>CM061268.1:31074122-36074122 GCA_030848825.1 Tadarida brasiliensis | reverse complement strand
ATAAAAAGAAACTATGTCTTGACTTTTAAAAGGGGTGACTCTGATCATGCCCTTCATATCACTACCTTCTGCAAGCTCTGATACTGTCCCAATTGGTGCCCCAACATCCAAGGACAGGCTGTACATCGTCGCTAGGATACCATGCAGGAAAAACTGGCAAGAAGATTATTTTTACATTTACCTCCTGGGCTGTGCTTATAATAATGCTTAGAAGCTTAGACTAAAGGGTCTGGAATGAAGCAATTATGACCATCAGCTAATGGATCTGTCCCCTACCTCTGAAAATCTCTATCAGATATTCTTAATAAGCTGAGAAAGCATATACCCTTGGTCCTAAGGACCAAAAACTATTCAACCTGCTTTTCCCAGACCTGGTAGTACCACCAAGCACAGTGGCAAGGATAAGTAGAAAAAGAATAGGCCATAAATCAGACTGGGCTCAGCTAGTAACTAGTTGGACAATCTGCGCCTCAGTTTTTCTCTGAAGGAAATAGCCTAATAAAGTCTCTAATTTTCTTTTAAGGGGTTGGATACAAAAGCATTAATGTAACAGTGGGAAATTTTAACCCACCCCACCGTTCTTTTGACATTGTTTCTGTAAATGCTGACTCTGATAAATATGTAGCTTGTAGATAAAGAGCATGTTTATATAAGAATCCCAGGAACTAACTTCAGAAGATACAGACTCCAACATTTAGTCATCCCGGTTCCAGGAGATTAGCTGACCCTCAACTGTAGAACCAGGATGATGTAGAACTATGATGACAAAGACCAGGATGACACACACCAGGCCATCACTTGACCTGTTTCAAGATCCTTTGCTGGCCTGCACATAGAGAACTTTTCAACCCCCTCCCTTTGATTTCTTTGTTCTGCTTTCTCTCTCCCTCCTTATAAAAACCTCTGCCTGCACTGAGATGGGGAGATGGGCTCTGCAACAAGAATCCCCCATCTTCTCAGGTGGCCGACACTTGAATAAACCTCTTTCCTTTTCCACCAGCACCTGTCTCATGAGTTTGGCTTTCGTGGTGGCAGGCAGCCTTACTTTGGTTTCGGTTACATTAAGAAAAAGTGAACAGCACCATTTCCTTTTTTTTTTTTTTTTTTTTTTTTGGTACGTGCCCCTAGCGGGAACCGAACCTGTGACTCTCTGGTCTGCAGGCTGATGCTCCAACCGCTGAGCCAAACAGGCCAGGGCTGAACAGCACCATTTCTGTGTAGGGTGTTATTATTTAATGAAAATATATGCTGGGACTTTGAGGGGGGCTGGTTAGTTGTGGGTCTTTTGGCACAAGGCTGGGTAAACAGCAATTTGCCTCATATTTCAAGCTTTACAAGAACCTAGAGTGCTCACAAACCAGGTGAGGGAGCTGAAGTAGGAAAGATAACTGGCTGACTTTCTCTTGTGGCATAACTCAGGAACTCCCATGTCAAGGACAGAAGTCATGAGGGATTAAAACTCCAAGCTAGGGCCCAGGTTCTCAAAACACAATGGGCAAAAACCACCAGGACGGGATTTAAGGACGAGTGATGCTTGTCTATTTGGCCACTTTAATCCAATAATCATGTAATCCCCTACCAGGCATTGCAACTACCCACATTCTCTGCTCAAAATAAAACACATGACTTCCAAGCCAGCCACAGCTGCCATTAGGTTACATGTTAAATCCACCTAGAGTCTAATAAAGCTAATTTTACTGTTATGGTGTCTATTAAAACATGCAGCCTTTGTTTAGAGAATGAACAGAGGAGAAGAAAGCAGACATCAAGGGCTAGAAATTTTGATGATTCCAGAATTGTTTCTGGGAAGAAAGTGGTAAGAACAAAATTGATTTTTAAAAATAATTTTAACAGGGCCACATGCATCAGAAGGTCCACTCTTGTACAACTATCCATCCCCCTTGAGAGCAGGTCAGCCTTCCACAGCCGGGCAATAGATCAGGGACAGAAATGAGGCACCTGCTTCACCTCAGTGGGAAATATAAACACACTGACTAAGGAAGCCGGCTTGGGCCTGGGACTTGGAGCTCAAGGATCATTAAGATGGGGAAAAAGTTTATTTGCTCCATAGTCAGAGACCAAAAGCCACCCAAATGAGAGTTTTGATAAAATGGATACTAAATAAATATACAAGATTGGGCAAAAGTAGGTTAATAATAATATAATAATTATATTAATAATAAAATAATATATTAAAAATAAAATAGCCCTGGCCGGTTTGGCTCAGCGGTTAGAGCGTCGGCCTGCAGTCCAGAGAGACCCGGGTTCGGTTCCCGCTAAGGGCATGTACCTCAGTTGCAGTTTGTCCCTGGCCCTGGTTGGTCGTGCGGGTGGCAGCCACTCGATGTGTCCCTTTCACGTCGATGTTTTTCTCTCTCTCTCTCTCTTCCTCTCTCTCCCTCCTACTCTGTCTGAACAAAAAATGAAAAAATGTCCTCAGGTGAGGATAAAAAAAAAATAAAATAAAATAAATAAAAAAATAAAATAATAATACAAGAATAAACTGTGGCCCTGGCCGGTTTGGCCCTGTGGTAGAGCATCGGCCTGCGGACCAATGAGTCCCGGGTTTGATTCCAACCAAGGGCAGGTACCTTGGTTGCGGTACCCCCACCCTGGAAGGGGTCATGCGGGAGGCAACCAGTCAATGTGGCCCTCTCACGTCGATGTTTCTCTCTCTCTCCCTTCCTAAAGATAAATAGAAAAACATATCCTTGGGTGAGGATTAAAAAAAAAAGAAGAAACTCTGTTTCACATACTCACAACTGTAAATCTACTTTTGCCAACCCCTGTATAGCTTTACAGATTTTTTTTTTTTACTCCTCACCCAAGGATATGTTTTTATTGATTTTAGAGAGAGACGAAGGGAAAAGGAGAGAGAGAGAGAGAGATCAATGGCCTCCCATTCGCACCCCAACCAGGGATCGAACCCACAACCTTTTAGTGTGTGGGACAGCGCTCCAACCACCTGAGCCACCTGGCCAGAGCAAACTGGTATCTTTCAAAAGGATGAGGATGGTGTACTTTTTTTTTTTTTTTTTTTTTGCATTTATCTTCAGATAGAGCGGGAGGGAGAGAGAGAGGAAGAGAGAGAGAAACATCGATGTGAGAGAGACACATGGAGTGGCTGCCACCCACACGACCCCAACCGGGGCCGGGGACAAACTGCAACCGAGGTACGTGCCCCTAGTGGGAACCGAACCTGGGTCTCTCTGGACTGCAGGCCGATGCTCTAACCGCTGAGCCAAACCGGCCAGGGCGAGGATGGTGTACCTTTGGTATCTGTCTAGTCTCACCTTGTACTCATAAGCCAGGTATAAATGATCAACTCCATGGACTCAGCCAGACCTGAGTTAAAATCTCGGCTTACCCACTTATCAGCTGGGTAGCCTTGGATAAGTTTTCTCTTCCCTGAGCCACCGTTTCTCAACTCTAAAATGGGATTAAAAACACCTGTCTCACAGTGTTCTTATGAAGATGAAATCACAGAATCGTGTGAGTCCGTGAGGCATGGTGGTGCTAAGCAAACGGTGGCTGTCTTCATTCAGTGAATACACGTTCACAAGGACCTTCCACAAGTCAGGCCTCATAGGCACAGGGCACACAGTAGCAGCAAAAGAGACAGGGACAAAAATACTGATAGTAAACAAGTAAACAAATAATTTCAGAGATCGATGTGTGCTCCGAAGAAAATAAAACAGTCATATGACAGAGTGACATGGGGTTTCAGGGTATATGTAGAAACAGCCTTAGATGTGTCATTTAAACTAAGCCCAAGGGGAAGAACATTTAGGCTTGAGACTAGGTCGGAACAAATGAAGTAACTCCTGCAAAGGAAAGACGGTGAGGCTAGCACTCAGTGACCGGTGGGGAGGACAGTAGAAGGTGAAGCTGGGGAGTCGGAGGTGAAGGGTGAGTTGGGCCGTGTAACACCTGGTGAGAATTTAGATTCTCTTCCAAATGCAATAGGAGCCATGGAAGGTTTTAAATGAAAGGACCGTGCTACAGAAGAGGCATGATCTGACTGGCTTTTTAAAAGGACTTCTATACCCGGCCGGTGTGGCTCAGTGGTTGAGCATTGACCCATGCACCAAGAGGTCGCCAGTTCGATTCTCGGTCAGGACACATGACCAGATTGTGGGCCTGATCCCCAGTGCGGGGCATGCAGGAGGCGGCCAGTCGATGTTCTCTCTCATCAATATTTCGATCCCTCTCTCCCACCCCCTTCCTCTCTCTCTGTAATATCAATAAAGAAAAAAAAATTTTTTTAATAAAATAAAAAGACTTCTATAGCTACTATATGAAGAAGGGCCTGGGGATTGGGGACAAGAAATAAAAACCTAGTATTTCTTTAGTGCTTAACTATATGCTCTTAACTATCCTTTAATCCTCATGGAAACTTCTGATATGAGTGCTATTACTGTCCTGATTTTACAGATGCCAAAACCCAGGCATAGAGAGATTAGGTAACTTGCCCATCACGGTAAGTGGAGGATTCAGTGCCAACCCAGATGGTCTGACTGCAATGCCTTTGAAAAGAAGTGGAGAGCTAGGCTGAGACCACTGCAGGAGTAGAGACAGGAGAGGGTGGTGGCTGGTGAGATGGCAATAGTGACAATGCTGAGGGGGATTCCGCGGTGCAAAATGTCTTGGTGGCGGAGCCAACAGGATTTCCTTATGGGATTTATTTATGACAGGGGTAAAGGAAAGAGAAAAAACAAAGATGACTCCCAAGTTTTTGGTTTAAGCAACAGAGTGGATGCTCGTGCAATTTCCTGAGATGATTAAGCTTGTGGAAAGAACAAATCAAGGGTAAGACAGTCATTAAAATGAATCAAGAACTCTGTTTTGGCCCTGGATGGTGTGGCTCATCCCATACACAGAGAGGTCGCAGGTTTGATTCTGGTCAGGGCACATGCCCAGGCTCGGTCCCCAGTAGGGGTTGTGTGGGAGGCAACCAATCGATGTCTCTCTCTCTCGCTCTTCTCTCTCTCTCTCAAAATCTCCCTCCACTCTATCTAAAAATCAATGGAAAAATATCCTCAGGTGAGGATTAACAACAACAAAAAAAGAACTCTGTTTCGGACACCTTAGGTTTGCAGTGTCTATTAGACGCCCAGTGGAGACGCCCAGAAGGCAGCGAGCTGCGGCAGTCTCCACTCGGGAGAGGTCAGGGCTGGGATGCAATCAGTGGCATCTCACCATCACGTGACTCCTTCCTTAGTGTAGGTGTGCTTGTGAGGGTTGGGGGGGGGGGGGGTCTGTTGTAACTAACAAGAACAGCACCACCTCTCAGCACAAGATTACAACTTGCTCTGAGGCTAAGCACCCCACACAGCCCACCCTCTGTGGTCCAGTCACGTCTGCGTCCCAGCCCCATCCTCTAAGCCAGCTTCCTGGGGGCCCGTGCAAGCAGCATTCTTTCAAGATGACCTCCAGCATGCCAGGTCTCCAGGAGGCTACACAGAGGCTGGGGGTTCTGGGGGAGAGGTTGGAAATAGCAACCACAGAGGGAAGGTTATCGGACATCCTGCCGGCCTGTGAGAAGGGGGCTTCTGCCCAGCTCTTGCACGTCAACACTCCTTTTTTCAGTCACCTTATCGTGGAAGCCTGTCCAGGCGTGAGTCCCTGGAACTGCTCACAGGCCTGAGTGCCATGATAACAAAAGGGTTTCCAAAATAAACCTCCCACATTCAGGCTTCCCAAATGCCCGGCTGGCGTCCCGGCTACAGGATTTCCAGAAAAATAGCAACCTCGCTTGATAAAATACTTTCAGTATTGACAGCTCCTTGGCCCAGAGGAAGTGGGTGTGTGCTGGAGGTCAGGTAGAGGTTGGGTGGGGGGAAGGCAATTTTTAAAGTTTAGCTGAAATGTCAGGAACATGAAGCAGCCCATGTTTACACAGAGCTTTCCAAACCCAAGAGCAGCTTCCAAGTAGCTTTTTAAAAATGGCTACATCAACTTGTCCAATAAATGGCTTTTTAGCCTAACTGAAATAGTACCAGGCTGTTCTCATTCTCCTTGTCTCCTGAGGCTTCATCTCCTGATATAATTTATATTCTCGCTGGCGCTGCCTGTTTTACTTTTTATTTATTTTTTATCCCTATCCCATAAACTGCCTCGACTCCACCGTGGACTAGTGGACATTCCTGTACATTAAATTTTCAGATCCATCTAATTGATCAAGGTTGTTTATTGTGGATATTAATTGGAGGTTAGAGGGAGGAAATACCCTAAATAATAGTGTAAAACACTTTAAAATTTTGATCTCCTATGTTTAAAAAAAGAGAGTAGTAACAACTAGCATTTGCATTTTTCATATTTTTCTGTCCTAAATTGCCTAAGTAATACTTTACAGGGAAAGTGGGTGAAATCGTACGCCGTATCTGTATATGGATAATTCTGCGGCCCTTGCCATGCAAACCAGGAACGACAGGATGCCAGTTCAATCACTGTGCTACTTCATCTTCCAAATAAGACTTGTCAAAGCCACAGGAGGAAATCGGAATAAGACTCAATCTAACTCCACCCGCAAACGAAGCGGATCTGTCGGTCCTTTCCTGGGGTGGGGAGGCACAGGTACGTCAGTGTCCGCTGCTATTCTCAGGTGTCCTTCTGAATGCAGAGACAAGCTCTGGAATATGAAATCGCCAGAAGTCTGGGAATACAACTTTGGAGACATAAAAATGACTGGGTTTTCTAAATCACTGACATGAGCCAAAATCCTTACTGAGGCTAGTGGGCCAAAGATAGAACCAAAGCCTTATCACATTTACAAATAGCCCCTGAAGTGCCTTCTTCCGAACACTCTCACACAAACCTGAATGTGGAATTATTCAGCTCCCTGTGTGCAGGCAGCAAATGTTTCTGAGAAGCCTCCTTCTCAAGGGAGCAAAGGAAAAGTGGCATTTTGACTAGCATTTTCTATCACCAGAAGTCACTGGAACCAATATCTTGGCACTCCGGAGCCAGCAGTGATGACAGATGCTTATAATGCTCACCCTGAGGACTTGCAACCTTCTGGAAGAACACACAGATCAAATTATGCCTTGTTGCAGTTTGAAACGTGTTTTACTGCATTCTAATCCTTTGAAGATTGACACTCCACGCAGTACACGGTAGGTGGCAACACTGAGCCGCGAGCCTCTCCCATTTGCCAGTCTTGCTGAGTAAAAAAAGTCAAATATAATAATAAACCCCATTCTAAACATTAGGTCTCTATTAAAATAATGACAACAGGCACAAAGTAATTAAATTATGCACCTGACAAATTCGGAATCAAATGCACCATCAAACGTACTTCCCGGCCTGGTGCCATTTCCCACCTCCACTCCCCCAGTCACCAGGCAAATCCAATTATTCCTTGAGACGACAGAATTGGGCCTCTCTTCTCCCCTTCTCCCTAGTGATTTTTATGAAAATAATATTCAACTTTCATGCGCCTGCACTCCAGGAGACAGTGCGACAAGAGCAATAAACACACTCTCTGTGTGCAAAAGCCAGGGAAGATGAGTTCTGAGACCGCCTTCGCCATCCCCAGGTGTGGGCTTGCTTTCCTCAAACTCAAGCAGGACCGGAATGTAACAGCTGTCAGAAAGAACCACGGTCTGTGCCAGAAATACCCTTGCTGCGCAGCTCTAATTGCCAAGAGATAAGAACCCATAACTCACACAGACACTTGTGGCTCAGGTTCAGACACTGCGGGCAGCCAGGAGCGAGCATGCGCTCTGGAGTCAGACAGACCTGCGTCCTGACTCTTACCAGCTATGTGACCTTGGGCAAGGCGCTCCCCTCCCCTGAGCCTCAGCTCCCTCGTCCGGAAGGACTGGCAGCTACGTGTACCAAGCGCCGGCTGCAGGACTGGACTTGGAGCAGGTGCACAAACACTGGAGTTGTTATTATTATTAACAATCTCTGAAGGGTACAGTGCGTAAAATGAACTTGGAGATATCCTGAGAACCATGAGTTCAAGCTCTCTGAACAAGAGCTTGTTTGCACCCTTGAAAGGACCTCAATTGTCTGTGACAGTACTACAAGAACCACATAAAATCCCCACTGCTTTTGCCTTATTTATTCATTCAAACAAGTATTTACTGTGGGCTTACGGTGTGCCAGGATTATGCCAAGCACTGAGGACAACACGGCCCTGCCCTCGTGAGATTTATAATCCAGGGAAGAAGACAAGCTTTTAAAGTAATCTCATGAGTGGATGTACATGGACATCTGTGACAAGTTCTACAAAGGAGAGTCACAGGGCCATCTGTAACATGGCCACCTACAGTGTGGAAACTGGCCCAGTCTGAGGAGACACAGGATGACAAGGGCTTAATAAAACAAAGAAGAAAGCTGAGAGGACCTTGTTCTCCGCACCTTCAGTGGGCCCTACATAAGAAATTTAACTTAGAGGAACAAACTAGGAGGTACTTAGCTTCCTCTTAAGGACTAGGATGTTTTTCTGCTCTAAGAGTAAAATCCAGAAAACCTCCTCCATCCCCTTTTCGTTTTTGCTGCCAGGAAGCTCCAAGTCAAATGTGAAGAAGCTCAGCCGTAATGCATATATACTTCCCCATCACCCCTGGTTTGTCTCCTCCTTCCTCATACTTTCCCTCGTCCTGACTTCAAACTCCTCTTTCCATTTTATCATTGCACCTAGTGTTCACAAACCTTCGCTGGAAGGAAGCAGGATACAGATAGAGACTTATTAACACTCTCTCTGAGGCTAAGGGGCTGAGCTGGGAAGAACGAACAGAGTGCCCTTTGTGTCGCCCCAGAAGCAGAGGAAGACACGTGGCTTGCTTTGATGTTATTCAAGCAGGCTTTTCGTGGGATTTGTGTGGTCTACATGATCATGCTTACCCCCAGGGCCACTAGATCATGTTATAGTTCCACCCTAACAAGCAGCTCTCCCCTTGCTCATTTTTCTCTCAAACATTCGCTGACCTATATTTATAGTGAACCTACATGCTGGATATTCCAGGACAGGCATTCCCACCTCTCCCCCTACCCTTTTCCCCAATTGTCTCTGTTTAATAAAAGGCAAGTCATTAAATATATAACTGGCATTTTCCTCTTGTGTCTCTGAAAGGCATGACATATACCTATAAATCCTTCATCAGCCCATACAGTTTTTGGATCAGGAAACAGTCACTCTCCTCTTACGATGAATGAGCAGCCACATGTTGAAGGTTAAAAATGGGACAGAGCCCTGGCCGGTGTGGCTCAGTTGGTTGAGCACTGTCCTGTGCATCAAAAGGTCACCAGTCTGATTCCCGGTCGGGGCACAAGTCCAGGTTACAGGGCTCAATGCCCCGTCGGGGTGTGTATGGGAGGCAGCCAATTGATGTTTCTCTCTCTCTCCCTCTTCCTTCCTCTTTCTCTAAAATCAATACCAATATCTTTTTTAAAAACAGAATAGAGATGGGAGAGGCCGTTACCTTTTTTCAATTTGCAATTTATCTGTACCTCATTAAAAAAATAAAAATAAAAAAGATGTTCTATGAATAAAACATCCATATCTTGTAAAAAAAACTCCAGCCCTCTTCCTGGGAAGATGAAATCTTTGTAAGCGGTTATTAGACGTAATTCCAAGAACTGCAAATTGTGGCTCTTCTTATTTGGTCCTGGCCCCTTTATATGATAAAAACTTTCAACTGTCTCCCCCAGAAAAAAATACATAAACACAATACTGGAGCCCGGCCAGTGTGGCTCAGTGGTTGAGCGTCGACCCATGCACCAAGAGGTCGCCGGTCCAATTCCCGGTCAGGGCACATGCCTGGGTTGTGGGCCCGATCCCCAGTGGGGGGCATGCAGGAGGCGGCCAGTTGATGCTCTCTCTCATCGATGTTTCTATCTCTCCCTCTCCCTTCTCTCTCTCTAAAATCAATAAAGAAAAACAACAACAGCAACACAATACTGGACATTTTTAGGGAATTCAAGGACCTCCCGAAAGTCCATTCATGAACTTCTTAGGCAGACTCTCCCTAAGAATGGAGCAAACACCTGAGGGTGCCCCAGATGGCAGCATGGCGATAACACTTGAAAAAAGATATAAACATTACAAATAATAGTTATATATAATGTAGATAAGAGCTACGAAGGTTAGTAAAAACTGAATATGAAGTTATTTTTTAAAAATTCACTTAGTGGTTGTTTTTTTAAGTGAGTCAAGTTAAAGAAAAATACTACATGGCTATTGCAAAAATGCAGAGGTAGGAGTGCCTGAAATTTAGGGTGCACTGCATAGGGGAGTCACAGAAATCTAGGCCTACAAGTCTGCAATATAGTCTAGAAGTCATTACATGTATGTCCAAACCCGTAGAAGGAATACACAGTGCACCCTAATGTAAACTATAGGCTTGGGTGATTATGACACGTCACTGTAGGTTCATCGACTATAACCAACGGATCACTCTGCTGGGGGATGTTGACAATGGGGGAGGCTGTGTGCATGTGGGGTAGGCTATGTAGAAATCTCCTTACTTTCTGCTCAGTTTTGAGGTGAACCTAAAACTGCTCTAAAAAACATGTATTTTTAAATTTTATTTTATTTTTTATTTATTTAATTTTTAAATCCTCACCTGAGGATATTTTTCCATTTATCTTCAGATAGAGTGGGGGAAGGGCGAGGAGGAGAGAGAGAGAGAAACACTGATGTGAGAGAGACACATCGACTGGTTGCTTCCTGCACGACCTCAACCAGGGCCAGGAACGAACCAAAACCGAGGTACGTGCCCTTGACTGGAATCGAACCCGAGACTCATCAGTCTGTGGGCCGACGCTCTAACCGCTGAGCCAAACCAGCCAAGGCAACATGTATTTTTTTTTTAATATTTTTTCTTTATTGATTTTAGAGAGAGAGGAAGGGAGAGGGAGAGAGAGAGATAGAAACATCTCTCTCGACTGGCCGCCTCCTGCATGCCTCCCACTGGGGATTGGGCCCACAACCTGGGCATGTGCCTTGACCAGGAATCGAACCGGCGACCTTTTGGTGCATGGGTCGATGCTCAACCACTGAGCCACACCAGCCGGGCAACGTGTATTCTTTTTAAAAACTCACTCTCATAAAGCAGCTCATCCAAGGCCACTGTTTTTCCCTTTTTCCTTCCCTCGTGTTCCGCAGGCCACCCAGCTTGGCAACACATAGGCCGCTGTCACTCTTATCCCTCTGGGCCTGCCTTCTATCATGAGCCAGAGGATTCCTGGTTTGCTGCAAAGATTATGAACGGGGAAAGGCTGCCCTGGCACAGAAGACGTGTGTGGGGTGAAAGGGCTGGGGATTTCCCAGAGCTGCTGGGCAGAGACGAATCAACCAGGACGAGGCGACAAAAACCAGCTGCATGGCCCTGGCATCCAGGATCTGATGAGAACCAGACATCCCAACAAGAGGTGAGCCAGAAACCCAGAAAATCCAACAATGGAGCCAGGTTTGCCAAACCAAAGCCATGGCCCCTGGGGGCTGGGCAAGGAGGGTAGAGAGGACCACCCTTCCGTCTGTGTGGGTCTGTCTCCCCCTCACAATCAGTTAGGACCTTGATTGCACGAAGGTACTCAACGCGCATCCTCCCTGCTGGGCTAAAGCTTCCAGGAGGAGAAGGGCCACTGTGTCTTCTTCTCAGCCCTGTATCTCCAGGCCCCAGCACAATGCCTGGCACAGAGTAGGCACTTGGAGGGAACGGAAGAACCAGGCTACTTTTGGGAAAGGGAGAACCAGCTCATCTCTTCTGCCCTCTGGTGGCCAGTAGGTTCTCTGGGCTAGTAGAGGCTCAGGAAATAGTTCCTTTAAAAGCCATTAAACTGCCTGACATAACCAGTAAGATTTTTTTTTTAAGATAATTATCATTAAAAAAAAAAAAAAAAAAAAAAGAGCAAGCGAATCTAGCAAGCACAGTGCCTTTGCTTTTTCACGTCCCACGGGCAAGTCCAGGGTGGCCGGTGAAGCTGCAGGTGTGACTGAGAGCAAAGTTAAAAGCTGGCTGTGGCAGCTCGCTCCTCCACGAGCCACTAGCTCTGAAGTTATTTCAGTCTGCCCCAGCCCCAAGGAGTTTAAGGATGAGTGTGGCACCAACACCCAGTGCCCCGACTCTCCGGATAAACGGTGTGGTGAAGGAGGGACATGCCTCCCTCCAACTCAACCCTAGCGCCTGCCTCCAAGAAATAACTGCACTCGGAAGAAGGAAATATTAGAGGCAATGTCGCAGTGAGTGCCCGTCTGCCTGGGTGGGACAGCAAGCCTCTGAGGTCACCAGCTGCCCTTTAGAAATGGGTGCCCCAAGGGGAGAAGATGATAGGGTGCCATTCCCAAGGGTTTCCTTACCTGGTTCGATCAAATGCTGGTGAGCGAACAGAGGCTCCAGGATCTTAGAGCTGGAAGCAACCTTCAAAACCACGAACCCAGGCCCGTCCCTTTACAGCTCTGCAGACCGGCTTCCCAGCTCGGACACCTCAGTGATGAGGGACTCACTACCTCTCAAGTAAATGACTCCATCTTTGGGCAGCTCTATTGAAAGTCTGGCTCTCTATTGTTTTTCTCTAAAAAAGAAGATGGTTTTGCCCTGACCGTTTTGGATCAGTGGTTGATAAGGTGCCATTCCCAAGGGTTGATAGGGTGCCATTCCCAAGGGTTGATAGAGTGCCATTCCCAAGGGTTGATAGGGTGCCATTCCCAAGGGTTACAGCGTCGGCCTGAGGACCAAAGGGTCTCGGGTTCAATTCCAGTCAACGGCACATACCTGGGTTGCAGGTTCAATCCCCAGCCCTGGTTGGGGTCATGGGGGAGGCAACCAATAGATGTGTCTCTCTCATATTGATGTTACTCTCTCTCTTTCTCTCTCTCTCTCCTTCCCTTCCACTCTCTCTAAAACTCAATGGAAAAATATTCTTGCGTGAGGATTTTTAAAAAAATTTTAAAAAGAAGATGGTTTCCAAGGCACTCATGAACGATCTAGCCCACAGAGAGGGGTACCACAGGAGAACATGATTCAACTTCCCCTTCCACTAGCTCTGAAGTTATTTCAGTCTACCCCTTTCAGTCTACAGCTTGTAACTCAGAACCACTGACTTAGAGAAGTCTAGAACTAGAAGCGATGGCAATGATAGCTAACATTACGGAACACTTAAAATGACTCAAGCATATGCTAAGAGCTTTACAGATATTATTTAATAAACATTTAATAGTCACACTCTCCCTTGAACAAGATATTATTTATAAACTTTTTTTTTTTAACCTGAGGAAATGAAGCCTCAGAGAGTTAGTATCATTTGCCTAAGGTCACACAGAGAAGAGGCAGGTGGGCTAGGAATAAAACCCACGGTTTTGTATTTGCTTTGTTTTGTTTAGTAGAACCCTTTTCTAAAAATAGAATCTTATTGTCAAAACCCAATGAATAAAATAAAGCAGCATTGTAAAGACCCCTCAGGCAGGGCACATACTCTCATAATTGTAATTAACAAACACATCCTCTACTAAAAGCGCCTCTCAAAGGGAGTTCTGTTGCTTTGTTCACTGCTGTGCCCAGCGCTTAGAACAGCACCCGGCACACAGAAGGCATGGGCCAAATATTGCTGCCCGAATAAATCCCACTTTCACAAAGTGTTTACCATGTTCTAGGCTTACCCTCACAACAGGTTCTATTATCCCCATTTTACAGATAAGAAACTGAGGCACAGAGAGGTCAAAGGGTTTCCCAAGGTCACACGGCTAGTAGTTAGCAGAAATGGAATTCAAACTAGGATCAGACTCTGTGTCCTTTTAACCACATAGAAACATCTATTCCCTTAATTTATAACAGGAGAAAGATCCGAGGCTTCTAGAAGAGAGACTGTTGGCAACAAAAATAGTTGATGGCAGGGAACTTTGATGTCCAGCTGGGCTTTTACTATGGACTATTTCTGCACCCCTGACGTCCAACTTGCCTTTTTCCTTCTCTTTTTTATTTTTCATAATCCCACCAGGAGGTAGACACGAGAATTTGAGCACTGCCACTTTAGAGATGAAAAAACTGCTCTCAATTCCCAGGAATGCAGCCATTCGGGAGAAATTCAGTGACCATGAGACAGTACGCCAGGACGAGCGGAGCAGGGAAACTGAGACAGACAGTTAAACAGCAGTTTGCAGCCACCTAGTAATCCTATCTTCCCTAAGCCAAGGACACTTCTGAGTAAATGGTTTGCACTTCTCCTCCCCAACCAGAGGGTAGATAGCTTAAATCACCCTACTTAGGGAGACAGACAGCAGATACCCAATTAGTGCCATTTGTCAACCACACCCAAGGACAGATAAAGTTAAGAGAATAAATCTCATTATGGTACATCAGCATAAAGCTGATAACTCTATTGAGATATTCCCCCGAGGCCTTCCCTAAAGGCCCAGCCTTTAAAATCCCTCAAAACGAAGGTCCCAGCACCTTCTCCCTCCTGAGGAGCACTCCCAGGCCTTTGCCGGCCCCACCTCCTTCCCCTCTTCTTCTCCCACAGGGGCAGCTCCTAACTCTAAGGGACTCCAGAGGCTTGCAACCAGGGCTGCAATGGGCAGCTGCAGTTTGTCCCAGCAACCCCCTGAACCTGTCCCCAGGACCCCTTTTCCCTGACTTCTTAGTGAGCCAAAGCAGACCAGCCCAGGCTTATTTCCCAGCCCGTCCTTGTTTCATTGTCCCCAGCTTTAATAAACATCCTCTAAAATTCACCTGGACTCGTACTGAGAAAATGTTCCTACCTGAAGTCAAGAGCCCACACAGTACCGGCTGGCCCTAGGCAGACCCACTCAGGGCCCCTTTCCGGTAACAACCAGTGCCCACTCCCACTTGGCCACTGCTTAGGAGCTAAATCTGCTTTTGTCAACCTCGCCACTTGAGTGCCTGGCTGGGCCTCACACACTGTAATCACGAAACATCAGGGCAGAGACAGAGAAGGCAGAGGGCTAAAGAGAGGCCAAAGTGATCAGAAGAAGGGTAAGCAGAGCTCTCATCGCTATCCTCCCAGTGTCACCCCTAGCCCAGTTAAAAATGAACTGCAGTGTCCGCTGTAAACTGGTGTCTTCCAGGCTTTGCAGCTTTGCAATAAAAATCCAATCTAAGCAAAGCAATTTCTCCACTTAGGCTTTCTTCTTGCCTCCCCGCCCCAATCCCCCCACCCTCCCACCCCCCCAAAATGCTGGCAACAGCAGACAAGCTCCAGATGCCCTTCAGAATGACTTTCACGAAATTCCCACTTTTAAAAAGCACCACGATAATAAACAGCACTGCAAACATCCAAGGCTGCATTCAAGGATTCAGAATAACGGTTCTAGATGTAAAACCTGCCCTTTGAATCTGCAAATGTAAAATGTACCCTTTTTCAAATGGAAATCCTACCCTTTGAATTTCCAAACAAGTAAACACGATAAACTTTGAACTGGCTTCCAAGACTGACTTAAAACCTAAAGCGCCACTGTGATGAAATGTAACCTGAGCCATACCTGCGATTTTAAACTTTCCAGAGCCACATTAAAAAGGGTAAAAAGTGCCCTGGCCGGTTTGGCTCAGCGGTTAGAGCGTCGGCCTGTGGACCAGAGAGTCCCGGGTTTGGTTGCTGCTAAGGGCACGTACCTCGGTTGCAGTTTGTCCCCAGCCTCGGTTGGGGTTGTGTGGGTGGCAACCAATTGATGTGTCTCTCTCACATCGATGTTTCTCTCTCTCTCTCTCTTCCCCACTCTCTCCCTCCCGCTCTATCTGAAGATAAATGCAAAAATGTCCTCGGGTGAAGATTAAAAAAAAAAAGGGGGTAAAAAGAAACCAGTGAAATTACTTTTAATAAGACTCTTTAACTCAGTATATCCAAAATATGATCATCTTCAACATGTGATCAGTATAAAAGGTATTACTGATACATTTTACTTTTTTTTTTTTTTAGTAGAAAGTCTTCTAAATCTGTTATTTCAAATTCACAGCACATCTCAGTCCAGACTAACCGAATTCCAAGTGCTCAAAAGGCACACGTGGCTAGTGACTACCTTTAGGATAGCACAGGCCTCAAGCTTCAAGCCCAATCGTACATGCCGGGCACAGTCCCTCCCTCTGCCTGATGCAGGAAAGTGGGCAGACAGACCTCAACTCGAAATCACAGGCTTTTTAACAGCCAAGAATTTGCTGTCAGGCCAAAGCACAGGTTCTTGCTCCTTGCTTTACAACATTAAATCCTATCAGAGTCAACCACAGGCTTAAGAGATAAATTTTGGGAGGTGGTAACTGATTACATCATTATGGGAAGGAGTGGGACTGGGAAGAAAAGATTATTATAATGAAAAAATAGGGGGAAGGAGACTGAACTTGGGGTGGTGAACACACAATACAATATACAGATGATATATTATAGAATTGTACACCTGAAACCTATAAACTTTTATTAACCAATGTCACCCCAATAAATTCAATTTTTTTAAAAAAGGAAGGAAAAATAGGAACGATAATCCTTTACATCCACTGAGCACACACAGAAGTGCTCACACCATCACTTCCTCAAATACCCATGCCTAATAACCCTGGCACTCTGAGAGCCAAGTGACCAGGAGGTCACCGAGGTCGACAGAGGCAGTACCAGGAGAAACGAAGCCCAGGGATCGGCCCCAGAGCCCTGAGCTCTGTCCTGGTTTCCCTAACTGAGCTGCAAAGTAGAATGGCCTGGAAGCACTTATTTAAACACACACTTCCAGGCTCTGCTCAGATATACTGGAGCAGTTTCGGGAGAGGGAAAGGCAAGACCCCAGACTCTGCATTTTTAAGACATTTTCCAGCTGATTCTGATATTGTCTCTCTGAGAATGACCACACCAAACCACCTTGCAAGTATTAAAACGCCTCTCCTTAAAAAAAAAAAAAAAAAAAAAAATCCAATGTGCAAAAACCCACACTTGACAACACAGGGTGTTACTCTCCATCCAGTGGATTTCTTTCACCAAATTGAACTGTTGGAGTGATTCCTTTCGCTGAGGCATGGGACAATAGACAGGTTTTTAAGACTTGTTGAATTCATGCTGAGCAAATCGTTGAAGATGTTTTTCTCTGCATCAGTGACTTCCATTCAAGGATCCTGCAGAAAATTCCTTCTCTGACTTTGATAACAATTACAATAGCCAATATTTATTGAATAGTTACTATGTTCCACAAATATACATGATCTCGTTTAATCCTTAACAACATCCTATGAGGTTGGTGCTATCATTACGCCTTACCCAATTTACAGATGAGGAAGCTGAGGCTCAGAAGAGTTCATTACTTTTCATCAAGGTTAATTTGAAGGTCTGTATAATGCAAAAACTTCATTATTCTTCCTCATACTAAACACCGCGAGGCTTCTTTCCAGCACCTATTGTGTTCTGACCTTACAAACGCCGGGTGACCACTACTGGATCCAGCCCACCTCTCCACAGGTGCTCCTCTGCTACCCCACAACCCACCACGTGCCCTGTACTTGCCTACTGGCCACCTTCCCCAACGGCCTGAGAGTTCCTTAAGGGCTGTACTTCCCTCTGTCATATGTATCATTGTACCCAGAAACTTCACAAAGCCCTACAGTGGTTGGCAAGTGTTGGATGAATGGATGGATGGATGGAAGGATGGATGGATGGATGGACAGATGGACCTCAACCTGATAGGAGGGAAGGGAGATCTAGGTCAGTGGACTTTATCAGTTAAATAAATGGAAGCTGCATAAGATTTTCTAAGCAGAGATAGAATAAGAACTTTGGTCCAGGAGTACCTGGGACTCTCTGGGAGTGAGGGGCTACAAAGCGACATGGGGAGCAGGGGTCAGAAGGCCCTCCAGACAGCAGATCTGGAGGTAAGAAGGCACAGCACCTGAATGCAGCAGAGGCCGCATTAAAAGGCAGTTTCAGCCCTGGCCGGTTGCTCAGTGGTTAGAACACCAGCCTGCAGACTGAAGAGTCACGGGTTCGACTCCGGTCGCGGGCACGTGCCTCGGTTTCAGTTCAGTCCTGGGCCTTAGTTGGGGTTGTGCGGGAGACAGCCAATAGATGTGTTTCTCTCACATTGATGTTTCTCTCTCTCTCTCTCCCACTCTGGCTGAAAATAAATGAAAAAAGTGTCCTCGGGTGAGGATTTAAAAAAAATAAAAGGCAGTTTCAAAAGAAACAGAGATTTGGGCCTAGGAAAGGGCTGGACCATGTGCCCAGTAGGGACCTGATCAGGGACAAAAATCCTAACAGTTTCCCTCTCTGGCCTCAAAGGACATCATACTTTGCTGTCTCATTTAAGTCACTGGTGCTTTTGGTTTTGTTTTTAAAGGAAAAATTATTCTCTGCCTCACAATCCCAGTGTGCTCATGATCGAGCCACAGACACCAGCCAGATTCCCTCCCTCCACTGTGGTGGAGAAACCAGAGAGGCTGGCTCCACCTGGAAAGGTCCTGCCTTTCCCGAATCCTCCTCACGGGGGCAGCAGAAACCGCCTGTGGCACCACGCACTTTCCCCACGAGGGCACCTCTGCTTCGCTCCCACAGCCCTGGGGTGCACCCCTGGCTGAGGCCCCCGGGTTTCCTCCCAGGGCCTTCTCCTAAACTGCCTAGTCATTGGATAACCAGCACTAAAGAGGACTGGATACCCCCAGCTGCCAGAGCCCCCAACCCTTAGACTCCCCCAACTTAAAGTGTGAAACCCCCCTTCTTCACATCACAAGGCAGGAGTGCATCAACTTTACAGTGAGGGGGAGGTGGGAACTTTGAAATTGGATGCTGAATATCTTTAGGGTTTGAGAATCACTGAAATGTTTGTGTGTTAGTGTTGACTTTTTTGATGTGTTCAAAGAATTTCACTTCAAGTGTCTCCCAAGAGGTTGGCAGACCAGGGATGCTCAGAGGGCGCCACAAAGCTGCCCACAGAGCCGACTTCAGTGCCTAATTAGAATAGCAAATCAGGGTATTTGAAGGCAAATCAGGTGTTGAAATGAAGTTTCTGTAGAAAACAGCAAAGAGTTTTCATCACTCACAGGCCCCAACTTGCTATGGGTCTTAATGAGCATTGTTAGACTCAGCTATGGTAACACAACACACCACACACACACACATACACACACACGCACACCACACACACACACACACACACACCACACACACACACACACACACACCATGCAGAGAAGACCTGGGGAACTTTCCCTTAGCCTCCCCTTGGCTCTGTAAAGTATTTTCCTCTCTACTGATCAAAGTAGGGGAAGAAGGAGTCATTCTCAAGTTAACAACCCCCACCAGCTGAGGAATTCGTAGGCCGCTAATCCCTGAGTGAAGGGCAGAGTGCCTGGTCATCTGGGCGGAGGGTTCCAAAATGCAGCTCCCTCAGCCTCAGCAAGCTCCCAGGGAGCTTGTGGAGAAGACGCCGCCTGGGCCCCACAGTGCCCGGAGAACTGTGGCATTTGTAAGCCCCGGTGGTGACCACTGAACAGGCTACTCTGTTCTCAATGGGGGGTTGTAAAACCACATTGGAATGTATCAGAATGTCCTGCACTGCCTCACCCTCCATTTCCCTCACAGCAGGAAGGTGACAAGTCACAGCAATGAGAAAGGGAGCACAGGTAAGACAGTATCTGCACAAATACCTATAGTCACAATATATACACACATACAGAGATGACTGGGTGAGCTGTGAGGCAGGATGAAGGAGGGACACACACACACACACACACACCCAGCCTCTCCAGCGAGTTCACAGGAGCTGGAGAAGATTAGAAGGTGGAAAAAGCACAGGAACTTGAAAAGATACTTTCTCACATCAAACACGGATGAAGTGTTTTGGGACTTAATCATGAGCTCCAGGATCCCCCAGCCCTCTCCACAAAGCCCTTCCCAGCTCCCCTGCACCCCTGCACCCCAGGGACAGGTCCTCACAGATGCCCACCCTCCAGACTCCTCAGCATCATCTTTCGGGAGGAAGCATGGCATTCAAGCCCTTGCCACCTGAGTCTTCCTTCTTCCACTTTTCCTCATGTATTTCCACCCAGCCAACCAGACACCCTGTCATTCCCTCACTGTGGGTTTCTCACCTCCACGCCTTGCTCATGTTGGTTCCTCCTTCCAGAAGTCCCCAGCTCCCCCTCTCTTTTACCTCCCCTCATCTCTACTTAGCAAGCCTTATCTGTCCATCCATGTATGGGTAACCCCCCCTCCTTTGTGCTCTCTTCTCACTCACCATTGCACAAAAGCCATGCCTCCCCCCAACCCCCATCTTCCCTGCAGGAGGAAAGGGGTAGATAGGGATCCTGCTCACCTCCCAGGCCTCATCTTGAAGACACTTGACGCTCAGCAGCAAAAATGCATTTATAAGGTTGGCTCATTGTCCCTTAAACCAGGACTTCTCCGATTGCAATGTGAATAAGATCACCTAGGTTGGGGGGCAGGGGGGTGCTTGTTAACAATGTAGACTTCAGAGATTCGGGTTCAGTACATCTGGACAGGGCCGTGACACCTGCACTGTTAACAAGCACCCCATCACACACACATCAATCCGATGCAGACAGTCCTGGAAAACACTGAGGAACATCGCGAAGCAGATAACTTCCAACAAATTCCCAAATCCCAAATCATTCGTTTACTCCAGTGTCTGCCTGCCCACTATCTGCCTGCACTAGGCACTTGGGGGCATAAAGAGGAGAAATAAGAATTGGATCTTGCCCTGAGAGTCTCGCATAGAAGTTAAAAGTCATGAACATAAATCACCAAAGTCAACCAAAGTACAAGAAGAAAGTAGCAAATGCCACCAGAGTATGAGCCACAGAAATTCAGAGGAGGGAAAGAAACCAAACTGGAGATAGGAGGGAGGGAAGAGACCAGAACAACAGCCAAGATAAGGTTTTTTGGGTTTTTTTTGTATGTACCCCTAGCGGGAACCGAACCCGGGACTCTCTGGTCCGCAGGCCAACGCTCCAACCGCTGAGCCAAACCAGCCAGGGCCAAGATAAGGTTTTTAAAAAGAGACACTGGCTCAGTTGGTTGAGCTTCGTCCCAGGCACGGATTGGTCCCCAGTTGATTACTGGTTGGGGCGCATACCCAGGTTTCAGGCTCAATCCCCAGTAGGGGGCGTGCAGGAGGCAGCTGATCAATGTTTCTCTGTCACTGATGTTTCTGTCTCTCTCTCCCTGTCTCCCTTCCTCTCTCTCTAAACTCAATAAAACATTTTTTAAAAGAGAGAGATACTAGTTAATAAACGCTACAAGAGGGGGGGAATTGGGCCTGATACCGAGTGAGGGACAGGAGCTGGGAAGAAGGCGTTCCGTACAGAGTAGTCCTGTGTGCCTCGCCCTGGGGGTGTGCAAGGCTCAGCTGAGGGTACAGTGAGATGGTGTGTGGCTAAGGATAGGTGTGTGTGAGAGGCTAAAGCCACCTGCGGGGCCACAGTGGCTGGTTCCCCTCGAAGAATCTATAGCCCAAGGTTGGGGATCCACTGCTCCGAGCCACACAGGGAGGTCACAGGAAGCTTCCTGGCAGTTCGAGCCTTGCAGGCTAAGGATTAAGTTGTCAGATGAGTAAGAGGGGACACGCTAGGCAGAGGGAATGGCATGTGTGGAGTCACGGAGACGATGCTATTAGATGCCACTGGAGTATATCGTTTCCCAGACCAGTTTGAAGCCTTGGTCTTCTTCACAGGAATCAGCTAAATGCCTTGTATTGGTTGATTAAAGGAATGTAAGAATAAATGACTATGAAGAAACCAAAGAAAGATCTTTCGTGAGTGCCAGAGTGACTATAATCTACAAGAAGCCTTAAAGTTCTAAGGTTTTGTGCAAAAAAAAAAAAAAAAAGGACAAATAAGAATAATTATGTACACAATCCCAATCTAGAAATTAAATAAGCTAGACCAAATGGTGAGGACCAGGGCTTTTCAGATGGTAACAAACTAAGGCCCTTGATCACATGTTTGAAATATAAGATTTCATTTTACGAGTGACATATTTTTGTACTAAAATAGACAAGCACTTACACTGACAAAGTTTACATTAAAGCCCTTTACTGATTAATTTTTAATGTTTGAATAAATAGTATTGCATTTAAGGGCACAACTTAACCTACCTTCTAAAGGTAAATTTACCTGGTTGATTGGACAATGTTTTTCTAGCTTGTGCTTATTTTATTTTACTCTTGTTGTTCAAATAAATGAAACGTCTATTATTTACTCTGCACCAAAACACAAGCAGATTTTGAGGGTGCTTATGTTTTTCTTTCCCTTCCCCTTCAAGAAACTGGTAAGAGGGGAATGTGACGAATTGTACCAGGTTTATAAAAGAATAATTTGGCCTTTATCATGATTAGAAAGTTGACTCACCAAACAGAAACCTATATAAAGTTCAGAAACAGCCCTCAGACCCACAGGGAGCTAAAATGAATCAAGGAGTCAGACAGGAAGTTCCGGGCTTCACTAGGTAAGAAACAAATTTAAGATGAAGATGAGGAATATGTATTTCCTTAAACAATTAACAAAAAATCATGAAATAAATAAAAACACCACCATAAATGCTCTCTTATCCAGTACTATCAGAGCGTAGAATAAAAACTAATGATATAGGATGCTGTAGTTATTTGAAAGGTCACTGAAGTCCTCCAAATAAATTTCTTGAGAAGGGAACTAAATAAATACAGCGTTAACGAGAGTTAAATATTAACTACGCAACTTACAGTTGTCTTGTGTTTTATTTTATTTACACTGTTTCATTTGAAAGCTAGTTTTTACAAGTGTCAGAGTGATTTTTTTAAAAAATTTATTGATTTTTTAGAGAGACAGGAAAGGAGAGGGAGAGAGAGATAGAAACATCGATGAGAGAGAGAAGCATCAACATCAATCGGCTGCCTCCTGCATGCCCGGCACCTAGGATCGAGCCCTGCCTGGGAATCTCTTGGTGCATGGGTCGATGCTCAACCACTGAGCCACACCAGCTGGGCGCCAGAGTGATTTTTTTCTTCCTTAACTTATCAGTTAGATATTTTATTTACTCAAATATTTCCCAAACAACTATTGTATACAAAGCACTATGCTAGGCACCGTAGAGAATATAAAGAAGAAAATCTAAACTCCTAACAAACAATGGGGCCTAGACTGCAGCTGGCTAGGAGGAGAGATTTGTTGAATGAATAAATGAATGAATGAATGAATGAATGAATGAATGAATAAAAGAAAGAAAGAAAGAAAGAAAGAAAGAAAGAAAGAAAGAAAGAAAGAAAGAAAGAAAGAGAAAGAAAGAAAAGTGTTTCCCCAGAATACTCTTCTGCTACCCATCCATATGGCAACTTCCTACCCATCCTTTAAGACCCAGTTCAAATACTGCTTCCTATTGAGCCTATCCTATGGAATGGATCGCCCAACCCCCATCTGTGTTCCTATGGTATTCTATACAAATCCTCATGAAGACACTTGTCACATTGTAGTTGTTTATGTCCCACTGGACTGGGACATCTTGAGGGGCCATGATTTACTCATCTTTGTTTCCTCTAGCATCTACTATAGTGCCTGGCACACAGAAGTTCAGTTAGTGTTTGAATTCAATGAATACATCTGTTGCTTACAGATTAATATGGGAGATAACATAAACACTTAAGCTGTGGATCAAGGAAGCTTAAAGAAAGTCACTGATCTAGCTAGAGTTCTAAGTTGTTTTTTCTCCAGGCCACGTCAAACACAAGCCAGCAGTCCATAGTTTCCATAAAGGACAGTAAAGACTACCTCCAGAAAGCTCTAGAATGGAGGGAAAGGATGGAATTTTCAGGACTGATCCTAGTTATCAAAAATGAAGGCAGGCTTAATGAGTCCACACAGGGATCTAAAATGACTGGAGCATGGTTAGAGACCCAGTCATCTAGAAAAGGGTAGATTTTAAAGACCATACATGGCCACTTAGAAAACAGGATGTGGGGAGGATCACACCTAGTGATGTAGTTTGTAAGAAATATGGTTGTTTTTTTGGGAGAGGGGTGGAGATCCCTTCCACAGGGACCAAGCAAACAGGCATATTCTATCGTCATAATGGAGCAACTCAGAGGAACATACGTATGTGTGCATGTGTGTTCCCACACATGCGCCTGTTGGAGGCTCACTCTGCCCCAGGCATGGTGCTAGGCTTGAAGGGAAGTCATCAGTGATGGTTTAGCAAGTGCAGTTCTGAAGTGGGGCAGTCGTCCCTAGGGCAAGTCAATATCCACCTGAAGTACAGACAACCTGACACCTGGAGAGAGAAGTGCCTTGCTCCAAGTCACACAGCGAAGATTAGATCTCACGTCAGTGTTCCTCCCATCAGCTGGTTCTGTGACCGTCTCTCCTCACACACAGAATCAGCGCATGATCTTTCAATGACCCCATGTCCAATGCCGCAGTAAGAGTCAAAGGTAGCTCATCTTTTACTAACCTCTAACCCAGGTCTGTGACAGGGATAAAGAAATATCCCGCCAGTCTTGGATTTTCAGGAATCCTCTCCAGCCTGCTCCTGGCTGCACCCTAATCTGCAATCTGTCCACTCAGAGCATCTCCCAGCCAGTCTTACTCTGGCGCTTCCTGCACCCGGATGAGAGACAGGAAGCAGCAGATCACTTTACCCGAGGTCTCTGGCAGTTACAAATTCAAGTCAACCTAAAGCAGTTTAGCTATCTCTATAAAAGCTATGCTACCCTTGAAGAACAGAAAGATTCAGCAAAGAGAGCCCAGACGATCCCGACAGAAGTGGCAGGTTTAAGTGCTACCTTCTTAAATGCTAACTGCGAATACTGTGAGGTATTATCAGCGTGCATGATGCATTAGTCACCCCCGCTAAGGAACTGCTTTCATGGGAAGAGATAAGACTGGAAAAAGCAATAAGGAGGCCAAAGGTTGGAGGCGAGAGTGTTTCACTCAAGGAAATAAAAGTGTTTACTTCACAACCACTTTCAAACTCAGTTAATGGGGATACATACAGACGGCCAATATACATATGAAAACATGCTCAACGTCACTAATCATTAGAGAGATGCAAATTAAAACCACAATGAGAGGATCACCTTACGCCTGTCAGAATGGCTACCATTAATATATCAGTAAACAATAAGAGTTGGTAAGGAGGTGGAGAAAACTGGACCCTTGTGCACTGTTGGTGGGAATGCAGATGGGAACAGCCACTGTGGAAAGCGGTATGGAGTTACTTCAAAAAAGTAACAATGGAACTGCCTATGACCCAGGGATTCCACTTCTGGGAATAATCCTAAGAACCCAAAACACTAATTCAGAAGAATACATGCACCCTATGTTCACTGCAGCGTTATTTGCAATAGCCAAGATGTGGATGCAGCCCAAGTGCCCATCAGCGGATGAGTGGATAAAACAGCTGTGGTACAACCCTGGCTGGTTAGGCTTAGCGGCTGGAGCATCGGCCTGCAGCCCAAAGGGTCGCGAGCTTAGTTCCCAGTCAAGGGCACATACCTGTGCTGCAGGTTGGCTCCCCGGTCCCTGTTGAGGTTGTGTAGGAGGCAAACAATAGATGTGTCTCTCTCACATTGATATTTCTCCCTCTCTCTCTCTCTCTCCCTTCCAATCTATCTAAAACTCAATGGAAAAATATCCTCAGGTGAGGATTAACCAAAAAAAAAAAAAAAAAAAAGCTGTGGTACAGCCCCAGCCTGTGTGGCTCAGGTGGTTGATTGTTGTCCATGCACCAAGAGGTCACTGGTTCAATTCCTGGTCAGGGCACATGCCTGGGTTGCAGGCTCGATCCCCAGTAGGGGGTGTGCAGGAGGCAGCCAATTGATGTTTCTCTCTCTCCCTTTCCCTTCCTCTCTCTCTAAAATCAAAACATATTTTGAAAGAAAAAAAAAAAGCACAAAGATGTTCAACACATTATTACTTATATGGCATTAAAAAGCTGGAAGCAACTTCCGTGTACAGAAACAAGGGGTTAGATAAATTATGTCCATATGACAGAATCCCAGCTCCTTGATGGTGGGACCTTATGCTGAAGACCACCCAGGGCCTGTTCAAATAGATCATAAAAGCATACCACACAGCTTTTAAAATGTCTCCAGTATGATTCATTTACATGAAATATCCAGAATAGATAAACCCATAGGGACAGAATGAAGATTGGTTGGTTGCCAGAGGCTGGAGCAAAAGGGAGAAACTGCTTAATGGGTAAGAAGTTTAACTTTTTGTTTGTTTGTTTGTTAATCCTCACCCAAGGATATTTTTCCATTGATTTTTTTAGATAGAGTGGAAGGGAGGGAGGGAGAGAGAGATACATCATCGATTGGTTGCCTCCCGAACGACCCGACTGGGACTGGGGATTGAACCTGCAACCCAGGTAGGTGCCCTTGACCAGGACTCAAACCCGAGACTCTTTGGTCTGGGGCTATCACTCTAACTGCTGAGCCAAACTGGACAGGGCAGAAGTTTAACTTTTTTTAAAAAAATATGTTTTTATTGATTTTTTATAGAGAGAGGGGAAGGGAGAGAGAGATAGAAACATGGATGTGAGAGAGAAATATCTATTGGCCGCCTCCTGCATGCCCCCCTCTGGGGATCGAGCCCACAACCTGGGCACGTGTCCTGACCGGGAATCGAACCAAGACCTCTCGGTCCATGGAATGACACTCAATACACCGAGCCACACCAGCAGGCAGGGTTAAACTTTGAGTGGGGAAAATGTTTTAGAACTAGATAGGGTGCTTTAGAATGTACTAAATGCCACTGAACTGTTCACTTTAAAATGGTAAATTTTATATTACATAAGTTTCACATAAATAATTTTTTAAAACCATGTCTGAAAGGAAAATGTCATGTCATGATACACATTTATGGGAAATTTTTAAGTAGAACGGGGAAAGAAAAGATGCCTGTGTGTGCACCCTCCCAACTTGTGAGAAAGGCTATACGCTTGAGAACAGAGAGGCTGTCCGTGTGTACACACACACAGTCACAGAGAGTGCTTATCTCCAAATGGAGAAACAATTAGTGTAATTTTTACTTTTCCTCTCTGTGCTTTCCTCTGTCTTTTCCAAAATTTTGCAATCAAATGTGCATTATTCCTGTCATAAGAAAAAGGACTATTCAGCAAGCACCAATTACATAGACTTACAGAGAAAGAGTGTAAGACCTCAATAGTATTTTCCAAATGCCTTCCAAAATCTAGAAGGAAATATGCTAAGATCTTAAGTATCCTTATCTTGGGGTGGTAGGATTATGGGTGACTTATTTTTTTCTTTGCTAATTCCTTAATTACATAGCAGAGGTAACTATAGAAAAAAATATTGAAAAGAAGCATGAAGGCTCACCCAGAAGCACAAACAGTGCCCCCTGCAAGAATGGAAGTGGCAAGGTGGGGGGAGGGGCCAAGCCAGGCAGCTCCCCATCTTTAAACTTGGTGACCGGCCAGCAGCCATGGCATCTCTCCTTGTTTCCTCCTGTCCTCCCTGTCACCACTGTCTGGTTTATTTCCAGGCTCTCTCCATACAGGGGGAACGGATGGAATTACTGACAAACATGACAACTTGACAACTGCAAACACTACTCAAAGCCCATCTTGTTTGTGCCAGATTACCTCAGGAAACTGAGAAAACACATTTGTGAATGTTTAATAAATGCACAGAGCCAAGACACGTGTTTGCATGCGTGGGCTCTCTTTTTCCAGACTCAGCACCCTACGAGGGTGATGTCTGAGGGAGATGCCAGGCCAGCATTTAAATCGAGTTTGAAAAGCTGGACCCAGTGGGGACCTAAGTAATAACACCGGGCTGAATACCCCGGGTGGTAACAGAGCAAAGTCCCGCACCTGAATTGGCTCAGGGAAACCACAGCAGTACTGAGACTACCTTGATTTGAAAGGCTCCGCAACAAAGGGCCCACTCAGTTGAAATCTAATCTGTGTTAATTAACGCCCCCGAGAATGAAAACACTTCTTTATCAGTGTGTGGTTCCTGGCTCCAGCTCTCCCATAAACATGGTTCCTGGGTGGTGGGGACTGGGGGTTCCCCTCGGAGGCCATGGAGGCCCACACCCCCATACCTGGCTCACCCCAGGCCAAGCCCAGGAGAAGGAGCCTAGGAAACACCAATGGATTTTCAGATCTGAAACCTATTCCCCCAAAGGACCCACTGATAACCCGAGGATGAGTAACGCCCCGACTCAGAGGCACTCCAGGACCCAGCCCTCCACTGTCCCACCCGGGGCCGAGTGTGTACACACACCCCCCTCAGACTGTTCCATGGTCCGGGACCCAGCCCTCCACTGTCCCACCTGGGGCCGAGTGTGTGCACACACACCCTCAGACTGTCCCATGGTCCGGGACCCAGCCCTCCACTGTCCCACCCGGGGCCGAGCGTGTGCACACACACCCCTCACACTGTCCCATGGTCCGGGACCCAGCCCTCCACTGTCCCACCTGGGGCCGAGTGTGTGCACACACCCCCCTCAGACTGTCCCATGGTCCGGGACCCAGCCCTCCACTCTCCCACCCGGGGCCGAGCGTGTGCACACACACCCCTCACACTGTCCCATGGTCCGGGACCCAGCCCTCCACTCTCCCACCCGGGGCCAAGCGTGTACACACACCCTCAGACTGTCCCACCCAGGGCCGAGCGTGTGCACACACACCCTCAGACTGTCCCATGGTCCGGGACCCAGCCCTCCACTGTCCCACCCGGGGCCAAGCGTGTGCACACCCCCCTCAGACTGTCCCATGGTTCCACCAACCATACCTTTGCTGTGAACTGACTTCTTTATCCACCTGGGGCCATGCCTCCTTTCAGTCCCTGTGGTCCCTTTGCTGCTGGGCCCTTCTGTCCCGAATGCCCAGCTCCTGGCAGTCCCCCTCCTCCCGCAGCCATAAGCCCTGGAGAAGCCTGCACTGTCCCCGGGTGACTGGCACCCAGAGCAGGAGGCCTGGGCACGCAGGGCCTGAGCGGGGCCAAGCGACAAGAAGGAGACGAGAAGCCACCGAAGACCTAGATTTCAAACCTCCCTGGATTTACTCAAATGTGTCCCGAGGCCTGGGTGCCAGGCACCGTGAAGGTGAGGATCAGCCCAGTCCCTGGTGAGGGGAGAGGACAGGGGACGGTGGGACTGGGGGATGTGCACACCAGGCTGGCAGACACAGCGCTGCAGGAGCCCACCGAGCGAGCGGGAAGAGCTTCCCTGGGGACTCCAGGAAGGCTGGGCGCCTGGTGACTGACCGGGTGGAGTCTCCGGGGCAGTCAGTGCTAACTACACACAGGTGATCACGGGGTCCAGCAGAGAGAGAAACCCACACCTTAGGGTGATACTCCACCCCAGGCCCTGCTCAGCCACAGGAGAGGTGCTTAAATAATAAATAACAACAACAACGACTGTGTAACAGCTACACCCCACGGCCCAGCCCTCCCAATGCCTCAGGCAGGAACCCCTCCAAGAAGGAATTTCACCCCCAACCTACAGATGGGGGCACTGAGGCACACAGGGGGCTGGCCCAGGGTGGGGAAGGAGCTCTCACTCCAGTTACCCACCAACTCCTTGAGCCCAAACTTGTCCTCCAACTTCTGGGTTCCTCTCATCACCTCAGTGCCCACCCCACCCCCACGTCTCCAGTCTGTCCTCAGGAACAGACTCAGCTGGCAGCCCCTGCACCCCTCCCTCCAGGAGCCCTTGAGGGTCTCTGGCTGAAGAGCCTGATTCTCTGAAACATATTCCTCCTGACTTTCTGGCTACAGCCTTTTCCAAGCCCAGAACACAAAGCCCTCAAGTGTTAGAGAAATCAGCTCATTCAGCCAAGTTTCCTCAGTGAGGTTCCCAAGCCGCCCCTGCCCCAAGCTAACTTCTCCGCCACTCACCAGGGTGACCGAGGCTCCCGCAAGAGCCGACAGCTCGGCTGCTCCCCCAGGAAGGGCTGCGTGTGCCCCAGGTCCCCAAGGTGATCCTGACGCCAGGCTCCACACAGCTCATCGGAGGACAAGGCTCAGAGGGGCAGGAGCACCTGCTTCTCAAACCTGCCCTGGCCCCTCACAGGCACTGACCCTCCCTCGGCTTCCCTGGGCCAAGAGCTCCCGAGAGTTTAGTTACGGGCTACAGGCAACTGGAGAAGTGGCCCAGAAAACAGGCCTCAGCCCTGCACCCGCCCCTGGCCACGCCCAAAGGGGGTATCTTAGCTGTCCCTGTCCCCAGGGCAGGACCGCAGGACACCTGGAGGAGGTAGTGAGGACCCTCCTCACCCATCTCTGCCCCCAGCATCTTTCCTAGAAAGGCACGTGTTGTTTCATCCTCGGCCCTCACACCTGCCACGGCATCCTCGAGGCTGGAGGTAGGGCTTTGGCAGAGCCAGGGGTGAAGAAGGTCATGGCTGCCCCTCGCACCCTTCTGGAAAGGCCATGGATTTTTGAGTCAGATGGTCCTGAGATCAAGTTGAAGTTCTGCTCCTAAGTAGCTACTTAACCTGCCAAGTTGTTCACCTCTCTGAGCCTGTCTCTCACCTGTACACTGGGAGCTGTGGTGAGATCACGGGAGTGGAGCGCAGAGTGGGTGCCTGGTCAGTACGTCCGTGGTGGGCCTGACCGAAGGCACCAGACAGCAAACAGGAGCCTGCAAACTCGGGCTGACACCACCCCTCCAGGAGGGAAGTGATCTGGGGGACATCGGGGCAACTTTTATTCTGACTTTTTTCCCAAAACAGGAGGCAGTGGAAGGAGCAGCTGGGCTGCGACTCCCGACACTGTGCCTCAGGTGAGCAGACAGCCCTGTGGCTTTGGCAGAAATGACTGACTTACATGGTACCTAAGTCCACAGTTCTTGGAGACAGACTTCTGGGTTCAAATCCCATCTTTACCTCTTGCTGGCTGTGTGGCCCTGGGCAAGGTACTTAACCTAAGTTTTCTCACTCGACATGGGCATGATCACACGCCCACCTCACACTGTTGCAGTGAGGCTGTCTGCATAAGAACCCTGGGAGCCCTGGCTGGTGTGGCTCAGTGGTCAGTATCGGCCCTCGGACCAAAGGGTAGCGGGTTTGATTTTCGGTCAAGGGCACACACCGGGGTTGCAGGTTCAATCCCCGGCCCTGGTCTCTCTCACATCGATTTCTCTCTCTCTCTCTCTCTCTCCCCCTCCCTTCCACTCTCTCTAAAAAGCAATGGAATAAACATCCTTGGGTGAGGATTAACAGCAACAATAACAAAAGCCTTGGAGACAGGCCCAATATCTTTCACTGTGGTTATCATCATCTCCAGGCGACATTCACTCCCTAAAACAATCCGTCTCCTGCAAACTCACTGCGCCCATGGGAATAAGCACCTTGATGCGGCCCTTGGGCAGCCTCCCTTGAACCTGTGTTTCTGAGACTCTCTCATGTACCCCGGTGTGCCCAGCGCCCAGGAGCAACAAGAAAAACCACAGTGCCCAAGAAGGGGGGGGTTGGCCACTGGAGCCTCGGGAACCAGGTGGCACTAAGGGGGTTTCTGAGCTAAAGCACCCCTCCCCAGGAGAGTCAAGGGCTGAACAGACATTTTGGGAAAAGGGGTAGTGCAGGGCAGGGGCAGCCACTCTGACCCCTCTTGGCTTCAGCAGCCCGCTCTGCAGAACAGGTGGTCTCCGCTCCCCACCTCAGGGAGTGGGCGTCATGAGAGACAAGGCCGGGTACACAGTCCTCCGGGGGTGGTGACAGAAAAGTAGAGAAGTAAACACCTGGCCCTGCAGCCATATTTGGTATTTTCCAGATTTCAGCATCTTTTATTTTCAGAGTAGCTGTTCCAATTTGGTTGAGGTATCTTCAGGTTCTGTGTACCTTGCTTAATTTAGGACATTTTTTTTTCCTTTTTTGGTGGTGGGGTAGGAGTGAGATACAGCTTCTCTCATCCATCTCTGGATTCTAAGCCCCAAAAATAATTCCAGAGAAACCTGTCTGCCCTACATCGTGATTCCAACTCAGAGAAAACCCATTACCTGCTGCTGAAAATCGGAGTTCTGACAATGGAGCACCCAGACAGGCGTGTCCTCGATCACAGGGTGCTGGGCTGCAGTACCAGAGCTGCCGTCAGCTGACCGCGGAGAGGGGACAAGAAGGGGACAAACGGCCCTACTTCATGGCCTAAATCTTGATGACCATTCCCCTGGGGAGGCCTGGAGAGCTATTTGTACAGCCAGTCAGAATGGCCAGGGTGTGGCCACAGGTGTCCCATTCTAGCAGCCCTAATGCCTGGCAAAGGTGCCAGGGACAGGGACAGTCTGGCATCTGATTGGCAGTTGCACCACATTCGGACAAAAGAATTAACCTCCCTCCACCCCAACCCCAGCCTTCTCCCCTTGCTTCCTCCTTTTTTATTTAAAAAGAAAAAGGTTTTTTCTCCTTATTCTATTGTATTCACAATGCTGTACAACCATCACTACTACCTATTTCTAAAACTTTTTCATTACCCCAAACAGAAACTCTATAGCCATTAGTTAGCAATAACTCCTCATCCCCCCCTACCCCACCCCACTTCCCACATCCTGGTAACTTCTAATCTTTCTGTTTCTATATATTTGACTAGTCTGGGTACCTAAAATAAGTGAAATCATACAATATTTGTCCTTTTCTGTCCGGCTTATTTCACTTAGCATAATGCCTTTGAAGTTCATCTGTGTTGGAGCAGGTATCAGAATTTCACAGACAAACAATATTCCACTGTATGTACATACCACATTTTGTTCACCTATTCATCTGATGATGGAAACTTGAGTTAGTTCTACCCTTGAATAATGCTGCAATGAACATTGGTACACAAGGATCTGCTCACGTCCCTGCTTTCAATTCCTTTGGGTGTATACCTAAAAGTAGGATCCCATGGTGATTTTGTTTAGATTTTTAAGGAACCACCAAACTGCTTTCCACTGTGACTGCCACTTTATATTCCCACCAGCAATGCCCAAGAGTTCCACTTTCCCTACATCCTCGCCGATCCTTGGGCTATACCCAAGCGCCAGGAAACGTCCTGTCCCTTGTGCCCTAAGGATGTCTGCAAGCTATTTGGACTGACTCTGGGGCTCAGGAATAACAGCAATGGACTGCAGCCAGAGCAGAGCGAGGGAAGTTTCCCCCTTGGCTCCAGGCAACCTGGTAAAACTCTAGGCAAAAAACACGAGGGCTGCAAGGACAGGGCCTGCCTGCTCCTGAAAATCAGAGTAGCTAAAAATGGAGAGTCCGGCCGGAGGTGCCCGGGATGCTGGGCTGTAGTGGCAGAGTGTCCTAGTAACAGAGATAACAGGGCACACCAGGGGTCTCCAAAGTGGGCGCACTCAACTGTGAGGTGCTCAAGAGGACCACTGCAGTTCAGGAAGAAAATACTAGAACATCTATTCATGTTCCATTTTATATCAGCCTTTTAAGTGTGTAAGTGTTATAGGTACTTTAGCACAGCAGTTTGTGTATGTAATTTATAAATGAGAATACATATATTGGGGTACATGCTAATTTATTAAAGGGATATACATGATCAAAAGAGTTTGGAGACCCTACTTGGACCAATCTCTCCTACGTTGCTTTCCACCCTGCCTTTTAAGTATTGTACCGACAGCAATGATAATGACAGTGTGGAAATAAGCTCACGGAACCCAGCACCCCTCACAGCCTGACAGCTCTATTGCCAACTCGCTTTTAGGGTGCTCCTCCTAACTCCCGGGGGAAGTGAGAGACAGACGTCTCTAGGCAGGGCGGGGAGAGGGGAGAATGGGCAGTGTTTTTCTCCCTGAGGCTCCCCACTCCACTTCAGCTCAAAGCCCAGAACAGGGAAGTGTGTAGCCTTGAAGGTAAGAACTCAGCTTTTCAATCAGACACCAGTGGGTGAGCAGTGGTATCACCGCAAACTTCTGTGGCAAATTAGTACATCTCCTTTGACCTTGACTTTCTCATCTGTAAAATGGCAACATTATGACACTAGCATCTACTTCACAGGGTGGCTGCGGGAGTAAGTGAGGCGTTGACATAAACGCCAGTGCGATGTCAGCCTGGCAAGGTCTTCTAATAAAACAGGAGGAGCGAGGACGCACAAGAGGCCAGAGAGGGAAAATTCTGGATGGATCTGGGAGAGTGAGGACAGTCTCGGGGAAGGACCAGAGGGGCTGTGTGTGTGTGTCTCACACCCTGTATGTTCCACAACCATCCACTGAGCAACCACGAGTGTCTCTCAAGGCATCTTGAGAGTCGTAGGTGCAAGCCAGGCAGAGTCCTCTCGGAGCTATTTCCAGGCTTCACGGGAGCACCAGAGAGCTGGAGCAAGGCACAGGGACGCCTGCAGTCACCAGCCCCAGCGTGAAAGTGAAACTGGGAGCTTGAGCTGGGGAGGGGCTGACTGCCCCAGGGCCTCTAACAAAAGGCACCGATCTCCTGCAGTAACACACACCACTCAGAATCCAAGAGGAACCTTTGTTTCCGTTTCCCTGCATTTTCCATTGAGATTTTTTTTTTAACCTCTCCTCTTTTCCAAAGCAAACTCTGCCGAAGGACTTTGTCATCTCAGATGCTAAAGCAGAACTCCACACCCTGCTTTAATCCTCGGTCACCCACACCCCTGGCTGGCCATGCGGATTTTACTGCTGTCGTGTGCCTGGAGCAGCTGCCTGCTTGGAGATCTGGGCTCCCCTCTCCACCTCGGCCACCTTCCTGGACCATCCCACTGTGGGAAGAGCCGCCCCAGCCATGTGGCTGCCCACAGCGGTTCATCTGCAAATGGGCTGCTCAGTTCATTACTTTTCAGGGACAGGGAGCCCGGCACCAGGGCCCCTGGAAAGGCCAGATAACAGGGCCACAGAAGCCCTCCCTGTCAGCACAAAATCGCTTATTTCAACAGAAACACTGAAATCATTTCAGGACACGCACGCTCTCAATGTCCTACTTTTTAAATTCCCTACCTTGTTTTTTAAATTAGCTGTTTAAACTTCAGCTCAGCAACTCACCAGGTACATTATTAACTGGCATACACTGCTGTGGCTTTGCTAGTTAAAATTTAGAAAGAAACATTCCCATTAAAAGTATCATTTCTGCAGCCACCCCAGAACAGCCCAGAGAGCCTTTCATGAGGGCAAACCTGGATTAGCTCAGCCCCTCCCCTCCAGTCCCGCACAAAGGATTTCCCTAAACTGGCTTCCCTTCTCCTATAGCAGAGATGAGGGAAAATCTGGACAACTCAAATTGACCCCTGGCCTGAATCTGAGGTCTGGGCAGTGCTGACCAAGGACAAGCGCTCAAGAGGCCCTCAACACGTGACTTCCCCAGGCTGGGGACCAGGGAGGGAGAAAACAGCGCTGCTTGAGGCCACGCGGCCCTCCATTCCCGAGGCCCACCCCTCACAAGCCACAGCGTGAACACAAGCCACCTCCTGTCAGGGAGTCCAGGACCCCATGGACCCTGACTCCAGGAGAGAGCCGCCCGCCAGCTGTCACTCTGCCTCGCTGCCCTCCACCAGCTCCTCCCTCCAGTGAGAAATGTTCTGCAAACCCGGTTCCTCGGAGTGACCGGCCAGGAGCCCAGAACAGACCCAGACAAGCGTCTGTCTTGTGCCCTCCGGTACTAGAGCGACGTAGGCACCCCCATTAGACACACAGACTCGCCAGCTTGCTGCCTCAACCCCGTCCTCAGCAGCCCACTGCAGCCATGGACTCTACACTCTTCTTTGGACCAGAAGGAGGGGCTCATCTAAATATGAGGAAGTCGTTCCCTGTCTAACCGGACACCTCCTTCTGGGCGGAATGGAGGCTCAGGGCATGCAAGAAAGGGGAAAGACGAGGGAGGGGAGGGGGGGAGAGGACAAGCAGATGGAGCCCCATTCAGCCCAAACCAAAACTGAAAGTCCAACAGGGATCTTGTGCAGGCAGAAGGAGGAGAGAGCTACGGGGCTCTACCCGCAGGAAGTCATCTGGATGTCAAAAAGGACAGGCTGCCAATGTATTGAGTGGTTTGGCAAACCCATGTGGAGGTGAGGAGGCCTCAGGAACCCCCAATGCTCATCAGCAGAGAGACTACCTCCCTCTCTTCCCGGGCAGCCGCAAGGGAAACTGCTCCCAGACTCAGATCTGGACATAACGGCACACACACAGCACACACAAAGCGTCACCAGACCCACTGGGCCACATGGAAAAGGCCACTCTCCAGCCTCGTTCCTGTCCAACTCACGGGCGTGCCAGTGCCTAGGTCAGGCCTCCTCCCACCATCGACCATGGACTCGGGGCAAGGCTCCCCCACTGCCCTCTGTTCTCCAGGGGTCCTCTGGATACTGCTGTCCAACCCTGCTTCTGCCAGGCCATCTGGGGTGCTTTGCCCTGTGCTGCATCAGATCAGTGCAACCTACTGCCAGAATGGCTGCACGCCCACCCGCCCTCTCTGAAGGGCCGCTTTGTGTTTCTTGCTTGCAAAGGAAGAAAACTGTTTTTGCAGCTGAACAACACAGTTTGGAGCCTCCAGTAGAGCCATGGAGGCCAAAAGCCACCAGCACACCAATGCCACACCCCGCTACCCAGAATGCCTGCAGATGCTGGTGCCATTGACCTGCACCTCAACAAGGCTCAGAGGGACTTCAGTTCCCCGCTTGCCACCCTACACCGCCACAGACTTCTCTGGAAGCTGCTGGTGCCTCCCAGCCTCTGGGAATGCACCCACTGTTTTCTCTAGTGTACCTCCCATACCCACACATGCCAAGAAGTTATTCATGTCTGACCTGGACCCTTCCTGCTTCAACTGAAGTCCACTTGGGGCCTCAGTAGGCAAGCAGACTACCTGACACCGTTCCTGGTGACCTTTGACATACCATGAACCCAGAAGGCTGCCTTTATGGCCCACAAAAAATAAAACTGTAAAGGTTTGGGGGTATAGAGGAGGCAGGAGAAGATTCTGACTCTTGACACAGGTGACTACCCGGAGCAACCTCACTCCCTCTTCTCTCCCCGCATCAGTAGCTGTCAATCACATCTATCCCGACTGCAGAGTGCACTGAGCTGGGAGGGAGACAGACCAGGATGCCAGATGACAGAATTAGGGCTAAAGGATCTCACAGGCTGATTCTCTGGACCCAATACAGCCATATGAAATCTAACAGGGATAAGCTTAAAGACCTAAATCTGAGTCCAAAATCTCCCAGCAGAGGTAGCACAAGAGGGGAGAGAGGGGCTATGCAGCAGCCCTTGATGTAATGATTACATATTAATAAAGAACATATTTTGGTTGTAGGTTACATTAATAAAAGTATAATGTTGAGAAAAAGAGAGATGATGAGCTGCCCAGACAGCACCTGACACACGGTGTTCAGTCCTACATGTCACAATATAATGAGTATGCACTGCTTACACACATCCCTCACTGAAGAAAGCCAGACCTCCCATGTTGTCCTGTTGCAACTCAGTGACCATGCGTCCCAGGGGTGGGCCCATGATCTAAGCAGGGCCAGTCAGAGTCTTTGCTAAGAAGTGATACACAGCCCTGGCCAGTTTGGCTCAGCGGTTGGAGCGTCAACCCGTGGACCAGAGAGTCCCAGGTTCGGTTCCCGCTAAGGGCTCGTACCTCGGTTACAGTTTGTTCCCGGCCCCGGTTGGGGTCGTGGGGGTGACAACCACTCGATGTGTCTCTCTCACATCGATGTTTCTCTCTCTCTCTCCCCCTCCCGCTCTATCTGAAGATAAATGCAAAAATGTCCTCAGGTTAGGATATTAAAAAAAAAAAAGTTATCTACAGATGCTGGGAGAGTGAGCATCTCTCTTCCTGACAAGGGGCTAGCCAAACTGAAAGAAGAGAGAGCAAAACCCTCAGAATGCCCTGTTAGCCCTGGGGTCTAATAGTACCAATGCCACCTCAGATCTACCCCTGAAGTTCCCCGTTACTGGAGTCAACATATTTCCTTTTCTGTTTAAACTGGTTTGAGATGGATTTCTATCACTTCCAACCTGAAGAGCTGACATACAAACACTTAAGAGTATTACTGATGAAGTGGAATATGCCCAGAGTGGTATCAAAGACAGAAAGTGGGTGGAGAACCATGGTTCATGGGAGAAGAGGATGATTCACCTTGGAAAAGGGAACACCCGGAGCCACACGGGAGCCTCTCCAAACACTTAAAGGAAGACTTGTTCTATGATGGGCCAGAGCGCAGACTCCAGACACCGGTGGAAGTTACAGAAAGTGGAGTTTCTGGGCAGACTGAATAACACAACAAAACTAATGAATCTGAACCCATTTTTTTAGTGTCTTCCCTCAGACTCACTGGATTAAAGCAATTCCCATTATCATTGTTACAAATTATCCCTGAAGAAAAACATTTTTAACAGGATTATAAATATTATTTTTCCTTATTTGGGCTTTTCTCTCTTTTCCTAATTATATAATAACTATGTATTCTTTTTAAAATCAGGAAAAAGTTACATATACTATAAAGTGCTTTTTACTGATTGTAAAAAACTACAATATAAAAACAAAGTAACGTGGTTCTCAAACAGGTCTCCCTGCCTCACTTGTCTTTTTGCTCCAAACAGAGCAATTAGCCCTTGATTACAGAATGACTTACTCTCTATTTTTTTAATAGATAGAAATAGATATGAACAGTGAGGAAAACACTGGATTCTTACAAAGACCCAGATCCAAAATTCTATGTGACCCTCTCAGAGCCTCTGCTTCCCCAACTATAAAACAGGAATAAGAATGCCTAGTCTATCTGTTCTATGGGCTGGCTGGTTGCGAGGATTAGGGAGCCCATGTCTCAAAACACCCTGTGACCTAAAAAAGCACCCTGGATTTGTAGAGAACCCCATGGTCTCTCTCTGATCACTCCAGACACAGCATGCCCCAAATCAGCTCCCTCACAGTTCTCAGCATTCCCTCCATCCCTCTGGATGGGCAAGGCTTGGGCCACAAAAACTCATCAACTGCAATGTTCAAAATTAACAATCATGTACAGGGTAAAGAGGAGATGTGGGAGGCCAGAACCACAGTTAAAGGGCCACCGGCATACAGACATCAGACTCAGCAGGGACCAAAGAGGGGAACCCTCGGATCAACAGCCTTCACACCAGCCTCAAACTCACCCCTGATGGCAGCAGCAGGAGAAAACCTGGAGGAGAGGCAAGATGTTTCTCTCTGTGTCTTTCCTAAGTGCCATGCACAGTGCTGATCCTGGGGTGAAAGAGCTAACTTAGGTGTTTATGGTCTCTCCACATGGTTCTGAATCCTGACTGTCCATTTAAATCACTGGGAGCTTAAAGAAACAACATCAGAGGCCCAACCTCAGAGATGCTAATTCATGTAGTTAATTTATGATCAGCTACCACAAAAAAGATACTCTCTTTTGGAAAACAACCCAAAAATATCTTATCCATTACTGGTTAGATAAATCGTGATAATGACTGTAACAGTGGGAAATTGTAACCCACCCCACCATTCTTTTGACATTGTTTTAGCAAATGCTGACTCTGACTAATTTGTAGCTTGTAGATAAATAGTATGTTTGTATAAGAATCCTAGCACCTTTAACTTCAGAAGATGCAGGCTCTGACCTTCAGTCATCCCAGTTCCAGAAGATTTGCTGACTCTCAACTGTAGAACCAGGATGATATAGAACCAGGATGACACAACCAGAACATCACTTGACCAGTTGCAAGATCCTTATTGGAATGGACTGTGCTAGTCTGCATGTAGAGAACTTTTCAACCCTCTCCCCTTGATTTCTTTGTTCTGCTTTTCCCTTTCCCTCCTTATAAAAACCCCTGTCTGCACTGAGATGGGGAGATGGGCTTTGTGGCAAGAGTGCTCCCATCTTCTCAGGTTACCAGCACTTGAATAAACCTCTTTCCTTTTTCACCGGCACCTGTCTCGTGAGTTTGGGTTTCATGGCAGCAGGCAGCAATACCTTGGTTCCACTTACAGCTTTGGTGAGCCAGCAAGGAGCAAGCGGGAGTCCTCCAGTAAGTCCCTGGACTTTGGAGGGGATTCCCCATGCTGCCTGTAGCTGACCGACCCTGTGAGAGAACTTGGGAATCCCTAGCAGCTGCCAAGTGATTTTACTCAGGGACTGTCCTTACCTCTCTCTTGGTGCTGGCCACCTGCTACACCTGGTTGGGGGAAGGAAATGGGTTGTTGGTGGGCTGACGAGCCCAAACTGGGTATAAAGTACCTCATGTACATAACCAGGAGTCCCTGCCCTGCCATTTGGGGTTTTCTGAAACATTTGGGATTCTGTAGGAATCAACAGGAACTGCACAGTGGTAGGCATGGCACAGTGACTAAAAAAATCCCTGGGATTTTGTGGGATTTGGTTGGAGCACTCTTTCGGTTTTGGTATCTGGATTTTGGGGTATTGTTTGCTTTTCTTGTTGCCTACATATTGTGGGGTGTCTTAATAATTGTGTTCTTGATTTGGGATATTATTACTTGGAGGTATTTATATAGGAATCATACTGCTATACAGTTGCTCGCTCCTTCCTGCTTGTCTAATTATTATTTTGTGTGTAACCCTTGACTCTTAAGCATGGTGGTCCTCAGCATCAGTACCCCATGGCAGGTCCCTGGGTCACATTCTGGCCAATTGTCCACCTGTGGTTATGAGCCAATGGTCTTTTATTGTAATACGGCTTGGCTGATACACGTTTTGGGGTCAGAAGAGCAATGGCCCTTAAGTAGTTCTTTGAACTACTATACTATTTTCCGATTGAAGTTGTTTCCCCAAAGATCTGGTAAAAGGGGTAAGATATCTTACATGCAAGTTTTCATGTTGTTACATCATAAGAATTCTACTCAGAAAGATCTAAAGTGATGGTTCAAAGAGGGGGAAAAGGTAACACTCCCTCCCAGACAGTAAAACTCAAAAAGAAAAATGTGATGAAATAAGTCTTTTAAATACTCTAAATCCTCCTCCTGGAGGCCTGGGTGCTGCTGCAGTCCCCGGAATAAGCCCAAGCCTGATATCTCCCCCCGCCTTTCTCCAGCCTCCTAAAAGTCATCACGTTTATGTTATCTCTGTTATGCCTCTTTTAAAATGTGAGTGTATTTGCCAATGGAAAAACCTGTTTCTGAAAGTTATGAAATGTATTCATAAATTTGCCAAGCTAAAGAATGCTAATTACTTACTTTTAGTTGTCACTAAAAATTAAGGATTCTAAGAATTAAGAATTCTAACTAAGCTGGGAAAAGGTATATGATTTTGATAATATAAAATTGAAAGTAGGTTGTTCTAAAGTTGGTTATCTGAATGAGTTGAAAAGAAGCAACTAAGAGGGACTAGGAAAGTCACAGAAAGACTTTGTAGGTTGCAGAGGGTTCATGCAAGTTGAAGAAGGATCGTGTAAAGGGAAGAAGCAGAAAGAGAAAGAATTGAGGAAGTGAAAAAAGGTGAGAAAGGATAAAAGAAAGGGATATACATATTACAGGTAGAAAGAACACTGGAGGAGCAGTACTCAAGAAGGGAGATGGATTTGGGAAAAAGAAATAAGGATAAGAAGAAAAAAAAAAAAAAAAAGCAAGACACATAGATAAATAGTAAAGCAGAGTGGTAATTTTAATGGCAAATGAAAAGGCCAGGAAGTGCCCTTTGATTTTCAAAACCAATTGTAATTTCCCCACAGGAACCCCAGGTACAGCTGTCAGTGGGGAACAAATTAATTTACTTCTTAGTCTAATACACTTTCATTTGTAATTCTGAGTGTTATTTTTAAATGTTGTTACCAAAAGAGAGCAAATTACTTTGTCAATTGCATTATAATCAGGCTTATAACCATGTCATTTTAAGTTTGGTTGTTTTTTGTTGTGTGTGTGTGTTTTTGTTTTGTTTTTCTTTTTTTGGTCATTTAGAGACAGTCATTGTCTTATTCTGATGCATTTGCAAAAATGTTACATCTTCAGAAAGATCCATGGAAGGGACTTTGACTTATCCTAAAATATGAATTTCTGAGAATACATTTTTAAATTATACCTTTAAAATACATAGAAATTGATAAAACTCTAAGGAATAACTGGATTCACAGAAATACTACCAAGTAATCAGGATAAACAAAAACTGATCATGGGACTGAATAAACTTAAAATAATTATTATTCCTATGACTTTATTCAAAATATTACTGATTTTTAAGTCTTTTTTTTTTTTCCCTAGATATAAGGAAACTTGTTTGTTTTCTTAGAGCAATTTGGTAAATTGTACCTTGATAAACAATATTAAATTATTTATGTTTCTCTCCCTACTTGATCCCTCCAGAATCTAAGAACTCTAAATGAGTAAGTATTATTATTTTTATAGCAACGTGTTTGTTTGCATGAATCCCATAGGAATCTGATTTCTTCATAACAGGACACATAAAGCCAATTTCCAATTGTAGTTTTATTAACCAAGACTTTGACTGTAATGTCATGTATGAAAAACACATGCCTAGACCCTGGATGTCAGCAAAAAGCTTTAAGGAATCAAGACCGACTTTGAAGCCACTAAAAGCACCTTGGGAAAAATAATCTGGTACCTTGCTTATTTACATGGTTAATGGCAGTCTTTCCAGGTAAGGGACAAAGGTTGCTTTCCTGGGAAATGGCAAGGAAAGAACCTCAAGACATTTTGGGGACCTCAAGAACTTGAGGAATTTACCCCAAACTTATAGGTATTGCAGGCAAAGCCTGATGGCAACTGTGTGGCTTGGCTTCTTTGCCCTGAGAGGCTAAAGTTCAATCTGAAAATTTCTTGTGAGATTCCAGCAAAGTCGATTTCTTTTCTTTCTTTCTTTTTTTTTTTTATCCTCACCCAAGGACATTTTTTTGCATTTATCTTCAGATAGAGCGGGAGGGAGAGAGGGAGGAAGAGAGAGAGAGAAACATCGATGTGAGAGACACATCGAGTGGTTGCCACCCACACGACCCCACCGGGGCTGGGGACAAACTGCAACCGAGGTACGTGCCCTTAGTGGGAACCAAACCTGGAACTCTCTGGTCCATGGGCTGAGGCTCTAACTGCTGAGCCAAACTGGCCACGGTGTAAAGTCAATTTTTTAAAGCCTATATGATCAATTGCTATTCCTGTTGTGTTTATGAAAATAATCAGGCCAAATTAAAACTGGACTTAAGCCCTGGCTGGTTTGGCTCAGCGGTTAGAGCGTCGGCCTGCGGTCCAGAGAGACCAGGGTTCGGTTCCCGCTAAGGGCATGTACCTCGGTTGCAGTTTGTCCCCGGCCCTGGTTGGTCGTGCAGGTGGCAGCCACTCGATGTGTCCCTTTCACATCGATGTTTCTCTCTCTCTATTCCTCTCTCTCCCTCCCACTCTATCTGAACAAAAAATGAAAAAATGTCCTTGGGTGAGGATAAAACAAAAATAAATAAAAAACAAGACAAAACAAACAAAAAAACTGGACTTAACACAACAAATGAATTAGTCTTAATTTGATTCTTTAATAAAAATGAGGGTAATTTAAGGGGAAAAACTGCCTTTCAAAAGCATCTGTAACACAAAGTTGTAAATATTAGACTCTAGCTCAGTTAATTGTAAAATTTCAATTTTTATCTATGAACTAAACTGGATTCTGAATTTTTCTAGTTTTCTGATATATTTTGGTTACAACCCCTAACTTCCATAGAAATTGAGGAAAAACTGACAGTAAGGAACTGTAACAGTAGGGAATTATGCCCCCCCCCCCAATCTTTTGTATAAAAATCCTGGGAACTGCCCTGGCCAGTTTGGCTCAGCAGTTAGAGCGTTGGTCCATGGACCAGAGTCTTGGGTTGGATTCTGGTCAAGGGCACATACCTTGGTTTCGGTTCAGTCCCCGGCCCTGGTTGGGGTTGTGCGGGAGGCAACCAGTCAATGTGTCTCTCTCACATCGTTGTTTCTCTCTCTCTCTCTTTCTTTCTCCCTCCCTCCTTCCCACTCTATCTGATGATAAATGGGGGGGGGGGGGGAATCCTAGGAACTAACTTCAGAAGATGCAGACTAACTTTCAGCCATCCCAGTTCAGAGAGATTTGCTGACCCTCAACCACAGAACCAGGATGATGTAAAACCAGGATAATGAAGATCAAGATGATGCACACCAGACCATCACTTGACCAGTTTCAAGATCCTTATTAGAATGGAATATGCTAGTGTATACATAGAGAACTTTCCAACCCCCTCCCCTTGATTTCTTTGTTCTGCTTTCCCTCTCCCTCCTTATAAAAACCTCTGCCTGCACTGAGATGGGGAGATGGGCTTTGCAACAAAAGTCCTTCATCTTCTCAGATTACTGGCACTTTAATAAACCTCTTTCCTTTTCCACCAGCATCTGTCTCACGAGTTTGGCTTTTGTGGCAGCAGGCAGCTGACCTTGGTTCCAGTTTCACAACCCAACCATATAAGGAAATATTATGCAGCAACTAAAACTGATAAGGTGGCTCTTAATTAATAACATGGAATTTTTCCCCAATATATAATTAAGTGAAAAACAAAAATAAAACACTATGATACTGTAGTATCTTATTTTTGTTAAAACACATACACATACACATAACCATGTATAGATATACAACAAAATGTTGACACTGATTCTCTCTAGGTAACAGGTTTACAAAGGATTCTTATTTTCTTCTTGTTGCTTATCTGCATTGTCTAAGCTTACAACAATGAACATGGATACCTTTATAATTTAAAAAGTAATTTCTGACCCTGGCCAGTTTGGCTCAGTGATTGGAGCATCAGCCCGTGGACCAGTGAGTCACGGGTTCGATTCCAGCCAAGGGCATGTACCTCTCGTTGTGGTTCGTCCACGGCCCTGGTTGGGATTGTGTGGGAGGTAACAAGTTGATGTGTCCCTCTCACATCAATGTCTCTCTCTCTCTTTCCCTCCCTCCCACCCTATCTGAAGATAGACAGAAAAATGTTCTCAGGTGAGGATTGGAAAAAATAAAAATAAATAAAAAGTAATTTCTGTAAGTGCTTGGAGAAAAGCTCCAATTTTACCACCATTAAGACTTCTACCAAAAATTGTGCCCTTCTCCCAGCTAGCGAAGTATTTTGTGTGGTCTCCATTCTAGGACCCATTCTATTCAGAGGCTTAGCACAGCTGCTTGTGGGACAGCAGCCCACCACAGAGACCTGGCTCACTGCCTGCCCCCTGGACCTGGATGGCCCTGCCCTTGGGTTGGCGGTGGGGGAGACAAGCCCTTTGAAGAAGGACCTGATGCTGCAGCCACACCAGGGGCTGTTTGGCCAGAGCCCCGAGGCTCAAAGGAAAGCCTCTGGAATTTCTCAGGCTATTTGGCCTTTTGAAGTGAGTGACATCTTGGTCCTACCACCTGGGCCTTCAGAAACAAGCCCTGGGAATGAGCTACTGGATGTTGGGCAATTGATGAGGACTTGAGCCCAGCCGAAGCCTCTTTGAACTTCTGATTTGGGGCCTCACTAACCCTCGGAGCAAGGGAGGGTGCTCCTCTGTGGCTTGTCCTGTTTGAAAAGTTTTCCTTGTTCTATTTCTGATGTCTGCCCTATCCCCTCTTCCCCCGCCAAGAGCAGAAACGAGGCTGGAAAAACTGGCTCAGAGAGGAGCCAGGTGTGGGGCAGGAGCGCTGAGAAGCAGACTTATAGGAATGTGCTATACAGCTACAAGGAATTCCCCTGAACCCTGGGAGGCCACAGTGTTTAAGTCACCTCTAAGTAAAGGGGGTTGTGTCTGACCCCCCCCCCCCCCGCCCCAGGCAAGCACTGTCCCGAGCTTCCTCTGTGAGATCTCATCTCTGCAGTGAGAAGCGGTTTTCACTCGGCTGGAACAACCAGTCCACGGAGCGAATTGTTTTCTTACAGCAGCTCAGATGTTTTTCCTGCCACGTCTTTCCCCTCACGTGACATTTACTTTCAAAGCCAGACTGAAGGAGGGGATCATGTCTGTTTTGCTCACTGCCATATGCCTAGCTTAAGTGCCATGGTAGACACTCAACACATCATTGTTGAACGAATGTACACACGCACAGCCACTGCCAGCGTGTGGTCACACACCCAGAGCACACACAGCTGTCACACCTCTGTGTCAGAGAGGACTGAAGCGCCCAGCCCACCTCAGCGGGGGCATCCCCACCCCTCCCAGCACCATTCCTGCAGCCGGCTAAACATCTAGGGGGAGGCAACTCCTCCTCGCTCCCTCCTTCCCCCGCATTTTACACCACGGCCGGATGAAACACCCTAGAACTGCTCCCCGCGTCCACTCTCTGTTCAAAAGCTTTCAGTAACTCCCCATCACCCAGAGAATTAGGTAAAGCGTTTTGGTCCAGCACCCAGGGCCTACCAACCCACCAGGCTTCTCCCCTTTCCAACCAAGCTCCCACTCTCTCCTGGCCTTCAAGAAACCCCCACTTCATCCCAGACCGCCGTCTTTACACCACTGCTCACACCCTCCCTCCCCTTCTCCCAGCTGACCTCCGTCCCTCTGTCTGCTCCCCTTCCGACTTCCTCCACCTCTTACTTTCCATTCCCCTGTCTATCCCTCACAGCCCCTGCTGCAGCTCTCCAGATCAGAAAGAGTGGCTTCAACCAGATGGTAGACCACAGAAGAACAGTATCATGCTGGCCTCTTCTCTGCGGCCCTCGGTATCCAGCATCACGCGGTATACATGGCACATATGAAATACATACCTGACCGCTTCATACTCATCCTGCCCCTTCTCAGTGTCCCACCCCTCACTCACTACCCGACGTCAAACCCACGAGGCAACAACTGTGCCTACCTGCCCAGACCACGGCCCAGTCCCTGCTCTAGGATCCCTAGTGGTTAAGGCAAAACACACGCGCTCAAGGCCAGACCTCTGGCCAAATCCTGGCTCTGCTAATTCCTCCCTGGGCAACCTAAGCCAGTTAGTCAACCTCTCTGAGCCTTGATATCCTTGTCTACAAAATGAGATAGAATTTCCTTCATCTTCAGGCTGCTGTGAGGAGGAAACAAGATAACATAAGGTGCTAGCACCCAATAGATGTAAGCCAAAGCTCCCCCCGCCCCCCCGCGCCGCCACCCCAATAAAAACACACTGGCTCAGATGTTGTGCATGAAAACCGGTTGGACGGCAGGCACACCTCATCTCCCCTCACCTCCAGTTGGCTCCCGAAGACAGAGAAAACAAAGCCTGAATTTACTCGGCTTCCCCCAAGCAGGGAGGTCTCTGGAAGAGGTCTTTGTTAACACAACTCTAGTTTAAAAGCTTCTTTATGGGCCAGACACACTGTTTCTGTTTGTAAGAGAGAGGGAGAATCAGCCTACAGCTTAATATCACCGAGAGCTGATAACAAGGCCTTTTGTTCACATCCCTCAATTAAGCTCTGCAGTAATTAGCGGCCACCGACTCCTGTTGCTTAAGGGAAACAAGGGAGCAAGAACGAGGCATGGTCCTTATTCATAGCGCCCCAAACACAAAACTGTTATCAGTAACCTAAGACAGAAAGTCACACACGGGGAGGGGCGGGGAGCACACCCAACCTGGACGGGCTTTCGAATCATGGACAATGAGAGCGAAGGGACAGCAGCGAAACGCTGTCCTTCCATTCCCCCACTGGACACATGTAGATCTCTGGCTGTGTTCAGGGAAGCAGACCTGCAGCATCACTCAATGGTTGTGTGGCTCCATAACTCAGTTAACTGACTCCTAACTGCTGGGCAGTGAGGCTGTTTTCAATTCCTTAGAATTATAAACAAGGCTGCCATGAGCATCCCTGTCCACGCACCTTTGCAATCTGCTTACTTACTGCCCTGGAAGGATGGAGCCATAGCAACAGAACTGCTGGGTGTCTGAACTTTTTGATTATCTCGATAAACAACGAAACTGTTCAATGAGCATATAGAGAATTCACGCTTTCCCAGACAGGTACATGTAAACATGCACACACACGTACACACACAAACGTGCCTCTGGCCATGCCCACACCCCTGCCTTAGTTCAGACCTGTACATATCTCACTGAGATGATCACAGGAGTCCTCTAGCAGGCATCCCTGTCATTGGCCAGGTCTCCCTGCATAGAGCCACCAGTGAGATTTGTAAGATACCAACCTGTTCCGCACTTCGGTGCCTCAAGTCACTCTGCCCCCACCCTGACACCTTAGCCCCAGCCCTTAGCCTATCTCCAGCCTGATCTGTAGGGCCGCCTCCTTCCCACATGCCCACAACCCCACCTTCACCCTGTGGCACATTTCCACAGTGCCAAGGTTTGTTTGCCTCTACCTTGCGCCCCCTCACTTTCTTATCTCTGCCTCACTCAAGTGTCATCTCTTCTGGGAAGCCTCCCCGGACCTCCCAGAGTTAAGTACCAATATACCTTCCATATGCTTCTAGCAAAGCACTTGCCAGACTGTCACGTCTGTGAGTCCATCCACTCACACTCCTCCGAACTTCACTTCCACCTCTAGGCTCCAGGAGGGAACAGACTATATTCTATCTGTCCTTAGATGTCTGGCTCTGGGGACACAGCAGTTCTAGCAAACACTGATTGGTGAATAAATAAATACAAATGCACAAGAACACATGCTCTTTAGCTCCTGAAAACAACCCTGGGAGGCAGGCACAGCTACGTGGTTATCCCATTTCACAGATATGGAATCTGAGGCCCGACTTGCTCAAGGCCACGTAGTCAGTTGGTGACAGAGCCAGGATAAAGCCCCAGCTCTCCTGACTACTGAGCCCAATGATCAGCGAACCAGGGTGTCATGAACCAACAGCACCACAGCTCCCCGAAATGAGATCTTCTACTCCTTTTTCCCCCCTCACTTTTTCTAAGGGGAAAATGGCCTTTCACCATTTTTGGTTTCAATGAGAGGTACCTGCAACATAATCTTTGAGAACTTGGCCTTGTAAAGTCAGCAAGATGAAAAAAGACATATTCCACCCTCCTTGAGCAAAAATTGGTTATCGAACTAATCTCAAGTCAGAGCAATTTGGTCTATAAATACTTGTCCTCACCTGGATACCAAGTATCCCATTCACTGACAGCAGGGCCATCCTTTGTGTACACAGGGTCCTCACATCTTGCGAGGCTGGTTGTGTCTGTCACCCGGCTGTCACCGCAAGCAGTGGCCACATCAAGGAGTGCAGTCAGCAGCTGAGAAACAAGGGGTCCTGCCATGGACAGACTGGAGTAAGGCAGAAATGGCCCTGACCCACAGCAATGATCAACAGCCACAGAAAGTGCCGGGCAGGACAAGGACACACTGTTCAGACCTCCCTGGTCCACTTCAGGCCTCTTCGATGCCTGTTTCCCCCACAGGAAAGCAGCCCAGTGTTGAGCCTAGAAAGAGAAATACTCCGAGCAGAAAAATGCTACATCAGACTTCTGGGAAGAATTGCGATAGCAAGAACAGATCACATTGGTTGAACACTCACAGTATGTCAGACATCGTTCTAAATGCTGTACGTGGATTAACCCCTCACAAAAACCTATGAGACAGGTGTCTTATTAGGGTACGTCTAGAGCAACACAGCTAGTGGTTCAGGATTCCGTCAGAGCCACACCCCCAGAGACAGGCTCGCCAGGGAGCTTTCACACAGGCTAGGTCCACAAGGGATGGTGGTTAGGGAATCCCCAGACACTCCCCTGGGTCAGTCTGTCCCCTGCCCACAGACACCAGCCACAGGGCATTCCTGGCAGAAAGGAGAACATGTACAAAGGTGTGGAAGATGAGAGCCAGAGAAACGTCAGAGAAAAACAAGCCGTTTTTTAGGCAGAGCTATGTTTTTGTTTGGTTGGTTTCGGCAGGTAGGGGAGAAAAGATAGGCAAGAAGGGGCCAACTGATGACGGGTCTTACACATCAGGCTAGACGTAGGACTTCATCGAAAAGAGCAGAGGTGCACCAAGTGCCCAGGACTTAGCACACAGTAGGGCTTCAACAAACAAAACCCCCTCCTCCTCATGCAGGGAGGTCGAGGGGACCCCTCGGGGCTTTCCAAGCCAAGGAACGACAAGATCGATTGCATTTTATTAAGACTGTTGCTCTGTTCCTCTTGTAGTCCCAGAAGAAGCCCTCAAAGGGCAAATGTAATGCTGATGATGATCAGGACATATTAAAATGACATAATATAATGATAAATGTTCTTTTTTTTTTTTTTGGTACATGCCCCTAGCAGGAACCAAACCCGGGACTCTCTGGTCCACAGGCCGACGCTCCAACCATTGAGCCAAACCGGCCAGGACTGATAAATGTTCTCACTCAGTGTTTCTTGTATGTCAAGCATTATCTTCAGCACTTTATATGTTAAATTCATTTAGTTCTTGCCCTAGCTGGGTGGCTCAGCTGGTTGCAGCATCGACCTGTACACCAAAAGGTTACAGGTTTGATTCCCAATCAGGGCACACACCTAGGTTGCAGGTTGGATCCCCAGTGGGGGAGAGTACAGCAGGCAACGGATTGATGTTTCTCTCACATCGATGTTTCTCTCTCTCCCTTCCTCTCTCTCTAAAAATAAATAAAAACATATCCTCGGGTGAAGGTTAAAATAAAATTAATTTAGTTCTCATCACCAATCCTATGAGTTATGACACTATTCTTATCCCCATTTTGCAGATAAGGAAACTGAGGCCCAGAGAGGTTAAGCTGGGAAGTGTTACCACTGAGATTCCAACCCAGTCAGTCTGACTTCAGAGCCAGTGCTCCTAAGCCCCAGGCGGGCTCCCTGGAGCACCCTGCCCGGCCATGACCCTCCAGGCCAGACTACAGGGAAGTCTCCCAGCTACCTCCAGCCCTCACCCCAGCCCTCCCCTCCCTCACCTGTTGCCAAGTCAGCCAAATGCAAACTACCCCCAGGCTGGAGCCACCCTTTCCCCACAAGAGGCTGCCATATTAGAGGGAACAGGGGCTGCAACAACTTGGCTCTGGAGCTGCAGAGAGAAAATGAAGGCGTGAGGAGGAGCGGGCCACCAGATCTCCACAGGTTTCAGGGTGGAAAGTGCTCAATTAAAATGCATTCTGCCGGGGCTCAGCGGCAGCATCTCAACAGAGCCCCCATTGTCTCCGTGGGCACTGCTGCTGCCCCCAGCCCAGCGAGCAGCAACCAAACAGGCTGTCGTCATGGAACCGGAATGTGGGGTCCTGGCCCTCCCATCGCACCAGAAACGCCGCTCTGTTTACCCACGCTGCCCCTATTTAAAAACAAAACAAAAAGCCCCACTCCACCCTCGGCCCTTCAGCATCCAAGACACCGGGGAAGGACGGGCGGTGGTGGGAGGACACTCCACATGCCGGCCGCGTGGGGCGGACCTGCCAGAAGAGTCCCAGCGAGCCGGCCAGGCTGGAGAGGCGGGCCTCCCCCAGGATGCTGGGAAAGTGCTTTGGGAATATATAAAAATCAGATACAGAGAGCTAGCAGGTGGGGCATAAGCAGAAAATGTCAATCCCTGGAAGAGCCCCAGGCCCCTTTAGAAAATCTTTATACCCAAAGAATGTGGAATGTTTGGCCACGGGCTCGGAGTCCAGGCGCTGTTCCTGCAGACGCCCTGCATAAATGAGAAGCCCTGCGGGGCAGAGACAGGCCTGTGTGTCCAGCCAGCCTGGGACAGAGGGGAGCTGAGGCCGCGTGTCAGCCAGGGCCAGTGTCCTGCCTCCGCCACAGCACTGGAGGGGAGCTCCCAGAGGCGGAGCCTGAGCTCAGAAGCAGGAGGTCCAGGATGACTGCACGGGCAAGGTGCTGCTTTGTCCCTGCTCCACTCTGCAGGAGTCCCCAGGACAGGTTTAATCAGTAACCCCAGACCAGAGCAGGAAGGAGACTCAGATGTGCTCAGAAACCCACTCATCAGTTTCAGGAGAATGTGAAACTCATGATCCCCGTGTCCCCACACAAACCCATTTAAAAACCCCTTCTCCTAGGCACCCCTCTGACTTCAGGTCCATGACCTTGGCACATCACAGGTGGCCCTTCATGCTTCCCCTCCTACACACACACACACACACACACACACACACACACACACTCCCTGTTGCTCCAGTGACACTGAACTACCTAGACTTTCTGGACTCTACATACTATTTGAAGACATTGCCTTACCTTTTGCCTCAAAGGCTTTTCTTCCCTTCCTGATCTGGCTAATTCCTCACCCTCAGGACCTCACTCCAATATCACGTAGTCTACAAAGCTCTCCTGACCTCCCCAACCCCATTGATCACTCTGAGTAACAGAGCCAGAACTGCCCAGAGCCTCTTGGGAGTCAAGCCTCTTCTGGGAATCCCAGACAACCAGGGAAGGGAGGAGCAGACATGGAGAAGAAACACATATTAGGGGGTAGCTACCTTGGCAGTCCCTAGAAGGGGCTCTGTGACTGACTGGCTGCTCCTGACTGCTCCAGGCCAGGTTTCTGAAGGCTAAGACTTGTCTCCTGCACCATTGCCACCACCAGGCCTCCCCATGACTACCGAACAGAAGATGTAGAGAGGAACAGATGAAGATGCACACACCTTCCTCCTCCTCCTCCTCAAGCCCAGGCCCCAGCACTCCGCTCCTCAGGGAGACAGCACCCTCGATGAGGACCCTGCCGGGGCAGAAGTAGACAGGATGAGGGCCCAGGCCAAGATCAGCAGGCATTCAGGTCAATCTTTAATAATATATCACCAAGATCAAAACTACTATTGAATGAGGGCTTACTCCATGTCAGGCCCTGTGCTAAGCATGCGATATACCTGGTCTCTGATCGGTCCGTTCTCCGCACAACAGCCAGAATTACCCTTCTTCTAAATGCAAAGGCAGATCGTATCACTCCTCTATTCAAAGCCCTGCGATTGAGAATTGCCACTTCACTCTGGGTTAAAGCCAAACCCCCTTCAAAGGCCTGCAAACCACCCTCCTCACACACACCCCTCGAACCCTTCGCTCCTACTCCCTCAGCTCCAGCCACACTGCCCTCTTGGCTGTTCCTCCAACAAGCCAAGCACACTCCAGGCTCAGGGCTTCTGCACTTGCTGTTCCCTCTTCACACAATGTTCTTCCCTTAGATGTCTACGTGCTTGATCAGACCTCTACTCAAAGGCATCTCCACAGAGGGGCTTCCTCTGACCATTCTGCTCCCTGGCCCAACCCACTCCTCCAGCACTCGAAGCCTCTTTCCCGGCTTATTTTCCTCCATAGCACTTCTAGTCCTCTATTCCACATAGTTTAGCCAGTTTGCTCACTGTCTTTCTCTCCCATTAAGCTGTACGCTCCATGAGGACAGAGACCTTTGTCAGTTTTGTTCACTATCTCATCACCAGCATCTAGAAGACAGTCTAGACCATTCAATGAATGAATGAATGAACGACCCTACAAGAGAGGTGTTCTTGCTAACCCCTTATCACAGATGTGAGAACTGGAGCTCAGGAAAGTTGACTCCATTCTCCAAGGTCACACAGCTAGCAAGGGACAGAGATGGGATTAAAATCCAGGCTTGTCTGACACCCTCCTTAACTCCATGGTGCCATGTTCTTCGACCGAGAGTAAGGGTCTGGGCATCCTACACCACAAGTGTCCTGGGTGCCAGCGGACTGGGCCCCTCCTCACCCTGTCTGCATGCTCCTCCATCGGGGCTCCCCCAGGCAGACGCCTCTGCCTCCTTCCTCTCAGAATGCCCAGCACCTGGCTCAGAGCTGACCCACAACAGGTGCCACCAGACGTCATGATTAACTCAACCCACCTCAAGGCACTCGGTCTGTCCTTATATTTTTCTTTTCTTTTAAATCCTCACCTGAGGACATTTTAACATTTATCTTCAGACAGAGTGGGAGGGAGGGATGGGGGGCCGGAGGGAGAGAGAGAAAGATGGATATGAGAGAGACACATCCATTGGTTGCCTCCCTAATGACCCCAACCAGGGCTGAGGACCGAACCACAACTGAGGTATGTGCCCCTGACCAGAATCGAACCCGAGACTCTTTGGTCCTTGAGCCCACGCTCTAACCGCTGAGCCAAATCAGCCAGGGCTATTTTTATTTCTTTACACACACTTCACATATTGCTCTTCATTTTACTGAATATGAGGAAGGGCAGAAATTCTGAGCACACAAAACTGAACTAGAAATGAACCCTGCCTTGAAGAAATTTACACCAGGTGAGAGAGAGAGCAGACACGGACACCGAAAGGTGTAATAGGAAGCAGGGCGGTCATGTGAGCGGGCAGGCAGAGCCAGGCGCAGGGCGGACACCCAGGGGGCGGGCACAGCAGCTAGGATCACACCCTGGGGCAGGTGGGGAGAGGAAGGTGGGAAGACTGCACAGCCATTCATTCAGTCAACATTACTGTGAAGGTTTCCTTTGCCAGACCCTGTGCTGAGTGCTGGGGATAAAGAGATGAATGAACAAAACCTGAGGAGAACTCACAGGCTAATGGAGAGACAAGGAAACATGAGTATAAACGAAGGTGCCATGTGGCGAGAGAGGGTGCTTCCTTCACGGCTGTGCTCCCCAGCGCTTACCACGCCGCCGGGCTGGTCGAGGCCTCTCACTGCGTATTTGTTGAACACGCGTCATTTGCTGAACACAGGAATGACAGCACAGTGAAGGAATGTCACAAAGCCTCGGCGGAGGGTGGTCAGGGAGAGCTTCCTGAGAAAACATCTGAGCCCTAAGGATGCTTCCCCGGGAGTTACCTGGAGAGTGAGCGTCCCTGCAAACGCAAAAGGCTGCGAGCAACCTGATGTTGCCGGGGCGTGTTCAGGACCAGGTGAACAGCCAGTCCCACGGCACGGACCTCAGGAAGAGAAGCCCATCAGGCAGCTCTGGGGAGGCAGGCGTGATTAGGAAGCACATCAGATGGGGGTCTTTGGGCCCCTGGGAGAGAACAGAACTGCGGCGGGACAACCAGTGAGGACCAGCTGCACCAGTCTAGGTGCGAGCTGGTGAGGGCAGGACCCTTTCTCAGTCACAGGTGCCGGACCCCACTGAGAAGGGAAGCAGCCAAGATGAGCCCCCTCACGCCGTGAGCCTGCAGAAGCACAGCCCCACCAGAGCCGCGAAGGAATGCTGCACAGCTGCCTGGGGAGGGGGGGAGCCACGCCACCCCTGCACACAATCACCAAAGCTGGTGGCTGGCTGGGGGCAAGGAGGAAGCCGGGCAGACACCAGAAAAAGTGCTATTTCACTTTCACTTTGAGCACGCTAGAACTGGGGAGAAGACACCCTGGCCCAGGAGTGCAGACACCTGGCTGGAGTCCCAGCTATCAGCCATGACCTGAGTGACCTTGGGCAGGTTACCTCACACACACCCCAACAGCTTACCCATCTATAAATGGGAGCTGCCACCATGAGCCCCGCCCCATCCCACCCCTTACAGCCTCCTGGAAAGGTTCCAATCAGATAAGCACCAGCTCTGCATGACTCCCTAAAAGCACCTACTGCGTGCTCTCCCTTGTACCAGACGGGAGGCAGGAAGACAGCATGCCCAGCCCCTGCCCCCGAGGGAAGGAGCCCGAGCAGGCCCTGTGGGACTCCAGGAAGGCCCTTCTTGGGCATATTCTTGGCCAGTCTGACTGCCCTGCCCAGCCCAGCCCAGCCCAGGGAGAGGGAGAGGAAGTGGTGAGCTGTTTTACAATCCATCAAATTAATTGTCCCAAATGGGAAATTTACAGGCCTCCTACAGTCTCCTGTGTATCCCATAATCTCCCATGGCCCTAATCTCCTGAGAAAGAATGTGTGGGCTGTAATCTTTTCAGTCCACTGTTCTCAGGGACAATGCCTTGGAAAACCCTCATGTCCTAGTAGGGGTCACCCCAACCAAAAGCCCCCCAGCTGGTGGCCAGCCAGGGCCTGACTCCACCTACCCTATCCACCAGGAGCCAGCCCAGCCAACTTTGGCCTAGACTCTGGCCTCAGAGAGACCTGTCCAACCAGCCCCTTTGGTAAATACAACTTTTGCTCTGTCTTCCTTTTCCTCAAGAGGAACAGCCTGCCAGGGGGCAGAACCAGGAAAACTGGCTTCTGGGCAGAGACTCGTCCATGGGGCACGGTGAAAACAGCTCCCAGTGAGGTTTGGGCATTGGTTCTAACCTCAGCTCACCCTACCCCAGCAGGGAAATGCTCTTCCCATTGGGGCCTCCCCTTCATCCGAGAAATTAAGGGAATGTAAACAGCATCCCAGGAACCTCTCGCCCTGCCTCTCCACGACCCAAGTTTCCCAGCAAACTGCAGTGAACCTAGATCTCTTTCAATATCACGAGCTGCACGCTCTCCTATTCGGAAGGGAAGAGGCTTCCAGCTGGAGGGCAACACCCCACCCAGCAAGGAGACTCCCTACCCACCCCAGTACCTATTCTCTCCCTCCATGTCATTAGTGCCCCCCACACGCTTGCCTCCTCCAGGCTTTGCCCCTTTCCTACATAAAGAAGTCTCTGGTCCAGCCAGTGTGGCTCAGTGGTTGAGCATGGACCCATGCACCAAGAGGTCGCTGGTTCAATTCCCGGTCAGGGCCCATGCCCAGGTTGTGGGCCCGATCCCCAGTGGGGGGCATGCAGGAGGCGGCCAATCAGTGTTCTCTCTCATTGATGTTTCTATGTCTCTCACCCTCTCCCTCTCTCTCTCAAATCAATAAAGGAAAAAAAAAAATTTTTTTTTTAAAAAGAAGTCTCTGTAGCCCAGCCAGTGTGGCTCAGTTGGCTAAGCATCATCCCATGCACCAGGAGGTTGAGGGTTTGATTCCTGGTTGGGGCACATGCCTGGGTTACAGGCTCTATCCCCAGTGGGGGAGCACAGGAGGCAGCCGATTGATGTTTCTCTCTCATCGATATTTCTATCTCCCTCTCCCTTCCTCTCTTTCTAAAATCAATAAAAACATATTTTTTTAAAATTATTTTTAAAAAAAGAATAGAGACCCTACTAAAATGTCACTTACTCTTTTTTCAACACCTGTCCCAGTCTCTCCTGCCTCCTCCACTCAAAGGGCCTTTAGGGTGGGGGGCTCTCTACTCATCACTAGTAACAGGGAACACACTTCATCACAAAATGTCTCAGAGGGCTCTGCACAGTCCTACAGCCAGCTCTCTGAAGCACCTGCACCTGACAAGTCCTCCGTCACCATGGTCGTTGCCCGGACACTGCTCGCACGGCCAGGCTCCTGGAAGTTGATTATGCTCCTGGTGGCCCAAGCCGTGCCTGTTAATAACCAGGGTTTGAACCCTCTCTCTCTGATAAAGAGCTTTCTCACTTACTACCTTACAAAAGTCCAGCAGGGGACAGACTGCTATGATCCCTTTTACAGAGTGAGCAAGCATGGTGTCCAAGATCACACAGCTGGAAGGGGCTGAGCCAGGATTCAAACCCAGGTGTTCTACTTCTTGTTCTAACCCTGTTCTCCCCACAACACCGAGAACGGCAAGCAATCCTGGAGCCTGCTGAGGCAATCTGGGCTTGAGAGAGACACGATCTAACGCCACCCTCCAGGACCCCCCAGAAGCCACACCCAAAGCAGCAGAGACACAGCCAGTCAGGGACTCTGGGCAGAAGAGTGGCAGAGGGCATTTACTCCATGCTCTCCACTGCTTCCATCTGTCAATGATTATCTCTGGCGACTGAACTTACTACATCCTGAGATATTTCAGAAGGCTGTGTTGTAAACCTGGAACCAGAATTTCTTTCCCAGAGAATATGACTCTTCTGTGTGACAGCCCTTAAGATCTCTGCAGCCAGCCCTCATTTCCCTGTCGGTCTCCTCTTCCTTGTGTGAAATATTACCAGTTCCTTCAGCTGTTGTTTGGGAGACAAGGTCTTCAGTGCCCATCACAGTCACCCCCTCAGAAAGACTTCAACTGGCCACATCCCTCTTAAAAGTAATCCCAGAACGAGCCCCAGTACTCCGTGATCTCCCCAAAGCAGAGCAGCACTGTCACGTCCCCTGATGTAAGCACTATACTTTCATTAATGCAGCCTAAAACAAAATTCGTGTTCTGGGTGGTCACATCATCCTGTTGCCTCCTAAGGAATCCACGGTCAATAATCCCCTTTTCCCCAGAGGGCACCAACCGTGCAGGGGCATGAGTGCAACTCCTTCTCCTCGGCTGCATGCAGCAGAAAGTGCAGGAGCCTTTTAGTCAGACCTGGATTGCAATTCTAGTCCTGCCACTTCTTTACTGAGTGACCCAGACAAATTACTCACCCTCTCCAAGTTTCGTCTTCCTCAGTTCCAAAAAGGAAGAAAAATGTTTCCTCACTAGGCTAAATAAATGAGAGCCCGGCTGGTGTGGCTCAGTGGATTGAGCATCATCCCATGGACTGAGAGGTCACCGGTTCGATCCCCGGTCAGGGCACATGCCTGGGTTGTGGGCTCGATCCCCAGTAGGGGGCGTGCAGGAGGCAGCCGATTGATGTTTCTCTCACACGTGGATGTTTCTATCGCTCTCTCCCTTCCTCTCTCTAAAAAAAAAAAAAAAAAAATCAATAAAAACATATTTTTAAAAAAGAGAGAGAGAATAAATGAGATAAAAAGTATGTAAGCACCTAGCCCAGACCAAAAAATTACCCAAGGTCAAAACTGGGAAGTGGTTGGGTTGGGATAGGAGTCAAACCCAAGTCTGTCAACCCAAAGACATGTGGCCACACTGCAGCACCACCCTGTTTTCTTGTCCCACAGCCCTCATCTACTGAGTGTCGTCTTCGGTTTGTTCTTCTCCTGCACTGGACTGAGAATTCCTTGAAGACATCCTTGTCTTTGTGGCCCCAGAATCTGCCATGTGCCGTCTGCTACAGAGTAGGAGCTAATAAATGCTGATGAACGAGTGATTATATGAACAACTTAATGAACTGATAGCATGAAATGTCGGGGGAATCACTTTGTAAATATATGACTGTCTAACCATTATACAATACGCCTGAAACTAATACAAAATAATATTGACTGTAAACTGTAATTGAAAAATGAAAAATTGAAAAAATAAAAAAAAAGACAGGCAGCCCTTATGCCCTGTCTCAGGAGCACCAATCCCACCGGCACGAGCTGGGTAGCAAGCAGCATTCATTCCCTGACGGTTTGCAGCACTGCATCAGCCAGCACTGTTCCCCCAGACAGGACGCCCGTTCCACATAGCAACGAGCTGCCTTCCCCACCACCAAGTCTCCAAGACGGGTGCAGTTTGCTCTAAGCTGTTCCTGGATGTGCTGGGTAGTCAGATGAGCGTTGTCGGTGACGGTCCCTGGTGACCCCGAGATGGCACAGGTCCTATGTGGGGGAGTGTTGATGCTAGGATTTCTCTAGCCCCAGCTCTCTGGGGCTTCATTAAAAACATCTTCTCCCTGTTCCCAAGTAACTAATAATAAGAAAAAGAAAGGCACGCGTGTTCATATTCAACAGGCCATTTCAAAATTATCCAAGCCACACCTGACAGAGTATTCCTGCCTCACCATCTGTGCCTCTGCTCCACGACACACTGGAACTCAAATAGGAAGTTCTTCACAGCCTGGTTGTGAGTTCCCCTCCAGAGCCTTTACCAGTTATTCCTACAGCTCTGGAGTCCATGAGAGCCTTGGTTCCATCACTTCTGAGCCTTACTTCCCCATCCCATCAAACGGGCACACAGTGATAACGTGGTTAAGTGCGAGATGACTACAGAGACACTGTGGCCGTGTACTGCACATAACAGATGTTCGCTTGACCATGGCTTCTTTCCTTCTGGTCTCTTACATCCCGGAGCCTTGAATCATGTTGTCCTGGGCACGGCTCAGCTCCAGCTCTGCCGGGAGAACCTCAAGCACATGGCTGGCATCTCCTCTGGCCACTGCAAGAATGTGTATGACTTTAAGAATTCAGTGGGCATTCAAATACTCCTGATGGTTAGCTGGTAAGCCAACCCATTTTAATTTGCTGTGGCCATTTGTGGATAGGTTTGGTAGAAAATGTCTATTTTCAGATAATTCCCAAGAATGGGTGACTAGAAGCCATCAGGGAGATAAATAAGGATGCTGTATGGTCTCCAGACTGGAGAGGAGTCTTTGGGGACACCCAAGCCAGAGTACCCAAGACCAGAACCTCTGCCCCCGGGATTCTCGGTCTAGAGCTCTCTACGAGGTGGAGGGGTACTGCTCACTGGCTGGCTGGCTTCTCAGGCAGAGTCCCAAGGAGAGAATATCACAGAGTTCACCAAACCATTTAATACATCCATTCAATAATTATTTTCTCTCACCACCAAAAAGAAAAAATAAGGTCCCCATGTGAGGTGATGATTGTGATGATTACCTCACAATGTATATGTGTATCAAAGCATCTCAAATACATACACTTTGTATTTGTCAATCATACCTCAATACCAGAATATAAAACATTATTTTCTGAGCACCTACTTGTTTCAACCACTATTCTAGGCACCAATGGGCACAACCTTGAACAAAACAGGCACTGTTTCTTGTCTCCATGGACATTAAATTCTAGTGGGAGAGACAAATAAACAAATTAAAACATAATATGTCTGGGTCGGGTTGAGAACTCTAAAGGAAAAAAATGTAGGGTTAAGGGAATATAGAGAGTGCTGGGGAGAGGATTCACGAAAAGCTGTCCTGCCCTGGCTGGTTTGGCTCAGCGCTGGCCCGCGGACCAAAGAGTGGTGGGTTCGATTCCGGTCAAGGGCACGTACCTCGGTTGCGCTTCAGTCCCTGGCCCTGGTCGGGGTCGTGTGGGAGGCAACCAGTCAATGTGTCCCTCTCACATCGATGTTTCTCTCTCTCCCTCTCTCCCACACTATCTGAAGATAAATGGAAAAATATCCTCAGGTAAGGATTTAAAAAAAAAAAAAAAAAGAAAAGCTGCCCTGAGAAGGCGACATCTGAGAAGAGCCCTGAAGACAGAGAGGGAACAGGAGGCCATGGGATTATCTGAAGGAAAGCATTCCAGAGGGGCAGTCGGTGCAAAGGCCCTAAGCCCGGTGGCACCTCGCATGTTGGGGGAGCAGCGAGGAGGGGAGGCCGGGCGGCTGGAGCAGAGCAGGAAGGAAAGCAGGAAGAGATGAGGTGGAACAGGTAATCACAGGTAATCGGGGATGCGGGGGGTAGATGACAGGGCCTCGTGGCACTGCAAGGACTTTGAATTCTGCTGTGTGAGATGAGAGACCCTGTGGTTTGAGCTGACAGTCCATGTCCACTGTAGAACTCTCTGGCTGCTGTACTGGGGAGGGGAGAGCAGCACAGGGACTAGTTAGGGGAGGCACCGCACCAGTCCAGGCAACAGGTGACAGTGGCACGGACTAGGGTGGTAGCCTGGATGAAGGGAGAACACTCTGATTTTGGATACATTTCAGTGTAGAACCGGAAGGATTTAAAAAGTTCCCTGGGCTGTCAAGATGGTGGGTAGGTAAACGCGGTATCGCCTCTTCCCACAACCACATCAGAATTACAACTAAACTGCAGAACAACCATCATTCAGAACTGCCTGACGTGGAGCTGAACGGAAGTCCTACAACTACGAAATTAAAGAAGCCACATAGACTGGTAGGAGGGGCGGAGGTGCAGACAGGCCGGTCCCACACCCACGTGTGGCAGATAAAAATCAGGAGGGACACCTCGGCTGGGAAGGTCCTCCCTGAGGAGTGAGGGGTCCCTGTCCCACACCAGGCGCCCAGCTCAGGGTTCCAGTGCCAGGAAGAGAAGTCCCCATAACTTCTGGCTGGAAAAACCAGCGGGAACTGAGGCTGGGGGAGGCTGAGGCTGCTGGAGCCCCAGGCAATTCCTCTTAAAGGGCCTGCACCTACTTACTCAGGCCCGCTCCCTCATGGCTCCAGCATGGGGGAAGCACCAGAGACATACCAACAAGAACTGAGTTGTTTGGCATCCAGGCGAGAGCTGGAGAGGCAGCTTTCTCCCAGACAGACGTGATGGTGGAGGTCTTGTTCCTTTGGTGAGCCCTTCCCCCACGGGACCAGCAGACGTGGGCCATATCTGAGACTCCAGCAACCTGGCTCATACTATTTGCCCCACCCTGGTGATTCCCTGAGGCCCTGCCCCACTCAACTTTCAGGCCCACCCAAGCTGTTTCCAGTGGCTTTACCATAGGATTGGCCTGTTCTGGCTCCTGCTTCAGATTTTCCTAAATTCTCTCAAACAAGCAGCACCTGGCCTCAGCAAGCCATATACCTCTAGCTAACTGGCCCCAGGCCTGGCACTAGAAGCAGCCAGCCTTGGTTCACAGCTTGGCTTTGCCTGGGCACCTCCAAGCCCAGCAGAAGCAGCAGCCATCGGCAGATCACTTTGTAGCTTATGCCTGGTGGTCCCAGGTAGAACACAGGCAGAGGCTGACCTTGCCCCAGAGCCAGCACACCCAGTGGACAGCTTCAAACCAGTCGAAGCACCACCACCCAACCATCTTCACAAGTGACACACTCAATGAGCAGACTCAGTGGGCAACAGAGCTCTGCTTAAGTAAGTCTTGCTCTGTGTGGTGGGCCCCTTGCACAGCTGATCCTCCAAGGTAGTCAGAGGTCAGTGGTCAGTGGGCACAGCCAGTCCTTGCAGCTGATCAGCCTGAGTAAATTCCTCCCATTGACAGTGCCAATAGCAATCAAGGCTCAATTACAACAGAAGGGTGGATAGTCCACACAAGGGGTGCACCTCGAGGGCCCAGCTGGGGTGACCAGGGAGGCTGTGCCACTGGACCCTACAGGACACCTACTACAATAGGCTACCCTAGGAAGCCCAGGAGACATAGCAACTCTACCTAATACATAGAAACAAACACAGGGAGGCAGCCAAAATGAGGAGACAAAGAAACATGTCCCAAATGAAAGAACAGAACAAAACTCCAGGAAAAGAACTAAGTGAAATGGAATTAAGCAACCTAACAGATGCTGAGTTCAAAACACTGCTTATAAGGATGCTCAATGGACTTAGTGAGAACCTCAGTGAACTTAGTGAGGGCCTCAAGAGCATAAAAAAGGACCAGTCAGAAATGAAGGAGGCACAGTTAGAAATGAAGGAGGCACTAACTGAAATAAAGAATAGTTTACACAGATTCAATAGTAGAGTAGGTAAAGCCAAGAAGCAAACCATCAATTTGGAATATAAGGAAGCAAAAAAACACCCCATCAGAACAGCAAAAAGAAAAAAGAATCCAAAAAAATGAGGATAGTGTAAGGAGCCTCTGGGACAACTTCAAGCATGCCAACATTTGCATCTTGGAGGTGCCAGAAGGAGAAGAGAGAACAAGAAATCGAAAACCTATTTGAAACAATAATGGCAGAAAACTTCCCGAACTTGGTGAAGGAAACAGACATACAAGTCCAGGAAGCACACAGAGTCTCAAACAAGATGAATCCCAAGAGGCCCACACCAAGACACATCATCATCAAAATGCAAAAGGTTCAAGACAAAGAGAGAATCTTAAAAGCAGCAAGAGAAAAGCAGTTAGTTACCTACAAGGGAGCTCCCATAAGACTGTCAGCTGGTTTCTCAAAAGATACTTTGCAGGCCAAAAAGGAGAGGCAAGAGATATTCAAAGTGATGAAAAGCAAGGACCTACAACCAAGAGTACTCTATCCTGCAGAGTTATCATTTAGAATTGATGTACATATCAAGAGTTTCCCAGACAAGAAAAAGCTAAAGGAGTTCATCACCACCAAACTAGTATTATGAAAAGTTGACAGGTCTTCTAGAAGAGGAAGAAGGCAATAAATACATATCTGTCAACAATTGAATCTACAAACAAAATGAGCAGCAGAACAGAAATAGACTCATAGATACTTTTTGTTGATTGCTAGATGGAGGGCGTTGGGGGGATGGGTGAAAAAGGTGAAGGAATTAAGAAGTACAAATGGTTGTTAGACTCACGGACCTCAAAGGGAAGGAGGGAGAGGGGCTGGAAGAGATAAACCAAAGAACTTATATACATATATGCATAACCAATGGACACTGACAATAGTGTGGGGAAGGCAGGAGGGGGTGGGAGCGGGGAGGAGGGGTCAATGAGGAGGATGGGGGGACATCTGTAATACATTCAACAACAAAGGTAAGTTAAAAATAAATAAATAGCCCTGGCGGGTTTGGCTCAGAGGTTAGAGCGTTGGCCTGTGGTCCAGAGAGACCCGGGTTTGGTTCCCGCTAAGGGCACGTATCTCGGTTGCAGTTTGTCCCTGGCCCTGGTTGGGTCGTGCGGGAGGCAGCCACTTGATGTGTACCTTTCACGTCGATGTTTTTCTCTCTCTCTTTCTTCCTCTCTCTCCCTCCCACTCTATCTGAACAAAAAAATGGAAAAATGTCCTCGGGTGAGGATAAAAAATAAATAAATAAATGTTCCCTGGAAATGTGACTGATGCCAGGCATTCCTGGTCATTACCAGCTGCTTGTACTGGGTAGTCCAAAGGACACCCTGAATTTGGTCCACTGAGCCCCAGCCCGGGCGGACAAGTGTAGAAGCCGCACCACTGCAGAGATGCAGGCAGGAAGCCGTGTGACTGCTTCTGTGTGAAGGGAGGCGGGGAAGCTCTCACCTGGCCAGGAAGGCCTCCCAGCAGGACTCACCAACCTTCACCACCTCCCCACAGTTCTGAAGGGCTGGGTGGCTCACGTCGCCAGGAAGCCCAGTGAGGCAGTCTGGTGAACCGGGTCCAAGCCCTGGCCCTACTACCTCCTGCTGTGTGACTCTGGGTAAGTCATCTGAGTCTGGGTCTCAGTTCCACATGTATAAATGAGCATCGAAATATACCACCTGTGGGGTTCTTGACAGACTTAAATGAATTAATATATAGGGTGTCCCCAAAAAAGTATACACAAAAAAAGTGTGATTATAAAGCCAGTATTTATTAAAATACATTTAATTTTCACAACGTAATAGAATCTAGAATACCCTGAATACATTTTTGGGGAGGGACACCCTGTATACACCATCCTACGCAAAACCTGGCCCATAGGCTTAGAATCACACTATGCCAGCCATTCCTAGTTACGTGACCTTGGACTTACCGCCTCCCTGGGCCTCTAGGTCCTGATCTACAAAGTGGGGCAAATAACACCTTTGTGAGGATTAAAGCAAATCATCTGAAAAGTGTTGGTCACAGAAAAGCTGTGAAGGCCCTCCAGGCCTCGAAATGGTGTTTGATCCGATCCTATGGACTCCCCTTTCACGCCATCACCTCGGCCCTGCCAACTCCGTCCACCCTCCCCACCTGCCTGCCTTGGGAGGAAACTGAGGCGCCAGGAAGACCCGTGGCTCACACTGCTCCCTCCTGTCAGGCTCAGACTCCGCGCAGGGCCCTGGCAGTCCTCAAGGTGGCCTCGGGCTCCAGCCCACCGGAACCACCAGCACCTGTGGGGCATCCCTGGAGACGTCTGTGCTCTGGTCCGGTGGCTCTCCCTGCTGGTGGCACTGCCCTCAGGGCCTGTGTGAAGAGCCAGTGAGCACCCAGTAGGTGCTGAACAAGCGGAGTTACAGAGACAAGCCTGGGGCACCCTCCCGCTGGCCTGCAGACCAGAAAAACCACCGCCACCTGCAGCGCTGGTCATGGTTCCACTTCACATGCCTGCAAACGTCACTTTCTCTTTCTGTCAGGCCCACAACCTCAGTTAAAGTTTAAAAGCCCTGTGGGGACCTTTGGCAGATTCTGCACATAAATGATTAGCCACAGAAGTCAGTCCCGAAGGCCTCGGAGAAATCAGGACAGACCAAAGGAGAAGAAGGCAGTGGGCGAAGAGACACGACCAGGTCTTCTCCCTGTCTCCTCCTTCCTACCGTCCCTGGGTGGTACTGCAGGACGCTGGGAGGTGGGAGAAACAAGGAGTGCAAGGTGCTGACTATCTGCAGCTCATTAAGTCCTGGAGGAATCATGATGCACTGTGGGGAAAGAGCCTCAACGTGGGGTTCTTCCTCCGCCTTCTTCAGCTGCAGTTACTAAACACGCAGGTTCCACAGACTCGAATCCGGCGTCTTCCCTCCCCTCACCCCTCCCCTTCCCGGCTCCCCTGGAAGCACGGCACACACAGGCCTGGGAACAGACTGTCAGTGGGTGCGGCAGAGGCCACCCGAGCAGGACTTCTGTGCATCACCCAGAGCCCAAGAAGGAGAGCGAGGCCGCCCTGGGCAGTGCCCCTCGGAGGCCGCTGGTGTGCGCACGAGGGTGAGGGCGGCTGTTGCCCTCACTTCCAGGGGGGTCAGGTTTTAAGTAGGTCACCCCTCGGACACTTACACCACCCACTCCTTATCTCTGTCTCCTATTTTGCGGCAGGAGCGCAGCCAGGCAACGGTGTGGGTTACCCAGCTTCTCCCCCTTTGGAGGCCAAACCCCTCACCTGCGGGGTGGGATCTCTCACAGGCTCCACCCTACTTCCTCCAGCCCCGCCCTGAGCTGGAGTCTGGGGAAATGACCACCACCCCCCTACCCTGGCACATCCCACCTTCCTCCCACAACCACGGTGGGGCCCTGGATCCCCATCACCCAGGGGACAAAGCCCCACCGTCTCTGAGCAGCCCTTCCTGCAGTCTCCTCCCTCTCCATGTCCTTGAACAGGTCACCCTCTCACACACTGTGTCTGTGCTGCTCCCTCTCCCTTGCTCATCCACACCGTCACCCGAGGAATCCCTGCTTGGTTTTCCAGGTCCAGCCCCAGCCGAAGCCTGTCCTGGCCACCTCTCCTCTGTACCTCTCCAGTCCCCATGTTTCTCTTACCAAATCATTTCCACAGTATCCTCTAGTTGTTGGCACGTCTGTGTCCCCACCAGAGCACAGGATCTTTGAGGACACCAGTGACACGCTGATTCATTAACTGAATGCCTACTAGGTACCAGATTCCTCCGGGAGCCAGCGCTAAAGCAGTGAACACAACAGACAAAATGGAGCTAACACTCCCGTGATGACGACAGCGACATACAACAGTACCTTCTATGTCCGAGACTGTTCTGAGCACTGTACATTAACTCATTTAGTTCCCACCACAATGATTTTCATCCCCGTTTTGCAGATGAGGAAACTGAGGCTCCAGATTCCACACCTGCTCAGGATCCACAAGCCAGTAAGCGGCAGGGCTAGGACAGTCCTGTTCCAGACCACGCTCCCGGCCCCTGGGCCACCTGCCTCTCAAGGCTGTCTTCTCTCCTGTGCTTTACTCGTTTTGGTATCCACAGTGCCCAGGCCAGGGCTTGGCACACACCCAGTGCCCGGTAAAAGTCTGCTAAGTGAAGGGACCCCTGAATTATGAATGCTGGTCCCCTGCCTGAGGCACCCACTCTTCCTCTTGCCCCCACCCAATCCCATCCAGCTCCCAAGACGCTCCAAGTCTTCCCTGACGCATCCAGCCCCAGCACTGTCTCCTCCTGGACATGTCTCTCCATGCTGCACCTGCACTACTCATCCTGACACCTAATCACACACCGCCTGACCATCCTATCCCCTGAAGCTGTGTGGACATCTGGCTTCGCCAGCTCCCTGATATCCCCCAGAGTATAACCAATGTGGTGCCACGTCCACGGCAAAAATGGATCCAGAAATACGAAACTGAATTGGGCCTCCCCTCTCCATTTCTCCATTCCCACCAGAGCGATTTTTCCCCTTGCCCAGGGGAAGCAAGCCAGGCTCGGGTCAGACGTGACTTCTGCTGCAACCATACCCACACTGCTGCCACCTGAAAGCTGTGACAGCCAAGGTCAGGGTTAGGGCACAGCTGTGGTGGAAAACAGCGTCGGGTGTTTTGCACCCTGCGGTGAAACCCATCAAGAAGATGATCAATGCCCTCTATTAGAAAACGCCCCTAACAGAATCTGAGCTGGACAGGGTGTAAGACAAAGAATTCACCAGGTACATTTGAACCAACAGAGCCATTACAGAGAAAAGACAAGATACCTGGTGTTAAGGAAAAAAATCTGCTAAAATGTATTGAAATATACTATGTCCTAGAAAGTGAGTACTTTACAGGTATTATTCTCATTGAACCACTGCAAAAGACCCACAGGGCAGTTCCAGCATTCGCCCCATTTTATTTAGAGGTTAAATAACTCACCTGGGTCTCACAGCCACAAAGTCGGGCTGTGCTCACTCTGGATCCCATAGCTGCCCTAAGTCTGGAGTGGGAACAGCCGAACTGTGTGTGAGGCTGAGTCTAGTCAGACGCACTCAGTATATACGGAGACAGTAGCCTCAGGGAGGTGGTCCCTATCCCACCCGATAACACACCCAGGCCGGCAGAGCTTTCCGGGAAGGTTTCCAGGGGGCAGGATGGGAGAGCCAGGGGAGTGTCAGCAACCTGTAGGAAGTAAGTCAAGAACTTAAGGTCCTTCCAACCAAAAGGTGGTCATCAATGCCTCCTTCAGATTGATTTATGACCCAAAAGGGGAACTGTGGATGAAAAAATGGGGTTCGCCCTGGCCCGTTTGCCTCAGCGGTTAGAGCGTCGGCCTGCGGACCAGAGAGTCCCGGGTTCGGTTCCCACTAAGGGCACGTACCTTGGTTGCAGTTTGTCCCCGGCCCGGTTGGGGTCATGTGGGTGGCAACCAGTTGATGTGTCTCTCTCACATCGATGTTTCTCTCTCTCTCTTTGTCCCTCTCTCCCTCCCACTCTATCTGAAGATAAAGGCAAAAAAAAAAAAAAAAATGTCCTCGGGTGGGGATAAAAAAAAAAAAGAAAAAATGGTGTTCTATGGAAAGTAACCTCACAAGGTAATCTGATCATTCATTCCTAACTGGGCAGGTCAGGGTGGGTAGTCACATCTCAGGCATAAAACATCTTTAAAATTTTTAAAAGAACTTAAGGTCCTCAGCAAGGACAAAGTACCCTGGGCCACAGAATGCTTAACACAAGTTAAACGCTTACTCCTTGGCTGGGTGCCAGGCCCCCAGCTCCCAGGACCTTTCTGGCCTGAGCAGGCTGTGATCTGCCAGGACCCGCTGCCTGAGGCTCTGCTTCTGAGCCAAGAACACTTGTACTCCCTCCCCTCCCAGTACCCCTGAAGTCCCCTGTGGGGATAGAAGGGACCAGCCGCCTTCTCCTGCTGAACCTCACGGGCTGCCTCCCTCTCCTCCACCTGGCGTGTCCAGGGACAAGGGCCTGGGCAATAACCCGAAGGCCGCAGGAAAGCATTAGAGTGAGGTTTTCATGCTAACTCTCCTCAAAAGGCCAAATCTTTTCACTATGAAGAGTTTATTTTCAAAATCTTTCCACTCTGGGTGGGACTGCCTCAGTCTCTGAGCGTGGGTGTAGCCCTCTGGGAGGAGTCTGAGAAAGCCATCTGCGGGCAAAGTCCATTCTGCAGCCTCCCCAGACCCAGTGTGAAGTCCAGGGCTTCTCTACAACTGGACGTGTGTCTTGGAGGCAGGGGGACGACCACTCCTACCCGACCAGCCGGGCTCTGTCCAGGTGCTGACTCAACAGAAGGCCTCACAGGGTCTGCTCCCAGTGAGTCTTGGGCCAACAGTCCAGGCCATACCCTTACCTCCCTCTCCGTGGCCTTAAGTGACTTCTGTAAAGCTTGAGTGTTTCCCTGAAACAAATCAGGGCCAGCCTCCACAGCAGAGGGCACAAAGGGACTGTGAGGACCCCAGTTAAGGACCACTGGGGTTGATCCTGGCCTGGCCACCTAAAACCTGTTCGGCAAGTTCCAAAACCTCATCCTCCTTGTCTGTAAAATGAGGATCATAAGAGGACCTACCGGACAGGGTTGATAGGAGGATTAAATGAGCCCATGCCTAGTAAACCCTTGGAACGGTGCACATGGCGAGCACAGACACTTGTAAAGTAAACACATAAATAAGGACTTGACAAAAGCAACTGGCTTCTCAGTGTGACAGTCCCTCTGCCCCAGTGCTCAGCTTACTGCACCCCAAAACCAAGCAAAATCCATCCTTAGAGGAAAAAAAAACCAATACAATTTCCAAACCTTTCCACTGATGCAAGGCAGCAATCAGCACCAACAGGTCCTCCCTGTCGAAAGGCCAGGCAAGATCACCGCACACCACGGTTATTACACCGTAAACATGGACACATGGAGAGTTTGAAATAAAAAGTGTGCTTTGGAGTCTAATGTAAATGTCTATCTATACACAAAATAGGAAGCCAATTACTTTCCTCTCCCCCAAAGAATTAAAATCCCCTCTGAGTTTTAGAAACCCCCCCCCCTCCAGTTCCAAACACACAGATGTCTACGTGTTCAGGTGAGGAGCGCTGGGAAAAGTCGAAGCAGAGGCCAACTGAGCTCTCTCCTGCTCCCACCCACACATCGGGGCTAAAAACAAAATTATTATGCCCACACCTTTCTTCCCTCTCTAAAGGTCCCCACGAGACTTGCAACCTGGGGAGCAATGTGCAGTGGCAACTTGTCCTGGGCGAACCCCTGAACCTGTCTCCAAGGCCCCATTTTCTCTGACTTTTCGCTGAGCTAACAGCAGCCCTGCCAAGGCTCACTTCTTTCCTATAATGTCTCTAGAGCCGAAGCAGCCCTGCCTAGACTCTCTCCTGTTGCTTCTTCTGCCCTAGACTTTTTTTTTTTTCCCCTCACCCAAGGACATTTTTTCGCATTTATCTTCAGATAGAGCGGGAGGGAGAGAGGAGGGAAGAGAGAGAGAGAGAAACATCGATGTGAGAGAGACACACCAACTGTTGCCACCCACAAGACCCCAACCGGGGCCGGGGACAAACTGCAACCGAGACACGTGCCCTTAGCGGGAACCGAACCTGGGACTCTCTGGTCCGCAGGCCGACGCTCTAACTGCTGAGCCAAACCGGCCAGGGCTAGACTTTTCAGGGAGCTAACAGCAGCTCCCCCTTGGCTCACTTCTGTCACTGTGACTTTTACTTCTCAGTGAGTCCACACCGCCCAGCATGGCTCACTTCTTTCCTATAATGTTTCTAGGGAGTCAAAGCAGCCCCACCTGGGCTCTCTCCTGTTGCTTCCTCTACCCTAAGTCCTTCCTTTGTTTCATTGTCCCCAGCTTTAATACATGTCCTCTCAAAAAATCACCTGGACTCGAACTGTGAAAGTTTTCCTGAACGGGTTTAAGAACCCACACATGCCCGAAGCAGACCCGCTCCGGGCCTGGTCCCTTTCCAGTGACATAGTGAGCCCAGGCTTAACCTGCAACGTGCACAGGAGCCACTTAGGGACCTTGTTAAAAGATTCCAGCCTGCAGGTGTGGCTCAGTGGTTGAGTGTTGACCCATGCACCAGGAGGTCGCCAGTTCAATTCCCGGGCAGGGCACATGCCCAGGTTGTGGGCCCAATCCCCAGTGGGGGGCATGCTGGAGGCGGCCAGTCGATGTTCTCTCTCATTGATGTTTTTATCTCTCTCTCCCTTTCCCTTCCTCTCTCTCTAAAATCAATAAAGAAGAAAAAAAGATAGATTCCAGTTCAGTAGGTCTGGGTGGGGTCTGAGAGTCAGCAGGTGACATTGGTGCTAACGATGCCTGGACCACACTTTGACAATATTTTTTCCAAATAAAAGTTTGATCCTGTCGTGCCTCCACTTAAAACCCTGCATTGAGCCCGGCTGGTGTGGCTCAGTGGATTGAGTATGGTCCCATGGACTGAGAGATCCCAGTTCGATTCCCGGTCAGGGCACACGCCCTGGTTGCAGACTCCATCCCCAGTGGGGGGTGTGCAGGAGGCAGGCAATCAATGGTTCTCACATTGATGTTTCTATCTCACCTCCTCCCCAAAATAATTAATAAAAACATTTTAAAACATTTAAAAAAAAATTTTTTTTTCTTTATTGATTTTAGAGAGAGAGGATGGGAGAGGGAGAGAGAGATAAAAACATTGATGAGAGAGAACATCGACTGGCCACCTCTTGTATGCCTCCCACTGGGGATCTGGCCCACAACCTGGGCATGTGTCCTGACTGGGAATCGAACCTGTGACCTCTTGGTGCATGGAGTGACGCTCAACCACTGAGCCACACCGGCTGGGCAATAAAAACATATTAAAAACAAAACAAAACAAACAAAAAACACCCTGCACTGATTTTCCAGCACTCTCAGGGGAAAGACCTCATGTCCCATCAGCCCATGTGACCTAGTTCTCACCTGATTTTCTAGCCCCTTACCCTCCACTCTCCTGTCCTCTCTTTCCCCCCTATTTATTATCAATTTATTTATAATATAATGAAATGAAATAAAACCATCATCCCACCCAAGCACTGGAAAAAAATTATTATTCAAAGCCTCGGTACACGGATGTAATTTCAGGTACCACCAATTCCATTTAGAAAGGTATTAATGGGTCCAGTGATTATAGATATTTAGCTTCACAGCAGGCATCTTTCTGTTTCTTTAAATCCTCAGGTCAAAATGTGTGGAGAGGAAAAATCTTTCCAAACACTTTCATGGACAGGGGAGGGAACCATTTTCTCTCCCTGGGATCCTGACCACTGACTCTGTATCCTCTCCACCCCTCTAGCTTACAAACCTCAAGTAACCTCCACCTCCAATCAACCCTCTCTCCTTGTACGTGTCAGTGTTGAGAAGGTCACGCCAAATGTCAAATCGACCAACTACACCGATTTGCTTGAACACTGACTCTGTTCAAGCTGGCGAGCTGCTCCTGGCACTGAGTCCCCATCCTGCCTCTGCCCCATCTCCCGCAGAACCAGCTCAGGGAGGACTGCGAAGCCAGACACCTCTACAGCTTACCATCACCACTGTCTGCCGGGACACATTTCTCCATATCCCACACAGAGGAGGGTTTCCATGTCTCCATGAACTGCGGACGGCTTACGTGCTCCGGCTATCAACGTCAATCACTCACAACAGCTCCCCCAGCCCCTCCTTTGCCCTCAAGAGGACCTCTGAGTGGTCATGGAGTTCTGAGATGTGGAACAGCCAGCCCACCCCCAAGGTGGGCATAGTCCCCATTCAGTGGTCACCTACAAGACCAGCCCCACTACCAACCTGTGCGACTGACAGCACCATCTGGGTGGAGGAGAGGACGGAGCATTCCCAAACTCTACCAAGGACACCAGAGGCCCACCAGGGAGCCTGGCTCTCCAGGATCTGCCCTGGGTAATGGGGTGGGTGGGTATTAAATTTTTTTTTTCCTTTATTGATTTTAGAGAGAGAGGGAGAGGGAGAAATAGAAACATTGATGAGAGAGAACATCGAATGGCCACCTCCTGCATGCCCCCCACTGGGGATCGGGCCCACAACCTGGGCATGTGCCCTGATCCGGAATCAAACCGGCGACCTCCTGGTGCATGGGTCGACGCTTAACCAGTGGGCCACACCAGCTGGACTGGGGTGGGTGGGTATTAGAGCCAGCTCTGCCCTACTGACACTGTGTCCAGGCCTTCCACGTTCCAGCCAATCAATCTGGACAAATGTCCTCCTGGAAATGGAAGGGCTCACAATGCCTGAGCACCTACTGTGTGCCAAATAGCATGCTAGGAGCTTCATTAGGCCGTCACATTTAATTCTCAAATAACACGAGGGAGGAAAGGAGTGCTGTCGTTGTAAAGTTAGGGAGGCTGAAGCTGCGGGACGGCTTCCCTGTCTGCAATCACCCGCGGTGTCTGTAATCATGCTGGTCCCCAGTCCTACCCTCCACAGGTTCTGACTGGGCATTCCAGAACACTGCTTCCACTTCTGGTCTACCTCACTGCTCCCTCACCAAGTGCTCTAATACAGACACCGCACGCATTGCCTCAAAAAAAGAGCTACGTGCCCTGCCTGGCCGTGCAAACACTAGTACCCAGCAACTCTCTCACTAGGGGCGGGGCGGGCACGATGGACAGGGAGTAAAGCAAAGCTGCCCATCTGGAAAATGTGTCCACCATATGTACGGGAAGCCTATGTATTTCTTATACTTATGATGGACACAGGGCTTCAGAGATGAGGACTCATTGCTTTGACATCTAGCACCAAGCATTTTAAAGTGCCCAGCTTCCTTTTAAAGACAAGTCTCAACAGAAAAGCACAGTCCTCCCTCGGCCTGGTCTCAGATCCCCCAAAGAAAATGACACAGCCCCTTGCGGGTCGTGCCACATGTCACCATACGGAGGGGTTTCGGTTCGAGGAGGAGTAATGATAACACTTCTTTCTTATGTAGCACGTACGATATGGCGGGCACTGTTCCAAGTCCGCAGAATGGTCATCGCCCCCATAATACAGATGAAGAAACATCTGAAGACACAGGTTAAAGTGACCTGCCCAAACTTGCGGCAGAGCCAAGATTTCAACCCAGACACTCGGGCTCCAGACTTCATGTTTCATAACCCCCATGTGGCACCACGTTCAGACACAGAATTGGAAGAATCCCTGGGGCAGTATTCCCAATTACACCACTCTCCTGAAGGCCAGCTATCCGGGACAGTCCTACTCTTCACTAGCACCAGCCTCTTCCAGATGCAGATGGGCACACACACCCTCGCCCAGCTCTTTCGCATTTCCTCCCCGGGCCACCCCGCCTCGGGCTGCCCACGCTCCACGCTCTGCTCCACCGCTGCCTGGCCTTCCTCACATTCACCTGCTGAGGCTCCCCAGGGGCCCCTCCTCACGTCCCCAGCCCCAGTCGCCCATACTGACACTGTCCAGCGTCCCTCTCTTCTGGACCGGGCACTGCTGGAGGGTGGAGATGGTGACTCCTGTTTCCCTCCACATCAACCAGTGTGGAGACCGGCATGTAGTAGATGCTTCATCGGTGTCTGGAGACTGAATGGATGCATTCTGAACCAAAAGCCTCTGAGTAAACTGCTTCCCCAGTAAGGGGCTCACCACTCCTTAAGGTGACACACTGATGCCACCGTGGACATGCACAGACAACTGAGTTTGCAAGCGGAGAGAATATGATTATTGCAGAGGTTACTGCATTAATCTAAAACACCTCTCTGGCTCCACTCCTCCCAAGAAGGAGATGGTCCCGGCTCCCATTTCATCCAGGGGGATAACGCAGGAGGCTGTGCAGCCAGGGGCTGGGTATGGGATGAAATGGGCCCGCTGCTGCCTCCCTCCCCCGAGCACGCTGCCCACCCTCCCTGCGCAGCACTATTCCAGGGCCCCACAGGAGGCAGCCAGCGGCTCTGGAAGAGACTGGTGCTAACTCCAAGCTGTCAGACCTTGAGAGGGCGAGGCCTCTGCCTTGGCAGGAAAAGCCCCCGAGAACCCCTGAGAGCACTGGCCGTGACGTTGGAAGCGCTCCTCTGGCAGAACCTGAAAGAGAGTCTGGCTCTAAGCAGGCTTAAGAGGCTCATCAGCCCCTAAGCTGTGGTCAGCTGACACTGGGGGGAGGTTGGGGGTCCACTCCCCCAGAACACCAGTCCCTACCCACTGCCCCACCTGGGACCATCCACCCCACCCCTCACCCTTCTATCCTGTGGAGGACTTTCTGAGGGAGGTGCACAGGGCTCTGTCTCGGTGTCACCAGGACAGATTCAGAAGACCAGGTTTGTGGAATAGACCCTACAGGAGGACTCAGCGCAGAGGGGGTAGCAGTGGGAACTGGAGGATACCTCCTACCATACCACACGAACAGCACGCAAATCTGGAGCCCAGAAGACTCGTGTTCCAGTCCCAGCTCCCCCACTGATGCTCTCTCTGGCCTTGGGAAGATCTTTTAACCTCTTCCTACTCCAGGCCCCACCTGCTTGAACTGTAAACTGAGGACAAGAAAAACACCCGCCTCCAGAAGGAATACAAGTGTTTTCAACTAGTACAGAGCACCACGGAGAGGATCACTGCCGACATCTGTGGCCCGGGCAGCACCACGCAGTAAGTGTCCTTCAGCGGTCAGAGCCGATAACCAGGTGGCCGCCCAGATTAAGGCGCGGACATCTGTGCAGCCCTCCAAATGCCCAGGAAAGAGGCAAACCAGGAGCTGCTTTCACACCTCATTACCCAGGGCTCTTTGTCCCCAGGTCCCTGCAGCACGCATAAGGTACCCACGGCCTTGGGAAAGTATGCCCTTGACAGACAAGGTTAAATCGTGTTGTGTGTAAATTAACTTTTTATTTGGAAATCATTTCAAATTTACAGAAAAGTTACAGGAATAGAACAAAGAACCTCCACACGTCCCTCACGCAGACTCACCCATTGTTAACATTTGCCCTATCTGCTCTACAATCCACTCCCCTGTACAGGCAGGCACACACACGGTTTCTCCCCCCCCCCCCCCCCAACCACTTAAGAGCAAATGCATCAAGGACATCTTTTTAATAACCATAATGGTTATGTAGTTTTTATGGATCCAAACCAATTTGAGCGGTCCTATAGTTTGCATGTTCCCGACCCAGGCAGCCCCGTTTCAAGGGCACCAGGCTTCTCTTGCAGCAGAAGCAGCTGAATGAGATGAGGGTCCAGAATGCACGTCTCCACCCCATCTCACAGTTGCATGGATGCGCAAATGAGGAGCTCACATTGACTGGGCACTACTATGTGCCAGGTACTTGCTAAACCCTTTCCGTCAATTAATTCATGTACTTCTCACACTGATCCCCATTTTACTGGTGAGGAAGTGAGCCTTTTTTTTTTTTTAATCCTCACCCGAGGACATTTTTCCATTTTTTTGTTCGGATAGAGTGGGAGGGAGAGAGAGGGAGAAACATCGCTCCCGCAACCAGGGCCGGGGACAAATTGCAACTGAGGTACATGCCCCTAGCAGGAACCGGACCCGGGTCTCTCTGGACCACAGGCCAACTCTCTAACCACTGAGCCACTCTCTAACCACTGAGCCAAACCAGCCGGGGCAAGGAAGTGAGCCTTAAAGGGAGTAGGTAACCTACCAAGGTCAGGGAGCTGTAAGTGGTGGAGCTGGAATTAGAATCTAGGAATCCAGAGCCCATGCACCTACCCACTGCCTCCTTACACACGCTACCACCTCATACACAACCCCTGTGCATTTTTCTGCATGATGAAGTTGCCTGGCTGTGCTTTGGGCTTCCAGAAAAACTAACCCTGCTTCCAGGCCAGCATCCAGATGACTGAGCAGACTGCTTGCAAGGAAGAGAGGTGGTCTGGCAGGACTCAGTCCAGGCAAGAGATGACCCGAGCTCATAAGAGCTGCTGTCTTCCTTGAGGCCTGTGCATCCACCTTTGGACATGCAGGGCCCAGAGAAGCTGCAAAGCCAATGAGCGGCCTGCCCACACTTCCCTGTCATTTAAGACTGAACATGGCAATTGGCACCCCTAGGGGGCACATGTTTCTGTTTAGGAAAACACAAAGCCACACAACAAACATGTGGCATCCCTGCCACAGTACTGATCTTTTTTTTTTTTTTTTTTTTTAATCCTCACTCGAGGACATTTTTTTGCATTTATCTTCAGATAGAGTGGGAGGGAGAGAGGGAGAAAGAGAAAGAAACATCGATGTGAGAGAAACACATCGACTGGTTGCCACTCACATGACCCCAACCGGGGCCAGGGACAAACTGCAACCAAGGTGCGTGCCCTTAGTGGGAACTGAACTCGGGACTCTCTGGTCCGCGGGCCGACGCTCTAACCACTGAGCCAAACTGGCCAGGGCCGCAGTACCAATCTTAATGGAAGATATAGAAGGGGGTTTCATAAGTTAAATTAATGGTAAAGTTTACATGAATTTTTGGACAGAACCAGCATTTTGAGGACATTTTCCACCATCTAGTCTGCCAGGTGAGTTGACCTTCACCCTCTCTGTCATTAGGGCTGTGGTAGAAAAGTCTGAGAAGCTCTGATCTGAGACAGCCACATGTCCACCCTCTTCTCTGAACCCTGAAAAGTCTGAGCTAACACAGAATGCAGCTTTAGGAAGTCACTTCATCACTCTGAGCCCACATTTCTGCACTAAAAAAGGCAATAATTGTGAGTCTCCAACCAGATAATGTTTGTAAAGCACTCTGTAAACAATAAAACACTAACTCAAAACACTTCTCATTTCAAAAAAATCTAAATAAAAATGTTTGACAGCCATCTAAAAACAACAGGCAAATAAAACCATATTCCTCCATGCTTTTCCCTCTGCCAGTATTTCCTAGGACACCATGCCGGTTTACTGAGATGCTGCTGTCTCGTGCTGAACAAAAAGATTCAGACCGGGCTCCCTTCTGAAGAGGCGGAACACGGGAGCAGGCACCGCAGTAAACCACCAAGCAGTCCACATAATGAAGTGCTTTCTGAAGTGAGCTCCTTTTTGTGTGGTCCATAACACAGTGGAATATTACTCAGCCATAAAAAGAATGAAACCTTACCATTTGCAACAACATGCTGGGTGAAATAAATCAGACAGAGAAAGATAAATACCATATGATTTCACTTATATGTGGAATCTAAAAAACAAAATGAACAAACAAAATAGAAGCAAATATTGGTACAGAGAACAAACTGATGGTGGCTAGATGGGAGGGAGGCTAGGGGCTGGGTGAAAAAGGCAAAGGGATTAAGAAGCACAGTTGGCCCTGGCTGGTTTGGCTCAGCAGTTAGAGCGTCGGCCCGCGGACCAGAGAGGCCCGGGTTCGGTTCCTGCTAAGGGCACGTACCTCCATTGCAGTTTGTCCCTGGCCCTGGTTGGGGTTGTGTGGGTGGCAGCCAGTCTCACATCAATGTTTCTATCTCTCTTTTCCTCCCTCTCTCCATTCATCTGAAGATGAATGCAAAAAAAAAAAAAAAGAAGTACAATGGCAGTCACAGAAGAGTCACGGGATGTAAAGTACAGCACAGGGAATATAGTCGCTCATATTCTAATAACTATGTATGGTGTCAGGCAGGCGCAAGACTTACAGGAGGATCACTTTGTAAACCATATAATTGTCCAACCACTATGCTGTACACCTGAAACCAATACAATCTTTTTTTCCCCCAAAATGTTTAAGTAGTTTAATTTGTTATAAATACTGTAAATTGTTTTCCAGAAAGTTTGCATACATTTACATTCTAATCAATAATGTACATATTGCTCTTTTCCCAACATCTTTATCAACACTAGATTTCATCCAACATTTAGTTTTTGCTAATCTGATATGAAACTAATACAATCTTGAATGTCAACTGTAACTGAAAAATAAAACTAAAATAAAATAAGCTCCTTTTTCCAAAGCCTTCAGTTTAAGAAACCCAAAGTTCACTCCCCCAAATATTAAGAGAATGGAAAGACTGCCACCAGTGCACAGCGAACCCACAGCCAGCCTCCTCACACCCGGCACCGAGAATCCGGGCTAACACCTCTCCTTGCCTACCCACCCCGAATTTCCTCTGGGAAAAAAAAAAAGAGCCTTCCAAAGCAACTGGGGACTGGTTTCTTTTTTTTTTTTTATCCTCTCCCGAGGACATTCTGACACTTATCTTCAGATAGAGTGGGAGGGAGAGAGGGAGGAAGAGAGAGAGAGAAACATCGACGTGAGAGACACATAGAGTGGTTGCCACCCACATGACCCCAACTGGGGCTGGGGACAAACTGCAACCGAGGTACATGCCCTTAGCGGGAACCAAACCCGGGACTCTCTGGTCTGCAGGCTGACGCTCTAACCGCTGAGCCAAACCAGCCAGGGCGGGACTGGTTTCTTAAAGAGAGTCTCCCGGATCTTTTCTGGGAGGGTTTGAGACCGTGATACAAATCCCGGCTCTTAATCCTTCCTTCAGCTTTGTGCACAGCACCGCTCTTGTTCCTGCTGCACCGAGCCCAACGTTTCAATCCACCAGTCAGTTTTCACCCTTGATAAAACCAGCAGGAAACGAAACGCAAAGTGTGGGATTATGCCGAAACTTGCCAAGCTGGGAGGACCTTTTCTTAACTTGCAAGAAGAGGTTTCAGCATTTCCCTTTCAAATGCATGTGAGCTTCCCAGAAATTCTGTGGTTGCTCTCTGGTTTGAAATAGTTTCTGGGACTGCTGTTCCCAGAAACATTTCAATGAGAAAGATGACAACGAAATGAACCAACAGGTTGGCACTCTACAAGACAAATTTCACTGACACGAAGTTCAACATTTGTCTGGGGAGGAAGCTGTGGCAGACAGGACTTCTTCCTGGGGTGGCCTGAGAGACTGTCCCTTGGCTGAAAAAAAAAAGAGCCTTAACCCTCAAGAGGATGGCTTCCTGGGACGTCCAGTCCAGTATTCACAGGCTTCCCTGAAGGCCTTCTGCACTTGGTGTCTACGGCCAGCTGGGGTCCCCACCTGGACATTCTGTCACCGCTGGTTCAGCCTTCACTTCCCAACTCTTCCTCCCTCCCCTTAATGTCAGACTCAAAAATGGGTTTGCTGAATACAAAACACACTCTAGACATTTAGCATTATTTCTACAAGGGTATCCCTTCTGAAGGAGGCGTGAAGCCTTGGCTCACGCCAGCCCCCAGCCCCCATCTGCCTGAAACAGGTTCTGAACTGCCCACTCCCAGCCTCCTAGAGCCCTAAGGCTCACCCAGCCTCCTGCTCCTGTCCCAGGGGGCCTGAGCACCAGCACTTCTGCCCTGTGGTGTCGCAGAGTGGTACACGGTGGTGGTGATTCAGCCTATGAGGTCAATGCCATGATATGTGCATTTAAAAATTTATATCCCACAATACAGAGATGAACCATAAGATTTATGCTAATAATTTTTTTTTTTTTTTACTCAGAATGACATTAAATAGCAAATAAAAGGAAGTAAAGGGAAAGACTACAGAAGAAAGGAAGAGTGTTATACTTTAATATCTTTAATTTTCTGGCTTTTTGAACAAGTGGCCCTGCACTTGCATCTTGCACTGGGCCCTGCAAATTCTATAGCCAGTCCTGCCCCTGGGACCTGCTGTGGTCCAAAGGGCTGGGGAGCGGCGTTGGGTCAGCCTTACTCCAACCCTCAGAAATGTCTTTCCCAAGAGCCACACTACCCTCATTTGGGGATGTGCACCCACAAGGGGAAGGGCACCTACAAGGGATGGCCCTGCAAGGTCCAAAGCTGAAACTCAGAAACATGAAGCCAGACGAGACCTTGTGCAATGAACTGCTTCCCGCCAGGAGCCAAGTCACAAAGGACCAAGACGTGGCCCCCAGGGAGGGAGGGCAGCCAGGTCCAATGGCCAACAGACGTCCCGTCTGATATGGAGCATGAAGTCGTGAGGTTAAGAAGCCTGAGGCCAGGTTCCTGTTTTGTGTGCCATGCTTGACAGCAAGAAACTATATACGAGAAGCCTGGGACCTAGGCACCAGCCTTGACAGGCGCCATTCCCAACCACTTCCCTTCTTTTACCTTGCCTGGTCTTCCCCCCACCCTGACCTCCTCCCCAGTAAGAAGTTTTCCAAGACCTGGACTACCTACTGAACTCTCTGGGTCCCTTAAACACTGCTGCTTCAATAAACACCAAGTGCCTACTCAGTGCTGGCGTGGGCTCCAGCCTCAGAGGTGGGGAACAGGGTTCTGCCATTCATCCTCCTTTTCAACTCAGGACCTATTCAAAACTGCTGTAGGGAGAACCCAGCCCATGTGGTTCCGCGAAACCCCTGAAGACCAGCCCAGTGAAACACTCTTGTTCCCGCGGCCCCATCAAGAACTCCCTCATGGGCCTCATGTTTAAAAATGCTGTGTCTGCCCCACTGTTTCACTGAGTAATAATAATGCGGTCCATTTCTTATCATCAGACAAGCGCCATCACCAATCTACACAAGAGACCAAGGGCTGCTGCCCTTCCAAGGAGCTTCAGTCCCAGCAAAAAACAAAAAGGGGTCTGGCCCCGTGAGCCTTGGGCGGCCTGAGTCGGAGCAATGGCCCATGGCATGGGGCTCACCTGTGACCAGGGGTAGAAGCCACCATTGCTACCATGGTTACCATATTAGAGACTGAAGACCCACGGTTCTAGTCCCAGCTCTGACACTTCAAACAAATCACTGAACCTTCATGGACCTGAATGCCATCATCTAAGAACAGGGCAACCCTGCTCTGCAGCTTCTAGGGGCTGTTATAAGGATCGAGTATGAAAAGGTACCAGAAAAAGCCAACCGCCTTTGCTGTTGGAATGACTGGGATTATTACACATTTCCACACAGGTAAAATGGAACTAGTAACAGTTCCTACTTCAAGCTGTTGTCAGCATTGCCTAGTCTAGAATTGGGAGAACCAGGAGCAGACTCCTCATATATTTTGTCCCTAGTTAATCCATAGCTGAATGCAAAGTGCAGCAACCAAAGCTGAAATCCACCTGCCTTAGCTCAAGGTGTTCTTCAAGAAATGGATTCTGGAGAGTATTCAAACATCTGCTGTCAGGAGCAGCTGGTGCATCCTGCACACCTCACACAACTTTCCAGGCAAGGGCCCACTGGGGACAATAGTCAGTTGTGCCGATGCTCTGTCCTTCTGAATGAGCCATGTTAGAGAACCGCCCCAGCAAAAAATCGGAAATTCAGAAATGCTCATGGCAAATCGGAGAAAGCAGACTGAAGCCAAACATTGTTTAAGTGGGGAAAAGGAGAATAATTACTCCCAAACCTTGAAGTCTTTAAGAACGTGTCACAGAACGAGAAAGAAGATACAGTGTGCTGCCACGGGGCCCAGGGCACTGGCACAGCCTGCTTTCCCCTTTGCCCGGAAGGACTCCGCCAGGGCCCTGTAGGCAGGCTACCAGGCTTGCTGAAGGATAATCATGAGGGATTTCACAGAGTTGCTACAGAAGAGGCAGCAAAACAGATGAAGGGCAGGAGGCTGTGACAATGGCTTAAGATCCTACACACCCCTCAGATCCCTCTGCTCAAGATTTTGCCTAGAAATGCATGGAAAAGACAGAAACCATAAACAGGAAAGGCGGATACCTCTCCCCTCACCAACCTATCAAACTCCTTACATCAGCTCAGGACCCGCAGCCCTTCCTCCTGTCAATGGATGAAGTGCCCTGCTTCCATCTGAGACCAGTGAGACTTACGCCCTGGGTCCCTTCCTTCTCGCCTCTCAGAAACACTGCTTCAGCAACTGTCCCGTCTCCTTCCTGCATCATCTGTTTCTCCCTCTCTACTGGATCATTCCCATCAGAACAAACCATGCTCTACAATCTCTCCCTCAAACCCACATCCTCTCCAGTTCTCAGCTAATTTCTCAACTCTACCTTGTAACACAACTGCCTGAAAGATTCACCTAAATTTACTGACTCCCTTTCTTCACTCCATGCTTTATCTCCCATCCACTCCTGCCAGGTTTTGTCCTTTACGCTGCTGGGAGCCCTCATTCTCCTAGGTCTTCTCCTACCTTCTCAGTCCTCACTCTCCTTTGCTGGATCCACCTCTTTCCCCAGCCTCTAAATGCTGCTATGTGACAAGGCTTGGGGCACCTTCTTTTTCCTGTCTGCACTCTCCTCCTAGGTGATTTCATCTAATCCTGTTGCCTTGAATAACACCTGTAATACCCAATGTATCTCTTCAGTCCTCCTTCTCCCTTACCTTCAGATGTTTACATCTGACTAGTTGATATGCTCACATCTCAAATGTAACATGGCAAAACAAGATCTCACACTCCACCCCACCCCAAACCTGCGCCTCCCCCAGCCTTCCCATTTCAATGATGTGAGCACCATCCATCCAGGTGCTCAAGCCTCTGGGAGTCATCTTTGACTCTTCTCTTTCTCTCACAGACTGCATCCAAATCATCAAGCCCCAATCTGATCACTCCTCATCATCTCCAGTGCTACCGCCCCAGTCAGGCCATCGTTACCTCCTGCCTGGACGACAGCAGCAGCCACCACTGCTATCCTGCCCACTACAGTTCCCACCCACAGCCCACTCTACAGCAGGTAGAGTGATCTTTCTAAAAATGCAAATCAAATTGTGGCTCCCTGCTTAAAATCCTGCAATGACATCTCACTGGACTTAGAATGAAGTGTAAGAACTTCTAACCGTGGCTCACAAAGCCTTACACCATTCAGCTCTCTCCTATCTGTAAGGGCTTCTCACACCACTGTCTCCCTTGTTCACCACATTCCAGCCACACCGGCCTCTCTGCTCCTTGAAGTTCTTTCGTGCCTAAAGCCCTTGCACTGGCTGTTCCCTCTTCCAGAAATGCTTTGCCACCTCCTCAACACAAGGATGGATAGTTTTTGTCATTCATATTTTACCTTAAATGTCAACTATTCAGAAACACCACCATTAATATCCCATCCAACCAAGCCACTCAGTCACTTGCTATCACCTTACTTTAACTTTCTGTATAGTAGTTACCATTCACTAGCTGATATTATTGTTTATTTACTTTTTACTTATTTTCTGCTCCCTCCTCTCCCTCCAATAGATTGCAAGCTCCATGAGCACCAGGACTTTATCTGCCTCATTCACTAATTTTTTTAATCCTTGCCTGAGCATATTTTGTTGTCGTTGTTAATCCTCACCCCAGGATATTTTTCCTTGAGAGAGATACATTGATTGGTTGCCTTCTGCAGGGCCTCCACCCAAGGTACCTTGCCCTTGACTGGGAATCAAACCCACCACCCTTCAGTACTCCAGCTGTCGCTCTAACTGCTGAGCCAAACTGGCCAGAGCTGTTTTTGTTGTTTTTGTTTTGTTTTGTTTTGTTTTTTTAAATCCTCACCCAAGGACACTTTTCCATTTTTTGTTCAGATAGAGTGGGAGGGAGAGAGAGAGAGAGAAACATCGATGTGAAAGGGACATACCGAGTGGCTGCCTCCCGCACGACCCCAACCAGGGCCGGAGACAAACTACAACCGAGGTACGTGCCCTTAGCGGGAACCGAACCCAGGTCTCTCTGGACCGCAGGCTGATGCTCCAACCACTGAGCCAAACCAGCCAGGGCTGTTTTTGTTTTTTTATTGATTTTAGAGAGAGAGAAAGGGAGAGGGACAGGGAGGGAGAGAGAGAGAGAGAGAGAGAGAAACCTTTATGTGAGAAAGAAACATCCATCGCTTGCCTCCCCCACACACCCTCACCTAGGATCCAACAGCAGTCTGGACATGGGACCTGCTGGGAAATGGAACCCACCAGCCTTCGGTGCAGGGACAATGCTCTAACCAACTGAGCCACATGGGCCAGGGCTGCCACATTCACTTCCGTAGTCCCAGTGTCTGTGTGGCACACAGGAGATATCTAATAAATCTCAACGGATGCCGTTATGAGCCAGAGAGGGTCAATGATAAGAGGTTCTAATGGTTCCAACCAGCTCCTCAACTTCACACACACACGAAATGGGACAGCACAACCTCATCCACAGTTCTAGGGCTCACTTCTATGAATCTCATCCATCAGGATTTCAACCATCCTGCAAGAGCTCAAACCCAGGAAGGAGACTCCGAGACTTTACGGGACCATCTGGGCTTCGAAAATGCTACTCCACTGCCAGCTAGCAGTGTTTTCAAGTTGATGAAAAAAAGGATTTCTGACTCACAGTCCCCCAAACTACACAATATTAGTCACACCACTGTCCAGACCTTAAGCTAGTTCATTCATTCAGTGAGCAAACATTTACCGAGTGCCTGCTCTGTGCCAGGCACTGGGGCAAAGGATCAAACGCAGTTTATGACCTCATGGAGCTCACTGGAGAGCAGGCAGAGGAGAAACGCTGCAACCAGGTATATAGCCCGCGGAAAAGTAAAGACTATACTAGTGAACGGCGCCTCGATTTCATGTCTACAGACCCAGGTCTGGGATAACTCGGCTTCTGGGGCAAGGCTCCCGGGCTTTTGCAGAAAAGCTACCGTTTGACTAAGTGGAGGCAGCAGAGATGGTACCTGTTGAGCACCCGCTGAAGAGACGCGCAACGTTCAAGTAATATTATTGGCTAATCGGTTCCCCTCCCCACCCCCATCTCTCCCCCGCAGGTGGGCGCAGGAGGGGCAGGGTGGGGTGCGGTCCCGACTCCCCACTACCATCACAGAGAATGCGGCCTAAGAGAAAGGCCACCCACCGCAAATGAGATTCCCTTCGTACATTTCCCTCCCTCTTCATCCTCCCCACCCCCGTTCCCGGACCCTGGACGGAACTCGGAGTCTATTCTCCCCGCCCCCGCTCATCCCGGTCCCCGCCCTGCGCAGCCGGAGACCCCAAAGGGGAGGCGTGTCCGACCCCTCACTTCAGCACCTGAAGCCAACCTGATTGCCAGGTCCAGGCGCAGTTTGCAGCCCGGGCCCCCTGCCCTGGACCCCAGCGGAGAGGTGGACCCCACCCTGCCTCCCTCCAGCAGCCCGCCTCACAACCCGGGCGAACAAAACCCCACACATCTGCGGCCACCGCGCCGAGCGCGCCAACTCGCCCAGGACCCGCGCGGGAGGAAGGGGCGCGGGCGGGGACGGGGCGGCACCCCACGGCACAGGTGCGAGCGCGCGCGGCGGCGCCCGGTCACTCACTCGATGAAGTAGCTGGCGCCCTCCTCCGTGAAGCCCTCCTCCCAGCCGCGGGGCAGGTCTGCGGAAACGCGAGAAAAGTTCAAGTCAAACTTGGCCGCCCAGGCGCGCCCCCGGGTGCCCCATCCGCCCGCCGGCGCCCACCTGAGCGGATCATGTGGCCGGAGTTGACGGGCTCCCCGGTGCGCGGGTGCAGCCAGGTCGTGCAGCGGAGCCGGTCACTGCGGGGAGAGAGGTGCACCTGTTAGCGCCACCGCCGCTCGGGGTGCGCCCGCCGGCTCCGCACCCCGCCCGGCCCTCGCCCCCGCCCGCGGCCCCGCGTCCCCGCGTCCCCGCGCCGCACTTGATAAAGAAGACGCGGCCGTCCCGACACACGCCGTAGGACCAGTGCTCAGGTAGAGTGTCCCGCCCGATCGCCGCCGCCGCCATGTTCGCCGAGCTCGGAGCCGCCGCGGGCGCCGCGGGGCGGGAGGGAGGGAGCGGGGGCGGGGGAGGGGGCGGTGCGGGCGGCGGGCCGGCGGGCTCGGCCTGAGCGGGCCCGAGCGGCACCCCGGGGCGGTCCATCGCTGCGCGGGCTCCTCTGGGCGCGGCCGTGCAGCCAGGTCCCCAATGTCCGCAGTGCCCGGACGGCCGCCGGAGTTCCCCGCCGCACCGGCCCGCCCGAGCGGTGGCCGCGGCCTTTGTCCCCGCGACTTCCCCGCCCCCAGCGCGCCGCGCGCCCCTTGGCCCCGGAGGCCCCAGACTCGGGCGGGGCGGGGGCTGCTGTCGGGGCTCCGGGGGCAAACTCCGGAAACAGGGTGCACCCCGCGTGTTCCAGGAAACCCCACCCGATCCCTGCGACAGAACTTTTCTCCGCGGGAACTGTACTTCTTTCTGAATCATGTAACCCTAAACAGGGTACCCCCATATTCCAAGCCTCGGTTTCTTCTGTAAAATAAGTTAATAGATATTACACGGGATTGTTGTGTAGATTAATGGTATAAAGTGCTTATCAATGCCAGGTCAAGCATGAGTTCATTTACCCAAGTTTGCAGCTGGAATATGAAACAGGTCGTGCAGGTCCTCTCCCCCACACCACACAGCCCTGAAGGTGCAGATCACAGGCTCTTTCAAGTCTCATCAAGTGACAGAAAGAGGTGCTGAGGGCTGGGCTGTATCTCATCGTCTTCTGATCTTTAGAAGAGCAGATCCTCCAGGCGGGACCTCTACTGGGGGCTCTGGAAGGTTCTATATTCAGGTCTCTGCTCTCATCTCAGCTCCTGGGGGATCCCTCCCCTGACCCCTCTGTCCAAAGGAGACTCTTCCCTTCCTCCCTTCACTGTCAATTCCATTACTGTACGGAACGTTCCTATTTGTGTGTGTTTCTTTATTGCCCTGTTTGTTGTGTATTAGCCTCCTGCCCTCACTAAAATGTCAGCCGGAGGAGAGGAGGGCCTTGGTCTGTCTCGTACACTGCAATATCCACAGCACCTGGGACAGTGCCTGACTCACGTATGCAGTCAAATGCTGAATGAGTGGGGCAAACACTCCACACTGACAGCCCTGCACGCTGAGCACCCACAGAGGGCCTGGCCTTTGAGGGACATAGGCTGCAGCTGATGAGATGAGACTCACATAAAAGCGAGAGTGTAGGCAGTGTGGGCGTTAGTTATTCAGGCACCCCAGACAGGTGGAATTCTGCTGACCCTGAGGGACTGGTCAAGTTTGGGAAGGGGAGGGATGAGAGAGCAAACAGGGTTGTGGGAGGGGTGTGGGATGTTGAGGAGGCTGTACACATGCCCTTCCTTGGGAACAGACAATGGTATTAGGGAAGGAGACCGATAGGAGTTGGAGAAAGGGAATTGGTGTGATTGTGGAGAACCCTGAACACCTGTCTGGAAGGGCCTCCTGCCTTTGAGGAGATTCTTGAGCAAATGACAATGGGAAAATAGTGTTTTTATTGTTAAACATTAATTTGAAATAATACATTAAGTGGGCAAATGTCATGAACACACAGTTCACAAAAAAAGTAATACAAGTGGTTTTTAAACAAATGAAAAGACACTCAACCACCTCATAATAGGAGAAAGGCAGATTAGAATTAAGGTGAGATATTATTTTTTAGATATCAAATTGGCAAAAATGTGCATTGTAGAGAGACATTCTTGTTCATTGTTGGTAGGACTATAAAACATTTGTCTCTTTGAAGGTAGTTTGGTAAACGCTATTAGAATTTGAATGCATATACCTTTTGACCTAGCAATTCCACGAGTAGAAATTTATCCTACATTAGTGCTCACCTGGGCACAAAGGCCTGTGTACTAGAGTATTCACTGCGGCATTGTCAATAGTTACAAAAGACTGGAAATAACCCAAAAAAGAACAGGTTTGTATGATGAATGTTAACTAGACTTATTGTGGTGATATTTTACAATATATATAAATATCAAATCATTGCCTGGCTGGTGTGGCTCAGTGGATTGAGCATCATCCCATGGACTGGGAGGTCCTGGGTTTGATTTCCCGTCAGGGCACGTGCCGGGTTGCGGGCTCGATCCTCAGTAGGGGGTATGCAGGAAGCAGCAGATTGATGTATCTCTCTCACATTGATGTTTCTCTCTCTCTCCCTTCCTCTCTCTCTAACATCAATAAAGAAAAAAAATTTTTTAAATAAATAATTGATAAAAACATATATATATATATATTTTTTAAATCCTCACCCAAGGATATTTTTTCATTTATCTTCAGATAGAGTAGGAGGGAGGGAGAGAGAGAGAGAGAGAGGGAGAAACGTCAATATGAAAGAGACACATCTACTGGTTGCTTCTCACACAACCCCAACCAGGGCCGAGGATGAACCCCAACCAGGGCCGAGGATGAACCTCAACCGAGGTACGTGCCCTTGACTGGAATCGAACCTGTGTCTCATTGGTCTGTGGGTGGCACTCTAACTGCTGAACCAAACCGGCCAGGGCAATAAAAACATTTTTTTTAATTAATAAAAAACATTCAAATATCAAATCATTGTGTTATATACCTGAAACTAATACAATGTTATATGTCAATATATCTCAATTTAAAAAACAGGTTAATTAAATCATGTCATATTCCTACAATAGGATGCAGCTGTTACAAAGATTAGCTAGCTCTCTAGGTACTGCTGTGGAATGCAAGATGTAGAACTCTGTATATGGTATGCTACTGTTAATATGTAGGGAGCATTGTGGCTGAGTAAGATTTCCCTTGTTTGCATCTCCTCCTCAACAACAATAATTTGGCATTCATCCATGGACAAAAGTGTTTTGTGGGAGCTGTGGGGTCCAGCACCTATGCCAAGAAGAGGAGTTTTACCCACACATGCATGGGCAGTAGGCATAGAGATCTTGGTCCCGAATGTGGACACAGCAGTGGCCCATGAACTGACTCTAGCCGCTCTCAGCTATGGTCGAGGAGCCCCTGGAAAACATTGTGTTAGACAATCACCCACAGGTGAGGGAGTCTTTGTGCAAGTACGTTTCCAGCAGAGAAGTTTCAGCAAACCACTGGAGCAAAAATACAAGTTTGGGAGCATTGAAGAGGGTAGTTAGTAAAGGCTGGAGGAGGTGACTGCTCTTTCGAATGTGAAGACAGCAATGCAAACCTTCAAGGAAGATGAAAAAAATCAACAAAACATGACATCACCAAAGGATCACTCTAACATTGTAGTAGCAATCCCAAAGACATGGAGTTTGCAATTTACCTGATAATTCAAAATAGCTGTTTTGAGGAAACTCAATGAGTTACAAGAAAATACAGAAAGACAATTCAATGAAATAAGGAAAACAATACATGAACAAAATGAGAAGTTTAAGAAAGAGAAAGCAATCATAAAAAGGAGCCAAACAAATCCTGAAGCTGAAGAATACAATGAATGAAATGAAGAATGCAATAGAGAGCATCAACAGCAGAATAAATCAAGCAAAAGAAAGAATCTGAGTCAGAAGATAAGAACTTTGAAATGACCTAGTCAGTGTAAATGGAAGAATGAAAAAGAGTAAAGAAAGCCTACGTGATCTATGGGGTACCATCAAAAGAAATAATTTGTGAATTATTGGAGTTCCAAAGGGAAAAGGAGGCAGAAAGCTTATTTAAAGAAATTACGGCTGAGAACTTCCCAAATCTAGGGAGAGATTTGGATATCTAAGTGCATGAAGTTCATAAATCACCAAACAAATTCAGAGGTCCTCTCCAAAACACATTATAATAAAACTGTCAAAAATCAAACACAAAGATGGAATCTTAAAAGCAGGAAGAGAAAACCTGGCCAGTGTGGCTCAGTGGACTGAGCATCGTCCCACGGACTGAGAGGTTCCGGTTCAATTCCTGGTCAGGACACATGCCCAGATTGCGGCTCAATCCCCAGTACGGGTTGTGCAGGAGGCAGCTGATCAATGTTTCTCACATTGATGTTTCTATCTGTCTCTCCCTTCCTCTCTCTCTAAAAAATCAATAAAAACATATTTTTTTAAAAGCAGAAAGAGAAAAGAAGCTTATAACTTACTAGGAACTTGTAAGGCATTCAGCAGATTTCTCAGCAAAATCCTTACAGGCTAGGAGGGAATGGGATAATGTAGTAAAAGTGCTCAAAGGGGTAAAAAAAACTGTCAGCCAAGAATGCTTTATCTGGCAAAATTATCCTTCAGAAATGAAGGCAAGATAAAGAATTGCCCAGAAAAAAAACAAAAGCTAAGGAGGTTCATCACCTCTAGACCTGCCTTACAAGAAATGCTGAAAGGAGTTCTTCAACTGAAATGAAAAGATGCTAATTAGTAACATGAAAACACACAACATACTGGTAAAGGTAAGTATATGTACAAATTCAGAATACTCTAATAATGTAGTATGATGGTGCGTAAACCACCTAACTCTAATATAGAGGATAAAGGACAAGAATATCAAAAATAACTAACTACAGCCTGGCTGGTGTGGCTCAGTGGTTGAGCGTCGACCCATGCACCAAGAGGTCGCCAGTTCGATTTCCGGTCAGGGCACATGCCCAGGTTGTGGGCCCAATCCCTGGTTGGGGGCATGCAGGAGGCGGCCAATTGATGTTCTCTCTCTTTGGTGTTTCTATCTCTCCCTCTCCCTTCCTCTCTGTAAAAATCAATAAAGAAAAATAATTTTAAAAATACAAAAAAAACATGTATTGATTGGATGGATGGAGGGATTGGATGGATGCAGGGATGAGAGAGAAGAGAGGGGCCCTTTAGAGAATGTTGCTGAATGAAGAAATGAGCAGGTTGGACAGAGCCCAGATGACTCATAGTTAGACCTGATTTCCAATCTTCAGGCAGGACAGGGCCAGAAAGGAAACTGTTACAACGAAGGAAAAAGTGATTCAGTCAGAACACAAACGTTCCTCCTGCTTCCCACAGGGCCCATCTCCTGAAGGCGCTGCAGACCTGCAGAGCTTCACCTACTTCCAGAGCTTAGCATGGCTCACCCAGCAGGGGCTTGGAGCCTGCCTGGGCCAACCTCCTTCTTTTCTAGATGAGGACCCCCAGGCACCGAGACTAGCCAAAGTTCACACAGCACCCCTGGGGGCAGTGCAGGGTGGAGAAAACAGGGCAGAGGCACCGACAGACCTCGGTTCCATCCTGACTGTTCTGGGCTCTTCCCCCAGGATCGGGGGGACTGAAGTCTCATCATCTGAATGGCTAACTGAACACAAACCCCAATCCCAGTTCACCTTCCTCCGTGACCCTCCTGCCATGCACTCCAGGCCCCCTCCACACCCACCCAGGCTTTCCAGCCCCCACCCATTCTTCATCTTGTTTTCAAAGGTCAGAACTGTCCTGGTCTGAGAGCAGTCCTTCAGTGGGGTTGAGAGTGTCACACCCCAGGCTGCTTTGGGAAAATGGGAAAAAATAACACCCTTCGGTTTCTAAAATCTAGTGTCCAGCCACGGTGGCCTCATATTGGCATGTGACCTTAGGCAAGGGACTTGACATCCATGTTATGAGGAAACAGAGACAAAGAGAGTTTAATAATTCCCACACTCCAGCATTGCTCCAGTGAGGTTATGGAGGCAAAAGTTTGTGATCCCTGACTCCCTGATCCTGAGTTAGAGGCAGTCAGAGCTCAGGGGTGATTTGCATAAATAATGACACTTTAGTGAGTATGAGGCTTTGCAAGTTACAAAAACCAGTTCTGATCTTTGTTTTTCTTTTTTTGTTTTTTTTTTTTATCCTCACCCGAGGACATTTTTTCATTCTTTGTTCAGATAGAGTGGGAGGGAGAGAGAGGAAGAGAGAGAAACATTGACATGACACATCGAGTGGCTGCCACCCGCACGACCAACCAGGGCCGGGGACAAACTGCAACCGAGGTACATGCCCTTAGCGGGAACTGAACCCGGGTCTCTCTGGACCGCAGGCCGACGCTCTAACCACTGAGCCAAACAGGCCAGGGCCAGTTCTGATCTTTGAATCTCTGTGAATTTGTGCATAAATCAGGGCATTACTGCAGACTCTCAGACAGTGTGCCAGACGCTCTGGGAAATGCATGTCCCTACCCAGTGATGGATCTCAGGCACCGCGACCTGTTCGCTGGGGAGGCCCAGGAGGGGCTCTGTCTAATGACCCTCCAAGAGCACCTCATCAGTCTTCCTTGAGAACCAGTCTTGCCCCAATCTTTGGGCCAAAAGCACTGTTGGTAGGGTATGAGGGCCAATGCTGGGGGCGCATGCTGAGACCCCAGATCAAAGTGCCCATTCCCTGGACGAGAAGAGTGGATGCTGGCAGAGCAGGGCCCCCAGGGTGACGCAGGGCCTTCCCACACCTCCCGCACCAGATGGTCTCACTGTCCCAAGTCACCCCCTAGGTATGGCGTTCCAAGCCCGGCACTGTGGCCTCCCCATATTAGCACAGAGGCAAACCAGAAGCTCCAGCCTCCAGCCTGTTGGTCAGGGCCTGAGTGGAGGAGCTCGGCCCCAAAGCAGCCTTCCTCACGTGGACCCCCAAGCCGGGCTCGCCCTCAGGCACACGGACTACCAGAACTAGAGGACAGGCCCGTCGCGGAGATAGCACACTGTCTACTTTTCCAAGCTGTTTCTCCTCTTCTGTCTCCTTCTCCCTCACCACAGTCCTGTGAAGGGGGCTCCAGTGGACAGATAAGGAACTACTACACAGCAGTAAAAACCAAACTCGTTTTCAGTGGTGACCTTCCCATCCCCGGAGGAGTTTAAGCAGAAATTGAAGAGCCACCTGTGAGTGGTGATTCCAACCCTAACCCTGACAGCTGCCAGGTCCTGTGGACTGTACCACTGCTCCTCTCTCTGCACGCCAGGTCCTGTTCGAGCCCACCCAGGCTCCAGAAAGCAACCTGCCATTCCCGGCCCTACTGGCCCTAACAGCAAACAGCTCTGGTCATGTGTCTCCGCTCTGTGTCTCCCACAGAACAGTCCAGCAGCTTGGCCTGGACCTGGGCCCTCTGGGAACTGACCCAACTCTTTTCCCAGACTTCTCTCACTACTACCAAGTTCACCAGCCCAGCTGAATTACTCACGGGTCCTGACACTGCGCGTTCTCCCCCCATCGGACTTTGCTCACCCACAGGAGGCGCTGTTCTTGGGCTGCTCCCCCTCCCACCTTGCCCAACATGTCCTTCAAGGTCCAGCTCCACTGCCATCTCCTTGTGAAGCCTTCCCAAATGTCCCACGATTTTTTCTTAGCACTGTATCTGCACCTCTCTTCTGAAGCTAATGTCTGCCTTGTCAGGCTTATCCGCTAGGTGAATAACATGCCTGTCGACATAAGGAACGTCCAAACCTGTAGAGAATGTTTATGAGTTTGAGCCAAAACTGACAACATATGCTAGAGAGCAAGATCTCAATTTCCAGAGAATAACAGTTTTGCAGTTTCTTGTATGCATCGGAAATTAAGGAAGGAATGTAAAGATTACTTGGAGGCGGGAGAGAGCAAGGCCAGGATTGAACTACAAGCTAGTTAAGACTGTGTGCTCTCACACTTTATTTAAAAAAAAAATTTTTTTTTCTTTATTGATATCAGAGGAGGGGGAGGAGAGAGAGATGGAAACATCGACTGGCCGCCTCCTGCATGCCCCCGACTGGGGATCGGGCCCACAACCTGGGCATATGCCCTGACTGGGAATCGAACTGGTGACCTCTTTGTGCATGGGTCGACGATCAACCACTGAGCCACACCTGCTGGGCTGTGCGCTCACACTTTAGAAGGAGGGGTCTGAAAGGGTGGGCATGTGTTAGAAGGAGGGGTCTGAAAGGGTGGGCATGTGTTAGAAGGAGGGGTCTGAAAGGGTGGGCATGTGTTAGAAGGAGGGCATTTCAAAACTATGTTAACCTAGATGTACAGAAACGATGGACAGGGCTTGCTTAAGGCAAAGATACGCCTTTCAGTAAAGAAGTGATATCTACACCTGGGACGTGCCTGCCACCCTGACCTGCCCAGGTGGGAATGTGTGATCAGATTACCCTGTGTGGTGACTTTCCATAGGACTCCTTCTCTTCGCCCACAGGCCCCACGTCTGTTAAGGTGCAGGATCGGATGAGTCATCTTATTAGCATCTGGCCTAGCACCTTGCCCATAGGAGGCACTCAGTGAATGTGTTTTGAATGAATTAGTGAAGCACACATTGCTATTCACCACTGTGTAAAAGAATGTGTTACAAAAAATGCTCAGTAAGCCCTGGCCGGTTTGGCTCAGCGGTTAGAGATTCGGCCCGCGGACCAGAGAGTCCCGAGTTTGGTTCCCGCTAAGGGCACGTGCCTCGGTTGCAGTTTGTCCCCGGCCCTGGTTGGGGTCATGTGGGTGGCAGCCACTCGATGTGTCTCTCTCACTTGATGTTTCTCTCTCTCTCTTCCTCCCTCTCTCCCTCCCTCTCTATCTGAAGATAAATGCAAAAATGTCCTCGGGTGAGGATTAAAAAAAAAAAAGTGAAAAAAAATGCTCAGTAAACAATTGCTGAGTGAACTGCTTTTTTATAATTCTAGACCTCATAGAGACCTTTTAAAGAATGTTGGGCATACAAAACGACAGAAAATTTAGCAAAAATCCCCTTGTACATATCACCTACCTTATGGAAATAAAAACCATTACAAACACAGTTGAAACTTTCTTTAAAAAAAAATTTTTTTTTTTCCTTTATTGATTTTAGAGAGAGAGGAAGGGAGAGGGAGAGAGATAGAAACATCGATGAGAGAGAACAATGATTGGCCGCCTCCTGCATGCCCCCCACTGGGGATCAGGCCCACAACCTGGGCATGTGCCCTGACTGGGAATCGAACCAGCAACCTCTTGATGCATGGGTCAATGCTCAACCACTGAGCCACACCAGCCGGACACACAGTTGAAACTCTCTGTGCAGCCCAATCCTGCTCATCTCCCCCCTGGAGAGGACCGCTGGAGGGGACCAGTGTCCTGATTTGGTGGCTCATCATCCCCAAGCTTCGGGTGTGTGTCACTGTTTGTGGCCACATCAACAGGTGATCGTGTAAGAAGCAGTGTGACTGCCGGCGAGGCTGGGATGCCACGAGCAGCTTGGAGCTGAAAGGCAACTCTCACACTTAGCTTAAAAGAAGTCTAATTTTTACTTATAAGTAACAAAATTAGAGAGAAACAGTATGAAAGAGAACACTGCCTAAATTCACTTAGATTTCTGGAGATTTTACATTTTGATTTCTGTAATGGATAGTTTCATACATTAGGAATTAGCTAAAATGTTTCTTTTCTTTTATTTTTTGAGTACATTTATTAAAGCAGGGGACAGTGACACAAGGAAGGGCTTAGGAGAGATGGCACAACAGGAGAGCCTAGGCAGGGCTGCTCTGGTGCTCTGGAAATGTTATGGGGGAGGAGGGAGCCAAGGCGGGCTGCTGTCAGCTCACTGAGAAGCCAGAGAAAAGGGGCCTTGGAGACAGGTTCAGGGGTTAGCCCAGCACAAGCTGTGGCTGCCCACTGCTCCCGTGGTTGCAGGTCTTGTGGGGACCCTTCGAGTTTAGGAAAAAGAGAGCAAAAGTAAATACCCCCCAAAAGAGGGCTGTGGGCATGCTCCAAGGAGAGCACACCATGTTTCTGTTAATTTTTAAGTTAGTTGACTTGTGTAGAAAAACATGGGTCATTATTACCTGCACTTTTCTTTTAAAAACAAACAAACAAACTGAGCCCTGGCCGGTGTGGCTCAGTTGGTTGGGCATTGTTCCGTGCACCCAAAGGTCACGGATTTGATTCCAGGTCAGGGCACATACCTAGGTTGTGGGTTTGATCCCCATTGGGGTGCATATGAGACATCAATGTTTCTCTCTCTCTCTCCCTTCCTCCCTTTCTAAAGCAAACAAACAAAAACTGAGAAAACTCCTAAGAGGCATCAAGGTATAGTAATAAGAACACTAGGCATCCTAGTGGCCTTAGTTTGAGTATCGAAGTAGGTTGGTTACCTTTTCTGAGCTTCAAATTTCCCATATTTAAAATGGGGGTAATTTTTATTTATTTATTTATTTTTTTTATCCTCACCTGAGGACATTTTTTCATTTTTTGTCCAGATAGAGTGGGAGAGAGAGGGAGGAAGAGAGAGAGAGAAACATCGACGTGAAAGGGACACATTGAGTGGCTGCCACCCACACGACCAACCAGGGCCGGGGACAAACTGCAACTGAAGTACATGCCCTTAGCGGGAACCGAACCCGGGTCTCTCTGGACCGCAGGCCGACACTCTAACCGCTGAGCCAAACCGGCCAGGGCGAAATGGGGGTAATTTTTAAAAAATGAACTTATGCCAAGCCTCCTTCCAAAAAAAATCTGGAGTTAGCTTTTTGGACAGTTATAAAAATCAAAGAAATACAAATGTGAGAGCACTTTTATTTATCTTATTTTTTTAAGCAAAAAGAACGTTTATTTTGTGAGAGCACTTTTAAATTAAAAGCTGCATACTATATGCATAACCAGTGGACAGAGACAACAGTGTGGGGAAGGCAGGAGGGGAGTAGGAGTGGGGAGGAGAGGTCAATGGTTGGGGGGGAGGTAGAACATCTGTAATACTTTAAATGATAAAGATAAATAAATAAATAAAATTAATTAATTAAAAGCTGCAGGTATGCCCTGGCCGGTTTGGCTCAGTGGTTAGAGCTTTGGCCTGCGGTCCAAAGAGACCCAGGTTCTGTTCAGCCCTGGCTGTTCCTGCTAAGGGCGTGTACCTTGGTTGCAGTTTGTCCCCAACCCCGGTTGGGGTCGTGTGGGTGGCAGCCAGTCGATGTGTCTCTCTCATGTCGACGTTTGTCTCTCTCTCTTCCTCCCTCTGTCCCTCTCGCTCTATCTGAAGATAAATGCAAAAAAAGGATTAAAAAAAAAAAAAAAAAGCTGCAGGTATATGGTAGTGTTAGCATCACCAGCAACATACGCCACCTTGTGGTGAAAGAGAATAACTGCATCCAGATACAATACAAATACTATACACACTATATAGTGAGCATCACAATTCAGAGCCTTACAAGGATTACTGGACATTTGAGGAAAGACTCTAACATAAAAGACAAACAAACATAAAAGTATCTCAGAGAATCCAGATAGTGTAGAGGTAGAAAAATTTTAAGATTATCATTAAGTATTCAGAGATGAGAAAATATATCTATAAAACAACAGATTTCTATAAAAAAGAGAATTCAGGGAACAAAAATGAGCTCTGAGCTGTGGTAAGCTGGATCTGTCTCATAAGGAATCACAGGAGCCAACTGCTAAATTTTCAGGAATTCTGCAAGCCAGTTAAACATGGGTATTATTATTTTTTTAAATATGTTTTTATTGATTTTAGAGAGAGGAAGGGAGAGGGAGAGAGAACTAGAAACATGGATGAGAGAGAAACGTCCACTGGCTGCCTCCTGCACACCCCCTACTGGGGATCAGCCTGAAACCCAGGCATGTGCCCTGACCGGGAATTGAACCGGAGACCTCCTGGTGCATGGTACGACGCTCAACCAACTGAGCCACTGGCAGCACAGACATTATTAAAAATTAAATTTTTCAGCCCTGGCTGGTGTGGCTCAGTTGGTTGAGTGTTATCCCATCAAAGGGGCACATGCCTGGGTTGCAGGCTGGGTCTCCAATGCAGGGCATGCAGGAGGCAGCCAGTTGATGTTTCTCTCTCACATCAATGCTTCTCTCTCTCTCTCTTTCTCCCTTCCTCTTTCTCTAAATCAATAAAAACATTTTAAAAAAATGAATTATTCAAACTCAACACTAAATTATATTCAAAACAAATGCAATACTCAAAACTCACCATTTCCTAATTAGTTTACACCATTTTTCATTATCTAAGGTTTTAAAGTCATTTACATTTATCGTTCCTGTATAGGGGAAATACAATATAATGGTCTGCTACCAAGCATCTGTCCCAACTCCACTGTGACATCCCATGGGTAGCCTGAAATCTGCCATACTGGGAGTTTTTTTTAATTTGCCTTTTTAAGTGGTTTTTATTGATTTTGGAGAGAGAGAGAGAGAGAGAGAGAGGAAGGGAGAGGGAGGGAGGGAGAGAGAGAGGGAGGGGGGAAGAGAGAGAAGCATCAATGAGTTGCCTCCTGAATGCTCTCTAGGGGCATGTGCCTTGACTAGGAATTGAACCGGTGACCTCCTGGTGCATGGGACAACGCTCAACCAACTGAGCCACACCAGCCAGGGCTGTAGTGGGAGGTTTTTTTCCCCCTATAGTAGGAGTTTTTACACTACAGAAATAAACATTGCAAATCAGAGTTGTCCTCTCCCCACCCCCACCAGAGTTAACATTTACCAACATACCAACATACATTTAACATCATATAAACATATATATACACATATACATTTACCAGCATGCCACTGGCTCTGGGAAATTAAAAATATGAAGACAAAAATGAAAAACCTAGTAAGATTGGAAGATAAAGTTGAAACCTCCCAGAAAGTAGGAAAAGAGATAGACAATTGTTAAAAAATGAAAAAAAAAAAAGATAATCAGTCCAGAAAGTCAAACGTGCAAATAGTGAGTTCCAGAAAGAGAACACAGAAAATAGAGTGAAGAAATATTAAAGGAATAATTCAAGAAAATTTCCCAGAACTGCAAGACAGTTTTGAAACTGAAATAGTTTGTGTACCTTGCAGAACAAATGAAAAAGATAAAACCAAGGTATTATTGCAACTCTCAAAACACCAAACAATAAAGAGACGATCCTAAAAGCAGTAAGGGGGGGTGGGGGTGGAAATCAGAGTGACACCTGACTTCTCAGCAGCAGGTTGGTTTTATTTTAAAGGCAGATATAATAAGCAGTGATAACAGTTTTAGGAAAAATTATTTCTAACCTAGAAACTATTCCCAGATTATCTTCCAACAATCAGCTGCCTCCTGCATGCTCTTTTTTCAACAGTGGGAGTTGAAAAAAGACTTTTTCCAAAATCTCAAAAATTTTTTCATCCTTTCTGTGCTTTTATTTAACCAATATTTACTGAGAACCTACTATGTGTCAGACATTCTTCTAAATACTAGGAATATAACAGTGAACAAGGCCCCTGCTCTAATGGGGCTTGTAATCTGAAAACGTCAATGTAATAGTACTCAAGTACTCTGAAGAACAGCAGGATTGGGGGAGATGGAGTGATGGGTGGTAGGATGCTTTTTATTTATTTATTTTCTTTATTAGTTTCAGAGAGAGAAGAAGGGAGAGAGATAGGAACATCGATGAGAGAGAACGTCGAATGGCCGCCTCCTGCATGCCCCTCACTGGGGATTTGGCCCGTAACATGGGCATGGGCCCTGACCGGGAATCGAACCAGCAACCTCTTGGTGCGTGGGTCGATGCTCAACCACTGAGCCACACAGGCCGGGTGGTGGTAGGATGCTTTTTAAAGGGCCTCTCTAATGAGGGTACAGGTAAACAGAGACCTAAATGTAAGAGCAAGCCATGTGGATATCTGGGGGAAGAGCCTTCCAGGCAGAGGAATTAACAAGGCCAATGCCCCTGGGAAGTGTGAAGCCAGGCTCCTGCCACGGGCAAGGGTGGTAGGAGATAAAAGGCAGAGGTCGCTAGAAGTCAGATCACAGGGGCCCTTGGTATTGATGCTTTCCATCTGTCCCTCCGGACCCACTCTTCACCCTGCTCTGTTGCCTGGGAAGCTGATGTTATGGACCACTCATACCTTGTAAAGAGTTCCTCTAGAAGACACTCTCCAAATGCCTCAATTTGAGTGTGACCTCCATCTGTTTGCTGCCAGATCCTGACTGACACTGCCTTGGAGGGCCAGGTAAGGATTTTAGATTTCACTCTGAATGAGATGGGAACCACTGGAGGTTTTTGAGCATATGGAACATGTGACTTACATTTTGAAAAGTCATCCTAGATGCTGGATGTGAGGAAGACCTGGTAGGGGTCACAGGAGGCAGCCTTTCACAGTAAGGTAAGAAAAGGTGACTCAGACGAGGGTGGCTGCAGTACAGGTGAAAAGTGGTCAAATTTGGGACATATTAAGGAATGTCACCAGGAGAACTTGGTGATCGAGTGGTTATGTGGTATAAGAGAAAGAAAGGCAAGGATGACTCAGATTTTTGGCTCAAGGATAAATCAAATCTCCATTTACTGAGATGATATCCTGAGAGAGCAGCCTTAGGTTGAAAAATTCACGAGTTGCGTTTGAAATAAAATCCAGGTGTTTATCAGAGATCCCAGTGGGGATGTTGAACAGGTGGACACATATCTAAGGCTGGAGTTCAGGGAAGGCCTGTGCTAGAGGGATGAATTTTAGTGTAGTAACCTCAAAAATAGCATTTAAAGCCACAGGCTGGATGAAATTACCTAGGAGTTGGTGCAAACTGAGAAGAAATGAAGTCCAAGCATTGAGCCCTTTCTGCGGAAGCTACTAGATGTTTCACCGAAAGGAAGGAGTAAACCAGGAAATGTAGAAGAGAGAATCTGACACTGGAGGCCGAATCCCCACATTGATGGCAAAAGGAGGCCCCAGAAATATAGGTCTCAAGAGTAACTTTCCTGAATTGAAGCCAGAGAATGAGGGTCCTGGGAGAGATATCACCAATAAAAAAAACACAGACATAAACTTGACTGAAGATATTGAGATTTAAACTAAGGTTCAAAGTTTGGGAATGAATCAGAGATAGGAACACAGAAGAGGCAGGTGGAAGAACAAGATAATTATTAACATAATTTATGTAAATATGTATTTACAGAAATGCTATAGAATTACATCAATAATATATATATAGAATATTCACAGATCTATAAACATAAAATGCTGATTTAACCATAAGCTTATATATTATGAGGATTCCAGGGGAAGAGGTATAAACTAAAAAACAAGAAATCATAGTATAAGGACATTACTTAGAGCCATGCCACTTCCAAGTATATATCCAAAAGAATTCGAAACAGGGGTTCAAACATGTACACACATGGTGGTAGCAGCACTACTGAACATAGCCACACGGTGGAAACAGCCCACATACCCATTAATCAACACATTACAGTGTATACTTACAGTGGAGTATTGCTCAGTCATGAAAATGAAGTACTGATACATGCTATAACATGAGCGAACCCCAAAAACATCATGCAAATTGAAAAAGCCAGACATAAAAGGTCACATCTTGTATGATTCCATTTATATAAAATATCCAAACTAGGTAAGCCCATAGGGATGGAGAGCAGACGGGTGGTTTGCCAGGGCCTGGGGGGAGAGGAGGAATAACTGCTTTATGACTATGGGGGGTTTTATTTTGGGGTGATGAAAATGTTCTGAACTAAATAGGGGTGGTGGTTGTACAATATTATGAATAAACTAAATGCCTCTGAATTATTCACTTTGAAATAGTGAATTTTAAATGAATTTTACCTGTTTAAAAAAATTCTTTAGAAATAAGGCACATTATGTCAGGGTATGAATAGCTGAGTTGAAGTTAGTCATCCTAGACTTCAGACTGCAAAAGGGAAGGGACTGTTTATTAAGTCTTGTAAAATGGTATGTTTTAAAGCCACATATATGCGTAACTTCAATTTAAAAACAGGATTAACACCTGTCACTTGAAGATTTTTAAATGAACAGGTTTTGAAGGAAACCTAGGTGTTCACATGTGTAATTTGGACAAATAAGATCCATATGCTGGCCCTGGACAGTGTGGCTCAGTTGGTTGGAGCATTGTCCCGTTCACCAAGGAATGGTGGGTTCGATTCCCAGTCAGGGCACATACCCAGGTTACAGTTCAATCCCCAGTCGGGGCATGTGTGGGAGGCAGCTGATGGATGTTCCTCTCTCTCCTTTCCTCTCTTATTTAAAGTATCAATAAAAATGTTTTTAAAAAAGATCTATGTGCTAATTCCAACTGTGTCAAAATAGATGTACAAAGAAAAAGTATATGGGAACTTGTGTTTAAAAAGGGAGAATAAATTTCTAAGTCTGGAATACTGATGGAGACCATACTATATTAAACAGAAGGAAGAAGCAGAAAAAAAATTAAAAATTAGCCCGGCTGATGTGGCTCAGTGGTTGAGCATCGACCTATGCACCAAGAGGTCACCGGTTTGATTTCTGGTCAGGGCACATGCCCAGGTTGTGGGCCCGATCCCCAGTGGGGGCGGGGGCATGCGGGAGGAGGTCAGTCGATGTTCTCTCATCAATGTTTCTCTCTCTCTCCCCCTTAAAATTTTTTTTTTTTAAATTAAAAATTTAATTAGACTGATCCATTAAAAAACAAAGATCAGCCCTGGCTGGTTTGGTTCAGCGGTTGGAGCGTCGGCCTGCGGACCGGAGAGTCCCGGGTTCGGTTCCCGCTAAGGGCACATACCTCGGTTGCAGTTTGTCCCCAGCCCCGGTTGGGGTTGTGTGGGTGGCAGCCACTCGATGTGTCTCTCTCACATCGATGTTTCTCTTTCTCCTTCCTATCTGAAGATAAATGCAAAACAAACAAACAAACAAACCAAAGATCAATAAGGAAAATCACTAGGGACGTATCAATAAAATTCTTAAACTTCTACAGCAAACACAGCATACACAAGATTGAAATTGGGGAAAATATATTTTTTAAAAGGAACTGGGAAGAATATGTAGCACATGATGAAAGTTTCAGGGTAACAATGTTCCAAAATAGAAATTGGAATAGGGCCTGAATAGACAATTCACAAAAAGTAAATATAAGATATTCATCAATAACCAAAGAGGTAAAACAGAATAAAGAGGAGCACTGCCTCTCTTAACAAAGATTTAAACAATTAAAAAGAAAAACAATTTTTAAAGGATGTGGAGAAACATTCTCATGCACTTTTTGAGTACTTATCAGTCCACTATGAAAGGCAGTTTTGCAAAACACACAAAATATAAAATATACATGCCAAAGAGTTCATTTCTGGTAGTCTCACAATAACTACAAGACAAATTATGTTAATGACAAGTATGGAATACTATGTCCGCAAGTAGGACATAAGATTATGGAACAATGTATGTTGTATAACCCCCATGAGCAAGCGTCTGTGAATAAATATATTAGCAGGTTATATCTGGAGGGATGTTCACTAAAGAAACTGTTATGATTTAACCACCACACAATAGGTTTTTGAGAATCTAAATCCCTAAACCACATGCCTTTAGTGGGAGGCCTGTTTCTGAAAGCCAAGTTTGACCCCTCTGCCCACATTCAAAATGATTGCAGGTGATTTTTACATTTTCTTTCTTACATTAATATCAAGTACAACTTTTTTGAGGTATTAAAAAACCTCCAGCATGCAGTCTAATATTTGGAGTAACTGTTGACTTGATGGCAAGAATTAAAATAAACACTCCTTAGAATTTAATAGAAAACCTAGAGATGCTTTGAAACATCAAATGCTCCACCTACAACTGATGGTCCAGAACCGTCAATACCCAACATGTTGCTAGCTACCTAGGATTCGCAAACGATCCCTTTTGCAAAGGACGCGTTGTTTTACTTGTTCATCACTCTTAGAATGTTTACCTTACCACAGTAAGTTGATTCCTTTGTTTATGATGGTTAGCCACTTTTAAGACATGAACACAAAAGCACGAGACATTAGAAACTTACGTCTAACACTAGGTAATGGGGCAAAATACTGGAACAGTTTTCACACCTGTTTCCCAGTTGTAAACGCGTTAGGAAGGGGACTGAATGTCTGCATACCCAGCACAGAGCACACTTCAGGCCAATATATGGTCCTGAAGAAGTGATTTAGGTGTCTATATCCCCCACCCCCCATGTGTCTCTAACAGGGTACCAATGCTAGTTCTCATACTGGTCTCTTGAAAACGAGGACTTTACCCAACAGTCTTACCCTACTACTTGAGGGTAAAGCTTAAGTAAAAAGCTTATTCAATATAAACTTGGAAATAAAGCCGGTACACACAAATGGTCCGCTTTAACCTTTTCTGCGTTCTGAAGGAGCGTGGCTCTGTAAACCAGCCAGACATTCAGCTTATTTCCTGGTTTTACAATCTTGAACAGCTCACTCCAGTTGTTTGAGAACTGCCTCTTTCAAACACGGATATCCACGTATCTCGTTAGGTTTTAAGAATTAAAAGAAATATCCTGACAATACCCAAGTGACTAAATTTTATTTTCACTCATCCAAAGTTTCAAGGCTCTGGGACCTGAGCTCACCTCAGTTCTTCCTGTTCCCTCTGCTCCAGATGTAACTGTGCTTGCTTACTGTTCCCTGAATCCCTTCTTCATCTTTAAGCCTCACCACCAAGTCTGAAAGAAATACCACTTTCTTTTGAGGTCCCTCCATACTAAAAATGCTCCTTCTCCAGAGACACTTTCATATGTATTTGATACTACACTGTGGATAACATCTATCAGTTATACCTCAGTATTTAACACCAAATGCATCAAAAATACTTAGAAACAGCCGGGCTGGTGTGGCTCAGTGGACTGAGCATCATCCCATGGACTGAGAGGTACTGGTTCGATTCCCGGTCAGGGCACATGCCCAGGCTGTGGGCTCAGTCCCCAGTTGGGGGGCATGCAGGAGGCGGCCAATCGATGTTCTCTCTCATCGATGTTTCTATCTCTTTCTCCCTCTCCCTTCCTCTCTCTCTAAAAATCAATAAAGAAAAAAAAAATTTTTAAGTTGGATGCAGCCCTGGCCGAGTGGCTCAGTTGGTTGGAGCATTGTACCATAAGGTTTTGGGTTCCATTCCCAGCTGGGGCACCTATGGGAAGCAACCAATTAATGTTTCTCTCTCTTCAATCAATAAAAATCATATCCTTGGGCAAGGATTAAAATAAATAATGGATGCTATCTTATATAGCTCTCTGTGGAATCACACAATTCTAATTCTGCTAAAACACTTCCACATCTAAAAAGATCAACATGTGAATCACTGATACACAACTTTTTGAGGGAAAGAAATACAAAACATACTCCTAGTTAAACAATGATTTTATTGCTTGAGTACATGGACATTTTATGCAACCAGGGCAGAGGCTGTGGATGACTCGCTGAAAAGGAAAAAGGGGGGAGGGGAAAAGACTGGGTTAATACAGGTCCTCCATATTCATTCATACAATCCCCCAGCTAACAGAGTTATTTCCAAACAGCTAAAATAATCCCCAATATATAAAATGCACCAACTGCTAAGTTCTTGAGTCAGTTCATTGTGGCTCAAGCAAAACAACTAAAGATGCTCACTCAGACATCCAAGGAAGAACTGGCCAACATAAGGTAAAACCTTTCTGGTGGAAACTGCGAATGTTTGGAAATCAATCATCATAGTGAGCAACTGATACAAAAATAAAGACAACATAAACACCTGGGAGCAGAGGCATGAACTGACCCACTGACCCACTATCTAAAAGGGATTCAAAGGGGGTGGTCCAAGTTCTAAATCAGGGGTTTGCAAACTATGGCCCTTTGCTTGTCTTTGCAAATAAAGTTTCAATGGGAAAAGCCACACCCATTTGTTTATGTATGTCTGTGGCTTTATTCCTGTTACAATGGCAGAGCTGAAAGAGAAGTTGAACATGTAGCCATGACCTAAAACATTACTATCTGTCCTTTTACATTAACTATCTGGCTAACTCCTGTTCTTGTTAACAAATAAGATTGATACTTACTATTTCCAATTTGGGGGGAGGACTCGCTTGGTCTTGTAATATCGAGCCAATCGGTGAATACGGCTCTCAATCAGAATCAGACGGAATTTAGCATCCTTATCCTAAAAGTAAAAATTGACAGAATTCAAGAAAACCACTCAAAACAGCTAAACATTATTTTAACAAAGGAATGTATAGACACCATGCATTTTAATGAAAACAGTTACCCAATGCCCTATAACAGAATCACAAGCTCAGGTTCATGTGGCTACCTTAAAGGAATTTAAGGTTTCCTTCCACCAGACTGGGCAGGAACAATTTGTAAATCTCAGCAAACAGCTCAATATTTCAACCAACTGAATATACTGCAATCAGGAGAGCCAAAGCTCCTCCCCCCTATCTCTTCTGGTAGAATTTTAATTTCAAAGCAATCTAGTTTGTGCCCTAAACCACCTTATATAATTCAAACCAGATGCACTATATTTTATTGAAATAAGTTGGCACAAGTAGTTCTGTCCTCTTACCTTTCTGTTCCTCTCAAGATGCTTTCGAACAGCAACAGCTTTCTTAATTAAATGGTAGAGATCCTCAGGAAGATCAGGAGCAAGTCCTTTGGACTTAAGAATTCTCAAGATTTTATTGCCTGTCACAAAGCGTACTTGTGCTACGCCATGTGAATCTCTCAAGATCACACCTGTAAAGGAATATATTACAAATTCTCACACCAAACACACAAACTCAAGGTTCTGAGATCAAGTCACTTTTGAAGTTTCCCATCTGTAAAATGGGGCTTACTTTTATATTTTATACACCACAGCAACCAATGTGAGAATTCACACAAAGCTCACTCAGACATCCAAGGAAGGTTTACCCAACACTTAGGAAAACCCTTCTGGTGGAAACTGCGAATGTTGGAAGACCATCATCATAGTGAGCTTGCTAGACTGGAGGACATTAAGCTTTTAGTAAAATTCTGACTATGTATATTTGCTCAATTAAAACCAGCTAACGTTTATTAAGAACATCAGCTCTTCTTCTAAAACTTTCATGTACCTTATTTTTTTTAAAATCTCAAAACAGCACCATCCGTACATGGCAGTCTGCTGTGTGTGTCCTATAGTATGTGATCCTTCCACTATACTACAAGCGCCAGGAGGGCAAATATTTTGTCCTTTTTTCGACTTCCTGTATGTATTCTCAGGATCCAGAACCACACAGCACACAAACATTTGCTTAATGAAGCCACTTATAAAGTGTCACACAAGCTTAGGTTCAAGCCACATCTAACTGGGAAAGTGGACAAGCACTCCTGATTGGCCAATCTTAACTCCTTCACCTAATGGCTGTGTGATTTGAGGCCCGTTATACAACTACACTGTGCTTCAGTTTCCTCAACTGTAAGATGAGGAAAACTACTAGTATTTATTTTAAAGTGCTGCTGTCAGAATTAAACGAGGTCAGTATATCTGAAGTGCTTACAACCATGCACATAGAGAGTGCCTAGCCCACAGTAAATACTCATTCAATTTTTGAGAGCGCTTTAACAATTTTACCGTTTTCAGAGAATTTCAGAGTTCAACAAATGAAGATTAGGTCTCGGTCAACAGTAAAGCCAGTAAGAAAGGACAAAAGGTTTTCAAGGTACGTATGGGGACGCCTTTACCACCCCCACCCCTTTCCAGCAAGTTACACGAGGGAAGGCGGAAGGGGCTACATTAGACAAAACACTCACCGATCTGTGAGGGAGTCAGGCCCTTCTTGGCCAGTTTGTAGATCTGCTCCTTCACATCGTCAGACGTCAACTTCAGCCACTATTTGTAGAAAAGAAAGCGACCTTAGGACGACAAAACTGGAATGGCACCGATGCACAGCGGCCCCTCCACCCTCGAAGTCGCCCTCTTCATGCACACACGGCCCCCCTCCCGGCGCCACTTCCCCGGAGCGACGAGTGGCACCCCCGCCCCACCTCTCCCTGGCCCCGCACGCTACTTACGGTGGGGACGCTGCGGCGGTACGGCAGAGCCGACTGGGACAGGCCCTTCCTGGGGAGAGAAGCAGTCTTGGGGTGAAGTGGCGCTCTGTGCCACAGCAGCCTAGAACATCATCCCCTCGACCCGCTGCCCACACTCGCTCCTTCCCCCACGACCCTGCGGCCGAGCCCTGCACCCCGCGGGGAAACCCAAGCTCACCCGGGAGCGTGCATGCGACCCATGATGGCGGCTGACTGGCAGCGAAAAGAGAGCGAGAACTGGAAACGCCGCAGGAAGCCACCCAGCACGCAGGAAGTGACCTCACACGTCCCCGCTTCCTCGCATGTTGGAGGCGGAGCTACGCGGCGTAGCCCTCGGCGTCCGCCTAACTACAGATTCCGAAATGCATTTCAATGGGGTAGTGGATCCCTCCATCAACAGGACTACACATCCCGGCATGCATCGATCCCCCCATCAACAGGACTACACATCCCGGCATGCATCGATCCTTCCATTAACAGAACTACACATCCCGGCATACCTCGGTCTTCGCGGGGCTCCGGGCCAGAGCGGGGAGTAAGCCCGCCTCCGTCCGGGACTGTGCGCGTCTCAAGATGCTGCCAGCGTCAGGATCGTGCAGGTTCGAAGCCGAATGGGAGAGGGCGTGGAGCAGAGACAGCTGCAGGGGTTGGTGGACTTAGTCCCTGCGCTAGGAAAGGCCGTTATCTGCGCCCCGGCCCTCCGCTAATTTGGGAGCCTGAAGTTCAGCTATGCACAACTAATTGTTCATTCATTCACCAAGGTCGTCCTTATCTTGGCACTAGAAACCTGAGGCTGTCCCTCCCCTTAATAAACTCTCTGGTACAATACCATGGTGATCAGTGCCACACTGGAAGTAATGAATGGTAATGGGTGGGGCAGAGCCTGGTGAAGCCGCGTGCCCGAGCGAGCGAGTTGAACCGGGAAGCGCTTTGGGAACAAGATTGCAAAGGCAGGAGGAGCTGGGTGTAGGGAAGTATGTAGGATGACAGAATGAATGAACGAGGCGTTTGAACTTCCTGGCAACAGGGAACCGCTGTTGAAGCTCTTAAGACTGAGTCAGTGCTGGTACACAGGGAATGGGTTGAAAGATTGAGCAAATGAAGGGACCTTTTAAAGAACCGAATGGCCCTGGAAAGGAGGGAGGTCAGTCAATTCAGTAAACGACTCTCAACAAGTTTTAAGTAACTGATTAGACTTTGAAAAAAACTCTAGGTAGTAAAACATCCAGCCCCACTCTTTCAACCTGTGACTATTTGTTTAGTAACTTTTTTCAAAGCATTAAGAATTTTATTCACATTGAGGAATCTCTTTTTACCTAGCCAAGATGCATTCTTATGGTTAGCCAAATTTACATCTTTAGCCCTAAAAGGGTTAATGTTTTAACAAAATTAAACTCCATTCTGACCCTCAGTTACTGCACATACACACCCTGGCAGTTTCTTTTTTGTAAATATAAGGGCCTTGAGAAACCCAAAGAAAACTATAAAGATAAGGGGTTAATGAAGGCCTTGGGAAACTCAGAGGAACCATGAGAAAAAAAGAGATTAATGGTTGCCCTAACCTCTAACAGCTGCTCTCACCCCCCTTCTATTAGTTCCCCCCCCCCTTAACGGTGCCAAAAGCGGCACCAAGAATGTAGTTTTTTTTTTTTTTTTTCTGTAGTTTGTGCCTTTAAAAGCAGACAACAAAGAAGGCTCCGCACTGGGATTTGGGGAGAGCCCCCCAGCCCGCCGGGTGTAATAAAGTGCTCCTTTTTGCTCTACACTGGCCTTGCAATGAGGATGTGATCTCCCGCCGGCTCAGACCTTTTAAGCCCAGGAATAGGTTTTAACATGGCTCCAATTCCCAATCCCCACCCCTTAATTTCAGTTAAACACTACCCATTTGTTCAAACCACAAACCTTTGAGTCTTGGTTTTTCCTTTCTGTCTAATTCCCATTAGAGTCATCTCAGTTCTACCACAAAAATATATCATGAAGACGTTCACTTCTCTCCATTTCCACTGCTACCCTCAATCAAGATGAGAGCTACCACCAGCTCTCATCTGGCCAACTCTGTGTGGTATCCCAACTGTTTGTGCTTTTTACTCATATCCCCACCACAAACATATACAACCCATTCTCTACCTAGTAGTCACAGTGATCTTTTAAAAATATAAATCAGGCCGTTGGGGTAGCTCAGTTGGTTAGTGCACCATCTCCATAGACCAAGGTTTTGGGTTTAATCCTCGGTCAGGGTACATACAAGAATCAACCAATGAATGCATGAATAAGTGGAACAACAAATCGATCTCTCTCTCTCTAAAATCAAAGTAAAAAAAATGTTAAGTCATAATTTATTACTCCTCTGCCAAGTACAACCCTTCTATCCTTTCTCAGTGCATTTGGAAAATCGGAAGCCCTGACCTGGATGTCATCAGAGAGGCCTTCCCTGAGGAAAACCATGTAATGTAATGCTCCTCCCTTCCAATAGAATATCCTACTGATTATCTTCATAGCACATGAATCTGGCATTTTTCTTTCTAGTTGCTTGTTTGGCTGTCAGCCTCCAATAAAATTCAAACTTTGAGGGTAGACTATTCATTGCTTTTACCTCCAGCACCCAGAACTTGGCCTGGCAGGCAGGAAGTTAGGTACTCATGAACCTAAGTAATTCATTCCCCATTTGAAGATATCTAGACTACAAACTTGATTTCAGGAGGCAGTAGAAGATAGTGGGAAGAGTAAGATCCGACAATCTAGTCCTAGATTACAGTCTGATTTGGGTCAGGGCAACTAATTACACGAGTTTCTTAAGCATTGCTGAAATGATTTGCCCTCAGCCCCTTGACATCCGTTATGTCTTCTAGTGGAAAGAATGAGGGATGTCTATGATGTAACCAACACCAGTTCTGGGTTTTGAGAATACCATTCTGGTTTTTAAAAAATCAGTTGTTAAAAAAGACCATACAACTTTTCTAATAAGGGTATAGGAATGTTGACTCAAATATTTATTCATGGGATAGAAAATATAACTATTATTTCAAGGTTTTTGTTTTTTTTTTGTCATGTTTAAACCCTCCACTAGTTTTTAATTCACTTTATCTGGTTATGTATGTATCAATTATATCAAAGATAAAATATGTAGTTAAGTGTGTTGGATTTTAATCAAATGATGTTTACCTTATATTAAGCCATGCCCTATTGCCTTTATATGTAGCATGTGGGTTTTTTTTGTTTTTTTTGAGAACTTCCGTAAATTGGAACCTTCTGATTTTTTAAAGACAAATGGGGCCCTGGCCAGTTTGGCTCAGCGGTTAGAGCGTCGGCCTGCGGTCCAGAGAGACCCGGGTTCGGTTCCCGCCAGGGGCATGTACTTCGGTTGCAGTTTGTCCCCAGCCCTGGTTGGTCGTGCGGGTGGCAGCCACTCGGTGTGTCCCTTTCACATCGATGTTTCTCTCTCTGTCTCTCTTCCTCTCTCTCCCTCCCACTCTATCTGAACAAAAAATGAAAAAATGTCCTCGGATGAGGATAAAAAAAAAAAGACAAATGGGGTAAATTATTTTACTTTCTAAAAAAAAAGTCACTGTTAACACAATTGCTTATTAGAGATTCTGTGTTCAGTTTTTAAAAACTTATTGTATAGCCTTTAAAATTTTTGAGTTAAAATTCACATACCACAAAATTTGTTATTTTAACTATTTCAAAGTGTATAATTCAGTGTCGTTTAGTACACTCACATGAATGGTATTGCATTGTGTGGATATATCACACTCTATCTGTGCATCGATCAGTTAATGGAAATTTGGTTTATACTTTTTGGCCATTATAAATAATGCTATGAACATGTGTGTACAAGTATTTAAGTACCTGTTTTCAATTATCCTTGATGTGTGTATACACACACACACACACACACACACACACACACAGTATATGGATTGCTGGGTCAGAGTAACTGTTTAACTTTTTGAGAACTGCCAAACTGTTTTCGACAGCAGCTGCACTGTTTTACATTCCCACCAGCAATACATGAGGCCTCCAATTTCTCTACATCCTCACTTTTTATTCTCACTATCCCTGTGGGTGTGAATTAGTAACTCACTGTAATTTTGGTTTGTATTTCCCTAATGACTAACGAGGTTGAGCATCTTTTCATGTGATTGACCATTTTAGAGGAATGTTTATTCAGTCATTTGCCCATTTATTAATGGGGTTGGCTTTCTGTTGAGTTTTAAGAGTTCTTTATATGTTCTAGATACCAGGCCCTTATCAGATATATGATTTGTGACTATTCTCTCCCATTCTGAGTTGTCTCTTTACTTTATCAATAGTGTCTTTTAGTGCACAAAATATATTAATTTCGATGCAACCCAATTTATCTATTTTTTGTTGTTGCTTGTGCTTTTTTTTTTTTTTTTAATATATTTTAGAGCGGAGAGAGAGAAACCTCAATGTGAGAGAAACATCGATCAGCCGCCTCCCGCACATAACCTGATCAGGGATCATACCTGCAACCTGGGCATGTTCCCCCACCAGGAATTGAACCTGCCTGCCACCCCTTGGTGTACAGAACAATACTGCAACCAACCAAGCCACACTGGCTATGGCGCTTGTGCTTTCTGTGTCATGCTTAAGAAACCCTTGTGTAATCCGTTACAAAGAAGCACACCTGTTTTCTCCTAAGTTTTATAATTTTAGTTATGTTTAGGTCTTTGATCCATTTTGAACTAATTTCTGTTTGCTGTAAGAGTCCTACCTCATTCTTTTGAATGTGGTTCTTTAATTGTCCTTTGTTGAAAAATATTCTTTCCCCATTGATCTTGTCAGTCTTGTGAGTCTTTTCTGGATCATGGTTCAAAGAAAAAAATAACCAAATAGTTATTCTAGAAATGAAAAATAAAATAAAAGGAAAGAAAAATACAACCACCAATATTTAAAACTCAATGGATGGTCCGGCCAGTGTGGCTCAGTGGTTGAGCATCGACCCATGCACCAAGAGGTCGCCAGTTCGATTCCCGGTCAGGACACATGCCTGGGTTGTGGGCCTGATCCCAGGTGGGGGCATGCTGGAGGCAGCCAATCAATGTTCTGTCTCATCTATGTTTCTCTCTCTCCCTCTTACTTCCTCTCTCTGTAAAATCAATAAAGGAAAAAATATATATATTTTTTAATTAAAAAAAAAAACCTCAATGGATGGATCAAACAGTTGAAGAGAGAAGCAGTTAGAGAAGTCATAATGTTATTCAGAACTGAAATTACTGATGCATAGATTTAAAAATTCTAAATAGAGGGGGGGAAAAAAAGATACATACACCTAGGCACATCCTAATTAATATTGATCAAATAAGACTAGACCTAAGGTAATAATTGTTATAGGGGTATGATAGATTCATTCATGGAGTTCACTATACTGTTGTCTAATTTTGTATATGTCTAAAATTTGCCTGATAAAGTATTTCGAAAGAGTAGGGGTGAAATAAAGTAGGTTTTCTTTTCTGACAGAAACTGAGTTTATCACCAAAAAAAACCCTGGCTCTAATTGTTAAGTTATTGCTCTTCATGGTCTCTGGGCCCTTTTACATGTTATGGTATGGATTAGAAGAATCTACATTTCCCTGTTGTGTAGATATGTCTATAACATGGCTGTTACTACACTATTTAATATTTAAATAAACTACCAAAGGCCAGGGACCATACTCACAGAAGCATTTAAATTCTATGAAATGGTGATGGGGCTCTAGGCAAGTGGCAATCCAGACCTTCAAAGAACCACACTTAGAAGTCAGACACACTGTATTTAAACATCCTTAGGGGAAACTGACAGGACAGTTCTGAAATTCAGTATTATTTGAACCTAACAAACTCCTGGGTACAATGCAAAGAACAGCAACTGTGAGTTCAAAGTTTGGAACCAAAAACATTAATATGTTGATGAGGAAAGAAATGATAGCAGAGGAGTTCCTTTATTCCAGAAATAGTTTAATAAAATTGTAGTACAGTTATGAAGTCACATCCAATCCACTGAATATATTCAAGGTATTAATAAAAATATTATACATCTTTACTCACTACCTTAATATAATTAAAGTATTTGGTTCTTATAAATCAGACTAATTGCCATATTCATTCATATTTGCACTGCTAGCCAAACAGCATGTAAGTTAATCTATGCATTATAGTAGTGTGGCTTTAGTCCTTTTTGATCTGAAGTCTTAAGTATCAAAATTTAATGTTTTATTTTTTAAATGCCACTATACTTGAATCCTAGAAAAGAATGGTTAACCAATTTAAGGCAAGATATTGAAACTTTTATTCAACTTTAATTTGTAAAGATAAAAGAATACCTTATCAAAGATCATACATGCCTTAACATTTAGATACCTATTCATTCTTACAAAGGCAGTAATAAAAACATCAGTGCAAGTTCTACATTGGGTTCCTCAGTAGAGAAAACAATAGGTTCTGGGAGTAAACTATTATTTTCAAATCCCAAAACACTTCGAGAGGAAAGAATTTTTTCTGGTGCAGGACTTATGTATAGTGTAATTATTTTTACTCAATAAAGATAGAAATAAAACGTGATCATACATAAAATTAGTGTCTTGGCCAGTTTGTTTAAACTTTTGTTTGATTTACTTGAATGCAAGCTTTAAAAAAATGATTTAAAAAACCAAATGATTTAAAATCTATTGATAGTACTAGTGCAAAGAGGTGCCTCTGTCCCCTTATTTTTTTTATTATTTATTTTTGGTAAGGGCTGAAGATTAGCATTTCACAAAGAAATAACTTACATTAAAATATATGTAAAGTGTGTGTGTGTGTTTTAATGACTAAAGAAAGCACAAAACGAGTTAAATTAAGAGAAAACATTACCACTTTTTCTGAACTCTGGTTAACTATACAATATAAATCATAATATACACTTTTAGATAAGAATTCCAATTTCTTGTAATAGAAAAGTGGTATCACATTTTCTAGCTCTATAATTTGTGCTAAGAGACACTGCAGTAATAAACTGCGAGCAGACAGTATACATTGAGTTCAATTAACAATGACCTTTTACCAAAACCGTACTTTTACAGTGGCTAAGTGACAACTTGTGGAATGGATTAGGTCTCAAAAGCTTAAGTGAAAATATCTAGTACTTCTTCTGTACATTTACAAAGCTACTTACATAGTTGAAGAAACTGTTAACAGTATGTGGAAAAAGAAAATAAATGGTGGTGCTTTCATCTGTATTTTAATTATTGTATTAAATAGATGACAGATTTTAACATTAAAAAAAAAAAAGACATTCATATATCATACTCACGGGGTTTTCTACAAATGGACCATTAGTGTTAGGCACCAAAAATTTCAAGTTTTTCTCTTTTTTTAGCCTGTCCCACTGATACATCCTCAACTCCTCTACTTCTGCTCTGCAGGTATCACCATGTACATTAAACATTTGCACGGTTCATAAAAATTCTGTTCTGGACAAACGAATTGCAGACGGTCCTTTCTTTCTTGGTACTGAATATTGCATATTTTGTCAGTTATCTCACAGCACCCAGATTGTTACAATCTCTATTATCACCTAAAGAGTGAATTTCTATTTTAGCCATGAGAATATTATATATACATATTTATCCAAACTAAACACAAGTGTGTGAAGTTGAATAACTAATAAAAATGAATCTTATTCTTAATGGTTACTGTAAATAATTTCAATCATGTCCCTTATGATTCGAAGTCACATTATTTTAAGGAAAAGAATTTTTGAATGTACAATGTTTACAACAAATGTAAGTAAGACAGTCTACAAGACCAACTTTGCCATAAAAATCTACATTAAAATTCAGTCTAGACCCCAGAATTCTTGTCCTGGGCCTGTGAAGAGTCTGCCCTGCTTAATGGAGTTCTGCAAAACAGGAATGAGTACATGGGTAAACAATTTTCACTCATTTAATGAGGGAGAAACATAGATATATGGAAGTGAAACTACCAAACTTCAACTGTCACTCCTGGGAATAAATGTAGGACTATAATGGAATGATGTAATTTAGTGTACAGCTACATTGATGAATCTCATTCAATTAACGGATAACAAAAACAAAAATCAAATGGCTGACTTTAAATAACTAAGTCATATATCAGAAGTAGAGAAAATGATCTTTCTGTGGGAAAAACAGCAGTAAGTGTAAATAATTTCTTGTCTTGAGTGAAAACTACTTACTATTTATCTAGCCAGGAAAAATAATCAGAATGAAGTACCAGGTAAGCATGTGAAGTTAAGGCACCATTATTTACAACTTCAGTTGGCACTTAATTCTGAAAAAGGCTTTAAAGACATGAAAATAGAAAGCAATATTATTTCCCCCTAGGTCTATAAACTACTTAGTAGTTCTTAACATAACTATCTATAGTTTGTGCTTTGCTTTTCCACCCTGTGAATAGCAGCTGCATTTTACGGTAACATCCTGCACCTTTCCTTTCCTTTGGTGTTTGCAAACATGCACAGTGGTAAAGGCTGTAGAAGGTGCAAAACAGGAAAACAAACTGTGTCTGTGTAAGAAACAATGAAAAACAAACCAAACTAAAGCTGTTACTCTAAATTACTCAAGAGAGGATTAAATTGTTCAAGTCTTTCTCAGACTTGTTATATATTAAGTTTAGGGTCTGTAGCATTCTATACAATGACTTTAAAACGGCAATGGCTTCAACAAATTCATAAAAGTTATGTGACTGTTGGTCCAACATGTGTGTTGAAATGTAACAAGTACATTTGTTATAATTTCTGTCCAAGTATAAAAATACTATACAAAGTTCTCAAGTGTAGTGTGTGTACGTGTGTGTGCGCGCGTGTCCACATAGTTTATAACTATTCTTACTTCCAAAGCTCAGAAATCCACTAGCTTACAAATAGGTTGCTGCAGTCAGCTGATACCACTTAACCGTCTCTTTGCTCAAGTTGAAATCTTTCAAAGGCAGGGTTATTCCACCCAAGAAAAAATTTTCCCGCAGAGATTCTGCACTGAGAACACTTAGTTGAAGTTCTCTCTGTCTTAGGGTTTCCTTGCTATATCCACTGTACACAAGCTACAGCAAAGGCAAAAAGAAAACAGAAAGTTAAAATTTATTTATTTGTTTCTCAGATTATTTTAAGTAAAAACATAAGTGAGATCAAAGAGTGACTACAATTCATGACAATGATTATGACACAATTGGTGGAATCTGTCCCATGCTTTAGATGCACATTTTGTATTTCAGGAGTCCTGAATTGTATCATCAGCCCTCTGAGAGCCTGATATAGAAATGCACCAAGTAGAAAGTTATTATGGCTTAAAACTAAAAACATGGTTTTTCTGAGATGGTGGTATAGGGAAGGAAAAATAAATTATAAGGCAGCATACACTAAGATCTAATAGCTGGGAAAAAGAGACTAGAAGGAAGCAAGTTGAGATAGCATAATTATAATTTTACAAAAAATGAGGGCCCTGGCTGGTGTCACTCAGTGGTCAGAGCATCAGCCCAAGCACCAAAGGGTCTTGGGCTTGATTCCCAGCCCCAGTTGGGGCATGTGCAGGAGGCAACCAATTGGATATGTCTCTCTTACATCGAAGTTTCTTTCCCACCCTCCCTCTCCCCCCCATCCCTTTTCCCTTCCACTCTCTCTAAAAATCAATGGAAAGCCTGCAGGTGTGGCTCAGTGGATTGAGTGTTATCCCATGCACCAAGAGGTCACTGGTTCAATTCCTGGTCAGGGCACATGCCCGAGGTGCAGGCTCAATTCCCAGCAGGGAGTGTGCAGGAGGCAGTCAAATGATATTTCTCTCTCATGGATGTTTCTTTCTCTCTCCCTCTCCCTTACCTTCTCTCTAAAATCAATAAAAACATATTTTTAAAAAGTCAATGGAAAAAAAAAATCCTCAGGTGAGGATTAACAAAACAAAATAGAGGGATTAAAATTTTCTTTTTTTGTCTTTTTCTGTTGGATTTTATATACCATGAAATGATAATTTCTGATTATCTATAATCCAATGCAAACTCACCAACTACAAATGTAGTTAAGAGCAAATGTGGAGTATTGAAAAGTTAGTCTCTTTCAAATACCACATTCAACACTTAGAATTTTTATTTTTCAAGAAAGTCTCACAACTTTTGAGAAACATATTCCCTAATCTAGTCCTTCTCACTATTTGACTCTAAGAACTAAAAAACTGACCCATTTCGTTTTATTGAAAGCACAACACTAACTAGAAAATAGCCAATACTACTTTAAAAATATATATATATGTTTTTATTGATTTTTTATTATTATTATTTTTATTATTATTTTTTTTAATCCTCACCCAAGGACATTTTTCCATTTTTGTTCAGATAGAGTGGGAGGGAGAGAGAGGAAGAGAGAGAGAGAGAGAGAAACATCAACGTGGAAGGGACACATCGAGTGGCTGCCTCCCGCACAACCCAACCAGGGCCGGGGACAAACTGCAACTGAGGTACGTGCCCTTAGCGGGAACCGAACCCGGGTCTCTCTGGACCGCAGGTCGATGCTCTAACCGCTGAGCCAAACCGGCCAGGGCTTTATTGATTTTTTAGAGAGAGATAGAAACATCAGTGTACGAGAGAAACATCTATCGGCTGCCTACTGCGTGCCCCTCACTGGGGATCAAGCTTGCAACCAGGGCCTATGCTCTGACCTGGAATTGAACCAGGACCTCTCAGCCTATGGGAGGACGCTCAATCCACTGAGCCACACCGACCAGGCCCAATACTGCTTTTTGAGAATGATACAAATTGGGTCTTCACCAAACATTTTATATGCTTTTATTTATTTATTTGTTTTCAAAATGTTTTTATTGATTTTTTTTTTTTCTTTTTGGAGAGAGAGAAACATCGATGTGAGAGAGAAACATCGATTGGCTTTCTCCTGCATGCCCCCTAATGGGGATCAAGCCCACAACCTGACAGGGAATCGAACCGGGACCTCTCAGTCCATGGGATGATGCTCAAGCCACTGAGCCACACCAGCCAGGCACATTTTATATGCTTTTAATGGGCTGAAAGGATATTCTAAAGTTTTAATAAATCTATAACCTTGATGAAAATTCAGAACTCTTTGCTTTCAAATTTCTATCCTGACATTTTTGTGTGGATATAATGTTAATGTGCACAAATAAAGTGGAGTTTATCCTAAAGAAGCAGTTGACTAAGAGTTAGTGGGCTTTAGCAGATGAGGAAGTCTGTAAGTTGACCATGAGTAGCTGAGCAGTCACAGTTTTGCTCCACACAGTTCAGTCGAGGCCCTGCCTGCTGCTTTCAGTTTGGAGCACTCTATTTCAAGAGGGTTGTGACAGACTAAAACAAATTAGGAGGAGGACAGTTTTGAAACTACATCATATCAAGCAAAGATAAAGGTACTGAAGATATTTTAAAAGAATTAACAGAAAAGGCATTTAAACTTCAATTATGTGAAAGGCTGCCATGTAGGAGGAAAACAATAATTCTGTGTGGTTCTAGGAGGAACAACTGAGACCCACAGGTACAAACTATAGGGAGGGAAGATTTCAGCTCAGTATAAAAAATACAGTCAGCCCTCGTTTATCGCGGTTAATCAGTTCCAGACTCTACCGAGATAAGTGAATTTCCGCGAAGTAGGATTTTTTATTTATACACAGACGTCCCTCACCACTTCTCAGCTTCAAATACCGCAACAGAGTAAAGCCGCGAAAGTCGAAGTGTGAAGTGGCAAGGGACGACTGTAATCCATGAGTTGAAGCTGCCCAAAACAAACTAGATTGCCTGGAAGTATTTCAGCACAGACTGAACATCCTGTTTTGAAAATGTTGTAAAAGGGGTTTGAGCACTAAAAGGGTAGCTGAATAATGGCCCCTAAGACCTTCTTAAAACGTTAAGGTCTATGATAGAGGGTTCAATTCTGCATCACTTTGTTAAATACCATTGGACAGCTATTGATTGCTTTACTAGTACAACAACTAACACCTAAATAATTTAAATTTAAAGTGTTTGAGATTTACAATCTCAAAACAACAAATCTAGGAAACTTTTAGAAATGATTTTAACTTACCATTTCATTGAATGTCGGGTTCCTAGTTTTTCGCGAAATTTTGGTTTTACGTTTGGATGTTTTGTGGGGATCTGGAAGTAGGTATGTTTTGACATATGGATTTGGGTCAGCCCCATCTTCAGTAACCTACAAAGAAAAGCATTCCTGTTACAGTAATGCCTTCTACCAAGATCTGGGTTTCCTCTACAATCAGCATTGTTTGTAATCACTCACAAGGTCTTTGATGTGCATCACCATGATGAAAAGAGTACCATTTCGGTAAGAGACAGATAATTTCACTGATCCTCCTATTTGGCCTGGGGTAGGACTGAAGGGACCCGCATCTGAAAATATAAATATGTTCATTTTTATTTTATCTTGCTTGCAGTGGTTCAAGCCACAAAAAATTTTTGCTTTAACTCTAGGACCATCACATGTGCGGTAAAAAAAGGTAAAGGACCTGGCAGGCCACTGGATACATATTTCTTTAGTAATCACATTCTATTAGGAAAATTATGTTTATCTAGAAATAGACTAGCTTAGAAAGAATTCCTCCTCTCTTCTCACTGGCCCACAGCCAGCAACTCCACTGTCACTCTACCACATCCACTGATTAGTTTCAGACTTGCAGGCCATAGGGAAGCCATAATCTATCATACAAAGAGGAAAAAAATAATCTTACCTGCAGACCTAGCTATTCCTTCAGCTTTCTCATCACGAAGTAAAGGGTGAAAAAAAGTACAAACAAGATCACACTAAGATAGAAGAGGAAAAAGATCAATTAGTGTAAATATTATGTATTATGTAGCACAAAAAAATAGTATGTTATTTTTCAGTTAGGACGGTCACCTCTGCTACATCCGTTGAAGCACTCATCAAACTCTGTAAATAACTGTTTAACTCAATTTTTCTTTTGGCTGCTACATCTTTTATGTGTGTTCTTCCTAGAACCATCCTATTAGGAAAACTACAAAAGAAAAAAACAATAAGTGGAATTTAAATTATTTCATCTGAAAGTATTTATAGAATCAAGTACAATATTTACTTAGAAATACACTTTTTCATATACTTAAATATAAACTGGAGTCTTAATCCACTATAAAGTAAATGTTGTGATTTCTCTTACAGTACTGGAGATGAAACAGTTCAAGTATCCATTATCCTTTTATGAACCCTGGTACAAAAAGGTGCATGGTTTTGCTAATTTGCTGTATTTTAAACTTATTTTCTATTTATTTCTTCTCAAGATTAACCATTCACAGATATTTTATGCAGATCTTATCCTTCAAAATAATCATTAACCAGCCATAGCTGTTGTAGATACCAGTAAAATCCACAAATGACGAAGGGCCCAAATCAAGATAATCTTAACTCTGCTTATTTTGGTGGTAGTGGAAAAATGAGACTACACATGGAAATAAACTCTGATACCCACTTTGCTGTCTCTTTACTTTTAAAATTTAGTCTGAGAAGAATATGAGCAACTTGACATAGGAAATCTGCTGGTCATCAGCTACATTAAAACTGAGGGTCTAGCCCTGGCCGGTTTGGCTCAGCGGTTAGAGCGTCGGACTGCGGTCCGGAGAGACCCGGGTTCGGTTCCCGCTAAGGGCATGTGCCTCGGTTGCGGTTTGTCCCCGGCCCTGGTTGGTCGTGCGGGTGGTGGCCACTCGATGTGTTCCTTTCACGTCGATGTTTCTCTCTCTCTCTCTCTCTTCCCCTCTCTCCCTCCCACTCTATCTGAACAAAAAATGAAAAAACGTCCTCGGATGAGGATGTGAAAAAAAAAACAAAAAAAAAAACTGAGGGTCTATCTCTACAGGGCATCAGATACAAAACTAAGCATTAAAATTCTGATTAACAATCTCAATGCCTAAGCTTTTTATTATTCAGAGGAGGTAAGTATGATCATAATAGATTATTTCTGCAGTGATTTAAAATCTATTTTTCTATTTTTTCAAGTTCCTATTTTTTTTAAATCCCCACCCGAGGATTTTTTACATTTATCTTCAGACAGTGGGAGGGGGAGAAAGAGAGGAACATCAGCGCGAGAGAGACACATTGACTGGTTGCCACCTGCATGACCCCAACCAGGGAGGGGGGGGACGACGAACTGCAACTGAGATACGTGCCCTTGGCTGGAATCAAACCCGGGACTCTTTGGTCTACAGGCTGACGCCAAACCGGCCAGGGCTAAAATCTGTTTTTGTAAAACCAAGATTCCAAAGAATTATCTTGTATTGCTTACTATGGTAGACACAACAAATTTAAAGCTTCAACTAAAATTAGAAAACTGGAAAATCACAAAATTTAAGTTTAAGATCTTGATCATTTAGTCATTAACTCATTCATCAACAACTTACAGTTCCTTATCTGAGTTTAGTACTGCATTAGGCCCTTGTGATACAAAGGAAAATAAGTCACCTATGGTCCATAGTATCTTTTTTTTTTATTATTTTTTATTAATTTATTTTTGTTACAGATGTTTCTCCTTTTATCCCCATTGACTCCCTCCTCCCCATCCCCCCACCCCATCCCCAGCTTTGTTGTCCATGTCCATCAGTTATGCATACATGCGTATAAGCTCTGTGGTTTATCTCTTCCCTCCCCCCCACCCCCTCTTCTGAGGGTTGTCAGTCTGTACCCTACTTTCACATCTCTGGGTCTACCCTGTTCCCCATACTGTTATGTTTATTATATTCCACAAATGAGTGAGATCATGTGATATTTTTCTTTCTCTGCTTGGTTTGTTTCGCTTAGGATAATACTCTCGAGGTCCCTCCATGTCGTCTCAAAGGATAAGAGATCTTTCTTTCTTACAGCTGCATAGTACTCCATTGTGTATATGTACCACAGCTTTTTTATCCATTCATCCACTGATGGGCACTTGGGCTGTTTCCAGATAGTATCTTACTAAGTGTTAACACAAAACTTTCAACCTACACTTAATAATAAATAAATCATTTCCTATAAAAAAAAGGATTAATGTACATGAATGGGAACATACCCTGGTAACTTCCAAAGTGGAAAAATAATACTGAGCTTGTTGTGAAGTTCCTGAAATTCGTCAAATGTCCGGAACACAAATGATGGCTCAAGCTGTCCTTCCCTCAAAATTCGGACTACATAAATCTGAAGAAATCACACCCAAACACATTAGATTCATAATAAAACTTTTCCTGACCGAAAGAAAATTTACAGCTTGATTGTTATATATAATCCAAGTGCTTTTAACTTGTCAATATATATGTCACCAATAGAAAACAGCAAATAGAAAACTCATCATATTTATAGCACATCTAACTATATTCTAAGAGTGATCTTAACCATTGTACAATATAGAAACAAGAACTGGAAAGTGAAAGTCATTCTATTTTCAGGATTAAATCAAATAAATGCACTTCCCAAATTTATAAATGTAGTGTATTTACAATGAAAATATTAAGTTCATTTAAGAGAGTAAATAAGAAAAAAGGCAAAATTTATGTTAGCTGGGGTATGAGGGAAAACTTATCTTACTAGTTATTTAAACTATTATAAAGTCACAGTACTTTAAAGAGCAAAATACTGGTGCAGAGTCAGATATATCTACAGAAGAAATAAATTCAGGAATAGGTATAAACTTAGTGTATTTAAAGATGGCATAATAGCCCGGCCAGTGTGGCTCAGCAGTTGAGCATCGACCCATGCACCAAGAGGTCGCCGGTTTGATTCCCAGTCAGGGCACAAGCCCAGGTTGTGGGCCCGATCCCCAGTGGGGGGCATGTAGGAGGTGGCTAATCAATGTTCTCTCTCATTGATGTTTCTATCTCTCCCTTCCTCTCTCTCTAAAATCAATAAAGAAAAAAATAATACTAATTAAGGTGGCATAATAAATATTTGGGGAGAAAATAGACTAGTCAATAAAATGGTGTTAGGATAAAATGATCAGTAAACCTACAAAAATGTACTAATAATAAAATAGGTGAAAATTAAAATAATAGTAAAGACACTTTCTAAAATTTATCAATTTGTCAAAAATTTAAAGAATGACAGTGCTGCAAAGTATTATCCAACAAAAATATTAGCACAAGGGTGAAAAAAGACAGCAAAAATGATGATAATGCTATACTATTGTGGGAGGAGCACACTGAAGATCCAGTTTTTAAAAAACAAACTTTATATATCTGTGTGTGTTTGTGATAAAACTTCATCATCCCTAAAGAGTAGAGTAAGAACTTAGACTTTTATTTATATGCTTCTATATTGGTTGAATTTGTTACAATAAGCAAGCTTTACCTTTGAAATTAAGAACGAATTGAAGATAAGGAAGGAGAAAAAGCGCTACCCTTTTAGTCTCGTCTCTGAAAAGAAGAATATCATTTGTCCCTCATGGTTTTGGAGCAAATCTACCAAGAAATAAATACCAAAAAACAATTAGGGATGCTCCAAGTACATTTATTTATTTTTGGGCCATCCGTGATAGAAAGGAGTATGAAAAGAACAAATGCTGGAAACTTCAGCAGAGTCAGTGAAGGAAGTAGGAAAGAACAACAATGCAGGCATGAGTCTCTACAAATCAAACCAAACTTACGTAATGTTTATCTGGGTTGTATTTCTTATGATAAGTGAAAACAGAGACTTCCTTGATTCGACCATCTTGTCTAAAGGAGTATGTTTTGGGTGAAAATGAAAGGATGGGCTCATCATTGGAAGGAAGACCAGAAAAACGCAGTTGAGCAAGGTTGTGAATGAAGAAGTTAAACTTTGTGGCAATGCTTCCCAAACTTGATTCAATCAGCCTACAAGACAATCAGAAAATGTGTTAACAGTAAATGTTCATGAGAACACATGCCCAATTCTTTTAACATAATAAAAGATTGAAAAATACTTTCATTCCGTTTAATATATTAAGTAAATTCTCACTCTGCTGAGTACTCCTTTCTTCTATAGGCCAAAAACCCAAAATACATCTCACCCCAACAAAAGACGTAGCAGTCAAAATTTTAGTACAAGAGTCTATTCCATCCCATCCCACTGTCTCCAAGAAATGATGCTTTTATTTCTTGAGTCTTCTGGGGTCTAATACTAATTAAAAACTTTCAGCAATAGAAGATGATTGATATAATGCCAAAAAGATTATTTCATTTTTTTATTCCCTTGTAATAAACGGGGGTGGTGACAACTAAACAGGTATAGGAGGAAGCATACACAGTAATTCAATTTTTTCTTTTGTTAATCCTCACCCAGGATCTTTTTCCATTGCTTTTAGAGAGAGTGGAAGGGAGGGAGAGAGCGGAAAGGAGGGAGAGAGGGGAAGGGAGAGAGGGAGAGAAACATCGATGTGAGAGAGACATGGACTGGTTGCCTCCTGCACAACCCCAACCAGGGCCAGGGATCAAACCTGTAACCCAGGCACATGCCCTTGACCAGGAATCAAACCCAGAGACCCTTTGGTCTGCAGGCCCATGCTCTAACCACTGAGCACACCAGCCAAGGCAGTAATTCAAATTTTCAAAATCTCTTCTATCAAATGGTAGTATAGTAGAATCTGGTATCAGAGTCCTTTAGATAATCACAACTTCCTCAGTTGAGAAAAGAAGTTTTGACAGGATGGGGAGTTTGGTGAGAATCAATTTGGAAGGCAGAAAACATTTTAGGCAAGCAAAGGAAACAAAACGTCTCAGAAACAGGATAAAGGAATCCAGAAAGAGAAAGGAGATTCAAACAGTGAAGTGAGAGAACCTCACACAAAGATTTTTTGCCTTGCTATGGACTAAACGTTTGTGTCTCCCAAAATGCATGTTGAAGCCCCAATGGGTAGGTTAGCAATTAAGGTTAAGGGTAGAGCCCTGATCCAAAAGGGTTAGTCTCCTTATAAGAAGAGACACTAAAATTCATGCTTTGTTGCTCTATCAGCCTCTTTCATGAGAAAACAGAAAGAAGGCAAGTAATCTGCTAGCTAGAGCCCTCACCAGGAAGCAAACTGGCTGACACCTCGATCCTGGACTTCCCAGCCTCTAGTAGAACTATGAGAAAATAAATTTCTGTTGTTTAAGCCACTCATCTATGGTATTTTGTCATGGCAGATCAAGCAGACTCATATATGCCTACTTTACAGCCTTACCCAGAGGAGCCAATGAATCTCTTTGAAAAAACAAAACAAAATCCATCAATACCTAAACTATCAGGATTAGTTTGGAGGGCTATACAAAAGTCAGCTTCCTTCAATTCAATTCAGCCCAGACTCTTGAGGCTAGGGAAGTCCAGTCCAATGTCTTCTACCTCTGCTCCACTGAGAGGAAGAAGGCAAAGAAAAAGTAGAGAAAAGAACATGAGCTCATGTGCCCCCCTCGCTATGGCAGTATGTGGTTGTACCACTAGTCAGTGACCAACCTGGTCACCAGACATTTAGAACATATTTGCTTTTAAAGCAATAATGACAAGTTCAAATACAATCATTGGAATAAGTGTTTCAGGTACTACACCATAACAATTTACTGTAGCAGTATTGCAGAGTTTGCTGTTTTAAGCATTTAAGGTATCCATGAGCCCGGCCAATGTAGCTCAGTGGTTGAGCATTGACCCATGCACCAAGAAGTCGCTGGATCGATTTCCGGTCAGGGCACATACCCAGGTTGTGGGCCAAATTCCCAGTGGGGGCATGCAGGAGGAGGCCAACTGATGTTCTCTCTCATCGATGTTCCTATCTCTCTCCCTCACCCTTCCCCTCTTTCTCTCTTAAAAAAAAAAAAAAAAAAAAAAAAAAAAAAAAATCAATAAAGGAAAAAAAAAAGGTATCCATGAAAATTGTTATTGTAGAATCCTCAAAAATAGATAAGAAAAACACACTTTATATTTGGCACTGTAGAAAATATGCTTCACAGAAATAGTTCATAAATAGGATTTAAAAAAATTTTTTTTTCCTTTTATTGATTTGAGAGAGGAAGGGAGAGGGAGAGAGAGAGAGAAACTTTGATGAGAGAGAACATCGACTGGCCGCCTCCTGCATGCCCCCCACTGGGGATTGGGCCCACAACCTGGGCATGGGTCCTGACTGGGAATCGAACCGGCGACCTCCTGGTGCATGGGTCGACACTCAACCACTGAGCCACACCAGCCGGACATAAATAGGATTTTTATCATTAAAGTCATATACTAAAAAAACTTGAGATCATGCTTTCAGAGAAAGAAATTAATTTTTTTTGTTTCAAATCCTTTATACTTATTCAGTAAACTTTTGACAACCTACTCTTTGCTAATACTGTTTATCAATTTTTTCCTGTAAATCAGAATTTTGATATACAGCATTTGTTTATACAAAGGAAAACAAATCAAAGCTAAACTGTATGTGCTTATCTAATATGCTTAAGCATGCCTTACCTAGTAAAGAAAATTGTGGCTTCCGCATCTGTAGTTTGGGGTTGAAGCGCATCTCTAACATATTTCAAATCTTGAATATTTGTAAGTTCTGGTAACCCTGAGGGAATCATCTATAAAAAGGGAAAAATGTTTGTGAGTTAAATTTTTTAAAAGGCTCTTCCCCATTCTTCCCTAAAAGCTGTCCAGGTAATTAGAACTAAAGTAAACAAAAACGATCCTAGTTTTGAGGAGTTTATGTTTTAGAAATCTAAGTGATTCTCTAATTAATGAAAAAAATTGAGGAAAATGAAGTCAATTGTTAGAAGTCACAAAGTCAGTTTATGGAATATAAATTGTAAACTCTAGACATCTTTATCTAGTACTCTGTTTTTGTATTAATTTCAATCATAATAATCATAGTGGTGTTTTTTGGTTTGTTTTTACTTAATATACATCCAGAAAAGTACAGAAACCTTAAGCTTAATGAATGTTCACAATCTGAACACACCCAGATTAAGACACAATACATCTACCAGCATTTTTTTTTCTAAAAATGGTGTCTGCCATATTTCAAATTGCAGCAATTTTTAAATGTTAGTAATAATATATTTGACATTTGAGACTATAGTAAGTTTTATTCCAAAATCACAATATCCTTTTTTTAGTTATTGAAATACAGAAGCATTAATATAAAATTAATTAAATGCTTGTAAAGAAAAGAGTTACCAGTGAAAGGAGGTTAAGGAAGAGGTTTGTTTGCTTTCTTATCAAGTTGTAGGCCTGACAGCAGAGGTCCACAAATAACTGGAATCGAATGGTGGGCTTTTCACCCCCATTAATGACATATGCCATATCAGAGGTCAGCACAAAAGGAGCCCGATCCCTGTTTAAAAGGAAAGTATATACAAAGTATTATTTACAGAAGATACTCAAATAGTGCTGTTGCTATTACATAGTTACTAAACTAAAGTATATGAGCCATAGCAATTTCTAATTTGGAAACTTAGTATCAGACAGTTTTGAATTTTCATAATTCTTAAAAATTCACATTTTCAGGAAAGTCATCATCTAATCTCATCAGTTAGATAGAATTTATAGCCCTGGCCAGTTTGGCTCAGTGGTTGGAGCGTCGGCCTGCGGTCCAGAGAGACCCGAGTTCAGTTCCCGCTGGGGGCACGTATCTCGGTTGCAATTTGTCCCCGGCCCTGGTTGGTCGTGCGGGAGGCAGCCACTCGATGTGTCCCTTTCACGTCGATGTTTCTCTCTCTCTCTCTTCCTCTCTCTCCCTCCCACTCTATCTGAACAAAAAATGGAAAATGTCCTCAGGTGAGGATAAAAAAAAAAAAAAAAGATAGAATTTATATATGAAAATTTTCCCAAGGTGATATTTATAAACTCACACACTCAAATAAAGATAAAAAATCACTATAGTTACAAACATACAGAGAGAAAAACTTTATAGTCATTGACATTATACAAATGGGAACATTTCCAATTAGGTACCACTAGCTAGACAAAACAAAATACACCAAATTCATTTCAGCAAAGGTTACACACACTTTATCATTCTTGTGGTAAAATAATCTCTTAGGGCTTTTTTCATCCCCCATTTATGCTCAAAAGGGGCTATAAGGCAAAGAACAGCAAAAAAAAGGGGGGGGCTTGAGACATTAATTTCTGAAATTGGAAGTGCCTCTCTTCTTCAGCAACAACAATAACAGTATTAGTACCTTTTGAAGCTACCAAACATCTGTGCATGGCCCAAAAACTTCCCAAAGTCAATGTGAAACATGTGTCCTGTGCTTCGAAGCATTATATTGTCATTGTGTCGATCACAGATGCCTAAAACATAGGTGGCTACACAGCATCCAGCACAAGAATAGATAAAATTCTCAGAAGCCTATAATAAAGATTTAAATAATTTTAGGGAAAAATATTTTTAAAGCCTATAATAAAGATATAAAATTATTTTAGAAAAATACTATTTTAGGCAAAGTTACAAAGATTAATGTAATTCATCCCTCTTTGAAATCACTATTGCAATCCACTTTCTAAACAGATACTAAATTGGATTATGGTAAAAAAACAAAAAAAAAACAACAAAAAGCAGAAAACAAAAGCCAGCCTTTCGACAATTCAAAAACAAAAACACCCTTCTAACGGTGGTTATTGTCCCTCCTCTCCAGCTTTGTCCTTTAATAAGCAGAGATGCCACCAGGCCCTATGTGGGGTATGCACTGCCTTTGGACATCTTTTAAGCATCATGTTTGTGAAACCTTGCTCCTCACAGGCTCTGCTGCTTACCACAAGTGGTAACACTGAGACAAAGATTAATCTGAAAAAATGAATTATTTTTCTGTTTGGGTTTTTTTTGGCTTGTAGGGAAGGCATGTGTAAAGGAAGTCAGTTAATATCTTTAAACATCCAATAATGGCCCAGCTGGTGTGGCTCAGTGGTTGAGCGGTGTCAACCTATGCACCAAGAGGTCGCCGGTTAGATTCCCAGTCAGGTCACATGCCCAGGTTGTGGGCCCGATCCCCAGTGGGGGAATGCAGAAGGTGGCCAATCTATGTTCTCTTTCATCGATGTTTCTATCTCTCTCTGCCTCTCCCTTCCTCTCTCTAAAAATCAATAAAGAAAAAATAAATAAAATAAACATCCAATAATGTAATTAATGTATTTTGTTGCTCATTTGGTGACTCATTATATGTCAGCCATTAAATTTCTCAAAGCTGGACACTTTAGTCCTGCCTATTCTAGGATTAAATTATACAGACAGATACAGCAAGATGCATACAATGATTATTTTATCTAAAGCATGTGCATTTAGTGTATTCTCAAGATACTACATTTCTGAATAAAGCTGTCATATAGTTCTACATGTCCATGTGGTTAATTTTATTCTAAATCCCCCAGAAATCATTACTGATGGTGATGATGACAGCAAATGTTCATATAGCATTTATCACAAACCAGGCACTGCACTCACTCTCTCTCTCTCTGTCCCCCCACCACACACACACACTCACAGTACATGTGCGTATGTGTATACATGTATGTATGTATGTATACATTAACTTATTTTAAATCTCACAACAAACCAGTGACATAGGTACTATTATTGCCATTTTACATATGAAACTAAAACACAGAGAGGTTATTTGTCCAGGATCACATAATTGTTAAGTGGCAGAGCCAAGATTCAAACCCAGGCAATGAGACTCCACTATATTATATTCCCCATATAAAAGAGACAAATGCAAAAAAGGCACTCAGTGTATGTTACTTGACCATTATATTGTGTCAAACAACTTACCTGGAATCACTAAAAAGCCAGCACTACTATAAACAAGTATTGGCTTCTGCTGCACTGCTTTTCCCAAACCACAAAGTAAGAAAAGAAATATTTCAACCAACAAAATTCCTCTACTTAACTTTCTTAGGTAAACAGATAGCATCTGTACATCTCTATCTGCAAATGTGATACATTAATGATTTGACATAAACTAGGCAGACAAATGACATTAAAACTGGGATCTTCTTACATCACCATTGAAAGTATTCTTGAGTCTTCCTTAGGCCAATTTAAGATCATTTCTGGCCTTATGTCCAAAGAGACTTCCCTTTCTTCTTATGTAATACAAAAGTATACTAAAACAAAAAATTGATGCCTCCAATAATAATAGCTATCAGTTACAGAATTTAGTCTATGTAACACTTTATATATATTAATTCATTTAATTCCCATAATAACCTATAGTACTATTTTTTATAACCATAATATATACTATAATACCATAAAGATATAATACTATAACATTTTACAGCAGATGTCACTGAGGCACAAAGAGTTTAAACAATTTGCCCAAGGCTGTATATAGCTAGTGAGTGACTTGGGACCTGAATTCAAGCCCAAAAGTCTGGCCCATGATCTTGCTCTTAACGACCACACAATACAGCCACTCATTTCCATAACTTTTCCTAAGACCTTTGTGAAATACAACATTTTGAATTATAAAAATACCTGTTTTGCTGGCCTCTAAATACGTTTGGAAAGCTTTTTGGGTAATTTAGCATTGGTTTCACTCAGATTCCTACCATTAAATGCATTCTGTTTTAATATTATTTTCTTTACTTGGAGAAAGATACTGTTTTCACGACTTAGACTAAATGACTGACACCAGAGCTAGAAAACAAAAGCACTGAAGACCTATGTAAAACATTTTTAACAAAGTTATTTAGAATAAGGAGACATGCTAATCACCTTTTCATATTCCTCTTCAGAGGGATTATATTTCCTCAGCCACTCTGCAAGTGGTTTATCTTTGAAGGATCCGGTCACACCATATTCGACTTGGATTTTCCTGAGGGTATCTGAAGCAGGAACTAACTCCACCATGCCTTTAACAACAAAACATTAAGCTATGTGAAAACATCTTCCAAAAGTAAGCCTTTAAAAAATATATAGCTGTTAGCCCTGGCCAGTGTGGCTCAGATGGTTGGGCATTGTCCCATGCACCTAAAGGTTGCCAGTTTGATTCCTGGTCAGGGCACATGCCTGGGTTGCAGGCTTAATCCCCAGTAGGGGGTGTGTAGGAGGCAGCTGATCAATGTTTCTCTCACACTGATGTTTCTCTCCCTCTCCCTTCCAATCTCTAAAAATCAATTTTAAAAAATTGATAGCTTTCAATCTTTGACATAAGACACCAGTTAGCAATTATTTTTTTTTTTATTAAAAAACAAACAAACAAAAAAAAAAAACAAACAACTCTGGCAGCCCATGCTAGAAAATGTGAGCAATTCATATGATTTTTTTATTTTTGGAAGACCCACAATGTAAAAGTTAATTTTAACTATTTAAGACTCTATAATCTATACACCCATGTGCTACTCACCTCCTGTCCCTCAAAGAATAACAATTTTAATTACAAACTAGATAATATGGACATCCTTAATAAAATTACTTATAAGATACATGCTGTCACATAATACTTTCTCAAAATACTTTCATAAAATACTTTCTCTAATCACCTATTTGGGCAAGATGAGAGTGTTTCAGAATACATTAAGCCCTTTCAAAGGGAAGAACAGATTAAGATTGTCCTTGTGATATGCTTAAGTCTCAAGTGGTTTGTCCTCCTAACTGAAATGTACATGTCTGGCTGGGCAAATGATTTTGTTCTATTTATAATTCCTTTAAAATAAGTATCAAACAAATAAATTATGGGACATCTACACAATGGAATAAAAAGAGGTAGATCTCTATGTACATATGTAGAAAGACCCTCAAAAAATGTTTTTAAAGACAAAATTCAGATGGAGAGCTGTGTTTTGTGTTTAAAAGAAAAACTATTATCAATTAATTAATTAAAGAGAATTATGTATGTTGAAATATACACAAAAACTTTCATTACATGCTATTCAGATATTTTACAAAGTGCATATATTATTTATATAATTTAAAAATTAGTTTTATATATTTTAAAAATCAAGGAAATGCACTGACATCAAAATATGGATACAGAGGCCTGCTCTGGACAAAGAACTAGAAGAAACCAAGCAGGCCAAGGCCTCTAGGCCACCCCAAAAGAAAGTATGCAGGGCTAGGTTGTAATTCTAGTAGTCTAGTCACATATGGCAGAACTAATTCATTTGGATCTTTTATGTTTTGGTTGCATCATCTGGTTTATAGTTCACAGCAACATCCTTTTTTCCATTAGTGCCTGCATCCTGATTCTATGACTACATTTAATCTAATTGTTAATATACATACAAATTTCTAATTTCATCACCAAACATACATATGTACAAATTACTATGTACAAAATGCTGGACCAAAGTTGATAAGAAATACAAAGTACTACTGTCTGTGTGATAAGATACAGTCCCTAACTGAGGGAAGTTAAAATCAATCCAGTAAGGAAGATATAAAACACAAAGTAAATGTCTGGTGAGTATTAAAGACAACTGCTAAGTCTGGAGAAAGGAGGAATTACTATAGACTGAGGTACTTGTTAAAAACTTCAGAAAGGATGTGGATATGATTTATTTGTTTGAAAACTAAGGATACAACTAGATAACACAAGTAAAAGGCTTAGCACAGCCCTGCCCAGTGTGGATCAGTGGCTGAGTGTAGTCCTATGCACCAAAAAGTCAGTTCAATTCCTGGTCCGGGCACATGCCCAGGTTGCAGGCTCAATCCCCAGTAGGGGGCGTGCAGGAGGCAGCTGATGGATGTTTCTCTCTCAGATCAATGTTTCTTTCTTTCTCTTCCTCTCTCTCTAAAATCAATACACACACACACACACACATACACACACACACACACACACACGTATATGTATTAGCACAGGGAAGGACACAGAGTAAGCACTCAATCATTAGTTAGAAACAACATAAAAAACAAGAGCAATCTGATTATCTCCAAAGTTACATGGAATTCCATAAAAAGAAAGAGACGTTCAACTACATGCAATAAAAGTGTGACAGAAAAACTAATCTAATGAGGTGGTAGACTATTGTTGAGGAATTTTACTTGATAAAACTTCCACCTTACAAGACATATGAAAAACAATCAGCAAGAATTCTTAAATTGACTGGACTTCCTTTTTGACCAGATAAAATTTGTACATCCTAACCTGGAGGTAAAAAGTTACAAGGCTCTCATGTTGCCCTGATGTATAAAATGGCAAAATGTGGAGTAGTTGACAGCAAATTGAAATAGATGAGTAACCAAATAAAATACAATACCCAGAGATTTAGCAATCACTTGAAGGGAGATCTCTAGTGACTTTGCCACAAAGTTTGGTGCTTGGCCCTTTCTTAGTAAACATGTTTTTCAATGACTTAACAGAAGGCTAAAGAATATACATTTTTTAAATCCATTCATGAAGCTAAGAGATTCAATGACAAATAACAAAACTCAAATTTAAAAAAACCAACAGGCTTAAAAGTAATAGATCAAATATAATAAGAAAGTTAATAGTGAAGGTCCTACACCTGGGTCTAAGAATCAAAATGTACAAGTACAGAATAGCTAAGACATGGTTTAGCAGGAGCTAGCATGATGGTTTTATTAGTTAACAAGCTCCATATGTGTAAAACTTTGCCCACCCTTTTGCATTCTACAAAATCCAGGCGTCATTCTTAGAGACTATATAAATCAACCACTTGAGCCCCTTACAGAGAAAACAATGAGGTGATAAAACAAGTTAAAGTCACATATGACAAAATCACTGAAGAATTTGAAACTCAGGATCACAATAGGTTATCATGAAGAAGGATTCAACATTTTATAATAGCCTATGAACAGAAATGGAACAGATGGTTAGAGGGAACCAGGAGTCAGTTTCCATTCATCTGAATACAAGAAAGAACTTTACAGCCATGAGAGCTATCCAGGACATAATGGACTAACTCAAAATACAGTGAGTTCCTTTCACTATAGGCATTTAAGCATAAACTAAATGCCAAATATTAGAAGGGTTAGATAAGATAATCTTTCAGGTGACTTCCTAGTGTCTATGATTAGAATCTGTAAAGCTTTTCTCATTTCCAGGAACCATAGGTGATCTTTCTCTCCTTGAAAACCCATAGCATTACCTCTGTAATTATTCTTAGAGCTTTTAGCTTACTAAAGCATTTTCTAATTACTTGTATATATCTTCAATTGCTTTCCTCTAAAATATAAGTGCTATTAGCATTCTATATATGGTAGCTACACAACAAACATTTGTTGAATAAGAATAATGGCTGCGATTTATTGAGCACCTAATATGTATCAGATACTAGGGTAGTTTACATTCATTATCTCATTTAAGTATCACAATGTTTCTGAGTGTAGTACTATTATTATTCACACTTAACATATGTGGAAAGGAATAAAGTATTCAATAAATAATAAAATGAAGTTTATTCTTAGTAGAAAAAAAACTTTTAACTACTATTTCATTTTGCAGTAATGAAATCAAAGTTGGATGGTCTTAGAGATGGCCTTAATTATAAGTCAAAAGCTAAAGACCATAAAGTCCTTGTTGGCTCAAAAAATAAACACCCCTGGTTACTGCAAAGCATTTATTAGGGCTACTCATTGAGTTATTTAATCATGAGCAAATGAATCAATAAAGCAAAACTAAATTAAAATAAGAAATAATTGAGATCATAGTATACCAGCTCAGAATCTTTAGGGCAGGTACACTGATAAGTTCATGAAAACAAACAAACAACTCATCAAGACACAGCTTACAAATTTACCTCGATCTCTGCCAGTTGAAAGACATTTGAAAATCACCATCCTCAAATCCAGTCCTTCTTTAAGCCAGATTTTGTCCATAATCTTTATCATCTGTAAAGCTAACATATCCTGCCGAAGATCTTCACCAACCTTAAAGTCAAGAAAACAAGATGAAACTTGTACCTTTCCAAAAGACTTACGTACTATAAAGGAGGAAGGGGAGAATAGTGAAAAGAGTGAAGAATGAAATGAACAGAATTGCCTTTTAATTTTTCTGCAGCATTCTGGAGACAGTTACTTAATCTCTTCATGTCTCAGTTTCCTGAACTATATACTTTATTTATTTATTTTTTATTAATTGATTTTTGTTACAGATGTTTCTCTTTTTTTCCCCATTGATACCCTCCTCCCCATCCTCACCACCCCATCCCCAGCTTTGTTGTACATGTCCATCTGTTACGCATACATGCATATAAGTTCTGTGGTTTATCTCTTCCCTCCCCCCCACCACAGCCTCTTCTGAGGGTTGTCAGTCTGTACCCTACTTCCACATCTCTGGGTCTACCCTGTTCCTCAGACTGTTATGTTCATTATATTCCACAAATAAGTGAGATCATGTGATATTTGTCTTTCTCTGTTTGGCTTGTTTCGCTTCGGATAATACTCTCCAGGTCCCTCCACATCGTCTCAAAGGATAAGAGATCTTTCTTTCTTACAGCTGCATAGTACTCCATTGTGTATATGTACCACAGCTTTTTTATCCATTCGTCCACTGATGGACACTTGGGCTGTTTCCAGATCTTAGCTATTATAAATAGTGCTGCTATGAACATGGGGGTACATATATTCTTTCTGATTGGTGTTTTAAGCTTCTTGGGGTATATTCCTGGAAGTGGGATCACTGGGTCAAATGGCAATTCAATTAATTTTTTGAGGTAACACTATAGTGTTTTCCATAGTGGCTGCACCAGTCTGCATTCCCACCAGCAGTGTACTAGAGTCCCCTTTTCTCCACACCCTCACCAACACTTGTTGTTTGATGCTTTGTTGATGGAGGCTATTCTGACAGGTGTGAGGTGATACCTCATTGTTGTTTTAATTTGCATCTCTCTGATGATTAGTGATATAGAGCATTTCTTCATATGTCTCTTAGCCATTTGTATGTCCTGTTTAGAGAGGTGTCTATTTAGTTCCTCTGCCCATTTATTAATTGGGTTTTTTGTCTTCCTTTTGTTGAGTTGTATGAGCACTCTATATATTTTGGAAATTAACCCCTTATCTGATGTATCATTGGCAATGATGCTCTCCCATACAGTGGGTTCCCTTTCCTTTTTGATAGTTGTTTCTTTTGCTGTGCAGAAGCTTTTGAGTTTGATGTAGTCCCATGTGTTCATCTTTCCTTTGTTTCTGTTGCCTTAGGTGATGTATCAGTGAAAATTCTGCCGCGAATGATGTCCGAAATTTTGTTGCTTACATTTTCTTCTAGGATTTTTATGGATTCACGATAAAAGCCTTATCACATTTAAGCCTTATTCATTTTGAGTTTATTCTTGTGTACGGTGTAAGCTGATGGTCTAGTTTCATTTTTTTGCATGTAGCTGTCCAATTTTCCTAACCCATTTACTAAAGAGGCTGTCTTTACTCCATTGTATGCTCTTGCCACCTTTGTCAAATATTAATTGAACATAATGTCTTGGGTCAATTTCCGAATTCTCTGTTCTGTTCCACTGGTCTATATGCCTGTTCTTGTGCCAGTACCAGGCTGTTCTGATTACAGTAGCTTTGTAGTATAACTTGATATCCGGTATTGTGATCCCACCTACTTTGTCCTTCTTTTTCAAGACTGCTGTGGCTATTCGGGGTCTTTTTTTGGTTCCATATGAACTTTTGAAGTATTTGTTCTAGTTCTGTGAAATATGTTGTTGGTATTCTGATGGGGATTGCATTGAATCTATAGATTGCTTTGGGTAATATGGACATTTTAATGATGTTAATTCTTCCAATCCATGAACAAGGTATGTGCTTCCACTTTTTTATATCTTCCTCTATTTCTTTTTTCAATGTCCTGTAGTTTTCTGCAAATAGGTCCTCTACTTCTTTGGTTAAGTTTATTCCTAGGTATCTTAATTTTTTTGTCACAATGGTAAATGGGATTTTTTTTTAGTTTCTCTTTCTGTGATTTCATCATTGGTGTATAAGAATGCCTTCAATTTCTTGATGTTAATTTTGTATCCTGCGACTTTGCCAAATTCATTTATTAAGTCTAGTAGATCTCTGATGGAGTCTTTAGGGTTTTCTATGTACAATATCATGTCATCTGCAAATAATGACAGTTTCACTTCCTCCTTTCCAATTTGGATCCCTTTTATTTTTTTCTTCATGTCTGATTGTTGTGGCTAAGACTTCCAGTACTATGTTAAATACGAGTGGCGAAAGTGGGCATCCCTGTCTTGTTCCTGTTCTTAAGAGAAATGTATTTAGTTTTTGCCCACTGAGTATGATGTTGGCTGTAGGTCTTTCATATATGGCCTTTATTATGCCGAGATATGATCCCTCTATTCCCACACTGCTGAGCGTTTTTATCAGAAATGGGTGCTGGATTTTGTCAAATGCTTTTTCAGCTTCTATTGATATAATCATGTGGTTTTTATCTTTCATTTTGTTTATGTGGTGTATCACATTTATTGATTTGCGAATATTGTACCACCCTTGCACCCCTGGGATGAATCTCACTTGGTCATGGTGAATCATTTTTTTTTATGTATTGCTGGATCCGATTTGCTAGTATTTTGTTAAGGATTTTGGCATCTACGTTCATCAGGGATATTGGTCTGTAGTTTTCTTTTTTTGTAGTATCTTTATCTGGTTTTGGAATTATAATTATGCTGGCCTCATAAAACAAGTTTGGAAGTCTTCCTTCTTCTTGAATCTGAACTGTATACTTTAAAAGGTTAGGTTTTATGGTTTGTGAATTATATTTAATTTTTTAAAAGGGTAATATGAGGGATCTTTGTGATGATTGAAATATTCCATATTTTGAATATCAAAGCCAATATCCTGATTGTGTTATTGTACAACAGCTTTTGCAAGATGTTGTGATTGAAGGAAACTGGGTAAAGGGTACACAGGATCTCTGTATAATTTCTTATAACAAACTATGAATGTATAATTATTTCAAAATAAAGTTTGTAAATAAAAAAGCTAACCCTCCCAAAATAAGTAAATTCTAAGTGGAATCATATCAAGTTTTCATTTTCTTTTTTAAACTAGATAAAATAACTTAAAAATACATAATGATTAATATTTTTGAGATTAGTGTATAAAATTTCTGTATTCTAAGAGATGGTACCGTTTTAGAAAAAGGCAAATACATTAATAAAATAAGAGCATCCAAAAACCAGATCTGAGTATTTGGAAAGTTTCTATATATATAAAAGGAGGTTCGAGAGAAGCTATTTTTATGAATCTACACTAGTCAAACTCATTGAATTAACTAAAACTCTCCGTTCACAATATACTAATTATGATCACAATGCATAGAAATTTGACTGATAATAGAGTACTCAGTGAAGTACTAGTTCCTGCTGCTTCCACAGGTAAGTTTCCAAAAAAACCAGAGCTACTGCTCACGGTTTTGCAGTTTCATACTGCACAACTCTAGGGGGTACCATTCACATAGTCTTTGTGAAAGGCATTGCCTGGAGTTATGTGCTCAACCAGCATGGCAGAAGCTCTAGTTCAGAGTTGCATTTATTCCCAAATCTTTTTGGGAACAGTTTATGTCAGTGATAACCTTTCAGATAATTATTCAATTTAATTACATATTAAATAAACAAAATTACTTTTGCAATTTTGGAAAAGGAACTTGATAAAAGAATTTAAAAAATAGAGTAGCCTTATTTTGCTCACCTTAAACATGACATTAATTTCTTCCCCCATTGGATCAGCATTCACCATTGTGACCTTTAGGGGCACAGCATTAGAACTGAAGAAGGAACATGACTACAAATATAACACATTAAGTATTAGAAAGATAACACTGGAATAAAAATGGCTTTAAGATTTTTTTTGTCCTAGGCATTTCTCCTTTCACTTGTTTCTCTGAATTATGGCAAATGAAATAACACAGGAGAGCTGCTTTTTAAATAATCTGGAAGATAAGAGGTATATAAAAATACTTTCTGAAACTTAAACATAGCATATATGAGTAAAATATTACCTACTACCCTTTGGGCAGACAAGCAAAACTTAGAAACTTGAGAGAGCCCTGGCCATGGTCTTAGCTGGTTGGAGCATGGTCCTGTACAAAGAGATCAATTCCGGGTCAGGGTACATACCAAGGTTTCAGGTTTGATCCCCAGTTAGAGTGTGGGTGTGAAGCAACTGACTGATGTTTCTCTCTCACACTGACGTTTGTCTCTCTCTCTCTTTCTGCCTTCCTCTCTCTAAACACATCCTCGGGTGAGGATTAAAATTAATAATGAGAAAAAACCTATTAAAGTTTGAGCTTTAAAAGTGTTATAATTCCTCAACAGAACACAAAATTGCGTATACTAATCTTTCCTCTAAATCAGTGTAACCTGGAATGAGATCTCTACTTCTCCTATTTATGGTACTATTATAATTAATCATTAACCATGAAATCAACTACTGACACTAAATTTAACAATTTCATTAGCAAAAATGGTATCTTATTCTAAAATAAAACTGGTTGAAAAAATAATTTAAGACAGTGAGACCAACTTAAAGGTAAATAACAAAACCAAATCAAACAGGAAAATGTAATTATTCTATCCCCAAATGACATAATTATACAAGTCAGGTACCCACTGTTAAATGTCAATAAAGAGTAGCAATGTCAACTTAAAAAAAAAAAAATCAATTAAAAAAAAATTAAAATCTGAAACTCCATTACAGATAGCTGTACCCTGGCCTTTCAAAATCACACTGTAATAGATGAATTAACTGTTTGTTTTTGTTGAATGCATGGTAGAGAAAATCCACTATTTGTATTACTATTAGCCCAGCTGAAAATACAATTACTCAATTTTGATGATTACTCAACTACTGTGTTTTAAATACATTTTTCTTGATTTTATTTATTTGTTGTTAACCCTCACCTGAGTCGATATATTTCCATTGATTTTTAGAGTGGAAGGGAGGAAGGGGGGCAGGGAGAGAGGGAGAGGGAGAGGGGGGTGGGGGGGAGAGAGAGAGAGAGATAGAGAGAGAGAAAGAGAGAGACATTGATTTGAGAAAAACACATTGATCAGTTAGCTCCTGCATGCCCCCAACTGCGGCTGGGTATCAAACCTGCAACCCCGCAACCCAGGTACATGCCCTTGACTGGGAATGGAAACCGTGACCCTTTGGTACATGGGCCAATGCTCTAACCACTGAGCACCACACACCAGCCAGGGCTATTTTTCTTGATTTTAGAGAGAGAAAAAAAGGGAGGGGGGAAGGGAAGAGGGAGAGAGAGAAGTGAGAGAGAAACATCCATCGGGTTGCCACCCACATGCACCCTGACTGAGGACCAAACCTGAAACCTGGGCATGTGCCCTGACCTGGAACCTAACCAGCAACCTTTCAGTGCATGAGACGACACTCAACTAACTGAGCCACACCAGCCAGGGCTCCACTGCTTGTTGATGGCTCTAAAAGTGCTATAAACCCAGGAAGAGATTTTCTGGCTACTCACAAGGAAGGGAAATAAATGCCTATCTGTGTGTGAATGGGTAGTTTTACTACTGGAATTACAACATATGCCTCAACATATGTTACAACAATAGCAACATATGTAGCTATTATACCACAGTAAAAATAATTTAAGGTAGTAAATAATTTTACACTGCTTTTTCTTTCAGGAATGGTGATTAGGAACAATGTACTGAGATAAATATGGACCTTACACCATAGACATCCACAAATACTTATAACCAACCTATGCAGGTTTTATCCTCATTTGCTTTAAACACGACTGCCCATTTCTTTTCTTTCTATACATTATTTTGAAATGTAATATGAACTTATAAGTATTTTATTTGTCACCTTAATATTTAATTCTTTTGCCACAAGACTTGGATTGAGAGGGAGACGACATTTATTTCTTAGAAAAAAGGACTGAACTCGTTCCATACTCCTTTGGAGGACAACCTAGGAAAAGAGATCGATACTGTAAGTACATAATGAAAATGAAGATCTATTTTCAAGACAAAATTATGATGCAGATCCAATTTTTAAAATGCCCAATTGTCAAATTTTGCTAAAGAGAATTAATTTTTACTATAAAAATAAAATTAGAATGGTCAAAGGCTATAAACATAGCGGAGAAAGTACGTATGTTCATATTTAACATATTAGTTAAAACTCACTAACAACCAAATGAACAGAAATTAAATGAAAATGAGATACAATTTTTCATAAGATGAAAAACTGAAGATAAGATCCAGTGCTGGCAACAGGGTGGGAGACAGATACTTTCATAATCTATTGGTAGGGAGGGAGGTGTACAGCAGCATATATATAACACACATACATACATACATATAAATTTTAATTTTCGGGGGTACAGCAATCTAATAGAAACTATTATAACTAAAAATGTACATAGCTCTTAACTATTTCACTTGTAGGAATATTCTATGAAGAAATACTACTAAAGGGGCAAAAACTTATAAACTAAAGTTCATTGCAGGACTGTTTAAGAAAAATATGTAAACAATATACACAGAGGTAATTAATGGTTCATAATTTATGCTACAATTGGCTTAGAATATTATATACCCATTAAGAATCATGAAGTGTAACTATATATGTACTGACATAAATTCTCCAAGATGAAATAAGAGCAATTTGCAAAAAAAGTATAATTGCTAAAAAAGATTAAAGATCTAAAAAAATGGAAAGACATCCCATGTTCATGAACTGAAAGACTTATTAAGATTGCAGTATTTCCCAAATCAATCTACAGATTCAACACAATCCTTATCAAAATTCCAACTACCGCCCTGGCTGGTTTGGCTCAGCGGTTAGAGCGTCGGCCTGCGGTCCAGAGAGACCGGGTTCGGTTCCTGCTAGGGGCAAGTACCTCGGTTGCAGTTTGTCCTCGGCCCCTGGCTGGGTCGTGCGGGAGGCAGCTACTCGATGTGTCCCTTTCACATAGATGTTTCTCTCTCCCTCTCTCTTCCTCTCTCTCCCTCTCACTCTGTCTGAACAAAAAATGGAAAAATGTTGAGTGAGGATTAAAAAAAAAAAAATTCCAACTACCTTTTTGTAGAAATAGAGAAGCTGATCCTAAAATTCACAAAGAATTGCTATGGACTTCCAAATAGCTAAAACAAACTTGAAAAAAAAAAACACAACAAAGTTGGAGAACTCATGCTTCCTGATTTCAAAACTTATGACAAAGGTACATTAATAAAAACATTATGGTATGAGGATAAACATATAGGGTATCCCAAAAAAATGTATACACAGCTTTGACTAATTATGAAGCCAGAGTTTATTAAAATACATTTCATTTTCAAAGTGTAATAGAATCTACAGACACCCTGTATAGTTCAATGGACCAGAAAACTGAGAGTCCAGAAATAAACCCATTTATTTGTGGTCAAATGATTTTCAACAAGTGTGCTGAGCTCATTCAATGGAAAAGAATAGTCTTTTTAACAATAGTGCTGGGACAACTGGATAAACACATGTAAGAGAATGAAGCTGGACCCTTATCTTATGCCATATCAGGAGTGAGTGGTTAGAGGGCACATGAAAATGTTCTGGAATTAGATTGTGGTGATTGTACAACACTGTGAATGTGCTAAAAGCCAATGAATTGTACACTTTAAAATGGTTAAATAGTGCCCTGGCCAGTTTGGCTCAGCTGTTAGAGCATCGGCTGAGAGAGTCCAGGGTTTGATTCCGGCCAAGGGCACTTACCTCGGTTGCGGTTTGTTCCCGGCCCCAGTTGGGGTTGTGCGGGTGGCAACCAATCGATGTGTCTCTCTCACATCGATGTTTCTCTCTCCCCACCCCCCCGACTCTGAAGATAAATGTAAAATAAATAAAATGGTTAAATAATGAATTTTATGTTGTGCAAAATTCACCTCAACAACATATACATGTGTTTCTATAAAAATATTTTTGATTCCTAAAAATTTTATATATACTTTAATTAAGTGTATATATGAGTAAAGTCATCAAGAATGACCAAGAAGGAAACACAGCAAACTGAACAATAGACACCTACAGGTAGAAAATAAATCTGAAAAAGTCTTAACTTTTTTATTCTATAAAGTTTTTCATTATTTGGATTTTTTAAACATTGGCATCTAGTCAGTTTTAGTATTTTTACAAATAAAAAGCAAAACAATAAAAGAAAAACTCGAGAGCAATTTTAATCAGAAAGGAATTAATAGGCACGGGTATTAAAAAGCACTGATTTTCTGAGGTAGGTTGTGAATCTTTTCCTAAAGATTTTAAATAACCTTTAAACTCATCTGCCCCAAATAGCATAGGTGTAGAGGTCTATTAAATGTTTAATGACACAGAATAACAACTTCATTTGTCAGCACTGTAAAGAGCCTTTAATATCAAAATATTGATGTTCCGTCTTTTGAGTACATACCTGTCTGGCTGATCCACTAGCCTGCTTTACTTTTTCTGCTACTCCTCCTAAAAGCTGTACAAGTTTTGTCTGCTTCAAGAGTTCTTCTCTGAGTCCTTTTCCTCCTACTGAGAGGAGAGCACCCAAAATATGTTCATATCGGGCACCAAACTGTGCATCATGCAGGGCATCCTTGAGAAGCCTAACAGCAAAATATTTGTCAGCCACTTCTGAAAAGTGAATGAACATCTCTCAAAAGCCAATTTAACAAGTTCAATTTTAGGTATCCAGAAACTTATTTTAAGCCATATAAGCAAGTAAAAATTCATTAATTATCATAGAGCTCTAACATGCCAAATATCTTTACAATAGAGAGTTTGGTTTTTTTTGTTTTGTTTTTTTAATTTCTAAGTACACAAAAATTTAGCTTTCATATCATAATGCCTTTATAAAACATCTGGTATTCACAGTAAGTGGCCTGGGCATACCATTTAAACTTTCAGAGTATGTCATCTGTATAAATACCAGGAATGGAAATAGAGTACTGAAGAAAATTTAAATCTTACCAATATAAATTGTGTGCTATCTGTATATTTTCCAATGCCCTGGACAGAAGGAAGCGCACTAATGAACTGTTCAAATAAATTTCATATTTCAAAGCCTACACATAAAGGAAAATAAGAATTACTAGTGGTCAAACCCATACTACACTGTTAGGATAAAATTATCAAAAAAGAAATTATATAAAACTTACTCTTGTTGATGAAAGATGATAATAAAAACGAAATAGACAAATTAACTTAAGCTAAATTAATAAAATCAAGCAGAAAAGTATGGACCTGGGAATAACTTTCATTAGCTATGTTTAAATGGCCAGTAAAGAGCCCGGCTGGTGTGGATCAGTGGTTGAGCATTGACCCATGCACCAAGAGGTCGCCGGTTCAATTCCCCATCAGGGCACATGCCCAGGTTGTGGCCAAATCCCCAGTGGGGGGCATGCAAGAGGTGGCCAATCAATGTTCTCTCATCAATCTCTCTCTTCAATCAATGAAGAAAAATAAATTTAAAAAAAAAAGGCCAGTAAAAAGAAATGAAAGAAAGGCTCAAGTCTGGTTTGTTCTGAGGTCAAATCCAAAATTAAAAATCCAAGGTACATATATATAATATTCAAGTGTGGCAGCTGACAATACTAGAAACAAAAGTCACACTAAATCCAAATGCAATGCACCTCAACATTCCCACAAGTACTTTTTATCAAAACAGAAGGGAATCTCTTAAGCAAGTTCCCTACTCATAAAAACTAGAGGGAGAGTAAGGACAATAGGTAACCAAGTAAAAAACTCACCTGTACAAACTGTGGAAGAAGGTCGGTCAGCTCATCATCACTAATAGCCTCGATCCAGGTCACAGCTTGGGACCTCACTTCCTGATCAGCAAATCTATAAGAGTATCACAAAAATCAAGCTTTGACGGTGTAATGAATCTACATTTCCTGAAAACACAATCTCAACCTATTCCTGACAACGAATGCTCAAACAGCTCTTTATTCAAAAGCAGTGTGTTTCTTTTTTTTTGGTGGGAAGAAAATCTTACTGTGCTATACAAATTCTATTAGGGGACTGGTTTAGAAACTTTAAGCTCATGAAAATTAATTTTGGCCTATATCATAAAGATATAACAAATTATTCAAAATTTACAACCTAATTCTCTCTTTAGATTAGTTTTAAATATGACATGCCCTTTTAATAACCTCAATGTAAAGGTATGTTAGTAGAAATAAACTTACACATTTATATTGTATTGAACTGCTTTCATGTTAAAACAAAAGTACCCCTACAACATAATACCTTACTGAAAAAAATTAACAATAATAAGACAGAGCAAATAAATTCAGTTATAGTTGACTTACTTTGAATCAAGAAGCTCCAATGAAGTCAGTGGGTGTAATGGAGGCCACTGCTGAAGCAATGAGTAAATTTTGGGAAGATTAACCCATTTCCAGTTTGGGGCACTTGCTAGTATTTTAGGAAGACAATTTGGGTGTTTGAGGCAATAATAACGTTTCTCCCACAAAAAGGCTTTGTCTTCTTTAGAAAGTCTGCATACATAACAGAACTAAATTACTTCTCAATGCTATCATAATAACAGTTATAGTTTCAATGATTAAAAATACAAAGAAGAAATTTATTCATTTTAGGACAGCCGCTTCTTAGTACAATCATTAATACTAATTTGGAATGGAAAAGCACAATGAACAGCAAACAGCACTAATTTACCCTAATTTGGGGAATAGAAAAACATTTGCCTTGATAAAAGAGTCTTAGTTATGAAAATGAAGGATAATTCAGTACAAAAAAAAAATTTATTGAGCTCTAACCAGATGTCAGGCATTAGAAATCAGAGTTGAATAAGCAAAATCCACCCTATAAACAAGAATTTTACCCATTCTATATGAGTAAAAGCAAATGTCATATAATACACAGATGCTATTACAAAATGTTAGAAGAGGATGTTAAAACTAAATTGAGGAATATTTAAAATGAAAAGGACTTGTTTTGGAGATTCTAATTTAATCTTAATGACAAATGTTTATGTGAATGAAAGATTTCACTATTTTACTACATTTTCTTTTGTATATATAATACATGCACTGAAATGTATTCATTTTATGTGGAATAGTGAAAAAAAATTCACATATTGAAAAAAAGTCCAGAATGAGTCTCCCTTCTTCTAATTCCCCTATCAGTGGCAACTGTCTACACTTATATATTCTTTCAGAGGCCATTTGTATAGAAGCATATACGTACGTGTATGTAGACCTTTTTTCTTTACTGGTAACACACTATATACACTATTCTTGCTTTCTTCATTTAACATATCTGACATATCACGACATAGCTGTAACTTCATTTTTAATAGTTACATGGTACTCAGTTCAATAAATATACCATAATTTGACCCCCATTGATGGACATTCCCTATCAGTTTTACAATAATTCAAATACATACTGCAATGAGCATTCTTGTCTCTGTAAGCAAATACAAAAGGGTTTCTTTCCTCTAAGATATATAACTAACTGTTAGTGGACTTGTTAGGTCACAGACTATGCACACTGTGACCTCTTCAGATTTTGCCAAATTGCTCTCCAAAACTTTTTTTAGAATTGTGCCAACAGTATAATCCCCATTTCTCTGCATCCTTCTTTCCTCATCAACACTTTCTATGATGGGACATTTCAATTTTCAACAATCTGATGTGTGTGAAATGGTATCTTATGTTAATTTACATTTCCTTGATTACTGAGAGGCTGACATCTTTTCAGATGTTTAAAAGACATTGTATTTCTTTTCTAAAGAATTATCTATTAATATTCTTTGTCTAATTTACTACTGAGTTCTTTGTTTTTCTACTGATATGAAAAGGTTCTTTACACATATAAAAAATTAATCTATTGCAATTTACTATAAATATATTCCCCAGCCCTGGTCGGTTGGCTCAGCAGTTAAGAGCATCAGTCCCAGGACCGAAGGGTTTTGGGTGCAATTTCCAATTTCGGATTAAATTCCTGGTTGAGGGCACATGCCTGGGTTGTGGGTTTGGTCCCCGGCCCCAGTTGGGGAGGCAACTGATAAATGTGTTTCTCTAGCATTGATGTCTGTCTCTCTCTCCCTCCCTCCCTCCCTCCCTTCCATGCTCTCTAAAAATCAATGGAAAAATATCCTCTGGTGAGGATTAACAACAACAAATATACATAGTTCCCATTCTGTTGTTTACCTTTAGATCATGTAAAAAGTCTGACCTGTACAAATTTCTGAACTTTTATGTAGTCATATAGTCTTTTTGTATAATTATAAATAGATATAGAAAACGTTCCACACCAAAAGCATTGCTAAACCATGAACTAAATCGGGGCATTTAATAAACCATTAACTTGAGCTTTACACTGTAAATGATAACCAGGTAAAACAGAGTCAAAAGAAGCATACCCAAGTGATGAGTCTTTGTGAAGAATATCAAGAAGCTTCCCTTTTATATCATTTTCCAATGTTTCTAAGTTGTGGTCCTGTATAATACTTCTGTCAACTTGAGGAGTGGTATAAATGATATCAAACGTGGGAGAAGGAAAATCAACCTTAAAAATGTAACAGAAGTTTATCAAATTACAGCTGAATAGGCCATACATTTATATTAACTTCTTTGTCTCTGAAAAAATGTTGTTGTTTTTTTTCTTAGCCATCAAGGTGAATTTTAGATTGTATATTAAATTAATGTCCTTTTGATGAAAGTGATTATCATTGTTGGTAATTCTCAATAGTACATATATTGCTTGGGATGAGTACAAGGACATATTATACTGTTTCTCAGAAATAGGAAATGGTTTATTGACATTTAAATTTAAAATAGACTCTGAAGTTGAAACAAGATTGATTAGGCTTCTTTAGTAACCCAAATCATGGTATACATACACTTTTTATAAATAAATTTAAATCTTTCCACATGTTAAGAAGTACCATTACCGTCCTGGCCAGGTGGCTCGGTGGCTTGGAGCGTCTTCCCAGGCACCAAAAGGTTGGGGGTTCGATTCCCCATCAGGGCACATACTTAGGTTTAGGTTCGATCCCTGATCCAGGTTCACAAGGAAGGCAACCGATGGATGTTTCTCTCTCACATCTCTCTCTCTCTCTCTCTCTCCCTCCCTCCCTTCTCCTCTCTCCCTAAAATCAATAAACATATCCTCAGGTGAGGATTAAAAAAAAAGTACCACCCTTTTTGGTTTGCTTCAGGGGTTAGAGTGTCGGCCCGCAGACCAAAGAGTCCCGGGTTCAATTCCGGCCAAGGGTACGTACTTTGATTGCGGTTCGTTCCCAGCCCTGGTTGGGGTTGTGTGAAAGGCAACCAATCAATGTGTCTTTCTCACATCAATGTTTCTCTCTCTCTCTCTTCCTCCCTGCCTCCCTCCCGCGCTATCTGAAGATAAATGGAAAATGTCCTTGGGTGAGGATTTAAAAAAAGTACCGTTACCTGTAACACTATTCTTTCCATCACATATCCTTTTTTGGGAATTGTTCCAGGAATAGGAGTTATATGTGACGAAGTCCAAAGATATAGAAGCTTAGTTCCACATGTTAAGAACCTTCATAATGTAAACAGAAGAATACTGTGGTTTTCATTTTAAAAATCAATTCAAAACTCACAACACATGGTAATGAATTTGAAATGTTAGCATTCAAATATTTATGTAGCATCCTCTATATAAAAGAATGTCATCTTTGAAAACATATCAGGAGTCACTCTCCATAATGTACTGATCTTTAGGTAAATGAATTACAGTGTGGGGGTTGGAACAAAGGAAGAGAGAATGAAGGAACATATCTAAGGAGGAATGCGGTTGAGGGTAGAACAGAACACATTGTCCCCAAAACAGCTTCTATAAACAGGAAGGTGAAGGATAGTCTTTGAAGATCATCTAAAAAGGGAAATCTGGATTACAGAATTATTCCCTGACTTCTACCATAAGAACAAAAACATATGCCAAAAAACCAGTACCTACTTTATGACAGCACCAATCATTTGAGATGTTTTATTGGTGCCCTGGACCAGGGGTCAGCAAACTTTAAAGGGCCAGAGAGTAATACTTTGGGCTTTCTGGGCCATACAATCTTTGTAGCAGAGACTCAACATTGCTATTATAGTGCAAAAGTAGCCATGAACAACACATAAATAAATATGTGTGCTGTATTCTAACAATACTGTGTTTACAAAAAAACAGGTTGTAGGTTGTAGTATGCTGACAACTGCCCTAGACAACCAGTTTATGGCCTACTTAAATAAAAACATTTATCAATAAGTATACTGACATATCTTTACACAGAAGAAATTTCTGAAAACATGAGATATATATATAAAAGCAGAAAACTGCCTGGCCAGTGTGGCTCAGAGGTTGAGCATTGACCCATGCACCAAGAGGTCTCCGGTTTGATTCCCAGTCAGGACACATGCCCAGGTTGTGGGCCCAATCCCCAGTGGGGGCATGCAGGAGGTGGCCAATCGATGTTCTCTCTCATCGATGTTTCTATCTCTCTCCCTCTCCCTTCCGCTCTCTCTAAAATCAGTAAAGAAAAAAAAATTTAAATAAATAAATAATAAAAGCAGAGAACTATAAACTGCATTAAACTTTGTTCATTTTATTAAAAACAGCAAAATCCTTTCCAAAGTTAGACTCTGGTCCTAATGTTTTCTCTTACAGGTTAAGAGTCTTTAAATCTTTGACACATTATATTTTGTCCTTTTTAGAACCACTCTCACCCCCAACTAGATTATTTTAAAGTAAATTCCAGTCACATTATTTCACCTGTAGATACTTTTATATATTTTGAAATGGTAAACAGTTTTATTTTTAAATAAGTACAATGTCATTAACACTCCTACAATAATTAATAATAACTACTTAAAATAATCAGCTATCTAGTCAGTACTCAAATTTTCCCACTTGTCTCAAAAAAATTTTTATACTTGGTTTGTTCGAATAAGTATCCAAGCAAGGTCCAACACTTGCATTTGGTTGATATGTCTTTTTAAATATATTTTAATTCAAGGGTCAACAAAACTCCATCCTGTCACCTGGTTTTGTAAATAAACTTTTATTTTAACAAAGCCACACATTCATTTACATACTATCACTGCTTTTGCCTCTGTGACAGAGACCATGTGACCTGCAAAGCCTAAATTACTTCTATCTGGTTCCCTTTACAGAAAAAGTTTGCAGCCCAGCAAGTGTGGTTCAGTGACTGAGTATCGACCCATGCACCAAGAGGTCGCCAGTTCGATTCCTGGGCATGTCCAGGTTGTGGGCCAAATCCCCAGTGGGGGGCATGCAGGAGGCAGCCAATTCATGTTCTCTCTCATCAATGTTTCTATCTTTCTCTCCCACTCCCTTCCCCTCTCTCTAAAATGAGTAAAGAAAAAAAAAAGGTTTGCTGATTCTTGTTTTAATCTATACATTCTTCCTATCTACCCCACCCCCTGCCATTTGTTGAAGAAACCAGGTCTTTTGTTCTGAGAATTTTATCCTGGATTTTACTAATTGCATTACTCTTATCATTTAGCATGTCTCTTTATCATCCTCTATATTTTCTGTAGTAAAGTAGTAGTTAGATCTAAAGGCTTGATCTGCTTTGGGTTTAGTTATCTGTCAAGAATACTTAATAGGTGGTATTGTATACTACTTTCTATTGCCTTAAATAAAGAGGCACACATGTTTGGTTTATCTCTCTTCCTGTGCTAACATAATCAGTTTATTTAGATGCTTTCAGTATAAACCATCCATTATAAAGTTCCAGAAAAGCTAATCATTTAATGGTTTTTAAGCAGGCATTGATAATCACTGCTTAAATCAATGGTTCTTAACCAAGAGTGATTTTGCCCCCGGTAGACATTTGGCAATGTCTGGAGACTTTTTTGGTTGGCAACTGGGGTGCTACTGGCATCTAGTGGGCAGAAGCCAGGGATGCTGCCGAACATCCTACACTGCACAGGACAATCTCTCACAACAACTATTTGGCCCAAAATATCAATAATGCTGAGGCTGAGAAACCCTGGCCTAAATCTAACCCTGACCTAAATTATTTCAGTAGGAGTTGCAAAATTGTGATATTCTATCATTCCTTCTGCATTTATTAGCTGAAATTTTTCTATAAAAAAATGTTCTCCCATCAATTATTTGATAACCCTGAGATACAACTGTAAAGGAAAGGCAAGTTAAAGGCTTGATTCTGTTTATTTAAAAATGAGTTAACTAATTTGCTGCTGAGGCTGACTGAAATGCCTCCAAGTCATTTGGTTTCCATGACAGTGACTTCAGCAGGCTGTATAAAAGGTGCACCATAACATAAATTATTTTATAAAAAATTTCAAGACCAGGCCCTGGTGGTTTTGCTCAGTGGTTAGAGCGTCGGCCTGCAGACCAATGAGTTGTGGGTTCAATTCCAGTCAAGGGCCTGTACCTTGGCTGCGGTTCATCCCTGGCCCTGATTGAGGTTGTGTGGGAGGCAACCAGTCGATGTGTCCCTCTCACATCGATGTTTCTCTCTCCCTCCCTCCCACACTATCTGAACAAAAATGGAAAAATATCCTCAGGGAGGATTAAAAAAAAAATTTCAAGACCAGGATTTAGCATTATGATACTATAGCACATTAACTGACACTTTGTTTCTCTATATGCATTAATGTAAAATCATCTTCCCTCCTAATTTCTGAGTATTTTTTTAATGTAAAGTACTAACATTACCTAGATTTACTGCACTACTTGGCAAAGTCTCAAACTGAATGCCATCTGCTCATTGTTTTATTAACAGCAGAGTGTTGGATGCAAACTATTTAATTGTCTAACATCACCTTACTCTCTTAAATTTTGAAAGAATGTTATGTTCTTCACCTAAAAATAAAATTCTACCACTTATTAGCTAAGTACCATAGAGCAAGTCACTGAAGCTCTCTGTAACAAGAAAGGGATAATAACAACGCCTACCTTCACAGAGTTGCTGTGAGGAATATAAGGATATGAATACAACACTCAGACTAATAATACCTAACACACAGTAAATGCTATGGATTTATTAGAGAGTAACATTGTTATTAAACATAATAGGTTTCTTGACCACAAAGGTAGAGATACGTACTTTAATATGCTAACATGCATTATCACTCTCCAAAATGTTACCATGTAGCACATGAAACATATCCCAAACTTAATTCAATTGATTTTTTTCATTTAGGAAGACTCTTGATGGTCTCATGGAACACACTGTTACTTAAAACATAATTTAAATTGTAGCTGAAAGGTCGGGTGGATTACACTATCCTACTATTAGTAGACACAAAGCTTGGAATGAATTCCTTCACCTCTAAGGATTAAAGGCCAGGGGCCCATAGCAGTAAGGGTAGATCAGTCAGGTAGTCAGGTAAGAAGGGAATAATATTTAGTTGTAAACTCCCTGAAACTTGAGAAGTATGAGATAAGGATGAGAAGAAAAACGGAATTGTCTCAGTAATATCAAGGGCACCTAAAAGACCGTAAGTATTATGTCAATAATATAGTGCTTGCATAAAATGAGTTAGTGAACCAGTTGCTGCTTTTCTCCTATAAGAGTGAGTGGCAAACAATCCTTTGAATACCCATATAGATATGTTCAAACTACAGCAGAATAACTTTTGGTTTCCTCTGATCTGTGTCTCTGAAATGACCTCCTTTTATCACATTGAAAAAATTGAGGCAGCTCATTATCTCATGTTTGTCATTATTCCCCCACGCTGTTCTCTAGCCAGTTTTGAGGCTGCAGATTTGTCCATAATAACTCACCATCACAACTCAGTAACACTCACCGTTTAAAATCAAAAAGAGGTAAAGAAACTTTGCCCAAAACTTCTGGCCCCTTTCTCTGCTTATTAGAATCAGGGGAACTTCCACTGCTCTGATTTAAAATTCCAAAAAGAGTAAGGTGAAGAAGTGATTCTAATGGCAATTGTGAGATCTGGATGGGAAAAATAATTCTATGGGGGAAAAATGTATTAATAAAAAAAACACATTAGAATGAATATGAAGATTAACCCTTTAATGAAACTGACAATTTTAGGTATTTTATTTGACTTATCAAATAATCTTCAATCCGGAGTCTCCTTTACTTAAGTAGCAAGCTTGGCTAACATGCACGGTAAAATTTTTAAATACATTTTATTAAAATTTCAAATATATAACATTTCTTTCTTCAAAAAAATTTTAGTACCTTTACTCAAGACTTGTAATGCTTATTTCTAGGCAAAATAATAGTAGTCATTTTTATTTCCTTTAGGAAAAACTAGATAAATGTTTTTGAGTATTTCTGATTCAGGATGCACATATGCACATACATACACAAACAGCTGTATATATGTTTACCAATGTTTTGTTTTGTTTTAAGTCTGAAAGGACACATAAGGTCGGTAGTGGTCACTCTGAGAAACCATGAGATGGTTAAATGTTGAAAAGAAAGTGACACTTTTACCTTAAATGCATTTTATATTATATGATTAGCTTCATAGACATGTTATTTTTGTAATTTAAAAAAGAAAAGAATAGGAAATCATTTAATAAACGCAGAATAGCCCTGGCCAGTTTGGCTCAGCAGTTGGAGTGTCGGCCTGCGGACCAGAGAGTCCCGGGTTCGGTTCCCGCACCAAAAAAATAAATAAATAAATGCAGAGTAAAAGTAAAAAGTTCTGCCTGGCTGGTGTGACTCAGTGGTTGAGTGTCGACCCATGCACCAAGAGGTCGCTGGTTCAATTCCAGGTCTGGGCACATGCCCAGGTTGTGGGCCCAATCCCCAGTGGGGGCATGTAGGAGGCGGCCAATCGATGTTCTCTCTCATCGATGTTTCTATCTCTCTCTTCTTCTCCTTCCCTCTCTCTCTAAAAAAGCAATAAAGAAAAAAAAAGTTAAAAAAAAGGTAAAAAGTTCTGCAATGGCCTATCTAAGTAATGGAAGCATTCTAAAAACAGTATTTAAAAAATATTAACAGTGCAAATATCATCTTGTACATGGACTCAAGATAATTTCATCTGTTAACAAAAAACTTGGCTTCATATATACAGTATTATAGAATACTAAACTAAGCAATGTTATAACATACCACCTTTCTAGAATTATTCGTAAATTTGTATTTTTAACTTGACAAAGTCTAGGAAGAATGGCATATTTCTGCAACTGAACATTTAAAAGAGTATTTCAGATTTTTAAATCAGAATTTAAATCTATTCTATAGAATCCTATCTGGAAGAACCCTTAAGATGTCAGTAAAAATGTAATGGATTTTAATGGAAATTTGTAACAAAAATAAAACCTAGGATGCATACATGGAAAAAACTAAACAGGACATACTAAAAAAATCAAAAATCATAAATTTCACTTACAGTTCATCCCATTTAATAAGATAGAAGAAATTCTTATAAGTGCCAACCTTCTTTGATTGAATAGGTTTAAAAAGATCCTTTCCATTGTGAGACAGGGAACATATCAAGTAGTATTTTTCATAACTGAGGAAAAAAGAGTTTAATTTTTATTTGATAATATAAATTAGCTGACTAATACAAACACATATATCATTAGCCATCCTTCCTAAAAGTGATTATTATCTGAAATAATTTGGTCACCATTCATTTGAACTTATAAAAAAAAATCTGAATTTTAACTACTGTAAATTCTGTAAAATAGAGAAGAGGCATAGCAAAGGGAACATGTATCCCTAGCTGCTAGTCTAAGGGGGCAAAATGATACCAGCTGGAGAATTTATATAAATTTTGCACTCAGTTAGTTACTAGCTTCAGATTTTGGCTGAATGACACTGAGTAATTATTCATTTCTGAGTAAATTCTAGGAAGAAAGGGTACAAATATTATCTTCCCTAGGTGCCATTTTCCTTTGCTAAGCTACTGAAATAGAGTCAGTTAAGCATATGAATAGGGCATTGGTCTGACTTGCACCGAGTCAGTTTTTATTAGCAGGTGTCCATCTTTGGGGACAGATGCTGTTATATTCTCTCATTAGACAGCAACAATTTAGCTCCTAATTGCCATAAGTACAGAGCTGGTTAGATATAATCAGGCAATCTTGTAGGACAGAAGTCTTAGGTGCAATAAAACTATATTCTACTAGTTTTCTAACTTACTGCTAGGCTTACATATGAACCACTTTGTTCATATACACAATATGTTATAAATATTTTAAAAATCTAATCTGGTCCACAAACCCTGCCCCCGCAGCTAAGGATCTGATTTTTTCTCAGCCTCATTCCATTTGTTCTTTATTTCAGCATTTTATTAACTTTATTTCTCACTTATAATTGTAGTTTTCTGTCTTGTCTTCTGCTAAGTATTTGTTCTCTTTATTAGTGTCCCTAAATTTATTTCTGTGTGTATGGAAGATATGGAAGGTATTATCCCTGTAACTAGTTAAAAGAATGAAATACCTTCAGAGAGCAGCAGTACCCGTTTAAATGCAAATTCCAGGAGGGCAGCATTTTGCTGCCTTGTTTACTGCTGAATGTCTAGTAGCACGAAGAACACTGCCCACAGACAGTGCTCAGTAAATATTTCTTGAATGAATTAATACCACATTCAATTCATCATGTTATTTTCTATATTTCATTTGTTTATTTTATACAAAGCTCAATTTAAGCAGAAGTGATGTTGATATCTCTTTACTGGGCTTTACCTTATTTTATAGCTCCAACCTATTATGAAACTATTTAATTTAAAACAGCAGTTCTCAACCTGTGGGTTGCCTAAGACATAACAATAGCAAAATTACAGTTATGAAGTAGCAACGAAAATAATTTTACGGTTGGGGGTCACCACAACATGAGGAACTGTATTAAAGGGTCACGGCATTAGGAAGGTTGAGAACTACTGAAAAATATTCAATTCAGACTTTTCAGTTTATACTAGTTATTTGCAAATAAGTTGAAGTTGGAAAACTTTATGGTATTGACGAAAATCAGAAAGGAAAAACCCATATCAAAAATTATAGAAGAGCCCAGGCCAGTGTGGCTAAGCTGGCTGGAGTGTTGTCCCGCACATCGAAAGGTCACGGGTTCGATTCCTGGTCAGGACTCATGCCTAGGTTGTGGGTTCGTACCAGAAAGCAACCCATTGATGTTTCTCTCTCACATAAATGTTTCTTTCTCTCTTTCTCCCTCCCCCTCTTTCTAAAAAAAATCAATGAATATTGATTTAGTCCTCTGGTGAGGATTAAAAAAAAATTATAGAAGAAATCCGCTCTTGCAGACCTCAAAGCCAAGCAATCAGTAAACTATTAAAAAGGAAAAAAAAATGGCATGAAGTCTAGTCCCATCACACCGTTCCAAATTACCCTGGTTCTAAAGAAAAGGCAAAAGAATAGCAGTCGTAAACTGACTAATTTATTAATCAACATTTGCTCTTGTAAGTTTAAACGTATTTTCCTGCCTTTTTTTGCATGTAGTGGGAGTGATATTTTTTACTGGAACAATTCCAAAAATCTCTGTAATTTTTATGAAATCCACAAAGGTGTCTGGTAATTCTTTTTTCATACATTTAAATACCAAAATAACAGTGGATGCTGACTTTCTATAAGATTAGAATAACTTCCAGGTAAAGCTGTACATATCTTCTTTTAAACAGTTACTTACGTTGATACCCAGTTACTTGAAATTCCATGTGCAGCAAAAATAGTAAACTGGAGCTGTTCTGCTGTGGTCCATGCTTCCTTGATATTCTTGCTACTTTGGGCACAGTCCATAGGACTCCTACCAGAATTTCCATGGAGTCTGAGAAGATCATAAATTGCTGCAGTTAACTGGTCCATGCTTACTTGAACAGGATTTTCAGGATTCAGCGAGCCTAGATGTAAAGATATTGTTAATATAATTCTCTGAAAAAGCAACAATCATTGTTAAAATTTTAAGAACTTAAAGACATACATACCTCTAATTGAACTCTTGCTAGTCTCTCCCTTTCCAGGAGTCACCTGCATACACATACAAATCAGTCAAAAAATTGCCTATGAAATAACATAAAATGTTTACCTTTCATTTCAATACATTAATTAAAATGTTTACCTTTCATTTCAATACATTAATTAAATGCTGTATCAAAGAAACCCTTCCCAGGGGAAACCTCCCCAAAAGTATTTGCAGAATAAAACAATAAAAAAGTAAAAGCCCCCAGTAAAATAACATGATTTTTAGTATCAAGAAAATCATAATATAATTTTATTAACCAATGTAACTCCAATAAATTCAATTTTTAAAAACTCATAGAGAGTAACTGATAATTACTGCAAAATATACAAACTCAACAAAATCTGCCTCATTAAACTAAATTAAGATTTGAAACCCAAAGCAATAAATATTCTAATACAGTATTTTATTTTCGATTGGCTGCTCTACTATTTAGCATAAGAATAGTCTTAAAGAAACTAGAACTCTATTACCATTTAGTGTCTCAAAACAGCTTTTATAATTATTTAATTGAGCTCTCTTCCGACTCTCTGCTCCTTTATCCAGAAAATTAAAATAATGAATAGAAACCTCAAACAGTAGACCATGGTAGTTGATCACCTCCAAGTGATTTTACATATATTTAAAAAAATTTTTTAAACAAGCACACAATAAGAAAAAAAGGTTCACATTTCTGTATACCATATGGACAGGCTTTCTGACAATAAATGGATTGAGCTATCTCCTAGATATTTGTTGAGGGGCATACCATCAACATAACTTTAAATTTATCATGTCTTGCGATCCACATTCTCCCAGTAAGAGCTATGAACATCCCTATGAACAGAATCAATTAAATCTCCATGGAAATACAATGGGGAGAGCTTTTACTAAAAGCAACAGTATGCTATCAAACCAGGACTCCTAACCTGGTTTCTACTAAGGCAGTAAGTCACTATTACTGAGACATTTGGGTCTTTTCAACAAGGAAGAGGTCTAGTCCAAAATAGGATGTCCCCTTTTGGCAGTCATCCATATTCCATCCAGAGGGAGAAATAGTACCTACTACCATGCAGGTCTTTCAAGGCAACCAACTCATTTATGCCAGAGTTCCTGCTCTACATATAAAAGGTTCAGAGTTTGGCATCCACCTATTCAAAGTCAATTCTCAAAAAGTTCTTCCAAGACAGCCCATCTCCTCTTAGGAATTCCCCACCTTATCAAGTAAGTTACCCAATCAACTCAACAGTAAAACCAAAATTAAAATAACCTTTCGTCCAACAGAAGCAAAAATCTGCCAGTCTAAGTGATAGATGCTCACTTAAGTACATATCTGCATGTAATAAAATGCTAATTATGTAATACTCACATCAGCACTTTTACTCCTTGGAAGATTAACTGCTCTCTTTAGCTTCTTCACTGATTCTGTAATAGCAGGAGTCTCTACACCATCTAAAGCACTACAGATTTTTCTTACGGCTCTAATTACTTGATCTACTGCTCGGTGCTGGTTCTTTAAAGATAAAAAGTAAAATAAACATAAGTATGTGGAATTGAAAGGATCAATTTCAGACATGAAGTCAGAAACTAGACATTTCAGATGTACCTAAGAACAGATATCCTTTACTCTTTTGGGATGAAAAAGAAAAGAAACAAGATAGCATTTCAATTACATAGTTTAAAGTACGAAAAAGCAGGCCTGGTTAATTTTCACTTTGCCTGACACAATTATTTATATGCAATGTCATTAATTTCATATTAGAATCAGAAGTAACAGCAATAAATTACTGACAAATTATTAAATCACTGAAAAAATTATCTTTTTAAATTCTCATTTGGGAATAATTTCCACATTAAAAACATCAACCCGCCCTGGCCAGTTTGGCTCAGCGGTTGGAACATTGGCCTGCGGACCAGAGAGTCCCGGGTTCAGTTCCCGCTAGGGGCATGTACCCAAAAAAAAAAAAAAAAAAAAATCAACCCTTCTTTCCCTCCTGCAAAACTTTGGTACCCAAAACCAAGTTATTTACAGGTTGGTAACATAACATTAGGCAACAGTTACTAGAAATGAGCCAACTTTTAAGCATAATTTGCATTTATACAACCATCATTTTTAAAGTTCCGTCCAATGAAAAAAGTTCCTTGAGGACAATCCCTATGAATTATTCAACTACAGCTGATTTCACCATGACTCAAAAGTATACACGGACAAATATGTAATAAAATCATTTACCTGATGAGGCTGATTTAAAAATACTTCTCCACTCCCCATCATCATTTTAAAGTATACATCCCATTAAGAAACATTTTTATATAATGCATTAAATCACCAAACATTTATGCCAAACTTACATGCCAAGTACTGTTAGAATGGGCTGAAACTCAGTACTGTACCACCCCTTAAAAATTAAAATTTTTCCACCCTTGAGTCTTGGCTACCATAAACTGAATGTTCCCTTCACCTTCATGCTTAAATGAAACCACCTCATTTTCTCAAATACCTAATTACCCAGCAGTCCTCAGGGCCTGAAGGTCTGTTATCTAGCTCCCCATTTTTTGGTTACTTATATTTCTGCTTACTTTTACTCCTCCACCTTCATGCAAAAACTTTCCAGTTTTGAGGCTCATGTCATTCTCCTATACTTTTCTTCATCATTTTTTATGTACCAATTACCAAATTACTGTGTGTCAGTTTCGAATCCACCCTTCTTTGTGATACTGGAGCTAGACCCTATAAACATTTCTCTTTTGCCAGCTGGCACAATATTAGGAATTGTCAATAGAGGGCACCAAAGGGATACTCAAAGGCACTAGCAGCACGAAAGTAACTCCACTTTGTTTTTTTCTGTTTTTTTCCCTTTACTGATTTTAGAAAGAGAGGAAGTAAGAGGGAGAGACAGATAGAAACATGGATGAGAGAGAACATCGACTGACCGCCTCCTACATGCTCCCCAATGGGGATCGGGCCCACAACCTGGGCATGTATCCTGACCAGAAATCAAACTGGCGACCTCTTGGTGCATGGGTCGACGCTCAACCACTGAGCCACACCGGCCAGACGGAAAACATTTTTTTTTAAGGCCAGATAGTAAATGTTTTAGGCTTTGTGGGCCACACAGTCTCTGTCACAATTCAATTTTGCTATTAGGGCATGAAAACTGACATGAGTAATTCATAAATGAATAAGCATGGCTATCTTCCAATAAAACTTTATTTACAAAAACATGTGACAGGCTAGATTTGGCATGCCAACAATATGCAAATTCCTGCTTTAGAGTCCTCTTTAACCCTATGTAGTAATTAACTACATTTTACTAATTAACAATTCTTTCAATTTCCCTGTTCAAATAACTATTATAGTTTCTTTCTCCTGACTTGGCCACTGACTGAGTGATCTTGACTTGCCACTGATGTGTGGTCACTTCCCCCACTGCATGTCACATTTTTGCTCTGCCTATTTATCTGACTTTCTACCCTACATCCTATAATAACCCTCAGTTACATAAATGTCTGGGTGGAAAACTCACAGTATCTTCAACCCCAAAACTGTACCCTATCAAAATCTCACCTACAGTGGCATGCTCAGACCACAATCACCTTTGCTTCCAGCCCTCACACCCTCATTCTGACAAAAAACGCGTTTTCTGAGCTCTGAAACTTCCCAGCTTCTTCTACCAGACAGCTGAGTAATTAAAAAAAAAAATCTTACAACCATACAGATTCAAGAGTACCCAGTTACAGCAGGAAGCTGCAAGCCACTGAATATTCATTTTATCTGTCTTGGTCAGTTCTCTTTCCCATTCCTCTTAGAATATAAAGCCAAACCATATGTCTTGCCTCCAAACCCCTACTATAACCCTAACTTCATTTTATTAAAATAAATTAACATCTTATATATAGAAAACAAAGGTGAAGAGGAATTAAAACTTCTACAACTTCCTGACCTCCCCTAAACCTACCCAGGAGAAATTAAAACATATATCCACACAAAGACTTATACATAAATGTTTATAGCAGCATTATTTATACACAAAAACTGTAAACAATCCAAATGTCATTATTTGTTGACTAGATAAACAAAAAGTAGTATATCCATACAATCGAAGTATTCAGCAATAAAAAAAGGAACCAAGTATGGATATACCCTATAACTTATATATTACAACATGGACAGAGCATAAAAATAGTACAGTATGATCCGGTCGGTTTTGCTCGGTGGTTAGAGCATCGGCCCGCGGATCTGAGAGTCCCGGGTTTGGTGTCCGCCAAGGGCACATACCCGGGTTGCAGTTTGTCCCCGCCCCGGCTGGGGTCGCGTGGGTGGCAACCAGTTGATGTGTCTCTCTCACATTGATGTTTCTCTCTCTCTCTCTTCCCCTCTCTCTCCCTCCCGCTCTATCTGAAGATAAATGCAAAAATGTCCTCAGGTGAGGATTAAAAAAAATTACATAGGGTGTGATTCCATTTACATGAAATCTCCATTAAAGGCAAACCTATCAAGACAGAACCAGACAGTAGTTGTTTGGGGCTAGGAATGGAGATGACAGCAAAGTAGCACATGGAAACTTTTGAGAATGATGAAAATGTTCTAAAACTGGTAATAATTATACAACTCTATGTAGTTACTATAAGAATCACTGAATTGTACACATCCATACAATGGGTAAATTTTATGGTATATAAATTATATCTTAATAAAGCTATAAAAATATGAGGAGTAAATATGATAGTTACTCTTTTAGATAAGATAGTGAGTGAAGAGCTCTCCGATAAGACAAGAGCACAGGCCTTAATGAACTGAAAAGATAAGCCATGCAAGTATGTGGGGGAAGAGCATTAATAGAGAGAACAAACACAAGAGTCCCACTTGGGGAGCATAACTGCAGATCAACCACAACAAAGGAGGAAAGGAGAAGGAAGCCAAATCAGTGAAGTAGTAGGTAGGAATATATAGGGCCTTGAAGCCACAATTAGGGCTCTGAATTTTACCGAGATAGGAAACAAATTTTTTAGCAAAAGAATGGCATGATGTAACATTTTAATAAGGTTCATAAATTGTATTAATCTTTTCAAAGAACCATCTTTTTGGCTTTGATTTTCTTTTCTTTTACTTGCTTTCTGTGCTTATTTTCATTTAAAATAAATCTTTTATTTTGTAATAATTTTCTATTATAGAAAAGTTGCAAAAATAGTAAAGAGTTCTTGTATAGCATTAAAGGAAACGAGTTTAAGTAACTTCTTACATCTCCATATTACATTTGTCAAAATTAAGACATTAACACTGGTACATTACTATTGTACTTTATTCAGATTTCACCAGTTTTTCCATTAATTTCCTTTTCGTCTCCCAGGATAAAATCCAAGATACCACACTGCATTTAGAGACTTATTTTTAAACGATCATTTTGATTGTCTGTGGAAGACAGACCACGTAAAAGTAGAAGCTGAGAGACTGGTAAGGAACTATTGTAACTATCATAGTTGACTAGGACTATTGCTTTGATAGTGATAAAAAGTGGTCACATTCTCAATATTTTCAAGGTAGAACAGGCAGGAATTAGATTGAATGTGGGATATGAAAGATGTTTTTCTTGAGAAATCAAATATGACTCCAAGATTTTGGCCTGGGCAAATAGAAGGACAGAGTTACCATTTATTAAGAAAGGTAATTGTGATAAACAGATATGAAGGATAGTATCAAAAATTCAGTTTTCTAAATCTTAGATTTGAGATGTCAAGTAATAGATATCTGAATGTGGAGTTTAGGAAAGAGTTAAGTCTGATGATATAATTTGACCCATGAGCATATGTAGGGTTATTAAAGACAAGAGATTAAGTGAGATCATCTAGGATGTGAATATAGAGAGAAGAAAAGAGGTGCTAGAACTGAACCCTGAGGCATTCTAATATTTAAAGGCCAAGAAGATAAGGAGATCAGGAGGAAGCCACAGGTGAGAGTGAGAACTGAGCAGACATTGGAAGTAGGAGAACAAAGAAAGTGATATCCCAGAGGCCATGTCAGTGCTTTAAAAAGGAAGAAGCAATCAACCCTACCAAACACTGCAGAAAATTTGAGAAAAATAAAGACAAAGAACTTATTACTGAAAACATGATCATGGAAGTCCTTCATAATCTTTATAATAAGTACGGTTTTAGGGAAGTACTAGGACTGAAAGCTTGACTGGAGAGGGTTCATAAAAGAATGGGAAGAGAGAAAGGGGAAGCAGCAAAAACAGACTAACTTTCAATAGTTCTGATGCAATGAGAATAGAAAAGGGGGGGGGGGGGGGTTGTGGCCGGGAAATGTGGACTTTTTTATTCAAGATGGGAGATATATCCAGGACTCAGTCCTTGAACTCTTTTTTCCCCTCTACCTGCAATGCTGATCTCATCCAGTCTATGGCTGAAAAATACCACTTATAGTCTGATGATTCCCAAGTTATCATCATCTCTAGCCTAGACCTCCTCCATTAAATTCCAGATTCATAGCCAACTGTCTACTCAACATTACTATTCGGATGAATAATAGTCATATCAAACATAATGTCCAAAATTCAGTACCAGATGTTCCCCCAAAACCTGCTCTTCTTACAACTTTCCACATCTCACTAAAAGACAATTCCAAAGTTCCAAATGCTCTGGTAGAAAATCTTCAAGTTACCTCTCTCCTCTCTCTCTTCTCTCTCTCATGTTCCACATCCAATCTATCGCTAAATCATCTTAGCATAAACTTGAAAATATATCACAGAACTCAATCCCTTCTTACCACTTCTACGGTAATCATCCTGGTCCAAGCCATCATCTCTCCTGAGGCTGGCAAAATATTTTCTTAATTGATTTGTTTCCACTCTTGCCCTCCTCCCTCATTCTATTCTAGCTACAAAGGCCTGGTGGACCTTAAATATACCGAGCACATTCCTCTCCCAGATCACTTCTTTCTCTCCTCCTTCAGTTCTTCACTCAAATTCATCTTCTCAATGAGGCCTCCTCTGATTACCTTATTTGAAAATGCATTACTCTCCTCCTTTATTTTTCTCAATAGCACTTACCACCTGATAGCATATAGATTTTGTTAGTGTATTTTGTTGTCTGTCTCTTCCAACTAGAATTAAACTGAAGTCAGGGATTACAGTTTCCTTTGTTTACTTCTGCATCTTTAACACCTACAACAGTGCCTCGCAATGAGGAGATACTCAGTAAACATTTATTGAATAAATGAAGATGTATATATACTGATAAGAATGTTCTACTTACTAGCTAGAAATAGGGAAGTTATCCTACACAATTTCTTACATCTCATTACCTATCAAAATGTTACCAATTTTCTCTCCTAAGTATTGTTAATCAGCTCCCTTCTTTTTAACCTTCACTAGTCATTATCTTTCACACAGACTACTATATATATAAAAAAAAATCTTCCTAAGTAGTATTCCTAAAACCAATCTTGCCAACCCTAAATCTAACTTCCACAGTATGGCCACAGTGATTTCAGAGCTCAGAACTAACCATGTTACACACTACATCACACCCAACTCCACTTCCCACTTACAGCTAAAAACACCTTACATGGCTAGAGCAGGGATTAGCAAATTTTTTCTAAAAAATTAATATTTACTGTTCTATAAACAGTAAATATTAATAGTTTAAGCTTTGCAGGAAATATGGTCTCAAATCTAGTATTAGAGCACAAATGCAAACATAGACAATTATATAATCAAATGGGTATGGCTGTGTTCAAAAAAATATTTTATTTAATAAGAATAGACAGTGGACTGGATATAGCCCCCTTATCTAGAGGATAAAGTAAAACTCTTTAACATGAATTATAAGATGGTAACTTATGCGTGGCTTTCTCCAATGTCATTTCCCAACTTTCACTTCACAGTTTGTACTCTATTACATAAGTGCTTATATCTCCAACATATGTATCACACCTGTGTGTTTTTGTTTACATGCCCTTCCCAACTACCTTCTTTTCTAGTAACTCATACTGTTTAAGAGGTGGCTCAGGCAACATCCCTTCTTAGAAGCCTTCCTTGTACCCTTAAGTTGAGAAATGTGTCCTCTGATCTCCCCCAAATCCCAAAGCATACCTCTATCTTACATTTAATACTAAAATTTTGTTTAAATCCCCATCACTAGCTTCAAATTGCTAGTAGATAGGGACTAGGTCATTCATTTTCACAACTCCAATAACTAGCATATAGTAAATATTCAATAAATGCTTTTTTGAATTGAACTAAAGGTTCCTCTTAGTAATAAAGCTGAAGTGAGAGCAGACATGTTGACTCAGCATTATTGACAACTTTTGTTAATAAGCTGGGTCAGGAAACAAGTCATCAAACATTAATATCAAAAATATAGTTTAGCCTGGCTGGTGTGGCTCAGTGGTTGAGTGTCGACCCATGCACCAAGAGGTTGCAAGTTCGATTCCTGGTGGCACATGCCCAGGTTGTGGGCCCAATCCCCAGTGGGGGGCAGGCAGGAGGTGGTCAATCAAGGTTCTCTCTCATTGATGTTTCTATCTCTTTCCCCTTCCCTTCCTCTCTCTCTAAAATCAATAAAGAAAAAAAAAATTAAAAAAAAAAAAAAAAAAGAATACGCCCTGGCCAGTTTGGCTCAGCAGTTGGAGTGTTGGCCCGCAGACCAGAGAGTCCCGGTTCAGTTGCTATTTCATCGATGTTTCTCTCTCTCTCTCCCGCTCTAGCTGAAGATAAATGCAAGAAAATGTCCTCGGGTGAGGACATTAAAAAAAAAAAGAATATAACTTAAATAGCCTTTCGTAAACATTTTATCCAATGCCAACTCTAGCATTTAAGAGAACAGAGACAACAATCTTTAAGTCATAATGCCAAAATGTGAATTAAGACGTACTTCAATTCGAAGAGCCAGCTCCACTTGGTTGTGATAAGAATCTAAAAGTTCTTCAATAGGGTGTCTGAAATAAAGAACAGTTAGTTATTGTGGCTGAAGGATACTATATACAAAAATGATTGTTTTATTTACTAAAATAAATGTCTTGCCATCCAAAAGCAAAGTTTGAAAACCTGCAATTAATAACTTCTTTTTTGCAATTTTTATTAACTTATTTTTGTTACAGATGTTTCTTTTTCCCCCCTAGACACCCTCCTCCCAATCCCACCCCCCTGCAATTAATACTTTAGATGCCACACCTTGTCATGACTTCTTTATAAGGTTTTTCTATTTGATGCAGGTATTTGTTTAAATCCACAGGTGTTTCATCATCTTCAGCCTAAACAAACATATATAACACAAATATTTACCAAAAAATAAAATCTATTCTTTGGTCTTTCTATTGCCAAATTAAATATGGTTAAAATGTATGATAAATTCTTAAAACTAAAGTGATTTTTCAGAACTGAGGCTAAAATATTATCAGAATTAGAAATATTATTTATAACTGACTCCAAAAAAGTCAACATCCTGAAAATTTTTATTTTTTAAATTAGAGTAAACATAAATGTTTTTAAATCTAGTTTCTGATACATAAATAGCTCCCAAAGCAAAAACTACTTCTGTTCTACACACAGAGACTAGGAAGCTAAAAATACTTTTAAAGATGGCTGACAGTCAAATGAAGTAGAGTGCATTTTTTTCCTAATGATAATCAGGTTTCCCTCCACCTTATCCCCAATAAATGAAGTACTGGTCTCTCCTACCATAAGTCCTTATAACACAAATATAGTCAAGAATATGGTTCCTTAAGAAAGTGAAAAGAGAAGTTAATAATGATTGCTAAAATGTACTGAATTTTGTAAAATAGTTTCCACCGAATTTAAATAAATTCTACCTAACATAGCAACAAAATTTAAGAAAAGAAAAAAAAGAGAAAGAAATGACTGATATTTTCCCACCCAAAATTCTACCAAATGAAGAATAATTCTTAGAGATTAAAATTCATCAAGTGTATATACAGTAATACAATGGCCTCATTCCCTGCAAGCTATTTTGCTTAAATCTCCAAAGAAAGCACTGTACTTTAAAAACACAGAATTAGTTTTCATTTGGTGAAAAATAATGTATCTTGGTACAAAGGTCAATACGGTCATGCCCTGCCCCAAACCATACTTAGTATTCAAAATCTTTCCTTCTTCGTCATTTCTCCTTAACTAGATCCTGATGTTTTCATTCTTGTGTACAACTACTACAAAACAAAGTTTTAATCCCTCTACTTTGATTTTCAAATAGGCCTCCAGCACTGAGTAGTATGCTACCTAAAACCTCCATGATTAAAAGTCGCCCGCTTCTGCTGAAAAGATCCCTGTTGAGTTAAAGAGTTCATCATTTCTAGTCTAACCCAGAAATCTTGGAGAATATACAAACTGCAAATTGACTCATTAGCAGAATTATTCAGATTTAACTAAATGCAATTCAATTATAAGGTAAACACTTACTGTTCTGGCCAGATTTTGGCACATTGCGCTTAAGGTCAAAAGTTGCAGTTTAATCTCTGTATCCCATTTTCGACAGTTTTGAATATGTTCATGACTTCCAAGGCAATGATTACTGTTAAAATATATTCATCAATGTTATTTTCTTTAAACTAGAAATTATAGAGGTGAAAGTAAAATATAAATTGTATCTGCATCAAAAATGGAAGAGAATGGTAAAATAACAGAGTTTTTTTAACCAAGTGTGAGTATTAAAGTAGAGGAATAATTCTACATGAGAAGAGTCAAAGCAAAGAAAAAAGAAGATGAAGAAGAAAATAAGAAAAATAGGGACAGGACATTTTTAGTAGCCTATGAGGATGAAATCTATAATATAACTAACTAGACTAAATGCCAGATGCAATAATTATCTGGTTTAGAAAGTCATACGGTTATTTCAGGTAACCAAAAGAAAATCACAGTTTACCACTGTGTATAAAGTAATAGTGCATGCTACAAAAGGAAAATGGAGTCTATAATGAATGATGTGACTATTGACCCTTTGCAGAAAGAAAAAAAAAAACACATTAAATTTACTTATCAACTAATTGCCCACCACTCTTCTATCTGAGACTATAAGCTTCTTATTTTTCATTTTTTAAAATTTACTGATTTTAAGGGGGCGGCAGAGTTATTGTTTTGTTTATTTATGCATTCATTGGTTGACTCTTGTATGTGCCCTGACCAGGGACTGAACCCACAACCTTGGCATATTGGGATGATGCTCTAACCAACTGAGCTACCTAGGCAGGGCTGATACTACAAGCTTTTTAAGGGAAATACCATGTCTTTTTTTTTTTTTTTTTTTTTTTTTATCTTCACCCGAGGACATTTTGCATTTATCTTGAGATAGAGCGGGAGGGAGAGAGGGAGGAAGAGAGAGAGAGAAACATCGATGTGAGAGAGATCTCACATAGACTGGTTGCTACCCACACGACCCCAACCGGGGCGGGGGACAAACTGCAACTGAGGTATGTGCCCTTAGCAGGAACCGAACCCGGTCTCTCTGGTCTGCAGGCCAACGCTCTAACCGCTAAGCCAAACTGGCCAGGGCACCATGTCTTTATCTCTGAAATCCCTCCATTGTCTTAGACATGATTTCTTAGACAACGTATATCTTGATACAAGTTTATTGATATAATGAATCAATTCAATAGGACCCAATGTATTTTGGAATTACAAACTGAACTTGAAACTTTTCTAATTTAAGCTGTTAAAAATGTATTTTGCAATGATGTTGCTCAGTAATTAAATAAATAAACTTACTTCTGCAGCACTTCCTCTTGACCACAAACTTTCAAAACATAGCTGCCAACATCTACTTCATTCAAGTCATCATGCACCCAGCAAAGGGCTTGCATTATAATGATTTCTACAGTAGAACTCACTGTAAAAGAGTTAGTCATCATTTTTATTTTGCTTATTTAAGTCTAAGTATACATTTATTCAGATTGTATTTCTTATAATCTAAGACAGCACTATGCAATAAAAATATAATGCAGGTCACATGTATAATTTAGAAATTTCTAGTAGCTGCAACAAAAAAAGTAAAAAGAAACAGGTGAAGGTAAGTTTAATGTTTTACTTAACCTAAAATATCTAAAATATCATTTCAACATATAATCAGGATTTTAAAATTTCTGATGAGATATTTTACATTCTCTTCAATTAAGTCTGTGAAATCCAGTGTATATTTTATACTTATAGCACATCTCAATCTATATTAGTCAAGTTTCAAGTGCTCAATAACCACATGCAACTAGTGGTTAACTATATTAGACAGGGCAGATCTAAGCTAAGAAAGCCACCTCCCTACTACAGACACTTGTAAGAAAAATGACATTTAGCAGTATCTAGCAAACAATGATTTAAATCACATCATAAGGGAAAGAATTACCATTTTAAATGTTTGACATTTGCCTCGTACATCTTTCGAAAAAGAATAAAAATCTAACAAGTAGGAAGTATTGTTCAATTATTCTGGGCAATAGCTGGATACCGAGATTACAACAAGTTAAAACTAAGGTAACCTTTAAAGTAACCTATTTCTGTACTTCAAGCTCCTATGTTCAATTTAGAAGACATTGATTACATTCAAACTTCATAAAAATTAACAGCTTGGCAGAAAAGGCCATAAAACCTCTAATATAATGGCTACATTTCTGAATAGGCAAATGTATGGTAATATTTATAATCTGAACATACAAACCATTTGTACCATAATATGGTTGCATTTCTTAACAGAGATGTGCATTATAAATGTGCACATTTATGAAGAACCAAACAATAGGCATTTGAAATTTTTTAAGCAATCAGATCTTGATATAGCAAGTCAAAATTTGATACAAATTAAAACATTTTTTATCAGTGTGTAAGCATTGATGCTCATGCTTATTTCAATCAAAAGGTCTATTGTCTTTTTTTTTCTTCAGCTTTAGTATTAATTCTTACCGCATACTTAGACTTAAATGATTCCGCAAACCAAAATGTGAAGTATATTTAAAAAGAATTCTTCCTTTAGAAACTAAAAGCATGACTATTTATAATTGGCTAATATTTTTGTTTCAGATTATATTTTTCAAAGGGCCTTGAAAAGTACAAAGCTACAAAGAAAATATCCAAATATTGGACATATTCCTAGTCATAACCATTAAAGAAAAATATGGCATAATTTTTAGGCCAAAGTACTATAGAAATAGAGGATCTTATTCTATTGTTGGAATCCCATTAAAATAATGTACATTGTGAAAAGCAATAAACTATGAAAAAAAATAAAAGTAGTTTTTAAAATTATAACAAAAAATTTCCTACAGACTTGGGATACATCTCTAGAAAGGATGCCCACATCAAATTTCTAAGTAAGACTTATAACTAAAGGAGAAATATCTTCTCCTTAGAGCAGCAACTTTCAATGGGTATGCTGTCAGAATTTTTAAAACATGCAATACCTGACTATTTAGTCAGGGGCAATGACCTCTTTTCTCTTAGATTATCAAATAAAAAAACGACAATAGCCAACATGATAGCCATCTGGTATGAATGAATCAAAATTATTATTTTTTTTGTCAAATTTGCAAAAAATACACTTTTTGGTGTGCCACAGAATTTTAGTAGTTAGTTTGTATGTGCCATGAGATGAAAAAGGTTAAAAATCACTGCCTTGGAGGAGCTTAGCAAGATAACTGGAATTTCAATCTCACTGACAGCTTTTTATAAACAAGCATGCTTCTTGCCATAAAACGAAAAAAGAAAATAAAGAATTGGACTTTCTATTTAATTAGCTACCTATTTATTGGCCTTTTTATCTAATGTTTTGAGGCCTTGGCCAAGAGCCACTGATTAACCAAAGTTACTCAGCATTTTCAGAGAAATATACAGTAGTTACAAAGGTAAACTGTTTTCCCACTGGTCCTAACCAGGAAAGTATTCAAACAAAATGCCAAGTTTCTGAAAAGGATAACTAATGAATGTTAAGTATTTTAACATATTTTTTAAAAAGGATACTAATAACAGAGGTGGTTTCTTAAGAGAATGAAAATTATGAACATTTGAAACATTTCCTCTCTAAATCAGAGCAAAACAGGATGGTTGGGGAACTATAAACCTACCATCACATGTAAAAGTAACCGGTAGTTGAAATCCTTCAATTTCAATGGAGACTTTCACGCTAGTATTTTCTCCACATATGCTTCTTTGCACTGTGACTGGACTTAACAAATAGCCTGGATTTGTGCAGTGATTGGTATGTGGAAAGTTGGTCTTCAATCTGTTCACAAGAAAGAAGAAATTAAATTATTTTTTTAAAAGCTGCATTTATTTAGGCCTTGAACAATGCTTTGCATGCTTACAGCTATTCAATTCTGTGCCTTTGTTCAATTCTAAAGCAGCACATGAGAACTGCAATGAATGGACCCCTGTCAAAACTCCAAATACCAGCATTTGCCTTTTAAATCAAAGGACTCCAAGGAAAGAAATTAAGTACTGCCAGGATATCTTTGGTAGCATTATCAACATTAACCAAGCACACACTGAACACATGGCACTAAATGAGGTGCTCTGCTTCAGATTCTTTGCTACACAGTATAATTACACAAAATGGTACATTTTTTTACGAATACTGATAAGACAGGTGATGCAGTCCTACACTATAATTCCCAAAGGAATAAAAAGTTTGTTGTCTTGCCCTGGCTGGTTTGGCTCAGTGGTTAAAGAGTTGGCCTGAGGACCAAAGAGTTAAAGGTTTGATTCTGGTGAAGGACATGTACCTCAGTTGTGGTTCGAGCCCTGGTCCTGGTCAGGGTCATGCAGGAGGCAACCAATCAATGTGTCTCTCTCACATAGATGTTTCTCTGCTTCTCTCTCTCTCTCTCTCTCTCCCTCCCTCTGAGAATCAATGGAAAAATATCCTCAGGTGAAGATTTTTAAAAAATAGTTTGCTGTCTTTTAAAATTATTTTTTCTGAGGTTCTTTTCCCTACACATGGTTTCTAGTTGTTAGACAATGGTTAAAAAACAAACAAACATAAAAAATGGGTTTTACAGTACTATGAGGCCTTTATTTCCTCAAAGTAATTTCTTAGGGAAAGGTAAGAATGGCCTGTGAAAGTACCCATAGCATTCATAGATATTCAGAGGAACAATATAGTTTTGTTGTTGTTGTTAATCCTCACCTGAGGATATTTTTCCACTGATTTTTTTTTTAGATAGAGTGGAAGGGAGGGAGGGAGCAAGTGAGAGAGAGAGAAACATCAATATGAGAGAGACACATCAATTGGTTGCCTCCTGCACGACCCTGACCAGGGCTGGGGATCAAACCTGCAACACAAGCACATGCTCTTGACCAGGAATCAAACCCTCAACTCTCTGGTCTGCAGGCTGACCCTCAAACGGCTAAGCCAAACCAGTCAGGGCCAGAGGAGCAATATCATTTAAGTTTAAATACATAAGCATGGTGTATGGCTCATCTCCAGATAGTACTTCTATTATCAGAAGACAAAAGAGAGGATTTGATGCCTTCTTTAAACTTAGGGGTTTCTTTTAACTTTTTTCTGGAGGTTAGAAGACAAGTTTCAATCTTCCCAATTGCTTTTTCACAGAGCTGTAAATAGAATGAATACTGGAAGTATTGTCTATTTGCTTCTGTAGAGATTAAAGTAATCAAGTCACAGGAACAGAATAAAACAGTTTGAGCTGACAGAAAGAAAGATTCTGGAGAGGTAACAAGTATAACAGTTTGTGTACAACCTCTAGAGCCAGTCAACCTGAGTTAAAATCCCGATTTTACAACTTCCTAGCTGTGTGACCTTAGGCAAGTTATTGAATCTCTTTTTTGCTTCAGTTTCCTCCTCTATAAACTGAGGATTATTACTACTAACCTCCTAGGGTTATTGTGAGAATTATGTGAATTAAGTAATTAAAACACTCAGAACAGGGCCTAGTATATGGAAAGTACTCTAAGTATTGTCAAATAAATGAAAATAAATAAATGAAAGAGTGAATGAGTAAATCTGGTTTCTGCACTATGATCATGAGTGCCACAAATGATTCCACCATTAAAAAGAAATGAAATTGAAAACAAAAGGTAATGTAAGTAATAAAATTAAATTGATATTGGAAATGCACCCTTAGATGCAGACACATTATCTTCAGATATTTGACTGCTGACAAGCTTACCCCACTGCAACACAATGACAAGATCTTCATAGGACCCAGCCTAAGATTTTTTTTCTTAGTAATCCTCACCCAAGGATACTTTTCCACCTATCTTCAGATAGAGTGGGAGCGGGGTAAGGAGGGAGGGAGGGAGGAAGAGAAGGGGTGGGGGGGAGAAGAAGAGAGAGAAACAGACAGACAGATAGACACATCAACTGGTTGCCTCCCGCACGACCAGGGCTGGGGACCTAACCACAACCGAGGTACATGGCCTTGACCGGAATTGAACCTGAGACTCTTTGATCCGTGGGCTGACTCTCCAACCTCTGAGCCAAACTGGCCAGGTTAAGATTTTTTTTAATTTACTAATTTTAAAGAGAGAGGAAGGGACAGAGAGAGAGGAGAGAAACATCAATTGGGTCTTCCACTTATTTATGCATTCACTGGTTGCTTCTTGTATGTGCCCTGACCAGGGATTGAACCCGTAACCTGGCATATCAGGACAATGCTCTAACCATCTGAGTTACCTGGCCAGGGATGACCTAGCCTAAGATTCTTATTGTTCCGCACATATTTGGTATTCTCTTGTTTTCCACAGTATGAATAAAACAGATACTCACAGCAAATCATATAATTAACTAATATATAAACTGGTATAGAATTTTGTCTACAGTTAAGCAAGCTTTTGGTTTTCAGAAATCTTTAACGATGATAAAAGGAAAATCAGAAATTCCTTATGACAGCTCAGAAAGCAAGAATTTATTAGACAAAAATTCCAGTGATAAAAACTGCATTCAGTGAACTTGACCTGGGAGGAGGGGAATAATTTCCTTTTCTTAAAATAAGTTCTTTCTTTTATACAACAATGTGAATGTACTTAATGTCACAGAACTGTATGTTTAAAAATGGTTAAAATAGTAAATTTTATGTCATGTATATTTTAGCACAATAAAAAAGGTTTTTTTAATGAGCCATTTTTCTCTCTGCTTGACACCATGGAAGATAGTCCAGAAAAATATAGTAATTTTCTTTTTTCATTGATTTATTGGGGTGACATTGGTTAATAAAATTTTTTAGGTTTCAGGGTACAATTCTATAATACATCATCTATATACTGCATTGTGTGTTCTCCACCCCAAGCTAAGTCTCCTTCCATCACCATTTATCCCTCCCACAGTAATTTTCTGTTTTTCTAGCACCAAGAGGTCGCCAGTTCGACTCCCGGTCAGGGCACATGCCCAGGTTGTGGGCCTGATCCCCAGTGGGGGGGCATGCAGGAGGCGGCCGATCTATGTTTTCTATCATCGATGTTTCTAGTTCTCTCTCCCTCTCACTTCCTCTCTCTCTAAAATCAATAAAGAGAAATAATTAAAAAAAAAAAGTTGGGCTTTTTGTTTTATGTTTCTAACTAAACACACAAAATCAAATTAAATGAGTAAATTGATAACTGCTGAGTAAAGCATTCATTTTCAATATAATAAACTATATAAGGTATTTTTATGGACACTTTAAGCCAACATAGCTTAATGTTCTTAAGCAATTACCTGTAAAGAGTCTTTTTAAACTTCTATTTTCCTTTTCTCTAAAATTTCCATTTCCCTATCACCACCAAAGAAATAGCTTTGTTTTTCTTTTAAATATGTTTCTATTGCTTTTTTAGACAGCAAACAAGGGAGAGATAGAAACATCAATGTGACAGAGAAACATCAATCAGCTGCCTCCTGCATGCCCCCTACTGGAGATCAAGCCCACAACCCGGGCATGTGCCCTGACCTGGAATTGAACTGGGGACCTCTCAGTCCATGGGACGATGCTCAATCCACTGAGCCACACTGGTCAGGTTGTTTATTTAAAGTGGCTCTATAGTTCAGGAAATTTAATATCTCTATGCGTACAGTAAAATCTTTTACAGTTTATTTTCCTACTATGTGCTTGATCAAGCTAAAATTACATACAGACAGAGCCAAATCATGCAAAATCAGAAGGATGGAGAGATTAAAGTGAGGGTTTTTAAAGCTAAAGATAGCCCTGGCCAGTGTGGCTCAGTTGGTTGAGCGTCACCCTGTGCACTGAAAGGTCACAGGTCCTATTCCCAGTCAGGGCACATGCCAGTTGGGGGCATAAGAGAGGTGGCTGATTGATGTTTCTCTCTCTCTCTCTCTCTCCTCGTTCCTCTCTCTCTAAAATAATCAATAAAAACATCTTAAAAAGATAAAGATAAAAATAAGGGTCTAAATGGAATGCCACTTTACAGAAAAGTATAGACTCAGCATTGATTAAAATAAAATTAACTAAATGCAGAGGTGCAGTTCTTGAAAACATATAGAAGTCCTTGGGGTCAAGACACTATTATAGAATATAAATATTAGATCTGAACCATATATGAAGAAAATAAATACAAGGCTACTGAAAATGGAAAGTCTTAAGTATAGTTTCTCATCATATTGTAGGAAACCACTAAAGGAGCAGCAAAAACTTCCACTGGTACCTAACATTCCTCTAAGAACTTTCTCTGAACTGATAGCTAGTAGATACAGCAAGCTTTGTCAATTAATATTGAGTGTGAAAGAAGAAAACAAGAAATAAAAACCACTGCCCGGCTGGTGTGGCTCAGTGGTTGAGCGGCGACCCATGCACCAAGAGGTCTCCGGTTCGATTCCCAGTCAGGGCACATGCCCAGGTTGTGGGCCCAATCCCCAGTGGGGGGCATGCAGGAGGCGGCCAATCGATGTTCTCTCTCACTGATGTTTCTATCTCTCCCTCTCCCTTCCTCTCTCTCTAAAATCAATAAAGAAAAAAAAATTATAAAAAAAAACACACCAGGAAAATGCAGTAATAATGAAATGTCCTAAATCAAAGTATTACAGAGCTTGAAACTGAGAGACCTAATTTCACATAAGCAAAAAAAAAAAACCACACAAAAAAAAACAAGGCCTAGAACGGGCACTAAATTCTAAGTCTGTTATACTGTTATACAGTAATCTTAACTGTAAGCAAGTATCATCTTGACAGTCTTATACTAATTTTATAGCTGAATTTAAATGATTGAATGAATCATTCTGGACATTCCAAAAAGTAAAGAACTAGCTAAGAGTATAAATATTTGTTTTTAAAATGTACTGCAGATACGAGCATAATAGAAAAAATAGAAAGAGCCGTTCATTTCTGCAAGGGACATCTCCTCCTGACCTCAATTTCCAAGGTCACAGAGGAACAAGAGAAGTTCCTAGAACATGGCTTCAAAAACAACTCTTTTTCAGTGCTCACTTTGGCAGCACATATATTAAAATAGGGATGATACACAGAAGATTAGCATGGCCCCTGCAGAAGGATGATACAGTACACAAATTTGTGATGCGTAAATACACACACACACCACACTTCTACTTTCTACTGCTCTGAAATATTTGCTGCAATCATACTCTACTAATAAAAATAAAATTACAAAAAGAACTCATTCTCTCTTTAGCTCATCTGGGCTTTCATATTACAGAAGCCATTGTGTATGTGTGTGTGTGTGTAAATAACAAATAATCATTTTAGCTTATTGGCAGAGTCTTTGTAAATGACTCAAAGATTCAAATGGGGAGAAAAGGCAGATCACAGAAAGCCTAATTTCTCAAATTAAATGCAATAATCACTCAACAGTTTCATAGAAAACATACAGATCTTCTGGAAAAAATTAAAGGGACTAGATGAACACATAACAGATTATTTCCAAACCATTAAAGTAAAAGATTATTTCCAAATTGTTAACCATACAAACATAATGATATAATGGCACAGGTAATTTCTAATACATTCAATTTGCATACTAAGTCATCTAAATTGTCTCTTCTATTTTACATGCCTACTGAAAAATATGAGTTTTAAAAATTCAGTTAAGAATAACTTGCAAGGAAGAAAAAGTGGCTCTACTGATACTTTTTTTCTTTTTTTCCCCCCCTAAGGTACTTTGCAGAAAAGAAATTCTAGTTGAAAGGTAACATAAAGAGCCCTGGCTGGTTTGGCTCAGTGGTTAGAGAGCCAGCCCGAGGACCAAAGAGTTGAGGATTCGATTCCGGTCAAGGGCATGTACTTCAGTTGCAGCTTAGTCCCCGGCCCTGGTGGGGGTCGTGCAGGAGGCAACCAGTCGATTGATGTATCTCTCTCACGTCAGTGTTTCTCTCTTTTGCTCTCTCTCCCTTCCTTCCTTCCTTCCTCCCTCCCTCCCTCCCTCCCTCTCTATCTGAAGATAAATGGAAAAATATCCTCAGGTGAAGATTAAACAAAAAAGGTAAAGTAAAGCCCTGGCCGGTTTTGCTCAGTGGTTAGAGCATCAGCCTGCGGACCAGAGAGTCCCGGGTTTGGTTCCCGCTAAGGGCACGTGCCTCGGTTGCAGTTTGTGCCTGGCCCTGGTTGGGGTCATGTGGGTGGCAACCACTCGATGTGTCTCTCTCACGTTGATGTTTCTTTCTCTCTCTTCCTCCCTCTCTCTCTCCCACTCTATCTGAAGATGAATGCAAAAAAAAAGGTAAAGTAAAGAGAGAGTTTTGCCTAGCTGGTATGGCTCAGTGGATTGAGTGTCCTCCCATGGACTGAGAGGTCTCAGTTCAATTCCTGGTCAAGGAACATGCCAGGGTTTCAGGCTCGATCCCCAGTAGGGGGCATGCAGGAGGCAGCCAACTGATGAATTTCTCTCATATCAATGTTTCTCTCTCTCTCTTTCTCGCTTTCTAAAAAAATCAATAAGAATATACTTTTAAAAAATAAAATAAAATAAAGTACCTATTCAAAAACTATCTGGGAAGCCCAAACTCCACTTTGCTTAAAGCAGATCACACTGGGAAAAATATAGCATTCAGATGAATATCCACCGCCCCCCCTTGGTAATCCAATTTCCCTTCTTTTGATAACAAATCTCATCCCTTTAGCCACAATGTTTGTTTCACTTTTTCCCTTCCATGGGTTTTTTCTATCTGGTGCTGGCTGAGAGGACTCCCTTTCGTCTTTGCTAGCAAGACCATTAGAATATGAAATCTAACCTATCAGTGGCTATATTTCCTGCCTTCAAAACACCATCTGCATTAGAAGAAAATTAAGCCGACATGCATGGAGGAAGGACGGGGAGAAAAGGAAGACAGAAGGATAGAAAATGGGAAAAGAGTCCGGCTGGTGTGGCTCAGTGGTTCAGCGTCGACCCATGCACCAAGAGGTCGCCAGTAGTCAAAATACATCACTGGTTAAGATTTTTTTTTTAATCCTCACCCAAGGACATGCTTAGAGAGAGAAACATCAATGTGAGAAACATCGACAGGTTGCCTCCCACACACGTCCCCACCAGGGATTGAACCTACACACACCCCCACCAGGGATTGAACCCACACACACCCCTACCAGGGATTGAACCCACAACCTGGGTATGTGCCCTGACCGGGAATCAAACCCACCACCCTCTGGTGTACGGGATGATGCTCCAACCAACTGAGCCACACCGGCCAGGACAGGATTCCCAGATGTTATAAAAGCAAAATACAGCCCTATCCAGTGTGGTTCAGTTGGCTGGAACATCATCCTGTACACATGCCCCAGTTGTGGGCCTGATCCCCAGTGGGGGTCATGTGGGAGGCAGCCAATTGATGTTCTCTCTCATTGATGTTTCTATCTCTCTCCCTCTCCTTTCTTCTCTCTCTAAAATCAATAAAGCAAAAACAAAAAAAGAAAAAGAGAGTCCAAAGGGAGGAGGGATCCTTACAGTGTTTGAATTCCTGGATCTGGCTGTCACTTAGCTCTGTCCCATCCTTCCTCTTTCTGTTGTATGGGTTTGTGAACCAATATATAACCTTTCTTGATTTAAACTAGTTTAAGATGGGTTTCTAGTACGCATAATGGAATTCTGGCTAATACAGTGATGTAGTAGAAAGAAAACACACTGAACCAGAGGCAAAAGAAACTTGGCGGATGAGCTGAGTAAGCTTTGGTAGGTAACTTCCCTGAGTCTCAATTTCCTCATCCATAAAGAATATTAGATTTAATATTAAAATTTTCAAAATGCATTTTTCTCACCTTCAGAAAATATATTTACTCCTCTAATCGTGCCTGTTATCTCTTAAGTATGACAATATTTTGAATGCTAGAAAAGTATGTGGCAAAACTAAGTGTCCCTAAAACAAAAAAAAGGCATTATCTAAGTATACTGAAACTTGAACGTTTAAGCCATATTTTCACTGGTTAATAGAATATAAGGAATCTACTGTGTGACCTCAATTTTTCTTCTACTCAGAAACCTAACAGATAATATAGGTTCAACTGTAGTTTGTTACCGTGCCAATTGAAATTTAAAGCCAAAGGGAGAAAATAATAAAAAACTTAAAATTTTGAGAATTATTAGCACTAAACTAATTTTCAAACAAGCATTTAATAAAAAATAATTTTTAATTTATAAAGAAAAATTCCTTACTTTGTAATGGATTGACAAAAAGCTGCCACTTCCTCGTTTTGTACTTCAATTTCTTGTAGAAGAGAACTTCCAGTTGGCAAACTACTGGTCCCATTTGGGTCTTTCTGTAATCAAAGAAGTGTTTTTATTTTAAAAGTAAAAGATCCCCAAAATGCTAAGTAGCAGCATAACACAAACACATTTTTACAAAAATATGTACAAAGATATGGAGGTAAAATAAATCACATCAATAACAAAGTTTTAAATTATGGACTTCTCTATCCATACAAGTAATGTCAACTTAAACTTTATTTTAAAGTTCATTGGTTTTGTTTGCTCAAAAGTAGAAATATGCTGTTCCATGTGTTGGTCAGTAAGAATGGAATGCTAAAGATATTTCCATTCAAAATCTTCGTGCAATGAACAGGAAGTTAATGGCTGAATGAAATTAAAGGACTAGCCCATTTGAGACTCCCCTAATAAACCAGGAATTCCAAATGCAGGGTGGGACAAAAGCAGGTTTACAGTTGTGAGTACATGAAACACAGAGTTTATTCTTGTATTATTATTTATTAATAATTGTATTATCTTCCATACGAACAACAATAAACCTACTTTTGCCCCACCTCAAATTCTAACAAAGCAGCTGATTCTTTATGTAAGATAGCCTTGAATGAGTTCTAGGAGTTAGTGGGTATTTTCTATGTTAATAAACTTACACAAACAACCTGACAGTCCGTCAAAAGTTGAGTTTATGTCTGATCAAAATTTGTGTGCAACATTTAGGAGATAAATTTACCACCCAAGCAAAGCCAAATAGCAGAGTTCATATGTAGAACCATTTTGGTTACAACATAAAAATACTTAATTTGGCACAAATTTCAAATGTAAATTTCCATTAAAATTAGAATTGGAACATTCACAATTCAAAATTAAGTTAATCAGAACACAGTGTATAAATGTCAAGAGTTATAATGAATTTCAATGAACATTTTGTCAGAAAATTAAACTGGAAACTTAAGGCAATAATTCCTTTAAGAATTTTCTTCTTTTATTTATTTATTTATATATTTTTTTTTAGAGAGAGAGGAAGGGAGAGAGAGAAACACCGATGTGAGAGAGAAATATCAATTGGCTGCCTCCTGCACGCACCCCCACTGGGGATCCAGCCCACAACCTGGGCATGTGCCCTGACCAGGAATTGAACTGGGACTTCTCACACTGAACAACACTCAATCTACTGAGCCACACTGGCCAGGCAAGAATTTTCTTCTTTTAAAACATGGCAGAGCCCTTTCTGCTGGAATGTGATATGCACATTTGGGGATGAAAACAAACAAATCTTGAGTTCCAGAAAATCGCATCTAAAAATAACAAAGCTTATGGGGAAAAATAGTTAAGGCAGATTACTCAAAGTCAGTGTAACTTTATAATCAAAGCCCCAACCTACACAATAAAAAATACTTATAAAAATACTAGCACAGTCACGTCTCCACTTGAATTTGCACCTAGAATTATGGTCTCTGAACCTTAAACCCTGGAGCTCCTACTTCCTCACTTGTGATAATGGATTCTTGAGGGCATTTGCTTCTAGCCAACCAACTGAAATTAAAAATATTATCTAGGATATATATTTCTTCAACAACAAAATTCTTAATGCAAAGGAAATGTCTTCACAGCTTCTTTGTCTGTACTATCTGCTTCACCAGAGAGCTTAACACTGGTGGAATATGAAACCAATCTTAGAGCTATTCATCCAACCACCATTTTTACTAAATAACACTTCTGCAGGATTTTTAGTGTTTTCCTTAATATTTTCTTATATTACTAATACTTTCTTCTTAATTGGGAGAACGTTTGTTCTTGATGGCTTTAAAATGTTAATATGCTGGTAGAGATGTGTGAACTAATCTACTTTCCCATTATACTGACATCAATCTTATATTTACCAATTACATCAGTTAATTTGTGATATAGAAACAAGCACTGGAGCAAATAGACCATACTACTCTAAAACTCAGATTTGATATTTCTAACAAAACCCTTGGTCTGACACTTCAAGCTTGTCACAATCTAACCCAATCATGTTTCGGAGAACTTCCTAAATGATTTCTATGTTTCAGTTAGCTTGAATCATATCCTGTTCCTTTAAAAAAAATTTTTTTTCCCTTTATTAATTTTTAGAGAGAGAGAGAGGGAGAGAGAGACAGAAACATCGATAAGAGAGAACATCGATTGGCCACCTCCTGCATGCCCCCCATTGGGGATTTGGCCCACAACCTGGGCATGTGCCCTGACCAGGAATTGAACCGGCAACCCTTTGGTGCATAGGTCGATGCTCAACCAGTGAGCCACACCGGCTGGGCTCCTGTTCCTAATATAACACAAATGAGCTATCCTGCCCTCTGAAACTTTGTCTTCAATACCTTCCACCCAAATTTCCCTCATAAGTGTAAAACCTATTCATTTTAAAGCCCAACAGAATGCCACTTCATCTATAATGCCTTTTTATAATTACTCAGTATGAAACAATTCTTCCCTCCTGGCATTTTTAAAACTACTTAGTCTGAACCAAACACCATATTATTACATCCTGTTTAATATTTGACTTACTGTAAAAGCTCCTTGAAGATAAAAATCAGCCTGGCGGGTGTGGCTCAGTAGTTGAGCGTCAACCCACTCACCAAGGGGTCACCAGTTTGATTCCTGGTCAGGGCACATGCCCAGGTTGTGGGCCCAATCCCCAGTGGGGGACATGCAGGAGGTAGTCAAACGATGTTCTCTATCATTGATGTTTCTCTCTCTCTCTTTCCCTCTCCCATTCTCTCTCTAAAATCAATAAAGAAATTAAAAAATTAAAAAAAGATAAAAATCAAATTTTACTGAATTTTATATTTTTGTAGAACTTTTTATATCCAGTTCAGAAGGCACACAAACCATTGGTTCAATTTGTTGAATGTTTTTCTCCCTCTAAACACAAGTTAAAATTCACTTACCACCTCACAGCCATTAGGATGGCTACTATTAAAAAAAAAAAACAGAAGACATGTGTTGGTGAGGATGTGAAGACAACAGAACCCTATGCACTGTTGGTAGTAATGTACAATGGTACCGCCAGTATGGAAAAACAGTATGGTGGTTTCCCAAACAATTAAAAATAGAACTACTATATAACCCAGCAATTTCATTTTGGGGTATATACTAAAAAAACCTGAGAGCAGTTCTCGAAGAGATATTAGTACACCCATGTTCATAGCAGCTTTTTTTGCAATAGCTAAAATGTGGAAGCAACCCAAGTGTCCATCAACAGATGAATGGATCAGGAAAAGAGATATATACCCACAATTAAATATTATTTAGCCTTAAAAAGGAAATTCTGCACTATGCTACAACATGGATAGCCCTTGAGAACATTATACTAAGTGAAATAAGCTAGTTACACACACAAAAATACTGTATGGTTCCACTTACATGAGGTAGAGTATTCAAAAATCATAAAGTCAAAAAGTATAATGGTGGTTGCCAGGGGTTTGGGGGAAGGAAGAAGGGGAAATTGCTGTTTAATGAGTATAGAGTTTCAGTTTTACAAGATGAAAAGAATTATAGGGATAAATGGTGGTAATGGCTGCACAAAAGTATACATGTATTTAATACCACTGAACTGTAATTTTAGAAAAGGCCAAGATGGTAAATTTTGTTATGTGTATTTTACTACAGTCGAAAATATATCCAGAAACTACTGAGCATTTATTAGATGTTAGGCTCTGCTGTAAGAAATTTACTGGTAGGTATGTATGTATTATTTATTTCTAACAAAGCCCTAGTAGGTGGGTATTATTATTATCCCCATTTTACAGATAAAAAATGAGGCACAGAGAAGTTAATTAACTCACATAAGGTCACACAACTAATATATTCAGAGTCAGAATTTCAACCTACATAGCCCAGCTTCAGAATCACATGCTTAATCACCATGACATTCTACCTCTCAAAAATCTCTTTTAAAAACAACAACAAAAACTGCACTGAGAAAAGCATGTGTGACCTTTGCAGGAGCAATGTTATAGAAAACCTCTATTTTTGCTCGACCCAATAATCACTTTTCCTTCTTTGTTTAGCATGTTTCACTTAACAGATTTTTAATCTCCTTAGACATTTCTAGATTTTTAAAAAATCAAAATGCTGCATTTTCTACAGTGCCATTCACGAATTAGTTCCGTCCTTTCAAGCATGTTGTAAGTTTCAACTGAGAGTGACAAAAATAGATTATAATAACTAATACTCTAGTCATACATTAAGGTAATAATAAACTCTGGAAAGTTAACTCAAAAGTTCTGTCCACAAAGTAAAAAATTGCTGGGTTTGCCCAGCCAATGTGGCTCAGTGGGTTGAGCATCATCTCATGGACTGAGAGATCCCAGTTCGATTTCCGGTCAGGGCACATGCCAGGGTTATGGGCCAGATCCCCAGTGGGGGGCATGCAGGAGGCGGCCAATCGATGTTCTCTCTCATCAATGTTTCTGTCTCTCCCTCCCTCTACCCCTAAAAATCAATAGAGAAAAAAAAATAAAATAAAAAATAGCTGGGCTGCCAATGATTTGTCTCATACATTAACATTAGTGTGTTTTTTGTATGTTTCTCTCCACTCTTTCTTAAAAAAAAAAAATTTTTTTTTAATTTTACACCTAGTTCCTCAGCTCTTGCCCCTAATCCCTCTCAACTCCACTCAAACAACCTAAGCATCAAAGCATCTCTTTTCTCCACTGATTATGCACACTTTTATGTGGCACTCAAGGCTTTCTATTTTGTATTGCAATTACATGCACACATATCCTGTCCTTCTCTTCTAACCCAAGTTCTTTAAGGATGATGTCTTCAAATGACTAATATTTGTAACCCTCACATTGGATAGCCTCAAATTTTTTCAATGAATGAAAGAAACAAATGATAATCAGTAAGAAAAAACTGCTAATGCCATTATCCAATATATGGAACAAAGAGAGGTTTGTTGTGGAAGATACTGAGTTCTCTAGTAAATACAGTGGGTTTGGAAATCCATGTAGATGTTTGATCACCACCTAGAAATATTTTATTCCAGAAGTAAAGATCTAGATTTGGGGACCATTCATCCAATTTCTGCAATTTTCTACCGGGAAATTTATGTCTGCTAATTGCTGTCAGCATCCTTCAGGATCACTGAGAAGACAATAGTTCCATGTAGGAGACAGTCTCTTTAGGAAGCTGAGGGACACATAAGGGATTGCACTCATTGGGAATGAAGCTGGGACACCTGTTTCTGTCTCTCTCTCTCTCTCTCTCTCTCTCTCTCTCTCTCACACACACACACACACACACACACACATACACACACACACACGAAAAGAGAAAGATTGATTGATTGATTTTATTATAAGAAACTGGATCATGTGATTACAGAAGAGTGACAAGAATTAAGATTTACAGTTGGCAACCTAGATACCCAAGAGAGTCAATAGTGTAGTTCCAGTCTGAATCTGTCAGGCTCAAGACCCAGTAAGAGCCAATGTTTCAGTTTGAGTCTGAAGGCAGGAAAAATCCATGTTCCAGCTTAAAGGCACTCAGGCAGGAAGAGTTCCTCTTATGCAGCTGGGTCAGCCTTTTTGTTCTATTCAGGCCTTTGACTGATTGGATAAGGCCCACGAATACTAGAAAAGGCAATCTGCCTTTACTCAATCTACTGATTTAAATATTAATCTCATCCAGAAACACCCTTACAGACACACCCAGAATGTTTGAGCAAATGTCTGGGCACCCATGACACAGTCAAGTAGACACATAAAACTAATCAACAAGAGAGAACAGGTAACAGATGTTAAAGACACCCAAGAACAAAACCTTGGGGGGAATCCCTATGTTTAGAAGCTAGACAAAGGAAAAGGAATCAAAGGTCACAGGAGAAAAATTAGGAAGTATGTTTAACCAGGGCAACAGAAGAGAAGTTTCAAAAACAGGATGTAGTCAATTGCTGCAAATGAAGCAAAAGGCATGGACAGTGAATATAGTCACTAGATTGGCAATTAGTATTCATATTACCAGAAGTAAGTTTCTGCAGTATGATGGGAATAACAGATGACAGAGAGAAACTGTAAAGGCACTATATACAAATTCCCTTTTAAAGAGTAACGTTAGAGCCCTGACCAGTTTGGCTCAGTGGTCAGAGTGTCAGCTCTTGCACCAAAGGGTCTCAGGTTCAATTGCTGGTCAAGGGCATGTACCTGGACTGCTGGTTCCCCAGTCACGGTCAGGGTCATGCAAGAGGCAACTAATTGATGTGCCTCTCTCACATCGATGTCTCTCTCTCTCTCGATGTCTGTCTGTCTGTCTGTCTCTCTCTCTCTTTCCCTTCCACTTTATCTAAAAAGCAATGAAAAAAATATGCTCAGTGAGGATTAACAAAAACAAACAAACAAAGAGTAATGTTAAAAAATACTTTGGGGAGACAGGAATAACTCACAAAAATTTATCGGTATATACTCTGTGAAGCAGTTATAAAAATGTGGGAAAGCGCCCCGGCCAGTTTGGCTCAGCAGCTGGAGCGTTGGTCTGCGGACCAGAGTGTCCCAGGTTCAGTTCCCACTAGGGGCACGTACCAAAAAAAAAAATATGGGAAAGCTTTATGCCTACAAAAGTCCAAGGTTAGTGCCACATTACCCAGAAATTAGATGGAACACAATACCAAGTTTTCAATAAATACACTGTAGCCCTGGACAGTTTGGCTCAGCAGTTAGAGCATCAGCCCGCGGACCAGAGAGAGCCGGGTTTGGTCCTCGCTAAGGACTCGTACCTCAGTTGCAGTTTGTTCCCAGCCCCGGTTGGGGTTGTGTGGGTGGCAGCCAGTCGATGTGTCTCTCTCACATTGATGTTTCTCTCTCTCTCTCTTCCTCCCTCTCTATCTGAAGATGAATGCAAAAATGTCCTCGGATGAGGATTAAAAAAAATAAATATACTGTAAGCATAAAATAAATGTATCAGTTATTATTCAAAACTTGGTTACTTCCTTACTTGAATTTTTAAAAAATTTTACCAAAAAAGACTTCAGTAACCTATTCAAAAAGTGTGCTACATTCAGTTAGACAATAAAAATCATGTTTTCCTCGTCTTTAAAATTAATAATAGACATTCTGCCAATGGGAATATAAATGTTTATAACATTAATATAATTAACTTTTAGAAAGAGTAAATATCCACAGAACTTTGCAAAACCACTTCTATGAAAATAATTTAATTCAATACTCAAATGTCTGAAATCTGCTCAAAATAACTAAATATACAGCTCTTAACTAAAAGTCTGATTTAAATTTAAATTGCCAGAAGACGGTTTTAAGTAGTATTCCTTTTCCTGGTTTTGTTCACAAAACATTTGAACTAAAGTATTTAGATTATTATTAACAAAACAAGACACTAGAAGGAAATAGGAAGTAAGCTTGCTGAGTGAGAAGAAAAACACCCTTCTGAGTTTTTACCACAAAGCATAAAATTCTAACAGGAAATGAATACTTAAGTACATAAAGTAACTAAAAAGAATAGACATTGCAATCTTATTTCCTCCCTCCCCCCAAATATATAAACCTCACGGGAGCTTTATATAGAGATGAATGGTGTGTGAAAAATTAAAAGCTCCATCTAATATTTGTGCCACGAACTTCCAATACTACTAGTGTTGTTTGCTTCCCCCTTTTTGCCTAAATGAAACCAAGCTTTATCTTCTTGCATACAAAGAAAATGATGAAATCTTAGTGTTAATAAAAGGGCTTATAACTTTTCTTTAAATATAGAAATACTTTTGCCCTGGCCAGTTTGGCTCAGCGGTTAGAGCGTTGGCCCGCGGACCAGAGAGTCCCGAGTTCGGTTTCTGCTAAGGGCATGTACCTTGGTTGCAGTTTGTCCCCAGCCCCGGTTGGGGGGTCGTGTGGGTGGCAACCACTCGATGTGTCTCTCTCACATCAATGTTTCTCTCTCTCTCTCTTCCTCCCTCTCTCCCTCCCACTCTATCTGAAGATAAATGCAAAAATGTCCTCGGGTGAGGATTTAAAAAAAAAAAAAGAATTTAATATATAATAAACATGTTTTAAAAATAAATAAATATAGAAATACTTTTACAGCATTTATAATAAGTGCACACCAAACCTATGATTGAAGACCTTGAATAATTGTGCACTGACAACCTATTGGCTATTTTTATAAATTCCTTTGACGACATTTAACTATAATACCTGCCTCCCTGAATTTTCTTCCTTCCTTGCTCTACTTTTGGGACAATAAATTTTAAAATTAAATTACTACATTGAATTTCTCAATTCACCTAGAAATATATAAACAAATAACATTTGCTTAATTTTAAGTTTTCTATAAAATGTACTTTAATGTTCAGCACCTGCTACCACTTGTCTCTTAAAATTTAGCATACAATGTTTGCTACTTAATGCAGCACAAGTATCATAATATATTGAAATTTTTAGTATACCACTCTTTTATCTTTTTTTATTAGAATACCATGGGCCCTGGCCAGGTAGCTCAGTTGGTTAGAGCTTCATTCCGATACACCAAGGTTATGGGCTCAATCCCCTGTCAGGGCACATACAAAATATAACTAATGAATGCATAAATAAGTGGAACAACAAATTGATGTTTCTCTCTAAAAATCAATCAATAAATTTTTTAAATTTAAAAATAAAACTGAATGCTGTGATATTCAGGTATTCTACTCCCTAAATTGGTTTGAGAAACTATGTCCAAAACACAAAACTTAAAAAAAAAAAAAAATCTACTTCCTCTTTTACATGGCAACTTTTCAAACTTTAAATATTATTCCTGAAAGGGATCTGAGAAATCATCTAGTCTAATCAATTTTATTTTATAGATGAAGAAACTCAGATTCAGAAGTGACTTATCTCCAATTAATACTCTCCAGGCAAAATATCTCCAATCTTTTCAACAGTTCTTTATATAACATAGCTTCTAGATCCTGAACACTGTAGTATTTTCTTTTCAAGGCACACTCTAATGATTAACAGCAATATGCCTCTCCAGCCACGCTGCAGTTAGACTCCTTTAAGATGGGCAGGTAAGCCCAGCTGGTGTGGCTCAGTGGTTGAGCATCGATCCATGGACCAAGAGACTGTTGATTTGATTCCAGGTCAGGGCACATGCCTGGGTTGTGGGCTTGATCCCCATTGGGGGGCGTGCAGGAGGCAGCCAATCTATCAATGTGTCTCTCTCATCGATGTTTCTCTCTCTCTCTCTCTCAAAATCAATGGGCAGGTAAGCCCAAATCACCTCAAACTCAGATGCTGTGCATTTAATAAAGCTGTTAGTGTAGTAATCTAGCTCCAATCTCTGATTGATCAGCTGATCAAATAATGTTATTTTTGCTTACCTAGCTTTGATTCATGTCTCTCCATAACCAATTTACTTACTCCCTGATCCTTTCCCTTATCCTTTAAATAAAATCTAAGAACATGTTTCTGCTAAAACTGATCTTGCCAAAAAGCCTAGTTAATTCTTAGAGTCAAACTGACTAGCAGCAGTTCTTGCTCTCTGCAACTCCCACGTGATGTGATTTCCCAGATCTTGCTAAGGAACTTCTTTCTATCTTTAGAAGACTACCTATCCTCATTAATCCTGCAAAAATGCTCTCTGAACGCACCCTAAATAAGGAAAAATATCAAGATGGTACTGTGACAAATATTTTAAATGAGCAGGAAAAGATATATGTAGGGAGACAACAGATGTATATGGGTACCACAGCCCTAATCCACTGAAGGAAAGGGTGGAAAAAATGTGAGTTGAACCTGAAGTGACCAGAGGGCAGCAGGGAAAGGAAACAGTTCTGCAGCAACTATGCTGGGGGGTTTAAGTTGTAAAGAAATTGTTCCCAGGGTACTCTATTTTTACATTTTGCTATTTGTCTTGTCACCTTCCCAACTTCATAGGTTTCTGGGATATGGTTCCAAATGCCAATCCAAGGGAACAGGTTGGCTGCATTAGAACCACTTATGGAAATTTTTGAAAAAACAAGTTCTTTCTCCTCAAATTTCACACTCTACTTCCTCTCCCCACCCCCATTCCCAAACACATGCAAAATAAGGAGTGAGTAGGCCTAAAGTCCTCTGCAGGACACTGTGACATACACTGAGTTTGGGAAGCTGGTTATTTGACCCATGTTTGAATATCTCCTAAAACAGGGAACTTACTACTTCCAAAATAGCATGTTCTATCACTAGAGTTAAAAAAGGGGGTGGGGGAATTTAGTTGCATAGTTTTGTATATTACCTTTTCTTCTTACAAATATTCTGTGGCCCTCTCCTTAACTTCTAACTTACTATTATGGAAATGTTCAGACATATACAAAAACAGAGAGAATAATATAATGATCCTGCCCTCAGCTCCTCACTTGATTTTATTAAGGCTATAATTTACTACATTTCATTTGTAAATTATTCAGTATACATCTCTAAAATATAAAAGTTCATTTAACTAAATATAATACCATTATTATATGAAAAAATTAGTAATTCTTTAACTTCTTTATATCTCAGTTTCCTCAACTATAAAATAGATCGCTCTGGCCTCAGGATTCTTAGCAACTCCTACTGTTTCATTGACTATAAAAATAAAAAAAGAGAGAGAGAGAGTTCAGTTTGAACATCTACAGCATAGATAAAAAACATCTAGCTCTTAGGTTCTGAGTTCCAATCAATAAAAAAGAAAAAAATAATTTTTTAAAAAGTGAACTGTGGTTATCATCTTAAACAAGTTGAGGTTTCTGGGTTGACTGGAATTATTATTTTTTCACAAATTTTTTTTTCCTTTGATTTTAGAGAGAGAGAAAGGGAGAGGGAGAGAGAGACAGAAACATCAATGAGAGAGAACATGGATTGGCCACCTCCTGCATGCCCCTCACTGGGGACTGGGCCCACAAGAGGTTAAACTGGCCACCTCTTGGTGCATGGGTGTGGCTCAACCACTGAGCCAAAACAGCCGGGCCCACAGTTCACTTTTAATGGTCACCTCAGCTCATCTAAATAATCTGTTTCCCTTGGTGGATAAATGACTTTCCCAATGCTGGGAAAGTTAGAATTTAATGTACAGAGATAATGAAATAAACCACAGTCATTTATAAATATTTTATTAAATTCAAGATAATCTATGTGGGAGCCCTGGATGGGTAGCTCAGTTGGTTAGAGCATTGTCCCAATATGCCAAGGTTGTAGGTTCAATATCTGGTCAGGACACATACAAGCAGCAACCAATGAATGCATAAATAAGTGGAACAACAAATCTGTTTCTTTCTCTCTCTCTCTCTCTCTCTCCCTCCCTCTCTCTCTCTCTCTCTCTCCCCCCCACCCTCTAAAATCAATAAATAAAAAAACATTAAAATACTAGAAATTAGCTTTTTTTTCAAAAGGGTAATATATATGTTGTAGCTACAATGCATACATTGTAAAGGTGAATGCATACATACAGAGGTGTGCTGCAAAGAGCAAGTGACCAGGATGCTCACTCTGGGTTTCCAGGAAAATAAGGGCTCTGCCTCCTACCAATGGGAGGGCTGAACCCAAACTTAGTTCCTTTATAGAACCAGGAACTTCCTTTTCTCTGATAACAGAGACTGTAACTTTCCATACTTCCAAGATCTCCAGGTTCTAGGCAGTTGTCCTTCCTGAACAACTCCTGTAAATATCTAATATCCCTAATCCAGACTGCATGGTGTTAAACACCATGCTCTCATGTTTAACCTGTAAAAAGGAGACCCACAGTTGGGAAGGGATCTCTCTATTGGAACATTGCCTCAATTATGAATCCAGCAGTGACCTGGCCTGAGCAGAATGGGAGGATCAGGGGGACCAGTGACTTCCTTTTCTTTTTTAACTGAGGTAAAATTCACAGAACATAAAATTTGCCATTTTAACCATTTAAAAATGTACAATTCACTGGCTTTCAGTACATTCAGAGTATTTGTGGCTATCACCACTATGGTTAGAACATTAAAACATTCTAATTATAGAACATTTTCATCACCCCACCCCTCCAAATCCTGTACCCATTAAGCAATCATTTCCCATTCCCTCCTTCATCCCACAGTTGGCAAACACTAATCTACTTTATTTATGTATGGATTTGCCTTTTCTGGATGTAGCATACAAACTGAATCAAAGAATACATGGTCTTTTTGTGTCTGGCTTTCACTTATGTTTTCAAGGTTCATCCATGTTGTGCATTTATCAGGACTTCATTCCTTTTTTTTTTTAAATCCTCACTTGAGGATATTTTTCTATTTATCCCCAGATAGAGTGGGTGGGAGGGAGGGAGGGAGAGGAGGGGGGTGGGGGAGGAGAGAGAGAGAGAGAGAGAGAGAGAGAGAGAGAGAGAGAGAGAGAGAGAGAGAACATCAACCTGAGAGGGGCATATCGAGTGGTTGCCTCCCACACGACCCCAACCAGGGCCAGGGACGAACTGCAATGAAGGTACATGCCCTTGACCGGAATTGAACCCGAGATTCATCGGTCCATGAGCAGAGGCTCTACGCTGAGCCAAACCGGCCAGGGCAGGACTTCATTCCTTTTTATGGATGAATAATATTCCATTGTATGAACATACCACTTTTGTTTACCTATTCATCAGTTCATGGACATCTGAATTGTTTCCATTTTTGAGCTATTATGAATAAAGCTGCTATGAACAATCCAATTTTTTAAATGGGCAAATGAGCACTCTCTTCTTCCTGGGAGCAAGCTCGCACCTCCCCCCACCCTTTCTTCTCCCACAGGCAAGCATCTCCTGAACTCTAAGGGACCCCTTGAGGCTTGCAACCAGGGCAGCAATAGCAGTTGGTCCCAGACAAACCCCCGAACCTGTCCCAAAGCCCCCTTTTCTCTTGCTTCTTAGTGTGCCAAAGCAGATCAGCCTAGGCTCATTTCCCAGCCCTTTCTTGTTTCACTGTCCCCAGCTTTAATAAACATCCTCTAAAATTCAATAAATAAAAAAAAATAAAATGGACAAATGATTTAAACAGACATTTCTCCAAAAAAGATATTCACATGGCCAATAAGCACCAAAAAAGGTTCTCAACATCATTAGTCTTCAGGGATGTGAACATCAAAACCACAATGAGATACCACTTCACATCCATTAGGATGGCTATAATACAAAATATGGAAAATAACAAGTGCTAGCGAGGATTTAGAGAAAGTGAAACTCTCATACAATGCTTGTGGGAATATAAAATGGTTTAGCCACTATGGACAATAGTTTGGTGGTTCCTCAAAAAGTTAAACAAGAATTACCAGCAATTCTACTCCTAGGTATATGCTCCCCCCACTTTTTAAAAAATTATTTTTTACTTAGAGTTTCCCCTTCTCCCTTCAAATATTTCTGGAAATTAAGAGAAAATAATCTTACATAAATTATATTTGTTATTAAATTTTAAATGTGTAATTAACTTGTGATTTTTTAATTGCAAGGTGTTCAGAGGTTATGTTACTAAATTTGTAAATAGTATTGAAAAGCTTAAGAGAACTTAATAAAGTGCTTCCTAATCAATGGTTAAGATTTTTTTTTAATCCTCACCCGAGGACATGCTTAGAGAGAAACATCAATGTGAGAAACATCGACAGGTTGCCTCCCACACACGTCCCCACCAGGGATTGAACCCACAACCTGGGTATGGACCCTGACCGGGAATCAAACCTACCAGCCTCTGGTGTACGGGATGATGCTCCAACCAACTGAGCCACACCGGCCAGGGCAGGATCCCCAGATGTTACAAAAGCAAAATACAGCCCTGGCCGGTGTGGCTCAGTTGGCTGGAACATCATCCTGTACACTACAGGGTGGCAGGTTCGATCCCCAGTCAGGGTGCATGCGGGAGGCAACCAATCAATGTTTTCTCTCTCACATCGATCTTTGTCTCTCTTTCTCTCCCCTTTCCTCTCTCTTAAAAAAAAAAAAAAAATTTCTAACAATTTTTAAATTGATTTTTTAGAGAGATAGGAAAGGAGAGAGATAAAATCATCAATGTGAGAAACATCGATCAGCTGCCTCCTTGCATGTCCCCTACTGAGGATTGAGCCTGCAACCTGGGCAAGTACTCCAACCAGCAATTGAACTGGGACCTCTCAGTCCATGGGATGATGTTCAATCCACTGAGTCATACCAGCCAGGCTAAAATAAAAATTTTTTTGAATTATAAAAGCAAAATACAAATCTGCGATTAGGTAAACTATTTCTGGAAAGGAAAAGTCTAAACCCTGCTGCCTCTCTTCTGAGGGAAGACATCCTGAAGACATCCTGCCTTCCCCAACCACCCTTATCTAATTTTTGCAAATAGTAAGAATATATGAATTCAACAACTACTACAGTTCCATTCCTCACTTTTATCAATATAGGGGATTAAAGAGAGTTCTTTAAATGACTTTTCTCCTGTCTCTGTAGGGTTATCCTCCTTCCCTCCCTTCCTTCCGCTCATTCATGATTAAAAACAGCAAAATAATATAATGAGGAACAATATTACAATATAAAAAATAAAATGAGAATTTCTATAATGGAGTTAAAAACCACAATTCCTGCCCTGGCTGGTGTGGCTCAGGGATTGTAGCATCAGCCCAAGCAACAGAGGGTAGTGAGCTTGATTCCTGGTCAAGGGTATCTATCTGGGTTACAGGTTCTATCTCCAGCCCTGGCAGGGGTGCATGGAGGAGGCAACCAATCCATGTGTCTCTCTCACATCAATGCTTCTCCCCTCCCCCCTTCCAGTCTCTCTAAAAATCAGTGGGAAAAATATCCTCGGGTAAGGATTAAAAACAAATTAAAAACAACAACAACAACAACAGCAAAAAACACAATTTCTTGTTTACCTTGAAAAATAAGAGATAAAAAAACAGGGCCATATATAAGGAGAAGCCACAGAAACAGATAAAAATTATCATAAATGCCTATTAGTGATAGCCAGATTTTGATAAGAGGTTTTTTAAATTTATAATCCTTGATATAACATTACCAGCAAGTAATTTTTTAATTGGCCAAAACACATTTAATCCTTTACCATACAATCTATGAGTCACAGCACACCTAAGAACATAGAAAACATGATTCAAAATGAAAATTATTTTTTACCCAATAAATTATACACACAAATATGAATTCTGTGTTACTACTAAGTTTGAGAAGTTAGTAAAACAAATACCATACCTGAGATATTTGGCCCTGGACTTTTGTAAGCTGAGTTGTTCGAATATTTAAAGATTGGCTTCTTGTTACCACTGCCCCAGAAAGAGATTTTCCATTCACCTTTCTTTCAAGGTGACAACTTGCTAGTGATCTCTCTTCAAGAAGAACAGCATCCCAAGGATCCTCTGCTAGCAAACCTGGAACATTTTTCTCTTCTCCATAGTCTAATACCTCCACATTATCCACCTTAGGCTTACTTAGAGGATCCAAGTCTAACCAGTCGAATTTACTGATATCTTCAGACTTTGGAGATACCTGTAGATTGCTGATTGTAGCTTTTGAATTTGCTATCTCCAAATCAGTCTTTGCTTTTCCATTTTTTAAAAATGCTGATGTACTAGCTATTTTGTCAAACAGTTTTGCCATGTCAGGACTGACTACTGGACGACAGATAGGTAAGCTTCCTTGTGGATAAAACGGTGTGGCGGGTGTCAAAGGATATGAAAAATATGAAGACTGTCCTGGAAGACTTAAATATAGAGGTTCTGTGGATGGAAACGTAGGCATTCTTGGATTAAAGCCATTTTGGAATGCAGTCTGTTTACTGCTGTAAGTTGACTGATAAATAGAAGGTAAAGTATAAGTGGAAGGCCCAGATAAACCAGTTGGCCACTGTCCTCTCTGAATAGGAGGTCTAAGATACAGCTGTGCTGAAAATGAAGGGCTCAGAACAGGAGTAACTGGCATTACAGGTGTTTTCCTTATCTCAAAACTGTCATCTAGCAACAGTTTCTCCAGTTCAGCTTGGGTGAGCTTTTCTACATCAATATCTACTGCTCTTTTTTGGGTATCTGATTCAGGAAACACCATGAGGTCATAATCCTGTTTGTTATAAACTTGTGCTTTTTGTCTAGTGCTGCTTGACAACTCAAAGCCTGGCTGATTATCAGTTACTCGTCTACCTTTTTGCAGTTTTGCTAAAGCCTCTGCTTCCATCTGTAACGCTTCTTCTTTGTCCACATCATTTGTTCTTGTTGGTTCCAGATGTGAAGATGAACACTGCTTAAATCCATTGTTGCTGGATATCTGAGCCATGTCCACTTTAAAAGACCAAACTTCTTCTAATCTATTTCTTTTCTTGTAGCTCCCAATAGCAAGACCTACACACAAAAATAAACATAACAATGAGATATTTTTTAACATAAATTTTGTTTTTAACCTACTTCATATAATTTAGTTAGGATTTAAAGCTACTTACAAACACACCACCAAATAAAATAAAATGAATAGTTGGGGGAAATCAGGGTGAAGGAACACTTAAAATTTCTTATACATTCACTGCTAGGTTAAGGAAAATGTTTAGACATACGTAACTGCCTCATTCCCTGACCTACCAGGAACTCAACAAGCTTTCACTTCAGCTATCACAATGGCTACAGTTAACTAGTGGCACTTCTGCCACGATTCTTGGCATGAAATGGCTTAAATGCTAGTCATCACTATTTGCAAGAGTTTCAACAGAATTTACTGTTATACAAATAGCAAGTCAAAAAGAGTTTCAGTCTTGCTATTTGTTAAACTGCTCTGAAGTCAATTAGCAATAAAAGTCCTTAATACTGCCCTGGCTAGTTTGACTCAGTGGTAGAGCATCGGCCTGTGGACCAATGAGTCTTGGGTTAGATTCCAGCCAAGGGCATGTACCTCAGTTGCAGTTCATCCCCCGGCCCTGGTCGGGGTCGTGCAGGAGGCAGCCATTTGATGTGTCCCTCTCACATCTCTCTCTCTCTCTTTCTCTCTCTCTCTCTCTCTCTCTCTCTCTCTCTCTCTCTCGGGGTCGTGCAGGAGGCAGCCATTTGATGTGTCCCTCTCACATCTCTCTCTCTCTCTCTCTCTCTCTCTCTCTCTCTCTCGCTCCCTCCCTCCCACTCTACCTGAAGAAAAATGGAAAAATGTCCTCGGGTGAGGATTTAAAAAAAAAAAAAAAATCAATTTAGTGATAGTGATCTATTAGCAGCCAAATTACTATATTTTAGTGTTCCAAAAGATTATCAAATGGTAATAAAGGACTTAAAAAATTGTCCAAAAGCAACTCTGCTTCAGCTATTTTCCTGGGGCTGCTGTACTGTCATGCTCCATTAATTTTTAAAAATGAAATTTCATTTGATGACAAACATTGAGCAGGAAATAATTTCTTGCATGCTAATTCAAAATGAAAACTTCAATGCTAAGGTTCTCCTAATTCAAACTGGGAAAGACAATATAAGTAGTGTTTGAATGATGACTGTATACCATCTGCCAAAAATTTCCCAACATAAAGCAACCAGTGATGATCTCAAGGCCATAGATACTTTAAAATTCTTCAAAAGAGGGCAATTAAACTATTCAGTTATACTTTTGGATACTATTTGCAGAATCAAAATAATTAGTTTAAAAGCTCTTGGCTTATTCTGTGGTAGACATTCATTTAGAATTTAAATTTAAATCTCAGGAAAAAAATAAAGTAAGCCAGGCCTGTTACCCATCTAAATGCTTTTCCATCTTAAAATTCAAGATACTTGATAACATGAGAAACAATGATTTGAGTTCAACAATACAAATATTTCTCCTCCAAAATAAAAGAAACACAAATTATAGTACCTCCTTGGAATTTAATATTATGCCACCATTAAAAATAAAATTATGAAGACTATAATAACCATGGAAAATATTTGTTAAAATTGTAGCAAATATACCATATGCCGAACATTGCTTTAAGCATTATATTAACTAATGTAATCCTCACAAATTCTATAAGTAACTACAATTTTTATCCCAAGTATACAAATGAAGAAACTTAAACACACAAGTTATATAATCTGCCCAAGGTCATAGCAGCTAATGGTGAAACCAGGACACAAATCCAGGCAGTTCTAATTTACTAGGATATATTTTTACATTAACAGTTATCTGGAATCATTAAGTATCTAAATAATACCTTATTCACTATAAATACCAAGTTTCTTCCTTAATCCTAGGGTTATTTCTATCTACACTAATAAAGTTCATGGTTTCTTTTAATTCTATCACGAAGTAGTTAATACTGGTAGTTAGTTATAATATGCATCAATTTATCAGTTAATTTTTTCTCTCACCAGATGACTAGCAAATTTATAAGTTCATTGAGGGCATGAATTCTTATTTTATTCCTCTACTCTCAAACCTACTGTAGTTGTTGAATGAATGCATCAATGACTACAGAACTTAAGACATCATTCCTTTAACAAAGAAATTCAAATTCTGAAACAAACAAAAAAATACTTGAAGAGCTCATTTATTAATTGAACTAAAATTGAAAAATCATGTGTTTGAATTTAGTATAAACAAGTGATGAGAGAAAATATTATCTTGAAACTAGAAGAGAGATGGCAACAGAAAACTAAAAACAGAAGAGAAGTGCTCCATCTGTGCTAAAAGGAAAAACTCCAGTAGACAAGAAGATAATATTCTCCTATCTCTACTGATTCATGGAGGGGAAAAAAAACTCATCTGACAAAAGAAACCAAGTACTTTGGGGTTAGGCACTATACAAATTTGTCAAAAAGACAAAATGGAAGACTGTCCAGGTATTGGGTGACATTAGGTTAGAGCAGAACTGTTCAATAGAAATAGAATGCAAGCCACATATGAAATCAAAAATTTTTTATAGTTATATTAATGAACATAATGGATAAAATTAATTTTAATATACTTTACTTAATCCAACATATCCAAATTATCATTTAAACAGGTAATCAATAAAAAAATATGAAAGGGATATTTTTTTACATTCTTTTTTTTTTTTATCCTCACTCGAGGACATTTTTCATTTTTTGTTCAGATAGAGTGGGAGGGAGGGAGGGAGGGAGAGAGAGAGAGAGAGAGAGAGAGAGAGAGAGAGAGAAACATCGACGTGAAAGGGACACATCGAGTGGCTGCCTCCCGCACGGCCCAACCAGGGCCGGGGACAAACTGCAACCGAGGTACATGCCCTTAGAGGGAACTGAACCCGGGTCTCTCTGGACTGCAGGCCAAGGCTCTAACCGCTGAGCCAAACTGGCCAGGGCTACATTCTTTTCTTATACTGTCTTCAAAATCTGGTATATATTTTCACATACCACATTTCAACTTAGACTAGCCACATTTCAAGTGCTCAAGGGCCAAAGGCAGCCAGTAGACAACACAAGATTAGAATTTATGAAGAAAGGAACAAAAAGCATGACAAATAAGCCTCATTACTTTCTTGATGTTAAGGAAAAATGTATATGCCCAAAAGTCACCCCTTCCCTCAGGTCAATAAAGTATTTCAAATAACTATGTTATTTTTCAGAAGAAAATTTTATATTTTTAAGTCCCACAGATATCACATAGCCTTTTAACTAAAGCCTGTCCTGCCATCTTTTATAACTTTTTTATTTTTAAAGTATATGATTTCCAATTACTCTTCTACAATTGGAAAAATTTTATCATTTTATAGAGAAATGTGTTGACATTCTGCCAAATAGAATTACAAAAAGATTAAAATTTTAAATGTAACAAATAAGATGATAAAATCAAAAGAAAACAGAATTCATATGTAACTTCAGCATAAAAGAGGCTACCCTAATATGATTTAAAACCTAGAAGCCATGAGAAAATATTCAAGTACATAAACATTAAAAAATAATAATAATAACTTTTGGCCCTGGCCAGTTTGGCTCAGCGGTTAGAGCGTCAGCCCACGGACCACAGAGTCCCAGGTTCGGTTCCCGCTAAGGGCACGTACCTCAGTTGCAGTTTGTCCCCAGGCCCGGTTGGGGTCATGTGGGTGGCGACCACTCAATGTGTCTCTCTCACATGGATGTTTCTCTCACTTCCTCCCTCTCTCTCTCCCACTCTATCTGAATATAAATGCAAATATGTCCTTGGGTGAGGATTAAAACAATAAATAAATAACTTTTGTTTGGCAAACAAACTCCATTGAATTTATTCATTTATTCAATAAATATTTATTGGGTGTATACTATAAGCCAGGCACTGTTTTATGTGCTAAAAAGTAAAATAAAATAACTTAATCAGTAAAAATGTCAATGAAAAAATAAACTAAGAAAAAAATATTTGCTACTCATATCACAGAGAAAGAGCTAATTTTACTAATACATAACAAGGAGCTCATAAAGAAAAACAACCATATGGGAAAACGAATGAAGACGGAATAAGCCGTTCACAATAAAGATGTTTACTCTTACTCATATTGAGGCATAGCAATCTAAAAGTTATACTAAAGCTAATTGTATACCAAATTGATAAACTCAGAGAAAGGGAAAAATATTCATCATACTAAAATTTATTCACTACATTAAACAGTAAAGACAAATTTATAGTAATTTTTAATGACGTTAGGGAAGTGAGAAAGTTGAAAAGTTAATGAACTAAGCATCCATCTTATGAAAGAGAAATAATAGCAAAAGAAAAGTAGAAGGAAAGGAATAAAGACCAGAGAAGAAATTAGTGTTATAGGAAATACACGACAGAGAAAATCAACAAAGGCGAAAGTTGGTTCTTTCTAAAATACTAATAAGATATCTGGTGATGATCAAGAAAAAAAATTGGAAGAAGAAACAATATCAAGAATAAAAAGGAACATCAATAGATGCAGCAGACATTAGAAAAGATAGTGTGTATATTATTATTAAGTTTAAGCAAATAAAATTTAAATGTAGACAAATTCCTAGAAGATAGTAACCTCACATAAAGTTGAAGAACCCCTTTTTTAAAAATAATTTTTCTTTATTGATTTTAGAGAGAGGGAGGGAGAGAGATAAAGACATTGATGAGAGAGAACATCAACTGGCCGCTTCCTGCATGCTCCGCACTGGGGATCAGGCCCACAACCTGGGCATGTGCCCTGACTGGGAATTGAACCAGCGACCTCTTGGTGCGCCTCTTAGTGCATGGGTCAATGCTCATCCACTGAGCTACACCAGCCAGGCGGGTTGAATAATCTTATAACCAATAAAGAAACTGAATTATTAGTCAAAAATATTTTCCTCAAAGAAAACTGCAGGGCTAGATGGCTTCACTGCTTTCCTATAAGAAAGGAACAATCATCCACAAACTTTTCTAGAGAATAGACAATAAGGTAAGTTCCTTTTATTAAACTACTGTAAACTTGAAACAAAACCAGGCAAGGTTGACAAAAGAAAATAACAAATCAATCTTACTCACAAATACAGTAAGTCCTAAACAAAACTCAGGTGTAAGTACAAAATGTATTTACCACATCAATAATTAAAGAATTAAAATAGAAAAAGCATATGTTCATCTCAATAGATATTCTTGGCCAACTATGAACAGAAGGGAAGTTGGTTATTTGATCAAGGGTATCACAAATATCACACTTAATGGTAAAATACCGAAAGCTTTCCCTCTGACCATAAACAAACACCATGGTACCCGTACCCACCACCACTTCTATGCAACATTTTATAGAATCCTGGACACCCAGAAAGGCAACAAAAAGAAATCAATGGTAGAATAAAATAGGAAGAAACAAGATATTACTTACAGATAAAGTAAAAAATTTTTTTTAATCCAAAGAATATGCAGATAATAGAATTACATGCCATAGTTTAGCAAGGTTACTAGATATGATACTAATATACAAAAATCAATTGTATTTCTATATACTTGCAAAAAATGGTCAGAAAAGCAATTTTGAAAAGGTAATATTTACATTAGCACACACATGAAACCCACCAACTAACTAATAATCTAATAATACATGCAACAAAAAGCTGTAGGGGAAATACAAAACTTTACTGACAAATACTAAGACTATGTGAATGTAAGGGATATTTTTCCACATTAACAAATTTATTAAGACTTAATTTTATAAAGATGCCACTTTTGAAAGAAATCTATAGGTTCAGTGCAATCCCAGTCAAAATTCAAACAGGCTTTTAAAATAAAACTTGACAAGGTAATTCTAAAATTTATATGCTAACCAAAAGGGCCAAAATAGCCAAGAATCTCTTGAAAAAGAACAAGGTGCAAGGACTTGCTCTATTCAATAAAGACGTATTATAAAGCTAACTTAAGACAGTATATTATGGAGGAGATAAATCTAAAGAACAGGCTCAGAGCCAAAACAGACACACACCTACACAGATACCTGATTTAAGACAAAAGTGGCATATCAGAGCACAGGACAGAACTTTTTCAATAAATGGTAGTAGAGTAAATGGAGGGGGAAAAATGGATTTAAGCAAAAATCAACTCAGGCAAACCAAATGCCTAACCAAAAGAAAAAAACTATAAAGTTTTTAGAATCAGAGAAGGGGAAATTTTCTTAACATAGAAAGCACTAACCATAAGAGAAAACATTCATAATTTTTACTACAGTAAAATTCAGAACTTTTATTAATCAAAAGACACCAATAGAATGATTTTTTTTTAAGACACAGAAAGGAAGATAACACATAACCAAAGGACTCAAATTCTGGATAACAACTTCACCTAAGACAAACCCAATGGCCAATATATGAAAAAAGGCACAGTCTTATTAGTAATCAAGAAAATGTGTATTAAAACCACAGTGAGATACCACTACACATATAACACTGGGAAAAAATTTTAAATGTTACAATACTAGGTAATAGTAAGGATATGAAACAATGGGAAAATACCCACTGCTGGGATAAACATTGATAACATTGGTCTGTTTCTATTCACAACAATGACACCAAATGTGTGTGTGTGTGGGGGGGGGGGGGGTTCCCACACCAACATCCAGTTCTCCAACTCTCCAGATACCAAGTAAGTGTCCTACAATTCAATTCAATTCTGACAGTGAGACTCCACAGGTTTACAGGCTCAGTCCCATAAGACTGTCCTCACTTCAGATGTCAGTTGAAAGTATTGGGTCCTCAGGCTACTCACACTTCTGTCCAACTTGGGTACAAATCAAAGGTTCCCACAATCCCCACTTAGGTTTGGTAATCGGCTAGATAGTTCACAGAAAAACAGCTTATTTACTATAACTTGTTTATTACAGAGGATACAATTCAAGAACAGCCAATGGAAGAGATGCACAGGGCAAGGTTGGGGGTGGGGGAATGCACAGAAGTTCAATGGCCTCTCTGGAAGCACCACCCTCCTAGCACCTCAATGTGTTCATTAACCTGGAAGCTCCCAAACCCTGAAATTTAGAGGACATTTTATGGAGATTTCATTACATAGGCATGGTTGATTAAATCATTAGCCATGGTGATTAGTAAATTTCCAGCTCCTCTCTCCTCCCCCGAGGTCAGGGGTTTGGGTTTAAAGTTCCAACCCTCTAATCAAGTCTAGGTCTTTCTGGTGACCAGTCCCCATCCAGAAGCTATCTAGGAGTGCCAGACACTAGTCATCTCATTAGCATACAAAAGACTTTTATTTAGCACTCTGGTGATTCCCGGGGGGTTTTAGAAGTTGCATTACAGGAACAGGGACAAAGGCCAATTTTATTATTTTTTTAAATCCTCACCTGAGGATATATATTTTTTTCCATTTATCTTCAGATAGAGTGGAAGGGAGGGAAGGAGAGAAACATCGACATGAGAGACACACATCAACCCGCTGCCTCCCACATGACCCCAACGAGGGCCAGGGACTGAACCGAAACTGAGGTACGTGCTCTTGACTGGAATTGAACCCGTGACTCTTTGGTCTATGGGCCGATGCTCTAACCGCTGAGCCAAACTGGCCAGGGCTATTATTATTTTTATTATTATATCACAGTTCATTTAATGAAATTCTATGTAACAATGTCAATGAGCAAATTAGTTTTTTTTCTTTTCTTTATTTTTAGAGAGAGTAAGGGAGAGGGAGAGAGAGATAGAAACATCAATGAGAGAGAACACTGATTGGCCACCTCCTGCGTGCCCCACACTGGGGGTTTGGCCCACAACCTGGACATGTGCCCTGACCAGGAACTGAACCAGTGACCTCTTGGTGCATGGGTTCACGCTCAACCACTGAGCCACACCAGCTGGGCCAAGCTAGTTATTTTTTAATAGATTAAACTTAGAAACAATGTTAAGCAAATGGAGAGACAAATATACATACAATTCTATTCATATAAAGATCAAAAACATAAAAAATTAAATTATATTGTTTAAGAATGCTTTTATAATGGTAAACTGTGAAGGAAAAGAAAAGATTGTTAAAAGTTAGCATAGTGAACCCAGCTGGTGTGGCTCAGTGGTTGAGTGGCGACTTATGCACCTAAAGGTCACTGGTTCAATTCCTGGTCAGAGCACATGCCTGGGTTGCAGGCTTGACCCTCAGTAGGGGGTGTGCAGGAGGCAGCCAATCGATATTGATGCTTCCCTCATCAATGTTTCTATCTCTCCCCCATGTCTCTCTCTCTAAAAATCAATAAAAACATTAAAAAAAAAAAAAAAAACAGCATAGCAATTACTCATGGAGGGAGAGAGATTTATGATCAGGAAAAAGTACCCTGGGGAATTCTGGAATACCAGCAATGTTCTATTTCCTAACCTAGGTGGTCATATAAATGTTTATTTTACAAGTACGTATTCAATAATTATATATGTTTTATGCACTTTTCTGTTATTTCACAACAAAAGGATCTACTCCTCACATATTTTAAATATTACATTTTCATATCTATATTATGAAATGTGAAAAATAACAAAGAACACCTGTATTATAAGTAGTATGTGGGTTGTGTTGTTTTTTTTAACCTACATGTGGCAAATAATGTAAACACAAGAAGTTCAACTTTTTTTTAAATAGTATTTATTTATTTATTTATTTATTCATTTATTTATTTATTTTGGGGTCAATCCTCACCTGCAGATATTTTTCCATTGATTTTTAGATAGAGTGGGAGAGAGAGAAAAACATGGATGTTAAGAGAGAAACATTGAATGGTTGCCTCCCACATGACCTGTTCAACTTTTTAGTGATACCAGTTAAAAATACAATTAAAAGCTGTACTGTCCCTTTTCATTTGCCAATCTATAGGCTAAATTAAGGACACCACCCTTACCCATTAAGAGATGGAGAAAAGGGTAAGACTGCAAAAGAAAATAAACTATAAAATACAGTTTCTCAAATTTTCATAATCTGTGAATGACTTAATGGGCATTGTACAAACATGATCAATTTATGTAAAAATATTCATTGCATTTTAAAACATAAGTAAAATATTTTAAAATGAATGGTAAGACATTCCTATCAGTGAGAGATGACTGTATACGCTCACAATCCTATGTATAGCCAGTAAATCTGTCTTACTTCTTATTTGAATTAAATTAGAAAATACTAATTCAATTATAGCTTGGTGAGGAAGGCAGCAATGTTTGGTGGTGGCTCTATAAAACAGTTATGGATATATACATAAAGTCTCATAGGCTCCTTTTTTCCGCCATCTTGGAGCTTGTGGAGGCCTGCTGGGAATTGGACTTCTATAACGACAAATATGTCTAGAAGGCTGTGGTCCAAGGCCATTTTTGCTGGCTATAAGGTGGGGGGGTCTCTGGAACCAGAGGGAACACACAGCTCTTTTTTTTTTTTTACCACACATTTATCTTTTATATTTATTTACTTATTTATTTTTGTTGTTAATCCTCACCTGAGGATATTTTTTCCACTGATTTTTAGAGAGAGTAGGAGGGGGCACAGGGAGGTGGTGGGGGGAGAGAGAAATAGAAACATCAATGTGAGAGAGACACATCAGTTGGTTGCCTCCCACACGCAATCCCACTGGGGCTGGGGATTGGACCGGAAACCCAGGAACATGCCCTTTACTAAGAATCGAACCCACAACCCTTTGATGTGTGAGTCAGTGCTTTAACCACTGAGCCACACCGGCCAGGATCACACAGCTCTCCTTAAAATGTAAAGTGTTTATGCTCACGATGAAACTGAATTCTATCTAGGCAAGAAATGTGCTTACGTGTACAAAAACAAAGAACAACACAGGGACTCCTGGTGACAAACTGAACAAAACCAGAGTAACCTGGGGAAAGGTAACTTGTGCTCATGGAAACAGTGGCATGGTCTGTGCTAAATTCCGAAGCAACCTTCCTAAGGCCATTGGATATAGAATCTATGTAACGCTGTACTTAAGGATTTAAACTTATTGAAAGGTAAATAAATAAAATGGATTTGTTCTCTTGTGAGTTTAAATAAAAAAACAAAAACCTCATAGGCTCTACCTTAAAATATTTCTGAATCTGAGCATTCCTTCATTATATTCCTGTTACCATCCTAAACCAACCTATCATGATCTCTTGCCTGTATTATTGAAACAGCCTCCTAGTCTGTCTCTGCCACCCCTCTATCTCCCAACTTCAGACTATTCCCAACACAGTAACCAGAGTAATTCCGAAACACCTAGATCTTCTTAGCTCTTTGCTCAGAAATTTCAACAGCTCCTATCTTGCTCGAAAAAAAGGTAAAATCTTGACAACAGCCCACCAACACTCTAATATCTGGCCCTCCTATTATGTCTCTCCTGTTAACTCTCCTGTCTGCTACTGTCACACGGGCCTCCTTGTTCCTCAAATACATTTATGCTTCTCACTTGGAGCCTCTTCTTTTCTGTTCCCTCTGACTGGTCTGATCTTCCCCTGGATAGCTGAATGGCTCACTCTCTAGCTTTCTACAAGTTTTCATTGAGAAGGTGACTTTTGAGTCAAATCCTCACTGATAACCTAGTTAAAACTGTAACTTTCTCTAACTTCACTGCCTATGTACTTTATTTATATTCTCCTTAGCATTTAGTACTATCCAGTATACTATATATTTTACTTATTTTATTGTCTATCTCTCCCCTCTAAACTGTATATGTCATAAAGCTGGAATTTATGTCAGGTTCACTCCTATATCCCAAGCACCTAGGACAGTCCTGAAATAAGCAAGCTTTCATTCAGATGTTTGTTAAACCAATAAATGAAACTAACTCTAATATGGACCATTAGGAAGCAATTCTTCACTGTAGAGTGTCTTCGGTAATCTGTAAGATACTTAAGAGCACACAAAAATATCATACTTAAATGAGTATTTTAGCCTAAAAGATACAATATTTTTAATCTACTCTTGTTACATTCATTTTCATTTAAAGTATTTGTAAGTCATTTTAACTGTGTCAAATAATAAACCATTAATTTCTTTCTCCAAGAGAAGAAAATCATGTGTATGTATTCTTAGAATTGATTTTAAGAAACACATCATCCTTTTTAAGTCAGACCAAAATACTATTTTGAAATACCTGTGGGAAATACAATTGAAGTCTGCTGGTTGACAAGAAATACTGGGCCTTTGGCTCAACAGAGCGATTTGTCTAGAGCAGCAGTTCTCAACTTGTGGGTCGCAACCAATTTGGGGGTCGAACGACCCTTTCACAGGGGTGGCCTAAGACCAACGGAAAACACATATTTCCAATGGCAATTCATAACAGTAGCAAAATTACAGTTATGAAGTAGCAACGAAAATAATTTTATGGTTGGGGGTCACCACAACATGAGGAACTGTATTAAAGGGTCGCGGCTTTAGGAAGGTTGAGAACCACTGGTCTAGAGGATGTGACTAATGTAAAACTGAAGACCTGAAATCATGAAAGTAGTTGAGACTGCCTTGGGAGAACGTATAGAATAAAGGGAGAGAAAGAGACAAGGAAGAAATCATGAGGGCCGCTAAAACTTAAGCAGGAAACAAAAGGTCAGAGGACAATAACTGATAGGTATGAAGACTGGTATCAGAGAAATGAAGGAACAGAGTGTCCTAAGAAGAAAGCAATCAGTATTGTCAGAAACTACAGAGAGGTGACATAGGATGAGGACTGGAAAATAGTTAGATCTAAGAGCTCATTTGTGATTATTTTTAAAATAGTTTTATTGGGATATAATTCACTTATTAAATTTACCCATTTAAAGTATGCAGTTCAGTTGTTTTTAGTATATTCAGAGTTGTGTAGTCATCACCATTACCAAAACATTTCTGTCATCCCCAAAGAAACCCTTTACCCATTAGCAGTCACTCCTCACTTCTCCTCCTCCACAGACCCTCATTAGTGATTTTCAAAGAGGACAGTTTACGCAAGTGTGGCAAACTGAAAAAATAAGGAATTACTAATAATAAAAGCATATTATCCTTTCAACTCTTTGACAGTAAAGAGAACTAGGAGAGACAGGCAGAGTGGAGGAGGTGTCAGGGATGGTTATTTAAAGCAGGAAATAACTTCAACACGTGGTAGGTTGAAGAGAAGGATTCAGGGAACAAAGACTGAAAGATACAAGAGCTAGGAGATAAATACTAGTTCAGATCCTGGGTATAGTTGAGTAAGACAGAATCAGGAGCACAGATGGAAGGGTCTGACTTAGTAAAGAGGAGACACCTTAGGAGACTGAGGTGATAAAGGTAAGAAATTACTAAGTCAATACCTAAAATAGATGACTAGGAGTGGGGAGAAGCCAATGGTGTAAAGTAATTTACATATCATTATCTAAACTTTATTAGGAGTTTTAAATACTTCATCACTAGCAAGCTTTACTGTTTTAAAACTAAAGTGATAAATATGCAATAGAGGGAGTTTATCTTCTTATTAGTCAGGGAAAAGACGAAATAGGAGCCATAACCTGGACATAAGAAAAGAATGAGTCATAGGAAAAGCTAAGAGAAGAGCCTTCCCCAGTTTCTTCAAAAGTTTAAAGATGGATGAGCCTCGCCTGGCTCCAGCATTATTTAACCTCCATACCACACGTAAAAATTATGCTTTGCCCAAGTACTACAAACAATTAATAAAGGGCTTAATTCTCCCATTTTGACAAAAAGCAATTGCCACACTGAAGTATAATAAGGACTGGTAGTCATTATACTTACTACCTTCAATCCTCAGAAGCAACATTCTACACATAAAAGATTCACAACCAGGGCATTCATCCAGAATAACTTTCTGTATCTGCATATGTGTATAACTGTATGTGTTTGGGAGGGGGACAAGGAAAGGGGGGTAGAGTCACAGCCTTCCTGTTGAAAGACATTTTACTGACAAAGCAGTTTTCATTCTAACTCAGAATCCCAACAGTAGTACTGCTTTGTGGAGATAATTGCTGAACTTTAGACTACTTTATTGTTCATTCATTTAACATGAATAATTAAATACACTCTAACATCATCCAATTCCAACATGACAAGTAACAGAAAGCTTTTGTGTTAAACCCTATGGTATATGCCTCCATCACAAGTTGGATTAAGGTAGGAAAAAATAACATTGAGCTGCAACTGAGAACCCCCAAATAGGGAATAATAATAATGAAAAACTGATGTGAATACGTCTGGAATTTTGCCCCCAAACTCCATCAATTTCTATGACTAACAAAATCTTGATTTCACATGACACCAATAGCATGAAATTGCTAGTTTCGTAGAACAGTGATAAGAGGAGAACTTGATGGACTCAAGCTCAAATGTCACACCTCCCCCTTATTGTGTAATCTTATGCAAGCTACTTTATCTGCCTTTGTCTTAGTTTTCTCACCTGTAAACACAGATCACATGTCGTAGTGTTGTGGGGTTAAATAAAATTACATATATAATGCCTAGTACATAATGACATTAAAAAATACATCTGTCCAGCCCTGATGGTGTGACTCAATGGTTAGAGCATCAGCCCAAGCACCACAGGTCACGGGTTTGACTCCCGGTCAAGGGCACATACCTGGGTTGCAGGTTCGATCTCTGGCACTGGTCGGGACATGTGCAGGAGTCACGTCTCTCTCTGATATCTCTCGCTCGCTCTCCCCCACCCCCCATTCCCTCTCCTTCCTCCCTTCCACTCTTTCTAAAAAAAATCAATGGGAAAAATATCCTCGGGTGAGGATTAACAACAACAAAATATATACATAGATATATCTGTCCAATTATTGGTCCTACCATTAAAAACCGCAGCTTACTGCCAATAAGCATATGAAAAGATGCTCAACATCATTACTCATTAGGGAAATCCAAATCAAAACCACAATGATATATCACTTCACACCTACTAGAATTGCTGTAATTTAAAATAAAAAAGAAGAAAGAAAATAACAAGTATTGACAAGGATGTGGAGATATTGGAACCCTCATACTTTGCTGATGGGAATGTAAAACGGTGCAGTCATTTTGGAAAACACTTTGGTGTTTCCTTAAAAAATTAAACAGAATTATCATATGACCACTCCTAGATATATACCCAAAAGAATTTAAAAACAAGGACTTATAAAGAGCATTTGAGATCTTGCTCCCCAGCATATGTTGTCAGTTTAGCTCAAATACTCATAAAAGTTCAAGAAAAACAACAGCCCTAGCCGGTTTGGCTCAGCGGTTAGAGCATCGGCCTGCGGTCCAGAGAGACCCGGGTTCGGTTCCCACTAAGGGCATGTACTTCGGTTGCAGTTTGTCCCCGGCCCTGGTTGGTCGTGCGGGTGGCAGCCACTCAATGTGTCCCTTTCACGTCGATGTTTCTCTCTCTCTCTCTCTCTCTCTCTTCCTCTCTCTCCCTCCCACTCTATCTGAACAAAAAATGAAAAAATGTCCCGGGTGAGGATAAAAAAAAAAAAGAAAAACAACAGCAAGGACTTATATACCTGTACACAAATGCACAACAGCACTACTCACAATAGCTAAAAGGTGCCAACAACCCAAGTATCCATCAACAAAAGAATATATAGAATGTGCTATATTACATACAATGGAATATTTATTCGACCATTAAAAGAAATCAAGTTCTGCCCTGGCCGGTTTGGCTCAGTGGTTGAAGCGTCAGCCGGTGGACCAGAGAGGCCCAGGTTCGGTTCCCGATAGGGGCACGTACCTTGGTTGCATCGATGTTTCTCTCTCTCTCTTCCTCCCTCTCTCCTCCCGCTCTATCTGAAGATAAATGCAAAAATGTCCTCGAGTGAGGATAAAAAAAAGAAAGAAATCAAGTTCTGCCCTGGCGGGATGGCTTGGTGAGTCGGAACATCGTCCCCCACACCAAAAAGTTGTAGGTTCAATTCCAGTAAGGGCACACATGGGAGGCAACCAATCGATGCTTCTCTCTCACATCAATGTTTTTCTCTTCCTCTCTCTCTCTGAAAGTCAATACAAAAACATGTCCTCAAATGAGGATTAAAAACAAAAAGGGAACAAAGTTCTGATACATGCTACAACATGTATGAAAATATTATACAAGGCTAAATAAGCAAGACACAAGAAGACAAATATTGCATGATTCCACCTATATGAAATATCTAGAATGGGTAAATTCATAGACAGAAGGTACATTAGTAGTTACCAGGAGCTGGAAAGAGGGGGAATGGGTAATTACAACTAAACTGGTACAGAGTTTCTGTGTGGAGTGATGAAAAGGTTTGGAAATAGAAAGTGGTAAGGGTGTACATACAACTTGTAAATATAATTAATGTCACTGAATTGTTCTCTTAAAAACGGTTAAGCCCTGGCCAGATAGCTCAGTTGGTTAGAGCATCATCCTCACATGTCAAGGTTGTGGGTTCGATCCCTGGTCAGGGCATATACAAAAATCAACCAATGATGAATAAATAAGTGGAACAACAAAAACTGATGTTTCTCTGTCCTTCCCTCTCTCTCTCTCTAGTCAATACAAAATTTTAAAATAGTTAAAATGGCAAATTTTGTTATAGAATTTACAAAAGTCATCTTGACAGAAACCTTCACACAATTTTCCATCTTCAAAAACTTAATTGTAGAATCTTGTTTTTGAAAACAAGCAAATATCAATAGTTTACATACATAAAAAAATAGGGGAAACTAGGTGTCCATACTATTTTAATTTTTGTTATCCAAAACTGTTCTAAAAATTAGTGTAATTTTAAGGCAATCTACTGAATATCAAAATCATTATGCTAAGTAAAAGAAGCCAGACTCAAAAGGCTGTATATACAGTATGATGCCAATTTATATGACATTCTGGAAAAGCAAAATTATAGGAAGAACGACGCCAAAAAATCAGTTGTTGCCAGAGACTGGAGGGTGAGTGGAGGGGATTGATTACAAAGGGTCATAAGGACACTTTCTAGAGTGATGGAAATATCCTATATTTTCATTATGGTGGTATTAATTACACACCGTTGCTAGTTCTCATAATTTATAGAGCTGTACACCTCAAACAGATTAATTTTATTATAAGTAAATTATATCTCAATAAATCTAATTTTTTCAAAAACAGTTACAGAGTCCTGTCATGCATTGCAATACAGGCAGAATTCCAATCCGACAGTGTCATTATGAGGTTTGTCAGATAAAACCAGGCTATGAAACCTAAAGCCAAAGAGCACCTTTTCCCATCTCAGCTCCGTGGTCTAAAAAACACACACACTTCACTAAAAAGAGGAGTCAGAATAGTTATATATTACATCAGAAACACATATAAAGTGATTAAATAAATCAATTTGGTTATGGCTACTCATAGCACTATGGTTTTGTTTAAAGGTTTAATTAGGTCTCCTTTAGTGCTTATCTTGGGGGGAAATACATGTTTCTCATAATTCCCAAAACTGCAAACAGAACATTTTAAAAAGTGTTTTCCCGTTTCCTAATTAGACAGGTACTTTCCTAAATCTGGCTATCTCTTTCATCAACATCCATGTTTTTTCCCCACCTCACCAGAAAGTAAGTACCTGCATTGATTTCTTTCATTTTATGCACCCTTTTATCTTGAAAGAGGATTTCTGTCTTTGCTTTTTCCTCTCATTCCACAGCAGAACTTTGACAATACTCAATCTCTTCCTGCTTCTTCTGTTATTCTCTGAAGGTAAACTGGCAATTTCTGTTTTTATAGGAAAATACTTCTTTTTTAAATATGTTTTCATTGATTTTTTAGAGAGGAAGGGAGAGAGAGATAGAAACATCGATGTGAGAAAGAAAGATCAATTGGCTACCTCCTGCACCCCCCCCTACTGGGACTCAAGCCTACAACCGGGCATGTGCCCTGACCAGGAATCGAACCAGACCTCTCAGTCCATGGGATGACGTTCAATCCACTGAGCTGCACCGGCCAAGCAAGGAAAATACTTTAATAAAAAAAAATAGCCTGCTTCAATACCGCAAAATTTAAGCCAATGATCTTAACAGTGTTATTCCTTTCTCTTCTCATAGTCAAATTCCTTATCAAATCCCTACTCGTTGCACAATAGGAACAAGCATTACTTTGCTGCTCATTTAGTCACTGACCTCTCCTTTAGTCCTCTTAACTATGTCTTCCACACTGCTCAAGCCAGAGTTCACAGGCTGTGCTAACATTTCCTTAATCATCCAAATAACAAAATTTGACCATTGGCCTCTAAATTCTTTATAGCAGATGTCTATTTATTCCCATCTCTTACTTCACCTATGTGCTGTCCTTATCTTTTCAAATAAGCCTGGCAAATCCTTCCTTAAACCTATTTCTTATTTTCTCCTATCTAAGTTTTCCTCCAAGTTGTTCTCTGTGCATTGAAATAATTGTCATTGACACCTTGTCACCTTTTCCTACAGCAACAGTTTAAGATCTAAATTCTTTATTCAAAAATCTTGCCTCATTAACTCTCATCTTTTTAAAAAGTACCTGTAGTATCCCATACAGCTTTTCTTTCCATTAACAAGTTTTTATAACTACTTTCTGTTATATGTATTGTAGTTAGTCTCTCCTAAGTGGAATATAAACTCCGAAAAGGCAGGAAGTATTTATTCTTTAACACACACTCCAAAATCTGATTACATGCTATGTATCTAAACACTGAAGTACTATATGAAGAAATGCACTGAAAAAAAAAAATACTAGGCTTAGTTAGCATTGTAAGATATTTGTGAGCAATGCCTCTAATGTATTATGCTAGGCAATTCACAAACTCACTGGGCCTCATCTTCCTCTTTTAAGTAAATGAGAAAAGACTTGCAGGTTTACTCCACAGAAAATAAGGTCTGTGGAGAGGGAAAGCATAAGTTAAGTTATAATCATCACCCGGCCAGTATGGCTCAGTGGTTGAGCACTGACCCATGCACCAAGAGGTCACTGATTCGACTCCCAGTCAAGGCACATGCCCAGGTTGTAGGCCAAATCCCCAGTGGGGCGCATGCAGGAGCAGCCAATCAATGTTCTCTCTCATCAATGTTTTTTTTTTTCTCTCTCTCTCTCTCCCCCCAAAATCAATAAAGAAAAAAAGTGTTGTTTTTTTTAAAGTTATAATCATCAATCAACACAAATATAAGGATATTATTTACTTGATCATTGTTAGTCATAGGTACTTGTTTAAAATAAGCCTCTAGTGTTGTTTTGCTTTTAAACCAAACTCAATGATTAGCAAATTAAGTGAATCAGAATTGTACATTATTTTATCACATAAATAATGCAACTTTTGTACTATAAGACTAACAAAGACATATGTTTAACAGTAAGGATGTTAATTATATAGTATCTTAAATGCATTCTCAAGGTTAAAAGATAAATACTTGCTGCTAAGCCAGTAATTGCCTTCAAATCTATTAAAATCAAGAATATTTTAAAATCCCACTCACTTTTATACCCAAATAGCTGAATTTAACTGCCTACAATGTCCATGTGTATGTATTCCCATTGTGTTTTAAATCCATCACATGTTGCAAAGAACAGATTGCAGAAAAAAGGAAAGATAAAAATATAAATGCACAAAATAAAGATATCAAAAATGTGACTCCCCCACAGAGACAAGATAAAGTTTCTTCTAGTCCTAACCATAACCCCATGAACAACCTGAAAGATATCCTACCCCAGTATCATTTCCAAGTATGACCACAGTTCCAATAAAAAGATCATCATGGGCCGGGCCGGTGTGGCGCAGTGGTTGAGCATCGACCCATGCACCAAGAGGTCGCCAGTTCGATTCCCGGTCAGGGCACATGCCCAGGTTGTGGGCCCGATCCCCAGTGGGGAGCATGTAGGAGGTGGCCAATCGATGTTCTCTCTCATCAATGTTTCTATCTCTCGCCCTTTCTAAAAATCAATAAAGAAAAAAATTTTTTCAAAAATCACCATGGCCCTGGCTGGTTTGGCTCAGCGGTTAGAGCGTCGGCCTGCGGTACAGAGAGACCCGGGTTCGGTTCCCACTGGGGGCGTGTACCTCGGTTGCAGTTTGTCCCCGGCCCTGGTTGGTCGTGCGGGTGGCAGCCACTCGATGTGTCCCTTTCGCGTCGATGTTTCTCTCTCTCTCTCTCTTCCTCTCTCTCCCTCCCACTCTATCTGAACAAAAAATGAAAAAATGTCCTCAGGTGAGGATAAAAAAAAAAAAAAAAAATCACCATGGAAGAATACTATCAAAATGGTTAGAAATTAGAAATTACTACCGATACATTTTCCTTTTTAAGCAGGAATCCAAGATAGAAAAGCAGAATTTTTATACTGAAGATCTGCACTGTCCAATATGGTAGCTACTAACCTACTGAATGTTTGAAATGTGGCTACTCCAAAGTGAAATGTAAGCATAAAATGTACACCAGATTTCCAAGACTTAACACAAAAAAGCAAAATAGGTATGTGGCCATCATGTAATATTTCTACTGGACAGCATTGATACAATAGTCAACTCTCAAATAAAAAGTGTATACCAGAGGTGTTAAGTAGTTTGCTTAATAACTCACTGCTTGATAGTATCATAGCAGGGTCTAAACCTGATCACGGTAATCCCACCCTTTTTAATAGAAGGAATTCGCCCTTTAAGATTGAGTATTATCTTCCTTATTAGATGCACTCATTCCTTCTCCATCTCCCAGCGAGGTGATCCCATCCTTTTTAGTACTACTTGGATCTACTACTGCCCTAATAACCATACAGTTTTAATTTGTGTGTCTGTCTCCACAGATAGACTAGAGAACTTCTTGAGAATAAGCACTGTCTCATTCATTTTTCTATCCCTGGAACCACTGCACTGCCAGGCACCCTTACAGGGCCTCTGAAAACAATAAGATCTTTCAGAGGGTCAAGTTTTAGCCCTACTGAGGTACAACTAACAAATCAAATAATGTACTATGTGAATGCATGGCACTAAAACATTCACCTTTATCTGAATTTACCTGCCTTAAATTCTTTTTGGAATATGAAAAATATATAATAAAATGGTTAATTTATGTTATCAAAGCAATACAAGTTACAAAACATGAAAAAAAAAAAAAGTGCTTTGCACTGCTGCTCTGAAAAGTTTGGTCTGATGCTCTGATAAGAACTCTGAGCTCCTGGGAAATCCAACACTCTCATTAGGTTAAGTTAACTTTACTGAATGTGCTTACTAAGTAAGAACATTGTGCAAGATGAAAGAAAGATTCCTAGACGTGGAAATTGATGCTGCCACCTTCAATTAATTGAAAAAATTGGAACCATTCATGACTGAAGGGAGAAACAATCTTACGTTGATATGCAGCTAATTATATAAAGTTGTAGTTTCTAAAACTCTAAATGCAAGCATGCCAACTTTCATATTCTATAAAATAGAAAAATTGTGAAACCCATGGACAAAAGCATTAAAATATATTGCTTGCCAAGAAAAACTGCAAGCAACATGCATACAAAATACAAATTGCAACAGAGATTTTCATCAGAAAAAAAAAATTGCTGTTTAATCTGTTAATTTAGGCAAAATAACTTGTGGAAGTTCTGTATGTGCTTTGTACCCACATAAAAATCACTTTTGAATTAAGTTTGAGTTAAATAATAAAATCTACTCTCATTCAGTCATAGTGCTTTTTTCACTACTCAAAGACTGTCTTAATATTAAAGAAGCAATTATCTTCAACTGTATAGAACTCAACTAAGGCACTTTAGTCTAATTTGCTACCATGAATAAGAGCACTAACCCAACTATGTCAGAGCTGCTAAATCTCCTAGGAGGACTTGGCCACAAGCCAAGGAGGCAAAGGTACAAAGTCTCTCTGGGAATCAGTCAGTGTTCCTGGACCTCCTAACGGGGGAAGGCTTTCGCCCTTTAACTGTCTTCACCACTCTTCTAATAGCTTTCTTTTATCTGCATCTCTTCTAATCTATGCCTTTGATACTCCAGCACATTATAAAAAAAAAACAAAAAAAAAAACTTCCCGACAGAGCTTTTCTGCCTGACACCCACCTGAAAAGATTTTAGGGTATGTCTTTAATTGGTAATCTTGTTCAAAGAGCAAGGCCTCTTTCCTTACCCTAACACCCACTGATAAAAATAAAAATATAATTACAACCTCAACTTCGATCAGGAGACTACAGGGAAAGAACTACTACAGGTTCTTTCACGTTGTTTATCTCCAGACTTTCTTCCTCACTTACTTTTCTCCTTCCTCATTTCCCTTCTCAAGCCCTGCTCCCCACTCCCGAAAAAAAAGAGTCCACAGCTCGTTTTTAAAGCCAAACCATTTAGTGAAGAAAATAAGCATGTACTGCTTTTTTCTTCAATTATTTATTGTTCCTCCGTCACTCAGGAAGTTAATCTGACCGCCCTCCCAGAAAGATGATGCGCTCAATACACACTGAAATAATTGTCTTCCCCAAGCAAGTGGATTCGCGGCAAAAGAGCAACCGCGGGCAAGTGGGATGAAAAAAAGGATCATTAGCCCCCAAAGCCCGAGATGGAAGGGACAAGGAGGTGAAAAGGGGGTGGGGGGAGAGAACATAAGTGAGAAGTGTAACACACACTCGCCGGACTTACAACTTAACACTTCATCAAGAAAACAGGACCGGCCATTGCGGCTCCAGCCCAGTCCCGAAGAACAAGGGGGTGGCCTTTCCTTTCCCTTTGGGACAAAACTAACTCCCAGCCCCCCAGCCCCGTTCCCGACAAGAGGGCCTGGTAGGGGCGCAGGCCCCTCGCACCTTCGGCAGAGCAGTCGGCAACGGCCTGGGTGGAAGCAAGGCCCGGAGGGAGGTGGGTCGGGCTGGGGCAGTGTCAAGAGTACGGGATGAAGGGTCAGAGGTGGGCTCCCACGGGGCTGGGGGCTCCGGCAAGGGACCCTTCATCCTGGAATCCCCGGGGCCCCTCGCTGCCCTTGAAGAGCTGGGTTCCAGGTACCAGCCCCCGGCCGCACCCACCGCTCCTCACCTCACGCTTCCTGAGCCTCCGTCTCCACCACAACCCAAGCCGTAACAGCCGCCACTGTCCGAGCCATTTCCCACTCAGCTGCCTGAGCCGCCGCGAAGAGCTTCGGCGGACTCCGCGGCCAGCCAAGCACAGAACGTCACTTCCGGTCTTGGAAGCACCGCCTTCCGCGCCCAGGCTTCTTGCGGATTGGCTGGTGCCGATGGCCTACCTGCGGTAGCGGGGCGGGGCCTGAGCGCGTCTTGTGAGGCGCCAGCTGTGATGGTGGGTGCTAAGGTCCGGCTACCCACCCGAGAATGTCGAGCGAGCCCCGGACGTCTCTCACCTTAGCCACAGACTAGGGGAGTGGGGCCTCCAAAGCCGCGTCAACCACTGAAGTGCTCTATTGTTTCCGTACCCTCTCCCGGGACGCCGCGCTCGCCTCCATCCGGCTGCGGTTCCCAGATTCGTGGTCTCCGCCCCAGGCCGCGCCGAGATTAGTTTGTGATTGGAAGACTGAAAGGAACAGACATGATAACAAAAATAATTCACTCCAAGCAACATTTACCGATTTCTCACATCGGATCGGGTGCTGTGGATTGTGTGGTTAGTGACCCATACGTGGATTGTGTAAAGCGCTTTCGAAGCGCTCATTTAATCCTCACAACAGTCAGGTAAAGAAGCCCAGTGATTTCCAGCCAGACGTCTCTTTTCTGCGTTACAAACTATCTTCACGTCCAATCTCCATAATACCTTTCTCATGAGAACTGAATGAGATTTTGCTTCTAAAGCGCTTTGCCCTCAAATGTTAGATCAAAAAATTACATAACCATGTCAAGCAGATAGGAAAATCATCCCTATTTACAGATGGTGAAGCTGGGGACACGATTCAAATTGGGTTCTAACTCCAATCCTTTGCATTTTACAACAGATTTCCCTTAAACTGTAAGAGAAGGGTGGTCTGCTCCTTCCAGATAGTCACAATCTAATGTGGTACAGAGATTTGAACTGTACCACTCAGTTAAAAAAAAATTTTTTTTTTAATTTGAGAGGAGTCTGTATGAAAAGTAGAAACTTATCTCCACTCAACACAATGGGAAAGAAATAGATTTTTTTTTCTTTTTTGAGGGGTGGCAGGTCAAGAGGATTTGAAGTGGATAAAGTTCTCTAATTGCTGTAATAAACATGCCTACCTACACTTGCCAGGAGATGAGACTGTATGGAGTTGTTATTCTGTGAGAAATTTAGAAGCAACTGTATTATTCTCTGTAGCTCTGGCTACCAACTCTTGTCTACCCACCCTTCCTAATCCTAACTTTCCAACCCCCTCCAGGCACACACACTTCCAAGCAGGCTTTACACACCCTAGAAGAATGTCCCTTAGGAATTTCCTTAGTTTCACAGCATTGTTCTGCTTTATCTTCTCATCAAAGGAGGAATTTCTAGAATTGGCCGCTCTTATGTAAGATTAAAAGGGGAGGGAAATCAATTTATCTTGGGGTTGGTTTCCTAGCTTCTGCTCCAGAACTGAATGTGCCTTCAGAAAAGAAGGAAGAGGCTTTGAGAGAACACTGTATCTTGGGGGAAGATTAAATTTGACTTACTTGTGTTTTTCTTCTATTTGTCTTATGAAAAATACTTTCCCTGGTTCCAGCAGCAGAGGGCCCTTGCTTGAGTGACTTCCTTGTTGTAGTTCCAACTTCATTCTTTTCTTCTGGCTCTTAAATGGTCAGTGCGTAATAGGCTGGGATCCACCAGAAGGATCCCAGCAAGAAGAGGAAGACCTTCCACTATGTGAAGATACGTACACTGCTATGTCCCAAATCTGTAGGAGGATCCTCCCCCAACCATGCTGGCACTCTGATTTCAGATTTCCTGCCTCTAGAAATGTGAGAAATAAATTTCTATTTTTTTTTTTTTTATCCTCACCTGAGGACATTTTTTCATTTTTTGTTCAGATAGAGTGGGAGGGAGAGAGAGGAAGAGAGAGAGAGAGAGAGAAACATCGACTTGAAAGGGACACATTGAGTGGCTGCCACCCGCACGACCAACCAGGGCCGGGGACAAACTGCAACCGAGGTACATGCCCTTAGCGGGAACCGAACCCAGGTCTCTCTGTACCGCAGGCCAACGCTCTAACCGCTGAGTCAAACCAGCCAGGGCAAATTTCTATGGTTTATAAGCAAAAAAGAAAGAGAGAGAGGGGGGGGGAGGGAGGGAGGGAGGGTGGGAGGGAGAGAGAGAGAGAGAGAAGCAAGGAAGGAGGGAAGGAAAGAGAGAGAAAGAGAGAAAGAAAGAGAAAGAAAGAAAGAAAGGAGCCCTGGCAGATTTAGCTCAGCAGTTAGAGCATCAGCCTGCAGACCAAAGGGTCTCGGGTTCGATTCTGGTCAAGGTCACATCTGGGTAGCAGGTTCGATCCCGGCCCTGGTCGGGGTCATGCAGGAAGCAACCAATCAATGTATCAGTGTTTCTCTCTCCCTCCCTCCTTCCCACTCTCTCTAAAATAAATAAATAAATAAAAATGGGTGCTGGATATTTTCAGCCGGTTTAAAAAAAAAAAAAGGATTACTCTGGCATTTCAAAATTGTGTTACCCTAGATGCACAGGGCTTGCTTAAGGCAAAGATAAACCTTTTACTAAAGAAGTTATATGCCTGGGATATGACTACCTACCGTGACCTGCCCAATTACAAATTTATAATCAAATCTCCCTATGAGGTTACTTTCCGTAGAACCCCCTTTTCAACCACAATTCCCCTGTTGGTCATAAATTAGTATGAAGAAGGCACTGATGACCAATAGTTTGGTCAGATAATATGGTCTCACAGCACTAGGGAGGCTCATTCCTAGGAAGTCACATCTTGTTGAAATGGTGGACCACTGGTAATGGAGGCAATACTATAACCATGGGCTGTGAGTTGAGGCTGAATTTTTCTAAAAAGGGAGGGGCAGGTAAATGGAAGGAAGTCAATTTGACCTTCATTGTGAAAAACACTCTGGGTCATTTCTGTCCTGTGCACTATCATGATTTGAGTTTTGCCATCTGTCTCATTTTCCCATATTTTGCATCCAGTATAACATTTATATCAGTAATCATAAACAATTGGAATATATAGAAAAACTCAAAAAACAAGCATAAATATTATTATGACTAATATCATTATCAGACACATAAATACAATCAAACAAAATGGTTTGAGTTCAATATTAATCCATAGGTATCCAGGCCTTGTCAGTATCTTGGGATAACTGTCTACCTCTGATGTCAGTGGTTTCTCATCCTTGAGGAGCCTTTGGTATCTCTGGTAGGTAGAGGTGAGTGTCAGAGACAGAAGTAGATGTCCATTTGTGGTTATGTGGGCTGGATAAGGCCCCTTCCAAAAAGGTTGGAGACTATTTTTTTTTTTTTCATTTTTTGTTCAGATAGAGTGGGAGGGAGAGAGAGAAAGAGAGAGAGAGAGAGAGAAACATGGATGTGAAAGTGACACATCGAGTGGCTGCCACCCGCACGACCAACCAGGGCCGGGGACAAACTGCAACCGAAGTACATGCCCTTAGCGGGAACCGAACCCGGGTCTCTGAACCCGGGTCTCTCTGGACCGCAGGTTGACGCTCTAACCGCTGAGCCAAACCGGCCAGGGCTGGAGACTATTTTTTATTTGATGTCCTTTCCAAAAACAAAATCTCCAAGTGGCAGTCAATGAATTTAAAAATCTTTGTCTCCTTGCCCAGCCGGTGTGGCTCAGTGGGTTGAGCATTGTCCCATGCACAAGAGATCGCGTTGAATTCCCCGTCAGGGCACTTGCCCAGTTTGTGGGCTCAATCCCCAGTAGGGGGCGTGCAGGAGGCAGCCTATCGATGTTTTATCTCTCCTTCTCCCTCTCTCAAAATCAATAAAAGCATATTTAAAAAATAATAAAAATCTTTGTCTCCTGGAAGCTCACTGTGAAAGGAAGCAGTTACCAATTTGACATATACCAAATAGCATTTAAACACTGATACGTAAACTTCCTAGTTCATATATACCCCCTAATAAGATAAAGCAAAGACAAAAGTGTTTATCTTATGAGAAACGAGATACACCATCACTTACAGTCTTCAAACATTATTGCACTTTAACTTTCATAATTTGACAATGCATTCATGAAACAATCTGCAGACAACTAGTTTTAACAGACAAATTAAGGAACACTTGTAAACAGACATGACTCTCCTAAATTATTTATTAGGTAAGAATTTTACAAACATTATATTAGCAGTATCGGAGCTGGAGAACATTGCACCTTTTCCAAGCTGCATGGTGACAACCACCAATAGTGTGGTGAAACTTGTGGCCCTTTTCAAGGCCATGGCTCTTGCGGCCTGCAGATGTCAGCCCTTGCTTCTCCCCTATGCTTGTGGACTGAGTGTCAGGAATTCATCTGATAGCCTTATGGAATGCATCAATGAGGATAACCTCAAAGAATTTGTATGTGGAATCTTCACTAACCCAGTAAGAATTCAGGACTCTCAGATCCTCACAATGTCATCCAGCTCACTCCTTGGCAACAGAATGAAGGCTTTAGCTGTTAACACCATGTTGGACAGGCTGCCATAGGTCGCACACTTAGGAACTGGGCATTTGCAGCCACCATGGCTCACATGAATCCAATATATGACATAATCTTGCTTGGCCTTATATCCCAGCCTGCATACTTTATCGGGCAAGGTGGGGTGGGGGTTCTGTAGAGCAGAGAACTGGCAGTACTGTCAGCAGTGTACCCTGAGAAGAAATTGCATTACATTAAGACTGCTTCTTCCATAGCTCCTGGATGTACTTGTAAGCACCTGTCTTGGCTTACCTAATGGCTGTGGCCAGATGGAAAGGAAAGACCAATTTGGTATTTTCTTTTTATTTGTTAATCCTCACCTGAGGATATTTTTCCATTGATTTTTAGAGAGTGGAAGGGAGGGAGGGAGGAAGAGAAAGAGAGAGAAACATCAATGTGAGAGAGACACATCAATCGGTTGCCTCCCACAGGACCCCGACCAGGGCCAGGGATTGAACCTGCAACCCAGGTTCGTGCCCTTGACAAAAATCGAACCCGTGACCCTTTGGTCCACAGGCTGATGCTCTAACCACTGAGCCAAATCAGCCAGGGCAATTTAGCATTTTCTTAAAGTGACTTTATCAAACCTTGGCAATAGTTTAAGTTATTTCAATAATGTCAGCTCATGAATTCCTTAATTTTTGTTGTTGTTATAAATTCCTTAACTTAAGTCCAGCTTAAATGCACTGTGATGCATGAGGAGGGTAAAAACTGAAAAATAGCCCTGGCCGGTTTGGCTCAGCGGTTAGAGCGTCGGCCTGTGGTCCAGAGAGACCCGGGTTCGGTTCCCGCTAGGGGCATGTGCTTCGGTTGCAGTTTGTCCCCGGCCCTGGTTGGTCGTGCGGGTGGCAGCCACTCGATGTGTCCCTTTCACGTCGATGTTTCTCTCTCTCTTCCTCCCACTCTGTCTGAACAAAAAATGAAAAAATGTCCTCGGGTGAGGATAAAAAAAACAAAACAAAACTGAAAAATAGGTTTCCCCAGGGAGCCTTAAAGAATGAAGTGGCCATTTTGGATTTCCCATAGCCCTGACTATTCATTTATTATTGTCTACCCATACAATAAACCTTAGAAGTTTTTCATCACTTATTTTACATTGCTTCCCATGTAAAATAAAATAAAAGACTAATTTAAAATAGACTCATCTTTTGGGGTGTTCCAGGAACCCTTCTAGAACACTGCTAAGTTTTTCCTATAGATATTGAGATTTTAACTCTTAAAACCTCAATTTTTAATGAAAACTAAGAAATCAAATTTATGAAGACATTTTAAAACCTTTATTAACATAGGCTCTTTTACTGGCAAATAATAGATTTTATAATTTTAGAAACATATGCTTCCTCAGCAAAGTACAAGAAATTTCATTAACAGATAACCCCAAAGTAGGAAAACCTATGTTCAGTAATTAATAATTTCTTTTTGTAAACCCAGGTAAAATAAAGACATGTCTGGCCCTGGCCAGGTCACTCAGTGGTTGGAGCATTATCCCATACACCAAAAAGTTGCGGGTTGGATCCCCGGTCAGGGTGCATACAAAAGGCAACCGATCTCTCTCTCTCTCTCAAATCAATAAATTAAAAAATGGAGTATGTTGTAATAGGATAGGATACCTCTGGAAGAATACACATAAGAAATTGATAGCTCTAGCCCTGGCCGGTTTGGCTCAGCGGTTGGAGCGTCGGCCTGCGGTCCAGAGAGACCCGGGTTCGGTTCCCGCTAAGGGGCATGTGCTTCGGTTGCAGTTTGTCCCCGGCCCTGGTTGGTCGTGCGGGAGGCAGCCACTCGATGTGTCCCTTTCACATCGATGTTTCTCTCTCTCTCTCTCTTCCTCTCTCTCCCTCCCACTCTATCTGAACAAAAAATGAAAAGATGTCCTCGGGTGAGGATAAAAAAAAAAAAAGAAAAAAAAAAAAAAGAAATTGATAGCTCTGACTGGTTTGGCTCAGCGGTTAGAGCGTCAGCCCGCGGACCAGAGAGGCCATGTACCTCGGTTGCAGTTTGTCCCTGGCCCCGGTTGGGGTCGTGTGGGTGGCAGCCACTCAATGTGTCTCTCTCACATTGATGTTTCTCTCTCTCTTCTTCCCTCTCTCCCTCCTGCTCTAGCTGAAGATAAATGCAAAAATGTCCTCGGGTGAGGATAAAAAAAAAAAAAGTTGATAACAGTGGCCACATCTATAAAGAAGACCTTGGAGGCTGGGGGTCAGCAAGAGGAGGGAGCTTTCCTTTTTACTATATATTCCTTTTCTGCAGGTTGCCTTTGTTACCATGAGCATGTAATACTTTCAAATTAAAAAAAAATAATGTAAGAGATCTTAGTCATTTTGGCATGAGGTATATTTAGACTGCACTGGATGCTAATACATTTTGATTAGAAACGAAATACATTTTGATGATAAAAAAGATAAAAAACACCCTGGCCAGTGTGGCTCAGTTGGTTGAGCTTTGTCCCATGCACCAAAGGGTCACTAATTCGATTCCTGGTCAGGGCACATGCCCAGGTTGCTGGCTAGATCCCTAGTAGGGGGCATGCAGAAGACAGCCAATTGCTGTTTCTCTCTCACATCAATGCTTCTCTCTCTCTCTCCCTCTCCCTTCCCTGCTCTCTAAAATCAATAAAAATGTATTTTTTAAAAAAGATAAAAAGCAAGTTTTTTTTTGTTTTGAAGTGGTATAAAACAGCTCTGGAAGTATGTGGAGTTGTGAGACTCAGAGGATGTGATGAAGGATGGGGTCCTGATTACTTCTCCTGTTATAAACCTGTTATAAAGTTGTGGTGGGGTGTTTACATTATCAGTCCTTCAAGGACATGTGTCCAGGATTTTCTAGCACAATTCTAATATTAGATTCAGTTGGGTTCCAAAAACATTGAGTGAGATCAGTCAGGAGCTGAGCTGGGTACAAGGGAAACAAAATGAATACAATCTGACGCTGCCCTTGAAGAGCTTACAGTCTAGAAAACCCAAAGATAGAACAAGAAAAAAAACAAAAGGTACAGAAATAGAAAATGTCAATACTCTGTGTTAAAAGCTATGGTAAAATTGAGCACCAGCTGCCAACAAAGGAGCACCCAGCTTTCCTGGAGGGGAGGGTGAGGCCAGGGAGGCTTCCCAGAGGAAGTGACCCTGAAGAATGAATGGGGTGGGGTGTCAGGTAAAGGTGGGAAATGGTGCATCAGGCAGAAGGAAAAGCATGAGCATAGGTACAGAGGCCTCAAAATGCCTCAGGGTATTTGGGGATATATAGATTTGAAACATTTCCAAAAAAGGCCAATGTTTAAGTAAGTGGTTAAAAAATTGTAAATCTGTAGAGCTTTGCAAATTTTTTCACATGAATATATGAATAGATTTTTTTTAAACCCATTGTCTCATGATGAGTCCTGTTTTTTTTTCCCCCTTTTATTGATTTTAGAGAGAAGAAGGGAGAGGGAGAGAGAGATAGAAACATCAATGAGAGAGAACATCGATTAGCTGCCACCTAAATGCCCCCACCTGGGGATTTGGCCCACATCCTGGGCATGTGCCCTGACCAGGAATCAAACTGGCAACCTCTTGGTGCATGCATAGGTCAACGCTCAACCACTGAGCCACACCAGCCGGGCAAGTCCTGGTTTTTAATTGGAAAGTATGGGCACTGTGACAGTAATCTCTCTGTTTTCTAAAATCCTAACATCCTACCCTGGCCAGTTTGAGCGTCGGCCCGTGGACCAAAGAGTCGTAGGTTCGATTCTGGTCAAAGGTATGTACCTCGGTTGCAGTTTGGTCCTCAGCCCTGGTCAGGGTCGTGCAGGAGGCAACCAGTCTCTAAAAAATAAATAAAATAAGATCCTAACATCCAATTACTCAGTTTAGTCCTTAATTACCTCCTATCTTAAAATGTTTTCAACTTGTTTTGTAATTATAGCTTCCTTCCATCTATTGGGTTTTTACTGTAAGGCATTGTACTCAGCAGTAAGATACTGTTTTATTTAATCCAAAGCCTAATTTTTAAAAAATCACTGCTATCCTCAACTTCTCCCAGACAAGATCATAAACTCCCTGAGGGCAGAAACCAGAGCAGATCTATGCTTTCCCTTCTCACAATTTCCCTACCCAGCTTCTCCCCTCTTACTCCTCCTACACGCGTAATTCTCCATCCTCCCTTGACCTTACACCCCCTTCAGCTTCTGCCTGATTTCTCTGCTTCCTATTATTATAGCAAAGCTCAAAAGAATTGTCTATATTTGCTGACTCTACTTTCTCACCCACTGGGCTTTACTCCCAACATACTGAAATGTCTCCAATCAGGTCAGTATTGACCCACATCTTGCCACAGTCAAACTGTCATCATCCTTCTGGACCACTAAGCAGTTTTTTAAATTAGTGATCACTCCCTCCTGGAAGCACTTCGTTCTCTAGGCTTCTACGATGCCAGGTCCATCTTATTTTCCTTCTACCTTCCTGCTTACCTCTTAGTCTCTTATCAACAACCCCTTTAACAGACTTCCAAAGGTACGAGTGCTCCAAGACTTAGTATTCAACTTTTTTCCCTTTGTTTATAATGTCTGCGTGAGCTCATCAAGTCCCATGGTTTTAAATACCATTCCTAAGCCAGTGATTCTCAAATTTATATCTCCAGCCTCTGACTTCTCCCATGAACTCTAGATTTGTGCAACTGTCTACTCGATATCTCCATTTGGATGTTTGATAGGCAACTCAAAATTAAGAATTGAGAACTCTCAACTTATTACCCCACACCTGTTCCTCACTTCCCCAAACCTCATCACCCCCAGGACTTATCCATCTCAATAATTGGTACCATCAGCCCAGTTACATAGGCCAAAAGGTCAGGAGTTATCTTGATTCCTCTCATTTCCTCACATCCTAATCAGTAAGTTCTACAGGCTCTCTGCCTCCAAAATACACCCTAATAGCTAAGGTGGCCTTCCTTGCCATCTCACTGCTGTAATCCTGGCCCAAGCCACAGTCTAACCAGTCTTTGCATATCCAGTCTTTCCCCTCTAAGTTCATTCCCCATGCAGCAGAATGATTTTAAATGGTAAATCAGATAACCTTACCCTGAGAATTGCACTGAGAATAAACTTTGCACTTTACTTACAAAGTCTCATACAATCTGATCCCTGTTTCCTCTCTTTTATGGCTCTGCTCTTTGCTTACTATATTCCAGCAACAGCAACCTTCTTTCCACTCCTAAACAGATAAGAACAGGTAAGCTAATCTCAGTCCTGCTCTAATGACTTCGCCCTAGCTATTACCTTTGCTGGAATGCTTAAATGTCACTTCCTTAGAATCACTCAATTTAAAATAGTTACCTGGTCCTTATGTATATAACATCACTATTTTATTTTATTTTATTTTTCAAAGGTTTTGAATGTACTTTATTTCTCCAGTCATGCTGTATTTTAATGGGTACACAGTGCTTTCACTTGGCATCAATTATGAGTTGGTGGAACAATTCTTTATTCCACCAGCTGGGATAATTACTAATCTCTCCATTCCTTTGGGGTGACTCTGCCAACAGGCGACAGGTTCCATTCTATTCCAATTTGTGTTGCTGTATATGCCCATGCAGCAATACAGAAAGTGGCTCCACTAGCTAGTACAGCATTGCCATATTTGTCATGGAAATCAGGTGTCTGCTTCGGGTGAATCTGCCTTGACATTATTTGCTGACTGCTTTGAACTGAAAGACAACTTGGCGCATTTTTTGGCTGATGGAAACATCGTGAAGCTGAAGACAGAACTGCAGCTGCTGGTTGTTGAAACTTGGTGTCAAGTACCTTTGCAAAGAACGCTGAAAAACAAAATGGCCAACATCACTTTATTTTAATGGTCTGTGAAGTATCAATTACCTCCTGATGCTTTTGAAAATTTATTTTAGTTCATAGTTTGTCTTCCACACTAGAATGTAAGCTCAATAACAGCAGGAACTTTGTCCTGTTCATCACGAATTCCTCTGCATTTAGAGCAGTGCCTTTCACAGAACAGGAACTTAATAACTGGTGAATGAATGAATATATTTACTTCCATTTATATTTGCTATCCTCTCCCCTCAGTTAAAATGACATAGCTAAGACCTCTTAAAGGTCTTAGAAATGAGCATGAGCCCTGTCTGGAGTGGCTCAGAGGTTAGAGCATTGCCCATGAACTGAAGAGTTGCAGATTTGATTTTTGGTCAAGGGCACGTACCTGGGTTGCAGGTTTGATCCCCAGCCCTGGTCGGGGTCATGCGGGAGGCAACAAGTTGATGTGTCTCTCTCACATCTCTCTCTCTCACATCTCTCTCTCTGTCTCTCTCTCTCTCCCCCTCTCCCCTTCCCTCCCTTCCACTCTCTCTAAAAATATCAATAGAAAAAATATCCTTGGGTGAGCATTAACAAGCAAGAAAGAAAAGAAAGAAAGATGCTCCTCCCACCCCCAAAGCAGGACAACTTCTTTTTAAAAAAAAAAAAACTCAAAACAGCTGTTACAGGCACTTGAAAAAGTAGGTAACATTTTCTGAGACCTTACTATGTGCCACATTCTAAGAGATTTAGTGTATTAACTCATTTATGCTTCACAATAACCCTATGAGGAAGGAACAATTGTAATTCCCACTTTACACGTATGAAACACAGAGAGGTTAAGTAACTTGCCTGGGTCACACAGCTAATAAGTTGTGGAGCAGAGCAAGCTGACTCCAGTGCCCAAGTTCTTAATCATCTACCATTCTGACTTAGGGGATGGCATTTCGATGAGTCTGAATGCTTGTCACGACTGTAGTCCTCTTTGAGGAGGGTGAGTAAGGAAAAATACCTGGGGTGTGGAGGTATGTGTCAAACCCATAGGTTTTTCTTTTTTGTATCATGGATCTTTTTGGCAGTCAGGTGAAGTCTATAGACTTTTTTTCAGAATAATGTTTTTACATACAAAGCTAAACTACAATTGGAAGTCAATTACATGGAAATATAGTTCTCAAAATAATAAATTAGCATTGCTATAGTAATAGACATGCTTCTTTTAAAAAATTATTTATTGATCCCTGGCCGGTTTGGCTTAATGGTAGAGCATTGGCCTGTGGAACAATGAGTCGCAGGTTCAATTCCGATCAAGGACACGTACCTCAGTTGCGGTTTGTCCCCGGCCCTGGTTGGAGTCATGTGGAAGCAGCCAATTGATGTGTGGGTTTACAACTTTGGAACAAATGAGAGGCACCACCTTGGGCAGGATCAGCACACTGTGATGGCCAGCCTTCCTTATTCTGCCACCCTTTCTCCCCAGTCACTTTAAAAGTGGTTAACAGACTACGATATGGAGATCAGAGAAGAACAATTTCAGAGCATTTGTGGGACAACACAAGACGCCCAGAAATGTACTGAAGCCCTACAGTGATGGGGCACAGATCAGCACAATGCAGATAATAATATAAATGTGATATCATTGTTACTAGAGTCTGAATAGTCAGAGGAAATTTGAGTTATATGTATATAAAAACTGCATCTTAATACTGCTACGAAGATTTGTAATAATAACAATAATAGTTAACATGATTGAATGTTTACTCTATGTTTGAAGCACTTTATATGCATTAATATATTTAATTCTTAGAGTAAACTTATGAGATAAGCACTGTTAATATCTCCATTTTACAGTTGAAATTGAGGTACAGAGAGGTGGAAGTATATTCTTGACTTGACTTAAATGCTATATTGACTGTATACTAGCTGCTGGAACAATAAACTTTGAGATCTCAGTGGCTTAACACAATAGAAAGTTATTTCTCTCTTGTGTAAGCCCAGTAAGAAGTTGGGTGTTTAGAGACCAAGACTGATGGAAAGGGCTAACATTTTCAATACAACCAAGGTCACTCTGTGGTTTATTGCTCCAGCCTGAAGGTGAAATGCATCCAATTCCACTGGCCAGAATTCACTTGCCCACACCTAACTGCAAGGGAAGCTGGGAAATGTAGTTGCACTGTGGGCCCAGAGGGAAAAGAAACAGATTTGGTAACCAACTAGTCAGTCTGTCATGCCAACAGATCAGATAACTATTGGCTCAAGCAAAAAGCCTCCCACCCTTTTTTTTTTTTCTCTCCAAAATGTGCTATTTCTTTTTTCAGATACATTTACTTAAGGAAAAATTGTCAATTTAAAGGGACAATATTGAGTTAAACATTCTGGTGGTTCATGACTATGGCAAAAGTCACAAAGGTGGTACCCTAATGACTGATGTTCAGGGTACTCTGGCATAGAGTATAAAGCATATGAGGGTGAGAAATGTGGGGTGGGGGCGTCTGGAAAGGGGATCAGATCATGGAGCATCTGAACACCAAGTAGGGAGTGTGGGTTTTACTCTGTCAACCATAGGAAGACGTTGGCTTGAGAACAGGCAATGAACACACTCAGAGCCGTGCTTGGCAGGGCGTGCTTTGTCTGACCTCTGGGTGCAGAGTGAGGGGAAGACCAGAGGCTGGGACAGCTCTGTGGAAGCCATTGTGAGATTCAAGGTGAACAGGTATATAGCACCCTGAACCAGGGTCAGGGTGGTCCAGCTGAAAGGGAGGAAGGGCTGGGTTCTAGAGCCATCAGGTTGTGTCATCAGCCACTATCTGGCTGATCTGGTGAGTAGATTTCTTTTCCAGAGGTGACCTTTCAGCCTCCAATCCTCCTCTCCAGTGTGATTTACTAAGGAAATCCAATAGTCTCTGATGGGGTTTTACTGAGTAAAGGAAACCAGAAGAGGCCAGCCCACCCCAGTCTCTCCAACTTCATCAGGGGGAGTTGGAAGTACATTCAGAGAAGATGGAGGAGATGGAATACTGCTTTCTCGGTCTGTGCTTCCCCACAGGAAAAGTCCGCTCCCACTTCGACCTCTTGTGGTGATTCATTTTATTCCATAGGATGAACATCTGATTCTCTAAGACCTTCAGCTTCATTTCACTGAACATAAGCCGTTCAAGGACCTTGTCCTGGAGGGCAAAGCAGGCATGCGGTCTCTCAACTTCTTTCATGTTCATGAAGTTGCAGTTGGGTTTGGCTTCGGGGGTCTTCTGTTTCTCTGTCTTTTCCTTCCCATTAGCTGGATGAGGGAGGGGATGGTCTTCGCCTGTGTTGAATGTGGTCTTTGTGCTGGGACCGGGCCCTCCTGGGCAAGGGGGATTGATGGGAGGGCTAATTTACTTGTTACATTTTGCACACCTTTTCATTTTCCTGACTGGAAAAAAATGGCTCCCTGATGTGGAGTTATGGTTGGAGTTGTTGGAGACAGACGTCACCCATTTGTCCCCAGGTGTGCCTGAAAGCTGCTAAGCAATATTTACCGCTATTTTTTTAAAAATTGATTTGAGAGAGAGAAGAATGGAGAGAGAGAGAGAGAGAGAGAGAGAGAAATGCTGATTTATTGTTTCACTTATTTATGCATTCGTTGGCTGATTCTTGTATGTGCCCTGACCGGGATCAAACCCAAAACCTTGGCATATCTGGATGACGCTCTAACCAACTACCTGGCCAGGGCCCCAAAATGTGTTTCTTATTTTATTTTTTTAATCCTCACCAGAGGATAATTTTCTATTTATCTTCAGATAGAGTGGAAGGGAGAGGGAGAGAAAGGGAGAGAGAGAGAAATATCGATGTGAGAGGGTCACATTGACTGGTTGCCTCCCACAAGACCCCTACCAGGGCCAGGGATGAACCGCAACCAAGGTGCATGCCCTTGGCCGGAATTGAACCCGGGACTCATTGGTCTGAGGGCTGACACTCTAACTGCTGAGCCAAACTGGCCAGGGCCAAAATGTGTTTCTTAATGGGCTAAAACCACTCTTTGAAGGGCTTAGTGCATGGAATTTTTTTTTTTTAAAGAAGGGAAAAGTGATTATTTGCCTCTATGCTGAGGATATGGTGTTATTACCACTCAGCAGGCTCTAAATTTTTCTGTATAATTATTGTCAGAAAGCATGGGTCGAGATCAGCTCTTCTTACATTCAGCTATAATATATTTTTTTAAAATCTTGAGAGTGTATTTGTAGCGTCACTCGCCCACGCATGGGCAGGAGCCAGAGCAGCGAATATAGCAAGAACGGAATCTCCCAATGTGACAAGGGGGGCGGGGGGGGGGGGGGGGGGGCGGAGTTGAGCGAGGGAGGAGGAGGGTGCAGCTTGCAGGGGGAGGGGAGGGAGTAGAAGGAGGGAGGACGGGGCAGGTGAGGCGCCAAAAGCATATAAAAAAATAGAGAATGTATTTGTATGTATATGTTTACACTTGATCTTAGCCAAAAGGCCGAGAAGCGATTGTATGTATATGTTTAAAGTATTCTCAAGGCCCTGGCTGGTTTGGCTCAGCGGTTAGAGCATCGACCTGTGGTCCAGAGAGAGCCGGGTTCGGTTCCCGCCAAGGGCACGTAGCTCAGTGGCAGTCCCCGGCAGTCCCTGGCCCCTAGTTGGGTCGTGTGAGAGGCAGCCACTTGATGTGTCCCTTTCACATGGATGCTTCTCTCTCTCCCTTTCTCCCTCTATCTCCCTCCCATTCTATAAATAGAAAAAAATATGGGTGACGATTTAAAAAAGTATTCTCAAATAACAAACATAAGATTTTGAGCTAGATGGTTGCTTAAATACTATTATTGAATAATTTTTCATAAAAGCACATTTTGCATTGGAATTCATGTTTGCTTCTTTTCCTACACGCCACTGCTCCTAACATTTGTCCAATCCATGCTCCACCCTTGCTTTTTCTTAAGCTCTTCCTCACCTCTTCTGCTCCTCATTGCCAAATCTTCCTCCAAGGACCTCAGACCTTGCTATTCTCTCCGCCTGGAATGTTCTTCTTAACTAGCTTCTTCTTGACGACCCCTCAGAGAGGCTTCCTGACCCCCATTCTCTCTAAAGCTGATGTTTGTCCCCTACCCACCCCGCCTCATTGTTCTCCCTCATAGCGCCTTGCTTTTTTTCTTCATAGCACTACCTTCTGTCTTATTTTATTAATTCACTTGTTATTTATCTGTCTCCTCCATTAGAGGATAAGCTTGTGAGGGGAAGCACTGTGCTTCATCTAGGTCTTAAGATGAATGAATAAATTGTCCAGTCCAAGAACTGCAAAAAATCTCTTCCATACCCTAAGGATAGTTCTTTTTTCTGAACTCCTGAATTTACTCCTGTCTGACCACAATCACTCACCACATTTAAAGGGTTTGAGTCCTCTTTGTTTCACGTTTTAACATGGTTTTCTCAGTCACATTGTGAGTTTTTAATTGTTTGGCTAATGCTTACAAGAACACAGCACAGCCAGTAGCGTCTGGATTTCAGCAAGGGATTTAAATATCTCTTGTGATGTTTCTGGGGGCAATGATGACAGAGGGCAAGAGAAGGAGTAGACGGGAAGCTTATATTTATTGAGAACTGCTTAGATTAGGCAAGACAGGAACCAGTGAATGCAAGTGATAGGGAGGTGGAATTGGCTCACTTCTTTAACAATGAGGGTAAATAAAAAATAGAATGTTTCCTTGGAAAGGTTATTGAGCACATTTCATTTGCCAGGCATATTTCTGGGCACTAGATATAGCGCATGAACAAGACCTGGTTCCTGTTCTCATGGTACTGACGGTCTAGTGAAGATTGGAAGGAATTATCTCAGAAATGTTCTATTAGACCTGGAATCAGGGATTCCAGCCCTGGGCAGAAACCAGATTCAGAGGTGGAGTGACAAAGCATGTGAACATTTGTTGAGAGTTTACTATATGACGTGCACCATTAGAAGCACCAAACACAGCTTCCACATTCCCTAAAGACCCAATGGAACCTTGAGGGGAGCAACACTGTAGTGTTCTTGGGTCGCCCAGGGCCCCGAGTGTTGCTGTGCACATAGGAGATATTTGATTACTGATATCATTCAAGTGCTTCGATGGCAGTGAGAAGCTAGTAGCATTCTTATGTCCTTAACACAGAAGATAAAATAAAAATTAATAATAACACAAAAAACAAACTAAATCATTTGCCAGAGGCCATTTTTTGCAGTTGTCATCAAAGCTGGATTTATACTCAGGACTTTCCCGCCTGTAGTCCCGGACTTAGATTCCACAGCCATACCTCTCCCTCCATATACATGAGGTAACTGTAATTGTTATGTAGCCAGTCATTACAGGAATTCTGGAATGTCATAGCTACAACTATGCCATCTGTGATAAGAAGCTTGATGAAAGGCTCTAGATACTATTTTACTTTATTTAGATTCTATTTTAACTATGCTACAAGTTTTGTTTCCTCTGCCTTTCCATAAATGGATTTTTGAAGCATTTTACTTTAGATCCAGCAGGGGGAGCAAGGCTCATGTTGACTAAAGGAAAACAAAAAACAACTCCCCCTCTACGAAAACCCCCAAACCAAAAAACAAAACAACAAACAAAAATACTTAAAATGCCTTCTAGTTTCCAAAGTATTTTATTTCCATCTTCCTTCAGTGTCCCTGAACAGCTCTTTATTTCTTCTCTGAGACCTTAGAGTATAAAAATGAAGTTAAACATGTTACAACAAAAAAACTTTTTTTGTGTGTGTGTGTGTGTGTGTGTGTGTGTGTGTGTGTGTGTGGTACGTGCCCCTAGCAGGAACCGAATCCGGGACTCTCTGGTCCACAGGCTGATGCTCCAACCGCTGAGCCAAACCGGCCAGGGCAAAAAAACTTTTATTTTTTTGAGTTCCTTTGAAGGCACGAAATGTCAGTATTCCATTTACCCATTTATCCAGACAAATATGACTTGTTGCCTACCTTGCCTGCTGGTCGGGGGCAGCAGGGGACACAGACAGAGAGGGAAAGGGTCAGACTAGAGATCAGGGATGGAGCAGCTAATAGGAGAGAGCAACCCCCTTCAGGGAGGAAGACATCTTTGAACTGGGTCTTAAAGGACAATTAGCACTCCTCAGGTAATCATGGTTGGAATTGGCATTCCAGACTGTGGGAATAATATGAGCAAATAACAGGTGCAGTGTATTTGTAGATTTATAAATAGGAGAGGAGCATGATTGAGGGTAGGTAAGGTAATTCTGGAAAGGTAACTTGACTAAGTGTGGTTTATTTCAACAATGTTGGATAATAGCTAACCATAATAACTAATATCTGTGTTAAACAAATACATATCTAATATCAACAAACACTGACATAGCACTTAATATGTTACAAATGTAGTTGTAAGCACTTTACAAGTATTAACTAATTTAATCTCCTCACAATCTGATTATTGTACCCATTTGTAAATGAAGAAACTGAGGAAAATTGAGGTTGAGTAACCTGCCCAAGGTCATGCAATTTGAGAGAGGTGGAGCCAGCATTTGAACCCTGGCAATCTGGCTTCAGAGTCTGCTACTGATCTAAATATTTGACCTTTGTAATCTCCTTTGATTCTCATAGCAACTCTGAAGTTGGTGATATTATTATACCCATTTTGTAGATGAAGAAAGGAACACAAGATTTTAAGTAATTTGCCTAAGGTCACACAATCAGTACATGATGGTAAAACGTTTAACCCAAGCAGTCTGACTCTGGAGCCTGTGTTTTTGTGGTTGGTTGGTTTGCTTGTTTTCTTTTCTTTTTTAACATGTTTTTATTGATTTTTTAGAGAGAGAGGAAGGGAGAGAGAGAGAAACATTGATATGAGAAGAAAACATCCATCGGCTGCCTCCTGCATGCCCCCTACTGGAGATTGAGCCTGAAACCTGGGCATGTGCCCTGACCAGGAATTGACTGGGACCTCTCAATCCATGGGATGATGCTCAATCCACTGAGGCACACTGGCCAGGCCTTTCTTTCTTTTTTAAAATTAATACACATTCAAAATTGTTCAAAATTCAAAAGATCTAAAATCGTATACAATGAAAAGTCTCTTTTCATATTTGTTACTAGCTGCCCAATTTTCTCCCTGAAAACCAATGCTATTGATTTCTTATGTTCCCTTCTAGTAAATAAAAAATATATATGGTCCTGGCTGGTGTGGCTCAGTTGGTTGGGCTGCTCATGCACCGAAAGATTGCTGGTCCTATTCCCAGTCAGGGCAGATGCCTGGGTTTCCGGCTTGATTCCTAGAAGGGGGTGTGTAGGAGGCAGCTAATTGATGTTTCTCTCTCTGTCTCTGTCTCTCTGTCTCTCTCTCTGTCTCTCTGTCTCTCTCTCTCTCTCTCCCTTCCTTTCTCTCAAAAAATCTATTTAAAAATCTTAAATATATATATAATTTCCTCTGTACTATCACACAAACTGTGTATACTACACACACTGTTCTGCATTTGCTTTTAAAACCTAATGATATATCTTTTGAATGGCTGCATAGTGTTTCTGGTATGAATGTACTATCTTTTGTTTAACCAGTCCCTTACTGTCAGGGTTTCCAATCTTTTGCTATTATAAAAAATAAATGACAGTGAATAAAAATCATTGTGTATATGCCATTTCCCACATGTGTGAGCCTACCTGCAGGATAGATTCCTAGAATATATTTGCTGGTCAAAGATATCTGAATCTGTAATTTTGACAGAAGTTGTCAAATTGCTTTGTGTAGAAGCAGTACTGATGTATACACCCTCCTGCAATATAAGAGAATATCTGTTTGTCCATTTCTTTACCATCACAGTGTGTTCAGTGAAGAATTTTTATCTCAGTGCAGGTTTAATTTACATTTCTCTTATTATGAATGAGATTGAACATCATTCCATGTGTTTAAGAATTTAAGAATCATTCAACTTTTTTGTGTATGGAGCATTTGATCACAACCTTTGTCCATTTTTCTGTTGGGATTGTCGAGTGTGTGTGTGTGTATTTCAGCTCCTGGCCCAAAACCTACATGTGATTTTTCAGGCCCAACTGTAGGCAGTTACAAAGGCATTACTTGGCAGGCCTCATGGGGAAAAGCTGTCCCCACTTGACTTGATGCACATTGCAGTCTCCGAAGGGAGCTTTAGTCAAGGACTCAGGCCCCCTGCAGGCAGGCCATGGTCTTAAGCATATCTGCATTTCTAGACCAGGAGTCTTATTTGAAGGCCTCTTTATTTAGGACTTTTCTCAGGGGCCTCTACTGAAGCCTCCTTATTGGTGGGGAACAAGGGAGGGAGAAATCTTGAAGACACTTTTGGGCCCTCTGACTGAGTACTCAGTCTTTTCTACTCCTATTCTTCCTTTAAACCCCAACCCCCACATCTGTGCTGATTCACCTGACATGTGATATTCCATGGGGAAAATGTAACAGGAGGGTGTCAGAACTTTGTTGTATGAAATTGTATCAGCAGAAAGGAAGCACTTTACTTTTCCAAGAGGTTTTAAGTCACTTTGATACAGAGAAGCTGCCTTGATTTCCAACCTCGGTGAGTTGCAGATAAATTCTGGCTATAACATTCCATATCTAGATTAACTTTGTAATATTCAAGGAGACAAGTCCCTTGGTCCATTAGCAGTCCAAATTGGATGGAAACCTATTATAAATAGCCCTGTTTCACTTTGAACCCATCAAAACACTGCTTCCCTCAATTACACCTAAAATTCTGCCCTTTCCTCAAATCCTTTAGTGATTCCATATTTTCCTGTTTGGTGAGATGCCCCATAGGTTCTTTAGTGTGCAGTCTCCCTCATAGTAAGGTGGTCTTGGGTTGATTGAAGTAGGAGAGATTTGAACCCAGTTTTGTCTGTAGCAGACTCTAGTGTTTAAATGCTAAGCTGAACTGGAAATTATTTAACTTTTATGTCACATGTATTCTCAATGACCTTCAGCCAAAGACCACCAGGAACACTTCTATAGTTGAACAGTTTGGTTTATAACTCATTGCAGCAGGAGAGAACATATACCATGGGGAACCACAGGCATCTCAGTAAGAGGTGTTAGGACTCATTTAGGACTTGCTTTGGTTGGCTGATTTTGAAGAGGGTACAAAAGAGGGGTACACTCTGGATTGGGTGCTGTTAGAAAGTGTGGACAATTCTATCATTGAGTATCTCAATAAATCTTACCTGTAGGAAGGAAAGACTATAGTGAGGCTAAAGCTATAATTGGTAAAGCAGCATCCATCACATTAGCCAGGATAGCAAGATGTGTGGTATTTTATGGCTTAAAAAATGTTCATGTTTTGTCTGTGTTCAGATGTGATTATGGAGTGGTCTTGTTTTTGTCTAGATCCATTATGGTCACTGAATGGCCTTGCTTGATGTCGATGTTCTATGAAATAGTTCATGTGAAACAGAACATCAAGACCTAGCTGTGAGTGCCAGGGGAGCTCATAGCGACTCCAAGGCCCAGCAGCTGGTAGTACCAGGTCAGCTCCTGGATGTCAGGGGCTGCTTTTTGTTTTTCTCAATACCTACATATATGTATATGTGCACATGTGTGCATATGCATATATGCATATCTCTATTAAATTTATTTAAAATTCCAACTATAAAATTCAAACAAAAGAAAACTGATATTTGGTATGTTTTCCATTTAATTAGGAGTGTATATATATTTATGGTTTGGGCATGGGCTATATTTTGTTTTGTTGTGGGTATGTATTTATATATTTACTTTATTGAATATAAAATACATTCACATGGTTAAAAATTTTTTTAAGTGTATAAAGTCTGCTTTCTGTTCCTCATCTATTAAATTCCCACATTCTCTGATAGGTAACTACTTTTAGTTTTTGTGTGTCTTTCCAGAGATACTCTTTATATAGGTAATACATAGAAATGTAAATATATTCTCCTTCTTGTGTTTCTTTTATCAACTTAAAGAAAACAGATAAACATGGAATTTTGCATCTTGCTTTTCTATTAATACATCTAGGAGATATTTCTGTTTCAGTACAAAGAGAATGTCCTCATTCTCAGGGCAGTTTTGTTTAAACTATAATTTATTTAATGACGTATATTTTATGTTTTCAATCTTTGGCACCACAAAAATCATTGCAATGAATACCTTTGTATGCATATCACTTCACACATGGAAGAGAACATCCTTAAGCTAGTTTCCCCAAATGAAATTGTGTTAAAGGATGTACACACTGGTAATTTTGAGAGATGTTGCCAAACTGTCCTCAACTTGACAATCTTATCAGTAGAGTAAGCAAGTGTCTGCTTTCCCACAGCCTCACCAACACTATGTTAACAAACTTCCTGTTTTTTGCCAATCAGATGGTGAAAGATAACATTTCAGTGGTTCTAATTTTTGTGCCTATTACTATGAGTCAGTTAAGCCTTTTAAAGAAATACTTATTTTTTAGAGTAGCTTTAGGTTCATAGTAAAATTGAGGAGAAGGTACAGAGAGTTCCCAACCCCTCCAACACATAGCCTCCTCCACTATCAAAATCCTGCACCAGAGTGGTACATTTATTTCAACTGGTGAACCTATATTGACACTATAATCACCCAAAGTCCATAGTTTACATCATAGTTTACTCTTAGTGTTGTACATTCTATGAGTTTGGACAAATTTACAATGACCTGCATCTACCATTATAATATTGTTATTGGTGGAAATGGTATGCTCCACTGGAAGAAGCATACCACTGGAGGCACCCATGGGAGGATGAAATATGGTAGAAAGCTTTATTTCTGTGGAATTATACCCCTGGGTTTCCAAAGTCCCATTTCCCTTAGTCCAGTCATAGAAGAATTGTAGCTGGGGTTTCAGTAGAGCTAGAAGCAAAGCCAGTGTCCAGAATTTCCTTTCCAGGGTCCAGTGCAGCATCAGTCTAGCTGCAGTCCATTAGTCCATTGTATGTGGGGTTCATAGGCCCTGAGTCCTATGGGCGAATGCAGGAAAGCAGGAGCAAAAGAGCCCCACAAACCCAGAGTCACAGGAGTCCCAAGAGAACCAAGAGAACATAAAAACATAAGAGAGCAAATCCCTTTGTTTAGGGGGTTATGTATCCCAAATCTTCCTGCCCTTGCTGTGGCCACGCCCATTCTGGCCAACCATCTCTGTCCCCAAGTGTGATTGACAGGCAAGTATCTGTTGGTTCCCCCAACTTTACCGGGCATGCATCTATCTTCCCTTTGTCCAGTCCCATTCCTCCAATGTCTTGCAGGGAACATGCCTATAATGTCTGGTATTCCCTTTGCTCCTTTCCTATTATTAATAACTAGCTAATTACAATGGTATCAGTATCATACAGAATAGTTTCACTGCTCTAAAAATCCTCTGTGCTCTGTCAGTTCATCTCTCCTGCCCCTCTAACCCCTGACAACCACTGATCTTTTTACTCTCTCAATAGTTTTGCCTTTTCTAAAATGTCATATAGTTGAAATAATACTGTATATAGCCTTTTTAGATTGGCTTCTTTCATTTAGTGATAGGCATTTAAGGTTCCTCCATGGTTTTTTTATTTTATTTTAAGGCTTGATAGCTCATTTCTTTTTAGTGCTGAATAATATTCTATTGTCTGAAGGTACCAAAGTTTATCCATTCACATACTGCAGGACATCTTAGTTGCTTCCAAGTTTTGGCAATTATGAATAAAGCTGCAACAAACATCTGTGTGCAGGTTTTGTGTGGACATAAATTTTCAACTCATTTTGATAAAAGCCAAGAAGTGCAATTGCTAGATCATATGATAAGAGTATGCTTAGTTTTGTAAGAAACTGCCAAACTGTCTTCCAAAAAGTGGCTGTAATATTTTGCATTTCCTCTGCAATAAATGAGAGTTTCTGTTTCTCCACATTCTTATCAGCATTTGGTGTTTGGATTTGACCATTCTAATAGGTGTGTAATGATATCTCATTGGTGTTATAATTTGCAATTCCCTAATTATATGTGATGTTGAGCATTTTTTCATATGTTTATTTGCCATCTATATATCTTCTGTCAGGTGTTTTGTTATTTTTTTAAACTGGATTGTTTGGCCCTGGACAGTTTGGCTCAGCGGTTGGAGCGTCGGCCTGCGGACCAGAGAGTCTGGGTTTGGTTCCCGCTAGGGGCACATACCAAAAAAAAATTGGATTGTTTGTTCTCTCATTGTTGAGTTTTAAGACTTCTTTGTACGTTGTGAAGAAGTCGTTCGTCAGACACATCTTTTGCAAATATTTTCTCCAATTCTGTGGCTTGTCTTCTCATTTTCTTGAAAGGTGAATCTTTTTTTTATATGATGAAGAGCCATTCTAGCTATTTTTCTATGAACTCTCTATTCAAATATCTTGATGGGCTGCATTTTAGAGTCATCTGGTTGTTAGATTTGAGCAGAAATTACATCTTTCTAGAGTCATCCACGTTTTCACCCACAAACCCCTCCCAACTGGAGTCTCAGATCAACACATCCTTTTGTATTTATAATACCTGGGGGAGCCAATTCTGAATTAAATGATAACTAGTGGTAAAACTGTCTTCTAAAAATTCCTAATGTTTAGGCCAATAATATTTGCTGGCAATAACCACTTACCTTCCACTATCACTTAACTAATAAGAGAGCAAACTTTTGGCCTGTAGTGTTATGCTGGAGCTGGTTTACACCAGCTCAAAAGAGCCAACTGTTCAACTTTCAGGAATTTTGTGGGCCAGTCATTAAACAATGTCATTATTAAAAAATGGACTTACATAAACTTACAAATAAAAAATTACATTAAGAACAAAGGCAAAATAATAATAATAATAATAATAATAATAATAATAACAATAAAAAAAAGAACAAAGGCAAAAAAAAGTGATCAAAACTCATCACTTACCCCCAGCCAGTGTGGCTCAGTGGTTGAGCGTCAAACCATGCACCAAGAGGTCGCTGGTTCGATTCCCGGTCAGGGCACATGCCCAGGTTGTGGGCCAAATCCCCAGTGGGGGGCATGCAGGAGGCGGCCAATTGATACTCTCTCTCAGTGATGTTTCTATCTCTCTCTCCGTCTCCCTTCCTCTCTCTCTAAAATCAATAAAGAAAAAAATGTTTAAAAAAACAAACAAAAAAACTCATCACTTCCGACTGGTTCTGGTTAAGATGGAGGAGCAAGTGGATGTTGCACTCACCTCCTCCTGTGACCGCATCAAAATTACAACCAAATTATAGAACAATCAACCTGGAGAACCGTCTGAAGACTGGCTGAACAGAAATCTCATAGATAAGGGTATGAAGAAGAAGCCATGTGAAATGGTAGGAGGATCAGACACTGGCCCCCAAACCCACATGTGACAGTTGAGAATATGGAGGGATATCTCAGCTGCAGAGGAGTAAGGGGTCTCAGCTCCATGCCGGACTTCCCAGCCCAGAACACCAGTGCTAGGAAGAGGAGCTCACATGATATCTGGCTGTGAAGATCAGTGGGAAATCCACTAGGGTGAGATGGAAGGCTGTTGGAAACCCAAGCATCCTCTTAAAGGGCCAGTGCACAAACTCTCGAAGGCACTCATCTTGGGTGGAGGGACAGCAACTTGGGGGTGTACCAGAGACATACAAGGAGAAACTGAGTTGTGTGGCTTGGGGACGGTGGCTGGAGGTGTTGAGGGTGGCAGGAACAGTACGAGGTGTTAGACCAGTGGGGTCAGACTGGACCTGGGTTTAGCAACCTCGGTACTTGAGTTTTGGGTAGGAAAGAATTCAGAGTTAAGACTCAAACTATAAGAGAACATTTATTTAGAAAATCACAGAGGTAGAAGTAATTCGTAGAAGAAATGGGCTTAGGAAATAAGTTACAGAGGCAAAGGAAGGACCCTTGGAGCTTAGAAGTGAGGAAGGTAAAGGTGACTTGCCTGGGGGATGGGGAAGAGGAGGAGGAAGGGAGAGGTGTGCCCTGTGCTCCCAGGAGTTAGATTAAGCTGGGTCATTTGTCCTAAGGGTTTTAAGGGTGGAGATTTCAGGGGAGCTCTTAGGGGAAGATCTCAACAGAATATTCAGCAGATTACCAGGTGTGTCCTTTCAGGGTCAGGGTCTCCACTGATTGATTGGCTGGTGACAGGGGTCATTCAATGCAACTGGTCCTGAAGTCAGGTGTGCTGTTGTTTATCTGGTTTTGCTGTTTTTCTGGGCCTGGAGCTGAAATACAACTGAGGCTTAGATGTCATCTAAGGTAGGAAAGGTCAGGGGGTCCGAACAGCCTGACCAGTGATATGCTAGGGGAGAAAAGGTCACCCTGGGGATGAGGTCCCACACTACAATTGTCCATTGCTAGGCACCTGGGGCTTTTACCCCGGTGACCTTCTGTACCTGGCTCATCTTCCTTGCTCTGTGCAGGTCTGTCTCATTGCCTACAGCAGGGACAGCTGCCATTGTCCCAGGATTGAGCTGTCCTCTTGTACTGCTGTCTGGTGCCATCTTTCCTGTGTTGAGCCCTCCCCCAATAAGGCCAAATCTGAATCTACATTAGCCTGGTGAACTTCACTAGCTCCACCCTGATGAATCCCTGAGACCCATCCCCGCCACAGAAAGGGTGTGGCAGGCCCTGGGTGGGTGGTGGCTGGACTCTGCGTACCCTGAGAATTTTGCTGAATCTGTATTAGCCTGGTGAACACCACTTGCCCCACCCTGGTGACTCCTTGAAACCCTGGAATAGTCTCTCTCATCTTACCTAGACCAGGATGTTTTAGGTGGCTTCAGGGGATTCATCAGCCTCTTGAAATGAAATGCAAAATTTTGTGTATGTATATGTGTGCTTTCTCTGGAGGAGAAAGTCCAGAGATTTAATCAACTTCTCAAAGGGGTGTGGGATGCTGAAATTCCAGGCCCAAAGGGTTTTTCTTATCCCTTTAAGCCTTACTTATCTATCTCCTTTAGTAAATATACATATCCCTGGTCTAGCTTTGTACCAGTACTCCTTAATTCTTTTTTTTAAAATATTTTTTCTTTATTGATTTTAGAGAGAGAGGACGGGAGAGAGAGAGAGATAGAAACACTGATGAGAGAGAACATCGATTGGCTGCCTCCTGCATGCCCCCCACTGGGGATTTGGCCCACAACCTGGGCATGTGCCCTGACAGGGAATCAAACCAGCGACCTCTTGGTACATGGGTCAACGCTCAACCAGTGAGCCACACCGGCCGGGTCCTTAATTCTTAACTAATGGCTTTTAGTGAATTATTTTGTTTTTGTTTTTAACATTTAGGATAGATACTTTTAAATAGTGGGCAGAAGAAATAAAGGAAAACAAATGAACAAATTAGAAGTAATGTAGTGGAGGCATTTAAGATGATGCCTAGTATGTTTGGAACACACACAAAAAATAGTAGCTATTATTGGCTACTAATCAAATACTTATCAGGTGAGAGGCAATGTAGCATGGGCTCTAGAGGCCAACCAAGGTTTGAGTCCTGGCTTTGGTATTTATTAGCTGTGTGATCTTGGGTGAGTTGCTTAGATTCTCTGTTTCATTTTTCTCATCTCTGAAATGGAAATAATAACAATACCTAATTCACGCAACCATTGTGACAAATGAGATGATGTGTGTAAAGTGTTCTGAATGGCATCTGGTATGTAAATGCTTGAAAATGGTTGCTATTATTCCAGACTAAAATACTTTCACTTATATTTTTTAATATTCACAAAGACCCATAAGGTTTTTTCCTCACATTCTTTTAAATAAAACATTTCAAACATATACAAAAATAGGGAGAAGTTATTCCTAGGTACCCATCACCCAACTTCAACAATCAAAACATGGCCAGTCTTATTTCAACTATATACCCACCCACTTTCCCCCTACACTTGGATTATTTTGAAGCAAATTCAGCTATCATATCATTTCATTCAATATATATCTCCAAAAATAAGGACTTTTTTTTTAAATGGAAGAGAATGAACATTTTATTTATTTATTTATGTATTTATTTATTTTTGATTAATCCTCACACGAGGATATTTTTCCATTGATTTTTAGATAGAGTGGAAGGAAGGGAGAGAGGGAGGGGGGAAGAGGGGAGAGAGAGAGGAAGAGAGGGAGAGAGAGAGAGAGAGAGAGAAAGAGAGAGAGAGAGAGACATCACACATCGATTTGTTGCCTCCCGCAGGATCTCAACCAGGGCCAAACCGCGAGCCAAACCGGCCAGGGTAAGGACTCTTTTAAGAGTTTATTAACATCTTTTAATAGGTAGACTAACTGAGGCTTAGTGAAGTTAGGTAACATTCCTGAAGGGTGACCCAGCTGGTAAGTGTATTAACCAAAATTCAAATATAAGACTGACTTCCTTTCCATTGCCTTTTACTGACTGATATAAATATCCATGATCTGAAGGTTAGGTATCAAAATTCTAAATTTCAGTAATAAATCTTAGCATTTTGAAATTTGAAAAGAAATCAGAATAGAATAAAAGCACAGGCTTTCAACATTGAGCTGTAATAGACCACAGATTAAATTCCTTTGGATTTATTGTTCCTCTGGTTGAAGGGATTTATTTTGATCTTTGAAGCCATTATGCATGAAGCATGAAAGCAGGGCATCAATTGTTCTAATTTTGTGCCTGGTGAATAACTGAGCAAATTTTCTTTCTCCAGCTTCCAGCACTAAAACAAATAACCTCAGCACCTGCTTGTAGTTTGTCAGACTTTCAAAAGGAATTCCTATATTCTTAGCAAAGTGATTATATAAAAAGGAAGAGTATGCAGGCAGAAACTGCATGTAGGGAATTAAAATTGTAGTGCCCTGCAACATGAGAGCTTTCAACAAATGTTAATTGAGGATGATGAAAATGACAGTAATCACAATGATGAGGTTGACACGTGACATATGAACCACATGAAGGAGCAGGAAAATGAGTCAGTTATTCATCTGTAAATAACAGCTTGTAGAGCAGCTTCCCAGCTTGCCCGAGGAGAAGGCCAAACAGGTGGTGTGTATATTGCAGGGCTGAAAACCACAGGTTTGGGAGCCAGCCAGAATTCTGATCCCCCTGCTACTAGATGTATGACCTTGACTATGTTACTTATCATCTCAGTTTCTGCATTTGTTTTTTTGTTGTTGTTTTGTGTGTGTGTGTGTTTGTTTTAATCCTCACATGTTTGGAGAGAGGAAGGGAGAGAGAGAGAAAATAAAAATATCAATGTGAGAGAAACATCAATGGGTTGCCTTCCATACGTGCCCCAACTGGGGATCGAACCCACAATCCAGTATGTGCCCTGTCTGGGAATCAAAACAACAACTTTTTAATTTTTATTTTTATTGTTAATCCTCATCCGAGGATATTTTTTTCCATCGATTTTTAGAGAGAGTGGAAGGGAGGGAGGGAGAGGGAGAGAAAGAGAGAGAGAGAAACATCCATGTGAGAGAGACACAGTGATTGGTTGCCTCCCGCATGTGCCCCAACCGGGGACTGAACCTGCAACCTAGGTATGTGCCCTGACAGGGAATTGAACCTGAGACCCTTTGGTGTGAATGCCGACTCTCTAACCCCTGAGCCACAGTGGCCAGGGCCCAGCAACCTTTTGGTGCACAGGACGACACTCAACCAACTGAGCCACTCCAGCCAGGTTGTGTGTATACATTTGTAAAATGGGGTAGAGTACCTATTGCATAGTGTCATTATGAGGATTAAATGAGATCGTGTGACTGATTTAGGATTTTATCAATATTATTTGGGAATTACCAGGAGATATCCTCTGAGCTTGAGAAAATGAGGAAAGCAAGATTGCTTTTCAGAAGCAAAGAAGACTGAAGAGTTCTCAGGCTGTCATTCATGTACCCAGAGAAAGACTGGTCATTTAGGAGAGAGAGTAAACATTCCAGGTTTACCTGGTAACCTGATGAGGACCCAGCCTCCTGGCTTACGTTTACCAGCAGGGAGAAATGAGGTGGCGTTCAGCCTTCAAGTATGCAAATCCTTTGGCAGTGCTGTCTCTCTACGGGTGACCAGATTAGCATTTGGCTTCTATGCATTTTGATCCAAGTCTGTCTCTTAGGCCCTGGTCACTCTGAGGCCTTTCATAAGAAAGAACAGCCCTGGTCGGCCTGTGTGGCTCAGTGGACTGAGTGTCGTCCCATGGACTGGGAAGTCCTGGTTTGATTCCTGTTCAGGGCACATGCCCGGGTTGCAGGCTCGATCCCCAGTAAGGGGCATGGAGGAGGCAGCTGATCAATGTTTCTCTCTCACATCGATGTTTCTACCTCTCTCTTCCTCTCTCTTTAAAAAAAAAATCAATAAAAACATACTAAAAAAAAAAAAAATCAATGGAAAAATAGCCTCAGGTGAGGAACAACCAAAAAAGAACAGATAAAAAAAGCCAGACTTACCGTTAGACAGCATGCCCACAAATCACCTAGAGGTCTTATTGAAATATAGATTTGGATTCTCCGGTCTGGGGTGGGGCCTGAGATGCTCCCAGGTGAAGATGATGATTCTGCTGGTCCCTAGACCACACTTTGAAGCAAAGCTGCAGATAACACACCACCAGTTCCAGTTACACCTCTATTTTTTTAACAAGGATTCATCAATAATATTTATTATCCTTTTTTTTTCTTTTGGGGTTTATAAGTTTCCAATTCAGAACCTAATGCTTGCTGCCCAAGCACTCTACATTAACAGACTGGAGCAAACCTTTGACTTGATTCCTTTGTTTTGTTCCCTTTTACCTAGACAGAGATCAGGATGGGATAAAAATGGGTGTCTAAATCTCCCTCTCTCTAGTTCAGAGCAGGTCAGCAAGGGCACTGGCTATACTGCTGCTTTGGCTAGGTATCCTGTCTGAGGTAGACTGAAGCTGAGAGACAGAATAGGGTGGTTGAACACAGGTCCTAGGGGATGCCCAAAGGCAAAGCAGGGGAAGCTAAAATGAAATTGGCTGGGGGAGTGAGAAGAGAACCCGAGAAGGTGATGAAGAGATGGTGCTGGGTGGTTTCTCTGGGGCTAGGAGACCTCACCTTATCTGGTAGACCCTGAACTGGTGGCTAGCATGATGGTATCATCACTCCTGTTACAGGCAAAGCTAAATTTGAATCAGAGGCCACTTAGAAGCCTTATTCAGACTTGAATTTGCTGAAATATGGGACAGGCAGAGCTTTGGAAAGAATCTTATCTCTGAAAATTTTGATTTGCTCATCTGAAAACTGAGAGAAAAATAAAAATAAATGGAATATATGAAACTTAATTATAGAAAAGATTAAAACTCATCTATAATCTTTAGATGCAATGTGTTACACAAGAATAAAGTACAACATTGTCAGAAGAAAATTAAGTGCCACTGTGTTAATTATAAAAAAACTTTCACGTCTTGGAAACTTGTCCCTATTGTTTTTCTCTCCCAAGGAAATCCTGTTATATTTCTTAACTACAAACAAAGGCCTTTTAATAGCCTGACGTTTTTCCTGTGTGCTAAGTGCTTTGTTGAATTATAAAATTAAAAAAATTTTCAACTTTCAGAAAGTTTCACTTTTTTTGTATCCCACAAATAATGTTTAAAGCTGTTCAAGGTTTTAATTATTACAATCAACAACACAAGATAAAAGCTTGTAATCCCTCAAAGTAAATCACTTCAAAGGGAACTATATGGATAAAGGAAGAAAACTGTGTATTAAGCTAAGCATCATATCATTTGCTGCTACACAGTAACCAATAGGCACACAATGGCTTGGGGTCTAACAAAAACAGAGCAGCCTGGCCAGTGTGGCTCAGGGATTGAGCATCAGTTCCACGAACTGAGAGGTCCTGGTTCGATTACTGGTCAGGGCACATGCCTGGATTGTTGGCTCGATCCTCAGTAGGGGGCGTGCAGGAGACAGCTGATCAATGTTTCTCTCTCACATTGATGTTTCTTTCTCTCTCTAAAAAAATAAAAATAAAAACACTTAAAACAAACAAACAAAAAAACAACAGAGCACAGTTTTTCATAACATAGTCTTGACTCTGATCTCAGCTAGATATCTGACCTTGGTAAACCACTTCACTATTAGCCTCTCTGTAAAGCGAGGGATTAGACTAGTTGGTATCCAGTCCCAATGTTCCATTGATTCAGTAGAAGCCTACTTTTGATTCTGAGAGCATCAAAAAGTATTTGTCGCCTTGGCCAGTTTGGCTCAGTGGTAGAGCGTTGGCCTGCAGAACAATGAGTCTCAGGTTCGATTCTGGCCAAGGGCACGTACCAGGTTACGGTTCGTCCTCCGCCTTGGTTGGGAGGCAACCAGTCGATGTGTCCCTCTCACGTTGATGTTTCTCTCTTTCTCCCTTTCTCTCCTCTCTCCCTCCTACTCTATCTGAAGATAAATAGAAAAATATCCTTGGATGAGGATTAAAAAAGTATTTGTCATTTCCCATACCATTGAATGTCTTAGGAAGTGGGGGCTCAGAGAGGCGAAGCAACTCACTCCCAGTGTCATAAGGGCAGAGCTAGGATTAAACTCCCAAGATACTTGACTTCTAGCTAAGGATACTTTCTATAATATCATGCAACTTAAAATTCTTTCCAGACATGATCTTTCTTATCAAAATAAAAATGAGCCAGAATACATCACAGAAGATGTTTGTCTAACATAATTTCCTCTAAGGAAATGATTATTTTTCTGTGTGGTTTGATACAAGTCATAACTGACAGATTATGGTCAGAAGTATGGTTGTAAATTATGCCAGAAACCACAAGAAAGCAGATCAAGTTCTCATATATACGATAGCCAAAAGAGCCAGCTTCAAGATTACACAGCACTCATCCCCTTGGCCTGTGAGTGACTTGTGGGCAGAGGTCTGGCAGATCTGTGTTGTTAGCAAGCCAGGCCTTGGGCAGCTCGGCAATCCTCCCACTAGTGCAGGGCTATGGGGGCAGTGAGGGAGCAAAGGAGCAGATCTGCAGCATTAGGAAGGGGAACTGAAGGGAGGGCACTCTCAGGACAGCAAAGCAGGCTATGGAAGGAGATTTTACAGTGGAACCTGAACATGTGTCCGTCCGTCCTCTGCACAGGCAACGTGAGTAGGAATGTCAGGTGTCCTCAACAGAAGTTCTGTACAACTAAGGAATGTGGAAGGGGGTGGTGGTGGTGAAAAAAAAAAACACACCGCCCTGGCCAGTTTGGCTCAGCGGTTGGAACGTCGGCCTGCGGATCAGAGAGTCCCAGGTTCGGTTCCCACTAGGGGCACGTACCAAAAACAAAACAAAACAAAAAAAAAACACACCACCCCATCCATTTTTTGTAGATATATCTTGTCCCTCCCCACTCTTCTTCCTTTGAGAAAGTTGTAACATTATTACATACTTAGCATTAGTGTACCTGAACATATTACTTGAAAATGGGTAAACTAGATAGTGAGATTATTCACATATCTTTATGTAATATTTATATAACACCTAATATGTGCCAGGCACTGTTAGAAGCACTTTCCAAATAAATATTGTCATTTAATCCTCATCACAACTCTATGAGGTACATAGTATTATAGGACACTGAGGCACAGAGGCTAGGTAACTTGCCCAAGGTCATACAGCTAGTAAGTGGCAGAGCCCAGGCCGTTTTCTCCCTAGTCCACACTTTGCTTTCTCCTTAAGAAAAAACCACAAAGCAATTGGTAAAAGCGGGCAGTTGTATTTTTAGCTGCTTGGCCTCTGGACCCCCACTACTTAGGGAATCTTGGTGAGACTTGAGAGAGTCTGGCTTTGAATCCTGGCTCTAACCCTTGAGTAAGATGCCTAACTTCTTTGTGCTTCAACTTCTCATGTATAAAATAAAAATAATAATAGCACTATCTCTCGAATTGTTGTAGGAATTGCACAGGCCAACAGAGGTAAAACATAGCACCTGGAAGACAGTAATCTCTCAGTAAAGGTCTGCAGTTGTCATTTACTTAAGTGCCCTATTTTACAGATGAGAAAATTGATGCCCAGAGAGGGAAACCTGTACAAGAACATGCTGCTGTAAAATGAGGGACTTTAAGTAGATGTAATTCAGTTCACTATGATAACCATCTGATGAATGTTTACCATAGCAGTAATTTAGAGTGTCTTGACTTCAGTGAGCCAGCAAAACAGTTCTTTCATGGTCTAGTGGGCTAATGAGTCTTCATACTGGTTGAGTTGGCCTGATCTCTGAGCGTCACATTAAAAGAAACAAATACATAAATCAAAATGTAATTAGAAGTGGAAAGAATACAGAGGAAAAGATTTTTATTTATTTATTTTTTAAATTGATTTTTAGAGAGAGGGGGAGGGAGAGGGGAAGAGAGAAACATCTATGTGAGAGTGTAACATTAATTGGCTGCCTCCTGCATTCCCCCCTACTGGGATCCAGCCTGAAACCTGAGCATGTGCCCTGACCAGGAATTGAACTGGCAACCTTTCTGTGCACAGGACAACACCCAACCAACTGAGCCATACCAGCCAGGGCAAAAGGAAGAGATCTTACATTGTCCTCTCCTTATCTCTGCACTTGCTGTAGTACTCTTAGGACAACTGCTCCCTGACCTTTCCCCTCACCTTCCACTTTGAACACAAAACAACCCAAACCTAGTTTGTGGAGACTCCTCTGCCCCTAGCCTTTCCTTTAGTCTCTCTTCAACATTCTCTCCAGAAAGAAAATTTCAGTCTTTTATTTTTTAAAAAATATGTTTTCATTGATGTTAGGGAGAAAGGAAGGGAGAAGGAGAGACAGAGAGAGAAACATTGATGAGAAAAATATTGATCAGCTGCCTCCTGCAAGCCCCCACTGGGGATCAAGCTGCAACACAGGCATGTGCCTTGATCAGGAATGGAACTGGGGACCTCTCAGTACATGGGATGTCACTCAACCAACTGAGCCACACCAGCCAGGACAGAAATTCTCAGGTTTTTGGTCTCCAGATTCCTTTACCCTTATACTTCCATATTGGAAATCGAACCAAGAAAACTTTAAAGACATTTTTATTGATTGATTTAAAGTTAGCAATGATGAATCCATTGCATGTTAACATAAATAACATCTTAGTATTATTATAAAATACCTTTGTGGGGGATCAGAAGGAGGGTGTCAATGGGGGGAAAAGGAGAAACATCTGTAACAAAAATAAATTAATAAAAAAAATACCTTTGATCTCATGTACCTGAGAAAGAACCACTTTCCTAAACATTAGTAAAGTGTTAGTTTGTTCCAAAATATTGAAGAGCATAATACAGGATAAAAACTTTAAAAGTTAATTTTATTTGACTTGTGTTTTCTTAGTCCATGTGGGCTGCTATAATGAAATACCACATTACTTGGTAGCTTATAAACCTCAGACATGTATTGCTTATAGTCCTGGAGGCTGGAAAGTCCAAGATCAAGGCACCAGCATGGGTTAGTTCTTTTATCCTTAAATTTTGATCATAGTCTGTGGTTTGGCCTAGCTCACGATTTCAGTTAAGGGCTAATTCCATAGCCAAGGAAAATGCCAAACCAATTCACAGCCCTGGGACCTATATCTAAGATTAGACCTGTTGACCAGTCCAAGCATATCAGTTCAGAAACCAGCTTACAGTCCAGTCAGAATCCCAGCCAGTACCATCTCAATACAATGTGGTACCCAAAGTTATATCGACATAGACAGACAACATAGTTGTCTTCAGCTAAGAGATCAGCCCAACGCAGAACATAGTTATGTGCCAGGCCAGCTTGACATAGAGACAAAAACACTCCCAACTAAGCCAGATGAGAACCAAAGCCTGCTTCAGGAAGGCCTAGAGCCTAGAATATATTAGCTTATTCCCAGATTCATTCACTCATTAATTAATTAAGCAAGGATTTATTGGAGGCCTACTAGGTTCCAGGAACTGTGGTAGATGTTAATGCCTATCTGAACATGGGAGGATTCCTGAGAGGCTCGTATCACCATAGTAGCCTAAATGCAGGGTCCAGCATCTCTTTTTGTTGCAGTCAACACTTCCAGGCTAGTGTCATTAGATAAATTTTTATAAAATTTTCTCGTAACAACATATTCTGCTCCATCCTCTTATGAAAACTTTTTATTGCATAGTATCATGTCCCATCATGGCCCCACCTGTAACCTTTTGACCTAGCCAATGTATATATCTGCTTATGACCATTCATGCAACAAATATTTATTAAATGTCTTTGGGTGCCAGGCCTTGGATACACAAAAATACTGCCTGTAAGTAACTCATTCTTTAATTCTACCAAAGGAGATTAATAAATTAAAAAAGAAAACCCAGCCCAGCCAATATGCTCAGTGGTTGAGCACTGACCAGCGCACTGAGAAGTCGCTGGTTCAATTTCCGGTCAGGGCACATGCCCAGGTTGTGGGTCAAATCCCCAGTAGGGGGCATGCAGGAGGCAGCTAATCGATGTTCTCGCTCATCAATGTTTCTATCTCTCTCTTTCTCTCTCTCTCTCTAAAACCAATAAAGAAAAATAAATAAATAAAAATTTTAAAAAAGTATCTTATGAATTAATTCCTGATTCCTTGATTCATGCATAGACTGCAAAGTTCTCAAATACATAATGGGGGAAAAATGCGCTGAGGTCAGAATGGCAGGATCAGAAAGAATGTTCTTGGGATAAAAATGGCAGGATATAAAGTCCTGCTGCTTCTCTCCTTATCACAATGAGTTTCTAAGGTCTGCATACCTTCTTGTGTCACAGATTGCCTTCCCTCCTACAACATATTTTCTCAACAATGACTCACCTCTTTGTTATGTGGAATTACCAAATCAGTGTCACAAACTTAAATGCCTACAAGTGCTAAGTGAGTAATACGAGTAAAGCTGACTAAGTGGGGACTGGTAAACTAAGAGTATCTGCCCTGTCCAAAGACGGAAGCTGTCACTTTGCTCCATAAAGTCATCGCCATATAGGAATGCAGGTCAAGGGTTCTCAGAACTCCAACATGTTCAAGAGAAGCAAGAAATTCTGTTTTTTTTTTATCCTCACCTGAGGACATTTTTTCATTTTTTGTCCAGATAGAGTGGGAGGGAGAGAGAGGAAGAGAGAGAGAGAGAAACATCGATGTGAAAGGGACACATCGAGTGGCTGCCACCCGCACGACCAACCAGGGCCAGGGACAAACTGCAACCAAAGTACATGCCCCCAGCGGGAACCGAACCCGGGTCCCTCTGGACCACAGGCCGACACTCCAACCGCTGAGCCAAACCGGCCAGGGCTGTTTTTTTTTATTTTTTTATTTTTTTATTATGGAAACTCTCAATTTGATAACTAATTGGGAAAAAATCCAACACAGCCTAAGACTGGCTAACAAAACATATTTACAGGCTGAGTCTATCCCTGGGCACCAATTTGTGACCTTTGTCCTAAAACTTTTCTAGATTTCTATGATATAATACTTGAAAGAATGTGGAATTTTTCCATCTCCTCTGACATTACTGACTTCCCAGATATAGACTCTACCTCCTTCCTCTTGTGAAGTACAATTTTGCACCACCCTCTAGTGATTTCAGAGTTTACCCACCCCTTTAAGCATCAAGCTTTACCTGTCTCTTTGTGATATCATGAACTATACCAACAATCTTCCCCTTCACTTTTGCAGGTTGCCTGGCCACACCATTTATGACATCATGAATTGCCCTACCACCTTGGAATGACAACTCATTCCTCCTTTGCATATTTCTTTGTATCATCCCCTTGTGACATCACATGTTAATCTCATCCTAGGACTGCAACCTAGAATGGGAAGTGGGAAGATTCAAACTGTGTGGCATCACAAAAGGATGAGTTTGTTTGGGAAAGTTCATGTCATAAGAAAATGTCTGCATAACAGAGATTTAAAAAAGAATCGTTAAAGTTAGAGAGAGACATTTAAATACTGTAGTTTAGATTTCTTTAGAGTGAGTGAAAGGTATAAACTCAGTTTTCCAAGTATTTCAGGACAACTTTTATTATAGTAAAGTTTTATAGGAGATCTCTGAAGAGACTCTGCTCTCTGGATGTACTGTCTAGTCCTCAGGGAGAGTGAGAAGTTATCTTCTTTTAACTTCATATAATAAAAATCCAGAGATTAGAAATAAGATTTATATAACTGCAGTCATTGCATATTTTAAGAATTTTGCTGGAAGAAAATAAAAATTATTAATGTAGCACCCAATATTTATTTGATAATATTTATTAGATAATGTTCTTTACAACAGCCCTGCTGAACTTTATTCTCACTAAATTCTTATAATCCATGAAATATATACGTCAGGATTCTTCCTACTACTTTGTTTCTAGTTTATTCTTTTTTTAAATTAAAATTGTTGAGTGGGAGTAAGATTATTGTTCTTAGGACATTATAAAACTTTTGGGGTATGGATAGTATAATTTTTAAAGTAAGGGACTCTTACAATTATGATCATCATAACATGGACCTAGATGTCATGATTTACTGTTTTTTTTTTTTTAAATAAATTTTCTTTATTGATTTCAGAGAGAGAGGAAGGGAGAGGGAGAAAGATAAAGACATCGATGAGAGAGAACATCGATTGGTCACCTCCTGCATGTCCCCCACTGGGGATCAGGCCCACAACCTGGGCATGTGCCCTGACTGGGAATCGAACTGGCGACCTCTTGGTGCATGGGTCGATGCTCAGCCACTGAGCCACACCAGCCAGGCTGATTTACTGTTCTGTTAAAAAATATTATTTATTGATTGATTTTAGAGAAATAGAGAGAGAAAGAGAGAAACATCGATTTGCAACTTTGGTGTATCGGGAGAGTGTTCTAACCAACTGAGCTACCTGGCCAAAGCCATGATTTACTGTTATTAATATTTATCTTCTATATATTAATCAGTATAATATCAGCAAGCAGAGGATACAATTTCCATTCTCTTTCTAAAGGAAAAAAGATAAAAACAAAAATCAAATCCCTTTGCTGAAACACTTAGAAAAAAATCCCCAACAATCTGAGAATCTAAGAATTATCTAATTATAGGTGATTATAGGTGATTTCCCTTTTATTCTTATTCTCTTTTTTTTTTTTTTTTTTTATTCTCACCCGAGGACATTTTTTCATTTTTTGCTCAGATAGAGTAGGAGGGAGAGAGAGGAAGAGAGAGAGAAACATCGACGTGAAAGGGCCACATCGAGTGGCTGCCACCCGCACAACCAACCAGGGCCGGGGACAAACTGCAACTGAGGTACATGCCCTTAGCGGGAACCGAACCCGGGTCTCTCCAGACCGCAGGCCGACGCTCTAACCGCTGAGCCAAACCGGCCAGGGCTATTCTCATTCATTCATTCATTCATTCATTCATTCATTCATTCAACAAATATGTATTGATTGCCATTATACACATCAGACACTGTGCTATGCTAGGTTCTGAGTAAATGGTGATAAACAAACCAAATAAGGTTTATACTTTCATGGATCTTATGGTGTAGTGAGAGGACAGACAAAAAACAATTAAGACAAAAAGTGCATATTTATGTATATACATATATGTGAGTGAATTTCATATACATACATACATACATATACATACTATTCATTAGGGAGAATAATGGGATGGAATTGAGTTCTAAAGAATGAGAAGGATCCATCCATGTAAAATGTAGGGGAAATAGTGGTCTACTGAAGTTAGTACAGTATGGGCAAAGGCCTTAGGTGGAAATGGTTTCTAAGAACAAAAAAAAAAACCCAGCATGGCTAGGGTATTGTGAATAAGAAGGAAGCTAGTGAGAAGTGAGGTTAAACAGAAAGATAGGAGACATCATGAAGAGCCTTGATGATAGGTTAGATATGTAGTATGAAGGAAAACTAAGAATCAGGGATGACTCATAGGGTTTTGGCTTTTGCAACTAACTGGGTGCATACCATTTACTAAAATGAGAAAAACAGAGAGAGTACTGAGTAGGTTCCCTTTCGAAGAAAAGAAGATGCTGAGACAGTTAGGTGTATAAAGGGCTTATCAGGGAATAATACTTGTAAAAGTAAAGAAGTAGAAGCAGAATTGTGTAAGGGGAGGTTGTAAGCAGTGATGCAAAGCTGACGAAGTTTTTGCCAGCCCAATGGGAGCTCCAGAGCAAAAATTGTCAGTTAGTGGAGTTCTGTGTTGGAATAGGCCCTTGTACTACCACCTTGCTCATTCACTGGCTGGGACCCTCCCCAAGAATAGTGTAACTTTGGCTCTAAACCTGAAGCAGGTAACAGGAGGACACTGAATGTGGAGTGAACCACATTCCTCATAGCTGGGCAACCAGTCCTTTCCTGAAGGAGGATGTGAGCAACACATCTTCATGTTTCCCACAGGGAACAATAGGTAGGAAAAGATCAAGAATTTAGTTTTAGACAAGAGTGAGGACTAAGACAGTTAATTAGATCATTCATTCATCAATATTTATTGAGCTTCTATATAATAGGCCATTCAAATAGAAATGTCATGCACATAGTTGGATGTAGTCTAGAGTTCAAAAGAAATATTTGGGGCAGAGATATTTGTAATTATATGGGATTGTGGTCTGGCTGGGATCACCCAATGAGAGAGAAAGTGGTTTTTAACTCCGAGAAATATCACTTCTCTAGGGACTGTTTTGAGGCAACCAGGGTTGTCACATTGACTAGAGGGACAAGTGGGACACTACTGGCACTTAGTGGGTAGGGTCTAGAAATGTGAAATAACCTGAAATTCATGGGAAATCTTGCCCAGTGAAGAAGTGTCTAACACAAAATGTCAGCAGTGCCCCTGTGGAAAAATTGGCTATAGACAGGGAAGTGGTCCCAGAACCAACCCTTGGGACATTCTAACTTTTAGAAGCTGGCTAATGGAGAAGAAGCTGGCAAAGGAGACCAAAAAGGAGTCTCTAGAAAGGGAGAAAGAAAAACAGAAGAGTGGTGTCAGATGCCAGGAGTGCAAAGTGGTTCGAGGACAGAGAAGTCGACAGCAAAAAATGCTGAACATTTGAATGAGATGAGGACAGAAAATTATCCATTCAAAGGTGAGCTCAATAAGAGGAATGGTGGAGATGGAAGCCAGATTGGCATAAGCCAAGAGTAAAAGGGAAGGGAGAAAGTAGAGAAAGGAATTTGAACAAACAATAAGCAGAGAAACAAGTTGGAGGGTGATTTACAGCCAAGGAAAAGATTTTATTTCAACTATTTTATTATGACAGTTTTAAATATACTGAAAAGTTGAAAGAGTTTTGCAGTATATATCACTAAATTCCATAATTAACCTTTTACTTGCTTTATGACATCTTTTTGTCTATATATAGAAGTGATTTTTAAAGATGAAAAACACTCCTAGAGCATGTTTGTATGCCTAGAGTGTGATTCAATTACTAGGGAAGATTAATGATACAAGAAAGAGGGGACAGCTGAGTGAAAAAATGAAGTCCTTGAGAAAAGGGTGAGGGGAACGGGATTCAGATTACACAGGTAAAGGGATTGCCTTTTGTTGTTACAGAAGGGAAGAAAGAGGAAATGGTTACAGAATGAATTTGATATTGGGAAAATGTTGCAGATACTATACCACTTACTAATTAACAGCATAGACCCTCTTCTCTTGTTAATAGAACCCAAAATTTAGCATTAATGAGCCCAGATCCAGGGATTAATAGTGATTGATATAAGTTAATCACGATCATTGCATTCTCCTTTGCCAGATACTAACTTTCCCATCATCTTGCAGTGAGGAGAATGGCCATATAACCTATTTCTGGTCAATGGAACTTAAAGGTTGTTTGCTGAATAAAAGCTTTTCCTTTGCTGATAAAAGGAGAAGGACCTTCTCACATCAAAGATCCCTTTGCTGCCTCCCTGCCTTCTGTGATTTTTCTACTTTTGAATGTGATTATGATTCATGATGTCAGGAAGTATGACAGCCATCTTTCAACCTTCAATAAGCTTGAAGATGAAAAGCCAGAGCTGAGGAAAGGAAAGAGGCTGTAATGATACTGCTTAGCAGCTCAACCGATGCCCCAAAACTCCCTACCTCCAGACTTATTTTTATCGTAGAAAAATAAACTCCAATTCATTGAAGTCTCTGTAGTCAGGTTTCATGTCACTTTAGCTAATACAGATACAGAATATGGGGAAAGTATGGTGGCTATTGCTTGTTTTGTATTTTTTATTTTTTTCCTGCTGAAAACCTCTTCCAAGCTTGATTCTAGTTATAGATTCTATTCCCCAGGCCACAGGAATGAATACTTGACCTAAACAGGACTTAGATTCTTCCTACTGAGAAATTTAAACTTCATTAGGAATACCGAAAGACAGAGGGAGATAACCTAGTTATCACTTCTAGAAAGGAAGCCCAAGATCTCCTGCAAGCCCTGGGATTCTTTTCCTATTCATTTTGCCTGAGTTACTTCACTATCCTCTCAATAAATCCCCTTTTTCATTAAGTTAGAACTAGTTTCTGCTGTTTTATTACTTTTAATTAAACTTTTAAAAATTATGTTTATAAACACTTTATTACAGTGGACAAATTCCCAGCTAATTGCAGACTCACGTGAGGTATTCCTGGGTTAATGCAGGAGCTGGTGGATTACATGGGACTGAGATCAAGGCTAAGGAGCACCAAAGTTTCAAGGTGAGACCTGGTCAGAGACCCTGAGCCGAGGGAGGGGCTAAAGGGTTTCTGCTGTTTTAAATCAGTGGTTCTCAACTAGGGGAGATTCAACTCTTCAATGGATATCTGGCAATGTCCAGAGATATTTTTGGTTGACACATGGAGGGTGGGGGTGTTATTGGCATCTAGAATATAGATACCAGGGATGCTGCTAACATTCTATAATGCATAAAACAAAACTTTGGCCCAAAGTGTCAATAGTGTTGCTCTTGAGAAATGCTGGTTCATTAAAGAAGAGTTCTTTAACTTGTACAAGGATGTTCTCAAGAAAGCTGACTTAGGATCAGCTGTTAATGAGTGGGAAGGAGAAATGGGAGATCTGCGGTGCAAGAAGTGTAAAATGGCCTTTGAGATAGTGGAAGAGAAAGTATGCTGAAGAAACACTGGAGGATTGTTAGGCAGTGGTTAGGTTCTGTCTGAGGTTGATGACCATGAATTTAGAGACATGGGACTAATGATATTTCTTCTGCAGAGCTACAGTGGTACAGACAAGGATAAGGCATATTTTGGGTTCACCCAGGGCTAGGTTTTTGTCAGGTGAAAGAGAGTAAAACAAAGGTAGTTGATGTTTGTATAGAACTTATTTTACTGATGAACCACAGGGAAGAAATGACAAGAAAAAATTGATAATAAAAACTGATTAAGAAAACAATTCTATTTACAATTACGTCAAAAAGAATAAAACATCTAGGAATTAATTTAACCAAGGAGTGAAAGAACTGGGCACTGAAAACTGAAAACTATAAGACATTGATAAAAGAAATTAAAGTAGACACAAATAAATGGAAAGATAGTCCATGTTCACAGATTGGAAGAATTAATATTGTTAAAATGTCCACACTACCCAAAGCAATCTACAGGTTCAAAGCAAGCTTATTGAAATAACAATCCTAAAATTTGTCTGTAATTACCATATACCCCGAATAACCAAAATAACCTTGAGAAAGAACAAAACCGGAGGTATCACACTTCCAGATGTAAAATTATATTACAAAGCTATAGTAATCAAACAGTATGGTACTGGCATAAAAGTAGAAACAATAGCTCAAGGGAACAGAATAGAGAGCCCAGAAGTAAACATGCACATATCTATGATAAAGGAGCCAAGAACATACAATGGGGATAGGCAAGTCTCTTCAATAAATGCTGTTAGGCAAACCGGACAGTGACATTCAGAAGAATAATACTGGACCACTAGCTTATACCATATATAGAAATGAACTAAAAAACGGATTAAAGACATGAGTGTAAGACTTGAAACCATGAAGAACTTGGCCAGTTGATGTTCTGTGAGATCCTAGAAAAAGTGACAAGGGGAAGAATTGAAGTATTAAATAGCCAGAATCCCTTTGACACTTTTTTGCCCCCCTGGAATATCACAAGAAGTAATATGGGGGTGGGCTTCACATCAGCTAAGTCTCTGTTCACTTTTATTTTCTCCTGGCATCCAGTAAACTCATTTTGAGTTTTTCAGCTGAGCCAAGGAAAATCAAGGAAAGATATTTTATCCTTGCTCAGATCAGGTTAAGCAATAGCCCCTTGATGGCAGTGACATTGGTAATCAAAGAGGGGTTCAAAGGTAACAGGCTGGGGAAGGGGGTGGTGGTGGCAGGAAGCTGGGGTGTGTGAAGGGGAAGAGAAATAATATCTATTTAACATCTCTGAATACTTTACATGCATCATTTGAATCTTTACAGTAAGTTCAGTATTATGATCCCGGATTACAGATGGAGAAACTGAGGCCAATGTTTTATCAAACATTAATATAGCACTTACTGTGTATCACACACTGCTCTGCTTTACAAACAAAAACTCATTTAATTAAAACAACTATGAGGTATCACCTCACACCTGTCAGAGTGGCTGCCATCAACAAATCATCAAACAATAAATGTTGGCGAGTGTGTGGAGAAAAGGGGACTCTAGTACACTGCTGGTGGGAATGCAGACTGGTGCAGCCACTGTGGAAAACACTATGGTGTTACCTCAAAAAGTTAAAAATTGAACTGCCATTTGACCCAGTGATCCCACTTCTAGGAATATACCCTAAGAAACCTGAAACACCAATCAGAAAGAATATATGTACCCCTATGTTCATAGCAGCACTATTTACAATAGCTAAGATCTGGAAACAACCCAAGTGTCCATCAGTAGATGAATGGATAAAAAAGCTGTGATACATATACACAATGGAGTACTATGCAGCTGTAAGAAAGAAAGATCTCTTATCCTTTGAGATGGCATGGAAGGACCTGGAGAGTATTATGCTAAGAGAAACAAGCCAAGCAGAGAGAGACAAATATCACATGATCTCACTTATTTGTAGACTATAATGAACTAAACAAACTGATGAACAAAACTGACCCAGAGACATGGGGTACAGACTGACAAGCCTCAGAGGAGGGGAGGTGGGGGGGGGGGAGAGACAAACCACAGAACTTATATGCATGTATGCATGACCAATGGACATAGACAACAAAGCTGGGGATCGGGCGGGGGGGATGGGGAGGAGGGTGTCAATGGGGGAAAAAGGAGAAACATCTGTAACAAAAACAAATTAAAAAAAAACAACTCATTTAATCCTCACAACTCTGTGAGGTGGACACTGGTATTGCCTCCTTGTTAGAGATGGGGAAGTTATGCTATGAAGAGAGGTTGTTAAGTAACTTGCCAGAGGACATTCAGCTACTAAAGGTGGAGCTGAGTTTTTAATACAGGCAGAAGCACTGTTCTAAGTATGTAGATGAGAAGTATATACAATTAAAGATTGCTGATCAGTCAGAGCTGGGACCCAGTTCTGACTCCAAAGCCTTGTTTGTTCCCTTGTACAACATAGCAGTAGGTATGTTCTCCAGTCCTCCTCCCACTAGGAGATTTTACATCAGTGCTAAACCCTCAAGTTTTGGGTTTTACCTATTAAGTGAAGTAACATTTCCTCATAAATCCCTCAGATCATAGGATGTTTCCAGGGCTCATTATCAACATTCCTATTTTTCTCTACTACAAGACAATCTATATTAGTATAAGAGATGCTGCCGCCTGTTTTGTATGCACATGGCATTCTGAAATATTTTTCTCAGTGATTTTTTTTAATGAGAACATTTATTTGAAAAATCTCAGAGGTAGAAGAAATAATTCGTAGAAGAAAATGGCTTAGGAAACAAGTTATACAGGTAAAGGAAGGTAAAGATGACACACATCGGGGAATGGGAGGGGTGAGGGAAAGACTGGGGCATACTTCCCGTAGGAAGAGTGAGCAAGAGTCCTCTGTCCTAAGGGTTTTAAGGGTGGAGATTTTAGGGGCGGTCCCAGGGGAAGATCTCAATAGAATATTCAGCAGCTTTCCAGGTGTGTCCTTTCAGGATCCTCTTAATCCTGCATCTTAAAAAAATTTTTTTTTTCTTTATTGATTTTAGAGAGAGAGGAAGGGAGAGGGAGAGAGAGATGGAAACATTGATGAGCGAGAACATCAATTGGCCACCTCCTGCATGCCCCACACTGGGGATTTGGCCCACAACCTGGGCATGTGCCCTGATTGGGAATCGAACCGGCGACTTCTTGGTGCATGGGTTGACGCTAAACCACTGAGCCACACCAGCCAGGCTTAATCCTGCATCTTGCTATTTAATTTGTTTGCTCTGTCTTCCTTGTTTTCTCTTTATCCTTCACCCCAGAATATTGCTGAGAATAATGCTGATATCTCAGTTACCAAGTTAGTGTTCATTATCCTTTTCCTTTCATTGTATTGTTGGACTAAACCAATCTTCTCATTTTCTATTCTTCATCTCTACTGGATTACTATAAATAATCTGGATTAGTACCAGATAATAATCTATTAAAGGGTCTAACCCAAATTTTAGTGCCTGAATCAGACACTGTGTATTTGGCCCTGTGGTAGGTAACAGGTAATAAAAATGCAGAAGATAGGTCCTGTCTTTAATGTGCTCACAATTCAGTGTTTCCCAGTGTTGGGATATGGTATTATCTTCTGATTTTACACCAGTATTGGTTACTAATGATACATAACCAATACTAAAATATTTCTCATGTTTTCAAATTGAAGTTTAGTGCTCCTACACCATAACCTCTTGAATATTCTTTCTTTCTCTAGTCCTTTTACTCTCCAGTCTATCCATGAAACCGGAAGATGACTATTTTCCTTACATTTACCTCCACTATCAAACCTTCAGGGGAAGCAGAGTCACCATGTTCTAGGACTTTCATGATGACGAGGGAGATAATTTAAGATTTTGATTTAAAAAAAATGGAAAAGTGTTTCTTCCTGAGCCTTAAATAGGATCTTAACCTCGAGGCACTGTTCTAAGTATGTAGATGAGAAGTATATACGAGTAAAGATTGCTAATCTTGGAAACCAGAGACCTGAATTATAGTCCTAGCTCAGTCACTAATGTGAAAATAACTAACATTTACTGAGCACTTACTGTGTGCCATTCACTTTTCTATTAACTTGTTATGTGTAAGGAGGAGGGTGGCATTGTAATCCCCATTTTCGAGGCAAGGAAACTGAAGTACAGAACATTTAGGTAATTTGCCCTGTCATGGAGTTGGTTTGTGATAAGCAGAGTCTGGTTTTGCAATACAGGCAGTCTGGCTCCAAATTGGCACACTTAGCTCCTACCCCTTATTACTTCCTGATAAAAAGCGACCATTTCTAGCATATGCAACAGGTTCTGTACTGGTTTTCTGGAATGTCATCTCATGTAATCTTCACTAACAACTGTGAAATAGATGATATCATTTTCACAAGGAGAAAACTAGGGCTCAGAGAAGTGCTATTATTTAGTAGACTCAAACTCTGAAACGAGTCTTGGGGCTGCGAAAGCTTCTCTAACCCTCGAGCCACGTGTATCTTCAAGTCTCAGCTTCCCCATCTTTAAAATGAGGGTTGTGTAGTAGACGTCCCAGTTCTATGAGGGGGGTGGGTGTAGAGATAGAGCTATGTCCCTAGATGGGTGTGAGAGAAGGTGGAGTAAAATGCAGTCAAGCCACAGTGGCCAAGGGCCCAGCCTAAAGGAGGGGGTGTGGAGGAGGCTCGGGGTGTGAGACCCAAACGAGGCCTGTGGGTGAAAATGGGCCTGACGGCCCGTCGCTGACTGGTTTGGGTGCTGCCGGCGCCGGCCAGCAACAAGGGGGCCCGCTCCCGGGACAGTAGCTCACCCGCCCAAATCTTGCTCTACTGGCTTCTCCGTGAAAGCAAACGAAGGAAGGGGCGCGGCTTCCCCGCCCGCGTAGCAGAGCGCCACGTCCCTCTTGGCTCAACCTCCCTTAGGCTCCTTAGCGTACGCGCTAGAGGCCGCTAGCCTCCCAGCCCGCGGCGCGGTCTCATCTCCGCCCCGGCCAATCAGAGCCTTCCGCGATTCCAATCGGACCAATCACAGGCTGCCTGGGGCGGGCGCTATCGCCATGGCAGCGAGGAGGCGGGAGCTCGCGTTAGGCAGAGGTACAGAGCTAAACTGCAAACTGGGAGCTGGCAAGACAGGACAGGTCTGTGCGGGGCAGGCATTCACCTGGCGGAACCTCGCGCGTCGAGACAGGGGCTAGGTAAGGCCCGTGACCTCGAGGTGGGTGAGAATCAGTACCGCGGGAGGCTGGGGCGGGTCCTGATATAAAGCTCAGGTCTTCTGCCCTGCCGGGGCACTGAGGATGGCTGGGGCCGCACTGTGGGAGGATATGAGTGGGAGTGGGCTTCCAGCTCGAGCCTGAGGCGCGGGGCCCTTTCCTCCGCTCCACCCGTTGCAAGGCACCCAGGGTTTCTTTGGGGTCGATGAGGGTGACAGGCTCTTGGCGAGGAGCCGGCGAGGGTGGGTGCTGGACCGAGACCCAGGCGGAGTTCCAGCCTGGCCTTTGCAGGTCTATTCGTGATGGAGGTGCCAACTGTTGAGGAGAGTGTACCCACAAATTCCAGGCTAATACTCACCACCACCCCCCACCCCCCTCTCGCCGCCGAGCAAAGCTAGGCCTGTGAATCCTCTCTTCTGCCGATTCTGTTAAGCCGGTAACCCCTGACACTTAGGAGAGGAGAAAGTTCGTGTCAGTTGTGTTACTGTTTTCCCTTAAATGACAAGTCGTTGCGTGTGAGATGAGCAGTTTTGGTTTCAGAGTAAGAGGAAATGGTACTTTCTTGTTGCACCTGTTAAGTGGTAACTCAGTGAGCAAATGTGGTTATTGTGGCTGGTACTGTCCACTAAACTCCTAAATTGGATAATGCACATTTTACACAATTGAGTAAGTAAGTGCTGTCTGCCATCTGTGCCTTTTATTAAGGCTATTAAATCCATGGATGAATATGAACACCAAATGATATATTATCTTGTCTAACAAAACGTGGACAGAGAGCAAGGTTAAATGCAGATGTTTCTGATAGTTTTGTTTGAAGGAGATCGTGGATTTAGAATTGATGAGACAGTTGCTTTAAGGAATTCTTAAAGTAATATGGCTAGTGGTATTACAGATTTAGATCAGAATATCTATATCTTCTTGTACAACCTATATAAATAATTGTTTCTTTAAGGCCTTCCCTGGTGAATTCTGTTGAATAATATCCAGATTATAGCATCTTGCCCCTCATAGAAATTGTCTCAGGATTCATCTTGATTTAAGCCGAGTGTGAGTTCTTGTTTTATAAAACTTGAACAAGTTGAACAAATGTTGAACAAAAAAATGTTTCCACAAATGTTCCTCAGTTAATAGGATCGAGAATTAAAAAAAAAAAGAAAAGAAAAGAAACAAACATGGACATTTAGAATTAGAGATGAAATCTCAAATATCACTCTTGTTATTAGGATGAACATGAAACTTCTGTTTCTCATTTTGTACTTTAAACTCTCCATGATCTGGTCCAACTTCGTAGTGTAAGTGAAAAATTTATTTCTGTTTTCTTCAGGTTACTCATATTGTTCTCCAGCATCTATGCTAATTTTACCTATCTTGCAAGGGTCAGGTGCATGTTGTGTTTACCTTTCTCTGATCTCCTGAGATAGTTGTTATTCACATCACACATTTTTAAAAAAAAATTTTTTTTTTTTAATCCTCACCTGAGGACATTTTTTTCATTTTTTGTTCAGATAGAGTGGGAGGGAGAGAGAGGAAGAGAGAGAAACACCGACGTGAAAGGGACACATCAAGTGGCCGCCACCCGCACGACCAACCAGGGCCGGGGACAAACTGCAACCAAGGTACATGCCCCTAGCGGGAACCGAACCCGGGTCTCTCTGGACCGCAGGCCGACGCTCCAACCGCTGAGCCAAACCGGCCAGGGCCACATCACACATTTTGTATATACCCATTTGGCATACTTTTTGCCAAACTGGTTTGAGGTCTGTAAAGACCAGCTAAATGTAATGCACAATTAAGGCAATGAGGGTATCTTTCTTTTTAAAAAAATATTTTTCTTTATTGATTTTAGAGAGAGCGGAAGGGAGAGAGAGAGAGAGAAACATTGATGAGAGAGAGCCTTTATTGGCCGCCTCCTGCATGCCCCCAATGGGGTTTGGTCCCACAACCTGGGCATGTGCCCTGACCAGGAATCGAACCGGTGACCTCTTGGTGCTTGGTGCATGGGCGATGCTCAACCAGTGAGACACACCGAGCAATGAGGGTACCTTTCAAAACACTAGTTACTGAGCCCTGGCCAGTGTGGCTCAGTTGATTGGAGTGTCTTCCCATACCCGAGGGCATCAGTGGGAAAATATCCTTTGGTGAAGATTAACAACAACAACAACAACAACAAATCAATTAAAAACAAAACAAAAAACCCACTAGTTATTGATATGGTACAGAGTATCAGTAACATGGTTAACACCAGAGTCTTTTTGTTTTGGGATTTGCTGTGTCTCTATACTAAACCAGTTTTGTGTTTTTAAAATTTTTTTGTTAATCCTCACCTGAAAATATTTTTCCATTTATTTTATTTTATTTTTTTAGATAGAGTGGAAGGGAGAGAGAAAAACATCAATGTGAGAAAGACACATCAATTGGTTGCCTCCTGCACCACCCTGACTGTGGCCAGGGATTGAATCTACAACCCAGGTATGTGGCCTTGACTAGGAATCGAACCCACAATCCTTTGGTCCACAGGCTGATGCTCTAACCTCTGAGCCAAACCAGCCAGGGCACAATTTTATGTTATTTAAAATAATATTTAAATTGCTTTTCACTTTCTAAGGACCCTTTGGATGACTTAGGTGTTCAAAATACCCATGTAAATTTTGGGTAGCTGGAGGAATCAAGTGTAGGATTTAAAAATGTATTTAAAATAATCCTTAAAGTAGATAATCTTTTAAGTATTGTAAGTAATTGAGTTGACTATATTTGGCATGATAGATGATTAACTTTTTCTAAATAATTGAAGGTCTAGAAAGGGGAAATTTGTTGTTTTTATGTTTAATACATGCAATTAGTTTATAGACTTTAGAAAACAGGCTCCTAACAATTTCAAATAACTTATTAGGAAAAGGAAAAACCTTAATCACTTTAATGATTTTCAATCTAAAATATATAAAAAAACACATACCCCACCATGATATGGTAAAAAGTATACTTAATTAGAATTTGATAGCCAGATTCCAATCCTGGCTCTTCCAAATGATCTTGGCCAAATCAGTTAAATTTCCTTTGTTTTTTAAACTTTTATAAAAGTAAGGTCTGGATCAAACCACCACTAAGATAATTTCTAGTCCCAGAATGCTCTGATTCAAAGCAAACTAAGGGATATTAAGAAAGAAATTGCATGCTTCTATTTTTGGCAGGGCTTTTTGACATTGTATTTTAGTTATCTGAGGTAAGTATGTGTAAATATTGAAGAAGTAATTTTAATAAATTTGGGTATTGAGTGATACAAATGAGCAACAGTATCTACTTTTCATAAGCCTATTATCCAGGATACTGTAACTGATTGTCAAGTGGAAAAAAAAAAGGCCATGTAATGGTTTCCTTGATTGATGTACTTTTTTGCAGATATGAGCATTAGAGACACTAACATCTATACTGACGTATTGATGCAGGGAAAGGTTGAAGTTCAACTCAGCTGGTATTTTATTTTGAACTTCACTTTCCCATTGACTCATTTTCAAAGGGAAAAATGGAGTTGAACATCAGGTTACCAGTTGTGGTTGTCACTGCTGTCACTGAGAAACTCGGAAGCCATTTTTTCTCCACCTCACTGTTAGAATTATGACATTGACGGTAAGAAGAAGCAACCCAGGTTCGGCTCAGAGCTGTGCCTTGGAGAAAGAAACCTGGGCCTCTTGCAAACATCTCTGTTTTAATGCCAGGGAGGAAGAGATTGTGTTCCTCTTTGTTGGATGTATTCTTTTCATTGACCTACAGCTGCCTCAGGACTTTGGTTGTGGCAATGCTTAGAGGAGAGTTCTAATGTGGCCCTTCAAAAAATGACATTTAAAGGTTGTATGGCACACAGGTTTATTGCTTTTTAACAACAGATTTTCATTATTTCAATATATAGCTATTTCATTTTCAAGACAGGAAGGGCATTAATATTTATCGAGCATTTGCTATTGCCATGCACTGTGCTACTCACATTGTGTTAATTCTTATTTTCATTCAATCAAAAACTTATGAAGAAGTATTAGTTTAATTTTATAGATAGGAAAATTGAGACTCAAAGAGGCAAGTAACATTCTAGTAAATAGGAGTGGTTAGGATTCAATCTGCTGTATGATCACTCTCCTGCTTATGATTTTTATGTTAAATATATCATAAAAAGAAAGATATCTGTTCTTAAAATTTGAAGACATTTTATTTTCTTATTTTCTTACAGACTGCTTAGAAATAATTGATTATGTTCACCAGTGAGTTTGCACATGAGCTAACTGCCTTGTATTTTATAGTTAGGTAGTGGGGTTTCAAAAAAATTTTTGAGATATTTTCCTTTATTACTTATCTCTGTGACTGAGACTGGGGTCAAGGTGAATTTTTAAAAGTAGTGATAAGGGTGAAGAAAGTTTCCAGTTAAGGATTTGATGGGAAAACTATATCATGAAGTCTGATTGCTGAGCAAAATAAGCTTTCCGTTTGAATTCTTATTTATTTAAAAGGAGAGCAATATGGTGAAACCTGGACACAACAATCAATATCTTTGTCTATTCTGGTTTTTGATTCTGTTTATTTAATATCTTTCTCTCCCTTCACCAATGGAATATGATAGAATTTAGTCTCCCACATCATAAAAACTTGGTACTTTTTTCACAGGATGTGACAAATTCATACACTGTCATGTGCCATTGCCACTGTAATAAGCCTACATTTATGTTTATATTTAATGTATTTTTATTTGTTTTTTTACATTTAGAACCTGTTAAGAGTCCATTTGTAGTGAAAAAAGCATTGAACTCGGAGCACAGACCCACCTCCTTATTAATTTCATATTGTGCAAGTCATCTTACTTCTCTAGATCTCAGTTACCTCATCTGTGAAAAGAAGATAAAAATCCTTAACTTATCTGAAGGTAAGTGATCAGTTAAGAAAGCAAAAACAAAAAAAACCCCACAAAAAACCAAACCAAACCAAAACAACAATAACAAAAAAACAGACTTAATAATGGCTTAAACACACATTACTTACTTTCTCATGTGAAATAATTCTTGAAGCAGGCAGTCTAGGTTAGGTATGGTAGCCTCATAAAGTTATCAAGGACCGAAGCTTTTTCCAATTCTTTGATCTTCTATATGTAAGGTATGGCCCTGGTCCTTGCAGTCCAAGATAGCTGCTGGAGCTCTAACCATCACAGCCAAGTTCCAGGCAGCAAGGCAAAGACAAAGAAGGATGTATTCTCTCCTTTTAGAGAGCACATGCTCAGGCTACCAGGGAAGCAGGAAAAGGTAGCTGGATTCATGGCTGCCCTGAATAAAATTGGGCTTTTGTTATTGAGGAGGAAGGGAAGATGTGGATATTGGCAGGCAAATAGAATTATCTTCCACAGTATGGATCTTTTTCCCTTTCATCTCTGTGAACTGTAAGCCATGATAACCACTCAGAAGCTTTGGGACTTTTCCATGGTAGAGCTTTAAGTCTGACCATGTCTACAGAAGAAAATAACTTTCATCTAATAAATTGTTATATTTTAAACTTTTATCCCATGATTCATTATAGAAACATTTCTGTCTTGATAATTTCTGTCTGGTTATTTTTTTTTAGTTACTCATAAATGCTAATAGATATTTTTTTGGCAATTTATAGATGTGTTAGAAAAGAGCTAACAGCCCAGCCAGTGTGGCTCAGTGGATTGAATGTTGTCCCATGGACTGAGAGGTCCTGGTTCCATTCCCGGTCAGGGCACATGCCTGGGTTTCGGGCTCATCCCTGGTAAGGGGCATGCAGGAGGCAGCTGATCGATGTTTCTCTTTCACATGGATGTGTTTTTCTCTCTCTCTCCCTTCCTCTCTCTCTCTCCAAAAAAAAAAAAAGGAGTAGAGTAAATGTTTTACTTAACTTTAGACTTTATTGTCCTAATTATTTCTAGAACAAACACTAACAGATTAGAAACTAGTAGAGGGGGAAACATTTAAAAAAATTCTCCATCAATCAAAAACAAAATGAAAAAAAGGCAAGAAAGGAGGGAAGTAAATATTAAAGAAGCAGGATAAATAGAAAGAAAATGATACATTTAAAACTCAATATAAGGTATTTCATTGACTCTAAGACATTAGTGATATTAAGACACATTGCCCTGGCCGGTTTGGCTCAGCGGTTAGAGCATTGGCCTGCGGTCCAGAGAGACCCGGGTTCGGTTCCCGCTAGGGGCGTGTACTTCGGTTGCAGTTTGTCCCCGGTCCTGGTTGGTTGTGCAGGTGGCAGCCACTCGGTGTGTCCCTTTCACGTTGATGTTTCTCTCTCTCTCTCTTCCTCTCTCTCCCTCCCACTCTATCTGAACAAAAAATGAAAAAATGTCCTCGGGTGAGGATAAAAAAAAAAAAAAAAAAAGACACATCATTATACACATGCAGAAAAAATACTGCCAATTAAACTATGACATTGCTTTATCACTTACAATTTCATTTTTTGTTTACTGAAAGTGCTTTTTAAGATTCATTTAGACATATAGATTTTTCTCACATCACTTTTGTGCATATAGAAAGGAATTACAAGTTAAGTAAATTCATTAAGGTATTTCTAAGACTTTATCACATTCAGAGTCTCATTCTTTTGGAACAAACTTGATTCAGACTAGTCAATGTCTGTGTTTTTCTTTCTTTTTTTAAAAAATCCTCACCCAAGGATACTTTTTTTCCATTTTTATCTTGAGATAGAGTGTGTGGGGGGAGAGAAAGAGAGAGAGAGAAACATCGCCGTGAGAGAGACACATTGATTGGTTGCCTCCCACACGATCCTGACCAGGGCTGGGGACCCGAACCACAACCTAGGTACGTGCCCTTGACCGGTATTGAACCCACATCCATGGGCCCACGCTCTACCGCTGAGCCAAACTGGCCAGGGTGATGTCTGTGTTTTTCCACACAGACTTGTTCTCTCTGCTCTGGAGAGTGATGGTAATTTTCTTCTGGAAATTTCTTCGAACCCCTTTGCCTGGAATTTTCTTCCAAGCCTCTGATACTCATTTTACAAGCTCTGATGCCATTGCTTTTCAAAAGATGACAACAGATAGATTTCAGCATCCTCTTCTTTCCTTAGCTTCTCCTTCAATGGTTTGTTGGCTGAAATGCTGAGGGGTTGCAGTTGTCTAGAGGAATAAAATCGAGTTGTGTTACTTTTCAGGCATCCTGTTTAAATTTTTAGATACACAGCCTCAAGATGCATCTAGAACTAAACTAATACACTTGGCAGGTTAGGAAGGGCTCTTAGACATTCAAACTAGATTCAGTCAGCCTTTCTTTCTTTCTTTTTTTAAATATCTTTTTATTGATTTTTTAGAGAGAGAGATGGGAACATCGATGAGAGAGAAACATTGATCGGCTGCCTCCTGCACGCCCCCTACTGGGGATCGAGCCCACAACCGGGGCAAGTGCCCTGACAGGGAATTGAACTGGGACGTCTCAGTTCATGGGAGGACCCACAATCCACTGACCCACACCAGGCCGGCTAGTCAGCCTTTCTTTAGCTCAGCCATCATCCATCCCCTGTCATCCCTTCCTAATTTTACTGCATACAATAACACTTTTGGGAAATTATTTTGTAGTTTAAGGTTTAATATGGCAGCAACTTTTGGCCATAGGCATTTATGACAGTGTTACAGTGATGTGCTATTTCCTTACCCATTCTCAGGATACCATCACTAGCATCTTCAGCATTAGTGTATCACTTTGAGACATGTAAAAGGACATCAGGATTTTGTCAGCATTTCCTGTTGACTAAAGTCAGCTTTGTTGTTTCCTCAGATTTCATGGAAGTTATGCAGCTTCTGTTCAGTATTAGTAGGAAGTTTCTGACAAAGTGACATTTGCCTTAACAAGACATGAATTCATCAAATTAGCCTCATATTCCATATACCTTAAAAAAATCAATTGCAGTCTTTGTCAGTTTATACTGCTTCATTAGCAGTGTTTGGCTGCTTATAGGTATCTTGTATCTCAGTAACAAAATGTCATGCAGCTTTGTCTACTTTGTCTATCTTCCTGTTTAAATTCAGGTAAGGCACTTAGTTGTTTCTTTACAAGAAAATATAAAGTTGCCATTATTCCCTTAACATCAAATATTTGCTTCATGAATATCAGCTGCTTTCTTTCTTTCTTTCTTTCTTTCTTTCTTTCTTTCTTTCTTTCTTTCTTTCTTTCTTTCTTTCTTTCTTTCTTCCTTTCTTTCTTCCTTTCTTCCTTCCTTCCTTCCTTCCTTCCTTCCTTCCTTCCTTCCTTCCTTCCTTCCTTCCTTCCTTCCTTCCTTCCTTCCTTCCTTCCTTCCTTTCGTTTGTTAATCCTCACCCGAGGATACCTTTTCCATTGATTTTTAGACAGAGAGGAAGGGAGGGAGGGAGAGAAAGAAACACTGATGTGAGAGAGACACATGGATTGGTTGCCTCCACAGCGCCCTGACCTAGGCCGGAGATCGAACCTGCAACCCAGCCCAGGTACATGCCCTTGACCAGGAATCAAACCTGTGACCCTCCGGTACACAAGCCAATGCTCCAACCACTGAGTCACACTGGCCAGGGCTCAGCTGTTATATTTCTGTGTTTATAAAATACCTTTGCATTTCAATGCCAAATCATAATTTAACCCTTTGAAGACATTTAAAAATGTTAATTAAACTCAATTTGTGAAGTATCAACAATACAAAAACTCAATTTGAAGTTATTGCAGTAAGAATAGCTATGATAAAATTTGTAAATGTGTAGACAGTAAAGATTATGTTGCTATTGCCACTTTGTCAACCACAATTTTAATATTTCATCAACTGAAAATCATCCTGATTTCTGAGATGTTAAACTGAGGAATTGTGCATCTTAGAATTAATTAAGTACATTATTGGTAATTGTGTGCTGTGGATAAAAACATGCTACTTAAAAAAAAAAAGTCCATTGCCAGCTAAGTTGGGGAGACGCTGAGTTATATGCATTCTCCACATTGATGGTCAGACTGTTATTCTTGACTTGGACCCTAACATGAGTCTATATGTATGAAATCAATTAAATATGAGGTTTCGCCCAGCTGGTGTGGCTCAGTGGTTGAGCGTTGACCCATGCACCAAGAGGTTTCCGGTTTGATTCCCGGTCAGGGCACATGTCCAGGTTGTGGGCCAGGTCCCCAGTGAGGGGCATGCAGGAGGCGGCCAATTGATGTTCTTTCTCATCAATGTTTCTATCTCACTCTCCCTCTCCCTTCCTCTTTCTCTAAAATAAATAAAGAAAAAAAAATGATGTTCCTATTCATTTTAATTATTTTTTTTAAATCTGCACCTGAGTATATTTTTCCATTGATTTTCAGACAGAATTAGAGGGAGGCAGGGGGGAGAGAGAGAGAGAAACATTGATGTGAGAGAGAGACATTGACTGGGGCTGCCTCCTGTACCACCTCAACCAGGGCCAGGGCTGGGGATCCAACTGCAACCGAGGTACAAGCCCTTGACTGGAATTGAACCCGCAACTCTTTGGTCCTTGGGCCGATGCTCTAACCACTGAGCAAAACTGGCCAGAGCTTAATTCTTGTTTTTAAAAAATTGATTTTTAGAGAGAGAGACCTCAGTTGGTTGCCTCCACTGGCCCTAACCAGGGATTGAACCCACAGCCTAGGTACATCCCCTGACCGTGAATGGAATCTGCAAACTTTTGGTGCACAGGACAAGCTCCAGCCAACTGAGCCACTTGGCCAGGGTCATTTTAATTCTTGTAGTATATCCTCTAGAGTTACTAAAATCTTTATGGAGTAGAAACTGTTTGAATAAGCAAAATTTGAATCATATTGTGGGACAAGTAATAGTTGCTCCTTGTTTGTGTCAACCCTGTACATTTATTGACCTATTTATTTGAAAAATTATTGACCAAAAAGAATTTTAGCAAATGACTATTGGCTATGATAATGTTTAATAAAGTTAAGAGAATGTTTGTAGCTAGTTATTTGTCTCTTTTAATCAACTTATGTCAATAGAACACCTTATTTTCAAAATTTGAAGCTAATTAAATATTATATCCAGAAATAATTTTGGCTCTCTAATATTTTAATTGAGAAAAAATATGTAGTTTTTTTTCTTCTTATTTTCTCTTTCTTAAACTTGGGCCATTAAAAATATATATATATTTATATTTTTTAATCCTCACCCGAGGACATTTTTGCATTTATCTTCAGATAGAGCGGGAGAGAGAAAGGGGGGAAGAGAGAGAGAGAAACATTGATGTGAGAGAGACACATCGACTGGTTGCCACCCACATGACCCCAACCGGGGCCGGGGACAAACTGCAAGCGAGGTACGTGCCCTTAGCGGGAATAGAACCCTGGACTGTCTGGTCCGCGGGCTGATGCTCTAACTGCTGAGCCAAACCGGCCAGGACTAAAATATTTTTTTTGAGTTCCTTGTTGCCATCTTTATTTGAAGCTTTTATTATTAATCAAATATCTTCTTATACTATATAAACTTTAAAATTTTATTTCCTCGTCTTTTAATTTTAGCTGAAAAACATTTCTCCCCTGATTTTCTTTAGTGATAGATTTTAAGCATTATTTTTATGTTATCATCATTTTAACTCTTTTCCTAGAATTCTTTTGTTGTATTAAACATCCTGAAATTGATTATATTATTAATGTGGCTTTGGGAATGCATGGATATATATTTTGGAAACATCTTTTCAGGAACTTACTATAATTATATCTCTATTTCAGATGAGGTGGAGGACCATCCTACTGCAATATTGTTTCCTTTTGGTTACATGTCTACTTACTGCTCTTGAGGCTGTGCCTATAGACATAGACAAGACAAAAGTAAAAAATACTCACCCTGTGGACAGTGCAAAGATAGAACCACCAGTAAGTCAAATGAGAAATATAATCTTGTGGGAAGAATTTTAACTAAAATATTGCTAATATTAGTTTTAAAATTGGATATTTAGAAGCAATGACAAGAGTATAGGGCAAGTATATGTTGTTTAATATTAAAAAATGTAGTTAGTATACTAGATAGTGTATAGAAGCATTAATCACCATACATTTATAATGTAGAGCCAACGAAACCCCCCCCCCCCCACCAAACCCATTTTATTATATTCAAAGGAGAGACAGATAGCAATGAGGAGAAACAGGTAACAATGGGGTAAAAACAACTAACTTTTTCTTTCTTTTCTTTTTTTGGGTTAATCCTCACCTGAGGATATTTTCCCATTGATTTTTAGATAGAGTGGAAGGGAGGGAGGAAGAGAGAGAGAGAGAGAGAGAGAGAGAGAGAGAGAGAGAGAGAGAAAGAGAGAGAGAAATATTGATATGAAAGAGACATATCAATTGGTTGCCTCCCACACAACCCCAACCAGGGCCAGGATTGAACCTGCAACCCAAGTAGGTGCCCTTTACTGGGAATTGAACCTAAGACCCTTCAGTTTGAGGGCCAATGCTCTAACCGCTGAGCCAAACTGGTCAGGGCCCAAGTAATATTTTTAAAGTTTTCATTGTCTAAGCCATAAAGAAAATCTACCTTTATGTACCAGTGAAGCATGATTTGGGTGTGATCCCTAAAACATGATTTCTGCAACTCTTCATTTGAGCTTTTTAACTTTGACTGTCCAAATTATCAAAGTAGATATGTTCAATGCCATTTTGCTAGACATTTTTTTTTTTTTTTTTAGAATTGAGATCTTTAGATGCAGGTAAGGAAAAGCTTTCAGAAGCTTTATTGTTTGTTTCTTAATTTGAAGGATACTGGACTTTATTATGATGAATATCTCAAGCAAGTGATTGATGTGCTGGAAACAGATAATCATTTCAGAGAAAAGCTCCAGAAAGCAGACATAGAGGAAATAAAGGTAAATGTAATCAAATAATTATTTAAAATCATTTGAGCATGCCAGACACTGATCTAAGTGCTGGGGATGCAAAGATGAGACTCACTCCCAGCCCTTATAGAACCCTCAAGGGAGACTAACATCCAGAAGAAGATTGTTAAGATGAATATACGATGAGTGTATATTTTGGATATGCAGAGAGTAGACTCATAATTCAGTAAGAAGTGGTGGGGGAAGATGGGAAGTCATTCTTTTTGGTAGAGATTATGTCAGTGCTTAACGATATGACTAAGAAAAGGAAGAAGACTGGGAGACATCCTAAGCAAGGTGTAAGGGTTCGAGACAAGAGATACACAGGAAACTAGAAGTAGTAACTGTTGCTGGAACCTAGACTGGGAAGTGGAAGCCATGATTGGCTAAAAGATGAGGTTGGAAAGAGTCATGGGTTAGAATTGCGACCCCTTTGGGGGTCTAACGACCCTTTCACAGGGGTCGCCTAAGACATAACAGTAGCAAAATTACAGTTATGAAGTAGCAACGAAAATAATTTTATGGTTGGGGTCACCACAACATGAGGAACTATATTAAAGGGTTGCGGCTTTAGGAAGGTTGAGAACCACTGGGTTAGATGATGGAGGGCCTTGTACATGTTAAGGGGCTTGGATCACAACATGAGGATAGAAGGAAGATATTCAAAGGTTTAGAGTAGGTTAAGTTTTGGTGTTTTAATCAGGTCCAGATTAACAGAGGAGGTAATGGGCCATATGTCATTAGGGGAGATTTAACTATTTACCTCTGTCTTAAGGACCATATTAGATATAATCCTAGCCCTAGACATCTTAGCACTCATAACAAAGAAAGGGAGTTGTAAAATATCTGACCAGAGAGATTTTTGTTGCCTCCTGCATGACCCCGATCAGGGCCAGGGACCGAACTGCAACCAAGGTACGTGCCCTCGACTGGAATCAAACCTGTGACTCTTTGGTCTGTGGGCCGATGTTCTAACTGCTGAGCCAAATCGGCCAGGGCCAGAGAGATTCTTTTAATTTCTTTTTTTTTTTTCCTTTATTGATTTTTTAGAGAGAGGAAATGAGAGGGAGAGAGAGAGATAGAAACATCGATGAGAGAGAACATCGATTGGCTGCCTCCTGCATGCCCCCCACTGGGGATTTGGTCCACAACCTGGACATGTACCCTGACCAGGAATCGAACCAGCAATCTCTTGGTGTATGGGTCGACACTCAACCACTGCTCCACACTGGCCGGACCAGAGAGATTCTTTTAAAGCTCATCCTTGAAGGGCAACACATCAGTTCAGCAGTAAAGAAATTTCCAGTGATTTAATTTTAAACTTTCAGTTGTACCTCTCAAGATAATGTTGTTTGCTTATGCTATTTTTGTTTATTTTTTTTAAAACTTTCCTTAAAAAAAAAAAATCTCACCCATTTCTAGAATCAGAATTGGAGACCTTTGTTAGAAGGAAACTTTCTGGGTCAAATGTCTCTAAAAATTTACTCTCTGTCCCTGATGTGGGCTCCTTTGAAAGACTGACCTCCATCAGGTGGTGGCATCTGTCAGAGCCTTTGTGTGGCTTTTAATTCACAGTTCTCTGGGAGGCGATGAACTGTTCTGGGCCAGTAATTCCCCTGAATTGTCTTGAGAATAATCTTATATTTCCTTTGAAGAATTAATTTAACCTGTGGAATTAATTTCCTGGTGTGGATGATATTTAATGTAGAACTTTCAATATCTCTCATCTACTTAAATTATTATTAAGAGCATTATTTGGGGGTAACAAAATGTGGATAATGGGAGGTACTCTGCAGGGTGGGACAAAGGTAGGTTTACAGTTGTTGATATGAAAAATAATACAATAATTAATAAATAATAATACAAGAATAGACTGTGTTTTGCATACTCACAACTGTACACCTACTTTTGCCGACCCTGAATAGAGATAATCAAAGAAAAGAAGGCAACAACTTCCTGGTTTGATATAGGGAATACCTTTATAGCTGTCTTCCTTTCATAGTCAATTCCTATTCCCTACTGGGGGTGTGGAGACACAAAATGAAGTAAGTTAAACTGTTATTCAATGATAAATAAGAATAAAATAGACAATAAAACCCAAGCCAATGGAATTATTACAAATAGCTTAGCAAAGATTCTTTATTCAGGAAGAATTAGAAAAAAAATATTAGAATTTGTCTTTTCCTTTAAATGGGTACTGGATTTTCTGAAATGCTTTTTCTGCATCTATTGATATGCTCATATGATTTTTATTCTTCATTTTGTTTATGTGATGTTTCACATTGATTTGCAGATATTGAACCATAATTGCATCCCAGGAATAAATCCCACTTGAACATGGTGTATGATCTTTTTAATATATTGCTGAATTTGGTTTGCTAATTTATTGTTGAGCATCTATGTTCATCAGTGATATTAGCCTATAATTTTCTTTCTTTGTAGTGTCTTTATCTGGTTTTGGAATCAAGATGATGCTGGTGTCGTAAAATGAGCTTGCAAGTCTTCCCTCCTCTTGAAATGTTTGGAATAGTTTGAGAAGGATAGGTGTTAGTTTTTCTTTGAATATTTGGTAAGATTTACCTGTGAAGTCATCTAGTCCAGGACTTTTGTTTGTTGGGAGTTTTTTGATTACTGCTTTGATTCCATTGGTTGTAATTGGTCTGTTCAGTTTCTTTTATTTCTTTTTGATTCAGTCTTAGAAGATTGTATGTTTCCAAGGATTTATTCATTTCTTCCAGATTTTCCAGTTTTTTGGCATATAGTTGTTCGTAGTATTTTCTTAATCCTTTGTATTTCTGTAGTGTCAATTCTTACTTCTCCTTCATTTCTTATTTTATTTATTTGGATCCTATCTCTTCTTCTTGATGAGTCTGGTTAACAGTTTATCTATTTTGTTTATCTTTTCGAAGAACCAGCTCTTGGTTTCATATCTATATCTATCCATATCCATATCCATATCCATATCCATATCCATATCCATATCCATATCCATATCCATATCCATATCCATATCCATATCTATATCTATATCTATATCTATATCTATATCTATATCTATATCATCTATCTCTCTATCTATATTATATATATATTCTACTTTGTTTATTTCCATCCAGATGTTAATTATTTCCTTCCTTCTACTCACTTTGGGTGTTGTTCTTTTTCTAGTTCCTTTATTTGTAGTATTAAATAGTTTATTTGAGATTTTTTTGGGGGGGTTTCTTGATGTAGGCTTGTACTGCTATGAATTTCTCTCTTAGGACTGCTTTTGCTGTGTCCCATAGATTCTGGGTTGTTGTGTTTATGTTTTTATTTGTATCAAGGTATCTTTTGATTTCTTCCTTGATCTCATTGTTAACCCATTTGTTGTTTAGTAACATGTTATTTAGTCTCTATATGTTTGTGTGTTTTTCAGTTTTTTTGGTAATTGATTTCTAGTTTCATACCACTGTGGTCAGAGAAGATGCTTGAAATTATTTCAGTCTTGTTAAACTTACTGAGTCTTGTTTTATGGCCTAACATGTGGTCAATCCTTGAAAATGTTCCATGTGCACTTGAAACGAATGTATATTCTGCAGTTTTTGGGGTGAAGTGCTGTGAAAATATCAATTAAATCCATCTGGTTTAATGTGTCATTTAAGGCTAGTGTTTCCTTGTTAATGTTCTGCCTGGAAGATCTACTCATTGATGCCAATGGGGTATTAAAGTCCCCTACTATGACTATTACTGTTTTTTAAAAATATGTTTTTATTGATTTTTTTCTTAGAGAGAGAGAAAGGTAGAGGGGAAAAAGAGAGAAACATTGATGAGAGATAAACATCAGTTGGCTGCCTCCTGCATACCCCCTACTGGGGATTGAGCCCACAACCCAGGCATGTGCTCTTACCTGGAATCGAACTGGTGACCTCTTGGTGCATGGGATCATGGGATGATGTTCAACCCACTGAGTCACATCAGACAGGCAAGACTGTATTACTGTTGATCTCTCCCTTTATGTTTATCAATATTTGATGTATATATTTAGGTGATTCTATGTTGAGTACATAAATGATTGCTTCCTCCTTTCTTATTATGTAATGGCCTTCTTTGCCTCTTGTTTCTCTTGTTATAGTCTATTTTGTCTGATATAAGTATTGCTTCCCCAGCTTTTGTTTCATTTCCATTTGCATGAAATATCTTTTTCCATCCATTTATTTTTAGTGTGTGTGTGTGTTTGTTTTTCTGAGGTGGGTCTTTTGTAGACAGCATATATATAGGTCTTGTTTTCTTATCCATTCAGCTACCCTATGTCTTTTGATTGGAGCACTTAATCCATTTACATTTAAAGTGGTTATTGAGTCCGGCCAGTGTGGCTCAGTGGTTGAGTGTTGACCCATCCACCAAGAGGTCACTGGTTTGATTCCCAGTCAGGAAACATGCTCAGGTTGTGGGCCAAATCCACAGTGGAGGGCATGCAGGAGGCGGCCAATCGATGTTCTCTCTCATTGATGTTTCAATCTCTCTCTCCCTCTCCCTTCCTCTCTAAAATCAATAAAGAAAAAAAAATTAAGTGATTATTGATAGGTGTGTTACATATTTATTGTCATTTTATTTTTTATAATTATGTTCTTTCCGCTGCGTTTCTTATTATAGAAATCCCTTTAACATTTCTTATAATACTGACTTGTTGGTGATGAACTCCTTTGGCTTTTTCTTGTCTGGGAAGCTCTTTATTTCTTCTTCAATTTTAAATGATAGCCTTTGCTGGGTAGAATAGTCTTGGTTATAGGTCCTTGCTTTTTATTACTTTGAATATTCTGTGCTAATCTCTTCTGGCCTAAAATGTTTCTGTTGAAAAATTAGCTGATGGTCTTATGGAAGCTCCCTTGTAGGTAACTGTCTTTCTCTTGTTGCTTTTAAGACTCTGTCTTTACCCTTTGTCATTTTAATTATGATGTGTCTTGCCTAGCCAGTGTGGCTCAGTGGATTGAGCATCGTCCCATGGACTGAGGTCCTGGTTTGATTCCCAGTCAAGGCACATGCCTGGGTTGCGGGCTTGATCCCCAGTAGGGGGCGTGCAGGAGGTAGCCGATTGATGTTTCTCTCTCACATTGATGCTTCTGTCTCTCTTTCCCTTCCCCTCTCTCTCTAAAAAATAAATTTAAAAAATATAATTATGATGTGTCTTGGTTTAGGCTTCTTTGGGTTTATCTTGTTTGGGACTCTCTGGGTTTCTTGGACTTGTGTGTCTTTTTCCTTCACGAGGTTAGGGAATTTTTCAGTCATTATTTTTTTTCAAATAGGCTCTCAATCCCTTGCTCTCTCTCTTCTTCTGGTATCCCTATGATGTGAATGTTGTTACACTTGATATTGTCCCAGAGGTCCCTTAAGCTATCATCATTTTTTAAAATTCCTTTTTTATTTTTGCTGCTCTGATTGGGTGTTTTCTGCTATGTCTTCCAAATTGCTGATTCAGTCCTCTGCTTCATCTAAGTTGCTTTCAATTCCTTCAAGTGTATTTTTCTTCTCAGACATTTCATTCTTCATTTCTGACTGGATCTTTTTTATGGTTTCTATGTCCTTTTTTATTCTACTATCTCTTTAAGTTCTCACTAAATTCATCTATTCTTTCCCTAAGTTCCTTGAGCTTTCTTATAACCATTGTTTTGAACTCTGTATCTGATAGATTGCTTGTCTCCATTTTATTTAGTTCTTTTTATAGTTGTTTCTCATGTTCTTTCATTTGGGACATGTTTCTTTGTCTCCCTATTTTGGCAGCCTCTCTGTATTTGTTTCTGTGTATTAGGTAGATCTTCTGTGCTTCCCAGTTTGGTAGGGTGACCATATGTAGAAGGTGGGGCTCAGTAGTGCAATCTCCCTGATTACCTGAGCTAGGTGCCCCAGTAATGTCCTTTTGTCATTTACATGAGCTCTTCTATTGTAGTTGAGTCTTGATTGCTGTTGGCCATTTGTGTGGGGGGTTGACCCCTCAAGTTGGCTGACTACGAGGATTGACCCTGACCATAGTGTATGAACTGTTGTGTGGGGGCTGACCCCACAAAGTGGAATTCACCCCAGCAGGGTCTGGTGCCTGCCAACATCTCCCTTTGAATGTGCTGCTTGTGGAGCTAATTGGGTTGTGCTCTTATTTGGTCTGAAGCCTGCCACTGTGTGTGTTGGTTCTTGGGCCTCTTGTGAGGGACTCCAGTGTGGGTCAATGTCAGGCACTGCCTGTGACAAGCCCTGGGCTACCTGTTTGGAGCTACAAAGTGATCCACTGTTTGTGGCTGCCTCTGCTGGGCCTGGATTTTCATGGGAGGAGACAAGTTGCATACCAAGTCTGGCTTCCACCAGTACTGAGCCCGGGGGCAGGTCAGCAAAAGTCCCAAGGTATCCTGAGGTCTGCCTCCACCTGCTGGCTGCCTATTAAGCTCAGTCACTGACCATACACAAGTTGTATGAGATAAGTTCTCAGTGAGTTGCCAGGTAGGGGTGAGTGGTGTTCACCAGGTTGATACAGATTCAAACTCGGTGACAATGCTGGGTCTGAGGCCATGCAGCAAAAGTCTCAAGGTACATCAAGGCCAGTTGCCACCTGCCTGGAGCCTTCAGACCTTTGCAGTGGGTGGGGGTCTCAGGACTTTGTCAGGGTAAGGCCAGCAGAGTTCATCAGGCTAAAACAGACCAATATTTGGCTGTGTGGAGGGATGGCTCTGCACAGGAATAGTGGTGCTGGTATGGTGTGTGAGAGAAAAATGGCCCTCACTCTAGAACCACATAGTTCAATCCCCCTTTGTGTATCTGTCACCCTCTGAGTCTCTGTGGACCTCCTCAAGAGCCCTCCAAGAAAGTCTGCACCATGGACCCAGGTTGGCGACTGTGACAAACTGGCAGGGAAGGGCCTGTAGGAGTTGGCAGGGAGGGGCCAGTGCCACTCCCCAGGCTGATGTTGTGAGGCAGGCCCAACCCCAGAGCAGTGGTGCCACTCAGGCACACAGGGAAATAATAGCCTTTGCTTGACAGCCACATAACTCAGTCTCTGTGTGACTCTGGCACTCCTTGAGTTTGCCCGAACTTCCTCAAGAACTCCTCAATAAATTCTGCACCATGGCCCAGGCTGTAGGGCACGACAGAACTCTCTACCAGGAGTGATCCTGGCAGGGAAGGGCCTCTAGGAGGGACTCGGCATGTAGGGGCTATTGCACTCCCAGGCTGATGCCTTAGGTAGGGGAATGCTTGGCCCAGGAACGATGGCCTCTGTGGGTTGTGTGGGAGAGGGACCTAGCACAGGGACATTTGCTGCTGTCTCTCCAGCCCTCTCCTCACAGCCATGCTATTAATCTCTTTCTGTTAACTCTGGTCCCTTCCAAACTGCTGACGCTCCACTAGAGCCCAGAGAGAGTACTGCGAATGAGATTTTGTGCACTGGCTCTTTGAAAGAACAGTTTTCCTTCTCATCAGGGTTGGTGGAATCCCCCCTGATTTTCACAGCCAGATATTATGTGGGCTCATATTCTCCGCTTTGGTGCTGTGGGTTGGAGCCTGGTATGGAGCCCAGGCCCCTTGCTCCTCCAGGAGGACCTCTTCAGCTGAGAGATCTCTCTGGATTCTTAACCTCCCCTCACTCTCGTGTGGGTGTCGGGCCAGAACATCTCTTCTCTTTCTTGATCTCCCTTGTGGGATTTCTTTCCCTTTCCTTTTTTTTGATGTGGGTTCCTCTGTATATTCTTAGTTATAAGACTTCTGTTCAGTTAGTCTTTAGATGGTTGTTCAGGTTGATTGTTCCAACTTTAGTTGCAACTCTGATGTGGTCTGAGTAGGTTGTGAGTGTAACTTCCACCTACTCATTGCCATTTTGCTCTGAACTCAGTAACTTTCTTTCTTTCTTTTTTTTTTTAGGTTTCATCTGAATATTATATTTATTAAATAAACATTAGAGGTTGTCACATCATTTCACTACATACAGCTTTGCATCAGTGATTTCTTAATTGTTACATCCAGTGAACACTTTTTCTTCTTCTTCTTACTGAACTCTTTTACTTGATCTCAATGGTTCTCAGATTTAAGGGCTGGTTAAAACACAGATTTAGGGCCCCACCGCCAGACTTCCTGATTTAGTATGTCTAGGGCCTGTATTTCTAAATTTCCCAGGTGATGCAGATGCTTCCACTTGGGGACCGCACTTTAAGAACTATTGTTTTATTTAGTAATAATGACCATTCTCTCCTTAAAATATACTGCTCTTTTTGCTTCTATAATAGCATATTTTTCTAGCTCTCCTTCTTCCTCTCTGAACATTCTTTCTTGGTCTCCCTTGTGGGGTTTCTTTTCCTTATCTTCTTCAGCAGGCCCCATTGACTCAGTCCTAAATGGTTTATCTGCCTGATTGCTAGTTAGATTTGCAGTTTGTGATTGCAAATGCATTTATAGATAAGAGAAAGTAAACCACTAGATATTTTGTTTTTAAAATCTTGGAACATGTATCTGATTACTTATCTATGAAAAAAGTAATCAAAGGAGACACCCTAATAATTTCAAAGATGAATTCTGAAGTTTTTTATATATGAGATGACTATAGCTGAAGTAGGCCAGCTTACTTTTAAAAAACCTTATTGAAATATAATTCACATGCCATAAAATCCCCCCTCCCTTTTTTTAAATCCTCACACGAGGATATTATTACATTTATCTTCAGACAGAGTGGGAGGGAGAAAGAGAGAAAGAGAGAGAGAGACATCGATGTGAGAGAGACCCATCGACTGGTTGCCACCCGCACAACCCCAACTGGGGTCGGGGACGAACTGCAACTGAGGTACGTGCCCTTGGCTGAAATCGAACCCGGGTCTCTTTGGTCCACGTGCCGACTCTAACTGCTGAACCAAACTGGCCAGGGCAAAATTTGACCCTTTATAGCATACAGTTTAGTGATTTTTAGTATATCCACCAAGTTATGTAATCATTACTACTAATTTTAGGACAATTGCATTTGTCCCAAAAGAAATCCTATACCCATTAAGCAATCACTCCCTATTTTCTTCTCTGGCAACCGTTAGTCTACTTTCTATCTCTATGGATTTGCCTATTCTGGTCATTTCATATGAATACAATCATGCAAGCCTTTTATGTTGGCTTCTTTGACTTAGCTTAATGAATGAAAACATGATTTCAAGGTTTATCATGTTGTAGCATGTATTAGTACATTGATTCCTTTTTATGGCTGAGTGATGTTCCATTGTATGGAATTATTTATCAGTTCACCAATTGATGGACATTTGAGTTATTTTTACCATTTTGGTTAGTATGAATAATGAATGCTACTATGAACATTCATGTACAAGTTTCTATGTGAACAGGTTTCAATCCATTAGTTATATACATAGAAATGGAATTTCTGGGTCATATGGTAACTCTGTTTTTAACTTTTTTTTTTATAAGAGAAAGTTTATTTGATTTTTATTGCTTGACTTTTAGAGAGGGAGAGGAAGAGAGGGAGAGAGAGAGAAAGAAACATCAGTTGGTTGTTCCATGTATTTATGCATTCATTGGTTGATTCTTGTGTGTGCCCTGACCAGGGATTGAACCTGCAACCTTGGCGTATTGGGATGATGCTCTAACCAACTGAGCTACTTGGCCGGGGCAAGAGAAAGTTTATTTAGAAAGTCACAGAGGTAGAAGAAGTGAGCTGTGGAAGAAATGGGCTTAGGAAACAAGTTACAGAGGCAAAAGAAGGGCCCTTAGAGCTTAGGAGAAACAGAGGCAAGGAAAACACACCCCTGGGAGAAGGGGGTGGGGAAAAGTGCAGGCATACTCCATAGAGGGAGCTGCTGTGTTTAACTTTTTGAGGAACTGCTAATTTTTTCCAAAATGGATGCACCATTTTATAATTCAAGTTACTTTTTGAGTTTCTCCTTTGTGCTTTTATAAATTTTATGGCTTTTAGATATCTTGATTTTAGACTTACAAACTGAATATCCTCTGAAAGAAAAAATGCTTTTGTAATATCAAATTTATCTAAATTGTCAAAAGTATCTATCACTACTTTATTGTAACACTATTTTTAATATATGGTATCTGTTCTAGAAATGCAGTGTAATAGACAAAACTAATTTATTATTGTGTCAACAGAGTGGGAGGCTAAGCAAAGAGCTGGATTTAGTAAGTCACCATGTGAGGACAAAACTTGATGAACTGAAAAGGCAAGAAGTAGGAAGATTAAGAATGCTAATTAAAGCTAAATTGGATTCCCTTCAAGGTAAGTGCTAAGTAAAAGGTAGGAAAATTTCAGTATTTGGTTGTTGAGGTCAATTTACATTAGCACATGCCATGTTTTCTAATCAAAATTTAATGTTAGTATTAATTTGGCTTTCCTTAATTTAAAATTTTTATTTATTTGAATGGGTGATATATTTACATCATTCAAAATGATTAGCTTTAAATAATTATATCAATTAAAAGGAAGAATGAAAAGTCATGAATTAAGCCACTGATTTAAAAGAGGAAAAACAATATCAAAGCAAACCAAAAGAAAGTAGAGAGAGAAAACCTAATTGGAACAATTTCCATAGGTGAAATAGAAAATTGTCAGAGAGGTAACTCCACAGAAAAAAACACTAGCCCGGACTGTGTCAAAGGGAATTCTATTAAACCATTCAAAAGCAGATTGTGAATGCTATTTAAACTATTCCAGAGCACAGAAAAAGAAGGAAAGCTTCTGCACTTTTATTATATATTGATGTCAAGACCAAAATTATTATTGTCAAAAAAATTCTGTATCTTAGCAAGTGGATTTATTTCAGGAGTATAAGAAACATAATACTATAAATAGTTATAGAACTAGAAATAAGGAAAAAAGATTTTAGTGTGACAAAAGAAATCATAAAGTCAAAGGAGCCCTGGCTGGTGTGGCTCAGTTGGTTGAGCGTTGTCCTGTACACTGAAAGGTTGCCAGTTTTATTCCTGGTCAGGGCACATACCCAGGTTGTAGGTTCGATTCCCAGTCAGCGTGTGTGCAGGAGGCAACCGATGGTCAATTGATGTTTCTCTCTCACATCGATGTTTCTCTCTCTCTCTTCCTCTTTCTCTAAAATCAATAAAAACACTTTTTAAAAAAAGTCAAAGGACTACAGCAGAATTGAGGGGAAGGTACAGTGATTCATTATATACCCTCTTTCTGCTAAACATATATAGCCTTCTCCATTACTAACATCTTCCACCAGTGTGGACATGGTTACCACTGATGAACCTACATTGACACGTTGTTATCACCCAAAGCCCGTACTTTAGAGTTCACTCTTGGTGTTGTACATTCTATGGGTTTAGACACATTTATAATGATGTATCAACATGATAGTATCATACAGAGTAGTTTCATTGCCCTAAAAATCCTCAGTGCTCTGCCTATTCATCCCCCCAAATATTCTTTTTAAAAAAATTTATTGATATTAGAGAGAGAGACATGAAAAGGGAAAGGGAGAGAGAGAGAGAAACATTGATTTGTTGTTCCACTTATTTATGTATTCATTGGTTGATTCTTGTATGCGCCCTGACTGGGGATCCAACTCAGAACCTTGGCATATTAGAATGATGCTGTAACCAACTGAGCAACCCAGGCCAGGGCCCCATATTCTTTAATTTTAGACTATTAGAAGATAAAATAGCTATGAAGTAGATTTTTTAAATGTGAGGATATTTTAAAGAAAATAATCTTATAATTCATATAATTATTTTCATATATACAGAAAAGGCATTTGACAAAATTTAACACCCCTTCTTAATTTGAAAATGTAATAAAATAGTAATTAATAGCTACTTCTGTAACATGATCAGATGTGTTAACTCAGCTTCATCATACTTAAGGGGAAACCCAAGTATGTATTATAACTAAAATCAGGAACAAGACAATTGATGCTCATTATTACCACTACTAATTAACATTATATTGGAGGTACTAGCCAAAACAGTTATATAAATGAAAAAAAAAATCGAGGTGAAGTAATTGGAAAGGAAGTGATAAAACCATCTCTATTTGCAGACGATATGTTTGGATAACCCAAAGTAATTAGCTGAAAACTTAGTATAAGCAAGAGGAAAATTCATCAAAGTAAACTTGTTATACAGAAATCAATATATTTCATATGTACAAACAACAGCCAGTTTGAAGATATAATGGAAGAAAAGATTCCATTTGCAATACCAACATAGATAAAAATACACAGAATAAACTAATTAAGAAATGTACAAGATTTACAGACAAAAAATTTAAAATACTTCTGAAGAACACAAAAGTAGATTTGAAAAAAATGGAAAGACATAACATCTTTTTGATACAAAGATACAACATTATAAACATGTCAATTATCTGTAGGTTAATTTCTAAATTTAACATGATCCAAATAAAAATATGTACTCCCCCCCCATACTAACCAAGTTAATATTAAAGTTCATATGAAAAAGGAAACAAGCAAGGAAAGCTACATACCTCTGAAAAAGAAAAACAGTGAAGAAACACTAGATATATTAGATGTTAAAATATATCACCAAGCCTCAGACATTAGAACTGTATGTTTTTGACATGTAAGTAGAAAGACCAGTGGAATCAGAATAGAAATTCCAGAAGTAAAATTAAATATACATATCATTTAGTTTGAAATAAAGGTGGTATCATTTTTAGTGGGATAAAACTAGATTTAAAAAAATGTGTCAGTACAATTGGGTATCCATTTGGATAAAGGTACAGTCATTTATATTAGTATAAGTTCAAATAAATCAAAGATTTAAGTGTAGAAAATAAAAGCATTAGGTGACATAGGTGAATTCCTTTATTATTTTAGAATAGCGTTTCTAATAATGAATGAAAATCAAGGGTCCAGATTTAGCAGATGGGAGACCCTTCAAGCTGCATCCTGTGTCCTTGTGACTTGCCCCAATAGGTTGGTTATCTGGGTGGTGCATTGCCATTAATAGAATATGAACATCTATTCTTGGTGGAATAGTAGTTTTTAATCTTCGGATTGCATAAGAACGACCTGGGGAGCTAGTTAAAAAATGTAGATTACTGGATCTCACCTCCAGATATTCTGATTCTGGGAATGAGTAAACTACATTTTTTTTATTTTTTATCCTCACCTGAGGACATTTTTTCATTTTTTGTTCAGATAGAGAGGGAGGGAGAGAGAGGAAGAGAGAGAGAGAGAAACATCGATGTGAAAGGGACACATCGAGCGGCCGCCAACCGCACGACCAACCAGGGCAGGGGACAAACTGCAACCGAAGTACATGCCCTTAGCGGGAACCGAACCCGGGTCTCTCTGGACCGCAGGCCGACGCTCTAACCGCTGAGCCAAATCGGCCAGGGCAGTAAACTACATTTTAAACATGTACCTCTGGTCAATGGATTATATCGGAGAAATACCTGTGTAGAGCATTAAACTCCCTGCTGGTGAGTAGACTTAGAAGACAAGTACCAAATACTCATTATCCTGAAATTAAGGATATCAATGAGAGGTAAATTGAGCTCATACCATACTATTTCAGGTCACTAGGCACATGAGGTGATTTCATCCTTGAAACCTGGCCTAAGATGTTTTGAGATTTCTTTCCCCTTAGACAACCTCATTTCCTCAATCTTGGCAATATTTTCTTTATTTCAAGATAGAGACTGAATTTCATTATCTAAAGAAAGTCTAATGTGCTTAGAAAACTTATGAATATTTTGTCATTGATTCAGAATTTATGAGTTGATATTTCTGGTAATCTGAAGAAGGGTTTCAAAGATCTTAATTTGAGGAGGTATAATTTTAAAGTAGGTAGTCCATTCACATGGTTTAAACCCAGGAAATATAAGAAGGTATATAGCAAAAGGCTCCCTGATATTTTTGTAACCTGCCAGTTCCCACTGCTCCTAACACTATCCTTCCCGAGTTTCTTTATTCTTATATAAGCAAATACAAATAAAAGTCCTTATTTTTCTCTCTTTTTATGTAAAAGCTAGCATATGATACACATTATTTTGCCTTTAACAATATTTTTTCTTTAACAATATATTTTGGAGATCTTTCTGTATTAATACATGAAGAACATCTTCAGTTTTTTAAACAGCTGCATAGATTTCCATTATATGGAGATACCATAATTTATTTAACCAGGCCCCTGTTGATGGACATTTGAGTTTTTACTGGAGAACACTCTCGTACACATATTGCTGTGTATCTGTGTAATATTACTTATAGATAAGTTCCCCACAGTGAAATTGTTAAGCCAAAAGATATATGTATTTGTAATTTGGATAGATATTGCCATCTCCACAAAGGTTGTATCAATACACATTTCCACCAGCAATAATTTCTCACAGCCTTGCTAATAGTATGCATCTTCAAATTTTAGGAGTTTTGCCATTCTGTTGTATGGTATACTAGTGAAGTTTTAATATGTATTCCTCTTATTTTGAGCGAGGTTAAGTATCTTTTCATGTATTTCACTGCCTGGCCATATCCTTTAGGGCTAAGTCTTGTAATAAATCTTTTCTTCATAAGTAAAACTCCTAGAACAGTGCTATGCTAAGAATTCAATGAAAGCTTGATTGAATTAAATGGAGCAGTTTCTTCTTTTTTTTTTTGCATAACAAAATGTTCCAAGCTTATCTTGTACCTACCCTGCCCAGCCCAGGAATCAGCCATTTTTGTGAGCATTTCTGCTTTGTTTTGTTTTTTAGTGTGAAATGATATACAAACCAAGGGCTGGCAGCAGCTGTGCTCATTGCTTCTGGAATATATATTCTTCTTGGCACTTTCATCAGATAGAGTTAGGAAATACATGCACGTCTATGCACATATACATGTATGCACATTTGTGTGTGTATATATATAAGTATATATATACACACATGCATGTATACATGAAATGTACATGTACATATACATTTTAGAAATTATAAGTTCACACTGATAGCACTAATTCCCATCCATTTCCACGGGTTTCTTGCCTTCCATCACTCCACATTTGTATTTTCCTTTTTCCTGAGTGGGAACCCTGACTTCTAACAAATCAACACATTTATCTACTTTGTTCAATTCTTTTTTTTTCTTTAGGGTCTTCTGGTAAAAACTGGAAGACCTACTAGACAAATTCAAAAAGAGCTGTAAGCACTACTACTTTGTTCAATTCTATAATACAATACAGTCCAGAATCACTTCACTCATTCAACTATAATATACTACTATAGTTTGTTTTTAAAAATTATTTTACAAAGAAAAACAATTGATTTTTCTTTATAAAAGTCATTATTCAAATGAATTTATCCGAATTAGACTTTAATTGTCTAGATTTATTGGAGCAGCATGCAAAAAAATCTTTTATATACATTTTAGAGCTTTTCTTTTTAGAAATTCTACTTAGAACTTTGATGAGGGCAGTGTATTAAAATTTATATAATGAAAAGTAGGAAATTTGGTAGTTTTATGATGATAAAAAGTTTTTGCTATTAATTATACTGATGGTCAACTAATCTTTCTAGAAATAACATTAAAATGTACACATTAAATTGTATTCCACTCTAGATTCAAGGACATTGTCTTTACCTAGAATAACAAAATGTACAATATTCTAAAAGAAAATATGAACCCTTGATCTACAACTTTGAATTTTGTTATAAAATCCAATAGGAATAAATACGAATGCTTACTCTTATGTATCATTTATATTAATGTTTCTGCCTTCTAGTAATTTATCATTTATAGTTTTCTCCTTTTCTTTCAGATACGGGCATAGACTACCATGCTCTTCTAAAACAATTTGATCACCTAAACCACATGAATCCTGACAAGTTTGAATCTACAGACTTAGATATGCTAATCAAAGCAGTAAGAATAATTCAAAAAATAATGTCTTTGTTGTGCCTTTGAGGTTTTGTAAGTAAATATATATAATGGTTATTATAATATATATATAATGGTAAATATATATATATATAATTGTTATTAATAGATATGTAATTTGACAAATTCAATGAAGTGGTAATATAACTTTTATGTACCACTCTCTAGAATATCTTTAAATGGGTATGGCTTAACCTTTATTAGTACAGATAGTAATTTGTACATACAGGTCTTTAATCCCTTATCCACAATTGCAAAATCCAAAAAAACCCCAAAAACATAAAAACTGAAACCTGGCTTAAATTATAAGTAGGGCTATTAATATTTTTTATTTATCTTAGTGTGAGTACTCATAGATTTTGCTGAAGAAGTACTATTCTGTTTGATTACAGACTCTGCAGGGATGTTCTATAATGTGGCATATATACCATACTGCCTTTCTAAAAAATCTAGAAAAAAATTTTTTTGCTTCCAGTTTTAATGAGATATAATTGACATGTAACACTTTAAATTTAAGGTGTACAGCATAATGACTTGACGTCGCAAAATTATTACCAAAATAAGTTTAGTTAACATCCATCACTCATATAATTATAAAAATTTTTTTCTCTTGTGACGAGAACTTTTAGGATTTACTCTCTTAGCAACTTTCAAATATACCATGCAACACTATTAACTATAGTCATCATGTTGTACATTACATCCCAGGACTTGTTCATCTTAAAACTAGAAGTTTGTGCCCTTTGACCACCTTCACCCCTTTCTCCTACCCCTCTGCCTCTGGTAACCATGAATCTGATCTCTTTTTCTATGAAATTAGTTTAAAATTCCATATATAAGTCAGATCATACAGTATTTGTCTTTGTCTGACTTATTTCTAGTATAAGGCCCTCAAAGTCCATCCATGTTGTCACAAATGGCAGGATTTTCTTCTTTTTTTATGGCCAAATTGAGGGACACTTAGGTTTTTTCTGTCTCTTGGCTATTGTAAATAATGCTACAGCGAACATGGGGGTGCAGATATCTGTTTGCCATGTGATTTTGTTTCTTTTGGCTATACACCTAGAAGCAGAACTTTTGGATTATATGGTAGTTATGGTATTTGTACTTTTTTGAGAACCTCCTCACTGTTTTCCATAGTGGCTACACCAATTTACAATCCTACCAACAGTACATGAGGGTTCCCTTTTCTCCACATTCTCACCAGCATTTATCTTTTGTCTTTTTGATGATAGTCATTCTAAAAGGCATTTGGTTTTGATTTGCATTTCCCTGGTGATTAGTGATGTTGAGTATCTTTTTGTGTGCCTTTTGGCTATTTAAATATCTTCTTTGGAAAATGTCTATTCAGGTCCTTTGACCATTTTTAAATTGGATTATTTGTTTCTTTGCTATTGAGTTTATGAATTCTTTATGTATTTTATATATTAACCCCTTGTCAGATATATGATTTGCAAATATGTTCTCCCATTCCATAGGCTGTCTTTTCATTTTGTTGACTGTTTCCTTTGCTGTGCAGAAGCTTTTTAGTTTGATGTCATCCCACTTGATTTTTATTTTGTGGCTTGTGCTTCAGGTGTCATATTTAAAAAATCATTGCCGAGACCCATATCAAGAAGCTTTGCCTTGTGTTTTCTTCTAGGAGTTTTATAGTTTCAGGTCTTACATCTAAGTCTTTAATCCACTTAGAGTTAATTTTTGTGAGTGGGGTAAGGAGTTTAGTTTTATTCTTTTACATGTGAATATCCACTTTCCCCAGAACCATTTATTGATGAGATGGTCATTTCTCCAGTGAGTATCCTCAGCTCCTTTGTCAAATATTAGTTGGCAGAAAATTCTGAAACTCATCTGGTTGTAGGGATTTTAGATAAGAGTTTGCATACCTCTCATGTTGTACTGTACCGAGTTACCAAACTCAATGTTCTTGCCTGGATGTTATGAGATTGAGTTAAGTGGTAGAAACTAATCTAGTTGTCTACTGTACAGATTTGATACAGTCTCTTCCTTCTTCTTCTGTTTCAAATCAATTTATATACTATATATACTTATGAGAAACTTCCTAAACGTTTAGCTTCTTTGAATGCCTGCATTTCTGGTAATAATAATGACTGAAATAAAATGGTAGAATTTATTTATTTTTTGTTAATCCTCACCTGAGGATATGTTTCCATTGACTTTTAGATAGAGTGGAAAGGAGGGAGGGGGAGAGAGAGAAAGAAACAACGATGTGAGAGAGACACATTGATTGGTTACCTCCTGCAGGACCCTGACCAGTGCTAGGGATCGAACTTGCACCCAGGTACGTGCCCTTGACTGGGAATTGAATCTGAGACCCTTCGGTCCTCATGCTGACTCTCTAACCGCTGAGCCAAACCAGCTAGGGCTAAAATGGTACAATTTAAAAAGAGGAGTCCAGTATTTTTTTTTTTTTTCTCTTCTGTACCGTCTTCTGTTAGAAAATATGCTATATGCAAGAATGGCTTTATTTATATTTTCAAACACGTCTTTTTATTTAAATGTTACATTTTAGGCTACAAGTGATCTGGAAGACTATGATAAGACTCGACATGAAGAATTTAAAAAATATGAAATGATGAAAGAACATGAAAGGAGAGAATATTTAAAAACACTGAATGAAGAAAAGAGGAAAGAAGAAGAATCTAAATATGAAGAAATGAAGAAAAAGCATGAAAATCACCCAAAAGTTAATCATCCAGTAAGGATTATGACTTTATGAAATCATAATTAGATGAAAATACTTCTTTGTACCAGATAGTAGAATTTTATGATAAGTTATTGGTACTTAATATTGATTCCTAATTGTACAAATTTCCTCAAATTTAAATTTTCTTTTGAGTATATACACATAGATTATATTTTAAGTGTTTTTTTTTTTTTTTTTTTAATTGATTCACAGGGAAGCAAAGATCAGCTAAAAGAGGTATGGGAAGAGACTGATGGATTGGATCCTAATGACTTTGACCCCAAGACATTTTTCAAATTACATGGTAACATATTTGATAGAAATATTAATGTTTACATCTGCTGTTTGAAAAATTATTGTTGCTTTACTCTTAATATTTCTGCCAAGGTCTGCTATTAAGTCCGATTGATAGTAAATATTTAGAGTTTTTCTCTGGGGTAATATAATAGTCTTTATTGCTGATATGCAGTATAAAATATTTTGGGTCAGTAGCTGTGTCTTTATATCTGCTTTTACTGGTAAGTCATTATATGACTCATTACAAGATTCTCTGTAAAATGAAGATATTTCTGTGACTAGGTAGGTTATATCTAACAGGTTTTGTGCTATAATATTAAAATTTACTTTTATTCTTATAGCATATTGCTCTACTTTATATTTTTGGAAAAAATTGTTTGACATATTTTTCTAAAAAACTATGATGAATTATAAATAAGTGAATTTTTACCATTGGACTGATCTGAGGCTTCATAAGAAAGAAGAAAGCTTTTTCTGTAGCATAGTAATGCTTCATGTCAGTACTACTTTTGCAAAGCATTTGTAAATAGTTGTATTTTAATTATTAATTTTCTAAGGCATTAAAATCAATTTTTTGCATTGGGAACTTTAGATGTCAATAATGATGGCTTCCTTGATGAACAAGAATTAGAAGCCCTATTTACTAAAGAGGTAAATGAGTTCACTAAGTATTTGGTTGTTTTGCTCTCTCTTTTTTTTTCCTTTTATTATCTTTCTTTCTTTTATGTTGGTTTTAAATTTTCCTTTTTAGTTGGAGAAAGTATATGACCCCAAAAATGAAGAGGATGATATGGTAGAAATGGAGGAAGAAAGGCTTAGAATGAGGGAACATGTAATGAATGAGGTATGTTTTAAAAGTTTAAGATATGTTACAGTACTTCTATAGATTATTCAAGTTGTTGAAATAAATCTTACCACAAAATGGAAGACAAATATATGGAATAGGTATGTAATTGGACTTTATATTTTTGATTCAGAATATTCAGTAAATTCCCTTACTGTAAATAAAATTATTTTGTTAACGCCTTTAAAATACTTAAAAAGATTAAGATGCTGCTGCACAGCTATAAAGCAAACTTTTGGAAGTAAAAAATAATGTAGTCCAATATTTGGTATTTTAAATGGCTATTTTAGTTTTTGCTAAGAAAGTCCAAAACCCCAATACCTACGTAATTTATAACAACAAATATTTATATCTTGTTCACATTACTAAGCTGAAAACTCTGATATAGACATCATAAGCAGGGTAACTAAAGCCCACTGTTTTGCTTCAGTGATTTTCACCTGATATTGATGAATTGGGATTTCTGTTGACTGCTGGCATCCCAGGTATCAAATGAATTTCTTTGGTTATTACTTTTGTAATTGAATTTGCCTTAGTTTACGAGAGCCATTGGAAGGTTTGGAGAGGTTGTAAACTTTCATTTTCATTTACTTAGTTGTTTGTTTTTAAGAAAAACTGCTGAGAGCATTTTAACTTAAACTCCTTTACTTTTGGCTACAATCCTCTTACTGGAAAGGTTATTTTTCTTGCCCAAACACTTGGCTTCAAGAAGGGTTATACATGATGTGGTGAGGGAGGAAGACAACACTAGCCTAAACTGTCAGATCAGCAACTAAAACTTGGTGATCTTTGGGGGTATTAGGGATGTAAATATTTCACTGTATTTCCAAATTGGATCTGCTTTCTGATTTTAGTATAATGTTGAGTGTTCTGTTTTGTTTTTTCTGCTCCGTGTTTGTGGATGTTAGGCTAGTTCTAACTGCTATATGTTTATGTAGTAGCATCTATTGAAAGATAGTTTCTAGTGTCTAAATATGAGAGTTATTTGATTTTACTACATTTTCCATTAATCAGGTTGATTCTAACAAAGATCGATTGGTGACTCTAGAAGAGTTTTTGAAAGCTACAGAAAAAAAGGAATTCTTGGAGCCGGATAGCTGGGAGGTAAGAGACCTGTTTGAAATGGGATATATGGTTCAAGAAATTCTACACCAGTCTGTTCTACTTTTAACTTTTATTCCTCATTATGTTTGCATGTATAGTCTTACCATTTTGGTTTTTCATATAAAATGTCACTTTAAAATAATGAACTTGATTTCTTGGGAAGCTTGTGGCAATCAATCTCTTTTAAAAGTTGTAAAATAGTCTGGCCGGTGTGGCTCAGTGGTTGAGCATCGACCCATGCACCAAGAGGTCGCTGGTTTGATTGTCGGTCAGGACACATGCCCAGGTTGTGGGCCAGATCCCCAGAGGGGGGCATGCAGGAGGCAGCCAATCGATATTTCTATCTCTCTCTCCCTCTCTCTCTAAAATCAATAAAGGAAAAAATTTTTTTAAAAAGTTGTAAAATAGTGTTCATTTGTGAAAATTAGAAATATAAATACATTTAAAGAATAAATTAGAAGTTACCTATATATTATCCTACTGTCTAGAGGTAGACATTAAAATTATGTATTGTGTTATGCCAATTTAGGAATAGTTTATGTATTTAGTATATGCATATATAGCATACAGTGTATAAATACTGTACAGTCCCATTTTTAATTTACATATATACATAAATTATAGCTCTCTATTTTAAAAAATGGCTTTATACTGTATAAATGATTTTGTATGTTTGTGAAATTCTGGTTTTTAAAAATTTATCAATAATTTCACGAATATTTTCTAATTCCATTCCTCAAAAACATGATTAAAAAAATGACCACTTAGCATGCAGTTGTGTGGTTGTAGCATAATTTATATAACCATTCCTCCAGATTTAGACATTCTGGATCCATTCCACATTTTTCACTGTAATAAATAACACTATTATAACTGTCCATTTGTTTATACATTTGTGGCATCTGTGATTTCCCTGGGATTAATTCCTAGGAAAAGAACTGCTTTCAAAGTTTATGAACATTTTTTAAGTTTCTAAATATATCTGTCAAGTTGCTCCAGAAAGGTATACCACCTTATATCATAGCTTACTATGTATAAATGAGTGCATATACTTCTTTAAAGAGTGTTTGAAAGGTACCAACCAAACTAGACTGAAGAAAGAACATTGTCTTTTTCTTTATAGAATAGAAAATAAAAAGATTACCATTTAAAATAGATTTTTAATTGTCCAGAAAATCGTTTGAGATAGGGTGACCAACTGTCCCGGCTTACCCGGGACGGAGGAGTTTCCCAGGATGTGTTCCTAGGATGTGGAACTTTTTAGTGCTAAAACCAGATAGTCCCAGGTAAATTGGGACAGTTGGTCATCTTAGTTTGAAATTAAATAAATCAACCGCTTTTTAAGTTTTTGTCTAACATTTGAAATATTTCTGGACTTTGATGAAGAAAAATTCTAAAATTATTTAAACATGCAATCCCTTTAGTACTTCTGGTGAACCAGGTCAATAGATAATTATGTACTATTTTAATTTTGACATAGTTTCAGATTTACAAAAAAGTTGCAAGATCAGACCAAGAACCAATTCCTGAATACCCTTTGCCAAGATATCCTATTTTACATTTGCCTTCTCTCCTTGTCTTTTTTTCTCTATTTTAAATCTGTGTATATGTGTACGTATATATAACCTATAATTATTTTTGAGAGTAAGTTGCACACGATACTGCTTTGACCTTAAATACTCAAATACATATTTCTTGCAAACAAGGATTTATGTTACATAATCACAGTAAAATGATCAATCCCCCCCACACAATACTCTACTCTGTAGACTTTATTGAGATTTTTGTCCATTTCCCCAATATTGTCTTTTATAGCAAAAGAAAACCCAAGATAAGCCCTGGCCAGTTTGGCTCAGCGGTTAGAGCGTCGGTCTGCGGACCAGAGAGTCCCGGGTTCGGTTCCCGTAAGGGCACGTACCTTGGTTGCAGTTTGTCCCTGGGCCCGGTTGGGGTCGTGTGGGTGGCAACCACTCGATGTGTCTCTCTCACATCAATGTTTCTCTCTCTCTCTTCCTCCCTCTCTCCCTCCCACTCTATCTGAAGATAAATGCAAAAAAAAAAAAGAAAACCCAAGAAAACACATTGAATTTAGTTGTAATGTCTTTCTAGTCTCCTTTAATCTGAAATAGTTCCTGAGTCATTGTGTCTCATGGTACTGATATTTCAAAAGAATACAGACCAGCTATATTGTAGAACATCCATCAGTTAGAGAGTGTCTGCTGTTTCCTTAGGATTCCTACTTTTGATAGGAATATAGCTGAAGTGATGCTAAGTACATTGTATCAGGAGGCATATGCTGCTGATTATTCCATTAACTGGCAATGTTAACTTTGATTTTATTCACTTAAGATAAAATAATTATTTATTTGCTTCTGTTTGTATTCAATCTGGGGAATTTTTCTGTCCCTGTGGATTTTACTTATTTGTTTTTTGAGTATATGAAATGTTGACTGTTTCCAAAAATTAAAGCTGTACAAAAAAGTGCATTCAGGAGAGTGTTTTACTTCTCTTCATTCCCTTTGTCCTTTCCACCCAGTTTTCTCCCTTGTTCTGTAGGGAAACAATCTCATTAGGCTCTTCGTTTTCTTTTTGCTCAGATGAGTACATAAATATGTATTTTCTTATTTCCCCTTCTCTTTTTATCCAAAAGGTATAATACTATATTCTATTGTACTTTGCTGATCGTAGAATTTTAAAGCTGAACCGGACCTTATGGTTGTATTTCTCAGATTATTCTTTCTTCGTTTTTTCTTTTAGACATTAGATCAGCAACAGTTCTTCACAGAGGAAGAACTGAAAGAATATGAAAGTCTTATCTCCTTACAAGAAAATGAACTTAAGAAAAAAGCAGATGAGCTTCAGAAACAAAAAGAAGAGCTGCAGCGTCAGCATGACCAACTAGAGGCTCAGAAGCTGGAATATCATCAGGTGGTATTTTGTAAAAGGATTGTGGCATTAAAAAGGATTTGATTTTGGGTGCTTTGCTAAAAGCCTGTGTTGTTATAATATTTCAAGGTACTATTATTAGCTGTAGTATTTTAAAAACTGCTTTATTGAATATATTTTTTTTCTTTTTATTAATTTATTTTTGTTACAGATGTTTCTCCTTTTTTCCCCATTGACACCCTCCTCCCCATCCTTCTACCCCTTCCCCAGCTTTGTTGTCCATGTCCATCAGTTATGTATACATGCGTATAAGTTCTGTGGTTTATCTCTTGCTTTATTGAATATTAATCTAAAGTTTAGAATTTGACTATCTCATTTTAGAAAATAATTTTCAGTTAGTTTGTTGTGATTTGTCACAGGTCACACATATCAGAGAAAATCAAATAGTGCTTCCTTTTAAAACATTCTTTTCCCATTCCCCAGGTCATCCAGCAGATGGAACAAAAAAAATTACAACAACAGATTTCTCCATCAGGACCTGGTGGGGAATCGAAGTTTGAGCCACGTATGTAATTTTGTTTGCTTATTTGTTTGTTTACGGAAATGAATTGAAATTCACATTTATTGCAAATACAATTTCAAATTATTAATATCTATGCTATTTTCTCTATAAATTTGGAAACAGAGCACCTTGCATTATAGAAGGCCTGTAAAATTTTATGCATCTGTACATTTCAAAAGCTATATAATTTGATAGCCATATTTATGGTAAAGTGATTTATTTCAACATTATTTGTTATTCTTTCTAATCAGAGAACATGTTATTTTTATTTATTTAGTTTGTTTTTTATTTTTTTCTTAACTGTAGCCTCCATTAACAGTTTTGGTTTTACAACAGTTGGTAGGATAAGGTTCCCCAGTCAGACAGAATATCCATTCCCATAAAACATTCAGGTAAAGAAGACACAGTTATTTGCATAACCCTGGCTAAAGATTCCAATGTTCATAATCCCATCAACCCTTTTGTTGGGAGAACAACCTTTATGTTCTCTCAATCTAATTGTCCTTCTAATTGTCAATCCAATTGACAATCTAATTGTCATCCAGGGCTTTGCCAGTGGATGTTGGTACCACAGTTTGTGGGGCTCCCATGTCAATGAGTCCAGAAACAAACTTCTCTTCTCTTCCTCCTGACCATTTTGCCCACTCTAGTGTAAAGGCTTTCGGTCCCCAGTGAGGGGTCGAGTCAAGGGACCCTGGTCCTTTCGTCAGTCTTCATCTTGGTTCCTCTCTCTAACCACTGCTCGAAGCAATTGCAGGTCAGATTTCTTATAATCTTTGAATCTTGACTTTCAAAACATCTCCAAACCAGGATAAATAAAGCAGATTTGCTTGGGGCTCTTTAATCCTGGGGTGTTAATAACGGGTCCTTTTGGCCTGTACCACCTTGGGTAGTACTGTATTAAAACCTTTGCTTGAACCCCATCAATGTCCATTGTATTCACACCTGACTACCAAGGGTGTGGGTGTTCATGTGCTGGGCCAGGGCTGCTGTGGTTGGGGTCGCATTGGCTCCTTTTCTGGGGCTCAGTGGCATGGGTTCTGGGCAGCTCCATCAGCTGAGATTAGCACAGACAAAGACTGAGGGAGTCCTTAGTGGCAAAGCTTTGGGTATCCCTGACAGCCACAAGGGCTGCTAGGGTCCTTGGTGGTGAAAGCTACTGGGGTCTTCTGCCCTCCTTTTCCTCCAAAGGAGGAGGTCACAGCTGAGGGGATCCCTTTCAGTGGTAAGCTCTGTAGGACTGGGAGATGGGCTGACACAGGTAAAATCCTGCCTATGCTTTTCTATGTGGCCATCTTTGATTTCTGTGCTCCACTGGTTGCTCTAGCTCCTTCATTGTACTCCAGAGCTCTCTGAGCTATTTTTATCAGTAAGTAGCTGTTAATCATTGTTTTTCTGGAGGTGCAGGTGCTGGGACCTCCTAACCCACCAGTCTTGATGATGTCATGCTCCTAAATGTTTGTTGTTTCTGTGTGTAAGAAATAAAGATGGTCCTTGGGGGACAAGAATTTTTACATGGTATCGACATTAGCTGGAGTGCTTTCATGGAGCTAAGCTCAATTGGAACAGGCTAGAACCCAAGGAAAACTAGCTGGCTTCTGCTTCCTCCAGAGAGCACTAATGACTGCTCTTGATACTGAGATTTGGCTCAGGAGACTCAGAGGATAGAAATTTCAGGCAATGATGAAAGGTAGAGGGAATTCTTCTTATAGAAAAAGATAAATAACTGGTCTGTTTAGACTGGAGTCAACCCATTAAAAATGTTTGGAAATATCTCTCAGTTTGGCAAGATTTGGATCACAGACCTTTCTCAAGAGCTGTGGCTATATCAGCCATCACACTGAGATCAGTCCCAGCCATATCCCCTCAACCAGGGCACTATGGGAAGAGGTACTGATCTAGACCACTGGGTGATCATCCCCAGGTAAGGCATATAGTTGTATAAACTGATCTATGTCATAGGGAGGTCCAAGGAAGATCAGAGGCACCCAGACATATCTGCTGGAGATCATGAGGCTGAGAATCCTATAATGCATTGCACATAGAGGCACCAGCTCCTCAAGGTTGCTTAATGCTCAGGAGCCCAGGTAGAGGGGACAGTTGGGTTCAGGGCCTCAGGTCTGGTAGGGTTAATATCAGAAGTCTTAGGTGGTTCAAGGTCATAGGCATTCACAATGCTGGAATTCATGGGACAAATGTTTGTAGAAGTTGTAGGTAAAGGGGTCTCCTCCTTCTCTGAAATGATTTGGTTCAGCGCTTCTAGTGTCAGACTTGGCCAAGTTTGCTGCTTCCTCCTTTTGCTGCGCTGGTTCTTGAACCAAGTCTATATTACTAACCCATCAAGTTGAGTAGCTGACATAAGTTCTGCTATGGTAATCCAATGTGGGTACATAGTCTTTTCAAGTGTATCTTTCAGTTTTTGAAGCTGTTCCAGACTAAAGGCAGTACAGTATTAGAGAGCAGACCTTGGCTTTTCTGATCTATTTTATATGGAAGATTTATGTCGGAGGCCCTTATTCTTTATACAAACACAGCCCCCAAAAGCCATCATGCTGCCCAATTGCCCAAAATGTGAAGACAAGGGGTCAAACACCCAGATTTCACTTAGCTTTTCGGTGTCTGTCATAATGACTTGTAGAGTAGAATGATCTGCTGTGTGTGTTTCTGAGCTCCTGAATTTCATCTATGTTCGAACACGTTGTTTTTCATTGGCATCTATGGTTAGTTAAGTGTATTTAAAAAACATATATATATAAAAGAAAATTAAGTATAAAGGAAGATACCTTTAAAATGAGAGTATACATTTTTTTCTTTGAACAGTTATTTAAAGTCCGAAGTCCACCAGAACTTGGAAGAAAACTGTAAAATCAACACCTGTGTCATCTTTTTACCTCCCTTCCTTTTTCTCTACTCAATAAATATTTTAAAGCATATATGGAATAAAGGAAGATACTTTTAAAACGAGAACACATATTATTTTTGGACACAGATATTTAAAGATTGAAGTCCACCAGAACCGGGAAGAAAACCTCAATATCTGCTCTCACTTTCATGCCTCCCCTTTCTTTTCTTTGTTCTCCTTTAGTGATTTAATCAAGTGGCCGTAGGCCATAATTTAATGAAACTATCAGTAACTACTTACGTGAGAAAGCTCTGTCGCTTTTAAAATAAATTGCTCTCACTTATTCATGAAGATAGATATTCTTTATATGGGTGCTTATCATCCCCTCTCTCAATAAAAGTCTCTTGAATATTCACAGTTCTTCTCCTGAAAAGACCATCGTATTCCCCAGTGTTCCTTGGTACCTTTTTCCTACTTTTAGCACCCTTAACTGCTAGGAATTCTTCTACTGAATAGCTTTTGCTACCACTTCAGCTCATTTTTCATTCATATTTTTGCTTTATATTCTTGTTGTTTAAGATCAGGTTTGCTACATATAACCAAAAACAAGCCACACACACACAAAACAAAGGTAACAGTGGTTTAAACTAAATAGGAGTTTTCCCCTTTTATATAAAAGAAATCTGTAGGTGGGTGGTATCAGGTTTGTGTCTTTCTGCTCTACTATCCTCAGTGCATGGTTTTTATCCTCAAGTCACTTCATCCTTACTAAGCAAGATTGCTTTCTGGAGCAAGGGCAAGCACAGGAACTTTCTCCAGCTGAATCAGTGTCCTCGAGGCAATTTTCCTGGAGAACCACATAGCATTTGAACTTAATCTCATTAGCCCAAACTGAATTACATGGCCATCTAGCTGCTAGGGAAGCGGAGAAATCCTTGTGGCAATGTGACGAGCTAAAAGTTAGGATTCTTTAACTAAAGAAGATGAGAAGAGGGAATGTCTGGTAGGCAACTTTTAATTTTAACCCGGACAGCCTTGTTGGCTACCAAAATATCTAAGTACACTCTTCTAAAACATAGAAAACACTCACTTCCCCGACCTTGAAGTGAAACCACCAAAATTCAATCCATTATTGCATATAGCTCAAAGCCATGATATCTCCGGCCATCTACAAACTAAAAAGCAAGGTGTCTGCCCCATGGATACCATATGCATAATGGTGGGATAGGTACAGGATAACTGCAATAAAATCAGCCTTTTTGAAAATGGGAAACATAGCAGTCACTGACCCATAGCAAGGTCTCTCTGCTCTGTCCATAAATATATTCCCTGGTTTTACCATTATGCAACTCCTGATTCACCCTTTTGGGAGTAACTCCCTTGTCTAATGTCCTCAGGGGCCCTTGGGGTTGCCCTCCAGGAAGTCTTTACTGTCTGAAAAATTTTAAGGACACATCTAAGTGGGCATTGGAAAGGGTGTCCCTCTTGGAGGCTGGACAGTCTTAGCACTTCACTTCCTGTCATTTTGGGTTTGGGGGCTTGGGGATTGTTTTAGATAGTTACAGGCTGTCGTAGGCCAGGTTTAGAGTTTTTATTTTTGGCAAAACAGTTCCCTAAAAACTTAGTAAGTTTTTGATCTGTTTTCTTCAATTATTATCACGAGTAACCACAAAGATCTTGTCAAGACATAGTTTTTAACAAAGAACCCATCTTTACTTGCTGGCTTCTGTGTTCTCTCTTTCCCCTGGGATCGTAAATGAATGGCATCTACTTGGGACCATTTTACACTGTAGGCTTGGATGGGATAACAACAGTATTTATCTGATCTTTTGCCTTAGGATGGCTCCCATTACTTGATAGAAAATTCGTAAGGGAAGTTTCTTGAAAAAGGTTAAGGAAGTTTTAGCAGCTTCCTCAGAATCTTTACGTATGGAGTATGGTAGTAGTTGACTTTTTCAATTCTTCAGGGTTTCAGATTTGGAACTTTGTTAATTTGTTTTGTAGACAGAGCACAATTCCTTCAACAAAGTTATATACCTTTCTATCTCTGCATACTTGTTAACCTTAGCCTGAGTCCCATCTGTCTTATAGGACTTTGCTGAAAGAGGCAGAAGCAGCCCCACATGCTAGCATTCTGAAGTTCTACCACCACTTTCTTTGATACCCTAACTTCAGTTGGCATGAGGTCTCATGGCCCAAAGCCCTACCTCCTCAACTCAACCCACTTCATATTTAAGATCCTTTTATTTGCTGCACCTTAACTTCTAGCTACTGAATTCTGTACAGGTCAAGATTCTTGGTTGTAGGGAATGGAATCTTCTTTAGCTATTAAACCGAATGGGATTGATTAAGGGGTATAGAGAACTCACAGAATCTTTGAGAGGGCTGAAGAAACAGAACCTAGGCTGAGCTTCTAGGAACTACATCACAAGAAGAGGTCTGCCAAAGAAGCTGCTGCTTTTGGAACAATCAAGAAGCTGTCTGCCACATTGGGAAGCTGCCTGCTGGATTAGGAAGACATGAACAGTTGCCAGCTCCAGAAACACACCACTGCTGCCACTGTTTTGTGTTGGCAAAAATGGATACCTTATGTGCTGCCTCTCTCCCCGTGTAACTCGGTTCCAAGTGAAAGTCTCAAGTGAGTGCCTCTAATTGTTGGGCCAATTATGCCTGTAACCCTAGCTGCAAGGGAGGCTGGGAAATAATAGTGTTTAACTTTCCTACCTCTGTAGTACAGGAATGCATGTTTAAAGTTTTCGAGTGAACCAATCCACTGTAACACCTCATAATTTTACATTGTTTCTCTTAACATTAATAATTTTTAAACTCTTAGTTTTCATTTTACAAATTTTAAAATAATTATTGCGATTTTTTTCTTAAAACATGGATCCCAAAATTAAATATAGCAATCTAGAAAAGTTCTGCTTATATTCAGCTTAAGAAAACTCCACAAAAATCACTCAACAGAGTAATGCTACTTTTTTTTTTAGGGATGGAGAAAAATTCCTATCTTTATTTATTTATTTTTAATCCTCACCCTACGACATTTTTCCATTTTTTGTTCAGATAGAGTGGGAGGGAGAGAGAGAGAGAGAGAAACATCGACATGAAAGAGACACATCGAGTGGCTGCCACCCACACGACCCAACCAGGGCCGGGGACAAACTGCAACTGAGGTACATGCCCTTAGCGGGAACCGAACCTAGGTCTCTCGCAGGCCGATGCTCTAACCGCTGAGCCAAACCGGCCAGGGCAAAATTCCTATCTTTATTGTTTAAATTGTAGGAAACATTGAAAAATGGTCTGGGATATCTTTTTATTTGTTACTGTATCTATGCCCAGAAATTGTGATAAGACAGGGATTTTCCTAGGGTAAACTCATTTATTTATTTATTTATTTATTTATTTATTTATTTATTTATTTATTTGTTAATCTTCACTTGAGGATATTTTTCCATTGATTTTTTTTTTTTAGGTAGAGTGGAAGGAGGGTAGGGAGAGAGAGTAAGAGAGACACATGGATTGGTTGCCACCCCCACAACCCTGACTGGGGCCGGGTATCGAACTTGCAACCCAGGTATGTGCCCTTGACTGGGAATCGAACCCAAGATCCTTTGATCCACAGGCTGAGGCTCTAACCACTGATCCAAACTAGCCAACACTAGAGTAAACTCTTTTAGATGGTGGACTGTGGTTAAATTGGAAAGTAATAGGAGGAGAACTAAGAGAAATTTCTTAAAATGCTTTTTTTGGCATGAATGGATGGATATTAATCTAGACATACCTCATAGTTTCCAGCAAATTATAATTATTTATATTATTGTAAAAAGAATTGTTAGCTTAAAAATATTTATGGACTTAAGGAATTTCAGTCCTTGTGAGTACTGGGCATTTGTGAGTGAATATTGTTTCTTAGAAAGTAACTAATAGTACTCTTTCCAGCTCTGTTAGAAAGTATTGGTTCTGTGTTTCATTTATATCATTCTCCTTCATACCTCTTTAGACATTAGTCCTTGGTTTAGCTGACAGAGTGGTATATATTAGTAATTTGGAGTTTTGTTTCATATATGAATTTTCATGAACCATGTACATGTTTTAGTATACTTAGGTGTATATAATTACAATTTTATTTTAAAAGATGATGGTCCACTGTAATATTTAACTCTCATTAAAGAGAACTGCAATTTAGAAATAGCAGTTAAAATCCTTTGAGATGTGGCTATATATTTATTTTAACCAAGTTTTGTTCACAACAGCATGGTTTTTATGCTAATTGAACAGATTTCTATTATTATAAACCTAAATCCAAATCTGGTTTTCACATGAGAAAAACCTAAAGACAATTTTAATGTTTTGTAATAATGCTATTTTTAGGATAGCCAACCTAATAGAAGAGAAAGTGAGAAAAGCATTTTCCTTAGGATGAAATATTGACTTACCCAGTTCTTAGTGGCTAAAATGTGACCTTTGTTTTATAACTGCAGTCCAATCAAGGAGAAATGGAAAAAGAGCCAGAGTTTGATGATGAGCTTCATCGTTTCATGCAAGATTTTTATCCCCTGAAGAACCTGGTAGAGAAGTCCGCCATCACCCTTAACCACTGGTGCCTCTAACTTCACACTAATTTAACTCATTTATTTTTGTTAGAATGGAGACATTAAGGTATATTACATAGAATGCAAAGTTTACTTTTTAGTTCCTTGTGGGTGATAAAATGGAAGACTGTAATGACAACTTGTTTTAAAGGTGTGAGATTTGAAGGAAATTGGATCTTTTCCTTACCTTTTTTTTTTTTTTAAACAGTATTATTAGCAGAACTCCAATCTCTCCTACTCACATTATAATTTATGTTTTAAACGAGCAGTTAGCTATGAATTAGTAACTATTTCTTAGAGAATCTAAGAACTGAACCGGAACAAGCAGCTACACACACAGCAAGTGGTAAAGACACCAAATTGAAAAATCAGGGTTTTGGGTTACCAGCATGCCAACCTGTCTATTCAGACAAAAGCAAAGCAAAATAAAACCAACAAGACCTTTAATTTAGGATTTAAATTTATTTTCAAATGTGGCCTATAGAACTATGTAGAAAAACCAATACATTTCATATTTACAGATGTCTACAGTTTTCACTGCAGAGCTTTTAGTATACAGTTTAATTGATGTCACTCATGTTCTTGATGATGAATGTCATGTACCAGCTTGGTTGTTGGCCAGCCCTTGACAGTGTACTTTACCTTACCCTCTTACCCTTCCTGTTGCCTTCAAAGCTCTGCATGCTTGTACACAAGTTTTCTTTTGTTTATATTTGTATATAATCTATAGCAAGCAATAGATTTGACTTTTCCTGTGCAAATTTTCTTACCCTCTTTTGTTTTATCTTTAAGAATAAGTGTAGTTTCCATTCCTTCTAGGATTATGAATTAAAATGTTAACATGTTTGCCTGGCCGGTTTGGCTCACTGGTTGAGCATTGACCCATGCACCAAGAGGTTGCCGGTTCAATTCCCAGTCAGGGTACATGCCCAGGTTGGGGGCCCAATCCCCAGTGGGGGGCATGCAGGAGGCAGCCAATCGATGTTCTGTCTCATCGATGTTTCTATCTCTCTCTCCCTCTCCCTTCCTCACCCTCTAAATGAGTAAAGAAAATATTTTTAAAAAGTTAACATTTTTTATTTTACAATTCTTATACTTTTGCTACTCCAAGGAATTTAAAGATGAGTGATGATTTATTTTCCCCATGATTTTAAAGTTATGACTCATTTGAGTGCTTTAAAATTGGGAGAGAAAAAGTAAAACTTCATCAAGTTCTCTTTGCCATCCCCCTGTGAACTATAATATTAAAATACTATTTTTGTTCAATTTTAGTCCATTTTAAATGTTCACTTTTGGAGATATGAGAGTATCTGTCACCTAATTAAATCCCTAACCTCACTTTAGATCTCCTGGGTGTGAAGTGTGAAACACATGTGCAGCCCAGGCTGTATTTGTTTTGTACCATGTAGCTTTATCTATTTTGCTGTCTATTATTAACCTTCAGTTGTTAAAGTGATTTGAATTTGTTTTACTTTTGAATTTTACCCTTTCTGTTTTGGGGTTTGATACTCTAAATATTTTTTTTATTAGAGTATTGATCTTATAGATAATTGCCTTTTAAAAACATATTTGCCATTCTCCTTGATGTTTTAAGCATTTTCATGTTAGTATTGAAGCATTTTTGTCAAACACAACAATTGAAAACTGTCATCTTTGTGTACTGCTTCCTTCTTATGCTGTAGCATTGAGTAATGCACCTTAGAATTTGTATCTTAATTTTTTTTCTGAGTTCTGATCCTGTACATTTCTTATTTCCTTTTATGTGTATGTATTTTCACTCTCTTTGATATTCATAATATGTTTAATTGAGATTCAAGGTTGATCTTGGCTTAAACAAAACTACATTTTCAGAAAAGTCACCTTTTCTAGATCTACTTAGATAAGTAGGTAGTCACTCCTAGAGTGGTTTCTGAGCACTGTGGAGAGTACTTTGAACCCTGAAGAAAATTTATGCATAACTTGTGTGGAGTCACTCACTCCTCACTCCTTCCTTTCGATGCAGTAAAACTCTGATGACGATCCCTTGCCCAATTCTTTAGCTTTTTTTATACCCTCCTTAAATAATAATAGTTAAAAAAAATACATTGTGTACCTCAGCAGACATTTTCTATCTCACAGTTGTTAATAAAGGGAAAACAAATTTTTTTTGGTATAGATCAGGACATGAATTCAGCAATCCCTGATTAGAAGAGAAGTAGCATCATTTATTGTTGCTTTATTACTTTTGCCTGGATGATCTGAGTTTTAATTAAGGTCTTCCCTTTCTAGTTACTCTCCCATTTTTCTACTTCTGTATTGACTCTTCCATTATTGTATTTCTTTTTTTCACTATTATTAATGTAACCCCTTTTATTTTAATTATTTTAAAGGAATTTATTTATTTATGCATTTTTAAATCCTCACCTGAGGATACGTTTTCCCATTTTATCTTCAGATAGAGTGGGAGAGAGAGAGAGAGAAACATCAATGTGAGAGAGACACATTGATTGGTTGCCTCCCGCACGACCCCCGAGTAGAACGGGGACTCATCCGCAACTGAAGTATGTGCCCTTGGCTGGAATTGAACCCACTACTCTTTGGTCCGCGGGCCGTTGCTCTAACAGCTAAGCCAAACTGGCCAGGGCTTTATTTTAATTTTTAATTTTAATTTTTTTATTGTTGAAAGTATTACAGATATCCCCCTTTTTTCCCCATTGACCTCCTCCTTCCTGCTCCCACCCTCTTCCTGCCTTCCGCAGTCTAATGTCTGTGTCGATTGGTTATGCATATACGCATGTAAGTTCTTTGGTTTATCACTTCCCACCCTCCCATCTCCCATCCTTCTGAGGTTTGTTAGTCTGTTCCCTACTTCCATGATTCTGTATCTCTTTTGGTCGACAGCTTATTTTGTTTATTATGTTCCACAAATAAGTGAGATCATGTGGTACTTGTCTTTCTTTGACTGACTTATTTCACTTAGCATAATACTCTCCAGGTCCCTTCATGTCGTCACAAAGGGTAAGAGATCTCTCTTGTAGCTGCATAGTACTCCATTGTGTAAATGTACCACAGCTTTTTATCCATTTATCTACTGATGGGTAGTTGGGCTGTTTCCAGATCTTAGCTATTGTAAATAACGCTGCTATGAACATAGGGATGCATACATGCTTCTTGATTGGTGTTTCAGCTTCTTAGGATATATTCCAAGAAGTGGGATCACTGGGTCAAATGGCAGTTCCATTTTTAATATGTTGAGGAAGCACCATATCACCATATTGTTTTTCATAGTGGCTGCACCAGTCTGCATTTCCATCAGCAGTGTGCTAGAGTATCCTTTTCTCCACATCCTCACCAGCATTTGTTGTTTGATGATTTGTTGATGGCCACCATTTTGGCAGGTGTGAGGTGATATCTCATAGTCATTTTAATTTGCATCTCTCTGATGATTAGAGATGTTGAGCATTTTTTCATATGTCTCCTAGACATTTGTATGTCCTGTGCAGAGAGGTGTCTCTTCAGGTGCTCTGCCCATTTTCCATGATTGTATTTCTAATGTACCTCCCTGATCACTGGAGAAAGCTTTGAGGGATGTAGAATGTTGTAGCACCATTGTCAGCTGTCTTGAAGTTTCATAGCCACCAGTTTCATGGGACTTATTATCAGGCCTGTCAAATGAGTTCTCCCCCGCCCTCACAATCCCGAACTATCAATTTTTTCTCTAAGAGAGTATGTTGTATTACTAATAAGATATAGATGTGACTTTATTAAAACAGGACTCATTTCCAAAAGATTTATATAAAAGATAAAACAGAGGCTAAGAATTTTTCTTTAAGGACAACCTTTTGAAGCCAATTAATACCCAGAGTGACTGTTTCATTCTTTTGTGATTACTTTGGTGACTTCTGGATAGTTCTATCTGCACCTCTGTATCCAGTTTTAGGGCCTAAGAATGGAAGCTGAAATACTGTAGCAAGGTGGACAAAGGAGCCCCTTTTCAGTGAAGGCGTTTCTTTGTCTGAAGCTTTTAGTCCAGTATCCATTAGCACACATGAAGGTCATAATAAGCCCTTGCACCTTTCAAAGTATCTGTCTATGTACCAATTAATATAGACTCTAATTGAAATATCATATTTTGGGAAGGAATACGTGTGTGTTTATATGTAAGCTTGTGCCTAAAATAGGTCTGGTGGGAAGACCATTCGTTATTCTGTGTCTTCTGAAAAACAATTCTTCTGGAATTTAAACATGAAAAAACATGTTTTTTAAATTATTTCTTTTCATGAAGGAAACCAGTGCTGCTTAATTAATATTTTATCAATATTTATTATGTTATAAAAATCATTTAATAATAATGATTTATACATCTTATTTTAAAGTCAGGATTTTAAAGACTATTTACTTTGTTGTTACTAATTTGGGGGATTTTGAAAATTTTTCAATTTAAATGTTGAATTAAAAATTTAACCATTTGTGCCCTGGCCGGTTTGGCTCAGCAGTTAGAGCATTGGCCTGCGGACCAGAGAGACCTGGGATTGGTTCCTGCTAAGGGCACGTACCTCGGTTGCAGTTTGTCCCCGGCGCCGGTTGGGTCGTGCAGGAGGCAGCCACTCGATGTGTACCGTTCACGTCGATGTTTTTTCTCTCTCTCTCTCTTCCTCTTTCTCCCTCCCACTCTATCTGAACAAAAAATGGAAAAATGTTCTCGGGTGAGGATTAAAAAAAAAAAAAATTTAACCATTTGTAAATATGTGACCAAAAATGTTCTGTTAATTTTAAACTTTGGAAACAAATTTCCTGACTCTTAAGTGTACTTAATTTTTCTTGGCTTATTTAGATAATTGGACTATTTTTAAAACTACAAAGAAATAATTGGATTTTAATTTGATAATCAGGAAGACACAAAGACTTTATACAAGTTTGTTATATTGAATTTGTTGACTATATGTTGTGAAAATTCTTTTAGTGCAGTATTGGAAAGTACTATTCTAGTCATTTGTATAGATTCATTTTTAATTATATTAAATGTAAAATCAGGACAATATGTAATATTTGTTATATTTTTTGGTGGGGAAAAAGACAAATTTGACAATGTTGAAAGAATGGATTGTTTGCACTATGATTTTCTTTTCTCCAGCTTACTTTATTGTAAGAATACAGTCTATAATACATGTACCATACAAAATATGTGTTAATCGACTGTTTATGTTATTGGTAAGGCTTCTGGTCAACAGTAGACTGTTAAGTTTTGGGGGACTCAAAAGCTATACATGATGCACTAGATCAAATGGATTTAATAGATAGTTACAGAGAATTACACCCCCAAAATGCAGAATTCACATTTTTCTCAAGTGCATATGGGACATTCTCCAAGATAGACCACATGTTAGGACACAAACTAAGTCTCTACAAGTTCAAGAAGACTGAAATCAGAACAAGCATCTTCTTAGATCACAATGGCATGAAACTAGAAATGAATGATAATAAAAACACTCAAAAACATTCAAACACATGGAGGCTAAATAGCGTTATTAAACAATGAATGGGTTACCAAGGAGACCCTTCAACATTTCATATAATACTGGTTTGGTGGTGATGAACTCCTTTAGCTTTTTCTTGTCTGGGAAACTCTTGATATGTCCATCGAGTCTAAGTGATAGCTCTGCAGGATAGAGTAGTCTTGGTTGTAGGTCGTTGCTTTTCATTCCTTGACTATCTCTTGCCACTCCTTTCTGGCCTACAAAGTTTCTTTTGAGAAATCAGCTGACACAGGCAGCTCAGCGGCAGTGGTGGCAGCTGGGGCAGCTGGCACAGCTGGCCTCACCCAGAATGAAAACCAAGGGCAGCCGCTGCCTCATCCAGGCACTCCTCCCGTTGTGGTGGCGTGGTGGTGGCACAGATGGTACAAAACAAATATCTCCAAGCAAAACTGACTTAGTTTTTAAGGGAACATAGAATTAAACTCCATATACAGATGAAAATAAAGAAGTTGGTTTGGCATTGACCATTTTATTCCTACGAGAATGTTGCCTGATTTCTGAGGTAGGTACTATTTTAATACCTTCACAGCATTACCTAAAGTTATGAATCTGGAGGCTATTTTTGACCTGCTAGTGTGGCAGTACCAGTGCCAGTGAGTGTGTTACTTGTTCAGGGATCTTGCTAAGAAGTACTCTGACAAGCTAGACTGTTGTGAAAATGAAGTAGAGAAGATAATAGAAGAAATGTGTTGCAAATAATTGAGCGTGGCACAGGAAATGAAAATTATAAGACATCAGGAATTGCTACAGCTGAGGTTATTTTTACCTCCATGATGAAGAAAAGACAGGAAGAACCTCCTGGAGACTTGATTGCACATCACCGGCAGAGAACTGAGATCTAAAATAGTTGGAAAAAAAAAGAAATCAACTGACAGTCTTATGGGAGCTCCATTGTAGGCAACGAACTGCTTTTCTCTTGCTGCTTTTAAGATCTCTCTTTGTCTTTAAACTTTGGCATTTTGATGATGATGTGTCTTGTTGTGGACCTCTTTGGGTTCATCTTGTTTGGGACTCTCTGTGCTTCCTGGAGTTGTATGTATGTTTCCTTCACCAAGTTAGGGAAGTTTTTTGTCATTATTGTTTCAAATTGGTTTTCCATATCTTGCTCTCTCTCTTCTCCTTCTGGCACCCCCATGATGTGAATGTTGGCATGCTTGAAGTTGTTCCAGAGGCTCCTTACACTATCTTCATTTTTTTGGATTCTTTCTTCTTTTTGCTGTTCTGATTGGGTGTTTTTTGCTTCCTTATATTCCAAATCGATGGTTTGCTTCTTGGCTTTACCTACTCTACTATTGAATCTCTGTAAATTATTCTTTATGTCAGTTAGTGCATCTTTCATTTCTGACTGGTCCTTTTTGATGTTGTTGATGTTCTCACTAAGTTCCTTGAAGGTCTCACTAAGTCCCTTGAATGTCTCACCAAGTTCCTTGAGCATCCTTATAACCAGTGTTTTGAACTCTGCATCTGATTGATTGCTTATCTCCATTTTGTTTAGTTCTTGTCCTGGAGTTTTGTTCTGTTCTTTCATTTGGGACATGTTTCTTTGTCTCCTCATTTTGGCTGCTTCCCTGTGATTGTTTCTATGTATTAGGTAGAGTTGCTATGTCTCCTAGGCTTCATAGGGTGGCCTATTGTTGTAGGTGTCCTGTAGGGTCCAGTGGCACAGTCTCCCTGATCACCCCAGCTGTGCCCTCGAGGTGCACCCCTACTGTGGACTGTACACCCTTCTGTTGTAATTGAGTCTTGATTGCTGTTGGCATGTCAATGGGAGGGATTTACTCAGGCTGATCAGCTGCAAGGACTGGCTGTGCCCACTGACCACTGGCCTCAGACTACCTTGGAGGATCAGCTGTGTAGGGGCCCACCACACAGAACAAGATTTACTTCATCAGGGCTCTGGTAACCACTGAGTCTGCTCATTGAATGTGTCACTTGTGGAGGTGGTTGGGTGGTGGTGTTTTGACGTGGTCTGAAGCTGTCCACTGGGTGTGCTGGCTCTGGGACTAGGTCAGCCACTGCCTGTGTTCTATCTGGGGCCACCTGGAATAAGCTACAAAGTGATCTGCCAGATGGCTACTTCTTGTGCTGGGCTTGAAGGTGCCCAGGAAAAGCCAAGTTGTGAACTGAGGCTGGCTGCTTCTAGTGCCAGGCCTGGGGCCACTTAACGAGAGGTACGGGGCCCACTGAGACCAGATGCTGCTTGTTTGAGAGAAATCTGAAGCAGGATCCAAGACAGGCCAATTCTATGGTAAAGAATTTGGAAACAGCTTGGGTGGGCCTGAAAGTTGGGTGGGGCAGGGCCTCAGGAAATCACCAGGGCAGGGAAATAGTGTGAGCCAGGTTGCTGGAGTTTCAGATATGGCGGCTGTTACCACCCCAGGGAAGGGCTCACCAAAGGAACAACGGCCTCCGCCAGCATGTCTGTCTGAGAGAAAGCTGCCTCTCCAGCCCTCGTCCCGAGGCCAAACAGCTCAGTTCTTCCCTGTATGTCTCTGGTGCCTTTCAAGCTGCCTCCCCTCCAAGCTTAGAGGGAGCAAGTCCAAGTTAAGTCCATGCATGGGCCCTTTAAGAGGAGCTGCCTGGGGCTCATGAAGCCTCAGCCTCCCTCAGCCTCAGCCTCAGTTCCCGCTGGTTTTTACAGCCAGAAGTAATGGGGATTTCTCTTTCTGGCACTGGAACCCTGAGCTGGGCGCCTGGTGTGGGACGGCAACCCCTCACTCCTCAGGGAGGACCTTCACAGCCGAGGTGTCCCTCCTGATTTATATCTGACACACGTGAGTGTGGGACCAGCCCATCCACACCTCCGCCTCTCCTACCAGTCTCGATGTGGCTGCTTAATTTCGTAGTTGTAGGACTTCCAGTCAGCTCGATTGCAGGCGGTTCTGAATGATGGTTGTGCTGTTGAGAAGGCAAGCCAGGTGCAGCCCCTTAGGCAATGCAGAGACCCCGCCCCTGGCTTTTGTAATTCCCTTACATCTTCCAACTGCCTAAACTACAGCAGAACTCAAGAGCCCCCAAATGCCTGGAAGCTTATCATGTATCAAAGGTGGCTGGAACCTGGGCTTGGGGCTTAGCCTTTGGAGGTGACTCTGCTGGGCCAGCACCAGTGCACATTAAACAGTCATTTTCTAATCCTCCAAGTGCATGCAGTCTGTCTCTTCCTGCTGACCGAACTTCTGCCACAACACTGTAGTTTAGTTGTAATTTTGATGTGGTTGTTGGAGGAGGTGATAACACATTTACCTACGCCGTCATCTTGACCAGAAGTTCCATCATAAATACTTTTAAACACACTATAGAAATTAGATGATTAAAGGATATACAGAGAGAAAATTATCAGAAATAAGTTAATTCAGATGTAAGTATTCAGAAAAAGATACTGAAGTTAAAGAATATGTGGCTTAAAAGTCAATACAGTGGCCTGGCTGGTGTGGCTCAGTGGATTGAGCGTCACCTCATGGACTGAGAGGTCCCAGTTCGATTCCCGGTCAGGGCACATGCCCGGGTTGCCAACTCAATCCCTGGTAAGGGGGTGTGCAGGAGGCAGCCAATCGATGTTTCTATCTCTCTCTTCCTTCCTCTCTCTCTAAAAAATCAATAAAAATATATTTTAAAAAATCAATATACAGTTGGCCCTCGTTTATCGTGGTTAATCAGTTCCAGACTCTACTGCGATAAATGAATTTCCGTGAAGTAGGATTCTTTATTTATAAATCAAATATTTTCACAGTTAGAGCATAGAAAACCTGTTTACAACCTTCTAAATATGTTTTTTTAACAATATTAGAGCCCTCTAGATATGAAATAACACCATTTAGTCACCATTACACTTGTATTACCCAATATATTAGAGAAAATAAGATATTTTGGATGTTACAAATATATTATTATTATTGTACATTTAATTACACACACACAGTTCTTACACACTACCACTAACCTATGAAAATAGTGCAACTTGTTCGATGATGAAGCGATGAAGATGAAGAGATGCACTGCACAGCAAAGAAGAGCAAGTTTACTGCTCCTCTGAAGGCACCATCTCAGTAGGAGAGTCTTCAGGTGGTGCAGTATCTTCAGCAGGTGCGTCGTCGTCTTCTTCCACTGAAGGAGCACTAGGAGTAGGCAGTGGGTGTCTGGGTGCGCGGCTGAAGAACATCGTGATAGGCGGTTGCTGGCACTGTCTTTTCATATGCGTGAGGAGGCTTTTGTAGGGTTCTATCGCTCCATCAAGTGCATTCCGGAACCGCAATGCACGCATCATTTGTGGGTTCCATTTGCCAATCATGTCCTGTACTACCTTAATAGTTCTCATGACTTGTGAGAGATGCTCAAGTGTAAGGCCAACTTCCTCCTCCTGACCCCCAGGAACCCTTGGCTGCTGTTCCTCCTCCTCACTCACAGACTTAGTCATCTCCACCAGGTCCTTCTGGAACGTGTTGTTCACGTAGTCCTCTGCTGCAGGCTGGTCAGCAGAGGCAGCTTCTCTGTGGAGAACGACACTCTTCAGATGATACCTCTTCTGGAACTTCTCAAACCAACCCTTGCTCACCGTGAAATCCATGAACGTTGCAGAAGAGGGTCCTGGTTGAGGTTTGTCCACTGTAAAGCGCTGATAGAGGTGCCTCGCCTTCTCCCAGATGACCAGCGAATCCAACAGAATGTTTTCCTTGTGGCTGTCGCTGATCCAAACAGCTAGGGCAGACTCCGTTTTCACTATGAACTTATTATGACTTGTCACGACGTGCTTTGCTTCCTTGTTGAAAGAGACAGTAGCCATTGCATGGATGTTTTTTTCATCTTTACGGATGGAGCGAACGGTAGACTCAAGTGGTAAAGGCAACCTCCACGATTTTCTTGCCATCTTTGATCATATCCAAGAGTTTCACCCTCTCCTGGATGGCAAGCATCTTCCTCCAGTGCTTAGTTTCATCGTCAGAAGGCTTAGAAGAAGCAGCACGTTTAGGAGCCATCATGGGGCTTAGATAAAAGTTCTCAGAAATCGCAAACACTTACAAGAGCAAAGATGCTTCCGATGCGTAGTGATGTAGAAGCATGTATGAGAGAAAGGAACTTGCATGAGGCTGAGCCAATCAGTGGCCAGGATAGGAAGAGGATAGGATAGCCAATCAGTGAACAGCACGCTCTGATTGGCTTGGTTTCACCACACCCGATTTTTTGGAAAAAAGTTATTGCTCACACACAAGGAGTGATCGAGCGGTTGCACCTGGCGTTGAAGGATTTGCGGGGGTGCTTGAATACATAGGCCTACAGTCCATACATACAGTAATTTTAATTTTAATTGTAATACAGGGGTGTATAATTGACTCAGACAACCGAGCGTACGCTGTATCATTTTCACTGTGTCCATCAACTTTTTAATGAATATATTTGAAAAAACCGCGATAGAGTGAAGCTGCGAAAGTTGAAGCGTGAAGTGGCAAGGGACGACTGTAGTGTCCTTTTAGTTCCCAATCTCCATATCCAGGTTCTGGGCTCCTGGGTCCATCTCTTTCTTTGGTAATAGGATTAACATCATCTGGAAATTTTGTCAGTGGTTCTTTCTCTAAATGTGTATCTTCTGGTGCATCAAAACGACCTTGTGGTAACTTTGGCTTCTTGAGGGATTGTTTGATAGGTTCAGAGTTTCCTCCTTGAGAGGAACTTGTTTTCTTCAAAGAGTGACACAGAAGAGGGAATCTGCTCTCCACACTGTGGCCAGAGCATGACCAAGAGAAGGCTTGCCTTCTCCCCACAGCATCTGCACTCAAAACTGGTGGCTTTTTTAAAGTAAAACAGGTATTAGTTGACAATATCTACTGTCTCTGCTATATTATCCTTGTATGTATGTCCTTCTATGTATGCCTCTTCTTTTCTGTTGTGATTACTTGTTTGATGTTTTTATGTATTTAAATATTGTTTCAAATTATATGTGACATTCAAAAAGCAAGTGGACATAATGTGTCTTATATAAATGACCTCAGTGTTAACTAGCATTTGAGTACCTTATCTCAATGCTATGTAGCAATAAAGGACATGCAAAGTCAGACTTCCATAAATCCTTAAGAATATATATTCATTTGTTTGAGAAGCATTTGTGAAGCTTCTGCTGCATGCTTTGGGGTTTGTGAACCTTGAGGAAAGAAAAAGAAAACAACAAAAAAGGACACCTACTAAGAAGGGCTCCTGGTGGCCCCTAGCAGCCATTTCTGCACAGGGGCCTCTCACACACTGCACTTTACAGAGAAGCCTGTGCTGAACTTCCTGCCTGCACTATGTTTCCATCATCTGAGCCAGCCTTCATAAAGGAGTTCCTGGAATCCTATTTCATCAATAGAACTGAAGCTTTCCCCATCCAACTGGAGCTGTGCAGCTCTGGCCAATCAGAGTGACTCTATCCTGACCAATCAGGACAGTACCTTTTGGACCAGTCAAACTGAGGATTTGGAGTCCTCATTTACATGAGCACAGACCAATCAGGGACAAGGGGCAGGGGCTCCTGTCTGTATAAGCCAATCCCCCTCTGGCTCAGAGAGCACACCTTCCATTTCTACCAAAGACTGAAGATTGTATCTCTCTGGCTGAGCTGAAAAACCTAAGTTGTCTTGCCAGAGCCTACTGGAGCTGGTCATGGAGAAGCAGAGCGAAGCTGTCTAGCTGGAGAGGCTACCTTCAGATATTGGACTAAGCGTCCTAGAGATATAAATTGAACTTTCGGTTTAAGTAACGTAAGCTTTTTATTCTTTAATCCTTACCCAAGGATATGTTTATTGATTTTGGAAAGGGAGAGAGGGAAAACATCAGTGTGAGAGAGAAACATTGATCAGTTGCCTCCCATATACACCTGGACACACCCGGACCAGGGATCAAACCCGAAACCTAGGTATATGCAACCTAGATATGTGCTCTGACCGGGAATTGAACTGGCAATATTTTTGGTGTACGGGATGATGTTCCAACCAACTGAACCACCCGGCCAGGGCCTAAGCATTAAAAAAAAAAAAAAAAAAGTAATGTAAGTGTATCATGTGACGGTAATGAGGCAGTATAGTAAGAAGTCAGGAAAATTCCTTGGCAAGTGGAATGGGGAAACTGAGATTGTTGTAACGTGTCAGCGAGAAAACCAGAGACACACGGCCAAATTGTAAAGGAGCACTTTATTACACCGGAGGGCTGTTACACCGGTGGGCTGGGGGGGGGAGTACAGCTTCCCCAAATCCTTAGCCCCAAGCCTTCTTTGTTGCCCACTTTTAAAGGCACAAACTACAGGAAAAAACAAAACAAAAAAAACTACATTCTCTTGGCGCCGCTTTTGGCACCGTTAAGGGGGCTGATAGAGAGAAGGGGGAGAGGAGCAGGGCAACTATTAATCTCTTTTTTCTCATGGTTTCTCTGAGTTTCCGAAGGCCATCCTTAACCCCTTATCTTTACAGTTTCCTTTGGGTGTCTCAAGGCCCTTATGTTTACAGAAAAGAAACTGTCAGGGTGTGTACGTACAGTAACTGAGGGTCAGAATGGAGTTATTACATCCCCACTGGTTTTATGTACAAGTCAAATCATTGACCCTTTTTTATTAAGGATATTAACTCTGTCCCTGTATTATTCCCAAATTATTGGCATAGAAACAGCAGGTTTCACCTAGTGCTGCACAGAGTCCTCCCTGCTTGAGGAAAAGGAGATCTAAACCTTGTCTGTTTTTTATTGCTGGAGGTTATACTTAGGTGGGAGTATACAAGTCCCTTGCCCCTGGCTATCCCCCAAAGTTAACTTGGGCTGGTCCCATGTACAGTTGTCAGTATTGGGGTCTGGGAAACTGGCTCGGAGAGGCCTAGCCCTATATAATAAGGTGGCCCCGAATTTAGGCATAATTGGCAGTCAGCCCCTATGTCCTTCCTGTGGCCTAATAAAGGTCTGGCTGACTAATGATATTAATCTGAATGGGGTCAGATTTTCCTATAGGGAAACCCTTGGGCTTGGTTAACCTTCTAAAATCTATATGAGGGTGCCTGCTTCTTATATAGCCCTTAGTAGTAAATATGGTTTTACAACCCCGAGATGGACAAAAGTATTCATTTGCATTCAAGTAACTTGTGACCGTACCGCTCCCTGGGCATATATATTTCTACCCCTTGAAGTCCCCATTCCCCTGTAGGTGTCCCATAACTCCAGGAAAGGGGCCCTTCTATATGACATTAATCTTCAGTAATACCATCTGTGCCTATGGTGCCTCTCATGAGGTCACATAGGTCGAGACTGAAAACAGGTTTTTCTATCCCCTTTGTGGTGACACTTCTTAAGACCTCCCCCAATATCCCATTTTCAAGTTCCCAGTTCCATTGGGGCCCAGATCTATAAAAACTCCCCTGTACAATCATAATCAGAAAAATTAGAGTCCCAGTAAATGCAAGAGTCTCATTTTTAAGGGATCTGGAGAGGCCCGGACCGTTTACTCTGCTTTTTCCGCCTTCAGCCGGGAATGGTGCAGCCAGACCGAGATGCCATTGATCTTGACAGCCATTGGTGCAAGCAGGATGACAGTGTATGGTCCCTTCCACGCTGGAGTCAGTCCCTGGGTGGTAAATTTCTTTACCCATATTGAGTCCCCAGGCTGGAAAGGGTGCACAGGGTCCGAGATGGGCACAGGCAGGGTGTCGCAGATGTGTTTATGGACAGCTTTCTGGGTGGATTGCAGAGCCTGCAAGAACTGTAAGAGGGCGAGGGGGAGCAGAGTGGTCCTACACTGTTATTCCATTACCAGGGGCAAGCTCTCCCTCTCTCAGTGTCCTATCTTCTTCCCTTTTTGAGTATTCCTCCAATATCCTGTCTTCCTGTTATGTCCTTCTTTTATCCTTTCTTATCTTTTTAATTCCTCTGCACAATCCTTCTCTTTTTATTTCTTCCCTTCTCCACAAACTTTCTTCAACTTACACAGACCCTCTGCGACTTTCCTAGTCCCTCCCCTGACATGAACCTGAGAGCTTGCTCAATCTATCTGCTGTCTGCACATCCCCCAGCTTTTCTTCTCCTCCTCCCTACTTAGATCCACACATTCCTGCTTCCCTCTACTTTCTCCCTTTCCCTGTGACCTTACTGGACATTGCCTGCCTCTTAGGAGTTCAGTAAGCTTGGTGTAACCTAAGTGGGTAGTCTGGTGCAGCTGGTTGACTAAAGTCCGACCTAGAGCCTCTGGGACTAATAACCTCCCATCAGGCAGTGTCCACTATCCATTGATTTCTTTTCTTTCTTTCTTTTTCTTTTTTTGTATGTGCCCCTAGCGGGAACCGAACCCAGGACTCTCTGGTCCACAGGCCAACGCTCCAACCGCTGAGCCAAATCGGCCAGGGCTCCATTGATTTCTTTAATGGCTTGTTCTGCTTGGCCAAGTCATTTTCTGACCTAGTGTATCTGGAGAGGCTATTCCCCACTGGTTTTAGGGCTGCCTCTCAAGCTTCCTGGTGCAGCAGATTTTCTTTCTTGCCCCATCGGAGAGCCTGGATTAGGGCTATGAGTCCAGGCCATTGGGCTGAAGTTCCCCTACTTAATGTCTGTGACCAGATGACACAGTCCTGAGTTACTACAGCTGTCCCAGCATACCTGATTTCTTCCTGGACATAGCTGCTCCCGTCCGTGAACAATACCTCATCTGATGATGGCAGTGGGACATCCTTGAGGTCTGGGCGGGCCGTCTGCACTATGTCGATTACCTCCAGGCAGTCCTGTAGAGGTTCCTCCGGGTCATCGTCTGGAGGCAGGCTGGTAGGACTGATGGCCAACGTCTTGTGGAACTTGATGTAGGGGCTGGCCTGGAGTGGCAGTGGCCAGCAATTGAATGATCTCTGGAGGAGATCACGTCTGAGTAGGGGGTATGGGCACTCCGGCAGGAGCAGAAACAAAGGAGTCACAGTATTTTCCCAAAGTCCGTAGTCCTCTTTGAAGTCCAGGGGTAGGTTAGAGCCCCATTGGCTCGGTCAGGACTGAGTCTGCTGCACCAGTACCTACCAGGAAACTAACTAGTTTGTCTCCTATTGTCTTGTATTATTCTGGGTTCCAGGGGGGGCTCAGTTGGAAGGAGCCCTGGCCCTGCTTTTTTTCTAAGTTAAAGACAGCTTTTTACTTTGTTCCTGTATACCTGACTTTGTCCTTGTCTTTTCTATCTCTAATCGGGACCTATGCCTGCTGTCCTGGCTCTTCCTCATGTTTCCCTTTCTAGGGTGATCCTTTTCTATGGGCCCTGTTCCCATAGAAAGGCAGTTATTATTACCTTTGCTATTCTATTATCTTGTTTCCCCGATATTTCATTTCTAAGAATGTTTACTATGCAACCCAATGAGGTCTTCTGGGCACTAGGGCTGCTATCCATGATTAGACTAACCGTAACAAAGTTGAGGGAGACACACTAGGGAGGCAGACGAAGACAAAAACAAGGGAAGACACACAAGACAGAAACTTTCGCTTCGTCCGCCTGGCCGCTCCCCTCGTGGAGATTTCAGATGCCTCTTGGCATGTGGCAGGTTGGAATAAGCCCCCAACTCGGATCAGGCTCGCTGGTGGGACACCATAGTGGCCCAAGAACCTGATACCGCCTTTTAGCCGTACGAGGTCGTCACGGAACCGCAGGGTAGGACTCACACAGGCTCTGTAATGAGCGTTGTGGAGCTCGGTCACTCACACACAATTACATTCACACAGTCACACTCACACACCAGAAGCTCTCGGGAGGTGATCAGTCTCCCCTTCTGCCCCAGTGGCGGACCAGAAAGCACCGCGGTCCAGAACCAGAATTTACCAGAATTGAATCCCACCTAACGTCTCAGGGGGATGCCGGAGAGGAGAGGTTGCGCCGAGTCCGGCCCTCTCACTCTCACCCAGATGGACCTGTCACCCAGAACTCACCTCCGGAGGCTTTTACCAGGTGTTCTTAAATCTTTTTGGGGACCTCTTGGCATCTCCCAGCCACTCCTTGGAAACCTAAGTTGGACCTTTGGGGCCCTGGAACCTCTCAGGGGGTACCCTCCCCAAAGATCTACAGGCATCCGGCGGCTGGACTGGGAGAGGCCACCCGCCCTAGGCATCTATCCCCTGGTGTCCTAAAGCACCAGGGATCTCGCTGGGGCCTCCAAATGTTGTAACGTGTCAGCGAGATAACCAGAGACGCATGGCCGAATTGTAAAGGAGCACTTTATTACACCAGAGGGCTGTTACACCGGCGGGCTGGGGGGGGGGGTACAGCTTCCCCAAATCCTCAGCCCCAAGCCTTCTTTGTTGCCCGCTTTTAAAAGCACAAACTACAGAAAAAAAAAAACAACAACCAAAACTACATTCTCTTGGCGCCGCTTTTGGCACCGTTAAGGGGGGCTGATAGAGAGAAGGGGGAGAGGAGCAGGGAAACTATTAATCTCTTTTTTCTCATGGTTTCTCTGCGTTTCCGAAGGCCATCCTTAACCCCTTATCTTTACAGTTTCCTTTGGGTGTCTCAAGGCCCTTATGTTTACAGAAAAGAAACTGTCAGGGTGTGTATGTGCAGTAACTGAGGGTCAGAATGGAGTTATTATAGAGATAAGATAATTAAACTAGGCCATGGTTATCTTTTCTAATCAAGGACACCTGAGAACAAATGGTTTATACCTCTCTACCTTAACCAGAGAATAAATAACTTAAATCACCCTGGTCAGGGAGATGGAGAAAAGAGACTCAATTAATGCCATTTGTGCCAGCCAAACCCAAGGATGAATAATGTTAGATGAACAAGTAACAAAAACCTGAGTAGAGCCAGACAGAGCCAAGATAAAAGTAAAGCACCGAAGCCCCGGTCAGTGCGGCTCAATTGGTTGGGGTGTCATCCCCTACACCGAAAGGTCTGGAGTTGGATTCCCGGTCAGGGCACATAGCTAGGTTCCAGGTTTGATCCTGAGGTTGCCCTCTTCTCTGACTTTCCAGTGTGGCTACAAAGAGCCCCACTTCAGCTCACTTCTTTCCTATAACATTTCTAGAGAGCCAAAGCTGCCCCACCTAGGCTGTCTCTTGTTGCTTCTACTGCCTCAAGTCCTGCCTTTGCTTCACTATTTCCAGCTTTGATAAAAAAAAAAAAAAACTCTCAAAATCACCTAGATTTATCAAATCTTTCCTGCATGAAGTGAAGAACTGACACACTACAGGCTGGCTGAGGTAGATCCACTCTAGGCAGAAAGAACAGTCACCCTGCCCCATCACCTGCACAACACTCTCCTGGCACTTTGCCGGGGATGTTCATTGAAGCCAGGCCAACCGGCCAAGGCTGGCTCGGAGGCCCCAGGGTGGGAGGGGCTTGCTGGGCGCAGACTCCCCGAGGCTGCCCGGGCGCGGGAAGGGCTTGCTCCAGGATCACGTTGAGAGCTCAGAGGCTCGGAGGCTGCGGCGTGGAAGCGGCCTGCTGGGCGAGGACTCACCGGAGGCTGCCGATGTGAGAGGGGGATGGCAGGCCGGTCTCCCCGAAGCTCATAGGCTCTGAGGCTGCCCAGGTGGGAGGGGCTTGCGGGGACGGTGGCTCAAAGAGGCTGCCTGTACCCTGCAGAAACTCAGAAGCCCCAAGTCCGCCGGGTAGGAGGGCGTGCCCGGTGTGTTCCAGCGTTTAAGTCCGGTTGAAGAAGGGCCTGAAAGATTTAGAAGGCGCAAGTAAGCCATTCTGGTACCAACCACTCACCGCCCCGAAGAGGATTTCTTCTGCCCACTGCGTTTTGCATATTGGTTATTAGGACCTGAGGCTTTCCTTTCTAGAAACTTGGCGGTGCCCGGTGCCCGGCTGTGCAAACCTAGTCGGCGTGCGGGCCCGAAGCGCATGACCATGAGCACCGACGCGGCCGCAGGGGCAGCAGACTCCCTATCGCGGGGTGGCTTTCTAATGATACAACTGATTCTGTGGTGCTTGGTGCCCTTCGCAGGTAAGACCGAGGTGGTGGTGGTGGGGGGTGGGGGGATGGAGGGGGGAGGGGGGAGGGTTTCGCTAGGCAGCGCCTCCCTGGTCAGCAGCTCCTTCGAGGGTCCCGCCTGAGGTCCGCAGCCACTTGGGGCTGTACCTGAACGATCCCCGACTCTGAGATTTCCTTTGTGAAATTGGAGACATTAATAAACTGATTTGAAAATTTCTACGAAATTGCAAGAGACCCAGAATAGCCAAAACAATCTTGAAAAAGAACAAAATTGGAAGATCATATGTAGATTGAGGGGCCATGAACAAAAGGGCCTCTATAACTGAGACTCCTCCCCCCCCCCCCCGCAAAGAAATCTGTTTTTAATTATATGGCAATTATATGGTAGTGTTTGAGTGTACAAGGCCTATGTTTTTTTTCCTAAGTTTCTCCCATAACTGAGTTTTCTTAATGCCACAGATTTATTCATAGTGGAGATGGCAGGGAAGACTCAGACTGTGTTGCTGAATGACAATGCCACCATCACCTGCAAGGTCTCTGGTTCCCGACACTGGAACATCATAACTATGGGTATTACCTGGTTTCGGAAGCATCAGGTGAATGGAACAGAGGACAAGGTGTTTGAGTTTTATGGAAAACACCAAAAGGCATTCCGACCAGGAGCCAGTGTGAGTCCAGAGAGTCTGGAGTGGGGGGATGGCTCACTGACACTGCCTGGAGTCCAGCTGAGGGAAGCAGGAGAGTACCGATGTGAGATGGTGATCACCCCTGAAAAGGCCCAGGGAACTGTCTATCTGGAGGTTGTGGGTAAGTGCCTGAGGCAGTGTCCTGTAGTTCCCATGGTGATGGGGCTTGGAGTGGAGATATGATGGCCTCAGGGGAGCAGAAGGTTGGAGCATGGGCCTTGGAGTCACTTAGACATGTGTTTGGGTCCTGGGCTTCCATGGACATCTGGACAACTTAGGGAAAGTTATTAGTCACACTGAACATCAATGACCTTAGCTCTAGACAAATGTAATAGTACCGCAATAAAGATGCTATCTCCAAATACAATCATAGTCTGAGGAACTGAAGTTAGGATTTCAACATATGAATTTGGGGGTAGGGGCCACAATTCAGCCTGTAATGGGGACAGTGTCTATGAGCCCTCCAAAATTGTACTTTAGACTTTGAATGTTTTGTATGTATTAATTTGGGAAATAGGAATGTAGGATTCATTTCCCCTGCAACTGACAGAAAGCCTAAAATAAAAGATTAAAAAAAATTAATAGGCTTTATTTTTAGAACAGTTTTAGATTTACAGAAAATTACAAAGATAGTACAGAGTTTCCATATGACTCCTGCCCCTGCATACCACTTTCCCAATTATTAACATCTTGCATCTTAGTATGGTATATTTGTTATAATTAATGAACCCATATTGGTACATTTTTATTAATTGAAGTCCATAGTTTATTCAGATATCCTTAGTTTTTACCTAATATCCCTGATAATTTTTCTTGTTCTGAAGGCTACTTTGAAATTAATAGAGCTGCTCCAGTTTTCTTTGGATTAGTGTTAGTATGGTTTATCTTTTTAATATTTTATTTTATTATTTTTTAAAATATTTTTTTTATTGATTTTAGAGAGAGAGGAAAGGAGAGGGAGAGAGAGATAGAAACATCAATGAGAGAGAACATTGATTGGCCGCCTCCTACATGCCCTCCACTGGGGATTGGGCCCACAACCTGGGCATGTGCCCTGACCGGGAATTGAACTGGTGACTTCTTGATGTATGGGTCGATGCTCAACCACTGAGCCACACCAGCTGGACTAAATCCCTTTACTTTTAATCTATGTGGGTCTTCGTATTTAAAGTGGGTTTCTTTTTTATTGAATTTATTGGGGTGACATTGGTTAATAAAATTATATAGGTTTCAGGTGTACAATTCTATAATACATTATCTGTATATTATATTGTGTTCACCACCCCAAGTCAAGTCTCCTTCCATCACTATTTATCCCCTCTAGATTAAGTGGGTTTCTTTTTTTTTTTTTTTTTTTTTTTTTTTTTTTTTTTTTCTGTGGGTTTTATTTTTTTTATTTTTTTATTTATTTTTTATTTTTTACTTATCTTTATTGTTGAATGTATTACAGATGTTTCTCATTTTTCCCCCATTGCCCCCTCCTCCCCATTCCTGCCCCCCTCCTGCCTTTCCCCACACTGTTGTCTGTGTCCATTGGTTATGCATATATATATAAGTTCTTTGGTCTATCTCCTCCCACCCCCCAACCCCCCTTCCCTTTGAGGTTTGTCAGTCTAACAACCAATTTGTACTTCTTAATCCCTTCACCTTTTTCACCCATCCCCCTAGCCCCCACCCATCTGGTACCCAACAAAAGTTCTCTGTATCTATGAGAATGTTTCTGTTCTGCTGTTCATTTTGTTTGTAGATTCAATTGTTGATAGATATGTATTTATTGCCATTTTGTTTGTTCATATTTTTTTATCTTTTTCTTCAAGAAGACCCTTCAACATTTCATATAATAATGGTTTGGTGGTGATGAACTCCTTTAGCTTTTCCTTGTCTGGGAAACTCTTTATATGGCCATCAATTCTAAATGACAGCTTTGCAGGATAGAGTAATCTTGGTTGTAGGTTCTTGCTTTTCATCGCTCTGAATATTTCTTGCCACTCCCTTCTGGCCTGCAAAGTTTCTTTTGAGAAATCAGCTGACAGTCTGATGGGAACGCCCTTGTAGGTAACTAACTGCTTTTCTCTTGCTGCTTTTAAGATTCTCTCTTTGTCTTGAACCTTTTGCATTTTGATGATGATGTGTCTTGGTGTGGGCCTCTTGGGGTTCATTTTGTTTGGGACTCTCTGTGCTTCCTGGACTTGTATGTCTGTTTCCTTCACCAAGTTAGGGAAGTTTTCTGCCATTATTGTTTCAAATAGGTTTTCAATTTCTTGTTCTCTCTCTTCTCCTTCTGGCACCCCCAAGATGCGAATGTTGGCACGCTTGAAGTTGTCCCAGAGGCTCCTTACACTATCCTCATTTTTTTGGATTCTTTTTTCTTTTTGCTGTTCTGATTGGGTGTTTTTTGCTTCCTTATATTCCAAATCGATGGTTTGCTTCTTGGATTTACCTACTCTACTATTGAATCTGTGTAAACTATTCTTTATTTCAGTTAGTGCCTCCTTCATTTCTGACTGGTCCTTTTTTATGCTTTTGATGCCCTCTCTAAGTTCACTGAGGTTCTCACTAAGTCCATTGAGCATCCTTATAAGCAGTATTTTGAACTCAGCATCTGTTAGGTTGCTTAACTCCATTTCACTTAGTTCTTTTCCTGGAGTTTTGTTCTGTTCTTTCATTTGGGACCTGTTTCTTTGTCTCCTCATTTTGGCTGCCTCCCTGTGTTTGTTTCTATGTATTACTTAGAGAGAGGTATAGGGCTAGCTGAGACCAGATGCTACTTGTTTGAAAGAATTTAGGAAAAGCTGAAGCAGGCTCCAAGACAGGCCAATCCTATGGTAAAGCAACTGGCAACAGCTTGGGTGGGCCTGGAAGTTGGGTGGGGCGGGGCCTCAGGCAATCACCAGGGCGGGGCCAACAGTGTGATCCAGGTAGCTGGAGTCCCAGATATGGCGGCGTCTGCCGGCCAAGGGAAGGGCTCACCAAAGGAACAAAAGCCTCTGGTAGCACGTCTGTCCAGGAGAAAGCTGCCTCTCCAGCCCTCGCTCCGATGCCAAACAGCTCAGTTCTTCCCCATATGACTCTGGTGCCTTTCAGGCTCCTTCCGACACGCTGGAGCCTGGTGGATGTGAGTCCGAGTAATTCTGTGCGCGGGCCCTTTAAGAGGAGCTGCCGGGGGCTCCAGCCGCCTCAGCCTCAGTTCCCGCTGGTTTTTCCAGCCAGAAGTGATGGGGACTCTCTTCCTGGCACTGGAACCCTGAGCTGGGCGCCTGGTGTGGGACGGGGACCCCTCAGTCCTCAGGGAGGACCTTTCCAGCCGAGGTAGCCTCCTAATTTTTATCCGCCACACGTGGGTGTGGGACCAGCCCGTCCGCCTCCGCCCTCCTACCAGTCTCGATGCGGCTTCTTCTTTAATTTCGTAGTTGTAGGACTTCCATTCAGCTTGATTTCAGGCGGTTTTGAATGATGGTTGTTCTGTAGTTTAGTTGTAACTTTGATGTGGTTGTGGGAGGACGCAATACCGCGTCTACCTACGCCGCCATCTTGACCGGAAGTCCTCTTAAGTGGGTTTCTTGTAGAAACATATATTTGAGCCTTTTTAGAAAATCTAGTCTGACAGTCTGTCTCTTAGTTGATGTACTTAGACCAGCGGTTCTCAACCTTCCTAAAGCCGCGACCGTTTAATACAGTTCTTCATGTTGTGGCGACCCCCAACCATAAAGTTATTTTCGTTGCTGCTTCATAACTGTAATTTTGCTACTGTTATGTCTTAGGCGACCCCTGTGAAAGGGTCATTTGACCCCTAAAGTGGTCGTGACCCACAGGTTGAGAACTGCTAACTTAGACCGTTCATTTGAAGTGACTGCATATAGCCCAGGCTGGTGTGGCTCAGTTGGTTGGGTGTCTTCCTGTGCACCAAAGGGTTGCATGCAGGAGGCAGCCAATTGATGTTGTGCTCTCACATCAATGTTTCTCTCTCTTTAAAAATCAATCAACTATTCTTTTTTTTTTTTAAAGTGATTGCATATATAGTTGGATTAATATGTACCATGTTTGTGTCTGGTTTCTATTTAGTGTACTTGTTCTTCCCCTCTTTTTATTTCTTATCTAGTTTTAATTGAACATTTTATGTCATTCCATTTTCTCTCCTCTCTTTGTATATCAATTATGTGCCTTTAAAAAAATTCTTAGTGTACTTACCTGGCAGGGGAGATACCATGATCACTAAGATGGTTTTCCCAGGGCGAGGCTTATCCATTGCACTCTGGATGTGCCGACCCCTGTGATTTCTCCAAATGTGTAAAAAAAAAAATTCTTAGTGATTGCCTTAGAGTTTGCAGTGTACTTTTATAACTAATCTAAGTCCATTTTGAAATAACATTGTACTGTATCATTATCATCGGTAGTATAGACACTTTATAACAGAATATTCCCAATTCTCCCCTCCCACCTCTTATAACATTACTGTCATTCATTTCACTTATCCATATGCTATAATCACCCAATACATTGCTGCTATTATTTTGAATCAACAATTATCCATTAGATCAATTAAGCATAAGAAAAAGTTTTATTTTAACTTCATTTATTCCTTCCCTGACACTCTTCCTTTCTTTACATAGATTCTAGTTTCCGACCCGTATTGTTTTCCTTCTCTCTAAAGATTTTCTTTAACATTTTGCAAGGGAGGTCTATTGGCAACATATTTCCTTAGTTTTTGTTTGTCTGAGAAAGTATTTGTACTACACTTTTGAAGGATACTTTTTCTGAATACAAGATTCTGATAGGTGGGTTATTTTCTTTCAACACAAAATATTTTATGTCCTTCTCTTCTTGCTTGCATATAGGAAGTCTAATGTGCCCTGGCTGGTTTGGCTCAGCGGTTAGAGTGTCGGCCTGCAGACAAAGGGTTGCAGGTTCGATTCCCGGTCAAGGGCACGTACTTGGGTTGCAGGTTCAATCCCTGGCCCTGGTCAGGTCATATGGGAGGCAACCAATTGATGTGTCTCTCACATCAATGTTTCTCTTTCTCTTCCTCCCTCCCTTCCATTCTATCTAAAAAAAACAACAACCAAAACAGTGGAAAAAGTATCCTCGGGTGAGGATTAACAACAAAAAAGAAGTCCAATGTCATTCTTATCCTTGTTCCTCTAAGAGAAAGTTATTTTTTTCTTCCCAATTTCTTTTTTATCCTACGGCTGGATTTTTTTTTTTTTCCATTTTTTGTTCAGATAGAGTGCGAGGGAGAGAGAGGAAGAGAGAGAGAGAGAGAGAAACATCGATGTGAAAAGGACACATCGAGTGGCTGCCTCCTGCACGACCCAACCAGGGCCAGGGACAAACTGCAACCGAGGTACGTGCCCTTAGCAAGAACTGAACCCGGGTCTCTCTGGACCGCAAGCCGACGCTCTAACCGCTGAGCCAAACTGGCCAGGGCCCAGCTTCTTTTTTAGAAGATTTTCTCTTTGTCTTTTGACAAAAAAAAAAAAAAAAAAAAAAATATATATATATATATATATATATATATATATGTAAAAAATATAAATATATATATATTTTTTCTTTTCTGTATTTTGAATATGATATGGTGCTTTTCTATTTGGTGTTCTTTAAGCTTCCTGGATCTGTGCTTTGGTGTCTGTCTGGAAAATTCTCAGCCATAATTTTTCAAACAATTTCTTCTGCTCCTTTTTCTTCTTCTGATATTCCTATTACATGTATGTTATACCTTTTGCAATTGTCCACAGTTTTTGGATATTTCTTTCCCTTCTGGGTTTCTCCCCCCATTCTTTTTGCTCATTGCATTTCAGTTTGGGAAGTTATTTTTAGTTTTTTTTTTTTTTTTTTTAATCCTCATCTGAGGACATTTTTGCATTTATCTTCAGATAGAGTGGGAGGGAGAGAGGGGGGATGAGAGAGAGAAACATCGATGTGAGAGAGACACATTGAGTGGTTGCCATCCACACGATCCCAGTCGGGGCCAGGGACAAACTGCAACTGAGGTACGTGCCCTTAGTGGGAACCGAACCTGGGACTCTCTGGTCCACGGGCCGACGCTTAACCACTGAGCCAAACTGACAAGGGCTCAGTTTGGGAAGTTTTTAAGCTAGCTGATTCTCTCCTTGGCAGTGTTAAGTCTACTGATGAGCCTCTCAAAGGCATTCTTTATTTCTTTTATAGTGTTCTTAGTTTCTAGCATTTCCATTAGATTCTTTCTTAGAGAGTATCCATCTCTCTGCTCACATTATCCATATGTTCTTGCACGTTGTCTGCTTTTTTCATTAGTGCTCTTATGGTTTTAATCATAGTTATTTAAAATTTTCTGATTATTTCAGAATCTGTGTTATACCTGAGTCTGGTTCTGATGCTTGCTTTGTCTTTCCACACTTTTCAGCATGCCTTGTAATTTTTTATTGAAAGCCAGATATTATGTATCAGGTAATAGGAACTGAGGTAAATGGGCTTTTAGTGTGAGATTCGGTGTTAATTTGGCTGGGAACTGTGTTTAATGTTAATGCCATAGCTGTAGGTGTCAGAGATTTCAGTTTCTTCTAGTGTCTTTTTTCCCCTCCCCTGTTTTGAGTTTTCCTATGAACTCCTTGAACAGAGTTTGTGTCTTGCAGCTCTCCCAGTTGTAATCTACTATTGTTATACTGGAGCCCTGTTGATATGGTGGTAAAGTGGTGCAGAGGAGGATCAGTCCATCATCTTATGATTAAATCTCATTCTTTGAATGGCCTGAGCCCCTAGACTGTGACCTTCGGAAGTGTGTATAGGTGAGACAGGAAGGTTATAGAGGACTGGAGAGCTGATCATCTTCTCCCAGGTCAGCCAGGGCTCTGCCAGCCTTCTCCCTTGAGAGCATTGTTTGTTATGAAGAATGCACTGGGCATATTTTTAAATGGTACTTTTCCTCTCCCTTCTCCCTAAAACAGGAAGGGACTTATCTTGCAACTGCAAGAACCTGGGTGGGTTCCTGGAGGTAAAACCCATGAAAACCTCCTAAGACTGGTCCCAGGAGTTCTTGCTCTCTAGCTAGTCCACCCTCATCCTTTAGCAATTTGTCAAGGTTATGACTCCAGCACCTTCTGCCTATGGTAATGTGATCTAGGCCGTGGTTCTCTCAATCTGCCTGTCTCTCTAGTTTTCAGGGTGGCGGTTTGTCCTGTCACCTCAGTTCTCTGATGGATCTAAGAAAAGGTGTTGATTTGCAGTTTGTTTAGTTCAGTTTTTTCCCCTATTATGAGGATAGGAGTGATGACTTCTAAGGTCTTTACACGATAGAAGAGAAACCAGACGTCAACAGGGGCTTTTTAAAAGGTAGTTTATTTTTCTTTCACAACAATGTAGCCAACCCAGGGCAGGTAGGGCAGTTCTGTGATCACCTGGGACCCAGGGTCCTTTTCTCTTGCCACTTTGCTGTCCTCAACATGTAGCTTCCACCTTGTATTTGGAAATGGCTTCTCCATCTCCAGCCATCACATGGCATTCCAGCCATTCTTCAGGAAGGAAGAAGGGGAGAGGGAGGAAGGGCACAGTCCTTTTCTTTTTCTTTTTTCTTTTTAATCCTCACCTGAGGATATTTTTCCATTTATCTTCAGATAGAGCGGGAGGGAGAGAGGGAAGAAGAGAGAGAGAGAGAAATATCGATGTGAGAGAGACACATCAAGTGGTTGCCTCCCGCACAACCCCAACCGGGGCTGGGGACGAACCGCAACCAAGGTATGTGCCCTTGACTGGAATCAAACCCAGGACTCTTGGGTCCGCAGGCTGACGCTCTAACCACTGAGCCAAACTGGCCAGAGCCACAGTCCTTTTCTTTAAGATACCCTTGTTCTTTAAGGATACTTCCTTGAGGTTGCTCTTGCTACTTCTGATTCTATCTGAACTACTAGACCCTGAGTTCACCTGGCTACACGAGCTGAAGCGGAGGTTGGGAGATGTAGCTTTAACTTGGATGTGTCATTGAAGAATGGAATGGGCGGCAACTAGCAGTCTCTACCACAACAGTGTTCCAAAGGTTTTCTTAGATTTTCAAAGGTGTCTATGACACAGAGAAACTCTGCTTTACAAAAGGGCTATGAGAATCGGGGTCATGGCCTATCAGCACTTTGCTGGCACTGAGATCAACATACCCAGAACACTTAGCCTAATCAGGATCCTATTCGCTTCACTCACCCCTCCTGAAGACTTGCTGTGGGTCAGACGTTGAACTGATAATAAGCTAGTCCCAACCTACCCTCAAAGTATGACTTCTCTTCCCTGACAGCTCCTCCAGTCAGCCGCGTGTTTCCGGATGGTGCGGTAAAAGATAATGATGACATTATTATTGGTTGTGAGTCAAGTGGGTTCTACCCAGGGGACATTAACATAACTTGGTGTCAGTGGACCCTGAAGAATACTCAGTACCACGTGAATTGTTCTGAGGGCATCATCTCTCGTAAAACCATCAAGAATGAAGACGGCACATTTAACAGCACTAGCCATTGGAGGTTGAAGCAATCTCAGGTACACCATGGGACCATCTTCCAATGTGTGGTAAGGCACATATCCTTGCCCACCTCCCAGAAGTTTAACTTCACCTTGCGTGGAACAGGTAAGCATCCTCCTAGACGTTTCCCCTACTTTATACCTTGAGGGGTTGAACATAAAACTCAGGTTCTCAGTTAGTCTAGGCCATGATGGGGCCCTATAGGGAAGGAGAGAAAGCTGGGTTTGGCCTAGCTCAGCCCCAGAGTCAGCAGTCCAGACTAGGTCGCTAAGCCGGGGTGGATGGTTTAATAGGCGGAGAGTAGTGACAATAGTCCTCAGGGCTGCTGTTAGCTTATGGCAACTTAAGTGGTCCGGGTGGTCTGTATGACCTGGAATGGGAAGCTTGCCAACTACTAGGAGGAAGGGGATAGGATCCTGTCCATGTACCCTAAGGATAGGGTCTCTCAGGAGCCAGAGACCCAGCTCTGCCCACAACTCTTCTGGTCAGGCTCCAGGTCCACTGCAAATTGTTGGCTGGTAGAGGTTGAATCTATAGTTCTGTGCCCAAGATAGGAAGGCAATTGTAGGGAGTCCTGCAAATGCCAAGGGCTTTCCCCAAGCATATGACATCCTTAGCTTTAGATAATACAGCTTACTACAGGACCCCTCCTGCTGGTGGGGTATGGTTAATTGAGCTTGTATCCTGGCTTCTGTGGTCATGGCTTTGGTCCTAGGGGGGATGATGCTGCTGGTCAAATGCATCTGCCTGGAGCTGAGAGTGGTTAGGAAGGCAGGGGCTGACTGGGTGTGCCAATGGGGCCTGGGGTGGTCCTGGAGGGAGAGAGGAATTGGTTTGGGGAGCAAGGGCCAGGGATGTGTGTGTGTGGTGTGTGCAGGGTATGTGTGGGGCATGGGGAGTATGGAATTGAAATATGCTTTGTGTGTATAATATAAGAGATTTGTCTCGGTGATTTGTGTATGCCTTAGTGTGTTTGGGCTGCTATAACAAATTGCCACAGACTGGGTGGCTTATGATCAACAGCTTTATTTCTCACAGTTCTGGAGGCTGGAAGTCTGAGATCAGTGTGCCAGCATGGTTGGGTGAGGGCTCTCTTCTGGGTCACAGATTTCTTGTATCCTCATATGGTGGAAGGGATGAGGGATCTCTCTAGGGCTCATGACCTCCCAGAAGCCCTACCTCCTAATACCATCACATTGGGTATTAGGATTTCAACATGCGAATTTTGGGAGGACACAGACATTCAGTATGTAGCAGTGTATGGTGAGGTAAGGTGGTGTAGTAGTGTGGAAGCTCTGAACATGTGCATGGCATATATATGTGGTACGTGGTGTTTGATATTGCCGTGTATTTCTGGAAAGTGCTAAACACACTGTTTAATGTGTGGAGGAGTATGTGATAGGAATAACAAAATGTGTGTCAGAGGATTTGTGGTTATATGCATGACGGGGAAATGACACAATCACTGAGAACTTAGCAGTGGTTGTGTGTTCACTTTGGCCCCTGCCAGTAGGTTTCCTCATACTGTTGCTTCCTCTTTCTCTCTGCAGGATCTAAGATAGGAAATAGCTTGTGGATCATCATCATTTCCATTATTGTGGCGATCGTTTTAATTATTGGATGATTTTAACAATACTTTGGAAAAGGTAAGGGTGAGGGGCCAAAAGCAAAGTTTAGCCCTGTGTTTTAGAATTGGCTCTGGGGGTTCAGGGATCATGGCCAGCAGATGGTGTTGGAGAATTCTCAGGATCGATGCTGGGGGATTTCGTGTGGTGTGTATCTTTTTCTGATGGGTTGGGGAAGAGCTTTCTCATCAGATCCATGTGTGGTGGCTTGTGACTCTGGGGAGGTCCACTGTAAAGCTCCTCTGCCTCTTCTTAACATACAAGTCTCACTGTGAACCAGACCCCATGTACTATTAGTTCAGACCCGGCCTTTGAACTACATGTGGGCGGCATTATTGTTTTCACACACACAAACCACAGCTCAGAGAGGGGATTTCCTTCCCCCACGTGCTCATATTTTGTTAATAGCTCAATGGGATAGTTTACAACCAGATTTCACTGTTGAACCAAGAATTTCTAGCTCTCACTGGTGTTTCCAAACTAAGACATGTTTCCAAACATGTTTATCCCTAACTGTAGTCCAAATAGCAGATAAAACAGCTCAAGTTGTAGAGGCCTAAGAGACCAGTGTAAACATGTTGGTTAAAATGGTTTAGATATTAAATTGCCCTCAGTTAGGGTATTTATGGGCCTGCCAAGGCAGAATCTGTGCAGTAGCTAGTACATCTTATTAGAAATGCTTTAGGAAAATTAGAATGATCAATTAATCAAGAAAAAAGGCTGTTTATCTAAAGTTGGTCAACTGATTCATGGGACATATTCTCCTGATTGGACCTAGGCCAATGTGAAAACTGGGTATAACGTGGTTTTCCAATGTTTCTTGTGGTATTTGTGCAAGTTCTCATATTTCTTACCTTCCTCTGCCCTCTGATATCCAGGTGCTGTCGCCGTAAGCGGACATTTGACGAGGTTACTTATTGCAAAAGCCTTCATGATCACTCTGGATTCTGTGGTGGTTTGCAATGAAGGCTCCAGTCCTCCACCCTTCCCCAAATCCTTGTCATTTGTCATGTAACTAACTTTGAAGTGCCCTCCAGTCATGGGCTGCCCTTTAACACTGGGCTCAGCCTTGTGACCTGCTTTGGCCAGTAGAATGGGAGAGAAGAGAAAGAAGCCTTGTATATTTCCATCTGCGCTTCTGACATTAGTGAGAGGAGGACGCGTCCAAGGTAACCTGCTGGAAGATGAGAGACCCTGGAAGCTAGAGGTAGTTGCTCTGGAGGAGGCCAGTCTACAGTAAGTCTTCTCTTAACATCCGTAGATTCTGCAACTTGAAACAAAACGACGTGTGATGAAGCTAATGTTACTGTAGGCTAATTGATACAAACAAGACGTTCCTTTGGTGTTCATCAACATCATAATGAGACAACATTGACTGAAACCACATTATTTGAGGACCAGCTGTAGATTAGATGACAGCCACCCAACTCCCAGACAATGTGAACAAATCTAGCCGAGATTACCAGCATCAGCAGAGCTGAGAAACAAATATTTATTTTTTTTAAAACCCACTGTGTTTCAGGCTGGCTTGTTACTCAGCAAAAGCTAACTGATATAGCTCCTCAGGAAGCTGAGTTTTGACCAAAAAAAGGGTGGTTGCCATGGAGATGTGCTACTGAGACCCTCTTTGAGAGAGTCTGCTATGAAGAATGTACCCACCCAATACATTCCGCCTGTGTCATCTCAGGGATCTGCTGCAGTATTCAAGTTGATGCCATGCTCACCCCAGGGAGCTCCAGCCAGTGGCTGAACAAAGCAGGAGTTTTTGGAGCTCCCTGTTGGAGTGGCTGAGACTTTCTCAGTGTTGCACTGTAGTCTGAAGCTCTTGGTACCGAATCCTCCCTCCTTCGTCAGATATCAGATCTACGTCACGGTCTAAGGGCTTTTCCCACCTACCTCTGTGCCCTCTTTCATTGGCATTACTTCCAATGACTCTCTCCTATTTCTAGCACCTTGAAAGCTGCTTCTCAGAAGACCCCAACTAATGCGAGAAGGAACTGAAGAATTATAACACAGTGCTTTCATTATGGTGCATTCATGACGTATTCAGATTGGGGAGCCACTGGAACATAGGCAGTTCTTACACAATGACAGCAGAGAACACAAGCTTTCTCAGAGAATGTGTAAGTAACTGAAATTACTTTTCCTGATGACCTGCACAGCTTGCTCAAGAGCAGACTGTTTAAGCTGCCCTCTTTGGATACCCTCCGGCCAATCAGCCTTTTCCAAGAAAAGGAAAAAGTGGCACTTTCCAAAGAAGATCTACAAGTGGACAGCAGGTACATAAAAAGGTGCTCAACATCATTAATCATCAGGGAAATGCAAAGCCAACCTCACCCTTGTTGGAATGGCTGCTATCAAAAAGATAAGAGCTACAAAGTATTGGCAAGGATGTGATGAAAAGGGAAGACTTTTGCACTCTTGGTGGGAATGTAAACTGGTGAAGCCATCATAGAAAACAGTATGGAAGTTCCTCAAAAAAATTGAAAATAGAACTACTGTGTGGTCCAGCAGTTCCACTTCTGGGTATTTATCTGAAGGAAAGGAAAACAGTAACTTGAAAAGGTATCTGCACCCCACATTCACTACAGTGTTATTTACTATAGCCAAGATACGGAAACAACCTAAGTGTCATCGATGGGTGAATGGATAGAGAAAATGTGATACACTCATACACACAGAGTCATGTGTCACTTAACAAAGGGGGTACATTCTGATAAATGTGTTGTTAGGCAATTTCATCACTGTGTTTACATCATTGATTGTACTTGCAGGAACCTCGATGGTATAGCCTATTGCTCCTAGGCTACAAACCTGTACAACATGTTACTGTCCTGAATGCTGTAGGCAGTTAGTTATAGCAAATGATAAGTATTTATGTATCTAAACATAGAAACAGTACAGTAAAAATATGGTGCAGTGGCCGATTTGGCTCAGCAGTTAGAGTGTCGACCCTCGGACCCATGAATCGCGGGTTCGATTCCAGTCAAGGGCAGGTACCTCGGTCGCGATTCGTCCCCGACCCTGGTTGGGGTCATGTGGGAGGCGGCCACTCGATGTGCCCCTCTCACGTCGATGTTTCTCTCTCTCTCTCTCTCTTCCCACCTCTCTCCCTCCCGCTCTATCTGAGGATAAATGCAATAATGTCCTCTGGTGAGGATAAAAAAAAAAAAGTATAGTAAATACATGAGTAATAATAATTTGTTATCAAGTATTACGTACTGTATGTAATTATATATACTTTTATATGACCGGTAGTGCAATAGTTTGTTTACACCAGCATCGCCACACACACGTGAATGCTGCACTGTGCTGCGATGTTAGGATGGCTATGGCCTCACTCTGTGATGGGAAGTTCCACTGTAAGGTTATGGGACCATCGTGGTATGTGTGGTCAGTCTGTTCCTCAAAACGTCACTATGAGAAACATGACTGTGTACACAATGGGATATTATTCAGCCATAAAAGAAATAAATCTTGCCATTCGTGACAACACAGTGGACCCTGAGGGCAGTATTTTAAGTGAAATAAGTCAGAGAAATATATGAGCTCACTTATATGTGAGTCGAAAAAAATACAAAAACAAAAAACCAAGCTCATAGGTACAGAGAACAGATTGGTGGTTGCTTGAGATGGGGGATAGGAAGGGGGTGAAATGGGTGAAGGGAGTCTAAAGGTACAGACTTTGAGGTTTTTTTTTTTATCCTCACCCGAGGACATTTTTTCATTTTTTGTTCAGATAGAGTGGGAGGGAGAGAGAGAAACATCGACATGAAAGGGACACATCGAGTGGCTGCCACCCGCACGACCAACCAGGGCCGGGGACAAACTGCAACCGAGGTTCATGCCCTTAGCAGGAACCGAACCCGGGTCTCTCTGGACCGCAGGCCGACGCTCTAACCGCTGAGCCAAACTGGCCAGGGCCAGACTTTGAGTTTTAAAATAAGTCACGGGGATGTAATGTACAGCATGGTGACTTCAGTTAATGATACTGTATTGCGCCCTGGCTGGTTTGGCTCAGCGGTTAGAGTGTCAGCCTGTGGACCAAAGGTCACGGGTTTGATTCCCAGTCAAGGGCATGTACCGGGGCTGCAGGTTCGATCCCAACCAATCGATGTGTCTCTCTCACATGTTTCTCTCCTTCCCTCCCTCCCTTTCACTTTCTCTAAAAATCAATGGAAAAAATATCCTCCGGTGAGGATTAACAACAACAAAATAATACTTGATTGCATATTCGAAAGTTACTAAAAGAAAATCTTAAAAGATCATCACAAGAAAAAAGTGTGTTACTGTATGGTGATGGATTTTAATTAGACTTATTGTGGTGATTACTTCATAATATATACAAGTATCAAATCTTATGTTGTACACCTGAAACTAATATAATGTTCTATGTCAACTGTACCTCAATTAAAAAAGGTTGAAAAAATGAGAAAGCAACACTTACTGTTTCCAGACTGTGGCCTGTTTCCATTTCAAATTCGATTTCTTTGTTCAGTGAGATCAATCTGTACGTGCCAGTGTATGCATAAAAGTATTCACCTTTAATTTCTATCTGAGTTGTTCTTTGCTAGAAAATAAGTGACTTGCCTTGGGTCTCATGGCTAGCAAAGGGTGGAGCTTGGATTTTTAATCAGTATCTGGAATCTCCAAGGAAGATCCAGGGTGGAGTTAGGCTGTGAATCATGAGCTTGATCGTTAATTAGGTCTAAAGGAGATGCTTCCTTTGTAAAGTTCCAGTCTGTTCTTAGGGGAGGACCTCTTGGTTGGTGTATTTGGCCCTTGCCTTATTTTCTGGACCTGAACCAAGGTGGCCGGTGCTATTCCTAATTGGATAAAAGTGTGGACACCTCAGCCAGGACAGGTTGACAGGGCTGTGGAGGGTCTCATGCCAGATGTTGGTCTTGGGTAACATATAGTGTGGTTCTGAATGCAGTCATCAGGGCTGTGCAGCTGTATTTCATGACCTTTGTGAGACAGAGAAGCCCTGCACCCATCTCTACTGGAGTAATGACTCAGAGATGTTCTTAGGTTACTTAGGAGGGGTATAATCAGCACATAGCCATAACTTGGAAGTCTCTTGGCTTAGAGTGGCGATTTTCAACTGATGTGCGTTAGCACACTGGTGTGCCACAAGAATTTGTAGAACATTAGTCAGGGGTGCTGACCTCTTTTCCCTTAGATTGTCAGATACAAAAATGACAACAGCCAACACAGCAATAGCCATCCAGTGTGAATGAATCAAAACCATACCTATTATTTTTGTCAGATCGACAAAAAACATTTTTTTGGTGTAGAATTTTAGTAATTAGTTTATGTGTGCCTTGAGATGAAAAAGGTGGAAAACCGCTGGCTTGGACCCGGGCTGGTTGGGCTCAGCGGTTAGAGCGTCAGCCCATGGACCAATGAGTCGCGGGTTCAATTCCGGTCAAAGGGCACGTACCTCATTGCGGTTTGGTCCGCAGCCCTGGTCAGGGTTGTGCAGGAGGCAATGAGTCGATGTGTCTCTCTCACATCAATGTTTCTCTCTCTCTCTCTCTCTCTGTCTTCCTCCTTCCCTCCCTCCCTCCCACTCTATCTGAAGATAAATGGGGAAAAAAAATATCCTTGGGTGAGGATTAAAAAAAAAAGTTCTGTCTTTCCCTAGCTTCTTTCAAGCTAGACCAGATCCTCTGTTCTTCACACTTGCCCTAGCCTGGGGTCAGTGTGACCTTGGCATGCAAAATTCATATCTTCTTCCCCAAAGTCTTCTGCATGTCTTCGTACTAGATAAGGTGTCTGATACCTGGACCTGGGGAGATTTCAGAGGTGAGCCCAGAGGCACATAGGGAGCCTCGGCTACTTTACTCCTAGTGGAAAGCTCCTTGGGAAAGTTGTCCCTAAGAAGAGCTTTTGGGCAGGAGCTCAAGCGTAGGATGGAGCTGGGAGGCTGCCACCTGTGGAGAGTGGGTCCTGTAGAAGCGGGTGGGCCTCGTGGTGACTGGCTGGAGATGCCAAATCCACAGGCATCACCACAGCTGAGCCTGTCATCCGTCTCAAATCGGGCTCAGGGAGGCCCAGGCGCTTCCCGGGTTACACTTACCCTCTTGTTCTTCATCTAGAGACACCTGTCTTTCTGTGGTGGATTTGACACTTAGGAAAGGTGGTACTCCTAGTAAAAGCTGGAGCTCAGGTCACTGGGACTGTGCAAGCAGTCTGGGACAGAACTCAGGACCAAGTCTTGGGCCTGCCATTTACTAGCTGTGAGATTTTAGCAAGTTATCGTCACTTCTGATCCTGTTTCTTCATCTGCAAACTTGGAGAACAGCGCCTCCATCAGCACTGGGCCATCGTGACAGGAGGTACTTCCTTCCCTCTCTGGGGGGGGGGGGGGGTGGTGAGGTGGAGAGGCGGGCCTGGTGGAGAGCCAGTTCTGCTCGCAGGGTGTGACCTAGCATGGACTGCTCTATCTGCTCTTATGTGATGTCCAATGCTGTCCTGGAGGCAGAATATCGGAAACGAAATTCTCACAGAAGTTCCTGCTAGGCTGAATGGAGCTCAGGGGACCTTCCTTGGCCAGATTAGTCCAGTGTTTTAAAGCAGGGGTGCCCCAGATGGAAGGAGCACTATCAGTAGGCAAGAACATTCATAAGGGTCAAAAAAGGCTTGGTCCAGTTTCCCCTCCATGTCTGGAACTTTCCAGCTTCTTCCTGAGCTAAGCCTTGAGGCTGGGGGTGTCTTTCAGAGTGACTAGTGGCCCTGATTTTCTGGGATCAAGTAGGTCTTCTCTGTGGCCAGCAGGTGGTGCTGAGCCCTCAGTTCTGCCAGTTCACTGTCACCAGCGGCTTAAGGTCTGAGCTCTGAGGAAGGTTACTCTGGAAGGGGTCCTCAGGGTGGTGCTGCCAAGGGATTTCGCAGTTGGTTTGGCCCCTCCTCTGGCCTTAAGAACAGCCAATCTAAGTCCCAAGAGCCAGGCACTGCTCCCAGAAAGTCTGGGCTGACTCTGAGTAGTTTCTCATCTTTTTCCTCTAAACCAGAAATGGGTCTGCTTAGCAAGGAAGGAAATCAATGCTGGGGGACTGTGTGGTGCAGGGAGGGGACAGCTTAGAGCTTGGAATAGCAGCAGCTTCCTGGCTGACAGCCCTGCCTCTCGAGTAGCTGGGACAAACTCTCACTGATCCAACAAAGCCCTCTGCAGGCCTTACACTGCAGCAACAACCCTGGCTTGTTGTCCTATATTCCATCCATCTATCCATCCACCCTTCATTCATTCAGCACTTACTCAGTGCCAGGCACAGTGCTAAATCAGACACTGTCCCTGACCTCAAGGAGCCATGGACTTGGGGATGAGGAGACAGACCCATAAACACAGACAAAAGTAGAATGCCCACAAACACAGACGAAGGGGACCATGTCTTTCCAGAGGAATCAGGGAAGGCTTCAAGGAGGCATCATTTGGTCTGGACTTTTATGGATTTCAACAGGCAGAGATGAGGCCTGGGCAGTCTAGGCAAAGGCTTGGAGATAGGATGGTCAATGTTATATGCAAAGAGGGGACAGTAAAATAGCCAGGGGAGTGGGAGGGTGCACAGTGTCCTGGCAACTATGAACTGTAAGGCTGGAAAGCAGGCAAAGCCTGACATGGCTGGCTATGGGTCTAGCCTTGACCCAGAAGGTGATGGGGAACTACTGCAGGTAGTTGACATGGGAGGGGATGATCACAAGCTGCTTAATATGTTTTTTTAAAAATTGATTTTAGAGAGGAAGGGAGAGGGAGAAAGAGATAGAAACATCGATGAGAGAGAAACCTCAATCTGCTGCCTCCTGTACGTCCCCTGCCGGGGATTGAGCCTGCAATCTGGGCATGTGCCCGGACCAGGAATTGAACCGGTGACCTCTTGATGCATGGGTTAATGCTTAGCCATTGAGCCATACCACCCAGGCCATCACAAGCCTTTTAATAAGACCACTGGTGGCTGCATGGCAGATGGACTTGAGGGGGTGAGATGGAGACAAGAAGATCAGGTAACAGGCACTGCCACAGTGCCTGTGGTTAGCTCAGAGGGGGAACTGTGAAGAAAATAAGACCAGGCAGAGAAACTCATCATTGAGGGGAAATATAATAGCACCCTCTCTCTTAACATCTGCTTGGTCAGTTGTCTCATCATGTGGCTGATTCAACAGCAATCACAATAGTTAACATATATTGAGCACTTATTATGGACCAGACGTGTCAGCACTTTACATATATTTTTCACTTCCTCCCACAACAGTTCTATGAGATAGGTGCTATTAGTATCCCTGCTTTATAGATGAGGCAACTGAGGCACAGAGAGTTTAAGTTACTTGATCAAGGTCTTAGAGCCAGGATTTGAACCCAGGCAGCTGGCTTGAGAGCTTATGCTCCTGTTACTACACTGATGCATATGACGGTCCTGCCTCTCTCCCTGAGCACTCCAGCCCTGCAGCAAATTCCTGAGAGCGGAGGCAGGGCTATAAGCCTGGTGGGTGTCCAAAAGTTGAAATGGCTAGACAGGCTGGCAAGGTTAGGCTGCCTGAGGCCAAAGGGGAAATGTCTCCCTGAACTGGGGATGAGGGCCAGCCTCAGGTCTCTTTCCAGACCTCATGGACCATAGTCCATGGCACCTCTGGAATGTGGGCTGGGAGCTCCAGCCCCTCCCCTCCCTGTCCACCAGCATGCCTCCTGCCTCCCCAGCAAGAACAGCCCAGAGTTTAGGTCATGAAGGAGGGAGGCTTTATTGACAAGGGAGAAGGCAGAAGTATGGGTAAGTACACACATCACTGCTCCAAGAATCCAGGCCTGGGCTCAAGCCTACTGGGGCCAAGGGCCCCTTCACCTCAGGGACCTTGCTCACCCCCCTGTCCTGAGCTTTCCAACATCTCCTTTTCTAGGAACCCACAGACCCTCCACAGTCACCCTCTGGACGGTCAGTGGCAGCCACTGGAGGGAAGCCAGGACCAGAGTTGGGTCTGAGGCCTGCTGAGTATGGTGGGCCCAGGAATCCCCTCTCCTCAGTCTCTTTCAGCTTGGCACGCCAGTGTCTTCCTCAGCCCACCCCAGCCTCTGAGGGTGGGGAACAGAATGGGAACAGGCAGGCTCAGCAGCCCCAGCCCACGGAGCCCTCACCATAGAAGCCTTGGTGTTGAGGCAAAGAGTAGGGGTACAGGGCCCATCTCCCCTTCCCTGTGTCTGAGAGGACTCAGCAAAGCTGGTGTCCTCATGCCATTTCCTCCCTGCTGGAGCTGCCCCGTGGAGGGGAGTCCTGTCAGCTCAGCCTGTCCCTGTATGTGAAGGTGTTCCCTCATGGACTTCCCTCCTCAGCTGGCTGGGCCCACTCTTTAGCTCATCACATTTTCAGGGATCAAGGGTGGCTGGGGCCTGACCACAGGCATCTCTTGGGGCCACAGAAACACAGCAGCAGGCCCCCAACCTGGGAACTGTTCTTCCCCAGCCATCTGCCCAGCTGTGGCTGTTGATCATGGGGCCGCAGGAGTAGCTGGAGACCTAGCTTTAGGGCCCAACATTTCCCACAGTTTTCCCAGCCTTGAGTCTGGAGAGGGGGACCAACCAGTCCTGAGTTGGGGCTGGGAGGAGCAGGGACAAAAATAACCCAGTACAGACTCCTACTGAGGCCAGAAATAGGCAGTGACAATGCCTTATAACACCCTGGATGAGCAGCAGGGGGGAGGTTGAGCTGGAGAGGGCCCGGCCTCACACCAGGTCCTGGCCTGGCCAAGAGGCCCACATCATGTCCACTCTACATACCATAACACACTGCCCATGTGCACACATGTGGGGTGGGAGCCAAAGGAACCATGGTTCAGGACAGTTCATCCGGACAGATGCTAAACCTGGGCTTGGCCTTGGCCATGGCCACGCTGCGTTTACGCAGTGGCCCACGGGCTGAAGCGAGGGTCAAGGCGTCCAGTAGGCTGCGGTCCTCATCAAGCTGGCGGGCCGTGCAGAGTGGCGTGGGCACTTTGATGGTGTTGCCAAACTTGGAATAGTCCACGGCGTAGCGGCCATCCTCCTCAGACACAATGGGCACAAAGCGCTGACCCCACAGGATCTCATCAGCCAGGTAGGAGGTGCGGGCTTGGGTGGTGATGCCCGTGGTTTCCACCACACCTTCCAGGATGACAATGATCTCGAGGTCCTGATGGTGGTGCAGGTCACTGGGCGCCAGGTCATAGAGTGGGCTGTTGGCATCAATGATGTGGTAGATAATGAGGGGAGCCACCAGGAAGATGCTGTTGCCACCCACGCCATTTTCCATGGGGATGTCCACCTGGTGGAGGGGCACCACCTCACCCTCGGGGCTGGTGGTTTTGCGTACCACCTGCATGTGGATGGTGGCGCTGATGATCATGCTCTTGCGGAGGTCACCTACTCGCAGCATGAAGCAGAGGCGGCCTTGGCGCAAGGAGATGACCGCGTGCTTGCTGAAGATGAGGGTCTCAGCCCGCCGGTGGGCCTGGGCAGTCTTCATGAAGATGCAGCCCAGCATGATGGCGTTGATCATGAGCCCCACGATGTTCTGCACAATGAGGATCAGGATGGCCAGTGGGCACTCCTCCGTCACCATGCGACCACCGAAACCAATGGTCACCTGGACCTCAATGGAGAAAAGGAAGGCAGATGAAAAAGAGTGGATGCTGGTGACGCAGGGCACAATGGCGTCCTCTCCAGGGGCCAGGTCACCAGAAGCCAGGTCACCGTGGGCAAAGGCGATGAGCCACCAGACCATGGCAAAGAGCAGCCAGCTGCACAGGAAGGACATGGTGAAGATGAGCAGTGTGTGCGGCCACTTGAGGTCCACTAGCGTGGTGAACACGTCCTGCAGGAAGCGGCCCTGCTCCCGGATGTTCTTGTGGGCCACGTTGCAGTTGCCCTTCTTGGACACGAAGCGGGCCCTCCGCTCACGGGCACGGTACCGGGGCTCCGCAGGGTCCTCTGCTAGCCGCGTCAGCACATACTCCTCAGGGATGATGCCCTTGCGCGATAGCATGGCTCCAGCGACCACCAGGGAGAGGCTTCCTTCATGGGGGGTGCCCCCTGACTCGCAGCCTTGAGCCTCACTGTGGGGTTCCCTCCCTGGGTACCCTTCCTCTCTGGGACCACCCTCAGTCTGAGCTGGATTCACTTCTGAGATGCCTCCCCAACCGGACTCATCCTCACCTCCATCTGGCCCCTGCTTCACTTTTTAGACCAGCCTCACACCTCAGCCCACCTGCCCATTGCCTAGTAAGCCCCCCACCCTGCTGGTTCCGCACCGGGCCCTGGATCTCAGCTCAACACTTCTCCACGCGCTGACACCCCTGGGAGTCTCCCTGTCTAAGATCCCTTCTCCCCACTCAACCCACCTCTTCCACTTATTATCAACTGACCAGACCTCACACAACCCCCACCATGTCTTCTGCCTCACCCATTTCTACCCCCAGGTCCCCTCCAAGCTAGTTTCATATCCTGACCACTCCCCAGTGTCCCCTCCAAGTATGCCTCCTCTTTCCTACCCCACCCCGTAGCGCTCTCGCCGCTCTTCGGATCCCCCCTCCAGCTATCGTCCTCTGTCTCCTTGGGATCCTGCGCCCTCCAGAGTCACCACCCCACCAGGCTCAACTCCAGATCCCCTCACCCTCAGCACCACCTGACCCCGCTCACTCGCAGCTCCGGGCCTCCCGGCCCCCCGCCGGCCGCACGTACGCCGGCGCCGCGCCCCCGCCCCGCGCTCCGTCCCTGCCCCGCCCGCCTGTCGCCGCGGCACCTGCTCCTGCTCCTCAAGCTGCGGCCGTCGCCTCCCCGCCCCCTCCTGCCTTTGGGCTTCAGCGGGCTGTCTTCGGGTCGGTCTGACTGTCGGCGGAGACCGACCTGTGCTAGGTGGGGGTAGAAGATTGAGGGCGAGGGGCGCCCGAGGAGTGGAGTGGGGGCCGGGGGCCGCCAGGGGGAGCCCGACCTATTCCTGAACTGGAGGGGCGGGCACAGACTCAAGCCCCGCCCCTCGCCTTTCACCTCCCACTGCCTGCTTCCTCCAGACGCACTCTGGCCCTGGGGATTTGCCCCATCAAATGGACCAAAAGAGGTCCCTTCTGCCCACGGCCTACGAAATTAGGGCGGGATGGGGGCGAATGAAGTCGTGACTTGCCCTCCCACTCGGATGACAGCCCCTGTCGCCCTGGCTCCGGTCCCGTTTTCCCATCCTCTGTTGGGTTAACATCCGCTTCTGAATGCAGCACTGGGCTTTTCGGGTTCCCATAGAAAGGAGGCACCAAGGGGCTGCAAAACCAACCGGGTGACTGGGGGAGATTAGATGGCCCGATGAGTTCTCAGCTGTCTGCTTCTCTTTGGCGATGCTCTTAATCTTTTCTGAATTATGGATCTTTTGAGAATCTGATAAAATCTACGGTCTCCCTATGGGGTGGGGGAAAATGTACCTTTGGAGGTGTAGGAACACAATTTAATAGCCACTACAGGGGATGCTGGATACGGCAGCCCAGAAGCCTGGGTGGTTGCATCTTCTCAATCATGACTGCCCCTTACACCCACCTCGGCCCTGCATTTTAAAGAGGGTTTGAGTTACTGGCACTTGCTTTACACCTCCTTACATCTGCAGCCTGATTTCTTCTACCTTAAGTAATGGGAGGCAGTTGGGTCTGTTGTGGCTGTATTAGGGCTGACTTGGGCACCGGGGGACCCAAGCTCTTGGCCTGGACATGAGTGGTGTTTCTACTGCAGGCATTAGCCTAGGGTTGTCCCGTGGCTTAGGCCCCAGATGGGAGGTCCCCAGTTCTTAGCTGAAAGGGAAAGCCTGCTAGTCTTTGTTGTGGCAGTAATGGTCCCATTCCCTCTCTGGGGCTCAGGTCCTTTTGGAGGAACCCCTGACCCATGTGTGTCTATTTGTTGGGGTGGAGGCTTGAGGCAGAGGCTGGAAAGTTAAGGACAGTGGGTTTGTGGGCTGGGTGTCACTTTTATATTGAGATTCCTCTTTCTCTCCCATACCCACCTGCAGGCAGGATAAACATGATCTTGGGCTATATTACCAGAGGTACAGTACCTAGGGTGGGGAGGGGAAAACAGGATAAGCAAAGTGGGGTGCTCAAGGAGACAGGGTTACACAGGAAACCTCTGGGGCAACTATAGCTCTTTAGCCATCAGAAAAGGAGCCTTGAAAAGCCCCCACCCCAGGGAGTTTGGGCACTATTGCAGAAACAATTGGGGTCTAAGAAGTACAGACTAGTAGTGTTGTATAGCCCCAAGTGTAGACCCAGTATAGACACTGAGTAGAACAGAGGCAGTCTTTGATTTCACATAAGGAAGAGTCAGTTCTAATAATCAGAGATGATCCATGTCTGTAGGGTATCCAAGTCAAGGTTGCAGACCATCAGGGATACTATAGAGGGGCATCCCTGCAGGACTTCAGTGTGGGCCCCGCCCCTGCTACTTCCTTTCAATTCCTTGAGGGGGGGGGCACAGGAAGATGGGAATTCTCTTCCTGCTCCCAGGCTCTGTTCCTGGGAAGCCCCACAGTGGAGGGAACTGCTGGGCCCCCAGAGGCATCTCAGAGCTGGAAAGGCCAGGCCCTGCCTCACAGTGTGGCCCTGAGGCCTCAGCTATTCCCTGCTCTATCCCTTCCAGGAGGGCGAGCCCACTATCCAAAGGGCTCAGCCTCCTGCCCTGCTCCATCCTACACCTCCTCATACTCATCTCCCCCAAACACTGCACTTGTCAAGTCTCTTTCTTACTCACAAAACTTCTCCGCTTCCCTTTTGTTCATAGGCTTTTCCCAGACTTCCTGTCCTGGCATTCAAGGATCTCTGATCTTATGCTCCCCACTTGCCACTCCATGGGCCATTTTCTATGACTCTGCCTATCTAATTCTTATCCCTCCCATGCCCAACTCAAATCCTGTCTCTCCCAGGAGTACCTACAGTACTCTTCCTTTGTGAGCTCCTGTGGTTCTTAGAACATCCAGAAGGGTTTGTGCTGGACCCCTCTCCAATGACTGGTGGGCTTTACTTATGTTGTATGGTTCTGATCCCCTTGCAAACAAGAGGAATGCAGACCCAAGACTCCTGGGTCTGCACCCCAGGGCCTGGTACAGCCAGTACTGAAGGCAACATGTAAATGATAATAAAATGATATGTAAATGAGCACCTGCCATTTCTTGGCTGAGGGCAGGTGTGCTCTCCTGTTTCATGATGCAGATGAAGTCTGGAGATGGCTGTTGTTTTGGTCTCCCCAGTCTGGGCCACAGCATCTCCCAGCCACCACCTGGCTGACTTGTGGCATGCACTGTTCTTTCCCTCTGAAGGGCCACTGTCCCCTACTTCTGAATGCTTGTATATGGGAGCTGGAGATGGGGACATGTGATCCAGACATAGCCAGTCAGTTTGTTCCAACCCTCTGACCACAGTGACTGGGGGCGGGGACGTGACGCAAGTTGGTCGACTGGTATTTGCTCCCAAGATTTTTGCTGGAGCTATTCGGAAAGAGCATCTCTTTTTCAGAGGGGTAGGGCATAAGCTGGAGCTGACAGTGGCCATCTGCCACCGAGGAGGGAGAGGATGATGGAACCCAGAAACAGAGACACACCGCTGATGTCAAACACCTGGATCCAGCCATGCGTGAAGTAGTATATCTCCTGCCCTTCTCAGTCACGTAAGACAGTAAACTCCAGTGCTTGTTTAAGCCACATGGAGTTGGGGTCCTGTCATTTGCAAGGGAAATAGTACTAATCCAGAGTACTTGGGGCCCCACAATTTTAGTTGAAGGATTAAAGTGAGAAGGAAGGGGACCAAGCTATAAGGAGATCTGCTACCTTACCTGATGAGACAATTACAAAATGTTATAACTTTTGTTATGGGTTGCCTCAAAATTCATATGTTGAAGCCCCCAATGTGACTATTTGGAGAGAGGTCCTGTGAAGAGGTAATTAGGTTAAATGAAGTCACAGGCATGGGGCCCTAATCCAAGATGACTGACATCCTGACAAGAAGAGAGAGACACCACAGATGTGTGTGCAGAGGAACGGCCATGTGAGGACACAGCTAGACGGTAGCTGTCTGCAACCAAGGAGAGAAGCCTCAGGAGAAACCGAATCTGCGACATCTTGATCTTGGACTTCCAGCCTCCCAAACTGTCAGAAATAAATTTCTGTCGTTTAAGCCATGCAGTCCTTGCTATTTTGTGATGGCAGTCCCAGGACACTAATACAACCCTCATTTCACAGATGAGGAAACCTGCTTTTGCCCAATGCTCACACAGCTTCTTTAGGTCTGCCTGATGCCAGTCATGCTGGCTGCATTGGACCCACAGTCCACCCCAGCCCCTGCCCGCCAGAACCAAGGCCTCTGGTAGGAAATAACCAATCTCTTTATTTACAAGTGATTTACAGTTAGAAAACCCAGGCAGGAGGTGGGGCCAGGATGGGGCATGGGATGGTGCTTGGGCTCCGGCAGGTCACTTGTCTGCACGGACGAAGGAGGCAAAGACGCTGTCCTTCTGGCTGAGCAGCTTCTCTGGTGTGTCGAACTCGAGGATGGCACCACGCTTCAGGACGATCACCAGGTCTGCACTCAGGATGGTGTGCACACGGTGCTGCATGGAGCAGGAGGGGGCTGGTCAGGGTGGTGGGGAAAGGGTGCAGCTGAGGGCATCCTTCCTGCAGCTTGGAGGAGGAGGCATGTGACCAGATGCCTATCTCTGTGGCAATTGCCCTTTCCTGAGGTGGCTGTGACTCCAAGTCTTCCTTCCACTAATGACATCCTCTCCCCTCACCAAGTCTCAGCTCTGCCCCAAACTTTAGGCTTCAAGTCTCAGAGACCCAGCCCCTGCACCCCTCATTTCCTATGGAGATGTAACCCTAGCCTAGCTCACAAGGCCTTGGGATGGGGTTGGTGGGGGGCTTGGAATCTGAAGAGTGACAAGGGAGGTCTGAGGGACAGGCAGGCACAAATCCTCCCCACTCCAAATCCTTCAATCCAGCGTCCCTGCAAACCCTCTTGACTCCTTGCCCTCCCTGCTCCAGGGTCCCCTCTTCATTACCAGGTCCCAGTGAGCCCAAGGGCTCCCCTTTTTCTGGGTGTTCCCCCTCCGCCCCATCAATGAGCCCCTTACCGCAATGGTGACGACGGTACGGTCTGCGAAGGCCGTCATCACCACCTTCTGGAGGATGTTTTCCTGCCAGGTTGGAGCAGCAGCTGTTGGCTCACCTGCTCAGTGGATGTGGTCTGGCCTAGCTTTGGGGCCCAGGGCTGCGGCCAAGCTCCCATCTGACCCCAATCCCAGCCCCACCCCTCCCTCAGTCTGCCCCGAGTCCACACAGGACCGACCGGGTTCCTAGCATTCAAGGAGCTCAGCTCTGTGCGTGCAGGTGTGCTGTGAGCATGTGTGGGTGTGCTGTGTGGTGGGGGGCAGGTGTGAAGTCTCTGTGGATCTGTGTGCAGCGTGTGTGTGTGTGTGGGTTATGAACGTGCCTTAGGACTAGCTGGATTCAGGGTCCTCAGCCCTTTGCCTTTTCTGCCACAAATGGCCTTGATGGTCAAGGCAATTTGAACTTCAGGGCTACTTTGTGCGAATTTCCCCCCAACATCCCTACCCGCTCCAAGACCCCCCCCCCCCCCCGGATGTGCCCAGGACCAACCGTGGCCATGTCGATGGAAGCTGTGGCCTCGTCCATGATGAAGATGCTGGTCTTCCTCACGAAGGCCCGCGCCAGGCAGAACAGCTGCCTCTGGCCCTGGCTGAAATTCTCCCCGCCTTCTGTGATGATGGCATCTGAAACCAGCCCCAGGGGGAGGAGCAGGGCTGAGTGAATCCTCTGTTGTGAGTAGAGTAGATAGTGTGGCTGGGGGGTGTTGGGAGATGTCTGTGCAGGAGCGAATATGTGGGTGTGTGTGGTGAGTACAGGTGTGTAGGGTTGCCGTGCCTTACCCAACATGATGCCACCTGCATGGATGACAGTGAGAAGAGCACCCTCTGGAGTTGGTGCTGCTGGGGCCCTGGGCAGCTCTGGGAGGGGTGTGTGCACTGAGTGTGTATGTGCCCCATGTGTGGGGGCCTTGGTGACGCAGTTCTCCGAGGCAAGGCTTGGCCAGCCTCTGCTGTCAAAGGGGCCGCAGCAAATACAGCAAGGCTGTTGACCACTGGGGTCGGGGCAGAGTCTTCCCAGGAGCCTTGATGAGTGCCCTGTGCTTGTGATTTCCCAGTCTGTTCTCTCCTTCCTCTTTCTGGAAGAGCTGGGCAGGCAGGTGGACAGGGAAGGGCAGGACTGAGTACACCCTCATGGTCTTGGGGACTTGCAAGCTTCATCTCACAGTGACCCCTACTGTCCTCTCTGTGTCAGACCCTAAACTGACCAGCTGTGTGACCTGGGGCAAGTCACTTGACCTCTCTGAGCTCCTATATGGTGAAAGGTAGGACTAAATGGTCTCTGGGGTCCTGCCAGACCTCAGACTCCAAACTCTGGCAAACCTAAGACATGAGTTTCCCCTCCCCGGCCCTTACAGCTGTCCAGCAGCAGTTACCGAGGCCTCCCGGCAGCGCCTTCACCACCAGCTTCAACTGGGCTATCTCCAGGGCCTCCCACAGAGTGCTGTCCGAGCACTTCTTCTCTGGGTCCAGGTTAAATCTGGAGGGTGACACAGAAAGCCCCCTTAGGGAGGGGAGCAGGCTCCTGGCTCCATTCCCAGGAGACTTGCAGAGGGTGAGGCTGGTGAAGGGAGCAGTGAGTGAGAACTTATTGACTTGGGGGTCTGGCTGGGAGGTGGGCACTAAGGTGGTGGCATCCTAGATCTAAGGGCTGGGGTACCCCTAGGGACCAGTGCCTGCCCAGGCCTAACGGGAAAGAGGAGGGCACGAGGGTAAAACTCCTCTGAGGAACCGGCGCCAGCCCCTCATGCCTGGAGCCTGAGTAGGGCTGCTTGCCCAGCGAGGGGGGCACTCAGCTAAGTGCTCCTGGCCATGTCCACCCCTCCACTTGTGCTCCAGATTCGATGGATGGAGCTGAGCCAGGCCTGGGCGGGGTGATGGGGCTCACCGGATGGTGCCACTGAAGAGGACAGGGTCCTGCAAGATGATGGAGAGGCGGGAGCGCAGGGTGTGCAGCGGCAGTTTGGCGATGTCAATGCCGTCGATGATGATGCGCCCTGCGTGGAGGCCACGTCACAGGTGGGGCACCATGGGAGGGGATGGTGCTGCTGGGACGGGTTCAGTCTGGGACTTGGGTCCAGTGAGGATGCAGGGGGAGACAGTGATTGCTGGGCCCCTGTGACATCTGACCATACATCAAGACTGAGGTTTCGTCTGGCGGCTGTGGGTACCTGTGTGGTGCCCGCCATACCACTCACCTTCGAACATGTCCACCATGCGGAAGAAGGCAAGGGAGAAGGAGGACTTCCCACTGCCTGTGCGACCGCAGATCCCAATCTGGAAAGAGAGGAGCAGGTATGCTGTGGGCGCTGGGGGCGCTGGGAGCCTCTGGTGCTAGCTGTGGGGGTGCGCAGGGCTGGGAGGTCACAGCGTATCTTCTTGTCCTAGTTTTATCACCAGCTTCTGTTTGGCCAGGGCTGGGCCCTGGGTTTCGGCTTGTTTCCTGCAGTGGGTCCAGAGGGGGCTCCCATAGGGGCCCACAAGCAAGTGCAGGCTGTAGGTGTCCATTTGCCTAGGTCTGGGTGTGGGCCTGGCTGTGCCTGGTACGGGGCTGCAGGGGAGTTGGGGGCACTATTGTGTCTCTATGTGCATGGGTGTGGCAGGAGGGCCGGGGGTGGCTGAGTGTGGTGCAGGGATGTATCTGTGTGTGCCACCTTAAACTGGAGCCATCTCTGTCCGCATCGCTTCCTGGCCCTTGGGTACTGACAGCAATGACAATAAAGAATGAATACAGAGACAGAGACAGTGACAAAGAGATGGAAGGAGAGGGGCAGTGGCAGAGAGCTGAGTGGGAGTGAGGAAGAGGGAATCAGTCAGAGGCGGCTCAGAGTGCCAGACAGGGGCTCCCTCCCCAAGACAAGGGTGGCCTCCCACTCTGCCCCTTGGGCCCTGCTCTGAAGCTCAGGAAGCAGTGCCCTGGGAGAGTCCTGACCATTCGCAGTGGACTGGGGGTGTGCTGACAAAGACCCTATAATCAGGGGAGCCTGGGGTGTCCTTCTTGGTTGGTGAGTGAGGGCAGCAGGAGGAGAAGGGGAGAAGGAGGGCGGGGAGAGGTGGGCTGAGCCATGTCATGTGAGGGGCCTGGGGGCTCTGCATGGGTGTGAGACCTGAAGGGCCCTGGAGGGCGCGAGGTGACTCTGGGGCTGCCAGCCCTGTGCCCTCCCGCCCCTGACCTTCTGTCCTGGGGAGATGAGGGCGTTGACGTGCTTCAGCACGGGCTTCAGGGAGCTGTCGTAGCGCACGCTCAGGTTCTGGATCTGGATCTTCCCTTGGTCCGGCCAGTTCTTCGGGATCAGTGAGGGTGCTGGGGGCCGAGCTGGGGGTCAGCCACCAGGTGTGGGCCACAGCTGGTATCCAGGAGTACGCCCTACCCCCCGGCTCCCTCCTGGTCCCCTCCTGGCCCTCGCCCCAGAAGCCCTCCTGCACCCCTCACCCAGCAGCCCCTCGTAGCTCTCTGCCTCAGTTTTCAGGAGCCCGTGGATGCGTTTCACGGCCCCCAGCTGGATCTCCATGTCCGCCAGGTTCCTCACCATCCAGTTGAGGTAGTTGGAGACCTGTGGAGACAGTCAGTGACCACGTGGTCCTATCCCTGGCCACCAGGATGCTCTTCTTATAGCTGAGGAGGAGCTGGGGCTCCCAATGTCTTTTGCTGTCCAGAGTGGCTAGCTGTCCGGAGTGGCTAGCTGTCCAGAGTGGCTAGCTGTCCAGAGGGGCTAGCTGTCCAGAGTGGCTAGCTGTCCAGAGGGGCTAGCTGTCCAGAGTGGCCTTTCCTAGAGGCACAGGGAGGATTGCAATGAATGAGTTCCTCACCCACCACCCATCTGGGGCCTGGGCCCTGGGTGAAGAGGCAGGGTCCTGCAGTCGGCTCTCCTGCCTGCATGGTCCCTCTGGCATCAGACTCAGAGCAGCTTGGGGTAGGGCCTGGGGGGCATCACATTTGGAAAAGGTGCCCTGGGATTCCCTGAGTCCAGTTTCTGATCCCTCCCCTGACCTAGCCTGCTGCCACTCACCATTAGGGCGTAGGTGAGGCCCAGGCCCACCAGGCCAGCGGAGAGCTCCCTGTGCAGGGAGTTGGAGATGGAAGTCACCGCTGCGATGAGGACCACACAGGCACCGATGTATTCCTGTGGAGGCACGGGGCTGGCCTGGGCCCTCGGGAGTTGAAGCCACAGTGTCCTCCCCACCTCCCCTTCAGGGCAGACAGTAGCTCAGCTGAGACTCGGCTCCAGCCCCCAAACTCACGTAAACACCAGCAGACACACAGGAGGCCTGTGAAGGCTGGCGCCCCAGGAGACCATGAGTGTGCACAGCTTGTGCTCCGTGCTCCCCAGTCACCTGCACACGCGCCTCACCACCGACTCACACATGTACACAACATGAGCGCCATGTGACCCACTGCAGACACCCTCATCACAGTTAAACACACACCTATTCTCACTATTCACACACCTCAATACACAATCCCCAGGCAACAATATGGAGAACAGGGGGCTCAGGTCAGATACTGGGAGGACCACCAGGGTGGGAGAAGCAGGAGGCTTGGTGCCCACCCTGGTGCACACATGAGGGAGGTATTCCACACCTCTGCCCACCCTCTGGTCCATGTTTGGCCGTTGCTCTGCAGAACTCCACCTCCCATCAGAACCCCCTGTCCCGGGGCCCGGGGTGCCGGTGGACGGTACTTGCCATGCGGACTTCTAGCCATCTGTTGGCAGCCGTGAGGAAGAGGGAGGCAATGTTGTTAGAGTCTGTGTATTCAAGGAGCTTCTGCTGGAACCGGGCCTCGTACCTGGAGGGAGGGTGAGGACGGTCTGAGGGGATAATTTTGGTCCACATAGCCTCTGGGAACCTTCCCTGACCCTCTAAGGTAGATGAGATCTCTCTGTACAAGGAACTCCGGAGGCTTCTTTCCTGCCCTCATGCCCTCATCATATTCTCTCCTGAGGTTACTACTTACGGATCTGCCTCCTCTCTCTGAGCAGCCTGGGCTCCTGCCATCACTCTCCTTGTCCCCCGCTCCCCTCAGAGCTGGCTGGCTTGGCCAGGCCCAGAGGAGCGGCAGGAGCACTTGTTTGATGACGAATGAGGGAGTGAATGAAAGGGACACAGCTGAGGGGACTCAGAGCGACTCCAGACAAGCCTTGGTGGGCATTTGCTTTTCACTCCAGGAAGGTGTCCTGCTTTGACTATTTCTGGGGGAGGGCCTGTGACTGCACCATGTGTATGAGAGAGCGTGCGTTTGTGCAGCCACGGGGTGGATGGGGGTGGGGGGCGACGTGTCTGAGGCGAGTGTGAAGCCATCCCTCTGAAGAGCTTAAGTAGATGTTGCAGATGTGTGAGTGAGAGTACACGTGTGCGTGACGGGAGGGTCTGCGGGGTATGTGACTGGTCTGAGGGGTGAGTGTGTGGGGATGAGTGTGAGCTTCTGTGGTAGGTGTGTGATGGTGGAAAGAGCCCCAGCTGTGGGGCCATGTGGACCCAGGTTGGAGTCCAGTCCATTACTTACTGGCTGTGTGTCAAGACTGAGACTCAGTGTCAGATAGTAATAGTTCCTACATGGACTGCAGCAACCTTTGAGCCCAACACTGAGCCCGGTGCTGGGTACTCTTGAAAGTTTTGGGGGAAAAGCAGGGCCTCCTAGAAAAACCAGAGGGTCAGGCTGGCCTGGGTTCCAAGCCCAGCTCCAGCTCTCACTGGGTAGCCTCGAATTGTTACTCAGCCTCTCTGGGTCTCTGCTCTTCACTTGAGTGTGGGGCTGCAGTGACTGTGTCGTGGGCTCTTGTGAGGATGAAACACAAGCGCACACACAGCACAGCGCGGGGCTGGCACTTGGCAAGTGCACAGTCAATAAATGCTGCTTAGCTCTCAACGGGGCAGGCTGCTGGGCAAAAGCCAATGAATTAAACATATCCAAGGGATTATAAAGTTCTCCATTCATTTAAAGACCATCCATTGTGTTAGTACAGTGTGTGGGAAGCCAACAGTTCCTCTGGCTGAGCATAGGCTTGGTCTGGGCCTGGCTACAGGATGCTGGGATTCACTGGGATCCTACTGAGAGGGTCTGGCCCACTTTGGAAAGTCACAATCTCTCTGCTCCAGGCCCAGCCTAAAGGCCTCCAGGACACCAGTTATAAAACAGACATCACCAAAACAGAGTGGATACTAGGCCCAGGGGTGTCAAGGGGCCTGGAAGTTGAAGGAACTGGGGAAGTTCGAGGTTGAGAAGGGGGCTGGAAGGAGACCCTAGAGTCATATGCCAGGCTCCAAGGAGCTTCTGTACGGAAACCGTGCAGGCTTGCAGAGGGGCAGGAGATGTCCAGGGAGCGGAGCCAAGGCCGGGTAGAGCTCTGCTTTCCTTCGCTTTACTCAGACAAGATTCCTAAGAGGATCTCCCACTGGCCCCGGGGTGTGAACACCAGGGACCTGGCACCTCTCCCGGGGCTGCAGGTGGACTTTGGGGGTTGGGTGGAGAAGACGTAAACCTCCCTGGACCCTCTCAGCTGGTCCTTGGGCCCTAGGGTTACTCTTGGACACAGGGCTTGGTTCCTGTCACACCCTGCACAGCTGTGCCATCCTAAAAATAACCTGGAATCATTCTCTGGTTGAGGCTTAGATACCAGAGCCCAACTATTCAGGTCAGGGGTTTCTGACCTGTCTGGCTGGAGGAGAAATGCCCTAATACATCAGACAAAGACTAGGGAGGGGAGCAACAGTCCCCTCCCTCCCCAGGCGGCCTCAGATACTCCTGTCCAGCCCAACATCAGGGTGGCAAGAGGATGGCAGGGGCACTAAAGTTTGCAGGGCATTTCTCCAGCCTGGTGAACTCCATCTACCCTTTGAGTCCTAGCTCCACTGCCACTTCCTCTATGAAGCCTTCCATGACTGTCCTCCCCTTGTGTGTTCCCACAGCTTGTGTCCTTCTTTCTTTCAGAGTACCTGTCACGTGGGTTTGTCCGGGCCTGCTCAAAGCCTGGACTGTATATGCCTCCAGGGCAAGGGCTCATCTGGCTCATCTTTTTTTTAGTACCTGGCGTGGGGCTTAGCACATGGTGAGTGCTCAGTAAAGTTTGTTGAATGAATGAGCAGGTTCAAGTCTGGGCTTTGTGGGACCTTACGCATAGCTCTCTGAGTCTCAGTTTCCTTATCTGAGAAATGGGAATCATCACTGTCACTACCTTGGATTGCAGGGCAGATTGGCATGGAAAGAACTCAGCACAGCGTTTGGCTTACAGGAGATTCTCGGTCAAAGATGGCCTCATGCTTGACCGTATGATGTAAGGCCCTTTCTAGCATTGATATGTGAGTGCCTGTCCCAGCCTTGTTTCTTTTGAAATCCTGCCTTAGTTCACAGAGGGCCTGGGCGTGGCTGCAGGGCTGAAATTTTCCTCTCTGGGTCACACAGTGGAGCTCACCTGCCCTGACCCCTCTGGTGGACATCACCTCGGCCTTGGGGTTTGAGGAGGGGTTGGGAGATGCATGTCCTGGGCCTTCCTAAGTGGAGCCCTGAGAACTGAGTCTCGTGACTTGTGACCACCCCACCCACCCCCACCCACACCACCCTGGGGTGATTCTGGTACCTGAAGGCCCGGATGGTGATGAGGCCCTCCACAGTTTCAGCAAAATGCGAGAGCAGCGGGAGCTGGGTGGTGTCATCCAGCTGCTGTAGGTCCCTGTGCCAGGGGAGCAGAGGGGAGTGGTTAGGAGGACAGTCTCAGGCTCAGCCTGGGTCTGAATCCTAGCTCCACCCCTTGGACCCTGTGGGCAAATGGCTTCACCTCTAGATCTCAGTCTCTCACCCGTAAAGAGGGAAGTGGATGGTAACACCCCATCAAGCAGTTGTGGGGACTGCACAGCTCGTTTATGTGAAGTGCTTAACCAGCACGCAGCACAGTCATTGCTATCCTGGGCATCACCGGCCTCTCGTCTACATCTCCGTCCCTGCCCCTCTGCTGCACCCTGAACCTTGGGACAGCTAGTCAAAGGAACAGGAAAGCCAGCTCAAAGCTTCCAGTCCCCTCCCCAATAATCACAATAGGTTTCAGCACATCACAGGTCAGAATCTAAAGAGCTCCTTGAGGGGAAAAGGCCAGCAGTTCCCACGGAAACAGAATGGTTCCTGTTCTCCACAGCGGCACGTTGGCAAGTGCATCAGTGCTGGGGAGGCCAGGGTGGGATGCAGCAGCTTTCCTGGACACACCGTCTCCAGGGCTACAGTGGGCGCAGGGGGACAGGGCAGTTTCTCTGGCAGAAGAAATTAACTTTGTATTTCAGCTTGAACAGTGTTTAAAAAGCCACTGTGCCCTGGCTGGTTTGGCTCAGCGGTTAGCGCCTCGGCCTGCGGACCAATGAGTCGGCGGTTCGATTCTGGTCAAGGGCGCATACCTTGGTTGCCGTTCATCCCGAGCCCTGGTCAGGGTCATGTGGGAGGCAACCAGTTGACGTGTCTCTCTCATATCGATGTTTCTCTCCCCCTACCCCACTCCCTCTGAAGATAAATAGAAAAATATTCTCAGGTAAGGATAAAAAAAAAAAAAGCCACTGTGACTTTGTGACTGTTCATGTACTGTGTTCCTTTTGCGTACTGGGGATTCTGGATCATCCAGGCAAAAAGCCATTTATGCAAATATTGATCCTTGTGGTCAAGGTAATTGAGGCCAAGATGTACTTAAATTTTTTTTTTTTTAATCCTCACTCGAGGACATTTTTCTTTTGCATTTATCTTCAGATAGAGTGGAAGAAGGGGGAGAGAGAGAGAGAGAGAGAGAGAGAGAGAGAGAGAGAGAGAGAGAGAGAGAAATATCAATGTGAGAGAGACACATCGAATGGTTGCCACCCACACGACCCCAACCGGGGCTGGGGACAAACTGCAACCGAGGTACGTGCCCTTAGTGGGAAACTGAACCTGGGACTCTCGGGTCTGCAGGCTGACGCTCTAACCGCTGAGCCAAACCGGCCAGGGCAAGATGTATCTAAATTTAATTGTTATTATTGCTAATCAGAATTTTGACTCCAGTTTTTAACCAACTTTTGCACTTGGGAAAGGTGTTTAACCTTTCTGACCACAGCCTGTAGTAAGAAATATATTTTATATCACAACACACCCCTACCCCACCCAAACAAAGCTTTCATGAAGCAAAGCTTACTGTGACTATGTGAATACAGCCTGATATTTTCTGTTATCTAATTTTTTTAAAATGCTGGTTGTAATCTATGATACTGATTTAATGACCCACAGCTAGATTGTAATTGGCAGCTTGAGAAATGCTGGCCTAGAGGATCTTTAAAATTGTCCCAACAAATCTTTGAATCTAGGAGTTAAATAGACTCCTGGAAAAAATTCTTAGAGAATGTTCCTAGAAAATCTTGAGGAGAAAAGGGGCATGCACGGCTCCGAGGCCCACGAGGGCGAGTGTGATCATGGAGTGGGCTGAGAGACGCCCTCGCGGCAAGGCTTCCAGCGGCACTCCAGACCCACGTGCCTGGGAGGCGGGGTTGCCATAGCATCCCTCACATCAGGTGCCCTCTGACTTCACACATCAGCAATCTGCCTGGTCACCCGACTCATACACCCTCCTGAGAAGCATTCTGGCGAAATGAATGAAGGGATAAGCACACACATGCACCCTGACCTCGCAGTTCCGTTCCTGACCACGGCTCCCAAGGAAACAGTCCGGAGATTAACTGCAGCGTGTGCTGACACACGGTTATATCAGGATCGTGGAATACAAACACTTCATTTCCTTCACGTCTGTTTTCCTTTTCACGGGGAATATGACTCTACTATTTTTATGACAAGGACTCTATCAAGAGTCCCAAACTGCCCATTGCAAAGCACCTCCCATCCCCCACCCCAGCCCCAGCCTCAGAGGCTGGCACATGATGCCATCACCTGGACGCCACCCGGAAGTACTTCTGGATGAAGTAGCACACGATGGCCAGGGGCAAGAGGGCCACGAGGAACACAGGTGTGACATAGGAGATGACGGCCAGGGCGGAGACGCAGAGCAGGGTGGAGCGGCTCAGGCACTCCAGCGTGGATGGGATGTGCTGAGGGAGGGAGGGTGACAGAGGGAGGTGAGTTTCCGTGTGGATGATGTTCAGTGTTACCTGCCGCCAGGCTTTGCTCTCTCACATTACAGGCATGTGTCGTATCTCTCCAGCTACACTGTGGGTTCCCTGAGGGCAGGAGTCAGGATTTTGTCTTCTCAGTATCTAGTACGATGGCAAATACCTCAGGCTGAATCAAAATAAATATTCCCCACAAAATCAGTCAGCTTGGTTCAGAGTATGCTGGAACCTTACTGGAGTGAGCCAAGGGCCCTTGGATGGAAGCCAAAGGGATGTGGTTTCCCTCAGCCTTATCATGAGGGCCTCGGGGTGGGGGTGGGGCGGGCTGGGCCCTGGGGCAGCATTATCATCAGATTAGGGGCCACTGGGTTCCTCCCCTAGGGCCCAGGTCACCCGATAGGGAAGCCAACAACAGATAGGGGCCTGGCCTCTCTCTGAACTGGAGAAATGGGTCACAGCCCTGTGTACCTGGTCGATGGTATTACAATCAGATGAAAATCTGTTCAGGATGCTTCCGAGGGGTGTGGTCTCAAAAAACCTAAGAGGCAACTAGAAGTTACTCATTTGTTTATTGATTTCTTTCCTGTTTATTGAATGAGGGTAGTTATTTCTTTCATTTTGGTGTCTGGAGTCATCCCTGGATCTAACTTCCCAGGGGTGGTGGCCTTTGCAGGTCTGCAGACATCTGGCCCGAGCCCCTGAGAATTCCCACACAGCCCAAAGGGGAGCTGGGCCCTTGCTGGCCTCTCTGACTATCAAGCCCATGTGTGACCACTGCCACCTTCCTCAGCCGCTCACTAGGCCCGACTCACTCAGCAGCTGTCCTCCCCGGGACACAGAGTCCCCACCAGAGGGACAGCCAGTCAGGGAACAGGGCCCCAGGGACAGCCAGTCAGCTGGCTGACCCTGCAAGGCCACTCTGGCTGTCATCACTCTAGCTGTGACACAGAGCCAGCCTAACCCCAACCAGAATATTTCAGAACCATGGATCTGGGACAAATAGGGGAAAAGTCAACTTTGAGGCCATGTCTCTGGGCCACAGAGAGCTGAAGGGCCTGAAAAGTAAATAATATAGTCAGATGGTGAGGTCTGGCATTGCCAAGGGTGGGGCCAGATGACCTGTTTGCCTGGTGTGTTTTTAAGCCGAACTGGCTAGCCAGTTGGGCGGTGACTTCTTTTATACCAAGTGGTCTCTGGGATTTTTATCCATGTCGTTACAGAAGATTAGAACAGCTACACCGTGTCCCCAGTGTCAGAGCCTGCAGGTTGGCTGAGGGAGGACGGAGAGGAGCGGGAGAGTGGAACTCGTGGGTGGAGATGGATGATGGTACCTGCCTAGCGAAGGGACACTAACATTTACCCAGAGCCTGCAGACACTCTTTGGAAGACTGTTGTGACAAATAGTTGAGTTAACCATCTAGAAAGCCTAGCACTGTGTCTGGCTGAGTAAATGCCAGTTTTCCTCTGCTTTCTTCACTGAGGAGGGCACTCTTACCCATACTTGAGGCTCCCTGAGTCATGCCCAACAGCTAGTGACAGAGATTGTATAGCCCCATTTTATTGATGGGACAACTGAGGCCCAATGGTGACTTGCCCACAGCCCCAGCATGGAGGGGGGAGGGGTACCTCATGGGAGCCAGGATGATCCGATTCAGCAGGCTGCGGTGCAACCTCTTGGCCACCTTCAGCCCCGTCCACTCTACTGTGACAGATGTGACCAGGCAGAGCACGATGCCCAGGCTGCAGAGCACCGTGAACACCATGGCGTAGACTGTCTGGTCGAGGGAGCATTCCTGGGCCAGGCAGAGAATAGCGCAGGGTCCCGGGGGTGCCCGTGGCTCAGCTCTCTCTCCCCCCCGGCCCCTGCCCTGGGGCTGCTGTCCGCACCTGGCTGAGGGAGCAGTTCTTGGCTATGGGGCTCATGGTCAGGGCGCTGTCGGTCCACTTGGCCAACCAGTAGTCGATGGCCACCAAGACCATGTGCTTGAGCAGCTGGGAGAAGACGAGCAGCGACAAGAGCAGGACGCCAGCCGAGGACAGGTACTTGGCACAGGCTCGCCACGGGATCTTGGCGCGCTGGTGCAGCACTGACGACAGGTTGTCCTCCTCCTCACTCTCGGCTGCCTCCTCTGCAGGCCGCAAGAACCTACCCTGTGGCTTCACATTTCATATCCCTCTGAGAGTGAACCAGGGGGTATGTTATCCCCACTTACAGATGGGAAGACTGAGGCACACCGAGGGGAAAGGGTATAATCAAAGGCATACTCTCTTATCATCCTCAGAACCTCAAACCTTAGTTTCCCAGTGAAGGATAAGATCTCAGGCCATGATTCCACTCCCAGTCCCACTGATTGTACCTTCCTCCTCTTCCTCATCCTGTAGAAGGCCATCTCTCGAGGACATGGCCCGGGGCAGGCCCTGGGGTGGCTCTGGGACTTTTCTCTCCACGATGGTCTCCTGAAAGACATATGGGGCCTGGCTAAGGTCCTCAGGTGTGCAGAGGGGAAAAGGGAGGATGGGGGCAACCACCCCTGGTAATGAACAGTGTCAATTTCCAGGCTGCCCTCACCTGGGGGAGGGTCCAGACGGACACATGTTTGTATTGCCTTCCTCTTCATCAGCTAACAGCACCCAAGGTCCCTGTGAGAGACCACCTCCCTCTTATTCTTAGTCTCTATGACTCAGGTGGGCTGGTCAGTCTCCCTGGCTCCAGGGGTGGGCATATGACACAAGACTGGGCAATCCACACATTCCACATCCCTGGCCACAATGATTTGTTCAGACACAGGCACATGACCAAATTGGACCAATGAGAGTCAGCCCTGGGACTTTTGCTAAACAATTCTGAAAGAGGCACTCTCTTTCTGGCAGTTGTTGATCCAGGAGAAAGTAAACCTGAGATTGCCCAAGGCCCTCACTGCTACCATGGGAATTAAGCCAATTTGAGGGTTGCAAGCCAAGGGATGGGGAGAAACAGATCCCTGGTGACATTGTTTAACTGCCTGGTTCAGCTCTACCTGAAGCTATGACATCCCTGGACTTTCTGGTTTCATGAGTCAATAAATCCTTAACTCCCCTCTTTTTTCTTTGCTTAGCCAGTTTGAGTTGATTTTCTGAAACTTAGTAAACTAAATGGTGTCTGACTATCTCAGGATAAGGGGAAGGCATCCACCTGATTCTGCCTTGGGTAGCAGGCACAGGTACTGGCTCTCCTTCGATAGGGGCAAGTTTGTACTTAGCTCTCATATCTGTCCTTTAGGGATTTTCCTGGGGCCAGTGAGGGAAGGAAGGCCTTTATGAGGTTAGTTCTAGCAGAACCTTCTTCTCAGGGGGTCGCTGCCTGGCCCTAGGATATACCCACCTTCTCTAGCTCTTGGTCCTGCCGGTTCATGAGGGTCTTCCAGTGCTCAAAGAGCTGGCACTCAGACCTCTGGAAGTCCTTGAGTGTGCCCTCCCTCTGGATGGTGCCATCCTTCATAGCAATGATCTGGAAAGGCAGAAACAAACCCTGCTGAGGGCTGGCTGTGGATATGGAGTGGAGGTCACACCCCACCTGACCGAGGAGTCAGAGGTGGCATACACCCATCCTTTCCCCACCACCAGTGGTCTCTGCAGTGAGCCGTACTGCTAACCTACCCTTACCAGCATACTCCCAGGATTGAAAACTTGGTACATCTAAGGGTAATTGTCAGTGGTTGCCCATGGTTGATAGAGGGTTTGCAGAGCAACTTATTGCATCCTGGTCAAGCTGTCTGTTATCTGAAAGGCAGCGGTGGCAGCTGTTTTTATATACTTCATGGGCTAATTGCACACTACTCTTAGCTCCTCCTGGAGGCAGGTCTGAGAAGTTCCACCTGTTTTGGCAAAGCACTTGTTGGTGTAAATGTGTGTGGCCACGCCTCTTTGAAACCAGTACAACTTATTAGAAACACTCCGTGTTTCACACTCATGTAGACTTGTGATCAATTCAGACACCTACCTCTGCACCTCTCAGCCCCACACACCTCATGGTGGTTTAGAGAGGGTGGTACCTCCATGTTTGACTTTGGATTAAGGATTGTCCTGTCTTGTCGGGGTCACCATGGAAACAGACATGAACCTGCCCTGTTTTAATAGCTCTTCTTTAGTCTGTATTTTTTTCCTTTTTCATAGTGGAGGGAGGGTCTCACTACATGGAGAAGGGAGACTTATTTGGGGGGAATTAGAAGGGCCATTTAGCACAGGCCTGATGCTCAGAGAGGGCCTCAATTTTCAGGGGCAAATTTAAATAGGGGTCAGGCAAGGCCCAGATTTCAAAAGTCACATGATTTCCATCTTAAAGATAGTGTTTTCCAATGAATTAAAAAGTAACTATGTCTACATGTTGAGGGGTATGGGTTTTAGTTAAGGTGGGGTTTCACAAAATTGCATTGCAATTCCTATTGCTACTGCTATTGTTTGTTTCCATCTTGTCCTAACTTGACTCTGATCCACCAGATGGTAGGAGGCTGGTTTTCCCATCCAGTGGGCACTGCCTAAGGCCAGAGGGATGGGACATCCGACTGAGCAGGAAACAGAAGGTAGGATTTGAGTGTCTGCTTCTTTCTGAGGCTTCTTGGTACCAGCCCTTGTGGTACCCAGGCCAGGATGGGGAATATTTGCAGCTCTAGGTGGTACCAAACCCTTGGGCTGTGCAGGTCTTCCTGATCTGCCCAGTCCGCATGAAGCCATCTGGCGCTGATCTCTTCTGCTTGGTGGCCCTGAGCCATTGCTATGAGACATCTGATGAACTCCTTGGGAGATGTCAGATTGCCTCTCCCACCTCAGCCCTCCACAGCTTGACCTGCTCGTGGTCCCTCACCCAGTCTGCATGTGGCAGGTACTGTAGCTTATGGGTCACTAGGACCACTGTCCTCTTATCATCTCTGAGGAGCTCGAGGATCCCGGCCTGCATCAGGTGGTCACTCAGGTGGACATCCAGAGCTGAGAAGGGGTCATCCTGGATACAGGGGAGAAGGTAGGGGCAAGTGTAAAGGGAGGGGGTGACAGTGAGTACAAAACCCAGCAGTTACATCAGCTCTGGTCTGGGGGCTGACATTAATTAGCTGTGTGGCCTTGAACAATGTACCTAAGCTCTCTGGCCTCAGTTGCCTCATCTGAAAATGGGGCTGTTATCAGTTATCATTCTCAAACAGATCTCATCACAATCACTTCCTGACCCCGGATCCTCTGGTGGCTCCCCACAGTCTATGAAGTCTGAATTCCTTACAGGGGGAATCCAGGCCCTTGACAGCCTGCTCAGTCTTCCTCTGCAGTCGCACGGCTCATCTGTCCTGCCCAAGCTCTCTTCACTTCAGGTTTCTAGGGAACTCGCCATTCCAGGCCTTTGTCTACATGTTCCCTCTGCCTGGAGTCTGATGTGCCTTTCGTCCTGCTTGGTGAACTACTCATCCTTCAGGGTCCCACCCAAACACTGGCTCTTCCTGTGTCCTTTCCTGACCCTCACACCTAGCCTCCCCTCCTCTCTGTTCCAGTGATACCTTGCACAAAGCCAGATCTGATAGGTATTTACATGAGGCCCCTAAGGACTGAGACCCCACATTCCCCTTGAAAAAGAGAACTGAGATCTCCTTGTGCCTATGCCTGGTACAGAGTCGGAGCTTAACAAAAGTTTGCTGAAATAGCCCTGGCCGGTTTGGCTCAGCGGTTAGAGCGTTGGCCTGCAGACCGGAGAGTCCTGGGTTCGGTTCCTGCTAAGGGCATGTACTTTGGTTGAGGTTCGTCCCCGGCCCCAGCTGGGGTTGTGCGGGAGGCAACCAGTCGATGTGTCTCTCTCATATCGATGTTTCTCTCTCTCTCTCTTCCTCCCTCTCTCCTTCCCACTCTATCTGAAGATAAATGCAAAAAATGTCCTCGGGTGAGGATAAAAAAAAAAAGTTTGCTGAAATAAACCAAAATGTCCACTTTACTTCTCTCTAACAAGGTTGTTTAAAGTTCACATGGGATCATGAATGAGCTAGGACTTTGTGAAGTGCTGTGCATGAGTCAGATAGTTACAGGCTGTGAAGCTTACATAATGAAGTGTGTTTAGTAGGGAGTGTTTATGTGTTGCGGCGGAGAGAGAATAAAGCTGGGGTCAGTGACCTGAGGTTTCTTCTTCCAATTCTCTCTCTAAATGGCCTCCTCTGTTCCTTCTGTTTAACTGACTCACACTTCAAGGCCCTCCTCCAGGAAGCCCTCCCAGATTACTCTAGTCCTCACAGTTATCTTCCTGGACAAAGCTCCTCGTAGTCTGTGCCACACAATTTGGCTCTCAGCTGGGCTTTGGCTCTTGAGTGTGGGTGAGCTCTGTCTCCCTAATCAGACTCTAAACCCTTGAGGCCAAAGGTTTCTCAGTATCAGCCAAGGCACCGAACTGATACTAACACCGAACTTAGCATGAAGTAGGACAGGGATAGCTAATACGTTTGATCGCATGTTTGCTTGCTAGTGGTAACCTGGAGAGCTGTGTTGAGAAGGATTCCGAGGCCAAGTTAAGTTTCCATGGGAAAAAATTCTGTGATCAACTAACAATGTCGGCTGTGGGCATAAGATGGGAAGGAGCAGCACACATTCCATGTACTAGTCATTCTTACAGTCAGGCTAAGTAAACACTGATCGGTTGGGGCACTCTCCCACAGAGAGGTGGCCTGCAACTACTACTTGCCTTCCCTCATGGCTACTGCGGAGCTCAGTGTGCAGTCCACGGTGGGCCATTTGCACTATCCTTGTCTCAGTTTCCCCATCAATAAGATGAATAAGTAATATCTCTGGCAGAAGTTTGCTCCTGAAGAGGGAGGTAGTTGGGTGATGGGGTGTGTGTGTGTGTGTGTGTGTAGGCAATGAGCCAGAGAGACAAGCCAGACATTAGGGCCCCTAGGGAGGTGCTGGCTGGTACACTCACCAGGAAGACGACGTTGGTATGCTGGTAGAGGGCTCGGGCCACGCTGATTCGCTGGCGCTGACCACCAGACAGGTTGATGCCCTGTCACCAAAGGGGAGGAAAGGTCATGCCCTCATAGCCCTCCAGGAGAGACTGTCCTAGCACCTACTCGACTGGGAGCATTTGGGGATAGAGGCCTGGCTCTGTCCATCTCTTTGTCCCCCTCACTTTGCAGAGAGAAGGAACTGGTATAAGTTTACTCAGTTCACTGGGAAGTGGGGAATATAATCCCAAGTCTTTGAAGAGTCATCATATAGGTGCTAGGGACCATCTGATCAGTGAAAACTAAGACAGAGGATGGAGGGGTTTCATCACACACAAGGAAGACAACCATGAGAGCATCCTATTGTCTAAGCTTGCAGAGGAGGGGCCCCACCTGGAGAGTGCACAGGAAGAACATAACCCTAAGCCTAGCTCAGTGCCTGGGGAGCTCCCAATATATACCCAGGTCATGAATGAAGGAGATGTCAGTCATCTCCAGCCTGGGAAGGTGCCAAGCTGACCTCTGCACAAAGTAAGGCTGAATACTTGTCAAGGACAGCTACCAGCCCAGGGTTCAAGGAGATCACTTTGACCCCATTACAGGAAGCTCTGCAGGTGTCACCTGCTCTCAGTTGCCTGGTGCCTGCTCTCCCTGAGAAGGATCTGGGGCCTGGTGGCGGTGATGGGTAGGGAGCAGGGGAGGTTGAGGTCCCCGGTTTTGAGAAAACCCCTTGGAGGCTCTACTAACCCGTTCCCCAATCTGGGTCTGGTCTCCATGGGGCAGGATGTCGATGTCCGGCTGCAGGGAGCAGGCTTCGATGACCATCTTGTACCTGGAGTGGGGTGGGGCGGGGACACAACTGATCAATCTGACCAGAGAGGGGTCTGAGCACTTGCAGAGAGTCATTAGCCTCCGGGCAGCTGTGCCAGGGTGAGCAATGGCTTTAATGGGCCTCCTGCTTGGGTGCAAGCAAACACCATGTGAGCTTAAAAAAAAGCTGAGGGCAGCACCTTACACGGTCTTGGAGCAAGTTAAATATTTGAAGGAGGGAATTAGATGGCAGCAAATATGCCACATAATTGACATGAGAGGGCTCATGGCCCCTGTGCAGCGGGAAAAGCAATAGTCAGAGCCCATGCTTGGGGCATTGCCAGGGAAAGTGCTGGTTGGTTTAGACAGTAATGATAATGGCTGTTTAAATATTTGCCCTGCCTGCTCCTCTCATACTTCCCTGGCCAGCTCTTTGCCTGGCAGGTGTCAGCCAGGGTGCACAGAGGAGGCATCAGGGTGTCTTGGTGACATACACTTGGGTATTAGGCAGCCTTGGATTTGAGACCTATTTCTGTCACTTAGTGGCTGCATGGTCTTGGGCAAGTTACCTAAGCTTTCTGAGCCTTGGTTTCCTCATCTGTAAAATGAGGATGATAACAGTACCTGCCTACCGGGGTTGTTGTGAGAATCAGAGGAAATCATCTGTGCAAAGAGCTCGGCACTGCATCTGTGAAGAGCTCAGTCAATGTTAGTGGTTATTATTCACTGGGAAAAATAGTGCACAGGCTGAGGAGCTGGGGGTAGGAAATCACGAGCGCGGAGATTCCTGGGGAGCTGGGTCAGCTTTCCCACCAGCCACAAGAGAGGGCAACAGGGCTCCTGCACCGCCCTCACGGCCCGTCCAGCCACCCCGGAGTTGGGCTACCTGATGCCCAGGCACATCTGGATTGTTTCCAAACGGACCATATGGAGACAGGCTGGAATCCAGATAAGTGGGCTGGAGAGCGGATGGCTGGGTGTGGGAGATTGATGGAGAAGCAGGGCACCCAGTTGGGCTTGGGGACTGGGGCGGGGAGCTAATGCTGCCCGTGATCAATTTCTCCCCTCCCTCAGCCTTCCTCCCTCGGAGAGGCTTTTACCGTTGTTTGTTGAAGGGACTCTCAAAGATGATGTTCTCCTCCACGGTGGCATTTAGCAGCCATGGTTTCTGAGAAGCATAGGCCACGGGGCCTCTCTTCCTGGGAAAAGCAGGGTGGGAGTAGGCAGGCATTTTAGGGCTCATTCTCAGAGGCACTTGTCAAGGTGATGGCTTAGACCACAGTAGTGGGCCGGGCAGCACTAAGGTGGGGAGGTGCAGTTGGCAGAAATCTGCCCTGTGTGGCCCCTGGTGGCCTCTTCCTGCCCAGGCCTTAAGGCAGGCTTAGGTGTTGGGACTTAGCTGATTGGGGGGACCTCAACCCTTCTCTACACCCCACATGCCCCACCCCTGCAGTCTGTACTCCTTTCTGAGTTTCCACCCAGAAGAAACCAGGTAAACACTAGGCCCCTGGTTTCCTCCTTCCTTGAGTAGCTTTCAAACCATTCAGCTTTGATGTTAGCAGGTAACTCTCCAAATGAAACTTAAAAAAAAAAGTGGAGCCAAGGAAACCACATTTGGTATGATGTAATTTTTGAAGACCCCCCCCCCCCAATTAAAAAAGAAACTGAAAAGATGAGCATCAGATACAAATGACCTGGCATAATGGGAGCAGCCTGATGCACAGAAGCACAGCGGCTTCCAAACCACCCTGCGGAGCACAGAGCTCAGCCTGAGAGCCCCTCTGCGGAGACCTGCCCCGGGGCGGGGGGGGGGGGGCAGGTGCTCCCAGGACACAGTACCCACCTGACGTCCGCCTCGGCAGCCGGCTCCCGCTCTGGGCTGCAGCAGGGGAACAAAGACGCACCTTCAGGGTTCACGTGCATGGACTGAATCCTCCATAGACATTCTGAGCTCCCTCAGACCCAGCACGAGTGTCTTTATCATCCCTGTGACCAAGTCTGCAGCCACACATGCTGCATGGAGGGGTGCAGGAGTGGGCTGTGGCCATCCAGGGGGAGCCTCCACTGCCTGAACCCCAGTAGTGTCCAGAATCCATGTGAGGTGTGTGAGGAGGGCCCCGGGGAACCCAGTTCAAATAAGAGGGAGAATGAGGGAGACATGGTGTAGGCTCGTGGGGGTGGGGGGACTTCCTGTGTCAGAGGAGTAAGAGGACCGACACGTGGCTGCTCCAGACCCAGCCTCTGCAGCAGGGCTCAAGCGCACTGGCCGAGGTCTCAGGTTGACACAGCTGCACAAACAGCTGGGACAGGGGGTGCTGTCCGGTCAGAGCCAGGCCCGGCTGGGCAGGCCGACACTGTTGCCTACAATTGGTGGGTGGGAACCTACAGCTGATGGAACTGGGGTGGCATCTAGAGAGCTGACAAGGCTCCAGGCGTGAACGCAGCCCCCTCTGGCCCTCTCAGAAGACAACGGAGGAATCTGGGTCTGCCCGGAGGGCCCTGGTCAGCTGAGGTGCCCAGGTGCCCTGAACTGACCTGACCTGCTCCAGCATCAACTCTGCCGTCCCGTTATTCTCATCCACACAGCACACTTGTCACATACCACGAGGCTCGGTTTTTGGCTCAAGAACTATGGTCACTATGGCTAGAAAGGCCGGGCCTGTCATCACACCCTGGCACTTAGGGACAAGGGGAGAAAGGGCAGAGACAGGCAGGGAAATGAAACCTGTCTGGTGTTAGGGAGCAAAGGCCAGAGCTTAAACTTACGGAGCTGAGTCACCCTTTCTGAGTGTCCCAGTCCTGACTTCCACCACCCCAGTGTGCTTGAATGTGAGAAAGGTGAGGTTAGCGAGGGTTTTGAGGGTCTCAGAGCCTCATTAATCTATTCCACTTCAATTTTTTGACAACAAGAACATAAAGCACGTTGAACAAAAAGCAACAAGACCAAATTTTCGACTGGCCTGGGGGACACCCACCTCCTCTCCTTTCAGTCATGTTTCTCAACTTTTTTTTTCATGATCACCCCCTAGGGCCATTTTAGACAAATTTTTTCTATGGTCCTTTCTTTGTCATATTTCTTATCTAATTTATCCAATTCCGTGGTTGGTGGGTTTTTTAATTTTTTTATTCACAAGGTTGTGCAACCATCACCCTGATCTAATTCCAGAACATTTTCATCAGCCCTCAAATAAACCCCACACCCATGAGTAGTCACTTCCTGTCTTCCCACCACCCGGTGGCAACCAAACACCTATTTTTTGACCCTATCCACCATGAAATTCTAATACTGCAGATATACTGTATATCCGTTTATATACTATGGCCCTTGGAGGGCCACAAATCATTGTAATGTCTAAGTTTTTTCTTTCCCCAAGGACCAGATTTTGCCCTCGTTGAGAATGCAAGCCTTCTTATAGGCCTCATGCCTCTGAAATTATGTGGGTTGCACACCCCTGAATCCATACTCCGGATCCCCACCACCATAACCACACCCCCCTTGCCGTGCCCCATACCCAGACCCGTTCCTTTATCAGGAACCACTTCCAACCCAGTGCCAAGGCTGTACCTGGGGTCCTCTCCCGTCTCGCCGTCAGGAAGGCTGCTGGGGCACAAATGGGGGGAAATTAGCACCAGTTACTTCTCACTCTACTGTTTTTCTCTCTATCACACTGGGTCTTTGAGGAGAAGCAACCCCCACGGTCCCTACCCCCTACCCATGCTCAGTGTCCCCAAGTGGCTTCTTTGGGGCAAAAATTGCTCTTCTCAATATCTGTCTCTCCCAACAAACAGCAAGGGCTTCATCAGCGCTCCTGCCATGACTGAGAGCGGCAGTAAGGCTGGTTGGCGCCAAGATTGTTTTATGGTTGGGAAAACTAAAGCTCAGTGGGGGAAAGTGACTTTTTCAGGGTCATAATCTTTTTTTTTTTCCTCACCCGAGGATATTTTTCTATTTATCATCAGATAGAGTGGGAGGGAGAGAGAGAGAGAGAGAGAGAGAAACAACGATGTGATAGAGCCACATTGACTGGTTGCCTCCCGCATGACCCGACCAGGGCTGGGGATGAACTGCAACCAAGGTATGTGCCCTTGACTGGAATCGAACCCGTGACTCATTGGTCCACGGGTGAACGCTCTAACCGCTGAGCCAAACCGGCCAGGGCCAGGGCCAGGGTCATAATCATTTCATACAGTGTTTTCAAACTGTGGGATGGGACCCAATAAGTGGATCTGAAATAAGTGAACTACAATTGTACTGAAGAAAAATAAAAATCAGGGTGCACTGCATGTGGTTAAGGTGTATGATTTTTTGTGAAATTATTTCTCTTGTTTATCAAGGAATACATGAATGTAGTGGACTGTGATATAAAATGCATTTCATACTGTGGATTACAGTAAATGTTTTTTTGAAAAATACTGAGTGAGGTGACCTGAATTTTGGTACCAATTTTGCCCCCCTTTCTTCTGCCTCAGGCCACCTGTCAACCTTTCAGAAGCAGCCTCCTGTCAATGAAAGTACTTCTGACATGCACATTTGGGGAAAAACAATTGGCTCTGTTCTCATATAGATCTTACTGCAACAATACAAAAACCAGCTAACATTTGTTGGACTTTTTATAAGCACTATAATAAGTACTATAATAGTATTATCTATTTTAAAGCTCAAAATAACCACATGAAGGAGGTTTCTTTTGATTGTCCTCACTTTACAAAGAAAGTGAGGTCAGAGAGTCTAAGTAACTTGCCCAAAGTCACACAGCCAGTAGGTAGCAGAGAAAATAGATTTGTTTAACTCCAAAGCTTCATATTCTTAAAGACCATGCCACATAGCTTCACTGTGATTACCTATGTCATAGCTCTGATAATGCCTTCTTGTCTGGAAAACCAGGATGGACAAAAAACAGGGATGGAAAGAAGCTTGAGGAGATTCTTTTCTGTCTGCAGCTGAGGGGCAGAACTGAATGGAGACCCTGATGGATATATAATCACTAGTCTCTGATCTCTGTGGTCTCATTTCATCCTCTCAACCCAACCCAACTTTGCTTCCCTAAACCATCAGATAGCTGCAATTTATGGGTAAGCTGGTAACGTGAGACAGATAAAAAACCCAAGTGTACAAATTCCAACTCTGTGGCCACAGCCCTGATAAGCTTATCTGTGGGTCTCCTGCCTTGACTGCTCCCAGACTTGCAAAGAATGTTATTTATCTGGAGAAAAGCGCATCTGCGGCCTCTCTCGGCCCTAATTCAGTTTGCATCATTGTCTGGGCTGCTCAATTAGCCCTTATAATGGACTAGCTCTCTCTAATGAGCTCCTATGTAAGTCTTTTATCCTCAGTGGGATTTTAAGGCAGGAAGAGCATCTTTTTCAGCCGCCACAGTGCTGAGCACATGGCAGATCTGTAATAAATCAGAGGTTGTTAACTGATATGTTAAAATCATTTGGGAAGAAGGGAGAGAACGAGCATGCAATGTGGGTGTCCTCATGCCAGGCACTGTGTGAAGTTGTTTGTATTCACCGCTTCACCCTCACAACAATCCTATAAAGAGGTGTTAGTATCCCCATTTTACAGATGGGGCAACTGAGGCTTAACGTTTGCATAATGTGCCCAATGGTACAGGGCTGGGAAGAGGGGGAAGCTGGGAGTGAACCTAGGTTCATCTTCTCTTTCTAGTATAGTTCCACCCTCCTTAGAATGGGCCTCCAAGGTGTGTGTCTATGTTTTAACCTGGAAAGTAAAGAATGGTACATGTAGCACACACTTTCTCTCACTGATTGCTGGGCTCTTAAATGAGTATTGGGGACATTTGGTTCCTCCCATGCCTGTACTTTGGGGACAAAGCAATGAGCTGAAGGGACAATTTCTCCAGTTTTCGAACCCCACGTCCTGCCCTCCAGCCGGCCATGGGATGGGCACGTGAGAGCATCAACCTGAATCAAGAGCCTGCCCTCCCAGGCTCACAGTCTGGTGGAGTGAATCAGGCAGCTACAGAAAGTCTCAAGGGCCAGAAGACAAGTGGGAGCAAGAAAGTGTTACAGAAAAATCGAGGGAAGCTACGCGCAAACACATACGCGAGATGCATGGAGAAAACATCAGACACTGCTGGGTGAGGGGACATCAGGTGGTTTTTATCTTCTTTATGCTTGTGTATCTTTTCTAATTTAATGCACATCCTTTTAGACTCATAGAAGAATGTAATTTTTAAACTGAGTTTGGAGGAGGAAGAAATCTGAGAGAGTGAGGAAGGGCCGGAGAAGTTTCGAGGAGCTGAACTTTGCAGGGACGTGGAGGGAGGGCTCCAGCCGGGAGCTGCAGGCAGCAGGTGAGCGCAGGCTGCTGGAGAAGTGGGAAGAATATGGGCTCTGAAGTTTGTACCCAAGGGGCTTCTCTACTCACTGGTTGTGAAATCTTAGGCAAGTCCCTTTACGGAGAGGAGCCTCCGTTTCCTGATCTATAAAATGGGGATGACGGCACAAACCTCACAGTGACACTGGGAGAATACAGTACACATGCAACTTGTAGCTGGTTGGAGGGAAAGACATGGGGTTGGAGAACCAGGCGGGGAGGGGTCATCATCTTTTCAGCTTAGTGCTTGGTCCCAAAGGTGCAGGCGCAGGAGAAACTAACCGGCCCCAACACTCATTTAAGACCCCAGCAATAAATGAAAAGGGAAGACGTGGAAATTGAGGTTGGAAGAAGAAGTTAAGACTTCTAGGTCTCTACGTTCTGTTCATCTTGCCCCAAGCAGGCTTGTTGTTGCCCTGAAATGTTACCTTTTTCACCCATAGTGCCCTTTCCAAATGACGTCAGTACATCATAACCCCAATCTCCGAGAGAGGAAAGGGTTTTCTAGATGAGGAAGCTAAGCTTCAGAGAGGTGAAGTAACTTGCCCAAGGTCACACAGCTAGTGAGTGGCAGAGTCAGGTCTACAACCAGAGACCATCTGGTTCCCAGGTTTGGCTCCACACGGTGCCCCTTCTCCTGTCTGCCCACTATCCCACCACACCCGCCTCCTCCAGAAACCTGGGGTGTACCTGAGCCCCTGGCCCAACTTCCCAAAGGCTCCAGGAACTATATGGGCAAATGGGACTACAGTCCTGAGAAGAGCCTCTTTCTCACCCCTGAGGAATCGGGGTTCTTGGGCAGCAGCCTTCACACCAACCACCACAAAGGAACAGTGTTCTGAGAGCCCAGGGCAAGCAGGGCCCAGGCCTCCTGAGTGGACACAGACAGAAATAATGCATGGTTGACATGTGGAGGCCTCTGCAGGTGGTAGGGCGGGGGGGGGGGGGGGCAGTGGGGAGCTCCAGTGTGACTGATTTGCAGTTCCTCATAGGGAGGTGGGGCCTTCTTCCCCCGCCCCATGCTTTCCTCAGGGGAGGAGGGACTTCCTGCTGGCTCCCCGGGGATGTTTAAAATCATTTTACTGCAGAATTAATGACCTTATTCTTTATTTTCAGGGAAAAGATTTCACTTAAGTATATCTGCTAATGTTACCTTTTTATCAAAATGTTCTCCTCTTAAAGATTAAGCAGAGAGTATGTAAATTCCCAGGTTGATAGTGCACTGAAGCAGAGAGCTAGGCAGGGGCAGAAAATCATTACGAAAATAAATGTTTGGGAGACACACGGCTCTCCCTGAGAGCTGGACCCAGGTGGCTGAGCTGCCAGATCTGCTCAGAGCTGCTGCACTAATTCTCCAGCCCAGAATGCCAGATCTCACCAATGGACCCTCTGTACCCTCCTTAGGGTCTGTCTGCATGCCTCTGTCCACCCAGGACTGGAGAGCTCTCTGAGGGCAGGGTCCAGGTTTTCTCCTTTGTAGTCTGCACAGAGGGGTTCACCAAATACACATCTGATGTCAGGAACCTGGACTACAACATGGAATAATCCTCCAGCCCTGTCCTCAAAGAGCTCAGTGTCATGGGCGAGACAGACGCATCAGCAATAATCACAATACAGTGTGAGATACGCACTAATAGGATCCACTCATTCCAAATGTTGGTGGAGAAGTTGGGTTGGGTGGTGAAATTCTGGGTTGGAGGACAGCCTGGGCAGGAGAATGCAGGGAGGAGAGACATGTAATACACTTATAGTGGCAGTCTCTTGAAGGTCATGAGTTGTTTCTGGTTCACTCATTTAGCAAATAAATTCATTTAGCAAAGCCACTGTGGATACAGAGACAAATAAGATATGATCCCTGTCCCCGGGAGCTCATAGTTTCTCTTGGGAGACAGGCTGGAGTACAAATAAAGAGCAATCGGGGAATTTTGTTCCTGGCATAGAAGTACATTGTCAAAGAATAATATTTATAATATTTATAGGGCACATACTACATGCTAGGTTGAGCCACACATCAACCCCATAGGTAATACGGGAATATTGGTACAGAAAGTTTGCAGAATTTCCCAAAGCACAGAGTCTAGATTTGAACCCAGGTCTCCAGAGCTTGCTCAGACATACTGCTCTTTATTCATTGAAGAAATAAACGCACACTTGTACGAACCAATCTCCCCAGAGCATTCTCCATGCTGCACCCTCTAATCCCCAACTCCCAGCCTTGTGCCTCCTGTAACTCCTGGCTGCCTGGCCACCAGGCCTTGGCTGGCTGGTATGGATGGAAAACATCAGAGCAGCCTGGCATAGCCCTCGCCTCTGGCTGCAGACAGGAGGGGCTGCTGGGTCAAATGCCATTTTGCTTGTGGTTCATGTTGCAAGTATATCACCCCCCTGCAGACCTGGGGTCCAGTGTCTGAGGCATGGAGCTCCTGCAAATAACAGAGGGGGGCCCTCAACACACAGCCCCACTCTTAACTCATTTCCCAGGATACGTGGGTTTGACAGAGCTGTGGACTTGTCCAGGGTTTTGAGAGACAAACAGCATATGAAGCCAACTCAGCTGTGTCTGCCCAGACTCCTCTCAGCCATTGCAACAAGCTCCTAACTGGTCTCCCTTCCTGTGGCCTCTCTCTCCTCCATCCCTCATCCTGTATTGCCAGCATGATTCCACTACAGCCTTCAGGCAAATCTTATATCCCAGGTATGACATACAGGGGTGTCTGCCCGGAGCCCAGCCCACTTCTTCAGTCTGTCTTTCACCACGGCCCTCACACCCACTCCTCTAGGGACCAGAACCAGGTTCTTTCACATCAGCAAGCCTTTGCCCAGGCCAATACTCCTGCCTGGAACACCTTCCCCTCCCACCCCTGCCTCTTCCATCTGGGGAGACCACACTCATCCAAGGCTCAGACACCACATCCATGTGAGCCTTCTCTCCTTGACCGCAGAGGTCACTGTTCCTCTGTGCTCAATGACGGCGCCCGTGTTCCTTCCCTCAAAAGCAGGAGCCATGTCTTAATCATCTTGACATTTCTCTTTCCGTGTCCAGTGTCTGGCACATAATAAGTGCTCAGTAAATATGGGATGAGTTAATAGATTAGTGTAGCCCTGGCCGGTTTGGCTCAGCGGTTAGAGCATCGGCCTGCGGACCAGAGAGACCCGGGTTCACTTCCCGCTAAGGGCACGTACCTCGGTTGCAGTTTGTCCCTGGCCCCGGCTGGGGTCGTGTGGGTGGCAACCAGTCAATGTGTCTCTCTCGCATCAATATTTCTCTCTCTCTCTTCCTCCCGCTCTATCTGAAAGGCACAAATGTCCTCGGGTGAGGATAAAAAAAAAAAAGATTAGTGTAGAGAAACTGGCGCATGAGTTGAGTCACAAACAACTTCCTAGGGTTGGCTGCAAGCCATCTTCACGCTCCTCATTGTGCTCAGGACGGAAGCTGTACTGTGGAGGAGGACAAAGTGGATTCTGGAGAAATGACCTCTTCACCACCTCCCTGCCCCCAGCCTCAAACAGGGCCAGGAGAGGGGGGCCCAGGCTGCCTGTTGAGGTGCGTGTGGACGAGGACAGGCTGTGCGCACCATGTGGTGGCTCTGCCGAGGAGGTGGAGGAGGGGGTCACAGCCATGGGGTGCTGGCCCGTGGACTGTCAGGCCAGCGATGTCTCCAGGTTGCCCTTGAGCCTCTCTGTCAGCACAGTGGAAAACCCATGCACCGAGCACCGGGTGCAAATCCCACTTCTGCCATTTAAGAGCAGGGTGACCTTGGGCAACTTGTTTCACCTCAGTTTCCTCATCTGCTAAATGGGGAAAATAACAATACCTACCTCACAGTTTGGTAAAGACTGAGTGAGAAAGAAGTAAATGAAGTGCCTTGCACAGTGTCTGGCACACAAGAGGGGCTCCAGGGCCCTGGAGAGGCCCCTTGTGTCCCCTGGGCTGGGGCAGAGGTTTCCGAAGAGAGAGGAGGCAGCTGTCAGACCCTGAGGGTTGGCACAGCTTGGGAAAGAGGTGGGGGTGGAGGCAGGGCAGGGCTGAGGCCCTACCAAGCATGACGGCTGCCTCTGCAGAGGGCAGAGAGGTGCTGGTGCTGGTGCGAGCGTGCTGGAGGGCAAGGGTGTTGGGGAGGAAATGAAGAAAGTGGGGCAAAGGGACCAGGCTCGGAGTGGGTGACTCACGCTGAGTGGTACACAGCCAGGGGAACCCCGGGGCAGCCCTTGCCTCTGTCCTCTGTGATTCCCTCTAGAAAAGGCCTGCCCTCAGCGTGGGCCTGGAGCCAGCGTGCCCTCTACATGGAAGTTGGAGAATAATCACTGGGACTGGACCCAGGGATGGACCCCAGTCCAAAGAGGAGGCCAGGCTCCAGGGAAAGTGCCCACGCTTGGGTCCCTGTTCCACATGCTGATCACCCGACCTCTCTGTCCCAGTTTCTGCTTCTGTTAAATGGAGTGAAAATACTCAGTGGGAGGCTTCCTGGGAGGCTTCAATGAGATCATGCTTGCAATGTACTTAGCAAAGGGTAGCGGATGCCTAATCAATACTGGCTGCTCTCTTCGTTCACACTTCACTGGGGGCTCCTGTCTTCCTGTCACAGACATACATTGTCAGCCTGTGGGCAGGGGTGAGGAGTCACTCCAAAACCCCGAGCGGAAGTTTGTGCAAGGGACTGGCAACGTGACCTCAAACCTAGTGCCTAGACCTCCCTAGTCAGGCTGTGTTGAAAAGCCTCCCAAGAAGGTGGGGAACGGAGGCAGAGACTCCTCTACCGCAAACACACCACAGTCCCGGATGGGATTAAGGCTTCGGAGACTGGGTCACAGGAAACCAGGGGGGCACATCTGCCAGCTCACAGCCACTCTGAAGAGGGAAACTCGCCATCTGTTGGGTGCACCGTTCAGGGACATTTTAGAAGAGCAGCAAAGAGGCGTGCACGCAGGTATTCAGACATCAGGCCCAAGTCTGCACTCGCGCTTATGAAAAACCTGACATATCGAATGACAATTTCCCCCTAGAAATGACGGCTGTGGAAAGCTGGCCCTCTCCTTAAATGGCGACAGTGATTATTCCCGAACAAGCACTCGGCTCCTGGGAGCGCCCAGCCTGGTTGTGTGCTGACCGCAGCAGCCGTCTCCTGCCCAGGTTTCTGAACACCTTTTCCAGCATCTTCGTTTCTTGGTTCCTCTTTTCTCACCTTTGAAAAGCTTCTATTTTACATGTATCTTCTATCAACTAGTCTCAAGTGCTGTTTGGAAATAGCTGGGTATAAATAATAGATTCGTGACTGACTCAGCCTGGGGTTCTGGCTCTTTAATTAAGATAGTGATCTTTCCCCAGAAACTCGTGTTTGTCTGGGTTGACTTTGGCCTCTCAAAGCACCCACTGAACGGTCTGCTCCAGCTTTGCTGTCGATCGAGCTGGAACACTGTTTGCGTTGCACTTCCCCACACTGGGAGGCAGTGCCGCGGAGTGAACATGGGCTTTGGAGTCCAACAGAACTGAGTTCGAATGCCAGCTCTGCCACTTACTAGGGAGATGAATTAGGGCAAAGAGTTGAACCCTCATCTATAACATGAGAACTACTACCAGTACTCACCCTGCTGGTTGCCATGAAGATGAAATGGAATAATGCATGCAGAGGACTTAGCAAAGTACCTGGCACACAGTAAGGGTTTAATGAGTACTAATGATGATGATGAGAATAACAATCCACAGCATTTAATGAGTACTCACTGAACACACAGTGTGCTCTCAACAAATGCACAATGAATGCATCTTCAACTGAGCAGGATGGCCGAGAGGAGGGTTGCCCACTCGCCTGCTGTTAGTCTCTCTCCACTAACTGAGCCCCGAGGATGTGTTTATTACCTGTTCCAGAAGACGGCCCCTGAGATCTTCTGCATCTCCCCCAGAGTGGCTAGGAGAAGTGAGGACTTGCCACAGCCCACCTGCCCCACGATCATGGTTAGCTGGCCTGCAGGGAGGGAGGGCAACAGAGGGGGCCAGGGCCAGGAGGGAGTCTGAACAACCACCACCCAGAAAGACAGACAGACACACCCAAACCTGGGGCCCCCACTTGCTTTCCTCCTGCTTTGAACCCCCAGGGAGTCCTTTCCCGCTTTGAACCATTCCTTCTGGAACCCGACATCCTCCTTTCGGCTGCCCAGGTCCTTCCTCACCGATGATTTCCCCCACCCCTTCCAAAGGTCTTGCTTCGCCCTTCCACTGTTCCCCAGTGTGAGCCTAGCTCCTCATGGTCCCATCAATGCCACCCTGGGTCCCACCTCCATCCCACTTTCATGCTTTGCTCAAGCTGCTGCCCTGCCAGAATGTCCACTCTGCCTCACGGCCTGAGGGACCCCACTCATTCTGGGAACCCCACCTCCTCCATAATGCCCTCCCTGACTTCTTGGGTTTGATCTTTTTGCGAAGTGCCCACACTGTCTGCCAATGATGGTTTGACATCAAGACCACTGTCCTGCCCTGTCCTGGCTGCTGCGTTCCCACCCAGCACATGGACTCCTCGGGGATGACGCCCACCCCCTCTCTATCGTTCATGCCCCAAAGCACCCACCGTGAGGACGCATAGAGCAGACACTCAATAAACGCTGATTTTTCTTTTTCTCTCCATGTCATTTGGTGAGACATGGGGAGGGGCACTTCAGACATGACTCTAAGGGGGACACCCCAGACCCTGGTGGAGGGGTGAGCGGAGCCCTACCTCGGGGGATGCGGATGGTGATGTTGGACAGTGTGGGAATGCCATCTGGGGTCCACGTGAAGAAGCCTCCAATGATCTTCACCACCCGGAAGAGAACAGGAAGACAGCAGGGTTCTCACTGTCAAAGTCTCTTGCCTCCCCTCCCCCACAAAAGCCAAACAAACACTAATTCCAGTCCCTGGATCACTTCCAGGACAGGGGAGTCGGGGAATGGTCTTCTCATGCCCACCCCTGCTCAAAGCATCCTCCCCGAGAGGGCAGCCACAGTTTTCCCCACTCAGTGGACATAGAAAACTTATCCCTGGTCTTGGTACTCCCATGGACCCTACAGGCAGGTAGGGTGACCTTGGCACAGAGGCCTCAGCACATAGGTCTCTAGCTCTTCAGGTGCTGAGCTCCCTCTTGGTGACGGTGCTGGGGGGCCGGGCGTGGGGTGCAGGGTCTTGGACTCACCTGGACACAGCAGTTGTCAGCATTCCCGTCTGTACTGGGGGCCAGCCTCTGCAGTGGGCCTGTGAGGCCCTGACAGTCCTCCCGGGCAGGACGCTTTCGGTTTACGACCTTGAGGGGCTGGGGATGGTTAGGAAGAGCTGAAGGCCCATGGGGCTGGGAGCTGTGCAGGGAAAGGAGCATCCCTTCCTGTGAGGAAAGGCGGAAGCAGGATGCAGCGGGGCTGAGTGGCAAGGGGAGGCCAGGCACTCACCATGGCCTGGTACTTGCTGGCCTGGCCCTGGGGTTCAGGCTCCCGGGGAGCACACTGCTCCTCTCGGATCTCTGCACTGGACAGGAACTCACTCAGCTTTTGCACGCTATGGAGGAAGCACAGAGATAGCCCTCACCCCTGCCAGGGGCAGAGGGGAGGGGAAAAGAGAGAGGGTGCAGCTTGAGAGAGCAGCTCTGAGAAGGCTCTGGGTCCTGAGGTGCAGCCCCCGCAAAGCCCTCCCTGGAGGAGGATAAAGCAGGGGAATCCATGGTGGGAGCAATAGGTGTTATTAGGATTTGTTAGGGTTGACTAATCCTCTGGAGTAGGCTAGGGTCGAGATTAGGGTAGATTTGGTTAGTTTTAGGAATAGTTCAGTGTTGAGGTTGATTGGATTAAAGATGGTTAGTATTGGCCCGGCCAGTGTGGCTCAGTGGTTGAGCATCAACCCATGCACCAAGAGGTCGCCAGTTCGATTCCCATTCAAGGCACATGCCCAGGTTGTGGGCCAAATCTCCAGTGGGGAGCATGCAGGAGGTAGCCAATTGATGTTCTCTCTCATCAATGTTTCTATCTGTCCTCCCTCTCCCTGCCTCTCTCTCTCTCTAATATCAATAAAGAAAAAAAAAAAGATGGTTAGTGTTGGACTATGTTAGTCACTGTGAGAATTAAGGCTGGTCAATGTTAAGGTTAATTAGGATTAGAATTGGTTATTAATATCATATGTTTTATAAGCATATAATTTAATCCTGCTAGGGGAGGTGTATTAGTCTCATCTCATAAAGGAGAAGCCTTCCTCCACCTCACCCCACCCACCCCAGGAATTTTCCTATGGACTCAGAGGAGGCTCCAGAAGTTTTGGTTCATTCTCTCTCATCTCTGCGGGTGTGGAAGCTTTCTGGGGAAACTTGAGAATTGTTTGTATTTCTCTTGCCTCCCATTTGCTAAATATCCAATTGACCCGGGGCCAGACAAACCCTCCAACTCTCAAGGCAAGAACAGTCTGCGGCTCTAAACAAGCTATGGCCCCTGGTTTCTGTGCAACATGCCCTCCCCCCAGCCCTGACCAGGAGTAGACTGCCAGCCTGGAGACCCCTGCCCCCAGCCCTGACCAGGAGTAGACTGCCAGCCTGGAGACCCCTGCCCCCAGCTCCAACCAGGAGTAGACTGCCAGCCTGGAGACCCCCGCCCCCAGCCCCCACCAGGAGAGACTGCTGCTCCCCCCACCCCCGCACCCCCGTCTCTCCTCCATCCAGCACTCTCAACAGTCAGTGACTGGGGAGGGTGGAGCTGGCCTCGTGTCCTGTTACCACCTTCAGCCCAGAGTCTCATCTCTCTCTTAAAAAGGCCTCAGCCACCCCAATGACAATGAGATGCGTGTGGACATGCTTCTACATCAGCACAAGGGATTTCCAACAGGTGCAGCATCCTCGAACCTGTGGTTTCTACACAGACTCACAGGGCTGGGGTGGGTGTGTGGGAGGAGGGCTGATCCTTAGAAGTCACAATGCCATGGCCAATAAAACTGAGTCCGCGCAGCGAACCCCAGAAATGGGAGCTGATCTTTTTCCAGCCTGTTAGTCCCTGGTTAGATATTCCTTTGACCACACTGCTGCTGAGTTATACCCCTCCCATCCTTGAACCCCTGCCAGAGCTTCCTCGTGTAAATTGCTCCTTCCATTCCATCAGCTACTTCAATCCAACAGCTACTCCTCCCTGCCAGCTGCCTAAGACCAGCCAGTGTCCCATGAGACAGGGGTGCCATTTTCCTCAAGGCTGAAGGGCTTGGGTACAGAGGACATTTGTTACTGTCTGGTCTCACTGATGATGAGAAAGGACATAGTTTCCCGCAGAGGTATGATAGGCCATTATTTTCAAGGAGCTATTTCAGAGGCCCAAGGAGATCTTCACAGTGAGAGCCTCAGCCCTTTACCTTCATTCCTAAGAGGGCAATGCCTCTGGGAGAGTGGCAGAGTCACCACTGGGCTCTAGAGCTTGGAAGGGGAGGCCTCCCAGAGCGTGGGACAGTCGGGGACAGGACATGCAGACATGTGGGGAAGTTTTTCACTGAGCAGGACTGTGAAGGCTCTGGGACCCATGGGAAGAACAGGGGATGCTCAGCCTGGAGAAGACAAAGATTCAGTGGATACCTTCTGAAATCCTCAGGGCTGTCCTGTGGGGAAGGGACAGTGCTCATTCTGGGTGGCTCTGGAGGGTGGAACTAGGACCGATGGGTAGAATTTATGAAGATATGCCAATTTGGGCTCAATGTTGAAATTTTTTTTTACAGAGTTATCTTGGAGGTGACATTGAGTTCCCTGTCCTTGGAGGTATGCAAGCAAGTTGGCTAGCCCTTTATCAGGGATGGCGTGGAGGGGAGCCACACGAGGCCCACATCCCTCTGACCACCACAACCAGCTCAGCGAGGCCAGGTCAGTGGGAGGCGTGTCCTGGGACCAAACGCTTTGGCTGTGACGGGCAGTCACTGGAGCAGGTGCTGGGATGCCACATGAGCTGCCTGTCCAGGGCCCTGGCCTCCTCTCACCTGACCAGAGCTTTGACTGTAGACCGGACCACACTGGATAGCAGGAACAGCGGCGTGACCAGGATGTGGAAGAGGGAGAGGGAAGCGAAAGCCACCGAGGGGGAGAAGTCAGCCTCTCTGAAGAAGCTGGCGTGGCCCACGAAGGTCTGTGGACAGAGGCACATGTGAGACGGGGGGGACTCAGGGCGTGGGCCCCTCCCACACTGGAAGCACTCAGCCCGTGGGAAGGAAAAAAGAGGTCTGCAACGGGGGACTCACGGGGACCTTTCAGTTAGAGACAACTGCATCATCCTCACAGTCACCTCATGGCAATGTCCCCAGCAAGTTCAGGACTTCAAGCTGGAGGACAGGGCTGCTCCCTCCCTATCCTGCCCTCTCTGTGCCCTCAGGCTGGGTCAGCTCTGCCCCTTCTCAGACAGCAGTCCTCAGTCAAGAAAATGGAACCGGAATTATAACCACTGGTCACAGTGCTTGTCCCTGGCTACCTGGCTAGCTCAGCCACCTCTTACCCAGAATTCCCCGAGAGCCAGGCCAGAACTAACCCAATAAACCATGCCGAAAGTGAATTCCCAAGCATGCCTGTGAAGTTGTCACAGCTCAGGGACACTGGCCCCGGGGGAAATAAACGCATCTTTTTAAAGAACTGCAGCCATCACAGAAGCCAGGGATGGGAGCCCTGGGTGAAGGAGCTGCGGGCTCGTGGGGGCCCGGGCCTTTCTGGAGGGCACGCTGCCGGCCCCCCGCTGCTGAGCGCATACACGGCTTTGGTCAAAATGGCTTCAGAAAAACCTCCACTATAATATTTAATGACGTGGAGCATAGTTCATGCCATATCCTTACATCTCAAAAGGCAGGTTATAAAACTGCAGCACTGTCCTATTTTTGTAAAAAGGTCATATTAGGTCCCTTCCAAAAAGACTGGAAAGAAACACATTGAAGATTCTGCCAGTGAGGTTATGGGTGATTTAAATTCTCTCTGCCCTTTCCGTTCTGAATTTCCTAACATTTCTACAATAAACATGTTTGATAGCTATTTTTAAAAGAAAGTTTAATTTCTTCAAAGAATAAGCCTCAGACCCTCCAGGCCCAGAAGCCCGAGACCCCTGGCTTCCTGGAGTGGGGAGGGGCCCACCTATATATAGACTTTCAGTCCATTGCTCAGTTTTCAGCCCCACTGCTGAGTCATCTTCAGAAGACCTGCGCAGAAAGGCCAAACCCTGGGTGGCCTCTCACTCCAGACATCCTGCCCCCCACCCCCGGCAGAGGGAGGAAGGAACCACTTACGATGAGGACAGCTGCGATGGGGATAGCCGTGTTCATGAAAACTGTGGAGGAAGCACAAGTTAGTGGGACGGATGAGACAGCTAAAAATGAAGTCCCCAGGGTGGTGAAGGCAGTGCAGCGTGTGGGTCCTTTCCCAGCCAGTGGGGGGAGCTGGGGCAGGGTAGGGGCAGAAGTCTAGCCCTGTGGCACCTCCAGCTCCTTACCTGTTTCCCTCTTGTCTCCTGTCTCTGAGACTAAAGCCTTTATATAAAGGCTTCAGTGCTGCTATTCTGCTCCACGTGGACAGTGTGAAGAAAGCCCCATGAAAAAGTGGTGGGACATGGCATTGGAGAGTTGGGTGCCTGTGGTCAGCTGTGAGGTCAGCAGCATGGGTTTCTGGAGTCACGGTTTGCTGCTCCTTCCTTTGCCTGTGGTCCCTGGATCCCCCCAGGCCAGGTTCTCTCTGAGGCTTTGAGGCTTCCTAATCTCCCATGGCTCCTGGGAAAGGTTTCAAACTCATTCACACTGAGGTATCAGTGACAAAGGACAGCTTAAAACAGGGTGTCCCTTAGCTCTAAGACTGAGAGTCCATGCCCAGGTGGGCAAGTTGGTTTGTTTAAAGTGTGGCCCCCAGTCCCTTCAGAGGAACCCCGAGAGCAAAGAGAGCTGGACTTAAAGTCAGAGAACGGTGTAACCTCGGGCAGGTCATTTCTCTACTCTGTGCCTCAGTTTCTTCACCTGATCTTTGTAAACTTGTACTTGTTCACACACTCCGGCTTTCTCCAAGGTGAGAGGAGATAATGTAGGAAAGAGGCTCTGCGAGTCCCAGGTGTTGACTATCACACCTCACCGGCTACTAGCTCAGCCAAGCTCCACAGGTCACCACTCCTCTGGCCCAGCGTGTAAGATGCCCGAGGTCTGGGCATGGGGTCCTGAACTTGCAGAGAGAGCAGCCCTCCTAGAGTAAGAGATGTCCACCTAGCTTCCTATCTCTTCTTTCATCCTTCCAGAGCCTCTTGCAGCCCTGCCCAGAAAGGAATCTGGTTCTGTAATAAGCCAAATGAAAGTGGAATGAGCCAGGAGCCAGAAGACAGAGGCCAAGGGTTCGGCCTGTGCATACGGCCCCTGTCTAATGAATCGTGGTGTCTCTGACACTCTGAAGAAGCCCAGATGGTTAACACCGATCCAAGAAGTTGACGGTCTACTTGAAGAATCCTGCACCAGCTAGTACAGACACAGTGTATACTGGAGGTCTGGACCCCCGAGTGGGAGGAAAAATGTGGCCCCTGCCCTCAGGGGGCCCCTTGTTTGAGGAAGGAGACAGAACTATGCTCCCAGGAAGGCCCTGATAAGCTGGGGAGAAAGGAAACTTTCCCCCAGGGAGTTCCCAAGCAGATAGGAAAGGCATTGTGCCCATCTTGGGGGATTCCTACTCTGATGAGGGAGACACAGCCCCTGCAGAGCTCCCAGTCCCAGGGAGGAGCTTTGGCTGGAGCTCTTGGGGCTCTGCTAAACTGTCTGACCACAGGCTTTTTATCAACACCAATATCATACATGACCGTGCTTCAACTGCCCTTCCTGAAGAGGGCTCCATGTCTCCAGATGCCCACAGCAATGCCACAGCCCTCCCTCACAGTCTCTGGCAGGGGCAGTATATGCATTATTGGTTTTCCTACAGTAGAAGAGACCCAGGTCTGGGACTAGGCCACAGCACAGCCATTGCTGGCTGGGGAGAGGGAGGAGGAGGACTCCTATGAGGCCTGGGCCCTTGACCATCACCAACCGTATAGCTCTAAACACAATGTAACCTTGTCCCTCCCCTCCAGGGCCAGTTACTCCAGGGAGCTCTCTCAGGACAGGGGCCTCCTTCTGTTCCTCTCCTGCCCACCCCAGCAATAACCAAAGGAGGGGTTCAAACTACAAGGCACCTGCACACCCCCCCCCCTTGGCCCCCTTCCCCAGGCTGAGACCCCTCCCACACATTCTGGGGCTCAATTCCCAGCTAAAGAATGAGTGCAGAGTTAGACTGTAAATTGGTGCAGCTCTGCTTGGAAAGCAATCTGGTGCTTTGTAGCTAGAGCCACAGAGAAGTTTAGACCTTCTGATCCTGTAATCCCTCTCCTGGGAATTCATCTTGAAGACGTAATCATCCGAGAGAAGCAACAAGCCCTCAGCAAGCTGGTGTTAGTTATATAGCACACTCACAGCAAAACAAAACCACAACCGCAGCAACAAACCACCAGAAATGAAAGCAACTGGCAACATCTAACAGCAAGGGGCTGTTTGAGTCAAGTGGTTGGTTCATCAGCTCCCAGGGAGACTCTGCGGTCACAGAACACGTCATAACTGACATTTTGTTCTACTGTATGTTTTCCCTGGTCGCGATTTTTTGAATCTATGTTTTATTCTATTTTGTTGTCTTTATTCTTGTAGCCGCTTGAATCTTTTAAGGAATGAGACAAGCTATAAATAAATTTAAGAAATGAGTATTCCAATGCTGATTCTCTCAAAAGAGAATCCGTATGATATAATTAATTTCTACCCTGTTCTGGCTGTTGTATGGAGACACTAAGGAATGAAAATAAAATTTTTCTTTTTTTAAAATATGTTTTTATTGATTTATTTTTATTTTTATTAGAGAGAGGGGAGTGAGAGAGATAGAAACATGGATGTGAGAGAAACATCGATCGGCTGCCTCCTGCACGCCCCCTACTGGGGATCTAGCCTGCAACCTTGGCACGTGCCCTGACTGGGAATTGAACCGGGACCTCTCAGTCCATGGGACGACACTCAATCCACTGAGCCACACTGGCTGGGCGAAAATATAATTTTTCATTTCCCTCACTCTCTCTTGCAAGATGGCTTTTGTGCAGGGGACTCTGGGTCCCCTTTGGGGTGGAGGTTGGGGGGTGGAATTACCAGCTGCATGCATTTTAAAGGCCCCTCTAAAGATCACCCCGCTGGGCCCTGGGGTGGGCAAGGCTGGGAGTAGGGACGTCAGTGCCAGAGACTGGGAGGCCTGGGAGGCTCTGGCGTCTCTCTGAGCTCAACAGACACCCCTGAACCCTAGTGAGGGTGGGGAGGGCAGGGAGCTGGGCATGCCAGCTGCCATGGGTTGAAGACCTGTGTTCTTGCCTCTATTTTCCTGAATCACACAAAGCCATGTAAGCCGTTAAAGGTGACGGAGGGGTAAGAAAGTATGACCAAGAATAGATTTCTCTCCTACTTTGGCATGGGGTAGGCTGACTCACTTTGACTTGATGTAGGAAAGAAAAAGAAAAGGAGAACATGACAGTGCTTAACTCTTGCATGTTAGGGAGCAAGGGAGCCTGTTAAATAACACTGAGAGCAGAAGATTACAAGATGATGTGCGAGTGCGATGCTGTCACGGACAAGTTTAGCCGCATGTAGGCAGGCTTGAAAGGCCTCCTTCGAAAGCAAAGCCTTTCTGTTGTGGTGTGGATGTGGGCAGGTGTTGTTTTAATCCTCCCCCCCAAAATATCCTTTAAGAAGTATTTATTCAAAAATTATTTTTTAAGGATCTCCTCTGTTCCAGGCATGATGCTGGGTTCTGGGTATAGCAGTGAACAACGTCAGCTTTTCCAACACCCCCCCCCCCAAATGAAACAAGCCCATAAATCAACTGAAACCAAAGCAGGTTCAGATCACTGCTCCCCTGGTTTTGCCAAAGGAATGTGGTCTGGCCCTGTGGGTGCCACTCGCACCACAATACCAGCAGCTCTTCATTTCCAAAGATAAATATTCCAAAAGCCACGTGTCAGGGAGCCACAGCCAGCCATTTGCATCTGGTTAACTGCAGCTTGGTCTCAGGGGTGGGGTGGGGGTCAGGGGGTGGCCAGTGGGAGCTGCTGGCTCCCAGCCTGGGCCTAATTTCAGGTTGCACCTGCTGGAGGGGGCAGTGTAGTTTGAAGTGCACAAGGCTATTTCCCATTCAGTCCTATAGTCATTCGAAGTCAACAGAGGAGAAGAAAAGCAGGTTAATGGCACGTCTGCCGCTGGCAGTAGTGGAAGCCGGAGGCCCCACAAGTCACACCAATTCCTGCCTCCTTAACTGATGAACTCCCAGCTCTCCCTCTGCCAGCTCCCTGCCCAAGCAGGGCAGCATACGCATCAGCAACCCACTGCGGCCGCACCAGCTGGTGGCAGGAAGAGCAGATATTGAAGAAGAATTTCAGAGAAGCTGGAGAAGGAAGAGGGACCAGGTCTGGAGGTCACTTGTCCCCCAACACTGGCTGTTTTGAGTCAGGGCCTCCACTGAGGACAGAAGGAACTCAAGTCTTGGGCTGCGGATGGGGGCAGGTGCTGGGTGCCCTGTGAATGGGGTTCACCAGCATCCTCCTGCCCATTCCACCCCAATCCATGGCATAGCTGGGTTTTGGGGTTTGCTTTTTGTTTTTCAGGACATTGAATGAGGCCAGTCACATTCATCCAAGGAGGGCCCACCTGACTGGTGCAGACCAGACTGGGAGGACGGAAGACCACGACCCCAGAACATTAGAAGATATGGCAAACCCATCTTTCCTGCGCTTAAACTCCTCAATGGCTCCCCTGCCTCAGGAGAAAGCCCAGAGGCCTGAACGCAGGCTCACAGTCCTTATGGTCTGGTCTTGTTTCCCTCTGCTCACCGGATTGTACTGGAGTCTCGAACCCACTGTCATCCTTCTCACCTTTAGCCCTTTGTGCCTGGAACATTCTTCCCCTCATCCAGCTAACTTGTAGGCATTCCTGGAGCATCAGCAATGAACTTCACTCTGACAAAGCTTCCTCGACACTCACCACCCCTAAGACTAGGTCGAGTACAACTTTTATGGGCACCTAGAATACCCCTGTCTACTCCTGTCACTCACCAGTCTCATGGCTGGCCTCTCCACTAGACTGTGAGCAACCTGCAGCCAGGGACCGATATTTCTTCTCGCCCCCGCATCCCCCATGCTTCGCACAGCGCCTGGCACACCGCAAGTGCCCAGTAAAGTTTGTTAAATAAGTGAATGAAAGAAACAAAAGAGGCCAGGGCCAGATGAGTGCCACAAAAGAGAAAGTGGACATTTGGACCTGACCCCTTAGCTCTGACCACAGCACGGTCACTGGTCATGGCATGGTCTCCCACAGACTGTGAGGTGAGGACCGTGCCTGCCTCCCCTTTAACCTCCAGGTGTCAGTGAAGTCTGCACAGAGAGAAGGCTCTGGAATGGGTGCTGCACAAAGGACAGAATGAACTGGCAGCATGTTGGCTGGTTGACTGGTAGGGCAAAGTTTGTCCTCAGTGAGTCATTTCACTGCACGGAGCCTCAGTCTTCTCTGCTGTAAAATGGGACAACGGAACTATATGTTTTGCAAAGTTGCTCCGAGGATTACGTGCAGTCAGGCCTGCGAGGCAGCGGGCAGAGCAGGTCCGCACAGTGCAGAGCTCCCTGCCCCGCTGCCAGCTTGGACTGCTCAGCAGACGACAAGCTCCGTGAGGATGGGGAGCACACTTACTGCCTCTCGCGTTCCTCCGGGTACTTAGCACAGGGCCAAGCACATGGGGCTGGGCTCACTCAACACCCACTGAGTAACTTACGTCTGTTTTTCTTTGATTCTGGATTTTGATGGTGGGGAAACTGCACCCATTTCCTTCTCACCCGCTCCGGCGCTGCCCTGCCTGCCCTGCACCGAGGCTCCACACACAGGGGCTCTCAGTGCGGCCAAGGGTGAGATCATCAGATGGACTGTCAGAGGTAACTTGTCTGACTGACTGGTGTAGGATGACAGGCTGAAAGCCCAGCAGGCAGCACCAGATGGGCCCCATCAGGAAACGTGACTCCGGAGCTTCTCTGTGGCATCAGGACCCCATGGCTGGCGCCAGGGCCGAGAGTTAAAGATGCCCCATTACCTCGAGCCTAATGACCTGCATCCTGATCCCTGGTGACAGAGAGCAGAAGGCAGGAAGTCTGGGAGGAGATAAATGAAAACATACCCAAAGCATCCACCTGCAGCCAGGAGGCACCCCACCCTCCTGTCCCATCTGTCCCCTCCCACTGACCAGCACAAAGAAACCCATCCCAGGAAGGCGAACACTGAGCAAAGGTGACTGGCTTTCAGAGCTCTCCAGGAGGGCTCTTCCCTTTCCCTCCGCCTCTTCCAGGGACCAGCCTGGGCTGCTCTGTTTATCCTTCCAAGTTGCTGATGACAGGTGAGGGGCCCTGGGCAGACCCCTTCTTGGCTCCAGAGCCCCTTACTCCTTCCAGAGTCATCTCAGCTCTTGACAACATAATCTCCTTTCCCCAGGTCCTCCGGGGTCCAGGTCCCTCACAAAGCCCTGGCTTGTCTTCTCAGGGCCTTGTGAGACAAGAATGCTTACTAGGTAGGCTTCTGTGGGCTGGCCTGGGAACTAGGTATCTTATGATGTTGTTTACATAGGATGGAATGCAGGAAATGAGCATGCATCTCCTAGAAGCACCTGCCCCCATCACTATGACCCGAGGCTGCCCCTGCTGTGCGGCCAGTACCCTAGTTTCCTTGTTGCTTCCCTCCTGTTGCAGCAACTATGAGCCTGCCTGACCCACCCTGCCGTGTTGTTGCTGGGAGAGAATGTCACCTGGCTGTTGGGGGAAGCGCTTTCCTACTTCATCAGCTCTTCCCCCTGACGAAAGCCTGGAATCCAGGGGTCTGTAACTCGGGGGGCTGCCCACAGTGTGGGATTACTGTTAACACAGCCAGACCCAGGGGCAGCCAGAGCGGGCAGAGAGAAGGATGAAGAGGGCCTGGGTCTGTGGACACTGACTTCTGAGCTCCCTAGATGGTCCTTTCCAATTTCTCCTGCCCTGTGGAGTGCTCAGCCTGAGGGTCGGAGGCCACAGTGTCAGGGGTGAGGGTGGAGGGGTGAGACCAGCAGCCTGGAGTGCCTTGGTGAGGGATCCAGGACGCAGTGGCTGCCTGCCACGCTGGCAGCTCCAGTCTGAGAGGATCAGAGCCCGGCAGGACTTTCTGCAGAAAGACACCATGCTGGTGCCGAGTGTGGCGGATGGCCTGGCCACCGCTGACTGGACCTGGACAAGGATCCCTGCCTGAGGCACAGGACACCAGGGTCTGGCTGGATACAGGGAGGCAGGACACTGGGGTGCTCAGTACAAGCCCTGCCCTGTGACAACCTTCAGGTCGGATGGAGGCCACCTGTCCCCACCCGACCTTCTCCCGGCAGTATGAACACCAGGGACACAGAGATGACCTGAGGGACTGTCTCCTTCTCCAGGAGCATATGTGGAAGGCACATCCAGTGCCCCCTCTGCTACCGCCCCACCACTTGCCACCTGTGCCGGGTGTGTCTTTTCTTTGCATACCAAAAAACACCTTCAGCTGGGGGAGGCGATCCACTCTGTTCATCTCTTCTAATTTCCTTCCCTCTTTTTCACTCAGTCAGAACCCATTCCAGGTTGTTTCTCTTTTCAGTAAGAGAAGATAGCCTGAAAATGGTGCCCCGTTCTGTCCTAAGGCTTCTTCTCTGCCCATGGGTTCCCAGCTGTGTGTGGAAATAGTTCAAGGCCGGGCATTAGAGACTCCAGAGGGTCTACTCTGAATCATGCTAGTAACCTCAGGAGTGACCTCAGGAAGACACGCCTCTGGGTCTCCATTTCCCATCAGAAAATATTTTCCGTTTACCTGCCTTGCCACATTCTGTGTAATTTCCACGGGCCTATCTTTTAATTCACAAGTTCTCTCTTTAGCTGTGTTATTTCATTTAACCTGTACATTGAGTTGTTTTTGTTTCCATTTTGCTTTCTCTATCTGAGGATTTCTTCTTGGTCTTTCCTACCATCATGGCTCTTAAACTGGATGGGTCAGGGAAACAGTGTGAGGTCGACCAGCTGCTAACTGTCAGCATCCCAGTTATGCACTTGGGTACTAACCACCACCGCGTGGGTCCATGGAGCTACCAGACCAACTGAGATAAACTTGAGCCAGGACTCCGTCGATCACCTGACCTCCATACACCCTGACTCTGATCTGGGAACTATTATCCACCAAATTAATTTCAATAACTAAAATTTTAATTTCTAGAAGCTCTTCTGGCTTTCTTTCCCCCTTTTACTTCCCTGTTTTGCCCTCTAGGTTTTACACCTTCTCCAGCTCTTTAATTATTTTACACACTTATTTTATTATCTCTTTCAGACTGTCCTGACATCTATAGGTACCGAGGGAGTAATTCTCCTATTTTTTGCACTTGCTGACTCACTCTGGTGGTGCATTTTTCTCTGGTGGATTTTTATTTCTTTATTATTAGCTCATTGTTCACCATGTTCTCTGAAAAGTGTATTTATTATGTGTGTCTACTGGAACCCTAGGAGTTTGACCAGTTTTGGTCTTTTTTTCTCTATTTCTGGGCTTGGGGTTAGTGTAAATTCAGTTAGTGCAGATATACCTGTGAGGACCTCAAATTTGAGCTCTGGTTGCTTAAAGAAAATGTTTCTCCTTCTCAGAGCCCCAGATAAATGGAAGTTTCCTTGTAGTTTCCCCAGGGCAGTGGCAGCTCACTCTGACTTATAGAAAAGGTGTCCTCACGCTTAGGAGAATTAAAACTGTTATTTATTCCTTTACTGATGCTTCTCAGTAACATACCCACTCAGTAGCATACCAAGACCTTGTCTCTCTGTCTCTTCACTGTACCTTGAGGACCAGCACAGTGCCACACACAGCAGGCTCTCAATCCATGCTTTCTGAATAAATGACTGAAGAACACTATGATTTCTGGGGGTTCTGCTACATGAGACAGTTTGAGACTCACCTGGATTGGGTGACACCCAAACCTCCCACTTCTGCCACCACCCCCTCCCCCAAGCCCCGATGCCTTATCCCAGCAGCACACAGGCCTGGCTGGTTGGGGCGGACTCACTGGAGATGGAGGTGTAGACAGCAAAGGCCCTGAGACTGGTCATCTCCTTCCTGCGGGTCATCTCCACCCGCGAGCGGAAGATGTTCTCCCAGGCGTACAGCTTGAGCAGCTTGATGCCACGGAGCATCTCGTTGGTCTGCTTCAGCCTCTCATTCGAGTACTCCTGCCAGGGGTCACCGAGTCAGAGAAAGGTTTCTTCTGCCCCCATCCCATCCAAGAGGAAGGAGCTGAGTCAGTGTCCTCACCATTTCACAGAAATGCCCAGCTCCTGCCCCCACAGGGATGCTCCCTGCCTTTTCCATTAATCGCATTTCACAGACAAAGAAATGGGTGAAGTGACCTGCTTCAGGTCAATGACAGTGTGCACGTGTGTGTGGGGGGTATTATTTGGTGGCATCTGGGGGAAGAGTAAGGAGACCCACTGATGAGAAGGGAGAGAGAAAAGGCAGACACATGGGGGAAGGATGAGGAAAAGGGGCAGGTGCACATCCGGGGACACTCACCAGGGTGCTCCGCTGGGCCTGGGAGAGCTTGGTGGCCACGAAGTACTGGACAGGGGCCAGCAGAATGATGACAGCTGCCCCAATTAAGGCACTGACTCCGAGGATGTAGTAAAGGAGAATCACGCCCACGATGATCTGAGGGAGGGTCATGGGAATGAGTTCCCTTTGACCTGGTGGCTGCCCTACCAGAGGGTGTTGGCAAAATCCCCTCCTCTCCAGTCCCCTAAAGTGGGACATGCCTTGGTGCCCGGGTTTCCAAATGGTCTTGGTGTGGGGCAGGGGGTGGGACAGAGGAAAAGTAGTTTCAGAAGGAGGAGTTAACATGATGGGCTATCATACAAGCAGGGAGTTTCTGGGCTCGGAACTAACTGCATTTATCTGCAAGGCTGGCTGAAGCATTAATCTCTCCCCAAGTCTACCTTCTAGGCGGAGGTCTCGGAGCTGAGGCTGCACACGAATGTGACAGCATCCTTTGTTCTGTGCTGGTTATCAAGGCTGATGTTTCACTCTCACTGGGAAAAAGTGATAGATGAGCAAAGGGGCACAATTCCCGCATCTGTGCTGGGCAAAACCAGCCCAGGATCTGAGAGTTTGCTTTTCATTCTTATGCTCCTGGCATCTTTAATTTTTTAGTGGATCTCATAGATATTCTCTGAAGAAAGAATTCATTCTGTTTCTAGCTTTATGTATATTACTGTCTGAATATTTATGAGAAGTGTGAGTTACTCTTGCCAGCCCCGCAAGCATCAAGATGACAGTTTCTCAGGTTGCCTTTAAAAGCAGGCGCCTCTAAATTCAGGGTTCATTCTAGAGGAACAGATGTGCTGCCTTCCTTCATTGAAAATAAAAAAAAAACTCTGCCTGGGCTGGCCCTGACTCCCAGAGCCCTACGCCAAATTGGCGCTAAGCACCTGCACCACCTCAAGGACAGAGGAGTGGGTGGGTGGCTCTGTGATTTCCGTTCATCACAGAATGTCTCCTGCATTAGCAGGTTCTTAGGGGCTGGTAAGTGGCCCTTCACCACCTGCCTCCCAGCGTTTAGCTGATGTGAACTGCTGGCACGGTGAGCAGAGGAGCTCATTAGGAGATGAAGAACTCTCCCACTGCTGCCGGGCCCCACTGCCATCGCCCTCCAGGAAAAGTATCCCTGGCATCCAGTCCTTTCGTATGGAAGCAATCAAGGTGTCATTCAGCAGCTTGGGCAGAGCCGGACACCAGGGAAGTTCCCGGAGCATGCCCAGAGTCACCACCAGCGCTCTGGCTGGGGGTCTCTGCCTGCACCCCCGCCACCTCCAGGTGCGGGCAGCTGCTGGGCAGGAGCTGGGGAGGCAACGTCTGCTGCTGCCAAGGCTCCTCCTCACACTCCACCTCCCCCTCCTCGTGCTCCTCAGACCCCTCTGTCCACTCCTCTCTCTGCAGGGGTCTGTATGGACCCCTGGGAGAACATAGCAGAAGTCAGGTATTCTGAGTGTGCAAAGGAAGTGTGGGAGGAAAGGGGCTATTTTAACTCCTATTTACAAGTTAGAAAAGCAATCTAGGGTAGTAATGGGGAGATCAGTCCCTGGAGTCTATACTCTTGAGGTTTGAATGCAGTCTCAGCACTTACTGGCTGTGCAACCTTGGACAAGTTACTTAACCTCTCTGAGTCTCAGCTTCTTCATTTTTATTTTATTAATTTTTTTAATTATTGATTTTAGAGAGACAGGAAGGGAGAGGGAGAGAGAAATAGAAACATCAGTGAGAGAGAACATTGACTGGCCGCCTCCTCCATGACCCCAGTGGGGATTTGGCCAACAACCTGGGCATGTGCCCTGACCAGGAATCAAACCTGCGAACTCTTGGTGCATGGGTCGACGCTCAACCACTGAGCCACACCGGCCGTATTTCTTCTTCATTTTTAAAATGGTGATTTTAATGTCCACTTAGCTGGACTGTTGTGAAGATTAAATGAACATATATAATAAGCACCAAGAATAGTGCCTGGCACATCACAGCAGATCAATACAAGGTGGCTGACCCCCTTCTTAAAAACAAACAAATAAACAAACAAGCCCTGTGGGAACCCTGTCACTAGGGAACCACAGAAAGGAGGTACTTGGGTGTGGTGCTGCTACCAGCTTGCTGTGTGGCCCAGGGTAAGCCCTGTTCTCTCTGGGCCTCTGATGCCCAGAGGTGGGACAAGGAAACACAGAGGTTCCCCACTGTGGCCGAGTTCCTTAACAAGGTGTCCATAAGCTTCAGGGGGCCCATATAGCCCCTGAAATTGAAGGCAAAATGTTTTTCTGAAGAGGTTTCATTCGATTTTCAAACGTATATGTAGACTAGTTGTTGCTTAGGGCTGGGGTGGGGATGCGAGCGACTGCCAATGGGTATGGGTTTCTTTATGGGGCGATGAAACTGTTCTGAAATTGTAATATGATTACACAACCCTGTGATTATGCTAAAACCCATTAAGTTGTACACTATAAATGGATGCATTATATCTCAATAAGGCTGTTACTAAAAAGAAGTTTATGTGACCAATAAAAGATGCAACCCAGGGAGAGCCCTTGTGGATAAAGAAATGGGGCTCCTGAGCTAATTTCAACATCATCACAATCTTCATGTGCCCTGTGGCCAGCCAGGCTGCACACAGAGTCCTGACCGGTCGAAGGGATTGCATGAGCTCCGGGTGGCAACACTGGGTCCTGAGGGCTGGTCAAAGCTCTAAGTGGCAAAGGTACAGCCTATGAGGAATTAAAAATGGAAAACCAAATAACACTTCATGATAGATAAGCAAAGGTAAGTAGTTGGTGGAAATAAAAATTCCTCCCCCTCTCCTCCAGTGTTTTGAGGGTTAATTATGCAAGTGAGAGAGGCTGAAGCAGGGCCAGACACAGGGCAGGGGTTATTAGTATTCATTAGTATTATTAGCAATGATGCCTGTGCAATAAATATTATAAATACTAATAACGGTAACAATGAAGCTGGTTTAGGACAAACTCTTGGCAGAGCGGAAGGGGACACGGGGGTCTGGTGTGGGTAAGTGGTAATGGGGGACGGCTTCCAGGCCTGTTCCCGTAGAAAGAACGACCCGATTCTCTGCCCTACTTGTCTTTTGTCTAGCTGCCTCCCAGTGTGAGCCTCTCCTCGTATTTCCTTTAATGTCTTTTAAAGTATGAGCTTTACAGGTAAGGAAGACCGATAAAAATCACTTGAGATGAAGGGTTATGGAATGTGCCTCCCAAGAAGCAGTGAATTCTGGATGGTCCAGTCCTCACTCACACCAAAGTGTACTCGTTAGAGGGACGTGTCATTCACTTAGTGACTGAGCTGAGCAGGGCTTCACTGACGTCTTCTAACTGAATCGTCATAGCAACTCAGAGGGTGGGAATCATAGATGGGGAAACTGAGGCTCAGAGAGGTTATCTGAATCAGCCTGTCTCACCCAAGTCCAGACACTTTCCTCTACACCAGGCAGCCCCCAGGAGCTTGCAGGCCCTCTGGGAATGGGTCTGGGATTTCTGCTTCTGGCCTGAGCTCCCGAGGGAAGATTCATTCCCAGGTACAGGACAGAATCATAGACTCCCTGGTGGAAGATGGGCGTCAGGGCAGGTGAGGCCAGGAGTCATGTAAACCCGTCCAAGGTTCCTCTACTATAGTGGGGGAGGGGGGACAATGCATCTCCTTCAGAGCCAAAGGTTTTGGTTTTGAAAACAATCATGTGTTTGATTTTCAAAAGTAATAGATGCTTATTTGAGAATTTAGAAATGTATGAAGAAAATAAAAATCACTTGCAATCCCACCACGCGACCTTCTAGTTCTTTTTACTGTGTGCATCTGTGCAAATGTATACATACATATATTCCAGTTTAGTAGGGAGTATATTGCATATGCTATTTTGTAATTTACTTTTTGCTTAAAATATGTCAGAACACTTTTCAGTGTAATTAAGCACTTTGCTACAGCATAACTTTTAATGTTCACAAGTGTTCCATGTATGATTATTCTGTAGTTTTTTTGTAAGGTTTTTAAAGTTGAAGCTGCATTTTAAAAGTCTTAATGGCACTACCTTCTCTGATCATCAAGAGAGATGGCTAGATGCTTGCAGAGTGTGAGACAGTATAGGGACCCAGGGATACTCCCATGGAGACCCCAGGGGGGTGGAAGGTACAGGCAAACATGGAAAGAAAGGTGGTGAACTCCTAGTCACTGAGCACATGCCAGCACATTCTGGTTCGGTGCCCCCTCTCCCATTCCCCACCAAAGCATGCATCCCTTACCTGTACTGGCATAGCCCAGAGGTTTGGGCACAAGAAGAAAAACCACATGAGCTGGTTGGTGTCGATGGCAACCAGGTTACAGATCTGCCCAGCCGTCATTTCCCCCATGGATAGGTTGGAGGTAGACAGGTGCATAATTTTATTGTAAATCTTGGTCTAGAAATGAGAGCAGAATGTTTCACATTTGTCATCATCATTCTAATCACCACCCCAGATGCCACATGTCTACATTGTGCAGGGGCTTCTCAGACATTCCTCCTCTGTGCTCCACTGCATGGCTGTTCCACTTTTACAGAGGAGGCAACTAAGGCTCAGAGAGGGAAGGGCTTTGACGGCAGGTCGAGCAAGTCAGAGGGGCAGCCTTCAAACGAGGAAGCCACACCAGCGTGGCAAGCTACTTTCCCAGCAAGCAAGGCCTCTCCCTTGGGGACAGGACTTAATTAGCTCTTAAATCTTAAAAGCATATCTTCATGTCCAGTTTATTCTTGATTTACCAGAGGCCAGTAGAGAGCATACTTCAGAGCCATAAAAATGACAGAGTGGGGCAGCCATCTCCAACCAGGGGGAGGGGTATGCTCCGGGGCCAAGTCCTGGCTTCATTGAGACTTGAAACAAAACAAGGGCTCAGCCTGGAATGGTCTTATGTGAGATACAATGTATGAGTGTCCATCGACCCCAGCTCCGTCCTGGAGTCCAGCCACCCTGGGGACCTTGCTCTGCCCCCTGCAGGCAGATGGGAACAGTCACGGTAACGGCTCCCCATGAGCTCTGAACCGAACAGCTCTACGTGCAGAGTGATTGTGCCTCCCAGAAAGATGGCAATTTTCAGGCTCTGTGTGCCTGGAAAAGGAAAAATGCATTCCTGTCTAAAATATCCTAGGGGTGCCTGCTCTCGAATGAAATTCTATTGTGCCTTCTGTTGTAAGGCGGATTCCCAGAACTTAATTCATCTTTTGTGTAAAGCCAGGCTTTTTTGTGGGCCAGGTGTGCTTAAAGCATAGACCTATTCCATGGCTTTTTTTGTGAGTTTACGTACACCATGGGTAAGGTTGAAAATAGCGGCAATGACATTTTTTGACAGGTCAGTGCACATACTAGGTTCTGTGAAATCGGTCTTTAAAGAATAATAATAAACCTAGTTCCAGTGAAGTAGAAACATATAATCTATCGAAGAAAGTATTATTAAGTAAAGACCAAAATATATAGAAATATACAACCAACTGTAAGCTCGTAGGCAAAAAAATTATGCAACACCGAAACTTTGCTTAATAACTTTTCATGCAAGAAATGGGATTACTCTCAAATTCATGAAGACATGGACTCCTGTCTATAATTTTCTGTAAATCTCTGAAAGAAAGAAGTTTTTATCTAATTTTTCTGCATAACTAATGCTAGCATTTTCTTTTTGTGACATATGAATTGATCTCTTATTGATGCAAAACATTCAGATGGTTTGGTAAAAACAATTATATACTAACACATTAAACAAACATTTTGCCTCTTTCAGTGTAATTGGAAAATACTGGAGTTATGACATACAAATGGAAAGCAGATCTAATTACAAAACTGTTTGATTACAGACTTGGCTGTTGTTTGTGGGGTGCATGTCTGCCTGTCACTGGAGGGGTGTGAGCAGAGGCTGGGACTTGCAGAGAGGTTTTCTGAACTGAGCAATGGTTCTGAGCTTGGTTCCTGCTAACTCTGAGCCCCTGTGAGTCTTAGAGAGCCTTGGATTTTCCTGGGCTCTTTCCACCCTTCTCACATAATGACATTCATGAAGAAATGGCTCTGTTTCCTCAATGAAAAACCACTGGGATGGGCAGCGTTGTCGTGGGCAGCTGCTTGGGTCATGCACTATACAACTCCAGGGGGCGCCACACACATGGACTACACCAAGACAACCAGGGTTTGGACCCTGACACTGTCCCCAACCCAGGCCATCCCTTTTTCTTTTCAGTCCCCTCATTTTTTTTTTTTTTTTTTTTTTTACAAAGCCTCTGATCCTGGCTCCCAGAGGACCAGTAATGTTAATGATGCTGAGGCACATTTCTGGAGAATGAGGTGGTTTAGGGTTTAATCACAACTTCCTAGTGTTGTACTGATTTCATGGGAATTGCTGGATATGGCAGAATCTGTAGTTGTCCCCCCGTATCCCTCCTCTCCTTTTCACCTGAAGAATTTCTAGCAGGGCATACGTCAAGATGAAAGCACCCACTTTTCAGCCTCTCTAGCTATGGCCCTGCGGGCGATGTCTCACTAATGGGAAGAGGACATGTGTAACTTCTGCTTTATGATGTAAAGGCAGGCAGCATTCCCTCCTATTGCTCCGTCTTTCTTCCTGCTGGGTTAAATGTAGACAGGATAGTGGCAATTTCAACAGACATCTTAAACCACAAGACAAAAGTCATTGTGAGAAGGCTGGCAGAGCAGCAGTATAGAAAGAACCAAGGTCTCTGATGACTATGTAGCTACCATACCAGCCCTGACTAACTGTGAAAAACAAACTTCTATCTTATGTAAACCACTATCATACTGGGTCTCTTCATTCCAACTGCTGAACCAAAATTCTAATTATAATACTGGGGCTTCTACAGCTCTCATCACCAGCTTGCCTAAGGGGCCCTGAATCTTCCGACTTTGATCATCCTTCCAACAGACCCCGAGAAGGAATCTGCAGAAGGCCGCAGCAAGAGGCTAGACCCAAGGGACCCGTCAGATCAGATAACTCTTTTTTAAAAAATGGAATTAATTTCTTTTTGCTACAGATATTTCTCCTTTTTCCCCCATCGACACCCTCCTCCCGTTCTCTCCCCACCCCCAGCATTGCTGTCTATGTCCATTGGTTATACTTATATGCATAAGTTCTTTGGTTTATCTCTTCCCTACCCCCCGCCCCTTCCTCTGAAGTTTGTCAGTCCGAACCCTACTTCTGTGTCTCTGGGTCTAATTTGTTCATCACCTTATTTTGTTCATTATATCCCACACATAAGTGAGATCATGTGATACCTGTCTTTCTCTGACAGATCAGATAACTCTTATTATGACCCAAGATGTAAGATCTCCAATAGGTCTTAGAGGCTCCCCAGTCCTGGCATGTCAAACATGTTTCCTGTTTGCCCTCCAAGGAGACTGCCTGGCAGCGGAACTCTGGAATAGTATGGAGGGAAGGATCCTGAGGCTGCCCCTGCATTCGGCAGGAGAGTGCTGTGGTGGGTTAGGGATGCCGGTCCCGGTTGAGGCTGGGAAACGTGGAGGCCCAGGGGCTGAGGAGTTGACATCAGGGGTCTAGTCCAAGGCAGAACCAGGACTTGAACTACTATCTTCCCTAAGTTCCGTCCAAGGCGCTTTCCACTATCCCACACGGCGCTGTCAGTGTGTCATTGTTTCAAAACAGGGTTAAAGAGCCACAGAAAAATAAATTCACAGAATTATCCTTGGGTGTCCATGAGGACAAGTCATGTGGTTCTTACTGTAAAGTGAAAAAAAATAATCGTCCAAGTACCTGTATTGCTCCTCTCAAGTTAATTCCGGTTTCAATGGCGACATAGTAGGAAGCCTGCAGAAATGTCCTTTGCAGTAGGAGGGCGAGGAACAGAAGCACAGCTAAGACGTAGGCATTGGCAAGAAACTCTTGGGATGAGACAAAGTAAACCCCGAGAAATTGTGTCTGTTGGAAAGAGAAGTTCAGAGTGGCTGTCATTGTCAGCAAAAAGGCTGCCATTCGTACCTGTCACTGTGCCATAACGGTCATCGTCACAGGACCCGCCATGCTCGCAAAGCCTTGTGCAATTGTTCATGAGTGAAAAAGCAGACTGATGACTCCCACTAAACATTCTTCTAACTACAGGGAGGGCTGCCTATGCCCTCTTCCACCTCCCGCGTAGGGGACAGAGCGCAGCCCAGTTCTAACCTCACGCCCGTAAATAGGACTTCAGTGCTGTGGCCACCAAGCTCAAAGGAGCTCATGCTGAATGGAACAAGAATAGAGTGAACCACGGAGCAGCCAAAACCAGAACCGCTAGAACAAATCCCACAATGCGCGTTCCCTACTACAAAAACGAATCACGGGAGGCCTGTCTCACACTCAGCAACAACCTGCTCTGTAGTAATTTCTGGGCAGAGAAGACCAGCAAAAACTATGGCATGGAGGTGCTCCCAGGAGAGTGATGGGAGTGCATCTCTCAAAGGATTTCAGGCCCAGGCCCCCCAGGCTCCTGGGCTCTCATGACCCCCTTTTAAATGTAAGGTTCTCTTGCTGCACCCTCTAGCAAGATCTCAGATGATAAGCAATGAAAAAACAAACAACCACGTTGACTTTGTTGCTGAAGATACCAGGGAACAGCAGCATGTCTGCTTCCAAATTCAGCATTGAGAGCTCCCGGGAAAACTTTGATCTTGGCTAAGTTCATTGCTCCCCAACAGAGCCACATCCATGTTTCCATGAAGACAGAACTGTCCCCGTTCTGAGGCTCTGCCTGAACTCTGCCGGCTATCTGGAGGGCTGTGGGAGCCGCCGCAGGGGAAAGAGCGCTGGGAACAAAGTGGTGAGAAGGAGCCGAGGGCATGGCCCTGACCACGAGCAGGCTGAAAGGGGCAGGACTCTGAGTGCTGTCCTTTCCCTAGAGTCAGAAATTCCTGGATCCTGGATACAGGGCTTCCTGATGGTAAACAAAGACACTGCCTTTTGGTTCAACAGGACTCTTCAGACCAGCCCTCACTGCTGCGTGGAGCTGGTCTTGCTGACAGCGGTTCCTCCCTTGCTCTGTGGGACGGGGTCTCTCCCTTTGGGCAGCAGCGGGAAGCAGACACAGAGAAACCAGCGAGGGATGCATGCAGGATTCTTAGAGGAAGGCTGACTGGGGCCTGAAGCCCCCAACCGACTCTCCTTCTCATTTGTCAAAGTACCAGAGGGAGAAGGAGAAGGTAGTGGTGGGGCGGGCAGGAAGCAGCAAATGGACCTTAAAATTAGGCTGCGGGGTGGGTACTGGGGGGTAAACCTGACCTTACAGGGAAGCAAGGGGCAGGACACACTATTTATCAGGTGCAGAACTCCATCCTCATAAAACCCCAATGAGAAGGGTAGCGTTATTAGCCCGATTTTATACACGAGGAAATGGAGTTTCAGCACAGTTAAGTGGCTGGACCCAGGCCACATGCTGTACAGGAGAATATGTGAACATGAATCTGTGTGACGCCGAAAACACTACCCCAGACCTAATGCTTAGGTCATCTAGCCTTTGACCTTGAGTTTTTTATTGTCTTCTATAAGCTTGTGACTTGTCGGGGAGAGAAACATGCCCACTTGGCTGGTTCTGAGTCAAAGATGAAGACATGCAGGGAATTCTTCTGTTCTACTGTTCTCTGCAGAGACCCAGCTCTGGAGAGTGGAGTTCATTATTTTTTCTTTTTTTGGTACGTGCCCCTAGCGGGAACCGAACCCTGGACTCTCTGATCCGCAGGCCGACGCTCCAACCGCTGAGCTAAACCGGCCAGGGCTGGAGTTCATTATTTTAAAGTAACAAAGCACATCATGGGACTTCATTCCAAAGGAAATAATTTAACATAAGGAAATGGCTGTATGTGCAAAAATGTGTATCTCTGGATTGGAGCAGGGGGGAGTGCAAACATCCCTGTACATGTCTAGCCACAGGGAATTGTCAGGTGTATTATGATGCTCATGGGGATGCTGCCACCCAATGAGCATCATGAAAGCTCTTGAGCAGCATAGAATGCCACACATGTGCTATGTCACAATGATCAGAAGACACATAGGGTGGGGAAGGAGGGCTGGAAAAAATAAATGGATCCTAAATGTTGCTTAGGCTATAGGTAGTATTTGTTAAATGCACTCATCCATATTTGTACATTTTTAACAAGGCAGCACATTCTCTTTTTGCAGATGTAAATGCAAGGCTCTTACCCTTCCCCCCTGCAACACACACACACTCTAGGGTCAGAAACTGTATTTCTTTGGATCAAGAATTTTGTGACCTGTTAAAATAAAAATCTCCCTGCAGGTATAAATCATGAGGTCATTATTTCATCTCTCTTCGAAGAGACAGTTTAAAAAGGATGAAGCCCAGAAAAGCAAAGTTTTGATTAAGAAGTGGGTGGTACTACATTAGCCAAAGAGGCCTGGGGTGCTGCCCCAAGAAGGCGGGCCCTGGTGAAGTCTAGAGACAAGAGGGTCCTGGGAGGCTGTGCATGGGTGTGAGGGCGTGGCCATTGCCCAGCACCTTGAAGGCATCGTGGCAGGAGAGAAAAGGCCAGGGACCTACAACTTAACATTTGGTGGATAGTAAATGCTTTGGGAGATCAGATGCCCTAGTCTCACGTGTTCACAAGCTCTTGAGGAAGAAATTGTGTTTGTTTCCAGGGATTTCCCCAACAGTGCTCAATAAACATTTTAAAAATTAATCAATGCATATGACCTTCACCTCCATCTAATTTCTACAGAAGTTATTACACTTTTCCCCATTTTGCAGTTGAGCCAACGAGGGCTGTAGAACATAAGTGACGGATGAAGAGCATAAAAGAGTTCACTGCAGGGTAAAACTAGAACCCAGGACTCATGACTCTACAATTATGACCCCCAGTGCCCCTGCCTGGCCAGAGGTGTGACTAGAAAGGCTCTCTTCCCTTGCTCTCTGGAGCTCAAAGGAGAGGGGCCACATGGGCTCTTGCTTCCAATTTTGGCAGGACCCCAAAGGTCTCAGCCCTGGGAGGCCATGGGTGAAAACAATGAGAATTATCTTTGACCATCATGGACCGACATACCCACCCCTTTGACATGGTGGTTTAGAGCCTGGACTTTGAGGCAGCCGTATCTGAGTTAGAGTCCTGACTCATTATATACTAGCCATGCGTCCTTAGGTAAGTTCCTCAACTGCCTCAAGCCTCAGTTTCCTCACTTGTAAAATGGGGCCATGAAGAGCATTGTTGTGAGGATCAATGTAGCAATGAAGGTTATCAGATTTAGTAAGCATAAGCACTCAGTCAATATATGGTAACTTCTGCGTTATTTGTTGAAGAATCATTTCTCCTGTGCCCCCTGGGTGTCAGGCCTGGAGCTGGGAGCTGAGCACACAGAGGTCAGACAATGCAGTTCTTGTCGTAAGGGACTTGGTCAAGTCGAGAATGGAGACAAGGGGTGTTTTGATGGTGCAAGCATAGTGTGTTATGGGAGCACAGAGGAGGGGCATCTAATTCAACTAGAGGAAGGCTTCCTGGGGGAGGTGACATTTGAGCTGAGTTTAGGCAGCTGAGAAGGGGTTAGTGAGGTGAATAAAGGAAGGCACGTCAGGCCAGAGCAGAGGCATGGACACTGTCATGAAGAGACCAACCCACACACTGATTTCGCAAAGTCACAGAAATGCATCCAAGTTCACAAAGTCACCCATAGTGATAGCCACAAATATGGGCACTAAATGGGGACAGAGACACACATGGAAAAAGACATACCAACAGACACAGGACAACACGAAAGACACACAAATAGAAACATAAGCAGTTCCCAGGAGAACTCATTGAGAAACAAGCACAGACATGGTCACGAACCTACATGTTTTCCCACTGAGATTCAGAGGCCATTCAAAGTTTTGGCCCTTAGATTGTACCCAGGCTGTTCCTTCTTTCTCTGTTCAGCTGACGCTTAGAGCAGCGCTGGCAGGTTTCTGATACCAGCAGTTCTTTTGAATCCAATTTCCTCACCCTCCAGCCAGATCAGTGGCATCCACGGCAGGTGACAGATTGTAGGTGGGGGTTGGGCGGGAGAGGGGGCTGGAGAGAGATATATAATGGGCTGTGCCCGGCCTGGGTCCCAGCTTTTCCTAGGGAGTGGCAGTGGGGGAAGAAGCGTCAAAGGTTTGGCTGGCCATAAGACATTTCCAGTAATTAAAAAATAAATAAGAAAGGTTTGTCATTGCTGATGCCAAGGGTGGTGTGATTCTTGCCAACTGTGAGTGCCCTGGAAAGGGAAGAGAGGACAGGGCAGCCACTAATAATGAAGTAAACAATGGAGCCCGGCTCTGCAGACTGCAGCAGGGTGGATACAGGCTAAGCACATAGAAGGGCTTTCTCACCCAGAGGGTTGTTAAACATTGCAACATGTAGCTAGAAAGCTTCCCTCTCTGTAGGTTCATAAAGACCAGAATAACCATCTCTTTGGGTTAGAGCTGCTGGGACGCAGGCAGATGAACCAAACGACCTCAATAGGTGACCTCTTTCCCCCATTTTGGGGGCCCAGAAGCCCAAATGAGAATTGAGCCATATCCTAGGCAACCCCACAACTGAGGATTCTTTGTTGCTGACATTAGAGACTATACTTACTTTCAGCTCTCATTTCTATGTCTGTAATTTGCTGACTGTATTTGGGCCACAGGGAACACATATTAAGTCTGAAGGCCTGCTGCTGCTGAGGTAGGGCCATCGATCTCAGGGATCTCGGTGCTGGCAAGTAACTGGGACAAGAGCATTTCAAAGAGAGGGCCGTCAAGCCCAGGTTTGTGTGTAAATAAAGAAAAAAGAGAAGGCAAAGCTAGTGTTCAGATGAGCTAATATTCCAAGTCTGTTCTCACCATCTCTTTGGCACATCCTGCCTCTGAGCTCTCTCCTCGGGAAACACAGGAAGAAGACTGTGGGACAAGCAGATAAGAGCTCTTATCTGTGTCATTTCCTCCATATATATATATATATATATATATATATATATATATATATTTATCCTCACCCGAGGACATTTTTGCATTTATCTTCAGATAGAGAGGGAGGGAGAGAGGAAGAGAGAGAGAGAGAAACATCGACGTGAGAGAGGCACATCGAGTGGCTGCCACCCACACGACCCCAACTGGGGCCGGGGACAAACTACAACTGAGGTATGTGCCCTTAGCGGGAACCGAACCCGGGACTCTCTGGTCCGTGGGCCAACGCTCTAATCGCTGAGCCAAACCGGCCAGGGCACTTCCTCCTAATATTAATAACTGGCTCCATGTTGCTGTAGGATTAGCAGTGTAGAGTATTCTGGGGTCACCTATGGTCAGGCTTAAGCTAAAAGATGACACCCCTGTGGACAAGAGAAGCCGTCTCTTTCCCTCTCTTTTGGGGCCAAGTAAAGTTCAGAGGCTCAAAAGGTGGAGAAGGTCTCAACAGCCAGAGAAAGCTTCCAAAGCCATCGAAGTCTAAATAAGCAAAAAGTGTCCTCACATTCTTGATTGAACAAGAAATCTGCCCATCTTAGCATGACCAACACCTATTCATCTGTCAAGGCCCCATTCAAATACCCCTTCCTCTACGAGGCTGTCATGAACACTGGCTGAGTCAGTCACTCCATCTTCTCATATTTCCCTATATATGCCTCCTAAGAGTAGTATTTAACACACAGTATAACAATATTTTATTTAGATTTTTCTCTCCTCCATTGGATTTTACAATCCTTGGAACCAGAGGTGATGACTTAGTAATTATAATAGTCCATTTAGCATCATCATTGTAAGTGCCCAGACTAGAGAGTGAAAGAGACTTTGGTTCAAATCCAGACTCTGTCCCTAACTAGTTGAAAGGCCCTAGGGAAAGTTACTTAATCTCTCTGAGCTTCAAGTTACTCGTCTGTAAAGTGGGGATAAAAACACGTACCTCATAAGTTGTATGGTATGTGAATTAGATCTCAATAAAGCTGTTACAAAAAAAATACTTACCCTAAAGGGTTATTTTGGGATTAAATGAGATAACACATGGCTAACTCCTACACATGGCCAGACATGTAGTAAGAAGTCAATAAGTGGTGGTTATTATTGTTAATAGTCCTCATCATAACCATTGTCTCTGTATTCCCACAGCCTAACCCAGGTCTGACACATCCTAGGGTTCAATAAACATTTGCTGAATAAATCAGGCAAATGGACTTGGGGTGTCATTCCTGACCAAAAGTGCTCAGCTGATTAATTATAGCTCGAGAAAAAAATTAATATAAACCTCCTGAAAATTAAATGCTATCTGCGATTTTGAAGGCCTCGAGATGAATTATATTGCACAAGGGAGTATCATAAATTATTAAGATCTCTAATTAGTAATTCTCTGCATCATTTTTAAACTGTCTGTTTGTGGTTAAAAGGTTATAATGATGTTCTTTCTGGGAAAATAAAACACTGAGTCTTATTAGAGGTGGAAAGTTTTTCATTTTGTGACCATCTTAAATCTAAGTGGCAGCAAAGAAACAGGTGAAAGAATTAAGTACTTCCCCCTCCGCCACCCCGTGGTGAATGTTAATGTGTCCAGCAGAGAGAATAACACCCCAGAAGACTTTCTGTCTTGTTTGTCCAACAAATTTCAGTGTGTAGCATCTTTAGAGCTGGAAAGGCCAGTGGATATCACCTAGTCCAATGGGTTTCAAATATTTTTAAGACATGGAACTCTTTTTTCAAAAGAAATTCAATGGGAAAGTCCAACATATTAATAAAACTGGGGCAGCTTTCAATGAACTTGGGAGTAGGGGGAGAACAAGCCCGTGCATGGGTTTCCCACGCTCCTTCCCCCAACAGCAGCCCCCACGGTGCCCCTGCAGGACCTTGAGTGCTATGGTATACAGAACTGGGGAAGACAGATCCCTGAAAAGGTACTGAGAGTCCATTAAGATGACACGAACTAAAAGCCAACAAATCATAAAAGCTCTTGACATTGAGTAAACAAATGCACTTCCTGCAACTTTCTCAATAACTAGGTAACCGAGAGAGGTAGTCTGGTGGTGATGGTGTGGTGAGGAGAGCAGGGCGCCAGAAATCCTCCTGGGGCACAAGCTCGCCTCCTGGCCTTTCTGTTGACCGATACGGAGCATCTTCTGGATGGGAGATATTGCCAAGTGAGGAACAACGTTGAGCATGTGTGAGGAGTCGCCCTACTGCAGCCACAGCTCACTCACACACAGCGGCACATCCCCATTCACCACTGAAAACCTTCCAAAGGGTGCCCTGCTCTACCCCTGGGTGGCCTACCTTGGGCTGGAAGACACGGTTCTCCTTCCCAAGATGGTCCACAATTCCGAAGATGCACAAGGGCCCAGCGAAGCCCAGTAGGTCGGCCAAGATGCGGAAAGTGCTGCTGAGGACCAGGCGTCTCCCGAAGGCATTGCAGAGTGCCCGCCAGATGGCCCGGGCGCCCTGTGGGCTCTGCGTGTCCTTCCGCTGCTCAGAGAGACCCATGGCCAGGTCAGAGTGGCGAGGGCCCATTCACAGCAGGGCCTGGCATCCCAGGAAGCCCCTGGATCCTGCTGCCTGCGGAAACCTAGTGGCCATGTCTGCGGTGAACTCCAGGAAGAAACCACAGAACCACCAAGTGCACAGCTGAGTGGGCCCTATCAACGCCAACATGGTCCAGATGGGGACACTGAGGCCAGAATAGTGATCAAGGTCACACAGCTGGTCAGGGACTATTTGGTGAGCGCAGCATTGTAATGAGGGAGTGGCATATGCCACATTCACTTGCTGCCACCGGCCAGCACATCTGCCTCAGTGTCCCCCATGCCAGGGCAGAGGCAGCGAAGGAACACTGGCCTGGGAGTCGGGAGACTGGCTCTGATACCTACCAGCTGTGGTCCAGCTCTGAGGAGGTCATGGCCTTTCTCAGGGCCTCAGTTTCCTCCCCAGGGACATGGGGAGATCCTTATCTGGCCCAACTCATAGAGTTATTGTAAGGGACAGGTCATTAACACCCCTGCTTTCCGAAATGGGTGAAAATTCCCACCTTTAATCGCTGAGCTACAGAATAAAGAGCACAGGGCATACGGGTATCCAGTGGGGTCACCTCCCTTTCAGGGCCTCAGTTTCCCTACCTGGACAATGAGGGTGCTAGACAAGATTACCTAAACTATAAGGGCCATTCCAGCTGTGACTGACCTATGAATCTTTCGTCCTGGACCTGTCCCCGGCCCACTGTGTAACTTAGGGCAAGCCTCTTCCCCTCCCTGGGCCTCAATTTCCACCTGTCCCACCAGGGGTTTGACCCGATGCTTTCTGAGGTTCCCATCTGGGGACTCTAAATTGGAGGGCAGGGAGTGCACGGTGTGGCCATGCTCCCACTGACCGCCTGGGCGTCGAAGGCCTCCCGCAGCCGCTGGTAGTTAGTCAAAGCCCTCATGGCGATGGGCAGCTTCCCGATAACTCGGAGATCAATGGGCTTCCTGTGGGCAGTCTTGATGAAGGCGTTCATCCACCAGTAGGTGCCTTTGGACAGCAGGTTCACGAAGGGCTGCAGGAAGCGCACCCCCAGGTCCTGTAGGTCCTCGGGGGGCTTCACCTCCCTCGGTGTCTTGAAGAAGATGTATCTCTGTGGGACACACAGGCCACTGGGAATGGGTAGGTGCAACTTCTCATCGTTCTCCAGTTTGCCCCAGCAGCAAAGATCTCACCCTTGACCTCTAACAGACGGGGCCATCGTTTGCCTATTTCCAGGAAAAGGGACACCCTATCCACTTGGCCACCAATGCCAGGGCCTCCTGACTCTTCCCCGAGGCCTGCTCTAAATCCCCAGGGCTGGCTGGGTTGGGTTCAAGTTAGACTGGGGAAGAGCAGGGATCTCCCATATGCTGTCTTCTCCACACATCTGAAGATATCACCATGTAGGGTTTCCAGAACATGGAGCCATGCAGACCTGGATTCGAATCCTGCCTTCTCTACTTGCTAGAGTTTGGGACAAACCTTATCTAAAATGTTTCCTCATCTAAAATGGGGACAGTACTTGCATCACAGGGGGTGCTGTGAGGGGCAGTTGAGGCAGGGAATGTAGAAAACCTCTGTACCCTGCAAATCAGCTAAAAGCAGAGGAGTCAGAGAAATGCAAATTGAAGTAGCATTTCACACTCATCGAACGGGCCCAAATTAGAAATGCTATAACCCCCACTACTACTGGTGGGAGGGAGGGAAAGTGTTTTCTTATTCATTGCTGGTAGATTACAGCTTTTCTGGAAGGTGATCTACAGCATCGATTAAAATTTAAAATACACAGAGTGCTTGAACCAGCAGCTTAACTCCTTGGACTCTCTCCCATAGAAATAAAAGCAGCAATACATAAAGATATAGTAAGTATGTTTAATATACCATTATTTGCGGAGGCAAAAACTTGGCAACAAAGTGAGTGCCCATTAATAGGGTAATGGCTAATAAATTATGGCTCAACCACATGATGGAATATTACGCAGCCATTAAGAAAACTAAATTAGCCCTTCCACACTTGGAGGGAGTCTTAAGAGATATCTGCTGGATGAAAAAAGCAAGATGCAGAAAACCGTATAATATGATCTCGTTTTTATAAAATAAATATTGAGAGAAAAAACTGTGTATAGATAGAAGTTTATGGTCTTATATTAATAAAAACAAAGAATGGCAGGACACATACAAGGCTATTAATCTGGGTTGTCTGGGGAAGGGAAGGTCGGGGAGGGGAGGGAGTAAATCCTAGAGAGGAAAAGGGGGCAAGCAAAAATGAAAACAAAAGACATGAATGCAGCCGCATTTACTCATTCATGTATATGTGTAACTACGTGAACACATCAAAATAAAAACACGCATCCTTACCCCCAGCCTCCCCAATCAAACAAACTCGGAGAAGCCAGTACCTGCAGCGTTCATGTCCTTGCTGTGGGATTAAACCCCGAATCCTACAACCTTGCTAACACATCCTGTCATCTTCCTTCCTTCTGGGCAGCTGGCCAGAGGGAATGTTGCTCCCGAAGCTTCCAACACTGGCCTCAACTCCCCTTTCTGAGGTGGTAAAACGAGCTGACTTCTTTTAGGACTTGGCTAAGAAGCAGGATGGGGCCCCACACTGGTCAGAAGCCCCTCCCTAGCCAGGTGCATCCTCTGGTGGGTGGCAGGTGGGCGGCAGCCCAGGACTGGCCTGCTTACCCTCACCCTGATGACGTTGACCTCCACGAGCAGCAGCATCCCGTAGAGGATCACCAGCAGCCCCGTGAGGCAGAATCGAAGCTGCGAGAAGCCGATGTTGTGGTCGTAGAACTTGACAAACTTGATGGTCTTGGTGATGAAGGCCAGGGTCCAGTAGACGAGCAGGGCTGTGGAGGAGAGACAGAGAGCACAGAGGATGCGTGTGTGTGCACCGTTTGTGTGTGTGTGTGCCCTCATGTATGTGCAAGAGTATGGGAGAGAAGGAGAGAAATGGGTGTGCCAGAGGAGGTGTGTGAACAAGCAAGTGTTATAGGTGTGTGCACATGTGTGAGTAAAGGGATGTGAATGTGTGACTACATGAGTGTGTAATTTTGAGATGATATACATACATGGAAACATTCATGACAGGCATGTTCAAAAACAATAATCTTGGAAGTCAAGCTGGTCACCCTTTACAATAAATAATAATGAGAAAAATAGGAAAATTATTTCTTCAAGTTGTAGGAGCTGTGCACTTGAAACATCTCATTCGTTCCTTACAATAGCCTTGTGACAGAAATATTGTGTCACACCCCCAATGTAACAGACAAAGGAATCGAGGCTCAGAAAGCTTAGGTCCCTGATCCAAGGTCACATAGTCATTAAGTGGCAGGGCTGCCCTTAGGCTCCACCTATAATGGTTTCCTTGTGGAATTCCCAAGCTGAGAAGATCTTAATAGTCCTTCATTCCAGCCCTTTCATTTTACAGATGAGGAAACTGAGGCCCAGAGAGAGGAGGTGACCTGCCCAAGCTCACTGCAAACTAGTAGCAGAGAGGGATAGTAATAATACTACTACCTCAAAGGTGGTTGTGAGCAATGTGTGAAAAGCATTTAGCACAGTGAGCCTGGCATGCGGTGAGTGCTCTTTGGACATCAGCTGTTAATATTTTTATTGTCTCCAGATTTCAGACCTGGGGCCACAACCATCAGAAGCTATCAGTGGATTCTACCCTCTTATTTCCAACACTGCCACCCACCAACAAACCACAGTCAGATGGCAACAACAAAAGCACAGGCAGCTCCTTCTCCCCTCACTCCCTAGAGCCATCTGCAGATAAAGTCGACCGAACTCCCCTAGAGTTCCTCGCTAGAGGAACCACAGAGAGGGAGGGAGACCTTCACCTAGCCCTCCATCCCTACGTGGGCCTGGACATGAATGCCAGGGCATCTCTTGGGGACAAAAGCTGGGGTCTGCCCCAGCCTGGCTCTGGACTGAGTGCTAGTTGAGACACTGAGCTTGCCTGGGGAGGAGCAAATGCACTATATCTCAGGTCCCAAGGCAAGAGCATTAGGACAGAAGGCAGATGCATCCTCAGGACTGGTCTCCAGGTCACAGAAATCCTATAGCTGGAGGCCTTCTCCCTGCTTCCACACCTACACTCCCCTGGACAGACTCTATCCCAGGCATCAGAACCTCTTTCATCCTTAGTGAAGGTTACCTACTAGGGCCAAGACCTGACAATATGCCTCACACAGGTCTGGCCTCTAACACCTAACAAACATGGTCTAATTGGATCTCCATAACAACCCTGTGACTTACTCAGGGTCTTACTATTCCTGTCCCGGTGGGAAAATGAGGCTCAGACAGCCTAAGTGTCTAGTCCAAGGTCACACAGGGAGTTAGTTAGTGGTGGACCCAGAATGAAGCCCAGGGTTACTTCCGCAGTCCCATCGTACAGTGCTGAGCCCTCAGCCTGCTGCCAGACACAGCAGCACCCCGCAAAAGCTTAGTGCTTGACTGAGAAAGGGGGGAAGGGAAAAGAGTGGTAGAACAGGGGCTGCTGGGGAGGTTTTAGCTCAGAATGCCAGTTTCTCCTGCTTCTCTCCTCCCCTTCCTCTCTCTCAGGCTCACATTCCACCCATCATCCAGTTCTGTCAATTTTACTCCCCCACCTCCTCCAAATATCTTGAATCCATTCACTTCTTTCCATCCTGGTGGCCACCTGGGTTCAGGCTGCCCCTATGTCTACCCTGGACCTCCTTGAGAGCCTTCTCATGGCTCCCCACTCTCCTTCCTCCAATCTACCTCCAGAAAGCAATGGAGCCCATGTTCCACAGCGGCATTATCCATAATAGACAAAGGTGGAAACAACCCAAGTGTCCATGGACTGATGACCGGATAAACAACATGTGGTATACATACGCCTGGCCGGTGTGGCTCAGTGGTTGAGCATCGACCCATGCACCAAGAGGTCGCCAGTTCGATTCCTGCTCAGGGCACATGCGCAGGTTGTGGGCCAGATCCCCAGTGGGGGGCATGCAGGAGGTGGCCAGTCAATGTGCTCTCTCATCGATGTTTCTATCTCTCTCTCCCTCTCCCTTCCTCTCTCTCTAAAATCAATAAAGACAAAATTTTTTTTTTAAAACTGTGGTATACACATACAACGGAGTATCATTCAGCCTTAAAAAGCAAGGACATTGATACATGCTACAACATGGGTGAAGTCTGAGGATATTATGCTAAGTTAAATGAGCCAGCCACAAAAGAACAAAATTGTGTATGATTTCAATTATGCGAGGTACCTAGAGAGTAGTCAGATTCATAGAGACAGAAAGAATAGAGTTTGTGAGGGGTTGGGGGGAAAGGGAATGGGAGTTATTGTTTAATGGGTACAGAGTTTCAGTTTGGGAAGATGAAAAATTTTGGAGATGGATGGTGATAATGGTTACACAACAATCTAAATGTACTTAATTCCACTGAGCTACACACTTAAAAGTGGTTAAAAAGGTAAATTTTATGTCACGTATATGTTACACCACACACACACACACACACACACACACACACACACCAATCCTCAGTGGTTTCCCATTGCCTTTGGGGTAAAGGCCAATGCCTGTAGCGTGGCCATCAAGGCCCTGTCTAGTGTGAGCCTCAACTGCCACGCCAGTCTTCAAAATTCAGATCTGTTCTGCTCTGCACTCCAGCCATGGTTTTTCTTTCAGATTTCCCAATGTGCTTTGCTTCTCCTGCCTCAGGGCCTTTGCATGTACTTCTCCCAAAGCACTCCCCTCTCATTTCTCCTAGTTAGTTCCTACCTATCCTTCAGTTCTCAGCTCAGACGTGACTTTCTCACAGAACATTTCCTTGATCTCACCTGGGGCCCCAGAATCAAGGTTATTTTGTGGGACAATGTAAGATGCATTGTGGTTTACCTTTCTGTGGGACTCCAGACCTGTGACCAGAGAGTAGCCTCCTCAGAGGGCCAGCTATTCCCCCAAGAACTATTGCCTTTTCTCATCTCCACTTTTCCCTGTTTTAGAATTTCTGACTCTGTAGAGAGCAAAACTCTAACAAAGGGGAATGGAGAGAGTTAGCCTTGTTCCTTGGAGAAAGACAGGGCCATCCACGGGTGGTAATTTGTGTTTTAAGGAGAGAACATTATGTGTTTCCTGGAGAATGAGAAAATGAACTCACCGTATGCTCGGGCAGGGCATTTCCAGGGGCACCAGTCAGCCAGGCCCTGGTGGTTAATGAGGGATTAGCTGTGCATGAGAAGCTGCTTCAGAACCTGGCGCAGGGAGCTCTCAGAAGCCCGTGTTTAACATCTCTCCCCCTGCTTCTCCCTAGGCCCCCAACCACCCTCACATGAGGCACCGGGGGTGGGGGTATCACCTGGATGATCCCAGTAGAGCCTGGCTCCCACCTTACACAGGAAGGTAGATCAGTGATTAGCTTAGGAAACGCTATCTGCCCCCTCATGATACTGCACTATCTCTGGCTTAGTACAGAGAGGTCCACACTCCAGACGTCCATGAGATGCTGTGACTCCTAAAAGTCAGAGTCTGACTTAATGGCACACAGTCTGACCGCAGCCTAACAGATAGATGAACATACCGGTGTTAGATATGTAGACTGAGCCCAAGCACAGAGGCAGACCTGTGGACTTATACCTCTGTCCCACACACAGCCTGAGGACCCCTGACATGCAGTCTCAGAAACAGTTAAGAGCCTGCTAGGGAGCCAGACTCCCCGCATCCTGCTGGGCAGGCGAGTGCAAGTCGCAGAACCTCTGAGCCTCTCTTTCCTGACCTGTAAAGGGGAAATGATAGTGGTGTTTACCTCACCGTGTTGTTGCAAAGATTAAATGAGTTAATATATGCAAAATGCTTTGGACAGTGTCTGACACACAGTAAGTGCTAAGTGAGTGTCCACTGTTAGCATTTTTAACCTCTGAATTTCAGTGTCCACATCTGTAGAATGGGGGTAGCAATAGCAGCAATAGGGAGATTGTGGGGAATAAGTGAGATAATGCATGTAAGAAGCTTAGCACTGAGCCTGGCACGCAGTACATGCTCAGTAAACGTCGACAGTGATCACTTTTGCTTCTGCCTGGGACCCCAGCCACATGGTGTCAGAGCTCTGAGCTGGCACTCCTTCCTGAGTCTCTTTAATTGTTGGCAAACCACAGGTTCTGGTCCTGCGGTCTTTCCCCTCTCTCTCCAGGTGACCTCATCCGGGCTCAAGCTTTAGATGCTACCCGACAAGCCTGTGATTGCTGAATGCATACCTCCAGCCCTGACCTCCCATTTATCTAATTCTGACTCACGTACGTAATTGCCTATTTGACACTTGAACTGGCATCTCAGCGACATCTCAAGCTCAACATGCAGAGAGAAAAATTGATCCCTACTCCACCCCAATTCCTGTCAGTTATTAATACCACTACTTGCCTAGGCACTCGGACCCAAAGCCCCTGACCTCATCTCCTACCACTTTCCCCCTTTTCCATCTGATTCGCCCACACCGGTCCTTTGCCAAGTTTCTTCCTACCAGAAGGCCTTCGCACGTGCTGTTCCATCTGCATGGAACATTCTTCCCCCAAATATCTGCAAGCTCACTCTTACCAGAAGCCTTCTCTCTACAGACAGCGACACTGCCATCACTCTGCCACTTACCCAGCTTTATTTTCTTCCTAGCATCATCACTACTTGTTTGTTTGTTTCCTGTCTGTCTGTCTGTCTGTCTGTAAGCTCGATGATGACGGTTTTTTTCCTTCTCTGCTTCTGAACCTCTAGCACTTAGATGAGTGCCTGGAGCATAGGGAGTCCTCAGTAAACGTGATCTGAAGGAATGAATGGAGGTGCCTATCCCTCCCCGGCCCCTTTGCCTCCCCTACCGATCAGCAGCTTAGGGAAGTTGGAGGTCTCGATGTTGTGATAGTAGACCACGGAGGTGACAGCAGCCATGAACGCCATCCCGGCTGGCATGTACAGGTGAAGATGGCGGGATTCGGTCACCCTGAGATGGGGCAAGAGAGAGACAGACAGAGTGTGGATATGCTGAGTACCCCAGTAGAGCAGCCCAGGCCTTGGGCTCAGAGCTCAGCACACAGTGGGGCCTTCTGGACACATGCACAGCTCCACACCAAACGTTGGCAGCTCTGCCCAGCCTACACCCCAAATGTGCCTGTTAACTAAGGGACCGGGAGGCCACACAGAGATGCTACGAGGCTTGGTGTTCAGGCTTTGAAATTCACGGCCTTCTTTCCTTGGGTTCATGCTCAGAGAACCTGGCAGAGGGAAGCCAGCCTTCAGTCGCAGCTGCAAAGCCTCTGACCTGGAACCACTTTTCTGGGAGTGAGCACAGCTGGGTCTGTCCTCAGGGTCCTCTGGGCAGCACAGGAGCCGGTACACCACAACTCTCTTAGTGACAGCCCCATTTAACATGAACAGCATAAGTCAGCGTTGCTACTCCTCCCAGGTGGTGTGATAATAACACTGATAGTCAATATTTATTGAGCATTTACCGTGTGCTGGGCACTGTTCTAAGCACTTTATGTATGTTAACTCACTTCATCTTCATACAATTCCATGAAGTCGGTACTCTCAGACTCCTCATTTTACGGTTGAGGAAACGGAGGCATAGAAAGGTTAAGTAACAAGGCCAAGGTCACTGTTTTTGTGTCCTCCCTTGGGCTGGGGATGGAGGCAGCCAGTACCAGCTCATCCCCTCCCCACTTTAACTCACAGAGGCCTCAGTGGGTGGCTCTGGTTTGGTGATGAGACCCGTAGGGAGCCAGGGCTGTCTCCTAGATCCGAGGCTTCCCCGTGACTGGTGTGGAGGCTCACCTTACTCGGTCCTGATCATGCCCTTCCGAGGCTCCCTGCTATAGATCGCAAAACCCACAGCTAGCACCCAGGTTCAGTGCTGTGGCCTCCAACCATTGTTCTAGCATTGCCCAGCCTGCTCTTCCTCCTGAAGCCATGGTGGGATCCCCTCCATGCCAGAAGGCCTCCCCAGTCTTCCGCCCTGGTGCTGCTCTGGCTCGCACTGCGCCCTCTATACAGCCCGCCATGGCCCCACCCTGGACAAGCTGACAGGAGGGAGTGGGCGACCGAGCTCAGAGCTGACTGACCAGACAGCCGAGGGAAGTGATACTGCAGATGAACAGAAGGCTGAGAGCGCAAAGGAGTGGGTGGGCAAGGGAGCTTCACAGAGGAGGCGGCACCAGGCCGGACTTTGAAGGATGAACAGGAGTTCAACAGAGAAGGAGGGGGGACATGAGGAGAGCCATGTGGGAACCCCAGGTGGTCTGGTGGGACTAGGGAACAGGTATAGAGGCAGGGTGAGCTGTTCACCAACTAGCATGCTCCTCTCCTTCCATGCTAAAAGAACCACAAGTTTGCTCCAAGAGCAATGCACCCAGCCCCAGGGAGTGGATGGTGATTGGTTCAAGCTGCCATGCAATTCCATACCCCTTTGCCAGTGATTGGTCTAAGGGTGGTCCTATCACCCAATTCCGGCCAATGAGATGTACAGGAAAGCCTGCAGAGGACACCTACATAAGGAAGAGGTGTGTGGGGAAGCATGGCCCCTTTGCCCTTGCCTGAGTGATACCCTCACATGGATGGCCATTTGTGGCCATGAGGGAAGATGTAGCAGAAACACAGAGAACGTGTAAAAAGGTAGGGAGAGGCTGGGTCCCTGATGCCATCACTAAGTCACCACACCAACTAAAAAAGGCAACCTTCAGATTTCTTGTAAAATGAGATGGCAAATGTCAATATTCTTTATTCCTTGATTAGCAGATATTTTAAGCAAAATACTGATATGGGGGTACAAGGCAATCAGTCACTAGTGGGGACACTAAGAGCAACCAACACTAAGAGTTCTGCCCAGGGGTCTTCAGAACTCTTGCCTCTGTAATTCTTGATATAATTTTGAAAAACTCTATACGCTTTCACTCATTTTAAAAGTGACATCTAAAATGTTACATCATTAAGTTTAAATAAATTATTATTATTTTTGCAATAGAAGGTAGAAATTGTAAACATTTTATAAGATGAGAAATAACCATAGTCAAAATAAATGTTTTATGACATGACTTCATAAAATAGGTTTTGGCTGCTGGACTGAATAATGTACACTGAATTAGGTAAGAAATTAGGTAAAATTTTTTCCATATGGGCTTTGTGCAGTATATGGTGGTCTGGGAAAACATTCTACTTCTGTATTTTTTTAAAGTGCTTTCTCATGAACCCATACTGCTCTCTCTCTGAACTCAGGGCACCACACACAGAAATAATACCCAAAGGAAGACAGGAAGCCCTGCAGGTTAAGGATGCCTTGGTTAATCACTAAATGAGTCTGACCCTAAATTAAGGTCAAGTTTAAAGACCAATGCTTTAACCAGCGCCCACTCCCACCTGGCCCCCTAGACTTCCAGGGAGGTCTGCAAACCCAGGCCAGGATGGACCCGGGGTGTGACAGGGCAGGGATTGTGGCTTTTCCTCCTGCCTGCTCCTTTCTGATGCCCCTCCCTCACGTTTGCTTGTTCAGGGGTTTGGGCCACAGGTGGAGGCCAGCAAAGACCAGCAAGTGCCCCGTTCAGGAGCTGACCTGTCTGCTGGGGAGGAGATGGCGGTTTGCACTGAGCCGAAGAGGTTTGGGATACAAGTGCAGTGCACAGGAGGGGATGCTGGGCAGCCAAGGGAAGGAGTCCTCCACATGATTCATTCCAGACTCCCACATCCTGGGGATATGCTATCTGCCCAGGGCTCTGCCACTCCGTGCTTGGCACCCTGTTCATGCTCTAATTTCATCCTCCGTGGCTCCATGAAGCAGGCAAGGCAGGGATTCTGGTGCCCATTTCATAATAACGAGAGAGAGGCTGGTGGCTTGTCCAAAGTCCCACAGCTGGTATGTGCACAGCAGAAGTGCTAGCAGAAGACCCAGGTCTACCTTCTCCATGGGCAGAGTGTCTTCCTCTCTGTCACTGCTAATTATAACCCAGTGAGTATTTCTGGCCTAGAGGCTCACAAGGCATCCCTCCCCTATCTAGCACTTGTGTGCTTTGAAAGGGGTGTTGGGGACTTGTCACCTGCTAGTTATGGGGGCAGTATGCATTCTGGTCTTCTTGCTGGTCTGGGGACTTTGATAATCAGGAGGAGACCCCAGGCAAGCAGTTATCACAGAGATTACCACTGAAGCCAGGATGCAGGGGCATTGAGGGTGAGGGGGTGTGTGGGGAGGTGAGGGATCCCATCCCCCTGCCATCCAGCTGCAGGAGCCAGGGCTGGCAGGAGTGGAGTCTGGGCATAGTCTGATTCCAGCTCAGAGGGTGGGACCTCAGATATTTAAGCCAAATGCCCCACTCTTTACCACCTTCACGCAGGTAGTCCCTGAGTCTTGCTGATTCTTCCATTGTTCCTTAGTGACTAGGCTACTTCACCTTCTCCTCTTCTGCACCCCCAACTGCTGACACACCATTTCCAGCTGCTGCTATTTCTCACCCTGACTACTGCAATCACCTCATAAGTGCTGTTTCTACCTCCAGGCTCTTCCTCACTCCAAACCCCTAGGGTTCTCACCTGAAAGCTGATTACACTCAGCCTCCGTGCTCCCCTCACTCACCTGCCGTGTTCCATGCTTCAGCCCCGTGCACTTCTCCCACCCCACCTGCTTTTCTAGGTGATGCCTTTGTTCCTACAGGCATGGAGAGCTGGCTGTGAGGACGCTGGATGCCAGACTGAGGACTTGGGATATTATATACAATTGGAAAACAAGGAAAGATCTTAATAAAGCAAGAGTGCTTTTTTCCCCTAAGAAGGTAATTCCAGCAGCTTGTAGAAAAGGCTGGTGCCTTCCACAGAGTTGAGGCACTCTAATAGACTCTAGGATTATTTCACTGGGTTGTGGCATGCACATCTGGGCTCCCTCTACCTTACTGCACTAGGAGCAGGGCCTGGGGCTCATTTGTGTGCAGTGCCTGGCACAGAGTCTGGCACACAGGAGATGTTGGGTAAACAGTTGCTGGATTTATTAGCAAATGATACTGGTTCATGGAATGCAGGAGAGCTGGGTTCTCCTTGAGCCTTTCAGGAAGCACCCTGGAGCAGATCCCTTCTCCTGAGTTCCCAGAGAGGTACTCACCCATCAGACAGGATGCCCTCTGCGATCTCACACACCAAGACAAAGAGCAGCATAAAGGTCAGGATCCAGCGCAGGTTGTGCCCAGGGAAGTGGAGCCACGTGCTGTGGTGGATGTGTACCTTGGAGCTCTGACTGCCCCATCCTGCAAGGAGAGACAGGAAGATCGGGAAGCCTGGTGGACAGGGAGGAAGGTGTATGAACTCCAGGAAGGTGCTTAGGCATTGGGTCCATGGTGGGGCGGGGAGCATACCCCTTCCTACACCTGTGCATGAGAATGCCAGAGTCTGGCACACACCAACTAAGTGTCCAAGCATGAAGCCTGGACCTGCCCAGGCCCACTTATGCAGGTGCCCATTTTAAATTCTGATCTCTTGTGTGACAAGTTATCACATAAACAAGCCATTTGGTTGAGAACAGAAGTGTAGATGCTGGTATAATGTTTGATACACCAATGAGCATATGCTTGCATATGCTTCCTTCTTGTTTCTATTTGTTTTTGTCAACAGCTAGCAACTCTTTGCTTCTGCAGCATCTTGCTCTTTTTAATTTTGTTACAATATTTTTTCTTCCCAAAAGCTGTATATGAATTTTAAGATTCGCTTTTTATCTTAGAGTGAATTAACACCGTTGGGGGAGACAGGGGACACCCTATGAGTAGACAGAGCTTAGCCAGCTTGGGAAATTCAAGGTCTTGAAGAGGGATGAAGGGGACCCTGAGAAGAGGCACGCAGATTGTCGGGGCAGTGGCGCCCAACTTTGCAGAGCTTTCAAGCAGGGGCGCTGGGGGCCTCTGGCGTCCGAAGTCAGGGGCTGCTGGGCACGGTGCCTGAGAAGTTGCGCTCTGGGGACACGCACCTTTGTGGGTCGGAGGGAAGGGGATCCAAGTCCCTAGCTCTCACCTCTCCTCGCCCAGGCCGAGTGGGACCCTGGGACGGTCAGAGACTACACAGGGGATTGTAGGGCCTCCGTGCCCGCCTCTGGGGCGCAGGCTGCACTCCTGGGCCCTGCTGCGGCTGAGAGGGAGGGTGCCTTGGGGGAGGGGTGACCCGACTCGGCGCAGACCAAGTCTCTCCCGACCTTTTCAGTGTGTACAGAAACCTCTGCTTTTCCTTTCTCCATCCCAGCTCCGGCCCTGAGATAGCAGAACTTGGGGGTCCCCTCGGTCAGAAGCGTCCGCCGTGTTCGATGCAGGTTTAGGGGCACCCCGGGGAGTGAGGGGATGTGCAGGTGTGCGAGCGCGGGGACCCGGGGTAGTGCGCAGAGCAGGGGATCCCGGGAGGGGGACGAGCGGCGGTCTCGGGGCTCCAGGGGACACCGAGCGGTGCGGCGCGCGGCGCCTCCTCCTCCTCCTTCCTCCCCGCCTCTGCCCTCCCCTCCTCCGCTGCTCGCGCCCGCGCTCACCGATGAAGAGGATGGGGAAGGTGATGAAGAGCAGGAAGACGTGCGGCACCACGTTGAGCGCATCCACGAAGCAACCGTTGTTGAGGACGCCCTGGTCCACCCGGTAGGCGGCCGAGTGGTTCTCGCTGCCGCAGAAGGCCAGGGGCATGGCGGCGCGGGGCGGACACGGGCTGGGCTGCGGCTGGCTCCACGCGCCTCCGCGCCTCTGTCCCCGGCTGCTCAGCTGCCCGGCCCGGCCGCCAGGCCCCCGCCCGCCCCCCCGCGGCCCCGCCCCGCCGGCTCGCCGGCTCCCCGCAACCTCGCCCTGCTCCACTGTCTGCGGGGCCCGGGGGGCGGCCGGGAGCCCGACTGACCGGGCCACGCTCGGTCCCCTTTCCAGCTGTGACCGCCTGCGCCCAGATGTGCTCGGGGACGCTTTGTGAGCGCCCCGCTGCGCGCGTGCGCTTGGAAAGAGGGGGAAGGCAGGCCGGGTGAGTGGGCACGCTCATATCTGGGTGGAAGAGTGGGGGTGCAGAAGAGAGGAGGAGGGCCCACGTGGGTCTGGAGTGGGAGCGTTCGAGGTCTTGAGTATGAGCCCACTGCCCGGGGTCTGAGATGTGGGCTCACCTGGGCCGGGCGTCATTAGATGTAGTTAGATCCGAGGGTCCTGGTGGGGGCAGAGTGGAGCAAGTCCCCACCCCATACGGACAAAAAAAGCAGTGAAGAACATTACTTTGGGCGGGGGGTTGGATGGCAGTGCTTGGAATATATTCAAAAGTGGTCCTAGACGTGGGCGCTCATAGGTGCTTTCCGGTGTAAACACCGCTTTCACAAACGGGATCTCCCAACACTTTTGCTAAGTACACGTTGTAATTTCTCCCCCTTTTTTTTCTGATGAGAAAACTGAGGTTCAGGGAGGTTACATGACTGACCCAAGATTTCACTGCCAAAAGTGGGGAAGCATAATTTGAACCCAGCTCTTCAGATCCCCACCGCCCCTCTCCATCTTCCTAAGGCATCCACCTAATACATTGAAACCTCCCAGCGTCTGGCAGGTGAATGGGTAGAGTGGATCCTGGCCCAAGGCTGGCAAAGAGGCCATTGGTGGAGTTGTATCCAGCAAAAGCAATTGGAGACAGGAAGGATGGCAAGAGAAAATAGTCACCCGAGGCTGTCTTCTTAATCTGACCCAGACAGGTTTAAGGAGTTCAAGGACCTGGTGAAATTGTAGACAATTTTATGCATTCCCACAGTTTTTGGAGAGATTCTCACAGCTGCATGGCCAATAAAGTTTATGTCTTATGAAGAAAGAAGAGCAAATGGGGTTTTAAATGAGCTTTTAGAAGAATTTCCTGAGTTAGGGGTATGGGGCATAAATGTCTGTTCTCAGGAGGGACTACGGGGACACCCAGGGAAGCTCTTTCCAGCCCTTTTCCCTCTGAGCTCCTCTGAACCTGTTCTGAGGTTGCTTTGAGGCTCAGGAGCCTTTTCAGGACATGGTCAGGCAAGGTCTGGGCTCTGCCTCAGGCCCTGGAAGCCATTGGGGCAGAAGGCAGGTGGCTTGTGTGAGCAGCCTGGGGAGGGCAGGCGCTCAGGGTCCTAAAGCCTCAGACTTTCAGGGGATCTTTCTGAAGCTCAAAGACATTTCCAGCCAAAACAGTGAAAATTTGGTGGCAGTAAATGTTTAGCACTAGCGAGCGGCAGGAGTCCATCAACCTGGGTGAATGCAGGCTCTGAAAAGGCGATTGCTGAGTCCATGCAGCCAAGTGAAAAAACTTGTGAGGTAATGTCAGGGGAAAAGGAGGAAACAAATCGTGTTTCCTATGATTATTAAATATTAAATGTGGATGTTTGAATGCAAGCCTGCAGGGGAAGCTCAGACTTGCAAGGGGCTATTGCATTAGGGTGGTGGGCAGTTATATGTCACCTACCATTGCTGTGCTTGTGATTGTTATTACCATTTTCTTTCTGCAAAAACGAGACAACTGAGGTTCAGAGTGATGAGGTGGTCTCCTAACAAGATTTTTTAAAGTTTCTTTTTTTTTTTTGTTCCAAGTTTTCTCAAACTCTCTGCAATGTTGCCATTTTATTTTTGTAGTTACAATTTCAGTTTTTCACACTTGCAGCAATGCTATTTTTCCTTTTAGTACTAACAATATGCATATTTTTAGATAAGTCCCCAACCACCACCACTAGTTGTGTGTTTGACAAGTCACCATTCTGTGCTTCAATTTCCTCCTTTCTAAGTGGAGAAGATAGTAATACCAGCCCCAGAGGATTAAAACAAGATCACAGGTTTAAATATGCTCTGTAAGCCAGGGAGATGGCTCAGCTGCCTACTTCATCCCCTGGAACCCCCAATCATTGAAGGTTATCTAGTGATTGTCCCCGTCCTTAGCACTAAGCACACAGTGCCTGGCACAACCCACACACTTGCCTCTTCCAGGTCATTTGAAATAAACAAAAAGCTGGGTCCAACCCAAGCATAAAGGACTATTAGGGGACCCTCAGCTGGGACTCAGTGTTGGGTCTGGAGGCTGGAGTGGAGCACCGTGTTGGGCATCTCTAGCACAAACCCACTGTGTGACTGTGGTAAATTTCACCTTTTCCTACACCTAGCTTTAGAGGAAAGAGACCCGTCACACTGCCCACTGTGTCGTTGCAGTTATTTGAAAGTGTGGAGTCAGATGCACATAGGGCATGAAAGGACTTCTGTATCGTGGACTGCAATCTTGGAAACAACCCAAATGCTCATCAGTAGGGGGCTGGTTAAAACAAAACAAACAAAAAAACATGGTATTATTCATACAGGGGAATACTGTGAAGAAAGTATAGAGAATAAAGTAGAGTTATGTATACAGGCATGGAAAGATGCCCAAGGCATGGATATGGAGCAACCTATGCTGCAGGAAACCCTTTATTTCTACAACAGAAATAGACACGGAGCTACAAACGTCTCCACCGGGAGGCGCTGGGTCTCACGTTTTCCCACCTCCAGCGATGCCTCCTAGCTTCTGATGCGGGGAGGCATGCAGTGAGGAGCGCAGGTTCAAGGAGCTTGCTCAGAGCAGGGGTATTCATTCCCCTTTGGGAATTCCCAGCCTTCCTCCCTGCAGGATGGAAAACCTGGCATGGATTTGTGGAACCTGGATTCTCCCCACTCACTGGCCCAGTGGGTGGGTGTGGCCTAAGGCAGGGTCCCTCCCCTCCTTTGTCAGGCAAGGGCGTGGTGCAGAGCTTCATAAAAGTCTCCCAGCTCTGATGTTCAGGCTTTAGTGCCCTGTCTCTATCTCCCTGGTCAGATGTGTCAGCGATTATGGTAGGGAAGGTCATCAGGATGATAATGATGACACGATGGGGCGGGGTGATATTTCAAGAAATTAACCCTTTCAATAACCACAGTCAATAGTGGGCTGGTGAAAAACACACAGAAACAGAAATCATGGTATGATCCATTCAATGGAATACTGTGCAACAAATGCAGAGAATGATGTAGGGCCATCTGTACTGACTTAGAAAGATGCCCCCCCCCATCCCTCTTTCAGGCAAATGATTGCAGCTGTGGCCAGGTGGAAAGCAGACACTTGCTGTTTCAAAGCCTGTGTCCATGGGGTGGGTTGGGGTGTGGAGAGGGACTTAGAAGACTATAAAATCATTAGAAGAGAGGATTGAATTACAGGCAAAATGTCATGGCTGGAATTGGGAGGGAAAAGTCATTTCCTCTTTCATTTCCATCCTGCCCTATGTCAGGAGGAAGGAAGAGGAGAGAGAAGGTATTGAGAGCGAGCAGGAGCCTGTGCCCAGCCTTGGCCTGTCTGCTCTATGTGGGGGAGTGGGAGGGGGGGTTGGGGGGTGGGTGGAGATAGTCACTCAACAAGCAAAAGGCTGTACATTGTGCCAAAAAACCCACACACTGGCTATTTTGAAGAAAGGTTTCCTTATCCCAAGGCAGGGCCACCAGACTGTCAGAGACAAGGGACCCTCGGCTATACTTGCATGGGTAACAAGGCACACCTTTCCAGTATCTTGGTGCCACGTAACTAGGGAGGCGGGGAAAAAACTCCAAGGGTCAACGTTTTCTGCCAGGTTGGTGGAATGGGGCTTGAAATAGAAATTAAATCAAGTTCTTGTTCCTGCCCATTTAAGTTTTGGTCCAAGATCATCCTCACTACAGTGACGTAATTTGGAAGGCGATTCGATTCCATGCATGACCCGTGTGCTCTACACTCTTGAGGCCACTTGAAGTCGAACTCAGCCTTTCATTGCATCCCCAAAAGATCCAGCTCCCCAGTCCACCAATTAAAAATGGAGGCTTTGCCCTGGCTGGTTTGGCTCAGCGGTTAGAGTACTGGCCCGAGGACCAATGGGTTACGCGTTCGATTCCGGTCAAGGGCACGTACCTAGGTTGCAGTTCATCCTGGGCCCTGGTTGGGTCGTGTGGGAGGCAACCAGTCGATGTGCCCCTCTCACATCGATGTTTCTCTCTCTCTCCCTCTCTCCCACTCTATCTGAAGATAAATAGAAAAATGTCCTCGGGTGAGGATCAAAAAAAAATGGAAGCTTTGCTGAACTCATCAAGGGGAGGTGGAAGGTTGTAATTTTCACACCTCACAGCAGAAACTTAGTAAAATTCCCCCGTTTCTCTACTCCTAATGGCCTTCTCCCTCATGTGTTATTGTGTATCTCCTCTTCCTTTCTTCCATACGGCCTCTTTTTAAAAACACACCCCAATTCCCCAGAACAACACAGCATTTGCGTCCAGTGTCACACCCACTCAGGGTTTCTCCAGCACACCTGTTTCCCTTCCCAGCCGCTGACCATCCTCAAATCTGCTCTCTTCCGGGGTGATAAACAGGGGAGCGGGGAGAGAATAAGATGTTTCTGTCTTTTGTTTCACCAACATTTGTTGAATGCTTAGTATGTGCCACACACTTTCCCTGTTTTAAACCTCAGAGTAACTCTGTTTAGCAATTACTATTTTCAGAGACAGCTGAGGCTCAGAGGAGTTAATTCTTCTCCCAAGGTCACACAGCTGGGACTTGGTAGAGAAAGGATTCAAAGCCATTTGGGCCTGGCTCCAGAGTCTGTGCTGTTAACCACTCCCAAAGGGATGCTGGGCATACTGAGGGTTTTTCTGCCTCTGAGACTGTCTCCTGAGGAGGGAGTGCAGGCCCCAAAGAGCAGACCTTTGGGGAAGCCTGCATATCTGTGCATTTTGCCTTTTCTCTGTGTTAGAAACCAAAGGAAAGTCCAGTCCTGGCATCGGTCGCTGGCATCGGTCAGGAGGCCAGATGGGAGCACTTGAGTGAGGGGGCTCTGCGGGCTGGGGCCTCACCCTGCGGGTAAAGCAGCCACACCAATGACCCCGTGGTGATTTGCTTTGGAGAGAAACCCCATCAGCGACAGAGGGAAATGACTGCATGCGAGCTACCCAGGAACATTTCAGGATCTGGCCCAGCGCTGTGGGATCCCGTTAGGTATGCCAACCCACCCTCTGCCCGCCTGGGGCCACACTACAGCAGAACCTCCATCTGGGCTCAGTCAAAGCAGATGCCTCTCTCTGGCACAGCCTGGCTGTGGACAGCTGCCCCAGCTGCCAGGGCCTGGAGGGCTCTGCTAGAGCTGGGGCTGAGGCCAGGGAAGATGGGGTACTGCTGCACAACCTGCCTTTCCCAGTTCCTCCCCCCAGTTCCTGTCCCCTGAGCAGAGGCTGGCTGGATCCAAACTCTATGCTGGGGACCTTTAGATCCCAGTTCTACCCAAGCAGCCATGACTGTGGGCAAGTCAATCTTCCTGATCCTCTACTATAAACGAGGAAGAAGGATCCCTCCTTCATGGATCATGAGTGTGAGAAAGCCTGGCACACAGTAGACTTCATATCTATTTTCAGATCAGCTGAGAGCGTCATGCCTGAAATCCTAAGACGTTTATTGATTTTTGACCAGTTTTATTGAGCTGTAACTGACATATAACATTGTGTAAGTTTAAGATATACAACATAATGTTTTGACATATGCATGTATTGGGAAATGATAACCACAACAAGCTTAGTTACATCTCACGTATTTACAGTTCTTTTCTTGTGATGAGAACTTTTAAGATCTACTATCCTAGTAAGTTTTAAATATACAATAAAATATTGTTAACTATAGTCACTATGCTAAATATAACATCCCCAGAACTTATTTATCTTATAACTGAAAGTTTATACCTTTTGACTCCCTTTACTCAACTCCCCCCCATCCTCTGGCAACCACCAATCTACTCTCTGCTTCTATGACTTCAGCTTTTTTAGATTCCGTATATGAGACTATATGGCATCTGTCCTTCTCTGTCTGACTTATTTCACTTAGCATCGTGCCCTCAAGGCTCATCCGTGTTGTCACAAATGGCAGGATTTCCTTCCTTTTGTGTCTGAATGATATTCCATTTCATACCACATTTTTCTTATCCATTCATGTGTCCGTGGACACTTAGGTTGTTTCCATATCTTGACTATTGTAAATAATGCTGCAACACATACTAATTTTTAATACTTAACTGAGCTCCTACCTAAAACTTAAGTGGACAAGAACGAAGTGCCAAGCCCTTTATTGCATTATCTGGTTGATCGTCATCTCCCTTTAAGGCAGGTGGCATAAGGCAGAGAGGAAAACTCACTTGCCCAAGGTGCCCCAGCAGAGTAAACTGCAGAGCCTGGGAGCCTCCTGCTGAGAAATGGGGTGGGTGGGGTAGGGGTGGGGAAAATGAGGGAGGCAGAAAGGGAAGTGGGAGTAGGGTGGGTGGCCGTGTCTGGGAGAGGTGTCTGCAGAGCAACCCATGTCCTTGTTTAGACTTGCTGCTTGAGTGTGTGCCTATATGTAACATATATAGCTGACTTCCGTGTGCGCTGGTGAAAACTCAGTGCATACATGGAGATGTGTGGCAGCCGGGACTGTGATTCTGTGGGGGAGGAGGGGGGGACACTCTTCCCTTCAGTGCTTGGGCAAAGAAAGACTCCACTCAGGCCAGCTGAGACCTGGAAGGGAGGGAGGGAGATTGGGGGTGAGAGAGACAGAGACACCGAGAGACTCACAGCCACTACCTAACATTTACTTGCTTGAAGGAAACGTTGCTGAAGTACTCCCCTCATGCCCATGTACAGTCAAAATCTATTTTTAGCTAAAACGAATATAATAAACATTCAATTTGGTAATTACATTCAATTTTAAGCTTTTGAATAGCCAGTGTGCTCTTGAGAAGATAATCATTTAATGATGTGGGCGGTATGGGGCTTGGGCAAAGGACAGAGCTTGAAATTCTGTCAAGAAGAGTGAGCCCGGTGGTTTGAAGAAAGCATCACCATTTCCACTGGGATTAGAGAAACTGGTCCAGCTTCCCGTGGGAGAGGGTGGGGCAGGAGGATGTTGAGGTGTTGCTTGCTCCCCTAATTGGGAGAAATAACCCGGCTCAGCCAAAGGGTGCCCAGATCAGTAACCGAGGCAACTAGTCAATCAATAAGCAGGCATTTATTGGGGATGTGCTCTGTGCCAGCTGCGTTCCCCTGTAACCTTGCAGCATGAATATTACTGTGTCCTTAGGAAATTGAGGGCCAGAGAGGCTAAGGCACTTGCCCTAGCACCACAGCCAGAGACATAGCCTAGGTTGAAACCCAGGTTCAGCAGGGACTGGAACCTGTGTGCTTCCTATACCAGTGGTTCTCAAAGTGTGGTTTTGGGACCAGCACCATCACTCGAGAAGCTGAACAAATGCAGATTCTCTGTCCTACTCCAGACCTACTAACCCTGAAACTCTGGAGGTAGAGTTCAGACATCTATTTTACCAAGTCTTCCAGGTGATTCCAATGCACGCAAAGTTTGAGAATGACTGCTCTCTACCACATTGTCTCATGGTAAGGCATAACAACCCTTGTCCCTGCCCTCTGGGGCTTACAGTCTGGTTGGGAAAACAAGATAAATACACTTATTTAAAAAAATAAATGGTGACTGGACTATGAGAGGTAGCTTGTTGGGGGCTTCAGGAGAAAAGGTGGTTTCAAGGGATGGCCCAGCCTGTCCAGGTGAAGAAGGGGGAAGGCTGCATGGCTGAGAGGGAGATCAGTGTGTAAAAGTGGAAGAAGGAAGCTGAAATAAGGCTTTCTAGATGCAGTGAGTGAACCATGAGTCTTGCTGGGATGGGGCACTCTGAGGAGTCATGGAAAATATGGGCGGTGGGGGCTGAACTGCCCGTGCTCTGGCATTTCTAAGGAACTGCCTCCACAGATGGTGGCTGTTCACTTGACAACCCACATTTAGGGAGCACCTGTCGTGTGTGTGCCCAGCGCTAGGCAATGGGAGCTAAAACGGGCTCCCTCACCCACTAACTACCTGCTTCTCAGCTTTCAGCACTGGGCTCATATGTCACTTCCTGGGTGAAGCCTTCCCTGACCCTCCCACACGACAGTCCCTGGCTTGGGTCCCCCAGCATTTGGTATAGTCCTTGTCACTGCTCTTACCACCCAGTATGGTGATGAGTCATTTGCGGGGCTATCTGTCCCACTGGACTGGGAGCTGCCTGAGGGTTGAGATAGTCTTCTGTATCTTTGGTTCTGGCACAGAGTAGGTACTCAATTTCAGTAAGTATTTGTTAAACGAATGACTGAATGAATCCATCAGTGATGATGTTTACCCTCAGACATAGCAGCTGTGTGCTTGCTCAGCTAAGTGAAAAATCGATGTCTATAAATTGGATTCAACTTTCTCATTGACTTCCATTATCTAATCAAGGTGCATTTTCTTGGTCTGTTTTTGACAGATTCTTCTTCATTCATTTGTTGGCATAGCTTTACTGAGCACATACTATGTGCTGGGCACCTTATTAAGTATTGGAGAACCAGTGGTGAATACAAGGCCTGCACTGAAGGAGCTCACTGTTTAATTTTTTGGGAGTCTCCAATACCTCACTATTAAGGTTTTTGTTTTTGTTTTATTTTTAAATATTTTTCCTGTATTGATTTTAGAGAGAGAGGAAGGGAGAAGGAGAGAGATAGAAACATCGATGAGAGAGAACATTGACTGGCCGCCTCCTGCATGCCCCCCGCTGGCGATTGGGCCCACAACCTGGGCATGTGCCCTGACCGGGAATCGAACCAGTGACCTCTTGGTGCATGAGTCCGAGCTCAACCAGTGAGCTACTCCAGCCGGGTTGTTTTTGTTTTAATTGTCGACCTTCTATGAGAATGGATTTAAACTCTTTGGGGTTAAATCCAATAAAAAGTTGGGCTCGCTTCTCCAGTAGTTTCCTGGGATTTGTAAATCCTCCCTAAATGCATCTGTGGACCTTGAGTCAGGAACTGTGGGCCTGAGGTGGCTGCCAGGTGTCTGTTGGTCTGTGCTGAGGCTTTGGAGCCCCATCAGGCAGAATTTTGCTCTGTGACCCGTCAAGTGGGAATGAGGCCTGAACTGCAAAGTCTGAGCCAGCTCAATGGTTTCAGGATCATCTGTGATAGATGAAGAGTCTGTGGCCAGAGTGGCTAGCAGCGTGGCATCTAGTCTTCCTCTGAGGTGGCTGCCTTCATTGCTTGCCTGTGGTGCTTGCTGAGAACCTCCATTGTCTGCCCATCTGTAAGCAACACGCGGACTGTGGGGAAACAAAACTCCGTTGGATTTCTCAGGGCTCCTGTAAAAAGTCCTAGCCTCCTGAGACTTGGAAAATATACATATCTCATGTACTATGAGAATTAGACCTGTAGCTATTGGTCTAGATAAGTGGTCTGGTCCTAAAGGAGACTCAAACATACCCAGCCACACCACTGCGGGCACCTGCCCAAATCCCTGGAAGCAGAATCTCAAAGAGAGATGTGTACACCCGTGTCCACAGCAGCATTGTTCGCAGTTGCCAAAGGTGGAAGCCATCCAAGTGGTCACTGCCAGATGAATGGATAAACAACATGTGGTCCTTACATACAATGGAATATTATTCAGCCTTAAAAAGGAAGAAAATTCTAACACGTGCTACAACATGGATGAACCTTGAGGATATTACACTAAGGGAATTAAGCCAGTCACAAAAAGACAAATTCTGTATGATTCTATTTATGTGAGGTACTTAGGAAAGTCAAAATTATAGAGACGGAAAGTAGAATGGCAGTTGCCTGGGGCTGGGGGAGGGGATTGGGAATTGGTGTTCAGTGGGCACAGAGTTCCAGTTCTGCATGATAAAGAGTTCTGGAGATGGATGGTGGTGATGGTGGCCCAATACTGTGAATGTATTGAATACCACTGAACTATGCACTGAAAATGATGAAGATGATAAATTTTATGTTATATGTATTTTCCCACAATTAAAAAAATGATAATAAAACGTCTCTTAGCTCTCCAAGAGGGCCAAAGTGTTGTAGCCAGGACCAGTTTCCTAGGTTAAGCCCCTAAGACGCCATGAAGACTAGAGCTCTAGCTTCCTAGGTGTGTATATTCCAGAAGTTTAGGGTGAGAATCCACAATCCTTTCCATCCATTCTCAAAGCAGCAAAGGTTGTTCTCCCTTTCTTTCTTTCTCTCTCTCTCTCTCTCTCTCTCTCTCTCTCTCTCTCTCTCTCTCTCTCTTCTTTCTAGAGATGAGGAGGACGACTGTCTCTCTCCTGTATATAAATGGAGAAAATTCATTGATTTCCATCCCTTGCCTGTGGAGTATCTCACCACTCATGTAGATTTTTCCATCTGGTTTTCATGGCATCACCCCAGGGGTAAGGGTTGGGGCAACTGAGCGGGGGAGGGGAACAAACATGCTTATTATTTAATGTAAGGTAATTGACAAGAACTCTGTCTTTATTCTAGAATACCTTGTGTGCACTTCAGGATAAAATTAATAAAGATGAATATTAAAACTCAACCTGTATACATGTGTGTGCATGTAAGCATTCAGCTGGTGGCCTCTTGGGGGAGCAAGTGCTCCCTAGAAAGGGAAGGTGCATGGAGGACCTTCTGCAGCTAACGCTGGAGGGGGAGACAGCTCCCCAGGTGCTGGAGTTGTAGGTGTGGGGACACAGAGGCAGGTGAAGAACAGCCCCTGGCCACAGAGCCCATCTTTGGGAAGCTCCATCCTGAGGGGTGAAATGTGCTCCAAGCTGCTCTTTCTACAGCATTTATCCCAGGTTTTTAAAAAAGTAACACTCACTTGAGACCCAAGAACTGTTTCTAAACACCTTATCTATATTCCTTTAGATTCTCACCATTCTGTGGAGTAGATAGTACTTACACCCCTTTTTATAGTTGGGGAAACAGAGATAGATATTAAGTAGAGTGCCCAGGTCAGATTTTAGTTCTTACTTCTCAGGATATTTGGGGAGCAAGTGTATCTCAGCCCTGAGAGTTCTGTGGTCATAGCAGACCCCTCATTTTCCCATTTCTTGTCCCCAGGTGGTGGCCAAGCAGCTGGCTCTGCCAGCTGGGACTTGGTGAGGGTTCCACACATCAAGGGAGTTAACCCCTTGCCTCCTGAGCCCCAGGTTTCTCCCAGAGTAGGGCACAGGGACAGGAAAAGGGAAGAACAGAAGGAAAGGAGGGAAGGAACTACTGGGGACCGAGGTCCTTAGTGGACCCTGCTTTGTGCCTGCCAAGATCTATCTCCCCTTCCCCTGTAACAGCATCCCAGTTTTCCTTTTTGGAACCCACCCTTTCCCCTTACTCAGTCCATGGGGGGGCTGGTGGGGCTACATGGGTAAATGTATGACTCACACCTGGCCAATTGGAGAAGGCCTTACCCCCAAGTCAAGCTAATCAGGGGAAAATCTTCAGGATTTAACCAGAACTCTTAGGATAGAGAGATGGTTTTCCATCGGGGTTGCACTACCTGGTAAGAAATGTTTTGAATGCTGGAGGGCCATCTTGGCATCACAGGGGAAGAGCCTATATGAGAATGAAGCCAACCAGAGGTGGGTAGAGCCAAGAGATGGTGTGACGGGTAATCTTATGTATCAACTTGGCTAGGCCACGCTACCCAGCTATTTGGTCAAACATATCTGGGTGTTTCTGTGAAGACATTTTTAAGATAAAATTAACATTTAAGTTAGTAGACTTTGAGTAAAGATTATCCTCTGTAATGTGGGTGGGTTTCATCCCATTAGTTGAAGAACTTCATAAAAGACTGATTTCCTTGAGCAAGAGGGAATTCTGCCTCCAGATTGCCTTCAGACTTGGGCTGCAGTATTAGCTCTTCCCTGGGTCTCCAACCTGCTCCCCTGCCCTGCAGATTCTGGACTTGCCAAGCTCCGCAATTGTGTGAGCCAATTCCTCAAAATCTCTCTTCTCCTCCCCGATCCGTTCTCTCCTGACCAACCCTCTCCGACAGTTACAGATGGCCAGAACACATTTCTGATGTCTTACTACTGGGATCTAGCCAGACCTGACATCAAATACCCCTGGATTTTCACTTAAGTGGTCATCTTGAATTGGGTTTCTGTCACTAACAGCCCAAAGGGTTCATCTCAGGCGGGAGCAGAGCTCACGGGACTGAGCTCTCGTTCCATGCCAGGCCCAGTGTTCCCAGTCCACAACTGACCTGGGCCTTGGATGCACAGAAGTCCACGTGGGCGTGAGGAGGACAGGGTAGAGTGAACATGAATATGGGCAAAGACACACACACAAGTGTCAGGGGCCAGGTGACAGGACTCTATATACCAGGCTGAGGAGTTTGGACATTGTCCTGAGGACAGCAGGGGAGGTGTTGAAGAGTTTTAAGGAGAGCAGGTGTCAGCGGCTTCATTCTGCAGTGGGAAGGACCCGTGACGCAGAGAGAAACAGGTGCAGAGAGGAGTTATTGTAAGGCCGGAGTTTTCCCTGGTGCTTGCTCCTGAAGTCATATTCTGTACACCACTTCACAGAGGTTAATGATGTGGACTCTTAGAGCCACCCTGCCCGGGTCTACATCCTGGCTTTTCCACTTACTATCTATTTAACTCAGGTATGTTACTTAAGTCTTGGTGCCTCAGTTGCCTTGGTGAAGGTAACATATTGTCTACCTCTTAGTAATGTCTTATAATGATTACATGTCACTCCATGGTGGGGGCTCAGCACAGTGCTTGACACATAGTAAATACCTAGCAGTTAGTAACAATCTGACTCCTGCCAAGGTCAGTGGGTGGGCTCCTGGGCTGAAACACTCAGGCCCCAGGACAGCTGTGGCAGGGCCTCTGGCCCTCTGCCCTCTCCCTGCGCCAGCCCCCACCTGCCTTCCCCAGGGGGCTGTGCCTGCATCCTCCAGTTCTCACAGAGCATGGCCAGCCTGGGCCCCAGGGACCTGGTAGTGGCCATTGCAGAGACAGGAAGGGAAAAGGGCTTTCAGCTCTGAAGACGGATTTTTATCCAAATCTCAGGCTTGAGAATTAGGTTGGAACTGGGTAAACACCAGCTTCCTAGCCCTGCGCAGGCCCAAAGGGGAGCCTCTGAAGCACGCAGCTGTATGCCCAGCCCTTGCACTCCGACTTCCAGGTGCGGAGATGAGAGGCTCAAGCCCAGCTCAGCAAACCTGGGGACCAGCTGCGGGAAGCAAGTTCAGTGAGATAAATAAACTGCTAAAAGTTTAAAGTCAAAGGGCACCTTGAATTCCCAGCCTTTTTCAGTTTTGTTTCCACAGTACAATAGAAATGGTAGCTCTACCACCAAGTTAGGGGGGCACTGGACAAGTCACCCCCTCCTCGGCCTCAATTTTCATGAATACCCAAGGGTGAGAGTTCAATTCAAAGGTGGTAAGCAGGGCTCATCTGTGGACCAGATTTGACTGGTTGTTAGTGGCTCCCTGATTGGCTGGTTAGAGAGTGGCTCCCTGATTGGCTGGTTAGAGAGTGGCTCCCTGATTGGCTGGTTAGAGAGAGCTCTGGGATTAATGTAGTGATGTCTGCCATGTGCGTGGGAGCCAATGGGTGGTGCGTGGGGAGTCCTTTTCCCGGATGGGTTATAGTCCCGAATACTCAGTCTCGGCACCGAAGTGGATTCCCAGGTCTGGCCCAGTGCCCCTAGTGGACTCTCGCCTCAGCAGTGCCCTCATGGCCCCACGGAAGGTCAGGAACTGCTTTCGGCCCCACCTCTGTCTTACCACTCATTTCTGGGCTGTTTCACTTCTTATCTGGTATTGCCAATGTCTGCTGGCGAGAGCTGTGTACTTTGGGTTCAACATGGGACAACTTTCCAACACATGAGAACTGATTTCCTTGATGATGGTGAAGAGGGAGTCAGGCCTCATAGAAAAGGAAGCTGAAGCCCAGTGTAGCCCACACACCCTGCCAGCCCTAGGCGACCTCATGGCTCAGGACTTATGTCACCCCTGTCCCAGCCTCCCCCATTCCCTCTTCCCACCCTGCCCAGTGGCACACCTCCCCTGCCCCTCTCCTCCAACCAGGGCTCAAAGTCCTCTTTATTGTCTCACTCATCAAGTACTGACAAGCACTGACAAGTCATTCACTCTGAGGTGCCAAGGACTAAGAATAGCTGGAGATAAACTTCAAATGGTGAGATTCCAGGCATCAACAAGCAGGCCTCCAGCAGCAGTACTTGTGAGTCACGTGTACCAGAGGTAACCATCGCTGAACAGCAGAGTATTAGTTGTTCTTCAACTGTGGGGAGAATTGTTCCGCCCAAGGTCTGGAACCTGAGACATTCCAATGAGGGCTGCCCTGCCCTGTGCAGGATGTCGTGAAGAAAGTTATGGTCTGTGGAGCCACAGTGCCTGGGCTTCAAATGCCAGCCCCTCTCCTTTCTCCTGTGACCTAGCGAAAGTCACTCGCCCCTTTGTGCCTCAGTCTTCTCTGAATAAAATGGGGTTAGTGATGTTAGGAGTACCCACCTTGTAGAGTTGTTGAGGGGAGCAGATGAGCTTAGTGCTTAGAACAGTATCTGGCATGTAGTCAATGCTATCGAAGTGTTGGCTGTTATTGTGACGCTCCTTGGGGGGTCATGCACCAATCCCGGTCATTGCAGCTTGAGATGGCAGACACCGGGGTCCAGCCCAGCCCTAGAAAGCACACATTAGGTGGCAGCAGATATGAGCCCCCTCCATTTACCTTCATTTTGGAATTATCTCCAGAGCCAAGTTAAGAGTTAGACCAGAAAACACAGAGAATTCCTCAGCATGGTTGCTGTTTCTGGGAGCCAGTTATTTGGAGGTCATTGTGGCTTTGTTTCTGCTGAGATCAGAAAGTCCAGCCAAGTCTCTTTCTTTCTCTGCCCCTCCCACTGATCATGACTTGCTGCCCACAGTCCCTACTGCCTCAGCAGCCATGTTGGGTGGGACGTGACCCCACCCCTTAGCCACAGCTGATTGGACCTGGGAATGGTCCCTGACTCCAGGGCTGTCCACTCAGGTGAGTTGGCCCCATCAGATTCTTCCTTGGGAATCTGGAACTGGGAAATGGAAGCTGAGCCAGGTGGTGGTGATGGAGCTACAGCTGAAAGGTCACCTAGAGTTAGGCAGATGATTATATGGCCATGTTCAGGCTGAGCCCCGGGGATGCAGAGGAAGCTGGCGGCAGAGACGAGAGACCTATACAGAGAGCACTGCTTCTCTGAGACTCTGGAAATCAGAACCACTTTCCACTTCCAATTCTCAGGAGGCCTGGAGACGCCCTGTCTCCTTGACTGGGATTTCCAGGAGATACCTACACTGACATGACCCCACTCTCTTCCCTGGAGCTAGCTGGAGAGCTTCCCTTGGCCCTGTGACCAGGAGGGCCTCAACGTATCCCCTGGTAGCCCTTTGGCTCAAGCCCTTGCCTCCTTCCATAAGTTTCTGCTGGATGTAATTTCATGGATGGAGTGGGCCCCTGCACCTCCCCCACTCACACCCTGTCTTGATGACAGAGGAAGCAACTGTAGCCATGCTGTCCCTGAGGCAAACTAGGGCACTCCACACCTTGAGGCAACCATCTGGGGCTCCTGCCTTCAGCTATGCTTTCTGGAATTGAGCAAAGTCCCTACCACACAGGCTTCATCTCCTGCCATCTTTCTGCTGAGAAGATTGCAGCCCAGCTCCGCCCGTCTCCTGCTGCCCCAGACTCGGCTCCGAGCCAGCCCTTGGCCGTTGGCTCATGCCCTTCATGTCAGACCCAACTCCCAGCACTGGGCTCCGTTCCTCACTCTTGACTAGGAGCCACAGCCTTATGGTTTTTATCTGACAGTCTTGCATCTGCTGCCCACATCCACACTCTCTCCCATCAGCTGGAAAAGAAATCTGTTTATTTTATAGATAAGTTCGGAGTAAGGTTTGTGGCAGCAATCTTAGCAGCAATGACAGCAGGAGCCACAGGGGTGGGGAGAGACCTAAGAGTCAGGTCCTACTAGATTTCAAGGGAGGAGTCTCCCAGGGCTGGGAGAGACCAAATTCACAGGGCTAGAGAGAAATGAGAGTCTGGTCCCAGGGCCCTTTTCGGAACAGCTGGCTGCTCTCTCCCTCGGAAGCGGCCTTCAGAGGGATGGCGGGAGGGGCTCTTTCCGCAGCTCTTCCACAGGGCTGGTAGGAGGCTGGCGCCTCTGGGTGCTGACGGTGGGTTTCCAGGGTGCCTGCAGGCTGGCGTCTCTCAAGGCTGGTTCCGGGCTTTGTGCTCAGAAGGGTGGGTCCAGAGCTCACTGGCTTCTAGGGGCGAATTTGGTTTCTCCTTCGGGACTTCAGAAGAAGGTGCTGTGGGGAAGAGGAAACAGACCAGGAGGGTGCAGGCCTTGTGGGTGCACACCCAGCCCAGGGAAGGGCCTGAGGACAGGGAGGATGCCCAGGGCACAAGGCCTGCCAGGCTCTGGCAGCCCCTCCTGGTGCAGCCCCCAGCAGCTAGCCACAGCCACAGACACAGCACACAGGAGGTCAGGGAGAAAGCAGAGCGGACACCTGGGGTGAGGAAGGAGGGGGCCCGAAGGCAGAGAGGCTGGGGTCCCTCACAGAGAGCAGAGGACAAGTGACAGAAAACATAGGGCCACTGATGCCAGCCCAGAAAGCACGGCATAGCAGGCCAACAGTCTTGGAAGCATGAGGCCCTTATGTTTTGAGAAACTTGTAACAGAAAAGTCATAAGTCCAGGCTTGGGGCTGCCCTCGATGCTGTCAGCTGTGGGCGTTAGACCACACCAAACACCAGTTCACAGCCACCTGGCAGCTCTGTCCATGGCACAGCCCTGTCACAGGGTGGGAAACACATCCCAACGCGGGGCTCCACCATGACCCACAGATAAGAATCTGGAGCCGAGGGAGACAGAAGGCACAGAGGACAGTTTGGTCTGAGCAGGGCTCAGGCCATGACAGGTCACAACAGGACATGAACAACCCCAATGGCCACCCCTAGTTCTTTGGACCAGCCTTAATTGCCTCTTAATTGCCCTGGCTCTGCCCAAGCATGGGGCACTGGAGCAGGCCCCAGGCGGTGCCCCCAGGGAAGGGGAAATCCAGGCTGTGCTCCCTTTGGGCTCTCCCAACCCATCGAGCCTGGCTTGCAGGACTGTCTGTGCCCAGAGAGAATGGTGTTCACTGCTCCATCCTGCTCATTTGGGGTGCTGCGTGGGACCCATGGCAGGTCCCAAGGGCTGTGGTGAGTCAGGATGCCCAGTCCCAAGCATGCTACAAAGTGGGCTCTGCTCGGCTGCCCTGAGTGGAAAGGCCTCCGAGTCCAACAGAATCCCAGTGTGGCCAACAGCAGGCCCGGGTGGCACTTCAGGGATGGCGCCTCGTGCACCCCTCCAGACACCAGTCCAAAGAACCTGCCGACGGCATGGGCGGCAGACGGCCACTGCACGCAGCATGGACAGACGGGGCCTGCAGCCCGCCTGCCTATTCACCGTGGGGGGCTGCCAGGCTCCAGCTGCAGGAAGAACCCGTGTCTAAGCACGGGAGCACGGTCTTCAAGGAGCTTTCGGACCGGCTGGGAGCTTTCGGCTGCAGAGGAGGGAAGAGAAGGGCTACATACGCAGAGCGGAGCAAGAAACACAAAACAGGGCTCCGTTATTCCCAGGCAGAGCTCCACCGGACCTCTCCCTTCACTTGGCTCCTGCCTAGGCCCTGGGTTCCAGAATTAGTTGCTATAAGACCTTGATTTCTCCAAGACATGCACAGAACTCAGCCTCTGCCGGGCAGGGGGAGCAAGCAGGTACAGCCACAACGGGCAAGCAGCGGGGTAGGGAGGTGATGTGATCAGATGAGGATGGGTGTCGGACACCAGAGAGGCAGAGAGGGACAAAGACAGAGACAGAGAAAGACAGAGATAAAATGGATGTGGAGCTTCACAGCTGGGGATAAGAGAAGCGAGCAAAGGAGAGGGTGAGAAAGAAGAGGGAGGGCGACAAAGAGAAGGAGGATGGAGGGGAAAGAGAGGGGCAGATGGGAGAAAGATACTGACAGGAAGGATGGGGGAGAAGGAGAGAAGGGAACGAGCAGAGAGAGAGAGAGAGGGAGACAGGGAGAAGGAGATAGAGACTCACACAGGTATAGAGACAGGAATGAAACAGAGAAATAGACATACAAGGAATCACTGAGAAAGGTGGAGACTGGGCCAAGGCTCTTTGGAGACCCTGCAAGTGGGGCAAAGCCTGTGGTCTGGCAGCTTAAAGGCTCAGCAAGAAGGAAAGCAGTTGCCTGTCAGGGAGACCTTCCAGAGAGTAAAAGCCAGAAATCTTTAAACGAGCTGCTGATGGTGCGGGGGATGAAGTTCTGAGGAGGGAGTCAGAGGTCCCCAGGCTTTGCACCAACTTCATTGTTTTCTTGGTCTGAGCTCTTAACCTCTCGGGGCCTTAGCTTTCCATATGTAAAGAGGAACTTGGACAAGATAGTCTTGGAGGCAGCTCTGTTAACGCGTGAGGACAGTGACTTAGTTCTGGGCTTTCTCTGGCCTGGGTGCGTTCTAGGAATGATCACTACTAGAAACTGTGTGCTTGGGCCCTTCCTTCCGGCTGGGTGGAGGCTGGGAGTGGGCTGGCAGAAGGTACAAGGTTCTGGAGGAGCAGACAGAGGAGGCAGTGGGCCAGAATCCCGCACACACTTACAGCTCATCATCGTAGTCCTTCGGGGGACACACAGCAACCACAAGGTCGATCCAGTCCTGCGGGGAGAAGGTATGTGACTCTAGGGTGTGCTCCGGAGTTGATGGCACGTCTGCCCCTCCATTCCTGATCCTGTGGAGCCCAGGATCAGCTGGCTAGGACCTTCTTCCCATGGGCTGGAGGGCCTCGTGGAGGGATGGGCCTCACTGTGCAGTCCCATGGTCTCGGGAAGCTTCTAGTCTCGGAGACTTCAAACCACAGAGGCCAGGACTGCCAGGCCCTTGAATGACAGTTCCCAAATGCTGATCTGTGGACCTGGGCCAGGCAGCAACCTTGGGATCATGGTGGGTAAAACTCTAGACTCATGGGCTTGGCCCCTGGAAATCTGGGGTAGGTCCTGGGAAACAGTAGTTTTAACAAGGTCCCTGGGTCATTCTGATACGCAGTCAATAAGGGACTTTCAGGCCTAGCTTACTGATGCTAACACGTGAATGCCCTCAATGGATCACTGCCATCCTTGGCTTATCCATCATTGTCCATACTTGGGTGTATCCAATGAAAGGTATGTGAACTATCACTGGGCCCCTCTACCATGCAATAGCTCCTAATATTGAACTGCTATCTCTTCCCAGGACCTCCCTCCATCCAATCCAGTTCTGCTCTCAAGAACCACAAAGAACACTTCTGCTCCCTCTACCCTAAGGCAGCCCTTCAGACAATCAAAGACAGTCATCATGTTACCCGTAAGTCTTCTCTTCTCCACATCCCTTCATGTGGGTCCCAGTCCCATCTGGTCAGCTTCCTCGGCACTGAACTTAATACCTCAGGCTCGGCTGCCTGCACACAGTTGCACAGCTTGTGCATTGCACAACAAGAGCAGGCACCATTCACACTGCAGTCGGTGGGAGGGCACCCCCTCGAGTTGTGCAGTGCACAGCCTGGGAGAGCTTACGCGGTGGCCCTGACCCAGGTGGGTGTCTATGGACACAGAGCAGACTACCATCAGCCCCTCCTCCATTCTGGGCCCTCTACTTCTGTTAATACTTTCTAATAGCCCAGGCACTCTTGATTCCTGATCAGTGTGCACTTAGAGAAGACCTTTAAGTCTTTCCTTGGGTGGGTTGCCACACCTGGTCTTCTGGAACCTGTATTTGTGTCACTTGCTTTTTGAAGATCAGGAACTGACATTTATTTTTCTGAATCCCACATGGTCAGATTGAGACCATCGGCCGGATGGGGTATGTGGGTGTCACCCAAGAGTTGCCTGGATACCTGCCCTGGATGGGGAACCCCCGCTGTAAGGCCTGGCTGCAGAAGCCAGGGTTTGAGGCAAGCAGGCAAGGGAGGGAGGCAGGGAGGAGGTTCGCTCTTACCCCCTGATTCCAGGCCTTCTGCAGGGCAGCCTCAGCCTCAGCCAGGGTGTAGTCCGTCACGATTTTGCCATTGATGGCCATGAGCTCGTCTCCTTTCACAATACCGCCTGTGGGAAGATGAGGCTGATGGGCAACTGGGCTGTACGTGTAACAGGCGCCTGGCCCGGGCTTGACTAAGGGGATCACTGCAGAGCTGCTGAAGGAGCCTGACCCCTGGATTTGGGAAGCTCACACGGGCTCCGAAAGCACGCGGGGAAACAAGCCACCAGGTTATTCAAAGGGCACGTCCTCCCCACAATATCCACACGCCCTCACCCCGCTCAGTAGAGTAGGGACATCCGTGATGAATCTTTGTCACCCCAGCTTTTCTACGGGCCTCTGCTGTTTCAGAGGAAGGCAGCCTGCAATCCCAGTGAGGTGACTGGAAACACGAGCTAGTTCTGCAAGCCCTCAATCTCTGTGCTCCAGCCCGGCCGGGCTGCTTCAGGTCCCGGAGCTGGCTGAGCTTTCCTGACTCACATGCTGTTCCACCCGAAACACTGTCCCCTCTCTCTTCCTTCTCATCTACATCTGAGATGAAATGTCTCCTCCTCCAAGAGGCCTTCTCTCATCCCCATTCACTCTAAAGTAGATCTCTCTGTTTATTCTCTCACAGAATCCTGGTCTTTTCCTGCATAACACAGTTCACAATTTTAATCATCTATCTATTTGTTGACTGATGGTCTCTTCCATAAGGCAGGAATTATCTTTTTGTCTCAACACCCCCAGCACAAAATAGGAATTCAATAGAGATTTCCTGAGTACATAAGTGAGGCTGAAGGTGTTCCTGGGTAAGATGACCTGTGATCTAATAAATCTGGGAAAGGCTGAGTTCTAAGCTAAACAGTTATTCACTGCAGGACTAGTCAGAACATTGAATATGCTAATATGTAGGTGGCTCTCTAAGAACTGGACAGACTGTGAATGGTTTCCTACGCATCTTCAACTTCAGAACCTGCCCCAGCCCGCCCAGTCCTGGTGTTCACAGAACGTTCTCTGGCTTTGTTGAGACAGTTCGCCTAGAAGAAGCCCGTGGGCACGAAGGCCCACAGGAATGTGGCGTGTATTACTGAAGGAGGCGGCTGTGCTGGCTGGAAACACGTGCTCCCACGGAGTCTTTCACCGGCTGCTTGCACGTCCAAAGCAGTGTGGGACCAAACTGTACACAGCAGCGGTTTCCTGTGTATAGTGGCCCTGGGGAGAGGTGACTTGTACTTTTTCATTTTGTACAAACCCAAGATGGAGCCTAGGGGGCAATAAGGCACTGGTTGGGCTGGGCTCTGTAAGGTGGGGGAGGGCCCAGGAAAAGCCAGCCATCCACCCTGGTCCTCTTTCCCTGCGAGACAGGGCGGACAGGTGGTCTCCCTTGGCCGAGCGTCACCCTACCTCTCAGTTGACACAGAAATAAGAGGAGGAGGGTGTGGGCAGGGCAGGCAGCGGTGGATCAAGGCAGCTCCCCGGCTGAGCAGCCCCCCCCATAGCTGACATGGAGGTTCAGAGTGTGGCATGTGGGGCCTGAGGTCACCAAGGCCATGGGGTGCAGAATTGGACTTGCCTTCGTACCCCACAGAAGCTTGGCTACTGGCGACCAGGTGACTCCCATCACACCACTCCTGCCTCAGGCCCTCACCCACCCTCCCTTCTGCCACCTCAGGCTGTGGGAGAGCCTGACTCCCTGCCCAGGAGGGATCTGATCGCAGGATTCCTGCTCTGGCCCAGAAAGGCGAGGGACCCGGGGTCCTCCTTTGAGGACATCTATGCCTTTACAAAAGACTTGGGAGTACTGAAAAGCCTCCCGGACTTGGAATAAGAAATCACTAATGGTGCGGTTTCAGATGCTGTCCGACAGGCGAATGGGTTGATGGTTTGAGTCAACAGTCTGTGCCTGGGGTCCCCTAAGGCTTCACTCGTCAGCTGAAGGTGTTTTTGTTGGTGAGGGGAAAAGGCAAAGCAAGAAGATCCTGCCACAAGACAGACAGGGTGTGAGGGGCACCCTGCCCCTCTGGGCGGGGGCAAGGCTGCGGGAGGCCCCAGGCAGAGATGGCACTGGCATTGGACAGTGATGCAAAATGACCAGCTGCTTGGGTTCAAGTCCTGCCCCCGCTGCTCACTGGCTGTGGGTTCCCGAACAAGCACTGACCTTCCTGTGCCTCACTTTCCTAAGCTGTCAAATGAGAATAACAGTGCTTACTGTCGGGGTGTTGGAAGGACTGAGTGAGTTCATGCACACAAACAACTCAGACACAGGGTAATGCGCCAGGTACTCGGAACAGCACCGGGCACATGGTTAGCTCTTATCGCTATTAAAAGGGCGGGTAAGATTTTGCTGGTTTGTCGCCTGCTTTTATATGTGCTGCCCCCTCCTTCTGGAAAGCTCTTTCCCACCTTCACAGGGGTCACATCGACTTACCTTTTAAGGCTCAGCGTAGGCATCTCCTTTCTAGGGAGCCTTCCCAGCATCCCCTTTCCCTTGGTGGGTTAGGGGCCCGAGTTCCCACAGCTTCCCTCCGCCCCTTAGTCCTTTCTCAGCCCTTGGCAGACCACACTGTTATGGTTTTCACCACTAGATGGGGAGCCCCTGGGGGGCAGGGTGGTACCTGCTGTGGGTTACACAGCCAAGCAGACCCTGGCACCATTGTCTGCCCACAGGCAATGTGTGGGGCTGGGTGGATGGGCGAACCGGAGGGGCATTCTTGAGCAACTGTCAACCCACTCCGAGTCGGCAGCTGTTGGCTTTCCTGCAGAGCCCTGTATAACCATCACACCATCCCCAGCCCAGGACATGGCTGGTCCCCACTCACCATGCCGCTCAGCAGCTCCCCCCTCGTAAACAGCCGAGACGACCACCTTGCCGATTGGGGAGTCCACACCGCCTTCCAAGGCCAGGTCTAAGGATCCCTCCTGGTTATAGGAAAGCAGGCCTTAGGGCGCCAAGCACACAGCAGCCTGTGGGCACCTGGGCAATGAGCCTCTCGACAGGGCCACACAGACGGCAGGAGAAGCCATGGGACAATGGCAGGGCCTTGAGGGAGGAAATGAGGCATGGACTCCACGCAGGGCTGGGGCGTGGGGTCCCACCACAGGAGGGGGCACTCTCGGTGGGGAGAGAAAGATAGAGGGGATCTGGGGGGGGTCACCCAGGAGTCTCTTGAGAGTAGGAGAAGCAGGGGACAAAGATGGGAGGGGCAGGGGCGGGGCAGAGAAGGGGGTGGCTCCCCGACCTCCATGTGCCCAGGTACCTTCTTAATGCGCAGGAGCCGGACATCCTTCCCTATGATCTGCTCTGGGGTGAACTAGAGGGAAAGACGGGGGGCAGCCTGAGTCTGCCTGAAGGAGGAGGGTGGGGCAGGCAGGGGAGGGAAGCCAGGCCCCCATGGGACCTGGGCCCACAGAGGACAGGAACAAGGGGAACTTTCTCAGCCCCACTGCCATCAGTCTTCAGCTGGGGGTGCCAGCCCCACGGGGGACACATGAGCACACACACAAGTGCCAGATCCACTGCTCCTGGGAATGCTGTGAGACGGGTGGGAGCATGCCTCGTGAACCACAGCATGCGCCTGGCATCTAGTTAGTGCTCCGTACGTGTGACTTGTTAGAAATCACACACACTCCACCCTGCGACGCTGTTTGGAAGGAGCCTTCGCAGGGAAGGGCAGTTGGGGCCCTCCTGGGGCTCCTCACGTGCTCATCCCGGCACCCCCAGGGCCCAGAGTGTACCACCACCATTATAACCCCCAACCCCCATTCCTGGGGTTACTCCCTGGGGCGGAGAGTTCTCTCACCATGGAGTAGGGGTCAAAGCCTTCCTCATATTTCCGGAAATCCTGGAAGCAAAGCCGGGCGTTAGGGCAACCGAGCAGAGGCCCTCGAGGAGCTAGCGGTCACTGCAGGAAACAGTGTAGGGCAGAGGAGGCCAGTGGGGAGTGGGTCAGAGGTAGGGGGAGAGGGAGGGGGCCGGATGTGGCCCGGATGGGGGATGCAGGGAGGAGGCTGGCAGCCCCAACAGCCAGAGCAGCCCTGGCCGGGGAGAAGCAGAAAGCCGTGGGAAGCACGGGAAGAAGCCCGCCTGGAGCCCGTTTCAGTGGGCTGAGCACCTGTGGCTGGCAGGGCCACCGCTGACCGACGTCTAGGTGGCCCAGGCAGCGCCAGCCTTGTTGAAGGTCTTCCCTTCCCACAGCCACAGGCCCATTGACCCTACCTCAGTCCCTTCAAGTACCTTGCGAGGACAGGCTCTGGGGGATGAAGCCCAGCTTTTCTCCACCCAGGGCTCTGGTCCCAAAGAAGGACCAATACTGCTCAAGAGACTGCTCTTCCTGGGGAGTCAGCCACAAGATGATGGGGGGGGGACGGGATGTCAGGCACCTCGAGGAAAAGCGGGAAGCCTGTGCTTGCCCATGTCCAGTGTTGTTCCTAACGTAACGCCTAACTAGAAGGCGAGAGGCCTCCCCGGAGCCTTAGCTGGGAAGGAGAGAGGACACACAGCTCAGGGGACCTGGCTTGTGGGGCTTTGGGGACAATGTCCCCAAGATGTAGAAACAGGGATGTGAGAACCAGAACACACCACTTTCCCAGGAGTCACACAGAGAGCGGAGCGCGGGGTCCGCAGACTGACGGGGCAGGCACACCAAGCCTGGGAGCAGCAAAGCCTCCATTAATCCCCACAGGAAGGTGGAGCAAAGGAGCGGCCTTGCTGGACAGAGTGGAGCCACCCCCAGCACACAGTTCCCTAGGCCACACCGTGTCCCCTAGGGCCTATGGTCAGCATCAGGGGGAGGCCACAGCCACCTCTATGCCCAAGCTCTGGGCACCAGACAGTGAATCCCTGGGCATCTGCCTGCCCTCCCCCCTCTCTAGTCTTCATTGCCCCAGCTCAACCCCAAAAGGCCAGGGAGTCGAGCCTGGCCCAGCTCTGAGGCCACGCCCAGGTCAGTCCATGGGTGTCAGGGCGGCAGACAGAAAGGATGCAGCCAATCCACAAGGAAGAGAGATATTAGGCAGGATAGGAGTCAATGCTCTCTCATGAAGGGCCCTGCCTATCCCTGGATGGTTTCTTCTGCAAAACTTGGCAGTGCTGGCTATGGGCCCGAGAATCTCCCCCTGGGAATCTGCTCTCAGGAGCAGGCCAGATGGCAAGTACTTGTGTTTTGTGTAAATTGAGATCAGAGTCTTATAAGCCATTACAGCTGGTCAGCCCTTGAAGAAGGAGCCCAATTCTTCACCCAACAGATGGAGAAACTGAGGCCCAGAGGGTTGACATTCATGCCCAAGGTTACCCAGTCAGTGGGCAACAGAGCAAGGGTTTGACTCCCAGTCTGGATCCTTGGCCTTCTCACCTTCCTGCCTCTCTCTCTTTGAGACCTGTGTGTGCCCTAAACAACAAGGCCCTTCAGTGTCCATTTTATAGTCATTCTGCTTTGAGAAGCTGAACGGTGTAGCATCTAGGAGCCCAACCTCCTGGATTAAAGTCTCGGGTCTGACATTAGCTGTGGCATCATAGGTGTTCTCTAGTCTCTCTGCTTCAGCTTCTCATCTACAGAATGGGGATGATAATAGCCCTTAACTCCTAAATTGTTGTAAAGATTAAATGAGTTAATATACGTAAGTATTTAGAAAGAGGGTTGGCATAGCACACCACCTGTTAGCCACCGACTGTCACTGCCCAGTCTTGGGCTGGGAGCAGCCTCCTTTGCAGACCCCCATGTCTCACCGTACAGCTGACACCTCCCCTTAGCTCCCTGCCTATAGTCACACTAGTCTGTGGCTGGGTGGTGGGTTATCTGGCTGCAAGGTCTCCTTCCATCTGGGGGTCTCTTTCACTGGTGCTGAGGCAGCCAATCCAATGGCTGGTTCTATGGATGCAAGCCCCAGGAGGTGGGGAGGATGAGTGGCTGCCTGCCTGACACTCATGGACCAGCGGGGACTTCTGCTGGCCTGTGCACAGGAGCACCCTGGGCAGAGGAGGACCTGGGCCACCACTTCCTCCCAGGTGCCAGGTGGGGCTGGATTAAAGCTGTGATCTGCCCTGAGGGGACAAGACAGGAGAAGGGGCAGGGAGAAACCTCAGGCACCTAGGGCTGGAGCAAGGGCCCATCTTGGCATCTGAGACCCTCTGAGGACTCCCTCTACCTGTTCCTCTTTGAACAAACAGCAGCAAAAGAGCCAAGCCCCCAGGGACCCTGCATGGGGCCCAACAAGCCTAATGTCCCCACCTGATATGAATGAGACCCTTCCCAAGCCCTGGCTGTGGCCATGGGGACACAGCTCTGGCCTGAGGCTCCCGACAGATGGCTCTTTGGGCCACCTGAGAGCTGACCAGCACTCCCAGAGAGAGAAGTCAGAGTGGGAGGCACAGGGGGTGGTGGGGAGGACCACAGACACACAACGGGTATCGAGTTACTTGTCTGAACGCTGTCTGATAAACCACCATCCTCTTCAACATCTCCTGTGGCTGCCAGAAAAAAGAAAAGTTCCACGCTGGATGTTACCAATAGGTCTCGTCTGCCCCCTGGTGCCAGACCCTGGGCCTGCCAGCCTGGGGCGGCCCTGCCAACATCCCTCCCCAGACACAGCCTGATTTATGTTTCAGCCCGCACGATGTCCCCAGACACAGCAGCTCCCCAGTTCTAGTCCAGCAGACACCACCCCTTGTCATCAGCCAGAGAACGCGACACAGGTGCACCAGCAGGCTGTCCCAGGAGCATGAACTTAGCTCTCTGGGGAGCTGACAGGACAGTCAAAGCTCAGAATAACTATCTGAGCTGCCCTGCCCTGCCCTGCCCTGCCATTTGGATAGGGTTTCCTTGAAAGGAGAATTTGCATTCTGGCATAACTGTTCCCACCATGAGTGGAGGCCAGTCCGTGGCTGGTGCCCGGGAGCACTAGCTCGCTCAGCTCTAGGTGACGGGGTGGGCAGACCTTCCCACTCCCCCAGGACCACACCTCGTACTCCCAGTCCCAGTGGGGAGCGAGACGTGGAACGGAGACAGGGAGTGGATCTGCTTAGCCAGCTCCCCATCTGAGGGTGGTCCGGGCCACGCCATGCCATGACAGGCCTTGGGGGCAGAGGCCAGGGCAACTAGAATTGCTGTAAGTTTTGACAAGATGGCAACATAGGTTAGAGCTTGGGCTTTGGATTCTGAAGGACTCTGGAGTAAGCAGTAAGTCCTGGCTTTGCCTTGGGCAACTGACTTCAGCTCTCTAAACTTCGGTTCCTCAAGCGTGAAACAGGGGTGACAGCAGGGACCACCTAGTGGATTGTTGTGAGGATTAAATGAGACTCTGCAGAGCCCGACACATGTTAGGCTCAGAATAAGTGTGAGCCGTTATTTTTATGACTTCTAGATGGAGCTCCAGCCTCTTGGGTCAGGAACAGGAGCGTCACTGGTCATGGCAACAACACTTACACCCACGTGGATTCATCTCTTGGCCGGTGAGAGGTTAGGAGGTGACACCTGAAGGAGTTTGTGTCCTACCTCACTGTCCCCCAGCAGAACCCCGGGGAGACAGCCTGACCTGAGAGGCTTACCAGGACCTCTGATTTCACAGCTGGCCTGTAGATGAAGTTGGACTCCTGGTGGACCATGACAGGCTTGGAGATGGTGGACACGCCAGGGCCTCGTGGAGGCTGCGGGCTTGGGCAGAATGTCTATAGGGGTCAGTTTGAGAGAGGGCCACGTGAGGTCATGGCGGACGTGGCCCAGGCCCACCATGGCGCTCTGACACGCGTGTACATGCACACCATGCCGTGCTGAACCAGCCCCGCCCGTTCGCTCTGCCAGGAGTCCTCGGGGTGTGGTCTCCAGCAGAGAGACGAACAGTCCACTGGCCACAGTCTGCCCCGAAGTCAAAGGAACTACTTGGCTCTAAGGAATCAGGCACTTGAGCCAGAGGCTGGTTATGGGGTCACCAGCAGCCACTGTCACTCAGAGCGTAGGCTTTCAAGGCTTCCTCTCAGGGAACTTGGATGCCGTTCAGCCTCCTCTCTCCCTAAGGGTTCTCTCTTCTGGCCATGGTTCTAGTCCCTGGCCTGCACAGCAAGCACCCGCTGATCCTGGTGGGTGAGCACAGGCTCTGGGGGCTGCATGCGAGGAGCAGCGACGGGCACCCGGGGAGCGGATGCACCTGTCTGCTTTGCTCTAACCCACTTGGTCCTCTTGGGCAAGACAAATCAAACTGGGTCCCCACTGACTACTGAGCTCCTTGACTTGACCCAAGGTCCTTCATGAGCTTCTCTACCTCCCTCTACAGACTCATCCCTCACTCCGTCTCACACTGCCTGACTTTCGCCTCCAAAACGCCAGGCTTTCTGGCCTCAAGGCTTTGCACATGCTCTTTCCTCCTGCTTTACCTGCCCAGGTGTCAGCTTAGGTATGTCTGACTACCTTCAGGAAGCATTCCTTGAGTATTTCCTCTCCACTCCCACCACTCTCCACAGCACTGTGTCTCCCCCCCCCACCCCACCCCCGGTAGTGTGGTAGATTCCGGCGTACTTGTCTGTCTTCCCACCGGACTGTGTCGGGCAGGGACAGGGATGCCTATTTGTGGTGGTGCTCACGTGCCTAGCATAGTGTCTGGCATATAGTGGTTGCTCACTAAACACGCTGCATGAATACATGGATGACTCAATAGTGTAGCGGGCACAGGGGGCAGTGTTGGGGGTAGATGTGACCCTGAAAACCTTCCCTTGGCAGGTGCTGTGAAGCAGGTACACAAACTGACACAGGTGTTTTTTCCCACCACCTGAGACCAGCCGGTGGCTGGGCTGACAGTGCAGATGTGTGATCAGCCACACTTCCTGCTGCCGCACTGATGGAAACTTGCCAGGAGCATGTAGGGAGAAGGAAGCTGGGCAGGGTCGGGGGTCCAAGGGCCAAAGTGCTAACTAACAAAACAGTAGCCCCTGGCCTTTGAGTCAGGAGCAACCTTGGCTTCGATGTTGCTTAAGACACTTATGGTCCAGTTTTTCACAGGCTTCTTGTGTTGGGGGAGCTTTTAACCTATCCTGTGCTCTGGTCGGGAATTCACAGTGGGGACTTTGTGATTCCTGGAGCAACCTGAGAAAGCTGGGTCCTGCTCTGAATCCTGACCCTGACTCAGAAGTTGGCAGAGGTTACCTCCAATCTCATGTTTGCAGCGTCACCCAAATGTTCTTGTGCCCTGATTTGTCACCGATCACAGTGAATGTCTACTGAGCACCTACTATGTGTCTGTCATACTCCTAAGTATTAACTTAGAATAAGTTCACATGTTAAATCACTTGATCCTCATAATTGGCAGGTGCCATTCCCGTTCCCATTTTATGAATGAGGATACCCAGGCTCAGACTGATGAAGTAACACATGCTCAGAGCCATCCAGTCCGTGGTCGAGCCAGGATTCAAACCCAGGCACTTCCTCCTTGCCATCTTTATGTTCCCTGCACCTGCAGTGTCCTTGCCCCCGTCATCCAGGTATCGCCATCTCTCGAGGCTCCACTCTAAAAGCCTTTTACTCGACAGAGGTGCCTGCCACCTCCCACTAGGAGTCTCTCCCACAACACCTGACCTGTGCTGACTCTGTAGCTGAATCCTGCCTGCTCAGCTGCTCACCCTTCAGATGCCAATATCCTGGAGAGCACAGGTAGGTAGGCTAGTCTCCCCTGTGTCCTTTTCAGCACTGCTACCCTCTCCCCTTTACACAGAGAGGTACAAGGCAGGTGCTTAATCAATGATTTTTGAATCAAATTCGTTGAGGAAAAGCTGCCGTCCATCTTGGTGGGGACCACTCACAATAAGGATGTGGCCCTCTGTGCCAGGCTAATTTAGCCACCTGCAAACCTGGTCCTGGCTGAGCTCTGGGCGAAGACATCCCTGGAACAGACAGATGTCTCTCGGTCAGAGCTGCAGGGCTCAGGACTCCACCAGAGGTTCAGAGGGCGTCCCCCTGACAGTCCCCTGCTGGGAGCTAGCCTGCACCTGGTAATTTCTCATTCTCACTTCCTTCCACCAAGCTCTCCTGAATGCTTTGAGATGCTTCTTCTGCTCTGTACGAGGAACTCAAATCCATGCAGGGAAGGTTAATGGAAACCACTGACCAGGTACTGTCTGCCCTCCCCCACCCCCCACCCCAGCTGCCATGAGCTTCATCAGCTCTGACTCAAGCCTGGCCCCACAGCTACTGGCCCAGAGGAATCTTTCTTTTCTTTCCATGGAATCAAAGCTCTGTGTCTGCCTTGAGGATTGCCGCTGCCAATATAGTCTTTGGATGATAAACAATTAATAAGAAACATGTCTTTTTGAGAAAGATCACTGTTCTGACGTCCAAGAAAAAGATCTCTAGTCTTTTAATAGTGAATTTGGAGATTTCTAGGAATTCTCCATCTTCTTCTCTTCTGTAGCTGGAAGATGGCCAGACATTTCTGGGGATTATACTTCAAGCCAACAGAGTTGGCTAGTGCCATAGAAAATGTCACTGCCATGTCCTCATGCTGCATTGGCAGTGTTATTGCTTCATTCACAGAGCTTAAAGCTGCTCCCCCAATCCCCCTTTTCCCTGGTCGACTGGGGATTCATTTCCCACACTCAAGGCTTTCTAGGCTAATATCAAGAGATGACTAGCGGTGACATAGAGCTCTAGCTATTCGACACAGCCTTGCAAGTACTACCCCAAACGTCACCAGCCCATACTAGCCAAGAGGAAGAGAGGGCAACGGACATCAATACACCATTGCTCACCCCAAGTACCACAGGCACTTCACCGTACAATGCAGCACTTCAGAATCAGCAGAGACCATGCACACATGCAGAGTGTCCACAACATGCAGGCTGGGAGCTCTGTCCTGGAAATGGGGCGGGGTGATGTTTCTGCCCGTCTGCATCCACGGGTGCAGCGGAGGACGGGGGAAACAGCAGCCCTGCCCCCCTTCCTGCTTCCCAGCGCAGCGTGCAGAGCCGAGGTAGTACCTTTGGGGTGGATGGGAAGCTCCGTTCAGGGGCCGGGGAACTGGCGGGCTTCCCGCTGTGGTTCCTTGCCTCCCAGTCCTCTGTAGGATTGCCTGTGTCCCCAGCACGGAAGGGGTGGTTGCCCAGGGCCTCTTCCAGTGCAGAGGGAAGTGGGCGAGTAGGAGTGAGGTCTTGGGTGGGAATCGATGGTGGGGGAGGGATGGGAATGGGGGGTGGGGTGTGTTGCACCCAGGGTGAGGATGAGGCACTCACACGGCCTGATGACGGAAGGACAGGGGTTGCAGGGACCTTGAGGGGTGGGTTGGAGGGTGGAGGGTGGGGCATCACAGGCAAGGCAGAGGGAATCTTGGGGGGATAGTAGAACATGTCCAAAGGGATGTCATCCAGGTCAGTGGTGTGGAGGTGCAGCCCGCCAGCAAAGCGTCTCAGGGGTGGGGCCAGGGGAGACATAGAAGGTGGGGGCCCCGTGGTCATCTGGGGGGTTGCAAAGAAGTTCTGTAATCATCTGACTAGTGCTCCACTTCACAATGCATTGAGTACAAGGCTCTTCTCATCTATTTCTCTCATTGCTGGAGACCCACCACCCTCCAACCAGAGCCATGGGGGTGCCATTTCTCTGCCACCTGAGCTCATACCAGCAGCTGGTAGGGAATGCCCAAATGCAAGAGGGTCCCCAGTTATGCCATATGTGGGTGATAAGTAAGGTGACCATGTAACTTATCATCTAAACTGGAACATACTTGAAGTGAACATGGCACCCTTAGTAATTATGCCGGGACAACGGGCCTAACTGGGACCATCTCAGATAAGCTGGGACTTAGTGGTCATTCAGGAGATAAGCCCAGGAAAACAGATCTGTTCCCCCTCTTCAAGAGAGGAAGGGGGAGTGAGCTAGTGGGGGTGACACTGGACAGTGGCCATTCAGCCTCCCACTGTCCCCAGGGCAGGTCATTCTGAAGGCAGCAGGAGGGTCTATGTGGAAAGAAGGGTTCTGTTACCTCTGAAATCTCATTATCAGCAGAGGAAATCTGCTCAAGGCGCGTCTGACAGAGCCTTTCCACCCAATACTGAATCTTTTCGGATTCCTCAAGGTCTTCCCGCTCTGTCTCGGACACCTGGGACCAAGGCCGACGCAAAAAGGAGAGGACAGAGGGCACACTTGAGTCACACGTGGCGGCACACCTGGCCAGTAGCACGAAAGCATTTCTTAAAAACTCCAGAGTGCTTTTGGGTGTGTCAGCTGCCTAGGAAAAGCCCCAAGCTTGTTTCACCTGGGCCCAGAGGAGGGGGAGCGGGGTGGGGGAGGGCGCTGAGGGGTTGGGCTGACTAACGCCACCTGCCGACAAGATCTGAGAAGGGGCTCATGCATTGCATGGGATTCGCTGGCCCCCCAGACCCCCACGAACCCTGAAACTCTTAGGATTCTCCAAGAATGGTCCTTTCGTAGGCTCCTAACACATCTGAGGAGTTTAACTTTACTTTTTTTTTCCCTTCCAGGGCTGCTTTATCCTCAGAAGCACAAGTTCAATTTTTTCAATTTTGTAGTTAATTTGTTTCTAATGCCAGACCTAATGCCCTTCACATTTTCCAGGACTTCTCTGGTTTTGTAATGTAATCAGCTTGGTGATCTGATTCATGGAAGCATTAAAGAGAAGCAGAACCAATACTGCCTCGAACAGCTAGGGAGTTAAGGTCACCAACTCACCTAGGAAACAAGAATTGCTCATGCTGGGAGACTGCTTTTGGCATGGCTTGAAGGCAACAGCCTTAGGAATTCCCAGATTGAAGAGGTCTAGCCTAGACACGCCCCACGTTGGAGGGAGCAGCCTCAGACTCAGAGCCTCGTTAACTGAGGGACAGCCTGAGACACCCTGCCTGTGAATGGGTTAGTCTCAGACCCATACCCTCAGAGCCAGGCACTTTGGAAAAACTTGGTCTTGAACTGATAACCTGGGTAGAGGACCAAACTGGTTCAGATCTAATGACTGGCGGGTGGAAGGCTAATTTCAGATCTACATCTAGGCAGGGGGTGAGCCTCAGACTCACACCTGGGGTGGAGAGGCCTAGTCTTGGACTCATACTCTGATACAGTGCGGGTGGAAGGCACAGACTCAAACCTCTGGCCAGGTGTGTGGAGGGCTAACCTAAGTCCTTCAATCTGGACAGAGAGGTTAGCCTCAGACCCATACCTGAGCAAGGAGGCCAGTCTCAGTCCCAAACCTAAGCTAGAAGCTAGTTTCTGATGACCCCGGGCAGGTGGGACGATCTCACTCTCCAGACTAAGGAGGGGGGCAGGGCTCGCTCCACATATGGGGAGAACAGCTCTAGCTGTTCCCTGGGAGCATGATGGGGAACAACCAAACCGCACCCCAGGGGTGCTCACTTGGCCCATGAGCAGGGCACATACCTCCTGGGCCAGCCGGTTGATCTTCAGTTGCTTTTCCTTTTCCAGCATTTCCTCTTTCTCTTTGTAAAGCTTTTGCTCAAACTCCAGTTCCTTCTTATTCTTTCTCAACTCTTGTAGGCTGTCATACTTGGCTTTTTTATCCTTTCCTTTCTGAGCAGATGTGGCATTTTTTTACATGACAAGGGTTACAAGGTAGTGTTGACACTGGCACAGCACCACAAACAGGGCATTCAGTTCTCAGACAACACCAGGCAGCCACCCCACGGTGAGCCCCTTCCCCAGCTCTGCCCCTGGGCATCGGACCTCAGGTTTAGGGCAAGCAGGCTGCTGTTATCCATCACAGAGTAGGAGACAGACACACTCCCTTTGCCAGCCAGAAGAATGGGCTTACTCCTTCACTAACTAGCTGTGTGACTTTGACTACGTTTCTTAACCTCTCTGGGCCTGATTCACTCATCTCCAAAATGGAAGACATATTTGCCCCATAAGCTTGCCATCTAGAGCCAATGAAATAATATCTGTAAAAGTGCTTTATAAACATTAAAGTACTGTACAAATAAAAGGCATTGTATTTATTTCCTGGTATCTGGGCACATGCCTTTTCCATTATTTGGAGAGAAAGGTGTCTCATGTTCAGACACCACAGACACATCCTGGGACATTCTGCAGAAAGTCAGGGAGAGCTAGTAAGCCTCATTTGTAGAGTTCCTCTGTCCTGAGCTAGAGAAGGTGGGTGCCAGCCTTGACCCCGGAGCCCAGAGCCAAGGACATCAGATTTTGCCCTTATGCTTAAGTGTCAGACCATTTCATCCTGGAGAGTCCACCATTCTCTCTGAACTAGGCCCCTGAAATGAGGATTAGTCAGAAACTGCAAGACTCAGAGTTGGGGTTTCGGAGAGAGAATGGCCTAACTGCTCTTCACTGGCTGTCAGGAGTCAAGAGGACTTGGGGAGGGAGGTGCAGGACTAAATGACTCCCTACTTTTCCTGTTGGGGGCACTGGGCGCATGGCGGGAGGGAGTGTCAGCTCCAACACAGTGTGGAGGACAGAGCTAGCACTCCGGAGAGCGGACAGCAGAGTCATCATTCTGGGGAATGTCTGGGGGAAGGAGGAAACCCACCTGTGGGCTCACCTCCACCCCCAACAAGTTTTCCTGGGGCCTGCTCTCAGAATTCCTGAATCACTCCGGCATCAAAGATCAGGAAAGAAGAATTGAGTTTACCAGCAATAGACACACAAATTCGTCCACAGCTAGGAGGACTTAGGGGGTCATTATGGACCTATGATTGAGTCAACCTGCCTCATAAAGACAACCTTCACCTCCGTGTGCATGTAATGTGCTTTGGAGATGATCCCACCCCACCATCTGAGGGAGGGGACCCATCCCCAGAGCATTCTGGGAGCCACTTGAGAAGATGGTTCTCTTTGCTTCAGAGTCCTGCTTGGTTCTTTGCCTACCCTGTTGACCAGACTCTCAGCTCAGTTGATAGAGGGATCCCTGCTATCATGTTATAGATTCAGACAGCAATTCGCCAAGAGGAGCCAAAACATTCCGCCTGATGGCAGCTAGAATAAGGGCATGGCCTCCCACAGGGACCGCTATGATAGGAATGGCCATTCTGTTGGTTTAAAATAACACACCAGTGCTAAGGTTCTAGAGCCAGGACTATTGGGTGGGGCAGGCACATGTGACAGTTTCTGTCTCATTTCCAAGAAAGCAGCACCAGCTTACTGATGCAGAAGGGCAAGCTGCCCCAGAGCATTGTCTGCTGATCTCATAACAGTCCGCCCCATACGGGCACGAGGTTGTGTGTGACTCTGCCTCTCCGCCAGACAGTGGGCTCCTGCAAGTAGGGCTGGTCTGCGTGACTTATTTACATAGTCTTGGTGAAAGGGTTAGTCAGAACCATAAGTCCCCAGGCGCCGGCATAGACTTTGTGGGGCCACAGGCCTGGGGGCTTTGAGCCCCAGAGGGGTTATTGACAGGTTAGGAATCAAAGACATTGAGTGGTCATGACCGTAGACATCCACTTGTATTATCTGGGCCCTGGGTGTCCCAGCTCCTGGGAGACACGGCGTCTCACATGGCTCTGGAGAAAAGGGTGATGGAGTTCCAGAGCCGGTAGGAGGAACTCCATTCTGTTGTCCTTTCAGCTGTCAGTTAAATTCAAGGCAAGTATTCCTTTCAGTCTGGACTAAGAGGAGAGGCAGATGGGTGGATGCGTGCTTGCTGCCACCTAGAAACAATGTTCCTCTCTTTTGGAAATGAAATGAAAACTGAAACACCAGCTGTTTCTAGAATGACTGAACTGGCAAACAGGGGGAAACAGGTCTACTTTTTTACCAACAGCGGTTTTCAAGGGACATGATCACTGATGGGAAGTGTGTGGAGGAGATGAGCACACACTTCTTTTACCTTTACCTAGTTATCAGTGCTGGAGAAGGATGTGACCTACCATCTCCTTTAATTACTTTTTCAAGTAAAATCCTGTGTGTGTGTGTGTGTGTGTGTGTGTGTGTGTCTAGTTAAATTATATTCTAGTAGAGACAGTATATAGGAAAGAATGCGAAATCCAACCCAGAGTCAGCCTGCAAAATGAAAAGGACAGTTTTACGAGACCAATCCTTTCTGAGGCCACGGCGGTGTGGAAAGGAACCCCCCAAGGGGCTGTGCCCTAGTGCCATACAAATCATGACCTGTGCTCCTCGGTGATGTTGGCCCTGTCAGGAATGATAGTGCTGTCTAGTGTCTGAACGGCGTGTTGAAGGAAGGGGTGGGTGTTTCTAGCACATCAGATGTTCCCATTTTGCACACAGGGAGAAGTTACGTCTCATCAAGTTCACTTGGCTGCCCCGGCTTTGGTTTTTGGAGGCCAGACATCCTGCCAGAAAGAGCCGGCCGGGAGATAACGCCTCATTTGGTTCACCCAGATTTATGCTGATGCACAGATTCCAAATACCAAGTCATCTAGAATGTCTGACCTATAGATAATAACAGCAGCATTTTCATAATCAAATGCCAGAGTAATTTAAAAAAGAAAAAGGATGAGAAAGGTTTATGGGGCCTGGAGATACAGTAATAAGATTTAGAGAGAAAACCCAAGGCCCCAGGGACCAGCAAATTGCATCACCCTGGGCACATGCAGAGATATTTCCAGGGAGAGTTATGACTGGTGTGGCTCTTGGTCTCCACCCGAGGCAGCAAACTCCCGCCTTGGCAGCCTGTCTGTGTCTGGCATAGTTGGTCTCATAATCTGCACTGTGTACACCCAGCCTGACATTTCACTCCGTCTGACCCCGACTTCTGGTCTTGGCCTCCAGTTCCACTCGACAGAGCAACAAGTTGGCAGCTTCCTGCCATGCCCCTGCCCCGATGCCCTGTGCCCACTGGGGCTGGTGCTGACCCGGTGGTGCCTGATGGTGCCTGGGTAGGTTTCACCCCGTGAACACTTCCCCCCATGATGCCTCTGTGACAGTGCCCTGCCATTTGATGGCAGCCTGACACAGAGGCGCAGACATGCTTAGCCCTCAAGTGGAAAGGCCAGGTCGCACTGTTGAGAGTTGACGGGAAAAGAAACAATGTTTGGAAAAGGCCAAACCCCACAGCAAACTCAGTGGCAAACGGCACAGCACCCAGGCCTGTCCTACCTTCCGGATGGTTGGGAACTTGCCATCATAGCGGTAAAACCACCCAAAGGCTGTAACAACACAGAGAGCAAGGCAGTGAGACCCAGTTCGGCCCAGTCAGCGTCTAGCTAGGGCCGAGGCCGGGGGCTGGCTTCCCCAGGAACGCGTGCTCTGTGAGACCAAGAGCCGCACAGCGGATCCAACGGCAGAACTGCGCCCTCTGTCTGACTCTCCACTCACCTGGCCTCACCTGCTTGTACAGCAGGCCCAAGACCACCCGAGAGAGGCCCCGACTGCCAGGCCCTGGGCCCTTCCGCTGCCTCTGGCTTTAGAAGTCAGGCCAGAAAAAGCAAAGAGAAAGCCCCTTGTGGGAGGATGAGCATTTCCAAATCGTAGCCACAGCCCGCAAAACACAAAGCCCCGTTGAAAGAGGACGAGGCTTTTCCTGACCAACGCCTGGTCCCTCCATCCAAGAAATGGCTCCAGACAAAAGGGAGCCTGGGTCTCTGCCTAGAACTGCTGTCAGCCAGAACAAAACAGTCTTGTCTCATAGTCCAGGCCATGTCCTCCACTTTCAGTGTTGAAAAAGAAAGCCATGATTGGGGTCAGCTCTGGGAAGGACGGCTCAGGAGCAGCGGGCAGGAGATCGGCCTCCAGAAAAGCGTATCCCCCTCCAGGCCAGATAACCAGGCACCAGCCCCTGCCTGCCTCAGGCAACAGCATGATGGGTAGTACCTCGGACCTGAGCTGCCCAGGCCAGCGGCGAAGGCTTACATATTACCCACTCTTGACCAGCCTGGGTTCCAGAAGAGAATCTTGAAAGGCCCTTGCTGGCCAAGCACTAAGCCCTAGTTGCTGGATCTTGGGGAGATCTGGGGAGTTCTGGGGAGAGGCCAGAGGAAGAACCTGGCCTTGGGCAGCACTTGAATATCTGAGCCTGTGGTTCAGTGTGGTGCTGTGCTCAGCTGACATGTCAGCCTGGCCATGAGTCCTGTCCCCAAGGCTCTGTGTGCAGTGTCTGGACCAAGCCGGGCTTAGAGACGCTTCGCAGACACCATGTGCTGCCCCCAGAGCTGGGTGTCTGTAGGGCTGGCGGGGAGGTGGGCAGAGCAAGCAGAGCAGCAAGGCCAGGCAGCAAAGCGGGGGCTGCAAACCTGCTCTCCCTGCTCCTCCGTGCCTCTGTCCGGGTCTTCGGCAGGTTCGGGCTCCACTCCCTGATCATCTACCCGGGAAAACAGGAGGAAGCTGGTGAACCGAGAGGGATTCAAAAGACCAAGAGGCCAGAGGTGCTTCCCAGGAGCCTGGGGACCTGGGACCAGCTTCCTCTACGGGAGCCGTGAGGTCAGGGGCAGGAACAGGGCTCCGGAGCACAGGGCAAAGCTTTCTTGCTCTGGGATGGTGCATATAGTGCTTTCAGCCTTGGTAGCTTTAGTTTCTCCGTCTGTAAAATGGGCTCACAACAGGGGCCTCTGATGTGACAGAGTGAGAAGCATTATGCGGGGCATTCAGCTGAAACTTGGGAGGTGTGGCCCAGGGGATGGGAATATCTGAGTATGACACGTGCTTGGTGCCAGGGCGTACAACGGGAGAACAGATCCTCCCAGCTTCTTACCACCTTTGGAGCTCCGGGTCCCCAGGGGATGTCGGAGCTGTGTGGGTGGACTAGGGATCCTGAGGAGGTGAGGAGATTCCCAGGGCTAAAGAGGCACATGTGGTCAGGAAGACATGAATTTCGATATAATGTGGAGAATAGCAAACCAACCTGGACTCCGGCCTCCCTGGGATGGTGGAAGGTAGTGTATAAATCTGCTGCGAGCTATTTATTAATATTTCAAAATATTAATTAGAAGAACTTGCCCAGTAACCTATGAAAAGGCTAACGTCAGGAGCCTTTGCTTTTGTGATTACTCAGCAGGGGGACACGGATGCTCTCTAGCTGACAACAGTGGACTACCTAATCCGACAATGGGGACACACACTGTTACTGAATAGTTTGGTGGGAAAAAACTCACCCTCCAAACCACAGGCCTGTTGGGTGTGGGGATCAATTGATGGGATCGTTAATGGCGAAATAGGGTTGGAAATCTCTTGTTTAAACCTCTTCGTCTCTCCAGGCATTTTCTAGCTCTGGGATCCTTAATAAAAATCCCTCCTCCTCATTGGTTTAGCAAGGAACTTGTTCTGGGGGCCTCTGTGACATGTATCTTAGACTTGAGGGCCTGGCAGGATGTTGGGATTCTGCTGGGTTGGCCATGGGTAGGCGGGGTGAGCCCCTGGGACAGGTGGTAGTGAGGGGGTCAGTCCCAATCACATCATTAGGATGAGTGGCCTTATTTCCTGGGCAAAAGATGCTCCACACTCTTTACCGACTGTTCAAAAATGCAGGGTCCACCGCTCATCAGGCACAGACACCTGCGTCAGGTATAACCTGTCAGCTGACTGAGTTGGAGAGTGGTCAGGGAGGACCCTGCTGGCCCAACAAGGCTGAGACCCTTCCAGCCTCCCAGGAATGCGGTGAAAGGCAGGAATTGAGCTGGCTCAGAGGCCTTCCTGCATTTTCTGACTTATCTCCAGAGGAGAATTAATTGCCGGTGCATATGGAGATGGATGGAGGCAGCAGCTGCCCCAGCTCCGGCTGGCACACTCCGGTCATCAACCTCAGGCTGCCCGGCGTTCCTTTAGAAAACGTTTGTATCTTGAACAAAGGGAAAGTTCTCACTCCTTTTATTCAAGAAGCTTGATTTGGTTTAAAAGCACTAAATAAATAGCTCACTAGAGAAAGGGTTTTTATTTTCTACAGTTCCTGAGTGTGTTTGCTCTGAAGCCAAGGCCCAGTTTCAAGGAAGGTACTAAATTGACTGGGATTACTTTCATGAGAAGCAATTAAAATCGATTTCTCTCCGTCTGAAGCTTCTGTTTCATGCATTAAGAGCAAATTAACTCTCTGTCTAAAACAGATTATTCACTGGGAATTTAGCTCTGGCCGCATCCTCTACTAATACCAAATGTCACAGGGAAGGCTCATGAGAGTGTGCTTTGTCCCTCGGAGAGGACCCTAAGGTGACACTGTGCCTGCTGCCAGGACAGAATGTGTTGGGTGGGAGCTGTTTGCCCTGCACCAGCGAGGGATGAGATGGAAGCACCCAGATGCCCTGAACCTCTTCACTGACCCAAGTTGATGTCCCTCTAGGGCTTGGGCTTGATTCGAAGTTGGAGCCAGAGCTGTCCAGGCCCCATCACAGGATCCCAAATGGCTGCCAGAGAGCAGAAATGAGGAACCTTGGTTCCTGGGTACAGATTCACCCCATATCTGGAGCTTCCCGGGTCGGCTGAGCACAGCCAGCTGCAGGAGAACCTGCCCCATGTTAAGTACGATCAAACAGCTATAAAGAGCAGAGGGCAACCAGGCATCCTGGACTTATGGTTGCCATGGCCCCCACGCTACCTTGCTCCTGGCTCCCCACCAGGAGCCCACTGAAGAAGCACTGTGATTGAGCCCCCAGGTCGTCCTGGTGCTGTGAGCTGCCCCCTGGAGAGGAATCCTGGGAGCGGGGTTGAGAGCAGGTGGAAAGGAAAGCAGTTGGTGGAGGCCTGAACTCAAACTGGAGTTGAAAACAGTACAGATGAAGAAAGGAGAAAAGGGAAGAGGGAGCTGAGGCTACAGGATGGCCACAGTGTGGTGCCTGGGAGTCCTGATTGCACCCTTGGAGTGGAGGGACCTCGCAGGGTCCATGCACAAGGATGCAGGAGGAAGGGGCACTTCAGGTGAGCTCCTCTCACAGGTGCCCATCAACCCTGGACTACCAGAGTCTTCTCTAATGTGAGCCCCTGCCCTCTTTCCTCCTGCCATTTCGCCCTAGCCCCAATTCAGAACCAGGCAGCAAGAAGACACGACACCCAACAAACCAAGATAACCCCATGAACAGTTCACCTTCGCCACCGCTCTCCAGTCCCTCTTCAGTAGTCCAAGGGCATGGGGACAGTCCACCTGCCCGTGTCTGTGTTGTTGGGGAGAGTCTGGCAGCAGGCCTCCAGGACAAGGAGGACAGACAGATCCCTCCCACCCCAATGCGCTGGCAGACAGCCCCTGGCACATGGCTGCCCCTCCATGAAGGAAATGCAGCCCAGAGAGCCGTGGGCTATTCACCTGGGGAGGTGGTGGTGAGTGAAGGGAGACCAGCATCTCTGTGTGGACCACCCCCGGGCCCCAGAAGGAAGCCCTCTCCCCCACCCACCAGCACATGATACATACACTTTGGCTTGCGAAGGGGCAATGGGTGCACCTCGGCGGTGATGGTCTTCGGCGAGAGCAACTGTTCCTTCGAGCCCCAGTCTTCTTCCCACTGCTTCTGAAACTTCTCTTCCTCCTCCATGATCCTGCAATAAGACCCCCACGCTGTGACTGCATCAGAACCTTCACAGGCCCACCTTCTGCCTGCAGGGAAACCCCAACCAGCCTGGGGAGAGGCCACGTGGTCCCAGCTGTGCTGAAGACAGCAAAGTCCTTGGCACGTGTATTCTACACCGAGTGTGAACGCCACCTGGCAATTATGTAACTGTGTTCTAGTTACTCTAACAGGATGGGCTTTATTAGGACTGTGGCATGGCTAAAAATAAAGGAGGAGCCACCAGGGGACAAGAGGGCCAGAAAAACTGGGCCTGGAGGTGGCCTCCGGCTGGCTATAGTCCCGAGAGCACACTCATGTCCACACACAGACACGTGTGCAGACGCATGGAGCTGAGGCACTCACTGTTCCATCTCCTTCCGGTATCTCTCATTTTCCTCTGCGGCCTTCTGGGCAATTTCCTTTTTCCTTCTGAAACACAAATGAAGATTGGCATGCTGGAGTCTACACGAGAGAGGTTAACTCTTCCTTGTAGCTAACTCCTGATTTGGAAAAAGTTTTAAGTATTTCTTTCAGGTTCCCTTCTAAGGATGCCTGGAGCAGCTTTGGATGCTGGTTGTGTGCTCTTGTGTGTGTGGGGGTGGGGGTGGGGTGGGGGGATGTTTGGCACCACTAAGCAGGAGAAATTCTGTGCTGTCGAAGCTGGAGTGCAGGTGAATGTGGGCCACACTCCATGCACCCACCTCCAAACACTTAGATCAAGTGACTGATGATAGGCAGGGCCTGGCCTGAGTGAGGTCCTCCTGGAAGAGGGCCCCAGACCTCAGGGGCAAGGCTGGGCCACTACCCAAGGCCAGGGCTGTGGGAGGAGGTACCAGTAGGGGTGGTTCTCTCGGCTAATTCTGTCATGGGAGCGATGGGAAAATCCTGCCCACCTTCCCTTTCCAAATTCTTATGAAGCTCCTAGAATGTACCTGGATTTAGATTTTGACATTGCTTTTGATTTATGAATTGCTCACCCCATTTATTCTCTCAATCCATCATCTCAACCACCCCAGGTGGGGGCGGGAGGCTTATCACCATAGATAGGGCAGCCAGACTATGTGGTATGAATAGTAACTTGGCCACGTGTGACTTTGTACACAAGTGGCTTGCCCTCTCTGGGTCTCAGTGTCCCCACCTGTAAAATGGGTGAATGCCATCTATCTCACAGGGCTGTTGTGAGAATGACGTTAAGTAACATACACAAGGCCATAATGCAACACCAGCCACGTGGTTGGTACTCAACAGATAATAGCTACTGCTAGTAGCATCCCCATATTCCTGAGTCTTGGAAATCAGGGGCTTTCTTTGGCAAGAAGGGAGGAGCCCAGTCTGGAGGCAGGGGATGCTCATACTGACCACCCCTGGACCCATCCAGTCTGAGAACAGGCATCGGGGAGAGCATGAGTTCAGCTCAGGACACAGGGAGCTGGAAGCACGCAGGTGGGGTCGTGCGGTGGTCTGGGAGGGTAGGGAAGGGGCGTCCTGACTGGCCACACTCACTGCTGCTCCATCTCCCGCTGCTCCTGGAGGATCTTGTTGGACTCCATCGCCAGCCGCTTCTGCATGAGAAGCTCCTGCCGCTGCAGCTCACGCTGCCTCACCTCCTCCAGCCGCTCCCGCTCCGTCATGAACAGCTCCCGGCCCTCATGGGGAGAAAAGAGGCCCCTTGCTCAGTCCCCTGGGGAACCTGGGCTCCCACTGCCACAGCCTTGGGGGCCAAGGTGGACGTTGTCTTCTCATGACCGTGACCCCAGTGTCAGGCACAATGTGGTTCCTGCTGTTTCTGACCCACATGTCCCCTGGCTGGACAGAGGTCCTCTCCCTCTGCTCTGTCAGAGCTTCAGGGGAGGAGAACCCTTGGCCCTTCTCGGGAGTGTGAGCGGCTGGGCCTGGAGGTCAGGGGTCATGGAGCCCCCAGCAGCTCATTCCGGACTTACAGCGCCAGCTACGATGGAGATGGTCAGGCTGCGGCTACTCTTCAGCACGTTCACGGCCTGTGGGGACAGGTGGACAGTCAGCTGAGGCCTAACCGACCAGAGCAACCGAGGCCTCTAGAGAGCACAGAAGGCTTCAGACACCATGGCAGGGGGAGGGGTAAGTGGAGGGCAGAGGTGACAACAGCCAGCAGGTGAAGATCCCACATCTCACCTCCTTGTGGTCCAGGTTGGAGAAATCGATGCCATTGACTTCAACAATCTGGTCCCCTGTCTGGGGGAGAAATGGAGAGGAATCAGTGTGTTTGCACTATCTGTATAATACTTGTCTGCAGGAAAGGTTCACCCTGGGGGCTAAGGGCAGAATTTGGGTCTTCCAGTGGCTGCACCTCAGCTCTCCCTGATGAGCAGAGTAGTTAGGAAGCTCTGATGGGGCCCCCTCCCAGGGCCCATCTACCTCATCAGCTGCCAAATATTATATCATTAGAGGTTCATTCCTTCGGCTGAATTTATGACATTTGCTTTAAAAACTCAGTATGTAGACATAGGAGACTTTGGGCTTCTCATATAGCAGAGGCTGTGTTGTAATTGGTAGCTTACATTTATCGGTCCCTTACTACATGCCAGTTCTAAGCATGTGTATTAACTCATTTAATCTACACAACGACTCTAGAAGGAAGGCTATTCCCTCATTTTAAAGGAGAGGATTCTGATGCACAAAAAGAGGAAGTAATTTGTCCAAAGTAGAGGTTAGAAGTTCTGGTTCTGGCATCAGACCACACAGGTTTGAATACCGGCCCTACCATTCTAGGTACGTGATCTTGGAAAAATCACACACTTTCTCTGGATCTCAGTTTCCTCATCTGTAAAATGGGAATAATGATAGTACCTCATTCTCAGAGTTCTCATAAATGTTAAAGGACTTAGAACAATGCCTGACCCAGTAAACACTCTTTGATTATTATTATTACTACAGAGCGGGAGAAGACTGTAGAAAGGGTCAAATGCCACCCCCTCTGTGACGCCTTCCCTTCGGGTGGGTAGGAATCATCAGCCAGTGACTGCCGAGAAAGGGCTGTGTGGGAAGACACGTGCCTCCATCACCGTGTGGTCACAGTCTGCCCCTGGCCCAGGCTCACTCACCTCCAACCCCACCTCGGCAGACAGGGAGCCAGGCTTCACGCTACTGATGAAGATGCCAGGTTTCTGGATGGGGCCACTGGAAATGCTGGGGAACAGATGGGAAATGCAGGTGAGCCTCTGCCTTCAGCGCTTGCTCATTCTCAGTGCCCTGCCCCCTTGCATGTGTGCCCAGCGCTCTGGCCGCTCAGGATACAGGTCACCCGTGAGCTCAGTACCCAAGGTCTCCACTGTCTACCTGTGGCAATAGCCGCAGACAACTACTTGTAATCCCCCCCACCCAACCTCTCACCCAACACCCCCCCCCACCCAACCTCTCACCCAACACACCCCCCCCACCCAACCTCTCACCCAACACCCCCCCCCCCACCCAACCTCTCACCCAACACATCACATGTGCTGTTCCTTTTTCTAGCACTTTGCTACTCACTCCTTAAGACTCAAATGCTATCTTCTCTACAAGGTTTTAACTAAATGACTCTTCTATCCTACGACTACGCTAGTTGCTGCCTTCTCAGTGCTCCTAAAAGACCCACAGCTAGGGCGGCATTAGTGCTACAGTTCTCCCTTCCCAGATCTGTGGCAGACATCACTGATCGATCACAGCACTCTTTCCCACCCAGCCTAGACACAGCCTTAGAATTCTTTCCAAAACAGCACCCCAGCAGCCACCACTAATTGATTCAAAATAGCAGAATGCAGCTCATTAGCTTCCTTTTCACTCTACTGTAACTATTTATGTGGCTGGCTTTGATATTAGGCTGTAATCCATTAGAAAGGAAGGACTTTTTATCACTTATACTTGGCAGGAAAGTATTGAGTAAATGTGAATGAAACAATAAGAATAATGTAAACAATAATAGCTAATATTTACCATCTGCTTATTACTTGCAGGCACTGGGCCTGGGACTTGACTTCTGTCATCTCATTCCTCCTCACAATGCAGATGTTATTATCCCCAATTTATAGTGGGGAAAACTGAGGCTCAGAGTGGTTAAGTAACTAGTCCAAGGTTCTGGAGCTCGTAGGTGGCAGAGCAGGGGCTGACCCCTAGATCTAGGACTGTAGCACCTGTGTGCTTAACCAGACTATGCTGTGGGATCTAATGCCTGTTTGAAATTCCCTGGCTGCTTCCTAAGGAAGCCTACAAAGTAATAAGTGACAAGGGAACAGTGACAGAGATGACCGGCAGGACAGGCGCCCTTTACAGTGACTTGAGGGCCCACTAAAGGAACATGGCTCTTTCCTTTGGGCCCCAGTTTCCTCATCTGTAAAATGGGTCTGTTAAGAGCTGTGCCCCTAGCCTTACAGGGCTGTTGTGAAGCTCAGAGGGGAAACCAGGCACCAAAAAGTATCATGACCAGTGGATAAAAGATTCCTCAGAAGCAGCAGTGAGAAAGGGGAGAGGTGTTAGGGGCCTACTAGGGTCTGCTGGCCGTGAGTGAGCCCCAGTGCGTGCCTGCCACCCACCTGCAGCCAAGGCCCCGGGAGCCCACCAGGCTGATGAAGACCTTCTTCTCCTTGTTTTCCCGACTCCCTGAGGAGCCCAGGATGCTCCGCCCACCCTGGAGGAAAGAGAACAAGGGTCACTAGGTGTCACGTGTGCAATGGCCGCTTGAGCTCATAAGCACTGCTGTCCCCACGTGAGCCTGATGGTCATCTGTCCCTGGGGGGAAGGGGTGGTTGTCCGTACCTGCTGGGCTTGGCTGAGGGCCCACCACCCACAAGGGGCTTCCCAGATGCACTGGGGCCTGTGTGGAGCCCCTGAGGGCACATCCTTAGAGCAAGTCCCCCTGCAGGACTGGCTGCCCCTCCTCGAAGACCAGTACACCCAGACCCCATCACTGGTGGTCCTGGCCCTTACCTCAGATCCCGACACAAACTGATCCACATACTGCCATTTGAGGGGCTCATCAGGGGAGCTGATGGGAAGGGAAATGAGAAGGGGGGTCATTAAAGAGAGATGTGTGAGGGACCAGGCCCCAAGTCCAGATCTGACCCATCTGGAGCCCCTAGCCACCCCGGCCCAGGGGAAGCGCTAGCCTGTAGGAAGCCAGACCCCAGGACTGATGCCAGGAACCTGAGCCCACAGGGAGGAGTCGGCCTGCAGAGGAGGGTCCTGCTCACCTCTTCACAGGGATCAGGCCGATGTCTGTGGAAAAAAGGCATGGGGGTTAGGACGGCTCCTCTGCTCCCCTCCTCCCCCAGGAGCGGATTCCCTGCTGCCTACCCCACCTACCCCACCACCAGCACCTCCCCCGTCCCCTGCCTTACAGCCTCACTCACGTCTCACTTTGATGGACACAGTCTTCTTGGTGCGGATGAGGTTGATGACCTCCTCATGGGTGCACGAGGAGATGGAATACCCATTGATCCGGACGATCTCGTCCCCTACCTTGGCCACAGACAGAGGGAACAGGCACCAGGCTGAGGGAGCATTGGGTGCTGGGCAGGCTCACCGCCAGGTGCCCGGGCCTGCTCTCCAGAAAAGGGGATGCTGGCCGCGCCTTCCCCCAGAAGAACCTTGATATGTGCCCTAGTGCCTTCTTATGACCAACCCACCCTCCAACAGCCTGAGGGATCCCAGGATGGTGGCCCTTCTTAGTGGTCTTTCTGCCACCCCATTTTACAGATGAGGAGACCAAGATGGTGGAAGAGGGGCACAGAAAGTGGGTAGCAGAGCTGGGAGTAGAATTCTGTACCCCTACCCTGGTGTTCCTTTCACCCCACTGGGGCACCACCAGGTTCCAGAATCCATGCAGAGGGCGACCTTTCACTCAGATTCAAGCAGCTCTTCCCTGGCCTTTGTCCCCCCCCACCCCCCCCCCCCCCGCACCCCTCCCCAAGGAGCAGGCTTCCCTGCAACACCATAATGGCACTGGGGTGTGGAACGTCCATGCCTCCGGACTCGAGCGCATATCACTGACACACACGCGATGCTTTTTTCCATTCTATGGAAACCTGATGGACATTTAATCTGCCACAGCCCTGACCTCTGAATTCCCATTCTGGGTGTAAGCAAAGAACAGGAAATGAACACAAGGCTTTGGCATCAGATGTCCTGGGTTCAAACCCCTGCTCTTATTCTTATTAGCTGTGTGACCTTGGGCAAGTCTATTGGACTTTCTGAACCTGTTTCTCTCATCTGTAAAATGGGGAAATGCTGCAAAAATTAAGTGAACGTGTACGTGTAAAGCCAGCCAGCGCCTGTCACCCCACAAAGAATAAATACATGATTGTTATTGTTACTATTAGTTGAACCTGAGCTCTAAATATCCTGATCTGATCCCTCTTCTCAGGGCTTAGCCCTCACTAGACTGGGAGAGATGGGGGCTCAGAGGCCTGTGAGGCCAGGCCTGGATACAGATCCGTGGTGAGACTGCTCCCCACCGGACACTGCCTGGGGCTCCTGGGGATCAGGCCGGAAGCTCCTCATTTAGTAACGGCAGGGCTGGAAGCAACCTCAGACATCAGTTGAAACTGAGGCCCTGGGAGGTGATGTTTTGTCCCAGGTCACACAGCCATTAGCTATAAAACAGGGACTGGATCCTGGAGGCCCCTCTCCAGCCTGAGGCCGGCGCAGGTCAGCCGGGGCTTAGCTCACACCACACGTGCTGGCCCTCTGGGGACTTGTTGTTACATGTTGACTCTCTGTGGGGGCTGGGGGCTGGGTGAGCAGACCACCCTTGAGGGAGCATCAACTCCTACCTTCTACAGCACGGCCACAGTCAACTGTCACCTGGGCACACACCCTAATCTTCTCAGGAGTGGCAGGGGGCTCAAACAGGTGCCACAAGGAGGGACTCACGGAAGAACTGTTTGGTTTCTGGGGCCGTCTCCTGTAAGGAGAACAGCTACTAGCTCCTTGCATCCACTTTTTACAACTCTGCGTTTTTGTTAACCGGATGAGGAAACTGAAGCTCAGAGAGGTCAAGTCACTTGCTTAAGGTCACCCAGCCAGTAAACAGTGTTGCTGGGATTTGAAGTCAGGTTTCCGTGACAGACCACAGCGTTGTCTCTTGGGTATTTGGAAACAGAAAAGAAGGGTGCCTGGGAAGCCTGGCTGCAGTGCCCTGTGTGCTGCCCTCTCTGGATCCTTGCCACCTGTCAGAGCCCTCAAGTCCCATAGGAAAGGCAGGGATTGCTCTGGTCACTTTATTGCTGGGACAACCAAGGCATGCAGAATTATTGTCCAGCCCTGGACCAGACAGCAAACAGTAGACCACCCTGTGCAGGGCAAAGGATATAGGTTTAAACAGGATACACTTGAAAAAAAATCTAAAATATCTTCAGTAGGAGGATAAGAGCAGAGAGATGGGGTTCCAGGGCTAGGTCTTATTGGTAGGTCCAAGTCCCCCAATCTGGGGGCCCAGCCTCACAGGTCAGATCAATAGGCCTTTAGTCCACCCAGGCTGTGTCTGAACTTGCCCCTCTCATGCCTTCCAGAATCTTCCTCCAGCCCCACTCAGGCATGCGATCTCCCCAGAAACATGAACCCAGACCGGTGAATGGATGCACGTGTTTCCCCACAGTGTCTCTGAGTGAAGTTCCCTGTCTTGTTCCTAAAGGGAACCTGCCCAGGACCCCAGGCAGAATGGTTCCCACACAGCCCCCGGCTCAGGTTGCCAGATCAGCTTTCCTCTCCCTCTCGCTCCCCAATGGAGCCCTGCAAAAGGCCCTTTGTGCAAGGGCCACAATGAAATGACGATCTGAGGGACAGCGGCACTAAGGAGAGAGGAGCCCGTCAGCCCAAGAAAGGGTCGATAGTTCATAAGCCTGAGAAACAGGCGGGAAGAAAAAACTGTTTCATTAAAAGGCCCCAAAGCCCCCAATCCTGCAGGCACCATTGAGAAGTGCGCGTCCTAGAAGGAGTGCTCGCCCTGGAACAAAGAGGCCTCCCCTGCCGCCGGGAGAGGAGCTCATTATGCCTTTTCACTGGCTGCGTTTCTGGGCTGGAAAATGTGCCGCACAGGAGAGGAATAATGAAGCGACTGAAATTTCAGACGCCACCGGTGAGCCGTGAGACAGGGATTTAGAACAAAGCGGTGTCTGTCAGCTCCCCATTTCCACCTCCCGCTCCACGGTGTCTTGTACCCTTCGCCTTCGGGCCCCTGAAGCCCCCGGCTTGGCAGCCCAGATTGGGGTGTTGATAACAGACATGCTGGGCGCTCTGGGTGGGGGTGGGAGGGCCTCTTTTATCTGAACATACGAAAACACAACTTTGGGCTCCACAGGAGCGAGACCTGGAGGTCTGCCCATCTCTGCTCAGACACTGAGGTGAGGGGACCTCAGGGGAGGGGCACCTGGGCTTGGCAGTCGGGAGAGCTGGGTTCAAATCCTGGCTCTGCCACTTGCTGGCTGTGACTCTGGTCAAGACTCTGAGCCTCTATCAGCTCGGTGAACGAGATGATACAGACAAGGCATAGAACGAGGACTGGTTGTGGGCAGGTTACCTGGCACATTCTAGGTGTTTATTCAATCTCCCTCTCTGCTAACCTAACAAACGACAGCACTTACATGCCAGGCACTGTTGTAAGTACTTTATAATAGGAATTCATTTACTTCTCACAACAACTTTATGAGGCAGACAGTGTCCTCATCACCCCCATTTTACAGGTGAGGACACTGAGGCATGGGGTTAAGTGTTTTCACCAAAGTCACACAGCTGATGAAGAGCCAAGCCGGGAAGTAAGGATACTGCACCAGGATTTCCTTTTACCTTCCAGTCAAAGGCTAGATGGCCAGAGCGCCAGGTGTCAGGACAGGACGAGGAAGTGGGGAGGCGGGGGACAGGGCAACAGCAGCAGGTGGAAGCCATGTTCAAGAACACAGGCAGCTGCCTGAGGGAAGTCTGTCGGGATATGTCAGCCTCCTCCTCTCCCAAAGTCTCAGGAGGGTGGGGGACCACGCTATGTCACGCAGCCCAGCGAGGGAGCGTTGGGGAGGCAGGAAGCCTGAGGACTCTGTTTGCTCACCTGCAGCCCGACGCTGTCTGCCTGACCGCCTTTGATGAGGTGGGAGATGAAGAGCCCGCAGCCGAACTCCAGGCCCCCCCGCACGCTGAGGCCCAGGCCTTCCGGGTGCAGACGGTCCAGACGCACCTCCTTCAGCTTCCTGCGGGGGGAGAGGTCGGAGATGGCCCAGCTCTGGCCTGACCACCAGTGCCGCCCCACCCACTAGGGAGTAACTGTGCACCGCAGGGTGACCGCCCCCACCCCCTGCCTCTAGCCTGGTGGCTCCCTCCGCACCTGGAGCGCCGGGGCGTCAGCTGGTCGTACTCCACCTGGTGCTTCAGCGGGATCAGAGGTCTGATGGCATCGAACAGTGGCAGGCGGCTGGGCTCATTGATGACCAGCCTCAGGTCTCCCACAAGCACAGCCACGTCCATGGTCCTGCAGAGACAAGGGACACCTGGAGCCTCACCCACGACCATGACCTCGAAGACCCAAGCGGTCCTGCTGGTTCCCTGCCCACTGGGCCCAGGCCTTGGAATTGAGGGGAGCACTCCTGAAAAGCCAGAGCCCCTAACTCCGGGCCAGGTGCCTCAGAAGAGCTTTGTTCTCTCCTACGAGTATCACAGGGAAAGTGGCGAGGTAGCGATTACTAACCCATTTGCAAACGAAATCAAGTTGGGATTCAAACTCCACTCAGTGTAGTTCTGAAGCCCAGGATCTCTCCAGACAGGAAACCTCATGTGTGCTAGTGGTGACCCCTATCACCCCCATTTCTGATCTGTAGCTGAACTCTGTAAATTCTGCCTTCACAATAGCTCTCACAGGCCTCCTCACACTGTCCAGGCCCCGGTGCCTCCGGCCTGTATCTCTCCAGCTGCCTGCCAGCTTGCTCATTCTCATCTAATCTTTTCTGCATGTAAGTCATCGCTCTTCTCAAAATCCTTCGATGGCTCCCCACTGCCCAGAGGACAGCCTGATCTGTCTCTGTGGACCTGCTCCAGGCTCCCGGCTGTTTGTGGTCTCCATGAGCCTCGGGCTCCACTCCCCAAGATCACGGGCCACTTCCCAGTCACACCTCTGCTTTTTCACGTCTTTGTCTCATGTCTGCTAACGTTGATTCTTCATCCCAGAACGTCCGTCCTGATATTTCCACCTCTCAAAATTCTTCTTCCCATTTAAACCCAAGCTCGAGCTTTTTTGGTCCTTTCCCTCATGGTTAGAAATGAGAACTCCCTTTCTTCACATCCTGCTTTTAATTATATTTAGATGTTGTTTTACTGTAACGTATACTAGAGCTTTTCGTGTTTGTAGGGTCTGCCCATCTCCCCTCTCTAGGCGACGAGCTAGTTGGGAAAGAAAGTGGATCTCATTCATTCCTAGATTCTGCACGGTGCCCAGCGAGTGGCGGGAGCTTATGCAGGTATGTGGAATGAATCGAAGAGCAGGTGGGTGATAAGAGACATCTGACGTGGGTGGTGGGGCCAGCTGGTACTTCCTGGCCTATTTCAGCAGACACACTTCATTGAACCTATTGGCTCCTTGACAGCCTCCCCCATTAGACTGTGAGCAACCTGAGGGCAGCGACCAGCTGTCATGCTCACAAGTGTGTCCCTGCCCCTTGTACAGAGCTGCACACAGAGTGTTTGTGCAAATGTTTGCTGAGACAAGTGAATGGCATGTCCATTTGGTTCCCAGGAGCCTTGAGCATCTGCCCCACCCCCCAGCTCCCCATGGGAGGGGGAGGTCCTCCCGTCTCAGAACAACCCATCCCGGCTCCCTGCAGACAGAGGTCCTCAGGTGGTGCATAGGGGCCAGACTCAGCACACTTACTGGTGGTACATCCGCAGCACGTCATAGAGATAGTCCTTCTCCGCGTCATTTTCAATCAGAAAATCCACCTGGAAAACCCAAGAGTAGAATTACAGCTCCAGGCCCAGCACCCCCACAACAGATCCCAGGGAAGGAGAGACCACCACTGGGGACATCCTCAGCATCTCCTCAGGGCTGGGGGCCCTCTGACCCCAGCACATCACACCCATGAAGATCCACGCGTGGCCGCTGGAGTACCTCTGCACATCCAGATGTGGCAGGCCGAGCCTCGCCCAGGGGGTGCACACACATATGTACACACATGACAGCGATACACCCCATGACAGCAGTGCTGCCGCTCAGCGTCCAGGGTGACAGCAGCGTCGCCTCGGGTCTTACCTGATGGTGGCTGTAATGCCGGATCACTGCTTTCAGAAAGGACTTGGGCCACTCGCTCAGATAGCACATCCCACCCGCGGGGAGCACCCCACCACCGCGTTCTTCTGTGTCACCGACGCCAAGGGCAACTCCACCCTGTCCCTTCCTGGCCTAAGCTTGGTTGGCCCTGACTTCTGGCCACTCCTTCCCCTCCCCAGGTCCCTGAATGTCCCCCCCAACACACACTAGGGGGAGAGTCAGGTTACATTATTTCATCTTTGCTGACGTCAATGTCTGGGACTCCAAGGTCAGGGTCAGGAGCTGTTTCATTGGCACCTCAGTCCCAGGGGAGCTGGGGAACCAGGAGCCTCGAACTCCACTCCCTGGGACAGCTCAGTGCGCACCTCTGTGCACTGTATCCTTGGTTCCTCCAGGACTGAGCAAGAGGGCCCGGTTAGAGACTAGGGGGCTCACGGGGTCCCTCCCTCCTGCAGCCTCCAGGCCCAACAGTGAGGTTCAGCGTCTTAGCTCCCCACAGGCAGAAGCTGCTGCTTCTTTTCACAGAGCAGCTTTGCCTTTTTTTACGGGTATCTCAGGGGTTTTCTGGCCTGAGCAGTGGGTACAGAAAGCAGACTTCTGGTCTCTGGCAGTGCCCCTTTGGCTGAGCATTTCAGCGAAGATGAGAATGACCTAGGAGGCTTGCCCTCCGCTGACTCAGTTGGGCTTCAGCTGCTGCAGAAGTTCACCCCACCTGCTCAGTGAGAGCACTCCTGCCTTCACCATTTCACTGCCCCCTCCTCAGGCCAGGGGCTCCCAGTCAGCTGGAAGATGGGGGCAGAAGCATCTGCTTGAGTGGGTGGTACTAAATCTTGGGGTGGTAGCTGGGACTCTTGCATGTAACACGTAAGTGGGCACCTCCCAAGCCCATCTCTATGAGAACACAGCCTGGACTCTCTCCTCCTGGGGCGGGAGGCCTCCTGAGATAGGCCTGAGCTGCCCACATTTCGCTGTGGTGGAGGAGCCCGAGCAGAGAAAAATTCTGAACTCCCCTAGGATCAGGGGCAGAATTATCTTGATAAATTGGATCATATCATTTGCTTGCTTAACAACTTCCCATTGTACTTAAAGTAAAATCCAAATCCAAATTCTTTACCTTGACTTATCAAAGCCCAACTTCGTCTCCTTTCACTCTTCCTGGCTGTAAGGGCCTCTAATCAGTGCCTACGACAGGCCATACTTGCTCCAGCCTCAGGGCCTTGGCATATGCTGTTCCCGCTGCCTGGACTGCTTTCCCGTTCCCTGCATGGCTGGCCTCCTTCTCTGGAAGGTCTTCCTGCTCACCTACCCAAACGGAACCCATTCAAGCTCCCAGAGATGGCCCAGTTCCTTCATTATAGCAGTCATAATTTGTAATTCAAGGCTTGCTTTTTTTGTGAATTGGTGTGATTTCCTATATCAGACAGAAAACCCCATGAGCAAGGATGAGGTCCATTTGTTCTAAATGCCTGTGCCTAACGCATAATAAGCGGTCAATAAATAAATATCGAATGAATTTGTCCATCCCCTTGCCTCTTTGAATGCTCACACAATCAGATGGGAGGAAGAGAATCATGGGAACAGGAAGGGGAGGGAAAGAATGTTTGCAGAGACCCTATGGGATGGCACCAGGCGTTTTTCTTGACTTCTGTTTGTTTCTCACCAGCTGTACGAGGCTGATATTCTCACGTCATTTTGCAGATGAGGAAACTGAAGATCAGAGAAGTTAAGTCCACTCATCCAAGGACCACAGTTAATAAGAGACAGAGCTAAGATTTGAACCCCGGTCTATCTGATTCCAAAGCCCACACTCTTCCGGCTGTAGTACTGCGAGTATGAGTCAGGCCATCCAGGGAAAGACTCCAGGGCCTCTTTAGGTCAAAATGTCCAACACTTTGCTCTCAAGAAGTTCTTCCTTATCTCAAATCTCCATCGCTCTCTTCTGCACTGTTGAGAAAACCCTTTTGGCTGGCCCATAATGAGCGAGAAAACAAAACGTCTATTGAATGACTCTGAACCGTGGATGTTCTGCTCTCCAAGGGGAGTATAAAAATCCCATCTGCTCTGGTTGGAGTGAGGACATTCTGACCAAAGGGCTTCTGACCCCACTGCAGCTGTGGGGGTGCATGAGAGAAAGGCTAGGCCACAGGATCTCTTGTTGGCTGAGGCCTTAGGGCTGATACTCTCTCCCACCCCTCCTTGCAGAAATGCCTCCCGCAGTCCCGAGGGGTAGGCAGCGTTTATGCACTGGATGGAAAGTGGGAATAGAAGACAAAAGCAATTTCCCTCGTTACAGTCTGGGATTCCGTTTTTCTGTCTTCCCGGCCAAGCACAGATCACCTGGAGGTGGTCTTTGTGGAAAAGAGCCTGTTCCTGGGGGTCCCAGGGTCCTGGTCCTTGTAGGCAGCCCTCCAATGCCGACCACTGCATCCAGAACCCCTCCTCCAAACTGGAAATCACATCCTACCAGTCTCCTGAGGCAGCTGCAAAGTTCAGCTCTTTAGCCTGATGTCCACTCCCTCTCACCAGTTAGGTCACTCAAATCCTGGTCTTGAGTTCTGCCCTTACCTTCTTCTCCAGGGTCATCTCCACCATCTCCGAAGTGGGACTCGGCTGCAGCAGAACAGACCTTTCCCCCAAACACTGGAACCTCCCGTCCTCACTCAGAATGATTCATCTACCTCTATCATTTCAATGCGTCCATTCAAAAAATTATCTATATGCTATAAGAGCTGGGAAAACACATGTAGTTTATGTGAAATGCTCTTCAAACATAAATCTAAGTGGTAAATCAACATGGAGGTCCTGTTGCTACCCATCTGGAAATGTCTCTGCTTTGTTTTCGGACCACACCCAAGTGAAAACGCACACTCACACCTCACCCTTTGGGCTTTAAAAGGCACCGAGAAAGACAACTGAGAGAGATGGAACTTTCTCTGGAAGCCTGGCATGCAGTAATGTCACCACCATAATTCAAATTTCACTTTTCAAATCATTTAAAAAAATGTATGTGGTATCCCCTCCTCCTGCAGTCTGAGTTCTAGCAAACTCCAAGAGGATCCGCCCGGCGGCGGTCCTAAGATCAGCCTCGGAGCCCCTGCTCTAGGACGCTCCGTGGCACCTCCAGGCACCTTGCACTCGGGTATGTGTACGGCACCTGCCCTCTGCTGTGCACACAGGTGCACGTGCTCAGTGGTGTCTACTGAATGACAAATGAGCTCCCATTGCCCTAGTCTGGAGCCTTCCTTCCAACCTCTTGGCCCAGTCCTGGGTGACCACCTCCTCCTCATCCCTCAGCAGATACCGGCCACAGCCTCCTGGATCTTTCTCCTCTTAGTTCACTTTCAGCTTGTCACAAAAAAGCAAGTCCCAGACCCACACAAAACGGACTGTCCTCCCTCCTCCCTGCTGAACCCTGCCTTCATTTAAGGGGAGTGCAAGCCCCTTCTTCTAGGACCTTTCCTGACCATGCGCAGCCCAGGGCCTCCTCACCAGCTTCCCAGCCTGAGGCCCTTCTTGCCTGCTCCCTCATTCAGGGCAGACTCTGTTTACTGACTGCTCACCACATCTGGGGACGTTTGCATGTACTGCCTTGAACTTCCCAACAACCCCCTGAGGTCGATGGATGCCAATATTATACCCATTTCACAGATGAGTAAATAGAGGCCCAGAGAAGTGGCACAGCTGAGACCTCACACTTTTTTTAAACCACCACATGGTATCCACTTGCCAGATATAACCTTTTATGTATGCATTTGTCTAATACACATTTATTGAGCACCTACTGTATGTAAAACACCATGTCTTCTTTCTCCAACTAGATTTAGAAAGCTTTCCCCTTTCTTAGGTTCCCTCTCACTGATGGGCACAGAAATCCTAAAGGAATCCACTATGTACAGATAATTGTTGGGAGGTCTCTTTATCCCATCAATCCCACCACCCCCGCTGACCTTGTGTCTGGTTCCCTCCATCTAACATCAGCATGTTCAACTGGCTCTGTGCTATAGGCCTATATGGCAGGGAGAAGAGGGGGTTCAAGCGCCTTGTCTGGGGCATGAGAAGCAAATCTGAGGCTTGCCCTCAGGCTCTCTGCAGCCTCAGCCTTCCTCTGTGTGGTCTGGCCCTTCAGGACAGCTGCACAGGGGAGGCACACAACCTTCAGTGCGTGCAAATTCAACTCCATGTGTGCACCCAGCCAAAGAGGGAAAAAGAGAGCAAGAACAAATTAAATAATGTATATCGTTCCACTTGACCTTGGGCCATGGTGGGGATTAAATGAGTGAATGCATGTAAAGTACTTAGGGCAGTGCCCAGGGCCCCAGAATGGGTGCTGAATCTCTCGCTTTGCACCTCCAGACCCACTCTCCAGCCTTCGCCACCCTGCCCTGTGTCCCAGGAAACTGCCTGAGCTCCCTGCCCTCAGCTTCCTGCTGTGCTCAGCGTGGGTGGTGAGGGGGTGAAGAGAAAGGGAATGGGTTCTGATTCTGGGCTCCCACCCTGCTGGATCACCTTAAGGCAGGTTCCCCACTTGAGGGGGCAGATCCTGTGGGTCATGGCTGTCCCCTGTTCTGGGGACCCTCCCTCCCCTTGTCCTTAGGAACGCCTGGCTTCCGGCTGCTGCTCCTCCCAGGCTACGTTAACAAGCCTTGTTGGTTCACGAGTTCCTGCCCTTCCCTCTACGTAGCCCCCTCATAAAACTCTTTTCAGTTTCCCGTTTGGATGAGCCAGCTGTTTCCACCTGACCCTGGCGGGTCTGAAACATTAGCTATTATTGATGGCGGTGCCAGCAGCATTTCCTCTCTGTGACCTCTCCCTCCACCGTTAAGACTCCTCGGCTCAAATGTCAGCTCTCCTAGGTCAAGCCTTACCTCAGGCTCTGCCACAAAACCAGTGCTGTCATTCTCTGCACGCAGGATGACACTTTGTTCCCACCCTGCCATGGGACTCACCGAGCTGTGCCCGCCTGTCTCCCCACTAATGTGCGTGTGGCCCAGGCACAGGCCTGGGGGGAGAGGGAGAGGGAGGCCAACAAGCCCCTTCTCCACCTGGGTCTGCGCCTCTGTGCTTCCCCTGTAAAATGGGGATACAAGTATCTATTTCATAGAATGTCATCCTTCTACGAGGGACTCATAACTTTAAAATTATTCATGAGTTATTAGTTATCAAAAGCTTAGAACAGTGCCAGGCAAATAGTAAGTCCTAAGTATTGGCTAAATAAAACTAAGTAAATGATAAATGATACAAAGTCTATATTCTCAGCAGCTGGCAGAGAGAGGCCCTCCGTAAATGTCGGTGGGATGAATGGATCTAGGCACATCCTTCCCAGGCCTTCACGGTTTGCATCCCAGATAGCGCTAGGTCTGCTTGTCTCGTGTTTTATTATCCTTCAACTTTTCAAAAGACTCGTATCTTGCCAACTAGATGGTAGCATTTGACCCAGCACTTGGCACAGCTGACCATGCTCCCTTGTCCTGGTTCTCCTGCCTTGTTTGCTGTTCCTTCTCCTCTAAAGGTTGGGGAGTCCCGAGCTCTGTCCCGGGGCTGCTCTTCATCTGCACTGTCTCCCTAAGCGACCTCGTTAGTCTCAGGGCTTGAACTACCATTTATACCCCAAGGACTCACTGAGACTTATGTCAGTCTGGCACAGACCTCTCTCCAAGTCTTCACACTCCTACCGCCACCGGCCTTCTCACTCACTCCCTATCTGAAGGTCAAACAGGTATCTCAAACTTAAAACATTCACGACGGAACTCTCAGTTTCCACCACCTCCCACTCTGTCCCCACCAGCTTGCTCCTTCTCCCAAAATGTAGACTCACCCTTGATGCCTCTCTCTCTACACCCACAGCCAACCCATCAGCGAAGCCCATCAGGTCTAGTTTTAACATGTATGCTGGGTCTGACCACTCCTCACCCCAGTCCAAGCCCCTGCCTCTAGCCTGGGCTACTGTAGGAGCCTCCTAACTGGATTCCCCTCTTGGTCCTCTCAGTGTGCTCTCTACCAGCAGTCAGAGCATTTCATTCATTCATTCACTCATTCATTCGTTCGTTCATTCATTCATTTTAAATGTCCAGTTTGATGAGTTTCAACAAATTTATACACTAGAGTGACCACCACCCAAATCATTTCATCGTCTGAGTTTCCTTTTCCGTCAGCCCCTCTCCCAGCCCCTTCAGATAAATGTAATGATACAGAACACACTTTTGTGTTCATGGCTTTGCTCAGCAGAACGATTTTGAGATTCATCTGTGGTGTTGCATGCTGTAATAGTGTGATCCTTCCTATCACTGGGTAACAGTGCACTGTGTAGATATATTGCAATTTGTTCATCTGTTTATTGCTATGTATGAGTCCTGTGAACATATATTTTCATTTCCTTGAGTAAATAAGTAGGAGTGGAATTGGCAGATCATATGGTAAATGTATGTTTAACTTTTATAAGAAACTGTCAAGCTACATATTTTACAACATAGTTGTATCATTTTGTATTCACACCAGCAATGTATGAGAACTCTAGCTGTTCCACATCCTCACCAGTACTTGTGATTGCCAGTCTTTTAGCCATTCTAGAGGATGTAAAATGGATCTCATTGCTTTAGTGTGCACTTCCTTAATGACTAATGATGTAGCGCATTTGTTTACATGCTTATAGGCTGTTTGTGTATCTTTTTTGTTAAGATTATGTTCAATTCTTAGAGCATTCCATTTTATTTTTTATTTTTTTTCAATCTTTACCTGAGGATATTTTTCCATTGATTTTTTTTTTTTTAGATAGAGTGATAAGGAGGGAGGGAGATAGAGAGAGAGAGATGCATCTATGTGAGAAAGACACATCAATTGGTTGCCTCTCGCATGACCCTGACTGAGCGGGGTATCAAACCCGCAACCAAGGTACATGCCCTTGACCGGGAATTGAACCCGTGACTCTTTGGTCCGCAGGCTGACACTCCAACCACTCACTGAGCCAAACCAGCCAGGGTGAGCAATCCATTTTAAATGTAAATCAGTCATGTCACTCCCCTACTGGTTCTCATCACACTTACAACAAATCCCAAAGTCTTGACCATGGCCTACCAGACCCCCACCACCCTCTGATCCATCTCCCACCACTCTCTGAATTTCCTCAGAATTCTATAATTCCTCTTAGAAACACCATCATACTTGCCCTTCTGAAAGAAGGCTTGCCTCAGGGCCTTTGCACTTGCTGTTCCCACTCCTGGAACGCTTTTCCACATATACCCCCAAGGCTCCTTCCCTCACTTCTTCCAGGTCTCTGCTAAATATGACCTCTTCAGAGAAGCCTTCCTGACTACCCTGTATAGAGAGTACCATTTCATTACTCTCTATCCCCTCACCCCAGTTTATTTTTTCATAGCATTCATAATTACTTGGCATTATATGATACTTCTATTGGTTTACTTGTTAACTATTTGTCTTCCCTACTAGAATGTGCTCTCTAAGAGGGCAGGAACTCTGTTTTATTATTCAATGGTTAGAATACTGTCTGGCATATATTATGAGCTCAGTCAATATTTATTGCATGCATAAATGAATGGATGAGAAGGAAATCCCTGGAAGGCAGGGGCTCTTTCTGACCTTTTTATGTACCCCATCCCAACTCCAGATGCTTGGCCTGGGGCAGGGTACACTACAGATACCCACAGGCCATAAATACCTTTGGAGCAAATGAGTAACCAAGTTCCTGCACCGTGCAGGTGAGTGAGCAGAGGGGTAGTCTCCTCTGCAGAAGATGGTTCTGTGGGGGAGAAGCCTTAGTCTTTGCTGCCCTCCTTCCCTCCCCTTGGTATCCTGGCCCAAGGCTACAACTGGGAAGGCCATGCACGTGCTCCTGGTGGTCTTGGGAACCTGCACAGAGGAACAGACTCCTGTTGCTCTGAAGGCGTCCGTGAGAACAGGGTGGCTATGTTCCTAGAATAGCTGGACTTGAGTTCCTATTGCGTATATCCTGTCCTTTAAGGGAAGTACGATGAACTTCATCTCATAACTGAGGAAACTAACACTTAGAGTGATTACATGGCTGGCCCACGGGCTCACTGGCAGAGAGTGGACAGGGTTGAGATTTGATCCTAGTTCTGCGTAACCCCAGATAATTGACAATAGCAGTGGACATTTGTTGAGGACTTGCTAAGTGCCAGGGTCAACTGGCGCTCCCTACACATGTGTCGATCTCATCCGGCACTCATAATAGCCTTACTAGTTAAATATTATTGTTATCCTCATTTAATCAGAGAACTGAGGCACAGAGAGGTTAACAGCTGGCTCAAGGTCACACAGCACTTTCCATGAAAACATACCTTTAATGTACTATGGATTTAGATGACAAATCGTTGGCAATGGGGTCATTTTGCTGTGAAATACTAAGGAGGGGACATCCAGCAAGCAATCAACCGCAAGTGGTACATTTCACCCAATATGCCCATGTGCCCCCGTCTCTACCCTCAGCTGCTTCTTCCTTTCTCCCTAGTTCCTAGATGACCTCCAGCCTGGGAGGGGAAGGTTCCTGCTCCTCTAAAGCTGCAGGGCACAAAGTCCAGCTCAGGCCTTGCCCAGCGTGACGCCTGCCCCGCCTGCACACACAGGGGCATTAATAGGTAATGACTTGCGATGAGGAAGAGCAGGGCTGTGGAAACACAGAGGCCTGAGGCCCTTGGGAGCCTGCAGGTCCTGGTGAAGAGGAACGGGGGCTACCCCAGGGCCTGATGCAGACGCTGGGACCCCAGAAGTCATTCTCTCAAAAGAGGCAAAGACTAGTACCCCACAAGCAGAAGGCAAAAGAGGACCCAACCTTACTTTCAGCCCAGGGGCAGGAAAGTGAAATTCAAGCCTGAGTCTTGGGGTGGGGGACGGGAGGTTGTGATCCTTCGTGTGGGCTGTCTGAAATCTACACTCACCAAACGCCCTTGCTGCTGAAATTTCTCTCCTGACATCCCTTCACTGGAGGGCACACCGGTGAACACTGTCTCGAGCTCCCTTAGCTATTCAGCAGCCCCCCATCCCTCACTATCCCTCACCCCTGGATGCCCAAGCCTTCATTTTTAGTGGCTTTCTGCCAATATGAGTTGCTCCCTTTGTGCCCCAAGCAAACCTTGATCACAGTACTCAGCAGTTAGCTGTGGGTAATTACTAGTATAGGGTCTGCCTCCCACCCACATGACCAATAATCTGAGGGCAGAGACTGGGTCTGGTACAGAATGAGTACTCAGCACATGTTTATTAAATGAACGACTGACCCCTGGGTGCTGGTGCTTAGCCCCTGTGACCTCTGCACTGGCTGGCTCCTGGGCACCCGGGGCCTCTCTGTGGGGAGAGAGGGGTTAAGTACCCTGATCTTGCCTGTCTGAGCTCTGCCCTCAGGCCTGAGAAGGGGATTGGCTTGGTCTAAAGAGACTGACCCTCTGGGCTCTGGGAGGGCTACAGGGCACACAGTGGCTAGTCCCTCAGGCAGGGCCTGTGGGTAGCTCCAGGCACCCTTGGCTTCACCCTTGGGCTGTGAGGCATCCTAAGGCCTGGTGGGGTGGGGTGGTAGGTCCCCTGGGTCTCCTGAATGGTCCTCTCTGGTCGCAGGGCCTCAGTGCCCTTGCACAGCTCTGGAAATTGCCTGGGTGGAATCCAGCAGCTTTCCGTGATGGTCTGGGATCCTGACCACCAACGAGGCCCCTGAGTGGGACCCAGCAGGGGAGATGTGGCTTTGCCAGAAGGGTCTGACTGACTCTCTGGACCTCCCTTCCTCCTACTGCCGCCTGGCCAGCACCACCTCCTCAACTGCTTCTCTTCTTCCTGGCCTAAGAAATGTCCTTCAGCAGAGAAGGTGGGGTAGGGGGGTGATCCATCTGAGGTCAAAAGACAGAGAGAGACATGCAGTTCCCCTACCGCTCAGACACTGCCCCACCCTCTCCACACACTCCAGCTGAGCCGGGGCACTAGGAGCTGGGGGATTTGCCCTCTATGGGGCATCTCAGAGAAGTGTCCAAGGCTGAAATTCCAACTCCAAAGAAGTCGCAGCCCCTGGAGGGCAGAAGGAGAAAGGACACTTTCACGGCAGTTTAGCACTTCCTACGCTGGAGTCCCAGTGATCCTCCCTCATCTCACTGGCACCATCGCGGGTGCCAGCCTACCCAGGGCCTTCAGGTCCGACTGGCAAAAGGAGGGGTTCCGGGCGCTTGGGGCGCCCCTACCAGCTCTGACCTTGTGCCGGAATTCTCGGGCCACCTTCCGGTCCATGGCTGGGCCAGATCGCGCTGCGTCTTTGCACAACTCGCTCCTTCGGGTGCCTGGCAGCTGGCGACGGTGACCGGCCGGGCCTGGGAGCGGCGGGGGCGGGGCCTGGCCGGTGGAGGCGGGGGCGGGGGCAGGGCCGCTGGGAGGCCGCAGACACCTGTCTGAACCTCCTCTCCTCTCACTGACGCCCCGGGAGCAAATGGGCTGCAGCGTGTGTACGTGGTTGTGAAGGTGGTGGCTGGCGCTCTTCCAGTCCTCTTGGAATGACCCTCCAAACACACACGGCTGAAGGAGAGGATCTCTGGAGGCGTGGGAAGGAGGTTTGGGACTTTGTTGGGGGGTGGGGGTGGGGGGTGGTGAAGAGGTCCTGAGACTCGCACATAGGTGGGTAGAGACTGGGGTGATGTAGTCAGTATTCGCTGGATACACAAATAGAGACCCATTTGCCCTCATGAGGCTGTCTGTCACCCACTGCCACGTGTCTCACCTTCAGGGTACATTCCACAATGGCCTCCTTCGTGGGCTTTTCCCACTAGGAAGAACTCTTTGATCTGTGGATTCCTTGGGGCTGGGTCTTAGTGTGGCCCACAGAGGCCAGAACCAGTGGATGGGGGTGCCCCTCCTCAATCAACTTCCCCTCCCACCTCCCCTAGCCCACTCCCTGCAAACATACCCCCCCCCCCACACACACACACTCACTGAAGCATGGAAGGGCCTGGCAATGACAGCCTGATTTATGGCTGACCTTTACCCAGGTCTGAGGCCCCATCTGACCCATTTGATTCCATTCAACCAGTTTGCTCAACTCTAGGTCTAGTGCTGGGTGCAAAGAAAATGATGAACCAAGCTTGGGGCAGATGAGAGGAAAGGGGACCAGGAAAGGGGTAATAAAACAGGTGTGAGTGGGGAGAGTGGGTACCTTTAATTATGGAGCTTGTGCCTGGACTTAACGGAGGGTGGGGGCCTGACTTGTTTACACCACGTTGGGGGAAGGGAACAGGAGATGGACAGCAGCCCAAATCAGTGAACCACTTACAATTATAACTGCAGGGGCACCTAAAGACCCCCCCTCCCCCTTTGCATTCCACTTCCAGTAGCTGAAGTTTTTCCAGCAGACTATTTTTATTTGGCTTAAATTATTGCTTAGTTTAAGATGTAAATCCTTCCTGGAGAAGAACCGTAAAATATTATCCACAATCTCACCTTAGAATTAACTAGTTATGTCAGAGATAAGAGGGAAAGACTTGTGGGGTTTTCAAAGGCCCAGGAAAAACACAAAATATATTCCTCTCCAATTTACTTTGTTGATTCTCTGCATTTCATTACTGTATCATATAGCCATATTTAGAATCCAGGCAGAGTGGCAAACGCCCTTACAAGAGGGAATGTGTTCCACTGGCACCCTAATCCTTCTTTTACATGACTGCCTCCCCCCTAAAATCCTTCTTAAAACACTTCACTCTGGGTTTTGAGGCTAGCTCCAGGTCCTGGTTCTCCTCTCTCATGAATGTTCCTTTTCAAGCTTCCTCTGAGACAACCCTGCCTTTACCCATTTCCTAACCAGGCTCCATCCTTGGTCTCTCCTCTTCGCCTTCCCATCTACGCCCATGTTTGGGGATAGCAGTGTGTGCTTTATTTACCACCCTATTCCCAGAACAATGTGTGGCAAGGAATAGATGCTCAACAACTTAATTGAATGGATGGATGAATGAATGAATGAATGAATGAATGAATGCAGCCCAAATCTATACTCCTGTTCAGGGGTCTGCTCGGGCTAACATCACCGTCGTCTCCCAGGCCTGGCATCTAGTTGGTGTTCAACACCTAGTTGGACAAGTGAATGATGCACCGGTTCCCAAGGCTCTCAGACCCACATTTCCATTTTCAATTTCCTTCTGGACAGGGGGTGTACCTTGTTCACAAAATTAAAGTGGGTTTTTTGTTTCTGTGTTGTCAAAGTCCCGCCTTGGTGGGAGCAATAATAAGGGAGTGTGAGGCACTTCTGTCTTTAAGTCAGCATTTACTGAGCTGCCCAAAACGAGGTGGGAGGGGGGTGGATTGGGGGACTCAGGAGGCTGTAGGGCAGAGTGGTGGGAGCACAGGTTAGGACTGCAGTCCTGAGCCCTGGTTCTGCTACTGACCACTGAGTGGCATTCCCTGGCCTCTGTGAAAGGAGAGCGGAGGAGGAGACTCACACTGGCATCTTGGGTCTCTGGTGTGAGGGGCTTCAGGACCTAAGTTTCTGAGCCGGGGATCGCTGAGGAGTAAGGGATGCTGGGGGCTGCAAAGGCGCCCCAGGGAGACTTGGGGCAGAGAGATCTGAATCCAGCCTCCCCTGGGGAGAGGCAGCCAGTACTAGAAGGGCGAGGGCTGGACTTTCGTCAGGAGCCTAAATTATGGTAATGAGCTGGGCCGTCCTGTCACTGCAGCTTGGGGAGGAGCCAAGCGCCTGGGAGGTGGGGCCAAGAGAACCCTGGGGCAAAAGAGAGCAAGACAGGCGGCGGCCGCCGAGTGGAGGTGTGACCTAGCCTTCACCAGGAGAGGCACTCGGACCAGGCAGGGCCTCCGCTCAGGCTTCCCAGTCCCCCGTGGCCCTATGGGGGCCCCGGCCCCGCGCGTCCCGGGGCCCGCGCTCTGCCTGCTTCTCGCTTGCGCCTGGTTGTCCTGGGGTGAGCCGGTAGGGGAGACCCTGCAGGTGCAGGCTCTAGGTGAGAGGGGTGTGGACTAGAGGGGCTGGGGAACGTTTGGGGGAACGGGCCTGGGCAGGTTGGAGAGAGGGAATGAAAAGAGAAGGTTTAAGGGAGGGCAGGGGACAGCCAGGGAGAGAGTCTGAAGAGAGGGGTGCAGAAGGAAAGAGGCCTGCGATAGCCAGGTGAATGGGCTGGGCAGAGTGGAAGAGACCCAAGATGGGGAACTACAGATAATTGGGTGCAGAGAGTAGGAGGGAAGAGGGAGACCCTTGTTGAAGAGTCACCAGGGAGAGGGAGAAATGATTTGAGAAGGCTGCAGGGGAAATGTGGGAGAGGCTTCCTAGCAGGTGGGGGACAAGAGGTGGGAGGCCCAACAAAGAGAGGCATAATTTGAGTGGAGAGAAATTCCTTGTCCTATACCGCAGGACCCACGCCCCCCAGCAGTGCAGAGCTGCAGCCCGAGCCAGTCCAGGATCCCAGGTGAGTAGGTGTGAGCTTGCGGCTGCCCCGCCCACTGTTCCCATCTGTATTCCTGGTGTGAGTGACCCCAGGGGTTAGCACGTAGTGGTGGGGAGGCACGGCCCATTCTTATTCCCTTGCCCACGTCAGGCTTGTTTCTCACCTACCCACAGCCATCAGGAGGGGACCCTTGCCGTAGGGGATGCCACAACATTGATGGGAGGCCAGGTAAGGAGAGGCCTGGAGAAAGGGGGCTTCAATGGGGAGGGGCTCATTTCTGTTAGAATCTGAGACTGGTAGGGAGCTCCTGGGTTTCAGGAAGGCTGTCCCTGCAATTATTCAGAAAGGAGCAAACAAGGTTTCTGGTATGTGTCTGAAGTGTGCAAATTCGTAAGTCACTTCTATTCCCACTCTCTTAATCTCTTAGGGCCCTGCAGCCAGCTCAGTTATCTATCTATCTATCTATCTATCTATCTATCTATCTATCTATCTATCTATCTATCATCTATCTATCTATCATCTTTTAGTGGGAGGAGGGCACCAAGGTGCTATTAGGAGACAGTCGAGCTCTCGCTCCCCTGGTGAAAAGTGAGAAGGTGAGGGGTTAGGAGAGTTGAGTTCTCTTTCCCCTGCCTGGCCTGGGAAGGCCCTAAACCTTTTCAGAGGCCTGTCTCCATACCCCGAGCAGTGGCCCAGCAAAGCTGCCCTGAGAGGGGAGAAAAACTGGGTCACCTGGTGGGGTTTGCAAGGAAGGGTTGGTTGAGGAGCAGAGCCTGAGCAACCATCCTCTGAGTCTTGACCACTCCCCGTTGCCACCCTCTTGGAGTCCTCCGTGCTTTTGGGAGAGATGCTGGTTTTTCTTCCTTTGCCAAAGTTCTTTGGGCTCTGGATCAGGTGACTCGGGTTGTCTTTCTAATTCTGACCTGCACTTGTCTCCTTCCTACAACCACAGACGTGCTACAGATCCAGCCCACCCACAGCCAGGTCCCCCAAGTGTCTCAAGCCTCACCTCATGCACCTTAGGGATCCCTGGGAGCATCATTTATAACAGGAAACAGTGTGTCTCAAATTCCTGCATCAGTAGCTTCGCTTTGCCTGTGTCCTCAGAGTTGTGGTATCAGGGAGAACCCTGACTTGGAGCTGAGTTCTGAGGATGGTGGGTGGTGATCAGGGAGGCGCTGTTTTTGCTGTTGTTGGAAGATCCCCAAAGGAAGATTGGGTGAGGGAGAGCGAGATGTTCTCCCGTCCTGGGGTGAGGGGCTTCGCTCTGCCTCATGTGGTTTCTGTGGAGTACATGTTTGTTCTCCAGACAAGGGGGTTTTGTGTTGGGCTGTGGAGACACAGAGGTTTACTGGAGTAGGGAGGTGGGGCAGGCTGGGATAATGGAGTGTGAAGGGGCAGGAGTGTGAGATGCCGCTCTGGAGGGTAAAATAAAAGCCTTTTTTCCTCGGGGCCTTTGCCAGGCCTGAAAACTCTCCCTCCCACACCTGTCCGAGGTGGGCCTGGGGAGGTGGGGCTGGGGCTCAGAGAGCAGGGGGCCTCCCTTCCTCCAGGTGATGGACAGAAAGGGCTGTGACTCCAGCAAGGCTGCCCTCGATCGCATTCTCTTCCATTTTTAAAAGGAGGCTGAAGCCCTGGACTCCTTGGCCATGTCTTCCTGGGAAAGGCGGCTCCATAGGGCCAGATGTGCACCGTCTTGTAAGTGGTCCCTCCCTGTGGTCCGTGGGCGTGTGTGGGGGGGCCCTGCTGGCAGAGAGGCCTGTGAGGGCCCAACGGGCTTCCCTCGGGGCCTCTGTGACCTCTTTTCCCTGCGTGGGCTTTCTTTCCACCTTCCCCAGCCCTCGCCCCACTCTGTGTTCTCCTCCTTGGCTGAGGAGCTCCTGTCCAGTGCTCTGTTCTTATGGCCATGGCCTTGTGGCCTCCCATTCTCACACTGTCCGACTCCAGTGAGTTGGTGCTTCCCTGTCTAGTTGCTGCTTCCTCTCCAGTTTCTGTGGCATTGCCCTTCATCCTGTCCTGTGTCCCTGGCCTCTCCCCTCACTTGTCCTTTGTCCGTGACCTCACCTGTCCTGTATCCGTGGTCCCTCCTCTTACATCATGGCTCCCTTCCTCACCACACTCTGCTCTGCTTTATCGTCTTGTCCTCTGTGGCCTCTCTCTCTACTGCATTCCAAATGGGAGGCCTCTCCCCTCCCCTGGTCATGCGGTGGCCTCTGTGCAGTGAGGACGAGCAGTACTTGAAGATCTCAGGGTGCTGTCCCTGCTCACCCCACGTGCTCCACAGTCTCAGTTCTGCCTGCCCTGCCTGGGGGCCAGGAACTTTTAGCTGCAGGAGCTGATGACCCAGGTGGGGCTGGCCTGGGGGGCCACTTGGTACATACTGAAGGCAGGTACTCCACCCCACCTGCCTGCCAGGGAAGGGGCTGGGCAGCTGTCTGAGGCACCCAGCTTGTGCCCCCATTAAGGCTAGCTACTGAGGAATGTTGGGGCTGCCTGGGATGGGCATCTGAGTTCCATGTAGCTCTGGGAGGGCTGGGGCCCGGGGCCCTGGCATGAGGGAGGTGCTTTATCCCTGAGTCCCGCCAGTCTCGGCTCGACGGGGAGGTAACTTCCGTGTCTCCCTTGCAGACTTGTTCTCCTGCTTCAACGGGGGCGAGTGTGTGCACCCAGCCTTCTGTGACTGCAGACGCTTCAATGCCACTGGGCCGCGCTGCCAGATGGGTGGGTCTGGGCTTCCTCCCACCCTGGGAGGGGCCACGGGTACAGGGAAAGTATGGGGGTCCTGGTCTGCATGGTGAATGGGGGTGACCCTAACAGGGCTGGAACGCACCAGTCTTTGACTTGCTGCCCACTGCAGCTACACAGAGAGGTTCTCTTTTCTTGGTTCAGTGTACAATGCTGGCCCTGAGAGGGACAGCATCTGCCGGGCATGGGGACAGCACCACGTGGAGACATTTGATGGCCTCTACTACTATCTCTCTGGGAAGGGCAGCTACACACTGGTGGGGCGCCATGAGCCTGAGGGACAGACCTTCTCTGTCCAGGTGAGGCCTCCCTTGCCCTTCCTGTCTAGTAAGGCTCCACCAGGCCCTGGGGGCTAGAGACCCTTCTGTCTCGGGCATGGACCTGCCAAGAGGATGCCTGGGGCCATGCCCTAGGTGGGCTGGGGACCTTGAGCAATCCTGCCCTCTCTGCCTTGGGGTGTCACACATCAGAGAGTTTCATGACTCTTATTTCATGATGAATATGTTACGATTACTTAGATTGATGGGGTACCCCTCATTCATGGATTATGAAATCAATTTAGTGAGTCACAAGCAGCATAAAAAAGCCCAAAGAGAGTAGAAAATATAAGAATACATGACACATTAATGGGTAAATAGTATTTTGTAAAGCTTTTGTTTTATTTATATACGTATATAATTTTATTTCTTACTGTGGGTCATGGTCTAAAATGTTTAGTATTTAATTAGACTGTGGGGTGGCTTTCACAGGTCCTGCTTTGGGTTGAATTAGCTCCTTCTGCTTAACCACATTTAACATAAGCTGGTGGAAGTTTTGGGAAGAGTTTCCACTCTTGGAAGAGAAACATTTTCAGACTTTTTCTCTAAACTCTGGGATCCTTGGTGCCCCCTCCCCCACCCCTCGGTTCCTATGGCCTCGGAGGTAGGGGTTCTGTCTGAGCAGGGCCAGAGGGGATGTGTATCTGACGGGCAGCACAGGAGGGACCCTGTGCAGAGGAGGGCTAGACTACTCGCCAGGGTTGTGGTAGAAGTGTGTGTTTATAGTGTGTGCATTGAGGGTGCCTTGTGAGTAGATACATGATGTGTGTGTGCATTCTGTGTGCATGTGAGATGGTATGCGTGTATACCCTTGGCTTTCAGCCTGATAGGATAGCCTGAATGGATAAACACAGTCCAGAAGCGGGGAGACAGCACAGTGTACTGAAGGAGCCCTGGAACTTGAGCCCGCAGACCTGGGTTAGGATCCTGGCTGTGTGTGACCTCCGTCACTTCACCTCTCTGAGTACCAGTTGCCTCCTCTCTGAAATTCAGACGATCATAGCTCTGACCTCCCTGTGCTGTGGGGACTGGGAGAGATCACAGAGGAAAGGTGCCTGGCCTGCAGTGGGCAGGCGATCAGCATTTAGCAGAAGCTCAACAGGGGGCCACTGGGCCCAGAACTGAAGTCCCCAGCAGGAATCCTGCACTCTGGCCTCTGACCCCCCAATCAGGTGCACAACGACCAGCAGTGCGGCTCCTCCCCCTACACCTGCTCCAGGTCTGTCAGCCTCTTCTTGGCGGGTGAGCAGGAGCTCCGTCTGGCCAAGGAGGTCACCCACGGAGGAGTGAGGTAACCAGAACACCTTCCGCCCTGACCTCCCCTACTCCTGTGCAGTGCTGGTGGGGGATGGGTGAGCACCTGTCGTTCTCAGGCCAAAAGGAAATGGTTTTCTGGGGGCAAATAGCAGTATTTCCACTATTAGGGCAGGAACAGACTGGGAGCCAGCTGGGTTCGAGCCAGCTGGGTTTGCAGAGAGATGAGTCCCTTGTGATTTCCTGGAACTCTCAGGCCCTGTGGGTTTCCAGACAACGGGTTTTCAGGCAGTAGCAATCTGCCAGATAGCTGCGAGTGTACTGCTAACGCGTGCTTAATTCCCACCCACCCCCCTCCAATGTGAAGAAACTCTGCCTGAATGGATAATACACAGTTCAAGTCTCCACAGAGCAGAAACAGCACACTTTCACCCTTTCCCGATGACAGGGTCATTTTGAATGTCATTTTTCTGGGACATCAGGGGGCCACACAAGAAATGAGGACTCTCTGTTCCCACACTAAATGGATTGTGGTTCTTTCTGAAACCGTCACCAGTGTCCTTCCCTTGCTGTCTGCTGTCACTTTGCTGCTTAAGGAGAGGTGGGGGTCTCCTGCCGTGACCCTTCTTTCTCATTTCCGGCTTCAGATCTGGAACTGGGTGACCAGGCCTCCTGGGGCTGCGTGTAAAATGCAAGGCCCAAGATTCCTCCTGAGAATACAGGGTTGCGTTATGGATCTTTTGGTACCAGTTTTGGTTGGTTAGACACTTCCTTTGTTTTCCTTTCCTGCTTTTCAGGTGGATTGAAAGTTGCCACATCCCAGATTGTCTAGGAGACACTATAGCAGTAAAACTGGGGGTCGTGGTCCCTGCATCTCTTCTTACACTCTCCATTTGCCTGCTCCCTCAGCTTTTGCTCTTCCCACTCCTTTCTCATCCATACCAAAAATAATGAACAAAGTCGCTGTCTGCTTATACCATCTAGAGGGGCTAGCAGTCAGTCCCTCTAAGGTTTATCCCTGCCAAGGAAATTGCAGTTTTAAAAAGAAAATTTAAAGCTCTGGAGACAAAAGAATCTTTCTCTCATGGTGGACTTCCAGGCTCCCGAGGAGTCGGGAGGGAAAGGGGGGCCTCGATCTCATGGCACCAGGGCCTTGCGGAAGAGGCAGGTGCTGTGTACACGATGGGTCCTGCAGGGAGGGACGGTGGATCCTTTGGTGACGGGACTGGACTAGTGGAGGTGGTGTAAGCGCCCTGAAGCCCCGGGCTGTGCCTTGCAGGGTCCAGCTGCCCCACGTGATGGGAAGTGTGCACCTGCAGAGGCTCGCCGGCTACGTCCTGGTGCGGCATCAGTCCGCCTTCACGCTGGCGTGGGATGGGGCCTCCGCTGTCTACATCAAGATGAGCCCAGAGTTCCTGGGCTGGACCCACGGGCTGTGTGGGAACAACAACGCCGACCCCCAGGACGACCTGGTGACCAGTTATGGTGAGGTGCAGGACGGGTGGCCTCCGGTGGGTTTTGGTGGAGGACAGGTCCTCCTGGGAAGGGTGGGAGGGCCTTAGGGAGGAACCCTGGGTCATGATACTAAAGGCTAGTGGGAGGCCAGGGGCCCCTTCTTACCAAACGTGTGACCTCAGGCGTGTTCATAACTACTGGACCTCAGTTTCCTCATCTGTAAAATAGTTGTAATGAGGATTCCTACTAGGGCTGTATGAGAGTCCACGGGCACTTTGCTGGGTGGGATGGACCCTGCGAGACGTGTGGTGGAGGGGGAGGCAGGGATGGAGGGCCAGAGGAAGGGCCCAGCTGGAGCTGAAGATCCCTACGGAGGAGCAGTAAGAGTGAAAGTGAAGGGGCAAGGCCAAATCATGGAGGCTCCGGCCCGAAGAGGGGCAGTGACACCCCGGAGCACCCAGAACCTGTTGAACACTGTATGTGTGTCATCCCATACAGTCCATGAGGTAATCTCACGGGGGAGTTATTTGCCCTATTTTGCATATGGGGAAACTGAGGCCCCTTGTCCACTGCATGGCGCTGCCTCCCCTGAGTTTGGAGCAGTAGGGACCCACCACCAGTTCTTGAGCATTCTTGACCATTGTCACTGAACAGCTTTCTGGGGACAGTGGCTCCGCTGGGAATGCAGATGGGGATGGGAGCTCAGGAGGCTGGAATCTTCAACTCCGTGCCCATCTCTTCAGCTCCACCTGCCTTCCCACAGAGCCCTCTGTGTCTCCTGCACCTGCCCCGTGTGGTCACGCTGGTTCTCCCCACAGGGAAGCTGACGGACGATGTGGCCGAGTTTGTGCACAGCTGGCAGGAGCAGGCCCCCAACCAGCCTCCAGGGCCCACAACCTCCTCCCTGCCTCGCCCACCGTGCCTGCAGCAGAGCCTGGGAGCCATGCAGGTCGGACCCTGGGGAGAGCCCCACCCTGGCTCCTTACCTCCACCCAAGTGACTGGCTTAAGTTGGTTTCCCGTCTCCCTCTTGAAAAATCACTGGCTGCAGGTGCCCAGGGTTGTTGGTGCCCATGGACCCCTTCCTCTCCTCCCCCTCCCCTGGGCCTAAGTTGGGGTTCCATGTGGGGCTGGTGAAGTCAGAGGGCTGTGTTTGGCCCTGCTGGCCCCCAGCTCCAGCTCCTGGCCCTTACCCTAGAGTGTGTACGACCGGTGTGAGGTGCTGCTGAGGCCCCCCTTTGACGCCTGCCACGCCTACGTCAGCCCTCTGCCCTTTGCAGCCAGCTGTACAAGCGATCTCTGCCAGTGAGTGGGAAGCCAGGACTCAGGGTGGTATTGGGTGGTGGGAGATCCCTCCCATTATTGGGGTGGGGCTCAGCACATGGGTCACTGAGCCCAACAATCCCCGGCACTGACAGATATGCTTCCCACAGCTCTGAAATTCCTATCTGCATAGATGGATCAGAGCGTCCCCATCCACTGAGACTCAGAAATGGGGCCTGACCCCCTCAGTGTCCTGCCTCCAGTCTAGGGTTCTGCACACCTAGATGCCCTCCCTGTTCCTTTCCAGCTGTGTGTGGAGAGCAGGGGTGCCCTGAGCCCTGGCAGTCTCTATAGAAAGCTGCAGGGCTGGGGGCAGGTTGGGCTCTGCTCCAGTATTGCCCTCGGTTTTCCTGCACAGATCAGTGGGTGATGAAGCCACCTGGTGCCGGGCACTGGCGGAGTATGCCCGGGCGTGTGCCCAGGCCGGGCGGCCCCTGCAGGGCTGGAGGACCCAGCTCCGGCAATGCAGTAGGTGCAGCCTGGTGGTGGGCAAGGAGAGGGTTCAGACAAGCTCTGTCCTAGGGTTGTGGATGGCATTCCCAGGCCTCAACTCAATGTCCTGTCCTGCTCAGAACCACAGTGAAAGCTTTAAGCTCTGAGGTCCCATTCTCATCAGACAGATGGGAAACTGAGGCTCAGAGAGGGACGGACTAGTCTAGGGCCACAGAGTGAGATGAGGGTGGTTCTCCAGTGTTCCCATTGGGGTTAAGGGATCAGGAAAATCAAAACCCTGCCACCGCTGCTCCAGGGCCTTGGGTAGGGACTTGGGTGGGTCTTGGCAGAGCTGGGCCAGCAAGGAGCTGACAGGCCATACTGCTCCCTTCCTCCCAAGCCGTGCACTGTAAGGAGAAGGCCTTTACCTACAATGAGTGCATCGCCTGCTGCCCCACCTCCTGCCAGCCCCGGGCGGCCTGCGTGGACAGCGAGATCGCCTGTGTGGACGGCTGCTACTGCCCCGATGGTATGCTGGGGGTGGAGTGGGTGTCTGACCTGGCCTGGCACGGGTGGGCATGAAGCAGGGACTCAGGGGATGCCTGATTGTGGAACGAATGAAGGAAGGAGCAAACAACGAATAAGTGAATAAATGAGTGAATGGGTTAAGGGAGGTGAGGGTGGGGGTGGGACTGCAGCTCTTGAGAGATTCATCATGGTATTTCATTTCATTGGGTCTGAAATTTTTAAGGTGTGTAGATGAAGACAAGTCATTCATTCATTCATTCATTCATTCATTCATCCATCATTCATCACACATGCATTTGTTTCAACGTTTATCCACATAATGTTTTCACGGTGCATAACTACAGCACATCTATAGTGTGCAGGTCACTCGGCCAGGCAGAGGATGGGATAAAAATATAGATATGCCATTGACTTTAGGGATCAGAATCTGGTGGCAGTGGTAAGACACACATATGACTCCACTCTAAGGCACATGTTGTGAGGACCAGCTCAAGGGGTTCACACAAGAAGAGATATAGGAATTCAGTGGTGGGAAAGATTGTCAGGGAAGGCTTCCTGGAGGAGGTGGTACCAATGCTGGTTCTAGATACAGTGATAGGTTTTTGAGAGGTGGAGAGGAGAAGCTGGACCATATGCAGGTTGTTTGGGGTGGGTGGTCTCTGAGCAAAGTTCTGGAGGAGGGATTATTTGCTCAGAGGGCGTTCAGACCTGGCCTGAGCCAAGGATTTATACAGGAGGAAGTCTGAAAGTGGGCTCAGTGGTGCAAGAACTTGGATGTGGGAATCTTTATCACAGGCCCTGGGGAGCTATGGAAGGTGTGGGAACAGGAGCGGAGGTGAGTTAAGTGGGCCTTTGCTGTCACCCTAGGGCTGATCTTCGAGGATGGGGGTTGTGTGGCACCAGCTGATTGTCCCTGTGAGTTCCATGGGACCCTGTACCCAACTGGCTCTGTGGTGAAAGAAGACTGCAATGCCTGGTCCGTGTCCGCTACAGGGGGTAGGACGAGGTGGCAAATTCCAGGGCTTCCCATCAGGGCTGCCCATCTGGGGTCTGGGAGCCCTGATAACTTGGGGGCACTCACTTAGCATCTCCGAGTCACAGATGTCATTAGGTCTAATCTGTGGGCGGAATCTCCACCACCCATTTTAGAGATGGGAAGACTGAGGGCTGGGGCAGGAGCTCTGAGGACCCTGCCATCCTCCAGCATCTCTTCCCGGCCCGGGAGGGTGAGCCCCTGCCTTTCAGTTTCGCTCTCTGTGTTTCAGCACGTGCACAGCTGGCAAGTGGGTGTGCAGCACATCTGTCTGCCCAGGTACACCTGACCCCGCCCTGGGCTCTGCCCCTTCCTCTAGTCTCACAGCTTTGGGCACGGAAACGCGGGAGCCAGGCCTGCTGTTGGGGCTAGGGTGGTGGACTGGGGGGCTGTTACTCAGTTTTTGTGTGTAATCACCCTCCCTGTGTCTCCTTAGAGCTGCTTTGCCTGGTTAAGCAATTGCTCCATCCCTTCAGGGGCCGTTTTGCATGAGGTTCTGTATGTCTAAGGACCTTCCTGAGCTTGAGGGGCTTGGGCCCAAACTGGTCTTCAAGCTCAAAGCCTGGTCTCCTGCAGAGGGAGTTGCCCAGGGCAGGCCTGTGGCTCCGCAGTGACCAGGGCTCTTAAAGGGCAGGCCAGGGCTCCAGACACTGCCCGATTCCTAAGGACAGGGTGTCACTCCTCCTGGTGCTCAGAGCCCGCAGGGCAGAGGCCGTCCCCATGTGGCAGCTCCCATGGGTCAGTCACCTTTCTCTGCCCCTCAGCCGAGTGTTCAGTGACTGGCGACATCCACTTCACCACCTTTGACGGCCGCCGGTACACGTTCCCTGCCACGTGTCAGTACATCCTGGCCAAGAGCCGATCCTCAGGCACCTTCACAGTGACACTGCAGAACACCCCATGTGGCCTGGTAAGGGCTGGGGACCCCAGACACAATCCAGCCAGCCACCCCTGCCCTCTGCCCCCTAGAGAGGCTGGGGGATTTAGGGCAGGGCCCCAGGTCTTCCCACAGCCCACTTAACCTTCTGTCTATTGTTCTTGGGCAGAGATGGAGGCAGGACACTGGGTTCTGGCTCTAGAACATCTGAGAATCACTTCCCGTTCTTGGGCCTCAATGTTTAAAAACAAAAAATCTGCAACATGGCTCTAATTCAACTTAATCTTCTCTACGTCCTTGGATTGTATCTTCAACACCTCTGTGTTTATGCACGCATTCATTCATTCATGCGGTCAGCAAAGACTGAACATCTGCTTGTGCCCGACGCTGCGTTAGGTTTTGGAGACCAGGCAGAGCCAGGTTTAATTCACTTTGGTGGGTGAGGCAGAAAAGAGACCCCGTAACCCACGCTGTTATAGGAACTGTGACAGTGTGGAGCGTATAGGGTAGATCTCCATGGAGGAACTTTTTCTTGTAGCTATTTTACCTGGGCATCAGGAGGGGGATGGATCAAGAAAGGCTTCCTGGAGGAGGTGGCCCCTGAGCTGTGTCAGCTCTGCCTAAACTGGCCCCTGCCTGCCACTTGAACTTTATTCTAAAATACTTTGCCCAGTGGGCTGTGCCTCTCTGGTCTTCCTTTATGTCCTTGAAAGCATTACACACCTTCCCGTGTCAGGGGCCTTTGCTCAGGCTACTCTCTCTGCCTGGATGTCTCCCTCCTCCCCTTCTCCCTGTGCCCAGCTAGCTTATGCATCCTTCAGACCTCATGTGTCACTTTCCCCCCGTGCCTCAGCTTTCTAATCTGCAAAATTGGGCTGTTCGCACTTTACTGAATAGGATCGCTATGAGGATTAAATGAATAAATGTATATAAAAAGATTAGAACAGTGCCTGAACATTGAAACTCTATATTAAAGTTAGTTGTTACTATTATTGTAAGTTGCAGTATTATTAAGAGTTTTATTATATTAATGATTATTTTTACATTATTATTATTGTCATTTCCTGGATAGCCTCTCCTGCCTCTGCAGATTAAGTCTGGTTCCTTCGCTGTGTGCTTTCCCAGCACCTACACATGTTTGCAGCTCTGATCACAAAGATGATTAAATAACCAACTTTGTATTCCTTATGTAATGTCTGTGTCCCACACAAATATGTACGCTCCACAAGGGCAGGGGCTGTATCTGTCAAGTTCATCACTGTATGATTGTGCAGATGTCTCTCTGTGCAGGAGAGGGGCCAGTGGTACTACCCATTTTAGAGGCGAGAACCTGAGGCCCAGGGAATGTTAGCTCATTTCCCGCCTGCCTCTGAGCGGAGCTTGGTGCTTTGCAGGATGTGCACATGGAAAGAATGTTATAAACAACTGTACAAGGATGAAATTGAAGTCCTGGCTTGCAGTCGAGTGGGGAGGCCAGTGCTTCTGAGGCTAGATTTTGGGCCATCCAGGGTCCATCTCTGCTCTGTGTCACAGACAGCCTGAGTGTTGACTAGCGTATTTATTTGCATTATCTTAGCTCTGCTGCTAACCTCCAACCCGAGCCTCTGCCTTCCCATTCCCCAGATGAAGGCATTTGGTTTGAGCTCTGTCCTTTTGAGCTCTGTCACCATGAGGAGCCTGCCCCTGGCCTCAAACCGCACTCGAATCTCTGCTCCTGGAGAGTTCTTTTGGGACCAGCAGGACAGACAGACTCATTCTGCCCCATTGGCCTTCCTATCTCTCCAGAACCAGGATGGAGTCTGTGTCCAGTCGGTGTCAGTGATTCTGCACCAGGACCCTCGGAGACAGGTGACCCTGACCCAAGCGGGGGATGTCCTTCTGTTTGACCAGTACAAGGTCACCCCACCCTACACGGACGGTACGGCTATGGTGATGAGAGCTGGCTGGGACCTGACTGCCCAGCTTTTTCCAGGCTCCTCTGGCCAAAGGCTCCAATTCTAACACTGGGTGAATCAGGCCAGGGGGGCACCTTGGCCCCAGGAACATGGACTCTGGACTCATAAAATGATCTTTGTCCCCACCCCAATATGACAGGCTTAATAGCAGTGTGATGGCTTCTCCTAACATTAGGGCATGAATGGAGCTGTTTTCCACCCCTCCCTCACTGCATATTTATTGATGACTTATTATCCTGTCTGATTCCACAGGGGATTCATGGTAGCTCATAGGAAGCACATCTAACAAAAATGGAAAAACTATTAAGAAATAAAATAGCACCAGAGAAAATTCAAAAGGAAAAAATAGAATAGGGGCTCAAGAGTAAGAGGAGTGGGGATACGAGGGGGATAAAGAGGCCAAAGAAGTACAGACCACAGAGGGCATAAAATTCATTGCAATTGCATCTAAAATGTAAAATTGCTGTGATTTTTTTTTTGGTTTAAGAAAGTATTTCTCCATTATTATTATTATTATTTATCTATTATTTAAAATTTATCTTTTCTGTTGAAAGTATTACAGATGTCTCACCTTTTCCCTTCCAGTGAACCGAAAGCAGCGGTTCTCAACCTGTGGGTCGCAACCCCTTTGGAGGTCGAACGACCCTTTCACAGGGGTCGCCTAAGACCATCGGAAAACACATATTTCCGAAGGTCTTAGGAACCGAGACACCGCTCCTCTATCCGTCTCCAGGCGGGTCCGCCCACGTGCAGATACGCCCACATACAACATGAGGAACTGTATCAAAGGGTCGCGGCATTAGGAAGGTTGAGAACCACTGATCTAAAGTCATATTGTGAGCTTCCTAGTGGCCATTGTGAAAAGAATGGGCAGTTACAGAATTCCCCTTGGCTAGAGAAGGAAACATACCAGTTCCTTAGGGAGGCACTTGAAGCTAAAAGAAGTTTCTCAGCTGGGGCTGCCACAGTAGGTTATGCCTGGGTCCTGATTTCATCACGGAACAGGATTTCCTCAAGGCTCGCAAACCAATTCCTTGGCAGGGCTTCAGTGTGTGTGAAGACGGCCGGGTATGGTGGCCGGAGGGCGCCACTCGGGTGGTGGTGGTGGGTGGGGTGCATATTGGCCCAACTTCCCACATCCCTCTTCTGGTTCTGTGCCCAGACGCCTTTGAGATCCGGAGGCTGTCCTCCGAGTTCCTGCGGGTGAGGACCAACGTGGGCGTGCGAGTGCTGTACGATCGCCAAGGCCTGCGGCTCTACCTGCAGGTGGACCAGCGATGGGTGGAGGACACGGTGGGCCTCTGCGGCACCTTCAACGGCAACACGCAGGACGACTTTCTGTACGTGGCCCTGCCCTGGAACAGGAAGGAGGGAGGAGAGGGCCCCCCTGTGAGGCCGAATATCCTCATCTCCCAAACTCCCATGGGCTCTTGCTGTGCCTGATATTCACCATTGATCATTTATTTCTCTACATTTACATTTAGGTATGTTTCTTTAAGAAAGTGAGATGGTCTTCTCCATGCAGAAGACACACCTGGCGAGCTTGTCAAAATGCTGATTGCTGGGTTCCCCTCCTTAAGAATCTGCTTTAGGCTGGGGCCCGAGAATCTCACTTTTAATAAGCACCACTGAGATTCTAGTACATGGGGTCGATGGGCCATACTTTGAGAAATACTGGTGAAGTCTTACAGTTAGTAGACCGGAGTCAGGGTTTGAGTTGGCTCATGGTTGTTTGCTTTAATTGACTGTGAACACCTTCAGATGAGTGTAAGCCCCCAGTGAGCCAGTGATGCCAAAATTCCTGCTTTCTGTCCCACCAGGCCAGTCTAACCCTTTAACTGCCCTGCCTGGTACTTGAGGTCCCCAGCCTGAGAGCCTCCCAATATTCAGGGAGGACTGTTTCCCTGGACTGACTGAGAGTCCAGAGAAAGGCTCTGGGCATGGGCACAGTTTAGGAACTTGGCAGGCCTTCCAGGAACAAGAAAGAGGGTTGATCTTGAAGGTGGAGGTTCTGAGTACATGCATTTGGCGATGCGGAAGGAAACGCAAGAGGCTTTCTCCAGCCAGAAATAAGAATTCAGATTTGTTGGGGAAAACCACTACAAGAAAAAGCCGAGAGCTTTTCAATGTTCGCACACTTACAAATGCAGCATTCTCTGTGTCTTGCCGGGTGGGCTGATGTGAGGGCAGCTGGCCGGATGGTGGGGGCACACCTTGGTTTGCTCTGTGGGCTGCTCGACACTGTCCCTAGTGTGAACCGTGACCTCCAGGCAAGCCCAGTGCTCTCACTGCCCTGGACAGTAATGTGGGCAAAGCCTGCCCCCTGCGGGCACTGAGAGCTCTCTTCATTCTACCGTCTACACCCCGGTTGGGAGACTCTTGGAGACTGGTGATGTTTAGAAAACATGCTTGTCCCCCCTGCTCTCTTCATTGCCCCTCGTGTGACCACCTCCGACCCAGAGAGAAGGGGAGGGCCGAGGAGTTTCCAGGAGCTGCCCACGGGGAAGGGAGGAAGAAGTTTGGTTCATAGTGTTCCTGTTTCTCTCTTTCTGACATGAAGAGCTGGGGTGGGTGGTGAGGACAGTGTGTGGCCCCACGCCCATTTTGAGTCCCTTTGGAACCTGTTGACTGATGTGTGTGTGCACGCACACACAGCCGTAATTGTGATTGAATGTGGTTGTGGAGACCCCGTTGGCTGCTCGCGTGTCTGGCATGTATCTGTGCTCTGTGTGTGAAAGGTGTGTGCAAGTGGTATACATGGGCCTGTGGTGTCCCGGTTTGGGGAGGTCCATTTGTACCTCTTACTGTGTGTGCTCACGCTTGGTTTGTGTGTGTGTACATGGTCAGGTGGGTGCTTACCTGGGTATATGCTGGATGTTCACCTGGGTCCACACGGGCAGACGTGTGAGTGTGGCTATGTCATGGCTGCAGGTCCCCGGTAGGTGTGCCCGAGAGCACCCCACAACTCTTTGGCAATTCTTGGAAAACACTGTCTGCCTGCTCCCCGCTGGTCCCTGGCTCCCCACTGGACCCCTGTGATGTGCACCTGCAAGCCGGTAAGGTGGGGGAGGGGGAGAAGGGGAGTGGAGGGGGATTGGGACTGGTTTGAGAGAGAGGAGATGGGAACTCAGCATGAGGATGCAGGCGAAATTGGGCAGGGGTGCTAAGAAACCGGGGTTCCCTTCTGGTGAGGGTTTGGCAGACAGGAGGCTTCGCGTTCTACCACTGTCAGGTACACATACGTTTGTGTGGGCTCCCCAGTCTCAGAGCAAAACCCCAAGTCCTCACAGTGGCCCCCCAGGCCCTACACCCTCTTATCTCACCTCCTCCTCCCCTGCCCTCCACCCTGCTCCAGCCCGCGGGCCTCCTTGCTGTTCCCTGCACAGCCGGTCTGCTCTCCTCCCCAGGCCTTTGCACTCGCTGTTCCCTCCCCCTGGAGCGCTCTTCCCTCTGTCAACATTTCTCACCTCTTTCAAGTTTTTGCTCAAACATCATCTTCCCACGGAGGCCTTCCTGACCACTTCCCTTAGAGTCTTCTACTTTTCTGTGAGAATGTACTTCCACTTCTCTGACCGGAATGTACATTCCACCAGGGCAGAGATTTTGTCTGTTTCGTTCACTCCTGCGTCTCCTTCCAGCATGCGGATCCATGCCTGGTGGGATGCATTGCACAAGTGCATGTACATATGCGTGACATGTGTATATGCACAACACATACTCCTTTCCAGTTATTTATACTCATGCACATGGCCAGCCACATATCCACATCCAAACTCACTAAACCATGCGCACACATTCCCAACCAGATATGCACACGGGCATACACACACACACACACACACACACACACACACACACACCCTGAGCTGTGGGGAGGAAGGAAGGGGCTGGGCCTGGGCACCAGGCACACCAGCCCCTGGCCCCTCGCCCTGTGCTTCCTGTCCCAGCCTCCTACGCGGTGCAGTCCTGCAGTGTGCTCACGGAGGAGCTGTTTGCGCCCTGCTCCCTGTACCTGAGCCCCGTGCCCTACTTTGAGCAGTGCCGTCGGGACGCCTGCCGCTGTGGGCAGCCCTGCCTGTGTGCCACACTGGCCCACTATGCCCACCTGTGCCGGCGGCACGGGCTCCCTGTCGACTTCCGCACCCACCTGCCAGACTGTGGTGAGTGCCCCACACTTGTGTGCCCGTGTGAAGGGGGCTGGGGAAGCGTGAGCTGCAGACCTGAGTGTCCACCCGCCCCCAGACTCTCCACTGGGATGTCCCACAGTCTTCTCCAGCCTAACATCCCCGCCTCACAAACTGCTTCTCCTGTTCTCCATTTTCGCCAAGGACCCCATCCCCTTGGTCACCCAGGCCTGACACCTGGGACATGGGATACATGATTCCTGTCTTACCCGCACCTCCAGGTTCTGTCAGTCCTGTCGAACCCAAATCCACCCACTTCTCAGCACCTGCGTGGCACCACTCTGGTCAGAGCCAGAGCGAGCTTCCTCAAGACCACTGGCTTTGGGCCCCTCGGCGCATGTGTGGCTCAGTGGGCATGAGCTGACCTCTGCCCACTGCACCCTCACCCCAGCCACATACTTCCCATGTCTTAGTTGTCTCTGTGCCCCCAGCCCCAGCACCGGCCCCACCCTCAGTGAGCTTTAGGAGAATGTTTGTTGAAGAACAGGTAACAGCAATGGGAGTCAGGAGGCCTGAGTTCTATTCCAGCCCTGTGGGTAATTGCTGTGTGTCCCTGGCAAGGCTGTGCCCTCTCTGAGCCAGGGTTTCTCCAGAGGTGATTGGATCGGACCAGTGCTTCTTAACACTGCGGCACATTAGACTCACCATGGGAACTTTTAAAAAATGCACATACCTGGGCCTCATTCAGTATCAATGAAAACAATGCATCTGCCAGGGGAGCTGGGCATCAGCATTTTTAAAAACTCCTCAGGTGACTTTGGTGCACAGCCTTGGAGAGAACAACTGAGCTTGCTAGCCTCCATGGATCTACTTGCCCTGACAGGGTGGGGACCCCGGCGAGGTGGGACAGTGGTCAGATAAAAAGAGGGCAGTCTGGACAAAGGCAGTCTGGGCGAGAGGCTGCAGAGGGGGCACGGTTGGTCTTCAAAGCCCAAGTGTGTTACAAGCGTGGAAATGAGAGGGGCAGAAATGTCTGTGCATTCACACACCCGTGTGTGTGTGTGTGTGTGTGTGTGTGTGTGTGTGTCTAGTGTGAGTGATGGGGTGAGTATGTGGCTGTCAGGGTGCAGTGATTTCCACTCCTCCCCCAATATCATTACCTGAGAGGAACACCCTGCAAAGAACAAGAAACACCAATGGCAGGGTCCAGGCTGAACTTGGGAGGTGGGGCCCAGCCCTGCCACTCTGCCATTCTGGTTAGTGGGAGGCCGTGGGACTCTGGAGTCAGACTGGGTTTAAATCCCACCTGCTGTGTGACCTTGGGTGAGTGTCTTAACTTCTCTGGTTCTCAGTTCTCATCAGGATGATGACCCCACCCTACACAGTTGTGGGGACAAGGGAGACAAAATTCAGTTCCATTTTCTACTACAGCACTGTCCTGTGAGGCCACCAAAGAGTACAGCCCCTGTGTGGCCCTGTGTGGACAAACCTGCCAGGACCTGGCTGGCCCTGAGGCCTGTGGTGGTGACCTCAGCGAGGATGAGTGTGTGGAGGGCTGTGCCTGCCCACCGGATGCCTATCTGGACACCCAGGCTGACCTCTGTGTCCCCAGGTGAGCAAGTTGGCTTGACGTCTGTCAGTCGGGGAGGAGGCCAGGGGTCTCCAGCGCATCTGAGGCTGGGGAGCCTGCCTGGGCCTCTCATGGCCCTACTTCATCTCACAGCCACAGGGCAGACCTTGGTGGGTAAGGGGGCGAGTGGGCTCCCCCCCCTGGACCCCCTCCAGGCCTCTCTCCTCAGCTCTGGCTCTGCAGGCCACTCCGGCCCAGCTTCCCCACAAGATAGAACAACCCACAGAGCCCAGAGGGTCTCTGTTCTCACCTCCCCCTCCTGGTGTGTTCCAGAATTGCTGGGCCCTGGGAGTTCAGCAGTGAACACTGAACGCTGTCCTCATGGAGTGCACAGCCTAGCGGTGAGACAGGCGACCAGCAGATAAACACACCTGATGGGTCTGGTGGTGAAAAGAGCTATAAAGCCAAACGCAGCGGAGTGAGAATAGGAGTCCTTGGTGTGGGAGGGGTCACTGTTATGCCCCCAGAGAAGAGCATGGAAGGAAGGCCTTTCCCATGAGGTGACGTTTGAACAGAAACCCGAGGGAAGAGTGCCCCCAGCAGGGGACAGAGGATGGCCCTGAGGCTGGCTGAAGACATGGTCTCAGTGTGGCTGGAAAGCAGAATGGGAAGTGGTGACCTCCCAGGACCCCAGGGCTGACAGGCAAGGCCCTTGGTCCCCTCCAGGCCTATTCCTCCATCTGTAAAATGGTATCATGTTCGACTGAGTGATGTGGGCTGGAGAGCGGCTTCTGGGGGAATATTGAAATCACTCGGAGGCCTTTTTATTTTATTTTTTTTAAATATGTTTTTCATTGATTTTTTTTAGAGAGAGAGAGGAAGGGAGAGAGAGATAGAAATATTGATGTGAGAGAAACATTGATGGGCTGCCTTCTGCACACTCCTACTGGGTCGAGGCCGCAACCCAGCACGTGCCCTGACCAGGAATCAAACCAGGACCTCTCAGTCCATGGGCCGACGCTCAATCCACTGAGCCACACCAGCCGGGCACTCAGAGGCCTTTTTATTTATTTATTTTTAATTTATTTATTTTTGTTACAGATGCTTCTCCTCTTTCCCCTATTGACACCCCCTCCCGACCCCCCCCCCCCCCACAGCATTGTTCTCTATGTCCATTGGTTATGCTTATATGCATATAAGTTCAGAGGCCTTTTTATTTATTTATTTATTTTTTTTTTAAATGGGAGGGAGTGAGAGAGAAACATCGATGTGAGAGAGACACATCGACTGGTTGCCCCCTGCACGACCCTGACCAGGGGACAAATCGCAACCAAGGTACATGCCCTTGACTGGAATCGAACCTGCGACTCTGGTCCGTGGGCCAACGCTCCAACCGCTGAGCCAAACCAGCCAGGGCAACAGGCCTTTTTAAACTACAGAAGTCTCACCCTGGCCGGTTTGGCTCAGCGGTTAGAGCGTCGGCCCGCGGACCAGAGAGACCTGGGTTTGGTTCCCGCTAAGGGCACGTACCTCGGTTGCAGTTTGTCCCCGGCCCCAGTTGGGGTCATGTGGATGGCAACCATTCGATGTGTCTCTCTCACATCGATGTTTCTCTCTCTCTCTTCCCCCCTCTCTCCCTCCCGCTCTATCTGAAGATGAATGCAAAAATGTCCTCAGGTGAGGATTAAAAATAAATTAAAAATTAAATTTTTAATTTAATTTTTTAAATTTAATTTTTAATTTAAATTCCTCCCTTCCTCTCTCTCTCTAAAATAAATTAAAAATAAATAAATAAATAAACTACAGAAGCCTTCCTGGTGATCCAAGTGTCCCCCCCCCCCCCATTTATGTTGAGTTTTGCCAACAAGGGGAGCCTCTGTAGGTTATGTGGGGGTGGGGGCTAGAGAAGGAGAAGGAGAAGATGATAGAAGCCCTGGGGTTAGATGAGTTCAGACTTCCTTCCAGCCCCCAACTGCCCTGCTCCGAGGCCTGCACTTGGCTATAACCCACAGGTGCTGTGGGGGGTGTGAGGAAGGAACAGCCTTTGTCCTCAGGTGACCTACAACGAGGACCCGAAAGACAGCACGGGATCCCTGCCTTACAGGATCCGTGTCTGGAGGGCCTGGCCTGGTGCTGAGATATGGAACAGCCTGTATGGCACAGGCCTGAGCGACTAGGACAGAGGCTGGGTGTGAATGACCAGTGCAAGAGCAGGGCCTGTCCCCGACCCAGCATGGGCTCAGGAGTGTGGCCTTGTTTTTCTATCCAAATGAGATCGGCTCTGAGTGTGCACGGGGGCCACTGAGGCTGATCTTGTCCAGGCTCGGTGGATGGGCCTCGAGTCTGGGGCCCCGTCCTGACCTCTGTCCCTGGTGCCAGTCAGGCTTCCTCACTCCCTGGAGATGCGTCACATGTCACAGTAGATGCCATTACTTCTCTGTGTGTCCTTATGCCCCTGGCTGGCTGAGGAGTGAGTCCCTGTCCTCGTCCGTCCCTGCCTCAGCCCCTGAGTTGGCTCACTTTTCTCTGTCCCTGGGTGTTATAGGAATCAGTGCTCCTGCCACTTCCAAGGAGTGGACTATCCCCCCGGAGACAGCGACATCCCTTCTCTGGGCCACTGGTGAGCTCCCTACGTAGCAGTGCTATTGTCTTCTGTTTAAATGAAGTTGCTAACTGAAGAAAGCGCATCTGAGCAGAACTTTGCATGGAGTGACCCCACCCTCTGCACAGGGAGCCAGGGACAGGGAGTGGGGATATCTGTCTGAGCCCTGCAGACCTGAGTGCTGTGACCCGGGGTCTCCGGGGCCTGCAGTGACGGGGCTCCGGGCCTGGGCTGTGCAGTGACTGGGCCAACTGATCCCAGTGCCTCTCTCTCTCCCTGCAGCCACTGCAAAGATGGAGTCATGAGCTGTGACAGCAGAGCCCCAGGTAAGGGGGACTGGAAGGGAGAGGGCTCTCTGCCTCTTCCACGGAGGTGGGGTGATGGAGAGGACAGTGGGAAGCTCAAAGACAGATCAGGACCGGGAGAGGCCACCCCCGATCTTGCCCTACACTGAGCCCTCTGTATTCCTTGTCCTTCAGAAAAGACTCCAGCTCGGAGGGTGGCATCCAGAAATCCTGTCCCAGCCTCAGCCCCAGCCTAGTGGCTGTCCTTCCTGCTTCTCCAGGAGAGGCTGAGACTCTGTCTTTCTCAGAGGCAACCAGCTGGGTGTCTGGACTGTTCCTTTACCTCCCCTGGGTCCCAGATGTCCTCGGTCTGAGCCATCACACATCCACTGAGGCTGACTCTGTCCAGTGGAGTGCTAGATGTGGGGGTCACAGAGATGGGGAGGACAGCCTGGGCCTTTGAGACGTTCCCGGGCAATGGAGATGGGGGTGAGGTGGCACGGTGGTGGGTCAGCCTGTGAGGGGCTTGGAGGTGGTAGGACAGGGCTGGAGTCTTCAGGGGGGAGCTCTTGGGGCAGAGGAAGCCACTAGGGATGGAGATCAGCACAGAGGGGATCAGAGAAGAATCATATGGCAGGTGGCCAAAGGCAGGGCCTCCAGAGGCAGGCAGCCTGGGTTCAAATCCTGCCTAGCACTCTCACTAGCTGTGCAGTCCTGGGTAACTCACTTCACTTCTCTGAGCCTTTGTTAACTTTCTGGACACAAGCTAGATTCCTACATTCTCCCCAGGTGTCGGGTATATTCCTGAAAGTCTTTTCCTTTTATTGGTTCTGGCTTCGAGTTTCTGCCCCTTTTGGACTTTCATTTCATCTCCTGGGGCTATTCCTTTCTCTCTGCTCCATCCTAAAGACCACTTGCACAGGTATGGGTGTGCAAGGCCAACTTGACTGAGGCCCAGAGAGAGAGTGGGTTTATGTCACAGAAATGTGGGCAATGGAAAACGGACTTCCTGTCGTTACAAGTCCTCTGGCCACCCTGCCACACTGCATGGCTACCCAATATTTGGCTCCTCTCCTAGCCCCTCTGGGACACTTCCTCTCACCTTCACCATGCCTTTCGCAAGCAGAAATGGCTTCTCTCCGTTACACGGGGAAGTGGGGATAAGAATACCTCACAGAGTTGCTGCAGGATGAAATGAGAGCATGCATGCGAAGGGCCCGGAGCAGCACCTGGTAGGGAGGACGTGCTCAGTAGCTGCGGGGGTGTCCTGTTGTGTGACACCACACGTCCCTCCCTCTCCTTGTGATGTGCGTCTGGGAACCCAAGGAAGCCTTAGGAGCAGCCGGGGCCCAAAAAGCCTCAGAGCCCCATCTCCCCCTGCACACGAATCTCCCACATCCTGGGTCCCCTCGTCTCCCTGGTTAACCCTGCCGCCCAGGAGCCCACCCCCAGGCCCAGGCGTTCCAAGCACCCTGCTGAGTGTCCAAGCTCCTTCCAGAACCCACCCTCTCCTCTTTCAGCTGCCGCCTGCCCAGCGGGCCAGGTCTTCGTGAACTGCAGTGACCTGCACACCGACCCCGAGCTGAGCAGAGAGAGGACGTGTGAGCAGCAGCTGCTGAACCTGAGTGTGCCAGCCCGCGGCCCCTGCCTCTCAGGCTGTGCCTGTCCCCAAGGGTGGGTATCTGTGTTGCCGTGGCCTCCCACTCTGTGCCCGCGAGATGGACGAGGGTCAGGGAGTCCTCGCGCAGCCTTGCAGGCAGACGCCAGCCCAGGCTGGCCTGTGACAACATAATGGGCAGTGAGGACTCGGAGAGAGCAGGGGCCTGGGGAGCCAGCCTGAAGTGGATTCTGCCTGTCCCTGCTTATCACCAGCCTGCGGCCTCGGATGAGGAAGGGCCTGGCCTCTCCGAGGCTGTTTCTCATCTATAAAACGGGAATAATAGTAATACCAGGCACCTCAGCAGGCCGTTGTAAGGATTAGACCAAAGTGGAAGCACTGAGTGGGCTGTGTGGCAGGGTCTAGGGTCCAATGGGTTCAAGGCCATGAGGAAGGAAACCCTTGTTTCAGTTCTCAACCTGTTTCCCTGCAAAATCTGACCAGAGCCCTCAAGTGACAGGTTGGTGCCCCTGTAATCCTCGAAAAAGAAAGGCCCCACCCAGTGTCCCTTTAAAGCTGTGGCATCCACATGAGCTGGGTTTTGTGGGTTGCCCCATGAGCACGCTGGCCACTGAGGTGGCTGCAGGCCCCGTGCCCAGGTGCCAGTTCTCATTCCTGATGCTGGTCCTGCTTCGGGTCTGGGCACTGACTTGGCATTGCAGGGCTTGTCCTTCTGCCTGTGCAGAGATCGGTGGTCAGCTGGCAGTCCTGGGCCAGGCCTGGCAGCCCAGGGAAGTGAGGGGGTGATATCAGGGCTTCCGGGGTGAGAAAGAGGCAGTCAGTTGGAGCTTTGCTGTTTATGAAACACCTTGATATTATTATCCCCTTTAATCTCAGAGCATCCCTAGAAGAAAGGAGGGAAGGGTCATTATTCCCATTTTACAGATGAAGAAACTGAGGCCAGGGGCAGGATGGAGGGAGATGGTCTGCCCTGGGAGCCATGACTCAAACCCAGCTCTGCTTACTCCAAACCCTGCCCGTCGACTAGAGTGAGCTGCCCTGTGAGGCCCAGGCCTGGTCCCCTACACAGAGGTCACAATGTGGGTTATGAGCCTGCCCCTTCCCCAGCCAGGACATCCACAAGAAACCTCGTGAGATCTCAAGAACCTGCACAGGATCCAGGCCAACAACCACCTGCTGTCACTTAGGCACCAGAGGAGCTTGTGAAGGGTGTCTGTCACTGAAGACCTCTGTGGCACTGTCCTGGTGTGCACAAGCCTGCCTCTCGGCCTGAGGACAGGGAAAGCCTCTGGGGTCAGGAGCAGAGGGTCAGTCACTGCCAAGCATGGTGGCAAGGCCGCAGGCAAGGTGGAACTGGGAGAGGTGGGCGGGACCGGGAGAACTGCGCTCGGTTCTGCCAGGGACCCATCATGTGGCCTCTCTGAGCAGGTCCTCAGCTGTAACGTGAGGGTTGAGGGCTCCCTCCCAGAGGGGCCTGGGGAGTGGAGGAGTCGGTGAGACCCTTCTCACGAAGGTGCTTTGGGGTCTCTAGGGCTGTGTGTGCTGCTCAGAGGTTAATGTGCACACAGATCTCCACCCGAGACTGCATTTCCACTGGTACTGCTGGTCTGGGAACCACACTTTGAGTAGCAAGTGTCCAAAGCACTGCCCAACACTAGAGATTCATTTAACTCAGAAGATATGAGAAGCCAGAGTGGGGTTCCCTTTTCAATCCCCAGGCTCTAAAGGGGAGGATAGGATGGGAAGATGCTAATGGGCTGGGTGACCTTGGACCAGTTCCATGGCCTCTCGGGCATCGTTTTCTCGTCTGTAAGGCCCGGCTGGCTGTTGGCCGGACCCGTCTGAGCAGGGCAGCACCCACATCCTCCTCTTCTGCTCCAGGCCTTTCACAGGTCAGGCCAGGTCCTGGAGCTGTGCCAAGAGCACCACAGTCCAGAGGGCTTCATGTTTGTCACTAGCTATGTGACATCACTTAACTTTTCTGAGCCTGGGTTTGCTCCTCTGTGAATTGAGGGTAGGGACACCCACCGTGTAGGGTTCTCATGGGATTTAAATGAGACAGTGGCTGCAAGGAGCCGGCGCCGCACAGCAGTGCTCCACGAGATTCATTCCGTCCCCTTTACAACCCCCGTCACCTCTTGGGGCATTTGTCCTAGTGGCTCGTGTGCCGAATCAAATGTCCTGTGAGAAGCTGACAGCCTTCCAAGGGGCTTGTCAAAGGGAAATGATTACAGTCTCAGCTTGTAAAGAAAAGGCAGGCATTTCCTAGCATCACAGAGCGTCCTCCTGGGAGCTGGGATAAGGTTCCCAATGATGCCCAAGTACCGTCCTAACAACCCCTGTTGGGGACCCTCTGGGCCCCCTGACCCCCATGCCTCTCTCCATAGTGTTTCTGAGAATCTCTGGATGCTGTGTATTGCTGCAAAGGACCCTGGGCCACTGCAGGGGCCACTGAGGCTGTCTGTGCCGCTTTAAGGGCCCTGAGGCCACTAGGCAGTCTAGCACAATGGTTAGGAGCACGGACTCAAGTCAGGCTTGAATCCTGATTTCACTGCTTACTGGGTGAGCTAGTTAACCCCTGAACCCCAGTTTCCTCATCTGTATGGTGGCACAGAGTAAGCACTCAGTGTGAGCAGACAGTATTGTCTCCTTTCATTTGGATCCCTTGCGTTTGCTGATGTCCCTTGAGAGGGGGCTTGGAACAAGAGGGCCCTTGAACAGTTAAGGAAAGGGTGCTCCACAGATCGAGGGCACCTTGAGGACAGAGGCCAAAGCTCCAAGCCTTTGCATACTCCTCTCTGTGGTGGGCACAAAGCAGGTGCTCAGGGACGTGGGCAGGTCTGCAGAGGGCAGGGAGGGAGCAAAGGATGGTGGGTGGCCAGGAAGACCTCTAAGGAAGCCTCTAGAGCACGGGCCTGGGGCCGAGGATGGAAGGCACGGAGCCAGCCCACTGCTGGTGTCTGATGCAATTACGGGAATGGAAGGGACGAAAACAATATTACTGTGTGTCTACCCGGCGATAGGCAATGTGCCAGGTCTATAATTGAATTCTCATAATGACCTTGAGAGGAAGGTGTCATTATTTCCGTTTTACACATAAAGACATAGAGGCTTAGAATGGTTAAGTGGCCTTAAGAAAAACACTGGATTAAGCACAAACTTTTCCCCTGCTTCCTCCCACAATCACAATGAAATGTTGGTGAAGGAGTAAATAAAGTGCAGATCCCCAGGGACAAAGAACAGCAGTGGGAGGCCAGTGGCACAAGATGGGCCAGTGGTTTTTGGAGAAGCAACGAGGGTGGACGTAGAAACTGACCTTGCGGAGCAGAGGTTGACAGCCGATGCTGGCACACAAGGAGAACAACCTGCTTCCTGCTGGCAGCTTCAGGAACAGGAGGCTCCAGGAACCTCAGAAGGTGGAGTGGTAAGAGGGAGACGGGCGGAGGAGTTGCAAGTCCACGTAAGGAGCAGTTACTCCACTGGCCACCTTCCCCGCCCTCTGGGGTCCTGTGACCGCCTAGCACCACCCAGCAGGAGAAAGGTGGTAAGAGTTTCTAGAGAAATCAAATCAGAGGCTTTGATCTTGGGGGGACCAGGAGGGATGAGAGACAGAGTGAAAACTGGAAGATTAAATGAAAGCCTGCCGGGACCCCAGCCCTCTTCCCCAGCTTGGTTCCCAGGATGGTGGCATCAAAGCTTTTGCCTCCCAGGCCATAGATAAAAAAGAATTCTTCTCTTGATTATTGGCTGGGCCAAGAGAAAAAACAAACAAAGTAAAGAAACTGACTGACGTTTGGGGGATTCCTCAAGAAAATGGTGGGTCCTCCTTAAATATGGAGCTTCCAGACAGCTTTGGTGCCTCCCTGTTTTTGTTTTTCTTTTAATTTTTAAAAAGTGAGGCATAATTTATATGCAGTAAAACACACAGATTCTAAGTATACAGTTTGCTGAGCTTTGACAAATGTATACCCTCTTGTAACCCATACCCCTGTCAAAATATAAAACACCTCTGTCACTGAAAAAATTCCATCGTGCCCCATGCCTTTTCCCAGGTGGTCCCTCCCCCATCCCCCGTCCGTGTTCTTCATTTCGGCGTAGACGGACTCAGCCTGCTCTAGACCTCCACCACCTGGAATCATACACTGTATCTGGCTTCCTTTCCTTAGCATATGTTTTTGAAGTTGATCCACATTGTTGCATTTTCCAGTAGTTTGTTTCTTTTTATTGCTCAGCGGTATTCCATTGTATGAATATACAGTAATTCATTTATCCCCTCTAATGCTGATGGCTATTTGGGTTGTTTCCAGTTTGGGGCTATTTTGTAAACGGCTGCTACATCTTTCTCTTGGATGAACACGGACAGCGTGGAATTGACCCTAGGGTAGATTTATGTTTAATTATGTAAGAAACTGCCAGCTATTTTCCAAAGCATGTGTACCATTTTCTACTCTCACCGCAAGAGAGCGTTGGCTGCAGCACATTCTCCCTGACACTTGGCGTTTTCTGTCTTTTTCAATTTTGTTATTTTAGTGAGAACATAGTCATAGCTCATTATGGTTTTAATTTGTATTTCCCTAACGACTAATGAGGAGTACTTTTTCATGTGCTTTTTGTATATCTTCCTTTGTGACGTGTTCATTCAAGTCTTTTGCCCATTTTTTAATTGGCCAATTTTTAAAATTGAACTGTAGAAGTCCCTTATATATTCCGGATGCAAGCCCCGTGTCTGATATATATTGCAAATATTTTCTTCCAGTCTGTGATTTGCCTGTTTATTTACTTAATGTGTTTTACTATGTCTAAAGGCTTCTGATGAGCAGAAGTTTTAAATTTTGATGATGTCTAATTTGTCATTTCTTTCTTTATGATTAGTGCTGTCTGTGTCTTAAGAAATCTTTGCTGGCTCCAAGGTTGCCAAGATATTCCCCTATTTTCCTTCCAGGAGCTTTACAATTTTAGCTTTTACATTGGGTCTATAAGCTATCAAAATGATTATATTTTGTATATGTTGTAAAATGAAGTCGAGTTTGATTTTATTTTTCTCTGATGGATATCTAGTGGTTCTAGCCTCACTTGAAAAAAAAAAAGACTTTCCTTGTTGAATTGCTTTATCACCTTTGTAAAAAATCAATTGACTGGATAAATGTGGATCTATTTCAGGACTCTCTATTTGGTTTCATTGATCTATTTTTCTATCTTTAGGCCAATATCACAGTCTTGATTTCTAAAGCTTTATACTATGTCTTGAAATCAGAAAGTGATAGTGCCGCAATGTCGTTGTTTTTCAGTTTTTTTTGGCACTTTTAGGTCTTTGCATTTCCATGTACATTTATAATCAGCTTGTTAATTTCTACAAAAAAGCCTCTGGAATTTTGATTGGGATTGTGTTCAATCTATTAATCTGGGGAGAACTGACATCTTCACACTAGTGAGTCTTCCAATGCACAAACATGGTATTATCGATTCATTTATGGGGTTTTCTTTAATTTCTCTCAGCCATGTTTCAGTTTTCACATAAAGGTTTTTGCACATTTTTTACTGAATATATTCATAAGCATTTGATGTTTTTGTTATCTACTGCATATAAGTCATCAAATTTATTGGCTTAACATTGTATAAATATCGCCTTACTTTCCTTTTAATACCTGTAGGGTCGGCAGTGCTGTCTTCTCTTTGTTCCTGATATTGGTGTTAGAATCTTTCAATTATTTATTTATTTATCAGTCTTCACCTGAGGATATTTTTCCATTGATTTTCAGATAGAGTGGGAGGGAGAGAGAGAAACATTGATGTTAGAGAGACACATCAACTGGTTGCCTCCGATAGGACCCCCACCAGGGCCAGGGATCCAACCGCAACCGAGGCACGTGCCCTTGACCACAATCGAACCCAACACTCTTTGGTCCGTGGGCCAGTGCTCTAACTGCTGAGCCAAACCGGCCAGGGCTATTTATTTATTATTTTTTACTATCCAGTCTAACCAGAAGTTTGTCAATTTTATTGATCTTGTCAAAGAACCAACTTCTGATTTTATTGATTTTCTGTTTTCTATTTCACTTATTTCTGCTCTTGTTTTTATTATTTTCCCCTTACTACTTACTTTGAATTTCATTTGGACTTATTTTTGTTTAGATATTTTATTGTATTCTTTTTTATTTTCTAAAATAAGCATTTAAAGTTAAAAATTTCCCTGTAAGCACTGCTTTAGCTGCACTCTATAAATTTTGATACAATGTGTTTTTGTTATTTTTGTTGTAATATTTTCTAAGTTAGTCTGTGATTTCCTCTTTGATTCATAGGTTAATTAGAAATGTTACTAAATTTTGGCATATTTGGAGGTTTCCTTATATCTGTTTGTTCTTGCTTTCTAATTTAATTTCTTTGTGATCAGAGAGTATACTTTGTATGATTTCAAGTCTTTGAAATTTATTTTATTTTTTTATGATACAGAATATAGTTTTCTTGGTAAATTTCCCACGTATGCTTGAACATAATGTGCATTCTGCTGTCATCGGATAGAGAGTTCTTTAACTGTCAATTAGGTTGAGAGCATTGTTAGAGTTGTTCAGGAATTTTACATCTCTGATGATTTATTTTGCCTATTTGTTCTATCATCAATGGAGTGGAGTGTTGAATCTCCAACTATAATTGTGGATTTGTCTCTTTCTCCTGTTCTGTGAGTTTTGGCTTCTAGTTTTTTTGTTTTTGTTTTTGTTTTCAGGCTTTGTTACTTGGTGCATGCCCATTTGGGATTTTTGTGGTCTCTTGATAAATTGACTCTTTCATTATCATGAAATATCCCTCTTTATTGCTGTTAATGCTACTTGTCCTGAAGTCCACTTTGTCTGATGTTAATATAGCCACTCCATCCTTCTTACGACTGGAGTTTGCATGGTATTCCCCCCTCCCCCCTCATTTTACTTTTATTTTATCTCTGCCTGTATATTTCAGTTGTGTCTTTTGTAAACAGAATATAGTTAGGTCTTACTTTTTTAGCTGATGTTACAGTTTCTCCCTTTTTATTGGAGGATTTATGCATTTTTATTTAATGCAATTTGATTAGATTCAGTACTACCATCTTGTTATTATCTGTTTGTTCTATTGTTCTTTGTTTTTTCTACTTTTCTGCCTTCTTTTAGGTTAAGTATTTTCCAGTATTCTCTTTTATCTCCTTTATTAATTTTAAACTATGTATCTTGGTATTTTTGCAGTTTTTCTAGAGATTATATGTACCTTTCATTTATCAGTTTACCACAATCAATATTTTACCAATATATGTAGAATACTTGTAACTGTATACTTTCATTTACTTCGTTCTCATTCTTATTATTGTCATACATGTTACTTTTGTATATGTTATAAATTCCACAATTCATTGACATAAAACTCGCTCTTAATGCTGTTCTCTCTTAAAGAAATCAAGAAATAATTATTTATGTTTGCCAACACATTTTCCATTTTTGAACCCTTCATTCCTTCATGTGGAGCTGAGTTTCCATCTTCCTGAAAAACTCCCTTTAATATTTCCTCTAGTGCAGTCCCACTGGTTGCTCCATGAGTGATGTGGGTAGGAGGGTCAATGCCCATGCCCATGGTCTGTTTATTAGTATACAGCTAGTGCCTAAGGGGCAACTGCCATCTAGCCTGGCTGGGGGTGTGGCTGGTAGAGCTTAGCCTTGCTTCATGATGAAGGGCAGAGACTTCCAAGCTGGTCCAAGACTGTCTGGTGTTTCCAGTTATTGAGGTACCACTGCACCCCACTGGGCAGGATGGTAGTGGGTACATGGTCGCCTCTTCTAGGGTAAATGCTGAGAACCACCCTAGGGTATCCATTTGGTTGCAGGGTCTTCCACGGGTGGTAGAAATGGGCAGGGTGCTCTCCTGACCGCCTGCTTGCTGTGTCCCTGTAGCCTACTCAGACACGGAGATGCGTGTTTCCTGCCGGAGGAGTGCCCATGCACTTGGAAGGGGAAGGAGTATTTCCCTGGGGACCAGGTCATGTCTCCCTGCCATACCTGGTAAGTGAGGGCCCCATCCAGACTCTAGCTTTTACTGGGGGTGGGGTGGGGTGGATATGGGATGCAGGATCATGAGCACAGTCTAGCATGCTCCTCTATCATGTTCATATTCATGTCTGTTTGTGTGTGTTATGTAGGGGTGTGCCTACATGTACAAGTGTATGCATAGAAAGAATTGGGAGGGGTGTTTTTTGTGAATATTTACATAAATGTGATTTGTTCGGACATGTATATGAATGTGTATACATACATATTTGTAACCATGATGATGTGTTTGCATATTTATATAAATGTGTAAGTGTGGGCAGAAATCCAAAATGCAGAGAGTGCATATGTGAATGTACATGAAAGTGCGTGTATATGAATAAGTGGGCATTCATAAACCTGAATATGTTAGTGAATATATACAATTATAAATTTGTGAATGTATACAGGTGTGTTTATATATATCTGTGAATATGTATTCATTTAGTATGTGGGGACATGTATGTACAAGGTGTGTGAATGTGTGTGTGCATTGGGATATAAATTTGTATTTACATGTGCACAAATATATATGTGTAAACGTGCACTTGTGTTTTTCTATGAATATTTATATGCTTATAGCTTACATATGAAAGTGAGTATATATCTAAATATATTTTCATATAAAACGTACATTAACAGTTTAAGGACACATATGTGAGAGTGTGTGCACCTGGATTGGATGCTATGGGAACAGATAGGTGGGCCAGTTCTGTAGGACCGGTGCTGGGCCAAGCAGTAGGGTGTGGGAAGCGGGTAGAGACTCAACCTCCTAAACAGCCCCAGGCTTCCCCTGCTGCTGGACCTAACTCACATTAACTTACCGTCCAAAGGTTCAGCTCCTAGAAGTGATTCTTTTTTAAGCAACTTATTTTTCTAATTTCTACCTATCCCCTGCTTCTGGGAGAGCCAAGAGTCTCCCCAGTTTTGTAAATCATTTAAATGTGGAAATTATGCCAATGACCCCTCCAAAGGTCTTACAACTACCCAACAATCAATGAGGCCTCTCAACCCGTGTCTCCCAGGTTGGGCAACTCCTGCTGCGGCCACCTCTGCCAGAGGCCTCAGAGGCTCCTGGCACAGAGAGCATCCCTGAAGGGCAGATGGAGCCACCCGGCATCCCCCTTGGCCTCGCACCCCCGAAGGGGCCCAGGCTGGCTTTCCAGGGCTCTGAGAGGCCCGGCACTCCTCCAGCTCTCAGTGTGTCTGCAGGACAGAGGCCGCCCTGTCACTGCCCTAGGGGGCCAGGGCAGGGGGCATCTCAGGGGCCCCTGAGCCCTGGCTCCTGCAGCTCTCTGGTCAATGACCAAAGCATGTCAGCTAGAACAGTAGGGCTAAGACGGGGAGGGGAAGGAGACAGGACCAGGATGCCTCTGCTCATTCCAGTGGCACCTCCCACCCACGGGAACCACGTCCTGTCCTGGTCCCACAGCACATCCCAGTGACTGTCCAGAGGGGTCAGGCTGGGCACAAGACCCTGTGTAAAGTGACTTTAGGTCAGGCCAGGGCATTGGCTCCTGGTCTGTTGTTTCAAAGATGAGTGTTCTGTACGAGCCCTTCCCAGCTGCTCAGCTATCCTGAACTCTGTCTCTTGTAGGCCGAGGAGAGTCTCCTAGACTCAGGGGTTCCTCTCACTGTAATGAGTGTGTGCACATGTGAGTGTGCACAGGCTGTGTGCTCCAATGGCTGTGTCTCCTGCATAAAGTAGAGACCCACAATCCCTCCCTCCAGGCTTCTGTGGGAGGCTGAGGATGTTTGTTGACCCCTTGCCCAGGGGTACACAGTGAGAGCTCAGTGGGCAGTGTCTCTGTCCAGGATATTCAGAGCGGGGGTGGGGTGCCCTGTGAGCTGGTCCGGGTGTGTGTCTTTCAGCGTGTGCCAGCAAGGCTCTTTCCAGTGTGCACTTCACCCCTGCGCTGCCACCTGCACGGCCTATGGCGACCGGCATTACCGCACGTTTGATGGACTCCCGTTTGACTTCGTGGGCGCATGCAAGGTGCACCTGGTCAAGGTGAGCTCTGGATGTGTCTGCCTGGCTGGCTCCATGGGGACCCAGAGCAGCCGAAGCTGCAGACCTGTCAGGGCTGGGTGATGCTCTGCACTCCATTCTAATGCTAATTGGGTGGGTGGGGGATCTAGGCCCTGGGGTGTGGCTATCCAGAGGCTGAAAGAAATGCTGAGGGAGCAAGCTAGAGGCTGGACAGAGCTCACTCATAAAATATTTCAGCCTGTCCACCCACTGTTGTAAGCTGTCCCATTGGGTCCCAGTGTTTTCCTGTCTGTAGTAAGAGCTAATGCTTGAGCTTGTATTATATTCCTAGTGGTCTAGTGAGCAATTCTGTGTGTGGATTATTTTACTTACTTTTCACAGCAATCCTACGAGGTAGAGTCTTTGGCCCCATGTTATAGATGTAGCAACCTGGGCTTAGGGAAGTTAGGTGTCTTGCCCAAGGTCACACAGCTAGGCAGTGGCAGAGCTGGGTTGGGTTTGAACCGAGAAATCTGACTGGAGAGTTGGTGTGCTTAAGGAGTCCCGTGTAGGCCTTCAGCTCACCAGGAGGAAGAGGATGGTGCTGAGGGTGGGGCACAGTAGAAGCAGGATCCCTCCAGAAGGAGAAAAGGGTACCAACAGGGAAGGTGAGAGAGTGCCAGAGACACTCCAGGGGACCTTGGTTTTGCTGAGGGCTGATCTCATTATATAACAGTAATAATAATAATAATAATAATAATAATGACAACCTTTTATGGAATGAGTCCTATCTATGGGGCAGGCACATAATTTCAATAACTCCACAGACCCCACTTTAATTTCTGAATTTCAAAGCAAATACACACTCTTCACTAACATTTAAAACAATATGAAAGCACATATTAAAAACAAATATTCCTCTTCACATCTTTTCTGTTCTCATTCCCTGTTCCTAAGTCAGGTGTGAATCCTACAAGACCATTTTCCATGAGTCTCTCTCTCTCTCTCTCTCTCTTTCTCTCTCTCTCTCTCATACACACTTTGTTTAGTTTATGTGGATAGGTTTCTACAATTCGTTTTTTTTTCTCATTTAACAGTGTACCTTGAACATTATATCATATAGTCAGTACACACTTCTTTCCTTCTTCTTCCTATTGGATTCTACAGAAAGGACATGCTCTAGCTTGTTTCATTATTCCCCCATCCCCACTGATGATATTTAGGTTGTTGTCAATATTTCAATGCTCAGTGAATACTTTTGTGGATGTATCTCTAGACTTTGAGAAGTGAAATTGCTATAAAAAGTATGTACATGTAAAATGTTGTTTAATGTCTATAAATTGCCCTCCAGAAAGGCTTATACTACCATTTTACCATTATCACTGTATGTAAGACAGTGCCCCTTCCCCCATACCCATCATCCTTATATATTCATTCATTCATTCATTCATTCATCCATCCATTCATTCATCAGATACTTTTTGGAGAGTCACTATAAGCTAAACAGTGCACAAAGTGCCCCCAAAAGGCCTGAGCTTCAGAGAACTGAAGTGGGTTGCCCAGAGTCACATAGCTAATAAGCAGAGGTGGATTGAAAACCGCTTCAGAGTTCACGTGCCTCTCAGCAGAACCCTTCTCTCCCTGGTTTCACTAAACTAACTTGTTTTCTCCTCAGAGCACATCAGATTTCAGCTTCTCTGTGATCGTAGAAAATGTGAACTGCTACAGCTCTGGCATCATCTGCAGGAAATTTATTTCCATCAATGTTGGGAACTCACTCATCATCTTTGATGACGACTCGGGAAACCCCGTAAGGCCCGGTGCAGGTGCAGGTTGTAGGGACGGTGTGCAGGTTAACAGGGCTGGGGGCAGAAGAGGGCCAAGGCCTGGTTTCTTTACCACAGCAGTTTCTCTGGGAGCTATGGAGTCAGCAGCTCAGATTGAATTCCTGGCCAGGGTCAGGAACTTAGAGGTCAATGTCATGCCGTGAGGGAGGCATAGGAGTTGGTGAGGCCCGGGGCTGGGCAGTGACTTGTCACCAGGCCCAGCTGCCCCAGGTGCAGGGTGACACTCTGGCCTCAGGAGTGACCATCTCTGTCCCCCTAGAGTCCTGAGAGCTTCCTAGATGAGAAGCAGGAGGTCCACACGTGGCGAGCAGGGTTTTTCACGCTGGTGCACTTCCCACGGGAACACATCACCCTCTTATGGGACCAGAGGACCACAGTGCACATTCAGGCTGGGCCACAGTGGCAGGTACTCACATGGGTAGTGACCCTCAAGGGGCCTCTGCTCCTGCCTGGGGCTGAGCCAAGCCGCTGGGTGTCTGAGGGTCGGCGGTACCGTTATGGGGGAGCCTTCTGTCCTGCCCTCTCCCACCCCTTCTCTGACCCTTCTCCTATTCCTCTTCAGACTGTGACCCCAGTGGTTGCTTCTGGGTTCATAATAGACACCTGGGCTCTGGCGACCCCTCTGCCCGTGGGTCACCCCTGGCAAGCCTGCAGCTGACACGGTGCCCTCTCTTCTTTCAGGGCCAGCTGGCGGGACTCTGTGGGAACTTTGACTTAAAAACCATCAACGAGATGAGGACCCCGGAGAACTTAGAGTTAACTAACCCCCAGGAATTTGGCAGCAGCTGGGCTGCGGTGGAGGTAAAGCCTCCCCTAGCTGGCTGACTCCCTCACCCAGCTGGGCCCTGGCCAGCACTGAGAGAACCTGGCCCGGGTCAGGGAAAAGGGACATTGGGCTGAGGCTGCTCCTGCAACGGTCCCCTCAGCCTCTGAGCTGCCTCCCAGCCCTAGACTGTCCTGTGGCCCAAGGACACCCACCATCCCATCTCACACATCGGTCTGCAAATCTGCCCGGGACCAGGCTCCAGGGGGAGGGTGGGGACTGAGAAGGAGACAAAGTCTCTGTCCTAGGAAGGTGAAGCTTCTTGAGCGTGACCATCTTGCCCACCTCTGTGCCCCCAGTGCCTGGCACTAGGTCTGGCACAGAGGAGAAGCCAAGAGAGACCCATGTGAGTTGAGGCAATCAGAGAAGGCTTCCTGAAGGAGGTGGGACTAGTGTGGTACTTAAAGGATAGGACAAATTTGGAAGGATACATGTATCAGAGAGAAGAGCCCTGGAAAGGGAGAACAACATTAGCAGAGGCAGAAAGGGGGTGTCCCAAAGGTTTGGGAAATGTCTCACTGAGGCTGCCAAGCTGTGAGCACCAAACCTGGGCTCTTGTCTTGGATCATCCAGGGACTTGTGGGTAACCTTAAGTCCCCTCTTCTCAGGCCCTCTGTGAAGGGGCTGTGCCAGGACAGGTTTGGTGAATAGATTTCACCGCATGTGACAACTCTGATCAGTGGGAAGGAGCTGCCAGGGATGCTGTGTTGAGAACTATTTAAGACTTGTGCCAGGCTCGGCTGGAAGGAAAACTGTGACTGATTAGTTATGTCTGCCATGGTGCCGCACTGGAGAGTGGTGATCAGTGTTACATATTTGCCTTTGCTGGACTGAGTAATCTTAGCCACTTAATTCTCTGTTGGGGAGCAGACAGAGATGAGCCTATGTGGATTGGGTGCCAGAGAGCTGTTCGTCATGGCCTGGAGCTCAGTGCCATCCTAAGGTGGGACGAGGCTGTGCTCACAGCTCAGAAAGGTGTGCTCTACCTCATTCTCATTCTGGAGACGCTGAGTGGGTGCCTAACCTTCACTGCTCCCTCCTTTCAGCCCCTCCCACCACTGCTATTTCTTTGCTACTTCCCTCGGGCACTCCCTTAGGGGCTGTAGTAAAAATGTAGGCCTGAGGGAGGAGGTTCAGCGGACATCAGGACATCATATTAATTATCTGTAGCTGTGCAGCAACATCACAGACTACACAGCAGTCAGCCGTCCACACGTATGATGTGTTTCTGCGGGCCAGGAGGCAGGGCACGCCTTGCTCTGACCTCTGCCTCCGGTACCATGGGCGCAGTGAAAACCAGCAGCCAGGGCTGGGCTTTCATCCCGCCGCTGGGCTGGGCGGGTCCGCTTCCCCGTCCACTCACGGCGCTGTGGACAGCATTCAGTTCCTTGCAACCGCAAAACTGAGAGCTTCAGGGCTGTTGTCCAGAGAGGACCCTCAGCTGCTAGAGATCACCCACCGTTCCTGCCTTGTGAGGTTGCCCAACATGGCTGCTGGCTTCCTCACAGCCAGCGAGGGAGAGACTCCGGCAGGATGGGTCGTACAAGGAATGCAGCACAATCACGCAGTCACCGGCTCTAACCACATCCGTCCATCACCTCCGCCGTCTTCTGTTGATTTAAAGCAAGTTCCAGGTGTTAGAGTTTTGTTTAGGCCGGTGATGCAGGCTTGTGAAAGAATTTACAACTGAGAAAAGGGAGGACATTTATTCTGTCTGTCCCCATAGACAGGGAAAGAGCCGGGTACCAGGTGGCACCAGCCAGCGTCACCGGCCTAAACAAAACCCTAACACTAGGGCCCTCCCACTCTCAAGGGGAGGGGATTATACAAGCACGTGAACACTGGGAGGTGGGGGTCAGGGGCCACTCTAAGAGTCTGCCCACCACATCAGGCATTTGGGAGGTAGGGAGGTCAACAGCCCTGCCTTTGCCCTCAGTGCCCAGACGCCCTCGACCCCCGGGACACATGCGTCCTGAATCCTCTCCGAGAACCGTTTGCCAAGAAGGAGTGCAGCATCCTGCTCAGCGAGGTGTTTGAGACCTGCCACCCCGTGGTGAGTGAGTGGGCCCCGTGGTGAGTGGGCCCCAGCCAGGGCCACTCCTCCTCGGGATCCCTCTGCTCTTAGACCCCCACCCCCATCGCGCCTCGGGAGAGACACCCCAAGTCTACAGAGGAGACCCATCTCTGCCATTCCCCTGCCACCAGCCTGCTGGGATGAAACAGTATGTCCTGTTTCCCTAGACCACCCAGGACAGACAGACAGTCAGACAGACAGAGCTTCTGTGCGCTTGCAAGCCCATCTCAACCTGGCTCTTCCTCCCAGTCAGGAAGTTCTTCTGAATAGTGATCCCAAACCGCTCGTGCCCTGGCATCGCCGCCGCCCGTTCTGCCCACAGTGGAGACAGAGGAAAGCTGGTGCTCAGCACCGCAGCCTCGGGGCCTTGGAGGCAGCTGTCAGACTGGCCTTGGCGGTAGTTCATGCCCCACGTCTGCTCCTCAGCCCCACCTCCAGCCCCAGGATCAGTGGCTCAGGCCCTGACCCTGCACAGGCAGCTCGCCCCATCCTATGGTCCTTTCGTGTTTCTGCTGCTCCCTGGGGCTGAACTGCATCAGCTGAGAAGCTTGAGAGTGAACATTCAGGGTCTGTCCTCTGACCTCTGACTTCTGACCTCCTCTAGGTTGACGTCACTTGGTTTTACTCAAACTGCCTGACGGACACATGTGGGTGCAGCCGGGGTGGTGACTGTGAGTGCTTCTGTGCCAGCGTGTCTGCCTATGCCCACCAGTGCTGCCAGCACGGGGTGGCCATCGACTGGCGGACCCCGCGTCTCTGCCGTGAGTGTCGGGAGAGTGGGGCCCCTCTGAGGGCAGGCCTGCGGGTGACCATCACTCTGGCGGGCGTTTGTTGAGTACTTGCTATGTGCCAGGCACCAGCTGCTTTGTGTATGTCATTCATTGAGTTCTTCGCCAACTACTCTATGAAGGAGGACTGTTTATTCCTGTTTTAGAGTTGAAGAAACAGGTTAGAGAGAGATTAAGTAAAATGCTCAAGCTCACACAGTCTAGTAGTGGGGCCTGGCTGCAAACCTGTGCTCTTAACCACTTCTCTAGAGGAGTCAGGAACCCTGGATTCCAGACCAAGAGCTGCCATTTGTGAGCTGTGTGACCTCAGACAAGTCACCTGTCCTCTCTGGGACTCAATTTGCTCATCTGAGAAAGAAGAGACTTATCCCACCAGGTTTATTATGAGAATCAAACGGGATAGTGAATGTAAAAGCCCTTTGTCAGCTGAGACATGCTGTCAGAGGCAGCCCAAGACATCAGTATACTGAGGGCAGTGGTGGTCTGCAAATGCTTTTGGTTGCACATTCTTATCAGGTAAAAATATTTTGAGCACACAGACACACACATGCATACATAGGTACATGTGCCTGTGTATATTGTTAGCGTACATGTATATCATGAAATAGATACAATAGTACATATTTAAAAGATGAAACAAAATACGTAGAAATTTGAATGATTAATTAATTATTTATTATTTCTTCCTGCACACCAGTGATCTTTCTGGTGCACACACCTCACTTTGCGGTGCTATGCTTATTACACAGGCTCTGGGGCCGGACTCTCTGGGTTCAGACCCGAGCTCCCCCAAGCGGGATGACCTGGGGCACGTTGCTTACACTGAGTTGTAATCGAGGGTCAGGGGAACTGTACCCACCTTGCAGGGTGTTGTGAGATTTAAATGTGATAGCGCATGCAAAGCGCTTGGCATAGTGCTCAACGCTACTGCTGTCATTTTTCATGGGGACGTGAGTGCTGGCATGTTCTGAGGCCCGGGCTCCAGGCAGGATGACCTCAGGAAGAAGGTGGAGCAGAACTGGCCTTTGGCTTCTCTTTTCTCTGCCTGTTTTTCCCCGAGGCCCTTCCGCCACAGATGCCCTGGGTCCACACTTGAAACCAGAGGCTCGGAGATCTCCTAATTTTCTAGTTCCATTTTCTGAGTCCGAAGGGGAGGAGGGGCTACTTGCCCATAGCAACACAGCAGGTCAATCTTCTGACCCTGAGTGCTCTTTCCAGAGCTGTGGGGTGGAGCTGGTGGCTCTCTTCAGACCATACCCATGAATAGAGAAGCCCCTCCTCAACCTTTATCCCAGGGCTGCCCAAGTGGCTCCTCATAGCCTTGCTCCTGGATTTAGGTGCCCTCTTCAAGGCTCCCAGCTTACCCCAACCAACTGAAAGGACTGGCTGAGGAGCCTGGGGAACAGGCTGTGTTACTAGATTGGGCCACTAGAGGGCAGGCTGAGCACATGCTTGGAGGAGCTTGTGAAAGCCTGGCGGAAACTGCACCACCCCTGGTCCCTTTCCACCCAAGGCTCTTGGAAGACCGACTTCTATGTTGTACTTGCATTCTTCTGCGACCTTCTGCAACATTTCTGATTGTAATTTCTACCCCTTGATTCTAATCCTGCCTTTTGGGGCCACATAAAACATACCCTTCTGTCCAATATTCATTCATTCATTCATTCATTCATCCATTCATTCATTCATTCATTCAATAAATACTGAGTGCCTACTCTGGACCAGGCTCTGAGCTTTGTGCTGGGGGCGCAGAGAGGAGCCATTGTATTTCCTACACCTCAAGACATCTGAATCTAATGTCCATACCTGAACCTTGGAGTTGGGAGCTTGGCCAGGTCCAGCCCTTGTGGGAAGGAGGAAGTGCTGGGATGCTAGGGGCCTTGGCTCTGCCCATCTGTTCCAGCTTCCTAAGAAATCTCTGTTCTCTTTTTCAGCCTATGACTGTGACTTCTTTAACAAAGGTAAGCCCATCCTCCCCGAGCAGAGCCTCAGGGGCCAGGGCACTGCCAGCCCTGTCCTGAAGCCACAGCAGCAGCAGCCCCCCTGAGGCCCTGCTGGCCCTGGAAGAGCTGTAACATGGGGCAGGGAGGAACCCCACATGCAGAGACAGCCCTGACAGTGCAGGGCCCAGGAATGCCCCCGAACTCTGTCCCCCGCAGCCTGTCTGGAGCCCAGGCCAGGTCAGCTTCCTGGGGGTGGTGCTCACCCAGGACAGCTCCTCTGGGAAGTAAAAACCTCATTTGCATCAGTGGGCCACCCCATAACCTTCATAATTTAGCTCATCAGGCCCCCAGAACGTGGTCTTGGGTTTACCACAGTTCTGAGTTGGCAATGGCAAGTGCAGACCGCTCTCCTGAGAATGGCTGGCTCCGCCCGTCAGATTCATCAGCACATTTAGCCAAGGTCGCAGGGTGCCGGGATCTGCTCCCACCTCTGCACTAACTAGGTTGAAAGCACAGGTCCTGACTAAAGACCCCAGGGAGGTGAATGCCCAGCATTAGAGCCAATTAGTCAATTTAATCCCTGGGGTCAGGCGGGCAATGGGGGGAGGGCTGCCCAGAAGTAGTTTTCAGCACTGATCTCTGTCCAGCTGGGCCAAGGTCAGGCTTCGGCAGTTAGATGCTCATCAGGTCCTTGGTGTCATTCACTTTTGACTTCCAACTCCCGCCCACCACCCAGCATCCCCCGCCCCACCCTTCTAGGCCCATCCTACCAGGGGCAGGCCTATGTGGGCATAGGCCCAGGGCTTTGTCCTCTTGTCCAGTCACCTGCATTCTCAGACTTTGGGTTGAGAAACATCCCCCTGGAAAGGATATAGAAGGTGAAATGATAGGGGGCCGATCAGAGACAAAGATACCAGTTAGGGGGTCTGAATGATGAGGGCTGGGCCACAGTATAGCATGATTCACAGATTCTGCAGTCCCACCTAAATGTTAACCCCTAGGGACTCCTGATAGACAAAAACCTTTAACCCCTAAAGGAATAAATCTGTAATGGGAGAACTGTGGTCCCTGGGACAGGCAGAGTCTATGTGACATCAGGCAAGACATTTCAACAAGACAGCTCTGAGCAGAGTTTTCTCCCTTCTGTGGCATTTCGGGCAGCAGTAACTGGCAAAGGACAAGCTGTTTCTAGCATCCTCCACCTACCCACCCACCCACCCATCCATTCCTTGCTCTGCTTTTCCGCCCACACTGTCTCTGGCCCAGGCCCTCGCCGGGTGCGGGGAGTCCGTGGTCAGGGAGAGCTGTCGGTGGTGCGCTGGAGGGTCCCACACCGGCCCTCTGGAACCAGTGTGTGTTCCTGACTGCCCGTTCAGTTGCTAGTCAGAGACTGACCTCTGGTGGGAGTGTCTGCAGCGTGGAAATCAGCAAACACTACAGATCGGGGTTCTGTTTGTGCACTTTTTGAAGGCTGATTATTAACTATTACCAGCACGGCGCTGCCTGTCTCCCGTCTAGCAGAGGAGGCACACGTGGACCCTGACTGAGAGTCCTCATCAGAGCTGTGATCAGTGTGCAGAGGGGGAGGGGTGGCGTTTGTGTGTGGCAGGAGGGGGTGCGGGGAGAGCTTCACCAAGGAGCTGACATTTGAGCTGGGCCCCAGAGATGGAGTAGGCATCTGCCAGGCACCAAATGGGAGGCCCACTCTGAGGGGTGGGGGGCGGCCTGAGTGGAGACAAGGTGGGACCCAGCACGGCTCTTCCGGGGAACAACAGAGAAGTTGAATGAGGCAGGGGCAAAGGTGTGGGGCGGTGGGGGTAGGCAGGGGTTGGCGTATGAAGGGCCCCCGAATTCAAGCTGGGCTCTTGGATTCTATCCTGGGGGCAATGGGGAGCTATTGATGAGTCCCAGCAGGGAGTGTGGCTAGGAAGGTGACTCAGGCACTTTGGGGAGGAGGCCCTGGAGCTGGGAGCACACCGGAAGCAGGGAGGTCACTTTCAAGGCTGCTATAATTGTCTAGGAAACCAGCCTCTACTGACAACTGCAGGAACCCACGAGACACGACCGTGACCCCAGCTTGGAATAGGGAGACACTGATGCGAGTCCAAGCTTCCCCGGCCTCCACCCCTCAGGCCAGGGTGGGCAGGGACCAGCCTGATACCTCCTCCAAGGGGGACCCTGGACAGCGCAGTGGCTGGCATTGTAGTCTCAGGCAGTGGGACAGGCCCGTGGAGACACTCTCGGGGGGCCCAGATGACCCCCATCGGTGACCTTGCTCCCAGGCTTCCTGTGAAATGATTCAGGTGCTATGCAGAGAGTCGGTCCCCATCAAGGGCTGACGGCCTGGGGCTCCTGTGCTTCCTTCTCATGGAAATCACGGCCTCTAGGGCTTGGGGTGAAGGAAGTGACCCAGAGCACCTCCTTGGCACCCTCGTCTCCCCGCCTCTGCCAGGGGTGGGCAGGTAGCGATGGGAGGTCGGCAAAGGCCCAAGGAGGCAGGCCTTATGACTGGCCCTTTCTCTCCAGCACTAGGTAAGGGCCCCTACCAGCTGGCCAGCCAGGTGGCCGGTGGGGCCCTGGTGGCCATGAAGGCAGCAGGAGGTGCCATAGTCCTCGTGAGCACAGAGGATGTGGCACCAGGGGACACTGTGAGCTTCCTGCTGACGGCTGCACTGTACAAGGCCAAGGCCCACGGTAAGGCCCCTCGGGGAGGCAGCGGAGGAGGGAAGACGCTGGGGCTGCAAACCATCGGCAGGGGCCGAAGATACGTGGGGCTCCAGGAGGTGCCCCTTTCCCTGCCGGGACAGGGTTCTTAGCTCCTGAAGAAACACCTCTCCCCTCCTTCCTGGCAAGCCCAGGGAGGCCAAGGCCCAGGCGCACCTTCGAGCCCAGCTCCACACAGTAGCTGTGTTCCAGAAAAGCAGGTGGCAACAACGGCTGCACTTCCCTCTCCCCGCTCCCCTCCTTGCCCTCCCTCCGCTCCTCTTCCTTCTCCTCTCTCTCCTCTTCTTCCTTCGCTGCCCCCTGCCCTAGCTTTAAGACCGGATAGACTCGAAGTACCAAGGGGGACCTGGCTGATGTCTCGACTCCGGCAGGGCATCCTCCTGTGAATGGAGGAGGCTCAGGTCATGGTCTTGAGTCCAGGCAGGTGGGAGGCACAGACCGGAGCACACCTGGAACCAGCCACAGCCCCCTGGGTCCCAGGCCACCAGCCCCCGAGGGCTTCAGCAGTGCTGGAGCAGGGGCAGACCCTGCCTGGAGGGGAGTGCCCCCGCGTGGGGTTGTGCTGGGCCCTGGGCCGGCCAGCGCCTCAGCTCCCCAGTTCTAGGAAGCCTTCTCTTCCGGGGCTGTTTGTGTGTGTCCCAGGGTGTGGTCACTGTGAGCAGGGTTCCTCCCCGCAGATCCTCTGGCCCCGTCTAGTCAGTGTCTTCCTGGTCCCAGGATGGTCCAGGCAGCCAGTCCCAGCATCCACTGGGACCTAGACCCCAGACAGAGAGTTCATCTCGATCTAATTGAAGTTCTCCGATTCTCAGGGGCTGCCATTTATCTAGCCATGAGGCTCTACCCCCCTTCTGTCCTCCTCCCCTTCCTCTTCCCCTCTCCTCTCTCCTTGCCTCCCTCCCCTTCACGGAGCCCTAGTCCCATGCCAGGCACAGAGCTGGGCACTGGGCAGTCAGGGGTGTAAGAGGCACCATCCCTGCCCACCAGAACAGTCTCAGACGTGGTCAAGGGCAGTCACAGTGCCCGTAGGAACACTTAGAAGAAGCCCCTGACTCCATCTTCGGGAGTCAGGAGAGTCTTAGAATGAGTGACATACCCTGAGGGGTGGGAAGGAGGCAGGAAGAGACCCGAGCCAAGCTCAGGAGGTGGGCAGTGAGGAGCTATGTAGGGGCTTTAAGGAGGGGAGTGACACCCCAGCTCCGGCCCAGCTGCAGCACAGCCAGTCCCCAGCTATGGGTGATGTCATAGTAGTGTGAGCCGGAGGTGAGCAGGAGGTGCCAGGAGGAATCATGTCACTGCACGAGGAGACCTGGGAGTGAGGAACAGGCACCGAGCCACAAGAGGGCCAGAAGTACCCCCCCCCCAAGGAATACCTCCTCCAGAGACATTGCTGAGCCCCAGATCGGTGTGGCCCTGTTTGAAGAAGGGTGTCTCACAACCTTTCAGATATGATAGGCCATCTGTTAGTGGGAGTTCTCTGTTCTCCATTCAGTATCTGAGTGTAGTAAGTGAGGTCTAGTCCAGAGGAAGTGCTGATTTTCCAGTGGTTTCGTGGGCATGTTAAGGAGAACCCCAGAGCAGCTCGTCACTGTGGAGATGTCCAGAGTCCAGCCTCCTTCTCAGTCAGGCCTTGGCAGCTGGGGGCAGGGGAAGACGCAGTGAGGACCCAGGCTCCCACCGCCTCTCTGTTGTGTGCTCCTTCCCTCCTCACTGTGTCCAAGGTACTGCACAGCAAAAGAGAAAGTGCCTTCCAGGTGAGATCTGGGGTGGCTGCACAGAGGAGGTGGCTCTTGAAGTGGGTCTTGAAGGATGGGAAAGATCTGATGGTCCTGGGTAGGGAGGGGGGGTATCCAGCCAGCGGTGAGCCCCACTCTCCAGAAATGAGCCCCTGTGGACACAGGAGAAAGGGTAGGGAAACAGGCTCTGGGGCTCTGGGAGAGCCCCGTCCCCTCTCTGGGACAGTTCTCCTACCTGTGGGTTGGACTCAGTGTCCCCAAGTTCCGCCAGCTCTGACCCTCTGGGATTCTGTGAGGAGCACGACCAAGCTGGGGTCACTGAAATCTGGCAAGTCACCAAGCCCAGCGTGTCCAGTATGACCAGTAAAATGTTACGCCACCAGGGCGGCCGTTTCTGTCCATCCTAGGCACTGCTGTGTCCCTGGCATCTAGAATTGCACCTGGCACAGGGAGGTCCTCAAAAATGTTTGTGGAAGGAAGGGAGGAAGGGAGGAAGGGAGGTCGTTTCGTCACCTCCCAAGGGTTGGCAGCTGGTGGCCTGGCTGGGGAAGAGGAGCACGCAGAGGGGCGGCCAGAGGCAGAAGTCGGTGGGCTGAGGGAGGGGGGCCGGCGTGGGGGAGCAGGGCCCAGCCAATCCAATGTGTGCCATCCTGTGTCCCGAGAGAGCAGACAGGTGCCCGTGTCTGCCCCCTCTGGGCCCCTCTCTGTGCTGAGCTTACCCGTGTGGCTCTCTGCAGACCTGGACATGGTATCCTTGGAGGCGGCAGACAGACCCAACTTCTTCCTCCACGTCACAGCCAATGGGTCCCTGGAGCTGGCTAAGTGGCAGGGCAGCGAGGACTTCCACCACCATGCCTCCTTCTCGCTGCACCAGGGGACATGGCGGGCAGGCCTGGTGGCCCTGGAGTCCCTGGCGGAGCCTGGGTCTTTCCTTTATGTGTCAGGCCCTGCGCTGGCCCTGCGGCCATATGAACACACGGAGGTATTCCGCCGGGGCACACTCTTCCGCCTTCTGGGTAGGTGCCCACCTGCCATCACCCCATCCCCTCAGCCCTCATTCAACTGCCCTTCCTGCCCTCCTCTCACTCACCCTTCCAATCGCCCCCGAGAGACAGGAGCCCTACTCTGCTGGCACAGGGAGGCCACCTGGGTGCCACCCCTGAGATGGGAGGGGTCCTGGCCTCCATGTTGGTGGCCTAGGGAGCTGTGGGCAGGTGTCTTGGGTCCAGCCAGCTTCCTGGGTCTTGCCTGCTCCCACAGGCCATTTACCAGTCTAAAAATAGGGCGGCCTTTGGGGAAACGAGGGGAGAAGAGATCGTGGCCATGCTTGCGTAGCCCTCTGGCTCAGGTGTCCTGCTGATGGGGCCTGTGCCTGCCCTGTGAACAGCCTCTCCCTGGCCCCTTCGAGGCCCAGGACCCCGGGCAGGGATGGGGCAGCACCATGTCCTTTGCCAGGTGTATCTGCCCCAAAAGCACTTGTTCTCTGCCTAAACCCTGGAGGAAGGGCTCACAATTTCTGTACCACTCCAGGCCAGCCTCTCTGCCCTACATGTGCACATGTATGTACATGCCTGTTAATGGATGCACACACGTGTAAATGTGTCTCCAGCCAGGCTCTTCACTCAGCCCCGCCCCCCATACACACACACACCGGCTGGGCCAGCTCATTCTTACATTCAGAGGTCAGCTATCCAGTGCACCAAGGAGAGAGTCATCACTGGATGATGGCAGGACTGTGTCCCTGTCTGGAAGACCCGAGGCAGAGTGGAATGACCCAGGCTTTGAAGCCAGACAGCCTTGGGTTCGAATCCTGACCGTGGTCCTTGGCACTGGAGGAGAGCCCCAATCTCCCTGACTGTTCCTTCTCCTGAACTACGAGGATATTTGCCTCAGAAGGTTATTGTGAGATGATCGATTGTAACTCATCGGCTCTGCTCTGGGCCTGGCTCCTAGCTAAGTTCTCAGTTCTTGTCCCGAGGATCTTAGAAAAGTAGGTTCTTCACAGTCAGCAGCAGTGTGGGGATGAGGACGTCAGGAAGGGGCTGCCAGGGTGGGGCTGCTCCCTCCAGCCTGCTGTGGGGCAGAGACCCGTCACTCGTGCCAAGGAGGTCTGGGGTCTTGTCTGCCTTGAAGCCCCCCATAGGCTACACACTGTCCCTGAGGGTCCCTCATTTGCCAAGGCACTGGCCACAGGGCCTTTTATGAGGAACTCTCCCCTGGGAAGGTTTAATTATCCCAGCATCTTTTGTGCCTCAGTTTCTTCATCTATAAAATGGGAAGAAGAAGAAGAATGCTACTTCATAAAATTATTGTGAGGAGTAATGAGTGCATACTCGTGAATGCTGAGTGTCACACTTGGTCCTATTTAAGAATCGGCTGTTGTTATTAGTAATAGCCCAAGTTACCAGGGGCACCAAAGACAGTGCCCAGGCAAACTCCGCCCTCCAGGTCCCGAGACTGGCTGCTTCACAGAGGCCCCTGGGAACAGAGGGTAGGGCTTGTAAAGAACAGCTCTATCCCTTGTCTGGGGCAGAGGGGAGGGGAGTCCCCAACACCTCCCCCACCCTCCAAGGGAAAGCCTCTTGCCTCTCTGGAGGTCTGCAGTGGCCTGGCCAGAAGCAGGGCAGAGAGAAGTGGGATGTGTCCTGGGTGCAGGGCAAGCCTGGCCATCGAGATCCCAGAGGCGCAGCCTCCTCGTCAGCCACCCCTCAAAGCCCACTTCATAGCACCTCCACCCGCAGCCCCTACACCAAGTTCCCTGAGCCCCACCCCAGGATCCTCCAGGCACTGACCCAAACTCTCAGGGGTACGGTGTCCCTGAGGTTGGCTTTTATTGTATCGTCTCTACTTTTCCTGCGTGAGTCCATTATCTCTCCCACGGGCAGGGCGGGTGTGGGCTGAGCCGGATCACCTCTGTGCTCTGGCACTGACTCACAGCTGATGCCCAGGCCTCGAACTCTGGGGCGGGTTACCTTTCCAGATGCCAAGCCATCAGGGGCTGCCTACCCCATCTGCGAGTGGCGCTACGATGCCTGTGCCAGCCCCTGCTTCCAAACCTGCCGGGACCCCAGGGCAGCCAGCTGCCAGGACGTGCCCAGGTGAGAGGGTATGGATGGCATCAAGCTGTGTGCATTAGCATGCTTGAGCATACATGTGTGGGAATGGGCTTGTATGTCATCTGTGGGCAGAGGCGTGAGCATATATTGGGTGTGTGTGTATTCACATATACTTATATACACATGATCTGTGTGCTGTGTGTGTGAGGGGCGTGTACCAGGGTGAATGTGCTTCATATGGGCATATGTGAATATCTGTTTGTGCACAGTGTGCACATAGCTGAGCCCCATGTGTCTGTGTGTGCACAACTGTGCCTGGGCTTGCACAGCAGTGCATGCACATGTGAGTTGCATGTGTTTGGGCATTGGTGCAACTGTGTGCACGAGGGTGTGCACTGATGTTTGTGGTGGTCTGTGTGGACGTATACGTATGTCTGTGTGAATCTTTTTGAGTCTTGCAGGCGTGGAGAGATGTGTGAGAATGTGCCTGAATAGAGGCACGTGTGAGCACGTGTGAGTGTGTGCACAGTGTGTGCACAGCTGGACCTTGTTCGTGTGTTTCCCTCTCGGTCTGAAGGCAGGAGTGTGCAGCATGCATGTCTGGGTGTGTGTGTTCCTGTGTGACATGTGTGACAGTACATGGAGCTTCATGGGGGTGTGTACATGATAAGAATGCACACACGTCATAAGAAAGGACGAGGCCTGTGCTCGGTGCAGGTGGAAAGAAGTGACCCCCCCCCCTGCACTGCAGACCACTAACCCACTCCTACTCTGTCCTCAGGGTGGAAGGCTGTGTGCCTGCATGCCCCTCCCCCAAGGTCCTGGATGAAGTCACACAGAGATGTGTCTACTTGGAGGACTGTGAGTGGCCTGCACTTACCCCTCCCTCAGAGTTGCTATAAATCCCCAGGGTCTCGTGGCCCCGTCATGCCCGAACTCCCAGGTCCCTGGACAAGCAGGGCCAGTGGAGGGCCTCCGGAAGGAGACACTGCAGAGACCGCATCCAGTCCACTCTCCCGTTCCACAGAGAGAAAATGAGGCCCAGAGTAAGGAAGGGAGTGGCCTGAGCCATGTGAGGAGAACGCGATGCAGCCAGACCCAGACCTGGGGCCTCTCGGCTCGGGGCTCGGGGTTTGAGGTCTGGGGCAGAGTCCAGACCCGCTGACTTCTTGGAGTCATCACCCGGCAGAGGCCTGGGGATGGTCAGGCAGCCTAACTGGCCGTGGAAGCTGTCTTCCCCCCTCCCCTAGGGTGCCAGTCTGGGAGCCTAAGTCACAGCCCTGCACAGTGGTGACCCTGGGCAGCAGTCACCCCACCATCTGAGCCTCTTCTCTCATCTGCCCCAGGTGTGGAGCCCGCGGTTCTGGTCCCCACGGAAGCCCTTGGCAATGAGACCCTACCTCCCCATCAAGAGCTGCCCACCCCCAGTGACCAGGAGCTACAGTTTCCGCAGGACACCCCCGGGGCCCCCTCCCATGGGCCAACACCCACCCCAGCTGCCCCACTCACCACAGCCCTGAACCCACCCATGGCAGCCACGCAAGGGCCAGCGCTGCCTCCAGCCCCCACCCAGGAGCCGCCGGGGGCCACGGCATCTAACCTCCCTGCCCACTCCACAGAGGCCCCGGCCAGCAAGGGTGGGACCACCAGCCTCCTGACCACCCCCCACACCCCAGGGTCTTCACCCCTCCCCCATTTGCTGCAGATGTCCACACCTGGCATGGGGCTGGGTGCCATGGAGACGACCAGGGTAACCGCGACCTTTGCAGGGAGCCCCAACATTACAGTCTCTTCCCAGTCACCCCCTGCACTTCGCTTCCCACTCATGACCAAAGCAGTGACGGTCCCAGGCCCTGGCTCCTTGCCTGTTAAGACAAGCCCCTTACAGACCTTGCCCAGCCCGGACTCTCCTGCAGATCCCGCCTCCAGGCCTGTAACTTCCCCTGCAGGGACCTCCAGGCCCCCCACCTTCTCACAGTCCCACGAGGCTTTGCTGACACCTGCAGTCACGGAGGCCACAAACAGGACAGGGATCCCCCAGCCCATACAGACCCAGAGAATCCTCAGTGCCAGCAGCCCCCCAGCCGAGGCTGGGACAGCAGCAGGGCAGGTTCCTGTCAGTGCTGTGGCGACCCAGGCGGTGGGCATGGTGCCATCCACAGAGAAGGCCCACCCCGGACCAGGCCAGCCCACAGGCCTGCCGTCATCCCCACTTCCCAGCCCACTCCCCACGGCCCCACCCCACCCCACCGGGCACACCACCGCAGCCACCAGGCCTCCAACGCCACCCCCAGGGACTCTGGGGGCCACCGGCCTGTCCACAGTTGCTCATGGGCTGGGGGCCACACCCTTCCTGCCTCTGGAGTCAACTCAGCCACCCCAGCTCCTCTCTGGCCTGCCCCCTGACACCAGCCTACCCCTGGCCAAGGTGGGCACATCTGCCCCAGTGGCCACTCCTGGTCCCAAGGGCTCTGTCATCACTCCTCCAATCCAGCACCAGGCCACATCTCTCGCCATGGCCACAACTCCATCCGCTCGGACACTCGGCCCTACGTGGCCTCTTACCCCAGCAGCCGTGGCCCAAGTGCACCCACCCACTCACACAGTCCCTCAGGCAGCAGGCACAGCTCCAGGCCAGCTTCTGGGAGCCACTTTGCCGACCTCTGGGGTCGTGGCTATGGCTGAGGGGGTGGCCTCCACAGTGTCTGTTGTCCCACGAAAGAGCACCACAGAGAAGATGGCCATCCTGTCCAAGCAAGTGTCTCTGCCCACCTTGGTACATGGCTCTGCCCAGGAGGGGCCCACAGAGCTCACGCCTGCTGTGCCCCACACTCTGGATACGTTGGTGACTGAGGCCAAGGGCCCCTGGGCCAGCACAGTGCCACTGGTGCCCACATCCTACCCCCTGAGCCCTGTCTCGGCCAGGACTGCCTCCCGCGAGAGCTCACTGGTTCTGCTTCCTCAGCTCGCTGAGGCCCACGGAACCTCGGCAGGACCTCGGCCCCCAGCAGAACCAGTGGCAGAGGCCACCACCGAGCAGTCTGGGCGTTCGGCCCCAGTCCAGAGCATCTCAGAGGGTTCCGCCGTGGCCTTGGCCACCACCACTGAGGCCAACGCATCTGCCGTGTGTGTTGTGAGTAACTTGTCAGGGTTCTGGCCTCCTGTGTACGGACCCTCCACGCCTCCCCTCCTCCCAGCACACCGGGCTCGGGCACCACCACACTCACATTCCTGGGCTGGCGCAAGTCCTGTGGCAGCTTCTCAACCAGCTGCCAGGCTGCCAGATGGCATTTAGTCACCGTCTTCACCCCTTCCCCAAGCCCCTGGAGCCTGAAAACTCTCCAGGCCCCTCTGGGCCCCTGATACCATAGCAGGGTCACACTGTGCCCCACGGGGGCCCCAGGGGCTAATTGGATGGCTTAGTGTGATGTCCAGAGTGTGATGACATGGCTGTGTCCACGTGCATGTCTGTGTCTGGGTACCTGCACGGGACTGTGTGTGCACACGTCCACTTTCATGTGTGTGAGCCTCTGTGAGCACTCAGATATCTGTGTGTGTGATACATGATGTTGAGAGACTGTGTGTGTACATTTGAGAGATGATAGATAACGGATAGATGATAAACAGATAGATAGATGATAGATAAGATAGATAGATAGATAGATAGATAGATAGATAGATAGATAGATAGATGATAGATAGATAGATAGATAGATAGATAGATAGATAGATAGATAGATGATAGAAAGAAAGAACATGTGTGTGAGAGGTGCTTGGGTTTCTGTGAGTCTGCACATCTGCGTCCCTGGGGGTGTCAGCACAGACCAGGCACATATGCAGATATCTCGGGAAGTCAGTCCCTGACCCTCAGGCTCACGCTCAGCCCAGCCCCAGGTGGGTTGGGTAGGTGGAGAAGGGGGCCCATTCCCTAGAAGTTCCACCTCAGGGTCTCCTCCTGCTGCAACGTGCCTCTGAAAGGAGGCCAGGCCCTCACTGCTCCGGGGAGGTGGGGTAGGTGAGTGGCTGTGGCCTCTAGGATGGGCACTCACGCTGTCCCTCCACCTCGTGCCCTAGCCAATCGCGGAGGAGGACTGCGTCCGCCACATCTGCCTGGAGGGCCAGCTGATCCGTGTGAACCAGACTCAACACTGTCCCCAGGGTGCTGCACCCCTTCGCTGTGGGGTGCTGGGCCTCGCCGTGAGAGTGGGCGGGGACCGCTGCTGCCCCCTCTGGGAATGTGCCTGTGAGTCCCGGGGTCCACTGGAGCCTACCGAGTCCTCCTCGTACTGTGTCCTCCTTGAACCCCTGCTCCAGCGTGACCTCTGCCTCTGACCTGGTGCTCCCCAGCCTTAGGGTAACCCTGACCTGAATATGACCTCCCATGGGAACTCTTGTCTCAGTGTGACCCTTGACCTGGCAGATTTTCTACCCTTGAAACCTCTGATCTCCGTGTGACTCCTGCTCTGTGTGACCCTCCAGCCCCGGGGCCTCTGAATCCCTCGGGAAAAGGCCCAGCACCTGCTCCGTGTTCCTAGGGAGCCTTGACCTCGAAGGCATCTGTTTGTTCTCCTCGTCCCTGCCCCGCCCCAGGCCGCTGCTCAATCTTCCCTGATCTGAGCTTTGTGACCTTTGACGGGAACCACGCAGCCCTGTTCAAGGAGGCCATCTACACCCTCAGCCAGAGCCCAGACGAAATGGTCACCGTCCACGTCCTCGACTGCAAAAGCGCCAACCTGGTGACTGCCCCTGCTTCTCTTCTGCCAGCCCTTGGGGATCTGACTAGGTTTGGAGGGAAATTGAGCAGTGAGTTGGATTTGAGGGGTGTTGGAGGTGAGGACAGATGAAGAAGCTCCCTCTGTCTCTCAGGGGTCCCCTGAAATGGGAGTGGGGGAAAGGGTCAGTGGAATTCGCCACCTCCTGGCCTTTCCTGGGGCCTGTGCATCCCCAGCTTGTCCCAGCTTCCTAGGCATGTGTGGGATGGCACCCAAGTACAGAGGAGCTGGGATGCCATTCCAGGGCTGTGGCCTGGTCAAGGGTGCCAGCTACAGGGAGTCACCTACCAGGATGCACCCTGAGCCAGGCAGAGGAGGCAGGGTGTGTTTGTGCTGAGTTTGCAAGAGGTCAGGTACAGCCAACAATGTTCTAGGAGATTCTGCACCATTGCACAGCCCATTGGGTGCCCCTGGCATACTGTTGGCTGGGGCGGGGGGGAGGGGGAGGGATGGGGGCGGGAAGAGTGTGATCACACCTGCTCACCAGGATAAGATTGGTGAGGGCTGGGCTGTCTCCGCAGGGGCACCTGAACTGGCCTCCCTTTTGCCTGGTGATGCTGAATGTGACTCACCTGACCCATCAGGTCACCATTGATCGCTTCAACCGGAAGGTGAGTGCATCAAAGAGCCGGTCTTCCGGGCAGGGCAGGAGTCAGTGGAGGGGCAGGGTGTCCAGGGGTGGAGGGGCCTTGAGGTTTATTCATGGTTGGGAACAGAGGTGCGGAAGGACCCTCTTAGAGAAAAATCATGCAACATTTGGTATATTTGGAAGTGATTTTAATTCGAGTACTTGTGGCCACTCTACTGTCAAGCAAGGAAGAGTGCCAGGAGGAATATGTGACAGAAAGGACATTTGAGTGGCATGAGACAGTGCCTTAGATGCTTGCGGTCAAATTATCTGATGTCTGCACGTTTGTGCTGAGGGATTCTGTCTTCATGGTTGACAAAGAGATGGAGGACCCCAGAGAAGGAGTGTCCAACCCAAGGCTGGGGATTTAGGGAAGATCTTCCGGAAGAAATGATCTGAGCAAGATCAGGAAAGAACAGAGAGATTAGAAGGGCCCAGAATTGGTTAATTTGGGCATAGAGATGCAGCCTGCCTCCAGATGTTGCATTTTTTGTTTCATTGTTTTGTGCTCATAAAAATGTTTCCAGAACTCTTCCAGGCCACCTTGGACTGTGCCTTGGCTGCCTGTGCCTGAAACAGAGCCTAACACAGCAGGTGGTTAATAACTGTTCGGTGAATGGATGGATGAATGGATGGGTGGACAAATGGAAAAGCTGTGCTCACATTGAATACCACCCCCCTTCAAGGTGACTGTGGACTCGCAGCCTGTGTGGCCACCCGTGAGCAGGTATGGGTTCAGAATTGAGGACACAGGCCACATGTATGTGATCCGGACGCCGTCACACATCCTGATCCAGTGGCTCCACAGCTCAGGGCTCATGATCCTGGAGGCCAGCAAAGCCAGCGAGGTCCGGGGCCGTGGCCTGTGCGGTGAGGTGGGACCCAGCTGGGGGAGGGGGATGCTTCCTAGGTCCACCTGTGCTCCCAGACACAGGTTCCCCTGTACCCAGGAAAGCTGCGACAGAGTGCCAGGCCAGAGGGGGGACCAGTGGAGCTGCCAGGGCAGAGAGACCTAATGTCTTGTGTCCTGGACTGGAAGCTGCCAGCCAGGAGATGGCGCAGGGCTCTGGCCTCGGCCAGTTGTCACTTCAGGCAGGATTGTCTGTCAGCTTCCCTGATAGTTTTCTAATACCAGATAATCCTTCCAGTCTGCATATGCCTGAGCACTTCACAAAGCACTTCCACACTCTGACCTCACTTATTCCAGGTCATCCACACAATAGCCCCGAGAGATGGTCACTGAACTAAAGAAGAAAGGGGGCTCAGAGAGGTTAAGTGGCTTGCTTAAGGTCACACAGCAGAGCTGCCACAACACATAGAACGAGTGTTCTTCAGACCACAGTGTGACTGCCCTTAAGGACTGGGTGTATTTTGATAAGCAAACAGTGTACAGGAGGAATTTGAGTATGGACTGTTGCTCCTTGGAGGGGCAGAAGAACTCCATGACAGACTGTCGTGATTATAATGATGGATGACATAAGAATACTTATACACACACACTGTATGGCCTCCGTCCATAGATCTATACCCACATTGTTCATTCACACTTAGGCCCCTGTGTTCAAAATGCCCTCTTCACTTGAACTAACACGTGTAAGTCTGCTTCATGCTTCTTTTATTTGTTTAACACATGGTTACTGGGTACCAGTCCCTGGGGACAGACCAGGACGCAAGAAAGACAAAACCCCTGTTTGATGAAGCTTCTGTTTTTATTGACACAAGCAGCTTTTTTTTTTTGACACAAGCAGCTTTTTTTATTGACACATACACATACCATCACCACCACTACCATCACCACGACCACCATCACCACCATCACCACCACCGACACCACCACCACCACCATCACCACCACCACCAACAACAACCAACGCCACCACCACCACCATCACCAACAACAACCAACGCCGCCACCACCACCATCACCACCACCACCACCACCATCATCACCACCACCACCACCACCACCACCACCACCGACACCACCACCAACAACAAACGCCACCACCACCATCACCACCACCGACACCACCATCACCACCACCACCACCATCACCACCACCACCATCACCACCGACACCACCACCATCACCATCACCACCACCACCATCATCACCACCGATACCACCACCACCAACAACAACCAATGCCACCACCACCACCACCACCACCAACAACAACAACAACCAACGCCACCACCACTACCATCACCACCACCAACACCAACAACAACAACCAATGCCACCACCACCACCACCACCACCATCACCACCAACAACCAACACCACCATCACCACCACCACCACCACCACCGACACCACCACCACCGCCACCACCACCAACAACAACCAGCGCCACCACCACCACCACCATCACCACCACCGACACCACCACAACCACCACCATCACCACCACCGACACCACCACCACCACAACCGACACTGCCACCACCATCACCACCGACACCACCACCACCGCCATCACCACCACCACCACCGCCGCCGCCACCACCACCACCACCACCACCACCACTATCCTTTTCTCACCACTTTTTTCTTCTACTGTTTACACCTGGCAGAGAGTGCTGTGGTCAGCAGTAATCTGGCAGGCCAACTCCTCCCTTCGGTGACTCAGTGCCAAGACCAAAACTATAACCATTGGGACCATTGATAAAATTGTATTAAATCATGCTTTATGTTCACAAAACTGGTAGCTGGAGGTGTCAGGGCAGAAGACAGCTCACTCGTCTCTATTTTATCCAAACCAACACTTGGCATCCTGAGCACTCTGCTAGGCAACGTGGGGGAACACTGGGAGAGTGAGAATCTAAAGGAAAAAGAGTCTTTGTACTCTGAGAGCAAGACTGAAGCCTGTTACCCAGAATTGGGAAAGTCACGGATGCTGCATTTGAGGGGCCCTCAAAGGAAGGACTTCTGAGAAAGTGTTTCAGGCAGAGGGAGCAGCCTGAGCAGAGTCAAGGGCAGGGAAGGTGTGTCTGGTACCCAGAGTGTGAGAGAAGAAGCTGGAGGTTAAGGTCATGCTAGAAGCTGTGACAGATAAACTCCAACCCACCCTCTGCTCAATGTCTTAACACAATAGAAGTTCCTGCCTTGCACACAAATTCCCAAATGGAGATTCCTTTCATCTTGTGGCTCTGCCACTTCAACATGAGCTTCCAACTCCACAGAGGGAAAGAGCTGGGAGATGTTTATGGACCATGTCTGGACGGGGTGCCCATCACCTTCACTCATGCTTCATTGGCTGGGACTCGGTCACATGATCTCACCCAACTGCAAGGGAGCCTGGGAAAAATAGGCTAGCAGATTGCCCAGGAAGAAGAGAAAACAGGTGTGATAATTAGCTAGCCATCTCTGTTAAAGCAGATTTTTTGGAATAACTTTTAATTTCCATATAACATCAAACGTCAAAGTTACAGAAATAGTATAAGGAACTCCCATGTACTGACTATTTACCCAGGTGTACCAAGTGTTCACGTGTTGCCCCATTTGCTTCTCTCTATATAAAGATATATAGATATATTGTATATATATAATTTATATCTATGCACTTTTCTATCTATGCATATGCGATTTTTATATATGCATTTTTTATAAACCATTTGAAAGGATTTTTGTATCCCTAAATAGTTGGATAGGTATGTAGAACAAAGACTGTGTTTTCTTACACAGCAGGTTTCTTAGCCTCTCTGCGCTTCATTTCCTCACCGATAAAATGGGATAATACTAGTACCAGCCTCAACGAATTGTTCTGAGGAATATGCAAAGTGACAGCTGGGGACCTGGGAGTGGTGGTGATTATTATGGCTCTTGGATAATTCTGCCCCCTTCAGGTATCTGTGATGGGGACCCAGCCAATGACCTCACCCTGGAGGATGGTTCTGTGGTTGGTGAGGCCGAGGACCCCGCTCCCTTTCTGGACAGCTGGCAGGTGCCCAGTTCCCTGACTTCGGTGGGCCAGACCCGCTTCCGCCCGGACAGCTGTGACACGGCTGACTGCTCCCCCTGCCTCCGCATGGTGTCCAACGGCACCTTCAGCGCCTGCCACCGCTTTGTATGTGCCAGCTGGGTTCAGCGTGGGGGACCCCTTACCTGCAGGGGGGCCAATGGCTGGGGGGGGGCAGATCTGGGTGAGCTCCCCAGAGGTGTTGCTTGGGGCCAGATTGGGAGCCTGCAGAGGCTCATCGTTGTCCCCAGGCAGGGCTGTGGAGAGCTGGGCTCTGGGGTGTGGGGGATCAGGGGAGGCAGCACTGCCCGATACATGTGCCCAGGTGCCCCCAGAGTCGTTCTGTGAGCTGTGGATACGGGACACCAAGTATGTGCAGCAGCCCTGCGTGGCACTGACTGTGTACGTTGCTATGTGCCACAAGTTCCACGTGTGCATCGAGTGGCGGCGCTCCGACTACTGCCGTGAGTGGGGGCGGGGCAGGGGTGGGGTGCCGCCTCCTTCGCTTCTTTGCTCCCACAGTTAAGAGTGGGAAAGGGTTTTACAGACCTGAGTCCAAGTCAAGGCTTTCCAGATTTAATTATTCATCCACTCAATTACAGTAATTAAGAAATTTATCTATACTTTATAAATAAATCTATACATATTTTGATAAATTAACAAATTTTTATTATAATTTATATTAATAAGTCAAGTAAATCTTATTTATGTATTATTTAATTTCTCTGAGTCTCCTTGCCACACCTGTAGAATGGGGACAGGAATAAGAGCTCCCTCTAGGGTTGTTCTGAAGATGACATGAGTTGCTGTGTTCAGAGTGCTGCGCCCATGCCCGCCACATGGTCATGGTCTGGCAAATGCTAGTTCCTTTCTCTCTGCAGTTGGTCATCTTTGTCTCCTTTCAGTCTCCCCTCCTTCCTTAAAGAGAATTGAGATCCACCTTGTCCCACCCCATCAGCTTTGGCCCAGTGGGGCAAGCAGGGGTGGACTGGCCTAAAGCAGTTCGAGCACATGCAGAAAGGCTGCAGACAGCTCACAGGAAGACCGCACCTTGACTGTGACAGAGAGAGGAAAAGACAGTGCCATCCAGAGCAGTGTGTGTCAATCTGTGGATCTCAGCTCAGTGGGTGTGAAGTCAACGCTGGGGGTCAGCACTAGCGTTTGAAAATGCAATAGGAGAGAAAAGACTCGAGTGTACTGCACCTAGAGAGGTTAAGCATTATTTCATGAACAAGTATTTTTTTGTTTCAATATATCAGTGATTCTCAACTCTGGCTAACCTCTGAAATCGCCCAGCGAACTTCAAACAGTAGTGATGCTTGGGCCCCACAACCAGAGACTCTGATTCGTTGTCTGGAGTGGGGTCCCCATAATGGCACTTTAAAAGCTCCCAGGTGAGCCCTGGCCGGTTTGGCTCAGCGGTAGCGCATTGGCCCGAGGACCAGTGAGTCTGGGTTACATTCCGGTCAAGGGCACGTACCTCGGTGGCAGTTTGACTCCAGCCCTGGTCAGGGTCATGAGGGAGGCAGCCAGTAGATGTGTCTCTCTGACATCAATGTTTCTCTCTCTCTCTCCCTCCCTCTCACTCTATCTGAAGATAAATAGAAAAATATCCTCGGATGAGGATTAAAAATAAATAAATAAATAAATAAATAAATAAATAAATAAATAAATAAATAAATAAATAAAAGCCCCCAGGTGATCCTTTGGGTATCGGGTTTGAGGGCCACTGTTGCACATGTACGTGTGTATTGGCCCACAACGTAAAATCTACTTTTTACAGTCCAGAGAGTTTGCAAACACTGATCTAGAACAAGCGTTTGGCAAATGTTTTCTGTAAAGGGCCAGATAAATATCTGAGGCTTGCTGGGCATATGGCCTCAGTCACGACGACTCAACCCCGCCCTGTAGCACACAGGCAGCCAGATTCGATAGGTACGTGAGTGGACGTGGCTGTGTTTCAATAACACTTCATTGGCTGACTCCTGATCTAAAGGAAAGAGGCAACGAAACCCCTTTGCACTGTCTGCTGAGTCACAGATGGTGCCCTGAGCCCCCTCCTCACCCTGCCTGGTGCCCACTGCCCCTGCAGCCTTCCTGTGCTCCAGCGACTCCACATACCAGGCCTGTGTGGCAGCCTGCGAGCCTCCTGAGTCGTGCCAGGATGGGATGCTGGGCCCGCTGGACCCGGAGCAGTGCCAGGTGCTGGGCGAGGGCTGCGTCTGCTCTGAGGGCACCATCTTGCACCGCCGCCACTCGGCGCTCTGCGTCCCTGAGGAGCAGTGCGGTAGGTTCCTCCCCTCCCGGGTGGGACCCTCCAGAGCCGGCTTCACCTAGGGTCTCCTTCACCCTCCTGCTGCCCATGTCTGAGGCCCATCTGTATCCCTCCAGGTCTGCTTTGGGGTGGTCTTTGTCCCAGGGAGGTTCTAACCTGGGACAGTCTGGGTCTCCTCACCCTCCTGAGTCCTCCGTGTCCCCCATGGCCCCCACTGCAGCCTGCACGGACAGCGCAGGGGTGCCGCGGGCCCTGGGGGAGACCTGGAACAGCTCCCTCAGCGGATGCTGCCAGCACCAGTGCCAAGCTAAGGACACCATCGTCCCAGTGGACCTGGACTGCCCGGGCCCCCGTCCTGAAACCTGTCCCCGCTTTGGGGAGGTGGCGCTGCTCCTGCCCACCGAGGATCCCTGCTGCTTGGGGGCTGTTTGTGGTGAGTCCACTGTCCACTTCCTTGGGCCTTAACGCTAAGGCTCTAGCTCTGACCCTGATGGACAGGACAAGGCCTGGAAGAATGAAGGTGTCTTTTTTGGAGGGGGGGGTGTTGAGGGGAGTGGAAAACCCTGCCTAAGGGCCAGGAGCCACACCTCAGGGTGGGCAGACTTAAAAGCATAGGCTCTGGAGCCGGGCAGCGGGATGGACTCTTCCTCCACCACCTCGCAGCCTGTGCATGGCAGATCATTTAACATCCTCTGTGCTTTAGCTGATTATCCTGTAACACAGGCTGATGATAGTGCCCACCTTCTGGGCCGCTGCGAGAATGACAGGAGTTAATGCTCATCCAGGACAGCAGCGGGCACACGGCCCTTGTGCTGAATGTTAACTCTCACTGCTCTTCTGTACCAGACCTGGACCCTCTTTGTGACCCTCAGAGGCTCCTTCTAGAACATGGGTCCTGGGGGCCGGGAGCTGTAATGGGGACCAGGTGTCCAGGGGCTGGGCAGTGCTGGAGGCTGGGCAAGTCCTGGCCTCCAGGTGACAGGCCCTGTGGCCCCCTGGCCAGTGTGTAACCAGACTCTGTGTGAGGGCCTTGCCCCCACCTGCCGCCCAGGCCACCGACTCCTCACCCACTTCCAGGAGGACTCCTGCTGCCCCAGCTACAGCTGTGGTGAGAGGGCCGGGGGCAGGGAGCGTGGGCTACCGACCCCCTGGGGGAGAGGGGTGCCTTGCAGCTGAGGTGGGGGAGCAAGGACAGCTCTGGGGACTGGGTTCTGGCTGGAGATTAGACCAGAGCCAGGGTGGGACCCCCAGCATGGCCAGGCAGGATCTGCTTCCAGGGCCTGAATTCCGTCCTTTCCCCAGAGTGTGACCCAGACCAGTGCGAGGCAGAGGTGATCCCCAGCTGCCGCCAGGACCAGATCCTGATCGCCGGCCGCCTGGGGGATTCCTGCTGCACCTACTACTTCTGCGGTGCGTGGACGCGCCATCAGACGTCGTGTGCGCACCTGGACGCGGCCACCCCTCCTCACCCCACTTCCCGGGCAGCTGGGAGGAAAGGGTGGGCACAGGGAGGTGTGTCGGAGGGAGAGGAAACCCATCCCTCTTCACCCCGGGAATGACTGACCAGAGGAAATCGGTGCTCATTCAGTGTAAGACTTTAGGAGAACACAAGGAGAACTTCCAAATTCTGACTCCAGGACAGGTCACGTGAGACCGTGAAACACCACTATTCGTCTAGCCCTGTCACACCCGGGCTTTCGAGGTGTCCCCACCCAGCAACCTGTCCTCTCCCAAGCCCCCCATGAAGGGGCCTGCTGTGACAGTGGTGGCCCCTCTCCCCTCAGCCTGTGGCGACTGTCCAGATCCGATCCCCGAGTGTCAGGAAGGGGAAGCGCTCACGGTGGACAGGAACACCACGGAGCTCTGCTGCCCGCTGTACCAGTGTGGTGAGTCCTGGCTGCACACGGGCCATGGCGGAAGGGGCTCCTGGGACCTTTATGTGCCACTGGGCCCGTCACAAAGCCCTAGCCCCAGGACCGTTGATATCATTACCTTGTCCCAGTCACTATACTGTTATTACAAAAGCACTATGTATGCCTCATAGAAAGTACAAAATCCAAGTACATGCAAGAGAGTGAAAATACTGTCTCCCTACCTCCTAGGTACCCTACTGTTGCCATTTTAGTACCTATCCCTCTGGTGTTCTCTATGCCCTTACCAAAATGAGGTCACCTGTACATATTCTTTCTTAACCAGCTGTGAAAATGTGCCCTTCACCTTTCCGTGTTAACACATGTTTTAAAATTATATCATTCCCAGTCCCCAGTTCTCCTGGCTTGTCCGACCCATCCAGTCCAGGACCACACATTAATATTCTGTCTCTTACGTATCCTTTCATCAGCACGGGTCCCTCTTTCTGTGTGACACTAAATTGTACAGCCTGGGCTGCGGTCCTGCAGAGAGTCCCACCCTTGGATTTTTCCTCGTTTCCTCTCAGACTGTTGTTTATCTTGTTCCGCTCTCCTGTGCACTCCCTGTAAACCAGAAGTTAGACTCAGACCGGGTGGATTTTTAACTGGACAGTCCACGAGCTTCACAGCACATCCCATCAGGAGACACAGGCTGTGTGGCTGAGCCACTGAAACGGATGTTAACATCGGCCCTGTGCCAATAATTTTTTTAATTAAAAATTTTTTTTTCTTTTTTTTAATTAATTTATTTTTGTTACAGATGTTTCTCCTTTTTTCCCCATTGACACCCTCCTCCCCAACCCTCTACCCCTTCCCCAGCTTTGTTGTCCATGTCCATGAGTTATGCATACATGCATATAAGTTCTGTGGTTTATCTCTTCCCTCCCCCCCACCCCCTCTTCTGAGGGTTGTCAGTCTGTACCCTACTTCCACATCTCTGGGTCTTTTTTTTCTTTATTGATTTTAGAGAGAGGAAGGGAGCAAGAGAGGGAGAGAGAGATAGAAACATTGGTGAGAGAGAACACCGATTGGCCGCCTCCTGCATGCCTCCCACTGGGGATTAGGCCCACAACCTGGGCATGTGCCCGCGAGCTCCTGGTGCATGGGTCGATGCTCAACCACTGAGCCACACTGGCCAGGCAGTGCCAATAATTTTTTAAATAAATTGAATAAGTCTTACAGTCTTTCCCTGTCAGCGTTGACCCTTGTACCTCCCCTCCCCACCAAAAAGTTGTGCCTAGAGATGCCCTCACTCCTCGCCTTGGCCTCTCCATACATGAGAATGGCTGGGGAATCCTAAGCTACCAGGGGCCTGCCTGCAGAGCGGGAGGAAGGGGAGCGTGAGCCCTGGAGTGTGGTGGAGGCAGAGCAGGCTCAGGGGGCCGCAGTGGGTGACTCCCACAGGTGGGAAGGGCGTGCCCGCCTACAGAGAGAAATGCTCTGTCGGTGGTGCCTGTCCTGGTCACTGGCTCCCCTCTGACCACCACCCCCAGGGTGACACAGAATCTGGAGGGGGAGGCCCAGGGGGTGACACTAGGTTCTGCCATTGCCATGCTGTACTGCCTCCCAGAGCAGAAGTGGGGCCCCCCGATGTAGTTCTACAGGGAGACTCCGGGATCCCAGGCTTCTCCCCTTCCAGCCTGGGAGGGTACTGAGAAAATTGGGGGGACCTAAGGAGAAGCTGGGAGGTACCCCCTCCTTAGCCATGTTGCATTTCTGAGGATTCACGCTCCAGTGCCCGTGGCTGATGTGTCCCCTGCTTCCCCTCCACGCAGTGTGTGAGCACTTCCGCTGCCCCCAAGTGCAGTGTGGCATGGGCACTGCCCTGGTGGAGGTGTGGAGCCCAGACCGCTGCTGCCCCTACAAGTCCTGTGGTGAGTCCCTGGACAGGGAGTCCCCCCCCCTCCCCCCGGTGGAGATCCAGGGCCCCTGTGAGGGAGGGAGGGGAGGACCAGGCCCACCACTATCAACTTGCTCAGATTCTGTCTCTCCAGAGTCACCAGAGGGAAGCCTCCCAAATCGCCTTCCTCCCACTCTGCGTCTGCTCTGGGTGCGGGGCAGTCCAAGACCTTTTTCTCCCCCCGATAAAAGGAAGAACAAGGCAACTTCTTTGTGTCAGAGAGGTTTTTCCATCTAAAACTATCTGACAGTAAACATAATTTTGTTAAATTCACCTCAAAGCCTTTGGGGAAGCAAGTGGGAGTGTCAATGATCAGTAATGAACACCAGTGAGCTTTACATAAAAATGTTATTTTAAAAAGAGCCGAGAAACTCTATTTTGCACCTGGATGTTTTGCTTGTCCTTTTCCAGGCCTAGAGGTAAACCTCAGGAGGGCAGGGGTTTTAGTCTGTCTCAGTCATTGCAGAGAAAAGCTCGGCGTAGAGTAGGCACTTAAAACCATTTGCTGCGTGAGTGAGTTTCCCAGAAGAGTGTCCTGCAGCCACTCCACGCTGGAGCTAGAGCTGCGGTCTCCCTCACCTTAGCCATGGCGCCCCGGCAGTCGGCTCCCCGGCAGCTTAGAACTGGACCTGTTCACGGGCGAAGGCTCGGGTAGTAAGGCTGAGCTCGCTGGAACATAGATTTGGGAAATGCAGATGGTCAGAAGTTTCACCTTTGCTGTGTTTGTTCCTGGAGAGGCCCACACCTGCTCAGGAATGGGCTCTGGGCCTGGGGAGGGAAGACGCCAGATGACTAAAGGGCACCTGTGGTTGGTCCGGCTGCCTGTATATTCTCACTCCACATCCGGTGTGGAGCTGGCGTGGGGACCCGTCACCGTCTGCCCCGCCTTCCCCGCCTTCCCAGCCAGGGGAGCCACAGCCCCCACGGGGGAATGGGGGCAGGCTGGAGGAGGGGCTGCGCCTGCAGCCAGGGGTCTGGAGACCCAGCAGTACTTCCACCTGGACATCTCTGGTGAGGTGGGTCCTGGCCCTTCCTGTTTTCCAGAGTGTGACTGTGACACCATCCCAGTGCCCCGGTGCCATCTGGTATGTAGACCCTGCCCCTCCCCATTTTCCCTGGTCTGCTTCCCTTTCCTTTCCTGTCTGTCCATCCTTCCCCTGGAGACCCTATTCCTTCCATCTAGTACAAAGAGCCTTGGACTCCAAGTCAGCATTCTTGTCCCAAGCTCTGCTCTCTGGACACGTGCCCTCATTTGTAAAGTGGGTGTGATCATACTTCAGAGTTGTGGTAGGGATTAAGTACAATGATGATGATGATGACGGTGATGATGATGGTGGGGTTGGGGGCAATGGTGAAGAGGATGATGACCGAGATGATGTCACCTATGATGGTAGTTCATGTTAACTGAGAGCTAACTATACACCAGGAACTTGCCTAAGGCTTTTATGCATATCATCAAACTAATTCTCACGACAACCCAGTGATTCTATGATTAACTAATTATGCAAACAAGGAAACGGAGGTTAAGGTCACGTAGCTAGTAAATCAGTGTCCGGATTGGAGCCCAGGAAATCTGACTCCAGAGACCATGCTGTTAACCACCACGCTGCACAGCCCCCGAGGGAAGTGAAAATACTCTGAGAAATGTAGAGTTATGTTTAAAGTCATGTTTCCCACATAATTTTCTGGATTACATGTATTGCCCCCCAAACCCCAGCATGCACCTCCTCCCATGTTGTCTCCTGTTCCACCCTCTCCTCCCTCCAACTGGTGAAGGAAGAAGGGAAGTAGTATGAGCCCAGCGGGACGCTGTGCGGCAGCCATGCACCGGTCCCTTCCCGATGGGGCGAGTGGGTGCTCAGAAAGCGGCCAGGGGCCTGGGGCCCCAGGGAGGACACTGGGGAGTGCTCCTCAGCGGGGACGCTCAGAAGCCACACTGGGCATTTCTCCCTCGGGGGAGGGTGCCTGAGCTCACAGGGTATCAAGGGTCCTCAGGCCTGGCGGTCCTTTCCACTGCTGCAAGCAGAGAGGGGGGCCAGGTGGCCGACTGCTCCCGAGGCGGGGCGGGGCCACCCCACGCCAGGTGCTGACCGCCTGTGCCCCGCCCAGTGGGAGAAGTCCCAGCTGGACGAGGAGTTCATGCACAGCGCGGAGAACGTGTGCGGCTGCGCCAAATACGAGTGCGGTGAGTGGGCAGGGGGCGCCCGCGTGGGCGGGCCACGGGTGGGGCGGGAGGGTGCTGGGCTCCCCGTGACTGTGGCCACACTGCACGCCCCTGCAGTGAAGGCTGCCGTGTGTCTGAGCCGAGAGCTGGGGGTGATGCAGCCGGGCCAGACGGTGGTGGAGCTCTCGGCGGACGGGGTGTGCCACACCTCCCGCTGTACGGACCTGCTGGACCCGCTCACCGGCTTCTACCAGATCAACGCCACCTCCGTGCTGTGTGACGTCCACTGCGAGGCGGTAGGGGCAGCACAGGACGCGGCGGAGTCAGGAGGGCGTGCTTGGCAGAGCCTAGGGCTCCGGAACCAGAGGGGCCCTTCCAGCTTGTCCCAAGCTCTATAGACAAGTCTAGAGAGTGGGCATCAGGGGCCCGTCAGAGACCTCTGTGGAAAGTGCTGGGAGCGGGGCTGGGTTGGGCGAGGCCTGGCAAGCGTGGGTATTCGACAGAGAGAACACATTTATGAAGCTCCTTCTATGGCTGGCGCATTCCCTGTTTTTTTGGTTTCTGTGTTTGCGTTGCTACCATTTGTTGAACACCTTTACATGCCCAATACCTGGGACGGCGACTGGCTTCTAGTAAGGGCTAAATAAATATTAATTGAATGAAAGGGTTAGAGTTGTTCCCATTTTTCAGATGAGAAAACTGAGGTTTAGGGAGGTCCAGTCCTTTGTCAAAAGTCCCACAGGAATGGGGACTCAGATTGAGGCCTACCTGGAACCAGAACTGGCACCTGTAATTACCAGCGATGCTGTCTCCAAAGGCTGGAACGGCTCTCTGTCCACTGGGGCTGATCCTAGGAACCACAGCAAAGGAGTCACAGGGAGTCCCCTTACTGAGCATCTCCAGAGGGCCCTGCTCTGGGCTCAGAGACAAGAGACGGTGGGAGAGGCAGGAGGGTGGAGGTGGGCATGTGCGGATCCCATCCCGTCCCTCCCTGTCCTGCAGAACCAGGAGTACGAGCACCCACGGGATCTGGCGGCCTGCTGCGGCTCCTGCAGGAACGTGTCCTGCCTCTTCACTTTCCCCAACGGCACCACCTCCCTGTTCTTGGTATGCAACCCCTTACGTGCCCACTTAGTAAGGGATCCCAGGAGGAGACCCCTAGGACCAGGACCCAGGGCTGGGTACAAACAGGGTCCTGGGCGGTGCTAGGTGTTGGGCTCCACCTGTCTTTGGAGCTATACCCTATCCACCTGGTTTACTTGGGCCATCCATCTGGCCACACGTCCCCATGGCCCACCTCTGTGCCCTCCAGCCCGGGGCATCCTGGATCGCAGACTGCGCCCGCCACCACTGCAGCAGCACTCCCCTGGGCGCCGTGCTTGTCCGCTCGCCCATCAGCTGCCCACCGCTCAATGAGACTGAGTGTGCCAAGGTCAGTGCCAGCCTCCTCCCACTGCAGCATGGCCTGGGGCCAGCGCATCCGCTCTCTTACTGGTGGGGTGGGGAGAGGTTCTGTGTGCAGGAGTGTGGGAGGAGTCCTGGAGCCTGTGCCTGCCCTACCACCCCAACTCCGCATCTATCCATGCATTTTTGCTTTGACCACATCACACCCCACATCCTCATGCATCACAGGGCCACACACAGGTACATGCACATACAGTTACAGACACACCAACACAGGCAGTCAGTTCCTCACACACACCACACACCCCACACACCCCACAGAGACATTAACACCTCAGTACGCCAGCGCACACACCACGCAAAATCACACACCAAAGCACTTTTGCACTAGCATGGACAGCCATCACCATGGGCACACCTCAAGGACAAGGATTTTCTGGAAGGTTTGGGGCTATTGTAAAATTATTAAAGCTCCAGCCCGGGCTGGTTCGGCTAAGCGGTTAGAGCATCAGCCCATGGACCGAAGGGTCACGGGTTTGAGTCCTGCTCAAGGGCACGTACCTGGGTTGCAGGTTCTACCCCCAGCCCCAGTCAGGGTCGTGAGGGAGGCAGCCACTCAAGGTGTCTCTCATGCATTGATGTTTCTCTCTCTCTCCCTCCCTCCCTTTCACTCTCTCTAAAAATCAATGGAAAAATGGCCTCAGGTGAGGATTAACAACAACAATTATTAAAGCTCCTGAGATGAATATTGGACATTGGACATTTAAAGATTCCTGATCTTGCCTAGAAAACATATACACATACACAATCATACTCTCATACACACACTCACACATGCAAAATCACATGTGTATACACACGTATATGCTCACAAAATCATACACATATAGAAACCCACACTCACCCACACACGTATTCACAAAGAACCGCCGCATCCACCACCTTGTCCGCTTCACAGTAGAGGAGGAGGGCTCTAAGGGAGAATTGCCCCCAACTTAGAAATGGGAAAATTAAGCCCAGAAGAAAGGGGCAACTATCCAGGGCTGAGCCCAGGCCGCTCACCTAAGTGGGTCAGCCCTGCACCCCTCCCTCCCTGTGGGCAGCTGCCACTGGAAAGCTGGGCACCATCTTAAGGCAGACTCCAGCCTCACGGGGGCTGCGGGCAGTCTGAGTGCCAGTGTCCCAGACAGTCAGCTCATACCTGCGGCTCTCCCATGGCCAGCCCAGGGACACCTTCTTCCTCTGGCCAAGTCCCGATAGCCAGCAGGGCCTGGAGGTCCTGCCTGGGGCATCGTGGGAGGAAAGGGGTCAAGTCTCTTGGACTCTTCGGCTCTTACTGGGATCGTAGCTCCTGGTCTAGACGGGATCTCCCACATACCTCCCCTTCTCTCCCTCCAGGTTGGGGGCTCGGTGGTTCCTTCCTTGGAAGGTTGCTGCAGGACATGTGAGTGAGCGTGGTGGAGACCCAGGGGTGAGGGGCTCTGGTGGGGGAAATGGTGTCACGATGGGGCTCAGAGGGCCAGGTTCCTGGCCTGGCACCTCCAGTCGTGGCTCTTCAGGGGTGAGTTGATGAAGGGATAATCCCCCACCACAAGGTTCAGGCACTGGCCCAGAAATGCAGGTGGGCAGAGGCCGTGCTCAAGTTCCTGTCCTGGCACAAGGCCTCTGCTTCCTGTTGGAGACAGAGACTGGGGGAATGGGGTCCAGGAGGTCAGTGGCTCACTGGCTACTCTGCCTCCTCCTGCCCTGCCAAGGTGCCCAGCCCAGATGCGCACCCCCAGCACCACCCGATTCTCCCTGTGGCCAGGAGCCCTGTGTTGGAGGGGCCTCCTGGCTGGGATTCAGGCCCACAGATTCCTTGATGAGTCTGAGTGAAAGTTCTGTGCACCTGTCCTCACACCCGGCCCCCGGGGCCTGCAGCCCTCAACCACACATGAATGCACGCATGCCCAGGCAGCCTTGGCACCTCTGCCCTCATGCCTCCCCACCCCCTCGGGCCCAGACCCTTCCTCGGAGGGCTTTAGAATTTGGGACCTTTCATGCTCACCTCGAATACTACAAGGAAGTTGGGTCCAGTGCCGCATTGGCTGATCTCTGATCCACTACTCATGTTCCCTGGATATCCTGTGTGCTCCCGTGTGACCTGCGACCGTGTCCCTCTCCCCAGGTTCCCCGGGGACCCTGTTTCCCGTGGTCCCCGTTAGCCCCGCCTCTCCTCCACGGGTTAGTGTCCACTGCCACCCAGGTACTCCTCTCGGAAGCCCACGGAACTGGAGGCAGGCAGCCGCGTCGCTCTTTCCAACAATGTCCCTTCTGCTAGGTGGCCCCAGTGGTGGGGGGTGGGGGAGGGGAGGGTGGCACCCCTGCTCCCTGCCTCTGGCGAAGACCTTTCAGCCAACAGTGCATGCTGGGTAGCGAGCTGTGCCCCTGGGCTTGCATGGGAATGCTTCGGCGGTGCCCGCTCACCTGGCGCCCACCAGTGCCCAATGCTGCCACCGCTTTGCTCCCGCTGGTCACGCAGCCAGTCTCAGTCCAGAACCCAGAGGGCCACAGCCAGGACAGCACTCGGTTCTCCTGCTTCTGGGAGCAGAGAGAGGGAGGACAAAGTCCACTGAGCTCTGGCCGGCAGCCACCTGCCTGTGTGGTGGGGAAGCTACTGTGGTGAGGCCCAGAGGCCAGGGAAAGGATTCCCCCCATTTCCAGCAGTCACCCTGGGGTCACAGAGCAAGTCCATGCATCTGGCAAATGTTTACTGAGCACCAGTGTGCCAGGCCCTGCGCCAGCCTCGGGGAGCTGACATTTCAGTGGGGGAGACAGTAACGAGTAAAATACTGGATGTAAGAGAGAGGGTGCCTCTGGTTTTATGGGGACCGAAGCTTAGGCGGTTTGCAGGCCCTCGCTCAGGAAAGAACGCAAACTCACAAACCCACACTGAGGTGTGAAAGTGAGTATTTGTTTAGAACGAGAACAGAACTCACACAAACTGTGGCAGGGACCATGCAAAAGAAGTTTCCAAAGCTTCCAGAATAATTAGAAGTGTGTCTCTGACTTGGGGGAGACACTGTCCTGGACAGAAATCGCTGGAGAGGGGCCGGGGGGAGGACTGTGCAGAGAGAGTTGCCATTTTAGGAAGGGCTCCAGCTAGGCCTTGATGAGGAGATACTTGAGCAGGGGAGGGCATGAATGAGCGCGCGGTTATTGTCTGTGGGGGCATGGCCCAGGCAGAGGAAACTGCACACTTATCAATTTCCATCCCTGTAACAGCTGTGTGAGGTGGGCACCCCCCCCCCCAGTTTGATAAGCTATGGAACCCGGGTGGACCTGCTGTGTGTAAGGGTGCCAGGGACCGGGGTTTCCATTCATTCAAGAAATTGCAGAATCTTAATGCTAGAAGCCCTCTTGAGTAGAAAAGCTGAAAAATCAGACAGGGGTGAGGTCACCAACAGGGACTAGAGACAGATGTTGGGACTGGGGTGAGGAGGCAGCCTGCCTGTCCCCAAACCCTTCTCTTCCCTAGCCCAGAGTGCCCGAGGCCATCCCAGGCACCTTCCTCTGTTTCCTCCGCCTTCCGTGCCACCACCTCCTTCCAGGGCACTGAGTTACAGCTTTCCCTCTGATGGGGAGGGACTGTGGTGCATGGGCACTAACGCTGGTAGAGGGACCCTCCAGCATGACACTAACTGCCCTAGTCTGGCTCATCGTGCTGCCCCTGGCAGCACTTCTCAGCCACGGCCACCTCACCCACCCCGCCCCTAGGTAAAGAGGACGGGCGCTCCTGCAAGAAAGTGACCATCCGCATGACCATCCGCAAGAATGAATGCAGGAGCAACACCCCTGTGCGTGGCACCCTCAAGGCAGTGGGAGGACAGCCAAAGATGGGGATGGGGGCTTTGGGGGTGGAAGCTACACAGGCTGTCTCACGGGCCTGCCTGTCTCCAGGTGAACCTAGTATCCTGTGATGGGAGGTGCCCATCCGCCAGCATCTACAACTACAACATCAACAGCTATGCCCGCTTCTGCAAGTGCTGCCGGGAGGTGGGCCTGCAGCGGCGCTCCGTGCAGCTCTTCTGTGCCACCAACGCCACCTGGGTGCCCTACACCGTGCAGGAGCCCACCGACTGCGCCTGCCAGTGGTCCTGAGGCCTGGGGGCTGGGGCTGGCTGGGCCACTGCTGCCACCCCCACTTTCTGCTTCCAGCTGGCCTATGTGTGGACGTGGGGGCACTACGGGTGTGGAGAGCTGGTTCGTGCTGAGCAAGGAATGACAAGCAGAGGCACAGAGAGTGACCAGAACAGGCCACACCTGCCCATCCTGGCTCCCTCTCTAGGCTACCCCTCCTCCACACTTGGGAAAGTGCCACAGCTGAGGGCTTGGGGAACTCAACTCTGTCCCTAGCTTGAGGTCTGGGATGGGCCCTAGATCAGGGCAGAGCCCCTGCACATCGTGACTCTGGCTGCAGTGCTTTTGGTGGAGGGGGTGAGAGCTTTCCTGAGAAGCTGGGACCAGAGCAGGATCTAAGGCCAAGCGCAGGGTCAGGATGTGGGGCCCATTCTCTTTCTTGGCCATGAAGAAGCACAGATACAGTAAAAGGAAAGGGGGCTTTCATTGCAACACACAGGCCTGCATTTAGCTGCCCAGAAGGAATTCCCTAAAGCAAAAAGGGCAGGTTCCTGGACCCAGTCTCACCAACATCTGTGAGGTCAGCCCAGAGACCGAGGAGTGGGCTCGGTGACATTGGAGTCCCCTGAGCACCAAGAGGGATGCCCTGGTATTCTGCTATTGACGTTGTGATTCAGGAAGGATTTAGAAGAGCAGGTCCATGCCTGCTCCCTACCGCCCCCTCCTCTCCACCAAAGCTGGCCTTCCTGGCAGGTGGGCTGGCTCTTGAGGGTGGTGATGGGAGGGAATGAGTTCCTCAGTGAAGGCCCAGCACAGCTCCTCTCAGTGTTGGTGACAGCCCACCCCTCCAAGGGCCTTAAGTGTTCAGTGGGTACCTTCAGCCTGCAAGGGCAGCTTCTGGCTTTGCAGTGGCCATTTCTCCAAGGACATGGCAGAGTTGGTGTCTGGAAGGGCTTCAGTGTGGGTTTTGTGGTTCAGTCAGTTCTCAGCTCACTGCTTCCTGGGACTGTTTAGTAGAAGAGCGCCTGTCAGTGGAAAATACAGTCCCTGTGTGTGTACAGCCGGAGACTCTGAGCATCTGTCAGACCCTGGTCTCTGAAGCAGAGTGTCTTCCCTAAACCAGGGCAGGGCTCCCCCCCCACTCACCACCTTGCCACTTTGTGCTGCTGGGTCCAAACAGCATGAACGTGAGGTTGTTCAGGCCCCAGCACTGCCCTGCATATCTGGATATGTGTGGTTGCCCTATTCCCCTAGGGTTGGGGTTAGGGTTCTGTGCCAGGATGGCCCCCAGCTGTTCCTGCAGCCTCTTTGTTCCTGTACCTGTATTCTGTTTGTATATCCAATAAACCATGGGAAGACATTGGGCCTCTGAGCATCTCTGAGGGTGTCAGGTTTGCTTTGAATTTGAAGGAGTTTCAGCTGTGAAGATAAGACCCTATTTTATGGCCCTGGAAGCTACCCTGACTTCTGCCCCACTCATGCCCAGCACCATGCCCCACACAGGACAGGCCCTCAGCGGGTATCTGCTCTTGGATCTGAGTGGATTGAAGACTGGCTCCTAGGGGAAGGGCTGGGAAGAAGGAAGAGGACATTGGGATCTGGGGAGCTGGCACCCAGGTGAGGTGCCTGAGAAATGGTCCCAGCTCTGTGGGGCCAGGGACAGATGCTTCTCACATAGGATGTGAACCAGGCAGGCACTGAGGGTAGGTTGCATGTTGGCCTCTCAGCGTTTCTGTGTCTATTTTCCCATTGTTCTCTCATAGAGCTCAGTAAGTTTTTACAACCACTGTTGACTGTGCTAGGGTCAGGGAGAGTCCAGGGACTGGGTTCTTAGTGGCCTTTCGACTTTAAGGAACATTGGCATATCTAAGGGGCAAGTGGGAGAATGCTTTGCTGGTTGTCCCACATGGGGAGGGGTAGGAGAAGGGAGGTCTGAGGAAGCACCTACCAATAAGATGGGGACACTCTAGAGCTTGAGTCAGTGCTTAGGGTGCAAGAGCTTCACCCTGACTGGAGGGGTGGAGCATCCCCTTTGAAGCTAAAACTTGGAAGACTTGGTTTTTATTTCACAAGTAAATGTCTCCCTTCATGGTACATCTGTCTGCTAACATGTACCCTGGGAATTTTTCTAATGAAAAGAGAGCTTTGCAGCCTCTTAAGAAGCACACTTCTAAATAAGCAATGGATCAAACAAGAAATCAGAGTGGAAACTAGTCAATGTTTTGATCTGTGTGATTATGATATTATGACACATTAAACTTGTGAGATTCGGCTAAAGCAGTACTTAGAGGAGCATTTATAGCCTTAAATGCATACTTCATACTTCTTAAATTCCCATCATTATGGCCAAAGATAGGTGGGACAGGGCTTCCATGCTTCTTCATGATGATCAAAGACTCATAATCAGGCATTTTCTCAGCACAACTCAGTCATCTAAGTCACATATCAATAGCTTTCAGAGACAGTTTCCAACCCTGAGCTCAACCAAACATGACTTTAAACATACCTTCAAATAGAACAGATTCTAAAATATTGATTCTATTAGACAGCAAGATGTTTTGATTAAGACATAAGTTGATTCTTTGGTCATTGCTGGAATGCCAGTGTTCCTGGCTGTTCACCCTTCACCTCACCACCATGCCCATCTATTTACATCCAGGGACAAGCAGGCAGGGCTGCTCCTAGTCAGCCATGTGTAAAGAGACAGAGGGCATCAGGTTAAGCCAGCCTTGGCCTGAACATCTTTCTGCAGCCTCAGTTTGGAAGGGTAGCCTCAGGTTTTCAGATGCCTGTTCTTCATATCCTATCTGTTGCCAGTGACCCAGCTTTATTGACTCGGCCCTCCTTCTCTCCAGTAGGCACCAGCTTCCAAGCAACCTGCTATCTCCCCACCCTATACTTACAGGTAGCCCTAGCCCTGATGGTCACACCCCGTCGATGAGATCACAGTGCTCCTTGCTTTTCATTCCCTACCCCACCTTTACTCTAACCCAGACACCCCCTCTTGTCTGCTCCTCCTGGAAGCCAACCTCTCACCCCAGTTCTTTAGCCCAAACTCCCAGTTCTGCTCCTTCATTTCCCTCCAATTCTTTTAGGCTAAAACACTTTAGTGAAAGATTAACAATCAAATCATCAATCAGCATGATACCTTGCTCTGCATCTTGGGGAAGACAGGAGAGAGTAAGGGTTTTAAACCTTTATCAATGGTGCTCAGTTGCCCTCAAAAAGCCAGAACCAGCAACGTTGATGTGAGTGTTCATTGATACAATTTGCAGATGTTGATTTACATTAAGAATACATATACCCTTTGACTAAGCCATCCTGTTTCTAGGCAGATGGGGTGGGCTGAATGATGGCCCATCAAATATGTCCTCGTGCCAGGAACCTCTGAATATATGTTCCCCTACACAGTTAAAGGGACTTTGTGAATGTGAGTAAGTTAAGGTTCCTACGTTATCCAGGAGGGTCCAGTGTCATCACAAGTGTCCTTATAAGAGAGAGGCAGGAGGATCAGAGTCAGAAACAGGACAGGTGATAACAGAAGCTGAGGTTGGAGTGATACACTTTGAAGTTGGAGGAAGGGGCCACTGGCCAAGGAATGTGGGCAGCCTTTAGAATCTGGAAAAGGCAAGGAACTGACTTCTCCCCTGGACCCTCCAGAAGGCACACAGACCTTCTGGCACATTGATTTTAGCCCAATGAAACAGATTTAAGACATTGGACCTCTGGAACTATAAGAGAATACATTTGAGCTGTTTTAAGTTAGTGGTCATTTGTTACAGCAGCCATAGGAAACTAATACAGCCTCTAAAGAAATACTTCAGACACGTGCCAGCCAGAATGCTTATTGCAGCATTGTCTTCAGTTTCAAAAAATGGATAACAACTTTAAATGTTTATCAGTAGGAAATAATTAAATAACCTGGCACAGCCATACCATAAAATATTATAAAACCCTTTTGTATATGGACATGGTGGGCTCTCCAGGTTGTGTTAAATGAAGAAAGAAAATTATGGGTTAGTTCCCACAGAATGACGCACCTCTGCACCTATGTGGACACACACACACACACACATCCACAGACACACATCTATATCCCTCTCTTTCCCCTGAAGGGTTTTCAGGGCTGAGGAGGGCCCTTCCTGGAAGTGTGGGCCAGCGGGTTCAATGGCAGCACTGGTCCTGGAACAGCCTGTTTGGCTCTGAGGGACAGGGGGATGAAGTGACCACCCCAGAATAGCCTCAAGGTTCAAGGGGACTCCATAGCATCTCCCCCAACCCTTGTTTCCTCCTCATTTTCTGTGCATGACTTGAAGGTTAAAAAAACCCAGAGGCCACACACCAGATAGGTAAGAAATAGAAGCCCATGTTGGGAGGATGAAGAGGGTAAAGGGGTCAAATATACAGGAGACTAGACTTTGGGTGGTGAGCACACAATGCAATACACAAGTGATGTACTATAGAATTGTACACTTGAAATTTATATAATGTTACTAACCAATGTCACCCCAATAAATTTAATTTTTTTAAAGGGAGAAACAGAAGCCCAGGACCAGCCAGTCAGAGAGCTGGTATTGAGCTGGGCGGCTGCCTAGCCTGCAGCCCCCTGTGACGTATTTGCAAACACGAGGGGTTTTGAGCCCCAGAACCATCCCATTTTCCTTGCTTCAGGCTCAAGTTCCAGCCCCGATTTTCTGGGCTTAATCCTCTTCCTGTGGAAATCAATAAGGACATTGTGATGGAATGATTCACGTTCAAGGTCAGTCCGGAGCAAATTGGAGGCGACATGCTGATTTTACTGCCCTCACTGAGCCCAGAGCCAATCCCGCTCACAGACCCCTTAACCCTTTCCGTGCCACTCCCGTCAGCGGTGTCAGCACCTGCCCCGCTTCAGCCTCCTCCCCAAGGCCTAGGTCCCCAGGGCCTGTTCACCCATGTGTGACCCTGCCTTTCACATTTCCCCAAGGAGTCTCACACACTTGTCGTGGAGGTTTGGGGAAGCAGATGGCAATCACAGATAGAATCAAACAGGAACAACTTCAAATTGAAGATCAAACACTACTTGTTTACGTTCTTTGGCCATATCTTGCCCCAGAAATCTCTTTCCCCAAAACAGAAAGTTTTCCCCTTCCAACCCTCTTTTCAGAGTTCCAGGCCCCCTCTTCCCTGCTTTCCTGGTTGTCCCATTTGGGGAGATGGAGGAGAAGGGAGACCAAATTATTCTTTTTTTTTTTTCTTCCATGTACAGCAAGTCAGATATTTTCTGTGGTTTAAATACAATAGGTGATTTTTCCTTTCTAATAAAAAAAAGAGAGGGGAGGAAGGGAGGGAAAGAGGAATGGAGGGAGGGAAGGAGGAAGGGAGGGAGGGAAGGAGGAAGAGAGGGAGGGAAGGAGGAAGAGAGGAAGGAAGGAAGGAAGGAAGGAAGGAAGGAAGGAAGGAAGGAAGGAAGGAAGGAAGGAAGGAAGGAAGGAAGGAAGGGAGGGAGGGAGGGAGGGAGGGAAAGAAACCAAAACAGGTGTTCCTGAGTAGCTGGAACCTTGCATCCAAAATGATTCAGAGACCCTGGCTCCTCTGTCTCGAGAGTCTACCATCATCAGCAAGCGCCTTCCAAAGGCACCATGCTCATCTTCATCGAGCTAGCCCCAGGAGGAGTGAGGAACATGCTCTGGAGGTTTGGAGGTATGTGGCTGAAAGTGGCTTGCTTTTATCCCACTGGCCAGAACTCATGTACATGGCCAGACCTAACTGCAAAGGAGGCTGGGAAATGTAGTCCAGCTGTGTGCCCAGGAAGAAGAGGAGATGGGTCTGGTGGACAGTGTCTTCAAGTCAGGAAGTAGAGATAGTGTAGATAACTCTGAGGAGTTTAGCTGAGAAGGACAAAAGAGAGACAAGTCATGAGGTCAAGAAGAGGTGTATTTGTTTGCTGGTTTGAGGTGTATTTGTTTGCTTCCATATGTTCTGGAAGAAGCCAGTGGAGAGAGAAGAAAGGTTTGGCTGGGAGAGAGATCAAGGGTCTCAGAGGGCCTGGGGCTGGCATGGCGGGGAGAGGGGCAGTGATGGATAAAGGCACCTCTGGCTGGGCAGTCCCTGCCCTAGACCTTCATTCATCTCTACGTCCCCAGTGTCTAACACAGAGCACTGAAAATGAGTAGGAACATGCCTTTAAACATGAAAGTGAGGAGCCCAGGCAGCAAAAAGTTAAAGGGCATAGGGATGGACAGCGCCAGGGAGCCAGGTGCCCCCGCCCCACATACTGTGGTGGTGCCAGCTAATCCCCTGCAGCAGGCAGGAGGCCTGCACAGCTGTCTCTCCACCCGGCCCTTTGCCCAGAGGTCCTGGCAGCCCAGAAAATTGTGGGGGAGGGGATAAGGTGGGTAACAGGGTGGGTTCAACCCCTGCACCCTTGGAGAGAGCTGAGCCATACTCTAGGCTTGCCACTCAGCCCCCACTTGCCATAAAGACCCACCTCCCTGTGGGCCAGTGCCCCCCAGCCAGTTGGCCCCAAACTCCATCCCTGCTCCACCCACACAGCGTCTATCACTGCCTCTGCACCTTCGCCTGAGGCCTTTGCCTCATCTATGCCCTTTTCCTCCATCCTCCTAGGTAGTTCCTGACTAACCTTCACACCAGCCTTGAGCCCCAGCTCACCACAAAACCACAGCCCACGGGATTCTTCTCTTCGGCCTCTAGCCCCCTTGACCCCAGGTTCTGCTGGTCCGGGGTACCACTTGCTGGCCAGTGTCTACACTCTGATCAGAGCAGGGAGATGTAGGCCTGGCTCCCACAGTCATTCATTCTTCACCACATTTCATTCACAACAGATGAGGAAGCTAAGTCCCAGAGAGGTTAAGCGACTGCACAGCTGGAGAGTGAAGGAGTCAGGACTTGAGCCCATGCTTGTTGAACTCCAGAACCCACACTCATACTTTCCTTTCCAACCAGGAGAGAGCATGAGGAAGATTAGTGGGGGACTGGAGCTGATTCTCTAGGACCCTTCCTCCAGGAAGCCAGAGGGGGCAGTGAAAAGGGGATTCTAGTCCCTCTTTAGCCAATTACCAGTTAGAGGATGTTGCAAATTTCAAGCCTCAGTCCTCTGCTATGAGGAGTGACAGGTTCTATATCCCTGGGTTGGCATGAGGGTGAAGTGAGATCATGGATGGCAACAGGCTGGACAACTGCAAAGGCTGTGGCCATGTGTGGGGCCGCCCGCCTGAGCCAGGAGATCCCAGCCCAGTTGTGCCCAGGGCAGGAGAAAAGCAGGAGCAAAGAGCCTGCCCCAGCCTAGCGCATCCTTCCTCCAGGAGCTCTGGGGCTCACCGTTAAGCCTTCGCCTCTGCTGTGCCCCAGCCAACTGTATGTCCTGCCTCTATTCTACCTGAACTAAATCATCATTTATAGATTGTTGGAGCTGAACAAGGAGAAGATGCAGTGAAGGGCCTGGATTGCGGGTCAGGCTCTGTCTCTGAACAGCTGTATGATTTACCCTCTCCAAACCTCAGTTTCCTTGCCACTAAAATGGGAATACGAATCTGGCAAAGTGATGGTGAGAATGTTTACAGATAAAGCTCCTGGCCTATGGTAGGCATTTAATGAATGGAGCTATTGTTACCACTATGGACAGAACCTTGAAGATCATCTTCCTTGAACTCTACATTTTCAGGAACAGGAAACTGATTCTAGAGAGAGGGTGACTCACCCAAGGTCTCACTGCAAAATGAGCAATGGTGAAGGCAGCACCAGACTCCAAACCCAGTGTTCCTTTCTTTGCCTCCTCCAGGGAGTCTTTCCTAAGCTTCTGTCGAGGCTGGGCGTCCCTGCTCTGACCTCACAGCTTCCACCATCTGAGTCACCCTCTGGGCCATCCAAGACCGCTGTCTCCTTCTAAGACCGGAAGCTCGCCAGATGGGACCCACACCTCTCGCTCTTTCTCTTGCTTCCCCAACAGTAACTCTCTCAAGGCCGGGTCCTCTGCAAGGTATCCAGACCCCTCTGGGGTCATTCCTGGGACCTGGCTGAGCTGGGTGACATTAACTCCCAGGATGGAGGGGAGAGAGAAGTAAGAGAGGGAAGGGTTAAAGGCTCAGCAGCTGGGGAGGGCAGCCTGCAGACGGCCCGGCCCAGCACTGGGAGGCCTGGGCCATTCCATTCCTTTGCAGATCAGTTACACCCAGCTGTCTCCCTCCCCACCTCAGTGCCCCTCGGATTAGGCGGGAAAGGATCCCCGGCCTGCAGCCTGCACACGGCCCGTGGGGAACAGCGCCTGCAGCCCACGCCTCCACGACAGCTGCTGAGTGTCAGGCAAGAACATAGATCAGCAGGATCCTGGCAGAGGTGCCCCCGGCCCAGGCCCTGCCCCCAACATGTGCAGGAGGGGCCCCCTGAGGAGGAAGGGGGTCTGTAAGGGATTTGGGAGGTACAGGGAAGGGATTGCTCCCAAAAATACCTCCTCTGTCCATATGTCACTGTGCCTCAAATTCCACCATTAGACATTTTAGAAACCTTGGGTCTTCCAAAGATGCCAGTTGAAAATGACACTCCATGGTGTAGCTGGCATTCTTACGCACTGCTTGATGGCAATGTCTTGGTAAAATGTATAAACATTTTATTTTGCAATATATATGAAGTCCCTCAAAAATGTCTATTCCTCTATCCAGTAATTTCACTGAGAACTTAAAGAAGAGCTTAACCTAAATAGTCTATAATATGGAAACAAATGTTGTGGGCTAGAGTTTCATGATTTAAAAAAAAACTCACAAATATTCTTTAAAAAGTCACATGAAATATACAGGAAAAGTTTAAACTAGAAAATATCTGTACCTATAATGAAAAGCATGGTACAGTGCCATCAACAGGCCAGATAGATGGCATTTCTGGAAGTGTACAGCAAATGGAAAGCAGCACAGTGTACCGGCTGGACAGGCTGCCTGGGGTCTAAGCCTGGCTGCTTCGCTCGCTAGTTCTGTGACCTTGGCAAGTTACTGAACGTCTCTGGACTTCAGTTTCCTCAACTGTAAAATTGGAATACTAATTACAATAGTTGTGAGAAATACAGAAGATTAGAAGAGATCATGTGTGGGATATATCCCTGTGATCCCACCAGCAAAGGAACCAGCATCACCTAATGAGTGAATGGCTATGGTACGTCTCCCCAGCCAACCACTACATAGTTGCTGCCACTCAGTGCCAATTCTGAGTAATCTAGACTTTTATTATAAATATTATTAGTCAATTAAAACTCACTAGCTATTTGAAAATGATAGACAAACCCCAAATGGCGTCTGAGTTGAGATGGAAATTTCCCTCAATGAAATACCATCAATTTAAGAGGAAGGACATGAACAGTACTCTAATTGACATTCCCAGGATGATTCATGAAGAGATTTAAGTATCCATAAAATAGGAGAATTATATGTAAAAGCACAATCAGAAAACAAAAAAAAGAGTTTTTAGAAATTGAAAACATATGACCTTACAGCAGAGTACCCTGCATATGCAGACCTACTCTACAATTATAAACAACAAGAAAGTGGACAAATGCATGAAATCTGTGTTTTTAGACATTGGACAACAGGCAGAGCAGGGCTGGGATCCCCACGAGAGGGGGAACAAATGAAATGAGTCTTACTAGAAAACTGCAACTTTCTACCTGGAAGCATTTTCTGAAACAAGCACAGAGAGGAAGAAACCCCAGCAAAGCATGGTGGTCTCACTGAGCTGAAGAGACAGAGAGCAAATTCAGGAAGGCTGGCACAACTGGCATTTGCATGGCAGAGTACCAGAGCAGAGGGAGCTGTGTAGAGAAAGAGCTCCAGAAATCTGCATAGAATTTGTCTGTTGCTGAATACTAAGGAGCATGTGTGTAGGGTAGAAATCCACAAGGCTGAGCAAAGAACTATTGGGTCGTTGTAAACTGAGCAATTCCTGTAGCTACACAGGACTGAGGGACATTCAAGTTCTTACCAGACACAGTGGAGAGACCTCACTGTACATCCAGGAAACTTAATTGACCCTCTAGAAAGGGTCATACCTTAGAAATAGGACTAAACTAGATCTAGAGTAAATCTTACCTTAAATTTGCCCTAATTAACATGTCTCAAACTGACCATGCTGATACACAAGTAACTTAACTCCAAGATAAAACAAAGTCTAAACATTCTTTAGAAGAAAACAATCTCCTCTACAACATAATAATAATGTCCAAAGTTCAATAAAAAATTACTAGACATGAAAAGAAGCTGGAAAATGTGATTCATAACAAGGAGAAAACTCAGTCAATAGAAAAAGACAGAAATTACAAAGATGATAATATAAGATAAGAACCCTAGCAGATAAGAACTTTAAAATAACTATTTCAAATATACTCAAGAATGTAGAGAAAAAATACAAACATAATAAGGAAAGAAATGGAAGACGTAAAAAAGAAAAAAGAGCCCAGCTGGTGTGGCTCAGTGGTTGAGTGTCAACCTATGCACCAGGAAGTTGCTGGTTCTATTCCCAGTCAGGGCACTTGACAGAGTTTCGGGCTCGATTCCTGGTAGGGGGAGTGCAGGAGGCAGCTGATCGTTGTTTCTCTCTCTCATCAATGTTTCTATCTCTCTCTCCCTCTCCCTTTCTCTCTCTCAAAAAATCAATAAAAAACATTTTTTTAAAAACAAAATAGAATTTATAGAGATGAAAACACAAATTTTAAATGAAAGTGGGATTAACAACAGATTAGAGACTTCTGAAGAAAAGATCAGTGAATTTGAAGACATAAGAAAAATGATTCAAAATGAATTACAGAGTGAAAAAAAGGCTGAAAAAAATGAATAGAGCCTCAGTGGCCTGTACAATAATATGAAGAGATCTCAAATCCATGTAATTTAAGTCCCAGAAGGAGAGAAAAAGGGAAAGAAAAAATTATCTTAAGAAATAATGGCAGAATCCAGACTATATAGAGAAATCCAATAACAAAGAAACAACACGATTTTTAAAAGGGCAAAGGACTTGAACAGACATTTCTTCAAAGAAGGCATGCAAATGGAGATAAGCACAAGAAAAGCTGCTCAGTCAAACTGACATAATTGACATTTAAAGGCAACTCAAGTGCACATAAAACATCCACCAAGAGAGAACATATTCTGGGCTATTAAACCTCAAGAAAATTGTTTAAAAATTTGAAATTATATAAAGTATGTTCTCTTACCAATTATATGCAAATATATGCAAACTCATTTAGACAATTAAGGAGGAGGGAAATACTTTCCAACTCATTTTATGTGCCAGAGAGTGAAACCAGAAAAAGACATTATGAGAATAACAAACTACAGACCAATATCTCTCATGAATATAGATGCAAAAATCCATAAGAAAATATTCTGGCTACCGGTGCTGGAACAATCAAATATAACTTTAAACTCCACCTGTGAATAATGAATTGAGTGATAAAGTCTATGATAACTTAATATTTTTGCATCAGATTTTTCCTTGGACCCTTTAAAACTTAAAGAATATGAAAAGTAAAGGTAACAGGAACTCTGAGCCAACAGTCAGGAAATCGTCTGAATGTTACTACTTCCATTACTCTGGCATTTTTGTTTGTATGTACATGCACATTGCCTAAAATTTTTAATAGTGTTTTAAGAAGAAATTATAAGTTATATCTGAGCCTCCTGGTGGTCCTGCATTGTGTCTCTTTACTTCCTTTTGTTTGTATCTTGAAAAAAAGCCTCTTGGGTTTTTCATCAGAATGTGACTCTTCATTTGTAAAATAAAAACGTATTTGAAAACTCAAAAAAAAAGAGAGAAAATATTAGAAAATCAAAATCCAGCAATATAGAAAAAGAACAGTATATCATGACCAAGTGGGGCTTATCCCAGGTATGCAAGTCTAATTCAACATTTAAAAATCAGTGGAACAGCCCTGGCCGATGCGGCTCAGTTGGTTCCAGTGGAGGCACGTGCCTGGGTTGGGAGCTCGATCTCTTTATCCTGGGATCTCCTGATCCCCGGTGGGGGTGTGCGGGAGGCAGCCAATCGATGTTTCTCTCTCGCCCCCTCTCCCTTCCTCTCTCTCTAAAATCAATAAAAACATATTTTAAAAAATAAAAATAAAAATCAGTGGAACAGAGAAAATCACTGTCGACCGAGGAATAAGAAAAAACATAATATCTCAATAATTGCAGAAAAATCATTAGACAAAATTCAATATTTACTCATGATAAAAACTGTCAGCAGAATAAAACTAAGAATAAAAAGGAAATTCCTTAATCTTGGAATAAATAAAGGGCAAAATATTCTAGAAGTTTTACCATATTTACTGATGAAATACTAAATGCTTTCCCCCCAAATTTGAGAACAAAGGTAAGACATCTATTCTCACCACCTCTGTTCAGCATTGAACAGAGGAATGGAAGTTCCCCCAGTGAAGTAAGGCTAGAAAAGAATAAAAGATATACAGATTAGAGAGGAAAAATAAAACTGTCTCTATTTGCAAGGACATAATTATCTCTGTGGAAAATCCCACAGAATCCATAAAGAAGCGATAGAACTAATAAGTGAGTTTTGGCGAGGTCAATGTATCACCAACAAAGAATTTGAAATTACAATTTAAAATAACTAACACTGTCAGCTAAGGCTATCATAACAAAGTCACAATAGACTGGGTGGCTTAAATAACATAAATTTGTTTTTCTCATAGTTCTAGAGTCAGGAAGTCCGAGATCAAGGCGCAGGGTGATTCGATTCTGAATTCTCCCGGTTGTCACTGACCCTTTGTCATGAGCCACCAGCGAAGGATGACGGAGAAGAGCCTGCAAGTTACTATGAACCACCCTTTTGCTTGCAGCAATTTGCTTTAAAAACTTACCTCATGAAGTAAGTCAGACAGAGAAGGACAAAGACCGTGTATGATCACAAGCTCATGTCCACAGAGAACGGATTGGCAGTTGCCAAGGGTGCAGGGTAGGAGGAATGGGTAAAGGGGTCAAAAGGTACAAACTTCTAGTTATAAAATAAGTCATGGGGATGTAATGTACAGCATGGTGACTAGAGTTAACATTACTATACTGCACATTGGAAAGTGATTGAGAGTGTAGATCGTAAAAGTTCTCGTCACCAGAAACAAATTTGTAACTATGTGTGGTGAAGGATGTTAACTAGACTTAGTGTAGTGATGATTTTGCAATATACAAAAATGTGAGTCATTATGTTGTACACCTGAAACTAATATAATGTTATGTGTCAATTATAATTCAATTAAAAATAAAATCATTTGATGTGTCAAATTTTTTTTTAATTATCTTACTCTTTTTATCTCTTTCTATGCCACCTAGACTTCTACGCGGCCATAGGTAAGCAAACACTCACATCCTGTCTCTGCTTGGAGGGCCCTGTCTCTCTTCAGATTTCAGACTGCTTGGTTACCCCTAAACCTCCACTCTCTGGTGGGTTATTAGTTATCTACTGCTACATAACGAATTATCCCCCAACCTAGCTGCTTAAAGCAATACACAGTTGCTTACAGTTGTGAGTACACCAAACACAGAATTTATTTTGTATCATTATCTATTCATCATTGTATTGTTTTCCATACGAACAACTGTAAACCTACTTTGTCCCACCTGTATTTTGAGAGAATGCCTGGCACTGTTTTTCAGTTCATCGATTCTGTCTTCCGTGTGTCCATCAGGTCTTTACTGATCTTCCCTCTCCCCGCCCAGTGAGGTTTTTCTTTCTAAGAAAACATGAGCGTTTTTTTAAAAATCTATTTCAGTGTATGTATTGTATAGAATTATTTATGCATACTCTTGAAACAGATAGTCCCCAAATCACAATGACTTATGCCAATAAAGGTTTATTTCTCATTTGCCTAAAAGTCTGATGCACAGTAGGTAACTCCCCTCAGAGTTTCTCCTGCAAGTGATGAAGCAAAGGTCCAGGTTCTTTCCATCTTATGATGCCACCATCTTCACATCTGGCTGCCAGTCACTATGAAAGGGGAAGAGAAAGCCTAAGAAACCACACAAAGTGTTTCATGGCCAGCCCTAGAAGTGCTCCACACTACTTTTTCCAACTTCCCCGTGACTGGAACCCAGTTATATGGCCCCAACCCAACTGCAAAGAGGCTGGAGATGTAGCTTCCTGGTGAGCAGGTGTGACTCAGTTTCTGCCATGTATTATTTTATGCATATGAGATCCTCTCAAATTTCTCTGAATATAGTAATTAGAATGGCAAGTTCTTTTCTATTGCCATCAGGAACTATATTTTTTTTTGGAGAGGTTTCCTGTGATTGTTCAGTTTAATGACTATTTCAAGCTGTTGTATCAATCCAATCTAATCTGTTTTATATCTTCCAGAATATTCTTAGGACTTATAGGTGATTGCTGTCCAATTTTTCTGGCTGTCCAGGGCTACTGTGGTTTTGTTTTTAGTTTTTACATTTCTTCTGTTACTGCAATAATATTCTGGCAACAAGATGAAGAAGAGGCAGTGATTTGTATAATCTCCTACTGGTCCATAAGTAATTTCAGGTGTTTGAGGTGCCCCAGGAACTGAAACGGTGCTTCCTTGCAATGAGCTCAAAGATTTCCTCAACGACGGTAGATCATGATAGATTTTAGATATCGGTTTAGATATCTTTTTTTTTTTTTTTTAATTCTCATCCGAGGATATTTTCCCATTGATTTTCAGATAGAGGAGGTGGGAAGGAGGGAGGGAGAGAGAGAAACATCGATGTGAGAGAGACACATCGACTGGCTGCCTCCTGCAGGACCTCAACCAGGGCCAGGGATCGAACCACAGCTAAGGTATGTGCCCTTGACTGGAATTGAACCTGAGACTCTTTGGTCCACGGGCCAACACTCTAACCACTGAGCCAAACAGGCCAAGGCGAGTTTTTTTTTTAAAGAAACTTCAGCTCAACCCCCTAGCTCAGTGGTCATAAAATATAAATGAGAAAGTGCGAAAAATAGAGCTTTATCAGGATGTTCACAGAGCTTAGTTTGAGCCTCAGATTTAGATAAGAACTTCTCTGTTAGTCTTGGAGTAGAGAGGGAGCCAGGGGCAAGGCTGGGACAAGGTAAGGCCTAACTAGAGATTCTTGCCCAGTAGAGATTAGTTTAACCAAACAAATCAAAGTATCTCTCTTAGAATTTGAATACAAAACAGAGGAGACTCTGTTAGTTTGGGGGAGGGGGGAAAGAGACTGGTATGCAGTGGAGGCCATAGTAAGCAGTGCCATGAGTCAGCAGGCCCTAAGTAAGTAGAACCATGAGTCAGCAGAAGCCAAGAGTCACCAGGCATGCCAGTAAACAGAAAGTATGAATAATTGACATATGACAAAAGATTTACAGACTAGAGATGTCTATATGTGGTTGTGGCTGGAATGTAAAAAGCAACAAATTTATGGTGCTGAAAAAGAGGTTACTAGATAGTGGATATTTTAGGCTTTGAAGGCTAAGAGGCAATATGAAAGCTATTCCATGGGTGCTTATATAACCACTAACATGTAACCATTTAATAATGTAAAAATCCTTCTTAGCTTGTGGTCTGTAAATAAACAAGTGGTTAGCTGGGTTTGGCCCATGAGCTATGGTTTAGTAACTACCATTGTTGGTTCAGGGCCTGTGACTCAAAGTTGCCCAGTTAGACTCAGGAGAAAGGCTTAATTTCATGGTTGGGGAGAAATTATTTTTCTCTTTCCCATTAAACTGAATAAAGGGAGAAAAATCCCCCTTTCTTCTGGCAGCTCTCTTATAACTGGGAGACAACCACCTCATGGAGTGCGGCAAAGCTGAGAAACAGACCTGAATCCTCGATGGCATGGCTGTGCTGCTGGGCCAACCTGTCCTGAAGCCCACTTAGCTCTGAACTTCTTGTTATGTGAGTTAAGAAATGCTCTTATTGTTTGATTTGGTTTGAGGTGGGTTTTCTCTTACATGTGGCCAAACCCATCCTGTACCCATATAATCAGTCTTCCATTAGTGAATGAATCTCTACTTCATGAAAACAGAAAAAAACAAATGCACATAGGCAAGAACCTAATAAGAATGGGCTCCCATTAACCTTGCCTTTTAGACTTAGTTACTTATCCTCCCCTCATTCTCCAATGATCTTACAAACTGGTCCTTGACTTTGGCTCTGACCCACTCCTCATCTCCAAACTGTGGAACCCAGATCTGTCAGGGCAACCCTGGCCCCATTGACTATGAATCCAATCCAGCCCCTAACTTATGACCAGTAACGCAATTTTTATGCCTATTATAGGACCCCACACTAGGCAGACCCCTAAGTGAGAGCCTCACTGCCAGGTTCTCATCCTGGCCATGTGTCACTCTCCTCTCTCTGGGCCTCTACGTACAATAATTGGGCTGGACTATATTTCTCATGATCTCTTCTAGCTCTGACGTTCCATGATTTCTGGACTCTGAGATACATCAACTCTACCTGTCTTGGTTAGCCCAGCACCCATTTTGCGTTTGGCACACACCATTCAGCACTAGTCTTCTGCTCTGTATGACAAGTGCAGAAGGAGGAAGATTGAAGACCAAGTTCCCCAAGTCCCTGGCTGGTGACCCTGGAAGCTCCTGCTTTCAGGCAGCTGATAACAGGGCAGCCTTTGCTGAGACTCACTTCCTGACAGGTCGAGAGGGTTGGCCCTCATCTATAGAGACAGCCAGGGGAGGAGTAGAAGTGCCAGGAAATGGTTTCCAGGGATGTGGAACAAGGAGAGGAAGGACTAGGGTGATGGATGGACACTTGGTATGAGATGGGAAGGAAAGACTGTAGATTTCGAGGGGCAGAACTGGTCACCCAAGAGATTTCTGTTGTCTCCCCCTTCCTTGGAAATTCTGTTGGCCATTTCCTTCTCCAGCTCCTCCCCACAAGCTACATCAATTCCCCCTCCCCCTATCCTGAGCCTTGCTCTAATTTCCAAGCTTTCTCCAGCCCCAGCTGGGTTGGAAACCAAGGAAGGGAGCAGTAATAATTTTTAGTCCTGTTTTGGGAAGGGGTGTAAAGAAAGGGTCGATGGAAGAGAGAAAAAGAGTGGAGGCTTTTGAAATGAAAGCCGGGCAAGCTCATCAGAGATTAATGTAGGAAAAGCCCAGCTTGTCTGATAGGGTCCAGATGGTGGGCAGACTTGCAAAGGCCGCTGACAGATCCTGATGGTCCACAGCCTGCCTCCTACTTCTCATCCTCATCTTGGAGAAAAAGATACAGGCCCATGCCCCCTAGGGAAGCTGGGGGCTGCCCCAGGGCTGTCACCAGACCAGGAGGGGTGCTCTGGCTCCTTACCAGCCACCTAGTGACTCTACTCTTGCTGTCTGTATACATGGGTGTGCACATGCCCACAGGCACACTCACACACAGAAAGGGGAAGAGGACAGACATTTGACCCAGGCCCTCTCTTCCGTGGGAAGTCTGGCCCAGAGGAGAAAGGCCCCAAAGTACATTCTGATCTTGTTCATTAGCTGGAAGTTTGTAGAAAGAGTGTTGTGACCACCATCACAGCTTCAAAGTTTCCCTCAACCTCCCCATATACTCAGCCACAGCCCCATCTTTTTCCTTCTCTTTCTAGCCAAGCTCCTCAAAAAAGGTTGTCTCCATTTGCTGTCCTCTACTTCCTCATTCCTCAACTCCTTGAAGTGGAAACCATCCTATTCTGATCACTTTGTTGCTAAATTTAACAGACACGTCTCGGTCCTTAACTGTCTGGACTGCCCAGCATTAGAAGACATATTGGTAGCTCCCTCCTCCAACCTCTCTCCTTCCTTCCTCGAACACTGCACTCTCCTTGTCCTCTCCAACTGCTCCAACTCCTTCATTGGCTTTTCTTCTTTTCTTTCCATTGCTCTCTTTCCTTAAAGGTGGGGGCTCCTCTCAGCACTGTCCTCAGTTCCCTTCTCTCAATACACTCTCCCTGATACGTCTTCTTTTCCAAAGTCTTTACACACCAACTCTAGGCTGATGAGGTCCAAAGCAACATCCTTAGCCTCAGTCTCTCGCTGAGCTCCTGATTTATCCATCTGCCTCCTAACAGCCCCTTCTAGGCACCTAAACTCAACACAGCCCAGACCACAGTCCTTTCCCAGCTTCTCTGAGCTTTCCAGCTCAGGATTGGATGCCATCAGCCATGCAATTGCCAGAGTCAGAAACCTGAGACTGATCACACCTCCCATAGCCTCTCAGAACAAGGGACCTGTTGACTCTACCTCCTAAATAGCAATGGGACTCTGCTTCTTTCCATCTTCAGTGACCTTAGGTCTCCATGCTGCTTTCTCTCTCCTGAAAAATTGAAAGCAGCTCCCATCTGACCATCCCACCTCCATTCTTGCCCTTCTCCAAAACATCTTCCAAAAATATCACCTGATCATCATTCCATTGTTATCCTGTTCTCCACCTACCCTGCCCCAACTCATGGATTGCAGCCAACATTGCTTACCATGGCATCCAAGGCCCTTCATAATTGACCCTAGTTTTCTGTTCCGATATCCTACCTCTTCTGCATGCTGTCCCTGCCATTCACATGTACCCTGCAATCTAGCTACAGAGATGTACTGCCCCCTCTATTCCTTTGCTCACACTGCCTGAAATTAATTTCTAGCTTTTCATCTGGAAAACCCAGATGCCCCCTCCTCCAGGAAGTCTTCCCTTATTCCATTTTCTTTCTTCTCTGGGCTCTCATGGCACCTTTCACATGCCCCTAGTGCAGTATTTACATTGGCTTTTACTTCACCCCTTAAATTTCTGCTTCCTTGGCTAATCCGTGAGCTCCTTGAGGGCAGAAATAGTGTCTGAGTTATCTTCATATAGTCATTCCTTAGTACATAATGACATATGTACTAGGACATAATGAATGATCAAAACATTTGATGTTTGACTAAATGATTCTATAATGTTTCAAGTGCTGTGCTGTCTCCTTGAAACCAAGTCAACATTAGATTTCCCTGTGCTGAATCTACGATCCTGAGGACCAGCCTGGCTGCTCCCACATGGAGCATAAAGCAGAGCAATTATTTCCAAACTGGGTGTTTCTACGGGTATAATCAATGTTGTGGCGAACATCTTTGTGCATAAAACTATTTCTGTGTTCTGGATCTTTCCTTGGGACAGATAGAAAGAGGAGCAATCAGATTACCTGGCTCTTATCTGGGAAAGGACAGGCTCTGAGAGCAGGGTAAGCCTCCTCTCAGCTCCTCTGGGAAACCACCCTGGAACTTACCATAAACTGGGGCTTACTGGTGTCACATCTCATTAAGAAGTTACAGAATGTGAATGCCAGGGAACCAGGGAACAGGATGAAATGATTCCACCCCACCATGGGTGAGAATCTAAGGCTCAGGGAAGGGGAGCAGCTTGTCTGAGACTGTCCAAGTATATGAACTACACTGCCAACCCTAAGGACCAAGGCTTCCTGACTTCCACACCTTGCTCTTGCTTCTGAATCCCATGCCTACTTTGTACTTAACAAATTCCCCACAGGGGAGGCTAGAGATGGTCTCAGGAAAAAACAGAGGCTCTGGACAAAGCAGAGCCTGGAGGATAGGAAGCAGTGGACTCCCACTAGGAGGCAGACCTTCGAAACTTTTTCTGTTCCCCTGTCCTACAAGGACATTAGCTTAGGGGCTTCCCCAGGGAGATAGGAATAGTGTGTGTGTGTGTGTGGGGGGGTGCAGGTTGGATGGAGAATTAAGGCACTTAAAGGATGTAGTGGAATCACCCTGTTCTCCTCATCATCATTCTTAAGACATAGTAATAACAACCACCATAATAATACACATTTAATTGTCTAAGCCTCTCAAGCACCATGTTACAATGGCATTCTATCTTCATCTTACAAATGTGGAAACAGGCTGCACTAACTTGTTCAAAATCATACAACAAAGACTAAAATGCAGATCTGTCACACTACAAAGCCTACAGCATTCACTCCAAAGACAGAAACTCCCCAACTTCCAGCCAGTCTCAGGCCAGGTATCTGCTGAGCAGCTCTGGAAGGCAGGAGTTCTGAGTCCAGACTCTTGGGGAGGTGTAAGAGTTCAACTCTTACAAGAGTTGTGAAGAGTAAAGTAGATATACATGGCCCTGGTCGGTTTGGCTCAGCAGCTAGAGCATCGACCCACAGACTGAAGGGTTGCAGATTCAATTCCCAGTCAAGGGTATGTACATGGATTGCCGGTTTGATCCTCAGCCCCAGTTGGTCATGTGGGAGGCCAATTGATGTGTCGCTCTCACATCGATATTTCTCTCTCGCGCTCTCTCTCTCCCTCCCCCCCTTCCATTCTCTCTAAAAATCAATGGAAAAAATATCCTCAGGTGAGGATTAACAACAACAAAAAAATAGATATACATCACACACACACACACACACACACACACACACACACACACACACACACACCTGATCTATGACAAAGATGCCACTGCAGTGCAATGGGGAAATGATTATATTTTCAATAAATGGTGCTAGGCTAATAGGGTACCGGTAGAGAAAAAAAAGAATGTTGACCCCCCTCCCCATCTTACACCATACACAGAAATAAATTCCATCTGGATTACAAATCTAAATGTGAAAGGTAAAACACAAAAGCTTTTAGAGTAAAATATAAAACATTTTTGTGACTTTGGGATAGGCAAAAGTTTCTTAAATAGAACATAAAAAGCATTAACCAAAAAGGGAATTAAAAAAAATAAATTAGAGCCCTGGCCGGTTTGGCTCAGCGGTTAGAGCGTCGGCCTGCGGACCGGGGAGTCCTGGGTTCAATTCCCGCTAAGGGCACGTACCTCAGTTGCAGTTCGACCCCGGCCCCGGTTGGGGGTGCGACCAGTCGATGTGTCTCTCTCACATCGATGTTTCTCTCTCTCTCTTCCTCCCTCTCTCTCTCCCGCTCTATCTGAAGATAAATATAAAAATATCCTCGGGTGAGAATAAAAATAAATAAATAAATAAATAAATAAATAAATAAATAAATAAATAAATAAAATAATAAATAAATTAGACTGCATTAAGATTAAGAATGTCTGTTTAGCCCGGCCAGTGTGGCTCAGTGGACTGAGCATTGTTCCATGGACTGAGAGGTCCTGGTTCAATTCCCGGTCAGGGCACATGCCCAGGTTGTGGGCTCAATCCCCAGTAGGGGGCGTGCTGGAGGTAGCCCATCAATGTTTCTCTCTCATATCGATGTTTCTATCTCTCTCTCACTTTCTCTCTCTCTAAAAAAAAAAAAAAAAAAAAAATCAATAAAAAAAAAACCTTTTAAAAAAATATCTGTTCATCAAAAGGTGCCGCTAAGAGAGTGAAAAGGCAGCACATCAAGAGAATGAGAGGACAAGTCCCAGATTGGGAGAAAACATTCACAGAAGACCTGTTCCCAAAATATACAAAGAACTCTTAAAATTCCACAGTAAGAAAACAGACAATTCAATTTAACAATCAGCAAGGGATCTGAATAGACACCTCACCAAAGAAGATATACAGATGGCAAATAAGTATAAGAAAAGATGCTTACCATCATGTGCTATTAAGGAATTGCAAATTCAAACATACCACTACACGCCTGTTAGAATGCCCCAAACACAAATACTGACGACATCAAATGCTGGCAAAGATGAGGAGCAACAGGAAATCTCATTCATTGCTGGTAGGAGTGGAAATGGTACGGCCACTTCAGTAGACATTTTGGCAGCTCCTTACAAAACTAAACATATTCTTACCCTACAACCCAGTAAACCACACTTCTTGGTATTTACCCAAAGGAGTTGAAAATTTGTGTCCACACCAAAAAACTGTACATGGATTTTTAGCAGGTTTATTCATTTTCCAAAACTTGGAAGCAACCAAGATGTCCATCAGTAGGTGACTAGATAAATACCTATGGTACATCTAGACAACGGCATATTATTCAGTGCTAAAAAGAAATGAGCTATCAAGCCATGAAAAGACATGGAAGAAAGGTAAATGCATATTATTAAGTGAAAGAAGCCAATCTGAAAAGGCCACATGCGGTATGACATCTGGAAAAAGAAAAATTATGGACACATAAAAATATTAGTGGTGGCCAGGGTGACAGGGAAGGGAGGAATGAATAGGTAGAGCACAGAAGGATTTTAGGGCAGTGAAGCTATTCTGCATGAAACTATAATGATAGACACATCATTATATATTTGCCCAAACCCATAAGAATGTACAACACCAAGCCCTGGCCAGTTTGGCTCAGCTGTTGGAGCATCGGCCTGCGGTCCAGAGAGACCCAGGTTCGGTTCCCGCTAAGGGCACGTACCTCGGTTGCAGTTTGTCCCCGGCCCCGGTTGGGGTCATGTGGGTGGCAACCACTCGATGTGTCTCTCCCACGTCGATGTTTCTCTCTCTCTCTCTTCCCACCTCTCTCCCTCCTGCTCTATCTGAAGATAAATGCAAAAATGTCCTCGGGTGAGGATTAAAAAAAAAAAAAAGAATGTACAACACCAAGAGTGAACCCTAATGTAAACTATGGGATTTGGATGATAATGATGTGTCAATGTAGGTTCATCAGTGGTGACAAATGTACCGCTCTGGTTCAGGATGTTGACAGTGGGGAGGCTGTGAGTGTGTAGGAGTAGGGGTATATAGGAACTCTGTACTTTCTACTCAATTTTGCTGTGAACCTAAAACTTCTCTAAAAAAACATAAAGTTTTATTTTTAAAAAGGCAACACAGAGTGGGAGACGGTATTGCAATACATAGATCCAACAAAGCACTTATGCCCAAAGCAGTAAGAGGGAAAAGAGGCAATGCAATAACATAGAAGTCAAAAGACTTGACTAGGCACCTGACAAAAAATAACATCCAAGTGGCCAATAAATGTATGAAATAGTGCTCAACTTCACTAGTCACCAGGGGGATGCACATTAAGCCCACCACCGCACCACAGGCATACCACTGCATGGCTAAAATGAAAAAGACAGAAAAAAACGGGACTCTGTGAACTGCTAATGAACTATAAATTGGTAGAACCACTTTGGAAATAAAATTTCAGTATGTCTCAAAGATAAACACATGCATACCTTAAATCCCAGCAATCCCACTCCTTAGTATACACCCGACAGAAATGCTACATATATTCACCCAAAGATACACCAGAATGTCCATAACATACAAAAATCGAAACTAACAAAATGTCCACCAGCAGCAGAACAGGTGAATAAGTTGTGAGATACGCACACAATGGAATGCAAAAATGAGAATAAACAAACTACAACTACTTAGAGCAACAGGAATAAATCTTACGAACATAATATTCAGTGAAAGAAGTAAGAAATAAAGTACACTATATGGTGCCATTGAGATAAAGTTCAAAACTAGGTACAACTCTTTGTGGTGCTAAAATATTTCTGTATCCTGATTGCGGTGATGATTACATGAATCCATGTATGTAATAAAACTTCATAGCACTATACACTAAAAAACTACACGCAAAAACTAGTGACAGTTGAATTAGATCTACAGCTAAGTTACTATTATTGTACTGACATCGATTTCTTGGTTTTGACAATGTACTATGGTAATATATCCCTGGGGAAAGTTGGGTAAAGGGTATACAGGAACTCCTCAACATTTTTGCAACTTCTTATGAGTCTAAAATTATTTAAAAATAAAAAGATTTTTAGGAAACAGGCAAAATTAATCTATGGTGCTAAAAGGTAGGATAGTCATTAGCCCTGAGAGAGTCAGATGTGACTGGGAGGGGACACTGGGGGGCTTCTGGGGTGTTGTTGTGGTCTGCTTCTCAATTTGGGGGCTATCTACACAGGTGTGTTCATTTTATGAAAATTCATCTAGCTGTGACCTTATGTGCATTTTTCTCTATGTATATTTCGATAGAAAGGGTTTTTTTTGAAAAAGCAATGATATGCTCATAAGAGCTTGGCTCAGTGCCCGCACACTGTAAGGGCCCAGGAAGAGCGTGTCTCTGTGTCTGTGGCTGTCTCCTGCCGTACTCTCCTGCCAGGGTCTCTCTTGTGTTGCCCCCACCTCCCAGGTGAGCACATTTCATAAAGCAGACGCCTTAGCCCATAGGACTACAGGGTGGGAGCTCCAGGCAGATATTTGGGGAATAACAAGACCACCCAGCAGAAAAAATAGACCCCAGTATGAAGTTTAACATGCCTCCTACCAGCCCTGAACACAATAAAAAAATCTTATTGTAATTACTGGCATATAACTTTACTAATAGTCAATGATCTATTGGTTAAAACAAAAATATTCTTCATTGAAAAAAACACCTGAAAATGTTAAACAATCCTTGCCAATATAATAATTAAACAATATTCTGTTGCCATGAAGAACTTTATACAAATTTCAAAGCAGATGCTCTGATATTACACCTGAGTGAAAAAGTTGTTTGAGGCTTTTTGATACGCCATGCTACCCTCACAAATGGTGCTGTCTCCCACAGTTCCTTAAAGGGTCTTGAATTATTTTTAATTTGGAGAAATAATATTTTGGCCAAGTCAAAAGTGATAGGGATTATTCAAACTTCAGCATTCGCTAGAGAAAAGCAGGCAGTTGGGTTGTAATATTCCACAGTAATCATCTCAGCAAATTCTGTCTTACATTTTTGCCAGTCTGGCATTTAATGATTTTAAATAAAGCAGCACTGATAGTGCGTCTTCAGGGTCGCTTGAAACCTGCTTTTATTTTTAATTTTGGGGTGTAAGCCATGCAAACAAAGCCAGTAGCTGTACTTCCCCTCTGAAATCTTGGGTCTCCATGGGCCAGCGGTTCTCAACCTGTGGGTCGCGACCCCTTTGGGGGTCAAACGACCCTTTCACAGGGGTCGCCTAAGACATAACAGTAACAAAATTACAGTTATGAAGTAGCAACAAAAACAATTTTATGGTTGGGGGTCACCACAACATGAGGAGCTGTATTAAAGGGTCGCGGCTTTAGGAAGGTTGAGAACCGCTGCATAGGCAGTTAGCGTATCAATTACAGGATGAAAAATGGTGAATTATAATCCTTTCCCCTAAAGAATCTGCAGATCAGAGAACCATCATGTCCTCTGGAGCAGATGACACCAAAATGTTTTAAGTATTATCCTTTCAACGAAGAAAGTTTTACAATATGGGAAATGTGATTTAAAACAGTTGGTTTAGCATAGCCTTTGGGACAATGCCACTGGCCACTGCACACATTGCTAACTGGATTACAATGTATGCATGACAATTCGGACATGCAAGAAAATACACTTTTTTTGTACTCTAGATATGTTTTTTTACCTTGTTTTAAAGTCTAAAAAAAATTAAGGTGGGGGGAAAAATTGTACTCCAACTCTTCTAGTTAAAATGGCCTCTGAGTAAAGCCACTCTGTGGTAGCTACTCAGTCCTTCAAAGAGCTCTCTGCTCACCCCTTCCTCTCTGCTCCCCGAGTGCTGCAGAGCACGGTGGGGAGAGGGACTTCTGGTCTGAGCTGCATGGCTTCTGCTCATGTAGGGTAAAGGGGAGCTCAACCCACCTGATCTCTGGACATGAGCCTCGTCCTCCCTCCTCCGTGGTGGAGGAGTCTGTGGCTGAGTACCTTGCAGTGTGTGTCAGCAGCACAGACAATCACTTGGTGGTTGCTTACTGGGAGATGACCCTGTCACCCTGCTACTGGGCTCCTGCTGTAGCTGCTGACACTCTGAGACTCAGCTACAATACCCACCTGAACCCCCAGCTTTGGGCTGCCTACCTGCAGCCTCTTGTTATGGGAGTCCTCGTTCCTCCATACGATGGGGGGGTCCTTGTACCTCCATGCAGTGGGGGGAGGGTCCCTGTACCTCTATGCTGTGGCAGGCCTATTGATTCTCAATTCTCAGCCACCTTGTCCGTTTGCCATAGCAGTATGGATGCTTCTGGATCTCTCCCATAGCACACAAAAACCACTTCAGGCTACCAGTCTAGACACATCCCGCAGCATGGGGTGGGGTGGGAGAAAATGCAACACGGCATGAATGCTTGCAGCATTTCCCTGAACCTGTAGGGGGCTGCATTCCTATTGGGGTGTCTAATGTCTTCCCTCTCCCCCGTGTGCCTGAGTTAAGACAGCAGCAGCACCCTGATCTTATTTCATCCTTTCCTAGCAGCTGAAGAGCTCTCTGTCTCCCTTCCTCTCTGGCGAGGCTTCTCTCACATCACCTCCTACTCCCTTCCACTCCACCCGGCAGTCTGAAGGGTGATGCAGAGATGCTGGAGGGCACACACCCAAACCACTTAGGATAGAAATATACATCAGGAGGTATTAAGATATATATATATCTCACCCCTGACATACGATTCTGACTAAGATTTCTATACACTTTCAGGTAACAAGCAGCCAAGTCTCAAATGGCCAGAGACTAGTCACAGGGCAGTTTGTCCCTGTGATGCTCACACAAACCTCTAATTCTTCTGGCAAAGGGCAGGCAGGGACCAGTTAACATAAGGCCCCCCAGTATACTGACCAGACACATGTAAATTTTATTTTTGCGTATGAAAATGATCCAGGCACTGTACAGCCCAATCCTAAAATTTTAGGATAATAAATGCAAGTGAAACATCCTTTGACAACATAAAGTCTAAATTTCAAAGCTGAATTTGAACAGTTTCTTGTGCCTTTTTTTTTTAAACCCACTGATGCTTTTATTTTTACCAGCAGAATGTATTTTGCTCTTGTAACCGCTTAACCAATTAAAGACTAAGAGGAGGGTTATTAAGTGTTGCAGGCAACTGGCAGAAAATTGTATCAATGGAAGATGCACTTTAATATGCCTCAGCTCTTACCTCCTCTGTTGTCCTAAGTGTTGTACCTCATGACACTGTAGTAGTGTGTTTGAATCCAGATCCTTTATCATATATTTGAATCCTATTAAGTATGAATTTTTTTCTTGCTTTATGCTCATTTTTAAATGCTTTAGCATATTTAATGGCCACAACCAATACTCTTGCCACCTCTGACTCACACAGTCTCTCAGAGCTACTGGTCTAAAGCAGCATTTTTCTGGCTCCTCCTGGACCCCTGGCTCACACCAGCAGCCTCTGCCTGCACTCAAGAGGGACAGGCCCAGGCCGGACCAGACACTGAGGTTGTGCTCACCCAGGAAGTTAAGAACTGCATCCGTAAGCTCACTGGCCATCACCTAGGTCTGCACACTGGCTGATCTTGGACTGAATCCTTACCCACTTGAGCAGAAGGCTGGGGCTTTCTTGTTCTGCAAGTTCCCGTCCCTCTAAACACACAATAGCAATAGCTAACATTTATTGAGAAGTTGTTATGTACCAAATACTTTACATTTATTATCTCATTTAATTCTCATAATGTCTTTGAGGTGTGTACTAATATCCCAATTTCATAGCTGAAGAAAGGCTCGGAGAAGTTAAGTAGCCCATTGGAAATCACCTAGCCAGCAAACAATAAAGCTGTAATTTATACCTATCGAACTCTAGGGCTGTTAGCTATTAAAATTGGGGCATACAAAAGTTAAATAGCTTGTCTACAGTTTTATAAAGTTCATAAGTGGCTGGGTGGGATTTAAATCCAGATCTCATCCAACTCCAAACCTTTGTTCTTCACCCTGCGGGACAGAGAAGACGCACGAAGCAGAAGGTAGGCCTATGAGAGCAGCATATATTCACGTAGCCATGGCAGGAATTAGCCTTTAAATAGAAATTGGATGGAAGGTGTGGGAGAACCAAACAGAGATTCGCTTCAGCTGACTGGCTTGTGAGATTTACCAATCAGAGAACAAGATCTTTGGAGACCATGTGGTGGACTTGACCAGTGAGAGCTGCCTATTGTGAGGAGAACTGGCCAATCAGAAACTTTCAAAAGGGGATTAGTCAGTGAAACTGACCAATCAAGGCGTCGCAGTGGGCCGACCCGGGGCTGTGAGTTGGGAACTTGCTCTTTGGAGAGGTAACCTGACTTCCTAATGGCCGAAGGCCACTCTGGGCTCTGGCTGGCGCCAGGGTTCCAGGAAACAGGTCTGAGGCTGTTCCCGAGCCAGTCGTCACTGCCAGCGTGCCTTTGCTCATAGATTAGCCATGAGGTCAACCATTTTGGTGACTCACCTCATGAAAATGAGACGGCAGTGTCAGGCCTTACTGTTTCTCTGTAAGCATTTAAATTGATTTTTCCAGCTGGTTAAAGTCCCCTTTGTTTTTATACAGAGGCTTAGGATGTGGCTGGATATCAAGTCCGGAGATATTACCAGGTAAAAGAGTCCCCACCCCACCCATGCAAGACTCAGACTCTGTGACTGATGAAACTGGCATTGAAACTGTGCCAAGAGCCACTGCCTGAGACAGCCCCACTAGTGACAGCTTGGGGAAGCCAGCACCAAAGGCTGAGGGACATCTCTAACTAGAGACAGGGACAGCCTCCTCCTGAAACACCCCCTCTGAGTAACGACCACCCACATTGCCACAAAGGTCAAGAGACCACCCATCTCTGCCGGCTCCGTAACCATGTGATGCCTTCTTTTTGGTCAGAAACTTCAGGAGCTCCAGGAATTTTATATGTGGAGAATCTCTAGGGAATCTCCGGGAAAGGAGGTCCTGGCTACTGTATCCCTGGAAGTTTGACTTTCTATCCTACTCAGTCCCCAGGGGTCCCTGCCCATCTTGCTGCTCCCAAGTCACAGTCTTCCAGGCACAGGCACACCATCTTGGTTTGGGTCACTCTGAAGGCAGAGCCTGAGGCAAGGATTTGATGGAGGTGGTCTAATCAGAAAGCAACCCCAAGGAGCAGAAGTGTGGAATCAGAAGAGTGGATCAGGGAAATAGGAGAAGCCAAGACGAGGGTGTGTTTCCTTGAGGTCGAGCCTGCAGGCACAGGGGGTCCACTGTGTTGGTATCTCTGAGGAGTGTACAGAAGGCCTCCAGAAGCATCCACGTGACAGATGGTAGCTGGAGTCTTTCTCCTGTGTCTCCCTCCCTTACTGATTGAACATTGTCCCTGGGGCAGTTAACTCCCTTGTGCTTCGGGGAAGCATTTGCTGGCTGTGAGCAGGCTCCCGTGGTGCGGGAGAAACCCCGAACCAGAGTTTGGAAAGGCTCTGGTTCCAGCTTAAAGTAGGACATTTCGAAGGCGTCTGAGCCTGTGTAGAACTGCCCTCCGTGGCTGTGCCTGAAATTAGAGGTGGGTCATGGGCTTATGGTGTAGACACCACAGGCCACACACAGTGACTGGAACCTTCCTGAACAATTTTATGGAGTCTGATACAGAGGAACAGGGAGATAAATGCAAAAAGAGCAACACTTGTCAACGAGTTTACCTCACCCAGACCCAAGTATGTAGTATTCCACATTTCTACCCAGAAGGCATTGGAGGAAAAGGTACTGACTTCTGAATCCTACAAATTTGGGTTCGAATCCTGGCTCTGCCACACTGAAAGTTACTAACCTTAGGCACGCCGCCTGACTGCTCTAGGTCTCAGTTTCCTCAAGTGTGTAATAGGGATAAAAATACTTACCTTATAAAAAAGTGGTACGCAAAGCCCTTGGGACACAGTAAGCCCTTTCTCAACCCGTGGCAGCTCTTGCTAAAGGCACATTTTCCATCCCCTCACCGCCCCCGAGCTCCAGGCTGTCTCCGAGGGAACGTGGCTACCTGACATTCTGACCCTGGAAGGTTAATCTGGATCACCACATGCCCCTGCTGTCCTCACCCTCAGAACCTTAAAAGAACCACTTCTTTGCCTAGAGATGTGGTTCACCCTGTTTAGGAGGCACCAAGGGAGCAGGTTTGAGGGCGATACTATGTAAACCTCAGGTATAAAAAAACTGAGGGAAAGATCAGTCTTTGGAGAGCTATCCTGACCTTTCCCTCAACCCCTGAAGACAAAATGCAAGCTTTCCTCTGTGAATTCCGCTGCTTCGTAGTCTGCGTTTCCATACCCCTGGGTGAACACTGTCATAAGCAAGCTCGGATTCCAGAGGTGAGTGCTCCTATGTGTCAAATCCAATCATCTGTCTTCCTCAGTTGGGCTAAAAGTGGTCTTATGTCTATAAAAGACATTTTAAAAACTTATTTATTATTCTTAGTTCAATTATTCCCCTATTTTCTTCCCTGCTACTCCTCAAATTTTCAACTTTAAATGACCCAAAATTTGATTCCTTTAATCTGGGTTAAAAGGATCGTGTGCTTTTGTTCAAAAACTTCCTTCCCCTGATCTGCTTTGCCCTGGGGGCCCTGGGGTTGGACATGAGCCCCCATTTCAGACCCTATTACCTAGACTATATAGGTCTGCAAAAGAACTGCCCCAGGAAGCGCCAAGGAAAGAGCCTGGGCTGAGAGTGGAGAAATCAGAGGTCCAGTGCCAGCTCTGCGGTGAACAGGCTGTGTGACCTTGGGCAGGTGCCTCACCTCTCTGGGCCCCACTTTCCTGTTCTTTAAGGTGAGAAGTTTAGACAGGAGGTACTCTGAGAACCAGTGGATGTGATCCTTGGGGGCTCAGGCAGAGGTCCCTGAATAGCTGGGATTTTCTGAGCCCCGCCATGGCGTCCCTGGCCTGGCGAGGGGCTCCCACAGGGCGGGATCACATTGCCCCAGATTCCAGGACTCGCTGAGGCACAGACCCAGGATCGGGTGACAGATCCATCCAGCCTGGACTGGCTCAACCTCTCAGCTACAGCCGCAACCATCGGGGCTGGAAAACCAGAGCTAATGCAAGCCAGCTGGAGGCTAGGACAAGATTGATGAAGGACAGGGAGAGGATTTGGCTAGGGGGTTGGTGGGGCTAGAGCATAATTAGTCCTGCCTGCTTCCCAGAGGCCCCCAAGCTGGGTAAACCTCATTAATTGGGAACCCCCAGTGGGGAATTCCTGCTTATGACCCAGAAAAGGAAGGGCTCCTTAGGAGTTAATTAGTAGTGAAAGTGCCAATCGGGGAAAGTGTTTAAACTATTAAATGGCTGAGCACCTGTTTACCTACAAACAACTGATATGTCAATTATCTGACCATCAAAGCAGGTCCCCTAAAATAGTGATTACCAACCTCAGTGATCCTAAAGGTCAGCTAAGAACCTTGTTAATCATCAGTCTTCAAAGCAGTGATCCTGATTGGTCAGCCAGGGGTGAAAACTATTACCCTAAGGTATCCACTAGCTGGGGGGTCTCTTGGTCCAATTTCAGTGGCTACATGTATCAGCAAGCAAGAAGTAACACCTAACTACTACTGCTACTGCTCTCTCTATACTTTATTTAGCATCTACTATGCACCAAAAATAATGCTTGGCTTTTAGAATGCATTGTCTCTTTTAATCCACATAACAGCCATTTTCATTAAGGTAATTCAAATAACTCAAAGAGGGGGAAGCTAACTAGAAATAATAGTAAGTGACAGAGATCATTTTTGGTCCCAGATATTTTGACTCCTGAGCCGGAATCTTTACCTTTTTAATGCTCCCAAGAGCCTTTCCTGTCTTTTGGCTGGCTAAGGCAATACTCTGTTAGGCTTTCAAGGATAGTCATAGTGCTATTAAATATATTATCTATCCATTACACAGATAGGAAAACCAAGTCCCCTAAAGGAGACATTAATTGATTCAAAGAGCCCAGGTTTATGACTTCCACGCCTGGGCCATTTTCCATTGGACAAGCCTATCACCTGGAATTATGGACTAGAAGGAAGGAGAGAGGCCAGTCTCCAATGCTAAATGTCAACATGTGTACCCTGATATTTAAAATGCAGAGTGATCCAGTGAGGAGCACTGGGCTGTAGTCACAGCCATACCACTGACCCCAGTGTGGCCTGGGACAAGGCACTAAACTTCTGCAGGTCTCAGTTTCCCCATCTGTGCAGTGGAAATGCTGCTGTCTGGTTTGCCTTCTGCCTTGGGAGGAACAAATGAGTGGAGATGAGTGAGAGAAAAGAGAGTGTTGTAACGATGTAACAATTGCTCCAAGTTATGTGGGGCAGCACTGACTTTAGGGAGCCTCTAGCACAGTTATATGGCAACTTAGGGCTTGACAAGCTAGCCTTTTAGGCCTTTGTCCCCAGAGCCAATCTTCCCCTCGCTGGGTTGCAGGAAGCTAAAGAAAACACTTCCTGCTTTTCTCCAAAAAACTGGCAAGAAGGTTGACCAGATGGCTCCCTCTGCCTCTGTGTGTGGCTCCTGGATCTGACTTATTGGCCAGGTAAACTTTGTAGCCTTACCCATCAGACTAAAGGCAGATTCTTTCAAAGCCGACCTCACCTAGGGGCCCCTTCCGGATGCCCGCCTAGTTCCCTTCCGGGCCTGGGGAAGGCAGGAGCCTCCCCCGCCTCCCGCTCACAACTCGGCCGCCAGCCCAGCAGCTGTTGCCTCAGATCAGTGTGGACCATCTAATCCCCTCTCCAGAGCCCTGGCCCCCTCCTCAGGCAGTAAATTAAGGAGGATGTAAGAACAGAGGGCACCAGCGTCAGCAGAGCGGCATCCAAAACATCCTCCCCCACCCTGTGCCTGAGTCATAGGGCCCTGAATTGGCCCCCTCTCTGCCTGGGGTGAGGGAGGAAGAGGCAGGGAGAACCAAGCCTAAGGGAAGAGGGAAGTGAGAACCCAGAGGAAGGAAAGGGCAGGGGGGTTAGAGAGGAACTAGGCCATGCTCCTAGGGGTGTTCTAACTCAATCACCTTCCCTGTCTCTCTACGTGAGACCACAAATTCATACACCAGAGTGATGAGGACATGGAGCCCAGACATCAGCTTCTAAGGCCCTAATCTCATCTCTTTCACATGTCACATCCGCCCTGGCTATTATGTCTCCATCCCTGAAATGAACAGAATAGTCAGCTGACAAAGGTTGGGAACATGTCTCACTCCGGGACCCACCCCGAATCCCTATGTTTGAAGGGCTGTGTGGAAGTGGCATCTTTGGCAGCTGTCCTCATCTCCTGCCCCTGAGAGCATAATGGACAGCACTGACCTTAAAATTCTATTACTCTATGACTAACAACACCATCTAAGATTCCCCAGTGCATACAATATATTGAAGGTCACCCCAAGAGCTTCCTGATCTAACACCAATCTTCCAACAAACTGAAGATGGAGGGAGAGAGAGAAAGATGGCAGGTAAAACTGCTAGGGCATCTTCTGGTATGACCTAGAAAGAAGAGCAATGTAGAGAGGCTACCCAGCTTTTCGGAGATGCCACCTGGGAGCAGGGGCTGGTGAACAATGCAGTGGCTTCCAATGCAGATATCAGAGTAGTATGATAAACCCCATGAACTTGCGATTTTAAGTTAGCAAAGTCATAGAGACGTAGTAAGATGAGACTCGCCCTTCAGAAATAGTATGGAAATGTTTTATGTGCACCAAGAAAATGGGTCTGTTCGGAGGGAAGGATAAACAATCCTATATATCAAAAACATCAATGTCTGTGTTTCAGTCTTGCTGAAAATACTATTTATATACTGATGACTATCAGATTTCTATCTTCAGCCCAGATCTCTCAAATAAACTCCACACACCTCTATCTATCTGTTTGCGTGATGCCCAATAGACCTCTCAAATGTAACCTGTCCAAAAATGAGCTCCTGATCTCCTCTCTCAGATTTGCTTTACATACAACCTTTCCCACCTCAGCATAGGGCAACTCTATCATTCACATAACTCAAGCAAAAACCTTGACACTATCTTTGAATCTTCTCTTTGTCTCTCCTCTCCACTCCCACATCCAATCTGTCATGAGATCTGAGATCCTATTGGCTCTACTTTCAAACACTATATCAAAAAGCCAGCTACCCCTTACTCCCTCCACTGTTACCACTGTGAACCAAGCTACGACTGTCTCTAACCTGGGTGACTGCAAAAGCTCTTGTACAGTCCTCCTGCTTCTACCCTTGCCCCTGTCCCCCCCCCCATCACCCCCGCCCCCAACACCACCATCTACTCTCAGCAAAGCAGCTAGAAGAATCCTTTCTAAATGCAAGTTAGGTCTCATAACCCTTCAAGGCTCTTCATTTCCTCAAACTAAAAGCCAAAGTCCTGGCAATGCCCACAAGGCTCAATATGATCTTGTTCCATTAATATTTGGCACTCATCTCTGGCTACTCTTTCTCCTTCTCTGCTCCAGGTACACTGACCTCCTTGCTGTTTCTCAAGCCTGACAGACATGCTCCTGCCTTAGAACTTCTGTTGTAATTTTTCCCTCTGCTTAGAATATTCTTCCTCCAGATATCTATCTACCTTCCTCATTCCTCACCACCTTCAGGTCATTGCTGAAATCTGTTTTTCAACAAGGTGTGACCTGATCATCGGTCTGACCTGGTCATCCTTTAACTGAGATTGAAGTCTCTCTCCTCCAGCATCCTGACCTTCCTTACCCTGATTGACTTTTTCTTTTTGTTTATATAACACTTATACCTTTAGTTTATGCAATTCACTTATTCACTATTTTTATGCTTGTTGACTATCTCTCCCCACTAAAAGGTAAGCCCCACAAGATCTGTATTTGTTCACTGTTGTATCCCAAGTGCCTGGAACTGAACTTTGGCTCAATGGATGAATCAAGGTGGTAAAGGGGAAAGGAATGTCCCCTAAAGCTCTCTGGTTAAATTACAAAAATGGAGGTAGGTATATTAAAATATATCCCAGGGCTGACCCAGAGATCTATTTAAGCAATGATGGTGTCTCCGTCCATCTGGATGTCCTGCTACAAGAGATTTGTGGCTAAAAGTCAAACATGTTGCAGACTTTGAGGTGCCTTTAAGACAGCCATACTTATGGCTGATCCAATAGAAATGGGCAAAAACTGGACGAAACTTCCTTCTGATATTCCTTGAGTTTACCCTATGCCTGCTGCCCTAGTCATGCCTTCATAGCTGGGTAATTGTCCTGGTTCTTGATTGAGTCCGGCCCTTTAACTTTAGATGTCTGTCCTTCCACCCATGACAGTCCAGATCTACCTTATAAGAGTACCATTTGTTGACTTCTTTGGCCTTTCAACTCAAATGGCTTATTTAGTTACCAACTTTTGCCCAGTTTCCACTTGGGTATGAGAAAGCACCTGTATTAGTTTTCTATAGCTCTGTAACACATTACCCCAAGCTTAGTGTCCTAAAACAATACCTACCCTGCATCAATTGCCATTAGAGAAATGCAGATTAAAACCATAATAAGATACCATTCTATACACACTAGGATGGTTTTAATTTTAAAAAGATAGATATAACAATTGTTGGCATGAGGAATTGGAACCCTCATATGTTGCTGGTGGAATGCAGATTGGTACAATCCCTTTGGGAAACAGTCTGGTAGGTCCTCAAAATGTTAAATATAGAATTAATCTGACCCAGCAGTTCTGCTCCTAGGTATATATCCAAGAGAATTGAAAATATAAGTCCACACAATAACCTGTTCACATATGTTCATAGCAGCTTTATTCATAATATCCAAAAAGTAGAAACAACTCAAATGTCTATCGATTGGTGAATGTATAAATATAATGTGGTATATCCATACAATGAAATATTATTTAGCCATAAAAAATGAATGAAGTACTGATATATGCTACAACTTGGATGAACCTTGAAAATACTATGCTAAGCAAAAGAAGCCCAGGTACAAAGGTCACATATTGTATGATCCCATTTATATGAAATGTCCAGAGTAGGCAAATCCATACATACAAAAAGTAGGTTCATGATTGCCAGGGACTGGAGGACGTGGACAACGGGGACTGACTACTTAATGAGTTTAGGCTTTGCTGGGAACAGAGGGGGCGATGAATATGTCCTGGAATTAGATAGTGATGGTAGCTGCACAACTTCGTGAATATACTTTTAAAAAATTGCATTGTACACTTTTTAAATACCCACTAATTAGTTCACAATTCTGTAAATCAGAAGTCTGAGTGGGCTTGGCTGGGTTTTAATCTTAAGGTCTCATCAGACTGAAATCAAGGTGTCAGTAGGAGGGTGGCATGAGACATATATTCCAAGGATCTACTACCAAACTCATTCAATTTGTTGGCAGAATGCAGTCATTGTGTTTATAGGGCTGAGGTCCCTGTTCCTAGCTGGCTATCTCTCAGCACCTTAAAGCCATCTGCATGCCTTCTCCTATGGCCCCCTCAACCTTCAAACTAGCAAATCAAATCAGTGCATTGGGTCCTTCTTAAGCTTCAGATCTCTCTGACTTCCTTTTCTGCCAATAACCTGAGAGAGTTCTTTGCTGTTAATAATAACTCATGGGATTAGATTAGACCCCCTCAGAGAATTGCTCCTTTGTAAGGTCAACCATACCATATAACATACAGAATACAATGAGGAGAGTGGTATCCCATCACATTCACAGGTTCCAGGAATCAAAGCATGGAATTTTAGGAGCCATTCCTAGAAATTCTGCCACTGCAGCACTTGATAATTATTTCAAGTGGACTTACTGACAATTTTATCTCCCAGCATGAGCAAGCATTCCTGAGCACCCATTCAGATGCTGGAAGTTCCGAGAGTAACCCCGCCCCACCTCCCTGGTCCCCAGCCCAGTCCTAGCACGTGATATGTGTTTAATGAATACTCATCATGTGTTTGCAGAACTATCCCTATTGTAGGTCTCTGATCATTTGAAAAGACAGAACCATCCATACACTGGGGAGTTTCAGGAGCCAATAGCTGTGAGAGGTAAGTTCCAGTGATGCGAGCACACAGGAGGTCTTGGTGTAGAGAATGGTTTCTTTGAAACTAGTCCTGACCTGTTAAATGAAGAAAAGTGACAGGAACCCTGGGGAAAAAAGTAACAAGTCACTTTAGAGCTTGTGATAACCATAGAGGTTATCTGCATGAGATAAATGCCAAGCATGTCCCCATTTTTCGAAGGCAGATTCCAAAAGTGGGAGAGAAGACAGACAGGCTCCCATGACCAGATGTGTTAGTCAAAGGTAACTTTTTTTTAAAAAAAAATTGCAAATGATTCCCATGAAAAAGAAAAGTTTTGGCGTAGGGAGGGGAAGGTAGCATCCAAGGAGAGCTATATAGAATAAATAAGACCTCTGCAGAACGTCTTCTGGTGATTGCTTTCCTTCTTTCAACAAATATCTACTGAGGACACGCTGCCAGATGGGATAATACAGAGAGAAACCCAATGGCAAATGCAGTATCCAGCCTCTAAGATGGTTCCCAATGATCCCTGCCTCCTGGTATAATGTAATCTCTTCCCTCTGTGTGAATATCAGCAGAAGTAATGGGATGTCACTTCCAAGATTAAGTTATAAAAAAAATGCGGCTTTATTTTGAGTACATGCTCTCTCTCGGTTCATTTGCTCTGAGAGAAGCCAGCTGCCATGTTGTTGGCTGCCCCATGGAAAGACCCACATGGCAACGAACTTATGTCTCCAGCCAAGAGCCAGTGAGGACCTGAGGTCTGCCAATAGCCACAGGAGTGAGCTGGACATGGAGCCTCCCCTAGTCACGCTTCGAGATCACTGCAGCCCCAGCCAACACCTTGATTCCAGCCTGTGAGAGACCCTGAGCTAGGGCCACAGTTAAGCTGCTCCTGGATTCCTGACCCACAGAAATAGTGGGGATAATAAAAGGTTGTTGTTTTAAGCTGCTAAAGTTGGGGGAGATTTGTTATGCAGCAATGGATAACTAATACAGGAAGGTTTATAATAAAGGTGATAATACTTCATAATAGTTATCATAAGGATTATAAATAAAGAATATACCCCCAAATCAGAGGCAGGACATACACCTACCTGAGGATGAACCGAAGTGAGGCTTTAGAGAAGAGAGTCAGGAAGGAGAAGGCCCTTGTGGAATGAGACTTGGGAAAATGCTAAAGGCAGAAAACAGGGTCTCTTCAGTTTTGTTTAGGGCAAGAAGCAGAACAAAGAAGACGTTCTATTGGGGCAAGGGTGGCAGAGAAGCAGGGAACTCCCCAATTTTATCCTGCATCTGTTGTCTCCAGAGGTGGGCAGTGTGCCTCAGGCTACTTAATTCATTTCTCAGATGTTGCCAAGGGCAGAATAAGGTCTGACTGGAGTGGAAGGAGATGTTGAAGAAGATTGTTCTAGAGCTCAGAGCTCTACTAAGTGCATTCTCTTTAGGTCCCAAGAAACTCCACTCTGAGAGCCCAAGAGCATGTGAAATAAGATGTTTGAAATGCTATTGGTGGCTCTTGGGGAGGTCTGGGGTTGGGAGGGGTCATATTGTTAGAGAGGAGAGGCACTGTCCTCCTTTCCAGAAAGAAGGAGGTAGGTCTGAGACACACGGACTGATCTGGGAGTGGGTCCAGAGCAGATCCTGAAGAGATGACGTGTAAGCGCCAGGCCCATCCTCAAGTTCACTAAACAACTCAGGGCTAGCCTTGCATACTTTTGTGGTTTTTAAACAGCAAAGAATGAGCAATCAAAACTTGATCCAGGTAAGACTGTGGAAATGGCATATCCTGATTTCGTCTGCCAATTGACAGCCTCTTATGGAAAGTGGAATAAAAATACTGTTAGGGTGATTTATAACCATTTCAACGGTTATAGCCAGAAATTACTGATTAAAGGAGCATTGACTGGGGTGTTCCCAGGAGCCTCTCAGCCCCCCCCCCCCCCCTGGATAACATTAACAGTTAACATGTATTGTGGGCTTACAATGTACTAGGACTTATTCTAAGCACTTTTGATGGATTGTTTCATTTGATTCTCAAAACAATGAGATAGATACTTAATATAATCATTTAACAGATGAGGAACCTGAGGAACCTGAGGTACAGGGAAGTTGACACGGTCACACAGTTAGGATATCACAGGGCCAGGACTGGTGTCCAGTGGCCCAGACAATGCCTTTGTCTTTACTCCGTGGCCCTATTGCCCATATTCTCCCACCTGGGAAGAAGCAACTTGGCTCAGTTTGCATGAGTATGAAGCAGGCTTTGCTGTGCAGCATGCATACATGCAGCCCTGTATCAGTGCATGTGTCTGTGTGTGCAGTGTGAATCTGCACATGTGTGATATTTGTATGCCTGTGTGCCAGCAAGTTGTTGGGAAAAGCTGAAGGAAAGGGGGCAGGGCACTACAGCCCTAATCGTGCAGTGCCCAGGGTGCTGGGAAGCAGCAGGAAGTTGGTCAGTGGGTCAGGCAGCTGGTCACTCGAGCAGGAGGGTGACAGGTGGGCAGGGGTGATCAGCCGGCTCCCACCTGCCGGGGCTGTCCATCAGCACCCATGCTGGCAGTGCCTGAGGCCAGGACCCCCAGCAGGCCAGTCCCAGCGGCACACCCTTCCAGAGGACATCCCAAGGTGGCAGAGACAACACTCCCCACACCACACACACATACACAGCCAGCCCCAAGCCCTGGCCCAGACCGAAGCACCCAGATTCCACCCTGTCCTCCCTTACCCACCCCCCACACCAGAGGCTAAGAGCTGCCTTGGCTGGCCCAGACCCTGAAAGCTAGGTGATGGAATGAGATGGGGTGGGGACACATGATCAGGGGGAGCCCTCCCATGCTCGTCTGTCTTCAACATTCAGATGATCGAAGTACATGACCTTGCTAATGCTGTGGAATAGGAAAAGGCAAAAGGGTCCTCAGAAGTCATTTATATTACACCTCTTTATTTTTCAGACAAGTAATACTGAGGTTCAAGGAGGCCCTGGGATCCCCCCAAAGATTCTGGAATCCATCTGGGGTCTGGTAAGAGTCAGAGGATTAGGACTGAAGTTTGGCTGCCCTGGGGGAAGGTGAGTTCTGCCCAAAATAGCATGAGCCCCTGGAGCTGAAAATATGTGTAGTAGGGGAAGATGGAACCCCCCTTCAGACTTTACAAATCCAGGTAGGGGGCGCGGGTAAGTGAGGTCTGGCCAGCTGAGAAGGGCAGAGCAAGTAAATAGCAAGGGTAGAGAGTGAGGAGGCGGAAGCCCAGGTCATGGGGGTGGAGGACGCAACTGGCAGGTGGGCGGCCCTGGGGCAGGGCTGAGTACTGCAGGTCCTGTGGTGGCAGAGGCTGGCATGGGGGTGCAGCGCCAGCCTGCCTGAAGACCCGCATGGAGGCCGATGGGCAAAGAGGGGGAGGATCTGGGGACGGGGCAGTAGGGCGATAAGGGATAGCTGGAGGTAGGAGCACAGGGTCAGTGGGGGGTGGAGGCGGGTGGGGGCGGGCTGTGCAGGACTGGGGGAGGTGAGAATGGGTGGAGTGTGGGGAGGGGCCCCGCGGTGGGCGCGTGGCGGGGAGGGCGGTGGGCTGGGGCTGCGGTGATGGGCGGCGCGTGGCCTGCCGCCCCCAGCTGTGGCGTCGCTCAGGCCCGGCTTAGCGGGCCAGGGCCAGGGATTAGGGGCAGTGGCCGCACCTGGTGGGACGGCCGCAGGGCTAATGCTGTGTGACCGCGCGGCCCCGCCTGACAACTGGCTCCCTCCCGCCGCCGAGGAGGCTGTGGGCTCGTTAGCCCGCGCTGGCGTGTGCACGGGTGTGTGGGCCTCAGGCGGCAGGCGCACGTGTGCCCCCGGGGCTCTGCGGCTGTCGCTGATCGCCAGCGGCTGCCCGGCCTGGGAGGATTCCTGGAGTGAGGCGGCCGAGGGGCACGCCTGAAGGTGCTCACCCTGTGTCGGGGAGTTGAGGGTCAGGTGGGGGCCACTTGATTGGGTGCCACTGTGAGCAGTTGTCACCTGTGATGGTGTTGCTCTGGGTCTGTGTCTCTGGAGGTCTGACTGGGGTAGCTTCTCTGAAATGACAGTCCCTATTATCACCCTATGCTGACTGTGTGTCGCTATCCAAGACCTTAACCTGTATGTAAGACCGAGTGTCTCTGAACCAGACCATACGGGACACCTCCGCAGGTAGACCGTGTGTTCAGGGTTATCAGGAAGAACTCTCACCTTCCTTGGGGCCTGCTTCCCAAGTTCCTTCTGCAACAAACTCTGTACTTCCCAGCAAGGGTATCTCAGCCACGTACCCCACAGGGCCCCAGCGCTCCGGTGCTGAGTGGAGACCACAGGAGGGGAGTTCTGGTCCCTGTGTTTCCACTTCCCTAAACTCAGGCTTGTCCCCTCCAGCCCATCTCCAACCTAGACCTAACTCTGGGGCCCCAGACTTGCTTTAACAGGTCCATTTTCCACCAAAATAATGGGATCTGGACAAAGCGTGTGTTGGAATTGGGAGTTCTTATCCATTGCAATAGATAAGGCTCTGGGCCTTTGCACCTGCTGTTTTCTCTGCCCGGAAGGAGGGCTTTCCTTTTCCTAGAGCACAGGAGCCACCTCCACCAGGAAGCCTTCCCTATCGTACCCCCACCCTCCCTGCTCTTCCCTCTCCTTGCAGAATCTTGGCTCACCCAGGCTTGGGCTACTCCAAAGTCATCTGCATTTCCTGAAGACAGGTGCTCCCTGAGAACAGAGGCAGGTCTGAACACATGACACATGGCAGGGGCTGCTCACTGAGCTGAGGCATTGGGCAGACAGAGCTAGGGATCCTGCCCCGTCCACCAACAGCTAGGAAAGGTTCGAGGGACTTCATTTCTGAGAGGCAGGAGGGTCAGGCAAGCCCTGTCTTCACTCACTCCGCCACATGCACACATGTCCTCTCTCCTCCCACAGAGGCGCCAAGCTGCCAGAGCAGCCCTGCCCCCTCACCAGGCTTCCCAGTAGTGAGGAACTGGGCTGAGCTGTCCTCACCCGCCCTCCTGGCCTCACCCTGGCCCTTCCCTGGCCCTTCCTGGGGATGCCAGGACCCACAGCAGGTGCCTGGACAGACTTGGGGCTGGAGAGAGGGCTGGGTGCAGCAGGCCAGCCTCTGGCCAAGAACAGAACTCATAGACAAGTTCCAAAATCTTCTTCTTCCTCGTTCTCCCCACCCCCTCCTTAGTACTGTTAATAACAACAGCTACCATTTACCGGGTGCTTATTGTCTGCCTTACACAGTGATGATATATGTGTTTATCTACTTAATCCTAAATCGGTCCTGAACAATGGGTATTATTATCCCCATCTTTCTGATGAGGCAGTAGAGATTCAGAGAGGTTCTATGCCTTGTCCAAGGTCGCTTTACTGGTCAGAGGCAGAGTCAGGGTTCACACACAGGTCTTTCCTTGCCTTGTCCCCCTGTGCTGACCCTGGGTGGTGGTGAGCTCTGTTACACATCTGCCTCCCACATGAGAGTGGGAGCTGTGGGGTAGCAAGGGCTGTCCCATTCTCTTGATCACCCAGGGACAGTATCAAGGTACGCTAGTGGAATGATGTTGACTTGGCTATTAACACAGCAAGTGCTGGGGTTCAAACCTAAGATCTCTCCTACTTGCTTTATGACCTTGGATGCTAATCTTTCTGTCTCAGTTTCCTCATCTATAAAATGGGAAAGATAATCATATGGTGGTGTTAGGAGGCTGAGTTAACTTAGGAAAGCACAGAAGTGTTAGATAGTACTCTCATTAACTCCCACTAGACTAGAATGGGCCTTGACCTACTCTCTGCTATATCCCCGGCACTTAGCACAGGCCTGACCTATAGTGGGTCCTTCTATTTCCTCATCTGTAAAATGTGGCTAAAATATCCCATTTCCAGGATTAAGGGGATGTCTATGAAATGCTTGGCACAGGGCAGAGGCTAGCATTGGTAGTGGCACCAGTGGGGCTGTGGCTAGGTTGATGGGGGCCAGGGCCAGGTTGGGCTCTCCTGGACACCCCATCTTTGGATCCAGAGCAGAGGTGTGGCCAGCACCATCCTCCTGCCCACATGCCCTTCAGGCCCCAGTAGAGAGGGGGCACAGAGCTCACTGAGACTGTGCCCCTCCAACATCTGGAGAAACTCCCATGTCAACAGCCAGCCTGGGGACAAGGTGCCTCCTCCTCACCCCTCACTGGGTCCTCCCTGAGGAACTGGCAGCCCAGGGCTTTGGAAATGGAGTCAGGGAAACAGGAAGTCACCCAGCAGATCACCCCCAGCCAAACTTCTTTAAGAAAGGAAGCCTATCTTCAGTTAAGTTCTTACATGAGACCACTGCTACATAAAGCATATCGAGGTACCACTCTGTCGTTGTAGACTAATATTTTAGTTCAAATGTATAACTCTTATTTCTTATAAAGAACACCACTGTTCTCCACCAGCTACAGAAGAGCCTGCCACATAGCAGGCACTCAATAAATAACTTCTGACTGAACGGATAGCTAATCAGTGGGAGAAATTAGGTTATTTTAATGAATACACAAATATGTGAAATGGGAGGAGGGGTCTGCATGATGGTTGGAGAACCCTACTGGCCTGAAACTCTAACCCAGCCCTTGTGGAATCCCTGTAGCACTTCTGAATGGCCCAGGACTCCACAGAGCACCGTTTAAAAACAACTGGTCTACGAAGTCCTCTTTTGGTGACTGAGGACACTAAGGCCAGAGGATCAGTGGCAGAGTCGACTAGAACCTAGGCTTCCTGACTCCCCACCCAAGGGCTCCTTCTCAGCCCCTGGGCATGATGCGTCCTGGAACCCTGAGGTGGGGTCTTTCCTGTCTATGTCACCCTGCCGGGGACAGCCTGTGCGCCAGCGGCCCACCATCCCGCTCTGGGCATTTCCCACCAGCCTCTGCCCCGGGCCTGCGCCAGGCGGGAGCCAGGCCCTTCCCACTGACTCCAGCCTGGGCTCTGTTCCTGATGTGTGTCATCTGGGGTAGGAAGGCCCATTGCCCAAGCCCCTCTTGGAACCACTGGGCATTCCCAGTAGGTGCCAGATCAGCAGAACCTGCCAGGTAAGTGGAGAGTGGGGGCATGAGTATAGCCATCGAGGGCCTGGGCAGGGGGAACACCTAGGAGCGCCCCAGATCATGGGCCCCACAGCAGTTGGGGGGGCATTTATGGGCCTTCCTATAAACTTCTGAGAGGGTAACTTTATCCTGCTTCTTTCGGCCAAGTATCCTCCTCCAGCAGCTGGTCACAAAGCTGGTTAATCTCCCAGAGTGCTCAGCCTAAAACCCGTGACTCACAGCACAGCCAGTGTGGGGGGAGGGGGCAGCCACCTCCCAAACGTGGCGCCCAGAGTCAGCTGTTCCGGGGGCCTTCTCGGGTTTCTCTAACTCAGGCCTGAGGTTTGGGGCCTTGTCTTCCCTCCTGTAGTCCTGCTCCTCTCTGACCCCTAGATACAAGCTATGAGAGGTCGGGGCCCTGGGAGGAAGGCCAGTTTCAGGACCTTAGCTTTGGCCAAGACCTCAGGCTGTCCCCAGGAATGACCAGCAGCCATTGCCTTCAAGGGAAGAGCGAGATTTCAAGTATGAGTCTGGGAGGGGGGAGAGGACAGCCCTACCGACTGGGGGTCTCTCACCTGGAAAGATTCCCTTTCAATCACGACCCCTCACTGCAGTCTGCCCTTCCTCATCGGTGTATGCCGTGAGGGACATGGAGAAGGGCTAAAGCAGGCTTCCAGAAAGGAACACAAATGGGTAGAGTAAACACAAGACCTTTAAGGGAGAAAAAGTGAAGGAGTTAAGAGAACTGGCCTTGGAGTTGGAGAGACTTGGGTTCAAGGCCCAAACCTACCACTTGTTAGCTGAATGGCTTTTCTGAGCCTCAGTTCCCTCATTTGTAAAATAGGGATCATAATATTACTAATGTTAGTGAGTTTAATGTGAGAATCGGATGAGATTCTGTGTTGCCTACTTAGTAGGTGGGAGTTCTTAATATTATTATTGTTATCATCATTGTTATTGCTCAAAAAGCAGGAAAATCCATTTTCATTTGTCAGGGACTGTGTGTAGTAGGAGGGAAGCAGTCTGGAAGGCTTTCGGTAACTCCTTTCACTGGGTAGGGATCTATTCAGATGAACATAACTCTGCGAATGATGAGTGAGCGTCTGCCAGCCAATGGCACTGTGCTTGTTAGGGCTGGAGACCAAACCCGAGAAACAACTAAAGTAGATACATGGCAGAGGATCCCAAGGCAGCTCCACTAAGCAAAGCATAAATCATGTCGTAGCCTTTGCTGCTGCAGCTCCCCAAAATCTCAGCATCTTCTGCTCTATCCAAAAAGTCCCAGAAACAGCCCAAGAGTTCTGTGGTGAAGAGGAACTAACCACTTAACCAGTTTCTGTCATGGACCAGGTCCATATTAAACACATATACCTGACCACATCTCATCTTTGCAGCAATCCTGTGGGGTAAGCATACTAGTATCCCCATGTGGTATGCTAATTATATGAATGAGCCCTATTCTTCATTCCTCCTAATATCCATGCCTTTTGCCACATAACTTTGTAGCTCTTCACATCAAGAGTCATATTTCTCCACCCCTCAATTTTGAGTTCAATCATGTAACTTGGTGTGGCCCAAGAGATAACATACATGACTCAGGCAGAGGTTTGAAAAAGCACTTGGGTGCTTCTGCCTGTACTTTTGCACCGTCGCCATCCCTGTGAAAACATGTGCAGACTAGCCTTCTTGACGATGAGAGACCCGCAGAAAAGACCTGAGTCGCCCCAGTCACCCCAGCCAAGGCCAGCCTGGGGCAGCCAACAGCCAGTCAGCCATCACATGTGAGCCCAGCTGAGCCCAGAACGGCTTCCCAGGTGAGTCCGGGAGAACAGCCCAATCCAAATGGCCAACTTGCAGACTCATAGCCTCACTAATGCTTATTGCTTGAAGACCCTGAGTTTTGGGGTGGATCATTACATAGCATTATCATGGTAATGGATAATAGATGCACACCTTTTGTTAAAAAACAAATAGACTTTATTTTTTTATACTTCCTTTTATTTTATTTAAAAAAATTTTTTTCCTTTATTGATTTTAGAGAAAAAGGAACTCAGAGGGAGAGAGAGATAGAAACATCGATGAGAACATCAATTGGCTGCCTCCTGCATGCCCCCCTCTGCGGATAGGGCCCACAACCTGGGCGTGTGTCCTGACCGGCAATCCAACTGGCAACCTATTGATGCGTGGGTCGATGCTCAACCACTGGGCCACACCAGCCAGACTAGACTTTTTTTTTTTTTTTAATCCTCACCCGAGGACATTTTTCCATTTTTTGTTCAGATAGAGTGGGAGGGAGACAGAGGAAGAGAGAGAGAGAAACATCGACGTGAAAGGGACACATCGAGTGGCTGCCACCCGCACGACCAACCAGGGCCGGGGACAAACTGCAACCGAGGTGCATGCCCTTAGCGGGAACCGAACCCGGGTCTCTCTGGACCGCAGGCCGACACTCTAACTGCTGAGCCAAACTGGCCAGGGCTAGACTTTATTTTTTAAAAGAGTTTTAGGTTCATGACAAAATTGGACAGAATACACAGAGATTTTCCCATATACCCTTTTTCCTCATATACACACAATCTCCCCCACTATCAACATCACCCACCAAAGTGGTACATTTGTCACAACCGATGAGCCTGCGTTGACATCATGTCACCCAAAGCCCATAGTTTGCCTTGGGTTTCACTCTTAGTGTTGCACATTCTGTCTGTTTGGACAAATGTATAATGACATGTTTCCACCATTATAGTATCATATAGAATAGTTCCGCTGCCCTAAAAATCCCATGCTGTGCTTATTCATCTCTCCCTCCCCCATAACCCCTGGCTAACACTGATCTTACTGTCTCCAGAATTTCATATCGTTGCAATCATTCACTACGCAGCTTTTTTCAGATGGGCTTCTCTCACTTAGTAATAAGCATTTAAGGTTCCCCCATGTCTCTTCATGGCTTTAGAGCTCATTTCTTTCTTTTTAGCACGAAATAATATTCCATTGCCTGGATGTACCACAGTTTATCCATTCACCTACTGAAGAACACCTTGAATGCTCTCAGGTTTTGGTACACCATTTTTTTTTAGATGAGGAAATTGAAGTGCAAAGTGGTTAAATAGTCTGTCCAAAAACACACAGCCACAAGTGGCAGGTCTGGGATTCAAACTTCCATCTTATTTCAGAAGTCACGAACTTTATATTCTTTTGTTGGACTGTCCCTATGAAACTATGCGTATTTATTTATTTATTTATTTATTTATTTATTTATTTTAGAGAGAACAAAAGGGAGACGGAGAGAGAGATAAACACAAATGTGAGAGAGAAACATCGATCATTTGCCTCCCATACCCACCCCAAGCAGGGATTGACCCCTCAACCTGGGCATGTACCTGACTGAGAATTGAACCCGCGATTTTTCGGTGCATGGGAGGATGCTCCAACCAACCTAGCCACACCAGCCGGAACTAAAACTATGCCCTTTTGGAGTTCTCTGCTTTGCCTCTTCTGGTTCCTCTATCTAGTTAGCAGTGATTTCATTCTGCCCTCTGGGATCAGGAAATATTTCTCCATCTGCCCTCCTCCCTCAAACATTAGAGACTTAAAGGAAAAGATGAAGACGTGTTCAGTTTTACATCTTCCAGAGCTGGGCACCAAGTAAAAACATGTGGTTTGTTGAAAGAATGCCCAAGTGAGCTAAGCCAATGGGAGCCATTTACAACAAGGGATAAAACTGCCGGTTCTAGTCTGGTCCCTCCTCCTGAGAGCCACGAGCGGTGGGAGTTACCAGAGAGCTACCCTTGAGAAACATTTTTTAATACAATTATACCTGGATCCTATACATTTGCTGATAGTTGCTCCCCATTAGGCCAAGTGAGGGCCCGATCCTCGTGTAGGATAAAAGAGAAGTTGATGGAAGGAGGGGGCAGGCAGGACAAATCCTTTCCCCTTTCCCTCCCTTCTGTGGTCAGGGGCTCTTAAACAACTATAACTATTCCAGAAGTCTGTGTCTGTAAATCAATATCTCCACTTTTTAGATGTGGAAACTGAGGCTCAGAGATTTAAGAGTCTTGCCAAAATCACACAGTTAGTGGCAGAGTCAAGAGTGCAACCTACGCAGCGTGACTGCCGGAGCCCTTAGGCTTCACCACATGGCTTACACTGCTTCCATACATGTGGCTCTTACTCCTCATCTTCCCTCAAGGTGACTTTGGAACCTCTGCTTTCATCTCAGAAACACACCACCTGCTGGCCTGGGGGAGATTCACCAACCTCATAGCACCATCTGCAAAGTGAAGAGAACACTCCTCGCTCACCTAGCAGCAGTCAACTCAGTCCAACAGATATTTCTTGCCTCCTTTGTTTGTGTTCACATATTTCCTGGGCATATCTCAGTCACCACACTTACCACATGCATTACACGTTTTATTCCCCACGGCCCAGTTGCAGAGTAGGTATCCATTAGGAGACAGGTTAGGCTGCTGTAACAACAAAGACACCTAAAAATTTGGTTTACTACTTTCTTACATGAAATTCCAGGGCTGTGGTCAAAGATTTGTACAGCAACCTAACAATACTGGGGACCCAGGTTCTTTCTATTTTGTTGCTCTGCAATCTTCAATAAGCAATTTCCATCACATAATCTAAGATGGTTATGTTAGCTTTCTGTTGCTGCTGAAACATTGCCACAAACCTGCTGGTTTAAAACAATACATACTTGTTATCTTACAATTATAGTGGCCAGAGGTCTAAAGTGGTTCTTACAAGGTGAAGATCAAGGTGTTAGCAGAGCAGTGTTCCTTCGGAAGGCCTTAGAGGAGAATTCTTTCCTTGCCTTTTCTTCAGCTCTAGAAACTACCTGCATTCCTTGGCTCAAGGACACATCACTTCAACCTCTGTTTCTGTGGTTACATTTTCTTCTCTGACTCTGACTTACCTGCCTCCCTCTTTTCCTTAAGAACACATGAGATTACACTGGGCTCACCTAGATAACCCAGGATAACCTCCCCATCAAAATACTTAACTTAATCACATCTGCAAAGTCCTTTATGCCATGTAAGGTAACATACTCACAGGTTCTGGGGATTAGGATGTGGACATCTTTGGTGGCCTGTCATTCTGTCTACCATAGATGGATTCTCCAGCTCCTGCCATTCACCCATATTCCAGCTAATGAAGGGGAGAAAGAAAGGAGACAAGATTTCACAACCAAGAAGTTGCATGCAAATTACTTCTACTCAGACCTCATTGGCCAGAACTTACTAACATGGCCACAGATAGCTGCAAGGGAAACTGGAAAATGTAGTCTTCTGCTAGGTGGCCATGTTTCAGGCTAAAAATTATATCAGTATATTTAAAAAATTTTTTTTAAACACCATAAGTATGCAATCAGAAAGCAGACCATATGAAACTCCACGGGACAAACATCCCAGTCAGTTTTTTTCAATAAATGAACTGCAAAAGAAGCAAAATGTTATGGAGGAGGAACTTTTAGATTTAAAGAAACTTAAAAGACAGATTAGGGCAAGAGAAACAAAGGAAAAAAATAACAAATGGGACTACATCAAACTAAAAAGCTTCTATACAGCAAAAGAAACCAGCATCAAAATGAAAAGGGAACCCACTGTATGGGAGAGCAGATTTGCCAAAGATACATTTGATAAGGGGTTAATTTTCAAAATATATAAAGTATTCATACAACTCAACAAAAGGAACACAAACAATCCCATTTAAAAATGGTCAGAAGACCTAAACAGATAATTCTCCAAAGAGGACATACAAATGACCAAGAGACATATGAAAAAATGCTCATCATCACTAATTATCAGAGAGATGCAAATTAAAAATGACTATGAGATATCACCTCACACCTGCCAGAATGGCTGCCATCAACAAATCATCAAACAACAAGTGCTGGCAAGGATGTGGAGAAAAGGGAACTCTAGTACACTTCTGGTGGGAATGCAGACTGGTGTCACTATGGAAAACAATATGATATTTCCTCAAAAAATTAAAAATGGAACTGCTATTTGACCCAGTGATCCCACTTCTAGGAATATATCCTAAGAAACCTGAGACACCAATCAGAAAGAATATATGTACCCCTATGTTCATAGCAGTGCTATTTACAATAGCTAAGATCTAGAAACAGCCCAAGTGTCCATTAGTAGATGAATGGATACAAAAGCTGTGGTACGTGTACACAATGGAGTACTATGCAGCTGTAAGAAAGAAAGATCTCTTACACTTTGAGACGACATGGAGGGACCTGTATCATGCTAAGAAAAATAAGTCAGCCAGAGAAAGACAAGTATCACATGATGTCACTTATATTTGGAATCTAATGAACAAATTAAACTGATGAACAAAATAGATCCAGAGATATGGAAGTAGGGAACAGACTGACAAACCTCAGAGGGAAGGGAGGTAAAGGGCAGGAAGAGATAAACCAAAGAACTTACATGCATATATGCACAACCAATGGACACAGACAACAGTGTGGGGAAGGTGTGGGGGTGGGAGCGGGGAGGAGGGTGTCAACAGGGGGAAAAGGAGGGACATCTGTAATAGTTTCACCAATAAAGATAAAAAATTTTTAAAAGACAGGACCGTTTGGCTCAGCGGTTAGAGCATCGGCCCACAGACCAGAGAGTACCGGGTTCGGTTCCCGCTAAGGGCACGTACCTCGGTTGTAGTTTGTCCCCGGCCCCGGTTGGGGTCATGTGGGTGGCAGCCACTCGATGTGTCTCTCTCACATTGATGTTTCTCTCTTTCTTCCTCCCTCTCTCCCTCCCACTCTATCTGAAGATAAATGCAAAAATGTCCTCGGGTGAGGATAAAAAAAAAAAAATTTTAAAGACAGATTAACCAATCACAATGTATAGACCCTCTTTGGGTCCTGATTCAAACAAACAAACAAAAACACTTAAACACTTATGCAACCACTGGAAATTTGATTACTAGTTGGATATTTAATGGTATCCAACTATTAAATTACTTTTAATAAAGTAATTACTATTAATTACTTTTAATAGTAATTAAAAGGAATTACTATTAATTTTTTTTAACACTTCCATCCACTAATGGTACTGTGCTAATGTAAAAAGTGGTTCTTATCTTTTATAAATACATAATCAAATATACATAAGTGAAATAATATGACATCTGAAATTTGTTTCAAAATAATACAGGAGGGGAGGAGTGGGCAGAATGTTAATAGATCAGGTTTGGACATGGGTTAATGGTTGCCGGAGCTGGTAAGGGGGCTCACTGTGCTGTTGTGTCTATTTCAATGTTTGAAATTCTTCCTAATGAAGAGTTAAATAGCAGGTTAGGCTGGAAAGGGAAGAAGAGGCAGGGGAAGGACTGAATGAACTGGGAGCAAATTTGATGGACCCAGCAAGTCCCCAAGACCAGATGTCTCTTTCTCCTCATCTCTCCTGCCTCTCCCTAGTTCCTGAGCCCTCATCCCAAAATAGCTAAGGAGGGACCGTGAGACCCAAAACCCCTGAGCCAGATGGATCAGAGGCCAAATGTCAGGGCAGAGGAGAGCCCTCTTGACCATAAAGACATCACATCAGTGCCAGCCCCTGGTCCTGTGTTTGCCTTTGACTACCACAGGTGAGGGTGTTCCTGCCTCAAGAGCATGCAGTGGGGGCAGGTTCATCCTTATCCATTCGGAGAATCCTGGGCATAAAGGGGCCTCAAGAAGCCATCAGCTCCATCCCCGTCTCCAAGGTCTGGACTTCGTAGTTAGCTGGGTATGTGGAGCCACGGAACCTGTTTCTGTCCCAGGGCTGCCATAGCTAAGCATGTGGGCCCTGGGCAGGTTGCTCCAGACTCCTACACTGTGCATTGGGAATAAATGTTACTGGTGTCGGGGCAGGGCAGGGACACTGGCCCCTGAGATGTGGACTCTGCTGGGCCCACCTTCTCTGGGGACGCCTTGCACAGAGCTGCCTCCTTGGGCCTCTCCCAGCCCCCGCTCCTTGGCCCTGCCTGCACCAGCCTCTCTGCATCTGTCATCAGCCCGCTCTGCTCCCCCGGGACCAGGCTTTGTTTGGGGGCGACTGGCAGGCTGCCCGTGCGCACAGTGGAGGCAGTGACGCCCACTGCTGCAGACAATACTTCTCAGGCTGCATGGTTACCTACGCTTCCAGCCGCCCCACACCCCACTGTGGCCCCCAGTTCCAAGAAATCCAGCTCTCAGAATAGCCAGACAGGCTCCCCAGTGCCCCATCCCTACCCCACCCACTGCTTGCTCATAGCTGCCATCCAAAGGGAAAGGAAGCCAGGCAAGAATAACCCCCAACCTCCTACCGCGCACCGTGGACGCAGGCACATGCCTTGGTATATCGAACCCTTACAGTCCTAGGAGATAGGAGCTGGCCTAGACATACCTCACAGCTGCGAAAAGTGAGACTCCGAGAGGAGAAGTGACTTACCCAAGGTAAGTGAGGGGCAGAGCAGCACTGGAGTCTGGGTGGACCTGACCCCTAAGTTCAGAGCACACCCCTGGAAGCACAGTTCCAGGCTCTGGTCTCTGTCACACAAGATCAGCACCGTGTTCTTGGAAGCCAAGTGGAGACAGGGCCTGAGGGAGGCTGTGCTGTGTATTCAGGAGAAGCCAAAGACTACGACATTCATGGTCCCCGGTGTCCACTGGGATGGGGACTTCCAAGTAAGTGCCTTTCCGGCCTGAAGGACAGGTTTCTGCATCTCCTGCTGAGCCCCAGCCTCACTCAGGCTTCTGCTTCACCCACCCCCAGCTCAGTGCTGGGCCAGGTAGACGGAGTCAAAGAACAGGCCTCTGTCCTCCATACCGGGAAGGGAGGGCAGCTGGAAGGCCAGGGAAAAGCAGGCACCCCGGCAAGAGTGTGAGTGGAGCCAGGAGTCCGATGGCTCCATTCTACATGGAGAAAGTAAGACCTGGGAAGGGCGTGGAAGGGCTCAGAGAGTGTCACACAGCAGCACACAGCCGACACAGTGGAGACCTGGTCTTTGGGCTGCAGCCAGGCCCTCTCCACTGTGCAGATGTGCTGCCCTGCCCTGCAATGCCTCCTCACTCCACCCTTCTACCCTTGACTTGACCTGTTGTCTTTCTTGTCTTAACTAGTGGGCTTTACCTCACACCTCCATTTATCCCTCTGGGGGTCTGAGGCATTGCAAATGACCAAAGGTCCCAACTGACCAAAGGAAGCCCAGATACAGGGTCAGCCACAGGGGAACACTCCATGTGGCATGTTGTCATGCCTTCTGGCCTTTGCTCCTGTTATTCGCTAAGCCTTTTCCTTCAGTTCTCCCAGTAGCCACTCCTACTCATCCTTCAACACCCAAGAAGAAGAGTACCAGTATGTCCTCCTTGGGAAAGTCTTCCTGGAGATTCACAGGAGAGTTTGTCGCCCACTCTGGGTGCTCCCACAGGGTGTTTTTTTGTTTTTGTTTTTTATCCTCACCCGAGGACACTTTTTGCATTTATCTTCAGACAGAGTGGGAGGGAGAGAGGGAGGAAGACAGAGAGAGAAACATCGATGTGAGAGAGACACATTGAGTGGTTGCCACCCACACGACCCCAACCAGGGTGGGGACAAACCGCAACCGAGGTATGCGCCCTTAGCGGGAACCGAACCCAGGACTCTCTGGTCCGCAGGCCGATGCTCATCCATGGGTGTCTCATCTCCCCACTAGATGAAGCTCCCAGAGGCCAGAGAACCTGTCTGGAGCATCCTTAGATCCGGCCGCAGTGCCTAGCTTGGAGCCTGGGAACAGAGTGGGTGCTCACAGAATGCTTGAGGAATGGAGGGAGAGTAGGCCTGTTGCAGGCACACAGGCTGGAAATCGCTTTTCAAAACCAGGGGGAAGCAGCAGCTCAGGAGTTCTTCACAGAGGTGGCAGGACAGGATGTAGGGCAGAGGCAGATGACAGGTGTCCTGGGCAGCCTGGATACCACTCATGAGGTCCTTGTCCTCTCTCTCTGCCAGGAAACACCTGCCCTGGGTGCCACTGACCAGGGGTGGGCAGGTTTAGGGAGAGAATCAGGCCTCCCCAAGGCACCCGATCTCCCCTTGGAGGCGTATGGCTGGGGCAGCTGCTGGGGGCAACAGCTGGTGTCTGTCCCTGGAGCCCAACGGCTGTGTGTGCCTTAATCCCAGTTCCTTGGAGCCCCCCATGCTGGCAGGTGGGCTGATTGGGCAGAATGGAGGCAATGGTAGAGGGATGGGGAGCCAAGGCCCCTCCCCAGGCCCCACAGCCGCCCACTGGATCTTGCCACATGTGCCGTCCCCATCGCCAGGCCCCCACCAACAGCTCTCCCCTCGGCCCCGAGCTGCTCCTCCCTCAGCCCTTCCATGGAGGCCTGACCTTCTTTAGGCAGGAAGATTCAGCTTAAGAGTTTAAGCTAGAGCCCTGGCCAGGTGGCTCAGTTGGTTGGAGCGTTGTCCTGTACACCAAGAGGTGGCAGGTTCCATCCCCGGTCAGGGCACATTCCTAGGTTGCAGGTTCAATCCCCAGTTGGGCGTGTACGGGAGGCAACCAATCAATGTTTCTCCCTCACATGGGTTTCCCTCTCTCTTTCTCTCTCTCTCTCTCCCTTCCTCTCTCTAAAAATCAATAAAAACATATCCTCAAGTGAGGATTTAAAAAAAAGTTAAACTAGAAACTACAAAGAAGAGCTGGATGCCACAGCCCCCTTAGTGTCTGTTTCCTGGATGGAGTAGGGGGCAACCAGACACAGGTGGAAGCAAGTGTCCACGCTGGGACCGAGGTGTGGGCATACCCGACACAGAATGTGAGCAGTGGGTGCGAGACACAGGTGTGGTGTGGACATGGGATGTGAGGTGTGTTCTGTAGGTGAGGGGTGCACAGTATGTGAGGTATATACACGAGCAAGGAATACATGGAGTGTGAGGGGTACACAGCGTATGATGTGGAATGTGTGTGAGGCGGAGGTGGTGTGAGAGGTGTACACAGTAGGAAAGATATGTTCCTTTATGTGAGATATACTCATGAGTGAGGGGTACATGGTGTGGAAGATATAAACAGAATGCAAGGTGCACATGATGTGTGAGGTGTACACGGAGTTGGAAAGGTACATGAAGTGCGAGGGGACGGTTTGTGCGGTGTACACTGTGTAAGATATACTTGGAGTGTGAGGTCCATGTGGAATGTAACGTGTACATGGAGTGTGAGGTGTACACCATGTGAGATGTATTCGGTCTGGGAGGGGAATGTGGTGTGAGAGGGGTCCACACTCATGCCTGTGACAGACCACAAAGGGGCATGGAGGTACGTGGGTGAGGACAAATGGTCCAAAGAAAGGTGCCTGTCAGCTCTGTCCTGGACCCAGACACTGGACCCTTGGCATCAATGGCAGAGGAGACAGAGGGATGTCCTCTGGCTTTTCACAAACTCTTACATGAGAAAGCTACTTGGAGAGGCTTCCCGTGACCGTCTGTCCTAACAGAACCCTTCGCATGCCTGCCTAACACTGCTACTGCCGCCTTTTCCGTGTTGTTTCAGTAAAGCACAGTGAGTCTGTATCGCAGACCCAGGAATCCGGGCCTGCAAAGACCCCGGTGCTCACGCTGGGGCAGAAAACTGCTTTAATTACATGAAGAATAAGCTTGAAGGAGAGAGACTGAATGAATGGACTCTTCAGGGCTCTCCAGGAGGCGGACATCAGGTGGCTCCTACACTGGGCCTCAGCCTGCCCTGCCTCTGGCAAGCGTCTGGGCTCCTGCCTACTTCCTCCGCTGGCTTCCCGTCCCGGGGAGGAGCCTGGAGGGGAGAGCCGAGTGAGGGACGCAGGGGGTGAGGTGCACGGGGCGTGTGGGCCCATTGGGGTGCGAGCTGTGCCAGTTACAGGGCTTTCTCCTCCCACAAGGCCCAGCTGGCCGCGGGCCCCTCACCCTGTGAACACAAGGCACTGTACACATGCTTTCGTGTGCAAGAAGCATCCCATCCTCACCTCACCCTGTGGTCACAAGTCAGCCATCAAAGCCATCCTCAACCCCCCTCTCATGCCAGCCCACACCCTCCCCCAGCCGAGGCAGCACCAGACATTCAGGCCACATGTTCCTAGAAGAGCAGAAGCCATGCCTCTCCTGTTCCCCAGACTCCCTGCTCCTGGCGGAGGTGACTGTCCCACAGAAGGTGCTCAGTATGTTCTTTCTGCCTGGAACGTGCTGCCCAGAAGGGCACATGGCTCACTCCCAAATCTCTTTTACCTCTTTGCTCACATGTCACTTGGTCAACCAGACCACTCTGTTTAATTCTGCATCCAGTCCTGCCTGGCACCCCGATCCCACTCACCCTGCTCTGCTTTTAATATTTTTCCGCAGCACACCTCGCCGTCTAGCGTGCTCCATAGTTTACTCATCAGTATGCTTACTGTCGACTGCTGTTCCTTCTGCGGGACTGTCGGCTCCACGAGGGCAGGGAACTTTGTTTTGCTTTATTCCCAGCACCTGGCACAGAACATGAGCTGCATAAATATTTGCTGAGTGAGTGAACGAATTAGAGTGGACGGGTGACGGTGGGCATGGGCCCCATGGTGCCAACGGTGCACACACCACTCACGCAGCCGTCCCCGGCTCACCGGGGCAGGAAAGAAGTATACCTGCCATTTGTGGTCTCCCTGTGCCCTTCCCTCTCCATGGGGACCCCTTTTCTCCAACTCCCGGTTCATCTGCTAAACTCCCAACCCCTGCTGATATGTGGGAGGCTGGAGAGTATCCCAAAGTGAGAAGTGTGGCCCTCTGTGGAGAATCTTTGGGACCCTGACCCTGAATCTGGGACCGTGTCTATACCCTCTGACCACCCCAGACTGGGCCCAGGGCAGGATCCATACCCAAGCGTCAGGCAGTTTCAGGCTTTCCCAGTAGGCAAGGTTGGCAGGGGACAGAGTGCTCAGGGTGAATCCAGGAACAAGAAGGGAAAGCCTGGGGACAGAGAGGGGACCTGGGGCTGGCCTTGCCCCACCTGGCCCACTCATGTTTTCACCCTCCGGCCCTGTGGCACCCCCATCCATGGCCAAATATGTGCCAGGCCACAGGGAGAGGCCACACGTCCAGCCTGGGCAGGGGCGGGGTGCCTGAGGACCGGGACAGGTGCAGGCTGGATTGGGTTTCCAGAGGCTATATATATATATAAAAAGGCTGCCGAGAGCCCTTGGGCCGGCCGCTCCCTGAGGGTGCAACACTGTGGGGCCCCGCCAGGAACGCTCTGAATTCCTGTCCAGAGGCTGGCTCTCCATTTATAGCCTGAGTCAGGCAGGCCAAGGGAGCTGAGGAGGGGGGACAGAAAGGGCGGAAGAAGAAGAGGCCAGGGAGCCCTCCCCACCCCCACCTGCTGCCGAAGGAGCTCTTCATTGTGGAGAGCAGAAAACCAAGGCCCGGGTGTAGTGTGCACTTGCCCCCAGTCACAGAGCCACCAGTCTGCTCAGCCTTGAGCTGGAGGAAGAGGTGCTGGCAGATGGCCCCTCCATAGGACCCTCAGCCCATTGTCACTGAGCTCTCCCAGAACAAAGCCAGCACCTGTGTCCCCTCGGGACACACTTGACTGGACTCTGCAATGTAAGGGTGTGGATTTTTTCAGCTTCCAAGCTTGATGTCCTTTTCCTCCCTGCCCCCAACCCAGCACTAGGGCTGAAAGGCACCAGGTCCCAGGGCGGACATACTTCTCCCTGCTCTTTCAGCAATAGGGATGAGATGACGGTGTTGGCAGACCTCTCGCCAGAGATGTGGTGGCACTGGGCAGGCATGGGCCCCAGTCCTGGAGAGGTCTGCCATGGTCATTGAGTCCAGGGATTCCCAAACTCTTCAAGCAGCAGAAGCCTTGTAGCCAACAAAAATCCATGTGGAAATCTCATATAAACGTAGCATGTACCACTAGGGTATGTGTGCATTTTTTAAAAGCGCTTCCTAATTACTGAAGAAGGAGATTAACCTACAAATCAAGTTTAAAACTCTCAAAGCAGTTTAGATTTCTAAGCCACCATGATAAAATATTAAATGTGTTTGGTAAGTTCAAACGTAACATTTGTCTACTGTAAAGGCACCTTGAGGGCAGCCCTGAGGTGGTTTTTGTGAATGCAAAACACAAAAAGCAAACTTATAATCATTTAAGTCTCAGCATCCAATTCATTTCTGTGTTTGCTTGCTCAGGTTTGAGAAAAGTCTAGATGTGTATGGATACGTGGTTTGAAGAGCTCACCTGGCAATCTCAAAGTACTCTTCAATTAAATGGTTCATTCATTCATCCAACAAATATTTATTGAGTACCTACTGTGTGCGAGGCATTCTGCTGAGGCCAAGCAAGTAGGAAGAAATATTTGTTTCTAAATCACTAATGTAACAATTATTCACATTCTTCATTGTGACTGGCAGTCAAGTGAAAAGACTGAAGCTTATAATAAGCACCAAATCTCTCTTGGGTATACTATTATGGTCTTACAGCAAGCCATGTATACAGGAACATGCCCCAGTCCGATGGGCCTGAGTCTTGTCTGGGAAAAGCAAGTATGACTGAGCATTTATGTCTAATCGACTATGCAACTGTCTAGTGTAGAAAAAATACAACCAACCTCATTAATGACACATTTCAAGAAGTTCAAATATATAGAGAGAAAGTCAAAGGACCACCCATTCATTCATTTGACCTTTATCAAGTTCCTACTGTGTGAAAGCCACTGTGTTGGTTTCTGGAAGTGCCATGATGAACAAAACGTCTCTGCCTTCATGGAGCGACATCAATCAGTGAACAAACTAATAAAGAAGATAATTAAGGAGTGGCTGTGCTAAGAAGGGAATGAGCAGGTTGATGTGACCCAGCTACCTTAGAGAGGATGGTGAGAGAGGCAACATTGAGCTGAGACCTGATTTGTGAAAAGCAGCCAACCTTGGAAAGACCCCAGGAGAGGGCGCTATAATCAGCAAGCACAAGGCACTGAGGCAGGACCGTGTTCAGTGTTGGAAAACATGAAAGGTGGTCAGGCTAGAATGGAGCGATCAAAGGGGACAGTGATTCTGGTGAAATCGCAGAGGTGGGCTGAGGGCAGCTCATGCAGGGCGAGGAGATGAGATTTTATTCTAAATGCAATGAGAAGCTGTTAGGGATTACTCAGGCCGCTGTGTAGTGAATGAATACACTAGGACCAGAGCGGAAGCAAGAGCAGCCAGGAGGCTGTTGGGGTCGTCCATGGCAGCAGTGTGGCAGCTTAGTCCAGGATGGTGGCACTGCAGATGGAGAGACTTGAGAGATGTCCTGGAGGTCAAGTGGACAGGTCCTCCACATGCACAGATCTCTCCTCTGGAACTCCAGCTGCATACATCCTCTTGCCTACTTGACACCTCCACCTGGATATCGAACATGCACTTCAAATTTTGCCCAAACTCGGACCTCTTGATCTGCCACGCACAAACCTGCTCTTCCCCAACTTCATTCTTCCAGGAGTCATCCTCAACTCCTCTCACCCTTAACTCCTGCCCACATCCAATTATGAATAAATCTTGCTGGCTCCATCTTCAAAATGTATCTGAAATTCAACCACTTTCACCTTCTCTACAGCTGCCACCCACATCTAAGCCACCGTTACTACTCACTGTGAATATTGCCACAGCCTCCAGTTGGTCTCCCCACTTCTGCCTTTGCTCTCTACAACCAACATGCTCCTGTTAGAATGCAAGTCAGATTATGACATTCTTTTCTTCTGCTCAAGCCCTTCAGTGACTTTCCAGAATACAATTCCCTTGCTCGCTCTCTGACCCCATTTCCCACCACTCTCCCACTTGCTCACCCTTCTCTAGGCATATCAGCCTCCTTGCTATACTTTAAATCTACCAAACACAATCCTGCCCCAGGACCTTTGCACATGTTTTTCTTTCTGTCTGGCTCCAGATGTCTACTTCTGCCCCACACCCCTTCATTCAGGTCTTTGCTCAAATGTAATCAGCCTAGAGAGGTCCCTTCTCTGACCACTCCGTATAATGAAATAATCTTCATCACTTTGTTCCCATGACTTATTTTTCCTTATAGAATTTATAATCTCCTGGCATTATATACTTCTTTGTTTATTCATTTATTGTCTGTCATCCTACCCTAAAATGTAAGCACCATGAAAGCAGGGTCTTGGTTTTGTTCATTGCTTTATCCCCAATGCCTGGACCAGTACCTGGCACATTAAACTGATGCTCCATAATATATGTTGGATAAATAAATGAAAGTGATGTTATGGCATGAAGGGAGGTGAGCACTTCATGAAGGGGACCTTCAGCACTGCTACAAGTGAAGAAGGCAGGGCTCCAAAAGAGCCCTCTATGTTAGTGGGAAGAGAGGGCTTCCCAGCACCCAGAGAGCCAGTTAGGACAACTTTCAGAAGTTAGTAGAAAAGGCACAAAAATCATTGTTGCTTATATCTCTGGGCTCCAGGAGAAGAGACTCAAAGGAGTGTCTGGTCCAAGGGAGACCTCTAGCCAGAGTGCTGAGAGACAGGTGTGGACTGCAGATTCAGGAAGAGGCTGAGAGGCCCTGTGGGTGTAGGTGTACCCCAGGGCTTGTGAGGGAGCCAGAGATTCCTTGGGGTGGTTGCCTCCTCCTGTTCTCAGTCTCTGCAGTGGGGCTGCTGGGAAGAAATGCAGCTGCAGCCTCTGTGGGAGCTGAGCTCTGAGACTACATGGGCCCCTGTCAGGGCTCAGTGCCCCAGCCAACAGCTGGGAAGCCTACAGGGAGGGCACAGTGTACAGGGTGCCAGCGACAGAAGCAAGCCCTTCTTGTTAGTATAGCCTTGCACCTGGGACTGAGGGCTTCCACATCCTTTGTCTCTAGATTCTCACCACCATCACTACAGCAGATCGTTATTATTAATATCCCCCAATTTACAAAGTGGGGAAACAGACTCAGAAGGCCAGTGACTTCCACAAAATCACACAGGAAACTGTGGAGTCTGTGCTGAACTTAGGTCATTCATTGGTCTGCAAACTGTACTCTCAAAGACTCCACTCTGAAGCGGGGTTCTCAGGATGAGTCTGGGCGCTCGAGGCCTTTGCGCAATGAACTTTTCTGGCGCAGCACCGCGCACGATGGGGAGGCAAGACGAGGCAAGCCCTGAGCAGATGGGAGTTTTCTTTCCAGCTGAAGAAATATCTCCTCCTAGAGCGGCACTGGATACCTGGATGCCAAAACGCGCAGGTTGAGATGGGTAGCCGTCCGCTTCCCTCCCTCCAAGCAAGGGCAGGAGCTGAGTTTGGAGAGACTGGCGCAAAGCTTTCGCAACAATCCTGAACTCCGGTATAGATGCAGCTGAATTTCTAACGGTCCAGGGAAGATGAGCAGGAACTGGTTTAATGACAAGGCTGTCTCGTCCAGTTTGTCTCAGGTTTGCCCACTTAGACTCTCGGAGTCTCTCTCTCAATTGCGTGTTTCTCTGCCTCTGACTCTAGCGTTCTGCTTTCTGAGTGTCTCTCAACCTCTTGGGCATATTGCTCACGTTCTCACTATCTCAGCTCTGATTGTGTCTCTGCCCCAGTACCATGTGTCTCTCTCCAAATCTCTCCCGATCTGATTTCTACGCCTACCCTACTTCTGGTTCCTCCTCCCCCACGCCAAATCAGAGGACAGGGAAGCCCAAAGTCACTTGGGAGGTGAGTGCCCTGGGCCAGCATTTCCCGCGGACACAAGAAGAATCTTGTGCTGGAGAGGTTTGGAAAGAGTGTGCCCGGGAGCCAAGTGCAGCCGCGTTGAGCTGCCAGCTTCTGCCTCCCTTCCTGCCTAGGGAGGAGACCGAGAGCGCGCGCCCGCGAGTGTGGTGAGGTAGGGGGGTGGCCCCTGCGGCCACCCTGGGGATCCCAAACTCCTCCCTCCCCTGTTCCTATTGGTCTCGGGCGCCCCCGCCCCCAGCAGCCCGCTCCAGCCCGGGGGGCCTGTAGGCTACTACGGGATAAATAGCCCCCGGCGCCTGGCTTGAAGATAGGGGTGGAGAAGCCCCAGGGTACTGCCGCCACTTTCCCGGGAGCCCGTCAGGCCGGACCGGACAGGGCAGGGTGGGGGCCGGTCGGGTATACATTCAGACGCCCAGCACTTTGCTATCACACGGCCGGCTCCAGAGAGGCAGAAAGTTTAAGGCAACCCCTGCTGTTGGGGTTGGGCAAAGCCAGGATTGCACCGCCCCCAGCTGGGATATGGAGCTGCTCTCGCCGCCGCTACGCGACGTAGACTTGACGGGCCCCGACGGCTCTCTCTGCAACTTTGCCACAGCGGACGACTTCTACGATGACCCATGTTTCGACTCCCCGGACCTGCGCTTCTTCGAGGACCTGGACCCGCGCCTCGTACACGTGGGCGCACTCCTGAAGCCAGAGGAACACTCGCACTTCCCTGCGGCTGTGCACCCGGTCCCGGGGGCGCGCGAGGACGAGCATGTGCGCGCGCCTAGCGGACACCACCAGGCAGGCCGCTGTCTACTGTGGGCTTGCAAGGCGTGCAAGCGCAAGACCACTAACGCGGACCGCCGCAAGGCCGCCACCATGCGTGAGCGGCGCCGCCTGAGCAAAGTCAACGAGGCCTTTGAGACGCTCAAGCGCTGCACGTCTAGCAATCCCAACCAGCGGCTGCCCAAGGTGGAGATCCTGCGAAATGCCATCCGCTATATCGAGGGCCTGCAGGCGCTGCTACGCGACCAGGACGCCGCGCCCCCTGGCGCCACTGCCGCCTTCTACTCGCCTGGCCCACTGCCCTCCGGCCGCGGTGGCGAGCACTACAGTGGCGACTCGGACGCGTCCAGCCCGCGCTCCAACTGCTCCGACGGCATGGTAAGGCTGGAATCCCGGGCTAGAGAAGTGGGAGCAGCTCTTGGGGGATATCTGCGAATCACTTCCGAGGGAGGGGAGCTTGCCCTCAGTGGGGAGGAATGAACCGGGAACCTCCCGGGGAGTGGTCCCCGTGTCCTGGGCAGCTGTCACTGGGGTGGTCTAATGTTTGGGGGACGCACGGTACAGATGCGGTCCACCCGACTGGGAACGCTATTAGAACACTGCTGCACCGTGATCTGCTCTTTCTCCACTTAAACCTGTTTCCAAAGTTAAGATGTGTGTTCCTAGGTGACTGACACCTTCTATTTGGCCTGACACGCTGCAGACAGCCCCTGTCCACCCTTACCCCATCCCCACCATCAAGTAGGGCAGGAAACTCGTGGCTGAGACGGGGAGCTGGGGTGGGGACACAGAGGGTGATGCTCCGGCGGTCTCGCGGGCCTGAGTCGGTCGCCCTTGCCCTTTGCAGATGGACTACAGCGGCCCCCCGAGCGGTGCCCGGCGGCGGAACTGCTACGATGGCACCTACTTCAGCGAGGCGCCCAGTGGTGCGTATTTGTGCCTCATTCCCACGTTCCCCTTTGAGCTGTCCTGGCTTCCCTCTACCTAGGACCACCCACCACCACCACCATCACCATAACACACACACACACACACACACACACACACACACACACACACTGGAAAATTGTACAAAGAACAAAATATTAAGCATGTAGCTCCCTCTCTTTTCGCCCCAAACTCTCGCTGGATCGTCCTGGACCATGACAGGCCCCCAGTGTCCCGTCTGTCCCAAAACACTGGGACCAGAGTGGGGGAGTTGGCCGAGACTCAACCCCTGGATACTAACCTACCCCTCCTCGCGCAGAGCCCAGGCCCGGGAAGAGTGCTGCAGTGTCGAGCCTCGACTGCCTGTCCAGCATCGTGGAGCGCATCTCCACCGAGAGCCCCGCCGCACCCGCGCTTCTGCTGGCGGACGCGCCGCCAGAATCCTCTCCGGGCTCACACGAGGCGGCCGCCCCAAACGAGGGCGATCGTGGCGCCCCCACCCCTACCCCCGATGCTGCCCCGCAGTGCCCCGTGGGCGCGAACCCCAACCCGATATACCAGGTGCTCTGAGGGTGTGGGCGGCCGTGTCGGAGGACGCCGCTGTCCACCTGCCCGAGGGATGGTGCCCCTAGGGTTCCCTCGCGCCCAAAAGATTGAGCTTAAGTGCCAACCACTGCCCCCAATCGCGCTTTAAAAGCGACCCCTCACAAGGGGGGAGAGGCGGGAGAACTGATGTGTTTCCGCCTTCCGCACCCCAGAGCAAGGACACAGTCCTTTTTCCCCATGCAACGCCCTTCCCTGAGACCCGCTGCGACGACTGTTAAGTGTTCCTCCATGGGACAGAGCTGATCCTGGAGGGGCCAGGCCCTTCCTCTTCCCCACCCCTTTCCCCCAAGGGAGGTGGGACCCCGCAGACCTAAGCCCCGTTCCCGGACACCCGGCTCCCTTACGCGGCCGTGGCCTCTCCTTTGCCGGCCCCGGAGAAATCAGCTCGTGCCCACCGCCAGCGCGCCGCGCTCCCATCCCAAGTGTAACGTGTACCGGTAACCACTCCCACCCCCTGTTCAGGACCACTTTTTGTAATACTTTTGTAATGTATTCCTGTAAATAAGAGTTACTTTGCCCGAGCAGGAGCCCCTAGGGCTGTATTTATCTCTGAGGCATGGTGTGCGGTGCGAAAGGGACTTTGTATGTTTATACGGGGGGGGGGGGGGGGGGGGCGAGCTGCAGGCGCTCGCTCACGTGTAGGAAATAAAAATGCTAATTTATACCACGGTCGTTCTGGCTTTCCCTAGGGAGAGGGACAGACTATTGACCAGAAGGAAAATCGCAAGCTGGGCCCTGTAGGTAGGTGGCAGACGGATTGGAAGAAGGAAGCCTGGGGCCAGGAGAGGGAAGGGAGGGATGTATGTGTCTCCAATATGTGGGGAAGTTCCTGTGACCTTGACAAACAGCATCACACACAGGTCAGTGGTTTTCATGTCAGATGCTATTAGAATGATCTGAGTCGTTTATAGAGCTCCATGTCTGGCCCCACCTCCCAGAGAAGCTGCTTTAATGCGTCTTATATGTCCCAGATACCCCGGGGCCATGTATTGGTTACTTCCTAAAAGCTTCCCAGGTGATTCTGAAGTGCATGTGAGACTGAGAATCACACTTCTCCATACACAGAGTGAAGCCAGAAAGATCACTGAGAAGTTGTGGCCCCAGGTGCCACTCGGAATCCTCATGGGTACAGAGGAGGTGACAGGGTGCTCACAGCATTATGAGGAAACACTAAATGAGTGTAAAGGGGCATGGTAAGCTGCACGGTACTCACAGGCTCTTAGTGATAGGTGCAACCACAGGGGATATTACTGAAGATCAGACAGGTACAGACGCCTCAACTCAGCCAATAGCCCAGCACACAGAGTATCCCGGCACTGTTAGATCTCATCAAACCCAGAACCTGCAAGGAGAGGGGCACGTGCCAACCTGCAGCACCACGTGTGGCATGGATGCTCTCATCAAGATACACACACTCAGAGAGCAGAGGAGGGCCACTGATTTAGCCGAGGTGCTGGGGCAGGTTTTCTGGAAGAAGTGCCACTTGAGCTGTCTCTTGAGAAACAGGAAAAATAACACAAAGCTCATAGACCCAGTCACAACCACAAAGGAGAGATCACACACACACAGAGGCACTTCTGCCCTCCCATCCTCCCTTAGAAGGGTAGCCTGGCAAAAATTCTTCCCCATTCACACACCACCCCAACCCCACCCTCTAACACACGTACTTTTGCCACCAAGACCTCAGGGCTCTCTAATCCCACCCTCACAGACCCTTTTTCCCTGAAAACCTTACAAGCCTACTTTCAAGGGCTCTGCTCACCAAGCGGGGGGCCCTGGGGAATGCAGGCAAGATGTGATGCCAGCAGGAAGGGCCTCGCTACATATCTGAGGATCTGCTCTCTGCTCTCCCCAGCGCAGGGTCCCTGAGGAGTCTCTGTTACTAATGGTCCTCAGCTTTTCCTCTGGCCGCTTCCCCAGATGTACTATGGGGTTTCTTACGCTCCTTTGAGACCCCTTGGGGCTCATTTGTGAATTCATTCAACAGATGCCAAGTCCTTTGCTGGGTGAAAACAGAGACCAGTGGACACCGTTCCTGCCCTCAGGAAGCACCCAGACATTTGGGGAAATTCTATCTTTTAGCAGCTGGTTACATTAGAATCAGTTAAGCGCTCTAATGGGGTATATGTGGCAGAGGAACATGGTAGGTACAGAAACCATAGACAAGCAGGTCACCCCTAACAAGAATCTTGAGGGAGCTGGTCAGGAAAGAGGAGCCAAATAAGGTAGCTCCAAGCTGAGGAAACAATAGCTGCAAAGACCCGGAGGTGACAGAGCAAACTGTGCCTTTGTGGAACCAAAGCTGCTCACAGGGAGGGGCCAGGGATGAGATGGAGAAAAAGGCAGAGGCAGGGCCATTTGGGCTTTATCCGAAAGGCAACAGGGAGCCACAGAAGAATCCAAACAGGGGAAGGATTCACATAAATCTGTATTTCAGAAAGGCCAGTCTGGGCTGGCAGAAAGGATAGGATGGGAGACATGTCAGAAGTGCCACCGGAGGCCACACAGGACACATAACATGGCCTGAGCTGGGGCAGTGAGTGGCGGGTGGGAGAGAGCACCGGAGCGGAGAGAGTTGTGCCAGACAAAGTGCAGATGCTGAGGGTACGCTGGAGAACCTTGAAGCACAGTCCTTACCCTCAGACCGCTTAACATTCACTGGGGAACTAGCCATTAGACAGAGAACCAAGTGGATAGATGCAGTCCTAAATGCTGAGAAGTGCTTTAAGAAAGAGTAGAGAGTGTAATGGCTGGTGATCATGGGGTAAGAAGAGGTAAGGAGGTGAAGAGAGGAGGAGGCAGAGTTTCTGCACTGAGGGAATCACAAAAATGAAGACGGCTCTAGTACCCTACAGAGAGCTAGTGTGCAATTGGAAAAAGGTGTCCCTCTTTCCCGAAGTCACTGCTGTGCACAGGGGTTCATGTCTAGGCGAGCCACCACTGGACTTCAGCCCCCACTCGCTTCTCCAGTCAGGTGCACCTATGCAGCGAACACCTGTTCACATTGCCTTATGCGTGAAGGTCCTAAAGAAACGAGGAAACAGGAGGAGCCAAGGACGAGGTTCTGGTTTGTTTCTGAGAGGGCAGTGGTGCCACTGCAGAGATGGAGACCTCAGGAGAATCAGCAGCTATGGGGGAAGATTTAGCCCAGCACACTTCCAGTTACAAGTGACGGAAACCCAGTTCACACTAGCTTAAAGCCCACGAGGGGTGTGTTGGAAGGACAGGGGGCAGCTCACGCATGGAAGAGCACGACATGCACTGCAGCTTCCACGGGCTGGAGAGCTGGGGCTGGAGCCCCTCCTGCTTGTTCATACCTCCCCTTCTTGCCTCTGGCTTTACAGTCTCCTACTCCACGTTGATTTTCTCCAGCAACTCAGGGATTACCTTAGATCTCACCATTAAATCCCAGTTAGAAGATTTCCAGGGAAGCCCTGGCTGGTGTGGCTCAGTTGGTTGAGCACCATCCCATGCAACAAAAGGTCGGTTCCATTCCCAGTCAGGGCACATGCCCAGGTTGTGGATTCGATCCCCAGTGCTGAGGGTGCACGGGGGTGGCAAACGATCAATGTTTCTCTCTCACATCGATGCTTCTCTCTCAAATTAATAACATTTTTTTAAAAAGAAAATTCCCAGGGAAGAACTCTAATGGACTCTAATTGGACCAGCTTAGGTCATGAGGCAGGATTTGAACCCATGCAGAGGGGCTCCAGAGACTGCACTCTGAGCTGCCTTGCTCTGTGGCCTCCGCCTCTAAAGAGGATGTTAGGAAAGAGTAAGTGAGGAAAGTCAGGAGGAGGGGAGCAGCTGAAAATTGGATCACCCCATAAATGATGGGACTTGAGCCCCCCACCGCCCCTACCGGCATGTTCCTCACCTCAGTCCCTGGGGGGAGGAGGCATCTAGCTGAGCCCAACCCATATGCAGTGTATATGAAACATCCTTTGTTCTTGGGGCCCTTTTTACCTGGGCTGGATCTGAGGAAACACTGGGCCATGCTCTCCATAGAGACATATTAGTATGTCTCTACATGTGTGTGCTCATACAAGAACACACGTGTGCCCAGAGCACACCCCCGGAGGCAGCTGCACCATGAAGTTTAAGCGCCAGGTCCTCTCCCTTGCAGGAGCCCTTCTGGAGGCCCTGGGAAAGCCCTAGAAACGGGTTCATGTGGTCTAGTTGCTTTTTTAATTTGCCAAAGTAAATTATTGTAGCCAATTGATTATGACCATTGTCCATATTCTGATTTCCCCTTTGTGTTGGGTGGCATGTCCGGACATGCTGGCATCCCTATATTTTGTCTGGGTTTAATGGAATATATTTTAAATAAATGGCATATAAAAACAGAAGCAAAAATGATGCACAATTAAATAAATTGATTCTGACATTGACAGGGCAATAGTACCCCAAAAATATATTTGAATCATACCAAAAAGCAGTTTATTAAAAGAAAGAGATAACTTTTTAATGGAACTATTGAAAAGACTCTTGCATTGTTTGATAATCCAATCAATAAAGAAGAATGAATTACATGGACACAGAGTAAGATTTAAAGTTTTTGCTGGTCTAACACAAAAGTCTAACATCAAGAAAGACAACAAAACATAATATGCCAGTAAAACAAGACCTCAGCCCTGCCCAGTTTGGCTCAGTGGTTAGAGTGTCGGCCCTTGGACCAACGAGTAGCAGGTTCGATTCCAGTGCAGGGCACGTACCTCGGTTGCGGTTCATCCCCGGCCCTGGACCAATAGATGTGTCTCTCTCACATCGATGTTTCTCTCTCTCTCTCTCTCTCTCTCTCTCTCTCTCTCTCTCTCTCTCTCTCTCTCCCTCTCTCTCTCTCTCTCTCTCTCCTTCCTCCGCCCCCTCCTACTCTGTCTGAAAAATCAATGGAAAAAATATCCTCCGGTAAGGATAAAAATAAAAAAAAGCAAGACCTCAACATCCACAGACATTTTAATGAACATTGTCAGTTTAAAATCATTTAAAAATTAATCAACACACACACACAACCTTCAAAATACCTTAAACTCTTACAGTCCACAGATGAAAGAAATTGGATGGAGGGTTCCCCAAATTTGACATCAATCCTAAAATTGTACATGCCATTTCCAAAAGAGTGGTGAGTCTGAAATAAACATCCCTAAATTATCAGGGATGCAAAACAGGTTTTGATCAACCATGTTGAAGGAAAAACTGAAATATCTGAACTGCTTCTCAGTTCTCTATATAGAAAGTGATATTATAAACCCATGGTCACATAGAAGAGGCAATAAAAAAATATGCAGCCCACCAGGTGCAGTGGGAAGGAGTGGGCAAGTCTGGCAAGAGAAATGAGCAAGGGGGGGAAGGCAGAAGAATGAGGAGAGGAGGTGGAAGATAAAGACAAAAATGATGATGGTGCTAATGATGAAGAAAAGTTGGTTCTAGCTCAGATTTTTTCTCATGTATAAAATATTTAAATCCTCTGCACACAACTCGCTACTATTAAAGGAAAAACATTAAATGTGAGGCTGTGTAATATTTGTTTTTATACTGTACATGGTCATTTTTGTATAGTTTTGTGTGTTTTTTTACAACATTTAACAGCAGGTTTTAATATGTATAGAACTTTCCCAGTATCAGGGGAGACTGAGTCCCAGATGATGTCAATGGCTACTTAATTCCTGGGATCTAATCCTGGCTGTGTCACTGACCAGCTCTGAGATCTTGGGAATGTGGCCTAACCCATCTGGACTTGGGCTTTCTCTCTGTGGAATAGATTAGTGAGTTTAAAAGGTATGTTCTGAAATTCTTTAGTAATTCACTCAAAGCATTTAAGAAAAAGATGATGAAGTAGATGTTTTACAGATAAGGGAACTAGGACCATGACAAGTGGATTTTTCTCAGCATAAGCAAATAATTTATAACCTCTTGCTTTACTGATCTTTCTTTTACTTTCTCAATGTTTTATTGAGCTGTAATTCACATACCATAAACTTCATCCTTTTTTTTTTTTTATCCTTACCTGAGGACATTTTTGCATTTATCTTCAGATAGAGCAGGAGGGAGAGAGGGGGGAAGAAAGAGAGAGAGAAACATCGATGTGAGAGAGACACATTGACTGGTTGCCATCCACAGGACCCCGACTGAGGCCGGGGACAAATCGCAACCGAGGTACGTGCCCTTAGCAGGAACCGAACCGGGAACTCTCTGGTCCCCAGGCCGATGCTCTAACCGCTGAGCCAAACTGGCCAGGGAAACTTCACCCTTTTAAAGTATCCAATTCAGTGGTTTGTACTATATTCCCAACATTGTGCAACCATCCCCACTATCATCCCAGAACATTTGTATCACTCCCATAAGAAACCTTCCCATCAGCAGTCACTCCCCACTCTCCCTCCTACCTCCAGCCCTTGGGAACCACTAATCTATTTTCAACTCTATGGATTTGTTTATTCTGGACAACGGAGTCCACACTATGTGGTCTTTTGTGTCTGGCTTCTTTCACTTAACATAATGTTTTCAAGGTTTACCCATGTTGTAGTGTTTATCAGTATTTCATTCCTTTATATAGCTGAATAATATTCCATTGTATAGATATATCACACTTTGTCCATTCATCAGTTGATAGATATTTGGGTTGTTTCCATTTTTTAGCTATTATAAATAATGCTGCTATGAACATTGACCTACAAGTTTTTGTAAACGTATGCTTTTAATCCTTTTGGGTATGTACCTAAAACTGAAATTGCTGGATATATCATAACTCTATGTTTAAATTTTTGAGGAACTGCCAAAGTATCCCAAAGCAGCTGCACCATTTTACATTCCCATCAGCAATGTATGAGGACTCAATTTCTCCACATCCTCAACACTGTTACTGTTTTATCCTAGCCACACTAGTGGGTATGAAGTGGTATTTCATTGTGGTTTTGATTTGCATTTCTCTAATGATTAATGATGCTGAGCATTTTTTTCCTGTGCTTATGGGCCAACTGTAGACCTTCTTTGAAGAAATGTTGGTTTTTAAAAAAAATCTTTTGTCCATTTTTAAATTAGGTTGTCTTTTTATTATTAGGTTATGAGTTCTCTATATATTTTAAATACTAGACCCTTACCAGATATATTATTTGCAAATATTTTCTCCCATCCTCTGCTTTGTGTTTTCACTTTCTTGATTGTGTCCTTTGAAGCACAAAAGTTTGTTTTTTATATTTCAATAAAGTCTAATATGCCTATATTTTTCTTCTGTTGCTTGTGTTTTTGGCATAATATCTAAGAAAACATTATCTAATCCAAGTTCTTCTAAGAGTTTTGTAGTTTTAGCTCTTACATTTAGATATTTGATCAATTTTTAGTCCATTTTTTAATGTGTTTTCTCATTATTGACCCTCTTTGAAGCCAGACTTAAAGTGTGCATAGATAGAAATGAAAAGGTTTGGTGGATACGTTTACCTAAAAAGACATTTGGAATTAAGAATTGGGTGCTTGGCCCTGGCCGGTGTGGCTCAGTATGTTGGAGCGTCATCCCATACACCGAAAGGTGGTGGGTTCGAGTCCCAGGCTGGGCATGTACCTAGGCTGCAGGTTCCATTCCTAGTCAGGGCGAATACAGGAGGCAGCCTATTGATGTTTTCACATCGATGTTTCTCTCTCTCTCTTTCTCTCCCTTCCTCTCTATAAAAATCAGGGGAAACATTCCTCAGGTGAAGATAAAAAGTAAAAGAAAAGAATCAGGTGGTTCCCGTAAGAGCAGAGAAAATGAGAGTTAAGGTCTAATGCAGATTACAACTCTCAGTGCTAGGTTTCACAAGGGGGAAACCTTTTGGTGATATCATTCTGCCAAGTGAGTGTTGAAGATGGTTTAGTTTCAGAATGATAAAAATGCAGAAACCCTTGGGTGTGTGTACAGTGCAATTAACAGCAGACTCCTATAGGCAATGCAATTGAGGTAAGGTTTGTCTGAACTAGTGGAGACATATGGAATGTTTAAGGACATATGTTATAATTTTACATGTATCTATTACAGGATTTTAAATTGCAACTCCTTCTGCTCAGTTTCCACTAAACCCCAGAATGATGGTGACTGGGCCAGTATGGGGAGTGTTAGACCCTCTCTATAACATACACAGCCTTTACAAGGGGAGGGAAGGAAAACGTGTTTCCTGTCTCCTGGACCCCTCGGCAAGATTAAAGATATGAAAAGGGGTCAGAGAGAAGATCAGGAAAGATTGATGAAAGGCTTCTTTGGCCACATATGAAGTCTCCACCCCCATCTTCAGGGAGGGTTTTGAGATGTGTACTAGCTTTCAGTGTTGAGTTTAGTGAGAGGGGCTTCACCAGGACCCCTAGGGGCATGGGGAAATGTGTTTATGCAGTGGGGAGAGATGTGTTTATGCAGAGAGCCAGAACTAATGGGACTCAGGCTCAGGGTGTAAACCCCCAGAGACACCTTCAAAAGTGGAGTCTGATGCCTTTGGGGGGTGGGGGTGGGGCGAAGAGTTCCTGCACTGAGCTCAGCCCGCCCTGCTGGAGTCAGTGCTGTGTGGAGAGTCTCCCAGCACCCGATGTGGGCCACGTGGATGGAGCCAGCATGGCCTTGTCCAGAGCAGGGCTGCTCAAATTTTCACATGCCTGTGAATCACCTATGCAGATGCTGATTCAGCAGATCTGGGAATGGGGCTCCCAGGTGGTGTCACTGACACTGGTCACTAGACCACACTTTAAGGGGCCAAGGGTACTGTCTGATGGAGTCTCCTATAGAGATTAGGGAGATGTTGAGGAAGAGAGGCATCCTTCCCAATGTCCATGGGCTCCAGAGAGTTCAGCAGCAGCAGTGAGAGTAGAGATGCATCCATTTGCCCAGGGCTTGGTGAGAGAGAAGGCTCGCAGGGAACCCCCAGAGAATTCTACATCTCCCACAAGAGAAAGGCAGCTTTGTTCCCCTGCCAGGCCCAGAGGGGAGCCACCAGGCAGGGAGAACTTTCCCATCTCTCCTCTCTTCCCCCATCCATCCTCCCTCCATGAACTTCTGGGGCCAGCCAAGGGAGATTTATCCTAGAATACCGGGGAAAAGCTGGGCAGGTGGCTTACGGAGATAGGGAGGTCCTGAATCTTATGGTTGGTGGAAGGTGAGTGGCCCTAGGCAGCCTCTACTGCAGAAGAAAATAGAAAGTAGATTTTAGATATTTATAGTAGGAGTCCCCACCTCACATAGTGTGACAAATACTGGTTAGTTGTTCGCCAAATAATTCCCCTTTCTTCCTGGTCACAGAGCAGGGCCATTTCCCAGCTTGTCTTCCAGCTGAGTCAATTACACAACTGAGTTCTGGCCAATAGGATGTGAGCAGAAGTGACATAAGCCACTGGCAGGCAGGCCATGACTTTCTTTGCTCCGATCCCTTTTTACTGGCTGAATGAGGAGCACCTCGAAGACCAAGCGGACACTGGAGACGTCAGATGGAAGAACCTTTGTCCCTGGATAACCGCTTGGGGTCAACACGTGCAGGACTATGACTTAAGGGAGAAAACTAAAATACAGACACAAGTTTATTGTGTTAAGCCATAGATTCTGTAGCTGTTAAATCAGTCTGCTTGTGTAATAAATATAGGGGTGGAGATTTAAGACAAATGCCAATTTGTTGGAGAAAAATTGGGAGATATAGCAACTTGTATCTTTTATGAGTTTTCTCTTTGAGTCAGTGTGGGCAAACTTTTGACTTCTGAATGCTCTGGGAACCAAGTATTCCCTCCTTGGAGGGTTAACTTACAGATTGACTCATACACAGGTGCCCACCAGGAGTACACAGAAGAACCCACAAGACTCCTATCAAAGGAGTCAAAGAGGGAGGAAGATTCTTGGGAGAGCCTCACATCTCTAGCTGCTTCTGGGAGAACTCAGTGGCCACTGCCCAGTCTTTCTGGGGATACCCTTGCAGTAATGCCCATGGCCTCTGCCTTCACTGCACATCCGCACCCCTGACACCCTCATACATCCTTCACCACAGCCACTGTCATTTCTCAGTCCCCTCCCTCACTCCCACAGCCAGCAGAGAGAGGCAATGAGACCCTATCTTCTCCCAGATCAAGCCTAGGCGGGGCTGGCGCTCTGTCCCCTGAGCCACCCTGACACTTTAAGGGGTGGACCTTGCTGAGAAATGGCAGGAACCCAAGGGGGCAAGGGCTGGTCACAAAGGGTTTGGAGGGGTGGGCAGTCCAAGGGAAGGGGAATAAGGGAAGGAGAGGAAGTTCAATGAAAGACACTATCTCATCTAACCCTCACAAAATATTGTTTCTTTTATGCAGGCGAGGAAACAGAATCCTAGAGACGAAAAATGACTAGTTTACACAGCTAGTAAGCAACAAAATGATATTTGTAACCAAATCTGTCTAGTCAGTGGTTCTCTCAACTAGAGGGCATTTTACACACACACACACACACACACACACACACACACACACACACACACGGAGCATTTGGCAGTGTCTGTAGACCTTGACTGTCATGACTGGGGAAGGGGTTCTACTGACATCTAGTGGGTAGAGGCCAGGAATGCTGCTGAACATCCTACAGTGCACAGTACAGCCCCCCACTACAAAGGATGATCTGATCCAAAATGCCAATAATCCGGAGATCGAGAAACCCTGGTCTAACACTTCCCCAGAGTATTCTTCACCTTGGCTCCTTTCTCGACTCCCCTGAGTCTAAGAGATCTGGGATCCACTTGGTGGGGGTGGGGGGGTAGTTCAGGAAGGAACAGCTCTACACCTACCCATTCCCAGGTAAGGTACCAAGGTCCGTGTTCAAGCTACAGATCCGGCAGCCACAGTCACCAATTTCCCACTGTGGCACCTTTAGGTTCACTCTCCCCTGTTCATTAAAGGGAGGAGTTCCTGTCTGGGAGAAGAATGCCTGTCAGTCCCATTGCTTACTATCACCCCAAAGCCTACGCTGTCTGTGCCCAGCTTAGGTTAGCTTCCAGATGTAGCCACAAGATGGCACTCTAACCCATCAGGAACGCTAAGGCTCTGGGCCTGGGAGAGCAGCATACAGGATGTGCCAACCTGGACAAAAGCCTGGGGGCTGGCCTTGAGCCAGTTCCAGAGCCTAGCAGGACTAGATCAAAGGCCTGTAAGTGCCAGGTGTGAAAACATAGACCAAACTTGGCTTCAGGACTCCTTTCACCTTTTTCTAGTCCAGCCCCAGTTCATTCTCTAAGCCAATTTCACCACCAATCTTACAGGAGCCCTGCAACCCCTCCCCTCTGGTCTGAACAAGAGAAATTCCAGAGCTGAGGTGTTAAGGATAGAGGGCTTATTATTAATAATATCCAAGAATAAAGACATTGAAGCATAGAGAAATTGAGTCATTTGCCCAAGGTCACAGCAAATCCATGGTGGAGCTGGGATTTCAACCCACGCACCCTGGTTCTACGTTCCTAGCTACTGAACACCACCCCCTCATTGGTAGTTCACTGACCCTCTGACCAGGCTACTGATCCCAAAGACCCTAGCATGGGACCACAAGCTTTCCTGTCTGCAAGGGAGGGGGCAAATGGCTATGAGTAAGGGGGAGACTGCTCAAAAATGAAAAGGAGTGAGGTTCTCCGCGGGGCTGAGGGTCTGGGGTTAGCGGTTATAGGAGGGAAGCTAAGGCTCCGTCAGCAATTCCTCCTCCCACCCCCATTTCTTTGGGGCCTTTTCCTTCTTTTCCTGTAATGCCCTCCTGGTTTTTCTGGGCTTTCTGCAAATGCCAGCCTTCTTACAGTGTGAAGAGGGTGTGAGAAAAGAGACTTTTATGTCCCTGCATAGGGCAGAGAAGGTGGGGGCATTTTTTGAGGCCTGGGCTCGGGTGTCATCAAGAACGAAGTTGAGAATCCTAAATTGGGACAGTGTGGGGCACATCAGGGGCGGCCACCCTCTCCCACCTGGGAGGCTCTTCTCTCTCAGCCTTCTTTGCTTGGCTCACAGGGGATTTTAGGGTGTGACGGACACCCTTTCACACTTCTTCCAACCCTGGCCTGCTTCTTTTTCTGGCACATCCTCCAGAGCCAGGCTTGACCAGAGCTCTTAATCACCCAACCTTCCTCCCACTAGAAGCCCTTTGCCTCTCTCTGTCTTTCCCCCTTCCTCTCTCCACCATCTGGGGCACATTTCAGCTCCTCACTGTGACTCACCATGGGTAGTGGCCTGAGTGGACTCCACACTAACTCCCTGAGAGGCCCTGGGTAAGTCCCTCCCTTGGACTCGGCCTCAGTTAAGGGCTCCAGACTCCCATGGCCTCTGACATTGGGATTCTAGGATCCTGGCCTTTCTCAAATCATCCAGGCTTTAATGAGGAGCTCCTGTGCTCTGGGCACTGTGGAGGGAAACAAACAAGAAGCATCCCTGGGGGACCGATAGTCACTTTTTGGAAATGAGATGAGCTAGAGTGAAGGTTAGGGAGTCATACTTTGATCCCATGTAGTCCTGCAGGAGAGGGAAGGGATAGTGCCCTGGGCCCCTGTGGCTGGCAGAATCACAGAAGGTTTCCTAGGGGGGAAGAGGGAGGAACAGCTGGCTGGAAGGAAGGGAAGGTATGGGAAGGCCTCTTTCTTGTCTCTTCTCATCTTGATTTCTCCCAGCCAGGTATATGTGTGTATGTGTCCATCTCTCTGTGTCTCTCTTTTTCTTTTCCCTCTGGGGTGTCCATTTCTCTGTTTTATCACCTCCATGCATTGGATCAGAGCTTTCTGAGAGCCTGTGTCCCAGAGATCTGAATCTGGGCCAGGCTGAGCCACACCAGGTCAGGCCTCCTCATGGTTAGGGAATGGGGCTCATTGGTCAGGGTGAGAGGGGAACTCAAAGCACTCTTGCCTCTGCATTATTCTGAGACTGCAGGGGGAAAGCTCCCATTTAGAGGAATAACATAGATCAATCTCTGGAGGGAGGGCTGGCCCCTCCATCCCAGCCCCTCATCTCCCCTATCCCTCATCTCTGGCCCTGCCCCTGACCTCTCCAACTATCTCTACTCCTCTAAACCTATTCCCCACCACACACAGATTTCCCTGGGGCCGGGCTGGGATTCCCCTGGGGCGGGACTGGGATTCCCCTGACCAAGTGAGGAGAGAAATGCCTGCAGCACAGCTTTGTCCCCAGGCCCACAAGAGTGTCTGCAGGTCAGTGTCAAGGGACAGCTGTCTGCACAGTTAGCAAGTGCCGACAGGTAAATAAGAGTCTCGTGTCTTCTTAATTAAATCGCCCTTTGCCCAGGCAGCCTTGTGTTTGATTGAACTGGGCTGAGATCAATAAGCCTCTTTCCCGGCACAGCCACCCCTGGAGCTGGGCCTGACCTTCCCAGCCCTGTCCAGGCCCACCTGCCCACTTCCCCACCAGCCTGCAAGCCCCCTCGAAGGCAGGGTCTCTTGTGCTCATGAGCCTGGGACAGAGCCTGGAACAAGTATGGAGTAAAGGAGTGATTGCTCAGCTGAGTAAACTGAGGCACTGGCAGCAAACATGGGCCCTGGAAGGCTTGGAGGCCCAAACTGCAACTTCCACCCCCAGGATCATCCCTGAAACTAGGAATCATAGCAGGCAGCTGCTCCCATCCAGTCCCCAGACACGGGATTCGTTTACCAACCAGGGCAGCTGAAGTCCTACCTGGAGAGGGGGGATTGTCAATGTTCAGGACCACCTTCTGACCTCTAAGGGCAGAGTGCCCTTCTCATAAGGGATCCCCACTGAATGATCCAGGGCTAGTGTGGGAGGATCAGTGAGCAGGATCAATATGGTAGAAATGTGTGGCACTCATGGGAGACTAGGGTCAGCCTGCAGTCATGAAAGGCCCGGGGTCAGTAAGGGATTGAAAGGGGTTAATAAGCATCCAGGATTATGGGATTGTTAGAGAGTTTAGAGGACAGCATGTGTGTTGTGTGTATGGGGGTGGGGGAGACATTTTGGGGTTCATGCCAGAGGGTACCTTTGAAAGGGTCACGTGGGCTCCAGATTCTGGGGCAAGGTTCAGTATTAAAGGGTTGCTTGGAGCAGCCAATACTGGTCCCGGTCAAGGTGTCTCTCATAGCGGTCGGGGGCATCTCGGTTCACTAGGGGATAAGACAGTCCCCAGTTTGAAAAGAGAGGGGCAGGCGCAGACGCCCTTCTCACCTTATTCTGACCCGGGGACGCTGGCCTAGACGTCTCCCGGAGCCCTAGCCCATTGAGTGGCGCTCCCCGAAAGTGAAGCGTCGGCGGGTCCCCCGGGAGCTGCAGGAGCCGAGCGGGGCGTGCGCCCCCAGCGCTGGGGTTGAGGGAGGCCAAGCTCCGCGCGGGGCTGGGAGGGGGGCGCGGAATCAGGGCTTTTTAGGACCCAGCGCGGCGCCTCCCTCCGGGGGCGAGTGCGGCTGCGCGCGCCGTATGCCCGTGTCCGGAGAGCGGCGGGCTGGACGCGGACCGCGCGAGCGAGCAAGCGAGCAAGAGAACCAAGCAGCAGCCCAGGCGGCAGCAGCGTCGCGGCGGCGGCGGCGGCGGCCGCTCCGCGCCTCACCTTCCCGGCCTCGCCTCGCCGCGCCCCGACCCGCCACCCTCGTATCCCGGGCCCGACCACAGCAGCCCCCTCGTTTCGGCCGGCAGCGCCCACCGCTTGCTTAAAGCGGGGCGCGGAGCGCGGGGCGCAGAGGCATCGGAGACAGTGCCTGCGGGCCCCGCAGACCGAATCCAGCCTGGAGAACCCCTGCCGGGCCCCACACAGCTCCACAACAGTCTGGGAGCTGTCCCTTCAGCACCGGAGCCGGAGCCGGAGCCTGAGTCTGAGCGCAGCCCAGCGGAACCCCAGCTTGAGCCTGAGCGCACCAAGCGCCGCGCTCCACGGCAGCCGCACGGAGCAGCGTTCCGGTGCCCCTGTCCAGGGGGCCCGCCATCTCCTTCAAGAGGCGGGGAGAAGGAACGAGCAGGGCGGGAGGGCGGGCAGGCGCGCCCGCCGCCGGGGGGAGCAGGCAGCCAGGCAAGGAAAGAGGGAGGGGGCCGGAGCCCGCCCTGCGCCCCGAGCTGCAGCCCAGCCACGCAGGGAGGAAGGCAGCGGGCATCAATCTCTCCGCGTCGAGAGCGCGCTGCGGTGACCACCGCACAACAGGGCGCGAATTTCCCGGCCCCCTCTCCATCCCTCCTCCTGCCAGGGGCAGGTCTATCTGTCCAGCCCTGGGGGCAGCTGACCTTACCCCCCAAAGCTTTGTGTCGCTTTCTACATTTTCCCGCTGAGATGGGAACGGGAGCCCGGTCCCCCCACCCTCTTTTCCCTCCTCCCGGGGCTCGCCGCTGAGCGCCGCCCCCCTCCCTCCCTTCCTCCTTCCCTCTCTCCCGCCCTTCTTTCCTCCTCTGCCTCCTCCGCAGCCGGACCAGCTCCCTCCTACATCTGGCGCCCAGAGACACTTGGGATCCCGCGCACACTCACTGCCCTGGACCAGCACCCGACAGAAATCGACCTGAAGGGCTTGGGTCGCTCTTGGGGTTGCCAGAGCCGCTGTCCTCTGTCCCCCTCGACGGCTGAGGGGAGGGGGGAGGAGGCCGAGCGCCCCCCTCCCCGGCGCCAACTCCCCCTGGCGGCCGCTCCCATGGGTGTCGCTGGGCCGCGCCATGCCTAAGGGGGCGCCGCGATGGGCCAAGGGGACGAGAGCGAGCGCATCGTGATCAACGTGGGCGGCACGCGCCACCAGACGTACCGCTCGACGCTGCGCACGCTGCCCGGCACGCGGCTCGCCTGGCTGGCGGAGCCCGACGCCCACAGCCATTTCGACTATGACCCGCGTGCCGACGAGTTCTTTTTCGACCGCCACCCAGGCGTCTTCGCGCACATTTTGAACTACTACCGCACGGGCAAGCTTCATTGTCCGGCCGACGTGTGCGGGCCGCTCTACGAAGAGGAGCTGGCCTTCTGGGGCATCGACGAGACCGACGTGGAGCCCTGCTGCTGGATGACGTACCGCCAGCACCGGGACGCTGAGGAGGCGCTCGACAGCTTTGGCGGTGCGCCCCTGGACAACAGCGCTGACGACGGGGACGCCGACGGCCCTGGAGACTCGGGCGACGGGGAGGACGAGCTGGAGATGACCAAGCGCCTGGCGCTCAGCGACTCCCCTGACGGCCGGCCCGGCGGCTTCTGGCGCCGCTGGCAGCCGCGCATCTGGGCGCTCTTCGAGGACCCCTACTCATCCCGCTACGCGAGGGTAAGCAACAACTTACCCATCAGAAATGGGGTGGGGTGGGGGTGTATCCAAGAACTGGCACTAGGGAGTCAAAACTGAAAGGCCGTGAGTGTGCTGTGTGTATTATTACGTGTGTGTCTGTGTGTAAGAGGGGGTGATTTTTGCGAGGGTGACTAGTTTTGTATGTATGTAAGGTCTGTGTCTGTATTTCCGGATTTAATATGTCTGAGTATGAATGGGCGTGTCTGTGTGTATGAGTAGGCTGTGTGTGCATATTTATGTAAGTGTGGGTGAAGAATGTGGTGAGAGTGAGTGAGCATGTGTATATGTTTGAGTGTGCAGGAGTGCCTGTGCATCCATGTTTGTGTCTTTGCAGATGTGTACTGTGACGGTCTGATTGGCCCTTTGGATTTTGGTGTGGGGAGGAAAGCTGGGCACCCTTCCTCCTTCCCAGGTAAGGGCATCTGGAGCCAGCCAGGGCCCACAGACCAGGGCTTGAGGCCTGGTTCTGCTGCTTGAGATCCCCTTCACCTCCCACCCCCACCCCCAACCCCCAGCTCCCCAAGAAGCAGCCTCAGGCCATTCTGGGTAGGAATTTCTGTGGCTCATTACTAGCTTGGAGTTGGTGTTGGGATGGGCTCTGGGGAGGTGGATGTGATTCCTCTGAAACCTGCTCCTGGGAACAGAGCCTGTGCTTCTTCTTTGTCGAAAGGGCAGGGTGTTGGAGGGGGGCACTGAGCTTAGGCGTTGGACCTGTCAGGGGCAGAGAGGGGCTCGGAAGGGGGAGCCTACACGGAGAGTCTGTGAGAGGTGGGTGTGTCTTCACTGGCCACTCCCCTTTCCTGACCGCAGTTTGTTACGGGGAGGAAGGGCACCCTGCTCCTGACCTTGGATCCTCAGGTGGCCTCTCTGGGTCACTTTCCTCCTCTGTAAAATAGAAGAGGGAGGTGTGGTGAATTCTAGGGATTTTTACTACTTCACTAAACCCAAAAAGGAGACACTGGTCACAGCCTTGAAAGAGATTCCACTTGCCTTCACTGGTCTCTGTCCTCAGAGGCCTGAACAGAGCCTAAGGCATCAAGGGGAGGGTCAGAGTTAGTCATTTAAAGCAGAGCCCCTCCCCTAATCATAGCCACCACCCCCTAATCCCCTACTAGGCCAACCTCTGCCTCTGCCCACTCTCCTTTACTGTTCTACAAGCCTTCCCTCCTGCCCACTAGACCTGAGAGGGAAGGATGGGGCACGGGAGGGGGCAGGAGTGTCTGCTGAGCTGCTGAGGATCAGTGTGGGAAGAGGACTTGGGGGCACTGAGGTGTCCACAGGCAGAAAATAAGCTGTGTTGAGGCACAGGCCTGGTGGCTTTGTTACTGAGATAAAACACTCAGCGTTTTAGCATCTTTCAAGGAGGGGTCAGCAGGTCAGAGTGTAATACATTAAATCCTAGAATAGATGTGTATGGGAGTGTACCTAGGGAGAGAGCCAAACTCATTTTGCCACTGAGGACCCTGCCCAAGGTCACCCAGGGAGCTAGAGGCTAAGCAGGACTAGAACCAGGTCTCCTGGGACCTCATCCTCCTCAGAGCTGGCCACCTTGGGCTCAGCTTGAGGGCTCTGACCTATGTCTCTGAGTTTCAGGGTAGGCAAGGGTCATGTGTGGCAGGTTCCAGCCCCTCCCCTGTCCATCTTCTCCCACTGAACATTCTTAGGCTGCAAGGTGGCCCTCACCCAATGCATATAAATGGGCTGGCTAGTGTGGTTTGGAGTCTTGTTGGTGTACAAAACCTTATAGAAAAGTCCTGATCCTATCGAGTGTCCATTGATGAGCAGACTTGGAGGGAAAAGCTGGGCAGTAGATGGGAATGGAGGTAAATTAGAAGGTGCCCCCCCCCCACCCCTGCCTATCAGTGCTACCTTCTTTCCGCAGTAGCCTCACAGAGTCATACCAACTTCCTTGGGTGACAGATGAGGACACTGAGGCCCACAGGAGGAGGGGCCTGCCCAAGGGCACACAGAAATGAGGGCAGAGCTGGGATTAGAACCCAGGCTTCCTGCCGCCCTCCTGCAGGCCTCGCTGCATTGCGCTGCCTCTCTGCAGCTCATCTGCGCAGGGACCAGCCAGCTGCCCGCCCTCCCTCCCCCTCCATCTTTGCGCTGCCGCCTGCTGCTGTCACCTTTGTTTATCCCTCCCCCACAGGGGCCCCAAGCCTCCTCAAATTGGTGGAATTTAAATGTAAATTGTAGATTCTAGATCAGAATGCTGTATGTGTGTGAAAGAAAAGCTGCCTGTGTGAGAGAGTCTGTGTAAGAGATTCTGTGTGGCTGTGAGAGAATCTTCATGTGTGTGAGAAAGGCTGTCTGAGAGGAACACATGTGTGAGACCCGGGGTGCGGTGGTGGTGTGTGTGGTGAGACGGACTGTGACATTCTATGTCTCTGTCCGAGAAATTCTGTGTGAGCATGAGAGACAGATTGTGTGTGTTCTGAAAGATGGACTTCGTGTGTGAGAATGAGACTGCGTGGGGGACAGTGCGTATATGAGGAAAAGAAACCGTGTGTGTAAGAGAGATACTGTGTGTGTGTGTGTGTGTGTGTGTGTGTGCATGTGTGTGCATGTGAGAGAGAGATTCTTGGGAGAGGTATGAAAGACTTGAGGTGAATGTGAGTGTATTGATGTGTGTGTGAGTGTGTGTGTGTGTGTGTAAGGCTGTGTGTAGAGCGGGGAACCCTGTGTGATACAGACTATGTGTGAGAAACTGTGTCAGTGTTGCTGTGTGTGCTTGTATGTGAGATGTGAGAGAGACCTTGTGTTGCCTGGGCATGAGTGAACCTTGAGGAAGATGAAACTCCAGACCAGCTTCCTGCCTTGGTCTCCTGGGACTTCTGAGCTGCCTTAGTGAGCAGTTTTGCTCCTCACTTCCCATCCTCAATGGAAATAATCTGTAGCTCTGGCCAGTTGTTGATGCATGGACCAGATGGTGCGGCCACCTCACCCAGGCTGTAGCACTGGCTCCAGAAGATAGGGGCAACTTGGCTGGGGTGGGAGGTCCCATCTGAGCTCTTCGGGGGTGGCAGTGCTAGCTGGAGTAGTTGGTTCCCTGGCCTGTCTCTCCTATGATTTTCTCGGCACCCAGGCTTGGAGGGTGAGGGGTAGGGAGATGAGCTGTGACATGATTAGCCAGTTTGTATTCTGGGGTGAGGGGTGGTGCCCTAGACACACACAATCAAAGGATGATGATACTATGTGGTAGGGGCTGTGAAGGGGCTTCTGGGGACTGAGAGTAAGAACTGTCCCAGAGGAGGTAATGCTGGAAGAAGCTTTGAGGGGCAAGTAGAAATTAGCCAGGCAGATGGCAGGGAGCAGCAGTCCCAGCATGCAAAGCTGTGGGAGGTGTGGGAGCAGGCAGAACGGTGTTGGGGCAGCCTGGGGCAGCCCTGACTTGAAACTTGCCCTCCTCTCTTCCTTGGGGGCCAGTGCAGGTCTGAGGCCCTTGGCTTTTATCTATGATCTGCATGTTGTCATCAGGAACATTGTTCTGTGTCAGGTCAGGGCCAGTGGTGGAGAGTATCGTGTGTGTGTGTGTGTGTGTGTGTGTGTGTGTGTGTGTGTGTATTGACATCTGTCCCGAGTCACTTGGCCTTCCAAAATGACAAGCAAGTACCACCTACATCCACCCCACTGCCTACCTCTCCCCCAATTCCAGGTCTTTGTCTCTCTGTCTTGTCCCCACCTTATGTAGTCTGACGCCTCCCCAACTCCCTGGGAAGGCAATTCACCTGGTAGCTGGGATGAAGAGCCCAGCCAGAGACTTCTGTTTCTCCCTTGGGTCCCAGCTGACACAGGGCTCTTGGAGCCTTGGCTTGGCATGCAGAGGGATGGGGACAGAGCTGTTACCAGGGCCTTTCTGGGCAGCTTGCCCCCTCACCTCAGAGCTCACTTCCCCAGGTCAGGAGACCCATGAGTAGTGGCGAGGGACTGGGTATGTTCCCCTTCCAGCCACCCCGAGTGCTCCTGCCACAGTGTATCCCCCATTCAGTGTCCTTCTCTTTCCCATGATGCTTTTACAGGTGTCCTCGTGTCTTTGAATGGCATCTCCAACCCCTCCCCCAGGCCCCCTCCTAGTAAAGAAAGGCACAAACCCAGCATCTCCTAGTCAGCGTCTCTCAGCCTCTTCACCTCTAAAACGGGCATAATGATAGAACCCACCCCAAAGGGCTGATGGAAAGATTAACTGAGGTAATATGTGGAGAGCCCCGAGTCACAGGGCCTGGCATGCAGTACGTGCTCAGTAAATGTTGGCTGCTGTTATTGCTCCTATTGGTTGCATTATCATTTTACTTCATGACTCTCTAGACTCCATCCTTTGCCCTCTGTCTCCATGTTCACGCTCTTGCTTCAAGCCACCACTGTTTCCCTCAGGCCAACCTCTCCAGCTTCCTGACTGCTCTCCCACCTCCAGTTCCTGTACCTCCAGTTCGTTCTCCACTCGGCAACCACAGAGGTCTCTTCAACTCACAAATCTGCCAGCTTACCTCCTTGCCTGCTCAACACTCTTCAGTGCTTCCCCAGCCCACACCTGCATGCCTCTCCAGTCTCCTCTGGCCTGGTTGTCCTCATCACTCACTGAGCTCTAGCCACCCTGGCCTCATTTCAGTTTCTTGTATGTGCTAGGTCTGCCTGCCTCAGGGCCTTTGCATATGCTCTTCTGGAGCACTCTTTCTTCCTGGTTTGCCCCTCTTCATCCTTCACACCCTGCTTCAAACACCAGTTCCTTGGTGATGCCTTCCCAGACTCTACAGTCTGGGTCAGGATCCAGAACCAGAGTCCTTCTCTTCAGGGAAGCTATCTGGTTTGTAGTAAAATGTTCATTAGCAGCCTTGTTTGATTCAGGTTTGTCTCCCTCCAGACGCTAAGCTTCTACATACACAGTATAACAGGAGCTATTATTATGACAGATGAGGAAGCTGAGGCCCAGAGAGAAGTGCCTTACCCAAGGTCACATGTGAACAGGTTCTTTGCTGAGTGCAGGCGGGGAGGGGGGAGGGGTGCTGGTTCAGAAACCCAGATCTCTAAGTCCCTGCTCAGTAGCCTGGGAACCCACACCCACCTTAAAGCACCTCAGGGAATGTTTGGAGTCTGGTGCTCTGGGGCAGGAGTCTGAGCTCCCTAACTATGGGCAGGAGGTCTGGCATTTGCCAGAAACTTTGGAAATTAGCTGGAGCCTCCCTCCGGTTGTCTCAGTGGTGGGGGAGGGGGTCTGGTGGGGGCTTATTTCAGGGCCCGCTGCCTCGGCCAGGATCTCAGGAACTTCCAAGACAGCTGAATATAGTGCTCCGGCTATTCTGAGCAGTCCCATGACCAGTGTATTCACTCTGGACCAAAAGGTCAGGGCCTTAAGCCACTGCTTCCCGTCAGTCAGTCCCCAGGCCAGCCTGGCCACTACCCTGGCCTGAGCTTCCCTTCCCTGGGTGCAGGCTCAGAGGAAAAGTGGGGGTCTAAAAAGCTGCAGGGGCTGTTGGCTCAACCCTTATAGGGGAACCACTTGGGTGGGAGGAACCACCTTCCACATGCATGGGACTATTGGAGCAGGTGTATGCTCCCAGGCCACCTCTAGCCACTCTCCTCAACACGCTTGGAGAGGGAAAGACACTTGTCCAAGACCACACAGGGAATCCATGAGACTCAAATTCACACCCAAGCCTCAGGGCCCAGGGTTGGGTCATTTGCATTTCTTTTGGCTTTCAGTTTTCAAAGAATACCAGCTCTCACCTGTGCTGTTTTCTTGCCACTCCCTTTATTTCCTCCCCGGGAGGGAGAATGAGCAGTTACCTGCCCTCCCACCTCTTCCCCATTCCACCCCTGGGCCCAGCACAGCTAGTTGAGACCTCCACAGGTCAGTCCACCCAGACTGGCCAAAATCCTGTTCTTATCATTTCCCAAGCAGGATTTTCCAGAACCCCCTTCCTTTCTTGAATCACAATACTAATGGCTACTTGTTTACTAAATTACTAAAGCACTTACTATATGTCAGAAGTGTTAAAGGTTTACATATTCTCATTTAATTCTCACAAGATTCCCATGGAACTGTATTATTACTAGCGTGCTAATGTCACAGATGAGGCTGCTGGGTCTCGGAGAAGTTTAGTAACTTATCCAAGGTCACGGAGCTGATGCGCAGTAGAGCCAGCATTCAGACCTGGGTCTGCCTGACACCAGCGCTCTGTCTGTAACCACCACTCAGTGCTGCCTCCTGGCGCTTCCAGGGACGCTGGGGTCTGTGGCTTGCTGTGGCCCAGGGTGGGGTGTTTATCTGGTCCCCTCCCTCCCCCACCAAACACTCCCAACAACTTATTAGGGAATCCTGCTCAGCCATTTCTGGCCCCTGAACAATGGCAAGTGAAGGTTCGGCCTGGAGGGGCTAAGAGAATGCTCCGACAGCCCAGGAAGAGGGTTTTCAGAAGGTGCCCCCACTGCCCCCACCTGAAGCTCCATATAGCCTGCAGGGAGAGGGCAGAGAGCTTGGGAAGGATCACACGTTGTCCTGCATGAGGTGATGCATGGTAGCAATGCTGGCTCCTTCTCAGCTCAGCATTCGAGGCCTTCTCTCTGGACCCTACCATGTCTCCTGCTGCTGCTCCCTTCTGCCAGGCTCCTACCTGGCCTCCTCTTCAGCCCTCATGCCAACATCCGGTTTTTGTTCATCTCTTCCCTTCCATCAGTGTACTTTCTAGTTTTTGCCAAATACAAAAAAATCCCTCAAGGTGCCTAATACTTAGCCTGGCTGCTCTGGCCCTTGATGACCTTCAAGAGTGAGGAGTCTGGGTTGGGCCCAGAGACACCAGCCTTGCATGATTTGAGCTGGAGGTCCATGGGTCAGCTATGGAGGCTTATGGCTAGGGACAGGCAGGTCCTCAGGATTAGGGACTGACCAGGTACATAGAAAGATGAGGCCACAGACAAGGCCCCGGTTGCATGATACCTGCAACCGGGCCAGAGCGAGATCTGCAGCCAGGCCATTCAGCCCACCAGGTTCCCTTGGGCGAGTTCCGTCGTCCCTTCAGGCCGCAATTTCTCCACCTGTAAAATACAGAGGTCATTCTAAATGACCACCAAGACTCTTCCCAGGTCCAACATTTCCGGACTTCAGCTTCCCAGAGGCACTGACTGTGGGAGCCAAGTTCGTCCTTCCCTAGCTCTCCTTCCTCATCCTCAGCCCAGCTCTTCTCTAGGGCATGTGTGAGCTGTCCTGGCAAGGGTGCTGATACCAAGTGGTAGGAGCCAGGGCAGGGGGTCTACAGAGCTTCCTCCTACACTCATTCAGGCTCCCTCAACCTGTTCCCATTCATTCATTCATTCATTCAAGGCATAGTAACCACGCTCTGCGTGGGGTCTGTTCTGGTGCTGGGCCCCTGTGAGCCATCAGTGGCTCAGTAGACTTACCCCGCCTTTTTGCAGGCACAGACCTGGGGGTACCATCTCTTTAGGGTGGGCTTGCTCAGGTCCAGAGGGTGGCACCTATTGCATCAGGCCCTTCTCTTGGCTGTCTGCCCTCTGAGAGTTGCAGAAAGGGGCACTGAGAGAGGAGATGCTGTGCCAGGCCGGAGGGGCTGGAGCAGCGGCACTAGCTTCGATGGTGTAGGCACTGTGTGTGTGTGGGGGGGGGGGCGACAGTGAGCTGCCGCTGTGCTGGATGGGGCTGGGGTAGGGGTGTTCGCAGCGGCTGCTATGGGGGCTGCAGGGGTGGTTGCTGGAGGACTCCCACCCATGGCCAGCTCTCAAATTACTTGGGATGCTTCAGAAAAGGTCAGGCTCCTGAGCTCTATCTAGCAAGAATTTGATTCTTAGATCTTAGGGTCAGGTCAGGATGTTTCTGCTCCTGGATGATGCTAATGCTCAGAGCGCGAGGGTCTGCAGTGGGGGACATGGTGGCTCATGCTACTCAGTGAGGTCCTCTGACCAAAGCATCAGCACCACCTGGGCAATTGTTAGAGAAGAAGAGTTTACCCCTCCCCCCACACACACACCTACTCATTCAGAATCTGCATTTTAACAGAGTCCCAGATGAATCATACACACATTAGACTCTGAGAAGTGCTGATGTGGCCGCAGTTCCCCATCGAGGGGAAGTGTCAGGATGCAGAGAGGCCTGGACGGGTGGGTTCAGGGTGGCAGAGCTTCACGGGTGATTCTGACTTTTCCTGGTGCCCAAGACGTTGGCATCAGGGTGATGGGCCTGGGCATGAGGCCCCCAGTTCAGTAAATGGCAACTGCGTCCAGTTGCTCAGACCAGAAACCTTGCCGTCATCCTGGACTCCTCTCTTTTTCTCACACCTCAGCCAATCCTGTTGTCTTCACGTTGAAAACCTACCCAGGACCCAGCCGTGTCTCACCACCTTCACTGCTACCTTCCTGATCGAAGCCGCAGCTTCTGTCCCCTGGATTGCTGCCCACTGTCCTCCTGCTTCTGTCCCTGCCTGCACCTCCTCCACACCGCAGGCAGGCCGTCCTGGTCGAGCGCTGGTCAGACCGAGCCTCCTGCTCTGTCTCACGCAGGAGCCCAAGTCCTTATGAGGGTTGTAAGGAGCTTCTTGCGATCTCCACCCGTGCCTCTGCTCTCCTGCCTCTCACCTCCGTGCTCATTCTGGCCTCCTTGGTTTCCACAGGCACACTGCCTGTGCTCCTGCCTCAGGGCGTGTGCTCTGGCCCTTGCTTTCCCTCGGATCCCTGGATCCCTCGCTCACCTCCTTCAGGGCTGCGCTCAGATGTCCTGGTCTCAGATTGCACCCTGCCGCTCCCTTTCCCTTCAGGCTTTCCTGCTTCCTCTGTGGCATTCGCTGCCATCTAGCTATGCTATCCCTATTTACCTCGTTTCTCGTCCATTTACCCCCACTAGAATGTAAGTTCCACGAGGGCAGTTTTTTTTTGTCTTTAACCCATTGTTCTGTGCTTGGAACCTAGAACAGGATCTGGCACATCGTGGTGCTAAATAAACATGGATTGAAAGCATGGATAAGGAGGCCACAGTTCAAGACATAGGTCAGACATTGGCACAGCACCTTTGAGCCTGTTCCTGGCTGGCCCCCTCCTTCCTGCCTCACCTGGAAACACAATCCCTCCATCCCACAAGCCTGCAGCCACGATGGAGAGGCTGAGGCAGTACTAGGAGCGCTGGGGTGCCCTAATCAGAGTCCCACCTGCCAGGGTCACTGCCCAGGGCCAGATGAGGCTGTTCACATGCTGGCCCCGCCCTCTCTCCAAACTCCTCCTTTGCACAGCTCTAGCCCAACCACTGCCGACAACTGCAGCTCAGAGGCTAACAAGCTACTTTCTACAACCAGGATGCACAAGCTCTTAGGATAGTGACATTGCAGGGACACTGATTCTCAGTCCACTCAGTCCCGCCAACGCCCAAGTCCAAATCCCTTAGGACTCTGCTTCTCCTGATGGCCAGCCAGGTTCTTTTTCTCCTTCTCCCTTCCCATCTCCTTCCCTGTCCACTCCCTCCCTCCCTTTTCCCTCCCATTGGCCCCTTTCCTCTATCAGCTGTGTTGGGAAATGCTAGACATTAGTTACTGGCTTTCAGCACAGATTCTATCCCTCGAAGGCCTAGCATACTTTTTGTCCCAAATCCCCCTGCTTTGAGCCTTCGTTATGTCGTCAGTAGAAAGTGGGTGGGCTGTATGGCCGGCCCCACTTCCTGGCTACCTGACCTTGGCAATACAGCCTGGAGCCTTGTTCTCTCCCAAGAACATGGCCTCTTGAGCCAGAAGGCCTGCGTTTGAGTCCCAGCTCGACCACTTCCCAGCTGTGTGACCTTGGACAAGTTCCCTAACCTGTCTGTGCCTCCGGAGAGGGATATTAATAGCACCTGACTCATAAGGAAGTCGTGAGGATTAAATGTGTTAAGTACTTAGCCTAGAACCCTGAACATAGTAAGTGCTTAATTACCATGGATTCCATTGTCTTTTTACCAGCGCTTGGCTCTTAAAGATCCAAACAAACCCTCACCTGTTCCCTGTCTGCTCCCTTCTTTCAGCCAACTGATTCTCCCTCCAAATGCCGCTCTAGGAGTCGCCTCACCTACCTTGGCCCTGAGGGCTCCTCCTTCCAGAGTCTGCCTCCCAGGGGCCAGATTTCAGGGGTGTCACCCTGGGAGGCAGACCTGGATTCTGCCTTGGTTCTGCCACAAATCTGCTGTGTGTCCTGGGCAGGTCACGGCCCCCTCTGAGCTCAGTCTCCGCATCTGTTGTAATGCGCTGCCCATCTGTGCTCGGCCTCCCTGCCCAGCAGTACTGGGGAATGACAGATGAATGGTGGAACTTTCACCTGAGGTGGAGAGGGAGGGAGGACCACTGACACCAGGCTGTGGTCAGGAGCCCAGCAAGGGGACCTGAGACGCTGACAAGTGGTGAGCTGGCAGGTGAGGGCGTGCATCACAACTCAGGATTAAATCGTCTCCTCTTTACAGGGGATGCTCAGGCACAGGGAACAGTGGCAGCAGGGGCCAGGCCAACCCCAGGAGCTGCTGGAGGCCAGGGGCTAGGGCCTGGGGCTCCTGTTGGTGCCAGTGGGTGGTACCCACTCCGGGGCTGGGCTGCCCCACCACACCGATGCCAGGCTGAATGGAGACAAGCTAATATTAGCTGGGGTGGTCCCAAACAGCTGAGTTCAGGGGGCTGCAGGGACCAGCTTCACTGGGCCCAGGCTTGGATGCTGCTTCGGCCTGGGCCATGGCAGCCAAAGGAGGTTTTCTCAGCCTGGGCAGGGCCTCAGATGCCTCTTCCACCTGGCACGACCCAGACCCTGCTGGCCTGGCAGCCCTGATCCTGCTTCATCCTGGCTCTGGCTCCAGCCCATGAACCCCTAGCCTACTGCCCATGATGCCCCCCCCCACACACACACACTTTACCTCTTTCCTTCCCCATCCACAGTGCAGGAAGGGATGTCTCTGCCTACACCCCTACCCTGCACATAAAGACAGTCTGTGTAGGTCCCTTGCCATGGGCTGCTGTTAGCACTCATTCATTCAAAAAATATTTACTGAGCACTTACTAAGTAACAGGCACTGCTCTAGAAGCTGGGTATAGAATAAAGAACAAAACAGTCAAAAATACCTGCCCTCAACAAGCTTATATTCTGGTGCAGGGAGAATAAAAAGAAACAAGTGGATACATGGGATACACAGTGTGTCAGATGGTGAGAGGTGCTATGGAGATACCTAACGGGGTAAGGGCCCAGAAATGTGGGAGGTGGCAACTTGAGGCAGGGAAGGCCTCCTAAGCAGGTGATGTTTCAGCAAAGACTTGAAGGAGGTGAAGGAGGGAGACATGTGACATCTGGGGAACAGAGGGAAATGTGACATGCCCGGAGCAGATGCGTGCCTGGGGATCCAGACACAGCAAGAGGCCAGTGTCCAGGGTCAGCTTGGAGAGCCAGGGCACAGTGGCAGGTCAGAAAGAGCAGAGCAGAGCTCCCCACACTCCCACCGGGCTCCCATCTGTGGGCCTGCCTCGGTAGGGCCTGCCTTCGGGTCCCCTGGGTGCCAGCGCCGTGCGTGGCTGTGCTCACCTCCACCCTACCGTTGCCTCCCCTCCTATGGCCACAGGGGCTGCACAGTCTGGACCTCCAGGCAGCCGGGCCTCAGAGAGGGGGCTCCTGCCTCACATAATAGGGGACCTCCGCCATCTCCCTAAAGGCAAGCTGTGCCCAGAGAGGAGATGGTGGGGTCACTTATGGCTGCCACACACTAAGGGTGAGCTGTTCCCTGAGGGTGGTGTGGAGCTGGCGAGCAGTCAGGGAGGGAGCCAGAGGTCAGGGGCCCTTCCAGACAAAGTCCTGTCAGCAGTTTCCATTCACATAGCCCTCGATGGCAGCTCCCCCGGCTCTCACTCCAGGTGTGTTGGAGAAGATGGTGAGCGTAGCAGTTATGGGCAGACTGGAGCCAAACTGCCGAGGTCCAGACCTGGCTGTGCTGATCACCAGCCGTGGGACCTCTGCACGCTTCAGCCACCTCAGCTGTGAGGGGGCATAAGAAGTGTCCCCACGTCAAGGGTCTGCTGTGAGACCAGATGATGAAGCCACAGAGAGCCTCAGCACAGGGCATGGCGCCACCCGGTGTTCCGGGCACACACGCTGCCCTTCTCGCCATCGGGCACAGGAGGCCTCCTTCCAGGGTGCTCTGCAGACACTGCCCCCCCCCCGCCCCCCCGAGAGTATGAACTGATGTCTGCAGGAGGGCTGCTGTGACCAGGGAGGCCTCAGGTTCCCCAGGCAGTTTCTCTGCTCCTGCAGGTGGTAGAATGGGCAAGTGTGACTCCCTTGGGCCTTGTCACCAGGGTAGGACTGTGAACATACTTCAGACCCCAGCCTCCCACCAGGGCCAGCATCTTACCACTTAGAGATTAATGTTTTATGCTCAACCTCAGGGGTTCTCTGAGCAGCTGTGAGGAACACAGTCACCTGCTGGGCCACCTCGAGCCAGCCAGAGGGCCAGAGGCTGGGCTCTTGGAAGCCCATGCGGCTGTCGTCTGCTAGGGCGGCCCTGGGCAGTGTGCTTCTCCCCGTGCTGCCCCGGTGCTCCTAGCTTGTCCCCTGACCAGTCTACATACCTGCAGCATGGCCTTTGTCCTTCTGGGCCTTCGTTCTCACCTATTAAGTGTGCGTAAAGATGTGTCCTCACCTCTCGGCAGTGTTGGGAGAATCCACGGAGACCAGAGGCAGAAAGATCATTGTGAAGGAGAAAATAGGGCTCACTGTTTGGCCGTGGGCAGGAGGAGACCACCACCTCAAGGGCAGGGGGAGTGTTGGGAGGGGACATGGTAGAGGTGGGAGCACAGGCCTTGGATCTGGCTGGGCCCGGGTTTTGGTCTCCCCTCTGCTTCAGTGTGGGCTGGGGCAAGTGTCATGTGGCTGAGCCTGTTTCCTCATGTGTGAAAGGAGGATCAGTCTCAGGGGCAAAGCCCCAGTGTGGTGCCTGGCACACAGGAGGCACTTACTAGGAGTTAGATCTGGCCTCCTGAGACACCATTGTCACCCTGGTCCTGGGTTCAGACTTCCCAGGGGAGCTGGTATAATAAGGCCCTGGCTGAGCCACAGAGGCAGGGAGTCCGCCATGGAAGCCTCGTCCGAGAGCCCCACAGCCTCAGGGGCATGAACCACTGTCACCAATGATATATTTAGCAGCACAAAGGTCAGAAATGCCAGGAGCTGGCTTCCTTCTAGGCGGCAGGAATCGTGTCTCCCGAGGCCTGGCTGTCACCAAGCAGATATTTTTTTCCTGTCTGGCAGTCAGGGGATCTGAGTAGAAGCTGCAGAGTAAGGAATCACTGTGCTTTGCCCCGGCTTGCTGAGTCTTTCCATGTCCACGGCCCTTCTCCAACCCTGTTGTGCTACCCTTGGAAATTCCACCAGTCCTGTCTTCCCAGGTCACCCACCCTCGGCCTCCAGACACAGCAGCTGTGCCCCCAGCATGCTCCAGCTCCCCCTGCCTCCTGCCTTTGCTTATGCTCTTCCTCCACCAATCATGTCCTTGCGTCCACCTCGACATGTCTGAAATGGATCCACCGTCCAAGGCCGGCTCTGATGGCCCCTTCTTCTGGAGCCTTTCCTGATCCCCCTCCTGAAGAGGCTGCTCGCCCCGAGAACTCTTCCTGCCCTTGAGCCAGCTGACCTACTGAGGTTACATGTCTCCCTGACAGCTGCAGCCTCTGAGAGGGCAAGGACCAGCTTAAGCAATGGTAGTGCCTGTTACATAACCTGCAGCCAATCGATCTTTGCTGAAGCGACATACCTCACAATAGCCCTGTGAGGTAGAAGGATTCGACATTATCCCCATTTTACTGACGAAGGGGAAAATGGCCCAGAGAGATGAAATATATTTATACAAGACCACGCAGTAGTAACTGGTGAAAGAAGGGTTAGACTCCAGGTCTTCTTTGGGAAATTAAGAAGGTAAATTAGTGCCAGTGTTCCGTCCTGCCCTGTTAATGCTGTGGTTCTCTGGTCAGGAATGAGGTGGACAGATGGATGAGGGACAAGTGGATGAAAGAATAGATAAAAAAAGATGGTATGGATGAATGGATGGAGGGAAGGATGTAGGAGTGGATACCCAGATGGGTGGGTAGCTTTGTGGATGGGTCAACAAATGGATGAATGGATACATGTCTAGTCTCTTGGCTTCAAGGCAGGAGAAGAAGTCCCACCTCTCATCAAATGAAAACAGGCTAGAGAATGGGACTTGGACGCTGAGGACTTCAGGGTGGAGCAACCCAGCCCATGTGTGCAGAAAGCGGGTTTGCCAAATGCAGGAGGGGATGGTTTGTGGAGTGAGGGAACTGGGAGCTGGGGGTAGGGACTGGCCGAGGGGACTGGTCCACTCTCAAAGGTTAGAGGCCCTGATGGAGCAGAACCAGGTCAGGCTGGAAAGACGTTACAGGCAGTGCCATGTGACTAGGGAGGCCTCAGGGCCCAGGGTTTTCCAGACTCCCTGAGTCTCCTGGAGGGCAGACAGAGAGTGGGGGATTGGCCTCTGAACCCCAGGACACACCGAGCATACTGAGGAGGGTGCTGCCTTCTTGAGGCCCTGAGTGCTCCTGGGTCAATTATACTAAAATCCACCATCTTCCCACTGCTTTTCGCCATCAGTCCCCAGGTTCTACAGATGAGCTCTAAGGCTTTTATTCTAATTGCCTAGCAAGGGCCAGTAAAGGGACCTCGAACATAGGCGAGCAATAGTTGAGCTTGGCAGGGCCTGGAGGTTTCGATGCTGCTAGCCTAGAGCAGATGTTTCCAGCTGGAGCGAAGGAGCTCCATCTGCACAAGAAACAGTGCTGTGAGCGCCTGTGCTCACAGACACAAAGCCCTGCTCTAGTGTCCCCCAGCACCAGGCTGCACTCCCCCTCGCCCCCCCCACACACACACTAGCCCCAGCAATCTCCCTGGGAAACCAGGTCCCAGTGAGAGTGCCTGGTGTATCACTTAACTGCTCATTAACAGTCATGGCTGCAGCTAAGTATAGTATAGCTCCAGAACACCCAAGACCAAGGCAACAAGGGGAAGTCTTTCCATAAGAAAGCTCCACGTGCAAGCACACAAACATCTGCACACACATGCTCCCCACACTCGTGCATGCCAGTGGCCTTGCACAGTCATGGCCCCGTCCTTGCACCAACACAAAGTTTCATTCATTCACTCAGGCATTTGTTCTGGAATCAGACAAAGGTAGGTTTTGAATTCTGACTCCATCACCTCCCAGGTGTATGATCATGGGCCACTTAACCTCTCCAAGCCCGTTTCTTTCTTTATAAAAATGTGATGGTAACCGCAGTATGGACCTCAGAGGTGGTGTATGGGCAATGAGATGGGACATGTAAGGTTGCTTAGCAATGAACGGGTCCAGCTCAGGGTAAGTGTCAGCACAGAGTAGGTGTCTTTATCCTCATGATTGATACCCACCATGTGCCTAGCTCTGTGCTGGGAACTTTATTTAAAGCTGTTATTTCTAGAGGTGGTCGTGAAAAGTGGCACCTGGTATAAAACAGGCACACGGGAAATACTTGGTGATTGACTCAAGGAACAATTGAGTGAAAACTGCATCAGTGGATGGCCAGATGTCCTTGCAGTTTTCTTCTCTCGGAAGAAATCCACCACACACGTCTGTCCTCCAGGCTGTCTCTGGTAGGATCTAGATGTTCTTGTGGGTAACACAGGGATCCTAGAGATACAGCTGGAGCTCGAGGGGATCCAGGCCACCCCTTATTTTACAGGTGGGGAAATGCAGCCCAGTGGGAGCAGGGAGTTCTGGGCTGGCACTAGGCAGGGCTCCGTCTGCCAGGGAAGGGGCTGGAATTCTGTCCAGCCTGGGTAAGAAACCAGCCTCAGGACTGGAAGGTGCTGTCACTGTTCCCAGCCTTTGAATAGGCCGGCAGCTAAACTGGCTTGGCCATCTCCTCCCATTGCACCTCCTCAAACAGAAAGTGACATTTCCTGGTGCTTTTTTAAGCCCAGGCTGGCTGGGCTGGCCTGGGTGTGGGGTGGGGAGGGGGCAGGTGGTGCTGGGAGTCACACAGCCCAAGTCTCTCCGCACCTTGAGTGACCTCAAGATGCTGGGAATAAACATGGTCTCATCTTGCCATGTGTCCCAGATTCCAGTTATGATGCCCAGATTCTAGATTCCACATTCCAGGGCTTGCATGTAGGTTTTGAATTCCATGTTCCTGTGCCAGGTTCTGCCCCCTAGGCAGCACTCGGGGTGTTGAACTTCATAACCAGCACCTTTAGCTGGCAGCCTGCTGGGAAGGGAAGGTATGTCTGCGCCTCTCTGAACAGGAGCTGTTGTGCCCTGTGGTCACTCTTCTCCGTTGCTCATGTCCATGGCTGGTGGGGACTCAAGTCTTTGTTTATTGAGTGTGCCCATTGCCAAGAGATGAACGTGATTGTGCCTGCTGCCCGTGTGTACACGAGTCTGCTGTCAGTGAGTGTGCCCATTGCCAGTGTCACAAACAATCTCTGGAGACTGAGTTGATGAGAACATGGCTGAATGGTTCTTGAGTACATCCAGGGTCAGTTTAGTCACAGACTCCTGGACAGAGATTATCCTTTACCAGTGTAGGTGAAAATCTGATGTAAGCGCAGTGAGGCAAGTCTGAAGTTAGTGGTTGTGCACGTTGTCAGTGCAGATGCAGATATAGTGTCAGTGAATCAGTGATGGTGCACGTCGTCAGTGCAGATGCAGATATAGTGTCAGTGAATCAGTGATGGTGCACGTCGTCAGTGCAGATGCAGATATAGTGTCAGTGAATCAGTGATGGTGCACGTCGTCAGTGCAGATGCAGATACAGCATCAGTGAATCAGTGGTTCTGAACATTGTCAGTGCACATGCAGACACAGCATCAGTGAATCGGTGATCGTGCACATTGTCAGTGCACATACAGATACAGGGTCAGTGAATAGGTGATCGTGCACATTGTCAGTACACATGCAGACACAGCATCAGTGAATCGGTGATGTGCACGTCGTTAGTGCGGATGCAGACACAGCATCAGTGAATCAGTGATCGTGCGTGTCGTCAGTGCGGATGCAGACACAGCGTCAGTGAATCGGTGATCGTGCACATTAAGACACAGCATCAGTGAATCGGTGATCATGCACATTGTCAGTGCACATGCAGACACAGTGTCAGTGAATGGGTGATCGTGCACATTGTCAGTGCACATGCAGACACAGCGTCAGTGAATCGGTGATTGTGCACATTGTCAGTGCACATACAGATACAGCGTCAGTGAATCGGTGATCGTGCACATTGTCAGTACACATGCAGACACAGCATCAGTGAATCGGTGATCGTGCACGTTGTCAGTGCATATGCAGACACAGCGTCAGTGAATCGGTGATCGTGTACGTTGTCAGTGCACATGCAGACACAGCATCAGTGAATCGGTGATCGTGCACATCGTCAGTGCACATGCAGTCACAGCATCAGTGAATCAGTGATCGTGCACACTGCCAGTGTAGACCAGGGGAAGTGAGCACCAGAGGAGAGGTTGGTCCACTTCCTAAGGAGGCTGAAGGGTGTAAACTTGTTATGGCCATTGTGTAGATAGAAGAATTGAGGCCAGCAGACACAGGGCAAGTAGCCACAACCTTCCCACAGATGGGAAGCTATGCTTTTGCTTAGCTGTGCTCCTGGTTCCTGGGGAAGGGACCGCTTTCCCTACTAGTTTGCAGCGTGTGGCTAGCCTGGCAGTAGGGCCAGCCCTCATCCCCAGATGCAGCCACTTCATGGGCAATAAATATGAAAACTCAGTAAATTAGATAGTGTGAAGTGCCCACACTCATCCAGCTGGGCACAGAATGAGTGACTGTTGTATGTATATTATACCTCAGTAAAGCTGGGGAAAAGTTCGTGTTCAAAGATGGTACGTGCAATGGGGGCTGTAGAGTAAGGAAAACCAGATTGGTTGGGAGTGCTGGTTGAGATTTTAGAGAGTGGTCAGAGTAGGCCAGTACTTTCATGAGGTGAGAGAATAAGCCATGGGTGTACCTGGCAGAGGGAACAGCCAGTGCAAGGGCCCTGAGGCAGGTGTGTGTCTGGCAGGCTTAAGGAATATGTCTGAGGAGGCAAATGTGGCTGGAACAAACAAAGGGGCCAGTGGCAGGAGAGGCACTTGGAGGGGTGATGGAGGACCAGTTCACACGAGGGTCTACAGCGCATTGTGAGCACCTTGGGTTTTCTTCTGAGAGAAATGCTGAGCCAGTGCAGCGTTTAGGGCAGAGAAATGACACAATCAGGTTTACATTTTAAAAGGAGTATCTGGCTGCTGTGTTGAAAACAGTCCTAGAGCACCAGGAACCTTGGAAGCTGAGAAACCAGCTAAGAGGCTCTCACCAGAATCTAGGGGGAATGATGATGTCTGGGACAGGGTGGTGACAGTGGCGCTGGGAAGTGGTCAGAGTCGGGATTTATGTCAAGCTGAGCCAACAGGATTTCCTCATAGACTAAATGTGAGGTGTGACAGAAAGAGGTGTCAAGGATGACTCCACAGTTTCTGTTAAGGGTGGAGTTGCTATCTCAGGAAATGGAGAAGGCTGCAGATGGTGGGGGTGGTACAGGAGTTCAGCTATATCAAGTTGGGAAAGAGCTATTAGACCTCCACCCAGAGATGCTAAGGACTTAGATGCTGAGGTCCTGAGCTCAGGAGAAGGGCTCGACTGCAGGTAAAATTTGGGGAGTATGCTGTTAGTGGGATTTGAATGGGTGATGGTTTTTAAGCCTCGGAACGAGTGTGGACAGAGAAGAGGACCAAGGCTGCGCTCTGGAGCACCCTGTAGTTAGAGGCTAGGAGGAGCGCTGGCAAAGGACGTCAAGAAGGAGCAGCCATTGAGGTGGGAGGGACATCAAGAGACTGTGGGGCCCTGGGAAGTGTCACAAAAAGGAGGGAGTGACCCGCTGTCTCAGATGCTGCCGATGGTCAAGGGACATGAGGACTGGGAATTGTCCCTGTTACTTCTGCCTAGAACACTCTTCCTCGTAGCCTGTGCTTCCCTGGTTGATTCCTACCCATCCTTCCCACCCCTGCACTTGTTCCTTCCTCCTGGGGGCTACTCTGACCCCAAGACTTGTTGTTAAAGACCCATCAAATGCCTTGTGTGTTCTCGAAGCCCTCATTATGTCTTACAAGTATGTATTTGTATGGTTATTTGATAAATATCAGTCTCCTCTGCCAGGTGGCTGTTTTGCTCGCTCTGTACTCAGTGCCCTGCACAGGACTGGGATAAGGAGTAAATATTTGTTGGAGAGAGAGCAGGTGGGCCGTCAACTGTGGTCCTATCTGGGCTGTGCCCACTGCCCTCCCTGAGCTGTCCCTCTTGGGGGTCATCTTCTTATTTCTTAACCCCTGACATACACACATATATACATACACATGCATACCCTATTGGAAGTCAAGGCCTCTGACTCTATGCAAAAACACAAGTGGGCCTGGGGGGAAATTTCCCAGTGGATTCGTAGTAGACACACCATGAAGCCTGGAGCCTCAGTTTTCTCATCTGCCAAATGGGGACAATCAAGACAGATCTGCTGATGGCCCAGCAAGTGTGTGTGTGTTTGTGTGTGTGTGTGTTATTCATCTAGGATTCCAAATGTGAAATGTATTATAAACTGCAGACAGCTGTACCCAGGTCATCATACTGGGAAGACGAACATCTTCCCCCAGGGCTACCTGGATGGATGGGAAAGAGATCTGCAAATGGAAGCCCTGGAGCATAGTGATTTGGGGGTTAGAGCGACCTGGTTTCAAATTCTGCACTTCCTAATCACTCTCAACCTCAATTTTCTTGTCTGCAAAATGGAGGAAATGACACCTTCCTCAGAGAGGTTTTTAAAGATGAGTGAGAGCATGTTTGTAACGACAGTCATTGTTACTTGATAGCAGAGGACAGTGAGGCTCAACAAAGCTAAATACTCCCGCCACCAAGGGGACTGTGAGGACTGGCAAGGGTGAAGTACGCGATCCGTTTAGCCATGCACAGAGTGCTCAAGGACAGCAGCTCTGAACCAGGCCAGGGGAGCTGGCCAAGTCAGGGAGTGTGCTGGAAGCTGGAGGAGGCCTCGCCTGCAGGAGGGACGGCGCAGAGCTGGGTCCCCAGGCCTGCCTGCCGGTGTGGGCAGGGCTGTCACAGGGAGGAAGAGAAGCAGGTGTGTTCTGGTGACTCTAAAGGGCAGAACTGGGATCACTGGGAGAAAGGGGCAGGGAGGTTGACTTAAGAAATAAAAACATGTCTCTAGAGCGATCCAAAGACAGAATGAGTGGCCTTGGGAGCTCCCTCTCGCTGATGGTCACCAACAGAGACATCTGTCTCAGGCTTACCACAGGGGCGATGGTTATATATGGGATGCCTTCCTACTCACTTCCTGACCTGGGAATCGCAGTCACTGTATTTCTTATTCCAAACTGTGGCACAAAAAGGTTTGAAGCACATGAGACACACTGTTAACAGAACTCCTAGAAATAAAGGAGGAAAGAAAAAGAGTATAATGAAGACAAGAAATAGTGATACCCTAAACCCAGGTAAAGGGTTCGTCCAGAACTGAGCACCAAATGTAGCTGAGCTCCCTGACAATCAGAGCAAAAGAAGAAATATGGTCCCATAACTCATCAGACAAGCGCACCAGGAGACACACACCATATAAGTCCTCAACTATAAGAGCAATTTCCTGTGGAATACTAGTATTATTTCTCCTAGTTTAAATGTTAATGGTAGAGGGTGTTTGCAGTCTGGACTCCAGGAGGGAGTGGGTGTTGGCTCCCTGACACCCAGCCTTCTGGGCCTGGGAGACTGCCCGGAGCACTCTGGGATAGCACAGCCCACTCCCCTAGGGCGGCCTGGGCCCGGGGCACTCTGGGATAGCGCAGCCCACTCCCCTAGGGCGGCCTGGGCCCGGGGCACTCTGGGATAGCGCAGCCCACTCCCCTAGGGCGGCCTGGGCCCGGGGCACTCTGGGATAGCGCAGCCCACTCCCCTAGGGCGGCCTGGGCCCGGGGCACTCTGGGATAGCGCAGCCCACTCCCCTAGGGGCCCGCTGCGCCCTGTGACTGCCTACGGTTGAAGCCAAGCAGGAGCAGCCAGGTTGGGCTCCCAGGGCACAGCCCAGCCGCACTGTGCGGTGGACGTTCTGCCCCGCTGCTTGGGACCCGGGTTCTTCACCTCTCTGAACCTCAGACTCCTCATCTGAACAGCAGTGATAACAATAGGACTCACTTCACTGGGCTGGCGTTTGGTTTAGATGAGATGAGGCGTGGAGAGCACAGGACTCAAGGCCTGCTCAGGACCAGGAGGCTGCTGGCGCTAATCCTCCAAATCGTTACCCGAGTTAGTCTGGAGAGCCGGGAGCTCTGGCCCACACTCCACTCATCACTGTGTGACCTTGGGTGTACTGTCCCACCTAGGCTCATTTTCTCCCAGCCCCGTGGAAGTGGGAATGTGAAGTCACCAACCACCCAGGAGTGTGCCCCTCACAGCCGGAGGCCACAGTGCTGGGTCTCGGAAGGCCTTGCCTTGGGCTGTGGCACAGGAAACAGGTCTGAGGTCCATGTCATTGGCTCTCTCAAGGCTGTCCTTGGCTCCTGGTCTGTTGTTAGCAAGTGGCAGCAGGAGCAGAATAAATTAGAGGGAAAAAAACTGAAATGAAACACATTTCTCCCTTTAGCTGTTGCTGCTGCTCCTTGCACTCCCAACCTTGTAATTTAGGGGGGGAAACAGAAATGCTGCGTTTGGATTTTTGTAGCAGGAAGCTTTGGCTCAACTCCTGGAATACCAGTGTGCAAGGGAACTGGCAGTCTTGGGGTTTCTCCTGACCCAGAATTCTGCCCTGGATCTGGAGAATTCCTAGACACCCCACCTGTTCCTCCAGGCCCCTCAAATAATGTCTTCCTTCCTGGAGTTTTTTATTCTTATTGCCCCATTTTAAGAATAAAGAGACCGAGTCTCTGAGATGTCACTTGCCTGCAGCCATAAGCCAGTGGCAGAGCTGGGATTGGAAGGCAGGCCTCTGAGGCCAGCGCAGGACTCAGCCCCTTCCGCCGTGCTGCCTGCTCCCAGCCCCAATGCTGTCTCAGGCTGATGCGGTTCACTGTGCATCAGGGCTGCCTGGCACTGAGTCTCACTGGCCTCCCGGATCCCAAATGCCAGGATGGGGCTGGCAGCATCAGAGCCACCAAGGGCACAAATTAAAGGCAAATTCTGCCCCCCCCCCCCGCTGAACCCCAGTCTCTGGGTGTGGGGCCAAGGAATCCGCATTTGTACCTCCACTCAGTCGCCCTCTCCCAGCACCCTCCACAAAAGCCTCTGACTGCGTCTGCCTCCTTTGTGCCCCACCAGCCTCCTCTGGGGAGGGCTCCTTACCTCCTGCTTTCCTTTCCACCCTTCCTGGGGGCTTGGGCTGGGCCCTCACCAAGTTCTCCTTGTTGCTAAATCCAGAGACTTCTCCTTTGACCTTATCCCACTGAGTATCTCAGAGCCATCCTTCAGGAAACATCCTCCCCTTGTCCTCCAAAACCAGGGTGCCGCTCAGCCAGGCCCACGCAGGAGCCCACTGGACTCAGGCTCACTCATGCCACAGGGGCTGAGCAGAGGCAAGGTGGCGGGCTCTCTGAAGGACAGTCCTGCTGTTTTGTGATGTGGGGGCACATCTGCCCCTCTGTCCCAGGTGCCGCCCAGCTCCGCGGTTCCCCTTCCATGACTGCAGGATTCTGGGCTTTCCTGCATCTTCGACACTCTGCTCCTAAGCGCTCTGTTTTGATGGGAAAGGACCAGCGTGGGAGGCCCACTGAGGGTCAGAGTGGGAGGCTTGCGTGGGGACTGAAACAACGTGTTGGAACACCTCCTTCTTACTTTCTGTGTACTATTTCATTTCATCATCACAACTGCCCGGGAGGCAAGGAATCCTATCCCACCTCTTCCCTATCAAGGAAATGAAGAAGGCTCAGAAAGGGGCAATGACTTGTCCCAGATCACCAGCTGAGCCAGGCCCCAAACTCAAGTTGGTCTGACCGCAAGGTCCTGCCATTTCTGCTCCGGCTGCTGCCTGCTTGACAAGAGGGACTCGAGCTGCTTTTGACCTGGGGTCTAGAAGGCAGGTGGGACCTGGAGAGCGGGGAAGCCTGGGAGGGCATTTTAAGCAAAGGTTCAGAGGCCACAATGGTGACAGCCCCATGCTGGAGCCCAGCACTGATGTCTCAGGAGAACCTGGTTCTCGTCTCTGCTCCACCTGAGGGCTCTGTGACCTTGGGTGGGTCCCTTCCTTCACTGTGCCTCCCTCTCTCCATTTCTGCCACAAGGGGTCCATTTATTGATGGACCAGAAACCTCTGGGGGTCTCCTCTCCCTCTCTCCCTCTCTCAGTGTCTGAGTCTCTGATGACCATGTATTATTCACAAGGCCAAGGTACCACCGATTTCAGACATGCCCTTAGTCAAATAACAGTATGTTGGGAAAATGGGAAGAAATACTGTTTTAAGGATGTATACATTTTATGACATATTTTCATTTCCAAAATGTACATCTCAGGATGAAAGCAACATGGGAACCTCGGCCACCTCAAAAGTTGCCGCTGTTGGGGCAGCCCCTTCTGGATATGACCTGGGTCTAGGGTCAGAGGATGAATTCATGAATTCAGCAAAGTGGGTTCTTATCTCTTGGGGAGTCTGGGCTCCCTGCAACCTGGGCACACCTTTTCTGGCCTTGGTTCCCCCACTGTCCACACTAAATCCCAGGATCGAGAGGGTCAGTGCGGTGGGACAGGGGAACTCTGATTTGGGCACAGCCCTGCCTCCCTGTGGCTTTCCCCTGGGCTGGCTAAGTGGCCTTTTCCCCATTTCCACCCTGTCTGTCCTCTTTCAGTCAGGGTCAGTCCCAGGGAAAGGGGCACACCCCAGGCTACTGTGTGAATGATCATCTCTGGCATGGAAAAGGATCGCAGCCCGGGGCTGGGTCTCAACTCAGAGAACACGTGTCCAGAGTGCCTAGCCAGACCCTGACTCCACTAGGAGATGGCCCGTACATGTGAGCACATGCATACGCACATCACACCCATACATGTCCTTACACACATGCATGTTCTTACACACCACACCCACATGTCCTTACACACATACACCACACCCATACATGTCCTCACACACACATCACATCCATACATGTCCTCACATACATCACACCCATATGTCCTTACACACCCACATCACACCCACATGTCCTTACACACACTACCCATACATGACCTCACACACATATCACACAATACATGTCCTCACATGCATCACACCCACATGTCCTTACACACACACCACACCCATACATGTCCTCACATACATCACACCCATATGTCCTTACACACCCACATGTCCTTACACACACACACACACACACCACCCATACATGTCCTCACACACACACCACACCCATACATGTCCTTATAAACCTGCATGAACTATATACACTACACACAGTGACTGTTTACACAAGCCTTACATACCTGGAGGCAGGTCACATGAGCAGGTGAAGTACCTTCACCGTGTACACACCTACTCCATTTACACACTGCCTCCCCCTTCCCGCCAGCACTCTCCCCAGCACACAGACTTTCTCACACAGACGCCCACACAGCTGTGTTCCCTGCACACTCACACCCTCCACTCCCACCCTCTATGTGGCGCGGTGGGGAGCTCCTGCCACCCACTGCTCCCTGTGCTGGGTGCCAAAGAGGGAGGATTTGTGAGAAGGAATGGGGGCCAGGATCTGGACCCTCGGATGGAGTGCTCAGGTCCCAGCCAGGCTTCTTGGAGTTGATGGTGGGGGCATTTATTGATGGGCCAAAAAAGGAACTGGACCCCAAAGGGCCTCCTTCGCCCTTCTCCCCTCCTCCCAGCCCTCAGCCAGCCCCACACGCTGTGGGCATGCCCAGCCCAAGGAATTGCAGACGAGTCTAATTCAGTTTCCAAACTCAACTGACAATTTATTTAGGCCAATTGGCCATCCCGCCTGCTCTGCCTCACTGACTCCACACGGATTGACTCAAACGCCGCACACCCCCGCTGGGCAGATTTAATTAGACGGAAAATCTGACCTGAAGCCTCTGGGGGCCTGGGGCCTGGACGCCAGCCAGGGCTCCCCTGATTAGCCCCGCTGCCTGAAACCTTGCCGAGTCTCAAAATCCTCAGAAGGGACCAAGTCCAACCCTCACTTTGCCAATGATGACACTGAGGCCCAGAGAGGGGAAGTAACTTTCCAAAATCACACAGCAAGTGCACGGCCAGACCAGAATGCTGGCCCCTGCACCATGTAACAACCATCACTAGTTTCTGAAACACCAACCTGCAAGAACACAGTTCCCCATGGCGAACCCCTGAACAGTTCTGAAGCGCAAGTACAATTTTCTAAAGATGACTGTGGCATAAATAATTTATAAACGAAAGTCATAGCACATATTGGTCATTTTAATAGATAGTAAATTGCTTTCCTGATTTATGGTTTCAGGGATGGGGCTATGATAAAAATAACCTGGTGATTTATAAAACATCATCTTAAGTCAACAGATCGTTAGTAGGTTTGTCTGACTTTACAGCCAACAGCCTCACCAGCCTGGTTACTATAGAAATGGGATGCCTCGCTCCGTTGCCATGGCTACACTTTCTAGAACACAATTGGTGGGTCTCTCATGGTTTGTGATTTGCTTCTGGAAAAAAAAAAGAGCCAGAAACTACCAGCGTGGCTTTATGCTGCATTATCAGGAAATCTTACCTATGTTGTCTTGAAATTTCACAGCGTGGTCGCTGAGGTGACCAGGCTGGGTGACAGTTACCCCTGGGCTGCCGGGCAAAGCTCCCTTTGTGCCCACTCACCAGCTAGCAGCCCAGGAGGGACTAGCCTCACCACTGGCCTGGCTGTTGGGGCACAGATGCTGCAGGGTGGGCTGGGGAAAGGAGACAAGGTCTGGTGGGTGGCAGGAAATCAGGAAGCCTGTTGGTGATGGGCAGGCCCTAGGGGTGGGAAATCCAGGAGCTGGCACCATCTGAGCAGGGAGGCAGGCTGTGGGCACGGAGGAAAGCTGAGGAGGCAGAGGCAGGGTGGGCTGGAGAGACAGACACTGAGTCAGTCATAGCCCACGGGGTGAAGTGGGCAGAGGCGGGGCCCGCTGAGCAGCAATGCCTGGGCTCTCCTGTATTTGTAGTGGGTGCGCTGTGTGGTGACCACTCCTGCATCAGCCGTGTGCTCTAGTGTGTACGTGCGAGTGCCGTGTGGGGGCTGCGGGGCGTGTGCCCTGCATCACAGCACCTGGGTGTGCATGTTCGGTGTGCGGCAGTGTGTTTCAGTGTGCTCCGTGGGCCCTGTGTCCTGTGTGTATGTGGAGTCGGGACACTGTGCTATTTGTGTGGCCACATGCACAGTGTATATGCTCAGGTAATGAGTGAGGTGTGTACTCTGGGTAATTGTGTGACTGTGGTCTGTGAGTGACTATTCCTCGTCCTCTGGGTGCCTGGGGATTGGGAGGCAGACAGCTCACATGGGGTGCAGCCCCTGACCTTTCCTGCAGCCCCTAGAGAGAGTGACAGTCCAGGCTTGCTGCCCTGGGCCCTGCTAGGCAGAGGTTCCCTCCCTGCCAGGGGTCAGCTGATCCCAGGTCCTCCTCTCCTCATACACTCCCCCCTCCCTCTGGCTGAGCCTCTTGGACAAGTTGAGGTCATCTCCCACCCGCCTTTTCGGAGTCTTCAGGGAAGTTCTCCAGGTGGGGACGCAGGCTAGCCCAGCCAAGGCTGCCGTCAGCACTGATTTCCTGAGCCAGGTGTGGCCGCACGCCCGCCCCTGGGGCTGCTCTAGCCCCAGGCACTACCAAGTCCTGAGCAAAGAGGCCCAAGAACCGTTCTGGTGTGGCTGGGCTCCAGCCAGTGGGTCCCGGCATCCCAGCTCTCTCCCTCACTGGAGACGGGCAAAGACTGCCCTCAAGTAGTCTGGGCTGTGGGTGCCAAGCTCCAAGATGAACCATTCGGACGTGATCAGGGTCAGCTCCCCAGTGCACAGGGCTGTGTTTCTAGGCCCCAGAGCGGTGGCCACTCTAACAGTGGAAGGAGCTGAGGCTCTGGAGCTAGATAGATGTGGGTCCGAGCCTCTGCTTCATCTCCCGCTTTCAACCCTTGGTCCTTGAACCTCTCTGTACCTGGGTTTCCTTTTTGGCACAATGGGGTACGGCCACCTGTCTGACCAGGTGGTATGAGGATTAAAGGTACAGAATAGGTCTTTAGTGACCCAGTGGTCACTTCCTCCTTTCTCCTTCCTGTGCTCAGCTTCCCTGAGGCTGGACAGAAGGGAGCCGGGGACTCAGCTGGATGTGAGCTCTTGCTTTGGCTGTGCACCGTGGCTGACCTGCTGGTCTCTAGGCTTAAGAGAATGTGGTGGTCTGAGCAAGCAGGGGCACCTTCCTCCACAGCCCTCCTAAGAGTCCACTTGGCCCCGGATGTTGCTAGGGCTCTGCCTATGACAAAGAACCAGGATGCCGGCAGCAAAGGCCAGAGGGAAGGCACCAGGGAGCCCAGGCAGGGCAGGAGGCCTGGCTTCCACATCTTCTAGCTCCCCTGGGGAAGAAGTCCTAATGTCTGGCTCGGGGCCTAGCCGCTGCTGTCCAACCCCCATCCCCATTCCTTCGGCGCTGGGGCCCAGAGATGAAAGAATCAGACAGGATCTCCACTGATGGCTGAGAACCAAGCATTTTTTTCTACCCTAATTTTTATAAGACCTGACCTCTTTCTGGGCCTCGTTTTCCCCATCAAGACCTGTCCTGTGAGAGGAGCAAATGGGATGAACACTCTAGGGGCATGTGGGGGGCACTTGGGAGTGAGAAGGCTCCCGGGACACCAGTGCCCTGTCTGGGCTGTTCCCATGAGCCTCCCCTGAGCACTAATGAGCCAGACTTGGAGATAGGCTTGCTGTCTCCCAGAGGGTGAATTTAGAGGCTCCTTGGGGGGTCTCTTCATTTGCTCTCTCACAAGGGCCTCAGCTGCCAAGAGGAGCCTCACCTGGAGAACGCATCCCAGGAGAAGGGCTACTCAGTGGGGTGCTGAAGAACGATGGGTTCTCCAGAGAACAACGGGCAGGAACACTCTGGTGGAACAATGGGTGTGAAGGTGCAGAGATGGGGGACATGGAGGTGGGGGGTCAGAAATGGCAGAGAGTTGTATGTGGCAAGAATGTTGGGCGCATGTAAGGAAGTCCGTGAGGCCAGGGCACAGAGGGTCTCAGCCAGGCTGAGGCGTTCGGGCTTCCCTCTGTGGGCAGCATGGTAAGGTGGCACGCACAGCTGGGATTCCAGACGGTTGCTCCCTCTGGTTTGGAGGCTGGACTGGTGGCCAAGACTGAAGCCTAAAACCTATTAGCTTTGACGGCAGTAGCCCTGTTGAGAGAGAGTCACACATAAGCAGAGGGGACAGGGGAGGGTAGATGTGGGACAGCCTAGGAGGGTGATGCCATGGCTGATGGGGCAGCAAGGAGGAGAGGTGTCTCCTGCCTTCTGCCATTGCCCAGGGTCAGGAGCCCAGGGTGCAGTGGGCCCTACCTCTTGGCATCCCTCTGTCACAAAGGCCAGGGAAGGGGGTATGGCTGGGGCATGACCTGTCCATGGGGAGTGGGGCTGTGAATGCCTGGCTCCCAGATGGGGCCCTCCAGAGGGAATCTGGGGCCAAATACCCAGTGGACAGGGATGTTTTAGCTCCAAGAGCTTTGGCAACTCTGGTGATGGAAAGTGCTGGATAAACTTGGGTCAGAGGAGTTCTCTTTCTGTTGCTTCCACTTTGCTTTCCTGGTCTACCTCTGTGGTGACCCAGGTCGGCACTATCTGGACCCTTACAGAGCTGTTTCTGGAGTTGGAAGACCTGGTTTAAGTCCCTACCTTGTCCCACCTTGTCCAAACCTTACCCACTTCATAGGGCTGAGGGGGCTCACCTTTTCAGTCCACTGCATCGTACTCGTCTCTGTGTGGGTCCTTTACCCTCAGCTGGGCAAGGAGTTCCCCGGGGGCCGGGCTGGGGCCTTATTTCCCTCTGTGTTGGGCATAACCTGGTGCTTGATGAGGAAGAAAGGATGGATGGATGGATGGATGGATGGATGGATGGATGGATGGGAGGGAAGGAGGGTGAATGGATATGTGGATGAAAGGGAGGGGAAAAGGAAAGATGGATAATGGACAGATGGATGATGGATGGATAAAAGAAAGGAGGGATGGGTGAATGGAAGGAAGGATGCATAAGGATCACAACTGATAGTAGTCTAGGATCAAGTTTTTGAAAATTGCTCAATGCTCTAAAGCCTACAGGACTATCAGCACACCATAATGATTGCCTTGGGCAGAGCTCTTCCTGTTTCTGGGCCTCCGGCTTCCCCATCTGTAGCATACAGTGTCCTGGATCCGATAATCCCTAAAGGCTTCTCTTCTGTTGACATTCGGAAATGCTGACTTTGTCCCTTCCCCTTACTTCTCCCTGCCCCGCCCCCCCAACCTGGAATGTGGCTCGGAAGGTCCACATAGTTCTGGATTTTTAGATCCTTTCCAGGTTGGGTGCCAGGTCCTACGGCCATGGTCAGCCCAGACAGGGCTGTTCTGAGACTTCCAATGGGAGGGGCGTCAACACAAACTAAAGAAACTGCTAGAAGCAGCAGGGCTGCCTCCTGCTGCAGCTACAGGGCGAGGCCGTGGCCTCCTTGAAGTTATCTATGAGGGCACCTCTGTAGAGCAAAGGTGCCACCTATTCCAGACTGTAGCCCAGGGCTGCCTCCAGGAAGACGGCCCTGTTCTGGCCATGGTCTGTCTTTGCCAAGCGGAGAGCAGGAGGGTCCAGAGGGAAGGGGAGCGCAGGAACATGCAGGCAAGAGCGGCCAGCTGGGCCCCTGGAGGACAGCTGATTGTCAGGGTTCCGTCTGCCCAGGGCAGTGCCTAAGGAGGCCATGGCATGTGAGAGTTCTGGGAGACCCAGCTGGAGGCGATAAGAAGAGACCTTGCCTGGAATTCAGTCTTGAGAAGGAGGGTTTGAAACTCAGACATCTGCTTGATTCTCTTTCCTTGAGTTCCCATGTCTGCTGGGGGCTCAAGAAACCTGAGGGGTCATCATATGGGGCCACCAAACCAAAGGGGCTCCTGAAGGTTCTCCAGGGCTCCAGGGCCAGAGCAGGTGGTTCTGGACAGGCTGGGTTATTCCAGCCATTTCGTTCTCACTGATGGGCTCTGAGAGAAGCAGGCACTTAAATGTTTGGAAAACCCCAGCACCCCAACAGCTTCGTCCTCCCTCCCACCCACACCCCTACTCTGGGGCTGGCAGGCAGCAGAAGGAGAAAAGCAGACCCTATGGTTTGTGGTGCCTTTGAGGATACTTTGTCCAGTTCTCCTCCTGATGCCAGAACCAGCAACACGGTAGCTCTGACAAATGACCATTTAGCCTCTATTTGAATACCTCCAAGGATGGGGAACTCACTTCCAGGTTGGGTATGTGAGTTCATAGGAGGATAAAGAGAGCAGTTTTTAAAAAGTCATCTAAGGCCCTGAGGCAGATAAAAACCTTCTTTAGATCTAGATAGGGTGGGACCTGAAAGAGATTCTGTGGGTGAAGGACAGACCCACGACAAGGAGAGTGAATAGATGGGAGTAGGAAGGAAGAAAGATGGGAGGTATGGCCTAATCCCCCCATAGCTACCCCCTCCCATTTCTTTGCCAACTCCAGCCACAGCAAGCTAGGTCACTTTTATTAGTCAGGGTGGCTAACTGCTTTAACCAATCCTCCCCCAACCACAGTGGCTTAACACGACAGAAGTATATTTCCCACTCAAGCAATAGTTCAACCAGAGGATTTAGTGGTCTTTCTTTTCAGGGTCCCAGACTCCTTCCTTCTGGTGGCCCTGCTGGCCCCTAGGGCTTCGGCATTTGCCTGGCAGTGGGGGGAAGAAAGAGCATGGAAGACTGAGTAGGAAGGTTTTATGAGCCAGACGTGGCATTACTGCACACCCCTTTCTGTGCAGGGTCCACTGGCCTGAACCCAGTCACATGACCCCGCCTAACCCCAGGGAGGCTGGGAAATGTAGTCTAGCTGCTCCTCCAAGAGGAATGGAAACATGTTTGTGAATACAAAGCAGTCTCTGCCAGAATCCTTTCATTCCCGAGCTTTCTTACCTGGTGCCCTGATTAGGGAAAGGTGGGCGGTCAGCTTGGCTGGGGACAGGCATCTGACCCCGGCCTGGCCTCTGACTAGACCCCACACACGGGCACCCCAGGTTCCTCCGCTCCGAGTGGGAGGGCCTGCCCTTGACACTCTGTGTTTCTCCCCCACAGTATGTGGCCTTTGCCTCCCTCTTCTTCATCCTGGTCTCCATCACCACCTTCTGCCTGGAGACCCACGAGCGCTTCAACCCCATTGTGAACAAGACGGAAATCGAGAATGTCCGGAACGGCACGCAGGTGCGCTACTACCGGGAAGCGGAGACCGAGGCCTTCCTCACCTACATCGAGGGCGTCTGCGTGGTCTGGTTCACCTTCGAGTTCCTCATGCGTGTGGTCTTCTGCCCCAACAAGGTAGAGTTCATCAAGAACTCGCTCAACATCATTGACTTCGTGGCCATCCTGCCCTTCTACCTGGAGGTGGGCCTCAGCGGCCTGTCCTCCAAGGCCGCCAAGGACGTCCTGGGCTTCCTGCGCGTCGTCCGCTTCGTGCGCATCCTGCGCATCTTCAAGCTGACCCGGCACTTCGTGGGCCTGCGGGTGCTGGGCCACACGCTGCGCGCCAGCACCAACGAGTTCCTGCTGCTGATCATCTTCCTGGCCCTGGGCGTCCTGATCTTCGCCACCATGATCTACTACGCCGAGAGGATAGGGGCGCAGCCCAACGACCCCAGTGCCAGCGAGCACACCCACTTTAAGAACATCCCCATCGGCTTCTGGTGGGCCGTGGTCACCATGACGACCCTGGGCTACGGAGACATGTACCCGCAGACGTGGTCTGGGATGTTGGTGGGGGCACTGTGTGCGCTGGCGGGCGTGCTGACCATCGCCATGCCTGTGCCCGTCATCGTGAACAATTTCGGGATGTATTACTCCTTAGCCATGGCTAAGCAGAAACTACCAAAGAAAAAAAAGAAGCATATTCCACGGCCACCGCAGCTGGGATCTCCCAATTATTGTAAATCTGTCGTAAACTCTCCACACCACAGTACTCAGAGTGACACATGCCCGCTGGCCCAGGAAGAGATTTTAGAAATTAACAGAGCAGGTAGGAAACCTCTTAGAGGCATGTCGATCTGACCTTTCATCTCTGCCCCTGTAGATGATTCCAGATTCGGTCAGACTGCTTCCTTAGCTCCGTGGGCGGCCCCGGACCCCCACACTCAGTCTCGAGGTGTGGAGCCTGGGGGCCCAGGGACATGCTGGGCAGCCAAATTCACGAGGCGAGAGCCAGCTAGAGGAACCTCACTGGTGGCCCTGGGTAAGGAGGTTGACGTGCTGGTCTCATGAGGTTCTGAAGAGACGACATGGCCCTCGAGGTTGCTGAGGACTCTCTTAGCAGGAGCCTGCGGAGCTGCTGCTCAGTGGGCAGGAGTCCAGCGTGAGTCTCTGACTCAGGCCATTGACCTGGTGTCTGGGCAGGGCGGGGGTGGGTGTGATTTGGAAATGGCAGACAGCTTCTGGTCTGGTCTTTACACGGCTCCCTTCAGGCCGTGCAGATGGCACAGAGGGTGCATGGGATCTGGCAGGAGGGTCCCTGCAAAGGCAGTAGCGAGGATTCTCACCCCCAGCAGAGCCTGTCTCCGTAGCTGAGTGGAATTCGTGCTCTGATTCCGGCTGCCTAGCTCCAGGTGCGTCCTAGGAGACGCCTCCAGCCCTCCGTAACAAGCTTACTTCCCCCATAGCATGCCGAACCAACTCATCTTCTGCCATCACTCTAGAGTTTAGCGTTTCTCTTTAGAACCCATTGGAGTGACTCTAGCTTTCACGTTGTCTGTTTGGGTTGATGGTTGAGTGGGAGTTTCCGATGGCCTTCTGATGGAAGCAGCTGGTGAGCGAAAGATTAGAGGGGCTCCCACCCCGGGCAGCTTAGACCAGCTTAGACGAAAGCGCTACAGACCAGCAACCACCTCCCACCGATGGTTCTCCCCACTTCCGGCAGTAGGGACTGCAGCAGCAATACATGACACCCCAACCAGTGTACAACCGCTTTCCCATGAATCCGGTGGGGGTCGGGGAGGGGGGAGGGGGAGGGGGGCATGAAACAATACTAGTCACCATGGGATATATTCTAATATTCCATGGCTAGTGGTTCGTTATGGCACTCTCTCAGTTTTATGAGAACCTGCACATAGCACATAAAGTTGATCACGGGGCTCTGGTCCGAAGATATAAAGCCCATAGTCTACCTCTACCCATGGAATACCATCGACTTATTCTGTGGACACAGGGATTTCAAGGGAATGGATGGCCCAGAGAAGAATACAGCCCTGAGCTAAGAAGGGCGTGGGGTAAGGGAAGCTGAGTGAGTGACAGGTAGCATTTAGTGTATGAAGGACGTCCCGGGTCCAGGTCTGGCAGGGGTGCTGCAGGCTAACTCAGCCCTAGATGAACAGGGTTCCCGTTTGGGTGGCCTCCCCCAGCGTGTGATTGATTCTGTCTCCCTGCTGATGCGCTGTCTGCCCAGCCACCCTCATCCTGCCCCCAGATCTGACTTCATCCCGCAGCTCTGCTGCCCAGAACAGTACCCCCATGGCCCACTTCTCTGCCCAGGGAGGCTCTCCAGCCCCTTCTCCTGTCCCCATCCCCTCCCCCTTCCTGGGATTCCTGTAGGCACCTGAAAGGACCTTGGTTAGTGTCAGGGGTCTCAGAAGCTGGAATAGGGAGCCTGAGGTGGGGCTGGGCTCCCCCCACCAAGGCTTGGCTCCTGCTTAGGAAGTCAGGCATGGGCTGGTGGGGAGCTCCTGCCCCACCGCTCTGCTCCGGATGAGGGAGCAGTTTGACCTCAGAAGCCACCATCATGGCAAGGACAGTTCCTGGAGCTCCAGGGGAGGGTCTGGGTTGGCCTAGTCCCAGCTCCACTCCAGGCCCCCTCAGAAGAGCTGAGCCTGAGTGGCATCACATGGTGCTCCTTGGCCCTCCCGTCACATCCTCCCCAGCACGGATCTTGCAGGATCAGTGCCCCGAGCGTGGGTGCCCCAGGCCAGCCTGTCAAGGATCCCCAGTTCACTCCAGTCAGGCGCAGATTGTCTGCACGCCTGACAATGCCAGTAGTCTCTGTGTGCTAAGCGTGCGCACACACACACATGCACACACATGCACGCACACACACAAAGTGCAGGCGTGTGTGTTCTGGCATGTACACCAGCCAGTCCCAGGGACACAGGCCCTCTTCCCATGCTGCAGCAGACCTGTAAAGCCCATGCACTCCTGTTGGATCCCCTGGCCCCCACAGCATGGCAGCCCTGCTCCTGAGCGTCCTTACCCTGGCCTCAGGTCTTGAGAACCCAGAGCTTGGGCACAAGCAGTCTCTGTGGCTGAGAAGGTCTTCTGGGCCCTCCCAAGCCTGTCCTCTGGAGCCCAGATGCCAGGTTCCTCCTCCTCCCTTCCCTCTCCCATCCCCACATTCAGTCTCCACTCACTTCCCCTGCTGGTGCTGTTTTAATGTCCAGGCCCCTCGGCCTTGGCTCTGAGACCCCCTCTGAGCTTCATCCCTCACCAGAACACTCCTCCGTCCAAAAGCTGGTGTGTGAGACCTGGGTTAACTATCACTGAGAGGGTGTGGTCCTTAAGGGGTGTCCCCCCCACTCTGCCTCCCTGAGTCCCTTCCCATTCACCTCCTTTTCTGCTTACAGCGATGCACCTAGACGGGCGTGGAGCTGGGGTGTATTTGTGAGTGAGTAGGGGGAGGCCAGAGGCAAGGACTTCGGATGTGGGTGGAGACCGGGCCCGCAGGGACTGAGGGAGGTGGGGTGCAGCACCCAAGGCCTCTCCAGCCTCACTCCACCCCCAAGGGCAGTCAGGGGCCTCAATGAAGCCTGGGGTTCTCCAGTTCCTTTTTAGAACCTGGGTTGGGGCCAAGTACAGCAGGCTGGGCTCTGAGGGCACCTCCCCCACCAGGGCAGGACCCCTGGGGCTGGGCAAGGCCTACCAGTCCTGCCAGCAGCTCCTTCCCCTCCCCCCTACCTCTGGTCTCTCCTGAAGCCTCGGGTCCCTGTGTCTGTGAGGAACAATCTGGTCTTTTCCTCTGTACTCTGGCTGGCGTGGCCTCAGTGTTGGGGGGATTGGTCCTGGGGAGACATCATGAGGGGCTGCCTGGGGCTGATACCCCAGAAAGAGGTTTCCTCCCCAGCCTGCAGCCAGGGGGCCCAGACCCCTTCTCTGGACAGCTCGGGTTCTCCCTGTGTCCTGCCATGTCCATTCACATGTCTTGTCCATCTCCTCCTGTGATGTGGGTCGCTCCTCTGTGGGGCCATGTCCAGGGCTACGGGGTCCCCCCATAGGTGAGCAGGGGGCTGACATGGGGGAGGGTGGTGCCAGACCCCTTTCCTGCCCACAGGCACACAGAGCAGGGAGGTCCCAGAGAAGACCCTGCCTGGGCCCCCTGGGGGCTACCACTGCAGCTTCTGGGGCGTCTTTGTGGTGGCAGTGGGAAGTTCTCCCCTGAGCAGTGACTCCAAAGCACCCCTCGCCCCGCCCTCCACCTTTCCCCTGCTCGGCTGCAGAGTGCCCGGAATGGTGCTAGCCCCGGGCAGGGAGGGTGACAGGATTGGGGCGAAGGTGACCAGACAGGGTGTGCGCAGGGCCCCTCTGCGTGAGCTGATCAAGTGTCCACTCAGATACAGGGCCGGGGTGGGCAGCTGGGGTCCGTGTAGGGTCCATGTGGCCTCCAGGCGGGCTCAGGGGGCGGTATCAGAAAAATCACGCAACTCTAAGGGCCAGGCCTGGTGTTCTTTTCTGTGTTTTTCATATTCTCTCTTTTTCTCTCTCTCCACTAATCATGTTTCCCTCTCTTTCTCTCCTCGTTTTGTTGCATGACTTGTGCCGGTTCTCGTGACTGTATTCTGCTCCTGTCTCTCACAGACTGTCCCCAGATAGCCTGGGACTTTTTCCCTGAGCCCCCCGCTGGGCAGACACCTTGGAGCTAAACCCAAGGAAATGCCCAGCCACCCCCTACCCCGCCCCAGCCCTGTGTGCGCCCTCGGCGCCCGCTGCTGGTCTGAACAGTAAGTACATCGGCGTGCCTGGAGACCAGGGCGGAAAAAGCCAGCCCTGCTGGCCGAGGGCCCTGACACCGGGTTCTCCTTGCTCCAAAGTTTAAAAAAAATGACCCTCTCGCGGACGCTCATCTATCTCAGCCCATTTCAAAGCCTGGAAACCATCTCCGTGAGCCGCTGCCCATGCTGCCATTCCATCATCGCCAGCCGCGGGCCGGGGGGCTGAGGGGCCCTGGGCGGGGGGCAGGCTCCCGCCTCTGGGGCGCAGGAGGGAACGGAGGCTCCGGTGGCCGTCTGATCCAAGGGTGGGGTGAGGGCAGAAGCGTGGGGGGTCCTGGGTGAGCTGACCCTCTGGCCTTTTTCCTGGGTTCCCTGGGCTCGGAGAGTCGGCTCCTCCTTTGGTTCTCTCTCTTCCAGACACCCTCTGGAGCTGGGGAGGGAGAACGCTCCCAGTTTCTGACAGCACCCCAAACCACAGATAAACCAACAGCCCAGGGAGGCTGGCTCCTTCACAGAGCGAGACCTCCACATTCTCACCCCCATGTAGCCCCCCCTCAAAGTCATGGTTGAGAGAAGAAGTAGACCCACCTGTGTCCTGGGGGTCCCTTCAGGGAAGGAGGGGTGCACAGCTCACACCCACCTAGGGATCCCTGCCAGTTGCCCTGCTCCCTTCCCCTGTGGGAAAAACCAGCCCCAATTTTGGACCCTTTAAAGGCTGGGGGAGCTGGGTGCTCCAGGGGCGTGGTGCTGGGGACAGAGCCACTGGGTGGGGACACAGCACTCAGAGCCCTAGGAGGGGTCTCAGGCTCCACCCTCCACCTTTCACCCCCCTGGGCAGAACTGTAGGCTGTGGATGCCTCCACTGACAGACACGGCCAGCAGACAGCAGGCCCTGGCTCAGACGCTGCCTGGTGGGACTTACTGTTTCCCCCGGAGGAAAATCTGCACAGGGTACTATGGACTCCGACTTCCACACCCTCATCCGCATCCTCCTTCCTTACCCCTTCCTCCCCCCCCCTCCCCCCAGCCCAGAGACCCTTGGGAGGGAAGCCAGGGCCCAGCCGGAGCGGGAGGCAGGATGGGGCCTGTCTGTGCGCACACGCGTGTGCCCGCAGACACGCCCCAAGCGCTAGGCAGCCCCCAGACCCCAGAGAGGCCCCAGCCCCAGTCGTGTGGAGTCAGAGTTACCTTGGTAACGTACACTGGGAAGTGAAGCCCCTGGGATTTGTCGAGAGCGCACTGTACGTGAACTGCTTTGCCATCTTGTATGACAGACTTTTTTTTAAGTTCCAAAATTATGATGGGATTTTTTTTTGGATTTGCTTTACGAATAAACCTGATTGGTCCATTTCTCTTTTGACTGACTGCCTCTTTGTAGTGACATGATGTGCACACGGGCCGTGGTCCCGCCCGCAGGCACCTGAGTGTGTGCCCGCGGGGGAGGACCACCTCTGCGTGTAGTTACATGATGTGAACAGGGCCACGGAAGAGGGTCAAATCGGGAGGAGACTGTCTCCAGCTTTTCCCCCCTTTAGCCTCTCAGAGAGCCTCCTCTCCTGGGGTCCCGCTCATGGTGGTGTCGGTCTTCCCGGGAGGCTCTCGCCCTCGGGGAGTCTGAGGGAGCCCAGGTGCCCATGGGACTGAGTTGGCTCCACCCTGGCCAGGAAGATTCTGTTTTGAGAGCAGAGTGTGGGGCAGGCTCAGCCCCCAGGGTGATGGCGGGGGCAGAGGTCAGACCTCCACCTCTGCCAGTTCCAGGGAGTCCGTGGCGCTGCTCCTGGACTTGGGAGAGGTGAGCTCCCTGCTCTGGCCACACTCGCCCCCCTCCCCCAGGGTGCCTCCAGACCTCCTCCCAGGTTCCTTCTCAGGCTACCACAGAGGCCAGGACTCGTCTTCCCCACCTGAGTCCATCAGCTGCTGTTGTCTTTACACCTCCATTCGCTCTGCTTCTCGGGGGATGCTGCTGAGAGGAGACAGAGGAATGGGAGCCTGTCCCGAATCATGGCCGCTGCCACTGCCTCATGCAAACATCCCTGCTGTGCCTGTGCACGCTGACCAGGCCTGCTTGGTGCAGAGCCTGTGGCCACTGGCTTGGTCTGCGTGGGGACAGAGAGACCGAGTGACCAGCATAAGTCTTGGTGGGGGATGGAGCAGATTGAGTGGTCAGGTTGGGTCTGCAAGGGGACAGAGAAGACTGAGTGACCGAGCCTAGTCTGTGTGGGGACAGAGAAGACTGAGTGACCGGGCCTAGTCTGCGTGGGGACAGAGAAGACTGAGTGACCGGGCCTAGTGTGCATGGGGACAGAGAAGACTGAGTGACCGGGCCTAGTGTGCATGGGGACAGGGGCAGACTGAGTGACCGGGCCTAGTGTGCATGGGGACAGGGGCAGACTGAGTGACCGGGCCTAGTGTGCATGGGGACAGGGGCAGACTGAGTGACCGGGCCTAGTGTGCATGGGGACAGGGGCAGACTGAGTGACCGGGCCTAGTGTGCATGGGGACAGGGGCAGACTGAGTGACCGGGCCTAGTGTGCATGGGGACAGGGGCAGACTGAGTGACCGGGCCTAGTGTGCATGGGGACAGGGGCAGACTGAGTGACCGGGCCTAGTGTGCATGGGGACAGGGGCAGACTGAGTGACCGGGCCTAGTGTGCATGGGGACAGGGGCAGACTGAGTGACCGGGCCTAGTGTGCATGGGGACAGAGAAGACTGAGTGACCGGGCCTAGTGTGCATGGGGACAGGGGCAGACTGAGTGACCGGACCTAGTGTGCATGGGGACAGAGAAGACTGAGTGACCGGGCCTAGTGTGCATGGGGACAGAGAAGACTGAGTGACCGGGCCTAGTGTGCATGGGGACAGAGAAGACTGAGTGACCGGGCCTAGTGTGCATGGGGACAGGGGCAGACTGAGTGACCGGGCCTAGTGTGCATGGGGACAGGGGCAGACTGAGTGACCGGGCCTAGTGTGCATGGGGACAGGGGCAGACTGAGTGACCGGGCCTAGTGTGCATGGGGACAGAGAAGACTGAGTGACCGGGCCTAGTGTGCATGGGGACAGGGGCAGACTGAGTGACCGGGCCTAGTGTGCATGGGGACAGGGGCAGACTGTGTGACCGGGCCTGGTGTGCATGGGGACAGAGAAGACTGAGTGACTGGGCCTAGTGTGCATGGGGACAGGGGCAGACTGAGTGACCGGGCCTAGTGTGCATGGGGACAGAGGCAGACTGAGTGACCGGGCCTGGTGTGCATGGGGACAGAGAAGACTGAGTGACCGGGCCTAGTGTGCATGGGGACAGAGAAGACTGAGTGACCAGGCCTAGTGTGCATGGGGACAGGGGCAGACTGAGTGACCGGGCCTAGTGTGCATGGGGACAGGGGCAGACTGAGTGACCGGGCCTGGTGTGCATGGGGACAGAGAAGACTGAGTGACCGGGCCTAGTGTGCATGGGGACAGAGAAGACTGAGTGACTGGGCCTAGTGTGCATGGGGACAGGGGCAGACTGAGTGACCGGGCCTGGTGTGCATGGGGACAGAGAAGACTGAGTGACCGGGCCTAGTGTGCATGGGGACAGGGGCAGACTGAGTGACCGGGCCTAGTGTGCATGGGGACAGGGGCAGACTGTGTGACCGGGCCTAGTGTGCGTGGGGACAGGGGCAGACTGAGTGACCGGGCCTAGTGTGCATGGGGACAGAGAAGACTGAGTGACCGGGCCTAGTGTGCGTGGGGACAGGGGCAGACTGAGTGACCGGGCCTAGTGTGCATGGGGACAGGGCGTACAGAGGGACCACATTCGATACATATGGGAACAGGAGGCTGTGTGATCAGATAGGTGTGTGTGGTGGACAGCGTAGTGAGTGAGCAGATGGGATCCAGACGGGGACTGGAGTAGAGGTGATGAATGGGGTCTGGATGGGGCTCGGGAATCCTGAGCTGGATAAGGATGGGAGGCAGCCGAGCTCTGGCCAGCAGTAGAGGGGTCAGAAAAGGCTGCCTCTCCGGACTAGAGTGTTTCAGCATGTCTGTCTGTCTCCCCCGAGCTCTGTGTCTGGCCCTCTACCCATGTCCGCATCCACACAATCCTGTCTCATCAGCCCAGCCTTGGGCCCTGGGCCCAGCCCCAGCACCGCGCTTGCTGGGCCCACCAACTCATCTTTTTGCAAACTTTGAGCAAACCCAGGTGCCCCTCCTCTGAAGCACTGTGGCAGCCTGCAGGCTGCCTGGATGAGCCTGAACCCCAACGTCACGCCTCCCTCCATGGTCCCTTGCCTTTCGGTCCTCAGGGACGGGCTGCCCTTTGCCCATGCCCCACCTCCGGCCTGTCCCCCCACTAAACAGTTTTCAGTGTCTCAATAGCTTCTGCTTATATGTTTGAAGATTCCAAACTGAATGGGGAGGTGGCGAAGGCCGCGCTGGCGAACGAAGACTGCCCCCACATAGACCAGGCCCTCACTCCCGATGAGGGCCTGCCCTTTACGCGCTCGGGCACCCGCGAGAGATACGGACCCTGCTTCCTCTTATCAACCGGGGAGTACCCGTGCCCACCTGGTGGAGGAATGAGAAAGGGTATGTAGAGGAGGCGGGGTACTGCATCAGCCGGGCGGCCTCGCGCTCCTGCAGATGGGTGGGTGGGGCGGCGGGCGAGGGGCGCTGAGGGGCAGGCAGGCACACTGATGGGGGGCAGGGAGCAGAAGGAGCCCCAGGGTCGGCCCCCCTCTCCCCCCTGAGATCTAAGTTCCTCTCTCCTAATGTCAGGAATGTCAGGCCAGCAGGGAGAACCTGAGTCCAGGCAGCTGTGGGTTGGTATTAAGAGTTAGTGCCTAACGCTAGGAGGGGCCTGGGCACAGGCTGGCTGACTGCAGGTCATGATCCTAAAGCAGAGGAGCACCCAGGGATGTGGGAGAAGCCTCGACTGCTCCCTGCGGCCTGGCCAGGACCCTGTGGGCTTAGCCACCCTCTCTGAAGGCATCCTTTAGAGAGAATCCACAGACCATTGGGAGGGGAGCCGTGAAGCAAGGTGGCTTCAGGCCTTGGGGTTGAAGCCAGTGCCCTTGCACAGGTGAGGTGTGTGTCAGCCAGAATATTGCTAGTGACAGAGAACTTGCCAAGAGAAGGTTGTTATACAGGACTCTGCACCCCTTCCCTCCCCAGCATCCTTTAGCCAGGCCCCGGGAGTGGTCAGCGCCCCCTTGTGGTTGGTGAAGGATGAGCCCCATGGGGGCCTGTGCTCAAGGACTCCTTCCTTCTACCAGACCTTTATCTTAGGCTGACACCTGGGGGAAAGGCTTCTGCTAGAGCTTGATTGACCATGGGCTGGAGAGAGGCTTGGGGCGGGAGCCCAGAGCACCCCCGCTCCAGGCTTTGGCCCAGGGCCTGGAGGGCAGAGGCGGCTATCCTGAGCTCAGCAGACTGGCTGGGCAGCTCGTGCATGTCTGGGAGCTCCTCACAAGCTCACGGGGGCTGCATGCTGACCAAGGTGAACAGGTTGGGCCACCGAGTTAGTTGGCTTTTTAGAGCAACAGTTGGTGTAGCCTGTGGCCATTCACAACTGCTCCAGTATCCGAAGTGGTTTCAACAACACACAAGGAGAAAATGCAGAATTCAAAGTAAAGGGCAAACTCAGAGGAGGAGAAACAGTCTACACGGAGATGGGGGTCCTTTTGGTCACTGGTGCTTAGTGTGCCCACCTGATCCAGGCTGGTCCCCGCTTCTTGGCCCTGCCTGGAGGTCCCTTGGACCCCAGCGCGGCGTAGCGCTCCCCGCATGGTGCTGCATGGCGGAGGGCTGCCGGTCTGGGGGGGAGGGCAGGCCCATCCTTGGCACCTTCCATGGATAGGCCTAATGCAACTGGCTTGTCTCCCCAGCGGAGGCTCTAGAATGCCAGGGGCAGTCCAGGGGAGTGAGGGGAAGCAGGTAGCCCGCTCCCAGTGGCTGTGCTCTGCCTGGTAAGGTCCCGTGGGCTGCCTGCCCCCTCCATCTTGAGTGTTGGACCCATCTGTGTGGCCCAAAAAACAGCCTCTTTACTGTGCTTCCAGAAGCCCAGGGAGTATGGGACAGAGGAAGCCCTCTCTCCCTATAGTTGCCCAGCGGCAGCCACTGCCCACAGGTGGTACCCATCCCCCAGTCCCACAGAGGCGTGGGTGCCAGAGTCTTTGGGAGGCGCCACAGGTGAAGTGCCCCCTCCCACATCCACCTGGTCCCGCTCGCGTGGCGTCAGGACAGCCGCCGAGGACTTGCTTTTCTCAGGATAATTCCAGGCCATGAGCCATGTGCAGAGTGGGAGAGGAGTTAGAGACTCTGAGCGGCCCCCCGGAGGGAGAGAGAGAGGCGTGCTGGGCTGGTCCACTGCATGGGAAAACCAAGCCAGCTGGAGAAGAACCTGCCTGCCTCTGCATGCGGCTGTTCTGTCTGTCCTCCTCCTTCCGTAAAACTAAGTGCCAAGCGGGATGGGGGAGCCGAGAAGAGACGCTCAAGTGTTAATTGTATTCTTTACATACAGATCTTTGCAAAGAAAGCCCTGTCATTGCTAAGTATATGCCGACAGAGGCTGTGAGAGTGACTTGACCAGGCGGCTTGGCCGAGGACACTGGTGGCTATTAAGCATCTGGGTGGACCTGCAGCCCCTCCTCACCCTCGGACAGAGTAAATTCACGCCATGCAGGTTTGCCGGACGAGTCCGAGTGGCCCAGGCATTGTGCTAGGACGGACGTAGCTTTTTCTACGGCCAAATGGTAACTGACCGTAGAGGATTTCTCTTCCTTCTTTTCATTTTTAAATTTTTTATTTTATTTGGGGACCGGGGGGCGGAGGGGTTCCTTAGCATGACTTGCATGAAGTTAAACAGAAAACTCAGCAAACCAAACCCGCCCATCCCCCTTCAACTGTATGATTACCCTAAACAACGACGACGACGATGCCGAAGAGAAAAAAAGCGCAAGTCCTCTATTTTCTTCCCAAGCTCCTTACTTTTGCACATGCTGGAGCCAGACGGGAGGGGCATCCAGACGGGAGGGGCATCCGGTGGAAACCTGTGCACTTCTCGGGGAGGGGCGGGGGCGGGCTGGGGAACAGATTGCTTCCCTTTTTTGTACACAAGATCGAGAGGAAAGGTTCCAAAAGGGCAGCTGGTCACTCATCGGTCATATTGACCTCACCTTCATAATTCATCTCTCATGTGGAAACAGAACTCTGCTCCAAATAGAATTGTGGAAACTCACACGGCCGCCCTCTTCCCTCTGTCTGGCATGCTTGTGACCCAGCGGACGGCGCCCCGAGACCCCTGACAGCGGCTAGTCTAGGTCGATTCTTACCATCTCCTGCGGTGTGTAGATCCAGTGTGACCAACTTTCGTAACAAATTGTTCGTAGTGAATAATCAACACCGTACGGATTTTCCACGTTTCTTTAGAGCACCCAAAGATCAGGACCACGGGAGGGGCGGCCCTCCTCCTCCTCCACTAAGGCACAACCTGGCATTGTATGCAATTTAGTACTTCAGAGTAGAAACTGCATGCCCAATGTTATGCAAAGCGATTCTAGCATGAAATAAATTTTGTACCACGGTTTCTGTATAGTCTAAAGCAGATTTGTTTTCCTGAAGCAACGGGAGGTTTGCAGAGACACACGTCTGCATCTCGAATAAATATAGTATTTTCCCAAAAGAAACAGAGGACAGTAGCTTGGCTTTGGTCTGATTCTAAAATTAGTGGCGGGGGTGGGGGATGGGGGGTGGGGACGGATGATATTTTTGAAAAACACATGCTTGAGTTGAAAAAAAAAAAAATGCAACATCTCGAGCTTTCCCTGCAGCTCGAAACATTCCCTGGAAAGAGAGCAATGCTGCTTTAGCTCAACACCCTCCCCTCCCTGGGCCCTGGCCCTTGGTAATAAAAAGCTGACTTTTGAGATGAAGCACGGATCTGGGTTTTTATTGCCTCAGTCAGTGTCAAAGTTTGGTCCTGAGCCTCTGGTCAGGCCCTAAGGAAGAAGTTGCACCCTAAACGGCCCCCTGCAGACCTTGTGGGCCGGGGGCGGGAGGCAGCTCTCAGGAAGGGCTGGGCACGCAAGGACCTGGCCAGGACAAGCACATCCTCCAGGCCCACGCGGCAAGCTCTCCGTTGAGTCACGCCATGTTCCTGACCCCTTGAACCTGGCCATGTCAGAAGCCCCCTCCCCCTCTCTTCCCCGTGCTTACCAGTCACCTCCCTCCTGGGGCCATTCTCCAGTCTGATGGGGTCTGATGGGGTCTGATGGAGTCTGATGGAGCTGAGGCAGGGGTTTGACTGACAGGTCTGGGTGCCCTGCCCTGCTGAACCCTTGCTGGGCCCAGTCTGGTGAGCACCTGACCTCACTCAGCCCAGAGGTATCTTGGAAGGGGTGGGGCCCTCTCCCAGGGACCTTGATCGGCTTGGGTTGTTCACTCAGTTTTGTTTGGGGGTAGAGTGGGGAACTGGGGTTCCATTTCTTTTCCTAGCCATCAGGGCCTTCGGGGATGCTCAGGTAGAAGAGTTCCTAAGGTCGTGGTGGTCAGCCTCTGGAGGCCCAGAGTGGGGAGTGATCTGCCCAGGGCCATAGACCAGTGGGCGTCGGTCTCCCCTTGATTTCGGTTCCTTGACGCCCCCCAGCCTGGCCTGAGTCAATGACCAGGTGGGGGCGGAGCCGAAGGTGGGCACAATGTTCACCTCACACTGTTGCATCCCCTCTAAGCCTGTGCCTCAACTTCTTGGTGCCCCGAGGCCTGGGAACCAAGGGGTGGAGGTCGGCAGGGCGGGGAGCACAGGAGGCCTCTGCCCAGGGCTCCTTCAGCCGAAGGGCAGCCAGACCCACACGGTGCATGGACCAGCCGCTCCTCGGCAGGGGTAGAGGCCAAGCAGCCTCAGCTGCGGCAGGGCAGGTAGTGTGCCCTCCACCTGGGCTCCACCCTGGAGGAACTGCCTCTGGCAGACGCAGGTGGCACTCAACACAAAGCCCCTCGGAATGCAGGTCTTCAGGTTCAGTGTAGCTGATGGGGGAAGGAGACCAGCATACCCTGAGCATCTGCTGCGAGTCGGGCATCTCAGGAAGGTTGTCTCACAAGGGCCCATAGTAATTTATCCTGCCCATCGTAGAGGCAAGAGAACAGGGCACAAAGCAACACAGCCAGTGAATGATGAAGCCAAGATTTGAAACCCAGGTGGTCCGACTCCGGAGCTTGGGCTAAGCTGCCCCGAGGCCTGCCTGGAGCTGGAGGTGGAGTTGATAGGAACAGAGTTGCTGGTCCGGGATCCCTGCCCTCCTTCAGTTAGTGCCATGGCTATGACGAGGGGCCAGGCCCCAGGCTGCTCCGAACTTCCCACACTCACATCTGACCACCTCACTCTCCTGCTTAAACACCCAGTTGCCCTACGAAAGAAGGTGACTCTCCTTGCATGGGCTGCCAAGGCCTGTCCTCTCCCAGGCGCACTCCCTGCACTCCAGTCACTCCAACACGCTGCACGGGGCAGACACACACACACATGCACACACATGCACACACATGCACACACGCACACACACACGTGCACCGCAAGACGGGCTCCCTCCCTCGGCCCCATCCCTTCCCAGCTCACTTGCTAACTCCCAGTGTCCACGGATCGCTAAGTGACTGCACTCAGAGTGCGGGGTGTCTGGGCCTGTGGGGCTTCACGCTGAGCTCCAGGCCTGATTCCCCGTTCCCAAGCATGACCTCCTGTCGTTTCGTTCCGATGGTCCACTGGGACCAAAGATGGTGAGTGTGTCAAGAGGGGGCACCTGCCGTCAGGGGAGTGTGTGTGGTGGGTGAGGAGGCGAATCCCCCACTAACACTTGGCACACGGAGGACCATCCACCATCACTCCAGGGCGAGGCCCAAGACCCGTGAGCACACAACACGGTCCCACCTCTTCACGTCCTCCTCTCCCACCGGAGGCGTGTGAGGCCAACTCGCTCATCCATCAGAAAACACTTTCTTTTTTTAAAACCCTCACCTGAGGATATTTTTCCATTGATTTTCAGATAGACCGGGAGGGAGGGAGAGAGAGAGAGAGAAACATCGACATGAGAGAGACACATCGGTTGGCTGCCTCCCACATGACCCCACCAGGGCTGAGGAGCAAATCGCAACCGAGGTACATGCCCTTGACTGGACTTGAACCCGCAACTCTTTGGTCCACGGGCTGACACTCTAACCGCTGAGCCAAACCAACCAGGGCATATCAGAAAAAAACTTTAAAAAAATGAGTGGGTATTTTCTCAAGTTGGCTCCTGTGGTTCATTAGTTACCCAGGTGGGTGGTGTTGACATTGACCATCAAATGGTGATGCTATCCGCAGCACAGTCATCAAACTATGTAAGAGGGAAAAGCAGAGGATGGGTGGGTGAGGGGACCAGGGCTCCCACTAGCTTCACCACCCCCCTCCACGGTGACCCGAAGGTGCCGTGACAAGTTCATTCACTGTGTGTGTTGGGCACTTCCTCCGCAGCAGGGCCATCCTTGGTGAAAGGGTTCCAGAGCGACCTACAGCTGGTCTTTGCTCTCGAGGAGCTCAGGGTCTATTAGGAATGATGGGCTTGAACATCCACAAGTCTGAGAAAGAGCAAAAGGGATCGAAGTTTCCAGAAAAGAATCTGGGAGACACTGTCGACAGCCCCCCACCCCCACCACCCCGCCCCCAAAGCTTTCAGTCACCATCAGATCCAGCCCACGAACTACCTTAAGGAAAGCCCGTCTGCCACCGTCAGGAAGGGCACAACTTTGGAAGTGAGGTGACGGGACAGCCTGCGGTGTCTTCTACGGCCAAGGGCCATTCATTCCGCCGTGTGGATTATCTGTGCCCTGCGTGCTTCCGAGAAGGGTCTGACTCAGGTTCTGAGCAAGGGGCTGAGGCTTAGGGCTGGTGCACCACCTGAGCCTGTTTCAGGCTGGAAAGGAGCCCCGAGGCACTTCTTTCTCGTGCCCACAAGGCCTCAGAAGAGGCAAAGGGCTCAGCCTCGGAAGACTGGGGATTGAGTTTCTTCCAGCAGGTGCTGAAAGAGGTAGGAGGGGACTGGGCACTGCCAGGCTGTGCGAGGGTGTGGCTCCTCGTGAGTGGAAGCCCTGTCTCAGAGGCATGGGCCTGAGCACTGTCCCATGTGGGACTGCTCCCTGGCCTGTGTCTGACTCGGACCACCCAGCCTGTGGGTGGTGGCCAGTACTGGTGGGCTTACTCAGTACAGGACACCTCTGGGCCATCGATCACTTCACCTCTGAGGGCTTGGTCACCTTGGCAAGAGCAGCTCTGCGTGCACAGCGATGTCTTTCCTCCCACCCCAGGAGTGCCTGGGGCTGCACTGGCTCCCTGGTTCTGGGGGGTGGGGACGAGGATCTGCTGGCCAGGGCAGCACTGGGTCTTCGAGGGACAGCGTTGGGAGCAGGACTCCACGCATTGGTGTTCAAGGGCAGCAGACGGTGTGGTCGTCTCTAGGTTCAGGCCTGGGGAGCTCCGGATGGTCCCACTCTTGGTCCTAGGGCTACCCCTTGTCTGCCCCTCCCCCAGGTCTGGTCCCTGAATGGGTCACCTCTCAATCAGGACCTGGGCCAGCAGTGAGGTACATGGTCTCGAGATGGTACCCTCCCCTTCGTAGGCCTCCGTGTTCCCACACGATGAAAATACCGGATAATATCAGTGGTTTTAAACCTTTCTCAAGGACCCCTTGTCAAGTGAAATCTTATATGAAGTCTAATATATAACACAGACTATAATAAAGCTACTGTAGCCCTGGCCGGTGTGGCTCAGTGGTTACAGTGTTAGCCCTTGGACCAAAGGGTCGCAGGTTTGATTCCCGGTCAAGGGCATGTACCTGGGTTACAGGTTTGACCCTTGGCCCTGGTTGGGGCACATGCAGGAGTCAACCAATTGATGTGTCTCTCTCACATAGATGTTTCTCTCTACCAACCCCCCATCCCTCCCTTCCACTCTTTCTAAAAAAATCAATGGAAAAAATATCCTCGGTGAATCAGGTGGTGGTGGGGACCCAGACCTCTGCCCCTTGGCCTCCTTTACCCATAGCCCACCAGGTGGCCCGAGTTCTCAGGAGACTCCTAGGGCTCTAATGAATGCCACGAGGTGAGGTCATTACAGGTCCTCCTGCTTTGATGTCCTGGGGTTTTGTGACTTCTTAAAGCCATTGGAGCCTAGCCCTCACAGACCCAAACCCTGTCCTGGGCCACAGAGGGACGGCAGTGTGGGACAGCACAGACCTGGCTGGCTGGCTGGGGCCACAGGCAGGTAGTACCCCAGGGAAAGCTGCTCTCTGAAACCTCTGGCCAAAGGCCTGCTGCCAGTCACAGCGGAGAGAAAGGAACCAGGAGCCCCAGCGCCCTCGCTGCCACTGGGGAAGGGGGGGCCTAGGTCTGGCCTGGTCCCCATTGCACTCGAGGCCCTCTCCCTGCAGAGGGCAGGGCCTGGGGGCACATGGAAGGGGGCCAGGGTCGCCATCCCTGCAGACTCCCTTCCCATGCGGTGGCCTGTCCCTCACCTGAAACTTCACAGCTTGGCCATTATGGTCACAGACTCTTGCCTGGCTCAGATGAAGACAGCAGGCTTCTGAGTGTCCGAATGGTGAGCTCTAGATGACAGGTTCCTTTGTCTGTCCCAGGGGTCTGCTCTGCTGGGTCTTCCCAGAAGTCGTGGCTCTTCCTCCACGTATTCATCTCCACCCCCTCCCACCCCGACTCCAGAGCCCTCCTCACTTGGTCCCACTCACCAAGACCAGAAGTCCTTCTTGGCCAGGTCTCCAGCCACCTGATCAGGGCGCCTTCATATCCTTGAACCAACAGCTACATGCTCTGGGCCCTGAGCATAAACCCAGGGGGCATGCGGCTGCCCCAAGCGTGACCCAGGACTCCTCAGTCTTGCTGAACCAAAGGCTGCAGGACCAGAACCACTGGGGACAGGCCCGGGCTTTCTGTCCCCGCCAGGTAGGGAGGGCCTGGAGCTTTCCTGCTGCTTCCCACGTCCTCTGGCGAGGACCCACCCCACTCTCACCCGCTGAGTGGGAAGGCGGTCTGTCTCCCTGAGCCCCACACGGGCAGGCAGCCTCCACCTTTCTGGCCGGTGGTCAGTCCAACCACAGCGTCTGCAAGCCCCTCCTGGCCAACCCCGCAAGCCGACAAAGCAATTCTCCAGGAACACTTTGAGTGGGGAAAGCTGCTTTATTAAAGGGTCTCTGTCCCAGGCCCCCGCTTTGGCACCTGTCACGTTGGCTGTGGGTAGACGGTACCGCTTATCTTTCCTTCCAGCTGCTCTCCGTCCGTGGCTTCCTGAGATTTGGCGTCCTCACTGGTGTCTGGGGAAGGGAGGGCTGGCAGCTGGCAGAGGGCCAGGGAGTGGCCGGCCCCACAGCCCACGAGGAGTCCTGCCGACACCTGCAGAGCCGGCACCGGCTGCGGGGCCCAGACATCGGCTTCGCTGCCATCCCCGCACATGCCGTGCTCGTTCCAGCCCCAGGAGTGGCACGCCCCACCTGTGAAGCAGAGGGAAGGCTGCTGGAGACGCGGTTCGCGTTTTGGATAGGGGGCTGAAACACTCACCCTGGGGCACGGGTATCCTCACCCCAGCTTACACATGAAGAGACCAAAGCTCAGTGACACCTGGTGGCGTGCTCACTGTCCCTGCTTCCACCCTGCCCAGGCTTCCCACTCCCACCCACCCACACTTGCTCCTGCCCCAAACCTGGCTTTCCCCCTTGGCCCTTCCCTCAGTGTCACCCCCTCAACATGTGATCTAAGACCTGAAAACGCTGTCTCCAAAAATACCTCAAACCCTTCCACGCCTCTCCATCTCCGCTGCCACCCCCCCACCCCATCCCGACGCCATCCTCTCAGCATCTACTCAGATCCTCAGAGCATCAAGGGTCCCCGTGACTGCAAATCTAATCCTGTCGCTACCCTGGAACCCTTCAGTGACTCCCACCCCCCTTAAAGACGTGCCCTGGGCCTGCGGCTATCTTGCTGGCTTCCCGAGGCACAGCTCTACCCGCCCCCGCATCCCAGAGCCGCCTGCTCCGTTCCCTCCACATGCCCGTGGGGCCGTCCTTCCTATCAAGGTCCTCGCTGTACTGGGCTCCAGACCTCCCCCTCCTCCTTTGGATTCCAGTTGAAATGTTGCTCAGAGGCCAGACTCCCCAGCCGCCCAGCCCGACTGGTCCCCGGCACTGCCTGCACTTGGCCAGCACGGCGTGGAGAGGTGCCATGTGGCCGAAGCGTGTCCTCTCCTCCTCACTAGACCGCGGCTCCAGGCGAGGGCAGGCCCTTCTGTCCACTGCTGTCTCCAGCACAGAGCCTGCTGCACAGCTGGGGCCCAGCAAGGGTTTGCTGACTGGCTCAGAGATGGAATGAACTCGGAGCCTCCCGGCAAGAAAACATCAGAGCCATGGCCGGTGCAGGTCTCTCCGCAGTCCGCCATGCCCCCACCCCACCGCACCAGCTCTCCTGGGGTTTCGGACCCTCTCCGAGGGCCAAACACACCTTTTTTTTTTTATTAATAGTTGTAAAAATTTTTTTCTGGACATAAAAGTAATACATCTACATGGAAAAATGGAAAATATGGATGAGTGTAAAGAAAAGCAGAATTTTGCCTACTACTACAAATATTTTAGATCTCTTTCACACTTTAATTTGTGAAATTTGTAAATATTTATTTTGTCCTGTTTTTACCCCTTAATATTTCTCCATGGAATTGCAAATTATTCAAAAAGTAAATTAAAAATAATTTGTTTGAGATTTAAAAATAGCTCAATATGCAGAAAGGTACAACAAATAATTTAACAGAAAGACAACATCCCCATCCAGATTTAGAACATCAGTTAACAGTTTGCCATATTTGCTTCAACCCTTCCTTTAAAACAGAAAAACCCATCAAGCTGGTATACAATGCTTGTTTAATATTTTCCTACATACATGTCCTTAAATACTATGTAATATTTTTAGTTTGTTTACAGTATCATTCAAATATGCACCATTTTTACAACTTGCTCTTTACACAGCATTGTTTTTGAAATTTAGCTGAGCGGACAGTTACCGATCTGGTTCACTTATTTTAACCGTGTGTAGTATTCAATTATGCAGAAATCACATTTTGCTTATCCATTTCCCTTTCTTTATCCATTTTCAATTCTTTAATGGTAATAACTGTTGCTATTTTACCAGACCATATAATATACAATATTATAATACAACAATAATACTAATATTGTTGCTATTATAAACAGCATTGCAATGAACATCCTTGAACACGTCTTCTTGTACAAATGGGTGTTTGTGCAGGGTTGATCCCTAGAAGTGAGTGTAGTGGGATCATATTTAATCTTATAAGATATGACCAAATAGCTCTCCACAGAGGCTGCAGTCATGTATGGTCCCATCAGCCGTGGATATAAACTTGTTTCCCTCTATCTTTGCCTTCAGACTCCTGCTATTCTAGTAAGTACATTTAATTCATGTGCATTTCCCTGGCTGCTAGAGAGAGATGCCATCACTTTATGTTCATTAGCCCTAAATTGCCTCTTCTATGAATTACCTATATCCATTCTTTGCCTGTTTTGCTCTTTGGTTGTTTGCCTTTTTCTTATTGATTTGTAAGTTTTCTTTGTGTATCTTTTGTTTATATAATTCTTTGTTGTTAAATGCATTCCTGGTGTCTTCCGCCAAAAGTCTGAGGTGCGTCTTTTCGCTTTATGGCGTCTTTTGTTGTACAGGTTCATTTAAAATGACTGCCTGATTGTCCATTGTGGAGATTAAATAATTTCCTTAATCTGTATCCTATTATCAGATAAGTAGGTTTTTTTCTAACTTTTCATTATTTTATGTAACATTCTTATGGACATCTTTATGAATAAATTTTTGTCTCTCTTGCTAATTATTTTCTCAAAATAGACTCTTAGAATAGGAATTCCTGGTCGAAGGGTATGGACATTTTCAGGATTCCAGCGTACCGGTTTGAGTACTGCCAGAGTACTTTCCGGAAAGGCCACTTGACATGCTACAGCAACCTGAGGAGTCTGTTTCACTCCAGCATTGCCGGTATTTATTAGTTATTAAAGTGTTTAAGAATCTTTCCAATTTGAAAACAAAAATGGTATCTCATTCTTCAAACTTGTATATTTTATTACCATTCAAATTGAAAATTAATTCTTATGTTTCTCAGGTATTTGTATTTCCTCTTTCGTGTATTATCTGCCTCATATTTTTTTCCTCTTTAGTATCGAAAAAGTTTAAGTGCTCAGACCCCAGAGCCAGATGGCCTGGGTACAAATCCCAGCTCCTCCATGTATTAGCTGTGTGACCTTGGGCAAGTTACTTAGCCTCTCTGTGCCTCAGTTCCCTAATCTGTTAAATGGGGACAATAATAGTACCTTTATCATGAAGTTGTTCACAGGGATTAAATAAGTATGTATAAAATACTTAGAATGGTGCCTGGCACATGGTACTATATAAATATTTGCTATTGCTCTTGCCATTGATTAAGGGCCTTGTTGTTTTAAATATTTTTAAGAATATTAATTATTTCACCATTATATCTAGCATAAATATTTTTTCTCAGTTTGACTTAAAATTTTTGTTTTGGGTCTTTGATATAAAACATAAGTTTTATGGTTCTAAGTATTAAACTGTATTGATTTTTGATCATTTCTTCTATTGCTTGTAAGAATTAAAAGCCTATCCCTATCTAGATCCGAAAATATCCTTTTTGATTTTTCAGTGATTTAAAATGTGTCCTCTCTACACTGCATCCATTGTCCACTGAAACTGTTTTACAGACCACGCTTCCAGCAGAGGGAGGCTGGCCGGCCCAGGATTCCCCTTCCCCTGCCTTTTCCCTAATGGGAAGGCAGTAACTGGCCAAAAGCTTGGGTTTGGGGGAACACAGATGCCTGCCTGTGGGGCCCCGAGTGAGGAAATGCCCGCAGAGAGGATGCACCCCAGGCCGCGGGAGCTGCGGGGAAGCAGGACTTTCCGCCAGGCTGATCCGAGGCACGGGTGGGAGAGTGTGAGAGGCTTGGTACCTTCAGAGCTCGCCCGGCACCTGGTGTGGGCTGTGTGCCCAGCCCTGGTGAGTGGCACCAGCTGACAGTCAGCAGGAAGGGGGGTGGGAGGAAGGCAGAGCTGACCTACCAGCAGGACTCAGCACAATGGGCAGCTGGCGGGCCCTCTCCTCCTGCCAAAGGAAACACACTCGGAGGGAGCCGCGCCCCGGGCCGGGGTAGCCGAGGCCTGCGGCCAGGATTTCATGCCCACTGGGTCGAGAGGCCTGGCAGAGCTCCAGAAATATCTTCCCCCAATACTCCCAAAGAAGCTCACTTGAGGTTGAGTACTTCATAGTCTTTATCTCTTTTAATTCTAACAACCTGCGAGGCGGCCACGTTTTGTGGATGAGGGAGCTGAGGTCTGAACCCGGGCAGAGTGGCTGCATCACCCGTGCTCCTGGCGCGAACCCGGCAGGGCCTGCAGGACCAGTCTGTGAAGGCAGAGTAAATCTTCTAGGTCTGAGGGCCTCGTTTAGTCTCTGCTGCATATTCTTCTTTATTATAACCCTTTAATAATCATTCTAAACTCAAAAGGCCATACGAAACAGGCCACAGGTCAGATTTGGCCAGCGGGCCTACTGTGGCGGCTGTGGTATGTATGTAACTATTTACCGTGGGCTGTGCTGTCCTCGGCCCCACGTCGACACAGCTGTGTGCTGATGGCGCCGAGTCCCCCTTACCTCCCGGGCCGCCGGGAGGGCTGTGTGAGCTGGCATATATATCATGCCCAGCACGGCACCTGACACAGTGACAGCTCATGCCCACACCTGAGGCAGACCACGGGGAGGGCCAAGTGGCAGGAGGAGGGGAGGGGCACCACCAGATGAAGGCCTGGGGTGGAACAGTGAGTTTGAAGGGCCTGCAGACTGGAAACAAACCTCGGGAAGTGAAAGATTGGCTGCCCCCCTTACCAGCAGGACTCACAGCAGGACACCTCTAAATTCTGAGCTCCTCGAGCACTTCGGCATAGGCTCTCCCGCCACCTCACTTAGGGCCACCTTTTCCGGGGCACAGTGCAGACAGACGGGAAGGGCCTCTGGACTCAGCATGACGTTACCACGCGGGCTGTTCTCGTGTAGGAGGAGGAGGAAGGAGAATGTCCCACGGTAACCTTCTCCCTAAGCTAACTGGAATACAAACACCCAATTTTCCACACAGTTAAGTTACAGGAGGATTCCTGGCTTTACGGAGGGCTCTCTGCTCTTGGCCTGGCCAGGCCTTGAGGACACTGATGTCCCACGTGATTGACCCAGATCTGCTTTACTGGCCCTGGAGCCTGTAGTTCCAGAGGGATTTCCTAGCCTCTTAGGGTTCAGGTCCCCTGCTCATGGGGCTCAACAGATTTGGCCTGACCAGGATGTGACAAGTGACAGAGCTCATGGCCCACCAACTTGCGTCAGCCTAGGAGCCCTGCAGGCAGCGGAACCTCGGGACTGGCAGGGTCCCTGGCACAGGCTAGACATAATACCCAAATCTGTTCAGGCCTTGTGGCACCTGCCTGAGCTTCTTGGCAACCTGGGTCCTCACAGGGCCTTATGGTGCTGGGACCTCAGCCGAGCGATAGGGAAGGGCAGCATTTCTGCTGAAGGGCCTTGCCGAGGAGGGGCAAACACCTGAGCATGTGTAGTAGAGCTCCCTGATTGTCCCTGAACCAGAGTGAAGACTTCCCAGCCTCTTCTGAAGCTGGGTGTGGCCAGAAATGCAAACTGAACGGTCTGTAACACCTTATGGTAATCTGCCTTCAAAAACATATGGCATGTCCCTCTGTCCCTTCCTTCCTCTTGTCACTAGGAGTGTGGATGTGATAGCTGGAGCTTCAGCTGCCGTCTCACACCAGGAGGATGAGGGCTGCAGCCTAGGGATGGTGCTTCTCAGGTTCATACACTTCCCACAACTCTGAGGTGTTACGATCTCCATTTTACAGATGAGGTAACTAGGCTCTGAGAGGCAAAGTAACTTGTCCATGGTCACACGGCCATTCTAGGCAGGACTAGAATCCAGGACTCCCAAGTTTCAGGTTCCTTCACTAGTTCCAAACCATATGAAAATGATAACACAACCAGCGAATACTTAGTATGTGCCAGCCCTGTGATAAGCACTTTTAACTGTTAAGTCACTGAATTCCCCAAACAAGCCTGCGAGGCACAATCTAACACTGCCCCATTTTCCAGACAGGTGGCGAGAACTGTGCACGGTAACCTAGCCAGTAAGAAGCAGAGCTGGTCTCAAACCCAGGCAGTCTTGACTGCAGGACCGCTTCTGTTAATATACTGTCCTCTCTAGCAAAAACCCCGATTCCCGGGTAATTAAGAAAAGGTACAGAGAAACGGCCCACCGGTGTGGGGACAAGATCGGCGACGGAAGGCAGAGCTGGCGCTGGTGAGAGAAGCGCTCTGCAGGGGAGCAGGGACCTGGCTGAGGCAGCGAAGGAGGCCCTGCCCCTGCGCATCTGGTGGGGGTGGGAAGACGAGGGAGGGAGGTCTGCGGTGAAAGAGTCAGGCAGCTAATGGTTCTCCTCGTCTCCCCGTCAAGGACCTCACAAAGACCCAGAGCTCTTCTGCGGAGAGAGGAGGCCTGAGGCTCGAGCACCTCACGGAGAGGAAGGCCCTGGATTCGGGAGGCTGGTAAATGTCACTGGGGACTCAGCTGACCTTGGAGCCTGGCAAATTTGGGAAAAACTTCTGAGTGTCCAGCCACCTAAGCTCATGGGGATCCCACCCTTTGGGCAGTAATTGGTAGCATGGGTCCCTGCCCCAGGAGGTTCTGTGCCCCCAGCTGGCGAGGGCATTCCTACAGTGGGCAGTCTGGGTGAGAGAAAAAAGTCCTTCTGATCCTTGGAATTTGTGGTGTGTGTGTGTGTGTGTGTGAGAGAGAGAGAGAGAGAGAGAGAGAGAGAGAGAGAAGGTGGAGGCCAGAGAGCCGAGAAAGAGCACACACACCCAGGGCCTCAGGCTGGCTCCCGCAGACCCAATAGAGGAATGGCCTTGGTTCAGATGGTAAATAAAAATGTGTTGAATTTCTGGGTTTGCCCTCCCAGCTCTCATCTGAGGCTGCAAGGCGGGGACCGCTAGAACTTCTTTCAGAACCCACAGCACAAAAAGTCCTTCAGTTCTCTTCATCAGTCTCTACCCCTTCACACGAGAGGACACTGAGGCCCGAGCGGGCACCATTGTGCCAGAGGTCCCCCTCTGCGCCTCCCACTGCTCTCCACCTCCCCCGCGTCGCTGCAGGCTCCGCAGTTTGATGGTTAGAGGAGCCCAGTGAGGGAGGCATTTGGATCAACACTGTATGGACCGGAAAACTGAGTCTGGGAGACGTTCCGAAGCAGCCAAGCGGGGAGAGGCAGAGGCCAGCGCTCCCACCCCATGCCCCCCTCTCCCCCCACCCAGGCAGGAGGTGCCGTGGCCGCCGTGGCCACGTTTTCTCTGTCACCTGCAGGGAGAGTGTGCTGAGGCACGCTGGCTCCACTGGGCGACTATTCTTAGATCTAGGGAGGCAAGGATGATGGATTTAGAACTTACGAGGTGCAAACATGTTGGCCTGTTTTATAAACAACTGAAACCCTCCCCACAGACAGTCTCTCTGAATTCTGTGCTCTCTGTTAGAACTGCTGGCTTTCTGGGCTTCTCGGCTGTACTGGGACAGGGACAGAAAAGGCAGTTAACCCTCTCAAGGGCCTACTATGACTCAGATGGTGCCCAGGACTTTCGCATGAGCCATCCCGTTGAACAGAGCAGCCCTGGAAAGAGGACATCGATCACACCCCATGGACGAAGAAACAGAGGCGGAGAGGGCCAGAAATCAGCACTTCCTACGACGAGGCTCCAGAGCTGGGCTGTGACGAGGAAGCCTGATGCGGAGCCAGGGCTGCCAGCGAGGTCTGGCCCTGGGATGGAGCAGCAGGGGCACAGCACGTCCCTTTGGAGTTTATTCCCTCTAAGTGTTGGCAGATGGCAATCCTATCCCCTAGGAGTTCCTCACTCCAGGTGACATTATCCTCCCTCTGTCCCCGTGGCCAGTCAGGGCCCCCTCCTTTCAGTAGGTACCAGGTAGTCGTCATCCCTCTGTCAGTGTGGTCCTCAGAGCTGACCGAGCCCACCCAGACGTGCACCTTGTCCCAGAGGCTGCCTGTCAGTTTAGCCTGAGGTCACTTAGCTGCACTGAAGTCCAAGTCCACTGACGCGTGCCGAGCCCACAGCCCATGAGCTGCTACATGGGGCCTCCCCTGGCCTGGCCGTGCGCTGGAGTTTGAGTGTTCTCCATGAAATACCAGCTTCTTAGATGAACACAGAAACCTCTGAGGGGCACGAGCAGAGGGGCAGGGGCGCAGAAGTGGGTCCAGGGCCAGGAGCATGTGGCCTGCTGCCACTCCTGGAGCCTGGTCACAGCCTCTCTCCACTGTCCTCCCCATGCCTGTTTGGGAATCAACAGTGTGGAGAGGAGGCTGAGAGTTAGAGCAACAGTGGGGGTGGGAGTAGGAAGGTTGTTCTGGAACCCCGCTGTGGGTCCAGAAGAATCCATGTGCAGATGAGGAGAGCAGGGCCCCGGAGCTCAGAGAAGCCACTGATGACACACACCTGAGAAGGAATTCTCCCGAGGGTTTCCAGTCACTGAATACACACCTCCTGAGCGCCTGCTCTGTGACTGGTGGTGCACCCAATGGTATCCTCCCCTCCAGCCAGTCATGCTTCTGGCTCTGGCCTTGGTACTGGCTGCTCCCTCTGCCTGGAACACTCCTCCCCAGGCATCCACAAGGCTCCCTCTCTCTCTCCATCGGGTCTTAGTTCAATGTCATGTTCTCAGGGTGCCTTCCCTGATCACTCAACCCCATCCTTCCATCCCCCCACACTGCTTTATTTTCCTTCCTAGCATGTGACCCTCACCCATTACATACTTACTTGTTCGTCTGTCTTCCCACTGAAACGAACAGGCCCACGAGATCAATTTCATTTTGTTCAACTGCTGTATCCCGGCACTTAGATCAGTTTTGGGTATATAAAAGGTGCTCAATAAACATTTGTTTTAGGAATGAATGTGTGTCAGTTGCCCCAGGAGGAACGTATTCCCTTGAGAGGAAGCCAAGTCAAAGAGCGGGGCAGGCCGTCCACAGGGGTCGCCGGTCCACAGGAACCGTGTGTGGAGGGCAGCCCGGGCTGAAGGCACTTGCAGTTCGTAAGGAACCTGCAGCCTCAGCTGGGGAAGGCAGACCTCAGAGCTCAAGACCAGACAGATTACACCTCCAGCTCCAGGACCAACCCTGCCGTGGCAGGCCTGGCCAGGGGGAGTGTGGGGCCACCAACTCAGCACGTGGTCTTGGGTGAGACCACATCTCCCAGGGCCTCCGTTTCTGCACCTGGAAGCTGAAGGCACCAGCTTTACTGATCTGCAAAGGTCCTTCCAGGTCTGATGTTCCATGCTTCAGGACAGCAGAGTACTTTCCAGCAGAGGCTGCCATTCCACAGCACGTCTGAACCCACAGGACCGCGGCCGCGCTGAGCTCGAGGGAGCTCAGGGAAACACCGCTTGCTGACAACAGTGCCCCGTTCCTGGTGGCTGCACTGGAGTCCCAGGCTTTCCAAAGCCCCGCGACAAAGCCAGGGCAGGGGGAGCAGGGAGAAGCGCGTCCAGAAGAGAGGCGGCTCACCTAAGAGCTGCACCCTGGTGAGGGACGGGGCTGTCACCAACACCAAGGCATTTCGGCTCCAAGCCCTGTGCGCCTCACCTCGCTGGGATCATGTCTTAGGAAGAACTCAGACCAAAGAGCCTTCCTCCAGTGGAAAGACCATCAGAGCTGGAGCCAGAAGATGGGCCCACGCCCCCGCTCCAGCTCTTCCTGCTGAGTGCTTTGGGCCAGCCATCAAGTACTGAGTCTCGGTGCCTTCACCACCGCGTGGGCTATTACCCCCTGCAGTCCCAGTGTGTGAGGCTCACGTGCGAGGGAAGGGAAACCTTTTGTATATTAGAAGGCTATGTATTAATTAGCATTAATACCATACATTGTGCCCACGGGTCAGAAGGAATCTACTCCATCTGTTGTTCAAAAAACCCACAGTCCTGGTCGTACAAGTCCTGGGCCGCAGGCAGCTGGGTACAGGACCTGAACGGGCAAGTCGCTTTACTGTGCAGGCTGAGCTACACGCCACAGGCTGGGCCTGGCCCGCCTCCAGTCCTACGGAGACCACATGGCACCAAAACTGGGAGCGCTCGATGGGCGTGTAGGGCCCGTCAACGTGCACAGTTCTTTATTCCGAGCATTCATGCATGCATCGCGTTAACAGACGTCCTTCTAACACCAGTCCGAGATAAAGCACTATTTGGGTGCCTTGCGTACAAAGAAAGAGAAGGACAGGGGAGCAAGAATGAATAAGATAGTCCACTTTTAGGGAATCACAATCTCTTAATAGCTAACATTTCTTGAGCACTTACTATACATCTGTAACGATCCTGTATTACTTCCATCTCATTCCCAACCACAACACCCCAACAGGTAGGAGTGTTCAGGATCCCTATTTCACCCCTGAAGAAGCTGAGGCTCGGGCTCATCTGAAAACTAAACGGTGGCACCAGGACTGAAACCAAGGTCAGTCTGTCTCCAGACCCTAAGTTCTTAACCACTATGATCTATGGCCTCTGTAACGATGGTGGCCTAAGGCAAGCGTCTTCTCTTGGGTCTCCACTTCCCTACGAAATGTAAACGTTCAATGATTCCAGTGGGTACAAGAGGTGTTGCAAACACCTGTGAGCCAAAACAGAAAGCAAGAAATGCCTACCTCAAGTGGGTGCCAAGGGGGAGGTGTGGCGATCAGCTCCCATACCTCAGGAGAAGGCACAGGACAGCATCTGGGTGGCGTCAGGCTAAGGCCAGGCTTCTATCACCCATGGCTCAAACCAGCAAGTTCCAGAGAAACACGGCTGACACTGGCCCACCTCTACCAGTGTCTTTTCCCCACCAAACCTGCCCGCCCCCCGCACATTCACCTAACCGCCCAGACGGGTCGTTGTTCACACGGCTGCCCCTCCGCGTCCTCACCTCCTACTTTCCTCCAGGAAGTCTGTGCTGACCCTGAAGTTCCTCCAACAGACTGTCAGACAGAGCAGCTGTAAGCGCCACTCAGATACCATTTCACCAAGAAGCCTCATGTCAATGGGACAGCATTTTCCTTGAAGACCCTGGCCCTTGGTGCATAGTTCCCTCTCTTTACAACTTGCTCGGTCTCTAACAGAGAAGGAGCAGTGGCCCTTCTCCATCTGAATTTTTCACAGCAGCAGATGCCAGTAAGGTTGCCTGGAGAGTCTGGATTTGCCATGTTGCCATGGTAACGGCAGACCAAGGTTCGAATGTTTTATCCCTGATGAGCTGCCCTGGCAGTGCCATGCCAGGCTGCTGGTGGAATCTTCCCCGATGAACCAAAAAAAATCCATTAATGGACTAGAAACTGCTCCATGGTGCCCAGGTTTAGCTCCTGCAAACACACTTGTGGGCCACTCACCCAGCCCCTTGGCTGACGAGGAGGCCAGGCCCTGGCTCTCTGCGCGGTGGCTCACTCGGGGGGTAATATGGTCTTTAATGGCTCAGCCAACAAAGCAGGCCCTCCCCCACTCCAGCCCCCAAATTACCACTTCTCTTGTTTGATGCCGCCAACCAAGGATCTGCCGGCGTGGACCCTGGCAATTAGCACAGCGCCCGCATTTGTTGGGGAATTAAGAGCCACTGATTAGCCTAATTCCACGCCATTTACAGGCAGTGAGTATCAGCCTGAGATTGGCTTTTCCAAACGGTGGCCCAGAGGGTGGCATGATCATGGCCTGAGTTTGAAATGGAGGCAAGGGCCTGGTGAGGCGGAATGAACCAGGACTCACCTCTGGGCCTGGCTATGTGTATCAGCCTTTGCCTCCCTCTCCTAGTCCTGCCCACCTAAGGAAACTGAAGACCGGAAGAAGGTGTGTCCACATTGAGGTCATGCCTATTTCCAAGTCAACACTGACCAGAAAGGGAGCCCAAATCCCTTTGACAGCCTCCCTGATGATACCCACTGGGAATGCCCAAGCCATTGGACTAGTGAGCCCCAAACTGGGGCTCCTGGGGGCTGGAGGCCTGAGTCAATCTAAATGGCTGGGCAGGACCCTGACACTCTGCCGAGACTCTCTTGTCATCTCACCACCTAAGGGCCTGAGCCTTTTATCTGTCCCCCAAGTTGCTGTCTGGCTGCAGCCCCTTGGAGTTCGAATGCCCGGGATTATACAGCCCCTACACCTTGGATGGTGGATCCCCATCTGGACCCAGCAGGAGTTAGCGCCATAGCTAGCATGGCTCCCGGGGTTTGCACCTCTCCTGCCAGCTCGCTTTCATGCAGCACACATGACCATGTGGAGCTGACCAAGGGGATATGTGCCCACAGACACCAGGGCACTCCCAATCCCTCCAAGGAAATCCACAGACATTGAGGCCCGCTGGAAGGCCTTGATGACTAAGCTTCCCTAATTCAAACTCTAGCTTAATTGAAAACGGGCTGAACCTGGTCTTTCCAGCCATTCATAAAACATTTATTGAGTTTTACTTGGTAGCTGACATCGGGATACAGAGTGAGCCATTCATCGCATCTGACATCCAGAAATATAGGTGATCAGGAGACTTCCCAGCGGAAAAAAGTTCTGGAAGGGGGAGGAAGGGTTCCAAGCAGGAAGAGCAGTGCGAACAAAGGCCTTGCTCGGGGGAGACGGAGACTGTAGAGCGAATGGTGGTAGTTCAGTCTGGTAGAAGCAGAGGAAGTGCAAACGGTATTAGAAGGAAATAAATCTGAGATGATAGGTACAGGGCACATCACTGCAGATGGCTCAGGAAATATAATCCTCAAAATGCCTGACTAAAGATTTTGGATTTTACTCAGCAGCCACTGGAAGCCACCAAGGCTTTCGGGTGAGGGAGTAGCAGAGTCAGAGCTGTGCTTCAGAAGCAAAGTCTGGGCAATAACATCGCCATCATTGCCGTGTTGTCATCATGATGATAAGATCCATGGGGCTCCTAGACTACGCCGGGCACTTTTCTAAACTTGAGACTGACGGTGGAGGAGGGACTATGGGAAGGGCTGTTTGGAGGCGGAGGCGGAGGCGGAGTCCAGGCGGAAGGGAATGAGCAAAGCCTGCACTATCCCAGAGGTGGATGCAGAGGACAGATGTTGGGAGAGAAAGCAAGGGGGCGGGACCCAACGACTCGGCCTCTGCGAAGCTGTGGGTACAGAGGGCCGAGAGGAGTCGGACGGCCTTGGGCAGAAGACTGGCAGGATGGAGGTCACATGTAGGTCTAGGGGAGATGATTCTTTGATTCATAGGCCTGGTAGCTGAATCTAGAATCCAACCCCAAGGACATTGTTACTTTGAGTTCAGGAAAACGTTTGGGGACGAACAGACAATGAAAGAAGGGCAGCTATCCCAGGAAGACTTAGTCTTTCACACTTCACCCTGGTCCTACTCATGAAGAACCTGCTGGCCAGAGAAGGAAAAGACCTGGAGAGGGACGGCCTCTCCTAGCTTTGACACTTGTGTCTTCCTGATGGAAGTCTTTCTGTCGTGATATGCATCCCACTGGGGCTCCCAGGAAGGAAGGGAGCCCTGGTTTTAACCTGCCGCATTTGCTTCTGTCCTGCAGATACCACTGTACCCACCCCTGTGGAAGGCAAGAGCGGCCTCCTCCGAGCCTGGTCTCTTTCCTCAGGAGCCACATGAACACAGCTCGTCAGGAGGGCTTCCCACCGTGCTCCGGTCTCTGCCTGTGCTCACGCACCCTCCTCCCCGCAGCCAGGAAGGTCCTCATCCATTTCTCTTGGGCCAGTCCAAATCCCAGTCTAGCCTTCGAGGCTCAGTTCCAGTCCTCATTCCTCTAAAATCTCTACATCAATCACTCCTTCACTCAGCTGCAGCACTGAGAATGGAAGATTCAGAGCAGGAGGGGAACTTCGAGACCACTGGGCCGACCCTCTCAACTCTACGTAAGAGGAAACTGGGGCCTGGAGAAGGGCAGAACTTGCCCAGGACAGAAGAGGGGCTGTGACTAGAATCCAAGCCCATAGGTTCCCTGGACAACCGCCCGTCAACGTATAGCTCAGCTTTGTTTCGCTGTCCATGTCCCAGACGGTGAGCCTGTCTGGGGCCGATGCCTTCTGCATCTCTCTATCCTGTGCCTCGCACAGAGCCCTGGGTTGCAGGTAGCTCAGGGAATAAAATCCTCAGTAGCCAAAGGCTCAGGAAGACAACAGGTCCTGAGGAAAAGCAGACACAGGTGAAGAGTAAGAAAAATTGCTCCTTCCAGCAATTCTCCACTGTTCTGGGGTGCAAGCCAAGCGCAGCCACTGGATTGGGGTGGGAACAGAGGTGATGCATTCAAAGGGATTTTACATCCAAAAGAGATTTCCACATCCAATGCCAATGTTCTAGCCCAAAGCTTCCTGGGAGAGCAGCTTGGAGAGGCTGGCAGAGGGGTCATGCTGAGGTCAGCCACCAGGCGAGGGACACTGATGATGGTGGTAGCAGCAGCGGAAGGAAGAATTTTCTTTTCAAGTAACAAAAAGAACTCTTCACCATCACCCAGTCCAATAGAAGCTGAGACCTTGGGTAAGGAAAGAGACTTGATCAGGCCATACAGTACATCACAGCCAGGACAGTCCTGGGTCTCTAGATCCTACCCAGGGCTCTCCGCAGGGCAAACTGTTTCAATTGGGTCCCACCTGGGTGTAGAAGGCAAGCAACTTCTGGGTCAAATGGCTATCAATTTCTACATTGTTTTTTAAAATGTCAAATCCAATTACTGACAGGCTGGTGATTCAAGTTTAAAGAAAAGCATTGGGTTTGACGAGGGCTCCCAGTGAAGAGGCCACTTGCTGAGATCACACAGCTAGAAGAGGTGGAGCCGAAACTCAAGTACGGGTTCATCTGGCTCCAAAATCCTTCCTTTCTGCACTGGCTCAGGCGGCCACACAGGCTGCCTGTACGCTCAGATCAGGGGAAGAAAGACAGGACAGACAGACATCCTGAGCCGCCAGAGAAAGGATTTCATTACAGAGGCGTCCTGGGTGAGCGCCCTCCTTTGCCCCAGGTCCTGTGCTGGAGGAGGAGGAAATGAGGCCCAGGAATGTAGGTTCCAAATGAGCAGGTTCCAAGGCTGGAGGAGAAACAAACTCAGTCCTTGCAATTCTGAAGTGGGAACGAGATGGAGAAGCGGTACAGGAAAGGGACGGTGTGACGGAACCCATGGGCAGGGTCCTGCCCGGAGACGCCTGTGCCCCAGCCACAGCCTTCTCTGTACTTACAGAGCCCAGCACAATGCCCAGCACACGAAGACACGCAGTGTAGAGCTGCTGAGTCAACACGTGGAGAAAGGAGTCTCCCTTCCCCCAAGGGAATCGAGATGCAGAGAAAGGGTCTGCCCCCCAGTGGGACTCTGTGCCCCTCCATCTGGAGAAGGGGCAGGCAGCTGGCAGGTCCAGAAATGCTGACACAGAGAGGGACGGAGCTTCCAGCCCCAGCCGACTTCTCCATGGCAACAAGCTGACAGAAAACTGCACAGGAGACTGAGAACCCAGTTTTTAAAAAAAGACACAACACACTCTCAGTCTAAAATCACACATGCAAAGCAACAGCTCCTGCCTCTTAGCCCCTTAGGAAGGGAGACACATTCACCAGAAAGGCACCTCCTTCCGCCCTGCCATTCTCCTGCCCAGGGCCCATGTGCCCTCCTCCTGTCTACTCTTTTGTGAGCTGCCAGGCAGACTCTCTCTTGCTTTGCAGTATATACTTCAGGGCATTGCACCAAATCTGACCAGTGAGGGCAGAGGCTCCACCAGGCTTGGGGCTGCCAGACCCTCAGCGAACAGGCAGCTGGCTTCCTGCTGCACCACAGCAGCGCCAGCCATCGCCGACGGGGGGCCAGGAGAGCCGGGTGGAGGCCCTTTCCCTCCTCTGTCTCCTGATGGTCAAATCCGGCTTCATCCTCCAGGGCTCAGCTGTATTTGCCTTCCTCTCCCTGGCACAACTTAATCGTATACACCTTCCACTGTAAATCCAAAGCCCTCTGTTTACATTTCAAATATAAAACTTTTCATTACACTTCTGCTTACAGAAGTAGACAGACAATCTGGTTTGCATTTTACTTTTGCTTACTTATTCTGCCCCCCAGTAGAGAACCAGGTCTGTGATAAAGCCTCGATAAATGTTTTCGGAATTGAACCAACAGCGTGAGAAAACATTTTAATTTGAGTAGCTAGAGACCAACCCCCCTTCGGTTTACACATCCACTCAGACTATCATTTCCCTCCATAGCCTTGGGTGCTGGGGAGCAGGAGCAGGAAGGCAGTGTCACCCCCTCTCCTAGGCTGCTGTCCTTCCTGCTGGACCCCCCACTAGCCGTCTGCCAACTCCAGTGTGTGCTCTTATAGTCTGACAGACATCACCATATTCAACAGGGTTCCCCAGACAAGCTGGGTTAAGGATCCTGGGTTCAATTCGAGCTGCATCACCTCCCATCTGTGTGAACTCAGGCAGGTCATTGCATCTTTGAACCTCGTCTGCAAAGTGGTGACAACGCAGGCCCGTGGCTACGTCCTGCCCACTGCATGAGGCTGGTGGGAGGAACAGAGATGACGAATCATGAAGATGCTCTCGAAGCTGGAAGGTGGTTTCTGTGCAAAGGTGAGGTGAGTGTTGTTTCCGGGATCTTATGAGAGACGCAGCTGGGGCATAAGCTCACGAGTGACTTGCTCATGACCACATGGGAAGGTAGCGGCCGAGGGTCTGGGTCTTCCAATTCCTGGCCCAGAGCTCTTTTCCCAACCTTGGCTGCTGTGGAGATCCCATCTAGGCATTCTTCAGCTCTGGCAAAAGCAACTCTATGTTCCATTAAAATGAGAAGCCTTTTGGATCACCTGCAGAGTATAAATCTCTAAAATGGAATGGCGTCCAGCTCTCTCCTTCCAGGCAGAATGCCACCTGAAACATTCTAGGCAGGGAGTTAACTCTTACTCCTCCACCAAGCCTTTCCTCCCAGCGCTCAGTCACTGCTAATTAACCCGTGCCAGAAAGGTCATCCTGGTGGCTGAAACATCTTGCATTGGCAGAGCTCAGGTCTTCTCGTCTAACCTCAGAAACAAAAATAGTAAGTGCAACCCTGAATATCAGAGAAGCAGATCGGGAATGACTTGGACAGGACACAGAGAAAATCGGGTATGGCTTGGAGTGCAGACTTCAACAGAAAACCACTAAGGGTACTCGAGGGCTTGCCTTAGGAAGTAGGGACACTGATTCCTTGGGGTGTGAAGTCAGCAGAAATAGATCTCAGAGAGACAGGAGGAACACACAGGCCCCACTGCTCAGATTCTAACAGCGGAGATGTCACTGAGTAGAGCTTCTTCTGACCTCAGCAATGACCTGGAAAAGGAGGGAGGGCAGGAGACAGGGAAGGAAATGTCTTTGGCAAGACCCCTGACCCTTTCGTGGTGTGGTTAATGTCGTGTCACCTTGGCCAGCTTATGGTGACCAGTTGTTTGGTCAAACACTAGTCCAGATGATGTCTAAGGTATTTTTTTTAGATGTAATCAACATTTACAATCATGTTTGGTGAGCCTCATCCAATCAGTTGAAGGCCTTTAGGGCAAAGATTTCGGTTTCCTGAAGAAGGAATTCTGCCTCAAGGCTGCAACACAGACACCCTGCCTGAATCCAGGAGTGAAACATCAACTCAACTCTTTAAAAAAAATTTTTTTTTCTTTATTGATTTTAGAGAGAGAGGACGGGAGAGGGAGAGAAATATAGAAATATTGATGAGCGAGAACAGCGATTGGCCACCTCCTGCATGCCCCACACTGGGGATCAGGCCCACAACCTGGGCATGTGTCCTGACCAAGAATCGAACTGGCAACCTCTTGATGCATGGGTCGACGCTCAACCACTGAGCCACACCAGCCATCAACCCAACTTGTCTTCCTTCTGAAGGCAAGTCCAGGCTGGAGACGGTTTCCATTCGGCTCCGCCGGGAAACAGGAAGATCGTGGTCTCTGTCAAACAGTGAGCAGTGAAGGGGCTGTCGTCTCCGGAGCGGGTACTGAGCAGGCTGCCTTCACTCTGCCCCCTCAGGCTGCCCTCTCCCAGCCCCAGGGTCTCTGACCAGTGTCTCCCAGGGAAGGGAGCATTCTGCCCCTGAACAGCTTCAGCCCAAGGACGGATGAAGCCTCCTTCCTCAGTTCCCATTAGTGCAGCTGAGACAGGGCGGGTTTTGCAGGAGGAAGTTTACTAAATGCGAGGGGCACTGGGAAGGAAATAATCACAGCAATCCAAATACATCTACAGGCGGCAGGGCTGCCAACACGAGGTTTCTGACTCCTTAATAACTCCCCTCTCGCTCCGAAGGGCGGGGACAACGTCTGCAGCAGCCTCTGCTCGGCTGCCTGTCATCTCAACTTGCAGCAGTGTCCACGGGGTCGCTATCTTGCTTGCTGCCTCAAGGGCAAAGCCTCCCACAGCAGCTCCGCCCAACATGTTAAGGCACACATGAAAAATGATAATGTCTGACACCCTGGGTAAACAGAGAGTAACAGACCACCCGAGGAATGGAGCCGGCTAGCCCAAACCGGAGCTAGGAAAGGTCAAGTACCTCGTCCGAGGTCACACGTGAAGAGGCGGTGAAGAGGCGGAGTGAGATGTGGTGCTCCATCTTTTCTATCTGCCTCCAGGGCAAGGACCACACGGTGTGCATCCCTGAGTTTCCAGTGTCTTGCTCACAGCTGTGCACAGGAAACGTCAGAGGAACACATGACAGAAACCCAGGGAGCCTTTCCTACATGCTCTCAGGCCCTCCAGCGTGTAGCTGCGTCTTTGGCCAGAGTCCTCCCCGGCTGCAGGCAAGCACCAAGCTCACACCAGAGGAGGTGCTGGCAAAACTCAACGATGGCAAAGCATGGCTCGCTTCTCCTGTAAGTGCTACTCCTCTTGCTTAGGGGGTCTCCCTGCCCCGACCCTGGGCTCCAAGCTCCTCCCTTCATGACCAGCCCTCCGCCCCACTTCCGTCCTTTCCCTCACAGTCCTTCCCGCCTCGTTCCCACTGGACCAGGATCCCTGGTCAGGGAGGCATGCTCTTCCCACGGCATGTGTGTGTTCAGCCACAGGAGAGACACCTCAAAAACTGGCTGCTCAGGAGGCCACAGGAGGAAACGAATGGGCTTCAAAGTCAGACAACTCCAGGTTTCCGGCCCTAATTCTGCTACTTCCTTTTCGAATGACCTTGGGTGAGTCACTTAATTTTTCTGACCTTAGTGCCCTTATATGGGAAATGATAATGAAACCTGCCTCACAGGGTGAATACACAAAGGTCTTACAATCTCTGTGTGTGGTGGGTTGCACGGCGGCCCTCCGAAAGATATGTCCAAGTCTGAACCCCTAGAACCTGTGAATGCGACCTTATTTGGAAAGAGTCTTTTTTTTTTATCCTCACCCGAGGACATTTTTTCATTTTTTGTTCAGATAGAGTGGGAGGGAGAGAGAGGAAGAGAGAGAGAGAGAGAGAAACATCGACGTGAAAGGGACAGATCGAGCGGCCGCCACCCGCACGACCAACCAGGGCCGGGGACAAACTGCAACCGAAGTACATGCCCTTAGCGGGAACCGAACCCGGGTCTCTCTGAACCGCAGGCCGACGCTCTAACCGCTGGCCAAACCGGCCAGGGCTGGAAAGAGTCTTTACAGATGTGATTCAGTTAAGGATTCTGAAATGAGGAGACTGTCCCCAAGGGCCATTGCAAATGTCGCTGTAAGAGAAAGGCAGAGGGAGAGCATTTGAGACCTTTCTTCCTGTCATGTCGTCAGTTTGGCTCAAACAGTCTTATTTGAGAGAGAGAGAGAGAGGCAGAGGGGCATTTAACACACAGTGAGGAGGAGGCAATGTGACCACAGAGGCAGAGACTACAAAAATGTGGCCACAAGTCACGGGATGCCAGCAGCCACCAGAAGCTGGAAGAAGCAAAGGACGCATTCTCCCCCAGAGCCTTTGCAGACTAAGTCAAGGACCATGACATGAGATCATCCTGGAGTCTCCGGGTGGGCCCTAAATCCAACCACATGTGTCCTTGTAAGAGACAGACAAGGAGAAACAGACACCCTGAGGAGGAAGCACTGTGACCACGGAGGCAGAGAGCAAGGTTTTGTAGCCTCAAGCCAAGGAACGCCTGGGGTCAGCAGCAGACAGAGGAGACAAGGAAGGATTCTCCCCTGGAGTCCCAGAGGGAGCGTGACCCTGCTGACACCTGGGTTTCAGACGTCGGGCCTCCAGAACCGTGAGAGAGCACACTTCTGTTGTAAGCCACCCAGACTGTGGTGCTTGATTACTGCACTATCTCCCTAACGTATTACATATCACCCCTTGGCTCCTGCTCGAGGCTAGGGCCATACAAACCACGCGTACAAGATGATGTATACATGTAAGCTTCGGGGCAGCAGAACTTTGTCTGACTGGGTCACTGTCATAACCCTAATGATTAGCGTGGTTGTCAGATATATGGCGGATGTTCAATACATTTTTTTGAAGAAATGAACGAACTGTACGTCGTTCTCAGAGGGCAGCAGCCCTGTGTGATTTACTTCTATCTCCTCAGCACCCAAAGGACAGGGCACCCGGCTCTATACATGGGGAACTTCCTCCTCCTCCCATCTATTCCACACTGAAGGGGCAACTCTCCAGAAGAAAGAGTGGGGGCAAAGCTTCTAGGATCCAAAGAGTCCGTGAGCCTTGTCTCCACACCTCCTCTGAACAGAAGCCCTGGAAAGGACCCATGACTGCACAGGCCCGGGGATGATACTGTTTAATTAAACAGAGACTCAAGTCACCAGCGTCTGGCTCAGGCTGGGCCTCTGGGACCTGAACAGGCAACATTTCATCATTAGGAGGAAAGGAGATGACAAACTCTTTCCTGAAAGAACCCAGCAGGCAGTCAGAATTACTGAATGTGGATAAATAAAACCATTATTTCCAAATACGTATCCCAGGCAGCACTAACTGCATTCCTGGTATCACAGGCAATACTAAATTTAGAACTGGCAGTTTGAGTCATATGCCGATTCCTGAAGAGAAAAACTAAATTCAAGGGGGAAAAAAAATCAGGTGACATACAAAAATAAAAATGCAACCTTGGTCCCTCGGAGCAAGCTGTCAAGAAAGGTTAGGGAGAAGTTTCCTGCACAGAGCCCTGCCTGGGAAGCGTTCCAGAGGGGGCAGGGCCTGCCGGGGTGGCCGCTGAGTGCTCCGGCGGAGGGCAGACGGCCGGAGTCTGCACGTGGAGCGGGCCTGTAGGAACCGTGTCCACAGCGCTGCCCACGCGGCCGCACCCTGCCGGGCAGGGCTGCCACCCCGGCACACAGATGGGGAACAGCTTACACAGGTGAAGTGACTCGCCGAGTCATATAGTCAGTGAGCAGGAGAACAGGGGTTTATTTTAATACAATTTTGTAAAAAATTAAATTTATTAGGATGACAACGGTTAATAAGATTATAAAAGTTTCGCCCTGGCTGGTTTGGCTCAGTGGTTAGAGCATCGGCCCAAGGTCCAGAGGGTCGAGGGTTCGATTCTCATCAAGGGCACATACCTGGGTTGCAGGTTCAATCCCTGGTGGGGTCATGCAGGAGGCAACCAATCAATGTGTGTCTCTCACATCGATATTTCTTTCTCTCTCTCTCTCTCCCTCCCTTCCACTCTCTGTAAAAAAAAAAAAAAAAAATCAATGGAAAAATATCCTCAGGTGAGGATTAACAACAAAAAGATTATAAAGGTTTCAGGTGTACAATTCCATAACACATCAACTGTATATTGCATTGTGTGCCCACCACCCGAAGTCAAATCTTCTATCACCATATATTTGGCCCCCTTCACCCTTTACTACCCCCTCCCCCTCCCTCTGGTAACCACCATATACGGTTGCCAGTGTCTATGAGGATTTTTGTTTGTTTTTCTTGTTTGTTCATTTGTTGCTTTCAGTTTTCTATCCCACATAGGAATGAAATAATATGGTTCTTAACTTTTTCTGTCTAATTTTAATTTTTAGAACAGATTTACAGAAAAGTTGAAAAGATGGCACAATTCCCCAATACCGCTCCCCCAGTTTCTCTATCGTTAACACATGGAACATCTGTCACAACCAAGGGACCACCTACCATTAGCACATTACTACTAACTAAAGGCCACACTCGCTTAGATCCCCTTTTCCCTAATGTCCTTCCCTGCTCCAGGACGCCCTCCGGGACACCACAGTACGCTTGGTTGTCACGCCTCCTTAGGCTCCTCTGGTCTGCTCCGGTTCCTCCAACTTGCCTTGTTCTTGATGACTGTGGCAGTTTTGAGGAGTATTGGTCACAGAGTTTGTAGAATGCCTCCAATTTTTACTTGGGGTTAGAGTGGGATTATGGGTTTGGGGGAGGAAGACCACAGAGGTGAAGGGCCCTTCTCATAGCAAAGATACATTACTATCAACACAATGTACCACTGATGATATAACCTTGATCACGTGGCTAAGGTAAAGTTCCCCAGGTTTCTTCATTATCTAATTGTTCTCCCTTCCATGCCCCCCTCCCAACCCCCTACTTTTTGGAAGCAAGTCACTAAGGAGAGCCCCCACTCAGGGGATGGGAAGCTCCAGCTCCTTAAGGGGCGGGGGTGGGGGTGTCTACATAACTTCTTTGGAATGTTTCTGTATGGGGAGCAAGGTCTATCTGATCACACCCTCTAAAATATGCCTTCATTTCTCTCTCCCATTGCACCCTAGTGTTTTTTTGTTTTGTTTTTTCCTTGACAGTATTTCTCACAATTTGCAATCATGTATTTATCAATGTTTTATGTATTCATCAGTTTATTGCCTGAGGTCAGGTGCACCCCTTCCCCAGGTCAGCAGGCATCATGAGGTCAGGGACTGTGACAGTTCTGTTCACTGCTATATCCCTCAGGTCCAGTTGAATGCCTGACACTTCACAGATGCCCAATAAATACTTGTGAAATCCTGGAAGTACAGCAGCAGGATGGTGCCATGCCTGCCCTTGAGCAGAAAGGCAGGCACATATTAAAAACTTTGTATTACAGAAATCTTCAAACATACACAAAAGCAGCTTGTGATAAATATTACAATATACATGTAAGCAAAGTGCACAGGAATACAGAACAGGGAGCATTCCATATCATCTCGGGTGCTTCTGGGAGGAAGAGTTCGGGTGGGCCTGGACAGACGGGTAGGATACTAGCGTCAAAGGGCTCAGGACATAGTTTCCAGGTAGAGGGGACTGGAAGGCAGGTGAGTCCAGGCATATTCAGGGAACAGGGCTGGGGAAAAGGTACAGGTGAAGAGGGGGAAAGAAGACTGGGAAGGCGGCTAACAGCAAACTGAGCAATGCCCCACCCCAGCCAAGCAGTGAGCTTGGACTATTCTGCAGACAAGGGTATCTCCTCTTACGTCTTACTCAGGTTACTGGTGGTGGCTTACAGGCTCTGAGAGGTGGGACTGATCTTGTAAGTGGGAAGTTCACTTCCAGCTTCCTGATTCCCCAAAGTGCTCAGACCACTGGTTATTTACTCAAGACCCATTCTCCCCAATTTTATTCAGGGCAGCCATGGGCCCAGCTAAAGACTAACTGCCCAGCCTGCCTCACGGTCAGGTGTGGCTATGTAACTAGGTTCTGGCTGATGAGTCGTGAGTGAGTACTGCTGGGTACCACTTCAGGGAACATGCCTAAATAGGGCCTCTTTCTGGCCTTTCTCCCTTCCACCTGCTTCATGCCTGACTATGGATGTGACAGCTAGAACCCTATCGGCCATCTTGGACCATGAGCAAACCCTGAAGATGAAAACCTGTGCTAAGAAGGATAGTGAACTTGAGACAGAAATAATCGGGGACCTTGCTGTCCACAGAGCTACTATACCAGCCTTGACTTCTCACAGGCAAGTGTGTTAGTCTCCTTGAGCTACCATAACAGAATGCCACAGACTGGTGGCTTAAAGAAGAGAAATGTATTTTCTCACAGTTCTGGAAGCTAGAAGTTCAGTATCAAGATGCCGTCAGGGTTGGTTCCTAAGAGACCTGTCTTCCTGGCTGGCAGATGGCCTTACCTCTGTGCCCACATGAGGAGAGTGATCTCTGGTGTCATTGCCTCTTCCATAAAGACACCTTCTATTGGATTAAGACTCCATCCTTATGACCTCAGTTAACCTTTGTTATCTCCTTATAGGCCCTATCTCCAAATACAGTCATACTGGGGGTAAAGGCTTCAACCTATGAATTTTGGGCAGGCACAATTCAGTCCATAACAGTGAGAGAACACTGACTTCTCTTTTGCTTAAGCCATCATCATTTCTGGTGTCTGTTACTAGCACGGGCACACAGTTCCTTACGGACAGACCTCGCAAGTCTAAGGAACATCTTCTCAAGTTTCCACCTTGATGACCTTGTGAGCTAAAAGTCCAAAGGAAACTACCTAAGATGTCACCTTTTAAGTAATCTTGAATGCTGATTTATCAATACCGTTCATTCATTTAACTGATAAACATTGATTCAGCACCTACCACATTCCAGATACTGGGCTTTGTGCTGGGGACGCTACAATAAACAGCATGGTCCTTGACCTCTAGGCACTTAAAGTCCTTACTATGATTTACTTACTCAAAGCTCATCTCTTTCTAAAGAACATTCCTATAATATAGCAAGTAAAATAGAAATGGAAATTCAAAACCATGAAAAGGAGGAATATCCAAACATGCCACCCCTGGGAATTTATATACATGCTGTTTGACTCTCGGCGTTCATGCTGGCTTTGAGCTTCCTAAGAGCCACGACAAAGAGCAAAACAGAGTGACCTGGTCCTATTTTCTGAAAGGAAAATGAATCCTATGGAGGTATGGAAGTCAAATGTAAGCATTTTCTTCTCTGAATAAAACACTACCCAATACTTCTGGGTGGCTTGAATGTTCTGGAAAGCACCATTTTCTGACCCAAACTCCAAACACTGTTCTAAATTGCATACACAACTCATTAGCTCTTAGGTACTTATCCAGTAAAGCCAGATGCTTTGCACACATGGTTTCAGTTTCCTATTCTAGAGCAGGAGCTTACTGCAGACTATGAATGATCACTTCAAGATGCTGCAGAGAATGGGGGCTGGTAAATCCAGAAAGCTCTGAAGCCCAGACATTAGGTGCATGATTTTAAGAAGAAACGGCAAGAAGATAAGACCCCAGAGAAGGGCCAGGGTAGATGGAAAAATGAAATACTGAGAGCATGCAGTCAATATGACTCACCCATGGAGTTGCTTTCTTGGTAGATCACAACAAGTGACATCTTATGAGAGAAAGAGTATGGGTCTGAATCCCAGCTCTGTAATTTCGGGGGTGTTAACAGCCCACAGCCTTAGTTTCCTTATGTAAAATTTAGATGATATTTACCTATTATGGGGATTAAATACCAAAACATTACACGTAATGTCTCTGCCACAGAGCAGTAACAATAACAACAGCCTGCATACATGGGGCTTATCTGTGCCAGGCATTGGACCACACACTTGACATGCATTAGCTCATTAATCTTCACCATGAGGTAGATGCTACTAAAGAATTTAAAAACTACTGGCTTCGCCCGGCCAGTGTGGTTCAGTGGATTAAACGTCATCCCATGGACTGAGAGGGCCCAGTTAGATCCGAGGTCTGGGCACATGCCCAGGCTGCAGGCTTAATCCCCAGTAGGGGGCATGCAGGAGGCAGCCAGTTCATGTTTCTTTCTCACATCAATGTTTCTATCTCTCTCTCCCTTCTTCTCTCTCTAAAAAATAAATAAAAACACATTTTTTTAAAAACTGTTGGTTTCTCGCCCTGGCCGGTTTGGCTCAGCGGTTAGAGCGTCAGCCTGCGGTCCAGAGAGACCCAGGTTCGGTTCCCGCTAAGGGCACGTACCTCGGTTGCAGTTTGTCCCCGGCCCCTGGTTGGGTCGTAAGGGAGGCAGCCACTCGATGTGTCCCTTTCACATCGATGTTTCTCTCTCTCTCTCTCTTCCTCTCTCTCCCTCCCACTCTATCTGAACAAAAAATGGAAAAATGTCCTCTGGTGAGGATAAAAAACAAAACAAACAAACAAAAAACTGTTGGTTTCTCCCCAAAGCTGTGCTGAGCCACATCCTTGGATATTTTTGGAAGGAACGTACCAGTCCTTGGAAGGCTCTTTGCAGACCCATCCCTGGCAAAGCACCTGTACTGACATCCACTTTGTAACCATCTGCAACCCCAAAGTTTGCTGCAACTGACACAGACCTTTAAATCTTGGGGTCCCCAGTAAGAGTTTGCAAAATACGAAAACAAAACCCTACCAAGAGGCCCTTTCCAACCCTCTTTGTGGTGGGAAGAAAGACACTGGACTTGGAGGGTGCTATCAAATGACAGTGACCAGGCTTGGGGGTGGGGGACGGGCATGGGGAGGTATTGTTTAATGGGCACAGAGTTTCAATACGGGAGGAGAAAAGGTTCTGGGGATGGATGGGGGTGATGGTTACACAACAGTACTGATGCCACTGAATTGTACACTTAAAATGGTTAAGTTTTGTTATGCACATTTTACCACAATAAAAACAGTAATAGTAGTAGCAATGATAATAAAAATAGAGTAACCAGGGTGGTGAGGGGTTAAAAACCATATATGATGGAGAATACCTGAAAGAGCTCAGGCATCTGCAGGCAAAAGTTTTCAAAATAATGATATTACCCACTACTTATCCAGCACATCACGTATGCTGGCAATTCTTTTTCTTACATTATCTTTATTTTCCAGTATGTCTCCACAAGGCATTCCTTGCTGAGAGGAATCAGGTGACCAGCCCAGGCTCACACAGCTAGAACGTGGTGGAGATGAGATTTGAACCCAACTAGTTTCAATAGACTATGTCCTTCTATACCATGCTGCCTCTCATTCAAATACTGAGTAGATACCTGGATTTTAAAATGCAGAAGATTTCTTTTAATCTTAAGATTGTATTACTCTGAGTTGGTGTGTGGAGGACAGAAAGGTCAGGTGTCCATCTTCTTGAAGGCTCCCTGAGCTGCCAGGGCATACAGGTAAACCCGAGCTCACTGAATAGGTGCCCTGCACCTCCAGCAGTAACCAGTCTGATACAAGAAAACTGGAAGACCTTTGAGACTAGAACCAGAGGCAATACCAGGCTGATGCTGCCAGGGGCCTGCATCAGGGCCATGGACCACTAGCTCCCAAGGGCTGGGGAGAAGCCAGCAGCCAACAGAGAACACAGAGCAAGCTCCAAATACAGCAAGAGCTACTGGAAACATCTCTCCCCCTGGTGTAGTCACCACATCCCAGAAGAGAAATTCTGAACAGGAAGGAAAAGGACGAAGCAGAGGAAGGATTAGAGACAGGTGAGGGTTCTGAGGGCTACAGCTCTGCTGAAATCCCAGCCTATTGTTCTGCTGTTAAGAGCAGACTTGCAATCACTCTGAAGCCAGAGCACAATCTCGTGATTGCCTTGGGTGTCCTCAGAAGTCCCTTGGCATCACCTTCTGTTTTTCAGTCACCTCCCTCCTGTCACTGAATCTTGCCCTCTGTGGAAAATGCATTTGAGAAATTGTCCTCAGGTCTAGGTCAGTATCGCAAGCACCCAGATAACAAAGGTCTTATGGCAGAGTCGAGGGATGAGTGACAGGAAAACAGGTTTTCTGTAATGTTGGTCAGAGACCCCTGGACACTGACTGCTTCTTCCCCACTGGGCAAAATGCAGACTTGCTGATCCTGAGCTTATGATGTTGTAAACATTCTTTTAAAAGAAAACATAGAAATGGCTGTAAGTTCTTCAAGAATAATGAGGTAAGCCTTGAGTACAAAAGACCTGTGATGCAGCAAGAAGTGGCTGTTTCCTGGACACGGTAGGACCCCCTCTGCATGACAGTGTCACCTACAGCTGCACGCTCCTCTACGGAACCAGGAGCCAGGGAAGGAGGCGAGGTCAGAGGCCCTGCATCTACCCTGTCCTGCCTGGCCCCTGCTCCCAGCATGTCCCACGTCCTTGAGTTATTGAGTCAAGAATGCAATATAATCTTACCAATGGGTGTGTGTGTGTGTGTGTGTGTGTGTGTGTGTGTGTGTGTGTGTGTGTGTGTGTGTGTGTTCCCACCAATCCACAGACTCCCACTGCATTTCCCCCACTCTCCTTCAAGAATTTCTTGTTCAGCAGATCCCACTGCACTCACTTGCACGTTGGGACCCGTTTGTACGAGCTGCACGAGCTGCCCTGTGTTGGCAGCTGGAGCCATTCCTGAGCAGGACCCCGGGTGCTGCGCAGAGCAGCCCTGCCTCGGGGACCTCGGTGGAGTCCGCTGGGCTCTGCTCCACAGAGCGCTCGGCTGTCGCCTGCTCGCTGTGAGTGGAGGATCCAGCACTTATTTTAGGCCCTTATAAATAATACATTTTGTCATCTTGATTCTTCTTTTAGGCTATTTTTCCCTCTTTGGGAAAACCGCTTTCACTCTACGAGAAGAGTTGTTCATAAATCAAGAGGAGCTCCAAGTGACCGAAGCCTGAATCCCTGACTCTGGAAGAAGCGGGCAGCCACCAAACCTGATCAGTCAGAGAAGAGGCTGGCCTCGTACAGGAAGAGAATCTACCTCAAGTACGAAAACGTGTTTACAACATGTTTGATTCCTTGACCTCTGACCCAGGAAGTCCTACTATCAGACTTTTAAATACCACCTTTAACCACCGCCTCCCTAAGAGTCCCTACTGGCTGACTGCACTCAGTAACATGCCGAGGGTCCTTGCCATCTGTAAAACAAAGACAAGGCTACCTGTCATGCACACTTGTCCAAGCCCCTAGCATCAAGTCAAAGCTCAGTGTGTGAGCTCCCCTTGAACTCTCCTTGATACCCTGCAGCTCCCAAGAAGATGCATTTGTACCTTGAAGAAGTGTCATTTTCCCCTTCTCTTCACTGACCAGGAACAACTGAAAAAGTATCCTTTAATTAGTACGGCATAAAGAAGCCCAGCTGTACAGTGGACAGACAATGAACTTGGAATTGGACAGACCAGAGCTGGAATCCTGGCTCTGCTACTTGCTATGGGATCTTAGGCAAGTTCTTTAATCTCTCTGGACTTTAGTGTCCTAATTTAAAAAATGGGAATAAAACACTAACTTTATAGTCTTTTTTAAACTTTAATGTGACTATGAATTGCCAGGGAATCTTGTGAAAATACAGATGTGATTCAGCAGGTCGTGGGTACGGCCTGAGGTTCTTCATTTCTATTCATGATTAGCATTGGCCAAGGCCGAGGCCACTGCCTGTGGAGCCCTTCTGAGCAGAAAAGACATGCGCAGGGAGGGCACTCTGTGCATCGTGAAGGATCTGTCAGCTGAAGGTCTGATTCACTGACCATGTGGTCCTACCTTACACACGAAGAAGCTCATTCTACAACTCAACTTGGACTACGTGTTAATCCTTGATTCTTTACAGGTAAGCAAAATAGTGATTATTTATCTACACAAACAACAAGGACTGGGGAAAACCACTTGTCACCAATCCTCTTCCCCCCAACAAAACACAGCACCTCTATCAGCTGGCTGATGTCAGAGGAAAACATACAAACAAACAAATCTCCAACAGACCTTAGAACCACTTCAGATAAAACTTTTTGAGGTAACAATGTAACCCCCCACCCCCAACACTGTTTTAAACCCAAAGGTTTATGACTAAACCCAAGTACTGACTTGAGTGAAGTAGGTTTTGGTAGGGTGAGAGAGGAAAAAGCCAAGAACACTGGTCTCTGAGACTGGTTTGAAGGGGGAGGAGGGGAGGGAACTGAGACACGATTTAATGGAAGAAAAGCGGGAAGCCCTGATAAGGACTGTGGGAAGGGCTTTCCTTCCTGAAACAATCACACTCATGTTCAAAACGCAGCGCTGGGTCACCTCCTTGGTGACACCTTCCCTGATAACTGGCTCCTGTTCTTGTTGCCAAAGCACGGATACCCACCCCGGAGCTGGTGCCCATCATAGCGGATTGAACACTCATTTCCGTATTGATCTCCAACCTCTTGGGGTCAGAGACCATGTCTTATTCATCTCTATATTCTCAGCCTGGCACAGTGCCCTGGCACATATTAGGCACTCAGTGAATGATGCTGACTGAATGCATGTGTGAGGTGGAGGATATTGAAGAGAAAGCTTTAATGGTCTTGTTTCAGGCCTCTCTTTCTCTTCATTCATATATTCAGGTGCTTGGTGAACACGGGTCCTCCAAGTGTGAGCACCCAGACCTCTGACCAGTTCTCAGTGTATTTCAATCTGAGAAATGTTTCCAACTTTCTTGACCCCAAGACTGTAAAGTTAGTAATATATATATATATATATATATATATATATATAGTAATTATATACATATATTAGTTTTATAAAAATATGTAAAACTTTCAGCTATTTTTCAAAGTGCTTTCTGTTTCCACTGTAAACTGTATACATAATTTTCCCATTTTCAAACAAACAAAAAATTAAGTGATCTAAGGCAGAATCTCAAATTTTAGGTACATAAGAAAAATTTGATTCTTGTCAAAGATACAGCTTCCTGGCTACGCCCCCAGAGACTGACTGGGTGGGTGTGAGATGGAGCCCAGGAATCTGCATGTTAGCGCTCCCCAGGCTCTGAGGCAGGTGGTCCACAGGCCTGAGGCAGGCCCCCGCATGCTCAGAGGTCAGCCCAGTGCCCTCCTCCGGCAGGCGCCTGGCCTGTTATGGAGCTCGGTGTCTGCTGGAGGTCGTCCCAGGGCTTTGGTTCCAAACCTAGAGTCATGGGATGGGAGGCAAGTCACACAGACAGCACCTTCCAGGGCCTGGCAGGAAACCTAAAACCAGAGACTCTCAGGTGATGATGGCAGTTCCAATGCCCCATGCGTAAAACCATGAAGCCAGAGTGGTGGCTGGAAAATGGATCACATTTCTGAAGACTTAAGACCTGGAAGCCCAGGTTCTGGAAAAGGACCAGGCCCTCTAGGCAAGGGGAGGGGAGGGGAGAGGGAGACTCAATTCAGTCAAGAACAGCAATCGAAGGAAGTACCCACAGACTTCTCCCTCTCATCTGCCTCAGGGGTTACCTTTCACCCCAACTTTATATAAAAGCCTCCCAAGGCTCTTGCCTGCCTTTCGCCTCTCCTTTCCCTCCCTCTAGAAACTGTCTCTTCATCTACCTCCACCAGAAAGCCTCATTAATCTCCCCAGAGCACAGAGCACATCACAGAGCAAAAGACCACTGTATTTAAAGCCAGAAGAGCTGGTTCTGGTTCTGATTGTGGTCCTGGATCCAGCTCCACCATTAACTAGTTGCCTGTCCTTGGGCTAGTAACTTCCCCTTCTGGGATTCAGCCTTTACGTGTGAGGTGGAGAGCCACACTGGGTCATCTCCAAAGTCCTTTCCCACCCTAGGATTTTATGCACATTCCTACTTAAAAACTATGAGTGACATCTTACTCCCTATAGAATTAGAGATATAATGACCGTACGCTGGAATATCTAAGGAGGCGCTCTGTGATCTGGCCCTACCATGGACTGAATGCTGTGTCCCCCCAAATGCGTATGCTGAAACTAATCCCAACAAGATGGGGTTTGGAGATGGGGCCTTCGGGAGATGATCGGGTGGTGAAGGCGGAGCCCCTGTGATAGGATTAGTGCCCTGATAAGAGACGGGAGAGAGAGCTTGCTTCCTCTCTGCTGACCACTGTGAGGACACAGTAAGAGGACGGCCATCTGTGAACCAGAAGGAGGGTTCTCACCAAGAACCCACCACGCCGGCCCTGATCTCAAACCGCCAGGCTCCAGAACCATGAGCAGTAAGTGTTTATCGTTTAAGCCTATGCTGTTTTAAGTCTATGGTATCCGGTTATAGCAGCAGGGACTGACTAAGGTAGCCCCAAACTGTTCTTAGCATTATTCCCTTTATGTTCCCTTTGTCAGAGTCAAACTGACGTATTCCCTGTTCCCTGAGCATGCCAGGAGGTTTTTTGGGTTGTTTTGGTTTTTTTTTTTTTTTGCTTCCTCAATGCTTTTGTCATTATTTTATTTCAGAAGACCTACTACTACACCTACTTCAATGTGTATGACTCCTACATTTGTCAAGGTCTCAGTCACATGGGTTGCTTTTAGGTTTGCCCGTTATGCCCCTAGCCTAGAAGTCAACTCTCCCTCCTCTGACTGCCAGTCCTCGTCTGTCCCCTCACAGCTGGCAGTGCAGTCCTTCCCAGGCCTGGCTCGCAAGCCTGTCAGCTCCACGAGGGCAGGGCCGATCTGTGTGTGTCTCCTACCCACTTCGCACAGGGCCCTGCACAAAGAAGGCCTTGCCAAGTCATTGCTGGATAAATGTCAGAAAGCAGATGCTCCCATTTTAGTTAGACCCTGAATGCAGCAGAAAGGGTCACAGGGGAAAATAGTTGCCAGTCTTACACAAGAAAGAATACAAATTCCTGTTCCAGTGAACAACTTTTCTTGAAATCAACCCCAAGGATGTGAGCCATAAAAAGGGGCCACTGAGCTTGGCAGTGCAGTGCACCCACTGCTCAGAGAGGCCAATGCTGAATGCCTGAGATGATGTTCCTGCCGACAGCCTGGGCTGAGGTGCTCGCCTGGGCGCCTGCAGGCTGACTGGAGCTCTCGGCGCATGCACAGAGCACGTGCTCGTGGCCATGGTGTTTCGGGGAATGATGAGCCCCACACACTGTGGGAAGAGGCAGATTTCCTGCCTGTATGCTGGACTTGAAGGGGTTCCTCCTCTGATCTCCCCCAGCCCTGGATCTGGCCTATCCCAGCTTATTCTCCATCAGCCCAGGGTCACGGTCAGTGTGTATGTTTTATCCTCCTGACTAGACCGTCAGTTCCTGCCTGGAAGGATCTCATTCGTCTGTATCTTGCTCATCGTCCTGTCTCCCACATGCCTAGCACACCGCCCTGCTCGTAGCAGATGTCAATACACGTTCTCTGGGCGGATACTTATATTTAGATCAAATTGACTCAAATCCCAATTAAAATCCCTAGTCAGAAAGACAAGATTTAATTCATTTTCTCCCTACAAAAAGGACAATCTTGCTGTTTTAAATAACCTAATACATTTTCTTCACAACTTGGAGACAGACGCAGTTTCTGTTTTTAGAAGGCATATCCGAGATGCTGTGAAGTAGTGCTTGGTTTTGATATCTTATTCTGATTAAATCTGAGGCGTATCAGTAATATGAGTGACGACTTGGCTTGCTCTGAACCATTCTATTCATCACCCCAGAATCCTAGGACAGCAGAATGTGAGGACCTTAGAGGCCAACCAGGTTGTTATATGGCTAAGAGAACTGGAATGCAAGAGCTGGGAACAGCACCCAGGCTGGATGGTTGACAGGTTGGTGAATTTCACTTCCTTATTCATTTAGTCAACGAACAACACTGAGCGCACACCGAGTGCCAGGTCCTCGGACTGGCAGAGACAATCACAACCATCACTGAGTCTCAGACTAATGGTCACCTCCTGATTCCATGGTCCAGGACATTTTACCTGCTTCAGAGGAGCCACATGGCCTCCATGAGAGCTTTCTGGGACAAGGACCAGTGTCAGTTGGACAAAGCAGCCTTGCATTTTATCGGAGCACCCATTCAAGGGCTGGGCAACCAGCATTCCTTGAGAGCCTGGTGCTTCATGCCTCAGCACTAACCCCTTGGCAGCCACACAACCATGGCCGCACTCAGAAATACGTTCCTTTGGACCAGGTTGTTATTCCCCTTCAGCCTAATGGCCCCTCTCTCTCCGTAGCAGGAACACTGGGTCCTCTCTCCCTGTCCTCCACCACGTCTTCCACAATGGAGGCAATTTATACTTGTGGCTGGTGAGACAACTGTAAAAGGTAGTTTTTGGTCCTAGCACACGTCTCTCTTTAAACTCATCCACAGACTCATCTCCTTTCGGGAACGACAAATAGGCCTCATCCTCTGCCAATTCTGGTTGACTGGAAGTGGCTGCCTGGAGTGCTATGTTGAGAACGTTTCTGAGGCTGCATCCAGACGCAGTAGGAAATGAGGATTTGATTGATCGGCAGTCTATGGGACAGCTATTTGCTTTCCATCAACTAGACCCTGGCTTTAAGACCTCTGTTGGTTCCTGGATGCCCAAAGGATTAAGCCTGACCCTTGGCAGTGTGCTCAACAACCCCACACACCAGCCTGGACCTCCCACCATGCGCTCTATAATCCAGCCGCACTGAGGTGTTCTTGACCACACCCCTCTCTTTTAGGGTTCTCCGCCTCTGCAAATGCTGTTCCCATGTTCAGGAATGCTCTCTCTTTACCCCCTTCTGATGCCCTCCCTCACTTCCCCTATGAAAAGGCCTCTCCTCTGTGTTCCCACATCCCCTTGTTAGTCCCTTTGTCATTATACTGACTCAGTGAGATTCATCTATTTCCATTTCTGCCTCCCTAAGAGATGGGAGGGCCCAGAGAGCACAGCGCTGTCTTATTCAGCACAAGCAGGACATCAGCCGCAGAGATAAGCACTTGCCATAGGACTGTTTGGTGAATGAACTCTGACAATCTTTCCCCTTTCACTTCTCCCAGCTTTCTTTTAGAGATGCAAAAACTAACCTCTATGTATAGTCTCTCAAACTTGCACAGGGGCATCTGATGGTCAGGTCTGCCCCCTCTAGAGTCTACCCACTGCCAGATGCCCCCCAACCCCATTTAGGAATTAAAATTAGACATCACTGCCCTAGTCTGTGTGGCTCAGTTGGTTGGGCATCGTCCTGTGGACCGAGAGGTCGTGGGATCGATTCCCGGTCAGGGCACATGCCTGGGTTGTGGATTCGATCCCCCGTGGGGGCGCATACGTGTCATACGGAGACAACCAATCAATGTTTTTCTCTTTCTCTCTCTCTCTCTCTCTTTGCCTTCATCTCTCTCTAAAAATCAATGAAAGCATGTCCTTGGGTGAGGATTAAAAAAAACAAAACTAGATGTCACTTTGATCTACACTAATTGGGTACTGAGCAGAATAGATTATTTCATCTAATCCTTCAAGACCTGTTGTCCAAAATTCAACATAATCACAAATTTATCTGCTTCCGTCTCCACTGTCCTAGCTCAGTCCAGGCCACTGCCACTCTCCTGAGCTGGTATACCAGCCTCCTAACTATTTTGGCTTCCCCACTCACACTTCACAACCCATTTTCCATTTAGCTGCCTCCCTTTTCTTTAAGATCCCATCACTCCCTAACTTAAAGCCCCTCAGGGGCTTCCCATCAACTCTAGAAAAACCCCAAACTGCTCTGTGGCTGCCAGGGCCCAGCACGATCTGGTTTGCTTCTCTCCGACACTGCCACGTCTCCCTCTGCCACACTGTCCCAGCCATCCAGATCTCCACTGAGTGGCCAGGCCCTCTCCACCTCTGGGTCTTATTCTCATTGCCCCTCTGCCTGGAATGTTCTTGCCCCGGCTTTCCATTTGAGATCTCAAAATGCCACCTCCTCGAGTCCTGTCCTGACTGTCCTTCCAAAGTGCACAAGACATCTGCCAGTTACTCTCTATCCCAGAGCCCTATTTATTTCTTTCATGGCACTTAAAATCTAAAATTACCTTACTGACTTACTTGTTTATGTCTTTACTGTCTACTTCTCCCACTAGACTGTGAGCTCCATGAAAGACAGACCTGTCCCCTTCACTGCCACAGCCAGTGCCCAGGGCAGGACTGGCTGAGAGTAGGTGCTAAATATTTATTCAAAGCTGAATGAATAAATGTCTGAAGAGCCCCAAAGGCGGGGCTCCTATTTTTTCCCATGACCTATTGCACACTCCTCTGAAACATTAAATAATAATAAGCTGCAGAACATGACCCTGGACGTCAGGAGACATGGGTTCCAGGTCACTTCCACATGTGGCCCCTCATGAAACACAAGGTAACAGCATCAAAGATCCAGGCAAGATGCCAAAATCAGGAAACAACCTGTATTTGCCTTAGAGAAGGTCAGAAAAGGGGAGAACCCTGTGGCTGAAGAGGCCGGTCCAGAACATCGTTGGGGCAAATGTCAGGGTGTAATGCAGCATGCCAGGGAAGGATGCTGTTTCCTGAACTGGCAAGACTAAACATGCAGAGCTCAGATCAGAGCCTTGAAGCGGCCTTGGTGGAGAGGGGGAGGGATGTGACGGAGAGGACTTCAGCATGACCTCAGCTTCCAAGTGTATTAAGTGGGATACAGCGGAAAGACCACTGGATTAGGAGTCAGAGGGGGACGAGAGAGGAAAGCTGCACCATTGAGCACCTCCTCCACGCAGGGTCTGGGCGGTGCGTTTACCCACACCACCTCATTCAGGCCTCGGAATCAGCCTCCTACAGGGGTAGTAATGGTCTCATTGAGAAACCAAGACTCAGACAACCTACTTTCGTTCTCTGAATTTCAGGATGCTTATCTACAATACAGATAAATAAATCATATAATATAATAAAGTAAACATAAAATGGATTAAAAAACCCATCTCACAGGTATAGTGTGCGAATGCAGTAAGATACAGTGTAAAGTGTGCTGTGTGGGTGCTTTGTAAATATTACCGCTATTATCAATATTAAGACCCACTCATAATATCAATAACTAGCTTGTGCAAGGTCACACAGCTTGTGAATGTCATGGGTGAGATGCAAATGCTGGGTGGTGTTTTCACTGTGTCAGGCTGCCCCTAAAACCAGGATTTGAAACATAGTTCTGCCAATAATTAGCTGCGTGACCTTAGACAAACTACTGCAACTTCCAAGAGCCAAGCTCTTACCATGAATAAAGGGGCCAGAACTCCGCCTTACAGAGCCCACAGAGATGCTAGAGGAGAAAGGAACCACTGAACATGGATCCGCACTGTGTGAGGGTGGGAACCAGGATAACTGTGATGGGAACCCTGAATGGGGACAAGTCTTCAGCTTGGCATGATTCTCATGTGCTAGATGGTGACATTTGAAGCCAAAGCCAGACCTGGGGTGTCAAGGATTTTGCAGGCAGCAAATGGCTTTGAGTTTACAGTGACTACACTAGCTTCACCCAAAGACTAGTCTGTATCTTAGTCATGCTCCCCTGGAAAATTAAAGAAGTGTAACCTCCTAGGACACCATCAGAAACATGCTTCAAGATTTTATCCAACACACTGGGAAAATAACTCCTCCTAAAATCAGTTTAGGAAAGAGCTGGCCTGAGAAAGGGACATAGCCAGAATTCTAACGGGGTCAGATAACAAGCAGCATGCCACCCTCGGCACCTGAGAGGGTTTCTCTGCAATGAGGACTGGGTTCTTTGGGGAAACTTAAGCCGGGTGGGCTGACTGCTTGCTGAGCGGACGTCTCCCGAGGCAGAAACAGGACAGTGTGTCCCAGCCCACCCCAGGCTGCCAGCAGGCTGACACGTGCCCTGCGTTTGTGCCCGGGGAGCAGTGAATGTTCTCCCTGAGCAGAGCACGCGGACTCGGGCCATGCGCGCACCACAGAGCTGACAGCTGATCCCAGGCAGCTGATCCCAGGCACCACAGGCTTCTCCCCTTCCCACCCCCTGAGCTGCTGGCTGCTGGGCTTAACTCATTTGACCCGTGTACACAAAACTCTGCAAGGTATTTATGAACCTGGGTTTGCAGACTGACAGAAGGAGGTTCAGAGAGCAACTCACCCAAGTCACACTGTTAGAAGAGGTGGAGCTGGGATTTAGCCGAGGTCCTTCTGACTTCAAGGACACTTCCGTCCTTGACAGACTTGCCTAAGCAGACTGACTTTTCAAGATAAAAGGCAAAACCAAGAGTCAGAGAATCCTAGAAATGCAATTCTCACTCCACTATCCCCCATCTCTCCCCACCCCCACGCCCCCAGAAGGGGTCTCTCTGTTCCACCTGACACGTGATCACCCGCATGGTCACCCCTGCAGGAACACCTTCACTAACAGGGGCTCACCATCTGTTCCAGTTGTAAGACCTTCTTTGTTCCATGGACACAGGGAATGTCAGCTTCCCTTGAGCACCAACATTTGCACAGTTTCCCCCCCTTTTCCCTGCATTGCATGTTAAATACACCAGAGGACTTTGAAAAGGATACCATACTCCCTTTCATGATGGTAGCCACTGGCTCGGATTCCTGTGGCTCGTGTGTTTAGGTGTTCACAAGGCAAACATGTTCTTAGAGCATGTATCTCCCCACATGGGTATTCACAGATCCTATCACATGGTGTCAGGGCCAGATGAGTTACTTTCTGCCCACCGCCGCCCCTGCTCTCAGCGCAACCTCCTCGGCCACTCGGCAGGACGACACAAAGCCTGCTCTGACACTTCTCCCACCCTCGCCTGAACACAAAGATGCCTGCAGACAACAACCCAGAACATTTGGCCTAGGGGTGGGGTTGGGGGATGGGAGGTGGGGGCTCAGAATGCCCAGCTGAGCCTCATTCAAAGTCAAGAATGAGCATTGTGACTGGTTCTTTTTTTTTCTTTTTTTAAATCATCACCCAAGGATATTTTTCTATATATCTTCAGATAGAGTGGAAGGGAGGGAGAGAGAGGGAGAGAAAGAAACATGGATGCGAGAGAGACACATGGACTGGCTGCCTCCTGCACAACCCCGACCAGGGCTGGGGACAAATTGCAACCAAGGTACGTGCCCTTGACCGGATTCGAACCTGCGACTCATTGGTCCACGGGTCGACGCTCTAGCCATTTAGCCACACCAGCCAGGGTGTGACTAGTTCTTTATAGTTACTGTCTAGGGAGACTGTACAAAAGAAGAGGCCAACTGGGAGTCACAGCTGCAGAGAGAGCCCCTGAAAAACCAACTCTCTGAACTCAAGGACATGCCCCCTTGATAAAGTCACCAGTCAGCAAACTGGAGACTTAGCATCCAGAGAAAGGGCAGCATCCTGCCTGATTTCTTTATGATCGTGAGAACAGCAATGGCACATGGGTGCTGGGGATGTCACTTCCTGAAGAACCAGGAGTCTTTTCTGACTTGGCATTGCCCCTGCCACATAGTAGGTATATATTAATAGTAAATATTTTAATTAATAAATGAATAATGAATAAAAGAACACATATCAAAGACAAATATCTTACCCACAGATTTGGGAAAAAACACTCAAACAGCATGCATCAGTATCGAAATTATCTCCTCTGAAGAAGTAGGCTCTCTTTCCCCACTGTTCATAACCCTCCTAGGCTGAATTTTCTCATGGCACCCTTTTCAGAATATTCTGGAAACAGAACCACAAGCGTTGGGAAGCAATATGTGAGTCCTCTGGCCAACTAGATTAAACCACCTGACCCCCGAGAGGCTGGAGCTGGGTCCGATGGCCTAAAGGGATCCCAGGGCCTTTGTCCTACTGCTGGTGGCCCTGGGCACAGAGCATCTGCATGTGGATGTCCAAAAGGCACCTCAAGTGCCGTGTGTTCAAATTCACATCAAGATCTCTCTACCCAAACCCGGTCTTCCACCTTTTCCCTTCCTCTTTTTTTGTTCGAGCTTAGAATGGCAGGGCCGAGATCCACTCCTGTGTCTAGAAACCTGGAGGTTGTCCTTCCTGCTTTCTCCTTCCTCATAGCTACATTTATTATTTTTTTTATTTAAAATTTTAGAGAGAGAGGAAGGGGAAGAGAGAGAGAGAGAGAGAGAGAGATAGAAACATTGATGAGAAAGAACATCGATTGGCCATCTCTTGCATGCCCCCCATGGGCATGTGCCCTGACTGGGAATCGAACCAGTGATCTCCCAATGCATGGGTCCACGCTCAACCACTGAGCCACACTGGCCAGGCATCTCATAGCTACATTTAATCCATCATCAAGTCCTGCCAACTTTACCTCCTAAATATCTCGAAGCTCCTCTTCCTCCCCATCTCTGTCATGACTCTAGCCCTGTCCAGCATGATTTCTTACTGAGACTAATGCAAAAGCTTCCTCTTAACTGGCTTCCCACAAGCACTCTTGCATCCTCCAACCCATCCTCAAGACAGCTGTCAAACGGGCACTTGTAAATATCAGACTGGTCATATCTCTCTGCACATGTACAACACACACATTTAGCCTTTGCTCCAAGTCCTCCAATGGGTCCCATTCTCTTAGAATAAAGAGAAACCAAAATCCTTAACAAGGCCTTCAAGGCCCCGATCTCCCTCTCCAGCCTCTTGTCTTACCTCACACTCTCCCCACCCTCTACACTCAAGTCCTACTGACCCTCGCAGCTCTCTGGAAGCACTGAGCTGCCCCTCACCCCAGGGGCCATATGGGTCCAAGTACCTGGGAAGCTTGTCCCCAACCTCACCCACTCCCTTAGCTCATAAACTGCTAATGTTCCTTCTAATCCCAGTTCCTCAGCCAACCTATCCCTGATCACCTGAAGTAGATTAGAACCCCTAGTACACAATCTCATGGCAACCTGTCCCTTTCTTTCACAGCATTTATCCTCACTTGTACGTTTCCATTTATTGCGATTATTTTACTAGTGTCAGACTCCGCCAAGAGACGGCAAGCTGCTGGAGGGCAGGGGTCACGTGGATCATGTTGGTTTTTTTTTTTAAACTTATCTTTATTGTTGAATGTATTACAGATGTTCCTCATTTTTCCCCCATTGCCCCCCTCCTCCCCATTCCCATCCCCCTCCTGCCTTTCCCCACACTGTTGTCTGTGTCCATTGGTTATGCATATATACATATAAGTTCTTTGGTTTATTTCTTCCCACTCCCCACCCCCCCTTCCATTTGAGGTTTGTCAGTCTAACAACCAATTTGTACTTCTTAATCCCTTCACTTTTTTCACCCATCCCTCCAGCCCCCACCCATCTGGTAACCAACAAAAGTTCTCTGTATCTTTGAGAAGCTTCTGTTCTGCTTGTTCATTTTGTTTGTAGATTCAGCTGTGGCTAGATATGTATTTATTGCCATTTTGTTTGTTCATATTTTTTTATCTTTTTCTTCAAGAAGACCCTTCAACATTTCATATAATAATGGTTTGGTGGTGATGAACCCCTTTAGCTTGTCTGGGAAACTCTTTGTATGGCCATCGATTCTAAGTGATAGCTTTGCAGGATAGAGTAATCTTGGTTGTAGGTTCTTGCTTTTCATCACTCTGAATATTTCTTGCCACTCCCTTCTGGCCTGCAAAGTTTCTTTTGAGAAATTAGCTGACAGTCTTATGGGAACACCCTTGTAGGTAACTAACTGCTTTTCTCTTGCTGCTTTTAAGATTCTCTCTTTGTCTTGAACCTTTTGCATTTTGATGATGATGTATCTTGGTGTGGGCCTCTTGGGGTTCATCTTGTTGGGGACTCTCTGTGCTTCCTGGACTTGTATGTCTGTTTCCTTCACCAAGTTAGGGAAGTTTTCTGCCATTATTGTTTCAAATAGGTTTTCGATTTCTTGTTCTCTCTCTTCTCCTTCTGGCACCCCCAAGATGCGAATGTTGGCACGCTTGAAGTTGTCCCAGAGGCTCCTTACACTATCCTCATTTTTTTGGATTCTTTTTTCTTTTTGCTGTTCTGATTGGGTGTTTTTTGCTTCCTTATATTCCAAATCAATGGTTTGTTTCTTGGCTTTACCTACTCTACTATTGATTCTGTGTAAATTATTCTTTATTTCAGTTAGTGCCTCCTTCATTTCTGACTGGTCCTTTTTTATGCTCTTGAGGCCCTCACTAAGTTCACCGAGGTTCTCACTAAGTCCATTGAGCATCCTTATAAACAGTGTTTTGAACTCAGCATCTGTTAGGTTGCTTAACTCCATTTCACTTAGTTCTTTTCCTGGAGTTTTGTTCTGTTCTTTCATTTGGGACCTGTTTCCTTGTCTCCTCATTTTGGCTGCCTCCCTGTGTTTGTTTCTATGTATTACTTAGCGAGAGGTATGGGGCTAGCTGAGACCAGATGCTGCTTGTTTGAAAGAATTTAGGAAAAGCTGAAGCAGGATCCAAGACAGGCCAATCCTATGGTAAAGCAACTGGCAACAGCTTGGGTGGGCCTGAAAGTTGGGTGGGGCGGGGCCTCCGGGAATCACCAGAGCGGGGCCAACAGTGTGAGCCAGGTTGCTGGAGTCCCAGCTACGGTGGCGTCTGCCAGCCCAGGGAAGGGCTCACCAAAGGAACAAAGGCCTCTGATAGCACGTCTGTCCAGGAGAAAGCTGCCTCTCCAGCCCTCGCTCCAATGCCAAACAACTCAGTTCTTCCCCATATGACTCTGGTGCCTTTCAAGCTGCCTCCCCCACACTGGAGCCTGGAGGGTGCGAGTCCGAGTAAGTCTGTGCGCGGGCCCTTTAAGAGGAGCTGCCGGGGGCTCCAGCCGCCTCAGCCTCAGTTCCCACTGGTTTTTCCAGCCAGAAGTTATGGGGACTTCTCTTCCTGGCACTGGAACCCTGAGCTGGGCACCTGGTGTGGGACGGGGACCCCTCAGTCCTCAGGGAGGACCTTCCCAGCCGAGGTGTCCTCCTGATTTTTATCCGCCACATGTGGGTGTGGGACCAGCCCGTCCGCCTCCGCCCTCCTACCAGTCTCGATGAGGCTTCTTCTTTAATTTCGTAGTTGTAGGACTTCCGTTCAGCTTGATTTCAGGCAGTTTTGAATGATGGTTGTTCTGTAGTTTAGTTGTAACTTTGATGTGGGAGGACGCGATACCGCCTTTACCTACGCCGCCATCTTGACCGGAAGTCCCCGCTCCTGTTGGTTTTATCATCGTTGTATCTCCAGCTTTTAGCACCAGGTCTGACAGAAGGAGGTAGTCAATAAAAATCCGCTGAAGAGTAAATAAAATGCAGCTCTTTTCTGAGTTTATTGCAACCAATCACACCAGGTCTTCTTTTTTTTCCTTTTTGTTAAACCTCACTTGAGGATATTTTTTCTACTGATTTTTAGAGAGAGTGGAAGGGAAAGAGGAAAGGGGGGATGGAGAGGGAGGGAGGGAGAGAGAGAGAGAGAGAGAAATGTCAGTGTGAGAGAGACACATTGATTGGTTGCTTCCTGCATGTGCCTGGACGGGGATTGAACCTGCAACCCCAGGTATGTGCCCTTGACCGGGAATAGAACTTGTGACCCTTTGGTGTGCAGGCCGACACTCTAACCATTTAGCCATACTGGCCAGGGCACACCAGGTCCAAACACCATTCCTGAGGTGCTCTTGAGTTTGTCTTAGGCTACGTGGAACTGTTGATATTTTGTCATCTCTCTTCATCCCTCCAGGGCCCACTATAGGGACCTGCCATCCGCAGAAGAAGAGATCCCGGCGTTGTCATCATTGTCACCAGTTACATTTATGGAGGGTTTACTTAGCACGTATTAGACACTGCCGAGTACCACGTGTGTGGTATTCACGTAGTCCTCACGGTATTAGGAGGCATACATTACTTAATCCTATTTTGCTGATGAAGAAACTGAGACTCAGAGAGGGGGTTTTCTCGAACTTGGTGGGGCCTGGTTTTGAAACTTGGTCTAACTTCAAAGTCTGTAGCCTTCATTACAACCTGTGGCCCTGTGAAATGGGCCAGTAGTGCCCTTCACAGTGATATCACGAGGACTCGAGCACAGAAGGCATTTGGTGAAGGGTGGCTGTTATTATTGCTGTGGTGCCAGAGGCATTGTGGGGAGGGATAGCCGTTTACCATTTTACCCAGAAGAGAGCTCATCTGACTGCCCTTCCAGAGCTGAAACAGCTGGACTTGGTTGGAAAAAGAGACTCTTATGAAAAGCAGCATGCTGTGGCAGTTCCAACACAGAGTGTGTGGAGAGGGGAGGTGACAGACTAACAAAACCAGCCCGAGATCTCTGACCCTGGGAACTCACCATTCTGAATGAACTTGAGTATCTCTTTGCAAACCCAGACACCAGGCCTGCAACAGTTCCTTGCCTTTCTGTTGCTACTTCTCCTCCTACCTCCCTGTCCCAGAGTCGTAGACAGAACACACTGCATTTGGATTCTAAGTCTGAACTCTGATGTGCCCAGGGCTGACCAAATAGGGATCAGAGCCGCAGGGTCGGGAAAGCCGGCAGGTGACGAAGGACCATGTGTCACCTCTGTGGCTGGCTTGGGGTTGATCCATTCTTCTGAGTCTCCCCCTCCTTTTCCTGTCACTCACCTTAGGCCACGGAAGGAAAAGCAGCGAAAGCATTTGAGTTCCTACTACCTGTCCAGCACTTTTACTTTTACATGCATTCTCTCATGTAGTAAGCGAATCCTCACAACAATCTTGAGCAACAGATGTTATTATCCTTACTTTACAACCAAGGAAACTGCAGTTGAAAGAGATTAAATGACTTGGGATAAATTACTTCAGAGGTGGAACTGAGATTCAAATCCAGTTTTTGTGAGGTTTCAAAATCTGTGTTCTTTCCATTTGTCACCTCAGAAGATTTATAATGACCGAGTCTACGAAAAATCATGGAAACTACTCAGATGTGCACAAGTAGTCGTGAGGGCGTGAAAGCCCGTTTGCTCCCTCCTCCCCTCCCTCTGCTCACGGGGCACTTCCCGTGTGCCAGGCCCACAGAGGTGGATGAGATATGGCCCCTGCTCCTGAGAGGTTCTCAGTCTAAAGAGGGGAGCTTTCTAGGGAAAACAGGGTAAGAGAACATCAGGGCATGGAGTGAAAGAGAGAAGACAAAAGATCCTAAAGCATGAGAACCAAGGGGTTCTTGAAAGATAAGCACTCACAACGGGGCTGCATCACCTGGAATCACCTGGAGGATTATTAGAACTAACAATTTCCAAGCACTTAGGTTCTACAGATATGCAGTTGGGCCCAGGAATCTGCACACTGAAGAATTATCCCAAGTGATTCAACAGGACTGGTGGCCAGGCCGGGTGAATAAAACCACCACCCATCCATCTCCTCACTCTGCGGGCGGAACAGAGGGGCAGAGAGGGAAGGGACCAGCCCAAGGACACACCAGAGTCCACACTTCAGACTCAGGTTTCCAGCTCACAGCCAAATGACTCGCAGTCCTTTCCAAAAACTTAGAGTGATTTATTTTGAAGCATTATAAGTGCACATGACATATTTTATGTACATGGATTAGGTAGTTCGTTAAGGACAATGTTATGTGCCTACTGGAAAACTATTTTCTACAAAAGTAGAGTGTAGAAAACAACAAAGATCAATTTAGGAGACTAAAATTATACATCAGTACAGAACATGGATATAGGTTTTCATAATCAAGAGCAGTATTCTCACCCTCTCCCACCCTGACCACCTCCCTCCTAGGGGATCACCATAGAGCAGAAAAATCTATTAATCAAGGACAGTGCTTCGAGGTGCTGGTTCCAGAACTGTGATGGAGAGACAAGAAAAGCAACAGACAAACAGGCCATGGAGCTGGCTACAGCCTTGCTATACCCACAGCATCTTCCTCCACCCAGATGGAGACGTTCCGGTCACTGAAAAAGTGTTAAGCCTCCTGCTGCTGACTTCTCTGCAACTAACTCAATCCCCTTGCCTCACCAGAACAGCAGAAATATCTGCTTTTCCTTCCAGCTTCAGGTTCTGTCCACTGGCTAAATGCAGGAGACAGGCAAAGGCCAGAGGTGTCCAGAGGCTCCGAGGCTTCAGGGAGGCAGGCCCTCCTGCAGGTCTGTGAGCTCACGGAGCAGCAGCGCACCGGCCACCTCCACTGACCCCCCTTTGAGTGTCACTGTGGCTTGCCTGCATCTGCCTGTTTAGAACTCGGAGAGCAAACTCTGTACATACTGCTTCAGCTTCATGTCCATCTGCTTGGCAGTCTTGGCATAGTGAATTCCAGTTCTGTTTACCTTCCAAAGTAACAGCGCAGGGAACAGAGCTACCCCTTCCTCTTCCACTCGCAGGCCGCAGGCTCTGAGGCTGAGGGGAGCCTAGAAGCCGTGGTTGCTGGAGGCCTGGAGGTGAGACTCGGGTCCTAGAGACCAGCTTCCCCATCCTCCTGGCTCTGTCCCTGATCCACTGGGCAAGCCCTGCCCTTCTTTTAGCCTCATCTTCCCCATCTCTAAGTGAAGAAATCGAACTAGCTTGTGTCCATGGTTCCCATCCAGATTCTGAAACTTGAAATTTTCATTTTTGTTCTCTTTGGCATTGGATACAAATGACTAAGATTGCTGTGATTCAATAATAAATGTTTATGCTCCAGAATCACAGATTCTGAAATCTCAGAGCTAGAACAGAGGGATGCATCCAGTTCTCTCTTCCTTACCCATGTGATGACAGGGAAACTAAGGAACGAGGGACTGTAAGTTCTGTGAGGGCAGGAACTCTCTGTCTTGTTCTCTACTGCACACCTGGTACATTTTCAAAACTGTTTGTTGAATGAATGAATGAACAAATAACCTCTTTCCAAGGTTATGCAGCCTGAGGGCAGGGGAAATACCCTCATCCCTTGCCTAGAAGGAGGGAGCAGGATAAGGCAGAGGCCTCAGGCTGCTTCTGGCCCCTGCAGGTTGGTGCCCTCCAGCTGGAGAGCCAGGACAGAGCCAGGAGCAATGCTCAAGGCTGGTGGTGCCAGCGGAGGTTGGCCACAAAGTGGGCTTCTGCTGGAGTCCTCCGTACTGTGCATAATGAATCACGCGGCGTCAATTACTGCATTCTGTTAACAAGCTCGTATCCGCCTGTGCATCGCCAATGACTGCCCTGCAATTTGCCACAGATCTGCAGTGAATATGTGGCAGACCAAGTGGGGCAGAGGATTTCGAGACACTCCGGGCCCAGGGAAATCAGGTGGTTTGCTTTTGGCAACTACTGGCCTCATTGATGGGCAGCCGCATAGAGGGATGTGCTTTCTCCTCCCTGCAGAAGAGGCCTGGGTCCTGAGTACCTTTTCCTGGGCTGGAAGGAGTAGGCTGTCTGACTCGGGTAAGTCCAGCTGGAGGAAGCCATCACTATACTGTTTCCCCTGAAGTATCAACCTGGGGCAGGAGTAGAGTGGTAATTAAAACATCACCTCCAGCATGGCTTGATGGACTGGCCATCCGGTCATCAGCTCTGACATCTCACACAGGACTTAAAATCTGGCTGCACTAAACATGACCTGTGTGATCTTTGAGTAAGTCTCCTTCTCTGTGACTTGGTTTCCACATCTGCACAATAGGGATAATAATACCTACTTTGCAGAAGTATTTGCAAGGATTAAGTGATATAATGCAGACCAAACCCAGACTAGCAGCTGGCACGCAGTGGGTGTACAATCCATGAGCCTCCCCCCATATTCAAGATATTCTCTGAAGGGATTCTCATCTCTTGAGGAAGATTGGGGCCAGGACCCTAGGCAAACCCAGACAAGAGCCTCCGTGTCTTTGATGCGTGTGTTTCCCCTTCAGTGGCTCCAGTGACGATTACAACTGCAGTCATGTGAGGATGTCGGATCTGCCTTCTTCACCTCCAGTCTGGCTGCCGAGAGAAGTGAGCAAACCTCCCAGTGAGAGGGGAGGCTGCTCATTTCTCCAGCAGCACCGCTGCAGCCCCTGACCTACTTTCTTACTAAAAATAGCCCCTCTTAGGTCACTGCCGCAAATTGAATTCCGTTGCTTCCCTGCATTGGGTAAGCAGGTGGGTGGGCATCAGAACACATTTGGTGAGCAGGAGCCTCTGCCTATATGGCGCATGGCTACCCAGCAATCAAGCATGCGCAGAGGGCTCCAGGGCCCAGCCCACCGGGCACATCTGCCCGCAGTAGAGCTGCTCCTGGCCCTGCTGGGATGCATTGGGGCGGGGATTCTCGTTCCTGGGCTCTGAAATCTGCTAGAACTGAATTCAAATATGAGCTCCACTGTATTCTTGTTATTTAAACTTGGGCAAGACACTTAACTTTTTTTTTTGCCTCAGTTTCCTCACCTGTAAAATGGAGATAATAAAACTGACCTTAAGGTATTGTACAGATAAAATATGTCGTGTGTAAAGCAGTCCTTGGCACAGAAAGGGTGGTCGACAGTGAAGCCATTCCAGTTATTCTCTGTTGTTGGGTCTGTCACTCCACATGTGCTCATGCTGAAGCCTCTCCCGGTGGGGTAGCAAGGGGCACAGACCACTCCCAGAACCAGAGAGACTTTAAGCTGAAAGCGCCTTGGCGTTACCAAGGTCAAGGGTTCCCACAAGGTCAAGGGGCAACACAACCACCAGGGTGGCTTGCTACCAATACTGATTCCAGGTCCTTGCCTTGGAGATTGGGAATCAGGAAGCCTGTCTCGGGATGTGGGAACCTAGAGTTAGTCTAGTCACCTCCTAACAGAGATGGCGGAGCATCCTTCTAGGAAGTCAGGGCAATCTAACCCTGGACTGGAAGGACAGTAGCTGTTCACCTGCTGGACAAGGAAGGGAAGGGCATTTCAGGAGGAATGAACAGGACATACAAAAGCACATAAGGGAGAGAGGTGTTAGGAAAAGGTCCTAAGGTCATCACAGTGAGGTCACCATCACGGTAAACAGTGGTGGCACGGGAACAAACAGCTTGTGTGAACCAGACCATGAAGGGTCTTGGATGACATCAACAATGTTGCCTACATCGGAAAGTATGATTTTTCCCCCAGTAATTTTAAAATATATATCTTTTTGTTTTCACTTTTACATGGGCCAGTGCTGTTGTTTTAGTAAAAATAGCAAATTAGTCAAGCAGATGGGCCATAATTTATCTAATCCCAATTGCTGGACATTATTTAGGCAGCACCTAATTCTACTAAATTATAAAAACACTATAATGGACATCTTTAACCATAAAGCTCTTCTAAGGATCTCTCCTTGGGAGACAATTCCAGGATATGAATTAATAAATAAAAGTGAATGGATATCCTCAAGGCTCTTGATAAACAGTTCCAAAGGACTTTCTACAAGTGACCAGACTGTTTGTATGAATGAGGAGGTAAGGCCCAAAGAGGCTACGTGTCTTGTCCAGGTCACAATGTTGAATGGGGTGGAACCAAGAGCATCCTCTGAGTCTCCTCACTCCAGGCCCAGCGCTCTTTCCTCCACCTCACATTCTTTCCTACAGATCAAGGCTGAATGTTAACAGACCTGCTCAGCCAATGCCTCCGATCACTTCTAACTACAGATTTTAGATGAGTAATGTACATGGGTAGGAGATGACGTATGTTTACATGTACATGTGGAGCTCTGTATATGAGTCTATTGTTCCAACGTTATCATATATGCTCCCCTAACCGTTACAATGTCTGTTCTAGCCAAGCATCTCGTACAATGTCTTACCTCCACACCTCTGACCCCACATAAAACCTCTCCTGTTCTCCTATTCAAATTCTATGCCTATTTAAAAAAGACAGGCCTACCTGATGCAAAAAGCATTTCCAAACTGTGGGCATCTACTATCAATAACATCCATATATGACACTTATTTTATTGTTTTGCAGCATCTCTTGTATAAATGCAAAATTATTTAAGTTTACCTACAGAATAAACATTTGTTTCAGGCCTCTGTTATTAGAGAGGAACAAAACAAACACCCCCCCCACCCCCCTCCTAAAGCTAACTCCAATCCCCTGTCCCTTCCACATCACAGTAGTGGACATCTTGGTAGACTAGAAAGAGCATTGGACTAGGAGACAGAATAAGTCTTCATGTGCTGAGGACCTACTTTGACCGGGCACAGTGCTAGTTGCTATATATATATATATATATATATATATATATATATATATATATATACACACACACACACACACAGAACTTAGAATAATCTTAAAATAATCCCAGCAAGGGAAATATTATTCTCTCCACTTTACAGATAAGGCATGTTGTGATCTGAGAGACTGAGTGACTTGCTCAAAATCAACACCACTAGTACATGTCAAAACCAGGATTTAAACCCGGGTATGTCTGACTCAAAACCCAATGTTTTCTGCCTTACTGCACTGTCTCAACACTGAAGCTGTCCTACTTCAGGCACATGAGAAGGCAGGGTTCTTTGGAAGAGACAACAATGCTGGGAAAGTAGAAGGCAGCAGGAAAAGAGAAAGACCAAATATGAGAGGGACTGACTCTATGAAAGAGGCCAGAAGCATGAGTCTACAGGAGCTGAGCAGGGCTGTGGAGGACAGGATACTGTGGACATCGCTCATTCCCAGGGTCGCCAGGAGTCGGAGCTGACTCAGCGGCACCTAACACACACGCACGCACTGTCTCGGCAAGTGTCATTTCAGTTCTAGCTCTGCTGTTATCAAGCTATATGGTCCCCAAGGAGGCATTCATGCTCTCTGAGTCCTAGCCTTCTCACCTGAAAGCTGGGGATAATTCTCTCCCCATCCTGCCTCTCACTCCCAACACACACACGCACACAGCTATTGCCATGATTAAATGATACAATGAGTGTAAGAGACCCAGACAGACATACAGATTGTTATTAGAATCCTGAACATCACAACTGGTCATTCTGATGATGACGAGAGCCCCTGCCAGGATCCCCTGTCACTGCAAAAGGATTTAATTATGCTCACTAGACAGTCCCTTCTAGCATCAGAAAGTGAATGGCTGTAATGCATTTCATAATAACCCTCAATGAGACCTGAAACCAAGAGGTGAACACAGAAAAATGCATTAACCAAATACTGCATTCTGGAGCGCTCTGGGAGTCATGGTTTCCCAGGGCATTTTCCTGCTCTGTCATTTATGTGTGTATTAGTACACAGTGTACCCCAGCAGCCTGTTTCTAGAAAGCAGGATTCAGCAGAAGCGAGGCTGGGTTCGGACTCCACCACCAGGGGTCAGATATAGATGGGTTTGGGGCATTTATTCCAGTTTTCCAGAGGCTTCTGGCGAAATGTCAGGAGACGGCTTATAGTTCAGATTCTGCTGCTTACTGGCTGTACGACCTTGGGCAAGCTCCTTGACCTCTCAGCCTCAGGGATAATGCCTATCTTAGACAAATGAGCTGCTCTTTGCTATAAAACTGATGTCCCAGAGACTATGTATCCCGTGCTATGTACCTGGCCCTGTGCTGAGGCTCTGCATACATCCTTTTTTTTTTTTAATCCTCACCCGAGGATATTTTTCCATTTATCTTCAGATAGAGTGGGAGGGAGGGTGAGAGGGAGAGAGAGAGAGAAACATCGAAGTGAGAGAGACACATGGACTGGTTGCCTCCTGTACAACCCCGACCAGGGCTGGGGACTAAATCGCAACCAAGGTACATGCCCTTGACCAAATGGAACCTGCGATTCTTTGGTCTGTGGGCCGACGCTCCAACTGCTGAGCCAAACCGGCCAGAGCTCTGCATACATCCTTCCATTCATCCTCTCAGCCCTGTGAGAGGGGTACTACTATCTCCAGTTGACAATGTGGCAACTTATGCTCAGAGGAGTTCAGTCATTTGCCCTAGGTCACACAGTGTTAAGTTGCAGAGTTAGGATTCGCACCCTGGTCTCTTTGATTTGAAACCCTTCCTGCCTACCAGAAAGCTGTGGCAAGGAAGACATGAAAGAGCACATTATTATGTGCCTTCTGGGTGCCCAGTAGTCTGCTTCCCTCCTCTACGCCACGTGAATGCCAGGAGGTGCTCCAGGCTCTGGGACTGTGGGCCCTGTGGGGTACATGTGCATCTTAAGAACAGAGGGGAGAGACAGGACCTGATGCAACATATTTACTGCTATGCTCCCCTCGTTCGTGAAGTCAGCCACACTGTGAACATGAGCGGGGTGATGCCTGAAATCCCTCCAAATTTTCCAAAGTTGGAGATTTGAAGGCCGATTTGGCAGTGACAGAACCTTGCTGAAGATGGGTGTAAAACGCTCGTGTTCAAGTATCGGCACGGCTTCTTTAAGCTGACAGTGCCCAGGTGACTGTGCTGGTGGCTCATGAGGAAAGACACGGCTGCGAGGGCAGGAGAGCGCGCCTTCAGAAAGCTGGGCAATCCCCTCCCCGCCGTCACCCGACCCTCCATTGTTTACACAGGAAGGACAAAGGGACACTTGAGGAGGACACCACATTTCTAAACCTTAGGCTGGATCGAACTAAAAATAGAACTGTGATTCAAATGCCTGTTACTGAGTCTTCTGCTTTTGCATTCTCAAACCAGATTGCTTCACCCCTCATCAACTCTGCCTCCCCGAGGGGCTCATTCCCACAACACAGAGACACAGGGAAGTAAGAATTTCTGAGAGTCTACTGAGCACTTGGTACCACGCTGGGCCCTTTACACCTACGATCTCATCTGTGCTGTACAACAAGCCCGGGAGGCATTTTACGGGTGGGGACGCTGAGGCCCAGTTAGGTGACATGACCTGGCCAAGGTCACTCAGCTAGTAAGCGGCAACACTGGGAACAGAACCCCAGAGCGTCTAACTCCAGAACCCACGCTCTTGTAAACACACACGTTACTGCATTTCAGAGCAAGAAGCCGAGCTTCGCTGTGAGGCTGGTGAGTGACGACCGCAGCACAGCCATCCACTCTCCCTCGGGGCTCTGGGAAGGACGGCGACGCTGCCATGGGAGTGATGCGCTTCTGTGACTGACAGGAAGACTTCTGGTGATAGCTTCAGCAGCTACTAAATGTGCCACCCGCCCCACCCCCTCCAGCTGGCGCAGGGAGGGGGGAATCATTAATATAAGAATATCAGTGGCCTCGAGGCATGATAATCAGAGACTTTTAGGTGATAAAAATGTCATAAATCATAATAAAGGACAAGAGGAGCCAGGGTCGGGAAGATAACAGGAGAGAGGATATTCTGAAAAGCAGGGCGGTAGGTACAGATGCAACGGAGTAACTCCCAAAGCTCACAAAAACCCTTTCCTCGCACCTTCTTCATCTGGTTCTCATAACACCCCAGGAGGGAGATGTTAGTATCTCCACTTTACAGATGATGAAACTGTGGTTCTGGAAAGGTAAGGTCTCAGGTCCGAGGTCAGAGAGACGCTGGGCTAAGAACCTCAGTCTCCTAATTCCCATCCAGTGCTTCTCCCAAGCCAGCTGCTCCTGAAAGTTGTGAAGAGAAACCCGTGAGCCCTGTGGAGAAAGCACCTTGGAGTCCTGCCGCCCGGCGTGATGGGACAGGGAGGGCAAGTGGCTGTGTCAGCACCAGAGGGGCAGCAGAGTCTGGAACCGCGGGCTTGGGGATCACAACACTTTTTTCAAATCCTACCTTAGAGATCTACTAATTGTGTGACCCTGGGGAGGTCACTTGATCTCTCTGCCTTGATATTCTCACTTATAAAATGAGGCAAATAATGGTACTTATTTTATATAGTTGTTATGACAGTTAAAGAGGAAAGAGAGACCATCCATGCCCAGTGCCTGGCACCAAGGCACACACTTGGTAAGTGTGACCTGTCACTGTTGTCATTTTCATCATTATGGAGAGAGAGACCCAACACTCAGCTGGCCACACAGAAGATGCTCAGTGAACATCCATTCCCTCTCCTTCCTCATGCTCCCAAACCTCCCAGGGCACAAAACCCCCCTCCAGTATCTGAGCCCTGTGGAGAGACGGTCTAAGGTTGGAAATTGGGAGAACAAAGGTGCTTCCTCCCGGGCAGCCTGGCTGGCCTGGCCTTCTTTTCCAGGACAGTGAGCTGCTACACCAAGTCACACAGCATACTTTGTGCTATGTGCTTTCAAGTTTCTCCCCCAAAATTAGACTCCATCCTGGATTTGCCTCAAGGAGACAGAGCCTCTACAGGGATGGGCTCCTCCTGAGGACCCAACCCTCACAATGGCTTCTTGACATCTAGAACAAAGTTTTGCAGAATGGGTAGGTTCCTGCAAAAGGGGGCTAGGAGAGCAGTCTCTGCGCTGGGCCAACTTACGGCCGCAGCAGAAATAATCACAGACTAGTCACGTTGATGTAACATTATCAAAGGCATCACAACAACACACCCTATGCCAACGCCTCTTCACAGAAACCCTATCCACATGTACATAAGAAAACACTACTTCAGTAGGTCTACCTCATGAACCCTCTACAAAACAACTCCCTGACCTTGCTAAAGAGTTTAAAGTCTTCATTCTAATCTCCTGGTTCTATATGGATGTTCCACAGGTATCTCACACTTGCTTATGCTAAAAAATAAATGTATCACCTTGCCTTGGGCCTACCCTTTTCTCTCTCCAAGTACTTCCCTTCCAAGTCAGTGGTGGCACACCTACTCAGTCTACCAAGCAGAAAACTGGGTACCATCGTTGATCCTGCCCATTCTTCTTCCCTCCTCAACACTGTCCACACTATTAATCCCAACAAACTGAGCTCGGTCTTCCAAATCCCTTCTTATTTTCTATCTCAGTTGCCACTAGTACTTAATCCAGGTTCTCATCACACCCCTCCCTTAAGGTAATGCTCTGGTTTCCCTACTCCGGGGGTCTCTGTTTCCAGACTTTCTCTCCTTCAACTCAGCCTGTCCCCAGAATGATTTTCTTACAAGTTGAACCATGTGATGGTCAGTTTTCATGCCAATTTATACCCCATGAGTCAATCAAACACTAATCCAGGTGTTGCTGTGAAGGTATTTTGTAGATGTGACTGACATCTATAATCAGTTGACTTTATGTCAAGGAGATTATTATGGATAATCTGGGTAGGCCTGATCCAATCAGGTGAAGGGCTTTAAGAAGAGAACTGGGGTTTTTCTGAGGAAAGAGCTTCTGCCTGTTGACTGGAGCATCAGCCTGCCTTTCCTGAAGCTCTGCCCCATCTATCCTCCATAGTTGAGTAAGCCGACTCTGCATTAAATCTCTTAATATACGTCTCCTACTGACTTTGTTTCTCCGGTTGAACCTGGGATGATATACTCTGCCTCTGAAACAAAATCATTACTTTTAGAGGACCTATTAGACTGGTAAAAATTGATAGCTGGATCATTCCAAGTTGGCAAGGATGTGGAGCTACAGAAATCTTCATGTACTCCAGGTGTCGTGTACTAGGCATTAAGCTAGGTCCTTTACATATATTATCCCCTTTAATTGTCATAATAACTCTTTGCATATTCTCATTCTCTTTGTGTGGGAACACTGAGGCTCTGGGAGGTTGTAAATCACTCAAAGTAACAACTAGAAAATGGCAGAGCTGAGATTTGAATCCCAGTCAGGTTTCTTTTATGGACTTCGTGTCCTCCCAAAATCACATCAAATTTATTTGAGAATTACAATAAAACAATATTAAACCTGTGATATCTATCTTACTTTTTATGCAAAATTATTACCTTTCTTTTATAACCATGCTTACACTTTTTACAACATCAGGAAGTCTCTATAAAGCAAGGTCGGGAGGTGGGGGACCAGATTGATTATTATCTTTATTTTTATAGTTGTGCAATTAGAACTCTTGGAGAGCAAGCAAACTAGTTAAAGTCACAAAATGTAGAAGATTAACAAAAGCATTTGAACAGTGTAAAGGGCCAGATTAAAAAGACATCTTTCCTTGGGGACAGACAATGCTGGACTAGGGAAGGTGTCACAGTTTCAAATACTGCCCTCTGAGAACACATGGTCTGAAGCAAAGGGTTCTAGGCTGAGCGGTGGGAGATCTGCCTTCTCAGTTGGCCTGGGTCTCTCCTCTGGCTAGCTCGCAGCTGGAACCTATCATATTTATGGGACAGTTAGATGCTCAGATTCTCTCCAAAACATACAACCAGCTACCTACCTCCAACGATCAATAAGGAGCACTAGACATTTATTCTCTGGAGAAAATGACCCAGAGAGGCCCTGGATTCAAGAAAAGCAGATGCATTGGAGGGTGGGAGTGAGGACAAGGATGAAGGGAGTTATTTAAGTGAGAGTCATATAGAGTGATGGGACCCCAAGTCTCCTTTCTCCATCCTGTTCCAGAAAGTCAACAACCAGGCTTATATACCCCAAGGCAGGAGATAAGAAAAAAGGCCCATGAATACTGATCTCTGGAGGTCTACCAATAAAAAAGCTTCTCTCACTCCTCAGTCCAACATTTTACAAGGAAGTCCACCATCAATGAGCTGTCTCTATGTACACAGTATCTCACTTCGTGTGTCACTTTTCAATATGAACAGACTGCTAAAGATCACCAGATCTTTAGAGAGGAAAACTTCTGTAACATTCAGGGTCTCAGCGGAAGACAACAGCTCAAACAGAGCAGCAGGGGAGATTTTAATAAAGGAACCATTCACAGAGGCATGGGCAATGTTTAAGGAAGCCAACAATGGACAGTTTAGTACCCCAGGGCTACCAGGTAAAGCTAGAGCTTTAACACCTCTAAGCCTGAGGAGGCAAAGGAATGGAGTGGGATGCCACTGGAGAGGGATGCCAGTCTAGAGCTGCGGCCCTTAATAGAAGGAAGGAGAATGGGCAACTGAGCAGGGAGGGAGCTGGGGGAATAAATTCCATGATCTCACTCTTTTCCAGTCCTCAGATCTCCTGCTGCACCAGAAGACAGAGGAGTGGGGGTGGGACATACAGTAGGGTAAAAAAGGGTAGGGGCACACCTGGAGGGCCAAAAAACCATCTAGCACAGTCTCCAATACATAAGACAGAACCCAAAACAAAGAAACAGAAAGGAAAAAAGTGGAAGAAACAGAGACAAGGCAGAGAGCAAAAGAAAACATTTTTAAAACTATCAATAATATCCATTGAGAAATGATACGTGATAAGGCAATATATTTTTTAAAGGGTTAAAGAATAAGAAAGAGCCCTTGGAAATTAAAAATGCTAGCCAAAAACAGTAATTCCATTGGGTTAGAAGATCAAGTCAAGGAAGTTTCCCAAAAAATAATCAAAAAAGTAAAAACGTGTCCAAGAGAAAAAGAAGCTAAGGAAATTAGATGGTAAGTCCAGGAGATTCAATATACATCTAATATTAGTACCAGAAAGAGAAAAATAAGAAAAAAAGTTATCAAAGAAATATTTCAAGAAAAATTTGCAGAACTGAAGGTAAGCCTCCGGATTGAGAGGGCTCAATAAAGTACCAGAACAATGAATAAAAAAGACCTGCACCAAGGCACATCATCATAAAATTTCAAAATGCTGATGATGAAGAGACTTTCCTAAAAGTTTCAAAGAGAGAAAATAACCTGGTCATAGACAAAGGAACAGGAATTAGAAAAAAAAAAAAAAACAGCAGACTTCTCAATAGTAACACTATAACCCAGAGGACAATGGAAAAATGTCTCCCAACAATCAGAAGGACAAGAACTTCCAAACTAGAATCCTACACACAGCTAACCTATCAATCAAGTATGAAAACAGAGTAAATATATTTTCAGAAATTCAAGGAATCAAAAATGTTATCCCCAACTAATCTTTGTCAGGAACAGTTGTTCCATCAAAATGAGAGATTAACCAAAAGGAGGAGGAAAATAGGGAGATGAAACGGGGTAGAGAGGAATTGCAGGATGACGGCCGTGTCCCTAGAGTAAGGCTGACACTCTCTGCTCCAACACACACCAACCAGGCAATAAGTGAGGGCAGCAGCCATTTCCCATGTCCTCTCATCCCCTCCCCAAGGCCTGGCTTCATGTTGAGTACAAAGGAAGAATGTTTTCATTATTAATACATGTCTGTGGCATTGACTTAAGAATAGAGGAGCAAGCCCGGCCGGTGTGGCTCAGTGGTTGAGCGTCGACCCATGCACCAAAATGTCGCCAGTTTGATTCCTGGTCAGGGCACATGCCCAGGTTGTGGGCCAAATCCCCAGTCAGGGGGCATGCAGGAGGTGGCCAATCGATGTTCTCTCTCATCGATGTTTCTATCTCTCTCTCCCTCTCCCTTCTTCTCTCTCTAAAGATCAATAAAGAAAAAAAATTAAAAAAAAAAAAAAGAACAGAGGAGCAAGAGGGATGACAAAGAGGGGCATATGGGAAGCAAGAAGAAACACCAGAAAGAGCACTGAAATGAGTCAGAAACAGAGCTGCCGAGCACCTATTCTGTGCCAAGAGCTTTCCACAAACCACATAATTCATTCCAATGATGAGCACTTACAGAAGTTATTATTATCTCGGTCCTTAGAGATGAGATGAGTCCTCACAGGCTCAGAGAGGGTAGCAACCTTGCTCATAGTCACACAGACATTAAGCAGCAGAGCTGAAATTGGAACCCATGACTTCCTAACTTGAAGGCCTCAGTTCCTTACAGTATATTATGCTGCTAGGGCAAACTAGGCAACCTTTCTGAGATCCCATTTCCTCTCTTGGACAACAGGGATGGCACTTCCCCTGCGAACTTCAGAGTCACTGTGAGAATGAAAGGAAATGGATGAGAAGTGTCTTGTGCACTGTGAAGCAGTGTGCACACATACAAGGCTACTGATATACACACATACCACACTAGGGCTACACTGTGGAGCTTCATGACCAAGTCCAACTCCTGGCTGCCATGGTAAGAGGGAGACACTGGCATAGGCTGGGCTTATACTTGCAACTAGGTCAGGGCAGAGTCCGGGCTAAAGAGTCTGATGGGGATTCTAGCGCCACAAAGCCTAGTCAATCAGACATACAGTGTGCTGAGCGCCAAAAGGTCAGTAGCATCTTTCTTGTCTCAAACTGAAAAGCACAGACTTACTGAATATCTTACAAAGCCACAGATCAAACCCACTGCCATTCCTCCCAGATTCCTCTGTTGAACAGCCACTAGCTTCTGAAAACAGATCAGATCAAGTCATTGCTCTGCTTCAAAACCTTTCTTGGTCCCTGGTACCCTGCAGGATGAAGTCCCAGCTCCTTAGACTGGCATTCAAGGCCTTCAGGACACGGCCTCAGGTACCCCTGCAGCCGTGTCTCCCACTGTTCTGTTCCTCTCCCAATCCCCTCTTTTCCCCCAATTTGCCATTCCTTCTCCATGCTTTTGTCCAGGATGATATCACTCTCTGGCGTGCATTTCTATTCCTGCTACTCATCCTTTAAGACCCACCTCAAACATCACCTCTTCTGAGAAGCATTCCCTATCCCCATGTTAGGGTGAAGGCGTGCGTTTATGGATGAACAAAACACAGTCTCAGGAAGTGTCAGTGCTGGCTGAGACCTTGATGATTGCCTTATATAATTCTGATTTTGTCCACAAAGGAAAGGAGGCCCACAGAAGGAAAGTGGCCTACCCAAAGTGACAGCTGCTAGTCTTGTACTCAGGTCCCTTGGCCCAGGGCTCTTTCTCCAACATGGTACAGTCTCTTAATGAATAAATAAATCTATGAATGGCCAAATGGGGAAGGAGAATGTTGTTGAAGCCCTGCACAGAGAGCACACTTTGGAATAAACAGTCACAGCTGTTCTGCATTTAAAGGCTTTTGGTGAACCCAGGAGGAACAGGGGATTCCACAGAGACAGGAGGCAGCAGGGACAGCAGCCACAGGGTAAGTGGTATTTAAAGGCACCGCAAAAGCTGAGGCCTGTGGGTGCAAAGGGGCAACACTGTGAGTCTGGGAGATACCATGGTGCCACCCAGGTTCAGGAAGCTTGCTCCTAAGTAAGGAATGACAGAGCAGCCTCATAGGCCTGACTGCTTGGTCACTGTCAAAGCTGCCCCCGGCTGCAAATGGCCCCCCTCAGTGCTATGCTCTCAGGAGAGATTGGGACAGGGGCTGGCCTGTGCCCCCCCCCCCCCACACATACCTCGACAAGTACAATCAGTACTAGGTCTGCTGTTGGTGTTTCCAGTCTTCAAAGTCACTGCATGCTATAAGCTCAGCAGATGCCGCTTGGTATGCTAATTAAGCCAAAGCCTGACCTCTGCAGGGAAGTAGTAAGATGCCAACCTCAGAGTCAGCAGGTGTTAGTCTGAACCCTGGGATCCACCTCTTTGAGTCTCCATTTTCCCATAGGGAAAACAGGGACAATTATCTCTATACTTTCTACCTTGCATGGTGATAACAAAATGAAGTGATATATGCAAAATGTGTAGTATGGTGCCAGCACTTAGTAGGTACCCAACTACTGTCAGTTCTCTTTTATTCTGTAAAAAGACGTTATCTTTTTTTAAGCCTTTTATCTTATCTAACTGTCAACTTCTTAAGTGTCTTGCTCAATAACCCATTACAGATCCACATGGACTACACAATCAAGTCAGTGTCCCACAGCACGCCACTGGTGACTGGGCCCTAGCTACCCTCAGCTGTCATGCTGGTTGACCATGTGTCCCTCGGCCATGACTCACACTTTAACGCCTGCCTTCCTTTTGTTCATGTTGATCCCTCAGCACAGAGCCCTCCTTACCCTTCCTCCAGTCAGGAGCTACCTCTTTCATGAGGATTTCCAAAATTAATCATTCCTTCCTCTTCATTCTTTCTCCTCATTCTTATCACTCTCTTTGTATTCTTTCTTTCTTCTTCCTTTATTAAGTGCATATTATGAGCCAAGCTTAATTCATAGCTCTCTTTCCCATTAAATGTTAGCCCCATGAAGTAACAACGGTTTGCTGTCTGCCTCCCAGCATCCAGATGCTACATTGTCGGTGGCTAGCAAGCTACAGGGAGGGAATGAGGGAGACAGTGTAAGATCTGTGCCGTGTTTAACAAACATGTGAAGCACCCACTACCTGCAAGGCAAGTGTAGACAGCTACGGTCTACTAAGATGTACAACAGTTTGTGGATGTGAGGACAGACTTGAGTGGTGCAGCCAACTTTAGAAACATTTCTCAGATGGGGAACCTAAGGCCCAGAGACAGAAACTGCCCAGGATCACACACTCAGCAGAATGCCCGAAATCAGTAAGGTTGAAAATACCTACCAAGTTTATGGCATAGCTAGAACTCTCATATATTGCTGCTGGGAGTACAAATTGGTCCATTACTTTTGAAAACTATTGAGCAGTACCTCCTCACGCTATACTGATGACCCAGAAATGCTACTCTTGGTTATGCTCCCAAGAGAAATTGTATGTGTTCACCAAAGGTATATATAAGAATGCTCATAGCCATTATATTCACAATCCTAAACTGGAAACAAACCAAATGTTCATCAACAGCTAAGTGGATAGGTTGTGGCACATTCACACAGTGGAATATGACTGATCAACAAAAAAGAACTATCACTACACACAAAATGGATGATTATTATAGATACAATGTGTTGAACAAAAAAGTACACACTGTATGACTCCATTTATTTATTTATTTAAAATATGTTTTTATTGATTTTTTTAAAGAGAGAGGAAGGAAGGGAGAGAGAGATAGAAACATCAATGTGAGAGAGAAACATAGATCAGCTGCCTCCTGCACGCCCCCTACTGGGGATGGAGCCTGCAACCCAGGCATGTGCCCTGACCAGGAATCGAACCAGGACCTCTCAGTCCATGGGACGACACTCAATCCACTGAGTCACACCAGCCTAGCAGTGTATGACACCATTTATATGAAGTTCAAGCACAGGCCAAACTCATCTCTGGAGACAGAAGTCAGGATATTGGTCACACCAGGGTTAGGGTCTTGACTTAGAAGGGGTATGAGGTGGCCTTCTGGGTGCTAGAAACATTCTGTGTCTTATGCTGGATGGTGGCTTCTTAGATAATACATATGTAAAAAACTCAGCAAACTGAGCCTTTAAGATCTGTGCACTTTACTGTATATACATTGCACTGCAATTTTAAAAGTAAAACAAACAAAACTACCCTAAGTAGCTTGTCACCTATCAGACTGGCAAAAATCCAAGTTTCTTAACATACTCTATTAAGGAGACATCAGAAACTCATGCATTGCTGGTGGGAGTTAAAATGGTATAATTCCTAGGGAGGCCAATTTTGCAATATCTGGTAAAATCAATACACTTACTCTTTGATACGGTAACTTCACTTCTAGGAATTTATGCTACGACTACACTCTCCCACACATGAAATAAAATATATACGAGGTTATTCGCTACATCATTACTTGGAATAGCGAAAGACTGAAAATGACCTAAATGTCCATCAACAGGTCCCTGGTTAAATAAATCACAATACACAGGGACACTGGAACATTATGTAGCTACAGTAGTGAATTAAGAAGGCCTTTATACTGACATAGAAAGATTTCCCAGATAAACTGTTGAAAGAAAAAAAAAGACACTAAAAAGTATATATGGTATACTACACTTTATGTAAAAGTGGGGATAAAAATATATCTTAGTATTCACTTATACATGCAAAAAGAATCTAGAGGGATACAGAGGAAACTAATAATAGCATTGGCTATACATGTGGTAGAAGGGTTTGGGGACACTGGACAGATGACGGATACAGAAGGAGGGAGGCTTTACATTCCAAATCTCTATGTTTTTTCAGTTTTGAATCATGGACATGTATTAATTATTTTAAAAACTATGTAAGTAAATTATTTTTTAAAAATAAGTAAATGACAGCCTGGCCAGTTTTTCTCAGTGGTTAGAGCGTCAGCCTTCAGACTGAAGGGTCATAGGTTCAATTCTCGGTCAGGGGCACAAACCTGGGTCAGGGTCTTGCAAGAGGCAACGAATTAATGTGTCTCTCTCACTCTCACTCTCCGTTCTCTTGCTCCCTCTCCCCTCCCTCCCTTCCACTCTATCTAAAAATCAATGGAAAAATACCCTCGGGTGAGGATTAATAAGAAAAAAAGGAGAAGAAGTAGTAAAGGACAATGGAGGAGGGAAGAAGAATACTAAAAGGGATGGTTTTCCAAAACAATGCCATGGATTTATCTGGTTATTATGCAGAGCACTGCTTAATCTGACGCAGAAGAGATTTAGGCTGGATATACAGAAGAACTTGCCAACAAGAAGGGGACCTAAACACTGAAATGTACAGATGAAATAATGTTATCTGGTGGCGTTAAAAGCAGGCTAGACTGTCACAGGGGTGCAGGAAGGCAGCATCAAGTAGTAGACCACCGGCTCTGAAGTTAGAGGGTCATGGACAGAACACACAGGTTCCTCCCACCACCCGATGGGCTGCCAAAGCTTCAGCTGCACTCACGTAGAAAATAGGGTTGACAATAGTGCCAGCTCACCAAGTTGCTAGGAAGATTAATGAATAATGATGCATTTTTTCTCTCACTATGCAGAGGACCACACAAGTTTGTAGTTGTGTCTAAGCTCTCCACAAGGCCCTGGTATTGCCTCTCAGAGGATCAGCCAGAGTCAAAAAAAGAGCTCTATTAAATTCATACATGAAACTGTGATGGGTTTCAGGCCAAGATCAGACATCTGCCACACATATTACAAAGACACAAAGGTTCAACAATTGGAACTCATCAGTGAAATGTAAAAAAATAAAAAAATAAAAAAAAAATCCTTCCATAGATTATTGCTCCAATTTGATAAAAAGAACTGGCTTTGCTTGGAGCAGGAGGAGGCGGAGGCGGCGGCAGCAGCACCATACTTTCCTGCCAAATATCTAACCCTTTAACAATGCCTGTCTGGTGAGTCTGGGCGCTCCAGGAAAAAGCCACCAATAAAATCCTTTCCAAGGGTCTGTGTGGAGCAGGGAGAGAGGAAATGCAGTCAGCTTTTTTTCTCTGCAGGCAGGGAAGGCTGAACAACTGCACATCAGGAGAGAAGGCAAACAAATTGCCCATTCAAGCCAAAATAAGCTGCTCCTGGGGGAAGCAAAACAGCTGGAGTCAATTCAGCCAGACACAGAGGTGAGGGCCCCAAAGACAGGGCTAGGCCTGGGGAGCCAGCCTCTGGCAGGTGGGGATCTTCTGAGCAAGTGGTGGCCACTTGCCCTCATCTCACCTCTGCTGACCTCAGTCTGCGCCCACAAACGGGAGCCAGCCAGCCAGCTTTGTCAGATGTGGAGGGAAACCCTGGGTGGAAAGGAAGAAAGAAAGGAAGCAAACCAGTGAACCTGCCAAGTGAGCGAGCACTGCTGAGCACCTGTTATGTGGCAGGCGCTGAGCAGGCGCTGAGCAGGCACCTGACATACCTGTGCTATTTAGAAAAACAACTTTAGTGGCAGGTACTGTGAAGGTGGTTTTACAGATGAGGAATCGGGCTCAGTGAGGAAGAGGGACTGTACAAGGACATAGCTAGAGAGTGTCCAGGCCAGCCATGGCCAGGGACCTCAGCACTCTCCCTCCTGCTTGTCACTTGAGTTTGTCTCTGCCCAGCTCCAGCAGTTCCTTTGTCTAAAGCAAGAAATGACCATCCTTTCTAGCCATGGGGGTGTTTGGCAGCAAACACAGAACATATCAAGAGATGCTTCATTGGAAAACTAAGGAAAGAACCAAAGCAAATTGCAAAAGAAGGGGGAAAAGAAACCTTGAAGCAAATGAAGTAGCAGAGTAGAATTATTTTGATCTCCTAAGAAACTGCAATGCAGCGGCTGTGGAGCTTGCCTCGGGCGGGACATGCAGGTCCTGAGTCCTGTCTGGGACAGTGGGTAGCGGAATCCTAACCTGGCACACATCAGGGCTAGCAGTGTTTCCAGGTCTCCTAGATTGGAGTCCCCAGGTTCCAGTTTGAAAATCCATTCTGCGGCTATGCTGAGCTCCTGCCCTGGACCCTGACATCTGTGGGGGTTGGGGGGAGACACTTCCCTCTCTAGCTTCTGAGATTCCTACCCTAAGACTCAGACCTTCTTATAGTCATCTTAAAATCCCTTCCTTCCTTGAGGTCTTAATAAAATAATAATAATAATAATATCAGCTAACATTTATTGAGTCTTTATTTTTGTGCCAGGCAGTTAGCACTTTACATAACATATATTACAGATGAGGCGATCAAGACACAGAGAGGTTAAGCCACTTATACAAGGTTACATAGCTTACAAGTGGAGGAGCCAGCATTTGAACCCAGTGCCCAGGCTCTTCCTCAGCAATACCCACAGTGCCCCAGGCCTTAGGATCTGACAGTCGAAAGAGAAATCCTGGAAGTCGGGCAGACAGCTCTTCATTTACTGCTCCTTACCCCAAGGCAACCTGGTTAACCTGTCTAATCTCTGAGTCTCAGCTGTCTCCTCTAAAAGTAGATGTGATCATTATACTTGTGGAGTTGTGGCCATTCTAAGACAGAGTCGGTCCTCAATTACGTCCTTCACCCGTCTCTATTTCACCTCCCCTTCCAATTCTGATTGTCACACATTCATTAGACATTAAGGCTTTCTACCCTTGAGCAAGGATTGGCTTCTTCATATTCTGTTCTAGTCTACTGTGTGCCTATAATGTGTGGGACCAAGCACCAGGCACTGTGGGGCTGGATCTCAGGGACTGAGACTGGAGGTGGGGAAATCTACCTAAGGTGGGCAATGGCAGAGGGCAGAGGGGAGGAGCTGGCTGTGAGAACCAGGCATTAAGCTGGTAGGACTCTCCTCCTCCAGCTCGGCTCCCTTTTGCTGGCCTCCTGCCAGGACTAACAGGCACTTCTTGTCACTTCCTGGTGCACAGCTTACACCCTGCAGGGCACCCACCAAGGGCCCCATTCCTCCCGCGCTGGGAGCCTCTGCGCCCAGCTCCCATGTAGGCATGTAGACATGTTCAGAGCCCTGTGACTGGGCCCACCTTTCCTCACTCTGGAACCATTCACTCAGCACACTGTGAGCTAGACAAGGCACTGGGGACAAAGCAGAAAGTGACAGGTCTGCCCTCAGGGAGCTCACCAGCATGCCTGCTCTCCAGTCTCTCCAGTTCTCCTCACCTGGGTACTGCAGGACACACCTCTCCAGAACATTATCATTTCTCTCTTCCAACTAAGAATTACTTCACTAGAATAGTCACAATAACACACGAGTCTCCCCTCTCCCCACCCTGACCAAGAGAAATGAGAAACAAACAGAATTATAAACATGTATGTACATATGAATGTATTCTTATGCACCCCCTATTTACCAGGTATTTTGCATACATTATCGTCACAACAACAACCCTGCAAGGGCAGTACAGAGAGGGGGGGAACTGGCAGCTCACATGATTGAGCCGGTTCGAACCCAGGCTGTCTGCCTGCAAGTCTATGCTCTTTCTCCAGTCCCAGGCTGCCTCAGCTCAGCCTGCCGCCCTGCTAGCTCTGGCCCCCTCCTTCGTCCGGATTTTGTTCTTTCATATATTTAGATTCCCTGCAATCATCTTGTCTGTGTGGTCCCAGAGGAGGCCAGCCTCTCCTAGACCAGTGGCAGCGGCAGCGGCAGCAGCAGCATCCTAGGCACTGCACCACCTCTGACTCTGATTAGCTTGTCTTAATTAAACCCAGGCTGGAGCAGGGCGGGACTGCTGCAAAGCGTGCAGGTTCACCGCTCCATTTTCTCGCTCCTCTGACTCCAGCCCAGTCCACTCCCCACCCCCTCGGAGGGCTGGCAGCCTCCCTCCTCTGCTGTCCTTGGTTCTGCCTCCTCGCACATCACGTTCAGGCCTGCCAAGGAGCGCTTCAAACTGCTGCCACCCCAGGCGGCTGAGCCAGTCCAGCTCAATTCAGAAAAGAGCGCTCGAGTCTCTGCCGAGTGCCAGGCACAGCTCTGGGTGCCACAAATAGGCAGGAAGCAAAAGGAAAACACTGGGGCCTTGTCCTTCAGAAGCTCAGAGTCAGAGGCTGGGAGGGAGAAGTAGACAGAACAGAAATCACCAGCACAAATCAGGCGGTGAGGGGGTTGTAAGAGTCCCAAAATATCAGAGCTGGAGGGAACCTTGGTTTCCTGTTTTAACCCCTCCATTTTATAGATGGGGAACAAGAGCCCACAGGAGGGCAATTATATGAATAAATGATGTCATGTAATAACAACCAGCACTTCTAAAACCCTTACTAGGAGCTAAGTATTGTTCCACGTGCTTTACATGTATTAACCCCCTCAACAACCCTCTGAGGTAGGGCTACTGCCCTCCCCACTTTAAAAATGAGGAAAATGAGCCCGGCCGGTGTGGCTTAGTGGTTGAGCGTTGACCCATGCATCGAGAGGTCGCCGGTTCGATTCCTGGTCAGGGCACATGGTTGTGGGCCTGATCCCCAGTGGGGGGCATGCAGGAGGCGGCCAATTGATGTTCTCTCTCATCGATGTTTCTATCTCTCTCTCCCTCTCCCTTCCTCTCTCTCTAAAATCAATAAAGAAAAATTATTTTTTTTAAAAATGAGGCACTGAGTCCACGCAGCTGATAAGTGGCAACCTGGACTGAACTTAGGCAGTCGGCCCTACATTTCTGTCTCTTTAATGTACTGTGAGATGGAGACAGAGTCTACCTGTGGAAGTAATAAGAAGGCTCCTTGAAGGAATTAGTCATAGGCCCTGCTTATCCAGAATCAACAAAAAGGAAGCCGTAATTAATCAGAGGCTTCTCAAGCACCACAAAATACAAGGCAGTAAGTGAACAGAGCCCCATATTTCCAAAGAAAGAGCCAACCGAAAGGAACAAGCTTGGTAGAAGGGATTTATTCAAGGAAGGAGTAACAACTCAATCCTCTTCCCTTTATGTCTGGCTTTCTACACATGCTGCCCCCAACCTGTAAGATCTCCTCAAATGCCACTTCCTGAGGTAGGGAGACCAGCTTAGACACCTTAAAAAGATACTCAGTGATGTGGACTGAAATTTTTAGAAAAGGAGGTTCTAGTAAAGCCTTGGTCAACCAAAGACTTCCATTTCCCAGAATCTCCCCAACACACACACACACACACACACACACGCACGCACGCACGCACACACACATGCACCCTAGCCTCTGGTTAACCAAGGGTCTTCTTCAATTTTGCCACATGAGTTTCAGAATAAACAGTTACCAGTATAGTAGCTACTTACCAATCACTGCCAGATTATGTTCTGAGCCACAAGAGACCTGTTAAAAGAAAGAAAATAAGTTACATTAAAGAAAGAAAATGTGTAGATATTCCAGCCTATATATTTTATGACCATAGTTATTTTTTAATACTAACGTCTATTTTTGGCAAATTTTAGAAAGTACGTAGAAAGGGGTACCATATACAAAAGTGACTATAATTAAAACACATTCACAACTACATTAAAAGGAAAAGTGATTTTTAAAAATGAATGAAATACACCAAGATGTTAAAGTGTTTGTTTTTAGGCAGTGAGACCACGAGTGATTTTTTTAAATCCTTTCTTCTTTCTACTCTTTGTCTTTCTCAAACTTTCTATAATGAGCACGCATTACTATAAAATGGAAACATAAGGCAATACAAACGACAGTTTTTGAAAACTGAACTAAAAAGACCACCACTCTCACTTGTCTCTGCTCATTTTCCTCAGACTTGTCTTAGGACAATTATTTGACTTTTCTCATCTGCTCACTCTCCCTTTCACATTCCAGTCACACAAACATCTGTAGTTCTCTGGACATGACACGTTCATTACACCTCTGGGCCTTTGCACATGCTGTTGCTCTGCTTGGAATGACCTCTCCTCAGCTGCCTACCTAGAAAACTTCCACCCATCCTTTAAAATCTCAGTGTCCACTGAGACTCCTTTGTAGCTGCTTTCAAGGCAGACTAAAGCACTCCTTTTTTTTTTTTTTCTTTAATAGGTTTTTATTGATTTTTTAGAGAGAGAAGAAGGGAGAGATAGAAACATCAATCAGCTGCCTCCTGCACGTCCCCTACTGGGGATCAAGCCCACAACCCAGGCATGTGCCCTGACTGGGAACTGAACAGGAACCTCTCCGTCCATTGGATGACGCTCCATCCACTGAGCCACACCAGCCTGGCTCAAGTACTCCTTTCATTGCCCAAATTATATACTCTCCACTGTAGCAATTATTTTGTGGCCTTTTACATTTTTTCCTGTCTCCTCACTAGACTGTTTATGTCGTGAGAACACGACTCTCCTTCACCTCTGTATTGCATAGTTGGGTTGTACAAGGCCAGGGACTCAGATAACATCTGCTAAGTAAGAGAATGAATGAAAGAACAAAATACATAAAAGAACAAATACCTAATACACAGTAGACAATCATTTGGGATTCTGAATCCTGTGTCTACCCAGAGAGAGGCCCTTCTTGCCTTTCAGACTCTACACATCCCAACTGCTACCAGGAGGAAGTGATCGGGAATATTAAAGCAGAAGGAGTTCTCCAGGTACTAATTAAAAGGAACTCAAGACTCTGGAGAAGCATCCTGTGACCTTTATCAGGATGTTCACTCTAGCTCCTGGCAAGAGGAAGTCTCCAGGTACTTACAGAATGCCAATGTGGGAAGGGCCCTAGAGATCTTCTAGCCCAGTGTTTCTACATTACAGGGAGAAAACTGAGGTTTGGGTAGAGGACAGAACTTGCCTTGGGTGTTAGAGCAAGTGTGTGTCAAAACTAAGATTAGAACCACTTTTTTTCTTCTTCAATTTTTATTAATTTATTTTTGTTACAGATGTTTCTCCGTTTTTCCCCCTAGACACCCTCCTCCCTATCCCGGCCCCCCACCCCCCCAGCATTGTAGTCTATGTCCATTGGTTATGCATACATGCATATAAGTTCCTTGGTTTATCTCATCCCTCCCCCTGATCCTCCTCCTCAGAGGTTTGTCAGTCTGAACCGTACTCCTTTCTATGCCTCTGGGTCTGTGTTGTTCATCAGCTTTTTTTGTTCATTATATTCCACAAATAAGTGAGATCATGTGGTATTTGTCTTTTCTGATTGGCTTATTTCGCTTAGCATAATACTCTCCAGGTCCTTCCATGTCATCTTAAAGGGTAAGAGATCCTTTGTGCATAGTGTTCCATTGTGTATATGTACCACAGCTTTTTTATCCACTCATCTATTGATGGACACTTGGGCTGCTTCCAGATCATAGCACTTGTAAATAGTGCTGCTATCAACATAGGGGTACATATATTCTTTCTGATTGGTGTTTCAGGCTTCTTAGGATATATTCCTAGAAGTGAGATCACTGGGTCAAATGGCAGATCAATTTTTAATTTTTTGAGGAAACACCATATTGTTTTCCATAGTGGCTGCACCAGTCTGCATTCCCACCAGCAGTGTACTAGAGTCCCCTTTTCTCCACACCCTCACCAGCACTTGTCGTTTGATGATTTGTTGATGGCAGCCATTCTGGCAGGTGTGAGGTGATACCTCATAGTCGTTTTAATTTGCATCTCTCTGATAATTAGTGACGTTGAGCATTTTTTCATAATGTCTCTTGGCCATTTGTATGTCCTTTTTGGAGAGGTGTCTATTTAGGTCCTCTGCCCATTTTTTAATTAGGTTCTTTGTCTTCCTTTTGTTGAGTTGTATGAGCACTCTATATATTTTGGAAATTAACCCCTTATCTGATGTATCGTTGGCCATTATGCTCTCCCATATAGTGGTTCCCTTTCCATTTTGATGGTTGTTTCTTTTGCCGTGCAGAATAGAACCACTCTTGATTCTCACACTAGTCCTTTCCTGACGCTACAGCTTCTCACTCTTTCCCAGTGAAAACCACTTGGAAGTGATATTCAAAGATTATCAGCATTGGTCTCTGACAGTAACAGGTTCAAAAGGCATTTGAGCACTGAAGGCCAAATAACACATTGGTAGGTGAGAAGGGGCAGCAAGTCTGAGGCTTTTTTCCTTATAAAAACTGTGCTTCCCAGATCCCAGCTCTACAAGGAAGAAGGTGCCCACATTTCGGTGGACTCACTGTCCGTGTCTGGCAAAGACGTAACTGTATATTTTATCCCACTAAAGACTTTCAGGTTGTCAAGTCTCTGAGGTCCTTTGAGACAGGCTCTGCATCTAATTTATCTGAGAGGGTCCCACCATGTGTCATACACACAGCACAAGTTCACTGCATGCTTCCTTGTTATACTGAGGCTGGTTCCCTAGGTTCTGTCATAGAAAGATGTTTAGATTGAAAAACTGGGAAAAACTTAGATATCTAACATTAGGGAAATGCTTATGTAAATTATGATAAAGCCAAATGATGGACTATTATACAGACATGGAAAACGATGCTTACAATAAAGGAAAATACTCATGACATCCTGTGAACTGAAAAATCGCCTAAAAACTGTAATATGTAATATGATCTCAACTCTATAATGAAGCATGAATAAAAGACTGGAAAGAATACATCAAAATTCTGACAGTGATTGCCTCTGGACTAGGGACGAGATAGGCATTACAAGTATGGTTTTTCCTTTTGCTTTATTAATGCTTTCTAAATTTTATACACCATTTCTATAATCAGAAAATTATCTATTAAAAATAAGAAAAATAATACAATGTAGTTTCCACCACAGGGGGGAAAAAACCCCTGCCTGCTATAAAATCTGATATGCTTTGTAATGGAGAAAAAAGATTTGAAGGAAATATAACTAAATTACAAGGGCAGCTTCTAGTCTCTATCTTTTGAATGTTCTTTAACGATGGTGGTAGCAGTAGTGGTGATGATGGCAGCGATAAAAGCAGGAATTAAACCATATATCGAGGACTCATGTGCCAGGCGTCACGCCAAGGTACTTTATAAACATTATCACATCTTAATCATCACAATAATCTTTCTCAGGTATATTTAACTTTGCTCATTTTAAAGATAAGAAACTGAGCTCATACATATTAAATAACTTTCATAGCTAGCAAAGTGGCAGAGCAGAACTAAAACCCAGGTCCTGTTCTGTAGTGCTAGACCTTATTACCTTTATTTTTCAAAAATAAAGTCATTTCATTTCACAAAATGCAGAGAGAGAAAGGGCCTGCCTCTGACTGTCAAGGTTCAACCTGGGGCTGCAGACTGCAGAGCTGACCAACCTTGAGGACCAGAGGCTTCCAGAAACAAGCCACTGACACATGCCAGTATCAGGCAGTAGGGGCTGCTCTGAATTAATGAGTGAGATGGTGATGAATGGATTTTTGTCAAGGCAAGGTACAGCTTGAAGCTCAAAGCTCCCCACTGCTTCCTGCCGTCTGTGCATTGGCACAGAGGTCAGGAGACTGAACACCACGGGCTACAGAATCCCAGCACTACACTCCTTCACCAAGACTGTATCGATGACCATTTGCTTCATACTGCTCCTGTCAGCATCTACCCACTGCCCAGATGCAGGCAGCTTTCTAGAAGACTCTTGTTAACAATGGCAGTGCCGGGAGAAAGAGATTCAGAGCCAGGAAGCCAGGTGAGTCCTCAGTCCTCTGCTTCCTGGCTCTGAGCCCTTTAGCCAGGTATTTCGCCTCTCGGGCCTCAGTGTTCTCAGGTGTAAAAAAGTACAGAACAGTATCGAACCCGTCTGCCTCACAGAATTGCTAGAGGACCAGTGAGACAATCCCATCTCCTCACTGCCATGCATCTCACCTTTCTTACACGTAAATCTGACCATGTCATGCCCCTAGAGAGAACTTCACAGGTTCCCAGCATTGGGAGGGTAGTCTAAACTACACAGTGTGGCTTATAAGGTCCTCCAGAGGAGGCCTTGGGTTTACCTCTCTGGCCTCATTTCCCCCCTCTGCTACCCATGAACCCTCAACCTCAAATAACATATTCCCTTGGTTCCATTCACACCACATTACATTTTCTCTAAGAACACTATAGAATTTCAGGCTCTTATACATGCTATTCTCCTTGACTGGAATTCCCTTTCTCCCACTGTCTACCTACCTAATTCTTCAAGATTACTCAAACATCACCTCCTGGTAACCTGGCCCTGACTGCAGGAGGCACAGCCAGCTGCTCCACCCTGGCTACTCCCACAGCATTATGCATCATGGCCCTCATCACACATGAGACGCCTATGCATGAACTGCGCATGAGTTAGGCACCACTGTCTGTCAGACATCCAGCAAAGTGCCTGCCCAGCAGCGTCTCTGTCACACAGCCCAAGTGCAGGGCATGAAGGGGGACAGGGGGGAGATAAAAAGGTAAGGGGCCCAGAGGTTAGATGACCCCAAAACAAGTGTTAGTAGCGATGGAGACAGGCACTGAGATGTACAGTGAGGGCAGGAAGGGAACAGCACTACAAGAAGAGTATAGAGATGACAGGGGCATCAGCAGCACAGCAGATTGTTCCAGGAACTCTAGCACAGCAAAGCTCAGTAAACCAGCCGCAGAGGTCAGTCCTGGGAGACAGAGTCCCACTACAGAGAAAGTAGGTTCCAGCTTGCTGGATGGGGCCTTCAAGAGAAGTGGGGCACACCTCCCCAAGGGTGAAGAGTGGGACAAAGGTGGCTGTGAAAAGCTGTCCTGACTCAGTGCTGCTCAAATGCTAGAGGGATCTTCTCTGTCCAGGCATCTCAGCCTGAGGAGGCAGAGCTGCAGAAAACAATTTCCAAACCCCCAGCTACCACAGGGACACGATCTCCCAGCAAACCTCCTGCCAGGCTAGACTCCATCAGTTCTTACGGGAGGAGTTGCTCAGGGATTTCCTATGGGCTGGACCCCTCTAACTGCAGCTGGATGGGGATGAGCTGGGGCAAGAACTGATTGATAGTAGGTGGCCAGTGAATATATGCTGAACGCATTAATGAGTTAAATGAATGAATAACAAAATGAATAAGCAAAAATTAGATTACCATGAAAGTATCTGCCAGATGTTGAATGTGAGCACTTTAGTTCTCAGCAGTACACTTGTACCATTTCTAAAAACAGCTGACTGGCCCTTTTGAATGCTTATGGCCAGGCACCTGGCTAACTGCTCTGCCTGTCTTCTCTCATTTAAGAGAGAGAAAGCCTAAGAGAGGGACTCTTGCGTTACAGCTGCTTTACAAATAAGGCGACTGAGGTTAAGAGAGGTAAGGTAACTTTCCCAGTGTCTTACAGCTAGTGGAGGTGCGGATTCTGTGATCTTCCAATTCAACCCTTCTGTCCTCCCAACTGTTTTAACCCTTCTTGTTTGTATACAGGATGGAAATACACCGCCCACCCAGTTCCTTACATCCGGGAACCCTGCCTCTATTATCAGGGATCTAAAGAGGGAGAGCCCTAGACTTACAAGGCCCTAACAACATCATCCTGAGGCCAGAGGTGTCCTCCCCTGGACCAATCAAGAAGCTGCTCCAGGGCTTTTTCTTGGGGGGAAAGGCTGTAAAATGGCAATGAAGCTTTGTCTCCTGCTCTCCTTGTGGAAGCTGTCACCTCGCGGGGACCTCCACTGGATTTTTCAACTCTGAGCAAAGGGAAATCAAGGTGGGGAAAAGAGCTGGGTGGGGTACAAACAGGTCCCAGGGTAAGAAGCACTGAGATGCCAAGGCGATGAACCCAGGCCAGGGACCGCCCTCATCTTCTGCGGAGCAGCTAGTGACAGCCCAGGGACCATCTTGGGATGCGCGCCAGGGCCTGCTGATTGGTTCCTGCGGGTGCCAATGGGCCCAGCCTGTGGATGCTATGGCAACGAGGCGCAAGTGCGGAGGCACGTGACGCAGGGGGGAGGGGCGGCCATCCGGAGGGCTCCGAGGAGGGATTCCAAGCCTGCGCTCAGCCTCAACAGAGCGCTAGGCAGGCACAGCCCCCAGAGAGGAGAAGCGTGCTGGCTTTCGGGTTAACGGGGAAGGAAACAGGTGCTTCCTTGCAGCCTTTGCTAGAACTCCGCCCAAACCCAGTTGACATGAGGGTAGAACTCTGGGGAGACAACCAGGATTTCCAAACCTGTTAGAAAAGCAGGGATGAGAGGCTGGGCATGTTTCACGGGCAAAATGCAATCCTGCTAGCCAACGGAGTTTTACCGCGGGGTCAGAAATAGCCCCCCATGGAGCCCATGGTGACAGCAGAGAGGCAGCACGGTTGCTTGCTTCTGGAAGCACCTGGCCTTAGGAAGACACCTCTAACTCCAAGTGGGAGGACTTGAATATTGACTGAAGCCTAGCTGCCAAAGGAGGTCAAAAAATGAGACCTCCAGACCCAGTGGCTCCATCTGCCCTCCACCTCAAAGAACCCATTCTCCCTATAAAGCCAATTCCTTTTTTTCCCAAAGCACATTATATACCTTAGAAATGAGGCTTACACTAGGTACTAGTGGTACAAATGGAGAGGTTGGGTGGGAAGGAAGAGAGGCAAAATTTGGTAAGTGCCTGGATGCCAGGTCTGTGACCTCACCCACAGAGCCTCACATCCTCAGCTACTCTGAGAAGTGGGAACCTGTCTCCCTACTCAACAGGTCAGCAAACACACTCAGAGGAGTTAAAGCACTAGTACCAGGTCACCCTGGGCTATACACCCAGGTTGGCCTTGATCCAAAGCCTGTGAGCTGAAGAACTACACACACTGCCTTCCTCTTCTGATAATGGCACCAGACTGCCTGGCAGTAAGGCCCAAACTCTCAAGTGACTGGCAGATCTCTGACTCGGTCGCCCTCCTATTCTGTCTCTGTCCTGTTAATTCTGTATTCTCAAAGACTCTCAAATCTGTCTTGATTTCCAGCTGCTACCATCTTAGTTCAGTCCTTTTCACTCTAGCCCAATTCTTTTAAAAGACATCTAAATGATGTCGAGCTTTCTTCTCTCTGTCATGTCATGATCTCATTTTTTTTCTTTTTATTTATTTTAGAGAGAGAGGAAGTGAGAGGGAGAGAGAGATAGAAACATCGATGAGAGAGAACATCGATTGGCCGCCTCCTGCATGCCCCCCACCGGGAATTTGACCCACAACCTGGGCATGTGCCCTGACTGGGAATTGAACCAGTGACCTCTTGGTGCATGGGTCAATGCTCAACCACTGAGCCACACCAGCCAGGCATGATCTCATTTTTAAAACAACATTTTTAAGTTGTCATAGTCTCAAAGCCTCCTAACTTTCTACCACACTTGATCTCTTACTCCTTTTCTACATAAATTCACAAACTCAGCAACACAAGTCTCTTCTCTGTCCCGGGAAAATCCATTTCCCCATTTTTGTACCTTTATTGGCACCATTCTCCCTTCTCCATACCATTCTAAACCCAACCCTATAAGACGCAGTTAAAAAGCCACTGCCTTGAGGAAGCCTCCCAGATCACCTCAGCCTTATCTCAAATCCTACCACCTGCCTTGGCTAGTTTTTTCAATGTACACAAAGAAAACACAAATATGAGGGATGGCAAAAAGGACCCCTGTGGGCACTGGATCAGAAATAGAGGTGTCAGTATAAACTCAGTTTTACACACACACACACACACACACACACACTGAATTAAACCAATATGAAATTGCCTATAAGAAATAACACCCCAGAAGCAATGAGTTTACTTGGAGCATGGATCTTTTAAATGTTATTCAACTAAGAGGAATCAGAGTTCCTTGGAGAAATGGCTGGTTCTAGGGTTAGGATGGGTAAAGAACAATTTGAGCCTGAAACAACTATTTGTGCCAGGAAATAAGGAAATGATCAAAGAATGACAGGGACATGTCAAAAGAATACAGGAACCAGCTTGAAGGGTCTCCCACTGGCTAAGTCAGGGAGAATTTGAGGATCAAAATGAATAATGACAGTAGTAGATTATAACCCAATGAATAAAATAAAAATTCATGAGTACACACTGAATAATGAATAGGGGAGCAGGAAAAGCGCTTCTTTATAGTTTGATGTCAAGAATAATAAATGTAAAAGAAAAAATTAGCCCTGGCCGGTTTTGCTCAGTGGTTAGAGTGTCGGCCAGTGGACCAAAGGGTCGCAGGTTCAAATACTGGTCAAGGGCACGTACCTGGGTTGCAAGTTTGATCCTCAGCCCTGGTTGGGGTCGTGCAGGAGGCAACCAATCGATGTGTGTCTCTCTCTCTCTCTCTCACACACACACACACACACCCTTCCATTCTACCTAAAAAAACAATGGGAAAATATCCTCAGGTGAGGATTAACACCAAAAAAAAAAAAAAGAAGAAGAAATTGGACAAGAAAATCATTTTACAATAGTAATAGTTAATTCAGGGAAGAATTATTAATGGATGGTAGAACTACTGGGCAAAAATCTGAAGAGGAACAAGATATTGACAGTCTCAAAGTATCTTTTCACAGATTACTTCTTAATGACAAAGGAGAAATGGTGAGCTTATAGCAAAGAAAGGAGGCAACATCATCTTACCCAAGTGATCTAAATTAGCATCACTATTAATGGGATAAACTGACATGAGGTGCCTCTTCGCACAATACATTAAAAACACAACATCGCTTATTTAGTATTCCTACCAAAAGTGCCTAAGTGAAATCTAACCATGAGGAAAAATCAGATAAAACCAAATTGAGGGTCATTATACAAAACAACTGCCCTGTACTCTGAAAAATTATCCATGTCATAACAGATTTTAAAAAGCTATTCCAGATGAAAGGAAGCACAAAGACATGACAACCTAATGCAATATATGATCCTGGACTGGCACCTGGATCAACGTGAAAAACTTCCATAGAAGATATCACGGAGACAGCTAGAGAAGCATGAAGATGCTCTGTAGGTTAAATAACAGTATTCTGTCAATGTTAAATTTTCAGAAAAGAGAGAAAGGACACAAATGTGGCAAAATGTTCATGTATCTGTGCCTGTGCGAAGGATCTGGAGAGTTCTTCATATTATTCTTGTAACTCTTCCATAAATTTGAAGTTATTTCAAAATAAGCTAAAAATTTTCAACAAGTACAATGGATTTAAGGGGAGAGTGTAGAACAGCGGTTATCTTTGGGTGGGTATATTGCAGAAGAGGCATGAGGGAGGCTTGCTGGGGTGCCTAATTTGGATGATTACATAGCTGTGTACAAATGTAAAAGTCATTAAATCTGATCCAAAGTCTGACATTTGTTAAGTCATCTGACCTTGAGCACGAGACCTGCACTTTCTTTTCTGAGCCTTCGTTGTAAAATGGGTTTAGTAACACTTGCCTCACAGGATTGTGAAGAGTCAATGAGATCCAGTACGCCAAAGAACCCAGCCCAGCTCCTAATATTTAGAAGGAATTCAGTGTTACTTCTATCTCCCTTGATATCGCAACTCTTTTTATATTATAAGACCTCTGAAAAATATGTCTTCATATGCGATCAATATCAAGGTAATTTTCATTGTTGTGGTTTTAAATACTTGGCCTCTCCTCATAAAGGCTCCCCTGCAATGAGGCTATTTCACATTTCATCAGGCTCCACAGCTGTCCAGCTCCGTGCAAACCACAGATATACATGCCTGGTAAGTCTGTGTATACGCTCAGCTCACATGCAATGCAATCAGTGCAGCTAAACAGGCAGGGACATATGGGTGGCTCAGCCTTGAGGTCAGAAGGCTGAACATAATCTCAGAATATTAAAATTTATGGCTACATGGGATAATCTGTCACTCAAAACAATGTTTCTTCAGCAAGAAACCCACAGGCTCACAGAAAGAGAACTAAATCTCTTCCTCAGCCTCCACCAAATGAGGGTATCAGAGAAATGGAGAGTCTTAGTTCTGGCCTTAGCTCTTACCTGGAATTCTGCAGCAGCATCCTTGGTGTCCCTCTCCTCCCCAGCCTCTCCCAGCTCTGCCAAACTACTATTCCTTAAGTACACGTGGATTATTTTGCTCCCTGTTGCCCAAGCCCAAATTCCTTTGTCTGGTATTGAAGATCCTCCATGGTCTGGACCTAGTGTGATTCTCTAGCCTCTTCCAGAAGAGTTATCCACCAATGCAAGTTATCCACTTGCATTCCAGGCTTATCAGATCCCATACACAGCATCGCACACCCCACTCTCATCACGCCCGGCTCATGCTGTCCCCTCAGTTCAGGGTAACCTTCGCCACTCAACTTGGGAAAGAAGGAGAGAGGAGAAGGAAAAGAATTGCTAACATGTATTAACTACTAAATCCCATTCTAGCACTTTATGTGAATTAACTCATTTTATCTTCATTTGATGGATTAACTGAGGAATAGAGTGGTTTAAATACCTTGACTAAAAGCACATAGCTAATAAGTGGCCAGGCCACTTCAGAAGTAATTGCTCTCTCCTGTGGGCCCTGCTATAGAAATAGCATTTATTCCACTTATTAAGTGGTTCACATGCCTTTCTCTTCCCAGATTATACAGATTATAACTTTGAGAAGCATGAAGACTCCATCTCATTGCTGCAGCTCTGCACATAGTAGGTCCTGTTTAATTGAAGTCACTCATCTGTGTACCTCACACAGCTCTTGGCTCAGAGTCCGACACAGAGTAGGTACTCAGGAAATGCTACATGAACAACACTGATCTATCTACAAATTTCCTCAGCTCCTTTCCAGGGTCTCATAAATGCTTTGAGCTCTGTAAGCAATAACTGAATTCAGAGACTAGATGGTCCTTCAGATGCTTGCAATTTGAGTCAGTAGATAAACAGAATGGCCTCCCAAGACATGACAAGTATATCCCACAAGGCCTAAGGAAAAGCCGCTGGGTGATGCCCCAGGGCGGGAACAGTTAGAAATTGGACCTTTAGCATATAGAGGGAGACAACACAGCCCCCTCCTATCTCAGTTCTACCCCCAACAACAGTAACAACCAAAACAAGCCAACAGACTGACTCTGAGCCATTTGTGTGCAAAGCTCAAGAATCTTTGCCATTGCTGCAGCAGAGAGCTTGGCTAGGCCATCGCCAGGCATGGGACAGCAGCTCCTGAACATGGCCTCTGACCAAGAGGTCCTCTGGGATTCTGGAGCCCCTCACACTAAGGATCACTTCTGCTTTTCTGATTAGAACAAAACAAAACAAAATCTAGAGTGCCATATCCCAAAGCTTTGTTCTTTCTGGGATTAAAAAGTCAGGAATGCAGATTAAGATGTGACAGAGAGACCAAAGCTTATCATAACAAGCATGTGCAGTGTGACAATGAACGCAGCACTAAGAATGATGACTGTACCTGCTACAACTGACTGATGTGCCATGTGCCCCAGTCTGACAGACCTCCTTCCCAGATACAGCCCACAAGTCCACAGTCTAATGAGTGCCGCTGTCCAGTCTCCAGAGGCATCTTGCTAGGGTCCCACTGCCTTCAGCCCAGTTCCCAGCTGAGTGATCATCAATAGATCACCTTCTTGAACTACTGATGTGACTCTGAAACTTTTCTGGTTCAAAACAAAGGTGGGGATTATCATGTTCTGTTCTGAGCTACACACACAAACTAAATTTTAAATAAAGGTTATTCTCTTTTTCAGATTATAAAAGTTACACATAGTTACTACAAAACAATATAATAACATTAAAAAACCTATAATCCTACCACCCACATGGTGTATTTCCTTCCAGTTTTTTCCCTATCATTATTTGTCTGTGTGTGAATAAAATATATATAATTTCAGAAACATAGTTCATGCTATATATGGGTCATGCTATATGTTGTTTTATATCATGACTTTCACACTTAATATAATGTTATTCAAAAGTCATTACTTTCATTAAAAATGTGATTGTCAGCCCTGGCCTATTTGGCTCAGTGGTTAGAGCATCGGCCCGCAGACCAAAGAGTCGCAGGTTTGATTCTGGCCAAGGGCACATACCTCGGTTGTGGTTCGGTCCCTGGCCCTGGTTGGGGTCATGCGGGGGGCAGCTAGTCGATGTGTCTCTCTCATATTGATGTTCCCCTCTCTCCCCCCCTCTCTTCCCCTCTCTTTCTCTCTCTCCTTCCTGTGCTATCTGAAGATAAATGGGAAAAAAATATCCTCAGGTGAGGATTAAAAAAAAAAATGTGATTTTTAGCATATGCTTTATAGCACCATAGGAATATGCCCTAATTTCATTATTTCCTTACTGTTGGGTACCTAGATTGTTTTCAATATTTTGCCATTATAAATTGCACTGTGATGAACATTTCTGAAAAAATATTTTCCTACATCTCTGATTATATCCTTAGGATAAATTTTCCAAAGTAGAATTATTGAATATAGGACTATAAACCTCTTTAAGGCACTTGAATAATTCAGGCAGTACATTTTATTCAGGTCATTGACAAAACAGATCACATTCAGAAGAAAAAGAATAAAATGGGGACAGGGTAACAATACTGAAATAATAATACTGGCTAAGATATTTGGGGTGCATATAATGTGATGAGAAGGTGCTTGAGAGCTTTCCATGCATTGGTTCATTTAATATGAGAATTAATCCTATAAGGTATACATATACAGATAAGGAAATTAAGATTCTAAGAAATTAATTTATCTAATATCACAGTTTGTAGGTGGCATAGCTGAATTTAAATCCAGTTATGAGGACTTCCGGTCAAGATGGCGGCGTAGGTAAACGCGGTATCGCGTCCTCCCACAACCACATCAAAGTTACAACTAAACTACAGAACAACCATCACTCAAAACTGCCTAAAATCAAGCTGAACGGAAGTCCTACAACTACGAAATTAAAGAAGAAGCCGCATCGAGACTGGTAGGAGGGGCGGAGGCACAACGGGCTGGTCCCATACCTGCGTGTGGCGGATAAAAATTAGGAGGACACCTCGGCTGGGAAGGTCCTCCCTGAGGATGAGGGGTCCCCGTCCCACACCAGGCGCCCAGCTCAGGGTTCCAGTGCCAGGAAGAGAATCCCCATAACTTCTGGCTGGAAAAACCAGCGGGAACTGAGGCTGAGGCAGCTGGAGCCCCAGGCAGCTCCTCTTAAAGGGCCCGCGCACGGACTTACTCGGACTCGCTCCCTCCAGGCTCCAGCGTGCGGGAGGCAGCTTGAAAGGCACCAGAGTCATATGGGGAAGAACTGAGTGGTTTGGCATTGGAGCGAGGGCTGGAGAGGCAGCTTTCTCCTGGACAGATGTGCTATCAGAGGCCTTTGTTCCTTTGGTGGGCCCTTCCCTGGGCCAGCAGACGCCACCATAGCTGGGACTCCAGCAACCTGGCTCACACTGTTGGCCCCGCCCTGGTGATTCCCGGAGGCCCCGCTCCACCCAACTTTCAGGCCCACCCAAGCTGTTGCCAGTTGCTTTACCATAGGATTGGCCTGTCTTGGAGCCTGCTTCAGCTTCTCCTAAATTCTTTCAAACAAGCAGCATCTGGTCTCAGCTAGCCCCACACCTCTCGCTAAGTAATACATAGAAACAAACAGAGGAAGGCAGCCAAAATGAGGGGACAAAGAAACAGGTCCCAAATGAAAGAACAGAACAAAACTCCAGGAAAAGAACTAAGTGAAATGGAGTTAAGCAACCTAACAGATGCTGAGTTCAAAACACTGTTTATAAGGATGCTCAATGGACTTAGTGAGAACCTCAGTGGACTTAGTGAGAACCTCAGTGAACTTAGTGAGGGCCTCAAGAGCATAAAAAAGGACCAGTCAGAAATGCTGGATGCACAGTTAGAAATGAAGGAGGCACTAACTGAAATAAAGAATAATTTATACAGAATTAATAGTAGAGTAGGTAAAGCCAAGAAGCAAAGCATGGATTTGGAATATAAGAAGCAAAAAACGCTCAATCAGAACAGCAAAAAGAAAAAAGAATCCAAAGAAATGAGGATAGCGTAAGGAGCCTCTGGGACAACTTCAAGCGTGCCAACATTCGCATCTTGGGGGTGCCAGAAGGAGAAGAGAGAGAACAAGAAATCGAAAACCTATTTGAAATAATAATGGCAGAAAACTTCCCGAACTTGGTGAAGGAAACAGACATAGAAGTCCAGGAAGCACAGAGAGTCCCATACAAGATGAACCCCAAGAGGCCCACACCAAGACACATCATCATCAAAATGCAAAAGGTTCAAGACAAAGAGAGAATCTTAAAAGCAGCAAGAGAAAAGAAATTAGTTACCTACAAGGGAATTCCCATAAGACTGTCAGCTGATTTCTCAAAAGAAACTTTGCAGGCCAGAAGGGAGTGGCAAGAAATATTCAGAGTGATGAAAAGCAAGAACCTACAACCAAGATTACTCTATCCTGCAAAACTGTCATTTAGAGTTGATGGCCATACAAAGAGTTTCCCAGACAAGGAAAAGCTAAAGGAGTTCATCACTACCAAACCATTATTATCTGAAATGTTGAAGGGTCTTTTTGAAGAAAAAGATGAAAAAATATGAACAAACAAAATGGCAATAAGTACATATCTATCAACAGTTGAATCTACAAACAAAATGAAGAAGCAGAACAGAAACATTCTCAAAGATACAGAGAACTTTTGTTGGTTACCAGATGGGTGGGGGCTGGGGGAATGGGTGAAAAAAGTGAAGGGATTAAGAAGTACAAATTGGTTGTTAGACTGACAAACCTCAAAGGGAAGGGGGATGGGGGGTGGGAAGAAATAAACCAAAGATCTTATATGTATATATGCATAACATAGACACAGACAACAGTGTGGGGAAAGGCAGGAGGGGGACGGGAATGGGGAGGAGGGAGTCAATGGGGGGAAAATGAGGAACATCTGTAATACATTCAATAATAAAGATAAGTTAAAAAAATAAATAAATAAATAAATAAATCCAGTTATGATTCCAGTAAGTACACTTAATGCTATGCTATAACATGTCATGTAAAAAATAGAAGGAAACTGTGGGGATAGGGAGGAAGGTGTCTGGGGGAAAAAGGAGAAACATTTGTAACAAAAATAAATTATTTAATAAAAAAATTTTTTAAAAGAGTGTTTTCAATGTAAAGAGAAAACCTGGATGGTACAAGAGCCACAGGAAGAAGGGGAATCAGGTTGCAGAATGAAATGGCATAAGGCTTGATGGACAAAAATGCTTAAAATGTCAAAGTTCAGCTTAATAACAGAAAGGCCTTTTTTTTAAGCCTCATCCGAGGATTGTTTCCATTGACTTTTTTTTTTAGAGACAGAAACATCAATGTGAAAGAAAAACATCAATCGTTGCCACCTGTACCCACCCTGAAGGGGGTGGGAGTCCAGCCCGCAACCTTAGGTATGTGCCCTGACCGGGAACCGAGCCCGCAACCTTTCGGTGTACAGGAAAACACTCCAATCAATTGAGCCACACCAGCCAGGGCAGAAAGGCCATTCTAAAAATGAAAATTTACCATAAATGTAAGCACAAACTCCATGTGGGCTTAATCTAATTACTGTAGGAACTCCTTAGAAGCAGAGAGTTTTCTCTGGCTGCTGGCAGAACGAGAATTCAGAAAGACTTGAGGCACAAGAAGACCCGGAGGCACCTGCTGGCTTTGAAGATGAAGGGGCCCTGTTCCAGCACTGGAGAGCGTCATCTAATTTCTGAGCGCAACCCTGAGCCAACCAGCAGCCAGAAAACGGGACGTCAGTCCTATAACCACAAGGAATTGAAATATGCCAACAAGCTGAATGGACTTAGAAGCAGACTCTTCCCCTAGAGTCTCTGAATAAGAATCCAGACCAGCTTGATTTTGGCTTCATGATCCTAAGCAGAAAATCCAGATGAGTCCACCCAGACTTTTGAGCTACAGAACTGTGAGCTAATAAAGAATAATGTTTTAAGCCACTAAGTTTGTGTTAATTTGTGCAGCAAAGAAAACTAATACATACATGCCGCTTAACACACCTTTGGGTACCAATTTTCTGCAAAAGAAAAAAGTGGGCCATTATTTGTATTTATAATGATAATGATGTTTAATAATTTTAAAGAAGCTGTTCATCTTGGATGTTCAATAAAAGCAACTGTGATCACACAAAAAAAAGAAAGAAAACGAATACAATGGGTAAATGGATAAACCAACTGTGATACAACATCTAATGAAATACCACTCATCAATAAAAAAGGAATAATCTACTGATATGCACAACATGAATGAATCTCAAAAACTGTGCTGAATGAAAGAAGCCAGATACAAAAAGTACATACTGTATGATTTTGTTAATATGAAACTCTAGGAAAAACAAATCTGATTTTTAGAGACAGAAAACAGAAAGGCAAATCTAATTTTATAGTGACTGAAAGGCTGGGGTTGGGCTGTGTGGGTTGACTGGTCCCGTTCCCTTCCTGTCTGACTTTTCTGCCTCCACCTACACCCTCAGCCCAGCACTGGAACTGGGGAAGCCCACTCAAAAAAACACACCACTGCACACTCATTTCTTTCTCTGCCACCCTAACAAGACTGAGGACCCCATTAGCCCCCAATGTGGGTAAACATTCTATCAAAAGCACACTCTATCAAAAGCCTTACAACACACATTCCAAAGGGAAGTAGCCAAGTTTTCAAAAAGCTATGCTACATAGATTTCTCTTTTCAAGTTCTTTTACTGTTAAGTCCCATTTATAGGGGGACATACTGGGAGGGTGGTGTATTCACAATAATTTAACACTTTTTTTTTTTAAAGCAGTATTTTATATCAGTGGCAACCTGCAATGGTGACCGAGGACGTCGGGAATCTGGCCCTGCCTTCAAAACAAAGGTCAAATATTTTGTAATAAATTACTTGTCCTAGCAGCTCTAATGTGAAGCTATAAACATAAGCTGCCACATTCTGCCACATGCGGAAGGCTGCATGGCAGGGGACAAAGGGCACGAGCTTTGCAATCACAGACTGTCGGGAAGCTACAGTTCAGGATGCACGTAGATTTAACTTCTGGTTCTATCACCTATTAGTTTTATTAACTTGGCCAAGTTCTGAAGACTTTCTAAACCTCAATTTCTCTATCTGCATAGCTGGAATTATAGCAGTAACTTCACAGGACTTTCATGAGGATTGAATTTAATTACACATTTAGTACCTTGGACAAAGTAGACACTTACATGCTAGTTCCCCTGCCCCTTTGTCCACTGCACTGAGAAACAAAAGGGGACGTGGGAAATTATTGAGAAGTGGGGAAGAAATAGTTTTTTCTCCAGACCTCTTTTATCTTTCATTTAAAGAAAGATTAGAAGAGAAAAACATGCTTCTAAAATTCATTTCTAAATTTGATTCTAAATGTGTGAGCAATGATAATTTTACGGGCAAACAAAACATTTTTATATTCCTCTACTAACAATTATTTTAGACCTCTAAAGGGCACTTTAAAAGTATTGTATATATTTCCATATTAATCATAATGTTGTTGCTATCCTAAAAAATGGCAGTTTTTCCCTTTTACAATTTCAAATTTTCCATCAGTGATAATATAATCCAAAACCTATTAAGGGCTATGTGCCAAGTACAATGCTAAGAGTCTTTATCCTGAATACACACAAAACATTGATCTCAGCATTGATATCACCTGGAACATATTTTTAAATTTGACCATTCGTTCTAAGAGTCTACCTACTTATATAGCAGCTAAAAATTATCCCAACTTTCCCATATATGTTCTAATGTCTTCACCTGCATTTATTATTGAACTAAACTGTACCATTTATTCCCTAACAACCTGGCAGGGAAATATGCAACACAATTCTGACCATTCTAAGTGCTTTGTCAACAAAAACATTCATACAAACATGAACCACTGTTGTGATTATGTTACACCAGGTGTTCATCCTATGTATACTAGGTATATTTATGTGTATGGGGCACATGCTAGGAGACTGGACCCAGGAAATAGCAAGTAACATGGATGATATATCAGAGATTTAAAGGTAAATAAGATCCACTTGGGGGCTTCATTCAGCTGGACTGCAAAAGGCAGCCAAGGGTGTGTCTAATAAAGAGGAAGGACGGAGGGGATCGGGAATGGTGGCGGCAGTCATAGAGAAGAGCACTGAGCATAGATGTGAAATAGGCAATTCACCACCACCTAAAGTCCCACCTGTACAGAACAGAATGAACCATCAGAAGGGTTTTCCCTCTGACCCTCCTCCTCTTTCTGTTTGTGCTGCCATCACCTCACAGTCGCCATAGAATCATCTCCGAGTCCTGCTCTTACTCCCCAAGTCCAGCCAATCACCAAGGCCTGTACTTCTGTCTCCCTGGTTCTACTTTCATGTTGTCCCTCTTCTCCATCCCCATTGTCACTGTTCTATTTCAGGGACTCAGAGCATCTGTACTGGACAACTGTAATAGCTTCTAATTATTTCCCCTCTCTGCTGTTTCCCCTTTTTCTCCAATTCACTGGGTGCCTAAGGTGACCTCTCTGAATCTTAGCTCTGACTAGCTACTCCCCTGCTCAAAATGTACTAATGGCTCCCCTGTGACTATAGAACAGACTATGAATCTTTTTTTTTCTTTATTGATTTTAGAGAGAGAGGAAGGGAGAGGGAGAGAGACATAGAAACATTGATGAGAGAGAACATTGATTGGCCGCCTCCTGCATGCCCCCCACTGGGGATTGGGTCCACAACCTGGGCATGTGCCCTGACTGGGAATCGAACCGGCAACCCCCTGGTGCATGGGTCGATACTCAACCACTAAGCCACACCAGCCAGGCAGACCATGAATCTTTTAACCAGACATTTAAGTCCATCTATGAATGGTCTACAGCGCACATTGGCAAGCCTACATCCCACTATGTCTTCCCAGACAAGAACCTTGTATTCAACCAAGATGGACCATTCACTGATGGTCTGTCCATGATAGTCCCTCTTTTCCCGTCCTGGCCTCCCAGCTCCTTCTGTCAAAGCATTACCCATCCTTCACACTCAGTGCAAATCTACCTTCTCCATAAAGTCTTCCCTAATCCCCAGCTAGAAGAAACTTCACCATCCTCAGAAGTTCTATAGCACCCTATCTGTAGTTCTCAAGACCATGGGCATTTTCTTCCATGACAGCTGTCTATGTGCACACTCTACCCTCCTGCCAATCGAGAGACGTTTTCGTTCCTTCCCACCACTCCCTCTGGCACCAGGCCCACAGCACAGCAGAAGGAAACATGCTTTTCATTCAGGGCCTCAGTTTCCACATCTCCCACATAAATAGCACTCAACCTAACTCACAGGAATATAAAAGAGGATTAACTAAGATAATATATGCAAATTATCAGCACCCAGAAGGTGGACGCCAAATCCAAACCCCATTCTTTCCTTTCACATAGCAGAGTACTTATTAACCTTTGCATACTTTATAGTTTGCAAAGAAATGCTGTTATATTTTTTTCACTGAAGGATGGAGGGAACAAAGAGCAAAGAATCACTAAGTATACAGAAGACACAAGCAGCCCAGTCTGACTGGGACGAACAACTCACTCTAGGGGTTGCAGGTTAGATTACGTAAAAGCTGGAATGTTTCACCCGGCAGCTTCAGGGAGCTTTACGTTAGAAAGTGGGTGGTGCCTTGGCCAGTGTGGCTCAGTGTTTAGAGCACTGGCCATACATGGAAGGGTCTCGGGTTCGATTCCTGGTCAAGGGCATGTACCTGGGTTGCAGGTTCGATCCCGGCCCTGAGCACATGTGGGAGGCAACCAATCAATGTGTTTCTCTCACATCAATGTTTCTCTCTCTCCATCCTCTCCTCCCTCCCTCCATTCCACTCTCTAAAAATCAATGGAAAAAATATTCTCAGGTGAGGATTAACACATACACACACACAAAAGTGGGTTGTGTTTGAGTCCACCAATCCACATGATGGATGGAGGCTGGACCAGGAGATCACCAAGAGGCTGCCGCAGTAGTCCAGGAAACAGGGCACAAACACCTGGTGGGGGCAGAAATGGTTTGACATGGTTGGCGAGTGCTGAGAGCTGACCAGAGAGCTCTTATCAAGCTGAGTCACAGAGGACTCCACGCCTGGGTAATTAGGAGAACAGAGAGCTGAGGAACAGCTGGGAGGCGGGGAGCGTACAGGGGGAGCAGCACCTGCATGAAGAATACAAGTTGAGTCTTAGTCTGAGATAGAACACAGGCAGAAATGAAGAAATAGTGTTCGGTGATCCTGAGGGACTAGGAAACACTTTAGAAACAAACAAAACCCTCCTTTGTACATGAGGACCTACAAGGACCCACTGAACCAGAGTCATGTCAGACAAAGTGTCCTGCATGTTGACCCCGTGAACTCTCTGGGGAACGAGGGAACAGGAGGTGTCTCCCTATCCACCAGACATCACCTGCTTGGGAGGAGGTCACTTTGAGGTTGCCTTTCCTTCTCTATACTGACAAGGCATAATAATGCAAAACAGGATTCCACATCGTTTCATTTGCGGAGAGAAATTCAGAGAGTTGGTACCTTCCTCGAATAAAGAGTTGGTTTGCATAGAGAGGATAAAGTATAACTACAGCCCAAAATCTAGTCTGGCATTAGTGTCTAAAATTTATGAGTTGGGTGACCTTGGGTTAGTCACTTAAACTCTCTGGGTCCCAGGTATTTTATTTAAGTGCAGTAATGTATCTCATGTACCAGAAAGGACCAGAAGATGTCAAGAGGTCTCCCAGTTCTAAGCTCTGCGATTCAGCACTCAATCTGAATCCTGCAGGTCACACTCCACTCTCGCTGAACCCCTGAACTGTAACTCACTGCAGAAGCCTACATGATATGGAGATGTTGAAAAACCGGGCAGAGCACAGGCTGAGTAGGGGCAGAAATTCCAACTGTCAGGTCCCAGTCACAGGAAGATACAGCTAGAATATTAAAACTGGCCCAGGGACAGAAGATAATTAATCTTCAAGGCAATAAAAATATTTAATTCATTCATCTGAGCGAAATGACAAGAGAGAAGATAGATATTTTCTTTTTCCCCTCTCTGCTCTGACAAGGTTGCTCTGGATGGATCACAGAATGTTTAATGAACATTTAATATAAGCGCCTGAGATGCAAACAAGTAAATGATGAGGGCCCGGGCAGAGGCAGCGGAAGCCGACGTTGTGAAGGCTGCAACCAGGGCAGCTGTTTCCAGCGCAGAGATTTGGGAAGAGCAGCTTATTTGCAGTCATTCCAGTGACAACAAAATGAGAAGATGGGGATGGATGTAGGGGAAAGTGCAAGGGTGAAATTGTAGGATTTGATCACTGATATGAAAGGAAGGGAGAGGCACACAGAAGCTCCTTGAGCTTCCTCTCCAGCATCAGAATCGGGGAGTCACCAAAGTAGGCAAGAGGACAGCCATGGAGAGAGAAGGAAATGGGAGTCGCCAGGTCCTGTGGATGGTCTCTCGCCATCAGCAGTGAACATTACAATCCCCCTTCACCTCAGCCTTGCGGGCCTTGAAGGCATGACCCCAAAGTGACAGAGCAGTCAGCCTACGTCTGCTCTCAGAACAGAGGGGTGGGTGGTTAGGGCCAGGGGAGTACATTTAGGGAAGTGTTCAGGGGCAGGGAAAGTAGCAAAGGAGAGGGAAGAGGAGAAAATGTAAGAAGCCCATTGCATTAGACCCTATGCTGGTTTTGTGTCTCACATACTTTCTTCCTTAGACAGGGCTAATGAAGCCTCCATGAAACAGAAAAACATGCCTGAGGCTGCAAATGAAAGCACGGGCCGCGGCCCAAACCGGTGGAGCAGAGGAAGGAGTCCTCCAGAAGAAGAGCCCGGGCTCTCCCAGCTGCCCTTGGCAATAGCTAACATGAGTGAGTGGGAACTAAGGACCACTCTTCAGTATCCATACCTGGCTGTGGCCAGGGCTGGACAACTTCAGCAAAGACTACTGAGAGGGTCGCTGCCATGCCAGGCTGAGCCCAGCCAGGGCACTGCACTGTCCTTGCAGCCCTGCCTTCTGCCTCCTTTATGTAACCCTGCAAGGAAGCCAAGTGACTCCTGGGAAACTTCAAATGACAATCCCTCTTCAGCTTCTCTCTGTCTGTTCCAGTCACTTCTATGAACTGTTCAGATGATGTTCGCCCTAGTGACAAGACCTAGTATGACCCCAAAATGAGAATATACAGAAATGTCTACAAATGTGTCAGCCTCTGGATGGAAACCTGTCTCAGTATGAAGAAGCGTTTCTTCTTTCCTTCCCTCCCCTCTCCTTTTCCCTTTCTTTCTTCCAGCAAATACCAACTACATGCATGGCCTACTAATTTGCAAATAAACACATCCTTCCAAGACTAGGGAATTATTTACAGGCATTGAAAACCATCTGCTCTGACCTAAGATAAAGTAAAATAAAAGGAAGAAACCTCTACTTTGAGGAGGGCTGGATCTGTTCTGGCCACCTGACTACCAGGGCCACCAAAGCCTGATTTTCCGCACTGGAATGCCTGACTGCTATTGCAATGGGCTTGTCCCTCCATTCACTTCACATAGCTCAAGCCAGAGACTACCTGACATTGGCATTATACACTGCCTTACAAAACATGTTGGCCTTAAAGCTGGCTTTGAAAGAGCCTGAGCGAATGGTTCACTTGATTAGCAAACTTTTGTACACTTACCAGAAAATGGGGACACATTTCTGCATTTCAATTTTAACATCAGTACTTGGTCCAAAGACAGCATTCTTTGAATTGAGACCCTCCAAAAGATTCAGGGAAAATTACCAGGGAGACTGCTTTATTCCCACACTCTGATTTCTCCTCAAAAGAGAAAGGGATACTATACAGAATTAAAATGGTCTAACAAAAACTGTCTTTAAAGCAAAATTCAGTAAATTTAAATATTCTTTCTTGAAAACAATTTTCATTCAAAAGAAGAACATGAAAGCACAATGGCCTGGATTCCTGCCACACTCAACTTTTCTGACTTTGAGAAATTAAGCACTCGCTCTGAAGCAAGACCTATGCCCACCAAGCTTTCTTGGGGAGGCACCAGCCTCATGATAAACCAGGTCTGGCCTGATCTAGCTTGGCCTGAGGAAGGAAAGAGATACAGTTGCCTAGCAGGGATCCAACTAACCCAGGAATCCAACTCCAGCAGGACCCAGACTCTCTTCCTCATGGGTAGTTTACAGGTGGAGACCACTGGGCATCCCTGAGTTCACATGACAGGAGTCAGAATGATGATTCAGGAGTGAAATCCACAGGGAGGGAGTGGATGTCCTCAGAGCCGCATTAGAAATGAGGACAAGTGCATGAATGGTTACAATAGCACTGGGCTGGCCTATGTTCCAGCCCCTTCCTCTCTGTGCCTTCATTCACCCATCTGTAAAATAAGGAGCGTGATGAACAGATCCTTAGGGTCCCGGTCGGCTATGTCATGCTAGATTCTAGCCCCAGATGACCATGTAAGTCTCCAGCCTCCGCAAGGCAGTCCTGAGACCAGCATTGGTAGGTCACCAGTATCCTCTCCTTATTTCTTCCTGTCTTCACCCAATTCACTGCTCAAAGCCTAACTCGAATGTCACTGCCTTCAAGAAGTTTCCCAACCCTCTGGCATAATCACTTACCCCTCACTCAAAGCCCCTCATTTGTCTTGGTGCTCAGCACTGAGACTTGCAGAGAGGGATGTGATATAAGGGGGAGGGGGGGGTCAGGAGAGAGGCAAATGGAAACATTACAACCCTTCCGTCATCACCGTGTAGGACTCTCACACCCAGGTCCAGTCCCCTGACAAACCCAGCTCTGGAAAGCCGAAAGACTTGCTCCATGGTTTAGAATACCAGTGGCTAATGAAGATTCCGCCTGAACCAATCTTTGGCTTCTTTATTGAGAAAAAGCCGTCCCTGAGCTGCCAGTTATAAGAGCTTTGTGGTCTGTAGAGAAACAGAAGGCAAAATGGCCACAGGAACAATTACCTGCAAAGGAAAGGGTGGGCAGGGGGCTGCAGCGCAGCGCCTGGGGGGCGGGGTGCCGCGGCGCAGGCTCTGGGAGACAGTGCCATGCTGTGGCCACCTGCCGCCGTTGCGCCGCCTTGCGCAGCGGCTGCAGGTACAGGAGGCCTGCTTTCTGACCCAGTTTTCTTCCCAATCTCTATTTAGCTGTTCGCTAGTGATGCTCCTGGCATGCCAATCAGATACTGCAGCCTGCAGTGCAGCTCGCTACAACAAATTCACAGTTCCTAGTAAATTTAGTGGAAAAGTACTGTGTCAAGCAGCCTAATTAAACTGACGTAATTTCCACAGCCATACACTTTTATTTAAAAAGCAAAAAACACTCAGGGAAAAAAGAAGGAAACCATGTCTTTGGGATCTTAGGAAATCGACTGTGGTTGCGTTTGAGGAATGATTCTGTCCAGTGTCCTTGGAGCCAAGTTGTTCAAGTCTTGGGCCCTGGGTGAGATCCTAGACAGTGCTGGAAGGAGCACTAGATCACAAGTCTGGAGGCCCCTCTACAGGCCCTTACTCACTCTGTGACCTTGGACAAGCTCTTTCCAATCTTAGGGAAAGGAGGACTGTCAAACTACACTGTCGTTAAAACAGCCTGTAAGTCTCTTATTCTCCAGACTGCCAAACCGTCAAACTTATGACCAAAAAAAAAATTCGTACTTTCATGGGGCTAGTGAGACAAGAACTGAACTATAAGGCCTCAATTCTGATCCCAGTTCTGCTCCTAGCTAATTGTGACCTTGGGCAAACCACACCAGCCCTCGAGACTTCAAAGACCTCATCTGCAAAGTGAGGATGATGAACTCGATGAATTCAAAGGTCCTGTTCAATGTTAATGCTCTATTCTACTCCAATGGAGAGGACAGTTCTGAATGTCACCAACCTGGAGCATTCCAATCTGCCCACGCTAGGCTGCTTCTTCTCTTGGTGGCTTCTTCTCTTAGTTACATGTTCTTTCCCACTGTGTTTAAAGATCTTCTATTCTAAAAATACAGGAGGGATACTTGCCTCTTCCTCCTTTGGCAGTAACTCAGAAAATAAGGTCACCTTTTATCTCACTCTTTCCCAGGTACCACCCGTGGAAGAAGATGGCACTATCCACACAGAGGGGGAAGCAGGGTTACCTAGAGGGAAACTTGAGTGACACCTCTTGGTGGACCTGAGGTGCCATTCAGGTTTCCCGATGCAAGCTGAAAGAATGCCCTAGACATTGACCAGACAAGTGATCAAGGTAGGGTGAGCCAATAGGAGAAGGACCTTACGGGGGGGGGGGGGGGGGTAAACAGAGCCAACCAGGAGTCAAACATTAGGTTTCTCTTCTGACAGCAAACAGGGACTGCATGAGGGAGAAGGCAAGGCAGACAAAGGTAAGGGTGACAACTGTGTGGACAGATAATCAGCTACTAGCCCTAGAAATTCATATTCTGAATCCATTTACTTCGCTCCTTTATCGCTGCCATAACCTCAGTTCAAGTTCTGCTCAACTCAGGCCTCAGTCACTGCCACAGTCTTCGGACTCGCCTCTTTTCTCTGTCTCTCTCTCTAATCCATCCTTTACCCTGACACCATAGTGATCTTTCTAAAATGCTATTCTGAACAACTCACTCCTCCACCTAAGATCTTTCTACAATCCCTTGTCACCTTCAGAACAAAACAAAAGTCCTGCACAGCCTGGTTCCAGATGACCTCTCCTGCCTGATCCCTCGCCATCCCTACAATCTCTGTTCCCGGCAGGCTGAAGTGTTGCAGCTCCCTAAATGTCCAGCCTGGGGACATCATCTCGTAGCTCTTTCCGCCAGGCACTCCACCCTCCCCGCAACTTCCCCAACCACCGCCACCCCTCGCTCACTCTGAGCCAACCTCAACTTACTCTTTAGGACCCAGTTCAGACATGATGTCCTCCAAGAGACTTCTCTGACCCCCAGATCTGGATTACATGTCCCTCCTCCTATGCTCCCACAAACATCTTCTGTCCATGCCTTCACTACCATCGCCACATTGAATTGTAAAGGGCTCCTGATTCTTCGGTCCCCTCAACCATGTTTTAACATCTTGGAATCCCCAGTGCCTAGGTACAGTGCTTGACAAGGGCATTCAGAAAATGGTTGATGAATGAATGAGTAAATAAATAAATAAAAAGGGAGAGACATCTGTAATACTTTCAACAATAAACAAAGAATAAATAAATAAACGCGGGAAACCGAGCCTATGGCACAGGAGGGGGAGCCTCAGTTTATCAAAGAAGCAAGAACCTGGACAAATAGGAAACAGGTTAGGAGAGAAAAAGTCAGGGGACAAAGGAGTGTCTAAGGTTCAGACCAAGAATAAACCTGACAGTGGGAAAAAGAAAGGCAGGTACCCTAGCTAAGGGAGATGGATGTAATTCCACCATCAGCATGGGAAGCCACAGAAGAATCTTAGGGTCTGGGAGAAGTAAACTTCTTCCTGCTGGAATCTATGGAACTCTCCTGAGACTAAAAAGACACAGAAGCAGCAGAGAAAGTAATAAGTGGTTTAGCCTGGAATCACAGAAAAAACCTGGGGCTAAAGCCAGAACAAGCCGAGGAGATCAAAGGGAAGATACTGGTAGGAAGAACCAGGAGACACAGTGCAAAGAGAATGGGGTTCGGAGGCACCACTTCCATCTCTGTGACCTTGGGTTGCACACCAAGCCTTTTTTCTCTAGGAATCTTAGACTCTTCACTGATAAATGGGAACATAATATCCATTTCATAGAACTGTTTAAAGGAACATGTGAGACATTTGTCAATAAAAGGAACAATGTAATTGGCACCTGTTCTTATGAATGTTGACCAAAAGCCTCTTCAGTCCCAAAACACCTAGTGCTTATAAGTTGTTCCAGATTCCTTGTGAAACAGAGGAACACAGATTAATAAATGAATGTCTTCTAAGACAGGAGGGACCTGGCATGTTACCCTTTCCTGCAAGAGATACTGCTGGAAAGGGCAATGCTTAATCCAAAGGAATGGCACTAAGAATGCTGAACTTGTAAGCTAGATCAGGGCCCAGCGGGGATGGCACAGAATATGTGTTCTTTTGTGTAATGTCACAGTACGCATGTCTTGTTGATGATATGGCTGAGGTATCATTACACTATTAGACTCATAGAGAGGACAAACCAGAACTACGTCTGTGAGAAATGAAGTGTCACCTGAATGGTGACCATCATGGGTATGTCCCTCAAACGGGAAAAAGGAAATGTGTATCGAAAGGAATAGAAGCCAGGATCTTTGGTCTTGGATACAAAAATGTCAGGATGTCCAAAAAGGGTCTCCTGGGAAGTAAGTTTTCAGATTGGACCCTCCACATAGGCAAGAGGCTGCAGCTAGAAAACAGAGGACAAGGCCAGAGTCAGGGGAGCTGTGCCCAACCTCTGCGGCCAGAGACTGAGTGTCTTAGCCCCAGTGAGCAGTGTGTTTCAGCTTCTCCTCCCTTTGCTTAGTTCCCTATTGTTCAGACGAGTCCTCTTAACAGTGCCAGCCTGCTTCAGCAGTGCTCAGGGGACTCTGTGTCCAACCTGGGCCAACCTGTTAAAGGAGGCCTACAGCTCCTTCAAGACCCAAAAGGGAAGGTAAGATCAGAGGGGCAGAATTGGGACCACTTGGCACCTACACACACTTTGAAATTTTTCCCTCCAGGACTAAATTTCACAAGTTCTGGGTTTATTTTAATAATAAGCTAACTGATGGAAATTTGTCTTATTACATGAAGTCTTCATAACACCTTGTGAATCATACACCATTCATTCATTCATTCATTCATTCATTCATTCATTCATTCAATAAACATTTACAGAACACCCACTCTGTGCCAGACACTGTGAACCTGAGATGAGTAAGACACAACAACAACAGCAAACACTGGGAGAGCTTAACATGAGGTAGGTACTGTTTTAAGCACTTTACCTGAATTAACTCACTTAATCCTCCCCAAAATCCTATATAGTAAGTTGCTATTACCCTCATTTTACAGATGAGAAAAATGAGGCACAGGGAAGTTGAATAACTTGACTGAGTGCTAGAGCCAGGATTCATTTAGACCTAGGCGGTCTGGCTCTGAGCAGTCTCCCTCCCTCCCTCCCTTCCTTCCTTTCAGTTTTGTTGAGGTATAATTGGCATGTCCACATTTAATGTGTACAATTTGATAGGTTCTGACATATGTATAAACCCAGCTAAACCCTCACCACAATCAAGACAGCGAACGTATGGATCACCCAAGTTGCCTCACACAGCACGGCAGTTTTAACAGTGACTCACTGACAGAAACAAGAAGTCAGGTGGAGAGGCAGAGGGGCACTAGTTCCGGGTTTAAATAAAGACAAGTTTAGTTTTAGAGATAATCAGTTAGAGTTTATATTCAATAAATATCCAGAAATAGGAAACTGGAGAGGGGCTCGGCCACCGGAAGTGGAAACACTGATTTCAGAATCCTCAAGTAAAGATAAAAGTAAGATTCCACCCGAGGAAAGAACCTCAAGGGGAAGAGCAGAGGCTAAGAACTGCATCTGGAGGGACACACAGTAGAGAGGACAGGAAGACACTGAAAGAGACAGAGAAAATGTGAGAAGACACGAAGAGATGCACCCTGCTATGAAAACCAACAAAGAAGAAAGTTTCCAGAAAGTCAGATGCCACAGAAAAGTCAAGGACAATAAAAACACTGTACATAGCTTTGCGCAGTGGCAGTATCGTAGCCAATGAGATTTATCTGAGGTACGATTATTGCTAATAGAAAAAAAACATGGTACATAGCATTTCAGAGCTAAATAAAAATAAAACTCAGAAATAATCTAGTCTAATTGTTATCTGAAAAGATAAAGGGAATCTGAATAAGGTTTCGGTCTCGTGAACAACAGGTATTGTACCAATGTCAATTTCCTAGTTTTGATACTGACATACAGATGCTCCTCAATCTATGATAAAGTTACAACCCAATAAACCCACTGTAAGTTGAAAATATCATAAATCAAAAAAGCATCTAATACACCCAACTTACTGAACATCAAAGCTTAGCCTAGCCTGAGAAGGCAAGCGGGATACAAACAACCCCCTTATCTCTCAGTGCAAAGACCACCACCCCTGGCTCTTGTGAGAAGGCAAGCCTGGTACAGCCCCTTAGGCAGTGCAGCAACCTCGCCCTTGGCTTTTGTAATTCCCGTACATCCTCCAACCACCGAAACTACAGTGGAACTAGAAGGCCCCCAAATGCCGGGAGGCTTATCATGTATAAGAGGCAGCAGGAACCTGGGCGTGGGGGCTCAGCCTTTGGAGGTGACTCCGCTGAGACAGCACCGGTGTGCATTAAAAAATCCTTTTCTTTTTTCTTTTTTAAATCCTCACCCGAGGACATTTTTGTATTTATTTTCAGATAGAGCAGGAGGGAGGAAGAGAGAGAGAGAAACATCGACTGGTTGCCACCTACACAACCCCAACTGGGGCGAGGACAAGCCGCAACCCAGGTATGTGCCCTTAGCAGGAACCAAACCCGGGACTCTCTGGTCCGTGGGCCGATGCTCTAACTGCTAAGCCAAACTGGCCGGGGCTAAAAAGTCCTTTTCTAATCCTCCGAGTGCGTTGCAGTCTGTCCCTTCCCGCCGAACCGAATTTCTGCCACAACAGGCCTGCCTTAAATGTGTTTACAACATTTACATTAGCCTACAGTTGAGCAAAATGTTGCTGCTGCTGCCCAGCATCACAGGAGAGTATCCTACCACATGTCGCTAGCCCAGGAAAAGATCAAAATACAAATATAATTTCTACTGAATGCAAACTGCTTTCACACCATCGCCAAGTCAAAAAAATCCTAAGTCAAACCATGGAAAGTTGGGGACTACTTAAGACTTTACCACTTGGAGAAGCTAGGGGAAAAGCACACAGGATTCTCTGTATTGTTTTTGCAACTTCCTGTGATCTATCATTAAGTCAAGAAAAAGAGTCCTTTACACAAGGAACAGCTTATATATGCCAGGCATTGTAATGGACATTTTAAAAATAAATGATCATTTTAACCTTCAAATAATCCTACTAAGTGAGCATTACTACTCCCATTGTATAGCTGACAAAATTGAGATGTACAATAAAGAACTTGCCCAAAGCCACCCACCCAGTTAATGTTGTTAACTTCTTCAACAACATACATAAATTCCATCTAAAGCAGCCCTGACAAGTAGCCTCTTGGCTTCTGCATGAACAAGTTCCAGCCTTTACGCTTTATATCTACACGACTTTAGAATAAGCTACCTAAGCCCATCTTAGCCCCAGTTTTCTCATTAGAAAAATGGATCAGCAACTGCTGCCCTAATTAATTCACAGGATTGTTGTGAGGTTCCAATGAGATAAAGGGTGTGAAAGCCCCCTGCAAACTGTAAAGTCCGTGCATGGCTGAGGGACTGACATTCTAAAACTGACTGTGAATAAGGTCAGCCCTGGCAAAACAGAGGGAAGGAATAAATATCTGCACCAGCAACTCCTGCTGGCCTGTCCTTTTGGGTAGTATATGACCCTGGGGATGCACCAGCTACCAGCAGCATCTGGCCAAGGGCAGGCAGTCTTTTCTGCACAAGCCTGTATCAGCAAACTAGACCCAATCACCATCCTCCCCCACCAACTCCACTTTCCCCTAGCCCCACACTCATATGGTGTCCTTGCCTATGCAGGTGTCCTGTGCCCCCCAAAGCTTCAGCTCTTTGTAGATGAGTATTCTGCTATCAGGCTACTGGAAACATACCCCCTGGCCCACGGCCTCCAGACACTGCTCAAGCTGTATTATTGAAGGCAGGTCTGTCTTCAGTACACCCAGAGCTTAAGAAATGAGCAGCTCTAGATACTGATACCCCATGGTGTCCATGGTGCTGGAGTTAGCCAGAGGTGAAGCAAAGACACACATTGCTGTATTAAAGCAAGAGAAACCTCTGTCTCAAAGGCAGCATGGCATGGTACCGCGTTCCGCTTGTAGACATGCTTCTCTGGATAAAATGGCCTATCATCTCCGGAAGGAGGCCAAGCTGCACTATCATTCGTCAGTCATGCATAGGACACAACCGCACTATGGGTGCCAGTTCGGCCTGATTCCCCGGCTTGATCAAAAGGCACTGACTATTGCAACACCAATGATTCCACCAAGAGCCCTCAAAGGAGACCCATAGCTGGAGGGTGGGCAGGCCTTGCGCCTGGCTCTATCTCAGCCCCCTCTCTAACCCCACTGATGCAGCCGTAAGCTAAGCTCTCTTTATGTGGACCACGCACCGCCTCCTAACTGCTCTTCCTGTTTCCAAGCCAGTCTCCAAGGGCAGCCAGGGAGAACTCTGATCACATCGCTTCTGTTTAAAAATCATTCACAATTCTCACTGACTGCAAAACCACATGCAGCCCAAATCCCATGGCCTAGCATTCAAAGGCGGTTTCAAACTGTCCCCAGTCAACCTTTGTAATGCTGCTTCAATTTTTCCCCTTCTTTAGGCTCCAGCCAAAATGAACCACTTCTGATCCCTGACTTCTGTACTTCGTTTATGCTGTGCATTCCATCTGGAATGCTTCCTTCTTATCCAAATACTGATTTTCAAGCCAGCTCAAATCCCACCTCCTCCATGAAGCTTTCCCTGGTATTCTAGTTCACATTATTTTAAGCTACCCATTATCATCACCCAGAGATTCTGACTTAATCAATAGGTAGAATCTAGGAACAATTGATTTTTCTTTTTAAAGTTCCTAAGGTGTTTCTAAGGTGAAACCACATTTAAAAATCATTGTCCTGCCTAGCCGATGTGGCTCAGTGGATTGAGCGTCATCCCATGGACTGAGAGGTCCCGGTTCAATTCCAGGTCAGGGCACATGCCTGGGTTGCGGGCTTGATCTCCAGCAGGGGGTGTGCAGGAGGCAGCCCATCATTGTTTCTCTCCCACATGGATGTTTCTATCTCTCTCTCCCTACCTCTCTCAAAAGAAATCAATAAAAACATATTTTTAAAAATGAAATAAAATTAAAAATAAAAATATATTTTAAAAAACAAACAAAAAACCATCGTCCTAGATAGAAGTGATCTCTCCCTGCACTGAGCTCCCACAGCACTTTATCTAAATATCTTTTATGACACATAATTTCTAGCTTCTTTTATAGGTATTTTATTTTTAAAAGATTTAATTGAGTGTTTATTTTGTGTCAGGCACTATTCTAGATACTGGAACACAGCAGTGATCAAACCAAAACCCCTGCTATCATGGAGCTTATTTCTTTTTCTTTCTTGTTTTTTTAATCCTCACCCGAGGATATTTTTCCATTAATTTTTTTTTTAGATAGAGTGGGAGGGAGGGGGGAGAGAGAGAGAGAGAGAGAAAATCGATGTGAGAGAGACACATTAACTGGTTGCCTCTGGCACAACCCTGACCAGGGCCCAGGACCGAACCCACAACCAAGGCACATGCTCTTGATCGGAAATCTAACCTGCAACTCTTTGGTCCACGAGCCGATGCTCTAACCAGTGAGCCAAACCAGCCAGGGCTCTTCTTCTTCTTTTTTTTTAAAATTACAGTTTACTTTCAATATTATTTTGTATTGATTTTAGGTGCACAGTATAGTGGTTGGACAATCATATACTTTACAAAGTGTTCCCCCCAATATTTCCAGTACCCACCTGGCACCATACACAGTTATCACAATATTATTGTCTATATTCCCTGTGTTGTACTTTACATCCCCATGACTATTTTGTAACTACCAATTTCTACTGCTTATTCCCTTCACCTCTTTCACCCAGACCCCCAACCCCACTTCCGCACTGGCAACCACCAGTCCGCTCTCTGTGTCTATGAGTCATTTCAATTTTGTTTGTTCGTTTATTTTGTTCTTTAAATTCCACATATAAATGAAATCATATGGCATTTGTCTTTCTCTGACTGACTTACTTCACTGAGCATAATACCCTCCAGGTCCATCCATGCTGTCGCAAATGATTAAGATTTCTTTCTTTTTTATGATTGGGTTATAGTCCACTGTATATACGCACCACCACGTCTTCATCTACTTGTTTATTGGTGGGCACCTGGGTTGTTTCCATATCTTGGCTATTATAAATAATGCTGCAATGAACATAGGGGTGCATATATTCTTCAAATCAGTGTTTTGGGTTTCTTTGGATATATACCCAGAAGTGGAATCGCTACGTCATGAAGCAATTCCATTTTTAATTTTTTGAGGAAGCGCCATACTGTTTTCATTGTAGCTGCACCAACCTGCATTCCCACCAACAGTGCACGAGGGTTCCTTTTTCTCCACATCCTTGCCAACACTTGTCATTTGTGGATTTATTGATGATAGATATGAGATGATATCTCACTGTGGTTTTAATTTGCATTTCTCTGACAATTAGTGATGTTGAGCATCTTTTCATATGTCTATTGGCCATTTGTATATCCTCTTTGGAGAAATGTCTACTCAGGTCCTTGGCCCATTTTTTAACTGGATTGTTTGGGTTTTTTTGTTGTTGAGTAGTATGAGTTCTTTATAAATCTTGGATATTAACCCCTTATTAGATGTATCCTTGGTGAATATGTTCTCCCATTCAGTAGGCTGTCTTTTCATTTTGTTGACGGTTTCCTTTGCTGTGCAAAAACCTTTTAGTTTGATGTAGTCCCATTTGCTCATTTTTTCCTTTTGTTTCCCTTGCCCAAGGGGATATATCAGAAAAATATTGCTAAGAGAAATGTCAGAGATTTTACTGCCTATGTTTTCTTCTAGTAGTTTTATAATTTCAAGTCTTACATTTAAGTCTTTAAGCCATTTTGAGTTGATTCTGGTATATGGTGTAAGAAGGTGGTCTAGTTTCATTTTTTGGCATGTATCTGTCCAATTTTCCCAGCACCATTTATTGAACAGACCATCTTTACTGCTTTTATGTTCTTGCCTCATGTAACTTAGATTCTGATGGCAAAAGGAAGAGTGGGAACAGAGGCATGGAGGTGTGAAAGAGGTCATGTTGTAGAACTGCAATTATCCCCGTGGTTGAAGCAAAAGGTCTACTTAATTTGGATGTGGACGATGAAACTAGAAAGAAGGTCTGCACCAACCGGGGGAGATTCCAAATGCCAGGTTAAGAGATCGGAACTTTACTTTGTACATATAGAGTTGCTTCACATTAGTCATCATATTACATAATAAATCAGTGAACTCCAAATCCTTTTTGAAAGAAGCTTGGGTAAAAACAAACATTTCTGAATTGGTATTGTAATTATTTTCAAGTCTGCTTCCTCCATTAGACTCAATGCAACTGACTTTGAGCGTTAGTAGATGCTCAAAAGATGCCGAATGTATGAACAAAGGAATGACTAATGAGTACACTAATGAGCAGCTCTGAGGGGTTATGAGCAGGACAGAGGTGGCTCAATGTCTCATCAAGGTGTGGAAAGGAAGAGGTAAGGGGAGAGATGATGGAGAGATTGGCAGTGGATCTAGTGGTTAGGAGGCTATTGTGGTTAGACAGGTGAGAGGCCACCAACTAGATTAAAAACAGTGGGAATGAAGAGAAGAGGGTAGAAGAGGACCTAGCAAGTGATTGGCAATGAGGGCAAAGGAAGGAAAATGTCAAAGTCTCACTGAAGTTAGGAGCATGGGTGGCTGGGAGAGTGGCAGTGCCAGTGGGAAAATGTAAAGTCCAATGGAAGAGCAAGGTGCTGTATGAATGTCACTTCCTTTAATCCTCACCACCCTGGGGCATTATCACCATTAGCTTTCTGACTTCATCTTCTCTGAAGTTTGTCCCTGCTGACTGCTGGAGCCACACTAGCTGCCCTGCTGTTTCTCAGATGTGCCAGGCCTTTGCCCTGGGTCCCTCGTCACCAGATACCTGCATGGTCAAGGCCTCACCAACTCCACCTCTCTGCTCAGTGAGGCCTATTAAAAACTGCAGCCCACACTTATCCCAGCTCCCCGCCAGAATTCCCAAAGTCCCTTACCTGCTCTCTCTATTTTCTTCTTTTTATTATACTTATTACCTTCTAACATATGATATGACTTTCTTATTTATTACATCTACGGTTTAATGTCTGTCTTCCCTCATTAAAATGTAAATTCCATGAGGACAAGGATTTCTATTTCTCAAATGCCTTGAACAGTGGCTGGCACGTAGGTACTCAATAAGTAATTGTTCAATGAATTATCTCCATTTTATAGATGAGAAAACTGAGACTTAGAGAACTAATGCAACTTTCCCTAAATAACATGGCTGTCAGTCAATCTGTCCAATTCCAGCTTCCACTCTACCAGGCTGTCTTTAGACAGGCCAACTTTGAAGGAACAGTGGCCCATCTGGGAGGCAGTGATGATCAGGCAGTGAGAAATGTGAGATCAGAGCCAACGGCCACTTGTTCACAAACCGTGAAGTGGGCCTGGCTGGGGACAAGTCCACGTGTGCAGGACCTGAACTGCCTACAGCCTCAGAAACAAGCACTCTGACCACTGCCTCACCAAGACAACCAATGGTTTCATTTTCCAAGTGCAATGTGAAGAATCAGGCCAGCTTCTCCAGCAAAGCAGCTCCTAATTTTTCCAGCTGTCTAAATTGTCAAGTTAAAAACTTATCTTCAAGGGAATGTATTTAACAAAGGGACATGTTCTATTTCCCTTTTTACCACCCATCCAGTGGATCTGCAATTAGTTTGCCACCCCAATCCCTTTGCATAATCCATACACAGCACAGGCTCATTTTACACGCAGCACATTAACGCACTGGAGCTGCTCAAAATAAACAGGGTTGGCAAAGTGTAATTATTTCCAGCAAAAGAGTTGGTTCTGCATTTTGACAGTCATCTGATATATTACTGTACTCAATGCTAAACTGTGAAACTGCAAAAATAAAAGAAAGCATTTTTTTTAAGTTTCAAAAGTCCTCATTATTAAATTATGAAGCAGGTCACTTATGATGAGTCAGTCCAAAACCAGAAGGACAACAACGAAAGACTGCAGGAAGCTTGCCTTCTCTGTATGACCTCTAACATCTATCCAAGGCCACTGTGAAAGTTAAAAGAGAGGGCACACCTAGCCCAGCGCCTGGATCATAACAGGTCCTCGATAAATGTCCATTTTTGTCCTTAATTATTACTGCTGTTGTCCCAGCAGCAGAATTCACAAACTACCTCAATTTGTCCATTTGGTCATGATTCCATCATCCCCAAAGAGCTCTCAGTCCTCCAGGGAAAGGCAAGTAAATAGGTAATTCCCACACAAGGGATGAGTGCTAGGAAAGAGGGAGACAAGAAGGGGTGTGGGGGTGCAGAGAAAGAGCCCACCCCCTTTGGGAGAGCAAGGCCTGACTGAGCTGGAAAGGGGACTAGAGGTCAACAGAGCTTGGGGAAAGGTGAGGAGGTCAGGGAGGCCTGGAAGCCAGAAGAGCACATGATTTGGGGAAACTGCAATTAGAACCGGCCTAGAGTGGCCAGTGCAGGGCGAAGAGATATATTTAGACCTGCAATGGCCCCTTGCTTTGTGTTAACGTGACAAAATGCACTGGCTCCTTAACACAGTGGGAAGTGGCTGCATGTCTCCTGTAGCTCACCCTCCCCAGACCAAACTCCTGGAGGAAGGTGATCTCTGGCCCCAGCCACCGGGCTTCCCGTGTTTGCTCTCAAAGATGACAGGAAAGATCTCTCCCGAAAAGAGGACTTGACAAAATCCAAGCTACCAAGTGGCAACGTCTGAACGTGCTGAGTCAGCTGAACTTCAGGAAACAGAGCGTCCTTGGGAGACAGGGCGCATCACTTACACACAGAAAACTGCTCCTGTTCACGAAGGACAAACTGAAATGTTTAAAGTTGGCCTTCAATTATTAAACAAGCCCAAATGAGCTCTGGCAGGAAGACGGATCACACGCACTCACAGCGAGGGCTTTGGCGGGCCAGCCTGAATTGTGTTGGGGTTGTTCATCAAGGCACCACAGACAGGGCGAGATAGAGGGCTCTCTCGGAGGTGGCAGGGTCACGTGGTCACCAAGAGCATTTGGAGAACCCTAGGAGGAGACAGTCATACCAGAGCAGGGTAGAAAACGCGGTAAGAACCTGACCCTTCAGAAAACGTAGGTTTTTCCTGTGTATGACAGCCTATGCTTGCAAAGATCTCAGTAACAACTTTTCTCTCCTTGGATGGCATTTGCACACTGGCCAGTGTTTGGCTTCCTGTGTGGTACTTGGGCAGTTACTGTATCATCTCCCCTGGGGGATCAGAGCTGCCTTCAAAGCCTGCTCCCCTATTTACTAGCTGCATGGCTTCATTTCCCTCTCTCTACCCCCATCTTTGTTCCCTCCTCTCAACCCAAATCACTGCCTTGTGTTACCTCCAGTCTTGCCTTCTTTATCCACCTTCCACAAAGCCATCAAAGTGATGGCTGGGGTTGTTATAAAAATTAAATAACATGTGCTATCAAATAATAACCTGGCAAAAGAAGGGTCCTTATATTTGCTCCCTGCTACCCTCTACTCTTTTTCACAGAAAAAGTGACTATTTTCCTAACTGGGTGCTGGGCTCACCTTTTTTTATTTTATTTTATTATTATGGTTTTTAATCCTCACCAGAGGACATTTTTTTGCATTTATCTTCAGATAGAGCGGGAGGGAGAGAAGTAGGAAGAGAGAGAAACATCGATGTGAGAGAGACACATTGACTGGTTGCCACCCACACGACCCCAACCGGGGCCGAGGACAAACTGCAACCAAGGTACATGCCCTTAGCGGGAACCGAACCTGGGACTCTCCAGGCGGGGCGATGCTATAACTGCTGAGCCAAACCGGCCAGGGCATCACCTTTTTTATTTTAAATCAAAACAGTTATCCTGTGGGGCCTCCGCTTGGGTTGACATTAACTCCCCCTGGGGGTTACCCTAATAGGAAGAAATCTGGGTAATGATCTTGGGGCCAGGCCCTGTCACATTCTGACCTCGACCGTCCACCCGACCTGTTTATACCTCTGATTATGCTCCTCCCTCATTGACTCACCCACGAGGCCGACCTGTTTCCATGCCTGTGCAACCTTCTTCTCCCTCACAGCTGACTCCTGTCTGTTGGTGCAGGGATCACCCCCAGGCCTCGCTAGGCTTCTGCCCCTCACCTGGTTTGGGTACTGGATCCTGAGCCCCTGGAGAGCAGGGCCCACGTCTCAGTGCTCTGTGTTCCGCAAGCAGCACAGAATCCAGCACGCAGCAGAAGCTGGCCAGAGTTAGTGGGGTGAGAGGGACACTGTGCCAGAGGGCCCAATCCTGGGACATGTTCTTAGAAGTTCTGTCTTGAGGCCAAGAAAAAATTTCCTAGGATGGAAGCACTCCAGGAAGCCTAGGCAATGACAGATGAGCTGAGCACAGGCAATCTCCAAGACTCCTGGGACTCCAGAAGCCCTCACACTCTCTCTCCCGCGGTCCTCATACACTTGGAGCAGTTTATGTGAATGGGCCTGGACAGGGTGTAGACAGCACAGATTCCAGCCTCATCGGAAAGAAGTGTTGCAGAAGGACTGATGAGGCTGTAGAGAGTGATGTGGAGTCCTGGTCACAGGGGAAAACAACTTAACACAGTGCTGGGTGCTGGGGATGCAAAAGTGGGTGTGTGCTCAGCCCAAGCCCTCCCCCACCCCCTGAACCCCCATCACTGGACTCAGCATCCTGGACTGACACTCTAACTTACTTGTCAACTCCTAGACCACAAGCCCCTTGAGGGAAGAGACTGTCATACTGAACGTTATATCTACAGCATCTAGCATAGTGACTTGCACAAACCCAGGTCTACCAATTACTAGCGCTGTGATCTTGACAAATCACTTAAACTCTCTAAGCCTCAATCTCCTAGTCTGTAGAGTGGAGACGATAATAATCTCTACACCCAAGGAGGAGGAAATGAGTCCTTACTTAGCCCGATGCCTGATTTAGAGTCAGTATTCTACAATGGTTAGGTAGTAGTAGTATTATAAAGCAGATATCAAGCAAATGCTTGATGAACTGGGGGTAAGAGAGAGGGATAAGCATTCAAACAAATGATAACAAAATTATATAATAAAAAAATATAGCAGGAATACATTTTAACTACCTTAAGAGCAGAAAGGAGAAAGCACCTCATTTTGCCTGAGCATATAGTGAAAATTTCACAGAGGAGATAGTTAACACTTGCATTAAAATCTAAAGAATTGCCCTGCCAATGTGGCTCAGTGGATTGAGCATCGTCCCATGGACTGAGAGGCCCCAATTTGATTCCTGGTCAAGGCACATGCCCGGTTTGCGGGCTCAATCCCCAATGGGGGTGTACAGGAAGCAGCCAATCAATGTTTCTATCTCTCTCCCTTCCTCTCTAAAAAAAAAAAAAAAAATCAATAAAAACATATTTTAAAAAAAATCTAAAGAGCCTGGCTGGTGTGGCTCAGTGGTTGAGCGTCGACCCATGCACCAAGAGGTCGCCAGTTCGATTTCCAGTCAGGGCACATGCCCAGGTTGTGGGCCCGATCCCCAGTGGGGGGCATGCAGGAGGCAGCCAATCAATGTTCTCTCTCATCGATATTTCTATCTCTCCCTCTCCCTTCCTCTCTCTCTAAAATCAATAAAAAGGGAGGGAAAAAAAATTTTTTTTAAAGAACTAAAATCTGGTCCAAGGAATGGCATGTGCAAAGGCCCAGAGGCAAGACAGAGAATCTGATGTGCTCAGGAATTGCAAGTCTAGCTACAAGCAATGGAAGGAGTATGCAAAGGAGTGGTGGTGACACACAGGTAAGAGCCAACAGTTCCCTGCGTGCTCTTCCAAGAAGACACTGAAGAGCCACCGTAGGGTTCTGAGCAGAAAATGAATGGCTGTGTGGAAGGTGGATAAAGAAAGTAAGACTGGAGGTAACACAAGGTGGTGATTTGGGTTGGGTGAAGGGAACAGAGATGGGGATAGAGAGAGAGGGAAATGAAGTCAGCTCAAGAAACCAGGTAGAAGCTAAGTCTCAGAAAAACTGCAGCTGGCCCTTGGCACCCCTCAAGATGCCATCATATAAAGTATGGGTCTATAAGTTAGATAAATCATCTTCTCTCCATACTTGCTGCCTTACAATTTGTGCAACAGCAGAGCATGAATATGGAAAATTCCAGCTGAAAGCTCTGACCGGAGTAAGCAGGCTCAGAGGTCACAGTCACCAATGACAACTGAACAAAACCACCTACAATAGGCCTGGGACCAGGGCCAGCACTTTTCCACTCACATGCAAACCTGGGGCCCAAGTTTCAACAACAAAACCTTTTAGGTGTACTTTTTTTTAATGTCATTTATAGGAATTCAAGGTCCTCCAAGCACTTCAGAGAAATGGCTGTATTTTATCTCGTTGGTTCTTAAAAAAAACACAACAGTCTCTCTGCCTTACATGTCTGGGCGCCAACAAAAAGATGCAGTGACTCACCCAGTCTCTAGGGCCCCAGAAGTCAGTCAGTCAGTCTGTCCATCACAAACACACACTCTCACTCCCCACCACCACCTACCACCTAGCTGTGTGTGTGTGTGTGCGCGCGCGCGCGCGCGCGTGCACGCGCGCGCACAATAATATACTACTGTCCTGTGAAAAGAGCTGCATTCTAATGGCCTTGGGGGGCGGGGGGTGCAGGGAGGGAGGAAGGGAGAATTCAAGGCCATACATGACCATTCCTACTAAATAAACATGGTTGCCTTTGCTGCTTCCTACTTTGGTTTCAAACTAATTAGACAAAGCTAATGAGCAGGCAGCAATGGTGCTTGGTTCAGCTGTTCCAGACCCAAGTGTTTTTTACTTATTAAAAATAAAGACACCCAAGGGCTCAATTTGGTAAACATGTACACAGAGAGGCACATTTCCTTTAAAAAAAAAAAAGTTTTGCATTAAAAAAAGATATCTGTTTAATAAGTACCAAAAATCAAATGTACAATAGCAAGATCCCCGGCAGCACCTGTGTGCATCTTCAGACGTGTCTTCAAAGAACATTAGAGAGACACGCAGAAGACCTGAGTTCTAGTGTCAGCTCTACTTACCAGCTGCATGATCTTGGATAAACTATGTAACACCCTGAGCCTCGGCTTCCTCGGTAACAAATGGGCATAATGCTCTGCCTATCTCACAGAGTCTGGGGGGAAAGAATGTAATTAGAAGTGCTTTGCAAACTATAAAGCACTTTGTCAACACCTACTCAGTCAACAAATATTTACTGAGGGCCTATTATGTGCCAGGCATTGTTCCCCTTCAACTGTTACCATCATCACCAACACTGCACCTCTTCAGCTCAATCACTGGGCGTCAGTTTCAAATGCAGCCTGGTCTGTGGTCTCAAGCCGCCCACCCGTTCCCCCAGCTCTTTCCCCACTGAAGCATTAGTCACTTGCCTCCATCAGGAGATACTTAGTGACATCTCAGGCCTGGGAGGCCCTGGGACATGTTAGTACAAATGATGATGGGCACAAGGGCCTCCTGCCACCTCTGTTACCTCAAAGGGCCTGAACCTAAGAAGCTTTAGAACCTTACTTTCCATAAGCACAGAACAAGATGATTCCTATAACCAGGGCCAAGGTAGGTGAGCAGATGGTAAGACTGCATGTCTGTGACCTTCTGGTATCAGAGTGCCTAGCTCCTTGGCCTCACCAGGTGACCTTTACCTGTGGGCTCAGCTCCAGCCTCAGCCTAGCCCTGATAGTCAGTCCTGTCCTCAGTTGGGAGAGGTTTAAAGGACCTGAGGTTAGTAGCTCAGAAGCAATCTCGGTGTGCTGCCATTCCTTCCCTGACCTTATTCCTTGGTTTTCATCACTCTGCATCAGCCTTATTCCAGAAACCATGCCTTGCTTTGTGCCAGAGGTCCAGCACGTAGAACCCTAAACTGTTTCCTCTGTCTGAATCCCCACCTAGTGAACTGCTCCACCAAGACCACAGTCCGGCCTTACTACTACTCTAAGAGATTGTCTTGATGCAGAATCTACCCTGGAGCCTCCTGAGACAAGAGCTCCTAGGAATTCATCTCCACACACCTCAGCGTGCAGCTCAGCATCTGGATGTTGTAGGCACACAATACATGTTTATAGACTGCAGAGCTTGCCCGCTAGCCTGGAGGACTGCAGCATCTGCTGCTATGCCCTCCCCACTCCCAGGGCCTCCTTGATGCCATGTTCTCTGGCTGTTGTGCTGCTCCCACAACCCCGGGCCCCAGGGCTGGTCTCCGGGTCAAACCTACCTACCCCATTCCCAGTATGTCCCCTTTGTCATATAGTGCATTCTAAGAGTCAAAGTGCTAAGGAAATGCTGAAGTCTGGTGGCGGGCTCAGCGTCTCAAACCCTTTCACTCCTAGAATCCGAGAGTCTGAAGACTCTGTTTGGGCCATCTGGCTCCCCTGGCACCAGTGTAGAAAGGACTCAAGTTCTGTTCAGCAAGCACTGCTGACACTGAGAATGGTGAGAGGGAGGTTGACACAGAAAATGTCTCACTACAACCTAAGGAAGAAGGGCTCTGGGTGGGTCTAGACTACAATGTACCAGGTTTTGGCTTTATGATGTTGCTCTAAACCTGATCACAGGAAACCTTACTTCTACTGCTTTATTTCTATTTCTTTCCAGATCCACAGATGAATCTGGATCTGTGGTATATATAACACCAAGGGAAAGTGATGACCTAAAATTCAGTCCTGGTCTCTTCCACTAATTGGCTGTGTGACATCAGGCAAGTCACACTCCTTACCTGGGTTCTCTTTCTCCTCCTTTGCACAGGCACAGGCTTAGATTTGGTGATCCAGTTCTAAGGACCTTTCTTTGTCTGACATTCAGCAATTTCCTTTCTACTCTAAGTGTGGATCTCAGACCACAGCAGAAACGCAGAGTAGACCTACTGAGTCAACGTACAGAATCCAAGTCTGCATTTGAACAAGATCCCTAAGTGATCTGCATGCACAGTGGAGTTTGGAAACACTGTTCTGAAAGACCCAGGCCAACCTGGAGCACGTCTGCAAGAAGCTGGAAGAATGAGTCTGTCCCAGGACTTGACTGAATGTGATTAGAAGCAGCTGGCCAGCAGTAAGGGCCAGGGAGAAATGCTGTAAGATCCTTTTATACTCAGCTGTGATCCATAAAATATCTCTCAAGTGTTTAGAGTCTTCTAAATTTGAAGTCTTTAGATAAAATGACTTAGAAACACTAATTATGCACAGAAGTCTAACCATGAACCAAGCATTAGTGAATGCAGGGCTCCTTCTGTACTGGCATGCTGCCAGCAGGCACTGAGCAGACTCCCAAATCAGCAACAAGGTCACCTCTGAAACCACAGCACTTCTCCCAGCCCACCTACCTCCCTGTCCGACCAGAACTTCAGTCTCAGCTGGCATCCCACAGACAAGACCATACAAAAAGGAATGCCACCTAGACCCATACATTAGGGCAGAGGTGAGAGATGGACACAACCTCTGAGGTCATAGACCCACAGAGTCAGAAATGGAAGAAGAGGAGAAACACAGTTTAAACAAACCTTGACCTTGCTTCCAAATCCAGGGAAAATACCAGCTTCTGCTTGGTGAACATCTAAACTGAGAGGTCTCATTCAGCCAATGAGCCTTTGAGACAAGCAGAGAAACCATCCTGAGCCCTGGATTCAAATCCTGGCTCTACTCTAATGTGCTGTGTGTCCCTGAGAGACAGCTCCTGCCTTTCCCCCTCCCCTCCAGATGAAGAGTCAACACTTGCTTCTCTGATTTGGGAATCTACTACACACTGTAGAATTATTCTTCTTTGTTTGCAAAGCCACATCACCCACTAAGCAAGGGCTATATCTCAATTCCCTATTTCCTTAGCAATGGAGGGGACAAGAAGAGGGAGGGAGGGAGGATGGGAGGGGAAGCTTGGACTTGATGACTTTGCAGGGCATCAGCAAGTTGAAAAGAACACCCTTCCTTGAGGTACTCTCAATGTCACAGTGCCCATTTTTCACCTTAAGGACACTGTGAAAAAATTACCGATAACCCTCAGAGCCCAGCTCTGAAACTCCTCATTGCACCTGCCAAAGGCTCCTCTTCCACCTCATGGTTTCAGATCACACAATAAATACACACATCGTCAGGATTTCTGACCACCTGATTTCCCCAACCAACTCTGATAGAAATAGCAAGTACAGATCTGACTATAAAATTCTCTACAAGCTATTAGTTATAGCTGTACTATACTCAGTCTCCTAAAATCAATCTTCAAGACTTCCAAACCCTACACAGAACCTAAAGGGGCAAGTCCACAGGACTCCTGAAACCTCCTGATTATACTTCTTAAATTATCCTACCATTACTGTGGTGGGGGACATGGGCAAGATGGCTGAGTACTTACTAAATGGACTATGGCCAGCCCCAGTCCTCTCGCAGGGAGGGATGAGGGCTTGCCTTTGTGAGTCTTCACTGAGAGCTGACCCCTGCTGGACCTCTAAGATGCACCTTCTCCTAGGACACCTTCTCTGACCATCAGTGTTGCCCGACATGCCCATCCCAACACTCCCTCCATCATCTTGTACAGCATCTTTCTCTCCCATACACTGTAAGCTTTGTGAGGACAGGACTGTGAAACTTATCTCTGTATATAGGGTGGCCTACACATAGGAGTCATTCAACAGATGTTTAATGAGTGACTAAATAAATGGGCCAACGGATGAAAAAAGAACAAACAAGAACCAAAGATCATTTACTGTTTTATCAGTGTCAGTCAAGACCGCCCTTCAAACTCGTTGTGAGTTAGGCCTCCTCCCTATTCCAGAAGCTAGAACAGAAAGAGAAGACCCAGGAGGTTAAATCTGGGATTCAAATTGGCTTGGAATTTTTTCTGGACTACCAAGTAGGCTATTCTCACCTACTTCAGGTTCGGCAGTGTTGTGCTCCTCTTACCAGAATCGGTAGGTCGGAAGTTTATTCTTTAGAAACTGGATACTGTTTATATTTTAGTTATTAAATGCAATGTGAAAGTACTCAGCACATATTCACTGTTTAAATTCACATTTGTTGAACCTCGATCTATAGAATTCTATTTCTCCATGTCATAAAGTAAGAATCTGCAAATAGCGGAGTTACAGAACCACTCTGGGCCACCCACTTTTGTGAATATAAAAGCACTTAAGTAAGGCAGGCTGACTTGGGTGGAATAGCCTCTATTTTTCATCCACTTATATAACTCTGCATTGTCAAAGTGCACCAATAACTGGTGCTGTCATCTCTCATGCCCCCAAGAAACACCTCCTTTGGGGCGCTTTCTACATTTATTTTCAATTGCCAGATCCCCAGAGGAAAAAATCAAATCACTGACGCTATTTCAAACTTCATGCTCAAGGCAGCCACTAAGAGGATAATAGGGCAGCTCAGCTTTTGCTCTCTTTGAGACAGGAAGACACCCCATGGCTGTAAAGGAAAGGCAGGACATGTGTGAGAACATTCAAAATAGAGCGAGGAAACCCAAAACAACAGCAAGATAAGAGGAGCTGGAGAAAAAAGCTGTTTTGGAATTATGAATCAGTCCAAGGTAACTTATTATGCTATTATATAAGAAACAAACTGAGCTCTCAGAATTGCCATTCATTTATTGTTTCATCCATTCATGCGTTCATTCAGCAAACATTCATTGGGTACCCATTATATGCCAGGCAGTGTGCTAAGCAGGCAGGAAGAAGAAGGATTCTAGTAAGTAGCAGAACATCAGTCCACAACTGCTCACCATGTTCCTGCCACACTAGCCTTCCTTCAGGTCTTTGTACAGGGCCCTTTCATGCTTCAGCACAAGTCTCAGCTTCAATGTTTCTTCCTCGGAGGTCTTGCCTGATTTGTACCCTGACCCTACCCTGGACTGGATTAGGCTTGCCTGTTATATACTTCCACAGTATCTCCTTTTTAAGGCTCTATATACTCATCATTACTTTGTCTTCCCCAATAGATGGCAAGCTCCATGTGGGCAGGGACTGCCTTTCCAGTGACTAGCACAGTGGCTAGAATATAGCAGGACTCAAATATTCACTGAACAAATGAATGAACTGGGGTTTATGGACAAACTACAGGCCCTGAAATGTGCATGGGGAAAGTGTGGGATTTGGAGCTCAACAGACTCAAACTTGAACCCCAATTTCACCACTCCTTAACTATGTCACCTTCAGCAAGTCTCATGATCTCTTTGAGCCTCATCTGTAAAATGGAGATAATACTTATGAAGATTAAATAATATGATGTGAGTAAAGTGGTACACAGTAGATTCTTAAGAAATATTACCCCTTACTCCCCCTCCCCCAAAATCTACAGTAAAGAAATAAATGATAACAGGCACAGCCCCAACCCTATAGAACTTATCCACTTAACAAGACAGGAATCAGGCACAGGTTAACAAAACACAAATGGGGGCACGTCAGGACAGGGGTGAACTTGAGCTTCCACAATCTACCTGACCAAGGTGTAACACTGGGCCCAGGACCAAGCCTGCAGTTTGAGATCAGACGGCTGCAGCTATGGGAGAAGATGGCAGAGACTGAGTCTATTCCTCATGCCAGAAAATGGCCTTGAAGCCTTCAGACAAAACTATGCAGTCGTCCCTCGCCACTTCGCGCTTTGACTTTCGCGGCTTCACTCTATCATGGTTTTTTCAAATATATTCATTAAAAAGTTGATCGAGACAGTGAAAATGATACAGCACACGCTCAGTTGTCTGAGTCAATTATACACCCCTGTATTACAATTAAAATTAAAAATTACTGTGTGTATGAACTGTAGGCCTGTGTATTCGAGCACCCCAGGAATCCTTCAACGCCAGGTGCAACTGCTAGAGTCTGGAACGGATTAACCGCGATAAACGAGGGACGACATCTCTTCCCCAACTATGCTGTCCAAAGGGAACTAAAGGGCACCCAAAGGTCTACAAGTTGGTTACAGTCACTGAGGAAGACCATTGAGGGGAAAGGTGGGACAATGTAGGTCTAGACTCAAAGGACAAGGCTCAAGGTCAAACTCTGCCACCTATTACATGTGTGCTTCGGGGACAAGTCTTTCCCTTATCTAGGCCTCATTTCACCATCTGCAAATGGAAGGAACAGGACTAGGATGATGTCTAAGAGCCCATATAGCACTAAAGATGTATGTCACCCGGCTGTAATCAGTGGGCAGAGGGAGACTTCAATCACACACACCACTGATCTGTCATTCAGCTGCACTCTCAATTACAAAGCGATGAAATGGTCAGAAGGAAGAGCTAATACGGTATTTCCTGATCCTGTTTAGTCTCCCGATTCAACGCTACACCGATTCCTTCTGCATTTGCAGTTTACTAGAAAATATCATCACAGGCACTCCCTTAAACAGCTACCATTTATTACTTGCGTGGGTATTTTAGGTCTTCTTTTTTTTAAGACTAACGCAAGTAATATAAAGACTAATCAATAAAATTGCCAAACAAAATTTACCCAGAAAATTATTTTCCCCTTTCTTTGTTTCCATTAATAATAAAAATACCTTTAATGAACTGCTGACCTGCACTGATAATCAGACAACTACTAGAAGGGACATGGGGACAAATACATAATGCCTACTTCACAAACAAGTGAGAGAGTACTGTAACCCATTCATAACCCAGAGCCTTTTTCTTATGGAAACAATACTATAAATAATACTCAATATCCGGGGCCTGCTGCCTTACAACAATATCCACCCTCACACCCAAACACATACCCAACTAAGCACCCGTTAACATACCCTAACATCACTCTGGGCTGGAGAAACAGAGTGATAAGACACAATTTCTTTCCTTAAGGTCTGAGGATACAAGTCAAGTAGTCCCAGCTGTGGAAGAAAAAGTGGCAGACTGGAACCGGTCCATATGCCAGAAAATGGCCTCTGGAAGCACTTAGACCGAAGAATGAATTGGAAAACACTGCCCAATACCCACACCATGGAAGCCACATAAGCCTGGGGCAGTAGTTTTCACAGTGTGGTCCCAGGCCATCAGCATCAATACCTCCTGGGAACTTGTTAGAAATCAAATTCTCAGGCTCTGTCCCACACCTACTGAAGCAGAAATCCCTGGGGTGGGGTCTAGCCATCTGGGTTTCAAGAAGCCCCCCAGGTGTCCTTAAGTTTGAGAATCACTGCCTTAGAGCATTCCCAACTACTGCATATTCACAGTAACAATGGTAGAAAACTAAGTTGCCCATTAAACCTAAGAGAAAAACAAGAAAATGGGGTAAGAAATAGGTTCAAAGTATCTTAGATGTTAGTATTTTGGAAAAAGCAGGTTTATTAGAGGAGGAAGAGACAGAAATGCAGGTTCTGATGCAGGAAATGTCTGCACAGAGAGGAGCCTCTGAAGACTACGGCCCGGGCCTTTTCCTGTGTGGTCCCTTCATTTCCAAATATAGGCTTTTTCTGTGTCCCCCGCTAAGAGCTCATCACTTCAGAGGGTGTTCCCACACATTCAGTAGCAGGGCTCTCAGATTCAGCAACCACAATTAAGGTCATTAAAAAAAAAAATTTTTTTTTTACTTATAAGTAAGAGGAGGGTGGAAATTTAAAAAAAGGAAGGACCAATAAATGCTGTGAGGGCACTAAATTTAAAAATGAAGGGAGAATTAAAAATGAGAGGGAGAAAGAAATATGTGAGTACACATAAGAATGAGATTGTCTAAAGTAGAATTTGCAAAGCTGCACAACAAAAGAAAGAGGAAGGTAAACCCAGGAAGGAGAGAAGAAGTAGTGAAGGAATATTGAGACGGTCCTTGGCCTCTGCCACCAGGTGGCGAAATCAAGCCAGCACAGCTTAGTTACTGTCCAAAAGCTTGTGTTGATTTGTCCTTTCTTGTTTTGTTGTTTTGGGATGGGGATGGAGATGCAGAGCAATTTCAAGTTGGGTGGCTGGGGCCAGGGAAAGCATACTGAGCAATGGATTGTTTTTATGCATGTTAATTCAGTCAGTGCCCTTAATTAGGGAATATCATTGTATCTTACAATGTGGGAACAACCATGTAATAAAAAAGTGCCCTTCGTGATAAAGGCTATACTGAGTTATATATTAATTTTTTACTGAAACTAAGTTTTTAAGATAATACATTTGATTTTAAAATACTTATTTTCCTGGAATAAAACTCAATATCAAGTTAGGTCAAATATTACAGTCCAAATGCAATTTTCCTCCAGCACACCACAAAATGTTAAATACTGAGGAAGACAGTAATAATGAAAAGTCGGCTGTACTGTAACAGCACATTTCCTGAAGAGATTATCTGGGGTTCTACAGGTCACAAAAGAAAAGACACACATGGTTAATCATAAATCCATCTAAAGATAGTTCATTTCTATCATTTCTCATTTTTAATGGAAGCTTAAACAATTCTCTAGGCTTGAAAGGTTGTAAACTTAATAATGTTCCAATTCACTACTAGTTCCCATTGATTTTCTCTGATTTTAATCTGTATTGATTGATTAATGTCATCTTGTGCAATTCAAATGGCAAATTGAGGAAGAAGATGATATGCATTGAGTTGGCCCCTGTTAGGAAGAGCACTAAACTGGGAATCAAGAGACCTGGGTTCTAGTCCTTTCTCAGCCACTACTAGCTGTCACCCCTGGGAAAGTCATTTCATCTCTCTAGGCCTCGGGTTCCTCCTATATAAAATGACACAATAACCTTTACCGTAACTCACCAAATTGTTACAATAAGCTAATGAGAAAATAAGTTATTATGAAACAGTACCTAGATTTCCCTAAATCCAAGTCAAACAAATAAATAACCCCTCGACTAAAGAACAAACTACTTTTAAAAGCTTTTAAAATTAGACCCGGCCAGTGTGGCTTCAGTGGACTGAGTGTTGTCCCACGGACTGGAAGGTCGGGGTTCGATTCCCAGTCAGGGCACATGCCCGGGTTGTGGGCTTGATCCCTGGGGGGGGGCGTGCGTACAGGAGGTGGCTGATTGATGTTTCTCTCTCACATCAATGTTTCTCTCTCTCCCTTCCTCTCTCTCTAAAAAAATCAATAAAATTTTAAAAAAGCTTTTAAAATTAGGCAAAGAAAAATACTATGCTGCTTTAAGGATCACAAACACCAAGATGCACAGGGAAGAAAACTGAAAAATAGTTCTCTATGTTGCATCCTCAAATTTTGTTATAATCAAAATAAGTGTCTTTGGAAAATTCAAGTTTGCATATTCCCAAATGATGCTAGAGTTACCATAGCAACAGATGGCACCATTCAGTTGGAGCAATCAATAATAGCCACCAATCATAAGTAAGGATATGAAATAATAACAATAATAAGACAAATAAAAATACAATAATTAATAAATAAATAATGATACGAGAGTAAACTCACAACTGTAAACCCCTGTATATTATAGCTTTGCCCACCCCTGTGTATTATAGCTTTAGGGTAGGAAATAATTTCTTAAAATGGTGGCAAAAATTCTAACTACAAAGGAAATACTGTTACATTTGACAGCAAAATTAAAAATTTTTGTTCATAAAAAACTGCCATAAAATCAAAAACACCCAGAAAATGAAAGAATATATTTGCAAAACATGTTCTTGACAAAGAATTAGTATCTGGAATATATAAATATATATATAAATAATTCTTCTAAAAAATTCAATGGAAAAATGGACAAAAGAAAAACTGATACATCACAGAAAAGGAACCTGAAATGGCCTACGAGTATGAAAAAAAGCAACCTCACTAGTAATCAAACAATTGCAAATTTAGAAAGCTACCCCAATGAAATAATACCATTTCATACCCATCAGTTAGTAAACTTAAAACATCTGAAAATATCACATTTTGTAAACATCTTATAATACCTAAAGACCCAGCAATTCCACTCCTAGACACAGACCCTGAAGAAATGCTTGTTTTGTGCACCGAGCATTGTACAGGACTTTTCATAGCAGCAATACCTGTATTCACGAAGACCAGAAGTAACCCACATGTCTATGAATTGAAGAACTGACAAATCAATTCTGGTATAATTACACAATGGAATACTAGAGCACAGAGATTCTATAGCCCTGTGATGGGTATGTCCTATGGATGAATGTATCCCTGTAATATGGGGCTGTGTCCCATGTGACCCTGCATTCCCAAGTGTGTCTTAAAACCCCAGTTCCCAGCCCCCTAGAGCCTATATCTGGTCCCAAAATCCCTTGATCCACCATGACAGTAGCTTCCCTTTATTGCTTTGCCTATTCTTTCTTGACATGTAGTCTTACTTATGGTTTATCTTTTACGTAATGATGGCTGGTAATTTAACCTACTTTTGCCCACCCCTGTATTTTCCAATATTATCTCATAAACTTCTATGATTTGAACTTTCATCTTAATTTTTTATCATATTTTAGGAATGAATCCAATTATATTGGGGAAAAAAACAGCCATCAACAAGTGGCTCTGCTTTTCCTATGATGACAATCACAAGAAAGTTTCCACTAAAGGTGGTACCTATATACTTATACTTCTCTGAAACATAGTTTCAAAATGCTCATGAAATTAATAAGATTTGAATAATTTTCAGAATAAATTGAATAATGAAAAATACTACGATTTTTTTTTTAAGTGTTGAGATCCTTGAATGAAAGGTATTGTCTGGGTACGTATATCATTGCTATTATCCAGGAAGGAATATCAATCAAATTTACTTTGAATGTTTCTTTAGCTGCTATATTAATAAATGGTAACATAATACATAGTAAATATGTACTCAATAAAACAAGAGCTTTCAATCTCTCTTTTAGTAGATATTGAAATTCAAACAAGCCAAACCATCCATCAGACAATCCAGGTCACAGAGCTAGAAAAATATTAGCTTAGTTTGCCTCCCAGCTGGTAGCCCAGACAGAGTTTAATCCAGTTACCGATACAGGAGAAAAGAAACTGCCTATGTCATTTACCTTTAATTCACTGTCCTATTGAACCCACATATCTAACACCTCTCCTCCAGGTAAGACCACAGCTTAGATATTAGTTCTACTATTAACTAACAATGGTTCACTTTGATATGATGAAACTAGTGGTGGGGGCCATGACTGGGGCAATCTTTTTTTTTTTAATCCTCACCCAAGGATACGTTTTTATTGATTTGAGAGACAGAAGAAGGGAGAGAGAGAGGGAAACACCAATGTGAAGGAGAAACATCAATCAGTTGTCTCCCATATGTGCCCCAACTGGGGATCGAACCTGCAACCTAGGTATGTGCCCTGACTGGGAATCGAACCCCCAACCTTTTGGTGTACAGGACAACTCTCCAACCAACTGAGCCACTGGCCAGGGCTGGGGCAATCTTTTTTTTTTTTTTTTTTAAACTCACCCGAGGACACGTTTCCATTTATCTTCAGATAGAGTGGAAAGAGAAACATCGATGTGAGAGGGACACATCGATTGGTTGCCTCCCACAAGATCCTGACCAGTGCTGGGGACCGAACCACAACCGAGGTATGTGCCCTTGGCCAGAATTGAACCAGCGACTCTTTGGTCTGAGGGCTGATGCTCTAACCGCTGAACCAAACCGGCCAGGGCAGGGCTGGGGCGATCTTAATGTAAGAACTTCATAAAGACCCCTAATCCCCTGGCAATTCCAAAACAAACAGATTGCTACGCCTCAAGCTACATGACATTTGTAGCCCAGGAAGAAAAAAGGACCTTAAGACCTCAACCAAATGAGTTTCTAATAAAATCACATAACCAAATAATTTTATCTGATTTTACTTTTGTAGAAAATAAATTATCTGTTGAAAGGAAACTTTATCTACAACTCTGCCACCTAACGCCACATCTTTATTTCGTGATTCAACGTTCCCTTCAAATCCATATCTGAACCCAAACTGAATTTTACTCTGAGATAAGAACCAGTTTCCATTTCTCACTTAATCTAGAGAAAGGTTTTCCCAGCTGTGTCCTGTGGAACCCTGGTGTTCCTCGGATCAGGAGCTTTCACAAAGGGGGCCTGGCTGCCAGCAGGCCGCCGAGTTGTAAGGCTTCATTCTCTCTCCTCACGTCCCTGTCCCTATTCCCAACCCAATCGGAAAGTTCCATTTTTATCTCTTTTAGATCTTGAGATTTTGCATAAAATTTTATTTGAAAATAAACAAAAATAGTTTTATTACTACTAAGCATTTAAAAATTAAGAATGCATAGAATCATGAAATTTTAGGGCTAGAAAGAACCTTAGAGATCCAGTGTTTTTATTTTACAGAGGCTAACAGAAAACCCAAAGAGAAGAAAGGCTTGCCCAAGCTCACACAGGCAACTGTAACTAGAATTAGATTCGAGGTCTCCAGCTTGAGGATCCCCAGCTTGAGGATCCTATTCCTAATTCAGGAGCTATTCATTTACTCTTTCAGTAAATATTTATCAAACGCTACTACGTGCCCAGCACTGATTCAACCACCGAGAAGTTAAAAGGGACAAACAAACGCTGCCTCATGGCACCTACAGGTTAACAGAGGAAGACGGATAAAAAACACAACAAACAAGTCAAGCACATAGTATATTATAAGATAATAAAGCAAAAAAGGGAATGGGGCACCAGGGTGTGGGCGGGTAGCAGTTGCAATTGGTGATTTTCTTCAAAGATCATCACCATTTGGTCTTTATGTACCTAATAAGAATATGTGTGTATGTACTATAACTCTCATTAATTCAGGTTCACTAATTCAGAAGAGGAAATAATCTAATGGTAAGTCGGTCTGTTTTTTTAAATGGCATACAAAGCAAATAAGTATAATACAAGCAAGGTTTTAAAATTCTTTGGTAAAATTGTTAACCAGTACTTTAGAAAAACACAGGAGCAAGATATTAATTTTTGCACTTGGCTCTAGAGGAAGCCAAGAATGTGGCCCAAAAAAAGGGGGGGAGGGGCTATAAAAAAGGACTCTCAAGTTCCATGCTATCATTCAAGTATCAACACCCTCTAACGTGCCAAAAGCATTATATAATATCTTAGTAGTCATATCAGCATTATTATTTGAATCCAAAGTAACCCTAATGACACATTACATTTATAGACTTCTTCATAGTTTTCAATGTGTTTTCCATGCATTATTCTCGTCTAAGTAATAAAACAGCATTTTTTTTTTCTTTTCATTTTCTAATAAGGAAGGCTGGCCTCTCAGTCCATCCAGGGTAACATAAAGCTCCCTGCTCTCCAGGGCCTATATTCTGGTCCAGGTGTGGCCCTGGCCAAAGACACCAGCAAGCCCTTCACAGAGACTCACAGAGTTAGGGGGTACCATTTAATAGGGCTGAGGATGGCAAGAGCATGTGGGGTACCTTTAAATTCCCTGTACCATTTGAGGGGTAAGGGAATTTTCAAGTGAGACACTTCAGACACTCAGGCATCTGTCATCAGACCAGTGATCAGCATAGGGATCGAGGACCTAAATACAAACTTTAATAATTCTTGACATAGTAGATATGTGTTGAGAGCCTTTAAAAAGTCTATATCCTTTCATCCAGGAATCCTACTTCTAAAATTCCTTCCTGAGAAAATAATCAGAGATTTGACCAAAGATTTAGGTACAAAGGTACTGATCACAGCATAATTTTTAGTAGCAAAACTTGGAAACAACTTAAATTTCCAAAAATTATCATGTAAATTGAGGCATACCCAAATAATGGAATATTATTTGTAATGTTAAATGGTTATTTTAAAGACTATTCAATAATATGGGGGAAATGTTCCTAATATCATTACAGGTGGATAATCTGATATAAAGCAAACATACTATCTATAATACCTCAAGTTTAAAAAAAAAATACATATAGAAAAAAGCTTTAGAATGTTACAAGTGGTCTTCTCCAGGTTGTGAAATTATGGATGATTCTGGTGTTCTATAACTCTACAGTGAGCATGCACTATTTTATAACAAATACTTAAAAATTATTTTTTAAAATATCTGTCCTACCTATCTTCCAGAGCAGTGATAAAAATTAAAATGAAGGAGAGCTTTCTAACAATAAGAACCATCCTAAAATGGAAGCCCCAGGGAGAGGTTCAAGCAGCACTGTGTGAGTACGCGGCCCCTCACTAGGTCAGACTATGAACACCGGGGATGCAGAGGCCTCTGTGAAATCCCTCCACCCACAGGATGTGTCCAGCATTGCTGGCAAGGCAGAGCTGGATTAGGTGGGCCCCACCCTTCCTGCCTAGTGAGTGCCCTGATGATCAGTGGTATGCTCTGTGAGGGGTAGCGCAAGCAGTCAGTGGCCAACAAAGAATCTCTGAGGACCAACCCTAGCAGACAATGGCCACTGTGCCCTTACCAGCTTCCAACACCCCAAGTGGTAAAGGCCCTTCTGCCCAGAAAACATGTTGCTAGGACCTCTGTTACCAGGATACAGTGCTCATGGTAACTTCCCTGAGGACCTAACCTGGTCCTAAGGCTTCATTTTGTTTTGTCCCATCATTTGTTTGGTCCACCAACCGTTTTAAAAGACAATATACCTGAGTAGGTGTTTGGCTTGGCCACCACACAGTATAAGCCCCTTAACTTACACCTATGTCCCTGCAGGCACTGAGCTTGTGATAGAGGGGAAAACCAAGACTCAAAGGACGTGATTTGTTGAAGGCCACGCTGGAAGTTGTTGGCAATCTGGGCCTAGAACCTGGGTGTCCTGACTTCCAGTTCAATGTAGTACATTACAAAACCCCCGGCTCTCCAGAGACTCTAGACTCCTGCTATCAGGAGGGCCCCAGACTCTTCCACCTCCTGTGGTCTGTTTGTTCAGGGTCACAGGAGATGTTAGTTATTACATTAGTGACCTAAACACAGGGAAATAAGAAGTCCAGTAACTGACAATGGGCAAACAGGAAAAGCAAGGACATGCTAGGAATGAGAAACTGAGGAGACAGAAGACCCTCAGCTCCCTCAGGATGGGTGATAGAAAGCCAAGTTTAAAAAAGTGAACAAATAGCATCTTAACGCTAAGTAGGTGCATGAACAAAGCTGTAATCACCCATACTGCTCACCAGAGAAGACAGGCAGGGATGCTCACGGTATCAGAGGAGGCCAAATTGATAGAACAAAAGAGTGTTAGGAAAAGATAATCCATTTCTGCCTTGGTGTCTTGGTCTCCTCAGCTTGGCTGTAACCTTGCTCATATAAGACAGTGATCTGTGTGGGACAGAGAATAACAAATATGATAAACTCTGAATGAGCAAATGTTACATTCTGGACACCCACTCTAGGTCCATCCATGCTGTCGCAAAAGGTGAGAGTTCCTTCTTTTCTATGGCCATGTAGTATTCCATTGTGTAAATGTACCATAGCTTTTTAATCCACTCATCTACTGATGGGCACTTAGGCTGTTTCCAGATTTTGGCTATTGTAAACAACACTGCTATGAATACAGGGGTGCATATATTCTTTCTGATTGTTTTGGGATTCTTAGGATATATTCCCAGAATTGGGATCGCTGGGTCATAAGGCAGTTCCATTTTTTATTTTTTCAGGAAACTCCATGCTGTTTTCCACAGTGGCTGTACTAGTCTGCATTCCCACCAACAGTGCACTAGGGTTCCCTTTTCTCCACATCCTCACCAGCACTTTTTTTGTTGATTTGTTGATGGTAGCCATTCTGGCAGGTATGAGGTGATATCTCACTGTGGTTTTAATTTGCATCTCTCTGATGATTAGTGACACTGAGCATTTTTTCATCTGTCTCTTGGCCATCTGTATGTCCTCTTTGGAGAAGTGTCTAGTCAGGTCCTTTGCCCATTTTTTAATTGGATTGTTTATCTTCCTGGTGTTGAGTTGTACACGTTCTTTATATATTTTGTAAATTAACCCCTTATCAGATGTATTATTGGCAAATATGTTCTCCCATATAGTGGGTTCCCTTTTCATTTTGATGCTGGTTTCTTTTGCTGTGAAGAAGCCTTTTAGTTTGATATAGCCCCATTTGTTTATTTTTTCCTTCATTTCCCTTGCCCTAGGAGATATATACTGACAAACAAAAGAGAACCAGAGGCATGGATGGATACATGGAACAGACTGACTGCTGTCAGAGAGGAAGCGGGTGGGGGAGATTGGATGAAAGAAGCTGAAGAGATTAGCCATCATATATACATAGTCCATGGACACAGACAACAGTGTGGTGATAGCCAGAGGGAAGGGGGGGCGGTGGGGGCTGGGTGGAGGTAGGCAGAGGGGGGAAAAAGGGGAATATCTATAACAGTATCAATAATAAAAAATAAAGTTTTTTTTTAAAAAAAGACAGTGACTCTATTTTACCTTGGGAAGGGGTAGAAATCTGGTGATATGTTGTATTTTTCCTACCATTACATTCATATTCTCAGAAAACAACTGATAAAAGGGTAGAAGGTGGGGCAGGGACAGGAGGAAGAGAGAGTAGCAGGACAAGGAGAAAAAGAATGGAAGATTAGGGTAGAGGGAAGAAGTTAAGAGGAGAAAATCATGCTTTCACAGTAAACAAGTTAGATGACAAGCCAGAAACAAGAGTTCTTTCTTTCTAACTTAAAAGGAAGGCCGACTTCACTGTTCTCACTGTTATCCGCCCACCTGTCTCCATTTCCCTCCCCAAGCCCATTGGCTTTCAAGGTAATGAAATATCAAGGTAGATAAGGCAAGAGCACTTGAGTGTGGACATGAAAATCCACCTGTCCTCAGACCACCTCTTGCACTGGAACCCTCTAAGCTGCCCTGAGTCTTCTCAGCTGGGAGGGCTGCTAACAACGGTGAGCTAATTCGGGCACTTCACTGCAACCAAGCTAAGGTGCCACCCCACTGCATGAATACAGTGTGCTGCTGGCTTCCTCTGGAGCTTCGGGTGTGCCCAGGTATCACAGACAGTGTGACTCCCCAGAGACAGGGCAGCCTAGAGCAGGGGAGGGAGAGTCAATGAGCCAGCAGCCAGCAAGGACACGAGGGGTATCCCAAAAGTGCAAACACACAGAAAAGACCAGGCTCTGGGTCAGATTCAGAGCTCAGTGGAACACTGTCCACATGGCAGCAGATGGCTGTTCTAGTCTAGACTTGGTCATTCCCTTGAGAACCCTTCTTGGTAATGGCGTCAGTCCCTTTCTCAATTTGCACTTACTGCTCAGACATCACGGGGACATGCAACCAAGAACAATTCCACAATGATTCTCAGCAATATTTGAAAAGGAGTAGGAATAGTTATTAGCTTGTTTTAGTTTTAATTAAAGGTGTTCATGGCAGAGGAAAGAGTCCCAGAAAAACCTTTCTAATAACACAGTGTACTTTCCAGTCTGGCTGCTCCTTTCCTCTTCCAGTCTAGCAAAGAAGAGGAAAGCTAAAGGGGTCTAGCAAACGGACTGAATCTATTCTAGTAGGCTCCACATGGAAGCTGGAAGAGCACTTTGCAGACCAAAATGAAACTCAAGCCACCTGCACCCTCAGCATTGCTCTCTCTCTTCATGAACAATGTACTAAGATCCCCAAATGTTAAAAAGGCCACTTGGGATAGTGAAAAGGATAGTGCACGGGCAGTCGAGACATCTAAGTGGCAGGTCCAGCTCTGCCACTGACCTGCTGTGCAGCCTTGGGCCTGGTGCTTAGCCTCTCTGAGTTCCAGTGTCCCCATCTGTAAATTGAGATGATAATCTGTGCCCAATTTAATACTATTGGTTTTAGTTTTACCTGTTAGAACTTCATGTATATGGAATCATGCAGTGTGTACTCGTCTGTGCAAGGCATCTTTTACTCAGAATAAGGTTTTTGAGATTTCATCCATGTTGTTAGATATATCCATTCACTCCTTTGGAATTGCATGAATATACTACAGTTTTTTTTATCTATTCTCCATAGATGAATACTTGGGCTGTTACTTGTTTGGGGCCACTATGAACAAAGATTCTACTTTCCACCTTTATGAATTTGACTACTCTAGGTAGTTCATATATAAGTGGAATCATATAGTATTTGTCATATTGTGATTCACTTATTTCATTCAGCATATTGTCCTCAAAGTTCATCCATGTTGTAACATGTGTCAGAATTTCCTCCCTTCTTAAGGCTAAATAATATTCCATTGTATGTATAAACTACATTTTGCTTATCCATTCATCTGATGGACACTGGGTTGCTTCTACTGTTTTGGCTATTGTGAACACTGCTGCCGTGAACACCCTTCAAGATCCTGCTTTCAAGTCTTTGAATGCATATCTAAAAGTAGAATTGGTGGATCAAATGATAATTCTATTTTTAATATTTTGAGGAACGATCATACTGTTTTCCATAGTGGCTGCACCAGTTTACATTTCCACCAACAGTACACAAAAGTTCCAATTTCTCCATATGCTGACCAAAAGTTTTTTTTTGTTTTAAGATGCAAAACATCATTAATTAAGGAAATGCAAATCAAAACCACATGAAACTACACCTTACACCCAATAGGATGGCATATATATATATATATCTTTTCATATGCTCATTGACCATTTGTGTATCATCTTTGGAGAAATGTCTATTCGGGTCTTTTGCCCATTTAAAAAATTAAGTTATTTGTATTTTGGTTATTGACATACTGTAGTTTTATAGCAAATCTTGAAATCAGACTGAGTGAATCCTCTAACTTTATTCTTCTTCTTCAAGGCTGCTTTAAATATTCAAGGTCCTTCATGTTTCCATATAAACGTTAGAATCAGCTTGTCAATTTCTACCCCTAAACCTCCTGGGATTTTGATTGAGATTACTTCGAATCTGCAAATCAATTTAGGGAGAATTGACAACATTGCGTCTTCCAATCCATAAACGTGATTTATCTCTCTGTTTATTTAGGTCTTTAACTTCTCACAGCACTGTCTTGTAGTTTTTATGTACAGGTCTTTCACATTTTTTGTTAAGTTTATACCCAAATAGTTTTAGCTTTTTGATGTAACTGAAGAAGAAATTGCTTTTTAAAGATCTTCTAATTCTTTGCTGCTTCTATATACAAAATATAATCAATTTCTGAATGGTGACTTTGTACTCTGCTAAATTTACTTCTGGATTGTAATAGTTATTTTATAGATTCTTTAAGATTTTCTTTGTCGACAATCATGTTATCTGTGAATCAAAATATTTACTTATTCCTTTCTGATTTTTAGGCTGTTTATTGCCTTTTCTTACTTTAAGTCGCTGACTAAAACCTCCATCCAATTTAATGGTGAGAGAGGACACACTTGTTTTATTCTGATCTTAGGAGGAACACAATTTTTCACTATTAATTATGACATTTGCTTTTTATAAATGCCCTCTATCAGACCACAGAAGTTTCCTTCTATTTCTAATTTACCAAGAGTTTTGTTTTTTTTCCACAAATGGATGTTAAATTTTTCCCAGCTTTGATATATAATTAGCAGATAAAAATTGTATTTAAGATATACAATATAATTGGATATACATATATATTGTGAAGTGATTACCATAATCAAGCTAATTAACACATTCATCACGTCACATAGTTACTATCTGTACGTGTGCATAGTAAGAACATTTAAGATCTACTCTCTTAGCAAATTTCAAGTATACAAAATTATTAACTACAGTAACCATACTGTACATTAACCGCCAGGCTTATTCTTCTCATCACATAGCTGAACCTTTGACCAACATCTTCCCATTTCCTCCACACCCAGCCGCTGGCAACCACCATTCTACTCTCTGCTTTTGTGAGTTCATTTTTAGATTCCACATATAAGTGAGCTAATGCAACATTTGTCTTTTTGTGTCTGGTTTATTTCACTTAGTATAATGTCCACTAGGTTTTATCCATGTTGTTGCAAATGGCAAAAGACTTCCTTCTTTTTTAAGATTATATCTGTCCAAATGATTATATGGTTTCCCTCCTTTATTTTGTTAATATGGTGAATTACATTCATTATTTTTCAAATGTTAAAGCACGCTTTGATTCCTAAAATAACACAACTTGGTCATGATGTATTCGCAGATTTGATTTCATAACATTTTTTTAAAAACTTCTGTTTCTAGCCCAGCCAGTGTGGCTTAGTGGTTGAGCATCGACCCATGCACCAAGAGGTTGCCAGTTCAATTCCCGGTCAGGGCACAGGCCCAGGTTGTGGGCCAAATCCCCAGTGCAGGGCATGCAGGAGGTAGCCAATCGATGCTCTCTCATCGATGTTTCTATCTCTCTCTCCCTCTCCCTTTCTCTCTCTCTAAAATCAATAAAAAAAAAAATTAAAAAAAAAAAACTCAGCAAAAAGAAAAAAAATGTCTGTGTCTATGTTTGTGAGGGACACTAGTCTATAATTTTTGTTTTTTGTAATATCTTTGTTTGTTTTGGTATAAGAACTATGCTGGCTTCATAAAATGAGTTGGGAAGTGTCCCCTCCTCCTCTATTTTCTGAAAGATTTTATATAAAAATTATGCTTTTTCCATCAAATATTTGATAAAATTTACCAGTTATACCATCTTGGCCTAGAGAGTTCTTTGTAAAAAAAAAAATTAATAAATTGACTTCTTTCATAGATATATTGATATCCAGATTTTTTATTTCATCTTGTGTCAGTTCTGGTAAATTCTCTTTTATCAAAGAATTCACCCATTTTATCTAAGTTGCTAAATTTATTGACAGAAAGTTGTTCACAATATTTCTTTAGTATCCTTTAGTGTCTGTAGACTCTGTAGTGACATGCCTACTTTTATTCCTGATACTGATATTCTGAGATCTCTTTTCTTCTTCTTGATCAGTCCAGCTAGAATTTATCAATTTTATTGATATTTTCAGATAATTGCTTTTGGCCTTATTACTTCTCTCTACTTTTGTCTATTTTCTAGTTCATTAATTTCTGTTCTTGCCTTTATTATTTCCTTCCTTCTATTTATTTTGGGTTTACTTTTCTTTTTCTAGCTTCTAAAGGTGGAGCCTTAAGTCACTGAAGCTAGTCCTTCCTTCTTTTTTAATATATGTACTTAAAGATATAAATTTCCCTCAAAGCACTGCTTTAGCTACATCCCTCAAATGTTGACGTATTCTATTTTCATTTTTGCTCAGGATGACATTTTAAAAAATATTTTTATTTTGAAATAAATTCAAAGAGAAAAGTTGCAAGAACTATACAAAGAGCTCCTGTTTACCCTTCATTCACATTCCCCAAATAATAACATTTAGTCACCTTTTCTTTATGTTCCATTCCCTCTCTTTCTCCATTCTTTTCTGAACTATTTCTGAGCAAGTTGCCAAACTGATGCCACTCCAAAATGTTAGTTTTTGTCATCAAAACTGACATCACTCTCTACATACCAACAATTTGACAATCAAAACTAAAAAATTAACACTGTAACTACCAACGAAACTGCAGACTTCATTTAGGTTTCATCAGCTGTTCCAATAATGTCTTTTGGAATGAAAAGATCCAGTTCACATCTGTACATTCCACTGAGTTGCCACATCTCTTTAAAATCCTTCTATCTTTAACAGTTCCTCAGTCTTTCCTTGACTATGGGGACCTTGACACTTTTGAAGACGGGCCTGCTTTCAGTCTCTCTCCAGTTCCTTCAGGTGGTTGTTTTTTACATTTTGTCTGATATACAGTAATTTCCTGTGAGACCATTGGTCTGAAAAACCTATTCCACCATTACCAGAAATCAAGATGGGATTCAATACTCTTCTGACCATGCATCCTGCATTAAAACCCTGCCTCTCTCTGACTAGCATGACAGTTCTCACATCTGCAAAATAGAAACAGCTCCAGTATGTGGTCTCAAAGCATTTCATACAATTTTTCCAAATATCTACATTATTATTATAATTAAGATAATGCCCATATAGAGTTTAAAAATCAAATCGTACAGAAAGGTATCAAATGGAAAGAAAAAGTCTCTCACCTAACATTAAAAGAATTATCTCTAGCAAGCAGAGTCTCTCTATTCTGTGCTTGGCACATCAATGATAGGAAAACTAAAGGAAACTCTGGCCAGGAATCAGAAGACCTAAGTTTCCAGTCCTAGTTCTGTTCCAAAAAATTATTCATGCAAAAAGTATTTACTCAGCTCCTAGTAGTATATTTAACTTCTCTGTGCCTCGGTTTCCTTATCTGAGGAATAATGCAATAACGTATGTTTGAAAATTTGAAGCAAAATACAAATGTAATAAAACATATCAAGTATTAGACCTCTGGAGAAATCAACATGGATTTCAGAAGCCTTAGTTGGGATATAGAAACAAAGATGAGATGGGAATGGAAAAATCCACACTCTATTTGGTTTTATATTATTATACCATCTATACCTGCACTGTCTAATACAGTAGCTATAAGCCGCATGTGACTATTTATAACTTAATTAAAATAAAATTTTAAATTCAGTTCCTCTCTCACACTAGCCACATTTCAAGTGCTCTGTAGCCACATGTGGTTATCAGCTACTATACTGGACTGATACAGACCATTTCCATCATCACAGAAAGTTCTACTAGACAATACTGATCCATACATTTTTACAATATGTATAGTTTTAATTGCCTGTATTAATGTTGTTGCTATGGAATTAATACATAGCAGCTAGCCTGCCACTATAAAACAAAAACAACAAATCTCAAAGCTAAAAACAAATCAGCCTCCAGATAGGTAAGCCTTCTAACCAAACCGGAATGGTGTTGGCCTTAGAGGTTTGAAACAACACTTAGAACTGCTTCTCATTACATAGATCAGGAAGCTGAGGCCCCAGGAAGCAGAGCCTCTGGCCCCAGGTCCCACAGAGAATTAACATTACAGTTCAAAATGGAAACGTGGTATTTCATAGCATAGGCGGTACAGCAGGATCTGGGTTTTAATCCCACCTCTGTCACTCACTAGCCATGTGGGCTTGGAAAAGTGACCACCCCTGAGCCTCACTCATCTCATCTGAAAATAGGAATAATAACCTGAACTCTGCTGGGTTGTCATGAGGATTAAAGAAATGATGTCTAGAAAGTCCTTAGCAGAGAACCGGGCACCAGACCAGGACAGCTACCTGCTGTCATTATTAGCTAATACATTGCTCTTTCCACTAGACAACAAACTCTGATCAGTAGGCTGCAGCCACCAGATGCATCATCATCATGGAGTGAAGGAAGGAACAGGGAAATGATGCAGCTTGGCAAAATGTGCCAGGGGAGCAGAATGATAAATGCATTGTACAGCAGTAACTACGGAACTGTTCCCATAGTCCCTGTGCAGTAGCAGAAATTTCACCTTGAGGGGTGCAAAGGGAAAGGTACCATTTGTATGCCTCTGTGCTCTTACCCTTAAACAGGCATCTGAGGAATGAAGCACTGCAGACTGAGAAAGATGCTTGTGATACTATGACCCTCATGCTGAGACTCTGGAGGAGTCAGCCTTCTGTTTGTGTTCCTCTCCCTCCAAACTCATTTATCACAACTTTGTCCGCAGCTATCCCACAGCAGACCTCTCCAAGCTGCATCAGAGTGGGTGGAACTCAAGTCCTCATGGCTTCTAGAAGTGCCTGCTATGTGACCTAGCCCCTTGTCCCCTGGCCAGCAGGGTATATGAGACTTTTATTGATTTTAGAGAGGGAGAGAGGGTGAGAAGGAGAGAGAGAGAAGTATTGATGGGAGAGAGATACATCAATCAGTTGCCTCCCATACACATCCCGACTGGGGATCAAACCCACAACCTAGGTATGTGCCCTGACCCTGGAATCAAACACATGACCTTCTGGTACATGGGACAATGCTCCAACCAACTGAGCCACACCAGCCAGGGCCATGGTATGAGATATTTTTTAAATCCTAAAATACAGTGCCCACTCTGCAATGCCATATGCTCTCCTCTGGAAGACCACCACACATGAGGTGATCAGATGTTCGAGCGAAATCAAACAGTAACAGGTGACTCAGTCTAAGTGAGGAGAGGTTTCTATTCAGTTCCATAAGAAATCCCAACCGCTTGCTTTCTGAAAGGCGCTGTGCCATGTACTAAAGCAGCGGTTCTCAACCTGTGGGTCGCGACCCCTTTGGTGGTTGAACGACCCTTTCACAGGGGTCGCCTAAGATATAACAGTAGCAAAATTACAGTTATGAAGTAGCAATGAAAATAATTTTATGGTTGGGGGTCAACACAACATGAGGAACTGTATTAAAGGGTCGCGGCATTAGGAAGGTTGAGAACCACTGTATACATCTGCAACCAAGACATGGTATCTATCCTCAGGTGGCTCATACTTGAAATGGCAACGGGAGTTGTCCAAAAAAGATTCAACTGGGTGAACCTTGTAAAGTGGTACAAGTTGGATTTCAGGTAAGGGGGCTGGGGTTTAGACACTCAGAAACTCATCCCTGCTGCCACTGTGTTAGTCTATATCCTCTAGTCTACAACACTGCCACTGTGTTAGCTCTGCTATTTCCTAGCTGTGTCCTTGGACAAGCTACTGCCCCAAGTTTTGGTTTCCTCATTTACAAGATGGTGATAAAATAGTACACTGCTGCATGGGAACGTGTAAGAACTGAAAGTGACATCCACGCAGTGCTTAGCACAACATGCGGTACATAGTCAATGTTCAACAAATAGGAGCTATCACTATATTTCTGAAGGTCCTATTATTCCCAATCAAGTCCTTCTTCACTGTCAACCTCAGTGCTCAAACCCAAGCCTGCCAACACCGTTCCCACATTTACTGCCTCAGAAGGAACCAGCCTCTTCCCATATAGATCCCTCAGAAATCTGAAGAGGCTTGATCTTCTCCCCAGCCTTCAAATTTCATCTCTTCTCAGATCTCCCACAGACTCAAGAGACCTGGCCAACAGTGCTTTTCCTGACACTGCTTCTAGCTCTCTCTGTTCACAAGTCTGCAGCTCTCACCTGTCAGAGATTTATACTATTACTCACATCCCATAAAGCTGGAGGACTCTGTGTCCTCCCTGTTGTCACATTCCAAGTCCACAGTTTGAGCATATCCTGGGTACTTGGTAAGTACTAATGGCTAAAGAGGAACACAAAAATCATAAAAGTGATTCATATCAAACTCCAGCTCCATGATAACTGACAACGATTTCCAAAGAGATACAAGACCTGAAAACCCATAGAAGACTGGATATGACAAAGAAATCCACTAACAGAACTTACACTTGTTTACTGCTTCATAGTTTATAAAGTGCTTCCCTGTCCATAACATCATTCTGACAACCACTTGGAGAGGAAGGCCTAATAAGTATCATGACACATGACAGGTGCAAACTCTGAGGCTTTGAAAGTAAAGTGGTTTGCCCAAGAATCAAGCCACGATGCCAAGTCTTTCGATTCTTCCAAGTCCTTCTCCTCTTTGCTGCTCCTTCATGCAGACTCTATTCTCAAATAATGTGCAGACTCCAGGCGAATAGAAAAATCTTACCCAAAAGGGACCATGTGGAAATAAAACCACAGAGAAGATACTCAAGAACAACTAAGTTACCTTTCTGGAGTGAGGAACTGCCCCACTTAATCCTGGAAGTGCTGGCTACAATGACATGCATTTCAATCAGCAGCCATGAGGGATGGTTCCCAGTCAGCTGGGTCTCCTGAAGTGGTGCCTGGGAAGGTCTTCACAGGAACTCCAAGCAGCCTCCCGGCACCTGTGAGTGGGTTCCCGCCGTGCCCGCCGCTTTCCTTCCTCCTTACACTCTGGCCCTCTGAAAAGCCAGCAGCTTCACAACTGCCGTGAAAGCTGCTCTTTTTGCAAAGATATCTCTGATTCTTTCCATTTCTGCTACACACAGCCAGTCTCCCCAGTCCTGGATGATACCAGGCACCCAGTAAAAAGTGCTCCCTTCCAAACAGCAACCTGCAGCGTTCCCACAGAGAGAACCACTGCATCGCAGAAGGGAATTGTGTAAACACAACCACTAACTTCTTCTAGTCATAATTCAGTGGTCCCTCTACCAACTGGCCTGGGGTCTTGGGGTTCTGAAAGCTGCATCCCAACAAAATGGCCTGGTTTTGCTTATTTAGAAGTGACAAGAGCAATGTTTTCTCTTTTTCTGCCTCCAGGGGTGCCTACCAGGCAAGGCCTCTCAGTGGCTCAGAACATGGCAGGCCAAAAAAAAAAAATTGGCTAGAACTACGTAAGAATAACCTTTGGGGAAGAGGGGTGACTACAGGACTGGCTCCTAAGGCAGCCATCTACAAAGTGCCCAAAGGGGCCTGGTCTGATTGAGGCCAGCACCAATATCAAAGAGGGCCTCTGAGCAGGAAGCTCCAAGCAGCAACAACACTTAGAATCAAGCAGGTGTGTTCCACTGGGGAATCAGCCATTCAGAACAAGGTTCCAAACAGAGGTCCAGGACAGAGAGTCCAGCCCTCAGGCAACAGGACTGGCAAAATCCACGCCCTGCTCAGGGTAGGATTCTTACGCAAGTGGAACTGGCAGAGAGGTCCAGCTGTCTGGATGGAGCCAATGGGGAAGGCAGAAGATGTTTAAGATAGGCAAAAGGAAGGCCAGGGTTCACCACAGCCAAGGAGCCAGGCCTCCAGCAGCCCAACAAAGTCCAGATCTGGACTCTCAGGAGGCTCAGGGACACGGAGGATAGAGGGACGGTGAAAAGGGGCTTCAGGGACAGCAGCTCACCAGAACAGAGCCAAGAAAAGTGGGTAACAACACCAAGCTAAGAGAAACTCAACAGAGAGAGAAAGAGGCCGGTTTGTCAGGTAGAATGGTAAGAACACTGAGATGAATTTAAGACATCGTCCTTGTTATCCATTGGGGGACGGGCAGTAGTTGTCCAAAGAGCCAAGGGCAAAGGGAAGCAGAAAAACCAGCAAATGCAAAGACCCATAAGTATCAAACATGATGATTTCGTTGGTTTGGTACAGATGAACTGAACAATGCAAGAGAGAGACCGGTACAAGGTGAGGCTGGACATCCTCACAGGGGTGGGATCAGGAAGAGCTTCTTATGACAAGCCAGAGATTCTGGACTTCATCCTGGATGGGAACTCATTCAAAAGAAAGGACATACATTCAACCCTATAACAATTATTTGTTGAGCACCTACTGTGCGCTGGACACTAACCAAGGTGATGGGGCTACAGTGGTGAACAAGACCAGCAACAATCCTGGAATTTACACTCTAATAACTCCATTCTTTGCACACTGGCTGTGGCGATTGTGGGTTGTGTGTTTCATCTACCCCTTGAGGGCAGAGGCTGAGCCTTATTCTCCACTATATCCTAAAGGCTCGACTAAGTTTCTTCCATATAGTAGGTTTTCAATAGTGCTTATTGTGGGAATGAATGGTTTCTGTATTTCCTAAGAATCTTTAAAAAAGAAAAGTAAGTGCATAGCACAATCAGATTTATATTTTTGTACATCATTTTAGCAGCTGAGTGGGGCAGCTGGGATGAGGCCAGACTACAGACAGGGAGTCTTCAACTAAGGGACTGTCACTGTAGTTAGGCCACAGATATGGGGTCTAAGCCAGAGGAACAGGGATAGAGATGGAGGTACTTTCAGTTCCCCAGCCAACAGATTCAGGCTCATCTCACTCAGCCTTCACAGACCTTGTGTTTCTCCCATCAAACCACTGCAGCCTCCTTTAAACCCCCAGTGACTTCTGTTCCCTCTAAACCTCGGCATGATTTACTTCCACCCTGGAACGCCCAGTTTTCAAGGTCAAATACAACAAAAGACAGCTGGACAGCTCCCAGGTGACCCTGGGCATGGCCTGGGGCAGTCGTAATGCTGCAGAGAGTGGTGGTGACCCATGAGGTCACCGGAACTTTAAATCAGTGCTGATGAGTTTCCTCTGCTGCTGAGAGAAAGCCACCCAGAAACATCCTTGCTGGCAGGGCTGATGGCTACCTTGACAGGGTCCACACTCTGCAGCACTGCGTGGAGACTGGCTACGGATTGCCAAGCATCCACTATTTTCACTGGTGCTGATTCTGAGAAGTGTTTGCCACAAGATCCAATACGGTTCTGTGCAGCTCCTAAGGTGTCAGTGACTGAGACAGAAGAGCAGTTCTGGCAAAGGAAAAGCAGATATTATTACTCCCACTTGGTAGATGAGAAAAGTAAGGCTTGGAGAGGTTTTCACTAGCCCAAAGTCATGTAGACTGTAGGTGAAAGAGCAGAAAATCCAACCCAGGTTTCATTCTGCATTCAAGACTCTGTCCCTCAGACCTCCAACTCCAGCAAGCATGATGGTTATTAGCACAATTGTAACTTGACTTCACCATCCCAGTCCTCACTGAGGCTACTCCTTTCCTCCTGCTTTTCTTCATAAGATATTGACCCAGACTGAGTCTGGAGGGGGCTACCAGGTCTCCGTCAGACCCAACTAGTGAGAGCCAAAGCCAGAGCCCAGGCCCACACTCTGATCAGAACTGTCCAGAAAGGAAGCTGTTGGTGTGCAGGGCTAGCAATGAAAAATGAGGGCTCTGAGAGTCAGGGTCAAGTCCCTGTTCTGCCATGAACATCATGTAGCATTGAGCTCCTGACAGCTTTCTCTTTGAATGTCAGTTTCCTCAATCTTAAAATGATGGAGGCAACATCTGTCCTACCCACAACTCAGGGGTCAGAGCCAATAACAATGACTTCTTCCATTCCAGGCAGTTACCAGACCGCGCTGGATGCGCCCACTACAGAGTATAGTGAACCAGCCCCTCCCTAGAGGCCTCCCCACACTAACCTCATCACATGGGCAAACAACTGGCTTTCAACCTAACCAGGAAGATTTAAGCCACCCAACAGCAGCTTTCACACTTTTTCCAACATACCTCTACTGATTATTTACTTTGTGCCACACCTGGCCCTAACTAGACAAAGACAAATGAGACAGTGTCTGCTCCCAAAGAACTCCAAGTTTGATTTCGAGATGGACATGGCACTAATTACCGTATACAGTAGTATACTATATGCAGTCGTGGGCAGCAACTCGGTCTTCCCTTTGTGAATCCTTGGCACCTTGCACCATGCATGGCTCGCAGTAGAACGCTGTCAACATTTATTGAATAAATAAATAAAACTAAGACATGATGACAAAGAATACACACACGTCAATGAAAGCATTTCTCTTTTCCACCGCACACTTCTATCTCCACACATTCTCTTTTTACTTTTCTCCTGTGCTGAAAGAAAAAGTGCCCGCCCTTCTTGTCAGAACCAGCCCTTTCACGGGGATCTCAGCCCTACCTCTCATCTCCTTGGGGGCCCTGCTCCAGCTATGCCCCCTCCCTGCTGCATCTTTACTCAAGCGCGCTCTCTCTCTCTCTCTCTCTCTCTCTCTCTCTCTCCCTTTACTGCAGCCTCTGACACACTCCAGTCCCCACACGCTTACAAAGCTAACTCGAACTGGGCTCCCCTTTCAAGTTCCTGAGTTTGTTCCCATCCTGAAAGGGTCGTTCACACCTGCAGCCTGTATTTTCCATCCCTCTTCCATTCCCTGTGGCCCTGCTTCAGCTTCCACCTCAGCTTCTCTCAGAAGTGACACCACACCTCCCATCACCAAACCCGGTGGCCTGTCTTCAGTCTTCAGGCTCCCTGACCTCCCTGCTGAAATCTCCTTGGCTCTGACCCTGCAGCTCCTGGCTTGCTCCCTCTCTCGTAGGTCCTCAGTCTCTCTCTGGATGCTCGTCCTCTGCTTCCCTCTTAGTGCAAGTTCTTGCCAAGCCTCCCCTGTTACTTTACATTAACTCTCTTGAGAACTAATTTAATGCCAACGCTTCCAATTCAGGAAGCCTTTCCGGTCACCTCCTCCCACCCCAAACATCCCCCCCCCCATCCCAACACTGCAGAATCCAACAGAACCAGAGAGACTGAAAGCATAAGAAAGACACAGTCCCCAAGGACACAGGGAAGGGAAGGGATCAACATATTTTCACTGTCAGACTCTCCCTTCAGCCTCTGTCACATTCTGCTTGTCCTGCCGTGAACCTGTCTGAGCCCTGCTGCTAGCTCACGAGCCCCTAAGACAGGAACTATTCCACTCTCCTCTGCTCCCCCATTCGGCTCATGTAGTGCCCGGGCAGACAGGCATACGTAAGCATCTGCTGAATAAAAGAAGAAAATCCAGAGATGAGTATGTGTGAAAGTGCTTGGTAAATCGTGAAGGGCTAACGGACTGACTATAACAGCCCCGTCATCAAGGGACTTGGTAAGAAACGTCTGGGTTGTCTGAGCACACTGCAGGGTCTGTTCTCTGGCTCTGCAGGACATCTGCTGCCCAAATGCCTGAAAACATGGAAATGCCTGTTCCTGAGCTGGCTGGGATTAAGAAGTACAGACTGTCGGGGGAGAGAGAAGAGGCGTGGAAGAGGGCCACATACCCCCCAAACCATTTCTTCCATTCATTTTTCATTTATTCAGTCAGGAAACATCCACTAAGCACCTACGAGGTCCCGGAAATTGTTTTGGACACCAGGACACAGCCTTGAGCAAAACAGACAGACCCTTGCCCTCCTGGATCTTGTATTTTAGTGAGAAGATATGATAAATAAAAAGAAAATAGCTGGTAGTAAATATGTGCTTCTGTATCAGATCCTTTCAAACAACACAGCCCTGTCTGGTGGCTCTTTCTCTCTCCTGAGTGTTCACACAGACGAATCCAGGCTGCTGCTTTGAGGTTTGTTGTGGGTCGTTTCTGCTGTTAGGGCAGCAGCTACAGCACAGATGTGTGAGCGTTTCTAATCACCAACGCAACAGTCTGGGTAAACAAGGCTACCCCATCTGGGGAGGCCCTAAAACCTGCTGCTCCTGGGTGGCTTGGGCTGCCCGGCCCATGGCCTCAGAGACCTTCTGCTCCTCTAAGAACAGCAGTGACGCTATGGATGGCTGACCAGACAGCGACTCGGAAATGCTTTTCCAGGCTGTGTTTAACGCTGCCAGAGCCCTCCCGTCTCAGCTGATTGCTGGTGGTAGGTTTCTGTGTTATTTAGGGCACCGAAGTCCCACAGTCTTGACACAAACTTAAAATTAGAAATGCATTAAATAAAGGAAAGGCGGAAGGTCATTCAGGAAAGTCAGTCTTCCGAAGGAGCTGCAGGACAAAGACGCCCTGGAAACTTCCAGGTTCATTAATGGGTTTGACACAGCATTCAAGTGGTATTTCTCCTTCAGAAATAACACTGGAAAGCGTGGGGGACTGGCTCAAACCTCAGCTAACACAGCTGAGTGAGTGACTCTGCAAACTAAAAATAGCTTCTTTCCCACTCGTTCTGACAGGTTTCACTTAGACCCTGTGCACAGGTTGATCCTCCAACAAACAGTTTTAGTCCTGCAGCAAATGAGGGCTGATGGCATTTGGGCTTGACAATTACCCGATCCCTGGTTCGACTCTTGTTTATTTCCGCGTTTCCTGCTCCTGCTCCGATGGCTGTGTGTGTGCACGCGTGCATGTGTACACTGAGCTCCCTCCCTGGGATTTGGTGCTCCTCAACCAAACGTGGGCAGAATTTAAACCAGCAACATGACTCAGGGCCATGGCTGCAGACTGAGCCCGCAGCAAGGCCCTCAGAAACACTGAGAGTCAGGCTGCTTGCGTCGGGTCTTCTCATTCCCAGCGAGCCTCTCTGGGCCTCCGTTTCCTCAGTTATGGAAAGAGGATAGCCATTCCTAGTCTGGCCTATTTCACAGCACTGCACTGAGATCAAACAAGATCACCTATGTGAAGGTATTTTCCTTCAGAGAGTAGTCCTAGCAGAAGGATGGGTGGCAGGGAAGGGGCACCCTAGACAGGCAGCCAGACTGCAAAACCAGGCTGGACCACTGGAATGGGCAGGATCCCAACTGTGCTAGGAGCTAAAGAAGATTCAGACTCACGGTTTTAGTTCACGTTGTCCCCTCTGCCTGGAATGTCCTTCTACCTTTTCCAAACTCCTACTCGTTTTTAAGAACCCAATTCAAACAATACTTCTTTTTGTTAGTGTCTTCAGAATAAATCATTCTGTCTACACTGCTCCCTTGGCCTCACACACCTCTCATAGCACTTCTCACTCTGTAGAGTAAGGATTTATTTATGTACCTGGAAGTTCTTGCAGGGCAAAGACATGGACTCTTTATCTTTGTATCCTCATTCCCACCCACCACTGTGTGGCCAACGCTGGTCGGTCAGCACACACAGACCCGGGAGGGGGTGGCGGGCAGGGAAGCCAGGAAGGTAGTGTCACCAAGGCCTGCCTGCCCCTGGCAATAAGGGCAGAGCCACAGAGAAGGGAGTCAAAACCAAACTGCAAGCCCTGGGAGGAACAGGTGGGAGCATGCTAAGTCCCAATGACCTACCCTGGAACAGAAGGCCCTGGGGACCAGGGACAAGGACAGAGAACAGAGCCAGAGCAAGAGGCAGAGCAAAGCTCAGTGGTACTGAAGCCAGGAACTTCAAGACTGGCTAACACTCTCAAACATTAGCACTGGTTCACGTGCCAAAGCTGGGCCAGCAGCTAGGGGTTAAGTGGTGTTGACTACGACACTGAAGGACTTTAGGGGCAGAAGTCATTACAAATTTAAGTAGTGATCATTTCTATGAGATAAGAGTCACAAATGGAAGGGACTCTTAGATCTATAAGAAACATTAGGGGCCCGGCCAGTGTGGCTCAGTGGATTGAGCGTCAACCCATGCACCGAGATTACCGGTTTGATTCCCAGTCAGAGCCCAGGTTGTGGGCCCAATCCCCAGTGGAGGGCATGAAGGAGGCCGCCAATTGATGTTCTCTCTCATCGATGTTTCTATCTCTCCCTCTCCCTCTCCCTCTCCCTTCCTCTCTCTCTAAAATCAATAAAGAAAAAAAAATTTAAAAAGAAACATTAAGAATCACCTGGTCTAACTCCCCAACCTATATATGGGGAATGAAAAGTGCAGGAGGAAAGGGAGTGTCCCCAAATTCACTAAGTCAGGGCAAAACCAGACCTACAACCTAGGTCTTCTGACTCCCAATTTAGACCTCGTCCCTCAGAGGCTGTTCACCTTCAGTCCAGCAGGTCTCCTGATGGGTCCACTACCACATCAGGTGCTCTTCTACCTGCTTCAGAACCTTGGGGGAACCCCAACGTGCCCACTAAGTGAGCACAAACTCTTCTGTAAAATGCAGGCTTCCACCTGCGGGCGGAACTCAGTGCCAACAGTCCACAGGAACCGTGCAGGTAGCAGCCCCACTTAGGGCTTGGAAAGCAAAAGGCTGCGTGGTGCATGTTTGATGTCAAGGAGCAAGCAAACCTGTGCACACACACTCTGCCCTAACACATGCAGGGGGAATTACTCCCGATCACTGTGCTACCCCTAGAATTTCCCAGGAGTGGCTAGAGAGGCCCAGTATCTAAGGCAAAGCTGACAGTGTGTGAAACACAGCCATCACCACTGCAAGAACATTAAATGAAGGCCCACCAGGTCTAAAACCTCAAAGTCTTCCTCAGGCCGGAGATGAGACACAGCTCAGAAGAAGAAACTGAAACCCTCAGGGAATCAGAAACCCTGAATCTCAGACTTCCAGGACTTCCACCCAGGCGAGGATACCCACGTAAAAGGACATATGTCATTTTACTTCACCTACACAGAAAATATGTGAGCTTCAAGCACTATAAGTCCAAGTCCCAGACCCACTGTTTACCTAGAGTGTGATCCCAGGCCAGCGACTCCCCAGTCGGAGCCTTTGTCTCCTTATTCGTAGAAAAGGGATGCAGTGATTCGAAGCTGTGCCCAGGTTTACTGTGACGATGACATCATATACAAAGCATTTAGCACACTGCCTGGCCCATAACAACCACCGGGTAACACTGTGTTTATTTGCTTTCTTCTGTTCACAGGAAGGGATGCTTATACCACAGTTCAGCTCTATCTACCTGTGCTTTCCCTCCTGCCTGGCTGTCCTCTGGACCATTCTAGATAGACATCCTACCTGAGGCCCCAGCCCAGACAGCTCACTCCTCCCTCAATGTATCCCTTAGACATAAAGAAGGTAATTATTGCCCTGGCCGGTTTGGCTCAGCGGTTAGAGCGTCGGCCCGCGGACCAGAGTCCCGGGTTCAGTTTCCACTAAGGGCAGGTACCTCAGTTGCAGTTTGTCCCCAACCCCGGTTGGGGTCGTGTGGGTGGCGACCACTCGATGTGTCTCTCTCACATCGATGTTTCTCTCTCTCTCCCTCTTCCTCCCTCTCTCCCTCCTGCTCTATCTGAAGATAAATGTAAAAATGTCCTCAGTTGAGGATTAAAAAAAAAAAAGGCAATTATCAACTATGGGCCACACTCAAGTCCTTGAAGACCAGGAACCATCAACTTAGTTCAAGGCTGTTCCTGTCTCCCCAGGTGTCCCTGCCCCTCCCTGGCCAAGCCCCTGCCAGGGTAACACCTTGTCTTGTCCAAGGTGAATGGGGCTTGGAATGACATTTGGGCTTGACATTTCCTCCTAGCAGCTTATAGCTGCCCACACTGGCTTGGCACCAGGCCTCGGGCAAATAGGTATCTTGGAGGTCAGACCTGGACATCAACAGTGGAGAGAATTCCCAGCCCCAATTTACCAAAAGAAAACCTGCAGCAAGAGCAGGGAGTACACACACCAGCACCCCGAAGACTGGAGCAGAGACGGAGGGGAGCACTACACAAAGTGGCCACGGGGCTCAAGCCAATTCCTCAGACTGCCCTGCTAAGAAGCTAAATAAAAGTCACATCAATGTCAGGCTTTAGGCTACGGGTTTGCACTGGCCACGTCTGTCACAGCTCTGCTCATCATGGCCACCACAGGGCGCTCAAAGGCTTCAAAGGGGAAGAAGAGAAAGGACCCAACAATAATCGAGGGAGTTCCTGCCACGGGCCAAGAACTTTGCAAGTAATCCTCATTAACGACCTTCTGTGACAGGCGTTACCATCTCATCTTGCCAATAAAGCCAGAGACTCAAAAAGCTCCATGAAGCCTCTGTGCTCTGCTATGCCACCCAAACACAAAGTCTCCGCCTAAAGAGCCTAAAGCCCCATGTACCAAGTCTCAGGCCCTGGCCTCCTAAGCAGACAAAACCGGCTTGAATGCTGCCTTCCCTCATTCACTGCTGATGGAGGCAGCTGCTGTCAAACAGAATCCAGAGAAATGTAGTGAAAATCACAAAGATGCTCGTGGCCTTTGCCCCTGCAATTTCATCCCCAAGATTGTACCTTCAAGCAACAATTCAACAGGGTAGTCACTGAAGAGTCCACCACAGTGCAAAAAAAAAAAAAAAAAGGAAATGATTTCAACATCCAACATTCAAAGAATGATTTAGAAAATCCCAGAACTTTCCAACCACATAGAAGCCACTTAAAATTATCTTACACCCAAGAAAAACAAAGGAAAGCAGTTGTGATGAAATAAATGAATACAAAACATTATAAATAATTTTGTAAAGGATACATGTGTATATGCAAACAGAAAGGCAATTGTGTTAGTGTTAGGATTATGAATGGTTATTATTATTATTATTACCATGTCCAAATTGTCTTTGCAGTCTTGTTTAGTGCCTTTTCAATTAAAGAAAAAGAGAGGGAGAGAGAAAGAAAGACAGACTCAATGCAGCACTGAGGAGAGGCCCAGGAGGACCAGGGCAGGAATGGAGAACCGTCCTACATACCCGGAAGGAGGAGGCCAGGCAGGCCCTGGGGGAAGGGAAGCCCTCTAGGTATGGAGAGGGTTGTAATTAGTCTGACGCTAATTACAGAAGTCTCACTAGCTTATTAGTTTTTGACAGACTGAATGAAGACTGAATTCCTTTATCAAGCCAGCTTGGGTCCAGAGGCACACTTCCTGTGTGGCCATCCTCATTCTTCTCAAAAACCAAGACTTTTTTCTTTTTTTTTTAAGGGCAGCAGTAAAGTAAAATTTAGTAACAGAAACACACACCCTGGAGAAATTAAGGCTCCTGCCTTAAATGCAGAAATCTAAGACATTTCAGGGAACTACAGGGGCTTGAATAAGCAAATGAACTACAATGTTTTCTACACTGGGAAATATAAACAGAAGAACAAAAACACTCAGCTCAGTATGAAAGGCCCCCTGATCAGGTTCCACTCCATCTTTCTGATATTACCTCCTATTCGCCCCACAGACACCCCATGCTCCCATGGTCCCCCAAACACTCTCTTCGCTTTCCCACCCCGTGACTCCGTTCAAGCTGTTGGGCCCACCTGACAGTCCTCTTCTCCTACAGATGTCTGCTCAGCTCCGCCCATCCTCCAGCAGAGCCCAGAGCCCTGTCCTCCTCGAGGCCTGGCCCGACCCTGTGCCCTGATGTCATTTCTCGCCCCGGAAGTGGACCCAGAGCCCCTGGGACCTCTCCAAAGGAGTCACACAGTCTGGCTCACGGTGCAGTTCTCTGGATGACTGCCTTTCCTACCACATTAAACCATCAGCAGCTTGAGGCAAGGGCCCTCTTAGATTCTTGCGCGCAATCTACCATAACGTCCGGATGGGCGCACACAGTAGGCCCTCGGTAAACGCTTCGCTGAAAGACAAGGAAAAGAGACATGGCATCTTGCGAAAGCCACTCCTACCCCAGTTGCTCCTGTTAAGCAGTGCAGAGGCGAAGGCGTGCTCTTCTGTGGTCTCGAGCAGGGGAGGGGGGAGCTCTGCTTTTCTGGTTTCCAGTCTTCCTGAGACTCCAACGTCCTCCCTAGTTGACCGTAGTCCGCTCGGCCCCAGGTAAACACCTTGCCAGTTTCTAAAAACAAACATTATTTGAGTTAAGGCTATATTCTACAACTCTCATGGGTAGGCACTGAATTACAAGAGAATGTGTGAACATTAATTTTAGTACCAACTACTATGTACCAGGAGCCTTCCTATCTACATGTAAAGAAAGCATGAGCCCAACCACTGGCTCAGTGGTTGAGTGTTGACCCATGCACTAAGAGGTCGCCAGTTCAATTCCCGGTCAAGGCACATGCCCAGGTTGTGGGCCCGATCCCCAGTGGGGGGCACGCAGGAGGCGGCCAATCGATGTTCTCTCTCATCAATGTTTCTATCTCTCTCTCCCTCTCCCTTGCTCTCTCTCTAAAATCAATAAAGAAAAAAGTTTAAAAAAAAGAAAAAAGAAAGCATGAGTAGTCACATGTCACAGGTGTGGGGAACTGAGGCTCGCAGAGGAGAAATAACTTGCTCAAGATCAAATGAGTGGTGAGTGCCAGAGCTGGACTCCCACAGAGGCTGGTTCTAAAGCTCATGCTCCTGCATCTTAACAGACAGGGACATGGCACAGAGAACACCACCCACACTTCATGGCCCACCCACCCTCTCTCTCCCCACGGCCTCCTTGCACGTTGCCCAGATGTCTGCTCTCAGGCTCTCCTCTCTCTCTCACCCAATCGAGGGCCCCCATCAGCCACCCTGAAGTCCCCAGGCTCCTGACTTGCCCCATGTCATAATCTCTTAGGGTCTTTACTGTGAGCTCAATTAATGGCCAGTTTCATGTGTGTTCCCGTCTGTGTAACAGAAGAGGACCTTTCAGAGTCTAAGCTCTTACTCAAAGGAGCAATTCTGAGTCCCCAGGCCCGGGTCTACGTGTGCTGGGGAAGGGAGTGAGAGAAGGAAAAAAAAGACAAAATCATTTAGAGCCAGAAAAGCATTCAGCTCCCCAGATGCACCACCTGGGAAGCTGGCCAGTGCTGAAGATGACTGAAGAAAATGAAGTTTGGAAAAAGAGAAATGGCCCTTCTTCTCCCAGATAAAAGAAAATTCACCAAATTCATTCAGTTGTACCAAGTGCCGCATTTGTTATTTCAACAGGAATGTAAAATCCGATGAGGCATAGATTATTAACAGATTCTCTGCAATAAATATGCATAACCATGTGCGCTGTATAAATTCTTTATACATGTTTATTTTAACAAAGAAAAACTTTGCTTAAGAGACAAAACACCAAGTAATGCATATTAAATTCTAGACAAATCTACTACATACTCTGTGTTTAGCATCAAAGCTTCATCTGGCCCCACAGTCAACATATGGCTCACAGTGTCAGCTAAAAACCAACCACAGACTCACGGGGGAAATGTCAGAACATTGCAGGGGTGTAGGGCTCTGCGGGGATATAGTTCTCAGGACCAGTCTGCTCCCAGACACACATAGATACCAAGAAGTGGACAGGATCCTAACTTCTGAGCTTCTTCAAAAAGGGAGCAAAGTCTGGGCAGCCATGGGGTAGCAGGCATATTACAAGAGCTGGGAGTGGGTCCATTCAGATCTACCACCTCATGGCTCACATGTGCTGTTCCTTTCGCCATGAACAACTTTTCCTTACATTACTCACCTGAGAAACAATGGCTCAACCTTTACAGTTCATTCATGTACCACCAGTTCTGAGAAACCTTTACAGTCTCCTCAGTGCTCCACAGAAAGAGTAAAACCCACCCTCCCATGAGCCATCTTTACGATTGTAGTCATCAACTACTAGGCTCCCATTTAACAGCTAAGAAAATTAATGTTCAGAGAAGTGACCAGCCCAGGGTCACACAGCTAAGCTGCCTCTCCTTCTACGAGCCCATGGTGCCCCTCTACATTGGCTATTCAAACTGGTCCGCATCACTGGGTACCACTCAACACTCTTCCTTCGCCTCTGTAGGATTAGACCCAAACACCACTGTGCCTCAGACCCAAAAAGCATCCACAACTGGCAAACTGTCCCTCCACCTGAGCTGGCTGATATTTACAATCTGACTGCCTTAGTGGGGCGATTCCCAAGCAGCCAAAGGAGGGGACTGTGAGGTAAGAGACCCTAGCATCCCTGTGCTGGGAAAAACTGGCAAGCTGCTAGCTGGAGTTCTACAGAAGAACTGTGTTATCACAAACCCCACAACAAATCCCTTCTCATCAAGTAAAACATCGAAGAACCTTCTCTGAGACGGATTATTGATGTCCAAGACAGGCAAGACTGCCAGGACATGGTGCCACCATTATTACATCTCCAATAGCAATCCGACCATTCCACTTACATAGCACTTTTCACCTTCAAAGCACTTTACAAAGATTAACTAATTAATCCTCATGCCCCTGGGGAGGCCACAGACATTCTATTAGAGACAAGCCCAGAAACCAGGCCGACTTGCTGTCCAGCCTGCGGTCTCCAGCCTGTTTGCTCCGTCAGGTAGGTGCACTCCCTGACACTGTTCCCCCCAAAATATTCTCCGCATCAAAAAGCTCACAGAGGACAGACGAGACTCTTCTATTTAGTTTTTTAAACAGACACTTACTGACCACCTTCTGGATGCCGGCACACTCATAGACACTCTCTCAATTAATCCTAATAATCCTATGATGTACAGATTATTAAGCTAATTAATTTATAGATGAGGTTAAATGACTTGAGAGGGTAAATGACTTGGTTAAGCTGAAACAACCAGCAAGTGGTGGGATCAAGATTTAAACCTGTGCCTCTGACTCCAGGACCAACAGGATCTCTGATGACTACACAGCTACAGACACCAACTGACAGCATCTGGCTGATGAAACAGCCTCCTCACGGGGTTTAGGAGGGAACCCGGGTTCAATGGGTATGTTCTGTGTACCATCCAGCTTTCCTCACGTCCCAGAAGGACATGCAGAACTCAGGACTGTAGGCACTAAAATACAGGCATTAAATACAAGGATTATGATTTTAGGTCACCTGGAGTAAACGAAAATAATAAATCCACACACAAAAGACGTTCACTACTGCACTGTAGATAAATGTCTGCCTCGGGCTGAAGCACACCATCAAATCTAAGGAGATTCCGATCACAAATGTAGCAAGTGGAGTCTTTTCCTTATAGTAAAGAATTATGTATTACTACCATGAAACAGAGATACATTGTCATTCAAAAAGTATAAGTATGTGTCTCCAGATAAATGATAAATGACAAACAGCTCAAAATAAAGTCAGCAAGCAAAACGTAATTTAAAGGCATGTCCATGTGAAAATTAACAAAACTATGGAGCCAAGAAATGTACATGGTAGAAGATCCCAACTCTAAGGAGAAAACAGCAGGGGCCAAATGAGTAGTATCGACAATGAATGCCTGGGGAGCTTGAAGGAAGCACTTCAAGCTAGAATGATCCTGGCAGGCTGGATGGAACAAGTGGCATTTAAGGTGAACTTCTGGATAGAAAAAAGAGAAAATGAGAGAGAATCTCTAGGAATGGGAATGGGAAGAGGAGGAGATTAGCAATGATGGAAATCGAAAGGCACAAGGTGGGGCAGGTGGAGCAGGTGGGGACAGAGTGAGGGTCATGAGGAAGGAGGACTGGGGGGCACTCAGGACTGCCAGGCTGGGGCTGACCACAGGGAAATGCCAGGCTCAGGGTCTGGATCTCCCCTTCCAGACCAAGGATCCCCAACCTCATTTGCTTGTACTTCCCTACCAGTGAAATATTTTTAACATACCACCAATATATGTATATTCATTTACTTATTAAATTATGCACTTGTATTACATACATTTATAAATGACAAAAGTACCCTTACTCAAAAATATACACTGTAAAAGATACTCAAAAAATAGAAAATTTAGCCCTGGCTGTTTTTCTCAGTGGTTAGAGCATCAGCCTGTGGACCCAAAGTTCTCAGGTTTGATTCCCGGTCAAGGGCATGTACCTGGGTTGTAGGTTCAATCCCCAGCCCTGGTCAGGGTGCCTCCCACTCTCTCTAAAAATCAATGGAAAAAATATATTCTGGTGAAGATTTTTTTTTTTAAAGAATGAGATAAAAACATAAAAGAAATCAATTTTCTCTTCCCACACCCTGGCAATTGGTCTTGCATGCTCACTTTAGGGACTACTGCTAGACAGACAGACCATGGGGAGACTGCAGACTTTTGAGCAGGGGTAGGGCCTGATGAAAGGAATGTTTTAGGATGTGCCAGGCATTGTTCTAAGCATTCTTTACATAGTATCCAGTTTATCTCTCCCAACAACCTCGTGAGACAGCCACTCTTACCTGCCCCATTTTACTGACAGGGAACAAGGCACTTACCTTGTTTCCAGTGATAAGTAAGTGAAAAGGGGAGGGAGGGAGGGAGGGAGGAAGGAAGGAAGGAAGGAAGGAAGGAAGGAAGGAAGGAAGGAAGGAAGGAAGGAAGGAAGGAAGGAAGGAAAGGAAACCCCCCTCACACACAATAACACAGTCTAAAATGCATCAGGGCTGAAAGGAGGGTTGGAATCACATGGGGGTGGGCGGGGAGTAAACATTTGCAAGGCTTGGCACCCAGTCAGATGTAGGAGAAAGGGAACAGGAGATAAACAACACTCCCAGACCAGGATCTCCAGCTTAGTGGGAAGGCGGTGGTGCCATTAAAAGAGACAGACAGAGGAGCAGAGTTGCTAGATCAGGGTTCCCAGCAATGAGAATGATGAAATGCTATTTCATTACCAAATGACTGAATTAGTCTGGGTCCTTTGGCAAACATCTTATCAAACAGTCAGCATAAACAAAGAAGTAAACGAGGAAGACGACAACTAGGTGCACAGCCCTCCCTGCGGAAGAGGGAGAGGTGGTGCTCTGAGGTTGGAGGATGCGCAGGAGGGTGGGTGGATGGTGACTATTCAAGGGGCAGCTTCTTACCCTCCATCAGAGGGCTGCCTGGAATGGTGGTAAAGGCAGGTGAGAATCCACAGTTACAGGCACAGTGAGAATCTGAGCTCTTCAGCGAAGAGGAATTGCTACCCTGTTCCAGGGAAAGGGGTCCTGAAGGTGACAAGGGGTCCTGAAGGTGACAAGAAGATAGATTCAGCACAGTGAATATACTCCACGATATTGTAATAACTATGTATGGTGCCAGGTGGGTACTTGAAATATCGGGGGAATCACTTTGTAAACTATATAATTGTCTAACTACTATGCCATACACCTGAAACTAATCTAAAATCATACTGAACGTCAACTGTAATTGAAAAATACAATTTTAAAAAAAGAAACCAAAGAAAAGATAGATTACAGTGTAATATGAGGAGTAATCCATTTTCTTAACAGAATTTGACCACAAAGGGAACAGAACGTCATTGAAGATATCGAGACGGAGTTAGCAAATAGAGGTTATAAAGAGAACACCCGTGGATCAGGCGGAGACAAGGCCATCAAACCGCTTCCGTCCCTCCCAGCTAACATTCGAGGATGCTAAGGGCCTTCAGGAGCACACACACAAGGAGGACGCGGCTCTCTACCTATGAGTTCGTTATAATTCACCTGTTTACAAATACCAGTTACTCTCAGGGTTATTCATTCTAAGTACTTAGAGCATAAGAACTTTATTTCTGTAACTCATCCTTCCTTCTGCCACATGGACAGAGGTTTTACAAAAAGGCACTTGGTGACAATAACCAAGGGCTGGTCAATCACAGAATGACTGCCTGAGCCACCCAGCGAATCTTCCTGTGTAAGAAGGAGAGAGTGCAGGGAGAGAGCTCAGAGCCCAGGCACTGGACGCAGCCTCACCAGGCGGCTCTTCCACCAGCCTCTTTACTGCCTTCCTCTGTCCCGGGCTGTCTCCACTACCCCAACACCGTTCACCTAGTCAACTGTTACTCATAGTCAACTGTTACTCAGTCTTCAACTCCGCTGAGGCCTCAATCCAGAGTTAAGTTGTACAACAGTCTCAGAGAACCACGCTCCTCAGCTTGGGAGCACTGATGTGTTTATAAATTAGAAGGACTATTTGATTTGTGTTTGTCTCCCCCTCCACAGAGTCAGCTCTACTACAACAGCAAGGACTCTCTGCTTTTGCTCATCCCTATATCCAAAAAAAAATGCCCAGCACAAAGTAGGTGCTCACTAAATATCTATTACCTGAATGAACAAATGACTCTACCTACTTCTTGCTGAACTGTACCATTCGCTGGCACCACCTTGAGCACATTATCCCACATCTATAAAATGGGAATAATAACATCGACCTTGTAGGGTTGTTGCAAGGACACTTTTGCATAAAGTGCATGACACATCATAGTAAAAGTTAGACGCTATTACTATTATTCTCCTGGACTGAACACCCCAGCCTTATTATCAAGGATTTCTATCATTCTACCCACAGTTTCTGCCAAACTTAGTGGGAAGATTCTGTCAAATCTTCTCAGCAGACTCCCATCTACCAATGTCCTAAGGTCAATGCCTCTACCGATAATCTGAGAAAGAAAAGCACACTGAAGGCTCTGTCGTGAAATTCTGGGTTTCTGTGAAGATTCGAGCACAGTCTCTGGCACCTCAGAGGCCTGTGAAGTACGGCACAATACGAACTAATTAAAGCTGGGAAAGAAGAAAGCGGAAGAGGAGAGCGGTGGAGGAGAGAGAGGAAGCAAGGTGAGCCAGAAAAGGGAGGAAGCTTTAACCTGAGACTCAGACCTGGATCCTAGTCCTGGCTCCTCTTCTAGGCTACATAACCTTAAACAGGTCTCTTCTCCTCTAGGGCCTGGATTCCCCCATCCATAAAATAAGAGGGATAGAAGAGATGACCCCTGAGACATCTTCCTGATCTAAACTCTTAATAAATGGGGTCTAAAAATCTTCAAGGTCAAAATGAGCAGTGTATAATGTTAACAGTGCCTTTGGAAAATTTAGTCGGACTATGTCCTAAAATAAAACATCTACTTTAATATCAAAGACCACTCACAGAGTTCACAATTTCAAGAAAAATTGGGACTTGACTGCATATCCCATTATTTTTTAGTAAAATTTCTCTAGTTTCCAAAGTCACATCATGAATAATATCACATAATAAAAAGCTTGGAATTTTTTTAGAAAACTAAAATTTCCAAACATGGGCTGCCTGCAAAGAGAGTGAACAAAAAGGTAAGGGACAGGGGAGAGCGTTATTTATTGAGAGCTGACTCTAACACTCTGCTCTAGGCACTGCCATTAAGTTACATAATTTAATCAACCCTTCATGATTGGTGCAAACCCCATTTCACAGGGAAATAAACAGATCACAGAGGTCAAATGACTTGTTCAAGATCACAAAGCTGTACGTGGCAAAGCTGCAATAATAATGATTACACATACTAATAGCTGGTATTTTGAGGGCACCTATTCATGCTAAACTCTTCACGTGGATTGTTCCATTTAGTCCACAAAAACATCAAGTCACTGCCCTGCAGAGGACACACCACTTTTCACTGGCTCACACTGCCTCTTCAAAAGTGAACATTCCCACCCTGGCCGGTTTGGCTCAGTGGTTACAGCATTGGCCCTTGGACCGAACTTGGGTTCAATTCCTGGTCAAGGACATGTACGTGGATTGCAGGTTTGATCCCTGGCCCTGGTCAGAGTCCTGTGGGAGGCAACCAATTGATGTGTCTCTCTCTCAATAATGTTTCTCTCTCCCCTTCCACTCTATCAAAAGCAATGAAAAAATACCATTGAGCAAGGATTAAAAAAAAAAAAAGTGAACATTCCCAAGGACTTCTGGAGGTGGTCCAGGGTCACAGGGACACACGTGCAGGCTAGGGGCACAAAGAGAGCCTGGCCAGTGAAAGACTGAGTAAGCCTTATCGGTGGCCTGCATGGCAAATATCGGAGTCTCAAAACATGCCAGGCATTCCACACGGCTGCCCCATTTTCACCACTGACTTTATTAGCTGGCAAATCGGGGCACTGATGAAAGAAGTCAAGGCAGACCGCACCCCGAGGAGCCCCCAGACTGGCTGCAGGACTATCTATACCACAAAGGGTTGGGGCTTCCCAGGAAAAAAATGAATGCCTTCTTCTCCCAAACCGGATGAGAACATCTCAGGAAGCCCCAGTCCTGGTTTGTTTAGTAATTCCCTTGCCTTCCACACAGTCCCTCCCTCTGAACACCTATGTTCTTCAATGTTGGATGGCTGTCCCCTGTCAAGGGCACACTCCTCGTCCTCCCTCCCAGGCCCTAGGGTCATGCTGTGCCCCAGCCCGTGATGTCGATCAGCCTGTAATGCTGGTGGGCCTGCTTGTTCCACTTACAGAGCTCCTTCTTCCCCGTCAGTGCCCAACTCGAATGCCACTGCCTCCCTGAAGCATCCCTCCATCCCCCTGTCAGAATAAGCCATCCCTTTCTGTAGAAGCCACTGGCATGGTGCTTGTACCTCTGTTCCAACAACTATTTATGCCACCAAACATAAGATTGTTGGACAACATGTCTTATGTTGCCCTCTGTATTAGTCTAGGTTCTCCAGAGAAACAGACCAATGCAATAGAGAGAGAGAGAGTTATAAGGAACTGACTCACATGATGGGGCTGGCAAGTCGAAAATCTGCAGAGCCAATGTCTCAGTTCAAAGGCTCTCAAGCAGGAAAGCTGATGTTCCACTTGGAAAGCAAGAGAATCCTCTCTTACTCAGGGAAGGGTGAGCCTTTTGTCCTATTCAGGCCTTCAATTAACGGGATGAGGCCCACCCACACTAGGGAGGACAATATGCTTTACTCAGTCTACCATGTAAACGTTCATCTCGTCCAAAAACACCCGCACAGAAATACTCAGAATAATGTTTACCAAATATCTGGGCACCCTGTGGCCCAGTCGAATGGACACAAAATTAACCATCACACCCACTAAAGAGTGAAGAACAGGAATCCGTTCTCTCTGTATCCTCACAGCACCAGTACAGGGCCTGGCCCAGAGCAGGTGCTCCATGTCGGCTGACTGAAAAAGGACTTACAGGCATTGCCACCAAGGACTTCAGAGACCATCCAATCCAACGTCCCAAAGAGAAAACAAAACTGAGGAAAATAAATAACTTTTCCAAGTCACAGAGACTATTCAGAAGCAAAGCCGGGCATTCAATTCACAACCTTCACCAAAGCATTACTGAGCACGTTCTCGGTGCCAGGTGCTGTCCCAGGTGCTAGGGGCCGCAGCAGTGAACAACACAGACAAAACCCCCTTCCTTCACAGAACTCCCATTCTAGTGCGAGGAAGACACACACGGACAAAAGACACAGAGAACACAACCCCTGCCAAATGACTGTAAGTGTCACAGAGAAACATAAAGTAGGGAAAAGAGAGAGGTAGAGAGAGAGGGAGGCGCCCCGCTCCCCACTTCCTGTCTGGAGCTTTTCCTCTGTGGCGTACGATCTTTCTGAAAGGAAGAATCTTAGATTTAACAGACCTCAGCCAACTCTGCCTCTCAGGACTGTGATGAAGAGGGAGATAATACCCATGAATGCACTTTGTAAACTCTAAAGAGAGGCGCTAGTAATATATCATGACTGTCGCTCATTCTCTGTAGTCAATTTGCAAAGAACCGGCTGAGGGGCTGCTCTGGCTGAGCACTGGCCTCCTGCCCCTCCGAGGCCCAGTGCCACATCAGTGCCGCTCACACCCAGCAGCCACTTGGCACCAGAGAAAACTTCCCGATTGAGGCCAGCGCCGCTGCAGATGTTCCCCAAGTCATTTCACATTCAAACTCCAAAGCTTCTTCGCACACTTTTAGACTCTTATTAATAACATTTTAAAATGTAGATTGCTGCCTAATCTTAGCTGCGTAATTAAAAAAATAATCTTGCTTCTTTCCCTCCCAGCAAGAAAGGAAACTGTACCCCAGGGCTTCTGCAGCTAAGAATCACACCCTGCAGAAAAGCCAGTAGGAGGCTCAAGGAGGGAAGGGAGAGTGGGGGGAGTTGAAGCCAAGAAGCGAGGCTAGTCCCTTGATGTTAGAGAATATGAAAATGAGGCTGAAGAAGGGAAATGATTTGCCCAAGGACACACATATATTTTGGCAAAGCCAGAACCAGAATCCCAGTTTCCTGCTTCCCAGCAGACTCTGACTACTGCCTATTACCTATGTGACTCTCCTTATGCAGTGAGCACTGTTCACCTGGGAAACAGTCATAGGTTTCAGGTGCTTGAGGGGACTACGGGAACAAAGTTCAAAGTTCTTTTTACTCAATTTAGACTCACAGACTGTCACAACAAGAAGGGACCTCAGGGCACCCTAGCCCAACTGTCTGCTTCTATATGGGAAAAGTGAGGCCCAGTAAGTAATGTGACTGATTTACCCAAGATCATATAGTGAGTTAGAAGCAGAGCAAGATTAGATCCCAGGCCACTGTGACTTTAGTACATCCTGTCCACAGCTTCTTAGAAAAATACCAGTCAGCCCGGCCAGTGTGGCTCAGCGGACAAGTGATGTCCCGTGGACTGAGAGAAAAATACCAGTCAATCTCTCAAAGCTTCCATTGCTACCTGCAGTTTATCAAAGGCGTTCTGGGCTCCTGGGCCAGGAAGAACAGAGACAAGGTGAGATCCACACGGTCCCTCAATGCCTGTGTCCCTGGGATGGCGTCTTGGAAGGCCCAAGGGCTCAGTGATGGAAAGACACACATCCCTACCCCCATCTCCCCAGGTTTCTCTTCTTACTACCTAGAACTGCCGTCCCTAACTCGGACTTTAGTGACTGTCCATTGCAAAAGATCATCAGCAGTTTCCATCTCTGTAAAATTAAAAGGAAAAAAAAAGGCCAAGCACTGTACCCAGCTGTTGGTGAGGCCGAGTTTTCCACTGATGATGATGACTCACAGCGCCCGAGCTGCAGGCAGGAGCTGGGAATGAGACTTAGCAAGGAAAAGCCGCAGTTCACAAGCACGCCTGGGCCTGTGGAGGAATGCTTGAGTTCCTTCAATAAAACCCCAGTACCTGGCTGTGGGAACACAGTGCCCCCTGCAGACCTCCATGAGGCCCCGCAGGAGAAGAGACAAAACAGTAAACCGGCCAGCCATCCTGCAAAGCCCACCATGGTATCACAGCTGTTATGTTAGCAAGCCAAGAGCTCCCACAACCCCCCAGAAATACTATTTGCATCCTCAGCTTCCAAAGAGAAACTGGTTTTTGGTTAATAGGAGGCCCAGATTAAGAACTTCAAGCAGGAGAGACAAAGATTGCCCCCAATTTTTTGGTGCAAATAATTCACCCAGGGCCCAGCCGGTGTGGCTCAGTGGTTGAGCATCGACCCATGCACCAAGAGGTTGCCGGTTTGATTCATGGCCAGGGCACATGCCCGGGTTGTGGGCCAGGTCCCCAGTGGGGGGCATGCAGGAGGCGGCCAATCGATGTTCTCTCTCATCAGTGTTTCCATTTCTTTCTCTCTCCCTCTTTCTTCCTCTCTCTATAAAATCAATAAAGAAAAAAAATTTTAAAATAATAATAATTCACCCAGGGGCAGGAACAAGGAGGAGAGGGAGCCTATCCTGAGATGCCAGGTCATGGACAACCAGTCACAATGTTTTGAGACATGACCTTGGATGGTGCCTCTCAAATTTCTTCTAACCCCACCCTTGGGAACTCTCCCAGGTCCCTCCTGATAGGTGGGTATAAAAGACCTGTGGGAGTCCTCATAGAGCTGCACTTCTGAATAGGGGAGCATTCTCCCACACCCGCATGTCAGGACACTTCAAGGGAGAGAACTGAGCAGCAGGACAAGGTCCAAAGAGTCCATGGAAGCGGTGTCCACCCCACTGTCAATAGTTTAGGGATTTGCCACTTGTATCAAGCAGTGGCAGTAACATGCATAGCTTGAGGAGGCCACTAAGAAGAACCATTATGATCAAGCACCCACCAGAAGAAGGAAGATAATCAGGAGACGTGGAGTCCCAGTAATTTCGATAAGAAACTGGGGGAAGCTTGGGATCAAAGTCCACTGTCAAAGCTGGTGGGCTGTGTGACAAGCACTGAACTTACGTTCAAATTGCTCATCTAGGGGTACATGGTCTTGTGGTTTGAAGGGCCACCAGTCCAGATCCCTGGTGGGACAGCCTGTCTTTCCTTCCACATCTGTTAATTTCCCTCCCACTCTGCTCTCTGCTCCCATCTGTCCCTCAGGCCCCAGAAGAAGCACCCTGTATCAGCACCCATCCTCTGAAAAAATCTAACATGGTGTAAGACCACCTCTCACGGCCCTCACCTCTAGTCACACAGACACAGTGAGAGGACCAAAGCCACAGTGCCTTCCTTGGAGAGGCTGCCTTCTCCACAGCCAGGGACTGGGAAAGGCATCTGCTACACAGGATTTTTCATTTCATAGGATCAGCTCCAACCAAATCAGCAGAGCACTGTTACTATGGACCATCTGTCAGGACCCGGAAACAGCTCTGTTACATAAAGGGGCTGGTGTAATGAAATTTATTAAACTGGATTCTTCCTCTACACGAAGCCCGTGAAGTCTCTCCTAGGAGGGGCCCTGTGGGGCAGTGGAGGGGCCAGGGGGCCTAATCCTGGCTCTGCTTCTGTCAGCTGCGGGACCATCTCCCCGAGCTTGTTTTCTCAAACTTCAAATAAGGATGACATGGTCCTTTCCAGCATTGTAATTCCATGACTTAGGATTGTTTTCACCAAAATGGCAAAAAAGTAAGCTTGCTTTGATATTAGTTTTGTACTATGGGGTTAATCTTTTAAAAGAGCACGACTTGCCCAAGATCACTCGTCCGACAAGCAGCGAAATTAGAACTTGAACCTGGCTCCTCGGGACTACTTTGGCCACAGCAGGCCTCCTCCTGAGGCAAAAAGTCCCTCTCATGTTAGGAAAGAGCTGGCCCAAGACTCCTCAAAATGGGCCACTTCCATCTTGGCACACGTCCGAGAGCACTTCAGGGCACTGGCTGTCACCATGGCCATTGAGAGTTCCCGTGAGACAGGCAGGTCCCCTGAGAAAAGGCCAGCACAGTGCCATCTGTCAGGACCCGAAAAAGGATGGCTGGTCACTTAACGCTCACCTTCAGAGAGCTCCTGGAACAAATCAATCCGAGCAGGAAAGAGGAAGAGGACTCCTTGAATGAACACTCAGCCCTCTGCCAGGGCCCTCTAGCCCTTCCCAGACCACCTGGTGAGCTCCCAGCATGCCCGGCGCCCCCACCCACTGTGGACAGATAGGAGGCCCCACAGCAAGGCCTTGCAGACACGCAGGGGCGAAGCTGGCCGAGCGCCAGGGCACCAGGCAGGGCTGTCCACCCCAGGGAGCTTCTCTGAGAAGGTGGGAAGTGGGCAGGGCCGCAGCTGGGTCTCCTAAGCAGAGCCACGGAAGACACACAGCTTCCACATGTGCAAGTTAGAGCCAGCCTGTGGGAGCAGCCCTCACTGAGCTCTCCTCTGGGCCCAGGGACAGCCAGGGTAAATACGACAGACCCCATTCCCCATCTCGAAGGGCTGGCATTTGGTGAGGAGAGAGTGACCACAAACAAGTAAACAGTGACGGACTGTGGTTTCGGGCCGTGGAAACTGGTATCATGAGAAATAAAGCAGGGCGGGGTAGAGTGGGGCTGGGACAGACCGGTGGCGGCTATCTCCAATAGGGCGGACAGGGAGGGCCTCGATGAGAGGGGACTGCGGGGCAGGAAGCGACAGGCGTGTGGCTGTAGCGGTGGGGACCAGAGAGGAACACTCCTGGCAGAGGGACTGCTGCAGGAGAGGAACTGAGCCTCTTCTCGGACATGAACCTACCTCACAGGGTCGAGGAGTATGTGCGTGGCAGCACCTGGCAGAGCACCTTGGCAAGTGCTTGGCAAAGACTGGTTCCCTGCCCTACTCTGACCCCCTTGGAAATTAAAAAAAAATTTTTTTTGTTCAACCAATTGTGCTAACTCGTGTCTTATTGCAGTGTGCCTCTGACCAGGCCCTGGGCCTGCCCATCTGTTGGGTGTGGAATCTGTGAGATTGCCCTTGGCAAAGGTTCCAGCACAGCACCGCCTGATGGGAGGGCCTTGGCCTAGAGGAACACGGGGCAGACAGGAGGGGAGCAGAAAAGGCAATGGACACTGCCCTCACTGCAGGTGGGAGGGTGGCAATCATTAGGACCAGACGTTCGAGAAATCAGGATCAAGGCAGAGCGTTAACTCCTGTCCCCTTCCCTTCTTACTTCTAGCTCCCTGGCCCAGGGCCTAGGCTCTTGTCTCTTGACTCTCCCATAGGACAGCAGCTAGAGGCCAAACAGATCTCAGTTCTTGTCATAACCAAAGAGATAACTGGGTATTATTACCTCATGGTGAGACCTGGCCCCATCCCCTCTCTGGACCTAAGTTCTCCCACCCATAAAAAGAGAAGAGGGCCTGAGTGACCTCTGGGGGTCCTTTCAGCTCTGACCTTGCTGATTCTGACTCTGGATGCTGGCCCTACCACCTCACCCCCAAGGCTGTCTGCCTACCCACTGCTGCCATCTGGTGGCCCCCAGGGACAGCTGCACTTGGCTACAGACAGGCCCCTGACAAGCCCCCTTATTCGAATGCACCTATTTCTAAGAGTGAATCCCGCTCTGCTTCAGCTTGACACACACTGCACTTCTCTGAACCACAGATCAATGGGTATTCATTGCCAAACACAAAAACCAAAAATAACACCAGAGCTTTATCTCTCTAGCAGCGATGACATACTGCAGCTGAGAGTCTGACCTCCCTACTCAAAGAGAGGAAGTGACCTGCCCAAGGTCGCACAGCTGCCTGGCTGCCAGACCAGCTCACAATTCCACTTCACCACAATGCTTAGGGCTGGTGGGCACCCTGGAAACCAAAAGTAAAGTCAGCCCAGGGCCAAGGAAACAAAACCTTTGAAAGGTGGGAAACAAACTATCAGGATTCCTTGCAAACCTCAAGAAATGGTAAGAAAGGGCATGTGAAGATGTTAGCAGTGCTGCAGAAATTCATTGGAAATAACAAATGGGCAGTGGGTATCTCCTAACCTTGGAGAGCCTCAATCACAAGGATCTCTGCAGGTCTTCCATAAACCAGCCCCCAAGCCAGCACCGCCTGGATCCTAGGCGAGGCAGCCCACCAGAGGACAAGGAAGACACACAGGGGTAGCAGCGTGGTGTCTGCATGTGCTCCCCCACCACGTAAGCTCCTCAGGGTGGAGCTACAGCTTGTCTTCTCTGCCTCCAGGCCTCTCCGCACCAGGCCAGAGGAGCTCAGTAAAGGTGTATACAGGCAGACCCTTTAGATTCTTATGCAATCATGGGAACTGTCCACCCTTTGTGGACTCAGCTGACCTCACTCTTGGCTGTCTGCAGCTTTCTCCTGAACCCTGTAGTGCAGACCCTGAAAAAAACATACTGTAGGTCACTTGCCTTTTCTGGCAGCTATTATCTCACATCTGCAGCATAATGGGGCTCTACTGGATGATCTTCAAAGTCCTTTTAATTCTAAAATTCTAGAATTTGAAACCAAATCAAGGCCAATCAAGGCTACTCTTCACTGGCAGAGCAGATATGAGAAAGGAGGAAGTGATCAAACAATGCTTCCCTCTAGTGATTGAATGCTGTCACTACACTCTCTCAGCTCTGAGCCCTACCACTGAACTGTATTTAATCCCACCCTGCACTCAGAACAGAAACTGGCTTGCCCAGGTGCAAAGGAACAAGAGAGAAAGCAAGGACGCCAGGCTCCAGAAACCAATGAGGCCTCTGAGCAGGCTCCACACCAGTGGAGAAATTCTCCATCTTTAGGAACAAGTATATCTTGGAGCTCAAAGGACCTTTTGTGACCTCCAACTTCTCTCTTCAGATGAGGAAACCAAGGCTCAGTGACATTCAGAAGGGACCTGCCTGAGGTCACAAAGCTGACTCACAACTGAGCCAAAAATAGATCCCCGATTTCCTGCCTCCTTCTACAGTCTCTTGCCTCCTTTCCATGCAACCTCCTGACTGAGGCCTGTGGAAGTGACTTGTCAAGGACTCACACAGGAATGGGAGGCAAAGAGGCCATCCCTGCACTGAGGGCCAAGAAATTTTATTCATTAACTTTAACATTTATGGGGGATATAATCAAACTGAAAATTACATATCTGCATAGAAAATGTAAAAGAAAAGAAAATTCATTCATAATCCCACCAATCAGAGATAATATTCTGGCATATTTCTTTCTAGTCTTTTCTATGCAAACATCCTTTTAAAAAAAAATAGAAGTTATAGTGTAGTAACTTATTGTAATAGACTCTCTTCACTTACTATATCATGAGCATTCTTGTCATGAAATGTCCTGAAACATTCTAGCTAATAGCTATATGTTCCAACATACGGTTGTACCATACTTTATTTGACCAATCCCTCTACAGTTTCATTTGTTTCCATGCATCTGTTGTAACCATTATAAGTTAGGTTACAATGAATGGCAATATTCTTAATATTCTAACACCCATAATTATTTCTGTAAGCCAGTTATATTTTTTTTTATAGGACAGAATTTCAGGACTGGAATGGCCCTTAGAAAGCATTATGTCCACAACCTCCTATTGCCCAAATGAGAAAAAAGAGACCAGAGAGCTTTGTGTTTTGCCAGAAGACAAAAAGACAGCAACAGAACCAAGTTCCAAACTCTCCACCCATTCAAATGTGACCTTCCTGAAGGATTTCACACCCTTCCCTGATCACCCTCACCCACACCGACCTCTCCTTCCTCTGAAACCCCAGCACTTAATGTGTCTGGGCCACTGCTCTGACTCTCTGTCATGTTCCTTTTTATCCTTCTACTAAAGATTTCATCTGTTCATCCAACTGCAAGCTTCCTGAAGGGATTTTATATTCCCTTGCATTCTGCAGCATAGTGCAATACACATGTAGGTCAACATTCCACAAATACCTGCTAAAGTCAAGGACAACTAAGAACTACCTTCCTTATTGCTTGGGAATGTCACTGGCAAAGCTGTAGAAAGATGCTTCTTTGAAGAATAAAAAAAGTTCAGTTGATGAGTTAGAGTTTCTGAGATACACAAAACTTGGAATCACAGCAGCAGGCTTGGGAACAGAAGACCAGGTTCAAGTGTTAGCTGTGTCCATCTATGTGAACCAGGACAATGCAGTTAACCAGTCAGGGCCTTGTCTGTGAAGCAAGGATAGTAACACCCATCCTGCCAACTTCACATGAGAAAATGGATGTGAAAGCACTTTATAGTGATCAAAGTGGTCCATGGGAGCTATGACTGCTATTGTAATATCACATATGGAAATGCAGTTGCTTCTGTGAATCCTGGAATGGCCTCCTGACCCTCGCTCCTAGGCCATCATCTCCCAGTTTCTACTCCATGCGCAAATCCATTAAGGGAATCTATGGCTACACATTTCAGGTAAGAATCAGCCTTTTCTTGAAGCAGAACTTCATGTACAGAAGGAACTATTATTCCTGGTTCAGGACCCTGGGTGTGACTAGTTAAGTCATCCTCACTTCCCTCATCATCTAGAGAGAATGTGACAAGGCAGATAGAGCACTGGACCAAGAGCCACAAGACCTGTGTTCTGTCCTAACTCCTTCACTCACCTCCTCTTCAGTCCTCAGTTTCCCTGTCTCTAAACTGAGGAGTCAAGCCAGCTGAGCACTAAGTTCTCATCCATTCCTGACATTCTAAGGATTCTAGGATAAAAACTAAAGACTTCAATAATAAGCAAAAACTATCCATTTCAAAATAGTCCTTTGGGCTTGGTTTGACTTTCAACCATTGGATTTTCAAAGTTTAAAGCACAAACATCATGAATTCCAAAGCACCTGCTTTAAATAGAGCCCCTGAGGTCAGAATCTCCCTGAGCTCGGCTGAGGTTTCATGATATATGGTCCCAAAGAAGATGGAGTAATATCCACTGTCACCCCATTCTGGAAAGGATTTTGGCCCCAAAACAGAAAAATCAGCATGAGATGTTTATTTATAAACTCGGTTTCGTGGGAATCAATGGTTAGGCTTGGATTTCACTAATGCTTAGGCATCAGACGCAATCAAATATTTCTTAGTCTGTGACACCTGAAGGAAGGAGACTGGTCCCGTCCACATATGCCATGCAATTCCCCACGTTAGAGAAAAAGAATAAAAAACATCTCAACTAAAGAATATAACCAAGAGCCAGAAGGACAGCGATGGGGGGAAAAATCACTGAAAAGCAGAATTGGATTTCTAGCTTAAATGCTGCCATACAGTGACTCTCCCCTCTCTGTTTCAGTATTCTCCTTTGCAAAGTGAGCAAGTTTCTTCTTCCAGCTCTGATTCTCTACAACTTCTAAGGTTCTAGGACTTTCTTAGGTGACACTGAAGAAACCGAAGAATGTCAAGTATTCTGTATTTGTACTTTTTTCAATCCATCGCCTTTGTGAGACCACAAAACTACTTTGGGATACTGCGTGGCTCAGGGCAAGCTTCCAGCATACCGAAAGCAACCGGATCCTAGACATTCCGACCAACCCCACATTAAGGTTCAGAGCTTGTGCAAACCACTGCTCTCGAAATTCTAATTAATCACCGGCAACGAGCACTTAGCATTTTTAAGCTCTGATCTCTGTGCACCCTCCAGGACAGTTCTGAATCAACCTGTTACCTGTCCAGACGTTCGTATCCAGCCCCTCAGAGACCTCTGCCCGAAAGAGAAGATAGGGTGCATCTGACCTCCAGAGGGCTCCAGAGTCTCAAAGGGCAGAGGAAGCTGATGTGTACTGAACCCACACAGAAGCCCAGTCCTGTGCTAACTGCTGGAAGCATCTCACTTAGTCTCAGACAAGGTCAGCAATACTTCTCCATTTTCCTAATGAAAAAAATAAGCTCACAGAAGTTAGGTTTATTCATTTGTTTGACATATATTGAGTTACCCACCTCGGAAGTGCCGAATATTTTGCTCAGCACTGAGGATACAATGCTGAGCAAAACAAACGTGGCCCCTGCCCTCATGGAGCTTACAGTCTAGTGGGAGGGGGAATTAGTGATAGAATGCTACAAAAAAATAGCTCAAAGGCGAGGCTTTAGTGCTGTGATAACAGATAAAAGGGAAAAGCGATTAGTCAGGGATGTCAAGGAAAGTCCTCCCTGAGGAGGTGATGACTAAGCTGAAGTGTGAAAAATAAAATAAAAAAAGGGTGCAACTAATAAAAAATGAAGGAGTACAGGGATAAGTGTGCCAAATAGAGGGGACATCAGGTGCAAAGGCGCTGTGGCAGGAATACATGATGCACTCAAGATACCAAGGAAAGGCTGGAATGGAGATCAGCTAGGATCAAAAGCTAGCATGGTAAGAAATGGAGCTGGAAAGGGAAGCAGAGGGCAGACCACAGAGGGCCTAGTAGGACCACTGAGGATTATGTTTTTGTCATAAATCCATAGGAATATGACACAGTCAGCTTGGAAAGATCTTCCAACTGAGAACAGGCTGGAGAGGAGAGGAACAGTGAGTGTGGGAAGATGAGGATACCAGTCCGAGGCCACTGCAGGATCCAGACAAGAGGTGACAACCTGCACGATGGTTGTCAAGAGATGGAGAGCGGTGGCACTGCCCAGTCACACAGAGCTGAGCTGCAAACCCACGCCTATCTGATTCCAAGCCCGTGTTTCTCTCCACCTTGCCATTTATTCCTTCATCCAGCAATTAGCTACTAATCATCTACTAAGTGCCAGGCCTGTGCCAGGTGCTGAGGACACCGCCATGAATAAAACAAGACACTGCTCTCATAAAATTTACAGTCAAGGCATTAAGCAAATAGGGATACAAGTAGATGTACACAATTACAAAATGGAATGAGAACCATGAAGGAACAAGAGTGCGATCCGAGATTTTAACAAGAAGAATCACCCGTAAGGCCACGATGCACTTCCGAACGGTCGGCAATGTGAAAGGGCCACCTGCCAGCTGCACGGCTGCAGGTGAGTGAAAGGCTTCAGGGAGCCTCTGTCAGAGGTGGGGTGGAGCACCGCGTCCCCGGCCAGCTCAGGAGCCCGGGAGGGGGGGGGGGGGGTAAGCTTCGATCTCAGCACAGACCTTGTTGAAACTGAAGTCTGAAGTCTTTGTACCGCTACCTCCTCAACACACTCACATATCCCTGCCTCGGGCACCGCTCCCTTGTGTGAGCACAGTGTTTTACAATTAGTTGAGATCTTTCCTACTGATTCGTTCCTTTGAACCTCAGGGCAGCCCTATGTAGAATGCAGGCAGGTTTGAATATCCTGCTTGCGAGGTGAGGAAGCTGAAACCCAGACAGGTGAAGTGACTTAGCCAAACCAAACTAGGAAGGCACCCAGATCTGCCATCCAGCTCTCTCTAGAAGCACCTCGGGCCAGGAAATCATGAATCTCAGCTAAGACGGCTGCAGGCCACTGAGCCTGTCACCCAGGGGTCCCATGAAGTTCCTGAGAACAATGATCAGGGACATCAAGCAGCTTGGGAAAGGTTTCTAGAATGCAGCTCCCCCAGCCTGAGACACAGGTACCGTTGCCAACATTCCCAGATTAGAACAGGTTCGCTTGGACTCTGTCCAAGTGCCTCTGACTAACAGGGAAAAGTATTTTTCCATCGCAAACACTGCAGGCAGGCACCAGACTCCCGAAGGGGGAGGGCAGAGACTGCATCCAGATTCCTGTAGAGTTACCCTGATACCATGTGAACCAGCTAAGTGCCTGCCCCTGGCGATGTCAGTCTTGGGCAGTGTTTCTCGATCTTGGCACAACTAACATTTGGGGCTGGGTATTTCTTTGTTGGGGGTGGGGGTGCCCTTGCATTGTAGGATGTTTAGCAGCATCCCTGGCCTGCACCACCTGGGTGCCAGTAATACCCCTAGTTTTGACAACCAAATATGTCTTCAGACATTGCAAATGTCCCCTGGGGTACAAAACCGCATGGTTGAGAATCACTGATCTAGGGTCTATGGAGAAGGGGGAAGGCAGAGTCCAGTCCCTTCCTCTCATCCTAACCCACCCACCCCATTCCATCTTACTGGACAAATATATGGTCACTGTCCATTAACTCTTTTTTAATCAATATCACACAATTAATGCCTTCCCAAAGGAGGCTGGGAGCAGACTTGTGCTAATGTGGCCTGCAGGTAGGTCCCGGGAACAATTCACCCCGGGCGCTGGTGAAAACAACTGCAGTCAAATAACCCCTTGTTCCACTAATGAGCTGCTTCTGACCCTGTGAGCAAATCCTGTTCCTGTTCACAGGAGCAGCTGAGTGATTAACCTGGAGGCCCTGGGTGTTTCTTCTCAATGACACTGGGCCTGGGCAGGGCTTCCGCTGCTGCCTAACAGATCAAATAGCGGCAGACCCCCCTTTACCCGAAACTCAGCACCACCACCAGCACACGCCAATATCCCCGGACTTAGGAGAAAGGGGAAAGCGACAAAGTACATAAACAAGCGATCTGAATTAACAAGTTAATTAAACAGCTGAAACACTACCAAGACATCACGCTCTCAAGGGGAGGTGGAGACCTGAAGCTGAGCTCCAGAGCAGCTGGGGTGACTCAGTGTCGCCATGCGTGGGTTCCAACCTCCCACCCCAAGGGTTGGGGCTGTTGGACCAGCAGTGGAAACCAGGATCAGTGACAATGCTTCAAAGCTGGAATCAAAGAAGCAGCATCTTTATGTCTTTCCTTCGTCAGCTACCTGACTAGTTAAAGGGCTTACTGACAGACTCACAAGCTCACTACCATTTGGTAGTGTTTTTCACTGCGCTGCAATGCTTTAAAGACTGACTAACCGCGAAATGCCTACCTGTTAACACCCAATTACTCACACGACTGCTGAGTTTCCTGGCCACTTCTGCACGTGTCCTAGCTCTACTGTTGCACGTCTCGTCTCGTACTGCAATGCACTGGAATTTCACAAAAGTTTTGTGAAGCTTGTCTCCCCTAGTGGACAGTGGGCCCCCTGAGGGCAGGGTTCATATCTAGTACAAGGCACGGTACATAAACAGATCCTCACCATTTGTATGGCGGGTGGCTGGACGGATGGATGATGAAGTCTTCCATCTCTATATTCTTAGACTTAAGCCTGTCTGCACATTCTAGTGGGAGGGCATGGCCCATGCCTTCTCTCTCTTTCTCCAAGGCTTAGAAGGACATTGCTCCATTGGTTCCGATTAAACAATGACTGATTTGGTTGGACTCTTGAATCCAAAGAGACAGACTGGGGCTTTCTGTTCATGAACCAGTGAGTGCAAGGAAAGGGGCCAGAAGGCCCAGCTGACTGCCCTGCAGTATACGCAGTGGATGTGTTTTGTCTCTCTTAACGAGACACAGTTTGACGTGGGGACTAAACCCACTCTCTACCAGGCAGCAGAGACACAGACATGAGCAAGACCGATAGGCGCCTTCCCTCAGAGCTCACTGTTTGGAGGAAAAGACAGATATCAACAATTATACAAAGAAGCAGCTATTATGCTCAGTGGGTCTTTTTAAGAAAAATTTCTGTACATGTCACCAATCTTAAAGCAGTCTGAACCTTTTTGAGGAGAGTCATGATCTTTCCTCCAAATAAATAACATACTTTCCTTAGAGTGTCCTCTAAAGTTTACTATAACATCTTTGTCATAAAGTCCTCTGTTCCAAAATGATTGGAATTTTTTAAGACCAATTAAAAGCATCATAGCTATGAATACTCGTAAGTCTATGTCTGTGTGTTCCAGTGTGTAGTACGTGTGACTTACCAAGGATAACTGAAGCTGACCTGAAAACCTACAAAAGCCAGAAAGTACTAGAATAACAGTCACCAGATATCTGGGAGTCTAGAGAGCAATGCGTAGCTAATAGGCGGGCCAATAGCAGGCCAGGGGACTCCTGAGAACCCCTGAAGTTCAGAAGGCCTTGACATGATAATAGATCCTAAGAATTGCAAATTACCTGCCTGGGAACCTCTGTATAAGTCAGCAGGAGCTCTAAGAAGGCAGGGAAGAGGAAAGGCCACGAAAACACAAACCCCAAGAACAAAGTCAGGAATGTGAAGACCAGGAAAGGAGAACTGCCCTGAGGGGAGGATGAGAAATAATTGAAGACAGCAAAGGAGAGATAAAAATGCCAAAAGCTAGCCCAGCCAGAGTGGCTCAGTGGATTGAGAGTTGTCCCATGGACTGAGAGGTCCCTCTTGATTCCAGGTCAGGGCACATGACCAGGTTTCAGACTCGGTCCCCCGGGGGTATGGAGGTGGCCAATCGATGTTTCTCTCTCACATCCATGTTTATATCTCTCTCTCTCCCTTCCTCTACCTCTAAAAAAATCAATAAAAAATAATAATAAAGGGGGAAAAATGTTTCTAAATGCCAAAAGCTGGACAGCACGGCATGAGAAGATAACATCTGAGGGAACACATGGGATGTCTGAATCAAGTACATAGTTTATTAGGATTAATAAAAATTTAAATCAAAATACCATGCCAGCTATGATTCAAAATAATGCTCCTGCCTCGATCATGAAATACAGCGGTGCCTTTAATTCAGACTCTGGTGGAAATGCAAATAGAGTCATCTCTTTAGCTATATGACAAGACAGACTCCCCAACAACCTGGACAAATTTCTGGGTGATGCTTGCTGCAATGGATTCCTTCTCAAAACCTTGGGGCCAGAAGGCAATAACCTAACCCAGCCTTGCCTTTTGGGTGCAAACCTGTGATGCAGGGAGGAAAAGCCACATATCAGGCTGACTGCAGAACCAGATGCCTGGTCCTTCCCTTCCCAGTCCTAAAAGCTTATCATCAGTAAAAACCAACCTACTTAATCCTCAGCATTCATAACTGTTTAGACAGCTGTCCACCCCAGCTGCTCTTACCGACCACAAATTCTCTGCTGCTCTCTTACCTGTCTGAGCAACCAGGTGTGTCCACCCACTCCAGACAGCAGTGACCTTTTCATTCTGAAAACAGTGTGCTTCTATTTTCTGGGGCACAGGAAGGAAAGCAGCCTGCGAAGCCAGTTGCCCGTGCTTGTTGCTTCCCCAAACATACAGCTCTCCTGCATCTTCAATGAGCAGAGGGGAACAAAAGAGGTAAAGGAACATTAGTCTAAAATGATGGAGAAGAACACAAGTCTGAAAAAAAAAGTGGTTAAAAAAGTTGTATTTTTTTTTCCCTTTATTGATTTTGGAGAGAGAGGAAGGGAGAGGGAGAGAAAGACAGAAACACTAATGAGGAGAACATCGATTGGCTGCCTCCTGCATGCCCCCCACTGGGGATTTGGCCCACAACCTGGGCATGTGCCCTGACCGGGAATCAAACCAGCGACCTCTCGGTGCATGGACTGATGCTCAACCACTGAACCACACCGGCTGGACTTCTTCTTTTCTTTCTTTTTTTTTTTTTAAGTTGTATTATTTTTATGCTACGATGTTGAGCAGAGCAAAGCAAGATACAAAATTCACATAAAGCCTAATATAAGATTTTTAAAATTCTATAAATAGGAAACAAGGCCAAACACTCTTAGTAGTTTGTCAAGGAATAGAAATGTGTGAGTTAGTTTTTCCATTAATTCATTCAACAAATATTTATTCAACATCTACCATGTGAAAGATATATTTCTCTATATTATATAGCTTTTAAAAGATATGCTTGCATTACCTTTTGTTAGGAGAAAATATATTAACTTTTTAAAATAACATGTTAAAAAATATGATTTAAGATTAAACTTTTGTTTTGTTTTTAAGATTTTTAATTGATTTTTAGAGAGAGAGGAAGGAAGAGGGAGAGAGAAGGAGAAACATCAATGTGAAAGTGAAACATTGATCGGCCGTCTCCTGCGCTCCACCTACTAGGGACAGAGCCTGCAACCCCGGCATGAGCTCTGATGGGGAATTGAACCAGCACCTTTCGGTACACAGGATGATGCCCAACCAAGCCTCACTGGCCGGGGCTGTTTTATTTTAATTCCCCCCCACCCCGCCCCACTGTGGCCAGTGTGGCTCAGTGCTTAGAGCATAGGCCTGCGCACTGAAGGGTCACAGGTTTGATTCCCGATCAAGGGCACATATGTGGGTTGCAAGTTCAATCCCCGGCCCCAGTCAGGGTGAGTTCAGGAAGCAACCAATCGATGTATCTCTCTCACATTGATGTTTCTCTGTCTCTCCTCCTCCTTCCCTTCCACACTCTCAAAAAAAAAAAAAATCCATGGAAAAAAATATCCTCAGTGAGGATTAACTAAATAAATAATTTTATTTTTTTCAATTACAGTTAACATTCCATGTTTACTAGTTCCAGGTGTACAGATTAGTGGTTAGACATTTATACAACTTACTAAGTGATCCCCCGGATAAGTCTACCCATCTGACACCATATATAGTTATTAGAATATTATTGACTATATTCCCTATGCTGCACTTTACTTCCCGGTGACTGTTTTTGTAACTACCAATTTGTGCTTCTTAATCCCTTCACCTTTTTCACCCAGCCTCCAACCCCCTTCCATCTGGCAACCATCAGTTTGTTCTCTATACCTATGAGTCTGTTTCTGTTTTATTTTGGTTTTTAGATTCCACATATAAGCGAAATCATATGGTATTTGTCTTTGTCTGACGTATTTCACTTTTTAAGCTTAAACTTTTAAACGTAGGATTTCACGACACGCCTGCCCAGCAGACGATGCAATGCGACCACGTCACATCTGTGTAGCACTTGCACTCACGTGAGCCTCCAAGTAATCCTGTGATATAAGCAGGAATACAGCTGACTGGCTCAGTGATTTAATAGAAGAAGAGCACATTCAGAGTCAAGTGACTGGCTTCTATTCTTGGATCTGCTAACCAGCTACTGACCTTGGACAATCACTTCCACTCTAAGCCTTAGTTTCACCAGCTGAAAATTGGAGGTCAGTCTAGAAGGACAAACAATATAACTGATGACACCGGTAACAAGGGCGACTGTGGCAAACCAGGGGGCACATGCCTGTCTAAAAGGCACTCAGGTTCAAAATAAAATTTAACTGGAAGCCAAACAAAATGGGGTCACAGGCTATCATCGGGCCATAAACCTACAGTTTGTGACTCCTTCAGTGATCTCTAAGGGCTTTTCCAACCCTAATGTTCTAAGGTTCTATGAGTTTCTTCACATGTGGCCACCGAATACTTGAAATGTGGTAGTCCAAACTGAAATGTGTTGTAAGACAAAAAAGAACATGGATTGCAAAGACTTACTGCAAAAAAAAAAAAAAAAAAGTGTAGCTCGTTAATAATTTTCATTTTGGGTATGTGGGGTTAAGTAAAAGATATTAAAATTATTTCACCTGTTTCTTTTTACTTTTCAAAAGGTAGCTCACACTGGGTTTCCACTAGACAGCACTCTTCTAGAAGGTAAATGAATCAAGGCTCAGAGATGTTAAGTGACTCTCAAGACCACATAGCTAATAAGGAGTCAAGCAGGATAAGAAGCCAGGTCTCCTGCTTCCACTGTATTCTGTGACCTCCCAATAAAAGTGTTACAGTACTGCTTGCCCTAGGGCAGTCTGGCATATTCTCAAAAACTGATCAAAAGCCAAACAATATCAGTAAAAGGCATTAGACCAAGATTCAGGGTTCAAGTCCCAGATCTGCTGCTCTATCACTGTGACATCGGGCACATCACTTCACACCCTGGGCCTGTTTCATCAAGTCTAAAATGAGAGAGTGTAAATAGGTGGACCTTTCTGTCACCCAGGTGACCTTGCAGCACTGACATTCTGCAGTTCTTCAGTATATTTCACTCAACCTCCTGGACTTCACCAGGGTGTGCAAAGTATAAGGGTCCTTTACAAGAAGGCAGAGGAGATCCTCAGCAAGGTCTCAAGCCATTAAATGACCTGGTTAGCTACCAAGATGCCACTGACCATGAGCCTGTGTCTGTAATAAGCTTCTATTTACCTTAGTAAGTCTAAACCATCTTTTTGCAAATACAAACTGCCTTCCACATATGGATCATTACACTGTTGCAAAATTAAATTCTGCTGCAATGCCAAATAGTTACATAATCTATAACTCCAAAAAAAAGTCTGAAAAGCACTGAACAAGACCCAATGTGTTAACAGCATGAATTAACGAGGAAAGAGGGACATTAATCTTGACAGCTTTTAACTGACATTAAAAATATCCAAAAACAGCCCTGGCCGGTTTGGTTCAGCGGTTGGAGCATCGGCCTGAGGTACAGAGAGACCTGGGTTCGGTTCCCGCTAAGGGCATGTACCTCGGTTGCAGTTTGTCCCCGGCCCTGGTTGGTCGTGCGGGTGGCAGCCACTCGATGTGTCCCTTTCACGTCGATGTTTCTCTCTCTCTCTCTCTTCCTCTCTCTCCCTCCCACTCTATCTGAGCAAAAAATGAAAAAATGTCCTAAAAAATATCCAAAAACAGTCCGGCCAGTGTGGCTCAGTGGTTGAGCGTCAACTCATGCACCAAGAGGTCGCTGGTTTGATTCCCAGTCAGGACACATGCCCGGGCTGTGGGCCCAATCCCCAGTGGGGGGCATGCAGGAGGCAGCCAATTGATGTTCTCTCTCATCCATGTTTCTATCTCTCTCTCCCTCTCACTTCCTCTTTCTCTAAAATCAATAAAAGAAAAAAAATTTTTTATTGTTTTAAAAATCCAAAAACAGCCGTGGCCAGTTTAGCTCAGCTGGTTGGACATCATCCCATACACGGAAAGGTTGGGGGCTCGATCCCCAGTAGGGGGCGAGCAGGAAGCAGCTGGTCTATGTTTCTCTCACATCGATGTTTCTCTCTCTCTCCCTCTCCCTTCTTCTCTCTCTAAAAGTCAATAAAAAATCTTTTAAAACAATATCCAGCCCTGGCCAGTTTGGCTCAGCGGCTAGAGCATCAGCCTGCAGACCAAAGAGTCATGGGTTCGATTCCGGTCAAGGGCACGTACCTCAGTTGCAGTTCATCCCCGACCCTGGTCGGGTCGTGCAGGAGGCAACCAGTCAATGTGTCGCTCTCACATCAATGTTTCTCTATCTCTTCCTCTCTCTCCCTCCCTCCTACTCTGTCTGAGATAAATGGAAAAATATCCTCCAGGAAGGATTAAAAATATATATATATCCAATAACAATTCACTTTGTGAATATACTAAAAATCACTAGATTGTACAATTTAAAAGGGTGAATTCTATATATGAATTACATCTCAAGAAAATAAAAATTCAACATCTGTTTTTAAAAACACCAAAATAAAAGAGCTCCACATATGGAATAAGTAACTTTACTAATTACATGATTTTTGAAGAAATTGCTATTAGCAAGCAATTAGAGAATCTCTAGGTTTATATAATGCCAGCCATTACAAATTAATTAGAACAGAGTAAAAACATCTCTTAGCCTACTCTTATTCTCAGAAAAGAGTGCCTTCCCCAATCTCACTGATTATGGGGCATGAACTAGTCACTTCTCGCCCCGTCCTTCCTCTGTAAGTGGCATTCATTTCAACTCAACTCTTTATATATGTATAAACCTACCTAATATGAGACATAGGCTAAAAGTAGGTATTTCTTTTGTTTGCTGTTTTAACTCATTAAATAACAAATTATACACAGTTCAGAGTTTGTAAAGTATTTAAACTCTTGCGTTACGGCTCTGAACTCTGGAAACAATGACAGCTTCTCAGTGGGGCCGCATTGCAAATCTGATGTTGAAGAAATTAATATGAATTAATTTACATATACTATGTACACACCTTAATCTCCACATAAAACGCTATGCATGAAAGTCATTTCCCTTTGCTTAAAAATGTAATGCGCTCAACTCTGAGTGAGGTCTTAACCAAAATAAATTTCTCAGGGCTATAGTCTCCAGTCTACCAGCAGAGGGCAGGGCAATCTGGGCTTTGAAAGACAGAACCTTTGGAAGAGATAAGTTTCACTTTCAAGAAAATGCTACACTGTCACTAGAAAGTCTATACTGTATTGGCTGAGTGTGTCAAATGTATGGATGGATGTATAACTAAACAAATATAGTGTGAGAGAGAAAAAAGGTTAGATAAAGGAATAGATCAAAGATATGGAATAGAGAAATTAATAAAAATATGAAATAGATTAGAAAAACATAGATTTAGATAGATATATGGATACATAGACTAGATAGAAAGATACAACAATAAAATATCAATAAAAATAGAGATATAGTTAAATAAATAAGAATAGATAAATATAAAAAGAGCAAATGGAGATAAATGGGTTAGAAAGGCTAGCTTGAGATTAAACAGAGAATAGATAGCTAGAGAGCTTAGATAGTTACATTAGACACTTAAATAGATTAAATGGATAAGACAATAATATTTTACATATAAATTTACTGTTGGTTATATGATTTGACAATCACAATCACCTTGAGAGAAAGATATTCTTATCCTTATTGTACAGTTGAAAAGGAAGAGAAAAGGAAGTAAGCCCATCTGAGTGTTTTACATGTATGGTCATATTTAGTTCTCAGAACTACCCACAAAGTATTTTATAGACAAGGAGGGTAAAGTGACTTGCCTAAGATCACACGAGTGGTGACATCAGAATTCTCACTCCAAAGTCTATGTTCTTCCCTCTGTGTCCCAATGTTACCACTTGGGGAAGAAACATACAAAATTGTGAATGGCATGGTAAACGGAAAGAGCTGGTACCTACCTGTCAATGAAGCTGAGTGATCTGAGCCAGCAATAACACAGATGGCTTTAGAATTCTCTAGGCCTACAAAAAAAAAATTCTTTTGAAATTACCTTTATAGCAGAACAAACTGGGTGGAGAAGGGACTCAGGCAGCACCAGCGGGGCCTGGAGAGCCTCTCAGCCAGTGCAGGCAGGTCTGAGTTAGCTAACATGGTAGGGAAACGGTTACATACCAGGGGGTTGAACAAATAAGTAAATATATTGAGGATAAAGGAGCCAGATTTCTCACTATCAGAGAGGAAAGGAAAGATACAGATATGAAAAGGTGGAAGGCGAGCGTCAACCATGTGATACCGGACTGCAGTTGGAGAAATCAGTGTAGACTCATGGTTTCTAGTAGAAACTGATAAAGAGATATAGGTGTACGTATGTATAAGCATGTATATTTCCCAGCTCTGTCCACTGAGGGGGCCCAGAAAAATGGCATCTCATACACTCAGCTGCTCTCACATGTGGACCCTGAAATACACACCCCGGTGCTCGCTTCGGCAGCACATACGCTAAAACAGGAACGATACAGAGAAGATTAGCATGGCCCCTGTGCAAGGATGACACGCAAATTCGTGAAGCATTCTGTATTTAAAAAAATAAAATAAAATACACACCCAGGCTTCCTAACAACACACAGGCAGAACTAGAATTTGGCCTGCCTCCCATCTCCAAACCCAACACTTTCCTCCCTTAATTACACTGCCTTTGCTGACAAGGTATAATCCCAATCAACTCTGCTAGAAGTTGTGGTCACCTGGGCTAGAGAAATTCATTCATTCTGTAACTATTTTCTGACACTTCTGCTTAATTAACTAGGGTCTTAATAAAAGGCCCCTCAACCTCAGAGTATCCTGTGGAATGAGAAAGGGTCAAAGCAGATGTTTCTGCCACATTCACCAGAGAGGAAGCGCTGGGCCCCTAGTGGCCAGATGCAGAGGGACATCCAGGGTTCCAGCTCCAGAACAGACGGCAGTAAGGTTAAGATGGGAGAATGAAAAATGAAAGACTTTGAGGACAGGGAGTTGATGACCTGTTCAGTGTCTCATCAGAAAACTCCTCCAACTCAACTCTGAATCTAAGCTGTGCCCTGAGCAGATCTCAAACAGGTTGTTAAAATCAAATCAAATCAAAACATTTCTAATTCCTCTAGTTACAGTTCTGTGCTAAAATAGAAAGCAGACACAGTTCCTGCCCTTAAAAAACTCAGAATCGTTGGTGTGTGGGAAAATGTATGAACAACTCACAATAATACAATATCCTGTGTTATCCACACATGAGAAAATGCAACAGAGGCGAGAAGAGGGAAGTCGTTACTGAGAAAGCTGTACCTGAGCGAGGCCTTAAAAAATTATCAGGGTTTTCCTGGGCGGGTTGGGGGTGGAGGGGGACAAGAAGGAAAAGGTAGAGATAAGAGTTTGCCCAGGGCACAGAGGAATGAGAAAGCAGGATGCAGGTAACAGTAAATACCTTGATGAGGAAAGGAAAAATGTTTGGGAAGTTTGAGTTCATGTTCTGAATGTTTTCAACGTCCTGTGGAGTAAACTGCCTGTCCAGCACCCAGGGCCCCCTTCTCCTCTAAGAGTACCCTCCCCAACTCAACCCATGGGCTTCAGGGCAGCTAACCTCACCCCCAGAGGAAGGGGAGAGCTGTAGGACTTAGGAAAATCAGAATGATCCCAATATCTTGTACATCACTCCCACTGTGACGTACCTTCCCTTTTCTTTCCCCTCTTCCTACCACCCTCAAAGATCCCTCCTTTGTTCTGAGCTAGAGAGTAGTTAAAGGTTTCCTGTGAAGGTGTCATCCCAGCCAACCATCAGTAGACTGGGTCACAAAGTAAGAGAGCGAGAGAGGTAAAAAGAAGAAGACATGAAGATATGGTGTCTATACAGAGAGACACCTCTGTGCCCATGTAGAGAGAGCTCCCTAGGGAACACTCCTGGCCTCCTTCTCTACATCCTCACTCACTCCTGCGCTCCCTTGGGAGAAGGCATGGGGATGTGCCTGCCTGCAGAGAGGGTGCCTCCTCACGTGTTCTCAGCTGTGCAGTCCACTTAGTGGGCCCCACTCTATGCAGCTGCTCTGGTACCTGGTAGATAAATTCAATCCAGGATTCAGAATTTAGAGGTTTACTATTGCTACATGTTATTCCTAAATACAGCCAAGTCGTGTCTTCCAACCTGACTTTTAACAGTTCTAGAGCTACCATTTTGATCTCCACATACCTACCTTGCATCTGCTTCTCAATGGGTTCCAAACTATGGCAGCAAAGAGAGATGCCTTTACTGGGCCCACAAAAATCCCAACAAGACTAAGAGACCACCCACCAAACACAGTTAAGACACAGGAACCAAGAAATAGAAAAGCAAAACTCCATTCATCCATTTTCTGCATGCCTGTGCCTCTACTTCTTGACAAAGAATCAATACAGGACTCAGAAGAAATAAGGGCCTTACCTGTCACTCTGCTTGGTTCCTTTGCTGTCAAAAACAGTGGGAGAGTCTGCCCAGGGCACCACCGCCGTCCAGATGATGCCAAGCCAGTTCCCCACTGGAATACGATGCCACTTGCTTCCCAATTGAACAGAAGAAGAAGGGGAAAAAGCTTATTTGGATAAGACCAGAGTGCTCTCTGAACCTCACTGCTATGGGAGATTCATTCTCAGTTAACACCAGCACAATGTATTATAGAGAAGCTTATTGCTTCAAGGGCCTGTGACTGGTCATAGGGATTACCACCAAGCCAATCACATGTCCAATTTTCAGAGCAATCAAAAACCAAAAATTCCAACATAGTAAAACTCCCTTCAAAACGTTCCAGGACACTCCTCCAGGGTCACATTACAAATGACACCTTGTTCATGGCTGACGGGAAAAGACCACTCAGACGCCAGACCAAGCGAGAAAGAACCTTGAAGATTATCAAGTCCATTCCTTACATTTACTAGAGAAAACTGAGACCCTGAAGAAGGGATGTGATTTGACCAAGGTCACATAAGGAGCTACTAGTAGAGAAAGTGCTAGAACTCAGCTCTCCTAGCACCTAATGTGGTGCCCTTTCTACTACACCAAAATGAATTCAAAGATTCCTCTACCAAATAAATTTATGACTGCAAGATAGCTTCTTAATAGCCACTATTTCAGTGGAATGTCCTTTTACTTCCATGTGCACTGAGTCTAATTCATGCACCCATGTTCTGCACCTCATACAAATGAGTAAATGAAATTTTATGTATTTGGCCTACAGTCAGATGTGTGTAACTAGGATCCATCACCCAACAGCAACATTAAGGTTCTGTTCCTCTGGAAATATCCTATAACCAACGGTGCTTTAGGCTGTAAACAGACAAGCCTGCTTTGTGAAATACAAGTGATGACGACCAAGCACAGTGCAAGCAAAACACAGTGCTGAAATAAAACAAAACTCAACATGTCTTTAACAAATAAATTGCAAGGGAAAAAATGAGAGGAAAAGGAATTTTTTTTAATCCTCACCCAAGGATATTTTTCCATTTATCTTCAGACAGAATAGGAGGGAAGGAGAGGAGAAAGAGAGAGGAGAGAGAGAAAGAAACATCAACTGGCTGCCCCTCCCACACACAACCCTAACCAGGGTCGGGAAGAACGGCAACCGAGGCACATGCCACTGACCAGAATCGAACCCAAGACCATTTGGTCCGTAGGCCGGCGCTCTAACTGAGCCAAACCAGCCAGGGCAAGAGGAAAAGGAATTTATAGATTAAAATAGATTTGAGATATCTGATAAAGGATTAATATTCAGAATATATAGAGAACTCCTAAAACTCAACACAAAAACATGCAACCTGATTTTAAAATGAGCAAAGGTCTTGCCCAGCCAGTGTGGCTCACTGGTTGAGAGTCGACCCGTGCACCAAGAGGTCGTCGGTTGGATTCCTGGTCAGGACACATGCCCAGGTTATGGGCCCAATCCCCAGTGGGGGCGCATGCAGGAGGCGGCCAATCGATGTTCTCTCTCATTGATGTTTCTATCTCTCTCTCCTTCTCCCTTCCTCTCTCTAAAATCAACAAAGAAAAAATATTAAAAAAAAAAAAATTAGCCCTGGCCTGTTTGGCTCAGCAGTTAGAGCATCAGCCCACAGACCAATGAGTCTCAGGTTCGATTCCAGTCAAGGGCATGTGCCTCAGTTGCAGTTCATCCCTGGTCCTGGTCTGGTCGTATGAGGAGGCAGCCAGTCGATGTGGCTCTATCACATCAATGTTTCTCTCTGTCTCTCTCTCCCCCTCCCTCCCACTCTATCTGATGATAAATAAAAAAGTATCCTCAGGTGAGGGGGAAAAAAAAAAATGAGCAAAGGACTTGAACAGACATTTTCCTAAGAAAATATACAAATGGCCAATAAGCCCATGAAAAGATTCTCAATATCACTGATCATTAGGGAAATGCAAATTAAAACCACAATGAGATACCACTTCACACTCATTAGGATGTATACTATTTAAAAACAAAAACAGAAAATAACAAGTGTTGACAAGGATGTAAAGAAATTTGGGACCCCTTAGTCCTGATACGCCAAGGGGTTCAATGCCCAGTCAGGGCACATATAAAAATCAACCAATTAATGCATAAATAAGTGGAACAACAAATTGTTCTCTCTCTCTGTTTCTCTCTCTCTCTCTCTCTCTCTCTCTCTCTCTCTCTCTCTCTCTCCACCCTTTTCTCTCAAATCAACAAATAAAATTTTTTTTTAAAAAAGGTAGGGTACCCCTTGTACACTGTTGGTGGGAAAGTATATGATTGTCTAACTGTACACCTGAAACTAACACAAAATTGCATTGTATGAAACTGTAATTGAAATTTTTTTAAACTATTTAAATGGTGCAACCTCTATAGAAAACAGTATGGGAGTTCCTCAAAAAATAAAAAATAGAATTACTATATGATGGGTCATCCTAAAAAATTGAAAGCAGGATCCTGAAGTGATATCTCTACCCCCATGTTCAAAGCAGCATTATTCACAATAGCTAAAATGTGAAAACACCCAAGTGTTTATCAACAAATACATGTTGCAAAATGTGGTATACATATACAATGAAATTATTCAGCCTTAAAAAGGAAAGAAATTCTGCCTTGGCCAGTTTGGCTCAGCGATTAGAGCATTGGCCCTCAGACAGAAGAGTCAAGGGTTCGATTCCCAGTCAAGGGCGCATACCTGGGTTGCAGGTTTATCCCTGGCCCCTGTCGGGGTCGTGTGGGAGGCAACCAAGTGATGTGTCTTTCTCACATCGATGTCTCTCTCTCCCCCTCCTTCCCTCTGTTCCTTCCACTCTATCTAAAAAAATCAATGGAAAAACATCCTCAGATGAGGATTTTAAAAAAAAAGGAAGGAAATTCTGAAACATGCTATACAATGGATAGACCTTGAGGATATCATGCTAAGTGAAATAAGCCACAAAAAGACAAATACTGTATGATTCCATTTATATAAGGTACCTGTGTGAGTGGTCAAAATCATAGAGACAGAAAGTAGAATGATGGTTGCCAGCGTCTGGGGAGAGGGAAATGGAGAGCTACAGTTTAGTGGACATAGTTTCAGTTTTGCAAGATGAAAAAAGTTCTGGAGACAAACAGTGTAATAATTGCACAATAACGTGAATGTACTTAAAACCACTCAACTGTACACCTAAAAAATGGTTAAGATAATAAATTTTGCTGTGTATTTTATCACAATAAAAAAATTTGTAAGGCATAAATATTTTTAAAGGGAGACACTTGGGATACATATCAACCAACTGCAATGTATAGACCTACTTCAGCTCTTGATCCAAACAAACTATAAAAAATATTTTTGAGACAATCAGAGAAATGTAAACACTGACTTGATGGAATTTGATAAAATTACAGAATTATTGTTTATTTTTGCAGGTATGATGATGGTATTTTGGCAATGTTTTCAGAAAGAGTCCTTATCTTTTAGAAAGGCATGCAGAAATATTTACAAAATGAATGGGGATGGGTAGGGCTTACAATTAACTTAATCAAACACTTAATGGAAACTGCTGCTTTGTAACTGGACAGAAATGTACACATAAGGCTAGCAATTACAGAAAGTTGTAGGAAAGGGGAAAGTAAACCCATGATAGGCAATTCTCCAACCCTGCTAATTTCTAAGAGAAGCTGCCGCTTATAAAAGTGTAATTACTACCATACAACTCAGCAATCTCACTCCTGGGCATTTATCCCAGAGAAATGAAAATTTATATTCACATAAAAACTTGTCCACAAATGTTTATAGCTTCATTCTTAATAGCCAAAAACTGGAAACAACCAGATGTTCTTCAATGGGTGACTGGTTAAGCAAACTGTGGTTGTTAGGGACTGAATTATGTCCCTGGAAATTCATGTTGAAGCCCTAACCTACACTGTGACTGTATTTGCAGATAGGGCCTACAAGGAGGCAACAAAGGTTAAATGGGTCATAAGAATGAGGCTTTAATCTGACAGAACAGGTGCCCTTATAAGAAGAGGAGAGAACCAGAGGTGTTCTTCTGTCTGCGTGTGTAAAGGAAAGGCCATGTGAGGACACAGCAAGAAGGCAGCCATCTACAAGTCAGGAACAGAGGCCTCACCAGAAACCAATTCTCACAGCACCTTGATCTTGGACTTCTAGCCTCCAAAACCGTAAGAAAATACACTACTGTTGCTTGAGCCACCCAGGCTGTGGTATTTCATTATGGCAGCCTGAGCTAAGACAGTGGTACCTCTATACCATGGAATACTTTTCAGCAGTAAAAAAGGACCACATTATGGATACTCAAAATTTGGAAGAATCTCCAGGGAATCATGTTGAGCAAAAAAAAAAAAATCCAATCCCAGAAGGCTGTATACTCTATGATACCACTTGTATAACATCCTTGAAGTGACAATATTGTAGACATAGAGAACAAAAGAGTGGTTGTCAGGAACTTGGAAGGGGATGGGGGGGCAGGGAGAAAGTGAGTGTGGCGGTCCTTGTGGTGATGGAACTGTTCTGTATCTTGACGGTCCCAAGACATCCTGGTTGTGCTGCTGCACTACAGTTACACAAGATGTCACTATTAGGAGACACTGGGAAAGGGTGCACGAGATCTATCTTATTTCTTACAACTGCACGTGAATCTACAATTATCTCAAAATAAAAAGTTAGCCCTGGCTGGTCTGGATCAGCGGTTAGAGTGCTGGCCTGTGGACCAAAGAGTCTCGGGTTCGATTCCCAGTCAAGGGCATGTACCTCGGTTGTGGGTTCGATCCCCAACCCCGGTTGGGGTTGTGCAGGAGGCAGCCAATCGATATGTCTCTCTCATATCGATGTTTCTCTATCTCTCTCTCACTCTCTCTCTCCCTCCCTCACTCCCTCCCATTCTATCTAAAAAAAAAAAAAAACAATGGAAAAATATCCTTGAGTGAGGATTTTAAAAAGTTAAGTTTTTTAAGTACAATCAGCAAGTGCAGCACCAGCCTCTTCCTTGTCTCCTCTTCTCTCCCCACTCCACCAACAGTCTCACCAAACGCTTGAGGTTCAGTTGCCACAGCTGGTTAGGGCTGTCCTTCAGCCCAGGAGTGGGACAGAAAAATGAGTAAGAGAGAGAGAAAAGGGTCACCGCTCTTCCGCCTGCCACCATCCCTCTCCGCTCATCACCCTCAACCTCACACAGTCAGCCCTACATCCACCGCCTTCTCATGGTCTAGGACACAAGCTCACTTGAAGCTTTTAAATCAATAAACATTAAAGTCCCACTAGTGCAGTCATGGCAAAGAAAGTGGGCCTTGGAATCCAGACCATCCTAGGCTCTGATCCCAGCTCTGCCTTTTACTACCTTCCTCCCTGTGAACCTCAGACGAGCACTTTAGCCTCTAGACCTCACTTTCTTCATACATAAAAATTTAACTCACAGCATCACACAGCAGGAGGATTAAATGCTGATTAAATCAAGAGAACACAGCCCCATGCCCAGAATATAATAAAGACCTGGAAAACTTCATTTCCTTCCTCCCTACCTGCTAAAGGCTTTCCCATAGGACTTAGGCCTTATGTCCCCTCCTTTTAATCAGAAGTGCAGCATAGCAGGACACTCTGAATTACTCCTTACAGTTTATTTCTTCTGAAGCTCTGTTTCTCCTTATTACACACCTATTTAGAAAATAAAAGCAAAATAATCACCTGTAGCAGCTAACGCATGCCTCAGTCCAGCAGCAATACCAACAACCTTCTCTCTCAGGAGCTGTAAAAACAGAGAAAAGGATTGAGACCTCAGAATCATCCATCTACAAACTTACGTAACTCATGCCTGAATGCAACGCAGCATGGCCAGCGTTACATGTCTGATCGGTTCAGAGTCCCCAACCGACAACATTTCCCTCCATAAATACCTCCACATGCATCCCTAAAAGACAAAAGTCTTTTTAAAATACCATATCACAATGCCTCTCAGGGATGGGAGGGACCTTCAAGTTCATCCAGTCCAGGGGTTGGGAAACGTTTTCTATAAAGGGGCAGATAGTAAATATTTTGGACTTTGCAGGCCATACAGTTTCTGTCACACTACTCTCCTCTGCCACTGTAACATAAAAGCTGCCACAGACAATACATAAATGAATGGTGTGGCTGTGTTCCAATAAAACTTTATTTACCAAGGGCTCTAGTTTGCAGACCTCTGATCTAGTCCAATCTCCATCCAATACTAGAAACCACTCCACAACACCCCACAAGTGGCCGTCCAACCCCCGCCAAACACCTGCTTCAGTGACACAGGCTCCCCGCCTGCCCAGGTACCTGTTCCATCTTTGCACTGTTCCATTTATCTCCTTAGGTGAAGCCAAACCTATCTGCCTAGAGCATCAGATGATGCTTCTGAAGTACGTGCAGACAGTTGTCATGTCCTCTCTAAGATGCCTTTTGGTGGCTTTAAAAATAGGTCCTCACATTCTTTGAGACTGCCTCCCTTCAAGATGTGCAGCTTAATTCCCCTCCTGTTGAATGTGGGCTAGACTCAGTGACCTGTTTCCAGTGAATAGAACAAGGAAGTGATGAGTGGCTCAGACACGAGGTGATAAAAGGTATTGAGGCTTCCAGCTTGGCCTCTCTTTCAAATTATTCTCAGGGAAAGCCAGAGGCCATGTCTAAACAGTCCTATAGAGAGGCCCGTGTGGCAAGGAACTGAAGCCTCCTACCAGGTGAGAGAACGTAGAAGCGGATCCACCAGTCCAGTCACACCTTCCACAGCCTGCAGCCCCGGCTGACATCCTGACTGTAACCCACCTCAAGAGAGACCAGTTAACCTGTTCCCAGATTGCTGACCCTCAGAAACTATGAGACAATAAATGCTTGTTGTTTTAAGCTGCTAAATTTTAAGCTAATGTATTAGACAGCAATAGATAACTAATACATATCTCTTCTCTAGGCCAAACATCCCCAATTTCATCAGTCATCACCGCATTCTTGACTTCTCTCCTCTAAATAAGCTCTGATTACTCAATCTCTGGTTTTGAAAGGGACTGTATAGGCATCAATCACAGCCCCTATGGATCTGGACCACATTTGTTTATTTACAGATCCACAGTGTCTTTCTAAACTTTAGGACCCTCCAGGGCAGGGTCTGAGTCTTATTTGGCTTTATGCCCAGGGCCTAAGCACCAGACCCACAACCGGACATGAGATTGTAGAGGCAGTCTGACCAGCACAACGAACAGGTCTCTGGCCTCTCTTCTTCTAGACTATATTTCTGTTAATGTAGCCTATAATCACATTAGCTTGGGGAAGATCAAATCTTACTGCTAATACAATTTGGGCATACTGTCCTATAGAAACATTTTTTTTCTTTCTTTTTCAAAATTAACTAACAGATTAAATTACATGTGGATTCAATCTCTTCAACATCTTCAACTCACCTCTATTCCTTCCTCTCCATGCCCACGGCCACTATTTAGTTTGAACCAGGATCATCTCTTGTCTAGATTATTAGCAAGAGTTTCCTAAGTAATCTTCCTTCAATCCATCCTCCACACTACCGCCTCTGGCCCCTCCCCACCACACTGTTCTCTCTCTTTTTTTTTCTTTACCGATTTTAGAGAGAGAAGAAGGGAGAGGGAGAGAGAGATAGAAACATCGATGAGAGAGAACATTGATTGGCTACCTCCTGCATGCCCCACGCTGGGGATTTGGCCCACAATCTGGGCATGTGCCCTTACCGGGAATCAAACTGGTGACCTCTTGGTACATGGAGCGACACTCAAAAACTGAGCCACACCGGCCGGGCTCTCTTTTTTTTTTTTATTACTCACCCAAGGATATTTTTCTATTTATTATCAGACAGAGTGGGAGGGAGGGAGAGAGAAAAAGAGACAGAGAGAAACATCAACGTGATAGAGGCACATCAACTGGTTGCCTCCCACATGGGGCCGGGGGTGAACCCCAACCGGGGCCAGGGGTGAACTCCAACCGAGGTACGTGCCCTTGACTGGAATCGAACCTGTGACTCATTGGTCCGCAGGCCAGCACTCTAACTGCGAAGCCAAACCAGCCAGGGCCCCACCACACTGTTCTGACCATTTGTCATTCACTACCTCCCTGACTGGCCCCTCCCCACTGGCACTTCCACCACTTCCTTATACTCCAAACAAACTAAACTGCTTGCAGTATCCCCAACCCTCCTGCTTTATGCTCCTATAGCTTTGCTTACACAGTTCCTTCTGTCTAGAATGGTCCTCTTTTGTACCTACTCTGTGCATCCTATCTTTTTTTTAAACATGTTTTTATTGATTTCATAGAGAAGGAGAGAGAGAAAGAGAAATATGGATCGGCTGCCTCCTGCATGCCCCCCACGGGGGATCGAGCACACAACCCAGACATGTGCCCTGACCGGGAATCAAACTGGTGACTCCTGGTGCATGGCATGATGCCCAACCAACGGAGCCACACCAGCGGGCCCTGCATCCTCTCTTAAGCCAGGTTAAACGTCTGCTCAACTTTTAAGAATCAGCATAAACTTGTTCTCACTCCCCACTTCCCCTGGAAAGAGTTCAATACTCCCTCCTTTGAGGCTATACATGCACCTACCACAGTTCTAACATGGCAATGCATTTAGGTGTTTCCAAATCTAACACGTCCTATGAAACTATAAGATCCTCAAATGCTAGGATTGGATCTTACTCACCCTTGTCCCCACCGCCTAAACATAGCACCTATACATGATAGCTGCTATTAAATGAATGAATGAGTTTCTACAACATTTCACTTTGGCACATTCCTCCCATTGTTCCACAGGATACAGCCTGTAAAAATGTTATCATCTCTTGATTCTGTTATCCAACATATTTTAACCACTGCTCCCCTCTGTTTCTTTAATCATGTGACTTAAGCTACATTAATTATAATTTACATGTAGGATCTTTAAAAGCCATCTATTTATAACTGCAAGCTTTAACATTTCCTACAACAGGGATTACAGAGCCTAGACTTCTGTGTATAACATGTGATACAGACTAAATGTTTGCGTTCTCCCAAAATTCATATATATTAAGATCTATTACCCAATAGGATAGTATTTGGAGGTGGGGTGTTTGGCAGGTGATTAGGTCATGATGGCAGAGCCCTCATGAACGGGGTTAGTGCTACTATAAAAAAGATCCCAGAGAGCTCCTTCACCTCCTCTGCCATGAAAGGACACAGCATGAAGAGGGCTGTCTGTGAACCAGGAAGTGGGCCCTCGCCACACACCCAATTACTGGTGCCTTGATCTTGGACTTCCCAGCCTCTGGAACTGTGAGAAATAAAGGCTTGTTGTTTAAGCCACCGAGTCTATGGTATTTTGATATAACAGCCCAAACAGACCAAAACACCTTAGAAACCATGACCCCAAATAATACCCCAAAGACCAGCAAATGGAACTGAGCAAGATGACAGAAGCAGACCAAGCTCCCTCCAGTGAAAACAGATCTCCCACTCTGAGTCAGAGTTTCAGGAAATTAGACAGAAGTGGGGCAGCTCAGGTGGCAAAACTCATTTTAGATCCAGCATATTTCTTTTAAAATATTCCATAGTCTTATTAGGATCACTTACAATATCACCTTCACAAAAAATGTGTACATCTCGAGTCTGATGCAGTGAAAAGAGTTCTGAACTAGGGCCAGGAGTCCTGTTCCATACTCAAGCTGTCCAGTATGGTAGCCACCAGCTACGTGTGACTACCGAACAATGGAAATGTGACTAGACTGAGACATACTGTAAGTAAAAAATGCACACCAGAGTTCAGCTTAGTATAAAATAAATAATATAAACTATATCATGAATAAATTTATACATTAACATTACATAAAATGAGCCCTGGCCAGTTTGGCTCAGCAGTTAGAGCGTTGGTCCGCAGACCAAAGAGTCGCAGCAGGTTCAATTCCGGTCAAGGGCATGTACCTCGGTTGCAGTTTGATCTCCAGCCCTGGTTGGGGTCATGCGGGAGGCAACCAATCAATGCATCTCTCTCACATCAATGTTTCTCTCTCTCTCTCTGTCTCTCTCTCCCTCCTACTCTATCTGAAAATAAATAGAAAAATATCCTCGGGTGAGGATTTTTTAAAAAATAATTTAAAAAAAAATGAAATAATAGTTTGGATACACTGGAGTAACTTAAAGTTATTAAAATAAATTTTAGCTCTGGCCGGTTTGGCTCAGCGATTAGAGCGTCCGCCTGCGGTCCAGAGAGGCCTGGGTTCAGTTCCCGCTAGGGGCACGTACCTCGGTTGCAATTTGTCCCCGGCCCTGGTTGGTCGTGCGGGAGGCAGCCACTCGATGTGTCCCTTTCACGTCGATGTTTCTCTCTCTCTCTCTCTTCCTCTCTCTCCCTCCCACTCTATCTGAACAAAAAAATGGAAAGGTGTCCTCGGGTGAGGATAAAAAAAATAAAATAAATAAAAAAATAAAATGAATTTTACCTCCATGCCACAACATGGATGAAACTTGAAAACACCAGGTGCAGTGAAGGTTGCCAGACATAAAAGCACATATATTGTATAATTCCATTTACATGAAGCACCCAGAATAGGGAAATCCATAGAGATAGATTAGTGGTTGCCAAGGACTGAAGGGAGGGGAGAATAAGAGTGACTGTTGCCTGGCCGGTATAGCTCATTGGACTGAGCATCATCCCATGGACTGAGAGGTCCTGGTTTGATTCCCAGTCAGGGCACATGCCTGGGATGTGGACTCGATCCCCAGTGGGGTAGGAGGGGGTGCAGGGGGCGGCCGATCGATATTTCTCTCTCACATGATGTTTCTATCTCTCTCTTCCTTCAAAAATCAATAAAAACATATTTTTAAAATTAAAAAAAAAAAAAAAAGCAACCGTTGACCTGGCTGGTTTGGCTCACTGTTTAGAGCATTGGCCCAGGACCTAAGGGTCTTGGGTTCGATTCCCAGTCAAGGGCACATATCTGGTTTGCACGTTTGACCACCAGTTGGGGTCATTCAGGAGACAACCAATCAATGTGTCTCTCTCACACTGATGTTTCTCTCTTTCTCTCCCTCCCTTCCTTCCACTCCATCTAAAGAAAAATCAATGGAAAAAATATCCTCAGGTGAGAATTAACACACAAAAAAAAGAGTGACTGCTATTAGGTACACAGTTTCTTTCCTGGTAATGAAAATGTTCCAAAATTAGATCATGATAAAGGCTACACATCTCTGTGAATATACTAAATTATACATTTATAAAGGATAAATTTTATGGTATGTGGATTACATTTCAATAACGTTGTTATTTTAAAAATTAATCTCGCCCTGGCCGGTTTGGCTCAGAGGTTAGAGCATCAGCCTGTGGTCCAGAGAGACCCGGGTTCGGTTCCCACTAAGGGCACGTACCTCGGTTGCAGTTTGTCCCTGGCCCTGGTTGGGTCGTGCGGGAGGCAGCCACTCGATGTGCACGTCGATGTTTCTCTCTCTCTCTTCCTCCCTCTCCCCCTCCCACTCTATCTGAACAAAAAATGGAAAAATGTCCTCAGGTGAGGATTAAAAAAATAATAATAAAAAATAAATAAAAATTAATCTCAACTGTTTCACACTTTTTTGAAGGCGCTATTAAAAATGTTTTCATGCCCTGGCCGGTTTGGCTCAGCAGTTAGAGCATCGGCCTGCGGTCCAGAGAGACCGGGGTTCGGTTCCCGCTAAGGGCACGTACCTCGGTTGCAGTTTGTCCCCGGCCCAGAGCCATGCGGGAGGCAGCCACTCGATGTATCTCTCCCACGTCAATGCTTCTCTCTCTCTTCCCACCTCTCTCCCTCCCGCTCTATCTGAAGATAAATGCAAAAATGTCCTCGGGTGAGGATAAAAAAAAAAAAAAAATTTTCATGAGTCCTGGGACACGCTCAGTCTGCTGACACACACCAGCCCAGCCACATTCAGTTAATTCTAACTTTGGAGGGTGGTGGGTCGCTTTCTAGCTAGTTACTTTAGAAAATAAAATGTGTTTTGAGGGAAAATCAACCCTGCCAAGTATGTATTTAAAAACCCATTCTTTAAAAACAACTTCATATAAAAATGTTTTCATTACATACGTGGCTCACATGATCTTTCTATCAGACAACACTGGCTGTGCCATCTCCCAGCTTAGTGTCTCCAAGTAAGTCACTGCTATCTAAACCTATTTCTGACATAGTTCCCACCATTACTAACTTTAGGATTGTAAAAAGTCATTAATGTCTTTATAAGATATATTACCTTTATCATTTTATTTCACAAAAATGAACAATGTGTTTGAGGACTAACAGTTTTTTTCACTCACAACCTTCAGTCCCCCCAACCTAATTTTTCCCAGAAAAATCTAAGTTTTTCAACTTAAATTCTAACTACCCCATGGGTGTTCAGGATGTGGGCAGGATGAATATTAGGTGCTGTCCTTACCTCGATGGCCTGGGGAACCGCACATCTCTGAGGCCCATGAGGAACTCCTAACTGGCCAAAGGAGTTGGATCCACATGATAGAACTTGACCATTTTCTGCAAAATACACATACTTAAATCACCATCTAAGCAGTAGGAGATCCGTGAGCAGTGGGTAAATGCTGAAGGAGCGAAGGGAATGAGAGGAGGGAGTGAGGGCCCTGCGCTTCAGCACCTTCAAACCACCTTCCCTGCTTTTGTTGTCGCTCCAGAAATAAATCCCTGTGCACGGCTGTGTCACACAGACTACCCACTACACGACCTAAGTCTGGCAGATTAGCTGTGTAGGACGCTTAGCCCAGTGCCTAGTGCTGGGACCAGAGGATACTTCTTACCCACTTCTCATGTTTCCAGGTAACAACACAATTTCTACTGTTTTAACACTTCAGGCCTTTCTCTCTGCCCTTCCCATACTCATTGCTTTCTAGCGGAGGAGGGGTAACCTAACCAGTTGGTGAGTTTGGGAGGAGGAAGGATGAGCACACGTGTGGCTTGGCACCTTCCTCTCAGGCACTCTGGGCTGACACATAGTAAGGGTTTCCCCTATGGGGAAGGCCTAGAGTTTGGGGGATAAGTTCGGATCAAAGGAATGTTAGCAGAACCACTTGGCCTGACAATGAACCCTGGCCTCCAACTTAGCCTTTATCAGTAAAAAGCCAATGGTTTGATCTCCACCTGTCACTGCTCTCCACCTTTCTCACAATTGGTTCCAAATATGAACAGGAAACAGAGCGCTATCCATGACTCCCTACAACCCCAACAAAAGCCCACAATGAGCACCTCATAAAAGATAGCTACTATTCAGATTCTAATAATTACTACCAAATTCAACACACATTACAGAACCCCTCCACAGAACAGAGATGGTGACACCCTAGCAGGATTTAAAGACAGGGCAAGAGTTTACCAGAGAGACAAGAGGGGCTGCTCCAGGCAGAGAACAACATGTACTATTTGGTATTAACAGAAAGACAAGTATGGGGAGTGAGGAGAGTAAGAGCCAAGGCAACAACAGGAATAGGTGGGGAACAGTCACTGAAGGCCATGTGCTAAAAATTGGGAAGTGAGCTATGCATGTGAGAATCCACAGGGGTTTGAGGCGGGACTGGGGGGTGGGCAGGGTTACACAGTTAGAAGATGCCTTTGCCAGAGGGTTGTGACAAAGAGGAACCTTAGTCAGAAATTATAGATGGGCCTTTGAATCCAGAATGGGGCAAACTACTTCCAGGGAGAAGTCATCTGACAAAGCATCTGTTGTCAGCTGATTCCCAAGAGCATTACAGTGGTCCCTCGGTATTTGCAGGGATCAGTCCCAGGACCAATCCAAGGATCCTCAAGTCCCTTATATAAAATAGTGAAGGACAATGCATACAGCTGGCCCTCTGCATCCACAAATTCCCAACCACTGACTGAAAATACTGCATGTATTACTGTTTTTGATCAGCAGTTGGTTGAATTCAGACATGAAACCTGAGGATACAAAGGGTTGACTGTATTCTGTTAACCCCTTGTCCATATCCCTCTATATCCTATTCTGCTATCTGGCTTCACAGAGACGGAACATTCACATATTTTTTTAAATCCATCACTGGGAAAAAGCTACCATCACTGTTGTGGCAACCTCTGATTTCTTCACACTCCCTCAACGTTCCCCTGTGGGTAACCTGCAGCTGGCACTGCTGGCCAGCTAGCCCAGCCACACAGCTATCATGTACTTCTGGGACAGGACATGGCTACCAACGGTGATCCAGTTCATTCCCCGGTCTCCGGCAAAAGTTTTCCACCCCAAGTTTTACTATTTAAACTCTCCTTGCAAAAGATACCCCAAAACTTTCCTTGACAACCAGAGAGAACATCTGTGTGTGTTTTTAAACACAAAAAGGCTGCCTGGCCTGTGTAGCGCAGTAGTTGAACATCGACCCATGCACCAAGAGGTCACCGGTTTGATTCCTGGTCAGGGCACATGCCCAGGTTGTGGGCCCAATCCCCAGTTGGGGGCATGCAGGAGGCAGCCAATCAAAGTTCTCTCTCATCAATGTTTCTATCTCTCTCTCCCTCTCCCTTCCTCTTTCTCTAAAATCAATAAAGACCCAAAAAACATTTTTTTTAAAAAGAGGCTTTCATTTCATCAGTATCACCACCATCATGCTCTACTCACTCAAAGCCTTTGTGGTGATAAAGATTTACCTAGGAGTGAACTCACCTGTGAGAATAATGGTAAAGTCCCAGCCACAGGCCACCTGTTGGATGGGACAGCCAAGGAGGGATTTGCAGGGTGTAAAATACAGAACATCCTCCGTGTGACCAAGTCCCAACTGCCCATCTTTGTTCAGGCCACAAACAAAAAGGCTTCCACCATCTGCAAAATACAAAGGCTTTGGTGATCACTGCACAGGGGAAATTACAACTGCCAAAGTGAGCAAAAGGATTTCACTATTTATTTGGAAATACAAACCCAATAACCTTTTTCCCACCCACGTTAATAAGCCGTGTATGTTAATGTGCACTGAACCAAATGGCACTGGGCCAAGGGGCTCAAATCTAATATCTAAATGGAAATTCCAAGTGCTACGGTAGGGGCCAATAAATCACCAAATTAAGCATCTACTGTAACAATAAAGCCAACATCCATTCTGCACTTAGAATGTGCCAAGTATTATCCTAAGAGGTTTCTATGTGGGGCCAACTTATCCTTTAGGCACGGTGCCTAAGGCCCACAATACTTTTAGAGGCCCACAAAAATATTTTAATTTTAAGTTCTTTTAAAATAAGAAAAATAAATGCAATAATAATGAATATATAATACTAAATCTAGCCTGGATCATATTAGTCTTTATATCAATGCAGTTGTAAAATATAACTTTTAATATTTCTTTATGAAGAAAGAAATCCACAAAAGCAAAAGTGCCAAGGACTCATAAAAGTCAAAATGCTGACCTGGCCGGTTTGGGTCAGCGGTTAGAGCGTCAGCCCGCAGACGGGAGAGTCCCGGGTTCGGTTCCTGCTAAGTGCACGTACCTCGGTTGCAGTTTGTCCCCAGCCCCGGTTGGGGTCGTGTGGGTGGCAGCCACTCAATGTGTCTCTCTCACATCAATGTTTCTCTCTCTCTCTTCCCCCCTCTCTCCCTCCCGCTCTATCTGAAGATAAATGCAAAAATGTCCTTGGTGAGGATAAAAAAAAAAGTCAAAATGCAACCGTTAACTCATTGATTCTTCTTGTCCACCATTATTATCCGCTTGTAACAGAGAAGAAACTGACACAGAGGAATTAAGTAATTTCTCCAAGGCCACACAGCTAATAAATAACAGAACCAGGACTTGAACCCAGGCAGTTTGATTCCAGAGTTCATGTACTTAACCAGGATACAAAATACCCTCTTTCACAATATTATAGCACAATATTATAGTCCTACCCTAGATATTGCAAGGGAAATTAAGGAAAATACAAAGTTCTTGCTCTCAAGGAATATTCAAACTAATTGCAGACTTGAAACTCATACGTGAAAGTTAAATAGCAATATATGGTATAAAATGTGATATATTTTACAGCTCTGCCACTAATATATCTCTTAACCTTAAGCAATCAGGTTTCCTCTCTGAGTCTCATTTGTGTAACAGATGGGGAGGGGGAAGGAGGAGGAGCCTCAGAAGAGCCTAGAAGATCTCTGATGTCCTTTCAGCTCTGACAATCTAGGATTCTCTGATGATAACTTGGTTCTTCACAAAAATGTTTTCTTCTGAAAAATACAGAAGGCTGAAAGATGGCAATATGACATCCTAGGGGGAAATGCCTACATAAGAAAACAAGGGGCTATCTACTCTTGAAGGAAAGTTACCTGTGACAACAGCAGAGTGGCCCCCTCCTCCTGTGATCCTTCTGACACACATAGGTTTACAGAAGTCATTCAGTTGTTGGGGCACAAGTACATCTTCTTTATGGCCAAGGCCAAGTTGCCCATAGCTATTTGCACCCTAGGGTTAAAATAAACCAAGGATGAACCAAGTATGAGAACCCCAAATGTCAACGTTTATTTACCTGGCTCTATCTTTCTCACCCCGACAATATCTCAAAGCCTATATACAAATGAGATTTCATAAGCTCATTCTTAAGAGGCTGTTATATGCAGCCCACATTTAGATGGAAGCCCCATCCCCAGAGCACCATGCTTTCCAGGTGAGAGGAGCCCTTAGCATCCATAGCTTATCCACTGATACTCCTCACCTCCCCCTTCCAATGCCCCAGCCCCATATGTTGCTTTTGAGAACAACATAGGAGTTCCTTCTGATAAAATCTAATTACCTGGGGTGGCTAAGAAAAGAAATAATGAAATAGGAACAAAGTGGGTGGGAACTATGCTAGGACTAGTTCTTGTCCCTTCTCCCCACACACCACTGGGAAAACCTGTAATGACTTTCTGTAACCAAAGTTAGCTAAGGATTTTGTACCCTCAAGCAGGGCACATCATTGTCATTTCATCTGTAAGTGAAAGAGGTTGGCAATGATCTCTAAGGACCTTTCCAAGTACTATGTTTTGTGACTCTGAGATTCACATGGTAAGATCCCTGTAAGGGAACAGCTTTCCTTTTGGTGGGCAATATGTTTATCATTATTATACAATAAAGGTCCATAACCCCTAATCTGAAACCTTGCAGCCAGATATGTTTCAGATTCAGAATTTTACAGACTTTAGAAAAGTAATATGATATATAAATCATATACACTTCTGCAAGATGTGGGAGCAGCACCCCATAAGCAAAACAGTATTATCCCTGCAGTAAAGTGGGTAAAGACTATAAACAGCCTATGTCAGGTCAGTTTGGGGTGTTCAGAGCTTTTTGTTTCCAAAATTAAAGATAAGGGATTGTGGACCTGCAGGGAGAATCTAATTAAGATTTCAGAAATCCTTATAATTTCTACAAGTATCTTCTTCCGTCTGGTTCTTCCTAGAGATGACTAATAAAACCTTTAAAATGTGTTTGTTTTTAAAACACCTGAATGAATAAAAGTGATTTAAAACTACAAAAAAAATACATACATACATTCATACAAATTCCTGCCCCTTGTGGTCTCTTCCACAGTCATCCTGGGCTGCAAGGACTCATGCTGGAAGAGCAAGCCATGGCAGAGACACAGGTCCCAGAGGCCTCAAAAGCAATACTAGCTACCAGTTACTGAGTGCTTCTCCCTGCACTGGGCAATCACCTTTAATTCTCACAACAACAGAGGAGATGGGCATTGTCCTCTCATTGTACAGATGAGGTAACTAAGGCTCAGAGAGGTTAAGTAATTGTCAATTCTGTCACATAGCTGGGTAGGCAACTTTGCCTCTAAGAATAAAGAAAAATAAATAAGTACATATACATATACATATACATATACATATACATATACATATACATATACATATACAACTAGCCGAGAGCTTACAGAGGCTGACTGTATGACCCTATCTAAAATAGTACTCTCATCACTTTTTTGTGCTTTATATTTCTTCACAGCACTCCCTGACATGACATTATATGTTTACTTATTTACTGTCTACCTCCTAAAAAATAAACTCCATGAGGGCGGGAACTTTATCTTGCTCACTGCTATTTCCCCTGCATCTGAATCTGTGCCTGCCCAGAAAAGGTGTGCATATATTTCATAGTGAATGAATATAAGAACTTAGGAGTCCCTCCCTAGGAAAGATCAAATGAAAAGCTTGCACGGTGTGAAGTGAAGAGCATATGCACGGGATTTCTCCATCAGCCCCATTACCAGGGTTACAGGCTGCTGAACAGAAAGTCAGATACTGGTATTATGGAATTCAAATTATGATATCAAATTTTCATAATGCAGCAAGAGGCCCTAAATCCATGAAAAAGCAAAACAAAAGGAAATTTTAATACAACCTATTACAGCTCTCTTTGCCTCCCTTCTTTATAAACACTCCAGACACCACACACACACACACACACACACACACACACACACAATTCCAAGGATGTAAATTCCCTTATCGGCTGACTTGTGTTCCCCTAAAATTCATTTGTTGAAACCTTAACCTCCAGTAGTTCACAATGTGACTATACTTGGAAATAAGGCCTTTTAAAAGGTAATTAAGGTTAAATGAGGTCATAACAACGCTGTCCTAACCCAGTATGACTGGTGTCCTTATAAGATGAAACACAGGGACACTCTCACACAGAGAAAAATCCATCTGAGGACCCAGCAAGAAGGCTGCCATCTCTAAGCAAAAGAGAGGGGCCTCACACCTTGATCTTGGACTTCTGACCTCCAGAACTGTGAGAAAATAAATGTCCATTGTTTAAACCACCCAGTCTGTGGTATTTTGTTATGGCAGCCTTAGCAAACTAATATACCCCTCCACACAGATAACGCAGCTGGAAGAATACACCATCAGGTCTCCAAGCACAGCAGTGGGGTCAGGTTCAACAATCTTTTTGTTTCAGTACAGACAAGGCCACATCTGAAAGGCTTTTTCTGTCCGATGTTTCCTCTGTCCACACAGACCCCAGTACCTGGCCTGGGAAAAGCCAGAGACACCACCCACCCCAGGCACACATTCAATCCCCAACTCCACTGCCGGTTCAAGTACCACCTGAAAGATACTCAGCCAGACTACCTCAAGCCACACCACACTCCCTGTCCGCCAGTCTGGTCCTTACATTCAACAAGTGCTTCCTTGTACTGATAATTACCATTTTTTAATTAGTGAACATATACTGATTTTAACAGCAATATAGGTATCTTCCCACCCCACCTCCTGTCCCAACTTGAGAGCTGTCCTTCAGCCGTGTTTTTCCCAATAGACCAGCACATAGCTCACACACAACAGGTACTCTCATTCAGCTATTAGTCAACATTTACTGAGCACCTTACCATGTGCCAGGCACGGTAAACAAGACAGGCACAGTACCCACCGTTATGATGCTTACATTCTACCAAGGAAACTGACATTAACAAATTATATATTCCATTACAATTGGGATACGTGTTAAGACACGTCTGCTTGTTCCCGTGCATCTGGTCGGGTACCTGCCACACTCTCCTGTGCAGAGACTCTCCTCTCTCCCAGCCAGGCACAAAAAGATGACAGTGTCTCTCACGGCGCCTGTCAAACCAATACCCGCGCAGACTCCCACTCCCCCAACACAGGCAAGATCCGGTCACAGCAGAATAGCAGCAACCATGCAGGGTCTCTGCCTTGTGCACCGCCAAACACCGCAGGCCTCACATCCAAGGATGCTCCCGCCACGCTGAGGTGGAGCTGGGGAAAGGCCCCATCCTCCGGCCCAGGGAGGGTGCGGAGCACAGGTGACCCACTCGGCTCTGAGACCCGACGATGCTCTCTCTTCAGGGCCATCCACGCTGTCTCTCCCGGAGCTCTCGAGGAACCAGATGCTCTGCCCTGGAGGCAGGTTCTTCCCACTGAGCCGCAGGCCCTCCGGTCCGGACCCCACCAGCCAGCAGGCCCCCTAAATCACCCGGTGAAGACCCTTCCCTCCCGCCCCCTCCTCTTCCGCCCCCAGCCCAGGATCCTCCAACCCAGAGCCAGAACCGGGCTCGAATCTCCGCCGCCCAACCCAGGACCGCCCACGCTGAGGCCCTGAGCTCCCAGCTTCAGTGCGCCCCTCAGTCCCAGCCGCCCCGGCGCGTGGGCGGAGTCACGCACCCAGGCGAAGAGCGCGGTTCGAGCGGGGGTAGCATGCGAGGCGCTGAGCTCGTGCTCCATGCGGGGACGCTCCACCGACGCTTCCGGGAGGGTCCGGCACGGGGGGCGGGGCCGGCGCGGAGGCCTGGGCCGGCGCGGAGGGCGGGGCCGGCGCGGGGGGCGGGGCCGGAGGGCCGCGCCCTCGTGCCGCCGCGAATCAAGAGCGGGCGAGAGCCCGGCAGCCACCGCCCCATCTGCCTCCCAGTGGCCCCGCCCCGGCGCGCTCTAAGCGTCTCCACCCCCGGCCTCCTGTTTTGCGGGGTAGCTCCGTCTCTCTCTGCCTTTATTTTTAGTAATAATTCCATACAATTGCACCACGCTCCACATTTTTATCTCCTCGGAGTCCCAAGACAGCCCAGAGGGGCTGACAGGCCTTCACCATTTGATGGGGAAGAAATTGAGCCTGGGAAGGGGTGGCAAGGGTCCTGCTCCAGAGTCTTAGGCAGAACTGTTGGGCCTGCTTTGGGGTGCATTTGCAAAATCTGGGGGCGCTTCTTGGTAGACGAGGGTAGTGTCTTATATCGTTGGTGTCGACCTCAGTGCCTGAAACGGATCGGGAACTTAGGCTAAGGAGGCTGGTTCTCATGGATTCCTGCTAGGGCAGCCTTCTAGCTCCGGTGCTCCGAGCATGGCCCTGCCCTGATTCTGATCAATACTGGATAATTTTTGCCCAACAAAGATTTTCCTATAAAATGGATTTTATCAGACACCCTCATACACTTTTGGTGGGAGCTAAATATGCGCAATTTTCCTGAAGGACAATGTGGCAGTGCATATTAGGAATATAAAGATAAATATTTACCCAGTAATTCCACGTCTGTTAATTTATCACAAGAAAATAATCAGAGCTGTGCACAAAGACTTAAACTGCAAGTGATTCATTTAGGGTTACATATAATGGGAAAGAACTTACTACCTGGAAGTCCAAAAATAAATTGGTTGTATAGCCAAGCAATAGAATACCAGGTTGCCATTTAAAAATATTTTGAAAGATATTAAATAAGAGAAATATTTATGATATATCGTTAAAGTAAGTATTATACCAATTTTCCATACACACACATACACACACACTCGGGGTGGTGAATGGCAGGCGATTTTTTTTTTTTTTTTTGGTACTTTTTTGTATACAACCCACAATTTCCAAGCTACACATTACTTCGTGGGTACAAATGGGGTCACATTAAGGATGACAATCCATATTCACTAGTTCTTGACCCCTCTGATGACACAAGCCTCCAGTACTCATCACCCTTTATGCCTGGAAGCCCTGGAAAGTGTCTCAGGTGAGCTCTTAACACAACTCTTTCCTGTCCTTTCACACCACCACTCCTCTTCATTTCTGCCTGCAAGACCACTTGAGGACAGCTCCTCACCTTTACCTCTCCAGCCTGTGGCCATGCTAAGAAAAACATGCTGAGAAAAATACAAACTATAGAAAAGCAAAACAGCTCTTTGTTCTCAGGGGACCTTGATGCACAAAAACTATACCATGTTTGTTTATTGTTTTATAAGATTGGCCTTTTTTGTTCTGACAATTCCTTTCAAATATGTGTAGTAGGATATAAAAATGGGACCTTTCCTGTCTCAGTTTTGACTGAGACCCCCAAGTCAATAAATGTCCATTAACCCCACATTATAAAGTGAGGTATAAGACTACCAAAGCAGCCTGGCCAGTATGGGTCACTGGTTGAGCGTCAACCCATGCACCAAGAGGTCTCCGATTCGATTCCCAGTCAGGGCACATGCCCAGGTTGTAGGCCCGATCCCCAGTGGGGGGTATGCAGGAGGCACCAGTCGATGTTCTCTCTCATGGATTTTTCTATCTCTCTCTCCTTCTCTTTTCCTCTCTCTCTAAAATCAATAAAGAAAAAAATATTTAAAAAAAAAAAAGACTACCAAAACATAGTTTGTAGAGGTATCTAGAAACCAGTGCATGACATCCAGTCTATGAAAGAGGTTGGAGGGGCTGAGAAGTAATTCTGATAGGATATTTGGCAATAGTTCTCAGTGAGCTCAGTCCACACCCATCTCATGTCTAAAGAAAGGCCCTTCATCAGGGCTACTTGGAGAGCTTGGTCTGTATCCTTCCAGACTGGGACTCAAACAGGCCGCTGTACAGTTTGTGCAGAGAAATCCAATGGTTTATAGTCAGATAACTGCTCTGATAGGTGAGCAAAGAGACATTGATGTTTTGGAGAGGTCTTTCATGCCCAGTTTTTCATGATAAAGAATGTGTGAGCATCTGCCATGTGAGTGTTTCCCATGCATGAACAATTTAGCCAAGCAATAGTCTTAGACCCCATCTACAGAATTCTGGAGGGCTGGAGTGACACTCCAAGAGAACTGACCACTAGATTCTTAGAGGCTAAGGGACATGAATTCAACAGCCCAGTCAGAGAGGTACATTTTCCCACATCAAGAGATCCCAAGAAATAAGAAGGTGGAAAGGTCTTCCAAAACACCCACAGAGAGTGAGTCAGCACAAAAAGCACTGATGCCAACTCACAACAGTATCAGACCAAAAAAAAAAAAAAAAAAAAGTTTTCTGCTCCTTACCTCTCCTTTCCACCACCATTCCCAAACCGTGGAGGAGCCAGAGGCATCCTAGTGAGTGGGAAAGGAGGAGCAAAAAAAATAAAGAGGATAAGCACACCCCTTCCTGTCTCAGTTCTAAAAAAGAAAATGCTAAACTTAGATAAAGTTTAATGTTTTGGACTTTACATAAACTGGACTTTTATTTTTTTTATTTTTATTTTTACTTTTTTTTTTTTCATTTTTTGTTCAGATAGAGTGGGAGGGAGAGAGAAGAAGAGAGAGAGAGAGAGAGAAAGAGAAACACCGACGTGAAAGGGACACATCGAGTGGCTGCCACCCACATGACCAACCAGGGCCAGGGACAAATCGCAACCGAGGTACATGCCCTTAGCAGGAACCGAACCCGGGTCTCTCTGGACCGCAGGCCAACGCTCTAACCGCTGAGCCAAACTGGCCAGGGCTAACCTGGACTTTTAAAATACTGAAGAGAGGGGTGAGGGGAGAGATTAATTGATTCGAAGTTAAGGACTAAGAGTGAGCAGAAAATTCAAGGCCAGGACCTGAGATTTCATCCAAAGGGGCAAGGAGAAACTACACACAGAGCCAGTTTTAATAGAGAGAGAGTCTGGGAAAATACAGTTGTTTTCTTATTTTACCCCTTGAATGTACATGCATCAATACTTTAGCTAACTTATAGTTATATAATGTTTTATCCCTTAATACAATTTCATGGAAGTGTTCAGATGTTGCAACTATTTCAACTATGTACATGCCACTGACTAGCCCTTCCCATGAACAGCCTGGTTGAGCTGCAGTTCCTGAAAGGGGCTAGATTTAAACTATTTGATGGTATCACTTCCAGATACCTTGTCTCCCCATAAAAGGAAAATATAAAGTATTTGGGGCCATACAGACTATATCTCTGCACCATACAGGTTAGGAAGTTTTTTCCATTAGAATATTTATTTGATCCTCTCAATATTACTGGTATAAGTATTGTTAGGATCATAATTATTTTGTAGATGAGAAAACTTAGGCTCAAAGAAGTTAAGTGATTTACTCCAATGTCAGATTTACGCTTTTGATAAAGGCAGTATAGCTAGCTATAGACCAAATCTCTCATCAAAACAACTAGAAAAGCTGGGGATATATATATATATCCCCCATTTATCACCATTTATCCCCCCTAAACCCTCTTCCCCCTCCACCCTGGGGAACATATTTTTAAAATCTGTTTCAAGTAATTGGAGAACTATCAAAGCAGCCAGAACTTAAAGGGCCAATGTCTGGAAGCTGAAAGATTATAATTGGCACTTTTCTGCTTGTAGCATTTGCTAATTAACAAGCAGTGATTTAGAGGCTAAGAAACTGGGCTGAAAGCAGCAGCTGAGAAACTGAAAAACTGAACAGTACTTGAGTAATCTTCTGGAGGTGGGGGAATGGGGGTGAAGGAGGGGACACAACTAGAAGTCCAGGGTTCCCAAGGAGAAGCTCTAGGACACACCCATAGCTTTCCTTTGGAATCCCTAAGGTCTGCACCCTAAGAGTAGAGGCAAACTGGAAATAGACCAGCCCTCACAAAGACTGAAGCTCTGCTTCAAATTAGCTTAATCCCTAATTGGACTAAGATCTTTCCACGCCATGATATACATACTGCCTGCTAGAAGTAAAAGTTAATTCCCTCCGGAAGAAAATAAAATCACCCAGAAGCTATGGAGGATCTCCGATTAGGAGAGTGATTATATTAATTATTCTTCACATATATGGATATGGATAATACATAATTCACAACACAATTCCTCCAATAACACAGTGAAGTAGATTTAGCTCATTTTACAGATGAGGATCATGAGATTGAGACTCAACTAAGAATTCCAAGAAATGGTGACTAGGTTCCAGGTGTGTTTGGGTTCCCTTATCTTATATATTCATAGGCTAAACTAATACAATTGCTAATATATTTAAATCATGTTTGACAAAAAATAAATGCTTGCTGAGAACATGAATTTTTTTATCCATTTATTATCCAGTGGAATAACACATTTGCCAGTCATAAATGTATATTACATAGCAGAACAAAAACTAGACTGATAACAGACCAGTATCTTTATATATTTCCTAGAAATTAAACAAATGAACTCTATTATATGTTCTTTTAAAAATTCCAGGATTTTTTTCTTTTTCTAATTTGGAAGCCAACTTAAAAATTAACTCTAATTCTGTATATTTTGGTGGATCATTACTACTGTATAATTCTGAATGACAAAATAGGCAGATTAAGAAATGTAGGCATTCTGATGACTAGCTTTTGGAGCTTTCTTCAAAAAGTCAGAAAAATAAATATCATGATGTCTGAGCACCAAGTCACTGATTAAGAATCATGAACCACCACCGCCTGCACGTGGTGCCCGGGATCAGGCTGCAGTGCCAGAGCGCATGCTTGAGCACAACTGGGGCGAGCTGCTCCCCACTGGCGGTCCTTTCAACCACAAGCAACAGGGTGGAGGAAAAATAAAGAAGTATGAACCGAACTTTTGGTTCCATTCTATTCCTAGATGCTTTGAAGATATATATTTTAAGTGTGTGAAAATTCTGGGACTCTCAGAATACCTGATTTACCAAATATCACAAATCCAGAGGTTAGAAGAACTGAAATTAATCCTTAAATATTTCCATTATTCTGAAGTTGTGAATTATAATTGTTGTGCCTTTAAATACTTGTTTTAGTATGCTTTAGTCATGGAATGATTTTAAATACTGGCATTTTATTTGTTTGTTTCTAATCCTCATCCAAGGATATTTTTCCATTGCTTTTCAGATAGAGTGGGAGGGAGGGAGAGAGGGAGAGAAAGAAAGGGAAAGAGAGAGAGAGAGAAAAACATCGATGTGAGAGGGACACATCGATTGGCTGCCTCCAGCACGACCCTAACCAAGGCCGGGGATTGAACTGCAACCAAGGTACATGCCCTTGACCAGAATCAAACCCACAACTCTTTGGTCAGCGGGCCAACATTCTAACCACTGAGCCAAACTGGCCAGGCTAAATACCTTCATTTTAAAATCCAGTAACTATGATTCCTCACCATAATCAAAGTTGTATGAAAATAACCAGATATAGTATGCATAATTTGCTATTTGCCATCTATCGCGGTTTGCCTTACAAAAGATTCCTTGCAACCAAATACCCTAACTATAAATTAGCTAATGAATATTTTAAATGATTTAGATTAGCTAACTCAGTGAATTGTATGATACATGACTATTTGACTAAAACTGTTACCAAAAAAATAAGGTGGTGGCTAGAGTATCCAGGTACAAATTTTCAAAGACTAATGGGCTATTAAGGAATGGGAGTGGAAAATATTGTTTGACTGCTACCCCTCCATGTCCAAGTCTTCAAGAAAAGCAAGAGTTGCCCACAGGCCTCTGAATTGATGCTCAGATGTGCTCTCAGGATGAGGACTGGCAACGGTCAGATGCTCGGCTGCCGGTTGACCTTAGCAAGGGTGTCACTGACAACATCGAGATCAGGCCGCAGCTCATTCCCGGTGCTGGTTATGCTCTTGGGGTCTTTCAAGATCTGAACACTCTGTGTATACGGATTATACTTCACTCCAAATGGGCGCTTAATTGTTGCGGTAAATTCTCTATTTAAGAAAACAAATAAAAGGCAATCAATTTCTAGGAGGAAAACAGTGAAAACTAAATAACAGCAAACCTATTTCACACACTAGGCAAAAGACAAATCTAGATGTTCATGCTTCCAATCTGACCTACTTCCCACATTGCACGTGCAGAGGCACAGTGGAATCCCACACAGGTAGAAGCCCTACAGTCCTCATGGATACATCTACCCTTGAATTACTAGGGAAAGATCCTGTGGATGGCTTTATTAACAATGTATTACTTTATACATCTCTTAACTGCCTTAAGAGACCAACCACAGCAGCTTTATCGGTAAACAATGACAACACTGGCCACATGGTAACAGACCCCTCAGTTGTGATTTACATAACTACACACAATCACACACACACACACACACACACACACACACTGAAACAGGCTGAGAACAGTCCTGCCTCCTGTACATGTACATTCTTTCTGCTTAGAATGTTTCTCTAACCTTCTCTAATATGACCTAAATTCTACCCTTTCTTCAAGCATGAAAGTTCTGCCCTCTTTATCAAGTCAAAATTTGAAACTTTTATTTGGCACTCCCAAGAACAATCATGTTCAGGATCCCTAGAGATAACCATACAGCTCAGGCCAATTACACATGAGTGGAGGATGAAATCCAGCTTGCAACCCACCTGGTCTACCCAGAGGGGACCCCTCTTTTAGTTGCACAAAGGTGCCACATGTGTCACAATATGATCTCATGACCCCTTCTACCAAATATTGTTTTGTTGATTCTTCCTCTACAGGCCTTTCCTTTCCTACAACCTCTATCTTAGTTCAGGCTTTTATTTTCACCTGAAGCATTGCAAGAATCTAAGTAGTTTCTCTACCTGCAATATTCTCCTTTCTTAACAACACACTTAGCTAATAAATAATTAAAGCATAGCTTTGATTTCATCCCGCATTTCCTATATTTTTCCACTTCTTTACCTTTTGTATGCTGTCCCTTAGCCTAAAACTTAACATATAAAAATCCTATCTATCCTTTATGTATTTTCTAAAATGCCATTAGCTTTCTCTTTTCCCCCAACTGGAATGAGTTGCTCATGAATAAGATGCAGAACAATGTTTCCTACATATCTCCTCCTCTAAGGCTTTCTCTGTTGGTGTACAGTAATTTGTGTATAGCTTTCTTTTTTCCTATTAGATTATAAACGTTCTGATTGGAAGAAATGGGAAAAAAACAATTTTTTTATATTTCTGGCTCATAATTTACAACTATCATTGTAAACAACATACTCTAAATATTTGTTGTGAAAGGAAGATGTGTTATAAGCAGAAGGCACCTAGTAGGCTTCTACTTACTCAGTTGCTTAATTCTATGATTTGTGACCATTATTGGACCTAAGTTTTGCAGAGGAAAATTAAGGCATGGGGAAGATATACTTTACCTCATCTTCTCCTTTGCATCTTCAAAGCTTTCAGATACAAAGTAGACATCCTGAAAAGTTGTGATGAGACATTCCTGTTTGCAGGTAGTCTTGGGGTCAAAGGGCTTTACTTTGGCATGCCCAGAAAGTGCATGCTGGAAGACAAAGAGTTAGTGAATCAAAGAATACTATCTATTTTCCTATATCACATTCTACATACAACCGCCAGAATCAGGAAACCTCTCAATGTATTACTAATGTAATGGCCCCAACGTACAATTCCACACTAATTTCCTACAGCTCTATTTAACCCACAATATTATCCAGCAAAACAAATGGTTTGCCATTCTCTATAAATGCTTCGAGATCATCTCCATTGTTCTAACACTCTTCTCCAGGTCGGAGGCACCCAAGGATCTTTATTTCTGCATTACAGCACCTATTTTCTACCTGCACTAGTTATTCCTGTGCATGACCTGTACCCACCAGCAGGTGGCAGGCTCGAGAGCAAGGCAAGTGCCTTGGATTTGTGCCATATATATCCATCACTCAACAAGCTTAAATTTATTCCTTATTGGAATAATAAATAATAAATCTCAATGAATTGCCTAAAAATTACAGAAGTTATTGCTAGCACACCAAAAATAGCAAGGAAACAGCAAGACTTTGTAAGCAAAAGCTTTGAAATACTTTTCTATTTTAAAGATGCATATGTATATTCTGAGATATATATATATATCTCAGAATGTTTGGGAAATAGAGAAAAATGTCTCCTAAATAATATGTACTGTCACCCTACGTATGTTCCATACTAAGCTCTTGTTCAAACCCACAAGCTATTTCCAGTCATATAAGTGATATTAAGTGACTATGGTGATGTGCAAGAATTTACAACTCTTACTTTGAGTTCACTGATAGAAGACAGTAAGCCGGCACCGAAGACTCTTAGCTGCCCATCTTGTTTACACAGACCAAACTCTACGGTGAAAAAGTAGCACTGCAAAAGGACATCAATATCACTTTCACACCCAGAATGACTCAATTTAAAACAAATTACAACTCTTCATCACTGACCCAAAGTATCCTGGAATAAAGTCCAGACCCTCAGACTAGCTCACAATTATTTCTACAGTCTGGCCTCATTCTAAACCAACACTTCTCAAATTTTTGTTCCCAGGATCCTTATACACTGCTCAAAATTACTGAGGACATCAAAGACTTTTTGTTCATGTGGGTTATAGCTAGCTATACTTACCAATTAAAACCAAGAAAATATTTAAATGTCTACTAATTAATTTCAAAATATAATAAATCATTTTATGGTAACATAAATAACATTTTAATGAAAAGTAACTATATTGTACAAAACAAAAAGGTAAAAAACTAGCATTGTTTTACACGTTGCAAGTTTTTTTAAAGTCTGGGGAGATATTATTTAATGTCTGGCTGGAAAAGATGGATTCTCATATCTGCCCCTGTATTTAACCTGTTGCAATACATTGTTTTGATATATATATTCATTTGCTTATTATCTATATCCCATATTGGAATATAAGCTCTATGAAGACAGGAATTTTTATCTGGTTTTTTTTTTCAGTGTTACATTCCCTGTGCTTAGAACAGTACTTGTCACTTAACAGGCTATCAATTAATAACAGTAATGATCATGGCTAACATAGATGGTTAAAGTATATGAAGAAAATTCAGCCTCACACAGTTGAAAGAGGGTTCAATATTGTAATAGCCTTTTCAGATAATTGTGGATACTTTTCTTTGACACTACATCAAAACTCAAAAGGTGGTGGTTTCTTAAAGTTCAGCTGCCTTGTGGAATCTAAAGCCATATCAGTGAACTCGTCTGTTACGTTAAAATCCACTTTGCACTTTTAATGGATCTTTTACCTATGCATGATTTTGAAAAGGTCTCAGGGACCCCACACCACAATTTGAGAAGCACTGTTCTAACCATTGTGCCTATTACACACAGCCCTCACACACTCTGCTCCAGCGTCCTGCCTTTCTCGGTACGTGAAAACATCACTCATCTTCCCTGGGCTAGTTCAGATGCTGCTCTTCTGTGAAACCTTCCCGAGCGGTTCTCTGCACGTCCAGAGCACTCTGCCTGCTCTTCTCTATTGCCTTCATCTCATTGTATCTGACCGTCTCCTCCTGGAGATAAGTTCCTGGAAGGCAGGAACCAGGCCTTCCTCATATTTGTATTTGCAGCGTGATGTCTTGTACCTAGTACTAAAAAATATTTTTAGCACCATTTTGGGGGAACTTATCATTTTTACTGGAAAAAGATCTACAAACTATTAACATTATTGTATTCTAGTATTTCTCTGCCTTTTTAAAGCCATGTCTCCTTTTAATAAACCTTAAAATTTTACATCCTCCTTTAATGTTATTTAAATTAAATTAAATATGAGCCAAGACACATTTTCTAATGGTCCTCTTGAATGTAAATTTTTTAACTATGCAAATACCCACATACCACCCCAGTTAAGAATTACTGATCTATACAGTTATTTCCAGATGTATACCGTTGCCAACTGTTGAACAGCCTCCTCTGAAGCTCCAAGGGACGCCAGGCCAATTTCTTGAGAGAATTGTGCAAAACTAGGTTCAGCCAAAAGGGGGACATGACCTAAGAGCTCATGGCAGGTATCTCTGAAAAGGAGGTACAAGTCTGTCACACTGTGATGCTTAGCATAGACGCATTCATCAACCATTCAAGCAAATTAAAATCAGATCTTACTTTTATTAAAAATGATCAAGTGGGCCCTGGCCGGTTTGGCTCAGCGGTTAGAGCGTCGGCCCATGGACCAATGAGACCCAGGTTCGATTCCGGCCAAGGGCACGTACCTCAGTTGCGGCTCATCCCCGGCCCTGCTCAGGGTCACGCGGGAGGCAACCAAGTCAGTGTGTCTCTCTCACATCGATGTTTCTCTCTCTCTCTCTGCCTCTCTCCCTCCCTCCTAATCTGTCTAAACATAAATGGAAAAATGTCCTTGGGTGAGGATAAAAAAAAAAATGATCAAGTGGTATTAATTTGGAAAAGGATCACAGAGGACACTAACCAAATAAAGAAACAGTTTGGGTTCAAAACCTTGGCCACTCAAAACCCCACACATATAAGTACATACAAATACCCACAGACATCCAAAGCCTCCCCCCCCACCCCAATCAGGTCTCTGCTCAAATGTTACCTTCCCTGCAAGGCTTTCCCTGACCACCCTTTTCAAGATAGCAATCACACACACACAAGATAGCAATCACACACACACACACACACACACACACACACACACACACACACCATCTTCTTTCCCTGCTTTATTTTTCTCCGTGGCACTGATCACCACCTGAATATATGTAACTGTTTGATTACTATCTGTACCCCACACATACACTGGAATAGAAGCTCTATGAGGCAGAAATTTTTGTTTGATTTTTTTTTCAGTGTTTATACATTCGTGCATCCTCTATGCTTAGAACAGCACCTGTCACCTAACAGGTTGTCTAATAATGATAATAATAATAATAATAATAATAACGGCTAAGATATATAGAACATGAAGTATGTATTATATGCCAGGGACCATTCTAAATATTTTACATGTGCTAATGTATTTAATCTCAAAAATCTCCTGAGGTAAGGAGATTACAAACAGCTATTTGATGAATGAATGATGAAGAAGTACTTACGGCTCTGGGGTGTAGAGGGGATCTGAACTGTGTCTTACATACTGTGTGCAGTGAAAAACTCGAAAGGCTAAGCCTGATAAAAAGTCCCTTGATGATAAGTAACCAGCTACAGGACGGACAGAAAAACCTGTGCGCTCTGCAAAGCAAGGGAGAAAACACAGAGAAAATCTTCACCAGAACAGTCCACATACCACAGCATTTTAACTCTGCCCAGTTGCACTTGGAGAGAGGACATGAAAACTAAAACATATCCTGTATGTACTAGGGGGAAGTAATAAGTATTAAGCACTTAACATGGCCAGGCAATGAATTATACCATTTACATATCACATTTCCTTTCATGTTTACAGTATGAGTTCAAGTTTATTCTCCTCATTGTAACAATTATAAAACTGAGGCTCAGAGACTCAATAATGTACCCAAGGCCACACAGTGGATGGTAAAGGTAGGATGAGAACCCAGGTCTCCTTAATCTATACCTTGTGTTCTCCCTAAAGAATTTAGAATATCCCCTAGTCAGAATCTATTCATTTAGTTCAGAACCATTTTCAAATCTCTGCCATTTTTTCAGCCAGTACTACGTCTTATAAAGTAGGCTCTTTATTTTATCAGTATCGGATGGTGGTCTTCCATTCCCCCAACAGCCAGGACTGCGTGCCCACTGTCAGAGAGCCTGCCAGCAGGCCGCAGTGGCTGCGGGGCCTCAACAAGCTCTGACTGTGTCCTTCATTTCAACCCCGCACACCCTAGTGTTCGTTACAACCAGTTGCTTTGTACTTGGATTCTCCCACCCTGACAGGCAGACTTCATGGTCCAATTGAACTTTCCACAATGATGGAAATGTTCTATATCTAGGCTACCCAATAGCGTAGTCACTAGCCATATGTGACTACTGAATACTTGAAATGTGGCTAGTGTGACTGGGGAAATAACATTCAATTTAAACCAATTTTAATTATTTAAAAAATCACATGTGTGTAGTGACTACTGTATCCAACAGGGCAGGTAGCCTCTTATAACTGATACTTTGTTTGAATTGTCTTTTAATTTTGGTTTCTCTCTTTGACACTTTCCCCTGAAACGCCTTTCGGAACATGTTCTGCAGCCCATTCAAGCTCCAGACCCCAAGTGAACAGCTTTCAGTTTCATGTCCACAACAAAGTATTTCCTCCTGCCCTGGCCGGTTTGGCTCAGCGGTAGAGCGTCGGCCCATGGACCAATGAGTCCTGGGTTCAATCCCGGCCAAGGTCACGTACCTCGGTTGTGGTTCATCCCCAGCCCTGGTCAGAGTCATGCGGGAGGCAACCTGTTGATGTGTCCCTCTCACGTCGATGTTTCTCTCTCTCTCCTTTTCTCTCCCTCTCTCTCCTTCCCACTCTATCTGAAGATAAATAGAAAAATATCCTGGGGTGAGGATTAAAAAAAAAAAGGAATAACTGCCCTGGCCGGTTTGGCTCAGCGGTTGGAGCATCAGCCCGTGGACCAGAGAGTCCCGGGTTCAGTTCCTGCTGGGGGCATGTATCTCAGTTGCAGTTTGTCCCCGGCCCTGGTTGGGGTCGTGCGGGTGGCGGCCACTCAATGTGTCTCTCTCACATCGATGTTTCTCTCTCTCTCTCTTCCTCCCTTTATCCCACCCGCTCTATCTGAGGATAAGTGCATAAATAAATAAATAAATAAATAAATAAATAAATAAACAAACAAATAAATAAATAAAGGAATAACTTCTGTAGCATATGCTTGTGTATCTTTGTAGCCCCCTGAGGTCGTGTGCATTGGTTCTCTGTCATCTGTAACCACTCTTTTTTATTAAATCTGGTTTTTTTAGGAACCACTTACAGGAGTGCTTCCCTTGTGAAAACAGTATTGTCCTTTCCTGTTTAGTTCTTTTTTGGGGTATAGTAGTTGAGTAATGGGAATTACTGAGTTGAATACTCAGATTGTTATAACAATCTATGTTAAAAATTCAAAGATAGTAATTTCAGACCATGATGGAAATAAACTAAACTCACTTTGAGTCGAAAACATAATTTCTCTTTTTCCCCCTAAGTTTCTAATCTACTGAGATCACACGGGATATTTATTTTTCTTAGATATTGGAGACCCTGGAGATCACTAATTATTTTACTCCCTACACCGGCTAGAAGAAATAAGGAGGCCTGGACCAAACAAGTGAGAACATCTAAAAGGACAAAACTGTCCTTACCCTTTATTTATGCCTCTACTAGCACACCTTCTTCCGTGAGAAAATGACAGAATGTTACTGTGGGAAGGGCTTCAGATCATCTGCTCCAACCTTCCCCAAGGAGCTCATCTCCTCTACCACATCCCTGACAAGTGGGAGCTTCTGCATCAGCTCCTCCTTGGATGGGGAACTAACCACCTCATGAGCCTGCTCCATTCCATTTCAAGCCAAAAGCTTGCAGTTTCTACTCAACAGTCCTTTACTTTAGAGCTACATAATAATCCCTCTATTATGTAAAATGATCTCCAAATATTTAAATAAAGATATAATGTCCCTTAAATCTCCAAGTTAAACACCTTAAAAGTCCTTCCAATTTTATTTATATGATTCATGTTCCAATGCCCTTATCATTCTGCTCACTGTCTTCTCCACTTGTTTGGTTATGACTGTCCCTCTTCAAATGTGGTGTCCAATACAGGATCTGATACTCCAGGGCAGAGTACAGGAAAATTCTCATCTCCCGTATCACTGGACTTTATTCCTCTATTAAATATTCTCTCATAATCACAGAGTTCAACATTCCTCTTACAAGAAAATTTTAATTAGCTTATTACCTTTTAAAAAATTTGAAACATCTTCTAACTGTGGGATATTATCCTCCCGATAGCCACAATATTTAGAAAGCAAAGGTAAGTTTCTGAGATACTCTTTGCAGGCGTGGGTTGGGTAAAGTTTGTTGAGCTCTCGGAACACAGTTCCCCAGGTCTTAATCTCTTCTTCAGTGAATTCAACCCTAGGAATGGGGTCGCCACTAGTGAGATAAAGGAAAGAAGTTATTTTGAATTAGCATTCAAAAAACAGTAGCATTTATCTCATTCTCTGTTTATTAAATGAGCATAATTTAGTCTCTTCATTGATTTTATTATTTTACAGTTGGATAAGTTATTTTAATAATGCACTTACTATTTATAGTTCATAGCCAAGTCTGCAAAATACTTCCGCCTTTTACGGTACACATTGTCTTTGAAGCCCTGATAATTAAAGAAAAGGTTTTAAATATTCATACTAAAATAAACTTGACAAATGATATTTGGGAACAATTTTTATTATTACCCAAGCTATTATATTAAACAGTTACATAATTGTTATTTTGAGCAAGAATTGTTTAGAAATTTATGATCATTTTTATTTTAAAGTCAATGTTTTATACTACATACATGTATAACAGTTTTATATGATAGTGGCTACAAAGATAAAAGATACAGCCTTGGCTGGTGTGGCTCAGTGATTAGACATCGTCCCGCACACTGAAGAGTCTCGGGTTCGATTCCCAGTCAGAGCACATACCCAAGTTGTGGGTCCAATCCCTGGTCAGGGCACATATGGGAGGCAACCAATGAATGTTTCTCTTTCACATCGATGTTTCTCTCTGTCTCTCTCCCTCTCCCTTCCTTTCTCTCTAGAATCAATGACAAAAACATATCCTCTGGTGAGGATCTAAAAAAAAAGATACTATAGATACAAAGATACATAGTGGCTACAGAAATAAAATAGTCTGAATAATAAAAGCACCACCTTAGTTAAATACAGGCTCTTTCTCAAGAGTAAGATTTTTTTTCTTAATCATACAACTGGTCTCTTCAGCTAGAAATGTTTGCTCTCTTGTGTATATCTTAAAGCAATTTGTTCATGCTACTTAGCACTCTTTCCACATTTTAATCTCGTATGTGTTTATTTGTATGTGTGCTTTATCTTTTCACCTGGACTGTAAACTCCCTGACAGGTATAGCATTTATAAACTGTAATAATTACACAATAAGATATTAATAGAATAAATGCATGGATTGGCAGAGGGCTGTCTAAGGCTGTATGCAGTTACATTCACAGAGCTAATAGGTGGTAGAAGCTGGATTAGAGCCCTGATCTATGCAAATTCATAACTGCACTCCCTTCTCCGCCTCCCTCCCCCACCCAGGAACCTAGAGCTCCATAAGCAATCCTAATATTCTGGATGTATTAATTCTCCAACTCGTGCCGGTACTGTATCCCATGTAATTTCCCAAGAAAACAACTTTCTAGTTCATCAACTGCCTAATAATCCATTTATGCTGGGCAGCATGGGTGATAAGTCTTTTTCCATCTTTTCTTTGCTCCCCTATCCAATAACCCATGCCCATTTTAATAAAAACAGACTGCAGATAGTGTCTTTATTTTAGTATAACTCTTAGAATAGCTCTTAATAATAGGAACGTCAAGCATTGAACAGATGCTTTGGAGCCAACTAAGTCAGATGCTCTTGAGGCAGTCAGTCTCAATTCCACCGACACAGAGGTCTATCTACTAAACTTCCCGAAACCCCAATTAAAACAAGATGCTGTTTAATCTAGACTAAGCACTTTCTCCAAAAATGAAAATGTTGCTCTTAATTTTTAGTTTGCTTTAAATTATTTTCATGAAAATATTTATTAAAAATGCTCACAGGATGGTCTGCATCCAGTTCAGATCCATACATCAGAACTCTGTTGGCACAATGGTCCAAGTCAGAAACCTTCTTTGGAAACCAAGGAACCAATTCCATACCTGCAAAATAGAAAAACCACTTACAGCTGAAGAGACCATCTTAAACAAGGCAATAAGGAAGAAGAAATTAAGAAAGTAAAAAATGCTTTTAGATGAGATTTTTAATTTTAGCTTGTATATCGAGGCAAAATTTATACAAGTAACTCTCTATTTCTAATAAACAAATATTATTCAAAATTTTTAACTTAAAATGTATAAGCTTTGATTTCCTAAGTGTTAGAGAAATGCTATACTTTGTTAATAGACCAAAAGTTCAACAACAACAAAAAACACCTACATTTTTTAAGCTACATATTTGACCACCCAAAAAAGGCAGAGTAGGGATATACAACTTCACAGATCAACGGGCAAATTTAATAGGAAATTTGAATGCTTATTTTTGTTGATGAAAATGATCTTAGAGATCATTTATGCCTTTGCCACTTTGATCCACTCATCATCCCCCAGACATCCAACCCCTCATAAGACTCTGGGTTTTGCATATGCTGTTCTTCTGCCTGAAACACCCAGCCCCCCCCCTTCCTGCTCCACCCCACCTTTCTGTTTTCCTGAGAATACTGTATCCTCCTCCCTCAAGGCCCAAATCAAAGGAGCCTTCCCTGACCCTGTAGGTGGAGCTAATTCTCTATCAGCCGGGTCGCAGGACACTAGTTTCTAATGTTCTGCAAGCTTTCTTTATGTTTTAGTGTAATGTATCTGTACCATGTCTGTCTTACATGGAAAAATGAAAATGACTATAGGGTAGGGACTATGTATTTTTGTGTCCTTGTTCCTTAGCAGAAATATCTGACACAAGTTGGTATTTCCTAAATATCAGCCTAACCATTTAGCTTCTCTTAATTTTATAGACAAGGTAATCAAAGTCCAGGAAGGTAGAGTAATTTACCAAGGTAACTCATCTCTCCCTAACAGAAGAGAGAGGGCTAGAACTTGATCCTTCTTACTTCAGTCGAATGCTCTTTCTAACATACCCAGAAGTGACATTCAAGAGATTTAACAACAAATACAATAGGGGCACCTATCACATCACTCGAAATAGACACAAGCAGAGCCCTAGGATCCTGCTCTGCCAGGTGTTAACCCGGTAGCTGTTTGTGGCAGGCATGGGAAGCCTAGGGAGGACCTGGAGCACACAGGTGGGAAACGCTCAAAGGACTCGAGGAAGCAGCTTGAAATGACAGCCAAAAAGGAAAGTATGTAAATATTTTAATAATTTATACAACTATACAAATACATAACAGATGAGTAGCAGCCCTGATTACACCCCAAATATTGTGACATAATTTGAAGGGATCATTTTAAATTGAGTACCATATACAGAACATGGCTGAATTATCCATTTTTTCACAATAGAAGATCTTAGCCTATATCTTTGCTATCTGAGTATCTGAAATCGTAGAAGGCTTAATTGCCTTTTCATTTGCTTTTGATGGAGGTGGGGACAGAGAGGAATGTTGTACATAGTGTATTTCACATCATAGTTGCCAGCGACTGTCAACATTATCAACAAATTCATGTAACATCTGCTAGATTCTAAGCCCTGCGAGAGTTACTAAGTACTCAAGGATTGTGAATTGGAGGTTTGTGAAATTAAGAAATGCTTGATGATTTGGAAACTGAGATAATGTAATAGATTTCTAACCTGAATTCTTTCGTATTTCAAGGTTTCCTTTTCACACCGGATTAAATGTTGCCTTATACTTTTTATTTAGAATTTTGAGCAATTCTATTTTGTATTCCCTTCACCACCAGACTGTAAGCAACTTAAAGAGAGTATTTTATTTTTACTTTCATCCTTCAAGATAAATATAGGACTGGAAAGGGACTGAGTGAAAAAGGTGAAGGGATTAAGAAGTACAAATTGTAGTTACAAAATAGTCACGAGGATGTAAAGTACAGCATAGGAAATATAGTCAATAATGTTGTAATAACTATGTATGGTGCCAGGTGGGTACCGGAAATATCGGGGGTAACACTTTGTAAAGTATATCACTGTCTAACCACCATGCTATACACCTGAAACTAATACAAAATAATATTGATTGTCAACTATAATTGAAAAATAAAATTAAAAAAAAGAAAATAAATAAATAAAAAGCAACACAATTTTAACAAAAGATAGAGCACATTATGTACTTAGTCTTCTGAGAAGTATTTTTACTTTTCAAACTTACCATCCTCCTTCATGGTAAAATTATCAGGTGGATTCACAGAGAGAACATTAGTATTAGACTTCAACAGGTGAAAAATATCATTCAGTTGTTCTCTGTTGATATCACAGTCAACAAAAATGTCAAATTCCGAGCTTCTCCTCTTTGATTTCCGGGACTCAATGTGTAACAGGGTCACGTGCTTCTCCTGTGTGAAGCAGAGGGTGAGCTTACCAACGGCTGCCTACATGGCAGCAGTCTCTGAGCAGATTACTTTCACTACCACTAAAATTTCACTACCAATTTCACACTTGTCATAATAGCCAAAGGGAGAAAAGGCTGCTTTCAGTGCTGCCAATAGCAAAATAATTCTCCCTAAAGCTAGGTGCTATTCAAAAAAGTTTGAAACATTCGTCACATCCTCTTAAAATTAATGAAATAACACCCACTAGAAGTCCTCAGATTGCCAGAATTGATTGGCCTTCAAATGAAAATACCAAGTCTCCTAGATAACACGAAGCTTTTGAACATTTTCACCAATAAGAGTCAGTTTTCAAAAACTGATGCTCCTTTAGCAAAGCTTCCTTTGCAAAAATGCATCCAATAAAATTAGATGAGCAGCTTGAACACAGAGTATTTAATACCTCAAATCTCTTAAACTACGAACTTAGTGATCAGCTAAACCAGATTGCTGCTTCTGGTTTCTTCATGACAGGCTGGGCAGTGGGTGCCATATGTGCCAACCTGTGGGAGGAAGGATCTTCTCACCAGTTAGGGTAGCTGAGGAAAAGCACTGGTGACATAAAAATAAAACATAAAAACCAGTTACCCAACAGTTTTTCATCTAAAAAATGAGAAGGTTGGAGTAGGTGATCTCCAATACCAACTACTTTGCTCTAAATTAACTTAGTGAACATCTGTGTAGCCAGGTAAGGGCTGTGAAGCATACCATGAAGGGTGAGACACACACGGAGTGGATAACCTAGTTGTCTAACACACAAAAGACTAAGAGAAAATACAAGTGGTGAGTGTTCAGGTGCAGGAAATGTTCGGCAAAGGACGAAGCATCACGGGTTAGAGAGAGTAGAAGTTTCCATGAGCAGATAGGAACTGACAGGAGTCATAAAGAACAGATAGAATAGGAAGGCAGAGCAAAGAAGGAGGGTTCCAAGCAGGAGCACTGTACGAGCAAAGGTAGGGATGAGATGAGAACTGAGAATTATCAGGGAATACGAACCAAAAAGAAAGAGTGAGTATCAAGAATGTTGGGAAACTGAAATAGGGTTTATCCTGGAACATGGAATTTATCATGGAATCAACAGAAGAAAGCCAGTTACAAAATATACTGGCATTGATTAGGAGTTAGGGAGAGTTTTATAGAATACATTTCTTATGAATTTTTACAATAAGAATATATTCTTGACTACTTTCTGAATGACAACTTGAATAAATATAAAGCTAAACTATGTTTCTTGAGAAAAAAATATAAAATGTCAATTCTTCTTAATCTATAAATGTAATGCTATCAAAACCAAAACCTTGATGGAGTTTGATGACAAAATGTAACTAAATAATTTCAAAGTCCATCTGGAAGAATAATTAAGGCAAGATCTTGGAAAATCCAGATAAAGTAGGATTAATAAGTGAGACAGTCCCTATAAGGTATTTCAATTACAGATATAGGTACAGAGAGGTCAAGCAGTTTTCCCAATGGCACACAGTTAATAAGTGTCAGAGCTGGAATTCAAACCCCGGCTGTCCAGGTCCACAGTCCATGCTCTTAAACACCATGCTGCAATCCTGTTTTACAAGAAATGAAGAGTCAGGATAATGGACAATATGGATCTTCTTTGAACAAGATTTACATAACCTTAATAATGAAAACACTAAAGACTGACATAGCCAAAAATTGGGACATGACTATATTGGGAAGATGGAGGCAAGGGAAGTTGAGGAGGCCATTGAAAAGGAAGTTGTGTCAAAAAAGCTAAATCTTTACTTCCATTGTAGGAAATAGATAGTACCTACAATTGAAAAAAATCAAGAAATAGAAGCAGAATAAGCAGATTATTTATAAATATGGAAGTAAATACTGGAAATATAGTTGAAAGAGTTGAAACTGGTTGCTTTCTGTAGGCTGAGAATAAGTAAAATGGGTGGATTCACACCCAGAACACTATGCAGAAGTTAGGAGAACAAATGAGATGGACATACAGTAGCATGGGTATCTCTTAAAAACACAGTGCTGAGTGAAAGAATAGTGTATCATACAATAACATTTATGTAATTATTAACACATACATACACAAAACTCTACATATGCTGAAGTACACATTAAAATAATTCAATGTACATATCAAACAGAGCAACTGTCTATCAGAAGAGAGAAATGCAGAGTGAATGGAACAATGACCTAAAACAGGAGGCTGTATAAATAAATCACTGAGGATAGTGCACCTGTGATTTAAAGTAGGATTAGCTCAACCCTCTGCATCTAAGGTTAACAAAAAAAAATTAAGTGGAACTAAGGAATGAAGAGAGATGAAGCAGAAGATGGCTGTATTCTTTACAAGTTTTGTAGTGTGGGTTGACTTTTTAATCCATGCAAAGTATTCTTTGATTGAAAATAAAAAAGAAAGTTGAAAGAAGCAATATAAGTATATTATTTAAAGGCCGAAGGTAATCAATAGGCTAGCTTAAAATAATTACATAATTAACCAATGGAGGTGGAGTAGGAGGCCGAAGGGAAGGAGGAGGTATCAGTATCAGTCACAACAGACAGTGAATGAGTATTATGTAAAGTTGATACCTCAAAGAGAGATAGAAGAGCACTATTTATATTTCATTAACTCACCACCAAAAGAACAATTAAGAGGTTGCCTCTGGGGAGTGGGATTGAGGATATGATGTGTTGGGTTGAAAAAAACGATGCTTTTCAAACTCTTCTAGACTATTTGTCTATATTTAAAATTTTTAATTCTTTGAAATATTATTTCAAATGGCTACATAATAGTGTGTCATGTGGATATAAACTTCATTTTTAAAATAGCTGACACTTATTGATAAGGTACTTTGAACTATCCTAAGCACTTACATATATTAACTCTATTAATTCTCACAATGATCCTATGAAGTAGGTAGGGTTCTCATTTTATAGATGTTAAGATTGAAACACAGATAGACTAATTAATCTGTCCATGATCACCCAGCTAATAAGTGATAAAGCAAGGATTTGAACTCAGACGGTCTACCTCCGGGGTTTATAAGCTTCACCCCAAAGATGTTCTAGTAGCATAATTTAACCTGTCCCTTACCTTAGGGCAAGTAGTTTGTTTATAATATTTAGTTCCTATAAATAAATCTTTGTGTCCATAAGCCCTTAAACTAGGTTAGGTCCTCTAGTTCAATGCTATCGTAGTACCTGGTACTTCTCTTTCAGGTCACTTTACAACAGGTAATTATTTACTTCCTATAATTATTTGTTTAGTGTCTGTGTTTCCCACTAGATCACACACACTGTGAGGGCAGGCACTGTGTCTATTTTGTTCAGGCCCACATCCTTAGTATCTAGCAGGGCACCTGGCACATAGTAAGCACTCAATAAATATTCATGGTCTTCCTCACTGACCCTTATTTCCTTAAGATAGATTTATGGGAAGTGGAATTACTGGGTCAAAATGTGAACATTATGTGGAGGGAAGGCAGGGGCTGGGTGGAGGTGGGCAAAGGGGGGGTAAATGGGGACATATATAATAGTGTCAACAATAAAAAATGCAAAAGAAATGAATAAACAAGCAAATAAAAAAGAAAATGTGAACATTTTAAGGCTAATAATATATATTACCAAATTGTTACCCTCACAGCAAAGGAATATTTAAGTGCCAAATGCATTGAAGTTTTGAGGGAACAGTATAATTGTAAAAAATTTTGTTATTTTGCTATATAAAAATATCATTAACTATATTATTAAAACATCACTAAATAATATCATTAAAATATTCGTATTTTTAACTGAAAATAAAATTATAATTTTTTTGTTCGTTTGTTTTGTTTTTATTGATTTTTTTAGAGAGAGCTAGAAACATCGATGTGAGAAACATTGATCGGCTGCTGCCTGCAAGCCCTGCACTGGGGATTGAGTCCGAAACTCAGGCACATGCCCCGACCAGGAATTAAACGGGGACCTCTCAGTCCACGGAATGATGTTCAATCCACTGAGCCACACCGGCTGGACTAAATGAAAATAAAATTAAAATTTGCTTCTCCAGCCCTGGCCAGTTTGGCTCAGCGGTTAGAGCATCGGCCCGCGGTCCAGAGAGACCCAGGTTCGGTTCCCGCTAAGGGCACGTACCTCGGTTGCGGTTTGTCCCCGGCCCTGGTTGGCTCGTGCGGGAGGCAGCCACTCAATGTGTCCCTTTCACATCGATGTTTCTCTCTCTCTCTCTCTCTTCCTCTCTCTCCCTCACACTCTATCCGAACAAAAAATGGAAAAATGTCCTCAGGTGAGGATAAAAAAAAAAAATTTGCTTCTCCAAAATCTGTGAAGTAAATTTTTCTTCCTCCATTCCTTTATTAGCTATTTGTATCTCCTCTTCTGTAAACTGTTTTTATCCCTTGCCCATTTGTTAGAACTGAGCAATAATTTAGAAACTTAAGTGCTTAAGAAATTTCTGTAATCCAAGTTTGAAAAATTTATAATATTCTATATTTTAAATATAATTTTAGAGACTTATGTTAGAGTTTTATGTAGAAATATGGAGAGTGCTTACCTGGAAGATTTTCAGTGCTTTTAAAAGTCCTCCAACTTCATTCTTTAAGGAAAAAATGAGTGTTGCTCTTCCTCTTTCCAAAGAATGGTCTTTGTTTTCCTTATTGTCTTCAATCATGATGAATTTAGTGTACTTCTCTAAAAATAAAGTATGGAAATACAAAGGTCTTAAAAAGTGCACTGTGGACAATATTTGATCATTTTAAAAACTGAAACAACATTTGATAACATCAACCAAGGTATTTCCTCACCTGTAAAACATGGATATACTTATATGCTTTGCCAGACTACAATGAGGCCAAAATAAGATAAAATATTGCCAGACATAATGCCTAGAATGTAATAAGTATACAATACATGTTAGTAGATTTCTTTTTCTTTCTTTCTTTTCTTAATCCAATCCTTCTTTCGGGGCATGACTGAAGTCCACTGGCTGCTTTTTTCTAAATCCTCACCCAAGAATATGTTTATTGATTTTTTTTTAATCCTCACCCGAGGATACGTATATTTATTGATTTTTTTTTCTTGGTTAATCCTCACCTGAGGATATTTTTCCATTGATTTTTAGATATAGTGGAAGGAAGGGAGGGAGGGAGAGAGAGAGAGAGAAACATGGATGTGAGAGAGACACATCAATTGGTTGCCTCCTGCACGACCCCAACCAGGGCCAGGGATTGAACCTGCAACCCAGGTACGTGCCCTTGACCAGGAATTGAACCTGAGACCCTTTGGTCTGGGCACCGACACTCTAACCACTGAGTCATATTGACCAGGGCCCCACTGGCTTCTCGCAGTCTTCCTGACTTGTATCCTGAACTGGGCGCTCTTCCTCTGTGAAAGCCTACCTCCTCTCCCCCAATCCTGACCTCACAACATTAGCACTTTATTATACTGTGCCTTGAAAGGCTTCCCCAAATGTTTTATGCATACATGCCCTGTCTGCTAACAAGACAGCAACTCCTTCAGAACAACAAGGCCTTCTGTTTCTTTTGTAAATTCACGAGCCTGGGCAGCTGTGGATACACATGGGCTAGAAGGATAACTGCTAGCTGAGAGAATTCTCAGTCCCTGTTAGTACCTCCTTTCCTTTCTGCCTACGTATTTTTCTAGCCCACGGGACCTGAAGCCTTTTCCATCTATATTGGTCTACAAGAGCTATATGATTATAAATCCAACTCTCTGTGCGTGTGTGTGCTGGGGGAGGTGAGGCTATTGTGGGAGACAGAAGTAGGGCACAGTAACTTTGGATTGGTGACTTTCAATTGAGAAATACACACGAGGAATAAGATTTGGATTAATAAATGGAAACAGCATATGTAGGATTTATTCTTGTTTTCATTTGGTTATTAATTCTTCTTAATTACCCAGTTTGGTGTTGCAGTTTTAGTGGAATTAACCTTTAACAAGTTAAATTGGTGTAGCTGATTCCACTGTCTTTCACAGGCTCTCACTCACTGATCCAAGCCTATGGCACCACCACTCAGAACAGGTGCAGTGATGACGGTGTGGGCTTGCAGCCAGATACACTGTGTTCCAGTACGCTAGCTCAACCTTCACATACTCATGGATGCTTTCCCTGACTTCCCCAAGTCAACTCCCATTGGTGTTGGTTGTCATTGCACCATATACCTCCCATTCATAACAAGTCACAGACACAGTTGTAGCTCTGTGTCAGTATGTGGTTATGTGTGCCTTTCCAACCAGGCTGTGAGCTCCGTGGGGGCAGAGATCATGTGCTTTTACTTACCATTGTATCTCCAACACCTAGCACAGTCCCTGCACATAACAGACACTGGATAGATGTCATTAAATGAATAAAAGAAAAAATATTTCTTAAAGACATGGCCCCCACTCTCAGGGAACTGAAAGTCCAGTAGAAAGAGGGTGACAATGCAGAAAGGTAAGCATTGTAACGGGGAACACATGGCACAGTGATGGCAGTGAACAGGTTGTTTTGGTACACGTTCAGAGATGTTTCATTGAAGAAGTTGTGTTTCAATTGGATCTTAAAGAAAAAGGGGGAAGAAGTAGATAAGAAGGTTAAAGAAAAGATGAGGATGTGGCCTGTCCACACTCACACAGTTAGAAAATGTGAGAACACATATTTAAAACTGTCCTTGAACATGTGAACGTTAACATATAGATCTCATTTCACAGGGATTACTCAAAATATGTTCAGAAACACAGAAGGTAGGACAAAATTCATGGCATCTAGCTGAAAGCTGTTTTCTCAGAAGATGGACTGGGTATCTACTGTAGCATCATCTCAACCACCTAGTTACACCACAAAACAGTGTAAGAGAATATCTGGAACATGAAATCAAACATCGAAACACTGGTCTGATGTTTATCAGTGTGATCTTGGGCATGCTAAACTTTTTAATATAGCAAAGTTAATTATGTCAATGCATTCTCTACAACTAAAACCATCTCTTTGTCAATGCTTTAAAACCAAATGACCAGTTAAACTTAATAATAATGTGACTTTTTCTGTGATTCAAATGATTACTAATGGTAAAATAAATGAAATTTCAATTCAAGCACATTCACATGTATAAAGCACCATAGTCAGTGTTAGGGCGGTAAAGATTAAAAACAAAGAAGACAATTTGTCTCCAAGGAATTCACAGACCTATGTATGAGGGAGGTGGAAGAGGAGAGACAGACTTCCCAACAAGTACAGTAATAAGAAGGGAATGGAAGCCTGAGATCCCAGCTATGATATCTGAAGAGCGCATCCAATCCCTCCCTTCCCCACCCCACGACCAATATCCATGGGATTCTAAAGATGATTGGAGATGGCTCTGGCCCATCCAGAGTCTCTGATCAGAAAGGATTTATGGATGAGAAGCAAGAGATCCAAATAGAAATTTTCAGAGTCAACGGAATTGACCATTTCTTAACATAAACTTAAGTATACTTAACATAAACTTCAGGAAATTCTGAATTGGTGCTCTGAAGCTAAAAATTCAGGGGTAGTCTCAGATATGCATTCTTAGAATTTTTTAGAGACGTGAAAACCTTTGGAAACATTTCTTGTCAAAATATCACTCAAAGACCATGGACTTTTTTTTTTTCACACAGAGTATGGGTGACTTTGTCCTATAGCATGTAAACAATAAGAGAGATGTAATATAATAGAGCAAATTGCTAGTAATAAATCTATCTACAAATCTACGTAGGCAAGCTATAATTTCTATGTGCATTAATTTCCTTAGCTGCACATTTGAAAGGATAATTAGCCCTAATCTAAAAGTAATACAAAGGATTAAATATATATTAAATATATAAAACCCTTAGAACAGTTGCTGACCTACACTAAGTACTTAATTAATATTAGCTCTAATAATGGGAAGTGTAAATCCCAAATTTCCCAGTCTTCAAAAAAAGAGAAAAATGTTAAATGTAATGAAGTTGACATTTTAGACATCTCTAGCTAAGAATTTTCTTACCCTCAGTGTATTTCTTACAGCAGCAAGCACGTGGAAAAGTTTTTATAAAATGTAAGTATTGTTTGTCTTAAGGTGATTTTCAGTTTCACTAGTTTATTTATTACAAAATCTCTAAAGTGTATTAAGTTCCAAATCTAAAGTGAATAATTTAGCAGTCCTTTTGCGAACAAACATATGAAGACCCCAAAGTGCAATTACTGAGTCAGCTGATATTTACTGAGTCCCATTTTCCCTGATATTGTCACCATGACATGCTAAAGGAAGAGGGTTCTGCAAACATAAGCTATTTCTTGGCCCCCCCACTATTTTCATGATGTAAGCAAACTTGAACAACTGGAAGCAAGAGAACAATGAAGGGATTTTTGCCCGTCAGTAATAACACTGACAGAGTTTCAGATCCCTTGGTAGTTCATCCTTCAGTGATCTCTCAGAGCTTAGAATGAAACTCTTCATTTAAAACTAGATAAAGATTTCCTTTCACATTTCAAAACTGTCCCCTAGGCTCCCCTGGCAGGAGCCATGGTAAGAAGATACTAATATTCACGGCTGGTCTAAGTCCATTCCTTTGGGGTTCATAGTCTCTCTTCTTTCCCTGGTCTGGAATGGATCTAGTTTTGCAACCTAGTGGGTGGGGGCAGAGGAGGGTGAAGGATATGTTAATTGAATATTTATGATGTGCGAGGCATTTTATATTGAGATTTGGAAACGTTCCTATCCCTCTTGTTTTAGTCAATATAAAAATGAAGTTATCAAAAGTAATTATTTTTGCTAAAAAGTTAGAAGAATGTATTCTCACCCCTCCCCCACTCCAATATATGCTTATAGGGCTTTGATCTTTACTAAAATTTGCCCATAACTTTGCCTGTTTGACAGAGTTTATGAGGCATCGGTTCTTTTTTCCTTTATTCAACTTCCCCCAACCCTTTTCAGAACCTCAGCATTTTCCCTTGTCACTTTTTTTCCTTTCCCTCTCCAACCTACCTGCCCACTCTTACTCTTTCAGGGTTAAAACCCACAGTGCTGCCTGGCCGGTATGGCTCAGTGGATTGAGCATCATCCCATGGACTGAGAGGTCCTGGTTGGATTCCCGGTTAGGGCACACGCCTGAGTTGTGGGCTCAATCCCCAGTAGGGGGCATGCAGGAGGTAGCCTATCGATTTTTCTCTCTCTCATTGATGTTTCTATCTCTCTCCCTTCCTCTCTCTAAAAAAAATCAATAAAAACATATTTTTTAAAAAGCACAGTACTAGTCTGATAAAAGACTATAAAGTGCCCAATGGATCACACCTGTTTGAATCCATGTTTCATCAAGAAGTATATATTTTCTTTTAAAAGCAACACTCCAATAGGCCAATGCCAACTGGTATTTTCCGATTTCCTGTGAGAGGCTAAGAGTCATTCTCCTACTGCATTTCCTGGCCTGACTAAATGTGCAGGGCATACCATTGGATATAAGGAAGACATACCAAGAAGGAGGTCAGAAGATCAACAGCCCTTGGTAGAGAAGAAGTCAAGGTGTATACATTGACTAACTCTTCTCTCCCCTTAGTTTAATCAGCACTAAGTGTAACTTAAATTTATCTGATCTAGGAAACACAACGCACTATCAAATTAAAGCATTTTGAAAGCATGGATTCTGTTTCAAGATGGAACCAAAAGCTGTGGGGAGGACAGGTATGGAAGGAGAAAATTCTCCAGAGAATCTTGATTTTCTTTTCTGTGTGGGGGAAGAAAGTGAGGGTGAAAGTGAAGATGAAATACAAAAGAAAACACTGCCAGTGGAAAACATTAACCCAGGAAATAGTGGCACTGGCAAAGAAAATGGGAATAGAAGACACTTCCCTACTTGAAGATAATCTAATATGATAATAATACATGTACAAATGAACCCCAGTGGTAAAATTCATAGACCACAGATCATAGCTTCACAAAAACATTTATAGTTACTTTTAGCTGTGCTCATATCTACTTTTTTTTTATGTTTTTATTTTTTAGAGAGAGAGGAAGGGAGAGAGAGAAACATCGATGTGAGAGAGATACATTGATCAGCAGCCTCCTGCCAGGGATCGAGCCCAAAACCCAAGATTATGCCCTGACCAGGAATCGAACCAGGACCTCTCAGTCTATGGGATGATGCTCAATCCACTGAGCCACACCAGCTGAGCTCATATCTACTTTTAAACCAGATAAGTGAATTCCATCCTTTAGATTAACAGTCACAAACTTTTACTGGGTCAGAAAGTTCAACTCTAATCTCTTTTCCCCCAAGTCAACTAGAGTTGGGGAGTTCATTTTAAACCTCTGAAAACCAAATGGTCAGGGGTAAGGTTAAGCTTACCTAGACTACTAACTGTATCTGAACTACTAGGCTCTATGCCACTGTCAGTGGTAACCTTGCACCCAAGCTCTTAGTCCTGTGTTGGGATGGAGGTGAGACGCTAAGAGGTTTTGCATCTGAGACTCCCTTTTTTCAGGGGTGTCTAAAGGAGGGTTTCCTTTATGGGAGGAGAAGGAAAATAAGATGTTGCCATTTGACAGAGAGGAAGGGAAGGAAGAATAATGTTTCTGCTAACATAGAGGAGTCATACAGACTTGGGTTCGATTCTGAACCTCAGCTTCCTCATATGTAATATGCAAAAGTTATCTACTTGACAGTGATATGAGTGTAGTGTTTCTGGCACAAAAGAAGCACTCAAAAAATAGTGCCTTTTCTCCCCAAAAGGGGTAGGAGGAATAGAGAAGAGTGACCACTAGGGTAAAACTCCCACTTCCAAACCCAGCTCCCCATGGCATTTACCTCCCAGCAGGGTAATCTTACCTCCGACTCACACCGACCCAGCGCCCACAAATCCGCTACAGTGATCCTGGTCCCGAAGGGATGGGGCCACCCCGCTCACCTGTGGCGCCGCTAGCGGTAAACCAGGTACAGCCCCGGGCGGCACTGACCGCCTTTTATAGAAGCCGGCGTCGGAGCGGGCCAATGGGCGCTCGAGGCAGCCGGGCAGTGGCCAATGAGAAGAAGGGAGTTCTCCTGTAGGCGTGGGGAGGCGGTGAGAGGGAAGTGAGGGCAGGGTCCTGACCACCCGCGCCAGCCTGCCCCGCCTCAAACTTTAGGTGTTTTTATTACGCTGTCAGGCCATCCTGCACTACAAAAGTCTGACTAATACCTGGAGTTGGAAATTCCCTCCAAACCAAGATAACATCTATCATCGCATGATGACCTCCTATAGGCTTGTACTCCTTCTCGGGTTAGCGACTAAAGCAGGAACACCACCACCACCACCCCTCTCTCATTATGTTAAGTGACCATTTGGTTTTCAGAGGTTTAAAATGAACTCTCCAACTCTAGCTGACTTAGGGGAAAAGAGGTTAGAGTTGAACTTTCTGACCCAGTAAAAGTTTGTGACTGTTAATCTAAAGGATGGAATTCACTTATCTGGTTTAAAAGTAGATATGAGCCCAGCTGGTGTGGCTCAGTGGATTGAGCATCATCCCATAGACTGAGAGGTCCTGGTTCGATTCCTGGTCAGGGCACAATCACCTCAAAATAGTTCAGAGAAAGGACTGTCAGTTGGAGAAAATATATATATTTACCTAATTAGAGGTGTTTAATTGGCTTCCCATTGCTGCTGTACCAAATTGCCACAAATTTAGTGTTTTTAAACAACAAAAAATGTATTATCTCATAGTTCTGGAGGTCAGAAGTCTGAAATAGGTTCTACAATCTAAAATCAAGTGGTTAGAAGGGCTGTGTTCCTTTTGGGAACTCCAAGGAGAATCTGTTCTATTGCCTTTTCCAGCTTCTAGAGGCCACCTGCGTGCTCATGACCCTTTGTCCGTCTTCAAAGTCAGCAACATAGCATCTTTGAATCTGCCTCTGACTCTCCTGCTTCTTCCATCACGTCAGAACCTTCGTGATTACTTTGTGCCTGCCAGATAATCCAGGATAATCTCCCCATCTCAGAATCCTTAATCATGTCTGCAAAGTGCCATGTAAGATAACATATTAGAAGGTTCCAGAGATTAGGACATGGACATCTTTGTACCAAAATTAGAAGCTTTGGACGGTACCCAGATGGGAAATGGCCTTCCTCCTTATGTTAGTCTTATCATCTTGATCTGTGGAATCTATGGCAAAGGAGTTTTCTGACCCTGAGATGTGGTTTTTGAGATATTAAAAGTGCTGGCTCCATGGATGGTAAAGAAGGACTCCTCACTGCACTCCCTGGGTCTTCAGCAGAACATATTTGAGAGGGGAAACATCCCAATCCCCAGTTTTTCTTGCTAAACTGGCTTGGTGGTACCTTGGTATTGGTCCTCCCTGATCTTCTTTGCCAGCTCCTCTTTTTCTTCCCTCCAGATATTCAGGGTTCCTCTGGGCAAGGACCCAGGCCCTCTTCTCTTCTCAGTCTATATACTTTTCCTTGTCTTTGTCATCCCCTCTCCTATGCTAACAATCCAAAATGTATATTTCAAGCACAAATCTCCCTTCTAAACTTCAGACCTTTATATTCAATGACTTATTTTATGAAACTTCCATGAAACATTGGCTTCTTAACATATTCAAAAGTGAACTTGGGAAAGTAACAAGTGTTGTACATTGCTGGTAGAAATGTAAAATGGGTTAGCCATTGTGGAAAACAGTTTGGCATTTCCTCAAAAAGTTTAACAAGAATTAACATATGACCTAGCAGTTCCGCTCCTAGGTATATGCCCAAAAGAACTAAAAACAGGTACTCAAGCGAGTCCTTATACACAAATGTTCATAGTAGCAATAATGACAATAGTCGAAAGTGGAAACAATCCAAATGTCCATCAATGGATGAATGAATAAACAAGCTGGTATATGCACACAAGGAAATACTATTCTGCCATAAGAAAGAAAGAAGTATTAATATATGTTATACCTTAGATGAACCTGGAAACACAAATATCTATGATCTCACTTATATGTGAAATCTAATGAACAAAATTAACTGACAAACAAAACAGGTCCAGAGGTATGGATGCATGGAACAGAATACAGATCTCAGTGTGGAAGGGAGGAGGAAGAATGAACCAAAGAAAATATATGCATATATGCATAACCCATGGACACAGACAATAGTGTAGAGAAGGCCTGGGGTGAGGTGTGGGTTGGGTGGAGGGGGTCAAAATTAGGGAACATGGGGGACATCTGTAATACTGGCCACAATAAAAAAAAAAAAAAAGAGACTCCAAATTTCAGAAAGAGATCACAGGCAGAGATACAAATTTAGAAGTCACTGGTATAATGATCATATATAAAGACAGTATATAAAATCACAGGATTGGATGAAATTTCTAAGGAAGAAAATGTATCAAGAGACAAGAAAGAGATCCAGTGCTGGGCCCTGGGGTGTGCCGAAGTTCAGAGGTTCATGAGAGGAAGAGGAGCTAGAAAAGGAGTCTGAAGATGTGTACCAGGAGAGAGAAAACATGAGGGAAGATAGTGTCACAAAAGCCAAAAGGAGAAAGTGTTTTAAGAAGGAAGATTTCTGCCCAGTCGGTGTGGTTCAGTGGCTGAGCATCAACCGTGCACCAAGAGGTTGCTGGTTCGATTCCCGGTCAGGGCACATGCCCAGGTTGTGGGCCTGATCCCCAGTGGGGGGCATGCAGGAGGCGGCCAATCGATGTTCTCTCTTATCGGTGTTTCTATCTCTCTCTCCCTCTCCCTTCCTCTCTCTCTAAAATCAATAAAGAAAAAAAATTAAAAGAAAAAAAGAAGGAAGATTTCTTCAGTTGCCTTTAACACATCTCCAACTTGAGAACCACTGGACTCAGCAACAGGGAAGTCACTGGGATCCTTGACAAGAGCAATGTCGGTGATGTGGGGCAGAGGGAATCCAGTTTACGTGAGCAGAGGTGAGACTAGGTGAGAGAGATTATGTCAGCTCTGTCAGGAGTTTTGTTGTAAAGAGGAGCAGGAAAATGTGGTAGCAGCTGGAGGGAAACACGGGGTAAAGGGAGGATTTTGAGCTTTTTTTTTAAAGATAGGAGATAAAGAAAGAATGATCCAGTAGGGCAGAAGAAATGGATGATTTGGGAAAGTGGGAGAATATTTGTAGAAGCGAAGTCCATCCCATTGACCTTATTAGTTCTAATAGGTCAATCTCCTGACTTCCTGGGTGCATAATAATAACCCCTGAAAAGGCAACTGAAAAAAAAAATAGAACTTTTCAAACACGTGATCATCATAAAAGTCAGGATAGTGGTTTGTTTTGGGGAGAGGCAGGAGTTATGATTGAGTGGGGGGGCATAAAGGGGGCATCTGCCCTGGCCAGTGTGGCTCAGTTTGTTGGGCATTGTCCTGTGCACCAAAAGGTTGCCGGTTTGATTCCCGGCTAGGGCACATGCCCGTGTTGCAGGCTCAATCCCCAGTTGGGGGCATGCAGGAGACAGCTGATCAGTGTTTCACTCTCAACGTTGATGTTTCTCTCCTTCTCTCTCCCTTCCTCTCTCTCAAAAAAAAAAATCTTTAAAAACAATGAGGGGCATCTAGGTGATTGACAAAGGTTTATTTCTTGAGACAGGAGTATTTGCTTTTCAATAATTCAATTAGATGCACATTTGTTTCATGCAGTTTTCTGTGTTATATTTGACAAGAATTATTAATAAAAACAAACTATGAAAAATAGCATTTTTGGTCCTTTTGTAAAATATTTTAGTACTTATACCTTTTTTTTGTTGTTAATCCTCACCCAAGGTTATTTTTCCATTGATTTTTAAAGAGAGTGGAAGATGTTTCTGTCTCTCTCCCTCTCCCTTTCTCTCTCTCTAAAAAACCAATAAAGAAAAAAATTTTTTTTTAAAAAAAAGAGAGTGGAAGAGAGGGAAGAAGGGAACGGGGCGAGGAGAGTGAGAAAGAGAGAGAGAGAGAGAGAGAGAGAGAGAGAGAGAGAGAGAGAGATCCATGTGAGAGAGATACAACCCCGACCAGGGCTAGGGATCGAATCTTCAATCCAGGTACATGCCCTTGACTGGGAATCGAACCTGAGACCCCTGGTCCTCGGACCAACACTATAACTGCTGAATCAAACCGGCCAGGGCCAGACTAGTTTTCAAGGTTTTCCTTTTATTTTGTTAACATGGAGAAGAGCTCTATTGAAAGAAAAAGAGAAAGTAGGCCCTAATGACATTGAACAGCTGGAACCAGCCATACCTGAAGCTTGATCCCTTTTGTACTAAATCAAAGGATTAGGATCCATAAGTTACTCTTTCTTCTATGCAATGAATTCATTTTTTATTTTCTTGAAATAAATCCTTGAATAACTTTTTTCCCAGAAAGATTGCATGGTTATTTTACTTTCAAAATACTCATGAACAATAAAGTGTTCCAATTCCAGAACCTTGCTGTCTTTGTCATTTCATGTATCTCCTTGGGAAAATAACAAATAAAACTAATACAGCATTTCAAATGATGGCAGTTCGATGTTCATGTAATACAGATGTAGGAAAGAAAGCATTTTTAGGTAAGAAAATGGGCTTTGTAGACAGACAAGTTGCAGTTCAAATTCCAACTCTTCCACTTATCCATGTGATCATGACAAATTTCTTAACCTCTCTGAACATTTCTTCACCCAGGAAACCAAGATGATATTATTGCCCTTGTGAGACTGTGGTAAATGCCCTAGATCAGGACCTAGAAAACAGGAAGCACTCAGTAATTGTGAGTTTCCTTCCTATTCCCTTTCCTTATAGCTCTTCAATAAAATAGAATATCACCACAGCCAGGAACATTTATTTTAATACATGGTTTCACCCCAAATCCTTATATAAATATCTTATCAAAGTTTGAAAAGTAACACTAGCATTCATGATCTTCACAATTGTAGTCCCAAGATGTTATACTTCTAAGACAGCAAAAGATGTAAAATTTTTAGTGTTGAGTTATTAAATAATATATAAAATGTGGGTGTATGTTGTATAGAAAGTACGAAGAACTTTTCTTTTTTGTGCAGTAAGACTAAGCAATGGAGGACATTAAGTTCATGATGCGCATGCTCAGATTGTTTTATACTTACTCAGCAAACAATCTTAAATAATCTCAACAGCTGATGCTTCCTGAGTCCCTATTTTTCTAGGCACTGTTCTGATAATACTATTCCTACTCCAAACCTCAGGCAACATCTGATTTGCTTTCTGTCTCTATGGATTTGCCTTTTTTAGAATTTCATGTGAATGGAATCATGTAACAACAACAAAAAAAGACTAAAGCAAAGGGTAGCCTGGCCACACAGTATGCACACCTCAGGAAGAATCATTCTCTGCAAAGTTATTCCAAGGCTCATCTACGGGGATTTTATTTTAATACCATGTTACACACAGATTGAGGGTCTAAAATGCGTAATTTCTAATTGACTGGAGACTCAGGTGAAAGGAAGAATTAGTTTGGATATCAAAATGTGATTTATGCTACATATGATTAAGAAAAAATCCTTTCAGAGTATGGAAAAAAGTCCTTTTAGGGGAAAAAAAAAAAAATTAGGCCCAAAGTAAAAGTTGTGCTTATTATTCAACAGCATGATGTCTGTATCTGCGTGTGAAAACTGGGGAGGTTTTTTTTCCTCTTAAATTATATCGTGTTTTCAATTTTACAAAGTCCTTTTATTAATATTGTTTACTATGATCCTTAAAGTAACTAAGATTCAGAATGGTTCCATGACTTGTCCAAACCTTGTAAATGGCATAAAAAAAAAACCTGAAACAAGATGTTCTCTGTCAGCTCTGTGCTCACCATACTACCATTTTTAAGAGGAAACTTGGTTTGAACTCCAGTGGATGAATATGTGTTTAGTTCACCTTCTTTCATTTAATTGAAAGCATCTTGAAACAAGCTACAACCATCCTCCAGAAACCACAATCGCAATGGGAATGCTCCGTGAGCTTACCTGTCTATGGCATTGTAATTATTTGTTTCCTTGTTTTTCTCCTTTACCATGAACCCCGTGAGGGTAAGAACTGTGCCCAGAATCCAGCACAGGGCCGGTTACAGAGAAGGTGCTCAATAAATAATTATTGAGTACATGTTTGCTGAGAAGGAATGAATACAAAATTGAGCCAGTCTATGTGAGAGAAATGGAAGACGTGACAATAAAACAAAATGCTCTCTGTAATCCTTAATCAGAAAGATCAAAGCTCCATTTATGTATCTGAGTAGGAAACAGAGGCTGTTTTTACAAGACCTCAGATGTTAGAGGCCATATGGGATTGTATCCATGTTCAAATGGAAAGTAATCTGATGAGACAAAGGGATGAAGGACAGAGATCAGGCCAGGACATAATCTCTTTAGTCCTCAGGATCCAAATTTACTAAATCTCCTTCCAAAAGCACAGAAATCTTTGCACCATGACGCCTTCAGGGAGCACTCATCCCTGATGACACTTGAAGGTGTGGGAAGAGCTGTGTACAAGTCTGCACACAGCGTCATGGACGCTTTACTCCGAACCTGCTCCAATTCTCAATTACACTTTTAAAAGTAACGACTGGAAACACTGTTTATGATTTGAACATTTTTGCTTCAACACGTTACTCCAAGAAATGTTGGCTTTTGGTCATTTTGGACACATTGAGCAAAACGGCCCAAATAGTATCAGTCACGACAAAGCCTTCTGTCTGCTGTGCATTACAGCTTGCCTCCCATCAGTGACAGACGGGATGCAGAATCCAAGACCTCACTTATCCCAGGGAATTTTCAATTCAATGCACCACACATTAAAAAAAAAAAAAAAAATGGGTTAAGGAACCCACACAAAAACTTTTTGAAAATGGGTTAAGGAACCCAAAGGATTTATTTCTTTTTTAATTTCTTCTGGTTTTTAGACTTCCTTTGACTTTGGGTTCTAAGTCATATGGAAACCTCCTAACCCATTATTAAGTGAGTTACTGTACATGAACACACAGTACAATATACAGAGGATGTACTATAGAATTGTACACCTAAAAACCTATAATTTTATTAACCAATGTCACCCCAATAAGTTCAATAAAAATTTTTTTTAAAAGAGATCATTATGAAAGCACCCAATACCATGTGGGAGAGCCAAGACAGTGTAGGGTCCAGGGAACATGATTTACATAAACGATAATGGGAATGTTGTCCCCTGGAGATATTCAATCTAGCATTCCCGCTCAGGTTAATAAAGTAAATAGTGTGAGAAAACACCACTAACTGGGGAAATACAGAGTTCTGAATCATGAGGAAGTGCTGGCTATTCAGATTTTGCGGAAAAGGGGGACTCACAGCCTGAGGGACAATTGTGTTGGGGCAAACAGCCCCGTCGCCTGGGCACACTTGATTTCCCCCAATGTCTGCTGTCTTCGTGTTTGTTCTGCACTGTTTAAAGAGGCATTATCACTCTCCTTATTCAATGCAACTAGTCATTTCTGCTACAAGTCAAACAGCATTTGTTGAGGCTGCAAAACGCAAAGCCAGGACCATTTGCCTAATTAATGATCTCTGAAGCTTTTATGAAAGGGTATCACTAAGTCTACATCAGGGAAAATGAGTAAACTTGATGATTAACCTCCCTTCTTTGTATCTCCAACTGAGCTCAAGGTAGGGTGGCCAAGCTTTCACAGTAATCAGGAAGATTCTGAGAGTCTAAATGTGACCATCTGGAAGGGTCAAGGGAAGAAAATACACCATGCGGAGACGAGTGCTATTCCTGAATTCCAAGTGGACAGAGAGAGACTGTTCTTTCACCTTTGAGAAAATCCTAGGTATACATGGCAATACCCCGAACCCCACTCCAGAAGAGGTTAGTTGGGGGCATCTTTTCTTAGGTGCCAGATATTGGAAGACTTTACAGGGTGCACTGTGGCAGAAATTAATTTAAAAAGCCCCAGCCTTTCCTTACAGAGAAGCAGCCAAATCCTTAATCTGCCTTTAGTCATCAATGGGGGCTCTGGCTTAAGTATTACACAACCTTTTCGTCAGAGGGCAACAAAACCACTGATAATCAGACGTGTAAATAGCCTGGATGTGACCTGCTTGGAAGGGGCCAAGAAAGGAAGCCTCGGGGAACCCAGGGACAGCCGTTGCACCCTGTAGGTGATACGGTAAATACAGTTCACACAGCCATTTAGCAAGTTCAGAGCCTAGGAGAGCCTCTCAGCAGCCCCCGAACAGCGGTGCACATTCTTTCCTCTTCAAGCTGTGTCTGTGCTCACGCCATTGAGTTCTGGAGACACATTCTCAGGTGTGCACCCGGCCCACATGTGCAGCAGAAATGGTTATTGTTTGCCTCTGTAATAAAATCATTGAGTAAATTTTATAGAGCTTTAAATCAGCCTCATAAGCATCACCAGGCAACCCCTCCAGGAAAGGTAGGGGGATGGGGATGTACAGAACTCCAGGGACACTCAAGAGGACCAGTGTGGCTTGTAAAGGCCGTGCACCGGAAATGCTACAAAGTCATAAACTTAGCACTGACCATGAAATCCAATCAATGTCATGCAAAACCCAATAACACTACAGTACCCTGTCACTTGTAGCAACCAATTCTTCCACGCCAACGTGCAGTTCCTCCTGAAAGCCCTGCTAAAATCACTCTTATGATCATGGGCCAAAAACCAGAGGTGCAAGACCACAAAAAGTAGCATCTGTTGCTTGTAATGGTTTAGCTTGCAGGTGGTGGTAGCAATAAGGGGACTGTTAACTGGCATCTTTCAGCCAAATTACACTTTTTTAAAAATTGAATTTATTGGGGTGACATTGGTTCACAAAACCATACTGGATTCAAGTGTTCAATTCAACAAAACATCATCTGCACACTGCATCGTGTGCCCATCGCCCCAAGCAAAGTCTCCTTCCATCCCCTTCCCCCTCATACTTTGCCCACCTCCACCTAACCCCCACGTCCCTTACTTCTGGCTGTCACCCCATTGTTGTCTGTATCTATGTTATGTCTATGTTTTCTTGCTTAATCCCTTCACCTTCTTTAACCCAGCCCCCAGCTCCACTCTCCTCTGACAGCTGTCAGTGTGTTCCATGTATCCATGCCTCTGTTTCTATTTTGTTCATCAGTTTATTTTGTTCATTAGATTCCACATGTAAGTGACACAAATTATACTTCTGAAAAAAGCTCATGCTGGCTAAGGATCCCACTGATTTGGACTAAGACCACTTCAAGGACAGAGAACATCAGATTCCGGTTTTGTGGCTCCTGAAGTTACTCAATCTGGGAGCCCTGTTCAACAAAAAGAACACAAAATTTCAAATTCAAAAGTGGTAGGCACCTCCTAGGGTCTTGCAAGGGGCCCCAGCAAGTGAGAGCCCCTTAATCCAGTGGTTCCCAAACTTTGCTGCACATTAGAACCATTTGAGGAGCTTAAAAAATCCTGATGCCCAGTTTGCACTCCATACCAATTACATCTGAATGTCCAGGGGTGAAATCCAGGCATCAGCAGTTTTTGAAGGTTCCATAGGAGATTCTTCCGTGCATCAGAGTTCGGAAACCATGCTTTACGCTTAAGCTGCATTAGCGTCACGTAAGCCTGTTAGCAACACATAAGCCTGTTAGCCTGTTTCTGGACAGGGAACGGAGTTTTCATCCATCGAACTAACACCTGTGGAACAACTGCCATATTCCAAGCACTTGTATCCCCAGCACTTAGCACTGTGTTTGCCAAGTAGCTGGCAATCAGCAAGTCTGAATATAAATGAACACCAGGCAGTCTCTCGTGTTTCACACTGGCAACTGGGTGTAAACTGAATTTAGAATCCTTCAGTTTATCTTTCCCTTTAGATGTGTCAGCTTTTACAGGGACACTCCGGGTTTGCCCCGAGATAAAGATGCTTCACGGCTTCACCACACACATTAGGTGATCGCTATGGATTCTGGATACAAACTAGTCCATCAGCAAGCCTCCTAAAATATCACGAAGTATCTTTTTCATCTATTGTCCTCCTCTTTGTTTTCTTGGAAATGAATCTATGTGGAGGAATACTCAGTATATCTGCCTATAGAAACTCCAAATGTCTATGAGGATTCGAACTTATCGGCTAAAACTGTGGCAACTCCATCTCTCTTTTTTTTTTTAATCCTCATCCAAGGATATTTTTCCATTTATCTTCAAGAAGAGACAGAGAGAGAGACATCGATGTGAGAGAGATGCACTGACTGGTTGCCTCTTGCAAGATCCCAACCAGGGCCGGGGACCGAACTGCAACCGAGGTGCGTGCCCTTGGCTGGAATCGAACCCGAGACTCCTTGGTCCACAGACCAATGCTCTAACCACAGAGCCAAACTGGCCAAGCCTATCTCCTCTGACTCTTTTCCCATGTTACAGGGTCTCAAAATGCAACTCATACTGTTACTGAGATGTGCAAAGAAAAGGTTAACAGCTTCATTTTGCTGCCATAATGAATCTGGTATATCTCTGGAATCCCCTCACCTGTTAGTAGCAGGAAAATTAATAAACCAAAGATCCAATTCAGTTTAAATTTATTTTGGTCCAATAATTTAAACAGACCCTTCAAGAATTGCACAGTCTTTAATTTTGAAAACCAAAGAAGGTTCAGTGTCTCAGATAGCTTCCTCCTAGATGGTAGAAGGGATACAGAGTGTACCTATGAGGCTTCTTGGTGGGTGTGAAGAGGATTGTGTTCTTTCCAACTCTGATCTCTTAGCGTCCACACTGCAGGTTGCTTCACCAATGTTTGAGGCTGTGTCTTACTGCTAATGTAAATTCATAATTTTGTCTCTTTTAGCATGGGTCAGACTCCGCAGTGCTCCTTGAGTGATTAGGCCTCATCTCAGCTCCCACTGGCAAAAAACCCTTCAGTATCTTACAAACGCATCATTCCTCCAACCTCCTGGACCAGGGCCTTGCCTCCCCTCCGGACTCTGTTGTGGCATCGCCATGCCTTGCTATGGCAGGCTTGTTTGCATGCCCACTAGCTCTCAGGTAAGCACTGCTATGACGTGGGATATTCAGACAGCTTGGGAAAGCTAAAACTCAGAGCCTCCCTCTGCAGGCGAGAAATGGCCAAGCCCTAGGCTGGAATGGGAACAGCTGGAGAGGTGATTTCCTTGTGAGGTCCCACAGGAAATGTGAGGGCAAGCATTTATCTGCTGTCCGTAACTGTCACAGAGGGTGGGCAGTAGTGGAAGGGTGCTTACTGTTGGGCCTGCATATAAAGTGCAGGGAGACAGTCACCCACAAAAGGACCAATGTATTTTCTATAGCCATGTAAGCCTCAAAGAGCCCCAAATCTCCGACTAGCGTGGAACTTGGAGTGAAAGTACACCATGTCAGGGGAAGGGATGTGGACTTTGCCTTTGAGAAACTGATGGAATGAACAGCTATTAACTAGCTCCTATTTTCTTCCTATCTTGAATTGTCACCTTCTGAATCCCACTGAGCAGTACTTAACACGTGGCAAATTCAACAAATTACAACATACTGTGGCATGAATGAAAGAATGATGAGGTGTTCGTCTACAGTTCAGTTTCTCTCTTCCTGGCTTCAGTAAACTTCAACAAAGCACTTACTGATCACACTGGGAATTTATCTGATCGAAGATATGAGACCTGTGTTTATTAACATATCCCAGTTCTCCCACAGACCAAGTCCTCTGCCCATGAAATCCTCCAAGGCTCGATGGCAATGTTACAGAAACCAACACTAGCATGTAGGGTGAGAACTGGTCAAGAGGGATGTAGGGGCTTAAAAAATTTCAGAGCCAGAAAAGAAAGAATAGATTTTAACCAAAGATAAGTATTTCCCAAACTCCAGATGTGGCAAATAAACTCATGGCAGCTCCTCTGCAGTAGGAGACACTTGAAATCACTAGACGGATCTAATTCGTCTGATCACAGTCATCAGCTACGAAACCCCTTTTCTGTTCCCTCTGTACTTATTTCCAGGACTCACGGCCTCACAGGACAACCTTCCAAATGGATCCACTCCCCACTGTTTCTGCTGTGTGGAAATATTTAGGCAGCAGAGCTGTACCCTTCTTCCCCTGCCTATGTCCTCTCCATTATATCCAGAATTGCAAAAGAAAATAAACATTTCGGTGCCCTCTGGCAACAAACCCTTGAATCTCTTCATCATCACTTTTCCAGGTGAGAGATTTGGAGGGGAGACAAAAAAAATTTTTTTTTCCCAATTAATTTCCATGTGTTTCAAGACTGAGTCAACTCGGGCACAGAGCAACCAGATGATATGATTATGGAAACTATTAATCTCTCCATCAAAGGAGAGCCAACTCGTGGTTACGGAGCAGTTGGCACGTTCCTCCGAAGGGCTTCTGCAGCATGACCCTCCAGGTTTCCTCCGGGGCCATGAGTGCTCAGGGTACAGCCTGGGGCAATTTCTAAAAGATAAAATAATCACTGAGTGCTTTGTGAGATGTTCTGGAAAACTGTGTTTTCTACAATTGCTCTAAAGAAAATAGCCAACACACATTAAAACATGTCCAAATACACAGAATGGAAGAGAAAAATCGAAGACTTTCAGATGACTCAAGTTTCATCTAAAAAGGTAAACTTTGGATCTTTAAAGACTAGAGAACACTTGATGTGGGCAATAAGCAAAATGGTGCATTCAGAGCAAGAAGTCTCCAAATCGCTTTATTTTTTCCCCCCCAAATTGCTTTAAACACTGAATACTATAGTCATCAAAGTGAAATAACTTCTAGAAGTTATTTAGGACACACAGGACAGTTGCTTGATTTGTCCACACATAAAAAACATTAGCGAATCCAATTTAGGGAATTTGAGGGTCCACAACATCAGCAGACTTCTTTTTCTACCAATGGTGACAGAGCACAGACTTCTCCATGAGGACGTTAAAAGACTTCAGTTTCCTCCGGGAGAACAGCTTGCTGACTGGCCAAGTGACTGCTTTCCTGATGTAGGAAAAGTCCAACCTCAACTGCATTTTGAAGAAAGCACACTCATGGATTTACAAATGCTACCAGCCTCCCCAAATACAGTCCCAAAGGAAGAGTGAATCTCCAGAGATGCCAAATAGTATTGGTTTCAACAGGCACCATTCAAAGCAAAACTACAAGCTCCCACATTGATTAAGTGACTTATAATAAAGCTATGTGTAGCCCTGGCTGGTTTGGCTCAGCGGTTGGAGTGTCAGCCCGAGGACCGAGTCTCAGGTTTGATTCCAGTCAAGGGCACGTGCCTCGACTGTGGTTCGGTCCCCAGCCCTGGTCTGGGTCATGTGGGAGGCAACCAGTCAATGTGTCTCTCTCACAACAATGTCTCTCTCCCTCCCTCCCACTCTATCTGAAGATAGATAGAAAAATATCCTCGGGTGAGGATTTAAAAATAAATAAAAATAGCCTTGGCCAGTTTGGCTCAGCGGTTAGAGCGTCGGCCTGCGGACCAGAGTCCAGGGTTCGGTTACCGCTAAGGGCACGTACCTTGGTTGCAGTTTGTCCCCGGCCCTGGTTGGGGTTGTGTGGGTGGCAGCCAGTTGATGTGTCTCTCTCATGTCGATGTTTCTCTCTCTCTCTTCCCCTCTCTCTCCCTCCCGCTCTATCTGAAGATAAATGCAAAAATGTCCTTGGGTGAGGATAAAAATAAATAAATAAATATAAATCTATGTATAGATATATACCCCCCCCCATCCATCCACCTTTCTTTCAATATACACTCTTCCTGAAAGCAAGCTCATACTTCAGGAAGTCAAACTCCTCCAGGAGAATACAGAAAGCCTCTTCATCCCTTCTTCCCACAATTCCATTGTTGGAGTCTGCACACCCTGACGTCAGTTCCATGAAGGGACTGTTGCTCAAAACATTTCAGTTTCTAATGTCATCATATAAACCCTGATTTGTAAGGAGGAAAACTCATAAAAGTCATTATAAACAGATCCATGATGTCAAAGGAAAAACAGCTAGAGTTTAATAAGCCGCTTTCTTTTATTACAATAGGCTTGACGTCATTATTTATTATTTCCAACACATGAACACAAAGCCATGTGCTACACTGTGAACCAGAATGAAAAGGATATGTGGACTTTGCTGAGTTTAATATCCTCTTATTGACAATAGATAGAAGATCTGAACAAGGACTGGGAACAGGAAATGATTTTAGTGATTTCATTACAGTAATAGAGAAAAGCATTTCCAATGACCGGGATTGACAGATGGTCTGGTAAAGGCTTCACTTCTAAACAGCCTGCAGGGCAACAAGCCCAATATTGATATAAGCTCAGTATATAATTAACAAGGTATCCCAGTGAGCAGAAAAGTTTTTATAAATATACGCTGTAGCCTTCGCAGTGGAACACAGAAAGCTGGTGTTTTAAAAGTTAACTTAAAACCATTTCACAACGAAAGGTTATTTTAGAGGCAGCAAGAGGTATACAGTAAGACTATAGCTAAAGAGCTCTAATGTTCTAAGTAAAAATCATATTTGCAATGAAGTATCATGTATGGTATATCTTCACTTAGTTTATCTCTAGTGAAAAATAAATGTGGGTGTAGAATCTTCAGGTTTTTGAGACTTTTCAGATCTTATTTAAGAAAACTGGCTCTGGCTGGTTTGGCTCAGCGGTTAGAGAGTCAGCCTGCAGTCCAGAGAGAGCCGGGTTCAGTTCCCGCTAAGGGCACGTATCTCGGTTGCAGTTTGTCCCCGGCCCTGGTTGGGTTGTGCAGGAGACAGCCACTCAATGTGTCCCTTTCACATCGATGTTTCTCTCTCTCTCTCTCTCTTCCTCTCTCTCCCTCCCACTCTATCTGAACAAAAAATGGAGGAATGTCCTCGGGTGAGGACTAAAAAAAAAATGAAAACTGAAAATGCTTTGTGATATACAGAGTGGGGCAAAAGTAGTTTACAGTTGTTAGTAGGTGAAACAGTTTACTCTTGTATTATTTATTAGTTATTGTATTATTTTTCATACAAACAACTATAAACCTACTTTTGCCCCACCCTGTGTTTTGAAATCACGAAGTATAAGGACTCCAGCTTTGTTCTTTTTGTTCATATTGCATTGGCTATTTAGAGTCTTTTATGGTTCCATATAAATTTTAGGATTGCTTTTTTCGATTTCTGTAAATAAAATGCCATTGGGATTTTGATAGAGATTGTACTGAATCTGTACTTTGGGTACTATGAATATTTTAATAATAGTAATTCTTCCCTGACCGGTTTGGCTCAGCGATTAGAGCATCAGCCTGAGGACCAAAGGGTTGTGGGTTCGATTCTCAGTCAAGGGCATGTACCTGGGTTGCAGGTTTGATCCCCAGCCCCTCATGGTCATACAGGAGGCAATCAATCAATGTCTCTCTCACATCAATGTTTCTACCCCCCCCCCCATCTGATGATGAATAGAAAAATATCCTCAGGTGAAGATAAAAAATAAATAAAATAAAAATATACTAATGAGTTTTTTTTAAAAATAATTGTTAAAACAGACAAAATAATCTATAACTTCAGTATTTCCTTTCTTCTATTTACTCAAATTCACAATTAACTCTCAGACATAGCAACACTACAGCCTAGTCCTGCAGAACACAAAATGGTTCAATACTTCATGCATTTAAGATTTCCTGAACCCTAAACAGAGTTTGTATCTTAATGTCTGTGGTTGGTTTCCGCATGCATTTCATCTGAGCACGTGCTCAGGGATGGCTTTTAAACTATGTTCCACTTACATGCCAAAGTTATTCAGGGTAATTAATTCAAAGCCAAGGCAATGGAAAATGTTAAAAATAGTGGAAAAGTCTTTTTATCTAGAAAGTTGGATCAGCTAAGGAAACAATTTAGCTATATATAGCCCATTAACTTCAGGGATAAAATATCTTTTTAAAAAGGTAACGGGCAGAGAGGAAAACATGTCTTCTATATTGTCTCAAGTGGTTTAGATACTTCAAAAATCAACTCAAATTTAATTGGAAATAGAATGACACATGTAACAAATGCTAACTCAAGCTCCTCTTGTAATTCCTCCCCTCCTCTGCGAAAGAGTAGAGGGCAAAGGGTGAGTTTGATTTCACTTGCATGAAAGATTCTAACTTTCATATTTATGCTTCTGGAGAAAGCACCATTTCAAAATATCACTATTGATGCAAGCCCTAATTTTTTTTGGTGAATTCTTCAGATTGTGTAGTATTACAAAAGTTTTAACATTACTCATGTTTTTTTAAAAAAAAACTATTTATTATAATTTATAGATTTGGGAAATTTTCAAACATATCAAAATACTATGAAAATATGTATGCCCTCACAAAGTTATAATAACAAGAAATAACAACAGGGCAGGTTCAAGGAAGAAAAGGGAAGCTAAAAATAACTTGGACATTCCTAGTCTTCACATAATGCATCCTTTTCTCCTTTAACTTACCCACTTTACAGGGCACTTTTCCCTTCATGTACCCAAGGTCCTTTTGAAAAGGGTGTTCTCGGGAACACAAAACGTGATATTGACATGCACTGAGGTAAACGTGACTAATAACTTGGAATATTACTCATATGGTGTGATCTGTATCTTAACCTTGAACTTCAAGAGCTAAGAGTGGAATTTTTAGCACCGGCTAGCCAACAGGAGTGACTTCAGCGGTGCCTTTGAAATTTCATGTTAAATGCAATCTATGGATAGATCATCACTGAAGACATACAAATAGACATAAAGTAAACCTACCAATTGCATTTTAATCAATAAGATTTTAATTTTATGGTTCAATTCTTTTCAGCAGGTACACTCACAACAACAAAACTATCTCCAAACTGGACATTATTTATCTCTTACTAACAATGGTATCCCTGTATTTTATTAGCAGGTCACTCAAGGAAAGAATACAAAATGTGAGGCAAGACCAATGCTTTAAAGGCAAAAAGATTCTGCAATAAGGTTGCAGAAGAGGTTGTACCAAGAGAGAGGTTTAAAAAGCTGGCTCTGTTATTCATAACTGATATTTTCTACAAGCTGCTAAAAATTCCACTTCCAGTAACTGAAATAATGCAAATTGTATGCTTCTGTGAAGTGTGCTGGGTTGCTTCTCTGAATATTTTTCATTAGGTAACACTATAATGAATGATAAAAATGTAAGAGGGAAATCATGTATGTAGCACAGTTTGCAAACAATCAGAAGTTACGAAAGTCCTCAGTCCTATTTTTAAAAATCTGAATTCACTCAAATGAATCATTTTCTGAAATTCAATCACTGGAATTATGCTGAAAATAGAAAATTTGACTAACGTACTTTCATCAAAATGTCAGCATGTGTATCTTTATACATACACTGTAAAGAATTGAACTGTAACAAAGCTAAACAAATGCTTTTGAGTTACTAACAATCTTGCATGGAATCTACACAATTAACAGTCTCAAAATGGCAAAGATATGTTTGTATATTGTGGCATACACCACAGACTGGCTCTCTGAAAGCCATTCACATCTTCTTTCTCTCTTGCACTTCCTGTAGAGGCTAGAAAGAAGAAAGGTACTTGATTTCAAATACCTGCAGTTAGAAATGCAGTGCAACCCAGTTCTGAACAGAGAGGGCTGTCCTTCCCTACTAAAAAGGTAAAGGCTTGCTGGGAGAAAGCCCCTTTGCCTTTTTCCTCCCTGAATGTGCATGAAAGATCAGAGATGGTATAGTCCCCTTAAGCACAAGACAATAAACACGAACACACAGGTCTAGTGGCAGAACACCTGGACGTGAAAGGAGCTAGGGTCCCTGAGTCACCCTATCAGTCTGGACTCCACACCTCTGGACTTCTTATTGCAAAGATACAGAAAAGCTATCAGATTCAGTTATTATAGGTATGGTTTTCCATTAGTGCAGCTGGATATGCCTGTTGTAAACACAAATATAAAATTCTCACATAAAAATCAAATTAATACGAGTTGTGGAAAAAAATCTTCACCAACCATTCAAATATTCTAAAAAGAACCTCAATGACAAGCTTGTATTTTTGTTTTCTTTATCTGAAGATGACAAATACCACATAACCAATACAAAAAAGGGGGGAGGGGGTGTCTGATGGTAGTGAAACTCCAGATTCCAATATTAAACAAAAGTAAGATAAGGCTAGGGGAGGGGGAAGGGCATGAGTGCAATTACCAGACAATTATGGTCTTACACAGGCTTTATCTAATACTTCTTATATGTCAATTTCAACTGTTAGTAAAAAAATAAAGTTTATTTCTTGGGCAGAGGAAATTACAATTCAGTTTTTAAGTCTGAACCTTTAAACTTGGGAAACTTTCTTCTAGGTCACCAGCAAGGGTCTTATCAACTTCATATAGAATTTTGAGAAAGTCTTCTACCTGTGGGTCAAACAGAAGAACCAAATAAACATAAGTAGAGGAAAAGGTGATTTAAGATATTGATTACTGGCTATCAAAATGTTCTACCTGTGGTTTCTAAATAGCCCAGCAGAAAAGAAATGATGACGTATCCCCAGGTGACAATAATAGTACTTCCTGGATAGTCCTGTGGAACATCAAGGAAGTGACTAGCCCTTACCATTTTGTTTTCCTCTAAAACTAGCATTTATCCTCCCACTGATTCACCTTTACGGTCCATTAATGAAGTTTTATTTCTGTCTTCCTTCCTGCCACATGCCCTCACTCCCACATTCCATACTTCATGTTCCTAAAAAAAGTTCCTATCTTGAAATTACCTCTACTGAGAGCAAATGTGATATAATTCAAAGAACCAGAAAAACCTACTGACTATCTAAGAACCTTATTTTTTATTAATATGTATGCTGTCTACTTCACAACAGAAAGCAGTACTATAAATTCAGTGTTGATTCCTTTCTCTTAAAATCTGAACTGTTCCTCAGGCTTGTCCCCTGAATTATCCAGCAGTCAACTATCTGGCAAAGGCATCAAGTCGTGTGAAGTGTATACACTATCTTTTGTGACCATGGCCTCGAAGATCAAGTGTTTATTTTTAAACATTTTATTCAGTAACCCTATACAGTTACTCATACGCACCGCAGGGCTGTAGAAAGGGAGGAGGTTTTGAAATGCACAGGAACACTTCTGCTTGCTTAACTGGCCCTCCTTTAGTCCCTCAGCCACAGTCTCCTAAAACAAAACGAAACAAAAAGACCTAAGAAAGGAAAATTTCTAAAGCTATATCTGGTAAATAAATACAAATCCTTACATACAATTCCCTACTGATCCTACAGGCATTTCAAATGTTCCAAACTGAACCCAATATCATTCCTCCCTGTGTAACCCAAATACGTGCTCCATTGCAGTCCTTACTTTATTTGTTTTTAATCCTCACCTGAGGATATTTTTTCATTGTTTTTTTTTAGATAGAGTGGGAGGGAGGGAGGAAGGGAGAGAGAGAAAGAAACATCTACGTGAGAGAGACACATCGACTGGTTGCCTCTTGCATGACCCCGACCGGGGCCAGGATCAAACCCACAACCAAGGTACATGCCCTTAACGGGGAATCGAACCCGAGACTCTTTGGTCCTCAGGCTGACGCTCTAACCGCTGAGCCAAACCGGCCAGGGTGCAGTGTTTATTTTAGCGAAGGGCTTCACCACCCACCCACCCTACTACACAAAGCAAAAACGTGGCACAACCAAGACTTTTCCTCCTCCTCTGCTGCTGACCCCTCCCCCTGAGTATGAATTCTCTTATCCCACCTCTCCTCTCCACCCACGCTTCCATTGCTTAAGCTCTCATTTTTCAGGTTATTCTCGAAGATTACAGCCACATGAGCCTGTTGACTGGTCTCTGAGCCTCCAGTCTGAACTCTCTCTTAACCTTCTCTCTCTCTCTCTTTCTCTCACTTTTGGAGTAATCTATCTAAACAGATCTTATCACTTGATGCTTAAAAAAAAACCTTCAGTAGCTCCTTAGTACCCTCAAAATTAAGTCCAAACTCCATTAAGTATGGCATATAAGAATTTTCATGTCACAACCCTGCTTTAGTCCCAGCCCACTTTCTTCCTATATTCCTATCACTAAAAAATTAAGAAACATCTATGTCCCCCCCTCCAAAAACATGAAAGAAACAGCAAACAATGGGAAAAATACTTGCAATGAATATGCAGAAGATACAGTATTACCCAAGGAGTTCCATGCAAATAATCAAAATGGATAAATTTGCAAAGCAGGAAACACAACCAATATACAAATATATGGAAAGATATTCAAATGCACTAATAATAAAAAATGCCAATCAAAATAAGGTACAATTTAATCAACTCTTGAATTTTACTTGATATAAAATTACAATACCCAATAATAAGGATCAAGTAAAATCAACATTTTCTCATGTAAAAAGCCTTTTGGAAATATGTAGCCATTATACCTCAGTCACCTTCACATTTATAATGTCAAACCTAGTAATCTAATTTCTGAAAACCTATGCTAAGGTAAAACAAATCACCAGAATAACCGAAACTTGTTTTAAGAAATATTCTTCTTCAAAAAAATTCAATGAATATATATTCGATAGTTACATTCATATTTTTTCCTAAAATATATAGACAGAAAGGATATGCTCAAAGGAAGAATACACTAATAATCCCGAACATATTCAGGAAGTCTATCCCTTAAAACAAGTTGACAATCAATTTTAACTGATTTTTTTGGCAAATTAGGTATTAAACTGGCTCTCGGTAAAAAGTCAGTGAATTGGCCCTGGCCAGTTTGGCTCAGCGGTTGGAGCGTCGGCCTGCGGTCCAGAGAGACCCGGGTTCAGTTCCCGCTAGGGGCATGTACTTCAGTTGCGGTTTGTCCCCGGCCCTGGTTGGTCGTGCGGGTGGCAGCCACGTCGATGTTTCTCTCTCTCTCTCTTCCTCTCTCTCCCTCCCACTCTATCTGAACAAAAAATGAAAAAATGTCCTTGAGTGAGAATAAAAAAAAAAAAAGTCAGTGAATTGATCTAGAGTCAGGAGAAGTGTTTATAATGTAATGTTAAGTGAAAAAAATATATATACTGGGTTATAAATATGTGAAAAACGTATACATATATAAAAATATACCAAACCACGTCTGGTCGGTGTGGCTCAGTGGTTGAGCATCAACCCATGCACCAAGAGGTCGCCGGTTCGATTCCCGGTCAGGACACATGCCCAGGTTGTGGGCCAGATCCCCAGTAGGGGGCATGCAGGAGATGACCAATCAATGTTCTTTCTCATTGATGTTTCTCTCTCTCTCCCCCTCTCACTTCCTCTCTCTCTAAAATCAATAAAGGGAAAAATACAATAAAAAATAATGATGTACCAAACCACATCAGTTGCTGGTTTAAAACTATAAGCTTATGGTGATAAGTTTTTTCCTTTCTCTATTTTCCCCAAAATAGTAACAGTAATAATAAAGTTGGGAGCATTAAGCAACCCGTACTTTCTTTTGCTGAAGAAACCATGAATACTTCTTTCTTACCTTTGTTAATACCTGAAAAATATTAGAAAGAAATTCACATGAAATATCCTTTAAGATTTTCAAATGGAAATCATCTTGGGTTAAATCAGACTTTTTCGTTTCTTCTGTGTCAGACTCTGCTGAGTTCTCTGGTTTCTTCTGACAATGTTCCATATGTTGTAAGACACGAATCAGGCTGTCAATTAGAGGAAGATCTACTGTACAAACAAATCAAGAGGCATGAGATTAGTCAGTTAAATTTGGTTATTCATTCATCATTCATTCATTCATACTGAACACGTTAGTGCTAGAAATGGTACGTTAGGTACTACAGTTATAGTGGGAAACAAGATCATCGAGGCCTCAGCCTTCAAGAGACATTTTTATACTCTCAAATAAGCAAATGAATACAGCAGGTCAATTCAGATTTTGCTAAGTTCTATGAAGAAAAGTAAAGGGGAACATAATAAAGCATCTGGCAGAGGAGGCTCTCTGAAGAGGTGACACTGAGTTGAGAACTAAAGGATAAGAAGAATCAATGCAAAGGGCCCAGGAAAACATTTCAGGAAGAGGGAACAAGTGCAAAAGCCCCAAACAGGAGATGTCATGGAAGGTCTGAAGAACACAAAGAAGGCCAGCGCAACTTAAACTGTGTGAGCAAGATGAGTCTAGAAAGCTGGGCAAGTATCCTGTCACGTAGGGTGGGCCTTGGAGGCCATAGTGAGAAAAGAATTTGAATTTTAAACTGTAACTTTCATAAACTCTTAAAGAAAACTTTTAAATTTTATGTTTTATTAAGTTAAAAAGTGTAACTTCTTAAAAGCAGAACCATCATTTTAATTAGCCCATAATAAAAATGAACATAAAACTAAATAAAGCTCAGACTCAAAATATATGTTATATTTAGCATGAACATGCTAAAACATATCTTACTCTGAATCAATCAGTGATTTTTAACCCTAATTTCTGCTTAATAATTACAAATCCAGGAAAATAGTTTGTTATAGCACTGAATCAAGTATATTGTTTTTTAAAAAAATCCAACTTCATTTCCAAAGTTAGGTCTTTTATAGTGCATAAAAATAACATTTTTAAGCCCTGGCCGGTTTGGCTTAGCGGTTGGAGCATCGACCCGCGGACCAGAGAGACCTGGGTTTGGTTCCTGCTAAGGGCACGTACCTCGGGTGCAGTTTGTCCCCAGCTCCGGTTGGGGTTGTGTGAGTGGCAACCACTCAGTGTGTCTCTTTCACATCAATGCCCCCCACCCCCCAGCTCTATCAGAAGATAAATGCAAAGATGTCTTCAGGTGAGGATAAAAAAAATAATAACAATAACATTTTTAAAAAGTTAGCAACCATGAAAATCTTATCTTTTATTTCTCAACTCAATGTCACCTCTCCAGAGCACCTCCCCTGCCTGGCTACTTTATTATATTCCCCTTGGATTTACTTCCACTTTCGCACTTGTATTATCACCAACTCTTGACTGTAACACCCAATTCTTCACTCTATGATTTCCCTGCAGGTCACAATAATCTACACTATACAGCTTCTCCTCTCTCTTTCTCACCCTCAGCCATAACTCTGCAAAGACCCTATTCAAGGCTTAGGGCAAGATGTGGAAAAGGGTGTTAAAGTTAAAGAAGCATCTTTGGACTTCTCACCCAATCATAAAAAAAATTATATATAAAGTTTTGGAGAGTGACGGGGAAGATAACATCTCATCCCATAACATCAAGTAAGATGTGTTCATTTTTAATATACTTTAAAAAAAATATATGTTTTTATTGATTTTTCTTTTTTAGGGAGAGAGAGACAGAAACAATGATGAGAGAGAAACATCCTTCAGCTGCCTCCTGCACGTTCCTACTGGGGATCGAGCCTGCAACCTGGGCATGTGCCCTGACCGGGAATCAAACCAGGACCTCTTAGCCCATGGGTCAACATTCAATCCACTGAGTCACACAGGCCGGGCGAAAGATGTGTTCTTAGCATTCCAAATAAAAATTCTGTATGGAAAAAAAGCAACACCCTCCCCCCCAAAACAAACAAACAAACAAACAAACAAACAAACAAAAACTCTGCATGATTTTCAACAGAAAGCACGTATATACAAGGAGGTTAGGACCAGCAATGGGCTCAAAGTCAGCAGTTTCACTCCGTTCCTTTCAGAAATCACCACAAAGAAACAAAGAAAATGAGCAACAAAGACCAAAATCCAGCTTAGATAAAAGTAGGAGACAGCTGAAACCTCAAACACAAGGTAGCTGGAGATAGTGGAAAATGCAGTGTAAATCTACCAGAGGTGCAGGAAGGAATGAGAGGAGCTTGAGGCTGCAAGTCTCAAGAAAGAGCCAGGAAAGTCCATTTCTCTAAGAATCCCTTGTTTGCAACAGCAGAACCGAGTGTATGGAATGTACAAGATGGCAGCTGGTGCTTCCCTGGGGTTCCAAGAAGCTGAGGATTACAGTAGTGGGTAAATGAGTAATCCCATAGACAAGCTTTGTTTGCAGGAAGCAAATGGCAATGGAAAAGTGAGACTCTGCTGTGCCTACCTCTTGCCTGGGAAGAAGAGCAAGAAAACTCATAGACCCAACTCCTGTTAGTCTAGAACAGCAATTTTCAACTGGTGTGCCACAATAATTTTTAAAACATTCAATACCTGACTATTTAGTCAGGGGCACTGACCTCTTTTCCCTTAGGCTGTCAAATAAAAAAATTTAAAAAATGACAACAACCAACACAACAAGAGCTGACCAGTGTAAATGAATCAAAATTATATTTTTGTTTTTTTTTGTCAGATCAACAAAAATATTTTTTTTCGGAGGGCTGCAGAATTTTAGTAATTAGTCTGTTTGTGCCATGAGATGAAAAAGTTTGAAAATCGCTCGCCTGGAATATAGCCTTAGCCTCTCTCCTACATAAACTTCCTGCAAAAAGCTAGTCCAGGAAAAACTCAATTCATTCAAAGATGAGTAAGCAAAAGAAACGAGCATGAGAGCAACACAAAGATACTATAAGAAAAAAGAGAAACAAAAAACAAATGACAGATGAAAAATACTTAACCAAAAAATGTTGACATGATGCTTATGAATATTAAGATACACAGTCATGATTTTTAAAATAGCATGTAACTAAGTACAATGCAGGAGCTCAGACTGAGAAATCAAAGATCCCAGGAGGGGAAACCTGAGATGGTAGAGCTCAAGGAAGAAGTTAAAAGAAATTAAAGCCACCAGAGCAATGAAGGCAAAATGGGCAGCACAGAGGAGAATAAATAGGCTCTGCACTGCTGAAACACAGTAACAGATATGGAAGTCAGGAAGAATAAAAGCACTAAAAAAAATTGGGAGAAAGAAACCAAATGACCAACACAAACCTGGGCTTTAAACTCTGACAGAATTTAATTTAGTGAACTAAAATGATACTTGCCTTTTTCTACCTTTCGATACTTCTGTTCGACCTGTGAAGCATAAATGGCAGACAATACTGAAAAAACAGAGGCTAGCACTGTTTTCTGTTCTTGAAGTATAATGGGTGGATCATCAGACTGGCAGAATTCATGGCAGACCAGATCAAAAAGTAAATTCCAAGTGTCTTTTCCAGTATCAGGACACTGTACTTAATAAAAATGATATAGAAAGTAGTACTTTAAAAACAGGAAACAATTAAATGAGTGAATATAGTGCTTCCCTATATAACATCTTACCAATTGCTTGAATTCCATCGTCCACTGTGGTAAGTAGCTGTAAGATATGCATGTAAACATCGAGTCCTTCCAGATTTTCAGAACTAAATACAAAAAGTAAAGCACTGAATCAACAACTTTACTGTCTATAGGATTGCATCCATCCATCCATCCATCCATCCATCCATCCATCCAGCAAATACTCATCATTCTGTACTAGTCACTGCCCAAGGTGTTAAGGATAAAACAGGGAACAGGACAAAGTCTCTGTGCTCACCAGAGCTTACATTCTAATGGGGAAAGCAGTAAAAAAAAAAAAAAAATTCTGTAACATAATCAACACAAACAAGACAATAAAAATTCCTTTTTACCTTGTCCCATGAAAGCAATAATGAATGCAGAAACCTGCTAGGTGATACTTTATCATTCTGGTTTACTTGAATAACCAGGACAAAAATATGACTGAGACGTTTACAGAATGAATGTAAGGTCCACTGCACCAAGCACTGACAATAATGAGGTTCCTAAAACTTCACAGGATTATCCTAGCCCCCTAGCTCAGAATACTAAAACCATATTAAGTATAATTTTTGTGTTCAACAGTTTGGATTCCTTGAAACTCACGATCTTAGGTCTTCAACCAAACAATTATGTGAAAAGATAGCAAACAATTAAAAGATGGTTCAGCAAATATTTAAGTACCTACTGTTTTCAGGTACTATGTTAGGGGCTGGGAAAACAGAGATGTATAAGACATTGTTCCTACCTTCATGAGGTTTATAGTCTAAAAGGGAAGAAGATAATTAAAATATTTTTAATTGATTTTTTAGAGAGAGAAACATCGATGTGAGAGATAAACATCAACCGGCTGCCTCCTGCACGCCCCATACTAGGGACCAAGCCCACAACCCAGGCATGTGCCCTGACCGGGAATCGAACCAGGACCTCTCAGTTCGTGGGAGGACACTCAATCCACTGAGCCATACCAGCTGGATGGGAAGAAGATAATTAAAGGGGCAATAACAAAGTGATAAGAATGTAATTCTAGAGGAAGTCTAAGGTATTAGAGGAATACATAGCAAGCACATTTCATTTGGTTTGGAAAATTAAGACAAGTGCTGTTTACACAGAAATCTGAAGGGGCACAGAAATGTTTGAGGTACAGGAGACACAGTGTACAAATTGTGCAAAGGCTTGGAGTTAAGAGAGACTGGTTCACTTGAAGAAATGAAGGAAATGTCATATGGCTGAAACAGAGTACAAGGAATAAGGATGGGGAAGCACTGGGCACGTTCTTATAAACCAAGTTTTTAAAAATCTGAACCTCATCCTAAGAAAAGGCAATTGAAGAGTCTGAAGCATGAAAGTGAGATGATCATTTTATGCTCTACAGTCTAGGCTTGGAAGGAGCAAGCCTCAAGGCAGGAAACTCAGGTAAGAGAATGTTGCAGTTGTCCAGGTGAGAGACAGTAGCCAGATGGGGGCACGGATGGGATCCTAGAAAAAGTCACAAACAAGGCTTGGAGGTTGACTGGCCATGGGAAAAGAGTGTGATGGGGAAGAGTCACCACCAGCTTCCACATTTCTTCCCCATTACAAATGGGATAATGATTGTATCATTTACTGAGATTGAGAATACTGAAGAAGGTTTGGGGGAAATGAATTTAATCCTAACCTGGATAAAGGACATAAAATTAATAGGCTTTAATGTGGGTTATTTAAGCACTAAGAATGTACAACTGACCATTAAAAAGATCAATTCATAAATTAATTTTCTAGTCACTAACAATAAACAGTTTCAATAACCTATAAGACCTAATAATCACTCTTGGGAGAGCCCCAAAGTCAGTCCCTTACCTAAGACTGGCATATATACACAAGAAGCAAGAAAACAAATGTCTGACATGAATTAAAGAAGTTGTTAAATGTCCAACAGAAAATAAAGCACAAGAAATCTTATTTATTTGATTTAAATTACACAAAATTGCACGAGATTTTAAGACACTAATGATAATAAATGCTAACAATAGCCTACAGCTAAGTAGTATTAGAACCCTAGGTACTTTGTAACCATTACTGATTCTTATACAGGACAAGTATACTGTCACCAAAATATTTGTAGTGAATCAAGCCTGACAAAGATCAGCTGTGTGCTATTAATCTTGTCGAAAGGAAATTAAGATGATTTATATCTAAGGATACTTCTAGCAACTGGATTTTCCCAGGACATTTTGTACAAAAGAGCTCACCTACCGTACTTGTTTGGCAGCTTCAAGCACACAGGGCACAATTCTAAACACTCGCTGCTCTTCAGAATCTTCCTGGGGTTGGTCCAGAGGCTGAACAGCCCCATTTCTAATCCATTCCAACATTAGCTTCTCATCCAAATCAAAGAGCTTGTCCACAACCTCCCCCACCTTCACCAGCAAGTCAACTGCACAGAACAGAACAGATATTGAAATGAGAAACAACATTTTTAAAGCAGTAATGATAATCGAAATCCCAACAGCTATTCCAAGAAAGCCAGTGTTGCCAAAGCATAACTTATTCCAAGAGCAGTAAGTTTGCCTCATCTGCTTGGGAGTTTAAGAAGAAATTTTATATCTTTTAAAAAAATTTTTTTCAATTACAGTTGACATACAATAATTAGTTTCAGGTATACAACATAGTGATTAGATATTTATATTTCTTACGAAGTGATCACCCTGATAAATCTAGTACCCATCTGACACGATACCAGAAATTTTGTATCTTAAATTGAAATACTTTCTGACCTTACATTTAGCCTGTAGGTGACCTCCGGAAATAGCTACCTGGTTTCCTCACAATAAAATATAATCAAAACTTTTTCTAGCCCTGGCCAGTTTGGCTCAGTGGTTAGAGCATTGGCCTGAGGTCCAAAGAGACCCGGGTTCTGTTCCCGCTAAGGGCACGTACCTCGGTTGCAGTTTGTCCCTGGCCCGGGGCCGTGTGGGTGGCAACCACTCGATGTGTCTCTCTCACGTCGATGTTTTTCTCTTTCTCTCTTCCCACCTCTCTCCCTCCCGGTCTATCTGAAGATAAATGCAAAAATGTCCTCGGGTGAGGAAAAAAAAAACAAAAAAACTTTTTCTAGATTACATGGTGACTTACCATTTGTTGAACTTGACATGATGAAGCAAATGCTATCATAAATTGCTGGATGTTCCTGGATTCTTTCAACCCAGACACTGGCCACCTCTGTCTGGGAAAGGCATGTAAGCAACAACCTACACGATAAATGTGAGCTGATATCTATCTTTCAAAAACAGTCCAGGAAATTCAAGAATAAAGAATTAACTCTATTTTCCTAGACTCCCTTATGGGTGAGTATATAAAATTCATAAAGAGAGGAAAACATACCTGCTTGTTTCCAGCAGAGTAGGAGGGTCTGAATCATACAAACAGGTCAATAACACCTGGCTACAAAAACAAAATAGTTAAAACAATATGCATCAACTATTTCATTTTAAATATCAAAGTAGAGTTTTCATTTAATTTTTTTAACACTTTAATCGTAAAATATAGCAGATATGTGTAAAAGCCTGGAATAAAATCTACTCTTAATGAATAACTACAAAGCAAACACTTACATTCCCAAGAAACAGGACAGTGCCACATCTCCATCTCCATAGCCCACGTGCCCCTTCCAAAAACAATTCTTTCCCACCTGGCAATGACTACTGTCCTGACTTTCCAGCAGTCATTTATTTGCTTTACTCTATAATTTTATTATTTAACATATTTTGGTTTTAAACTTTATATGAAAGAAATTATATTGCATACATTTTTTGAGTTTTAGTTCTTCTGCCATGTTTATAAGATCATGCCCTGGCCGGTTTGGCTCAGCAGTTAGAGCAAAGGCCCATGGACCAAAGAGGGGTGGGTTTGATTCAGGCCAAGGGCATGTACCTCAGTTGCTTTTTGGTCCCCACCCTGGTCGGGGTCACGCAGGAGGCAACCAAACGATGTGTCTCTCTCTCTCTCTCTTTCTCCCTCTCCCTCCCACTCTATCTGAAGATAAATGGAAAAGTATCCTTGGGTGAGGATTTAAAGATCTACCCATGCTTTTCCTATAGCTGTTGCTCTTTGATTCATTGCTACAGAACATTCCATTGTATGAACATAACACAATTTATTGTTCCAGCCTACTACTGATGGACCCTTGGGTTGTCCATCAGTAGTAGGCTGGAACAATTTGGGGCTATTTCAGGCAATGCTCCTTTAATACTTTTATATGAGCATCCTGACGTATGTGTGCATGGTTTCTCTTACCATATACCTGCTGGTGGCCAATATATGGCTATCTACCAACTTGACTAGATAATGCCCAACTGTTCAAAGGGGATGAACAAAGTCATATCCTGTCATCAATGTAAATTGTTCCATAATATTTTTAAGCATTTATTGAATTTATAAAACTTAACATTACTCATTCTCAGATTTCTGACAGGGACCATGAGAGACCAAACAAAGTCCTGAGTCATCCACTCCACGAAGGACTATACATTACCGAGGAATGAATACCTAGGGTCTGAAAGTCCCTCCATACTGAGAAGAGCTAAGCAACCACCTATGTTATATCACTTGAATCCCGTGATAAACCCTACAGCCTAACTGGCAATAACCACCCAAGACAGTTTTCTAAAACTACTGTGGTGCCCTGGCCAGTTTGGCTCAGCGGTTAGAGCATCGGCCTGCGGTCCAGAGAGACCTGGGTTTGGTTCCCGCCAAGGGCATGTACTTTGGTTACAGTTTGTCCCCGGCCCTGGTTGGTCGTGCGGGTGGCAGCCACTCGATGTGTCCCTTTCACGTCGATGTTTCTCTCTCTCTCTCTTCCTCTCTCTCCCTCCCACTCTATCTGAACAAAAAATGAAAACATGTCCTCGGGTGAGGATAAAAATAAATAAATAAATAAAATAAAACTACTGTGGGCACACATTTCTTTGAGATTCTGATTAACAGCCATGACCCCTCTGCCTAGAATATGAATCACTCACAAAATTTAGCATATATTTCCAGGGCACTCTCAGACCTCTTAAAGTAAACACCAGGGTTTCCACCATTACAAAACCCTCTGCCCCAGACTTTCTTGCCTGGAGAAGACAACTAGCCTCCAAGCAGAGTATGAAACATCTGAATCACAGAGGGAATCCTGTATCTTCTAGCCTGTTGGCAAGTCCCACCCCCGATCTAAGTCAGAGTCCTCAAGGTAACTCTGTCAGCAAGGCTAGGTTTTTCAGACTCTAGCTCTCTGAGCCCTTGGGGTCCCTAAGCCTAAATTGTTTTGGACTGTGGTCAGGTGCCCCATCTCTAAGCTCTGCCTCACTGGTTTTTGTTCTATCTGGTTTACCACCTGCGGACGATTCAGGTCCCTTTGCTATGGGTAAAAATATCATGTCCATAGTAGTGTGAAAGCTCCTATCTACCATCATCACACAATGAAGTTCCCGGAGAGTGTTCATCAGGAGAAAGGAAGAGCTACATTTCATAATATTTTCCTATCTCTCCTATGTATCAGGAGTTCCTTAAGGATATGAAATATAAATCTTTTTTTTTTTATCCTCACCCGAGAACATTTTTGCATTTATCTTCAGATAGAGCAGGAGGGAGAGAGGGGGGAAGAGAGAGAGAGAGAGAGAGACACATCAATGTGAGAGAGACACATCGACTGGTTGCCACCCACAAGACCCCAACCGGGGCCGGGGACAAACTACAACCAAGGTACGTGCCCTTAGCGGGAACCAAACCCGGGACTCTCCAGTCCGCAGGCTGAGGCTCTAACAGCTGAGCCAAACTGGCCAGGGCTATAAATCTATTTTTAAACATAATTATTATGTAGTAAAACTTACCCAAGATTTTTATCATTGCTGATGGACACACATATCTCCTGGAAACAGGCCATGTTACCTAAAATTCCCACACAGATTTCCTGTCAAATCAAATTTCACAGGTCACAATGTCTCTGAGGAAAAACATACATACAAGAATAAACTCTTGAAGAAAAACTGTCACTGAGCCTCAGAAAATAGAACAGAAGGCCACATATAGAAGTATATTGCCTGCATCCCCATCTTGACAAGCTCAGAGTATCTGGGAAGGGATGAGAGACATGAGAAAAAGAAAGATCAAAGGCATGCAGAAGTTATGGAAGAAGAAATCTTACAGATAAACTGAATCTCAAATGATTGGTAGGATTTAGATATGTAAACAAGAAAGACATTCAAACAAGGGGCAAAGTATCAGGAATGGCAAAAAGGGGATAATGTACATGGCTACACAGTGGCCAGTAAAGAATGCAGCCTGGCTGTTGCACGAAGTCAGGGGACAGCATGAGATAAATACAGCAGGTAAAAAGGATCAGGATGAAGGGCCCTGAATGCCACCAGGAGGTTAGATTTAGTTTAGGAGGTTATGTGGAGCCATGAAGGTCCTCAAGGAGGGGGAAAACATACTGCAACGATATTTTAGGAGGATGACTCTAGCAGCAAAATGCATATTGCATGACAGTGAAAAAACTTTAAAAGAAGTGAATAACCTCAATGATAACAGCTAATGTTTATTTGGCACTTACTATGCCCAGGCAGTACTCTAAGCACTTTCCATGTATCAATTCATATAATAATTTATGAGGTAGGTACGATTATTATCCCCATTTTTCAAATGAGGAAACTGAAGTGCAGAGAAGGTAAGCAACTTGCCCGAGGTCCCCAAGTAGGACATAGCAGAGCTTCAGAGCCTGAGCATTTGACCACTGTACCATACTGCTTCTCGGTAATCAAAGTGCACGACGAGGGTGGTAATGGCAGGCATGGAAAGGGACAAAGCTGAGAAAGACTCAAAGTGAAAGCAAAATAATTTGATTGGAGGTAAAGGGAGAACGCAGTTAAACATGACTCCTAGGTTTCAAGTTGCTTCATTTCTCCCGTTGGAGTTATCATTGGCAGGAAAACTGGAAAAGAAAGTGTAGGAAAAGACACAAAGAGTTCAGCTAGGGTAGAGTTCCCAAACTTGCTGGAACATAAAAATTACTCACAGAGCGTGCTAAGAATACAGATTTCTAAGTCCCATCTCAGAACTATTCAGTCAGAATCTCCAGGGCAGGGCCAGGGAAGCTGTTGTTTACCAAGCACACCATGTGATTTTTATGATCAGATAGGTATAATCAATGAGTGAGGATACATGGAATTGTGGACTGGAAAATGCAGCATGCAAGTATAGAATGAACGCCTGAAAAGTTGGAAATACGGCACCAGAAATCAGAAGGGAGGCCACAGCTTTGATCCCACAGGCACAGATGTGCAACTTAATGGTGTAAGAGTGGATGAGCTTACTAAAGAAATTAATATTAAAAAGACAAGGGATCTGGTTCTACACCTTAGAAGGAGTCCACAATCAGCATGTAGGAAGAAAGAAAAAAGCCAATAAAAGTGACAGGGTAGTGACTGAAGAGGTCAGTGACCAGGAGAGTGTGTGGCCCCAAAGCTACAGGAGTGTAGGGTTTCAATAAAATATGGGTGATAAAGTGTGTTGGTAAAAGAGAGTTGGGCAGGAAGGAAACATATGCATTTTCCTTACAAACTAAAGAGGGAACAACTGAACTTCCAATCAAAGACCAAGTTTCTCAGTCTTGGCTGCTCATTGGAATGAATCAGCTGGGGGAACTTTAAAAGCTGTCTGGAGCCTCTCACACTTAGAGACTGTTTTAACTGACCTGGGTATGGACTGATACAGGCTTTTTTTTTTTTATCCTCACGCAAGGATATATTTATTCATTTTTTTTTTTTTTTTTTTTTTTTTTTAGAGAGAGAGGAAAGGGGAGAGAGAGAAACATCGATGAGAGAAATATCAGTCAGTTGCCTCCCGTATGCGCCCCGAATGGGGATCGAACCTGCAACCTAGGTATATGCTCTGATGGGAAATCAAACCCGCAACTTTTTGTTGTGCGGATGACGCTCCAACCAACTGAGCCACCCAGCCAGGGCCCGACTCAGGACTTTTAAAGGCTCCCTGGGGCAAAGCTTCTCAAAATGTGGACCCTGGTCCAGAGCACCAGCATCACTTGGGAACTTGTTTGAAGTCCTCGATCCTGTCCCAAACCTACTGAATCAGACTCTGGGGGTGTGCCCAGTAATCCGTGATTCTGGGACAGGCTGAGGTTTGAGAGACTGTGTCTTCAGTGATTCTGACATGTGCCCAAGGCTGAGAATCACAGCTGTAGACAGGTTATGGCTTACAACATATATAACAACATGACTAATTAAAGGTGCCATTCCTGACATAAGCTTATTTCCTTTAAGTACTAAGCATGAATCAATATATTTAAGTTAGAAAACTATAGGAGAAAATCATGTAACTGTCAAATCTTTATATTAACATAAAGACCCAAAGAAAAAGTGGTACATCAGTTCATCAGGTCCCAATTCAGACAGAGCACTGTACTAAATAAAATTTTAATTCAACATTCAATTTGTAAAAACATGCTAGAGAATTCTCCACTTCACAATATCAAAGAAAGAGAGACAATACAGTACAGTGGTCATACTGAAAGACAGGCTAGGCTCAAACCCCAGCTCTATTCTTTCCTAGTTATAAGAACAAATTTCTTACGCTGAGACCTAGTACTTTTATTTATAAAGTAGAGATAAATGCCTACCTCATAGAGTAGTAACATCAAATACTCAGTCAACAGCAGTTATTCATAATTATAACTGCTTAATAGATATGTATTAATCACATACAACATGCATAACACATAGCAACCTAAATGGCACTAAAGCACAACACACTGCACAGATGCAGATAAAGAGTAAATGAGAAGTACCAATAATTATTTGGGAGTTTAGTATCAGCAATGGCCACTGAGAGCTTACTGATTTGGGAAGGCTTGAAAGAAGTACCACCTGGGATAACAGATGTGAATTCTGAGAGGTGACAGAAGGCATACAGAGGGAGGCACGGAGATGGTGATGATCACAGCAAGCTCCTGAGATGAGGAGTAGACAGGCCTTGCTAAATTAGAACATCTGGAGTGCAGATTTTATACTAGAAAGATGAATTAGATTCAGATTATGGAAAGTCTTGAGTAATAAACTGAGTTTAAATGAAGGTTTTTAAAGCAAAAAATGGAGGATTTTATGAATAAAAAGGAGCAATAAATAGAAATAGGAGGCCCAGGCACTGTTCCCTGTTGTGTCACATTTTAGTGGCATAACTTCAGTTGAAAGTATGGATCTCCCTGGTCCAGCCCAAATCTGAAATTCTAGGACTCTAATAATTTAAAATAGCACGTTGCCTAGTACCTAGTAATGTTCAATAAACATTTACAGATTGATTTGTAACGAGTGAGAAAAATGAAAGATTATCCAGCATTATCTGCTGTTATGGCTCCAAAGAGGAGGCTATAAAAGTGTATATACTTACCCTTAATCGAGGACATTTGGATTTGGCCAATACACCCATAAATATGTCAGGAGCATTAAATTCTTGGAGAAATAAAGCCACATCCTGTAAATAAAAATGATTATTAACTTGGATTTTGAATGTTCCTCTTTAAACCCATAGCTTAGGCAGCCATAAAAAAATTTTTACTCATACCTAACAGAATGGCTACCATCAATAAATAAACAACAAGTACAGGCAAGGATGTGGAGAAAAGGGAATACTAGTACACCGCTGGTGGGAATGCAGACTGATGCAGCCACTATGGAAAACAGTATTATAGAGTTTCATCAAAAAATTAAAAATGGAGATGCTGCTTGATCCAGCAACCCCACTTCCAGGAATATATCCTAAAAAACCTGAAACACCAATCAGAAAGAATATATGCACCCCTATGTCCATAGCAGCATTATTAATAATAGCTAAGATTTGGAAACAGCCCAAGTGGCCATCAGTAGATAAATGGGTAAAAAAGCTGTGCTTCATTTACACAATGGAATACTATGTAGCTTGGAATACTACGGATCTTGTCCAGCGGTTACAGCATTGGCCCGAGGACCAAAGAGTCGCATGTTCGATTCTGGTCAAGGGCACGTACCTAGGTTGCGATTTGATCACTGGTCCTGCTTGGGGTCATGCGGGAGGCAACCAATCGATGTTTCTCTCTCTCTCTCCCTCTCTCCCTCCCACTCTATCTGAAAATTAATGGAAAAATATCCTCGGGGTAAGGATTAAAAAAAAAAAAAAGAAGGATCTCCTTTGAGACAGCACAGATGGACCTGAAGATTATTATGCAAAGTGAAATAAGGCAGTCAGAGAAAGACAAATATCACATGGTCTCACTTATTTGTGGAATCTAATGAACAAAATAAAGTCCAGAGGCATGGAACAGACTGACATATCTCAGAGTGGGGAGCGGGAAATGGGAAGAGATAAACCAAAGAACTTATATACTTATATGCATAGCTCACGGACACAGACAATAGTGTGGTGAAGGCCTGGGCGGGGGAGGATGGGCTGGGCAGAGGGGGGCAAAGGAGAGGAAAATGGAGGACATCCATAATACTGTCAACAATAAAAAATGTATATTTAAATAAAAAATTATTTAAATTTTTTAATCCTAGCCCTGGCCAGTTTGGCTCAGCAGTTAGAGCGTTGGCCTGCGGACCACAGAGTCCCGGGTTCGGTTCCCACAAAGGGCACATACCTCGGTTGCAGTTTGTCCCCAGCCCTGGCTGAGGTCGTGTGGGTGGCAGCTAGTTGATGTGTCTCTCTCACATCGATGTGTCTCTCTCTCTCTCTCTTTCCCCCTCTCTTCCTCCTGTTCTATCTGAAGATAAATGCAAAAATGTCCTCGGGTGAGGATAAAAATTTTAATCCTATATACACCTCCTTTTAGGTACAAGAAGAAAAAGTTAGGAACTGTGTCAACAAATAAAAGTACTATTAGAAAGTCTTTGTGGTATCTGGTCCCAAGGCAATGGAACAATTCTATACACAAATCTAAACTAATTGTGATATTCTGGAGGACTGTCCTCTTTTTTCTGCCTTTAATATATTAACATTAATGATCGTCCCACCCACCAGCAAGTCTCATTAACTCATTCAAACACATTTCCTGATTGCAAGGTATCACGGTAGAAGCTGGGAATAAGATAAAAGTAAAACTTTTAATTCCTGTCTTATAAGAGCTTAAAACACAATAGGGGAAACAGGTGAAAACTCCCATTGGGTTATGCCCCAAATCAGAACTTGTGCTTTCAAAATCCTCAATAGAAAAAAATTCCAATCACAGTGTAACTGCAGCAGCTTCACACTTCCTTCCTAGAGAGTTTGCCCAGTCCACAGCACCTACAGGGAAACACCACACAGGGAAAGGAACCTAGAGTGAACATGTGACCCAATCTTGTCAGAGATGTGGGCCCAAAACTAAATCAGTTTGCTGAAATTAGAGAAGACCTAAATAAATGGAAAGATATAACCTGTTCATGGGTCAAGAAACCCATGATCATTAATTTATCAGTTCTTCCCCTAAATGATCTATAAATTCAACTCAATCTCAGTCAAAATCCTAGCAGGCTTTTTGTAGAAACTGACAAGTTGATTCTAAAATTAATATGGAAATAACAAAGAACCCATGACAACCAAAACAACTTTGACAAAGAACCAAGTTGAAGGATTAATACTACCTGATTTTAAGACTTATTATGTTACAGTCATCAAAACAGAGTGGGATTGGCATACAAATAGACAAATAAGATCAATGGAATGGAGAAGAGTCCAAAAGCAGGTTCACATGTATGTATACAGACAGCTAATTTTTAACAATGGTGCAAAGGCAATTCAGTGGAGAAAGAACAGTCTTTTTAAGAAATGAGTTAGAACAAATGGATACCCATATACAAAAAAGAGTGAACGTCCATCCATACCTTGCATTATACTAAAAAACAAACTCAAAATGAATCATAGATCTATAAGTAAAACCTAAAATTATAAACTTTTAGGGGGGGAAAATAAGAAAACAATAGAATTTAAAAATGGGCAAAAGATTCAAACAGGCACTGCACCAAAAAAGATAACAGACTGCAAATAAGCACTTGAAAATACATTCAACACTATTAGTAATTAAGGAAACCCAAGTTACGCTTATAATGAGAATCACCACACACTTATTAGAATGGCTAAAATTAAAAAGACTGACCATACCAACTTGGTGAGGATGAGGAGAAACTGGAACTGGAACCGTATCTCATATATTGCTTATGGTAATGTAAAATGTAAAAAACACTTTGGAAAAAAATGTGACCATTTTTAAAAAGAGAGAGAGAGAAACATCGATGTGAAACAGACATATCAACTGATTGCCACCCACACAACCCCAACCAGGGCCGGGGACAAATCACAACCAAGGTATGTGCCCTTATCGGGAACCGAACCCGGGACTCTCTGGTCCGCGGGCCAAAGCTCTAACTGCTGAGCCAAACCGGCCAGGGTGGATATTTTTTTAAAATCCTCACCTGAGGATATGTTTATTGATTTAGAGAGAGATTGGGGTGGGGGGAGGGGGGACAGAGACAGAGAGAGAGAGACAGAGACACATCAGTGTGAGAAACATCCATCGATTGCCTCCTGTACGCACCTGTCCCGCAACCTAGGTATGTGCCCTGACCAGGAATCAAACTCTCAACTTTTTGGTGCATAGGACAAAGCTCCAACCAACTATGCCACCCGGCCAGGGCTAAAACAGGATTTTAATCAGGAATCTATTGCAAAATCCAAGTCATAAAATGAGAGCTTACAGAGACATCTGTAATACTTTCAACAATAAAGATAATTTTTTTAAAAATGAGAGCTTAAGTTAGTCTATCTCTTTCCCCTTTTCTCTTACCTATAAAATAGGGTACTGCCTATGTCACAAGGTAATTATAAAGAACAAGTGGGCCTGGCCAGTGTGGCTCAGTGGTTGAGCATCGACCCATGCACAAAGAGGTCACCGGTTCGATTCCCAGTCAGGGCACATGTGCAGGTTGTGGGCCTGATCCCCAGTGGGGGGCATGCAGGAGGCGGCCAATCAATGTTTTCTCTCATGGATGTTTCTCTCTCTCTCTCCCTCTCCCTTCCTCTCTCTAAAAAAAAAAAAAAAAAAAATCAATAAAGAAAAAAATTTAAAAAAAAAAGAACAAGTGGAATAATATACATAAAAATGCTTTTGAAAATGCAATATATAGATCTTATATCACAGAAATTTACACCTGAACCTATAGGATCCTATTAACCAATGTCACCCCAATAAATTTAATTTAAAAAATGCTTTTGAGCTATAGAGTACAACATAAATGTTAAACAATTATTATTGCAATTATATACACAACTCCTTCTTGTCCCTTTCTTCTAATGTAATCATAGTACATCAACGGTTTCCTAACTCCTACCGTGCTCTCAAATACGAGGTTAGTGTTCTTTTTAGGTAGATTAAGTATCAGAACCTTCCTGGACTACAAGAGTTTTGGCATTCATAAAAACTATATATTTAACACAAATCTAAAAGACAAAAGTGTAGCATTTATAGCTCCTGGGGCCTTATTCCCTGTACCACATATAGGACTGATTACAGACACTAAAGTTTTCCCCCAGAGATTTAAGGACCGAACATTTAAGAAAGAAAAAATCTGTTCATCACCTCCTTACCCAACAGTCTTTTCATTTCCTACCCCGTACCTCATCCATAGACATATCCCACACTCTGCATATTTCATTCTCCATCTCTTCATCAAGCTCCATCTGCTGCTCCTCATCATCTGAGCTGGATTTGGTGTTTTCAGGGCTAACAATCTTCAGACACACAAAAGATAAAAAGAGATGAACAAAAGCTGTCCATAGTACTCCCCAAGTAGTATTATTCCATAATCATTTAGAAGTCACCAAGATGCTACCCTCAAAGTGTTTTCTCTTGCAAAAACTTTGTTTAAAAAAAATCAGAATCTTAGGTAGATCTATTCATTCAACATTCATGGAGCAAATACTGTTGCTAGGCACTCGGATAGAAATACAAAGATGAGTAAGATGTAATCCCTTGCTTTCAAGCAGTTTAGGGTATAGTGGGTAAAAGACTTGCAAACCGATCATCACCACAAAAAATGACTAAGTGATTCAACTGAATTGTGGACAGAGTTGGAAGGGCAAAAATGATGGACCAATGACCTACGCCTGGGAGAAGTTAGGGAAAATTCTCTTAGGTGATATTTAAGCTAAATCTCTGAGGAAGAAGAGCAATTTGTCATGTGAAGAAGGGGAGGAGAGCATATGGAGGAAAGTACAGGAGTTCAGAGTTAAGGGCCTAGCATGTTTGGGGGATGGCAAGTTTAGTGTCACCGGCAGATGAAGCTGGAAAGGTTGAAAAGAGCCCTGAATTCCAAGCTAAGAGATATGCATTTTTCTCCTGTAGGCAAAGGGAACTCTGAGGAGTTCCCATGAACAGGGGTTTTGTCTGTTTGTTTGTTTTTGTTTATTTGTTTGTTTTTGTTTTTATTCTGGCAGCTCTGTAGAGATGGACTGGAAAGGAGAGACTGGAAGTAGGTAAAGGAGTTGGGGAAATGTAGGGAGAGGAAAGTTCACACTTAGTGACAGCCTCCTGGAAGCCAAACACCATGGTAAGCCACTCAATGGCCATTATCTTATTTAACCTACACAATAACCCTATATACAGTATCACAGATATTATCATCTTACTGTAGAGAAACTGGGAAAGAAATCGAGACCGGGAGCGACTAGTAATTTGCCCATAGACACTCTACCGGTAGGTGAAGCCGCACTTTTGATATCAGCTCTGGATGACTTCACCATCACCATCTATTCTACCACAACAAAAGTCCACGACATAGATCAATCAGGACCTAGACTTCGGAAACAACAGTGGGAAAGGGGAGCAAAAACCCGAGCAATGTATTTACAGGATCATATATTTTTGTAAAATTCTCAAAAGTAAAATTTTAACCGCAAGCGCTCCAGCATCCCTGTCACTGCACCCCTTTTGTGCGGAGGGGCACCGGGAGTGGCTCCGGCAGGTCGGGGGTCCGGGGAGCTGCCAGGGCAGGGGTCGTCGTGGAGACCGCGGCTCCGGGGCACGAGGGGCTGCCAGAGTCGGGGTCGGAGATGGGGGACGGAGGGAACCCCATGCGGCGCGAGTTTCCACACCTGGATAAGCCCGCTGAGGACGCCGAAGAGCCAGTGCTTGCTGTACACCGTGCTCCCTATGCAGTCTCCCCCGGCCACCTCCTCCTCGTCGTCCTCCTCCCGAGCCGGCGGCGGCGGCGAAGGGTTACGGTCCATGATTTAGCCACCACAGGAATGGAGGGGCCGCGCCGGAAGCCGCCGGAGGAGGCGAGAGGCCTTCTGGAGCCAGAGGGCCCCGCGCTGCTCTCGCCACAGCGCCCCCTGCTGCCCAGAGCCCTGCCATCCTGAGTGCCCTCCCAATGTTCCCACCAGTCAAAGGAGCCCAGATGACTCCATCTCCCCCACCCCACCCTACCTGGACCCAGGCATGGTCATATTCATAATTGCTGTTGGTCACCCTCCCTGGACCATATATTTCATCTCCCCACGTACTCTGTGGTGGACTGTACAGGACATGTTTATTTTGCCATGTGACCTCTGCACCTGTGAGTCACCACAGTGGGCGGTAAGAGCATACCTAGAGGCCATTCCTACTCCAGGATGGCAATCGACAACTCGGTTATACTAGGAGGTGACTGCAAACCACATACATGTCCCACTAAATGCAAACAAATTGTATTCCCAACGCAACTTCTCCTTAGTCAGGCACCTGAAATGCCTATGACCACCCCAGTGGTCACTCCACACAAAAAGAAATGTGATGGTGGGATGTGGGAATGGACAGAGTCCGAGGCATTAACTGCTTGAAGTTAAAATGTTTTACTTTGTTAGATTTTACAAAGGTGTTAGACCATGTAAACACTTTTTTAGAGTCCCTCCCAGGGTCTTGGAATGGTCCCACATAGGTGAAGATCCCTTGAGCTTAAGCTTTGTCAGCTTCAGAGTAAATCTGACTCTGCCTACATGCATGTCTGATAGGACTTTACAAAAGTCATGCAGAATGCAGGATGATTCTTTGTTTGCAGCACTGTCCCATAAATTGTAAGATTTAAAGGATGGCCCATCAACTAAATGCTCCCATAATTGTGCCAACCAAAAATGTCCCCAGAGATATCCAAAATCTGGAGTGGGAATGGAGCTGGGTGCAATGCTGTCCTGTTGAGAACTAATGTCTAGATCTCCCTCTGCCCCTGGACTGACAAGTTGGGGGAGGAACTACGCTCACGCCATTCTCTAAGGAAAAGGCTGCTACTTATCTCTTTCTACAGTTGCCTTGACACAATGATGTAATCTCCTCCGAATTGCTGCCTGCTTTTTTCTCAGCTCTTTATCACCTCTGCTCCCCCATATAGATTTACCCCATAGACTTGTTGCGAGGATCAACTGGGTGGTACATGGAATACGTTCGTTGAAGGAATGACTAAATGAACTAATATATGCAAAAGTGTTTTATAAGCTCTAACCATCAATACAACTCCACAGCGAATGGTTAAGAACGGTGGTTCTAGCGCCAAACCAGCAATGTGACTTGGAGATATATTTTATCTGTGCTTCAAGTTTCCTCAGCTATAAAATGTGAGGATCCCATGGGATAACACAAGAATGCATCTGGTCCATAGTTAATTTGCTGAATATTAACTGTCGCTATCATAAACATCCAACTACTACTAACTGGTGTTAGGAGAACTTTAAAAACAACCAGCAAGAAGACTAACATATAAACGACTAACTGACAAGAACGGATACAGATTTTCAAGAAGGCATGACCAAAGTGCCACGGAGGCATTCACTGTCAAGGTTAAGGGTTTGGGGCTGACAAATGTACACTGAGGCCAGGATGCTGAAAGGCTTGGTAATAGCAATGTAACCAGAGGGGCCTGGAGAGGAGCAGGTGTGACTCAGGGAGAGGAGCAGGTCTGACTCAGGGAATGGTTGGTGCCTGCCCTGTATGACACTGGGATTGTGTCCCCTACACCAAAATGCACAGGCAGAGGCTTGGCCTTTATGTGGATGTTCATCCATTACCCCTTGGTACTAACAGGCAATCCTTATAGCAAAGAATAACACACAGTTTTTAACATTCAAACCCTTGAGCATTTATTAGACAGCTATTATGTGCCCTCTGTCAGCATCTGGGGATGTACAAGTCAATGACTCGTGTCCCTGCCCTCAGGGGCTCACAGCCCTTCTCCTGAGAGCAGAGTGAAGGAGATCAGTACTTTCTGGGCAGGCCGGGAGGTCTGTAGCGATTGGGGTTTTTGCCACTCTGGCCCCATCTGTTGGCTTCCTGGTCAGCCCTTGAGTCCCTCACTCCATGGCCGCTGGATCCATACTTAAACCGGTCAGTGATTCTCTGAGAAGCTTCTCTGGCATCGCTGGAATGGAGGAGGGCAGGTAAGAGGTGAATCGGGGGCTGATGAGAAACAGCCCCACACACTCTGAAGTCTCCCCTTTCCTAGGGATTAATGACTCTGAGAGGAGCCAGGAAAGAGGCTAAACACTGACCCTGCCCAGGCACAGCCCACCCAGCCCCGGGTAATCCCCACACACTGGGTGGGCAGCACCCATAGGGGAGGGTGGGAATCACCCATTCCGTTCGCCTTGCTCTGGGTCTGTCAGAGCCCACGCTGGGCATAGAATGGCAGGGTTGGCAAGAGGAGGACGGACCAGTCTCCAGAGGAAATTTCTGTCCCAGGCCACCAAGCTCTGCTCACCCGTCCTGCATCCCCAGGAGCCCAGGTACCTGATCACTTTAGCAGCCCAGGCGCCCCCTGGTCCCCTTCATGTAGCGCCATAGCTCCCCCGGGGGTGGAAGTATTTGTCTGAGTTTTTGTAATTGGCTTCTCTCCTGTCAGAGTAGGCTCTCCACATGTCTTTAGTCCCTGGGAAGGAAGGGAAAAAGTGAAGTGAAGGTAATAACATCTTGGCATAATAGAGGAATAAAAGTTTCCTTCCCACTGATTCTAAGATTTCAGTTATTGAAAAGCCCTTGGAGACTATATTGTCATGAAATACATATTTCTTTATTTTTCACTTCTTTAGGTTAATGTTATGAAAATCACATTTCATGCAAATTTTATTCTGTTTCTCTTCATTCTAGTTCTGTTGCTACTTTGTTCTGGCTGTGTGATGCGTGTAAAGGAGAGGTGGGATGGTCCTGAAGGGATGTTAGGTTGTACAAGGAACCTCCACCTGGAAAGGTGCAGGGAACCCCCTGACTGGGGTGTGAGAACAAAGGTGATTCTGAGGGAGGCTCATGAGCACAGTGCCCCAACCTAGTCAATGGGACACATTCATCCCTGTGGGCAAAGTGAGGACAACTGGTCCTGGGGACATCTGAATGTCTGGGCACATTTGGCACCTGGGCAACTGTCGGAGTTCAATCCAGGTGATAAAAGTGAGTTCACTAAGAGACTTTAAGGAAATGGGATAATCAATGGCAAGTGACCCACCAGCTGTAAAGTTCAGTGTCCTCCCAATAAAATGGGCAAGTATTGCCTCCCTCAGAGTGGTTACGCAGAACTGAGGAAATACTGTATAATGTCAAGAACATTGTAGGTGGACAATATACTATCTTTACTTGTCTGGTCTTTAGGAAGAGGGGGACTAAAGGAGGAAAAAAATGAAGGTGACCAGGGAGTCATAGACAGAATGAATTTTATCAAACTAATATTGAATGGCAAAAAATTTTGATAACTTATGACATTCTTACTCTTCTTATACAGTCTGAGTCACTAATTTAAATAGATCCTTGTAGTCCAGACTTGCATAACAAGACTTTCCAAAATGTCTGGCATATTTTATCACCGAGGGGCAGCAAACCGAAGACAGTGGTTCTCAAGCTTTAGTGTGCATAAAATCAACTGGGTGCTTAATAAAGGCTAGAAGTTATGCTCAGCCCCAGAAATTGTAATTCAGTGGGTCCAGTTATGTGTATTTCACAAAGTACCCCTGACCCCAAATGATTGCTCATGCAAGTGGTCCTAGAACAATCTTTTGAGAAACACTGACCTCAGAGATGAAAAGATATTTTTAGCTGGCTCTATGAGAACTTAGTAGAATTAACAGCAAACTCAGAGACTATCACAGAAAAAATAATGCAAACTAATTCTGTGAAATAAATAAATTTTTGTCTCTTTACTATGGCTAGTGAGGTATAATATCTCTAGCTATTGGTTTCCTGGCCAGATCTCAGCCCCAGCAGAACCATCATCAGGTAATTCATTGTGCCTTTTATTGTAGGGAGAGGGTCTCTATAGAGTTGCCTTTTAAACGCACCACATCCCCACTATTAACAATTTGCTTAGATAAAGAACAGAATGTGTGTTCACAAATCCTTCACTCTTCCATGTGCAGTCTTGTCTGGGAGGCAGTCTAGTACCGTGGTTAATACAAGGTCTGGGGATCTCAATGACCTAGATTAAATCCTGCTCTACTTGGGGGCTTTGTTAGGTATCTTAATCTCTTTGTGCCTCGGTTTCTCTATTAAGAGATAATGGTATCCACATCTCAGGACTGAAGGATGAAAACGCGTTCATTTGTACATGAAAAACATTTAGAACAATGCCTAGCACGTATTAAAAGCTCTGTTAACCTTGGTTGTAATAATTAAGTGGTTGGGGAGCGTGATGACTCCCCATAGGACTGATACACCCACTTCATAGCTGAGACAAAGAAATGAGCTGCCCCTGATTGCCATTAGAGGGCAGTAGAGCACAACTTATATTTAGGGAGGCACCTCTGAACTCCAGATCTCTTCATCACTCCTGCTGATAGTTGGGGACAAAAATTTATGTGCCCTCCAGCCTGGGGATTCCAACAAAAGAGTGCAAAGTGTGTCCAGAAAATCCTGGGGAACATCTACCATGAAAACAGTTTTCTCTTTCTACCCACTTGTGACCTTTCCTTGTGGGAATGTGTCCTCTGCTCAGGTGAAATCTGTGCAGGGTCTGATGTAGTCTCCTCAAAACCCATGCTTTGGTCCTTACCTTGACTAGCTTTCTTGAGGAATGCTCCCCATCCTTGGCTGCTGATGCCCAGGATCAGGGAGCAGAAAATGATGATTGTGAAAAGCTTCATCCTGAGGCAGACAGTCAAGCAGACGCAACCAAGCATGAAACAGCTTTGCCAGTTTTTTGTAACGTTGACCTATCCTAGCATTCCAAAAATAAACTCCACTCAATTTTATATTTCCATATCAATATCTATATTTATCTATTCATCTGTATAGATGGATAGATTGTATTTCAGAGAATCCAGTTCTACATTTTCATCTGCCTTATTAAAATCACAGTGACTTCCTGTATCAGACAGTGCAATGGGCTTTTTGTACAAACCGATTTCCATTTTAATCACCCCCTGTCAACCCCAAAACACAACTGGACAGGAATTGTCCAAAAAGCATTTGGACGTTTTCTGAATACTCTTTCTCTCTGTCACATGAGAAGAGTTTAACAATCCAAAAATATTATACAATACCTGCTCTACCATCACTACCTCAGACAGAAGAAGCATGCGACAAAATCTCTATCCCAGAAGTATTCACATCTGGTGAAATCTAATTGTCCAAACAATAGACTCAGGAAAGATGCAGAGAGCTGTGGTGAAGCACAAGAATGCTGGTGGGGAAAGAGAACCTCCAAAGAGGAAAGCGTTGAAAAGTTCTAGCACCTCACCTTGGCTGTTCGGTCCTGCTGAGGGTCCTGGTGAACCTGCCTGTGCCGCCTGCCTGGAGGATGTGCCTGGTGCTATATATGCTGATGCTTTGCTAATGGGACAAATGGGAAGATGGGTTTTTGTTTGTTTGTTTTTTGAAAATTTCCCAAACTAATTTTTTTTAACTTATCTTTATTGTTGAATGTATTACAGATGTTCCTCATTTTTCCCCCATTGCCCCCCTCCTCCCCATTCCTGGCCCCCTCCTGCTTTTCCCCACACTGTTGTCTGTGTCCATTGGTTATGCATATATACATATAAATTCTTTGGTTTATTTCTTCCCACCCCCCAACCCCCCTTCCCTTTGAGGTTTGTCAGTCTAACAACCAATTTGTACTTCTTAATCCCTTCACCTTTTCACCACTCCCCCCAGCCCCCACCCATCTGGTACCCAACAAAAGTTCTCTGTATCTATGAGAATGTTTCTGTTCTGCTTGTTCATTTTGTTTGTAGATTCATTTGTTGATAGATATGTCTTTATTGCCATTTTGTTTGTTCATATTTTTTTATCTTTTTCCTCAAGAAGACCCTTCAACATTTCATATAATAATGGTTTGGTGGTGATGAACTCCTTTAGCTTTTCCTTGTCTGGGAAACTCTTTATATGGCCATCAATTCTAAATGACAGCTTTGCAGGATAGAGTAATCTTGGTTGTAGGTTCTTTCTTTTCATCACTCTGAATATTTCTTGCCACTCCCTTCTGGCCTGCAAAGTTTCTTTTGAGAAATCAGCTGACATTCTGATGGGAACTCCCTTGTAGGTAACTAACTGCTTTTCTCTTGCTGCTTTTAAGATTCTCTCTTTGTCTTGAACCTTTTGCATTTTGATGATGATATGTTTTGGTGTGGGCCTCTTGGGGTTCATCTTGTTTGGGACTCTCTGTGCTTCTTGGACTTGTATGTCTGTTTCCTTCACCAAGTTCAGGAAGTTTTCTGCCATTATTGTTTCAAATAGGTTTTTGATTTCTTGTTCTCTTTCTTCTCCTTCTGGCACCCCCAAGATGCGAATGTTGGCATGCTTGAAGTTGTCCCAGAGGCTCCTTACACTATCCTCATTTCTTTGGATTCTTTTTTCTTTTTGCTGTTCTGATTGGGTATTTTTTGCTTCCTTATATTCCAAATCGATGGTTTGCTTCTTGGATTTACCTACTCTACTATTGAATCTGTGTAAACTATTCTTTATTTCAGTTAGTGCCTCCTTCATTTCTGACTATGATTCCATCATTTCTGACTGGTCCTTTTTTATGCTCTTGAGGCCCTCACTAAGTTCACTGAGGTTCTCACTAAGTTCACTGAGGTTCTCACTAAGTCCATTGAGCATCCTTATAAGCAGTGTTTTGAACTCAGCATCTGTTAGGTTGCTTAACTCCATTTCACTTAGTTCTTTTCCTGGAGTTTTGTTCTGTTCTTTCATTTGGGACCTGTTTCTTTGTCTCCTCATTTTGGCTGCCTCCCTGTGTTTGTTTCTATGTATTACTTAGCGAGAAGTATAGGGCTAGCTGAGACCAGATGCTGCTTGTTTGAAAGAATTTAAGAAAAGCTGAAGCAGGCTCCAAGACAGGCCAATCCTATGGTAAAGCAACTGGCAACAGCTTGGGTGGGCCTGGAAGTTGGGTGGGGCGGGGCCTCAGGGAATCACCAGGGCAGGGCAAACAGTGTGAGCCAGGTTGCTGGAGTCCCAGATATGGCGGTGTCTGCTGGCCCAGGGAAGGGCCCACCAAAGGAACAAAAGCCTCTGATAGCACATCTGTCCAGGAGGAAGCTGCCTCTCCAGCCCTTGCTCCAATACCAAACAGCTCAGTTCTTCCCCATATGACTCTGGTGCCTTTCAGGCTCCCTCCCGCACGCTGGAGCCTGGAGGGTGGGAGTCCGAGTAAGTCCGTGCGCGGGCCCTTTAAGAGGAGCTGCCGGGGCCTCCAGCTGCCTCAGCCTCAGTTTCCCGCTGGTTTTTCCAGCCAGAGGTTGTGGGGATTCTCTTCCTGGCACTGGAACCCTGAGCTGGGTGCCTGGTGTGGGACAGGGACCCCTCAGTCCTCAGGGAGGACCTTCCCAACCGAGGTATCCTCCTGATTTTTATCCGCCACACGTGGGTGTGGGACCAGCCTGTCGTGCCTCCGCCCCTCCTACCAGTCTCGATATGGCTTCTTAAATTTCGTAGTTGTAGGACTTCTTTTCCGCTTGATTTCAGGCGGTTTTGAATGATGGTTGTTCTGTAGTTTAGTTGTAACTTTGATGTGGTTGTGGGAGGACGCGATACCGCGTTTACCTACGCCGCCATCTTGACCGGAAGTCCGGGAAGATGGGTTTGAAGCAATACATTGATATGAGGAAATTCCTCTTGGTCAGAAACCAGCATCCAGAACGTGATGGTTATTTTTCACACACATCCAAGTTTCCCAGATTGTGCAACCTGGCAGCTTTCAGGGATGTAGCAAGTTGGGATTTTCTGCCCATTTTCACTTTCACACCTGGTGAGAAAGGTTGCTTTCCCCCTGCACAATAATGTGCTGACATTTGCGGTTAAGGGTAATCAATATTAAAAAGAGATTTGACTGAAGAATGTGAGAATACAGGGCAAGTGGAACAGCAGAATGGTCTCCATTGCAAGGGGACAGTGCAGGATGAAGGTGGGAACCAGGGTGCAGGAGGAGGAAAGGAAGCACCGACTACCCCGGAAAACAAAACTTCCAGCACCCACGTGGTGTGGACTCTTCCCTGGAAAAGGGAGTCCTCCAGACTCAGGTGTGCTCACGATCATTGCTATGGAAGGTCACAATGGCAGGTTATATTTAGAGGGCACTGGAACCCAGTAATGTACTGTAATGTAGAAATTTGCTACAATGTTGTGGAGAAGTGAAACACCATTCAAATGATCAGGAAATGGCCCATTGGCCGCTAAATGATCAGAATTGAAAAATCAGGAAGGATGCAGAAAAAGCTGGGCTGCAGCATAAGAATGCTGGGAGGGTGCAGTTTCAACCAGAAAAGCCAGATAGGGCTTGACTATGGGAGTTTAGTAAAATAATCTTGGGAAGAAATGTCAGGCAGTTGCTAACCTTGAGATGGAGTCCATAGTCCATTCACCTGCCCCATCCTTGCACCTTCATCCAAAAGGGAGATTTTAAAGGCCATTGAATTTCCCTATAGAAGAAGGAATGATGGGTGTGTAATGTGGTAGAGATGAAAGTGGATAGATCTGGACCTTCCTACACTAATCTAGAGTAGGCCCTGACTAGAGCCAGAGGACAGCAGCAGGGCAGTCAGACCCAGCCCGGGGAATGTGCCTGGAGTGCTTGCTGAGAGAAGAGGAATGTGGGCAGTAGTGTGCAGCCAATTTCCAGAGCTTTCCTTCTTAACAAAACTGAACCTCTCTACCCATTAAAGAACTCTTCATTTCCTCCTCCACCAGCCCTGGCAACCACCACTCTACTCTCTGTCTCTATGATTTGGACTGTTCTAAGTACCTCATACACATGGAATCATACGGCATGTGTCTTTTTGTGATGGGTTTATTTCACTTAGCAGAACATCCTCAAGGTTCATCCATGTTGTAGCATGTGTCAGAATATCCTCCCTTTTCTTTAAAAAAATATTTTTTTCTTTACTGATTTTTGAGAGAGGAAGGAAGAGGGAGCGAGAGATAGAAACATGGATGAGAGAGAACATCGATTGGCCGCCTCCTGCATGCCCCCCACTGGGCATTGGGCCCACAACCTGGGCATGTGCCCTGACCAGGAATGGAACCGGTGACCTCTTGGTGCACGGGTGGACGCTCAACCACTGAGCCACACTGGCCAGGCTTTCCTTCCTTTTTTAAGGCTGAATCATATTCTGTGATATGTGTGTACCACATTTTGTTTATCCATTCATCTGTCAGTGGACACTTGGGTTGCTTCTACTTCTTGTCTGTTGTGAGTAATGCAGCTATGAACACGTTGCACAAATGTCTCTTGAGACCCTGCTTTCGATTCTTTTGGGTATATACCCAGAAGTAAAATTTCTAGATTACATACATGGTAGTTCTATTTTTTTTAGTAACTGCCATACTGTTTTTCATAGAGGCTACACTGTTGTAACGTGAGATAACCAGAGACGCACAGCCGAATTGTAAAGGAGCACTTTATTTCGCCGGCGGGCTGCGGAGGGCATAGTCTCCCCTCAGATCAACAGCCCCGATTCTTCTTACTCCTCCCATTTTAAAGACAGAAGCCCCCTTCTCCTTTTGCCCTCCTCCCCTCAGGGAACCAGTACAATAGTGTGAATGACAGAGATTACAGAAGTCAAAATTAGCATTATTCACCAACGGCACAAGTACTTGCAAATACCTATACTCAGGAAACTGCAAATTCCTCCCATTTCATGGAGCAACTATAATCTTAGGCAAAATTCCTTTATGTCTAGGGGTAATTAACCTATTATTGGAAGAATATCGAGGAAGGTCTATTGGTGATAAAAATGGAGTCATTCAGTCGCCTTAACCAAGGGGCCTACATAAAATGGAATCTAGTTGCTTTAGCCTTGGGGCCCAGATCAACACCATGTTATGTTCCCAGCAACATACACAAAGGTTTCAATTTCTCCACATCCCCACCAACATTAGTTATTTTCTGGTTTTTTTTTTTAATCCTCACCCGAGGATGTTTTTCCATTTATCTTTAGAGAGAGTAGGAGGGAGGGAGAGGGAGAGAGAGAGAGAGAAACATCGATGCAAGAGAGACACATCGACTGGTTGCCTCCCGCGCGACCCCAACCAGGGCGGGGGATGAACCGCAACCGAGGTACATGCCCTTAGCTGGAATCGAACCCGGGACTGTTTGGTCCGCGGGCCAACACTCTAACCACTGAGCCAAACTGGCCAGGGCTGCTCTGCACTTTAGACGCCAATCACTAGTCCAGGCTGTAACTGTGCTTCTGACTGATAGGCCACTTGTGCCCTTGACCCACTCCTTGGTTTTGAGTAATTTGCTACAGCAGCTCAGGGAACTCAGAAAAGTATTTTATTTGCTGGATTATCAATGTACTATAACAGGAAACAAAGAAACAAAGGCCCCAAATGGAGTGACCTTTGCTAAGCCCCACCAAGAGTGTAATTTTAAACCAATCAGTCTGGAATTCCCTGGTGGACACTGGTGAGATAATGTGGTGTAAAAAGACCCTGGCTGCCCTACCGCAAAGAAAAGTGCCCTTGCCTGAAACGCTCCTTTCTTTCCTTTTGCTAAGCACTACCTTGTCCTTCCCAGTTTCTGCCTATAAAAACCTTCCATTTTGTAAACCTTATCGAAGCACCTCTCTACTTGCTAGATGGGATGCTACCTGGTTCATGAATCACTCAATAAAGCCAATTAGATCTCCAAATTTACTCGATATAATTTTTGTTTTTTAAACAGGTTATAACTCAGGAACAGCCAGATGCATAGCGTAAGGTATAAGGAAAGGGCCAGAAGCTTCCGTGTCCTCTCCAGCTCCAGGCTTGCGGAACTCCACCTGTTCACCAACCTGGAAGCTCTCTGAACCCAGTCTTATTGGATTTTTTAAATTAACTAGTTAATGTTTGTTACAGATGTTTCTCCTTTTTACCTCCTAAACACCCTCCTCCCAAACCAGTCTCCCTACCCTCCCAGCATTGTTGTCTATGTCCGTTGATCTTATTGGACTTTAATGAACGCTTCATAACATAGACACAATTGATTAAATCATGGGCCATTTGTGATTGAACTCAATCTCCACTCCTCACCACTCCTTGGAGGTCAGGGAGAGACTGAAAGTTCCAAGGCTGAAATCTCATGGTTGGTTCCCCTGGCAACCAGCCCCCATCCATAGGTGCTTTCCAAAAGTCACTTCATTGATCTAACAAGACACCTTTATCTCTCTCACCAGTTAGAAAATTGCAAGGGTTTTAGCAGCTCTGCCCAAAACTGGACAAAGACCAAACATATATGTTTTACAAATCACAAGAGCATACCTTCCCTTAGCTGGATTTGGTCTGTATGGATTATGTTGAATGTGAGTCTGTATTGAGGCAAAGTGCAGAGCCCACCCTTCACTGTCAGCTTTTGCCATTACATCGTGACTGTCCAAAGACAGCCCAGAGGAAATCTCAGAAGGAGACAGCCCGACCTGGCACAGTTGTGCAGTCATTTCCCAATAGATGTTTCTAGGGCATATTACAGCAATCCTCATTTACCAGAAGGGCACTGAGGGAAATTTCTAGCATTAAAGACAAATATATCACATCATCAGAATTCATTTTCCAAGGCAAACAAACAAACAAAAAATTCCCTTCAGTTAAACATTTACATTTGAACAGTCTACCTGGATAATAGACAGTGTTTTCAAATACACCTTGTTATCTCTGACTTGCCTAAACATGGGAGACAGACTATGACTCAAGGTTGCCTTACTTTTACTTTTTTCCCCCAAACTTTACTGCTATGTTAACAGAGTTACAGGGTAGCATAGTGGTGGAGACCTTGCGTTCTGAAGCTGGTTGTCTGGCTATATTATCTGCTCTGACTTTTTCTAAGTGAACTTGGGGAAGTTTTCTTTCTCTAAGGTTCAGTTTTCTCACCTGTAAAACAGGTGTAATCGCCCTGGCGGGTTTGGCTCAGCGGTTTGAGCGTCAGCCCGCGGACCAAAGAGTCGTGGGTTCAATTCCGGTCAAGGGCACGTACCTCAGTTTTGATTTCTCCCCGGCTCTGGCTGGGGTTTTGCAGGAGGCAGCCAATGGATGTGGCTCTTTCATGCCGATGTTTCTCTCTCTCTCTCCCCCATTCCTACTCTATCTGAAGATAAATGGAAAAATACCCTCGGGTGAGGATTAAAAATAATAATAAAAATAAATGAATAAATAAATAAATAAAATGGGTATAATTGCAGCACTTACTCAGAGTAGTTTGAGAATTAAATAAGAGAATAAATGTGAAGCATGTAGCCCATAGAGTGAGTTCAGAGCTACCTAGTAGTGACCATTAAATGAGACTAAATATAGCGCATAGTGCCTGTGACATGCTGAATGGCTGATACATGTTAGCTGTTGTTTGAAAGGTTTAGAATAACATCGTTTCACCCAGTAGTGATCAGACCCACGTAAATTGTTTTGCATGATTCACAGAAAGCAGGAAGACCAAATTTGAAGTACATAACTTCCTTGCACGTATTAAATTTGTCACTGTCTTGGTCAAGGCTCAAACCTTGTAGTCACCCTTGCTGCTTCCCCTTCTCAACGCTCCTGCTGTAAAGAGGAAACCATAAGCCATGTCACAGAGATTGAGCAAACATCACGCCACACGAAGGGTCAGCAGAGCTGCAGAGTGGTGGCTGAGAGCAACACTAATGCCTGAATTTTTTGTCACATCTCTTAATTGAGCTGAGAGTCTGATCAAAATGGGGGAGGATTGTAAAGAGAAAATGTCAGGCTCAAAATGGAGTCGCTCGTGCCCTGGCTGGTTTGGCTCAGCGGCTGAAGCGTCCACCTGCGGTCCAGAGAGACCCGGGTTCGGTTCCTGCTAAGGGCACGTACCTCAGTTTCGGGTTGTCCCTGGCCCTGGTTGGGTCGTACGGGTGGCAGCCACTCGATGTGTCCCTTTCACGTCGATGTTTCTCTCTCTCTTTCTCCCTCCCACTCTATCTGAACAAAAAATGGAGAAATGTCTTCAGGTGAGGATAAAAAAAAAAAAAAAAAAAATGGAGTCACTCGTGCTAAAAGCACATGACGCTAAACCTAGACTTAATATTTGACCCAATTGTGCTTTCAACCTCTGCCAGAAACATAATCTTAATCAACTAGTCTGGAATTTTCTGGTTAACACTAAGGAGGTCCTCTGTCACTGTGGGCCCTCTCCATCCCCCATAGAGAGAAGAGGCAATCTGCATGATAAAAACCCTTTCTGATCTCTTCCCCTAAAAAAGATGTCCTGGCCCACATACTCAGTTGAATTTTGGGTTTTTTGTTTGTTTGTTTCTTTGTCTTTATTTTTATTTATTTTTTTATTGATTTTTCAGAGAGAGAGATAGAAACATTGATGTGAGAGAAAAGCATTGATTGACTGCTTCCTGCACGCCCCTCCCCGGGGGATCGAGCCTGCAACCGAGGCATGTGCCCTGTCCAGGAATCGAACCAGGACCTCTCAGTCCATGGGCCGACGCTCAATCCACTGAGCCACCCTGGTCAGGGCTGAATTTTGTTAACACTGCCAATTACTCGGCAAATCCTCTCAATCCTATGTGCTGGTGTTTTCCATTGGTCATATTTCTCCATTCTCTATCGCCACCACCCACGTTCCCATTACTTCTTGCCCAGACAGTGGACTTAAGACTTACTTCACCTCTAAACACTGCCTTCCCACTGCCACCTCTTAGTCTCAGCACATAAAATGTCAGCAACCTTAAGTATCATACAGTCAGCTGATTCACAAACCTGCTACACATCAGAATCACCACTGGAGCTTCTTAAAAATACGGGTGCCAAGGATACTGCCAGATCTGGGACCTGTAGGTCCAGGGACTAATTTAGTCTGCCTCAGCTTGCCTCCCACATTGTTCCTGGGGTTACATGTAGCGTTATCCTCCTTTATAAATAGTCTAAGGCCCCCGAGAAAGAGAGCTTGTCTTGCTGTCATGGGACATTAACTGGAGATCCACTGTCAGAGTCCTTGCCCTCTCGAGGCACAGCCTTGGTCATGCCTCGTCCCAATCAGAAGCTTTCGGTGACTCCCCTCTGCTTTCAGAATAAAGCTCACATCCTTGGCTTTGGGCTTGGCATGTAAGGCCCTCTACGACCTGTTTCTAGACGTAGTTTCTCAAGTTTGCCTCTCATCCTGGGTTCTCTGTTTCTTGGGTCCACTCTGCATGTGGTCCTCTGGCTGTGCCCCTGCTGAACCCTGACATGCCCTTTGCCCCAGTGCCCACCTGCTGAAACGCCACCAGGGTCTGTCCGATTAGGTTCTGCACATCGTTTTGTGTATATTTTGTTTGTTTGTTTTTTTACTGTAAAATACAGATCACATAAAATTTACCATCTTAACCATTTTGTGGCAGAACAAGGGGCTGAACTGTCCCCTCCTGTCAGGAACAGTAACTTTAGAGTGAGGTCAGAGCCACAGCCAGCGTTTCCCACCCCTTCGTGAAGAAGAAATCTGGATTCAGTAATGCCCTGAATAACAGCACAGACTTCAGAGCTGCTGTGCTGAGATGATGAGCCTGGAGTTTCCAGTCAGCCTGGTCTGGGGATCAGATACAGAACACAGGCGAGGCCTGGAGAAGTCCCACTTGGGAGTTCTTCCAGAGGGCTAAGAAAAATACTGAGCGGCGCAGCTCTGTCCAAAATACAGAGATTTTCCCAGATGGTGGTTTCTGTCTCGCCCAGGAAATCCATCATTCCAGATGGATGACTGAATCTATGTGAGGATTCAGTGACTACGTTCCTCTGGTGATTTAGGCATATTTACATCTGATGCTGGAAGGCAAAGCCAGGCTTCAGTGACACAGTCTCGGCGTTCTCACCGCCCTGGCCGTGGAGCTTTTCCTAGTGAACTGCCCGTTGCCCGGCCTGACGCCTGTAGCTGAGCCCCCAGCTTGGCCTAATGCCCTGCTTTCACCATTTGGAATTTTCAATAGTTTCTGAACAAAGTCTGCACACTTTTCTGTGCTCCAGTGCCCACGCATTCTGTAACTGGTCCTGGCCGCCACAGGGGAGGTGAGGTGGAGCCCGAGATGGTGCATTTCTGGCAGGACCCCGGGTGGTGCTGAGGGTTCTGGTCCCTGGTCACCCTCCGAGTAGCAGTGTCAGTCTGAGGTTTGGTAGAGCAGAAACTTGGAAGGCATCTGAAAGACACTGCAGAACCCAGGCCTCTGGCAGGGGGATTACTCACCACAACTGTTATGTGAAGCATAGATTTCTATGTTTCGTAAGCTTTTGTACTTTTTCCCCAGGAGTTTATCCCGAATTAACTAAAGGCAGTGACGTGGAGCAGTTACACAGCTTGTTCTGTTCTCAGTGTATTTGAACTGGAATAATTTTGGAGAAATGGCTTTCTGTGAGGTGTGCCTGGGAACTGGGCTCCAGCTGGGTCAGACACCAGCCTGGGTCTCTGGCTCCCTCCTCCCAGGCGCTGGGTGCTGATTGGAATGGCCTTCACGGTCTGGGGTTTGTAGGTTGAGTTTGGAATTAGAGGAGAGGACGCTCAGACGTGCAGCCCAGAACAGGCAGTGCAGCCCAGCCCACCCGGGTTCAGCTCTGAAGTTTGGGCCAAACCCTAGCTAACAAACAGTTGCTGGTCATTGCTAAAGGAACGTATCTCCACTAGGGACCTTGTGGCTCATATTGTCTTTGGATCCCCTAACCATAATGGCCATCATTTTACTCTAATTTTACTCCAGCTTCTAAGAAACTGCTCTTTTGGTAGGAAAACAAAAAGAAGTTATTTTAAGGAAAATATTATGTGGTATGTAGCAGATACAGTCTTGCTGCAAGGAAAGCTACCCTGTCCCTGAGCCTGTCAGCCCCATAGCATGTCCTTACAGAGCTCTGGGCTCCAGATCACGTTCCTCTGGGGCGGCTCTATCTGTGGGATCACAGGGTTCATGGCTGGTTCATTTCACAAGTCCCTGGTATTTACATTTCTCTGTCCTTCCCAGTTGCACCCGCCTCTCTCCCCTCTTGGCTAATGAATGTATTTTTCTCTTTTTTCTTTTATCTCAGCCTGAGATTCCACCAGTCCCTTCATTCCTGAGTGAATGTACTGTGTCCACACTCTGGGGAGGCTTGTGTTATTCTCCACACTTTAGAAAGGCACAGGGTATGGTGTATCAGACAAGGCCCCGCACCCCTTCAGACCCTCTGGCCCCTCGGCTTTCTCCAGCCACTGCCACAGGGGGGGAGTTCCACGTGGCTTTGATCCTTCTCATGCCCACGCAGCCTGGCAGCACCTTGCTTTGAGTTGGCTCCTTGACTGTACGTCATGCCCCAGGGAAACTCACTGGGCACGCACATGTGCACAGCAATGAAATGTCAGCAAGTGAGCATTGGAGGGCCCACCCTTGGCAATGGAGATGGGAGCCGGTTGACAGGTGCTCTTATTTGACTCCCGGGGTAGTGCGGAGGCACTGTGTACTCTGCTCCTCTCCTGGTTCCTGCTCTGGGGCACTGACTCGTGGCCGGCTCTGTAACACGTGTTCATGCTGGCCTTGCTCTTGCCCTGTGTTACTCCCCAGTCTCTCACTCCTGCTCCCTGGGATGGTTTCCAAACAAAATAGCTGGGAACCTGGACTAAGAACTGTTGGGTGGTGGTGGGGAGGGGAAATGTTGAAATGGGAGAATTCTCCCTTTTTTTTTTTTTTTTGAGGCTTTATTACCCAGATTTAATCTGTTACCCAAGATTAAGGGTCCATAAGGTAAGAATCAGTCCTTACCCAGTCATCACTGCAGGCTGGTTTTTCTCTCTTCCAAAACTAATGCTTCCTTACTCTCCCTGACTCTGATGCCCGCAGAACCCCACAGCTGAGCCCCTTGACCTACCTATCTGCAGATGAACCTAGCTCATGGCTTGGTGTAGAAAATTGCTGCAGCCTGCACAGCTAGTCAAACCAGACCTGAGGAGGGGCGACGGGGGACTAAGAAAGACACAGAGACATTATATAGAGAAAAGCTGGGGCCACGTGGGACACTGCTCTCTGATGGAGAAACAGTGACCCTGAGCCAGCTCAGCATGTTTATTATATAGCAATAATGAATGGGGGGAGGGGGGGAGTTTAAAAGCTTCATTATCTTCAACACCAGATGTTTCCACCGGTGTCTGAGCTCAAGGTGGAGACTGTCGATACATTCTTGCCCACGGCTCAGAAAAGGCTCCTGCGTGGGCCTTGACAGCTTGCAGGATCAACAAGAGGCCTTGGGCAGAAAGCTCCTGGGTGAGCCTTGCAAACACCACAGGGTCTTGCCCATGGCACAGAAAGCTCCTAGGTGAGCTTTGCAAACACCACAGGGTCTTGCCCATGGCACAGAAAGCTCCTGGGTGAGCCTTGCAAACACCACAGGGTCTTGCCCATGGCACAGAAAGCTCCTAGGTGAGCTTTGCAAACACCACAGGGTCTTGCCCATGGCACAGAAAGCTCCTGGGTGAGCCTTACAAACACCACAGGGTCTTGCCCATGGCACAGAAAGCTCCTGGGTGAGCTTTGCAAACACCACAGGAGCAACAAGAGAACTTGGCTCAGCCGCCCTCCACATCTCCCCCTTTTTTGTTTTTTAAATCTTCCTCCCTTTTTTTTATTTTAAATCTTCCCCTTTTCTGTTTTTAAATGCATGCGGTGAACATCTACTTGGACTCTTCTGAGATGGGTTCGGAAGATTCGGCAGCTGACTGACAGGAGACAAGACAGTATTATTAGAGCAATAACAAATCCAAACAAGTATCATGTAGTATGTTTAAGAAGATTGAAAGGGTTGAAACTCTTAAGCTTATTTAAATATTTTTAGCCAATTGTGTTGGATTAATAATATCATTATGGCTATTTTGAATGTTTTGTCTATGTAGTTGCTGTAAATTAAGACTGGTATTATTATGCGTCTAATTTCCCTGGAGGTGTAACTTAACTTTGTCCCAGTTCCCCTGAGTTTTATTATATGGGACTGAAGTAACACAGATAAAACTGTAAGCAGCATGGCAAAGCAACTTTTGTGGAGCTTTAATGCTCTCAATTTGATTTCCTAGTTGGATAACTATGGCTTCCAAAGCATTTAATTTTGTTTTTAATTTGGTGTTAATATTTTCTTGATTGTATAAAGCAGCAGAGGTATTTTGAGTTCAATTATTTACAAATTGAGTATTGTGTATACTTTGAGTCAGGGCTAATGAAGCAGTTACAGTAGAAGCAATAAGACCAACAATAGCGGTAATGTGAAAAATAATCAATCCTAAAGATTTTTTATGACGAGTCAACTGGTTTTTAATTTCTATCAAAGCTTGTAGCCCAGTTTTATGATACCAATCTTCTGATATGTTGGTAGGGAGCATAACAAAAGAGGGCTGATAGAGAACTAAAATATCATCATATTATTATCTCTTGTTACACAGTTAGTTAATGTATACTCAGGGCACGAGAAAGAATAGTGTGTGGGAAACTTAGTAATATTTACAGAGCCTGTCACAATCACATAAGGGGCCTGCACACAAGCCCACAACCCAAAACAGGGATTAGCGGGGCGACAGGCCATAGCAATGTTTGCCAAGGAAGAATCAGAATAATTCATAAAATCCAGTGCAGCGGCTAATCGCCAGAGATTTCTTTGTGTTTGACCCTTAGGAGTGGTGAGGATGTTACCTACAAAGCCCCCAGGGGACATGAGATTATAATTAGGGTGTTTAGGGTCTAATCTATGAGACCAGTCAATATCTGAAATCCTGTTCCCATGATATTGATGCTAACAGGGATAGGATTTGCACAGTCCTGCCATTGGGGAAAACCCCTAAATTGAAGGGTTGTGCTGTTAGGGCAATAAGGAAGTGAAGGACACTGATAAGATACAACCCAGGTGTTATGGGGAAATTTTAGTTTAGTCACAGTCTGAATATTTTTTTTTATATCCCATGGACCTATAATATTAGCAATGTCGGTACCTCCATAAGATGTTTTATTCTCAGGTTTAACAGGCAGGCGCCCATACCTGCCTGCGCATGACAGGCAGATTAGAGAGTCTACACTGAAGCCAAGATAAGTATTATTATAGCTCGAGTGGGTGTAATATGTTGGTCATAGTGTCCACCCATCATTGTTGAATCATTAGTGAAAACAGGCGCAGACCCTCCATCCCAAGTAGCTCGATTTACCACTGGAAGGTCCGAGAAATAAGTCTAATAGGTGTCTGTCCCAACCATACTTACCTGGCTGCAAGTCTTTCTAGCAGGCAAGCGCTGCTGAAGCCTGCGGCTGGGTCGCCTGATGACACTCAGCAGCAGTAAGGCCACTGGCATCACAATTTTAAAAATTTAAAGTATATAAGGTATGGTTCAGTTGATTCTGTGGAGTAAGAGGGTATCTTATATCTCCCCCTTTTTCTTTTTGTAATTGTAGTTTTAAAGTTTTTTTTTTATTATTATTATTCTTTGTCCCTGAAGGTTATAAGGAATTTTTGTTTTATGATGAATTTTATATTGTAAGCAAAATTTTTGGAAGGCAGAATTGGTATAAGTTGGCCCGTTGTTAGTTTTTATTTCCTGGGGTTTCCCCAGCTGAGCAAAAGTGGCCAGACAATGATTAATATCATGTTTAATACTCTCCCGCTTCCTCCAGCCTTACCTGCAAAGAGGACTTCCTTCAAAGCTCCTGGGTGAGCCTTGCAAACACCACAGGGCCTTGTTCCTGGGTGAGCCTTGCAAACACCACAGGGCCTTGTTCCTGGGTGAGCCTTGCAAACACCACAGGACCTTGTTCCTGGGTGAGCCTTGCAAACACCACAGGAGCAACAACAGACCTTGGCTCAGCCGCCCTCCACATCTCCCCCTTTTTTGTTTTTTAAATCTTCCCCCCTTTTTTATTTTAAATCTTCCCCTTTTCTGTTTTTAAATGCATGCAATGAACCTCTACTTGGACTCTTCTGAGTTGAGTTCAGAAGATTCGGCAGCTGACTGACAGGAGACAAGACAGTATTATTAGAGCAATAACAAATCCAAACAAGTATCATGTAGTATGTTTAAGAAGATTGAAAGGGTTGAAACTCTTAAGCTTATTTAAAATTTTTTTAGCCAATTGTGTTGGATTAATAATATCATTATGGCTATTTTGAATGTTTTGTCTATGTAGTTGCTGTAAATTAAGACTGGTATTATTATGCGTCTATATTCCCTGGAGGTGTAACTTAACTTTGTCCCAGGTCCCCTGAGTTTAATTATATGGGACTGAAGTAACACAGATAAAACTGTAAGCAGCATGGCAAAGCAACTTTTGTGGAGCTTTAATGCTCTCAATTTGATTTCCTAGTTCGATAACTATGGCTTCCAAAGCATTTAATTTTGTTTTTAATTTGGTGTTAATATTTTCTTGATTGTATAAAGCAGCAGAGGTATTTTGAGTTCAATTATTTACAAATTGAGTATTATGTATACTTTGAGTCAGGGCTAATGAAGCAGTTACAGTAGAAGCAATAAGACCAACAATAGCGGTAATGTGAAAAATAATCAATCCTAAAGTTTTTTTATGACGAGTCAACTGGTTTTTAGTTTCTATCAAAGCTTGTAGCCCAGTTTTATGATACCAATCTTCTGATATGTTGGTAGGGAGCATAACAAAAGAGGGCTGATAGAGAACTAAAATATGATCATATTATTATCTCTTGTTACACAGTTAGTTAATGTATACTCAGGGCACGAGAAAGAATAGTGTGTGGGAAACTTAGTAATATTTACAGAGCCTGTCACAATCACATAAGGGGCCTGCACACAAACCCGCAACCCAAAACAGGGATTAGCGGGGCGACAGGCCATAGCAATGTTTGCCAAGGAAGAATCAGAATAATTCATAAAATCCAGTGCAGCGGCTAATCGCCAGAGATTTCTTTGTGTTTGACCCTTAGGGGTGGTGAGGATGTTACCTACAAAGCCCCCAGGGGACATGAGATTATAATTAGGGTGTTTAGGGTCTAATCTCTGAGACCAGTCAATATCTGAAATCCTGTTCCCATGATATTGATGCTAACAGGGATAGGATTTGCACAGTCCTGCCATTGGGGAAAACCCCTAAATTGAAGGGTTGTGCTGTTAGGGCAATAAGGAAGTGAAGGACACTGATAAGGTACAACCCAGGTGTTATGGGGAAATTTTAGTTTAGTCACAGTCTGAATATTTTTTTTTTATATCCCATGGACCTATAATATTAGCAATGTCGGTACCTCCATAAGATGTTTTATTCTCAGGTTTAACAGGCAGGCGCCCATACCTGCCTGCGCAGGACAGGCAGATTGGAGGGTCTACATTGAAGCCAAGATAAGTATTATTATAGCTCGAGTGGGTGTAATATGTTGGTCATAGTGTCCACCCATCATTGTTGAATCATTAGTGAAAACAGGCACAGACCCTCCATCCCAAGTAGCTCGATTTACCACTAGAGGGTCTGGGAAATAAGTCTAATAGGTGTCTGTCCCAACCATACTTACCTGGCTGCAAGTCTTTCTAGCAGGCAAGCGCTGCTGAAGCCTGCGGCTGGGTCGCCTGATGACACTCAGCAGCAGTAAGGCCACTGGCATCACAATTTTAAAAATTTAAAGTATATAAGGTATGGTTCAGTTGATTCTGTGGAGTAAGAGGGTATCTTATATCTCCCCCTTTTTCTTTTTGTAATTGTAGTTTTAAAGTTTTGCTGTTGTTTTTTTATTATTGCTTGTCCCTGAGGGTTATAAGGAATTTTTGTTTTATGTTGAATTTTATATTGTAAGCAAAATTTTTGGAAGGCAGAATTGTTATAAGTTGGCCCATTGTTAGTTTGTATTTCCTGGGGTTTCCTCAGCTGAGCAAAAGTGGCCAGACAATGATTAATATCATGTTTAATACTCTCCCGCTTCCTCCAGCCTTACCTGCAAAGAGGACTTCCTTCAAAGCTCCTGGGTGAGCCTTGCAAACACCACAGGGCCTTGTTCCTGGGTGAGCCTTGCAAACACCACAGGGCCTTGTTCCTGGGTCAGCCTTGCAAACACCACAGGGCCTTGTTCCTGGGTCAGCCTTGCAAACACCACAGGGCCTTGTTCCTGGGTCAGCCTTGCAAACACCACAGGGCCTTGTTCCTGGGTCAGCCTTGCAAACACCACAGGGCCTTGTTCCTGGGTGAGCTTTGCAAACACCACAGGAGCAACGAGAGACCTTGGCTCAGCTGCCCTCCACAGAAAATACTGTAGGATCCTCAATCTCTGATCTCTAGGCAACCCTCCAACGATAGCCTGGGTACAGGGGAGAATGGCTGGTCTCCGCCTACTCAATAGTGAGAGACCTAAAGGGCCTGGAGTATCAAGGGGATAGTCCAGGCAACATGATGTCCAAAGTGGGTCCAGCAACTGGCACTACCTACGGTTTCAAGCCTCCGTAAGACCATAAACTTAAGGAAAGATATTGCCCTGTCCCGTTTGGCTCAGCGGTTAGAGCGTCCGCCTGCGGTCCAGAGAGACCCGGGTTCGGGTCCCGCTAAGGGCACGTACCTCGGTTGCAATTTGTCACCGGCCCTGGTTGGTTGTGCGGGAGGCAGCCACTCGATGTGTCCCTTTCACGTCGATGTTTCACTCTCTCTCTCTGTTCCTCTCTCTCCCTCCCACTCTATCTGAACAAAAAATGGAAAAATGTCCTCCTTGGGTGAAGATAAAAATAAATAAATAAATAAATAAATAAACAAACAAACTTAAGGAAAGATAGAAAGAAGTGTACTATATAGAGTGGTATAAATATAAAAAGAAATTGACCCCACCTGGCCCGTGTGGCTCAGTGGATTGAGCACCGTCCCATGGACTGAGAGGTCCCAGTTCAATTCCTGGTCAGGGCACATGTCCGTGTTGCAGGCTCGATCCCCAGTGGGGGGTTTGTAGGAGGCAACCGATAAATGTGTCTCTCTCAAGTCAATGTTTCTATCTCTTTCTCCCTTTCTCTCTCTCTAAAACATCAACCAAAACCTATTTTAAAAAGGAAAAAAAAGAAACTGACCCCAACTCCTGTCCTCCCACTGCCCCTGTCCTGGCTCTGTCCTGCCCAGGCATTTTCCTCTCGGGATGGCGTATCATGTTCTTCCTGCATCATACCTTGGCTGTGATCGGCTCCCCAGCAAGTCTGCAAGAACCAGAGGGGGTAGGTTGGGACTCAGGGTACCATCTGAATGCGGTGGATAAAATGTGAAGGAGAGTCCAAGCTGTGACCAGACTGGGGCTTCCTAGGTGTCCACGCTAATAAGCTACTCCCCTCAGAACAGGGAGGTGTCTTGCCTGGTGCATCTCTCCCCAAAACGATTCCATCACCAGTGGAGACTTTTCTCTCACTGGCCTATTAACTACAGTCTCTGTCAGATGACTAGGGAGTTTTATTATTATATATTAATACTTCATCCTTAAGGAAGTAGTGTAGGTTAAGTGAAGGGTCTCAAGCCAGACTGCCTGGGTTCAAATCCTGGCATCGCTACTCACATGCTCAGTGACTTTGAGCAAGTTACTCAATCTCTCTGCAGCCCAGTTTCCTCATCTGAAAAACGATCTACACTGTAGAGTTGTTGCGACGCAGTAAGAATAGCTTGAGGTCAATAAATGTTAGCTATTATTATTTTTATTTTTTAAATTCTCACCTGAGGATATTTTTCCATTTATCTTCAGATAGAGTGGGAGGGAGGGAGGGAGGGAGAGAGAGAGAGAGAGAGAGAGAGAGAGAGAGAGAGAGAGAGAGAAACATCAATATGAGAGAGACACATCAACTGGTTGCCTCCCTTATGACCTCAACCAGGGCCGGGGACCGAACTGCAACTGAGGTACTATGTGGCCTTGACCGGAATCAAACCTGTGTCTCTGGTCCGCAGGCCGACGCTCTAACCATGAGCTAAACCGCCCAGGGTTATTTTCAAATATTCTTCTGGCCAATCTCAGTAACCCGTAATTTATTTTTTAACCAGAACATACAGAGATCCTGGAACAGATAGGGAGCCCAGAAATAAAGCCCGGCCTTTATGGTCAACTAATATTTGACAAAGGAGGTAAAAACATACAATGGAGTAAAGACAGTCTATTCAATACATGGTGTTGGGAAAATTGGACAGATACATGCAAAAAAATAAAACTAGACCACCTTCTTATACCACATGCAAGAATAAACTCAAAATGGATTAAAGATTTAAATGTAAGACTCGAAATCATAAAAATCCTAGAAGAAAACATAGCCAGTAAAATCTCAAACATTTCTCATAGCAATATTTTTTCTGATATAGCCCCTCAGGCAAGGGAAACAAACAAAAAAATAAACAAATGGGTCCACATCAAACTAAAGTGTTTCTGCTCAGCAAAGGATACTATCAACAAAATGAAAAGACAATCCACTTAATGTGAGAACATATTTGCCAATGATACATCTGATAAGGGGTTAATATCCAAAATTTATAAAGACCTCAAACAACTCAACACAAAAGAAACAAACAATCCAATTAAAAATAGGTGAAACACCTGAATAGACACTTCTCCGAAGAGGACATACAGATGGCCAATACATGCTCAACATCACTAATCATGAGAGAAATGCAAATTAAAACCACAATGAGATATCACTTCACACCTGTCAGAATGATTACCATCAATAAATCAACAAACAACAAGTATTGGCAAGGAGGTGGAGAAAGGGGAACACTTGTGCGCTGTTGGTGGGAATGCAGATTGGTGCAGCCACCGTGGAGTTTCCTCAAACAATTAAAAATTGTCCCGGCCCAGTGGCTCAGTTGCTTGGAATGTTGTCCAGTACACCAAAAAGGTTTCAGATTCAATTCCTAGTCAGGGCACATATGAGAGGCAACTGATCAATGTTTCTCTCTCACATCAATGTTTCTCTCTCTCTCTCCCAGCCCCCTTCCTCTATCTCTAAAATCAATAAACGTATCCTCTGGTGAAGATTTTTGAAAAATTAAAAATGGAACTGCCTTATGACCCAGTGATTCTACTTCTGGGAATTTATTCAAAGAAACGGAAACACTGATTCAAAAGAATACATGTTCATTGCAGCATTATTTACAATAGTCAAGATTTGGAAATAGCCCAGTGTCCATCAGTAGATGAGTGAATAAAAAAGCTGTGGTACATTTACACAATGGAATACTACTTGGCCGTAAAAAATAAGGAAATCTTACCTCTCAAGACAACATGGATTGACCTAGGGGGTGTTATGCTAAGTGAAATAAACCAGTCAGAGAAACACAAGTACCATATGATTTCACTTATATGTGGAATCTAATGAACAGAATAAACTAGCAAACAAAATAGAAACAGACTCATAGATACAGAGAACAGACTGACAGCTGTCAGAAGGGAGGGTAATGGGGGCTGGGTGAAAAAAGTGAAGGGATTAAGCAAAAACAAAAGCGCACACACACACACACACAAACCCTCATAGACGGAAAGTAGTATGGTAACTATCAGAGAGAAGGGAGGTGGGGCAGGTAGAAGAGGGTAGAGGGGAGATAAATGGTGACAGAAGGAGACTAGACTATGGGGGGTTAACATACAATACAATATACAGATTATGTACTATAGAATTTCACACTTGAAACCTATTTAATTATCCAATGTAACCCCAGTACATTCTATTAAAAGGTAGATTATAGCCCATCAACTAGTTTTTTTAAAATGTAGATACCACAATGCATTACTAAAATAAAATTATGTATTCCTTAAATAGTGATACCAGAATCATCCTGTGGTTTTTCTAAGGCTAAGCCCTGGAATTCCACTGGTTGCAGAGAGACAGGTTTCAGACGCTCAAAACTTACCACAAGGAAAAGTTCAAAGAAGGATTATGAACAGAAGGAATATTGAGTATATAATTTTTGCATCTAAAGTCCCTCGTTTAGTTCAAGTTAATGAGATAAGATATTACTAAACCACAGAAGCTACCTGTGCCCCTGTCTCTGGTGGCACGCTCCTCCCTGCCTTTCTCCAAAGGTAGCCCCCATCCTGAACTTTGTGTTTATCATGCCCTTGCTTTTTAAATTTATTTTTAAAAAATTTTTATTCCTCATCTGAGGATATTTTTCCATTTATCATCAGATAGAGTGGGAGGGAGGGAGAGAGACACAGAGAGAAACATTGATGTGATAGAGCCACATCAACTGGTTGCCTCCCACACGACCCAACCGGGCCGGGACGAACCGCAACCAAGGTACATGCCTTTGACCGGAATCGAACCCAAGACTCTTTGGTCCACGGGCCGACGCTCTACTGCTGAGCCAAACCGGCCAGGGCTCCCTTGCTTTTTAATCATTGCTTTTATAACATGTGTGTAATCATAAACAATATATGTTAAGGTGTTTGCTTGTTTTTGAACTTTCTGTAAACAGAATTATATTGGATGGATTTACCAATCATAATTTGCCTATTTTGTTCAACGATAGGTTTTTTTAGGTAAGGGCATGTTGATGTCTGTTGTAATCATTCTTTCATTTTCAGTGCTGAATAGTATTCCAAAGCATGAATATATCACAACTTATTTCAATATCTGGGTTGTTTATTTTTTGCTATTACAAACAGGCTTGCTTTTAACACATGTCCTGGTGCAAGAGTTTCATGGGTGGAATTGAATCTAATTGTGGTGAGTTTGGTTGATAATGCCGAGCTGTTTTTCCAGAACGTTTGTACTAATTTGTGTTCTCACCAGCAATGGGTGAGTAGTCCTCTTACTCCACATTCTAGGCCATACTTTTTATGTCAAGTTGGCGAGTGACAAATAGTATCATATTGTACTTTAAATGGGCTTCCTGATTGTTGAGATTGATGAGACATTTGTGCTTGGTTTCCTTTTTCTCAGTTCGTTTTATCTTTATTATTATTATTATTATTATTATTATTGAAGCCCTTTATTTACTTAATACAAAGATTTTTTATTATGTATATTGCAAATATCTTGTCCCAGTTTTTGGCTTTGATTTTCCCTCTCTTTTGACTTAACTTTTTATGAAAGTAGATGTATTTGGTTTTATTTTTAACAAACTCATAATTTCATAAAATTATAACATACAGCCCTGTACTAATGCTGTTTAGTGCTTTGTTTTTTCTCTTTATCAAATTTTAGAATAACGCATTCTAACTCTAGCAAAGGTAAAACATGTCCAATAAGCTGTGCCCTTTTAAGTTTCATATGGCATCTTTTGATGAACACTAATTCTTAACTTTCTTGTGTATGTGGTTTTTTTTTAAATTTGGAGCCATCTTTTACTGTAGACCATTATCTTATTCAGTGCTCTGATGACCAATTTCTGTAACCTAGTTAATGTATTTGCTCCAAGTACAGAGTATATAATTTATTGTTTAGCTATGTTTGCAAACATTGCAAGAGCTATACTTTCATTTTTCTCTCAAACCAGAATGTTTTCTTTATAAGCTAGCACTTTTGTAAAGGATAAGAATTCTGTTTGGCTTTTTCCCCCCCGGATAGTCTTTGAAACTTTCACTGAGGTTCGAATGTAGAGCTAGCAGCCTCTGCCCTTCGGGAGGGGGCTTCTCTGTGGGTGCTGCAGCTGCCTCATACCAGCGCAGCGGAGCCCACTGCTAAACTTTCAGGGAATGTTCAAACCAACTGTTAAATCATCGGCCATTTCAAATGAGCTATGTTGGGAGTATTTACACTGTGGAAATTGATAAACACTGTAACTTAGGCCTTTATATTTTTTTTCTTCCAGAAAGCCAACTGTTAGACATGTCCCAGCACATGCCTGGGACTACTCCTTCTAATTCCAAGTACCATAAATCCCTTCCTTTGTCCGCTTAGGCAAAGCTATAACAGTTCTTGGGGAACAGCTTCAGCACTGAAAGTCTGAATTCCCCACTCTCCATCTTTCAGTTCATTCCAGGAGATTAAAAGAGAACATTACACTCAAACAAATGAAGAAATTATTAAATTCTTGTGGATGCTGTTGAATCTATGTTTATACGGCTGCATTTTCTTCCCAAGAAAACACACATGGGGTGGGAAGGATGCCTACATCAGATAAGAAATCATTTCTGCAGCCGCTCTGAGCTTCTGGAGCAGGACCGTCACCTATATGTTTCTCCTGTAGAGGGCAGCAGCTCCCGGACTCTGAGGCAAGGTGTGGTTTCTGCTCTGGTGGCTCCTCACTCTTGCTGGTCCAGGACTGTGGGAAAACGCTCTCCACTGGACTGCAAGTGTCATAAAGAAAGAAGACTGACTTTCCTACAATCACATGAGTCTAACCTGACCAACTGTCAAACCTAGAAACAATCATTTAAGAGAACAGATGGGTCATGTCTCTCCTCCTGGCCACCTGCTGAAGGCGCGCGGTGAGATTCCACTGGCATTCCCTGGATATCCACCCAGTGACTCTGGCAGAAGACACAGACTGAAAATAACAACACTAACTACAACATGATATGACACAAAACCTCATAATTATTCTACCTTTCAGTGGAGGGGAGGGGGCATGATGGACTACAGAACATTCCCATATTAGTAGACGGTCCGTGTTGCAGTAGAGAGAGCCCCAGCCTTAGAGTCAGAGAGAACTGGGTTTAAATCCAGGTTCCAGAACTCCAAGGCTGTAAGTATATTCATTTCTGCAAACCTCCATTTCCCTCTTCTGAAACGGGACAGTACTTCCCAGGTAGCAGGGTAGTCGAGAGAATCATTGATCATACAGCAAGTGCTCAAGTCTTGTTTACCTTCCCAGGGGCACCAGTGGACAATCTCAGCACAGACACGACTGTCGTAGCCTGGGGGACTGAACTCACACCAATGAATAGAAGTGAACAAGGCCTTCCTTGAATTTGTCACATGGAAACTGTGAGCCTGAACTTGCTGACCTTTATATTGGCCATGGGTTGGCTGGCAGGAACCTTGGTTGTGCTTTTGGCAATCTGTTCATCTCCTTTTATTAGGACCGTAATCCTACCAGACCAGGACTCCACTCTTACTACCTCATTTAATTTTAATTACTTCCTTAATCCAAATACAGCCATACTAGAGGTTAGGACATCCACATAAATTGAAGGTGGGGGACACAATTCAGTCCGTTGTACTGCCTCTTCCACAGCTGGCTTACAGGAAGTTCCGCAGCATTCTACCTCCTGTCCCCAGGAACCAAGTGGCATTCCCAGCAAGTTCAACTACATCCTGGGTGGTTTCTGCCACGTTTCATTGGCACCACATGGAAAGTTCTTGTTTGTCCACTCTGGCTTCTGACACCCAGTCATCTTTATCAGCCTTCCGATGGGCTACAGACTTTCCAACAAGATCTAGATCTCAGCCTTGTGGGGCACCCTTTCTCAAATGTATTCCTTCTTGTATTCTTTGCTACTTAGTAGTTAATATTATTATCCATTAATGATCCTTGTATCAAAATTACTCTTCACTACCAACTCCACAATTAGAGCTAGTTAAGGTGAAGAAGCTGCAAGGAAATATTCACACGTGAGAGGGTGTTACATCTGCATTTAGGCTTGAAACGAGGCAATAAAAAATAGAGTGGAAGAAAACTGCTTTGAGGCATTTCTTAGGTGGGCTGGACAGAAATCGGTTAATAACAGGATTTGCAGATGCTGCTGAGAAATGAACAGAAGATCAGGTGGCAGTTGCTGGAGCAGGATCCCATGGTCCTGTGTCCATGGCTGTGTGCCCTACCCCCAGAGGGACTAAATTCAGGGCACTAAGACAACACCTGGGGGCAGAGAAGGTGACAGGGCATGATGGACAGGGAGTGAAAAGGAGCAACAAAGTAACCAAGAAACCCGGAGAGAGGAGCAGGTCTGACTCAGAGAAGGGTGGCTGCAGGGTGTCTGGGCTGTCGACTTGGAGTGTGTCCCTGCACACAGACACAGGCACAGGCTCGGCTTTCACCTAGGTGACCATCCATCAGCCCTAGGCACCAAACGAGTAGTCCTTATACCAAAAATAGACACAAGTTTTCAACATTAAACTCTTGAGCATTTATTAGACAGTTGTTATGTGCCCTCTGTCAGCATCTGGGGATGTAAAAGTCAATGACCTGGTGTCCCTGCCCTCAGGGACTCACAGCCCTTCTCCTGAGAGCAGAGTGAAGGAGATCAGTACTTGTCGGGCAGGCCGGGAGGTCTGTAGCGATTGGGGTCTTTGCCACTCCGGCCCCATTCGTTGGCTTCCTGGTCAGCCCTTGAGTCCTCCTTTCCATGGCCGCTGGATCCATGTTTAAAAAGGTCAGTGACTCTCTGGGAAGCCTCTCTGGCATCACTGGAATAGAGAAAGGCGGGTAGGAGGTGAATCGGGGGCTGATGAGAAACAGCCCAACCTCCTCCTCTGTCCCCTTTCCTAGGGATTAATGACTCTGAGAGGAGCCAGGAAAGACGCTGAACACTGACCCTGCCCAGCAAAGCCCACTCAGCCCCGAGTGATCCCCTCACGCTGGGTGGGCAGCACCCACAGTCCCTGGCCCCAGTCTCTCCTTCTGGGGACAGACCCATGAGCCATCTCAGGCTGCGCTGGCAGCTCAGGCCCTGCGCTGGACATGGATGGAGACGGTGCACAGGACGAACATAAGGAGGAGCCCACAACCCCGATGGGGCCTATACCCTCCTGATTCCAAAGTCAGCCAAGCTCTGCTCACCCGTCCTGCATCCCCAGGTGCCGTTACCTGATCACTTTAGCAGCCCAGGCGCCCCCTGGTCCCCTTTGTGCAGCGTCATAGTTGCCCCGGGCGTGGAAGTATTTGTCTGAGTTTTTGTAATTGGCTTCTCTCATGTCAGAGTAGGCTCTCCACATGTCTTTGGCCCCTGGGAAGGAAAGGACATGGCACAGGTATCAGGTGAAATACCAGAGATCCATGTCACCCCTTAGGGAGGAATCAAGGAATGGAAAGTGGACCACTGACTCGGTTTCAGCCTGTGGTCACAGCACCCTGGAGACCTCAGGTTGAGAAGAACATTCCTCAAGCCAAGTTGGCTTCTCCAGGTGACTCTAACAGAGTCATTTAGGTGGGGACACAGCTGTGTTGTACCTGGTGGTCTGATCCCTGTCATGCTATCTATGGGGTCCAGCTCACTTAGGCCTCTAGGACATATGTTTAAAGGAGAGAAGGGAGGTGTCAGTCCAGAACAGCATTTCTCTACTTCAGCACTACTGAAATTTGGGGCTAGAGAATCCCTTCTCGTTCCGGGCCTTCCTAGTACTGTAGGATGGTCACCAGCATCCCTGCATCTGCCCACTGGATGCGGGCAGCACATCCCCCGGTGTGACAACCAAAGTTGTTTCACACACTGCCGCACGGCCCCGGGGCACCGAGTTGCTCGGGATCAAGAACCTCTGGAATGGAGAGGAGCTACATAGGACCATTCAGGGGACTCGGTGGGCGAAGTGGTGACATGGAAAGCAGATTCTGAGAAAGGCACACAAATAGCTCTCCTGCATGACGCCCAAGAAATGTAGTTTTGCAGCCCAGCTGGTGTGGCTCAGTGGCTGAACGTCAACCCATGCACCAAGAGGTAACCAGTTTGATTCTCAGTCAGGGCAAATGCCTAGGTTGTGGGCCAAATCCCCAGTGGGGGACATGCAGGAGGTGGCCAATCAATGTTCTCTCTCATCGATGCTTCTATCTCTCTCTCCCTCTCCCTTTCTCTCTCTCTAAAATCAATGAAGAAAAAAAAAGGAATAGAGCTTCCAACTCTGAAGAGAAAATATCTCTTGTGCCTCATTCTAAAAAAAAAAAAGAAATGTAGTCTTGCAGACAGAATGCATGTCACGGTGACTTGAGTCCCTCTGTGTCTTAGGGCATAAATGGCATCTGGAAACTTGCTAAGCAGACTGGGGCGCTGCCCTGAGCGAGCAGGTGCTAGAGCACTGACCTGTCTCCCAGCCTCGGCTGCGCTTGCTCATCACCTGGGGAGATTTTGAAAGTCCGATGCCCCATCTCAGGCCAATCACCTCAAACTCTCTGGGGGAGGCTCTCGGGCCTCACCAGTTTGTAATGCTGTCCAGGTGATTCCAGGGTGTAGCTGAGGTTGATAACCACCCAGCTGTAGGAAGTGGTACTCAGACACGTCTACCTTGCACATCTGGCCTCACACACAGCTGGGTTCAAACTCTGCTCTGCCCCCTGCTGACCGGCAGGTAGTCTCTGGTCAACAGACTCACTGCTCTAAGCCCCCAATGGGGGAAGATGCCTGCCCACACAGCTATTCTCCACTTAAAGTGGGTGACCCACTGTCCCAGCTTGACCAGACTGTCCCTGTTTGCCTGGAACTGTCCCAGTTAGCAGTGAAAACGCCATGGAAAACTGCTCAGACCTGGGTAAACCAGGAGAGGTGGTCACCCTAAATCACATGAACCCGCTGAGTTCCTAGAGAGGGCTTCATGGATGTTGCTAGTTCCCCTTTGTCAGTCAAAAGGCTGGAAAAGGGTGGCAAACAGACTAGAGCAGGGACAGGGTCCCAGACTATAGGAAGTCCCAGCAAGAGCTAAGCTGCAGTTCTCTCTAAACTATCCAATTAGGACATGGAAGGTGGGAGAGGGGCTAGAGAGCCAGCAAGACAGGGAGAGAGGAGGAGGAGACAAAAGGTGGGTAGTTTTAATCATACTTTGTGCAGTTTGGGCTGAGGGAAATTTTATACCATTTCAAGACTTATTCTGTGTCTTCTAGTCACACTTACCTTTCAGCTGAGAACCATGATTGTTCCTTCCCTAGCAACTGACTCCGATAAATCCTCTGGTTTTCCATCTGTTTGATGAAAAGCTCCCCAAACACCTGGCACATTCTACACATCAGGCAACACAACCTCAGACAGTCGCCCCAACCCTGAAGGGCACTCAGGGAGAATCCTAGTGGCCATTGATGTCATCCCCCCTCCAGCTACTTTACCTCCATAAGCCTGGCCCATGAATGATAGCCAGCCCTGGCTGCTGACGCCCAGGACCAAGGAGCAGAACACGAGGCCTGTGCACAGCTTCATGGTGCTGAAATGAAAGGGGAGGGTCAGGGAGACAGGGCAAGGCTGGCACCCCTCCTTTTCCATTTGTTCTCATGAGATGCTGGTGTCCATCTAGGAAACAGTGCAGTAGGGCCACACCCAGCCACGGCCCTCAGTTCTGAACCAGCCACCCTGAACCTAGGACTGTCTAAGAGGTCACCACTTTGGCGTCGATGGAGGAACAGGGCAGTTAGGACCAAACCGACCCTCCTGAACAGCCTGTAATTAATCAGAAAGCATTTACCCTGTGCTACTCAGCCAGCACAGACCTCATACACACAAATGCAAAACAGAATAATTATTTTTCAATGAATTTACAATCTTGCTGAAAGAGAAAACAGAGTAAGTTTTCAGAGCAATCACTCCCTGGAGTGGCCCCTCACCTGATTTCTGGTGGAGAGAGCTGCTGGTCCCTGTGTGCTGGGGACAGGTGCCTGCTATTTATGTATCCTGAGCCCTCCCTGCTTAGGTCATGGGGAGGGAAGAAAAGCCAGACTTGGCAGACAGGGACCGTCCCACCTGGTAATTTCCCCAAGAAGGTACAAAGGAACACTTACTGTACAGCAGTGGTTGTCTCCCTGCACAGGTCATTTCCCCATTGTGCAACCCCGAGGATCACGGTAGACCTGCTCTGGCCTGGCAGCCAGGGGTCAGGGGACCGCTGTGCTGTCAGAGTTGAAGGGGCTGAGGCAGGGCCACCTGGGCTGTGGAGAGGAGGGGTGTGGAGCACCAGGATGGGGCACCCAGGCTGCTGGAGGGTTTGCAGTTAGAGAACGTCTCCTCCAGCCAGGACCTTGCTTTACTGGTCCTTTCCTCAGGATGGTCCCTGCTGGGCCAGATGGCAGATGTGTCAGAAATGCATCCCTTTGAGTTCATGCCTAAAGCCCTTGAGTTTCAAAAGGGACAGGCTAGCCACCAAATCTCATGGATACCCTGGAAGGCTGCTTCCTCCACTCTGTCTGCACATGCTCAGCTCTCAGCCCCAGCACACAGAGAAGCCTGCTCAGCTGGCTCAGCTACTGAGGAAGTGTATTATAGGAGCTGGCCCCTTTATTTTATTTTATTTTACAACTCTGCATGCTGACGGATGGTTACTAGAGTTACGGAGTGATCACTTTGTAAGTTATATCAATGTCAAATCACTATGTTGTACACCTGAAACTAATATATTGTATGTCAATTTTACTTTCATTTTAAAAATGTTTAATTAAAAAAATAATTATCTGGCTTCTTTACTGGGGGCAATCAAGTGGAGGGGCTCTCCTTCCCCTCACCCAATCCTGGAGACACCTGCTATGGAAATGGAATTGTTTAGATGACAGGAACTGTCAAGGCCCAGGGCAGGCTGCTCTAACGTATCCCATAATGGTGTATTGACTCCTTTGAATTAAAGGTACTTGACAAGCAGCCAATGCAAGAAGGGCACGTCAACCCTGCCTTGTCTCCCTGAATGCAGGAAATAAATCGCCCCTGTGCATGGTGCCCTCCCTGCTCCAGGGTGCTGAGAGAGACGCTTATGGCCAGAGTTAAGGAGAGCCTGTACATACCAACCTAGTCCCCCACTACTACAAATTATGCAGTCGAGTTTCCCACATTTGGGGAAATCGTGGGGGTCAGCACATCCAGAGTGCAATGGACAAGCCATGCCCTGGGAAAACCACCCAACCTTATTACTTCCTTACTAAATTACTACCCAAGCTCAAACTTTACTTAGATTCCTCCCTAATGAGGACCAAAACCTAAACTTCTTTGTCCTGTCAGATCTTCACACATTTATTGTTTCTTTGTCCAAAAAGTATTAAAACCTGGCTGGTTCGATCACTTGTCTGAACATCATTTATGATCTCCCATGTCCACATATTAAATTTGTTTTTCTCCTGTTCATCTGGTCTTATGCCAATTTTATTATTAGTTCAGCCATAAGAACTCAAGAGGGGTAGGGAGGGACTTTCCCCTCCCTAATATGAAAGGACAGAGGGAGGTAAGATCTGTTATGGGGAAATGGCAGCCGACTGCGGAAGTTCCGGGGGAATAGCAGGGCAGAACTCTTTGTCTCCTGTCCTTTCCTAGGAGTGGGGGTATGGGGTGCCACTATCTGTCTTCTTGTCACTGTGAGTCAAAATATCAGCAGTGTCAGCCCAGTGAGACCTGTATTTATGAGGCTTGTATATATACTGTATAGGAATAGAGCCTTGCCCAGCCGGTGTGGCTCAGTGGTTGAGCATCGACCCATGTACCAAGAGGTCGCCAGTTCGATTCCCGGTCAGGGCACATGCCCAGGTTGTGGGCCAAATCCCCAGTGGGGGGCATGCAGGAGGCAGCCTGTCGATGTTCTCCCTCATCAATGTTTCTATCTCTCTCTTTCCCTTCCTCTATCTCTAAAATCAATAAAGAAAAAAAAAAAAAGGAATAGAGCCTCCAATTCTGAAGAGAAAATATCTCTTGTGCCTCATCCTAACTCAAACATTCCAGAAAGAGAATCCTGGCCATTCTAGTTCAGCCTAAACAAATTGGCTTTGTTCCAAGCTGTCTAAAGACAAATTGAAGAGAAAGGTTGATCTGCCTGAAACCAAATGAAGTTTATTCTTATTTCTTCCCTTTGCCTGATATTTTTGGACTAGCCAACAAGTATACTCTTTTTGACTCTCAACTCCCTTCTCATTTAGTCAACTATTATCTTGTTATTTGCCATTGTTTGAGATACAGAGTCTCAAACTCTCAAACTATTGGTTTGAAGAAGAAATGTAGCATATGGAGAAGAGAGATATGCCAAGATTTTCTTTGACTTTACAAAGATTTTTTATATGTACTTATACCATTTGGGAACAGAAAATGTCAATTACATCCAATAGAACATTATTACCAGGGCAACAAATCATCAGTTAAGACAACCAAGCTGACTTCTTTTTTGAGATTAAAAGTACAGAAAATGTGAAAAATTTCTGAAGTCCATTTGCCTTATAAGACTATTTAAAAAAGAAAAAACAAGCCCTGGCCGGTTTGGCTCAACGGTTAGAGCGTTGGCCTGTGGTCCAGACAGACCCGGGTTCGGTGCCCGTTGGGGGCACATACCTCAGTTGCAATTTGTCTCTGCCCCTGGTTGGTCATGCGGGAGACAGCCACTCGATGTATCCGTTTCACATCAATGTTTCTCTTCTCTCTCTCTCTCTCTCTCTCTCCCTCCCACTCTATCTGAACAAAAAATGGAAAAATGTCCTCGGGTGAGGATAAAAAAAAAAACACAAAAAAACTCTTCCAAGAACCAACTTTAGTTTAAATGAATTAAAATTAACGATAGAAACCATGCTTATCACTCTATCTGGTATGTAAGAGGCACTCATCCATCACTTGATTCATTCTACGGGCACCTGCCGAGCTATTCGCACATGCCAGCACTCCTGTGTGTGCTGCGATGTCTCCAGCCTCCTGATGTCTGTGTTGTAGTGATCAATCAATCAGTACGTAACACAAAAATAGCAACAGCCCTCATTATCTAAATGGGATCCACTCCTGACAATGTGTTAGGTAGCAATTGATTTTAGGGGGTCAGGGGTAGCAAATTTTCAGTAATAAATTATTTTCACAAATATTATCAGAACCACTCAAACACACACTTAAGAATATATCAAGGCTATCTGCACAATATAAAACAATTAAAACACAAATTACCTGATTGGTTAATAATTAATGAGGCTGCCCTGGCCGGTTTGGCTCAGCAGTTAGAGCGTCCGCCTCCAGAACAGAGAAGCCTGGGTTCGGTTCCTGCTAAGGGCATGTACCTCAGTTGCAGTTTGTCTCCGGCCCCAGTGGGGGTCCTGTGGGTGGCAACCAGTCGATGTGTCTCTCTCATCTCAATGTTTCTCTCTCTCTCTTCCTCCCTCTCTCCCTCCCACTCTATCTGAAGATAAATGCAAAAATGTCCTCAGGTGAGGATAAAATAAATAAAATAAAAATAATAATTAATGAGCCCATTACGTTGTTTTGTGTACAAGTTACTATAATATCCTAGAAAGTTGGACATGAATTCCATTTTCTTTTTGCACTGCAACAAAAATGTACTATAAATTTTAAAACTTAAGGAAATTGTTTAAAAATAATGAATATAAATAATCTTTGCATGACAAAATATATAGGACTTTTGATGACAGAGTAAGTGAGAAAATACATATCTAAGATTTGTCTCTGTCCAAATTCAAGAAACTGAGTGACAGTCTTTTCTACTTGGCACTGGAGACTGTATACAGATGGCTGTGAACACTGGTCTGAAGCCACAGATGATGCACTTATTGAAATACACACATGTAAAATGGATAGCTGTTTGTGCTGACTTTACTTTCTAAGTAAAGTCAAGTCTTGGTAATATGAGGCTGTGTTTGAGTTGACTTTTTGAGTGCACATTAATGTTTATGTCTTGATCACTCATTAACAACAGGCGTCACTGTTGCCTGCATGAGATGTAGACGCTCTTTCCCATTCTATTGTTGGAAAGGCAGGAGGTGTAGTCCATGGCAGAAGACAACGTGGGAGATCAACATGGGATGGGCGAGTTTCCGTTTTTATAACAGGGGAAGGAAATGAGCAAAGTTAAAGGGGGAATTCACCACTGAGCCTTCTCATCCATGGATCTTTGGAAAGCTGTAGTGGAAGGGCAGGTAGAGAGAGTTGAGACTGACCCAGAGAGAAATGCATCTACATGAAGGAGAGCAGGGTTAAAGGAAATCGTGGTTTGGCATACTGGTTAGTGACAGCAGGCTGAGATTATTTATTGCTTTGGGGCTGAGTGTGGGATGAGTGTTGTGAAAGGCAGATACTTATGAGCCAGTAGAACTGCCTCCCCAAAGTCCTAATGGAAACGAACAATGAACAAAGTCAAATGAACAATGGAGATGCCTCCTTAGGACAGGAGTGTTTCTTTATCTATGAAATAAACTTTCATAGAGCCACAGTCAATTCATTCTTGCTAACATGTGCCCCAGATCTCCTAGGAATGACTCTCCTTTACTCATTATAGAACAATCCATCTGCAAAGCTCTTTCTGATGGAGATGGTACAGAGAAAATTTATATTGAGAATATACATGGCTCACTCAAGGACCAGAACTAGGGAGGCACACAATGCCTTGGACAGTGCTCTTTCTACTCCCACTCTTTGCCTCCATACCTTGACAGATGTTCTTTCGTGGAAAGTTGTACACCCCTTAAAAGTATGAGGGGTGATTTGTGGTAATTCCAGGTGGGATGATTTCATTTGGAAGAATGCCACCGAATGCAGATTTCTCAGCCTCTGGCAATAAAAACCCAGACTTTGCCCCATTCCATTTTGCTATGCTTATCTCTAACAGAAAGTTGCAAAATACCGGAATACTTTTCCAGTAGAGATTGTGACACTGAGTTCCCATCGCAGATCCTAAAACCTAGCCACTTGGACTTGGGGACAGCACAGCATAGAGGAGCCAAGTCCTGGATTCAGACAGATCTAATATGACTTATGCTCTGCTGTGTACTCCTGTTGTGGAAGAGCATTTAATGACTTGGAGAAGTGTGGATGATGTCTTAAGGGAAAACGAATACAATGGAACTTGATCCCATTTTTGTTCAAAGACATTTTCCCCCCGTGAACCACACCCTAGGAAGTCGCACATCAAACAACATCCCTGTTTCTAGTCAGTGAGAAGTGTTCATGTTGCTCTGGGCTTTCAGAATTCCCTAAAAGGACGTTTGTACTCATTTATCAACTCTTCATGGAGTGCCTTCTGTGCAGCAGCCACGACCCTAGATGTGGGGCATACATGGAGATGGGGGTGAGGAAGCAGATCCAGGCTCTGCCTTCAAGAAAATGAGACATGCAATTGGACAGAAACATGATTAAACATGCATAGAAAAGAAATCTCGTACTTATTTGATGATAAAAGCAGTAAGATGCCAATAAATAAAAGGGAAAGATTATGAGCACCAAAAGTATAATGAAAGAAAGGAGAAGACAAGGTGTCACTAATCCTCCTAAGATTGTTGACTCCCCAAAGAACAACTATCCCCAGGGACTAACATCATTACTCATTCCATCCTGTCCTTAAATTAATTATATCAGACATGGCTCGGCTGTCAAAAGGTCCCCTGCCCCTTTACTTCCTGCCCTCCCTCCACTGATTCTTGGAATTGGGAGGACAGAAGATATCACTTCCCTCTTGTTTTGTTCTACTGCACAAGCTAATCAGCAGGTATGTAATAGGACCAACTGTTTAATTAAATATAGGGACTCGTAATTCTGTTTGCTGTGTGTCCCTTCTTACAAAGTCCACACCCCGTCATGAAGAGAGGACACTTTCTTCCCAGCATGGCCTGTCCAATTTGCATTCTCTAGGCACCAGGGAACCCGAGTTCAAACCTGTCTGTACTCAGTCCTTCGTCTCTTCTCCCAGAGGCTGTGGGCTGAGCTTCACTGCTCCCCTGAACCCTCCTGGACTCTACCTGATGGAACGAACAAGGAAAAGGACATGCTGGGGTCCAGTCAGCAGCCCACCACCAGCAACAGCGGGGCTGCCCTTAGAGTCTGGAACTGGCACTGTGAGTACACAAAAGGCTCTGCACTGTCTTTCAAAATATTTTATTTTTCATCCAGGTGGTGTGGCTCAGTGGTTGAGCATTGACCCATGCACCAAGAGGTCGCCGGTTTAATTCCCGGTCAGGGCACATTCCCAGGTTGTGGGCCCGATCCCCAGTGGGGGGCATGCAGGAGGTGGCCATCGATGTTCTCTCTCACCGATGTTTCTCTCTCTCTCTTCCTTTCCCTTCCTTTCTCTCTAAAATCAATAAGGAAAAAAATTTTTAATGCAGCCTTAAAAAAAAAAAACATACAGCATGTAATTTTTATAAATTTTTAAATTTTTCTTCTTTTTAAATATTTGCAAAAAGGAGTAGTGAATTACAGACAACTCAAAACCCCAAGTCCCTTATGGAACTGCATAGTATTGGTGGAACTAAGAGCTCATTTGGGGAGGAAAATTATTTGAAGTGTCAATAATTCTTCTTAAGCTTTGTTTAACAGTTCAGGTCAATAGTAATAAGTACATCTTACGAATCCTTCTGTACCAATTACGTTATTCAAATATCTAGATGGTTAAGCATGTTTTTCAATTTTACAAAATAGAAAAGCTTTTCATCCTAGATGAACAATAAAACGTTATGTAAAAAAGAGACTCCTATTCCTTTACATTCACTGGCAGGAAGATCTAACATGGGAAATATACCGTTTATGATTGAGCAAAGTCAAATTTTTAGATTTACCGGAGAGTCTGTCTCAGTCGGCTGAGTTAGCAAAATGAGGAGTGCTTGTTTGGCCTTGTGCCTTGTTCTGGAGCTCCCTGGTTTCCCTCACCTCCAGAGAGACGTGGTTTACAACATAGTGGTTCATAAACAAAAAGTCTTTCAGGTCCAAGTGATTTGCCTTCCAATTTTTCTTTAACTAAAACCGATTCTCTGCTTAAATGGAGACTCACACCACTCTCTCCATATCCAGTACTGTATCCTCTGGTCAGACCTCCTTCAGAATCAGGGCCCTCCCCCTTCTCCGAAGCCCCCCGACGTGATTCAAGAGCTCCCCATTCACCACATCTACTCTCAGGGATGGGGAACTCACAGCAAGGAGTCCTGACCCCACCGGATCTTCGAAGGGAAGCTAGGGCAGGTGCAACTAACTCACAGAAATACTAGGGATAATGATGACATGAGTCTCTGCTGGCATAACTGACCTTTTTGTTATTGTTGTTGTTGTTAATCCTCACTTGAGGATATTCTTCCATTGATTTTTAGATAGAGTGGAAGGGCGAGAGAGAGGGAGGAAGAGAGGGAGGGAGAGGGGGAGAGAGAGATAGATAGATAGAGAGAGAGAGAGAGAGAGAGAGAGAGAGAGAGAGAGACATCGATGTGAGAGAGACACATCGATTGGTTGCCTCCCGCACAACGCTCTAACTGTTGAGCCAAACTGACCAGGACATAACTGCCCCTTTTGCCATGTAGCCATGCTTACCTCCAGGCTCTGCACACTTGGGAAGGTGTGAAATACTGGCATTTGGACCAGTCAGAAGGTTTCAGGGTCAAGGAAGAACTGAGCCTGTGGCTTCCTGTGGTCCAACTGGCTACATGTCCCAAACCTCCTTCTCAACTCAAATCCTGCCACTTTTCCAACTCCAGTCCTGTGGGATCCCGCAGACAGGTGGAGGATCATCAGAGAAGGAAACATTCTGTGTTTGCTCATACTTTCACCCCAACGCCATGCCAACTCCAATGAGACTCATAAGCTCCAAATCCTGACTTTCTTTAATGCATCAGGGCCAACTCCTCACCCTGCCTCTCAACGGGTATCCCTGCCTGGCTGACTCAGGATGCTGCTCTCCCACTGATGATGATGTGTGCAGGGTCTCCTGTTGTTGTTTTTTCATTTTTTTTCTATTTTCAACAGTTTTGGTTCTCTTTTCCGCATGAAATATTTGTAACGATAAGAAGACTGTTGTTTAAAACACAGGTGTTATGATTCAGACAGATCAGGAGATGACCGCCATGAAAAGATAGTGTTAGAGGCGCTCTGCTACTTGGAGGCCTGGTGGCTTTGCCCGCTGGGCTCCTTATCCTAGACGTCAGCGCTCTGGCCTGGAATGTATGTGGGTGTGAGCAGCACAGGTTCAAGCATGGACTAACTCGGTGGTACGGTGCTGGATGTAGTGTCTGGTGAGGGGACAGTGGTGAGTGACCTCTATGGCAGGGAGTGGAGAACACCACTGTCCAGGTGGAAGTCACGCATACGCTGCTTCTAGGCCACTTGGTCTCCTTCAGCTCCTCCCTGGCTCTGCCCCCTTGCAAGGTGTTTTCTTGGGTCAATGGAAACACTTAGCCCTTGGGGTGTGAAGGTGGATGGGGAGGAAGGAACCAGCAGGAGCTGACAGGACCACCAGCCTCTGTTCACATCCTGGCCTCAGCCCCGCTGGGCTCCAGCACTGACCCTCTCTCACCCCTGAGGAGCTGTGCTGCCCTTATGACACCTAAACTCATAGGGACCCAGGGCAGGCAGTGACCCCAAAGGGTAATACTGGGGAGAAAGAGCTCACCCCCACCTTTCCCCTGACTGGGAGCCTGGCACTTCCCATTGGGATGCAAATTTATCCACAACACTCTCACTCCCCCTGTGAGGGGTCTCCAGGACTGGCTTAGGGAAAGCTAAGTACCCCCATCAATTGCTCCCACTCAGCAGCCAGCTCCTATAATACACTTCCTCAGTGGCTGGGCCAGCTGAGCATGCTTCTCTGTGTGCTGGGGCTGAGAGCTGAGCATGTGCAGACAGGGTGGAGGAAGCAGCCTTCCAGGGCACCCATGAGATTTCGTGGCTAGCCTGTCCCTTTTGAAGCTCAAGGGCTTTAGGCATGAACTCAAAGGGATCTCATTTCTGACACATCTGCCATCTGGCCCAGCAGGGACCATCCTGAGGAAAGGACCAGTAAAGCAAGGTCCTGGCTGGAGGAGACGTCCTCTAACTGCAAATCCTCCAGCAGCCTGGGTGCCCCCATACTGGTGCTCCACACCCCTCCTCTCCACAGCCCAGGTGGCCCTGCCTCAGCCCTTCAACTCTGACAGCACAGCGGTCCCCTGACCCCTGGCTGCCAGGCCAGAGTAGGTCTACCGTGATCCTCGGGGTTGCACAATGGGGAAATGACCTGTGCAGGGAGACAACCACTGCTGTCCAGTAAGTGTTCCTTTGTACCTTTTTGGGGAAATTACCAGGTGGGACGGTCCCTGTCTGCCAAGTCTGGCTTTTCTTCCCTCCCCATGACCCCAGCAGGGAGGGCTCAGGATACATAAAAAGCAGGCACCTGTCCCCAGCACACAGGGACCAGCAGCTCTCTCCACCAGAAATCAGGTGAGGGGCCACTCCAGGGAGTGATTGCTCTGAAAACTTACTCTGTTTTCTCTTTCAGCAAGATTGTAAATTCATTGAAAAATAATTATTCTGTTTTGCATTTGTGTGTATGAGGTCTGTGCTGGCTGAGTAGCACAGGGTAAATGCTTTCTGATTAATTACAGGCTGTTCAGGAGGGTCGGTTTGGTCCTAACTGCCCCGTTCCTCCATCGACGCCACCTTCGTGACCTCTTAGACAGTCCTAGGTTCAGGGTGGCTGGTTCAGAACTGAGGGCCGTGGCTGGGTGAGGCCCTAACTGCTTCCTAGATGGACACCAGCATCTCATGAGAACAAATGGAAAAGGAGGGGCGCCAGCCTTGCCCTGTCTCCCTGACCCTCCCCTTTCATTTCAGCACCATGAAACTGTGCACCGGCCTGGTGTTCTGCTCCTTGGTCCTGGGCGTCAGCAGCCAGGGCTGGCTATCATACGTGGGCCAGGCTTATGGAGGTAAAGTAGCTGGAGGGGGGATGACATCCATGGATACTAGGATTCACCCTGAGCGCCCTTCAGGGTTGGGGCGACTGTCTGAGGTTGTGTTGCCCGATGTGCAGAATGTGCCAGGTGTTTGGGGAGCTTTTCATCAAACAGATGGAAAACCAGAGGATTTATCGGAGTCAGTTGCTAGGGAAGGAACAATCATGGTTCCCAGCTGAAAGGTAAGTGTGACTAGAAGACACAGAATAAGTCTTGAAATGGTATAAAATTTCCCTCAGCCCAAACTGCACAAAGTATGATTAAAGCTATCCACCTTTTTGTCTCCTCCTCCTCTCTCCCTGTCCTGCTGGCTTTCTAGCCCCTCTCCCACCTTCCGTGTCCTAATTGGATAGTTTAGAGAGAACTGCAGCTTAGCTCTTGCTGGGACTTCCTATAGTCTGGGACCCTGTCCCTGCTCTAGTCTGTTTGCCACCCTTTTCAGCCTTTTGACTGACAAAGGGGAACTAGCAACATCCATGAAGCCCCCTCTAGGAACTCAGCGGGTTCATGTGATTGAGGGTGACCACCTCTCCTGGTTTGCCCAGGTCTGAGCAGTTTTCCATGGCGTTTTCACTGCTAACTGGGACAGTTCCAGGCAAACAGGGACAGTCTGGTCAAGCTGGGACAGTGGGTCACCCACTTTAAGTGGAGAATAGCTGTGTGGGCAGGCACCTTCTCCCATTGGGGGCTTAGAGCAGTGAGTCTGTTGACCAGGGACTACCTGCCGGTCAGCAGGCGGCAGAGCAGACTTTGAACCCAGCTGTGCGTGAGGCCACATGTGCCAGGTAGACGTGTCTGAGTACCACTTCCTAGAGCTGGGTGGTTATCAACCTCAGCTACACCCTGGAATCACCTGGACAGCATTACAAACTGGTGAGGCCCGAGAGCCTCCCCCTGAGAGTCTGAGGTGATTGGCCTGAGACGGGGCATCGGACTTTCAAAATCTCCCCAGGTGATGAGCAAGCGCAGCCGAGGCTGGGAGACAGGACAGTGCTCTAGCACCTGCTCGCTCAGGGCAGCGCCCAGTCTGCTTAGCAAGTTTCCAGATGCCATTTATGCCCTAAGACACAGAGGGACTCAAGTCACCGTGACATGCATTCTGTCTGCAAGACTACATTTCTTGGGCGTCAGGCAGGAGAGCTATTTGTGTGCCTTTCTCAGAATCTGCTTTCCATGTCACCACTTCGCCCACCGAGTCCCCAGAATCGTCTTATGTAACTCCACTCCATTCCCGAGGTTCTTGATCCCGAGCATCTCGGTGCCCCGGGTCCGTGAGGCAGTGTGTGAAACAATTTTGGTTGTCACACCGGGGGGTGTGCTGCCCGCCTCTAGTGGGCAGATGCAGGGATGCTGGTGACCATCCTACAGTACTAGGAAGGCCCGGAACGAGAAGGGATTCTCTAGCCCCAGATTTCAGTAGTGCTGAAGTAGAGAAATGCTGTTCTCTACTGACACCTCCCTTCTCTCCTTTGAACATTTGTCCTAGAGGCCTAAGTGAGCTGGACCCCATAGATAGCATGACAGGGATCAGACCACCAGGTACAACACAGCTGTGTCCCCACCTAAATGACTCTGTTAGAGTCACCTGGAGAAGCCAACTTGGCTTGGGGAATGTTCTTCTCAACCTGAGGTCTCCAGGGTGCTGTGACCACAGGCTGAAACCGAGTCAGTGGTCCACTTTCCATTCCTTGATTCTTCCCTCAGGGGTGTCATGGATCTCTGGTATTTCACCTGATATCTGTGCCATGTCCTTTCCTTCCCAGGGGCCAAAGACATGTGGAGAGCCTACTCTGACATGAGAGAAGCCAATTACAAAAACTCAGACAAATACTTCCACGCCCGGGGCAACTATGACGCTGCACGAAGGGGACCAGGGGGCGTCTGGGCTGCTAAAGTGATCAGGTAACGGCTCCTGGGGATGCAGGACGGGTGAGCAGAGCTTGGTGGCCTAGGACAGAAATTTCCTCTGGAGACTGTGGTCTGTCCTCCTCTTGCCAACCCTGCCCTTCTATGCCCAGCGTGGGCTCTGACAGACCCAGAGCAAGGTGAACGTAATGGGTGATTCCCACCCTCCCCTATGGGTGCTGTCCACCCAGCCTGTGGGGATTACCCGGGGCTGAGTGGGCTGTGCCTGGGCAGGGTCAGTGTTTAGCCTCTTTCCTGGCTCGTCTCAGAGTCATTAATCCCTAGGAAAGGGGAGACTTCAGAGTGTGGGGCTGTTTCTCATCAGCCCCCGATTCACCTCTTACCTGCCCTCCTCCATTCCAGCGATGCCCGAGAGGGTATCCAGAGAGTCACTGACCGATTTAAGTATGGATCCAGTGGCCATGGAGTGAGGGACTCAAGGGCTGACCAGGAAGCCAACAGATGGGGCCGGAGTGGCAAAGACCCCAATCGCTACAGACCTCCCGGCCTGCCCAGAAAGTACTGATCTCCTTCACTCTGCTCTCAGGAGACGGGCTGTGAGCCCCTGAGGGCAGGGACACCAGGTCCTTGAGTTCTATATCCCCAGATGCTGACAGAGGGCACATAATAGCTGTCTAATAAATGATTAAGGTAAAATGTTGAAAACTGTGTGTTATTCTTTGGTGTAAGGATGGCCCATGTGATGCCAAGGGGTGATGGATGGAAACCCTTTGGAAGGCCGAGGCTGTGCCTGTGTGTTTGGGTGTAGGGGACACAATCTCAAGTCATATAGGGCAGACACCCTGCACCAACCCTTCTTAGAATCAGACCCTGTCCCCTCTCCGTGGAGAGTCTAATTGTGCTATTTCAGGCCCTTTCATGTATTGGCCTCCCAACGTCCTGTCCATCATGTCCTGTCACCTTCTCTGCCCCAGGTGTTGTCTTAGTGCCCTGAGTTTTGTCCCTCAGTGGTCTCTGTGTGGGGACAGGGGACACAGCCATGGGTGGACTGGGCCATGGGATCCTGCTCCAGCCACTGCGACCTGATCTTCTGTTCATTTCTCAGCAGCACCTGCAAATCCCACTATTAACCAATTTCTGTCCAGCCATCTAAGAAATGCCTCAAAGCAGTTTTCCTGCACTCTATTTTTATTGCCTCCTTGCAAGCCTAAATGCAGATCTAATACCATCTTACTTGTGAGTATTTCCTCACAGCTTCTGCATCTTAACTGGCTGAAATTGTGGAATTGGTAGTGAAGAGAGACCAGATAGAGAAGACCTTTGATCTGTTAGGGTCTAGTCAGGAGACAGAAAAAAGTGATAATTTGAAGAGGGAAATTTTAATAAAATGATTATTAGTTGATAATTGGATTTAACTGCTAAGGGGTTAAGGAACACACAAGGCTGAGATCTAGATCTTCTTGGAAAGTCTGTAGCCCATCGCAAGGCTGATAAAATTGTTGAGTGTGAGAAGCCAGAGTTGACAAATAAGAAGTCCTCCATGAGGTGCCAATGAAAGGTGGCAGGAAACTGCCCAGGGTTACAATTGAACTCCCTGTGAATGCCTCTGCATTCCTGCAAACTCAGAGACCATTGTGGGGGGGGGGGGGGGGAGAGGAAGGTTGGGACAGGAGGTAGAAAGTCTTTGAACTCCATGGGAGCCAGCTGTGAAAGGGGCAGTGCTCTGGACTGAATTATGTCCCTGTTACCTCCCCACCCCCCAAAAAATGTATAAATTGAAGTCCTAAGTTCCAATGTAGCTGTATATGGATTAAGGAGCTAAGTAAGGCTAAATGAGGTCACAAGTGTGGAACTCTGGTCTAATGGATTGGTGTCCTTATAATATCATAGATACCAGAGAGCTTGCTTTCTCTTTCCGCCTGGAAAGACACAGCGAGAAAGTGGCCGCTTACAAGCCAAGAAGAGAGCCCCCACCAGGAACCTAATTGGTTTATACCTTGATCTGGGACTTCCCAGCCTCCAGGAATGGTGGAAATAAATTTCTGTGGTTTAAGCCACACAGTCTGTGGTCTGTTGCTAGGCAGCCCACCTGACACAGGCAGGTGCTGCCGAACACACTGCAAAGCCAGGTGAGGAGCCACGGAATTGGACAGGAAAGTTTAATGGCCTAGGGATACCAGCCAAACTCTCTGGGGTGAGTGTCACTAGATGTGCTGATCATGTAAAGAGCACAAGAGCCAGAAGGAAGGAAAGGACAATAGGACCTGGAGAGGGGTCTGTTTCCTGCTATCCCTACAGCGCCGTCTACTGACAAAGCTTAGCATTGCCCAGCTGGCACAGGAGAAATGTTCACTTGGTCCAGCTCCAGTATCACAAACAGGGCAAAGAACGGTGGATGTGAGCTAAAAGTAAATAGATTGATGACTGGCATAAAACTCTTCTTGGAACAAGGAATTGAGGAGCATTCCTAAGGGAAGGAGATCAATGATAAAACTGTATTTACAAAGGAAAGACAAATTTCAGTTATTTGTCAAGGAAGAAGAAAAGGTGGCACATAACGTAGGCACAACAGAACTTTCTCATCAGGAGGCATTAGTAGAAGTGTAAGTAGAGGAGATGGGGGAATTGAGGCTGAGTCTCAGAAGGTGAGTCTACGTCAAAATGAGGCAGAGGAGGGACAAATAGGTGGAGGCAGCGATGGATGGACGTTGGCCGGTGAGAACGGGCTCCGTGCACTGCTGAGATTACAATGCAGTGTGGTCAAGTCTGAATTTACCCAACTCCCTTCCTGTGTTGTTATCAACACTGTTTTACTTTCACTTATTCCTCTTCAATGCTCTTTCTTTCTTTATGTAGATCGAAGTTTCTACCCTTATTCTTTTCCTTCTCTTGGAAGAACTTCGTCAAATATTTCTTGCGAAGCAGGTCTATGCCAACAAACACTGTCCATTTTTTGTTTGTCTGAGAAAGTCTTTATTTCTCCTTCACGCCCTGGCCAGTTTGGCTCAGCGGTTAGAGCGTCGGCCCACAGACCAGAGAGTCCTGGGTTCGGTTCCCTCTAAGGGCATGTACCTCCGTTGCAGTTTGTCCCCACCCCAGTTGGGGTCGTGTGGGTGGCAACCAGTCAATGTGTCTCTCTCACATCCATGTTTCTCTCTCTCTCTCTCTCTCTTCCCTCCTCTCTCCCTCCCGCTCTATCTGAAGATAAATATAAAAATGTCCTCGGGTGAGGATAAAAAAAAAATTTTTTTTTTAAGTCTTTATTTCTCCCTCACTTCTGTAGGATAATTTCACAGGGTACAGAATTTAGGATGGTGGGTGTTTTTCACTGAACGCCTTAAATTTTCAGCCCCCTGTCTTCTTGTTTGCATAGGTTCTGAGGACTGGATGTAATCCTTGTTTGTTCCTCTGTCCTATGACTATGGTCCAGTCATTCATGTGCCTGTGTCTCCAGACTGTGAACTGCACAAGTGTTTCTCAGGTGTTATTTTTTTCCTCCCCTCTCGAGTGGAACAGGACCACTAGAGTGGGCTGGAGTTGGTTATTTCCGTTCCCCAGATCAGTTAGACTCATAATACAGTTTCCCCTGGGGGCAGACCAGGTTAAAAACAGAGTGCTCCCCCTGATGGAAGCCAGATGGGGTTTTTCTAAGATATTTTTTTGTGAGAACCTGGTTGAGCTACTGCAGGTAAATCTCACAATGAAACCCTTGTTAACTGGGTCCCCCTGGAGGTTTTAACTCTCAGAGTTACCCACACTGTGCCTCCAGCAATTCATCAATTCCAGTTCAGTTTCCCCCAGAGGTTTCAGCTCCCGAGTCTCTGCTCCAGTGAGCCTTGATCCCTATATCTGCCTTTCTGTCTCACCAATTATAGGGCCACTGATTGCCGTGTCCTCACCTCTCTTATAAATCCAAAAAGAGTTGATTTTTTCATTCTGTTCAGCTTTTCACCTGTTAGGAGGAAGTGGCGATTTCCAAGCTGATGCTGTTTAATTTTGCAATGGAATATTTTATAAATTTTCTATTCAAATTTGACAAATTCAGTTTTTCTGCATTTTGAACTTCATGTGTTATTCTTTTTTATGACATTCTCCTTATACTAGTTTCTAAGAAGAGTTTTGAGGGCAGTGGCTAAGTATCTCTGCACATAATAAAGACTCTCCTCCCTTAGATCAGAGTATGTCAGAGTCAGTTGTATGGCTCACCCACATTTCAATTTGCTGGGAGTGCCTGAGCCTCCTCTCACAGCTACTGAGCCAAAATCTTGGAGAAGTGGTGCTAGGAACCGGTGTTTTGAACAAATGCCTTAGCCCTGGCCAGTGGCTCAGTGGTTAGAGCGTCGGCCCGCAGACTGATGAGTCTCAGGTTTGATTCCAGTCAAGGGCATGTACCTCAGTTGCGATTCGTCCCTGGCCCTGGTCGGGGTTGCACGGGAGGCAACCAGTCGATGTGTCTCTCTCACGTCGATGTTTCTCTCTCTCTTTCCCTCCCACTTTATCTGAACAAAAAATGGAAAAATGTCCTCGTGTGAGGATTAAAAATAAATAAATAAGTGAACAAATGCCTCAGATTATTTTATGCACAATATCAATGAGAACGACCGTCTCTGGTTTTGCTACCACCTGGTGACAGAATCTGTCAGACGCTTGGAGAAAATGCTCCATCCATCTGGAAAACATGGAGTGAACATCAAGCAGGCATCAGAGAAAGAACTGTCGGCATATCCTGTCAGAGAGAAACTATTTGATAGAATCACCAAATACTAAATATATGGAATGAGTAGGAAATACCCCCATAGAACAAAGCACACGAGGAAAAATTAAAACTCTCCATCATCTTTTTTTCCCCCAAATGGTCAGTTTAAAGAAGTCCTTGCCATGTAAGTGATAGCGTGACTCAGCAAATATTTGTTGATTGAGCAACTCAGGCACTGGCAGCTCTTCCTGGCTTAGACCTGTTTTCAGCATCTATTTTCCCACTCATCTTATTTTTAAACTTGTTTTCATTGAAATATAACTTGCACACACCAAATAGCTCAGTGAACTTTTATATGTCTAAAAGCCCATGTTACCACCATAAGATTAAGATGTGTTATATTTCCAGCACCCCAGAGGACGCCTCATGCCCTCTCCCAGTTAGGGTTCCCCGCCAAAAGGAAGCCCTCTTCTGACCTCCAGCACTATAGATTAGTTTTGCCTGCTTTTGATCTTCAAATAAAAGAAATGATACAGACTGTGCTCTTTGGTATCTGGCTTTCTTCCACTCAACATTATATCTATAAGACTCATTCATCCATTTTTGCTTATGTCAATAGTTTGATCTTGTTCATTGATTTATATTATTCCATTGTATAAACATACCATGATTGCCCAGCCGGTGTGGCTCTGTGGTTGAGCATCGACCCATGCACCAGGAGGTTGCCAGTCCTATTCCCCGTCAGGGCACATACCCAGGTTGTGGGCCCCATCCCCAGTGGGGGGCATGCAGGAGGCAGCCAATCGATGTTCTCTCTCATCGATGTTTCTATCTCTCTATCCCTCTCCCTTCCTCTCTCTCTCAAATCAATAAAGAAAAAAAAATTTAAAAAAACAAAAAACATACCATGATTTATGAGCCCATTCCATGTGGCTGGATAATTAGGTTTTTAAATTTGGGCTGTTATAGGTAAATGTGCAGTAACACTGGTGTACATGTACTTTGGTGGACACAGCACTCATTAATGTTGGGGGTATGTCTTGTAAAAAGAAACCTTTCTACGTCCTATAAAAGAATACCTTTCTATATCCTGTAAAAGGAAAACTTAATCTTTAAATCTGTAATTCTAATGAATAATCTTACTTATTAAAGTGGTAATGAGGTGTTACTGATAACAATACATAATCAATCTTCTGCAAAGTATAAATTATGAATTTTCTTGGTTAAGCCACAAGAGCTAAAATTTGTTAAGTACTTTACATGTGCCCAGAACAGATCCAAGTCCCTTTCAGTATTAATCATTTCATCCTGACGACAGCCCTGTGAAGCTGATAACATTACTTTTCTCATTTTATGGTCATGGACTTGTTCACCGTTCTCCTTACTGTACCCGAATCTGGAACTTAGTCCTCGGATGCCATTCTTGGTCATGGTATCTTGTGGAGCATTTTACATGTTCCACTTTGGTTTTCTGACTCTTAATAGCCGTGGTGATCTATTCTTTCACTTAAATCAATCGTTATCAGCAGAATGGAGGTCTCATAGGCCTCTCAACAGCTGGTCACACATGGCTATTAGAGTATGGGTACCATTTGATTCACTACATAAACAAGGTCACTTCTGAGAGTGAAAAGGGGGTGTCACTATTAACAATTAGGCTGGGACAGTAGTAGTCACTGAGACTGTTCCTGAATACCAGGACACAGTGACTCGTGGGAGCCTCTTGGGACATCCCTTTAAGGACTGGAGAATCTATATCACCATGACAAGATGGCTTTATTTTACAGCAGAAACAAGTGAAAATAGATGACTGCCACTATTGTCGAGTGTTCTAAGCGTGGCCCTGCAGGAGCTGTATGTCTCTTCCTAGAGGACAGAATACATTAAGTGACAAGAGCAGAGGATATGCAATGCTTGTCAAAGTCCCTATAAGCAGTTAGTTCTTCTTGGTGTCTAGAAATTAGACTTGCTTTCTCTCTAGTGATTCTATCAAAGAAGAGAATGAGTAGAATGACCTAAAAACAAATGGGGAGTGGATATCCAGCATTGAATGGCCCCAAGGCAGTCAAAGAATTATAACAGGATGTGATCACTGGCCCACCAACTCTGCCCTGAGGAAAGTAGGAGAACAAGGCTGTGGACATCACATGCTCTCCTCTGTGAAGTAGTACCCCAAGCACACCTATGACCAATGGCTATGCAGGGTTGACAACTGCCCCCTTTCTATGCCATGTCTACTCCTAGGACCAAGTGAGCCAAGGCAGCTCAGGCACCTACACTACCCGGACCTCAGGGGCCTACTTTTTCCAGGAATGGAAGTTGTGCGGAGAACATCCAAATGTTGCTTAACATTGCTTTGGATAACAGCCAAAGGCACAAGGAACTCCCTGACAGTTATCTGCCCTACAACTTTCATCTCATTATACCTACAGGAATAAAAGATGACCCAGACCCAGAAAGAGGCATCATTTCTCATTTTGGAGGCTCAAATCTAAAACAAGGATTCCCAAACACCAGTGTAACCTTGACCTGATTTGCTTTATCTGGGGTCACCACTCCTTTGTAATATCCTAGTCATAATTCCTCTAGTCTTGTAACATGCTGCAAGTCCCCCATCCTCCTTCTTCTCTGGGTTATTAGTGGAGCACAAGGTCTAACTCCTTTCTGGCTGTTATTTACCATCTTCCACATCTCAGCACTACACTGTTCATGCCTTATTTGATTTGAGCTGTAGAGACAGTCTTTGCAGTTCTCAGCTGGAGAACCTGAGGTTTAGCAGTACAAGCTTAGGCTGTAAAAAGGGGCAGAGCCAGGACTGCAGGCTGGTGTGTCTGACTCCAGAACCTGAAAGTGCTGGTCAAGGCCAAGAGAATCGGCTGCAGAGACTCAGCACAGCACCTGTGCCTGGAGGTGCCAGACTTGTTAAGTGACAAGCACCACATCTCATTCATCTTTGTGTACACAGTGCTGAATCCAGGCACTCAGCACATGCTTTCTCAATAAATCACAACCCTGAAAACCCTGACGTTAATCCAAAGCACTTGTCACAACGTTGTCCCCTTCTCCTTGAGAGTCAAATGTCTTGAAAGAGCTGCCCTCGCTGGCTCCTCACGTCTCACTCACACTTGAACCCACTCCAGCCTGGCCTCTGTCCACACCACTCCAGCTAAATAGCCCTTGTCACCACTGACCTCCGTGTTGCCAAAAACAACTGACATATTTCTCTCCTCTCATCAGTAGGCCACTGACCAACATTCAACAGTTGCCCTCTTTCTCTTTCACGGAAGGTTCTCTTTCTTGGCTTCATAAAACCACACTCTCCTGGTGTTTCTTTCATTTTTCTTTATCTCCTAAGCTGGGTCTTCCTCATCTCCTCCAAACTCTCAGTGTTCCTCAGACTTGGTTCTGGGCTCTCACTTTTTATTTCTCTATCCTCTCAAACAAATGTAAATAGTGTCTATATGCTAACGGCTCTTGAATTATATCTCCACCTCAGAACCTCGTTTCTGAGCTCGATGCTTGTATATCCAATGGGCCTCTTGACATGTCCGACTGGATGGCTTCCAGAGACCTCAAACTAACATGTCCCAAAGGAGCTCTCATTTTTCTCCAGAATGCTCACCTACTAGGCTTCTCCATTACAGTAAATGAAAGGACCATTCTCTGTTGCTCACCCCAGAAATTAGGGAATGTGCTTGATGCTTCGCTTCCCTTCAACCCCATATCCAATCTACTGGCAAGTCCTGTGATTCTACTTCCAAAATCCGTCTCTAGCCATTGACAACTATCCCAAATAAACCCGTGCATCATTTCTCACTTGGCTTAATGCAGTAGCCGTCTAGCTAGTCACCCCATCTGCATGGGTCCTCATTTACTCTAATGGACATTTTATTCATCATCCAAACCAAGTCCCTTTCCAGAGTGAAAAGGGGCATTATTAACAATTAATCCAGATAACGGAAATAAACTAGAATGCCCTAGCAAAACAAAACATGTAGTTAACCTACCTCTCAGTCTAGCGTACAATAATAATCAGATCACATCTCTTAAAATTCTTGCTTAAAATCCTTCAATGGATTCCAATTTCCCTTACAATAAAATCCAAGCCCTTGTCTTGGCCTACACAGCACAGTGTTATCTGTTCTTGGAACCTTCAGCACCATCTCATGGCGCACCTTCTCGCGCTCCCCATTCTCAAATCCCACCAGCAAGCCAAGCTCTTATTTGCCTCAGGGCCTTGCACGTGGAATTCCCTCTACCCAGAACACTCTTCCGCTTGCTCTTGACATGGCTGGACCTTTCTCACCCTGTGGGTCTTTCCTAAATCGCTCTTTCTTAAGATCACCTTCCCTGATCACCCTGGCTGGCTTATCCTGCTTATTCTTTCCTTCTTAACAATTTCTATAAGTGGGATGGATGATTTTATTAATTTCTTGGTTATTCTTCTGATTTTTCTTTAGATTATCTTTTGGTCCATCTTCTCCCCAGAGTATAAAATCAATGAGAGAAGTGACCATTTCTGTCTTGTTCACCCCTAAATATCCAGCACCATGCCAGTACCTGGCATATAATGGGTTCTCAACAAATGCTTATTGAGTGAATAAATGAATGACTGAATTAATTTATTAGTTACTAATAAAGTGGTTTTCTATCATAATAGGTCAATCTAGTTATAAGGAGCAGGAAGGAGCTAATGAAGAGGGAGACAATCATGATAAAGAATTGGAACAACACCAGATTCAAGAGGAAGCAAGAGACAGTGGGATGAAGCCCACAGGGAATGGTTAACCCCAAAGCATGCAGAAACATCTCTTGCTCTGAGAAAGGAAAAAAGGTAATGAGAATGAGGCCAGGGGCTAAGAACATGTGAGAGGGAGGACAGGAGACCTGCTGTATGTGATGTCCCTGAACTCATCACACTCCACAGCATTGGCCCATTTGCTCACCGGTCTTCAGGGCATGTAGGCAGGAAACCCAAGGGAAAAGGCATGTCTACCTTATTGTATGTCATCCTTGTATCAACAGTACCTGTCATAGACCCTCGCATATAGTATAGGCTTAATAAGTGTTTTTGTTGAAATGAATGAATAGAAGTATAGCTCAGAAGTTGACAGATCTGGGTGGAGGATTTGGGAGTTGTAGAAAGCTTGCATGTTTGATACAAGTTTTGACTTGCAGAATATGGTAATGTGTCACTTATAAGTGGCAACATAAATCCATACCAAAATATCTACTAAGATACAAATCAAAATAACATAAGATACAAATCATAATAACATTTTATCGTATAAATTTATTTTCTCTAGAAATGCTTTGCATGGTCTCTCATAGAAAAAAAATTAGGACCTCAAAGTGTAATAAACTATTAGTCATCGTGGTATATGATGAAAAGGCTAAGACACATCATTGTTTATATACCACCAAGAAAACAATGCTACCAATTAAATGAAGACATATGGTTTCGCCAGGCTGGTGTGGCTCAGTGGATTGAGCATCGTCCCATGGACTGAGAAGTCCAGGTTCCATTACTGGTCAGGGCACATGTCCAGGTTGTGGGTTTGATCCCCAGTAGGGGTCATGCAGGAGGCAGCCGATAAATGTTTTTCTCACATCGATGTTTCTCTCTCCCTCCTCCCTCTCTCTCTAAATTAATAAAAACATATATTTTTTAAAAAGACATAATGGTTTCTTATCACTCAGAATTTTTATTTTACACTTATTGATAGAATTCTTTTGGACCTACTCAGACATAGATTTTTATCTTATATCACTCTCGTGTATATAAACAGAAAGGAAAGCCTGCACTAAATAAATTTACAAGTTTTCCTAAAGCAATGACAACTAATTCATTAGAGCTGCCTGGTCATTAGAGAATGTTAAGACACATCCTAATTTCAGAAATTTATAATCAAGAAATGTATGTCTTAGAAGTGATGAAACATAATATTTAAATTCAAACCATACAGACTCTTTCTCTCATTGTTGAAAGGAAATAATCAGCTTTGAGCCATTATTAATCACAAAATGTGATGGTGGTATTCCTGAGGTCAAGTTCAGCGGCTTCACACCAGCCGCTCAGACATGGGGAACCTCCACACAGAGGAACAGGGACAGCCACGACTGGTCCTGACTTTGGGCCAGTTCCAAGTCCCCTCTCTAGGTGAGTTGTCACCTCACCTGGCCCAGCCACTGCTCAGTGGTCTTTCCAATAGACCCCCTGGAATGACTGAGGGCTCCTCTCTTCGTGCCAGGGCTGCAGGGATGACAGATGGGAAACAGCTCACCCCATCTTCTCCTGGCCACACTCCACCATGGCCTCTTCCAACTCTGCTGGCATGGGCTGCTCCATCCTTTAAAATTCTTATATGAGAAGAACCAGAACGTTCACTGGGTCCCACCCATGTCAACTCTCCCCAGAACTCCCTCACCACACTCCCCTCTGTTTTCACAGGGCACCACAATGAGCTGGCAGTGTTTGCAGCTAGTATGCACATTTTTCTTTCCTTCCTGGCATCCCAAACCTATTTGAGGAATTCACCTATCTCCACAGATACTGTACTCTCACAAGAGTGGCATCCTGCCCTCTCCCCGTCCTTCTCCTCCGGCCCCTCCCATCTGAACTACAGGGGGAGTGGGATAAAGAGGTAGTTGCTATGAAGGCCTGACTGGCCACCTCTTCATCAGCTTTGGGCTCAAGAGATCTGGCCCTGTTTCTTGGATGCTCTCGCTAGGATGTGGGTACTTGGAGTCTCTCTGTCCTCAGCTGTGGGCCCCAGGAAAGACACATCACAAACAGCCTGCTTTTTAAACTTGGTGCAAAGGGAGCCCTTTCACAATACTTTAATTTCCCAGATTTTGCTTTTAATTATGGGACAAAATCCAGGTCCTCTCTGAGAAGAGTGTGCTTGTTTTGCACACAAATTCATTTTTTATGGACTCCTGCCAAACCACACCGTTTAAAACATGTTTGCAAAACCTCCCATCAACGACCCACTTATTCCTTTGCTGAAAGATTTGGAAACGTTGACAAGACATGCAGGCTGGGCCAGCGAGCCTTGTTCCCGAAGGAGCTGGCCTGGAGGGAGTCGCAACGCACCGCAGCCTTCCTTTACTGTCCAAGCAGTCTAACACAGAACCTTTTTTTTTTTTTAAATAGTCCCCAGTAGGGGGCATGCAGGAGGCAGCCCACTGATGTATCTCTTTCACATCGATGTTTCTATATCTCTCTCCTAACACAGAACCTTTTAAAATCTCAACCTCTTTTCCTTTCTGATAAAGATGCTTGCAAAACTTGTTCCCGCATCCATTCACTCATTCAACACCTATTTACTGAGCTCCCAGTATGTGGCAGGAACAGTGCTAGGTCCTGAAAATACAGCAGGGAACCAGACAAGATCAGTGCTCTCAGGCAGGTAACACTCCCCTGGGAGAGTTATTAAGCTAGTAAGTACTGAACATAGCTGAATTCAATTACAATGTACGTTTATTTGCTCATGTGCTATGATGTTGCCGAGTCCAGGATGGCTAAGCAGTCACGTGCTCGATCCTAACAGACCAGGTTTGAATCTCAGTTTCGCCGTCAACTTTGTGGCAGTATGGGTAGTAACCTGGACAAATGATCACGAGAAGCTGTTAAGTGAAAAAGCGGAACATAAAATGATGGGTATTATATCCCGTCCTCACATATTCATAAATGTCACACACTTAGAACACAGGTTGGAGGCCAAACAGGAAGGTTCTGCAGAGGTTCTCCCCACCGCCTCCCCCCATCTGGGCTGATGAAATTAGTACTGCTTTTTGCTTACGTGTTTATACTTCTTTTATAGTTTCCAAGTTTTCTCCAGGGAACCTGAGTCTTCGGGTAAGAACCTGTTCATTCATTGAGCCCATGTTCTAGGCGTTTTCCCAAGCACTGATAATGAAAGGTGGAAAAAACCAACAACCCAGTGCCTGTCCCGACTGGGATTCCAATGTTGAGATAAAGACAAGCAGCACGTGTCTATTCATAACACAGTTCACATGTGTATGCGTCTGTCACTCTCCGTGCACACGCACAAACCAGAACAACACTAACGGTGCAAACACATACACAGACATAAATAATGCATCCACATTAGTACAGATTAACAAAATAAAAACTGGTAAGTGGACCAGGGTCGTGTGTAAAAATTTATAATGGAAGATAAAAGGAAAAGGATGTCACTAATTTATGTGGCCCATATCCCTTCTGTTTATAATCCTTCTCTAATCTTTCTTTTTCTGTAGCTTCTGTTTCCTCTCAAGCCTGCATATCTTTGAGGGTTAACCATGTGCTTCTAGCACTTGGCCTTGAAAACTATAACCCCAACTAATGTCTGGTAAAAGACGTTTCCTCAAGCTAAAGAAGAGAAAATGTTCACTCTGCTTTTGCAGCTGCAAGAATAGCACATAGGATAATAAAAACTGTATTTACTGCCCAGCTGGTGTGGCTCAGTGGATTGAGCATCATCCCACGGACTGAGAGATCCTGGTTCGATTCCTGGTCAGGGCACATGCCCAGGTTGTGGGCTCGATTTCTCTCTCACATCAATGTTTCTCTCTCTCTCCCTTCCTCTCTCTCTAAAAAATCAATAAAAACATAATTTTAGCCCTGGCCGGTTTGGCTCAGCAGTTAGAGTGTCGGCCCACAGACGGGAGAATCCTGAGTTCGGTTCCCGCTAGGGGCACATACCTTGGTTGCAGTTTGTCCCCAGCCCCAGTTGGGGTCGTGTGGGTGGCAACCACTCGATGTGTCTCTCTCACATCGATGTTTCTCTCTCTCTCTTCCTCCCTCTCTCACTCCCGCTCTATCTGAAGATAAATGGAAAAATGTCCTCGGGTGAGGATAAAAAAACAACAAAAAAAAACACCCATATTTTAAAAAAACTATATTTACTAAAGTTATTCCTAACAAAGCAGTTTGTTTGTTTGTTTGTTTGTTTGTTTTTTTATCCTCACCCGAGGACACTTTTGCATTTATCCTCAGATAGAGTGGGGGGGGGGGGAGAGAGAGAGAAACATTGATGCCAGAGAGACACACCGAGTGGTTGCCACCCACACGACCCCAACCAGGTACGTGCCCCTAGCGGGAATGGAACCCGGGACTCTCTGGTCCGCAGGCCGACACTCCAACCGCTGGGCCAAACTGACCAGCGCACAAAGCAGTTTTTATAACAACTATTACTACAACGAAACAGACTTCAGAGATGATCGCTATGTCCTGGGTGTCATTTCTGCACGATGTTATGGCAAGCTTCTACACTACACTTAACATTCCCGGGTTACAGGAACCTCCATATATAACCTGCCATTGTGACCTTCCATAGCAATGATCGTGAGCACACCTGAGTCTGGAGGACTCCCTTTTCCAGGGAAGAGTCCACACCACGTGGGTGCTGGAAGTTTTATTTTCCGGGGTAGTCGGTGCTTACTTTCCTCCTCCTGCACCCTGGGTCCCACCTTCATCCTGCACTGTCCCCTTGCAATGGAGACCATTCTGCTGTTCCACTTGCCCTGTATTCTCACATTCTTCAGTCAAATCTCTTTTTAATATTGATTACCCTTAACCGCAAATGTCAGCACATTATTGTGCAGGGGAAAAGCAACCTTTCTCACCAGGTGTGAAAGTGAAAATGGGCAGAAAATCCCAACTTGCTACATCCCTGAAAGCTGCCAGGTTGCACAATCTGGGAAACTTAGATGTGTGTGAAAAATAACCATCACGTTCTGGATGCTGGTTTCTGACCAAGAGGAATTTCCTCATCTCAATGTATTGCTTCAAACCCATCTTCCCATTTGTCCCATTAGCAAAGCGTCAGCATATATAGCACCAGGCACATCCTCCAGGCAGGCGGCACAGGCAGCTTCACCAGGACCCTCAGCAGGACCGAACAGCCAAGGTGAGGTGCTAGAACTTCCCTACAGTTCTCTTCTTTGCGGATTCTCTTTCCCACCTGCATTCTTGTGCTTCACCACAGCTCTCTGCATCTTTCCTGAGTCCATTGTTTTGACAATTAGCATTCACCAGATGTGAATATTTCGGGGTAGAGATTTTGTCATATGCTTCTTCTGTGTGAGGTAGTGATGGGTACAGCAAGCATCCTACCAATATTTATAGATTAACTCATCTCATATTACAGAGAGGTATGGCGGACACTGACTTCTAAATGTCTTTTGGAAAAGGCCTGTCCAGTTGGGTTTCGGGGCTGACGGGATGACTGAAATGGAAATCAGTTTATACGAAAGCCCACTGCAGTCTCTCATCCAAGAAATCACGGGGATTCTAGTGAGACACATGCAAATGGAGAACGGGATCCTCTGGAATTCCAACTATATCATCTATCTACACATACACATATATGCACACACATATGTATGTTCTCTACGTATATTTATATATATAACTGTGTTGGGTTTATCTTTAGAACACAAGAATGGGTCAACATTACCCCCTGAAAAAAAAGAAACCAAACCAAGTAAAACGTGTTGTTCTTGGTGTGTCTCCTTCACTGTACAGCACAATGAAGCTTTCCATGATCGTTGTTTTCTGCTGCCTGGTCCTGGGCGTCAGCAGCCAAGGATGGAGAAAATTCCTCAGGGAAGCTGGCCAAGGTAAGGACTGGAGGCTGTGGAGGCTGCATCAGGCTTCCCCCAGGATTTACCTGAGCAGAGGCCACATCCCCACTGGGCAAAGGCCACAGTGGGTAGAAAAGAATCAGTTTTCATGACAGGGCTTCCCCAGGCTTTTTTTTAAATTGAAATATATTTGATATATATCATTGTGTAGATTTAAGGTGTATAACATGTTAAGTTGATACATCTATATATTGCAATGATTGCCTTTGTAGAGATAATTAGCCCTTCGATCGTGTTACATAATTATCCTTCCTTTTTAGTAGTTGGGGTAATTAAGATCTAGCCTCTTAGCAAGTTGTATGATGATAATGCAATATTGTTGTCTATATTCACTACACTGTGCATTAGATCTCTAGGGCTTATTTACTTCTAGTTGTATGTAAGATTGTCTGTCTTGTTCCACCCAACCCCAGGCTTTTCTGGCCAGCTTTGCATTCTTCTATGGGGACCCCCAGGTCTCAGGCCACATTAGGTTTAAGCCCCAACTTTCATCACAAGTGTAGAAGAGATCTAGATTCAGCCGTGAAGTTCCCTACATAGGAACTGGGCTCTACAGCCCCCTAGTGGGAAGTCAGGAACAGCTCGATTCTGTCTCAGGTAGCCATGAAGTGGGTGCATCAAATTTGTGGAGTGTATTCCTACCCCCATCCCCCCAACTTAGTATTTACAACCAAGGTTAACTGAGCTTTTAACACCTGCTAGGCACCATTATAAGAGATTTCTATGTATGAATGAACATGTTTTCACCCTCAGGAATTAGTCCTTCATCTTGCAATGCAGTTACCATTACCACCTAACAGAGAAACTAACGCACAGAGAGAATCAGATACCTGACAAAGTCCCAAAGCAGAGCAGGACTTAACCCAGGTTGCTGAGCTCCCCAGACCTTGCTATTAACCACAGTACTAGACTGCCTCCCAGACAAGACTGCACGTGGAAGAGGGGTTTGTGAACACACATTCTATTCATCTGAGCAAATGGCAAATGTGGGGATACGGTGCCTTTGAAAGAAACTTCTCTAGCCCTGGCCGGTTTGGCTCAGCAGTCAGAGCGTCAGCCCGCGGACCAGAGAGACCCGGGTTCGGTTCCTGCTAAGGGCATGTACCTCGGTTGCAGTCTGTCCCCAGCCCCGGTTGGGGTTGTGTGGGTGGCAGCCAGTCGATGTGTCTCTCTCACATCGATGTTTCTCTCTCTCTCTTCCTCTCTCTCTCCTTCCCACTCTATCTGAAGATGAAAGAAAAATTTTCTCAGGTGAGGAAAAAAAAAAAAAAAGAAACTTCTCTAGAGCACCTCCCCCCACAATAAGAGGCACAATTAGCCTGCGGTCCAGAGAGACCCGGGTTCGGTTCCTGCTAAGGGCATGTACCTCGGTTGCAGTCTGTCCCCAGCCCCGGTTGGGGTTGTGTGGGTGGCAGCCACTCGATGTGTCCCTTTCACGTCGATGTTTCTCTCTCTCTCTCTTCCTCTCTCTCCCTCCCACTCTATCTGAACAAAAAATGAAAAAATGTCCTCAGGTGAGGATAAAAAAAAAAAAAAGAGGCACAATGAATTGCATGCTGATGATTCTGCTGGGGCTGAGACCTGGCCAGAGCTATATACCCATGGTAAAGTGGCAAGATTGTGTTCATTTCACAGAATCATTCTGTGTCATTTTTCTGTGATCGTCTGAATAACTGTTTACAACTTCAGGACAGCAGGCACAAGAATCATTGGGGTCTGAGTGCTTTGTGAAATGCCAACGACTGGGTCCCCACTCACCCCTTCATTAAATGACCATTTCTGGGTTGAGGCTGAAATGCAGCCTTTACTGAGCACCCCAGTTGACGTCGTGCACACTAGAGCCTGAGAATCACCACCTCCAGGTTTGCTGCCCGCGAGTGACAAAATGCATCAGGCATTTCTGAAACACTTATTCTGCAAGTCTGGACTCCGAGAATCTATTTAAATCAGTAACTCAGAGTAAATATGCTGTACCTCTCATCAAAGCTATCTTTCTGAACAGAAAGAACAAATGCATGGAGATGTTTCATCTCATGGAGGTATCACATAAGCTATCATTTCAACTGTAAATTTTCCACTTTTTCTATTTAGTTGATTTTTTTAAAAATCTTTGCCATTTTATTCTAGCTTGATTAGATTCCTTCTATCCATAACTCCCTGATCTTCATCTCTGTTTAGTTCCAATTTATTTTTGGTCCCATCCTTTCTAAGGACCAGAGAAGTGATGGTATAATGAGCACCTACAATGTTCTCAACATTATACAGAATTTTCTCAGTTCTTCTAAGGGAAGCAATACTCGTCCCTTTTATTGGGAGGACATTGAACTATACAGCTGGTGGGTCACTTGCCCTTGTTCTGCATCTATTACCCCATTTCTTAAAAGCTCTCATAGGGTTCACAGCACCTTTATCACCTGGATTGAACTCCGACAGCTGCCCAGGTGCCAAATGTGCCCAGACATTCAGATGTCCCCAGGACCAGTTGTCCTCACTTTGCCCACAGGGATGAATGTGTCCCATTGACTAGGTTGGGGCACTGTGCTCATGAACCTCCCTCAGAATCACCTTTGTTCTCACACCCCAGTCAGGGGGTTCCCTGCACCTTTCCAGGTGGAGGTTCCTTGTACAACCTAACATCCCTTCAGGACCATCCCACCTCTCCTTTACACGCATCACACAGCCAGAACAAAGTAGCAACAGAATGAAGAGAAACAGAATAAAATTTGCATGAAATGTGATTTTCATAACATTAACCTAAAGAAGTGAAAAATAAAGAAATATGTATTTCATGACAATATAGTCTCCAAGGGCTTTTCAATAACTGAAATCTTAGAATCAGTGGGAAGGAAACTTTTATTCCTCTATTATGCCAAGATGTTATTACCTTCACTTCACTTTTTCCCTTCCTTCCCAGGGACTAAAGACATGTGGAGAGCCTACTCTGACATGAGAAAAGCCAATTACAAAAACTCAGACAAATACTTCCACGCCCGGGGCAACTATGACGCTGCACGAAGGGGACCAGGGGGCGCCTGGGCTGCTAAAGTGATCAGGTACCTGGGCTCCTGGGGTTGCAGGACGGGTGAGCAGAGCTTGGTGGCCTAGGACAGAAATTTCCTCTGGAGACTGGTCCGTCCTCCTCTTGCCAACCCTGCCCTTCTATGCCCAGCGTGGGCTCTGACAGACCCAGAGCAAGGCGAACGGAATGGGTGATTCCCACCCTCCCCTATGGGTGCTGCCCACCCAGTGTGTGGGGATTACCCGGGGCTGGGTGGGCTGTGCCTGGGCAGGGTCAGTGTTTAGCCTCTTTCCTGGCTCCTCTCAGTCATTAATCCCTAGGAAAGGGGAGACTTCAGAGTGTGGGGCTGTTTCTCATCAGCCCCCGATTCACCTCTTACCTGCCCTCCTCCATTCCAGCGATGCCAGAGAGGGTATCCAGAGAGTCACTGACCGGTTTAAGTATGGATCCAGCGGCCATGGAGTGAGGGACTCAAGGGCTGACCAGGCAGCCAACAGATGGGGCCGGAGTGGCAAAAACCCCAATCGCTACAGACCTCGCGGCCTGCCCAGAAAGTACTGATCTTTTTACTCTGCTCTCAGGAGAAGGGCTGTGAGCCCCTGAGGGCAGGGACACGAGTCATTGACTTGTACATCCCCAGATGCTGACAGAGGGCACATAATAGCTGTCTAATAAATGCTCGAGAGTTTGAATGTTAAAAACTGTGTGTTATTCTTTGCTATAAGGATTGCCTGTTAGTACCAAGGGGTGATGGATGAACATCCACATAAAGGCCGAGCTCTGCCTGTGCATTTTGGTGTAGGGGACACAATCCCAGTGTCATACAGGGCAGGCACCCTGAGCCAACCCTTCCCCCAATCAGACACGTTCACTCCAGGATCCTCTAGTTTCTTGCTTGTCAACTTTAGCTAGTGGCACCCAGCAAACTTCTTCCATATAGTGGGCACATACTTACCAACAAATAAATCTCAGCTTTGTGCCCTGGCCGGTTTGCTCAGTGATTAGAGCGTCGGCCTGCGGTCCAGAGAGACCCGGGTTCGGTTCCCACTAAGGGAGCGTACCTTGGTTGCAGTTTGTCCCTGGCCCCTGGTTGGGTTGTGCAGGAGGCAGCCACTCGATGTGTCCCTTTCACGTCGATGTTTCTCTCTCTCTTCCTCTCTCTCCCTCCTACTCTATCTGAACAAAAAATGGAAAAATGTCCTCGGGTGAGGATAGAAAAAAAAAAAAAAAAAAAACTCAGCTTTGTGATTTAATCCTTCCTGTATTTGTTATCTTTTAGAAGCCAATCTCCTGTTATTAGTTAGTGACTCTTTATGTCAAACCCTCCCTCCTCAAGTGACTGACTGCTTTCTCGCTCTTCACCGGCCCAGACTGATAAAAGGGGTCTCCCAATGCTGGGCCTCCCTCCCACCTGGACTCTCAGCAACTTGGTGTCCACCCCTCCCACCACTTCTCACTTCTCATACTGAGGCCTCTCTGGTTATTTTTGTGCTTTTCCCAGGCCTCTCTGTATCCACCTCTCCTCACTCCCCAATCAGCTGCGTCCTGTCCCCTGCTCTGCCTCCAAGCCTCGTCCCTTAGTGGCCCCTCTGGGAGCCTAATCCCAGAAGTCTGGCAAGTGATATCTTGGCCTCTGCAACACCAGCCCCTAACCTGAAGACATCTGCAAAATTCCTTTCATTCTCCCTAGGGAATGGCTTCCACATTCATTTCTCATATCTTTGTTCCCACTGTCTTTGAATTCAGATTCAGATAAAAATTCTGCTCCTCAAACAGCCTTCCCAGCAACCCATGCACCACATTCGGGGGCAGATTCCAGCTCCCACAGCCCTTCACTGACCAGTTCAATTATCTTCACCCTATCCCCTCAGAGGCAGTTTTTCACGGTGAGACCAGTGAACTCCGGACGTGTGGCCACGGTCATAGTTCATTTGCGGGAGTGAGAGACTGGGGAGTAACACAGGGCAAGAGCAAGGCCAGCGTGAACACGTGTTACAGAGCCGGCCACGAGTCAGTGCCCCAGAGCTGGAACCGGGAGAGGAGCAGAGTACACAATGCCTCCGCTCTACCCCGGGAGTCAAATAAGAGCACCTGTCAACCGGCTCCCATCTCCATTGCCAAGGGGGGCCCTCCAATGCTCACTTGCTGACATTTCATTGCTGTGCACATGTGCGTGCCCAGTGAGTTTCCCTGGGGCATGACGTACAGTCAAGGAGCCAACTCAAAGCAGGGTGCTGCCAGGCTGCGTGGGCATGAGAAGGATCAAAGCCACGTGGAACTGCCCCCTGTGGCAGTGGCTGGAGAAAGCCGAGGGGCCAGAGGGTCTGAAGGGGTGCAGGGCCTTGTCTGATACACCATACCCTGTGCCTTTCTAAAGTGTGGAGAAAAATACAAGCCTCCCCAGAGTGTGGACACAGTACATTCACTCAGGAATGAAGGGACTGATGGAATCTCAGGCTGAGATAAAAGAAAAAAGAGAAGAATACATTGATTAGCCAAGAGGGGAGAGAGGCGGGTGCAACTGGGAAGGACAGAGAAATGTAAATACCAGGGACTTGTGAAATGAACCAGCCGTGAACCCTGTGATCCCACAGACAGAGCCGCCCAGAGGAACGTGATCTGGAGCCCAAAGCTCTGTAAGGCATTGGACATGCTATGGGGCTGATAAACTCAGGGACAGGGTAGCTTTCCTTGCAGCAAGACTGTATCTGCTACATATCACTTAATATTTTCCTTAAAATAACTTGTTTCTGTTTCCTTAGGGGGAAAAAAAATAGTGTCTTAAAAAATGGGGGAAGCCCAGCTGGTGTGGCTCAGTGGTTGAGCATCGACCCATGCACTAAGAGGTCGCCGGTTCGATTCCCGGTCAGGGCACATGCCCAGGTTGTGGACCAAATCCCCAGTACGGGGCATGCAGGAGATGACCAATTGCTGTTCTCTCTCATTGATGTTTCCATCTCTCTCTCCCTCTCCCTTCCTGTCTCTCTAAAATCAATTAAAAGCTGGGGTAAAATTAGGGCAAAATGATGGACATTATGGTTAGGGGATCCAAGGCCATTATGAGCCACAAGGTCGCTAGTGGAGATCCGTTCCTTTAGCAATGATCAGCAACTGTTTGTTAGCTAGGGTTTGGCCCAAACTTCAGAGCTGAACCCGGGTGGGCTGGGCTGCACTGCCTGTTCTGGGCTGCACGTCTGAGCGTCCTCTCCTCTAATTCCAAACTCAACCTCCAAACCCCAGACCATGAAGGCCATTCCAATCAGCACCCAGCGCCTGGGAGGAGGGAACCAGAGACCCAGGCTGGTGTCTGACCCAGCTGGAGCCCGGTTCCCAGGCACACCTCACAGAAAGCCATTTCTCCAAAATTATTCCAGTTCAAATACACTGAGAACAGAACAAGCTGTGTAACTGCTCTACGTCACTGCCTTTAGTTAATTCGGGATAAACTCCTGGGGAAAAAGTACGGAAGCTTATGAAACGTAGAAATCTATGCTTCACGTAAGTTGTGGTGAGTAATCCCCCTGCCAGGGGCCTGGGTTCTGCAGTGTCTTTCAGATGCCTTCCAAGTTTCTGCTCTACCAAACCTCAGACTGACACTGCTACTCGGAGGGTGACCAGGGACCACAAGCCTCAGCACCACCCGGGGTCCTGCCAGAAATGCACCATCTCGGGCTCCACCTCACCTCCCCTGTGGCGGCCAGGACCAGTTACAGAATGCGTGGGCACCGGAGCACAGAAAAGTGTGCGGACTTTGTTCAGAAACTATTGAAAATTCCAAATGGTGAAAGCAGGGCATTAGGCCAAGCTGGGGGCTCAGCTACAGGCGTCAGGCCGGGCAACGGGCAGTTCACTAGGAAAAGCTCCACGGCCAGGGCGGTGAGAACGCCGAGACTGTGTCACTGAAGCCTGGCTTTGCCTTCCAGCATCAGATGTAAATATGCCTAAATCACCAGAGGAACGTAGTCACTGAATCCTCACATAGATTCAGTCATCCCTCTGGAATGATGGATTTCCTGGGCGAGACAGAAACCACCATCTGGGGAAATCTCTGTATTTTGGACAGAGCTGCGCCGCTCAGTATTTTTCTTAGCCCTCTGAAAGAACTCCCAAGTGGGACTTCTCCAGGCCTCGCCTGTGTTCTGTATCTGATCCCCAGACCAGGCTGACTGGAAACTCCAGGCTCGTCATCTCAGCACAGCAGCTCTGAAGTCTGTGCTGTTATTCAGGGCGTTACTGAATCCAGATTTCTTCTTCACGAAGGGGTGGGAAACGCTGGCTGTGGCTCTGACCTCACTCTAAAGTTGCTGTTCCTGACAGGAGGGGACAGTTCAGCCCCTTGTTCTGCCACAAAATGGTTAAGATGGTAAATTTTATGTGATCTGTATTTTACAGTAAAAAAACAAACAAAAAATAAAACGATATGTAGAACCTAATCGGACAGACCCTGGTGGCATTTCAGCAGGTGGGCACTGGGGCAAAGGGCATGTCAGGGGCACAGCCAGAGGACCACATGCAGAGTGGACCCAAGAAACAGAGAACCCAGGATGAGAGGCAAACTTGGGCTCTGAAACTGAGAAACGACGTCTAGAAACAGGTCGTAGAGGGCCTTAAATGCCAAGCCCAAAGCCAAGGATGTGAGCTTTATTCTGAAAGCAGAGGGGAGTCACTAAAAGCTTCTGATTGGGACGAGGCATGACCAAGGCTGTGCCTCGAGAGGACAAGGACTCTGACAGTGGATCTCCAGTTAATGTCCCATGACAGCAAGACAAGCTCTCTTTCTCGGAGGCCTTAGACTATTTATAAAGGAGGATAACGCTACATGTAACCCCAGGAACAATGTGGGAGGCAAGCTGAGGCAGACTAAATTAGTTCCTGGACCTACAGGTCCCAGATCTGGCAGTATCCTTGGCACTCGTATTTTTAAGAAGCTCCCGTGGTGATTCTGATGTGTAGAAGGCATGTGAATCAGCGGACTAGACGATACTTAAGGTTGCTGCCATCTTTATGTGCTGAGACTGAGAGATGGCAGTGGGAAGGCAGTGTTTAGAGGTGAAAAAAGGTCTTAAGATTGCTGCAGCTGTCTGGGCAAGAAGTAATGGGAACGTGGGTGGTGGCAAGAGAATGGAGAAATATGACCAACGGAAAACACCAGCACATAGGATTGAGAGGATTTGCCGAGTAATCGGCAGTGTCAAAAATACAATTCAGTCCTGGCTGGTGTGGGTCAGTGGTTAGAACATTGGCCTGCACACCAATGGGTCACGGGTTCGATTACCAGTTTAGGGCACAGACCTGAATTGCAGGTTCCACCCCTGACCCCGCCCTGGTAGGCAACCAATCAATGTGTCTCTCTCACATCGATGTTTCTCTCTCCCTCCCTCTCTAAAATATCAATGGAAAAAAATATCCTCAGGTGAGGATGAACAAAATCAAACTAAAAAATTCAACTGAGTATGTGGGCCAGGACATCTTTTTTAGGGGAGGAGATCAGGAGGGGTTTTTATCATGCAGATTGCCTCTTCTCTCTATGGGGGATAGAGAGGGCCCACAGTGACAGAGGACCTCCTTAGTGTTAACCAGAAAATTCCAGACTAGCTGATCAAGATTACATTTCTGGCCCAGCCAAGTGTGGCTCAGTGGGTTGAGCATCGTCCCATGGACTGAGAGGTCCTGGTTCAATTCCCGGTCAGGGCACACGCCCAGGTTGCGAGTTCGATCCTCAGTAGGAGGCGTGCAGGAGGCAGCCGATCAATGTTTCTCTCTAACATCGATGTTTCTCTCTCTCTCTTCCTTCCCTTCTCTCTTAAATAGTCAATAAAAAACATATTTTTTAAAAAGATTATGTTTCTGGGAGACGCTGAAACTACAGTTCAATCAGGTATTAAATCTAGGTTTGGCAGCATATGCTTTCAGCACGAGTGAAGCCTTTCTGAGCCTGCGTTTTCTCTTCACAATTCCCCCTTTTTGAGCAGACTCTCAGCCCAATTAAAAGATGTGATAAAAAAAATTCAGGCATTAGTGTTGCTCTCAGCCACCACTCTGCAGCTCTGCTGACCCTTGGTGTGGCGTGATGTTTGCTCAATCTCTGTGACATGGCTTATGGTTTCCTCTTTACAGCAGGAGCGTTGAGAAGGGGAAGCAGCAAGGATGACTACAAGGTTTGAGCCTTGACCAAGACAGTGACAAATTTAATACGTGCAAGGAAGTTATGTACTTCAATTTTGGTCTTCCTGCTTTCTGTGAATCATGCAAAACAATTTACGTGGGTCTGATCACTACTGGGTGAAACGATGTTATTCTAAACCTTTCAAACAACAGCTAACATGTATCAGCCATACAGCATGTCACAGGCACTATGCGCTATATTTAGTCTCATTTAATGGTCACTACTCCGTAGCTCTGACCTCATTCTTTCTATGTGCCAGGCACTGTGCTATGTGCTTTACATTCATTATCTCATTTATATCTCAAAGTACCCTTAGTGGGTGCTAATATTATCCCCATTTTATAGATGAGGAAACTGAAACTGAGAGAAACAAATACAACTTCCCAAAGTTAGATAGGAAAAGTCAGAGCAGACATTTAAAGGCAGACAATCAGCCTCAGAACCCAAGTTCTCTGCCACTATGCTACCTTGCAGCCCTGCTAAACAGCAGTCAAGTGTACAAACAAAAGTAAAAGTCAAGCAACCATGTCACAGCCTGCCTAGCATTTTTACACACGTCAGAGATACAAATTGTATTTGAAAACACTGCCTAATATCCAGGTAGACTGTTCAAATGTAAATACTCAAATGAAGGGGAGTTTTTAAAAATGTGTTTGCCTTGTAAAATGATTTCTGATGATGTGACTTTTTTACACTATAAATTTCCCTCTTACCCTTCTGGTAAATGAGGATTGCTGTAATATGCCCTAGAAACGTCTGTTGGGAAATGACAGCATGATTGTGCCAGGTCTGGCTGTCTCCTTCTTCTGGGATTTCCTCTGGGCTATCTTTGGACAGTCATGGTGTAATGACAAAAGCTGACAGTGAAGGGTGGGCTCTGCTCTTTACCAAACTGAAACTTGGTTCCCATTTCTGAAACTGAGCTCCTAAAATCCTCAAAATTTCCTAAGTGATGAGTGAGAGACTTTGGACTGCACCTAATACTGGGGCTGGTTGCCAGTGGACACAACCACCTGATTAGAGGGTCATAACATTCAGCCTCGCCCCACCCCACACCCCATGTTCAGAGATCAGAGAGGGGTTGGAGACGGAGTTGAATCACCAATGACCAATGATTTGATCAATTGCATCTATGTGATTAAGCCTTCATAAAACCTCAAAAGGACTGGGTTCCAAGTTTCTAGTTAGGTGAAATGTGGAGATTCAGAGAGAGTGGAGCTCAGAGAGGGCATGGAAGTTGCTCACCCTTTCTTCACACCTTATCCTATGCATCTCCTCCATCTGGCTGTTCCTCAGTTATATCCTTTCATAATAAACTGGTTATCTAGTAAACAAAAAGTTTCTCTGAGCTCTGTGGGCCACTGTAGCAAATTAAACCCAAGGAGGGAATTGTGGGAACCTCTGATTTATAGCCAGTCAGTCAGAAGCACAGTTAACACCTGGACTGTGACTGGTGTCTGAAGTGGAAGGCAGTCTTATGGAACTGAGCCCTGACAAGAGAAAAATTCTGAGCTATCTAAATTCAATTACAGCTGGCCAGAGAGTAGGACAAAGAGACAACTGGAGTTACTCACTTAACAGCTGTAAGCAGAGACTAACCAAAGACTATTCACACTCCTGAATGCATACTGAAACTTTGAATCAACTTACTAGCAGCTACAAAAAAAATAGTGGATTACAAGACACCACCGCATCCTGCTTAGGCACAAACTTTCTGCACTACTGTCCACAACCAAACCAGAAGCAGTAAACAATTCTTCCTAAGGACTATGCACCTATCCTAGAACTGCCCTCACTTCACCTTTTCCCACCCGTTTTCTATAGCCAATGGAAATTCTTTCAAAACAAAACAACTTACATCTTCCTTCCCCAAACCACTGCATAAAAAAGTCGCCAGTCAGCTCCAAGACTTCGGACAAATGTTCATCTTCTCCATCCTCCCTGCTGCTCGTGGTTTAGACTCTATGTCCCAGGACTTGGTCCTTTTTCTGATTAACACATAGCTCAACTTACCCTGTCTTTCAGAAAAGCTTCTGGTCACAAAGTTTTTTCTTGTTTTTTTTTTTTTTTTAATTTCTTTTTCCTTTATTGATTTTACAGAGAGAGGAAGTGAGAGGGAGAGAGAGAGAGAAACATCAGTAAGAGAGAACATCAATTGGCCGTCTCCTACATGCCCCCTACTGGGGACCAGGTCCCACAACCTGGGCAAGTGTCCTGACTGAGAATCGAACCAGCGACCTCTTGGTGCATGAGCTGACGCTCAACCACTGAGCCACACCAGCCGGACGCCACGAAGGTTTTTGATTAACATCCCTTAACCAACAGAATCTGATGCTATCTCCGAGTAGGTAGTGTGAGAATTGATTTGAATTGTAGGACACTCAAGCTGGTGGAGAACTGCTTAGTATGGGGAAACACCACACACACCACCACCACACACTGTTGACCAGAATCATTAGGTTTCTCAAAATTCTAAGAAGCTTTGTGAACCCTCCTTTCTCTGACCATCTCTTTAACCCATCAGGTCACATCATACCCACATATCATGTGAAAGTATGACAGTAATTTTGTCTGTAGATCTCTGGCTGTTACAAATGAGAAAAAAAAAAAGAATCATTCAATGTACCCAACACTTTGTTTACTCCACACTGAGTCTACCCCACACCCTCCTGCAAATTGTTCACAATAAACTTCATGTCTACAGTCTATTCAAATGGAAACTTTAATCAGATTTTATATTTATTATTAATATAACATGCTATGTAAATGTACAGGAGCCTGACAATTGGCAATCTAGTACTTGGCTTAAATAATACAAGCACTTGCTTCAGTCTTTATTAGTACTTAGCCTTCCTTTATTGTGACTTAAAAAATATTTTCTAAAAGTGCGTGATTTCTTTGAACTACTCACTGTTTAGGAAAGATTAGAGATAAAACATTTCCAGTAATGAATTAGTCAGTTATATATAGGTTAAGATTAGAAAATGTCAAATACTGGAAAAAATATATTTTAAATGAGCTCAAATTAAATATGGGGCCATTTCATTTAAATATCTAATTTGAGTCTGCAGTGTTTCACTTCTTTTATATGTTAATTCCATTACACCAGGTCATAGTTCAATAATTTTTCAACTGTCCCAGACAAGATATAAAAAGAATTCAACTCCTGTCAATTACATTATTTGTCTTAATGTGACCGGAATGAGAAACATCTGATCCCCCAACCCACAAGCAAGGAATAGTAACACTGTTGGTCAGAATAAGGACTGCAGAGCTGTCAATACTCATTCTGATTCCAGAACACTTCATATCAGCAAACAAGGACTGATTCCTTTCAAAATTCAACTCTGGATGAGAAACACCGAGGCCACAGATAAGCCATAAATGCAGAGTTTACAGCCACTGGCCAAAGTACTCCCAATAAGGTGGCAGGTTTTTCAGGTGGTGCCTCTCCTTCAATAAATGCATTCATAAGATTCAGAAGCATGATTCCATTTTTCTCAAAATGTCATGACATCCTATTGAATCTTCTTCCACTAGGCCTGCTGAGACCAGAAAAACCGATCACATTTTTCAAGCATGCTTTGTATCAAGGCTCTGAAATCCCAAAGAAAAGAAACAAGTAAATTTCTTTCTCATTGTTCATTCTTTACAAAACAAAAACAAACAAACAAAAAAAACTTTCAACCCCACAAACAGAGGATCCAGAAAGCTGACTGACTATGCATCAAAAGACAATCAATAGAGGGAAAAGGCATCCTGTCCTACAGAATAGGAGAAAATATTTGCAAATCATGTATCTGATAAAGGGTTAATACAGAGAATATTAAAAAAAAAAAAAAAAAAAAAAAACTCATACAACAACAAAACAATGTGATTGAAAATCGGCAAGCCCTGGCCAGTTTTGCTCAGTGGTTAGAGTGCTGGCCTGTGGACCAAAGGGTCTTGGGTTTGATTCCAGTCAAGGGCACGTACCTGGGGTTGCAGGTTTGATCCCTGACCCTGGTCGGGATTGTGTGGGAGGCAACCAATTGATGTCTCTCTCTCACATGTTTCTCTCTCTCTCCCTCCTTCTTTCCCACTCTTTCTAAAAATCAATGGAAAAATATCCTCCGGTGAGGATTTAAAAGAAAAAAAGGAAACAAAATGGATAAAAAGCCTTGAATAGGTATTTCTCCAAGATGATATACAAATGGCTAACAAACATATGAAAAAGATGCTCAACATCACTAATCATTAGAGAAATGCAAATAAGAACTACAATGAGCCCTGGCTGGTTTGGCTCAGCGGTTAGAGCGTCGGCCTGTGGTCCAGAGAGACCCGGGTTCGGTTCCCACTAGGGGCATGTACCTCGGTTGCAGTTTGTCCCCGGCCCTGGTTGGTCGTGAGGGAGGCAGCCACTCGACATGTCCCTTTCACGTCGATGTTTCTCTCTCTCTTCCTCTCTCTCCCTCCCACTCTATCTGAACAAAAAATGGAAAAATGTCCTCGGGTGAGGATAAAAAAAAAAGAACTACAATGAGACAATGAGATACCACCCAACACCCATTAGGAAAACAATTATAAAAGTAGAAATAAAACAAAACAGAAAATAACCAGTGTTGACAAGAATGTAGAGAAACTGGAACAAGTGTGCACTGTGGTGGGAATGTAAAATGGTGAACCTCTATGGAAAATGGTATAGCAGATTCTCAAAAAATTAAAAATAAAACTACCATATGATCCAACAATTCCACTTCTGGGTATATATGCCCAAAAGAACTGAAAGCAGGGTCTCAAAGAGACATTTGTACAACCATGTTCATAGCAGCATTACTCACAATAGTCAAGAGGTGGAAGTAACCTAAGTGTCCACTGACAAGTAAATGGATGAACAAAATGCAGTATACACATATTACAGAATATTATTCAGCCTTGAAAAAGGGAAGGGAGCCCTGGCCGGTTTGGCTCAGCAGTTGGCATGCTGGCCCTCTGACCAAAGGGTCGCAGATTTGCTTCCTGGTCAAGGGCATGTACCTGGGTTGCAGGTTCAATCCCTAGTCCCAGTTGGGGTCGTGCAGGAGGCAACCATTCGATGTGTCTCTCTCACATCGATGTTTTTCTCTCTCTCTCCCTCCCTCCCTTCCACTCTCTCTTAAAAAAAAAAAAAAAAAAAGTCAATGGAAAAATATCCTTGGGTGAGGATTAATAAAAATTTAAAAAAAAGGGAATTCTGACACTTGCTACAACATGGATGAACCTTGGGGGCATTACGCTAAGTGAAATAAGCCAGTCACAAAAAGACAAATACTGTATGATTCCATTTAAATGAGGTACTTAGAATAGTAAAAATCATAGAGACAGAGAGTAGAATGGCAGTTGCCAGGGGCTGGGGGGAGTGGGAAACGAGTTGTTGCTCAACGGGTAGAGAGTTCTACAAGATGAAAAAGCTCTAGAATTGAGCTGCACAATGATATGGATACACAAAACACTACTGAATCAAACACTTAAAAGTGATTAAGATAGTTAATGTTACGTTATCTGTACTTTACCAGAACTAAAAAATAAAAATAAAAAAAAACCTGACTGAGACAGTTAGGTACTTGGTACCAATAATAGTCTTTTTTTTTTTTTTATCCTCACCCACGGATATTTTTCTATTTATCTGCAGGTAGAGAGAGAGGGAGAGAAAGGGAGAGAGAGAGAAACATTGACGTGAGAGGGACACATTGACTGGCTCCCTCCCGCATGACCCTGACCAGGGCCGGGGAGGAACCGCAACCGAGGTATGTGCCCTTGGTTGGAATTGAATCTGGGACTCAATGGTCTGTGGGCCGACACTCTACCACTAAGCCAAACCGGCCAGGGCACTGATAATATTCTTTAAGATCTGAGCACAGCCCTGGCCGGTTTGGCTCAGCGGTTAGAGCGTCAGCCTGCGGTCCAGAGAGACCCGGGTTCGGTTCCCGCTAAGGGCATGTACCTCGGTTGCAGTTTGTCCCCGGCCCTGGTTGGTCGTGTGGGAGGCAGCCACTCGATGTGTTCCTTTCACGTCGATGTTTCTCTCTCTCTCTCTCTTCCTCTCTCTCCCTCCCACTCTATCTGAACAAAAAATGGAAAAATGTCCTCGGGTGAGGATAAAAAAAAAAAAAAAAAAAAAAAAAAAGATCTGAGCACACAGATTTGGGTATTCAGTCACATTAATCCAAACATGATTGTGAACAAAATAATACTTTAGCCTCTTCCCTTAATAAGCTTAATCAACAAGTGAGTCTCAGTCTCCTCATCTGTTGTGAGGGGTTGGGACTAGATGATCTCTCTAGTCCCATTCACCTCTGAAAATCTTGGGGGTCCACATTCCCCAACCACCTATGGAAAGGGCATGACAGGCAGGTATTACCTCTGTCTTTTCTCAGCAATCCTTAGGATATCGCAGGTTCTGGTGAACCTCTCTGACAGCTCAAGTGTCAAGCCACATTCCTGTAGCAGTGACCAGGCCCGATCTGGACCGATGGCCTTAGCTAACAGCAGTGCCACATTCTCCACATTGACAGGCGAAGGCCCATCACTGAAGTTCCCATTTGGTGACTTCTGGGGTGCTGGCTTTGTGCTTTTGTTCTGTACAAGGTGTAGAAGAAGCTTCCATTCCTCCACGGTCTCTGGGATCCAACCTACACGAATACACAGAAACACAGATATTTTGGCTCTGACTGCTCTTGGCACTCTGCCTGCATACAGGAGACAGTCAAAACAGTTTGTGAAAACATACAAATATTAGAGAACATAATCTCATCACTCTAACACAAATTTGTTTTCTGAACATCTGCTGAATATATAGTCCATGATAAGGAAAAGCCACAAAATTCACTTCAATATTCTTTCACTGACTCGTTAATTACCCAGGGCATATTCTATGCTGGGCACTGGATACACAATAAGGAACTCTTGTGAGACTTACAGTAAAGAAGACAGAACTTAGACAAACACATAAATGTACTATACTTATATCCTCATAAATGATAGAAAAGAAAAGATCAAGGAACCATTAGAGAGAATGACAGGTGTTTCTGGAAATCTGAGAAGGGCTCTCTGGGGAAGTGACATTTAAGCTGAAAGATGAGACAAGCTTAGACAGACAGCATGTGCACATGGCCCACATATGTGCAGAACTGAGGTGGGGAGTGTCACGAATGGAGGGTGAAGCAGCCTGTATTTCTGACAAAGGAAACACTGAGGATGTCCTCACACAGGAAAGAATGTGAATTCAAGGAACTCCAATAAAGGCCTATAGCACACAAAGGCAGTAGTGAGAAGTGAGAACGAGATGACAGAACCAGGCCTTAAGAGTCTAGCTTAAATAAGCCAGCCAGACAGACAAATACCACATGATCTCACTTATTTGTGGAATATAATGAACAAAATTAAGCGGACAAACAATATAGATCCAGAGACATGGAAGTAGGGAACAGACTGACAAACCTCAGAGGGAAGGGGGTGGGGGGTGGGGCAGGAAGAGATAAACCAAATAACTTATATGAATATACACATAACCAATTGACACAGACAATGTGAGGGGGAGATGGGGAAGAGGGTGTCAACAGGGGATAAAAACAGAGACATCTGTAATACTTTCAACAGTGAAGAAAAAAATAAAATAAAATAAAAAAGTATAGAGACCAATAAAGTTTATAATTTACAAAGTTTAAAAAAAAGAGTCTAGCTTAAGAATGTGGATTTTATTCTGAGTTCAATGAAAAGGGTTTCAAGGAGAGTGCCATATAATCCAATTTTGGTTTTAAAAAACCATTCTGGCTGCTTAAGTAAAATGGATTAAGAATGAACAAGAATGGAAGCCAGATGACCAATTATGAGGTTATTGCAGTAGTCTAAGCAAGTCACTACAACCAGAGCGATGGTGGTGGAACAAAGGAAAGTATACAGAAGACATGTATTTGGCAGTAAAATCAACACAACTTGGAGTGATTAATATGACTTACACGGAGAGAAAAGTATCAAGAAAAGATCCCATTTAATACACCAACAGCAAAAATAGCTAATATTTTTTTTTATTATATTAATAAAATATCACGAGTACTTTTATCTGAGTGGGGAGGATTTTTTTTTATGCTCCCCCAATTTTGTATTTTTTTCTATAATAAAAATCAAGTACCTTTAAAAATAGAAACCATTTATATTTTAACTCTTCTGGTTATTGTTAGAAATGTTTGCATGTCCATAGTTCTAGTCCTACAGAACCACCTGCCCCTTTCTCACTTCTGAAAGATGATCTCAGTACTTTCTGCTATAGCTGTTACATCTGAAGCTAACCCTTGCCAGTCCACCAGTTTCTTTGTTCTGTTCCCACATTCCCTTTCCCATACCAGCAGGGCTGAAAAAGACTGTGGATCACACTACTGGATGAAGGACCCTGGTGTCTTGCTGTTGGCATCTCTGCACTGAGATGAATAAAGCAATACCCTAAAACAGATCAAAACCATGTCTCTGAATGCAGGATGGACCCTCAGACTTCAGGTATCAGGTGTGTCCAAGTCCTGGCCTTCTGATTGACATTTTATCTGTGTTGGATTGATAAAAGTTAAATTATTTTTTTAAATACCTAAATACTTGTGAAAGCTTAGGGAAATTTGACTGCTACTGTACTTTAGTTCATCTTAATGATCTCTAACTTTTGGCTATGTAAAAACTCAACACGATGCAGAGAAAAGAACCTGACCACAAGCTTTAGAGTCAATCAGGGGTCTGAACACCAGCTCCAATTGTATGACTTTGGGAAACGTAACTGTCCTTTCTCTGGGTCTTAGTTATAACTTCTGTAGAGTAAAAATAATAGTAACTACCAAGGGTTTGTTATCTCATTTAAACAGTAATTGGAAAAGCACCTAGTATAGTGCCTAATACACAGAAGGCACTCATTAAATAGAGAAGTTGCCTGTAGTTTATTCCTAATTATGATTTTGTTATTACCAAGTGGTACAGATTAAAAAAAAAAAAAAATCTATAAATTTGACAGCTAGCTAGAATTATACACATGATTAAAATGTTTACCAAATTTCTTTATTGAAAGTCTGAAGTGACTTCTAAAATACTATAACCAAGAGTAACCAATTGGGATTTACATACCACTGTCCCCTTCCATCAGGCTCATATCATTCAAATACACAATGTTGGTGAAGGCCTCTCTTCTTCTCTCCAGCTCCAAACAGAGAGTAAGATATCCAGGCCAGAAACTTTAAAGAGACCAAAGTTAAAGAAAAGAATAAAAGGCAGTGAATTTATCTGGAGCTGTGCTGTCCATTACAGTAGATACTAGGTTCATGTGGCTATTTAAATTTAATTAAATAAAAGTAAATAAAATTTAAGTCAGTTCTTCAGCTGACCAATCCATGTTTCAAGTACTCAATGGCCACATGTGGCTAATGGCTACCATACTGGACAGTGGAATAGAATATTTCCATTATCACAGAAAGCTCTGTTAGCGCTGATCTGGAGTGTTTAAGAAAAGACTAAAAGTTGGTGATAAAGACTGACATTCGAGGCCAAGAACCAATTATGATATATATAAACATATACTTTATAATGTTAAGATTTAATATAAATTAGCACATTCTTCCCCAAATATGAAAGTTCTCCTTGACTCTTCTCCCTCCTTCATCTGCTATATCCAGTATTATAAATCTCACTGCATTAACCTTCGAAATGTCCCTTGGATGTGGTCCTTCTGCTGCCCTACTAATCACCAATCCAGTTAAGAATGAATTACTGCAACAGCTTCCAAGTTGGCTTTTCTGTCTCCAACCTTTCTCATTATAACACCAAAAATGATCTCCAGAAAGCTCAATTTTTATCATGTCATTTTCATACTGAAAAATGAAAAGTCTAAAGGGTCTCTACTGATGACTAAGTTCTTCTGACCAGCTTTCAAGGTCCTCCATGATCATATCACCGACCACCTGGCTAGTCTCTTCCTTCATTATCAATGAATAAATATGTATCAAGTACCTGCCATTATGAGGGAAAATGAAGAAATAGGTCCGTCCCTATCTCCAAAACATTATAATCCTGGTGGAGCCATACAATAACATGGCCAGGCAATAAATAACTGACAAATACGTGGTACAAATAAAAAGCAATGTCACTGCCCTGGCCCGTTTGGCTCAGAGGTTAGAGTGTCAGCCCGTGGTCCAGAGAGTCCCGGGTTCGGTTCCTGCTAAGGGCACATACCTCAGTTGCAGTTTGTCCCCAGCCCCGGTTGGGGTCATGTGGGTGGCAGCCAGTCGATGTGTCTCTCTCACATCGATGTTTCTCTCTCTCTCTTCCTCCCTCTCACTCTATCTGAAGATGAATGCAAAAATGTCCTCAGGTGAGGATAAAAATAAAAAAAAGCAATGTCAGTTTTTCATGCCCTTATTCTTCTTATTTCTTTCACCTCACCAGCCCTCTTCCTGGCTCCTTTTAAATACAAATCCTATCCAGCCTTCAGGGTTTACCTCCCAAGTCTCACCACCTCCCTCAGTCCTTCACCTGCAATTCTAGAGCCCATTCTGATTCCTCCCTATTCCGACAACCCTATAGTAATTACAATTCAAGTCACAGTCTAGTGCTTATTTAAATACCATCTGCATGCCTGGGGTTAGCAACTAAGCAGAAGGGGGGAAGAGGAATTAGCAAGGGCCTGTCTCTTCCACACAAAGAAAAAATATGCACAAAATTTTAAAGGAAAAATTTGTATACTTTACTATCGCTTAAAACAAAAAGATACTTTCCCATTGCAAAGAGAATTCGCAAATAATAAAGTATATCAATTCAGGCCCTGAACTACAAAGTTATTAACTGAAATAATTGTAATTTTAACTTCAGCTTCTCAGAAAATTCTCTTACCCACTAGAACTGCAGATGTCAGTCATTTTCTCTTTGGTTGTAAAATCTGCAGGTAGTTTAATTAGATAAAGGATCAGCTGACTGTAACCCCAGGAAAACAAGTGTGAATGAGGTCTGCGAAATGAAAAACTCCATAAATTAGATAGGAAATAAATTCTACAAAATGCTTATCAATCATCCAATAGGTAATAGCAGAGTTTAATTATACTTGTTCCATTATTATTATATCTTTCAAACATTTCTATTTGGCTTTAGAAAAACAGTTTTCCTATAACAAGTACCTATTTATTTTTTAAAATTAGACATTTTTAGGTAATCAAAAACAAAAGAAAGAAGCCTATAATTCCATCACTCACAGACAGCCTCTGTCTATCCTTCCAGACCTTTTGTCTAGGCATATAGGCTAGGCATTTGGGGGCTTTTAAAGCTTCTACTGGAGGAAAACACAAGCATCATTTCTGATACATTATAAGTATCAATGTGTATTATTTATGAATTCTATTTTTTTTAAATCCTAAATCAGGTTATGTCTAGAAATTTCTAGGAAGAAAACACACACAAAGAAACAAATATGCACAATTTTTTCCCTTCTAACACAGGTTTAGTTATTAAGGGCTCTTAATGTGGGTCCATGAAAGAGCTTACGGGGAACAGTTTAATTTTCTGAAATCATGTGTAAAATTTTGCACGAATGTGCATTTTTCTGAGAGAAATCATCAGGTTCTTATAGGATCTATAGCTCAAAAAATGTTCAGAACCACCAGGAAGTGCACTCAATCTCATTACTACCATGACTTGGCCTAGTCTCTTCCAGAGCTGCTCCTGAAGTAAGCCCAGAATGCTGTATGTGAATAAACCAATTCCATGTCAAAGGAACATCAGAGCTTAGAAAGAGGACTTCTATACCTGGGGTTTCCTTCATCATCCATAGTGCTTGTGCTTGGGGGAGCATCATGGGACACTGCCAAAAGCAGCCAATCCAATCTTAAAGACTCTGGTTGTAGAAGGGACTCAAGGAAGGATGGCCTAAGAGAAAGTAGGGGAGAAAAACCACCAATCTTCAGGCTGAGAGAGGAAAACAATGTGGGGATGTGAAAATGTTACTGAGGGATCAACACAGTAATGAAATAACTTGAAAATCCTTCTGCTACAAAATGTCTAGAAAAACTGTTGAAAATCTAATAGCCTTTTAAATGAACAGTTGAACCTCAAAACAGTAAGGGAAATATCAAAGCGCCAAAAATAAAAGCCAAATGTGAATCAATCAGAGGAAGAAGGGTGGAGAGAGAGAGTAGGAGGAGGAGGAGTGCAGAGTGAGAAGCCAGTCTTAATAACCAGGGGCTATGTGGAGACAGGAAATGAGGCCTCAGTCTAAAAAAGAGGCAGCCCTGGCCAGTTTGGCTCAGCGGTTAGAGCGTCGGCCCTCGGACCAGAGAGGCCAGGGTTCAATTCCCGCTAAGGGTACGTACCTCGGTTGCAGTTTGTCCCTGGCCTGGTTGGGGTCGTGTGGGTGGCAGCCACTCAATGTGTCTCTCTCACATCGATGTTTCTCTCTCTCTCTTCCTTCCCCTCTCCCTCCCGCTCTATGTGAAGATAAATAAAAAATGTCCTCGGGTGAGGATAAAAACTAAAAATAAATAAATAAATAAAAAGGAGGCAAAGAGCTGGAACTGAGGTCTACCCACAAAAAGCTGGGCTATCATCAATGAAAATGGTGGCAATAAATCCACTCACTGGCAGAGAACACAAGAAGGCTTATCTGTCTTAGCCTGGGCCCTGAAGTTGGGGTTTAATTTTACACTGATGATCCAAGAATCCCTAAAAGGGAGAAAAGGAGGAAGGGAAGAGATATATAGTATGTGCACATTTATGGTGTGTACTATGAACCCTGAAAGAATGTACACAACTGCCAAAATCCTTCCCTTCCATAGTATATGTCTCAATTCTGTGGCAGTTGACAGTAAAAATGCTACAACTGCTTATACAAGAGAAATAATACCCTATTAGAAGGAGAGTCTGCAAAAAATTTTCGCCTTCTCACCGTTGATCTTCAGGCCTTGATTTCACCAGACTGTCTAAATAGGCCAAAAACTCAGCAGGATGACGATGACAAAGTTGCAAGACATCCGAAGGCAAAATAGATGGGTAAAACTTGATTAAGGATCGGAGGGCAGATTCCCCGAACTTCTCATACAACCTGCATTTAAAAATAAAATATATTAGTCTCCAACTTCAGTGAGATGATATAACTTGGTCATATCATCTACGTACAGTACTTCTCAGAAATAAAAATAAATATACTAACAAGAAGCTGACCAACAAGCAACTGAGTAAAACTTTAGAGACTAAGACCAAAAATATGCATATGCTTTTTTAGTTCATGTAAACAACTTACTGGGTAGCATAAGCAATCAACAAAGGACTGTCAAAAGGGACCAAGTCATCCACTAGCTTTAATCTTGATGGTAGATCTCCTTCTTCCATCGCCATATATGTAGGATTGGAACTCGCCATTTCTGAAAGATAAAACATACCCTTTTCCTTTCATCTCATAGCTGTAAATATTCAATTCATGAACACATTCGTTCAACAACTATTATTCATGCACCTATCGTGTGCAAGACCTAATGCTCGTTAAGCATTGTAAGAGAGACAGACAAGAACAAGATACAACCTCTACCTTTAAGAACATTAAAATCAAATTGGGAAGCAGAGCATATTGAAAGTTTTAAACAAAACAAAGTAACAGATCGCCAATATACAAGTCTCCATTATCCTTGAAAAAGGGATGTGTGTGTGTGTGTGTGTGTGTGTGTGTGTGTGTGTCTACCATCAATGCCAAATTCCTGTTTTTTCCTAGAACCAGTGCCCCATGCCATCTTTTAGAACAAAACAAGTTACTAAAATTTAATTAAATTTAAAAATTTACCTATTTTTTAAAAACACCAATTACAGCAAATCTTTTTCTGAAGGAAGACTTGACCTTTGGGAATAGCCAGGTCATTTAAAGCCAAGCATGGTAAATAAAGTGAATGATGATCTAGCTAAAACTACTTGTAGCTAGTGCAGGGGGTGTGGCTCAGTGGACTGAGAGGTTCCAGTTCGATTCCCAGTCAGGGCACATGCCTGGGTTGCGGCCTCCATCCCCAATAGGGGGTATGCAGGAGGCAGCTGATCAATGTTTCTCTCTCACATCGGTATTTCTATTTCTCCCTCCTTTCCTCTCTCTCTAAAAAAATCAATAAAAACATATTTATTAAAAAACAAAAACTACTCATAGTTAAAAAGCTGTTTTCCAATAATTATAGCATCTTCGTAAGGGTGAAGTCTGTTCAACAAATCATTTCTAAAATGCCAACCTTCAATTTCTGATATACCTGTTTTTAAAAAAAACATTTCTTCCCAGTTTTATTATTTCCTAGTTGATTGTATCAGGCAGTAAGTATTTAAGGGAATTCAGGGAGGAGGCCATCATTTAAAGCTTGAGAAGTGAGGGAAAGCTTTATGATGGAGTGGAAGCTAAGCCAAACTTAACTCTAAATTCAAGTAAGCAGTGTATCATCTCAACCTAACCATCACGCTTGCTCTAGCCAGCTCCAGTAATAAGTTAACAACCAATCAGGCTGATGGAGTCTCTTTTCTGTTATTTTCCTGTGACCCGGGTTGGGTATGATCACATATAGAGACATATACAGCAAATTTCCAGTAAGTAATAATGTCAAACATGTGAACCTATTTGAAGAGAAATAATTTTTCTTATTTCACATAAAAGACAGTCTACCACGACTCAGAAAAACAAACTGAAATCATTTCTTATACTTTTAACTGCTAAATATCAACTTAAGCAGAATCAGAACTATACATCCATTTTCTAGAAAACAAAAAAATCTTTAAGTCAATTTTATAAAAATGTTATCTTGACTTGTGACTATTCACTTTTGGTAATGAATGAAAAGTGTGCTTAGCCCTGGCCGGTTTGGCTCAGCAGTTAGAGCGTCGGCCCGCGGTCCAGAGAGACCCGGGTTTGGTTCCCACTAAGGGCACGTACCTCGGTTGCAGTTTGTCCCCGAACCGAGGGCGTGTGGGTGGCAGCCAGTCGATGTGTCTCTCTCACATCGATGTTTCTCTCTTTCTCTTCCTCCCTCTCTCCCTCTCACTCTATCTGAAGATGAATGCAAAAATGTCCTCGGGTGAGGAAAAAAAAAAAAAAGAGAAGTGTGCTTAAAGTCTAAATTAATTATTAGACACATGGCATTTTTACTAAAGCAGAATGTTGAATTAAGAAAATTCACGTCTTTAAAAACCTGGGCCTATGCAGCAGAAAAGGGCATGTGAGCTGGGGTATGAGAGCTGGTTTCTATATGAGGATGACAAATAGCGTGACCTTCAATCAAGTGTAAAGGAGAGACTGCTGGCTTTCAACCAAAATCTGAGGCAGACATACAAGCTTTTCAACCACATCCATTCTCTTCCTTCTGAACACTTGGATAGGTTACATTTCCAGGTCTCCTCTGCAGTTAAATGGGGTCATGTGATAGAATTCCTACCAATAGAATGTGAACAGAAGAGATGTAACCCACTCTACCAGGCCAGGACGTAATAACCCAATCTCAATCACAAACCCAAAGGATGGAACTCAAAAAAACAGAAGGAACTCTGAACTCTAGATTACCATATGGAAGAGAGCTGGCCACTGATCTGAAACACCTGTCTTGGACTAATATATGAGCAAGAAATAAACTCATGTAATATCTGAGTTAGTATTCCTTGAGATATTTATTACAGCAGTTTAGCCTACTTAACTATTACAATCTCTCTGTGCCTGTTTCCTCACCTATTAAATGGAATAACACCATCTCCTCTGAAGACTCATGTAAAGATAAAATGAAACAATGCCTGTAAAGTGTTTAGCATAATATGTGGCATACAATAAGTACTCAATAAATGGTAAACATTATTTCAATATTAGTAACTTACGAGGGATTTTCTCATTTTTATATATCTGAATTTATAAAATCTTACTTTAACCCCAACTTCTCCAACATTTCTGTCATTTTCTAAATATGACTGAAAGAAACTACTTTCTTATAATACAGCTGCAAATCAAAATAATATTTGAAGAACTATTAAAAATTAAATTGAGTGGAAAACAGAATGGAAGCTGACCAGAAGAGAGGTAATTTTCTACTTAATTCTTATATTTTAAACTCAAAAATGCCACGGTGCTCTATACCAATTTCTATCCTTGGTAAGACAATCTGATTATTACCTTTCAATCCTTCAATAAAAGTCTCCCAAACACAAGGACTGTTAGTGTAACTAAGCTTGATACTCTCCTTTGCTCTCTTCAAGTCCAGGAGAAAAAAGTACTTCTTTAGGAACTGACAAGCCAGAATTTCAGGAGAGCACTGTTGCAAAGTATAGTCCACATGTCCACTTGTGCTTTTGATCTCGGAAGTCAGTACATTCAATTCCAAACACAATGTGGTCAACTCAGCCAGGTCCTTTTGGAAACTGTTTGCTATGTTGCATGGAGAATATACTTGAAAAAGGTCATCCATGGGCTCGCTCAGACTATTTACAGATTCACATGCCTTTTGATCAATAGTTTCTTCATTGCCTAAAGAGCCCTTTTCTTTTTCATTATCTTCATCTAATATTCCAGTTTTTGACTCATCAAACAGTAGCACATCCTCGTTCGATGTCATGGATGAGTTGCCAGTGGCTGAAATGCCTGAAAAGTCTTTTATGGCAAATGTTTTTTCTAACAGTGAAAGCCACTCCTGTAAAACCATTCTCAAAGACTTCGGTTCAAATAAAACCAGTGGGTCCTGTAGCTTGGTCCTATACAAGACAGACAAGTATGAAATTTGTTTCATGTGTATTTTTTTTAATAAAATATTTCATGCTAAATAAACCTAACGAATACAACATATTTATCTGGAATAAATGTTACTTTTCTACCCTTTTAACAATTATCTTGGCAACATGACAACACAGAGAACATTAACTGTATACTAATTCTTGAATTTCAATTCCAAATGAGACTACCTCTGCCCTACATTGTCTCAGGACCACACTAGTGATGATTTCAAAAAGTCATTCCCATTTACTGCAAAACTTCCCCCTTCATAAATACTTACAGTGCTTCTGCTGTGGCTATTTTGAGCTCTTGGAATTTATCTTCTTCTGGAGGTTGACTAGATACTTCTTTTATTGCCCTAGAAAAGTGTGAAAAGAGTGAGATAGGGCCCTGGCCGGTGTGGGTCAGTGGTTGAAGAGTCACAGGTTTGATTCCTAGTAAAGGGCACGTGCCTGGGTTGTGGGTTTGGTCCCCAGTCAGGGCACATGCAAGAGGCAACCAATCAATGTCTCTCTATTACATCAATGTCTCGCTTCCCCTCCCCTTCCCCTCCCTTCCACTCTCTTAAAAAAAAAAAAAAAATCAATGGAAAAAGTATCCTCGGGTAAGGATTAACAAAAAAGAGTTAGAAGGATTTATAGCTTCCTTAGACAAATATTTCTAAGTCCTTACTAAGTGGCAGGTATTATACTTAATGTGCATAAGATAAACAGATGAGTATACAAAATAGTCAACGGCCTCAAGATGAGTCAGCATAAGTCAGTAAGAAAGGCATGCAAACAACCAACTATAATATAAAAAGATAATCCAATGATAAAGAGCAACACAAACACTGTGCTATGAAAGCACACACAAAAAAGGAATAATTGTTCTGACCAGGCAATCAACGGAAGCTTTTCTGAGGAGGTGGTATTTGTGTTAGAAAAAAATGGGGGAGAAATACTGCAAGTAGAAGAAACAACACAAAGAAAGATAGTGAGGTGTACAACCCAGTTCTCTGGCAGGGCGGGAATTTAGAGTGCTTAGAAGGATGTGGCTAAAAATGAGGCTGGAAAGGTGAGCTAAGGTCAGACTGAGGGCTGCCTTAAATGCCATAACAATATCTGAGTATTTTTCCTATAAATATATGGATTCACTAAGTTATTTTTAGGATAACACACCTTCTATTTCATCTGACTATCTAGACACACAGGGCCTATGCATCTCTCTCTCAATTCCTGAATGAGTGCTGAGCTTGCTTGCCTCTAATGCTCAGACCCCCTGAACTATGACATAAGGCAGAAACCCGATACACAAGACACTTCACACTGTGCCAGAACAAGGACTATACCACCAGCCTATCATAAGAAGGTACAAAGCAAGACATCAATACCAATGCTCTCATCTCACAGGCCAGAGATGATGAGTGACTTACCCAAAGTCACACATTAGTCAGAAGCAGAACCAGGACAAGGCCTAGATCCTTGGTCATCTTACTCTTAACTTAATACTCCTCTAACATCTCAAAAGTTTGAAGAGATCTGGAAGGGAGAAGGTTGTGCAGGAGACAGATGGAAGAGGTATTTAATTAAAAGTGTCTTAACAGCCCTGGCCAGTTTGGCTCAGTGGTTGAGCATCGGCCCACAGACCAATGAATTGCAGGTTCAATTCCAATCAAGGGCACGTACCTTGGTTGCGGTTTGTCCCCGGCCCTGGTCAGGGTCGTGCGGGAGGCAACCAGTCGATGTGTCTCTCTCACATCGATGTTTCTCTCTCTCTCTTTCCCTCCCTCCCATTCTATCTGAAGATAAACAGAAAAATATCTTCGGGTGAGGATTTTAAAAAAAAAGTGTCTTAATAGATTTGCTATGGGTAGATGTAATTTTCCAACACTTAATTTGTGGTATTCACAATTTTTATGAGCTACATAAATAATCAACAATGAGCAGGGTCATACATTTGGCTTCTCCAATAGGTCACAGCCTATGGTTTTCTTCATACTGATATGTGACTCCTCTAGAATATACACAGATTTATATGCAATATCTTACTCAGTGTCTTCCTCCTTTGGGCAGGTGACTGGACTCACATCTTCTTCACATAACTGCTCATCACCCCTAGGTTCTGGTCTCACTTTCAGATCAGGGCTTGTATGAAGGGTGCCAATCTTCTCAGTAGTTTTACGCACAAAGCTAGAAACACTGGAAGTCAAATACCAAAAAAGTAATATGAAAAAATATCTCATTACTGACAAAAATAAAAAATTCAGTAGCTAGTTCTCTATTTTCCTATTAGTGCCACAAAGGCAAACTGGACTTAATAAAAAGAGAGACTGCACCCTGGCCAGTTTTGCTCAGCGGTTAGAGCTTTGGCCTGTGGACCAATGAGTCTCAAGTTCGATTCCAGTCAAGAGCACGTACTTCAGTTGCGGTTCGTCACTGGCCCTGGTCGGGGTCATGTGGGAGGCAACCAGTCAATGTGTCTCTTTCACATCGATGTCTCTCTCTCTCTCTCTCTCTCTCTCTCCCTCCTTCTCTCCTTCCCTCCCACTCTATCTGAAGATAAACAGAAAAATATCCTCGGGTGAGGATTTTTTTTTAAAACTTAAAAAAAAAGAGAGAGAGAGACTGCTTACAGCAACTTCCCTAATCAAGTGCGTATTTCATATAAGGTCCACAGAAAATTTACAATATTGTAAGAATTCACTTCATTTACTAAAATGCTTTAAGTGCTAAAGTAAAGGTCTTTAACTCCAGTTACGACTGTGATGTTTCTGTCAACTTAGGCAAAGGAGGCCATGTGACCACCTGCCCCAACCTGGCCAGAGAATTAACAGAATTTCTTCATGAAACTCAGCTGCCAACTAGTCACAGCATATAAATTTTTATATCCAGTAAGACAGATAAGCAGTTAAGTAGCTGTACAAAGTCTTCTCTCTCAAACTTAAATGCCAATCTCAATCCCATGGAGTAGCGAGAAAGACTTTTGAAGTCTCCAATTCCGAGCCCAAACTGAGAAAGGACCAAGAAATGACTAATGAGCCCTGGCCAGTGTGGCTCAGTTGCCTGAGCGTCGTTCTGTGCACTAAGAAGTTGCCAGTTCAATTCTCAGATAGGGCACATGCCGGTCTGTGGGCTCCATCCCCAGTAGAGGGTGTGCAGGAGGCAGCTGATCAATGTTTCAAGATCACATCAATGTTTCTCTCTCCCTCTCCCTCTAAAAAGCAATTTTAAAAAATATTAAAAAAAAAAAAAAAAAAGAAATGACTAATGGTAGCCCTGGCCAGATAGTTCAGTTGGTTAGAGCACCATCCTGATACACCAAGGTTGTGGGTTCAAATTCCGGCCAGGGCACATACAAGAATCAACCAATGAATGCATAGATAAGTGGAACAACTAATCAATGTTTCTCTCTCTTTCTCTCCCTTCCTCTCTCTAAAAATCAATAAATAAAATAAAGAGAAATGATTAAAGATATATGGAAACTGTTCCTAAGAGGGATAAGAAAAAAATCAGTTTTCAATCTTTTGCTCTCTGTGGGTTAAAAACCCACATCTATAACAATTCAAATATCCAGCTACTCAAACAAAGAGGAAAGCTAAATTCCCCAAGATGGATGTGAGAACTTAACAGCTCTATATAACAGGTGATATGAGAAATAACCTAGAGACATTTTTTCTCATTTAAAATGTCTTTCCATTCTCAGCACAAAAGGACCTAAGATGACAAAGGAAGTAAAACCAGAATGGGATTAAATGACAAGACTAATTAGTTTACCTTTCCTTCACAGCCTGAAGAGACACAAGAGGAGATGGAGAGCGAAATGGTAATGGAATGCTGAAGGGGAGAAAAGTTTCATTCTTATCTGTCTCAAACGTCACTGGAACATGAGAAACGTTGTCTGATGAATGAAATTGGGAGGAAAAACAAAAATCTAATCACACGTGAGTTTTTTAATCTTTAAAAAAGTTCTGAAATAAATAAACCAAAGGAAATGAAGGATTCAATACCAAAATCACAACTGACCCAGGTACAAATGAGCAGAACACAGGTTTACAAGGTGCATGGGATGGTTAACATATAAAACACTCAGGCAGGTACCGTCATTTTCCTACTAACCCTGAATCCCCATAAGTCAAAAAGGAAGTTTAGAGTCTCTATTAATTTCTTCTCAACAGTTCGGTCACAGGAATGCTCAAACATCAAAAAGTGTAGGCAGTGGCCCCAAAACTGTAGTAATTTTTCATTCCTGATGGAAAATAAGTTGGTTAGTCAAAATAAAATTGTCCCACTCCTTTGGTTAATGACTTCCTTTCTTAACCTTTCCAGCACTTTGATGCATGATTAAAATTACGTACTTTACCGATGTTAGCCTAAACAAGCGGGGGGGGGGGACACAACTAAACACAAATCCACTCTTCTACTGGTGAGCAGATCAATAGGTCTGGATGGAAAATCTATCAAAATCTATCAACATAATAAAAATTATTAACACCTTATAGGAAACTCTATGTACAAGATAATCTTAGCAAATAAAAGTGATAGAAATTAAGTGGTTCACATCTACAACCAATAAAAGACACACTCATCACCTTCATTTCCGTGTGAGCTGCAACATTGATCTGGCTGTTCCTCTTCTTGATGTGATATGAATTCTTTAAGTCTCTCATCTTCTGAGAGGGTTTGGCTGTGAAGGGAACAAGAGTCTTCATCTGACTGACTGCCTCTTCTACCACTAATGATACGATAAATACCAGAGTCCAAGATGCTGAAACTTTCCTAAAAATGAAAAGAATTCCCAAAATACCAAAGTAAAACTTTCCTTTATAACACAAGATAGCTTTTTAAGAGAAAAACCAACAGTAAAAGCAGCACATCAATAATAACAATTATGGCTTATGAGGACAAACCGGTGAACAAGTTCTGGGCTCCTGGCAGCTGGTCACTCCCACGCGCTAGAGGCATCATACTACCGTATTTCTCTAGCTTATCTCAATAAAGCCTGCCAGTGAGCATGGGGACTGAAAGAGGCAATCTTGAGCTGCACTGAGACTCAAATAGCATGAAGAATCTAAAATCATCTATCAGGAACAACTTAACTTGTGCTGGAGGCTCTAGGTGCATTTGCAAACAGAATATAATTTAAATGACAAAACAAAATGTGGCTCCAAGATAAACCTAAATGAAGTCTTCATAAGACTGTCGAACAGCTGAAAGAAAGCCTTTCTTGACTCCCCCCTCCCCTAAAAAATATATTATATGGAAAGGAAGATAAGTTTGGGGATCCCAGAGGTACATACAACCCAAGGTAGAAAATCTTACTGTACAGGAAAATCCCTTTAAAAGTGAGAATACCTACATGTGAAGAAATGGAGCTTCTTCTACTGCTGCAAGCTGAATCCAAAGGTTCAAATTTTAAGATCAATTCTTCCAGTTGAGAAATCAAATCACTATAGGTTGTAACGTCCAGCTGAGATTTCAAATGCTCCAATTTATCTACAGTCAAAGATTTTCTTACCTAATAAAAAGATAAGTAGAAATCCATTAGAATAGCCTACTATTTGTAACTAAATCTATATTCAAATGGCTAAGATATTGAAAGAGCTCTAACACAGAACATAAAACCTCAGAAGTGCTTCAAAAGACTTCACAAGCTAGTGAAAGATTTAATGAGAATTAACTTAGGAATTAAGAATTTAATTAGGAGTTACCATATACACAAACATCCCCCTTAAAACAAGGTCTGAAATTCAAATAAATATGTGGGTAAACTTGATTTATTTATTTTTTAATGGAAAAGTATACTCTTTTTCTTACCCTCCACCCATAGATTTATTTGTATTGCTTCCTTTTGAAATTCATTGCTGCTTTATCTTAGGTCATATAGAAAAGGCTAGTAAAAGTCAAACAACTTTGTAGCACAATCTTGCAGGCCAGGATGGTTTTAACAACCCAGATGAACATGTAAACTCTCTGACTCACTCTGCCGGCAATGATAGAATTTTGGAAAAGACAGCAAGCGCGAGCAGCCAGGTTCCATAGGCCTCTCCTTAGCAGGCGTTCCACACAGCGCTCCACAGATAAGAGGGAAAGATGTGAGACTTTCCCATTTAGGTGCAAACAGAACAGCTCATTCTTGCAGACAGCCACATCCTGAATATCTACAAAAACCACAGGAATGAGCACACAGGATGTTAGCCAAATATTCCTTGTCCATTACTGCAAGGGCTGAAATTATTCTAGTAAATTCACTTTTGATATAGGTTTGGCTTGAACTTCATCTTTTTATATTTGCATTTCAATAAAGAAATCACATCTTAGTATTCTAAAAAAACAAGAATAAAAGATACAGAGAAAGAAACAAATCTCTCTGATCTAAGATCCTATGTTGAAAATGCTATTTTCTGTGAAAAGGAACTGAGACTTTAAAAGAGAGCACTCTACATTAGAGACCAGATTATAACATTCCTGAGAGTTACAACCTAACATCAATGAATGGATTTTAACATAGTATGTAAATCAACAAACAGTTTATGGAAAAACAGATCATCATGAAAGGACTTAAAGGTAGAATATCACAAAAGGACTTTAAAAACTAGTTTTGAGCCTGGCTGATGTGGCTCAGTGGTTGAGGGTCAACCCATGCACCAGGAGGTCGCCGGTTAGATTCCCGGTCAGGGCACATGCCCAGGTTGTGGGCCAAATCCCCAGTAGGGGGCATGCAGGAGGCAGCCAATCGAGGGATGTTCTCTCTCACTGATATTTCTATCTCTTTCTCCCTCTCACTTACTCTCTCTCTAAGATCAATAAAGAAAAAAAATTTTTTTTTAATAAATAAAAACTAGTTTTGATTATCACTTATATGTGGAATCTAAAAAGACAGGCTCATAGAAACAGTAGAATGGTGGTTTCCAGGGACTGGGTTGCAGGGGAAACGGGTATGTTGGTCAAAGGATACACATTTGCAGTTAGAAGATGAGTAAGTTCTAGAGCTCTAATGCACAGCGTTGTGATTTTAGTTATTATATATGTCAAAGTTGCTAAGAGACTAGACCTAAATGTTCTCACAAAAGGTGGTAATCATATTGCAATATATAAATGTTATCAAAATCAACACATTGTATAACCTTAAGCTTATCCACTGTATATTTCAATTTTTAGAAGTGTAAAAAAGAAAAAAGAAAACTAGTTTTCACGGGACATCCATAGAGTGTCCCATGAAATCCACAGGAAATCAGTGGTGATAGTATCGGTAAATAATGTTTTCTTTATTTTTATGTTTTTACAAAGCACAAAATGACCCAAAGGTCAAATACACTCCCTGAGAAGCAATGCTAAAAAACCCTAGATTTCCTCTCTTTCTTTTTTTTTTTAAATATTTTTATTGATTTTTTTTTTTTTTTTTTTAGAGGGGAAGGGAGAGAAAGATAGAAACATCTATGTGAGAGAGAAACATGGACTAGCTGCCTCCTCCACGCCCCCCTACTGGGGATTGAGCCCACAACCTGGGCATATGCTATGACTGGGAATCAAACTGGGACCTCTCAGTCCATGGGACGACGCTCAATCCACTGAGCCATACGGGCTGGGCTCTATTTCTGATTTTAACCAAAAGAATAGAGAGTGATTTTCTGTCTCAGCTGTATGGTTATTGTTCCCACAAGGACTTTTTGAACCCCAACTATTGAGACACAAAACAGAAATTTAAGCCCTGGCCCGTGTGGCTCTGTTGCTTGAGCGTCATCCTGCGTACTGCAAGATAGCTGGTTCAATTCCCAGTCAGGGAACATACCCAGGTTGCGGGTTCAGTTTTGGTCAGGAGGTGTGTGGGAGGCAATCAATAGATGTTTCACTTTTACATCAATGTTTCCCACTCTCTCTCTCCCTCTCTCTCTAAAAAAAAATCAATGAAAATATATTTAAAAAGAAAAAAACAAAACAAACAAAAAAACAGTATTAAAGCAAGATTTCTAATAGGAGTAAAGATTCAGGAAAAGTGGAGTGGGAAAAACAGTGGTTACTTATATTTAAGATTAAATAAAAGCTATATTTAGAAGTTTAAAAGGCACGAGCCCAGTGTAGCTCAGTGGATTGAGCGTCATCCCATGGACTGAGAGGTCCCAATTTGATTTCTGGTCGGGGCACAAACCCAGGTTGCTGGCTCGATCCCCAATGCAGGGCATGCGGGACACAGCAGATCAATGTTTCTCTCTCACAACGATGTTTCTATCTCTCTCCCCCTTCCTCTCTAAAAAATCAATAAAAACATATTTTTGAAAAATCTTTAAAAGTTTAAAAGGCACGAAAAACTAAATAACTGAACACAAATTCACAAATGTATGCTTGTGAACTACCTTTCAATGGGAAACATCTATGATGTTAATGTTTAAAAGAAACGTTACCTCTTTCTATTTGTCTACACCTTACACTACAAGAGAATCCTACTATAATCAATCTTCCACAAGAACAGGATTATAAATTACATAAGAATGAAAAATATAATTACCTTTGACTTCACTCCAAAGAAGAACTTGAACATTCTGAGGAATGAAAATATAAATTCCTCTTTCTGTCCAAGTCAACACACAATGCTCACTGCAAGAAAAGAAGGAGTCAAGAGAATTCTAGTTTGCTCAGAAACAGAAGTGTATAATATAATTCCCTGAATTCAGACCCTCACATTAGCTATCAAAGTGAAATCAGCCTATACAAAGGAAATATAACAGTCAATCTGTCAATCTGGGCCTAAAACCTCTTTTCTGTCTATAGCATACCACTAAAAAAGTTATATGATGCCAAACTGGGGGAAAAAATACACTATATACGCAAAATATCTTCTAGAAAAATAAAAGGCTGGTATCTTTCCTGATGTTTGTTAAAGCTGCTAAACTTTTCATGTGGTATGACAGGGGTACATTTAAAACAAAGACTAAACATAACTTCACCACCAATCACTGCTCTAATGAGCTACTTTTAGGGATGGTGATATTTTAACATCCTTAGTTGTGTGTGAGCAAGAAAAGAAGCTTTATTAAAGACTCTACTTATATTACCTAACCCTGTAGCAATTCATCAAGATGTGTTATCCCTATTTTATTTTGTTTTTCTTTTAATCTGAAGTGCAAAAACATGAGAATATATGCCCAAGGCCATTCAGCATGAATGCAAGAGAGTCAGAATTTACACCAAAAACCATCTGGCTCCAAAACCTAGTTGTTTTTTTTTCTCCATGCCTCACAAAATCTACTTCTGCTCTCATTTATCCCTGTCAACCCACCCACTGTTATCTGAAACCTTGATTATTCCACTTAACTGCATTCTCAAAAAGTCATAGAGATCCTAACTGCCAAAACCAATAACCCTTTATCCCTAAGCAGCTAACCCTGCTGGCTATTCCTTCTTTCCTGAATCTCGCTTCCCTGGACTTTGGGACACTGCACTTTCTTGGTCGACCTTCCTTTCCCCTCCAGCTCTGGTACTCTTCATCTCTGCTCATCTCTTCCTATACTCCTTTGCTCATATATCACACTTACTCTCTCAAGACTGCTACTATTTTTTATACACCACTGGTAATAGCTGATTCTTGCCCTTCACCAGGGCATTCCCCAACTTATAATGTTCTCATTCTAGCCACCTCCCAAGGATCAGCAGGAACTGTATTCACCTCTGAAATCCATCTCTGATGGCTCACTGCAATCGCTTTTCCTCCTGCACCCAACCCATCTCTTGTCAACCCTGCTTACATGGCACTTAATCACAACTCTTATTTTTTTATTCTTGTTAAACTTTTTGTAGAAATAAACCACTGCTGGTTAAGCATCAACCCATGCAACAAGAGGTCGCCGATTCAATTCCTGGTCAGGCCACATGCCCAGGTTGTGGGCCCGATCCCCAGTGGGGGGCATGCAGGAGGCAGCCACTCAATGTTCTCTCTCATCGATGTTTCTATCTCTCCTTCTCCTTTCCTCTCTCTCTAAAACCAATAAAGAAAAAAATAAGAAAGAAATAAACAAACCACTGCTCTCCAACAAAATATAATCTTGAGAACAGGGACTTTTTTTTAATGCACTCAAGAGTACTAAAAATGGTACCACGCAGCAATAAAACTAAGAGTGATATTTAACACAAATAATAAGCATTTTGCCAATATAAGACCCAGATCATGTGACAAAATAAACTTTGTCACAAAGATGAAAAGATAAGGCCAGAATCCTAGTCCAAAGTAAGTAAAATTAGAAGGCTGCCTTCAGGAACCAAAGGAGAACAAAATGAGAGACCAGAGGATCCCTGAGTAAAGAGAGATAGGATCATGATTTTGATACTGAACTTGATATTCAGCTTGGAAAGATTCCTTAGGAATAGCAACCTAGATTAGATTGGGGGGGGGGGGGGTTAGGTAATAGATAAGAGCTGATACTCTGTAATTTGTATACCCCTTCACTGATAATAAACAGACTGAGACACAAGCCTAACCACATTGTTTAAGAAGGGAAAGTGATACCAGTGTATACAAAAAGAAACAAAGTATGTAAGTTAGCTTTCTTGTGGGATTTGTGGGTGAAACAGTAAAGGTTACCACAAAACACAAGTGTACAGGTAGAAAGTAATAAACAGAAATAAAAGCCTTCCTACTCATGGTTTCTCAAAAATATCTTTGTTGAATTCTTTAACTCAGCTATTATTTGAAAGCCTTATATGCGCCTAGCGCTGCAGTCATAGTAAAGGAATTGACAATCTGGTACTGGGATGGACATCTGTAGCACAGTAAAATAGGGGTGGTGATGAAGAAGTGAACAAGGTGTGACAACAGTGCACAGGGATAAGTGCCTAGTCTAAGCTGCATTAGCAGCCAGCAAAGGCTTCCAAGTGGCATTAATTATTGCTTATACTGAGGAGGAGACAGAGCCAGATCACAGAGGGCTTTGTTTGCTATGGCAGAAAATGTAACAGGGGCTTTAAATAGCTTTAACTCAAAGGAATAATAGTTCTACCAGGAAAACCAAGTTGACTGTGGCCTCGCCATTAGAAAACATGCTTTGGGGTAAAGGACTTCCCCATATCCCACATATCACACTATAGTCCACAAATACTTATTAAGTGTCTATATACGCCAGGCACCATACCAAGCTCTGAGAATAAAATAATGAATAAAACAGACATTGTGCCCTCACGGAGTTTACTGTGTAGGAATAAGATAGGCATAAATACTGCATGAATATGTAATTTTAAACTGTGATAAGTGCCATAAAGAAAGAGTTTTTAGTGTGTTTTATCTAATTATGGGAAAAATAATAGTTGTCTTTCTCCGGTAACTTCCAGGATGCATTACGGATTTATAAAAATGTTAGATTGTTTACAATTTACTTTTAAATACTTCAGTGTAGGTAGTGAGACATATACATACATTAGTTAGGGGTGATTAGTTAACATTTCAAGTGTTTAAAAAAAAATCACATCATCCGCCCTGGCCAGTTTGGCTCAGCGGTTGGAGCATCGGCCTGCGGACCAGAGAGTCCCGGGTTCGGTTCCTGCTAGGGGCACATACCTAAATAAATAAATTAATTTTTAAAAATCACATCTAAGAGCACCCTTTGAAAAAACCGAATCAGAAGTCCACACTCCAGGGTACCTATAAGCAGCTCTAAGTAACAGTCTCTGATTCTGCATTAGAGATCTTATGCATTAGCCAAATAATTTTCCACTGTTGAAATAAGTCGAGTTATAGGCACACAGACTGCCTGGAAATCATACTGGCATTCCCATGCTTGCAGAACAAGGTGTAAGAATTGGCAAGCCCAGCAGCTGACAACCTTTAGTGGCACTCTGTGTTGCCACTTAATAGTGGACTTCTGCATCAAATCCAACTAGAAGGCTAACTGAACCCTGATACTGAAATATGACCAGCCCTGGCCAGGTGTCTCAGTTGGTTGGAGCGCCATCCTATACACCAAAAGGTGGTGGGTTTCCTTTCCGGTCAGGGCACAACACCTAGGCTTCAGGTTGGATCCCTGGTCAGAGCAGGTACAGGAGGCAATTGATCCATGTTTCTCTCTCACAATGATGTTTCTTCTCTCTCTCTCTCTCTCTCTCTCTCTCTCTCTTTCTCTCTCTCAAAATCAATAACATATCCTCAAGTGAGGATTAAAAAATCCTCAGGTGAGGATTCAGCCAGCCATACATATATATATGGCTGGCTGAATCTACGTCAGGCAGATCTGTTATGCAAGGTGCTTGTTAGAGTACCTAAAGGACAGAGAGCCAAAATTTAACCAAGCTTACAAGCTTACAAGAACAAGTTCCACAACTCCTTTTGTCCCTACCTGCTAAGAAATACATGTGCAGCAGACTTCAGACTGAGACTTGCTTTCACTATAACATTCCACTAAGTAGGGAAGGTTATGAACGAACGAGTACCTGTACCTCTTAGATCTAATTATCAGAAGTTCCCTGGCAATTATAAACTGTCCAGTTAGTTTAGGTCAGTTCAAAACAGAAAATGAAACATATTTCTATTATCTTTTCATTCCTCTTATATACAGACACTTCACATAACAGTCATTTCCCATTTTCTAAAAACAAATTAATACAAAGACAATCTTAACAAGATAACAGCCCTTGGCGGAGTGTCTCAGTTAGTTGGAGCATTGTCCCGTACACCAAAAGGCTGTGGGTTCAATTCCCGGTCAGGGCACATACCTAGGTTGCAGTTGGATCTCTAGTCGGGGCACTTATAGGAGGCAACCAATCAATGTTCTCTCTCACACTGATATTTCTCTCTCTCCCCCCCTACCCTCCTCTCTCTAAAAAAAAATCAGTAAGAAAACATATCCTCAGGTGAGAATTAAAAAAAAAATTTTTTTTTAAAGATAACTGCCCCTGAACAAGAAACAAAGAGAAATAGCTAAGTGTTCATTTTTAAGGATCAAAGGGAAAAACTTACCTAAAATGCAAGAGTTTGGGGAAAGACAAAGACTGGGAGGATCCAACTGTATGATCATACTGAGGTTCTGATCTAGGAAGTAAATACATCTATCTGTTAATGATTTCACTGCAATATAAAAGTATGCTTTTCCCTATACAGAAAAAAATTTTGCTTCCAAACCCACCCAAAAGCCTAACTGCATCTGCCCTTATTCAATTTGTTTTAAATCAAATGAAAGATAATTGATGAAAGACTTAGATTTTTCTGAATCTTTTAATAAAAATCCTACTTCAGCCCTGGCCAGTTTGGCTCAGCGGTTAGAGTGTTGGCCTGAGGACCAAAGAGTCTGTGGTTCCATTCTCAGTCAAGGGCACATACCTGGGTTGCTAGTTCAATCCCTGGCCCTGACCCTGGTCAGGGTCATGTGGGAGGCAACCAATCAATGTGTGTCTCTTATATCGATGTTTCTCTCTCTCCCTCTCTCCCACTGTATCTAAAAATCAATGGAGAAATATCTTTGGGTGAGGATTAAAAAAAAAAATCCTACTTCACTCTTAAAAGGTGTAATAAAATCTTTAACACATATAGAATGTCACACTCTTCAACCTAATCCCTCCATGGAAGTTCCTCAAATACTCCCTACCAGCCATACAAATCATTACCTTACCTTAGAGTAATCACAGGGAGAGGTGGTGATGAGAGGAGTTTCTTAAACTGATGTGTACTTATAACTTCCCCATCAAAGTTCACTTCCCACATCCTGGAGCCAGGGCGAGCACAATATATTAGGGGTTGCTGACCCACAGAACATCTTCCAGGGAAGAAACAAGCACCATAGTCTCCATCTCTTTCCTTGTTTCCAATTTTCCAAAATTTTTCTCTAATACCCAAAAAGGAAGAGAAAGCATGTTTACCTACAAAAAAGTCAAAAACAATGGCACTACAAATCAGCATGGCCACAGTAATCCCACCCACAATGTCCTCTCATTATTCATATTAGTAATATACTACTGGATAGAACAGAATGGAGAGGTCAAAACAGGGTTCTAGCTCTGATTTGCCATTAACTCTTTCTGTGACAGGAAGCAAACCGTTTCTCAGTAGTTTTTGATCCACAGAACGAGGGGCTCAGAATTAATGTGAAGGTCCCTTTCTTTAAAAAATGAGTGCTACCCAACCATTTCATACATCTGTAAATCCTACTGATTGCTTCCCAAATCACCTTATTCTTTGGCCACTTCATGGAACAGCTAATCTACCTCTCCAGCCCTGTCTCCAAGCCACTCCCCTGTCACAAACACCCAATAAACTCCTCCTCACTCTTTCCTCAAAATGCTAAGTCCTTCTGAAACTCTGTACCTAGGAACACTCTGTTCCCTCACATGAGCTAGCTTAGCACACTGCCTGGGAACATGGGAGGTAATAATGAGGATGTCTCTCTTCCTAAAAACTCCTTTTCTTACTCTCATGACTTAGCTCCATCATTCTTCCTCTGAGATTTCCCTGACTTCCATAAGCTGAATTACATGCTTCCCATGCTGCTTTCATAGCACTTACCATATTATATATGGCAATTGTGTCTATCTGAACAGACTATTACTTTCTCCAAGACAAAGGCCATTTCTTATTCCTCTTCAGTTGAATCCCCAGTATATAGCACAGCATCTGCCCACAGAAAGCACTCAATGCAGTGCAGTGCTCTGTATACTCAAATATTTTTTTTTAGCTGTAAAGTTGTTGGCTTTAATTTGTCATTGGATGAATATACTCAATCCCTTTTATTGGAGAATGATCTAATATGCTCTCTAGTGTGAATTTACTGTGACCTTAGATATTCAATAAATAACCCTGTACTTATTTCCTTCATGAATAAAATGTAACATCAGCTTTACTCTCAGAATGTGAATGTAAAAGTGCTTTGAAATGTGCAATATGGGAAGTTATGATTTTATTACATATGTTCCTTATTTAGGAAATAAAATATATTTCTTGCTTTTTTTATATCCTCTGTAATGCTTAATACAGTGCTAAGGATCCAGAGTAGAATAAATGTTTGCTGAGTGAACAGTCAACTCATTTGTTAGCTCATTAATCTTGTTTTCTACATTTTCAAACAATACGTGACAGGCACAAGGCTAAGTACTTCATATACATTACCTCAGTTAATCCTGAAAAGTATCTCTAGATTCTGGAAGGGGAAAGTGATATTTGGCAAGGTTTAAAAAGTGTCAGAACTAGACTATGAAATCATATTGTCAGGCTCCATTATCCAATGTTCCCTGTACTACATCATAGCTTTGTGTTCTGTTGTTCTACTCCCTCCTGGGATCTACCTTATTCATTAACAATACTGACACAAAGTAGACAGTGGCTGGCAGGAGAAGCCAATTCATATCTATCACTTCTGTTAGTTATTAGAAGCCTTGGTTTAAAAAGAAAATGTTGTTTGTTGGGAGGGAATACAGATAAACATAAATAAAAAATGTTAAACATGAGTAAGTTTTTAAAATTATGATACTATCCATATCCCCCAAAACTGAATTCCAGCTTACAGAAAGTGAGCATTTCTAAAATATGTTATTTTAGCAGTAGGTTCTATGTTATTCTACTCTCATAACCAACTCTGGCCACAACCCTGTAAAAAGGGAAAATAATGATTAGCAACTCTATTGCAGAGGTAAAAATAAACCTCCACTTATTTAGCTCTTAATTTTAATAAGTCTTTCATATATATCATTTCATCAGATCCTCAAAACAACCCTAATAAGATGTTTTCAGTTCAGTGTTCTAACCACTTATTAGAATTTCAGTCAAATTTCTGAATTGGGCCATTTGGTAAACTTGAAAACCTACAGATGAAAATAGTTAAGAACTTAGTAAAACTAACAAATATTTTACCAAAATCTCAAAGGTGAGTTAATGACCAAAGGTCCAATATCAAAGAATGTATTAGAGGTAACTGAGGTAACAGGAAGGGCACAGAATCAAGGAAAATGAAAGGGTGACACAAGATGATCTCCAGTTCTGTAAGTCCAACTTCATCACTGAACTACAGCCTGAAATAAGTCAGAAGCAAGTGCATCATCCTTTCTACTGACTGCATGTAAACTGACCATATGTATCTCAAAGCCTTGCCTCTCTGCTGTCCAGCTAGGTTCTCTGATACCAGACACCTACCACCTGCTATAACTGGCCTCCTTCCCAAGTGCCTTTCTCATCTCAAGAAAAAAGCAAAACATATCTCTCTTTATCCTTTCCTCTACTATCCCTGACAGTCAGCACACATTTCTTCAAACCTTTTGGAATAAACAGTCTCCTGCTTTCTCAAATAGCAGTCTTCTGAGATACATGAACCCTTGGAAATACTTTCCAAGACTGGATAGTTCTAAGGGAATCAATTTCCAAACCCTGATTTTCTATATGTACACTTTCTTAAAATGATCTGAGAACCCACCTACTTAATTAGTGTGACATTTAAGGCTGTCGGTCCCAGTGTGGTGCCAATTCAACAACTTGATCTCCCACAATGCCCCTACTCAAGCCAGATTGGCAGGTTCTAGAATATGCTGATATCTTTCTCACTTTTCTCCCAAATGGCTATTCCTTCCTGCTAGAAGATCACCCCCTGCACCTCTTCCTCCAAACTTCACCTACCAAAAATCCTCATCAAAATTACTGAAGCTGACTAGTGGATTCATGGGGGTTAATTATACAATTCTCTCTTCTTTCATGTATGTTCAAAATTCTCCCAAAAATATTTTTAAAAGAGGGAAAGTCCTAAGGAATACGGGGTTGGGGGAAAGCCAGTGAAAATTTTCCTGCAGTGACAATGGCTGAAGAACTTCAGTGATACATAATATTCATTTCAAGCTGTTTCCTATTCTATTCTGGTATTTTAGCTACCTCTGCTATACTCCTTTGACATTCACTGGACCTTCGGCTCTACCTTTGAGATTTTGGTAGAATGTTTGTCAACTTCACAATGTCTTAATTATTGTTCACCTAATTTTACTCTTTAATTCCATTAAGTGCACGATTTAATTGCCCTGGCCAGGTAGTTCAGCTGGTTGGAGTGTTGTCCCATACACCAAAAGGTTGTGGGTTCAATTCCTAGTCAGGGTGTGGGAAGCAACTAATCGATGTTTCTCTCTCACATCAATGTCTCTCTGTCTACCCCTCCCTTCCTCTATCTAAAATCAATAAAAAGAAATTTTAAAAGAAACAACAAATTTAAACAACAACAAATTCAATTAAGAAAGCCTTCCTGATTCCCCATATTAAACAGGCCTTTGCTTGGCCTTCCTTCATGGCATTTAGACCATGCTCCACATAGAGTTAATATACGTCTCAGTCACCCACTGAACTGTCTCAGTATCCTCTACCTCTTCTCTATTCTCTAACGTCAACTTGCACACAGCTGGTTCCTTATTAATATCTGTATAATTAAATTGAGGGGTGTGGGCTAGATGATTTCTAAGTCTCTTCCAGTTCTAAAATTCTGCATATCCTATGACGCATGGTTGGTCAATATACCTCTCAGTGTCACACAAGAAGGATCGAGTGAGTGAAGATATAAGTAGTCTTCCATCCAAATAATCTAACTGGACAACACAGGAGTCAACTGTTGTTATTGTCTGAACAGGAAACATTACAAAGGTAGCAGCTGCCTAAAAGGAACATGAGAAGGAAAAAAAGTTTATTTATCATTACATATACATATAATCTCTTTCTCTACCTTTTAAATGAAAATACCTTGGATAGCAAAATAAAACCTTTTAGCAGGCCAAATTTAATTTGCCTGTTGGGATATCAAAGTTATGTGAAATAATTTGGTACACAATTGCAAAAGAGAATTCTTAAGGCTCTGTTTATGATGATCTAATCTTAGATGCTGGAATAAAAAAGATGAACTTTTCAAATATGTAAGGGAATTTTTCACCTGTAGACAGTACTTCTCCCTTTGGAAGAAAGACATGCCTTAGGCCTGTACTGTGTTGGGTTCCAATTGTATTTTGGGTCAAAAATATAAAGAATCAAGTGATAACTTTTATGGATCATCATGACCAAACCAGAAAAATATTCTGATATGTTAATTAAAACAAAGTAATTTAGACAATGGTAGTTAGATCTCTTTCCTGCCAGGATCCTACATGGAAATAAGCCAACAAAAAGAGAAGTTCTCCACTTCCAATATGATAACCTTTGAAGGAGAAAGAGTGCGAAGCTGGCTGAATGACAGACTGGAGTATTCTGGTACAGTAACCTGAGACTCAACCCTTCCATTCCCTTCTCTGACGGGAAGCCTGCAATCCTACATAGCTGAGCACAATCCAGGAAGTGCCTCTAAGATTCCATTCACATGCCTAGCCAGTGTGGCTCAGTAGATTGAGCGTCGGCCCATGGACTGAGAGGTCCTGGTTCAAATCCAGGTCAGGGCACATGCCCAGGTTGCAGGCTCGATCCCCACTGGGGGGCATGCAGGAAGCAGCCGATCGATGTTTCTCTCTAACAGTGATGTTCCTATCTCTCTCTCCCATCCTCTCTCTCTCTCTCTCTCTTAAAAAAATCAATAAAAACAGATTTTAAAAGGTTCCATTCACAGCCCTGGCCAGTGTGCTCAGTGGTTAGAGCACTGGCCCAGGCACCAAAGGGTTGAGGGTTCGATTCCCAGTCAAGGGCATGTACCTGGGTTGCAGGTTTGATCCTCCCCCCCCCTGCTGGGGCAGGTGAGGGAGGCAACCAATCGATGTGTGTGTGTGTGTGTGTCTCTCTCTCTCTTCTCCCCTCCCCAGACCCCTCCACTCTCTCTGAAAATCAATGGGGAAAATATCCTCCGGTGAGGACTAACAACAACAAAAAAAGTTTCTATTCCTCAGAGAAAATATACCTAGACCCATGAATTTCTTCTACCTTACAAAGGAGCCTAGGCAATTTCTTCTACCTTACAAAAGTATCATTTCTATTTGGCATTTTATTCACACAACTAATAAATAGGCATCTTTCTTAATAGCCTATTATTAAAGAATGCTTTATTTAAGTTAGCCATACAGACAAATTATGGAGTACTATAATAGACAAAGTGTAAATTACTGAAGTTAACCCACAGAAGCCATTCCCCAACAGTATCAAGCTAAACTAGGATCCCATATGTACCACATACAAAAAAGTCTCCTCAAAATTAGTATTCTGGGCTCTAGACCAGTCCCTCAAGAAATTCGGCAGATAAAATTGTGTCCTTCATTTGAAATACTCTGAAATAACACCTTTCATCTCACCCACATACACAAAAAACTGGACTGGTTCTCACCTTTGCTTGTTTAGAAGTGTTGAGTTTGATGGCTGAAACTTTCCCCATATGATCACCTACAAAAACTCTAAGAATCGCTGTATCCCAACAGAGAGCTGTAACTTTTCGGCCCTTGTGTTCCGAAGAAACATGAATTCGTTCTGGTTTGCCACGACGCTCTTGATTTAATTCCCAAACAACTACAAGACCTTGACTGCAAGAATTGAGTCACAGAGCAAATTTTTGGCAATGATCAAAAAGGTACAATTTAATTGCAGCACAGTATCAATTACATTAAACATATACGTAAACTAGTTCTTCAGAAAAGAGGAAACAGAAAGTCAAGGTATTAATTTCCTTGCATTAGTCCACCAATCCAGCATGACAGAACTCAGATATCCTAAATTATCTGTTACCCTTCTCTTTTAAGGACACTGAAATGTCGTTGCCCGATATTAGCATTTTCCACAAACACTAGTGCAACCAACTGTCCTTCCTGGTTTGCTGGGGTCTGAGAGGTTTCCCAGGACACAGGACTTTCAGTGCTAAAAAGTGGGACAGTCCTAGGCAATTCGGGATGTTTGGTCACCCTAACCAACACACAGCTACATTTTGTTCATTTGAAATGCATTTGGACAAGGTCAGATACTTTTAAAACAGTTTCTCACCTGGTAGCTACAGCAACATAATCATCGTCATGTGAACAACAGGCAACCTGAGAAATTGCACCTTCCTAAAGCACAAAAAGAAAAAATTTTAGGCAGCTGCTCAAAAATGATATATATTTTTACTTTTAAATCTCAAGTTTTACTTTTTTTTAAAATTCCAAATGATTATTTACAATGGAGAAATTGGCACTTCTGAAAGATACTCTGAATGAAATATGACAGGGCTACCCTTAATCTTACCCTGTGTGAAAGAAAGAGCCTGTGCTTCCAGCCTTCTTTTTGAATGAGGTTGAGACCTCCTCCTGAACTGCCCAAAGCCAACCATTTCCGAGACACAGCTATGCTCGTACACTAAAAACATGTAAACAGACAAGTGTGAGATCACCACAGTCATTTAATCAAATAAACTACCCACTGGAAATAAATACTGAGAATCTGTGTACCATGTTCCTCCCCCATACCATCCCCTTCCCAGTTGGACACCACATTATGGCACTCATGCTCTCTCCTTCTAGTATACTGAAAAATATAGATGAAAGAACATTTTGGCTTTAAATTGTTAACTGAATCTCAAAATGGCTAAATGGGCTCAATTATATAAATGAGTAATTTTCCCTTGGCAAAAGCCAGTTACTAAACCATTCCTCTTTTGTGTACTTTAGTTCAGTCATTCCAATGTTGACCACAATGATGGAGGATCAAGTAAGTCTCCAGGGCATACATCAACCACTTTAATCATTTGCTCACTTAAATAATTTCTCGTTTGTATAATCAGCACAAAACACCCAAAGCTTTTAGAGCAAATGAGACTGCAATGGGCAGATGAAGGTCACTATACTGTCTCCCCAAACCCTCAACCTGATTATTCCTCTTCCTTGTATACCAGAGACAGTAGCGGCCATACTGTGCCTGTGGTAAAAATTGTTGCTTGGCTGACACACAGACATTCCCAACCCTCTTAAACATTGCTGCTCTCCACCATAGAAGCTAGAAAACCTAAATATTCACTTACCCAGGTTCTCTTTCAGTTATGGGGAGCAACATGGCTCAAATCCAGCTAATAAAACTAAGACAGTGGGGCTTCTTGGAAAGCTCTACCTTCCAAGATAAAAGGCAGAGTCCAAGAAAAAGAAAGCCTTTACCATTGGCTCCCTTTTTCTTGCTGGAGATACTAATGGACACATCAAGATTGGAACCAGGATACTTACCTTGCAACTATGACTAACAACCAACATATGGATGTGAATCATTCATATCAAGAAATTCACCTTTAGCCCTGGCCGGTTTGGCTCAGCGGTTAGAGCATCGGCCTGCGGTACAGAGAGACCCGGGTTCGGTTCCCGCTAAGGGCATGTACCTCAGTTGCAGTTTGTCCCCGGCCCTGGTTGGTCGTGCGGGTGGCAGCCACTCGATGTGTCCCTTTCATGTCGATGTTTCTCTCTCTCTCTCTCTCTCTTCCTCTCTCTCCCTCCCACTCTATCTGAACAAAAAATGGAAAAATGTCCTCAGGTGAGGATTAAAAAAAAAAAGAAGAAGAAAAAGAAAAGAAATTTACCTTTAGACGACTAGAATCCAACCTTAGGGCTGAAAGTAGTGGATCCAGAGACTCAAATTCGGCAAGAACATGGGTGTAGGACTCCGGTATCACTGGCACAAAAGTCATTTAGCTGTAAAGTTGAAACTATGTGGAGTGATAGGCACAGTATTCCTGAATTAATCCTGCAAAAATATAATTTAAGAAGTTGACCACTTATTTAACATGCACTTAATGTGGAGAACATAGAGAAGGGACAAGGATCCCTACGCTGGAGGTGCTCAGGTGAAAAGAAAACACGCATAGGTAACATGCAAACATCGGCTTGTAACGGCATCATTCCCTGACTCTAAATGTCCCAGAGAATCAAGTCTAGGTTCTCAAGGCCCTCCACAATCCTATCCCACTCTAGTTATCTAACAGCATGGGTAGGTAGAATGGACACTGCAGGATTTAAGAGAAAAATTGGATGCCCTGGCCGGTTTGGCTCAGCGGTTAGAGCGTCGGCCTGCGGTCCGGAGAGACCCGGGTTTGGTTCCCGCGAAGGGCATGTACCTCGGTTGCAGTTTGTCCCCGGCCCTGGTTGGTCATGTGGGTGGCAGCCACTTGATGTGGCCCTTTCATGTCGATGTTTCTCTCTCTCTCTCTCCCTCTCTCTCCCTCCTACTCTATCTAGACAAAAAAATGAAAAAATGTCCTCAGGTGAGGATAAAAAAAAAAAAAAAGGGAAAAATTGGTCAAGCTCCTCTATGATAAAATAGCAACCCCAGCTGCATTCAAGTTGTAAATCATCTTCTGTCTTTAAGTGTCTCTCATTAAAGGGCAATTTTCCGTAAAGGCTTCTATCTATAAACCCTTATCAGCAAATTCAATGGTTATCAGCCAACAATTTAATAGTGCTTAAAAGCAATAGGCCCCTGGATCTCTTTCTCCTGCCTATTAGGGGCTCAATAATGAATTAATGCACCTGCTGAATGAATGAATGCACTCACTAAGTAACTAAGAAGTAAAGTGCAGGTAATTAGATCTTGAAGAGGAATAAGGGCTTCAGTAAGAAGACTGATAGGAAGGCAGCAAATGCCAAATACCCAATGAGGACTTCGTAAACTAACACAAGAGTTCTTAACTGTTCAACAACTCTCAAGTATATATTTTTGTCAAACTACATCAATTTCCAAAATAGGAAATAAAAGAAAACATAAGAAAATTCTACCCATTAATTTTAACTTTTCTCAATCTTCTGTTACCTGCAAAATTAAAAATAAAAAGCAAATATTTACCCTGGCCGGGAAGCTCAGTTGGTTAGAGTGTCGTCCTGATACTCCAACGTTGTGGATTCAATTCCCAGTAGGCACATACAAGAATCAACCAATGAATGCATAAATAAGTGGAACAACAAATCAATGCTTCTCTCTCGTTCGGGCTCTCTCTTCCTCCTTTCTTCTCTCTCTAAAATGAATTTAAAAATTTTTTTAAAAGAAACAATTTCTTGCCCAGCCAGTGTGGCTCAGTGGTTGAGCATCAATCCACGCACCAAGAGGTTGCCAGTTCGATTCCCAGTCAGGGCACATACCCAGGCTGTGGACCAAATCCCCAGTGGGGGGCAAGCAAGAGGCAGCCAATCGATGTTCTCTCTCAACGATGTTCTCTCTCAACGATGTTCCTATTTCTTTCTACCTCTCCCTTTCTCTCTCTCTCTCTAAAATCAATAAAGAAAAAAATATTTTAAAGAAACAATTTCTTATATTTGTTTTTAAATTATTTATACTTTGAGTTTTGTTTTTTCAGAAATACATAACAAATACATAACACATTTAGTCAACAAATGTGTACTTAGCACCAACTATGTGCCAGGCATTGTTGTAGGTCCCAGAGACAACAACAGAGGACAAAACAAAGTCCTAACACTCATGGAGCATACCTTCTAGTGATAAAACACATACAAACTTAAGATATTTCTATTGCATACATGTAATATATTTCTAGCAATAAGTATCTAGCATCTGCCAGCAATACTGTTTTAATACAGCTTGACCTCTGTAAGGAGAACAGTGTTCCGAAAAAATCTTTAGGAGTCCTATACAGGCATACTTCAGAGATACTGGAGGTTTGGTTCCAGACCACCACAATAAAGTGAGTATAATAATAAAACAAGTCGTAATCTTTTTGCTGGTGGAAGGGTTTGTCTTCAACTTAAAAAATAAAATAAAATCACAACATCGGTGGAACACAGTAAAGCAAAGTGCAATAAAATGAGGTATATCTATACTTATAATATTTGAGAATTCCTGACCTAAGAAAAATCTCTCACTTTGTTTCACTCATTCATTTTATTGAGTACCTAGTAAAATGAGGCACAGTAGTGGGAACAAGATAAATAAAATAATACCAGAAATCAATCACTTTAAATTCAAATAGGGAAAAAAAGAACAAATCATTCTCTCCCTCCCTCCCCCCCCCCCACACACACACACGCACATGCTCACCTCTCTCACAAGGAAAACATAAGCAAAGTGCTATGTTGGAACTTAAAAGGACAGAGAGATCACATTGAGTTCAAAGGAACCATGGGAAACTTCCTAAGGGAAGTAGCACTGGGAGCTAAGTAGGCTTTTATGAGAAGAAAAAGGGTGAGGGTAGCAGGATGGGCAATAATAAGCAAAGATGAAGGATATATTTGGAGAATATAAGTTTAGTCTGTGGTTGAAACACAGGATCCAAGCAATGGAATAATGAAAGATAAAACTGAAATAGTAATTCGAGCACAAGTTACAAAACACTTTGAATCTCAAACCAAGGAACCTGAGCAAAATTTTAATTTGGAAGGCAACAGAAAGGTATTGAAGGATTTGGTGTTGAGTGATCACATAATTTCTGTGAAGTCCTGTGGGCAGATACACAAGAATAAGGGTGGGTGGTGAGGAAGTAAAGATAAGGCCTTTCCAATTATGAAAGAAATCTGGTAGAAAGGAAAAAAATTTTCTTGACTTTCTGACCAGGTGAAACTTAAAATAGATTTCTAGATACTAGCTAAAAGAAAAGAATCTTTAGAATGAAAGGAAATGAAGACACAAGAAAAAGATAAAATCATAGTCCAAGATTCTAAAGAAGAAAAGACTGACATTAAGACAATGGTGTCTATCCCTTCTACTTGTGATATGCAAACTCTGAAGTGGACAGCCCATTTGGTCTTGATGTTAGTGAAAAGAAAATGTCCTGGAAGTTATGATTTAATGGGGTAAAAAAACCATTTTTTGTTCTTAAGATTTAATGGAAATAAGAATGGAAAATAAACAGTATAAGCAATATCAATTCACAAGAGAAGTTGCTGGGTGATAGTGTTAAGCCAAGTCCAAACTGATCCTTTTCTTTGTGCTTGCTCTCTCCCTAAAACGACTCCTTTTTCTCCACATCTACTTATCCAAATGCACCCAGCCTTCCAGGCCCAATATAAGTCCCACTTCCTAAAATTCTCAAGGTGGAAAAACATTCAAAGCGCATACATCCACCTAATTTAGAAATTAGTTTTACCCTGGATCTCTGAAAATTTTCAGCAGTAGAAAGGGAATGCATCCTCTCTTGAAGCTGCTCATTCCACTTCCCTAGCTCTCACTGTTATAAGGTCTTTTTTAAAATACTGGGTTGAAACCTGATCAGTGATAGCCTTTTACTAAGTATTCCTAACTGCGGATTCTAGTTTATGGGAGTAAGTTTACTCCTTCCAAAACAACCCTTTAGTATTTGAAAAGTGTTATCAGATCTTCTAAAAATTTAACATTCCCAATTTTTCAATCATTCCTTACATGACAATTTCCCAGTTGCTCTCTGTTCTGGTCCCTTCTACATAGGCATTTTAGTTTACCTGAAAATGGATTGCCTAGAACTGAACATAATACTCCTTAAGTAGTTGGATAACACAGAATAGAAACACTAACCTACTTGATCTGGACACTAAGTTTCTATATTACTACCTGAAATAGGATCAGATGTGTTATTTGTTTGTTTTTTATCCTCACCCGAGGACATTTTTCCATTTTTGTTCAGATAGAGTGGGAGGAAGAGAGAGAGAGAGAGAGAGAGAGAGAAACATTGACGTGAAAGGGACACAGAGTGGTTGCCTCCTGCATGACCCGGGCCAGGGCCAGGGCTGAATCACAACCAACGTGTGTTCAAAATTGAACGAAATTGAACCCGAGACTCACTGAGCCAAACCAGCCAGGGCTCAGATGTGTTTTTAAAATTGATATATCACACTTTGATTCAACAGAGCAAATGGTCAACTACAACTCAAAGAAATTTTCACATAAAATGGCCAGTACCTAGATACAGTAGAATTGAGCTCAAATTATTAATCAAATGTGACAATGGACGTAAAAAGTACCTAGAAATTAAAAAGCTCTGTACAGCTTGGCTGGTGTGGCTCAGTGAACTGAGCTTTGTCCCATGGACTGAGAGGTCCCACCAGGTTCCAGTCAGGGCACATGTCCAGGTTTCAGGCTTGATCCCCAGTAGGGGGTGTGCAGGAGGCAACTGATGAATGTTTCTCTCACATATATGTTTCTATCTCTCTCTCCCTCTCTCTCTCAGAAAAAATCAATAAAAACATATTTTAAAAATAATAAAATAAAAAGCTCTGTACAAACAACTGTATAAAGTCGGTAACTGTTAAAGCTGGATTATGTGTATGTACATGAGGGTTCATTAAATTATCCTATTTTTGCCCTGGCCGGTTTGGCTCAGCGGTTAGAGCATTGGCCTGCGGTCCAGAGACACCCGGGTTCGGTTCCCTCTAAGGGCACATACCTCAGTTGCAGTTTGTTCCCGGCCCTAGTTGGGTCGTGCGAGTGGCAGCCACTTGATGTGTCCCTTTCATGTCGATGTTTCTCTCTCTCACTCTTCCTCTCTCTCCCTCTCTATCTGAACAAAAAATGAAAAAATGTCCTCGGGTGAGGATAAAAAAAAAAAAAATTATCCTATTTTATCAGTGTTTGAAATTTTTCATAACAAATTTTTCAATATGTACTTTTTAAAAAAGTGAAAAAATAAACACACCTTCAACAGCTACCCTTTTACAGCACCTATGATCTCATCCATTTCTCCAGCTTCATCTTCCACCTTATCCTCTCTCCTATTCTCCAACCATACGGAACTATCTTTTGTTCCTTTCACTCTATAAACTTTCTGTGCCTCCATAATTTTAATAAATGCCATTTCTTGAATCTCCCTCCATCTAGCAAAACCCTATCTTCCTGCAAATCTAAGTTTAAATATTTCTTCTGTTAAGTCTGTCACACCTCCAGCCTAGCAAAAAAACTAAGCAAACAGAAGGTGGTCATAAATGCTTACCAAAGTCAATGAAACAAATTCTTGAGGGGTTTGCTTGCCCAAGGTCACAGAGGTCTTAAAAAATAGAGCTGAGATTAGAATCCACTTCTGCTGAGTCCAAAATCTAATCGTCATTCCATTTCCCCGAATTACTTGGTGGTAACAACCGAGTAGTAGGATCAAGAAAAAGTTTTCTTATCGCCCTAGTACTGTACTCACTTTACTAATGGACAAGTATTTGCTGCTCACAACAAATACAAATCACAGCATTCTCTTTTCGCATTGGAGAGGAGGCAAAAGAGAAGAAAGAAAGAGAAAATTAAAGTTACTATGCGAAGGGAAAGTAGATTAAATCTTCCTACGCAAGAAGTAATAATCTAAGAACTCTCCACCTAAGACGGAAATGGCGACTCATTCATGCATTCAAATATGTCTTGTACGCACCAGGGGAGACACTCCCCGCCTAGCGGAACTACAAACTTGAACAGTTAAACTTTTAATACTGTATTCATGTCTTAAGCAGATGAGCCTCGGTAACCAATTTCCAAATCCAAGCTTCAGCCCTGCTCCACCATTGCCAGGCCAGAACCCCCAATTTCCAGGCTCTCCTGGCTGGGCGCCTGGACACTCACCGAGCATTTAAACCTGCACCGGAGCTGGTCTCTCCTTTCGTTCCTCCCCTCCCTGGCTTACGTCATCCTGGAGCGCCCAGGACGCGGGGACAACGCTATTAACGGTAGTTCCTCGTCACGTGATGGGTTACGCCCCTGCTTGCGCGTGGTCCCTCCCCCTGAGGCCGCCATCGCAGTTACGCTCTCTGCGGCCTGCAGTCAGCGGGCTGCTGCTGGCCGAAGACAGTGCTGACCAGGACCGGAGGAACTCTAGGCCAAAGGGGTGAGCCAGCCAGGATCCTGGGACCCTTCACCGCTTGAAGCCGGCGAAAGAAAAGGAAACAGGCGGGAACCGGCGGGGGAGGGAGGGAACAAGCGGAAGGTGTCATGGCGGCTGTGCTCGGGGGTCACGTGACCCGCAGGCCCGCCTCGGCACTTCCGGTCACGTGCCCTCAGAGTTCTCGCAGCCAGCGATGGAGGCGAGACCCCCCAGTAACAGAGGCGGTGGCGGAGGCAGCGGCGGCTACTGGGTTTCAGCCTCTTCCCGGCAGCGTCTCTAAGAAGCGCAGCGGAACTCGACCCGACCCATCCCACTTACTTACTCCCCGTCCAGGGCCATAGCTCTCACCTGGTAAGTTTAGACCGAAGAATGGAGATGGGTGGGTAGGTGAATTGCTGACAGGCCCGGGGGCCGCTGGACGGCGCGGATTCTGCCCCTTTTTCCTGTGTCCCTGTTGCTGTCCCCACAACTCCCAAGCCTGCATTCTGGGGAGCCCGTTATTCTGAATGGGGGCAGAAGCGACCCTTAATATACTTGCCTACGGGAAGCCTACCCCTATACTGGGAGCAGGGACCAGAAGATTCACCCGAAGCCGGAATCAGACTTGGCTCATGAGAATGAAGGACATGGAGGCCTCTCGCAAAGGAGCCCTTCCCGTTAGGAATTGTGTTGTTGAGTCTTTCGGTTTCTGTAAGAGAAAAAGCTTCCACCTCAGTGTCTGCACACTTTTTGCTTTACCTGTCAGTCCTACCGCTCTTAAAACAACACGTGTGCCAGTCCACACACCCCTCTCCCAATTTTGTACTGTGCCCGATTTGATTGTCTTAAAAATAGATCACCAACACACGGAAATGTATAATTATTGACTAAGAAGATTTATCCCGTTGACTCTCAAATGCCTGTTTCAGGGTCTCTAAAATGGGGAAGAGGAGAAAGATTTTTTAAAAGTAACGTTTTGCCTATTAGAACGTTCAGCTTTTAAACATACGAAAGCAAAGTGCTTTGAACTATACCTTTTGAAATATACCTTGCAGTAAGTATTGACTCCATAAAGGAGTGGAACAATTCTTTGCCATGAATTCTTACCAGGAATCTTAATATATAAAGCACAGTCAGAACTAGAACAAATGAAATGGAAATGTCACAGCAGAAGGGACAATAACCTGTAGTATCTGGCTTATGACTTACAGAAGGACTGGGCTCTAGAGAGAACTTTTTACTTTTTAGCAGACCTAAATCCCTCATTTGGAAAAGAGGAAGAGATCATTTGGGGCCAGTAAACCTGTTCTGCTACCCTCGCTAAGCCAACATTTAGCAGTCAACAGATTGATGGGTAATACTGAGTCTCTCGTAGGTGGTATTAAATACATATGGTAGTGCAAATATAAAAAAAAATAATCCACACAAATGCAAAGACAGCTTTTTAAAAATACTAGGAAGATTGGTGCAAAGAGATAATCAGTTAAAAGTAATGAATCAAATGATCAGTTCCAGTCAGTTATGACTGCTTCCTGTATGCACTGCCCTGGAGGCTTCTATCTTTACTCTACTGGTCTCTCTCTCCACCGGTTAGTCCTGCTTTTCTGTGCTGCTGGGTTTTTTCCCCTACCATCAGAATGTTGCCTAGTGTACCTTCTGCTTTCCTAGCATTCTGACCACTTTGTACCTCATGGATACTGCTGCAAGCGGCATCTTTGTGCCCTTCCTCCATTCTGTTTCCTGCCTTCAGTGTGGCAGTGTCAAACATCCAATAGACCCTCATTTCCCCATTTTGGTTACCAACTGATTGTTCTCTCAATTTTGGTATTGTACTCTTCTCAGCATGCAGTATTTATGAGTGAATATGAGCATGCCTTTTCCTCCATCTTACATTTCTGTCACATTTTCCTCCTTCTGCCTGCACTGTTGTAAGATATAGAAAAGTGCTTAGTCTTAAAATTGCTACATCAGTTGTTCCCTCTTAATATTTTCTTTGTGTGTGTAACTGTCCTTAAAACAGTACATTTGGTCACTTTTTACATACTTTTCAAGGTCTTATTCCTTGTAATGCTGAAATGTTAAAAAAAATTTTGGATTGCCTAATATCTGCCATTTTGTATGCTGGCAGATACAGCAGCTCTTTTAGAGAGTAATAAGGAGTTTATATTTCACTTATTTCTCTCTCTTTTTTGGGGGGGGGCATTTACCTCTGCACATTGGAAAATGGGATGTAGGTAAAGGAAATGCAGAGATGCAGTAATGGTAATTTAGAGATTTCTGCTGGATAGTTTCAAATTCTTCCTATCCCTGTTTCCTTATAAGCCAGTTATTGGAATCTATGAAGAATGGTCCTCTAATCTGTGAGTAGAAAGCTTTAGTGCTTTCTGGATTTAGCCGCAGATGTATGTGTAAAGATTTCTCCTGTCTTACCAAGATTGTATATCCTTTTAATAACAAAGACCTTTAGTAGGTGTCATAGCTATTTATTGAACTCTTCATATATCCCAAAATAGGCTGCTGAGTGCTGTGTTGCACTGAACACAATACATGTAGCCTGTCTTTCTTTTACTGAAGCTTGTAGCCTGTCGGGGGAAACAGACATTAAAAGAATTACTTTAAAAATTAATTACAGTTGTGGTAAGTGCTATAAAGAGAACAGGAGACCTTGCCTAGTAACTTGGAAGCTTAAAGTAGAAAAAAATGAGTAAAAGTTAATGGAAAGGGAGGAGAATGTGCAAAGGCTCAGAGCAAGGCATGTACGTGTAGCTTCAGGCAAATAAATATTTAACTGCAAATGAGTTAATGCCTTTACTGGATGATCTTGCTATTTAAAGAAGTCTTGTGGCAGATTATTTCATAAAATAAATAATCTTTTAAGTAAAGCCAGATCTGCATCAAGTCAACTTGTTCAAATTAACTACACCAATAATTTTCGTAAATTAAATATTCTGTGGCTCTTATAGAGGTTTACCAGGTTTTTGCTTCCCAAAGAACCAACCTCAAGAAAAATCTAGAAATCAGAAGTTATTGTAGGATACCCCTACTGGTTCTATTTATTAAACTTCCTAAAACTGGCCCGACAGTTGTGGCTCAGTGGATTGAGTGTCATCCCATGGACTGAGAGGTCCCGATTCCATTCCCGGTCAGTACACGTGCCTGGGTTTCGGGCTCCATCCCTGGTCGGGGGTGTGCAGGAGGCAGCCAATGGATGTTTCTCACATCAATGTTTCTATCTCTGTCTCCCTTCCTCTGTCTCTAAAAAATTGATTAAAAAAATATATTAAAAATAAAAAATAAATAAAATTCCTAAAACTGGTCCTAGTATAATTAACAGAGTTGCTGCATGTGACCAGGGAAATTTGCCAAGCAAGGTAGCTACGAGACAATTGACTAGTTGTGCCCGGTGTTCAATAACTTAAAGTTCTCTATAGATGGATTTTCATATAAATGGTTTAACATGCTTTATACATGGTGGGGCAAGAGTAGGTTTACAGTTGTGAGTATGAAAAACAGTTTACTTTTTTATTATTTATTAATTATTATATTAATTTACATACAATTAATAAACCTACTTTTATCCCATCCTGTACATAAGGGGCTATGTTTGTCCCAGTTGATTTAACGTAGCTAATAAGCCCAGCTGGTGTGGCTCAGTGGTTGAGCATTGACCCATGCACCATGAGGTCCCCAGTTCGATTCTGGGTCAGATTCCTGGTCAGGGCTCATGCCCAGGATGTGGGCCCAATCCCCAGTGGGGGGCGTGCAGGAGGCGGCCAATCAATGTTCTCTCATCGATGTTTTTATCTCTCTCTTCTTCTCCCTTCCGCTCTAAAATTGAGAAAGAAAAAATATTGAAAAAATAAATAAAGTAGCTAATAAAGTCAGTTCAATTAATCTAATGTATTCCCCAATTCACAGTTTCTCTGTCTTTACTCATATTTTCTTCCTTACCTTCCATCTCAGAAAAGTTTTTTTGTTTTTTCCCCGTAGCTAACACTTTTTATCTGTGCCTGTAAGCCCAGTTAACTGGGGACTTGGCTCTATTAGCTGTCCTTGCTCATGCCTCCATATATGAATATATTAAAATTATCTTATAATTGCCTGCTTATTCTCCCTTCCCATCTTTCTCAGATTTTAATTCATGTTTCCTAAAATGTGGTTTGTGTAGTATGCAGTATAATTGTACATAGTACAGACAGGTTTATTAAAAATTTAATATGTGTTTATTAAAGTTAATATTAGAAAAGGGATATTAAAGTATTTAATGGTTTTATAGATGTTATAAAATTTCCTTTATAAATTAAAATTTTAAAACAAAATTGATATACATGTATTATAGAAATTGAAAATTATTTTAATTCTTATCAATATTAAAACCCAACACTTTTCCGTATTACCTTATAAACATACAGTGTTATAAGGAATTAACTCTCAAAACTACTTTTTAAAAAAATTTTTTTTCCTTTATTGATTTTAGAGAGAGAGGAAGTGAGAGGGAGAGAGATAGAAACATCGATGAGAGAGAACATCGATTGGCCGCCTCCTGCATGCCCCCCACTGGGGATCGGGCCCACAACCTGAGCATGTGTCCCGACCGGGAATCAAACTGGCGACCTCTTGGTGCATGGGTCGACGCTCAACCACTGAGCCACACCGGCCAGACTCGAAAAGACATTTTTAATAACTACTTTTCTCATTACAAAACACATATTATTGTAGATAATCCCAAAAACAAAAAGAACATTCAGATGATCTGTAATCCTGTCACTGTAGGTAACCCCTATTAAATTGGGTATATATCTGCCTGGCTGGTGTGGCTCAATGGATTGAGTCCTCCCAAGGACTGAGAGGTCTGGGTTTGATTCCCAGTCAGAGCATATGCCCAGGTTGTGGGCTCCATCCCCAGTGGGGGGCATGCAGGAGGCAGCTGATCAATGTTTCTGTCTCTCATTCCCTTCTTTTCTAAAAAAATCAATAAAAACATATAAATAAATAAATTTAGTATATATCCATCCCTCCATAGTGGAACTCCAAGTCAGACTGACCCAGATTCAAACCCAATTCTGCTATTCCTTGATGTATTGGGAAAGTACCTTAAGTTCTCAGACCCAGTTTCCTTTATCTGCAGAATGAAACTAATCATAGAACCTCCCTCAGGATTGTTAACTGGGAACTGAACAAGATATCACCTATAAAGAATTTAGCCAACAGCTGGCACATATTATTAAAAATTCAGTAAATTTTAGAGTTTTTAAAATTTAAATGTATGGAATTAAACTTCAAACTTTTTAAGGGGTAATGACCCTCTAACCAAAATCTTTGGAGACCATCAAATAAGTTGGTTCAAAAGATAGTATTATAGCCCTGGCCGGTTTGGCTCAGCAGTTAGAGCATCGGCCCACAGACCAGAGAGCCCCGGGTTCGGTTCCCACTAAGGGCATGTACCTCAGTTGCAGTTTGTTCCCGGCCCCAGTTGGGGTCGTGTGGGTGGCAGCCAGTCAATGTGTCTCTCTCACATCGATGTTTCTCTCTCTTCCTCCCCCTCTCCCTCCCGCTCTATCTGAAAATAAATGCAAAAATGTCCTCAGGTGAGGATAAAAAAAAAAAATAGTGTTATATATTAAAATTATTAAATCTTTATTATATATGATATATTGCTACCAAAACTGTGAAGATTGTAAAACAACATGGAGAAATATTTTCATTGGTAAGTGAAAAGATAATCAATTGGTATGTGCTTCAAGATTACATTTTGGAAGATGGGTGCAGATAAGATAAACACAATTTAAAATTACGAACATTGATGTTAAGGCTGAGGGATTATGGAATTTTTTAAATCCCTTTTTGTTACTGAACTTATTAGGCTCCATCCAACATTTACAAATGCCCACATAATATCAAGTCTATATTATAGACTATTTCCACCTGCATGACTCAACTGTACCTCACACTCACCATGTTCAGAACTGATTTCTTTGTCTTCATTTTCAAAACTGTGTTTCCTTATTTCCTTAAACGGCACCACTAGACTCATGTCAGAAGTGAGGTATGAGCACACATCTGTAACACCTCCTTCAGCATTTACAGTGTCTGTTGATCCTGCTTCCTCAGTACTCCTCCTTGTCCGTTCCTCTCCATTCTCACTGCCACCAGCCTGATTCAGACCTTTTCTGGTCCCCCTCTGCAGTATTTCTCATATTGTCCACAGATTAATTTCCTAAAATACAGATCACATCTCTATTGAAAAATCTTTAGAGGTTTTCTGTTCTCTACCACATAGAATGGTATTCTCCACTGTCTGCCTCTGTCTTAACCATCCAACTTTATAGCCCACTGATCCCCATGATGAACTTTATGCTAAATCCAGTGCAGTCTGCTTACCATTCCTAGAATCTCAAGCCTTTGCCCCAAAGCACTTCCTTTGCCTGTAATGCCTATTTTCCTTTCTCTACCAAAATTGTCATTCAAGCCCTGGCTGGTTTGACTCAGCGGTTAGAGCGTCGGCCTGCGGTCCAGAGAGACCCGGGTTTGGTTCCTGCTAAGGGCATGTACTTGGTTGCAGTTTGTCCCCCGCCCTGGTTGGTCATGCGGGAGGCAGCCACTCGATGTGTCTCTCTCACATCAATGTTTCTCTCTCTCTGTATCTCTTCCTCTCTCTCCCTCCCACTCTATCTGAACAAAAAATGGAAAAATGTCCTCGGATGAGGATAAAAAAAAAAAAATTGTCATTCAAGATCCAGTTCATAACTAACTTAGGCATAAAAAAGAATAAACTACTGATACATGTAATATATGGTGAATTTCCAAAAATCAGGTTAAACAAAAAGCCAGAGACAGAAAGAATACATACTGCATGATTTTGTTTACATGAAACCTTAGAACAGATAACTAATTTGTACTGATATAAATCAGAAAGTAGTTGTTGGAGGGTGAGAGGAAGAAAATTGACTGGAGAGGAACATGAGGGAATTTTCAGGAGTGATGGAAATGTTATCTTATTTTGGGTAATGGTGTACGGGTTGTATACAGTGCATCAAATAGAACACCTAAGATCTATGCATTCTGTTGGTTTGTTAAGTATATAAAAAAATTTTTAATTGCCCTAAAAAAATATTGTTTGTGACAAGCATTGGACTAAGCCTGCTGTGTGAAGAAATAGACCGAGTCCTAATTCAGAACATTTTTTCATCTCCCTTTTAGAACTTCATACACTCTAATTTGTATATACTAACACATATACACACACACATCTTGCTCACTAGTCTGGAAGCTCTTTGAAAGCAGAAATCAAAATTGACAGACATTCATCTTTGGATAACCATAGACTCGTTGGTCAAGTACACATTTATTGAATCAATGTATTCACACTGACCCTTTTCCTTTCCATTCTTGGGGTCGGGTAGGCTGTTAGAGAAGATACAGCTACTCAAAATTCAGGTCATCAACTTCAGAGAAATTAAGATTTTACTCTTTCCTTTTAACTTTTATTTTTTTATTTCTAAATCACTGCTTGAGTGAATAAGAAATATTAGTTTTTAAATCCATGATTTTTTTCATTAATCCTAAGAGGTGATGGTTTAAGAAGTAATTCATGCCCTGGCTGGTTTGGCTCAGCAGTAGAGCATCAGCCCACGGACCAATGAATCCTGGGTTCAATTCCAGCCAAGGGCTTGTACCTCGGTTGCAGTTCATCCCCGGCCCTGGTCAGGGTCGTGCGGGAGACAACCAGTCCATATGTCCCTCTCACGCGTCAGTGTCTCTCTCTCTACCTGAAGATACATAGAAAAATATCCTCAGGTTAGGATTTTTTAAAAAAAGAATTTTTTTTTTCCAGATATCTCTATATAAGAATTGCTGATTTCGCCCTGGCCAGTTTTGCTCAGCGGTTAGAGCATCAGCCCGCCGACCAATGAGTTGTGGGTTCATTTCCAGTCAACGGCACGTATCTCGGTTGTGATTCGTCCCCAGCCCTGGTTGGGGTCATGCAGGAGGCAGACACTCGATGTGTCTCTCTCACATCGATGTTTCTCTCCCTCTCTTCCTCTCTCTCCCTCCCACTCTATCTGAACAAAAAATGGACTGAGGATAAAATTAAAAATAAAAGAATTGCCGATTTCTATTATTATTAATGCCTGACACCTTTCCTAATGCTTACTTTCCCATTACGTCCAAATATAAGCTCTCCTCAGTAATTTTGAATAGCTTATGGTAGATCTAATAAATATTTCATTGCTCCTATTTTATTTCACCTCCAGTTAAAATGCTTTATTTTTTTTTTTTTTATCCTCACCCGAGGACATTTTTTTATTTTTTGCTCAGACAGAGTAGGAGGGAGAGAGAGAGAGAAACATCGATGTGAAAGGGCCACATCGAGTGGCTGCCACCCGCACAACCAACCAGGGCCGGGGACAAACTGCAACCGAGGTACACGCCCTTAGCGGGAACCGAACCCGGGTCTCTCCGGACCGCAGGTCCATGCTCTAACCGCTGAGCCAAACCGGTCAGGGCTTAAAATGCTTTAATAAAGCTTCTCTTGTTGACTCAAGGCAAATTTAATTCTTATATGACACCTAGATGTGCTAACTTCTCTAAAATTATACTTTAAACTTCCTGAAGAAGATGTTTTTAAATTATATTTAAATTGTTCCTTGGGGGTTGAAAACTAGTCATAACTTCAGAAATGGCATATATGTGGCATTTTTGCTACCCCATCCCAACCCATGGTAGACATCACCATCAATCATGGCATCTTTCCTCAAAGTCCTTCCTTTTCAGCCTCATATTCCAGACATTCACACTCAAGCCTCTAGTATTTGGGTTAGGCATTTAAGATTCCCAGGATTTAGGAGAAAGGTGGAGGGGTGGCACTCCAGGCTGTTTCTTAGTAACACATTAGCCATCTATACAAATGATTCTTCAGTGAAGATATGGAGAGGAGTTGAAGACATTTGATGGTTAAAAGATGAGGAAAATAGCATCTGAAGTACTAAGTATTAAATTCTCAATTTTGGGTCGTGGCACATAGCTGTTTCGACAGCTGCAGAGAAGGACCCTCTGAACTATTTTGAGGCTTATGGGAGCAGCAGCTCAGGATCCTCTGAAGAGGAAAACAGCAAGCTGGAGGAGACCAATCTAAGGGCCCCAGATCCTGCAAAGTCAGTGGGTGACTGGGAACAAAACAGAAGTGGCCACCAGGACCCTCAAGCTATTCTGGAGCATGACTAGCCAAGCCTTTCCCTACAATCTGATCAACAGACTGGGAGAGGCAGTCAGCAAGGATGAGCCTCCAGGGGAATTCAAAATGTGGAAGTCAAACTATGCACCACCTCTGGAGACCTACACTACTAAGAAGAAACCTCCCTCTCTGGAGCTGGATATGGCAATAAAATGGACTAACATGTATGAGGACAATGGTGATGATATCCTAGGGAACAATAAGAAAGCTAGGCTTCTCCCAGAAGGGGAGGAGATGGTGGAATCAAATGAAAAAATGAGCATACTTCTAAAAAGTACAAAGTAGAACCAGGAGAACCAACAGAGAAGAAAAACAGCAAATGACAATTTTTGCACTGTGAAACTTACTGAAATGGTTTTTGTGTGGGTTTTTGGCAGAAGAGTTGATACTGTAAATTATTGCGAAACATCATCTCCATGAAAGTACATGTTAATTAATAATAAGTATTGTTGCAGGGACTTTTCACTGTAAAATTCATTTTTTATTTAAAACTCAAATGATGAATTGTGATTGTGAAATTGACAACACTTGGAAGCATTCTTGTTATCAGAATTGGTGACATCATTTGAGAGTTTTGTCACATGTTGGCATGACAGTGTTCTACAAACCTTTATATTTTTATTTACTTTTTTTATCCTCACCCAAGGACATTTTTGCATTTATCTTCAGATAGAGCAGGAGGGAGAGAGAGAGAGAAACATCGATGTGAGAGAGACACATCAAGTGGCTGCCACCCACACGACCCCACCGGGGCCAGGGACAAACTGCAACCGAGGTATGTGCCCTCAGCGGGAACTGAACCCGCAACTCTCCAGTCTGTGGGCCGACGCTCTAACCGCTGAGCCAAACCGGCCAGGGCAAATCTTTATATTTTTAAAGTAAATACATTGTAACATACTGAACTTGTAGGGTGTTTTTAGCAGTGTTTATACAGTGTAAACAGATCGTGAAAATAAAATTACTTAGTAATGCTATTAGTGCATAACATTCACATTTGAATATGTCCATGACAAATACTGTCTTTGCCATGTGGTGGTGTGTTTTGTTTTGTTTTAATTTTCATTTATTGATTTTTAGAGAGAGAAACATTGAGTTGTTGTTCCACTTATTTATTCATTCATTGGTTGCTTTTACGTGCCCTGACTGGGATCAAACCCACAACCTTGGTATATTAGGACAGTGCTCTAACCAACTGAGCTACCTGGCCAGGGCCACCATGTATGTAATAGTATATATTAACATTTAGGGAGTGCTTCCTGGGCTCCAGGTGCATACGATATCTCTGATCCTCAATCTAGTAAAGCATATATTAGTAGCCTCATTTCATATAATAAGGGAAGATTAATTTACTCAAGGTTACACAGCTAGTGAGCAGTGAATTTGGCATTTAACTCAGGACAGTTGAACTTCAAAACCATCACACTAAACCACCAATCAAAATTTAGGAACTGCAATTGGCATTCTTCCAGGTTCTCTACTGTGGTGGTTAGTGGAGACCCTTTTCCTCACCTAATTGCTTGTATTACTGCACTTATTATATATGCATTGTTTGCTCAAGATAAGGATCTTCTACAAAGAGTTGTCAAATGTAACCCTGGCCGTTCGGCTCAGCAGTTAGAGCATCGACCCTCAAACCAAAGAGTCACAGGTTCAGTTGTGGTCAAGGGCTCGTCCCTGTGTTGCGATTAGAGCCTTGGTTGGGGTCGTGCAGGAGACAACCAATTGATGTGTCTCTCTCACATCCATGTTTCTTTCTCTTCCCTCCCTCCCTCCGTCCCACTCTATCTGAAAATCAATGGGAAAATATCCTCTGGTGAGGATTAAAAAAAAAAAAAAGTTGTCAAATGTAGCAAATAAAAATACACGAAACCCAGTTTACATTTCAATTTTAAATAAACAGCAAATAATGATTTAATATATGTAATATTTGGGACATAGTTATACTAACAATTTATCTGAAATTCATATTTACCTGAGCATCTTACATTTTATCTGACAGCCCTACTTCTACATGTTTTCTCTACCCAGCTGCTGTGTTAATGCTTTGCATGTAGTAATGATCAAGAAAACCAACAAGGTTATAATCAGGAAGATAATCTTTTTTTTTTAATCCTCACCCGAGGATATTTTAGAGTGGGAGGGAGGGAGAGGGAGAGAAAAACAAACACCCCTACCAGGGCCTGGGACAAACCTGCAGCCAAGGTACATTCCCTTGACCTGGAATTGAACTCGCAACTCTTTGGTCTAGGGGCCGATGCTCTAAACACTGAGCCGTATTTGACTATTACAGTCCAAAATGCAGTGCAGTTATCAATAACATTTTGTACAATAAAAAGGAGGGGAAAAAATTTTTTAACTCAGTTTTATTTTCAAGCATACCAGAAGAAACCTAGACCAGGAATTAGGAAATGTGGGTGTAGTTTCAATTCTGAGAGTGGTTCTGGGATGGTCACACAAACCCTGTGGCCCTTAGTTGTTTCACTTGAAACAATTTGAACTAAATATTTGTTAGGCTCCTGTGTAATTCTGAAGTTCTACAATTCTAAATATAGATCACATGAAAGACACATATTTATAGTTAAATCATTTAACATTTAAGAATATAGCCGGGGAAAATAAAAATAAATTGAAGAGACTCTGATTAGTATATGTGGGAATGGTTTAAAAACTGCCAAGTGTTATAAACTGTTATGTAAGTTCACACCTATGGTATGAGATAAATGAAATTTGATTTTAAGGAATAATGCCATACAACTGTATCTTCAACTTTGAATGAGGGAGGAGACTTTTTCCTCCTCATTATTAGTTTAGGTTTCAGATTTGAGGTTTCAGATTTGGAAGGAAATCTAGAAGTCAATAAATCAGACCCTAACTGAGATGTGAAATCTTTTTGTCTCTGTTAGCACCTTCTAGCATCATGGCAACTTCATCTGAAGAAGTTTTGCTGATTGTAAAGAAGGTGCGTCAAAAGAAGCAGGATGGAGCTCTATACCTCATGGCAGAAAGAATTGCTTGGGCACCTGAAGGCAAAGATAGATTTACAATCAGCCATATGTATGGAGATATTAAATGTAAGTCACATTTGTTAGTAATTTTAGAAGATTGCTTATACAAATTATTGTGGGTTTTTTTATTGTAATGTCCAAAAAAGTCAACCATATAAAAATAATTACAAAGTGGGATTACTGAATATATATTATTCTATAAACTGGTTTTCCACTTAATAGAGTGTAGACATATATCAATTTTTACATCTGTAAATCTATCTCATGTAAAGGTCTCTGTTTATACCTTCTTTTAAGAGTTGCACACTAGTCCACTGGATGGATGTACAATTATGTATTTAACCAGTCCTCTGATGAAGGACATTTAGGAAGTTTCCAGAATTTCATTATTGTAAACAGTGTTGCAGTATAGATCTGTGTACTAATACCTTTGTGAGGTTGTATGTATGGGATTCTTTCCTACAGTGGGATTACTGGTTCATATGGTTCATGCATTTAAAATGTTGATAGATAATACCAGATTGTCCTTTAATAAAATTGTATCATTTAAGCAAGTTGTCTAATTTTTAGTTATATGGCCATCATCTGTTGAGAAGATACTCAGGTTTTTTGTTTTTGTTTTTGTTTTTTTTTAATCCTCACCCGAGGACATTTTTTTTCATTCATCTTCAGACAGAGTGGGAGGGAGAGAGGGGGGAAGAGAGAGAGAGAAACATTGATGTGAGAGAGACACATCGACTGGTTGCCACCCACATGACCCCAACCAGGGTGGGGACAAATTGCAACCGAGGTACGTGCCCTTAGTGGGAACCGAACCTGGGACTCTGGTCCGTGGGCTGACGCTCTAACCACTGAGCCAAACCGGCCAGGGCGATACTCAGTTTTATACTGGCTGTGAATGAGAGAAATACAGAGCATAATATTTTTATATTTTTCTTTTTATGATTTTCAAGTATGAAGGCAAAAATCAAAACGCCTTCTCTTTCCAAATTTGCAAGATTCACTTTGAAATATTACCCAAGGGTTTGGTACTCTGTGGCTCAATAATAATTAGGTTTAAAAGCACCAAGTGAATCCTGAGATTTAGAAACTTTACTCTGAAAGGGAGTTCTGCAATTCACATGGGCTAAAGATCTTGAATAAGAGAAATTCCAAAGAAGCCTGGGCAACAACATCCTTGACAAATTGTGATTATCTTAACTGTGAACATTAATATGGATTTATTTATTTTCCTGCATATAAGATTCTTCTCCTGGGTAAAATTGTGTGTAGATTTCAAGGAACATGACACCTTGAAAAATAGACAAACCTCAACTTACAAGTGCTCAGTTTACAAATGTCCTTTGTGTGTGAACAGTTGCCCAAGGACTTAACCTCTGCTTGCTGCTGGAAATGGCTAAGATCTTCATCTTTCTCCAGTGAAATAACTTAGAACCTTAATTTTCAAAAGGAAATATTATTTAAAATCTATATAATTTAGTACTTCCTAAACTATCTGGTCTTTTGTCCACTATCCTGGTAACATTACCTCCTTTTAAAAGTTTGCTTCTGTGGAAAAATGCCTCACCAAGTTCCTGATAATAGTCTTACAAACTAACATTTGTACTACAATAAACTCATAAATTAGGAACTTGCTATATTAGCTGGCTAGCCTTATAGATTTACAAAACACACTCATTGTGATACCCCCAGCGTGCAATAAAGAATATATGTACTTCCTGTTTCTCCACAATTCTAGGCTATTGGGGAGGAGAACACAGACCAAAATCTAGATCTGCACCAGATCAGTTTTCACTTTTTTTTATCGTCACCCGAGGATATTTTTCCAATTTTCTTCAGATAGGGTGGGAGGAAGGGAGAGAGAGAGAACATCAATATGAGAGAGACACATCAACTGGTTGCCTCCCACAGGACCCCAACCAGGGCCAGGGATGAACTGCAACCAAGGTACGTGCCCTTGGCCAGAATCAAACCTAAGACCCGCTGGTCCTCGGGCTGATGCTTTAACCGCTGAGCCAAACCGGCCAGAGTTCAGTTTTCATTTTAAGTTGAAATTTTGATAGAATGCCCATTTCTGAATGAAACCATTGAAAGTTATCAATAATAGATTACGAGGGTGAAAATATTATTAAAAGAACTTCAGAAGTAGGCCTCTCAGAGGCAAGAACTAAGCTAGAGCAAGGATAAAGCAATGACTGGGAAAAAAAGCCTAGGAGTGATTGTTTTGTAGGAATTGGATAATGAGACAGGCGGTCTCACAGTGTAAATTGTTTCATATTGCTGCTGCTGGCAATAAGATATTTCATCTAAACTGTTGGTCTGGAAGCAGCATCTTCATTGAAAAAGGTTGGTTTAGGCTGAGAGTTCTAGGCAACAGGTTCACACTACCATGGAGTCACCCATTTAATGGGACAAAGCCCCTTCGATCTCTGTTTCCTTTATAAAGACAAGCACTACTCTTTGAGAAGTTCTCTATTATGTAGGTATATTTTGACACTCCCGGTCCCAATTTATTATGAAAATCTGCAAAGTTATAGAAAAATGTAATGAATGTTACAAAGCATACTATATAACATATCCAACCTAAATAGTACAGTTATTATTTTGCCATATTTACTTTGTTGTGTGTATACACTTTTGTTAGGGAAGTTGAGGAATCCCTTTCCCCAGTGAGTGCTGGGGATGGGGTCCTTAGGATATCTTGAGAAAGAATTTTCTGAGACTTGCACTAGAGGATGAGTGACTTTCATCTTTATGGAATTACATCCCTTTGTTTCTGAAGTCCCATTCCAGTCATAGAAGAAGTATAGTTGGGATTTCAGTATAGCTAAAAGCAAAGCCAATGTCCACAGTTTCCATTCCATGTTACAGCTGGATCCAGTTCAGCATCAGGCTAGTTACAGTCCATTTAGTCCATTGTGTGTGGGGTCCACCTGGCTGTGGGCCACACAGCAGAATACTAGGGAGCAGGAGTGAGAGCCCTATAAGCCAGGGGTCAACAAGAGAGTGAGTTACTTTGTTTAGGGGATTAAATATCCCAAATTTCATGCTCTTGCAGTGACTTCACCTTTTTTGGTTAATGACCTGTTCCTAGGTGTGACTGACAGGCAAGTGCCTCCCAACGTCACCTCAACTTTACTGGACATGTGTCTATTCTCCCCCTGTCCATTCCCTTCCCCCAGCGATCTACTGGGAATAGACCAGTGGCTCCCTGGGGAGTGTAGTAATGCTTTAGCTTCCTAGTGAAGTTGCCTAAATAACATGCCTGTAATATTTGGCCTTCCCTTTGCTCCTTTCCTGTTATTGATAATTGGGTTAATTACAGCGGTATCACTTTGACTGCTTATAATATAACACCATTAAAATTTTAATATTCAGACCATTTTATATTTCCCAGTTGTTCCATTAATGTTTCTTAGAGGTGTGATTTTTTAAAAAACTAATATTCAATCTAGATTCATGTGTGTAATTGTTCTTTAGTCTCTTATTTGAGTATAGGCTTGTAGACTATCACACATTCTGATTATGCCTAATTGTCTTAACTCATAGGTGGTGATGGTTTCTTCCTCTTTTGTCACCTCAGAAAGCCTATTGTGTCAGGTTGTCCTGCTTTGATCAGTTGGTTAAAGTGGTGACACCAGATCTCTTAAATGTAAAGTTACATGTCTTCCTTTGCAACTAGTAAGTAAGCCATGGGTTGTGTTTTGGAGTTTTTTGAATCATGACAAATCGTTTGTATTAACGATAATGTTGATTGGAGGCAGCTGTTCAGGGTGGATTAAAGAACTCCTAGTTGACTGTTTAGAAAGCTTTAAAGATATCTTCCCTAGTTGAATGTAAACAAAAGCTCTTTAATTTAAAAATATCTGGAGGTAAAAGCCATGGGTGAGAAGTGCCACATAAAAAGAATACTACAGAAGGAAGCAGAGTGTTAGTGAGTTTATTGAGCCATGCTCTGGAGTATTTGAGAAGAGTGCATTTCTGAAAAGTAAGTAACCTATTGTATGGCAGTTTTCCACAGTGTGCATGTTCTCATCTAATTAACCGCATGCTTCTTTTTAGGCCAGAAAATCAGTCCAGAAGGAAAAGCTAAAATTCAGCTGCAGCTGGTCCTACACGCAGGGGACACAACTAACTTCCATTTTTCCAATGAAAGCACAGCAGTCAAAGAGCGAGATGCAGTGAAAGACCTTCTTCAGCAGCTGCTGCCCAAATTCAAGAGGAAAGCAAATAAAGAACTTGAAGAGAAAAACAGGTGAAGGAGGAAAAGAAAGTTTAAAGAGATACTGGGTTCTCTCCAGTCTCGAAGAGTAATAGCTTGCTATTTTCACCCCTTATACGTTGATAGAGTAATATAGGAAAATACAGGCTGTGGTATCTTTACCTCTGTGTTTGTTTTTTGTTTTTTCAACTTTAGCATCTTACTAGCTGTTTAGGTTTGGGCATATGAGAATGTATAAACTCAGAATTAACTGCCTGAAGCCTAACATCTGATTAGGAACAGAACTGAGATTCAAAGGTGCTAAAGTCCCTTAATTCCTTATCCTAGTTCTCTCTCACAGAAAAGATACTAAACCATTAGAAGTGTATTTGTGAATAAGAAACCTGAAACCTGAAGGAACCTGGCCAGTGTGGCTCATTAGTTGAGCATCGACCCGTGCACCAAGTGGTCACTGGTTTGATTCCAGTTAGGGTACATGCCCAGGATGTGGGCTCGATCCCCAGTAAGGGGCAGAGGCAGCTGAACAATGGTTCTCTCGCACATCGATGTTTCTATCTCCTTCTACCTTTCTCTTCCTCTCTCTCTAGAAATCAATAAAAATATATATATTTTTTAAACCTGAAGGAAATCTTGCTGTTTAAAAGCTGAGAAAACATGCAAAATGGTGAGAATTTCTGATAAGATGAAATCTATCACCAATATCTTTCAGACTATGGCTCCAAGTGCTTATCACCATGAAAAATCAGTTGTTGGAAAATCTCAAGCATTCACCTTTATTTGTGAAAAAGAATACAGTGCAATACAAATACAGATGCAATGACCTTTGTATCACTGGGACATAGAGATGAATAAGACCAAATCCATACCCTCGAAAAGTTATAGTCTTTGCTTCTTTAGACTTCCATTTGTTTCCACTTTATTTGTTCTTCCAAAACTATGGTGGTGTTTTGGTTTTTTGTTTGGTTTTGTTTTGTTTTTGCTTTTAATTACTAACAAATGAATTAAATGACCTTCTGCTGCTCAATCATCACAAAATGCAAGTTGCATGTTTCAGTATTTTGTATTGTTAAAGTCTTTAAAATGTTACCTAAGTAGTGTTTTGTTCTGGAAAGTTCAATATATTCAATATGTTCTATCCCCAGAATGCTGCAAGAAGATCCTGTTTTGTTTCAGCTTTATAAAGACCTTGTTGTGAGTCAAGTGATCAGTGCTGAGGAATTCTGGGCCAATCGTTTAAATGTTAACTCAACCGAGAGTTCTTCCACATCCAATCATAAGCAGGATGTTGGCATTTCTGCAGCATTTCTGGTATGTGACCCTTCTAGATTTCTGAAGCGGGGGGGGGGGTAAAGAAAACCCTGATTATGTGTTAACAGTGCCATTTCTTTTATAAAATTTAATATTTCCTTAAAGCGAATTAATGGATACTTCAAATGTTTATGGTATTCTAAAATATTTTAAAATATACAGTATTTTTAAAATTTATCTTTTTATTAGTTATTTTTCTTGGTTTCTGGACTTGACCCTAGCAAGCTGGAAATCAAATGGACTTTTGAAAGAGAATTTTTCAGCAATTGGACTAATAGTTATTTCTCCTAGTACTTTTAAATTTAGGGCTTTCTGATACCATTTTTATGGTTGCAATATTTTATTTACAATGCAAAGTTACATGTATAATGACTGTCATAGTATAGAAAAAGTAAGGTTTGTAAAATGTGTCTTAGAGAAAAATTGGGAGTACCTTACCTGTGGAATTAGAAAATGGGAATCTTATGTTAGTCTTTACTCTGGTGGACCGAAGCAGTATTTACATATTTAACAGAAATTTGAATACCAGTGATAGGTTTGGCATCAAGAAACCAGTCAGATAATATTTGTTTATTTAGTAAGCAAGGTGTATGGTAGTTTTGGTAACTATACAAATTTATGTTAAAGCTCCCCTAACTATCTGTTTTTGGCCACACATAAACATGCCTGTTAGACCATGTAGGATTTTCAAGGAAGCAGATTTTATAGGTCACTAATATTATGTGAAACCAGGCCAGGCTTCTTTGTCTGTCTGCAAAAGTAATGGTGAGGGACTTACCTCTGTCTCTGTAATTCGTTCAAAAAATCTGTTTTTCCACCTTTGTCCAGTGTCTGTTGTGTGCTTAACATCTTCTCTCGGTATTTTAACGAATATATATCCTTTATTTTAGGCTGACGTCCGGCCCCAAACAGATGGATGTAATGGTCTGAGATATAATTTAACATCTGATATCATTGAGTCCATATTTAGGACCTATCCAGCAGGTAAGACGAATCAGTTCTTTCAGATAGTTAAAATATTTGTTTGGATTAATTCAGTAATATATCAGTGAAACATAAAGTTTAATTTTTATTCCTGATCATGTGCAACAAAATATGTGAATGACTTTACCTAGTTCCTGACATATGGTAGATGTTAAGAGTTCAGTATATAATGTGCTGTCATCAATTCATTGGTATGTTGACTTTCCCATTCTTTACATCAGAGATTCTTAAACTTTATTTACCATTATACCTGAGAAAGATGACATCATCCAGAGGCATCAATAAATGAGTATCTCTAGAGCACTAACTCAGATTATCCTTCATGCTGCCTCCAGAGTGACCTTTTTAACTCACAAATCCTTTCCCTTGCAGAAACCATCCTAAAAATATAAATATCATGCCCCCAGTCCTAATGATTTAGGATGTTGAGAGCCACTGCTTTAGTCATTCTTTTAACCAACCAGTGCTCTCTTAGCCATATGCTGTTCTTTCTTCCCACTTCCTTACTCCTGCCCCTTTAGTCCTTAGGAAACATACCTCTCCCACAGGAGTCAGCTCAAGCGTCACCTCATTGCCACCTCTATAAAATCTTGACTTCTTCAGACACATATGAGCCTCCTCCCCTTTCCTTCTTTAGGACCTTGTGTCTGCCTCAAATAATTATCACATTGTAATGTAATTACTTGCATATGTTTCTGATGATAACATAATTGTGTAGTGTTTACTCTATCAGTCACCATTCTAAAGCCTTTATGTATATTAACTCATTTAGTCATCACAAATAGTCTGTGAAGTAGGTACCATTGTTACCCCCATATTAGAGTAAGTGGCAAACCTAGAATTTTAAACTCAGGCTCTCTGGCTCAAGCATCTTATGCTCTGAATTAACGTCTTTGCTAATTGGACTATGAGCTTCTGGAGTGCTGAACTGATAGTCCAATAAATATAGAGATCATTATTTCCCCCGCACCTAACACAATGCCTTGGATTGAAAACTCAAATATATAAATGATCAAATAAGCAAACTTGGGTTTGACTCCCAAGATTCTTGGTGTTTCTACTAAAACTTCAACACTTGTTAATTCTCTTGGTACAAAATAAGGTTTTGCTTGTAATTTGTTAAGATTCATAAAGGGGTCCGGCTGGTGTGGCTCAGCGGTTGAGCATTAACCCATGCACTAAGAGGTTGCCAGTTCGATTCCCAGTCAGGACACATCCCCAGGTTGTGGGCCAAATCCCCAATGGGGGGCATGCAGAAGGTGGCCGGTCGATGTTCTCTCTCATCGATGTTTCTCTCTCTCTCTCCCTCTCCCTTCCTCTCTTTCTCAAATCAATAAAGAAAAAAATTAAAAAAAAAAAAAGTCATAAAGGGTAGTGCCTCACCTAATTTCTCAAGTTATATTTCATATTTATAATTAGATTATTATATGCAGAATAGAAAGTTGAGCAGTTTTATAATCTGGTTTTTGCTACTAGTCTATATTTCAACTAATTTGAGGTTTTAAGAAATAGAAATGCAGTATGTAACTATTACAGTTTTTCTTCCACAGTGAAAATGAAATATGCAGAAAATGTTCCGCACAGTATGACAGAAAAGGAATTCTGGACACGTTTTTTTCAGTCCCATTATTTTCACAGGGATCGGCTGAATACAGGGTCAAAGGACCTCTTTGCAGAATGTGCCAAAATAGATGAAAAAGGTAATTGTTTATCCTTGATATGCTATACCATTTAATTTGCTGTTCTCATTCGTGCTGTTAGTGAATTTTTTAACTTCTAAGAAAGGTAAGACTAGATCAACTTTTTATTTCATTTATTTTCTAGGGTTAAAAACAATGGTTTCATTAGGAGTGAAAAACCCACTTCTTGATTTGACAGCTTTGGAAGATAAACCATTAGATGAGGTAAGTAATAGTAAAAGGATTTATGACAGAACAATCTTTTCCTAGTCTTCACCATTTTTATAGTTCTAATATTGCCTTAAGTGAGGATGTTCTACTTGTGAGAATGTAAATCATACAAAATACTGTTATTTGGAGTGATTTATCAGAAGTGCTTTTCAGTAATACTGTTCACTATTAAAATTGCCTTGGAAAACAAATTACTGTATGAGTTGCTAAAACTTTTTTAAAAGAATTTTCTAGCTCCTCCATCAACAGTTCTCTAGGTAGTAATGAAAGCTTAACATGTTTTGTTTTGTTTTTAAATTTTTTTTTTCTTTATTGATTTTAGAGAGAGGAATGGAGAGGGAGAAAGAAATAGAAACATTGATGAGAGAGAACATCGATTGGCCGCCTCCTGTATGCCCCCCACTGAGGGTTCTGGCCCACAACCTGGGCATGTGCCCTGACTGGGAATCGAACCGACTACCTCTTGGTGCATGGGTTGATGCTCAAGCACTGAGCCACACTGGCCAGGCTGAAGGCTTAACATGTTGATGAGTCTGGCTTTATGCTCTAGCTAACATTAATCTCTAGAAATGTGGATAAATATTAGTAGACAAGAAAATATAAACTTTTGTTGATTGCCCATTATTTGCACATCATTACCTCACTCATGTTCCTTACCCCACACTAGCCCTAATATGTTTCAACAGCCAGACCATCAAGTATGAGTTACCTACCTTAGCATCATGACTCTAGACTTATATATTTATCCAGTCATGGAGAAAGAGATTATATCTTCTAATCAAGGTTAATTCTGTCCCTGCCTCTATCTTCTGGTCTAAGAGGAAACTGCCTTCCACAGTTATTCTTCTCACACTCATATTTTAATTGTCTTGCCCCTTTTTTGTCTCCTCTTCTGCTGGCTGTATATACGTGCTCATACCGTCCCATCTTTTTTTTTCCTAACTTTTCCTCTAATTTGAGTGTATGTACTTACCAGGTGAGAAAACCAATGTTAAAATTTTGTTCTACAGTCTAAATTATATATTGGTAGAAAATAATGTTTGGTGCCCAGGTTAGTCATTTCCATAATGAAATTCAGTTTGTTTGGTTTTTTTTTTTTTTTGGTGATTCTCAGCATTCAGTCACTTCCTTGGTGTTTCTCAACATATTACAAACAGGGCTCTCTTAATCCTAAGAAAATGAAGTTTAGGGAAACTTAGAGATTACAGTTTACTTAATGTGATGAAAAAAAACATTTTAGTGCCTTTTTTTTTTTTTTTTTTTTTTTTTTTTAATAAAAAGATGAGCCCTGGCTGGTTTGGCTCAGCAGTTAGAGTGTCAGCCCGAAGACCAAAGAGTGTCACAGGTTTGATCCCCAGCCCTGGTCAGGGTTGTGTGGGAGGCAACTAATCGATGTGTCTCTCTCATGTTGATATTTCCCTCTCTCTCTCTCTCTCTCCCCCGCCCCCCCAACCCCCTCTGTCTCTCTCCCTCCCACTCTATCTAAAAATCAAGGGAAAACTATCCTTGAGTGAGGATTTAGGAAAATAAAAGATGGTATATTATTACATGCATATGTGTAATTTTCTTCACTTTGCCTATTACCAATATCAATCCAAGCTAAATATGCCATAATTTTTAAGTTCATAGACTTTAAAACCAAATTACCTGGCTTAGACTCTGTCATTTGTTTAACATTTCTAAGTCGTTTTCTTATAAAATGAGGGTAGTAGTACTAACTGTAGAAAGGTATAGAAAAATTGAGGAGATGTTGTTTAAGAATACAAGCTTGAAACTCGTAGATAAATAAGTTCTGGAGCTCTAATGCACAAACATGGCCAACAATACTGTAGGATAGATGTCAAAATAGCTAAAAGACTAGATCTTAAATATCCTCACCACAAACAAAGAATTGATAATTATGTGACAGTGATAGAGGTGTTAGCCTCAGTGGTAATCATACTGCAATACTTAAATGAAATCAATACATTGTACTTCTTAAACTTATTCAATATCTCAGTTTTTAAAATGCGAGGGGAAAAAATGTGCTGGCCTGATAGGATTGCTACAAGAGTTTACAAAGTCTGGTATATAGCCCTGGCTGCTGTGGCTCAGTTGTTTGGGCATTGTCTGGTGCCTCAAAAGGTCTCCAGTTCAATTCCTGGTCAGGGTACACGCCCAGTTTTCAGGTTCAATCCCGGTTGGGGTTCGTGGGGTAGGCAACTGATTGATGTTTCTCACATAGGTGTTTCTCTCTCTCCTTCTCCCTTCATCTCTAAAAATCAATTTAAGAAAACATTTTTTAGCCCAGCCAGTTTGGCTCAGTGGTTGAGCATTGACCCATGCACCAAAAGGTTGCTGGTTCCATTCTCTGTCAGGGCACATGCCCAGGTTGTGGGCCCAATCCCCCAGTGGGGGGCATGCAGGACATGGCCAATCGATGTTCTCTGTCATCAATGTTTCTCTCTCTCTCTCACTCTCCCTTCCTTTCTCTCTCAAAATCAATAAAGAAAAAAAAATTCAAAAAAAAACAAACATTTTTTTAAGAGTCTGGTACATAGTAAGTGTTCAGTAAGTAATAGGTGTTACTGTTATTATCTAAATTTTTTAGTGCCTGCATAGTATTCCATTTTTTTAAATGTTTTTCTGTTTTTAATATGCTTTTATAGATTTTTAGAGAGAGAGGAATGGAGAGAGAGATAGAAACATCCATGTGAGAGAGAAACATCGATGGGCTGCCTCCTGCACACCCCCTACTGGGGATCGAGCCTGCAACCCTGAGCGACTCTGACCTACAATCGAACTGGGACCTCTCAGTCCATGGGACGACGCTCAATCCGCTGAGCCACACCGGCCCAGCCATAGTATTCCATTGTATAGATGATAAGTAATCCCCTTAATAGAAATATTGGTTGATACACTTTCTCCTTTGGTGCCTCTTCCTCCCCTGTCATCCTCTAGTTGTAACTATCTCAAGATACTGTCTTGGGCCTCCTTCTGAATGCATTCTCTACATTCCATTGCTTTAAATACTAAGTATGTGATAATGACTCCCAAATAGTACTGCTCTGTCTAATCCCAGAACTCCAAAATCATGTATCTAACTGCCTACTTGATAATTTCACAGACACCTCAATATAACATGTCCAAAATGGAAACTTTGATTCCCATCATCATAAACCTATTTCTTCCTGAGTCTTCCCTACCTCAGTAAAAGTACATTACCATGAATTTAGTTACTCAAGCCAAAACTTAAGGAGTCTCCAGGATTCCTCCCTGCCCTTCACCAACATTCAGTTCATCAACAAGTCCTCTTCATCTCTGATCTGTCTACATCTCTTTTTTTTTCTTCTTTTGTAGATAGAGTGGGGAGGGGGCGAGAAACATCGATGGGAGAGAGAGGCATCGATTGGCTGCCCCATGCAAGACCACAGTGAGGTTAAGGGATGGAACCTGCAACTGAGGTACATGTCCTTGACCTGGAAGCAAACCCTTGACTCGCTGGTCCATGGGCCGACTGTCTAACCGCTGAGCCAAACTGGCCAGGGCTGATCTGTCTGCATCTCTTTATCTTCACAGATACTTACACCCTCTTGCTTTTAGACTACCATCATCGGTGGCTTGATTGCTTGCATTAGCCCCCTAATTAATCTTCCTGTTTCTACTTTTGTTTTCTATAGATCATTCTTTCCTAGCAGTAAGAGTTATAAATCAGATCATAATAGTCCCCTATGTAAAACTCTTCAGTGGCTTCTCATTTAACTTATAATAAAATCAAAACTCCTACAAGGCCATTCTGGATTTGGCCTCTGCCTACTTCTACCTCAGTTTGGGCTACTTCCACTCATTTGTGCTCCAGACACAATGACCTTCAGGTCTACCTGAAGCTTTTTCTACCTCAGGGTCTTTACACTTGCTGTTCTTTTTCCTGCTCTTCCACCTAACTAGCTTTTACCCACCTGTTAGGTATCTATTCTCATGTCACTTTTCCAGAGAGAATTTTTCTAACCTCCCTATCTAGAGTAGCTCCTCTTCCCAGTCCAGTCACTGCATCATCTCACCATCTATTTTCTTCATAACATTTATCACTTTCAAATGTTTTACTTGTCAGTTGTCAGCTTTATATCTCACCAATCTCTGGCCCACCTTTCATTGCAGTTATACTGAACTACATACAAACTTAGGACAGTGTATATTACATTGCTTCTATACCTTTGTTTAAGTGGTTTGCTCATCATGGAGTGTTGTTGTCTCCATATCTGCCTTGGAAGATGGTAACTCCATGAAACTTTTCAAACCTACCCCTCCTCTCCTATGGCGGGGTTGACCACTTTCTTGTAGCACCTATAAGTGTTAACTGTGTGTTACAGCCTAGCATCCCACTAACTAGTATTTTGGCTCCTTTGGCAAAAGGTCTTATCAACTTTCTAACTATAGAGCCGAGCACATAGCATGTACTCAATACATGTTTGATAATGTTATCCTGTTTAATTCTCCAAATATCCCATTTTCTTGATCTTACCTAGACTAACATTGGAAAAGTGATAAAACCAGAATTTGATTTCATATCTATTTTACTTCAAAAGTCCATGATTTTTCACTGTATTCTGTTCCTTCATTTAATATTTTGCTAAATAGCCATGGCCGGTTTGGCTCAGCAGTTAGAACGTCCGCCCACGGACCACAGAGTCCCAGGTTTGGTTCCCACTGAGGGCACATACCTCCGTTGCAGTTTGTCCCTGGGCCCCGCTGGGGTCGTGTGGGTGGCAACCACTTGATGTGTCTCTCTCACATCGATGTGTCTCTCTCTCTCTTCATCTCTCTCTCCCTCCTGCTCTATCTGAAGATAAATGCAAAAATGTCCTCAGGTGAGGATAAAAAAAATTTTTTTTTTTTAATATTTTGCTAACTAGGTTCAAAATTGCTATTTAAAAAATGCAGAGCTCACCCGGCCCATGTGTCTCAGTGGTTGAGCGTCGACCCATGCACCAAGATGTTGCCAGTTTGATTCCTGGTTAGGCACATGCCCAGGTTGTGGGCCAAGCCCCCAGTGAGGGGCATGCAGGAGGCGGCCAGTCGATGTTCTCTCATCAATGTTTCTATCTCTCTTTCCCTCTCCCTTCCTCTCTCTAAAAATAAATAAAGGGGAAAAAATGCAGAGCTCAAGATGTTTTTGGTCATGATAAAAGGAGTTAGTGGTATTTCTTCATTTTTGTGTGTATATTGTCACTTTTAAATGTTTATCTATAAATACTTAGTAGTGTTCAGAATTAATGAAGTCCCATCACCCAGAAAATTTTTTCAGCTAATCATGTCTTAGATAAGAAAATCAGAACTTTATTTTGATTTTTAATCTACTGAATTGTTTCTTGTAGGGCTATGGCATTTCCTCTGTGCCATCTACTTCTAATTCTAAATCCATAAAAGAGAATAGTAACGCTGCCATCATCAAGAGATTTAACCATCACAGTGCCATGGTCCTGGCAGCTGGTCTCAGGAAACAGTTAAGTATACATGCAAGGTGCAGTGACTGTACTTTCCAAGATAGCCAGAATGATTTGTGGTAGTGTTCTGCCTGTGGTTTTTAACATTAATTTATTTTTCTTTGTTTTTAGAGAAGCACAAAATGAACAAAATGGTGAGCCCAGCAGCATTGATGGAAATTCCAGAGATGCAGACTGCTTTCAGCCAGCAGTCAAAAGGGTATGGGTAAAAAGTTGGGAACATTTAGGGCTCAGGTTTCTCCAGATACCTTATGTAATTGCTAGTACTTTATGTTGACCCATGATTATTTCAGGTGACTTAGTTCTTCTGACCAACACGTTAACATTTGGCTTAAACCGTAGAACATTTTAAAAAGTACTTCCTCAGTTTTAGCTTACCAGCCAACTTTACATGAACTCAAGTCTGTTAACAATTTTTATTGTTTGTGTTTTTCCCCCTTCATATGTATACATATGCACATATTGACATATAGTTTTGTTTTCTGAGAAAAGGTATTCAACAAAGTCAATGTGAGAGAAAGAAAAACTGAAGGTTTGTGTATAATGATTTTAAAAGATAGGATTTGGCCCTCATATTAAACTTAGCATTTTAAGGCTAGATATGTCTTTTCATTAACTATTGAAGTAATCACTTGAGGGAGTAGGGGGAAGTATGAACAGAGTTATCTACTTGCATATTCCTTCTTTCCCTGCAACTTTGCCAAACTACTCTATCTCTCTGTTGTTGTTTTTTTGTTTGCTTCTTATTTTATGCTTGTTGTGGTTTGTTTGTTTGTTTGTTTGTTTTAATCCTCACCCAAGGATATGTTTTGATTTGTGAGAGAGAAACATCAGTGTGAGAGAGAAATGTTGATTGGTTGCCTCCAGTATGCTCTCCAAACAGGGATCGAACCCTCAACCTAGGTTATGTGCCCTGACAAGGAATCAAGTAGTTTTGATTCTTGGTAGTGAAAGAGTTGTCAAAACCATTGTGTGGATTTTCACAATATTCAATAATAAATGCTGACTGTATATATTCTTTCAAATCGAGTTGTCTGTGTTATACAAAGGGTTTTATAGAATGAGAGATTCAGAAGTAATGATAGAGTTCTTACATTTATGGAGCTTTCAATTAAGTATGAAAGTTTAGGTGACTTAATTGTGCTCTGGCAGACCTTTTAAGATTTGGATTATTATGGGAGGTTGGGTCGGGACACAGCTTAGGTAAGGCAACAGCAGGAGTCAATATGAGTTTGACATGTGAAAAGTAATAACATTAGTATGCCTTGAAGTTGGCTAAAAGGTACAGAGTTGAGAAAGTGTAAAATTAGGCTGACTCTAGGTAAGGTGGGACAGATGGATGTGTTACTCTGAATATCATGCTGAAGTTAGATTGTTCCTGTACTACAAGAGAACTATTTAGACTCTTAAAATAGGGCAATTTAATTTTTTTTTTTTTTTTTTTTTTTTTGGTACGTGCCCCTAGCGGGAACCGAACCCAGAACTCTCTGGTCCACAGGCTGACGCTTCAACCGCTGAGCCAAACCGGCCAGGGCAAAATAGGGCAATTTAAAATGCTAAGTTCTCAAATTGATCTTTTTGTGATATATATAAATAACCTAAACTTTTTTCTCTTTTTTTTTTTTTTTAATTAATCCTCACCGGAGGATATGTTTTTATTGATTTTTAGAGCGAAGAAGAAGGAGGAGGGGGAGAGAGAGACAAACATTGATGTGAGAGATACATTGATCTATTGCCTCCCATACAACCAGGGTTCAAACTCGCAAACAGGTATATGCCGTGACTAGGAATCAAATCCAAAACCTTTTTAGTGCATAGGACAGTGCTCCAACCAACTGAGCCACCCAGCCAGGGCATAATCTAAATGTTTTGATCCCAGGCTTGGTAGCTGCAGGTGAGAGTTGACCAGATGAATTTCATAGCTGTGTAGAGGATGGATTATTATAGAATTATTTTCACAAATGTTTTACATAGATTGTCTTCATGTGTTTTTTATAACTAATATTTTAAAGTCGTGGAAATTTAGCAATTTGTTACTACCACAGGAGAAAACAGAGTAGTAAAACCAAAATAAAGTGTTAAAGAAGTGCCTGGCTTTGCCCTGGCCAATTTGGCTCAGCGGTTAGAGCGCCGGGCTGCAGACCAGAGAGTCCCAGGTTCGGTTCCCGCTAAGGGCACATACCTCAGTTGCAGTTTGTCCCCGGCCCCAGTTGGGTTTGTATGGGTGGCAACCACTCTATGTGTCTCTCTCACATCGATGTTTCTCTCTCTCTCTTCCCCCCTCTCTCCCTCCCGCTCTGTCTGAAGATAAATGCAAAAATGTCCTCGGGTGAGGATTAAAAAAAAAAAAAGTGCCTGGCTGGGTAGCTCAGTTGGTTAGAGCTTCATCCCAATAAGCTCAAGGTTGCTGGTCAGGGCACATATAAGAAGCAGCCAATGAGCCCTGGCTGGTTTGGCTCAGCGATTAGAGCATTGGCACGAGGATCAAAGAGTGTCACAGGTTTGATTCTGGTTAAGGGAATGTACCTTGGTTGCGGTTCAGTCCCCAGCCCTTGTCCTGTCCTGCGGGAGGCAACCAGTCGATGTGTCTCTCTCAAATCATTGTTTTTCTCTCTCTCTCTCTCTCTCTCTCTCTCTCTCCTTCCCTCCCATCCTCCCCCTCCCTCCCACTCTATCTGAAGGTAAATGGAAAAATATCCTTGGGTGAGGATTAAAAAAAGAAGCAGCAACCAATGAATGCATAAATAAGTGGAACAACAAATGGATGTCTCTCTCTCTCTCTCTCTCTCTCTCTCTCTCTCTCTCTCTCTCTCCCCCCTCCCTCTTTCTCTCCCCCTCTCAATCAATAAATTTTTTTTTTTTTCATTTTTTGTTCAGACAGAGTAGGAGGGAGAGAGAGGAAGAGAGAGAGAGAGAAACATCGACGTGAAAGGGCCACATCGAATGGCTGCCACCCGCACGACCAACCAGGGCCGGGGACAAACTGCAACCGAAGTACATGCCCTTAGCGGGAACCGAACCCGGGTCTCTCTGGACCGCAGGCCGACACTCTAACCGCTGAGCCAAACCGGCCAGGACAATCAATAAATTTTTTAAAAAGGAAATTGGTTTTTTTTTTTTTTTTTTAAGAGTTCTGCCCTGGCCTGTTTGGCTCAGCAGTTAAAGCATTGGCCTTTAGACCAAAGGATCATGGGTTTGATTCTTGGTCAAGGCCACATATCTGGGTTGTAGGTTTGATCCCAGGCCCTGGTCAGGGTCTTGCAGGAGGCAGCCAATCAATGTGTCTCTCTCACATTGATGTTTCTTTCCGTCCCTCCCTTCCACTCTATCTAAAAATCAATGGAAAAATATGCTCCAATGAGAGTTAACAAAAAACTTTAAAAAAAAAGATTCAGAAGTAAACCCAAATACATGGAGGAATTAAATATATGATAAACACGGCATTTCAGAATCAGTGGGGGAAAAAACTATGATGAGAGTGTAGGAAAACATATTCTCTGTACTTGGTTGGTGAAAAAATGGATTCAACCTATCTGTACAGCAATTATCTTTAGGAAGTGAAGCTCATAGTGGGAAGACTTGATACAGTTTTACTTTTTCAGTCATGTCCATTACTTTTATAAGGGAAAGTTACTATAAAAAGCGCTGTGTTAATAATTATAGGCGAAGTTACAAGAGTCCATTGAATATGAAGACTTGGGAAAAAATAATTCCATGAAAACGATTGCACTAAACCTCAAGAAGTCAGATAGGTAAGTTTGATCGATATTAAATTAAATTGGGACAGAATAGTTATAAAACACAAGTTATTACAGAATATATTCTGCAAGTATAGCATTCAAGTTTAATTGGTTTATTACCATAAAAGTACAGTGTTCTTTTTTTTACAATTTATCATCATTGTTAAAAGCATTACAGGTGTCCCTCATTTCCCCCCACACTCCCACCCCGTACGGTATCCTTTTTCATTAAAATTTGTACTTTGTGCATCTCAGGAAAGGATTCTAAATGATCAAAGTCAAGAAAATAAATATTGGCTCTCTGCTGTTTTCATCTTATTGCCCTTTTTTGAAGTAGAGGATTTTATTGAAATCTCTTTATATTATCATTTTTTGCTTTGGGGAAAATATATTGAGACTGCTAAAATACTTAAAAGACAACTGTTGAGCACCTTTATTCTGTGTAATTTCTTTTCTTCTTTGCTAACATTCAGGTATTATCATGGTCCAACTCCAATCCAGTCACTACAGTATGCAACAAGTCAGGACATTATTAATTCTTTTCAAAGTATTAGACAAGAAATGGAAGCTTATACACCCAGATTAACTCAGGTAGGTAATTTGTACTGTGTGAAAACCAGAATTCCCACACATGATTACTTCCTTATTTTATGTGCACAACCAAATTGAACTATGTAACTAATATTTTAATTGCATTTAAAAACATTTCTGCTAAATAAATTGAAAAATCCAATAAGTAGGGAGAAAAGGTATTTGGCATATTCAAGAAGCATCTGAAGATAAGGTGATAATGAGTTTTGTGATTGCTAATTTTTCCTACCATATGCACAGTTTTGTATATGGAAGGAATAATTCTGGTCATTACTCTCTAGATATTCTGCATGACCTTAATATATAAAATAAATATGTAAAACAGAACTCATTATCTATTTTTCATTTTCCCCACCTTTATTTATACTTTTATTGATTATCAATTTCTGTCAATTCTTTAGTATTTCTTGATTTCATTACCGTGGTTTAGGCCAGCGGTTCTCAACCTGTGGGTCACAACCCCTTTGGGGATCAAACAACCCTTTCACAGGGGTCACCTAAGACCATCGGAAAATACATGCAGATACGCCCACATACAACATGAGGAACTGTATTAAAGGGTCGCAGCATTAGGAAGGTTGAGAACCCTGGTTTAGGCAAACCTGATCAGTTTTCCACACTGCCACTGCAAGTTATCTTTCTAAAACATTAATCTGATCTTATTACTCTGCAGTTTAAAAACCTTTACAGCCCCTCTTTGTTGGCACAATAATTATCTGAATGCCTTTATCTGGCATGCCACACCCTTTACAATCTGGCCCTCACCCACATCTCTAATCCTAACTCCAGCCATAGAGCTACCATTCCCTTCCACACATAACAAAGAGTCTTGTACTCCAGCCTAAATGCTAAACTACCCAGAGCTGTTTAATCATACTATCTTCTTGCTTCCTGTGCTTTTGCTCATACTTTCTCTCTTCTTAGTGTGCTGACATGTTTATACCCCCATAATTGATGATTGGTAAATTATTGTGCTAACTTGTTTATAGCTCCCTGAACCAAGAAATTGTTGGGAGCTGGCTACGTGACACAGTCCACAGAGCCTGGAGGTCTTGAGTCAGAGACCCCCACAATCTCAAGGAATTAGGTTTGCATTGTGTTTGTGCATCTCGGGGCTAAGTGTGACCCAGTGTACCTTGAAATACCTGAGATAGCAAGCAGACTGGGTGTTCCTGGGTGGGCCTGGGTGTGCCTGTTATCCGCAAGGCAAACTAATTCTATACAGCATTGTTGTAGCCCTGGGCATTATATCAAGAAGATCCTATTTTCTTATATCATTAAACTTTTGCTATAAGGTATAAAAGGCATGTAATAAAGCATATCAAGGCTGATTCCGAAGACTCTGTCACAGGGGTGTTCAGAATCAGATGCTGGCCGGCTAATAAATGGCTCTTATTTGGACTTCAGTTCTCTAGTGGTCTTTCTTTGACTCTGTCGCACCACAACATTAGAATGCCTTTAGCCTTCTGCCCATGAGAAACTAGTAATAAGTATTCAATACTCAGCTGAGATTTCATTGCATCTGTAAAGAAATCCTCAACATGTCCAGTAATGACTTTTTTTCATTTCTTTGTTTTTATAAATACTGAGGCTCTGAGTTCATACCTGTATTGTTGTGCTTATCACATATTGGGACTTATATTTACTTTTTTTAAATTTATTTTATTTTTTTGTTAACAGATGTCCCTCCTTTTTCCCCCTTTGAACCCTCCTCCCGTTCCCCCTCCCCCACCTTCACTATATGGTTGTCTTTGTCCATTGGTTATGCACATATGCATATTAGTTCATTGGTTTATCTCTTCCCACGCTTCCACCCACCCTCCCTCTATGGTTTGTCAGTCTGTTCCCTACTTCCATGTCTCTGGGTCTATTTTGTTCATCAGCTTATTTTGTTCATTATATTCCACAAATAAGTGAGATCATGTGATATTTGTCTTTCTCTGATTGGCTTATTTCGCTTAGCATAATACTCTCCAGGTCCCTCCATGTCATCTCAAAGGGTAAGAGATCTTTCTTCCTTACAGCTGCATAGTATTACTTTCTATTTTGGGGTAATTTCAGATTTGCAGAAAGTTGAAAAAAATGTTTCCTGATCAATTTTGAGATCCTCTTACTCCTAAATATTTTAGTGTATACTTCCTAAAACAAGACATTCTTATAAGTAATACAGTAAAGTTATAGAAACAATAATTTAATGTTAATGTATTATCTAAGCTAAAGGTCTTACAAAAATTTCGCCATTTGTACCACTGATGTCCCTTATAGCAAAAGAAAACTCCTTGGTCCAGCATCCAAGTCAGGTTCATGAATTGCATGTAGTTCTCATGTCTCTTTAGTCTCCTTTAAAATGGAATGGTTTTTCAGTCTTTCTTTGCCTTCATGACCTTCATATTTGAAGAGTACAACACAGTTTTTTTGTAGAATGCTGTCAATTGAGTTTCTCTAATGTTTCCTTAAGATTGGGTTCACATTATGTATTTTTGGCAGAAACACCACAGAACTAATGTGTAAGTGATGTGTCATCCTCACGTCAGGAGGCACATGCTAACTTACCTGTCCTAATTTGTGATTATTAACTTTGATCTCTTGGTTAGGGCAGTATCTGCCTGGTTTCTCCACCAAAAAGTTACCTTTCCCTTTGTAATTAATATGTATCTTATGGGGTGATACTTTAAGACTGCATAAGTATTCTATTTCTCATCAAACTTTTACCTACTCTAGTTTTTTAGAATCCATTGATGATGCTCACTGAAAACAATTACTATGGTTGTGGTTAAATGATGATTTTCTAATTCCATTATCCATTCTACATTTATCATTTGACATTCTGCTAAAAGGAAGAGTTTTCTTCCCTTCTACATTTATGTATATCAGCATGGATCCATGGATTCTTATGTTATTTTATGGGTTATAAATTGTTGCTATTTTTTCCTTTTTTTAAACTAAACTATAATTTACATACCGTAAAATTTACCTTTTTTAGTCTATTGTTCTGTGGTTTTTAATAAACATACACAGTTGTGTAATCACCAATACAATCAAGATAAAAATGTTTTGTTAGCCCCAAATACGTACCCATGCCCCTTTGTAGTCAGACCCTTCCCAAGCCCTTCACACTGGCTTCTGTATCTTTCTGATAGTGTCCATCAGGTTTTGAGCACCTCCCTACTTTATGTTTATGGCACAGTGGGATAGATGTTTCAGGTTCACCTTATATTTTCCTTGCCCCAGCCACAGAATCTTCCTTTTAGTACTGAATAGATTTAGAAACCAAGATCCCAGTATTGGGTGTACTCATTGTTGTTGGGGTGTCATTTGCTACTGGTGTTATTGTCTCCTCAGCGGACAGAGCGAGGAAATGTATGTATGCACATATATGCACACATAAATTTAGGCTTATTTAACCACTTCTTTCCTTCTAGACTGTAATTGCCCAACATCTGGGCCCAAGTAGACCCACCTAACTTTAAAGCTGTGATCAGTCTTAAATATTTAGATTCTTCCCCACATTCACCCTCTCCCATCCCCTGTACCCCCCAAAATGTGATTGTATTATCTGAGACACATAAATTGAGTCATGAAGTCCCAAGAGATTATGTGCCTTCGAGTGTGTATACCTGAGTGCCTCCAGAAACTAGTGGGCAAGCTCAGCAATCATAGAAGTTTTTGGTTACAATGCATTATTAAAATTCGGACAAAAGGAAATAAGAGCGAAATGAACTCTCATGTCCCCTTGACTCGTGGTTGTCATGTGCTGTACTCAACACCAGGCTTAAATTTTATTTTTTTAGTTCAGCCCATACATACATAGATTTATATTTGTAAAAACTCCATTGAAAAACTTTGGACACACTAACCCTGCACTTGAGCTATTTAATAAATGATTTGTTCCTCCGGCCCCAGTGCCTGCACTTGCGGGCACTCCTTGAATAGATGGGTCAGTTATGTCCCTAAATGTTGATACTGACATAGTGGGTAAAATACATTCTTTCCTTTTGTAGCTAAGTGTATTTGCTTCTTTGGAAAATGACAAATTATGTATTTCTGCTCTGTTGGGTTCCCCCCCCCCCCCAAGCTGCCAACAATGATAGGAGTTAACACGTTGTTTTACTTGACTTGTTTCCTTTTCTTAAACTCAATTTTACCTTCAGTGGTAAGAGTTCACAAATTAGGTTGAATTGGTGCTTAAGAAAAGGCTTGACAAGGCAAAAGCAAGTGAATTTTGAGGTACCTGTGGAGTTGCCTAGTATTCCTAGAAGATTGGTCGGTATTCTCTTACTACACAGACTGTTTCTGTGTAAAACATAGTAGTTTGTTCTGGTTGCTATAAACTATATATTTCTACAGTAATAAAGACTTACTGGACATTTTGCTATAAAACTGAAATGTTAAGAAAGATGGCAAAAAAATACAAAAACCACTTCTTGTGTTTCCTTTCAGGTTCTCTCAAGTAGTGCCGCCAGTAGCACCATTGCAGCACTGTCACCTGGAGGAGCACTTATGCAGGGAGGGACACCGCAAGCCATAAACCGTACGTGCTGGGCCACCTTCTGTTGCTGTCTCTTTTTTTTTAATCCTCACCAGAGGATATTTTTACATTTATCTTCAGACAGAGTTGGGGGGCGGGGGGGGAGAGAAACATTGATGTGAGAAAGACACATCAACTGGTTGCCACCCGCACGACCACAACCAAGTATGTGCCATTGGCCAGAATCAAACCTGGGACTCTTTGGTCTGCAGGCCAGCGCTCCAACCGCTGAGCCAAACCGGCCTGGGCTGTTGCTATCTCTTTACTTAAGCTCTAAAGAGCAAGTTGAGAGGAGGGCTGAAGTTTTATTGGTTTTTCTTTGGAACATTTGTGGGATTTTTGTTTTGTTTTTATGCATCCAGATCCTGAAACATATCTAGACAATAACTTAGGTTTCAGAATTGTCTTAATTTTACAAAAAGTGGCACATTAGTAGTCTCCCTGTATCATCCTAAAACCTTTTTTTTCCTCACCTATCTCAGAATAAAGGGAAACCTAGGAGTTTTTCAAAATCCCAAAGGAATTTAAATTCTGTGATCTGTCAGCCACAAAATCAGTAACTTAGGATAGCACATCCTGGTTTGGCATTGGCAAAGACCACATGTTCAGATTTCTTCTCTGAGTCATCCTTCTTTCAGAGACTATACATATAGGAAAATAGCTTTTATCCTATGGACCTTTGTTTTGCAGAGATGGTGCCAAATGATATTCAGTCTGAATTAAAACACCTGTATGTGGCTGTTGGGGAACTTCTTCGGCACTTCTGGTCCTGCTTTCCTGTTAATACGCCATTCCTAGAAGAAAAGGTCAGAACCTGTTCCAAACACAGCCGGCTGTTAATAGTAGTGTGACTTAGTGAGGTATTGTTTTGAAATTGGAAAGTTGTATTAAGTGTTTACCATGTGCAAAACAGTGGGATAACTACTTTGCATACAGTATTTAAGCCTCACAGCATCCTGATGGAGTAGGTATTGATACCAATTTTGTTTTTTTATTATTTTTTTAAAATACTTTTTTTGTGTGTTTTTTTTTTTTTAATTTTTTTATTTTTATTGATTTTAGACAGAGAGAAAGTAAGAGGGAGAGAGAGATAGAAACATCGATGAGAGAGAACATTGATTGTCCGCCTCCTACATGCCCCACACTGGGGATCAGGCCCACAACCTGGGCATGTGTCCTGACCGGGAATCGAACTGGCGACCTCTTGGTGCATGGGTCGATGCTCAACCACTGAGCCACACCGGCCGGACTAAAATACGTTTTATTTTGCTATTTTAGAGAGAGAGAGGAAGGGACAGAGAGAGAAACATCGATGTGAGAGAGATACATCGATCGGCTGCCTCCTGCACACCCCCGACTGGGGATCAAGCCTGCAACCCGGGCATGTGCCCTGACCAGGAACCGAACCATGACCTCTCAGTCCGTGGGATGATGCTCACTCCACTGAGCCACATCAGCAAAGCTTAATACCAATTTTTTTTTTTGATACCAATTTTAGAGAAAAAGAAACTTGGGTCCAGAACAGTTCCATAACATATGATCACACATCTTAAAACTTGTATTTACCTCTAAGCCACTGGGAGTGATTGAAGAACAGAGACCCAAAACAAGTCACAGCAATAAAATTATTTATTTGGTACACTTTTTAGGGGTAGTGAAATATCAACTGAGATTGATGACAAATGTAGCACTAGCTATTTTACACTAAAACCCTTTTAACCAATTAAAGAAAAGTTGACAAATAGAAAAGTATTTATAGTATTAATAGTAATAGCTTTACTATATAGATTGCTCTTATAAACAATTTTTTTTCCTTTACTGATTTTAGAGAGAGAGATAGAAACATCAATGAGAGAGAACATCGATTGGCCGCCTCCTGCATGCCCCCCCACTGGGAATCAGGCTCACAACCTGGGCATGTGTCCTGACTGGGAATCGAACCGGCGACCTCTTGGTGCATGGGTCAACATTCAACTGCTGAGCCACACCGGCCAGACTTACCTATTATTTTTAATGAGACATTTATCTTTCTCTTAAAAATTGTTTATGTCCAGCCAGTGTGGCTCAGCGGTTGAGCGTCGACCCATGCACCAAGAGGTCGCCGGTTCGATTCCCAGTCAGGACACATGCCCAGGTTGTGGGTCTGATCCCCATTGGGGGTCATACAGGAGGCGGCCAGTCGATGTTCTCTCTCATCGATGTTTCTATCTCTCTCACTTCCTCTCTCTCTAAAATCAGTAAAGAGAAATTTAAAAAAAGAACTTATTAAAAAATAATAATAATAATAGGCAAAAGGTGCCCTGGCCGGTTTGGCTCAGCGTTTAGACCATCAACCCACAGACCAAAGAGTCACAGGTTTAATTCCTGGTCAAGGGCACATACCTGGGTTGTAGGTTCAATCCCTGGCCCCAGTCAGGGTTGTGCAGGAGGCAACCAATTGATGTGTCTTTCTCACATCAGTGTTTCTCTCCAACCCCCTTCCTCCCTCCCACTCTGCCTAAAAAAATCAATGGAAAATTACCCTCGGGTGAGGTTTAAAAACATAATAATAGGCTAAATGATTTTATTTATTTTTTAAATTCTCACCCGAGGATACTTTTCCATTTATCTTCAAATGGGGGTGGGGGGCATCGATGAGAGAGAGGACATCGATTGGTTGCCTCCCGCACAACCCCCACCAGGTCCAGGGACCAAACCACAACCTAAAAGCAGTAAGAGAAAAAGCAGTTCATTACCTACAGAGGAGCTCCCATAAGACTGTCAGCTGATTTCTCAAAAGAAACTTCGCAGGCCAGAAAGGAGTGGCAAGAGATATTCAAGGTGATGAAAAGCAACAACCTACAACCAAGATTACTCTACCCTGCAAAGCTATCATTTAGAATCGATGGACATATCAAGAGTTTCCCAGACAAGAAAAAGCTAAAGGAGTTCATCACCACCAAACCAGTATTATATGAAATGTTGAAGGGTCTTTTTGAAGGAAAAGAAGAACAAAATATGAACAATAAAATGTCAATTAATACATATCTATTAACAATTGGATCTACAAACAAAATGAGCAAGCAGAACAGAAACACTCATAGATACAGAGAACTTTTGGTTGCTTGCCAGATGGGCGGGGACTGGGGGTATGGGTGAAAAAGATGAAGGAATTAAGAAGTACAAATTGGTTGTTAGACTGATGAACCTCAAAGGAAAGGGGGGAGGGAGAGTGGGATGAGATAAACCAAAGAACTTCAATAAATTCTTTGACCCAGAAATTCAACATTTAGAAATTTAATCTACGTAATTAAGATCGTATATAAATATTTAGCCATACATTGAAATACTATACATTTTTTTTTAATGACTTGTTTGAGCCCAGCTGGTGTGGCTCAGTGGTTGAGCATCGACCCATGCACCAAGAGGTCGCCAGTTCGATTCCTAGTCAAGGCACATGCCCATATTGTGGGCCAAATCCCCATTGGGGGTCATGCAGGAGGCAGCCAGTCGATGTTCTCTCTCATCGATGTTTCTCTCTCTCCCTCCCTCCTTATCTAAAACCAATAAAGAAAAAAATTTTTAAAGAAAAATAATAATAAATTTTAAAAAGTAAATGACTTGTGTGAGTATTTAATGACTGAAAGATGAATAAAGTAATCTTCCTATGTCTTATTTTTTTCTTGATCTCTCTATAGGTGCTTTGAGATTTCTCTGTAATTCATTATTTCTCTCACCTTTTTTAGGTAGTGAAAATGAAAAGTAATTTGGAACGATTCCAGGTGACAAAGCTCTGCCCATTCCAAGAAAAAATTCGAAGACAGTATTTAAGCACAAACGTAAGGCAACAATCTAATTTTGGCCTGATTTTCTTTTTCTGTGTAGTAAAATGATGTGACTTTATTTTCATGTAAATTAGTAGATACATTGGTTTTTTTTCCCCTCTGGCTCAGAGTACTGTTTTGTGACTGTAAAATAATAAATATCTGTGTATTACCAGTTACAGCAAGATATAGAACATTTTCAGTACCAGTAGGTATTCTCTGAGAGCCTGTCCAGTTACTTACCCCTCCTTCACTCTCTCCAATTCCATGACTAATGAGGCATTTCTAATAATCATCTCCATGCTTTTATTTATAGATTTACAACCTGTGTGTGTGTTCCTAAAAATACTTATTTTGAAAACCTAGGTAGTAAACAGCACAAACCTAGCAATGCAGAGAAAGGCAGAATTGCCTTTTTTTTTTTTTTTTTTTTTTTGGTGCGTGTCCCTAGCAGGAACCGAACCCAGGACTCTCTGGTCCGCAGGCCAATGCTCCAACTGCTCAGTCAAACCAGCCAGGGCAGAATTGCATTTTTTGATAGTAAATTGAGCAGTTCCTGGATTATGCTCTGTCTGAAGCTTCCCTGATTGTTTACATCAGGGTGGGGCACTGGATGAGGTACTGAGTGAAAAGTGTCATTTTGTTCCCAGGATTTTTAGCTTTGTTTGTTTTTTGTTTTGTTGTTAATCCTCACCCAAGGATATTTTGTTTTCCATTGATTTTAGATTTTGTGAAGGGGGGTGGGGGGAGAAATATCAATGTGGGAGAGACACATTGATTGGTTGCCTTCCGTACAACCCTGACCAAGGATCAAACCTGCAACCTAGGTACATGCCCTTGACTGGAATAGAACCCCAAGAATCTTCAGTCCGAGGGTCGACACTCTAACGATGATTCAAACCAGCCAGAGCTATCTTTGTTTTTTTTGTTTTTTAATTTTTTTTCTTTATTGATTTTAGAGAGGAAGGGAGAGGGAGAGAGAGATGGAAACATCAATGAGAGAGAACATCAACTGGCCGCCTCCTGCATGCCCCCCACTGGGGAGCGGGCCCACATCCTGGGCATGTGCCCTGACTGGGAATTGAACCAGCGACCTCTTGGTGCATAGGTCGATGCTCAACTGCTGGGCCATACCGCCGGGCTAGCTTTGTTTTTAATGCAAGGCTAGAGCAACCACACAAGGTTGTATTTGTGTGTGTGATGCAAATCCTCTCGGAGATGATGGGAAAGAATAATATATACAAATTTAGGATTCAGTATTTCAGTAAGTAGGATAATCAAAAGGGGGGATTAAGTCTTTATACCCTAAATAGTGTTTTTTCTCAAAATATAACAGTGTGGTCAGAAAAGCAGCTTAAAGTGTCTTCCTGCAGCAGGACAGGGATGATTTTTTTTTTTTAATCCCCACCCGAGGATATTTTTGTATTTATCTTCAGATAGAGTGGGAGGGAGGGAGAGAGGGAGAGAGAGAAATATCCATGTGAAAGGGACACATCGACTAGTTGCCTCTCGCACTACCCCAACCATGGCCAGGGACGAACTGCAACTGACGTACGTGCCCTTAACCAGAATTGAACCCGCGACGCTTTGGTCCATGGGCCGACACTCTAACTGCTGAGCCAAACCAACCAGGGCAGGACAAAGATGATTTTTATATTATTTTAGTTCCAGACAGAACTAAATAACATCACACACACATAATGATAACATTTAAATAAGGGTGGTTTTTTTTTTAACTCTGTCTCAGATTGGATCTAAGTCATTGACATGCTAGAAGGATTTAGGGGCTTCCTCATTTTTATCCCTATACTACCAGAATTGACTTGGAGATTTTACAAGACGTTTACTTGCAACCACATAAAAACTGTCCACCTCCAAGGAAACATAGTCCAAAGACATTATACCTCAGAAGTATTTATCAGCTTAGACCGATGTAATCCTGTTGACTTCTAGTTATGTCCACGATGAGGAAAATTTTTCTTCTACTCAAGATGTATAGTGCTGACCTAAGCTATGACATAGTACCTGTGTGAAGCCTTGAAATCATTTAGATTTTCTGTAATCTATTGAGTTATATTGGAATCCTGAAATGTTGAAGCTGGAACAGCCCTAGAGAACATAGAAAAGTGCTTCACAAGATTGGCTGTGCAGCAGAATTAACTGCAGGAGCAGTTGAATATCAAAGACTTTTTGGTCTTATCTCAGAACTGCTACATCAGAATCTTCAGGGGGGTGAGGCATTTTCAGATGTTCTGTAAAGTAGAGTGGATGCCACCATCCTGGACTTAGTCAACAGACTAGTGTTCAAATCTAGAAATCATCAGTTTAACTGTTCACCTCCCTCATTTGACAGAAGAAACTGAGGCCTAGAGCACAGTTATGACTTTCCTGATGCCCAAAATTGGTTAATGACAGAGCAGACATTACAACCCAGACAGAGAAGGTTAATTTCCAGTCTTACTGTACCCCACCATCTTTCTTACCTTTCTGTACAAAATGTGTCTAATAACACCGTCACAGAGGGCTTGCATGTTGCCTTCTTGGGGAAATTTAAGTGAACTTGGAAACTGCACTCTGAACTACACACCAGATCTGAATCAGAAACATTGACGTCCCCAGCCTTTGCCTGGTGGTTTAAGTGTCCTGCTGTGTTTTTCAGTTGGTGAGTCACATAGAAGAGATGCTCCAGACAGCCTACAACAAGCTCCACACGTGGCAGTCACGGCGTCTGCTGAAGAAAACGTGAGGTGTCTGTGGCTCTCACAGCTTTTGTGAGATTGAGAGAACTGTGACTTGCAGTGACTCTGGAAACCTAGCCTGACAGACATGCAGCTGATCATGCAGAAGTGACAAGAAATGTCTGCACCATGCCAACTCTCGGAGCTGATGCTATTGTACTTGCACATTGTGAACTGAAAGGAAAGGAACTGATTGAACTGAAAGCTGGGGAGGTAAATTAAGGCAGAACCAAAATGAGCTAAGTTGCAAATATATATATATAAATATAAATATATATTTTAAAAAGACACTGTTTACTGCAGTTACTCAGGAACTGCTTTTGATTCATATTAAGCTGCTTTCAGAAATTAAAAAAAACTTTTTAAAAGGGTGCATTGATGAAATCTGAGGTTTTTATTATTTTCTGTGTAAATTTTTTTTTCTAAGTTTATGGCACAGGGTACACCTTAAGTATTTCTCCTCCATCCTCCACTCGGATCCTCAAGTTTTACTGAATTCTAGTTGTACCTTACATCAGCAAGTTAAAGAGAGTACTTTAAAACCAGGCAGAGGGAGACTGTTGCTCAACTATCAGGAAACAGTTGTGCTCAGAAGACATCACTGGTCCTGTGTTTCCTACGGAAATAAGAAACAATAAATATTGCACTGAATGTTGGTGGTTTGGAGTTCCTAAATGATAAAGAGGGAACATAATTTGCAAAAAGTTGTGTGGGGTTTTATGCAGAATTTTGTCAGAAGACAATGGTGCTGCATGTTTTTCTTTGAGTGCAAATGTACATTGCTAAGATTTTTTTTTTTAAGATGGCATGTGCTTTGAAAAGAAACTGCATTTTTAAGAGTTTAAAAATCTTATGAGTGAGAAATATAAGAGATCTTACATATTTTCACCTCTTTAGAAAAAAATAAAAGATGTTTCTCATATCTCCTTTTCTCCAGTATCTGTTACTGTCCTTGGCGAATTGATAATCATTACATAGTGACTGAAAAGTCTAAATGCAAAAAAAAAAAGAGACATGTTCTTACATTCTTGTTTCTGAAATCCGTGCTATGCCCTGTTTTGTTCCTAATAGGATCAGCTGTTTAAGACTTTAGCTGTCTTGTATTAAAAATTACAGAAAAAAGTAAACCTTTTTATAGATACTCTTTTAACTGTAACAGATCTTGTGGTTTCTCCTTATGTTTGATATTTACTTGGGTGAACTGCTCAGGGCTAATCAATCTTGTTTAAAGCCATTATACAAGCTGGTTATCTTTCATATAATGGCTGCAATAGGTCAGACCCTGTTCAGACTTTGAACTGGCAAAAGGAAAGAGGCAATGTCACTTCCTGCTTCAGTCCTCCCATTTCTCTTTCAGATCAGTATAGTAATGGCGTAATCCCTTACACCTTACAGTTTTACAAAGTACTTTTAAAATGTATTATCACCACAACCATTTTAAGTAATAACAGTGGAGCAGATAGAAAAATGTTTGAAAGAGAAGAGTATGGGCCCTGACTCAGTTGATTAGAGCATCGTCCCAATACTTTGTCTTAAGGTTGCAGGTGCAGTCCTCGATCAGGGCACATACAAGAATCAACCAGTGAATGCAGAAGAAAGTGGACAACAAATCAATGTTTCTTTGCCTTTCTCTTTCTTCCCCACCCCCTTTCTCTCTAAAAAAACAGTAATTAAAAAAAAAAGAGTATGTCTGGGAAAGGCAGATGTAAAGAAATAAAATGGCCATGGCCAGTGTGACTCAGTGGTTGAGCCTCGACCCATGCACCAAGAGGTCACTGGTTCGATTCCTGGTCAGAGCACATGCCCAGGTTGTGGGCCAAATGATTTCCCAGTGTGGGGCATGCAGGAGGCGGCCAACTGATGTTCTTTCTCTCTCATCGATGTTTCTCTCTCTCCCTCTCCCTTACTCTCTCTCTAAAATCAATAAAGGAAGGAAAAAAAAGACAGTTTGGGGGAACTGGGTAGGCTTCACTGAAGAGGTAAATTTTTAATTAAGCCTTGAAGATTGAATAGGAAAAAAAATGATGAAGGTATGAAGGCTTTAAAAGACCCTAGTGTGTTAGGGGAATAGCGTGTTTGTTAGATTGGAGAGTTGGTAGTGACAAATAAGTCAATAGCTTTGTATGTGAAGGTCAGAAATTCAGACTTTACTCATTAGGCATAAGGGATCCCCTTGGCTAAATTTTTGAGCACATTTTTTTTCATTTGTTTTGCTTTTTTTTTTTTATAAAAAGTCTGGCAGTTAGGGAGGCCAAAACCTAGAAGGCTTTTACAACAATCCAGACTGAAAACTATGTCCAAATTAGAGTTCTGGTAAATAAAAGGAAGGGGACTGAGTAAAGACATTCCTAAGGTATGTGACCAAGTCTCATAGAGAAGGAAGGACTTGGGGGAGATTTCACCAGAGAGAGCTCTCAATTTTATGTCTAGCTTACATTTGAAGTATTTGATTCTTGGAGTTCTTTAAACGTGAACTTTGGCCTGGCCAGTGTGGGTCAGTGGTTGAGGGTCTGCCCATGCACCAAGAGGTTGCTGGTTTGATTCCTGGTCAGGGCACATGCCCAGGTTGTGGGCCCAATCCCCAGTGGGGGGCATGCAGGCAGCGGCCAATCGATGTTCTCATCGATGTTTCTACCTCCCTCTCCCTCTCTCTCTAAAATCAATAAAGAAAAAAATATTTTAAAAAAATAAAAATAAATGCACTTTGGCCACCATTTAGGCTTACTGTGGCCTTAGCTTCCCACTGTGAAAAACGAGGGCTGCTGTAACCAGCACTGTATGAAGCACCTTTCCTGCTGTATCTCACTTCATTCACACATCAGGTAGGTGCTACAGATTATAAATTATGGAGGCATTCATTTACCCACATTCACACAACCAGTAAGTGGCAGAGCTGGAATTGACCCTAAACTGCTAAGCTTCTGTAGTCACTTAGGGATAAGATACTTATGAAGTCAGAAGCTTTTATTCCCCAACCCGTGTTCCCATTGCCTAGTTTTTCTTTGGACTGCCCTGTCAGTCACTCCTACCTCCATGTCGATTCTGTGCTGCTTTTATGGCAAAGCACATTTTGAAGTTAGTCTGCCTAGTGGGTCCCATTAGCCCAGAAGGCTGTAAAATGCAATATAATGAAACCATGTCCTGCCTTAGGAAAATGCATGTCTCCTGGAAAGAAGCATAAAGTCAGTAATGCTAGTGTGCTTTAGACTTACACTGCAAAATGAGTAGGATACCTTATGATAACCACAAGAGTCTGGAAAACCAAAAAAAATGCTTCAACACCTGCACCTAGAAAGGTAACCTGAAAGTGATTTCCCGTTGGTGCATATACCATCTGGAGCCAACAGTGGCCCCAAGATGGAAAGCTGCCCATTTTAAACTTAGATTTGTGTCTCCAATGTCAAGACTTGCATGGGATTCCTTAGTGCATTACCTCTGCCCTTTCCCAGTTTAGCCTCTTTAAGACTCAGCTGTTCCAGTTCCTGAGGCCAGGGAAATCTTAGTTATTTTCAGCTCAAACTGTCCAGAACTGGAGCATTGCCTAGAATCTGGTTCCAGGGTGGTCAGCCTTAGTTTGTAGTCCATATCCTTGGGCTTTGTATTCAAGTTACAGAAAAGACTTTGGAATTCAAACTTTGTAACCACAGAACCCTGTTTTCATAGTCTTTCACAGAATCAACCCCTAATACACAGGATAAACGTGGAATTGCACCTGTTGAGGTGCAGCCAGAGACCCAGCTCCTCCCTCCCCTCTAACAATACAGGATGAAAACCCAATGCCCTTTCTGGCCACCTGGCAACCTGCTGTGTTTGGTGGGATGGCTGATAACAAGAGCAGGCTAAAGCTGTAGTATAAGGTAAATTCTGGCTTAAATTCATTTTTTATTTCTTTTTTTTAAATTAATTTTAGAGAAAGAAATGGAGACAGAGAAAAGAGAAACATCAATGTAAGAGAAACATCAATCGGTTGCCTCCCGTAGGCACCCCTGCTGGAGATTGAGTCTGCAGCCTGAGTATGTGCCCTGACTAGAAATCAACCCACCACCGTTTGGCGTACAGGACAACACTACAACCAACTGAGCCACACCGACCAGGGCCATTCTGGCTTAAATTTAAATTTTTACTTACCTGTAGTCATAGATGGTAGATTTAAAGCCGACTTATTAGCAATTATATTAAATGTAAACAGACTGAACACTCTAAAAGATTGTCTGATTGGATAAAATGAGGTTCAACTAAATGCTAGTTGTAATCACAGAAATGTCTGCACTTATTTCACTGGACTTTTCCTCCCATCAGGTGTCAAATTCTTCGGGTTCCCTAGGTGTTAGCGTTCAAAGGCCTTTATTACTCAAATTTATTACTGGCTCTAGTAGCTAAATGTCTTGTGAACAGAGCAGTGAAAAGGGAATGACAAATACAAGATCATTGACCATTAATGTCCATTTTAAAAATTATAAAAGTAGCCCCAGCCAGGTGGCTTGGTTGGTTGATGCATCATCCCATACACCAAAAGGTTGTGGGTTCAATTCCCAGTCAGGGCACATACCCATGTTGCGGGTTCAATCCCCAGTCAGGGCATGTACAGGAGGCAACTGATTGATGTTTCTCTCACATTGATGTTTTTCTCTCTCCCTTTTTCTCTAAAATCAATGAACATATTCTCAGGTGAAGACTAAATACATTTTTTAAAAAAATATGTATTTATATGTATATGTATATATATATTTTTTAATCCCCACCCGAGGATATTTTTCCATTTATTTTCAGACAGAGAGGGAGGGAGAGAGAGAGAGAAACATCGATGTGAGAGAGACACATCCATTGGCTGCCTCCCACACCACCCCGACCAGGGCTGGGGACTGAACTGCAACCCAGGTACGTCCACGGACCGACACTCTAACCACTGAGTCAAACCAGCCAGGGCAAAATATATATTATTTTTTAATTTTTTTTTTATCCTCACCTGAGGACATTTTTGCATTTATCTTCAGATAGAGCAGGAGGTAGAGAGAGAGGAAGAGAGAGAGAGAGAAACATCGATGTGAGAGAGACATATCAACTGGTTGCCACCCACAGGACCCCAGCCGGGGCGGGGACAAACTGCAACCAAGGTACATGCCCTTAGCGGGAACCGAACCTGGGACTCTCTGGTCCGCAGGCCGATGCTCTAACCGCTGAGCCAAACTGGCCAGGGCAAAATATATATTTTTAAAGTTTAAGTAGTACTGAAGTATGTAAAATAAAAAATGTTTCTGTACCCTTACCTTCACTCTCACTCGACTGAGGTAATGTTCAGTCCATTTTCTTCTGGATGTTTTCTGTGTACTTTAAATTATTTTTCTAAACTACAACCTGAGATGTCTCTGACAAAGAGACACCTGTGCACACATTCATGCCTTTTAAGATAAACCTTGACAATGGGGCTCATCTCCATTTGTGGCCCTATCCATTTTTTTGTGAATTTTGGTCCTAGCTGTTAGTGTGTTATTTCTAGCACTTGGTGATTCATAAGAACAGGCTATGCCTGGCCTGAATACAAAAATTTCTGGGAATTTTACATGTACAGTCAGATCCTTATCACCCAAGAACATTTATTTTTATTTTTATTTTTTTTTGTATGTGCCCCTAGAGGAAACCAAACCTGGGACTCGTCCGCAGGCCGACACTCCAACTGCTGAGCCAAACCGGCCAGGGCTCACCCAAGAACATTTAGATCCACAGATACAAGGAGTAGAGAAAAAGAGTGTTCCAGTAGGCCTTCCCAGGATTGATTGCCACCTCAGCAGCAGTGGAGACATGCTACAGCAGAGCCGTTAGAGCACAGACTAGGACCTAGGCTGTTTGGGTTCAAATCCCAGCCACGTAGCTTGCTAGCTGTGCGAACTTGAACAATTTACTAAATCTGTGTCTCCGTTTCTTCATCAATAACATGGTTCTTGTAGTCGTACTTGACTGATGGAGTTATTGTGAGAGTAACAGATAAAGAATGTAAGGCTCTTGGTCACCTGTCTCAGAACTGCCCAGACAAGGGAGAGCAGGTTGGGAAACAAGTGGTATCAAGGTCTCTCCGGGCTCACGGAGGCTGTCCCTCTTCTTAGATTGGACTCTTGAGAGCTTCCTAGGAAATGTCTTCAGTTCAGCATTCCAGGTTGCCTTGCCGCAAAGGGCTGGAAAAAGGAACTAACATTGAGCACCGACCTGGTGAGGAGCTTTACATTTGAACCTCGCATCAACCTATGATAATGGTATTACCCCTAGATCCCTGTGATAAGGGTAACATCCCTGTTCTCTCCAGGAGGTCAAGTAACTTGCCTAAGTTCTCAGAGTGAATGGCAGAGCCAGGAATCAAATCCAGGGCAGTGTGAGACCAAGCAAAGAGCCATAGTAGGAGAAATAATACACTGAGCAGGCCTGTCCCCAAAACATGTGCCTCACTGCCGCTGTCTGGACATCTCATGGCTGCCTCTCTTTCCAACCTGTATGAAGAATCCATGCATGCCCAGCCGGTGTGGCTCAGTGGTTTAGCATCGACCCATGCACCAAAAGGTCACTGATTCGATTCCCGGTCAGGACACATGCCCAGGTTGTGGGCCTGATCCCCAGTGGGGGGCATGCAGGAGGCGGCCAATCGACGTTCTCTCTCATCGATGTTTCTATCTTTTCTCTCTCCCTCTTCCTTCCTCTCTCAGTAAAAATTAATAAAGAAAAAAAAAAAGAATCCATGCAAGGGGCAGAGACCAGCCAGTGTGTGGCAATGGCCAGGCAGCATGGCCAATTTAGGGTGGCCAGAAACATCCAGGTGCCTTACATCACAGATCCCTCCCTAACCAGCCCAGCCTTGTGTGTAACTGACCGTAGTACTAAGTAATAGGCATTCCTCTTTAAAAAAAGAAAAAGGGGATAAGGCAGGCATTATGTGCAGGTTCTGGAACAGCCCTCACCTAAGGAAGGGGTTAGGCTGGGCCTGTGTAACTGGTTCCACAAACCAGTTACCGTCTGAAATAGATGAAACAAGCTGTCAGAACAGTGACCACAGAGAACCTAGAGACACCTCTCCAAACAGGACATACAAATGGCCAAGAGACATATGAAAAAATGCTCAAAGTTACTAATCATCAGAGAGATGCAAATTAAAACAACAATGAGGTATCACCTCACACCTGTCAGAATGGCCACCATCAACAAATCAACAAACAACAAGTGCTGGCGAGGGTGTGGAGAAAAGGGGACTCTAGTACACTGCTGGGGGGAATGCAGGCTGGTGCAGCCACTGTGGAAAACACTATAGTGTTACCTCAGAAAGTTAAAAATTGATCTGCCATTTGACCCAGTGATCCCACTTCTAGGAATATATATCCTAAGAAACCTGAAACACCAATCAGAAAGAATATATGTACCCCTATGTTTATAAGAGCACTATTTACAATAGCTAAGATCTGGAAACAGCCCAAGTGTCCATCAATAGATGAGTGGATAAAAAAGCTGTGGTACAGCCCTGGCTGGTTTGGCTCAGCAGTTAGAGCGTCGGCCCGCAGACCAGAGAGTCCCGGGTTCGGTTCCCACTAAGGGCACATACCTCGGTTGCAGTTTGTCCCTGGCCCCAGCTGGGGTCGTGCGGGTGGCAACCAGTCAATGTGTCTCTCTCACATCGATGTTTCTCTCGCTCTTCCTTCCTCTCTCCCTCCCACTTTATCTGAAGATAAATGCAAAAATATCCTCAGGTGAGGATTAAAAAAAAAAAAGCAGTGGTACATATACACAATGGAATACTATGCAGATGTAAGAAAGAAAGATCTCTTATCCTTTGAGACGACATGGAGGGACCTCCAGAGTATTATGCTAAGCGAAATAAGCCAGTCAGAGAAAGACAAATACCACATGATCTCACTTATTTGTGGAATATAATGAACAAGGTGGGTTGATGAATGAAATAGACCCAGAGACATAGAAAGGAGTATGGTTCAGACTGACAAACCTCAGAGGAGGGGATGCGGGGGGGATGGATGAGATGAACCAGAGAACTTATATGCATGTATGCATAACCAGTGGACATAGACAACAATGCTAGGGGGGGTGGGGGGCAGGATGGGGAGGAGGGTGTCTAGGGGGAAAAAAGGAGAAATATCTGTAACAAAAATAAAGAAAAATTGAAAAAAAGAAAAGAAAAAAAGAACAGTGACCACAACTCACCTCTCTCCTCGGCTCATTTCCTGAGATAGGACTATGGTTTATTGAGCCATTTCCGTGCCAAGTCATGTTGTTGGCATTAAACCTATTAGGTGGGCACTATTATTTTTTCTATTTCACAGATGCAGAAGGCTTGGAAAGTGACTTGCCCACAAACATACAGGCAGCAGGAGCAGAGTCAGGGTTGGAAGCCAAGTCTGTCTGGCTCCCAAACCTGAGGTTCCCACTGAGATTCTTTCTGAATGACTAAGTTTGGTGCAACATAGAGGAATGCAGTACAGATGGAGCCCTGTTGTCTACCCCTTCTTGTCCCTCAGATGTGAGAGTGTGTCTCTCCAAGTGGTGGGGCAGAAGGGAGATGTCTATATTCTGAAAGGCCTGGACAGAAACATGGGAAGATGAGGTCTCCTTAGAGGGGATCACTGTGGGCTTTGTGTTCCCCACTCACTCTGCCCCCAACACTTAACAAAACGTCACCGAACAGGCTGGCAGGAGCTGCCCCAGATGGTCGCATGGCTCCAGGCACATTCCTGCTGCTCAGATCAGTGAGGAAGCAGCCTGCATGCAGATGCCTTGTGTAAACCTCATTGATTTTCTGCTTCATTAGGTCAGTGAGAGTCTGTGGCTCCCGGCTCCCGCAGAGAGCCCTCTTCAGCAAGATCTAGCAATTTCCCGGAGAATCTACTGAGATTCTCCCCATTGTCCCTGCTGTTAGGGGCAGTAGCTGCTCCTGGTCTGGGAGCTTGCCCAGATGCCACCTGGATTTCGTGAAGCCTGGCTACAGCACATCGGGCTGTATGACTCTGGGCAACGTGAGAGCGGTGTCCACAGCAGCGTTTACAAAAACTCCTTTTCTCTCTAATCCACTTTCCTCAGTCCACAGAAATTAGGGGCATCTCTTTTCAAACCCCCCCACCCCTCCCACCCCACCCCCCCACCTCCCCCCACCCCGCTACTTCCACAATTACCTTGAGATGTTTTCTCTTCCTCTTTATTATGTAGATTAATAGTCTGTGGACCAAAATCCTTCCCTCCACAAGGTTTTTTTATGTGTTTGTTTGTTTGGGAGAGAGCGATGTGTTGTTCCACTCATCTATGCATTCATTGGCTGCTTCCTGTATGTGCCCTGTCTGGGGATCAAACCTGCAACCTTGGCGTTTTGGGACACCACTCTAAGCAACTGAGCTACCCAGCCAGGGCCCCACCAGGTATTCTTGATTCTGCAGCTAAAGAACAAACTTGAGCAAAGATCGAACCCCCACAGAGATTGGGAAAGAAGTCGAACAGGGGAAAAACATATCCTAGGGAGCAGGGAAGGCTGTGACCCCTCACCTGTTATAATATTTTTACAATTGATTTCAGGCTCATTCCTGTCCTCCTCCGCCAAGGCCAAATGCTCTTGGAAGCAGAGCTGTGCACAGAGGGCTGAAAAGGGGAGGGAGGAACCAGGAGCAGTTCCACAATGCATTCTGATTTGCTTTTCCACTGGAAACAGAATCTCTCTGAAGAGACTTTCCGAGTTCTTGAGACTGGCAGTGAGGTCAGCTCCATCTCTGCTCCTGGAGCCCTGCCAGCCACCTGCCTCCCTTAGAAGACCCACAAGGAAGCAGATCTGTCCACCCTGACGCTCTGGAGTCTTTGACTCCACATTGATAAACACCTCCGCCCTGATTGAGAGCCTGCCAGCTCCTCAGCTGCCCCAAGGGTTATTTTATGGGGTGGGGGGTTGTAGAACTGGGATTATTGCCTAATCCATTGCAATCTCTCTCCCTCGCCACCACCCCTCCACCAGGGAGAGCAAAGTCTAAAGGCAACTAACACACTGAGATTTTGAACTTTCACCTGTTGCCCTGAGGAGGGTTTAACACTGGAGCCCCACAATCAATTCCATGTGGGAGGGAGGGGACAGCCTCCAAAGGAAGGCTTTCCCAGCCTACCCCATTTCAGGAAGGCCTTCCCGGCCTGCTCCTGGGTCTGAAGTCTTCCAGGACACCCAGCCGGGCTGCCTCCCTAGGCTGTCCCCAAGTTTCAGGGATGACAGTGGAGTGTGATGGGCCTGCAGCCCTCCTGAAGTCTGCAAGGGAGCCCTGCCAAGGGTATTGGCTCTGGATCATTGCCCAAGGCAGGAAGCTGTGGCCCCTGGTTGCCACGGAGATGCTGGCACAGCCTGTGCCCATCTGTGGTTGACAGGCAGCTTCCCTTAGGAAAGGAGGAGGAGAACTTTGGTTGCTTGAGAACTAAGCTTGAGGAGTGGGGCGTAGTCTGTGACATCATGAATCTGCCCCTGAGGGCCTGGAGAGGAGGGCGAGTCTGGGAGCTCCACTCAGGTGGCCTCCTGCCAATCCTGTAGCTTTAATTGCTGGGGTATGGTCTCCGGCAGAGTGAGGCCTCACTGCCAAGCTGCCAACCCTAGCAGGGCTGTTGGCAGAGGCTCTGATACAGTGGAAAAACCCCAGGAGTCAGAAGTGGAAGTGAGAGCCACACCCACAGGAAAGAGCCCAGTCTGGTTGAGAAGGTATCTGGTGCAGAGGAGAAAGCACTAGACTAGCTGGCAGGCTCCAGTCCCTTAGTCACCAACTCTGAAACACTAAGGTAGTCAAGAGCACTCTCCCGCTCCGAGCCCTAGTTCTACACTGTGACAATAATGTTTGCCCTGTGGACTGAGTTGCTGAGAGCCCCCCAACCCCTTTCTGGCTGTGTTGGCAGGTGTGAGGGGCAGATGGTCTCCCTCTGATTCAGTGGGCAAAGAAGAGCCAAGGCTGTGAGGGCCTCTCCTAGGCTTTCATCCCTACTGTGGCTAAAACTGGAGGATGAGCTAAGTTAAAATGTCCTTTGAGAGGGCCTGACGCTGCAAGCATGTTTGTGCAAAGGGCAGAGCTTAACCCTATGTACACATGGCTGTGCAAAGCTAGCAGAGTGAGTGCCAGGGACAGGGAGGCTGACTGGGTAGGGCCTGGAGCAGCCCCGTGGGCAGGGGAACCGCCTGGATCTCCCTGCAGCCCTGGGCGAGGGGCTCAGGGATATCCAGCGCATTTGCCCTTTGCTGTCCAGGGAGCGGAGGGCCAGCTGCTCTCACAGCTGTAAAGCCCCTCAGGAAAGACAGAGGCAGAGTGGTGCAGGGGAAGGAAAACTAGTCTGGGTGTTCAAAATCCGCCTGCCTGCTTTCCAGCTGTGTGGCCTGAGGCAAGTACATTTTTGGAGGGTTGGTAGTGTCACCAGTAAAATGAGGTGAGAATTCCTGCTCTGCTTTTCTCTCCTAGCCGAGGTGGAAACGCCATGAGAGAACAGCAGTGGTGTTTCCTTCGACACCAAAATTGGAACGCTACGGAGATTAGCATGGCCCCTGCACGGATGACACACACATTTGCAAAGTGTCCCATGTTTTTTAAAGGGAGTCAAATATATAATGACGAAAGATTTGACTTTGGGTGGTGGGCAAATAATGCAATATACAGATGATGTATCATAGAATTGTACCCTTGAAACCTATATAAGTTTATTAACCAATGTCACTCCAATAAAAAAAAAAAGAATAGAGCCCTGGCCGGTTTGGCTCAGCGGTTAGAGCGTCGGCCCGTGGACCAGACAGTCCTGGGTTCGGTTCCCACTAAGGGCACGTACCTCAGTTGCAGTTTGTCTCTGGCCCCGGTTGAGGTCGTGTGGGTGGCAGCCACTCGATGTGTCTCTCTCACATCGATGTTTCTCTCTCTCTCTTCCCCCCTCTCTCCCTCCTACTCTATCTGAAAATAAATGCAAAAATGTCCTCAAGTGAGGATAAAAAACAAAGAATAGATATGAAAGCCACCCTAAGCTATGCACAAATGAAGGACCCAATGAGCTTTATCTAGCTATAGGCGGAGCCTTCTCCGTGTCTGCACCGGCCCCATCACAGCCTGAGATCCCACCTGTGTGACAGGGCACCTTTCCTTTGCTCCCTAGAAAAATTAGGTGGGCTTGCCTTTTCACTCCTGCTTTGTGAGGAGAGACTCTGTACAGCAGTTTAAACAAAAACCCAGGAGTCATCCGCTCAAATTTCTGTGCAAGTGCTTGGCAATCAGCAGCTACACAGCTAAGACCTCCATTCCTTTCTACACCCCAGCCCCAGGAACTTGCCAAGTCTCCTCTAGCTGTATTCCCACTTAAAACTGCTTTGATCCTCTTGGAATTTTATAGGAAATAAGTTTTTTGTTTTTTTTTAACTAGGACTTGGAATGTAATTCCCTATTTGGTAAGGTTTAAAGGTTTAAAACTACACAGGAATCAGAGAGATGGGTTTCTGTTATCAGTAATCTGCTTTCAAAGTCCTGTGAGACTGTTTTTATAAACAAATTCAGTACCCACCAGGGCCTTGGGAGTTTTGGATCCAGTTGGGAACTAATATAGGGGACAAGAGAATGCTAGGCATGGATTTCCTATTACCATGGGTGGGGCTGGTTCCCTCCTTACTGTTTGTGTCTACCCCAGGAGCAGCTCTAATCATTTCCCAAAATGGGGGCAGGGGGGCGGTTATTGTAAAAACTGAAGGTGTGCCCTGGCCGGTTTGGTTCAGTGGTTAGAGCGTTGGCCTGCGGACCAGGGAGTCCCAGGTTCGATTCCGGCCAAGGGCACGGCACGTACCTCGGTTGCAGTTTGTCCCCGGCCCCGATTGGGGTCATGCGGGTGGCAACCAGTCGATGTGTCTCTCTCACATCGATGTTTCTCTCTCTCTCTCTCTCTCCCCCTCCCTCCCTCCCACTCTATCTGAAGATAAATCCTCAGGTGAGGATCAAAAAAAAATTGAAGGTGTGTGTGGAGGGTTGACTCACTAACTCAGAGCCTCTCTGGATGTTAGAACTGGAAGTCAGAGACCCTCTAATGTTTGTGGTCGAGGATGGTGAGGCTGCAGAGGGAATGTGACCTCCACAATGTCACCTAGCGGTCTATGCCAAAGCTGGAGCAAGAACCCAGGTCTCCTGACCCTCAGGTCAGTGTCTCCTCTCCACCAGGCTGCTCACTCATCTCTGCTAAGCCATGCCTGTCGCTGTCATTGCCACCTAAGTCGTCAGAGGGAAAGGCTGTCACAGCTTCCCACAGTCCTCTGTTGTGACTAGATAAGGGACACTTGCTGTTCTACTGGGGATTGTCCGACACGGAGAGGGCTTGGGACTCCCTCTGCAGCACTGATTTTGGGCACCCTTTGGGAGCGACTTATATTCTGGTGACAGTCTTTGCCTTGGAATCTATCAGTGTGATGGGAAGCTTGAGGCCTAACTCCCTGGGAGAGAAGGATGGAGCAAAAAGGGCACGGCTCTCATTTCTTTCCCGGGGTAGGAAGTGGCTAGAAGAGCACCTGAGTGCGCTTGGATTGCTAAACAAAATGCCACAGACTGGAGAGCTTATAAACAGCAGAAACTTCTCACAGTTCTGGAGGCTGAGAAGTCCAAGACCAAGGTGCAAGCAGGTGTCGGGCGAGGGCCCATTTCCAAGTTCATAGACGGTGACCTTCACATGGCAGAAGAGGTGAGGAATCTCTCTGGGGCCTCTTTTATAAGGTCACTAGCCCCATTCATGGAAGTTCCACCCTCATAACCTAATCACCTCCTAATGGCCTCGCCTCTAAAACCATCACATTGGGGATTAGGTTTCAACATATGAATTTGGGGGGATACAAACATTCAGTCTATACCAAAGGGAATGTTGAGTTTCTGAGGTGGATTCTGTTGGAGAGTCATGTGAGGAATGAACTCTGGAGGGAATGACAGTCCAAGACAAAAAGGAAAACAGAGGCAGCATCTTGTACCTGAGGATAAGCCCAGCCTGGAGGAGGGGAGGAGAAGAAGGGGAGGTGCAGGGGGGGAGCAAGTGGGAAAGGTACCAGGAGCATTTGAGGAGTAGGGTGGAGTCTTTGGCTTCCACTCCCATCATGTGAGAGATGGATGGGGTTGGGGAGATAACAGCACCTCCTCTAACACCCAGGAGAGGTGCCTGCTGTCTTGCCAGAGAGAGGAACCTCTGCTTTGGCACGTACACAGCAGGCCCTGCTGGTCAGGGAAGGAAACCGATGAGGCCATCTGCCTCCTGGGCCCTGCAACTCAGGAAAGCCGTCAGCTTTGCAACCATGAAAAAGGTGAAAAAGGCTGTCAGTGAGTGTTCGGAGGGGCTGCGGGGCTGGTGGGATGTGTCAGAGAAGTGTATGTTCTATGCCCATGGGGCTGCAGCTGCCTATGTTCTGAGCTTCTTATTGTGTGTTATTCAAAACAAGGTGACCTCCTTTCCCTGACCTCTCAACCACCTTGCTTTCACCCTCTCTCTCTCCATTCTCCAAAAATGTCAGTGTCTTCCACTGACCACCAAAAAACAAAACTCCCAAATTTCTTATCCTGGCATTTAAAGCTAAAAATTCATCAGACACACCTCAAATTTCCTGCCTCCATTTACTCATGCTGTGTTCTCCGCTTTCTCAATACCAGATCTTCATGAACTGAAATATTTTTCTAGGCTGAGCTTAGATGCTACCTCTTCCAAGAAGCCTTCTCCTATCTCGTCAAGGACTTCTCTCTCCTCTGAACACTAGAGTAATTTTCCTACCTCTTTTGTGGCGGTGTTACAGTCTATCTTGCATTTTAACTATCGAGGGGAATGCTGTTGGTCTCCCTCACTAAATGGTAAGTCTTTGAAGGCTCATTAATTTGTCTTATCCATTTTTGTATTCCCAGCATCTAGCACAGTGCCATTTACATAGTAGACACGTAATTCAAAATACTTTTGTTAAACAAATACATGTATAGGCTGAAGATAAGGAGATGAATGAGAAAGTTTCTGTCCCTCAGGAGCTTACAGTCTAGAGTGTAATAAGAATTTATTTAATATCAAGCCCAGGGAACAGTCCTTGACCTATGAAGACGTGGGGTTTGGTTAGGCAGAGATGGTGGCAAGGGGGAGAACATTCGGGTTGAAGGAACTGCCTAGGTGGGTGCACATGGCACATGTGGGCAACATGGTAAGTAGCCTTGGGACTGGCATAAAGGAAGCGTGAAGGCAATGAGAGATAAGGCCAGAGAGGGCATGTAGGCACTGGATCATAGAGGGCCTGGTGTGCCTGTCCAAGGAATTTGGATTTTATTCTGGAATAAAATGGAATGAGGAACCAGTGAGTGTTCTTGAGGAGGAGTATAACAAATACTTAGTGAATGGAGGAATGACAGAACTGTGTTTTGGGTGAACAGCATTCTTTGGTCAGGTCCATTTTAGGAAAATCTTGTGTTGGGTGCTTAGCAGCACCCATTCTCGGAGGCCAGGGATACTCTGGTCAAACCACCTCTTTGTGAGATTTTCTCTTTTTTTTCTTTATTGATTTTTAGAGAGAGAGAAAGGGAGAGGGAGAGACAGAAACACTGATGAGAGAGAACATCGATTGGCCACCTCTTGCGTGCCCCCCACTGGGGATTGGGCCCATAACCTGGGATGTGTCCTGACCGGGTATCGAACCAGCGACCTCTTGGTGCATGGGTCGATGCTCAACCAGAGCCATACTGGCCGGGCGAGATTTTCTCTTTAAAGAGGCCACCCCCAAAGAACACTTAGTCAGGTTGAGAAGTCTTTTTTGCCCTCTGAAACAGTGTTTCCTGACCCATTCCATGGGTCCCTCCCTCTGCTTTGGCTTTAGTACAGAAATTATTCCATTTGGATTGTATTAGTCAGGGTTCTTCAGAGCAAGTGTGTGTGTGTGTGTGTGTGTGTGTGTGTGTGTAATGAGATTTAATGTAAAGAATTGGCTCATGTGATTATTATGGAAGCTGAGAAGTACCATGATCTGTCATCTGTAAGCTGGAGACTCAGGAAAGCAAGTGGTATAAATTCACACCAGGTGATAGGAAAAGATCAGTCTCTCAGTTCAAGCACACAGGCAGGCAGAGATGCCCACTAATACCCACTGTCTCTCGCTGAAAACTGAACTTTCTGAGCCTGGGACTTGCTTGAGCCCCCCTTCATAATTTCTTCACCTTTGTGGAATGGGGGTTAAGGAGTGGGGGAGGGACAATATCATACAGAGAAAAAAAATTATAGGCTCTGGAGTGAAGTCAGCCTGGGGTGAAAGTATCTGCTGAAATCACTTATTAGTTGTATGACCTTGGCAAAGTCATCAATCTCTCTTAGCCTCAGTTTCCTTATCTGAAAAAGATGGGGGTAATTATGCCTATTACAAAGAGTACAAGTGAAGATGAGCGTGGGGATTGCCTAGCTTGCTCCCTGACACATAGGAAGTGCTCAGTAAATGGTACTTGTTTTATTCATATTTCCAGAGTTAAATAGAGGCTATTATTGTTCTGCATAAGAAAAGGGAAGCTGTGCCTGGCCAGTGTGGCTCAGTGGTTGAGCGTCGACCCATGCACCAAGAGGTCGCCAGTTCGATTCCTGGTCAGGTCACATACCTAGGTTGTGGGCCCGATCCCCAGTGGGGGGCATGCAGGAGGCGGTCAATCGATGTTCTCTCTCATCGGTGTTTCTATTTCTCTCCCCCTCTCCCTTCCTCTCTCTCTAAAATCAGTAAAGGAAAAAGAAAGAAAGAAAAGGGAAGCTGTGCTTGGAGTGAGCTGTTGTTAAGTGCCTTAATTTAGGAGACAGCAAACTCCTTGCCTAGATTATCTTCAGAGGTCATTCCAAAGCCCTTCTGGTGAGAGTTGTTACCTGTCTCCTTAGTCTAACTTCTGTTTTCTGAGCTCTGCCCTCCTCTTCCCAGCAGATGTGGTCATCTTTGGTAGGCAGGCAGGCAGGGGCCCAGCCCTAGCTGAATGAGGACATTTTTGCAAATATCAGGGAACCACAGACCTGTTGCAATCTGCCCTGCCCTGAGGAACCCTAGAGAACCTGTGGCTGGCCCTCAGCCCTGCCAGCTGTGTGTTTTAAGTGAGAGCCTAGGTTTCTGGGCCTTCTAGAGTGATGGGAAAACTCTTAGGACATGCTAGAAAGATGTCCTGCTTTTTTAGAGCTGAGGTTAGAGTTTTCCCTTAAAAACCAAGAAACCCACAATTATGGATCCTTCTTGAGCTGGGTGCCAAGGTGATGCCCCAGGTGCAGGGAGGAAGCAGACTTATTTGTCAGGTAGGAGGGCAAAGCCACACACCTCTAACGCAAGAGGGTTTAACGGAAGCACAGACCAGTAAGGTGGAAGCAGATAGGAGGGAGATACAAACTCTGTGGGTGTATCGGGTGGGGAGATTAGGGGGAGTACCAGGTGATTGGTAGTTCAAAGAAGAGATGGAGGAGGAAGGCAGGCCAGGCAAAAGAATCAGCCTGAGCAAAGGCTTGGAATGGAGGTAAAAATAACACATGTTTATAAAAACCAAATAACCCGACAGTTCTTGGGTGTGGCTAGAATGCTAGGTGCTGGGCGGGGTGGGGCAGTCGGAAGAGCAGACCAGAGTGGCTGAGGCCTCACTTTGAGTTGTGGGACTTGGAAGGTTTAGCAGCAGGAAAGGCAGCATCAAGTTCTGGAGATCATTCTACTTAGATGAGAAGAACAAAGTGACCCTGTGCTGCATTTTCTTTCAACAAATACTTGTCTGGTGACTATTTGGTGGCAGATGTTCCGGGCACTGGGAAATAGCGGTGAAGATTCAAATCAAGCCTTCTCTGAGGGTAACTTCCACATTTCACGAAGAGGAAATAGATGGTCGGCTTGACTCCAGCCGGTGGCTCCTGCAGGGGCTTTCGTGGCCGGAGGGCAGCGTGGTTCTGGAAGGTTACTTACACTACCAGTGCACGTGGGTGGGTCCGCAAGTGGGTCCTCTGGCTGCGCGCGCCGCCTGGGCTTCTCCACGGCCCCTCCCCGCCGGGAGCCCGCCCCCAGCCCGACCCACACGTGGGATCCTGCACGTCCGCCCCGCTCCCCCCTGACGTCAGCCCTACGGTTCCATTTAAGGCCCCTCCCGTGCTAGGCTCCGAGTACCGGAGCAGCTGCCGCCAAGTCCGGATCCGACGTCGCGCGCCACCGACGCCCGCCCGCCACCGACGCCCGCCCGCCGTGCACTCTCGGTATGGTAGGGCCCGGCGCACTCAGCGCCCGATGGGGCGGGCGAGCGAGCGGACCCGGGGCTCTCTGGCCCGGCGCTCCCGGGGGATGTAGGCGCTGCTTCCCAGAGGCATAGTCGGGAGACCTGGGCGGTGGCCCCCGCCGGGTGTGTGCGCGGAGCCCGCCATGCTCTGCTTTTGCTCTAAGTGGGCACTGTGGCCTCTGGCCCGGCTGGGGAACCGAGGAGGTGGCCGCACCTAATCTGGGGTGGAAAGCCCAAGTGGATGCAGAAGGACAAGGAGATGACGGGTCTGAAGGATGGGGCATACCTCTGGGTTGGAACTCGGTAAAGGGCGCGGAACCCGTGGAGCCGAAAAAGCCTCAGCAGCCTGGGCGGGTTCCTGGAAGCCGGAAAGCCTCTGAACACCATCTTCCCGGGTTGCATTGTAACCCTGGAACTCTTGAGGGGTGGGCTCCCTGGGAGCGGCCGCTTTCTGTAGATTATGGGGCGCTCTTTGCGCCAATTACATTTATTAAGTAGCTACTGATGTATTTGTCGGGCCCTATGCTACACATGATGCGTACAAAAATGAGAAGGAAGGGTGTCTCAGCCCTTCTGCATTTCAGACGGTCTACTGCATTTCAGACGGTCTATATAGAGGAGAATCATCCAGAACTGCCTCCTTTTGACAAATTGGGGAATCTAAAGCTGGGAGAGGGTTAGGGCATCTCTAAGGTCACCATGGGTGGCAGAGTTGAGGAGTAGACCCTTTCTGCAGGGCTCTTCTACACGTGGCCCCACATTAAAGGGAGCGCCGGAGCCCAGGGCTTAGGTTTAGATTTTGGTGAAGCCAGGAGGTCTCTGCAGGAAGAACTCCTCCCTTTCCCCTTCTAGGCTGCAGAAACCTTACAAGGCTGTCTACAAATAGCAGTGATTTGTAAGGAGAGACCCGATTCCAGCTCGGCGACCCTGGGCTGCTTGCCTCTCAGATATTTTTGCCCTTTGGAACGCAGTCAAAACTAGATCCAGTGAGTGCAGTGCAGGGTTGGATTAACAGAGTCGGAGGTTCGTTCCCTCCCTAGCTCTGGAAATCGAGGGTTCCTCCATGTATTAACACTAGGACTTCAGGCCTCAGGCTTCTGACGCTGTTTCTGCACTTCCTGTACTGACAAAATTTCCTTATACTTGGCCTCACGCCTTTGCAACAAGGATCACAACAGAAGCCACACCAGGCACCACCTCCCCTCCTGGTTGGTTAACAGTCCTTGGTATTGAGATTTAAAGCCTGTCTCTGGCCCAGCGCCAGGCCCAGGAGGCTGCCAGCCCGGCTTCACGAGGTTCATGTCTGCTTCGGAGCACTAAAGTCTAAAGTCTGACTCCGATCTTGCTCCCTCTGACCCTAAGGGAAGGATAATTACTAATCTTTACCGCTCAGGGGCAGGGCCAGTCCCCACCTCTCAAAAGCGGGCAGCTTCTAGACCTCTGGTCCATTCCCAGCGCCCTGAAATGCGCATGTGCTCAAGATTCGCAGGCGGGCAGGCGGGAGAGGGGGTGGCTGCTAATCTTCCGCGTCTGGGCGGGTCTGGGCTGGTGAAAAAACCCGAGGGCTCCTGGAGACCCAGCAGTTGGGCGGATCTCCTCCCCTCTGGGGGTGGGGTGAAATGAATGAGCGCGCATGAGCAGAGTTCACCACCCGCCTCACTGAGTTCGGTGGTGAGGCAGTTAATGGCACTTTTCGCACGTACCTCTGGTCCTCACTTGAGGGCCTTGGTAGGAGCCTGGTGACTGGAGTAGACTCATAGTGATCTTGTTTAAGGAAAGGCCGGCCCAGCGTCGGCTTACTAAAGCAAGATGAGTGAGCACTCAGGAGGCTATACTTACACCCAGACCTCAATATTATTTTTCCATGCGAAGGTGAGGTTTTTCACACCACGATCCTATCCAGACCAGACCCTGGCATTAGGCCTTTCAACTTTCCTTTGGCTATCTTTAGTTTTTTCCTTCCCCCTTTTTAGTCATCCCTTGTGATTGGGGGTGAGGGGGTGGGAAGTATCCCAAAAGGAAGTGAAATAAGCTTTTTCAGAACATCTTTTGGTTAATAAGTGTTAAAGAGGATGCAACGACAGTGCATGTTTTCCCTCCCTATAGATTCCTAAGTCCAGTATGGCAACGCTCAAGGATCAGCTGATTGTGAATCTTATTAAGGAAGAGCAAAGACCCCAGAATAAGATTACAGTTGTTGGGGTTGGTGCTGTTGGCATGGCTTGTGCCATCAGTATCTTAATGAAGGTAAGTGAGAGTCCATCACTGTGGAAGCCAAGGATAACTTGATCCCACCCATCCCTCTACTCCCTCCCTAATAATTGCATTGTCACATTGTGCATGTAAATATTGAGGTTCATACAGTCATTCAAAGAGCTTTATGTGAAACAAACTTTTTTTTTATTATTAATCCTCACCCAAGAATATTTTTTCCATTGAATTTTAGAGAGAGTGGAAGGGGGGGGCTAGAGATAGACAAGAGAAACATCTATGTGAGAGAGACACATCGAATGGTTGCCTCTCGCACGACTCCGACCAGGAATCGAACCTGTGACGCTTTGGTCCGCAGGCCGATGCTCTAACCACTGAGCCAAACTGGCCAGGGCTGTTTTTATTTTTTTTAGAGAGAGAGGAAGGGAGAGAGAGAAACATTGATTGGCTGCTTCCTGCACTCCCCCAGCTGGGGATCGAGCCCGAACCCCAGGCATGTGTCCAACCAGGAATCGAACCGGGACCTCTCAATCCATGGGACAACACTCAATCCACTCAGCCACACCTGCTGGGCCAGACCACTCATTCATTATACTGTGGATGACTTGGGGGTAGATCTGCAGCTCAGCTAGTACAACCTCTTTAATTATGACAGTCCACATCCCATTTCTATTAAAGCTATTGTTGGTGCTCCTGGTCTGAGATGCACCTAAGAACTTCTATAGGCTCAACTGAAAGGATATTTTTCACTAATATTTTGAAATGCACAAATCTATGTATGTAAAATTGTTATAGTTTGTTAATATGGAAACAACCAGGGGATGATCCAGAATATCACTTTTTTTTTCCTTTATTGATCTTAGAGAAGAAGTAAGAGGGAGAGGGAAAGGGAGATAGAAACATCGATGAGAGAGAACATCAATTGGCTGCCTCCTGCATGCCCCCCACTGGGGACTGGGCCCACAACCTGGGCATGTGCCCTGACTGGAAATCGAACTGGCGACCTCTTTGTGCATGAGTTGACGCTCAACCACTGAGCCACACCGGCTGGACCAGAATATCATTTTTTAATTCCAAGTCTTAATACTGGTCCAAATCACCTATTTAATGAATAACAACCTAAAATCAATATGTAAAACTGAATTTGAAAGAGTAACTTGATCAGTATTACATAATTGGACATTATCCTAGCTATTGCCAATCCAGTGTTCTGTTTTTACATAGAGATGGTGGAGCTCTTGCAGAGATTACTCCAGTGAGGAGAGAGGGTTGGAGAGGGGGGGGTCAGTGCTTCTTCCTATGTTTGGATCATCGATGAGTCAGCTATTAAATGGGGGCCTGCTCTTATGCCAGAAATGCAGAAATTTTGCAGGCCCATCTAAACATTTGGAAGTAGCAAATTTGATTTCTTTTTTTTTGTAGTTGAAAATGTTTTATTTTTGAGATCTCACCTTTGGAAGCAATTTTGATTTAACTAAAAATTTTGTGTCTTTTAGGACTTGGCAGATGAACTTGCTCTCGTTGATGTCATGGAAGACAAATTGAAGGGAGAGATGATGGATCTCCAACATGGCAGCCTTTTCCTTAGAACACCAAAAATTGTCTCTGGCAAAGGTTAATTTCAACACATTTATACTGTAGTCCTTGCTAGACTTAATTCTTTATCAGGCTCAAAATCCTACCTCTTCAAACACTTCTTTTTTATAAGATAAGAGAGCCTTTGAACAATTTTGCATCGGTACCTATTGATATCAAAGTTTCAATTTCTAGTAAATGGTTTAAATGAAAATTCAACTCTCCATAATATAGAAAGCATCTGAATTAGAATGTAATTTGTAAAGCTCCTTAGGTCCATATTTAACCACATTGCTTCAGATATTTAAATTAAAGATATTTATGTTCTCTGCTTCATTTTACACACTAACATAATGTTGAGAATAGGGTAATTGAGCCTGTTCAGCAGATATTTTTGGCTTGACCCTTTTATACTTAATGAGCACCAGCTAGGAAACCTGAGCATGGACTCAAGTAGTATTTGCTTCGACACTTGAAAATCATTGACCACTTATCTGATAGGTGACTCCCTTCATTATCTTCATCCCTAGCTTAACCATCCTGTGCCATAGGGATCTAGAAGCAAGATGTACTTGACAAGTACAGAGCTTTTTTTTTTTAAAGGCCTATTCCTGGGATGATATGACCACAATTAAGTATTTAAGTAAAAGTAGGAGTGTAGAGGAGTATGAACATTGAGCTGTATCTCATTTGATATGAAAATGAAATAAGTTTTATTCCTTCCAGCTCCCCCCAGTTGTAGTTATATAAAGTCACAATGTGACTAAAACCAAAGTACAAAGGAGTCGTTGATGTATTCTTCCTCCATTTAAGTGGCCACAGTGATAAAACTCCAAAAACTAAAGGAGAGGATTCTGGGGGGGGCATTGGGGACATTTTTCTGCCACATACACAAATCACATAAAACTGTCCTTAAAAAACAGTTTATGGGGAAATTTATTGCTGGCTAGGTAATGGAGATCTCCTAATTTGATTATTGTTTTCCTTTGTCTAGACTATAGTGTGACTGCAAACTCCAAGCTGGTGATTATCACAGCTGGGGCACGTCAACAAGAGGGAGAAAGCCGTCTTAATTTGGTCCAGCGTAACGTGAACATCTTTAAATTCATCATTCCTAATGTTGTCAAATATAGTCCCAACTGCAAATTGCTCGTTGTTTCCAATCCAGGTGAGGTTTTTAATTGCATACAAATAGATGAGCTAGAGTAAAACTGATAGTATATGTTATATTCTGTGTACACATATTTATTTCTCATCTTTCACTTTCCTCCTGGGAGTGGATTTGTGTTTTGGTAAAATAATTAAATTTAAAACATGAAAGGGGATAAGACACAATGCCTCTGAATGTAGTTGGGACTTTAGTTAGTTTTGCAAGAAGATCTTGGATAAGGGATAAGTTTATGGATAATGTATTATTCTCTTCATTGATGCACAGTTTATTTTCATTAAACTACATTTCTTGAATACTTAGTGTTTTGCTCTATTATACATATTATAGAGGTTTACAGATATTAACAAAAACATTGACCTTGATTGTTATCACGATCCATACAGAGTCCTGTATCGTTTTTCTCTCTCTCTTGAAAATTGTATTGGTCCTTGGGAAAGGGAGGTCGGCAGCCCTGACATCTGCTAAGGATGCCACAAGCCCTCACTTTCCCATGGCCATTGATGGGGAGGTTCACCTGCTGAGGGGATTCCAGGAAGGCCTTGAGGAAGGAGTCCAGGCAGCAGGTAGCTAGGATCTGGTATTTAGCAGCAAGTCCTGAAGGCTGTAGTTCGTGAAGGAGATCTGGTTGCTCATGATGAAGGCCTGGCCCCCCTGGTTCTGGGACAGGTCTCAAAAGACTCAGGCATCCAGGCAGTTCCTTCACATAGTCCTCTTTGTCTGCCTCATGGTTGGTATAGATGTATTTGCAGCAGAGGTCCTCCATGCTGTCATTCATCACGCTTACCAGGGTGGCCTCCCAAAGGTCCTTCCCATTACAGCCTGAGGGGAGCAGCTCAGGTGTTGCAGGATGGCATTGGATGATGTAGGTTGAGGTCTCCGACCTGGAACTTGGGAGCTGCCCCTACAGACAGGAGGCTGTGAGTGAGCTCTGTAGCCAGGTCACCTCGGTCACCACCTTCTTCCAGCTGGTCAGCCAACATCAGGCAATGGCTTCGCAGCACCTTTCAACAGGGAAGTAGATGGTGTAGAGTGGCGTGGTGGAGGTATAGACGAAGGTGGTGGCAGTCGTGGGTGTGGTGGCAGCACCAGTAGCAGAGTTCATGTATCTTGAGTAGCCAGTCGTTATCTTGGATTCACTTAATGTCTCTGCCTAAATGTTTTCTTCATAGTGGATATCTTGACCTACGTGGCTTGGAAGATAAGCGGCTTTCCCAAAAACCGTGTTATTGGAAGTGGTTGCAATCTGGATTCAGCCCGGTTCCGTTACCTAATGGGGGAGAGGCTGGGAGTTCACCCATTAAGCTGTCATGGGTGGGTCCTTGGGGAGCACGGAGACTCTAGTGGTAAGCATACCTTATTTTCTGTTTTTGTTTTCAAAAGATTGTGTAAAAGATTGACAGTTTTATTAAATCAGATATCCATTCATCAAGGTAGAATGGTTTCCAGAAATCTGTTTTTGGTGTAATTATATGCTAAGAATTGTTAAGATTTTAGCCATCTTGTATGACATTTATCTGGCAAGCAGGATGGGGAACGAAATTATTTTATTTCATACCATGGACATATTAAATATAGTTCTTAGGATGATCTCAATCATTTAATATCATAGCTGTTTATACTTGACTTTTACTGTTTGACCCTGAATATGTCAGCCAAGTCAAGTGGAGAGTATGAAAAAATTCTATGATGATGATGATTATTATTTTGTTAATCCTTACCCGAGGATATTTTTTTCCATTGATTTTTTTAGAGAGAGTGGAAGTGAGGGAAGGTGGGGAGAGAGAAAGAGAAACATTGATGTAAGAGAGACACATCAATTGGTTGCCTCCTACATGTTCCCAGTTGGGGCCTGGGAATGAACCAACAACCCAGATACGTGCTGTTGACCAGAACTGAACCCACGCACCAAAGCCGACACTCATAACCACTGACCCACACTGGCCAGGGTGGAAAAATTATATTATCACAGTTGAAAGATGTTATAATTTGTGCAGAGTTCAGTTCCTTATGCCAAGATAATTCCACTTATGATCTTACACTATCTTTGTATTTCAAATATATATGGATTAAGCATCCCAATTGTTTAGGAAACTAGGTTAGAATACTGTAGAAATTCTTAGTTTTATGAAATCTAAACAAATGAAAATCTATAAGTGAGGGTGTTGGTAGTTGGTCTTGAGTATTTACCAAAAGGAGTAATCCTCTTGGATAAAAGAGAATTAGAAAAACGGGTCAGAATTACTAGTCTGCTGACTGGTGCATGAAAATAAATGTATTTTGTACTATTTCTTTTAGTGCCTGTATGGAGTGGAGTGAATGTTGCTGGTGTCTCCCTAAAGACCCTGCACCCTGAATTAGGCACTGACGCAGATAAGGAACAATGGAAACAAGTTCACAAACAGGTGGTTGACAGGTAATATGTCTCATAATTTGGCAACATGGGAGATTAAACTTTATTATTTTTATTTAAAAGGTTAAAAGTTGACTAGCATTTTCATTTGAGTATAATACTTTTTGTTAGAGAGAAAACTTGTTTTCTAAAACCTTGTTAAAGGTCATACTATAAAAAGAGGTAAAGATATTAAAAATTGTAGACATTTATTAATGCTACAGTCTGTCTTTTGCTATAATTCCCAATTTACAGTATGATAAATCTTTCTGTACTTATATTGTAAACTATTAAGATAGAACGAGTACATTTACCCTATTTGAGATTCAGTCTTTACTTCAATAACATATATGAGTCATTTAGGAAAAAGAAATTTTAAATCCAGTTTTAAAAAATATAATCTTTATAAATAAAAACACAGCTAGCTTTTTATTCAAATACTTGTACAGTTTTAAGTACTATCTAGATTCAGAATGGTATTAAAAAGGTAAATACTTATTAACTATTTGTGAAATAGGGAAGTTTTCAACTTGGCATTATTTAACTTATAAATCATGTGTGGGCTTCAGGTCTATAGAATTGAATAATGAATCATGATTGGTCTAGGCAAGGCACTCTTATTTGTATTTGTTTAATTAATTAAAACCAGTGAACCTACCACCGGACCCAAGAAACATTGGCATTAGCTACCAACTAACTGTAGTGTTTGTTGAGTCAGAATTACTAGTCTGCTGGTGTTTGGAAATGAGTGAATTCTGTGTGCTCACCACCCTCCCCTGCCAAACACACATACGCTTGAGATAATCCCGAGTAAGCATGCTATATGTATTCTTGGATTTACTTTTAAAATATATATATATATATATATATATATATATATATATATTTTTAATCCTCACCCAAGGATATTTTTTCATTTATCTTCAGATAGAGTGGGAGAGAAGGGAGGGAGGGAGGGAGAGAGAGAGAGAAAGAAACATACATTGATTGGCTGCCTCCTGCACGACCCCGACCAGGGCCGGGGATGAACCGCAACCGAGGTTCATGCCCTTGACTGGAATTGAACTCGCAACTCACTGGTCCCTGAGCCGACGCTCTAACCACTGAGTCAAACCAGCCAGGGCTGTTGCCAGGTGTTTGCTATTACTGGCAATACTATTGTGACCATCCCTATACATAATATCCTCGTATACATGGCAAAGTCTACTCTTGTGCGTATATTGCGATTTTGTGGCATTATTCACTATAAAGCATATGTTCACCGAAAGCTGTTTGTTTGTTTGTTTCTCCTACCTTACTTTTCCTGCCCTTCCCTTCCCTACCCTACAGTGCTTATGAGGTGATCAAACTGAAAGGCTACACATCCTGGGCCATTGGACTGTCTGTGGCAGATTTAGCAGAAAGCATGATGAAGAATCTTAGGCGGGTGCATCCAATTTCCACCATGATTAAGGTATGTCTATGTAGTGATATATTGTACTTGAATGCCATTATTTCTGTTTTTTTAAAAAAATTTCTTCTGACATCTTAATGTAAGTCCTCAGTCATTGATTTAAGAAATAAATTAATGTACCTGCAACTTTTTTTTTTTTTAAATATGGTTGAGCATTAGGATCAATGTCCACTAGCACTGTGTTCAGCACATAGCTGCTTGATAACTTGTTGACTAAAAACCTATTCAGTTATGTTGACATGGGTGGAAGACTATAAAAGAAATCGATTTTCTTCCTTTGGGAAAAATGGAAATCACACTCAAGTTAGACTAGCCAAAGTGTTATACAATAAAAATTGGAAAGTACTATGGATAATAGCAATAGTTTAGATTTTCATTTAGAATGGAAATCTTTTTTTTTAAAATTGATTTCAGAGAGAGAGATCTGCTGTTCCACTTATCTATGCATTCATTGGTTAATTCTTGTACGTGCCCTGATCGGAGATTGAACCCAAAACCTCGGCGTATCGGGACAGTGCTCTAATCAACTGAGCTACCCGGCCATAGCCTAGAATGGAATTCTTGCTGCTATTTTAATGACTTTATTTTACACTGTTCATTACATCCTAACTGAAAATCGGGAAAGGAATTTCTACTTATCAAGCTGTATCAAATAAGTTTCATGATTGTAGAGAATAAAAGTCTTGGGAGACCTCAGAATGCATAGAAAAACATAAAATATTTTTTATTTTGTCTTCAGGGTCTCTATGGAATAAAAGAAGACGTCTTCCTTAGTGTTCCTTGCATCTTGGGACAGAATGGAATCTCAGATGTTGTGAAGGTGGCTCTGACACCTGAGGAAGAGTCCCGTTTGAAGAAGAGTGCAGATACACTTTGGGGGATCCAGAAAGAGCTGCAATTTTAAAGTCTTCTCATGTCACACCACCTCACTGTCTAGACTACTACAGGATTTTAGTTGGAGATTGTGCATATTGTCCTTTTTATCTGATTTGTGACTAAAAACATCAGTTTCCTAAAGATAGAAATAGTAGTGGTTCATAAAACCCTGCATCTATATCCTGATGCTGGATGGTACTTACCTTGTGTAGTCCTAAACAGGTTAGTATGAATTAGTTCCACCTCCTCAAAGGCACCACTGCCAGTGTTGCACACACTACAGTTGCCCGTCAAACTAGATGTGTGTTCACTGTGTTATATAATTTCTGGTTCCTTTACCCAACATGCCTAGTCCAACTTTTTTTTCCTCCAATCAATTTCATCCTGGGATCCAATGTATAAATCCAGTATTGCATGTCTTGTGCATAACTGTTCTAAAGGATTTTATTCTGTGTACTATATGTATCAGGTTAATTGTATATTGCCATATACTGTAAAAAAAGAAAAGTCTACATATAAATAATATAGCCAACTATCCAAGTGTCATACCAACTAAAATGCCAAATAAACCTTGAACAGTGACTACTCTGTTTGTTTATTAAGATACAAAGTCATAAAGCTACTATTCATTACATTATTGGGAGCTATATGGTTATTCTTGAACAACTGTGTAATGATTTTATTGATTTTTTATTTTTCCTTTATTGATTTTAGAGAGAGAGAGGAAGTGAAAGAGAGAGAGAGAAACATCAATATGAGAGAACATCGATTGGCTGCCTCCTGCATGCCCCCCACTGGGGATTGGGCCCACAACCTGGGCATGTGCCCTGACCAGGAATCACACCAGTGACTCTTGGTGCATGGGACACTCAATCCACTGAGCCACACCAGCCAGGCTGATTGGTTAGAGAGAGAGAGAGATACATTGATTTGTTGTTCCATTTATTTATGCATTCATTGGTAGATTCTTGTATGTGCCCTGACTGGGGATTGAACCAGCCAGCACCTTGGAGTAATTGGATGACGCTAATCAACAGCTATCCAGCAAGGGCTGCAATGATTTTTTTTAAGGGATATTATTTACTGTTGATCACACTTTATTTTTTTATTTATTTGTTTAATCCTCACCTGAGGACACTTTTCCATTTATCTTCCGACAGAGTGGGAGGGAGAGAGAGAGAGAGAAACATCAGTGTGAGAGAGACTCATTGATTGGCTGCCTCCTGCATGCCCCCCACTGGGGATTTGGCCCACAACCTGGGCATGTGTCCTAGCTCGAAATTGAACCGACGACCTCTTGGTGCATGGGTCAATGCTCAACCACTGAGCCACACTGGCCGGGTAGTAAGTTTTATTATTATTATTATTATTTTAATTGATTTTTAGCCCTGGCCAGTGTGGCTCAGGTTAGAGTGTTGGTCCTCAGGTTCGATTCCGGTCAAGGGCATGTACCTCAGTTGCAATTGGATTCCCAGCCCTGGTTGGGGTCCTGCAGGAGGCAGCCAGTCCATGTGTCTCTCTCACATCAATGTGTCTCTCTTTCCCTCTCTCCTTCCCTCTCACTCTATCCAAAGATAAATGGAAAAATATCCTCAGGTGAGGATTTTTAAAAAAAATTTTAAGAGAGAGGAAGGGCTCGGCCAGTGTGGCTCAGTGGCTGAGCGTGGACCCATGCCCCTGGAGGTTGCCTGATCGAATCCCGGCCAGGGCATATGCCGTTTGTGGGCCAGATCCCCAGTGGGGGACACGCAGGAGGCGGCCAGTCGATGTTCTCTCTCATCAATGTTTCTAACTCCCTCTCCCTTCCTCTCTCTCTAGAATCAATAAAGAAAAAAATTTTTTTTAAAAAAAGAGAGAGAGACTGAGAGGGAGAGAGGAAAATATGATGGGCTGCCTCCTGCACGCCCCCTATTGGGGGGGATCAAGCCCGCAACACCGGCATGTGCCCTGACAGAGAATCCAACTCCCACTGCAACCTTTTCGTGCTCGGAAGGATGCCCAACCAACTGAGCCACAACAACAGGGCAAAATTGGTTATTTTAAGTGTAATGGAAAGCTACTGAAGGGTTTTAAGCAGGGTTATTGCATGATCTGAACTACATTAAAAACTAATCATAGGCTTTGATACAGAAAATGAATTACCCTTTAGATTTTGAAAAGGATTCAAATGCAAATGACAAAAAATGACAGAGGAGGTTGTATCCCCTTATGTGAGTTATAAATTCTTGCATAAACTAAAATCACTCTTAGAGAGCTAGGTGCAGCCTTTCCTTTTCATTATTACCCTCTGTTCTCACAAGAGAAATTCAAATTATTTCAGTACTCGATCCTGAAGTTATGGAGCTTAAGAATAATTTTTTTTTTTTTATCCTCACCCGAGGAAATTTTTTTTTTTTTTTTTGCATTTATCTTCAGATAGAGCGGGAGGGAGAGAGGGAGGAAAAGAGAGAGAAGCATCGATGTAAGAGAGACACATCGACTGGCTGCCACCCATACAACCCCAACTGGGGCTGGGGACAAACTGCAACCAAGGTACGTGCCCTTAGCGGGAACTGAACCTGGGACTCTCTGGTCCACAGGCTGCGCTCTAACCGCTGAGCCAAACCGGCCAGGGCAAGAATAATTTTTAAAATTCCTGTAAATGAATGCTTAGACAAAGGTGTGATAAGCGCATCAAAATGTATGTTCCTCAAAGTCAGCTTGGTCACTCCCAAGTCCACATTTTACTTAAATTTCTTTTCATCCTTGGGGCCCAGGTTCCTTCAGCATGCCCTTTGAGCTCCACTGATGCTCTTCCCAAACTATTGCCCATCTTCAATCTCACCTCAACCAACCACTGTCACCTCCGGAATTGGAAGCAGTTTCCACAGGATGCTGTTTTAAGCTAGCACCACCCTAATAACAAGAGATGCTGTCAGGAGGGTTCTTTCCCGTGGGGACCTGGAGCTTGGCGAAGTGGTTGTGAGGCCTCAAAAGAAGTCACGGCCCTAAAATCAGTCTCAGGCCTACGCCGGCTCAAGGAAATGAAACAACACTCCAATAACCCTTCTTGCACACTCTTCAAGACGGTCTATAATTCTTCACATGGACATCATGAGGATGTAACCATCAGGTACCCAAAGAACTCGCTCACATCGAGACATCCAACACCTGCCAATGCGCCTGCGCCAGGGCGGCTGGGGGCGGAGCTCGCGTGCTGACGTAGGCGGGAGCGTGCTTGCGTCACGGTCCAGAGAGTAACCGTCGCCGGGCTTCGCACCTTAACTGCCGGCCCTGTGTTTTTCTGGGGACACAGTTTTAGAAAATCTTAAGGGCGGTGTGTTGTGCTTCCAGGGGTTCTGTACTTAGTTGCGTCAAGCAGAGCATTTGTGAGTATATGGTACTGGGGCAAAAATGGTGGCTGGGGGCAGGGAAGACGCCAAAAGCCTGTTGGTGCCCCAACCCATACTACTGATAGACTGGTCCCTGCCCTACCTCTCCACACCCTTTGACCAGGAAGTTCTTTTTTTTTTTTTTTTTTTTTTAAATAGGTTTTTATTTATTTTTACAGAGAGAGGATGGGAGAGAGAAACATTGATCAACATCAATGGGCTGCCTCCAGCACGCCCCCTACTGGGGATGGAGCCCAAACCAGGGCATGTGCCCTAACCCGGAATCAAACCGGCAGGACACTCACTCTAGGGAGCCACACCAGCTGGGAAGGAAAGTCTTTCTTTGGCTTGCCCTCAACCCCCGCTCCCACTTGCTGCAAACTCAAGAGAGAGTTTCTCAGTGATTAGTGTGATTAAGTACATCAGTAGCTGTGAGAGGTTTCTAGGGAGTTCACTTCCGTTGAAATTGCGTTCTCTCTCTCAGGTTCTCAAAATGTCAACGGTCAAGGAGCAGCTTATTGAAAATCTAACTGAGGAAGATAAAATCTCCCAGCAGAAGATCACCATTGTCGGGGTTGGTGCTGTAGGCATGGCTTGTGCAATCTGTATCTTAATGAAGGTAAGTGATAAGCCCATTCTGTGGCTGAAAATCAAGAAAGCACTTTTAGGTCTTGCTCATGAGTTCAGGGTGGCAGGGCTAAACCTTTGACAACAAATATGTATCCTCTCATCTGATTTTGACACAATTTAAGAAACATTTATTTGGCATTTCCCATTCCTGGACTACTTTTAATTTATTTATAGACACATTGATTGGATTATTTTGTTAAATAAGACATTTGCTGTTGAAACGACCCATGAATTGTCTTCCTTGAGGAGTAATGGGTTGAAATATTTCCCAATGGCTTCCACTTTAAAATTTATTTTTAATTTTTTGTTAATCCTCACTTGAAGATATTTTCCCAATGATTTTTAAAGAGAGTGGAAGGGCCCTGGCCAGTTTGGCTCATCAGTTGGAGCGTCGGCCTGTGGCCCAGAGAGACCCGGGTTTGGTTCCCACTAAGGGCATGTACCTCGGTTGCAGTTTGTCCCCGGCCCTGGTTGGGTCGTGCGGGAGGCAGCCACTTGATGTGTCCCTTTCACGTCGATGTTTCTCACTCTCTCTCTCTCTCCCTCCCACTCTATCTGAATAAAAAATGGAAAAATGTCCTCAGGTGAGGATAAAAAATAAATAAAAATAAATAAATAAATAAATAAATAAATAAATAAAAATAAAAAAGAGAGTGGAAGGGAGGGAGGGTTAGTGAGAGAGAGTGAAAGAGAAAAAAAACATCGATGCGAGAGAGTCACATGGATTGGTCACCTCCAGCACAACCGGAGCCAGGGACAGAACCTGCAACCCCAGGTACATGCCCTCGACCAGAATTGAACCTGCGACCCTTCAGTCTATGGGCCAACACTCTTAATCACTGAGCCAAACCGGCCAGGGCTCCACTTTAAAATTTTTAAAAAATTGTGTGAGTATTACATGCTCATTATAAAACAAAAAGTACGATAAAATAACAATGGAAATTCTTTATAAAACAGTTTCCAGAGTATCTTTTCATGGGCTTATTGGCCATTTGTGTATCTTCTTTGGAGAAATATCTATTTAAATCCTTTGCCCATTTTAAAATTGTTATTTTAGTTGCTGGAGTTTTAAATTTTATTTTAGATATTAACTGCTTATGAGATAAATGATGTTCAGGTATTTTCTCTCATTCTCTGGATTTCCTTTTACTCTCTTAGTTGTGTCCTTTGATGCACAGAAGTTTTTAATTTTAATGTGGTTCAGTTTATCATTTTTACTCTTGTTGCCTGTGCTTTTGGTGTCATATCCAAAAAGTATTGCCAAATTCAATGTCATGAAGCTTTTCCCCTGTGTCTTCTTCTAAGAGTTTTATGTCTTTAGATCTTTGATCCATTTTGAATTAACTTTGTATATGGTATAAAGTAAATGGTCCAATTTCATTCTTTTGCATGTAAATATACCTTTTGTTGAAAAGACTGTCCTTTCCTAGTTGAATAGTCTTGGTGCCCTTGTAAAAATTCATTTGATCATATATGTTAGAGTTTATTTCTAGGCTCCCTATCTTGTTCCATTGCTTTATATGTCTGTATGCTGTTACCTCACAGTTTTGATTATTGTAGCTTTGTAATACGTTTTGAAATCAGGAAGCATAAAACTTCTAACTTTGTTATTTTTCAAGATTGGCTATTCGAAGTCCCTTGAGGTTCCATGTAAATTTTAGAATGTACTCTTGTTTCCTAAAAAAATGCCATTGGGATTTTGATAGGGGTTGTACTAAGTCTGTAGATCATTTTGAGTAGTATTGACTTCTTAACGATATTGAATCTTTTAATCCATAAACTGGGGATGCCTTTCCATTTATTTGTGCTTCTTTAATTTGTTTCAGCAGTTTTGTAGTTTTCAATGTACAAGTCTTTTGCTTCTCTAAATGTTTTAAATGTGTTATTTAATCTTTATAATAACCTTAGGAGATGGGTATTGTTATCATGCCCATTTATAAATTTTTTTTTTTTAATCCTCATCTGAGGACATTTTTGCATTTATCTTCAGATAGAGCGAGAGGGAAAGAGGAAGGAAGAGAGAGAGACACATCGACTGGTTGCCACCCACACAACCCCAACCAAGGCCGGGGACAAACTGCAACTGAGGTACATGCCCTTAGCGGGAACCGAACCTGGGTCTCTCTGGTCCGTGGGCCGACGCTCTAACCACTGAGGCAAACCAGCCAGGGCTCATGCCCATTTATAAATGAGAATACTAAAACACAGATGTTAAGTAGCTTGCCCATGATCAAATGTCCAGTAGGTAAAGAGGCCAGAATTCAAATCTTGGCACAGATCCATGCTCTTAAAAGCCTTACTATATTATTTAGATAATTTCTGGAAACCTGTAAAGGGAGATGACAAGAAGAAGCAAAACCAGTTAAATTCCAGAACCCCAGAAATGCTTAGGAATTGGAAGTACCAGTTGTCTCACAAGGTGGAGGTGAGGGATGGGACAAATAACAGGAGGATTGGTTGGAGGTTTATATGATGAGAAGGAAAGCCACCAGATTCCCTTCTGCACCTTAATCAACTAGGCAACCACCTCTCACATCCCAGCAGACAAGGGGAAGCAGTGTTTATTCTTTGGAGAAATTGAATCCGACAGTCTCTGCCCTCAGGGAATTAAGGACAGTGGAGGATAAACGTCTTATTGAAAGCAGTAGAATTAATTGAAAGTCTACATGCTAGACAAGCAAGAAAGCTATTATTCCCACTGGGCTTCTAGAAAGCTGACTGTCAGACAAAGATAGGATATTGAATAGAGAAGAAATTACAGGGTCAATCAGGAGGTCCAGTAGCTGATTGACATTTTAGTAAGAAACGAGGAGGAGCAGGCCCTAGCCAGGTAGCTGAGTTGGTTAGAGTGTTGTCCCGATACACCAAGGTTGCAGGTTTGATCTCTGGTCAGTAAATAAATAAAACATTTTAAAAAAGAACAGGAAGAAAATTATTCAGCAGATAAAAGAAGAATCCTAAAACTAAAGGACATGACCTTGCATATATAAAGAATTTACTGAGTGCTCAGCACAGTGAATTGAAGAAAGAAAAAAGCCTACTCCAAGGCCTATTATCATGATATTTCAGAACTCCAATTGTGAGAAAGGTCAGTTGTTGGAGCCTATTTATTTATTTACTTTTTAAATTTTTGTTCTTTATTGATTTTAGAGAGAGAGGAAGGTGAGAGAAAGAGAGATAGAAACATCGATTAGAGAGAACATTGATTGGCCGCCTCCTGCACGCCCCCCACTGGGAACCGAGCCCACAACCCAGGTGTGTGCCCCGACCAACTGGGAATCAAACTGGGGACCTCCTGGTGCATGGGTCAACACTTAACCACTGAACCACACTGGCCAGGCTGAGCCCACTTATTTTTTAACTAGAAACTATTGTATTCTCGCAAATATGCAAATGAAATAGAGTAGTTCAGGACCTTGTTTTCAGGTCACATTGATGTGTATTTTGGGATAAATGGAAAGTGATAAAGGATATTTAAATATGCATATTCATATAGTCCATTGACTTAAAGACCATGAGTACCATGACACCTGCATATGTCATTGAAAGGTGGACTTTAAAGGGTTTACAAGGATGTGTAAAGTTTTTAGGAGTGGGTAGCCATACATCCTACCTCCTTGTCCTGTACAGAGCAGAGTGGCCATAGGTGTTTCCCTTAGATTGATTTTTAGTCTCTTGCTCTCTACCTTACTTATGGTCACTCTGGAAGTCCCTGGAGAAAAGTTCCTAGGATACTCATAACTGCTCTTATAAAATTCTGGCAAAACAAGCCCAGGGTCTCTGTTTGGAATTCTGTTTGAGTAATGACTCTCATAGATGTCGTTAATTCTTTAAAAATAAACAAAAACTTGTAGGGATTATTTGAAATGTCTTTGACAAATAGAGCTAGAAATATTCTCTTGGTCAGAGAATTGTCTGGTAACTGTTAAGAAGAGAGATAAATCAAGTTGGAAATATAATTTAAAAGCTGGCAATGTTGGTTATTAAATTATTGTCACTCAGCTTCAAATCCAACTTTCTGTACTTTGCTTTGTGATGCTGGTGCTGAATCTCTGCTTAATCTTTTTCTTCTTTGCCAGTTAGGTTCTGCCAATAGGGGCACTAGAGGGAAGTTGGAAGGCAGAGTGGGAGCAGTGACTTTTTTCTTCCTGTTGGCTTTTTGTTTTGGTCATAATCATCTCAGCTGCAGCCCTTACCCCCAGTGATAGAAGTTGGTTCTTGCCTCCAGTTTCTTTTCTTTCTTTTTCTTTTCCATCTTCTTCTTTTGTGTGTGTGTGTGTGTGTGTGTGTGTGTGTGTGTGTGTGTGTGTTTTCACCTCCAGTTTCTTTTGGAACTCCAGCATTGGCCTCATCTTGCCCCTTCAGTGGTATCAACAGCAGTCAGGTTTTGCCTCCTTCAGAGTTCTGAGACTAGCTCCTTGAAGCACCCCTTTTAGTCTCTCTGTTCCTTCAGCCTTAGGGGTGGTAGTTTCAAGCTGCGGTTACTATCTCTGGATTACTTCAAGTGTTACAGTTTTGCTCTTTGAGCCATCCAACAGCTGTCTAAACAATTCCCTATCACCTGGCCAGTGTGGCTCAGTGGTTGAGCATCGTCCCATGCACCAAGAGGTTGCCAGTTCAATTCCCAGTCAGGGTACATGCCCAGGTTGTATGTAGGCCCAATCCCCAGTGGGGGGCATGCAGAAGGTGGCCAGTCGATGTTCTCTCTCATCAATATTTCTATTTCTCCCTCTCCCTTCCTCTCTTTCTAAAATCAATAAAGAAAAAATATAAAAAAAACAACAAAAACCAAAAATAGTTCCCTATATTAAGCTCCTTCTGTCGAAATGCTTAGAGTGGTTTCCATTTTTCTGTTCTAGACCCAGACAGATACACAGACTGATGTAAAAATGGATCTGTAGACATATTCTAGTTTTTTAAAAATCAGCTAACCAAAAGTGCTATGTGAGCCTTCTGAATGAAAGTTCTTATTCTCTTCTTATTTGTGATATATGACACATCATTTAGTAAACTTTAGAATTTACAGTTTTCCAATAAGACCAGATGGTACCTGATCTGAGGGGAAAAAATTAGTAAAAAGCGACTTGGGCCCAGCTGGTGTGGCTCAGTGGTTGAGCATTGACCCATGCACCAAGAGGTTACAGGTTCGATTCCTGGTCAGGGAACATGTCTGGGTTGCAGGCTCAGTTCCCAGTGGGGGGCTTGCAAGAGGCAGCCAATCAATGTTCTCTCTCATTGATGTTTCTATTTCTTTCTCCTTCGCCCTTCCTCTTTTTCTAAAAATCAATAAAAAAAAATATTTTTTTTAAAAAGGGACTTGGATGCCTTTTTCTACTGCTCATCTTTGGAATCTGGCCACTGGAATCTGAGGGAATATACTCCTTCTATATAGTTTTATTTTTGTTCTTGTTGTTGAATGTGATGAAACCCAATTCAAATTAGAGTAAGCAATAAAGAGACTATATATTATTCATATAACTGGAAAATCTAAGAGTAGAGCTAGCTTCAGGTATTACTAGATTCTGGAATTCAGACATACAGTGTTTGTATATCTTGGTTTATATTTCCTGTATTGGCTTAATTCCTAGGCAGGGTCTTTCTATGTGGTGGTAAAGATGGCTATACAGTTTGTTCTTAGAGTCTTATGTCATTCAAAGAGCTATGATTCCAAAGAAAAATGAGACTTAATTTTCTGTCTTCTATTTTCAAACCTCATTGACATTGTGCCCATTTGTTATTCCTGGGCCATATGCCCATTTGTGAACTAATTTCTGTGACCAGAAGGAAGGATGGAACAATTGATTGGGTCTGGTTATATGCCCATCTACTGCTAGGTTGGAGGACCAATGTTAATTGTACTGTTGGGATCCACATGGAATGGGTTTCCATAGGTGGCTACCTTTCTATTTTGGCCATAAGGATACATACTGAAAACAACTTCAGCCAATTCAGAAATTATGCATATGGGTTAAATATAGTTAAATCATTTGAAAGAATTTCATAACTTTTCATTGGTTTTAATTTTTGTTTTTTTATCCTCATCTGAGGACATTTTTTGCATTTATCTTCAGATAGAGCATGAGGGAGGGAGGAAGAGAGAGAGAGAAACATCGATGTGAGAGAGACACATTGACAGGCTGCCACCCACACGACCCCAACCGGGGCCGGGGCAAGCTGCATCCGAGGTACGTGCCCTTAGTGGGAATTGAACCCAGGACTCTCTGGTCCGCGGGCCGATGCTCTAACCACTGACCCAAACCAGCCAGGGCGGTTTTAATTTTTTTATTGATATTTAGCGAGAGAGAGGAAAGGAGAAGAGGGAGGGAGGGAGGGAGGAAAGGAAGGAGGGAGGAAGAGAGAGAGACATTGCTTTGTTGTTACACTTATTTATGCTTTCATTGGTTGTTTCTTGTATGTGCCCTGACCAGGCATCAAACCGACAACCTTGGTTTATTGGGACGATGCTCCAGCCAATTGAGCTGGCCAGCCAGGGCAACTTTTCATTGGTTTTAAACTGTTATCTGAAGTGGAACAAAAACAATTCTAAAAAAATTAACAACTATATGAAGGCAAAGCAATTAATTTTTGCTACATTCTGTTGTTTACCTTGACTTCTGATCTATTCTAGGCATATTCAAAAACTATCATTTTTTATATAATTTTTTCTATTAAAAATATAACTCTCCTTTGATTATAAAATAGCCACACAAAATTTTTTCTCATTCTCCTAAAACAGCAATAGGAACATTTTCCAGAATATTTTGTTGATAACTTTTATGTATTTTAGGATTTGGCTGATGAACTTGCCCTTGTGGATGTCGCAGAGGACAAATTGAAGGGAGAAATGATGGATCTTCAGCATGGCAGTCTTTTCTTTAGTACTTCAAAGATTATCTCTGGAAAAGGTTCATTTTAGTTTTTAATTTTAATTTATTGATTTGAAAGAGAGAGGAAAGTGGGGGAGAGAGAGAGAGAGGCATCAATTGGTTGTTCCACTTACTCATGCATTTATTGTTTGATTCTCATATGTGCCCTGACTGGGAATTGAACCTGAAACCTTTTGGTGTATGGGACGATGCTGCAACCAACTGAGCCACGCAGCCATGGCTCTACTAAATTTTTATGGTTTTCCTTCACTTTAATTTTTCTCGCACCTAAAAGGACAGTTTTTTTAAATGTATGTTTCTATTGATTTTAGAGAGAGAGGAAGGAAGAGAGAGAGAGAGAGAAACATTGACATGAGGGAGAAACATCGATCGTTTGCCTCCTGCTCACACCCTGACTAGGGATCACACCCGAAACCTGGGCACGTGCCCTGATCAGGAATCAAACCAGTGCCCTGGCCGGTTTGGCTCAGCGGTTAGAGCATCAGCCTGCGGTCCAGAGAGACCCGGGTTCGGTTCCCGCTAGGGGCACATACCTAGGCTGCAGTTTGTCCCCGGCCCTGGTTGGTTGTGCGGGAGGCAGCCACTCGATGTGTCCCTTTCACGTCGATGTTTTTCTCTCTCTCTCTTCCTCTCTCTCCCTCCCACTCTATCTGAACAAAAAAATGGAAAAATGTCCTTGGGTGAGGATAAGAAAAAAAAAGGAATCAAACCAGTGACCTTTTGGTGCACAGGATGACACTTAACCAACTGAGCCACACCGGCCCAGGTCAGGACAATTTTTAAGCAACTTGCTTTTTTTTTCTTTTTCTTTTTATTGATTTTAGAGAGAGAGGAAGGGAGAGGGAGAGAGAGATAGAACAAATCGATGAGAGAGAACATCGATTAGCCTCCTCCTGCATGACCCCCACTGGAGATCCAGCCCACAACCTGGGCATGTGATCTGACCGGGAATTGAACCGGCGACCTCTTGTTGCATTGGTCGATGCTCAACCACTGAGCCACACCGATTGGGCAAACAACTTGCTTTTAATGTCTTTCTAAGACATTCAAATTAATATTCATAGAAACAGTTATTTTAAAATATTAATTTTGAAATATAAAAAGTTTAAATATAACAAACATCAGTGCATCCCAGTGAAACATTACCAGTTCAGTTGATACATTCTGTAACATTTATTCAAATCTCATTCAGAAATTGAGATCCAAGAATAGACAAGACACTTTTTATAAACATTGTTAAAATACTTATTTTGATACACTCTATCATAAATAGGTCAGTAGAGTTTCCACTCTGCCCCAGATACATCTGTGCAGTAAGAACCCGGTGCCATCCAACTGGTGAGTGAATGATGTTCCTTTTCTTGTCCCAGGTGGAGCCCAGAGTAGGCTTAAAATAGTTGATTCAAGCATTCCAGGGTCTGCACTCATCTTAAACCCCAAGTAAATCATGAGCGGAATAAAGCTGCAATGGATGGCAAACTGGCCACAACCTCTGCTTGACTTCTGTGCTCAGCTTTACCATGGCAGCAGCCTGGGCTGCGCACTCAACAAGACACTTTTTTGTTGTTGTTGTTGTTAATCCTCACCCAAGGATATTTTTTTCCATTGGAGGCAGGGAGGTAGGGGTGGGGATGGAGAGAGAGAGAGAAATATCAATGTGAGAGACACATTGATTGATTGCCTCCCACATTTACCTGACTGGGGCTAGGAATCAAACCTGCAACCAAGGTACATGCCCTTGACTGAGAATCAAAACTGACCCTTTGGTGCTTGGGCCAATGCTATAACCACTGAGGCTCAAAAAGACACTCTTGAAAAGAACAAGGTGGTGAGAGCTTACTTTACCAGCTATGAAGGCTTATTCTAAACCTACACTAGTTGAATGTAGAGAGCACAAAAGATTGTTATATAACACTCATACCATTGGGAAATTTATGGACTTATACAATTTTTTTGTTATGGCAATGGTTTTCATGGAAAGCAATAAAATCAAAACGTTACCTGATAATACACACAAAAATTCCAGGTTGGTTAAAAACCAAAATGTGAAAGGCAAAACTTTAAAGCTTCTGTTTAGAAAAGAATATAGACTATCTTTTTATTTTTACTTTTTGATCCTTACCCGAGGATATTTTTACATTAATCTTCAGATAAAGCTGGAGGGAGAGTGGGAGGAAGAGAGAGACATCGATGTGAGAGAGACACATCGATTGGTTGCCACCCGCATGACCTCAACCAGGGCTGGGGACAAACCGCAACCTAGGTATGTGCCCTTGGCCGGACTCGAACCCAGGACTCTTTGGTCTGCAAGCAACGCTCTTACCGCTGAGTCATACCGGCCAGGGCGAGAATATAGATTATCTTTATGACTTTAGGGTAGGGAAGCATTTTCTAAACATACAGACACAAAAAGTTCAAACAATAAAGGAAAGAATATAAAGTTTAGGGTTTGTGTTTATAAAAAGAGTGAAGAGCCCTGGCTGATTTGGCTCAGTGGTTAGAGCGTTGACCCACGGACCAAAAAGTCAGGGGTTCGATTCCGGTCATGGGCATATACCTCGGTTGTGGTTTGGTCCCTGGCCCTGGTCAGGTTCATGTGGGAGGCAACCAGTCGATGGTCTCTCTTACATCGATGTTTCTCTCTCCCTCCCTCCCACTCTACCTGAAAATCAATGGAAAAATATCCTCAGGTGAGGATTAAAATAATAATAATAATAATAATAATAATAATAATAATAAAATAATAGTAATAAATAAAAAGAGTGAAGAGACAAGCCATAAACTGGGAGAAGATATTTGTAACATGAACAATCGACAAAGGAATAGTATTCAGAATAAAAGTACTCATATAATATATAAGACAAATATATAGAACCCAATAGAAAAATGGGAAAAGACTTCAACATTTCACAAAATAATTCAAATAGCCTATAAATATATGAAAAGACAAAACTCATTAGTAAGCAAAGCAAGGAAAATAAAAAGCATATCAATATACATTACACATCTATTAGATTGGCAGAAGAAGTATGATAATACTGTTGGTCAGGATGTAGAACAATAGGTTATCTAATGCTTGACATGTAGGAGTATATTACAGTAAAACCACTCTTTGAAAATGTTGGCCATCACCTGGTGACACTGAACGTGAACATATAGCACAACCCAGAAATTGTGCTCCTAGGTAAAGTCCCAAGAGAAACTGCACGTGTGCTAAGATACATGAACAAGACTGTATAGTGATATAATTTGTAATAGTTCAAAATTGGAGACAATTTAATGAAAATATTAAATTGTATATATTATGCCATGTGATATTACAGAGCAGTGAAAGTGAATGAACTATAAGGACATAGTAACATGGATGAATATCAGAAGCATAATAATTAGCTAAAGTAATATATACCTTATGATTCAAAAACATAAAACTTAATATGTTTATTTTATTATTTTTTAAAATATATTTTATTGATTTTGTTTTTTTAGAGAGAGAGGAAAGGAGAGAGAGAAACATCAATCAGTTGTCTCCTGCACGCCCCCTACTGGGGATTGAGCCCGCAACCTGACACGTGCCCTGACTGGGAATTGAACTGGGACCTCTCAGTTCATGGGATGATGCTCAATCCACTGAGCCACACCAGCCAGGCAAAACTTAATATATTGTTTAAATAAGCATAGGTGGTAACCTTTTTAAAAAGGTAATGTGATTTTCACCACTTAAGAATGGTTGGTAACCTCTGAGTATGAAGGATGTAGATGCAACTTTGGAAGCATACAGGAGTTTCCAAGATGCTGGCGATGTTCTGTTAATTTGTATAATTTTTTACAGAGTTGTTAACTTTAACACTTAAAATATTGAGCCCTGGCCGGTTTGGCTCAGCAGTAAGAGGGTCAGCCCGTGGTCCAGAGAGACCCGGGTTCGGTTCCCACTAAGGGCACATACCTCGGTTGCAGTCATGTGGGTGGCAACCAGTCAGTGTGTCTCTCTCACATTGATATTTCTCTCTCTCTCTTCCTCCCTCTTGCTCTATCTGAAGATGAATGCAAAAAGTGTCCTCGGGTGAGGATTAAAAAAATAAATAAATAAATAAAATATTGAACATGGCCCGGCCGGTGTGGCTCAGTGAATTGAGTGTCATCCCATGGACTGAGAGGTTTCGGTTTGATTCCTGGTCAGGGCACATACCTAGGTTTTGGGCTTGATCCCCAGTAGGGAGCGTGTAGGAGGCAGCTGATTGATGTTTCTCTCTCACATCAATGTTTGTTTCTCTCTCTCCTGAAAAAAAAACAACAACAATAAAATATTCATGGAGGAAAGGGAGGAATATGAAATCAGAACTTGTTATTATGATCTTATGATCAAGCTCAGGGTTAAATATGACATACTATCAGAAGATAACATAAGGTACTATATGTAAGGACTATTTGAGAATTATAGGCAGTAAGTGCTATAAAAATTCAGTGAAATAAGAGAGTAGTATTTATGAATGATATGATTAGGGAATGCCTACCAGAAGAATTGGTATTTAGAGAAGTACTTGACTAATATAATATTAATTGCTGACATTTATTGAACATTTAATATGTATGAGGCACTGTTCTGAGTACTTTATATAAACTTGCTGAATCATCTAAAGGAAAAACTATTAATAGTTCTATATTGCAGATGAGGAACTGAGGGTTAGAGGAACAGGTAAAAAACTTGTCCAGGGTCACACAGCTAGGAAATGGCAAAGTCAAAATATAGGTGGTTGGACCTTAGAGTCTTTGCTCCAGACCGTTATGATTTGCTGTCTCTTGGAGCATTGAGTTATATTTAAAAAGGGAAATAAGTAACAGGGAGATGATAGCATTAACAAAATCAGGGCACCTGGAAAATCTGACATAAAAATAAGACACAAATTTAGTAAGATAATTTGCAGGCAGATTATGAAGACTTGATATTTTACTTTGGTATACACATTTTTTAAAAAATCCTCACCTGAGGATATTTTTCTACTTATCATCAGATAAAGTGGGAGGGAGGGAGGGAGGGAGGGAGTGAGCGAGCGAGAGAGGGAGGCAGGGGGAGAGAGAGAGAGAGAGAGAGAGAGAGAGAGAGAGAGAGAGAGAGACATTGATGTGAGAGAGACACATCAACTGGTTGCCTCCTGCACGACCTGACCGGGGCCAGGGATGAACTGCAACCAAGGTGCGTGCCCTGACCGGAATCGAACCCGAAACTCTTTGGTCCTAGGACCAGCACTCTAACCACTGAGCAAAACCAGCCAGGGCACTTTGGTATACACTTTAATTGACATTGGTGGGTCCAGCCGGTGTGGCTCAGTGGTTGAGCGTTGACCCATGCACCAAGAGGTCACCGGTTCAATTCCCGGTCAGGACACATGCCCAGGTTGTGGGCCAAATCCCCAGTGGGGGGCATGCAGGAGGTGGCCAATCGATGTTCTCTCTCATCAATGTTTCTCTCTCTCCCTCTCATTTCCTCTCTCTCTAAAATCAATAAAGGAAAAAAAAATGACATTGTTGGATGTAATATTTCAAATAATCAATCTGAATTGGAGAGATGACTCTAGAGAAGTTTTGAGGGTTTTATGTCCCTGTGTCCTCTAAAAGTTGAGGTGGGGAGAAGGGAGGGAGAGCGGGGATGTGGAAAGAGAGAGACAGACAGAAATTGAGAGAATTACTTTGGATTTCTCTGCTTAGATAAGAGTTTATGGAAACTTAATGTCAAGCAAGGTCTTTGAGCAAGAATGAGTAGACTGTGCAGAGAGAGAACTTCTGTAGATCTTTTACTTGATAGAAGGGAAAGACAGTCTTTTTTTAAAAAAAAAATTTTTTTTCTTTATTGATTTTTAGAGAGAGGAAGGGAGAGGGAGAGAGAGATAGAAACATCGATGAGAGAGAACATCGATTGGCCACCTCCTGCATGCCCCCCCACTGGGGATTTGGCCCATAATCTGGTCATGTGCCCGGACCAGGAATTGAACTGGCTACCTCTTGGTGCATGGGTTGACACTCAACCACTGAGCCACACTGGCTGGGTGGGAGAGATAGTCTTTTAGTCTTTTAGTGTAACACATGTCAGCTTAAGAAATGCCATCTTTGTAAATTGACATTCTAATTAAAATTTTTACTGGGGCAGGAAAAACATAAAATGTTTATGGTTTATAATTTGGATAGAAAGATGAGAATGACTATAAATGAAGAATTGATATCTTTAAAATTGAACGAATTTCCTTTTCAAAAGAGCATAAAAACAATTTAAATAATAGAGATGGGATATAGATATAGAGGAGATTTTATCTAATTTAATTGTTGACATCCATACAATAAATAACTTTCAGGTATATAATGCTTTAAAACAAGTCCAGTATGGGATAGTGAGCATCATATCATGCTAGTCATTGGATTTCATAGGTGAAACAATTTTACAACATCATCAGATTTAGAAGGTAGTTTATTTTCTTGTGTGGATCAAGAATTTGCTTGTGATCTCAAATCCAGTTCCTTATAATTAGAAATAAATACATTTTTACTCTTAGAATCCTGAAACAGATACATACATTTTTAGAGTTTTAAGCTTCTGATATATATATATATATATATATATATATATATATATATATATATAATGTTTCTAAGAAGCCAGAGAGCTGACTTGCATTGCCTCAGGCCTTAATAGCAAATGAGAATGTGGGCTTAAAAGGATAGTAGGTTCTGTTATTATTTAAAAAAAAAAAAAACTGTGTGAAACTTGTAAGTTATAGTGACAAGACTTCCTTCAGGTTGTACAAAATAACATTACTACATGGCAAGCTGTTCATTGCCAAATGCCAGACATGAAGGCATATGAGTATTTTAATGCGAAGATCATACAATAGACTTTTAAAGAATTAAGGCACAGTGATTATGGCTATCTTGATCCAAATATTGCCTTTTGTTTCCCTTTTAGATAGCCGTGTATCTGCAAACTCCAAATTAATTATTGTCACAGCAGGTGTACGGCAACAGGAAGGAGAAAGTCGTCTTTCCCTTGTTCAGCGTAATGTGAATATCATGAAAACAGTCATTCCTGTCCTAGTCCATCATAGTCCTGACTGTAAGATACTTGTTGTCTCAAATCCAGGTGAGTCTTTTCTCTTTAGCTGCATAAGGATGGTCTTTCCAGACCATTCCTTTTTTTAAAAATATGTTTTTTTATTGATTTTTTAGAGAGGGAGGAAGGGAGAGAGAGAGATAGAAACATCCGTGTGAGAGAGAAATATTGATCGGCTGCCTCCTGCACGCCCCCTACTGGGGATCGAGCTTGCAACCCAGGCATGTGCCCTGACCGGGAATCGAACCGGGACCTCTCTGTCCAAGGGACAATGCTCAATCTACTGAGCCACACCAGCTGGGCCCATTCCTTTAAAAAAAAATATAACTTTATCGAGGTAAAATTTATATACAATACACTATACCCATTCAAAGTATACAGTATAATGAGTTTTTTTCCAGCTTTTTTGAAATATAATTGCCACATATTGTGCAAGTTTAAGGTGTACAGTGTGATTTGATACGTTTACATACTGGGAAATGATTACCACAGTAGGTTTAGTTAATACTTCCATCACCTCACATACAGTCATTCCTTGGTATTCTCAGGGGATTTGGTACCCCTGTGGATACCAAAATTCTTGAATGATCAAGTCACCTATATAAAATGGAGTAGTAGTTGCATATAACCTATATTTGCATATAGGCTACAGAAGGATATGCCTATATAGTACTTCATTTGTGCATAATCAACATAGTGCTCAGTGTGTGGCAAATTCAAGTTTTGCTTCTTGGAACTTTATGGAATTTTTTTTCAAATATTTTTGATCTGCATTTGATTGGTTGAATCTGCAAATGTAAAACCTATAGATATGGAAGGCTGACTGTAATTACCATTTCTTTTTTTTTTTTTTTTGCATTAATCTTCAGATAGAGTGGGAGGGAGAGAGGGGGGAAGAGAGAGAGAAAAACATCGACGTGAGAGACATCAAATGGCTGCCACCCACACGACCCCAACCAGGACGAGGACAAACTGCAACCATGGTATGTACCCTTAGCGGGAACCAAACCCGGGACTCTCTGGTCCACAGGCCGACGCTCCAACCGCTGAGCCAAACCAGTCAGGGCTAATTACCATTTCTTTATTGTGGTGAGAACATTTAAGATTTACTGTCTTAGCAACTTTCATATATATATATATATATATAATTGTTAACTATAGTTACCAGTGCTGTATGTTAGATCCCAGAACGTACTCATTTTTATCTGGAAGTTTAAGTTTATCTTTTAACCAACAATTCATTATTCCCCCTTTCCCAACCCTATTGCACTCTGTTTCTATGAGTTATTCCACATATAAGTGACATTATACAGTACTTGTCCTTCTCTGTCAGACTTATTTTACTTAGCATAATGCCTTCAAGTTCCATCCATGTTGTCACAAAGGGCAGGATTTCTTTCTTTCTTGTAGCCAGATATTCCATTGTATATGTATATACCACATATTCTTTTTTTTTTTAATTTTTTATCTTTATTGTTGAAAGTATTACAGATTTCCCCCCCTTTTCCTCCATTGACCCCCTCCTCCCCACTGCACCCTCCTCTTTGCCTTCCCCACATACATTATTTATCCATTCATCCACAGACAGACACAGGTTGTTTTCAGATCTTGGCTATTGTGAATAATGCTGCAGTGAACATTGGGGTGCAGATGTCTCTTTGAGATACTGATTTCATTTCCTTTGGATATATACACAGAAGTGAAATTGCTGGATCATATGGTAGTTCTATTTTTAATTTCTTTTTTCCTTTATTGATTTTTAGAGATAGAGGAAGGGAGAGGGAGAGAGAGATAGAAACATTGATGAGAGAGAACATTGATTGGCTGCCTCATGTATGCCCCCAACTGGGGATTTGGTCCACAACCTGGTGACCTCTTGGTGCATGGGTCAGTGCTCAACCACTGAATCACACTGGCCAGGCTTAGCTATTCTTTTTTAAAATATGCTTTTATTAATTTTTTTAGAGAGAGAGACAAACATCGATGAGAGAGAAACATTGATCGGCTGCCTCCTGCACACCTCCTACTGGGGATCGAGCCCAAAACCTGGGCATATGCCTTGACCGGAATCGAACCAGGACCTCTCAGTCCATGGGATGATGCTCAATCCACTAAGTCACACCAGCTGGGCTGATTTTAACTATTCTAATGGATGTGAAGTGATATTTTATTGTGGTTTTAATTTGCATTTCCCTAGTGTCTAATGATATTGAACATCTTTTCAATGCTTTTTGGCTATTTTTATATTTTCTTTGAAGAAACATCTATCCATGTTCTTTGCTTATTTTTAAATTGTGTTGTTTGTGTTTTGGTTGTTGAGAAATAGAGTTCTTTGTATATTCTGGATATAAGACTCTTACCAGATATATGATTTACAAATATTTTCTCCCATTCTGTATATTATCTTTTCTCTCTCTTGATAGTGTACTTTGATCCACAAAAATGTTTAATTTTAATAAAGTCCAATTTATCTATTTTTCCTTTTGTTACTTGTGATTTTGGTGTCACACCTAAAAAATCATTGCCAAATCCCAGGTCACGAAGATTTATCCCGATGTTTGTAGCTCTTACAGTTAGGTCTTAGAGCCATTTTGAATTAACTTTGTCCATGGTGTGAGGTAAGGGGCAAGCTTCATTCTTTTGCATGTAGACATCCAGTTTTTTCAACATTTGTAGAGAGATTAGTCTTTTCCCAATGAATGGTCATAGCACCCTGGTCTAAAATCAATTGACCATAGATGAGTGAGTTTATTTCTGGACTCTCAATTCTATTTCATTTATTGATATGGCTGGCCTTATTCCAGTATCATTCTGTTTTGCTTACTGTAGCTCTAGAGTAAGTTTTGAAATCAGGAAATATGATTCCTCCTGCATTTTTCTTTTTCTTCTTCTTCTTTTTTTAATCCTCACCTGAGGATATTTTTCTTTCTTTTCTTTTTTTTATTAATTTATTTTTGTTACAGATGTTTCTCCTTTTTCCCCCATTGACACCCTTCTCACGATCCCACCCCAACCCCCGCCCTGTCCCCAGCATTGTTGTCTATGTCCATGGTTACACATACATGCATATGGATATTTTTCTGTTTATCATCAGATAGATTGGGAGGGAGGGAGGGAGAGGGAGAGAGAGAAGCATCAATGTGAGAGAAAGACACCAACTGGTTGCCTCCCATATGACCTAACCAGGGCCAGGGACGAACTGCAATCAAGGTACCTGTCCTTGATCATAATTGAACCTGTGACTCATTGGTCTGTGGGCCGATGCTCTAACCACTGAGCCAAACTGGCCAGGGCACATTTTTCTTCTTTTTCAAGACTGTTTTCACTATTTGAGCCCCCTTGTGATTTCAAATGCATTTTAGGATTGGCTTTTCCATTTCTGCAACAAAAAAAAAGGCCTTTGGAATTTTGATAGAAAATGAATAAATCTGTAAATCACTTTGGGGAGTATTGCCATCTTAACAATAGTAGTTTTTCTAATTCATGAACATGGGATGTATTTCCATTTCTTTTGTCTTTAATTTTTTTCAACAATGTTTTATGCTTTTGAGTGTGTAAGTCTTGCATTTCTTTTGATAAATTTATTCTACATATTTTATTCTTTTTTATTCTACAGTAAACTTCATTTTTTTATTTTCCATTTTGGATTGTTCATTGCTAGTTTATAGAAATACAACTGGTTTTTGAGTATTGATCTATATCCTTCAACCTTACTGAGTTAATTTATTACCTCTAATAGTTTTTTTTCTGTGTGTTTGTGGATTCTTTGGGATTTTCTATATATAGGGTCATGTTGTCTTCAAATAGAGATTGACTACTTCCTTACCAATTTGGATGCCTTTGATTTCTTTTTCTTGCCTAATTGCAAGTAGCTCACTTTAGATTAAAAAACACAAATAAGCCCTGGCTGGTTTGGCTCAGCGGTTAGAGTATTGGCCTGAGGACTGAAGGGTCTTGGGTTTGATTCCCAGTCAAGAGCAAGTATCTGGGTTGCACATTCAATCCCTGGCCCCAGTTGGGTTTGTGCGGGAGGCAACTAGTTGATATGTTTTTCTTACATCAATGTTTCTCTCTCTCTCTTCCTCTTCTACTCTGTCTAAAAAAATCAATGAAAAAATATCCTTGGGTGAGGATTAACAAAAACAAACAAACACACAAATAAGTTGAAAGTAGAAGAATGGAAAAAGATATTTCATACACACAGGAATGCAAAGACAGCTGAAGTGGCTATACTGATATCAGAGGAATTATACTTTAACACAAAAATTATTTTTATAGCTATTTATTTATTTTCCATCACCATTTATCCCCCATATATCCTCTTTCATGTGCCTTGACCAGGAATCAAACTGGCAATTTCCTGGTGCATATGGGTGAACACTCAGCCACTGAGCCACACTGGCTGGCTAATTTCTTTCTTTCTTTCTTTCTTTTTTTTTTTTTTGCATGTATCTGGCCTATTTTCCTAACACCATTTATTGAATAGACTATCTTTATTCCATTGTATGTTTTTTCCCTCTTTGTCAAATAGTAATTAATTATAAATGTGTGGGTTTATTTCTGGGAAATACTAAAATTATTATTAGAGACAAAAAAGAATATGTAATAATAAAAGGGCTTGATGTTACAGCAGAAATATTGTGGAAATCTGTCAGAGAGACATCCATGCATGCACACGCTAAGGTTCTGTAGTTCAGAACCTGGATCAGACAACTTGGGCTGTGCCTGATGTCGTTTGCTGTAGTTTGTTAGCATGAGCAATCAGTAAACACCCAACCATGGTTTTAAAAAAGGATCTCTCAGCCCAGCTGGTCTGGCTCAGTGGTTGAGCATTGACCCATACACAAAGAGGTTGCCGGTTCAGTTCCCAGTCAGGGCACATGCCCAGGTTGTGGGCCAAATCCCCAGGTGGGGGGCATGCTGGAGGCGACCAATCAATGTTCTCTCTCCTTTTTTTTTTATCCTCACCCGATGATATTTTTGCACTTATCTTAGGGCAGGAGGGAGAGAGGGAGAAACATCGATGTGAGAGAGACACATCAACTGGTTGCCACCTACATGACCCCAACTGGGGCTGGGGATAAACTGCAACTGAGGTGTGTGCCCTTAGTAGGAACTGAACCTGGGTCTCTCTGGTCCGTGGGCCGATGCTCTAACCGCTGAGCCAAACGGGCCAGGGCTTGATGTTCTCTTTCATTGATGTTTCTATCACTCTCTCCCTCGCCATTCCCCTCTCTCTAAAAATCAATAAAGAAAGAAAAAATAAAAAAGAATCTCTCAGTAAACTATGCATAGAAGAAATTCTTCAACCTGGTAAAAGGTATTTATGAAAAACCCACAGCTAAACTCAAAAGCTTCTGCACAGCAAAAGAAACAACCATCAAAATGGAAAGGGAACCCACTGTATGGGAGAGCATAATTGCTAATGATACAACAGATAAGGGGTTAATCTCCAAAATATATAGAGTGCTCATACAACTCAACAAAAGGAAGACAAAGAACCCAATTCAAAAATGGGCAGAGGAACTAAATAGACACTCTCCAAAAAGGACATACAAATGGCCAAGAGACACATGAAGAAATGCTCAACATCACTAATCATCAGAGAGATGCAAATTAAAACAATGAGATATCACCTCACACCTGTCAGAATGGCCACCATCAACAAATTATCAAACAACAAGTGTTGGCGAGGGTGTGGAGAAAAGGGGACTCTAGTACACTGCTGGTGGGAATGCAGACTGGTGCAGCCACTGTGGAAAACACTATGGTGTTACCTCAAAAAATTAAAAATTGAATTGCCATTTGACCCAGTGATCCCACTTCTAGGAATATACCCTAAGAAGCCTGAAACACCAATCAGAAAGAATACATGTACCCCCATGTTCATAGCAGCACTATTTACAATAGCTAAGATCTGGAAACAGCCCAAGTGTCCATCAGTGGATGAATGGATAAAAGAGCTGTGGTAGATATACACAATGGAGTACTATGCAGCTGTAAGAAAGAAAGATCTCTTATCCTTTGAGACGACATGGAGGGACCTCGAGAGTATTATCCTAAGCGAAACAAGCCAAGCAGAGAAAGACAAATATCATAACAGTCTGAGGAACAGGGTAGACCCAGAGATGTGGAAGTAGGGTACAGACTGACAACCCTCAGAAGAGGGGGTGGGGGGGGGAAGAGATAAACCCCAGAACTTATACGCATGTATGCATAACTGATGGACATGGACAACAAAGCTGGGGATGGGGTGGGGGGATGGGGAGAAGGGTGTCAATGGGGAAAAAAGGAGAAACATCTGTAACAAAAATAAATTAATAAAAATAAAGCATCAGTGAGATTATATTACAGCAAAAAAAAAAGAAGAAGAAAAACCCACAGCTAGCATCATACTCAATGGTGAAGGATTGAAAGATTTCTTCCTGCTAATATGAAAACTGTATAAATCAAAGTCTTCCCTCCCAGGTTTTTTGTTGTTTTTGCTGATGCTTGTTGTAGTTGTCATTTATTTATTTCATGACTTGTGAACTGATTCTGCAAAAAGTCTGTATTCTTTGTTGTGTGTGGCCACAGATGTCTTTTATCTGTTTGTTTAGTGATCAGCTAATGATTGGACAGAATTTTCTTTAAATGTGGAACCAAAAAATATCTCCCAGTCTTTGCTGGAGGGGCTGTGTGCATGTTGGAGCATGCCTTCAACCCTCAGCTAGCCAGGTTACAGCTATGCAGTACACTTCCTTCTTGCACAGAGCCTCAAGGTCAGACAGAGCTTAAGCTTAAGATCTTCTCATGTTTTTCCTGAGCATGCACACACCTGCATACCGCCCTGAGTATGCATGTGGCCTTGTTCTAGGTAGGAGATGCTGATAGCTTAGATGAGGCTGTGGTGATGGAGAGGAAAAAATCTAGGCAATCTTAAGGAGGTAAAATGAACTGACTATTAAATATACAGATAGACACATACATTATCTTAAAAGAGAATTTTTAAAAATTCTGATAGTGAATAATTTAACCTTTTAAAACCTATGTGACAGATTATGACTATTTCCTTGTTGAATTCTGTAATAAATCTGTATTTGACTCCAAGACAATTGATCTATCTATTCAGAAAAACAAATTGTAAAAGGAAGTTATTATAAATCTTTTTCTAACAAGAAATTGTTCTCCCTAGTGGATATTTTGACATATGTGGTCTGGAAGCTAAGTGGCTTACCTGCCACTCGTGTAATTGGAAGTGGTTGTAATCTAGACTCTGCCCGTTTCCGTTATCTAATTGGAGACAAGTTGGGTGTCCATCCCACTAGCTGCCATGGTTGGATTATTGGAGAACATGGTGATTCTAGTGGTAAGTATAAGCCTATTTTCATTATGTAATCACACTTCTTATCTATAAGGATGTTTTTCTTTTTCTTTTTCTTTTTTTTTTTTTTGTTAATCCTCACCTGAGGATATTTTTGTATTGGTTTTTAGATAGAGTGTTAGAGAGGGAGAGGGAGAGGGTGAGGGAGGAGAGGGAGGAGAAAGAGAGGGAGAGGGAGGAGAAGAGGGAGGGGAAACATTGATGTGAGAAAGACACATTGATTGATTGCCTCCTGCATAACCTCAACAGGGGCCAGGGCTTTAACCTGATACCCTTTGTTTTGTTTTTTTGTGTTTTTTTTTTATCCTTACCCGAGGACATTTTTTTCTATTTTTGTTCAGATAGAGTGGGAGGGAGAGAGAGGAAGAGAGAGAGAGAGAGAGAAACATCGACGTGAAAGGGACACATTGAGTGGCTACCACCTGCACGACCCAACCAGGGCCGGGGACAAACTGCAACCGAGGTACATGCCCTTAGCGGGAACTGAACTCGGGTCTCTCTGGACCACAGGCTGATGCTCTAACCACTGAGCCAAACCGGCCAGGGCACCTGATATCCTTTGGTCCGTGTGCTGACTCTCTAAGTGCTGAGCCAAACCAGCCAGGGCAATGCTTATTTTCTTATTTAAGTTTTTATTAATTTTTTGGAGAGAGAGAGATAGAAACATTGATGTGAGAGAAACATTGACTGGCTGCGTCCTGCACGACCCCACTGGGGATTGAGCCTGCAATAGGGCTTCTGCCCTGACCAGGAATTGAACCGGACTGCTCAGTCCATGGGACAATGCTCAGATCACTAAGCCACACCAATGGGGCAACGCTTAGTTTTCTTTAAAGTCTATTAAAACAATTTTTTTTTCTTTATTGATTTTAGAGAGAAAGGAAGGGAGAGGGAGAGAGAGAGAGAAACATTAGTGAGAGAGAACATCAGCTGGTCGCCTCCTGCATGCCCCCCACTGGGGATCGGGCCCACAACCTAGGCATGTGCCCTGACTGGGAATTGAACCGGCCACCTCTTGGTGCATGGGTTGATGCTCAGCCACTGAGTCACATCGGCCGGGCATAATGTCTATTTTTTTGTGATATTAATATAGCTGTGTAACTTTTGTTTTATTGTTATTTCCCTGGTGTATCTTATCATTTTCTATTCCTTTACTTTATCTTTTGCATCATTGATTTAGTTACCACTCATTAAATTATGGATAGTTCATATAGCTGTTTTAAAAAGTCAATGAGTGTTTCTCTTATGTGGAGCACTTTCATTTATTGTTATTTTTTAAACAGCATTATTAAGGTATGATTCATATACCATAAAATTCACCCATTTAAAGTGTATAATTTACTGGTTTTTACTATATTCACAAAGTTGTGCAATCATCACCACAATCTAATTATGTAACATTTTCATCACCCCAGAAAGAAACTTGAACTCCTGAATTTACCCGTACCCTAGCCCCAGGCAACCACTAATTTACTTTCTGATTCTATAGATTTGTTTTATTCCAGACTTTTCATATAAATACATTTATATAACTTGTGATTTAAACTGTTGCTTAGGCCACACCAACTTCTTTCTTTTCTGAACTTAAATATTTAAGCTCTGCAGAACAATTAGAACTTTATACTTCTTACAGTGTTCTCTAATTGTGTCATATGTGTGAATCTTCTTTCCACAATGACAATACACTCATTAATAGGGACCATTCATTCAGCCATTCATTTGTTTAGTCAAAACATTTAATGAGCCCTTTTCCTTCTTTTTTTCCCTACAAGGGTCATATTAAAATAAATACTTTTGATTTTGACTTAGACAAATATTTTAATTTGACTTAATGGCTTTTGTTACTGTCTTAACTCAGCTCTTCCTCCTGAAAGTCTTTAAAAATAATTTTCCTGGTTATGTTTCAATTTCTCACATTTAATATTCCATTATTTTATTTGAAAACAAAGCAGTATATTCTGATTGGTTATTAATTTGAATATATTTAGTATTCTATTCAGCAAGATTTTCTTTTGTTTCTTTTCTCTTTTTCTGTTGAATTGATTAAACTTTCTTAAATTTCCATCATTACTTTGGATTATACACTCACTTTGTTAAGTGGTTACCTATAAATTTTTAGCATTCATACTTGACCTCAATGTGATTAGTGTTTTCATTCTTCTTTGGAACAATACAAAGACCTTAGAATGCTTTAAGTTTAATCATCCTCTTTCTGTCATATATGCAATTATTAGCCACTTTTCTGGTTCATCCTGTTTTTATATCCCCCAAACTAATTATTATTTGAGTAGTCAATACTATTATTTTTATTTATAAACATGTTTTCCAATTTTATTGCTTGTCTATATTTTGTGCATCTAACGTCTTCACTTTTTTTCTTCCTGAGGTGTATATAATCTGTCAGTATTGTTTATGTGAAGGTGTTTTAGCTTCACTCATTCTTTTAAGTTTTAAAAAAGTTTTAATTTATTGATTTGAGGGAGAGAGATTGAGATTGATTGATCAGTTTGTTGTTCCACTTACTTATGCATTCATTGGTTGATTCTTGTATGTGCCTTGACTGGGGATCAAACCTGCACACTTGGTGTATCAGGACGATGCTCTAAGCAACTGAGCTACTTGGCAGGGCAGCTTCACTTCATTCTTGAATGACAGTTTAATTGGATATGAGATTTTAGATCGACAGTTATTCCCCCTCAGCTCTTTGTTACTGTTGAGAAGTATGGTATTAATTTGTTGCTCTTTTCCCTCTTTGCTTGTAATATTTTATCTTTTTTTTTTTTTTTTTTCTTTTTGGTATGTGCCCCTAGCGGGAACCGAACCCGGGACTCTCTGGTCCGCAGGCCAACGCTCCAACCGCTGAGCCAAACTGGCCAGGGCTATTTTATCTTTTTAACCATTCTTTTCTTTGTGGATTCTATAATTGTATCTTCCTTTAAAATGCTTCCTATTTCACATAATTATAAATAAATTCTACCACGTATTTTTCTAACATAATTTTATTTTTTACATCTCCCTTTTTTGTCCATTTGAAACTTATTTTTGCCCTGGCCGGTTTGGCTCAGCAGTTGGAGCGTCGGCTTGCGGACCAAAGAGTCCCGGGTTCGGTTCCTGCTAGGGGCACGTTCAGAAAAAAGAAAAAAAAAAGAAACTTATTTTTATATATGGCATAAGGTAGTAATCTAAGTTTATTTTAAAAAATTACTAAATTGAAACAACTGATGCAGTACAAGTAAGACGAGCTCATTCTGAGATACATTTCTTTTAGTGCCATTATGGAGTGGGGTGAATGTTGCTGGTGTTACTCTGCAGAGTCTAAACCCTAAATTAGGAACTGATTCAGACAAAGAGCAATGGAAAAATATCCATCGACAAGTTGTTGAGAGGTAAAGTACTCATTAAGTTTCTTAATGTATTAATAATCAGTCGTAAGAACAAATGTCACAGAAAAAACATACAGTTGTTCTTTGTGTTTTGTGAGATAAATAATTTTAACCTATGAAAATCCTTGAATTCAGACTTATATTATGCATAGTTATTTGGGGGGCATTTTTCACAAAGAAAATGTACTTCACAAGAACTCCTATGTTTGAGGGTAATTTAGCAAGTAATTATGAGCATGGACTTTGGAACCAGGTTGCCACGTTTGAAAAAGTTATTTAAAATTTCAAACGCTCAGTTTCCAAGTTTTAAAAATGGGGATAATAATAGAGCCCACCTTAGAGGGCTGTTATGAAGAATAAATAAGTTAGGACATGTAAAATGCTTAGAATAGCACCTAGAACTTGTGTTCATCAAATGACTTGATGAAAAGAAACAAAAAAACCCATCAAGCCAATGCAGATGACCAGAAGTTAACTAGGTCTACTTATAAATGATGTGTCTGACTGTGTAAATCAGCCTTAACAGCACACATGATATTCCTTTATGCTTTAGTCAGGTTACATATTAGTAAAAGCTATAGAACCTAAACCTAACTCCTCTTCCATCTGGTCACCATCCGTTTGTTCTCTGTATCTATATTGTAATAGCTCCATTCTGACCCTCAGTTACTGCACGTATGCACCCTGGCAGTTTCTTTTCTGTAAACATAAGGGCCTTGAGACACCCAAAGAAAACTGTAAAGATAAGGGGTTGAGGATGGCCTTGGGAAACTCAGAGAAATCATGAGAAAAAAGAGATTAATAGTTACCCTGCTCTTCTCCCCCGTTCTCTGTATCAGCCCCCCTTAACGGTGCCAAAAGCGGCGCCAAGAGAATGTAGTTTTTTTTTCTGTAGTCTGTGCCTTTAAAAGCGGGCAACAAAGAAGGCTCGGGGCTGAGGATTTGGGGAAGCTGTACCCCCCCCCCCCCAGCCCGCCGGTGTAACAGCCCACCGGTGTAATAAAGTGCTCCTTTACAATTCGGCCGTGTGTCTCTGGTTATCTCGCCGTCAGGTTATAACATATATGACTGTTTCTGTTTTGTTTGTTCATTTATTTTGTTCTTTCTTTATTTTTTTTTGCATTTATCTTCAGACAGAGGGAGAAGGAGAGAGGGAGGAACAGAGAGAGAGAAACATCGACGTGAGAGACACATCAACTGGCTGCCAACCATACAACCCCAACCAGGGCTGGGGACAAACTGCAACCGAGGTACGTGCCCTTAGCGGAAACCGAACCCGGGACTCTGTGGTCCGCGGGCCGACGCTCTAACCGCTGAGCCAAACCGGCCAGGGCTATTTTGTTCTTTAGAGTCTACATATAAGTAAAAGCATAAAGTATTTGTCTTTCTCTATCAGACTTCTTTCACTTAGCTTAATACCCTCTAGGTCCAGCAGTGTTTTCACAAATGGTGAGATTTCATTCTTTCCTATGGCCGAGTAATATTCCATTGTATATATGTACCAAACCTTTTTTATCCACTTGTCTATTGATGGACACTTACGTTGTTTCCATATCTTGGCTATTATAAATAATGCTGCAGTGACCATGTGAATGCATATATCTTTTCAAATTAGTGTTTTGGATTATTTTTCAGATAAATACCCAGAAGTGGAACTGCTGGGTCATAAGGTAGTTCCATTTTTAATATTTTGAGGAACCTCCATACTGTTTTCCATAGTGGCTGCACCAATCTGCATTCCCACCAGCAGTGCACCAGGGTTTCCTTTTCTCCAGGTCCTCTCCAGCACTTGTTGTTTGTTGATTTATTGATAGCCATTCTGACAGGCATGAGGTGATAATCTCATTGTGGTTTTAATTTGCATTTCTTTTTTTTTTTAATCCTCACCCAAGGATATTTTTCCATTTATTTTCAGATAACAGTGAGAGGGAGGGGTAGAGAGAGAGAGAAACACTGATGTGAAAGAGACACATTGACTGGTTGCCTCCTGCATGACCCAGACCACCACCAGGGACAAGTTGCAACTGAGGTACATGCCCTTGACTGGAATCGAACCCAAGACTCTTTGGTCCAAGGGCTGACACTCTTAACCGCTGAGCCAAACCGGCTAGAGCTAATTTGCATTTCTATCATGATTAGTGATGTTTCCCAATAGTTTTTAAATTTTAAAAAATATTTTGGTTAATTCTCACTCAAGGATATTTTTCCATTGATTTTTTTAGATAGAGTGGAAGGGCGGGTGGGGGTGGGGAGAGAGAGAGAAACATTGATGTGAGAGAGACACATCAGTTGGCTGCCTCTCGCACGTCCCCAACCAGGTGGGGGGATCAAACCTGCAACCCAGGTATGTGCCCTTGACCAGGAATTAAACCTGAAGCCCTTTGGTCCGCAGGCCGATGCTCTAACTGCTGAGCCGAACCGGCCAGGGCAGCTGTTGTCATTTTTTTATTTGACAGTCTAAGGGAAAAGAGGTCAGTGCCCTGCCCCAGCCGGTTTGGCTCAGCGATTAGAGCATCAGCCTGCGGACCAGAGAGTCCCGGGTTCAGTTCCCGCTAAGGGCACATACCTCGGTTGCAGTTTGTCCCCGGCCCTGGTTGGGGTCGTGTGGGTGGCAACCACTTGATGTGTCTCTCTCACATCGATGTTTCTCTCTCTCTCTTCCTCCCTCTCTCCCTCCCACTTTATCTGACGATAAATGAGAAAATGTCCTCAGGTGAGGATAAAAAAAAAAAAAAAAGAGGTCAGTGCCCTGACTAAATAGTTAGGTATTGCATATTTTAAAAATTCTTGTGGCACACCAGTTGAAAAATGATTAAGATGACATTTCCCACTGAAGCCCTATGTGATTTGAATACCAAATACCGTAACACATTACAGATCAGTACTCATTCCAGTTAGTCCTCTCAACAATGCAGTGTTCAAAATTAAATTATTTACCCTTTGGTTACTTAGCAGAGGATCTATAATAATTAAAAAATACTCAGCCCTGGCCAGTTTGGCTCAGCAGTTGGAGCATCAGCCCGCAGACCAAAGAGTCGCGGGTTTGATTCCAGCCCAGGGCATGTACCTTGGTTGTGGTTTGGTGCCTGGCCCTGGTTGGGGTTGTTCAGGGGGCAACCAGTCAATGTGTCTCACTCACATTGATGTGTCTCTCCCTCTCCCTGCTCCTCCCACTCTGACTGAAGATAAATGGAAAAAGTATCCTTGGGTGAGGATTAAAAAAAAATCCACAGCCCTGGCTGGTTTGGCTCAACGGTTAGGGCATTGGCCTGTGGACCAAAGGGTCTTGAGTTCCATTCCAGGTCAAGGGCACCTACCTGGGTTGCAGGTTTGATCCCTGGCCCCAGTCGGGGTTGTGTGCGAGGCAACCAGTCAATGTGTCTCTTTCACATGATGTTTCTCTCCCTCTCTGTCCCCTTCCCTCCCTTCCACTCTGTATAAAAATCAATGGAAAAATATCCTCAGGAGAGGATAAACAACAACAACAAAAACCCTCTGAATACTGATAGTATTTATCTAAAAACAACACAATTCTTTGTATTGCTTATTTATAAATAATTTCTAGATGAAATCTGAGAAAATGTTAATGGAATGACATTGACTTGTAGGTTGTTTCAAAATGGACGCTTGAAATATATTCTTTTCTCTAAGTTGACTTCTCATTAATTTGATTTTCTTACTTTCTACAACTGTAGTGCCTATGAAATTATCAAGCTGAAGGGATACACCTCTTGGGCTATTGGCCTATCTGTGACAGATCTGGTAGGATCAATTCTGAGAAATCTTAGAAGAGTGCATCCAGTTTCCACTATGGTTAAGGTAGGCTCAAATTGCTCTTTGTTTATTATCTTTAATATTTGTTGGGTCCTTACTATGTGCCAGGCATTTTACAAGATGTTGAGAATATAATGGTGAACAAAAGACAGAGACCCTGACCTCATAGAAGTTAATGAAAAAAATGGACTTAATTAAACAATCACAAAAGAAAATATATAATAACAAATTATGCCAAGTGCTATGATGAAAAACTAAAAAGTGCTAAGAGTATACGATCAGAGAATTTAACTACTCTGGGAAGGGGGCATAGGTGGTGGTTAGGGAAGTCTCCCCAAAGAAGTAAAATGTGACCTAACCCAAGTAATGAGTAAGAGTTTATTTGGAAGGCAGGGCTAATATTCCAAGCAGAGGGAACACATGTGCAAGAGGATCTGACTGAGGTAGATGTAAGTAGAGGACACTTGAGGATCTGAAAGAAAGATCATTTATTGAAATGCAGAGAGCAAAGGGAAGTGCATGGTGAAAGCAGAAGCAAGCAGGATCAGGCCACCGAAAGGAAGAGGGTAGGCTGAGGAGGTGGCAGCAGGTCATGGTCAGCACACAGGGCCAGGCTGGGTCCCAGGGGTCAGGGCCCTTGTTTTTAGCCCACCCATCAGCCCGCAAATGGCATGATGGGATGGACATTCATTCTTCAGTTCTAGTCAGAGAAGCCCTGTCTAGAAGGAAGAGAGACAGAGAAAGTAGAGGGAAACCAATTCCTGGAACACTGGCAGGGAAGCAGAGGGTTTCTTTCCCCAGCCACAGTGACCTTCCTGATGCCAACCAACCTCTGGAAGCTCATGTTAAAAAACTTCACCTCTGTATAACTGGATGCTAGTTCCTGGTAACTGTTTATAATCGGACCTGGAGGAAGAACAAGACCTTCCCATTGCCTCCCCCAACCCTAGACTCAACCCCAAAGGGTGGGGTAGGAAAGAGCAATGAGTGGTGAGAGATGGGGAGGTATGAGGCATCTACTGGGTCTTCTTATCTTCCAGGGATAGTAGGGAGGAGGCAGAAGCTTGTTTATGGGCATGCAGGCATTGTGTGGGTTGTGCAGCTTTTAATAGACTTTCTGGCAGCTGCTTCTCTGGCCTTGGATTCAGCTGCAGTAGAGGGAACATTAGGGCTGTTGACCAGAGGTTCACTGGGCCCAGGATAGGGCAGTGGCCATGACTGCACTTGTGCCATAGGCCCTGTACATCATGGGAGGTTTAGGATAGAAGTCAGGTGGGGGCAGTGAATAGAAGTATCCAGGAGGGCAGGAGTACATTCCATTGACAACTGGTGGGGGCCCTGCTAGGCATGAGAAGAGTACCCATACCCATAAGTTCCATAGGAGGTTTCACCTCTGGAGACTTGAGATGCCATCTGTAGCATCCATTGTCCAAATTCAGTGGTACTCCCTGGTGTAAAGATCAATTTATACAAAACAGAGCCTTCTCAGCCACTTCCTGCTTCAGAATTCACTGTTCCTTTGATGTAGTTTATGCCAAACACAGTTCTTTATCACATAAAATGACAACATGAAGGACTGCATGGCATCCTTTCCCTTAGACAGAAGGATGACCCAGTAAGGGGTAAGGTAGAGAGTGCCTTTCTTGGTCCCTTAAAGGCCTCTGGCATGTTGTTCCTGTTACTGAACACAAGTTCCACATGGTCATAGGAAATTAGGATGCTCTTGGTATTGTCACTGATCACTTAACTACCCCCTGAGTGATTCTTGTGCTCTGTAGTCTCTCCAGTGTACTCTTATTCTGAAGCTCTCTTGCATAGCTGCTTTCCCATGTCAGGTTACTGAACAATAATCTAATTTTGTCTTTTAGGGCTTATATGGAATAAAAGAAGAAATCTTTCTCAGTGTCCCGTGTGTCTTGGGGCAAAGTGGTATCTCAGATGTTGTGAAAGTTAACTTGAATTCTGACGAGGAGGCCCTTTTTAAGAAGAGTGCAAGCACACTTTGGGATGTCCAGAAAGACCTGGTATTTTAAAGCTTTTTAATGTTGCACTGTTTTATAGAACAGAAGATAACAGACTGTATATTTTACATTTTGAAAGTATTTTCATCTGATTTGAAAAATATAAGAAAACATTGGAGATCTATAGCATACTTCCAGACTCTCAAGGCTAGAAAAAGGAAATGGTAAAGAGGTTGCTCCTCTTTTATGAATCTCTTGTAGCTCTATTCTGATGCTGCCCAACTTGTACAAATATAAGAGTTGCCTTCAGCTTTAGTAGAATATATATAATAATCTCTTATAATATAGAACTTAAGATTTTTTTCACAAAACAGCGAGTACTTTTTCTAGTATTGAAATTTCGTCTTGTGCTTTCTTCCCTTAGGGAACCAGCATATTCACTTTATATTGCTGCATTAGCTTCACGTGTCTATGTATAATTTTTACAGAGAACTTATTTTTAAGACCATGTATATCAGAAGGAAAATAGAAATATAACTTTGGTGTAAAAATTTTTAAATGAAATATCTTCAATCCTGCAAGTATTATACCAGTTCATATAAATTCAAATTGTTAATTTGGTGTCTCTGTTGAAATACTACACAGGGAGCTTAGGCCATCAGATATAAGTGAAAATTATGCATTGTGGAAAATAAATACAAGAAAATTTGTCTTGGCTTGTGTGATTAACTCAAACTAATGTGAAACCTGGAACCTCTGATTTCCAACTTTCAATTTGGAAATCTGGATTACATTTCTTTCTAATTATTCTTGCTGTGTATGGTTAAAAGGTCACTATGACATGATTTCTGCCCTCCAGTATCTCACAGTGAGTATTTAAGGTACATCAACTAATTGATTATTAATGAATACTTGACGACAGTCAATTGGCAGCTCTCTCTTTGTGTCCACTGTATGAGTGAATGTGCTTCTTTTGATTTATATATGCAAATATATACAATACATGTAATATGTAACATATGTATATTTCCTTGATTCCACAAAGAATTAGGCAGCTGTAGGAAATATTAATGAAACAAAAACTAAGAACTCAGGACCCAGGTAATTTACAAATTAGACTAGTGGGGAAAGTTAGAGGGCAGCTATGCAGGCCCTGAGGACTGGCACGGCTCCAGTGCAGGCGCACTCATTTGCTAAGAGTCACAGTTCACCCTGTTATTCTTACTACCCTAGTCATCTACTACTGAACAGGATTAGTTTCCCATTATTTTGTTCTTTTTCGTTTTTAAAAATAACACTTTCCTTGAATGCACAAAATAAGGTCATGAGTGAGAGTTTAGGTAGGATGGGGAGGGAAGAGGAATCTTCTGTGGCTTTTGCCTTTTTTTTAAAAGCTCCTCTTTGGGGCCTGCTGGTGGAGGTGAGCTGTGGGGCCGCCTTCCTGCACCCACTGTTCGCCTGATGGTGCGGGCTGCGCTTGGACCAGCAACGCTGAGCGCCCGGCTGCTTGCACCATGTCGTCGGGTCTCCGCGTCTCCGCGCTGTCGACTTCCCCAGCTGGAAGCGACACATCTCGGAGGAGCTGAGGCGCCCGGACGGGGGAAAAAACATTTGTGTTTTTATAGGAAGGGTGAGTATTGTCTTGTTAAATGTGCATATATGTGTTCATGATAGGGGTGTGTTGTGTTTACTTGGGTCATTTATGTAAACCATATTTCTTTTTGTGGGTCATGGTCCAAAAACCTGAAAGCCATTCTTCATCAGAGCACCTTAAATGGAATCATTCTAGAGTCTTACTGTTTTCTATTTCTATATGCTCACGTTTGCATATTAAATTTGATGGTTTGTATGAGAACAGTACCCATTAAAAAAATAAATAAATAAAAGCTCCTCTTTGTACACCAAATTAAAATTTCATTTTAGGAAATCCTGGCAGAGATTGAAAAGCTGTAAATTATAGTTTCTACAGTGAATGTTCTAGGAAGTACAACTACTCTACATCATGTATTCTCAGTGGGGGCAGTATCACCCCCAAAGGGTGAAAATTGGTGTGTGTGTGTGTGTGTGTGTGTGTGTGAAAACCTTAGATATCACAAGGGTTTGGCTCTCTAAAGTGCAACCCTGCGGGGCCGGGGGGTTGAAAAAATAAATAAATAAAAAAATAAAGTGCAACCCTACCAGATGAAATCTTATTACTTAATATTTAATTTCATGAGGTGGGAGAACCAAACAATTAGGGGGAAATGAGGGAGAGAAAATGAAAAAACAAGTTGATAAACACTGCCTTACATTTTATGAAATTATTTGTCAGATGTGTATTATGTATGATGATTCACAAATGAGTTAGGAAAACAGTTAATTAGGTGGAACATAGCAGGAGAAGAGATGTGGAAATCGGTTTATTTCAGACTAAGGGATAAGAGGGAAATTTTGGATTCTACACTTAATGAACTGAGTTTTCTCTTCCACTTGTAGAGGTGGTTATCAGCACTGCACTGATCCAATTCTTGGGGTTTCATATCTTATTTAAAAATCCCTGTTGCTGGCCCTGGCCAGGTAGCTCAGTTGGTTCGAGTTTCATCCTGATACACCAAGGTTGCAGGTTTGCTCTCCAGTCAGGGCACTGCAAGAAGCAACCAGTGAATGCATAAACAAGTGGAACAACAAATCCATGTCTCTCTCTCTCTCTCTCTCATTTTTTCTAAAATCAATTAAAAAAATTAGCCAAAGCCCGGCCGGTGTGGCTCAGAGGTTGAGCATCGATCCGTGCACTAAGAGGTCACTGGTTTGATTCTGGTCAGGGCACATGCCCAGGTTGTGGGTCTGATCCCCAGTGGGGGGCATGCAGGAGGTGGCCAATCGATGTTCTCTCTCATGGATGTTTCTCTCTCTCTCTCTCTAATATCAATAAAGTAGCCCTGAGATCTCCTATAGCCCTGGTGAAAAATTCCCCATCAAGTGTCAAAAGTCCTTATTGGATACATCCAGACAAAGTCTGGTTAGAGAACGCTTTACTTGGGCTCTCTGGTGGATGGGTTCTGGGAAAGCCTTGCTCCTTTTGATAGCCAAAGCCCGCTAGCTCAGCGTGCCTGCTGCGTCTCCTGCGGTTGGAGCGCAAGGAGGCTCTTTGAAGATGTCTAAGCACAGATACCCGAACCAGCCAACTGCGTGCAGGTGACAGGCAGCAGGCGCAGGTGCAGTGCCTCAGAGCCCCGGGCTCCAGTCCTCACGCCTAGGCTGGGTGTGCTGGGCCCATGAGGCCTCTCGAGCAGGGCGCAGCCTGCGCAGCCTCGGTAATCAACGGCTTTCCTCCTCGGACCTCAGCCAGCTTTCCTTAGCTCTCTTCCTCAGCCTCTCCAGGGAGTGGCCATGAGCTGGGCAGCGGGAGTCCTGCGGACCAGCTGGAGAGTGGACGCAGCGGGAGCGAATTTCTTTTGCCGGGGATAGCCCTGGGTCCCCTCTGGGCGGTACGCACCCTCCTCAGGGGCGCTGGCCCCTCTCCCGAGTGAGTGTGGCCGGAGGTACCTCATGCCTAGCTGTACTTGGCCCTGGGCCTGTGGTCTCTGGACTCGGTTCTGGAGCTGACAGCTGGAGGATGGGAGAACGAGGGTGGAAGGGGGGAGAGAGCCACCCTGGCAGTAGTTTCAGCTTTGGTGAAGTAGCTCCTTTTCCTTCCTTCATTCCCTCTCAATCGTACACACCTTCCTCCTCCCCTTGGTTGGCCTCCTGGATGCTGAGCTGCTGGTCAGAAACTACCCAGCTTCTTTGGCAGTCAACTTTGTCATTCCCTGCTGTGTCTGATGCACCTTGCTCCCCTCTGGCGCCCAGGAGTTCTCTCCAGACCAATTCCTAATCTGGAAGTGGCTTTGCAGCTTTTCTCAGCTATTAGGTTTCCGAGATGGCGGCTGTCAAGCGTGAATTTATTAAGAATTTCATGTCAGAGGAAGCGATTCATCACAACATCTCCATTATAGGAACTGATCGGTTGGTGTGGCCTGTGCAATCAGCATCTTACTAAAAGTAAGTTACGCGCTTTGTGCCATCGGGTTAGCCAAGGTTTCCTCGGGTGGAGGTTAAGGGCACTGCATATGGTTTTGCAAGTTGTGTCCATTTCAAGGGTTGAGTGGAAGCCGTATCTGCTTAACCCAGGGGAAGAGGTGCCTTTTTTTTTTTTAAATCCTCACCTGAGAATATGTTTTTATTGATTTAAGAGAGAGAGGAAGGGAGAAGGGAGAGAGAGAAACATCGATGTGAGGGAGAAACATCAATTGGTTGCCTTCCGTACGTGCCCCTACCAGGGATCGAACCCAAAACCTGGGTATGTGCCCTGACTGGGAATTGAACCCGTGACTCTTCGGTGCACTGACGATGCTCCACCAACTGAGCCACACGGGCCAGGGCCAGGTGCCCTTTTTTAACTTCAAATTTATTTTAATGATATGTACAGGAGTTAACAAATTACAACTAAAACAGAATCAGTAGTGTTAATTCCACATAACTTAAAAATCATGCAACACGAGGGTAAAAACAACAGCTTTGTTCATATACAAAAGGGTATTATTTTGAGACTTTTGATAGTATATTGAAATTTTTAACAAGCTTTTTTCAAAGAGTATTTTATGGAAATTTAAAGACCTGATTAGTTAATACATTATTAGGAAAGATAATAAACATTATTAGTAAAGTGAGGTTATAATCAATTAATTTCACAATTTTACCAGGTATAGAGTTGAATTAGTCTCATGAAATAGATGCATGGTTAACAAAATAGTTTTGAAAAAGATCTCATATTGAAGCTATGTATTAATTTTGTCAAACCAGGTTATATAAATCAATAGTCAAGTTTACTCAGTTAAAGAAAATATGCTATTACTTTCTTTCTTTCTTTTTTTTTTTTTATCCTCACCGGAGGCTATTTCTCCATTCATCCTTAGAGAGATTAGGAGGGAGGGAGGGAGTGGGAGAGAGAGAGAGAGACATCGAGACATTGATTTGAGAGAGACACATCGACTGGATGCCTCCCACGCAACCCCGACCAGGGCCCGAGACTAACTGCAATCGAGGTACGTGCCCTTTGCCGGAATCTAACCCAGGTCTCATTGGTCTGCGGGCCAACGCTCTAACTGCTGAGCCAAACCGGCCAGGGCTGCTATTCCTTTCTTATACTCATAAATAAGTACTTATATAGTCTTTATATACAAGTGAAGAAAAGTTCATTGTAAAAAATATACTGCCAATCCACTTATGGTTGAGGTAGCTTACACATTAAATTGCATTGATGAAAATGTCCAATTTAAATCATATTCAACCAGCATAAATATTTAAGCGGAGTATTGTGGTAAACAATAGAGAAAAACAAATTATTTTATTTTGTCACTGAGTAGCATTCTACTTCTCAGCTTAGAATGCTATGGAAAGGCTCAACATTTAATTTAATCGAAGCCAAGACCCACTAGACTTAAACAAAGTGAATGTTTCAAAGTGCATAATTTCCAACTCATTCACTTGTAATATCCAATTCCAGTTCATCAGCAAGAAAATAAAATGTACTTGGCTATAAAAATACTAAGGAATGTTACTGAAAAAGAAAGGCTATTTGGTAGAAGTAACTACAAAAATAATTAGTGTAAATCTCTATAAAGCTTTAATGCAAGAACTTCAGTACACTTTCTTTCCATAAACCTTAAAGCATGATCATTACCAAGATTTAAAATGTCCACTTTTCAAGTACTTGAAAACAAGTTGCAACAGAATGTCTCTTCAAAAATTAAGCAACAGGAAGGGTCATGCAGGTGTCATTCTGCTAACATTTGGGGACACTGATACCTGTGTTGGGTTGTCATCTCTGGCTCCACTGGCAGCAAGTACAGGCAAGGAGTTACTCTGACATGCAGGTGTGGGTCAGCCAGTCACACCAACATGTTCATCTTCACCAGTGTCTGAATCTGGTGTTGTAGCTTCACTCTCCTGAAAACCCAGGAGCTCACAAACTTTGCTTGTGGCAATTCCTTGCATTTTACCATCTGTAGAGAAATTGCTTCTGCCTTGCATAGTACATCTTTTTTTTTTTTATCCTCACCCGAGGACATTTTTCCTTTTTTTTTTTTTTTGTTTAGATAGAGTGGGAGGAAGAGAGAGGAAGAGAGAGAGAGAGAGAAACATAGACGTGAAAGGGACACATCGAGTGGCTGCCTCCCGCACGACCCAACCAGGGCCGGGGACAAACTGCAACCGAGATACATGCCCTTAGCGGGAACCGAACCCGGGTCTCTCTGGACCGCAGGCCGACGCTCTAACTGCTGAGCCAAACCGGCCAGGGCCATAGTACATCTTATACATCAGTTTTCATGGACAATTCATTTATATGTTGTGCTATTCAGAGAATAAATTTTTACATGGTAGTTCAGTCCACATTACCTCCCATAATTGAAGAATATCTAGAAAACTAAATTCCCTTTTAAATCTGATTAAAAGCCATCTGAAGCAAAAATAAAGGTATCCAGAGACCTGAGATTCTAAGTAACTGCAAAATCTGCTGTCCAACAATCGAAGTAAGGTACTTAGTTGAATTAGCTGGGTCTTCATGCCTTGCATTTGTTGTTCAAAATTCTGATGTTGGACTTGCTCTTTCTGGGCTCCGCGTCGGGGAGGCAGCTTGAAAGGCCCCAGAGACATGCGGGGAAGAACTGAGTTTGGCATCGGGGCGAGGGCTGGAGAGGCGGCTTTCTCCTGGACAGACGTGCTGGCAGAGGCCGTTGTTCCTTTGGTGAGCCCTTCCCTCACGAAGCAGGCAGAGGGCACCTTATCTGGGACTCCAGCAACCTGGCTCCCAGGTGCTCTTTTTTTTTTATCCTCACCCGAGGACTTTTTTTTTTTTTTTTTGCATTTATCTTCGGATAGAGCAGGAGGGAGAGAGGGAGGAAGAGAGAGAGAGAGAAACACTAATGTGAGAGAGACATATCGAGTGGTTGCCACCCACACGACCCCAACCGGGGCCTGGGACAAACTGCAACCGAGGTACGTGCCCTTAACGGTAACCGAACCTGGGACTCTGGTCTGCGGGCTGACGCTCTAACTGCTGAGCCAAACCAGCCAGGTCCCAGGTGCCCCCCCCCCGCTTTTTTTTTTTAACTTCTCTTTATTGTTGAATGTATTACAGATGTTCCTCATTTTTCCCCCATTGCCCCCCTCCTCCCCATTCCCGCCTCCCTCCTGCCTTTCTCCACACTGTTGTCTGTGTCCATTGGTTATGCATATATACATATAAGTTCTTTGGTTTATTTCTTCCCACCCCCCAACCCCCCTTCCCTTTGAGGTTTGTCAGTCTAACAACCAATTTGTACTTCTTAATCCCTTCACCTTTTCCACTCATCCCCCCAGCCCCCACCCATCTGGTAACCAACAAAATTTCTCTGTATCTATGAGAATGTTTCTGTTATGCTTGTTCATTTTGTTTGTAGATTCAATTGTTGATAGATATGTATTTATTGCCATTTTGTTTGTTGATATTTTTTTTATCTTCAAGAAGACCCTTCAGCATTTCATATAATAATGGTTTGGTGGTGATGAACTCCTTTAGCTTTTCCTTGTCTGGGAAACTCTTTATATGGCCATCGATTCTAAATGACAGCTTTGCAGGATAGAGTAATCTTGGTTGTAGGTTCTTGCTTTTCATCACTCTGAATATTTCTTGCCACTCCCTTCTGGCCTGCAAAGTTTCTTTTGAGAAAGCTGACAGTATGATGGGAACTCCCTTGTAGGTAACTAACTTCTTTTCTCTTGCTGCTTTTAAGATTCTCTCTTTGTCTTGAACCTTTTGCATTTTGATGATGATGTGTCTTGGTGTGGGCCTCTTGGGGTTCATCTTGTTTGGCACTCTCTGTGCTTCCTGGACTTGTATGTCTGTTTCCTTCACCAAGTTAGGGAAGTTTTCTGCCATTATTGTTTCAAATAGGTTTTCGATTTCTTGTTCTCTCTCTTCTCCTTCTGGCACCCCCAAGATGCGAATGTTGGCACTCTTGAAGTTGTCCCAGAGGCCCCTTACACTATCCTCATTTTTTTGGATTCTTTTCTTTTTGCTGTTCTGATTGGGTGTTTTTTGCTTCCTTATATTCCAAATTGATGATTTGCTTCTTGGCTTTACCTACTCTACTACTGAATCTGTGTAAACTATTCTTTATTTCAGTTAGTGCCTCCTTCATTTCTAACTGTGCATCCTTCATTTCTGACTGGTCCTTTTTTATGCTCTTGAGGTTCTCTCTAAGTTCACTGAGGTTCTCACTAAGTCCATTGAGCATCCTTATAAGCAGTATTTTGAACTCTGCATCTGTTAGGTTGCTTAACTCCATTTCACTTAGTTCTTTTCCTGGAGTTTTGTTGTTCTTTCATTTGGGACCTGTTTCTTTGTCTCCTCATTTTGGCTGCCTCCCTGTGTTTGTTTCTATGTATTACTTAGCGAGAGGTATGGGGCTAGCTGAGACCAGATGCTGCTTGTTTGAAAGAATTTGGGAAAAGCTGAAGCAGGATCCAAGACAGGCCAATCCTATGGTCAAGTAACTGGCAACAGCTTGGGTGGGCCTGGAAGTTGGGTGGGGCGGGGCCTCAGGGAATCACCAGGGCGGGGCCAACAGTGTGAGCCAGGTAGCTGGAGTCCCAGATATGGCGGCGTCCGGCCCAGGGAAGGGCTCACCAAAGGAACAAGAGCCTCTGATAGCACGTCTGTCCAGGAGAAAGCTGCCTCTCCAGCCCTCGCTCCAATGCCAAACAGCTCAGTTCTTCCCCATATGACTCTGGTGCCTTTCAAGCTGCCTCCCCCACGCTGGAGCCTAGAGGGTGCGAGTCCGAGTAAGTCCGTGCACGGGCCCTTTAAGAGGAGCTGCCGGGGGCTCCAGCCGCCTCAGCCTCAGTTCCCGCTGGTTTGTCCAGCCAGAAGTTATGGGGATTCTCTTCCTGGCACTGGAACCCTGAGCTGGGTGCCTGGTGTGGGACGGGGACCCCTCAGTCCTCAGGGAGGACCTTCCCAGCCGAGGTATCGTCCTGATTTTTATCCACCACACGTGGGTGTGGGACCAGCCCGTCGCGCCTCCGCCCCTCCTACCAGTCTCGATGCGGCTTCTTCTTTAATTTCGTAGTTGTAGGACTTCCATTCAGCTTGATTTCAAGTGGTTTTGAATGATGGTTGTTCTGCAGTTTAGTTGTAACTTTGATGTGGTTGTGGGAGGACGCGATACCGCGTTTACCTACGCCGCCATCTTCCCAGGTGCCCTTTTTAATGGCTCCACCCAGAGTGGTCTTTTTCTAGTGCTTATGATAGTATTATATGTGTAAGAAGCGTCTGTGTGAAAGCATGTTGACATTTGACTTTTTTGCTTGACTAAGAAACTCAGCTCACAATTAAATACATTAAAAATTTTTTTTCTTTATTGATTTTTAGAGAGAGGAAGGGAGAAGGAGAGAGATAGGAACATTGATGAGAGAGAACATCGATTGGCCGCCTCCTGCATGCCTCCCACTGGGGATCAGACCCACAACCTGGGCATGTGCCCTGACCGGGAATCGAACCAGTGACCTCTTGGTGCATGGGTTGATGCTCAACCACTGAGCTACACCAGCCGAGCACAATTAAATACATTTTTAAAAAAAATCTGGAGAAATAGGTGGCAGATAAAAGAGTATGCAACCTGTCAGTTGTGGTAGCTGTCCTATTATGTACCAAGCACAGGTCATTTTCCTTTCAAAATCTCTCCCATTTCTTAGTCTCTATCTTTATTTCCCTTCATTCTTTATTCATGTTAGGTTGGTTTTAGTGTTTAGTTGTTCTTCGTATTGATGTAGCTGATAAAATTATCTTCCAGTTTAATGGCTAGACATAGGACTAAGTGGATTCTGAACCCTTTCTAAGAATATTACCCTTATCTGAACTCATAAAGGTTTAGTAAATCATAAACTATGAGCTATGCTTTTCTTAATGGAGTATTTATAAAGTTTCTTTGTTACCTTTCTATCGCCTTTAATCTTGGCATGATTTATTAAATTTAAAGGATTTGCATTGGGTTTCATACCTAGATGACATAGTATCCTTAAGACACATCAGCTGCTGTTAATTGCTGCTCTTGGTAATCATATGAATTCTCCATGACTCGTTTTCTCCTACAAACTATAATGTTTTTATCCGCAGTATCCTCAATGCTGATGAATATACATACATGAAAACCAATACATTTGTTTTCAACATAAAAATTATAATAATAATATGCTTTATATACATTATCTAATATAATTAATTCCCCAGAGTAATTATTAGATCTAATTTATAGAGGAGAAAAAAGGCACAGATTATCTCAGTTTGCATGAGATAAGTATACAGATAATATGTATGGATAATATTGTCTCTACTTTGAAGGGCCTTTCTGGGAAGGATTGCGCCCTAGCCCTAAAAATAATAGCGACAAGCCTGGCCGATGTGGCTCAGTGGTTATCATCGACCCATTCATCAAGAGGTCACTGGTTCAATTCCCGGTCAGGGCACATGCCCAGGTTATGGGCCAAATCCCCAGTGAGGGGCATGCAGGAGGCGGCCAGTCGATGTTCTCTCTCATCGATGTTTCTATCTCTCCCTCTCCGTTCCTCTCTCTCTAAAATCAATAAAGAAAAAAATATTAAATAATAATAATAATAATAGCGACAAGCTCCTAGAGCTTGAATTTTATGATGTTGCAAACTATAGCATTGTATATCTTAGAAAATGTGGTGCACAATCTCTCTACAAAACCCCAGGTTAAGGCTTACATTAATCTCTCCCTCTCCTGGCCCTGACTTTGCAACTTTGTTTTATTTAAGGTTATGATATCTTAGAAGCTCCTTGCTGATGAAGAAGGATCTCCATAGGAACTGTTTAGTAATTTGTTGGCAGGAATTTATGGTGCAAACCTAGTAAAGAAACAGCAATGTCTTTGAAATTACTGAATTAGACCATAATACATAAACTTCCATTACTATAGTGTGATATCCATGAATCTTTATTTCGTTTAGTGTTGTATCCCCAGTCTAGAACAGTGCCTATTGGAATAGACACTTAGTAGCTAAATGAAAGAATTGCTAGGCCTGGCTGGGTGGTTTGGTTGGTTGGAGTGTTGTCCTGTATACCAAAAGGTTTTGGGTTCGATCTCTGGTAGGGGCTCCAACTGATCCATGTTTCTCTTTTACAATGATGTCTCCCTCTCTCTCTCCCCTCCCTCCCTTCTTCTCTCTAAAGTCAATTAAAACATCCTTGGGTGAGGATTTTTAAAAAATGAATTGCTAAAAGCCAAATGCATGTTAAAAGGGAAAAAGCACTGGATAGCAAATAGAGTGGATATTCTACCCATTTTCATTTTTATAAATAGGGAAATGGTCCAGAGAGATTGAATTAGAATACATTTTTTATAGACTTTATTTTTTAATTTATTTTTGTTAATCCTTACCTGAGGATATTTTTTCCATTGAGTTTTAGAGAGAGAGAGAGAGAAACATTGATGTGAGAGGGTCACATCGATTGGTTGCCTCCTGCACGTGCTCCCATAGGGGACTGGAGATCGAACCTGCAACCCAGGTATGTGTCTTTGGGAATCAAACTCATGACCCTTTGGTATGCAGGCCAACACTCTAACATTGAGCCACATGGGCCAAGGCTAGACTTTATTATTTTTATTTAAAAAAATTTTTTTCTTTATTGATTTCAGGGAGAGAGAAAGGGAGAGGGAGATAGACATAGAAACATCGATGAGAGAGAACACAGACTGGCTGCCTCCTGCATGTCCCCCACTGAGGATCGGGCCCACCACCTGGGCATGTGCCCTGACCGGGAATCGAACCAGCAACCTCTTGGTGCATGGGTCGACACTCAACCACTGAGCCACACCGGCTGGGCTCTATTAGAATTTTTCTGGTGTTTTTCTCGTGGTTATACTGGGATTATGGATTTTTGGGAGGAAGACACAAAGGTAAAGTGTGGTTTTCCTCAGATCTCATCCAGAGTATGTATATGGTCAACATGCATTATCATGGTTGATGTTGACTTCAGTCACCAGGCTGAGGTGGTGTTGGGTTTCTCTACCGTAGAGTTACTCCTTTTTTCTCCCCTTTCCATACTGTGCTCTTTGGAAGGAAGTCCCTATGCACAGCCCACACTTAGAGTGGGGAGTTATGCTCCTCTCCTTGAGGGTGGAGTGTCTACATAAATTATTTGGAATTCTTCTGCATGGGAGATTTATGTTTCCCCCGTTTATTAATTTAATCATTTATTAATATCAGTATGGACTCATGGATTTTATTTTATATTTTGGGTTATAATCCAATACATATTTATTTACTTTGCATCTCAAATTATTCCAGCATCGGCCATTGGGACCTCATTCTGTCGGCTATTGTGTCCCTTTGACAACCCCATTAACACAGGCTTTTTTTAAAAAAAAAAATTTTCTTAGTTTCTGGCACTATAAGATGTTTTGGTCCGGCTGGTGTGGCTCAGTGGTTGAGCATCGACCCATGCACCAAGAGGTCGCCGGTTCGATTCCCGGTCAGGGCACATGCCCAGGTTGTGGGCCCAATCCCCAGTGGGGGCCATGCAGGAGGCAGCCAATTGATGTTCTCTCTCATCAATGTTTCTATCTCTCTCTCTCCCTCTCATTTCCTCTCTCTGTAAAATCAATAAAGGAAAAAAAAAAAAAGATGTTTTGGCTTCTTCATCTTTTATATTTTTGGCTCCAGCCCTAAATCAGCCTTTTCCCCAAGGAGCCTTGGTTCTTTTTATTGGGGATTGTGTTATAAACCAAGATCTGGGTGCTAAGTGTGCTCATGGCTACCGGGGTTACAGTACATTTTTAAAACAGTCTTTCAAAGATAACTTTATCAATACTGCATAATTCTGTTTCATAGTACTCCAATCTCTGTGAATAATTCAGAGTATCCAAAAAGCATGGGCATCTCATTAAGCAACAGCCTTTCCTTGTGATTCAGTTCAGACTTCTAGGCTAATCAGGTATAATTGAGTTTAAAATTTAAAGTGCTTATCTCTAGATTTCTGTTAATTAGAGTAAAGTAAAAAGATGCAACAATATGAGCTGGACATGTACTTAAATATAGATAATTGACTACCTTTTTCTAAGTACTAGCACAAACTCATTTTTTAGTGAAAGTTTTATTATATAATAAAGATAAAATAATATGTAATTATTTAAAACATGTTTTTCTAAAGGTAACATGAAAAGATATACATGGAGAAGTCACACTGTCATCCAGTTTCCATCCAACCTTTCCTCCAACATCCGCCTTAGGCAACCATTTAAATTTGTTTCTTGTGTGGAATCCTCTAGTGTTTCTTTTGCAAATACAAATATATTATTTTCTAAAGTATCGTGCCAGAAATATATGGTACCGACTAGTTTTTGCAGGTAACATTGCCTGATTGTAGAACTATAAAATATTAGAGTAGGAAAGGGCCTTATGTTTTAATCCACTTATCCAGAAAACTTTTATTGAACTCCTGTGTGTCGGGTAGATGCTAATCATGAGGTGAGTAGAGATGAATAAGACTGCCTATGTCCAAAGAGCTCACAGTGTGCTGAAAAGTCTCTTCTACAGAATCCCTGCTTTATCGCCGTGCAGCCTCAGCTTAAACTGAAGAGATGTTCATGACCTTCAGAGACTTTCCTGTTTATTAAACGGTTTCTGGTTTTGTTTTCCTAATTATGAGCTGAAACTTCCCTCTTTCTAACTTGTATCTCTCCTTTTTTTTTTTTTTTTTTATCTTCACTGAGGACATTTTTACATTTTTTGTTCAGATAGAGTGGGAGGGAGAGAGAGGAAGAGAGAGACAGAGAAACATCGATGTGAGAGAGACACATTGGGTGGCTGCCTCCCACACGACCCAACCAGGGCCGGGGACAAACTGCAACTGAAGTACATGCCCTTAGCGGGAACTGAACCCAGGTCTCTCTGGACCGCAGGCCGACACTAACTGCTGAGCCAAACCGGCCAGGGCCTTGTATCTCTTCTTTTTGGACTTTTATATCATGACAAAATGTTGAACAGATGTACTATGTCTTCTAAGAATTTTCTTTTATTTTCCAACAAATCAAGAGCCCCTCCCTCCCTTTGACTAATGTCTCTAGGGCTTGAATGATGAACTTGCCTTTGTGGATGCTGATGAAGGCAAACTGATGGAGAGACAATGGATTTTCCACATGGCAGCCCTTTCATGAAAATATCAAGTATTATTTCTAGCAAAGGTTAATGTCATAATTAAATACTATAAATACTCTAGTACTATATGAATAGCTAAGAAAGCATGTCTATTTCCCTTTTGAAGACTTCCCCAGTTCTTTTAAAGCTGGTTGCTCCCTGCTCTGTACTCTCATAACTTCTTGTTGAGATTTCATTAGGTTGTACCTCATTTGTTTACAAGGTTTCTTACCGCACTGTACCAAGTTCCTGGGAGCAGCAGTAATGGTTGCTATCATGACAGTTTTCATTCCTTGGTTGCCCACTTTGTGCCAGACACTGAACTAAGCATTTTACATATATTATTTAATCCTCAGCACAACTGTTTTACGGATGATGCATCTGCATCAGGTTAAATAAAAGTGATGAAGTCAAATCCTCACCCGAGGATATTTTTTCCATTTATTTTCAGATATGGTAGGTGGGAGGAAGAGAGGGAGGGACACATCAACTGGTTGCCTCCTGCATGACCCCGACCAGGGCCAGGGACCAAACCAGAACCGGGGTACGTGCCCTTGACTGAAATCGAACCCGTGACTCATTGATCCGCGGGCCGACGCTTCAACCGCTGAGCCAAACCGGCCAGGGCAAATAGGTATAATTTTGATTCATTCACACTGGATGGCTATTGTTTGACTATTGTCCTTTTTTGGTTTTTTGACAGTCTAAGGGAAAAGAGGTCAGTGCCCCTGACTAGTAGGTATTGCATGTTTTAAGATTTTTTGTGGCACACGAGCGTGCCTCTTGCGGCACACTGGTTGAAAATCGCTGATTTAGGAAAATGTGTTAATTATCAAATATTTGTTAATTTCTCAGGTTTCCTTATGTTGTTATTTCTAATTTAATTCTGTTGTGGTGTGAGAATATACTTTGTTATGGTTTCAACTCTGAAATTTGTTGAGATTTGTGGCTTAGCATATGGTTGGTCCATCATGGAAAACCTTCCATGTGCACTTGATAACGTATATTCTGCAGCTGTTGGGTGTTCTATAAGATGCCACTAATCCTAGTTGGTTGACAGTGCTGTTCGTCTTCTATATCCTTGCTGATTATCTGAGTAGTTGTTCTATCCATAATCAGAGTGTGGTGTTGGTTTTCAATGATGATTGAATTGTCTACTTCTCCCTTCAGTTTTTGCTTCATGTATATTAGGGCCTATGTTTATCATTGTCTTTCTAATGAATTAACTCTTTGTTATTAAAAAGTATCCCTCTTTGTTTCTAATAACATTTTTTGGTTAAAATTTTGTCTGACATTAGTAGAGCTACTCAGGTTCCCTTGTGGTTGATGTTTGCATGGTATATCATTTTCCACCCTTTTATTTTCAATCTTTTTATAACTTTTAAAATCTAAAATGTGTATTTTCCTCAGAGCAATATAGTTAGATGTCATTTTATCCAGTTTGAAAATCTTTTTTCTTTTTTTTTTATTCCTCACCTGAGGATACCTTTCTATTTATTAGATAGAGTGGGAGGGAGGGAGAGAGAGACAGAGAGAAACATCGAAGTGAGAGAGACACATCGACCGGTTGCCTCCTGCACAACCCAATCAGGGCTGGAGACAAACCGCAACCAAGGTACATGCCCTTGACCGCAATCGAACCAGTGACTCATTGATCCTTGGGCCAACGCTCTAACCACTGAACCAAACCGGCCAGGGCGAAAATCTGTCTTTTGAATGGACGTTTAGTTTATTCAGTGTTTTGTTTCTTTTTAATCCTCACCCAACGATATTTTCCCATTGATTTTCAGACAGAGTTGGGGAGCGGAGAGGGTTGGGAGGGAGAGAGAAACATTGGTGTGAGAAAGACACATTGATTGGTTGCCTCCTGCATGACCCGACCAGGACCAGGGATTGAACTGTAACCAAGGCACATGCCCTTGACCAAAACCGAACCCATGACCCTTTGATCCACAGACTGATGCTCTAACCACTGAGCAAACTGGCGAGGGCTATTCAGTATTTAAAAAAATTATTATTGATATGTTTGGATTTATGATGCCATTTGGCTGTTTTCTATATGTCTTGTGTCTTTTTTGTTCCTTGGTTCCTCTTTTACTTTGTTTTGCATTAAAGAGATATTTTCCAGGGACATCTGTAATACTTTCAACAATAAAAATAAATTAATTAAAAAGAAGGGAGGGTATTTTCTAAAGTACCATTTTAATTCCTTTATTCATTTTTAAGTATGTCTTTTGAGTGTTTAAGTGTTTGTTCTTAGGGTTACAGTATCTGTTTGTCTTTTGTGTAGAAGCTAAGAGAAGGAGAAAAATATACTTACAAAGTGTTTTTTTTTTAACGGTAACCTTATTTTTCAATTCTGGTATTCTTCATTTCTTTGTCTGAATTTGAGTTAGTATGGTGTCACTTCCTTGCTCTACTCTAGCTTCTTTCCCTTCTTTCTCCTCTGGGTTATTATTACCAAATACTTTCTCTCTATATATCCTGTAGCCTCAACAATTACATTTTAGATACTGTTTTATGCAGCTGTGTGCATATATACATATTTATATATGTAAATTATATAGTACTTATAATTTATATGTAAAGCACATATAAAGTTATATGTATATATAAATCTTTTTTTTATAATTGTTACTTAATCACTATTACCAGTGCTTTTTATATCTTCATGTCAATTTGAATTGCTGCCTGGTATCACTTTAAAAAAAAACTTTTTCTTTATTGATTTTAAAGAAGGGAGAGGGAGAGATAGAAACATTGATAAGAGAGAACACTGATTGGCCACCTCCTGCATGCGTCCCATCGGGGATCAGGCCCACACCTGGGCATGTGCCCTGACCGGGAATCGAACCAGTGACCTCTTGGTGCATGGGTTGATGCTCAACTACTGAACCACACTGGCTGGGCTGGTATCACTTTTTTTAATCCAGAGAACTCCCTTGAGTATGGGTTGTAAGATAGGTCTGAATGTAGCAGTGAATTCTCTTCGTTTATTAGGGTATGTCTTTATTTTGCCTTCATTTTGCAATACAGATTTGCTGGATATACCAGTTGGTTTTCTCTTCTAGCACTTGGAATGCAAATCTTCTGACCTCCACTGCTTTAGATTAGAAGTCAGCTATGAACTTATTTGGTTCTCTTGAATGCAATTCTCTTGCTGTTTCCAATATTTTCTCTTTGGCTTTGATGTGTCTAAATGAGAATCTCTTTCATTTTATCTTATTTGGAGTTCCTTAAACTTGTTGGCTGTGTGGATTACTGTTTTACACATTTGGGAAGTTTCAGCCATTATTTCTTCAAATATTTTTTCTGCTCCTTTCTCTCTTCTCCTTCTTGATACTACAGTTCATATGTTGGTGAGTTTAATGGTGTCCCACAAGTCTCTATTCTTTTTTTCTTTCTATTCTTTAAAATCCTGTCATCTCCAAATAAGGACTTTTGTCTACTCTTAAGACCTTGATCTTTCTCCTGTCCTGATGCACTAACTAAAATGAGAGGATCTCTCCAGTATGATGTTAAATGGAAACTGGGTATCCCTGTCTTCCTCACTATAATGAAAATCCTAATTTTTCTTCATTATGTATGATGTTTGTTTTGGAGTTTGTAGATACATTTTTGAGGTTAAGGAAGTTTCCTTCATTTCCTGGATTGTTGAGTTTCTTAAAACCCTGAATGGGTTTAGAATTTCATCAGATTTTTGTAAAATTCAAATGATCATATGTATCTTTTTCTTTAAATCTCACATGGTGTAGTATAGTAATAAGAGTTTTCTGATATTGAACCATCTTTGCATTTCTGTGTCATGAAGTATTTTTCAAAACCCCACTTAATTATATTTGCTAATACTTTATTCAGTACTTGTACATCTATGTAAATAAGTGACATGGGTTTATCATTTTTCATGTGGTTTTAGTACCCCACCAAAAATGTTTTCTTATTGTGTAAGAATGAATTATTCCTTGAAGTTCTGATAAAACTCATTTGTAAAAAGGTTTGAAATGGTGATAGATTTTTGATAGTTCATCAATGTTTATGTTTATTCAAATTTTCCTTTTTTTTTTTAATCCTCACTCAAGGTTGTGTTTATTATTTATTGACTTGAGAGAAAGAGGAAGGGAGCGAGAGAGGGAGGGAGAAAGAAAAAAAAAAAGAGAGAAACATCATTGATTGGTTGCCTGCTATATGCGCCCCAACCAGGAATCAAACCAGCAACCCGGGTATGTGCCCTGACCAGGAATCAAACTGGTAACCTTTCGGCATATGGGACGACAGTCCAAACAACTAAGCCACACTGGCCAGGGCTCAAACTTTCCATTTTTAAGTCACTTCAGGAAGTTCTAGAGTTGTCCATTTTATCCAAGTTTTTAAATGTACTGGCATGTTTCAAATTTTTTGACTTTTTAAACCTTTACTGTATCTGTGGTTACTGCTCCTGTTTCCTAATATTTGTTTGGGACATGGCCCTTTCACCCTTCTAGTTTTCTGATTTATCAGTCTCCCTTTCCCTAAGAATTAGCTATTTTATTGATAGTTTTTTTTATCTTACTACTTTCTGCTCTTATCTTTACTCCCTGATATTTTATAATCAATAACTTTGTCATTGATTTTAATCTGTTTTAAAAGATACATTTACCAGTGAGTACCACTTTTTCCTTGGTTTTGTGGCACCTTGTCATTCAGTTCTAAATATTTTATAATTCCTAGTTTTATTTTCTCTTCCACTCATTGTCATTTAAGAGTATTTTTTCACTTTGAAACATTTTATGTTTTATTGTGCTTGATTCTAACTTAGCTCATTTGAGATCAGAGAAATGTGGATTAACTTCAGCTCTTTTAAATCTGTTAAGACTTACTTTCTAACCTAGTCAATAGAAAGTGTAAATGTTCCTTATGTTTTGGGGGGAAATGGACTTCACTGAGCAGGATGATCTTTCTGTATCTATTCAATCACACTTACTTTGTTGTTTAGTATTTTAATACTAAATTTATAGGTTATATAAATTTCTGATAAAGGTATATTGTAATTGTCCACTATAATTATGAATCAAATATACCTTGCAATTCCCAATTTTCCTTCATATATTTTGAGGCTATTTTATTATTTGTTGCATCTAGTTTATAATTATTACATAGTGTTGTATTGTTTCATGTAGTATGTAGTGTTTTGATTTATTCCTATTAATGCTATTTTGTTGAAAATTCTATTTTGTTTGCTATTATTATAGCTACACTGCTCTTCTTTTGGCTAATAGTTACTACTTTTTAAATTCAGTAAGAAAAAAGTTCTGATAAAGCTAATGCTGTTTAAATAGTTCACATACCTAAAACATCAGACTGTGCCCAAGTCTGTTCCCTTGCCTACTGAGACTAAGGCCACTTAACTAAGCTTTGTGTTCTAAATGGGTTATTCTCTGAGAAAAATTATTTAAAAGACTTGATAAGGGAGTATTCATTTTCCTCAAAAATCTGTTTGGAGTGAACCTACTATTTCTGCACAATAGACTACGCTCTAACCACTGAACCACACTGGCCAGGACAGAGTAGATTTTAATTTTTTTTGTATCCTCACCCGAGGACATTTTTCCATTTTTTTTTTTTTTTCAGATAGAGTGGGAGGGACAGAGAGGAAGAGAGAGAGAGAGAAACATCGACGTGAAAGGGACACATCGAGTGGCTGCCTCCCGCACGACCAACCAGGGCCGGGGACAAATTGCAACCGAGGTACGTGCCCCTAGTGGGAACCGAACCCGGGTCTCTCTGGACGGCAGGCCGACGCTCTAACTGCTGAGCCAAACCAGCCAGGGCAGATTTTAATTTTTAAAGAAAAGATCTAAACTGTGTAAATCACTCACTGGACTAAGACTAAGTTGGTTCTCCTTTTCTTGGGAGAACTATAGAATAGGCGGCCTGGCTCCCTAAACATCTCAAATTAGAACATTCGTTTCTTTATAACCTCATGAACTTTCTGGCTGTCTCATTTTGAGAAGATTCTGTTCTGCTAGATGAGCTTTGCAGGACAGTCCAGCTCATTTGGTGGTCACAAACAGAACCATCCGCCAGGAAGATGGACTTTAAATGACAATAAAAAGAATACTTTGCACCTTCCTCCTTAATTGTGACCAGACCATCTTGCCTAGTTAACATACGTTTCTAGGCATATAGCTCAGCCACTAGCCATTTTCTTCTTGATAAAAACAGTTATGGTTCAGTCAGGCCTAGAAAGGAAACAAATCTAGGCAGGGACTGGTAGGAGGGTATCACTCAGGACTTTAGGTTTCATGGGTTTTTCCTAAAGATGTTCAATAAAGAAGAGAACAATTATGCAACAAATTTTATTTAGCATAGTCAGTCCCAACATTCAGCACAAAAAGTTTACAGAGGATAGAAAGTGCATTAATAAAAGCCAGTCTTTACCAAAAGAAAACAGAAAATATATTATTGATTCAAAATATTTTACACTTGAATGATAAACTGCAATAACTTATTCTGGGCACCTACTGATCAGAGAAAGGAAGAGAAGAAAAGAATGCTTTAAGAAGATCTCAATCTCCAGCTGCTATCAGAGAAGTCAGTAGAGGTCACTGAGACCGGCAGTCTTTCTTGCTTTTTGCATTAGTGCCCTCAGCTGGAACTGTTTACGGGACAGAAGACGTACGTGCTGGGAAGGGGGAAAAAGTTTCAACAGTTTAGAATGGCTTTGGTCCAGGCATGAAACATCAGACTCTGTAACCTAAACGGGATCTAAGGATCCTAAACTCACTATATCAACACTCCTTTTAAACCAATACTTCATTCATTACATGTGGCTTTTTAAACTCCACTAGATTCATGCTGGTAGGTTGCGTTAAGGAAAGTAGTCTTCTGAGACCTTATAAAGATTTAACAAGTACACCATATTGCACGATCTGGCTCAGGAATTTGAGCTACATCTTGAAACTATCAAGATACCAGGGAAATTTGTACTGTAATCCTAACAAAAGTTACAAAAACCTTGCTAACTAGTACCGTTTGGCCTCACTTGTCTAGGAAGGGCAGCACAAGGCCAGCTTTTGTCCAGTGCTTAGCAAACAGCATGCCTCTCTCGCCTCCTCTTCATGTGCACCTGTCCCGAGGCTGTGCCACCTAAGCAGGGGACAGTGTATAGAAAGGGAGTCCTCTCTTGGGCTCTTGTTTATACCCAGCCATTCATGTGCTTGCACAAGGTCCAAGAGTGGTCTGGCCCCTCACTCACAGTGAGACAGGCAAGATCAGCAAGTGTCCTGACTAGCCTCACATGTACCCTGAAGCACCAACAGCAGCTGGACTGAACATCCAAAGGGTGGCTACTGCTTATGACCCAGCAAAGAGCAGTAGCCAGATGTGGCTTACAGGATCTTTTCTTCAGGTCTGTGCAACAGCATTAAGCCTGAAACAACCTTCATTCAGAGGGCTTTAGTACCAGCAGGGAAGCCTAAAACTTTGCAGGGCTGTTTGATTTGGAAAAATAGGTCTAAAATTACGTAAATTATCAGAAAAACAATGGAGGTGGGAAGTAGTCCATGATCTCAGTTTAGATAGTATGACCTGAAAGAACCAATGGAAATGTGACTACCTCCTGACCCACCCAGACACAGTAGTAAGAAGAATTACACTCAGCTTGGGGCTGCCAGGGGGTGGGGGTCGGGGTTGGGAAGGAAGACTGTCCTCACTAGCCCACTCTTCTTCCCCTACTCAAACGGAGCTCAGCCCTGTGTAGGTGAAACGACACTAGTCACAGCCTTAGAGCTCACTTGTTCTCTTTCGGGAAGATGAGGAATTTTAACCTCTACTCTACAGAGAAACCCTCGCGGTTTGTGGTTTTCAAGATCAGTGCCTCTAAAAGTTCCAAAATCCTGGAAAGCAGAGTGAGGAAGACATACCTTTAGGAAGACATCCAGGTCTATTACTCCCCGCCTCAAGGCTTCTCCCAGGTAAAAGATAGTGTCTTCAATAGCATTTTCCTCTGCGTACAGATTTAGGATCTGTTTATATAGTGGGGCTGTGGGAATGATAACTTCATCAATATCGTTGTTTTCAGACTGATTTTCCATTTTCTCCAGAGCAGAGCTGAGTTCTTCATCCTTCTTTCTTAAAAGTTCTATGTTTTTATCAACCTCAGCCTGAAAACAGAGCAGTCCAAACAGGAAGACTTTATACTAATTGTACGTAATTATCTGCTTGTCAGACATCTACAACTCAACTTCACAGAAACAGATTTGCTAATAAAAAAAGCAATGTTTAAACAACTCATGTATGAGAGTAATGTTTCAAAACAACCGGTCAAAGGCAGAGGAAAAGGTGTGATCAGGTACTCCGAGTGCAAACAGGATAATGCTGGAAATACCTTCAGCCAAGCAATTTCAGTGACAGTGATAAGCTTGTCACTTACCATCAACAAATTATATTGCAAACTAAACCGTCATACAAGATGCTTCCCAGCCAGAGGGTCTTCACATGAAAATCACAAAAGAGATCTTTCGTTCAAACAAGTGGGCATTTGCCACAGAGGAATAACTCTTCCCCAGTCTATAGAGGATTCAACACACAGAACCCTGAACACCTGAACACGAGTCACAAGTATCATGGGTGGTAGCCGCAGGCTCTGAATTGTACTGGTGTCACTTTCCTGGACTTCTGAAAATAGCTGGCTACTGAGAAGCTCTCTTTACACTAGAACCATCTTGGAAGACTACTGTGCACATAAACCACTTTCCCCAAAGCCCTCAAACTTTCAATAACTCTTAATCCTTTCATCAAAAAAGCACAAGTGTTGGGACGAATTCTCCCTCCCAGGAATGGAAGCAGAGAGTGAAGCTGGCACAGGGCTGACCTCATTGACTGTTTAGGGCACAGCAGCCTGATAACATGTGAGGAAGCTTATATGTACTTCTTAAGTCACCCACATATCTTTGCATTAAGTTAGAAGGGCTCAATGAAGATTATTTATTTTTTAATCCTCACCCAAGGATATTTTTCCATTTATCTTCAGATAGAGTGGAAGGTGGGGAGAGAGAGAGAGAGAGAGAGACACATCGACTGGTTGCCTCCCACATGACCCCGACCAGAGCTGGGGACTGAACCGAAACCCAGGTACGTGCCCTTGACCGGAATCGAACCCGTGACTCTTTGGTCCATGGGCGGATGCTCTAACTGCTGAGCCAAACCAGCCAGGGCTGAAGATACTTTATTAAATAGAGGTCAAAAAACATTTGCAAACAACACAAAGAACGGACCCTGAAGTCTGCACCAGGGTCTGCAGGATTTTACCATGGCTAAGAGCTCTCTAAAATTCTTATTTCCTGGTAACTGGCAAAATCAAGCACGGAAAAAACAGCCCTCCTCTGGGTCAGAACATCATCCCCCAAGGTGAAGGTGCAAGCAAAAATGCTCAAACACCGTCCACCTTCCAGTCAAGGATCAAACACAGGCTCCATTTCAAACAGCTATAGACAAGCTGTATTCGAATGCTTAAGGACGTATGTTTCTGAACTCTGACTATACCCCACAACGACCAGTGTAACAAGGTAACAGAACACCTTGCCCTGCCTACAATTCAATCTACAAATCGCAACTATTCATTGGGGTTACTTACTACTTCTTGATCTAAACGGGTAACCATCTCTTCCAATTTCTGGTGACCTTTTTTCAGGTCTTCCTCTGTTCGTTTCAAGGCATTGAGCTCTGCCTGGGCACGATCCATTTCCTCCTTCATCCGCCATCTCAGTTTGTCACTGACCGCTGAGATGAGAGAAGCTCGGATGGTGTCCTCACTGATTGTGCCATCCCTACTGGGACCTGCAGGAGTCAAAGGCAAAACACACTTATTTCCCAAGTCCTTCTGTTTCTTTCACAGGAACCTTCAAAAACAGGACAAAGTATGAGCTGACACTTTCAAAGTAGGAGGAAAGAAAAATTATGTTAAATGTTACAATTTCATAAAAAATAACACTGAAATCTGAGTTGATTCAGAAATACTTTCCCTTCAAGATTACTAATTGATATTTTTACCTATAAGGGGCTCCCTCTTTACTAGAAAGCTCCTGCTGAGGACAGCCCGAACACTACTCATCCTACTACAGGGTTCATACTGAGGCAATTCATACTTTTGGGTGATTATTAACATACAAATCCATACAGTACATACTTTCCAGAATTCACTTCTGATTTTACCAAAGTATTTCAATTATTTCATTTTTCTGATAACCTGTGCTTTGGAGTTCAGAGTGGTAAACCTAGAGGCCAACCACATTTCCCTGTTAAAACTGAGGTCTTGTTTTTCACATCCCTACTGCTGCTGCTGTTTTTTTGTTTTAAATATTTTTTCTTTATTGATTTTAGAGAAAGAGGAAGGGAGAGGGAGAGAGAGATAGAAACATGGATGAGAGAGAACATCAATTGGTCACTTCCTGCATGCCTCCCACTGGGGATCTGGCCCACAACCTGGGCATGTGCCCTGACTGGGAATCGAACTGGCGAACTTTTGGTGCATGGGTTGATGCTCAACCACTGAGCCACACTGGCCGGGCCCATATTTTCTTTTATAATAAAAAAGAAAAATAGGCCAATCTCTGAAATAGGAGGAACATTTCAGACAACTATACAAGCAATTCTGATTCATGCTATGAAGCTCAAACTAGGCACATTCATTAAGCTGCTTACAAAAGGCTTTTACAGCCTATGAATATGTTAGCTTCTAAAACTACTGCCAGGCTCTGTGCAGGCTATGGAACCTTATTTCAAAGAAAGCAGGGGCTCCCTTAATTTATCTTTTTAAACACTATCAGAGTTTAAAACTTAGAAAGCAATCAGCAGGTCTACACTTCTTGCAAATAAACCACAAAGAAAGATTTAAATTAGTTTACATTAAAAAAATCAAGTTTTCAAAAGTAGAGGAACCGTAAAACAGGATATAAAAGTAGTAACTACTTCAAAAAGGAAATGATGCTACAAAATCATTCAACTATCATTATCATAAAAGATGCAAAACAATACTGACAGGAATAAACACAAAATCCAATTAAACTGAAAGACGGTAAAATTCTATCCTTTAAAAACAAGTGAGAATCAGTCATTCCTTAAAAGTATTTTGTGAAAGAATAATTTAAGAATCTACAATGTTTTTTTAAAAAAAGAATCTACAATGTTAGAGGCATCCTATTAGAATAACAACAGGAAGCCAAAGGAATTAAGTTTCTCCCTCCTTTCATTTGTTGATTAAAACAACTAAAAATCCATTGTTAAATTACATGAAAGCTGTTTTTTAAGCTTTCAAAATGTTATCATTATTGTTCTGGATTACTGTAGCTGATAAGATTTTAAGATTTAGCACAGCAAGCCCTTTGCATATTTGCACTCATAACTTACTGACTGCCCAGGATGGGAAGCAAGTCCTACTTACCCTGACGATGAGTTAGGTATTCCCAAAGGAAGTGTGTCAAAGATTGGAGATGAAATGCCCAAACCCACACACAAGCAAATGTGCACTAGTCCACCCACATGAGCCAATCTCATTTCTGTAAGCCAATCTCATTTCTGTAAGCCAATCTCATTGATTGAGGATGGCCAGAGAAGGAAGAACAGCATCAGACAAGACAGTCAAGAAAACCTTGCCATGTTTACTGATTTCTATCCTCAAAGGAATGTTACTCAATAGGAAACTTTATTTTTCTTCAGTTTCTTTGCTCTTTGTCTAATTATTAAATATAGAACAACAAATGGAAAACATAGAAATCATTCAGTTGCAGCATTTACAGGGGTTTCCACTCTGACACCTTAAATAAGACTTTAATAAAGGTAAAACCGGTTTTTCAAATATCTGTTGATAATACCCTTCCAAATGTACTGTTTCTGATCGAGTTTAGAAACAAAATCTTAAAATGACATTATTAAACTCTGAGGTTGAGATACACAGTACTTAGGAAGATTTTCCAAGAGGAATTTTACATAAGGCATTGGCTTGAACTCTAGGGGTTACCATTCTTAATTTTCTAGTAAAGAATGGAGACCAGATTGTCTCCTGTTGGGTGTGTTGTACCGTGTGACAACCCAATAATTAAGGTTGCACCTTTTAGTTATTTTAGACAAAACTGAATGAATTACATTAAACTCAAACATCATTCCAGATAAGATGGTGCAGGTGTTTTACTGTGGACCTTGCTAGAGTACAATTCTTTGTCCAAAATTATCATGTATAAGGGTATTCATATATCCTAGATGCCAGGTTAAATGTGATAGGAGGGGCATTATCAATTGAATAGTTATATATTTCCCCAAGCATCTTGCCTGATAGCTCCCAACCAATGACTGTCCTAAAAGATGACAAGAAAAAAAAAAATCACTAAATAAAAAAATAAAAGTAGGGATAAGCACCCATTCTTCAATGTTACCATTACTAGACTATAACAAACCAAAAGTCATACTGTATGTATGTTAAAGGCCTAGGAATCAGAATTATAAATCAACTACAATCATCTACATAGCCTCCTGAAAGAAAGCAACCTTCAAGAGAGAACTTCCATACTGTGCTGAGATTGGGATTAAGGGATTGCCGAACTTTTAACTCTCCTCCTGTTTGACAGGGGTGTGGTGGTCACCTGGTACTCACTCACACCCATCACTTTTTAGGGATCTTGTATGTGAAACTGGTTAAGATGTACACAGTCAGGACAAAGCAGGTTCTCTCTTGCTTCTCTAGTAATAAAAAAAGGGATCTTTGAGTTACATTCCAATACGTATCACCAATTAGATTTATTATTATTATTTTTTACTATGTGAATAGGTTTGTTCATTATTTGCTGACTACCAAAGTAGGGATGAATCAACAAATTCAATGTAACTCTAAGTAACTTTTCAACCGAGCGTAGACTCTCTGATAACAGAACTCCACTGAGATGAAATAAACCTGGAGACTATGGCACAGGGGAAGTAAGGCTGGTAGTACAGTGTCCTTATGATGAACTTCATAAAGGAGTCAAATCGTCTACTGACTTTCTTCACACACACAGTCATAACACGTGGAGGTTTCACTAAGTGGCACCACACTTTTTTAGGGGGTACCATACTGGACCACACTATAGTAACATTCTTGAACATTTGCTAGATAAATCTTAAACCTTTCCTAATTTGGGTTATAACATCCAACAACGTCATCACTCCCGGATTACTGCCACCAGGCACATCAGCAGCACATCAGGATCTGGCAGATGGTGCCATGTACGAACCAAGGGGGAAATTAACGGATTCCACATCAGACCACCCTTCCCTGTCCAATGGGGTTTGGCATTCTCCATGGGAATGCCCGCCCAGCGGGGCACCAAAGCTTCTCCTGAGTGCCTGTTTTTCAGCCCTGAAAATATGAATGACCACATATCCACACCTGCCACTTTCTTCTAGCATCTGCTATTAAGAGAACATAAACAAGTATTAATGTTGTCTTGTAAATTTAGTCTCTGTAACTTGGTAGTGGTCAAATAGCTTTAAACCTTTAAAATGAGAGTTCAAGTTCCCTTATACTTTTCCCAATGTCAACTTGGTGAAAGTTATATGCCCAGTCCTAACGAAAATGTTTTACTCTAAAGAAACATATACTTGCCCGGCTGGTGTGGCTCAGTGGATTGAGTGTTGACCCATGGCCTGAGAGGTCCCCGTTTGATTCCCGGTCAGGGCACACGCCCGGGTTGTGGGCTCAATTCCCAGTAGGAGGCGTGCAGGAGGCAGCTAATATGGATCTATCTCCCTCACACCGATGTTTCTATCTCTCTCTCCCTTCCTCTCTCTCTAAAAAAAAATCAATGAAAACATATTTTAAAAACACATACTTTAATCTGAAAAAACAAAAAGTTAAATTTTTAAGTTTTTTAAAATTTAAGTTTTATCCTCAGATATCAAGGAAGGTTTACTTTCCTTCTGATGCCTTTGTTGATAAATGTCTACAATGGACAGAAAATGTAAGGAAAGCTGTCTGAGTTTCATATCTTTTCCCACTGAACACGTTTTTGGCAGTCACATGCAAAGATGATATCCAAAATATACACCTGCTCTTAAAATGACTTCAAGGAAGAATTTAAGTTACAGATCGTAACTTTTCCCTCCTTCAAATAATACAAGAGTATTAAAACCCCACTATAAATGCCCACACCTGATGGAAAAACATTATTAACAGGTTTTTCATTAACGCTGCCATTGCTGCTTAGTCAGTGCCCACAGTGATCTCCAATCTCATGAAGGTGTGGTTTTAAGTCATGTGAGATAGAAAACTGTCTGCCCAGGTAACAAAAAAGCTATACAATGAGATGAGACAAAACAAATTCTCTGATATTCTTTTAAATGTTGTTCAAAAATGACACTGAATGGAGTCAGAAAGAGCGAAGTCCCAAGATCTGCATCCATCCTCCATCTTCACTACCTTTTCAGAAAAGGCTGCTACAAGAATGCCACTCTATTACTTCATTTCTAAGTGGTTTGTTTACTTCAATATTGTTGGAGATGGTTAAAAAACCACACTTGCACAGGCATTCCCATCAACAATAAAAAGACATGTTAGTTATTGGTGCCTTTAAACAGGTGTTTGGCCCTGGCCGGTTTGGCTCAGTGGTTAGAGCGTCGGCCCGTGGACCGAAGGGTTGCAGGTTTGATCCCTGGCCTCGGTCCGGGTCGTGAAGGAGGCAACCAGTGATGTGTCTCTTTTACATCGATGTTTCTCTCTCTCTCTCTCTTTCTATCCCTCCCTTCCACTCTATCTAAAAATTAATGGAAAAATATCCTCGGGTGAGGATTAACAACAAAAGAAATAAAAAGGTGTTTGTTTTACACCATCAAATCAAAACCTATAAAGGGAAACTATCATGTTCCACAAAGTACAAGGATAAATAACTACATTCATTCTTTCTCATGGCTAAAGTAGCACAATCCTAATAACCACCAACAAACTGAAAAATGGACTATTTGTGAACTCTGATATTTAAATGATACTCTAATGTTTCTGCTTTGCTTTATTTATAGTTTCGAAGTTCAACAATGTTTAGCACAATGTAGTACTAAAACATGATGAAAAAACCAAGTAGATAAGCCACAAAGGTTAAAAAAATAATATACATTAAAGGATATCCTAGATTATCATAAAATGATAATTTATTTCTAGCCTTTCTAAAAAAGTACTCTTAAAAATACAATAAAAGAGCCTGGCCGGTGTGGCTCAGTGGTTGAGCATCGACCCATGTGCCAGGAGGTCACCAGTTCGATTCCTGGTCAGGGCACATGTCCAGGTTGTGGACCCAATCCCCAGTGGGGGGCATGCAGGAGGCGGCCAATCGATGTTCTCTCGAATCGATGTTTCTCTCTCTCTCCCTTTCTCTCTCTCTAAAAATCAATAAAGAAAAAAAAATTAAAAACAAAAACAATAAAATAGAAATTGCTTTGATAGCCTGTTCTAAAAACATAAACATTAGATTTGACTTTAAATATACCATTTTCCCCACATTTCTATTTTTGGATATATGGAAATCATCTATTCTAAGCTGTAAAATGCTTCACACCTATTGTACTGAACTGAGTTAACTCTGAGGTCCTCCACATATCAAAGGACATACTATCATCTCAACAATGGGAAACAGGGTGACAAAACAGCACCAGTCCCATTTTATTGATGCTGCCTGAACCAAACTTAAGAGCTTAACAAGCTCTTGAGTGTGCTTTGTTTATGGATTAAAGATTTCCCATCATTAGGTTTCTAACTCTATCATTGAAATTATATTGTAGAAAAAGAGCTACATTACAGAAAAGAACATAAAAAAAAAAATCAATACCATGCCACTAGAATCTCAATAACTTTAATGTATCAATGACAAAAACAGTGGAAGAAAATGCTTTTTTGGGGGCAGGTATTTACATCAGATTTCAGGATGGTTATAATTTATCAGAAAATGTAACAGAAAAATAAACTCCACAGCAACAGAAAGCAACTAGAAAAATAAACTCCACAAGATCCTACATTCACTGTGGCACTTGGCAAAATATTTATTGACGAACTTCTATATATCAAACATTGTTCTGGTGCTGGGAGTGTGTGTATGTGTGTCAGGGGTTGGTGGTGATGGTGGTAGCTGACTGGTCAGGGTAGGCCTGACTGCTCCTTGCAAAGAAAACAGGCAGTGGACAAATCCCAAGTCAGAAGAGTTGCAAGAAGCGAGGTCAGAGAAATAACAGGAGGAGGAAAGCAGGACCACATAGAGCCTTTGGGCCTAAGAACTTGGGACTGAACTCTGAGGGAAATGGGGAAACAAGGAAAGGTTTTGAGCAGAGCAGTGACGTGATTTATTTTCATAGATCATTCTTGCTGCTGTTATAAACAGATGTAGGAGGCCAAGGACAGAAGCAGAGAAACCTTTCAGGAGGCTTTTGAAATAAATTACCATTAAGAGTTTTCCTCTAGCCTTGGCCTGTGTGGCTTAGTTGGTTGAGCATCGTCCCATGTACCAAAAGGTCACCGGCTCGATTCCTGGTCAGGGCACATGCCTGGGTTGCAGGCTCAATCCCCAGTACGGGGTGTGCTGGAGGCAGCCAATTGATGTTTCTCTCTCATTGATGTTTCTCTCTCTCTCTCCTTTTCCTTTCCTCTCTCTCTCTAAAATAAACACACACATGCACACACACACAGAGTTTTCCTCTAAGGAGTATTCTAACATTTCAATGTAAAAGTAAAAAGCGGGAGGTGGGGAGAGGATAAGACTAATGGTGTTATGTAATGTCAAACTTGTAATGAGTAGTAAACAAGACATAGAGATCAAATGTTCAGTATAATAAAAAGAGACAATAGTACTATATTCTAATTACGTAATGTAATATTGCTACAATGGCAATATTACAACATATAAATGTATCAAAGTAACAAGCTGTACACCTTAACTTACACAATAGTACATGTCAAATTTATTCAATAAAAAAAGTAAAATGCACTTTTCACAACAGGAGACTAAAATTTTCCTTATGTGAAGAAATAAAAATTTGAAGGCTACTTACCAACAGTGGTCACAGGAGGCTGGGAAGGGTACTGGGAACTTGTTGTGGCAGGATAAGGACCACCAGGCAGGTAAGGACAGCCGGGGTAACCACTGAAGAGAAGAACAGAAAACATTAAATATGAAGATGACCCAACAGTATAGTATCTTTAGAACCCCTTTCAGGAAGTTAAACTTGACATCTTTTACCAGTTAATGACTTTACAGTTTTAGAGCTACAGGTGTCCATTCAAGCAAAGTTCTGTAGAAATCCCATTGATGACATGGGCTTTACTCTCAAAGTGAATGGTTAAAGTGTTCTTGCTTTGGCCCTGGTTATTTGAGGGTCACCTTCACAGCAACAGAAAGCAACTAGAGTATTTCTAAGGGCAGTTCAACAGCATCAGAACGGGAAGCAACAAGTATTTTGTGAGAGAACTTTTCCATTCTGATTTCCTAGCATATAGGGAAATGATACTATTTAGTTTTTACTTGTGATTCATTGATAATCTTTGTGATTATTTGATCTGAAAATACTCGGATTTAAATAAAGTTTTAAAATTTTTCTTCTCTATGGAAATTTTGTGTCATTCATGTATTCTTATCAGAGTTGGAAGGAACTTTCCTTAGAAGTATTCTTCTCCTATCTCCTATCCAATGTTGTTTCATAAATACTAGTTACAATATCCTTGACAAATGGGCAGAATCACTATTCTTGCATTTTGGAGCCATTACTGAGTAAAAGAAGGGTTACTTGAATACAAGCCCTGTGATACCTCGACAGTTGATCTGATAACTAAGAGGGGCTACTAAGTGACTAATGGGCAGGCAGCATATGTCCAGCATGGATACACTGGACAAAGGGATGATTCATGTAGCAGGGGAGGCAGATCTGAGACGTGCAAAACTTAATCATGGTACTCAGAACAGCACGCAACTGAAACCCTATTAATTGTTAATTTCTGAATTTTCCACTTAGTATTTTTGGACCGTGGTTGACCATGGGTAAATGAAATTGTGGAAAGTGAAACATTAGATAAGGGGGATTACTGTACTATTTTCTATCTTTCTACATTATTAAGCAATTTTCCCTAGGTAGCAAATCTTTTTCAAATTTTTGAATAGTGCTTTTTAACCCAAGTGTATTTAAAAAGAATTTTCCAACACTCTTATGTTCCCTTTTATGTACCTTTTCAAAATTTACTATTTATTATATTTAAGGCACTGTGCCAGTGCTTGAAGTAGGAGCTAAGATATGAATCCATCTCTTCCTTAGGATACTAATAATCAAAATAGGGCAAGATCCCTGTAGACAATCTTGATAGGATAAAGGAAATAAATGCTAAATAAAAGTTCACAAGATGCAGAGTGTGAAATCAATACTAGCTTGAGGAGATGATCAGGGAAGGTTTCTGGAGATGTGTAATACCTATGAAAGTTGCACCTAATTCTCTTCAGTTCCCCTACACATAACCCTATATTCCTCAGCCATACTAAAATGTTTCCCTATTCTTTCTTTCTGGCTTGTATACTTTCGCTTATATAAAATGAGTGGGCTGGACTTGATAATCGGCAAGTTTCCTCTGTTAGCAAATATTACTACTCTTTGCTGCTCCCTCCACCTCTAAACACCTAATTTTCTTCTTTAAGGTCATCTTTTATAAACCAGTTCTTGCATTTAAGCTCCCACCTCCAAACCAGATGTGACCTCTTCTTTGAAGCTGTTTATTTATCACAGCACTTACCATTTTCTGTCTTTTCTGATATCAGTAACTGTTTTCTAATAATCTTAATACATGTTCACTAGTACACATATCAAAACTGGGACAACCGCCCTGGCTGGTTTGGCTCAGCGGTTGGAGCGTTGGCCTGCGGTCGAGAGAGACCTGGGTTCAGTTCCCGCTGGGGGCGCGTGCCTCAGTTGCAGTTTGTCCCTGGCCCTGGTTGGGTCGTGCGAGGGGTGACCGCTTGATGTGTCCCTTTCGCGTCGGTGTTTCTCTCTCTCTCTTCCTCTCCCTCCCACTCTGTCTGAACAAGAAATGGGAAAATGTCCTCGGGTGAGGATAAAAAAAAAAAAAACTGGGACAACCATTCTTTTTTGTTGTTGTTGTTAATCCTTACTAGAGGATTATTTTTTAGACAGAGTGGAAGGGAGGGAGGGAAAGAGAGAAACATTGATGTGAAAGAGAGACTCCCCCATGAGCCCAACCAGGTCCAGGGATCAAACCTGCAACCCAGGCACGTGCTCCCAACTGGGAATCGAACCCGAGACCCTTTGGTCCAAGGGCCAATGCTCTAACGGCTGAGCCAAACTGGCCAGGGCTGGGACAAGCATTCTTGACATACCTTTCAGTTTCCTTGTATATATGCTGTATGTGCTAAATCAAACTTTGAAAAGATCTTAAGATTTGAAAGAGACCTTAGAGATCATCTAGTCCAACCTTCTACAGCAAGAATAAAGACTCTCATGTTCAATGGTTTTGTTTCGTTTTTTTTTAATACTCACCTGAGGATATTTTTCCATTTTTGTTCAGACAGAGTGGGAGGAAGAGAGAGGAAGAGAGGGAGAGAGAGAAACATGGAGGTGAGAGGGACACATCAACTGGTTGCCTCCCACACGACCCCAATCAGGGCCCGGGACAAACTGCAACTGAGGTACGTGCCCTTGACCAGAATCGAACCCGGGACTCATTGGTCCATGGGCCAACGTTTTAACTGCTGAGCCAAACCAGCCAGAGCTCCTGTTCAATGTTTAAGATACAGATTCTTCTTCAGTCACGGATTTATTATTCTCCTTTAGGACAAAGGGAGAAGAGAAAGAGGTTCTGAAGCTCTTCTGCCAAGACCTCTTAGTTACAGAAAGTATTGATGGCGATCTGAATGGTTACCTTCACAAATTAGCATGTTAAGTTTTGAGATTAAAAGCTACGTTTCACAGGAAAACAAACATACATCAAATCTTGAAAAACAGCTGCCTCAAAAAGGAACTTCTTACAAATAACCTTATAAAAACACTTTTATGGTTATATATGATAAGTGGATAAGGGTTACATTTTTTGTCAATTATCCTCAGCCTTCATATATATTAAAAAATTTTTTTTTCCTTTATTGATTTTAGAGAGAGAGAGGAAGTGAGAGGGAGAGAGATAGAAACATTGATGAGAGAGAACATCGACTGACGGCCTCCTGCATGCTCCCCACTGGGGATTTGGCCCACAACCTGGGCATATGTCCTGACCGGGAATCGAACTGGCAACCTCTTGGTGCATGGGTCAATGCTCAACTACTGAGCCACACTGGCCAGACCATATATATTTTTTAATTAATTAATTTTTTTATTAATTAATTTATTTTTGTTACAGATGTTCCCCACCCCCCTCTCCAGACACCCTCCTCCTGATCCCTCCCACCCCAGCATTGTTGTCTATGTCCACTGGTTAAACATACATGCATATAAGTTCTTTGGTTTATCTCATCCCTTCCCCCGCCCCTGATCCCATCCTCTGAGGTTTGTCAGTCTGAATCGTACTCCTTTCTATGTCTCTGGGTCTATTTTGTTCATCAGCTGATTATTTTGTTCATTCGGCCTTCATTTTTATTTACAAGTTTCTTTGTAATGGCTTTATTATTCAGAAGTCCATTTCCTTACTGTCCTTCCAACAACTATTCCCTACGTGTCTCAAGTTCCTTCTTATTAGCAACTGTTAATTATAAAAGCTTGTAATTTGAGGACTTCAGATAGGACTCCATTTCTAGAATTTAATCAGAAAATTAAAGGCCTCAAGAAATCTAAAACTTATAGCCTGCTTATATATTATAATCATAGGACTCTTTCTCTATTGCCCTTGACAGATGTTCAACTAGTCTCTGCTTATCTGTCTAATGTGACAGAAGCTTACTACCTTAGAAAGCTAATCTCTGAAATTAAGAATGGCCCAGAAATAAATAAGTTTGCTAAATTTAAGTTATAAGATAATGCATATTATATTTGTAAACCTATATATTTAGCCCTGGCCGGTTTGCCTCAGTGGTTAGAGCGTCAGCCCATGGACCAATGAGTCACGGGTTCGATTCCAGCCAGGGGCACGTACCTCGGTTGCGGTTCCTCTCCGGCCCTGGTTGGGGTCGTGCGGAAGGCGACCAGTCGATGTGTCTCTAACACATCAATGTCTCTCTCTCTTCCTCTCTCTCCCTCCCACTCTATCTGAACAAAAATGGAAAAATGTCCTCGGGTGAGGATAAAAACAAAACAACAACAAAAAAACCCTATATATTTAGTCATACCAGGTGTTTAGAAATCTGGCTGCATTTATCTGTGAGGGTTATCTGATGCTAAGAAGAGTTAGCAGGGTTAAAAATTTCTTGTTAATTGTTAGAGTAGCTGGAAATCTCATTTAGGCACCAGTATATGCTAGTCTTTCACTTGAAGTCTGCCACCTTTCAAAAGTACTCCTAGATTACCAAGGGAACAAGGACATATTTAAAACATGGGTTAAGAATTATTTCTCACTGATTTTCTAGTGTGCATTATTCAGACTGCACTATTAATTTACCTGTGTTATGCTATTATCAAATGGGTAATAAAGATTGATAGTAATGTAGTCTATGAACTGAATGAATAAATTATCATTAGGACAAGACTGACTCCATTATATGAACCATTAATTTGTTCCTTGTAATTTATAGAAAAGGTAAGTTTTTAAAAAGAATATTGAAATATTATTCTTTTGGTTGAATTCATTATAATTAGTATTCCACTAACCTTTGAGCCACCCATACTGTTCTTAAAGGGAAGCAGCAAGCACTTCAAGGTCCAAAACCAATCAAGATCATTGTCATTACCCTATCCCTTTCCTCTCTGTAAATGGGATGGAGCCACATTTCTCTAGAATGGAAAAACTCCTTTTGAACTATGTACATTCCATAAAATTCCACCAATAAACCAAGTTTTACCTTCCATTAAATTGTAACTAAATTTACTTTAATGCCCTAGCACCTGTTATTTTGACTCTAGATAAACAGAATTTCTAATACAATTATTCAAAAAATAAATTTTTCATTACCTGGGATTGGAAGGGTATGATGGATATGAAGAGATTCCACTGGGCATGCCTGGCATGTAGGAAGCTGAAAGTAAGTTTTAACATTTTAAAATAATATTCATAGTCTTGGATACATAGGTTATCACATGACACATACATCATTGTCAAATCATAGTAAAATTTCATAGAGTTAAAGAATCCGTATCTCAGAACCAAACCAAAACAAACAGTCCACCCGTATTAGTTCCTTACTTCAAGCATAATGCTCTGCAAATCACATAATTCTCAAAGCATTAAGCATGAGTTATGATAACACACATGACAACCCCAACAAGGACTAACTGGCAAATAGGTCAACTTGGTCAGCTCTGCAATCTCTCAAGGAGTCTCTTGAGACAGGAGCTGGTTTAATTTGGAATTTAGAAGAAGGTAATTCTGCCCTCCTCTGGTCCAACATCAGCTTAGTGATATATTATATCTAAGAAATCTTTTCATATTTCTTTTAAGCCTATGTTGACCGATGAGCACAGCTGGTTTTGTTGGCTTGACTGAGGACTTAAAAAGACTTCAAATTACTACGAGAAGTACTATACAAAACTTATATTCAGCTAGACTGGTTAAATACAAAACAAGAGCTTGAGAATACTAGGGAAAAAAGGCTCAAATCTAGCAAGCTTAAAGAATGCTTAATGTATTTTTTAAAGAGAACACCAAAGACAGAACTAGTCAGTGATGCCAAGAGGCTAATTAACATAGAAGAAAAGAAAAATTAATTTTGGCCTTAACTGAAATGACTTGTCTGAGAATCAATTTATCCTCAGTGCAATTTTTCTCAATGAATATAATGATGACTTAGCCTTTAATCCAATCAATATTTTAGTGCCTTCTATGTGGCAGGCACTGGAAATTTGATGGGGGAAAAAAAATTCCTGGCCTCAAGTTGCTTATCGTCTACTCAGGGAGACAAGCAAGCAAGGAAGAATAACACAGAGTGATAAGTGTTATGACAGGGGAAGTACAGAGTGCTGTATTTGGGGTCATACAGGAGGCAGCTAATTCAAACCTAGGAGGTGGGGTAATCAAAAGTGATGTAGTAGAGGAACGGTATATGATGGCTTGAAGGCACGAGAGGTGATGCCTTCAAGAAATAAACGTCCAGAGCACAGAGTACAAGTAAGGTGGGGAAGCAGGCTGGACTCTGACCAAGGGCCTTAGAAGTCTTCACTAAAGTTGCTGAGCATACAACTCCAAGTACCAGTGTTTGTGGCCTTGTTGTTAGGATAAATCTGTCGATGTCATAAGTACATTTTTTCTTAAGTATAATGAAACTAAGATGATATTCAATGCTATTTCAGAAAAGAAAAAACCTCCCAAAATGTCACAGTTGTCACATAACATAAAACATCTTTCTTTCCTAGGGGCAAAGCACAGTTGACCTTGATGAACATCAAAAGATGAGGCCACTATTAAGTGTCAGCAGCACACATAGTCAGTTACTGCCCCCCATGCTAGTTTCTCTCTCACACATGTAAACCACCACCTCACAGTTATAAGCAATTTTCCTTTTTGAGGTTCTGAAAAGCTAACAATTCTACCAAAGCCTTCAAATTTTGATTTTGGGAAACAAATGTTATTTGGAGCCAAGACTGGCAAGAAAGCTGATAATGAAGCGAGGTAATTTTAGAGCCAGAATAAAATGGGATACAAACACAGATAACATCTAGGGTTATTATAAGGATCAAATAACAATGAATCTGAAGTGCTTAGCTTATGAGTCAAGATGCTCCACGAAACAAAATGGATTAAAAAGGAAGAGGATATGTCCTGGCTGGTTTGGCTCAGTGGCTAGAGCCTTGGCCTGTGGACCAAAGAGTCTTGGGTTCGATTTCAGTCAAGGACACATACCTTGGTTGTGGTTCGATCCCCAGGCCTGGTTGGGGTCATGCGGGAGACAACCAATCGATGTGTCTCTCTCACATTGATGTTTCTCTCTCTCTTTCTCCCTCCCTCCCACTCTACCTTAAAATCAATGGAAAAGTATCCTTGGGTGAGAATTAAAGAAAAAAAAAAAAAAAAAGGAAGAGGATACTTTTCAGCAGAAAAATTAAAGCTCATATAATCTGACTAGTAAGATGACTAAGTCTGGTTAATTATAATCTTAAAATTTGTAAAAATAATCACAGCTCAAAACAATTAAATCAATGCAGGTTTAATAAATTCAAACAAGTAAGTACAACCAATTCTCAATTATCCAGGGTGATTTTAAAGTATCAGTAAGAATTATTTTTAAAAAACCTCAGAAATAGTAAAGATAATGTACACCAATTAGGGGAGAATTGGTAATGACTCCATAATCCACTCCCTCCACACAAGGTAAAATCATGAATTGGCTGTACTAAAGAGAAGAAAGCTGAGAGCTAGATGTCCAACTGTGTATACCCAGAATAGCTTAAAGTGAATGATTTAGTTGACTTTATTATTGATTTATATCTATAACACTGATCCTAGAGTTGCAAAGAAAAGGAGAGGTTAAACTAACTTTCAAGTTATATCTGCTTCCAAACTGATCAAATAAGGCTATTCCATGGCATGCATAATTTAAAAAAATTCTAGCTCTATTTCAGCATTCTTTCTCCCCCATTTTGGAATCCAGCACACCCAGAGTTTGATTTCTACCCACAAACGAAAGCCCAAATGCCAGTCTTTGGTGGGAATCTGTACATGCAGATGTGGGGCCTCAGAAGACCTCCAAAAACTCCACTAACTTGATAAGCTAAAAAGCAAAGTGAAGTCATTAAAAACATTTTGTTAACAAGGTTTTCTGTTTTCTTTTGTTTCTATGAGTTTAAAAATCAAATCTCAATTCTACTTACTATTTGGTGGCCCTGTTGCCTGGTAGGGTGGATAAGATGCTGAAATCGTAGGTCGAGAGAAGACTGGAGGTTCATCTCCAAACACCACAATCATGACCTGAATAAGCCCCAACAAGTCTGACTGTGGCTAAAAACAGAAAACAAATTTAAGTCAGCTACAGATTCAATTTTTGGCAAAAAGGAAAAGTTTGGCCATTTCTTACCAGTTTCCAACTCAGCCTAGTAATTTTCTTTATAGGACCCCAAACACAAAAATTTCATTTAACTAATTTAATAAAGCTAGGTGATTTTTTACTTATCATTAGTTATTTATGTGTAGCAAGTCTGTTGCTTCATGTACAGTAGTTCCTGCTCATTCAAGGTTTCACTGTCTACCTGTGATCTGAAAATAAGAAATGGAAGACTCCAGAAAAATAGACTTATGCTAGTTTTGCTGCCACACCTCAAAGAGCAAAAGTTACAGTCATAGTGTGTGATAAGTGGCTTAGTAAAGATGGAAAAGGCTTTAAATTTGTGGGCAGAAGACATGAACAGAAAATGTGTTCCAACTGACGGCAACATGTTGCATCAGAAAGCACTCAGCCTACCTGAACACTTCAGCAAGGGATTCCCTGAAGCAAGTGACCACATTCCCGTAACTTGTACTACAGTATATTGTTATAATTGTAATTTTAAAAAAAATATTTTTTCTTTATTGATTTTAGAGAGGAAGGGAGGGGGAGAGAGAGAGAGAGAGAGAAATATCGATGAGCGAGATCATCGACTGGCCGCCTCCTGCATGCTCCCCACTGGGGATCGGGCCCACAACCTGGGCATGTGCCCTGACCAGGAATTGAACCAGCGACCTCTTGGGGCATGGGTCGACGCTCAACCAGTGAGCCACACCAGCCAGGCTATAATTGTATTTTATTACTAGTTATTGTTGTTAATCTTTTACTGTGCCTAATTTATAAATTAAACTTTATCACAAATATGTATGTATAGGGAAAAAAACATTGTGTATATATAGTTTGGTACTATCTGAAGTTTTAGGCATCTACTAGGGTCCTGGAATGTAACTCCCATGGATAATGGTGGTGGTGGTGGGGGGGGTGGGGGGTGGGAAGGCGGAGACTACTGTATTTTTTTTTTTTTTTCATTTTTTGCTCAGATAGAGTGGGAGGGAGGGAGAGGAAGAGAGAGAGAGAGAGAAACATTGACGTGAAAGGGACACATCGAGTGGCTGCCACCCGCACGACCAACCAGGGCCGGGGACAAACTGCAACCGAGGTACATGCCCTTAGCGGGAACCAAACCCGGGTCTCTCCGTACCGCAGGCCAACGCTCTAACCGCTGAACCAAACCGGCCAGGGCAGACTACTATATTTTAAAAAAGGCAGTAGCAAAGCAATATACTGCAAAATTCAGGTAGTATTATCCTTCATTTGACTCCATACATCTAAACAAAACATATTTCAAATGGACAAATTAAGTGTTCTGGTACAAATTCAGAGATGAACATAGTATTAATAGTATTCACAAATATTAAGGCCTTTAAAAGATGTTACCTTGGAAACACATATTCTTAGATTAATTTTTATGATAGTATTATGAACTCAAACTATAGGTAGACTATCTTAGAAATCACTAGACTGGCCCGGCCAGTATGGCTCAGTAGTTGAGCATCGACCCATGCACCAAGAGGTCACTGGTTCAATTCCCGGTCAGGGCACATGCCCAGGTTGTGGGCCAAATCCCCAGTGGGGGGCATGCAGGAGGCGGCCAATCAATGTTCTCTCTCATCAATGTTTCTATCTCTCTCCCTTCCTCTCTCTCTAAAATCAATAAAGAAAAATTATTAAAAAAGAAATCACTAAACTGTTGTACAAAATATACAAATTGTTAAAGGCTGTTTCCTTCTAATATTATACCATAGTTACGGAGTGCCTGTTTTTTCATATAGTTTGCTAAATTTTTCTCTCAATAATTTAAGACAAACTGTGCTAGGAAAAGTTGTTCAAATTGGCTTATTTGATGGTTATATTTTGTGTACATCTCATCTGATATACTTCATGCATGAGTTCATCATGTTCTGAAGGATTAACTCAATCATCTTGATCAGCTAATGATCTTCATAATTTTTCTTCCCCTGATAGAAGAGTTCACTAGTTCTCAACTTTCCAAAGCAACAAACTCAACTCATTTGTTCAATCTGTTCTAACTTGTGAACAATAACAAATAATATTTTATTTATTAAAAAAAAATGTTTTTATTGAATTTTTTGAGAGAGAGAGAGGAAGGGAGAGAGAGATAAAAACATTGATTAACTGCCTCCTGCATGCCCCATATTGGGGATCGAGCCCGAAACCCGGGCATGTGCCCTGAGCGGGAATCGAACCGGGACCTCTGAGTCCACTGGGCCACACCGGCCAGGCAACAGATAACATTTTAGAAAGCTTCCCGTAAAAACCTGCCAAGTCCCACTAATCTATTTTGTCTGTGGATTTATATGACGTGACAGGGTAAGCATGTGCAGTGTGTGCATGCCACCAAGAAGAGTGGGCAGGAGATCGTGGCTAGTATGAAGGGGTGGCAGGGCGACTGACACCACATACTTTTATCTCTTGTTAATTATTTAGTCCAGCCCGGCTGGTGTGGCTCAGTGGATGAGCACTGTCCCATGGATTGAGGGGTCTCAGTTTGATTCCTGGTCCGGACAAGTACCCAGGTTTCTGACTTAATCACTAGTAGGGGGCGTGCAGGAGGCACCTGATTGATGTTTCTCTCTCAAATCGATGTTTCTATCTCTCTCCCTTCCTCTGTCTCTAAAAATATCAATAAAAAATATATTAAAAATTTATTTAGTACAATAAAACACCCAAACTAAATTGAAATATAGTTCACATACCATAAAATTTATTTTTTGTTTTTGATCCTCACCTGAGGATATGATTTTTTTAAGGGAAAGAGAGAAGGGGAGTAGAAGGGAAGGAGAGAGAGAAGGGAAGGGAAGGGGAGGGAGGGAGGGAGGGAGGAAGGGAGGGGAGAGGAGGGAAAGAGGGGGGAGAGGAGAGGGAGAGAGGAAGGAAGGGGGGGAGGGAGGGAGAGAGAGAGGGAGAGAGAGAGAGAGAGAGAGAGAGAGAGAGAGAATATATCAACGTGAGAGAAACATCAATCTGTTGCCTCCTGTACATGCCCTAACTGGGGACTGAACTCACAACCTGAGTATGTGCCCTGCCGAAATTGAACCCACAACCTTTTGGTGTATGGGATGATGCTCCAACCAACTGAGCCATCCGGCCAGGGCTTAGCTCTGTTTTTCAGAGGTTTTCTGCTTAGCTTGTTAGCCAAGTATTGAAGTATAGGAATTCAGCATATCCCTTAAGGGAAAAACTCAGATTATCTCGGTTACTTCTTTGTAGCTTCCTTTTCTCCCAAATTTTGGCTCTTCAAGTACTAGCTGTATTGGCAGACAGAAGAGCAACTTTTCAGCCTGTGCAACTGCTAGAAACTCTCTAGGTTTCTTTGCCTCTTAGCTAAGGCTCTCTGCCCAGATTCTCAGCCTCTTACCCTGTGGCAAGAATTGGCAAGAATTACCCAGGGACAATTGGCAGAATGTTGGCTTATCTCTTGCAGTTCCCTTCACTAGACGATTCTTGGCCCTTCAAGTCTGATTACCTCAACAGTTCTCCAAAGCCTTCCACAGATGTTGTCTGTACTTTGGCTTTTCTAGTTATTTTGAGAGGAACACTGGTCTGCCAGAGCTTTACCATCAAAGGCAGAAACAAAAGTTTCCTACCATTATTACTTGTTGATAGGAACACTTTGAGTAATGAGATTTGAACAGCCTCACAAATATATGCCATCAATATACTATTTTTTTTCTTTATTGATTTTAGAGAGAGAGGAAGGGAGACAGAGAGATAGAAACATCGATGAGAACACTGACTGGCCGACTCCTGTCCGGCCCCCACTGGAGATGAGGCCCACAACCCAGGCATGTACCCTGACCAGGAATTTTACTGGTGACCTCCTGGTGCATGGGTCGACACTCAATCACTGAGCCACACCAGCTAGGCAGTATAATATTTTTTTAAATGTACTCCCACTGTATGAATTGTCTATTCATGAAGGTTCAACTCAAGCAAATAAAAGTGACTATACATATTCTGTAAGTTACCAAGCTCTATACAAATATAAGATATACATACAGTCATGCGCCACCTAACAACGGGGACACATTCTGAGAAACGCGTTGTTAGGTGATTTCATTATTGTGTGAACATCATGGAGTGCACTTACACAAACCTAGATGGTATAACCTACTACTATAATTGTATGTGCTATACTTTTATATGACTGGCAGCATAGTAGGTTTGATTATATCAGTATGACCACAAACATGTGAGTAATACAGTGTGCTATAATGTTAGGATGGCTACATCACTAGGCAATAGGAATGTGTGGCTCCATTAAAATCTTATGTGACCACCATTGTACATGTGGTCTGTTGTTGGCCAAAATGTTATATGGTGCATGACTGTATTTGTTCTGGAGAGCCTTTTCCCATTACCCAGCTCAGTAATTAGTGATCTTATATGAACTTTTCTCCTCCTTGGAACCCTCTTCCTTTTTTTTGGTTAATTCTCACCTGAAGGTATTTTTCCATTGATTTTTAGATAGAGTGGAAGGGAGGGAGAGACAGAGAGAAACATCAATGTGAGAGAGACACATTAATTGGTTGCCTCCTGCATGACCCCAACCAGGGCCAAGGATTGAACCTGTAATCCAGGTACGTGCCCTTGACAGGGAATCAAACCTGTGACCCTTTGGTCCCCGGGCCAAAGCTCTAACCACTGAGCCAAACTGGCCAGGGCTGGAATCCTCTTTGAGTGCTAACAAAAAGTAGATGTTAGCCCCGGCCGGTTTGGCTCAGTGGTTAGAGCGTTGGCCCGTGGACCAGAGAGTCCTGGGTTCGGTTACTGCTAAGGGCACGTACCTTGGTTGCAGTTTGTCCCCGGCCCCGGTTGGGGTTGTGTGGGTGGCGACCACTTGATGTTTCTCTCTCTCTCTATTCCTTCCTCTCTCCCTCCCACTCTATCTGAAAATAAATGCAAAAATGTCCTCGGGTGAGGATAAAAAAAAAAAAAAAAAAAAAAAGTAGATGTTAGTGAGCAGAATATATAAAATACAACAAATTCACAGAACACCGTTAATACTTACGTGTTTCCATTCATGTAGATAAGGAAGATATATCTTCCCATTTGCATCAACATGCTTTCCTGTTTTAATAGTCATTGAACTAGTAGGCTTAACAAAACAGATGGGGGGATTATATGGGTATGTGTCCAGCAGCCACAGGCATATTGGAATATTATATGTATTACCTGAGAGAGAAAGAAACTTCAGTTACTCAATTTTTATTATTTTTCAATAAAGGCTTAGTAGGTGAACAACACAGAGCTACAAGTAAGCAACACTTTAAAAAAGTCACAACAAGTATTTTAATATTTCAAAGTTCTGTTTAAGATCTGTTTCTCACAGTTTCAGTTTGTCAAATACATCAGCAGGCTTAAGGAGCTAACTGGTCACTACTCTGCTAGTGTGTGCTTGCTGCTGTAAGAGCATTCTTCATGAATTATCTTTCAACTCAACCCATTCTTTGCTACTTGACTCTTGTCATTTCAGTTAGTAAGGTTCACTGGGAAGGGTTATATAAGGAAAACCATGGATTATGGTATCCTATCAGAAAGTGATATAATTCTCTTGCCAAAGCTAAGCAAATTGTTAAGCAGATGCTGATTGGTGGCCACAACTTGACCAATACATACGGCATTTTCGGTGAGTTATTCAATCAACGATATCATCTTCTTCTCTTTGTCTTATGCAATAGAATCTCTCTGATTCTATAGAAATTTGACTATAGTCAAACTGAACAGCGTTTCAAAGGATCCAACTGAGTTAAAATAGTGAACATAATCATAGCCTTTTCTTACTAAGCTCAAAGCCAATGTTCCAAGAAACCATTTGAATCACCTAACATAAATTCAGATACTTCTTAGAAAGTTTCACTTCATATAAATATACACATATAAATTTTACTTAAAGAAGTCAGACAGTATGGGACTATGATTTTTTTACCCCAAACTACTTCTACAATGAAAAAAAGAACTCCAAAAGAATATATTCTAATAGAGAAAACACAAGTTTATTTCCACCAACCAGAATTCTTCACTTTGCGAAAATAAAGAATTATCCAGAATTACTTAGGCTTAAGAACTATGCCATGTGGTGAGGGAACACAGAAGGATTTATACATATATATATATGAAATAAATGTCTTTAATTATGTTTACCATAGTTTCCTGCCTCTGTCTTTCCCCCATTACTTATTTCCGTAACCAGAGTTTACTTCCTAAAGGCAGTTGGTAATCCTAAATTTTATTCAGTCCTCCTTAATTTTATCATACTTACTTTATTCACTGTTGATGTTCAAGCATTTTTTCCCCTCTGCCTGAAATGTCGATTCTGTTATAAATGGTTAACTCATCCTTTAATACCAAGTTCAAATGTCATTTCCTCCATTATCTTCCAACATGGTCTTATTCTCCTCTGTAATCTCATAGCACTTTTATATTTTATCATTCTACAGCAGTTATAGAATATTGTAAATATCTATTTATTCCCTCTGTTTCCCCTATTTGTATAAGTTCTTCCAGAGAAGGTACATCCTTTATTTATCTTTGTATCCACAGTCCTTGTCCCCTATGACTCATGCATAGCAGGTACTATATAAAAGTAACGGCTAGCCCAGCCGATGTTGCTCAGTGGATTGAGCATCGTCCCATGGACTGAGAGGTCCAGGTTCGATTCCCTGTCAGGGCACATGCCCAGGTTGTGGGCTTGATCCCCAGTAGGGGGCATGCAAGAGGCAGCCAATCGGTGTATCTCTCTCACATGGATGTTTCTATCTCTCTCTCCCTTCCTCTCTCTAAAAAAATTAAATAAAAACATATTTAAAGAATAAAAAATAAAAGTAATAGCTAAGTTACAGAGACACAGGTGTTAGTGAGTCAGAAGGAATAATTCACAAACAGAGCTGTCAAAAAACAGAATAGTCATTTATGAAACCGAATGTTCCCTTATCACTCTAAGTATTCCAGCAGAGGGTGGCTGACTGGCTAACAGAGATGTAATTATCCATCATCAGATTATCACCAACATTACAACCTTTAATAATAACTACTTTTGATGTTCATTTATTACATACCAGAACTGGTGCTAAATCCTTTACATACAACGAATTCTTTTTTGAGTTAGATACTATTATCCAAATGTTATAGATGTCCACTATCACAAACCTGATAGATAATAGAATGAGAACTGAAACTTTACTCTGCCCTGACTTTAAAGCCTCTATCTTAGCCGCTATACTATACAGCTTCCCATTTTCAGAAAAGACTAAATCGGGTGGGAAGCTGAACTAGGGGGCATGTAAGATCTCTTTCTAGTTCTAAGATTCTCTGATTCTATGGAACTTCAGCATAAGGAGGCACTTACTGATATATGTTGGTAGGAAGGAAAAAAAAAAAAAAGCTGAAATAGTAGGTCCTGCTGCCAAATGCAGTTCAATTTCAACAGAAGTCAAAATCTCTACATCATCATGAAAATCAGGAGAAAGTAGGTTTAATTTACTTGTAACTCTTTGGCAACACAGTACGTGCATCAAAATGCATCTATACTGGAAACATAAATTACATAAGACACTTACCTCTATAAAGCACAGGAATTGTTCCAGTGAGATTCATTAGTTCCCTGGAACTGCCATCATTAAAAACTGAAAGGAAAAAATAATGATTTAAACATGAGCATTTTTGTAGATGTTCCCATTAAAGTTATTCTTTCAGAAGTGCTGTTTAAAACCCATCATCACTCTTGAAACGGGTTAACTTAAATGTATCATCCATTTTGTCCAATAACAGAGTATCCTTTGTTGATTCACTCAAATGGGATCAGTTTTTGATTGAGTAAATAAAAGATGCTTTGAATTACTGGGAAAAAATGGATGTTGGGTGCTATAATCCCAGTAAATATGAGCTCTGCTTTCCCAACTAGCACAACTATAAATTTCTTTAAAAATCACTATTAAATGATACCATACTAAATGTTAATCTCATAGAATTTTAGATCCCTATGTTTAGACCTACTCGCTATCACTCAATCCTAATATAGCATCAAACCACAGTTTTAAAAAGAAGAAAAGTTTTCACAATGAAATATAGACATCTTCTTTTAATACGAGTATCTCTCATACCAAATCTCATACAAGTTTCTCTAACTATAATTGACTGAATAATTAGGGCACACAGCCTGGCCGGTGTGGCTCAGTGGATTGAGTGTCGTCCCATGGACTGAGAGGTCCCAGTTTGATTCCAGGTCAGGGCACATGCCTGGGTTGCCGGCTCGATCCTCAGTAGGGGGCGTGCAGGAGGCAGCCCATGGATGTTTCCACATTGGTGTTTCTCTCTCTCAAAAAATAAATTAAAAAAAAATCAATAAAAACATGGCACACATAATTTGTATTACATGGACTGCTATAATTTGTAATACTGACTTGGAGTTAACACTGTCTCACATAGGGTAAAGGCTGTAATGTGCAGTACAAGAACATAGTACTGTTGACCTTAGTTCTTTTACTTACTACTGACAATTATAAACTGTGCTGTAATTTATTCTGATTTTATGCTTTAAAAAAATAAAAGAAAAACACCTTATTTAAATTTATTACTGTATTTATTCGAAAAGCATGTTGATAATAATGGGTTAAGATGTGGTCTGGCCATATAAAGCTATGTAAGATTTGTTCAATCATGTTGGAGCCTTTGCTAGTTTTGATCAACATACTTATTCTTTTAGCATCAAGTAAAAACTATCACAGTAAAATTCTAGCCCCAGTCACTGCCCCCCCACCATTGAAGCCAGTATTAATAAATGAATTTTGATATATGAGATTTTTGTGGATCTAGATACCATTGTGTAGTATGTGGATGAGAGGTAGAATTGTGCCTTAAATATGGAAGAGAACTTTCCGTTCATGTCTTTGTTGTCAGGAAACTCAGGACTGATTGTCCCTCTGTTGCCTCCCATCTCTCCTCACCAGGCTCCTAATGTTTTCAAAGCCCTAGAGGTGAGTGGAGTTTAGAGTGAGAGTCTCAGCTATAAAACTCAGCTCCTTGTCCTTGGTGGCAAGGGTCTCCGAATGAACAGGAGCTCTTGGCCCTGACACATCAGGTGTGGGGCTAACAAGACTATTTAAAAAAAAAAAAGGACTTTTTTTGTTACTGTTATTTCTTACTTAAAACCCAACTTTATTTTGTCTCAATAATGAAACTGTCACCTATGCACTCTACAGAATTAAGGGTCATATTTTAAAAATGTTTTCCTCATCTACAAAATAAAGTGATAGTCCAGCATATAATTTTGCTAAATGTCTTCCTAAGAATATAAAGAGATGCTAGCAAGGGTGGTGGTGGTGGTGGTTCAGTAGTTAATTAACTTTAGGATACACTACAATATATTCTCTCCTCTCTTGGTGAGGTATAACATATTAGCATATTAAAGGCTCTGAGAAACATTGCAACATTGCTGCAAAGAAGCCCATTTAATTTTGTTTAATCTGTAACTTCTCAAAGTTAACCACAGAACCCAACCCTCCAGCAATATTCTTCACAACTATGGATAATACTTTGGAAAATTATGAATTAAATCACCTTTAACATCCCCTCTAGGTCTAAATTTGCATAGCTCTATGTTAAGAGTACTATTTTAAACTTTAAATTAACTAAACAAATATAAGATGTTATTATTAGATATTGTGATTTTCTATCCCTCCAATACTTATATTAGGTGGAGGTTTAGCCCTACAATGGAAAAAACAATAATCTTATAAGGAAAATGGGAAATCTACAGTCATTAACAAAAGGGGTAAAACTCAAAGTACAGTAATTGATATTTTATTATGTAAACTCACCATATGAATCCAATACAGGTTTGAGATCTTTGTATAACGTAATAACATTGATAGTTTCACGTACAGTTAGGTCTTTGTATTTGTACTGAAAAGCAAAATCACACAAGAATTTAGTTTAAAACCAACACACATACTTCACTGCTAGGTTAATTTTCTTAAAATCTTATTTTTTAATAGCACTCTTCTTGAAAGTATAATGGTTCTGACTAATCATTAACATTAATTAAAGCCCAAAAGAAGCTCATTCGCTTTCTCTCCTGCCACCTATTCAAATCCTTTACTCAATTCCATTTTAGATCTTCTTCCAACTTAAAAGGTCCTCCACCAAATCAAAAAATTTTTTTCTTTCTGGTTAATCCTCACTGGAGGATAGTTTTCCACTGATTTTTAGATAGAGTGGAAGGGAGGGAGGGGGAGAGGGAGAGAGAAAAACATCAATTGGTTGCCTCAGGCTTGACCCCAACCGGGTCCAGGGATCGAATCCACAACCCAGGTATGTGCCCTTGACTGGGAATTGAACCCTTGACCCTTTGGTCCATGGATCGATGCTGTAATCGCTGAGCCAAACTGGCCAGGGCACCAAATCAAATCTTAAATCTTTCTCAAAAACCTAGCATACACCTCTCTCCCTCCTCTTAATGAATCCTTTTCTAGAACTCCCTTTAGCCCATATGATCTCTCCCTTTCTTCCAAACTCCAGTATTTATTATCAATATCAACTACTTTGCAATTTATCATTTGCTGTATTGTATTTTTACAATCCTCACCTTGTACCACTCAACTTCAGACAACTAGGAACCTGGCTTACATACTCTTGGTAGATTAGGAGATCAGAAGATGGGGACCCCGGTCTGATCACAACACACTGAAGCTCAATGACAAACTCCATCCATGAACACAAAGGTTTCAGTCAGCTTCTAGTGCTATTCTCCTAAAAAGGAGCAGTTAGCTATTCCAAAAAGAAAGACTCCAAGAAGCATGTTAGAGACCAAAACAGAAAAGAAACCACATAATAGAAATAATGCAAGGAACAGAAGAAAACCTCAAAAAAGAATAAGCATCAGTAACTTCAAAGAAAGAAGAAATGACACTGTATCCATGAAATAAGTGAAACCAAGGATCCTTCTGACTTTGGTTAAATTTAGTTTTAAATCCTAGCTCTGGAAATCATACCCTCTCTCTATACATATACCCCTCAGAGACCTAGCCTTTCCCCCATAATCAGCAACCCCCAAGGCAGCAGAAGACAGTGACAAATGATCACAAGGTAAGTCTTGAAGGCTAAAGATAACATCTTGACCTAAGCTATGTTTCAGTTCCTAAGACCTAAGGTAGAACAACCCCCTGGCTACTTTTCCATGAGACAGGACAGAGGGACCCTAGAAAAGACCTCAGAACTGTCCTCAAGACCTGAAGAAATGATTTATTATCTTTACTCACCTCAGATCAATCAGTTTCGAGCATGAAACCAAACCCCTAACACACAGTAGCATGTGATTTCACCCTATATAATCTTTAACCTACACACCACAGAGAAGTTCAGGTTTTTGAGCATTAGCTTCCCATTCTAGATGATGCCATTCATCAATAAAATAGCCAATATTTCTCCATTGCAACTCTTGCTGTCTAATGTTTGGCTCTGACAGCGCCGAATGGTCAGACTCTTTTGGTTCTGTAGTACAAGGACACTCAGAGAAGAAAGGACTCTTGGACATAAAAAAATGTAAGAGTAGAAACAAGACATTCAACAGAAGGATTTGAATATAAAGTCAAATAAATCTCACAGAGACTAGCACAAAGAGTGATAAACAATAAGAAAGAAAATACAAGAAAAAATAGGGAACAAATCCATGTCTACTCAAAGGCATCTCTAGCATTTCGTCCTCTTCTGTCCTGAAGCATCAATTTTCCATACTATGGGATCAGTACTATTAGCACACAAACATATTTTTACTTTTCCCATCTTATTCACAAAAACAAACATGTTCCTAAACATGTTCCCCCTCCAGCTACAACCACACTTTTCTCAGTTCCCCTTTATAGCAAAAATTCCTGTAAGGAGCTGCCTACTTTTGCTGTCTTTGACTGCTGTTTCTATTCTTTCTTTTTAAACCTTTTTATTATGGAATATTTCAAACATCCACAAGAAGACAGAATAGTATAATGATCCACCTGTATCCTACACTCAGCTTCAACAATAATCAACTCATAGCCAGTCTAATTTAATCTATCATCTCATTCATCTTTCCCTCCTCCTGTATTATTCAGAAACAAATCATAACATTATCTCCTATTGCCCATAAATATTTTAATATATACATCGTTAAAAGAACTTAAAAAATCCACACTGAGGCAGCCATCTTGCTCTTGCTGCGTGACAGTGTTAGAGGACCTTCCCTTTTCAGATTTACCAACAGCATGAATCAAGAAAAGTTAGCCAAACTTCAGGCTCAGGTCCGGATAGGGGGAAAGGGGACAGCTCCCAGAAAGAAGGTGGTACATACAACAGCTACAGCTGATGACAAAAAACTTCAGAGTTCTCTAAAAAAAAAAAAAAAAAAACTGGCTGTGAATAATATAGCTGGTACTGAAGAGGTAAACATAATTAAAGATGATGGGACAGTTATTCATTTCAACAATCCTAAAGTCTAAGCTTCCCTTTCTGCTAACACCTTTGCAATTACTACTGGTCATGCAGAAGCCAAGCCAATCACAGAAATGCTTCCTGGAATATTAAGTCAGCTTGGTGCTGACAGCTTAATAAGTCTTAGGAAGTTAGATGCACGGTTCCCTCAGCAAGTGTTGGATAGCAAAGCACCAAAACCAGAAGACATTGGTGAGGAGGAGGATGTTCCAGATCTCATAGAAAATTTTGATGAGGCATCAAAGAATGAAGCTAACTAAAATCTTTTCTGGTTTTTGGAAGCAGGAATGGACTAGATTTAACAAATCAGCTATGTGGTTCCAAAGTTTTACAGACACGAAGAATATCAACTGCTACCAGTTCCGTAATACAAATATTCTGTACATTAATAATGCCGTTTGTTCAGCATTTTTCAGTCATTTAATTTTGTACATCTTCCCAGGATCTATTATTTTAGTCAAAATATGAAGTATTGGTGCAGTTTGAGGGTGCTTTGATTCTTGGTTTTTTGTTTTGTTTTTGTTCGGGGTATTTTTGGTGTGTGTTTATGTGTGTGTGTGGATATGTGTGTGACAGTGGAGAGCAAACTGGAAAACTGTTCTCTTTATCCTCCTCCTTCCCTCAGCAGAAATAAACAAATCTTTACATTAAAAAACTCACAATACTATTATCACACTAAAATAATCACCATTTCCTTAATATTATCAAATATGCAGTCTCATTTTTTTCTTTTTAATTAAATTTACTGGGGTGACATTGGTTAATAAGATTATAAAGGTTTGAAGTGTACATTTCTATAATACATGATCTGTATATTGCATCGCATGCCTACCATCCAAAGTCAAATCATCTGTCACCATATATTTGACCCCCTTTACCCTTACTAACCCCCCCTTTCACTCTGATAACCACCATACTGTTTTGAGTTTTTGTTTTTCTTGTTTATTCACCTATTATTTTCAGTTCTATATCCCACATATGAGTGAAATCATATAGTTCTTAAGTTTTTCTGATTTATTTTACTTAGCATAATATTCTCAAGGTACATCCATGTTGTCCCACATTTGTTTTCTTGGTTTGAATTGAAATCCAAATAAAGTCCACACATTGCAATTTGTTTAAATGTCTTTTAGGTCTCTTTTAATCTATAAATTCTCTCTTCCATTCCTCTTTTTTGATAAACAGCTTTAGTGATATAATTCACAAACTTAAGTGAATTATATAAAGTTCAATGGTTTTTAGTACAGAGTTGTGTAACTACTACCACAATAAATTTTAGAACATTTTCATCACCCTCAATAGAAACCTGTACCCTTTAGCAATTACCCCCTCATTCCACCTGCCCCGCACCCCCATTCACTCTAGACAACTGCTAATCAACTTTCTGGTTGATCACTTTGCTTATTCTGGATAGTTCATATAAATGGAATGATAAATGTGGTAATTTATGACTAGCTTTTTTCACTTAGCATGTTTTCAAAGTACATTCATGTGCTAGCATGTATCAGTACTTTATTCCTTCTATGGCTAATATGCCATTATTATGAAATATAGCACATTTTATTTATCTACTCATCAGGTCATGAGCCCATTTCTTTCTTTCTATTTTTTTTGGTTAATCCTCACCCAAGGATATTTTTCCCATTGATCTTTAGAGAAGTGGGAAGGAGGGGGTGAGTGGGGGATAGGGGAAAGGGGGACAAGGAGGGAGGAAGAGAGACAGACAGATATAGATTGGTCGCCTCCCACACGTGCCCGGGATGGGGCAGGGATGGTACCTGCAACCCAGGTTCATGCCCTTGACCAGCAATTGAACCTGTGACCCTTCAGTACACGGGCTGATGCTCTAACCACTAAGAAACACCGGCCAGGGCCCAATTTCTATTTTTACCCTATGAAATTTGTTGACAAAATTGGTTCATTTGTCCTATAGAGGCTCCCATGGTTTGCATTTTGCTAACTGTATAACCCTGGTGTAGTTTAATATATATGCTCCTATGCCCTGTTACTTCCTGTGAATTAGTTGGATCTAGAAATTATGATCTTTTTCATGATTTTTTTCCCCTAAACTTTACCCTCACTTCCTCCTGCTCCTTCTGTCTCTTTGCTGGTTCTTTTACTTCTAATCTCTTAATATTATTAAGCCCCAGGGCTCAGTCCTTGTTCCTCTTTATCTAAACTCACTCCTTTGGTGATCTCCCTCATGGCTTTAAATGCCATTTATATGCTGAGAATTCCCAAATTTAAAAATTCTAGTCTGAACCTCTTTCCTGAAGTCCAGACATGTATATACAATTGCCAATTTGATATCTCCACTGGGATATCTAGTGAATATCAACTTTAATATGATCAAAACTGAACTCCTTACCTTTCTCCCAAATCTACCCCTCCCAAAGTTTTCCATATCTACATCTTTCCAGCTGCTCAAAACCAAAAACCTTGAAGTTTTTGGTGCCTCTCTTTACTTCACATTTACAGTGAAAATCCTGTTAGCTCTACCTTCAAAAATTTCCAGAATCTGATCACTTCTCACTAGCTCCACAGCTACAATCCCAGTAGGCCACCATCTGGGTTATTTTAACAGCCTCTTTATAGGTATCTCTGCCTCCTTTCTTAACCTCCTACAGTCTAGTTTTCCCATCATACTCCAAGTGAATGCCAAAGTCCTTAAAAAGGCCTGCAGGACCCTCCAAAGTCTCCCACATGTTTATTTACTGCTACCACCCCCCTTGCTCACTTTAGTCCAGCCACCTTCACCTCCTTTGTTGTTCCTCTATCATGTATGACAAGCTTCTGTCTCAGGCTCTTTGCACTTGTTTTTCCTTCTTTTTGGAATGTTCTGACTTCGGATTGTTCCAGTCTGCTCCTCACCTCTTTCAGTTCTCTGCTCAAACAGACCTACTCATAAAGGCCTTCCTGTAGTATTCTATATGTAACCCATCTCACCCCTCCAATGCTCTTCTACTGTTTCCCTTTCCTACTTTCCTTTTCTCCAAAGAACTTATCACCTTCCAATACACTGTGCTTACTGAGTTCTTTATTGCCTTCTATGAGAATCTAAAACCCAAAAGTGTAGTTGTTTTGTCCATTCACTTTTACATCCCTAAAACCAGAAACAGTGTGAGGCACATAGCAATCTTTAATGTGTCAGCTCTCTCCTATCTGTTCAGTAGTGACTCCACCACTAGGAATGCTGTAGCTACACTATGTAAGAATACAGGTAGTTGCCTATGTGAAAAACTTAAAGCTATCTGTAAAAAGCAAGATGGACTAATGGTATAAAAATACCTCTGTAAATTGCTAAAATCATGATAGAGAAGGGTGTTAACTAAAAGTTATATTTAAGTTGGAAGCTAAGATAATGTTCAAAGAAAAAAATGATCTATAATAATATAAAAAGATAATATAATATTATATATCAATTGTATCTCAAAATACAATAGAAAGATGTAAGTCAATGCAGGTGGCTCAAAGTACCATGATGGGTGTAGTGATCCCACAATCAGATAAAAAATAAAGAACCACCACTTGTCTAGGGTCCTGGCTGGCAATTCCTACACTAAACCACACCCAACTGAAAGAATAACACCTGAAGCTAGCCCTTCACCAGAGGATGAAATTTATAAATTGCTTCTATTATCCTACTTACTAGTCCTACCACCTAGTTATAGGCTGGATAGAAAAGATGCTGATACTCAGAATTGACATCATCACTTGTAGGAGACTCAGTTTTTCAGATATTGGGCCAAGAACTAAATGATAGGTAGAATGTCCTCTCCCATCTCTTCCCTACATCCTTTTTGTTCTTAGGGTAAAAAGAGGTTGGAGGGAGAGGGAGGCAGGTTCCCCTAGAGCAGCGGTCCTCAACCTGTGGGTTGCGACGACTTTGGGGGTCGAACGACCCTTTCACAGGGATCGCCTAAGACATAACAGTAGCAAAATTACAGTTATGAAGTAGCAATGAAAATAATTTTATGGTTGGGGGTCACCACAACATGAGGAACTGTATTAAAGCGTCGCAGCACTAGGAAGGTTGAGAACCACTGATCTAGAGGAAGCCTAGGAATCTTAATTATAGTTTTTAAAATTCAAAACCAGCATTTGAATATTCTTGTCCATATATAAATACTTAATACTATGCTATCAATTTAAAGATCAAAAATGTCATGGAACAGATATCTTCAATTACACAGTATGTAAAACAATGTACTGTTTTTAAAAAAGTGATATATGGCCCTGGCCGGTTTGGCTCAGCAATTAGAGCTTTGACTCATGGATCTGAGTCTCGGGTTCGATTCCAGTCAAGGGCATGTACCTGGTTGCGATTCAGTCCCGGCCCTAGTTGGGGTCGTGCAGGAGACAACCAATCAATGTGTCTTTCTCAAACCCATGTTTCTTGCTCCCTAGCTCGCGCGTGCGGGCTCTCTCTCCTATTCTATCTGAAGATAAATGGAAAAAAGTATCCTCGGGTGAGGATTTTAAAAAAACCCGATATATAAATGTTACAACACAGATCTGAGTCACAATCTTATAGGGCTCCTCAAAACTTTCTCTATAATTAAGATAACTAGTTTATCAAAAGAAAATCAAGACACCTAGAAGATACTAGACAACTAGGAGAAGCAATATTTTGAAAACTGTCACTTTCTCCATAGAGGTTATGTTCTCTTCGACCCAAGACCATGGACTAAGAAAAAATTTTTTTCAAAGAAATAAGCTTATATACATAATAGTGTGTTTTATTAATATTGAAAACTGTTCTCATTACTTCAATTTCTATCATTCTTGCTCTGACAAACATCCAAAGCTAAGCCAGTGCACTCAAAAAAATTCAACTCTCAATCACTTCACATACATCTTATTCCAATCAGGTTTGGTAAATTTAGGGGAAAAAACCAAACACGCAGTTCCCTCTGCTATAACCAAAATAATTCACAGCTTTAATAGACAAAATGCCTACGTGTGTGTGTGTGTATATATCTGTGTGTGTGTGTATGTGTGTGTATATATATATATATTATATATATATAATATATATATATATATTATACCAGTTTGGAACTGTGAAGATTATAAATTAAGTTCAAAGCAAATAAATTCATGTTATAAGAAGCACACAATTAAAGACAGTTACTCTATGGCCAACAGACATGAAAAGATGCTCAATATCACTAGAGAAATGCAAATTAAAACCACAAAGAGGTATCACCTCACACCTGTCAGAATGGCTATCATTAATAAATCATCAACAAGTGTTAGTGAGGATGTGGAGAAAGGGGAACCCTCATGCACTATTGGTGGGAATGCAGATTGGTGCGGTCACTGGAAAACTGGAGGTTCCTCAAAAAAATTAAAAATGGTACTTCCTTATGATCTAGCAATTCCACTTCTGGGTACATATTTGAAACCAAAACCCTAATTCAAAAGAATATATGAATCCCTATGTTCACTGCAGCATTATTTACAATAGCCAAGATCTGGAAGCAACCCAAGTGCCCATCAGCAGGTGAGTGCATAAAGAAGTGGTGCCTATATGCAATGAAATATTCCTCAGCTATAAGAAAAGAATGAAATCTTACCATTTGCGACAACATGGATGGACCTAGAGCAGCGGTTCTCAACCTGTGGGTCGCAACCCCTTTGGTGGTTGAAGGACCCTTTCACAGGGGTCGCCTAAGACCATCGGAAAACACATATTTCCCATAGTCTTAGGAACCGAGACACCGCTCCTCTATCCGTCTCCAGGCAGGTCCGCCCACATACAGCATGAGGAACTGTATCAAAGGGTCGCTGCATTGGGAAGGCTGAGAACCACTGTCCTAGCGGGTATTAACACTAAGTGAGATAAGTCAAACAGAGAAAGATAAATACTGTATGACTTCACTTTTATGTAGACTCTAAAAAACAAAATAAAGGAACAAACAAGACAGAAATAGACTCATAGAAAATAGACTGATGGTTGCCAGAGGTGAGGGAAGTTGGGGGGCTGGGTGAAAAAAGGTGAAGGGATTAAAAAGTACAAATTCATAGTCACAAAATAGTCCCGGGAATGTTAAATACAGCATAGGGAATACAGTCAATAATATTGTATGAGTATGTATAGTTTCAGATGGGTGGGTGCTTGAAATATTGAGGGACCACTATGTAAAGTATATGATTGTATAACTACAATGCTGTGCACCTGAAACTAATGCAAATAAATACCGAATGTAAACTGCAAGTGAAAAACAAAATTTAAAGAATAAATGAAAAGATAGATAGTGTTAGCAAATCAAAGTCCCTTAAGTGGTAATGTAATTCTATTTATTTTACCCGAGGTAGTGAGGTACTGGTATTTTGGCTTCTCTGGGCGTTGGTACTTAAAAGTGAGCCCATTCACCAGCAGTTACTGGTCTTCCCGCCGGTCGGGCAGTGAGCTGTGCGAGGAATACAAAACTGGAAGAGTCTCAGGGCCTCCGAGGGAAGGGCGAAGACTGCTGGATCCCTAACTGGCGTGGAGGGCTGCCCCAGACCGAGAATTAAGTACAGTCTTCTCTTTGTGTTTATAAACACTGAAATGAGAACTACACTGCCCCACAGACTGCTCCAAACTCAACCCAAAGAGAGGGGGGCGGGCGGCAGGCGGCCCCCGCTCCGCCTTGTCGACAGTCGCCGCCCGCGCCTTCCCCGGCCGGTATCGGGTACCAGGACCAGGCGAGGGGACCCAGGGCTGGGCCGCGGAGGCGCCCGAGGACCACACTGGGCTCCCGGCCGCCGGGAGGCTCGCTGGACCGGGGCGGGCCAGGCCGGCCGGGCACGGAAGGGAGCGGTGGGAGCGCGCCGGGCGGCGAACGCGTCGCGGCCTCACCTTGGACACCATCTTCTTGAGCTGAATCTCCGACACCGCCATGGCGGCCACCTCGCGGCTCCGTCCCCGCAGGCAGAGGGTCAGCCGCTCCGGGGCCGCCCAGGCCGCCCCACACAACTGCTCACCGAGTAGCCAGTCCCCACCCCCCGCCTCTAGCAACAGGAAGTCGGCCGCCACGAGCGACCTTCCGCTTCCTTTACGTCACTTCCGAGGTCAGCACCGAAGCGGGGTTGGTTCCCACCCACCCGCTGCTCAGGTGCGGTATTTCGTAGGCCGGTCCGGTCCCAAGGGTGAGGCCAGCTTGTTCCGAGGGTCGAAACTCTGAGCTGGGACAAGATGGGCAGGTGTTTCACAGTTGCCCTCAGACTAGGCGAGCAGGTGCGGGAGGGGAAGAATTACTGCGAAGGTCTTGCCAATGAGCTTTGAAGACTGATTCATCAAATGGGAGAGCACCGGACTGGGTGGGAGTCCGAAAACTGCCAATGTGATACTGATCACAAACTGCCTTGTGATACTAGCAGGCAAATGCACTTCTAGTTCGGGCTGAAGTTTTTAAACAATTCTAAGAGGGGAGGCTTGCGATATATGGTGCCCAGGGTCTCTCTGATTATCATGGTTTCTTTTGTTTGTTTGAAGCTTCTAAGTTCGTAATACTACATTCACAGGGACAAAGTGCAGAGCCCTCCTTTCAAAACAGGAAGCCTGGCCGTAATTTCTTCTTTAGGAAACCATCCACCTGAGTCAGAACTTCTCTGTGGCCAGGCATAAACAATAATACAGGCTGCATTCTACCTTGCACTAGGTTTGTGTACTAGCCTGTCCACTGTCAAAGCCCAAGTATGAGGGCAGGCTCATCTTCAGATCCTCATTGCCTTGCAGGGCACAAGAGTAGTTGATCTTAACTGAATTTCTGCTACCAATAAAAGTTCTTTATAACCATTTATATTAGTCATTGCATATCACTACCAGTTTTGTAAGTACAGTGTTATTCAAGGTATTGTAAAACTTGGTTTTGATGTATGGTAATCTGGATGATTTTAGTCTACTGCTAATGAGGAACAGGCTGTGATATTAATTCCCTTCTAAATTGGCATCCAAGTGAAGGTCACACAGGCAAAGAGGGCGTAATTGAAACCATGTGGAAGCATCATTATAAATTGTTGCACGCACACACAAATAAAAACTGTATTGTTCTTTTTAAATATGGACACCATATGTTAGTAAAGCATACCGCTCCAGTCAAACAAAACTATAAGGCAGCCTATCTTGCCACTGCACCTCTTTTGTCACTTAAAAGCAATGTGGTTTTCAAACTGTTCGTAAAGCCACAGGTTACTCAGGAGTACCTTCACTTGGAGCAACTCTACTTTTATCAATTGCAGTGTAGATAATATATTGTGTAAAAAGTTTTCTTGCTAAAAATAACTTTTTAGCCCAGCCAGTATGGCTCAGTGATTGAGTGTTGACCCATGCACCAAGAGGTCACCAGTTTAATTCCCTGTGGGGCACATGCCCAGGTTGTGGGCCAAATCCCCAGTGAAGGGGCATGCAGGAGGCGGCCACTCGATGTTCTCTCTCATCAATGTTTCTATCTCTCTCTCCCTTCCTTTCTCTCTAAAAATCAATAAAGAAAAAAAATTTTTTTTTAAATATAATTTTTTAAAGTTTGAAAATAATGAACAAAATCCAGTCTCTTCATTTTGCACTAAACCACTTAAAATGAAATAACTAAATATCTTGGGGACCATAGAATTATATGAAATAATCTTTCTCTTCAATCTGAATAAATTTGCTTCCACTCAATAAATTAGACATGTGACGACTTTAAATCAAAGTTTATTTTTTCACTATTTTTGATATTCAAGGAAAACTATTATATAATGTAAAACTGAAAAATAAAATATTTACTTATGCTACAATGCCAAAGAATCATTTTAATCAAAGCCGCCCCACTAAAAATCATAACGAGACACTATATGATTTTGGAAAAATAAAAAGTGAAACTTAATAGCAGCATCATGAATGTCAAATTATTACCAAATCATAGTGAGGTGGTGGTGGTACCACTTCTTGACCTGTATATGGAATTTACAACATGACTGATAATATTCAACACTCAAGGAATTACTTCTAAATTGTGGGCTTCTAAAAGGCAAGGGCTGTTACTCATCTTTGATTATTTGGATTCAAACACAGTACTTGGAATAATAGTAGGTGCTCAATAAATATTTGTTGTATTGACATGTTTCTTCTATAATTAATGTAGTGAATTCTTGGCAATTCATCTTTGATACAGTATCTCGTAGTTATTGTTTAAGAGCATATTTGTAAAAATAATCTAATTTCTCATTAGATATCTGATATTAGAAAAGGCTAGTTGTGTTTCTAAAAAACAAAAGAATCGTTCTTTCAATTTTACTTTCCTATTTCACACAAATGGGGAATGAGAATACATTGTTAGAGCAACACCAAAATAATCTACCCACTTAGTGAACTTACACAGAAAGAACTAATGCTCATGTCTTCAAATGTCCAAGGTTTTTATACCAGTTAATTCCAGTGGGAATCTTTCCAAGCATATTAAATACTTTCCTACTTTCTTAAACATGGGACACTGAATATAATTTCACCTTTTATATTTAAGCTCACCATTGCAAGCATCCATTATTGTACTAACTCAGCATTAGTTTGACTGTTTCCTGTCTATTTAGGATGTATCTGCCTTTATAAACCATTGGGCTCCTATCTCTGACCAGGTTTGGATTTACTTATGCTTTCAAAGCACCTGGACTTCTTCACAGTACTTACTACATTTTCAATTGTACATTTATTTGTGACATTTGATTACTAGGCATTCCATACGAGATCATATGGACCATAAGGGCTTGTACCTAGCCCAGGTTTGCTCACCACTGTATCTGCAGTGCCTAAAAATGCAGTGGTACCTGCTGTATAGTAGTCTCCCAGGCAACACTGCCTGAGTAACCAAATAAATAAACACCTCTGTGCATACCCCTCTCTGCTGTTTGCTGAGGGCGAGTCTGGGAAGTCAGGGAATCAATCTTTCTAAAAACTATGTTGGAAAAAAAAAGTCAGCTCCTACATGAGAATGGAAGAGTATAGAACCCCAGATTTAGGGTCCTGTGGGGACTATTTTGGCTATTAGGCCTTTTCTCTCTACTAGTACTTAGAAAAAGTAGAGGTTGTATGGCTAAGTACCCTTTAACCATGAGATTTTGGTGACTAAAGCTCAGTTTCCTCCTCTATAAAATGATGATAATAGTCCCTACTCAATGGATCACTGAGGATTCAACAAAATAATAAAGAGCTCATCACACTGCCTGAAATATAAGAAGTGTTGATGTTAGTTGTTAGTATTAGCTGCATGCCACTTAGTAATAATATGCAATCTTTCACATATGAAGATATTGTTACTGAACCATCACCAAAGCATATATACTCTGATCACTTCTTTAGGAGTCATTAAAGGATCTCAGAATAATCAGTCCATCCAATCTCTCTCCCTTAAAACCAATGGTTTTTATGAAAGCCTCATATTTTAGCTTTTTAAAAATTGTCACCTGAGGATATTTTCCATTTATCTTCAGACAAAGTAGGAGGAAGGGAGGGAGGGAGAGAGAAAGACAGAGAGAAAACATTGATGTGAGAGAGACACATTGACTGGTTGCCTCCCTCACCACCCCGACCAAGGCCAGGGACTGAACCGCAACTGAAGTACGTGCCCTGGACTGGAATCGAACCCTCGACTCTTTGGTCCGCAGGCCAACGCTTTAACTGCTTAGCCAAACCGCCAGAGCCATATTCTAGCTTTAAAAGTAGACTGCTTGGCTTTCCTTCACAATCTATTTTCACTGAAAATACACATTTCTCTATGATTCTACTAATATTACAGTGAGTTTATGAGATGTTAGAGACCTGATATAGCCCAGAAAGAGGTTATAGAAAATTTCAAAAATGACAGTTCCACTGGAAGTTAAACTACACCTTTTCTTCATATATTAAAAAATATCACTTTCCCTTTTACTATTTTAAAGTACATGTAAAATTATTTTCCATTTTTTGGTAGCTAATTAATTGAAGAGGGAAAACAGAATGCTTTATTACCATTACTACCAACTGGATTTTAAAGAAACATTAATACCTTAAACTGTGGATCCTTTGTATAACTAGCACAGATTTTATAAATCCATACTGGGCCTTTAGCTTACATGTTTACTGTAACAGTCAACGAGTAATTTTCTTCTAAAAATATATTACTTTACAAATATTTCTAAAGTACTGAATGTGCTTTTAGTTGAGGATACATACTTTTACATGAAGCATATTGCAGATAAAGTTTATCTCTGTGATAGGTTTAAAGAACAATATAGATATCTCAAGAACAAAGAAAATTAGATTTTTTCCCTCCTTATCTAACTCCCTAAGAATTCAAATTACAAAAGTAACCAAGAAACTATCTACCTTAACCAAGCAGTTTGTAAGGGTAGGTAATAAGATACCGACGTTCTCAACCCTAGATATGTTGGCAAAATTAAATGACCTTTCCTTTCAGGTAGCTCTGAACTTGAGACTCAAAGTTTTAACTGTTGTTGGAGACCATGGAGTGATGATGCGCTGCTCTGGAGTTTCTCAGTCACTCTATCTTCTTTCACTGTGCTTTTGATGACTTCAGATACCCCACTGGTTCCAAGGATGCAAGGCAAACTTAAAAACACTTCACTGTTTATATCATAATATCCCTGAAATGAATAAAATTATATTATAATAGAGATGAATCACTGCAAACAAGTTAATATCAAAAATATGGTTACTTTCTTGCATTTATAGCCCTAGTAGTACAAAGTGATACAGTTGAACTTAAAAAAAAAAATTTTGTTCATTTATTTTCTAAACTCAAGTTATTGTTTCAGAAATGTTTTGTGAGATGGGAAGAACTTGGTCAAAGATAGCCCGTTTATGGGAAGGGAAGCAAGCCCCCTGCAATATGGGTAGCAGATTGGGGGCTAAGAAAAAGACTGTCAGAGTAAATTTCCAGGGGAGGGGCACAGCCTAGGCTCTGGGTGCAAATACAATAACCTGTTTTAAGTTTTTCTTTCCATGTTTTATTTCTCCTGGTATTCCTAAGTTTTCAAGAAAAATTTGGTTAAGCATTTGTGCCTAGTCTTAGCTGTGCTTTAGAGACTTTATGCTTGAGATTAAGTGGTAAAGGATACACTGAACTGGAGAGTGCAAACTCATGACCAGCTAAGACCAGGTGGCACGTCAATCTGGGGTGACCTGGCTGACTAAGGTGATAAATGACAACCAGGAGAAGTTTGTCATTGGAATATATAATGTTTCTTGAGAGTTCCCCCAAATTACATAGGAGTAAGGAGAAATGTGGTAGAAGTCCAGAATTTCCACAGCCAAGATGAACAGGGCTTAGACCAAACTGTCTCCTCCCATGTGTTACTCTAAAAGCTGGTGATATTGAAGACACCTGGTTACAGTGTGAACAGCACCTTTTCTGATTTTATACTAATAATATAAAAGTTTAAAAATATGATGAGAGAATGAGAATAGGAATTACCTTTGCTAAAGTTGATACAGAATGCACTTTCTTTTTATCATTTACAAGACTGTCAACCAGGTCAGCTACTGATAGTCCAACAGACCAGGACCTTTGACCTTTTACCCTTAATAGTTCCATGGCTCTAGGTTACAAAAAACAAAACAACAACAAAATCAAAACCAAAATTAATTCAGAAAATGAATAAAATATGCATTTAGTTTTACCTTCTGTTTAAGGTATTAATTACATATTTTTATAACACAGAAATAAGAGTTATACAGTAATTGTTAGGAAAACCTACAGATAAACTAATGATTAAGGTTTTCTTAAAATGTCTGATACGCAGTTCACAGAGGGACAATAACATAAAAAGATGTTCACCACCACCACTATTTAACTAAATATGAGTCAAAACAATAAATACACCAGTTTGCCTATCAAAATTGGCAAATATTAAAGAGATTTGTAACTACTTTTAGAGAAGCTACAGAGAAACATGCATTTCCATAACTGCTGGTGAGAGTGTAAAGTGATGCAGTCTTTTAGGAGAAAGATTTGGCAACATCTGATCTAGAAATTCCTCTTAGGAATTTGTCCTACAGCAGTATGCTCAAGTGTGCAAAGATATACATATAATTATGTTTGGCTTGCTTGAGACAGAAAAAAATTTGGAAGCAGTTAATCAAAAGTGACTGGTTAAATAAATCACTACCCAATGTAGTGCATGAGAATAATAAAGTAGATTTATATGGACAATATGGAAAATGTCCAAGATTTATTATTAAGGAAACAAAACAAGTTGCAAGATAACATGAGGAACATAAATCTATTATTATAAAAATAATAAAAAACAGCCCTGACCGGTTTTGCTCAGTAGAGTGTCGGCCCGTGGACCACAGAGTCCTGGGTTCGGTTCCCGCAATATTACCTTGGTTGCAGTTTGTCCCCAGCCCCAGTTGGGGTCGTGTGGGTGGCAACCACTTGATGTGTCTCTCTCACATCGATGTTTCTCTCTCCCTCTTCCTCCCTTCCTCTTACTCTATCTGAAGATAAATGCAAAAATGTCATCGGGTGAGGATTAAAAATAAATAAATAATAATAATAATAATAAAAAACAATTATGTTTGCAGAAGCATTGAAAAAGGTGTTTGAACATGTGGGCACTAAACTGTTAACAGTGGTTGCTTCTAGAGAATGGAATTACCCCAGCTTTTCACTTGCTACTTTAGAGATTGCTGCAGTATTTAAAAGTTTATAAATAGCATATTGTTTTTGTAACTAATAAAAAAATGATATAAATTTTAAAAACATGTTGTTTGAATTTCTTCCTTTTAAAAGCTATAAATGCAGGGTTATGTAAAGAATTAGGTTAGAATGGATTGTACAACATACTCCTCTTATCAATAAGAGAATCTTCTTTCCAGTTAAAAACCACATGCTAAAGGTTTAAAAAACTAAAAATCTCCACCACTCAGACCACAGGGAAGTATGTCATTATGTGATGGTGAAACAACAAATGACATGAAAATATATGTAGAGTCCAACCTACAGGCTCCATACCCCCAAAAGGCCTCTGAATAAAGCAACAGATACAAGGATCTGTGCATTATACTTTGTTTTTGCCTGCACTTATAATATAAATTATCCATTCATGTTAGACTAGTTTCTAAATGTATTTATGTGTGATTTGTAAATACATGTTAATTTTAAAGTGGTATGGAGAAATTTTCTTCTACATTTAAGAAAATTCTCTCATCAAACAACAAGTGTTGGCAAGGGTGTGGAGAAAAGGGGACTCTAGTACACTGCTGGTGGGAATGCAGACTGGTGCAGCCACTGTGGAAAACACTATGGTGTCACCTCAAAAACTTAAAAATTGAATTGCCATTTGACCCAGTGATCCCACTTCTAGGAATATACCCTAAGAAACCTGAAACACCAGTCAGAAAGAATATATGTACCCCCATGTTCATAGCAGCACTATTTACAATAGCTAAGATCTGGAAACAGCCCAAGTGTCCATCAGTGGATGAATGGATAAAAAAACTGTGGTACATATACACAATGGAGTACTATGCAGCTGTAAGAAAGAAGGATCTCTTATCCTTTGAGACGACATGGAGGGACCTCGAGAGTATTATCCTAAGGGAAACAAGCCAAGCAGAGAAAGACAAATATCACATGATCTCACTCATTTGTGGAATATAATAAACATAACAGTCTGGGGAACAGGGTAGACCCAGAGATGTGAAAGTAGGGTACAGACTGACAACCCTCAGAAGAGGGGGTGGGGGGGGAGGGAAGAGATAAACCACAGAACTTATATGCATGTATGCATAACTGATGGACATGGACAACAAAGCTGGGGACGGGGTGGGGGGATGGGGAGGAGGGTATCAATAGGGAAAAAAGGAGAAACATCTGTAAGAAAAACAAATTAATAAAAAAATAAGTAAATAAAATAAATAAATAAAAATAATAATAATTTTAAAAAGTAAAAAAAAAAAAAAAAAGAAAATTCTCAATATCCTCAGAAAAATATAGGAGCAGTAAAATCACTGTCGTCAAATCAGGAACCTATTCTACCTTTTCTTTTTAATTAAAAAATTTTTTAATTAATTTATTTTTGTTACAGATGTTTCTCCTTTTTCCCCCATTGACACCCTCCTCCCGATCCCCCTCACCCCTGCCCCATCCCCAGCATTGCTGTCTATGTCCATGGTTACATATACATGCATATAAGTTCTGTGGTTTATCTCTTCCCTCTCCCCCACCCTTTCTTTCCTTTTTTTTTTTCTTTATTGATTTTAGAGAGAAAGGAAGGGAGAGGGAGAGAGAGATAGAAACATCGATGAGAGAGAACACTGACTGGCCGCCTCCTGCATGCCCCCCACTGGGGACTGGGCCCACAACCTGGGCATGTGCCCTGACCGGGAATTGAACTGGAAACCTCTTAGTGCAAGAGTTGACGCTCAACCACTGAGCCACACTGGCTGAGCTCTACCCTTTCTTTAAATGTCAACTCTATACCTGAAATAAAGTTTCAAAGCACTCTTAGATCCACTCTGAGGTAAGAAATCAAAGAACAGAAAACAATGGTCCCTTGTACTTTTGGATTTGTCCATACTAGGTCGTTTTGTCTGCAGGAGCCTGGTACGTGCATGATATGTAAACAGCTCTTAAGTTAGCAATGAAGGACATAATTGTTAGTTGGATAAATGCAAATTTACACTCAGTGTTACCTGTTGGACAACTGCACCTGAGAATTATGACTCATTACTTCTTCTTGGCCACCCCACTTGGTCACTAAAAAGTAAATGGAAAATTAACTGTATTTTGTCAATAACTCTCTTAGGATTAAGATGTGATAAATGATTGCAGTCAAGGGCACCTGTATTAAACATTACAACCCCCCCCCCACCCCAGCAATAGTTACATTTTTCACTGATGACACTAAATGTGCTATACCGACTGCTTGGGATAAGACTTTGAGATGCAATCCCCAAAACACATGATCCCCAAAGTCTACTTGCAGCTTCCTTACCTGTTCTCTCTCATCAACAATAGTTCTACCTGGGCCATTTTACTGTCCAAGTAGAACACTTTCTTTCCTCAGCAGGCTGTGAATAATAGGCTCTCAAGTACTGCAAACATGTGGCATTTGTTCTGCTGGGAACTACCCAGACTAATTTCTTTCACCAGGTGAGGAATAATTTGGTCACCTATTCTGGGCTAGATTTCCACAGCAGTTAGAGAGGCGAGGTCCTGTTTTCTAAGTACATCTTTGGCGGTACCCATTTCCTCTACTACACTAATTATAAAAACAATTCAAAATTCGTTTCTTTTTTTTAAAGTTAGCATTTATTTTATTATTTTATTTTTTGTTCATCCTTACCGGAGGATATTTTTCCATTGATTGTTAGAGAGAGTGGAAAGAAGGAGAGAGACAGAGAAGCATCGATGTGAGACACACACTTTGACTGGATGCCTCCCACACAATTTGACAGGGGCAGGGGATCCAGCCTGGAACCCAGGTATGTGCCCTTGACCAGGAATTGAACCCGCTCCAACCACTGAGCCAAACTGGCCAGGGCTAAACAATTCAAGATTCAAAGCTGTGCACGTGAAATTGGTATTTATACCACATCTTAATAATGAAAGTCATCTTTCATTATTCTGAAACCTTTCTTCAAAAAAAAAATTTTTTTTTTTTATCCTCACCAGAGGATGCTTTTGCATTCATCTTCAGATAGAGCAAGAGGGAGAGAGAGAGAGAGACATCGAGTGGCTGCCACCCACACGACCCCAACTGGGGCTGGGGACAAACTGCAACCGAGCGAGGTATGTGCCCTTAGTGGGAACCGAACCTGGGACTCTCTGGACCGTGGGCCGATGCTCTAACCGCTGAGCCAAACTGGCTAGGGCTTTTGAAACCTTTCTTATAGTCATCTGTTTCTCATTGGTGTGAAGACATTCTTTGATACAAATCTTTATTTGAGTAAAGAAAACAAAAATACATTCAGATATATAAGACTATCTTATGTTTAAAATTCAAGTCTTCTAAACTGCATTCAAAATTAGACCATTTAAGTGATGTGTCAGCAACAAAGGACACTATATGTATCCAAATGCCCCCCTTCCTCAAACTGATTTTAAGCTTCCAGGGGGGGCAGGGACCATGTGTTCTTTTGTGTCCTCTCACACATACTCTATATTTTGTAACAAAGAGGAAAACATGGAAAAGTTTTTATGTTAAGTAAAAAAAAAGCAAAACTAAAGATTGTTTTATGAAAAATATAAGTACATGTGGACAGATTGAGGGATTTTATTTTTTATTTTCTATTTTAGAGAGAGAGGAAGGGAGAGGGAGAGAGAGACAGAAACATTGATGAGAGAGAACATAGATTGGCCGCCTCCTGAATGCCCCCCGCACTGGGGATCAGGCCCACAACCTGGGCATGTGTTCTGACTGGGAATCGAACTGGGGACCTCTAGGTGCGTGGGTTGACGCTCAACCACTGAGCCACACCAGCTGGACAGATTGAAGGATTTTAAAAACTATTTCACTTGGACAGAAAGAGTGTACATGAATTATTTTCTAGAAAAATATTGGTATGCCCTGGCCGGTTTGGCTCAGCGGTTGGAGTGTCGGCCTGCGGTCCAGAGAGACCTGGGTTCGGTTCCCGCTAGGGGCATGTGCCTCGGTTGCAGTTTGTCCCCGGCCCTGGTTGGTCGTGCGGGTGGCAGCCACTCGATGTGTCCCTTTCACGTCGATGTTTCTCTCTCTCTCTTCCTCTCTCTCCCTCCCACTCTGTCTGAACAAAAAGTGAGAAAAAGTCCTCAGGTGAGGATTTAAAAAAAAGAAAAAAGAAAAATATTGGTATATTTTTAGTACATTAACAATAAATAAAAAGTTACAGGACATTGTCTTTTAAACGAAATGCAGCATTTACATACCTTGGAAAGGTGAATAAAAGAGGCAAAGTAGGTATAAAAAAGACAACAAAACATCTGGAAATTGTTTATGATTATTACTGCCATTATATATTACACAATGATCATATTCTTTCTCTCGGAATCCTGACTTATAAGAGCCATGAGAAAAAAACATTTGAAAAGAGGGAGAAAGTTTCACTATGTTCATATTTGCTTGTGGCACAGTCATTAGAAATTTCAATTAAATTTAGATGGACTTAATTATTTCATTTTTTGTTCATGTACTGCCCAGCCCTTCAAACTTCCTAAATGTAAATCCATGCTAGTTCAGGGAGTCCTTTCAAATATTGTATCTAATATCAATCCTAATCTTTCTGGTTCCACTCCTCAAGAACAGTAATCCTCTGGACCCCAAAATTTGAATGAGAAATGACCATGGGATAGCACTTTTCCATTACATATAACACCTAACCCTTTGGTAAGATTGATGCCCAAAGTAGGATCTAACATTCTGTTCTGAGGTCCAACCTTGGATTTCTAAGACACCATTTGAAGGAGTTACCTGCAATTTACATATAATTTCAATATCACAGCAGAAAATAGCAGCTTCAAAACTCATGTTTTGCTGACTATCTAATGTGGTGGAGCATAATATGAATGACCTTTGGTCACAAGATGGTGTCAGGATTATTCATTCATCACAAAACACATTTACTGAGACCATTCCAAGGAGCTTAAAGTCTGGTCGGGTAAACAGACAGGTAAATATGCAGTTATAACACAGTGTGATAATGTTTATAGTAGAGGCTTACATTTACTTAACCTGAATAATTAGGGAAGACTTCCTGGGAGAGATGGCACTCAAGCCCAGTCTTGAAAGGTAAGCAGGAGTTAGCCAAGTGAATGAATGTTCAGGGGAAGGAAGCATCAGGTGTAAAGGCAAAGAGGCATGAGAGCCCATGAACCATTCAGGAAACTGCAAGTTGACCATCTGACTAGCACAGAATGCCTGGCAGAATGGCAGAAAATGAAGCTAAGGAAGGAAGCAGGAAACAGATCCTAAAGGGTTTTGTATGTCTTGTATGTCATGTGATTTCTCCTCTAGGCTGTCGTTGTAATTTGTCTCTGAAATAGTTGAAGAGAATAATTTTACTTACAAACCTGCTACTATTATATTTCCAAATCCTATGTTGCTTTGCTTCAAAGCATAGTTTTACATGTTCTTTTGCCAATTTTTTATTCATAACCATCTTGCTGATTACTGTAATAACAGCTACCATTTACTGAGTGTTTACTTGGTGCCAGACACTGTACTAAATGCTTTAGATAAGTTATCAAATTAAGTCACAGCAAGAAAAGCACAGCTTTGGAGTCGAGCAGGGTTCAAATCTCAGTTCTGCCCTTACTAGAATTGTTAACCACAAACAAATTAGTTAACCTGAGTTTTAAGCTTCCTCATCTATTAATTTGGAAAACCATCCACATCCTTCTCAGGATGAGATATGCAAACCGTTTAATACACATAGTAGCCATTCAATATAAAATAATTATAATCGCTACTACTATGGTGATATAACTTATACAAAAATATAACCAGTTGGTATCTACACATGAAACCAGCAGAGGGAGCCTCTAATCCATTTTTGGCTTCAGGGCCAACTAAGCTAAGTACACCAATAGATTGATTTAACTGTCTCTGAAACAAAGTAGAACACAGGATAAAAAGTGATCTGACAGTGGTATCTAAGTGGAAGACAGGGAGACAGGTTGAGGAATACATAGGTAGCTTTAGTGGTATCGGTACTGTTCTTAATAATTGAGTGTGGATTCATGAATGTTTGTTTATTCTATTATTATATTTTAAAACATACATATACATTACATTATATGTATTCTTTTACATGTGTCAAATATTACATATTATACTTAAGTGATCCCAATTCACATGCACCTACATCCCTCTATTTCTAGTTCCCATTGGAGAGCTGAGGACAGAATTAGCATATCCTTCCTTGTGCTTTTATTCTAGTTTCCTTGGACCTCTCTCATAGCAAGTCAATACTGCCTTTTATTACAATCATTTCCTGTATTAGATTCTAAGCTTCCTAAAAAACAGGGTCAGGTTGTTATATATCTCTATAGTTCTAACAGCAATCAGCACAGTGTCTTAGGTTTACTTATTGTCATACAATCCTTTATTTTCTCTTTACAATTTGTGATATTAATGCAACCACATTGTTCTAATTATTAAAAAACTAACTTATTAGGGGGACTGGTTAAATAAATTTTGGTATATCTAGTAGTTTAAAAGAATGAAATATATATATAGTAATCATTTCCAAGTCATATCAATAAGTATAAGGGCAAGGTAGAAAATAACGCATGATGTATATTTCATACATGTGCTTGTCTATGCACAGAACATTTCTGTAAGGTTACACAAGAAACCAATAACTGTGATTGCTTTCAGAGAAAGGGGACTGACTGGGTGTCTGACATAGAAGGGAGACTGTTTTTCACTGTATATCTTTTTGTACTATTTAATTTTTTTTGTGATGTGAATGTATGACTTTTTCAATTAGAAGAACAGTTTAATAATTTATACTTTTATTTTTTTTTATTTTAAAACTTTTTTATCCTCACCCGAGGACATTTTTGCATTTATCTTCAGATAGAGCGGGAGGAACAGAGAGAGAGAAACATCGATGTGAGAGAGACACATCGAGTGGTCGCCACCTGCACTACCCCAACTGGGGCCGGGGACAAACTGCAACCGAGGTATGTGCCCTTAGCAGGAGCTGAACCCAGGACTCCCTGGTCCACGGGCTGATGCTCTAACCACTGAGCCAAACCGGCCAGGGCAATAATTTATACTTTTAATAAGGAAAAGGTGCACACACAGAATTCAAATTGGATCAGAATAAACAGCAGTTTCACAAAAGAATATGCATCATGAGACAATACATGGTTAATTACTATATAGCTAACAATAACTTTTAGCTCAAAGGAATGAAATAAATCACTGTGGAGTGATGTGATCAGGAAAAGCTTCATAGTGTAAATACGGGGGCCTAAGACCTTGAAGGATGAGATTTAATTATGCTGAGAGAGAGGGAGAAAGGATTATGGAGGAGGTAAAAGCAGTGGGCAAAGGTCCCTGTGGCTGAAGCAAAGCTGTGGGGTGGGGTGGGGATAGGGGGCACAAGACCTGGGTTTTAGTCCTTCTTAGACCAGGAAAGCTATAGGCTCCTGGGCAGGCCACTCTTACCACCCCTGCATCCATTTCTGGCTTCCTAAAACAAAGTATAATTGACGACCCCTTGGGTCCCTTCCAGCTCTTTAATAACATGACAAACTCCTTCACTATAATTGGGAAGGAAGATTAGGGCTATATTTTTGGGACTCCTTGAATGCCAAGCAAAGGAATTTATTATTATTATTATTATTTTTGTTGCTCCCCCCCCAATTTTTTATTTATTTTTGTTACAGATGTTTCTCCTTTCCCCCCCTAGACACCCTCCTCTCCATCCCGCCCCCCCCCCCTCAGCATTGTTATCTATATCCTTTGGTTATGCATACATGCATATAAGTTCTTTAGTTCATCTCATCCATCTCTTCCGCTCCCCTACTCTGAGGTTTGTCAGTCTGACCCATACTCCTTTCTATGTCTCTGGGTCTATTTCGTTCATCAGCCCACCTTGTTCATTATATTCCACAAATAAGTGAGATCATGTGGTATTTGTCTTTCTCTGATTGGCTTATTTTGCTTAGCATAATACTCTCGAGGTCCCTCCATGTTGTCTCAGAGGATAAGAGATCCTTCTTTCTTACAGCTGCATAGTAAGGACTTTATTTTTTTTATTTATTGATTTTAGAGAGAGAGGAAGGAAGAGGAAGAGAGAGAGAGAAACATCGATGAGAGAGAACATCGATTGGCTACCTCCTGCATGACCCTCACTGGGGATTTGGCCCACAACCTGGGCATGTGCCCTGACAGGGAATGGAACCGTCGACCTCTTGGTGCATGGGTTGACGCTCAACCATGAGCCACACTGGCCGGGCCAAGCAAAGGAATTTAATGGTTTGATCAGAGGAAGCCAGTGAAAGTTTTTTTTTTTAAATATGTTTTTATTGATTTTGTTTTTTTAGAGAGAGAGGAAGGGAGAGATAGAAACATTGATGTGAGAAAGAAACATTGATCGGATGCCTCCTGCACTCCCCCTACTGGGGATCGAGCCTACAACCTGGGCATGTGCCCTGACTGGAAATCGAACCCAGGACCTCTCAGTCCATGGGACAATGCTCAATCCACTGAGCCACACTGGCTGGGCCAGTGAAAGTTTTTGAAAAAAGGAGTATGATTTAGGAAGACTGAATTAATATATGAAAGCATATAGTAAACACTGTGTAAGTTTTGGCTAATATCATTATTAATTTGGTAGACCAGAAGGGAAAGAGCAAACTAAGAGGGGAGATTTGCAATAATCGGATAAGCAAAAGATTGACAGGGACCAGAATTCAAATGGAGCAATGAGCAAAATTCAGGTCTTCAGTTTGTTTGAATCCCTAGACATTCAATACTCGAAAACATCTGTTCCAAGTTCTTGTTCACTACCCTTTTCTAGGGTCCTACTGATTAGTGCTTGGTGTTTAGCATTTTGAACCTGAAAAGTATTTCTGCTTGAATTATACTGTCAGGTTTTGTAAAGGTTTATTCTATAGCCTGACTCCTTCTGGCAATGAACTTTCTAGGTAGCCAGTGCAGATTTATACAGATTTAAAATACTACTGTATTTTATTAAAATAATTTTCTTAAAAATTATGCCAATAGTACATATCCAAAACTAGGAAACACAGAAAAGTACAAATTTTTTAAAGTTACCTTTATCCCAGACAAGTTTTCAATATTTGTCATCAAAGCATATAGGAAGCTTTACATTTTAAGAAAATAACTTTGAGGAAATATAAAACCTGACTAAAGAGTCTTGACTAATTGTAAACTCTCAGAAAAGTAAGTACGATTAGAATAACATGTCTGAGGAGTCTATTCACAGCACAGGACAGGTTACACAGAAGGCACTTAAATGTGGAACAAAAACCACCAACTAAGCTCTACAATTTGTGAATCCCCATATATCTGAATCATGACCACTAGTGATTTAGGTTATCAATATAACTAGTAAAAATGTATTTCTTACCTTTGTCTTCTCCCTGCTCACCAATAACCCATACTTGTTTTCCTGAAGTCTGTGCCTTCAAAACATTTGTAATAATATACTGTAACCTCTGTGAATCCAGATTGCATCCAATTCCAATCACTCGATTTGCAGGAAATGCACTCAGTTTCCATGTCACATAGGTCATAATTTCCACTAAATATTGCACACAAAGTACAGATGTAAAGATTTTTAAAAATATACTTCTAGACTGGTTCATAAACAAATATTTATTATTTAAAATTAAAAAAATTTTTTTTTCCTTATTGATTTTAGAGAGGGGGGAAGGGAGAAGGAGAGAGAGGTAGAAACATCGATGAGAGAGACCATTGACTGGCTGTCTCCTGCATGCCCCCCCACTGGGGATTGCGCCCACATCCTGGGCATGTGTCCTGACCGGGAATGGAACCATCGACCTCTTGGTGCATGGGTCGACACTCAACCACTGAGCCACACCGGCCGGACAATATTTATTATTTTAAAAAGTATACTAGAACTTGTAAATATTCTTCTTAGGTCCTAAATGCACTATAAAGCGTAATATATTTCTAATGCATATTGAAAACATGAACTAGGTTTCAGCATGATTTAACACAAACTTTGTTGCTAAATATAAATTGTTATGAGTAGAAAATAATTTCCTAGAATAGTTAAGCAAGAAGGATAAAAACAGATACAGAAAACCAGAGGACAATTTTTTTTTCATTGATTAAGTTCTCTTATATCTATCTTAACCTGAATTTCTATCTTTAAAATAAAATACTGATTCATGTACCACCACTATGCAGTATAGGATTATGAATAAAAACAACTACTTTTTTCTTACATGCCAAAGGATGTCAGGAATTAAAGAGATCAGTGTCTATCAACCAATTACTATAGGAAAACAAGTGAAATGTATCCCATCTTCCTATATTGGGAACATGTAAAAAAAAAAAAAATCTCTTCACCAATTTGAGTCCAGTACTACACCTAACTCTTTAAAAATATTTCCTTTTTAGGTAAAACAGTTTCAAACAAATTAAAATACAAAATGTTAAAAATGTACTCTGGCGTGCTCACTAACATTTTATGACACTTCAGAATTAACAAAAGATCTTTCACATAAGCAGCTGCATTTTTCTCTTGGAGATTTAACCATTTTCTCACTGAGGAAAGCATGGCTAACAACCTGGAACATAATAATAGTATTACATAAAAAATTTTTATCTGTAACCTTCTAGTTAATGCCAGTCATAAGAAGTCACTGTATGACAGGATATGGAAATACTGTATTGTTCATTATAAGGGCAATTTAACTGAATACTCTAGTTGTCCCTTTATAATCTAGTTTTATGACTTTTATCAGTAATAGCAATTCTATTGATGCACTGGACCATCAAATTAATTTAAAATAAAACCTTTTACCTGGTTGAGATGCAACAAGCAGGACACTGTGTTGACTATAGTGTCCCAGGGCTGGGACAAGGGCTCTGAACATATCCACATTTCTCTGTACCACATCAAGGTAGGACTGAGAACTACCCAAAGAGTTAACGGTGAAGATGATCACCTTGGAATGAGCAGAGGCAGACAAATCTATTGAATAAAAAGAAACAGTTTGAGCTCAAGATATAGGTTTTAATCAAATTTGAGTTCACAGAGAAGGTTTTTCTTTTCTTCAAGTAGAGATCTTTTAGGCACACTTGCCCCCAGATCAATCTTATCTCCATGGGAAGTATAAAAAGTGCTGAAGTTTGCCACCAGAAAGAGGATTAAGAGCAAGAGTGTATCCCAAGTGGGGAAAGAGAGCAATAAAGATAAAACAAATAAATTACAGGATCCAGAACCCATAAACAAGGAATTAGTTTTTAGGCAATTCACAATTTTATTAGGGAAAATAAATAATATGCTACAGGCAAATGAACTTATAATCAATTATATCACTCATTTTTAAACTTTAAGCTTAGGAGTCCTAGAGTTCCTTAAAAGCGATTCAGAGGCTACCCAGGAGGACTGGGAATAAGTGAAAAGAAGGCTGGTAGGCACAGCCCCAGGCAATTCACTTTTAACTTCACCAAGCAGAGTAGTTCTACTTGTATCTGTTTTATTTATTAAAGACTCTACTCCAAAGGGGGAAAAAATGGTTTGAAAATCTGTCTTGGCTCATTTTTACTGACTTTTTCTTGAAGCCCAGTGTCCTTGGCTTTAAATTCTTTTTTTCAATGGAACTTAACATGTAAGTAACTGTTTTGACATAGGAAAAGTTGTTCTCTGGAGGTCACTGCTGACTGGCCAGAGTGGCTCAGTTGGTTGAACATTCTGTGCACTGAAAGGTTGCCAGTTTGATTCCGGTCAGGGCATGTATGGGAGGGAGGCAACTGATTGATGTTTCTCTCACATCAATGTTTCTCTCTCTCTCTCTCTCTCTCTCTCTCTCTAAGTATGTACTTGGGTGAGGATTAAAAAAAAAAGAACTACTGGTCTTGCCCAGCCGGTGTGGCTTAGTGGATTGAGTGTCATCCCATGGACTGAGAGGTCCCAGTTAGATTCCTGGTCAGGGCATGTGCCCGGGTTGCAGGCTCGATCCCCATTAGGGGGCGTGCAGGAGGCAGCTGATTGATGTATCTCTCTCATACTGATGTTTCTCTCTCTCCCTCTCTAAAAAAAAAAAAAATCAATAAAAAAAAAAAAGAACCACTGGTCTTAAGAGTTCACTGCTGTGACCCTCAAACATTCATATGCTATTTTACAACATTACTTTTGGTTACATGTGTGCCTTACAGTAAGTACATGCCAAAACAATGTCCAGACATTATCAATGTCAGAAACAACAGAAAAATAATAAAGCAACTAGAATGGCATCAGTTCAACAAACCTTTGTAAATGAATACTAGCATCCCAGGGAGACAATGAGTAGATGCCAGAGTTTACAGTCTTAATTAAACCTCTAAGGCCATCTTTCTAAATAAGTTGCAGAAGGAAACACTTGTACAATACGTCCACTGGGAAATGCACTACCCAATTTTAGTTCATAATCTAATGCAATTATTGGGGATGGCAGCTCTAAAAACTGACTCATGGGTTTTAATTATGGTTCTTCATGAGTCCTCTTAAGTAATTCCTGTGTTCTAGTGTTTGAAATAGCTATCTGGTGATGAGTTAAAACCTCAAGAATGTGAAGACAGTAGAACTGGAAGAGATATAGTTAAGGCTTCACTACTACTTTTACATGTCAGGTATTTTTCTAAGAGCTTTCCCTATGTTTACTTACAATCTAAGCTATAACATATTACACGGTTATTATCATCCCCATTTGTCAGGAATGAAGCACAGAGAATTAAGTAACTTGTTCAAAGTCATAGAACTAATAAGTAGCACAGCTAAAATTTTAAGCCCAGGCAGCATGGCTACAGAGTGCTGTTAAGCACTGTGCTGTATTTACAAACTTAGTCCTATACCCTCTTACTGATGAGGAAACTGATACCTGGAAAGATTAGGTGGCTTGTCAGTATCATTAAATATCAGTGAATGGTTCAACTTAACATCCTATAATTTGGCCCCAACCTACCTTGCCAGGATCATTTCTTTACTTTTCTCCCTTTAGCTTCTTCTACTTTGAATGATAAAAATGCCCTCACCCTCAAGGTTGATTTATGAGTAAACAGAGTAGAAGCTGTCTAATATTTCAAATGTGCAAGAAAGACTTCCTACTCCATATGCTTTCCTATCAAGCTCCCAAGTTCTTTAATCTCTCCATAGGCTTGGGGTGGATGCCAGGTATCTGTAATTTTAAAAAGCACCTCAAGTGATTCTGACACAAGTTATCAATCCATAAACTATATTTTAAGAATCACTGGCTATTGAGTAAATTTTACTTTGCTCCATATGTCAACAACAACTTATTTTATTTTTTTGTTAATCCTCATTCGAGGATATTTTTCCATTGATTTTTAGAGAGAGGGAGGGAGGAAGGAAGAGAGAGAGAGTGAGAAACATCGATGTGACATTGATTGGTTGCCTCCTGCAAGACCCAACCAGGGCTGGGGATTGGAATTGAACCCATGACCCTTTGGTCTGCAGGCAGATGCTCTAACTGCTGAGCCAAACCGGCTAGGGCATCAACAATTTATTTTTAAATTTACAACTATTGAACACTTTTTTCTCCATGCACATACATGCATATACCTGTACACACAAACATTTTTGCTTGTATGTGCAGAGACTATTTCTGGAGTAAATAAGAAATTGGTAACAAACATGTTTGAAACCCTAGCTCAGCCTCTTACTAACTGTGTGACCTAAGCCACAATCTCTATGAACCATCTATAAAATAAAGAGAAGTAGTGTGTATATATGCAAAGTACCGAGCATATGTTATTGATTCCATAAAATAATGTCAGTTATTATTATTATTAAGGGATAAGAGACAAGCATAATAGTGTCTTCAGTCAGAAAATGACATGATCAAAATAGTATCATAGAAGAATTATTCCATTAGCTATGTTTAATATTGAATAAAAGTGAGAAAAAGGAAACAGGAACCCTCATACACTGTTAGTGAGAGTATAAATAAGTACAACTTAATAATACAAATTTAAAAAACACATACCTTTTGATCTAGTAATTCTACTTTACCCCACTAGTTAGAGACCTACATAAAGATTTTTACATTACAATGTTCTCTGAAGCATTATTTGTAATCACAAAAATACAAACAGAAATGTCTACCTATAGGAAACAGACATCCGTTTGAAGATGTTCAAAGAAATAGATAGAGCTATTTAGATCTATATGTGCTATTAATAATGATCTTCAAAAGGATATTATACATTCATCAATAACTTAATCACAGGATTGCCATATAACCCAGCAATTCTACTTCGGGGTATATATCTAAAAGAACTGAAAACAGGTATTCAAACAAAAACCTGTACATGAATGTTCTAGCAGCACCATTCACATTAGCAAAAAGATACAATCCAGCCCTGGCCGGTTTGGCTCAGTGGTTAGAGCATGTCGGTCCACGGACCAATGAGTTGCGGGTTCGATTCAGGTTAAGGGCACGTACCTCGGTTGCGGTTCATCCTCGGCCCTGGTTGGGTCTGTGGGAGGCAACCAGTCGATGTGTCTCTCTCACATCAATGTTTCTCTCCCTCTCTCCCTCCCTCCTACTCTATCTGATGATAAACAGAAAAATATCCTCGGGTGAGGATTAAAAAAAAAAAAAAAAGATGCAATCCAAATGTCCATCAACTGATGAAAGGATAAATAAAATGCTGTATGTCCGTACCACAGAATGTTATTCAGATATAGAAAGTAATGATGTACTGATATATGCTACAATATGAATGAACTTTGAAAATATTATGCTAAGTGAAAGAAGCCAGACATAAATCACTACCAATATTGTATGGTGGTGATACTGAGTCTCTTTCTCATCAGGCTCTTTTCTGCCCTCAGTATTTTCATTTACCTTGAGTCTCAAATGGGGCTCTCCTGGGCAGCAGTCAGACTCAATAATCATTAGAGTAGTCTGCATGATTTCTACTTTGTTCCAGAGTGAAAAGAAAGGACAAAAAAAAGCCACACCTCTTGGCATGGACTTTTATGGAAACACAGAGTCAAATTTCATGGAAATAAGAGATATTAACAGAAGTCTGTGTTGGTGCCATTTGGCTACACAGACCACTGTGGGAGAGTCTCTGGTTGGAGTCTCCATCATCATCAAAAGTGATGGACTACCTCCTGAAACCTTCTGGGTAATAAGAGAGGGGAATGGTGTAAGAGATCTGCGATGTGGAGAGCTTATGGAGGAATACCTTCATGTCTCTGTGATTTTTCCTGATGTTTTAGTTACTAATGGTCACTGGAATGATGAATCCTGTCCAATTTAGTGCTTTAAAATTGAGACTATATGAAAGATTTCTGAAGATGGAGTGTTTCAAAAACCTTGGCATCTCTTCTCTTGGAATTCACAAGCAAGATTTTTTAAAAAATGGCCAAGAGACATATGAAAAAATGCTCAACGGCACTAATCATCAGAGAGATGCAAATTAAAACGACTATGAGGTATCACCTCACACCTTCCAGAATGACCACCATCAACAAATCCTCAAACAACAAGTGCTGTCAAGGGTATGGAGAAAAGGGAACTCAAGTATACTGCTGGTGGGAATGCAGACTGGTGCAGCCACAATGGAAAAAATATGGAATTTCCTAAAAAAATTAAAAATGAACTGCCATTTGACCCAGTGATCCCACTGCTAGGAATATATCCTAAGAAGCCAACATCAGTCAGAAAGAATATATGCACCCCTATGTTTGTAGCAGTGCTATTTATAATAGCTAAGATCTGGAACCAGATCTGTCCATCAGTAGATGAGTGGATAAAAAAAGCTGTGGTACATTTACACAATGGAATAGTATGCAGCTAAAGAAAGATCTCTTACTCTTTGAGACAGCATGGAGGCACCTGGAGAGTATTATGCTCATCGAAATAAGCCAATCAGAGAAAGGGAAGTATCACATGGTCTCACTTATTTTTAGAATCAAATGAACAAAATAAACTGATAAATAGATCCAGAGACATGGAAGTAGGGAACAGACTGATGAACCTCAAACAACAGTGTGGTAAAGATGGGGGGGTGGAGTGGTGGGAAGGAAGCAGTGAATGGGGGAAAAAAAGGAGGGATATCTATAATACTTTCAACAATAAAGACACATTTAAAAAAATAATAATTTTGTATTTTTCAACTACAGTTGACATACAATCTGATATTAGTTTCAGGTATACAACCTAGTGATTAGACATTTATATAACTTATGAAATGATCACTCCAATAAATCTAGCACCCATCCAGCACCATACATAGTTATCACAATATTATTGACTATATTCCCTATGCTATATTTTACATCCCCATGACTATTTTGTAACTACCAATTTGTGCTTCTTAATCCCTTTACCTCTTTCAGCTAGCTCCCCAACTCTCCTCCCCTCTGGCAACTGTCAAAATGTTCTCTGTATATATGAGTCTGTTTCTGTTTGTTCACTTATTTTGTTCTTTAGATTCTGCATATAAGTGAAATATGGTATTTGCCTTCTCTGTCTGACTTACTTCACTCAGCACAATACCCTCTAGGTCCATCCATGTTGTTGCAAATGGCAAGATTGCATTCTCACAAACAAGTTTTGTTGTTGCTAAATTTCTGTTATGGAGCCACAAAATCACTACAAGCACTTATTTAGCCAGTTGGACTACTTTTAAAAAATAGATGTTTTTATTGATTTTAGAGAGAGAGGAAGTGAGAGGGAGAGAGAGAAACACTGACCTGCTGCCTCCTGCATGCCCCCTACTGGAGATCCAGCTGCAACCTGGGCATGTGTCCTGACCAGGAATCGAACAGGTGACCTCTTGGTGCATGGGTTGACACTCAACCACTGAGCCACACCAGCCGGGTGAAACAACTATTCTTACAGTTCCTTAGTATTTCTCTGGAGTTAGTCTTACGCATAAACAAGCATAACTGTTTGTGTGTGTATATACAGGGTGGGGCAAAAGTAGGTTTACAGTCATATGGAAAATAATATAATAATTAATAAATAATAATACAAGAATAAACTCTGTTTTGTGTACTCACAACTATAAACCTACTGTTGCCCCACCCTATATATATATTCACATGTTCATATGTACATATGTATATCTTTCCCCAAAAATGTTTTAGTAGCTATTAAAAAAATATCCAAATGGAGCAAAGTACAACTCTAAGATGATCAGTCAGTTTCAATCATCAATGCCTGTTATGAAGGGAGATTACTAAAATTTCCAAATGAGTTCAATTTCCAAAAATTATTAATGCACTTCTCCATAGTATAGAACATATTTATGAAATGTTAGTTAACACTATATTTAAAATTACTTCATTTCATAGTAATTACGTATTATCAGGAATGTGCAACTGAAATTAACAAGGGCAACATGAAACTTGCCCCAAGATAGTGTGCACTCATTCAACATTCCCCATTTGGTGCCAAGTACCATGTCCTATATATCTACTCCAAGGATTCTATTCTTTCAATGATCTGAAACAACAGTTATTGATGGTTAATGAGACACATAGGAAGAAATAATTTCCTCATGTCCTAAATTGCCTCACAATCTCTAGGGTCCATGTACTAATAGTTCCCTAAAGTGATTTGGAAGAGTTAAGAAGTCCCTTAACAACTTCAGTACCTGGAAATGACAGGCACAAGAGAATATCTAGCTCACCCAGGGATCTTCTATATGAGGCCTACAAAGGGATTATTAAAGCAAATACTGTACTCTTTCTAGAGAAGGAAAATGAACTATTACACCAAGTTTTTATAACTTAAAGGTAGCATATCAACTTTTCTGACCCACTCTTGTTCTTCGTACATTTAGGCTTGTGGAACCATTATGTCTCAACATTTTATTTGGAAAATATCGTCAAAGGTCATACAGGGGTCCTAAGTAAGAAAAAGCAAAGGAAGGCCAAACAACTACAACATGTTACAAACTGACTTTCACTACAACCTGGTTTTGGAAGGTTAGAATAAGCACTTTGTAGTGTTTAGAGTAAACACTCTTTTGTTCAGTGGTCATCCAATTTTTTTGATCATGCATCCCTGGTAATAAAATATTTTTAAGCCCACATCCCCAAATATAGTATTTACCTACATATATACGACTGCACTAATACATAACATTATAAAATATATGCAAAATTTTAAAATTAAAAAAATGAGAAAATTACTTTCTTGACATTAAAATGTATTTATTGATACAAAAACCTTTTTTGTTATTAAAACTTATTTTAACAATATATTTTTAGTGAAAGCAATGTAAATTGAATTTTTAAAAAGAATTTTGGTTTAGCACTTTTGCTATGTATCAAGAAGTATTATTCCCGCTATAGAGATGATAAAACTGAACTTTGAGAGATTATGTAATCTGACAATGTCAGAGCTATAATGTGGCAGAACTAAGATGCAAACCCCCATCTTTCTAACTCTAAAACCAGTGTTCTTAACCAATATATTATGAAAAAGGAAGCAATCAGAGGAAACCAATTTATACTAAAGTGAGGCACATAGAAACAATTTCTCTGTGTCCTAAATGGCTGCACAACCTCTAGGTCCACGTACTAAATAGTCCCCTAAAGTGATATGAAAGAGGCAGAGAATTAATCCTTCTGACCAATCTGAATATTATTTCCTTATCTGACTCTTGTTTGTTTGTTTTTTGACTCTTGTTAATATAATCAGTTGCAATCTCTGTATGACTTTGGCTAAGTCACTTAACTTATTTGAATCTTAGTTTCCAAACACATAAATTGAGGGATTTGGACTAGGTCATCTTTAAGGTACTTTCAGTATTAAAATCCTAGTACTCTAGTTAAAATCCTAGTACTCTAGGCAGAGCACAGAGGATTTTTAGGGCAGTGAAACAACGCTCTATGATATGACAATGGTGGATACATGTCATTATAGATCTGTCCACATCCATAGAATGTACAACACCAAGAGTGAATCCTAATGTAAACTACAGACTTTGAATGATAATAATGTTTCCAGGTAGGTTCATCGATTGTATCACTCAGATAGGGAATGTTGACAATAGGGGAGGCTGTGCATGTGCAGGATCAGGGGGTGTATATGGGAAATTTCTGTACCTTCTGCTCAATATTGCTCTGAACCTAAAACTGCTCTAAAAAATAAAGTCTATTAAAAAATTCTAGGATTTAATACAACAGCAAATAAGGCACACATTTCTTAAGCAGAAAAACCAGACCTTTGCTGATCTCCACATTAGGCAGGTTGAAGATATCAAGGTCCATCATCCCTCCTTTAGTCCCTTCTGAGAGGTCTAAGAGGACAAGTCTGTCTGCAATGCCCTGTATAGTATAATAAGAAAAAGAACAGCATTACATTGGACATGTCCAGTTACTCAATTTAAATTCATTCAGAAGTGAGGGCTAAGGGAGAATGCACAGGCCTCATGTGCTGTCTTATGAAGCAAAAGTAACACAATAATAATAAAGGGGACATGCAAGCAAGAAATTATTATGCACTTGAATAATATGATCCTTTAGGCTTGATTGAAAACTGGGAACTAACAGGGCTTAGAGCAGGAGTCACAGATTGCAGGTTTATTTTGGTGGGATGACTAATAAATATGACTTGGTGCACTCAATATGTTTGCTATTGTTCTTGAGTTTATGTTTTCATTTTCATGTTATAATTTATATTCTGAAAGAATTTAAAGTAATTTTTTGGGTCTATTTTAGCACCTCATTTCTAGCATAAAAGTCAACACTAATGCCAAATTTCTCTTAAAGTAAAAAAGGATAATAGCCATAAATCTAAAATACAATTACCATGTGGCACTCTCCCCAGAGAGCTCATGGACAACATCTCCACATGCCCGTAGATGGCTCCTTGGGTGCCATGGTGGGCTGACGGTACATGACAACATGGAATATCCTAAAAGTCAGATTACCTTGGAAGGTCTTTTTCCAAAGTAGTAAGGGATCTAAGGATCTCTTCTGTCTTAGAGTGCAGAGGCAAGAGTACTCAGGGATCTACCAGACTATCGGGAAGAAAGTGTAGAAGTTAAGAAAACAACCCAGCTGCCCTGGCTGGTTTGACTCAGCGGTTAGAACATTGGCCCACAGACCAAAGAGTCCTGGGTTTGATTCCAGCCAAGGGCATGTACCGAGGTTGTGGTTCGTCCCCGGCCCCGATTGGGGTCAAGGGTGGCAACCAATTGATGTGTCTCTCTCACATCAATGTTTCTCTCTCTCTCCCTCCCACTCTGTCTAAAGATAAATGTAAAAAGTCCTCGGGTGAGGATTAAAAAAAAGAAAACAACCCAGCTGTACTATTTATTAGCTCTGTAATGCTGGGCAAGTCACTGAACTTGACCTTACTTCATGGGTTGTGAGGATTAATTATGTGACACAGGGCTGGCAGAGAACAGTCTTCTCTAAATTATAACTATTAATTTTATTATTGTAACCACACATACGAGAAATGCAAAGAAGGTGAGTTATCATTTTTCATTTATTAGACATGCAAACATCCAAAAGTTTAACAACTGTGAAAAACAGGTATTTTCATATTCTATGGGTATGAGAATACACTGGTATAGTTTACATAGGGGTTAATTTGACAATTTCTATCAAAATTTAAAAACATAACTCCTTTAATCCATCCATCTCATTTATATAAATTATCCTACAAATTTATTAGTACATGTAGGATAATGATACAATATGTGTAAGATTAAGGATATTCAAAAGACTAGAGGTAGCATTTGAGATCTTGCTCCCAGCATATGTTATCTCCTTGGCTCAAATAAACTCATAAGAAAAACAAAAAACAAACAAAAAAAACACCTAGAAACTACCTAAATGTCCATCAATAATAACAATAATAACGAAGCAGTATAACACAGTGGTTTGAAGCAGAGCTTCTCAAGCTTTAAGGGATCACATTTAACAGATCAGTGAAGCACATGGATCACCAGGGATTTTGTTAAAATGCAGATTTCTACCGTAAGTCTGGAGTGGGGCCAGATTATGCATTTATAATAAGATCTCAGGGGATGTCAATGCTGCTGGTCTGAAACCACATGTGAGTAGTAAGGATCTAGAATATAGGTTCTATAAATTTGTCCAGCTTCAAATCCTCACTCCATTTATTAACAATGTGACTTTGGGCAAGATGGGTAATCTCCCTATGCCCTGGTTTTTTCATTTGTAAAACAGCAATAATGATGGTATCTAAGCCACAGATTGCTGTAAAAATGAGTCATGTTTAGATGAGTACCTGACACCTAGTTAAGCATTCAGTAAAGGTTAGTTACTGCTGTTACCATCACTACTAGATACTACTGTCACTACTATGGCTACTGTTGTTGTATTTGAATATTGTTACCTTGTATCAAAATATTAATGTTTAATAAGAAAAATGGAAAATATTTTCCATCTAGACAGCGCACAAAGAAATACTGACAGTGAGACTCTTCTAACAGCTAAAGAAACATGACTTTAAGAGGCCTTTCCTTTGTTTTAACAAAAACAAAGGAAACTGATAAAACTTAGTACTGTTAAGGATGTCAAAAATCTGGCTGATGTGCACATTTTTATTAGTAGCATAAATCAGTTTTGCCTTTCTGAAGAGCAATGCTGCAATATGTAATAAGTGCCATAAAAACCATCCATGCCCTCTGACTCACTAGTACTATTCTTGAGATTATGCACACCTAAAAAAAATTCAGATGAGAAAATAAGCAATTTGTAAAGCAATGTTTGCAGAAGCATTCTATTTAGTAACAAAAGAACTGAAAACAATTTCAATTCCAGTTAAGAGGGAATCCTATATTCTGATGAAGGGAACACTATATCCTGATGGAGTTAGCATATATTGTTCTGAGCAGCCAGCCTTAAAATTTTCTAGCTCCTTGGATACAATTTAATTATTCGCTGAAGTAGAACCTAACTCCAAGACATATATATGAGTCTTTTTTTAAAAATATGTCTTATTGATTTTTTTTTTAGAGAGAGAGAAACATCGATGTGAGAGAGAAGCATTGATCAGCTGCCTCCTGCACACACCCCCACTGGGGATCGAGCCCGAAACCCCGGGCATGTGCCCTGACCGGGAATCAAACAGGGACCTCTCAGTACATGGGACGATGCTCAATCCACTGAGGCACACCGGCTGGGCTATGTGAGTTTTAAATGGAAGAAATTAGATGGGAAGGAAAGGGAAAAGTCTAGATTGGCAAACAATAAAATTTTAATAGACTAGAAAACCAAATGCCAGCTACCAAATAAATATATAAAGGAACAGCTATTCTATTCTGGGCTATATCCCTCAAATGACATAGACATGCTGTTACCATGATACTGCGCCCTGGAGGGATTTAAATACCTTTCTGAAAATAATTTATGTAGAAAAGATTTGTAAAAAGGACTGATAAAAAATAAACAAATCTCAAATTATCAACTCAGGAACTACGATCCTAAAAGAAAGCAGAGTTGCCCGGCCGGTGTGGCTCAGTGGACTGAGCGTTGTTCCATGAACTAAGAGATCCTAGTTTGATTCCCCATCAGGGCACAGCCTGGGTTGTGGGCTCGATCCCCAGTTGGGGGGTGTGTACAGGAAGAAGCTGATGGATGTTTCTTTCTCACATCGATGTTTCGATCTCTCTCTCCCTTCCTCTCTCTCTAAAAAATCAATGAAAACAAAACAAAACAAAAAGCAGAGGGAATTACAAAAGAAAACCTTAAAAAATTCTAATTTTAGAAAGAGCTAAAAAGTTATTAAATAAGAGTTTAATTAAAGTAGCATGACTCAGGAAACAAAAGAATTTGTGATGAAGTCAGATGAATGTAAAGTTGAGGTTACCCTTGAATTAGGTTGATGAGTCCATTATTCAAACCACTTTTTCAAAGCCTATTCCATGACTGACTACTAATTAAGAGGCAGTATTACTAATGAGAGCTTTTAGCTATTTTTTGGGGGGGGGTCAACTAACTAAATATATTTTAAGGCAAAAGGAGGTTTTCCCACATGACAAAATTAAGCTTTCATTTCTTGTGTGTTAAACATAAACTACCTAAAAGTACAGCAATATGATACATGTGTTTATAACCACTATGTTTACCTACCTTTGCTGAAATTGCTAATGTGCAGGCAACTCCCAGTTCTCCACCTCCAACCACAGTAATTTTCTTTATTGTTTTATTCTCATTATTTGCCCAGTTCTTTGAATTTATGTCTGACACACCTAGAGAGAAAAGTGAATGATCATGACAATTTAAAAATAATATCAAAATCTTTTTAGCATCTTTCAAAAAAAATATACCAAGCTTTAATAACTTGGACAGAAAACATGGTGCTACTCCACAACAGGCAGTTAAAAATACTTGCTGAATAAATGGAATGCAAGAAAGACAGGAATCTCATATTAAATATTCCACTAAATAAAGGCTACCCTTTTAAAAAGAAAATATCTTTCTAAACATTTAAAAAATATTATATAAGACTAAAACAAGGATTACCAAAATTCCAAAAACCATTCTGATTCTTACTGTTCTGGTCTAAAATGCAAAAAATATTTAACACCTTACAAAATTTTGCGAGCATGGGTTGTTTTGCTTTATACTCAATGAGAAACAGTGAAAATCAGATTTTCTGGCCCAATATATTGAAATGAGGCAAAAAGCCACATAAACATATAATAAAAAAAGGTTTGTTAATACAAGGGATGACAAACATAGGTTTACAGTTGTAAGTGAAACACAGAGTTTATTCTTGTATTATTTATTTATTATTGTATTATTTTTCTTTTTATTATTATTCTTATTTTGTATTCATACTTATCATTTATCTTTTAGGTAATAATGGATGGTAATTTAACCTACTTTTGTCCACCCCTGCATATGTCAAGTGGTTTTGAACAAAACATAAATTGTTTTATCTGTCAATATGACAGTAATCTTTTACATTTAAAAAAAAATCCTCACTTGAGGATATGTTTTATTGATTTTTTTAAAAATATTTTTTAATTGATTTTTAGAGAGAAAGGAAGGGAGAGGGAGAGAAACATCGATGTAAGAGCAAAACATTGATCAGCTGCCTCCTACATGCCCCTTCCCGGGATCGAGCCTTCGACCTGGGTATGTATCCCCACTGGGGAACTGAATGGGCAACCCTTCCATGCGCAGGACGCCGCCCAACCAATTGAGCCACACCAGCCAGGGCTGTTTTTATTGATTATTAGAGAGAGAGGAAGGGAGAGAGAGAAACGTTAATCAGTTGCTTCCCCCAACTGGGGATTGAAACCTAGGTATGTGCCCTGACTGGGAATTGAACCTTCGACCTTTTAGTTTATGGGATGATGCTCCAACCAACTGAGCCACACTGGCCAGGACTAATCTTTTACATTTTAAGAAATCACATTCATTGGAAATGTATGGTAGGTAATACTTACCCTATGATAGATGTACATGTATTTAGTTATAAAAATAAAGTAGCAGAGAGTAAAGGCAATTAGTGAGAAGTTATAAACTCATAACTCTGATTAACAAAAATACAAACCTTCAGTGATTTTTGCAATATAGGCTAACAAGTCCACCTGCCGTGCCTCATCAGATGATGATAGAGAATATAGAGGAAGTTCCTCTTGAAACTTGTCAATCATTTCTTTAATTAATCCTACAATGACAGATTTAGGCTGCAGAATACACACAAAGGGAAGAGTTATGTAAAAATTTTGCTAACAAATACTACCTTGTTAATCTATACATCGTTATAGTTAGTCAAAACAAAGTATTGTATTATGCTCTCATTTTTTGAAAGCTACCATAGAAATTATGTGATAACTTCAACTGTTTTAATATTTTTGACTGAAAAGTTACTTAATTCTTTTAACTGAAAAATGAAGGGAGACATGCTAAATCCACATTTCTAAAATGTGGGGAAATAACATGCACATGCTTATGACTGTTTGGGAGCGGTCTTTTTTTTACTTTCTATTTTGAAATAATTGCAAACAGAAAAGTTGCAAAAATATGACAAAGAATTTGTATTCTGTATACTCCCCACCCAGACCACAACAATTTTATCACATTTGCTCTTTCCCTCTCTATATTTTTCTGAACCAACTGAGAGTAAACTGCAGATATGATACCTCTTCATCCCTAAATACTGAGGAATAGAGTGAAGACATAAAATGGAGTCAGTGTAGTCAAGCTGCTAAATTACTAAAATCAAGTAGGTTGAGGTATGAGAAAACAATTCTATTCTTGTTTTAATGAGCCTGGAAATTTAAACTTTTGAACTTTCCAGTCCTGTGTCAATGCTTGGATATATACCAAACTGCCAGATAACCCTCTGATTACCCCCTAAAGGACTAAGGAAAGATTGGTCATGTATCCAGACTACCTGTCATTCAGACTACTGGTTATCTAAAAGATTACCATCTTGGACCAATCCAGAGGCTAAGAAAGCAGGACTGATTCTTCTCAAGAATGTACTTTTTACTATAAGAACTTAGTTTTTCTTTCTTTTTAGAACACTCTGAGTATTACCCAGCTATGTTTCCATTTTGCAAACCCACTAACACCTTGAATTAATCATTTATTTCTAGCCAAAGCCTTCAGACTCTTTTTGAGTTCATTCAATAATATTATAATGTATATTTCCCAAAAGAAAAACAGACATTTTAAAATCATTATCAAATCAGAAAATTAACATTGATCAAATATTATCTAACCTGGTACTGTTTCTTTTCATTTAACTGGTTAAGCAACCTTAGTGAAATTCATTTAACCTGTCTCAGCTTCAGTGTTATCAATGATATAATGTGAATAATAAAGCCCAAGTGGCTGATATGAGAAACAAATGAGCCAAACTATACACCCTGAATATAAAATTGATGTTTAGTATTATTATTGTTAGGAATATTTAGTAGTTTGCTCATTTAAAAATGTGCTGAATTTCTCAGTGTCTGGGTTTCATTATAGATTGAAAGAGTATATGTATAGGCATTCAAATTCATATTAAGAACAAAACAAAACTATTGTGCCATTCAAATAAAATTCTATAGGCCTAAAACAGCACACTGGATCTCTTGAGGAAAACATCTGTAATCCTTGGCCTAGACAACCTCTAGATTCTTTCTAGCTCCAAAATTCCATATAATTATACTACATAATTATAATTCCAATTGCATATGGAATCTACATTTATTGTATTAATTTTAAATAGGGCAATTTAAATAATGTAATGTCTTCTTTTTTTTTTTTTTATCCTCACCCGAGGACATTTTTTGCATTCATCTTCAGATAGAGCAGGAGGGAGAGAAGGAGGAAGAGAGAGAGAGAGAGAGAAACATCGATGTGAGAGAGACACATCGACTGGTTGCCACCCACAGGACCCCAACCGAGGCTGGGGACAAACTGCAACCAAGGTATGTGCCCTTAGTGGGAACCGAACCTGGGTCTCTCTGATCTGCTGGCCAACGCTCTAACCGCTGAGCCAAACCAGCCAGGGCTGTAATGTCTTCTTAAGACTAGTTTTAGCTTATAAGAAAGAAGCTCAGAATAGCAAAATAAAATTAATACTGTCTGAACTGAAATCAAGCACTACCTCAACTAGATTACAGAATTATTTCTGAGTATTTATTAAAAAAGCAAACAAATAAAACTATGAAAAGAGATGCCAAAGAAAATCAGAAAGAGAAACAGGAAGTATGAATTCCCACAACGAGGCACAGATGTCAAAATATCTTTTTTTTTTTTATCCTCACCCGAGGACATTTTTCCATTTTTTGTTCAGATAGAGTGGGAAGGAGAGAGAGGAAGAGAGAGAGAAAGAGAAACATTGATGTGAAAGGGACACATCGAGTGGCTGCCACCTACACGACCCAACCAGGGCCAGGGACAAACTGCAACTGAGGTATATGCCCTTAGCGGGAACCAAACCTGGGTCTCTCTGGACCGCAGGCTAACGCTCTAACCGCTGAGCCAAACCGGCCAGGGCTCAAAATATCTTTTGAGGACAGTCAAAAAAAAAGAAAAGAATAAAAAGAAGGGTAAAATGGATGAAGGAGACAGACAAAAAAGGAGAAACATACATGATCAATATAAAATAAAAAAAATTTGCCCTGGCCAGTTTGGCTCAGAGGTTAGAGCGTCGGCCTGCCGACCAGACAGTCCTGGGTTCGGTTCCCGCTAAGGGCATGTACCAACCCCCCCCCCCCAAAAATAAATAAAAAATAAAAAATAAAAAAAATTTTAATTTCTTTTTAGCCAAAGAACTAAGCATAAGATTAAGACAGCATTTTTGTCCTTCCAATGGACTATTTTTTACCAAGATCCATTCATAACATTTAACTGAAAATCTTATTTAAATCACCAAGTAATATAAATAATGTACAAGTTCATAAAATAAAAGGTCAGTGTTTTCCCACCTAAACTCTACTACCAACAATCTGATGTAAATTCTTTCTTTTACTATTTCTCTTTTTTCCTCCTTTTTAAAGGTTTTATATATATATGAAAATATAGAAACCATAAAAAAACTAAAATGTATCCACAAATGCACATCTTCTTATAGGATATATATAAAATAAGAAGTGATAATCCTAATGCCATCCTTTACGGCAACCTCACTTGACTCTCATATATCCCTGACCTCCTATTCTGCAACTTTCTGGGAACATATAAAGATATTATAGCCCAGCCAGGGTGGCTCAGTTGTTGAGCATCGACCCATGCACCAAAAGGTTGCCGGTTCCATTCCAAGTCAGGGCACATGCCCAGGTTATAGGCCAAATTCCCAGTGTGGGGCATGCAGGAAGTGGCCAATCGATGTTTTCTCTCATCAATGTTTCTATCTCTCTCTCCCTCTCCTTTCCTCTCTCTCTAAAATCAAAAGAAAAAAAAGAAGTAAAAAAAAAAAAGATATCATAAATTATCTTTTCATAAAAGTTTTAATTACTTATAAAAATGAGAGCATTTTAAAGTAAATGTAAAGAGATAAGCAAAGATTTATTTTGTTTTATAATACCTTCTGTTAGAGCAAAGGGTGCTATAAAACAGGTATTGCCTACACTGATTTCTATTGATGGTAGATATGCAACATTTTGCCTACTTCTTGGAGGCCAATTTGACAATAGGTAAGAATAGCCTTCAAAATATGTATAACCTTTGATCCAATTATTCCATTCCTAGAGATTTATATCAATGCTTGATATAACGGTAGATGAAAAATGAAGAATATGCCCTGGCCGGTTTGGCTCAGCGGTTAGAGCATCGGCCTGCGGACCTAAGAGTCATGGGTTCAATTCTGGTCAAGGGCACGTACCTCATTTGCGGTGTGGTACCCTGCCCTGGTCAGGGTCATGCAGGAGACAACCAATCAATATGTCTCACATCGATGTTTCTCTCTCTCTCTCTCTCTCTCTCTCTCCCTCCGTCCTTCCTACTCTATCTGAAGATAAATGGAAAAATATCCTTGGGTGAGGATTAAAAAAAGAAAAGAAAAATTCAGAATACAAAATTGCATAATGTGAGGATTTGTAAAACAAGTACATTACAGTTATAATGTGGGTGAATTAAAAAATGTTAATGCTCAATTAAAACAAAGCACATAACAGATTATATAAATTTACTAAAGGTCAAAAACTGGCAAAACTACAAATAAATACATATAATACATAAGAATCTTTAATAGAGAGGGACTGGGAAATAATGCCCAATATCTTGCTAGTAGCTTTACCAAGCAGCAAAAGATAAGGAGCAAATAACAGAAGAGAGCAGCTTCAGGCAGGCTGCTGTCATCAGGGTTCTGGGACTCAGCTGACCCCTGAGAGCTCCATTTCAAATTAAAATTCAGTAACTTATTTCTTACTTTGATTCACTAGAATCAAAGATAAATACTCAGAAAAATAAAAAATATTCAGAAAAATATTCAAAGAAAATCCAAATTGGTCTTACATGGCTCCAGTTTTGGAGATAGGGCAAGTATATTCTGCCTTGAGCATCCACGTGTTTTCCAACTGAGATTCCCATATTTGCAGTTGGCTTTAAGAAGCAAATGGGGGGAGCAAAAGGGTGAGAATCCAAAATCCACAAACGAATTGGTATGTTATATGTATTACCTATTTGAGACAAAATAAACACACTTCAAACAATAAGACATGCACATTTATGGTATAGCTAGGTGGCATTTTAAGATGTGTTGTCAAGTTTATATATAAATAATTTATGTAAATCAAGGCCCATTTTCCCCATTTCATCTACATTAACACTGGAAATATGTTCCCATTAATCACCAGCATAACATTTGAAGAAATTTAATTAAGACATCCAATTCATTTCAATAAATATTTACAGGATCTATTGTATCAGGAGTTTGAGATATTTCATCTTCTCTACGTAACCTTCTTTGCTCCACCCAAGCAGAGCTACTGTACCTTTCTTGAATGGTAGTGGACACTTATATTTTTATAATTCTTCTGCACTGAAGTTATTTGCTTACAGTTGTTTCTCCTTTTACACTGTAAACTTCTTCCTAAGAGAGGATTATGTATTATTCATTTCTATATCCCCTGCACCACATATAGTGCCTAACATACCGCCTGCTCAATAGAAGTTTATGTAATTAAGAATGACTGAATAATAAACAAATGAAAAAATAAGTGAATGAGTAAAGATGAATTTGATACTGGCCCTCTAGTTGGTCACTAATTGCAGGTACTAGAGCACACAAGAAGTTAGTTTTGATACACAGAGCTGAAAATAACCTTCATAGTCACCTTGTTCATTGGTTCTTAAATTTTAGTGTACTGAGACAGGAAGTTGTGTGCATGCTCTTCCAATTGTAATCATGTATGTCATGCCTACCGAGAGCCAAAATGTGACTGCTTTGGTTGCCAGGAAGCCCAAAGCTAAACCTAACGTAAGTACAAAAACTAAATTTAGCCTGGCTGGTGTGGCTCAGTGGTGTTCTTCAAATCACACTATTTAAGCAACTTCCTGCAATACCTATCTTAAAGGTTAGCCCTCTTGAACATTGGAGGAAGTAGGTCTGGATAAATAGGAAGAATTGTGTATAGGGAAGTTAGTGATTTTTTTTTTTTTCTTTTTGGGAAAACACTCAACTATTTTAACCTGTCAGGTCACTGAAAATGTGTTGCTTTCTTTGAGCTTTAATGACCCCTGTGTTTTAAAGTTTTCCTGTTGGGAGTTTGAAGTTCTAGCCTGATAACAGACGTGCAGTCTTAGGTAAATCACTTGACCAGGCTTAGTTTTAGTTTCACCTATAGAATGGGGATAATGCTACATCATACAGAGGAAAAGGAAAAGGAACTCTCCATTGATGTAATGAAGAAAAAGGTGGGAATTCCCAGTCTGCTGTGGAAAACAGAGATAACTCTCCACCAGACCAAGCCTATGTCTGTCTTACTCTCCTCTGAACCCCAGTACCTAGCCAAGTAGTGGGCACATAGCTGACATTCAATAAATATTTATTGAATTGAACTGAATATGTTGATATTAATCTAGGCCTTCCATGACAGGGAGAGTGATCAATAAGGTTCTGTATAGAACATATACACATCAAAACACTTTGAGACTATTATGGCACTAAACAAATTTAAGTTCTTATTAAACTGCTCTTTTAGAAAATTCCCCAAATTTCTCAACTTCCACACTTACCCTGATACATCACAGGAAGAGTACCAGTGAAATTCAGCAAGTCTTTCTGGGAACTATCTTTGAAAACTGAAAGGAAAAAACAGCCTCAAAATGTGCAATCAAAGCAGGAAGAGGAGTCCAAGTCAACTCAACGGCAGGTAACACATATGTACATATACATATACAGAAACACATAATTTCTAAATACCATCATCTAGGAATGAGTAAAAATGTTGACAAAGGAAAATTACTAGATATTTTTTTTCTAGAAAGCAGAGCAGGTAGGTGAAAGATCACAGGCTTTCATACTGAAATGCCAAGTTCTGGGCCCACGTTCCCCACCTAGAAGCATGTGACTTTTGGTAAATCTCTTTGACCTTCAGTTTGATCATCCATAAAATAAAGATAATAAGAGTGCATCACAAAATTGTCATAAGGATCTAATCAGATAATGTGAAAAGAAGGATTATAAAATGTGGGGACATTATCAAATAATTGCCATGTAACAAGTCAGTCACAATCACTTTCAGAAATCAGATTGTAACTTTTATAATAAGAAAAAATGCTAGTTTTATTTTTGAAAGTGACCTTTTAGAAAGATCATAATTACCTTCTTTGGTTTCCCTAACACCATTATTCTCAATCTTTATTCAATCTTCACATCCCTGAAATTTCAATTTACCCATCAATATCTGGGACACACTGGTGGAGAACTAATGCCCTAATCTCTGAACTGAATACAGAAAAGACTACCTTTGGCTTCAAATGATCATACTGCCTTGGAATGTGGTCCTTTTAGAACCTCAGTAACTATACTATTTAGGCAGTGGAAGAAAAAATTCCAAGTAGATTTGATGATCTATTAGAAAGGGAAAAGAGGAAACCAAGTTGATAGAAAACTCAAGGCCAAGGATATACATTAGTACAAATGTTTACCTTGAACTATATAAATAAAAGGTAACAATGGGTGAAGAGATCACTCCATGGCAAAAATTAAAATGGAAAGAGGTGTGGAACAGGGACTGTTTCTCAGGGACACAGAATAAGCTAGACATGTGGTAGAGAAACTATAGGTGTAAATATTTATTATCCAATCAAATTATTCAAAAAGCCAAAATAAAAGTGATTAAGCTGCATGATTATCATTATCTTCAACAATAAAATATACATTGACAACATAAATCCTATAGCTTGAGGGTCTAATGGCATCATTGCTCACTTTCTTTAGACAGGGAAAATGAGAATAAGAATTGACTGGTATAATAAATCTATATAATGAAGAAACACATTATAAAAGGACAAACAGTACTCAAGCAGATGGCAAGACAGACATGGGTACAAAGCCCAACTCCATCCCTAACTAGCTGTGTAATCTTGAGCAATTTATTTAAACTCTCTGACCCTTGGTTTCTTTATCTGAAAAATGAAAATAATAATACTTACCTCACAGCTTTGGTTATAAAAAAAATGTCAGATAACATAGATAAAATATTTGGAAGCACATCTGGCATTCAATAAGTAGTAGCTGTTACATCCCCTACCCCAGGCATTTATGCAATACCAAATAACTAGGTGCCAATCAAAAGAGGCCAGTCACTGCCCAGCCGGTGTGGCTCAGTGGATTGAGCATCATCCCATGGACTGAGAGGTCCCAGTTCAACTCCCAGTCAGGGCACATGCCCTGTTGCAGGATTGATCCCAGGCAGAGGGCGTGCAGGAGGCAGCTGATTGATGTTTCTCTCTCACATCGATGTTTCTATCTCTCTCTCCTTTCCTCTCTTTCTAAAAAATCAGTAAAAAAAAATATTTTTTTTTTTTAAAAAGAGGCCAGTCACAGATGGGCCAGACTCTTAAAATTTCTTCCACATATAATATTAGCTATTCCTAAGAAACATTTTGATAACTCTGTAAAATTTCTAACATATACATTTTCTTAACCCAAACTAATTCAAATGTAAAACATACCAATGTAGAAGAAAGCAGTTTTTCAAAACTGTTTTGACTAATTCATGAGTCCTAAAATTAATTTAGTTAGTCTCAATCAGCACTTGTTTGTAAATGGAATGCAATGATTAGAAGAGAAAAGGCCAGAGTGTCCAAAGAATTTTAGTTATGTATATATGAATGTACTTCCAAATGTGGGTTGTGGTCAGAAAATTTTGAAAGACAGTAAAGTAAAATTTTTCTTAGGTAGCTACACTCTATAATAAGTGAATAAGACAACTAAAACTTTGTTACTAATAATTTTGAATCAACCATAAACAGTATGTGGTAGGCAAAATAATGGCCTCCAAAGATAGCCAATACCCTAATCCTTAGAACCTGTGAATATGTTAACCTTACTTGGCAAAGAGATTCTTTAGATGTAATTAAGTTAAGGACCCCGAGATAGGAAATTATTCTGTATTATTAGACTGGACCTAATCTAATCACATGGGTCCTTAAAAGCAGAGAACCTTTTCTAGCTGTGGGTAGAGGGAGATCTGACTACAGAAGGATGGTCAGAGAGATGCAACATTGCTAGCTTTGAAGATGGAGGAAGGAGACCTGGAACCAAAGAATGAGGGTGACAGAAATCACACTTCCTTAAGTGTTACAATGGCACATAAAGCAAGGACTAAAATAAAATGTTATTTTTTTTTAATTAAAAAAAAAATGAGGTTGACCTTTAGAAACTGAAAAAGGCAAGGAAATAGATTCTCTTCCAGAGATTCCAGAAAGGAGCTGAGACCTGCCAAAACCTTGATTTAAGCCCAAACTTCTAACCTACAGAGACCTGTGCTGGACTTCTGGTCTACAGAATTGTAAGATAGTATATATGTGTTGTTTTAAGTCATTAAATTTAAACTAATTTGTTATGGCAGCAATAGAAAATTAATACAATATAAAATGTATTAACTTAAATTTCCTCAGAAATCACAGGTTACAAAGTGCAGTTCAAAATCAGGGGATAAAAGAGAGAAATGAGAAATTATCGACTTCCGGTCAAGATGGCGGCGTAGGTAAACGCGGTATCGCGTCCTCCCACAAACACATCAAAGTTACAACTAAACTACAGAACAACCATCATTCAAAACCGCCTGACATCAAGCTGAATGGAAGTCCTACAACTATGAAATTAAAGAAGAAGCCAAATCGAGACCGGTAGGAGGGGCGGAGGCACGACAGGCTGGTCCCACACCCGCGTGTGGCGGATAAAAATCAGGAGGATACCTCGGCTGGGAAGGTCCTCCCTGAGGACTGAGGGGCCCCCATCCCACACCAGGCACCCAGCTCAGGGTTCCAGTGCCAGGAAGAGAAGTCCCCATAACTTCTGGCTGGAAAAACCAGCGGGAACTGAGGCTGAGACAGCTGGAGCCCCCGGCAGCTCCTCTTAAAGGGCCCGTGCACGGACTTACTCGGACTCGCTCCCTCCAGGCTCCAGCGTGGGGGAGGCAGCTTGAAAGGCACCAGAGTCTTATGGGGAAGAACTGAGTTGTTTGGCATTGGAGCGAGGGCTGGAGAGGCAGCTTTCTCCTGGACAGAGGTGCTATCAGAGGCTTTTGTTCCTTTGGTGAGCCCTTCCCTGGGCTGGCAGATGCCGTCATATCTGGGACTCCAGCAACCTGGCTCACACTGTTGGCCCCACCCTGGTGATTCCCTGAGGCCCCGCCCCACACAGCTTCCAGGCCCACCCAAGCTGTTGCCAGTTGCTTTACCATAGGATTGGCCAGTCTTGGATCCTGCTTCAGCTTTTCCTAAATTCTTTCAAACAAGCAGCATCTGGTCTCAGCTAGCCCTATACCTCTCGCTAAGTAATACATAGAAACAAACACAGGGAGGCAGCCAAAATGAGGAGACAAAGAAACAGGTCCCAAATGAATGAACAGAACAAAACTCCAGGAAAAGAACTAAGTGAAATAGAGTTAAGCAGCCTAACAGATGCTGAGTTCAAAATACTGCTTATAAGGATGCTCAATGGACTTAGTGAGAACCTCAGTGAACTTAGAGAGGGCCTCAAGAGCGTAAAAAAGGACCAGTCAGAAATGAAGGAGGCACTAACTGAAATAAAGAATAATTTACACAGATTCAATAGTAGAGTAGGTAAATTCAAGAAGCAAACCATCGATTTGGAATATAAGGAAGCAAAAAACACCCAATCAGAACAGCAAAAAGAAAAAAGAATCCAAATAAATGAGGACAGTGTAAGGAGCCTCTGGGACAACTTCAAGCGTGCCAACATTCGCATCTTGGGGGTACCAGAAGGAGAAGAGAGAGAACAAGAAATTGAAAACCTATTTGAAACAATAATGGCAGAAAACTTCCCTAACTTGGTGAAGGAAACAGACATACAAGTCCAGGAAGCACAGAGAGTCCCAAACAAGATGAACCCCAAGAGGCCCACACCAAGACACATCATCATCAAAATGCAGAAGGTTCAAGACAAAGAGAGAATCTTAAAAGCAGCAAGAGAAAAGAAGTTAGTTACCTACAAGGGAATTCCCATAAGACTGTCAGCTGATTTCTCAAAAGAAACTTCGCAGGCCAGAAGGGAGTGGCAAGAAATATTCAGAGTGATGAAAAGCAAGAACCTACAACCAAGATTACTCTATCTTGCAAAGCTGTCATTTAGAATCGATGGCCATATAAAGAGTTTCCCAGACAAAAGCTAAAGGAGTTCATCACCACCAAACCATTATTATATGAAATGTTGAAGGGTCTTCTTGAAGAAAAAGATAAAAAAAATATGAACAAACAAAATGGCAATAAATTCATATCTATCAACAATTGAATCTACAAACAAAATGAACACGCAAAACAGAAACATTCTCATAGATACAGAGAACTTCTGTTGGGTACCAGATGGGTGGGGGCTGGGGGGAGGGGTGAAAAAGGTGAAGGGATTAAGAAGTACAAATTGGTTGTTAGACTGACAAACCTCAAAGGGAAGGGGGGTTGGAGGGTGGGAAGAAATAAACCAAAGAACTTATATGTATATATGCATAACTAATGGACACAGACAACAGTGTGGGGAAAAGCAGGAGGGGGGCAGGAATGGGGAGGAGGGGGGCAATGGGGGAAAAATGAAGAACATTTGTAATACATTCAACAATAAAGATGAGTTAAAAAAACAAAGAAATTATCATTTTGTAGCTCTCTAGGAACAAATAATTAATAGTTTATATAATGTAACAAAAACTAGAGAATACAATTCTTACCATAGGTGTCCATGGAATATCTGAAATGTGGGAAAAACATATTTACATTCTTTAGTTCTTCCACAGTTAGATCCCTGAACTTGTACTGAAAAGAGAAAAATGAGCATGGAATAAGAATAAATCTACAGACAAAAGAACAATTATAATTAACATTTAACCGAACACTTACTATGTACTAGGCTCTGGGCTCTGAGTTTTACAAAAATGAATATTATTTGATTTAATCCTTTTAATAACGACTCTATGAAGATGAAAATGAAAGCTAGAGAATCATAATAACTTGCTGGCCCAGCCAGTGTGGCTCAGTGGTTGAGCATCGACCCATGCATCAAGAGGTCACCAGTTTGATTCCTGGTCACGGCACATGCCCAGGTTGTGGGCCAGATCCCCAGTGGGGGAGCATGCAGGAGGTGGCCAATCGATGTTCTCTCTCATCAACGTTTCCATCTCTCTCTCCCTCTCCTTTCCTCTCCCTCTAAAATCAATAAAGAAAAAAAAATTATTTAAAAAACCCATAGAAAAACAAAATAACCTGCTGAGTTAGACAGCAAATTAAGTAGGGAAGTTAGAGCTCAAACCTAGGACCTGTGCCTTTAAATCACTAAATCAAACTGCATCCAAATACCTCCTGAAAGCTTAAGAAGTAGAGCAGGATGTATCTATCACTCCTGTTACCACTGTTCAAGATCCGACTCTTATTCTTGACTACCTCATTCATTCATTTGAGACACCTTGAATTTCCCTTCCAACCCTCCTGGTACTGCATCTTAGGTTTCAAAGGGAGAATAGAAAGCATGCAGGGGTTTGCAATCAGGATGAGTGAACTGTCTCCTCATTCATCCAGATGCACTCCCAGAAACACTACCTTGGTTGCCCTGTGGGCAAAATCATTTAATTTCTTTGAACTTTTTTCATTTGCAAAGAGAAATAATACCCACCTTATAGACTTGTGCTGACGATTAAATAAAAGAAAAAGAAGTATGTTAAGAGTCTATTACCATTCTAAATATGATTTTAAGAAAACATTTATATTTACAACAGCATTAAAAGAATAAAGTACTTTGAAATAAATTTAACAAGATACAAAACTTAGACTCTAAAACCTATAAAACACTGCTGAAAGAAATTAAAATAGGTATAAATAAATAGATGTCCCTTGTTGATAGATTAAAGACTTAATATTGTTAAGATGACAATACACCCCAACAGATTCAATAATCAACAATCCTTATCAAAATCCCAGCTGGGTTTTTTTTATTTGCAAATAATTTTTAAATGGTTCTTAAATTCATATGAAAACTCAAGGGGCCCAGAACAACCAAAACAATCTTGAAAAAAAACAAAAAAGTTAGGATTCATACTATAATCAAAAGACAGGCTATAATAATAATATAAAAAAGACAGACAATAAGAAGTTTGGGAGAGGATGTGGAAAAATCAGAACTCTCATATACATATACCACTGCTGGTGGTAAAATGGTACAGCTGCTTTGGAAAAGAGTCTGCCATTTACTGAAAAGATTAAACACAGAATTACATTCAACCCAGAAATTCCACTATGATGTATATACCCAAGAAAAATGAAAACATGTCCACACAAAAACTTGTGCACTTTTCATAGCAGCATTATTCATAACAGCCCCAAAGTGAAAACAATCCAAATGTCTATCAATTGATGAATGGATAAAATGTAATATATCCATAAAATGGAATATTCAGTCATAAAAATAAAGAACTGATACATACTACAACGTGGATGAACCTTGAAAATATGCCAAGTGAAAGAAACCAGACACAAAAGGCCACATATTGTATACTTTATATGATATATTCAGAATAGGCAAATCCACAGAAACAGGAAGTACATTAGTGGGTGCCCAGGGCTAGGGGAGAATGGGAGAAAATGGAGAATGACTGCTAATAGAGCCTGAGCCTTAAGTTTTTAATCTGCCAAGAGAGACAGTTCTACTGCCTACCAACTTCAACAGGTGTATATGTCGACCAACTTCAACAGGTGTGTATGAGGATCTCATGATTAACATATGTAAAAGTAAGATAGTAAACAAAATACATATACAAAGTAAATACAGACCAGATATGATGAAACAACATAAAGCATATCTAAGTTACAGAAAGACCTCCAGGAAGACCTATCTACAATTCACTTTAGAGTCTAGATTGGTACCGAAAAATTAGAGGGAAAATACTTCTCTTCCTGTAAGGTCATTTTAAGATTAGAAAGAATTTGACAGAAGAAAAAGTGTATGATTATTAACAACTTGAGGGCAGGAATAATCTCTTCATCTCTGTATCTCTTCACAGCACTTAGCACAGGGTATGCTTTTAATAAATGTAGGCTAATTGGATGGCAGTTAACAAAGAGGCATACTTATATGAGTACAGTGGCTGTAGAAAGCAATTGTGATCCACAGGACTGAGCATCAAAACTAAGAATTTATCACTATTAACTACAGCAGGGTGAAATGAGCCCCAGATTCAGTGGCCCTGATTAAGGATAAACAAAACTGAACAAAATCATCCCAACTGCAAACACTACACAAATGTACAAAAGGCTGCATTGTTGTCAGTTGGAATATACATTTATTTGAACAAAAACAATCGTTTTGTTTTCTACTTAATGTTATAAGCGGTTTTCCACATCTTTAACATCCTGTGAGAATGTGATTATTAATGGCTAGAGAGAGATCTATACATCAGAATTGATTTAACTGCAAAACTGCTAAAAAAGTTTGTTCAAAGAGGGCAAAAGCACTCTTTCTTAGGGCTTGAAAACCCAAGTCACTATGTACTACTAATCAAATATGTGATTTGTCTTTTTGACACCTAAAAAGATCTCTTTTATGTCCTTAAAATAATATTCAGGTTACTTTCACTATATGAACCAGTATCTTCTTAGTGTAATATTTTAAAAAATTTAATTGATTTTTAGAGAGAAGAAGGAGGGAGAAACATCCATGAAAGAGCACCCCCACTGGGGATCGAGCATGAAACCGGGCCATGCGCCCTGACAAGAACTGAACAGGCAACCTTTCAGTGCCCTAGATGAAGCCCAACCAACTTCAAACACCAGCCAGGGCTTCTTAGTGTAATATTAAGACATATTCCATTGGTGCTCCTATATCACCTAAGAGAAATCTGCATAATATTCTCTAAGGAAATGTGCCTCAAATAATGCCATGTGCTTAAAGAGTACAGGCGTGTCACTAAAGAGGAGAAATGGCCCATGAGATTCTAGAATTAAAACAATTATACTGTCATAAAAATCAGTAAGACTGAAAAATTGATGTTACTAAAATCTTAACTGTATCTGATATACTACAGTATGTTTATTTAGTTGACTGATATTTATGAATATCAAGAATATTCTTTTGTTGTTGTTAATCCTCACCCAAGGATATTTTTTTCATTGATTTTTAGAGAGTAGAAGGGAGGAAGGGAGGGAAGGAGGGGAGAGAGAGAGAGGGAGAGAGGGAGAGAGGGGGGGGGGGAGAGAGAGAGAGAGAGAGAGAGAGAGAGAGAGAGAGAGAGAGAATCATGGATGTGAGAGAGACAAATCAATTGGCTGCCTCTGGCTCGACTCCGGACAACCCCGACTGGGGCTGGGGATCAAACCTGCAACCCAGGTACGTGCTCTCAACCAGGAATCAAACTGGCAACACTTTGGTCCGCAGGCCGACACTCTAACCACTGAGCCACACCGGCCAGGGTTCAAGAATACTCTTGTATGACATTGCTCAAATGTAGGAAACCTTGAGGAATACTTTGTGGCATCATTTCATAAAATAATTTTATTTAAAAAAAAATTTTTTTTTAATTCTCACCTGAGGACATTTTTGCATTTATCTTCAGATAGAACGGGAGAGAGGGAGGAAGAGAGAGAGAGAGAGAGAGAGAAACATTGACGTGAAAGAGACACATCGACTGGTTGCCACCCACATGACCTCAACCAGGGCCAGGGACAAACCGCAACCGAGGTACGTGCCCTTAGTGGGAACCGAACCTGGGACTCTGTTGTCTGCAGGCCTACGCTCTAACCGCTGAGCCACACCGGCCAGGGTTCAAGAATACTCTTGTATGACATTGCTCAAATGTAGGAAACCTTGAGGGATACTTTGTGGCATCATTTCATAAAATAATTTTAGCATAAAGGAATCTTCAGATCAAGTCCAATCTTATCATTTTATGAGAGAATAAATCTGGGTTAAGTTACTTGTCCAAGGTAACTCAGCCAAGGGAGTGGGAAATAGGAATTAGGGAACCAGATAATTTTTTAAACTTACTATTTAATACAAACTAATAATATATATCCATGTATACACATATTTACACATACACACATTTGAATAATAATAAACACCCATGCACCAACCCACTCACATATAATCTAGAACAGTGCTAACAAAACTTCCTGCCAGATGGACAAGATCTATTTGTGTGCTGTCCAATACAACAGTCACATCCACATGTGGCTATTGACACTTGAAATGTGGCTGGTTGGTGTGACTGAGAAACTCAATTTTTGATTTTATCTAATTTTAATGAATTTAAATAGACCCATGTGGCTAGTGGCTAGTATACTGCACAACACAGACCTTTCTAACACCATTACATCTGAGTACTCCATCTTTTACTCATTCAAATGCTGCCTCCCTAGCATTGTGTATTCACATTCCTTTGCTTTTGCCCTCCATAGTTTTATCAGGTGTGTATACCCCTAAACAACACAGTTTATTAATTTTTGTTTAGTTTTGTTTCTTGGTTTATCAAAATATAATTTTGTACATAACCTGATTTTTTTCACTCAACATATTGTTCTAAGATTCATTTATATTGTTGCACGTTGTAGCTTATTCATTTTCACTGCTGCATAGTAGTGTTTTCAGTGTGTGAATTACAAGAAATGATCCTTTCTGTCAATGAACATTCGGGTTGTTTATAATTTTTAGTTATAAATAATTCTGCAAATGTCTTTTGCTTCTCTTTGGTATCTACCAAGAGACAGACATAAAACACATAATCAAATCAATAAAGTAAGGCCACATTGTTTCCCCAAAATGGTTAAATAACCATGTAACTACCAGCAGTGCTTAAAATTCCAATTTGTTCACATCCTCCAAATCATTTGAAATTATCTTAATTTATGCCACTCCAATGAGGGAAAATGGTGTTTTATCATGGTGTTAATTTGCTTCTCCATGGTTACTAATGGATTGAGCAAACATTTGTTTCCCTGGTTCTTCTTTTGTTTTTTTAGAAAATAATTATTCATGTCTTTTGTCCAATTTTCTGTTGGTTTTGATTTGTAGGCAAGCTAATTTATACATTCTGGATATCAATACTTTGTCAGTTATGTGTTACAAAATTCTTCTCTAAGATTGTATTTTGACTCTTCACTCTCTTTATGCTGTCTTTGATATCTAGAAGTTCTTAATTTGAATGTAGTAAAATTTTATCAGTCTCTGAGCATTTTATGCCTAATTTTATTTTTAATTAATTTTAGAACGAGGAAGGGAGAGAGAAACATCTATGTGAAAGAGAAACCTAGGTGTGTGCCCTGATTGAGAATCAATCCACCACCTTCTCGGTGTAAGGGTTGACGCTCCAGCCAACTGAGCCACACGGGCCAGGACTTTATGTCTTATTTTTAAAAATGTTTGTATACTCTGAGTCTATAAAGATCCCCCCCTACATTTACCTCTATATGTTTTAAACCTTGTCATTTATATTTACATCTTTAATCCACAGGAAAATTTTAAGTTTGGTAAAAGGTAGGAATCCACTTTTTTTTCCAATATGGATAATCATTTGTCCCTGTATTCTTCTTTCCGTAGTTATCTGCAGTGCCTCTTCTGTTTTTTCTTAACCCTCACCTGAGGATATTTTTCCATTGATTTTTTAGACAGAGTGGAAGGGAAGGAGGGAGGGAGGGAAGGAGGGAGAGAGAGAAACATCGATGTGAGAGAGACACATCAATTGGTTGCCTCCTACACAACCCAAATAAGGGCTAAAATTATTTTCAGCACTAAAATTATTTCTAGATATTAAACCTGCAACCGAGGCATGTGCCCTTGACTGGAAAGTGACCCTTCAGTCTGCAGGCCGATGCTCTAACCGCTAAGCCAAACCAGCCAGGGCATTCTCTTCTGTTTTATACCACATTTCCAAACATGTGTGAATATGATTCTAAGCCTTCTTGTCTTATTCCACTGGTTAATTTGTCTATCCTATATGAATACCACAATAGATCTTAATTACTAGTCTTGACATCTGGTAGAGTAAGTCCCTACACCTACTCTTCTTCTGTAAGACTATCAAGATTATTCTTGGCCTTATGCCCTTCCAAATAAATTTTACAATCAGCTTGAAAAGTTCCCAAAATAACCTGTTAGAATTTCAATTGTAATTGCATTGACTGTATAGATCAATTTGGAGCTATGGCCAGGAAGCCCTGTTGGTTAGAGTGTTCTCCAGATATTCCAAGGTTGCAGGTTCAATCTCCAGTCAGAGAATATACCAGAAGCAACCAAAGAATGCATTAATAAGTGGAACAACAAAGTCCATGGTTTTCTCTTTCTCCCTCTCTCTCAGCCTCTCTCTTAAAAAAAAAAATTTTTTTTGTTTTGGAGAGAGCTGACTTCTTCATATCCATTAAGTTGGAATATTTATTTAGGTTGAAATATTTAGACATTTTATTTGTTTCCAATAAAATTTTTCACATGCTCCATACAATTGCTTGATTTTAACATACTGTTCACTTCACAGATTTTTCAGTACTAAAATTATTTCTAGATATTAAATTATATTATTTGCCTAATATGAGGGTTAAGGAACTTCAGAAATATTAGCAGGACTGAGGTGTTTCTAACTAGTTTCTTTAATTTACACATCCAACAAATATTAAGCACCTATGTGCCAGGCTTTATGTTATGCATTGATGATAAAAAAAAAAATTCCTCTAGGAGTCTACTCCCACCCTTGAGAAAAATCACTCTCTCTTTTGTCTTTTCCTTCATTCCAGTTCTACCAAAATTATTAAGTTCTTTTTCTACTATCAATTTTAACAATTATTCCCACTGGACAATAATACAACATGTTCCCCCATCTCAAAACTTGATAGAGTGGTTTCTTAAATTTCATGTCTGATGCCCCGCCGGTGTGGCTCCGTGGTTGAGCGTTCACCCATGCACCAAGAGGTCACGGGTTTGATTCCCTGTCAGGGCACATGCCCAGGTTGTGGGCCAAGTCCCCAGTGGGAGGCATGCAGGAGGCGGCCAATCATGTTCTCTCTCAGCGATGTTTCTATGTCTCTCTCCTTCTCCCTTCTCTCTTTAAAATCAATAAAGAAAAAGATTTTTTTAAAAGGTCATGTCTGAAAAGAAGATAGAAAGAGTGTAACTCTAAGCATGATGATACTTCTCTTCCTACAAGATCTACACCTGTCACAGTCGATAACCTCATTCAAATCGCTACACACAATTTCAATCATATGGCTTCAAAATCTTGCATAGTTGTGCAAACTGCCCCAATAAAAAAAAAAGATACAGGTAAATCCAACAACAACGGCATAAACGGATGGTTTTCGAATGGCAAAGTCTTAAGAAACATTAAGAACCACTTAACTAGAAAACTAGTGAAAAGGGGGGATGCCTCTGACTCTCCAGTGGTGGGGAATCAGAGAGCCTGGGCTAACCCGGAAACTGGCGCTAGTCATGCCCCAGAAATGTAGCTCAGACTTGTGGGTCTGCCCTCCCAGTCAGCCTTTCAACATTACGGGGATCTCCTTTGGGTCTTCATGCCCGGTCTTCATTCCTAAGTCACTCAGGTCTTTCATTCACTGCAGTCATTTAGCACCTCCGCTGTTGTCAGGCGCAGGGCTAGGTGAAGCACGAGTAAGGTTTGTAAATAAATAATAACCCCACGATGTGATCATCGGTATTTCTGAAAGCAAGTGGATGGAAGGGGGTGATTCTATTTTCCGAGGAGTGACATCTGAGTTGGGTCTTACAAAGGCTGCGCATTGCAAGTCAAGAAAAAATGGGTCAGGCCCTTCCGATCGGCAGAGAGAAAAGGGAGTGGTCACAGGGACGGGCGAGTGCTAGAAGCTATCTGAGACCAAGAGAAGCTGGAGGCGTAAGACGGTCTCACGCCGCTGGAGGTTGGGGACCTCGGAGTTGCGGGTGCGGCCAGAGCCCGGTCCTCGGGAGGGAGAGGCCGGAGCCATTCCCCGCAGCCGACTTCAGGCCAACGCCCCTCCGCTCCAAGCCCCGTGACCAGCGGGGCACACGCCGCAAGGAGGTAACCCGGCGTGGGGTGAAAGTGCCCCCCGAGACCCCGGGCCCCGGCCCCGGCCCCAGACCCAGCCCGGCGGGCTGCCCGCACCTTGCCAAGCAGCCGTCTCAGACCCTCGCAGTCGAACTCCATCTCCAGCCAGGTTCCAGAGTCAGATTCCACGACCCCAGTCCCTGGACCTTCTCTCGCACCGGTTCCTGGACGGCGGCCGCCGAGGACCAAACCTCCGAGAGGTACAAGGCCCCGCCCCTCCCGACTCGAAAGGCAAGCCGCGTTCCACGCCCCACACTCCGCGGCGGCTCCGCCGAGTCGGGTCGTCGCTCCTTGCGAGCCCTGAGCGCTCTCAGAAACGCGCGTTGGCGCCAGGGAACGACGATCCAGCTTGCTGGAAAGAAACTTGGGGGGGGCTGGTGTGAAGAGGGAGATGGGAAGGACCTGAGGAGGTGCGGTGAAGGAAGCTCGCTCTGTTCTGGAAGAGAGTTTTTGGAAGGAGGTGTTAAATTCAGCAGAGTATCGAAAAAGATCAAGATCGAATATTGTAGTTGAATCACGGAAGAATGAGGTAATGAAACTTCAAAATCAAAATTTCAGGGAACTAGAAAAGGAAAACGGAGTCAGCAGGAGCGTTGTGGGGGAACTGGGAGATAGGGACAGCCCTGTGAGGATGATGCCGCATCGGGGGAGGGGTTGGTTGCTTTCCCCCCCCCCCCAAGGGAGGGTGCCATAACCTTGTTGGTGGTAGAGAGAGGAAAAAGGCAGGTGGGAAAAAGAGAGAAGGTAGGTTGGTGGATTAGGTCATCTGGAGAAGGAAGATAAGCAATATGCTGGCTTTGCTTGATCTCCTTGACTTGTGGGTTAGTTACCTGCTTTGTATTCCTGGCTTGAGACCTTGGGCCTAAAAACTCGCAGGAGCTGGGTATTTTCACTGTCAAGAGGTTGGGTTGGCAGTAGGATGGTTGTATTTATAGGAAGACCTAAAGGCAGGAATGCTGTGACTCAATTAGAAGGAGAAGGTGAAAGGTTGGACTGAGCATTTATTCATTTCAACAAACTTTTGTTGAGCATTGACTATAAGCTGGATATTTTTCTAGGTCTGATGATACAAAAGTGAACAAAATAAACAAAATGTCAGCTGTCATTCTTTTATTAGTAGGAAGAGAGCAAAACAATAAATATAATAAATAAGTAAATTAGACTGAATATTAAAAAGTGTTATGAGAATAAATTTTTAAAAGGCAGGGTAAGGAGATCAGGGTAGGTCCCCTTGAGAGGTGAAACAGTAAGCATTTCATATAGAGGGTATTCAAATCAAAGTCCTAAGACAGGCATGAGCCTGGGAAGTCTTGAAATAGCAAGGCCAGTATGGCTGGAGTAGAGTGAAGTAAGAGGTGAGGAAGCAGAAGTAGGCTAAATCAGAGAAATAAGAGGGAACTACAGAAGGTTTAAGGCAGTGATTCTTTCATTGCAGTCCCCAGACTTACAGCCTCAGCATAACCAGGAACTTGTTAAAAATACAGATTCTGAGACCCCCACCTCAAACATACAAAATCAGAAACTCTGGGGGTGGGGTCAAGCAATCTGTTGTAAGAAGCCTGGGTGATTCCAATGTATGATAAAATCTGAGAACCACTGTGGGTGCTTTGTAGACAATTGTGACTGGCTTGTCAATGCCTTTCAGCCAGAGACCAGCAGGCACACACCCACACTTAAGTTGGGTTGATTACTTCTTGCAGGGAGGGAGTAGATACTGTAGAGAACCACTGAGATAGCTCCTTAAAGAGTGTTATAGGATTTGGGCTTTGGGTGACTTGGGGGAGGGTTTAAGGAAGCAAAGCTCCACTTTGGATTGGGTGCTATCAGAAAGGACAGTTCTATGATTGGGTATCTCAAATATCTATGATATGGGCAAACTAAAGTGATGATAGAGCTGTGATTGGTGAAAAAGCAGCAGTCACTTGTGTTAACAGAGAGAAGAGGATGTTGGGTATTTTGTGGGTTGTACCATGACCTTGTTTTTGCTTAGACAAAATTATGAAGTGACCTCGTTTTGTCTCATTTTTCATGGTCTGAATGACCCATCTGATGTTTGTTTTCTGGGAGATTGTTATACTCACAGGAGAATCACTTACCTAGCTGTGAGTGCCAGGTCAGCTAACAACACTGAGACCTAACTGGGTCAGACCAGTTCCAATGTCAGGGGCTGCTTTTTTATTTGTTAGGTTCTTACTCTGAAAGAAGCCACTGGAGGGTTTTGAACAGAGGAGTGACCTGATCTGACATATTGTATAAGTCATGTGACCAGTGATGTCACAATGCCCTACTAAACTCCAACTCCTCCACTAGGGAGTTGTGGATCCCTTGGAGCCAAGAATTGGAACTGACATGCGAGACCTTTACCAACTGAGGGGTTCATGAGCATACTCCTTTGCCAAGATCTTGGTGAAGAGTCTTTCACTGTGCAATTGTGTTAGAAATTGTTTTATCATGATTGTGCTTGGCTGGATGCTTTTTGTTGGCCTTGCATGTTACATGGGCACGTTTCCGGAGTTCATGGTAAGTAATGACCCTGCCTGTAAATCTCTGGTAGTCAGTCCTGGCTCTGGCTAATCTACCAACTGGGGTTTATGACCAATAGGGAAAGATAGTTGAGGTTTCACCACTAATTAGAGGTCAAGGATGCGAAGGGAACGAAGTTAGTTTCCCAGGCTACTTCCCATCCCATTGGGACATCTTTAAGTACCCCCTCCCCTTAGGTATATAACATCACTTATTTCAAAGCATTTTGGGATTTATACGGGGTTTGCTGAAAATAGTGCCCAACTTCTAGATTTCAGGCCAAGTTGCTGATCAGGAGAGGGAAGGTGGGCCTTGGAGGGGACTTTTCAGCAGCTCTTCCAGTTCCATACAGAAGCAGTTACCTATGGGACCAATGAGTAGAGTCATGTCTGCCTTTAAATTTCTTTCTGCTTAGCCTCCGACTCTGAGGTGGAAAGATAGGTGGCCTGTTCAGGAGAGCAAGGCCCAACGGAGCGGCCAGGCTTTGGATGAAGAGCTACAACTGTGAGTGGTGATCAGGTCTGTTGGGCTGGGTTCCTCCCTTTCCAGGGAACTTGGTAGCACCCTGAAATCTCAGTGGAGAGTTTATATTCCTCTGGAAAATCTAATAAACTATAGAAGGGGAAATGATTGGAGGTAGATGGCAGGGAAAGAAAATTTGGGGAGCACTACTGAAGACAGCAGACCAAGGTTCAAAGATTTGTTAATAACAATGCTGGTCTTTTTTTTTTTTTTTTAAATCTTTATTGTTGAGAGTATAACAACGCTGGTCTGTTTTTTTTTTTTTAATCTTTATTGTTGAGAGTATTACAGATGTCTCCCCCCCACCCCCCGCCATTGCCCCCTCCACCAGGTTCCTGCCCCTCCCCAGGCCTTCACCACCAATGCTGGTCTATTTTGAAAAGAAAGGTATTCTTTTCAAAGACTGTTCCCATCTATTAACTTATTTCCTCCTCACAAACTCTATAATAAATTGGGTTAGCATTTTTTTTTTTTTAATCCTCACTCGGGGATATTTTTCCATTGATTTTCAGATAGAGTAGGTGGGAGGGAGGGAGGGAGGGAGAAAGAAACATGGATGGGAGAGAGACACATCAACTAATTGGTTGCTTCCCACACAACCCCGACCAGGGCCAGGGATCAAACTGCAACCGAGGTACGTGCCCTTGACTGGAATTGAACATGAGACTGTTTGGTCTGTGGGCTGACGCTCTAACCACTGAACCAAACTGGCCAGGGCTTGGCCAGCATTTTTAATGCCCTTTGTAGCAGATCCTGAAATTGGAGTTAAGGTGAATTTGGGTTCAAGTCCTAACTTTGCAACTTACTAGCTATGTGACTTGGGAAAGTTTAATCTCTGTGAAGTTCAGTTTCTTGGAGATATCTCAGGATCTTACTATTTTTGTGAGGATTATATTTAGGAATTCATGTAAAGCATTTAATGCAAATCTTGACAATTAGCATTTAGTAAATGCTAACTTAAAACCTAAGCAAAATCATGAGCCAGTCAACTACTTGTGGCATCGACCTCAGCTGTTTACCCAAGATCACACAGACCAACTTGTTTGTGAAGCTGGGATGTAAACATAGCTCTATGGACTTAATAGCCTCTCATACACATTCTACTAGACCAAGCTGCCTATACTAGTGTCCTTTCAGCAAACCATTCCCCATGTTTCTCATACCCTACCTCATTTCATTCAGACCTGTTTTTTCAAAGACGTTCCCATAGTTAAAGAAACTTAACTCTGAGTTTTAGTAATGTGCCGATTACAGAAGCAGGTTTTCTGGGAAGCTACTCTAGAAGGCAGGGATATCAAGTCTCAGCCCCAGATACACTAAGAGCAAGGCATGACGGTGGTGCTTTTTTCCCTCTCTGTCTGCCCCAGAATTCCTATGAGAGTATTGGCACAACACAGTCAGACCACTGTGGGGGTGGGGATGTGGATGGAGGCCCTGGGCACTTGTTGAGCTAAGCCATTGCTACACTGTGTTCCTGACCAAACCACTAAAACTATCCTGTGCCTCAGTTTCTCCAGCTGTAAAGTGAGCATAACAGCCCATCTTCCCTCTTCCCTTCTGAGGGAAGTTGTGAGGAGGCTGACCTCACATGAAGGTTTAACTCTGCTATTTCACAAAATTCAAGATTTTTCGCCCTGACCAGGTAGCTCAGTTGGTTAAAGCTACCTGATATACCAAGACTGTGGGTTCAGTCCGCAGTCAGAGCACATATAAGAATCAACCAATTAATGTTCCGCTCTAAAAATCAATAAATAAAAATTTTAAAAATTGTTTTTTCTTTGAATAGCCTAGGAATCATATATAAAGTAATTGCTCATAGCATACCTAGCCACTTAATCCTTCCAATTAATCCAAGGTATTTTTTTGTGGTTTACATAGAGATTTTTATTTTTTTGCATTTGATTGCATAAAGTCAATGGTCAAAATATTGGCAAGTCATGAGTTAATAAAGATCTGATGCCAGCTAGATACCAACTACATAGAGTCACCAGAGAACAGGGCCCTTCTGATAAGGGTTCTTTAGCCCCAACACATCTGGCATCCTGGCCAACCATCCCATAGCCATTCACTCTGCCTGGTCCCCAAGGTCACAGAAGCTGATGTCACAATTGGTATCCGAGCCCTGACTCCCAAAATGGCCATGGCAAGCCATTTCAGTTTAGACTAGACCCCAGAGCTCCTCAGCCAGGAGCTATCATGCCTGGGCCATCCACCATCAGGCCTTGAATGAAGACAGCCCAGTTCCCAGGACTCGAGGAATAGAACACACCTTTCAGAACCACTCGCTTGCCCCCTGCACACACCACCAACTGAGCTAGAAGCCCGCAATGATTGTTGTCTTATGGATGCTTCTCATTGCAGGAACAATGTGGAAGGGATATAAGTATCCCCCAGGAGGGGTAAGTGTGCCTTCAACTTTGTTCTCTATTCCTACTTTGAAATGTATTCCCCTAGATAAAGGAACTGAGCATCAAAAGCCAACTCTAGTAACTTTAGAAACAAATACCTTTTTCTTTATTAAAAAAGTTATGTAGCTTACAACTATTATTGTTCACTTTCTACTTACAGTTGGGAGAGGTCCCTCTTTTGTGTGCTCTTTTATGCATATTTTCTTAAGAGCCTCTATTCTTTTTCAATTTCAAGTAAACAGGAGGTGTAGAGGTAAAATTTCTGTCAGGGTCAAAGCTGCCTGACATGGATGACCTACTCTTGTTCTCATGTGACATTTTGTATGCTCAGTCTTCAATACCATTTCTCAGATCAGCCCACATGAACACCCCGCACTTAACTGTCCCTCAAGTAAACACTGGTCCATAATGGTTCTGGTAGCACATGTCTCTATCATCTCTCCTTCTGTTGGACCTTGGATATTTGTCCTTTCTCTCTGCCTCTTGTCAGCTCTCATACTACTAAGCCCCTCTGGCAACAGAGATCAGAGGCATTGGGTGACAGAATGGGACACAGCTACCCCTGTCTGCCCTTGGCAAGGAGGGCAATGACCTCAGCCCACACTAAGCATTGACCCACCTGACATACTTTTTTTCTCTTCAGACCCCGCTGGAAACAAGCACAGATGATCCTGGTGAAGCAATGCAGCTCTGAAGCTCACCTGACTGGCTGTACAGTTCCTGTTGTTGGTTTCATATAAAGTAATTGCACATTATTTTTGTCACATTTTATGTAAAAAGTTACCACATTTTTTTTTTTAAAGATAAAGACTTGGTATTCAGTTAGCTGGAAACAGGGAGATGGAAGGTAGGGAGGTAATCGGGGTGGATGAGAGTGGTTGGGTCCCCTCTGTTTCCTAGTCCCTAAGACTGGTATTAAGACTAAGATACTCAGTTCAATTTGTCCTTTATTCTGTATCCTTAAGGATAGAGATTCTCAAGAGCTCATTAGACCTGTTTCCCAAGTAATGTCTTTCTCCTGGGTCGAGGGTTGAAAAAATGTTAAAGGGTGAGAGATTGCAGCAACCTTAAGTCTATTCTTTGGGCATATTTCTCTGTGGCCTTTCCACAGCTATTATTAAAAACCCAAAGCTTACACCGTGTGGAGGAAAGGACCTCATTTTTATATTGGGTGCTAGATACTAAATTTTACATTATATTAATCCTTACAATAACCTGAGTAGTAGCCTCATTTTACAAAATGGCAAAAGTGAAATTGAGAGTCTTGAGTACCTTACCAAACCAAACAGCTCTGAGTTGCAGTGAAGGTTAAGGTCCAGGTCTTCACCTTGTTATGCTTTTATGTGCCAAGGAAAAGGGCCAAACAAGAGATTGGGATATATAAGATTTTGGCTGCCTCTTGGTTCAAATGTCTCCTTCACCTGTATAGCCAAAGAAGTTGCCTGATGATTTTTTTTGCACTGACTGCTGCTAATACAAGGCAACGTGTAGAAACAAAAGCTAAGTGCTTAGTTCTTTATGATGCAGTTTGAGTTTATGAGACCAAGGATGGAACCTAAGTGTAAGATCTATAGCTGCAATTAAGCTGGGTGTCTGAACCCTAGGTTATTCCTAATAAGCCCTCTAGTGGTTTGGAGCTTTCTGACCCTAAAGGGTGATGGGGGAGGGACAAATCTAACCGGAGTAAATGCAGTAGTTTAAAAACAAACTGTTCCCATTCTGTGGCTGCTTGGGGATGACTGGTAAGAGTTCCATTGTCCAGAAGAGGACCCTTACCAGCAGATCTTTTGGTTATGTACACATTTTGTTGACTATTTGGTACAGGTTTGTTAAACTATTTCCAAGTGGCTCCATGCACTGAATGAATCACCCTTTTTATCTTTTATGGAAAGAAGTGTGAATTCAAAATCCATAAGCAAAATGTAATTTCTTACTCTAGGATACTAGCATCTCTTATACTTCTTATGACCTAGTCTCAACACATTTCATGAAGTGCCTGCATTCTCTGGCTGGACGGCTGTCCCCACTTGCCTCATATATATATTCCTAAGGTCTCTCTTCTCAGCCATCTCAGGCTCTTTTTATTACAGGGGGTCAGAGCCTGCTTTTCTTGATAAGTATTCACCCAGTTCTTCTTCCCTCCACTTCAGAGTATAACTCCTAACAGTTCTCCTTACTTGGGTGTCTTTGTAAGCTGGTGGGGGAGATGACGTGTCAGTGGTAGGGTCTGAGCAGATGCGAATGTGTAAGGGAGAATCAACAGGTTTGTGTGTAAGGAGGCAAATCCCATCTCTGAAGTCTGATGAGTCTACTGGGGTTTCTAGCTGGAAAATGTTCAGGGTGATGAGTTTTGGTAAATAAGTGCAAACCAGGGAAATATCAATAAAATATTTTTAATGCCTACAATTTATTTTATACATAAATTGCAAAACTTTCACCTGTATATGCAAAAGTAGATTCTCTTGCAGGTCAACAGCACCAGATTAACAAGCTAAGCTATGTAAATGTTTCTCAACTTGATTTGTCCATTATGTAAAAGACATGATGGGATTTAATAACTCCAAAGAAATCTATATTCCATTCTTAATCATACACTAAACACCTGAATATTTATTTCATCACGTCCACTCACAAAATAAATAGTAGTCTAATATATTCAGCACATTAAAATAAACCAACCAGTCTCTCTTCATATATTTATTCTCTTTCCAAACATGTTTTGGTCTCCTGCTATATCTCAGAAATGTACTAATAGCTGCTTTTAAGTTATAAAATACAAAACAGTAATTTATTTCTTGGAGAAAATCTTGGGGATTACATTAAAAAATGAAATTTTGAGTTCCCACAGACTTTCTTTTTTGCTAACAGTCTTTGAAACTTTTCACGGCACACATGTAAGGCTGCCTGTGACATGTGGTACCCTGGCCTCCAAATGGACATAACTGCATTTATAGTTTAGTGAAAATACAAAGACAAGTCCTGAAAGTAGCCTTAAAAGAAAGTGCCCTTGCTGGGACTGTGCAATCAGAGGCATATAAGTTTTATGAAAATTCCTTGCACATCATCTGTTAGAGAATACCACACCCATGGATCATGTAACATTATTACAATCATGAAATAACATTACTACATTCATGAATTAACATTACCCAATAAAAGGCACATCTTCAAATATTGAATTAATAAAATTTGAAAATCAAAACGGAGGATACATTAAAAATCAAGCACTTAATTTGTAAACCTCAATAAAATAACAGCCCATTCCAGTTTCTTCAAAGGTTTGTGAGTTTTTTGTAGGAGTGGTCAGGAATTGAAGAATAAAATGGAAGACAGGATTTGGAAAGAAGGCCAAGGTCAATTTAAAGACTTACTCAGAACTTTTTATTCAATGAGCTACAGAAGTGCCCTTTTGTAATGCTGATGTTGAAGAATACTAAAACCAACATTTATATTATAGAATAAACGCACTCAGAAGTGATAGACACTTCAGGACATGGCCTGACTCTTCTTACCAAGTTCTGGAACTTTTATCTAGCACAATGGTGCCCTTCTGTACAAATAACTGCACAATATCATTGAGTAAAGTGCTAGTAAACTTTAAGCCACCAACAATCTTTCACTTGTGACAAGCACTTGATTGTAACTGCTGATTTCAAAGAATGAATATTGAAAAAACTTATCCAAGAAAAAAACTTTTCAAGGGAGGTGTGTGTGTGTGTGTGTGTGTGTGTGTGTGTGTGTGCATGTAACAGCAAAGGAAATAATGTTCCAAAACTGTTTTATTACTTGGAACATCACACTACCCTTATTTTCACTGAAGGTATCTGAGATGGGTGAGAGTCAGTTACAGTCTATGTGGAGCATTAGAAAGGGTGTTATTCCTAGTGATGAAGACACCTTTCATTGGATTCTACTTCAAAATTAAATCCTTGCACTTTCAAAGTTTGAAATTCAATTCAAAATGAGAGTTAAGGGACTAGGTCTCATGGTCAACTCATTAAGGAAGGCTAATAATGATCATCTATAAAGCCAAATTTGAATAAAGAAAGCTTTATGGATAAAAAGGAAAACACAAAAACAAGTTTTGGACCTATTGAAGAGTAAGGATTCTTTGTAGAACAACCTTTCCTACTTAATCTGCACCGTAATGGCTTCAAGTAGCCACAGTATTTGTTGTAGAACTGTTCTATAAGCTTATGTCCCACTGTCTCAACCCTCCACATTTAGAATCAAGGACAAATGCTCTCTAACATCATACCTCATTTTCTGTTGCTGACTTTCCTTGAGACTTAGCTTCTCTCCAGCCAGAACCTAACTCAGCCTGATTGGAATGGCTTGGATTTGAGGCTTAAGAGATAGCAAGTCTGTAGACAGGACTTGAAGAAAGGTGAGAATGAAGCAAGTTCCATTGCCCAGTATACCACCAGTAACAGGGAACAGCCTCTTCTACCTGGGGAAGAAATCTCTTCACAGTGTGCATAGTTTGAAATAAAAGTGCAATATGGGCAAAAAGAGAAGGTGGTGCTCTTGATAAATATGAATTTAGTTTTTGGTTTTTTGCCATTAATTGCTAAAGGATTTTAAGATAAAAATGTAAATTCATTAACATCAAGAGGTACAAGGGCACCTTGGATTCCAAAATATCTTTCTAATGGGGGAGGGGGATGGAGAAGGGTGGGGAATCTCATATGTCACTGGCTTATTTTTTAAACTATTACTCTTCCAACCCTAATGTTGGAATAAAATATTTTTCTTCAATATAAAATTGAATTTTTATATAAAAATTAACACAGTGACATTGTCTATTTTACAATAAATCTGAAAGGAAAACTTAGAAAAGAGTATTCTCACACATGGTAAAACTTGTATTTTAACTTGAAATTTTTGTTAATTGCCTAATCACCTAAATCAGTGAATAAGAATGCTCAGCATCCAATCCATGAATACAGAATACAATATAATTTATTCTACTTTTTACTTCAAAGTCAGAGAAATGGCATCCATATGGTAATTATAAAGCCTAGTCTATATTTTCAAGTTCTCAATTCAAACATATAGATTAGGACAGGTCACTTTATTGCTGGCAACATTCATGGAAGGGCCAGGTTCCTCATAAAAAGACAAAATAAGTTTGATTGGGAGCTGGCCATTACCCTACTCACATATCAACAGAATTATGGAAGTCAAGAGGCAATCTTTTCTCCTTTTTAAAATAGCAAAGGAGTCCTGGCCAGTTTGGCTCAGTGTTTAGAGCATCGGCCTGTGAACGGAAGGGTCAAAGGTTTGATCCCCGGCCCCAGTCAGCACAGGAGGCAACCAATCAATGTGTCTCTCTCACATCCATGTTTCTCTCTCTCCCCCTCCCTCCCTTCCACTCTAAATAAATCAATGGAAAAATATCCTCAGGTGAGGATTAACAAAACAAAACAAACAACAACAAAAAATAAAATAGCAAAGGAACAATAGAAGATTGGCTGACTGTTGAGTGGCCCCACATTAGAGTGCATAGCTCATCAGGATCAAGGCTGGCACCTCTGAACCGTTAACTTCATAAGAGCACTCACTGGGCATTGTGTCATCTGCATTACAGATTTCACCCTGGAAAGCATTTGGAAATACTTTATGCTCAAAATATACAGTACACATTCCTTGTCCTTGAGGACCCAAGTATAAATCTAAAATGATAAAGGGGCTTCTTCGGCCTGAAGGCAGGACTTCCTTGCAGTAGAGTGTCTTCAGAATTTCACAAAAATAAATAGAAGCAGCAGCTAACGCCTTTTCAGCTTCTTGACCTTTCGGCATTTCATTTCTTCTTCCTCACGTCTCATTTCCTCTAAGTCTTCTTGCATACCTAGTCTTAAACTGTCCAAAAAAAGAAAAAAAGGTACTTGTCAATACACATGTAATTATTATTTTGTTGGGGGGAGGGGAGAGGACATTGATGTGAGTGAGACACATCAATTGGTTGCCTCCTGCACCACCCGACCGGGGCTAGGGATCGAACCTGCAACCCAGGTACATGCCCTTGACTAGGAGCTGAACCCGAGACTCTGGTCCTCGGGCCAACGCTCTAACCTCTGAGCCAAACTGGCCAGGGCAAATTACTATTTTCTTTACAAAGCAAGAATGAAATTTCCACTGAGAGCTCAGATGGAATGTATGATGCCCTCAAAATGCCTCAAGGTTTTACCACTGAAAATAGATTAGCAGAAATATTTTTTTTTATCCTCACCCGAGGACATTTTTCCATTTTTTGTTCAGATAGAGTGGGAGGGAGAGAGAGGAAGAGAAAGAGAGAAACATTGACGTGAAAGGGACACATCGACTGGCAGCCTCCCACACAACCCCAACCAGGGCCAGGGACGAATCGCAACTGAGGTACGTGCCCTTGACCAGAATAGAACCCGAGACTCATTGGTCTGCGGGCCGACGCTCTAACCACTGAGCAAAACTGATCAGGGCAGCAGAAATATTTTTTACCAGGAGCCATTGCCATTGCCTCAAATAATAGTGGAAAAAAAAGACCTCATATACAACTTCAACACAAAATACTTTAGTATTCCTATTAAGGTAATAAAATAGAATTATCTTAACAGCTCTTAAAAATAAAAGGAAACATTTACACAAAAATAAAATAGCCTATGCTTGTTCCTTCCCAACACTTTAGTTTGATATCTAGTTACAGGAGAGGGAAGATAAGAGGGAGAAAAAGGCTTAATATTCTGGTTGAGACTGAGTTGAATTAGTTCACCAAGTTAATGCTATAAACAAAGTAATCACTTGATACCTCTACCCAAATAGTTATCATTAGTTTGCTATCAGGTAGCCAAACAGGAAGTCAGACAGAAGGAATTTAATATCTCTCATCAGGTCCCTGAGGCCAGCAGTGGCACAAGGTAGCAAGACTGAGATGTGTCTGATGTGGAAAGGGAATTAGTATGGAGAACAAAAACAAGAACGTGATAACAGGATCAGAGGCGGCCTCTAGCAGTTACTGTGTGCCTACACGGATGAGGCACTGCACTAGGCAACTTGTCCACATTATCTTAGATGAGGCACTGCACTAGGCAACTTGTCCACATTATCTTAATTCTCACAATACCTCAGTCAGAAAACAAGATTTAGAAAGGCTAAGGAATTTGTCTAAAGCAGCGGTTCTCAACCTGTGGGTCGCGACACCTTTGGGGGTTGAATGACCCTTTCATAGGGGTCGCCTAAGACCGTCGGAAAACACATTATTTCCGATGGCGATTCATAACAGTAGCAAAATTACAGTTATGAAGTAGCAACGAAAATAATTTTATGGTTGGGGGTCACCACAACATGAGGAACTGTATTAAAGGGTCGCGGCATTAGGAAGGTTGAGAACCACTCGTAACAGCTCCACAGCACGACGGGTGTGGCTCAGTGGATTGAGCGTCAGTCCCATGGACTGAGAGAGGTCCTGGTTTGATTCCTGGTCAGGGCACATGCCTGGGTTGCGGGCTCAATCCCTAGTAGGTAGGGCAGGAGGCAGCTGATTGATGTGTGTCTCATATCAATGTTTCTCTCTCTAAAAAAATCAATAAAAACATATTTAAAATAAATAAATAAATAAAGCCCCACAGCAAGTAAGCATGACTGGAATTCAGAGTTGTGTGGCCCAGAGCCCCGGCTCCCAGTGGTACAACTGAAGCAGCAAACTGAAAAGAGCTTTTAGGACATGTCAACACAAATGTGTGGAAGTTCTGTGCTTACCTCTTTGCTTCTTCCTTCTGCTGCTCTTTCCAACTACTCTCCATGTAACGTAAGGCATAATCACTTTCATCTTTGTATCTGGAAAGAGGAAATCAAAATTGTTTAAAAAAATAAAAATTCAATTTTCTAAAGGAAATAAATCCTGCTGTTTTTAAAATCAATAACTTTATAACTAAATCAAACATACTTTGGATTTCCTTGCTTGGCAGGGAGTAGGGAGACAGAGGATGGGCAGAGGTAGATTTCTGAAGTAAAGACAAATTAAATGACCCCTTATTACTCCCAGAAGGCAACCATTCCTGAACCTAATGCTGATGAAGGTACCAATCCAACAATGCTTACTCAACTCACCTCTATTTACTGAAAGTACAATATATGTGAAAATTATTTTGTATAAATTTAACTTCATGACCATCATGAGGTAGGGAAGGACTTTTAGAAGAGATTGAAGCTTATAGGCTAACAGCTTGACCAAGAACATATAGCTAGCTAATGACATGACACAAATCTGATTTTTAGATCTGATTTTTAATCCAGTTATTTCAACTAAATGTCTTCAAAAACAAAAAGGTCCTGGCCAGGTAGCTTAGTTGGTTAGAGAATTGTCCTGATAGACAAAGGTTGTAGGTTCAATACCTGGTCAGGAAACATAAAAGAACCAACCAATGAATGCATGAACAAGTGGAACAACAAACTGATGTTTCTCTCTCAAATAAATAAATAAATAAATAAATAAATAAATAAATAAAAGATCTTTTCTTAGGATTGCCTTCTAATTTTTCATATCCATGGCTTCGAAGGACATAGCAATTGTTGATGAGTAGGCACTATGATATAGCCTTTCTGTTCTACATACATACTACCTCATTTAATCCTTCCAAATTCATTTTACGTAAAAGAATTTGCTCAAGTTTACCAAGGTAGTAAGTGGTGGAACTTACATTCAAACCCTGATCTTTCCTCTAGCAATGCTTCTCAAACTTTAATGTGCATACCACTTGGGAACCTTAACAAAGCTGACTCGGATTCAGTAGTTCTGAAGTGGGGCCTGAGAGCCTGAATTTCTAACAAGCTCCCAGTGCTGTCAATGTTTTTAGTCCCATACTGCTGTCCAGGGACCACACTTTTGAGTAGCAAAGTTTTTTACACCAAAGAAAAGCAGGTGTCAGATCAGACCAGCTTTCAACATAGCTCTGTGGATGGCTTTCTGATTTCAAAGCCAATCTACTTCTACTACACCATGCTACTTCACTCACATTAAATGCAAACCTTATAAAGACAACTGTTTAAAAGGAGATAAGTTTTGGCCCTCATGCAAAGAACTATACAGATAATTTTGAGTTAATTTTTTTTTTTTAAATCCTTACCCAAGGATATTTTTCCACTGATTTTTAGATAGCGTGGAAGGGTGGGGGGTGGTGGGGGAGGGAGAGAGACATTGATTGGCTGCCTCCCGCTCGACCCTGACCAGGGCCAGGGATGGAACCTGCAACCCAGGTACGTGCCCTTGACCCAGAATCGAACCTGAGACCCTTGGGCCAGGGTCTGAGTTAATTCTTAAATATTAAATGCCAAAGGAGTAAATCTAAATCATGCAAGAATTCCTAATTAAGAATTGTAGTCAGCCCTGGCCGGTTTGGTTCAGCAGTTAGAGTGTTAGCCTGCAGATTGAAGGGGTCGTGTGAGAGGCAACAAATCGATGTATCTCTCACATCAAAGTTTTTCTCTCTCTTCCCCCTCCCTCCCTCTCTTCCACTCTATCTAAAAATTAATGGAGAAATATCCTCAGGTGAGGATTAACAAAAAAAGAATTGTATGCAATGCCCCTACTACTAATGTTTAGTTTTCCCCTTAGCGTGAGTTATTCAAAATAAAAAGTCTATCTAAAACTTCTTTAGCCTTACTTTTTTCGGTCGTAGCCAAAAATTTCTCGAATGTGCTTGGATATTTCTTCCTGAGATTCTCCTTCATCTTCGATAAAATCTTCCATTTCAGAGTCATAGTCATCATCTTCCTCATCATATTCTCGCTGCCTTTTGTAACCACTAGGGAAGGGAAGCCTTTGAGGACCTAAGAATAGAAAAGCCATTATTTATGAGAGCATTGCAACTTAAAATAGTACACCCCTCCAAAAAAAATGTAAAACAGTCCAAACAAAGTTCTGTGTAAACTGAGATTTTGAGAACTTATTAAGATGGACTTCTCAAAAACCAGAGTCAGTGAGCTAGCGCACAGCACAGAGTCGTTCCTACATCATCCCTGCTGTTTCATGGAATCCACAAGGAACAGAATTCCTGTATATCGCAGGACTTACTAAAAGTATCTGTTACATTTTCTAGCTCAGTAGTTCCCATTCTTCTGGACTTAAAAGATTGGCAATATTTTATTTATTTTTTTAAAAAAGTTTTTATTGATTTTTTAGAGAGAATGGAAGGGGGAGAGAGACAGAAATATCGATGGGAGAGAAACATCGATTGGCTGCCTCCTGCATGCCCCCTACTGGGGATCAAGCCTGCAACCTGAGTGTGTGAAGTTTAAAAAAATAAAAAATAAAATATGCCTGGCCAGTGTGGCTCAGTGGATTGAGCGTTGCCCCATGGACTGAGAGGTCTCGCTTCGATTCCTGGTCAGGGCACATGCCCAGGTTGTGGGCTCAATCCCCAGTGGGGGGCATGCAAGAGGCAGCTGACTGAAGTTTCTCCTTCACACTGATGTTTCTATCTCTCTAAAAAAAAAATCAATAAAAACATTTAAAAATAAATAAAAATAAAAGAGTTCACAGCACATACTGGATACTTAACATATATGAATAAATAATACTTAAATGATACTTAACATGATGAATAATGCACCAAAAGGCTTCAAGCTTATAAATATACTCTAATCCTCGAAGACAGCTCTCTCTAGTCTTCATGAAAAGGTGAATTCATTCATAGAACAGTTTAAGGCATATATACTCACTGTCTTACAAATCACACAGCTAAGGTCATTAAACCTGGAGACACTACAGGGATAAGCACAGAGGAACCTAGATATGTCTCTTTCTAAAGACTTTTCTAAGCTATGATCACTAAAGAAACTCTCAGGCACAGGACAGACAAAACATCAGGGTTCTATCAACATAAGAGTGCATTAAAGGGCACACATAAGGATTAGAGGGTCTCTGGTTATATTTTAAAAAGTATGCTTTCCAATTTCCTAGTGACAAATAAATCCACTCTTAAAGCAAGGGGCAATTTTACCTTGGGTAGTTCTGTAGCCAGATAAGGAAGGCTTCATTCCATTCATCTGTCCATTGCTGGACCGGCTAATGATATTCTTGGAAGAAATTGTTTCTGAGACAACAGTGCACCTAGGCTTCAGGGGTGGACCCGAGCTACTAACTATTCGCCCAGGTCCTAAGCTGCTCACTGGTCTTCCAGGGCCTGAACTACTAATAGTCCGTCCAGATGGAACTGAACCACTTATTGACCGCCCAGGGCCACTGAGTGACCGCCCAGGAGGCAATGAGCCACTCACTGATCGTCGAAGGTCATGTGGACTGTTCACAGGCCTCCCAGGGCCACCAGAACTGCCCACTGATCTCCCAGAACCACCTGAGCCACTGATGGGTCTTCCAGGGCCACCAGTACCGCTGACTGTCCGTCTAGAAGGATTTAAGTCACTGGCTGGACTCTTGGTCCCACTGACTGGTCGCTCAGGTCCTGAGCTGGAGCTGCCATTCTGGCGCCTGGGCACAGGGCCAGAACTAACTGTAGGCCGAGCAGTTCCTATGCTGGGCCGCCCAGGAGCTGAACTGGAGCTGCTGCCTGGCTGCCTAACACCTGGACTCTTAGTCTTATTATGGGGGGTGACCATGGGCCCAGGCCTGGAATGGCTAGGATGGGGGGGAGATTTTTTGGCTTTGTGCTCAGCAGCAGATTTCTGAGTCCCTTTAGCAGAAGTCTTTGGGACGCTTGGTGAATAGGTGCTTGAGTGAGTCTTTCCAGCCCCATTGAAAACAGGCCTGTCATGGTCCTCATGAAGCGAGGGCTGGGAGCAGATGCCAGATCCTGCTTTGGTCCTCTCTCCTGGCATGGATTTGGATGAAAACAAACCTAAGTGTTTCTCATTAGCTGTGCTGGTTCTGGATTTCTTCTCAGCATGAGGAAGGGGAGTACCCTTGGAAGAAGGATGCTTGTCCCCGGAAACTTTGCTAAGTTTTGTGCCCACACTTTCTTTCTGAGAGGGCGCCTTTTTGGTTGGAGGTAGTCTTGCATCTGCCTCAGGTTTCTTTTTCCTATGCTTTCGTTCAAGAAATTCTCGCTCCCTAAGTTCCTGTGCAGTCATAGGTCGCTCTTCTGTTTTCTTCACTACCTTGATTTCCACTGGTTCATACTGCTTTTTCTCAGCCAGCCTGAGTAGATCAGTGAAGTTCATGACTGGTGGGGCACTTTTAAGGGGGACCTTTGGTTTGTTTTCAACTTTGGGAGGTTCTTGCTCTTCCTCATACTCCTGCTCTGATGCTGCTTGATTGTATTCTAAGAATTCATCCTCTTCTTCCATCTCATACTCTTGGTCTGTTCCCTGACTAGTGTGGCTTTCCATTGTCTGTCTCTTCTTTGACTTCTCCTCAATAGGAATCCCATTGTAACCATGGAAATTGTCCTTTGTCCTCTTGGCCATAGCTCTTGCTTTCTTGTCATGCTTTAGCTCAATTCGCTTTTTCACTAGTTCTTCTTTTCTCCTTTTCTCCTCTAAGGCTAAAAGGGAAAAAAAGAACATATTTCAAGGTCTCAAGATAACAGCATATTCATCTGAAATCAGCAGGTGGCTAAAACATAAGCAACGTTTAGTTTGAAACAATATAGTTTTAAGACATCTAGGAATCAAATGAGGAAGTCATTTGAACAAGTATCAGTTGAGTCATCTTACCACAATGAGTGGGTCACATATGGGTTTTTCTATATGACTAAGCAAGTGAGAGACTTGGCATTTAGCTTTAAATATAGGAAATAGTTCATACCAAATAAATATGCCAAATTAAGGGAACAGTAGTGCCCATTCAGCAGTTGTTATTATGAATCAATGAATACTTAAATTTATTTAATCAGTTTCCTTGTCATCTGCAGAAGTGAAATTACTTCTTGAGTTTACTGGTTTTCAAAAATTGCCTCTATTTTAATAATTTAGATAGCACTTTTAATAATAATTTAAAAATTAAAATACAAAACAGGTTAGAAGCAGATTCAGAACCAAGGTCAAGGAACGGAGTTCTTATTGGGATTTCTATGACCAATGAAAAGATATGATCACTATCCCCAAAAAGCTTTTATTTAAGAGGGAATAAAAGAAAACATCCACACAAATGATCAACATAAGAATGTATGTACCACTATAAATACAGCTGATTCATACACATATGAAACAAACCTGTTAGACTATTATGTTATTACAAACATCCACTGGTTAAGTACAAACTAGTTGTGAAGGTGGAAGACTTTAAAACTGAGAATAAGGCTATAGACAAATGTACCTTTTTTTCTGAGCTCCTCTTCTTTTCTTCTGAGAAAAGCTTGTACGGCTGCTGATTGGACACCCTTAACTTTTGGGTCTTTTTTGGGAGGACCCACTGCCAAACTATATCTTTTCTAAAAAATAAACAACAAAAAAAAGAGTAAAAGTTATAAACAATTCAACTTTAAAAATAACTTTTTATGTGCAGAATTTCTCTGTAACATCCCAAATAATGCATAAATAATAAATTCAGAAAAAACACTATTTTCAGGCTATTACCCCATGGACTGGGGGCTAAAAACAAAAACACCACTTAGAACAGATTGTTTAAAAATTCTGATTAAAAAATAAATCACCCTTCTCCATACAATGAGGCCTTCCTGGAGGTGAAAGTTCATAAAAAGTAGAACTACTAGGCATCTTTGGCTGGGGCTCCATGACAGCCTGTGAGACCCCTTTCAGAGGAGAGACTCAATTTCAGGCAACAGTGCGCTAGTGGACTGTAATGGTTAATTGCATGTGTCAACTTGACAGAGCTTAGGGATTTCCAGAAAGCTAGCTGGTAGGACATAATTTCTGTGTGTATCTGTGACATTGTTTCTGGAAGAGATTAACATTTGAATCAGTAGACTAAATAAAGATCGCCCTCACCAATCAATGTAAACAACAAAAAAATCAGCCTTCTTCAGAATTAAGTATTTCAAAGTCCAACTTTTCAAAACAAGCAGAAAAAACTACGACTCACAACTATGTTCTTTCCAGAGTACCCTACTCCAGCTATTTTCTAGTAGGGACTCATGGCTACATAGATTCTTTTGCTTACAACATGAAACATGAGATTCTATTCTGATCACCCAAAAAGTACTAACATTATTCTGGCACAGTTGGTATTTCTCTGGGCTTCACTTTTTATGTAACTGCATCGGGAAATGACTAATATTAGAGTATTGTTAATTTGAACTATGAAAAGGAAAACATTTCCATTTTATAAGTAACTATCATCAAAGTATGGTAAACAGAGCTAATAACTTAGACTGAGATGACTCATCTCTAGGACCATACCACATTAAATTTATGGGCTAGGAAATAAGATTTTTAAAGTGCCCTTCCTCTTTTGTCTTATTAGGCAGATGACATTCTTATCCACTGAACCTGTTGCTGTACTAGTTAAAAAAGAAACACTAACTCTGAGAACAAATTCAGTTACTCAGGAACCAAAAAAGTGATTCCCAAAATGTGTATGAAATTCCTGGTGGAAAGCCAAAGGATCCATGCTTACCATACAGCTGCCAAATACATGGCATCTTGAAACAGGCTGGAAGTACCAGTTAAGTAGGTCCATCAACAAAGGAACTGGCCAAGGAAGCAGGCCCTAACCAACCTGAAAATCCTGCATGATAACAATGCTGAGAACTGACACATCCCTGACAGAGACATCCCCAGAGAGCATCCAGAGTTCCTTCCCAGTCTCCTTGGCTGAGTCATAATGAGACCACTTTAAATTAATTATTTATTTTTAAATCCTCACCCGAGGATATGCTTCCACTTATTTTCAAACAGTGGGAGGGAGGGAGGCGGGGAGAGAAGAGGGAGAGAGAGGGGGAGAGAGAGGGGGAGAGAGAGAGAGAGAGAGAGAGAGAGAGAGAGAGAGAAATATCGATACGAGAGAGACACATCAATTGACTGCCTCCCACACAACTCCGACCAGGGCCAGAGACCCAACCTCAACCGAGGCACGTGCCCTTGACTGGAATCAAACCCAAGAGTCTTTGATCCTTGGGTCTACACTCTAACCGCTGAGCCAAACCGGCCAGGGTGAGATCGCTTTTAAAAAAATCCATACCTTGCCCTGGCCGGTTTGGCTCAGCGGTTAGAGTGTTGGCCTGCGGTCCAGAGAGACCCGGGTTCGGTTCCCACTAAGGGCACATACCTTGGTTGTAGTTTGTCCCCGGCCCTGGTTGGGTCGTGCAGGTGGCAACCAGTCGATGTGTCTCTCTCACGTCGATGTTTCTCTCTCTCTCCCTCCCACTCTATCTGAACAAAAAATGGAAAAATGTCCTCCTCGAGTGAGGATAAAAAAAATAAATAAATAAAAATCCATACCTTTGTAAATTTATTTGTAGACCCTTTCCATAGTGGATTGGGGCTCAATACATTTAAGGAGAAAAGAAGAGGTAAAGGGAGGAGCATATTGCTTACCTAAGTATATAAAATTGTCCTGGTTTACAAGAACTTCAAACATAGACAAGAAGCTCATTTTCATAATGGAAGGGCCACCACGAGTATGAATCAAGTTGCATAAGACATATATAGATTCATAAGCAGGTGCACAAACTTAATCAACCCCAAGAGAGGAAGGGTGAATTTTTCTTGCCAAGACTTAAGACTTTCCCGTCCTTGCCATCTATATAGTCCATAGATTCACCTGCCAAACCAAAGCTTATATACAATGTTTCCCACAGAAAAATGCCAATATACAGATTAGTGTTAATTATTTACATAATTATTACTTTTGTTTAGAGAATCTCTTTTTTTATTGATATTTAGAGAAAGGAAGAGAGAAAGAGAGAGAGAAAAACATTGATCAGTTGCTTCCTGCATGTACCCTGACCGGGAATTGAACCTGCCACCTTTGGTGTATGGGACAATGCTCCAACCAACTGAGCCACACTGGCCAGGACAGTGTTAATTATTTAAGATAGGATTGGTCTGTTATCTAGATATTAGGACAATGAGCATTTCTTAACGATTTCAGGATAGACATCTTTCTTCCTAACTGTGACTTCAAGAGATAGGTCATGGGATTATGACTACTAGAAAAGCTACTCTTTACTGAACACAGGCACCCAAAGGGAAAATAACAATGTCAATGGGCACAACTGAACACAGTGTTTACCAAGCTTCAGCCACCCACATACCACTTTCCTGATTTTTCTCCTTTTAGTATACCACCTGTATTATTATTTATTAATTTTAAGAAGATACGTAGACCTAACACCATGACTTAGTATTATAGGTTTACCTCAAGTAATAATATCTATGAAACGACTAGTTAGAAGGCTAGTTATATTTTTTCCAAATCATATCAAAATATGTAACTATTTTAAAATAACTATTAAAATAAGTATTTGTACATCACTTAAAACCATGGTAGAGCCAGAGCTACATGTACAGCACTTCAGAAAACACAAACTGGGAACATAAATACAGGAAAGGCAGAGCACAAGGAACAAACAGGGAGGGGGTAGGGTGTTTAGGAACTCAGACTTACTAAGAAAAAAACTCCCGCCTGGCCATGTAGCTCAGCTGGTTCCCGATACGCTAAGGTTTCGGGTTCGATCCCCGGTCAGGGCACATACAAGAATCAACCAATGAATGCATAAATAAATGGAACAGCAAATCAATCAATAAATTTTTAAAAAATCCTAAAGCTAGGATAAAACTGACCATCACAGCCACATGTTGTGTAATTCCAATTTTTACTTTCAAAGTTTTTATTTGAACAACCCTTCCTCACACACTTTATATAACTTAATAGAAAAGTCAATATAATAAAATTACATTACCACCATTTAAATTTACTTACATAATTGTCATTTTTAAAGTTCTAGGATATTGTATTGTTTTTATTCCAAAAGAATTAAAATGATACCCTCGCTAAAACATGTAATGGTCATATAAACTATTTATCTCTCTCTCTCTTAAATGTTTTTATGGATTTTTTAGAGAGAGAGGAAGGGAGAGAGTGATAGAAACATCGTGAGAGGGAACCATTGATTAGCCGCCTCCTGCACTTCCTCTAGTGGGGATAGAGCCTGCAACTTGGGTCATGTGCCCTGACTGGGAATCCAACTGGGACCTCTCTCAGTCCATGGACCGGACCTCTCAGTCCATGGGAAGTCGCTCAATCCACTGAACCACACCAGCTCAGTGAAACTAATTATCTCTAAATTTTAGTTAACACAGAGAAATAATTATAATTTTTCAGTTCAAGGATGTTAGGAACCAGCTTATAGAGCACTCTCTAAAATCTCTTGGCCTTTGAAGGTGTGTACTTTCAAACTTAATAATAGAGTCAAGTAAAAATTAATGCGGGTTTTCAAAAAAGATCTTACATATTTTGTATAATCACTTATCTATTTAATCATTTATTTATGGCCTATACATTTTACCTTATTTTATACTTATCACTATATAATGCTACACTGGGTATATGATTTCATTATACAAAATGTCCAGAATTGACAAATCCATGGAGACAGAAAGTAGATTAGTGGTTGCCAGGACAGAGAGGAGAGGGGCATGGGAGGGAAATGACTGCTAAAAGGTAAGGGATTATTTTTGAGGATGATGAAAATGTTCTGGAATCAGTTATTGGTGATAGTTGTACAACTCTGTGAATATACTAAAACTAATGAATTGTACACATTAAATGGGTGGGTTTTATGCTATGTGAATTATATCTCAATAAATGTTGAAGAAAGCCTGTGTCTGGAATTACAGTATATTCTATTTATAAGGCAGAAGAACTATTTGGCACTTTCCCCTGCATCAGATGGTCACATTTAGCTCTAGCAGCAGCACATCAAGATGCACCCACCAATTCTGAGTCTGATTCAAGGCACCAGGCTGCTTCATTGTTTTAGCTTCATGAAAAGCATCTGGACAAGAGTTTCTTTCATCCTAAGTATATTCATTTTATTATACTGTAAGCCAACTCAGTCATTCTGCTGGACCCCAATGAATGATCCACAACAATGAAGCTTATGCCATTTAAATACAGTATCCGAGATTTTGCCAAGATTTGTAATTTTAATGCCAACAGACATAGAAGACATTAAGTCACTTTAAAACATGTGTTCCTTGCATTGAGACTATACTGTCACTGTCATATTAAGAAAATTAGGGGGAGGGTAAGGGGAAATGGAGGAGGGTATACAGGGGGTATAAATGGTGATGGACGGAGATTTGACTTGGGGTGGTGAACACACAATACAGTGTACACATGATGTGTTGTAGAATTGTGCACATGAAACCTGTATAATTTTGTTAACCAGTGTCACTTCAATAAATCCAATAAAAAGGAAAAAAAATTAGGAGCTTTCAGTCTGGAAATATGTGTTCACCAAATACGTTATGTTGGAATCAATAATCCCTTCTTGAAAGCTGTTCTTTACTCAGGAAATAATATTTTGTTTTAATTGTAGAAAATATAAATTTCCTGATGGTTTTACATACAACAGAGATCTATTATTGGGTAGAATTAGGAGTTAGGAATATTAAAAGAATATATTCTTAGCCTTAATAACCACACAATTTCTAAAATCTCAAAACATCATAGTCAGGGAATGAATGCAGGCCTGGAAAACCAATGGTCTTCATCAGGCTTGCTTAGCTGGGTAGCTAAGAGGGTGAAAATAAAACAATCAAAAAGCTTGCTATTCAGGATTGCTATTGCATTAAATGTAAAATGTACTATTACTGTGTTTATAATATAACTGATTATAAAACATAACATCGGATAGGTACTTCAGAGCCTCTAATCCAATATCTATGTTAGAAATGCCCCAGGAAGGACAACGATGTATTTCTAGTTTGTAGCAGACAGAGTCGGAATTAGAATCTAGGTCTGACGCAGGTCCAACAGTGTTCCCACTACATGCCTCACTTCTAATTTATCCTCACCCGAGGACACTTTTTTTTTTTTTGCACTTATCTTCAGATAGAGTGGGAGGGAGAGAGGGAGGAAGAGAGAGACAGAGAAACATCGATGTGAGAGAGACATCGAGTGGTCACCATCCACATGACCCCAACTGGGGCAGGGGACAAACTGCAACTGAGGTACGTGCCCCTAGCGGGAACCGAACCCAGGACTCTGGTCCGCGGGCCAATGCTCTAAGCGCTGAGCCAAACTGGCCAGGGCCTCACTTCTTATTTAATTCCAACACTTACATCTCTAGCTCTACCCTCAATCTTAAATGCCATCCTCTAATATCCACCTATTTCTTTAACAGCAGCATTACTTCAAACAGGTCCACCACTGAACTTTTTCTTCCCTCACCCTCAGACTCTGTTTCTAACCATGCTGGCACTCTCCCTAACAGGCCAAATTTTTCTGTCCAAAAGTTTCAAATGCTGTTGATCTGGCCTTTAAATATCTCTCCCATCAGACTTCACTGTACACTGAGTGGTATCATAAATAAAACCAACAGGGTTACTGCTTAAGGCTATATTAGCCTAGAGTTGGGATAGGGGGCTGGATGGGTGCAGTGGTTCAGGCTGTACAAGATGACAGCCTTCCTGGCCGTCCCATATCGAACCCACTCTCCTCATTCAACACAGCTCGTGATTAAGAGAAGGAACTCTGAAGCCAGTTTGCCCGGATTAGATTCTCCGCTCTGCCATTACTAGCCCTGTCACTTAGCTGTGTGACTCTGGGCAAGTTTCTTCACCTCTCTGGGCATCAGATTCCTTATATGGTTATTACAGTGATTAAATTAATATGTATATGAAGTGCGTAGAACAGTGCCTGGCACAGAGTAAGCACTATAAATGTTAATTGCCATTGCTATTATTTTCAGAAAGAGATTATCTAGGTAATGATGAGGAAGAGAAATAACAGAATCTCTGTGGGGGCAGCAGTTTCTAAAAGACCCTTTCCTTTAGCCCTGGCCTGGTGGCTCAGCTGGTTGGCGCATCATCTGGCACACCAAAAGGTGACAGGTTGATTCCCAGTCAGGGCACATACCTAGGTTGCAAGTTCGATCTCTGGCTGGGTGCATACGGGAGGCAAGTGATTAATGTTTCTCTCTCACTGATGTTTTTCTCTCACATCCATGTCTCTCTCTCTTTTCTTTCCCCTCTCTCTAAAATCAATAAAAAAACAACAACATATCCTTATAGTTGAGAATTAAAAAAAAAAAAAGACCCTTTCCCTAAAATACTGGTTGAGAGGTACTATGTTAGGCTAGAAATACAAAGCTGCACCAGGCACTGGAAAAGTCATCTTCAGATCCAAGAGTAGGGAGCAATCCAGTTATAACTGATTACAGATCAAGGGTTACAAAGTGACTGCCTGTAGAAACTTTTTTGTTGGCTCATACTGTTGTTTAAAAGGAAATATAACTACTGTAATAAATGGTAGGCTTCTTTGGAATAAGTGGAGCTTCAGCACCTATCATTTTATATCCAGACTACTTCAAGAATTTACAGTCTCTGCCATCCATTACAGTTCTTGGGATCCATTTTCAGTACATATATTTTTCTCCTTAAGGAGTCACAGCGCCCCAAATCCTTATATATCTGGTACCATATGAAGGCTTCCCCTTTACTTTTTGGTTTGAGGGTAACATGAGAGCTACAGTATCTTGTCTGGGATGATTTTCACACTCTCACTGTAAGAAAGACCATGTAAACTGTCTCATGCACTACAAGCCATTCATTAGAGCTACTTGAAACCTAGAAGAATCCATATTCTAAGCTATACTATTCTATCAAATCAAGACAAATGCTTTGTTTTTGGTAGAGGAAGGCAGGGAGAAAAATCTTAAGTGCAAGGTTACCAAAAATATCTTTTCTTGTTTAAATATAAACAGAGCTAATGACAATGACTGGTTACATCACCTTGATCAGCTGTTATTCCGCACTCAGTTTTCCACTGGGAAATAGAGCGTGCCAAATATTTCTAGGCATGATGCAATCCTTTCTTTGTTTTAATTAAAACATTATAAAAATAACTAATTCTTTTAAAAAGAAACAACAGAAAAAAGAAAGCTGTCCCATTAAGGAAATATTCATTGCTTCTCAAGCCAGATATAATAGACACCTCTTAAAAATAAAACCCTGCAGCCCAGCCAGTGTGGCTCAGTGCTTGAGCGTTGACCCATGCACCAAGAGGTCGCTGGTTTGCTTCCCGGTCAGGGCACATGCCCAGGTTGTGGGCCAAATCCCCAATGGGGGGCATGTAGGAGGTAGCCAATCAATGTTCTCTCTCATCCATGTTTCTATCTGTTTCCCCCTCTCCCTTCCTCTCTCTCTAAAATCAATAAAGAAAAAAAAAAACTCTGCAAAGAGTTGGAAGTGGCTGTACAGGTGTTTTAGATTTTAGCCTCCCTTGGATTTTCCTCTAATCAACGATACTGGTGTCTTTCTGTAGCCAAGGTCAGACACAGGAACTATGAAGACTAAATCTGAACATCAGGTCTGACAGGATCCAAATGGAAGGTGGGGAAGAAGATGGCTAAAAAGAAAAATGAACCATACACTAGAGAAGGATGGTGCTATCTGTGGTTCTCAGAACATCAATCAATCAACCAAGTTTATGTCAAGCAGGGTGTGTGCATGTGGCTTGAAATGTTTCTTGATTTGGATGGTGGTTTACAAGGATATTTGTTTTATAAGAATCTGTATTACACTGCACCATATGTTATAATTTAAAAAAGGAAACGGCTTGGTAGACTCTTCAGTCATATCAATTAGGCTTTATTTATTTTAAAATACATGAATATGGCAAAATATTAATATATGTTAAATATGGGGTGTAGTCATATAGGTATATGTTAACATTCTATATGTTTTACAAGTGTCCAAAATTTTTTAAATATATATTTTGTAAAAATGGGCCTCTTTCTCCAGTTGACTTAAAAGGAAAAAGAACCCAGCCTGTGTGGCTCAGTGGTTGAGCGTCAACCCATGCACCAAGAGGTCGCCGGTTTGATTCCTGGTCAGGGCACATGCCCAGGTTGTGGGCCAAATCCCCAGTAGGGAACATGCAGGAGGCGGCCAATCGATGTTCTCTCTCATTGATGTTTCTATCTCTCTCTCCCTCTCCTTTCCTCTCTCTCTAAAATCAATAAAGAAAAACTTTAAAAAAATAAATAAATAAAAGGAAAAAGAATCCTGGAGATTATTATGCTAAGCGAAATAAACCAGTCAGAGAAAGACAAATACCACGTGATCTCACTTACATGTGGAATCTAATGAACAAAATAAACTGATGAAGAAAACAGAACCAGAGGCATGGATAAAAGGGACATACTAACAGAGGTCAGAGGAGAGGGAGGTGGGGGGGGACTGGATGAAAGAAGGTGAAGAGATTAGCCAAAGAACATATATGCAAAGTCAATGGACACGGACAACAGTGTGGTGATGGCCAGAGGGCGAGGGGGTGGGGGCTGGGTGGAGGTAGGTAAAGAGGAGGGGGGATGGGGCACACCTGTAATAGTGTCAACAATAAATAAATAAAAATAATAATAAAGAATCCTGCAGAGCCCTGGCCGGTTTGGCTCAGCGGTTAGAGCATCGGCCTGCGGTCCAGAGAGACCCGGGTTCGGTTCCCGCTAAGGGCATGTACTTCGGTTGCAGTTTGTCCCCGGCCCTGGTTGGTGGTGCAGGTGGCAGCCACTCGATGTGTCACTTTCACATCGATGTTTCTCTCTCTCTCTTCCTCTCTCTCCCTCCCACTCTATCTGAACAAAAAATGAAAGGGTGTCCTCGGGTGAGGATAAAAGAAAAAAAAAAAAAAAGAATCCTACAGAAAGAAAGCATTTTTTCCTGGGCCTTATTATGTATACATCGTTTGCACTGATGGTGTGCTCTAAAAGGCTTGACTTCAAGCTAATGAAGAATGTAACTTAGAATTATTAGGTGAATCAAGTTGAAGCAAGATCACGGATTAAATTTAACTAAAGTCTTGCTCTATTCTTCAACAGTTTCTTTTGTGATATACTTCCATGTGATGTAAAAGGATAAGTATTATAATACTGCTAAATAAGTCAACTTCTAGGTTTACTAGCTTTTGGGGCAGGGAAAAGCATGCTTTCATAACACATATGCCTATACTCATATGTTAAATTTTTTAAAACATGTTGATTTTTTTTTTGTTAGAGAGAGAGGAAGGGAGAGACAGATAGAAACATCGACGTGAGAGAGAAACATCAATCGGCTGCCTCTTGCATGCCCCCCCGACTGGGGATCAAGTCCATACTTAACCTGAGCATGTACCCTGACTGGGAATCCAACTGGGACCTCTCAGTCCATGGGACGTTGCTCAAGCCACTGAGCCACACCAGCTGGGCTTCATCTATTAAATTTTAAATGACCTCACCAATTTACCTGTTTTCTTTCTGCTTCCAATCTTTATTATGTCAGTCACAGACAGATCAATAGATAATGCATATATTCTGAGATATACACATACTTTGAAATCTGCTTCTGTGCTAGGGAATATCTGCTTTTTTCCCAACAGCTGTTGGTTTTTAGAATAAGAAATGATTAACTCTTGGCCCTGGCTGGGTAGCTCAGTTGGTTGGGTGTTGTCCTGATACTCTATCCCTGGTTAGGGCATATACCAGAAGCAATCAATGAATGCATAAATAAGTGGAACAACAAATCAATGTGTTTTTTTTTTCTTTTCTCTCTTCCTTCATCTCTCTCTCTTTAAAAACCAATAAAAAAAATTTCAAAAGGAAAAAAAGAGCCCTGGCTCGACGGCTCAGTTAGTTAGTGTCGTCCTGATACACCAAGGTTGTGGGTTCCATCCCTGGTCAGGGCACATACAAGAATTAACCAATGAATGCATAAATAAGTGGAACAACGAATAGATATTTATTTTTAAAATGACCCTTTAATTCTTCTACAGAATATACCTGGGCATCAAAGCTAATATTACCACCTATTTTTTTTTTTTTTTTTTTACCTCCAATGAAATTCAGGAAGATCTAGAATTAAATATGGACCTAATGGTCCAGTATTACCAAATTCAATACTGACTTGTCTAGAAAATTTACAGATGTAGGAAATAATTCTGTTGTTCAAGGTTTCAAAGGTTTAAGCCCAGGACGTCAATCTGCATAGCTTATGACTCATGGTTTAAGGGAATGATTAGTAAGAGGACTTGGGATGGAGATGGCTAGACAGATAAAAAAAACGGATGTATATCAGTTTTATTTACCAGTTATTTTACTATCTTCAGATCAATGTTTTCAAAAGGGTAGGCCAGCTTCAGAAGAAAAGTACAGGAGAGTAAAAAAAAAAAAAAAAATAACATTGTAATATACAAAATTCTAAGAAATGCAGACCCCAGTGAGAGCGCAAAAAATTCCAGTTGAATTGACTTGAACAGAGAGCTGTTTGAGTTCTACATCTCAGTGCTCAAACCACAGGTATCACAATGCAATTTATCGGTTTACAGCTGTCCTGTGGTTACCATCTGAGTATTCAGAAATGATTAGTTTATGCAAAACAGCTACAACCCCTCAAACCAGGCACTCTCTACCATTTCGCGTTTCGATTTTAAAAGTCTTACACCACCTCTGAGAATGTTAGCGAACTGGCAAACATTACTAAGCAAATGAGACCTAGATTTCAAACAAAGACAAATCTGGAAGGCCACAAGTAAACGGAAGCTAAAACTAGCTCACCCGTGCTGTTCGCCAAGGATTTCGTGGAATCCGCTCAATTTCTCTTCCCAATACAAAAAGTAATCATTGGAAAACAATTTAATTACTTCGTTTGTTAAGTGGGTGGGGCCACAAATCAGGAGCCCTTGTTCGGGAAATCACTAACTGTTCCAGACCTGAAAATCGGCGGGAAGTCAGCCAAAAGGCTATCAGGCCAAGTCTCTAAATCCCCCGAACTCCCAATATATATACATACTCCCTCTCCACCTTTGGGCAGAAGTTTATACCGAAGCCAGAAAATACTAGCGCTAGATTCCAATGTGCACCAGGTAGACTCCACTCATCAGCTCTCACGCAACTCTGAAACACCCAAACCGCAAAGTCCTTGTTGCAGGGGTAACTGAGCTAGCAAAACCCACTCGCTGGAAGGCTCCCGCTTCATCTCAAGTCCCTCTTCACCCCAACTTCCCAGAAGTACATCCCCAATTAAAGTAAATAAAGGTGTTCAGGGCTTTCCTCTCTCGGAGCCGAGAGGCGGATGCCTCGAAGTTCCACCCGACCGATACACATTCCGAACTTGAAGATTAGGATCTCTTACAGGGGCGTCCCAGCGGCTACTTACCGGTACGTTGTTGACTCCTTGCCCTTTGGAAGCTATCAAGAGAATTTCCCTGAAATCCATGTTGACCGAACCGGTTAGAATGGGCCAGGCTGTCGGAGAGGAGCGAAAGACCGCCCTATCCAGGCGGCCAGCTGCAGCCAAGTGAACTGGCTGGCCAGCCCCTTTCCACCCCTCCTCAGCACGACCACTTCCGGCGCCTTCCAATGCCGTCTGCCCGCCCCCTTTCTTTAAGCGGCCTATATACTTTCGGGTCCATCGCTCGGCTTGCGAGTCCCTGGCGTAACTTCCGCTTTTAGGCTCGAGACACGTAAAACGTGGTACGTGGCTGATGACGTTATTCAAAGGGGCGGGACTAAGCCCTTGGCTGACCAAGGAGACGCGGCTGAGTAAACTGTGGGGTGTGGCTATGGCAGAGGGCCTCTTCCCTAGCGGCCCTGGTGCGTAGACTGACAATCTTGGTTCTCTTTGCAAGCCTAGGTAGGGAAAGCGAGAGGGTGGGGGTTACCTACCAGGCCTGGGCTCGTTGTGTATTACGGGTGGACGCTCAGGTCTGAGACGGCGGTGCCTCAACAGCAGAACCGGCAGGTCTCCAGCAGCGGGTTTCAGTTACTGGTTTCTAGGCGCTCGGGAAGCCGCGCAGGCGCGCACGACCCCGACTGGTCCTGTCTTGGATATACATACTCCTCCCGTCCTGGCACTAGGTGTGCGCTCACCTCCTACACGGATGCACGCATTCCATGTTTAGAGACACCTGCTTACCCCTTTTGTCCCATTTAGATAATAAACTCCACGTAGGACAACCAACTGTTGTTTGTTCAGTGGATGGAAGAAGGAATTCCTCACGTACAGACCGAGCCTGTACATAGTTGGCACACTGATAACACATACATACACCCCATATTCATATTCATTGGGAGTCCAGTCCTGAGTTCCTTTTAAGAGTTATCTGGAGTCTGTAAGGTCGTCTCAACTCAGTAAAATACACTCATTAGGCTGATTTGGGTCTGGGGTGGGAACAGGCCAGGACTGATTGTAAACGGACGTAGGGATCTTTTCGGCGTGATGGAAATATTCCACAACTGGATTGCGGCTGATGGCTGTGCTGTGAATTTACCAAACATTATTGTACACTTAAAACAGGTGCGTTTTGTGGTTTGTAAATTATATCTAAATAAAGCTGTTAAAAAAAATATTAGGCAAAGCTACTGGGTCTTACTCTTCCAACTGAAGTTTAATGCGGAGTTGTGGCCCTCATTGCTTTTCTACATTTAAGACTGCTGAAACAACAGAGCAAGATTAAGTTTGTTCGACGGCACAACTGGAATTCTCAACTTTCCTATACCCTCCGTGGAACCCAGCATAGCATATAGGTCACCTACACCATACATTCCTTTTAGATACATACCCACCTGTTTTAAGTGGTTCACACCTGCAGGAGGCCAACTCTACACATATTTCACCCTCGCAATTGAGTTATATGGAAGCTGGGTGCAATACATTGACAAAACTAGCAGATCTCAGGTTCCTCATTTGTAAAAAGTTAAACCTAAGATTTTTGTGTTTCTTTCAAGTGGTTTGCTATTCAGTGGGTAGAGTCATCCTTCAATGGTTTCCCATTGTTCTTAGGATAAAGACCAAAATCTTAATCCTAACCATGGCTTGTGAGGACTGCTGTGATTTTCCCTGGCCAACTTTTACATCATCACCTTGACTCTTTCATTCCCTCATATGTGTCAAACTCTTTCACTCTAGTGCTTTTCTATATACTCCCCTCTACCTGGTATGCTGCCTCTAACCTTTGCTGGGCCAGCTCCAACTCATCCTTCAGCATTTCATAAACCTTTGGTGGGTGGTTATATAGGTTCAATCCTGAGCTCTATTGGTTCCTAGGTATTGTGTAATTAGTCAAGTGCTCAACCTGTTTCTGCATCTCAGTTTATAAGATTAAAATAGCAATGGTAGAGTTGATGTAAAATAATACATGTAAGGACTATACATTAGTACGTAACTGTTAGGGGCTGAGTTGTGTGCCCTCAAAATTCATATGTTGAAGTCCTAACCCCCAGGACCTCAGAGTGTGACCATACTTGGAGATAGGTTAAGTTAAAATTAGGTTATTAGAGTGAGTCCTAATTCAATTAGGGCATCCTTATAAGAAGAGAACATATGGACACAGACAGGTACAGAGGAAAGACCATGTGAAGACACAGAAAGAAGATGGCTACCTATAAACCAAGGAGAAAGGCCTCAGAAGAAGTTAACCCTGTCAACACCTCCATCTCCTACTTCTGGTCTCTAGTTGTGAGAAAATAAATTTCTGTTATTATTATTTTTAAAATGTTTTTTCTTTATTGATTTTTAGAGAGGGAGGGAGAGGGAGAAAGAGATAAAAACATCGGTGAGAGAGAACATCAATTGGCTGTCTCCTACATGCCCCTCATTGGGGATCAGGCCCACAACCTGATCGAAAGGAATCAAACCGGTGACCTCTTGGTGCATGGGTCGAGGCTCAACCAATGAGCCACACTGGCCAGGCTAGATTTCTGTTATTTAAACCACTCTGTCTGTGGTGCTTTATTATGGCATCCCTAGCAATCTAGTATACTGGCATATGGTGATTACTCAACAAATATCAGGTATAATTTCTCAAGGAAGCTCTCTCTGAACTAGCTCAGGACTCCTTGTGTAAATTCTTACAGCCTCCAGTATATTTGCCTTTATAGAGCCTTTCACAGATACAATAGCTAACATATATTGAGTCCTTTATATATACTAAGTGCTTGACATTGTTCATCTGATTTAATCATAGGTTCCTGTAGTAAGGCACTTGTTATTATGTTTAGATGGAAAAAACAGAGGATTGAAGAGGTGAAATAATGGGACTAATATTGTACAGCTAGTCAATGGGAGAGCCAAGGCAAATCTTTAAGAGATTAGCCACCATGCTAAACTGCCTGTTTATGTTTCAGTTAATCTATTTGAGCTGGTATAAATACATTCACGTGAAATTACAGATCATTTAAGAGGGACTGGATTAGGTAGTTACTCAAAATCACTAACTGCTGGAGGTGGGAATGAGATAAGGAATGAGGGGGAAGGAGGAATTTCCTTGTAACCATTTAAGGGAAAATTTATATCACTGAATTCAGCAGATATTTCCTGAGAAAATACTGCATGCACAGCCATATAAACAATACAAAGAAAGGAAAGACCCAGCCCTTGCCTGGTCAAAGCTTTCATTCTTGTATGAACACAAGTAACAATGATTTAAGACAGTATTAACCGCATTGGGGGCACAACGTATTGGAGGGAGGGTTGCCAGATTTAGCAAATAAGAATGTCCAGTTAAATTATTTATTTACTTATTTTTAATCCTCACCTGAGGATATTTTTCATTTATCTTCAGATAGAGTAGGAGGGAGGAAGAGAGGAGGAGAGAGGGAGGAAGAGAGAGAGAGAGAGAGAGAGAGAGAGAGAAATATTGACATGAAAGGGGACGCATCGACTGGTTGCCTTCTGCAGGACCCTGACCAGGTCCGGGAATGAACCACAACCGAGGTACGTGCCCTTGACCAGAATTGAACCTGTGACTCTTTGGTCCGCAGGCAAACCACTGAGCCAAACCAGCCAGGGCTAAATTTTAATTTCAGATAAAAACACTAAGAATGATTAGTTGTATCTAAAATTCAGATTTAATGACTGTTCTTTATTTTATCTATCAATCCGGGAAGTGATGGAATTTCAGTTAGAACATGAGCAAAGACAGAGAGGCAGGAAAGCATATACACGGGTTCAGAGAACATGTAGTGGATGTATTTAGAAGAAAATAATGTCAGAAAAAAGGATAGGAAATAAGGTCAGAAAAGTAGGTGAAGCCATTTTGAGAAGGTCTTGAGAGGCAGGGCAGGAGGGAAGACCAGAGAGTTCAGAGATGAACAAAAAGAATACAGTGCAGTATTCCAGGAGACAGGAGGGAAGACTTGCCAAGGAGGAGGGGACAATGTAATAGATCTAGGCTCCAAATGTCAAGTGCTGCAAGGAGGTTCAGTAGGAATAAGAGGTCACTGAATTCAGTAATTGAGTTTATTATATGAAAACTAAAATCATAATAAGATACCCTTTTCACCAAACAGATTGACAAAGTTCAAAAAGTTGAAAAATAAGCAATGTGGGCAAGGGTCAGAGAAATAAGACACTATGGTGGGAATATATGTTACTTTAACAAAAGTAATTTGATAAAATAATAAAGTGATATAATAAATGCTAATGCTATGTGTTTATTGCATGCCAGGCAGTCTAAGCAGTTTTGTATATTAACTCACTGAATTTTTGCAGCAACCCGGTGAGGGATGGGGAAACTGTGGCAGAGAGATCAAGGGATCTGTCCAAGTTCATGAAACTAATAAGTGGCTGAGCCAGCACTTAGCACCAGGCCATGATCTACTACAGTGTATTGACCTTATTAGTCAAAATCTAAAATCCAACTCCTTTGGCCCTGGCCGGTGTGGCTCAGTTGTTTGGAACATCGTCCATGCACTGAAAAATCATGGGTTCGATTCCCAGTCAGGGCACATACCTAGGTTTCAGGTATGATCCCCAGTGGGGGTGCATACAGGAGACAACCAATCAATGTTTTTCTCTCACATCAATATTTCTCTCTCTAACTCCCTCCCCTTTTCTCTAATCAATAAACGGGTCCTCAGGTGAGGATTAAAAACAAAAATCTAACTACTCTGAGGAATATGTTCTACCAGAGTATTCCACATGTGTGAAAAGACAGTTGAACGAAATTATTCATTGCAGCATGTTTGAAAAACAATCTGAATGTCCATTAGTAGGAGATAGCCTGAGAGTAGAAAACTATGCAAAGAACGAGGCAGAGCTATATGTACGATATGGAATGATCTCTGAAATACATTAAGTGAAAAAAAGCAATACAGCGAACAATGCATGCTATTACTGGGGTAAAAAAAGAGTGAATATAGATCTATATACACACATATATGCTTGTATGTATATAAAGATTATCTCTGAAAGGGTGGGTGCCAAAAAGATGATCTAGGAAATGGTTGCCTCTGTGGAGGAGAGAACTCAGTCACCTGTGAAAGTTACTTTTCACTGCATTCTCTTTGGTGCTCTTTGAATGTGTTTCTTTGTGCATGTACTTGCCTTTTCAAAACAAACCAATTTTTTTTTTTAGGTTTAAAAAAAGAAATTATGACAGCCAACAGTTGTGTAGCAGTTTTCACTTTATAAATGTGCACTGATGTGAATGTGTTTCTTTGATCTTCCAACAGTTTCAAGGAAAGTCGTATTTACCCCTTTCTGGGGAGTCATTGTGCAGACTTGAAATACTCTATCAGAAATCTCGGTCTAGAATGGACTCTCTGGAGCGTCAGAGCTGCTGCAGTGGCATTTTTATTATCATTAGTGAGAGGCAGAGGCCTGGGCAGGGCAGGCTTGAGTGTTTAGCTATCTCAGCACTCAGAGTTCCCCCAGTAATTAAGCAACCCCAAACTGATGGCAGGGCTTTGTAAGCAGTTTCGGCAACGTAATACCAAGAGAACAGAGCCACTAGAGGTTAATGGGGTGGGAGGAAAGATGCATGACTTGTAGACATTTGGTGATGAAGAAAAGGTGAGAGATACGTAGTGACAAGGGTGTAGGGTAGGAGCTATTGGGAGAAAGGCAAACTCAGAGAGGTTGTGTGGACAGAGAATAATGGAATGAGCTGGATCTTTGCCAACCACAGGTCTAGGCTTTAATCTTAGCTCTGCCGTGGAAGGGTTGTGTTCCTAGGCAAGTTACTTTTTGGTTATTTTTTAATGTATGTATTGCACAGTATTTGAATATAGTGCTTGATGTAAAAAATTTCCAAGGAATAGAAATAATGCAAAAGTCCCACTCAATTTCACTCCTCTTGATACTGTTGTAATTAGCTAGTTATTAATAATAGGAAAGGAGCACAGGGAAGGCCAGCCATTGTAGGCATGTCATTTGGGCAGCTTCACCAGGAAGCTGCTGCTTTACACTCCCCAGGGAGCTACTGGTCCATTCCCCACAGATCACTGGGGGAAGGGGTCCAACAAAAGGAAGGTAGATGCCTGCGCAGTGAAGTTGGGGTGACATAGGGAAGGTACTTGCCTGTCAGTTAAACCTGGGGACAGAGATTATTGGCAGAATGGGCATGGCCACTGAAAACCACAAAAATTTGGGAATACATAATCCCCTAAACAAAGGAATTCTCTCTCTCGTGACTCTTGACTCCTGGGGCCCTCTCATTCCTTGCATTTTCCCGTATGGCCCACGGCCATGGGGACCTCACATGCAACAAACTAATGGACTGCAGCTGGGAACACATACTAAGCTAGCCTGATGCTGGATTGGATTGCTCCAATATAGAAGGGAAACTCTGGACACAGACTCTGATTTTAGCCCTGCTAAAGGCAAAACAGGACTTCTTCCTTGGGGAGACTGAGGGAAATGAGACTTTGGAAATTCAAGGATGTAATTTCACGCAAATAAAAATCACTCCGGGCTGGCTGGTGTGGCTCAGTGGTTGAGCATCGACCCATGCACCAAGAAGTCGCCAGTTCGATTTCCAGTGAGGGCACATGCCCAGGTTGTGGGTCAAATCCCCAGTGGGGGGCATGTAGGAGGCGGCCAATCGATGTTCTCTCTCATCAATGTTTTTATCTCTCTCCCTCTCCCTTCCTCTCTCTCTAAAATCAATAAAGAAAAAAAAAATCACTCTGTCCATCCTGGCCGGTGTGGTTCAGTTAGCTGGAGTGTTGTCCCATATACCAAAAGGTTGTAGGTTCGATTCCCAGTCAGGGCACATGCCTGAGTTACAGGTTCCATCCCTTTTTGGGGCATGTATGAAGGCAACTGATTGATGTTTCTGTCTCACATTGATGTTTCTCTCTCTCCACCTCCCTTCCTCTAAGATAAATAAAAATAAAAATAATTAAAAATCACTTGTTCTTCTGTGCAAGTCTCAGAAAATTCTTTTTCTGGGCTATCTCAAGAATTCCACTACCACTAGCAACAGGTGGGGACAAGGACACCCCCCCCCAATTCCATCAGTAACACACTCACCAGAAGAAAACTACCATATCAGATGGCTGTGTGTTCTTCTAAGATTTTTTTTTTCTTTTAATCCTCACTCGAGGATATTTTTCCATTCATCTTCAGATAGAGTGGGAGGGAGGGAGAGAGAGAGAAACATCAATGTGAGAGAGACACATCAATTGGTTGCCTCCTGCATGACCCCAACCAGGGCCGGGGATCAAACTGCAACCAAGGTACATGCCCCTGACTGGAATCGAACCTATGACTCTTTGGTCAGAGGACTGATACTCTAACCTCTGAGCCAAACTGGCCAAGGCATTCTGAGATGTTTTAATATGCACAATTATGTCTAATGTACCATTTACATGTAATATACATATACAAAGGTACAATATATGTATTTACATAGAGTAGCATATATAAATATTTGCTTATCAATCAATACAAATTTAGAATAATTGGAAACATAATTTGGTTTGTTTACAGAAAGAGATCATTCTATGTATGTATATATGTATATATGCATATATGTAAATGGATTTTTTTCAGTTTAAAATATATCTTGGAGCTCTTTATATGTCAGAACTTATTGACCTACTTTATTTTTTATAGCTGCTGCATCATATTCCATGTTATGTATTTAGCATAGATTATTTAACACACTACTGTTAATGAATTGTAAGGCTTCTTACAATTTTTGCTATCATGAACAATGCAGCAATAAATAGCCTTGTAAATGCTTTTTTGTGCAAATAGTCCTCGTGTTTTCTTATATTAGATATTTAGATACTTAGAAATTGGATTGCTGGAATAAAGGGTATCCATAATTAAAATTTTGATAGCTACCACTTAATTGTCCTCCCAAAAGGGTGTACCAATTTAGATTCCAACCACCAATATATTGGAGCACCCTTTTCTCTATACAACGGCTCTGGATATTGTCAAATTTAAATTTTTGTCAATTTGACTGGTAAAAAACATCTTATTGTTGGCTTATTTTCCAACCCCCATTACTAGCCAGCATCAATTACTAGCTACTTTTCATATGCTAATTGTAATTTGTGGTTCTTTTTCTTCTTCTGAAAATTGTTCCCATCTGCAAGGGATATTTTGATTATTTTGCTGGTATCCATCCTACTCCCTGTCTTATTATATAGCAAAAATCCCATCTGGGTGGGATAGACCCTGTTCCCAGCTCTAGTGAGTGCCATACTCTAATCAGTATAACTTCACCCCGGGTTTCCAAGTGGTTAAGTTAAAACACCAGCGGATTCAATTGTAAGTCAATCAAGCAGGAATGAGTATTCCTCAGGCATAGTAGGCACAGTGCCCAGGGCCCACAGTCTTTTTAAGGGCACATGAAAATGCCTTAATTTCTGCCCTGGCTGGTTTAGCTCAGCGGTTAGAGCATCAACCTGTGGACCGGAGAGTCCCGGGTTCAGTTCCCGCTAAGGGCACGTACCTCGGTTGCAGTTTGTCCCCGGCCCCATTGATGTTTCTCTCTCTCTCTCTTCCCCCCTCTCGTTCTGTCTGAAGATACATGCAAAAATGTCCTCAGGTGAGGATTTAAAAAAAAAAAGCCTTAATTTCTTCTAAAATCAAAAGGGAAAAACATGAACTTTTAGGTTAAAGAAGATGCTTAATATATTATGGATTGAATTGTGCTCCCCCCCAATTCCTATGTTAAATCTTTTTTTTTTTTTTTTATCCTCACCCGAGGACATTTTTTCATTTTTTGTTCAGATAGAGTGGGAGGGAGAGAGAGGAAGAGAGAGAAACATCGACGCGAAAGGGACACATCGAGTGGCTGCCACCCGCACGACCAACCAGGGCCGGGGACAAACTGCAACCGAGGTACATGCCCTTAGCGGAAACCGAACCCGGGTCTCTCTGGACCGCAGGGCGACGCTCTAACCGCTGAGCCAAACCGGCCAGGGCCCTATGTTAAATCTTAATTCCCAGTGTGACTGTATTTGAGGTAGGGCCTTTAAGGTTAAATGAGATTTTAAGGTAATTAAGGTGAAATGAAGTTTTATGATGGTGTTGACAAGGAGAAAATTCTGAGAAGTCCTAAAGTAAATTACATCCGTTAACAACTGCATGCCAGCTGACAAAAGACTGGTGGAATCCCTGTATGTCTGTTAGAATTTCGGATTCAATTCCTGGTGGCTATTTCCAAGATTATCCGAAAGAGAGAATAATAGCCAGGCGCCGTTGGACCCCTGGAAGCCTCCATTTCTTTGTTTACCCACAAATTTTCCAAACTGTTGCCCATAGACAATCTACAGGAGAAGACACTTCTTCCTTCTCATTTGGACTCTGTCCCTATCCCAGAACTAGCTGGATTCACCTTCTCCCACCCACTTTATCTATAGCTAATGTAAATTCTTTCAGAGTGGTTTACCATTTTCTCCTCCCTGCTTGATGTATAGAAAATGCTCCCAACTCTAGGCTGGCAGACATTTGCCTTTTCCACCCAGCACCGTGCTGGTGGTTGAGACTGCATGCCCCAGGACCTGGTCATCTTTTTCTTGCACCAATGACCTAATAAATCCTTTCTTTTAAAAAAGATTTTCAGCTGTGGGAAGTTAAAATTTTTGTTTCACAGTGTCCTTACTAGGAGAGAAAGATATACCAAAGAGTTGTCTCTATGTCCACATATACGGAAGGCCACATGAGGACACAGCTAGCAAGTGTCCGTCTGCAAGCCAGAAAGAGAGGCCTCCCCAGACACTAACCCTTAAGGCACCTTGACTTCTAGCTTCTAGAACTATGAGAAAAAAAATCTGTTGTTTAAACAACTCCGTGGTATTTTGTTATGGCTTCCTGAACAAACATGCAATATATAGTATTAATATATTCATCTTTATCACCAGTGCAGTCATAAAATGCAATTTCACTTACAAAATTTTAAGAACTTTTTTATTTTTATGGAGGAAGGGGCCCATAGAGGCAAAAGTGTCTAGGGCCAATGAAAGTCATAATGTGGCCCTGCAAACAGGCCCTGACATTCTCTTGGCCTAGGCCTTTAGAATAATGGTAGGGAAAGAAGACTGCTCTAGGTGGCTAATTAGATGTGCTCATATGAGGCCTGGGATGGCTGCAGCTACCTTTTTTATTACAAGAGAAGCTGAAGAGAACAGAATTAAGATCACAGAAAACTGCAATCAGAGCATGCTGGCTTCATTTTTTGTTTTTTACTTTTATTTATTGATGAAACAGAGAGAGAGAAAAACTTTGATTTTTGTTGTTTATACATTCATTGATTGATTCTTGTATGTGCCCTGACCAGGGATGGAACCTGAAATCTTGGTATACTGGGACAACGCTATAACCAACTGAGCTACCCAGCCATGGCTGACTTCGGTTTTAGAAGTTAAACAGGCCTTGGCTGGTTTGGCTCAGCGGTTAGAGTGTGGGCCCTGGGACCAAAGGGTCACAGGTTCAATTCCCAGTCAAGGGCACATACCTGGGTTGCAGGTTTGATCCCCAGTCCCAGTTGAGGTCGTGTGGGAGGCTACCAATGGATGTGTCTCTCTCACACTGATGTTTCTCTCTCTCTGCCTCCCTCCCTTCCACTCTATCTAAAAAATCAATGGAAAAATATCCCCAGGTGAGGATTAACAACAACAACAACAAAAAGTTAAATTATTTTTAAAAGAGTAGTCTTTTATCCCACTGCTTTCCATACACCCCAGGATGTCTTTTCAGTGGCAACCACCCTCAACTCTTCTTGATGCCTCCTCAGTATTTAACTTTTATATGCTTAAAACATATCTTTGTATTTGCTGTGCTCTTTTTTAAAACATTTATTATATATATACACATATACATATATATATATACATATACACATATATATTTTTTATTTTTATTTTTTTATTTTTTCATTTAAAGAAAGGCAGACTGTCACGTGCAGCACCTCATTTGGATGTGTCTGGAGTCTTGGAAACTTGACTACCCTATGTTCTCCTCCAAATGGATCTTGAGAGCTTGTTTGGAGGTTCTAGCAGGGGAGCACAGCTACTCTTGTACCCTTGACTAAAGACCTAGTTTTCTCCTCGGGGGGGAAGTTCATTCTCTTGGACCAGCGTGCAGCTTGGGAAGGGATCACATGGATCAGTGAGGGAGGAATGGGAGACCCGCCTAGCCAGCCAGGGCAGCCGAATCAACCCTGGTGATCAGTGGGGTGACAGATGTATCTTTAATAGTAATAACAGCAGGAACTGACCCATGTAAAGTGCTTAGTGCTCAATAAATGGTAGCCTTAATGTTAGAAATAATCAAAACAACCAGTGGGGAAAATATCATATTATTTTTATTCTCCTGATGAGGAAACAGAGGTGCCAGAGAGAATGTTACTTTCAAGAGATTTCACACCTCATAAATGGTGGGAGCCAGGATTCAAATGCAGAGCCAAGGTCTAAACCACACCTGCAACCACCATTTTGAAAACTGCTGGGCTGGAATGTGGTACAATAGGAACTTGCTGAGAATAGAGGTGGTAAGGCATAATGAGGGTTCGAACCTGGACTTAATGAAGCCTTGGAATAGGCATTCGGTATACATTACAGACACCCAGTTACATTTGAATTTCAGATAACCCATGGATGATTTTTATTTCATATTATTTATTTATTTTCTTAAATCCTCACCTGAGGAATATATATATAATACCTGCATCTAAGTTCTGTGTTTTATCTCTTCCCTCCCCACCTCCCCGACCCCTCTTTTGAGGTTTGTCAGTCTGTGCCCTACTACTATGTCTCTGAGTCTATTTTGTTAATCAGTTTGTTTTGTTCACTATATACCACAAATAAGAGAGATCATGTGATATTTGTCTTTCTCTGCTTGGCTTGTTTTGCTTAGAATAATACTCTCCAGTTCCCTCCATGTTGTCTCAAAGGATAAGAGATCTTTCTTTTTTACAGCTGCATAGTATTCCATTGTGTACCACAGCTTTTTTATCCATTTATCTATTGATGGAAACTTGGGCTGTTTCCAGATCTTAGCTATTGTAAATAGTGCTTCTATGAGCATAGGGGCATATATTCTTTCTGATTGGTGTTTCAGGCTTCTTACGATATATTCCTAGACGTGGGATCAATTTTTAACTTTTTGCGATAACATCATAGTGTTTTCCACAGTGGCTGCACCAGTCTGCATTCCCACCAGCAGTGTACTAGAGTCCCCTTTTCTCCACACCCTCGCCAGCACTTGTTGTTTGATGATTTGTTGATGGTGGCCATTCTGACAGGTGTGAGGTGATGCCTCATTGTTGTTTTAATTTGCATCTCTCTGATGATTAGTGATGTTGAGCATTTTTTCATATGTCTCTTGGTCATTTGTATGTCCTGTTTGGAGAGGTGACTCTAGGTCCTCTGCCCATTTTCTAATTGAGTTCTTTGTCTTCCTTTTGTTGAGTTGTATGAGTACTCTATATATTTTGGAAATTAACCCCTTATCTGATGTATCATTGGCAGTTATGCTCTCCCATATAGTGGGTTCCCTTTCCATTGTGATGGTTGTTTCTTTTGCTGTGCAGAAGCTTTTTAGTTTGATACATGTGTTCATTTTTCCCTTTGTTTCTCTTGCCTTAGGCATTGTATCAATGAAAATTCTGTTGCATATGATGTCTGAAATTTTGTTGCCTACATTTTCTTCTAGGATTTTTATGGATTCACGAGTCACATTTACGTCTTTTACCCATTTTGAGTTTATTCTTGTGTATGGTGTAAGCTGGTGGTCTAGCTTCATTTTTTTGCATGTAGCTTTCCAATTTTCCCAACACCATTTATTGAGGAGGCTTTCTTGACTTCACTGTATGCTCTTGCCACCTTTGTCAAATATTAATTGAGCATATTGTCTTGGGTCAATTTCTGGGTTCTCTATTCTGTTCCCTTGATTTATATGCCTGTTCTTGTGCCAGTACCAGGCTGTTTTGATTACAGTGGCTTTGTAGTATAACCTGATATCCAGTATTGTGATCCCTCCTATTTTGCTCTTCTTTTTCAAGATTGCTGTGGCTATTCGGGGTCTTTTTTGGTTCCATATAAACTTTTGGAGTATTTGTTCTAGTTCTGTGAAATATACCGTTGGTATTTTGATGGGGATTGCATTGAATCTATAGATTGCTTTAGGTAGTGTGGACATTTTAATGATGTTAATTCTTCCAATCCATGAAAACGGTATATGCTCACCGGAGGATATTTTTGCATTTATCCTCAGATAGAGTGGGAAGGAGAGAGGGAGGAAGAGAGAGAGAAACATTGATGTGAGAGAGACACATTGAGTGGCTGCCACCCACACGACCCCAACCGGGGCTGGGGACAAACTGCAACCGAGGTATGTGCCCTTAGTGGGAACCGAACCCGGGACTCCCTGGTCCATGGGCCAACACTCTAACTGCTGAGCCAAACTGGCCAGGGCCTGAGGATATTTTTTTTATTGATTTTGGCAGATACAGTGGGAGGGAGGAAGGGAAGGGGAGAGAGAGAGAGAGAGAGAGAGAGAGAGAGAGAGAGAGAGAGAGAGAGACATCGGTGAGAGAGACACATCGACTGGTTGCCTCCCACACAACCCCAACCAGGGCTGGGGATGGAACCTACAACCGAGGTACATGCCCTTGACAGGAATGAACCTGAGACTCTTCTGTCTACCAACCAACACTCTAACCACTGAACCAAACTGGCCAGGGCATGAATGATTTTTTAGTATTATATATACCAACTAAAAAAGTTATTTATCTGAAATTCATATTTAAATGGAGTTTCTGCATTTTTATTTGCTAAACCAGGTACCTAGGAACCAAGGGCATGATTCTAGCAGGTAGTTGAGCTCCAGTGAAGGACAGGCAATTAGAGCGTCAGTGAGGGCCTGTGGTAAATCCAAGCCCTATCACTAGGTGGCAGTAGAGGACTGAACAGGACAAGGGGTGGGGCTGTCCGTGGACAGAGGAGAGGAGGTGTGGGAAAGGACTTTGTCGAGAATCTCAAATCACAAAGTAAAGAATCAGCAGCTCACAGAAAAAGCACAGTTTATAAATAAACATGAAAAGAAGCACAATCGTGCCCTGGCCGGTTTGGCTCATGGTTAGAGCGTCGGCCTGTGGACCAATAGTCCCTGGTTCCATTCTGGTCAAGGGCACCTACCTCGGTTGCGGTTTGGTCCCTGGCCCTGGTAGGGTCGTGCGGGAGGCAACCAGTCGATGTGGCTCAATAACATCAATGTTTCTCTCTGTCTCTCTCTCTCCCTCATCAGACAGAGTGCGAGGGAGAGAGACAGATAGAAACATCGATGTGACAGAGCCACATGGACTAGTTACCTCCCTCACAACCTGACCAGGACCGGGGACGCAACCGAGGTACCTGCCGAACGAGACTCACTGGTCCGCGGGCCATGCTCTAACCACTGAGTCAAACCGTCCAGGGCTGGAGAGCAATTTTTGAATCATAAATATAATATAATAATCCCCTTTGGTTTAATCATCCTACTTCTAAGACTATTTCCCAAGAAAATAATAAAAGATGTGAGCAAAGATTTATGTAGAATATTTATTCATATTTATTTAAAATATAGTTATAACATATTTAAAATAGAAAAACAATTTACATATTCAATAATATGGGAAACAAATAAATTCTGGTGAATTTTTACTTTTAAAAATTTGAAATATGCATGTAAAACAATTGGAAGGAAATATACCATAACATTCAAAGGTGATTATCTCTGGACTGTGGCATTATAAGAGATTCCTACTATATTATTTATGCTTTTCTATCCAAATTTTCCATAATACACGTGTTACTTTCACCGTTGAAAAAGGTTCTTTTTAATAGCCTCATAGACACATTTTTTCCTAAGCTTTGTAAAAGACCACACATATGACAGAATCCCCGTATGTGAAGGAACGACGTGAAAACTCTCTCCCCGCTACTCCAGTTGGGATCTTCTACAACCTCTTCATGGACTATTGCAATAGCTTCCTAACTGCTTTCCTTGCCTCCAGTATTGACTTTACCATCCCATTCTCCATACTGGTTGCTGCTAAAGTGAGCTTTCTACAGTGAAAAATCTGTTTGTTCATCCCCTACCTACTAACCTTCATGATTCCCATGGACTTTGTCATAAAGTTGAAACTCCTTAGCAGAGCAGGTCAATCACAATCTAGTCCCCAAACACACACTTCTTCCTGCTTCATGTCCCATCCCTCTCCCTGGTACCCTATGGTCCAGACATACCTAGTCATGCTGTCGCACTTTATGTCTTTGCAGCCTGTCCTTCAAGCTGGCAGATGCCCCCTCCCCTAGGAAGCCTGTTCGGACATCTCCCTCTGCAGGCAGCATTCGTTACCCTTTGGCTGCCCTTTCTTTGTGCCCACTTTCACTCAAGTCCTTGTGGCTATTTAGTAGTTTATATGCCCACGTACCCAACCAAATGCACCTCCTTGAAAGCTGTATATATATATTTTAATCCTCATGCGAGGATATGTTTTACTGATTTTAGAGAGAGGAAACAGGAGAGAGATAGATAGAGAGAGAGAGAGAGAGAGAGAGAGAGAGAGAGAGAGAGAGAGAGAGATATCTGTTGCTTCCTGTATTCACCCCAACCTAGTCAGGGATCAAACCTAATCTGGAAATCGAAATGGCGACCTTTCAGCACATGGGACAATGTTCCAACCCACTGAGCCACACTGACCAGGGCTGAAGGCTATCATTTGATAACTATTTAGTAAGTGCTCTCTATGACAGGCCCTGGGCTTGGCATTGGCCTTTCAAAATATATTTGTTTCCTTATTTGCCTCTACCCAGCTGGTGCCACATGCTTTTTGAATGAATGGCTGAATGAGTTATCCTCAAATTTCAGCATGCATATGAATCACTTGAGGAACTTATAAAAATACAGATGCTGGGGCCCCACCCTAAAGCTCCTGAAGTTCAGTCACCTGTATGTTTAACAAGCTTCTCAGGTGATTCTGATGCACCTCAAAGTTTGTGATTGTTGAGAAGTCCCACTTATCTTCAGGAAAGACTGTGCCTAACTCATCCAGGCAGATAAAGGTCCATTCTGAATTTATTTCCTCAAAGGAAAGAAGACAGATACTATTTACTGAGAACTTAACTACCAGATGACTTATATTTAGGTACTGTATATATTTTTCTCATCGAATTTGCACAAAAATTCTCTCAGGGAACCACTGGTTTCCCCACTTCAAAGGAAATTGAGGCTCAGAAAGATTCATTCACTTGCCCAAGAGAAATGGGTGGTGCTGGGACTCTAACCAGGAATTGCTGGCCTCCAAAAGCTGTTTCCATGCCACCAGGCCACCTCCCCAAACCTGCCACAGACAATGCCTCTCTCTGGGTGCCTCATTTTTCACATTTCCCAAATGCCCACCAGCGAACTGGTGCTGGTCCCTGATGATGAGTTCACCAGGCCTAGAAGAAATGGGGAAAATAAAAGTAATGTCACTCTTTTCACTAAGCTAAAGTCTATTTAAAGGATTGGCCTCCATTCTGAGATTATTTTCTTTTCTTTTGTTTTTTTTATCCTCACCCGAGGACATTTTTTCATTTTTTGTTCAGATAGAGTGGGAGGGAGAGAGAGGAAGAGAGAGAGAGAGAGAGAGAGAAACATCGATGTGAAAGTGACACATCGAGTGGCTGCCACCCGCACGACCAACCAGGGCCGGGGACAAACTGCAACCCAAGTACATGCCCTTAGCAGGAACCGAACCCGGGTCTCTCTGGACCGCAGGCCGACGCTCTAACCGCTGAGCCAAACCGGCCAGGGCTGAGATTATTTTCTTTAGTCTTGGGATTAAAATGTCTTTTCTTTTACAAAATGATGGTAATGGCAGTTGATTGTTTCTCCATTTTTTTGAATTTTATTTTTCAATTACAGATTACATTCGATATTATTCTGTATTAGTTTCAGATGTACAGAACAGTAGTTAGAAAACCATATACTACCCCGGCCGGTGTGGCTCAGTGGTTGAGCATCAACCCATGCACCAAGAAGTCACAGGTTTGATTCCTGGTCAGGGCACATGCCCAGTTTGTGGGCCAAATCCCCAGTGGGGGGGGGGGGCAGGCAAGAGGAGTTGGCCAATCAATGTTCTCTTTCATCGATGTTTCTATCTCTCTCCCTCTCCCTTCCTCTCTCTCTAAAATCAATAACGAAAACAAAATTTAACAAACAAAGAAAAAAACCCCAAAATATGTACTTTACAGAGTGGTTCCTCTTCTTTTTTTAATGTCTTGGCAAAATAAAAAATAGATAATTCTAGTTTAGGGTCCAATTTTCTTTTAATTTTAATTTTTTAATTAAAGAAAACAAGCTTATTGTACAGAACTTGAAGAAATATATCTAAGCAAAGAGAACAACATAGATATCTTTGTCTCTTTATTCTATTTTACCAAGGGCCTCCCTCCATTCCACCCACTCTTTTATTTTTTTAAATTTTTTTCTTTATTGATTTTAGAGAGAGAGGAAGGGAGAGGGAGAGAGAGATAGAAACATTGATGAGAGAAAACATTGATTGGCTGACTCCTGCATGCCCCCTACTGGGGATCGGGCCCACAACCTGGGCATGTGCCTTGACTGGGAATCGAACCAGCAACCTCTTGGTGCATGGGTGGACGTTCAACCACTGAGCCACACCAGCCGGGCCATCCCACCCACTCTTTTTTTTTTTTTTTTTATTAATCTGTTTTTGTTACAGACGTTTCTCCTTTTTCCCCCATTGACACCCCCCTCCTCCCCATCCCCCCAGCCCCATCCCCAGCATTGTTGTCTATGTCTATTGGTCATGCATATATGCATATAAGTTCTGTGGTTTATCTCCCCCCCCCCCAACGCCCCTCCTCTGAAGCTTGACAGTCTGTACCCCACCTCTATGTCTCTGGGTCAATTCTGTTCATCAGTTTGTTTAGTTCATTATATTCCACAAATAAGTGAGATCATGTGATATTTGTCTTTCTCTGCTTGGCTTGTTTCGCTTAGCATAATACTCTCCAGGTCCTTCCACTGCCATCTCAAAGGATAAGAGATCTTTCTTTCTTACAGCTGCATAGTATTCCATTGTGTACTACAGCTTTTTTATCCACTCATCTACTGATGGACACTTGAGTTGTTTCCAGATCTTAGCTATTGTAAATAGTGCTGCTATGAACATAGGGGTACATATATTCTTTCTGGTTGGTGTTTCAGGTTTCTTAGGGTATATTCCTAGACGTGGGATCACTGGGTCAAATGGCAGTTCAATTTTTAACTTTTTGAGGTAACATCATAGTGTTTTCCACAGTGGCTGCACCAGTCTGCATTCCCACCAGCAGTGTACTAGAGTCCCCTTTTCTCCATACCCTTGCCAGCACTTGTTGTTTGATGATTTGTTGATGGCGGCCATTCTGACAGGTGTGAGGTGATACCTCATAGTTGTTTTAACTTGCATCTCTCTGATGATTAGTGACATTGAGCATTTTTTCATATGTCTCTTGGTCATTTGTATGTCCTGTTTGGAGAGGTGTCTATTTAGGTCCTCTGCCCATTTTTTAATTGGGTTCTTTGTCTTCCTTTTGTTGACTTGTATGTGCACTCTAAATATTTTGGAAATTAACCCCTTATCTGATGCATCATTGGCGATTATGGTCTCCCATATAGTGGGTTCCCTTTCCATTGTGATGGTTGTTTCTTTTGCTGTGCAGAAGCTTTTGAGTTTGATGTAGTCCCATGTGTTCATTTTTTTCCTTTGTTTCTTTTTTTTTTTATCCTCACCCGAGGACATTTTTTCATTTTTTGTTCAGATAGAGTGGGGAGGAGAGAGAGGAAGAGAGAGAGAGAGAGAGAAACATCGACGTGAAAGGGACACATTGAGTGGCTGCCACCCGCACGACCAACCAGGGCCGGGGACAAACTGCAACCGAGGCACATGCCCCCAGCGGGAACCGAACCCAGGTCTCTCTGTACCACAGCCGACGCTCTAACCGCTGAGCCAAACCGGCCAGGGCGAATCCCACCCACTCTTAACCCCACACAAACACACGAGCTGAGAGGAGAAATAACAATACAGGGATTTAAATTTTTCATTTGCTATTATGTCCAGAGTAACTCCCCACGTCACAAAGATGTTGTTGAAATATCATTGTTAATGGCTATCTGATATTTTATTGTAATTTATGAAACTATTTCTCTTCTGTTTCGATATAAGCTGATCAGTCATGATTTTCTCTGTGGACTCCTGTGACTCTAGCTACCTTCCAAATGTTGATGTTACTTAAAAGTCTGTCTTTGCCTCCTCTTCTTCTTTATCTTTCTCCTTCACTGATTTTATCTATTTCCATTTTTTCCAGCCCCTTCTATATGCTAGTGACTCCCTAGCTGCTCAGACTTCTCTCCTGAGTCTAAAGCCCACATGGGAGAGTAATGTAAAAATAGTGGGGAGAGTCTTGAGTTGGGGTTCAATTAAAACAATTTAGACTAGTTCTGTAAATTCCAAATGTGTTTACTGTTGATCCCAAGGCAACCCCCCTTCTACAGTGTGAGCCTGTTTCCTTGGCTCTCCCCGCAGCAAGTAGAGATCACTCACAACACTTCCCTGCAGAAGGAAGGTTCAAGGCTTGTTGCAGAGTGGTGTGTGTGTGTGTGTGAATGTAGAAGTATGGGCCGACTTTTCAGGAACAGGGGAACAGCTCAGAGTCCCCACTTGACTGCTGCATTTCCTTTCTCCCTTTCAGAGTCTGGCCAGGGAGGGAGCATCAGGGCTGGGGGCAGGGAGAGGAGTACAGTCACAATTCCAGCTCTTTTTCTTTGGTAGTTCAAACCGTATTGTAATACACGAGTATTACACTCCCCCAAAGCCCGAACTTCTCAGGATGGGAGGCAGGAAGCCGAGCTGGAGAAGGAAAGGGTTTGGAGAGGGCTGAGGTTACACAAATAACTTTGCTGACCCCTGCACAGGGTGCCTCGGCCTCACTGACTTTGCTCTACTTCCTGTCAGGTTGGAGGAAATCTCCTGGAGGTTCAGTCAGGCTTGGCCAGGCCCAGCCAGCCCTCTCTCTCCCTGCCCACTTTTCTGGTCTTGGGAAATCTGAGGAGTGGGAGGGTTAGGTAGGAGGGTCTGCTCTGACCTATTATCCCAAGACTGGTCCTCAGGCACTGATGTTGAGGAGAGAATTACTTATTCAGTGTCCTGGTGCTTGCTGAATATGATCTTCTAGATATTTTTTTTCTCAAAAGCCATCCTCTTGCCCAACCTCCAGATACTTCTTATTTCTTATTTCTACTTCCTTATACTAGCTTCCTGATTTTGAGGCAGGAGCAACCCAAAAGCACAACCCAGAGATCTTAGGGTCTGGATGGAGGGAGGAGTTAGAGGGGGGCTGGGATTGGTGAGAGGCCTGAACTTGGATGACCCCAGTACCAGTTTGACAGCTACTCCAACATGGTCTATGTCATCATCGGGAAGCACAGCATCTTCGACCAGCTGGCTAACCTGCCCACTGACCCGACCGCCATCCACGAGGCACTGCAGCGGTGCTGAAGGGCTCCTGAGCCCTTGTCCTGCGCAGGCTCACAGGAAGGCGCCTCAGAGGAGGGTTCCTGTCCTGCCACCCCCACAGAGCCACACACCCTCAAGACCAGCCTGATAGCCACCCCAGGCATTGAGAAACTGATGGAGAAGTCCCAGGTGTCAGAAGATGGCACCTTGTGATCCCTGGAGCCTGCACCCCAACAGAGTTCTGCAGATGGCAGTCCAGCTGAGGAGAAGCCTAGCCAGGCCTGGGGAACAGCAGCCACTGTCCAGTGCATCAGCCAGTGAGCAGTGTCGCCTGACGCGGGAGTGAGTCCTCTCCTGGAAGTCGAAGTTGCCGCTGTGGACCATCATGAGGCTGCTCCAGGTGTGGTTTCCCCAGGTGGAGATGTGCACTGACACGGGCATGATGGATGAATGGGAGCTCCTGCGATTCCTGCAGCATGGTACCCTGGCAGGGCTGCTGCCTGTGTGCCCCGCCCCATCCTCATCAGAAAGTACCAGGCCAATTCGGACATGGCCGTGTGGTTCTGCACCTACACGTGGAACGTCATCTATCTGAGGAATGTGGACTCACCCGTCTGGTATGACACCGATGTGAAGCTGTTTGAGATCCAGAGGGTGTGAGGATGGAAGCCTACAAGGGACAGGGGCCAGAGGAGGGTGGGAGCCCTGGTCCTTCCCTATCCTCCCCCACACCTGACCCACTGACGGTTCTGAGCTTTAACATACTATGATTAGGGCTGAGTCTGGCAGAGTGATGGAGACTTGGGTGGCAGGCCCCAGAGGCGCCTTATGGCTGGGATGCTGGGGATTGGCTCTGACCTTCCCTGGTATTGAACCCTATTAGAAGACCCTTAGTTTGGCAGCTTTACAGTTAGAGAAATACACTTATGCTTCAAGATCTCATCAACAAGGGAAAGGAAAGAGGAATAAAAATTTAGGCATGTCTGGCCCCAGAAGCCAAATGAAGATCCCATAATATCAGTGTCCAGGATGAGACTGATCCATGTATTATCTCAAGACAGCATTAAAATTTAGCCCTAACTGAGGGTCTAGATTCAGTGGTTCTCAACCTTCCTAATGCTGCGACCCTTTAAGACAGTTCCTCATGTTGTATGTGGGTGTATCTGCATGTGGGCGGACCTGCCTGGAGACAGATATAGGAGCGGTGTCTCGGTTCCTAAGACCATCGGAAATATGTGTTTTCCGATGGTCTTAGGCGACCCCTGTGAAAGGGTCATTCGACCCCCAAAGGGGGTCTCTAGAAAGATGAGTTCTGCTAAAATCCTTGTTCTTTTCTTAAAGGTCTCCAGGAGCTGACTCTGTATCTTGGGTTACATTGGTCACTCCAGGGCTCACCTACTTGGCCCAGGTGGGCTCCAGCACAACAGAGGCATTCTAGAATGAATGTCTTCAGAAGATGGGGTTCTGTATTCCTAGGCTGATTCCTGTAAGCAGAGAGGTCAAGCGAGACCTATAGAAATGTCCCGGACTGGGGTTGGGGTAATGGAGCTTCACACAGACCGTGGACTCATGGAGCACACAGTCTGGAATGGAGATGGGTCATTGTCCTGTCTTCAAAACTTTTGACTTACCACAATGGGGAAGTAGAATCACCATTTATCTCCTGTTTTGGAAGGAGGGAACCAAACCACAAAGACCACAGATCATCTGCGTTAGCATATACTTTTCTGCTGAGTCTGCCTATTTCCCTGTGAGTGTGCTGGATGTGCCAGATACCTCTTCAGCGTATCTGTTTACCATCATATCTGTTTGTCTCCTTCCTGGTCTCCTCCCTCCCTTTTCCCCATGTCAAGCACCCCGGGGCTGGATCTGGCTGTTCTTCTCTACTCTTTCAAGACCCCTCCCTGGTTTGTCACATCCACTTAACTTTCAGTATGGCCATGGCTTCCAAATACATGGACCCGTCTTTAACTTGGTTCTGAGCTCCAGCTTTGTATCCAGCTCCTCCCAAACACTTCTACTTGGCTAACACACGTTCAGCTCACTTCTATCAACGTATCAATTCACTCCCCCATACTGCTATTGGAACATCTGAGCGTGTCACTACTTCTTTAACATTTCTTCACTGGTGTCTGATTCTCCTCCCCAGATCTATAGATGGGGTGGGACAGGGTGGGGTGACTCTGAGAGTTGGTTTGACGTGTTCTGGGGGTCTGGAACAAACAGAGAAGTTCTCTGAGATCCAGCAGCAGGTCAGGAATAAGGTAAACAGTTTAGAGGTGGATTAAAATGCCAAGTGGGGCAAACCATGTGAGGAGAAAGTATCCTGTGGTACAACTACAGGGGTCAGAGATGGAGGAGGCTACTGGGTGAGAAGAAGCCCCACAAGAGAAAGCAAGACAAGCCTAGAATGATGGTTGGTCACCATTTCTATGCATCAATCATGTATCTGGTGTGTGAGAGTCAGGAACAATCAGAGAAGCTAAGGAACAGAAGATAACTAGCATACTGTCATCTAGTAGGGTCAAACTCCTTAGCAGAACATTCAGATCCTTTCTGACCTGGCTCATGCTTACTGCTCAGGTTCACCTTTTTCTCTCCTCGGCTTACCCCAGTACTATAGGCATTTCCTGGATTCGGTGTCTCTTGTGCTTCTGTGTACACACACAACTCCCTCTGCCGAGAACATCATTTCCATTGTTGTCTATTCATCTTCCTTGTAGATGAGCCCCAGATTTCTCAACTCCTTCAGACATAGTGAGTAATTCTGTCACCTGTGACATAGGTTCTTATCCCAAGAATTTCAATGGCCACATTACACAATAATTGTTTACCTTTGTGCTTTGTACTCAATGAGGACAGAGGCTATATCTTACTGAATTTTAATTTTTAATCCTCACCCAAGGATATTTTTCCATTGCTCTTTAGATAGAGTGAAAGGGAGAAAGGGAGAGGGAGAGAAATACCGATGTGAGAGAGACACATTGATCGGTTGCCTCCCGCACGACCCCCACAAGGGCTGGGGATCAAACCTGCAACCCAGGCTTATGCCCTTGACCAGGAATTGAACCTGAGACCCTTAAGTCCACAGGCCAGCTCTCTAACCGCTGAGCCAAACCGGCCAGGGCTCTCACTGAATGTTTAAACCCCAGCACCTAACATGGCAGCTAGCACATACTTGCACCATAAACATTCGTTGGATGAATAAATGAATAGCTGAATGGGCTCACATTCTTATAGGGGAGACAAGCAAGTAATGAGAAAATTACAATGCTGTGTGAAAAGGGCCATGCTAACAGGTTGTTTTGGGTACAGAGAGGAAGGAATGCCCAATTTCAGGCAGCTCTACCCCACTTTCTGCCCTTGCAATATGCAATTCAATATAAAAACACTAAACAGTAAAATAAAATTTTATTTTTGAGACAAACAAGACACCTTATCCATAGGAATGAAAATTGATAATCCCTTTCTTTGGGGGAAGGGGGCAGTGCCTTGCTTTGTTGATGACTATCAGTTAGGGTGCTGGCAAACTCAAGAAAGTAACTGAAGAGACTATAGTGATTATTGGTAGAGGTATGGGCAGATTGAGGAAACCATTCAGGACTGAAGAGGCATGTAAAGACTAGCAACAGCTGGAAGCTGTTGTCACATTTAAGCCTAAGGTCTAGGGTTGATAGCCAGAGGAGCTTAGCCATTGTCAGAACCTCAGCCTGGCCCAGCAGGTTGGTGATTGGGGAACCTCAATCACACTCTTTTCCCACAGTCAGATCTGCCTCTGGCTCTCGTTAGCTGAACCCAATCAGAAGCCAAAGGGGCCCTGGCCGGTTTGGCTCAGCCTTTGGAGCGTCAGCCTGTGGGCCAGAGAGTCCCGGGTTCAGTTTCCACTAGGGGCACATACCAAAAAAAAAAAAAAAAAAAAAGCCAAAGGGCAAGCGAGCAGGGTCAGGGTGAAGGGCTGAGAATGGATCTGAGTGTTAGGAGAGCAAACAGAGAACCATCAGCACAGAGGGAAGATGCCTCTACTTTGTGGGTGATCTGTGTGTATAATTATTGCCTTTTGGGTAAACATTCATTCAAGCCCTGTGGATGACAATTTTTGTATACTTAGGCATTTGTGTGTCCAAGCTTATTAAAATCTGTACTGCTTTATTAGTAGGTCTGGGTGAGACAAAGGTACTTATGTTTTTAAAAAGCTTTCCCAAGTAATTTTTTTTTTTTTATCCTCACCCGAGGACATTTTTTCATTTTTTGTTCAGATAGAATGGGAGGGAGAGAGAGGAAGAGAGAGAGAGAGAGAAACATCGACATGAAAGGGACACATCGAGTGGCTGCCACCCGCACGACCAACCAGGGCCGGGAACAAACTGCAACCGAGGCACATGCCCCTAGCGGGAACCGAACCCGGGTCTCTCTGGACCGCAGGCAGATGCTCTAACTGCTGAGCCAAACTGGCCAGGGCTTTCCCAAGTAATTTTGATAGTGTTTGCTTTTTAAAAATTTTTTACTTACTGATTTTAGAGAGCAAGAGGAAGAGAGAGAAAGAAAGAGAGAGAAACATTTATTTGTTGTTCCACTTATTTATGCAGTCATTGGTTGCTTCTTGTATGTGCCCAGACTGGGGATGGAACCTGCAACCTTGGCAAATGGGGTTGATGCTCTAACAACGGAGCTACCCGGCCAGGGCAGATAGTCTTTGCTTTTTGAAAACCACTTGTATAGTCTCACTCTCTCATTTTTATAGATAGGAATACTAAGGTCCAGAGTAATGAAAAAATGCCATTTGGCCACTCTGAGAATTATCCCTTAGGTGATGTTAAAGGGCTTGGCTGGAAAAGTTACGTTTTTGCACTTGTCACAGAGCCCAATTCCTCCATTTTACTGACAAGGAAACCAAGACTCCTAAGATGAAGTGATACGCCCACTTAGTAATATAAGTCATATAGTCAGACAGTAACTTAGTTATATAGTAAGTCACAGAGAAGGAGAGACTAGTACTAAGGCCAGTATTTCTAACTCTCAATCCAGTGTTCTTTCCAGGCAGCACACTTTGCAGGAAGGGTGTGTGTGTGTGTGTGTGTGCGTGTGTGTGTGTGTGTGTGTGTGTGTGTGTGTATGTGTGTGACAGAACCCTGAGGGCAACAATTCTAGTGTTCTAGTCTCCTGTTCTGGCAAGATGAGTTTCCCCACAGCCTCTGATTGGAAGGAAAACAGAGCAGGCAGATTGCATTGGCCACCAGGGCTCTATGAAGGAGGGGCCTGGAGGGACAGGGGAAGGCTGTGGGTGACCCCCAGTCCCAAACCTTGACTCTCACCCTTATTGCCTCAGGCTCTGAATCTGGTCGTCAATTCTATCACTACAAGAGGGCTGCTCCCTACTCTGAGGAGATGTCAGGTTTAGGGAAAGCTGAGCAGGGCCCAATAGAAAGAGAAAGAGGGTCATTGTGGGAGGGGCTCACAGGAGAGACCTCAGCCTGAGGGCTTCTCCCCAGCCAGCACAAGGCTGAGGTCCAGCACTGGGACTTAAAGTGTCACCATCCTAGTTTAAAATTCCTTGATGGCTACTAATTAGGGTTACTTAGGGCTGGCTACCCCCACCCCACCCCACCCCACCCCACCCCAAATTCCCAAAGCCTGACTCACAGCTACTTCCCTCCTACTGAAGATCAAAGACCACTGGCTCACCCTTTAAGATGTACTTGAGCCCTAGCGGTGTAGCTCAGTTGGCTGGGCATCCTCCTGTGCACCAAAAGGTTGCTGGTTTGATTCCCAGTCAGGACACATGCCTGGGTTGTGGGCCAGCTGATCAATGTTCTGCTCTCACATTGATGTTTCTCTCTCTCTCCCTCTCCCTTCCTCTCTCTCTAAAAATCAATAAAAAATCTAAAAAAAAAAAAAATGTGTATTTGAAATCTCCATCTCCAGGAAGCTTCTTAAGCTTAAATTTCCTGAAACCAGCAGCCCTCATGGGGAAGGAGGAAATTTTCCTCTACCCTCCAGGTTCTTTTTGCTGGCTGAATAATCAAATAGACATGAGATAGATTAACAAGAGAAAATAACCAAATTTAATATATTTGTATGCATGAGAACCCCACATACATGACAGAGTCAGATAACCCAGATACATGAGAGGTTCAGGGACAGAAATTTAAAATGAGGTATATATGGCTAAGGATGAGGTAAGGTGCCTTGTAGGTTTCAAAAGTCATTGCAGGATGATAAAAAGAGCAGATATTTAGAAATTAAAAGTTTGCTCTGCCCTATAGATAGGCCACAAAAAGTTTTTTTTTTCTTTTTTTTTTTTTTCCGGTTCTCACTTGAGGATATTTTTTCCATTGATTTCTTTTTTAGAAAGAGTGGAAGGGGAGGAGAGAGGGTGAGAAGGAGAGAGAGAAAGAAAGAAACATCAATGTGAGAGAGACACATTGATCAATTGCCTCCTGCATATACCCTGTGTCCCAACTGGGGCCAGGGATTGAACCTGCAACCCAGGTACGTGCCCTTGACCAGGAATAGAACCTGCAATCCTTCAGTGCTCGGGTCAATGCTTTAACCACGGAGGCACACTGACCAGGACCAAAAAGTTATGTAAAAAAAAATTTTTTTTCTTTATTGATCTTTTTTAGAGAGAGAGGAAGGAAGAGGGAGAGAGAAATAGAAACATCAATGAGAGAGAACATCGACAGGCCACCTTCTGCATGCCCCTCACTGGGGATCGGGCCCACAATCTGGGCATGTGCCCTGACCGGGAATCGAACCAGAGACCTCTTGGTGCTTGGGCTGACACTCAATCACTCAGCCACACTGGCCGGGCCCAAAAAGTTATTTTTTTATCCTCACCCGAGGACATTTTTGCATTTATCTTCAGATAGAGAGGGAGAGAGGGAGGAAGAGAGAAAGAGAATCATCAATGTGAGAGAGACACATTGAGTGGTTGCCACCCACAGGACCCCCACTGGGGCTGGGAACAAACTACAACTGAGGTATGTGCCCTTAGTGGGAACTGAACCCAGGACTCTCCGGTCTGCGGGCTGATGCTCTAACTGCTGAGCCAAACCAGGCCCAAAAAGTTATTTTTGATGATAACTGTTATTATGGACAAGGCCCCTAATTTATTTATTTATTTTAAAGAGGAGACTTTAAAAAAAATTGATTTTAGAGCGAGAGGAAGAGAGAGAGATAGAAACATTACTGATGGGCTGCCTCCTGCATGCCCCTCGCTGGGAATTGAGCCTACAACCTGGGCATGTGCCCTGACTGGGAATTGAGTTAGAGACCTTTGGTGTATGGGACGATGCTCAAACAACTGAGTCACACCAGTCAGGAAGGCCCCTGTAAGAGAGAGGTAAACATTTCTCATGAGCTTACAGGGTATTAACTGCCTTCGGCTCAAAATAGTTCACATGCCAAAGTGGCACATTCTGGGAAGGCCTGTTTTGAACCCCTACAGTTCCCACCTCTAAAACTTACTAAGAAGTTTCACATATCAGAAATTTTAGTACACTATTGATATTAAAGTTTAATTAAAAAAAAAAACAAACTTCTAATTCACTCCATCTTATCCAGCTTGATCACACACAAAATCTTCTCTCTCAAGATTCCTTTTCATAAACTTTCTACAACTTTCGGTATCTCTTTTAGTTGGTTTCTTGTTCTCTTATCCAATTCAGAAATAATTAGGACAAAATTACATTATTTCTCTAATAAAAACACATCTCAATATCTCATACCTTTTTTTCCCCAAGCCAAAATATATCTTATTTTTCTGGTATACATAGTTGTTTTCCCTATTATCATTGATTTTTGTAGCTTTAAATTAGATTTTAAAAAAAGTACCTTTATTGTTTTATTTATTTATTATATTATTTTATTAATTTATTTTTGTTACAGATGTTTCTCCTTTTTTCCCCATTGACACCCTCCTCCTCACCTCCCCACCCCGTCCCCAGCTTTGTTGTCCATGTCCATCAGTTATGCATACATGCATATAAGTTCTGTGGTTTATCTCTTCCCTCCCCCCCCTTCTGAGGGTTGTCAGTCTGTACCCTACTTTCACATCTCTGGGTCTACCCTGTTCCCCAGACTGTTATGTTTATTATATTCCACAAATGAATGAGATCATGTGATATTTGTCTTTCTCTGCTTGGCTTGTTTCGCTTAGCATAATACTCTCGAGGTCCCTCCATGTCGTCTCAAAGGATAAGAGATCTTTCTTTCTTACAGCTGCATAGTACTCCATTGTGTATATGTGCCACTGTTTTTTTTATCCATTCATCCACTGATGGACAATAGTGCTGCTATGAACACGGGGGTACATATATTCTTTCTGATTGGTGTTTCAGGTTTCTTAGGGTATATTCCTAGAAGTGGGATCACTGGGTCAAATGGCAATTCAATTTTTAATTTTTTGAGGTAATACCATAGTGTTTTCCACAGTGGCTGCACCAGTCTGCATTCCCACCAGCAGTGTACTAGAGTCCCCTTTTCTCCACACCCTCGCCAACACTTGTTTGATGATTTGTTGATGGCGGCCATTCTGACAGGTGTGAGGTGATACCTCATTGTTGTTTTAATTTGCATCTCTCTGATGATTAGTGATGTTGCGCATTTCTTCATATGTCTCTTAGCCATTTGTATGTCCTGTTTGGAGAGGTGTCTATTTAGGTCCTCTGCCCATTTTTTAATTGGGTTCTTTGTCTTCCTTTTGTTGAGTTGTATGAGCACTCTATATATTTTGGAGATTAACCCCTTATCTGATGTATCATTGGCAATTATGCTCTCCCGTAGAGTGGGTTCCCTTTCCACTTTGATGGTTGTTTCTTATGCTGTGCAGAAGCTTTTGAGTTTGATGTAGTCCTATGTGTTCATTCTTCCCTTTGTTTCTGTTGCCTTAGGTGATGTATCAGTGAAGATTCTGCTGTGTATGTCCGAAATTTTGTTGCCTACATTTTCTTCTAGGATTTTTATGGATTCACGAGTCACATTTAGGTCTTTTACCCATTTTGAGTTTATTCTTGTGTATGGTGTAAGTTGATGGTCTAGTTTCATTTTTTTGCATGTAGCTGTCCAATTTTCCCAACACCATTTATTAAAGAGGCTGTCTTTGCTCCATTGTATGTTCTTGCCACCTTTGTCAAATATTAATTGAGCATAATGCCTTGGGTCAATTTCCGGATTCTCTGTTCTGTTCCACTGGTCTATATGCCTGTTCTTGTGCCAGTACCAGGCTGTTTTGATTATAGTAGCTTTGTAGTATAATCTGATATCCGGTATTGTGATCCCATCTACTTTGTCCTTCTTTTTCAAGATTGCTGTGGCTATTCGGGGTCTTTTTTGGTTCCATATGAACTTTTGGAGTATTTGTTCTAGTTCTGTGAAATATGTCACTGGTATTTTGATGGGGATTGCATTGAATCTATAGATTGCTTTGGGTAGTGTGGACATTTTAATGATATTAATTCTTCCAATCCATGAACAAGGTATGTGTTTCCACTTTTTAATATCTTCCTCTATTTCTTTTTTCAATGTCCTGTAGTTTTCTGCAAATAGATCCTTTGCTTCTTTGGTTAAGTTTATTCCTAGGTATCTTAATTTTTTTTCTGCAATGGTAAATGGGATTGTTTTTTTAGTTTCTCTTTCTGTGAGTTCATCATTGGTGTATAAGAATGCTGTTGATTTCTTGGTGTCAATTTTGTATCCTGCTACTTTGCCAAATTCATTTATTAGGTCTAGTAGATTTTTGATGGAGCCTTTAGGATTTTCTATGTATAATATCATATCATCTGCGAATAATGACAGTTTCACTTCCTCCTTTTCAGTTTGGATTCCTTTTATTTTTTCTTCACGTCTGATTGCTGTGGCTAAGACTTCCAGTACTATGTTAAATAAGAGTGGCAAAAGTGGGCATCCCTGTCTTGTTCCTGTTCTTAAGGGAAATGCTTTTAGTTTTTGCCCATTGAGTATGATGTTGGCTGTAGGTCTTTCATATATGGCCTTTATTATATCAAGATATGATCCCTCTATTCCCACATTGCTGAGCGTTTTTATCAGAAATGGGTGCTGGATTTTGTCGAATGCTTTTTCAGCGTCTATTGATATGATCTTGTGGTTTTTACCTTTCATTTTGTTTATGTGGTGTATCACATTTATTGATTTGCGAATATTGAACCAGCCTTGTATCCCTGGGATGAATCCCACTTGGTCATAGTGAATAATTTTTTTGATGTATTGCTGGATCCGATTTGCTAGTATTTTGTTCAGGATTTTGGCATCTATGTTCATTAGGGATATTGGCCTGTAGTTTTCTTTCTTTGTAGTGTCTTTTTCTGGTTTTGGAATTTGAATTATGCTGGCCTCATAAAACGAGTTTGGAAGGCTTCCTTCTTCTTGAATTTTTAGAAATAGTTTGAGGAGAATGGGTGTTAGTTCTTATTTGAATGTTCATTAAAACTCCCCTGTGAAGCCATCCGGGCCTGGGCTTTTGTTTGCTGGGAGAGTCTTGATTACATCTTCAATGTCCTTAGTTATTATTGGTCTGGTCAAGTTTTCTATCTCTTCCGGGTCCAGTTTTGGGAGACTGTGTGTTTCTAGAAATTTGTCCACTTTGCTTAGATTGTCGAATTCGTTGCCATATAAATGTTCATAGTATTTGTTAACGATCCTTTGTATTTCTGTGGTGTCAGTTGTTACTTCTCCTCTTTTGTTTCTGATTTTGTGTATTTGGGTTCTCTCTGTTTCTTGGTGAGTCTAGCTAAGGGTCCATCAATCTTGTTTATCTTTTATAAAAACTAGCTCTTTGTTTCATTGATCCTTTGAATTGTTTTTCTGGTCTCTATGTCATTTATTTCTGCTCTGATCTTTACTATTTCCTTCCTTCTACTTGCTCTGGGGTTTTCTTTTTGTTTGCTTTCTAGTTCTTTAAGTTGTGAGGTTAGAAAGTCTATCAGAAATTTTTCTTCTTTCTTGAGGTAGGCCTGGAGTGCTATGAACTTCCCTCTCAGAACTGCTTTCGCCGCAACCCATAGATTTCGTGTTGTTTTGTGTTCATTTTCATTGGTTTCCAGAAAGTTTTTAATTTCTTCCTTGATCTCCTCAGTAACCCATTCATTGTTTAATAACATGCTATTTAGCCTCCATGTATTTAAATGTCTTTGCATGTTCTTGTTGCAATTGATTTCTAGTTTCATGCCATTGTGATCTGAGAAGATGCTTGATATGATTTCAATCTTCTTGAACTTGTAGAGACTTCGTTTGTGTCCTAACATGTGGTCTATCTTTGAGAATGTCCCATGTGCACTTGAGAAGAATGTGAATTCTGTAGTTTTGGGGTGTAATTCTCTGTAAATATCTATTAAATCCATTTGGTCTAGTGCTTCATTTAGAGTCTCTGTTTCCTTGTTGATTTTTTGTCTAGAGGATCTATCCAGTGATGTCAGCAGGGTGTTGAAGTCCCCTGCTATGATTGTATTGCTGTCGAGTCTTACTTTCCTGGGTAGATTTGCAAGCCCAGAAAAGGTTAAGTTATCCTCTAGCTTTTTGCCTAGAGGCTATTAGTCCTGGTTACTTGAAGAGCCTTGGGTTCTCAGTTGAGTGAAAACCTCCCTCAGGTGTTCACCGTGAGAGGATTTACCGAGGGTGGGGCAGATGCTGGTAGTTAATGAGCCTCAATTTGCATTTCAATGGCCCACCTGGGTGTGGCTGAATCTCCAAGGGAGGGGCTGCTGCCTCTCCCCAGAGCCCTGGGAAGGAGTAAGATGGCCACCGTCCTGCTTGGTCGCAACTCAGCAAAAGCTCTGAGCGCCTTCCAAATCCCGAGTGTCCCCACACAGTTCCAGTCTAGTCCACCCTCCCTCTGCCAGAGCCCAAGGTGCGTGGCTGTGGCTATTTTAGCTCTCTGTCCCAGCCCTCTGCACTGTGTAGCTGGCTTGGGCTTTAACCCCGAGGGCGCTGCTCACAGATAAGACCACTGCTGTCCATGGGCTCCCAGCCCCCTTCTCGTGCCTCCGCTATCCTACCAGGATCGATTCAGTGTCCCTGGTTGTATGGTCCTCGCAAGCTGCTTTTCTGTTGCTTTTTCCCGACGATTTGTCTTTATTTTAGTTGTATTTCCAGTTTGGTCCTGGGAGATGGTCTGTGTAGCTTCCATTCACTTGCCGCCATTTTGGAATCAAGACTCTTTATTGTTGAACGTATTACAGATGTCCCTCCTTTTTTCCCCTGCTCGACCCCCTCCTTCTCACTCCCGCCCCCCTCTCCTGCCTTCCCCACAGTACTGTCTGTGTCTATTGGTTATGCATATATGCATATAAGTTCTTTGGTTTCTCTCCTCCTGCCCCACCTCCCCTCTTCCCTTTGAGGTACGTCAGTCTAATAACCAATTTGTACTTCTTAATCCCTTCATCTTTTTTACCCATTTCCCCAACCCCCCTCCCATCTGGCAACCAACAGAAGTTCTCTGTATCTATGAGTCTGTTTCTGTTCTGCTTCCTCATTTTGTTTGTAGATTCAATTGTTGATAGATATGTATTTATTGCCATTTTATTGTTCATATTTTTTTATCTTCTTCGTATTCTTCTTCTTGAAGAAGACCTGTCAACATTTTCTTTTTTTTTTTTAATCCTCACCCGAGGACACTTTTACATTCATCTTCAGATAGAGTGAGAGGGAGAGAGGGAGGAAGAGAGAGAGAGAAATATCAATGTGAGAGAGACACATTGACTGGCTGCCACCCACACGACCCCAACCGGGCCGGGGACAAACTGCAACCGAGGTATGTGCCCTTAGCAGGAACCAAACATGGGTGTCTCTGGACCACGGGCTGATGCTCTAACCACTGAGCCAAACTGGCCAGGGCAAAACCTGTCAACATTTTATATAATACTGGTTTGATGGTGATGAACTCCTTTAGCTTCTTCTTGTCTGGGAAACTCTTTATATGGCCATCGATTCTAAATGATAGCTTTTCAGGATAGAGTAATCTTGGTAGTAGGTCTCGCTTTTCATCACTTTGAATATTTTTTGCTATTCCCTTCTGGCCTGCAAAGTTTTTTTTTGAGAAATCAGCTGACAATCTTATGGGAGCTCCATTGTAGGTACCTAACTGCTTTTCTCTTGTTGCTTTTAAGATTCCCTCTTTGTCTTTAGCCTTTGGCATTTTGATGATGATGTGTCTTGGTGTGGACCTCTTCAAGTTCATCTTGTTTGGGACTCTGTGCTTCCTGGACTTATATGTCTGTTTCCTTCACCAAGTTAGGGAAGTTTTCTGTCATAATTGTTTCAAATAGGTTTTCAATTTCTTGCTCTCTTTCTTCTCCTTCTGGCACTCGCATGATGCGAATGTTGGTACACTTGAAGTTGTCCCACAGGCTCCTTATACTATCTTCATTTTTTTGGATTCTTTTTTTTTTTTTTTTTTTTCTTTTCTGTTCTGATTGAGTGTTTTTTGCTTCCTTATATTCCAAATTGATGACTTGCTTCTTGGCTTCACCTACTCTACTATTGATTCCCTGTAAATTATTCTTTATTTCAGTTAGTGCATCCTTCATTTCTGACTGGTCCTTTATCATGCTCTTGAGGTCCTCATTAAGTTCCTTGACATTCTCACTAAGTTCATTGAGCACCCTTATAAGCAGTGTTTGAACTCCACATCTGTTAGATTGCTTATCTCCATTTCATTTAGTTCTTCTCCTGGAGTTTTGTTCTGTTCTTTCATTTGGGACATATTTCTTTGTCTCCTCATTTTGGCTGCCTCCCTGTGTTTGTTTCTATGTATTAGGTAGAGTGCTATGTCTCCTAGGCTTCCTAGGGTGGCCTGTCATGGTAGATGTCCTGTAGGGTCCAGTGGCCCAGCTTCCCTGATCACCCCAGCTGGGCCCTCAAGGTGCACCCCTCATGTAGACTTTACACCATTCTGTTGTAATTGAGTCTTGCTTGCAGTCTCGATGTGGTTTCTTCTTTAATTTAGTAGTTGTAGGACTTCCATTCAGCTTGATTTCAGGCAGTTCTGAAGGATGTTTGTTTTGTAGTTTAGTTGTAATTTTGGTGTCAAAATTAGAATTCATAATTTTTTTTTTTTTACCAGAACATCACATAAGTTTATTTCAGATGCAACAGCAATTTTAAAATCAATAAGTTTAATTCTTTAAAAATATATATATATATTTTTTATCCTACCCAAGGACATTTTTTCATTTATCTTCAGATAGAGCAAGAGGGAGAGAGGAAAGGAAAGAGAGAGAGAAACATCGACATGAAAGAGACACATTGACTGGTTGCCACCCACACGACCCCAACCAGGGCCGGGGACAAACTGCAACCGAGTTATGTTTTTTTGTTTTTGTTTTTGTTTTTTTTTCATCCTCACCCGAGAACATTTTTCCATTTTTTGTTCAGATAGAGTGGGAGGGAGAGAGAGGAAGAGAGAGAGGGAGAAAAACATCGACGTGAAAGGGACACATCGAGTGGCTGCCTCCTGCACGACCCAACCAGGGCCGGGGACAAATTGCAACCAAGGTACGTGCCCTTAGCGGGAACCGAACCTGGGTCTCTCTGGACTGCAGGCCAATGCTCTAACCACTGAGCCAAACCGGCCAGGGCAACAAGTTTAATTCTTAACTGCACAAAGTAAACTTAGTCATTTAAGTATTATTTATTTATTTATTTATTTATTTATTTATTTATTTATTTATTTACTTTTTGTTAATTCTCACCCGAGGATATTTTATCCATTGAATTTTTTAGAGAGAGTGGAAGAGAGGGAGAGGAGAGGAGAGAGAGAGAGAGAGAAAGAGAGAGAGAGAAAGAGAAACATTGATGCGAGAGAGACACATTGATAGGTTGCCTCCTGCATGACCCTGACCTGGGCCAGGGATCGGACCTGCAACCCAGATATGTGCCCTTGACTGGGAATTGAAGCCATAACCCTTCAGTGTGAGGGCTGAATATCCACTGAGCCACACTGGCCAGGGCCATTTAAGTATTTTTAAAATTATTCCCTCAAAAAAACTGAGGGGGCTTTTCTTTTTCACCCCACATACCATAGTTTCCCAATAGTTCTGATTTTGGAAGACTTTCAGTTGATGAATAAACTGCTTTGGGGATATTTCAGAACTTCTTTCCCCAAATAAAAACTAATCTGGACAAATTATATATTGCATAGATTTCTATGCAGATTCATTTCTTTAGAACCTAAATACAATTGCCATACAGTATAATTTTTACCTATTTGCCCCACAGTAAAAACTATCTGTCCTGAAAAATATGATGGATATATCCTGTGACAATCCAGTTAATAGAACTGTTTTAGCTTAATGATAATTTTAAAAATCATATTCCAAAATAACTAACTCAACATGCAACATTATTTCAGTCTCTCCTGACTCATAGGCATATGAACTAGCGCCCAGCTTCTGCCTCTTCTATATCCTCCTCCTCCATAAGTGGATGGAATTATTTAATACAAATTTGATGTAGGGCAGTTAACCCTTTACAAATATTTACAATTTAGGTTAAAATCACTGACCAGTGTGGAAAAAGAAACTATATAATGATAGGGAGCCTACACACTCAATTCAAAATTTAATATTTTTTTCCTCCTTAAATAACATGTACCTAGTTGTCATGAGGCAGCTATTCGGTTTTCAATCACCACATTTAGGGATACATTTATAGGACTGATTTGAAAGTCCAGGTGAAATGATCATGGAAATAGAGGCACTGCCATCTCAGAAAACTCATTTGTATATCAAAATCTATTTTGATATCTGAAAGTTTACAAAAAAGCTGAAGTCTTCAAACTAATAATGCCTTCTGTAACTCAAGCACTCTTCTTTCGGCAAGAGCAAGTGGATGCTTATCCATGAAGGTAAAGGTGCTTAATACAGAACTTTTCTTCTAAGCTTAGACTTAGAATGCTGAAGAAACAGATGTCCAAGCAACCAGCATGGTCTTTCTACATTTTTACTATCTTAAGATTAGAACCCTATAAAGTTATTATTCATCAACTATCTTCCTTATTTGTTTTATTCTTGGCCCTCAATTAAGACTGCTGAAGTCTATTGTACATTGCACTTTCATGTAGCATTCTCAACTTTTAAAAACCTTAATTTCTGGTGAAAACTAAGAAGTAAGCAACTGTGAACTGTTATACAAATATTCATTTAGATTGATAAATTTATGAACACATTTCATAATTTCTAAAATATATACTTCCTGATAGCCAAATTTTAAAAATGTAGAACAAGATGTGTTTTCTAATAGAACCAAATATCTTTAGTTTCTCTTTAAAAACATTTTTTTCTTTATTGATTTTAGAGATAGAGGAAGGGAGAGGGAGAGAGAGATAGAAACATTGATGAGAGAGAACATCAATTGGCTACCTCCTGCATGGCCCCCACTGGGGATTTGGCCCACAACCTGGGCATGTGCCCTGATAGGAATTGAACCGGAGACCTCTTGGTGCATGGGTCCATGCTCAATCACTGGGCCACACCTGCTGGGCTATCTTTAGTTTTTCTATAATAAGAAGCAAAAAGTAGATCAACCTATGTTCAGTAATTAAGGTTTCATTATTTCATTTTATTTGGAAATGATTTATATATCCAATGAATGTGACTCATCATTTAACTTAGCAAAATGCGAAGGTTTTGAATTACCAGAAAGTTTCAGGAAACCATTTATAAGTAAAGGTACAATACAGGGCGGGGCAAAAGTAGGTTTACAGTTGTTTGTATGGAAAATAATACAATAATTAATAAATGATAATACAAGAATAAACTCTGTTTCCCATACTCACAACTGTACTGTACTGTTTTGCCCCACCCTGTACTCAATGTTGACAACTTTAAAGAAATGCCTATTTAAGCAAACTGAACTCAAACAAGCTCTAATATTGTATATTTTCCCAGATCATGTGATTCTGAAAACATTTGGGTTAGTTTCTGTCATGTTTTTGAGAATTCTTATATAAGTGCTTATTTGTTTAAGTCAATTAGATAGAGCTCTTTTTATAAATTAACAATACCATCCTGAGGTAGTAAAGACCGCGCAACATACATGAGCATACAGAGACCTCCTAGCCTTCATGTTAAAATTACTGTCATACTGTAATATGATAATGCATGACAATGGAAAAGACTGTAAAAGTTGCATCCAAACTGTATTTCTGGCATATGGGATAAATTAAGTTTACTTACTTTGATGGCAAAAGCTTTTTCTTATTAGTTTTTGTGGAGAAAACAACGACGATTTATTTGTATTTGTCCTTGGCAAGGGAGCCTTGGAGTTAGAGAAGCCATTTGTGCTTAAAAAAAAAACAAACCTTAATGCCCTGGCCGGTATGTCTCAGTGGTTAGAGTGTGGGCTGGAGCACCGAAGGGTTTTGGGTTCTATTCCCGGTCAAGGGCATGTACCTAGGTTGCAGGGTCCATCCCCAGGCCTGGTTGGGTTGGGTGCGGGAGAGCAACCAGACATCGATGTTTCTCTCTCTCTCTCCCTCCCTCCCTTCCAATCTCTCTCCCCAAAAACAAACAAACAAAACAATGGAAAAAATATCCTTGGGTAAGGATTAACAATAAAAACAAACATAAAAATCCTTGTTTCCCTTTTTTTCCCTTCAGCCTTAGGACTTGGGGATGGTAAATGTGGGTGGGCTTTCAACGGCTTCTACAGCTGTATTTCTGGTTTTGCAAAGGTTTGTAAGATAAGAACAACTGCTCTCAAAACTGTAAGTTAAGTAACTTCATAGGTTGATCTATCTGTCTAACTACATCTTCCTAATTTGCACTTTTTCCTCTGGGTACATAGTTCTACAGTAGCTTGAGGAGGAGGCTCAAAAACTCCACATACATGAGAGGTTCAGGGACAGAAAGTTAAAATGAGATGTATATGGCATTCAGAGCTAAGGATGAGGTAAGGTATCTTGGGGGCTTCAAGAGGTCATTGCAGGATAATAAGAAGAGCAGATATTTAGAAATTAAAAGTTTGCCCTGTAAAAGCTCTGAGCCGGAGGGAGATCACATCCACAACACAAGGCCAATGTAGAGCAAAATGGCTTTATTGCATGCGCCTGGGTGCAGGTGGGCTAAGCTGAAAAGAGTTCAGCCTCGAATTAGGGTTGTGGTGTCGGTTATATACCCTACTTTTAGCTTCCGGCAGTTCCTGCTGATGTACTTTATTTGGCCCATTGTCACCTTTGCAGTAGGACTGGTCTAGTATCTCATCTGGCATCTGCTGGTTTATCCATTGCCTTGGGGGATAATCCAGATAAATCTTATCCATACTCAACAAAAGGCTGAGCAAAGGTCACGCAACCAACACAATTTCCACAGTTTCTGCCTTATGCAAACTTTTACCTTTACCCTTTAAAACATTACTAACCCTTTCATTCCTACCTTATAATGATGATAAAAAAAGGGAAAAGGGGCGAAGTTTCTCTTTGTCTACTTCCTGCAGGTGTGAGGTTGTCGTGGACCCCTAAAAAGAATTTGTTAGATAACTTCTTGGGGAATGGGGTGATAGAGTCCTATACCTGTGCTAGAACAAATTGTCCAACTTTCTGAATGACTAAAATTTGCAGTCAATTTTGTACAAACATAGTAATCAGGCGCAAGATGCAGGGTCTGAAAAGCAATAATGAGAAGGCTAATACTAGGGGCCCTATAAAGGGGAGTAGCCAGGTTAGTTTAGGCAAGGCTGCCTCTAGACTTGTCCAGATAGATTGGGCTAGGTGATCCTGACTAAATTCCTTTAGCCACTTGGCATTATCTAGAATTTGTTGTGTCCTTTCCTCGACCTGTCCAATTGAGTTAACATAGAAGCAACAAGATGTATTTGCTATCATGCATACGCCCCCCTTCTTTGGCTAGTAAATAATCTAGAGCAATGCGGTTATCTATTACCATGCAGGCAAGAGAGTCAAGGGGTTTTGAAAGAAGCTTGACATTTTCACCGGTATCTCTACCTATATTTGCCATGGTGGCAGTTATGTTTTTTCCTGTTACGGCATCATAAGTAATTCCTCCCATGAGGCCCGCAGTGATAATTGCAGCTATGACTCCTGCTATGAGGAGTCCGACTCCCCTTTTTGCCTTATGATGGCTTCTGGGCTCAGGGCTTGGTAAGGTTAAATTAGGGATGAAGGAATGGGTTAAGGTATTGGCTGAGGTGACATATCCTACTGCCCATAAGCCACCCTGTTTTTCTGGGTTTAGGTATTGAATAGCAATTCCTCTCCTGGGGGCAGAAATGTTTAGTGCACCTAAAAACATCATTCCCGCTGGTAGGCAAAGCAGTCCAGTCATATTTGGGCTTAGGGAGGTGTTTGATAGACCCACAGTAAGGCTTGAATGATTAAACCATGATAGAGGGAGCAAAGGGCTAGTGCCACCAGCAGAACTACACCCTGGATAGTGACTAGTTTCCCTGGTATGATTTTTTTGGTATTGCATCAAGTCCCTCTGAACTTGCACATATAAATTCCCACTGCAGGGGTTAGACACATCATGAATAGTTAGATTACAGGTACCCCTCGTAAGGGTATAGTGAGAGATATTGTAAGCAGTGCCCGCTTTCACAGTATGTATTCATACTGAGAATCAAGATCAAGGGAGCTTTTGCCCTTCTGCTCCACAGGAGGTTTCTGTTCTCCCTGAGATCACCTTAGGACACCTGTGTTATCAATTGACAGATGTACTGTCCCAGTCAAGCTCCCCACCTAGCACTGATCCCAGAGCAGGTTGTGCCCAGCTGCTGTGGCAGAGCACCTGGTGCCACAAGCGAGACCCCACCCACCCTTCACTGGGTCAGTGAAAAAAACGATAAGAGTAGTGGTATTTCACCGGAGGCCAGCAAGGCCAGCGGACCCCGCCCTGCCCCCTCGAGGGGACGGAGGGGCACCAAGGGTTTATGTTAGGAGAGGAAGCAGATTCTTGGAGGAGACAAAGTAAAGAATGAGAGGGGTTGGTGGGGAGAGGAGTAAAGGTTAAAGTAGCATGGGGTTTAGATGGAATGTCCCACCCTAACAAGGGAGTGGGGCAGGCTGGTAACACAAGAAAAGAGTGGAGAAAGATATAAGGGCCTAAACAACAAGTGAGTGTCTGGGTTGCCCTGGGTTGCAATATTTGGCCATCAATTCCCACAACTGAAACCCCAGAGCATTGAAGAGATCCCCTGAACTCAAGGAGGGCAGAGTAGGTTGCCTCAGTATCAATTAAAAATGAAATTGGCCTACCTGCTACCATCAGAGTTACCCGAGGTTTGGAGTTCGAGATGACGGTCAGGGTGTCCGTTCCTGGGCACCTTCCGTCTTCAGCTGCCAGGCCAATCAGATCAAGGCCTGGATTGCCCATTTCACCAGCCCAAGGAAGGGATGAGGACCGACTCTGCGCAGTCTGTCTGCAGTCTGACTTCCAGTGGGGCCCTCCACATTGAGGACATGGCTTAGGCAGTGGTCGAGGATTGGGGAATTGTCTCACCCAATGGCCAATCTGATTACACTTAAAGCAGGGACCTGGGGGTCTGCTCTGCTGATCCTGGTGGGTGCCCTTCTTCTGTCCCCTGAAGGGGGTTTGCTGACTCCTTTGATCAGTGGGAGCTCTGATGGCAGAGGCAAGCATTTGGAATCCTGTTATTCTTTGCTGTTTAGTCTCTTCATCACGATTATTAAGCACCTTAAAGGCTAGATTTAGAAGTTCCCATTGAGGCCCTGGCCGGTTTGGCTCAGCGGTTAGAGCGGCAGCCCGCGGTCCAGAGAGACCCGGGTTCGGTTCCCGCTAAGGGCATGTACCTCGGTTGCAGTTTGTCCCCGGCCCTGGTTGGTTGTGCGGGTGGCAGCCACTCGATGTGTCCCTTTCACGTCGATGTTTCTCTCTCTCTCTTCCTCTCTCTCCCTCCCACTCTATCTGAACAAAAAATGAAAAAAAAATGTCCTCAGGTGAGGATAAAAAAAAAAAAAATAAAAATAGAAGTTCCCATTGAGGGGTTTGAGGGCCATCTTCAAGGTTGTTTTTTTTATCCTCACTTGAGGACATTTTTGCATTTATCTTCAGATAGAGCGGGAGGGAGAAAGGGAGGAAGAGAGAGAGAGAGAAACATTGATGTGAGAGAGACACATCGACTGGTTGCCACCCACACAATCCCAACCAGGGCCAGGGACAAACTGCAACTGAGGTACATGCCCTTAGCGGGAACCTAACCCAGGTCTCTCTGGTCCGCGGGCCAATGCTCTAACCGATGAGCCAAACCGGCCAGGGCCATCTTCAAGTTTCTGTAACTTTTTCTTAATGTCTGGGGCCAAATGAGATATAAATCTCAGGTTTTAAAATGACAGTCCCTTCTGGGCTAGTGGGGTCTAAGTTAGTGTATCTTCTCATAGCCTGTGTAAGGCAGGATAGAAAGGTTGCAGGGTTTTCATTCTTTTCCTGGATTATTTCAGACAGGTTTTCACAGTTAACTGCCTTTTGTGAGGCTTTTTTAAGTCCCTCAATGAGACATATTACCATATGGTCCCTGGCTTTCCTACCTGCCTCATTGTCCTGATAATTCCACCTGGGTTCCTGGCTAGGGACTGCTTCAGCCCCTATGGGGTTAGTGGGGGGCCTGTCGCCTCAGATTATCGGCATGGCCCTGGGCATTAACCCAGACTCGATTTTTATCTTCTGGATTAAGGGTGGAAGAGAGAATAACATGAATATCATTCCGAGTTAGATCATAGGACTGGGTAAGGTACTTGAATTCCTGAGTATAATTGGTGGGATCCTCAGTAAAGGATCGTAGTCTTTTATTTATTGGGGACAAATCTGAGAGAGAGTAGGGGACATGAACTCTGACAATCCCTCCAGCTCCCGCTACTTCCCTCGGGGGGTATTCTAAAACAGGGGCTGAGGTAGGGGACAGATAGGGACCAAAGATGGTTCCCGATCGTGTGAGAGGGAGTCCTTTGCGGTGGTAGAGGAGTCGGAGCTGGAGTAGGAGGTTCAGGGTAGGGTGGGTGCCCACAGAAGGGGCTGGAGGAGGAGGCCCTGCTGGAGGGGCTGAGGGAGGAGGTGGTGGAGTGAGATCCACTGGGTCAAAGGAAGAAACAGGAGACGTTAGCGCACTGTCTTCAGAAGGAGGTTTGGGGATTAGAGTGGAGTAGGAAGATTTGGGAGGAGAGCAAGAGTCGTATAAAGAGGGGCATGTTCTGAGTGCAAAAAAGTCCTGGATGTAAGGAACCTCAGACCATTTTCCTTGCCTTTGACAGAAATTGTCTAGGTCAGTGAGAATGTTGACATCGAAAATACCGTTCTCAGGCCACTGTGACCCATTGTCTAATTTGTACTGAGGTCATGCAGTGTTGCAGTAAAAAATGAGTTGCTTGGGACGTAAGTCCTGAGTGAGCCCTAGGGTCTGTAGATTTTTTTAGGAGACATCCTAGGGGTGTTGCATGATTAAGCGTTTCCCATGTTGCAGTGTGAGATGTCGTGGCCTAGCGGTCCGACGGATACAATAGAGGAAGAAGAAGGCATCCCCCCTTCTCCCCTAGAGTAGAGATACGTGCAACTCACCCATTTCAGGCGACCCTAGATATATGGTGAGCTGAGGGAACCTGGTTCCTGAGCAGCATGTCCCAACCAGCGCTGAATTTCGAGAGGGACGATCACACAGACGTGACCGAGAGACCTGGCTCTCATGTCCCAGATGGGGGATAACAGGACAGCCTGGAGAACCAGACTGGTAGGCAAAAAACACCAGTGAATTAGTGTCTGGTGTTGATGCTGGATCGGCAGGAAAGGTTGGAGGTCCAGCATCCGGCTGAGGATGTGATTGATCCCGGTCCGACAGGAGGCCTGGAGTACTCCGGGGTCCCACGGTTGCCCCCTATGTGGAATCCTCACAGACCTCCTGGGTTTCGGCACCAAATAAAAGGTCTGAGCTGGTAGGAGATCACATCCACAACACAAGGCCAATGTAGAGCAAAATGGCTTTATTGCATGCGCCTGGGTGCAGGCAGGCTGAGCTGAAAAGAGTTCAGCTTAGAATCAGGGTTGGGGTGTTGGTTATATACCCTACTTTTAGCTTCCGGCAGTTTCTGCTGATATACTTTATCTGGCCCATTGTCCACCTTGCAGTAGGGCTGGTCTGGTATCTCATCTGGCATCTGCTGGGTTATCCATTGTCTTGTGAATAATCCAGATAAACCTTATCCATACTCAACAGAAGGCTGAGCAAAGGTCACGCAAGCAACACAATTTCCATAGTTTGCGCCTTTTGCAAACTTTGACCTTTACCCTTTAAAACATTACTAATGCTTTCATCCTGCCCTATAGATAGGTCATAAAAAGTTATTTCTGGTAAAAACTCATATGGGCAAGGCCCCTAATTTAAATTCTTTAAAGGAAAGGTAAAAGTTTTTCATGAGCCTGCAGAGTCTTTATTGCCTTCAGCTCAAAATAATTCACATGCCAAAGTGGTGTACTTTGAGGAGGCCTCTTCTGAACCCCTACACTATCCTACACATGTTGGGCTTGGGAGGAACCTTAGAGATCATCCACTCATATACAAGGAAATCAAGGCAAGAGAGGGGAAATGATTCACCCATTCACACAGATGAAGTGACAGAACCCAGTCCATGAGACTGCCTATCAATCCACCCATTTAATTCCCATGATTCTGAAGACAGTTCTAAATGTGCCTGTGTACCTTTGGTCTGTGTGATGTCAACATTAAATCTGCTTAAGCAGCATTTTTGACAAAGTTAGTTCTCACTCCTTTGGATCCTTAAGTGTGCTCAGGTCTGCCTGTCCATCCAACATTCCTGGTGTGTTCTTGTGTGTATTACAGTCATATCACAGCTGTGTGCAGCCTATATGTGTGTTTTAAGTTGAAGGATGTGCGTCAACCTGAGGTGGTTGGTTTTGTGTCTATGTACTTGTTTGGTGCCTACGGATAATTGTGATTCTGTACGTGCTTGTGTATATGTTAGGATTATGGGTCTATGGGCTGCTGTGTACCTATTTATGTCTCTTTTCATGTTGAAAGTTGCATGTCTGCTGACCATTGTGTGCCCATCTGGATGTGTGCTTGTACGCAGTAAAGGTTGTAGGTTTAGCTGTATCCACGTGGACTGCATATTTGAAGGCTGAAGGGAACCTGTCTTTGCCTTTTATCCCCGGATTATGAGAAAATGTGTGTAGCTGTGTGTCCAGGGCAGGAATGTTTGTGTCTCACTCACGCTTGATTCTCACCCAGGAACTGGGGATACATCTTGCTCTGGGGTGCTTAGGCATTGCTTTCCCTGGAGGCCCCGCCTTCCTTCCCCCGGAGCAAAAGCTCCGGGGGCCTGGCCGGCGTTTGCAGGCGGGCCCTGCCAGCCCCGCCCCTCCAGCCACCTCATTGGCTCGGCCTGTGGTGACGTCGCGGGGATCGCAGATAGAACCCCCAGCGCCCGACGCCCTGGAGGTGTTGTCCGTCACCCCGGCTTTGTTATCTTGTCGCTTTCTCACCTGGCCACAGGCACATCCTGACCACTGTAGCCCAGAGCCGGGTGCCAGCAGCCGCCACCAGCGCCGCCATGGTGTCCCCGGTCACCGTGGTGAGTGAACAGCAAGCGAGCGAGCCAGTGTTCCGCGCCCGAAGCCCCCGGCCTGGGGGCTGCACTGCAGCGGCCAAGCCACCGGCCGAGGAGGGGCGGGGATCTGCGTCCCGCCGGGAGGCGGTCGCTGTCAAGGCCTCCCGCTCCCAGACCCCCGGCGCCCTTCCTCCGCGCCCCCGGCCCGTCGGTGGCAGGGAGGGACACAGTGGGCACGTGACTCGGAAGCGTGACTTTGTTGATTTCTGTGTGTCTGGCGGGAGTCGGCGGGATTGCTGCCGGGGAGAGGAGGGTGCAGGAGCTTGCTACCGGGTTCTGCGTGGGCAGACTACAGGGAGGCGTGGGAGAGGGCGAAGGATGGCAGGAGGGTGACTGACTGGGCCCTCCTAGGAATCCTGTCCCAAATTTGTTTCCTCCTCTTCCTCATTTTATAAACAAGTTTGGGGAGAGGGGACGCCCCTGAGTCTCAGCATCGTTGATAACACGCTGCAGGAAGAGGAGTCATTCTCTATTGACACCTCTTCCTGTTCCTACTTTCTCAAATCTAACCTTTATCTCTTTACCCATCTTTCCTCTAGTGACTGAGTTCTCTGTGACTGTCAAAGTCTCCCCAGTTACTACTGCCTATTTCTTCCAGGAAATATGGGGCTGGGGGAGGGGGTATGGAGCAGACTCTGATGCTTCCAAGGGCTGGCAGGTGGGTGCTGGGGAGATCTGGGGACAGTGGGGGCTGTTCATCTGTCTCCTTCAGTCTCCTTCTCTGCCTGTGCCCTGCCCTGCCCAGCCTGGACGGGAGATCTCCAGAGGAAGGGACTTAAACATCTTTTCTCCGTGCTCTCAACCTGGCAGAGCCAGGGCAGGCTTAGACCTTGGACCCACTCATCTTCCTCTTCCCAACCCCCTTCGTCACAGTCTGATCAGTCCCCAGGTAACTGGTGGTCTAGGAATCTGAGTGTGTCCCCTGAGCCCTGTGCTGGACAGCTCACCCAGACAGAGGCACAGTGACTTCGGGCAGAGTATGGGTATACAGGGCACCTCTGAATAGCTCTTAGAGAAATAGTACTAGAAGCCCAAGGAAAGGAGTTTGGGGGGGCTCACATATTCAGACTATCTGCAGCGGCTCCCCTCCCTCAGCTTGGAGAGTGCATGCAGTGACCTTGGACACAACCTTTCTTTAGCTGCCTTCCCTCCCTAATCCAGCTGAGACCAAGTCCGCTGCTCTAACTTCCCCCTCTCAGTTCCCCATCTCCTCCCAGCCTGTCTGCTGGCTTCAGATCAAAAGCTGGTAAGAAAACCCCCACCCCTTCCGGCCTCTCTTTCTGATGTGCCTTGAGTTGCTCTTGTTCTGTGGGAAATGAGACTGACACCCCACTCCAACCTCCAGATCCCTGAAATTGCTGGTGTTTCAGGGACAGTTTTGCTCCCAACTCATGAGTCCATTTCTTTAGCCAGTATCCTTATCTCCTCTCCTTACTCATGATGGTATTACCTTTACACTGGAGCAGCTGGAGTGGAGGCTGAGGAGCAGACTGGCTGAGGAGAGCCTGTGGGGCCTGAGGTGGCTGGCGGTGCACCACTTCCCGCATTGCTGGCACTCAATTGGTGTTACCAGGGCCCTAAGCCTGTGCCCTGGCCCCACTGCTGAGGATCATGAGTTGGCCAGTTGTAGTATTGCTGTGGTTTCCTGCTGACTGCATTCCATTCAGACAGCTGAGGGCTGGTGCTTTCAGAGAGGGGCTAAAGGAGCTTTGGGGAGGGACAAGGTGGGAGGCAGGAAGGGAGAAACATTTGGGCTGCAGGAGAGGACATTATCCCAAGATCTGTTTTCTGCCCAATGAGTGACTATTCTGGTCCTGCCCTAGGGTCAAGAATGGATATGACCAGCAGGAATAGTGGAGCCCTTCCCCTTCTTAATGAATTAAGCCTCAGGGTAGTGGTGGGTTTGTTCACATTCTGCTGGCTGGGTGGGGCAGGCCAAACTGGTTTCTTTGTGTCAATCCAACCCACTTGGGAGGTGGGCCTGTCTCTGGGGTGAAGGTTTGGCCGGAGGTGCTGGCTCTGAGCTCTCCTATGGCCTTTTGAACTTTCAAGCTCTGAGTGCTGCCCTTGTCCTATGTCCTCCAGGTGAAGAGTGAGGGACCCAAGCTGGTGCCCTTCTTCAAGGCCACCTGCATATATTTTGTGCTCTGGCTGCCCACGTCCAACCCATCTTGGTTCAGCGCCCTCATCAAGTGCCTGCCTGTCATCTGCCTCTGGCTCTTCCTTCTGGCCCATGGCCTAGGATTCCTGCTGACCCACCTCAGTGCCATCTGCATCTTTGTGGGGCTCGTCTTCTCCACCCTAGGTGATGCCTTCCTCATCTGGCAGGACCAGGGCTACTTTGTGCACGGTCAGTTGCTATAGTAGCTACCTGGGAGGAATCTTGGGGTTGGGGGCTAGAGAGTCCTAGGGGGCCAAGGATGTGGGAGCTTTGGAACAAGAATATGGAGAATCTGAGGGGTTCTGAGACCAATAACTGTGGGGCCCCTGTTGGAGGATGACCTTCCTGGTGATCTGGTGATCAGTTCTGGAGTTCCTCAGGGGAGTTGGGCCGAAGGGTGGGGGTGGGGGGGTCTTTACCTTTATGGATTTCTTCCCACCAGTTCCTCCCAAAATAACCCTACTGGGTTATCCCAAACACTCCATTCCCACTCCCAGCCCGTTACTCATCACCCACCAGAACCTGCCCTCAGCGGCCCCTCATTCTCTCACTCCCAGGTCTCCTGATGTTTGCTGTGACCCACATGCTTTACGCCTCAGCCTTTGGCATGCGGCCACTGGCTCTTCGGACAGGTCTGGTGATTGCAGTGCTGTCGGGCATGTTCTATGCCTTCCTCTACCCGGGCCTCTCGGGTGCCTTCACCTACTTGGTGGGAATCTATGTGGCCATTATCAGCTTCATGGGCTGGCGGGCTATAGCAGGGCTCCGGCTGGTTGGAGCAGCCTGGCGCTGGACTGAGCTGGCGGCGGCCAGTGGTGCAATACTCTTTATCGTCTCAGACATGATCCTCGCCGTCAACAAGTTCCGCTTTCCTGTGCCCTACTCAAAGGCACTCATCATGTCCACCTACTATGCTGCCCAGATGCTCATTGCCCTGTCAGCTGTTGAGAGCCGGGAGCCAGCAGAAGACTACAGACTGAGCAAGGCCAACTGAGGGGCTAGGGTCTGCTCACCCGTCCTCTCCTGGGAATGGGGTCCAGAGCCTGGGAACCTGCAAGAGCTGGTTCAGGATGGCTGCAGGTTCAGACTGAGGCAGCAGATACCACCTGGAAAATGTACAAGTTTGAGGGGGTGAGCAGGAAAGGATCTCTCTAGCAAAGCTAGTGGTTTCGGACAATGCTGAGAGCTAAAAAGAGCCAGACTAATGCTCCTTGCTGGAGCCAGAAGTAGACATCTCCCCACCTCTACCCCACTGGGATTGTCAAAGCCCCTCTGGACGGTGATGGTGCTCAGCTTCTTGACCTCCCCACTCTTCTACTATATGGAAGAGTCTAGATCACCCACTTCCACTCTTTCTGATCTATGTAGAGTTGAAGGGGAGAGGAGAAATGTGTTAGGGTTTGAAGCCCCCTTTGAAGGGCCCTAGTTAGGAAGATTGGATGAGGGCAGACTCTCTCTTTCCCTCATCTATCCTTGTTACTTGAACAATCTTAATCTCTATGTGGTGGGTAGGAAGGTGTCTGTCCAAGAAGGCAAGAGATGGGGCTTCTTTGGCCTGGGAGCTTGGGGTATCAAGGATTTAAGTTGGTCCCTTCTTTCTCAAAGGACAGCCCAGAGCTCAGGCCCCACATCACCGCTCTCAGACCCTATCCCCTGGGCTAGGGTGAACCATGCCAAAGGAAGGGGCCAGCCTGTGTGTGTCTGTGTGTGCAGTCTGTCTCCCAGCCTGTCTTTCTCTGCCATCTGTCTCTGTTCTGCTGTCTGTTAGTCTTATAGGGAGAGGCCTCAGGGAGCTGCTGAAGGGATGCTGAGCCTGGCTTGGAGAGCTGGGAGCCCCCTACCCCCGTAGTTCTTTCCTCCCTACCACTCCTGCACTGGGAGAAAGAGGAGGGGGGCTCAAATGACACTCTAGGGTCATAAGACCCAAGGCACATTCAATGCAAGGTGAGCAAGGATGGGACAACTCCATCCTTTACTGTTCATATGAAAAAATGAAAATAAAAACCAAGGGCCATTGGCTGCCCTGCCTGTCTGTCTGTGTGGCACATGCCTATTCTGGAGAGGAGGGTGTGGGGGCATAGAGCCAGGGGCCCTGGATGTCCTCACAGCCTGGATCACAGCACTGACCAGTGCATCTTGGTGCCAGGCTGGCTCCCTGGCTCTGGTAACACTGCTGGTTGGAGTGGGTCTCATTTCCCTGGTCACATGTGTGGGTGAGGATGTAGTTCAGGAGGGTGGGGGATGGGTAGTATTTGCCACTGTCCATCTCCTTGATGCACTCGCCTGTGCATGGGTGCCCAGCACCTTTGGTGATTCTGAGTTACCCAGTGTCCTCCTGCTGCCCACCTCCTCACTGCCTCACCCCAGACCTGCTACGTGCTCCAAAATGATCCAGATTCCCTTCAGCCATCTTCTGTCTTCTCAGACTCAGGGCTCAGTTGAACAGCTGGGAGGGATGGGATTAAACTGGGTGATTTACACTTTTGATGTGAAGCCCTGACAGAATTATGTGTCCACCATACTCCAGGGACATTTGCATCTTAATGGGCAGTGCTCTGACCCAGAATTTGAAAGGGAAGCCTTGGGTGTGTTGAATATGCCATTAGTAGAGGGGTTGTACAGTTGGGACAGGACAGAAAGTGATGCAAGTCCCTTGTGGGTGTTGAATGAATCAGCAATTTTCAAAAAAGGGTTTTTACAGAAATCTCTGGTGAGAGATAGCAAAAGAATAGAGGAGGGAGGCTCAAATATCCCCATCCTTGCTTTTTAAGGGAAGGATTCCACTGCAAAAACATAAGTTTGAGCCCGGCTGGGGTGGCTCAGTGGACTGAGTGTTGTCCCATGGACTGAGAGGTGTCAGTTTGATTCCTGGTCCCAGTTGGATTCCTGGTGTCAGTTCAATTTCCCGGTTGGGGCACATGCCTGGGTTGCAGGCTCGATCCCCGGTAGGGGGCATGCAGGAGGCAGCCGATTGATATCTCTCACATCAATGTTTCTCTCTCCCTCTCTCTAAAAAATCAATAAAAACATATTTAAAAACAAAAAACCAACCCCACCCCCCAAAAAAGTTTGAAATCTAGAACTGAATGACTAATCCTTTCTAGCTCTGAAATGCTCTATTTCTCAAACACTGGGAACCCTGGACACTAAAGAGGCAAGGTCCCGATGCCTTCAAAGCCCAGAACTCTGATGACAGACCTACCTGGTGTAAAGAAATGGGAGGAAGCAGGATGGGGAAGGATGATCAGGCAAGACTTGCCCACCCATGCCCTGAGGAGGAGATGGTGCAGTGTGGCTATGGAGGCGGGGAAGGCAAAGGCCCAGTCAAAAGGGGGCTGGTCACCCCCTACATGGGTGGGTTTGGACCAGGCTCTCAGCAGTCTGGGTGGTGTGAATCCCCATTCCACTTCCAGTTCCATCTCCTCGGTCCCTACTGCACACCAGCTATACAGCACCCTCAGGAACAGGAAAGCGTGAGCTTGTTCTCAGTTTATTGTCCCATCCCTTCAATTAATGTTTACAATGACAAACACCAGAGCGCAAACTGGGCTTCCCTCACTGGGCCATGCAGATGGACAGGCCAAGAGGCCTCACATCACATCCTGATGCCGGGACTGGGCTGGAGCTCACATAAGGTACTTAGATTTCTTCTGCAGACTCTCGGTGACTGATGCTAGAATTGACTTGTCATCTTTGTCTGAAAGAGCAAAGCAAGTATATGTTAGTTTTAGTGAGGCCAGGGGTAAGGGAAACTCCACACTGCTTATAGTTACTATGCAGAAACCAGGGGTTGGACCCTGCCTGGGATCCTCAATTCTTCCCTAGGGCTGGGCCCCAGCTCCAGTCTTCCAACGTCAGCTGAGTGTGTGTGGCCAAGAGCTGCCAGTTATTCAGCACTTAATATTTGCCAGGCATTGTGCCAGGCACTTCCATGCACTAGTTCAGTTAAGCCTCACAACAGCCCTAAGAAGTAGATGGGAAAATAGGCTCAGGGTGGCTTGCCATGGTCACACGGCTGGTCAGTGGTTCAGCCAGGCCCCTGAGCACATGTGCTTAACAACCAGAACTGAGTTGTCAGGGATCTCTCCGGATGTGGTATGAAAGCCAGTATCTCCCACAGTGCCTTTCCTGGTCTAGTTCTGTCACACAGCTCAGCAGCCACTCTGAAGGCATCACCTCAGTGTGCTAGGCACTTAGCTGACTTGAGAGACAGAGCAAGAGGACATGGTCCTTTCCCCAAGGAAAGGCATCTATAACAGGATGAAAAAGGCCTGTAACTATGGAGACCATGGATACCAATGGGATGCCATGGAGAGTTCAGGGAGTGGCATTGGATGAAGCTTGGAGAGGTAGTTATGGTGGGGGAGGAATCTTGTGGGTTGAGATTTTATCAAGAGGATCATGGGAAGGCTAGGAAGGAGTTCAGCAAGAGGGAACAAAGGTCAGCTTTGCATTTAGAGTTCATGCTTTATTTATTTATTTATTTATTTATTTATTTATTTATTTATTTATTTCCTTTATTGATTTTTAGAGACTAGTTGTGTAGCTGTGAAGAGAGTGGACTGTGTAGGAAGGAATAAAAGATTTCCCATACATGTGCACATGTGAGCAGAGCGAGGGCCTCCACTGGCTCCCTTCAGTCCTCCCCTCATTTGTGCTTCCCATCTGTGCTTATCCTAGACTAGTAGTTCTCAACCTTGAATCACTTGCAAAAATTTGTAACATAAAGATTCCTTCCGTGACCCTGCCAAAGAGACTGTGATTGGTGAGTCTGGTTTAGGCCCATTCAGTGTCTTTCAAGGCAAGTCTAGGCCTACCAAGGGCTGCAGACCACAGTCTGCCGAGGGTTTGCAAACTCCCACATCTGCAGGGGCCAGGCACATAACAAGTGACATTGAGGGTGGAGAGTGGTACCAACTCTGGCCAATGTTTACACCACCTGATGGCAGATTAAATACAAAATGTTGCCAGCCATACGAAGAAAGTCAACAACCCACAAGACCGACATTTTGTGCCTCTGCCCCAGACGGGAAGCAACCGGTCTCCCACGCCCACCCACCCCAGGCTCGGTCCCACAGCACTCTCACCATAGACGGTGAGCGTGCAGCTACTGCGGTCCTTGCCCAGCTCGTTCTCCACCAGCACGCTGTACTCGCCGCTGTCCTTGAGCGTGCAGGTGGGGATGACGATTGTGCATACGCCGCTGGTGGAGTTGTACCAGAACTTGGAGTTGGCCGTGATGTTAACGTCGCCCTTGTAGAGGGTCACCGTGGGCCGCGGGTTCCCAAGGAAGGCACAGGTCATAGTGCAGTCCTGGCCACGCAGCACCGTGTGTGGCTTAAGCGGAGTCAGGAAGCGTGGCGCATGGCGCCAGTCCTTCTTCTCATAAGGCTTCAGCTTGGCGCTCAGGTCCTCGACTGCGTGGATGGGATGCAGAGGCTGTGAGCACCTTGGGGGCCCGACCACCACTCGCCATCCTCGTGCTCGGAAGGCGCCCCTGAGATCCAGCTCAGGGAATCCCGATGACCTTCGATTCCCAGATGCCACCAACTCTGGGGACTGACTTTTTACTTGTTCCTAAAGTTCCCATTCCACCCCCTCTCACCCTGCCTTGCCACTTCAGGGTTCCACGACCTAAGACAGGTCTACAGGGTTTTATGCTTTTCCAGACCCCGGAGTCCTAGACTTCTTTCCAGCCACCAGTTTCCCTGACTGAGCTGTTATCCTGCTTTTAATTCCCCCTCGAAGCTTTCCTCAGCGTCCTCCCAGCCTCCATGGTCTCAACTCTCTCCTACTGAGCCCTGCGTTTCACATTTCCTGACACTCTCCCCACCCTTAACCCCTTCCCTCCACAGCTGCTCGACTCCATGCCCGGTCCCTGCTCCTTGGAGACCCTTTCCAGGCCTCACCACCTTCAGCCCCTGGGCTGAGAGAGGACCACTCTCACTACACCCGCCCCTCCCCTCTGGACCAACACTGTCCCCTGTCCCCAAAGGCACCTCCCCACCTCCACCTCAGTCCCACCCCTCAGTGTACCCCAAAGGTGGCTTCTCCCCTAGGCTTCCTGACCTTCACTTCTCTGCCCAGCTTCCCAACGTTCCCCCTCCCACCTCAGTGGTTCTGATTTTGCCTCAAATCCTGCGTACCCCTTGCAACCCTTATGTTATTATCCCCAGCATCAGGGATCTCAGACATCACCTGAACCCCAACACCCTGACTCACTCTTGTCCTTGTTGATGAGCCACGTGTCCTTGGAGTCCAGAGGGTCACTGTCACCGATTTCATTCCGGGCCAACACTCGGAAGTAGTACTTCCTGCCCGGGAGCAGCCCGGTCACCGTGTACTTGTTGCTGAAGACGCGCTCTGCAGCTGTGAACCAGGTGGCGGTGCTGGCATCCCGTTTCAGGATGACATAGTGGGCCTCCCCGTCCTCCTGCACGTCGGGGCTGTGGTTCCAGTGCAGCGTCACCGTGTTGGGAACCTCCTCGAACAGCTGCAGGTTTGTGGGTGGCCGTGGAAAATCTGGAACAATCAGAGTGTCCATCAGCACCCTGCCCCCACCCCAGCCACCCGTCAAGACCGGTCTCAGGTAGCTAGTGTCTGGAAGTCAGAAAGATCTGTTTCTGAGGTGTAGCTCCCGTTTATACCAGCCCAGTGAACTTGGCAAATTACTTATTTTTTTCTGAGACCCAATTCTTCATTTGCAAAATAGGGCTAATAATAACTATTAGAGAAATTTGGTTTAAAGTGCCTGCACGTAGTAACTGTTCAATAAAAGTTTATCCTTTCATTCTTTGGTGGGGGATAGTTAGGGCTTTATTTAAAGCTTCCAGCCCTCTCTAAGAGGTCACCCCAATTTATTTATTTTTGTTAATCCTCACCAGAGGATATTTTTCCATTGATTTTTTTAGATATAGTGGAAGGGAGGGAAGGAGAGAGAGAGAGAAACACCCAGGTGAGAGAGACACATCGATTGGTTGCCTCCCGCATGACCCCGACTGGGGCCAATGACTGAACCTGCAACCCAGGTACGTGCCCTTGACCGGGAATCGAACCTGCAACACTTTGGTCCAAGGGTTGACCCTCTAACTGCTGAGCCAAACCGGCCATGGCGAGGTCACCCTAACTTTTCATGGATTATCTTCACCTGTCCTTTCTGCCTGTCACCCATTCTCTGCTCTTTTTTTCGGACCTACTCTACATATGTCCTGAAGCTCACCAGCTGTGACTGCAGAAACTGAAACAAGGGCTTGGTCCTAGTTCAATGCCCTGGGGCTTCAGGGCAGTCAGAAAAAGTAGAAACCACCCTCCCCATTAAGGCAAAGGCTGAAAAAATCTTGCTTTGTGGCACCAAAGAAGCCTTCACTACCTTAAGGCATGACTTTATAGTGGAAGAAACTCAAGCAGCAGAGGGAGCTATATTTTGGAGAGTGTGCAGGGATGCTCCCTGAGCCTTCTGCCACTGTCGTACCTGCCACTCGTACATGGATGTCATAGTGTGCCTCTCCAAATTCATTCTGGAGCAAGATGCGGTACACCCCCGAATCAGAGCGCTTGGTGCTGTTGATGAGGAACTGGGAGTGGTTTTTGCCCTTGGTGATGGTTTCCCTGCCCTTGGTGGGGATGCCATCTTTCTGCCAGATCACGTTGGGTGGTGGTGAGCCCTGGCGGTGACAGGAGATGGCACCAGGGGTCACCCAGGTGGTATTTGGGGGTAAGCCCTCCCCCAACGTTGAGGAGTCTCCTGCCGGCTCTAGTGTCAGGCCTCTGGCGAGGGGCAGAGTCAGAAGCAGAGACAGTGAGAGCTACAGCAGCCATCTGAGTTGAGTGGTGGGCATCTGGGGCCAGGGTCAGGGATGACTCACAGAGAAGGCAGCATGGATGCAGAGGGCTGTCCCAGCACGAACCACCATGTGACTCTTCAGCCGGGCACTGAGGTCAAATTTGGGGGCAGCTGAGATGGAGGAGACAGAGGTTGGGGCATGGACCTCTCTTTCCAGAAGATTCAGTTTTAAGCCTCCCCTCCAAAGCCTGTCCCAACCTGTCCTCCTTCATGCCCCCATTATAGGCCATACAGACATCTAACAGCCCTGATCACTGTGAAGCATTTATTTGTTTTCTCACCTGTCTCCCTCTAATAGTATATAAGGACCTTGAGGGCAGGTCCAGTGTCTTACCTGTTTCTATATCCCTCACTGCCCCTTTGGCACACAGTATGATACTACTTGGCACTTAATGAGGTTTTGGTGTGTGTGGGGGTTGGGGTGGGGAGCGGAGAAGCCCCTAGGGTCACTCCAGCTCTGTCCAGGCACAATTATGGATGACTTGTTCTTGATCACAGCATGAGCCAATTGTCCCCTGTGGAATGAGGTCCCGGAGAGGAAGGCTTGGGAGCTCGGATACTGGGGCCTAAACCCCAGCCCTCTTTGTTCTCACCTGGTGGTGGCATGGCTCGGACGCCCTCGTCCAGCTCCACAGGCTCCCCAACGCCAGCCTCATTCACAGCACGGATCCGGAAGAAGTATTTCTGCCTCTCCGTGAGGCCTCCCACCGTGTAGCAGGTGCCTGAGATGGGGATTTTTGTGCACTTGGTCCACTCCTTGGAGTCTTCAGCCCGCATCTCCAGGATGTAGCCAGAGGGTGGGTCTCCCTCCGCAGGCTCCCGCCAGGCCAGGGAGATGCTGGAGTTGGAGGAATCAGACACGTGCAGGCCCTGCACCAGGCCTGGGGGTTCTGGGGTGCAACACATCCAGTCAGCCCCCAAACTCTATTCAAAACCCTAACCTTTAACCCATCTATCTCCACAATCCATTTACACACAGTACCCACACCTCAATTCCTAAACTCAATGCCCTCCCCCATCTATGTCCCATCTATGCCCCATGAGCACTCCGACCCCATCCTCAACCATGCTCTACTACCTCAGCTAATATCAGAAATACTCCAAGTTTAATAAAAAACATTTTTTCCAACCTGCCTCGTCACTGTCTCTGGTTCTCAATCTTTATTTGCTGGCTTATGTGTCTGAATTCTGTCCCTCCAGTAGGGGCAGCTCCCAGAAAGTGAGGACTCTTTGATACCCCACCCCCACCCATTACACTCTCCCACAGAAGAAATCCTCTCTCTGCCACGAATGGACTAGTTCCACTATGTGTTGAGGCTGGCAGCCCCAAACTCACTGACAGGGTCTTTGGCCACCACTGAGTTGGATGGCATGCTGGGATGTCCGGGGCCTGCCTTATTCACAGCTATAACTCGGAATTCATATTCTGTGTCCTCCAGGAGGCCATCCACGGTGCACTTGGTGCCTGGAACGGGAATTTGAGGGGGCATGAGGCCATGTGGTGAGAAGGCACGGAAGAGGGGGTTGTGGGATGCTATTAAAATCCCCGGAGTTGGGGGAAGGAGTACGTTCAGAGTCGCAGGGGTACATGGTCCACCCAGCAAAGCCTCCCTTCCTCCCTCCTGGGCCTCTGTCTCCAGGAACTCACCCTGGATGGGGTCCTTGTTGAATGGCACCCACAGGTTACTGCCTTTCTTCCTCCGTTCCACAATGTAGCCGAGCACTGGGGCTCCCCCATCCTGGGTGGGGGCATTCCACGTGATGGTCACGGCCTCCTTGGTCACATCAGTCACTTGAGGCTGGGAGGCGAGACCGGGGGGCTCTACAGGGGATGGAGAGAGGGCAGAGGTTAGGACAGGAGCACAGATAGTTGCCCACCTCATGCTAACCTCTGGCCGCCTCCTTAAAAACAAAACAAAACGAAACGAAACGAAACGAAACGAAACAAAACAAAACAACTTAAACCCAAGATTCTTAACTCTGGTTGCACAGTAATATGAAGTGGGAAACAAAACAACAACAACAAAAAAAATGTCCCACCAAAAACTAGTGCCTAGGCCCTACCTCCAGAGAGTTTAATGTCATTGAGATGGGGCAGAGGCCACGCATCAGCAGTTTTAAAAAGACCTCAGGTGATTCTAATGTGTAGTCAAGATTGAGAATCACCGACTTAAACCTTCCAACCTGTCCCAATGCCCCAGTTCTTTTTAAATTTTATTTATTGATTGATTTTGAGAGAGAGAGAGATTGACTTACTGTTCCAGTTCTTTATGGATTTATTGGTTGACGCTTGTATGTGCCCTGATTGGGCATCGAACCCACAACATTGGTATATTGGGACAATGCTCTAACAAACTGAGCTTCCCGGCCAGGGTGCCTCAGTTCTTAGGGTACAGTCTTGACACACTGGGACATGGAGATCAGCTGGAAGGAGTGTAGCAAGTAACTAATTAGTAATCATAATTAAATACTGATGTTGTTGCCCGGCCAGTGTAGCTCAGTCGTTGAGTGTCGACCCATGCACCAAGAGGTCGCTGGTTCGATTCCTGGTCAGGGCACATGCCCAGTTTGCAGGCTGATCCCCAGTGGGGGCATGCAGGAGGCGGCCAATTGATGTTCTCTCTCATCGATGTTTCTATCTCTCTCCCCCTCTCCCTTCCTCTCTCTCTAAAATCAATAAAGAAAAATATTTTTTTAAATACTGATGTTGTCAAGGGTTTTCTTTGGAAAAAAACTTAGCATGGATTCAAGGTTATAGCTAAAGTAACATCACTCTCACTTGGATTCGGGATGATTCCCAGAACAGAGAAACAGGTGGAGTCAGGTCCCTGGGATTGTGCAGTTTTGGATATACACGCAGGAGTATGTTGTGCGTGTGATCTGACTGGAAAAAGTTGGGAATTCCTGCCCCAAACGATGTTGGCTCTTACTCTGTCTCATGGCGTGCCTAGAGAAATGATGCTGTTAAATTCCCCACAGACCAGCATTTCTCACTGGCTAAAGGCCCCATCCTGACCGCTGAGTTCCCCACTGAGCATGGGGCTACCTAACTGACCGATAGGATTTCCAGCAAACACTTCGTCTGTCTCCAGAGGGTCGCTCACTCCTTCTGAATTGACGGCCAGGATACGAAACTGGTAGGCTTTCCCCTCTTCCACTTTGTTGGTGGAGAACTTGGTGACTTTGCTGTCCACCTCGCCTATTTTAATCCAGGACTTCTTGCCGACTGCCCTCCGTTCCACTATGAACTGTGTCACAGGCCGCCCACCATTGTCCTTTGGGGCCTTCCACTTCATGTGCACACAATCACCCGAGAGCTCCAGGAACTCCACTCGGCCCTGGGGAGGCTTGGGCCGGTCTGAGGACAGAAGATGGCGTCAGAATGGGGCTTTGGAGCAAAGGGTCAGAGGGATTCGTCCCACTCACTGGAGGTCCAGCCAGACTGGAACATAGCTGGATTCTGAACTTTCTGGATTCCCCACCCTTCCCTGTGTCCACTGCTCCTCCTTCTAAGACCTGTCCAAAGAATTTGATCCTTGCCCCCCCGAGACTCCTGTCTGCCTAGGACTGGATGGACTAAACCCCTGAGGGGCCTCGGCAGATCCCCTCGTCTCCTTCCAGACAAGATCTCCCCCTCTTCTGAACGTCCAGAGCTCCAGTGTTCTCTGGTATCACAGTCTGCCTTATGTTATGATCACACGTCTACAGTTTTCTGTCTCTTTTCGGTTGAGGGACGGTTGGGGATACTTCACCTGTGTGTCCTCAGGACTGAGAACACAGAGAAGGTGCAAAGTCTTGCCATTAAACTGAAACCTTCCCACCCCACAGCTTGATGGAGACGCAGGAGGAGGAGGTGGTGATGGTGTGTGTGTTGCATGCAGAATATGAGTTCACCAAGGCCAGCAGCTTCTCATCTCTTTCCTCAACCTTATGTTCATACTCATCTCAAATCCCATTCCCACCCTTATTCCTCCAATCTCATTTTATCCTCAACTCCGTCTCACATGCCCTCACCCCCAGCTCCAGTACTCTTCCCAAACAATCTCACTTTCATCCCCCAAATCCCACCTCTTTTACCTGACTGCCACCATACTTCCAACCACGTCCTCACCTCCAAGTCAATAACAACACTCGAGTCCCATGTGAAGGTCTACTGTGTGCTATGCACTCTGCTGTGTGCTTTATTCACTTGAAATAGATAACTAAAAAATCACCCTGTTCCACAAGAGAAACTGAGGCTCAAGGCCACCTAGTTAGGAAGTGAGGCTTCTGGCTACAAAGCCAGCACTCCAATGCCATTCTCAATCCAAACTCCAGCTCTGTCTCCAGTCTGCCTCCTACTCTGAGCACTGGGCAGCAGGTGCCCTCAGCCCCGCCCAGCCAGGGGCCTGCCCTCACCCAGCACGTTGAGGTGCACAGTGGCCGTGGCTGAGCCATGGTCATTCTTGAGCTTGAGCAGGACAAGGCCGGTGTCCTCCCTCACGCAGTTGGAAATGGTGAGCAGCGCCTGGTCCTCCCTGCGCTCCATGGACACGCGTTCCTCCTCTGTCACCTCCACACCATCCTTGTACCACGTCACTTTGGGAAGTGGCTTTGCCCGGAAGGGCACCTTGATGTTCGCAGTGTGGCCCACCTTCACAGTCACGGGGTGCGCAGCGAGTGCCTCCAGTACCGAGGGGTCGATGGTAGGAGGATCTGCAGAGCCGGGCGGTAGGAAAAGTTCGCCCAGCAGGGGTGGGGGAGGGGTCGAGTGGTGGAGGAGGAGCTATGAGCACGTGGGCGGGGCAGGCGTGATTGAGGTTTGTCAACACAGGGCGGGGACCTCACCTGCAATGAAGACCGAGGCTTCGCTCTCTGCGCCCTTGGCCCGGAATGTATACTTGCCCTCGTGCTCTGGGCCCATATTGGGGAAGATGAGCTTGTGCACTGCACCCTGCTTCACGATCTGCACGCCTGGCAGGTCCGTGATCTGGGGGGCGAGGGGTGGGCGTGAGTGCGAGTATATCCCCGCTGAACCCCTTCCTCCTTGGACCCCTTCCCTAGACCCTGCTCCAACCTCCTTGCCGTCCTTCAGCCACACACCCTCCACCTTCTCGTCGTTCAGCACTACACACAGCTCAGCCGGGCTGCCGGTGGCCGCGTGCACGTCGGACATCCCGCTCTTCACGGTGGCCAGACGCTCTGGGGAGAAAGGGAGCAGGGGCTGTGGGAAGGGGCAGGTGTGCCACGTCTACCAAAATCATTTATAATGAGCAGGAGGTTTGGAAACGATCAATGGGTGATTGGGGAATGGTGAAGGGTTGGGGAAAAGTCAGTGGCATTGGGAAAAGGTGACCAGGAAGACTTGGAGATGACTAATGGGGGAAGGGGTAGTCGATCTTCGGAATGGTCAGTGGGGACTTAGGATGCTCAGTCTAAGAAGGGGAATAGATGGTGGAGGTGCAGGTGGTTAGTGGAGTTGGGATGTTTAGTGGTGGTTTTGCTGCTCTGTGGGATGCCCAGGGTTATCGGGAATTGAGGGTGGTAAGGGGTCAGTGGGGAATGGTCAAGGCTAGTGAGTAGGGGCTGGTCAGAGTCAAGGGGTGTGGGATGATCACGGTTGCTGGGGACAGTCAGAAGCTGGAAGTAAAGGATGGATGAAGTCAAGGGATTTCGGATAGAGTTTGAGAGAGGGGGGATGATCAGGGTCTAGGAGGTCGAGATGTTCAGGGCCTGGGACGTCAGAGATGGTCAGAATTTGGGAGATGGGGGTGGTCAGAATGGGGAGGTAGAAACTGATCCTAGTCTGGGGGAGGGTTGAGGTCAGCAGGGGAGCTGACCCATGTCCAGGGTAGGGAATATTAGGGTCAGTGGGGACTGACAGAGTGGGTGTGTACCCTCCACGGTGACTACAGCAGTACTGCAGTATTCAGTGGGGTCCCCATCCTGCATTGCCACCACGGTGTACTCGCCACCGTCACTGAGCTGTGCATCTTCAATGATCAGCTCTGCTCGCTTGCCCTCATGGCTCATGCTGTACTTGGTGCTGCGCTCCAGCAGCTGCCCGTCCTTCTTCCAGCGCAGTGTCACATTCTTGGATGTCAGCTCACACTCAAGGCATGCACGGCTCCTCTCTTTCACACGTACATTCTTGAGGGTGCTCACAAACTTGATGGGGATGCCTGTGGACAGATAAACACTTGGACCTGCCCCCAATCTCTACATCCTTTTCTGCAGCTACTTGCTGTCCTGCTCCTCTTTTTGGCCCCAGAAAAATCAGGCACTTGTGACATGGAGTGTGTTTGTGTGCAATGTGTGGCCCATGGAGGCACCTGGCAGGGAGAGTCCCACCTCTGCTCCTTACTTGCTAGCTGACTGTATGCAATGCATTCATTCTCCGAGTCAGTTTCCTCACATGTAAAATGGGATAAATATCCCCTTATAACTCCAGCCATAATTGCATTGTCTCTCTGGTGTCTGGGTCTTTACACATGCTATTCCCTATGCCGAGAATGTCCTTTCCTCTTTCTCCTTCTCTGAAAGCTGAACTATTTTTTGTTCTTCTTGGTAAAGCTTGGCCATCACCTCATCACATTCTTTCTGACATTGCCAGGTGGTGCCTCTTCTTTGGGCTCCTATAGCTTCTGTGTCTCCCCCCCTCACAGTAATGATAGTTCCATGTCACATGTGTCAAGTGTGGTTCACATGTATGACACGCTTCTTGGTGTACCCACCATCATGTGCAATTCTCCAAACTAGTTACAAGAATGTGAATAGTCAAGAGTGATGTGCTGAAATATATTAGAGACATAAAGGCCAATAATTTCTTGGCCCATGATTTCCCAGCTGACAATAAGACCCCAGTGTATCTTGACTCATTGCTGGAGAACTTCTGTTCTAATTCCATTTCCACATGTGCCTCTTCCACTAGACTAGGAGTTAGTGGAGAGGTGAACCCTGTCTCTCGTTCCCATCAAAGGGCCTTGCAAAGAGGAGATGGGTGGATGGGTGGGCAGATGGGTGGATGGATGGAGGGATGGATGGATGGATGGATGACTGCCCATATGGAGGTTGCTGTGCATAAAGCCCAACCCTCGAGCTCTGGCCCAATCACTCACGGTCAATAGTGAGCTGGGCCTTCTGTACCAGATCCCCCACCTCAGCAGAGAACTCGCCACTGTCACTGAGTCTGGCGTCCTTAATCTTAAGCGTGTGGGTCAGACCATCCTCCGACACTGTGATTTCATACTTTTCATCCCTCTTCAGCTCCTTCCCATTGAACTTCCACACAAAGTTGGGCACTTTCTTGGAGAGGCGGATCTCAAATACAGCTGTCTGGCGCTCCGTCACCTTCATTGGCTTCATCTCTCCCAAGAACTTCAGCGGCTCATCTGCAGCAAAAAGCAGGAGGGGCAGTCATTGGGCTGCAGCCCAGGTCTCTCCTGAGGAGTGGGATGGTGAAGGGAGCATGGAGACTCGGGTGTCATTGGTCTCCTGTAGCCCACAGTTAGGGAAAGTATCCTTCCTTTCACTCTGCTCATGAATCTTGGAGATCCCTCTCATGGTTTATATGATCTCCTCCCCAGTGATCCTAACAGCAATTTAAAAAAGCACTTGTGTATGCCCTGGCCAGTGTGGCTCAGTTGCTTGAGCACTGTCTGGTGTACCAGAAGGTCGCTGGTTCGATTTCTAGTCAGGGCACATGCCCAGGTTGCCTCTCTCTCTCCCTTTCTCTAAAATCAATAAAAATATAGTTTAAAAAAGAGCACTTGTGTAGTTTTAGATATGTGTCAGGCACAATTCTAGCCAATGTGCACATATTAATGCATCTGATTCCCACACAGGTAGGTTCTACTATTATTCCCCATTTTACAGATGGGGAAACGGAGGTAAAGAGAAGTGAAATAACTTGCCCCAAATCACACAGCTCATTAAGTAACAGAAGCTGGGATTTGAACCCCAACAGTCTAATTCCAGAGACTGTGTTCTTAACTGCATACTACACTGGCCCACGGCACTTACTATCTCACAGTCCTCTCCCTACTCTACTTGTGCCCCTGCTACATGAACTCCCATCCCCACGCAGTCCTTTCCTGCATCGCCCCACAGTCCTCTCTTCCATATCCCCATGGGCCCCATCCATGGCTATTCCTCCCCTCGACCCTGACCATGTCCTCCTTGTGCCCCCTGATGCCCGCTCATACCCAGCACTCTGAGCTCTGCAGTCATCCGCTTGTCGCCCACAGACAGGCTGTAGATGCCTGCGTCATTCATATTCACATTGGTAATAACCAGCGTATACTTGGTGCCCATCTGCTTCACATCATACTTGCCCAGGGAGTACTGGATCCTCAGTGGTTCACTACCCTGCGTCATGAAACAGGCAGAAAAGCTGATGAAGTGGTTTAGGAGACTTTCAGACGTCCCCATTCCTCAAGGCCAGCCTGAGCTGGAAGGTGCCATGTCTACCTCTCTAAGATCCTAAAACACACCCAGAGGCCCTCTAAGATCTCTCTAGCCTATCATCTGGTTCAGTGGGATCCAGGGTCCCTGCCTTCCCTAAGGCCTGGACTCTTAATATACATGAGTTTATTAGATGCTTTCTCTTAGAGGCACAGATCTTCAGTGACCTTCAGGACTATCTAATCCAGCCTTTCAGTTGGGTAGACTGAGGCACAGAGGAAAGTAGATGTCTCAAATTAAATGGCAAAGTGGTAGAACAGCTAAGAATAGAGCCCAGCTCCCAGCTACTTTCAACCATACCAGGAAGCATCCTCTTGATGGGATGGAAGAGAGGACATGGCTGATGGATAATAAGAGGGTCTGTGAAGGGAAGGAGTACAGAGAGGAAATGATATTGCCAGGGTGGACCCTGACTAGGTACTCTCCCACCTTGACCCATGTCATCTTGGTATTGGGGTCCTTCAGCTCCATGATGCACTCAAAGGCCACCGTGGTGTCAATCTTGGTCTCTATGTCTTCCAGGGGCTTCAGAATCCGGATGGTCTGAGAGATTGTGATAACAAAGTGGCAGTGTCAAGGGCACCTGAGCCTGTCCAGTCTGTGTCCCCAATCCTGGAGGAGCGCCCCAAAGGTTTGGGGAGAAATGACTAGACTGATCAGATAGTCAGGCTTCCCCCTACCTCCTGCCACTGATCAACTGGAAGATTTAGGGGGAGACAGATATGCTAGGGGATGAGAAAAGCACCATCACTTGCAGTTACTATGGACCTAGACCCAATACATAGATTTTCTAATTCCAGTGTAGATGCATAATGACAAGTTGGGTGAGTAAAAGAATGACACCACCACCACAAAAAACAAATGAAAGAGGAAAGTATAATTTTCATTTGGCAAATGAGGAAACTGAGGTTCAGAGAGATACCCATGTTCACACAGCTAATAAGGCAGTAGAACTGGGATATGAACCCAGGTCTGTCTGACTCCAAGTCCAGGCAAGTATATTAGGGAGTGGTGAAGACAGGAGAGGCAGAAGGAAGGTGACTTGAGTTCCTTTCCTGCTTTCGATGTAGAGGGTATGCTTTTGAGTATGTGTGTGCAGGCCAGGAGACACACAGGCACTAGCACTTTCGGTGAGACCCAGGCCCATCCTGCTGACCCCGGTTCCCCCATGGGTACTGACCTCCACCTCTACTTTTTTCATCCCTTTGAGCTTCTTGAGCAGCCCCCGGAAGTCAGTGAAACCGTACTCCATGCAGACCTTCTCAAAGTCCTTCTTGGGCACGTTGGACAAAATCTCCAGCATCTCTTTCTCATCTGTCACCTTCTTCTCCTTCTTCTTGGGAGCAGGGGGAGCCCTGGGAGGAGGTGGGTGTCAAGTTTGAACTCAGCAACTCCCTCCGAAGACAGAGGGAACATCTCCTGACCTTGAGATACCCCTCCCCGCTTCATGGATTCTTGGAGCCTGGACCATTAAATCAAAGCCCTGTTGAAAGGCCTTCAAGAAGCTCTAGCCTGAATGGTTGGGGATAGTATCCTGGGTAGAGGAGCCTTCCAGCCTCACCTCTTCTTCAACATCTTTTTGAAATCCATTTTCTCTTGACCTGAGGACAGAGAGAGGGACAGGTTCAGACAGGAGGATTTGGTCATTAAGAAGAAAGGCCAGGAGGAGGGGCTGGCTCACCCTCTGTCACCAGCAAGGACACGGTATAGATGGCATCTGCATGGTCATTGCTTGCAATGCACTTGTAGTTGTCAGAGTCATCCGAGGTCAGTGGCTCCAGCTGGATCAGAGTCAGGCCATTAGTAAGGGACAGGGGAGGGGACCACAGGGAGATTTTCTGTGGGAAAAGAGGGCATACTGGGGGGCTGGGGGAGGAGCTGAGTGTTGGGTGTATGTGTGGAGGATTGAACAGCCTCTATGATTTGGAGGGACCAGGTAGCAGTCAGTATGAGCATGTGTGTTTGTAGCCTGGTTCTGTATCAGATTCTCCTCCTTGGATATGAGCTCCTGGAAGACAGGAACTTCCTCCAGGTTGTAATTCTATCTGAAGTTTCTGACAATGGGCTGAGTACTCCTTCTTTTAACACATATTTATTCCTCCATACCAGGCACTGGGCTGAGCCCCTCAGGGAGCAGGGGTGAATAAGGCTGTCTTGGTGCTGTAGCATGGAACTGACATCCCAGTGGGCTCTCAGAAAGGGCTTGCTGAGTGAATGAGTTTGTGCAAGGGGTGGTGAATAGGGGACACTTGGGGACTAGGGGTCCAATAATGGGTCTTTGTGAGGAGAAGAAACCAACTGTGATTTCTGGGGGAGTGGGGAGGCTCTTTGCTCTTCACAATGGAAGCTGGGGGCAGGACCAATAGGGACAGGAGTAATTATAGGCCTAGGTCTATCCCTCTTCCTCAACCTCTGGTCTGGAACCAGAAGTTGCAGAAGCTGGTTAGACCTAAGGATTATTGACCCTTGGCAAGACTCTTCTGGAAGGCTCTCCTGAAAAGCCCAGGAACCCTACCCTCACTCCTGCTTTATGACCAGCCCCTCCCTCCATCCCTCCAACTCAGCCCGCTCCACTCACTATGGTCCTGCCCTTTCTAGCCATGTCCATAGTTTTGGTCTCCTGTTCCTTTAGGCTCACTCACTCTCTGGAAACCTCCTCCTTTTTTGTTTGTGACTGTCCCCTCCTCATTCTGGCTTTGCTCTAGCTCTGCCCTGCTCCTAAGTCTGGTCCCCTGCTCACTCTGGGAAAGCCCAGCTCCTGACTGGACTCTCTTATCCTGCCCCTCCGCTAGGGCAATGACAGCCTCTTTCCCCATCTCCCAGTTCTGGGGTCTTGCTGTGATTGTCTTGTGGGAGAGAGGACCTGTGGCTCCTTGGGGCGGGGTCCCCCCCTGGCCTCATGGGTAACTGGATCTCAGGCTCAGGCCCCCACCTTCAGCACGTGCTCCTTGTTAACGCTGTCGTAGAACATCTTGGCAGATTCCTTGATGGGGATGCCGCTTTCCCTCTTCCAGGAGATGTTGGGTTTGGGTTCCCCCCGCACCTGGGCTCGGAACACAGCTTTATCCCCTGCAGTGGGCCCCGGGTGCATGTTCGCCTCTCAGCCTCCAGGCCGCACCTTCCGCCTGCTCCTTGCCCCCGCCCAGGGATCTCCCCCAGTCTGAGCCAGAGAGGGACCCTTGGCCTGGCTCTGCCAGTTGTGTACTGGGGGATGGTGGTGGTGGTGGGGTGGCTGGGGCTATGGGAAAAAAAGGGGAGCACCCAGGGGCCTGGGGAGACATCGGATGGGGTGACATACCCTCAGGCGCAGTGACCGGGTGAGGCTTCTCCACAAACTCAGGGACGCTCTCACCCTCAGGGATGTTGGAACTCCGGGTCACCAAACTGAAGAACTCTACAGTGCTGGACGACTTTGTCGTCATGACTTCCTCTGTAGTGGCAGGTGAGAGATCAGAATGGGCTCTAGGTGGAGCTCAGGCCAGTACTGGAGAGCTGGCCTTTTCTTGAAGGGATGGTGAGACACTCCAGGCCAGCGCCAGCAGGACCGGCTTTGGCCAGGAAAGGAGGCCCTTAGAGTCAGTGAGTCATTGTATTATGGCAAATTTCAACCACCAGGTGGAGTCGACTTCTCTCCCACCCCTCAATGGTCAATCACCCCCTTTTGGGCTTTTTAATTTTAATTTATGTTTTTAATCCTCACCTGAGGATATTTTTCCATTTATTTTCAGACATAGAAGGAGGGAGGGAGGGAGGGAGAGAGAAAAACACTGATGTGAAAGAGACACATGGACTGGTTGCCTCCTGCATGGGACCTAACTGCAACTGAGGTACAAGCCCTTGAATGGAATCGATCCCGAGACTCTATGGTCCATGGGCGATGCTCTAGCTGCTGAGCCAAACTGGCCAAGGCCTTTTGGGCTTTTTAAAAAAGAAGACATCTCTTTTGGGAATTTCTTAATCTGTTGTGCTTGTCTCCTAGACGTCCCAGTCCCCCAGTAGCGTGAGGAGGGGCTGGGCCTGCTCCTGCTTGGGAGGCCTGGTAGCTCAGCTGAGCTCCGCTGTAGGCCTTCTCCCTGCCTTCTGTGGGTTCAGCGTTCATGGCCATGGAGCAGTGATTCCTGAGAGGGACAGGAAACACCCCCAGTCCAGTGGGACTGTATATGGGAATCTCATTATCTGAAAAAGCAAATTCAATGTTGTAATATAATTTTATATTTGGGAAACAAAAATTTGTTTTTTTCAACATAAACGACACTATGCAAAATCTTGTTGGCTAGTGAGTTAACAACTGCTCCAAATCATGGAGCCTTTTCCTTGTTAGGAGCTGTGCTAAGCACATTTCAGAGATTATTTTATTTAACCCTCACAGCGACCCAGTGAAGGAGGTGTCTTTATTACCCCCACCAATCTGAATGACTGAGAAGAGAAAAATGTGTTAAGAAGCTGGTGGTCTGCTGTTAACTAGTGATCAGAGGTCTCAAAAAAGCAGTGTGCAGGCTGTACCCGGCCTGCACATGTGTTTCATTTGACCTCTACAATGTTTAAACAAAAAGTAGCTCTATAGCTAAAAACTGTGAGATTTCACGCAAAAGTTCAGATTTCTGGATTCTCATATTTCCATATGTTAACCAGTGGGAGGGGAATATGGCTGCCCCTGTAGATGGGGTACGTCCTTTGTGGTTTACCTCAGTCTCTTTCACACATTTACGTTCCCTGCTTGGACCCTGTTGGTCAGTGGTTTTAAACTCCGGCCGCATACTAGAATCTCTGGAAAGTTTTAAAACCAAACACACACCTGGTTTAACAGTTGGGTGAGACTCAGGTATTGCTATTTTTTTCACTCCTCTCCCTCTCACCCCCACACTAAGATGACTCTAACTGCAGCCAGCGCTGAGAATCACTGCTCTAATCACTTGAACTTGCGACTTCTGGTCTCACGTCTCGGTCTTCTCTTTGCTCTGCATCACTGACCAGGAGGGGTTGGTATAGCATGTTTATCTGGCTTCGACCTCTGTGCGCAGAGGACTCTGAGAACGGCCTCTCCAGGACTTTGAGGGAGGGGAAATGGCTGGGAGGACGGGTATTCAATATCCTGGCCTCCGGCCATCTTTTAGTCACTTTTCTCTAGAGACATGACTAAAGCAATCTGTTCTGCTCTGAGACCATTTCCCAGCTTTCCCTGGGCTCTGCCCCCTCCTCCCCCCAGGTCTGGTCCCCAAGGGCTGAGAGCCTGGAAGCTGAGGTCACTTGTTTATCTGTTCATCCTCTCTCCACTGGCAGCTCAGTCTTCTCGCTCTCAAGTGGAGCAGGGTCAGCATTACTCACATGCAGACAAGGTAACCACCTCCATGCTGGCAGTCTACCATCGGAGATACAGGTGTTTGCCTAGGGCTCTGATCTCCTCCAGTAATTAAGAGTTCATCAGTCACTCACACACAGCCCTGTGATTGATTTTTCCTAAGCTGTTTTCCTGGAGAGCTGATCTGTGGGTGAACACAGGGCCGGCTGAAGCTTTATCAGAGCCGAGATTAGAAGCACAGGTTGGGAGAGGGTTGCTCTTGGTATCTTGGGCTCTTGAGGGGCCCAGGAGTCACAAAGATTGAGGCCACCCGGGGAGTAGAGGTGGAGGAAGAAAAGCTGCCCCTTCCTGACCCCCCTCCCCCCATTCTACTTGCCTCCCATGGTCTTGGTTGTCTGGGAGAAGGTCTGCACGTGGGTGGTGGAGCTGGAGAACTCCATGGACACGTGCTCCTGCAGCATCTGCTTGTGGTGAATGGTTGTCATGGTGACGGCAGGCGTGGGCACTCACCTGGGAGGACAGGGAGAGGATGAGGCCATGAAGGACAAGGAAGGGAGTAGGAGGGAGATTCAGAGATGTCCTGTGTGTGTGTGTGTGTGTGTGTGTGTGTGTGTGTGTGTGAGAGAGAGAGAGAGAGAAGGGACATGGCAGGTGGACACGGGCGATGGCAGTGCACAGGAGAGCGTGAGAGGTCAGGCAGCGAGCCTCTTCTCTCTGGCCTCTGTCTTCTTCCCTTTGTATCTCACTTCCCTGCCTGGTTACAAGGATCAATGGGCTTGTTCTCCATGGAGTAATCCCAAACTGTTCCAAGTTCTGGGAGGAGGGTGTAGGGCTTGGGTTTATCCAGCGAACCAAGTGCGGCCCAGAGGGAGTTGAGGATACCCACTGACAACTCCTTGGAGCTGGGGAGGCAGTGTGCAGGTTTCATCAGAAGGAAATGAAGTCAGACCTAAGAAGGGACTTCCTGACGCAGCCATACTGGAGTGGGCCTTGGAAGGAAGCTGTGGATTTTCTTCCTGGGCCTGGGGTCCCCTGGCACTGGCGGAATGCTGGGACAGATGACAGCTCATTTCCCCAGCTCTCTCGTTTGTGGTATCGGAAAGTTGAGTTTTGATTTCTTATACTTTTTTTTTTGCAATTGGTAATTCAATCACATAGTTAAAATATAAACATCTTCACGAAGAGGCTCCCTCTACTCTCAAGCCCCTCCATCTCCCAGCCGCCCTCCAACAGGTAAGCAGGGGTGGTCTCTAGGCTCCTCTGTGAAAAGACGCACGTCTCTGTCCTCGTCCCCTTCTTTTACATGTAAGGTCGCCTATTATACACCATGCTGCCCCTTGCTTTTTCATTTCGTACATCTTGGAGGTCTCTCCGCACCAGTTCATCAGGTTTCCTCATTCTTGTTAACAGCTACATGTATTTCAATGAATGCATGGACCCCCCACCTTTCAGCTAAGCAGCATGGCAGTTTTTAAAGTCCTGCTTCGTATAGGAGGAAACTGATGTCTGAAAGAACCTGTCCCAGGTCACTCAGACTGGAATCCTGGCCTTCTGACTCCCAGTCCAGTGTCCTTTCATGGGACCCCAAGAGCCCTGTTCTGAGCTAGGCATTTCGAGGCTCAACTCTATTCGCCACCCCACCATGTATTTCGGCCTGTCCGGCTTCTCCCTCTAGCTCCTGAGACCACCTGTCCCAGCTCCTGCGGTCCCTCTCTGGGCTCAGAAGGTAGCAGGCTCTGTCCCCTCTTGAGGAATGAGGAAAGTCTTACCTTCGTGTGACCAGTCCCTCCTAACCCTCAAATGCTGTGTTCACGGTTGTGGGGGAGCAGCTAATGCCTGGGCTGTAGGCTGGCCAGTCTCCTCCTTCCTTTGCCTTAACAGTGAGGCCGCCAGGAGTCACCGGTTCCTTAAATGTCTGGCCCCTGGGGGCAATCCCTTACTCAGGCTCTGCAGCTGCCCCAGCTATTTGACACACTGCTTTGGGGGTGGGGTGGAGGTTGGGGGACCTGAGGCTGGAGCTAAGGCTGGAGGAAATGCTGGGCAGGGGTAGGTGGGGGCTGAGGGTGGTGGTCCAGGGGTACTTCACCTGTTCCTTTGTGGCAGAGGTCTTGCTTCTCACTGTTGCTGGGTAGGAACTGAGCTGAGGGGCTCAGGGTGGGGTGTGCCTGTGTGTGTGTGTGTGCACGCACATGCTCATGTACATGTGCACGCACAGTCCAAGTGGGAAGGTCAAGTGGGTCTGCCATTTTGCACAAATCCAGGGGGCACCATTCATCTATGTATGGTGCCTGCACAGCCTGAGTGGCCTCGTAGGGACACCCTAGGGGAGGAGAGGGAAATGTCAGCCCTCCTCGCCCTTCCCACTCCTACAGCTCAATCCCCCAATCTGGGTGGAAGGGTAGGAGGGCCCATCCTCCTGTTGGAGGGTGGCTGGACAGCATGCCCCTACCCCGACGTCCATCCCCGCTGTTCAGCCACTCCTTATTCTTTCCTCGTCTGTAGTATACCTGCATGGCTAGACCCTTGCCCAGCCGCACAAGGTTCTGGTACCTGTAAGGACCTGCCGGTCGATCAGCAGCCCTGCCCTGGGCTCCCTCCTGCCCTGAAATGTACCCCCTGCTTGCTAGCCTTGGCATCAAAGCTACTTTTGCTGCATCCCTGGGGGCAGGGGCAAGAATAGAGCAGGAGTGTTCAGAATCTGAGCCCGTGGGCAGATTCTCCAGGCCCCTTGGGAAGGGCGAGTCTCAGCCCAGGCCTTACAAGGGAAATGACCAGGTTGCAGCTGCTGTTGGGACCTGTAGGGCTAACATGGGATAAGTGTGCTGGCCAACAGGGAGGGGCCTGGGGCAGTGACCTGAATGTCCCCCTGCCCAGCCTTGGCTTCTCTGGTCCATCTGACGGAACTGGTGCCTGGTCAGCTGCTCTGCCTTCTGTAGAAGCCTTCCACACCTGTCCTTGAGGCTTCCCATGTCCCAGCTGGATTGGGGTGAGGGTGTGTGAGAATCCTTTGGCTCTGCAGGTCTGGATTCGCTCCATACTCCCAATCTCCACAAGGGGGTGTGAGGGAGACCGAGGGCCAGGGTTCCACACAATGTAGGAGGAGGAGACCAGTATAGGGAGGCAGGGAGTGGAAGGGAGGCAATCACAGACCCAGGAGGCTAGTTTTGCTCAAAATGCTCTGTTTATTGCTCTATTCAATGACCACGAGCAAATTATAAAAAGACACCAAATGTCTCTGTCTGCCGTGGAATAAATATTTAAAGTCAGCAATAAAAACACGTGGCTCCAAGATAACACATGTTGCCGAAGAGTCATGCATGCCCTGCTGATGGGCTCTCAACACACGCATGGACACGGGAACACACGCAGAGCTACACGCAGCAAGACTTCTGGGAAGGCTTCCCAGAGTGACACAGAAAAATGTTTCACACAGATCTGGGGCCGAGTCCCCAACCCGCCCTCGGAGCTCCCCCTCTCCCTCCCACTCCCACCAGGGCCCAGGTCCTCTGGGTTCACAGCCCCCATCTGTCCCTTTCCTCCCCAGTGCCTTGCAGGCTGGTCACTGCCTCCCGAGGACATGTGACACCCAGAGGCCATCCAGGTGGTGATACTGCCCCCTCCCCAACCCAGAGACCTCTCCCCAGCTGAGATCTCTCTCCCCACTCTGGAGTTCCCCGTGCCGGACCTCCAAGTCCTCAGGCCCTTCTCCTCATCCTGATCCCACTAACTGGGGGCAACATTCCGTCTGCCTGTTGGGAGAAGTGGGGTGGGGCCTGAGCCAGGCACCTCTGCCTGGACTACTTAGGGGCCGGAGCTCATTACCCCCTTCCCAGGCTGAGGAGACACAGTGTCCGGTACAGACAGCAGAGATAGATGGACAGACAGAACACGCTGTGGCAGGACACAGAGTGCGGCACAAACATTTTGGATCAAGTAGCAATGGAACCAGCGTTAAAAACTGAGGCCCCAGGTCTGCGCGGTGGGGGTCAGGTCCTGGAGCCCCAGGCCTGGCCTGGCACGTCCCTCCCCCACCCTGCTCCACTCCCCAATATATACAGTAGGAAGAGCTATGTGGGGGCAGGGGCCAGGCTGGAGAGAAGGAAGCAGGAGGGGCAGGGCAGGGCAGGGAGCAGGCCAGGACCCGAGGCTGGGCCCTGGGGGTGTGGCCGGGTGGTGCCCAGAGGACCTCGGGGAGCAGTGAGGTCACTCTGGGGACTGGCGGGACAGCTGCTTCTCATAGAGGCTCATGACATGATGCACAAACTGGTACTGTTCACACGTCTGGATCATGCCGCCCCTGCCCGTCAGAGATGCACAGTGGGGTGGGGTTGTTGAGGGATGTGCTGTGGGAGGGTGCCCCCAAAACCCACAGAGTACCGATCATTTGTGAGGGGCCTTGTCTCACACTAGGGTTGGAGAGGCCAACCCTAGCCAACCCTCTGTTCCTCCTGTCCCTCCAGCTCTGGCGATGCCATTCCCACCACTCTCAGCCCCTGTCCTGCTCACCAGCTGTTTCTCTTCCCTCCTCATCCAGCCACCAGCTGTCCAGATCCAGCCCCTCTACCTGTCTTCCCTACCCTAGCAGCCAGTTGGTCCATACCCAGTGTGTCCTCCTGCCCCTCATCCCATGCACCAGTCAGGGCTCAAGCTCTCCATGTGCCCCCACCATGCCCGGGCTGACCTGTCCTGACGGAGCTGGCACGTGGTCTTCAGGATATCCACCACGCCCTCCTGCCGCAGCTGCTGGCAGCAGATGCTGGTGGCAATGAAGCAGCCAGTCCTCCCAATCCCTGCGCTGAGGGCCGAGGGGATGGGTGGGTGAGGGGTCGGGGCAGCGGGGAGGGGGGCACTGCCCTGCCCTGGTGTGTGGCTGGGAGGACCCACCTGCAGTGGACGATGATGGGGGCACAGTGGGGCCCCTCCTGCTGGGCGGCCTCCTCCACCTCCTGCACCAGGTGCAGAAGTGGGGGTGCCCGGTCTGGGGTCTTCTGGTCGGGCCAGGACGTAAACCAGTAATGCTTCAGGCCTCGCTCTTCAGTCCCGCTCTGTCCAGGAGACAGAGGCCCACCCCAGATACACGTAAGCTCCCTGAGCCCACAAAGCACAGAGATGGGGATGGGATGGGAGGAGGAAGAAAACAGGAAGGAGGACACAGGGACTGGGACCTCTGGCCTCAGCCATCTACATCACATTGCCCAGTGGCACCAGATAGAGACCCAAAGCCAGCTTGGTAGTGGGGGCTGGTCAGCGGAATCGGCATTGGTCTTCACATCAGTTCTGCCCCAGCAACCCAGCATCATCCAGGAGAGGTGAAAAGTCCCTCCTCCAGTTCATTCCTGTCTCCCAGCTGCTTATCTTAACAAACAGCCCAGCACCCCTTAGCCACATAACCAAAGCTCCGGGACCCTTCCTCTCCCTCACGCTCGGTCTGCCTACCTCCACCCCCAGCAAGTGTTGTTTCCCTCCTCTCCCTGCCCTGATCCCCACACTTCTTCCACTTTGGCTTTTATTAGCTCTCGCCTGTGCAGACCTCCCCCCCTCCCCCCGGCTGCCCCATGTCCACACCAGTCAAAACGGTCTGTCTGCAGCACTGATCCGGACATGCTGCTCTCCTGCTCAGAACCCTTCCATGGTTCTTGCTTTCTGAACCAAACCCATTCTCCTTAGTCTTCAGCCTGGCAAATAAGACACGCACTGCAGGGTCTACCCTTCCAGGCCTGTCTCTGCCCCTGTGTACTGGTATTGATGCTCCCTCATCCCAAGTGGTTTGTAGATGAAACCACACACACACACACACACACACACACACGCACGCACACACACACATACAGCTGTTCTATCTTCCACACCCTTACTTTTTTCTCTGTCTGGAACACAGAGAACAAAACCCTATTTGTTTGCCCCTGGTCAACTCTTACTCATCCTTCAAAACTCCATTCAGTACCACCACTTCCAGGAAACCCTCAGGAAGGACACAGGAGGGAGGACACAGGAGCACCCCAGATGGCAGAATATCCTTCTTCTGTGTTCTTAACTATCTCTAGCTCAGTACTTACCATTTTACGGGTGCTCCTTGAGGAGACTACAGGCTTTAGTCAGCTCTGTTCCCAGTACCCAACCCAGCCGGGGCAGGTGCTCACAAAGATTTATGGACAGAAGTGAATGCCTCCAAACCCCAAGCTGCCCCGGTTCTTCCCTAACCAGTCCTGTGGCACCGAGAAGATAAGGCAGCCCTGCCACCCCCTCTACCTCTCTTTCTGGGGAAACAGGATTCTAGCTCCTCGGATCCCTGGGTTATCTGGCTGTGACAGCCACCACAGCCTTTGCCCCCCACCTCCTGGCCCTTTCTGCCCTCCAGCCAGGCTATATCTCAGAGCTGTTCAGGCGGGCACTGCCCTCTGGGGGCTGACTGCTCCCTGAAACCCCACCTTACATCCTCTTCCAGCCTTTGGGGTTATTAGAATGGTTCCACTTTCCCCAAATGTGGCTCTTATCATTTCTCAAAAAGAGAACCCACTGATCCTCTTCATTCCAAAGGAACAGTCTCCTCTATTATGCTGTTCCTGGAAGAAGCACAACTTTAGGTAGGAGGATACCTTCCCCTACTCTTCTGGGCTGTTTTGTATTGTTCATATTTTGTGTCTCTCCTTTCCCCCCTTTTTCTGTATTCTCGACTTCCTCATGCAACCCAAATGCAACCCAAATGCAACAGCAAGGAGTGTCTTCCCTCTGGTGGACAGATTGGGTACTACAGGCCAGAAGGCCAGTATCCCAGGTGAAGGGGATGCTTCTAGCTGGGATCTCAAAGTCACCATGGTCTTCCAGTTATAAGGACAGTTCTGGAGGCAGCTGGAGCCCCCTTAACCAGACAGTCATGGATTTGGGTGCATTTGAAGCAGAGCTGGAAGGCATTATAAATGACAGTGTAGACACACAGAGAGCCCAATGGCATGAACTACAACTGAGGTTTGGTCCTGCTTCTGTCCCCCAAGTCCATTCACTCCTCCCTTATCCCTGCTCATCAGTAAGTCCTGGAAGACAAAGGACTTGACTTCAGCTAGAGTGGACTCCCGGAACGCTGTTTCTGTGGCGTCCTCAACGAAGCCCTTGCCCCCGTCCTCCCAGCCCCAGGCCTCACCCTGAGGGAGATGAGCCGCAGCCGGTAATCCTCCGTGTGAATGACTTTCTGCACGGTGATCTCCACGCCGTCATACACCACCTGCTCCTCTGGCCAATACTCAGTGCACTTCTGTAGGGGCCAAGATCAGGCTGCAATACATCCTAGTTCCCCAACCAAACTCTCCCCAGTGCCCAGGGGCACGGGGGAGGGGGGCACATAAAATGGCAATAGAGCCCAGGCTGGTTTGGCTCAATAGTTAAAGCATCAGCCCGAGGAGTGAAGGGTCATGGGTTTGATTCCCAGTGGGCACGTACCTGGGTTGTATGGGAGGCAACCAATCAATGCTGTCTCTCTCACACTGATGTTTCTCTCTCTCCCTCCCTTCCACTCTATCTAAAAATCAATGGAAAAATATCCTCGGGCGAGGATTAACAAACAAATAAAAATAAAACGGTAATAGGTTTGCAGTTAGAGAGTATTGGGTTCAAATCTCAGCTTCATAACCTTTATGTTACCTCCCTTTTCTGAGCCTCAGTAACCTGGAAAATGGGAGTAATACCCACTTTGAAGGACTTTCCTAGGGGTTCAATGAAATGAGCTGTTATGAGTATGGAAGCAGCCGGCATCAGCCCTGGCAGCCTCGGAGGCACAGAGCATCCTGCGTAAGGTCATGGGCACTGGAGGCAGAGGCCGGCTCCAGGCTCTGCCTCTGACTACTGGTGTGGCCTGAGCAAACGACTTAACTGGCTGAGCCTCATCCTCCCACCTTGCCTGCGGACTGAACAGCACCAACCTCACAAGACTGTTGTAGGAATATGAAAACAAGAGGCTTAGTGTGGGTACAGAGCTGCAGACACCCGGCGACGGTGCAGAGGTGCCTACCTCGTTCATCTCCTCGATGTTGGTGATCATGACAATGATGGGCGTGTGCTCCTGCCACACCATGTGCCAGAAGTCGCCGACCGTGCTGACGATGGGTCCCTGAGTGGCGATGTACACCTTCTCCTCCCCACCGTAGCCCTGTGGCCAGCCAAGTCCAGGCTGTCAGGGTCAGATGCAGGGTTCCTGGGGCCCAGTCCCCACATTCAGGCTCATCCCGGGGGCTGGCAACAGCCGCACTGGCTTAGGGACAAGCCTGGAGGATGGAATCCACCAGCTTGGGCCTCCTTTTCAGGGAGAGCATTGGGATGGGGCTACGTACCCGGATGTAGTTGGCGTTGATGTAGGAGCTCAGAGGGTCGTCAGGGTCTGGTGAAGTCAGACACACTCTGCTGTGAGGGTCTGGGGTTGGGGAGACAGGTGAGGCTGGGGTCTGACATGTGCAATCCTCCCGGGGCAGGGCCCACCTTGTCTGGCCCATTCAGGGCACCCATATTTCTCTGAGACTCTTAAAGTTCTTCTTTCTCCTGCCCTGTAGCAAAACACTGACCCTTCCCCACGGCCCACTGAGGCAGGCGAGGCCCAGGCTGGAGGGTTTTGAGTTCGGGGCCCCGGGTCTCTACCTCTGTAGCATCAGAGCCTGCCCCTTGCCCACGTCCCTTAAACTGCCCCAAACACCCTGTGTCCAATGTTCTGGAGAGAAAAAGCGAAGCAAAGAAAGGTGTTATCTGGGGTACACATCCTAGACAGCAGGGGCAGCCAGAGTTTGCACACACTCTTACCAGCAGGCTGTGTACGTCGGGAAAGCACACGGCCTTTCTAAGCCTCAGTTTTCCTGTCTGTAATATGGGGTTAAAGACACCCACTCCCTAGGATCGTTGGGAAGATAAATGAGAAAACAGCTGTGAAAGTGCTATGTAAACCGTGAAGTGCTTTGTAACTAGAAAGGGCTGTTAAGATTCGGGGGATGAACGCTGAGGAAGAACACTGGGATACAGGAGAAAAGCCTTCCACGTCTGAGCTGAGACTGCAGGGTCTCACCAGCAGACACGTGGGCACAAAGGGCGCTTCCCCTCTTCAATCCCTTCCCAGGTTAAGTCCCACGGTAACAGGTTCTCATGACGTCTGCTCTTCTTCCTGGAGCGGAATCTGTTCTGCTCCAGCTGCAGCCTCCCTGCACTGGCGGCCGGCGGCCTGCAGACCTGGTACTGAGCCGGAGACGGCGTGTGGGGCAGGAAGCTGGCTGGGGCTCGGGGTCCTGGCTGTGGTCTAACTTCGCCACCAGCTCACTGCCTTCTCTCTTCTCTGGGCCTCGGTTCCTCTCCTCTGCTGGGGGAGGGGCGGACTAAAGGTACTTCAGGCATGCACAGGATGGGCTAATTTTTTTTTTTTATCCTCACCCGAGGACATTTTTGCATTTATATTCAGATAGAGTGGGAGGGAGAGAGGGGGGAAGAGAGAGAGAGAAACATCGATGTGAGCGAGACACATCGAGTGGTTGCCACCCACACGACCCCAACCGGGCTGGGGACAAACTGCAACCGAGGTACGTGCCCTTAGCGGGAACCGAACCCAGGACTCTCTGGACCGCAGGCCGATGCTCTAACCGCTGAGCCAAACCGGCCAGGGCGCACAGGATGGGCTCTCAAAGTATAGGGGAGCGGTTAAGAGTCTACATCACTGGACCAGACAGCCTGGGTTCAGATCCTGGTTCTGACGTACTAGCTGTGGAACGTGGGCCATTTACTTAATCTCCCTGTGCCTTAGCGGTAAACTGGGACATCTCTTGCATCATAACCTTACTGATCTTGTAAAGGTTAAAAGAGTGAATGTTACCAAGTCCTTAGACCAGTAACAGCCCAGCGTACAGAAAACACTACTCAGCAAGTTGCTGCTGTTATTATCGCCATCATTACAAGTGTTACCATAGTTAACAGGCAAAAACTAGGATGCCACAGCAGGACAAACGCATGAACCTCTGCTCTCCAGCCCTGTTATGCCCCAGCCCCAGTGCCTGAGGTGGGGAAGCTCTGTGGACAGGGGTGTAGAGGGGTGTCAGGGGTGGAGTAGAGCAAGGTAAGGGGGGGGGGGCCCGGGTGACCAGCAGGAGAGAGGAGCGGGGTGTGCCGCACAGGCTGTCTTCTTTCTCCTTGTCGGCACTGCCCAGGTTAGGTACCAGAAGTGGGCACTGGCCCCTCTGGCCAGACACCAGGGTCTTTGGTATTAAAGAATCACTGTGGGCCCGGCTGGTGTGGCTCAGTGGATTGAGTGTCGTCCCATGGACTGAGAGATCCTGGTTTAATGCCGGTCAGGGCACATGCCCAGGTTGTGGGCTCGATCCCCAGTAGGGGGCGTGCAGGAGGCAGCCGATAGATGTTTCTTTCTCACATCAATGTTTCTCTCTCTCTCCCTTACTCTCTATCTAAAAAATCAATAAAAACATTAAAAAAAAAAAGAACCACTGTGGGAATGGGAATGTCTTATTGACCCTACTGTGCCTGGCACTGCGCTTGAGAGTAGAAACTCCTAGATAAACAAGACAGAGTCCCTGCTCCCAAGTGCTGGGCAGGCAGACGAATGGTGTGTGGCCTGTGAGCACTGGGGCTGAGGAACGGGGGGGCCCCTGACTTGGCTAGGGTGTAACCCTAGCTTCCTAGAAGACGTGGCACCTGGATTAGGTTTGAGGGACCAGTAGGAGGAGTAGGGAACACCCTTCTGTCTAACCCAAGTGCACAGAGCGGGTGGAGCTGGTGAGAGATGGGCTGGAGCAGAACCTGTTGACAAGGGTCTCCTAAACCACGCTCATCAGGCTGGACCCGAACCCGAGGACTGCAGGGTAACAGGACAGTGTTTAAGGAGCAGAAAGACTGGATTTCGGTTTTGCATCATTTTGGTGACAATGACAGAAGATGGGCAGGAGGGAAGGATGTGGGAGTCAGAATAGTTAGAAGATTACTGCAATGATCCAAGTAAGAAGTGTCAGGGGTCAGAGGGCTGCCCTGCCCTGCACAACTCCAGGGGGCAGTATTGTCAATGCAGTTGACGTAAATGGCACCCCTGAAACTGGGCAGGTACCCCCTACCCCTAAAAGTCACCTGGAAGTGAGGATGGAGAAGAGGAGCTAGTCTGAGACACGCATTCACTCACTCACTCACTCACTCACTCACTCACTCACTCACCCACTCATCCACTCGGACAGGTGCAGATTATCTACGATGTGCCGGGCACGACTGGCACCTGGGCACAGTGGCAAAATGGCCAGACTTCGCTCCCCTGCATCTTGTCCTCAGTGCTGCCTGCTGGGTGACTGGTCACTCTGTACTGCCACTGTCCACGGATCGGTCTCCCACAGCCTGTGAGCTCCTGCGTACCGTCTGTGTCTCATTCACATCTGAATTCCTAGCCCCGGGGGCAGGGCTCAGGAAACATGTGAGAATGAATGTGAGAACCAACCTCAGGGTGACCTGGGTCTGACAGGGAGCCTCTGCCAAGCCTTCCCTGCCCTCTGTCACTGCCCCCCTCCCCTGCCCCCAGCTCAGTGTCTGAGGGCACGGGGTCAGTTTTTGCTGGCCGCAGAGAACACTGTCTGTTGGGCTCAGAGGCCTCTCAGCCACCCAGTGCCGGGTGGAGTGGTGGCCTGACTCCGGTCCTCCCCCGGTGGCCATCCCGAGCAGCCAGCCAAGGCCTGCTTCTGGGGTACCTGAGCCCCTCCCTCCAGGTGGGGCTAGGTGGGTGTGGGGGAGCAGGATGAGCGAAGAGGTAAGCAGCCCCGAACAGTGCCTCCTGGCCTTACATGGTGCTTTGTTTAACCGGAACTACCTAGAGACTGTGTAACCATGGCAACCACAAGTCGGTATTTTAAAAGTTAAAAATAAGTCATGACATCTTACATGTTGTTGGAGATGCTGATGGCAAAACTGCTTTTTTAAAGCCTCGTCACTCCATAAACTGAGTGGAGTAGGTTTGTGGGGATTCACCTTCAACAAGTCACCCCTCTGAGCTAGCCCTGGGGCCTGGGGCCAGAACTTGGCAGGATGACACACAGACAGGAGCTTGATTAAAGTTCCCTGAAAATGACACCCCAGGGCTGCAAGAGAAACGTCAGGTCACCTGGTCTAACCACCCCCAAAGAGGGCAGATCCCTAGCACGCCCCAGGGACTGCCCACGCAGCCTGAACACCTTCAGTGACGGGCACCGACTACCGGGCAGGCGGCTCCCTCCCTTGTTGGGGTTGCTCTGCCTGGTAGAGGATGCACACCCTGGACAAACTAAACTCGGGGTACACAAAAGAGCCCAATTCTGGGGTCACAGGGGCCTAGTTTGGAACTCAGTTCTGACTAGCTGTGTGACTGTGGCTGAGCCACTTAACCTCTCTGAGCCTTAATCACATCGCCCTAAAATCTGCCTACTCTGTAGAGACAAAGAATGTGAGAGCTTTGCCATCACCACACACTATGTAGGGGCTGCTGCTGTGGTCACTCTTTCTCTCTGGGTTTCCACAGAGCCCAGCGCCACACCTGGCCAGGGCAAGGACAGAGTGCTGCGTGCAGGAATGAACCAACCTGTGCCCTCACCAGGGGGCGTTTCCCTTCACTGGGCATCGCCACCCTCCATCCCTTCTTGTGACCCTGGGGTTAAGGTTTTCCTCCGGCTGGGTGAGGGGACATCCGGGGGGGGGGGGGGTGAGCCCACCCCCAACCCCCAGGGGCAGGCAGTACTCACTGGGAAGGATGGTTTTGTACCGGTTCTTCCGCACCAGCCCAGGGATGTCATACTCTTTTGGATCCACGAAGTTCATGGGGATTTCCTGCAGGAGGAGGACAGGGGGTGTGAGCAGCTGTGGGCTGGCCCTCACAGATGTGTGAATCCAGGGGCTGCTGTGCTCTCAACTTCTGGTCCAGGGGCTGGCTTGAGTGGGTGCGTTCATCCAATCTTCACTATTAAATGAGTTAGTGCACTGTGTCTGGCACACACTGAGTGCATAATAAAACTTATTATTGCTACTGCCTACCGAGGGCCACTCTGACACATAGCAGACAATAAATGGTCGATAAACAAGAACAAGTTTGAAAAGCAACCTGCCCGATCACCTCCATCTTCCACACTCCCTGTGCTTCTGCCAAACTGAGTAGTGGCTTTGTTGATTTGTGTTTCCACCCTAGACACCCCCACTTCAGGACCTTGGGTTGTGCTGCTCACTCTGTGCTCCACCCCATTCTCATCTTCTCATGTCCTGTCCATATAAATGCCACCTCCTCCAAGAAGCCTTCCCTGATTTTCTAGCAGGAATGGAGCCTCCTGAGCTCCCAGGGCTATATTTGCACCTCCCAATCACTCTGTGTCAAGAGCTCCAAGTCTGGACTCCTCTGCCTGAAATGTCAGGTCTTCTGGGATCTGGCCTTTCTTTACAACCAGCTGCTTTCAAAATTCCCACCCTCTAGTTATGCCCATCTCTTCCTGTTGCTAACATGCCATTCTCCATCTTGCCTCCAAGTCTGAGCTTGCGGCATTCCACTTGCAGGGAGCACCCCTCTTCAATTCCCCACATCCTCCTCACCCTTCAAGGATCCCTCTAGCCCCACCTCCCCCATGTCCTCTGGGATGACTCCCCCGTGCCTCTTGCCCTTCACTGCCCTTCTGTCTACATACACCAGACTACATACAGTTCTACAGTGTTCACTGTGTTTGGTCCACTAAGTATACGCTTTTTTTATTTTTTTCAATCCTCACCCAAGGATATGTTTCCATTTATCTTCAGATAGAGTGGGGGGGGGGGGAGGGAGCAAGAGAGAGAGAGAGAGAAACACTGATGTGAGAGAGACACGTCGACTGGTTGCCTCCCGCATGACTCCAACCAGGGCCGGGGACGAACCACAACCGAGGTACAAGCCCTTGGCTGGAACTGAACCTGAGAGTCATTGGTCCGCGGGGCCGACGCTCTACAGCTGAGCCAAACCGTCCAGAGCTAAGTATGCGCTCTGTAAAATGAGGATCATGATACTCACTTTCTAGGGTTGTGGTGAGACTCAAAAGAATAAAAAACATGTGCAAAAGTGCCCGTGGACTGGGTGTGTCGGCTGAGTCCCTTTCTCTCTGGGCAAAATTGACAATGATCTACTGAACAGGAAATGACAGAGAGGACTCCTGCAAGTCCTTTCTTTGAGGGGAGGTGATGGCGGTGGGAACTCAGAGTGGGAGCAGGGGCTGGGATGGTCCAGGAAGGCTTTCTAAAAGTATCAGGGGTGGGGGATGGTGCTGGAAAAGGCCTGGGAGGAGAAAGACACGGCAGTGGGTAGGCTGGCCTAGTTTAAAATGGACAGTCCCTGCAGGGCTGGGGGGCACAAGGCTAGAAAAGGGGGCTGGGCTAGCCCAACTCGGGTAGTGCAGGCCATGCCAAGTTCTGCAGAATTTGGAGCAGTGGGTCACAGGGTGATGGAGGTCTTCTGAGAGCCATTTGGCCTGGGGGGAGGGGAGCTGTGAGGGAGGCACATGGGTTCCCTATCCCCCCCTGGCTTCTCCCAGGAGAGACTCTCCTCAAATACTCATGGCCCCTCACCCATCCTGCCCACAGAGGTGAGCAAATAACCTGAGAAACAGACTTTTGGGCCCCAGCCCCCTCCTCTCTGGTCCTCCTGCCAGGAAAGAATTGTAGGGACACCCTATGAGGCCCAGAATATGCCAGCACCACCTGGGATGGGTAGAAAGTTTAATTCTGGGGCTTGGTATTAGAAAGCTCACTACTGCTGCATACCAAAGCCTCCTTTTAGGCCTAATCTTTATCAACAAAAACAAAGGCGATATTGTGATCTCCCAGATCTTAGCTCTTAACTGGCTGAGCGCTCAGGCAGGTCAAACTGGGTGTCATTTACTGGGCCCCTCGAAGTCCAGCAGGAGGCAGCTGGAGGCTTTTGCAGATGTCTAGAGAGGTGATTAGGACCACCCTCAGCTCCAGCCACAGGGGTGGAGAGATTTCAAAGGGGCGCGGACAACGCCTGGGATGTGGGCAGGGGGGTGGGGAAGCGGCAGTCAAAAGAGAGGGCTCTCTGTGGCTCTCGGGGCACAGGACTGGGCACTGACGACCTGGGAATGCCACTGAACACCCGTCACCCAGACAGGTGCTTTGCACACCTTAGTGATCTCGAATCCCTACAACATCCTCATTACCTTTATCCCCATTTTCTAGATGAGAAAACTGAGGCCCAGAGGGAAGGCAGCTTGCCCAAGACAGTAGGAGAGCTGATTAACAAAATAATGTTCATCTATAGATGCCGAGTTCTGGGCACCCCACTCTGCTGCCTTCCTGGTTAGGCGACTGACGCGAGCAGAGAGGTCTGCCCACCGCGGGGCAGCCGGCTCAGGGGACTCACAAAGAATTCGGCTTGCAGCAGGAAGGGGTCCAGGGCCTTTTCGTGGAGCTCCTCGGCCTGGAGGACGCGGGAGGCACTGAGCAGGTACTCTCGGGCTGACTCCTCACGTGGGGACATGAGGTAGCCGAAGCCCTCCTCGTTGCAGCCGGGTGTGCACATGTCCAGGGTCAGGGAGACGTTGGAGCCCCTCCTGGAAGGACCGGGAAAGGGGGAGTGAGTCTCAGGGGCAGGGCAGGGCATCAGCTGGGGGCTCGGAGTGGGAAGATGAGGGACGGGGAGATCAGGGGTGGGAACTGGGTGGGTTCCAAGGAGTGGGGGTGTGACAGCACCCCTGACTTAAGGAGCACAAGTCTCAGCCCCAAGGCTTAGGCCTGACTCCCCGCCTCCGGCCTCCTGTGGTGTAGCAGCTAACTGAGTGGGGGTTGGGGGCCCAGTTCCAAAGGTTCCATCTGAGGCAACCTTAACACAGCCCCCCCGGACTCTCCTCTGTCACCACTGGAGGCAGTGCCCAGCCCTGTGGCCCCGGGAAGCTCCCAGAGAGAGGGCACCTGCCTAGATCAGAGAAGCAGGGCTCGACCCTCTGTATCACGGTCCTGGGCCCGGCAGTCTGGGATGAGGTTGCCAATGAGTCAAGGACATCTCATCCAGGAGAGGCCAGGACCCTCGGCTGTCAGGGAAAGAGGGAGTTCCAAGGGCAGCACAGCGGCGACAAGGATGTCTACTCTGGACAAACTCTGCTGTGTTCATTGTCTCACGGCCCAGAACATAGAGGGCCCTCATTACATAGAAAGGGAAACCGAGTCCCAGAGAGAAGACGAGAATTGCCCAAGCTCACACAATAAGGGGGTAGCAGAGCTGAAATAAGCTAGGATTACTGACTCCTCATTTGGCGCTCTGTCCACGACACCATGTGGGCAAATCAAACCTGGTGTGACCTGTACCCAGCTAGTCTCTGAAAGGAGGGTGTGGACACCTCCCAAAGTGTGATCTGGGGAACACTATGACACACTCTGGGAAAGTAGAGTTTTGTGGTCAAGTGACTTTGAGGAATGCCACACACTATCCCCTTGATTTACAAGGAACAGAAGCACATTAAAGGCCCTGACAAGTCCTGCAGTACTGAACCTACCCAAACATACTTGAGCCCAGGAGTGTCTGTGTGAGTGCACTCATGTGTACACTTGTGTATGCCTACGTGCTCACGTGCAGTAACGGTATTTCCCAGCATTCACCTTGGGGCATTCTGATCTACATGCACCAGACCTACACAGCACGTGTTCACACTGGCTATGCTACGAGGTCAGCTCAGCCCTGGGCACTGAGAGTCAGAGTCAGGCGTCTGCCCTGACTGGGAGCTGAGAGCTCCAGGGCCCATAGAGCCCACCCCCCCGCCACCCCTCCCACCTCTCCTGCAGACCCATGGACTTGACGGTCAGTGAGGCGGGGTCAGCCTCAGGCTTGATGTCCATCACGCAGTCAAACACAGGAGTCTCGGGGACGGGGTCCAGGTCCAGAAAGTCATCCTCGACCTTTTCTTCCATCCACTCCGAGTAGGTGAAGGAGGGCTGGCGGCTTACCGACTGGCGCCTGTCCTCGGGGGGCAGTGGGGTGGGTGGCTCTGGGGGAGCCCTCAGGAGGTGCCATACCTAGTTTGGAGGCATATGGCATCATGGACCTGGGACCATGCTCCTGCTCCCTTGTTGACGGGCTGCCCATGGGATTAAACCCTTGCCCTTCAATACGTCTAGAGCAGCCCTGTTCTCACGGGAGCTATCTGCATGGCACTGCCCCTCACACAGATGGGGGGCTCCACCCCCTATCTTGTCCTCCCTGACCCCTACTCCCCCAACCCCTCAGTTTCTTGTGGACTGAGGGCTTCTTGGAGGGCTATGGGGGTTCCTAATTCAGTCTTCTCCCTGCCTCGGCCCCTTTCCCCTGCCTAGAACACTGCGAATCAACTTCGAAGGTGCTCTCACCCCATGCTGGGCATACTGGTGGAAGGAGACAGGTACCCAGTCCTCAGCCCTACCCAGGGAGCTGGTGGGGATCAGACCTCAGGGTCAGAGGAAGGGAGCACTGAGGTCAGGTTAGGAGGCACCTTACCAGGGTGGTGACGAGGAGCACAGACAGAGAGACCAGCAGCAGACTGGGGACTTCCCAGGTCCCAACGCCCAGCCAGGCCTGGGGAACATCAGACAGACAGGTCAGGGGGATGGGGCCGTAGAGTTCTCATCTGTTTCAACAGGGACAGGACGGAGGCTCTCAAAACGTCAGACCAGGTCTGGGTGGAGAGCAGGGAGTAGAGCTCCAGGGGCGTGGAAGTCCCTCTGGAGCTCAGAGAAGCCCGGTGCAGGGGCTGGTGAGACGGGAGGCCCCCAACTGTACCCCCTGCCCTGGAGGTCCTGGAGCTTACTCACCCTGGGTCCCAGCTGTTCCAGGAGTGTGGCGTTCTGTGACCAGATGGGGCCATAGCCGCTGAGCCAGAGCATCCCGCAGGCAAGCTGGGACAAGTGGATTGAGTTCGGAGCCTGGGCTCTTTGCCCCCATCCCCATCCCCCCAGCCTGGCTCCCCAAAGTCCAGACTGTGCAGCTGAGGAAAGGGCCCAGGTGCTGTGTGCCCAAAGAAGGCCTGAGGAGACTCTGGAGACCAGCTGACTAAAGGGAGTCAAGAGAAAGCCCTTCCCAGGGACCCCCCAGCTACATACATTAAAAGGGAAATCTCCCAGAGATGCCTCCATAGACAGGAAGTCCTCAGAGAGACCCTTGCAGGGCCAGAGTTTTGGGGGGGCCTGTGTTCCCGCTTCTGGGGTTAGGGAGGGCAGGGCGTGAGGGGCTTAGCTATCGAGGCTGTAGCTCAGAACTCCAGCCTTCTCCTCATGCCAGCCTGAGGGCCGGAGTCACTGATGGACACTAAGAGGCCCCTTCCCTCTCCACATCCCCAGGCGGCCAGCATGGCGGGGACGTGGAGGGCTGTCCCTCTACCCGCACTGTCTCCAGGCCCAGTGAGGCCTGCGATGTCCTTACCAGAAACTGGGAGGCAGCTAACAGGCACAGGCTGCTCTTGACCGTGAGGGAGTGGCTCCTGGTGCCTTGAGGTGGCGGCTTCTGAGCTGGCTCTGAGGGTGGTGAAGGAGGGGGTGGTGGCAGTTCTCTCTGCGAGTCCGTGAGCCCTTCGGCCTGGTCCAGGGCCTCCATCACTACCGGCTGGGGGCGACCTGTGAAAGGCGGACGGCGGGCTGACTCAGGCCCCTGGACCCACGGCGGGCGGCTCCTTCTGGGGCCGCTGTGGCTCCCTCTCCATCCGGGATCAGTCAGCGTGGCTCCACTTCCAGCAGTCACCCTCGATTAGCAAAGCAATATTCACCTACCTTCGTCAGAAACAGCTAAGTGTGGGTGGACAAATTATTTCTCTTTTATTTCTCCAGTAACAGAGTTAAAATGGCAGGAGGTTTTTCAGGGAGTTAACATCGTTGTGTTTATGCAGCTTCATTCTTTTCCATTTCTTAAGGATACAAAAAACAACCACCTCAAACTCAATTAAAGAGAGAGAGAGAGAGAGAGAGAGAGAGAGAGAGAGAGAGAGAGAGGAGACACGGCACAAGCAGGTTGTGAACGTGCATAACCCACCCACGCCCGCCCTCCCAATGTTTGACTCTCGTGCTCTGGGCCCTGCCTGGGGCTGGAGGCTGGACACGTGACAAGATCACAGCCACGGCCCCTCCCAGCCTCGAGACCCCAGACTGAGGAGGCGTGGGGTGGTCAGGGTGGTGTGGAGGAAAATCGGAGTGTAGCGAAGTTGCTATCAAATGTCTGGAATTCAGATCTGGGTCTGTCCCTGGTTGTGTGAACGTGGGAGAGGCACTCCCTCTCTGGGCCTAGGTTTCCACACCTGGAAAAGGAGAGCTGGGCTCTACCCTTGATTTTTTTTTTTTTTTAAATCCTCATCCAAGGAGATTCTTACACTTATCTTCAGACAGAGTGGGAGGGAGAGAGAGAAAGAGAGAGAGAGAAACATCAATATCAGAGAGACACATCGACTGGTTGCCACCCGCACGACCCCAACCGGGGCTGGGGATGAACTGCAACCGAGATACGTGCCCTTGGCCAGAATCGAACCCGAGACTCTTTGGTCCAAGGGCCGATGCTCTAACCGCTGAGCCAAACTGGCCAGGGCCTAACCCTTGATTTTCTAACTGCTTTATGCAGCCCTAGTATCTTCTCAGGTGTACCAGGTATTAGCAAGTGCTGAATCCCTTTGCTTGGGGCTCGACTGTGGAAGTCCTGCTTGACCCGTTCCACATACTGGGTCTCCTTACAGACTATTTCAACACAGGGTTCCACTACTGAAACAGTATGAACACCGCTGGCTTAGTTCTGAGGCCCTGACTGAAGTGCAGGGATTCCAGCAGCAGCCACCTTGCTGAGTTCCAGACGTCAAAGGTCCCCATTCAAACCCATGTTTCAGTCTACTGCCAAGAAGAGGGACCAGCAACAGGGATGTGTACCGCTTGACAGTGGGGATGGACTGTCCACACACCACTGTGTATATGGGACAATGGACTCCTTTTCTGGCTGGACAACAGTGGAACACCCACAGCCAAGACCCGTGAGGCCAATGTAGTGTGTCCATGTGCATGCTCGCCCGCTCACGCGACACTGACCAAGCATCCCCCATGGCCTAGATCAACAGTGCCGTGCAGAGCGCAGGTCCTGGAAACAGCTGCATTTCCATCGCAGGCTCCTCCTTTCCAGATGCGGACCCTGTATGGCTCCCTCCCTGCTGTGTTCCAGCCACACTCCATGCATTTCCTCAGGTGAGCCCACCCTCTGTACTTTGCATGTGCTTTTCCCTCCGCCTGGAACATCCCTCCAACATCCTGCTCTCCTCCACCCCCGTCACCCCCACACTTTGCCAAGTTAGCTCCTATTCGTCTTGTAGAACTCAATCAGATGTCGCCAGCCGTAGGTCCTGCCCCATCACACCGCCTGGCACCCCATGCCTGTCCTCCGTTCCATCAGCAGCTACGACACACCTGGAATGTGCAAGGCCCTGCTCTGATGCTTTACATGTGCTAATTTACTCAGTCCTCAAGTACGCCTACTGGCCTCTTTTTCCAGAAGACCAAGATGAGGTGCAGAGAGGTTAACAGACTTGCACAAGGTCAGCTAGCTAATAAGTGGTCGAGGTGGGTTTAAACTGAGGCAGCTGGATGGGCTCTGGGCTACATTACACTCGCTACAGTTTGTAATTATTTGTTGAATATCATCTCCCCCACCGTCTGTAAGTTCCATAAGGGCAGGAGTGGGATCAGTTTTGTCCATCGTGACTGTCCACAGCATTTAGCGCAAGTCCCCACATGAAAGCCTGCAGTAAGTACTTACTCAATGAACAGGTGATGATGGGTAAGTGATCATCTTTTGCTCAGTTTTCTTACTGATAAATGACAATCATGCACACTTTGAAAAGGCGTTATGAAGACTGTAGATAAAACACCCAGCACGGCACCTGGCATCCAGAAGGTGCTTGATAAATGTTAAATTATAATAATGATTACAGGAGTCCCCGTCTCCTGGGTAAAACAGACCAGTGGATACATGTTTGCAATACGGCTCATTAAGTGAAAAATCTAAGTGCTGCTGGCCTCCGTGGAGGCTGGGGGAGGGCATCCACCTTTTCCCATAAAGACTACAGTTACTAACCACAGGAGTGCACAGCTCACATCCTGGCCAGAAGGTGAAAAGGAAAAAAAATAAAAAGCTGCTGATAAGAGATGGATTATGCAGGAAGCCAAGAGCTTTCACTTTAGATAAGCAGAGGGTTGATTACTCAAGTGGCAAGGTCTCCACCCACACCCTCTGAAAAAGCAGTCTAGGGGTGCTGCCAAGTATGGGAGGGCTGGGAGGGGTATGGGCCAGGGGTCCCTGGCTTGGCTCTGCAACACACAAGCTGTGACTTTGGGCAATCCCTTCTTCTCCCTGGGCCGCAGGTGCCTGATCTGTGAAAACAGGAGCTTGAACTAGAACTCAGTACTTCTCAGATGTTCCTGCCATCCTAGGAGGACAGGGGACTTGGGTCTTTGGGGAATGACAAGCTCACACAATCTTGAACATGGCTCCTTTGTTTTAAAATTCATGGGTGCTCTTTGTTTTACATTATGGTATATAAGCACTTGTTTTGATATTAAAATAAGGTGTTTTTTTCTCCCCTCCCAAAGCTTCGAATCAAATTTATGCTTCAGGAGAATGTGCTACATTTATCCTGTGGCTTTGCCCTCAGGGGTACACGCACCCCAGTCTAAGAAGCAGGGAATTTGCCTGCAATGAAACCTCATGCCCCTGTTATAAATGACTCTGTAGATGAATATTTAATAACATGGAAAGAAATTCCAATGCTATGGAGTGAGAAAGGCAAGGTTACAAAACAGCACGATCCCCTTGGCCTTAAAAATCACGAAAGCATAAATGTGCATATAAAAAGGCGGAGGATACCCGACGGAAGACAAGAGGCTGCCCTGAGACGGCCTGGCAGAGCATGCAGCACAGTGAATGCCCGGCACACGGTAAGTGCTCCATAAATGTACTCGGTTACTGGGAAGAACAGAAGCCAGGTACTAACGATAGTTCTCTGGAGGAAGGTGAAATTACAGGTGATTTTTCCCATTGCTTATATATTCTAGATTTCCTCTAATAAATGAATACATACATACATACATACACATATAAATATATGTTTATAAGTATATACATATGTGTATGTGTATATATGCACATACACATACACACACACACATTTTTAGTGAGAAACAATATTTTAAAAAAGAGATCAGTGTTCTGAGTTTAGACACCATGAGGCCTAGTTAATATCCTTAGGTTCTGGGCCCTGACTCCCACCTGTCACATCTAAATGGACAGAAACAGACCAAAGGAATGGCTACCAGAAGGGAGGGAATGGGGGGATGGGTGAAAAGGGGAAGAGGAATATAGTCAATAATATTGTGATAAGTTTGCACGGTGACAGATAATTACTAGATTAAGTGGAGTCATCACATTGTCAGGTATAAAAGTGTTGAATCACTATATCATACACCTGAAACTAATATAACCAATATAAGATTGTATACCAACTATACTTAAATTAAAAAAAAAATCTCAAAAAAGAAAAGAAAAAATAAATGCATTTAGTAGGACATCAGAGATTGAGAGTGTGTATGGATGGCTGAGACCCACCCAGCCATAGAATAGCCACTCAGAAGACAGGACCTTGATGGTGTATGATCACTACTTTTGCATACGAAAGATGGCAGGTTAACTAACTTGCAAGAAAGGAAAACTGCAGACTGGTGGGGCCCGGTATGCACATTTCAGAGAGAAAGGAGGAAGTTGTTTTATTTTATTTTTTAAAATTTTATTATTATTTTTTTTAATCCTCACCCGAGGACATTTTTGCATTTATCTTCAGAAGGAACGGGAGGGAGAGAGTAGGGAAGAGAGAGAAACATAGATGTGAGAGAGACACACCGACTGGTCGACACCCACACGACCCCAGCCGGGGCCGGGGACAAACCGCAACTGAGGTACGTACGTGCCCTTAGCGGGCACCGAACCTGGGACTCTGGTCCGCAGGCTGACGCTCTAACCGCTGAGCCAAACCAGCCAGGGCAAGGAGGAAGCTGTTTTAAAAAAAATCCACAGGGTATCTGGCAGTCCTGGGAACCAAATAAATCCAACTGGCAGGTACTCCCTGAGCACCTGGTTGATGCCCACCTTTCAGAGCAGGGTTTATTTAAAAGTTTTTCTGGGCAGAACTAACACTTCTTTACTCAGGGAGACACATTTTCAAACACACACTGTTTTCTGCGTACAATTTTGGAGGGGATTCACGGACCTCAGGTTAAGAACCCCTGATCTCAGTGGTGGGGAGTAGAGGTCGGGGAGAACTGGGCTGATTTCAGTCTGCTCATTCACGTTTGTGCGTCCACTACACATTTATTGAGGACCACTTACACACTTTGCCAAGGACAGGGACAGGCTCAGAACAGTCCCTGCCTGCATGGGCCACTGTGGTCCTGTCAGCCTCCGGTGCCACTCCCAGAGATGACGCCAGTGCTTCTCCTTGCCCTGCTCTCGGGCCCACTCCCTACCTTATTTTGGGAGTGGCAATGCCACCGCACTGGGCAGGCTCCATGCAGTCCCCAAACCCTCTGGAGCGCAGTTCCATTAGCTTCTCTCCGCAGCCCTATGAGGGAGATATTATCATCCTCAGCCCCATTTTGTTGGTGAGAGGCGGATGCTTGTGTCAAGGGCTGGCTTTTCAATAGTTCACAGCAAGGTAGCTGCTGTGCCACGCATGGAACCCTGACTCAGAGGCAGCGTGCTGACGGTGATTTAACATCGCCAGCTCCTTACGCGCTTGCCTTTCGCACAGGGCGAAGGGGGTCTTCCAGGCGTGGGAATCCAGGCTTAGCGAGGTTAAGTAGCTTGCTCAAGTAAGTGCAGACCTGACATTTGACCCAGGGCTTCCTGACACCAAGTGATCTTTCCATTCTGCCACATTGCTTCTTAGGAAAGGGTCACTGCAGCAAAGGCTGGGAGAGAGTAAGAGCCTGGGAGAGAGGGAGGGAGGGAGTCCTTTTATCTGGGGAAACTCGAATCATAACCAGCTGGGTGGGGGTGAGGGTGGTACAGCTTTGCGTCTGATCCCTAGCTGATGGCTCCTCAAAGGCCACATGGAATGGAGGGAAGAGGTCCTGGAAGACAGGAGCTCCAGGTCCCAGGCCCAAACTCTAGGGACCCTGGGTGAGGTCTGAGGCAAACGGCCTTCAGATTTACCCGGGGCATGTGGAGGTTCTATGATGCTTCTCCCGTCGCCTAGCGCCTGAATCCCACCACTAAACTCTGCAGCTACTGTGAGCCCGTGGCTGGCACCGCATGAGCTGGAGAACCCGTGGCTGCTCCCGTCATGACTCATCCTTGGGGCTGCCAGCTGCCAGCCCACCCGAACACCGGAACCGGAACGGAAGGCTGGCTCAGCCTGTTCCTGTTTACATGAGCAGGGAGGTTGGTTCTGTCCCATTCAGCTTTTCTTCCCTTCCCAAACGTGACCAGGGTGACCTCCCAGCCATGACCACATAGTCTCAGGGGGCCGAGCCAACAGTACATCACACTCAGTCCTGCCTGGGCTTCCAGAAACAAGGATGCCAGAGCCTGACAGGCCCTGAGGGGCATCTGGGCTAGTTTGCTACTTTCTTAGATGGGGAAACTGAGACCCAGAGGTGGGAAGTGGTTGCTCAAGGTCAGCAGCCGACCGCTGGCAGAGCCGGGATGTTGGCCGCTACCGTGACCACGATTAGCTAACACTTGATGAGCGCTTACCATGTGCTGGGCGCTGCTCTAAGTGCTTTATGTATAGTAACACATTTAGTCTTCGTAACACTCCTAGAGGGTGGGTGCTACTCTGACTCTCATTTTACAGATGAAGAAAGAGAGGCACAGGGAAGTCAAGTCACTTGGCCAGTCTGCTAATAAATGGGTAAACTAAGACCAGAACTTAGGCAGTCTGTCTCCAGAGCCCATGCGGTTCACCAACACACTAGATGTCTAACTCAGGTATTTTGCTCTCTACTCCACATCTTTTGTTTCTCTTTAATTTTTATTTATTGCTTTTAGAGAGAGAGAGGGAGGGAGATGGAGGCACACACACACACACACACAGAGAGAGAGAGAGAGAGAGAGAGAGAGAGAGAGAGAGAGACATCAATTTCTTGTTCCACTTATTTATGCATTCATTGCTTGATTCTTGTATGTGCCCTGACTGGGGATAGAACCCGCAACCTTGGCATATCGAGATGATGCTCTAACCAACTGAGCTACTGGTCAGGGCTAGGATCTGTCCTCTTAACCAGACTCCATGCTGTCCATCCCAGGCTGGGTCTTTGCTGCTTCTTCCTCCTCCTTTTTGAGGGAAGTCAGCCTGAGAAGGAGCTTCAGCCCATTCCAGGACGGAGGTGACAGGCCTTATCCCCTTGGCACAATCTATCACACCCTGGCACGTGGAGGGCAGAGAAAAGCTAGATTGGGACCAAGATGATGGGAGGGTCAGAGGACCAAGTGTGTTGGATGCTTAGTCTGGAGAGGTGAGACTGGGGGGTCAGGGGGCTGAATGCTGTTTGCAGACACCTGAGAGGCTGTGCTAGGGAGGGGGGCAGGTCAAGAGGCAAGAATGGAACCCATGCGGATGGTCTCGGTAGGCAGAATTCCAAGACACAGGAAACATCTCCAGGACCTGACCCTACAAGTGGCTTTGCTTCCAGGGAGGTACCTTTTTAAAAAAATCCTCACCTGAGGATATGTTTACTGATTTTTCAGAAAAAGAGGGAGAGAGGGGGGGAGAGAGAGAGAGAGAGAGAGAGAGAGAGAGAGAGAGAGAGAGAGAGAGGGAGAGAGGGAGAGAGAGAGAGAGAAACATTGATGTGAAAGAGAAACATGAATAAGTTGCCTCCCATACGTGCCCCAACCGGGGATCGAACCCACAGCCTAGGTATGTGCCCTGACCATGAATCAAACCTGCAATCCTTTGGTGTATGGGTTGACGCTCCAACCAGCTGAGCCACACCGGCCAGGGCAGGGAAGTTGCTTTTTGTAGTGGCTCACAGCAAAAGCTTTGGAGTCTCACAGACTTAGGTTTGAGGCCTGCCTTTGCCATTTACTACCTAGGTGACCTTGGGTAAGTGACTTAATTCCTCTGGATGACAGATATACGACTTGCCTCTTGGATTCTTAGGATACAAGAAGGTAAAACATGCAAAGAGTTTAGCCTGGTGCTCAGCACACGTGAATGCCCGATAAACTGTAGCCAGAATTCAGAGAGGAGCGGGAAAGAGGGGAAGGAAAAGGGAGTTGAGGCAGAGGCAGCTGTAAGGACTTCCCTTTCATCTGCCAGGTGGGCCCCCAGGAGGACAATGGGTCCCCGCCCCCACGTGGGGAGGGGCTCTGAGGCTGCTGGCTGGCAACTGGAGTGGGCATGGACTGGGGGTGGCAGAAGTGGGGCAGCTTTGTCTCTGCCAGTTATTTAAAACCAGAATGCTAACAAGCTTTCAAAACAAAATGCAACTGAAGTACTCTCTGGATGGGATACAATAAAATGCTTCTATCTGAAGTAGAGGCAAACAGCTTTGTTGCTGCAAACAAAGCCCAGTTCTTTGTGTCTCTCTGGGGCGGAGACCCAGGCATACAAAGGTGAAAGGGTCAATGAAACCCTGAGGGTGCAGCATCACCTTCCCCCCTCTCTGAGAACCAAAAGGAACCTCAGAGAGGCCCTGGGGCGAAGGGGTACCAGAGGTCTCAAGTGCTTGAGACTTAAACATAAATGAATGGGGAGGAAGGGATTGGCTTGAGAGGGCCTCTTGTTCCAGCCTCCCATTTCACAGATGAGGAAATTGAGGTCCAGAGAGTAAGAACCAGGACTGGCACACAAGTCTTTAACCCTCTGGCTCAGTTCTCGCCCACTGAGGCAGCACGGGAAGTTTTACAGCGGGGGTCTCATGGTCTGAGGCCCCACTGCAGCAGAAGGCTGGGTCCTGGCTTGAGGTTCTTTGGTGGGTCCTGGTAAGTGCCCTCAGAGGTCTAGGAGAGTCCAGGTGATAGGAGGTGAGCAAGAGCAACCTGAGGCCCCCCGGAGAGTAGCGCCACCAAAGCCCAAGCCTCCAGAGGCTGCCACCCTCAGATGGCCCTCTACAACCCAGAGCCTCACAATGTTGGCAGATTGGCAGCTCAGCTCTGCTTCTAGAGGGCTGAGTGACCTGGGCACCTCACTGGCCTCGTGGATCTCAGAGGTCTTCTGTGACACAGGGTCTTTAAGGGTCCCGTACTACAGACCCACTGCTGCCTGAAAAGACATTCAATGTCTTCCCCTGTTCTTAGGATAAAGACCAAAATTCTGCCACGGCCAATAAGGCCCAGCATGCTTTGGTCCCTGCTTACCTCCCCAGCCTCCACCCACACCACCTTCTTCCTGGATTTCTGTGTTTCAGCTTTTTTCAGATCCTCTCCTGGAACCAGGCTGGGAAGTAGGAAAGTCTGGAAACTGGTGGTTCTGCTAAAAAAAGTTCTCACACAGTGCCTAAGAGGGCATGTAAGCTGAGGTTCCCTTCCTTGCTATCTGTGGTGGGGGTGGGGGGAGCAGCTAGGCCAAGTGTCTAGGGACACACTGGGGAACACTATGCAGCCCTCGGGAGCAAAGGATCAGAGTACACACGGCACCATGGAAGGGTCCCAGAAACAGAGTGCTGTGTGAAAAGAATGAGGTCTAACAAATTTAAAATATATGCACATATAACTTCCTAAGTTACAGAAATGTCTAATCACTATGTTGTACACCTGAGACTAACATAATATTGTATGTTAACTGCAACTGAAAAACAAAAAAAATTTAAGAAAAGAATACAAAAAATATATGAACACAAACTATTATAGCAAAATATAACCAATACAAGTAGTTTTATCCATTCTTCTAATGAGGGCTTCCACAACAGACCAGGATTCTCAATGGGGAGAGGCAGGCCTGAGAGGCTGGGTGTGGTCGAGGGTCGGTCCAGGTGTTGGGTGCCAGGACTAACTGGGTGGGCAGCTCAGGTTGGCAGAGGGTAACCTTGGACTGGGTGGAGGACAGAAGCACACTTTCAAACGGTCTTGTTTGTGATGGAGAAGTGATCCATCCTAAGCTAAGTGACGTTCAGCAGGGACGTGGGCAAAAAGATGACTCAAAAGGATGTAACGGTCACAGTTATCCACACACCGAATGGGTCAGCCTTGGCTCTGGAAACCATCTCCCGGCTTTGGTGCTTGTAGCAGAGAAAAGGCAGGCTGAGAGGTGGGACTGCGGGGAGGGGAGGCTGATGCTTAGTCCTCAGAAGAGGGGTGCTATAATCAAAGCCTCATCTTTGTTTAGGAATATTACATGAAATGGAGATTTGGGGCAGGCTTCTCATTTTTATTTGAAAAGGCAATGGGACCCCAGCTGACCTCTGGGTATGCTTGGCCAAAGAGTTCAGTTCCTCCTTTAATGAGGACTTTCCCTGGTCCCTTAGAGCCTTTAGGTTTTAATCACTTAGGACTAAAAAAACAACAGTAGTGGGGTCCTTTTTTTTCAAATCCTCACCCGAGGGAAAGAGAGAGAGAGAAACATCAATGTGAGAGAGACACATCGACTGGTTGCCACCCACACGACCCTGACCAGGGCTGGGGACAAACCACAACCGAGGTATGTGCCCTTGACTAGAATCGAACCCGTGACTCATTGGTCCGCGAGCCGACGCTCTAACCGCTGAGCCAAACTGGCCAGGACAGCAGTGAGGTCCTAATAAGCAGCTTCATCTCTCCCAGGGCATTGTTTTCATGTGTGTGTGTGAAGCCCCAAAGTTTAGAGATGTAAAGTGGTTCGTGCAACACTCCAAGGTCAAAAAGAACAGAGCCCAAATTCACTCACATCCAGGGCTGCTGAATCCAACAGAAAGAAACCATAAAAAATGACCTGTGAATAAAACCGTATGGTGTACAAACCCTCGTTCACACACTTTATCTCACTGCACTCTCTGGGCTACCACAAGAAGACTGCATTTCCCATTCACAGGGGAGATGTAAATGGGACCATGGGAGGGGTGGAGCACCACAGGGGTTTGTCCAAGCCCATCTGCGAAAGGCAAGGCGATGCCCAGTGCAGGGGCAGACACACTCCATACTGTCCTCATGTACAGGAACGTGTCCCTCACCTTAGCCTTGCACTTGAGAGGGGCCCTACTTCAATCCTTCACAGGCATGCTCCCCCTCATGGTGAGGAGTCCATGGAGCCAGAGCCAAAGGGACATTCCTCCCTTTAGACCACATACCGGGCAACACAAACCCCAGATTTCCCTGTCCAAACAGTCCCGAGCCTGATTCCTGGGCCTGAGTGACCCTCTTCCTTGACTTCTGTGCTGCTTGGGCATCCCCAGGGCTGGCCAAGAAGTGACTGTTTGCAGAAGGTGTGTTTGGAGTTTCGATGTGTGGGCTGGGGTACCCATCCACAAAAATGTGCATGAGGGCCCTTGTGATGGTGGACAGAGCCAGGGGTGGTGGGGGACTGCCTTTCCTTAGGCTCTATATTTTGTGCAGAACTCTGAGGAGTCAGACTTCTAAATCTGAACTTGATGTTCAAGCGCCTTACAAAGGAACATTTGTTTGTCAAGGGAGAAGGATAGAATACATTTAATTAAAAAATTTGTTAGCCTATGGGACACAGTGAAAGTAGTCCTAAGGGGGAAATTCATAGCATTATAGGCCTATCTCAAATAAACAATCTAACTTTTCACTTAAAGGAACTAGAAAAAGAACAACTAAGACCAAAATGAGCAGAATAAGGAAATAATAAAGATCAGAGCAGAAATAAATGAAATAGAATCTAAAAAAAAATAGAAAAGGTAAATGAAACCAAGAGCTGGTTCTTTGAAAAGATGAACAAGCCCTGGCCGGTTTGGTTCAGCGGTTAGAGCGTCGGCCTGCGGTACAGAGAGACCGGGGTTCGGTTCCCGCTAAGGGCATGTGCCTCGGTTGCAGTTTGTCCCCGGCCCTGGTTGGTCGTGCGGGTGGCAGCCACTCTATGTGTCCCTTTCACGTCGATGTTTCTCTCTTCCTCTCTCTCCCTCCCACTCTATCTGAGCAAAAAATGAAAAAATGTCCTCAGGTGAGGATTAAAAAAAAAAAAGAAAAGATGAAGAAGATTGACAAACCTTTTTAAAAAAAAATTTTTTTTTTATCCTCACCCGAGGACATTTTTCCATTTTTTGTTCAGATAGAGTGGGAGGGAGAGAGAGGAAGAGAGAGAGAGAGAAACATCGACGCGAAAGGGACACATCAAGTGACTGCCTCCCACACGGCCCAACCAGGGCCGGGGACAAACTACAACCGAGGTACGTGCCCTTAGCGGGAACCGAACCCGGGTCTCTCTGGACCGCAGGCCAATGCTCTAACCGCTGAGCCAAACCGGCCAGGGAAAGATTGACAAACCTTTAATCAGACTCATCAAGGAAAAAAAAGAGAGGATCCAAATAAATAAAATCAGAAATGAAAGAGGTGAAGTAACAACAGACACCGAAGAAATACAAAGGACTGTAAGAAAATATTACTAACAACTATAACAATAAATTGAACAATAGGGATGAAATGGATAAGTTCCTAGAAATATATAATCTTCCAAAATTGAATCAGGAAGAATCAGAAAATCTGAATAGACAGATTACAACCACTAAAATACAAGCAGTAATAATAATAAAAAAAAAAAACTCCCAGAAGCAAAAATCCTGGACCGGATGGCTTCACAGGTGAATTTTACCAAACATACAAAGAAGAACTAACACCTATTCTTCTCAAACTATCCCAAACAATTCAAGAGGAGGGAAGACACCCAAGCTGATTTTACAAGGCCAGCATTATCTTAATTCCAAAACCAGTTAGAGACACTACAAAGAAAGAAAATTATAGGCCAATATCCCTGATCAACATAGATGCTGAAATCCTCAAGAAAATATTAGAAAACCAGTCCAGTAACACATTAAAAAGATTATACAGTACGATCAAATGGGATTTATTCTGGGGCTGCAAGGTTGGTACAATATATAGAAATCAATAAATGTGATACACCACCACATAAATAAAATGAAGGATAAAAATCATATGATCATATCAATAGATGTAGAAAAAGCATCTGATAAAATCCAGCACCCATTTATGATAAAACCTCTCAGCAAAGGGGGAACAGAGGGAACATACCTCAATGTAATAAAGGTCATGTATGACAAACCTACAGCCAACATGCTCAAGGTGCAGAAACTAAAAGTGTTTCCCTTAAGATTGGGAGCAAGACAGGGATGTCTGTTTTCACCACTCTTTAAAAAAAAAATTTTTTTTTTTAATTTAAGAGGGAGAAAGAGAGAGAGACAATGAGATATCACCTCACACCTGCCAGAATGGCTATCATCAATAAAACAACAAACAAGCGTTGGCCAGGATGTGGAGAAAAGTAGGTCCTGGTGCTCTGTTGGTGGGAATGCAGATTGGTGCAGCCACTGTGGAAAGCAGTATGGAGTTTCCTCAAAAAATTAAAAATGGAACTGCCTTATGACCCAGTGATTCTGCTTCTGGGAATATATCTGAAGAAACCTGAAACACTGATTCGAAAGAATATATGCACCCCTATGTTTATTGCAGTGTTATTTACAATAGTCAAGATTTGGAAGCAGCCCAAGTGTCCATCAGTAGTTGAGTGGATAAAAAAGCTGTGGTACATTTACATGATGGAATACTACTCGGCTGTAAAAAAGAAGGAGATCTGACTTTTTGCGACAGCATGGATGCACCTGGAGAGTATTATGCTAAGTGAAATAAGCCAGTCAGAGAAAGACAAGTACCATATTACTTTACTTATATGTGGAATCTAACGAACAAAATTAACAAAATAGAAACAAGAGTCATAGATACAGAGAACAGACTGACAGCTGTTAGAAGGGAGGGGGCTTGAGGGAATGGGTGAAAAAAGTGAAGGGACTAAGCAAAAAAAAAAAAGAAAAACAACTCATAGACATAGACAACAGTATGGTGATTACCAGAGGAAAAGGAGGGTGGGTGGAGGTAGAAGAGGGTAAAGAAGGGATAAATGGTGATGGAAGGTGATTTGACTTTGTATTGTGAACACACAATACAATATACAGATGATGTATTATAGAATTGTACACCTGAAACCTATATAATTTTATTAACAAATGTCACCCCAATAAATTAAATACAATTACAAATAAGTGAAAAATAAGTTTGTTAGCTTGATTTCTAACCTTTAACTATTTAGGCACAGACATAATGCATATAGGCCCTACAAATGCTGTACTTGCTGAAGATTTAAACTACAAAGGGTGAGCAGCTTAAGTAATGGAAGGCTGGGGGAAAGGAACGGGACATAAGATGGAGTTGCAAGGAAGATTTAGGGGAAGAAGCAGCTAGGATTAGGAGGAGTTTGAAAGCTTATAAAGAGGAACCTCTGGTGGATTAAAGATGTCCACAGACTCTCCGCACTCCTCCAATCAAAAGGTGAAACTCACTGAGTTCTCATGAATTCTCTCAGCAGCCTCTGCTCTTCCTCTTCCCGAAAGCGGCCAGAGGTGACCTCTGAAAATGGTTTGCTAGAAAACCCCACAAAATCATGCAAATCAAGAGGTTCAGATCTTCATGTTCACTTTAAGAACACTCATGAAACTGCCCAGGCCATCAAAGGTATGCATATTCGAAAAGCCACCAAGTATCTGAAGGATGTCACTTTACAGAAGCAATGTGTGCCTTTCCGTCGTTAGAATGGTGGAGTTGGTAGGGAAACAGTGGGGCTGGACCCAGGGTCGGTGGCCCAAAAAGAGTGCTGAGTTTTTGCTGCACATGCTTAAAAATGCAGAGAGCAATGCTGAACTTAAGGGTTTAGATGTAGATTCTCTGGTCATTGAGCACACCCAGGTAAACAAAGCTCCCAAGATGCGCCGTAGAACTTACGGAGCTCATGGGTGGATTAACCCATACACGAGCTCTCCCTGCCACATTGAGATGATCCTCACTGAGAAAGAGCAGATTGTTCCTAAACCAGAAGAGGAGGCTGCACAGAAGAAAAAGATATCCCAGAAGAAACTGAAGAAACAAAAACTTATGGCCTGGGAGTAAATTCAGCATAAAATAAAGACTAATAAAAGTAAAAAAAAAAAGCTGAAACTGATTTCCCTCCCCTTGAATTTTGGCTGGCCCTGTGATGGGCTTTGGCGAAGTGACACCATGTAACTTCTGAGGCTGGGCCTTCAGAGACCTGAAGCTTCTGTTTTTGCCCCTCTTCAAATCAGCTGCCATCTAAGAAGTCTGTCTACCTTGAGACCACCACGCTGTGAGGAAGTCCAAGTTGGCTGCAGAGAGAGAAAGGCCAAATGGAGGAGCACCGAAGTGCCAGACATGTAAGAAAAGCTCACCCCCACAATTTTTATTAATTTATTTTTTGTTACAGATGTTTCTCCTTTTTCCCCCCTAGACACCCTCCTCCCCATCTCGCCGCCCCCCAAGGAAAAGCTTTTTTGGACCTTCTATCCCAGCCCAGCACCAGGTGAATAGAGCTGAGTGAATGACCTCAGCTGATGGCACACGAAACAGAAGAACCATCCAGCTGAGCCCTGCATGGCCCTCCAAATCATGAGCAAATAAAATGACTGTTTTAAGCCATTAAATTTTGAGACAGTTTGTTAGACAGCAACAGAGAGCCAAAATAGCTGCTGAGACCTGAAAAGGAGAAATAAGCTTAATTGTAAGGTTGAGATTTTTTTTAAGGTATAAAGAACTTCCTGAGAGTTGGGGGGTGGGGGGGGATTAGTCCCTGGCCAGACCAAAGAGAACGGTGACAGCATCTGTCACTGCATATCTCAGGAATATGATAGTTACTCATTTGTCTGAAAGAGCTTTAGCATCAACCTGTGCGGAGGCAGGGGACTGGACCAGACGGCCTTTCTTCCAGTTGTGAAGACTCTAGTTTCCTCACACATCTCCCTAGAACAGCAGAACTGTTTCTACCCTGGTGAAGGCAAATGGATGGCTGTCTTGTCCTGCAACTCTGGCTCCTCTTCCCACCTGACTTTGCAAGAAGACAACACTCCTGCATGTGTCTGTGCTGGTTCTGTGAGGTCCCAGGGCTGCGGTGGGGAATCATGACAGAGCCACGAAGCTATACAGTGCACCCTGGTGCTGAAGGACCGGCCTGGGACTTGATACCTGGGCTCTGGGAACACGCAAAGGTTTTCCTGTCCACACTCCATAACCTGGAACACTCATCACCATCATTGTGTCCTACCATTTATCAAGCACTGGGTAATAAGCACTTTACTTGCATCAACTCATTTAATCCTCCCCAAATTTCTGTGAGGATCTTACCATATTACCACCTTCATTTTAGAATGAAGAGCTTGGAGCTCAGATCAGTCAGATAATTTACCTGAGGTCATGCTGCTGGTCAGTGGCAAAGGTGGGATTCAAACCCAGGTCTGCCTGCCTCCCCACAGCATCCTAAGACCCAGCTACCTGGCAGCTGCCTCTATAACTGTCCTGGTGTCTGAGAACAGTTAACCTTTACCATCGCTGACCAGTGAGAACCTGGCTTGGTACTTCTCTCTCAATACAATGGTGTCGTTACAGAATGCTGTCCAATTAGGGTTCTTAGCACATCCAAATGGTGTTTTGTTTTTCTTTAGTTTCTATTCCAAAGACTCAAGTCAAAGACAATACAGTGTACCATCAGCCATAATAAACACCCCTCAATGCATTAAAAGTCTTGGGTGGAAACAAAGCCACTCCTTAAACAAAGACATAAAAGTCAATAGAATCTAAGCTGCTGAGTGTTGACAGACACAGTGACACCTCAGCAATGATATTACATCCAGGTCTGTCTTCTCTACGCATGCCTTTCTGGGCTCCTGCACCTGCCCCCAGACCAGTCTGAACCAGTACTAGGCACCAGACTGGAGGGCTTTGTGAGAACAGGGGTTGGCAGATAGGGGACAGGCAGGCCCAGTACGAGGTTAACCTGTTCCTTAAAATGCTTTCATAGCTCTTTCCCCAAAACATGAACCAGGATCCTACTCATCCTTCAGGTCACAGTTTAAAGGCTATTTCTTCCAGGAAGCCTTCCATGACCCCCCAGCATTACTGTCGCACCCTACCATGGAGTCCTGTCTTCTATGAGAGCAGGGACCAGGACTGTCTTGCTCTTCACTGTATCACCAGTGCTTGGCACAGAACTGGGCACAGATGCTCAATAAAAAGTTGTCAAATCGATAAAAAGGTCAGGCTGCCCTTTCAATTGGCCCTTGTTGGCTTCTGGCCTAAGAGCTTCTCCATGCTGGGGTGGTACAGCCATGAAAGCTGTGACCTACCCTCCCTGGTGGCCGAGGGCAGTCGCTGCAGGATTAGGGCGGCAAAGGTTTTCTCAATACAGGCTTCCTCTTTACTATATTATTTTATTTGTTTGCTTCTTTAAATTAATCCTCACCTGAGGATATTTTCACCACTGATTTTTTTTTTTTTTAGAGAGAGTGGAAGGGCAGGAGGGAGGGAGGGAGAGAGAAAGAGAGAAACGTCGATGTGAGAGAGACACATCGTGGCTCTTGACCTGGAATCAAAACCATGATCCTTTGGTGTGTGGGCCAACGCTCTAACCACTGAGCTACACTGGCCAGGGCTCCTCTTTACTTTATAAAAGCTTACCCATCACAGGTAGTGGCATCTCGCTGAAATCTAGACCTCATCCCCTCAGAGGAGGGTCAACTTGATGCCCAGGGTGATATAGAGCCTAAGGCTGGGTGGTGGGCAGACTTCAAGGCACTGGGACTTAGGTAGGGAGTGGGTCTCAGCGACTGGCCCAGCAGGCCCGCTGCTCCTACCAAATGGGCACTGGCCTACTCAGACCTCAGTGACTACTCTCAACTTTGCGTACAGCCAGTTAATCATGACATACTAAAATCCCAGGCTCCGGCCAGCTGCCACCAGAGGAGTACTGTGGAAACACCCTGCTCCCAAGAGCAGTGCTGTCTTTAGACCTGGGCGCTAGCTCCCTCTTCTCTGGCTGTGCCACTCCCCATGGGTGAGAAGTCCATAGGGCGCAGGGGGTGTGCCCATCCATGCTCCCCTTTCCAGGCCATGCTCTGGCTACTGGTACTCCAGAGCTCCCTGCCCAAGGGCCTGAAGCCTGCATGGGTGCAGGTACACCCTTCTGAAGGTGGACACGGCCTCCTGCTTTGGGATCTTTAGGTTTGAGGGGTAGCCAAGGAATAGCTACTGGGGCCGGGTGTGGACCACACTTAGACGCATAGACTGACACGCCCACATGCATGCACACAGGGGCCCTGGCAGGGTAGAACTGAGCAGTAGGGTAATGCACCACTTGGGGCCCCATCTGCAGTCGGGCTTCGGTCCCTGAAAATGTTAGGAGTAGGCCTGCCCATGAACCTGCCCACCAGAGACACAGAGCAACACTTGGTGATGTCGTGCCATCACCAGTACCTACTATTGCCTACCTACCTCCCTCCTCTGCCCTGTACCCCTGAAGAAGTTGCTGGTCCCCAGCTAGGCCCAATGGTGCTGGCTGGGGAAGGAGCGGAGGCCCCAGCATCAGCAGGGCTGCCTGGTTTCTTTCAAATGTGAACACCTATGCGCCGAAGAAGGGGAGCGTGAGTTGGAATGTACCAATGTGTTTGGGTGACTGTGAGCAAATACGTGAGTAAGCAAGGGGCAATGAAAAAGAAGACAAGGAGGGTGACCATGTGAAAAAGAGTGTGTGCATGAGGGGAGAAGAAAAATACATGTGTGCGTGTGCACGGAGTGGAGGAGGACACAGCCAGTGTCACTGCAGTACCTGCGAATGGTGCATAACTGAGGCCTGGGAACAGGGCACAGAACGGAGGGAAGGAGCGTGCCTGCCTCTGTGTGTGTGCATGAGAAGGGGTGTGGTTTTGGGAGAGAAAGAGATCTCAAGAGGGAAGGAGAGAGCGAGCAGGTCTGTCCATCTCTAAAAGCATGTCTAGTGCAAAGGGGTGCAGGATGGAGCCACGGAGCTAAGAAAGCCTTCAAGCTAAATGCGCAGAGGAATAAGACTGGCAGGTGCGTGAGCTTGAGGGTGGGCGTGTGCCTCCACAGGGCTCTGTGAGACCGAGAGGGCCCCTGCCTGGGTGACTGTGTGTGGGTATGTGCACGTGAGTACATGAGCATGAGGCTGTGACAAGTGAAGAATATGTATGAGAGCGTGAGCACATGAGTGGAGTGCCCCAGGGCTGTGAACAAGCATACCTGCCCCTGGGGCAGCTGTGGGCTGTCGGGCGCTGGAGATGCCTGAGGATGTTTTCATCCAGATATTCCAGTCAGGGAGGACTGTATGTCCTGCTCGGCAATGGCTCAGGTCCAGGTGACTGTGGTTGGGAGCGTGGCCCATGTTGCTCCAGCCTGGCAGTGTGGTGTGTGTAGGAATAAGTGAGTCACCAGGCATGGCTGGCCCGCACTCTGCCTCGCCTCTGGTCTTGCCCAGCAGGGAGGACAGCTGGGAGGGGGAGAGATTACTCGAGGGCTGTATTTTTATACCATTGTTATGCAACTGCTTGCAGTGCCCAGGGGCTCATTTTAAAGGGCCAGCACCCCGCTTCTCTTGGTCTTGATACCGCCATCTCCCTTTATGTCCAAGTTGCAGTTCAGGTCAGTGGGTTTGGCTGACAAACATTTGTGGAAATCTGCTATTTACCAGGTTCCAGAACCAACCTCCAGTCCTTCCCATCCCCAGCTTCTCGGCCTTAGTTTTCTCCATAACACTTATCACTACCTACCACACTAGATGTTTTACTTATTGTATTTGTCTGTCTTTCCCTTTCCCTTGTCAATGTTTCCCAAATACTGTATTTGCCTGTGCAGCACTTGCTGTGCACCAAACACTACTCTAGTTTCTCTATTAATTTTAGTCCTCCAACAACTCTACATGGCAATGAGTATTCTTCTTGCCATTCTGTAAATGGGATGCACACAAAGGGTAAGTAGCTTGCCCAGGATCATACCATGGTAAGTGGTAGAGACAAGCCTGGCCAAGGGTCCCTGCTGATAACCAGTACACAATACTGTTCTGTGAGGGTGGAAATTTTCTCAGTGTGGTGCACTGTTGAATCTTCGGTGCTTACAAGAGTGCTCAGCACATGAATAGCCAGTGAATGAATGAAGAAATGAGTGGATGAATGTTAGACATGGAGGATGAAATAGAGAGGTACTTACCTTCAAGGAGCTCATGGTCCCATAGAAGACAAAAGTTACTTCAATATCATATCAAGATGGCATCGTGGGGTCTCGAGGGGCACACAACTTGCCTGGCCTCTGGAAGGCAGGGTTTTCCAGAGGAAGGACACAGAAGGGGACATGCACAGTGACACTGCCCATCTCCTTCAAAATCCTCCCTGGGGACAGACACCCCTTAGCTCTTCCTACCTCAGCCTACAGGATTCCAGAAGATGATGGTGGCTCCATGGTGACAATGGAAGCACAATGGGGCACTGGCCAGGAGCATGAGCTCTGCAGAGATTGCCTGGAGTGAATTCTCACTCTTCCAAACACTAGCTAAGTGACCTGGACAGATTCCCTAACCTCCCTGGGCCTTGGTCCTCTCATCTATAAGATGGGGTTAGCAAACGATGCTGACTCCCTAGGTTAGTGGAGGGGATTACATGACATATACATGTAAAGGCATGTAAACAGTGCACATAGCCTAAGAAAGGAATGTGCCAGCTCCAACGGAGATAACCAATGCTCTTCTTCCATTCTACACTGGTTGCTGGCTTTCAGGGAGGAATGGGACGGAAGGGTTGAATTAAACATGCTTATTAGTATAGCCTCTCTGCTGTGGCTTCATCCCATTTTCCAGAAGCAACTCAAAGCAGGGCAGGGACTATGTCTGCTTTATTCACACTATTATCCCTAGCACCTAGTATAGTACTTGACACATAGTAGGTGCTCAATAAATGTTTACTGAATAAGTGCTTGTGTGATTATGTTTATTTAATCTTTGTGAAGACAAATATTCATTTTGTTGTTTCCACTTATAAGTGAGGTACTAGAGGTCCAGCAAGGTTAAGCAACTTGTCCATTAACACACAGCCTGTAAATAGAACAGCTAGACTCAAAGGCCAAACCCCATGCTCTTTCCTCCCCACCATGCTACTCTCTGGACAAATATATATCACATCCTATTTTCCATGGATTTTTTTTTCCCTAGCCAGTGGTGCCAGCCGTGGTTGTAGAATCATCTCTGAATTCTATGACTCATAGCTGAATCACAGAACTGTTTAGTAGTTGAAAGGGACTTTTGATGTCATCCTGACCTCCCACCCATTGTGGAAATTTCCTCTCCAATGTCTATCCAGAAAATACTTGAATGCCTCCAGTGATGGAACACTCATTTTCTTCCTCTTGAATTATCAAGTTCTATGACTGGACCACTTTTCAAGTCATAAGGAAGGTTCTGCATCTCATGGGCCAACGGGCCTCTCTTTAGTTTCTAAGTGTTGGGTTTATGCCATCTTCCTAAGATAGACACAAAATGAATCGGCTGCCCCTGCCACAAGACAGTCTTTCAGAGAGTCGCAGACAGCTCTCACATCCCTTTGGAGAATTCTTTTCTTCAAGCTAGTTGTTTCGAGTCCCCACAACAATGGTGGAGTGGCTCATAGACCATCTCAACAGCAGTCCTAAGTGTTTTGAGCAATGACACCCCCTACTGGATAAAATGTGAATTGCACCACGGGGCTCAATGCTCAACTCAGGAGCTTCAGCCCTAGCTGGGGCACTGGCTGGCTCATGGTGTGAATAAAATAAGTGCTTATTTTATTTTTTTAATTCTCACCCAAGGATATGTTTTTGTTTTTTAATCCTCACTCAAGGACATTTTTGCATTTATCTTCAGATAGAGTGGGAGGGAGAGAGGGAGGAAGAGAGAGAGAAAAACATCTACGTGAGAGAGACATATTGACTGGCCGCCATCCACACGACCCCAACCGGGGCCAGGGACAAACTGCAACCGAGGTACGTGCCCTTAGTGGGAACTGAACCTGGGATTCTCTGGTCTGCAGGCCGACGCTCTAACTGCTGAGCCAAACTGGCCAGGGCCCAAGGATATGTTTTTATTGATTTTTAGAGAGTGAGGAAGGGACAGAGAGAGAGAGAGAAACATCGACGTGAGAGAAACATTGGTTGCCTTCCGTAGGCACTCCCACTGGGGATGGAATCTGCAACCTACGTATGTGCTCTGACCAGGAATAAAACCCGAAACCTTTCGGTGTGTGGGACGATGCTCCAACCATCCGGCCAGGGCAATAACTGCTTGTTTTAAAGCATTGCTTTAGAGGCATACCTAGTTGTTTCAAATGCCTATCTTAAAGAGCGTCACTGAAGACTCCACTCTAAGGTTCCTTGCCAATCGTGAGGTTTCTGAGAAGCTACACATTTGGGACTTCAATATTAGAATTCAAATGGCTGCTTTTTAACTTTTTAAACAAAAAGGTGTGGAAGGAGAGATATGAAGATGTATGCTGTATATAGGATTATGGTAATTTTTCTCCCTTGTCCTTATTTTCTAGTAGTTCTATAATGGATATTTGTTATAAGAAGTAAAAACACCAATAAACATTTTTTTAAAAGAAAATAAAAACACTAAAGTCTTCCCCCACCTTCTTTCCCTTTATTCCTTCCGTGGCTGTTTGTCACGACTTGGGTATTTAGTCTACAACTGGGACACCTGTACCCATGAGCAGGAGTGCCGTGGTGACATGGCCCATGGTTCAGACAGCCAGGCTCCCCTCAAGTGTGGTCAACCAGACTCAAGCAGCACAATTTTACATTCACAACAGGTTTCTCAACAGGGCTGTCAGGTAGTTTCTCCACATTATCCACCCACCTTGGGTTCATGCCACAGTCAGGCTGCGTTTCCTAATCTTACCTCTTGAAATCTGCCCAGCATACTACTGGCCGGTGGTCATGTCCTGATCAGCCTTGGACTCCCCAGCTCTTCACCCTTCTCTCCACTCTCCCAGCACACCCTCAGCTACCCCATGGGAGCCAGAGCAGCTCCAACTGGTAACAGGTCAGAAAGACATCAGGGATTAGAAAAACCAATCCCCATTTAAATGAAGATCTGTGGACCAGCTGAGTCACTCCTCCCAAGCAAGTTCACAGCTAACCAGGCTTCACTCCAGCCCTGGGGTCATCTGGGGCTATCTGGGGCTCTTGCCCTCCATCTGGAGCTCTGGGTGAGGGGGGACACTCAGGTGCTGGGAAGACTCACCCGGCAGCCTCTCACTGCAGCACATGTCCAGGGCCCCTCCCTCGGAGTCATCAGCAGCGCGGTTGTCTCTCTCCCTCCTGTGGCAGGATGAAAAACGGGAGATGATGCTGTTGAGCTGGGACCAAGACAAAACCCTGAGCAAGATAAAAAGCCTTCTTTTCTTGCACTGCGTCCCTTTGAATAACCTCACTCCACCCCATCAGGGGGACTTTAGGAAAAAACCAACGTACAGAGGGGTCAGGCTGCAGAGACCAGAGAATTCTGCAGGTATTTGCCATGTGAAATCAGTAACAGCAGCATCACTATGACCATCATCATCATCATCATCATCTCTACCATTCAAAGAGGGCTTACCATGTGCAAAGCACTTTACATTTTTATCACACTGAGTCTTCATTGTGACCCCATGAATTAGGAATCATTAAACAGGCTCAGGGAAGTTAAAATAACTTGCCCAAGGTCACAAGGCTCATTAGGGTGGAGCTGGGTACAAAATTATAATCTAGGACTCCAGGCTCATGCCCGCCGCTGAGCTGTTCTGCTTCTTGTTCCTGTGGGTTTAAGAGTTGAAAGCATGGGTGAGCAAATAGAGGGGTCTGGGTAACACAGTCTGTGCCCAGCTCCACAAGGACTGCAAGTGCCCTGTGCCCTCAGGCAGTGGACAGTGGCATGCAAAACTCTTCTCCAGAAACAGCTAGAAGTAGCTCTATGTATTTTTTTTTTTTTTTATTCCTCACCCAAGGATACTTTTCTATTTATCATCAGGTAGAGTGGGAGGGAGGGAGAGAGAGAAAGACAGAGAGAAACATCGATGTGATAGAGCCACATTCGCTGCCTCCCGCACGACCCGACCAGGGCCTGGGATGAACAGTAACCGAGGTACGAGCCCTTGACCGGAATCAAGCCCATGACTCATTGGTCTGCAGGGCGACGCTCTAACCGCTGAGCCAAACCAGCCAGGGCTATATGTATTCTTTCTAGACCATCAGAGCACCTTCCAGGACTACACCGGGATCTAGCTTTTCTCTTTTACCCGGTAAACTTGAAAAAGGTTGCTGCGGGTCAGGCAGGCCCATTGAAGTGTCCGTAGAAAGACATACTCTGAGGGCAACTGTGCAGCTCACAGGGGCTCCAGGCTCTGGGAGTGGCCTGAAATGCAGGTGTGGGCTCCTATGGCCCAGCCTGCCCTTCATGTCTCTGACCCCTGGCAGTAGATGGCTGATCCAGTGCTGGACACACCAACCAGGCTGGATCAATCAGATGCTCTTGCCTGTGCTTTTTTTTTTTTTTTTAATGCTCACCTGAGGACATTTTTGCATTTATCTTCAGACAGAGTGGGAGGGAGAGAGGGAGGAAGAGAGAGAGAGATAGAAACATTGATGCGAGAGAGACACATTGAGTGGCCGCCACCCACATGACCCCAACCGGGGCCGGGGACAAACTGCAACCGAGGTACGTGCCCTTAGTGGAAACCGAACCCGGGACTCTCCGGTCCGTGGGCCGATGCTCTAACCACTGAGCAGAACCGGCCAGGGCTTGCCTGTGCTTTTCAAACACACTCTGGAGGGCCTGGAGCTGCGGTTGTTGGGGCTGAATCACGGTAGCCGCAGTGCCCTGGAGGAAAGGTCCGAAACATCTGCTTCAAGGACATCGGGGCTGCTGCCCTACTGCCCATTCTGAGACTCGACTGGGCTACATGGCCACGAAATGCCCCAGAATCCTTCCAATAAATCCCAACATTTTAGCTTAAGCTAGTGGGGTTTGATTTCTGAGACTGGCAACCAAAAGGAACTTTAATATAGCCCCACTAGCATACTACTTTCAAGAAGTCCAAGAGGCCAGCTGCCTCTCCGCCCTCCAGTCCTGCAATCCTGCCTCTCGGACTGGTCCTGAAGCTGACTTCAGGCTGGGCTACAAATCTGAAATAATTAAGGGCGGACAGGCTGGGTGAAGGTGCTTGCGACTGGTGCTGCATTGTTTTATGTTTTCCTCCCTGCAATGGCACAGTCTCCGAGAATCCCAAATCTCAGAGCTCAGCTCCCCTGCAGAGAGGGCCCTTTAAATGTCTCCCGAGTCCTTCTACTTTTCTCCCTCTCCACCACCTCCATCTTGGTCCAAGCCCAGCATCTCCTGCCTAGATTTTTAATTTTTAAATCCTTACCCAAGGACATGTTTTTAAAAAACTGATTTTAGAGAGGAAGGGAGAGGAGAAGGGGGAGAGAGAGCGAGCGAGCGAGAGAGAGAGAGACAGACAGAAGACATCAATGTGAGAAAGTAACATCAATCGGCTGCCTCCCATATGTTCCCTGACTGCGGATCAAACCCACAACCTGGGCATGTGCCCAGACTGGTAACTGAACCTGCCACCCTTCAGTGCACAGGATGATGCTCCAACCAACCAAGCCACACTGGTCAGGGCCCAAGGCTGTCTTTTTTAAAAAAATTTATTATTGATTTCAGAGAGGGAGGAAGTGGGGGGAGAGAGAGAGAGAGAGGAAGAGAGTTGGAGAAAGGAGGAGAGAGAAACAGCGATGTGAGAGAGATACATTGATCAGTTGTCTCCGGTATGCACCCTGGCTAGGGATTGAACCCGTAACCTAGGTATGTGCCCTGACATGGATTCAAACCTACAACTCTTCTGTGTGTGGGACTTCTTCACTCCAACTGAGACACACTGGCAGGAGCCTGAGGCAGTCTTTTCTTTTTTTTTATCCTCACCCTAGGACACTTTTGCATTTATCTTCAGACAGAGCGGGAGGGAGAGAGGGAGGAAGAGAGAGAGAGAAACATTGATGTGAGAGAGACACATCGAGTGGTCGCCACCCACAAAACCCCAACCGGGGCCGGGGACAAACTGCAACTGAGGTACGTGCCCTTAGCAGGAACTGAACCCAGGACTCTCTGGTCCGTGGGCTGACGCTCTAACTGCTGAGCCAAACCAGCCAGGGCCTGAGGCAGTCTTTTGACTGGTCTCTGGCATCCACTCAGTCTGGCCTCCAAAACATTCCCCAGATGCTCCAGTACATACATACGGCTGCATAGGTTGTACAGTTCACAGCTTGGCATCAGCTCTTTCCAAAGTCAACATGTATCATATAACCTTCCTTGAAAAACTACTTGAATGGCATCATTCTGCACTTGGAACAAAGATAAAAATCCTTGAACAGCCCTGGCCTGTTTGGCTCAGCGGTTGGAGCGTCGGCCTGCGGTCCAGAGAGACCCGGGTTCGGTTCCCGCTAAGGGCATGTACTTCGGTTGCAGTTTGTCCCCGGCCCTGGTTGGTCGTGCGGGTGGCAGCCACTCGATGTGTCCCTTTCACGTCGATGTTTCTCTCTCTCTCTCTCTCTTCCTCTCCCTCCCTCCCACTCTATCTGGACAAAAAAATGAAAAAATGTCCTCAGGTGAGGATAAAAAAAAAAAAAAAATCCTTGAACAAAGTGTACTTGATCTTGCATGGTCTGACCCTTCTTCATCCCTCCAACCTTATTTCACGCCCCTTTCCCCTTGACCTCTGTACTCTGGTCAGGCTCTCTTACTCATGATGAGTTCGTACATGAACCTCTCTTTTCGTTCTACCTCGGCAGCTCCTCAATCTCTGCTTCTCAGTACTTTTTACTCATAGCACTCGGCACAACTTGAAATTTCATTTTAATTTATGCCATTATTTGATTAACATCTATCTCAACCATTAGACCGTAAGTTACATGAGGGCAGGGACTACCAATTCTGTTTTGTTTTCAAAGTCTCGCACAGTGGCTGGCTCATAGTAGGTGTTCACTAAATAATTCCTTGTTGAATAAATGAGTGCTGCCCAGACCATTTTGAAAAAAAAAGCAACACCAGGAACCTCAAACATGGTCATCATCTGAGCTGCCTGGGGGCACCCTCCCCCAGAGCTGATGTCAAGAGCGGTCACAGAGTCACACATCTGGAGCAGTAATTTTGCAGAGGAGAAAACTGAGGCACAGAATGGGGGTCTGACTTGCCCCAGGTCATATATCGTGGCCACAGAAATCGGGATCAAAAACACCTATCCCTAATCTCCCAATTCTGAGAAAGAGCCTTTAAAAAAATTCTTTTTTTCTTTATTGATTTTAGAGAGAGAGGAAGGGAGAGGGAGAGAGAGACAGAAACATAGATGAGAGAAAACACTGACTGGCCGCCTCCTGCATGCCCCCCACTGGGGAACTGGCCCACAACCTGGGCATGTGCCCTGACCAGGAATCGAACTGGCAACCTCCTGGTGCATGGGTCGACACTCAACCACTGAGCCACACTGGCCAGGCAGAAAGAGCCTTTTCTTTATCCTGAAGAGCACCCCGGCCTGAGGACAGTACGTGAGGCTGGCCCCTGGCTGGGTGCAGAAAGGTAACCAAGGTATCCAGATATCTCTGGAAGGGACCTCAGGGGTGACTCACAGATGCTTTTACACCTTAAGCCTCCCTGGCCCCAAGCCGTGTTCAGAATAGCCTGGTGCTGCATGCGTGCAGAGGACTCTATAAATAAGCTTCCTAGAAAATGACTAATTTCATAATCGGAAAAGCAGAAAGAGTAGCACCTTTTGTAGAGGAAAACGAAGCAAGAACCTGCTGCTTCGTCCTGCAGTCAAAGGTATCGTCAGCCCAAGCCCACGTCTAGGCTGCACAGGGGAGGGTTTTAATTAGATTCCCAAAGAGCAGAGATGGTTCATTCAGGCCACACGGAGAAGCGCAGTCTCTGAGCACTGCCCTCCTTGCTCCTCGCTGAGAGCAGAAATCGCTGCCTGCAGTGGACTGCTGCAGGCCCCTTCTCTCTCCTTCTCCACTTCTGTCAGTGGGCAAAGGGGCAGAAAACTGTGACAACAGGCAGCAACTTGCTGGAGTCGCCCCCCACTGTTGCTCTTCGAAACAGAAAACCCTGGAGATGAAGGGGCATCACCTAGGCATGTCCCTCCCTCAATGATGGAGAATGTCTGGGAGGAAAGAACTTTCCCACGGCCACTGCCTCAATCAACAAGCATTTGAGCACCTCCTATGAAAGAGGCAACAGAGCTGTCCCAGGAACACAGCGAGAACAAGCCAGGCACCTCCCTCCACAGCCCCCAGTCCTCCCTGGGGGACACACATGCAAACATGATGTACCCATGCCTGCTTTAATTGACACGTGCACGTGACACCTTGGGAAGGGCTCAGCTCAGCTTGTGGTGAGGGGGCTGGGGCAGGAGGATGTCCTCTCCAAGGGGAAGATGGGAGCTGGTTCCTAAAGGTGTTTCTAGGTGGATGAGGGGTCTCAAGAGAAAGGCCTTCCTGTGTGGTGCAAACAGCAAGAGCCAGGTCTGGAGGCCAGCGATGTACGGGACATTTGGAACTACTGGACGCAGGCTAGTCAGTGGGAGTAGGAAGCGATGGGGCCTCAGCAGAGGACCGTGAGCAAGAAGCAGGCCTGGGTGCCAGGGATCCTGCCTCCTGGGGGCGGGCTGGCAGCTCTCTCCCGCTTGACCAAGCGGCTCCCCACACTGAGAGGTGCCGCAGGCTCCTCCCCATGGCCTGGGCTGGGGAAGACTGTAACAGGAAGGGGAGCCAGTAGCTCTGTTGGCGGAATGGACATTACACCCAGTTTAGGGCATCGGATTTGGTCCCAAACAACTTTTTTTTTTTATTGTGGCAAAATTCACATAACCTAAAATTCATCATTTTAACCATTTTTAAGGGGTATACAATTCAGTGGCGTTTAATACATTCACAATGTCGCGCACTGTTACTAGTTCCAGACATTTTCATCACCCCAAAAAGGAAACCCCATGCCCATTAAGGAGTTATTACCCATTCCCCCCTGTCCCAGCCCCTGGCAACCACTAAGCTTTGCATCTCCATAATGTGCCTATTCTGGATATTTCATATACACGGAATCATACACAGTATCTGGCCCTTTTGTGTTTGGCTTCTTTTGCTCAGCATACTGTTTTCAAGGTTCATCCAACGGTAACAGAACTTCATTCCTTTTTTGGCTGAAGCTGCCTGTAAGAATATACCACATTTCCTTTACCCATTCATAAGGTGACGGACATCAGGACTGTGTCCACCTTTTGGCTATTGTGAATACTGCTGCTGCGAACCAAGTCTCTTTCAAATTCTGCCCTCAACATGCTTGTGGCTTTGGGCAAGCCTCTCTCACCCTGGGCCCCTGAGGTTCTGCCTGCAAAGTAAGTGGTCAGACTCAGAGTCCCCTGCAGGTTCAATATCATCACCACCATCTGTTCATTCATACGTGTGAAGGTACCGTGGACCATGTGGCTACTCCACCCGCGCTGGGTGCTGGAGACCGGCCGGGACCAGCCTGCCCCATCTCCTCAGATTGTGGCTGGTGGGGGAGACGGAACAGGTAACTGCTGTGGGCCCGGTGATGTGTTCCATCAGAGGTCTGTCCAAGATGGGCTGGGAGCACTTCACCTCTACCTGAAAGGGGGACGGGGGGTGAGTGGGTGCTGTTAGGAGGCATCCTGGAGTGGATGCCAGCTGCGCTCAGGACTTATGCAGAGTGATTGCTGACAGGTTTGAGGAGGGAGGCAGAGGAGGAGCTGGGGTGCTGAAGCGAGGCTTCCTGGGTGGGTGCCTGAGCCCCCAGGAACCTCCTGCCCCAACCCCAGGCTTCTACCTTGGGCTTCACACTCTGAAGCTGCCGGGGCCCTCTAGACACCCCTCACGGTCAATGCAGAACTCCTACCACCCTCGTAAAGCTCTGACCCCAGCACACTCCTCCATTCCCTGAATCAGACCTGTCTACTTCCACCTCCAGGCTTTTGTTCATGATGCTTCCTCAGCCTAGAATTTCCTTTCCCCCTCCTGCCCAATCTTACTCATTCTCAACACTACCTTTTCCACGGAGCACTCCCCCCTGGGAAGAATCGAGCTCTCCCATCTCTGGGCTCCCCCACGCCGCTATCGCACACTTGTCTCTGCCTCTTACTTTGTTCTGCTGCTATAGTTAGCTGTTTACGCACCTGCCTCCTCACTGGGCTTCCAGTGACTTGGAGCATCCTCACCCCCTCAGCCACCTCTGCACCCCAGGTGCTCAGCACAGGGCTTGAGATTGTACACTGTAGATGTACATGTTAAATGGTTAAATGGAGGGCATGGCAGGGTCTTGGGGCTGGTGGCTCTGGAAGGGCAGACTCTAGCTAGGGCTTCCCAACCCCTGAAGATGGCCAGGCCACGGCCAGGAAGAGACCACATGCCATCCAGACTGTCATCAGCATGGCAGTGTGTAGAAGCAGAGGTCATGCTGGTTCTAAGGGGACAAGATCAGGCTGACTACCTCATGGAAATGAGTCCCAGGTCCCAGAGCATGCAAGTGGAGAGGGCCGCCCTCTCTAATGGGAAGAGCTGCAGAGTACCACACACACCCTCACTGACCTCTCTCCCTCATCCTTCATTCTCAAGATGGGGAAAAGTGCCACCTGGGACCAGGGCAGGAAGCCTTCTCAGCAACAAGCACACTGGAAACGTGAGTGGAGGAGAGAGGCCAGCTTCAGAACATCCAGGTCGGGAAATCGAGGCAAGAGAGGTTAAATGACTTGCCTCAGGTCACACAGTGTGTGAACAGTTATTTTCAGTTAGTTAACAAAACCTGATTTCGTTTTAGGAGTTACTTTTCTTCCTCTGGCGCCCTGCCTGTTCCTTGTCACAGGAAGGACCCAAGATCAGAGGTCAGTTACCTGTCATTCTGTGTCAGACCCTAAAGCTTTCTGATAAGCAGCTTTTCTGCCTAAGTTACTAAGAGTCAGTTTCTGTTGCTGGCAACCAAAGGACCCAGAATGATACGTGCAGCAAACTTGTGGAACAGATAGGCTCTGAGCCTAGGACTCCCAATGCTTAGTTCACTGCTATTTCTATCCTGCCAAGCTGCCTACCCTCCCTGCCCAGCTGTCCACTGTCCAGCCATCTGTCCCCACGTCTGAGCAGACTGCAAACTTGGAGTGTTCTGCATCCCAAACACAGGGTCTGAGTGTTCTCTGCTTGGGATGTGCCCAGATAAACGATGACTTCTCCTCTATCCTGCTCTGCTGGTGGGAGACGGAGGCGTGAGCGTGGCAGAGACCCAAGGGAAGGGAAGATGGAAGCGTGCTAGCCTGCAGAGGGGCTACAGGTGACCTTTCCTTAAGGTCAAGCTTCAATTCTGGGGCTGTCCAGGTTAAAGAGGCTGATGGTGGTGGAACGGCAGGAAACCCGCAGAGGGTGCTCCCTGGGTCATGGAGCCTGGGCAAACGCTGCCCCCACTTCAAGTGTGGAGGGCAGACCCCACCCCAGCCAGTTATGGATGGAGCCTGTTCAGCTGGAATGAGGAGTCCCGGCTGTGGCTAGTCCTACCCATGTGATGGACAGAAGCCCAAAATAAGATCAACCGAAGAGCAGGATTTCGGAGTTCAACGTTCATTTGGTTTAACTGTTCTCCCAGACTCTGAAAACACTCTCCATTCTGCTCCCTCTCTCTACTTCCTCTCTATCCCCCAGGTATACAGTTTAATTTACAAGGAGAAACAGGCAATCACAAATGTGAAGGCGAGATCACACCTCTTGTGGGGGTGTTCTGGTATTTCCATTTAGATACGCCGGCTCTTACCAATAATGTCTTAGAATACATGCCGTCTTCACTGGAAAAGCCCCCTTTTCCCACCTCTGCTTGGAAAACTCTTTAAGACCCTTCCAAGATCCTGTTCAAACGTCACCTCCTCAGCGGAACCCTCCCTGACTCTCTTAGGAAAACCTGGGTACCGCCTTTTCTGTTCTCACCTCTGCATTTGGTAATCATCTATTGACACCTGTATCCCGCCTCACACTGTGGCGTATAATCCCCGTGGCCTCTTCTTACCAATAGCTCACTGTGTGCTGGGTACCGTGCCAAGCACTGTGCACGACACCATTCATTTCTCACCATACCCCTATGAGCTAACCCCGGTTATCACCCCCTCCTACGCACGTGGAGAATAGGACCTGGAGAGACTGAGTCACTAGCCCAAGATCACACAGTTGGTACGTGGCAGAAGGAGGCTTCAAACTGAGTTTGCCTCAACCCTAGGCCAAGCCTCTATTTACACCATTAGGTTTACAGCCTCTTATAGGAACTTTCCTGTTTCTCATGCTTAATACTCTATCTAGCACCAGGCAGATATTCAAGATATATTTCTTGGAAAAACAAATGAAAGGTGGGCTAGACTTTGAGCATATATAAATAGCTCATTAAAATCACCACAAAGCACAGGCTTTGGGATTGGGCTGCCTGAGCATGAATCAAGGCTCCCCCACTGGCTGCCTAATCTTGAGCAAGATACTTGACTTCTCTGTGCCTCAGTTTTCTCATCTGTAAAATGGACCAGCAATAGTACCTAACTCATAATATTGTTGAGATGAATGAACAGGACGCTTTTAGAAGAATGTCTTGTACTTAGTACACTACGTGGTAACTAGTATTACTGTTGCTAAGAGTTTTAACAACATTCAGTCTCACTGCTGCTTGTCTGGCTCTGACACCAGCCCAGTCCTAGCACCTGGCCTTCGGCCTTCTGCCCTGGCAGGCACAGTCTCTGTCTTGGTCATCTGCGTTCTAGGACGGAGGTCTGTCCACTCTTGCAGCTCTCTCCCCTCCACCTGGAACTAGAATTCCAACCTAGCCCGTGTTGGATACACACCTCCTTTATCACAAATGATTCTGTGCTCTGGTCTCTTCTTGCCTCTGGGTTCAGTCCTAGACGTCCCTGATGCCAAGCCTTGGCCTGGACTGCCAAGGTCACCTGTGCCTTGCTCCAGATTGGCCAGGATGATCCCTTTTGACATCTGCTCTGAGCTTCACTGCTTACAACCACCTCTCATGGGGTCTGTAGCACTCAGAGAGGGGGAAGCTGGAGTTCAGAGCTGGGTTTGCTCCCTCTTGCACCTAGGGAGGCCCCTAGCTCCGGCCACACCCCAGGGTCTAGTCCTCTGTCGGGGCCCCTTCTTCAGCCTGTGATTTAACCCTTCTGTGCTCGGGCCCAGTTAAGCTGTAGCAGCACAGGCTGGGAAGATCCTGGCACTTTAGGGTTTGGTGGAAGAGTCCGGAAAACTGACTCAGAAGCAGGGCCTGGCAGAGGCTGCATTAGCTGGTCTGAGGCTCCTTTGCCAGGAGAGAGAAGAGTGTGAGCCAGGAAGTCAAATGGAATGGGAAAAGAAAAAAAGGCCAGATGGGACCAGGAGTCAAGGTTGAAAAGGGTCTGAATTCAGATTGAACAAATCTCAGCTGCATACCTACTATGTGCCATGTACTTCCCAATCCCTTCTTTCATTAGACTCTTGAGACAACCTTGTGAGGAAGGCACCATTACTCCACTTTGTACAGGAGCTAACAGGCGCTCAGAGGGCTAGGGACTGGCATGAGAGCAAGTAAGTGACCACTCTGGTCCTGCTCAGGTGCCCAATGGAGAAGACAGGATGGAGCCTGGTCCCGGGCCGAGGGTGGCTGATTCTCTCACTGCCTTGTGCCGGTGGACAGCTGGGCACCGGGGCCTGGGGTTGGTTGCCAACAGAAGTCCTCAGTCAAGGGTAGAATCCCTCAGAACACAACAGGCTGACCATTCTGAGGTCACACTCCTTAAGGCAACCATGGTCCGCAGGAAAAGGGGTGGATTTGGAGGCAGAGAGAACTGGTTGAAATGCTATGCTCTGCCACCTTCTCCCCCCAGGGCCCCAGGCCAGTGTCCGACCTCTCTGAGCCTCAGTTTCTCCTCTGGGACATGGGACTAGCAAGGGCTGCCTGCTGCAGGGGAGTGGGAAAGACCACTTTTGTGGTCTCCTCTTCCTAGAATGCTTTTATTCTCCTGCGTCTCCTCCTCACTTCATTCAGGTCTCTGTCCAAATATCACCCCCTTAAAGACAATTCTATTTAAAGGCAAATCTCTTCCTACACTCTTGTCTCCCAGTCACTCCTCACCTTGCTTAATTTTTCTCCAGAGCATTGCTCATCCCTTAAAATGTTGTATCTTTGCTTATATTTTGTTTTCTGTCTACCTTGGTAGAGGTTGGGCAGGAAGTTCATCTTTTCCAGCAATGTGTCCCTAGAGCCTAGAACAACCTGGCATGTAACAGATGTTTAAATGTATTTGGAGAATAAAAGAATGAATGAATGAACTAGCTCTTAATAGACTGGGGTGCTGGGTGAGCCAGCTTTGCAGAAGGAGTTTTTATGGTTCCCTATCACACCCATGGCCTCCACTCCTAAACCCCTCCCCACTCTTACTGTTGGACTCTTTCTGTGCATGGCATCCTTAGCCACACAGGACCAAAACCTTGCCATCACCTCTCATTCCTTCCTCCCTCTAGCGTACATATCCAATCAGCTGTCAGTTTCGGTGACACTATAGCCTCCTGCATCAACTCCTCTTTCTCTTCATTCTTACAACTACCCACAGTCCAGACCCTCCTTATCTCTCACCTGGACCACTGCCATTGTTTCCTACCTGGGCTCCCTGCCGGCAGGTTCTCTCCTTCCAATCTGTTCTCCAAGGGGCAGTCAGAGTGAGTTCCCTAATGGCCAGATTTGGTCATGTCTCTCCCATTCTCAAAAACTAAAGACCAATCCCTTAGCTCAGTACTCAATGCCTCCAGCAACTGTCTCCAACCCTCCTTCTCACTGCTCCTCTTTTCACCTTTTTGCACCAGTTAGAATGAACTACTTTCCAATGTCTACACATGCCCTAGAACCCTCCCCCCACTGCCCATTCTCTGCTTATGCTGTTTCCACTACTTGCAATATTTTCCCTCCTTTCTTCCACTGTACAAATCAATTAGACCCAGCTCAAACGCTACCTGGCTTCTCCCGATCTTCCAGAAGAAGAAAACCCATCCTTCTTCTCAACTCCTTCCAAGGGGTTATCAATCTCTCTTTTAGGGCAGGTCTTGCAAAAGGACAGGCAATGTGATGGAGAAGAAAGAATTCAGAACCTGGAGTCAGATGATCTGAGCAGGACGCACAGCTCTCTGGCTCTGAGACTTTCACAGTACGCCCCCGCAGATAAGTTAAACTCTGAGTGTCAACATCCCCATCTATAAAATGGCAACAATAACACTATTGATCTCATCTGTGTGTTTTGAGCATTAAGTATAAGTACAGAGTAAGAGAAGCTTTGCCACTATATAAATTAATAAATTCAATCACACTTAGGTGTGAAATACCTGATAAACAAAACTGTGAATTTCCCCAAGGAGGTTGCAGGAATGATTTATGCTTGGCTGAGCCCTAAATCCAGGAACAGGTCAGTGGGGAATGGATTTTGAGGGAGACAGACTTTGAGGCCCTAAAATCTCATGTCCTTGGGCAATCTGAAAAAGGGAAGAAGTGGCCCTGGCCTGTTTAGCTCAGTGGTTAGAGTGTTGGCCCATGCACCAAAGGGTCTCAGGTTTGATTCTCAGTCAAGGGCACATACCTGGGTTGCAGATTTGATCCCTGGCCCAGTTGGGGCACATGAGGGAGGCAACCAATCGACATCTCTCTCTCACATTGATGTTTCTCTCTCTCATTTCTCCTCCCTCTATCCCCCACTCCCCTTACACTCTCTAAAAATCAATGGAAAAAAATCCCTGGGTGAGGATTTAAAAAAAAAGGGAAGAAGTGGAGGGTATATCCATAAAGCTGGGGCCCTAAAGCTACCAATTCCTGAGCTTTTTCTATGCTCAAGGCATTGTGCTAGTACTCTACATAAATTACCTCATCTTATCTTATTACCTCACAGAGTAATAGAAGAGGAAAACCAAGCCCATAGCAGTTACATAAATAAGTGCCCCCACCCCCCAACAGTTCAGATCTGAAAGATATCCTGAAACTCTTCATCTCTAATGATCTTATTTTTTTGGATGCAGGAACTGAGACCTAGAGAGGTTATGAGCATTTACTGACACTGTCCAGCCAGTAAGGAAGACTGGACCTGGAACCCAGACCTCTCCACTCTCAGGGTGGGAGCTAGTGCACTGCAAAAACCCAGGGGCCACTGCTCCTTACAAAGTCTATGCAAATGGTTCTTCTGGAGCACAGCGCCACTTAGGTGGACTACAATATGAATGGTGGATCCTGGAGTTACATCATCTGCTCACCCTGGCTCTGCTCATCCCACTCAAGAAGGAAGCTCTTGAGACAAGAGCCTCAGGCCCCTAGAGACTGATCATTGCCGTCTTGCCAACTATCCCATCCAATGGAGTCTCTTCACAGGTGACTGACTTTATTCAGTCACCAGCTAGCTTGCACTCCTTCACCTTAGCTCTCGGGGCACCCTCTCTGTGCCAACTCTGGGGACACCCAGCTGCCCTTGAGGAAGCCTTGCCCTGAGCTGCTACCAGAGCCTGGTAAGGCTGTAACTCAAGCTTCCCTAGCAGCTTTGTCAGCAACACTCAGCAAACATCAAGAAGGAAGAGGTGGTCTGAGATGAAGGGCTTGGGGACCTCCACAAAAGGATGATGAATGGGGCCTGGCTGGATTAAAGACCTAGGCCTTTATAGAGGAGGGGAGAGTGACTGGGAAGGCATGCAGTCAGGTCAAAGTGGGGGGAGGGGATAACTCCTTGATGCTGTATCACCAGGTCCAATCCACCCCTGGAACAACCAGGATGAACAACACCCTGGCATCTGATTTCCTGACCAGGACTAATTCCTTCCCCCAAACTGAATCCCAAACCTGGAGTGCTTGCATAAGAGAGCTCTCCTCTGAGGCCGAATGAGGCAAATTAAAGGCTAACATTTTCTTAAAAATTTTTTTATTACAGTAAGGATGGTAGCAAATGAACAGCACCTGACGCTCCAAGTGGGGGCGGGGCAAGAATTACAAAGACTTTCCTGGTACACTCAGATGAATTTTGGGGTTCTGGGGCTTCAATGGCAATAGGATCGAATTGTAGTGGGGAAACGAGTATGAAAGCCGGGGACCCTATATTCTAATGCAAGCTTTTGCCACTTACTCTCCGGTGACCTTGGTCAAGCCATGTCACTGGGCCTCAGTTTCCCCATCTGTAAAATGAGGGGGTTAAATGAGTTCCAAAGGTTCATCTGGTCCTGACATGATCATTGGTGAGGTAGCCCCTCAGGGCTCTGACCTAGGCAACCCGCAGGTTTAGCAGGGGCCTGGGCCTCATCTAGGAAAAAGGGGTATGCTGGGGGAAGGGAACGCACTGGGCTTTTATTTTGGTGGTGGGTGGGAAGCCGGTGGTTTAAACTACATGGTCCGGGGGTGGCGAAGCGAGGGAGCCGCAGTTTACAAGCCAATAGGCTAGTGGCGATTTCCAGTCTCTCTGTGGAGCTGCAGACCCGGAGAGGCGATGCAGCCAAGAGCAGAGCACGAGCCTCGGCAGCAGAGGCTCGGACCCAGGACCACCATCCCGATCCCTCCCCGGAACCGCGTCCGAGCTCCGTGAGGAGTGGTTGCTGCTCCTTCCCGGCTCCCCAGCGCCCGGCCTCCTCCCCCGGTGGGGACCCCCTCCCCCAGTCCGGGGGCGCTGGGAGCCCCATGGGGGCGTGGCGGGGGCGGGCGCCGGCTCCGCAGCCCCGGGGGCTGGAGGAGGTCTCTGCGGCGAGGCGGCCCCGGGAAGGACCCCGCGCCCTCCGCCTTCCGGCTCCCCACACAAAGGCGCCGACGGAAACGCCACACTTACCCGGCAGAGCGGACTCCGGGCGCCGGCGAGCGGGCGAGCGGGCAGGCTGGCGGGAGGATGTGCGCACGCGAGTGTGCGTGTATCTGCGTGTGTCCCTGTGTCTGCGCGAGTGTGTGTGTGCGCGACGGGGACCGCGCCGAGCTCTGTGCGTCTGCGTGTGCGGGGGCGTCCGTCCGTCCGTCCGTCTGTCCGCCCGGCGCTCCGTCCCACTCCCCGTGCGCGCTCCTTCGCCGGACCGCCCTAGCAAATGCGCCTGAGCTGCGGAGTCGCAGGCGCAGCCGCCGGTGGGTTCGGCACCCCCGGCCCAGCCCCGGCTCCGCCCCGCCTGCAGGCGGGCTTGGGCCGCTCCCGGGAATTGCGCAGGGCCGGCGCGGCGGGCGGGCGGGGCGCGGGGAGCTCCGGCGGCGCCCAGGGCCCGAGTGGGGCCGGGGCGCAGACCCTTAATTCCTGACCCAGATCTCCGGGCCCCCCATCTCCCTGATTCTGCTCGGAGTCCCCGCAGGCACCGCCTCCGCGCTGAGGTTGCCTGGACAGGGAGGGCGGGGGAACCGGAGCACCGCATCCATTTCATTCATGATTTTCTCCTCTTGGGAGCCTCGAGCCCTGGATGTGCCGCTACGGCGACCGCCAGAGGGATCCCGGCGGGGCCGTGCTCGCCGAAACCTGTGGGGGAAGGACCGGCAGGCAGATAGGAGTAGGGAAAAGTGAGACAAAGGGGTCAGAGCTGGGGGTGGGGGGCGGTTTGCACGGAGGGGGTGCTGTGGCGCTTCCCACATGATGCTCACACGATGCCCACACCTGCACAGGCGGAGAGGTTGCAGCGCACACAGTGCGGGGTGCCCAGGGCCCGCTCCAGGGTTGGGAGGAGGCACCCTCCTTTCCACCCTTCCCTGTTCAGTCTCTGGACATTCCTCTGCCAGCTCTCGCCCTTCTGACGCGTTGCGGGGCGCGCACGTATCTTGACTTTCTCCTGGGCACCAGGAGCCAGAGGCATAAGGAGCTGCCCATAATCCCACATTCCCCAGGCTGGCACCCCGTTGGCCAGAGGTTCCATTTTTTTTTTTTTAAACCTTGAATTGCACACAGTACGGGGATTCTAAGCTCCATTTTTACACGAGGAAACCTCCAGTCACCATACTCTTTCGCCTGGTTGTTGGCAATAGTCTCCTTACTGGTTTCCCTGCTTCCACCCTTGGCCCCTTGCAGTTGATTCTCTACACAGCAGTCAGAGCGATCCTTTTAAAATGTAAGTCAGATCACGTTGCTCCTTTACTAGAAATCCTACAATGCTCTCCATTTCATCCAAGTGAAAGCTTGAGCTTCTGTAACAGCCTGCAAGGCCTCATGAGCTGGCTCCCTTTTAACGTTCTAATCTTCTTAACACCCCAGCCACCCTGGCCTTTTTAATGCATTAACAGCATGGCAACCACCTTGTGGCCTCATGACCTTTGTACTGCTATTTTCTATGCCTAAAAACTTAACCCAGGTAGTCACATGGCTTGCTCCTTAATCTCTTAAATGTGTCACTTTAAAGAGGCTTTCTGGGACCATCCTATTTTAAAGTGCAGGCCCACCCTCCACCTTCCATTTTCTCCATGGTAGTCATGAGCTTTACTTTGTGTTCCTACCCCTCAGGCTCACTGGCCCTTCACTACCAGCTCTCACCTCAGTCCTCTGGCATCCCAGTCCTCCTCCCTGAGTAGACCACTCTGTTCTCTAAACAAACCCCACATGTCTAGCCTTTGTACAAGCTGTGCTTGCAGCCTGGAATGCCTTCCCCCAACATCTCACCTAATTTTTAAGGTCCAGTTCCAATACCTCCATCTTGGTGGAGCCTTCTTCATCTTCCCAGGGACACCCAGCCTTCATGCCTTTCTGTTTCCTTGCCCTTTCCCCCAAGTGCACTGTGAACTCCTGGGAAAAGGCTGCATCTTCTCTCTCCCCAGAGCCCAGCACAGCAGTAAATGGGAGGCCCTGGCCTGGGTCCTGATTAGTCTTTTTTCCTAGGAGGGGCACAGAGTCCAGCTAAATCTTGTTATTTCCAGGCAGTTTCCTGTGAGGCGAGAAGGATCACATGTCAGATAACCAGGCCATGATGCTCAGCCTGTATGGAAGTGTGGGTAGACATGTCAGCCGTGCTCGATGACACACTCTCCCCGCTTGAGAGCATCATCTCTGTGGTTCAGCCAGCATAAGGCTGCTTTCCCCTAGACCGCATCAGTGTAACAATGGCAGCTACTATAAATGAGCACTTGTTACATGTCAGGTACCACCTTGTGTGTTTTTAATGTAGTGCTTTATTTAATCTTCATGATAACTTTGGGAGGTAGGTATTTTAATATCCCCATTTTCAGAAGAGGAACAAGAAAGAATATGTGACTTACCCAAGGTCCTCCTGCTGATATGTGAGGGGTGTGTGTTTCAAATTCAGATCTAGCTAATACCAAAGCTTATAGAACAGGGATGCCTTAATAGAGAAGGCCCCGGGGGCTGATGGAGGGGAGGGGAGGGGCTTAGGAAGCCTCCGCAGGGTCAGCCTGGTCTACAGTCTTGAACTCAGCTGTGGAGTCACAGAGGCATGGTACTCCAGGAGGGCCTGGGGCTCGCAGGTTTCGGTTGGTGGTGCCTGTGATGTCCTGTGGTGGAAGCTGGTCCTTGCCCTTCATAAAGTCAATTTCAGAAGACCAGAGCTCTTTCTCAAGCATTCCTAGCTATGTGCTCTGGATTCAAGCCCAGTTCCAGCTGTCAGATGTGGATAACAAAGAGTTATGGTGAGGAAGAAGCGTGATGATATACCTACAAGGTAGCAGGAGCTCAAAAATGATCTTTCCCCCTTACTTATTATAGGGAGTTTATAGCATGTAGGGCTGTACCTAAACTAGTCTTCTCAGGTGTCTGCCCTGTCCACCCCCTTATTGGAGAGTTTCTTATTCCCATAGTCCGTTGAGTGTTTCCCTGGGGTGCAGGTAAGGAAGGGAAGTCTAACATTTATTGAGGCATTTACCAATAAGCTAACCATGTTGCTTTCCTTCATTCTCTTCTTTCATCTGCACAGGCATCTTAGGAGGGAGGTACTGTTATTACTGACAAGGAAATGGGCCCGGAGAGGTGCAGGGACTTCCCCATGGCCACAGCACTCACTAATTAATGGCAGTAATGAGATTCTAATCTATGTCTGGCTGTGCACGGAGCCAGCACCCTCTTCCCCAATCCCATCACCATGGAAAGCAACCACCCCCTAGAGTTCCTTTTTCTCTGATGGGGAAGGAGAGTTCTCTGAAACCCATGGCAATGAAGTTGTGAGGTTGGGAGGATTTAGGCTTATTGAATCATTTTGTGTGACTCATTTACCCTCTCTTGATGGAGGGAGGAAGAGGGGTTTGGGAAAGAGAAAGATGGTCTGGTAACCAGAGAGCGTCTTGCTGGTGGCTTTTGATAGACGGTGAGAAATTAGAGTCAATATCTTTTGCTTTTGGCCTCCTCACTTGCAACTCACTCTATCGTAATGAAATGTTCTGCTTTAGTGAAAATGTTCCTCTATCCAGATTTTTATTTATTTACTTACTTATTTATAACCCACCCCAATCCACAAAGGATTTGAGGTAGCTTACCGCAAGAGCAGAAACCATAAAACAATGTTAAAATGTCAATAAGGCTAGAGAATCAGGACCAAGGAGAATGTAAATATATTTTGAGAGACTAGACCAAGGCTTAATAATTACAGCTGATTTTTATTGTGTGCAAAGGAATTTATGTACAGAGCCCTGTAAAGTAGGTGTTATTATTATCTTCATTTTGAAGTATAGGGAACTGAAGATTAAATATGATGCCCAAAGTCAGATAAGTAGTAAATGGTAGAGCCAGTATTTGAATCCAGTTTGGTATTAGAAGCCATGTCCTTAACCACTGTCCTGTCTTGCCTCTCCAAGGGACAAAAGACCACACATTTGCAGACCACAGGGGCCTCTACAGGAGGGAGCCTCAGAGTTCGTTTTGATCTTCTTGGATGCGAAAAAGGAAGGGAAAAAGTCAGTTAGGTAGAACTAATGCCCTCACCTCCTTCAAGACTTTGCTCAAGCTTCACTTCCTCAGTGAGACCTACCCTGACCACTCTCCTTAATTCATACTGGAGTCTGCCTCTTTCTGCCTCTTCAGCAGTATCAGTTGCCTTTATCTTCTTTTATGGCACGTTTACCTTCTAACATTGGATAATTTCTGTACTATGTTATATAACCTAAGATATTCTAGAATATATTCTATATTACTAAATTTATTTAGGAATAACAAATTAGATAATTTATCTACTTAATATGTCCGCTGTTTAATTGCCTGTCTCCTTCCACTAGAACACAAGTCCACATGGGCTGACATCTTTGTCTGTTTGATACACCCCATGTGTCAAGGACACTGCCTGGTATAGAGTAGGTGCTCAATAAATTTTTGTTGAACACTTGAATGATTATTTCCGAGAGGAAGAAACAGGTAATATATCTAAAGTGGCAAGGTAGGTTGCTTTCTTTTTACCAGCTCATATTTTATTTTCCTTCCTTCCTTTTCTTTTTCACCTTCTCATTTCCATAAAGAATTTGAGGCAGCTGTAGCACTTAGCTCTCAGAGCAAATCTTCAGGAGGGTTTTCTGAGGGTAGACCCTTAAGGTCCCTGTGGCCAATGACCTTATACTGTTGTTTCAGCAAATGCGTAAGTGAGATTCATGAAGCTCATTTTGGTGGGGTCTCAGTGAAAGCTGGACATCATCCCCACACCTAAATCAGCAAAGGCAATCCTTTTAGGGGGTCTAGGAGTAGTGTCCAAGTGCCACTCCCAAAGATTTGGGATTTGGAGCAGATGTTATGGGGATGGAGATGGGAAAATAAAAAGCATAGCTTTGTGCGAGACTCTTGATTTAAAGGGAGAAGACAGCCTTGCATTCCCGAGAGTTCACCTCCAGAGTAGTATTTCCTGGCTGCAAGCCTGAAGAGAAGCCAAGGACAGTAGCAAGGTGTGTCAGGAGAGAATCTGAGCTGAGACCAGTTGCTGGGCTGTATGCGGGTGAGGGTGTGATGTGATCTTGCTGTAGCAGCTCGCCGCAGACTTGAACCAAACCTCTGGGGGCCGCAGACATCGGCCTGTCAGCTCAAGGTGAAGGCCAAAGGCACCTGGCTGCTGATCCCAGGAAGAAATATCAGAAATACTTGTCGCGGGAGTCAGAAGTTAGTCTCGCTGGTGGTCACTGCTCTGGGTTCCTGCATAGCAGAGCCGTTCAACAGATATTTTATCAAGGGGCTACTGTGAGGTAGCCGTTATTCTAGAAGCTGGGCACACATTAGAGAGTCAGACAGCTTCTCCACTCTCATGGAACTTATATTCTGCTGGGGTTTCACTGCCAATGAACCAGGTTAAAACAATGAATAAAAGGATAATTTGAGACAGTGGTAAGTGCAATGAAGGAAAAGAGTAGGGTGATGAGAGAAGGTGAAGAGGGTCACTTTTGAGTGGGTGTTCAGAGATGGCCTCAGAGGAGAGAGCATTTGAACTGGGCCTTGAATTACTAGAAGGAACCAGCCATGCAGAGCAGGGAGTGAGCTCCTAGGCAGAACTTTCTCTTCTAGGCACAGCAGGAAGGCCACAGTGAGAGGAGGTGGGAGAGGAGGGCAGGAGCCAGGCTGCATGGGGCCTGGAAGGCTGTGGAGGAGTTTGGGTTTTATTCTAACATACTTAGAAGCTCCGGGGGTGGGGGTAGGGGGGATGTTCTAAGTGGGAAGAGTGATCAGATCTGGACTTGAACTGTGGGGATCCTAGAGAGCAGCAGCATCATAGAAGCACCGAGAATCTCAGACTTCTGCTCTCAAAGGGCCCTGAGAGGCTGTGAATCCCAGTGCATCCCACAATACCCACACCAGATACTTGTGGTGGAAATCAGACTCCAGAAGGGCTCTGGTTGGCCTGCAACCAATTCAAATTAGTTGCCTCTGTTAAAAAGCAACTAGGACATTTCAAGTACAAATCCATATTAAAATAACAGAAGATCTGGCAACTTCAGGCTCATATGCCTACATGATAGTGGCCAATGGAGCCGGGTAGCAGTTATTCCCTTGAGGCAGGGCATGTCCACTCATTGCCATTACTGAGGGCATGTGTTATCTGCCATTTGTCAAGATGCTTGCCCTGTTGTTTTTCTGAAAGGGAAAGTCACATTTCCTGTTGCATATCTAAAGTATCTCTTCTCTGACCCAGCTTGCTTCATTTCCCTGTCCTGTGCAAGCATTTGAGCTATGACCCTATCCCTTCCCCTCTGTGAATCACACATCCCTCGTTTGTAAAGTGCAGTATTTGAATACGGTGATTCCAAGGCCCTTTCTAGCTCTGGCTTCCAAGGCTCTCCGAGGCTGCACTTCAGAAATGAGTTGTGCTATTGACAATGCTTAATTGTTCTGCAGATGGTTTTTGAGGGATTGCTCACCCTTGACGCTTTTGTCCGTGAATTATGATTTATCTGAGCCCTTGAAAGAAAAATGCCTTTTGTTTTGGGAGTTTATCCTTCATCTTTTGATTTTGGAAAAAAAAAAAAAAAAAAGAGTACTTCAAACAATGCAGCATAGCTGCAGTTGCTAGGAAGAGAGAGCAGCAGCAGAGGCTGCCTGGAGACAAGGCCATCAGAAAACTTGTCTTCTCCCTTCCTCCTCCCTTCCATCCATTCTCTCGCTCTCATTCTCTCTCTCTCTTTCCCCCTCTCCCCTCTTTTGAGCAAAGATAATAACCTCTTCTAAAAAGACCAATCTTAATCCCCAATAGAGTTTAGGTTGCCCCGAATCCAAAGGGTTCTTTCTTTTTTCTTTTTTTAAATACTTTTTCTTTATTGATTTTAGAGAGAGAGGAAGGAAGAGGGAGAGAGAGATAGAAACATCGATGAGAGAGAACATTGATTGGCCGCCTCCTGCATGCCCCCCTCTGGGGATTGGGTCCACAACCTGGGCATGTGCCCTGACCGGGAATCGAACCGGCGACCTCTAGATACATGGGTCCACGCTCAACCACTGAGCCATACCAGCCGGGCAAAAGGGTTATTTCTAAAGACCACCCCCCCATCAGCCAAACTATTCTCAGTGAACCAACTTCCTGGGTTTTAATTCAGGCTCTCCCACTAGAATGTCATTTGACCTTGGGCAAGTAATTTATTTTTCTCTGGGCCTCAGCTTCTCCATCTGTAAAATAGAAGGGTAGAGGGAATGCTTGGGTGCTGTTGTATGTAGTTCCTTGTAGCTCTAATGTTTCAGAAGGAGACTGCCAGAGATTTAGAGAAAAAGGTAGCAACAACAGGTAAAGTCTCTATGACTGTTCTTTCACATCAGCAAGGCCCTGGAGCTCCTTCACCCTGAAGCCATAACATTTCCCCATAGGTCTTTGGCTTACTCTCCTCTGGCTATTTGCTCAGTGGTAAAGGTGGAATTTCTATCCACCCTTCACAGTAGATGTGATGTACCCCGGCAATCTGCCTTGCCAGGTAATCTTACTTTTAGCATCGTTCCTTTGTTGTAGAAAGGGCCAGTGACAGGACCTAAAAATCTCTGATTATTTATTGATTAAGTCCCGTCTCACTCTCAGATTCTGCGAGTCCCCAGCCACAGGCCTGATTAAGTGACGATTTAAGCAACAAGTGCGCCCCCTGGTGACTTATGTAAAAAATGCAGAAAGACAGCCATTCAACAAATATTACTCATTGAATTTAAATCCTGCCTCTGCCTAACCCTCAAGATAGGATAAAAGAAATATGCATAAGTGTCCTGTAAAGTAATATACAGTCTACAGATGGGTCGGTTATAAGCTTGTATTTTCACTCTTGCCCATTTGGCACGTCCACCTCTTGCTCCCCAGTTCTTAGCAATTGGGATAGAGCAGCGATTTCCAGCCTTCTTCATCTCATGGCACACGTAAACCAATTACTAAAATTCTGTGGCACACCAAAAAAAAGGGTACCATTTTGATTCATTCACACCGGATGGCTATTGTTGTGTTGGCTGTTGTCATTTTTTAAATTTGACAATCTAAGGGAAAAAAGGTCAGTGCCCCTGACTAGTCAAGTGTTGCATGTTTTAAAAATTCTTGTGGCACACTGGTTGAAACTCGGTGGGGTAGAGGATATATTGATTTGGACACTGCCATCCTCCAATTACACCTGTCTCTCGGTGCAATAGTGGAATTGGTTATTTCAAGAGGTAATCAATCAGCTCTCAGTGGTTGGAGATGTAGACGCAGATGTTGCAAGAGTCCTTGGGAATGCTAGAAAATGATTAAGTACTTATTGAGTACCTACTACCTAGAAACTTCCTAAGTGATAAGGTGTACAAGTTCTGAACAGAACAAAGTCCTTGTTTCATGAGCTTACATTTTATTGAGGCAAAACAACTCCCAATGTTCTTTTCTGATCAAAGTTTTTAGATTCATCAATTCCGAATAATACTAGTCTGGTCTGATAAAAAATTATAACGATGATTTGGCAGGGACTTGGGGCACTGTGGAGATTTGTATATCAGAATGAAAGTAACTGAGGCCTCCAGACATCACCCTGAGAGACAGGAGCTCTGCCACTGGCAGCTGTTCTGGGTCATGAAAGTGGAATCTGAGGGAGGCTGGTTCGAAGTCTTCGGTCTCCAAGGTACAATGGTCCTGGGTGTTGCCTGTGGATGAGAGGAGAGGAGAGAGAGGAACAGATACAGGCATTGGAAGTTGCATATATTCATAAATTATCAGCGATGGAAGGCATCTTAGAGACGATCTCTCCTAACATCCTCATTTTAGAGATGAAGTAACTGAGACCCAGAGAGAAGTGCCTGACCCGAAGTCACAATTAATGATCATTAGCAATTGGAATTAAAAATTGAATTTGTATATATTGATAATAAGAACAAGCATATTACAAATAAGTGTAAATAGTGTGATTCCAATTTAGATTAAAAATCTTATAGCCCAGCCAGAATGACTTAGTTGGTTGAGTATTGTCCCATGCACCAAAAAGATTGCTGGTTCGATTCCCAGTCATGACACTCTTGTAATTATTCTTATAGGCATTTTATGGAAAGATGAACAGTTAACAAGGTTACTTCTTATTTGTCAAAAAAATCATATGTGGTTATGGTTTGGAGGTGACATTGTAAAGGTTTATTTTATTTATTTTTTTATCCTCACCTGAGGACACTTTTTTTTTTTTTTTTTGCATTTGTCTTCAGATAGAGCGGGAGGGAGAGAGGGAGAAAGAGAGAGAGAGAGAGAGAAACATTGATGCGAAAGAGACACATCGAGTGGTTGCCACCCACACGACCCCAACCGGGGCCAGGGACAAGCCGCAACCGAGGTACGTGCCCTTAGCAGGAGCTGAACCCAGGTCTCTCTGGTCCGCGGGCTGACGCTCTAACTGCTGAGCCAAACCAGCCAGGGCAACATTGTAAAGGTTTAAATTTTTTTGGTATACAGCAGTCCCTTCCACATCATTTAATAAATTGGTCAGGGCAGTATCCCCCAGTGTGAAATATTCTGCTTCCAAAATACAAAGAGGCTTCCCAAGTCTCAAGCTTCTTTCTTTGTGGCCGAAGGCGTAAGGTCTTTTACTTTGAAGGGATGTCCCAGCATGCCTAAGCCACCAAACCCCTAAAAATGTCACAGGTGGGACAGGCAGGTCCCTGCTGTTTTGTAATATTTATCTCCTGGATAGCCAGAGTACTTGCCACTTAAAAAAAATTTTTTTTTCTTTATTGATTTTAGAGAGAGGAAGGGAGAGGGAAAGAGAGATGGAAACATCGATGAGAGAGAACACCAATCAGCTGCCTGCTGCATGCCCCCCACTGGGGATCTGGCTCACAACCTGGGCATGTGCCCTGACTGGGAATGGAACTGGCGACCTCTTGGTGCATGGGTCAACGCTCAACCACTGAGCCACACTGGACAGGCATACTTGCCACTTCTTGATCATCAGGTCAAACTAATATGATTTCATCAATATAGTGGACCATTGTTTTATTTTCTGGAACGTCCAGATGGTCCATGTCTCTTCAGACTATTTTGTGACAGAGAGTATAACTGTTGCCTACTCTTGCCCATCCCACCTGAGGCAAGCGTCTTCTGATTCTCCTTCTTGATGGGTGTTAAAAATAACACCCTTGCCAGATCAAGAGCAACACCATAGAGCAGAGGCCATATTACTATATTCTAGTGAAGATGCCATATCTGGCCCAGTAGCTGCACTTGTATTACTGCTTGGTAGATGTCAGTAGTCCGTTGTCATCTGCTTTTCACAAGGGCCAGACTCGAATCAAAGGGAATGTGATTGAGACAACCACCCCTGCATCATTTCAATCTTTGAGGACAGTACCAACCTCTGCCATTCCCCCTGGAATGCAATGCTGTTTTTTATTTATAATTTTGCTAGGAGAAGGTATAGTTTCAGGGACTTCCACTTGATTTTTCAGAAGCTTTTACTCCAGAGGTCAAGGAACCAATTTGGGGCTTTTGCTAACTGCTAGGTAAGGCCATTCCAGTCATATACGTAAGAGTTGGGAAGATGATTACCAGTTGGTCTGTGGACTCAGTGGGTTCACTGTGAGATGGACCTGTCCCAGGACTCCATTTATTACTTGACTTCCATGTGCCACTTCTGTAACAAGGGACACTGATGGGATTTGGGTCCCTGGGTCTCTGTCAGCTCTAACTCTGTATATAACAGCCCTCAAAAGATCTAAGTATTCCCTTTTATCCAAATATTGGCACTACAGTTACCCCCAAAATGGAGGATTCACTACGTACTGTGGTATTTCAGGGTACTTCCTCAAGGGGAATCAGCCTTTCTTTCTTTAAAATATAGGTTTTTTTCTAATTAAAAAAAAAAGGGGTTTTATTTAGAAACAATTTCAAACATACGTAAAAGTTGCAAGAATAGTATGAAGAAATCTTGTTTTCTCCCAGAAATCCCATTCAAATCTCATCAAGAATGTTCATTGTACCAAAAGGATCTAGTCAAGGGTCACATGTCATGTCTCTGTGATCTCCTTTGACCTGCAGCAGCTCCTCTGTCTTTTTTAACTTTCATGACTTTGACATTTAAAAAAAAATCCTCACCTGAGGATATGTTTTTATTGAGGTTTAGAGAGAGAGGAAGGGAGAGAGAGAAACTTCAGTTGGTTGCCTCCGGTACGTACCCCAATTTGGGATCAAATCTGCAACCTACATAGATGCCCCGATCAGGAATCGAACCCACAAACTTTTGATGTATGGGATGATGCTCCAGCCAACTGAGAGCCACCTGGTCAGGGCATGACTTTGACATTTTTTTGAAGATCTTAGGCCAGTCATTTTGTAGAATGTCCATCAACATCATGTGTTCAATATTTCCACATGATTAGGCCTAGGTTATACGTTTTGGCCAGAATATCACAGAAATGATGCTGGGTCCTTCTCGTTGCAATCCTACATGATGCGGACTTGTCCTATCACTGCGGTATTAATCTGATCACTTGATCAAAGTGGTGTCCACCATGTTTCTCCACTATTAGTTACTTTTCTCCCCTTTGTAAATAGTAAGAGTTTTGTGGGGAAAATACTTTGAGATTATGTTAAATTCCACTCCTCATCCCATTTTAATCCAAACGGTGATTGCCTAATTCTATCCATTTTCAGTTGGCATTCTACTGTAAGAAAACACTTTTCTTCTCCCCATTTATTTATTTTTTCATTTATATATTTATGTCATCGTGGACCCATTGGTTTCTATTATTCAATGAGTTACAGTCTGGTACTATCATTATTTATTTTGATATTCATAGTGACCCAGCTTTTTCCAGCAAGAGTCCCTTTAAGCTGGTCTCTGTGTTTGTTTTACATGTCTCCCTCATTCTTTGAGCACTTCCTTACTTTCTAGAATAATAAGACTTTTTCAGGGTCACCTTGTTCTTTTCCTGTCCTATTCCTGGAATTAGCCATTTTATTTTCAAGTAGCCTTACTTTCTTTAAATGGAGAATGGTATTTAGAAACTAAGAGCCACTGGAGTATTGGTCTCCAGCCCCCCACCCCAAGTTGTCAGAGCTAGAATATATATATATGTGTGTGTGTGTGTGTGTGTGTGTGTGTGTGTGTGCGCGCACACACATATATATCTGTTTGCATATGCATATACACACAGATACATATGTATATTTCTGTACTTATATGTATATGTTGAAAACCATTAACTTACACCTATACTTCCAATTCCAATCTAACACCAATCCAACAGGCTTCACAGCTTTCCCTGTATTTATTTGTATTTGCCTTTCCCAACCGGGAGAAACCTGGCTCCCATTATACTCTATATATGTACTTATTTGCTGAATCCCCCTGAATACAACCAGTAAGCTGACCCCACTAAACCAGCGCTCTGCTTGGACACCCTCCTCGTGCAGGCCCTGATCCAGCTGGTCTGTGTCATCCCCCTGCTCTGATGTCCTTGCATGGGCTCTCAGCCTCCCTTTCAGTTGATGGGTTCTGTGTCTGAGACCCGGCTCAGGTCTGCAAACTGGGTAAAGCGTCCTGATACTTTGTTGACGTGGCTGACCTCAGTCTTCTGCTAATTCTTGATTCCTTTTGATTATACATATTAGGTATATGTATATCTTGGATGCCTGTAAATCTTAATTGCCCTGAGAATATTGTGCTCTATTTTCCATTTCCACAGAGTCCTCCAGGTGAAGACCTCAGGCTGCTGTTCTGACATTGCTGTCCATTGTGGTAATTAAGGTCAACTTGCCTCCCATAATTAATGCTGCCATTTGGTCCCTGCTACTCCAAAATCTTATCATCACCACTGAAACTAGGGAGCCCAGCTCTGTAGCAGCATCTCCTACTGCCAGCTCCAGCCTGCAGAGGACAACCACCACTGAGCTTCTCAATCACGCAGACACCTCCCTCAACGTTCATTCCTTTTCACCGTGATAGAGGTAGCATCCTCTGGGCTGTTCTGAGGAGCAGAGCCTGACTTTGGGATTCCTGTGCAAGTGATTAGTTAATGGGGTGTCCAGCAGAAACCTGTGAGAAAGTGAGGGGAGCAGAATAGGGAAGGGGCGGAGCTAAACATGGAAATGCTTTCAGGTAAAGTCAAGTTTCCTCTTGATCTTGAGTATAAACTGTTATGGAGTCTGTCCCATCTTGAGGCAAGAAACAAGGGTTTTCGTGACTTCTCCCTTGGTCAAGCATCTCAGGGTGAGGTGGCTCCATTCACCCAAGGACAAGCCTCTGGAGAAGGTTGCAGGTTTGAGCCATTGTCAGTGTCACCTGCACCAGCTGGTGGCTGGGCAAATGGAATCAAAACAACAAAAGGAGTCTCAGGGGATCTGGACAGGTCACCCACAGTGTCTGCTATAACTGAACAGGCCTCAATTCTTGCTGACTCTGAATCGCTTATTTTGTGTCTGCACCCTGAGAGCTGACCATGTCTGCAGAAGGAATCCAAGAATGATATTACTTTAAAAATGACTAACAGCTTCTCCCTGGCTGGGTAGCTCAGTTGGTTAGAGCGTCGTCCTGATATGCCAAGGTTTTGGGTTCGATCTCCAGTCAGGGTATATGCAAGAATCAACACATGCAAGAATCAATGCATACATAAATAAGTGGAACAACAAATCAGTGTTTCTCTCTCTCTCTCTCAAATCAATAAGTTAAGAAAAATGACCAACAAGTTCTACAAATATACAATGGAATATTACTAGGCCATAAAAAAGGACGAAATCTTACCATTTATGACAAAATGGATGGACCTAGAGAGTATTATGCTAAGTGAAATAAGTCAGACAGAGAAAGACAAATGCCATACTATTTTACTTATATGTGGAATCTAAAGAGCAAAATAAATGAACAAACAAAATAGAAACAGACTCAGATACAGAGAACAGATTGATAGTTGCCCGAGGGGAGGGGTGATGAGGGTGGGTGAAAAAGGCGAAGGGATTGGGAACTACACATTTGTAGTCACAAAATAGTCCCAGGGATGTAGAGTATAGCATAGGGAATAATATTGTAATAACTATATATGGTGTCAGGTGGTACTTGAAATATCGAGGGGGCCACTTTGTAAAGTATACAATTGTCTAGCCACTGTGCTGTACACCTGAAACTAATACAAGATAATGTTGAATGCAAACTGTAATTGAAAAATAAAATAAAGTAAATGACCAACAGCTTCAAGTGAATCCTTAGTACTGCCGGACAACTATGGTACATTTCCCCAATCCATTCATCTCTTGTTCTCCTATATGACTCTTCTATGACTTCCTCTCTCCTTAAGCCTCCTACTCATTCTCCATCATTCTCACTGTCAACAGAGGACCTTAACTGGGACAACTGAAACAGAAGAGAAATTCCTCAAAGCACCACCTCTACATCTATTACCTACCAACCAGCATCTTTAACCGTGTACCTTCTCTTCCTTACTGTTCCTGTAGGGGAACTATCACTATTCCTACCAAGGCTAACCCCATGCAGTAAAAGAGTAAGGGGTTGGAGGGTGAAGCCCCACCCAGATGGTACTGTCGGCCCAGTGGGGGCCACTTTTACCCAAGTCTAAGGGCTGTACTACTCAGAACTGGGAGGGAGCAAAGAAAGAAATATCTTGGCCACTCTCTTTTGCTTTCTGATCTCCCACTGGCTGAACCAAGGGAGCCCTTGAATTTAGTCAGTAGAAAGTAGCCTCCTGGGGCACAGAGAAAGGTAGAAAATTGGCAAGGTGGGGGAAATAGACAATAGCCAGCATAAATGGGATCTGTATACTGATGATTTTCACATTTTTATCTCCATAAGAACCTCTTTTTTAATTTATTAAAAACATTTTTTTCTTTTTATTGATTTTAGAGAGAGAAAGGAAGGGAGAGGGAGAGAGAGATAGAAACATTGATGAGAGAGAACATCGATTGGCCACCTCCTGCATGCCCCCCACTGGGGACCGGGTCCCACAACCTGGGCATGTGCCCTGACCGGGAATTGAACCAGTGACCTCTTGGTGCATGGGTTGATGCTCAACCACTGAGCCACAGTGGCCAGGCTCCACAAGAACCTCTTAATTCCAGACTCATATATCTACTTGCCAATTGTATTAGTTAACCTATTGCTATATAACAAATTACCATGGATTTTGGGATTCCTGTGAATACAGGATTCTGGGCTACTCTGGGCTCTAGTTATGGAGGCTCCCAGGGAGCTGCGAGGGAAAAGAAGAGGCCTCCCTGTGGTGTGACTGCAGCTGTCATCTAATCGTCTAATTGTGGGACAAGGATGGTCATTCTTCACACACATTTGCTGTGATGCTGAACCTCAGGTTTTCCAGAAGGGGGAGCTGAGACAATAAGCCTATGGGCGAACAAGAGGAGTGCAGTGGTTATGAAAAGGGTCCTGATTTTTCATTTTACTTGTTAGGGATGCAGGGGTCTCACACATCTGGGTAGACAGGTTCCACCGTTTGGCATAACCCAAATTAATAGAAATGATTTTGTTGTTGTTGTGTTTTTTTTTCTTTTCTTTCTTTCTTTTTTTTTTTTTTACCTCTGGCAACTAGAGGAAACAATGTCTAATCAATTAAACTTTCCAGACCCTCTGACATTTAACATTCTGGCTTCTACTTACCTTTCCGTCCTCATTTACTATTTCTTGTCTCCTATTAATATTTACTGGCATCACTCTCCAAAACCCCACCCCGGAAGATCTGGTTAACGGATTCCAGAACCTTGCCGCACTGCGTCTGGCTGGAGCTGGAGAATTCCTCTGAAGACAGCACTCCACAGACTTGACCAACAAATTAGTGTTAACCAGGGAGGAAACCTCCACATTGCTCAATGCTTTCGAAGTAGTTTTTGTGCCTTTCTTGAAGTTATCCTGTGTCGGTTTGCTTTCCTTGCTGCCATCTCTTCAGGTTGAACATTTTGTCTTAAACTTAGGCACCTCCTAGGATTATGAATATCATAAGATAAGAAAAATACCTGTTAGGGACTAGCTTTGTAAATGAAGGGCTGCATAAATGTAAGAGCTTCTGCTCTCCAATCCCAGCCCTTTCCTGAAGCTGCCCACGTTTGCACCCCCACCCCAAGAGTCCTAATCAGCCTCACCCTCTGTGCTCAGCTGGCTCTGAGATGGTAGCTGTTAGTAGCCAACATCTCTGCCCTCAGGAGTGTTGTAACCCAGTAGATCAACCTCCCTCGGACACCAAAATTATAAGTTTTAGGAGCTTTATTAACCTGCGCAGGGACTGCAGCCAACCTACTCAGAGGAGAACTGCAGCCCCGAGCCTCTAAAATGGCAGATTTTTATAGCAAGCAAGCAGCATTCACAGAAGCAGATATCAGCGGTTAGCAGTTGTTTGATTAACATTTCTCAAAATCCATATCTAACAGTTGCGGGGGGGGGGGGGGGTGTCTCCTGTTTGTCAAGCAAACAGAATAGGCCTCCCCCCCCTCAGGGAACCAGTACAATAGTGGGAGTGACAGAGATCACAGAGGTCAAAATTAGCATTAAGTACTTGCAAATACCTATACTCAGGAAACTGCAAATGCCCCCAACACATGGGGCAACTATAACCTTAGGCAGAAATTCCTTCCGGTCTAGGGGCAACCAACCCATTATGGGAAGAATATCGAGGAATGTCCACTGGTGACAAAATGGAGTCCTTCAGTCGCCCTAACCAAGGGGCCCACACAAAATGGAATCTAGTTGCCTTAGCCTTGGGGCCCACAACAAGGAGAACACCCTGTAGTACCATATCTTGTCCATTTCCACGTCTCTCAGAGGGTCAGTCAGAGTGCTTTACCAATGTTGATACTCTCTACTTATTAATCAACTTATAATTGGACAGAAATGGCTATCCATCCAGCAGAATGTGTAATGAGGCATCAATCCAAATTCCAAGCAGGCTCGGAATAACAGGACGGGGCAGCAGAGGTCTGAAAAAAAACATCATGTATTTGACACTAGTTTGTGTGACTGGCTGGCTGACAAACCCTTCATTGTCCATGTTTAGAACCACAGCCCCTTCCCTTTTGCTGATGACAGATCCCATTTTCCTGTAAAGCAGAGGTTCTCAACCTGTGGGTCGTGACCCCTTTGGGGGACGAACGACCCTTTCACAGGGGTCGCCTAAGACATACAGTAGCAAAATTACGGTTATGAAGTAGCAACGAAAATAATTTTATGGTTGGGGGTCACCACAACACGAGGAACTGTATTAAAGGGTTGCGGCATTAGGAAGGTTGAGAACCACTGCAAGGGATGATGGTTTGTGAGTAAATGATTTGGGAATGCCCCACACCCTGTCTCTAGCGATTGGTCCAGGGATCACATGACCACAGCAGGACCAATGTGCATCACCCACTGAGAGTTTTCTAACTGGAAGTGGCAGAGAAGATCCTTTTCACATGGAGCCTCTAGGGAAGGTCAGGGGAGAACGCTTTATCTCCAGAGATCAAGACTATGAGGGCTTTTCCTATCTGCTCCAGGGGACTCTTAAAAAAAAAAAAAGTGCTATAGCTTTCAATATAATATTGAATGTCAATTGTGATTGAAAAAAAAACTTAAAGAAATCTTTTACTCATTTTTAAAATGAGTTTTTTTTTGTTGTTGTTGTTATTAAGTTGTGAGTTCTTTCTTAAAAAAAATTTTTTTTCTTTATTGATTTTAGAGAGAGAGGAAGGGAGAGAGAGATAGAAACATCGGTGAGAGAGAACATCGATTGGCCGCCTCCTGCATGCCCCCCACTGGGGACCTGGCCCACAACCTGGGCATGTGCCCTGACTAGGAATCGAACCAGCGACCTCTTGGTGCATGGGTTGATGCTCAGCCACTGAGCCACACCAGCCAGGCAGTTGTGAGTTCTTTCTATGTTCCAGACACAAGTCATTTAATAAATCTATGTTTACAAAACAAACAAACAAAAAATACTGTAGTCACTGGAATTCATGTTTCTGAAAAAACCTGTCTTCAGGCAGACCAAGGGGATAAAATGTGAAGCAGCTCCCTAGGGGGCAGATATCTTGGTCTTAATTTTAAGCCTTGTACCTGGCTTAGGTTGCCTGACCTATAGGAGTCACTCAACTTATTTCTGGATTTCTCTCAGAGGACTTAATCCTCTGGGGGAGGAGGAAAGGCAAGAGCCTCCTATCCAGCCATCTTGCTCCCAATTGCATTTCTATATTCTAGCAATGAACAATCTGAAAATGATGTACAAAAATATTATGTATAATAGCATCAGAAACCATAAAATACTAATTTGGCAAAAGGTGCATAAGACTTGTAGAACAGAAACTACAAAAAGTCACTGAGAAAAATTTGGGAAGACTGAAATCAATAGCAAGATATACTGTGTTTATGAATTCTAAGATTCTTTATTCTAAGATCAATTATCTCCAAATTAATTAATAGATTCAACACAACCACAGTCAAAATTTCATCAGAATTTAAAAAAAAAAAAAGATTTTTAGAGAGAGAGGAAGGGAGAGGGAGAGAGAAACATTGATGTTAGTGTGAAACATTGATTGGCTGCCTCCTGCACACCCCCCTACGGAGGATCAATCCTGCAACCCGGGCATGTGCCCTGACCTGGAATCGAACTGGCAACCAATCAACTGAGCCACAATGGCCAGGGCTCATCACGATTTTTATAGCAGTTTGAGAAGTTTATTCTAAAATTTATATACAAATGCAAAAGACTTAGGTAGCGTAAATAATCCTGAAGAAGAAAAACAAAGTTAGAGGATATACACTACCTGATTTTAAGACTTACCACAAAGTGACAGTCATCAGAACAGTGGGTGTTGTTTTAAGAATACACCAGAGAGCCCAGTGGGTTGGCTTAGTGGATTGAGGGTCGTCCCATGGACTGAGAAGTCCTGGTTCAATTCCTGGTCAGGGCACATGCCCGGTTGTGAGCTCCATCCCCAGTAGGGGATGTGCAGGAGGCAGCTGATTAATGTTTCTCACATGGATGTTTCTATCTCTTCCTTTCTCTCTAAAATATCAGTAAAAAAACATATTAACAAAAATACACCAGAGATCAGCCAACTTATTTTGTAGAGGGCTAGATAGTAAATATTTTAGTCTTTGTGGCCATATAGCCTCTGTAACAGCTACTCAACCCTGCTGTTGTAGCATGAAAGTAGCCACAGACAAGATGTAAACAAACAGGCATGACTATGTTCCAATGAAAGTTTACTTACAAGAATAGGCAGTGAACCGGATCTGGCCCATAGGCTGACTGATAGAACAGATCAGAATGTCCAGAAATATCCCCATGCTTATAAGGATACATTCTGACGCAGTCTAAATGGTTCAATGGGTGTGGGGGTGGGGGCTGTCTTTTCAACAGTGTGCTGGACAACTGGATAACTGTATAGGAAAAAATATAAATCTTGACCCTTACTCAAACTGCACAAAAATGAATTTGCAATGGCTCATACATCTAAATGAAATTTTGCTTTTTTGTAAAAAGCAAAAATTATAATACTGTTAGAAGAAAACATTGGAGAATACCTTTGTTTCCTTGGGAGTAGGCAAGATTTCTTAGAATGCATAAAGCACTAATCATAAAAGAAAAAAAAAACTAATAGATTAGATTTCATAAAAAACAAAAACTTCTGCCCATCAAAAGATACTTTAAAAATGAATAGGCAATTCTGCTGCGTATGATGTCTGAAATTTTGTTGCCTGCATTTTCTTCTAGAATTTATATGGATTCATGAATTACATTTAAGTCTTTTATCCATTTTGAGTTTATTCTTGTGTATGGTGTAAGTTGGTGGTCTAGTTTCATTTTTTTGCAAGTAGCTGTCCAGTTTTCCCAACACCATTTATTGAAGAGACTGTCTTGACTCCACTGCATGCTCTTGCCACCTTTGTCAAATATTAATTGAACATATTGTCTTGGGTCAATTTCTGGGTTCTCTGTTCTGTTCCATTGGTCTATCTGTCTGTTTTTGTGCCAGTACCAGGCTGTTTTGATTACAGTGGCTTTGTAGTATGACCTGATATCTGGTAATTTGATCCCTCCTACTTTGTTCTTCTTTTTCAAGATTGCTGTGGTTATTCGGGGTCTTTTTTGGAGTGTTTATTCTAGTTCTATGAAATATGTCATTGGTATTTTTATGGGGATTGCATTGAATCTATAGATTGCTTTGGGTAGTATGGACATTTTAATGATGTTAATTCTTCCAATCCATGAACAAGGTATATGTTTCCACTTTTTTATATCTTTCTTTATTTCTTTTTTCAATGACCTATAGTTTTCTGTGAAGAGGTCCTTTACTTCTTTGGTTAAGTTTATTCCTAGGTATCTTAATTTTTTTGCCACGATGGTAAATGGGATTTTTTTTTTTTAGTTTCTCTTTCTGTGATTTCATCATTGGTATATAAGAATGCCATCGATTTCTTGAGGTTAATTTTGTATTCTGCTACTTTGCCAAATTCATTTATTAAGTCTAGTAGATTTTTGATGGAGTCTTTAGGGTTTTCTATATACAATATGATGTCATCTGCAAATAATGACAGTTTCACTGCCCCCTTTCCAATTTGGATCCCTTTTATTTTTTCTTCATGTCTAATTGCTGTGGCTAAGACATCATACACAGCAGAATTTTCACTGATACAACACCTAAGGCAAGAGAAACAAAGGAATAAATGAACACATGGGACTTCTGCACAGCAAAAGAAACAACCATCAAAACAGAAAGGGATCCCACTATATGGGAGACCATAATCACCAATGATGCGTCAGATAAGGGGTTAATTTCCAAAATATATAGAGTGCTCATACAACTCAACAAAAGGAAGACAAAGAACTCAATTAGAAAATGGGCAGTGGACCTAAATAGACACCTCTCCAAACATGACATACAAATGGCCAAGAGACATATGAAAAAATGCTCAACGTCACTAATCATCAGAGAGATACAAATTAAAACAACAATGAGGTATCACCTCACACCTGTCAGAATGGCCACCATCAACAAAGCATCAAACAACAAGTGTTGGCGAGGGTGTGGAGAAAAGGGGACTCTCGTACACTGCTCATGGGAATGCAGACTGGTGCAGCCACTGTGGAAAACACTATGGTGTTACCTCAAAAAGTTAAAAGTTGAACTGCCATTTGACCCAGTGATCCCACTTCTAGGAATATACCCTAAGAAACCTGAAACACCAATCAGAAAGAATATATGTACCCCTATGTTCATAGCAGCACTATTTACAATAGCTAACATCTGGAAACAACTCAAGTGTCCATCAGTAGATGAGTGGATAAAAAAGCTGTGGTACATGTACACAATGGAATACTATGCAGATGTAAGAAAGAAACATCTCTTATCCTTTGAGATGACATGGAGGGACCTGGAGAGTATTATGCTAAGTGAAACAAGCCAAGCAGAGAAAGACAAATATCACATGATCTCACTTATTTGTGGAATATAATGAACTAAACAAACTGATGAACAAAATTGACCCAGAGACATAGAGGTGGGGTACAGACTGACAAACCTCAGAGGAGGGGGGTTGGGGGGCAAAGAGATAAACTACAGAACTTATATTCAGGTATGCATGACCAATGGACATAGACAACACAGCTGGGGATGGGGCAGGGAGGATGGGGAGGAGGGTGTCAATGGGGGAAAAAGGAGAAACATCTGTAACAGAAACAAATTAATTAAAAAAAAATGAATAGGCAAGTCCAGGACGGGGAATAAATATTTGCAATACATAAGTCTGACAAAGAATTTTTATTTAGAATATATAAAGAACTCCAACAATTCAATGTAAAGAGACAAACAACCCAATAAAAATAGATAGCAGACTTGAACAGGCACTTAAAAAAAAAAAAAAAAAAAAAGAAAGAAAGATATTCAAATTGTCCAAAGCACAGGAAAAGATATATCCTCTTTTAGGGAAAAGGTTGGTGTATTTCAGATATAGGTGAAATAAGTATATCATGTTAAGAAGAAGGTTGACTTTGCTTTGTTATGGTTTAATGAGGTGTGTATGGATGCCGAGTTGACAAGGGGTAGACTGTGACGGGTTTAAAAGTGTCAACTTGGCTAGGCTGAACTATGTTTTCCAGAATTCCTTTGCCTTCCATGTATGTTTCTAGTTAGGGTGGGCATCAAGAGCCAGTTTGCACAAGATTTGGTGCTTGGAAATAAAGCAGCAGCCATACTGTTTTTATGCATGGGAGATTAGTGCAAGGGCAGCAGAGTGTTCATGCACGTGCATTGCATGGGTGTGAGGCAGCAGCTGGGTCTGCAGCTGCTCCACCTTCCCTTGGATCCTCCTCAGTCTCTGACTCTGACCAGGTGTGTGTTTAGCTCCATGATGAAGGGAGCCAACTTCTCCTGCAGAACTCTTATATCATCAAAATGCAGTCACTGAGAGAGACTGACATGAATTCTGGTCATTATCATGGGTTTTAGCTCAGGCTCCTGGGTTCTAGTCTGCCCTGCAGACTTCAAGCTCTAGAATCAGACAACAGCCTTGCAGAGACAGTTTAACCATATATGTATATGTATATATGTATCATCTTCTTACAGTATATATGTATTTTACACTATTAATATATTATAGAAACCTCTATATGCACTACTTCTCTGACTGAACCCTGCTTGATAGAAAATCACTGGGTGAAACTGCTTCCTGGAGTCTCCCTGGTTCCCTGAGGAAGGCTTCCTCCACTATTCTTCACCTCAGTGATGCCCTCCAAAGCCCCCTGGAGAACCAACCTGAGAGTCTGCCGCAGCTGTTTCTGCTGCCTAAAGGAGCCAACAAAAAAGTAAATGATGGGGTTGGCACTGCTGTTAAGACTAGACAGGATAATCCCAATCCTTCTAAGGAAATATAAAAACGTTTTACTGCAAGATTTCTGAATCCAGAAACACAGAAACCACTTGAAGCCAAAGGGCAGGCCGAAGAGGAGGAAGACCAGCACTGTGAGCATGAGGGTCACGTAGACCCTGGTCAGCGTCACCCGCTGGGAGCCACACAGCAGTCTGGTCATCAGGGCCAGGCTGGACCCAGAGAGGAGCACAAATGACAATATCAGCCACCCGACAATGATGAAATCAAACGCCCGACACCAAGCTCGGTTACGTTGCCTCTCCAGGAAGCCACAGTAGTTCCCTTCCAGGATGCTCAGCAGCAGGGACAGGGCCCAGAGCAGGGCACAAATGATGGCTGACAGGTGTCTGGGGCGGTGGCAGCGGTACCAGATGGGCCTCAGGACCGACAGGCAGCGCTCCATGCTAATGGCGCTGAGAATGCTCAGGCCTGAGATATAGGCGAAGATGGACACGGTGAGGAAAATATAAGGGGTGGAAATGCACACGGAATGGAAGTTGTAGATGAGTGTCTGCAGGGAATACATAATCTGGCAGCAGAGGAAGAGGCAGTCGGCTCCCGCCAGGTTGAGGATGTAGACGGAGAAGGGGTTCCTCCGCATGCGGAAGCCCAGCAGCCAGAGCACCACGGCGTTTCCTGCCAGCCCAGCCAGGGCAATGATGAAGACCAGAATGGCTGGGGTCAGGATCCCCTTGTCACACTTAGAGAGGGTTGAGTTACTTCCATTTGTTGGTGTGAGTTCAGTCCCCCAGGCTGTGACACTCGTATCCATGCCCGCAACCCCTGTAGTGGTGACCCTGAGAAAAAACAAGATTTGAGTACCAGGTATGATCACTGATTCTCACAGCCACCATGCTATGTGGTTGTTACTGTTCCGTGTTACAGAGGAGGGAAATGGAGGCTTCCAGGGGTTAAGATACATATGGAAGGCCACACAGCCTTGAAGCCCTGGCCCTGGACTCAAACCCAGTTCTCTCTGACTCTAGAGCCTGAGCTCTCTCTACTGCAACACGGACCCTCTAGTGACGTGGGTATACTCTGCAGTTCCATCACGTTCCCCTCACCCCAGCTCCCACTCACTGTCCAGAGGTAATGTCACGTCCCCAGAATTTTCTGAAGAAGGAGATCAATGTCTGGGGTAGAATCTGAGAGACCCGGAGAGGGTTATGGGCACAGGTGTTACTTCTGTCCTGGGCTGGGATTTCCCCCTCAGCAGCATGAAGTTAGGAAGAACAGAGATGACCACGGTCTACCCTCATGACTAATGGGCCCATCCACCAAGGAGAAAGACCATGCTTTAGGGACATGAAGAAAATGTGATCTCCTGCTAGGACAAGTGTGAGGATGACAGGGCCAGGTGGGCTCAAAATGGCTCACTGTGTCATTTCTCTGAAGACAGAAGCACTTTTTATCCCCAGTGCCTACCTGTGTGTGGCACACATTTTCTCAATAGATATTTATCCAATGAAAGGGTGAGTGAATGAGGAATGTAATGGTAATGGAAGATTTGAGTTAAATGTGAAAAAAAGAAAACAAAGGCATTACAACGTATGCGTAATGGGTGAAGAAAATTTCATTCATTGTAATTCTTTTCGTGGAAAGTCTGTGAGTATTTAGAAGAGTTACCTATATGTGCCCAAAAAACTTACCCACTGACCACTGATGTGCATTTGAAGTGAGGACTCTACATGGCCTTACTGAGCACCTGGAATCATTCTGGGGCTCAGTTGGGGGTGAGATTTGGGGCTGAGCTGAGTCCAGCAGGGGAAGTGAGGGTGAGGTCTGAGTGCCAGGTAGTGGGGGACTATTAAGTGGAATGCTGCTCCACTCTTTCTCCCAGATCTTTTGTAGGGTTTGCTTTGTTGACTGAAGTGTTTCTGTGTATGAGGGGAAATGGGAAAGTGCAGGGCTTGGAATGTAAAGAGAGATGCCCAGGCCAATGTCAACTAGACCAAGAGGAATAGCTCACCTGTGAGGGCTTAATAGCAGCTGCTTGAGAATTTATCAGGTATTGTCTCTGTAATCCTCTCAAGACCTCTTTGAGGAAAGAACTAGTATTATTCCCATTTTGCAGAGGATGGAATTGATTCACAAAAAAGATGAATGTTTTGCTCCTGGTCTCACACAGTGTGGATCTGACATCAGAAAGGCTCCCTCAGGGTCTATACTTTAACCAGCCCTGCAGACCCACCACCACTGTAGTGTAGATTACTCTCAGCCAGGGGAAAAGCAGAGAAGTAATTCCCAAGTTAAATTCAAGATGGCAGTCAAAATTGTGGATTAAGAAAAAAAATCTAACATAAGCAAACTCCAGAAATACAGAGAGGAAGAGAAGCCAATGTAACAGGAAACACGGAGAGATGGGTGGAAGTTGATTAGGAACAGACAGCAGAATCCAGGGGCCTTTCCTGCCTCAGAAAGGCAGATTTGGTATCGCTTCAAATCCAGAGGACTCGCATGGGCAGAAGGCCCAACTGGAACGAGCTGCATCCGCCTCCTGGACGTAGGGAGGAATCAAGTACAGAATCATCCACGGTGTGTTCTCTTAGAGGGACAAGCCCCCGGAGCCCTGATTGTCCAGAAACAAATGTGGGGGGAAAACTAGAGCCCCTGCTGTCCCTACTGAAAACTTAACAGTCAGTGGATCTGTTTTCTAGTGTGTGATATGTGTCATCCTTATCAAACTGGAAACTTCATAAGGACTAAATCGAGCCCATTATTCACTATTATATTGCCAGCATTTAGCATATGTCCTGTAGAGACCATGTATTGTAATATCTTTGTTTAAAAAAGGGAGAAGATGAGGCCTACAATGTCAAAGGGATTTTCCTGGGATCTCACTGTGAAGAGGGGGACCACCACCAGTCCTGGTCTCCTGGAGCCTTGTCTCTGGCTTTCCCACTGTTTTCTGTTACATTGCTCATTATCTCTGAGGAGCTCCTGAAAAATCTTTATGTGAACTCAGAATGTGAGGGACAAGCAGGGGGTGCTGAGACTATTCATTCTCCTCTTCTGTCACATAATGATTCTGAGAGTTTTAAGACCAGAGAAAGGACCCAATTTCCCAACTCCCTTGATAATGATGGCACCATGTGACCAGGTGCTGGCCAATGGGAGGTGAGCAGAAGTGACATAACCAATCTCTGGGTCAGGCCTTTAACAGAAGCAGCATGCCTTCCCTTTCCATCTTTCTGTGTCTGCTGGTAAATGCTGATGTGTCTGGGAGCCACATAGGACCACGAGGATGAAGACACCTGTCTAGGGATAGGGAGAAGCAAGTTGGAAGGAATGCTTGTGTCTGAGTGCCTTGGAGCCTCCAGTCCAGGTCAAATACACTTGTTGAAGTCTTCATTACAACAGACCTCTATTAGAAGAACCAGCCTTGTACTCTAACCCACGAAGATTATGTTTTCCTTTTACAATTACATTCCAATGGCAAGACATTTCTTATAAATGCGGATGATTGTTTCATAAAAGTGAAACTAGAGAAGGCAAGTGCAAACAGAAGTCAAAAATAACTCCGAGGGAGATGAGATGAGAAATGATTTGATGACAGGAAGACAGAGAAAAACCCAGGAAGTAGAAAACTGAGAGGAGGTCAAGGAGACGCGAGAGATAGTGTGCATTTGCTCTGAGGACCGCCTTTTCATCCTTCTTTACCTTGTTTGGCAACCCAAGAGGGTGTCTTCTAGGTACATCATCAGTGGAATCCTGTCCTTCTGATTTCTTGTTCAAGTGAGCAACCAGGAGACTGGAGGGTGGGGAAAAAGAGATTTGGGCCTTTCATCTCCTCGCTCTCTCCCTGCTGGGCAGTGTGTTGGCAGTGGCCCTGCTTCTCCACCTGGCTGGTGTTCCTTTCCTATTGCTACTGCTACGATTACAGTTCTGCTCTCCCTGTGCACTTGCTCCTTCCCTGGTCCCTTAAAGCCTCAGGGTGGAAACAGTGCTTCACTATTGCTAGCCTTAGGGTGCTTCAACTTTCCCTTAAACCTGCTCAATAGTCCCTCACGAAACACCCCTCCTTTATCCTAGTTTGGGCTGTTTACCCCTGGGACTCTGCCAGATCCACAAGAGAAAAGATTTTGAAGACAATGAAATCTGGGTTAATAGCAGTTCTAACCTGGGAAGCAATGCTGACATTTTATCTTGCTCCCTAAATTAATGTAAGAGGCAACATTCTCTCCATGACAACAGATCTGAATGGTTGGAAGGAAGGGAACCCTATGGGGGGCTGGATCAGAAGAGAGAAAGGTTCTGGTTGACCCTATTTGCATCTCCGACAGCTCTGACTGTGCACCGAGGAGAGCTTCATGTCTCCTGCCTTTTCCTGAAGGATGCACCATGACCCCTGCATGCAGTGTTCAGGAATCACGAGGACAGAAACTTAGAGCAAAAAGCGTAACAAGCTTCGGACATAAGTCAGTTCTGGGTATCTGTTCTTACCTTTCTTCCATTCTTCTTGCCACAGGTGGAGAGCTGAACTGTGCTGAAGGGAGATTCTTTCTGGGAGTGACACCAGAGGACACTTCTCTGTCCTCTAAATCAGGAGATATGTACAGGAGCTGGAGTGAAAGCTGGTGGCTAAGCAAGGTTTATCAAGATACTGGACAGACGTTGCAATTTCCTGTATAGGAACTGTGGGCAGGACAGAGACCAGAGATGTTTGAGACACGATCCCTTACCGAGATGATTCTCGTCATTTGCCCCATGCCCACTCACATGTCAGCCACTCCCATCCTACCCCATCCAGTCATCCTCCTGGTAAGTAATCACTGTTATGGAACCTATAGTGGACAACTATGAGCCGGGGGGGGGGGGGCAATGTCAAGCAATATGAATTTGTATCATAAGACTTTAAAACTAAAGAATAAAGTATACTGTAGAGTGTTTAAAAGTTCACCATGGCCAGAACCCACTTTTTTGTTTGTTTTAATTATCACAACAATATGCACTCATGTATGTGTGTGTGTGTGTGTGTGTGTGTGTGTGTGTGTATATATATATATATTTTTTTTCTCCAATGATAGAGAAATATATACAAGGTGACAGTTTCTCTGAATCCTATTCTCCAGAGGCCATCCCATTCTTATTTCTTTTACTATTATTAGCTCTGAACCATAAACTTATAATTATATTTTTAATTTATCAGCATTAAGCAGTGAATCAATTGACTTCCCTTATAAAATGTAAGGCGTTCAGCACACATAACATTCTTCTTCTTCCCTCTTTATTTCATCTAATTTTAAAATTTATTTTCATTTGGTATAAATATTAAAAATTTAAGTCTTTTCTCTTATGCTCTCCTTTCATGTGCCTCATGCTACAGTCAAATTAAGTTACTTAAAAAAAAAAAATCCTCACCCAAAGATATGCTTATTGATTTTTTAGAGAAAGGAAGGGAGACAGAGAAGCAAAGAAACCTCATTGTGAGAGAGAAACATCAATTGGTTGCCTCTTGTACACACCCGATCTGAACCCTCAACCTAGGGATTGAACCCTTAACCTAGGTATGCGCCCTGACCTGGAATTGAACCCAAGACCTTTCAGTGCACAGAATGACACTCCAACCATCTGAGCCACACTGGCCAGGGCAAGTTACTTGTTATTTTTTAAAATGCCATTTGAATTAGAAACTATTTCACATAGTCAGAAAAGTTCTTCAGTGGATTAATTCAGGGAATATTTAAAAAGATCTTATGGGCTGAATTGTGTCCCCAGAATTTATGTGTTGAAGTCCTAACTCCCAGTACTTCCCAATATGACTCTTTGGAGATAGGGTCTTTAAAGAGGTAATTAAATTAAAATGAGGTAACTGTGGTGGGCACTTATCTAACTTGACTAATGTCCTTACTAGAAGAGGAGATCAGGACACAAGATACATGCATGGGAGGAAGACCATGTGAGGGCACAGGGAGAAGATGCCATGTATAAGCCAAGAAGAGAGGCCTCAGACCATGCCAACCCTCCCAACACCTTCTCAGAATTCTAGCCTTCAGAATTGTGAGAAAATATATTTCTGTTGTTTAAGCCTCCCAGTCTGTGGTACTTTGGTATGGCAGCCTTAGCACACTAACAGACCTACTGGGTCCCTGGCATTATTTCAGGCAATGGAATGTCAGTGCGAACAACAACCATAAACCAGAGCATGGCCTTTGGAGCTCATCCTCGAAGGTCTGGCCGAGCTTCCTCAGAAAGTAAATACAATTGGAAGAGAAGGGAGATGTGAAGGGGTCTTTATTCATTAGAAGTCCAGAGGAGGAGTTGAATCCAGAAAGCCATATATAGGGAGACTGATCAATGGAACAAGTCTCAAATGCATATAGGAATTTAGTATATGACAAAACATGTATGTTAAAGTAGTAGGTATAACATAAACTGTTCTGTGAATGGAACTGGGATCACTGGTGGGCATCTAAAATAAAATAAAGCTGAAAACATACTTTGCATATGATGTTAGGATAAATACATATATAATCCAAATACTTAAAAATAAATAATGAAAATATACTAGTACCTGGATAAACCATAGGAAAATTACTTTTTTACTTAATGTTGGGAAAGACTTTGAAAGTATAGCACAAAATTCAGAAGGCATTAAAGAGAAGATTAATAAGGACAAGAACATATAGAATTTTTTTGGTATGACATAAACCATCACAATCAAAAGATAAAAAACAAGTTCAGAAAATATTGGTAACTCAGATCAAAGACAAAGTACTAATTCTCCTGTTTGTAAACGTTCCTGTAAAATGATAATTCAAAATCCAACAGGCCAATATAAAAATGACTATAGGTCATAAATTCACAATTTCTCAAAATAAAAATGGCCCTTAAACATATGGAAAGATGAGAAACCAAAGTAATAATAAGAGATAAAGATTAAAATTATACAAAGTTATATTTTACTCACTGAAATATAAAAGACCCCAAAATTTGGCAGTGTATTCTGCTGGAGATGGTGTGGGACAATGCACTCTCACACCTTTCTGGTGGGAGAGAAGGTTGATAGAGCCCCCAGGGAGGGCTCTTTGCAACATATATAAACATATACAAAGTGTCATACTTTTTCTCCCTGTAATTCCTCATCTAGGAATTTGTCTTAAAGATATATCTGCATATCTGTGTAAGAGACACATGTACAAAGTTAATAAATATAGGATACTTTGCAATAAAAAATATTGGTAACAGCCAAAACGGCCATCAGTACTGTATAAATTATGGTCCATCCATACAATGGAATACTGTGTAGCCATATAAAAAGAGCAGCAAACCTGATGTGGAAGGACCTCCAAGTCATATTAAGTTAAAAAAAAATGACAGAGTGCAGAACAATGTGTATTTGTATGCGAAGAAATAAATATACATTTATATGTATTATAGATTCCTTTGCATGCAAACACACACACACACACACACACACACACACACACACACACACACATGCTTGTTTTAGCATTAAATAATTCCAGAAAGAAGTTGTGAAACAAAGAAGTATAATAATCACATTTCTCTTTGAGGAGAAGGCATAAATGTCTAAAGGCCTAGAAAGGGAATGATAATTTTCAATGTGTGCATAAAAAATGTTTTTAAACCTGTGAATGTACTGCATTAAAAAAATAAAATTTTAAAGCAAGGAAAATGAATTTAATGATATAACCAAGAGAAGGAGATAGAGCTATAGAAAGATGAGAGAGAAAGTGGAAGAAAGGGAGAGAGGAAGATACAGAGATAGAGATAGAAATAGATTGGGGGGAGTGATGGGAGAGGAGTAGAAGAAGAGAGATACAGAGATAGAGAAAATGAAGATAATGAGTATAGAAAACACATTTAAGGAGGTTTGTTCTGAAGAAAAGGAGAGAAATCAAACTGTGGTGGAGGGGAATGTAGACCTGGGTGGAGTTTTAAGCCAGGAGCTAGGATAGTATGTGTGTATGGTGTTGGGAGGGTCCAGTAGAGAAGGGAACATTGAAGATGCAGGCAGGAGAGGTAGCAATTGTGTGTTTCCCTGTAGGAGACTGGTGGGAACCTGCAGGCAGGTGGAAAGGATGGTTTAGGGTAGGAGCATGTAGAGCTCTTTGCTAGCATGAGAAGAAAGGCAGAGAAGTGAGCTAGCTCAGAGGCAGGTTGGCTGGTAGACTTTGTGCGGGGGGAAATGTGGACGTTCTCAGGAGGGCAGCATCTGAGAGGGATAAAAAGAGTGAGGAGGGGTTTCAGGAGAGAGATGGCATGAAGTGTTTCCCTTGGAGAGTGAGAGGGTGATTATGGAAAAGGTGCGTGATCACTCATCAGGCTCGTGGATACTTGTGGTTTGTGGACATAAATTGAAAGTGAAACCATGGTTGTGTGTTGATCTCTAGCTACACTCAGCTCCCTGGGGACAGGCATGGAGTTAGAGGAGAGCTGGATTCAATCAGGACAAAAGGCTTGAACAGACACTTCACCAAAAATATATGGAAGGCAAATAAATACATGAAAGATGTTTCACATCCTTAGGCATTAGGGAAATAAAAAACTAAAACCACAATGAGATACCATTACACATTTCTTAGAATGGCTAAAATTAAAAAAATACCAATGGTTTCACACATTGGCAAGGCTTTAGAAAAACTGGATTTTTCATACATTGCTGGTGGAAAAGTAAAAAGTTACGGCCATGCTGGAAAACTGCATTTTCTTAAGAAGTTGAACATACACTTAACATACAACCCAGCAATTACTCCTGGCATTTATTTTGGAGAATGGGGAATTTACATTCACATGAAAGCCTCTATACAAATGTTCATAGCAGCTTTATTTATAATAATCAAACTAGAAACAAACCGAATGTCCTTCCGCTTGTAAATAGTGAAACAAATGGTAGTACATCCATACCATAGAATATGACATAGCAATTTAAAAATCAACAAGAAACTATTGATAAGTGTGATAACTTGGATGGATCTTGAGGTCATTGTGCTGAATAAAAAGTCAAACTCAGGACTTCCGGTCAAGATGGCGGCATAGGTAAACGCGGTATCGCGTCCTCCCACAACCACATCAAAGTTACAACTAAACTACAGAACAACCATCATTCAAAACCACCTGAAATCAAGCTGAATGGAAGTCCTACAACTACGAAATTAAAGAAGAAGCTGCATCGAGACTGGTAGGAGGTGGGGAGGCGCGACGGGCTGGTCCCACACCCACGTGTGGCGGATAAAAATTAGGAGGACACCTCGGCTGGGAAGGTCCTTCCTGAGGACTGAGGGGTCCCCATCCCACACCAGGCGCCCAGCTCAGGGTTCCAGTGCCAGGAAGAGAAGTCCCCATAACTTCTGGCTGGAAAAACCAGGGGGAACTGAGGCTGAGGCGGCTGGAGCCCCCGGCAGCTCCTCTTAAAGGGCCCGCGAACGGACTTACTCGGGCTCGCTCCCTCCAGGCTCCAGCGTGCGGGAGGGAGCCTGAAAGGCGCCAGAGTCTTATGGGGAAGAACTGAGCTGTTTGGCATTGGGGCGAGGGCTGGAGAGGCAGCTTTCTCCTGGACAGACGTGCTGTCGGAGGCCTTTGTTCCTTTGGTGAGCCCTTCCCTGGGCCAGCAGATGCTGCCATAGCTGGGACTCCAGCAACCTGGCTCACACTGTTGGCCCCGCCCTGGTGATTCCCTGAGGCCCCACCCCACCCCACTTTCAGGCCCACCCAAGCTGTTGCCAGCTGCTTTACCATAGGATTGGCCTGTCTTGGAGCCTGCTTCAGCTTTTCCTAAATTCTTTCAAACAAGCAGCATCTGGTCTCAGCTAGCCCCATACCTTGCGCTAAGTGATACATAGAAACAAACACAGGGAGGCAGCCAAAATGAGGAGACAAAGAAACAGGTCCCAAATGAAAGAACAGAACAAAACTCCAGGAAAAGAACTAAGTGAAATGGAGTTAAGCAACCTAACAGATGCTGAGTTCAAAACACTGTTTATAAGGATGCTCAATGGACTTAGTGAGAACCTCAGTGGACTTAGTGAGAACCTCAGTGAACTTAGTGAGGGCCTCAAGAGCATAAAAAAGGACCAGTCAGAAATGCTGGATGCACAGTTAGAAATGAAGGAGGCACTAATTGAAATAAAGAATAATTTACACAGATTCAATAGTAGAGTAGGTAAAGCCAAGAAGCAAACCATCGATTTGGAATATAAGGAAGCAAAAAACGCCCAATCAGAACAGCAAAAAGAAAAAAGAATCCGAAGAAATGAGGATAGTGTAAGGAGCCTCTGGGACAACTTCAAGCGTGCCAACATTCGCATCTTGGGGGTGCCAGAAGGAGAAGAGAGAGAACAAGAAATCGAAAACCTATTTGAAACAATAATGGCAGAAAACTTCCCTAACTTGGTGAAGGAAACAGACATACAAGTCCAGGAAGCACAGAGAGTCCCAAACAAGATGAACCCCAAGAGGCCCACACCAAGACACATCATCATCAAAATGCAAAAGGTTCAAGACAAAGAAAGAATCTTAAAAGCAGCAAGAGAAAAGTAGTTAGTTACCTACAAGGGAGTTCCCATAAGACTGTCAGCTGATTTCTCAAAAGAAACTTTGCAAGCCAGAAGGGAGTGGCAAGAAATATTCAGAGTGATGAAAAGAAAGAACCTACAACCAAGATTACTCTATCCTGCAAAGCTGTCATTTAGAATCGATGGCCATATAAAGAGTTTCCCAGACAAAGAAAAGCTAAAGGAGTTCATCACCACCAAACCATTATTATATGAAATGTTGAAGGGTCTTCTTGAAGAAAAAGATAAAAAAATATGAACAAACAAAATGGCAATAAGTACATATCTATCAACAGTTGAATCTACAAACAAAATGAACACGCAGAACAGAAACATTCTCAAAGATACATAGAACTTTTGTTGGGTACCAGATGGGTGGGGGCTGGGGGAATGGGTGAAAAGGTGAAGGGATTAAGTAGGGTACAGACTGACATTTGCCAGAAGAGGGGGTGGGGGAGGGGAGCAATGAACACAGAACTTGTACGCATGTACTCATAACCAATGGACATGGACAACAAAACTGGGGACGGGGCAGGGAGGGAGGGGGAGGAGGGTGTCAATGGGGGAAAAAAGGAGAAACATCTGTAACAAAAGTAAATTAATAAAAAAAAAAGAAGTACAAATTGGTTGTTAGACTGACAAACCTCAAAGGGAAGGGGGTTGGGGGGTGGGAGGAAATAAACCAAAGATCTTATATGTATATATACATAACCAATGGACACAGACAACAGTGTGGGCAAAGGCAGGAGGGGGCCGGGAATGGGGAGAGGGGGCCGGGAATGGGGAGGAGGGGGTAAATGGGGGAAAAATGAGGAACATCTGTAATACATTCAACAATAAAGATAAGTTTAAAAAAAAAAAGTCAAAGTCAAAAGGCTGAATGCTGTATGATTCCATTTAGACAACATTTTAAAAATGACAATATTATAGAGATGGAGAACAGATTAGTGGTTGCCACGGGTTCAGAAAGGGCACAGGTTGAGTGTAACTACAAAGAGTTGCCCAAGGGAGTTCTTTTGGGATAAAGAAGCAGTTCTAGATCTTGAATGTGGCTGTGATTGCATGAACCAATACATGTGATGAAATGTCCTAGAATTATACACCATAAAAATGTGTGCATGCGAAGATGAGTGATATCTGAGTAAGATGTGTAATGTAGATAATTGTACCCTACACAGGTTAATTTCTTGTTTTGATAATGTTCTATATTTTTATAAGATGTTGCCATTAGCAGAGGCTGGGTGATGGGCATACAGGAATTCTCTGCACTAATTTGGCAACTCCTTGTTGGTCTATAATTAATTCAGAATGAACAGTTTGTTGGATTGACTATCTGCATGGATATTGTAGTTACCAAGAATGAGGACAAGGTTTATGCTGGAGAGAAGTTTGTAAACTAGGCATGTAGGCCATGAGATAATATAATGAGCATTCATACAACCACCATTAAAATTAAGCATATCTTAAAACTTTGTCATATTTGCTTCCAATCTCTCTTTAAAAACGAATACATAAAATTTTAGAGATAAAACTAAAGGCCCAACTTTCACTCACTGATCTCTTCAGAGCATCTGAAGTTGATGTGCATTATTGTCTCACACATGTAACAGGATGTTAAAAACAGTTTTTATCTAAATAGATACCACATTTCGAAAGAGGTAGGAGATGACATGCAGAATTTAAATACGAGATTTTTGATAATTGGTTACCAACTCTTAAGCCATCATTCATAGGAAAGCTATAAATAATTAGAGTTGAATTTTAATGAGAGGCATAAAACATTGAGTTTAATTTAAAGATGAACCATCTCTCCTGCTCCCAATGTGACCTTTTGCAGGCAAAAAAAACTGCAGCCCAGCAGAAGGTGCAGCCTTTTGTTTCTCCCTCCCCACTTCGCCCTCCCTTATCCGTGCTCCACCTGCCTGTTGTTTCCAGATGTGGTTTCTGACCCTGTAGGGTTGGGCATATCCCAGAGTCAGTGTCAGGAGAGCAGGACTTTCCTCTTTTGCTTGTCCTGCTTGGGTGACCTTGCTGGCTATATCTGGGCTTGACAGTATTGTAGAGTTGACTCCAACTCATTTTGAAAAACTATGCCAACCTCTGTCACTTCAAGGCCACAACAGACTTTGCTCATTGCTCACCGCACTTCAGCCTCTGATCTTTCTTAAGAGGGATCTTGCAACCATGACTGTATTTTTGGGATGTCACAGGGAATGAAACTTATTTGCATACTGATCACCATTTTCTAAACAACCTTTGTACTTTTATTAACAATGCCACTATGAATTGCCTCTTTTCCCATTTCCATTTGTCCAGCTCCTGTTAATCTTTTCTTGCCTGTCTCAGAAGGTTGGTGTGGCTGGCCAAAGTGACACAGGCTACTTGCTTGGTAAATTGTTGAGTCATAGTTCAAATTCCAAGTATTTCAAGAAGCCTTTCCGGATCCACTTGCCATGACACATACTCTTAGTAATGAGATCTTCCCCCTCTCCACTCTCATCTCAGTATTTGTATCCTGGAAGGATTCAGAACCCATTTACCAGTATGATAGGCATGTGTAAGATCTCCTCTTCCACACTCTACTATAACCTTTTGCAGGATAGCAACCAAAACTTATCTATTTTTATAGCATTGACAATATTGGTGTCCAATACATATTTTGCCATCATACAGAAAGAGCATCGGGGCAACTCTCTGAGTTCCAGGTAGCTGCCCAATATAGCTTCAGGTGAGAAGAGTATATACTCATTGTTATAGTCAGATGTAAAGAAATGAACTTCTGAGGCTGCCTGACTTGCAATAGAAGTTACTTCCAGTCCACCTCTCTGGTAAAGTCAAACCCTACCACCTTATTCTGAAAACTGGTACCCGACCACAAATGGCACAGGATTCAGACTGGGGCAATCTCATAATCTCACCATCTACTTGGATTGCCTAGAGTGGGCTTGTGACCCAGTTGCTGATGGAATCAGCACGAGAATCTAGGTTCCTTGACTTCAGGCACGGTGCTCCAAATAAAGCACTTGCAGGTTCTGCATTCCTGCGTATTCCAGGATTTCTGGATGCTAATGTGGGCTGAGTGGAGACAAGGCTTCCTCTGTTGGAACACAGGGTTTGGGAATAGGTAGTGGGCCAATGCCTGTGGCCTAAGGAACTGCAGGCTCTCTCAAAAAATGTTTTCACGAATTGTGTATTAGTTGAAGTCAGAGGATAGACTAGGGGCTGTTCGCAGGTTCAGCACAGTGAGTCTAGCTATTTCATAAAGTATAAGTCTTTTGCGGAGGACATTGCCCATCTGGAGGAGCCACCTGGAGCTATAGTGTCATGCTTCTCCTGGGCTGACTGTTGGGCTTTTCATGATGGAAGAAAGACAACTTAGGATTTTTAGATGACCTCTCCTCTGAGCACCGTTGACCCTGAAACATAACTCTATGGTGGCATGTACCACGTTGCATGGCAGTCTGTGCTGCCTAGACTGCTTCCTTCTCTCGACCGTGGGGATTTCGTCTTTGAATCTCTAGTACCAGGCACAGGGACTGGAACTTAGAAGACGCTCAGTTATTATTTATAGAAAGAACAGGAGAATGACTGAGTGACTTTGCTACTACAAGTGTCATAGGTTCAGTGTAAAGGTCTCTAAAATGGCAATTATAAAAAAGGATACATTTGTAATATAAACATTATACTTTTACCTCAAATTCATTCATCAGGAAAAGAGATGGAAGGACTTTCCTTTGAGTATGTGTTACCAAATAGAATTGTACTCTGTCTTATTTTCAGAAAGCACATCCATTAAGCATTGTCTATGATTTGCAGTTTAGATGTATTAAGTGGAGATATTAACATCATAAGTATTGCATACTGCATGAGGATATTTGTCAACACTGCAAAATATTTTTAATCTAGAATACTTGTCAGACTCATGCCTAGTTCAACAACTATATTTCTGATACTTTACTGACATTTTTAGCATATATATTACTTTTCATAGAAACTATAATTCTGCTTTCATAATTATATTTCATTGATTTACATTGTACTTTGATAAATTAGATAAGTACATGAGTAAGTCCAACTGGCATAAGCAGTATTGGAAACAGACCCAAATGGTTCTTGTGTAGCTGATAACTCAGGGCTCTAAGGTCCATGTGTACTAGAGAATCAGTGAACAACCCTAAGGGCTCAACATTTATTGGACATCAACCAATATCTTTTCTAGATGGAAAGGACAGGGTTGGTTAAACAGAGTCTCCTGACCAGAGATGTATTTAAAAAGTTTTTGTGCTATATAGAAATAGCATAGTGTTTGATCACATAGGTTTTTGTGATGTTTGTTGAAATAACACATAAATAAACAATTGTGGATGACAGCTCCCAAAAGGTGCTATGAGGGTCTTTGATATCTTTTCTTTCTTTCTGAAGGAAAATCCTGGATGTCCTACATGATCCACCCAGGATGAAGTTATAGGAAACTCATCACTGGCTCTGGAAAGGAAGCAGCACATCAGCAGACTCTTTCCTTCCCTCCATTCTTCTCCATGGAGGCAGCAAGCAGACCTGCAATGAAGGGGAAGCGCCCTCCTCCTGTTGACTGATTCCAGAGAACACTTTCTCTTCTCTTGAGTGGGAGATGCCTGCAGAAGCTTCAGTGAGACCTGTGAATGAGCAAGTCTTTTCAAAAAGCTGGGCAACACCATGACTTTCAGGCAGGAGCTACTTGAGAAAAATTGTTGCTTAACATCTTCTAAATTGCAAGTCAAGACCATCACTGGGGTTTCGAAGACATGCTCTCTGTTCTTAAAAACCTCACAGTATGGTGGAAGAGGGGGACATACAAACCAGATATTACAGCACGAAGTTATAAGTGTTCTGTAGAGGAACGTCGGGGCCCAGTGAGTTCATTGTGGGCTGCAGTGGCTGGGCTTGAGCATTCAGGAGCTCCAAGTTTTCTTGCACCCAACACGAAGAGGAATGCCACTGACATCAATAACCAGTTGCCCAGGTGAAACTCAACAGTCTTTGGTTCAAAAATGAGATGAAATTTCCCTGCAGGGTTCCTCAAAGCTGCACAGTTGAAAGAATCATAAGACTCACAGGGCTGAATCTCAGAAGAACCCCCAGTCTAAGTTGGTGGTATCAGATCAAAGCACCCGGCTTGGAGCACAGGTTACATGTACAGTCTTCCTGCTTCTTCTACCACCCTGCAATCCAGCTGAGGAAGCCCTTACCTACAGCCAAGCCCTACTGCAGCATTAGGAAACAAAGGGGTGCATGTAGGATTCAGAATCAGTCAAGTGATGAACTGGAAAGAGAACTGGATCAAGTGTCTGGCAACCTAGTTCTGATGGACATATTTGGTTCAAAATCTTGAAAACTGTAGTTGGTATCATTTTCATAGCTACCTGTAGTGTCTCCTGAGCTCTCAGCTTTCATTTGTGAGTTCCCCTCTCTTAGTGTAAATATGTGGGGCAGCCTCACTCTCTGTGAAGAGCAGACAGCCCTCTGTGTTGTCACATTTACACAGTAGACTCTCTCCATCTGCCTGAGTTCTCTGAGGAATGAGTAACCAGTGTCAGAGAATAGTCCAGAGTTCTGTAATGAACCTCAGTTTCTATTAATACACTGACATGTCTATGGAAGGATCAGATGTTTTCAACCCTGCTCTTCATGGGGACCGGCCATGAAACTGCCTAAAAGTCACAGCCAGGACAATCAGTACAATATCGAGGCTTGCAGAGTGAGTGTTCCAAAAACTATTATCTGTATGCTACTAATAAATGGTTTCTAAGATAATTTCTATTTTAAAATTGACACTGAGATTGCAATGGCCAAATTGCAACTAGACTCTACATACACTGGTTAAGGTGAGAGCTATAAACCACTCATCATTTCTCAAAGGTAATGACCATGGTTTCCTTTACTACAACCCAAGACCAACCTGTCACTATGCTGTGGACAAATGCCATCAGAGGCTTTTCATAAGCTTAATTTCCTGGACTGTTCTTAAGCAGGTAGAGACTCTCTCTAAGGATATCATTTCCCCCAAACCCAGAGAATCCAATGAGATTAGAGGTAGGCCAACTCATTTATTAAGCTTTTTACCTATAGAATGCCTCCAATCACAGGACTAAACATGAATCTTAAGGGACTATAGTCTGACAGAAAAATAAACAATTTTCTTTTTCTATCTGATAAGATAGAAAACAATTCTGAACAAAGCTATATGGTTTTGGACAGGAATTCTTTCTGTTGCAATGAAAATTGTAAAGAAAAAAACAATCAATAAAGAAATCCAAAGGGAGATTACATGAAAAATTTATTGGTATTGTCAATAAAGATGGAGAGGTATAACTTTCAGACTAATGTTTTCTCTGAGAAAAACTAGAAAAGCCAGATTAAAAACAACCTCTTTGGCCCTGGCTGGTTTGACTCAGTGGTTACAGCACTGGCCGGTGGACTGAAGGGTCGTGGATTTGATTCCTGGTCAATGGCATGTACATGGGTTGCAGGTTTGATCCCCGGCCCCAGTCGGGGTCATGCAGAAGGCAACCAGTTGATGTGTCTCCCTCACATCGATGTTTCTCTCTCTCTTTCTCCATCTTTTCCATTCTATCTGAAAAAAATCAATGGAAAAATATACTTGGGTGAGGATTAACTACAATAACAACAACAAAAAAACCCATCCTATTTGAAGACATTGAGAAATCATTGAAGTATACTGAGGATGAGGCCGAGAGAAAACTAGATAATTTCCAAATTTCCAAGCCTGACAGGGCAGCACTGAGTCTCAAAGTCACTCTGATTGACCAGGGCAGAGGCTCTTCATCACTGTCCCACTCTGTTTCCCTACATCTCCAGGGTTCCCTGAAGAAGGCTTTCTCCATGTTCCTGCACCTCAGGAGTGTCCTATAGAGCCCTCTGCACAACCAGCCTCAAGATCTGTCACCCCCTCCGCCATCACTGCCTAAAGGAGCCAACCAAGAAGTAAATGATGGGGTTGGCACAGCTGTTGACACAGGATAGGGGAAATGCAATCAGGTAAAGACGAAAGATGGCATCGTAACCTTTTTGTAACCAGATTAAGAGGAACCACCAGATGTCGAAGGGCATGCCACAGAGGAGGAAGACCAGCACTGTGAGCATGAGGGTCACGTAGAGCCTGGTAACTTTCACCCACTGGGAGCCACACAGCAGTCTGGTCATCAGGGTCAGGCTGGACCCAGAGGCAAGGACAAATAACAAAATCATCCACGTGATAGTGATGTAATCAGATACCTGAATCATGACAGGGTGTGAGAAATTCATCATTGAGATAGAGACACTTTTCTCCAGGATGCTCAGCAGCAGGGACATGGCCCAGGGCTGGGCACACATGATGGCTGACATGTGTCTGGGGCGGCGGCAGTGGTACCAGATGGGCCTCAGGACCGACAGGCAGTGCTCCGTGCTAATGGCACTGAGAATGTTCAGGCCTGAGATGTAGGCAAAGACTGACACAATGAAGACAATGTTGCAGATGTTAGTGGTGTTCGAATAGAAGTGGAGGAGTGTACACAGGGAATGCATAATCTGACAGCAGAGTAAGAGGCATTTGGCTCCTGCCAGATTGAGGATGTAGACGTATAAGGGGTTCCTCTGCATGTGGAAGCCCGGGAGCCAGACCACCACCCTGTTTCCTGCCAGCCCAGCCAGGGCAACAATGAGTGTCAGTAATTCCAGGATTAGGATCTCTGTATCAAGTTTATGAAGGGACTGGTCACTTCCATTCATTGGTGTGAGTTTGGTTTCGTAGGCTGTGACAGTCATATCTGTGCTCAGAAACTCTCCAGTTGTGTGCCTGGAAATAAAACAAGACTTGAGCACCTGCTGTATGATCACTGACTCTCATGGCCACCCTGTATGTGGAAATTACTGTTGCATTTTACAGAAAAGGAAAATGGAGGGTTCCAGAGATTAAGATTCTTCCTGAAGAGGAGGAGCCAACATGGCAGTGAGCAGGACTGGGGTGAGGGTGACAGTGTAAGTGGTGAATGTGTGTGAGAGAGTGTGTGTGGATGTTAGTGTGGGTGGGCATCTGCCTGTCAGTGGGGAAACTCAGGGCAGGCCATTTGTGTGCTCTGGGCAATGGAGCTGTTGGCCACTGCAGTGTTTTCCCCAGCCAGGTGCTTCCGCCACTTGGGATTGGAGAATGCACTATTTTGGAGGATCTGTAGAGTCCTCCTTAGGAGGAGGCTGCAGGGAATGGCAGAGACCCAGTGCCCAGAGGACATAGATTGGTGTGCCAGGTCCCACTGCCTTTGTAGCCATTGCTGCAAGCCTGCAGTCCTGCCAGCAGCTGAGGGCTGTCCCCCCAACATGTCCCACCAGCAGCAGAGGGCCACAGCCTCTGTGGGACCCATTGCAGCCACGAGGTGCTGGCACTGCAGGCTCTGCCTCAGCAGAGATCCGCTGGCCCCACTGCCGCTGCTGCTGCCAAGAGCTGCTGGACTCACTGCCGCCACCACGGTCACCAAGAATACCCAGACATGCTACAGCAGCCACTTGACCCAATGGGAGCTGCTGACCCTGCCGCAAGCTGCTTGCCCGGCTGCCACAGCCACTGAGAGCTGCTGGCCCTGCTGATGCCACACCCTGCCAGTCACGCTGCTTAGAGCTGCCAGTATCCCCAGGCAGGACTGGATCTGAGATCCAGAGCACATGACCTGCCATGACCCAATGTCCCTGGATGCACCGACCTGCTCCTGTGACCCAGCCTACCTCACGCAGCCCTGGACTACCAGACCACTACAATGTTGAGACAATGAAACAACCCACAAATGAAAGAAAAGGAGGAATTGCCAGAAAAGGAACTAAATGAAATGGAGGCAAGCAATTTGTGAGATAAATAATTCAAAGTAATGGTTATAAGGTGCTCAAACAAGTTAATGAAAACTACAAGCAACTAAATGAGAACAATAAGGAACTCAGTGGGAACTTCAGCAGCATGAAAAAAGAGGTAGAAACCATAGATAAGAATCAAGAGGATATGAAGAATGATATAGCTGAAATAAAGAATACCCTGAAAAGAATCAACAGTAGATTAGAAAAAGCAGAGTACTGAATCAGCAAATTAGAATACAAGGTGGAAAGAAATACCCAATCAAAGCAGCAACTGGAAAAAAAAAAAAAAAAAGCAGGAGGATAGTTTAAAGGAGCTTTGGGACAACATGAAAAATAACAATATCATAGGGGTACCAGAAGGAGAAGAATCTGAGCAAGGAATAGTAAACCTGTTTGAAGAAATAATGACAGAAAACTTTCCTAACCTGGTGAAGGAAACAGTCACACAAGTCCAGGAAACACAGAGGGTCTCAATCAAGATGAACCTCAAAATACTCACACCTAAACACATTATAATTAAAATGGCAAACTTTAAAGATATAGAATGTGCCTGGTCAGTGTGGTTCAGTGGATTGAGCATTGTCCCATGGACTGAGAGGTCCTGGTTCAATTCCCAGTCAGGGTACATGTCCAGGTTGCAGGCTTGATCCCCAGTAGGGAGCAGGCAAGAGGCAGCCGATCAATGTTTTTCTCTCACATTGATGTTTCTATCTCTGTCTCTCCTCCCTTTTCTCTAAAAAATCAATAAAAACATAAAAAAAAATAGATAAGGATAAAGAAAGAATGTTAAAGGCAACAAGAGAAAGACAGAAAGTTACCTACAAGGGAGCTCCCATTAGACTGACAGCTGATTTCTCAGTAGAAACACTTCAGGTTAGTAATGAAAAGCAAGGGACTGAATCCAAGACTACCTTATCCAGCAATGCTATCATTTAAAATTGAAGGTGAAATAAAAAGTTTTCCCAACAAAAAAAGGTTAAATGAGTTTATTACCACCAAACCAGCAATGCAACAAATGCTAAAGGGACTGTTGTAAGAAGAAGAAGTAATAGATAGATAGAGGAACACAGGCGTAAAGAAAAAAATGGCAACAAACAAGTACGTGTCAAAAATAACCTTAAATTTAAATGGCTTAAATGCTCCAATCAAAAGACATAGGATAGCTGAATGGATAAGAAAACATGACCTATATATATGCTGTCCACAAGAGACCTACCTCAGAACAAAAGACTCACACAGGATGAAAATGAAGGTATGAAAAAAAATTTTCTATGCAAATTGAGATAAAAACAAAACAAAACAGGAGCAGCAATACTCATATCTGACAAAATAGACTTCAAAATGAAGCCCATAACAAGAGACAATGAAGGCCACGTCATAATATTAAAGGGATTGATATAACAAGAGGATATAACCCCGATAAACATATATGCACCCAATGTAGGAGCATCCAAATATATAAAAGTACTTCTGGAGGACTTTAAGGGAGAGATTGACAGCACACAATCATAGTAGGGGACTTCAACACCCCACTGACAACACAGATCTTCCAGACAAAAAACAACAACAAGAAAACAGCAATCCTAAATGACACTAGATCAAATGGATTTAATTGACATGTACGGAACATTTCACCCCAAAGCTGCAGCATCTACATTCTTCTCAAGGGCACATGAGATATTCATAAAGATAGACCACATGTTAGGACACAAAGTTAGTTTCCACAAGTTCAAGAAGACTGAAATCATATCAAGCATCTTCTTGGATCACAATGTCATGAAACTAGAAATCATCTACAATAAAAACACACAAAAATATTTGAACACATGGAGACTAAATAGCATGTTCTTAAACAATGAATGGGTTACCAATGAGATCAAAAAAGAAATGAAAAACTTCCTGGAAACTAATGAAAATGAACACACAACAACCCAAAATCTATGGAACACAGCAAAAGCAGTCCTGAGAGGAAAGTTCATAGCACTATAGGCCTACCTCAAGACACAAGAAACATTTCTAATGAACTATCTAACCCTACAACTTAAAGAGTTAGAAAGAGAACAGCAAGAGAAGCCCAGAGTAACTAGAAGGAAAGAAATAATAAAGATCAGATCAGAAATAAATTATATAGAAACTAAAAAAACAATATCAAAAGATAAATGAAACCAAGAGCTGGTTCTTTGAAAAGATAAAAAGGATTGATAGCCCTGGCTGGTTTGGCTCAGTGGTTAGAGCGTCGGCCTGCGGAACAGAGAGTCCCGGGTTCGGTTCTCTCTAAGGGTATGTACCTCCGTTGTAGTTTGTCCCCGGCCCCTGTTGGGGTCATGTGGGTGGCAACCACTCGATGTGTCTCTCTTGCATCGATGCTTCTCTCTCTCTCTTCCTCCCTCTCTCCCTCCTGCTCTATCTGAAGATAAATGCAAAAATGTCCTTAGGTGAGGATAAAAAAAAAAAAGATTGATAAACTGTTAGTCTGATTCATTAAGAAACAAAGAGAAAAGACCAAAATAAATAAAATCAGAAACAAAAGAGGGGAAATATCAACCAACACCACAGAAATACAAAAGATTGTAAGTAAATACTATAAACAACTGTATGCTAACAAATTGGACACCCTTTATGAAATGGACAGATTCCTAGAAACATACAAACTTCTAAAACTCAGCAAGGAAGATTCAGAAGACCTGCACAGGCCAAACACAACTAATGAAACTGAAGCAGTAATCAATAAACTACCAGCTAACAAAAACCCTGGTCTGGTTGGTTTCACAGGGGAGTTTTATCAAACATTCAAAAAAGAACTAACACCTATACTCCTCAAACTATTCCAAAAAATTCTAGAGGAAGGAAGACTCCCAAGCTCATTTTATGAAGCCAGCATTATCCTAATTCCAAAACCTGAAAAAGACACTCAAAGAAAGAATTACAGGCCAATATCTCTGATGAACATAGATGCTAAAATCTTTAACAAAATATTAGCCAACCTGATCCAGCAATATATTAAAAAGATCATACACCATGACCAAGTGGGATTTATTCCAGGGATCCAAGGCTGGTACAATATTTGCAAATCAATAAATGTAATATATCACATAAACAAATTGAAAGATAAAAATCCCATGATCATATCAATAGATGTGGAAAAAACATTCAATAAAATCCAACACCCATTTTTAATAAAAACTCTCAGCAAAGTGGGAATAGAGGGATCATGCTTCAACATAATAAAGGACATATATGACAAACCTACAGCCAACATTATACTCATTAGACAAAGACTAAAAGCATTTCCCCTAAGAACAGAAACAAGACAGGGATGCCAGCTTTCACCACTTTTATTCAACATAGTATTTGAAGTCCTAGCCACAGCAATCAGGCAAGAAGAAAAAAAAAAAAGGCATCCAAATTGGAAAGGAGGAAGTAAAACTGTCATTATTCACAGATGACATGATATTGTACATAGAAAATCCTAAAGACTCCACCCAAAAACTACTAAATTTAATAAATGAATTTGGCAATGTAGCAGGATACAAAATTAACACCTAGAAATTGATGGCATTTTTATACATCAATAATGAACTCTCAGAAAGAGAAACTAAAAAACAATCCCATTTACCATTGCAACGAAAAGTTAAGATACTTAATAATGAACTTAACAAAGGAGGTAAAAGACCCACTTCCCCCTTCCATTTGAAGTTCATCAGTCTAACAACCAATTTGTACTTCCTAATCCCTTCATCTTTTTCACCCAACTCCCCTCCCATCTGACAAGCAACAAAAAGTTCTCTGTATCTATGAGTCTGTTTCTGTTCTGCTTGTTCATTTTGTTTGTAGATTCAATTGTTGATAGATATACATTTATTGCCATTTTGTTGTTCATATTTTTTTCATCTTCTTCAAGAAGACCTGTCAACATTTCATATAATACTGGTTTGGTGGTGATGAACTCCTTTAGCTTTTTCTTGTCTGGGAAACTCTTTATATGGCCATCAATTCTAAATGATAGCTTTGTAGGTTAGAGTAATCTTGGTTGTAGGTCCTTGCTTTTCATCACTTTAAAAATTTCTTGCCACTCCCTCCTGGCCTGCAAAGTTTCTTTTGAGAAATTGGCTGACAGTCTTAATGGAGCTCCCTTGTAAGCTTTTCTCTTGCTGCTTTTCAGATTCTGTCTTTGCCTTTAACCTTCTGCATTTTGATGATGAAGTGTCTTAGTGTGGACCTCTTTGGGTTCATATTGTTTGGGACTCTCTGTGCTACCTGGACTTGTATGTCTGTTTCCTTCACCAAGTTAGGGAAGTTTTCTGTCAGTATTTTTTCAAATAGGTTTTCAATTTCTTGCCCTCTGTCTTCTTCTGGCACTCGCATGATGCGAGTGTTGGTATGCTTGAAGTTGTCCCACAGGCTCTTTATACTACCCTCATATTTTTGGATTCTTTTTTCTTTTTGCTGTTTTGATTGGGTATTTTTTGCTTCCTTATATTCCAAATCAATGGTTTGCTTCTTGGCTTCACCTACTCTACTATTGATTCCCTGTAACTTATTCTTTATTTCAGTTAGGGCATCCTTCATTTCTGACTGGTCTTTTACCGTGCTCTTGAGGACCTCATTAAGTTCATTGAGCATCCTTATAAGCAGTATTTTGAACTCTGCATCTGTTAGATTGCTTATCTCCATTTCATTTAGTTCTTTTCCTGGAGTTTTGTTCTGTTCTTTCATTTGGGCATGTTTCTTTGTCTCCTCATTTTGGCTGCCTCCTTGTGTTTGTTTCTATGTATTAGGTAGAGTTGCTTTGTCTCCTAGGCTTCCTAGTGAGGCCTATTGTTGTAGGTGTCCTGTAGGGTCCAGTGGCACAGCCTCCCTGATCACCCAGCTGGGCCCACAACACCTCATGTGGACTTTACACCCTTCTGCTGTAATTGAGTCTTGATTGCTGTTGGCACATCAATGGGAGAGTTTTACTCAGGCTGATCAGTTGTAAGGACTGGCTGTGCCCACTAACCACTGACCTTTCACTACCTTGGATAATTTACTGTGCAGAGGCCCACCACATAGAGCAAGACTTATTTCAGCAGTGCTCTGGCACCTCCTGAGTCCATTCCTTGAGTGTGTCACTTTCGGAGGTGGTTGGGTTGTGGTGCTTCAGTGTGGTCTGAAGCTGTTCACTGGGTGTGCTGGCCAGGGCCACCAGGCATAAGCTACTAAGCGATCTGCAGATGGCTGCTTCTGTGCAGGGCTTGGAGGTGCCCAGGTAAAGCCAAGTTGTGAACCAAGGCTGGCTGCTTCTAATGCCAGGCCTGGGGCCACTTAGCGAGAGCTATGGGGCTCGCTGTGGCCAGATGCTGCTTGTTTGAGAGAATATAGGAAAATGTGAAGCAGGATCCAAAACAGGCCAATCCTATGGTAAAGCCACTGGGACCAGCTTGGGTGGGCCTGAAAGTTGGGTGGGGCAGGGCTTCAGGGAATCACCAGGGCAGGGCAAAGAGTGTAAGCCGGGTCTCTGGAGTCCTAGATATGGCGGCCATCTGTCTGCCCTCTGGGGGAAGGGGTCACCAAAGGAACAACAGCCTCCACCAGTATGTCTGTCCAGGAGAAATCTGTCTCTCCAGTCCTCGCTCCGATCCCAAACAACTCAGTTCTTCCTCATATGCCTTCCTCTGATACCTTTCAAGCTGCCTCCCCTGTGCTGGAGCCTGAAGGTCCTAGTCTGAGTAAGGCTGTGTGCAGGCCCTTTAAGAGGAACTGCCTGGGGCTCCAGAAACCTCAGCCCCCCTCAGCCTCAGTTCCTGCTGGTTTTACAGCCAGAAGTTATAGGGACTTCTCTTCCTGGCATTGGAACCCTGAGCTGGGGACTGGTGTGGTATGGCTGCCCCTTGCTCTTCAGGGAGAACCGTCACAGCTGAGGTATCCCTCCTGATTTTTATCCCCCACACGTGGGTGTGGGACCAGCCATCTGTGCCTTCACCCCTCCTACCAGTCTTGATGTGGCTGCTTCTTTAATTTCATAGTTGTAGGACTTCCATTCAGCTTAATTTCAGGCGGTTCTGAAGGATGTTTGTTCTGTAGTTTAGTTGTAATTTTAATGTGGTTGTGGGAGGACGCGATATTGCATTTACCTATGCTGCCATCTTGACTGGAATTCCCCAAGTTCATGTATTTATTGAATGACTACTTTGTACCAGGCACTGTTGTAGGCACTGCGGTGTCGGGAGTGAACACCACAGACAAAAATCCCCGCGCCTATTGCAATTCATTTTAGAGATACCTGTATGAATAGTTTATAAACTTGGCTTGATTCAGTGATATCTGACAGATATATCTTGTTTAAGATGAGTGTACTCAACTAATAGCAAACTCTGCCGTGGGGGCATCTGTCCACTACACTTGGTAGTTTTTTCCTGAAATCCCAGCATTGTGCTGAGCCATATTGATTTCATTCACTCCATCAGCATCTCTCCAAAGCTCATAGATATCCAGATTTTATAGATGGAGGGGACCTTAGTTGCAACATTACAGATGGAAAATCTGAGAGTCAGCAAGGGCACGTGCAGTGTCAAGGTCACATTCCTGTCTGACACAGAGCAGGGATCATAACTCCAGGCTACTCCCCTGTGTGTTTCTTGTACCCTCTCATTGGCTACTCTCCATTAGGTGACATTGTTGGGGTGGGAACTGCACTGCTAATAGTCTCACCTTTTTCAGAAGAGGAAATGTGTTCCCAGGGGATGCTGGGGCAGTGTCTGAGCTGACCAGTGGAGGCATTAGGACCAGCCCCCGGTGGCTTAATTCTGATAGACAGCAGCAGCCAAACTGCTGCTTTGGCTGACCCTAGAGGACACATGACCAAGAAGCTACTTCTGTCACCATCAAGGTGCTGACTCTCTGCCCACAGCATTCTCCGCTGGGTGGGCTTCTCTCTGGGCCTCTGTGGGCCTGTTTCTCTACCTCTCCCTGAGTCTCTCTGATATTTGTGTCTTTGTCTCCTCTCTGTTTATCTCTACATAGCTCTACTTGTGCTTTTCCTCTCCTTGGTTTTATGTCACTCCTTTCTCTCTCTGCCCCCACTCCTAGGCCTTCACATCCCCTACAGCAGTTTGAGGGGCTATCTCAGAGAGAGCTCCTTCAGGCCTCAATTCTTTTTCAACAGCTCAGTCTGGAGGCTCAGAGGTGTATGGGGACCATGGGAGAAGCAGAGGGGTTGGGGCTTGGAAGGTGTCTGGAGAGTTTCTGCTGGAGCCAGAGCTGGAGGCACAGTGTCAGGCACTTTCCTGAGATCGCTGCCAGCTCCAGGGGTATGTCCAGGCTGAGTTGGTTAACACACCTCCCATGCCAGGCCCGAGGAAGGAATGTGAGCATGCAGGAGTGAAGGGTTGGGCATCTGGTTCCTTGATAGTAATAGTATGGGGGCAAAGGGGAAAAAGGTTGGGGAGAGTAGGTCCCAGCAGCTTTGCTCACTCTATAGGACTAAATTATTGGTGTTGAGTCATCGAAGCCTGTGGGATCATGGTTTTATGAACAAAGAATGTTAGTATGTGTGATGTTTAGACAGTTAACCCTTGAACCATAGGGTTTTGAACTTCTTAGGTTAAGTTATAGGCAACTTTAAAAAAAATAAAGTAAATACATTTTCTGTTCCTTATGATTTTCTTAATGACATTTTCTTTGCTCTAGTTTACTGTATTGTAAGAATAAAGTATATAATACATATAACATATAAAATATGAGTTAATTGACTGTTCAGATGATCACTAAGACTTCTAGCTAACAGTAGACTTTTAGTTAAGTTTTCAGGGATCAAAAGTTATATACAGGGATTTTTCCAAAATGGTGGTGGAGTGAATGGAAGCTACACAGACCATCTCCCAGGACCAAACTGGAATTACAACTAAAATAAAGACAAATCATCTGGAAAAAGCAACAGAAAAGCAGCTTGCAAGGACCATACAACCAGGGATACTGAATCGATCCTGGTAGGATTGCGGAGGCGCGAGAAGGGAGCTGGGAGCCCACGGACAGCAGCGGCCTTAGCCGTGAGCAGCGCATCCGCCCTTGGGGTTAAAGTCCCAAGCCCGCTCCACAGTGCAGAGCCGAGACAGAGTGCTAAAATAGCCACAGCCACTCACTTTGGGCTCCGGCAGAGGGAGGGCGGACTGGACTGGAACTGTGTGGGGACACTCGGGATTTGGAGGGTGCTCAGAGCTTTTGCTGAGTTGCGGCCACACAGGACAGGTGGCCGTCTTACTCCATCCCAGGGCTCTTGGGAGAGGCGGCAGCCCCTCTCTCGGAGATCCAGCCACACCTTGGTGGGCCATTGAAATGCAAATTGAGGCTTATTAACTACCAGCATCTGCCCTACCCTCAGGAAATCCTCTCAAGCTGAACACCTGAGAAAGGTTTTCATTCAACTGAAAACCCAAGGCTCTTCAAGCAACCACGACTAATAGCCTCTAGGCAAAAAGCTAGAGGATAACTTAACCTTTTCTGGGCTTGCAAATATACCCTGGAAAGTAAGACTCCACGGTGGTGTTTAACGTGGGTCCTCCCACGCTCATCCAAACCCAGTACAGGGAGCCACAAACAGCAGAACACCAACATCCACAGGGAAAATTTGGCAGGCTCCAAAACTCACTGAGATAGCCAAAATGGGGAAACAAAGAAACAGATCCCAAATGAAAGAACAAGAGACCTCCACCGAAGATGAGATAAATGATATGGAGTTAAGCAAGTTAACAGAACTAGAATTCAGAGCCACGATCTTGAGAAAGCTCAACAGCATGAGTAAGGACATCAACATCATGAGTAAAGACATCAACACCATGAGCAAAGACATAGAAACATTGAAAACCAACAAAGTGGAAATTAAGAAGCACCAAGAAGAAATGAAGAATGACATAGCAGAAATTAAGAACACATTGGAAGGACTAAATAACAGAGTAGAGTAGCTGAGGACTGGATCAGTGAATTAGAAGACAGGGTAGAAAAACTCAACCAATCAGAAAACCAAAAGAAAAAAACAATGAAAAAACAGGAAGACAGCTTAAGAGAACTGTGGGACAACTGGAAACATAATAATATTCACATCATTGGAGTCCCTGAAGAAGAAGAAAATGAGCAAGGGTTAGAGAATATATTTGAAGAAATAGTGACAGAAAAGAGTGGTGAGAGTGGGCATCCTTGTCTTGTTCCTGTTCTTAAGGGAAATGCTTTTAGTTTTTGTCCATTGAGTATGATGTTGGCTGTAGGTCTTTCATATATGGCCTTTATAATGTTGAGATATGATCCCTCTATTCCCAATTTTCTGAGCGTTTTTATCAGAAATGGGTGCTGGATTTTGTCAAATGCTTTTTCAGCATCTATTGATATGATCATATGGTTTTTATCTTTCATTTTGTTTATGTGATGTATCACATTTATTGATTTGCGAATATTGTACCAGCCTTGCATCCCTGGGATGAATCCCACTTGGTCATGGTGAATAATTTTTTTGATGTATTGCTGGATCTGATTTGCTAGTATTTTGTTAAGGATTTTGACATCTATGTTCATCAGGGATATTGGCCTGTAGTTTTCTTTTTTTGTAGTGTCTTTTTCTGGTTTTGGAATTAGAATATTGCTGGCCTCATAAAACGAGTTTGGAAGTCTTCCGTCTTCTTGAATTTTTTGGAATAGTTTGAGGAGAATGGGTGTTAGTTCTTCTTTGAATGTTTGGTAAAACTCCCTGTGAAGCCGTCAGGGCCTGGGCTTTTGTTTGCTGGGAGGGTCTTGATTACATCTTCAATTTCCTTTGTTGTTATTGGCCTGTTCAAGTTTTCTATCTCTTCCCGGTTCAGTTTTGGGAGACTATGTGTTTCTATAAATTTTTCCATTTCGCTTAAATTGTCGAATTTGTTGCCATATAAATGTTCATAGTATTTGTTAACGATCCTTTGTATTTCTGTGGTGTCAGTTGTTACTTCTCCTCTTTCGTTTCTGATTTTGGGTATTTGGGTTCTCTTTGTTTCTTGGTGAGTCTAGCTAAGGGTCCATTAATCTTGTTTATCTTTTCAAAAAACCAGCTCTTTGTTTCATTGATCCTTTGAATTGTTTTTTTTGGTCTCCATGTCGTTTATTTCTGCTCTGATCTTTACTATTTCCTTCCTTCTACTTGCTCTAGGGTTTTCTTTTTTTTTGCTTTCTAGTTCTTTAAGTTGTGAGGTTAGGTAGTCAATTAGAAATTTTTCTTCTTTCTTGAGGTGGGCCTGTAGTGCTATGAACTTCCCTCTCAGAACTGCTTTTGCTGCATCCCACAGATTTTGTGTTGTTGTGTGTTCATTTTCATTAGTTTCCAGAAAGTTTTTAATTTCTTCCTTGATCTCCATGGTAACCGATTCATTGTTCAATAACATGCTATTTAGCCTCCATGTCTTCAAATGTCTTTGCATGTTCTTGTTGCAATTGATTTCTAGTTTCATGCCGTGTGATCTGAGAAGATGCTTGTTATGATTTCAATCTTCTTGAACTAGTAGAGACTTAGTTTGTGTCCTATCATGTGGTCTATTTGAGAATGTCCCATGTGCACTTGAGAAGAATGTGAATTCTGCAGTTTTGGGGTGTAATTCTCTGTATATATCTATTGAATCCATTTGGTCTAGTGCTTCATTTAGAATTTCTGTTTCCTTGTTAATTTTTTGTCTAGATGATCTATCCAGTGATGTCAGTGGGGTGTTGAAGTCTCCTGCTATGATTGTATTGCTGTAGATTTCTCCTTTGAAGTCCTCCAGAAGATTTTTAATATATTTTGGTGCTCCTATATTGGGTGCATATATGTTTACCAAGGTTATATCTTCCTGTTGGATAGACCCTTTCAATATTATGTAGTGACCTTCTTTGTCTCTAGTTATGGTCTTCAATTTGAAATCTAATTTATCAGATATGAGTATTGCTACCCCAGCTTTTTTTTCCTTTCTGTTTGCTTGGAAGATTTTTTTCCATCCCTTTACTTTCAACCTATGTGAGTCTTTTGTCGTGAGGTGGGTCTCTTGTAAACAACATATATGTGAATCATGCTTTCTTATCCAGTCAGCTACTCTGTGCCTTTTTATTGGAGCATTCAGTCCATTTACATTTAAGGTGATTATTGATATGTACTTATTTATTGCCATTTTTGTTCAGTGTGGTTATATTTTCCTTCCTATTTCTTCTACTAATTACAGCAGTCCTTTTAACATTTCTTGCAGTGCTGGTTTGGTGCTAATATATTCCCTTAGCCTTTTTTTGTCTGGGAAGCTCTTTATTTGACCTTCTATTTTGAATGATAGCCTTGCTGGATAGAGTAGTCTTGGATTCAGATCCTTGTTTTTCATGACCTTGATTACTTCATGCCATTCCCTTGTGGCCTGTAGTGTTTCTGTTGAGAAGTCAGATGATAGCCTTATGGGGGTTCCTTTGTAGGTAACCTGTTGCTTATCTCTTGCTGCCTTTAGGATTCTCTCTTTGTCTTTAATTTTTGGCATTTTAATTATTATGTGTCTTGGTGTGGGCCTGTTTGGGTTCTTCTTACTTGGGGCTCTCTGTGCTTCTTGAACTTGAATGCCTTCTTCCTTCACCAGGTTAGGAAAGTTTTCTGTCACTATTTCTTCAAATATATTCTCTAACCCTTGCTCATTTTCTTCTTCTTCGGGAACTCCTATAATGCGAATGTTACTACGTTTCCAGTTGTCCCACAGTTCTCTTAAGCCATCTTCCTGTTTTTTCATTGTTTTTTCCTTTTGGTTTTCTCATTGATTGATTTTTTCTACTCTGTCTTCTAATTCACTGATCCGGTCCTCCGCTTCCTCTACTCTGCTGGTCAGTCCTTCCAATGTGTTCTTTATTTCTGCTATGTCATTCTTTATTTCCACTTGGTTGGTTTTCATGGTGTCGATATCCTTACTCATGCTGTTTAGTTTCCTCAAGATCATGGCTCTGAACTCTACCTCTGATAATTTGCTTAACTGCATTTCATTTATCTCATCTTCGGTAGAGTTCTCTTGTTCTTTCATTTGGGATCTGTTTCTTTGTTTCACCATTTTTGCTATCTCAGTGGGTTTTGGAGCCTGCCAAATTTCCCCTGTGGGTGTTGGTGTTCTGCTATTTGTGGCTCCCTCTTCTGGGTTTGGATGAGCATGGAGGGCCCTCCTTAAACACCACTGTGAAATCTCACTTTCCTGGGTAGATTTGCAATCTCAGGAAAGGTTCAGTTATGCTCCAGCTTTTTGCCTGGAGGCTATTAGCCTCAGTTACTTGAAAAGCCTTAGGATCTCAGTTGAATGAGAAACTCCCTCAGGTGTTTATAGTGTGAGAGGATTTCCCGAGGGTGGGGCCAATGCTGGTTGTTAATGAGCCTCAATTTGCATTTCTTTACCTCTTTTCCTCACCCGGGAATCTCCAAGGGAGGGGCTGCCACAGCTCCAGGAAGGAGTAAACTTGGCTGCCGTCTGTGTAACCGGGAAGGAGCTGGCTGGCCACCACCATCCTTTGTGGCCACAGCTCAGCACAAACTCTGAGCGCCCTCCAAATCCCAGGTGTCCTCACAGAGTTCCAGACCAGTCCTCCCTCCCTCTGCCAGAGCCCCAGGTGAGTGGCTGTAGCTATTTAGCGCTCTGTCCCGGCCCTCTGTGCTGTGGAGCCGCTGGAGCTCTTAACCCCGAGGGCGGGCGCTGCCGCTGCTCCCAGCTAAGGCAGTTGCTCCCAGCTAAGGCCGCTGCTGTCCGTGGGCTCCCAGCCCGCCACCCTCACGCGCCTCCACAGATCCTACCAGGCTCATTCAGTGTCCCTGGTTGTATGATCCTCTCTCGCTGCTTTTCTGTTGCTTTTTCCCGATGATTTGTCTTTATTTTCGTTGTAATTCCCGTTTGGTCCTGGGAGATCATCTGTGTAGCTTCCATTCACTCCGCCGCCATTTCCGGTATTCCTCTGTATATCCTTTGTGATGATGGTCACAAGGACATTCTGGTGCATATTTACAACATTTGTGTTTTAAGGGATGTCCAGGAGTAGCTTTCAAGTCCCTGAACATTGATCCAGCTTTCTAGGTCCTTGATCACTCTGACCCTGAGTGTCCCAGGTCCTATGGCTTAGGGCACCTTTGGTAGGTTGGTTAGCTGAAGCTGGAGTGGACATGGACTGAGGTGACCTGAGTTGTGTAGCTGTGGGGCCACCCTGGAGGGGCAGCTGCTGGGGCAGCTGGCTGGAGCTGGACTGGATGTGGGAAAAGGTGACTAAAACTGTGCTCTGGTTGGGCCGGGTTTGAAATGCAGTCGGCACAGGCTGAGGTGTTCAGGGTACATGTCTCTGCAGCAATCCAGCACCATGACTGGTTGTACATGGAGCAGGTGTGGACCAGGAGCATGGGGCATGGTATGGTTGTCTTTTTAAAAAATTATTGACAGCATGCTGCTATTGTGTTGTAGGTTGGCAGAAGTGTTTGAATGAGCTTCCAAACGTCCTGTCCAGGGGCAGTGGGCACATAAACAATGGTGCTCTGGTGACTGAGATCTTCCTGGAGCATGGCAGCAGTTGCCCACCTGTGCAGCAGATGCTTTAGGGTTAGTAAGTGACTTTCCTTCATGGAGAGTCTCAGTGCCTTTTTATATATATATATATTCCTCAACTGAGGATATATTTTCTATTTATCTTCAGACAGAGTGGGAGGCTTAGAAAGGGAGGGAGAGAGAACATTGACGTGAGAGGGACACATTGACTGGTTGCCTCCTGCAAGACCCTGACCAGGGCTGGGAATGAACTGCTACTGAGGTACGTGCCCTTGACTGGAATCGAACCCGCGACTCATTGGTCCGTGGCCCGACGTTCTACCACTGAGCCCAGCTGGCCAGGGCGATTCTCAGTTCCCTTTAAACTGCTCTCTTTTCACTGTGCCCCAAGGCGGGTAAGATTGCACACGGCCCATTTGAAAGCCCACCACCACAAAACCTTCTGCAAATCTTCGTGTCCAGTGTGGGCTTTCTGTCTTTACTATGTCTCTGTGTCCTCTATCTTTTCTATGTGGTCTCTCTACCATTTGTTGTGCAGAAGCTGTTCAATCAGCATTTACTTCTTTTCAGGAGGAACTGCTCTACATGCAGCTGTATATTGATGTGTCTGTGGGAAGAGGTGAGTTCAGGGTGTTCATGTGCTCTCATCTTACACCTGCCTCTTCCTCCACATTTTTTTTTTTTTTTAGCAAAGTAATAACATATGCAGGTTTACATTTTCTTCCAATAGACATTAATTGTATCCAATTAATGATATGAGTCTTTGGGAATCCTGTTCTCCTGAAGCAACAATTTGTTTCAGCTTTCCTTTTGAATACTTTTAATAGCTATGATTATAGGGTTCAATAATACATGCACATCTATTATTAAATTCTTCAGCATTAGCAACAGAATCAATTAGTTTCCCATATAAGATGTAAAAAATTTAAGATCTGTCTGACAATTTGGAATGATCAGACTGGCAATATATACAGCTGTGATTACTATACTAAGGCTTCTAAAGGGAAATGTGGACAATATGCAAGAGCCAATGGACAATAGAAGAGCCAATGGAACAATAGAAACTCTAAGAAAGAGGAAATGCTAGAAATAAAAATCTTGTAATAAAATGAATAATGCTCTGATGAGACCATCAGTAGATTAGATCAGTAGATCAGTCTTTGTAGAATCAGTGAACCTCAAGACATGTTAATAGAAATTGGCAACTGAAAATCCATAAGAAGAGAATGCTGAAAAGACCACAACAGAATGGTCAAGAGTTTGGGATAATCATAAAGGGTGTGATCTACATGTAATGGGAATATCATAGGAGGAAGAAAGAAAACCAAGAAGAGGATAAATATCTAAAGTAATAATGGCTGAGAATTTTCTAAATGATTGATAGGCATCAAACCACAGATCCAGGGAACTCAGAGAACACAAGCAGGAAAAAAGACAAAAAGCTACACAAAGAGTCCTGGCCTGTTTGGCTCAGCGGTTAGAGCGTTGGCCTGCAGACCAGAGAGACCCGGGTTTGGTTCCCACTAAGAGAATGTACCTCGGTTGCAGTTTGTCCCCAGCCCCGGTTGGGGGGTTGTGTGGGTGGCACACAGTTGATGTGTCTCTCTCACATCAATGTTTCTCTCTCTCTCTTCCTCCCTCTCTCCCTCCCACTCTATCTGAAGATAAAGGCAAAAATGTCCTCAGGTGAGGATAAAAAAAAAAAAAGCTACACAAAGGTATTCAATTCATTTTTGGGATGGAAGAACTATTCTATATGATACTGTAATGTTGATGCATGCTATTCTGCATTTGCCAAATCCATAAACTATGTAACACAAAGAGTGAATGCTAATATACACTGTGAACTTCAGTTTCTCACATGTATCCATATGAATGCATCAGTGTCAATAGATGTGCCACATTAATGAAAGATGTTGGTAATAAGAGAAACTATGTGGGGAATTAGAGATGGGGAGAGAAAGTGCATAGAAACACTCTGTACTTTCTGTGTAATATTTCTTTAAATTGAAAAGTGATCAAAATATAAAATATATTAAAATGAATATGCAAACCAGCAACTACATAAATATTTACAATACACATAACTAACCAAGGACTCATTCTGCATATATAAAAACTTGTACAAATAAATAATGAAAATGGGCAACAAAACAAAACATGGGCACAACTTAAATAGACACTTCAAAAATACAAGTAGCCAATAAGCCCATTAAAAGATGCTCAATTTCATCAGTCATTTAGGAAATACAAATTAAAACCCAAGGAGGTACCACTTCATGCTCACAGGAATGATTAGATTCATAGACTGGCAATACAGTTGTCCCTCGTTTATCGTGGTTAATCCGTTCCAGACTCTAGTGGTTGCACCTGGTTTTGAGGATTCCTCAGGTGCTCGAATACATAGGCCTACAGACCATACATATAGTAATTTTAATTTTAATTATAATACAGGGGTGTATAATTGACTCAGACAACTGAGCGTGTGCTGTATCATTTTCACTGTCTTGATCAAGTTTTTTTTTTAACTTATCTTTATTGTTGAATGTATTACAGATGTTTCTCATTTCCCCCCCACTGCCCCCCTCCTCCTCATTCCTGCCCCCCTCCTGCTTTTCCCCACACTTTTGTCTGTGTCCATTGGTTATGCATATATACATCTAAGTTCTTTGGTTTATTTCTTCCCACCCCCAACCCTCCTTCCCTTTGAGGTTTGTCAGTCTAACAGCAAATTTGTACTTCTTAATCCCTTCACCTTTTTCACCCCTCCCCCAAGCCCCCACCCATCCAGTACCCAACCAAAGTTCTCTGTATCTATGAGAATATTTCTGTTCTGCTTGTTCATTTTGTTTGTAGATTCAATTGTTGATAGATATGTATTTATTGCCATTTTGTTTGTTCATATTTTTTTACATTTTCTTCAAGAAAACCCTTCAACATTTCATGTAATAATGGTTTGGTGGTGACGAACTCCTTTAGCTTTTCCTTGTCTGGGAAACTCTTTATATGGCCATCGATTCTAAATGACAGCTTTGCAGGATAGAGTAATCTTGGTTGTAGGTTCTTGTTTTTCATCACTCTGAATATTTCTTGCCACTCCCTTCTGGCCTGCAAAGTTTCTTTTGAGAAATCAGCTGACAGTCTTATGGGAACTCCCTTGCAGGTAACTAACTTCTTTTCTCTTGCTGCTTTTAAGATTCTCTCTTTGTCTTGAACTTTTGCATTTTGATGATGATGTGTCTTGGTGTGGGCCTCTTTGGGTTCATTTTGTTTGGGACTCTCTGTGCTTCCTGGACTTGTATGTCTGTTTCCTTCACCAAGTTAGGGAAGTTTTCTGCCATTATTGTTTCAAATAGGTTTTCGATTTCTTGTTCTCTCTCTTCTCCTTCTGGCACCCCCAAGATGCGAATGTTGGCACGCTTGAAGTTGTCCCAGAGGCTCCTTACACTATCCTCATTTCTTTGGATTCTTTTTTCTTTTTGTTGTTCTGATTGGGTGTTATTGGCTTCCTTATATTCCAAATTGATGGTTTGCTTCTTGGCTTTACCTACTCTACTATTGAATCTGTGTAAACTATTCTTTATTTCAGTTAGTGCCTCTTTCATTTCTGACTATGCATCCATCATTTCTGACTGGTCCTTTTTTATGTTTTTGATGCCCTCTCTAATTTCACTGAGGTTCTCACTAAATCCATTGAGCATCCTTATAAACAGTGTTTAGAACTCGGCATCTGTTAGGTTGCTTAACTCCATTTCACTTAGTTCTTTTCCTGGAGTTTTGTTCTGTTCTTTCATTTGGGACCTGTTTCTTTGTCTCCTCATTTTGGCTGCCTCCCTGTGTTTGTTTCTATGTATTACTTAGCGAGAGGTATGGGGCTAGCTGAGACCAGATGCTGCTTGTTTGAAAGAATTTAGGAAAAGCTGAAGCAGGATCCAAGACAGGCCAATCCTATGGTAAAGCAACTGGCAACAGCTTGGGTAGGCCTGGAAGTTGGGTGGGGCGGGGCCTCAGGAAATCACCAGGGTGGGGCCAACAGTGTGAGCCAGGTAGCTGGAGTCCCAGATATGGCGGCATCTGCCGGCCCAGGGAAAGGCTCACCAAAGGAACAAAAGCCTCTGATAGCATGTCTGTCCAGGAGAAAGCTAGCTCTCCAGCCCTCGCGCCAATGCCAAACAACTCAGTTCTTCCCCATATGACTCTGGTGCTTTTCAGGCTCCCTCCCGCACGCTGGAGCCTGGAGGGTGGGAGTCCAAGTAAGTCCGTGCACGGGCCCTTTAAGAGGAGCTGCCGGGGGCTCCAGCCGCCTCAGCCTCAGTTCCCCCTGGTTTTTCCAGCCAGAAGTTATGGAGACTTCTCTTCCTGGCACTGGAACCCTGAGCTGGGCTCCTGGCGTGGGACGGGGACCCCTCAGTCCTCAGGGAGGACCTTCCCAGCCAAGGTATTCTTCTAATTTTTATCCACCACACATGGGTGTGGCACCAGCCCTTCGCGCCTCCGCCCCTCCTACCAGTCTCGATGCTGCATCTTCTTTAATTTCGTAGTTGTAGGACTTCCATTCAGCTTGATTTCAGGCGGTTTTGAATGATGGTTGTTCTGTAGTTTAGTTGTAACTTTGATGTGGTTGTGGGAGGACGCGATACCGCATTTACCTATGTCGCCATCTTGACCGGAAGTCTCAATCAAGTTTTTAGTGAATATATTTGGAAAAACCACGATAGAATGAAGCCGCGAAAATCGAAGTGCGAAGTGGCGAGGGACAACTGTACCATGTTTTTGGAGAGCATGCAGGACAGCTGGAACGTGCATATGTTGCTGCTGGTGTGTAAAATAGTACCACCACTCTAGAAAATAGTTTGGGAATTTGTCATAAAGGTTAAAATACATCTTTGTATGATGCAATAGTTTCTTTTCAGGTTATTCAGAGAAAGAAAATGATTACACATGTTCATAAAAAAAACTTGAATTAGATGCTTGCACCAGCTTTATTCACAATAGCCCAAAATGGAATACTACCTACATATCCATCAATATTAAAATAAACTGTGGTTCACACATACAATGAATAGTACTCAGGATGGAAAGAAAGGCACACCACCAGTGATTTTACTGGACCCTGACCCTCACCAGGCCTGACTGTTGTCGGCCACTGCTGTGCTCCAACAGACTCCAGGAAGGATAGAAAAGCCTGCCAAGATATTGGATCGAAAAAAAATTAGGGGATTCCAAAATGGCAGTGGAGTAAATGAAAGCTACACAGACCATCTCCCAGGACCAAACTGGAATTACAACTAAAATAAAGACAAATCATCAGGAAAAAGCAACAGAAAAGCAGCTGGAGAGGACCCATATAACCAGGGGCAGGAAAAAAGAACACTGAATTGAGCCTGGTAGGTCTGTGGAGGTGTGAGAGGGCTGGCTGGGAGCCCATGGACAGCAGTTATTTTAGCTGTGAGCAGCTCCCTCAGGGTTAAAATCCCAAGCCCGCTCCACAGCACAGAGGGCCGGGACAGAGCACTAAATTAGCTACAGCCACTCATGTTGGGCTCTGGGAGAGGGAGGGCAGATTGGACTGGAACTGTGTGGGGACACTCGGGATTTGGAGGGCACTGAGAATTTTTGCTGAGTCACACCTTCACAGGACAGTGGCCATCTTGCTTGGGGAGCCCCTTCCCAGAGCCCTGGGAAGAAGCAGCAGCCCCTCCCTCAGCGATTTAATGCCACCCAGCTGGGCCAGAGAAATGCAAATTGAGGCTCATTAACAACCAGCATCTGTCCCACCCTCTGGAAATCCTCTTATCCTGAACACCTGAGGGAGTTTCTCATTCAGTTGAGGGCTACAACCCAAGGCTTCTCAAGTAACTGAGACTAATAACCTCCAGGCAAAAAGCTAGAGGATAACTGAACCTTTCCTGGGCTTGCAAATCTACCCAGGAAAGTAAGACTTGACAGTGGTGTTTAACATGGGTCCTCCCACACTCATCCAAACCCAGAAGAGGGAGCCACAAACAGCAGAACACCAACACCCAAAGGAAAAATTTGGCAGGCTCCAGAACCAACTGAGATAGCCAAAATGGTGAAACAAAGAAACAAATCCCAAATGAAAGAACAAGAGAACTCTACTGAAGATGAGATCAATGAAATGCAGTTAAGCAAGTTATCAGAGGTAGCATTCAGAGCAATGATCTTGAGGAAGCTCAACAGCATAAGTAAGGAGCTCAATACTATGAGTAAAGATATAGAAACACTGAAAACCAACCAAGTAGAAATGAAGAATGACATAGCAGAAATAAAGAACACATTGGAAGGAAAAACCAGCAGAGTAGAGGAAGTTGTGGACCAGATCAGCAAATTAGAAGACAGGGTAGAAAAAAATCAACCAATCAGAAAACCAAAAGGGAAAAACAATTTAAAAACAGGAAGACGGTTTAAGAGAATTGTGGGACAACTGGAAACCTAACAACATTTGCATCATAGGAGTTCCAGAAGAAGAAAATGAGCAAGGGTTAGAGAATATATTTGAAGAAATAGTGACAGAAAACTTCCCTAATTTGGTGAAGGAAGAAGGCATTCAAGTTCAAGAAGCACAGAGAGTCCCAAATAAGAAGAACCCAAACAGGCCCACACCAAGACACATAGTAATTAAAATGCCAAAAATTAAAGACAAAGAGAGAATCCTAAAGGCAGCAGGACATAAGCAACGGGTTACCTACAAAGGAACCGCCATAAGACCATCAGCTGACTTCTCAACAGAAACACTACAGGCCAGAAGGGAATGACATGAAGTAACCAAGGTCATGAAAAACAAGGATCTGAATCCAAGACTACTCTACCCAGCAAGGCTATCATTCAAAATAGAAGGTCAAATAAAGAGCTTCCCAGACAAAAAAAGGCTAAGGGAATATATTAGCACCAAACCAGCACTGCAAGAAATGTTAAAAGGACTGCTGTAATTAGTAGAAAAAATAGAAAGGAAAATAGAACCACACTAAACAAAAATGGCAATAAATAAGTACATATCAATAGTCACCTTAAATGTAAATGGATTGAATGCTCCAATAAATAGACATAGAGTAGCGGATTGGATAAGAAAGCATGACCCATATATATGTTGCTTACAAGAGACCCACCTCACAACAAAAGACTCACATAGGCTGAAAGTGAAAGGATGGAAAAAAATCTTCTAAGCAAATGGAAAGGAAAAAAAAGCTGGGGTAGCAATACTCATATCTGATAAAATAGATTTCAAAATGAAGGCCATAACTAGAGACAAAGAAGGTCACTACATAATATTGAAAGGGTCTATCCAACAGGAAGATATAACCTTGGTAAACATATATGCACCCAATATAGGAGCACCAAAATATATTAAAGTTCATAGCTCTATAGGCCTACCTCAAGAAACAAGAAAAATTTGTAATTGATTAATTAACCTCACAACTTAAAGAACTAGAAAGCAAACAAAAAGAAAACCTAGGAGCAAGTAGAAGGAAAGAAATAGTAAAGATCAGAGCAGAAATAAATGACACAGAGACAAAAAAGAACAATTCAAATAATCAATGAAACAAAGAGCTGGTTCTTTGAAAAGATAAACAAGATTAATGGACTCTTAGCTAGACTCACCAAGAAACAAAGAGACAGAATCCCAATACACAAAATCAGAAGTGAACGAGGAGAAGTAACAACTGACACCACAGAAATACAAAGGATCGTTAACAAATACTATGAACAATTATACGGCAACAAATTGGACAATCTAAGCGAAATGGAAAAATTTATAGAAACACATAGTCTCCCAAAACTGAACCAGGAAGAGACAGAAAACTTGAACAGACCAATAACAACTAAGGAAATTGAAGATGTAATCAAGACTCTCCCAGCAAACAAAAGCCCAGGCCCAGACGACTTCATGGGGGAGTTTTACCGAACATTCAAAGAAAAACTAACACCCATTCTCCTCAAACTATTACAAAAAACCCAAGAAGATGGAAGACTTCCAAACTCATTTTATGAGGCCAGCATAATTCTAATTCCAAAACTGGACAAAGACAATACAAAGAGGGAAAACTACAGGCCAATATCCCTGATGAACACAGATGCCAAAATCCTTAACAAAATATTAGCAAGTCGGATCCAGCAATACGTTAAAAAAATTATTCACCATGACCAAGTGGGATTCATCCCAGGGATGTGAGGCTGGTACAATATTCTCAAAATCAATAAATGTGATATACCACATAAACAAAATGAAAGATAACAACCATATGATCATATCAATAGATGCTGAAAAAGCATTCGACAAAATCCAGCACCCATTTCTGATAAAAACGGTCAGCAATGTGGGAATAGAGGGATCATATCTCGACATAATAAAAGCCATATATGAAAAACCTACAGCCGACATCATACTCAATGGGCAAAAACTAAACGTATTTCCCTTAAAAACAGGAACAAGACAGTGATGCCCACTTTTGCCACTCTTATTTCACATAGTACTGGAAGTCTTAGCCATAGCAATCAGACATGAAGGAAAAAAAAAAGGGATCCAAATTGGAAAGGAGGAAGTTAAACTGTCATTATTCGCAGATGACATGATATTATACATAGAAAACCCTAAGGACTCCATCAAAAATTTGCTAGATTTAATAAACGAATTTGGCAAGGTAGCAGTTTACAAAATTAACATCAAGAAATCGACGGCATTCTTATACACCAACGATGAACTCATAGAAAGAGAAACAAAAAAAATCCCATTTACCATTGTGGCAAAAAAAATTAAGATACCTGGGAAAAAACGTAACCAAAGAAGTAAAGGACCTTTTTGCAGAAAACTATAGGGCATTAAAAAAAGAAATAGAGGAAGATATAAAAAGGTGGAAGCACATACCTTGTTTATGGATTGGAAGAATTAACATCATTAAAATGTCCATACTACCCAAAGCAATGTATAGATTCAATGCAATCCCCATCAAAATACCAACGACATATTTCACAGAACTAGAACAAATACTCCAAAAATTCATATGGAACCAAAAAAGACACCGAATAGCCACAGCAATCTTGAAAAAGAAGGACAAAGTAGGTGGGATCACAATATTGGATATCATGTTATACTACAAAGCCACTGTAATCGAAACAGCCTGGTACTGGCACAAGAACAGGTATATAGATCAATGGAACAGAACAGAGAACCTGGAAATTGACCCAAGACATTATGCTCAATTAATATTTGACAAAGGTGGCAAGAGCATACAATGGAATAATGACAGCCTCTTTAATAAATAATGTTGGGAAAATTGGACAGCTACATGCAATAAAAATGAAACTAGACCATCAACTTACACCATACACAAGAATAAACTCAAAATGGATAAAAGACTTAAATGTGACTTGTGAATCCATAAAAATCCTAGAAGAAAATATAGGTAACAAAGTTTCAGACATCATATGCAGCAGAATTTTCACTGATACAACACCTAAGGCAACAGAAACAAAGGAAAAAATGAACACATGGGACTGCATCAAGCTGCAAAGCTACTGCGCAGCAAAAGAAACCAGCATCAAAATGGAAAGGGAACCCACTATATGAGAGACCATAACTGCCAATGATACATCAGATAAGGGGTTAGCTTCCAAAATATATAGTGTGCTCATACAACTCAACAAAAGGAAGATAAAGAACACAATTAAAAAATGGGCAGAGGACCTAAAGAGACACCTCTCCAAAATGGACATACAAATGGCCAAGAGACATATGAAGAAATGCTCAATGTCCCTAATCATCAGAGAGATGCAAATTAAAAAAACTGTGAAGTATCTCCTCACACCTGCCAGAATGGCTGCCATCAACAAAGCATCAAAAAACAAGTGCTGGCAAGGGTGTGGAGAAAAGGGGACTATAGTACACTGTTGGTGGAAATGCAGACTGGTGCAGCCACTATGGAAAATAGTAGGGTGTTTCCTCAAAAAATTAAAAATTGATCTGCCATTTGACCCAGTGATCCCACTTCTAGGAATATACCCAAAGAAGCCTGAAACACCAATCAGAAAGAATATATGTACCCCTATGTTCATAGCAGCACTATTTACAATCGCTAAGATCTGGAAACAGCCCTAGTGTCCATCAATAGATGAGTGGATAAAAAAGCTGTGGTACATATATACAATGGAATACTATGTAGCTGTAAGAAAGAAAGATCTCTTATCCTTTGAGATGACATGGAGGGACCTGGAGAGTATTATGCTAAGCGAAATAAGTCAATCAGAGAAAGAGAAATACCACATGATCTCACTTATTTGTGGAATATAATGAACAAGGTGGGCCGATGAACGAAATAGACCCAGAGAAGTAGAAAGGAGTATGGTTCAGACTGACAAACCTCAGAGGAGGGGTTGGGGGGAATGGATGAGATGAACCAAAGAACTTATATGCATGTATGCATAACCAATGGACATAGACAATAATGCTGGGGTGGGGGTGGGGAGGGGAATGGGGAGAGGGTGTCTAGGGGGGAAAAAGGAGAAACATCTGTAACAAAAAAAATTAATAAAAAGATGTATCTTAAAAAAAAGAAAAAAAATTATAAAATATATATATAAAAGAAAAATACTCAGCTTTATATAAGGGACAGATTATGGATATATGCCAGCAATAGCATGGGATAATCCCTAAAGTATTATTCTGAATGAAAGAAGGTAGAAACAAATAGTACATTTTATCACCATAAGTATATGGATTCAAAGGTCAGGCAAATGAAACCTTGGTGAGAGATGTAGAAACAAATGCTGCCTCTGGGGCAGGAGAAATGACTGGGAGGCACAGCAGGGAACTTTCACAGGCAATGACAATATATCTTCATTAGGGTTTGAGTCACAAAGGTGCATTCACTGCAAAATTCATTGAACTTACCATCTGTCCAATTGCCCTTTCTTCATTACAGCTGTATTACAAATGTTTAGAAGATGCAACATTTAAACTTAATATATTTATTTACAGCATATGTGAATTAACACATATTTCTTTAATCAGACTAGCAAGTGCTGAGAGCTCTTTGGAATGAAAGGCAAATCTGACATAGATCTTGTCCTCAGAGAACAGAGAGTCCACTAAGACCCATGGAAACCTGCTGTGGAGGATGGGAGAGCGCCAGAGAGGGAGAGTCAGGGCAAAGGCAGAGGGCTGGAAGGAGAGGGAGCACGTGAGAGTCTAGTAGAGGGCGTGTGAAAGGAACACAGGAAGGCAACATACCTCACACCTTACATATGCTTTGACGTTGGTTTATCTGGTTATAAACATTAACTTTATGCTTGCAAAGGTTGAAAATGGTGAAAACAATGAACTTAAAGGGAGTGACTCAAATCTGACAAATGGGGATGTAGCACACACTTGACTTGAAAATCATCATTTCTTCCTGCATCAATTGGTTTACTCAATCAACATTTATGATGCCAGGGAGCTAGTCTAATGTCTGCCAAAATCTAGGAAGACTCTCATTGGGGCTTGATTGAACGTTAATTCTTTTACTTTATAGAGACAAATTGTAGGGGAATGGCCACAGAAACTTGTCGAAAGTGTAATGTCCTTGTAGCTCCATCAAGTGCAGTGATGAAAGGGATTTAGACCTTTCCTGCCCTCCTTCATCTTCTGCTGAGTTGAGCTTCTCCAAAAGTGGGAAGAGTCCTGGACCCAGAGTTGGCAAAGCTTGCATGGGGGTGCAGTGAGGCCTGGTGAGTGTCCTTCAGATATGCACTGTGTGTATTTAACCTGCACAGTCTCACTTCACCCTCAGGAGCTGGCTTGCTATGTGATTCTGGGCGCAGTCCACACACAGAAAGAAATCCAATAGAAGTGATAGGGACAAAGCTGGCTCTCAAAGTCACGTCTGTCTGAACAAAGCAAGACTCTGAATCAGGACCCCAGAGTGCTGCCCCACATCTCCAGGGTTTCCTGAGGAAGGCTTTCTCTATGTTCCTGCATCTCAGGAGTGTCCTGCAGGGCCCTCTGCAGAGCCAGCCTCAGGGTCTGTCGCCCCCTCCGCCATCGCTGCCTAAAGCAGCCAACAAAGAAGTAAATGATGGGGTTGGCACAGCTGTTGATACAAGACAGAACTCCAACTGGATAAAGAGGATTGAATTCACCATAATATGGGAGAATCCAAATTAAGAGGAACCAGTAGATACCGAAGGGCAGGCCGCAGAGGAGGAAGACCAGCACTGTGAGCATGAGGGTCACGTAGAGCCTGGTCAGCGGCACCCGCTGGGAGCCACACAGCAGTCTAGTGATCAGGGCCAGGCTGGACCCAGAGAGAAGCACAAATAACAATATCAGCCATGCAGCACTGGTGTAATCCAACACTAGACACCAAAAAGCATATGGGTACCAACGCAGGAGGCCACAGTACATCCCTTCCAGGATGCTCAGCAGCAGGGACAGGGCCCAGAGCAGAGCACACGTGATGGCTGACATGTGTCTGGGGCGGCGGCAGCGGTACCAGATGGGCCACAGGACCGACAGGCAGCGCTCCGTGCTAATGGCACTGAGAATGCTCAGGCTTGAGATGTAGGTGAAGATGAACACAGTGAAGACAATCGCATATGTATTAAAGGAGATGAGATTCAATGCTAGGATTCTATCCAGGGAAAGTATAATCTGGCAGCAGAGGAAGATGCAGTCGGCTCCCGCCAAGTTGAGGATGTAGACGGAGAAGGGGTTCCTCCGCGTGCGGAAGCCCAGCAGCCAGAGCACCACCGCGTTTCCTGCCAGCCCAGCCAGGGCAACGATGAGTGTCAGTGAATCCAGGGTTAGACTAACCGTGTAGACAGTTTGTTCACCTCCACTTGTTGGAGTGAGTTCGGTGCTCCGGGCTGTGTCAGATGGATGCATGCTGGGAAACCCTGAACTGGTGCCACTGGAACAGAAACAAGACTTGAGCACCTAGGGTGACATCACTGGTCTACTGGCCACCCTGCTCCGTGGGAATCTCTGTCCTGTTACAGAGCAGGGAAATGTTGGTTTTCAGAGATGAAGATACAGAAGGCTTCACAGCCTTGGAGTCCTGGGACCTGGATTCAAAGTCTATTATCTCTGACTGGAGTCAGGGCTGTCTCACTGCAACACAGGCCTGCTGCTGACGGGGACCTTCTGTAGTCCAATCACCTCCACTCACTGTCCTAGACCATGTCATGTCTGCAGGGGCAGGAGGAGAATAGTCTGGACAGGTGATGTGGGATGACCCTAGGACTCTAAGCTCAGCATTACTTCTTCCCTGGGACTGAGATTTCCTTTACAGGGCTAGAAGTGGGCAGCCCCAGTCACGACCTCTGTGCTATCTCAGAGACTCAATGTCCATCCTGCAGAAAGGAGATCAGTGATTTAGGGTTATGAATGGAACACAACCTCTTGCAATGAGAGGTAAGAGTAGGACCAGTCCTCTTGTGGTGGGAATGGCCAAGTGTGTCATCTATATGAGGCAGGAAGTACTTCTCCTGTACAGTAGTGTGTCTAGTATGTGTGGGACACAGTTTAAGTCACTTTTATAATGGATTTCTTCCTAGAGCTGCCAAAATCATAAATGTAAAATACTTATCAATAACTATGTACTCCCACTGTAAAACAGCAACAACAACAACAAAAGAACAAACTACATTTTGTTCTCAAGGCATTTATGATAATAGTGAGAGATTATTCCAAAAGAAGTGACACCCAATAGAGAGGTGCGAAGAGTCAGACAAACAAATAAACAAACAAACTGAGGAGACAGGATGAGAAATTGATCTAAACACACTGAGAGAGAGAGAGAGGGAGAGAGAGAGAGAGAGAGAGAAAGGAAAACCAACTGTTAGGAAGTTGACAAAAAGAGATGGATTTTTTTTCTATTACCATCAAAACTCACTTCCATCTTCTCTACCCTCCTCTGCATCCTGGGAGCACGCACCTCTTTGCCTCACCACTGGGCTCCCTTTCCCTCGGGCTCCTGGTTGCTCTCAGGAAAGGGAGACACTGGCAGGTGACTGGAGGACAGGAGGAAGGTGAGTGAGGTTTTTAACACCCTGGCTCTCTGCTGCCAGGCTGTGAGTGGGCCATGGTGGTGTTACTGTACCTAAGGACATAGCCCCTGTCGTTGTCCTTTCTTTTGGACACAGTGACAACCCCAGTTACAGCCACAGCTCTCCCTGAGTCCTGGGGACTTATCTTTCCCTTTACCCTTCAGGATGTGCAAGAGCAATAGCTCCCTATTATGACTTAAATTTTGGGGACTCTGCATCCTTATCGATTCCCCTTAGTCCTGCTCACCCCTTTGTACACAGTCCCTTCATTATACTCTCTTCTATTACCCCATGAGTTTGTGTTTCTGTTTTTCTTTTTTCTTTCGCTGGGAGAAGCCGGATACAAACGTATAACACACTCAGAGACAAAAGCACACAAACAATAAAAAAACCCCGCTGAACAGCAAGCTTATCTGTGAAACCTGAAGTTACAAACAAAAATTCAGGTTTGAAAACAATGTCTCTAAAGCAGAAACACCTAGTTGGCCCAGTGTGGGTCTCCCACGGTCTAAGGTAACAGCACCCAAAACTTCTCTGAGTGAGCTTCATGTCTCTGGACTCTCTCTGATGGGTGCCCATAGCTCCTTGCATGTCCCACCCCAAGATGCAATTGTGAGCTGTGGACTAAGATTGAGAAAACACAACTGCCTTTAAAGAAGATAGTTCTGAGCTGACTCTTACCTGAGCTCCATCTTGTAGTTGAAGGTGGCGAGGAGAAAAAGAAGAGCTTTCCAAGGAGTGTGGATAGCAGAGAATGCTTTTCTACCCTCTGGATGGGAGGTTTTACCAGAGCAGGGGTGAAACCTGATGAGGGAGAGAGGCTTATCAAGAAGCTGGGCAGCTCCTGTGATTTCCTCACAAGGGGCACTGGCAAATGAGATTCTGGAGATGTGAGACAAGGATCTCACGAGATGCTTTTCTTTGCTCTGACTCCAATGACATCTCTTCCTCTCTCCATCTTAACCCCATGTGATCCCCTCCCTGTGAGGAATGGCTGGACTGGAGCTTCTCGCTGCCCCCTGTGAGCCTGTGCAGGAAGCCCCCCACCAGGCAAGCTGAGCGTCCACAGCTAAAGAAGGGTTTGCTTGGCATTCAGGGCCCTGCATGGCCTGGCTCATCTGATCAGTTTTCATTTACTCCCAGAAGTAATGTATGTACATTATTTTATTTCAGAGAACACCAGAGTATATTAAATGAAATATAATGTCTATCCTAATGTCAATTACTCATAGCAATCAATGTTTATAGTTCCCATTTTACCTCTTTAACATGTTATTTTATAGCTTTGCAGAATAAAACTGAATTTCTACTTTAAAATTATTAATATCAACAATGTTGTATATTGTGTTCCATATACATGATAACGAATTTAGTATACCACATACACTACATGTCACCTTATTCTCTGTGCTCATGATATTTGTTATCTAGATTATTTTCACATGATGTGGGGAGAGATAGTGTTATCCCCCTCAGGTCCTGTGACTTCCTTGCACATGCCCAGGCCACAGCCAAGTTGAGTTACATGGTATTTCCTTTAAAACTTAACTATGAAGCATTTAAAACAATCAGAAATACTTTTGCACTCATTTCTGCATTTACCCAGCTGTACTGTGTGCCATGCTGTGCCAGGCCCTGTTCCCGGCAGGGAAGATGCAGTGAGGAATCACACACAGGATGATGCCCGCACCTTCCAGAGGAGTGGTGGACTCTTCCTGGGGTGAAATGACAAGAGTTTGAGACTCAGCATTAGGGCCCCACCCTCTGAACCCTGGGAGAAGAGGAGGGCCCAGCCAACGCAGTAGGAAGAAGCAGCTCCTGAAGGAGGGGAAAGGAGGGGAGCACAGTATCCTGAGGTGAACTGAGAAACTGATTTGAGAAGACGAGAGTGAGCCTCAATCTGACTTAGAGACTGAATAAGATGAAGACTAGGTATTAAACTTGGGAAATGCAATATCGAGTTATTAAGGATCATGACAGGCTTGGTTCCAGTGGATGGTGAAGCTGGAAGATTAAAGAGTGGGTTTAGGAGAGAATGGTAGGACATGTGATAATCCACCTAAAAAACGCCAGAGAACCAACTGACCATCCCCACAGTGAAAGACAGCTCGGAGTGATGGCTGGGAACAAAATTCCTCTTCAGATATCAATATCTATCTTACATATTGAACAAATGAGAACATATAATAAAATGAAACATCAACTACTTCTGGAGAAAATAGAAAGCAAAGAGAACTGAGCAGCTCTAACAGATATTAGAGGCTATTGAGAAGCATCAGTGAGAAGAACAATGTTGTGTTAATATACAAACAGGCAGAGAGATGGACGGAACTGGGCACAAAGTCTCAGGAATCACAATAAGTGCATATGGACTTCAGTTTATGATGAAGGGGCTCTGTTAGAATGAAAGGCCTGGAGATGAACCATTTTATAAATGTTATGGGCAACTGGGACGCCATCTAGAGTAACATAGCAGACATCATACCTCACATCTTCCACACTGTTAAGGTTCAAATGGATCCTATATTTAAATATGAATAAGAAAATTATATAGAGTTAAAAGCAAACATGAGAAAATTCTATTGTAACTTAGGGTGGGAGAAGGTCTTTCTAACCATGACACTTAACTCAGAAACCATAAGTGAAATATTGATTAAGAAACTTTGAAAAATTGAAATAGGTTTTCTACGTGGGATAGGCCATAATCAGCAGATGTAACAGCATATTGGAAAAATATTTACAATGCATACTTTGGACATAATACTAATATAATGTGCAGTATATCTATCTATGTCTAGCTTTATATCTACCTTGACATCTATATATACATATGTATCTCCCAAACATTTCTCACAATGCTCCCTAACAACAGACAAGACCAACTCGTTCCCAGATGTCCATATTTTAAATGACAAAAAATGCAGAAACACACACATGATGACAAAGGGTAATTGTAACTCCACTGAGAGATTTCCAGTCAAGATGGTCCCAAAGGTAAACACAGTACTATCCTCCTCCCACAACCCCATCAGAATTAGAACTAAGCTACAGAACAACCATCCTACAGTACTTCTTGAAACTGAGCTGAATGGAAGTCCTACAACTACCAAACTAAAGAAGAGGCCACATTGAGACTGGAAGAAAGGGCAGAGGCACAGATGGGCTGGTTCCATGCCCACATGTGGTAGATAAAATCAGGAGGGATACCTAGGCTGTGAAGGTTCTCTCTGAGGAGTGAGGGGTCCCTGTCCCACACCAGCCCCTCAGCTAAGGGTTCCAGTGCCAAAAAGTGAGGTCCCATAACTTTTGGCTGTAAAAACCAATGGGGATTGAGGCTGAGGGTGTTGGAGCCCCAAGCAGTTCCTCTTAAAGGGCTGGCACAGGGACTTACTCAGTCTTGCTCCCTCCAGCCTCCAGCACTGGGAGACAGCTTGAAAGGCACCAGAGACATATGGGGGAAAACTGAGTTGTTTGGCATCCAGGCAAGAGCTGAAGGGGCAGCTTTCTCCTGGACAGATGTGCTGGTGGAGGCTGTTGTTCCTTTGGTGAGTCCTTCACCCACCGTTCAGCAAACAGGTGCCATATCTTGAATTCTAGCCACCTGGCTCACACTGTTAGCCCTACCCTGATGATTACCAGAGGCACTGCCCCGCCCAACATTCAGGGTCACCCATGCTATTTCCAGTGTCATTATCATAGGAATGGCCTCTCTGGGCTCATGCTTTGGATTTTCCTAAAATCTCTCAAACAAGGAGCATCTGGCCTCAGTGAGCCCCATATCTCTTGATAAGTGGCCCTAGCCTGAAAACTAGCAGCAGCTGGCCTTGGTTCACAGTTTGTCGTCTCTTAGGCACCTCAAAGCCCAGTACAAGAATCAGCCATGTGTAGATCACTTTGTAGCATATGCCTGTTGTCCCCTGGTATAACATAGGTAGTGGAAGACCTTCACCTGCTCGTACTGGGAGACCACAGAGCCAATACACCCAGTTACACCACATTAATCACCACAACCCAACCACCTCCAGAAGTGATACACTTAAGTTGTAGACTCAGTGGGTAAAAGAAACCTCTTGTAATAAGTCTTGCTCCATGTGGTGGGACCCTGAACAACTGATCCTCCAAGGTGGTCAAAGATCAGTGGTCAGTGGTCACAGCTAGTTTTTAAGCTAATCAGACTGTGTAAATCTCTCCCAGGGATGTGCCAACAGGAATCAGGACTCAATTAAAACATAAAAATGTAAAATCCACATAGATGGTACACCACCAGAGCTCAGCTGGGGTGATCAGGGAGGCTTGGCCACTGGACTCTACAGAACACCTACTACAATAAGGCACCCTACCAGCTTAGGAGCCATAGCAACTCTACCCAATGGAAACAAACACAGGGAAGCAGCCAAAATTCGGAGACAAAGAAACATGTCCCCAGTGAAAGAACAGAACAATACTCCAGGAAAATAACTAACTGAAATGGAGATAAGCAATTTACCAGATACATAGTTCAAATACTGCTTATAAGGATGCTCAATGAAGTTAGCGAAGACCTCAAGAGCATTAGAAAATCAGTCAGAAATGAAGGATGCACTAACTGAAATACAGAATAATTTACAGGGTATAGACAGTAGACTAGGTGAAGCCAACAATCAAACCATCAATTTGGGATATAAGGAGGCTAAAAACACCCGTCAGAACAGCCAAAAGAAAAAAGAATCCATAAAAATTAGGATGGTGTCAAGGAGACTCTGGGATAACTTCAAGCAAATGAATATTCACATCATGGGGGTGCCAGAAGAGAAGAGAGGGAACAAGAAATTGAAAACCTATTTGAAACAATAATAACAGAAAACTTCCTTAATGGTGAAGGAAAAATACATACAAGGCCAGGAAGCACAGAGTCCCAAACAAGATGAACCCAAAGAGGTCCACACCAAGACACATCATCATTTAAATGCAAAATGTTAAAGACAAAGAGAGAATCTGAAATGCAACAAGAGAAATCAGTTAGTTACCTACAAGGGAGCTCCCAAAAAACTTTCAACTGATTTCTTAAAAGAATTTTTGCAGGCCAGAGGGAGTGGCAAGAAATATTCAAAGTGATGGAAATCTAAGACCTACAACCAAGATTACTCTATCCTGCAAAGTTGTCATTTAGAATCCATAGACATATAAAGAGCTTCTCAGACAAGAAAGAGCTAAAAGAGTTCATCACCACTAAAACAGCATTATATGAAATGTTGAAGGGTGTTTGAAGAAGAAGATAAAAAATATGAACAATCAAATGACAATAAATACTTATCTGTCAACAATTGATACTACAGACCAAATATACAAGCAGAACAGAACCAGACTCATAGATACAGATAATTTTTTGATGGTTCCCAGATGGGAAGAGTGTTGAGGGGATGGGTGATAAAGGTGAAGGGGTTAAGAAGTACAAATTGATTTTTAGACTGACGAACCTCAGAGGGAATAGAGGGTGCAGGAGAGATAAACCAAAGAACTTACATGCATATATGCATAACCAATGGACACAGACAATTGTGTGGAAAAGATAGGAGAGGGTTGGGAGAGGGAAGAGAGTCAATGGAAGGAAAAATGGGGGACATCTGTAATACTTTCAACATTAAAGATAAATTATTTTTTAAAAAGAAACTGCCCTGGCCGGTTTGGCTCAGTAGTTAGAGCGTTGGCCCATGGACCAGAGAGTCCCGGGTTTGGTTCCCGCCAAGGCCACATACCTCTGTTGCAGTTTGTCCCCGGCCCCGGTTGTGGTTGTGTGGGTGGCAACCAGTTGATGTGTCTCTCTCACATTGATGTTTCTCTCTCTCTCTCTCTTCCTCCCTCTCTCCCTCCCGCTCTATCTGAAGATAAATTCAAAAATGTCCTTGGGTAAGGATAAAAAGAAAAAAGAAACTCCACTGAGATATTTCACCTTCATATTCTTATATATCCATTAGCCTAATGCTCTGTGCTTCAGGACTCATGAGGAACAGGGCACTGTTATGTGATCAGCTGTCCCAAGCAAAACTCTGTTTGAAAAGGGAAGCTGCTCACATGAGGTTCTCACAGGGACCCACACTGGTAGGAGACGCTGCCACACCTTGTGAGTTTAGTCAGCAGGCATTAATTTCTTCATCTCACCAGAAACTGTCCTCTAATCTCTCAATTTGTAGAAGATTTCATCAAAAAGTGGGAGCAGCACAGGAAATCCTTCTGTACTGCCCGGAACATCAGTGACATGATTACGGATCATGTTATTTCTCTTCACTGGTCCGGAAGTTTTACATCTATGTCTATTTTTCAGGCATTTGCCATAGCTATTTAACATATTTTTGTGAAATCTAAAGAAATCAATATTTTAACCTGTAAAAGGGTCCACTTCTAGTAGGCTATGCAAATCAGGAGAAGGTGCCCTTTCGAAGCTGATGCAGCCCTGATCTTGGCCATGTGTGAAGAGAAATGTTCCCCTTCCTTCCCAGTACTCACAGCCCCCTTCCTTCCAGTACTCAGAGCCCTGCACCTGACACAAGGGTTAACAAGAGGAGGGTATGTCTGCCCCTTTCCCCTCCTCTGCCTTTGTTTGGTGTAGTGCACAAACCGTACATCTGTCCCTAGCTGTCTGCCCTCATCATGAACAACTGCAAGGCCTTAGGAATCCTCAACCTCTGTTTCTGGCCTCCTGAGCTACTGTGCTCCAGGAGTGAATTTTGACTGTGTTCCACCCCAAGGAAACAAACACTTATTTTTGTGTTAAATTGTCAGTGTTTGTTTGAATGTATTCCCATAATCTCCAATGTTTCTGCTCACCTTTCCATTTCACATCTCACATCCTCCATTTCTTAATACTCATTCTTCAGGAGATTGTGATGAATCCAAAACTAAAAAATCCCTTGTGCCTGGGCGGCTCTTATCCCTACTACCCCGCTAGTCCCCTTGGATCTCATTTACCAAAGAGAACAGAGACCTCAGTTAAGGCTCTCTCTGAGGCCAAATTTGATTTTGGGCTGACTATCATTGATCACCTCCTTAATTCTTTCAGAGGCTCCACTTTCATCACTTTGATACACTCATCAATCTAGGTCTCATTCCAAGTCCCAAAAGCTTGTGTTATTAATTTTTTCATTAGATTATAGAATGCAGGGTAGTATTATATAGAAAGTCCCCATGGAGAACAGTTTTGTTTGTAGAGTGTATATGAGTATGTGTCTTTATCTGATTTTTCTACATAAGCTGCACAGATATATTTGGGGAGGTTGCTACTCTTCCCTAAATCTGGAGTTGTTCTCATTCACTCCATGTGCCCATCAGCAGCACCTGAAAGCCCAGTAGATGTAATGAAACCAATGGAGTGGGAGGGTCCTTATGATGTCACGTGATCTCTGGATTTGCTATGCCTGGAGCTGGATTCTCTAGCAGATTCTCAGTCATTTGAATCATTAACAACCCATTTTTGCTTAAACTAGTTATATTTGACTCTGTTCTTTGCTCACGCAGCCACAAACATATCCTTATGAAAGCATGAATCACATGGTCCTTCACACATCTCAGAAGATGTTCTCTCCCTTTGCACTGTAAGTGCTTTGAGAATAATGAATATGTCTTTGTGTCTCAGTGCCTGGAATAGTGCCTGGCCCAGTGATAAGCAAAGTTCTATTTGGATGCACATTTTGTGTCTACAAGTATGAGTGAATCAGTGATTAAATGGATGACATGGAGCTATGGGGATTAGGTAGTCATTCTGGGCAGAGAACCTTTAGAGCTTCTCTCTCAAAAGAAGAGCAAAACTAAAAGAAGACAAAGACTATTCACAGGACAAGGTCTACTTTAAAATTTACACAACTTTAAGAAGCATAGCCACTGTGATCGATGAAACTCATCTGCAGGTGTCTTAGATTAGTTTCTCCCTTCTGCACAACTTGGGAAGTGGTATATTGAAGGACTAGAGGAGCAGGTCAAGAGGATCACTGGAGAGTTTGGGAAGTGGAAGCAGTGTATGCTGGGGCAGGGGGTGGGACAGAAAAGTCGCTGGGTTACAGAATCCTTTCTATAAAAATGCCTTTGGAGAGAGATTTTACAATCTCTTGTATCTCCTTGGTCAAGCTGGAAGACTACAGTGATCCATATGATGGGTGACATTGGCCTAGCCATGGTGACTGGAGCAAACAGATCAAGGTTAGTTTGAACTGGCTGGATAGAGGGAAGGACAGTTAGGGAGAGAAAGAGGAGTCAAGCTGTGGGGAGCTGAGGAGGGCAGGAGGTAGGAACTCTCGCGTGAGAGCACTGTGCCCCTTCTCCCTGAGTTATGGTTGTCCGCAGTCCCTGCATAGGAAATCACATGGCTCTCAGGCTCTTGGTGACACCAGATAAGGCAGCAACTTCTACATGGATCTGCCCTGCCAGAGGACCGGAAGTTCATTTCAGAGTCTGGAGCTCCAGAAGGCACCTCCTTCTCAAGGCTGCTCTGAGCTGACTTTCCACTGGAGTAGAGGAGAAGGAAGGTACAGGCTTATTGAATTTTTTCTTCCCATTCCTTTGCCATTTAGGTCAACATGTTCTTCTTTAAACAATAGCCAGGATTCTCAGAAAATCAGGGGTTCATGGGGACAGTTATTCTAGGGCATCTAGCATCTCTTTGGTGAAGGAAGCCTGTAGGCAGGTTCATCTTATTGGGGAATAAACCAGCACCTGTCTCTATCAGGTCCTTTCTCTCTATTTGTTCTTTCATTGATGTCCTCCCATATGACAGCCATTTGGATCTGCTGTTAGGAACATGAAGTATCGGCCTGGGGAGATTCTAGGAATAAAATAGCTGGGAAACCAATATTCTAGTTTTCCTAGTCGGAATGTGTTTTTCCTCCAATTTCCATGTAAGTTCATGTGTTTATTAAATGACTACTTTGTGCCAGGCACTGTTGTAGGCACTGTGGTGTCAGGAGTGAACACCACAGACAAAAATCCCAGTGTCTGTTGAAATACATTCTGGAGATACCAGCATGTACTGTTTATAAACTTGGATTGATTAAGTGAAATCCGATATATATATCTTGTTTAAGATGAGTGTACTCAACTAATAGCAAACTCTGCTGAGGGGGCATCTGTCCATTACACTTGGTTTCTTCTTTCCTGAAATCCCAGCATTGTGCTGAGCCATACTGATTTCTTTCACTCCATCAGCAGCTCTCCAAAGCTGATAAAGAATCAGATTTTATAGATGGAGGGGACCTTAGTCACCACATTACAGATGGAAAATCTGAGAGTCAGCGAGGGCACGGGCACTGTCAAGGTCACACACCTGTCTGATCAGAGCGAGAGACATAACTCCAGGCTCCTGCTACCTGTGTGCCTTGCACCCTCCACCAACAACTCCTCTCATTGGCTCCTCTCCACTGGGTGACATTGTTGGGGTGGGAACTGCACTGGTAATAGTCTCACCCTTTTCAGAAGAGGAAATGTGTTCCCAGGGGATGCTGGGGCAGTATCTGAGTTTGACCAGTGGAGACATTAGGACCAGCCCCTGGTGGCTCAATTCTGATAGACAGCAGCAGCCAAGAGGCTGCTCTGGCTGACCCTAGAGGACACATGGCCAGGAAGCCACTTCTGTCACCATCAAGGTGCTGTCTCCCTGCCCACAGCACTCTCCACCGGGTGGGCATCTCTCTGGGCCTCTGTTGGCTCATTTCTCTATCTACCTCTTTCTCTGAAACAGTCTGATTTTTGTGTCTTTGTCTCCTCACTGTTTGTCTCTACATGGCTCTACTTCTGCTTTTTGTCTCCTTGGTTTTATGTCACTCCTTTCTCTCTCTGCCCCCACTCCTAGGCCTTCACATCCCCTACAGCAGTTTGAGGGGCTATCTCACAGAGAGCTCCTTCAGGCCTCAATTCTTTAAAACATTTTATTCTTTATTGATTTTTTAGAGAGAGGGGAAGGGAGAGGGTGAGAGAGATAGAAACATCGGTGAGAGAGAACTTTGATTGGCCGCCTCCTGCATGCCCACAACTGAGGATTAGGCCCAGAACCTGGGCATGTGCCCTGACTGGGAATTGAACCAGCAACCTCTTGGTAGATGGGTCGACACTCAACCACTATGCCACACCAGCCGGCAGTCGTCAATTCTTTTTAAACAGATCAGTCTGGGGCCTCGGAGGTGTGTGGGGACAATGGGAGAAGCAGGGGGAGGTGGGGTTTGGAAGGTCTCTGGAGAGTTTCTGCTGGAGCCAGAGCTGGAGGCACAGTGTCAGGCACTTTCCTGAGATCGCTGCCAGCTCCAGGGGTACGTCCAGGCTGAGTCCGGTTAACACACTACACACACCTCCCATGCCAGGCCCGAGGAGGGAAACTGAGTGTGCAGGAGTGAAGGGTTGGGCATCTGGTTCTTTGATAGGAATAGTGTGGGGGCAAAGGGGGAAAAGGTTGGGGAGAGTAGGTTCCAGCAGCTCTGCTCACTCTGGAGGACTAAGTCATTGTTGTTGTGTCATCGACGCCTGTGGGACCTGGTTTTATCAACAAAGGATGTTAGTATGTCTGATGTTTATACAGTTAACCCTTGAACCATAGGGGTTTGAACTGCTCAGGTTCAGTTATAGGCTAATTTTTTACTAAATAATGTAAACATATTTTCTGTTCCCTATGATTTTCAAATGATATTTTCTTAGCTTTAGTTTATTTTTATTTATTTATTTTTTTATTAATTTATTTTTGTTACAGATGCTTCTCCTTTTTTCCCCATTGACACCCTCCTCACCATCCCCCCACCCTGTCCCCAGCTTTGTTGTCCATGTCCATCACTTATGCATACATGCGCATAAGTTCTGTGGTTTATCTCTTCCCTCCCCCCCACCCCTCTTCTGAGGGGTGTCAGTTTATACCCTACTTCCACATCTCTGGGTCTACCCTGTTCCTCAGACTGTTATGTTCATTATATTCCACAAATAAGTGAGATCATGTGATATTTGTCTTTCTCTGCTTGGCTTGTTTCGCTTAGGATAATACTCTCGAGGTCCCTCCACGTCGTCTCAAAGGATAAGAGATCTTTCTTTCTTACAGCTGCATAGTACTCCATTGTGTATATGTACCACAGCTTTTTTATCCATTCATCCACTGATGGACACTTGGGCTGTTTCCAGATCTTAGCTATTGTAAATAGTGCTGCTATGAACATAGGGGTACATGTATTTTTTCTGATTGGTGTTTCAGACTTCTTAGGGTATATTCCTAGAAGTGGGATCACTGGGTCAAATGGCAGTTCAATTTTTAATTTTTTGAGGTAACACCATAGTGTTTTCCACAGTGGCTGCACCAGTCTGCATTCCCACCAGCAGTGTACTAGAGTCCCCTTTTCTCCACACCCTCGCCAACACTTGTTGTTTGATGATTTGTTGATTGCGGCCATTCTGACAGGTGTGAGGCAATACCTCATTGTTGTTTTAATTTGCATCTCTCTGATCATTAATGATGTTGAGCATTTCTTCATATGCCTCTTAGCCATTTGTATGTCCTTTTTGGAGAGGTGTCTATTTAGTTCCTCTGCCCATTTTTTAATTGGGTTCTTTGTCTTCCTTTTGTTGAGTTGTATGAGCACTCTGTATATTTTGGAAATTAACCCCTTATCTGATGTATCATTGGCAATTATGCTCTCCCATAGAGTGGGTTCCCTATCTGTTTTGGTGGTTGTTTCTTTTGCTGTGCAGAAGCTTTTGAGTTTGATGTAGTCCCATGGGTTCATTTTTCCCTTTGTTTCTGTTGCCTTAGGTGATGTATCAGTGAAGATTCTACTGCGTATGATGTCCGAAATTTTGTTGCCTACATTTTCTTCTAGGATTTTTATGGATTCACGAGTCACATTTAAGTCTTTTATCCATTTTGAGTTAATTCTTGTGTGTGGTGTAAGTTGATGGTCTAGTTTCATTTTTTTGCATGTAGCTGTCCAATTTTCCCAACACCATTTATTAAAGAGGCTGTCTTTACTCCATTGTATGCTCTTGCCACCTTTGTCAAATATTAATTTAGCATAATGTCTTGGGTCAATTTCTGGATTCTCTGTTCTGTTCCACTGGTCTATATGCCTGTTCTTGTGCCAGTACCAGGCTGTTTTGATTACAGTAGCTTTGTAGTATAAGCTGATATCCGGTATTGTGATCCCACCTACTTTGTCCTTCTTTTTCAAGATTGCTGTGGCTATTCGGGGTCTTTTTTGGTTCCATATGAACTTTTGAAATATTTGTTCTAGTGCTGTGAAATATGTCACTGGTATTTTGATGGGGATTGCATTGAATCTATAGATTGCTTTGGGTAATATGGACATTTTAATGATGTTAATTCTTCCAATCCATGAACAAGGTATGTGCTTCCACTTTTTTATATCTTTCTCTATTTCTTTTTTCAATGTCCTGTAGTTTTCTGCAAATAGGTCCTTTACTTCTTTGGTTAAGTTGATTCCTAGGTATCTTAATTTTTTAAGATATGGAATTTTTTAAGGTAAATGGAATTGTTTTTTTAGTTTCTCTTTCCGTGAGTTCATCATTGGTGTATAAGAATGCCGTTGATTTCTTGACGTTAATTTTGTATCCTGCTACTTTGCTAAATTCATTTATTAAGTCTAGTAGATTTTTGATGGAGTCTTTAGGGTTTTCTATATATAATATCATATCTTCTGCAAATAATGACAGTTTCACTTCCTCCTTTCCAATTTGGATTCCTTTTATTTTTTCTTCACGACTGATTGCTGTGGCTAAGACTTCCAGTACTATGTTAAATAAGAGTGGCGAAAGTGGGCATCCCTGTCTTGTTCCTGTTCTTAAGGGAAATGTTTTTAGTTTTTGCCCATTGAGTATGATGTTGGCTGTAGGTCTTTCATATATGGCCTTTATTATATCAAGATATGATCCCTCTACTCCCAAGTTGCTGAGCGTTTTTATCAGAAATGGGTGCTGGATTTTGTCGAATGCTTTTTTAGCGTCTATTGATATGATCATGTGGTTTTTATCTTTCATTTTGTTTATGTGGTGTATCACATTTATTGATTTGCGAATGTTGAACCAGCCTTGCATCCCTGGGATGAATCCCACTTGGTCATGGTGAATAATTTTTTTGATGTATTGCTGGATCCGATTTGCTAGTATTTTGTTTAGGATTTTGGCATCTACGTTCATCAGGGATATTGGCCTGTAGTTTTCTTTCTTGGTAGTGTCTTTTTCTGGTTTTGGAATTAGGATTATGCTGGCCTCATAAAACGAGTTTGGAAGTCTTCCTTCTTCTTGAATTTTTTGAAATAGTTTGAGGAGAATGGGTGTTAGTTCTTCTTTGAATGTTCGGTAAAACTCGCCCGTGAAGCCATCAGGGCCTGGGCTTTTGTTTGCTGGGAGAGTCTTGATTACATCTTCAATTTCCTTAGCTGTTATTGGTCTGTTCAAGTTTTCTATCTCTTCCCGGTCCAGTTTTGGGAGACTATGTGTTTCTAGAAATTTGTCCATTTCACTTAGATTATCGAATTTGTTGCCATATAAATGTTCATAGTATTTGCTAATGATCCTTTGTATTTCTGTTTTGTCAGTTGTTACTTCTCCTCTTTCGTTTCTGATTTTGTGTATTTGGGTTCTCTCTCTTTGTTTCTTGGTGAGTCTAGCTAAGGGTCCATCAATCTTGTTTATCTTTTCAAAAAACCAGCTCTTTGTTTCATTGATCCTTTGAATTGTTTCTCTGGTCTCTATGTCGTTTATTTCTGCTCTGATCTTTACTATTTCCTTCCTTCTACTTGCTCTGGGGTTTTCTTTTTGTTTGCTTTCTAGTTCTTTAAGTTGTGAGGTTAGATAGTCTATTAGAAATTTTTGTTGTTTCTTGAGGTAGGCCTGTAGTGCTATGAACTTCCCTCTCAGAACAGCTTTTGCTGCATCCCATAGATTTTGTGTTGTTGTGTGTTCATTTTCGTTGGTTTCCAGGAAGTTTTTAATTTCTTCCTTGATCTCCTCGGTAACCCATTCATTGTTTAATAACATGCTATTTAGCCTCCATGTATTCAAATGTCTTTGCATGTTCTTGTTGCAATTGATTTCTAGTTTCATGCCATTGTGATCTGAGAAGATGCTTGATATGATTTCAATCTTCTTGAACTTGTAGAGACTTCGTTTGTGTCCTAACATGTGGTCTATCTTTGAGAATGTCCCATGTGCACTTGAGAAGAATGTGAATTCTATAGTTTTGGGGTGTAATTCTCTGTAAATATCTATTAAATCCATTTGGTCTAGTGCTTCGTTTAGAGTCTCTGTTTCCTTGTTAATTTTTTGTCTAGAGGATCTATCCAGTGATGTCAGTGGGGTGTTGAAGTCCCCTGCTATGATTGTATTGCTGTCAATTTCTCCTTTGAAGTCCTCCAGAAGATTTTTAATATATTTTGGTGCTCCTATATTCGGTGCATATATGTTTACCAAGGTTATATCTTCCTGTTGGATAGATCCTTTCAATATTATGTAGTGACCTTCTTTGTCTCTAGTAATGGCTTTCGTTTTGAAATCTATTTTATCAGATATGAGTATTGCTACCCCAGCTTTTATTTCCTTTCCATTTGCTTGGAAGATTTTTTTCCATCCCTTCACTTTCAGCCTATGTGAGTCTTTTGTTGTGAGGTGGGTCTCTTGTAAACAGCATATATGTGGGTTATGCTTTCTTATCCAATCCGCTACTCTGTGTCTTTTTATGGGAGCATTCAATCCATTTACATTTAACGCGATTATTGATATGTACTTATTTATTGCCATTTTTGTTCAGTGTGGTTCTACTTTCCTTCCTATTTCTTCTACTAATTACAGCAGTTCTTTTAACATTTCTTGCAGTGCTGGTTTGGTGCTAATGTATTCCCTTAGCCTTTTTTTGTCTGAGAAGCTCTTTATTTGACCTTCTATTTTGAATGACAGCCTTGCTGGGTAGAGTAGTCTTGGATTCAGATCCTTGTTTTTCATGACCTTGATTACTTCATGCCATTCCCTTCTGGCCTGTAGTGTTTCTGTTGAGAAGTCAGCTGATAGCCTGATGGGGGTTCCTTTGTAGGTAACCTGTTGCTTTTCTCTTGCTGCCTTTTGGATTCTCTCTTTGTCTTTAATTTTTGGCATTTTAATTACTATGTGTCTTGGTGTGGGCCTGTTTGGGTTCTTCTTACTTGGGACTCTCTGTGCTTCTTGAACTTGAATACCTTCTTTCTTCACCAAATTAGGGAAGTTTTCTGTCATTATTTCTTCAAATATATTCTCTAACCCTTGCTCATTTTCTTCTTCTTCAGGGACTCCAATGATGCGAATATTATTACGTTTCCAGTTGTCCCACAGTTCTCTTAAGCTGTCTTCCTGTTTTTTCATTGTTTTTTCCTTTTGGTTTTCTGATTGGTTGATTTTTTCTACCCTGTCTTCTAATTCACTGATCCGGTCCTCAGTTTTCTCTACTCTGCTGTTTAGTCCTTCCAATGTGTTCTTCATTTCTGCTATGTCATTCTTCATTTCTTCTTGCTGCTTCTTCATTTATTCTTTCTGCTTCTTCATTTCCACTTGGTTTGTTTTCAGTGTTTCTATGTCTTTGCTCATGGTGTGGATGTCTTTACTCAAGGTGTTGATGTCCTTACTCATGCTGTTGAGCTTCCTCAAGATCATAGCTCTGAATTCTAGCTCTGTTAACTTGCTTAACTCCGTTTCATTTATCTCATCTTCAGTAGAGGTCTCTTGTTCTTTCATTTGGGCTCTGTTTCTTTGTTTCCCCATTTTGGCTATCTCAGTGGTTTTTGGAGCCTGCCAAATTTTCCTGTGGATGTTGGTGTTCTGTTGTTTGTGGCTCCCTCTACTGGGTTTGGATGAGCGTGGAGGACCCACGTTAAACACCACCCTGGAGTCTTACTTTCCAGGGTATATTTGCAAGCCCAGCAAAGGTTAAATTATCCTCTAGGTTTTTGCCTAGAGGCTATTAGTTGTGGTTGCTTGAAGAGCTTTGGGTTTTCAGTTGAATGAAAACCTCCCTCAGGTGTTCAGCATGAGAGGATTTCCAGAGGGTAGGGCAGATGCTAGTAGTTAATGAGCCTCAGTTTGCATTTCAATGGCCCACTAGGGTGTGGCTGGATCTCCGAGGGAGGGGCTACCGCCTCTCCCCAGAGCCCTGGGATGGAGTAAGACGACCAGGCCACAGTCCTGCGTGGCCGCAACTCAGCAAAAGCTCTGAGCGCCCTCCAAATCCCGGGTGTCCCCACACAGTTCCAGTCCAGTCCGCCCTCCCTCTGCTGGAGCCCAGGTGAGTGGCTGTGGCTATTTTAGCGCTCTGTCCCGGCCCTCTGCGCTGTGGAGCCGGCTTGGGCTTTAACCCCGAGGGCGGGCGCTGCTCACGGCTAAGGCCGCTGCTGTCCATGGGCTCCCAGCCCCCCTCTCACGCCTCCGCAGTTCTACCAGGATCGAGTCAGTGTCCCTGGTTGTATGGTCCTCACAAGCTGCTTTTCTGTTGCTTTTTCCCGACAATTTGTCTTTATTTTAGTTGTAATTCCAGTTTGGTCCTGGGAGATGGTCTGTGTAGCTTCCATTCACTCCGCCGCCATTTTGGAATCTCCAGCTTTAGTTTAAATTATTGTAAGAATAAAGTATAGTATACATATAACATATAACATATAAAATATGATTTAATTGACTGTTTTTGTTATCATTAAGTCTTCTAGCTAACAGTAGATTTTTAGTAAAGTTTTCAGGGATCAAGAGTTATATGCAGATTTTCAACACTCCGGGATATCGGAGCCCTAACCCCTGCTTTGCTTAAAAGTCACCTGTAAATACCTCTATATACTTTGTGATGATGGTCACAAGGACATCCTGGTGCATATTTACCTCATGTGTGTTCTAAGGGATGTCAGTTAATAGCTTTAGGGTCCCCGACCATGGATGCAGCCACTCTAGATCCTTGATCACTCTGACCCTTAGTGTCCCAGGTTCTGTGGCCTCGGGCACCCTTGGTAGGGTGGTCAGCTGGAGCTGGAGGGGGCACGGGCTGAGGTGTTCCAGGGTGCATGGCTCTGCAGCAATCCTGGCAGCATGACTGGCTGGACATGGAGCTAGTCTGGGCCTGTGCCTGGGGCATGCTGGGTTGTCTTTTTATTTAATCCTCACCTGTGGATATTTTTCTATTTATCTTTAGATAGAGTGGGAGGGAAGGAGAGGGAAAGAGGGGGAGAGAGAGAGAAATAGACACTTATGTGAGAGAAACACATCGGCTGGTTGCTTGCTACACAACCCCGACCAGGGCCAGGGACGAAGTGCAACCGAGGTCTCTGCCATTGACTGGAATTGAACTCGAGACTCATGGGTTCACAGGCTGATGCTCTTACCACTGAGCCCAAGCTGCCACTGCTGGGGGTGTGTTTTTAAAAAATTTTTGACAGCATGGTGCGGTTGAGTGGTAGATTGGCTAGAGGGTTTGAACTGAGCTTCCAACCGTCCTGTCCAGGTGCAGTGGGAACATAAACAGTGGTGCTCTGGTGGCCGAGATCTTCCTGGAGCATGGCAGCAGTTGCCTACCTGTGCAGCACATGCTTTAGGGTTAAGAAATGACTATCATTCATGGAAAGTCTCAGTGCCTTTTAAACTGCTTTCTTTTATTTTTTTAATTCTCACTCAAGGATATTTGTACATTAATCTTCAGACAGCATGTGAGGGAGAGAGAGAAGGAGAAAGAAACATTGATGAGAGAGAGACACATAGATTGGTTACCACCCACACCACCCCAACCAGGGCTAGGGACAAACTGCAACCAGGGTACATGCCCCTGGCTAGAATTGATCCCGGGACTCTGGGCCACAGGCCAACACTACTCCGGCTGTGCCAAACTTGCCAGGGCTAACCTGCTGTCTTTTCACTGTTTCCCAGGGCAAGTAAGATTGCACATGGCCCATTTGAAAGCCCGCCACCCCAAAATTATCTGCAAATCTTCATGTGCAGTGTGGGCTTTCTGTCTTTACTATGTCTCTGTGTCCTCTATCTTTTCTGTGTGGTCTCTACCATTTGTTGTGCAGAAGCTGTTCAATCAGCATTTACTTCTTCTTCAGGAGGAACTGCTCTACACGGAGCTGTATATTGATGTGTCTGTGGGAAGAGGTGAGTTCAGGGTGTCCATGTGCTGCCATCTTACACCTGCCTCCTCCTCCACATTTTTTCTTTGGTACAGTAGTAACATATGCAGGTTTACATTTTCTTCCAACTGACATAGAAATGTATCCAATTAATGATCAGTGTCTTCCTGAATTCTGTTCTCTAGAAGCAACAATTTATTTCAGGATTTCTTTTGTCACATTTAATGGCTATGATTATAGAGTTCAATAACACACGTACATTCTATTTTTAAATTCTTCAGTATTAGCAACGGGATGAATTAGTTTCCCATATAAGATGTAAAATAATTTAAGATATGTCTGATAATTTGGAATGATCAGACTAGCTATATATACAGCTGTGATTACTATACTAAGGATAGTAAAGGGAATTATGGACAATATGCAAGATTTAATGCATGATATAAGGGCAACGATAGAAATTCTAAGAATAAGGAAATGCTAGAAATGAAAATATTATAATGAAATGAAGAATGCTCTGATGAGATAATCAGTAGATTAGATTCAGCCTAGAATTAGTGAACCTCAAGATATGTTAATAGAAATTGCCAAATGAAAATCCATAAGAAGAGATTACTGAAAAGACCACAACAGAATGTTCAAGAGTTTGGGATGATCACAAAAGGGGTGATATACATGTAATGGGAATATCATAAGAGGAAGAAAGAAAACCAAAAAGAGAATAAATATCTAAAGCAATAATAGCTGATCTTTTCTAAATTATTGATAGGCACCAAACCACAGATCCAGGGAGCTCAGAGAACACAAGCAGGATAAAAGAAAAAAAGACACACAAAGGTATTCAATTCATTTTGGGGACAGAGGAACGATTCTATATGATACTATAATGTTGATGCATGCTATTCTTTTGCCAAATTTGGCTATTCGTTTGCCAAATCCATAAACTATGTAACACAAAGAGTGAATGCTAAATACACTGTGAACTTCAGATTCTCACGTGTATCCATATGAATGCATCAGTATCAATAGATGTGCAACATCAATGGAAGATGTTAGCAATAAGGGAAACTATGTGGGGATTTAAGGATGGGGAGAGGGAGTGCATAGAAACCCTCTGTACTTTCTGTGCACTATTTCCTTAAATCTAAAAGTGATCTAAAATATGATATCTATTAAAATGGATAGGCAAACCAGCAACTACATAAATATTCATAATACACACAACTAACCAAAGCCTCATTCTGCATATATAAAAACTCATACAAATAAATAATGAAAAAGGGCAACACAGTAAAAAAATGGGCACAACTTAAATAGACACTTCAAGATACCAATAGCCAATAAGCCCATAAAAAGATGCTTAATTTCATCAGTCATTTAGGAAATGCAAATTAAAAACCACTTCATGCTCACGGGAATGATCAGATCCATAGACTGGCCATACCATGTTTTTGCGGAGCATGAAGGCAGCTGGAACGTGCATATGTTGCTGATGGGATGTAAAATAGCACCACCACTCTAGAAAATAGTTTGGGAATTTGTGATACTGTTTAAAGTACATCTTTGTATAAATAACCCAATAATTTCTCTTTAGGTTATTTATCCAAGGAAAATGATCACATATGTCCATAAAAAAACTTGAATTAGAATGCTCAGAGCAGCTTTATTCACAAGAGCCTAAAATGAAATACTACCTATATATCTATGAATATGAAAATGAACTGTGGTGCACACATACAGTGAAAATTACTCAGCTTTATATAAGAGATAGATTACTGATATATGCAAAAATGGGATGGGTAAATCCCAACAGTATTATGCAGAGTGAAAGAAGGTAGAATCAAAATAGTACATTTTATCATCCTAAGAATATGAAGTCAAAGGTCAGGCAAATGAAACCTTGGGGACAGATGTAGAAACTAATGCTGCCTCTGGGGCAGGAGAATGACTGGGAGGGACATGAGGGAACTTTCACAGGTGATGAAAACATATCTTGATTAGGGTTTGAGTCACAAGAGTGCATTCACTGCAAAATTCATTGAAGTTATGATCTATCCAACTGCCCTTTCTTAATTACAGCTCTATTAAAAATGTTTAGAAATGCAACAGTTAAACTTAATATATTTATTTACAGTGTATGTGACTTACATATATTTCTCCAGTCAGGCTAATAAGTGCTGAGAGCTAGTTGGAATGAAAGGCAAATCTGACATAGACCTTGTCCACAGAGAACATAGAGTCCACTAAGACCCATGGAGACCTGCTGTGGAGGATGGGAGAGCGCCAGAGAGGGAGAGTCAGGGCAAAGGCAGAGGGCTGGAAGAAGAGGGAGCACGTGAGAGTCTAGTAGAGGGCGTGTGAAAGGAACACAGGAAGGCAACAAACCTCACACCTTACATATGCTTTGACGTTGGTTTACCTGATTGTAAACATTAACTTCATTCTTGCAAAGGTTGAAAATGATGAGAAAATAAAGTTCTAGGGAGCAACTCAAATTTGACACATGAGGATGTAGCACAGAATTGAAAATCATCATTTGTCATCTTCTGCTGAAGTTGGGCTTCTCCAAAGTGGGAAGAGTCCTGGACCCAAGTTGGCAAAGCTTGCATGGGGGTGCAGTGAGGCCTGGTGAGTGTCCTTCAGATATGCACTGTGTGTGTTTAACCCGCACAGTCTCACTTTGCCCTCAGGAGCTGGCTTGCTATGAGAACCGTTTTAAATCCAGGCCAGAGTCCACACAGAAAGAAAACCAACTAAACCCACAAGGACAAAGCTGGCTCTCAAAGTCACGTCTGTCTGAACAAAGGAAGACTCTGAATTAGGACCCCAGAGTGCTGCCCGACATCTCCAGGGTTCCCTGAGGAAGGCTTTCTCCATGTTACTGCACCTCAGGAGTGTCCTGCAGAGCCCTCTGCAGAGCCAGCCTCAGGGTCTGTCGCCCCCTCTGCCATCGCTGCCTAAAGGAGCCAACGATGAAGTAAATGATGGGGTTGGCACAGCTGTTCGCACAAGACAGAACTCTAACCAGGTAAAGAAGATCAAATTCATCATAATATGAGAGAAACCAAATTAAGAGGAACCAGTGATACCATAGGGCAGGCTGCAGAGGAGGAAGACCAGCACTGTGAGCATGAGGGTCACATAGAGCTTCGTCAGTTTCACCCGCTGGGAGCCACACAGTAGTCTGCTTATCAGGGCCAGACTGGTCCCAGAGAGGAGCACAAATAACAAAATCAGCCACCCAACAATGATGAAATGAAACACCTGACACCAAAAATGATGCATATACCTAAGAAGGACAACACAGTAGTTCCCTTCCAGAAAGCTCAGCAGCAGGGACATGGCCCAGAGCAGGGCACACATGACGGTTGACATGTGTCTGGGGCGGCGGCAGCGGTACCAGATGGGACACAGAACCAACAGGCAGCGCTCCGTGCTAATGGCACTGAGAATGCTCAGGCCTGAGATATAGGCGAAGATGGACACAGAGAAGACAGTCGCATATATGTCAATGATGGTGGAAGACAATTCAAAGAATCCAAGCAGGGAAAGTATAATGTGGCAGCAGAGGAAGAAGCAGTGGGCTCCCGCCAGGTTTAGGGTGTAGACGGAGGAGGGGTTCCTCCGCATGCGGAAGCCCAGCTGCCAGAGCACCACGGCGTTTCCTGCCAGCCCAGCCAGGGCAACGATGACCGTCAGCAAACGCAGGTAGCCTTTCTGCGTAGAGAATTTACTCATCTCTGCTTCTTGGTGTGAGTTTGGTGCTCCAGGCTGTGTCAGATGGAGGCATGCTCGGAAACCCTGCACTGGTGCCCCTGGAACAGAAACAAGATGAGCACCTAGGGTGACATCACAGCCTTAGAATCCTGGAACCTGGATTCAAACCCAGTTCTCTCTGACTAGAGTCAGGGCTCTCTCTACTGCAACACAGGCCTGCTGCTGACAGGGGGTCCCTCTGTTGTCCAAACACCTCCAGTCCCAGTCCTAGACCATGTCATGTCTGCAGGGGCAGGAGGAGAATAGTCTGGACAGGTGATGGGGGGTGACTCCAGGACTCTGAGCTCAGCATTACTTTTGCCCTGGGACTCAGATTTCTTTAATGGGCGAAAGTTGGCAACCCCAGTCATGACCTCTGTGCTATCTCAGTGACGCAATGTCCATCTTGCAGAAAGGAGATCAGTGATTTAGGGTTATGAATGGAACACAACCTCTTGCTAAGAGAGGTAAGGGTAGGACCAGTCCTCTTGCGGTGGAAATGGCTGAGTGTGTCATCATGAAGGCAGGAAGTACTCTCTCTTGTACGGTAGTGTGTCTAGCTATGTGTGGGACACATTTTAAGTCATTCTTATAATGGATTTCATCCTAGAGCAGCCAAAATCATAAATGTAAAATACTTATCAATAACCATGTACTCCCACCGTAAAACATCAACAAAAGAACAAACTACATTTCATTCTCAAGGCATTTATGATGATAGTGAGAGATTATTTCAAAGAAAATGACACCCAATTGAGAGGTACAAATAGTCAAACAAACAAACTGAGGAGATAAGATAAGATATTGATCCAAACTCACTGAGAGAGAGAGAGAGAGAGAAAGAAAACCAACTGTTAGGAGATGACAAGAAGAGATGGATTTTTTTCGTTTACCATCAAAACTCATTTCCATCTTCTCTACCTTCTTCTGGGTCCTGGGAGCACGCCCCTCTTTGCCTCACCACCCTCTGGCTCCTGGTTGCTCTCAGGAAAGGGAGACACTGGCAGGTGTTTGGAGGACAGGAGGAGGGTGATTGAGGTTTTTATCTCCCTGGCTCTCTGCTGCCATAATGTGAGTTGACCATGTGGTGTTCCTGTACCTGAGGACATAACCCTTGTCTGTTGCCCTTTCTTTCAGTCACAGTGACAACCCCAGTTACAGCCACAGCTCTCTCTGAGGTCTCTCTCTGGGGACTTATATTTCCCTTTACCCTTCAGGATGCGCAAGGGCAATAGCTCCCTATTATGACTTATCTTTAGGGGACTCTGCATCCTTTATCGATTTCCCTTAGTCCTGCTCACCCCTTTGTACACAGTCCCTTCATTATACTCTCTTCTATTACCCCATAGTTTGTGCTTGTGTATTTCTTTTTTCTTTTGCTAGGAGAAGCTAGATACAAGCATATAACACACACACACACACACACACACACACACACACACAAGCACACACACGCACACACGCACGCACACACACACAAAAACAATCAAACCCGCTGAACAGCAAGCTTATCTGTGGAACCTGAGCATGTTAACAACAATTCAGCTTTGAAAACAATGTCTGTGAAGCAGTTAATCCTATTTGTGTAGTGTGGGTCTCTTATAGTCTAAGCTACCAGCACTCAAAGTTTCCCTGAAGGAGTTCATTGTCTCTGGACTCTCTCTGATGGGTGCCCACAGCTCCTGACATGTCCCACCCCTACATGCAGTTGTGAGCTGTTGACTGAGGTGGAGAAAACACACCTGCCTTTAAAGAAGATAGTTCTGAGCTAACTCTTACCTGAGCTCCATCTTCTAGTTGAAGGTGGTGAGGAAAAAAAGAAGAGCTCTCCAAGGAGTGTGAATAGCAGAGAATACTTTTCTACGCTCTGGACGGGAGGTCACTGCTGGACCAGGAGTGAAACCTCATGAGCGAGAGAGGCTTATCAAGAAGCTGGGCAGCCCCTGTGGTTTCCTGCACAAGGGGCACTGGCAAATGAGATTTGGAGATGTGAGACAAGGACCTCACGAGACGTTTCTCATTTGTCCTGACTTCAGTGACTTATCTCTTCCTCTCTCCATCTTAACCTCCTGCGATCCCCTCCCTGTGAGGAATGGCTGGACTGGAGCCTCTCGCTGCCCCCTGTGAGCCTGTGCAGGAAGCCCACCCACCAGGCAAGCTGAGCATCCACAGCTAAAGAAGGGTTTGCTTGGCATTCACGGCCCTGCATGGCCTGGCTCATCTGATCAGTTTCCATTTACTCCCACAATTAATGTATGCACATTAGTTTATTTCAGAGGACACCAGAGTACATAAACTCTGTTCTAATGTTGATTCCCAATAGCAACAGATGTTTATAGTTCACATTTTATCTCTTTAACATGTTATTTATAGCTTTGCAAAATGAAACTGCATTTCTACTTTAAAATAATTAATGACCACTGTGTATATTGTGTTCCCTTATAAAACATAAGGAATTTATCATACCACATACACTACATGTCACCTGTCTCTCTGTGATCATGATATTTGTTAGCTAGATTATTTTCACATGATATGGGTACACCCAGTGTTATCTGCCTCAGGTCCTATGACTTTCTTTCACATGCTCAGGCCACAGCCAAATTGAGTTACATGGCATTTCCTTTAGAAACTTAACTATGAAGCATTTAAAACAATCAGAATAAACATTTCCACTCGTTTCTGCATTTACCCAGCTGTACTGTGTGCCATGCGGTGCCAGGCCCTGTTCCCGGCAGGGAAGATGCAGTGAGGAATCACACAAAGGACGATGCCAGCACCTTCCAGAGGAGTGGTGGACTCACCCTGGGGTGAGTGTTGATGGGGAAGAGTTTTGAGACTCAACATTAGGGCCTCCACCCTCTGCACCCTGAGAGAAGAGCAGGGCCCAGCCAACGCAGTAGGAAGAAGCAGCTCCTGAAGGAGGGGAAAGGAGGGGAGCACAGTATCCTGAGGTTGAACTGAGAAACTGATTTGAGAAGACGAGAGTGAGCCTCAATCTGACTTAGAGACTGAATAAGATAAAGACTAGGTATTGAACCTGGGTAATGCAATATCGAGTCATTGTGGATCAGGACAGGCTTGGTTCCAGTGAATGGTGAGGCTGGAAGATTGAAGGAGTGGGTTTAGGAGAGAATGGCAGGACATGTGGTAGTCCAGCTGGAATACCCCAGAGAACCAAACTGACCATCCCCACAGTGAAAGACAGCTCGGAGTGATGGCTGGGAACAAAATTCCTCTTCAGATATCAATAGCTATCTTATTTATTGAGTAAATGAGAACATATAATAAAATGAAACTTGAACTACTGGAGAAAACAGAAATCAATGTGAACTGAGCACCTCTAACAGACTTTGGAGGCTATTGAGAAGCATCAGTGAGAACAACAATGTTGTGTTAATACACAAACTTGCGGAGAGATGGACGGAGCTGGGCAAAAGTCTCAGGGATCAAAATAAGTGCATATGTACTTCAGTTCATGATGAAGGGGCTCTTTTTAGAATGAAAGGCCTGGAGATGAACTATTTTATAAATGTTATGGGCCACTGGGAAGCCATCTAGAGTAACATAGCAGGCATCATACCTCACATCTTACACCTGTTATAGTTCAAATGGATCCTATATTTAAATATGAATAAGAAAATTACATAGAGTTAATAGCAAACATGAGAAAATTCTATTGTAACCTTGGATTGGAGAAGGTCTTTCTAACCATGACACAAAACTCAGAAACCATAAATGAAATACCGATTAAAAAACTTTGAAAAATTGAAAATAGTTTTTCTACATGGGATAGGCCACAATCAGCAGGTGAAACAGCAAATTGGAAAAATATTTACAATGCATACCTTGGACAGAATAGTAATATGATGTGCAGTATATCTATCTATATCTAGCTCTATATCTATCTCTACATCTGTATTTATGTATCTATCTCCCAGACATTTCTCACAAAACTCCTTAACAATGGACAAGCACATGACCAACTTGTTCCTAGATGTCCATATTTTAAATGACAAAAAATGCAAAAACACACACATGATGACAAAGGGTAATTGAAACTCCATTGAGAGACTTCCAGTCAAGATGGTTCCATAGGGAAACACAGTACCTACCTCCTCCACAACCCCATCAGAATTAGAACTAAACTACAGAACAACCATCCTTCAGAACTTCCTGAAATTGAGCTGAACTCCTACAACTATGAAATTAAAGAAGAGGCCACATTGAGACTGATAGGAAGGGCAAAGATACAGACGGGCTGGTTTCATGCCTATGTGTGGTAGATAAAATCAGGAGGGATACCTAGGCTGTGAAGGTTCTCCCTGAGGAGTGAGGGGTTCCCGTCCCACAGCAGGCCCCCAGCTAAGGGTTCCAGTGCCAGGGTGAAGTCCCCATAACTTCTGGCTGTAAAAACCAACGGTGATTGAGGGTGAGGGAAGCTGAGGCTTCTGGAGCCCCAGGCAGTTCCTCTTAAAGGGCTGGCACAGGGACTTACTCAGACTTGCTCCCTCCAGGCTCCAGCACTGGGACACAGCTTGAAAGTCACCAGAGACATATGGGGGAAAACTGAGTTGTTTGGCATCCAGGTGAGAGCTGAAGGGGCAGCTTTCTCCTGGACAGATGTGCTGGTGGAGGCTGTTGTTCCTTTGGTGAGTCCTTCACCCACCGTTCAGCAAACAGGTGCCATATCTTAGACTCTAGTCACCTGGCCCACACTGTTAGCCCTGCCCTGATGATTACCAGAGGCACTGCCCCGCCCAACATTCAGGGTCACCCATGCTATTTCCAGTGTCATTGTCATAGGAATGGCCTATCTGGGCTCATGCTTTGGATTTTCCTAAAATCTTTCAAACAAGGAGCATCTGGCCTCAATGAGCCCCATATCTCTTGATAAGTGGCCCAGGGCCGAAAACAGCAGCAGCTGGCCTTGGTTCACAGTTTGTCCTCTCCTAGGCACCTCAGAGCCCAGTACAAGAATCAGCCATGTGTAGATCACTTTGTAGCATATGCCTATTGGCCACTGGTAGAACATAGGTAATGGAAGACCTTCAGCTGCACTTCCTGGGAGGCCCCAGAGCCAATAACCCAGTTGACAGCTTAACACCCCACCCAACAACACAACCCAACCACTTCCAGAAGTGATACACTTAAGTTGTGGACTCAGTGGGTACCAGAAACCTGCTGAAATAAGTCTTGCTCTGGGTGGTGGGACCCTGAACAGCTGATCCTCCAAGGTGGTCAGAGATCAGTGGTCAGTGCTCACAACTAGTCCTTAAGCTGATCAGTCTGTATAAATCTCTCCCAAGGATGTGCCAACAGCAGTCAAGACTCAATTACAACAGATGGATGTACAGTCCACATAGGTGGTGCACCACCAGAGCCCTGCTAGGGTGATCAGGGAGGCTGGGCCACTGGACTCTACAGAACACCTACTATAATAAAGCACCCTACCAGCTTAGGATACATAATAACTTTACCTAATGGATACAAACACAAGGAGGCAGCCAAAATTAGTAGACAAAGAAACCTGTCCCCAATGAAAGAAGAGAACAATACTCCAGGAAAAGAACTAAATGAAATGGAGCTAAGCAATCTAACAGATGCATAGTTCAAACACTGCTTATAAGGATGCTCAATGAACTTAGCAAAGGCCTCAAGAGCATAAAAAAGATCAGTCAGAAATGAAGGATGCAATTACTGAAATACAGAATAATTTACAGGGTATAGACAGTAGACTAGGTGAAGCCAAGAATCAAACCATCAATTTGGGATATAAGGAAGCTAAAAACACCCATCAGAACAGCGAAAAGAAAAAAGAATCAATAAAAATTAGGATGGTGTAAGGAGCCTCTGGGATAACCTCAAGCGAACCAACATTCGCATCGTGGGGTTGCCTGAAGAGAAGAGAGAGAACAAGAAATTTAAAACCTATTTGAAATATAATGACAGAAAACTTTCCTAACTGGGTGAATGAAACAGATATACAAGGCCAGGAAGCACAGAGAGTCCCAAACAAGATGAACCCAAAGAGGTCTACACCAAGACACATCATCATCAAAATGCCAAAGGTTAAAGACAAGACAGAGTCTTAAAAACAGCAAGAAAAAAGAGGTTCATTACCTACAAGGGAGCTCCCATAAGACTGTCAGCTGATTTCTCAAAAGAAACTTTGCAGTCCAGAAAGGAGTGGCAAGAGATATTCAAGGTGATTAAAAGCAAAGACCTACAACCCAGATTATTACTCTATCCTGCAAAGCTATCATTTAGAATGGATGGACATATCAAGAGTTTCCAAGACAAGAAAAAGCTAACGGAGTTCATCACCACCAAACCAGTACTATATGAAATGTTGAAGGGTCTTCTTGAAGGAGAAGAAGAACAAAAATATGAACAATAAAATGGCAATTAATACATGTCTATCAACAATTGAATCTACATACAAAGTGAGCAAGCAGAACAGAAACAGACTCATAGATACAGAGAACTTTTTGTTGCATGCGAGATGGGCGGGGGCTGGAGGGATGGGTGTAAAAGATGAAGTAATTAAGGAGTACAAATTTGTTGTTAGACTGATGAACCTAAAAGGGAAGGGGGGAGGAAGGGTAGGATGGGATAAACCAAAAACTTCTATGTATATATGCATAACCCTCCTGATTTTTATCCGCCACATGTGGGTGTGGGACCTGTACATCTGCACCTCTGCCTCTCCTATCAGTCTCGATGTGGCTGCTTCTTTAATTTAATAATTGTAGGACTTCCATTCAGCTTGATTTCAGGTGGTTCTGCATGATGGTTGTGCTGTAGTTTAGTTGTAACTTTAATGTGGTTGTGAGAGGAGGTGAGTGTTTACCTACACTGCCATCTTGATCGGAAGTCCCCATTGTGTTCTTTATTTCTGCTATGTCTTTCTGCATTTCGGCTTGGTCGTTTTTCATTTCCTATTAGTTGATTTTCATTGTTCTTATATCTTTACCCATGCTGTTGAGCTCTTTACTTATACTGTTGAGTTTCCTCATAATCGTTACTCTGAACTCTACCCCTGATAATTTGCTTAATTCCATTTTATTTATCCCATCTTCTGTAGAACTCTCTTGTTCTTTCATTTGGGATTTGTTTCTTTGTTTCATCATTTTGGCTGTCTCAGTGGATTTTGGGGCCTGCCAAATTTTTGCTGTGGGTGTTGGTGTTCTGCTGATTGTGGCTCCCTCTACTGGATTTGGATGACTGTGGGTGGGCCCATCTTAAACAGGAATGTCAAGTCTTTCTTTCCTGGGTAGATTTGCAGGCCAAGCAAGAGTTATCCTATAGCTTTTGCCTGCAGGCTATTAGTCTCAGTTACTTGATGAGCCTCCAGTTTTAGCCCTCAGCTGAATGAAAAATCCCTCAGGTAGACAGTGTAGGAGGATTTCAGTGGGTGGGGCAATTGCTTTCCCCTGGGTGAAAGTTGCTTTGATAAGAAAGTGTTTTCTGCCAGGTGGATTGTTGGCTCAGCAAAGTGGTCCTGGCCTCTGCCTTCACAGGTCAGTCTTCGGAGCCACAGGTGTGTTTTCAATTCCCGAGGGAGGGGCAGTTGCTTTTCCCCAGACTAAAACAGAGGGCTGCTTGACAGAGATGGCTACTGAAGCCATGGGGGAGGGGCTCAGCATAGGAACTCAGGCCTCAGCCTTCACATCTCAGTCCTCAGAGCCAGGACCCCCAACACTGAAAGCTGGGTCCACATTACAAGAGGCTTGTTTTTTTTTTTTTTTCTTCTTCTTCTTCTTCTTGCTTGCTTGTAGACTCTAGCTGTTAATGAGCCTCAATATGCATTCGAGCCAGGTGTGTTAAATTTCTGAGGGATGGGCCCTTGCTTCTTCCAGGGCTCTGGGAAGGGGGTCTTTGAGTATGATGGCTACTGTCGTACGAAGGAGTGATTCTGCATAAAATTCCCAGTGTTTTCTTTTCAGCCCTCTCCCCAGTGTTACAAACCTCTGACTGTTTTCACACAGTTCCAGTCCAGTCCACCCCCCTCTGCCGGAGCCCAAGGTGAGTGGCTGTAGCTGATTAAGTGCCCTGGCCCTTCAGGGAATTGCAGGTGTTCCCAGCTCCTCTGCTCTTGTGAATTCCTCAGCCAGGTGTTATGTGGGAGCCTTTCCCTGCTCTGCCACCCTGTGCTGTGGAGCCACCACTCTGTGTTGTGGAGCCACCACTTTGTGCTGTGGAGCCGGCTTTGTTTTTTTTTTTTTTTTGTCATCATCAATATTTACTGAGCATTTACAGTATACTAGGCACTATAGAACATACAAGAAAACATTGTCCCTGCTCTTGAGGAGCTTATATTCTAAAAGAAAAAAAATACACCTCTTTTGAAATGGTATTTTTATGTGGTATTTTTGCAAGGTACTGAGGAAATAGTCTATACCGTGAGCTTTGGGTATAACTTAGCCCCATTATTTAAAGAAAAGAGAAATAAGAAAGATTTTAAAGGCAGCCAATGACAGACCATTCTGGATAGGTAGAGTTCTGCAGGGAGATAAAACAATCTCATCAACTAAGGAGAGATTTGATGCAGTTAATAGAAGAGGGAAATAGTTTGTGGGATGCAAGCAAAGGAAGCAGGGGATCCTTAGACATTGGTTGGAGCCAGAAAGATCATGCGGCCCTTTTACCAAGTTCACAGCCACCAAATAGAAATGGTTGGTGACAGACAGAAGGCTAAAAAAGGTAATCTTGTGTGCACTTGACAAATAGAAAGAATAGAGGATCAAAGCTGAAGGCAGGCTATAACAGTGTCAAGAAATTCTTTTTTTTCCTCTCCAATTTTTATTAATTTATTTTTGTTACAGATGTTTCTCCTTTCTCCCCCCAGACACCCTCCTCCCCATCCTGCCCCCCAACCCCCCAGCATTGTTGGCTATGTCCATTGGTTATACATACATGCATATAAGTTCTCTGATTCATCTCACCCATCCCCTGCACCCCCCTACTCTGAGGTTTCTCAGTCTGAACCATACTCCTTTCTATGTCTCTGGGTCTATTTTGTTCATCAACCCACCTTGTTCATTATATTCCACAAATACGTGAGATCATGTGATATTTGTCTTTCTCTGATTGGCTTATTTCTTTTAGCATAATACTCTCGAGGTATTTTGATGGGGATCGCATTGAATCCATAGATTGCTTATGGGTAGTATGGACACTTTAATGATGTTAATTCTTCCAATCTGTGAATAAGGTATGTGCTTCCACTTTTTTATATCTTCCTTTATTTCTTTTTTCAGTGTCCTGTAGTTTTCTGCAAATAGGTCCTTTACTTCTTTGGTTAAGTTTATTCCTAGGTATCTTAATTTTTTTGCATTGGTAAATGGGATTGTTTTCTTAGTTTCTCATTCTGTGAGTTGATTATTGGTATACAATAATGCCGTCGATTTCTTGATGTTAATTTTGTAGCCTTCTACCTTGCCAAATTTGTTTATTAAATCTAGCATATTTTTGATAGAGTCTTAAGTTTCCTATGTATAATATGATGTCATCTGTGAATAATGACGGTTTCACTTCTTCCTTTCCAATTTGGATCCCTTTTATTTTTTCTTGATGTCTGATTGCTGTCTAAGACTTCCAGTACTTGTTAAATAAAAGTGGTGAAAGTGGGCATCCCTGTCTTGTTCCTGTTTTTAAGGGAAATGCTTTTAGTTTTTGCCCATTGAGTATGATGTTGGCTGTAGGTTTTTTATATATGGCCTTTATTATATCGAGATATGATCCCTCTATTTCCACATTGCTGAGCGTTTTTATCAGAAATAGGTGCTGGATTTTGTCAAATGCTTTTTCAGCATCTATTGATATGATCATGTGGTTTTTATCTCTCATTTTGTTTATGTGATGTATCACATTTATTGATTTGCAAATATTGTACCAGCCTTGCATCCCTGGGATGAATCCCACTTGGTCATGGTGAATAATTTTTTTGATGTATTGCTGGATCCGATTTGCTAATATTTTGTTAAGGATTTTGGCATCTGTATTCATCAGGGATATTGGCCAATAGTTTTCTTTTTTGTAGTGTCAATTATCCCCTTTATTCTCCATCAGGACAAACCAATCTGTAGGCAGTTTTCTTAGACATGGAAGCCATTTTAACATTGGCCTGTGTGAAGCCAAAATGTACCAAAAGTGCTACGCCAAATATTTTTAACTTGTATGAAAATTCCACATCCCCATATTGGCCACCTCAAGATGAAAACATAACTCTCTAAATGTTAGCTGGCTCTACTCCCCTAATATTAAACATCAAAACCACATGGGAAATATAGAAATTCAAATAGAAATAACATAAACCTGTCAGAAATTGTAAACCAAAACTATTTGTGAGACAGCATGGATGGCAAATGGTCTACTGTGTAAATTTTAGAATGAGGCAGACAAAGGTTTGAAGGCCGGTTAATTTTCTTCTCCTTCCCCTGCTTCAGCTTCATCTCCTTGGGTATCCAATGTCCACAATGTCAAGTTGTCTCTCAGTAATTGCATTATTAGCGTGCTGTGATTGTATGACTTCACTTAATGTATCAAGTTTATTTTTTTTAAAGTTTTTTTTTATTAATTTGCTTTCGTTACAGATGTTTCTGCTTTTTTTCCCCATTGACACCCTCCTCCCCCTCCCTCACTGCCCCGTCCCCAGTTTTGTTGTCCATGTCCATTGGTTATGAGTACATGCGTACAAGTTCTATGGTTCATCGCTCCCCTCCCCCACCCCCTCTTCTGGCAAATGTCAGTCTGTACCCTACTTCCACATCTCTGGGACTACCCTGTTCCTCAGACTGTTATGTTCATTATATTCCAGAAATAAGTGAGATCATATGATATTTGTCTTTCTCTGCTTGGCTGGTTTCACTTAGGATAATAGTTTCCAGGTCCTCCCATGTCGTCTCAAAGGATAAGAGATCTTTCTTTCTTACAGCTGCATAGTACTCCATTGTGTATATGTACCATAGCTTTTTTATCCATTCGTCTACTGATGGACACTTGGGCTGTTTCCAGATCTTAGCTATTGTAAATAGCGCTGCTATGAACATGGGGGTACATGTATTCTTTCTGATTGGTTTTTCAGGCTTCTTAGGGTATATTCCTAGGAGTGGGATCACTGGGTCAAATGGTAATTCAATTTTTAATTTTTTGAGGTAACACCATAGTGTTTTCCATAGTGGCTGCACCAGTCTGCATTCCCACCAGCAGTGTACTAGAGTCCCCTTTTCTCCACACCCTCGCCAACACTTGTTGTTTGATGCTTTGTTGATGGCGGCCATTCTGACAGGTGTGAGGTGATACCTCATTGTTGTTTTAATTTGAATCTCTCTGATGATTAGTGAAGTTGAGCATTTCTTCATATGTCTCTTGGCCATTTGTATGTCCTGTTTGGAGAGGTGTCTATTTAGTTCCTCTGCCCATTTTTTAATTGGGTTCTTTGTCTTCCTTTTGTTGAGATGTATGAGCACTCTATATATTTTGGAAATTAGTCCCTTATCTGATATATCATTGGCAATTATGCTCTCCCATACAGTGGGTTGCCTTTCCACTTTGATGGTTGTTTGTTTCTTTTGCTGTGCAGGAGCTTTTGAGTTTGATGTAGTCCCATGTGTTCATTTTTTCCTTTGTTTCTGTTGCCTTAGGTGATATATCAGTGAAAATTCTGCTGCGTATGATGTCTGAAATTTTGTTGCCTACATTTTCTTCTAGGATTTTTATGGATTCATGAGTCACATTTAAGTCTTTTATCCATTTTGAGTTTATTCTTGTGTATGGTGTAAGCTGATGATCTAGTTTCATTTTTTTGCATGTAGCTGTCCAATTTTCCCAACACCATTTATTAAAGAGGCTGTCTTTACTCCATTGTATGCTCTTGCCACCTTTGTCGAATATTAATTGAGCGTAATGTTTTGGGTCAATTTCTGGGTTCTCTGTTCTATTCCATTGATCTATGTGCCTGTTCTTGTGCCAGTACCAGGCTGTTTTGATTACAGTAGCTTTGTAGTATAACCTGATGTCCGGTATTGTGATCCTGCCTACTTTGTCCTTCTTTTTCAAGATTGCTATAGCTATCCCGGGTCTTTTTTGGTTCCATATGAACTTCTGAAGTATTTGTTCTAGTTCTGTGAAATATGTCGTTGGTATTTTGATGGGGATTACGTTAAATCTATAGATTGCTTTGGGTAGTATGGACATTTTAATGATGTTAATTCTTCCAATCTATGAACAAGGTATGTGCTTCCACTTTTTTATATCTTCCTCTATTTCTTTTTTCAATGTCCTGTAGTTTTCTGCAAATAGATCCTTTACTTCTTTGGTTAAGTTTATTCCTAGGTATCTTAATTTCTTTGCCGCTATGGTAAATGGGATTTTTTTTTAGTTTCTCCTTCTGTGAGTTCATCATTGGTGTATAAGAATGCCGTCAATTTCTTGACGTCAATTTTGTATCCTGCTACTTTGCCAAATTCATTAATTAAGTCTAGTAGATTTTTGATGGAGTGTTTAGGGTTTTCTATGTATAATATCATGTCATCTGCGAATAATGACAGTTTCACTTCCTCCTTTCCAATATGAATCCCTTTTATTTTTTCTTCATGTCTGATTGTTGTGGCTAAGACTTCCAGTACTATGTTAAATAAGAGTGGTGAAAGTGGGCACCCTTGTCTTGTTCCTGTTCTTAAGGGAAATGCTTTTAGTTTTTGTCCATTGAGGATGATGTTGGCTGTAGGTCTTTCATATATGGCCTTTATAATGTTGAGATATGATCCCTCTATTCCCAAATTGCTGTGCGTTTTTATCAGAAATGGGTGCTGGATTTTGTCAAATGCTTTTTCAGCATCTATTGATATGATCATATGGTTTTTATCTTTCATTTTGTTTATGTGATGTATCACATTTATTGATTTGCGTATATTGTACCAGCCTTGCATCCCTGGGATGAATCCCACTTGGTCATGGTGAATAATTTTTTTGATGTATTGCTGGATCTGATTTGCTAGTATTTTGTTCAGGATTTTGGCGTCTATGTTCATCAGGGATATTGGCCTGTAGTTTTCTTTCTTTGTAGTGTCTTTTTCTGGTTTTGGAATTAGAATTATGCTGGCTTCATAAAATGAGTTTGGAAGTCTTCCTTCTTCTTGAATTTTTTGGAATAGTTTGAGGATAGTGGGTGTTAGTTCTTTGAATGTTCGGTAAAACTCGCCCGTGAAGCCGTCAGGGCCTGGGCTTTTGTTTGCTGGGAGGGTCTTGATTACATCTTCAATTTCCTTTGTTGTTATTGGCCTGTTCAAGTTTTCTATCTCTTCCCGGTCCAGTTTTGGGAGACTATGTGTTTCCAGAAATTTGTCCATTTCACTTAGATTGTCGAATTTGTTGCCATATAAATGTTCATAGTATTTGTTAACGATCCTTTGTATTTCTGTGGTGTCAGTTGTTACTTCTCTTTCATTTCTGATTTTGTGTATTTGGGTTCTCTTTGTTTCTTGGTGAGTCTAGCCAAGGGTTCATCAATCTTGTTTATCTTTTCAAAAAACCAGCTCTTTGTTTCATTGATTCTTTGAATTGTTTTTCTGGTCTCTATGTCATTTATTTCTGCTCTGATCTTTACTATTTCCTTCCTTCTACTTGCTCTAGGGTTTTCTTTTTGTTTGGTTTCCAGTTCTTTAAGTTGTGAGGTTAGGTAGTCAATTAGAAATTTTTCTTCTTTCTTAAGGTGGGCCTGTAGTGCTATGAACTTCCCTCTCAGAACTGCTTTGGCTGCATCCCATAGATTTTTGCATTGTTGTGTGTTCATTTTCAATGGTTTCCAGGAAGTTTTTAATTTCTTCCTTGATCTCCGTGGTAACCCATTCATTGTTCAGTAACATGCTATTTAGCCTCCATGTGTTCATATGTCTTTGCATGTTCTTGTTGCAATTGATTTCTAGTTTCATGCCATTGTGGTCTGAAAAGATGCTTGATATGACTTCAATCTTCTTGAACTTGTAGAGACTTAGTTTGTGCCCTAACATATGGTCTATCTTTGAGAATGTCCCATGTGCACTTGAGAAGAATGTGAATTCTGCAGTTTTGGGGTGTAATTCTCTGTATATATATATTAAATCCATTTGATCTAGTACTTCATTTAGAATTTCTGTTTCCTTGTTAATTTTTTGTCTAGATGATCTATCCAGTGATGTCAGTGGGGTGTTGAAGTCTCCTGCTATGATTGTATTGCGGTCGATTTCTCCTTTGAAGTCCTCCAGAAGATTTTTAATATATTTTAGTGCTCCTAAATTGGGTGCATATATGTTTACCAAGGTTATATCTTCCTGTTGGATAGACCCTTTCAATATTATGTAGTGGCCTTCTTTGTCTCTAGTTATGGTCTTCAATTTGAAATCTAATTTATCGGATATGAGTATTGCTACCCCAGCTTTTTTTTCCTTTCCGTTTGCTTGGAAGATTTTTTTTCCATCCCTTTACTTTCAACCTATGTGAGTCTTTTGTTGTGAGGTGGGTCTCTTGTAAACATCATATATGTGAATCATGCTTTCTTATCCAGTCAGCTACTCTGTGTCTTTTTATCGGAGCATTCAGTCCATTTACATTTAAGGTGATTATTGATATGTACTTATTTATTGCCATTTTTGTTCAGTGTGGTTCTATTTTTCTTTCTATTTCTTCTACTAATTACAGCATTCCTTTAAACATTTCTTGCAGTGCTGGTTTGGTGCTAATGTATTCCCTTAGCCTTTTTTTGTCTGGGAAGCTCTTTATTTGACATTCTATTTTGAATGATAGCCTTGCTGGGTAGCGTAGTCTTGGATTCAGATCCTTGTTTTTCATCACCTTGATTACTTCATGCCATTCCCTTCTGGCCTGTAGTGTTTCTGTTGAGAAGTCAGATGATAGCCTAATGGGGTTTCCTTTGTAGGTAACCTGTTGCTTATCTCTTGCTGCCTTTAGGATTCTCTCTTGGTCTTTAATTTTTGGCATTTTAATTATTATGTGTCTTGGTGTGGGCCTGTTTGGGTTCTTCTTACTTGGGGCTCTCTGTGCTTCTTGAACTTGAATGCCTTCTTCCTTCACCAGGTTAGGAAAGTTTTCTGTCACTATTTCTTCAAATATATTCTCTAACCCTTGCTCATTTTCTTCTTCTTCGGGGACTCCTATGATGAGAATGTTATTATGTTTCCAGTTTTCCCACAGTTCTCTTAAGCTATCTTCCTGTTTTTTCATTGTTTTTTCCTTTTGGTTTTCTGATTGATTGATTTTTTCTACTCTGTCTTCTAATTCACTGATCCGGTCCTCTGCTTCCTCTACTCTGCTGGTCAGTCCTTCCAATGTGTTCTTTATTTCTGTTATGTCATTCTTTATTTCCACTTGGTTGGTTTTCATGGTGTCGATATCCTTACTCATGCTGTTTAGTTTCCTCAAGATCATGGCTCTGAACTCTACCTCTGATAATTTGCTTAACTGCATTTCATTTATCTCATCTTCGGTAGAGTTCTCTTGTTCTTTCATTTGGGATCTGTTTCTTTGTTTCACCATTTTTGCTATCTCAATGGGTTTTGGAGCCTGCCAAATTTCCCCTGTGGGCGTTGGTGTTCTGCTATTTGTGGCTCCGTTTACTGGGTTTGGATGAGCGTGGAGGGCCCTCCTTAAATACCACTGTGAAGTCTCATTTTCCTGGGTAGATTTGCAAGCTCAGGAAAGGTTCAGTTATGCTCTAGCTTTTTGCCGGGAGGCTATTAGCCTCAGTTACTTGAAAAGCCTTAGGATCTCAGTTGAATGAGAAACTCCCTCAGATGTTTACAGTGTAAGAGGATTTCCCGAGGGTGGGGCCATTGCTGGTTGTTAATGAGCCTTAATTTGCATTTCTTTTCCTCTTTTCCTCACCTGGGAATCTCCGAGGGAGGGGCTGCCACAGCTCTGGGAAGGAGCAAACTTGGCTGCCCTGTGTAACCGGGCAGGAATGGGCTGGCCACCACCGTCCTTTGTGGCCGCAGCTCAGCACAAACTCTGAACGCCCTCCAAATCCCATGTGTCCCCACAGAGTTCCAGTCTACTCTGCCCTCCCTCTGCCAGAGCCCCAGGTGAGTGGCTGTAGTTATTTAGCACTCTGTCCTGGCCCTCTGTGCTGTGGAGCAGCTGGGACTCTTAACCCCGAGGGTGGGCACTGCCGCTGCTCACAGCTAAGGCCGCTGCTCACAGCAAGGCCACTGCTGTCTGTGGGCTCCCAGCCCGCCACCCTCACGCGCCTCCGCAGATCCTACCAGGCTCATTCAGTGTCCCTGGTTGTATGGTCCTCTCCCACTGCTTTTCTGTTGCTTTTTCCCGACGATTTGTCTTTATTTTAGTTGTAATTCCCGTTTGGTCCTGGGAGATCATCTGTATAGCTTCCATTCACTCCACCGCCATTTTCAACCTCTCTAATGTATCAAGTTTAACAATGGCTTCATCAAAAGCTGTCTTTGCAAGAGAGCAGGCTTTCTCCGGGGAGTTCAGAATCTCATAATAGAACACAGAGAAGTTAGGGGCCAGACCCAATCAGATAGGATGTGTTAGTTGCATCCCCTTTTTGCTGATTTCAAAAGCTCCTTGGTATGCTTGTTGTGACTGATCCACAATCCCTGTCTTGTCATCCCCTGCAGCAACATCAACTAAGTTACGGTAGTAGTCTTCTTTCATTTTAAAATACAAATCTTTGCTCTCTGCTTTTGAAGCAATGAGGATCAAGAACTTTTCCATAAGAGACAGTACATCATTGCAGATATCCCTTAGCTCGGTCTCATTTTTTTCTTTGTATTCTCGAGCCATCTGCTCTTTTTCTCAGCACCTTCTATCTTTTGCTCAATACTAGAGATGACCCTCCAAGATGACCTACAGGCACCTACAACATTTTTATAAGCAACTGAGGGTCCCCTCCTCATTGGATAATTCAGCTCCTTGCTCAGTTAGGGACTTCATGCAGGCGCCACGTCATCATCTTGCTCAGCCTGCTCAGCCAGTTTGGCCTTCTGCACCAGCTCATTTTTATCCATATCTAGATGTTCTGTGTCAGATGTGAGTGGCAGCAGAGAGAGAGGGACTCAGCTGGTCAGCAGCGGCAGCGAGGCTCCAGGCTTGGGGTTTTAACCCCTGACTTCTCAGAGGGAACTGCTCACAGCTAAGACAGCCCTCAGCTGCTGCCCATGGGCACCCAGCCAGCCCTCTCATGCCTCTGTAGCTCCTACCTTGCTCGATTTGGTGTCCACTTTCCATCCCTGGTTATAAGGGTTCTCTCTAGCTGCTATTCAGTTGGTTTTTCCCAATGACTTGTTTTTATTTTAGTTTTAGTTACAGTTTGGTCCTGGGAGATGGTCTGTGTAGCTTCCATTCACTCTGTGCATTTTTCAGACCCAGACAATTTCTCTTTAAGTGCACACTTTGTGTCTACAAGCGTGACTAAATCAGTGATTGAGTAGATGACATGGAGATATGGGGATTAGGGAGTTATTCTGGGCAGAGAATATTTAGAGCTTATCTGTCAATAGAAGAGCAAAACTGAGCAAAGACAAAGACTATTCGACAGGATAAAGTGTACTTTAGAATTTACACAACATGTAAGAAGCATAGCCACTGTGGGCAATGGAACTCATCTGCAGTTGCCTTAGATTAGTTTCTCCCTTCTGCACAACTTGGGAATCTATATATTGAAGGACTGGGGGAGCAGGTCACTGTGCCATAGACAATCACTGGAGAGTTTGGGAAAGTGGAAGCAGTGTATGCTGGGGTAGAGGGTGGGAGAGAAAAGTCACTGGGTTATAGAAACCTTTCTATAAAAATGCCTTTAGGGAGAGATTTTACAAACTACTCTGTACCCGTAGTTAAGCTGGAAGGCTATGGTGATCAGAAAAACAGTTGACATTGGTCTAGCCATGGTGGCTGGAGCAAATGGATGAAGGTTAGTTTGAACTGGCTGGATGGAGGGAAGGACAGGCAGGGAGAGAAAGAGGAGTCAAGCTGTGGCAAGTTCCAGAGGTAGGAACTCTCGTGTGAGAGCACTGTGCCCCTTCTCACTGAGTTATCCGCAGTCCTTACACAGGAAATCACATGACTCTCAGGCTCATGGTGACACCAGATAAGGCAGCAACTTCTACATGGATCTCCCCTGCCAGAGGACCGGAAGTCCCTTTCAAAGTCAGGAGCTCCAGGAAGCGCCTGCTCAAGGCAATTCTGAACTGAATTTTCGCTGGAGTAGAGGAGAAGGAAAGTACAGGCTGATTGAATTTTTTCTTTCCATTCCTTTGCCATTTAGGTGAAAGTGTTCTTGTTTAAACAGAAGCCAGGTTTCTCAGAAAGTCAGGTGATGATGGGGATAGTTGTTCTAGCAGCTGTGTGGTGAGGGAAGCCTGTAGGCAGGTTCATCTTACTGGGTGGTAAACCAGCACCTGGTCCTATCTGGTCCTTCCTCTCTATTTGTCCTTTCATTAGTGTCATCCCATCTGTCAGCCATTTGGATATGATGTCAGAGAACATGAGGTATGAGCATGTGGAGATTCCAGAAATAAAAAAACCTTGGAAAACCAATATTCTAGTTGTCTTAGTTAGAATGTCTTTTTCCTCCATGTAACCACATAAGTTCACTTAACATATATTTATTGAATGTCTACTTATTGCCAGGCACTGTTGTTGGCCCTGGGGAATGAGGAGTGAACATCACAGACAAAAATCCCAGTGCCTGTTGGAATTATAATCTGGAGATACTTGTATGCACAGTTTATAAGCTTGGTTTGATTTAGTGAAAGTCTGGTTGGTATGTCTTGTTTGATAAGATTGCATTGAATTCTTTGTAAACATTTCTGTGGAAGTCATCTGTCCACTACACTTGGTTTGTTCTTTCCTGAAATCCCAGCATTGTGCTGAGCCATATTGATTTCTTTCACTCCATCAGCATCTCTCCAAAGCTCATAGAAATCCAGATTTTATAGATGGAGGGGACCTTAGTCACCACATTACAGATGGAAAATCTGAAGTCAGCGAGGGCACCTGCACTGTCAAGGTCACATTCCTGTCTGACACAGAGCGAGGATCATAACTCCAGGCTCCTACCCCGTGTGTGCCTTGCACCCTCCACCAACAACTCCTCTCATTAACTCCTCTCCATTGGGTGACATTGTTGGGGTGGGAACTGCACTGCTAATAGTCTCACCCTTTTTCAGAAGAGGAAATGTGTTCCCAGGGGATGCTGGGGCAGTGTCTGAGGCTGACCAGTGGAGGCATTAGGACCAGCCCCCGGTGGCTCAACTCTGATAGACAGCAGCAGCCAAACTGCTGCTTTGGCTGACTCTAGAGGACACATGACCAAGAAGACACTTCTGTCACCCATCAAGGTGCTGTCTCCCTGCCCACAGCACTCTCCACCGGGTGGGCTTCTCTCTGGGCCTCTGTCGGCCTGTTTCTCTATCTACCTCTCCCTGAGTCTGTCTGATTTTTGTGTCTTTGTCTCCTCTCTGTTTATCTCTGCCTGGCTCTACCTCTGCTTTTCTTCTCTTTGGTTTTATGTCACTCCTTTCTCTCTCTGCCCCCACTCCTAGGCCTTCACATCCCCTACAGCAGTTTGAGGGGCTAGCTCAGAGAGAGCTCCTTCAGGCCTCAATTCTTTTTCAACAGCTCAGTCTGGGGGCTCAGAGGTGTGTGGGGACCATGGGAGAAGCAGGGGGAGGTGGGGCTTGGAAGGTGTCTGGAGAGTTTCTGCTGGAGCCAGAGCTGGAGGCACAGTGTCAAGCACTTTCCTGAGATCACTGCCAGCTCCAGGGGTACGTCCAGGCTGAGTCCAGTTAACACTGCACACACCTCCCATGCCAGGCCCGAGGAGGGAAACTGAGCATGCAGGAGTGAAGGGCTGGGCATCTGGTTCTTTGGTAGCAATAGTGTGGGGACAAAGGGGGAAAAGGTTGGGGAGAGTAGGTCCCAGCAGCTCTGCTCACTCTGGAGGACTAAGTCATTGGTATTGGGTCATCAATGCCTGTGGGATCCGGTTTTATGAACGAAGGATGTTAGTATGTGTGATGTTGATACAGTTAACCCTTGAACCAGGAAGTTTGAAATGCTCAGGTTCAGTTATAGGCAAATTTTTTAGTAAGTACTGTAAATATATTTTCTGTTCCTTATGATTTTCTAATGACATATTCTTAGCTCTAGTTTACTTTATTGTAAGAATAAAGTGTATTATACATATAACAAATGAAATATGAGTTAATTGACTGTTTTTGTAATTGTTAAAGCTTCTACCTAACAGTAGACTTTTAGTTTTCAGGGATCAAGAGTTATATGCAGATTTTCAACACTCCTGGGGATCAGAGCCCAAACCCCTGCTTTGCTCAGAAGTCAGCAGTAAATACCTCTGTATACTTTGTGATGATGGTCATAAAGACATTCTGGTGCATACTTACCTCATGTGTGTTCTAAGGGATGTCCAGGAATAGCTTTAGGGTCCCTGACCATGGATCCAGCCTCTCTAGATCCTTGATCACTCTGACCCTTAGTGTCCCAGGTCCTATGGCCTCGGGCACCCTTGGTAGGGTGGTCAGCTGGAGCTGGAGGGGGCACGGGCTGAGGTGTTCCAGGGTGCCTGGCTCTGCAACAATCCCGGCAGCATGACTGGCTGGACATGGAGCTGCTCTGGGCCCAGTGCCTGGGGCATGCTGGGTTGTCTTTTTATTTAATCCTCACCTGTGGATATTTTTCTATTTATCTTTAGATAGAGTGGGAGGGAAGGAGAGAGGAAGAGGGGGAGAGAGGCAGTGAGAGTTACACTGATGTGAGAGAAACACATCTGTGTTTTGCCTCCCACACGAATCCGAACAGGGCCAGGGATGAATCGCAACCGAGGTCTCTGTCATTGACCGGAATCGAACTTGAGACTCATGGGTCCACAGGCTGATGCTCTAACTGCTTAGCCATAACTGCCAGGGCTGGGGGTGTCTTCTTTTTAAATTATTGACAGCATGGTGTGTTTGTGTGGCAGATTGGCTAGAGTGTTTGAACTGAGCTTCCAACCGTCCTGTCCAGGTGCAGTGGGAACATAAACAATGGTGCTCTGGTGGCCGAGATCTTCCTGGAGCATGGCAGCAGTTAGTTGCCCATCTGTGCAGCACATGCTTTAGGGTTAGTAAGTGAATTTCCTTCCGGGAGAGTCTCAGTGTCCTTTAAACTGCTGTCTTTTCACTGTGCCCCAGGGCAAGTAAGATTGCACATGGCCCATTTGAAAGCCTGCCACCACAGAATTATCTGCAAATCCCTGTGTCCAGTGTGGGCTTTCTGTCTTTACTATGTCTCTGTGTCCTCTATCTTTTCTATGTGGTCTCTCTACCATTTGTTGTGCAGAAGCTGTTCAATCAGCATTTACTTCTTCAGGAGGAACTGCTCTACACGGAGCTGTATATTGATGTGTCTGAAGAAGAGGTGAGTTCAGAGTGTTCATATGCTGCCATCTTACACCTGCCTCCTCCTCTACATTTTTTCTTTGGCACAGTAGTAACATATGCAGGTTTACATTTTCTTCCAACTGACATGGAAGTGTATCCAATCAACAGTCAGAGTCTTCTTGAATTCTCTTCTTCAGAAGCAACAATTTGTTTCAGCTTTTCTTTTGAATACATTTAATAGCTGTGGCAATAGGATTCAATAACACACTTACATGCCATTAAAAATAATTCAGTATTAGCAACAGCATCAATTATTTTCCCATATAAGATGTAAAATCTTTAAGATCTGTCTGATAATTTGGAATGATCAGGCTGGCAATTTATATAACTGTGATTAACATACTAAGGATTCTAAAGGGAAGTATAGACAATATGCAATAGCAGATGGAAAAAAGAAGCAGAAAGATGGAAACTCTAAGAAGAAAAGCTACAAATAAAAATATTTTAACGAAATGTAGAATGCCTCTGATGAGATCATCAGTAGATTAGATTCAGCCTTTGTAGAATCAGTGAACCGCATGATTTGTTAATAGAAATTGGCAACTGAAAATCCATAAAAAGAGAATACTGAAAAGGCCACAACAGAATGTTCAAAGGTCAGACAAATGAAACCTTGGTGACAGATGTAGAAACAAATGTTGCCTCTGGGATAGGAGGAATGACTGGGAGGGACAGGAGGGAACTTCACAGGTGATGAAAACATATCTTGATTAGGGTTTGAGTCACAAGGATGCATTCACTGCCAAAATTCATTGAACTTATGATCTGTCCAATTGCCCTTTCTTCACTACAGCTCTATTAAAAATGTTTAGAAGATGCAACATTTAACCTTAATATATTTATTTACAGCTTATGTGACTTAAATATTTCTTTAATCAGACTAATAAGTACGGAGAGCTCACTGGAATGGAAGGCAAATCTGACATAGATCTTGTCCTCAGAGAACAGAGTCCACTAAGACCCATGGAAACCTGCTGTGGAGGATGGGAGAGCGCCAGAGAGGGAGAGTCAGGGCAAAGGCAGAGGGCTGGAAGGAGAGGGAGCACGTGAGAGTCTAGTAGAGGGCGTGTGAAAGGAACACAGGAAGGCAACATACCTCACACCTTACATATGCTTTGATGCTGGTTTATCTGGTTATAAACATTAACTTCATGCTTGCAAAGGCTGAAAATGGTGAAAACAATGAACTTAAAGGGAGTGACTTCAATCTGGCAAATGGGGATTTAGCACAGACTTGAATTGAAAATCATCATTTGTTCCTGCACTAATCCATTTATTGAATCAACATTTATGATGCCAGGGAGCTAGTCTAAGGCCTGCCAAAATGAAGGAAGACTCTCACTGGGGCTAGGTTGAACTTTAATTCTTTTACTTTTTAGAGACAGAGTGTAGGGGAATGACCACAGGAACTTGTCAAAAGTGTAATGTCCTTGTAGCTCCATCAAGTGCAGTGATGAAAGGGATTTAGACCTTTCCTGCCCTCCTTCATCTTCTGCTGAAGTTGGGCTTCTCCAAAGTGGGAAGAGTCCTGGACCCAGAGTTGGCAAAGCTTGCATGGGGGTGCAGTGAGGCCTAGTGAGTGTCCTTCAGACATGCACTGTGTGTGTTTAACCCGCACTGTCTCACTTCACCCTCAGGAGCTGGCTTGCTATGCGAACTGTTTTAATTCCAGGTCAGAGTCCACAAACAGAAAAAAAAAAAAACAAGCAATCCCACAGTGACAAAGCTGCCTCTCAAAGTCACATCGGTCTGAACGAAGCAAGACTCTGAATCAGGACACCGGAGTAGTTCCCGACATCTCCAGGGTTCCCTGAGGAAGGCTTTCTCCATGTTCCTGCACCTCAGGAGTGTCCTGCAGGGCCCTCTGCAGAACCAGCCTCAGGGTCTGTCGCCCCCTCTGCCATCGCTGCCTAAAGGAGCCCACCAAGAAGTAAATGATGGGGTTGGCACAGCTGTTGACACAGGACAGAAAACCTACCCCTATATAAGGAATAAAATAAAGATGATCTTCCAACGAGGTTATGAGGAAATAGTAGATGCCGAAGGGCAGGCCGCAGAGGAGGAAGACCAGCACTGTGAGCATGAGGGTCACGTAGACCCTGGTCAGTGGCACCTGCTGGGAGCCACACAGCAGTCTAGTCATCAGGGTCAGGCTGGACCCAGTGAGGAGCACAAATAACATAATCAGCCATGCGGTAATGATGAATCTAAATGCCGGACACCACAAATCAGTCTCATACCTATACATGAAGAAACAGTAGGTCCCTTCCAGGATGCTCAGCGGCAGGGGCAGGGCCCAGAGCAGGGCACACGTGATGGCTGACATGTGTCTGGGGCGGCGGCAGCGGTACCAGATGGGCCACAGGACCGACAGGCAGCGCTCCGTGCTAATGGCACTGAGAATGCTCAGGCCTGAGATGTAGGTGTAGTTGGACACAGTGAAGACAATGCCATATATATAAGAGGGTCTGAAATACAGACCCTCTATGATTCTATACAGGGTAAGTATCATCTGGCAGCAGAGGAAGAGACAGTCGGCTCCCGCCAGGTTGAGGATGTAGACGGAGAAGGGGTTCCTCCGCACGCGGAAGCCCAGCAGCCAGAGCACCACGGCGTTTCCTGCCAGCCCAGCCAGGGCAACGATGAGTGTCAGTGAATCCAGGGTTAGAATCACCGTGTAGACAGTTTGTTCACCTCCACTTGTTGGAGTGAGTTTGGTGCTCCGGGCTGTGTCAGATGGAGGCATGCTGGGAAACTCTGCACTGGTGCCACTGGAACAGAAACAAGACTTAGCACCTAGGGTGACATCACTGGTCTACTGGCCACCCTGCTCCGTGGGAATCTCTGTCCTGTTACAGAGCAGGGAAATGTTGGTTTTCAGAGATGAAGATACAGAAGGCTTCACAGCCTTGGAGTCCTGGGACCTGGATTCAAACCCAGTTCTCTCTGACTAGAGTCAGGGCTCTCTCACTGCTACACAGGCCGCTGCTGACACGGGGACCTTCTGTAGTCCAAACACCTCCACTCACTGTCCTAGACCATGTCATGTCTGCAGGGGCAGATGGAGAATAGTCTGGACAGGTGAAGTGGGATGACTCCAGGACTCTGAGCTCAGCATTACTTTTGCCCTGGGACTGAGATTTTCTTTAAAGGGCCAGAAGTTGGCAGCCCCGGCCATGACCTCTGTGCTACCTCAGAGACTCAATGTCTATCCTGCAGAAAGGTGATCAATGATTTAGGGTTATGAATGGAACACAACCTCTTGCAATGAGAGGTAAGAGTATGACCAGTCCTCTTGTGGTGGAAATGGCCCAGTGTGTCATCTTATGAGGCAGGAAGTACTTTCTCCTGTACAGTAGTGTGTCTAGCTATGTACGGAACACAGTTTAAGTCATTCTTATAATGGATTTCATTCTAGAGCAGTCAAAATCATAAATGTAAAATACTTATCAATTATCATGTACTCCCACCATAAAACAACAACAACAAAAGAACAAACTACATTTTATTCTCAAGGCATTTATGATGATAGTGAGAGATTATTCTAAAGAAAGTGTCACCCAATAGAGAGGTGCAAAGAGTCAAAGAACCAAACAAACTGAGGAGATACGATGAGTAATTGATCCAAACACACACACACACACACACACACACACACACACACACACACACAGAGAGAGAAAGAGAGAGAGTAAGAGAGAAAGAGAGAGAGAGAGAAAAGGAAAACCAACTGTTAGGAGATGACAAGAAGAGATGGATTTTTTTCTATTGTCATCAAAGCTCCTTTCCATCTTCTCTACCCTCCTCTGCATCCTGGGAGCACGCGCCTCTTTGCCTCACCAATGGGCTCCCTTTCCCTCGGGCTCCTGGTTGCTCTCAGGAAAGGGAGACACTGGCAGGTGACTGGAGGACAGGAGGAGGGTGATTGAGGTTTTAACTCCCTGGCTCTCTGCTGCCAGGCTGTGAGTGGGCCATGGTGGTGTTACTGTACCTAAGGACATAGCCCCTATCGTTGGCCTTTCTTTCAGTCATAGTGACAACCACAGCTACAGCCACAGCTCTCCCTGAGGTCTGGGGACTTATCTTTCCCTTTACCCTTCAGGATGCACTAGGGCAATAGCTGCCTATTATGACTTATCTTCAGGGGGACTCTTTATCGATTCCCCTTAGTCGTGCTCACCCCTTTGTAAACAGTCCCTTCATTATACTCTCTTCTATTACCCCATTAGTTTGTGGTTGTGTTTTTCTATTTTCTTTTGCTGGGAGAGGCCGATACAATCATATCACACACACAGACAACACACACACACAGCCACAAACCTGCTGAACAGCAAGCTTATCTGTGGAACCTGAGGTTATTAACAACAATTCAGGTTTGAAAACATCTCCCAAAGTCTAAGCTACCAGCACCCAAAGCGTCCCTGAAGGAGTTCCATGTCTCTGGACTCTCTCTGGGTGCCCATACATAGCTCCTTGCATGTCCCACCCCCAAGATGCAGTTGTGAGCTGTCAACTGAGACGGAGAAAACACAACTGCCTTTAAAGAAGATAGTTCTGAGCTGACTCTTACCTGAGCTCCATCCCCCAATTGAAGGTGGTGAGGAGAAAAAGAAGAGCTATCCAGGGAGTGTGAATAGCAGAGAATGCTTTTCTACCCTCTGGATGGGAGGTGTCCACAACAGCAGGAGTGAAACCGGACGAGTAAGAGAGGCTTATGAAGAAGCTGGGCAGCCCCTGTGATTTCCCCACAAGGGGCACTGGCAAATGAGGTTCTGGAGATGAGACAATGACCTTGAAAGATGTTTCTCCTTTGCCCTGACTCCAGTGACTTATCTCTTCCTCTCTCCATCTTAACCCCATGTGATCCCCTCACTGTGAGGAATGGCTGAACTGGAGCCTCTTGCTGGCCCCTGTAGCCTGTGCAGGAAGCCCACCCACCAGGCAAGCTGAGCGTCCATAACTAAAGAAGGGTTTGCTTGGCATTCAGGGCCCCGCATGGCCTGGCTCATCTCATTTGTTTCCATTTCCTCCCAGAAGTAATGTATGTACATTATTTTATTTCAGAGGACACCAGAGTACATAAAATGATATATAAAGTCTGTCCTAAGGTGGATTCCCCATAGCAACCGATGTTTACAGTTCCCATTTTAACACTTTAACATGTTATTTTATAGTTTTGCAGAATAACACTGCATTTCTACTTTAAAATTATTAATATCAACAACTATGTATATTGTGTTCCCTTACACAAGATAAGAAATTTAGCATACCACATACACTACATGTTACCTATCTCTCTCTGCTCACGATATTTGTTAGCTAGATTATTTTCACATGATGTGGGGACAGCCAGTATTATCCGCCTCAGGTTCTATGACTTCCTTTCACATGCCCAGGCCACAGCCAAATTGAATTACATGTTTTGTTTTTTTTTTATCCTCACCCAAGGACATATATTCATTTTTTTTTGTTCAGATAGAGTGGGAGGGAGAGAGAGGAAGAGAGAGAGAGAAACGTCGACGTGAAAGGGACATATCGAGTGGCTGCCACCCGCACGACCAACCAGGGCCGGGGACAAACTGCAACTGAGGTACATGCCCTTAGCGGGAACCAAACCTGGGTCTCGCTGGACCGCAGGCCGACGCTCTAACCGGTGAGCCAAACCAGCCAGGGCGAGTTACATGTATTTTCTTATAAAAGTTAACTGTGAAGCATTTAAAACAATCAGAAAAACGTTTCCACTGTATTCTGCATTTACCCAGCTGCACTGTGTGCCTAAGCTTTGCCAGGCCCTTTTCTAGGCAGGGAAGATGCAGTGAGGAATTACACAGGGAACGATGCCCAAACCTTCCAGATGAGCTGGTGACCTCACCCTGGGGTGAGTGTTGATGGAGAAGAGTTTTGAGACTCAGCATTAGGGCCTCCACCCTTTGAGCCCTGAGAGAAGAGGAGGGCCCAGAGAACACAGCAGGAAGAAGCAGCTACTGAAGGAGGAGGAAAGGAGAGCACAGTATCCTGAGGCTGAGCTGAGAAACTGATTTGAGAAGATGGGAGTGAGCGATAATCTTAATCCAACTTAGAGACTGAATAAAATGAAGACTAGGAGTTAAACTTAGAAAATACAATATTGAGTCATTGCGAATCATGAGAGACTTGGTTCCGGTGGATGGTGAGGCTGGAAGTTTGAAAGAGTGGGTTTAACGAATTTGGCAAGGTAGAAGGATACAAAATTAAGATCAAGAAATTGACGGCATTCTTATACACCAATAATGAACTCACAGAAAGAGAAACGAAAAAGCAATCCCATTTACCATTGGGGCAAAAAAATGAAGATACCTAGGAATAAACTTAACCAAAGAAGTAAAGGACCTATTTGTAGAAAACTATAGGACATTGAAAAAAGAAATAGAGGAAGATATAAAAAAGTGGAAGCACATACCTTGTTCATGGATTGGAAGAATTAACATCATTAAAATGTCCATACTACCCAAAGCAATATATAGATTCAATGCAATCCCCATCAAAATACCAATGACATATTTCACAGAACTAGAACAATTACTCCAAATGTTCATATGGAACCAAAAAAGACACCGAATAGCCACTGCAATCTTTAAAAAGAAGGACAAAATAGGAGGGATCACAGTACCAGATATCAGGTTATACTGCAAAGCCATTGTAATCAAAATAGCCTGCTACTGGCACAAGAAAAGGCATATAGATCAATGGTACAGAATAGAGAACCCGGAAATTGACCCAAGACATTATGCTCAATTAATATTTGACAAAGGTGGCAAGAGCATACAATGGAGTAAAGACAGCCTCTTCAAAAAATGGTGTTGGGAAAATTGTACAGCTACATGCAAAAAAAATGAAACTAGACCACCAACTTACACTATACACAAGAATAAACTCAAAATGGATAAAAGACTTAAATGTGACTCATGAATCCATAAACATCCTAGAAGTAAATGTAGGGAACAAAATTTCAGATATCATACGGAGCAGAAATTTTACTGAAACAATGCTGAATACAAGAGAAACAAAGGAAAATATGAACACATGGGACTACATCAAACTCAAAAGCTTCTGCACAGCAAAAGAAACAACCATCAAAATGGAAAGGGAACCCACTCTATGGGAGAGCGTAATTGCCAACAATACATCAGATAAGGGGTTAATTTTCAAAATATATAGAGTGCTCATACAATTCAGCAAAAAGTAGACAAAGAACCCAATTTAAAAAATGGGCAGGGGACCTAAGAGACACCTCTCCAAAAAGGACATACAAATGGCCAAGAGACATATGAAAAAATGCTCAATGTCACTAATCATCAGAGAGATGCAAATTAAAACAACAATGAGGTATCACCTCACACCTGCCAGAATGGCTGCCATCAACAAATCATCAAACAACAAGTGTTGGCGAGGGTGTGGAGAAAAGGGGACTCTAGTACACTGCTGGTGGGAATGCAGACTGGTGCAGCCACTATGGAAAACAATATGGTGATTCCTCAAAAAATTATAAATTGATCTGCCATTTGACCCAGTGATCCCACCTCTAGGAATATATCCTAAGAAGCCTGAAACACCAATCAGAAAGAATATATGTACCCCTATGTTCACAGCAGCACTATTTACAATCACTAAGATCTGGAAATAGCCCAAGTGTCTATCAGTAGATGAGTGTATAAAAAAGCAGTGGTACATATACACAATGGAATACTCTGCAGCCGTAAGAAAGAAAGATCTCTTATCCTTTGAAACGACATGGAGGGTCCAGGGGAGCTAAGCAAAATAAGCCAATCAGAGAAAGACAAATACCACATGATCTCATTTATTTGTGGAATATATTGAACAAAATAAGCTGATGAACAAAATAGACCCAGAGATATAGAAAGGAGTGTGTTTCAGACTGACAAACCTCAGAGGAGAGAGGCGGGGTGATGGATGAGATAAACCAAAGAACTTATATGCATGTATGTGTAAACAGTGGACATAGACAACAATGCTGGAGGTGTGTGTGTTTGTGTGTGTGTGTGTGGGGGGGGGATGGGGAGGAGGGTGTCAATGGGGAAAAAAGGAGAAACATTTGTAACAAAATGAATTTATAAAAATGGAAAAAAACGAAAAACAAACAAACAAAAAAGAAAGAATGGGTTTAGGAGAGAATGGAAGGTGGTGTGATATTCCAGCTGGAAAACTCCTGAGAACCAACTGACCATCACCACAGTGAGAGACAGCTCAGATGGCTGGGAACAAAATTCCTCTGCAGATATCAATAGCTATCTTAAATATTGAAAAAGTGAGAATATATAATAAAATGAAACCTGCACTACATCTGGAGAAAATAGAAAGCATAAGAACTGAGTAGCTCTAATACATATTAGAAGCTATTGAGAAGCATCAGTGAGAACAACAATGTTGTGTTAATACACAAACATACAGAGAGATGGACAGAGCTGGGCACAAAGTCTCAGGAATCACTATAAGTGCATTGGACTGCATTTAATGATGAAGGGGCTCTTTTAGAATGAAAGGCCTGGAGATGAACCATTTTATAAATGTTATGGGCAACTGGGATGCCATCTAGAGTAACATAGCAGACATCATACCTCACATCTTCCACCCTGTTACAGTTCAAATGGATCCTTTATTTAAATATGAATAAGAAAATTATATAGAGTTAAAAGCAGACATGAGAAAAGTCTATTGTAACCTTGGATTGGGGAAGGTCTTTGTAACCATGATACAAAGCTCAGAAACCATCAGTGAAAATATTGATTATAAACTTTGAAAAATTGAAAATAAATTTTCTACATGGAATAGGCCACCACCAGCAAGTCAAACAGCAAACTGGAAAAATATTTACAATGCATACCTTGGGCAGAATACTAATATGATGTGCAGTATATCTATCTATATCTAGCTCTGCATCTCTGCATCTATATATACGTAACTATCTCCCAGACATTTCTCACAAAGCTCCCTGAGAACAAACAAGAACAGGCCCAACTCATTCCCTGAAGTCCCTATTTCTTAACAAAAAATGCAAAAATACACACATGATGACAAGGGTAATTGAAACTCCGTTAAGAGACTTCCAGTCAAGATGGCCCCATGGGGAAACACAGTACTCACCTCCTCCCACAAACACATCAAATTACAACTGAACTACAGAACAACGATCCTGCAGAACTTCCTAAAATTGAGCTGAACGGAAGTCCTACAACTACGAAATTAAAGAAGAGGCCACATTGAGACTGGTAGGAGTGGCGGAGGCGGGGATGGGCTGGTCCCACACCCACATGTGGTAGAGAAAATCAGGAGGATACCTTGGCTGGGAAGGTCCTCCCTGAGTAGTGAGAGGACACTGTCCCACACCAGGAGCCCAGCTAAGGGTTCCAGTGCCAGGAAGAGAAGTCACCATAACTTCTGGCTGTAAAAACAGTGGGGATTGAGGCTGAGGAAGCTGGAGCCCGGGGCAGTTCCACTTAAAGCACCCACACAGGAACTTACTGAGATTTGCTCCCTCAAGTCTCCAGCACTGGGGAGGTAGCTTGAATGGCACCAGAGACATACCGGGAAGAACTGAGTTGTTTGACATCCAGGTGAGAGCTGAAGGGGCAGCTTTCTCCTGGACACACATGCTGTTGGAGGCTGTTGTTCTTTTGGTGAGCCCTTCCCACACCTGCCAGCAAAAAGGTTCCATATCTGGACTCCAGCCAACTGGTTCACACTGTTAGCCTTGCTCTGATGATTCCCTGAGGCACTGTCCCACCCAATATTCAGGGCCACTCATTCAGTTTCCAGTGTTTTTACCATAGCAAGGGCTCATGCTTAGGATTTTTCTAAAATCTCTCAAGAAGCATGTGGCTTCAGTGAGCCCCATACCTCTCTGTAAGTGGCCCCATGCCGAGCACTAACAGCAGCCAGGCTTGGTTCACAGCTTGGCCTCTCCTGGCCACCTCAAAGCCCAGCGCAAGAAACATCTATGTGTAGATCACTTTGTAGAATATGCCTGGTGGCCCAAGGTAGAACACAGGTAGTGGCTGACCTGGCCTGCACCTTCTTGGAGGTCCCAGAGCCAGCACACCCAGTGGACAGCTTCAGACCACATCAAAGCACCACAACCCAACCACTTCCACAAGTGATACACTCAAAGTGTGGACTCAGTGTGCACTAGAACCCTGCTGAAATAAGTGTTGTTCTTTTTGGTGGGCCCCTGTACAGCTGATCCTCCATGGTGGTCAGAGGTCATAGCTAGTCCTTACAGATTATCAACCAGAGTAAATCTCTCTCAATGATGTGCCAACAGCAATCAAGACTCAATTACAACAGAAGGGTGTACAGTCCACTGGGGTGTACACCTCCAGTGCTCAGCTGGGGTGATCAGGGAGGCTTGGTCACTGGACCCTACAGGACACCTACTTAAATAAATCACCCTACCAGCTTAGGAAGCGTAGCAACTCTACTTAATACATAGAAACAAATACAGGGAGGAGGCAAAATGAGGAGACACAAAAACATGTCCCAAATGAAAGAACAGAACAAAACTTCAGGAAAAGAACTAAATGAAATGAAGATAAGCAATTGAACAGGTGCAGAGTTCAAATCACTGGTTATAAAGCTGCTCAAGTAAGTTAGTGAAGAAGATAAAAATTATGGACAATAAAATGGCAATAAATACTTATCTATCAACAATGGAATCTACAAACCAAATGAACAAACAGAGCAGATGCAGACTCATAGATACAGAGAACTTTTTGATGGTTGCAAGATGAGAGGGGGTTAGGTGATGGGTGAAAAAGGTGAAGGGATTAGGAGGTAGAAATGGATTTTTAGAGTGATGAACCTCAGAGGAAATGGGGTGTGCAGGAAGAGATAAATCAAAGAACTTACATGCAAATATGCATAACCAATGTACATAGACAACTGTGTGGGAAAGGCAGGAGAGGGTTCGGAGCGGGGAGGAGGTGGGTCAATGGGGGGAAAAAAGGGACATCTGTAATACTTTCTACATTCAAGGTAAATTATTTTTATTAAAAGAAACTACAGTGGGATATTTTCACCTTCAGATTCTTATATATCTATTAGCCTAATGCTCTGTGTTTTGGGAATCATGAGGAATGGGGCACTCTTATGTGCTCAGCTGTCCTAAGCAAAATTCTGTTAAAAACGGGAAGCTGCTCACATGAGGTTCTTACACAGACCCACACTGGTAGGAGACGCTGCCACACCCAGCGATTTTGCAGCAGGCATTAATTTCTTCATCTCACCTGAAACTGGCCTCTAATCTCTCAATGTTTAGAAGATTTCATCAAAAAGTGGGAGCAGCACAGGAAGTCCTTCTGCACTGCCCAGAACATCAGTGACTTTCCAGAGCATGTTTTTTCTCCTCACTGGTCTAGAGTTTTACCTGCTATGTCTATTTTTCAGGCATTTGCCATAGCCATGGAACACATTTTTGTGAAATCTAAAGAAATCAGTATTTTTAGCCTGTAAAAGGGTCCACTTCTACACTTCTAGCAGGCTTATGCAAATCAGGAGAAGGTGCCCTTTTGAAGCTGATGCAGCCCTGATCTTGCCCATGTGTGAAGAGAAATGTTCCCCTTCCTTCCCAGTACTCACAGCCCTGTTCCTTCCAGTACTCAGAGCCCTGCACCTGACACAAGGGTTAACCAGCGGATGGTATGTCGTCCCCTTTCTCCTCCTCTGCCTTTGGTTGGTGCAGCGCACAAACTGTACATCTGTCCCCAGAAGTCTGCCCTCATCATGAACAACCCCAAGACCTTAGGCATCTTCCACCTCTGTTTCTGGCCTCCTGAACTACTGTGCTCCAGGAGTGAATTTTGACTGTGTTCCATCCCAAGAATGCAAACACTTATTTTTATTTTAAATTGTCAGTGTTTGTTCGAATGTATTCTCATAATCTCCAATGTTTCTGCTCACCTTTCCATTTCACATCTCTTATTCTCCATTTCTCAGTACTCATTCTTCAGGAGATTGTGGTGAATCTAAAACTAAGAAATCCCTTTGCCTGGGAGGCTCCTCTCCCTATTACTCCACCAGTCCCCTTGGATCTGATTTACCAAAGAGAACAGAGTCCTCACTAAGGCTCTGCCTCAGGCCAAATTTGATTTCAGGTTGACTATCATTGATCAGCTCCCCAATCCTTTCAGAGGCTCCCATTGTCATCACTGTGATACACTCATCAGTCTAGGTCTCATTTCAAGTCCGAAAAACTTGTGTCATGAATTATTTCTATTAGATTTGAGAATGCAGGATAGTATCATTTAGAAAGTCCCCATGGACAACAGTTTTGTTTGTGGAGTGTGTATGAGTGTGTGTCTTTAGCTGATTTTTCTATATAAGCTGCACAGAAGGTGCTGCTCTTCCCTGGGTCTGGGGCTGTTCTCATTCCACTCCATGTGCCCATCAGCAGCACCTGAAAGCCCAGAAGATGTAATGAAACCAATGTAGTGGGAGGGTCCTTGTGATGTCACATGATCTCTGGATTTGCTATGCCTGGAGCTGGGTTCTCTAGCAGATTTTCAGTCATTTGAATCACTAACAACCCATTTTTGCTTAAACTAATTATATTTGGCTGTGTTCTTTGCTCATGCAGCCACAAACATATCTATAAGAAAGGATGTATCACATGGTCCTTCATGCATCTCAGAACATATTTCTCTCCCTTTGCACTGTGAATGTTTGAGAGTAGTGAACATGTCTTTGTGCCTCCATGCCTGGAACAGTGTCTGGCTCAGTGATCAGCAAATTTCTTTTTAAGTACATGCTTTGTATCTACAAGCATGAATGAATCAGTGATTGAATAGATGACATGGAGATATGGGGATTAGGGAGTCATTCTGGGCAGAGAACTTTTAGAGCTTATCTGTCAAAAGAAGAGCAAAACTAAACGAAGACAAAGACTATTTCATAGGATAAAGTGTACTTTAGAATTTACACAACATGTAAGAAGCACAGCCACTGTGGGCAAGGGAACTCATCTGCAGTTGCCTAAGATCATTTTCTCCCTTCTGTTCAACTTTGGAAGCAGTATATTGAAGGACGAGGGGAGCCGGTCACTGTGCTATAAAGGATCACTTGGGAGTTTAGGAAAGTGAAAGCAGTGTATGCTGGGGTAGGGGGTGGGGACAAAAAAGTCACTGGGTTACAGAAGCCTTTCTATAAAAATGTCTTTGCAGAGAGATTTTACGGTGTATTATGTCTCCTTGGTCAAGCTGGAAGACTATTGATCAGTATGATGATTGACATTGGCCTAGCCATGGTGACTGGAGATAGTGGATCAAGGTTAGTTTGAACTGGCTGGATGGAGGGAAGGACAGTCAGGGAGAGAAAGAGGAGTCAAGCTGTGGGGGCTGAGGAGGGCAGGAGGTAGGAACTCTCACGTGAGGGCACTGTGCCCCTTCTCACTGAGTTATGGTTGTCCACTGTCCTTGCATAGGAAGTCATATGGCTCTCAGGCTCTTGGTGACACCAGATAAGGCAGCAGCTTCTACATGGATCTCCACTGTCAGAGGACCGGAAGTTCATTTCAGAGTCAGGAGCTCCAGGAAGCACCTCCTGCTCAAGGCTGCTCTGAGCTGACTTTCCACTGGAGTAGGGGAGAAGGAAGGTACAGGCTGATAGAATGTTTTCTTTCCATTCCTTTGCCATTTAGGTCAACGTGTTCTTGTTTAACAACAGCCAGGTTTCTCAGAAAATGAGGACAGTTATTCTAGGGCTTCTATCAACTTTGTGGTGAGGGAAACTTGCAGTGAGGTTCATCATACTGGGGAATAAACCAGGACCTGTGTCTATCAGGTCCTTCCTCTCTATTTGTTCTTTCATTGATGTCCTCCCATCTGTCAGCCATTTGGATCTGCTGTTAGGAACATGAAGTATCGGCCTGGGGAGATTCTAGAAATAAAATAGCTGGGAAACCATCATTCTAGTTTTCCTAGTTGGAATGTCTTTTTCCTCCAAGTACCACATAAGTTTATGTATTTTCTGAATGACTTCTTTGTACCAGGCACTGTTGTAGGCACTGCAGTGTCGGGAGTGAACAGCACAGACAAAAATCCCAGCGTCTGTTGAAACACAGTCTGGAAAACCTGCATGTGCAGTTTATAAACTTGGATTCAGTGAAATCTGATAGATATATCTTGTTTAAGATGAGTGTAACCAACTAATAGCAAACTCTGCCGTGTGTGGCATCTGTCCACTACACCTTGGTGTTGTTCTTTCCTGAAATCTCAGCATTGTGCTGAGCCATATTGATTTCATTCACTCCATCAGCATCTCTCCAAAGCTCATAGATATCCAGATTTTATAGATGGAGGGGACCTTAGTCACCACATTACAGATGGAAAATCTGAGAGTCAGCGAGGGCACGGGCACTGTCAAGTTCACACACCTGTCTGATCAGAGCGAGAGACATAACTCCAGGCTCCTGCTACCTGTGTGCCTTGCACCCTCCACCAACAACTCCTCTCATTGGCTCCTCTCCATTGGGTGACATTGTTGGGGTGGGAACTGCACTCCTAATAGTCTCACCCTTTCCAGAAGAGGAAATGTGTTTCTAGGGGATGCTGGGGCAGTGTCTGAGGCTGACAGTAGAGACATTGGGACCAGCCCCCGGGGGCTCAATTCTGATAGACAGCAGCAGCCAAGAGGCTGCTCTGGCTGACCCTAGAGGACACATGGCCAGGAAGCCACTTCTGTCACCATCAAGGTGCTGGCTCCCTGCCCACAGCACTCTCCACTGGGTGAGCTTCTCTCTGGGCCTTTCGGCCTGTTTCTCTCTCTCCCTCTCCCTGACTTGATCCTATTTTTGTTCTCTTTGTCTCCTCTCTGTTTATCTCTACATGGCTCTACTTCCACTTTTTCTCTCCTTGGTTTTATGTCACTCCTTTCTCTCTCTGCCCCCACTCCTAGGCCTTCACATCACCTACAGCAATTTGAGGGGCTAGCTCACAGAGAGCTCCTTAAGGCCTCAATTCTTTAAAAAATATGTTTTCTTTATTGATTTTTTAGAGAGAGGGAAGGGAGATGGCGAGAGAGATAGAAGCATCGCTGAGAGAGAACTTCAATTAGTCGCCTTCTGCATGCCCCGAACTGAGGATTAGGCCCACAACCTGGGCATGTGCCCTGACTGGGAATTGAACCAGCAAGCACTTGGTAGATGGTTTGATGGTCAACCACTATACCACACCAGCCTGCAGTCCTCAATTCTTTTTAAACAGATCAGTCTGGGGGCTCGGAGGTATAAAGGGACCATGGGAGAAGCAGGAGGGGTGGGGTTTGGAAGGTCTCTGGAGAGTTTCTGCTGGAGCCAGAGCTGGAGGCACAGTGTCAGGCACTTTCCTGAGATCGCTGTCAGCTCCAGGGGTACGTCCAGGCTGAGTCCGGTTAACACTGCACACACCTCCCATGCCAGGCCCGAGGAGGGAAACTGAGTGTGCAGGAGTGAAGGGTTGGGCATCTGGTTCTTTGATAGGAATAGTATGGGGGCAAAGGGAAACAAGGTTCAGGAGAGTAGGTCCCAGCAAGTCTGCTCACTCTGGGGGACTAAATCATTGGTGTCGGGTCATTGACGCTTGTGGGACCTGGTTTTATGAACAAAGGATGTTAGTATGTCTGATGTTGATATAGTTAACCCTTGAACCATAGGGGTTTGAACTGCTCAGGTTCAGTTATAGGCTAATTTTTTAGTAAGTAATGTAAATATATTTTCTGTTTCCTATGGTTTTCCAATGACATTTTCTTAGCTCTAGTTTAGTTTATTGTAAGAATAAAGTATAGTATACATATAACATATAAAATATGAGTTAATTGACTGTTTTTGTAATCATTAGCTAAAAGTAGACTTTTAGTAAAGTTTTCAGGGATCAAGAGTTATATGCAGATTTTCAACACTACAGGGGATTGGAGGCCTAACCCCTGCTTTGCTCAGAAGTTAACTGTAAATACCTCTGTATACTTTGTGATGATGGTCACAAGGACATTCTGGTGCATACTTACCTTATGTGTGTTCTAAGGGATGTCAGTAATAGCTTTAGGGTCCGTGACCATGGATGCAGCCACTCTAGATCCTTGATCACTCTGACCCTTAGTGTCACAGGTCCTGTGGCCTCGGGCACCCTTGGTAGGGTGGTCAGCTGGAGCTGGAGGGGGCACGGGCTGAGGTGTCCAGGGTGCATGGCTCTGCAGCAATCCCGGCAGCATGACTGGCTGGACATGGAGCTAGACTGAGCCCAGTGCCTGGGGCATGCTGGGGTTTTCTTTTTTTTTCCATTTAATTCTCACCTGTGGATATTTTTCTATTTATCTTTAGATAGAGTGGGATGGAAGGAGAGAGGGAGAGAGGGAGAGAGAGAGAGAAAGATACACTGATGTGGGAGAAACACATCGGCTGGTTGCCTCCCACACGACCCTGACCAGAGCCAGGGATGAACCGCAGGCGAGGTCTCTGCCATTGACTGGAATCGAACATGAGACTCTTGGGTCGACAGGCCGACACTCTAACCACTGAGCCATAACTGCCAGGGTTGGGTTGTCTTTTTTTAAAATTATTGATAGCATACTGCGGTTGTGTGCCATCTTACACCCGCCTCCTCCTCCACATGTTTTATTTAACACAGTTGTAACATATGCAGGTTTACATTTTCTTCCAACTGACATAGAAGTGTATGCAATTAATGATCACAGTCTTCCTGAAACCTGTTCTCCAGAAGCTACAAATTGTAGGATTTCTTTTGAATATATTTAATAGCTATGATTATAGGGTTCAATAACACACTTACATTCTATTTTTAAATTCTTCAGTATTAGTAACAAGACCAATTAGTTTCCCATATAAGATGTAATAAAATTTAAGATATGTCTGATAATTTGGAATGATCAGACTGGCGATATGTACAACTGCGATGACTATACTAAGGATTCTAAAGGGAATTATGGACAATGTGTAAGAGCCAATACATGATATGAGGGGAATGATGGAAACTCTAAGAAAGATGAAATGCTAAAAATAAAAATATTATAATGAAGAATGCTCTGATGAGATCATCAGTAGATTAGTTTCAGCCTTTGTAGAATCAGTGAACTTCAAGATATATCAATAGAAATTGGCAACTGAAAATCCATAAGAAGAGAATACTGAAAAGACCACAACAGAATGTTCAAGAGTTTGGGATGGTCACAGAAGGTGTGATATACATGTGATGGGAATATCATAGGAGGAGGAAAGAAAACCAGGAAGAGAATAAATATCTAAAGTAATAATGGCTGAGAATTTTCTAAATTGTTGATAGGCACCAAACCACAGATCCAGGGAGCTCATAGAACAAAAGCAGGATAAAAGAAAAAGAGCCACACGTAGGTATTCAATTCATTTTTGGGATTATTCCATATGATACTATGATGTTGATGCAGGCTATTCTGCATTTGCCACATACATAAGCTATGTAAGAGAAAAAGTGAATGCTAATGTATTCTGTGAACTTCAGATTCTCACATGTATCCATATGAATGCATCTGTTTCAATAGATGTGCCACATTAATGGAAGATGTTAGCAATAAGAGAAACTATGTGGGGAATTAGGGATGGGGAGAGGGAGTGCACAGAAACCCTCTGTACATTCTGTGAAATATTTCCTTATATTCAAAAGTGATCTAAAATATAAAATCTATTAAAATGAATAGGTAAACCAGCAACTACATAAATATTTAAAATACACACAACTAACCAAGGCCTCATTCTGCATATATAAAAACTCGTACAAATAAATAATGAAAAAGGGGAACACAATAAAAAATGGGAAAAACTGAACTAGACACTTCAAAACTACAAGTAACCAATAAGCCTATAAAAAGATGCTCAATTTCATCAGTCATTTAGGAAATGGACATTAAAACCGAAGGAGATACCACTTCATGCTCACGGGAATGATTAGATCCATAGCCTGGCAATACCATGTTTTTGGGGAGCACGTGGGGCAGCTGGAACGTGCATATGTTGCTGGAGGGATGTAAACAAGCACCACCACTCTAGAAAATAGTTTGGGAATTTGTTATAATGTTTAAAATACGTCTTTGTATGACCCAATAATTTCTCTTTAGGTTATTTATACAAGGAAAATGATTATATATGTTCATAAAAAGAAACTTGAATTAGAATGCTTCGACCAGCCTTATTCACAATAGTCCAAAATGGAATACTACCTATATATCTATGAATATTAAAATATACTGTGGGCACACATACAATGAAAAGTACCCAGCTTTATATAAGGGACAGATTTCGGATATATGCAAACAATGGCATGGGTAAATCCCAAAAGTATTATTCTGAGTGAAAGAAGGTAGAAGTAAAACAGTAAATTCTATCATCCTAAGAATATGAAATCAAAGGTCAGGCACATGAACCTTCGTCACAGATGTAGAAACAAATGCTGCCCCTGAGCAGGAGGAATAACTGTTAGGGACAGCAGGGAACTTTCTCAGGTGATAAAAACATATCTAGATTAGGGTACGAGTCACAAGGTTGAATTCACTGCCGAGATTCATTGAACTTATGACCTGTCCAGTTACCTTTTTTAAATTACACCTCTATTAAAAATGTTTGGAAGATGCAACATTTAAACTTAATATATTTATTTACAGCATATGTGACTTAAAACATTTTTCTTTAATCAGACTAACAAGTGCTGAGAGCTCTCTAGAATGAAAGGCAAATCTGACATAGATCTTGTCCTCAGAGAACAGAGAGTCCACTAAGACCCATGGAAACCTGCTGTGGAGGATGGGAGAGCGCCAGAGAGGGAGAGTCAGGGCAAAGGCAGAGGGCTGGAAGGAGAGGGAGCACGTGAGAGTCTAGTAGAGGGCGTGTGAAAGGAACACAGGAAGGCAACATACCTCACACCTTACATATGCTTTGACGTCGGTTTATCTGCTTATAAACATTAATTCATGCTTGCAAATGGTGAAAGCAATGAACTTAAAGGGAGTGACTCGTATCTGGGAAGTTGGGATTTAGCACACACTTGACTTGAAAATCATCATTTGTTATTGCATTAATTAGTTTATTCTAACAATATTTATGATGCCAGGGAGCTAGTCTAAGGCCTGCCAAAATCCAGGAAGATTCTCATTGGGGCTCATTGAACTTTAATTCTTTTACTTTATAGAGACCGATTGTAGGGGAATGACCACAGAAACTTGTCAAAAGTGTAATGTCCTTGTAGCTCCATCAAGTGCAGTGATGAAAGGGATTTAGACCTTTCCTGCACTCCTTCATCTTCTGCTGAAGTTGGGCTTCTCCAAAAGTGGGAGGAGTCCTGGACCCAGAGTTGGCAAAGCTTGCATGGGGGTGCAGTGAGGCCTGGTGAGTGTCCTTCACACATGCACTGTGTGTGTTTAACCCGCACTGTCTCACTTCACCCTCAGGAGCTGGCTTGCTGTGTGAACTGTTTTAATTATGGGCCAGAGTCCACACAGCAAGAAAACCAACAGAACCGATAGGGCAAAGCTGATTCTCTTTTTTTTTTTTTTTTTTTTTTTCACAGACTTTACATAGACTTTATTTATTTATTTATTTATTTTTTTTTATTTATTTTTGTTACAGAGGTTTCTCCTTTTTTCCCCATTGACACCCTCCTCCCCATCCCCCCACCCTGTCCCCAGCTTTGTTGTCCATGTCCATCACTTATGCATACATGTGCATAAGTTCTGTGGTTTATCTCTTCCCTCCCCCCCACCCCCTCTCCTGAGGGGTGTCAGTTTATACCCTACTTCCACGTCTCTGGGTCTACCCTGTTCCTCAGACTGCTATGTTCATTATATTCCACAAATAAGTGAGATCATGTGATATTTGTCTTTCTCTGCTTGGCTTGTTTCGCTTAGGATAATACTCTCGAGGTCCCACCACGTCGTCTCAAAGGATAAGAGATCTTTCTTTCTTACAGCTGCATAGTACTCCATTGTGTATATGTACCACAGCTTTTTTATCCATTCATCCACTGATGGACACTTGGGCTGTTTCCAGATCTTAGCTATTGTGAATAGTGCTGCTATGAACATGGGGGTACATGTGTTTTTTCTGATTGGTGTTTCAGGCTTCTTAGGGTATATTCCTAGAAGTGGGATCACTGGGTCAAATGGCAATTCAATTTTTAATTTTTTGAGGTAACACCATAGTGTTTTCCACAGTGGCTGCACCAGTCTGCATTCCCACCAGCAGTGTATTAGAGTCCCCTTTTCTCCACACCCTCGCCAACACTTGTTGTTTGATGATTTGTTGATGGCGGCCATTCTGACAGGTGTGAGGTGATACCTCATTGTTGTTTTAATTTGCATCTCTCTGATGATTAATGATGTTGAGCATTTCTTCATATGTCTCTTAGCCATTTGTATGTCCTTTTTGGAGAGGTGTCTATTTAGTTCCTCTGCCCATTTTTTAATTGGGTTCTTTGTCTTCCTTTTGTTGAGTTGTATGAGCACTCTGTATATTTTGGAAATTAACCCCTTATCTGATGTGTCATTGGCAATTATGCTCTCCCATGGAGTGGGTTCCCTATCTGTTTTGATGGTTGTTTCTTTTGCTGTGCAGAAGCTTTTGAGTTTGATGTAGTCCCATGTGTTCATTTTTCCCTTTGTTTCTGTTGCCTTAGGTGATGTATCAGTGAAGATTCTACTGCGTATGATGTCCGAAATTTTGTTGCCTACATTTTCTTCTAGGATTTTTATGGATTCACGAGTCACATTTAGGTCTTTTATCCATTTTGAGTTTATTCTTGTGTGTGGAGTAAGTTGATGGTCTAGTTTCATTTTTTTGCATGTAGCTGTCCAATTCTCCCAACACCATTTATTAAAGAGGCTATCTTTACTCCATTGTATGCTCTTGCCACCTTTGTCAAATATTAATTGAGCATAATGTCTTGGGTCAATTTCCGGATTCTCTGTTCTGTTCCACTGGTCTATATGCCTGTTCTTGTGCCAGTACCAGGCTGTTTTGATTACAGTGGCTTTGTAGTATAAGCTGATATCCGGTATTGTGATCCCACCTACTTTGTCCTTCTTTTTCAAGATTGCTGTGGCTATTCGGGGTCTTTTTTGGTTCCATATGAACTTTTGAAATATTTGTTCTAGTTCTGTGAAGTATGTCACTGGTATTTTGATGGGGATTGCATTGAATCTATAGATTGCTTTGGGTAATATGGACATTTTAATGATGTTAATTCTTCCAATCCATGAACAAGGTATGTGCTTCCACTTTTTTATATCTTCCTCTATTTCTTTTTTCAATGTCCTGTAGTTTTCTGCAAATAGGTCCTTTACTTCTTTGGTTAGGTTTATTCCTAGGTATCTTAATTTTTTTGCCGCGATGGTAAATGGTATTGTTTTTTTAGTTTCTCTTTCCGTGAGTTCGTCATTGGTGTATAAGAATGCCCTTGATTTCTTGACGTTAATTTTGTATCCTGCTACTTTGCCAAATTCATTTATTAAGTCTAGTAGATTTTTGATGGAGTCTTTAGGGTTTTCTATATATAATATCATATCGTCTGCGAATAATGACAGTTTCACTTCTTCCTTTCCAATTTGGATTCCTTTTATTTTTTCTTCACGTCTGATTGCTGTGGCTAAGACTTCCAGTACTATGTTAAATAAGAGTGGTGAAAGTGGGCATCCTTGTCTTGTTCCTGTTCTTAAGGGAAATGTGTTTAGTTTTTGCCCATTGAGTATGATGTTGGCTGTAGGTCTTTCATATATGGCCTTTATTATATCAAGATATGATCCCTCTACTCCCAAATTGCTGAGCGTTTTTATCAGAAATGGGTGCTGGATTTTGTCGAATGCTTTTTCAGCATCTATTGATATGATCATGTGGTTTTTATCTTTCATTTTGTTTATGTGGTGTATCACATTTATTGATTTGCGAATGTTGAACCAGCCTTGCATCCCTGGGATGAATCCCACTTGGTCATGGTGAATAATTTTTTTGATGTATTGCTGGATCCGATTTGCTAGTATTTTGTTTAGGATTTTGGCATCTACATTCATCAGGGATATTGGCCTGTAGTTTTCTTTCTTTGTAGTGTCTTTTTCTGGTTTTGGAATTAGGATTATGCTGGCCTCATAAAACGAGTTTGGAAGTCTTCCTTCTTCTTGAATTTTTTGAAATAGTTTGAGGAGAATGGGTGTTAGTTCTTCTTTGAATGTTCGGTAAAACTCCCCCGTGAAGCCATCTGGGCCTGGGCTTTTGTTTGCTGGGAGAGTCTTGATTACATCTTCAATTTCCTCAGCTGTTATTGGTCTGTTCAAGTTTTCTATCTCTTCCCGGTCCAGTTTTGGGAGACTATGTGTTTCTAGAAATTTGTCCATTTCACTTAGATTGTCGAATTTGTTGCCATATAAATGTTCATAGTATTTGCTAATGATCCTTTGTATTTCCGTGGTGTCAGTTGTTACTTCTCCTCTTTCATTTCTGATTTTGTGTATTTGGGTTCTCTCTCTTTGTTTCTTGGTGAGTCTAGCTAAGGGTCCATCAATCTTGTTTATCTTTTCAAAAAACCAGCTCTTTGTTTTATTGATCCTTTGAATTGTTTCTCTGGTCTCTATGTCGTTTATTTCTGCTCTGATCTTTACTATTTCCTTCCTTCTACTTGCTCTGGGGTTTTCTTTTTGTTTGCTTTCTAGTTCTTTAAGTTGTGAGGTTAGATAGTCTATTAGAAATTTTTGTTGTTTCTTGAGGTAGGCCTGTAGTGCTATGAACTTCCCTCTCAGAACTGCTTTCGCTGCATCCCATAGATTTTGTGTTGTTGTGTGTTCATTTTCGTTGGTTTCCAGGAAGTTTTTAATTTCTTCCTTGATCTCCTCGGTAACCCATTCATTGTTTAATAACGTGCTATTTAGCCTCCATGTATTCAAATGTCGTTGCATGTTCTTTTTCCAATTGATTTCTAGTTTCATGCCATTGTGATCTGAGAAGATGCTTGATATGATTTCAATCTTCTTGAACTTGTAGAGACTTCGTTTGTGTCCTAACATGTGGTCTATCTTTGAGAATGTCCCATGTGCACTTGAGAAGAATGTGAATTCTATAGTTTTGGGGTGTAATTCTCTGTAAATATCTATTAAATCCATTTGGTCTAGTGCTTCGTTTAGAGTCTCTGTGTCCTTGTTAATTTTTTGTCTAGATGATCTATCCAGTGATGTCAGCGGGGTGTTGAAGTCCCCTGTTATGATTGTATTGCTGTCAATTTCTCCTTTGAAGTCCTCCAGCAGATTTTTAATATATTTTGGTGCTCCTATATTCGGTGCGTATATGTTTACCAAGGTTATATCTTCCTGTTGGATAGATCCTTTCAATATTATATAGTGACCTTCTTTGTCTCTAGTAATGGCTTTCGTTTTGAAATCTATTTTATCAGATATGAGTATTGCTACCCCAGCTTTTTTTTCCTTTCCATTTGCTTGGAAGATTTTTTTCCATCCCTTCACTTTCAGCCTATGTGAGTCTTTTGTTGTGAGGTGGGTCTCTTGTAAACAGCATATATATGGGTTATGCTTTCTTATCCAATCCGCTACTCTGTGTCTTTTTATCGGAGCATTCAATCCATTTACATTTAAGGTGATTATTGATATGTACTTATTTATTGCCATTATTGTTCAGTGTGGTTCTACTTTCCTTCCTATTTCTTCTACTAATTACAGCAGTCCTTTTAACATTTCTTGCAGTGCTGGTTTGGTGCTAATGTATTCCCTTAGCCTTTTTTTGTCTGAGAAGCTCTTTATTTGACCTTCTATTTTGAATGACAGCCTTGCTGGGTAGAGTAGTCTTGGATTCAGATTCTTGTTTTTCATGACCTTGATTACTTCATGCCATTCCCTTCTGGCCTGTAGTGTTTCTGTTGAGAAGTCAGCTGATAGCCTGATGGGGGTTCCTTTGTAGGTAACCTGTTGCTTTTCTCTTGCTGCCTTGAGGATTCTCTCTTTGTTTTTAATTTTTGGCATTTTAATTACTATGTGTCTTGGTGTGGGCCTGTTTGGATTCTTCTTACTTGGGACTCTCTGTGCTTCTTGAACTTGAATACCTTCTTTCTTCACCAAATTAGGGAAGTTTTCTGTCATTATTTCTTCAAATATATTCTCTAACCCTTGCTCATTTTCTTCTTCTTCAGGGACTCCAATTATGCGAATATTATTACGTTTCCAGTTGTCCCACAATTCTCTTAAGCTGTCTTCCTGTTTTTTCATTGTTTTTTCCTTTTGGTTTTCTGATTGGTTGATTTTTTCTACCCTGTCTTCTAATTCACTGATCCGGTCCTCAGCTTCCTCTACTCTGCTGTTTAGTCCTTCCAATGTGTTCTTCATTTCTGCTATGTCATTCTTCATTTCTTCTTGCTGCTTCTTCATTTCTTCTTGCTGCTTCTTCATTTCCACTTGGTTGGTTTTCAGTGTTTCTATGTCTTTGCTCATGGTGTGGATGTCTTTACTCAAGGTGTTGATGTCCTTACTCATGCTGTTGAGCTTCCTCAGGATCATGGCTCTGAATTCTAGCTCTGTTAACTTGCTTAGTTCCGTTTCATTTATCTCATCTTCGGTAGAGGTCTCTTGTTCTTTCATTTGGGCTCTGTTTCTTTGTTTCCCCATTTTGGCTATCTCAGTGGTTTTTGGAGCCTGCCAAATTTTCCTGTGGCTGTTGGTGTTCTGTTGTTTGTGGCTCCCTCTACTGGGTTTGGATGAGCGTGGGAGGACCCACCTTAAACAGCACCCTGGAGTCTTACTTTCCAGGGTATATTTGCAAGCCCAGCAAAGGTTAAGTTATCCTCTAGCTTTTTGCCTAGAGGCTATTAGTTGTGGTTGCTTGAAGAGCCTTGGGTTTTCAGTTGAATGAAAACCTCCCTCAGGTGTTCAGTGTGAGAGGATTTCCAGGGGGTAGGGCAGATGCTAGTAGTTAATGAGCCTCAGTTTGCATTTCAATGGCCCTCTAGGGTGTGAATGGTTCTCCGAGGGAGGGGCTGCCTCCTCTCCCCAGAGCCCTGGGATGGAGTAAGACGACCAGGCCACAGTCCTGGGTGGCCGCAACTCAGCAAAAACTCTGAGCGCCCTCCAAATCCCAGGTGTCCCCACACTGTTCCAGTCCAGTCCGCCCTCCCTCTGCCGGAGCCCAGGTGAGTGGCTGCGGCTATCTTAGTGCTCTGTCCAGGCTCTGCGCGGTGGGGCTGGCGTGGACTTCAGCGCACTCTGCCCCGTCCCCGCGCGGTGGAGCTGGCGCGGGGTTTAGCGCTCTGTCCAGGCCCCGCGCGGTGGAGCTGGCGCGGACTTCAGCGCTCCCTGCCCCGTCCCCGCGCGGTGGAGCTGGCGCGGGTTTTAGCGCACTCTGCCCCGTCTCCGCGCGGTGGAGCTGGCGCGGACCCCAGCACTCCCTGCCCCGTCTCCGCGCGGTGGAGCTGGCGCGGACTTCAGAGCTCTCTGCCCCGTCTCCGCGCGGTGGAGCTGGCGCGGACCCCAGCACTCTCTGCCCCGTCTCCGCGCGGTGGAGCTGGCGCGGACTTCAGAGCTCTCTGCCCCGTCTCCGCGCGGTGGAGCTGGCGTGGGTTTTAGCGCGCTCTGCCCCGTCCCCGCGCGGTGGAGCTGGCGCGGGTTTTAGCGCGCTCTGCCCCGTCTCCGCGCGGTGGAGCTGGCGCTTACTTCAGAGCTCTCTGCCCCGTCTCCGCGCGGTGGAGCTGGCGTGGGTTTTAGCGCGCTCTGCCCCGTCCCCGCGCGGTGGAGCTGGCGCGGGTTTTAGCGCGCTCTGCCCCGTCTCCGCGCGGTGGAGCTGGCGCGGACTTCAGAGCTCTCTGCCCCGGCTCTGCGCTGTGGAGCTGGCGCCGCTTTAACCCCGAGGGCGGGCACTGCTCCGGCTAAGGCCGTTGCTGTCCGTGGGCTCCCAGCCCCCCTCTCGCGCCCTCGCAATCCTACCAGGATCGAGTCAGTGTCCCTGGTTGTATCGTCCTCGCAAGCTGCTTTTCTGTTGCTTTTTCCCCGACGATTTGTCCTTATTTTAGTTGTAATTCCAGTTTGGTCCTGGGAGATGGTCTGTGTAGCTTCCATTCACTCCGCCGCCATTTTCCTTCCCCCCTAAAGCTGATTCTCAAAGTCACATCTGTCTGAACAATGCAAGACTCTGAATCATGACCCCAGAGTGCTTCCCGACATCTCCAGGGTTTCCTGATGTTCCTGCACCTCAGGAGTGTCCTGCAGGGCCCTCTGCAGAATCAGCCTCAGGGTCTGTCGCCCCCTCCACCATCGCTGCCTAAAGCAGCCAACGAAGAAGTAAATGATGGGGTTGGCACAGCTGTTGACACAAGACAGAACTCCAACTGGGTAAAGAGGATTGAAGGTATGATCATTTATCACAAACAAATATAAGAAGAACCAGTAGATACCGAAAGGCAGGCCGCAGAGGAGGAAGACCAGCACTGTGAGCATGAGGGTCACGTAGAGCCTGGTCAGTGGCACCCGCTGGGAGCCACACAGCAGTCTGGTCATCAGGGCCAGGCTGGACCCAGAGAGGAGCACAAATAAGAAAATCAGCCACAGCATAGTGATGCAGTCGAACCTTACACACCAATAGTCTTGTATATTCCTAGTCAGGAGGCCACAGTAGGTCCCTTCCAGGACGCTCAGCAGCAGGGACAGGGCCCAGAGCAGGGCACACGTGATGGCTGACATGTGTCTGGGGCGCTGGCAGCGGTACCAGATGGGCCACAGGACCGACAGGCAGCGCTCCGTGCTAATGGCGCTGAGAATGCTCAGGCCTGAGATGTAGGCGAAGATGGACACAGTAAAGGCGATCAGATATTTTTCAGAGGGGATGGAACTCAATGTTATGATTCTATACAGGGAAAGTATAGTCTGGCAGCAGAGGAAGAAGCAGTCGGCTCCCGCCAGGTTGAGGATGTAGACGGAGAAGGGGTTCCTCCGCATGCGGAAGCCCAGGAGCCAGAGCACCACGGCGTTTCCTGCCAGCCCAGCCAAGGCAACGATGACTATCGGTATTTCCAGGTCAATACTCACGCTATAGAAAGATTGTTCACCTCCACTTCTTGGAGTGAGTTTGGTGCTCCAGGCTGTGTCAGATGGAGGCATGCTGGGAAACTCTGCACTGGTGCCACTGGAACAGAAACAAGACTTGAGCACCTAGGGTGACATCACTGGTCTACTGGCCACCCTGCTCCGTGGGAATCTCTGTCCTGTTACAGAGCAGGGAAATGTTGGTTTGCAGAGATGAAGATAAAGATACTGAAGGTTCCACTGTCTTGGGGACCTGGGACCTGGATTCAAACCCAGTTCTCTCTGACTACAGTCAGGGCTCTCTCTACTGCAACACAGGCCGCTGCTGACATGGGGACTTCTGCAGTCCAAACACCTCCACTCACCGTCCTAGACCATGTCATGTCTGCAGGGGCAGGAGGAGAATAGTCAGCATATGTAATATGGGATGACCCCAGGACTCTGAGCTCAGCATTACTTCTGCCCTGGGACTGGGATTTCCTTTAAAGGACTAGAAGTTGCCTGCCCAGCCATGACTTCTGTGCTATCTCAGTGACTCAATGTCCATCCTGCAGAAAGGAGATCAATGATTTAGGGTTATGAATGGAACACAACCTCTTGCTAAGAGAGGTAAGAGTATGACTAGTCCTCTTGTGGTGGAAATGGTCGTGTGTGTCATTTTATGAGGCAGGAAGCACTTTCTCCTGTACAGTAGTGTGTCTAGCTATTTGTGGACACAGTTTAAGTCATCCTTATAATGGATTTCTTCCTACAGTAGCCAAAACAACATATGTAAAATACTTATCAATAACTGTGTACTCCCACTGTAAAACAATAATAACAATAAAAGAATAAAGTACATTTTATTCTCAAGGTATTTATGATGATAGTGAGAGATTATTTTAAAGAAAGGGACACCCAATGTAGGCAACAAAATTTCGGACATCATACGCAGCAGAATCTTCACTGATACATCACCTAAGGCAACAGAAACAAAGGAAAAAATGAACACATGGGACTACATCAAACTCAAAAGCTTCTGCACAGCAAAAGAAACAACCATCAAAACGGAAAAGGAACCCACTGTATGGGAGAGCATAATTGCCAAAGATACATCAGATAAGGGGTTAATCTCCAAAATACATAGAGTGCTCATACAACTCAACAAAAGGAAGACAAAGAACCCAATTAAAAAGTGGGCAGAGGAACTAAATAGACACCTTTCCAAAAAGGACATACAAATGGCTAAGAGACATATAAAGAAATGCTCAACGTCACTAATCATCAGAGAGATGCAAATTAAAACAACAATGAGGTATCACCTCACACATGTCAGAATGGCTGCCATCAATCAACAAATCATCAAACAACAAGTGTTGGCCAGGGTGTGGAGAAAAGGGGACTCTAGTACACTGCTGGTGGGAATGCAGACTGGTGCAGCCACTGTGGAAAACACTATGGTGTTACCTCAAAAAGTTAAAAATTGAAGTGCCATTTGACCCAGTGATCCCACTTCTAGAAATATACCCTAAGAAGCCTGAAACACCAATCAGAAAGAATACATGTACCCCTATGTTCATAGCAGCACTATTTCCAATAGCTAAGATCTGGAAACAGCCCAAGTGTCCATCAGTGGATGAATGGATAAAAAAGCTGTGGCACATATACACAATGGAGTACTATGCAGCTGTAAGAAAGAAAGATCTCTTATCCTTTGAGATGATATGGGGGGACCTGGAGAGTATTATCCTAAGCGAAACAAGCCAAGCAGAGAAAGACAAGTATCACATGATCTCACTTATTTGTGTAATATAATAAACATACCAGTCTGAGGAACAGGGTAGACCCAGAGATCTGGAAGTAGGGTACAGACTGACAACCCTCAGAAGAGGGTGGGGGGAGGGAAGAGATAAACCACAGAACTTATACACATGTATGCATAACTGATGGACATGGACAACAAAGCTGGGGACAGGGTGGGGGGATGGAGAGGAGGGTGTCAATGGGGAAAAAAGGAGAAACATCTGTAACAAAAATTAATTAGTAAAAAAATTAAACAAGTTAAATTACAAAAAAAAAGAAAGTGACACCCAATAGAGAGGTGCAAAGAGTCAAACACACTGAGAGAGGTGGGGGGGAGGGAGAGAGGTAGAGAGAGAGGGGGAGAGTGAGAGAGAGAAAGTAAACCAACTGTTAGGAGATGACAAGAAGAGATGGATGGAGTTTTTTCATTTACCATGAAAACTCATTTCCATCTTCTCTACCCTCCTCTGCGTCCTGGGAGGACACATCTCTTTTCCTCACCAGTGGTCTCCCTTTCCCTTTGGCTCCTGGTTGCTCTCAGGAAAGGGAGACATTAGCAGATGATTGGAGGGCATGAGGAAGGTGAGTAAGGTTTTTAACGCCCTGGCTCTCTGCTGCCAGGCTGTGAGTGGGCCATGGTGGTGTTATTGTACCTAAGGACATAGCCCCTGTCTGTTGACCTTTCTTATGGTCACAGTGAGAACCCCAGTCACAGCCACAGCTCTCCCTGAGATCTGGGGACTTGTCTTTCTCTTTACCCTTCAGGATGCGCAAGGGCAATAGCTCCCTATTATGACTTGTCTTTAGGGGACTCTGCATCCTTATCGATTCCCCTTAGTCCTGCTCACCCCTTTGTACACAGTCCCTTCATTATACTCTCTTCTATTACCCCATTAGTTTGTGTTTGTGTTTTTCTTTTTCTTTTGCTGGGTGAGCCGGTGACAATCATATAACACCCACATACACACACACACACTAGCACACAAGCACACAAGCACACAGACAAACAAACAAACAAACCCGCTGAACAGGAAGCTTATCTGTGGAACCTGAGGTTATTAACAATAATTCAGGTTTGAAAACAATTTCTGTGAAGCAGAAAGAACCTAGTTGGCCCTGTGTGGGTCTCTCATAGTCTAAACTACCAGCACCTACTGCTTCCCTGAAGGATTTTCATGTCTCTGGACTCTCTCTGATGGGTGCCCAGAGCTCCTTGCATATCCCACCCCAAGATGCAGTTGTGAGCTGTGGACTGAGATGGAGAAAACACAACTGCCTTTAAAGAAGATAGTTCTGAGCTGATACTTACTTGAGTTCCATCTCCTAGTTGAAGATGGTGAGCAGAAAAAGAAGATCTCTTCAGGGAGTGTGAATTTCTGGGAATGCTTTTCTACCCTCTGGATTGGACACATTCGCCAGAGCAGGAGTGAAACCTGATGAGGGAGAGAGGCTTATGAAAAAGCTGGGCAGCCCCTGTGGTTTCCTGCACAAGGGGCACTGGCAAATGAGGTTCTGGAGATGTGAGACAAAGATCTCACGAGATGTTTCTCCTTTTCCCTGACTCCAATGGCTTATCTCTTCCTCTCTCCATCTTCAGCCCATGTGATCCCCTCCCTCTGAGGAATGGCTGGACTGGGGCCTTTCGCTGCCCCCTGTGAGCCTGTGCAGGAAGCCCACCCACCAGGCAAGCTGAGCGTCCACAGGTAAAGAAGGGTTTGCTTGGCTTTCAGGGCCCTGCATGGCCTGGCTCATCTCACCTGTTTCCATTTCCTCCCAGAAGTAATGTATGTATAATACATTATTTTATTTCAGAGGAAACCGCAATACATAAAATGATATATAAAGTCTGTCCTAATCTCGATTTTCAATAGGAACTGATATTTACAGTTCCATTTTAACTCTTTTACAAGTTATTTTATAGCTTTGCATAATTAAGCTTCATTTCTACTTTTAATTTATCAATATTAACTACTGTGTATGTTGTGTTCCCTTATGAAAGATAAGGAATTTAGCATATCACATACACTACATGTCACCTTTCTCTCTCTGCTCATGACATTTGTTAGCTAGATTATTTTCACATGATGTGGGGACAGCCAGTATTATCCGCCTCTGGTCCTATGACTTCCTTTCACATGCCCAGGCCACAGCCAAATTGAGTTACATGGCATTTCATTTAAAAACTTAAATATGAAGAATTTTAAAAAATCTGAAAAACGTTTCCACTCGTTTCTGCATTTACCCAGCTATACTGTGTGCCATGCTGTGCCAGGCCCTGTTCCCGGCAGGGAAGATGCAGTGAGGAATCACACACAGGACGATGCCCGCACCTTCCAGAGGAGTGGTGGACTCTCCCTGGGGTGAGTGTTGATGGACAAGAGTTTGAGACTCAGCATTAGGGCCCCACCCTCTGGACCCTGGGAGATGAGGAGGGCCCAGCCAACGCAGTAGGAAGAAGCAGCTAGTGAAGTAGGGGAAAGGAGGGGAGCACAGTATCCTGAGGCTGAACTGAGAAACTGATTTGAGAAGACGGGAGTGAGCGATAGCCTCAATCTGACTTAGAGACTGAATAAGATGAAGACTAGGTATTAAACTTGGGAAATGGAATATTGAGTAATTGCGGATTGTGACAAACTTGGTAATTCCCTTGATAATTCCCTGAGGCATTGTCCCACCTAATATTCAGGGTCACTCAAGCTATATCCAGTGTCTTTGTCATAGGAATGGCCTGTCTGGGCTCATGCTGTTAATTTTCCTAAAATCTCTCAAACAAGCAACATCTGGCCTCAGTGAGCCCCATACCTCTTGATAAGTGGCCCCAGGCTGAGCACTAGCAACAGCTGGCTTTGGTTCACAGCTTGGCCTCTGCTGGGCACCTGAAAGCCCAGCACAAGAATCAGCCATGTGTAGATCGCTTTGTAGCATATGCCTATTGGCCCCAGGTGGAACACAGGTGGTGGAAGACTTTTGCCTGCATCTTCTGGGAGGCCCCACAGCCAACATACCCAGTGGACAGCTTCAGACCACATCAAAGGAACACAGCCCAACCACCTCCACAAGTGATACACTCAAGTTGTGGACTCAGTGGGTACCAGAAACCTGCTGAAATAAGTCTTGCTCTGTGTGGTGGGACCCTGCACAGCTGATCTTCCAAGGTGGTCAGATATCAGTGGTCAGTGGTCACAGCTATTCCTTAAGATGATCAGTCTGTGTAAATCTCCCCCAATGATGTGCCAACAGCAATCAAGACTCAATTACAACAGACGGATGTACAGTTCATATGGGGGGCACACCTCCTGAGCCCAGCTTGGGTGATCAGGGAGGCGTGGCTACAGGACTCTACAGAACACATACTATAATAAGGCACCCTACCAACTTATGAGATGTAGCAACTCTACCTAATACATAGAAACAAACACAGGGAGGCAGCCAAAATGAGGAGACAAAGAAACATGTCCCCAGTAAATTATACAACAATACTTCAGGAAAAGAACTAAATGAAATGGAGGTAAGCAATCTAACAGATACATAGATCAAACACTGCTTATCAGGGTGCTCAATGACTTAGTGAGGGCCTCAAAAGCATAAAAAATTTCAGTCAGAAATGAAGGATGCACTAACTGAAATACAGAATAATTCACAGGGTATAGACAGTAGACTAGGTGAAGCCAAGAATCAAACCATCAATTTGGGATATAAGAAGGCTAAAAACACCTGTCTGAACAACCAAAAGAGAAAAGAATCCATAAAAATGAGGATGGTATAAAGAGCCTCTGGGATAACTTCAAGCGAACCACTATTTGCATCATGGGGGTGCCAGAAGAGAAGAGAGAGAACAAGAAATTGAAAACCTATTTGAAAAATAATGGCAGAAAACTTCCCAACTGGGTGAAGGAAAAATACATACAAGGCCTGGAAGCACACAAGTCCCAAAGAAGATAAACCCAAAGAGGTCCACACCAAGACACATCATAATTAAAATGCAAGAAGTTAAAGACAAACAGAGAATCTGTAAAGGAGCAAGAGAAAGCAGTTAGTAACCTACAAGGGAGATCCCATAATACAGTCAGCTGATTTCTCAAAAGAAAGTTTGCAGGCCAGAGGGAGTGGCAAGAAATATTCAAAGTGATGGAAAGCTAAGACCTACAACCAAGATTACTCTATCCTGCCAAGTTGTCATTTAGAATGGATAGACATATAAAGAGCTTCCCAGACAAGAAAAAACTAAAGGAGTTCATCACCACTAACCCAGTATTATATGAAATGTTGAAGGGTGTTTGAAGAAGGAGATAAAAAATATGAACAATAAAATGGCCATAAATAATTATTCATCAACAATTGAATCTACAAACCAAATGAACAAGCAGAACAGAAACAGACTCATAGATAACGAGAACTTTTTGATGGTTGCCAGGTGGGAAGGGTTTAGAGGGGATGGGTGATAAAAGTGAAGGGGTTGAGAAGTACAAATTGATTTTAGACTGATGAACCTCAGAGAGAATGGAGGGTGCAGGAGAGATAAACCAAAGAACTTACATGCATATGTGCATAACCAATGGACACAGACCATTGTGTGGAAATGGTAGGAGAGGGTTGGGAGCGGGCAGGAAGGGAGTCAATGGGGGAAAATGCGGGACATCTGTAATGTTTTCAGCATTAAAGAGAAATTATTTTTTTTTTTTTAAAAAGAAAGTCCACTGAGATATTTCACCTTCATATTCTTATATATCCATTAGCCTAATGCTCTGTGCTTCAGGACCCATGAGGAACAGGGCACTGTTATGTGATCAGCTGTCCCAAGCCAATCTCTGTTTGAAAAGGGAAGCTGCTCACATGAGGTTCTTACAGGGACCCACACTGGTAGGAGACGCTGCCACACCTTGTGAGTTTAGTCAGCAGGCATTAATTTCTTCATCTCACCGGAAAACAGTCTCTAATCTCTCAATTTGTAAAAGATTTCATCAAAAAGTGGGAGCAGCACAGGAAATCCTTTTGTACTGCCCGGAACGTAAGTGACATGATTACAGATCACATTGTTTCTCCTCACCGGTCTGGAAGTTTTACATCTATGTCAATTTTTCAGGTATTTGCCATAGCTATGGAACACATTTTTGTGAAATCTAAAGAAATCAGTATTTTTAACCTGTAAAGGGTCCACTTTTAGCAGACTTATGCAAATCAGGAGACGGTGGTCTTTCGAAGCTGATACAGCCCTGATCTTGCCCATGTGTGAAGAGAAATGTTCCCCTTCCTTCCCAGTACTCACAGCCCTGTTCCTTCCAGTACTCAGAGCCCTGCACCTGACACTTGGGTTAACCAGCGGATGGTACATCAGCTCCTTTCTCCTCCTCTGCCTTTGGTTGGTGCAGTGCACAAACCGTACATCTGTCCACAGAAGACTGCCCTCATCATGAACAACCCCACGACCTCTGTTTATGGACTCCCACACTACTGTGCTCCAGGAGTGAATTTTGACTCTGTTCCACCTCAAGGAAACAAACACTTTGTTTTGTTTTAAATTGTCAGTGTTTGTTTGAATGTATTCTCATAATTTCCAATGTTTCTGCTCACCTTTCCATTTCATATCTCATATCATCCATTTCTCAGTACTCATTCTTCAGGAGAAGGTGCTGAATCTAAACAAAAGTTCCCTTGTGCCTGGGGAGGCTCCTCTCCCTATTACTCAACCAGTCCCCTTGGATCTGACTTACGAAAGAGAACAGAGACCTCAACTAAGGCTCTGTCTGAGGCCAAATTTGATTTCAGAATGACTGTCATTGATCACCTCCTTAATCCTTTCAAGGCTCCCATTTTCATCACTTTGATACCCTTATCAATCTACATCTCATTTCAAGGCCCAAAAACTTGGATTAAGAATTCTTTCCATTAGATTCGATAATTCAGGGTAATATTATATATAAAGTCCCCATAGAGAATATTTTGTTTGTAGAGTGTATATGAGTGTGTTTGTTTAGCTTATTTTTCTACATAAGCTGCACAGGTATATTTTGGGAGGGTGTTGCTCTTCCCTGGGTCCGAGGCTGTTCTCAATCCACTCCATGTGCCCATCACGGCAGCTGAAAGCCCAGCAGATGTAATGGAACCAAGGGGTGGAAGGGTCCTTATGATGTCTCATGATCTCTAGATTTGCTATGCCTGGAGCTGGTTTCTCTAGCAGATTCTCAGTCATTTGAATCACTAGCAACCTATTTTTGTTTAAACTAATTATATTTCACTTTTTTTGATCATGCAGCCACAAACATATCCATATGACAGGATATAACACATAGTCATTTAAGCATCTCAGTACATATTTCTCTCCCTTTGCACTGTGAGTGCTTTGAGAATAGTGAACATGTCTGTGTGTCTCTGTGCCTAGAACATTGCCTGGCCCAATGAACAGTAAAATTTTATTTATTTATTTCATTTATTTTATTTTATTTATTTATTTATTTATTTTTATTGTTCAAAGTATTTTCATTATTCACCCCCTCCTGCCCGCCCCCCCTCCTGCCTTTCTCAGCCTAGTGTCCATGTTGATTGGTTGTGCATATATGAATATAAATGGTTTATCTCTTGGTTTATCTCTTCCCTCCCCTCCCAACCCCCATCCCTCTGAGGTTTGTCAGTCTGTTTCATACTTCCATGATTCTGGATTTCTTTTGTTTGACGGGTTATTTTGTTCATTATGTTCCACAAATAAGTGATATCATGCAGTACTTGTCTTTCTCTGACTGGCTAATTTCGCTTAGCATAATACTCTCCAGGTCTCTCCATGTCATCTCAAAGGGTAAGAGATCTCTCTTTCTTGCAAGCTGCATAGTGTTCCATTTTGTAAATGTACCACAGTTTTTTTATCCACTCATCTACTGATAGGCCCTTGGGCTGTTTCCATGTGTTAGCTATTGTAAATAGCACTGCTATGAACATAAGGATGCATGTATTCTTTCTGATTGGTGTTTCAGGCTTCTTAGGGTATATTCCAAGAAGTGGGATCACTGGGTCAAATGGTAGTTCCATTTTTAATTTTTTGAGGAAACACCATATTGTTTTCCATAGTGGCTGCACATGTCTGCATTCCCACCAACAGTGTGCTAGGGTATCCTTTTCTCCACATCCTCGCCAGCATTTGTTGTTTGAGGATTTGTTGATGGCAGCCATTATTGCAGGTGTGAGGTGATATCTCACAGTCATTTCGATTTGCATCTCTCTGATGATTAGAGATGATGATCATTTTTTCATATGTCTCCTGGCTTTTTGTATGTCCTGTTGGGAGAAGTGTCTATTCAGGTCCTCCACCCATTTTTTAACTGGATTGTTTCTCTTCCTTCTGTTGAGTTGTATGAGTATTCTATATATTTTGGATATTAATCCCTTATCCGATGTATTGTTGGCAAGAATGTTTTCCCAGTGAGTGTGTTCCCTTTTCATTTTGATGCTGGTTTCTTTTGCTGTGCAGAAGCTTTTAAGATTGAGGTAGTCCCATTTATTAAATTTTTCCTTTGTTTCTCTTGCCCTAGGTGATGTATCAGTGAAAATTCCACTACATATGATGTCTATGAACTGTTTGCCTAATTTTGTTCTAGGATTTTCATGGTTTCATGGGTTACCTTTAAGTCTTTTATCCATTTTGTGTTTATTCTTATGTATGATGTAAATTGGTGGTCTAGTAACATTTTTTTTTGCATATAGTTGTGCAATTTTCCCAGCACTATTTATTGAAGAGACTGTCTTTTTTCCATTGTGTGCTCTTGTCTCCTTTGTCAAATATTAATTGTGCATACTGTCTTGCTGTCTTGGCTCCATATCTGGGTTCTCTGTTCTGTTCCATTGATCTATATGCCTGTTCTTGTTCCAGTACCAGACTGTTTTGATTATGATGGCTTTGTAGTATAACTTAATATCTGGTATGTAATCACTCCCATTTTGTTCTTTTTCAGAATTACGGTGACTATTCGGGGTCTTTTTGGTTCCATATAAACCATAGGAATGCTTGTTCTAGATCTGTGAAATATGCCATTGGTACTTTAATAAGGATTGCATGGAATCTGTAGATTGCTTTGGGTAGTATGAATATTTTAATGATGTTGATTTTTCCAATCTATGATTATGGTATATATTTTCACTTTTCTATATCTTCTTCTATTTCTTTTTCCAATGTCCTGTAGTTTTCTGAGAACAGGTCTTTTACCTCCTTGGTTAAGTTTATTCCTAGGCACTTTCATTGTTGTTTTTGCAATGGTAAATGGGAGTTTTTGTTTGTTTGTTTGTTTCCTTTTCTGAGTGTTCATTATTGATGTATAAGAATGACATAGATTTCTGGATGTTAATTTTGTATCCTGCTACTTTGCCAAATTCATTTATTAAATCTAGTAGATTTTTGATGGAGTTTTTATGGTTTTCTATGTACAATATCATGTCTTTGGCGAATAGTGATAGTTTCACTTCCTCATTTCTGATTTGGATCCTTTTTATGTTTTCTTCTTGTGTAATTGGTGTGGCTAAGGCTTCCAGGACTATGCTTAATAAGAGTGGCAAAAGTGGGCATCCCTGTCTTTTCTTGTTCTTATGGGAAATGCTTTTAGTTTTTGCCCATTAAGTATATGTTGACTGTAGGTTTTTCATATATAGCCTTTATTATGTTGAGATATGATCCCACTACCCCACATTGCTAAGTGTTTTTATCAGAAATGGGTGCTAAATTTTGTCAAATACTTTTTTAGCTTCTATTGATATGATCATATGGCTTTTATCTTTCATTTTGTTTATGTGATGTCTCTCATTTACTGATTTACAAATATTGTATCAGCCTTGCATCCCTGGAATAAATCCCATTTGGTCATGTGAATAATTTTTCTAATGTATTCCTGGACGGATTTGCTAATATTTTGTTTAGGATTTTGGCATCTATGTTCATCAGCAATATTGGCCAGTAGTTTTCTTTCTTTGTGGTGTCTTTATCTGTTTTTGGAATTAAGTTTATGCTGGCCTCATAAAATGTGTTTGGAAGCCTTCCTTCTTCTTGAATTTTTCAAAATAGTTTGAGGAGAATGGGTGTTAGTTCTTCTTTGAATGTTCAGTAAAACTCTCCCCTGAAGCCATCTGGGTTGGGGATTTTGTTTGCAAGTCTTGATTACATGTTCAGTTTCCTAAGTTGTTATTGGTCTGTTCAAGTTTTCTATGTCTTTCTGGTCCAGTTTTGGGAGACTCCCTGATTTAAAAATTTGTCCATTTCGTCTAGATTGTCCTATTTGTTGGCGTATAATTGTTCAGGGTATTTTTAAACAATCCTTTGTATTTCTGTGGTATCAGTAGTTTATCTCCTTTTTTGTTTCTGATTTTGTTTATTTAAGTCCTCTGTCTTTGTTTATTTGGTGAATCTTGCTAAGGGTTCCTCAATCTGGTTTATGTTTGCAAAAAACCAGTTCTTTATTTCATTGATCTTTTGAAATTTTTTCCCTCTCTTGTCATTTATTTCTGCTCTGACCTTTACTATTTCTTTCATTCTACTTGCTCTGGGGTTAGTGCATCCTTAATTTCTGACTTTTCCTTTTTTATGTATCACTAAGTTTCTTGAATGTCTCACCAGGTTCCTTGAGCAACCTTATAAGCAGTGTTTTGAACTCTGTATCTCATTGATTGCTTATATCCATTTTGTTTAATTCTTTTTTAATTTTTTTCATAATTTATTTATTTTTTAAAATTTTAAAAAATTTTTTTATTTCATTTTTTTATTAATTTGTTTTTGTTACAGATGTTTCTTCTTTTCCCCCCATTGTCACCTCCTCCCCATCCCACCCGCCCCATCCCCAGATTTGTTGTCTATGTCCATTGGTCATGCATACATGCATATAAGTACTGTGGTCCATCTCTTCCCTGCTCATCCCCCCTCCTCTAAGTCTTGTCAGTCTGTACCCCACCTCTATGTCTTCGGGTCAATTTTATTCATCAGTTTGTTTAGTTCATTATATTCCACGAATAAGTGAGATCATGTGATATTTGTCTTTCTCTGCTTGGCTTGTTTTGCTTAGCATAATACTCTCCAGGTCCCTCCATGCCATCTCAAAGGATACAAGATCTTTCTTTCTTAAGCTGCATAGTATTCCATTGTGTATATGTACCATGGCTTTTTTATCCACACATCTACTGATGGACACTTGGGTTGTTTCCAGATCTTAGCTATTGTAAATAGTGCTGCTATGAACATAGGGGTACATATATTCTTTCTGATTGGTGTTTTTAGGTTTCTTAGGATATATTCCTAGAAGTGGGATCACTGGGTCAAATGGCACTTCAATTTTTAACTTTTTGAGGTAACACCATAGTGTTTTCCACAGTGGCTGCACCAGTCTGCATTCCTACCAGCAGTGTACTAGAGTCCCCTTATCTCCACACCCTCGCCAACACTTGTTGTTTGATGATTTGTTGATGGCAGCCATTCTGACATGTGTGAGGTGATACCTCATTGTTGTTTTAATTTGCATCTCTCTGATGATTAGTGACATTGAGCATTTCTTCATATGTTTCTTGGCCATTTGTATATCCTGTTTGGAGAGGCGTCTATTTAGGTCTCCTGCCCATTTTTTAATTGGGTTCTTTGTCTTCCTTTTGTTGAGTTGTATGAGCACTCTATATATTTTGGAAATTAATCCCTTATCTGATGCATCATTGGCAATTATGGTCTCCCATATGGTGGGTTCCCTTTCCGTTTTGATGGTTATTTCTTTTGCTGTGCAGAAGCTTTTGAGTTTGATGTAGTTCCATGTGTTCATTTTTTCCCTTGTTTCTCTTGCCTTAGGTGTTGTATCAGTGAAAATTCTGCTGTGTATGATGTCTGTAATTTTGTTGCCTACATTTTCTTCTAGAATATGTATGGATTCATGAGTTACATTTAAGTCTTTTATCTATTTTGAGTTTATTCTTGTGTATGGTGTAAGTTGGTGGTCTAGCTTCATTTTCTTGCAAGTAGCTGTCCAATTTTCCCAACACCATTTTTTGAAGAGACTGTCTTGACTCCACTGTATGCTCTTGCCACCTTTGTCAAATATTAATTGGGCATATTGTCTTGGGTCAATATCTGGGTTCTCTGTTCTGTTCCATTGGTCTATCTGTCTGTTTTTGTGCCAGTACCAGGCTGTTTTGATTACAGTGGCTTTGTAGTATAACCCGATATCTGGTAATTTGATCCCTCCTACTTTGTTCTTTTTTTTTTTTTTTTTTTTTAAATTCAAGATTGCTGTGGATATTCAGGGTCTTTTTTGGTTCCATATAAACTTTTGGAGTGTTTGTTCTAGTTCTGTGAAATATGTTGTTGGATTTTTGGTGGAGATTGCATTGAATCTATAGATTGCTTTGGGTAGTATGGACATTTTAATGATGTTAATTCTTCCAATCCATGAACATGGCATATGCTTCCACTTTTTTATATCTTCCTCTCTTTATATCTTCCCTTCTTTTTTCAATGACCTGTAGTTTTCTGTGAAGAGGTCCTTTACTTCTTTGATTAAGTTTATTCCTAGGTATCTTAATTTTTTTGCTGTGATGGAAATGGGATTGTTTTTTAGTTTCTCTTTCTGTGAGTTCATTGGTGTATAAGAATGCCGTCGATTTTTTGATGTTAATTTTGTATCCTGCTACTTTGCCAAATTCATTTATTAAGTCTAGTAGCTTTTTGATGGAGTCTTTAGGGTTTTCTATGTAGAATATCATGTCATCTGCAAATAATGACAGTTTCACTGTTTCCTCTCCAATTTGGATCCCTTTTATTTTTTCTTCATGTCTAATTGCTGTGGCTAAGACTTCCAGTACTATGTTGAATAAGAGTGGCAAAAGTGGGCATCCCTCTCTTGTTCCCGTTCTTAAGTGGAATTCTTTTAGTTTTTGCCCATTGAGTATGATGTTGGCTGTAGGTTTTTCATATATGGCTTTTACTATGTTGAGATACTATCCCTCTATTCCCACATTGCTGAGCGTTTTTATCAGAAATGGGTGCTGGATTTTGTTGAATGCTTTTTCGGCATCTATTGATATGGTCATATGGTTTTTATCTTTCATTTTGTTTATGTGGTGTATCACATTTATTGATTTGCGAATATTGTACCATCCTTGCATCCCTCGGATGAATCCCACTTGGTCATGATGAATAATTTTTTTGATGTATTATTGGATCTGATTTGCTAATATTTTGTTAAGGATTTTAGCATCTATGTTCATAAGGATATTGGCCTGTAGCTTTCTTTCTTTGTTTTATCTTTATCTGGTTTTGGAATTAGGATTATGCTGGCCTCATAAAATGAGTTTGGAAGTGTTCCATCTTCTTGGATTTTTTGGAATAATTTGAGGAGAATGGGTATTAGATCTTCTTTGAATGTTTGGTAAAACTCCCCCGTGAAGCCATCCAGGCCTGGGCTTTTGTTTGCTGGAAGTTTTTGAATTACATCTTCAACTTCCTTTGTTGTTCTTAGTCTGTTCAAATTTTCTATTTCTTCCTGGTCTAGTTTTGGGAGGCTGTGTGTTTCTAGAAATTTTTTTATTTCTCCTAGATTATCCAGGTTTTTGGCATATAATTGTTCATAGTATGTTTCAGTGATCTTTTGTATTTCTGTGGTGTCAGTTGTTACTTCTCCTCTTTTGTTTCTGATTTTTTTTTTATTAATTTGTTTTTGTTACAGATGTTTCTCCTTTTTCCCTCACTGACACCCTCCTTCCCATTTTTCCTGCCCCATCCCCAGCATTGTTGTTCATGTCTATCAGTTATGCATACATGCATATAAGTTCTGTGGTTTATCTCTTCCCTCCCCCCCCACTCTTCTGAGGGTTGTCATCTGTACCCTACTTCCCACGTCTCTGGGTCTACCCTGTTCCTCAGACCGTTATGTTCATTATATTCCACAAATAAGTGAGATCATATGATATTTGTCTTTCTCTGCTTGGCTTGTTTCGCTTAGGATAATAGTTTCCAGGTCCTCCCATGTCGTCTCAAAGGATAAGAGATCTTTCTTTCTCACAGCTGCATAGTACTCCATTGTGTATATGTACCACAGCTTTTTTATCCATTCATCTACTGATGGCCACTTGGGCTGTTTCCAGATCTTAGCTATTGTAAATAGTGCTGCTATGAACATGGGGGTACATATATTCTTTCTGGTTGGTGTTTCAGGTTTCTTAGGGTATATTCCTAGAAGTGGGATCACTGGGTCAAATGGCACTTCAATTTTTAACTTTTTGAGGTAACACCATAGTATTTTCCACAGTGGCTGCACCAGTCTGCATTCCTACCAGCAGTATACTAGAGTCCCCTTTTCTCCACACCCTTGCCAACACTTGTTGTTTGATGATTTGTGGATCAAAAAAGACCCCAAATAGCTACAGCAATCTTGAAAAAGAAGAACAAAGTAGGAGGGATCACATTACCACATTTCAGGTTATACTACAAAGCCACTGTAATCAAAACAGCCTGGTACTGGCACAAGAACAGGCAGATAGATCAATGGAACAGAATAGAGAGCCCAGAAATTGACCGAAGACAATATGCTCAATTAATATTTGACAAAGGTGGCAAGAGCATACAGTGGAGTCAAGACAGTTTCTTCAATAAATGGTGTTGGGAAAATTGGACAGCTACTTGCAAAAAAATGAAGCTAGACCACCAACTTACACCATACACAAGAATAAACTCAAAATGGATAAAATACTTAAATATGACTCGTGAATCCATAAAAAATTCTGGAAGAAAATTCAGGCAACAATTTCAGACATCATATGCAGCAGAATTTTCACTGATATAACATCTAAGGCAACAGAAACAAGGGAAAAAATGAACACATGGGACTACATCAAACTCAAAAGCTTCTGCACAGCAAAAGAAACAACCATCAAAACAGAAAGGGATCCCACTATATGGGAGACCATAATCGCCAATGATGCATCAGATAAGGGGTTAATTTTCAAAGTATATAGAGTGCTCATACAAGTCAACAAAAGGAAGACAAAGAACCCAATTAAAAAATGGGCAGAGGACCTAAATAGACACCTGTCCAAACAGGATATACAAATGGCCAAGAGACATATGACAAAATGCTCAATGTCACTAATCATCAGAGAGATGCAAATTGAAACAACTATGAGGTATCACCTCACACCTGTCAGAATGGCCGCCATCTTTTCTGATTTTGTGTATTTGGTTTCTCTTTTTTTGTTTCTTGGTGAGTCTCGCTAAAGGTCCATCAATCTTGTTTATCTTTTCAAAGAACCATCGTATTGTTTCATTGATCTTTTGAATTGTTTTTAGTCTCTATGTCATTTATTTCTGCTCTGATCTTTACTATTTCCTTCCTCCTACTTGCTCTGGGTTTTTCTTTTTGTTTACTTTCTAGTTCTTTAAGTTGTAGTGTTAGAAAGTCAATTAGGAATTTTTCTTGTTTCTTGAGGAAGGCCTATAGTGCTATGAACTTCTCTTTCAGGACTGCTTTCGCTGTGTCCCATAGATCTTGTGTTGTGTGTTCGTTTTCATGGGTTTCCAGGAAGTTTTTAATTTCTTCCTTGATCTCATTAGTAACCCATTCATTGTTTAATAACATGCTATTTAGCCTCCAAGTGTTTGAATGTTTTTGTGTGTTTTTATTGTAATTGAGTTCTAGTTTCATGCCACTGTGATCTGAGAAGATGCTTGATATGATTTTAATTTTCTTGAATTTGTAAAGACTTGCTTTGTGTCCTAGCATGTGGTCTATTTTTGAGAATGTCCCATGTGCACTTGAGAAGAATGTATATTCTGCAGCTTTGGGGTGAAATGTTCTGAAAATATCAATGAAGTCCAACTGATCTAGTTCGTCTTGTAATGACTCTATGTCCCTGTTAATTTTTTGTCTAGACGATCTATTCAGTAGTGTCAGTGGTGTGTTAAAGTCACCCACTATGATCGTATTCCCATTGATCTCTCTCTTGAAGTCCTCCAGAAATTTTTAAATATATTTTGGTGCTCCCATACTTGGTGCATTTTTATTTACCAGGGTTATTATCCTCTTGTTGGATTGATCCTTTTAATATTATTTAGTGACCTTCTCTGTCTCTTATTATGGCCCTCATTTTGAAGTCTATCTTGTCAGATGTGAGTATTGCTGCACCAGCTTTTTTTTCATTTCCATTTGCGTGGAAAAAAATTTTCCATCCCTTCACTTTCATCCTGTGTGAGTTTTTTGTTGTGAGGTGGGTCTCCTGTAGACAGCATAAATATGGGTCATGGTTTCTTATCCAATCAGCTACCCTATGTCTTTTGATTGGAGCATTTAAGCCATTTACATTTAAGGTAATTATTGATAGATAATTATTGGTTGCCATTTTGATTTTATGCCTGTGTTCTTCTCTCTCTCTCTCTGTTTCTTCTTCTTCTTCTTCTTACAACAGTTCCTTCAGCATTTCTTGCAGTGCTGGTTTGGTGGTGGTAAATTCCTTTAGTTTTTTTTATCCATGAAGCTCTTTATTTCTCCTTCAATTTTGAATGATAGCCTTACTGGATAGAGTAGTCTTGGATTCAGACCTTTGCCTAGCAATACTTTGTACACTTCATGCCACTCCCTTCTGGCCTGCAGCGTTTCTATTGAGAAATCAGCTGACAGTCTAATGGGAGCTCCCTTGTAGGTAACTTTCTGTCTCTCTCTTGTTTCCTTTAATATTCTTTCTTTGTCTTTAATGTTTGCCATTTTTATTATGATGTGTCTAGCTGTGGGTCTTCTGGGGTTCATCTTGCTTGGGACTCTCTTTGTTTCCTAGACTTGTATGACTTTTTCCTTTACCGGTTTAGGGAAGTTTTCTGTCATTATTTCTTCAAACAGGTTCTCTATTCCTTTCTCTGATTCTTCTCCTTCTGGTACCCCTATAATGCGAATGTTGTCATGTTTTGTATTGTCCCACAGATCCCTTAAACTCTCCTCCTGCTTTTTAAACTTTTTTTCCATTTGCTACTGTGTTTGAGTGTTTTTCTCTATCTTGTCCTCTAAGTCGCTGATTCAGTCTTCAGCTTCTTCTAATCTACTATTGAAGTCGTCTAAGGTATTTTTCATATCAGCTATGTCATTCTTTATTTCCTCTTGATTTTTATGTATAGCTTCTACCTCTTTATGCATAGCTTCTACCTCTTTTTTTAAGCTGAAGTAGTTCCCAGGGAGCTCTTCATAATTCTTATTAAGTTGCTTGTAGTTCTCACCAAATTGTTTGAGCACCCTTAATATCATTGCTTTGAATTCTTTATCTGACAAGTTGCTTTCTTCCATTTCCTGTAGTTCCTTTTCCAGTGATTCCTCTTTTTCTTTCCTTTGGGTGTTGTTTCTTTGTCTCCCCATTTTAGCCGTCTGGTAGCTCTTTACCTGGTGAGGGATGTTTGGATGTGTAGGCAGCTCACTGTATATCAAATAAGGCTACTGTGCCTCCCAGACTGTTCTGTTGCGTGTTGCTTCTTGCCTACTATGGATCCTGGAGGACTGACTATTGGGGGCTGGTATTGGTGTGTCCTGGTAGGTGATGCTGCTGAATGTGTGGGCCCCTCTGAAGCTGTGTTCCCACTGGTTGCTGGTGCCACCTGTAGCTGTATAGCTCAGGCCCTGCTGGAGAACTCCCTGCCCGCACCTTGGGCGGCTGGGTCACACAGGTGCCTCTGGATCCCTGGTTCTGCACAGCTCTTGTGGGCTGCTGGGTCACACAGGTTTGTCTGGCACCCAGGCTCTGCACCACTCCTGTGGGCCGCTGGGTCACACAAGCCTTTATGGATCCCTGGCTTCCCACTGCTCTTGTGGGCCACTGTGTTCCACAGGTCCAGATGTAGCCCCAGGTCCCCTGCTAGTGGCTGGAGAGTGCTGCTGCCCAGTGGGGCTCAGCTCCTGCTCAGCCTTTGCTGTAGTTTTTGGGGATAGTTCTCTGCTGCTGGTCTGTGCTGTCTTCCATTTCCTGTAGTTCCTTTTTCTGGTGATTCCTCTTTTTCTTTCCTTTGGGTGTTGTTTCTTTGTCTCCCCATTTTAGCCATCTGGTAGCTCTAGACCCAGTGAGGGATGTTTGGATGTGTAGGCAGCTCACTGTATATCAAATAAGGCTACTGTGCCTCCCAGACTGTTTTGTTGCATGTTGCCTCTTGCCTGCTGTGGGTCCTGGAGGATTGACTACTGGGGGCTGGTATTGGTGTGTCCTGGTAGGTGCTGCTGCTGGATCACGTGGGCCCCTCTGGAGCTGGGTTCCCAGCTGGTCGCTGCTGCCACCTGTAGCTGTATAGCTCAGGCACTGTTGGAGCCATGCTCCATGCCCCTACCGTGGGCAGCTGTGTTGCACAGGGCTCAATGGAGCCCTGGCTCCCCTCTGATCTTGTGGGCAGCTGGGTTCCAAAGGCCTCTCTGGAGCCCCAGCACCCCGCAGGTCCCAGGGACAGCTGGAACACACAGTCCCTTTGGAGACCAGGTTCCACGCCTACCTTGTGGGCAGCTGGGTTTCAAAGGCTTTTCTGGTGCCCCAGCACCCAGTAGGTCCCATGGGCAGCTGGATTGCACGGGTCCCTCTGGAGCCCTGGCTTCCCACTGCTCTTGTGGGCTGCTGGGTCGCACAGGCCTCTGTGGAGCCCCAGGTCCTGCCGCTAGTGGCTGGGAAGTGCTGCTGCCCCATGAGGCTCAGCTCCTACTCAGCCTTTGCTGTAGTTTTTGGGAATGGGTCTCAGCTGCTGATCTGTGCTTCTGTTGCCTGGGGATGGATGTCTGCTCCCCAGCCTCTGTTGCTGGGAGTATACCTAGACTCTGATCTGGCTGCTACTGTGGGGGATGGTGCCGGGCTCCTGGCCATTTTCGGCTTCCGCAACTGGCACCTTGGCAGCTCCACTACTGTGCACTGGTCTGTGTTGACACAGGGTGTCCACTGGTCCAATGGTGCCAGGTGCACTGGTGAGCTCAGGTTGCTGGGCCCTAGCTGCTCCCACTGCCTCCTCCCAGGGAAGACCCGGGATCTTCCAAAATGATGGGACCTCCCTGCGGCACAGGGAGAAGCGCCCTGAAGGGCCGCTTACCACAGTAGCTGGCTGCTCCCGTCCACAGCACAGGAACCTTCTGCTCCACGTCTCTGCACTGCACGAGTTTGGTCGTCCACCTTCACGTCCACTCACACTCTCTCACACACTAGTTCACTCTCTCACACACTCACCCTCCCTCCCGTCCTGCCCGCTGCCATCTTCCATTTTGTTTAATTCTTTTCCTGGAGTTTTGTGTTTTCTTTTTCATTTGGGACATGTTTCTTTGCCTCCTCATTTTGGCTGATTTCCTGTGATTACTTCTATGTATTAGGTGGAGTTGCTATGTCTCCTCGGCTTCGAAGGGTGGCCTATTGTTGTAGGTGTCCTGTAAGATCCAGTGGCACAGCCTCTCTGATCATCCCAGCTGGACCCTCGAGGTGCACCCACAGTGTGGACTGTACACCCTTCTCTTGTAATTGAGTCTTGATTGCTGTTGGCATGTCAATGGGAGGGATTTACTCAGGCTGATGAGCTGCAAGGACTGGCTGTGCCCACTGACCACTAGCCTCTGACTACCTTGGAGGATCAGCTGTGCAGGGCCCACCACACAGAGCAAGACTTACTTCATCAGGGCTCTAGTATCCACTGAGTCAGCTCATTGAGTGTGTCACCTGTGGACGTGGTTGGGTGGTGGTGTTTTGATGTGATCTGAAGCTGTCCACTGGGTGTGCTGGCTCTGGGGCCAGGTCAGCCACTTCCTGTGTTCTACCAGGGGCCACCAGGCATAAGCTACAAAGTAATCTGCCGATGGCTGCTTCTTGTGTTGGGCTTGGGGGTGCCCAGGAAAAGCCAAGTTGTGAACCAAGGCTGGCTGCGTCTAGTGCTGGGCCTGGTGCTACTTAATGAGAGGTATGGGGCTCACTGCAACCAGATGCTGCTTGTTTGGGAGATTTTAGGAAACTCTGAAGCCAGATCCAAGACAGGCCAAACCTATGGTAAAGCCTTTGGAAACAGCTTGGGTGGGCCCAAAAGTTGGGTGGTGCAGGGTCTCAGAGAATCACCACGGCCGGGAAAACAGTATCAGGCAGGTTTCTGGAGTCCTAGATATGGTGCTGTTTGCTGCCCCACGGAAGGGCTCACCAAAGGAACAAATGCCTCTACCAGCATTTCTGTTTGAGAGAAAACTGCCTCTCCAGCCCTCGACCTGAGGCCAAACAGCTCAGTTCTTCCCTGTATGTCTCTGGTGTCTTTCAAGCTGCCTTCCCTCCGAGCTTAGAGGGATCAAGTCTAAGGAAGTCCATGTGAGGGAGCTTTCAGAGGAGCGGCCTGGGGCTCCAGCAGCCTCAGCCTCCCTCAGCCTCAGTTCCTGCGAATTTTTACAGCCAGAAGTTATGTGGGCTTCTCTTCCTGGCACTGGAACCTGGAGCTGACTGCTTGGTGTGGGACAGAAACACCTCACTACTCAGGGAGGACCTTCCCATCTGAGGCGCTCTCCTGATTTTTATCCGCCACACGTGGATTGGGACGTTCTGCACCTCAGCCCCTCCTACCAGTCTCTATGTGGCTTCTTCTTTAATTTTGTAGTTGTAGGACTTCCATTCATCTTGATTTCAGGTGGTTCTGATGATGGCTATGCCATAGGTTAGTTGTAATTTTGATGTGGTTGTGAGAGGAGGCGAGTGTTTACCTACACCGCCATCTTGATCGGAAGTTCCCAATGTGTTCTTTATTTCTGCTATGTCTTTCTTCATTTCTCCTTGGTAGTTTTTCATTTCCTATTGGTTGACTTTCATTGTTTCTATATCTTTACTCACTATTGAGCTCTTTAGTTATGCTGTTGAGCTTTCTCATAATCGTTACTCTGAACTCCTACCCCTGATAATTTAACTCCATTTTATTTATCCCATCTTCTGTAGAATTCTCTTGTTCTTTCATTTGGGATTTGTTTCTTTGTTTCATCATTTTGGCTGTCTCAGTGAAGTTTGGAGCCTGCCAAATTTTCACTGTGGGTGTCGGTGTTCTGCTGATTGTGGCTCCCTCTACTGGATTTGGATGACTGTGGCAGGGCCCATGTTAAACACCAATGTCAAGTCTTTCTTTCCTGGGTAGATTTGCAGGCCAAGCAAAGATTCAGTTATCCTACAGCTTTTGCCTGCAGGCTATTTGTCTCAGTTACTTGATGAGCCTCCAGTTTTGGCCCTCAGCTGAATGAAAAATCCCGTTAGAGAAATCTCATAACCAAAGGACTAATGTAGATGAAAAGCTGTAGACAAGTAGTTGAAAAGTCCATTCATAAAACTTTTATTCACTTACATGAACTTAATACACGTGTTCTTAACAATTATGCTTAGATTGTTCATGAAAATTCCATATGACATTAAACAAAGCTAGCCGTCATCTCAAGTTATTTCCCTGTTAACTGTTTTTACAGCACATGCATGTTAGGCAAGTATCCAAAAAAAAAAAAAATCACAAAAGCAATAGAACCCAAAAAAAGTTGAATACATGTTTTGTTTGTTTGTTTGTTTTGTTTTACTCCTGTGCTTGATATACATGAAGTAATGAATATCAAGCCATTCATTTTATTGCATCTTTACGTGTACATTTGTTATTAGGTTACCTAAAACATTTATATACAATTAAATGAGTGCAGCAAAAATAATGAAACCAAATGTGTACCGTGTCTGCCCTTATCCAGAATAAACTGGGTCACAACTAAAGGAGCACTTCTGCAGCTGTCGTCAAAGGTGTGCACACTGAGACTGAGTATTCCACAGATATGCACATGGTTCAACATGTACTATCCATGGGATATCCGTTTCTATCACAGCCCTCTAAGTGCAGGCGCCATGTCATCATATCGCTCAGCCTGCTAGGCCAGTTTGGCCTTCTGCACCAGCTCAATTTATCTATGACTAGATGTTCTGTGTCCAAAGTGAGTGGCGGCGGACTGACAGGGACTCAGCAGTGTCTGTTCGGCAGCAGCAGAGAGGCTCCGGGCTTGGGGTCTTAATCCCTGACTTCTCAGAGGGAACTGCTCACAACTAAGACAGCCCTCAGCTGCAGCCCGTGGTCATCCAGCCAGCCCTCTTGAGCCTCCGTAGCTCGTACCTTGCTTGATTTGGTGTCCATTTTCCATCCCTGGTTATAAGGGTTCTCCCCAGCTGCTATTCAGTTACTTTTTCCCAAAGACTTGTTTTTATTTTAGTTGTAATTCCAGTTTGGTCCTGGGAGACAGTCTGTGTAGCTTCCATTCACTCTTTCCATTTTTCAGACCCAGCAAATTTCTCTTTAAGTGCACGCTTTGTGTCTACAAGCATGAATAAATGAGTGACTGAATAGATGACATGGAGATATGGGGATTAGGGGGTCATTCTGGGCAGAGAACATTTAGAGCTTATCTGTCAAAGGAAGAGCAAAACTGAACAAGGACAAAGACGATTCGACAGGAAAAAGTTCACTTTAATATTTACACAAAATGTAGGAAGCATAGCCACTGTGGGCAATGGAACTCATCTGCAGTTGCCTTAGATTAGTTTCTCCCTTCTGCACAACTTGGGAAGTGGTATTTGAAGGACTGTGGGTGCAGGTCACTGTGTCATAGAGGATCACTGGGGAGTTTGGGAAAGTGGAAGCAGTGCATGCTGGGGTAAGGGGTGGGATAGAAAAGTCACTGGGTTACAGAATCCTTTCTATAAAAACGCCTTTGGAGAGAGAATTTACAATCTCTTCTATACCCTTAGTCAAGCTGGAAGACTATGGTGATCAGAATGACAGTTGACATTTGTCTAGCCATGGTGGCTGGAGCAAATGGATCAAGGTTAGTTGGAACTTGCTGGATGGAGGGAAGGACAGTCAGGGCGAAAAAGAGGAGTCAAGTTGCAGTGAGCTGAGCAGGGCAGGAGGTGGAACTCTCGTGAGAGCACTGAGCACTGTGCCCCTTCTCACTGAGTTGTCCGCAGGCCTTGCCTAGGAAATCACATGGCTCTCAGGCTTTTGGTCACACTAGATAAGGTGCAGCTTCTATGAGAATCTCCCCAGTCAGAGAACCAGAAGTTCATTTCAGAGTCAGGAGCTCCAGGAAGCACCTCCAGCTCAAGGCAGGTCTGAGCTGACTTTTCAGACTGATCGAATTTTTTCTTTCCATTCCTTTGCCATTTAGGTCAAAGTGTTCTTTTGTAAACAACAGCCAGCTTTCTCAGAAAGTCAAGGGATCATGGGGACAGTTGTTCTAGGTGTTCTAACAGCTGCGTGGTGAGGGAAGCCTGTAGGCAGGTTCATCTTACTAGGGGTGGGGGTAAACTAGCACCTGTCTCTATCAGGTCCTTCCTCTCTGTTTTTTCTTTCATTGGTGTCCTCCCATCTGTCAGTCTTTCGGGTCTGTTGTCAGGGAACAAGAGGTGTGAGCCTGGGGAGATTCTAGAAATAAAAAGGTGGGAAAACCAATATTCTAGTTTTCCTAGTTAGAAAGTCTTTTTCCTCCATGTACCACATAAGTTCACTTAACATATATTTATTGAATGTCTACTTATTTCCAGGCACTGTTGTTGGCCCTGGGGAATGAGGAGTGAACATCACAGACAAAAATCCCAGTGCCTGTTGGAATTGTATTCTGGAGATACCTGCATGCACAGTTTATAAGCTTGGTTTGATTGAGTGAAAGTCTGGTTGCTACGTCTTGTTTGATAAGATTGCATTGAATTCTTCGCAAACACTGCTGTGGAAGTCATCTCCCCACTACACCGTGGTGTTTTTCTTTCCTGAAATCCCAGCACTGTGCTGAGCCATGTTGATTTCTTTCACTTCAGCAGCATCTCTCCAAAGCTCATAGATATCCAGATTTTATATGTGGATGGACCTTACTCGCAACATTACAGATGGAAATTCTGAGAGTCAGCGAGGGCCCATGTTCTGTGAAGGGCACACACCTGTCAGACACCAGCTGGGATCATAACTCCAGGCTCCTCCCCCATGTGTGCCTTGCCCCCTCCACCAACAACTCCTCTCATTGGCTCCTATCCTTTGGGTGACATTGTTGGGGTGGGAACTGCACTGCTAATAGTCTCACCCTTTTCAGAAGAGGAAATGTGTTCCCAGGGGATGCTGGGGCAGTGTCTGAGGCTGACAGTGGAGGCATTAGGACCAGACCCAGGGGGCTCAACTCTGATAGACAGCAGCAGCCAAACTGCTGCTTTGGCTGACTCTAGAGGACACATGACCTAGAAGACACTTCTGTCACCATCAAGCTGCTGGCTCCCTGTCCACAGCACTCTCCACCGGGTGGGCTTCTCTCTGGGCCTCTGTCGGCCTGTTTCTCTATCTACCTTTTTTTCTGAAACTGTCTGATTTTTGGTCTTTGTCTCCTTTCTGTTTATCTCTGTCTGGCTCTACCTCTGCTTTTCCTCTCCTTGGTTTTATGTCACTCCTTTCTCTCTCTGCCCCCACTCCTAGGCCTTCACATCCCCTACAGCAGTTTGAGGGGCTAGCTCAGAGAGAGCTCCTTCAGGTCTCAATTCTTTTTCAACAGCTCAGTCTGGGGGCTCAGAGGTGTACGGGGACCATGGGAGAAGCAGAGGGCGGGGCTTTGAAGGTGTCTAGAGAGTTTCTGCTGGAGCCAGAGCTGGAGGCACAGTGTCAGGCACTTTCCTGAGATCGCTGCCAGCTCCAGGGGTACATCCAGGCTGACCCCGGTTAACACACTACACACACCTCCCATGCCAGGCCCGAGGAGGGAAACTGAGCACGCAGGAGTGAAGGGCTGGGCATCTGGTTCTTTGTTAGCAATAGTGTGGGGACAAAGGAGGAAAAGGTGGGGAGAGCAGGTCCCAGCAGCTCTGCTCACTCAGCAAAGCCTATAGGACCAGGGATTTTTGAACAAAGGATGTTGATAAGTCTGATGTTTATTTTTATTTTTATTTTTTATTATCCTTACCCGAGGACATTTTTCCATTTTTGTTCAGATAGAGTGAAAGTTAGAGAGAGGAAGAAAGAGAGAGAGAAACATCGACGTGAAAGGGATACATCAAGTGGCTGCATGACCCTAACCAGGGCTGGGGATGAATTGCAATGGAGATATGTGTCCTTGACTGGAATCGAACCCTCAACTCATTGGTCCCAGGGCCAACACTCTAATCGCTGAGCCAAACTGGCCAGGGCAGTAAGTCTGATGTTTATACAGTTAACCTTTGAGCCACATGGGTTTGAATTACTTGGGTCCAGTTACAGACAATATTTTTAGTAAATAAAATAAATATATTTTCTCCTCCTCCTGATTTTCTTAATGACATTTTCTTTGCTCTAGTTTACTTTATATAAGAATGCAGTATATAATATATATGAAACATGTAAAATGTGAGTTAATTAACTGTTTATGTTATTACTAATGCTTCTAGCTAACAGTAGACTTTTAGTAAGATTTTGGGGATCAAAAGTTATATACAGATTTTCAACACTCCAGAGGATCGGAGCTGTAACCCTTGCTTTGATCAAAAGTCAAGTGTAAATACCTCTGAATGCTTTGTGATGATGGTCACAAGGACATTCTGGTACATATTTACATCATTTGTTTTCTAAGGGATGTCAGTAATAGCTTTAGGGTCCATGACCATGGATGCAGCCACTCTAGATCCTTGATCACTCTGACCATGAGTGTCCCAGGTCCTGTGGCCTCGGGTACCCTTGGTAGATTGTTTAGCTGGAGCTGGAGTGGACATGGACTGAGGTGACCTGAGTGTGTAGCTGTGGGGCCACCCTGGCAGGGCAGCTGCTGGGGCAGCTGGCTGGGCTGGACTGGAGGTGGGAGAAGGTGGCTAAAAGTGTGCTCTGGTTGGGCCGGGTTTGAACTGCAGTTGGCACAGGCTGAGGTGTTCAGGGTGCATGGCTCTGCAGCAATCCAGCACCATGACTGGTTGGACATGGAGCAGGTCTGGGCCAGGAGCATGGGGCATGATGGGCTTGTCTTTTTAAAAAATTGTTGACAGCTTGCTGCGGTTGTGTGGCAGATTGCCCAGAGGGTTTGAACTGAGTTTCCAACCATCCTGTCCAGGGGCAGTGGGAACATAAACAGTGGTGCTCTGGTGGCCGAGATCTTCCTGGAGCATGGCAGCAGGTGCCCACCTGTGCAGCACATGCTTTAGGGTTAGTAAGTGAATTTCCTTCAGGGATTATCTCAGTGCTCTTAAACTGCTGTTTGTTGACTGTGCCCCAGGGCAAGTGAGATTGTACCTGGGCCCATTTGAAAGCCCGCCACCCCAAAACCGTCTGCAAATACCTGTGTGCAATGTGGGCTTTCTGTCTTTACTATGTCTCTGTGTCCTCTATCTTGTCTATGTGGTCTCTCTACCATTTGTTGTGCAGAAGCTGTTTAATCAGCTTTTACTTCTTCAGGAGGAACTGCTCTACACGGAGCTGTATATTGATGTGTCTGAGGAAGAGGTGAGTTCAGGGTGTCCATGTGCTGCCATCTTACACCTGCCTTCTCCACATTTTTTCTTTAGCACAGTAGTAAAGCAAGGAGGTTTACATTTTTCTTTCCAATTGACGTAGAAGTGTATCAAATTAACAGTCAGAGTCTTCCTGATTTCTCATCTCCAGAAGCAACAATTTTATTTCAGCTTCTTTTGAATACATTTAATAGCTACGATTATAGGGTTGAATAACACACTTATTCCATTTTAAAATTTTTCAGTATTAGCAACAGGATCAATTGATTCCCCATAAAAGATGTAAAAAATTTAAGATATATCTGATAATCTGGAATGATCAGGCTGGCAATTTATACAACTGTGATCAATATACTAAAGATTCTAAAGGGAAATATAGACAATATACAAGAACCGATGGAAAATATAAGCAGAAAGTTGGAAACTCTAAGGAAGGAAATGCTAGAAATAAAAATATTATAATGAAATGAAGAATGCCTCTGATGAGGTCATCAGTAGATTAGATTCAGCCTAGAATCAGTGAACCTCAAGATATATTAATAGAAATTGGCAACTGAAAATCCAGAAGAATAGAATACTGAAAACATCACAACAGAATGTTCAAGAGTTTGGGATGATCACAAAAGATGTGATATACATGTGATGGGAACATCATAGGAGGAAGAGAAAACCAGTAAGAGAATAAATATGTAAAGTAATAATGGCGGAGAATTTTCTAAATCATTGATAGGCACGAAACCACAGATCCAGGGAACTCAGAGAACACAAGCAGGATAAGGGACAAAAGCCATATGAAGGTATTCAATTCATTTTTGGAACAGAGGAACATTCTATATGATACTATAATGTTGATGCATGCTATTTAGCATTTACCAAATTCACTGAACTATGCAACACAAAGAGTGAATGCTAACATACACTGTAAACTTTAGTTCCTAACAATGTATCCATATGAATGCATCAGTGTCAATAGATGTGCCACATTAATGGAAGATGTTGGTAATAAGAGAAACTATGTGGGGAATTAGGGATGGGGAGAGGGAGTGCATAGAAACCCTCTGTGCTTTCTGTGCAATATTTCCTTAAATCTAAAAATGATCTAAAATATAAAATCTATTAAAATGAATAGGAAAACCAGCAACTACATAAATATTTATAATAAACCTAACTAACCAAGGCCTCGTTCTGCATTTATAAAAACTCGTACAAATTAATAATGGAAAAGGGCAACACAATAAAAAATGGGCTCAATTTAAATTGACACTTCAAAAATACAAGTAGTTAAAAAACCCATAAAAAGAGGCTCAATTTTATCAGTCATTTAAGAAATGCAAATTAAAACCTAAGGAGATACCACTTCATGCTCACGGGAATGATTAGATCCATAGCCTGGCAATACCATGTTTTTGGGGAGCACGCGGGGCAGCTGGAACGTGCATATGTTGCTGGAGGGATGTAAACAAGCACCACCACTCTAGAAAATAGTTTGGGAATTTGTCATAATGTTTAAAATACGTCTTTGTATGACCCAATAATTTCTCTTTAGGTATTTATCCAAGGAAAATGGTCACATAAGTCCATAAAAAAACCTTGAATTAGAATGCTCTCACTAGCTTCATTTACTATAGCCCAAAAGGAAATGCTTACTATATATCTATGAATATGAAAATAAACTGTGGGGCACACATATAATGTACTTAGCTTTATATAAGGGACAGATTGGAGATATATGCAAAAATGTCCTGGGTAAATCCAAAACGTATTATTCTGAGGGAAAGAAGGTAGAAACAAATAGTACATTTTATCACCCTAAGAATATGAAGTCAAAGGTCAGGCAAATGAAACCTTGGGGACAGATGTAGAAACTAATGCTGCCTCTGGGGCAGGAGGAATGACTGAAGAGACACGAGGGAACTTCACAGGTGATGAAAACATATCTTGATTAGGGTTTGAGTGACAAGGGTGCATTCACTGCCAAAATTCATTGAACTTATGATGTGTTCAAATGCCCTTTCTTCAGTACAGCTCTATCAAAAATATTTAGAAGATGCAACATTTAAACTTAATATATTTATTTACAGCATATGTGACTTGACAAATATTTCTTAATCAGACTAATAAGTGCTGAGAGCTCTTTGGAATGAAAGGCAAATCTGACATAGACCTTGTCCTCAGAGAACATAGAGTCCACTAAGACCCATGGAAACCTGCTGCGGAGGATGGGAGAGCGCCAGAGAGGGAGAGTCAGGGCAAAGGCAGAGGGCTGGAAGGAGAGGGAGCACGTGAGAGTCTAGTAGAGGGCGTGTGAAAGGAACACAGGAAGGCAACATACCTCACACCTTACATATGCTTTGACGCTGGTTTATCTGGTTATAAACATTAATTCATGCTTGCAAAGGCTGAAAATGGTGAAAACAATGAACTTAAAGGGAATGACTCATATATGGTAAATGGGGATTTAACACAGACTTGAATTGAAAACCATCATTTGTTCCTGCATTAATTCGTTTATTCAAGCAATATTTATGTTGCCAGGGAAGTAGTCTAAGGCCTGCCGAAATCCAGGAAGACTCTCACTGGGGCTTGATTGAACTTTAATTCTTACACTTAATAGAGACAGGTTGTAGGGGAAAGACCACAGAAATTGGCAAAAGTGTAATGTCCCTGTAGCTCCATCAAGTGCAGTGATGAAAGGAATTTAGACCTTTCCTGCCCTCCTTCATCTTCTGCTGAAGTTGGGCTTCTCCAAAAGTGGGAAGAGTCCTGGACCCAGAGTTGGCAAAGCTTGCATGGGGGTGCAGTGAGGCCTGGTGAGTGTCCTTCACACATGCACTGTGTGTGTTTAACCCACACAGTCTCACTTCACCCTCAGGAACTGGCTTGCTGTGTGAACTGTTTTAATTACGGGGCCAGAGTCCACACAGAAAGAAAACCAACAGAACTGATAGGGACAAAGCTGGCTCTCAAAGTCACGTCTGTCTGAACAAAGCAAGACTCTGAATCAGGACCCCAGAGTGCTGCCCGACATCTCCAGGGTTCCCTGAGGAAGGCTTTCTCCATGTTCCTGCACCTCAGGAGTGTCCTGCAGGGCCCTCTGCAGAGCCAGCCTCAGGGGCTGTCGCCCCCTCCGCCATCGCTGCCTAAAGGAGCCAACGATGAGATAAATGATGGGGTTGGTACAGCTGTTGACACTGGACAGAAGAACTACAGCCAGGTAAACAGGAAAAGGAAAATAATATAAATTCCAGTAGTTGAGGAACCAGTTGATACCGAAGGGCAGGCCGCAGAGGAGGAAGACCAGCACTGTGAGCATGAGGGTCACGTAGAGCCTGGTCAGTGGCACCCGCTGGGAGCCACACAGCAGTCTAGTGATCAGGGTCAGGCTGGACCCAGAGAGAAGCACAAATGACAATATCAGCCATGCAGCACTGGTGTAATCCAACACTGGACACCAAAAAGCATACGGGTACCAACCCAGGAAACTACAGTACATCACTTCCAGGATGCTCAGCAGCAGGGGCAGGGCCCAGAGGAGGGCACACGTGATGGCTGACATGTGTCTGGGGCGGCGGCAGCGGTACCAGATGGGCCACAGGACCGACAGGCAGCACTCTGTGCTAATGGCGCTGAGCATGCTGAGGCCTGAGATGTAGGCGAAGATGAACACAGTGAAGACAATCACATGTGTATGAAAGGAGGTGAGATACCATGCTACAATTCTATTCAGGGAAAGTATAATCAGGCAGCAGAGGAAGAGGCAGTCGGCTCCCGCCAGGTTGAGGATGTAGACGGAGAAGGGGTTCCTCCGCATGCGGAAGCCCAGCAGCCAGAGCACCACGGCGTTTCCTGCCAGCCCAGCCAGGGCAACGATGACCGTCTGTAAATCCAGGATTAGAATCACCGCATCCTGAGTTTCTTCACCTCCTCTTCCTGGTCTGAGTTTATTCCACAGGGCTGTGTCAGATGGAGGCATGCTGGGATACCCTGCACTGGTGCCCCTGGAACAGAAACAAGACTTAGCACCTAGGGTGACATCACTGGTCTACTGGCCACCCTGCTCCGTGGGAATCTCAGTCCTGTTACAGAGCAGGGAAATGTTGGTTTGCATGATGAAGTACCAAAGTCTTCACAGCCTTGGAGTCCTGGAACCTGGATTCAAACCCAGTTCTCTCTGACTAGAGTCAGGGCTCTCTCACTGCAACACAGGCCGCTGCAGACACGGGGACCTTCTGTAGTCCAAACCCTCCACTCACAGTCCTAGACCATGTCATGTCTGCAGGGGCAGGAGGAGAATAGCCTGGACAGGTAAATGTGTGATGACCCCAGGACTCAGAGCTCAGCATTGCATCTTTTCTGGGACTGAGATTTCCTTTAAAGGGCTAGAAGTTGGCAGCCCAGCCATGACCTCTGTGCTACCTCAGTTACTGAATGTCCATCCTACAGAAAGGAGATCAATGATTGAGGGTTATGAATGGAACACAGCCTCTTACTAAGAGAGGTAAGAGTAGGACCAGTCTTCTTGTGGTGGAAATGGCCGAGTGTATCATCTATATGAGGAAGGAAGTACTTCTCCTGTACAGTAGTGTGTCTAGCTATGTGTGGGACACAGTTTAAGTCATTCTTATAATGGATTTCTTTCTAGCGCAGCCAAAATCATAAATGTAAAATACTTATTAATAGCCATGTTTTCCGACCGTAAAACAATAACAACAGCCACAAAATTAACTACATTTTATTTGCAAAGCATTTACAATGATAGTGAGAGATTATTCTAAAGAAAGTGACACCCAATAGAGACGTGCAAAGAGTCAAACAAACTGAGGAGATAAGATGAGAAATTGATCCAACCACACTGAAGGAGAGAGAGAGTGTGAGAGTGAGAAAGAAGAATCAACTGTTAGGAGATGACAAGAAGAGATGGATTTTATTCATTTACCATCAAAACTCATTTCCTTCTATCCACCCTCCTCTGCATCCTGATGGGATCTGTCTCTTTGCCTCACTACTGGGCTCCCTTTACCACTGGTTCCTTGTTGCTCTCAGAAAAGGGAGACACTGGCAGGTGATTGGAGGGCATGAGGAGGACGATTGAGGTTTTTACCTCCCTGGCTCTCAGCTGCCAGGCTGTGAGTGGGCCATGGTGGTGTTACTGTACCTAAGTACATAGCCCCTGTCTGTTGGCCTTTCTTATGGTCACAGTAACAACCACAGCTCCAGCCCCACTCTCCCTGAGTCCTGGGGACTTATCTTTTCCTTTACCCTTCCGGATGCACTAGGACAGTAGCTCCCTATTATGACTTATCTTTAAGGGTCTCGGCATCCTTTATCAATTTCCCTTAGTCTTGTTTACCCCTTTGTACACAGTCCCTTTATTATACTCTCTTCTATTACCCCATTAGTTTGTGTTTGTGTTTTTCTTTTTCGTTTCCTGGGAGACGCCGGTGATAATCATATAACACACACACACACACACACACACACACACAAGCACACACACACACACACAAGCACACGCATGCACAAGCACACGAACAAATAAACCCGCTGAACAGGAAGCCTATCTGTGGAACCTGAGGTTACTAACAACAATTCAGGTTTGAAAACAATGTCTGTGAAGCAGAAAGGACCTCGTTGGCCTAGTGTGTGTCTCCCACGGTCTAAGCTACCAGCACCCCATGCTTCCCTGAAGGAGTTTCATTTGTCTGGACTCTCTCTGATGGGTGCCCATTGCTCCTTGCATGTCCCACCTCAAGAAGGAGTTGTGAGCTATGGACTAAGATGGAGAAAACACAACTGCCTTTAAAGAAGATATAGTTCTGAGCTAATACTTACTTGAGTTCCATCTTCTAGTTGAAGGTGGCGAGGAGAAAAAGAAGAGCTCTTCAGGGAGTGTGAATAGCAGAGAATACTTTTCTGCGCTCTGGATGGGAGGTCACTGCTGGACCAAGAGTGAAACCTCATGAGCGAGAGAGGCTTATCAAGAAGCTGGGCAGCCCCTGTGGTTTCCTGCACAAGGGGCACTGGCAAATGAGATTTGGAGATGTGAGACAAGGATCTCACGAGACATTTCTCATTTGTCCTGACTCCAATGACTTATCTCTTCCTCTCTCCATCTTAACCTCATACGATCCCCTCCCTGTGAGGAATGGCTGGACTGGAGCCTCTCGCTGCCCCCTGTGAGCCTGTGCAGGAAGCCCACCCACCAGGCAAGCTGAGCGTCCACAGCTAAAGAAGGGTTTGCTTGGCATTCAGGGCCCTGCATGGCCTGGCTCATCTGATCAGTTTCCATTTACTCCCAGAAGTAATGTATGTACATTATTTTATTTCAGAGGACACCAGAGTATATAGAATGATATATAAAGTCTGTCCTAATCTTGATTCCCAATAGGAACTGATATTTACAGTTTCATTTTAGCTCTTTTACAAATTATTTTATAGCTTTACATAACTAAACTTCATTTCTACTTTTAATTTATCAATATTAACAACTGTGTATATTGTGTTCCCTTATGAAAGATGAGGAATTTAGCACACCAATACACTACCTGTCACCTTTCTCTCTCTGCTCACGACATTTGTTAGCTAGATTATTTTCACATGATGTGGGGACAGACAGTGTTATCCCCCTCACGTCCTATGACTTCCTTTCCCGAGCCAAGGCCACAGCCAAATTGAGTTACATGGCATTTCCATTTAAAACTTAACTGTGAAGGCTTTTAAACAATCAGGAAAATGTTTCCACTCATTTCTGCATTTACTCAGCTGTACTGTGTGCCATGCTGTGCCAGGCCCTGTTCCCGGCAGGGAAGATGCAGTGAGGAATCACACACAGGACGATGCCCGCACCTTCCAGAGGAGTGGTGGACTCTCCCTGGGGTGAGTGTTGATGGACAAGAGTTTGAGACTCAGCATTAGGGCCTCCACCCTCTGGACCCTGGGAGATGAGGAGGGCCCAGCCAACGCAGTAGGAAGAAGCAGCTCCTGAAGGAGGGGAAAAGAGGGGAGCATAGTATCCTGAGGCTGAACTGAGAAACTGATTTGAGAATATGGGAGTGAGCGATAGCCTCAATCTGACTTAGAGACTGAATAAGATGAAGACTAGAAATTAAACTTGGGAAATGCAATGTCGAGTCTTTGCAGATCGTGACAGTCTTGGTTTCAGTGGATGGCGAGGCTGGAAGATTGAAGGAGTGGGTTTAGGAGAGAATGGTAGGACATGTGATAGTCCAGCTGGAAAACCCCAGAGAAGCTACTGACCATCAGCACAGTGAGAGACAGCTCAGAGTGATGGCTGGGAACAAAATTCCTCTACAGATATCAATAGCTATCTTATGTATTGAATAAATGAGAACATTTAATAAAATGAAACATCAGCTACTTCTGGAGAAAATAGAAAGCATTGAGAACTGAGCAGCTCTAACAGATATTAGAGGCTATTGAGAAGCATCAGTGAGAAGAACAATGTTGTGTTAACATACAAACAGGTAGAGAGATGGATGGAGCTGGGCACAAAGTCTCAGGAATCACTATAATTTCATATGGACTTCACTCTGTTAGAGTGAAAGGCAAAGCAATGAACTATTTTATAAATGTTATGGGCAACTGGGAAGCCATCTAGAGTAAAACACAGCAGGCATCACACCTCACATCTTCCACCCTGTTACAGTTCAAATGGATCCTATATTTAAATATGAATAAGAAAATTATCTAGAGTTTAATGCAAACATGAGAAAATTATATTGTAGCCTTGGATTGAAGAAGGTCTTTCTAACTATGACACAAAACTCAGACAGCATAAGTGAAATATTTTTTTAAAAACTTTGAGACATTAATAATAATTTTTCTACATGGGATAGGCCACAATCAGCAAGTAAAACAGCAAACTGGATAAATATTTACAATGCATACCTTGGACTGAATACTAATATAATGTGCAGTATATCTATCTATATGTAGCTCTATATCTATCTCTACATCTATATATATGTATCTATTTCCCAGACATATCTCACAAAGCTCCCTAATAACAGACAAGGACATGACCAACTCGTTCCTAGATGTCTATATTTCTTTAATGACAAAAATGCAAAATCACACACATGATGTCAAAAGATAATTAAAACTCCATTGAGAGACTTCCAATCAAGACAGTTCCATAGGTAAACACAGTACCTGCCTCCTCCCACAACCACATCAGAATTACAACTAAACTACAGAGCAGCCATCCTTCAGAACCGCCTGAATTTGAGCTGAATGGAATTACGAAATTAAAGAAGATGACAAATCGATACTGTTAGGAAGGGCAGAGGCGAGGATGGGCTGCTTCCTCACCCACGTGTGGTAGATAAAATCAGGAGGGATACCTAGGCTGTGAAGGTTCTCCCTGAGGAGTGAGGGGTCCCCATTCCACAGCAGGCCCCCAGCTAAGGTTTCCAGTGCCAGGAAGTGATGTCCCCATAACTTCTGGCTGTGAAAACCAATGGAGATTGAGGCTGAGGGAGGCTGAGGCTGCTGGAGCCTGGGGCAGTTCATCTTAAAGGGCTGTAATAGGGATTTACTCAGACTTGCTCCCTCCAGGCTCCAGTACTGGGGAGACAGCTTGAAAGGCACCAGAAACATACGGGGGGAAACTGAGTTATTTGGCATCCAGGTGAGAGCAGAAGGGGCAGGATTTTTCTGGACAGATGTGCTGGTGGAGGCTGTTGTTCCTTTGATGAGCCCTTCACTCACCGTCCAGCAAACAGGTGCCATATCTTGGACTCTATTCACCTGGTTAACACTGTTAACCCTGCCTTGATGATTCCCTGAGGCACTGTCCCACCTAACATTCAGTGTCACCCATGCTATTTCCAGTGTCTTTACCGTAGTACTGGCCTGTGTGGGCTCATGCTTTGGATTTTCCCAAAATCTTTCAAACAGGGAGCATCTGGCCTTAGTCAGTCCCACACCTCTCGATAAGTGGCTCTAAGCTGGGCACTAGCAGCAGCTGGCCTTGGTACACAGCTTAGCCTCTCCTGGGAACCTCAAAGTTTAGTACAAGAATCAGACATCTGTAAATCGCTTTGTAGCATATGCCTGTTGGCCCCAGGTAGAACACAGGTAGTGAAAGACGTTTGCCTGTGCCCCCTGAGAGGCTCCAGAGCCAACACACCCAGTTGATAGCTTCAGACCACATCAAAGTACCACAACCCAACCACCTCCAGAAGTGATACACTCAAGTTTTGGACTCAGTGGGTAGCAGAAACCTGCTTGCCCTGTGTGATGGGACCCTGCACAGCTGATCCTCCAAGGTGATCAGATGTCAGTGGTCAATGGTCACAGCTAGTTCTTAAGCTGATCAGTCTGTGTAAAGCTCTCACAATGACGTGCCAACAGCAATCAAGACTCGATTACAACAGACGGATGTACAATCCACATGGGGTACACCTCCAGAGCTCAACTTGGGTGATATGGGAGGCTGGGCCACTGTACTCTACAGAATACCTACTACAATAAGTCACCCTACCAGCTAAGGAGACATAGCAACTCTACCTACCTAATGGAAACAAACACAGGGAGGCAGCCAAAATGAGGAGACAGAGAAACATGTCCAACATGAAAGAACAGAACAAAACTCCAGGAAAAGAACTAAGTGAAATGGAGATAAGCAATCTAACAGATACAGAGTTTAAATCACTGCTTATAAGGATGCTCAGTGATCTTAGTGAGGGCCTCAAGTGCAGAAAAAAAGGACCAATCAGAAATGAAAGATGCATTAACTGAAAGAAAGAAAAATTTACAGAGTATGGACAGCAGAATAGGTGAAGCCGAGAATCAAACCTTCAATTGGGGATATTAGGAAGCTAAAAACACCCATCAGAACAGCCAAAAGAATCCACAAAAATTGGGATGATGTAAGTTGCCTCTGGGATAACCTCAAGAGTGCCAACATTCACATCATGGGGGTGCCAGAAGAAGAAGAGAAACAGTAAGAAATTGAAAGCCTATTTGAAAAACCAATGATAGAAAACTTCCCTAACTGGATGAAGGAAACATACATACAAGGCCAGGAAGCATAGAGAGTCCCAAAGAAGATAAACCCAAAGAGGTCCACACCAAGACACATCATAATTAAAATGCAAAAGTTTAAAGACAAAGAGCGAATGTGAAAAGGAGCAATAGAAAAGCAGTTAGTTACCAATAAGGAGCTCCCAGAAGACTGTAGCTGATTTCTCATGAGACTATGCAAGCCAGAAGGGAGTGGCAAGAAATGTTCAGTGATGGAAATCAAGGACCTACAACCAAGATTACTCTATCCTGCAAAGCTATCATTTAGAACCTATAGACATATAAATAGCTTCCCAGACAAGAAAGAGCTAAAGGAGTTCATCAACACCAAACCAGTATTATATGAAATGTTGAAGGGTCTTCTTGAAGAAGAAGAAGATAAAAAATATGAACAATAAAATGGCAATAAATACTTATTTATCAACAATTGAAACTACAAACCAAATGAACAAGCAGAACAGAAAGACTCATAGATAGAGAACTTTTTGATGGTTCCCAGATGGGAGGGGGGTTGAGGGGGTGGGTGAAAAAGGTGAAGGATTAAGAAGTACAAATTGGTTGTTAGACTGATGAACCTTAGAGAAAATGGGGGGTTCAGGAAAAGATAAACCAAAGAACTTATATGTATATGCATAGCCAGTGGACACAGACAATTGTGTGAAAAAGGCAGGAGAGGGTTGGGAGTGGGAAGGAAGGGGGTCAAGGGGGGGAAAATGGGGACTTCTATAATACTTTCAATGATAAAGATAAATTATTTTCTTTTTAAAAAGAAACTCCACTGAGATATTTCACCTTCATATTCTTATATATCCATTAGCCTAATGCTCTGTGCTTCAGGACTCATGAGGAACAGGGCACTCTTATGTAATCAGCTGTCCCAAGCAAATCTCTGTTTGAAAAGGGAAGCTGCTCACATGAGGTTCTCACAGGGACCCACACTGGTAGGAGACGCTGCCACACGCTGTGAGTTTAGTCAGCAGGCATTAATTCCTTCATCTCACCAGAAACTGTCCTCTAATCTCTCAATTTGTAAAAGATTTCATCAAAAAGTGGGAGCAGCACAGGAAATCCTTCTGTACTGCCCGAAACATCAGTGACATGATTACGGATCACGTTATTTCTCCTCACTGGTCTGGAAGGTTTACATCTATGTCAATTTTTCAGGTATTTGCCATAGCTATGGAACACATTTTTGTGAAAGCTAAAGAAATCAGTATTTTTAACCTGTAAAAGGGTCCACTTTTACAGGCTTATGCAAATCAGGAGAAGGTGCCCTTCTGAAGCTGATGCAGCCCTGATCTTGCCCATGTGTGAAGAGAAATGTTCCCCTTCCTTCCCAGTACTCACAGCCCTGTTCCTTCCAGTACTCAGAGCCCTGCACCTGACACAAGGGTTAACCAGCGGATGGTACATCAGCTCCTTTCTCCTCCTCTGCCTTTGGTTGGTGCAGCGCACAAACCGTACATCTGTCCACAGAAGACTGCCCTCATCATGAACAACTCCAAGACCTTAGGAATCTTCAACCTCTGTTTCTGGCCTCCTACACTACTGTGCTCCAGGAGTGAATTTTGACTCTGTTCCACCCCAAGGAAACAAACACTTTGTTTTAAATCGTCAGTGTTTGTTTGAATGTATTCCCATAATCTCCAATATTTCTGGTCACCTCTCCATTTCACATCTCATATCCTCCATTTCTCAGTACTCATTCTTCAGGAGATTGTGATGAATCTAAACAAAAAGGTCCCTTGTCTCTGGGGAGGCTCCTCTCTCTGTTACTCCACCAGTCCCCTTGATCTGACTTACGAAAGAGAACAGAGACCTCAACTAAGGCTCTGTCTGAGGCCAAATTTGATTTCAGAATGACTGTCATTGATCACCTCCTTAACCCTTTCAAAGGCTCCCATTTTCATCACTTTGATATCCTCATCAATCTAGGTCTCATTTCAAAGCCCAAAAACTTGGGTTATGAATTCTTTCCATTAGATTAGATAATGTGGGGTAATATTATGTAGAAAGTCCCCACAGAGAATATTTTGTTTGTAGAGTGTGTATGAGTGTGTTTGTTTAGCTGATTTTTGTGCATAAGCTGCACAGGTATATTTTGGGAGGGCGTTGCTCTTCCTGGGTCCAGGGCTGTTCTCATTCCACTCCATGTGCCATCACTGCAGCTGAAAGCCCAGCAGATGTAATGGAACCAAGGGGTGGAAGGGTCCTTATGATGTCTCATGATCTCTAGATTTGCTATGCCTGGAGCTGGTTTCTCTAGCAGATTCTCAGTCATTTGAATCACTAGCAATCCATTTTTGTTTAAACTAATTATATTTCACTGTTTTTTGATCATGCAGCCACAAACATATCCATATGACAGGATATAACACATAGTCATTTAAGCATCTCAGTACATATTTCTCTCCCTTTGCACTGTGAGTGCTTTGAGAATAGTGAACATGTCTGTGTGTCTCTGTGCCTAGAACATTGCCTGGCCCAATGAACAGTAAAATTTTATTTATTTATTTCATTTATTTTATTTTATTTATTTATTTATTTTTATTGTTCAAAGTATTTTCACTATTCACCCCCTCCTGCCCGCCCCCCCTCCTGCCTTTCTCAGCCTAGTGTCCATGTTGATTGGTTGTGCATATATGAATATAAATGGTTTATCTCTTGGGTTATCTCTTCCCTCCCCTCCCAACCCCCATCCCTCTGAGGTTTGTCAGTCTGTTTCATACTTCCATGATTCTGGATTTCTTTTGTTTGACGGGTTATTTTGTTCATTATGTTCCACAAATAAGTGATATCATGCAGTACTTGTCTTTCTCTGACTGGCTAATTTCGCTTAGCATAATACTCTCCAGGTCTCTCCATGTCATCTCAAAGGGTAAGAGATCTCTCTTTCTTGCAAGCTGCATAGTGTTCCGTTTTGTAAATGTACCACAGTTTTTTTATCCACTCATCTACTGATAGGCCCTTGGGCTGTTTCCATGTGTTAACTATTGTAAATAGCACTGCTATGAACATAAGGATGCATGTATTCTTTCTGATTGGTGTTTCAGGCTTCTTAGGGTATATTCCAAGAAGTGGGATCACTGGGTCAAATGGTAGTTCCATTTTTAATTTTTTGAGGAAACACCATATTGTTTTCCATAGTGGCTGCACATGTCTGCATTCCCACCAACAGTGTGCTAGGGTATCCTTTTCTCCACATCCTCGCCAGCATTTGTTGTTTGAGGATTTGTTGATGGCAGCCATTATTGCAGGTGTGAGGTGATATCTCACAGTCATTTCGATTTGCATCTCTCTGATGATTAGAGATGATGATCATTTTTTCATATGTCTCCTGGCTTTTTGTATGTCCTGTTGGGAGAAGTGTCTATTCAGGTCCTCCACCCATTTTTTAACTGGATTGTTTCTCTTCCTTCTGTTGAGTTGTATGAGTATTCTATATATTTTGGATATTAATCCCTTATCCGATGTATTGTTGGCAGACATGTTTTCCCAGTGAGTGTGTTCCCTTTTCATTTTGATGCTGGTTTCTTTTGCTGTGCAGAAGCTTTTAAGATTGACGTAGTCCCATTTATTAAATTTTTCCTTTGTTTCTCTTGCCCTAGGTGATGTATCAGTGAAAATTCCTCTACATATGATGTCTATGAACTGTTTGCCTAATTTTGTTCTAGGATTTTTATGGTTTCATGGGTTACATTTAAGTCTTTTATCCATTTTCCGTTTATTCTTATGTATGGTGTTAGTTTGTGGTCTAGTTACTTTTTTTTGCATATACTTGTGCAATTTTCCTAGCACCATTTATTGAAGAGACTGTCTTTTCTCCATTGTGTGCTCTAGCCTCCTTTGTCGAATATTAATTGTGCATACTGTCTTGGCTCCATATCTGGGTTCTCTGTTCTGTTCCATTGATCTATATGCCTGTTCTTGTTCCAGTACCAGACTGTTTTGATTATGATGGCTTTGTAGTATAACTTAATATCTGGTATGTAATCACTCCCATTTTGTTCTTTTTCAGAATTACGGTGACTATTCGGGGTCTTTTTGGTTCCATATAAACCATAGGAATGCTTGTTCTAGATCTGTGAAATATGCCATTGGTACTTTAATAAGGATTGCATGGAATCTGTAGATTGCTTTGGGTAGTATGAATATTTTAATGGTGTTGATTTTTCCAATCTATGATTATGGTATATATTTTCACTTTTCTATATCTTCTTCTATTTCTTTTTCCAATGTCCTGTAGTTTTCTGAGAACAGGTCTTTTACCTCCTTGGTTAAGTTTATTCCTAGGCACTTTCATTGTTGTTTTTGCAATGGTAAATGGGAGTTTTTGTTTGTTTGTTTGTTTCCCTTTCTGAGTGTTCATTATTGATGTATAAGAATGCCATAGATTTCTGGATGTTAATTTTGTATCCTGCTACTTTGCCAAATTCATTTATTAAATCTAGTAGATTTTTGATGGAGTTTTTATGGTTTTCTATGTACAATATCATGTCTTTGGCGAATAGTGATAGTTTCACTTCCTCATTTCTGATTTGGATCCTTTTTATGTTTTCTTCTTGTGTAATTGCTGTGGCTAAGGCTTCCAGTACTATGTTAAATAAGAGTGGCAAAAGTGGGCATCCCTGTCTTTTCTTGTTCTTATGGGAAATGCTTTTAGTTTTTGCCCATTAAGTATATGTTGACTGTAGGTTTTTCATATATAGCCTTTATTATGTTGAGATATGATCCCACTACCCCACATTGCTAAGTGTTTTTATCAGAAATGGGTGCTAAATTTTGTCAAATACTTTTTTAGCTTCTATTGATATGATCATATGGCTTTTATCTTTCATTTTGTTTATGTGATGTCTCTCATTTACTGATTTACAAATATTGTACCAGCCTTGCATCCCTGGAATAAATCCCATTTGGTCATGTGAATAATTTTTCTAATGTATTCCTGGACGGATTTGCTAATATTTTGTTTAGGATTTTGGCATCTATGTTCATCAACAATATTGGCCAATAGTTTTCTTTCTTTGTAGTGTCTTTATCTGTTTTTGCAATTAAGATTATGCTGGCCTCATAATATGTGTTTAGAAGTCTTCCTTCTTCTTGAATTTTTCAAAATAGTTTGAGGAGAATGGGTGTTAGTTCTTTGAATGTTCAGTAAAACTCTCCTCTGAAGCCGTCTGGTTTGGGGATTTTGTTTGCAAGTCTTGATTACATGTTCAATTTCCTGAGTTGTTATTGGTCTGTTCAAGTTTTCTATGTCTTTCTGGTTCAGTTTTGGGAGACTCCCTGATTTTAGAAATTTGTCCATTTCATCTAGATTGTCCTATTTGTTGGCGTATAATTGTTCAGGGTATTTTTAAACAATCCTTTGTATTTCTGTAGTGTCAGTAGTTTATCTCCTTTTTTGTTTCAGATTTTGTTTATTTAAATTTTCTCTCTTTGTTTTTTTTTTTTGTTGTTGTTGTTTTTTTTTTTTTTGCTGAATCTTGCTAAGGGTTCCTCAATCTTGTTTGTGTTTTCAAAGAACCAGTTCTTTGTTTCATTGATCTTTTGAATTTTTTTTCTCTCTCTTGTCATTTATTTCTGCTCTGACCTTTACTATTTCTTTCGTTCTACTTGCTCTGGGGTTTTCTTTTTGTTTACTTTCTAGTTCTTTAAGTTGTAGGGTTAGATAATCAAGTAGAAATTATTCCTGTTTCCTGAGGTCGGCCTGTAGTGCTATGAACATCCCTCTCAACACTGCTTTTGATGCATCCCATAGATTTTGTGTTGTTGTGTGTTCATTTTCATTGGTTTCCAGGAAATCTTTTATTTCTTCCTTCACCTCCTTGGTAATCCATTCATTGTTTTTTAATATGCTATTTAGCCTCCATGTGTTTGAATGTTTTTGAGTGTTTTTGTTGTAATTAATTTCTAGTTCCATGCCATTGTGGTTGGAGAAGATGCTTGATATGATTTCAATATTCTTGAACTTACAGAGACTTTGTTGGTGCCCTAACATGTGATCTATCTTTGAGAATGTCCCATGTGCACTTGAGAAGAATGTGAACTCTGCCGTTTTGGGGTGTAATTCTCTGTAGTTATCTACTAAACCCATTTGATCTAGTGCATCATTTAAAGTCTCTGTTCCTTGTTAATATTTTGTCTAGAGGATCTACCCAGTGATGACAGTGGGGTGTTGAAGTCCCCTGCTATGATTGTATTGCTGTCGATTTCTCTTTTGAAGTCCTCCAGAATTTTAAAAATATATTTTGGTGCTCCTATATTGGGTGCATATATGTTTGCCAAGGTTATATAGATCCTGTTGGATAGATCCTTTCAATATTATGCAGTGGCCTTCTTTGTCTATAGTATGGCCTTCATTGTGAAGTCCATTTTATCAGATATGAGTATTGCTACCTTAGCTATTTTTTTTCTTTTTGTGTGCTTGGAAAAATTTTTTCCATCCTTTCACTGTCAACCTATGTGAGTCTTTTGTTGTGAGGTGGGTCTCTTGTAAGCAACGTATATATGAGCCATGCTTTCTTATCCATTCAGCTACTCTGTCTTTCGATGGGAGTGTTTAATCTGCTTACGTTTAAGGTTATTTTTGATATGTACTTATTTATTGCTATTAATATTTATTATGATTTTTTTGTCTCCCTATTTGTTCTGCTTGTTACAACACTCCTTTTAACATTTCTTGCAGTACTGGTTTGGTGCCAATATATTTCCTTAGCCTTTTTTCCTCTTAGCAGCTCTTTATTTCACCTTCTATTTGGAATGATAGCCTTGCTGGATAGAGTAGTCTTGGATTCAGATTTTTGTTTTTTATTACCTTGAATACTTCATGCCATTCCCTTCTGGCCTGTAGTGTTCCTGTTGAGAAAATAGCTCATAGCCTTGTGAGTGCTCCTTTGTAGGTATCCTATTACTTATATCTTGATGCCTTTATGATTCTCGCTTTGTCCTAAATTTTTAGCATTTTGATTATAATGTGTCTTGGTGTGGGCCTCTTTGGGTTCTTCTTACTTGGGGCTCTCTGTGCTTCTTGAACTTGTATGCCTTTTTCCTTCACCAAGTAAGGAGAGTTTTCTGTCACTATTTCTTCAAATATATTCTCTAGCCCTTGCTGATTTTCTTCTCCTTCTGGACCTCCTATGATGTTGATGTCATTACATTTCATATTGTCCCACAGCTCTCTTAAGCTGTCCACTTGTTTTTTAATTGTTTATTCTCTTTGCTTCCTGATAGGGTAATTTTTTCTACCTTTTTTTCTAATTCACTGATTCAATCATCGGCTTCCTATACTCTGCTTGTTATTCTTACCAATGTTTTTTTTTTTTTCCTCATGTTTATTGTTGAATGTATTACAGATGTCCCCCCATTTTTTCCCCATTGACCACTTCTCCCCAATCTACCCCCCTCCTGCCTTCCCCACACTATTGTCAGTGTCCATTGGTTATGCATATATGCATAGAAGTTGTTTGGTTTATCTCATCCCACCATCCCTCCCTTCTTCCCTTTGAGGTTCATCAGTCTAACAACCAAATTGTACATCTTAATTCCTTTCTCTTTTCCACTCATCCCTGCAACCCCCACCCATTTGGCAAGCAACAAAATGTTCTCTGAATTTATGAGTCTGTTTCTGTTCTACTTGCTCATTTTGTTTGTAGATTTAATTGTCGAAAGATATGTATTAATTGCCATTTTATTGTTCATATTTTTGTTCTTCTTCTCCTTCAAGAAGACCCTTCAACATTTCATATAGTACTGGTTTGGTGGTGATGAACTCCTTTAGCTTTTTCTTGTCTGTGAAACTCTTGATATGTCCATCGATTCTAAATGATAGCTTTGCAGGATAGAGTAATCTTGGTAGTAGGTCTTTGCTTTTCATCACCTTGAATATCTCTTGCCACATCTTTTTGGCCTGCAGTTTCTTTTGAGAAATCAGGTGACAGTCTTATGGGACCTCCTTTGTAGGTAACTAACCACTTTTCTCTTGGTTCTTTTAAGATTCTCTCTTTGTATTTAACCTTTGGCATTTTGATGGTGATGTGTCTTGGTTTGGACCTCTTTGGGTTCATCTTGTTTTGAACTCTCTCTGTTTCCTGGACTTGTATGTCTGTTTCCCTTACCAAGTTAGGGAAGTTTTCTGTCATTATTTTTTCAAATGGGTTTTCAATTTCTTGCTCTCTCTCTCTTCTCTCTCTCCTTCTCCTTCTCCTATGATGCAAATGTAGGCATGCTTGAAGTTGTCCTAGAGGCTCCTTACACTATCCTCATTTTTTTTGGATTCTTCATTCTTTTTGCTGTTCTGATTGGGTGTGTTTTGCTTTCTTATATTCCAAATTGATGACTTGCTTCTTGGCTTTACCTACTCTACTATTGATTCCCTGTAGATAATTCTAAATTTTAGTTAGTGTATCCTTCATTTCTGACTGTCCTTTTTATGTTTTTTATGTTCTCACTAAGCTCCTTGAAGGTCTCACTAAGTTCTTTGAGTGTCTCACCAGGGTTTTTGAGCAACCTCATAACCAGTGTTTTAAACTCTGCACCTGATTGCTTGCTTATCTCCATTTTGTTTAATTCTTTTCCTGGAGTTTTTTTATTTTTTATTTTTATTTGGGACATGTTTCTTTGCCTCCTCATTTTGGCTGATTCCCTGTGATTACTTGTAAGTGTTATGTAGAGTTACTATGTCTCCAGGCTTCATATGGTGGCCTATTGTTTTAGGTGTTCTGTAGGATCCAGGGGCAGAGCCTCCCTGATCACCCAGCTGGACTCTTGAGGTGCACCCCTAGTGTAGACTGTACACCTTCTGTTGTAATTGAGTCTTGATTGCTGTTGGCATGTCAATGGGAGGGATTTACTCAGGCTGATGAGCTGCAAGGACTGGCTGTGCCCACTGACCACTGGCCTGTCACTCCCTTGGAGGATCAGCTGTGTAGGGGCCCACCATACAGAGTAAGACTTACTTCATCAGGGCTATAGTATCCACTGAGTCATCTCATTGAGTGTGTCACTTGTGGAGGTGGTTGGGTAGGGATGTTTCGATGTGGTCTGAAGTTGTCCACTGGTTGTGCTTGTTCTGAGGCAAGGTCAGCCACTGCCTGTGTTTTACCCAGGGCCACCCAGCATAAGCTACAAAGTGATCTGCCGATGGCTGCTTCTTGTGCTGGGATTGGAGGTGCCCAGGAAAAGCCAAGTTGTGAACCAAGGCTGGCTGCATTTACTGTGGGCCTGGTGCTACTTCATGAGAGGTATGGGGCTCACTGCAACCAGATGCTGCTTGTTTGGGAGATTTTAGGAATCTCTGAAGCAGAATCCAAGGCAGGCCAAACCTATGGTAAAGCCTTTGGAAACAGCTTGGGTAGGCCCGAAAGTTGGGTGGTGCAGAGTCTCAGGGAATCACCAAGGCCAGGCAAACAGTATGAGTTAGGTTGCTGGAGTCCCAGATATGATGTCTATCTGCTGCTCTGGGGAAGGGCTCACGAAATAAACAAATGCCTCCACCAGCACTTCTGTCTGAGAGAAAAGTGCCACTCCAGCCCTCGACCTGAGACCAAACAGCTCAGTTGTTGCCTGTATGTCTCTGGTGTCTTTCAAGCTGGCTCCCCTCCGAGCTTAGAGGGATCAAGTCCAAGTAAGTCCATGTGCGGGCCCTTTAAGAGGAGCTGCCTGGGGATGTTGCAATCTCAGTTTCCTTCAGCTTCAGTTCTCCCTGGGTTTTACTGCCAGAAGTCATGTGGGCTTCTCTTTCTGGCACTGGAACCCTTTGCTTGTTTCTTGTTGTGGGATGGGAACCCCTCACTACTCAGGGAGGACTTTCCCATCCAAGGCGCTTTCCTGATTTTTATCTGCCACATGTGGATGTGGGACCACTCCACCTCAGCCCCTTTACCAGTCTCGATGTGGCTGCTTCTTTAATTTTGTAGTTGTAGGACTTCCATTCAGCTTGATTTCAGGTGGTTCTGAATGATGGTTGTGCCATAGGTTAGTTGTAATTTTGATGTGGTTGTGAGAGGAGGTGAGTGTTTACCTACATTGCTATCTTGACCGGAAGCCCCCAATGTGTTCTTTATTTCTTCTATGTCTTTCTTCATTTCTCCTTGGTGGCTTTTCTTTTCCTATTGGTTGACTTTCATTGTTTCTATATCTTTACTCATGCTATTGAGCTCTTTAGTTATGCTGTTGAGCTTCCTCATAATTGTAACTCTGAACTCTACCCCTGAAAATTTGCTTAATTCCATTTTATTTATCCCATCTTCTGTAGAATTTTCTTGTTTTTTTCATTTGGGATTTGTTTCTTTATTTCATCATTTTGGCTGTCTCAGTGGATTTTGGAGCCTGCCAAATTTTTGCTGTGGGTGTTGGTGTTCTGCTGATTGTGGCTCCCCCTACTGGATTTGGATGACTGTGACAGAGCCCATGTTAAACATCAATGTCAAGTCTTACTTTCCAGGGTAGATTCACAGGCCAAGCCAAAATTCAGTTATCCTATAGCTTTTGCCTGCAGGCTATTAGTCTTAGTTACTTGATGAGCCTCTAGTATTAGCCCTCAGATGAATGAAAAATCACTCAGGTGGGCAGTGTAAGAGGATTTCCAGTGAGTGGGGCAATTGCTTTTCCCTGGGTGAAAGGTGCTTTGATAAGAAAGTGTCTTCTGCCATGTGGATTGTTGGTTCAGTGAAGGGGTCCTGGCCTCTGCCTTCACAGGTCAGTCTCCAGAACAACAGGATGGTGTTAAATCCCCAAGGGAAGGGCTGTTGCTTCTCCCCCAGGCTAAAACAGAGGGCTACTTGACAGAAATGGCTACTGAAGCCATTGGGGAGGGGCTTAGCATAGGGACTCAGGCCTTAGCCATCATAGCTCAGTCCTCACAGCCAGGACCCCCAACACTGAAAGCTGGGTCCACATTACAAGAGGCTTTCCCCCTTCCCCCTCCTTTCTTGCTGGTAGACTCTAGCTGTTAATGAGTATCAATATGCATTTATTAAGCCAGGTGGTGTCAAACTTCAGAGGAAGGGGCCATTGCTTCTCCCAGGGTTCTGGGCAGGGGGTCTTTGAGTAAGATGGCTACTGTCCTATGAAGGAGTGATTCAGCATAAAATTCCCAGTGTTTTCTTTCCAGCTCTCTCCTCAGTGCCCCAAACCCCTGACTCTCTTCTCACAGTTCCAGTCCAGTCCACCCTCCCTCTTCCAGAGCCCAAGGTGAGTTGGATGTAGCTGATTAAGTGCCTTAGCCCTTCAGGGAATTGCTGGTGTTCCCATTACCTCTGCTCTTATGAATTCCTCAGGCAGATGTTATGTGGGAGCCTTACCCTGCTCTGCCACCCTGTGCTGTGGAGCAGCCTTGGGATTTTTTTTTTCCATCATCAATATTTATTGACCTTTTATAGTGTATTAGGCACTATAGGACATACAAGAAAACATTGTCCCTGCTCTTTAGGAGCTTATATTCTAAAAGAAAAAAAATACACCTCTTTTGAAATGGTAGTTTTATTTGGTGTTTTTGCAAGGTACTGAGGATATAGTCTGTACTGTGAGCTTTGGGTGTAACTTAACCACATTATTTAAAGACAAGAGGAATAAGAAAGATTTTAAAGACAGCCAATGACAGACCATTCTGGATAGGTAGAGTTTTACAGGGAGATAAAACAATCTCATCAAAATAAAGAGAGATTTCCTGCAGTTAATAGAATGAGAGAAATAATTTGTGGGATGCAAGCAAAGGAATCAGGGGATCCTTAGACATTGATTGGAGCCAGAAAGATCATGCAGCCCTTTTTCCAAGTGCACAGCCACCAAGTAGAAATGGTTGGTGACAGACAGAAGGCTAAAAAAGGTAATCTGGTGTACACCTGACAAATAGAAAGAATAAAGGATCAAAGTTGAAGGCAGGCTATAACAGTATAAAGAAATTCTTAGATGGCTGCGGGCAGGACTGGAGGGAGGATGAGTGCTTGAGAGAGTGAACTAGTGTGTGAGAGAGTGTGAGTGGACGTGAAGGTGGATGACCAAACTTGTGCAGTGCAAAGACACAGAGCAGAAGGTTCCTGTGCTGTTGATGGGGAGCAGACAGCTACCCTGGTAAGCAGCTCTTCAGGGCACTTCTCCCTGCACCGTGGGGAGGTCCCACCATTTTGGAAGATCCTGGGTCTTCCTTGGGAGGAGGCAGTGGGAGTGGCTAGGGCCCAGCAACGTGAGCCCACCAGTGCACCTGGCACCCTCAGACCAGTGGATACCCTGTGTCAACACAGACCAGTGCACAGTAGTGGAGCTGCCAAGGTGCCAGTTGCGGAACTCCCAAATGGTCTGGAGCCCAGCACCACCCCCCACAGTAGCAGCCAGATCAGAGTCGAGATATACCCCCAGCAACAGAGGCTGGGGGGGCAGACATCCATCCCCAGGCAACAGAAGCACAAATCAGCAGCTGAGACCCATCCCCCAAAACTACAGCAAAAGCTGAGCAGAAGCTGAGCCCCATGGGGCAGCAGCACTCCCCAACCACCAGAGGTGGGACCTGGGGCTCCACAGAGGCCTGTGTGACCCAGCTACCCACAGGATAGGTGAGGAGCCTGGTCTCCAAAGAGACTATGTGATCCAGCTACCCAAGGGACTTGCTGGGTGCTGGGGCACCAGAGAGGCCTGTGTGACCCAGCAACCCACAAGTTCGGCAGGGAGCTAGGGCTCCAGTGAGGCCTGTGTGCAACACAGCTGCCCATGGTACAGGCAGAGAGTGCAGCTCCAACAGGGCCTGAGCTATACAGCTCCAGGTGGCATCAGTGACCAGCTGGGAACACAGTTCCAGAGGGGCGCATGTGATCCAGCAGCAGCACCTACCAGGACACACCAATACCAGCCCCCAGTAGTCAATCCTCCAGGATCCAAAGAAGGCAAGAGGCGACACACAACAAAACAGTCTGGGAGGCACAGTAGCCTTATTTGACATACAGTGAGCTACCTACACATCCAAACATCCCTCACTGGGTCTAGAGCTACCAGATGGCTAAAATGGGGAGACAAAGAAACAACACCCAAAAGAAAGAAAAAGAGGAATCACCAGAAAAGGAACTACAGGAAATGGAAGACAGCAACTTGTCAGATAAAGAATTCAAAGCAATGATTTTAAGGGTGCTCAAACAATTTGGTGAGAACTACAAGCAACTTAATAAGAATTATGAAGAGCTCCCTGGGAACTACTTCAGCTTAAAAAAAGAGGTAGAAGCTATGCATAAAGAGGTAGAAGCTATACATAAAAATCAAGAGGAAATAAAGAATGACATAGCTGATATGAAAAATACCTTAGACGACTTCAATAGTAAATTAGAAGAAGCTGAAGACTGAATCAGCGACTTAGAGGACAAGGTAGAGAAAAACACCCAAACACAGTAGCAAATGGAAAAAAAGTTTAAAAAGCAGGAGGAGAGTTTAAGGGATCTGTGGGACAATACAAAACATGACAACATTCGCATTATAGGGGTACCAGAAGGAGAAGAATCAGAGAAAGGAATAGAGAACCTGTTTGAAGAAATAATGACAGAAAACTTCCCTAAACCGGTAAAGGAAAAAGTCACACAAGTCTAGGAAACAAAGAGAGTCCCAAACAAGATGAACCCCAGAAGACCCACAGCTAGACACATCATAATAAAAATGGCAAACATTAAAGACAAAGAAAGAATCTTAAAGGAAGCAAGAGAGAGACAGAGAGTTGCCTACAAGGGAGCTCCCATTAGACTGTCAGCTGATTTCTCAATAGAAATGCTGCAGGCCAGAAGGGAGTGGCATGAAGTGTACAAAGTAATGCAAGGCAAGGATCTGAATCCAAGAGTACTCTATCCAGCAAGGTTATCATTCAAAATTGAAGGAGAAATAAAGAGCTTCACAGGTAAAAAAAAAAAAAAAAAAAACTAAAGGAATTTACCACCACCAAACCAGCACTGCAAGAAATGCTGAAGGGGCAGAAGAAGAAGAAGAAGGAGAAGGAGGAGGAGGAGGAGGAGGAGGAGGAGGAGGAGGAGGAGGAGAAGAAGAAGAAGAAGAAGAAGAAGAAGAAGAAGAAGAAGAAGGAGAAGAAGAAGAAGAAGAAGCTGGAGGAGGAAGAGGAGGAGGAGGAGGAGGAGGAGAACAGAGAGAGAGAGGAACACAGGCATAAATTTAAATGACAACTAATAACTATTTATCAATAATTACCTTAAATGTAAATGGCTTAAATGCTCCAATCAAAAGACATAGGGTAGCTGATTGGATAAGAAAGCATGACCCATATATATACTGTCTACAAGAAACTCACCTCACAACAAAAGACTCACACAGGATGAAAGTGAAGGGATGGAAAAAAATTTACCAAGCAAATGGTAATGAAAAAAAAGCTGGTGTAGCAATACTCATATCTGACAAGATAGACTTCAAAACGAGGGCCACAATAAGAAACATAGAAGGTCACTACATAATAGTAAAAGGATCAATCCAACAAGAGGATATAACCCTGGTAAACATATATGCACCAAATATGGGAGCTCCAAAATATATTAAAAGCTTCTGGAGGACTTCAAGGGAGAGATCACTAGCAATATGATCTTAGTGGGTGATTTTAACATCCCACTTACACCACTGGATAGATCTTCCACACAAAAATTTAACAAGGACATAGAGTTCTTAAACGACGACCTACATCAGTTGGACTTAAATGATATTTACAGAACATTTCACCCCAAAGCTGCAGAATATACATTCTTCTCAAGTGCACATGGGACATTCTCAAAGTTAGACCACATGTTAGGACACAAAGCAAGTCTCTACAAATTCAAAGAGATTGAAATCATATCAGGCATCTTCTCGGATCACAATGGCTTGAAACTAGAACTCAATTACAACAAAAACACACAAAAACATTCAAACACCTGGAGGCTAAATAGCATGTTATTAAACAACGAATGGGTTACCAATGAGATCAAGGAAGAAATTAAAAACTTCCTAGCAACCAATAAAAATGAACTCACAACAACACAAAATCAATGGGATGCAGCGAAAGCAGTCCTGAGAGGGAAGTTCATAGCACTACAGGCCTACCTCAACAAACAAGAAAAATCCCTAATTGACTCTTTAACCCTACAACTTGAATATCTAGAAAGAAAACAAAAAGGAAAACCCAGAGCAAGTAGAAGGAAAGAAATAGTAAAGGTCAGAGCAGAAATAAACGACATAGAGACTAAAAAAAAACAGTTCAAAAGGTCAATGAAACAAAAAGCTGGTTCTTTGAAAAGAAACAAGATTGATGGACCTTTAGCCAGACTAACCAAGAAACAAAAAGAGAGGACCCAAATAAACAAAATCAGAAACGAAAGAGAAGAATTAACAACTGACACCATAGAAATACAAAGGATCATTGAAACATACTATGAAAAATTATACGCCAACAAATTGGACAATCTGGGTGAAATGGACACATTTCTAGAAAAACACAGTCTCCCAAAACTGAACCGGGAAGAGATAGAAAACTTGAACAGACCAATAACAGCAAAGGAAATTGAAGATGTAATTAAGAAACTCCCAGCAAACAAAAGCCCAGGCCCAGACGGCTTCACGGGGGAGTTTTACCGAACATTCAAAGAAGATCTAATACCCATTCTTCTCAAACTATTCCAGAAAATCCAAGAAGATGGAACACTTCCAAACTCATTTTATGAGGCCAGCATAATTCTAATTGAAAAACACTCAAAGAAAGACACAACAAAGAAAGAAAACTACAGGCCAATATCCCTGATGAACACAGTTGCCAAAATCTTTAACAAAATATTAGCAAATCGTATGAGGCAATACGTCAAAAAAATTATCCACCATGACCAAGTGGGATTCATCCCAGGGATGCAAGGATGGTACAATATTTGCAAATCAATAAATGTGATACACCACATAAACAAAATGAAAGATAAAAACTATATGATCATATCAATAGATGCTGAAAAAGCATTTGACAAAATCCAGCACCCATTTCAGATAAAAACGCTTAGCAATGTGGGAATAGAAGGATCATATCTCAACATAATAAAGGCCATATATGAAAAACCCACAGCCAACATCATACTCAATGGGCAAAAACTAAACACATTTTCCTTAAGAACAGGTACAAGACAGGTATATCCACTTTCGCCACTGTTATTTAACATAGTACTGGAAGACTTAGCCACAGCAATTAGACATGAAGAAAAAATAAAAGGGATCCATATTGGAAAGGAGGAAGTGAAACTGTCATTATTTGCAGATGACATCATATTGTACATAGAAAACACTAAAGACTCCATCAAAATCTACTTGACCTAATAAATGAATTTGGCAAAGTCGCAGGATACAAAATTAACATCAAGAAATTGACGACATTCTTATACACCAACACTGAACTCACAGAAAGAGAAACTAAAAAAAATCCCATTTACCATTGCAGCAAAAAAATTAAGATACCTAGGAATAAACTTAACCAAAGAACTAAAGGATCTCTTCACAGAAAACTACAGGTCATTGAAAAAAAAAAATAGAGAAAGATATTAAAAGTGGAAGCATATATCATGTTCATGGATTGGAGGAATAAACATCATTAAAATGTCCATACTACCCAAAGCTATATATAGATTCAATGCAATCCCCATCAAAATACCAACGATATACTTCACAGAACTAGAACAAATACTCCAAAAGTTCATATGGAACCAAAAAAGACCCCGAATAGCCACAGAAATCTTGAAAGAGAAGAACAAAGTAGGAGGGATCACATTACCAGACATCAGGTTATACTACAAAGCCACTGTAATAAAAACAGCCTGGTACTGGCACAAGAACAGGCATATAGATCAATGGAACAGAATAGAGAACCCAGAAATTGACCGAAGACAATATGCTCAATTAATATTTGACAAAGGTGGCAAGAGCATACAGTGGAGTCAAGACAGCCTCTTTAATAAATGGTATTGGGAAAATTGGACAGCTACATGCAAAAAAATAAAGCTAGACCATCAATGTACACGATACACATGAGTAAACTCAAAATGGGTAAAAGACTTAAATGTGACTCATGATTTCATAAAAATCCTAGAAGAAAATGAAGGCAACAAAATTTCAGACATCGTACGTAGCAGAATTTTCACTGACACATCACCTAAGGCAACAGAAACAAAGGAAAAAATGAACACATGGGACTACATCAAACTCAAAAGCTTCTGCACAGCAAAAGAAACAATGATCAAAGTGGAAAGGGAAACTACTATATGGGAGAGCATAATTGCCAATGATACATCAGATAAGGGGTTAATTTCCAAAATATATAGAGTACTCACACAACTCAACAAAAGGAAGACAAAGAATCCAATTAAAAAATGGGCAGAGGACTTAAAGAGACACCTCTCCAAACAGGACATACAAATAGCCAAGCGACATATGAAAAAATGCTCAACATCATTAATCATCAGAGAGATGCAAATTAAAACAACAATGAGGTATCACTTCACACCTGTCAGAATGGCCACCATCAACAAAGTATCAAACAACAAGTGCTGGTGAGGGTGCGGAGTAAAAGGGACCCTAGCACAATGCTGGTGGGAATGCAGACTGGTGCAGCCACTATGGAAAACACTATGGTGTTACCTCAAAAAATTAAAAATGGAACTGCCATTTGACCCAGTGATCCCACTCCTAGGAATATACCCTAAGAAGCCTGAAGCACCAATCAGAAACAAAGTATGTACCCCTATGTTCATAGCAGCACTATTTACAATAGCTAAGATCTGGAAATAGCCCAAGTGTCCATCAGTGGATGAATTGATAAAAAAAAAACTGTGGTACATATACACAGTGGAGTACTATACAGCTGTAAGAAAGAAAGATCTCTTATCCTTTGAGACACCATGGGAGTACCTGGAAACTATTATCCTAAGCGAAACAAGCCAAGCAGAGAAAGACAAATATCATATGATCTCACTTATTTCTGGAATATAATGAACATAATAGTCTGAGGAACAGGGTAGACTCAGAGACGTGGAAGTAGGGTACAGACTGACAATTGCCAGAAGAGGGGGTGGGGGAGGGGAGCGATAAACCACGGAACTTATACGCATGTACGCGTAACAGATGGACATGTACAACAAAACTGGGGATGGGGCAGGGAGGGAGGGGGAGGAGGGTGTCAATGGGGGAAAAAGGAGAAACATCTGTAACAAAAATAAATTTTAAAAAAAAGAGCAATGGAATGATAAACCAGAAAAAAACAAAAAAACAAAAACGGCACAATGTAAATAGACACTTTAAAATACAAGTAGCCAATAAGCCTTTAAAAAGATGCTTATTTCATCAGTCATTTAGGAAATGCAAATTAAAAACAAGGAGATACGGCTTCATGCTCATGGGAATGATTAATTCCATAGACTGACAGTACCATGTTTTTGGGGAGCACGCGGGGCAGCTGGAACGTGCATATGTTGCTGGTGGGATATAATATAGCACCACCACTCTAGAAAATAGTTTGGGAATTTGTTGTAATATTTACAATACATTTTTGTATGACCCAATAATACATTTTTGTATGACCCAATAATTTCTCTTCATATTATTTATACAAGGAAAATGATTATAAATGTCCATTTAAAAACCTTGAATTAGAATGCTCAGATCAGCTTTATTCACAAGAGCCCCAAATGGGATACTTCCTATACATCCATCAATATGAAGACAAACTGTGGTGCACACATACAGTGAAAAATACTCAGCTTTATATAAGTGACAGATTATGGATATATGCAAGCAAGGCATGGGTAAATCCCAAAAGTGTTATTCTGAGTGAAAGAAGGTAGAAACAAAATAGTACATTTTATCATCCTAAGAATATGAAGTCAAAGTTCAGGCAAATGAAACCTTGATGACAGATGCAGAAACAAATGCTGTTTCTGGGGCAGGAGAATGACTGGGAGAGACAGAAAGGAAATTTCACAGGTGAAGAACACATATCTTTTTTTTTTTTTTTTCTATCCTTACCTGAGGACATTTTTTCATTTTTTGTTCAGATAGAGTGGGAGGGAGAGGGAGGGAGAGAGAGGAAGAGAGAGAGAGAGAGAGAGAGAAACATCGACGTGAAAGGGACACATCAAGTGGCTGCCACCCGCACGACCAACCAGGGCCGGGGACAAACTGCAACCGAGGTACATGCCCTTAGCGGGAACCAAACCCGGGTCTCTCTGGACCGCAGACCGACGCTCTAACCGCTGAGCCAAACCAGCCAGGGCAGAACACATATCTTGATTAGGGTTTGAGTCATAAGAGTGCATTCACTGCAAAATTCATTGAAGTTATCATCTGCCCAACTGCCCTTTCTTAATTACAGTTCTATTAGAATTGTTTAGAAGATGCATCATTTAAACTTAATATATTTATTTACAGCATATGTGAATTAACACATATTTCTTTAATCAGACTAATAAATACTGAGAGCTCTCTGGAATGAAAGGCAAATCTGACATAGATCTTGTCCTCAGAGAACAGAGAGTCCACTAAGACCCATGGAAACCTGCTGTGGAGGATGGGAGAGCGCCAGAGAGGGAGAGTCAGGGCAAAGGCAGAGGGCTGGAAGGAGAGGGAGCACGTGAGAGTCTAGTAGAGGGCGTGTGAAAGGAACACAGGAAGGCAACATACCTCACACCTTACATATGCTTTGACGTTGGTTTACCTGATTATAAACATTAACTTCATTCTTGCAAAGGTTGAAAATGATGAGAAAATAAAGTTCTAGGGAGCAACTCAAATTTGACACATGAGGATGTAGCACAGAATTGAAAATCATCATTTGTCATCGTCTGCTGAAGTTGGGCTTCTCCAAAAGTGGGAAGAGTCCTGGACCCAGAGTTGGCAAAGCTTGCATGGGGGTGCAGTGAGGCCTGGTGAGTGTCCTTCACACATGCACTGTGTGTGTTTAACCCGCACTGTCTCACTTCACCCTCAGAAGCTGGCTTGCTGTGTGAACTGTTTTAATTACGGGGCCAGAGTCCACACAGAAAGAAAACCAAATGAACCAATAGGGACAAAGCTGGCTCTCAAAGTCACGTCTGTCTGAACAAAGCAAGACTCTGAATCAGGACCCCAGAGTGCTGCCCGACATCTCCAGGGTTTCCTGAGGAAGGCTTTCTCCATGTTCCTGCACCTCAGGAGTGTCCTGCAGGGCCCTCTGCAGAGCCAGCCTCAGGGTCTGTCGCCCCTCCGCCATCGCTGCCTAAAGGAGCCCACCAAGAAGCAAATGATGGGGTTGGCACAGCTGTTGACACTGGACAGAAGAACTCCAGCCAGGTAAACAAGAAAAGGAAAATAATATAACATCCAGTAGTTGAGGAAAAAGTAGATGCCGAAGGGCAGGCTGCAGAGGAGGACCAGCACTGTGAGCATGAGGGTCACGTAGAGCCTGGTCAGCGGCACCCGCTGGGAGCCACACAGCAGTCTAGTGATCAGGGCCAGGGTGGACCCAGAGAGGAGCACGAATAACAATATCAGCCATACAGCACTGGTGTAATCCAACACTGGACACCAAAAAGCATGCGAGTACCAACCCAGGAAACTACAGTACATCACTTCCAGGATGCTCAGCAGCAGGGGCAGGGCCCAGAGCAGGGCACACGTGATGGCTGACATGTGTCTGGGGCGGCGGCAGCGGTACCAGATGGGCCACAGGACCGACAGGCAGCGCTCCGTGCTAATGGCGCCGAGCATGCTGAGGCCTGAGATGTAGGCGAAGATGGACACAGTGAAGACAATATCATATAGAACAACGGGGATGAAATACCATGTTACGAATCTATTCAGGGAAATAATCATCTGGAAGCAGAGGAAGAGGCAGTGGGCTCCCGCCAGGTTGAGGATGTAGACGGAGAAGGGGTTCCTCCGCATGCGGAAGCCCAGCAGCCAGAGCACCACGGCGTTTCCTGCCAGTCCAGCCAGGGCAACGACGACCGTCAGTAAATCCAGGATTAGAATCACCGCATAACGAGTTTCTTCACCTCCTCTTCCTGGTCTGAGTTTATTCTGCAGAGCTGAGTCAGTAGGAGGCATGCTGGGAAACCCTGCAGTGGTGCCCCTGGAACAGAAACAAGACTTGAGCACCTAGGGTGACATCACTGGTCTACTGGCCACCCTGCTCCGTGGGAATCTCTGTCCTGTTACAGAGCAGGGAAATGTTGGTTTGCAGAGATGAAGATACTGAAGGCTTCACAGCCTTGGAGTCCTGGAACCTGGATATAAACCCAGTTCTCTCTGACTAGAGTCAGGGCTCTCTCACTGCAACACAGGCCTGCTGCTGACACGGGGACCTTCTGTAGTCCAAACCCTCCACTCACAGTCCTAGACCATGTCATGTCTGCAGGGGCAGGAGGAGAATAGCCTGGACAGGTAAATGTGTGATGACCCCAGGACTCAGAGCTCAGCATTGCATCTTTTCTGGGACTGAGATTTCTCTAAAGGACTAGAAGTGGGCAGCCCCAGCCATAACCTGTGTGCTATCTAAATACTCAGTGTTCATCCTGCAGAAAGGAGATCAATGATTGAGGGTTATGAATGGAACACAGCCTCTTGCTAAGAGAGGTAAGAGTAGGACCAGTCCTCTTGTGGTGGAAATGGCCGAGTGTATCATCTTTATGAGGCAGGAAGTACTTTCTCCTGTACAGTGGTGTGTCTAGCTATGTGTGGGACCCAGTTTAAGTCATTTTATTTATAATGGATTTCATTCTAGCACAGCCAAAATCATAAATGTAAAATACTTATTAATAGCCATGTACTCAGACCATAAAACAACAACAACAACAACAACAAAAGAACAAACTACATTTTATTTGCAAAGCATTTATGATGATAGTGAGAGATTATTCTAAAGAAAGTGACACCCAATAGAGAGGTGCAAAGAGTCAAACAAACAAACTGAGGAGATAAGATGAGAAATTGATCCAACCACATTGAGAGAGATAGAGAGTGTGAAAGAGAGAAAGAAAAATCAACTGTTAGAAGATGACAAGAAGAGATGGATTTTATTCATTTACCATCAAAACTCATTTCCTTCTATCCACCCTCCTCTGCATCCTGGTAGGACACGTCTCTTTACCTCACCAATGGGCTCCCTTTACCACTGGCTCCTTTTTGCTCTCAGGAAAGGGAGACACTGGCAGGTGATTGGAGGGCATGAGGAGAACTATTGAGGTTTTTAACTTCCTGGCTCTTTGCTGCCAGGCTGTGAGTTGGCCATGGTGGTGTTACTGTACCTAAGGACATAGCCCCTGTCTATTGGCCTTTTTTTTGGTCACAGTGACAACCACAGCTACAGCCACAGCTCTCCCTGAGTCCTGGGGACTTATCTTTCCCTTTACCCTTCAGGATGTGCAAGGGCAATGGCTCCCTATAATGACTTATCTTTAAGGGACTTGGTATCCTTCGTCGATTTCCCTTCATCTTGTTCATCCCTTTGTACCCAGTCACCTTATTATACTGTCTTCTATTACCCCATTGGTTTGTGCCTTGTGGATGTTTTTTCCTGGTTGGTGTGAGAAGCTGGTTACAAGCATAACACACACACACACACACACACACACACACACACACACACACACACCTGCTGAATAGCAAGCTTATCTGTGAAATCTCACATTATACACAACAATTCAGATTTGGAAACCATGTCTGTGAAGCAGAAAGGACCTAGTTGGCCCAGTGTGGGTCTCCCAAAGTCTAAGCTACCATCACCCAAAGCTTCCCTGAGGGAGGTTCATGTCTCTGGACTCTCTCTGATGGGTGCCCATTGCTCCTTGCTTGTCCCACCCCAAGATGCAGTTGTGAGCTGTGGACTAAGATGGAGAAAACACAACTGCCTTTAAAGAAGATAGTTCTGATCTGACTCTTACCTGAGCTCCATCTCCTAGTTGAAGGTGGTGAGCAGAAAAAGAAGAGCTATCCAGGGAGTGTGAATAGCAGAGAATACTTTTCTACCCTCTGGATGGGAAGTGGCCACTGGACCAGGAGTGAAACCCAATGAGCAAGAGCAGCTTATCAAGAAGCTGGGCAGCCCCTGTGATTTCCTGCACAAGGGGCACTGGCAAATGAGATTCTGGAGATGTGAGACAAAGACCCCACGAGATGTTTCTGCTTTGCCCTGTCTCCAGTGACTTATCTCTTCCTCTCTCCATCTTAACCCCATGCCATCCCCTTCCTGTGAGGAATGGCTGAACTGGAGCCTCTCACTGCCCCCTGTGAGCCTGTGCAGGAAGCCCACCCACCAGGCAAGCTGAGCATCCATAGCTAAAGAAGGGTTTGCTTGGCATTCAGGGCCCTGCATGGCCTGGCTCATCTGACCTGTTTCCATTTATTCCCACAAGTAATGCATGTACATTTATTTATTTCAGAGAACACGAGGGTATATAAAATGAAGTATAAAGACTGTCTTAACCTCTGTTCCCAATGGCAACTGATGTTTACAGTCTATTTTAACTCTTTTATAATTTATTTTATAGCTTTGCATAATTAAAGGTCATTTCTACTTTTCATCTATCAATATCAACCACTGTGAATATTGTGTTCCCTTTCACAAGATAAGGAATTTAGCATTTCATATACACTACATGTCACCTTTCTCTCTCTGCTCATGACATTTGTTAGCTATATTATTTTCACATGATGTAGTGACAACCAGTATTATCAGCCTCAGGGCCTATGACTTCCTTTCATGTGCTGAGGCCACAGTCAAATTGAGTTACATGGTATTTCCTTTAAATCTTAACTGCAAAGCATTTAAAACAATCATAAAAACTTTTCCACTCATTTCTGCACTTACCCACCTCCACTGTGTGCCATGCTGTGCCAGGCCCTTTTCCAGGCAGGGAAGATGCAGTGATGAATGACACTCAAGATGATGCCCACACCTTCCAGACGAGCTGTTGAACTCACCCTGGGGTGAGTGTTGATGGAGAAGAGTTTTGAGACTCAGCATTGGGGCCCCACCCTCCAGACCCTGAGAGAAGAGGGGGACTCAGCCATCACAGTAGGAAGAAGCAGCTAGTGAAGGGAGGGAAAGGAGGGGAGCACAGTATCCTGAGGCTGAACTGAGAAACTGATTTGAGAAGATGGGAGTGAACGATAGCCTCAATCCGAGTTGGAGACTGAATAAGATGAAGACTAGGTATTAAAATTGTAATACCGCGTTATTGTGGATCCTGAGAGGCTTGGTTTCAGTGGATGGCGAGGCTAGAAGATTGAAAGAGTGGGTTTAGGAGAGAATGGCAGGACATATGATAGTCCAGCTGGAAAACCCCAGAGAATCAACTGACCATCAGCACAGTGAGAGACAGCTTGGAGTGATGGCTGGGAACAAAATTCCTCTACAGATATCAATAGCTATCTTATATATTGAAAAAATGAGAACATATAATGAAATGAAACATCAAATACTTCCAGAGAAAATAGAAAGCAATGAGAACTGAGCAGCTCTAACAGATATTAGAGGCTATTGAGAAGCAGCAGTGAAAACAACAATGTTGTGTTAATATACAAACAGGCAGAGAGATAGATGGAGCTGGGCACAAAGTCTCAGGAATCACAATAATTGCATATGGACTTCAGTTCATGATGAAGGAGCTCTTTTAGAGTGAAAGGCCTGGAGATGATCTATTTTATAAATGTTATGGGCACCTGGGAAGCCACCTAGAGTAAAAGGTAGCGCACATACCTCACATTTTACACCCTGTTACAGTTCAAATGGATCGTATATTTAAAAATGAATAAGAATGTCATATACAGTTAAAAGAAAACATGAGAAAAGTCTGTTGTAACCTTGGATTGAAGAAGGTCTTACCAACCATGACACAAAACTCAGAAACCATCAGTGAAAATTTGATGAAAAAACTTTGAAGAATTGAAAATAAATTTTCTACATGGGATAGGCCACCACCAGCAAGTGAAAAGGCAAACTGGAAAAATATTTACAATGCATACCTTGGGCAGAATACTAATATAATGTGCAGTATATCTATCTATATCTAGCTCTAAATCTATTTCTACATCTATATATACTTATCAATTTTGACGACCTTTCTCACAAAGCTCCCTAACAACAGACGAGAACTTGACCAACTCATTCCTAGTTCATATTTTAAATGACAAAAAATGCAAAAACAAACATATGATGACAAAGGATAATTCAAACTCCATTGAGAGACTTCCAGTCAAGATGGTCCCAAAGGTGAACACAGTACTCACTTCCTTTACAACCCAATCAAAATTAGAACTAAACTACCAAACAACCATCCTTCAGAACTTCCTGAAATTGAGCTGAATGAACTTCCGACAACTACCAAATTAAAGAAAGGGCCACATTGAGACTGGTAGAAAGGGTGGAGGCATGGACAGGTTGGATACACGCCCACATGTAGTATATAAAATCAGGAGGGATACCTAGGCTGTGAAGGTTCTCCCTGAGGAGTGAGGGGTCCCCATCCCACACCAGGCCCCCAGCTAAGGGTTCCAGTGCCAGGAAGTGATGTTCCCATAACTTCTGGCTGGAAAAACCAACAGGGGTTGAGGCTGAGGGAGGCTGAGGCTGCTGGAGCTCAAGGCAGTTCCACTTAAAGGGCTGGCACAGGGACTTACTCAGACTTGCTCCCTCTAGGCTCCAGCACTGGGGAGAATGACTGAAAGGCACCAGAGACATATGGGGGAAAACTGAGTTGTTTGGCATCCAGGTGAGAGCTGAAGGGGCAGCTTTCTCCTGGACAGATGTGCTGGTGGAGGCTGTTGCTCCCTTGGTGAGACTTTCACCCACCGTCCAGCAAACAGGTGCCATATCTTGGACTCTAGCAACCTGGCTCACATTGTTAGCCCTGCCCTGATGATTACATGAGGCACTGTCTCACCCAACATTCAGAGTCAACCATGCTATTTTCAGTGTCTTTACCATAGGAATGGCCTGTCTGGGCTCATGCTTTGGATTTTCCTAAAATCTCTCAAACAAAGAGCATCTTGCCTCAGTGAGCCCCATATCTCTTGATAAGTGGCCCTAGGCTGAGCACTAGCAGCAGCTGGCCTTGGTTCACAACTTGTCCTTTCCTGGGCACCTCAAAGCCCACTACAAGAATCAGCCATTAGTAGATCGCTTTGTAGCATATGCCTATTGGCCCCAGGTAGAACACAGGTGGTGGAAGACCTTCACTTGCATCTCCTGGGAGGCCCCAGAGCCAACACATCCATCTGACAGCTTCAGACCACATCAAGCACCACAACCCAACCACCTCCAGAAGTGATACACTCAAGTTGTGGACTTGGTGGGTACCAGAAACCTGCTGAAATAATGCTTGCTCTGTGTGGTGAGACCCTGCACAGCTGATCCTCCAAGGTGGTCAGAGATCAGTGGTCAGTGGTCAGAGCTAGTCCTTAAACTGATCAGTCTGTGTAAATCTCTCCCAATAATGTGCCAACAGCAATCAAGACTGTATTACAGCAGACAGACCTACAGTTCACATGTAAGGTACACCTCCTGAGCACAACTTGGGTGATCAGGGAGGCTTGGCCACTGGACTCTATAGAACACCTACTACAATAAGGTACCCTACCAGCTTAGGAGTCATAGCAACTCTACCTAATGGAAATAAAAACGGGGAGGCAGCCAAAATGAAGAGACACAGAAACATGTCCCCAGTGAAAGAACAGAACAAAACTCCAGGAAAATAGGTAAATGAAATGGAGGTAAGCAATCTAATAGATGCATAGTTCAAACACTGCTTATCAGGATGCTCAATGAACTTAGTGAGGGCCTCAAGAGCATGAAAATTTCAGTCAGAAATGAAGGATTCACTAACTGAAATACAGAATAATTCATAGGGTATAGACAGTAGACTAGGTGAAGCCAACAATCAAACCATCAGTTTGGGATATAAGGAGGCTAAAAACACCTGTCAGAACAGCCAAAAGAGAAAAGAATCCTTAAAAATGAGGATGGTGTAAGGAGCCTCTGGGATAACTTCAAGTGAACCAATATTCACATCATGGGGGAGCCAGAAGAGAAGAGAGAGAACAAGAAATTGAAAACCTACTTGAAAAATTATGACAGAAAACTTCCCTAACTGCATGAAAGAAATATACATACAAGGCCAGGAAGCACAGAGAGTCCCAAACAAGATGAACCCAAAGAGGTCCACACCAAGACACATCATAATTAAAATGCAAAAAGTTAAAGACAAAGAGAGAATCTTGAAAGCAGCAAGAGAAAGCAGTTAGTTACCTACAAGGGAGGTCCCATAAGACAGTCAGCTGATTTCTGAAAAGAAACTTTGCAGGCCAGAGGGAGTGGCAAGAAATATTCAAAGAGATGGAAACTAGGATCTACAACCAAGATTACTCTATCCTGCAAAGCTGTCATTTAGAATCAATAGATATATGAAGAGCTTCCCGGACAAGAAAGAGCTAAAGGAGTTCATCACCATTAAACCAGTGTTATATGAAATGTTGAAGGCTGTTTGAAGAAGAAGATAAAAAATATGAACAATAAAATGGCAATAAATACTTATCGATCAACAATTGAATCTAGAAACCAAATGAGCAAGCAGAACAGAAACAGACTCATAGATACATTGAAATTTTTGATGGTTGCCAGATGGGAGGGGGGTTGAGGGGATGGGTAATAAAGGTGAAGGGGTTAAGGAGTACAAACCAGGTTAAAAATACTGATTTTTTTAGACTGATTTATTTTTAGACTGACGAACCACAGAGGGAATAGAGGGTACAGGAGAGATAAACCAAAGAACTTACATGCATATATGCATAACCAATGGACACAGACAATTGTGTGGAAATGGTAGGAGAGGGTTGGGAGCGGGTAGGAAGGGAGTCATGTGGGGGAAAATGGGGGACATATGTAATTTTTCAGCATTACAGATAAATTATTTTTAAAAAAATAAAAGAAAGGACACTGAGATATTTTCTCCTTCATATTCTTATATATCTATTAGCCTAGTGCTCTGTGCTTCAGGACTCATGAGGAACAGGGCACTCTTATGTGATCAGCTCTCCCAAGCAAAACCATGTTTAAAAAGCAAAGCTGCTCACATGAGGTTCTTACAGGGACCCACACTGGTAGGAGACACTGCCACACCTTGCGAGTTTAGTCAGCAGGCATTAATTTCTTCATCTCACCAGAACCCAGCCTCTAATCTCTCAATTTGTAGAGGATTTCATCAAAAAGTGGGAGCAGCACAGGAAATCCTTCTGTACTGCCTGGCACATCAGTGACATAATTACTAATCATGTTATTTCTCCTCACTGGTCTGGAAGTTTTACATCTATGTCTATTTTTCAGGCATTTATCATAGCTATGGAACACATTTTTGTGAAATCTAAAGAAATCAGTATTTTTAACCTGTAAAGGGTCCACTTTTAGCAGACTTATGCAAATCAGGAGACGGTGGTCTTTCGAAGCTGATACAGCCCTGATCTTGCCCATGTGTGAAGAGAAATGTTCCCTTCCTTCCCAGTACTCACAGCTGTGTTCCTTCCAGTACTCAGAGCCCTGCACCTGACATAGGGGTTAACCAGCAGATGATATATTGGCCCCTTTTCCCTCTTCTGCCTTTGTTTTGTGCAGTGCACAAACCATATGACTGTCCCCAGAAGTCTGCCTTTATCATAAAGCACTCCAAGACCTTAGGAATCTTCAGCCTCTGTTTCTGGCCTCCTACACTACTGTGCTCCAGGAGTGAATTTTGACTCTGTTCCACCCCAAGGAAATAAACACTTATTTATGTTTTAAATTGTCAGTGTTAGAAAGCCCAGGCCTGGATAGCTTCACGGGGGAGTTTTATCCAATATTCAAGGAAGAACTAACATCCATTCTCCTCAAACTAATTCCAAAACACCCAAGAAGATGGAAGACTTCCAAACTCACTTTATGAGGCCAGCATAATCCTAATTCGAAAACCGGATAAAGACACTACAAAGAAAGAAGACTACAGGCCAATATCCTGATGAACACAGTTGCCAAAATCTTTAACAAAATATTAGCAAATCGGATCCAACAATACATCAAAAAAATTATTCACCATGACCAAGTGGGATTCATCCCAGGGATGCAAGGATGATACAATATTTCCAAATCAATATATGTGATACACCACATAAACAAAATGAAAGATAAAAACCATATGATCTTATCAAAAGATGCTGAGAAAGCATTCGACAAAATCCAGCACCTATTTTTGATAAAAATGCTCAGCAATGTGGGAATAGAGGGATCATATCTCGACATAATAAAGGCCATATATGAAAAACTCACAGCCAACATAATGTTCAATGGGCAAACACTAAAAGCATTTTCCTTAAAGACAGGAACAAGACAGGGATGCCCACTTTTTCCACTCTTATTTAACATAGTACTGGAAGTCTTTGTCACAGCAATCAGACATGAGGAAAAAATAAAAGGGATCTAAATTGGAAAGGAGGAAGTGAAACTGTCATTATTTGCAGATGACATCATATTGTACATAGAAAACCCTAAAGACTCCATCAAAAATCTACTAGAATTAATAAATGAATTTGGCAAAGTAGCAGGATACAAAATTAACGTCAAGAAATCGACGGCATTCTCATACACCAACAATGAACTCACACAAAGAGAAATTAAAAAACAATCCCATTTACTATTGCAGCAAAACAACTAAGATACCTAGGAATAAACTTAACCAAAGAAGTAAGAGACCTCTTCCCAGAAAACTACAAGTCATTGGAAAAAGAAATAGAGGAAGAAATAAAAAAGTGGAAGCATATACCATGTTCATGGATTGGAGGAATTGACATCATTAAAGTGTCCATACTACCCAAAGCAATCTATAGATTCAATGCAATCCTCATCAAAATACCAATGACATATTTCACAGAACTAGAACAAACACTCCAAAAGTTTATATGGAACCAAAAAGACCCCGAATAGCCATAGCAATCTTAAAAGAGAAGAACAAAGTAGGAGGGATTACATTACCAGATATCAGGTTATACTACAAAGCCACTGTAATCAAAACAGCCTGGTCTTGGCACAAGAACTGGCAGATAGATCAAACGAACAGAACAGAAAACCCAGAAATTGACCCAAGACAATATGCTGAATTAATATTTGACAAATGTGGCAAGAGTATACAGTGGATTCAAGATAGCCACTTCAATAAATGGTGTTGGGAAAATTGGACAGCTACATGCAAAAAAATGAAGCTAGACCATCAACATACACCATACACAAGAATAAACTCAAAATGCATAAAAGACTTAAATGTGACTCGTAATCCATAAAAATTCTAGAAGAAAATGCAGGCAACAAAATTTCAGATATTATACCCAGCAGAATTTTCACTGATATAACACCTAATGCAAGAGAAACAGAGGAAAAAATGAACACATGGGACTACATCAAACTCAAAAGCTTCTGCACAGCAAAAGAAACAACCATCAAAATGGAAAGGGATCCCACTATATGGGAGACCATAATCACCAATGATGCATCAGATAAGGGGTTAATTTCCAAAATATATAGAGTACTCATACAACTCAACAAAAGGAAGACAAAGAACCCAATTAAAAAATGGGCAGAGGATCTAAAGAGACACCTCTCAAACAGGACATACAAATGGCCAAGAGACATATGAAAAAATGCTCAAAGTCACTAATCATCAGAGAGATTCAAATTAAAACAACAATGAGATATCACCTCACACATGTCAGAATGGCCGCCATCAACAAATCATCAAACAAGTGTTGGCGAGGGTGTGGAGAAAAGGGGACTCTAGTACACTGCTGGTGGGAATGCAGACTGGTGCAGACACTATGGAAAACACTATGGTGTTACCTCAAAAAATTTAAAATTGAACTGCCATATGACCCAGTGATCCCGCTTCTAGGAATATACCCTAAGAAGCCTGAAACACCAATCAGAAAGAATATGTGTACCCCCATGTTCATAGCAGCACTATTTACAATAGCTAAGATCTGGAAACAGCCCAAGTGTCCATTAGTAGATGGGTGGATACAAAAGCTGTGGTACATATACACAATGGAGTACTATACAGCTGTAAGAAAGAAAGATCTATTATCATTTGAGACCACATGGAGGGACCTGGAAAGTATTATCCTAAGCAAAACAAGTCAAGCAGAGAAAGACAAATATCACATGATTTCACTTATTTGTGGAATATAATGAACAAAACAAACTGATTAACAAAATAGACCCAGAGACATTGAAGTAGGGTACAGACTGACAATCCTCTGAATAGGAGGTGTGGGGGGGTTAGAAGAAATAAACCACAGAACTTATATGCATGTATGCATAACCAATGGACATAGGCAATAAAGCCAGAGATGGGGCTGGGGGGGCGGGGATGGGGAGGATGATGTCAATGGGGGGAAAAGGAGAAACACATGTAACAAAAATTAAATTCATAAAAATAAAAAAATGAAAAAGAATTAAAAATAAATAAATAAATAAATATATTGTCAGTGTTTGTTTGAATGTATTCTCATAATCTCCAATGTTTCTGCTCACCTTTCCATTTCACATCTCATAGCCTCCATTTCTCAGTACTCATTCTTCAGGAGATTGTGATGAAACTAAACAAAAAGTTTCTTTGTGCCTGGGGAGGCTCCTCTCCCTATTACTTCACCAGTCCCCTTAGATCTGATTTCCTAAAGAGAACAGAGACCTCAACTGAGGCTCTCTCTGAGGCCAAATTTGATTTCAGGTTGACTATCATTGATCACCTCCTTAATCCTTTCAGAGGCTCCCATTGTCATCACTGTGATACACTCACCAATCTAGTCTCATTCCAAGGCCTAAAAACTTGGGTTATGAATTCTGTCCATTAGATTAGATATGCAGGGTACTATTATGTAAAAAGTCCCTTTGGAGAACAGTTTTGTTTGTAGAGTGTGTATGAGTGAGTGTGTGTGTTTAGCTGATTTTTCTACATAAGTTGCCCATATCTGTTTTGGGAGGGTGCTGCTCTTCCCTGGGTCCGGGCTGTTCTCATTCCACTCCATGTGCCCATTACCAGCAGCTGAAAGCCCAACAGATATAATGAAACCAATGGAGTGGCAGGGTCCTTATGATGTCACATGATCTCTGGATTTGCTATGCCTGGAGCTGGCCTCTTTAGCAGAATCTCAGTCATTTGAATCACTAACAACCCATTTTTACTAAAACTAATTATATTTGTCTCTGTTCTTTGCTCACGCAGCCACAAACATATCCATATGAAAGCATGTATCACATGGTCCTTCACGCATCTCAGATGATATTCTCTCCCTTTCCACTGTGAGTGCTTTGAGAATAATGAATATATCCTAGTGTGTTCAGTGCCTGGAATAGTGCCTGGCCCAAAAATTAGCAGAGTTCTATTTGAATGCACACTTTGTGTCTACAAGCATGAGTGAATCAGTGATTGAATAGATGACATGGAGCTATGGGGATTAGGTGGTCATTCTGGGAAGAGAAGGTTTAGAGCTTATCTGTGAAGGGAAGAGCAAAACTAAATGAAGACAAAGACTATTTGACAGAATAAGGTCTACTTTAGAATTTATACAACATTTAAGAAGCATAGCTATTGTGGGATATGGAACTCATCTGCAATTGCCTTAGATTAGTTTGTCCCTTCTGCACAACTTGGGAAGCGGTATATTGAAGGGTGGGGGGAGCAGGCCAGAGAGGATCACTGGAGAGTTTAGAAAAGTGGAAGCAGTGTATGCTGGCGTAGGGGTGGAACAGAAAAGTCGCTGGGTTACAGAATCCTTTCTATAAAAATGTCTTTGGGGAGAGATTTTACAATCTCTTGTGTCTCCTTGGTCAAGCTGGAAGACTAGTGATCAGTATGATGGTTGACATTGGCCTAGCCATATTGACTAGAGAAAAAGGATCAAGGTTAGTTTGAACTGGCTGGATGGAGGGAAGGACAGGGAGAGAAAGAGGAGTCAAGCTGAGATGAGCTGAGGAGGGCAGGAGGTAGGAACTCTCACGTGAAGCACTGTGCCCCTTCACACTAAGTTATGGTTGTCCGCAGTCCTTGCATAGGAAATCACATGGCTCTCAGGCTCTTGGTCACACCAGATAAGGCAGCAACATGTACATGGATCTCCCCTGCCAGAGGACCGGAAATTCATTTCAGAGTCAGGAGCTCCATGAAGCACATCCTGCTCAAGGCTGCTCAGAGCTGACTTTCCACTGGAGTAGAGGAGAAGGAAGGTACAGGCTGATTGAATTTTTTCTTTCCATTCCTTTGCCATCTAGGTCAACATGTTCTTGTTTAAACAATAGCCAGGATTTTCATAAAATCAGGGGTTCATGGAGACAGTTATTCTAGGGCTTCTAGCAGCTCTATGGTGAAGGAAGCCTGTAGGCAGGTTCATCTTATTGGGGAATAAACCAGCACCTGTCCCTTTGTGGTCCTTCCTCTCTATTTGTTCTCTCGCTGATGTCCTCCCATCTGTCAGCCATTTGGATCTGCTGTTAGGAACATGAAGTATCGGCCTGGGGAGATTCTAGGAATAAAATAGCTGGGAAACCATTGTTCTAGTTTTCCTAGTCTGAATGTCTTTTTCCTCCAAGTACCACATAAGTTCATGTATTTATTGAATGACTACTTTGTACCTGGCACTGTTGTAGGCACTGCGGTGTCAGGAGTGAACACCATAGACATAAATCCCAGCGTCTGTTGAAATACATTGTGGAGATACCTGAATGCACTGTTTATAAACTTGGCTGGATTCAGTGAAATCTGATAGATATATCTTGTTTAAGATGAGTGTACTCAACTAATAGCAAACTCTGCCTAGGGGACATCTGTCCACTACAATTGGTTTGTTCTTTCCTGAAATCTCAGCATTGTGCTGAGCCATATTGATTTCTTTCACTCCATCAGCATCTCTCCAAAGCTCATAGATATCCAGATTTTATAGATGGAGGGGATTTTAGTCACCACATTACAGATGGAAAATCTGAGAGTCAGCGAGGGCACATACACCGTCAAGGTCACATACCTGTCTGACACAGAGCAGGGATCATAAGTCCAGGCTCCTCCCCAGTGTGTGCCTTGCACCCTCCACCAACAACTGCTCTCATTGGCTCCTCTCCACTCTGTGACATTGTTGGGGTGGGAACTGCACTGCTAATAGTCTCACCTTTTTCAGAAGAGGAAATGTGTTTCCCAGGGGATGCTGGGACACTATCTGAGGTTGTCCAGTGGAGGTATTAGGAAAGCCTCAGTCTGCTCAATTCTGATAGACAGCAGCAGACAAATTGCTGCTTTGGCTGACCCTATAGGACACATGACCAAGAAGCTACTTCTGTCACCATCAAGGTGCTGGCTTTCTGCCCACAGCACTCTCCAACGGGTGGGCTTCTCTCTGGTCCTTTGTCGGACTGTTTCTCTATCTACCTCTTTCTCTGACTCTGTCTGATTTTTGTGTCTTTGTGTCCTCTCTGTTTATCTCTGCCTGGCTCTACTTCTGCTTTTCCTCTCCTTGGTTTTATGTCACTCCTTTCTCTCTCTGTCCCCACTCCTAGGCCTTCACATCCCCTACAGCAGTTTGAGGGGCTATCTCACAGAGAGCTCCTTCAGGCCTCAATTCTTTAAAAATTGTTTTTTCTTTATTGATTTTTTAGAGAGGGGGGTAGGGAGAGGGTGAGAAAGATAGAAACATCAATGAGAGAGAACATTGATTGGCCATCTCTTGCATGTCCCTAGCTAAGGATTAGGCCCACAACCTGGATATGTGCCCTGACCGGGAATTGAATAGGTGACCTCTTGATGCATAGGTCAATGCTCAACCACTGAGCCACACCAGCCAGTAAGTCCTCAATTCTTTTTAAAAAGCTCAGTCTGTAGGCTCAGAGGTGTGTGGGGACCATGGGAGAAGCAGTGGGAGAGGGGCTTTGAAGGTCTTTGGAGAGTTTCTGCTGGAGCCAGAGCTGGAGGCATAGTATCAGGCCCTGGCCGGTTTGGCTCAGCGGTTAGAGCATCGGCTGGTGGACCAGAGAGATCCGGGTTCAGTTCCCCCTAAGGGCACGTACCTCGGTTGCAGTTTGTCCCTGGCCACGGTTGGGGTCCTGTGGGTGGCAACCAATCAATGTGTCTCTCTTGCATCGAAGTTTCTCTCTCTCTCTTCCTCCCTTTCTTTCTCCCGCTCTCCCCACTCCATCTGAAGATAAATGCAAAAATGTCCTCAGGTGAGGATAAAAAAAAAAATGGCACAGTGTCAGGCACTTTCCTGAGATCGCTGTCAGCTCCAGGGGTACATAAAGGCTGAGTCCGGTTAACACTGCACACACCTCCCATGCCAGGCCCGAGGAGGGAAACCGAGCATGCAGGAGTGAAGGGTTGGGCATCTGGTTCTTTGATAGGAATAGTGTGGGGGCAAAGGGGGAAAAGGTTGGGGAGAGTAGGTCCCAGCAGATCTGCTCACTCTGGAGGACTAAATCATCCGTCATCGACGCCTTTGGGACCCAGTTTTATGAACAAAGGATGTTAGTATGTCTGATGTTTATACAGTTAACCCTTGGCCCATAGGGGTTTGAACTGCTCAGGTTCAGTTATGGGCAAATTTTGGTAAATAATGTAAATATATTTTCTGTTCCTTATGATTTTCTAATGACATTTTCTTAGCTCTAGTTCACCTTATTGTAAGAATAAAGTATAGTATACATATAACGTATAAAATATGAGTTAATTGACTATTCTTGTAATTGTTAAGGCTTCTAGCTAATAGTAGACATTTAGTAAAGCTTTCAGGGATCTAGAGTTATATGCAGATTTCAACATTCCAGGGGATCGGAGCCCTAACCCCTGCTTTGCTCAGAAGTCACCTGTAAATACCTCTATATAGTTTGTGATGATGGTCACAAGGACATCCTGGTGCATATTTACCTCATGTGTGTTCTAAGGGATGTCAGTAATAGCTCTAGGGTCCCTGACCATGGACCCAGCCACACTACATCCTTGATCACTCTGACCCTTAGTGTCCCAGGTCCTGTGGCCTCGGGCACCCTTGGTAGGGTGGTCAGCTGGAGCTGGAGGGGGCACGGGCTGAGGTGGTCCAGGGTGCATGGCTCTGCAGCAATCCCGGCAGCATGACTGGCTGGACATGGAGCTAGTCTGGGCCTGTGCCTGGGGCATGCTGGGGTTGTTTTTTTTATTTAATCCTCACCTGTGGATATTTTTCTATTTATCTTTAGATAGAGTGGGAGGGAAGATGAGAGGGAGAGAGGGAAAAAGAAAGAAAGAGAGAGAGAGAGATACACTGATGTGAGAGAAACACATCAGTTGGTTGTCTCCCACACCACCTGGACCAGGGACAGGGATGAACCACAACCCAGGTCTCTGCCGTTGACCGAAATCGAACTCGAGAGTTATGGGTCCACATGCTGACGCTCTGACTGCTGAGCCCAAACTGCCAGGGCTGGGGGTGTCTTTTTTTAAAATTATTGACAGCATGGTGCGGTTGTGTGGCAGATTGGCCAGTGGGTCTGAGCTGAGCTGCCAACTGTCCTGTCCAGGTGCAGTGGGCACATAAACACTGGTGCTCTGGTGGCTGAGATCTTCCTGGAGCGTGGCAGCAGTTGCCCACCTGTGCAGCACATGCTTTAGGGTTAGCAAATGACTTTTCGTTTTTTTCTTTTTATTAATTTATTATTGTTACAGATGTTTCTCCTTTTTCCCCCCATTGACACCCTCCTCCCCATCCCCCCGCCACCCCGTCCCCAGCATTGTTGTCTATGTCCATCGGTTATGCATACATGCATATAAGTTCTGTGGTTTATCCCTTCCCTTCCCCCACCCCCTCTTCTGAGGATTGTCAGTCTGTACCCTACTTCTCTGACTCTGGGTCTATTTTGTTCATCAGTTTGCAAATGACTTTTCTTCATGGAGAGTCTCATTGCCCTTTAAACTGCTGTCTTTTCACTGTGCCCCAGGGCAAGTAAGATTGCACATGGCCCATGTGAAAGCCTGCCACCCCAAAACCGTCTGCAAATCTGCGTGTCCAGTGTGGGCTTTCTGTCTTTACTATGTCTCTGTGTCCTCTTTCTTTCCTATGTGGTCTCTCTACCATCTGTTGTGCAGAAGCTGCTCAATCAGCTTTTACTTCTTCTTCAGGAGGAACTGCTCTACACGGAGCTGTATATTGATGTGTCTGAGGAAGAGGTGAGTTCAGGGTGTTCATGTGCTCTCATCTTACACCGCCTCCTCCTCCACATTTTTTCTTTGGCACAGTAGGAAAGCACCCAGCTTTACATTTTCTTCCAACTGACACAGAAGTGTATCCAATTAATGATCAGAGTCTTCCTGAATCCTGTTCTCCAGAAGCAACAAATTGTTTCAGGTTTTCTTTTGAATATATTTAATAGCTATGATTATAGGGTTCAATAACACACTTACATTCTATTTTTAAATTCTTCAGTTATCAATTATTTTTCCATATAAGATGTAAAAAAAATTAAGAGATTTCTGATAATTTGGAATGATCAGACTGGCTATATATACAGCTGTGATTACTATATTAAGGATTCTAAAGGGAATTATGGACAATATGTAAGAGCCAATGCATGATATGAGGGGAACGATGGAAACTCTAAGAAAGAGGAAATGCTAGAAACGAAAATATTATAATGAAATGAAAAATGCTCTGATGAGATCATCAGTAGATTAGATACAGCCTTTGTAGAATCAGTGAACCTCAAGATATTTTAATAGAAATCGGCAACTGAAAAGCCATGAGAAGAGATTACTGAAAACTCCACAACAGAATGTTCAAGAGTTTGGGATGGTCACAGAAGGTGTGATATACATGTGATGGGAATATCATAGGAGGAAGAAAGAAAACCAGGAAGAGAATAAATATCTAAAGTAATAATGACTGAGAATTTTCTAAATTATTGATAGGCACCAAACCACAGATGCAGGGAGCTCAGAGAACACAAGCAGGATAAAAGAAAAAAAGGCACACAAAGGTATTTAATTCCTTTTTTGGGACAGAGGAACGATTCTATATGATACTATAATGTTGATGCATGCTATTCTGAATTTGTCAAATCCACAAACTATGTAACACAAAGAGTAAATGCTAATATACTCTGTGAACTTCAGATTCTCACATGTATCCATATAAATGCATCAGTGTCAATAGATGTGCCACATCAATGGAAGACGTTAGTAATAAGGAAACTATGTTGGTAATTAAGGATGGGGAGAGGGAGTGCATAGAAATCCTCTGTACTTTCTGTGGAATATTTTCTTAAATCTAAAAGTGATCTCAAATATAAAATCTATTAAAATGAATAGACAAACCAGCAACTACATTAATATTTAAAATACAACTAACCAAGGCCTCATTCTGCATATATAAAAACTCATACAAATAAATAATGAAAAAGGGCAACACAGTAAAAAATGGGCACAACTTAAATAGACATTTCAAAAATACAAGTGGCTAATAAGCCCATAAAAAGATGGTCAATTTCATCAGTCATTAGAAAATGCAAATTAAAACACGAGGAGATACCACTTCATGTTCACAGGAATGATTAGATCCACAGGCTGGCAACACCATGTTTCTGGGGAGCACATGGGGCAGCTGGAACGTGCATATGTTGTTGGTGGGAGGTAAAATAGCACCACAACTCTAAAAAATAGTTTTGGAATTTGTCATAATGTTTAAAATACATCTTAATATGACCCAACAATTTCTCTTCAGGTTATTTATACAAGGAAAATGATTATATATGTTCAAAAAAAACCCTTGAGTTAGAATATTCAGAGCAGCTTTATTCACAATAGTCCAAAATGAAACACTACTGATATATCCATGAATATGAAAATATACAGTGGGGAACACATACAATGAAATGTACTCAGCTTTATACAAGAGACAGATATGTGCAAGCAATTGCATGGGTAAATCTCTAAAGTATTATGCTGAGTGAAAGAAGGTAGAAACAAATAGTACATTTTATCATCCTAAGAATATGAAGTCAAAGGTCAGGCAAATGAAACCTTGGGGACAGAAGTAGAAACTAATGCTGCCTCTGGGACAGGAGGAATGACTGGGAGGGACAGGAGGGAACTTTCACAGGTGATGAAAACATATCTTGATTAGGGTTTGAGTCACAAGGGTGCATTCACTGCCAAAATTCAATGACTCATGATCTGTCCAATTGCCCTTTCTTCACTACAGCTCTATTACAAATGTTTCAAAGATACAGCATTTAAACTTAATATATTTATTTATAGCATGTGTGACTTAACCCATCTTTTTAAATCAGACTAACAAGTGCTGAGAGCTCTTTGGATTGAAAGGCAAACTTGACTGAGATCTTGTCCTCAGAGAACAGAGAGTCCACTAAGACCCATGGAAAGCTGCTGTGGAGGATGGGAGAGTGCCAGAGAGGGAGAGTCAGGGCAAAGGCAGAGGGCAGGAAGGAGAGGGAGCACGTGAGATTCTAGTAGACGGTGTGTGAAAGGAACACAGGAAGGCAACATACCTCACACCTTACATATGCTTTGACGTCGGTTTATCTGCTTATAAACGTTAACTTCATGCTTGCAAAGGTTGAAAATGGTGAAAACAATGAACTTAAAGGGAGTAACTCATATCTGGCAAATGGGGATTTAGCACACACTTGAATTGAAAATCATCATTTGTTTCTCCATTAATTCGTTTATTCAATTAATATTTATGATGCTAGGAAGCTAGTCCAAGGCCTGCCAAAATGAAGGAAGACTCTCACTGGGGCTTGATTGAACTTTAATTCTTATACTTTATTGGGACAGATTGTAGGGGAATGACCACAGAAACTTGTCAAAAGTGTAATGTCCTTGTAGCTCCATCAAGTGCAGTGATGAAAGGGATTTAGACCTTTCCTGCACTCCTTCATCTTCTGCTGAAGTTGGGCTTCTCCAAAGTGGGAAGAGTCCTGGACCCAGAGTTGGCAAAGCTTGCATGGGGGTGCAGTGAGGCCTGGTGAGTGTCCTTCAGACATGCACTGTGTGTGTTTAACCCCCACTGTCTCACTTCACCCTCAGGAGCTGGCTTGCTATGCGAACTGTTTTAATTCTGGGCCAGAGTCCACACAGCAAGAAAACCAACAGAACCAATAGAGACAAAGCTGGTTCTCAAAGTCCCATCTGTCTAATAAAGCAAGACTCTGAATCAGGACCCCAGAGTGCTTCCCGACATCTCCAGGGTTCCCTGAGGAAGGCTTTCTCCATGTTCCTGCACCTCAGGAGTGTCCTGCAGGGCCCTCTGCAGAACCCGCCTCAGGGTCGGTCGCCCCCTCCGCCATCGCTGCCTAAAGGAGCCAACGATGAAGTAAATGATGGGGTTGGCACAGCTATTGACACTGGACAGAACTCCAACCAGGTAAAGAGGATGAAATTTATCATTATTTGAGACTAACCAAATTAAGAGGAACCAGTAGATACCCAAGGGCAGTCCACAGAGGAGGAAGACCAGCACTGTGAGCATGAGGGTCACATAGAGCCTGGTCAGTGGCACCCGCTGGGAGCCACATAACAGTCTGGTTATCAGGGCCAGGCTGGACCCAGAGAGGAGCACAAATAACAAAATCAGCCACGCAGCACAGGTATAATCCAATAGTGGACACAAAATAAAATGTGCATCCCTAATCAGGAGGCCGCAGTAGATCCCTTCCAGGATGCTCAGCAGCAGGGACATGGCCCAGAGCAGGGCACACGTGATGGCTGACATGTGTCTGGGGCGCTGGCAGCGGTACCAGATGGGCCACAGGACCGACAGGCAGCGCTCCGTGCTAATGGCGCTGAGAATGCTCAGGCCTGAGATGTAGGCAAAGATGGACACAAAGAAAACAATCTCATATGGATCAATGGTGGTGGAAGGCAATTCAAAGAAATCGAACAGGGAACGTATAATCTGGCAGCAGAGGAAGATGCAGTGGGCTCCCGCCAGGTTGAGGATGTAGACGGAGGAGGGGTTCCTCCGCATGCGGAAACCCAGCAGCCAGAGCACCACGGCGTTTCCTGCCAGCCCAGCCAGGGCAACGATGAGTGTCAGTAAACGCAGGATTAGATTCACCACATGGAGAGTTTGTTTCCCTCCACTTGTTGGAGTGAGTTCGGTGCTCCGGGCTGTGTCAGATGGAAGCATGCTGGGAAACCCTACACTGGTGCCCCTGGAACAAAAACAAGACTTGAGCACCTAGGGTGACATCACTGAGTCTACTGGCCACCCTGCTTTGTGGGAATCTCTGTCCTGTTACAGAGCAGGAAAATGTTGGTTTGCAGAGATGAAGATACAGAAGGCGTCACAGCCTTGGAGTCCTGGGACCTGGATTCAAACCCAGTTCTCTCTGACTAGAGTCAGGGCTCTCTCTACTGCAACACAGGCCTGCTGCTGACATGGGGACTTCTGTAGTCCAATCACCTCCACTCACCGTCCTAGACCATGTCATGTCTGCAGGGGCAGGAGGAGAATAGTCTGGACAGGTGATGTGGGATGACCTCAGGACTCTGAGCTCAGCATTACATCTTCCCTGGGACTGAGATTTCCTTTAAAGGGCTAGAAGTTGGCAGCCCCAGTCACGACCTCTACATTATCTCAGTGACGCAATGTCCATCCTGCAGAAAGGAGATCAGTGATTTAGGGTTATGAATGGAACACAACCTCTTGCAATGAGAAGTAAGAGTAGGACCAGTCCTCTTGTGGTGGAAATGGCTGAGTGTGTCATCTTTATGAGGAAGGAAGTACTTCTCCTGTACAGTAGTGTGTCTAGCTATGTGTGGGACACAGTTTAAGTCATTCTTATAATGGATTTCATCCTAGAGTAGCCAACATTATAAATGTAAAATACTTTTCAATAACTGTGTACTCCCACCGTAAAACAACAACAAGAGAACAAACTACATTTTATTCTCAAGGCATTTATGATGATAATGAGAGGGTATTCCAAAGACAGTAACACCCAATGGAGAGGTGCAAAGAGTCAAACAAACAAACTGAGGAGAAATGATGAGAAATTGATCCAAACACACTGACAGAAAGAGAGAGGGTGCGAGGGCGAGAGAAAGGAAAACCAACTGTAAGGAGATGACAAAAAGAGATGGATTTTTTTCATTAAACATCAAAGCTCCTTTCCATCTTCTCTACCCTCCTCTGCATCCTGGGAGGACACGTGTGTTTGCCTCACCACTGAGCGACCATTCCTTCGGGCTCCTGGTTGCTCTCAGGAAAGGGAAACACTGTCACATGATTGGAGGACAGGAGGAGGGTGATTGAGGTTTTTAACTCCCTGGCTCTCTGCTGCCAGGCTGTGAGTGGGCCATGGTGGTGTTACTGTACCTAAGGACATAGCCCCTATCGTTGGCCTTTCTTTCAGTCACAGTGACAACCACAGCTACAGCCACAGCTCTCCCTGAGATCTGGGGACTTATCTTTCTCTTTCCCCTTCAGGATGCACTAGGGCAATAGCTCCTTATTATGACTTATCTTTTGGGGACTCTGCACCCGTTATCAATTTCCCTTAGTCCTGCTCACCCCTTTGTACACAGTCCCTTTATTATACTCTCTTCTATTACCTCATTAGTTTGTGCTTGTGTTTTTCTTTATTCTTTTGCTAGGAGAAGCTGGATACAAGCATATCACACACACACGCGCGCGCGAGCGTGCACGCACGCACGCATGCACACAAAAAAACCCCACTGAACAACAAGCTTATCTGTGGAACCTGAAGTTATTAATAACAATTCAGCTTTGAAAACAATGTCCGTGTAGCAGAAAAATCTAGTTGGCCCAGTGTGGGTCTCCCGCGGTCTAAGCTACCAGCACCCAAAAGTTCCCTGAAGGAGTTTCATGTTACAGCATTCTCTGTGATGGGTGCCCACAGATCCTTGCATGTCCCACTCGACGATACAGTTGTGAGTTGTGAACTAAGATGGAGAAAACACAACTGCCTTTAAAGGAGATAGTTCTGAGCTGACTCTTACCTGAGCCCCATCTCCCGGTTCATGGTGATGAATATAAAAGAAGAGCTTTCCAGGGAGTGTGAAGAGCAGAGAATGCTTTTCTACCCTCTTGATAGGAGGCGCCTGCTGGAGCAGGGGTGAAACCTGATGAGGGAGAGAGGCTTATCAAGAAGCTGGGCAGCCCCTGTGATTTCCTGCACAAGGGGCACTGGCAAATGAGATTCTGGAGATATGAGAGACAAGGATGTCACGAGATGCTTCCCTTTGCCCTGACTCCAGTGACTTATCTCTTCCTCTCTCCATCTTAAACTCATGCGATCCCCTCCCTGTGAGGAATGGCTGGACTGGAGCTTCTCGCTGCCCCCTGTGAGCCTGTGCAGGAAGCCCACCCACCAGGCAAGCTGAGCATCCATAGGTAATGAAGGGTTTGCTTGGCATTCAGGGCCCTGCATGGCCTGGCTCATCTGATCAGTTTCCATTTACTCCCAGAAGTAATGAATGTACATTATTTTATTTCAGAAGACACAAGTGTATATAACATGAAATATAATCTCTATCCTATTGTCGATTCCCAAGAGCAACGGATGTTTACAGTTCCCATTTTACTTCTATACCACGTTAATTTATAGCTTTGCAGAATAAAACAGCATTTCTTCTTTAAAATTATTAATAGCATCAAACGTGTATATTGTGTTCCATATAAAAGATAAGGAATTTAGCATATCACATACACTACATGTCACCTTATTCTCTGTGCTCACAATATTTGTTATCTAGATTATTTTCACAAGATGTGGGGACAGCCAATGTTATCTGCCTTGGGTCCTATGACTTCCTTTCACATGCCCAGGCCACAGTCAAATTGAGTTACATGGTATTTCCTTTAAAAACTTAACTATGGATCATTTAAAACAATCAGAAAAACGTTTCCACTCGTTTCTGCATTTACCCAGCTGTACTGTGTGCCATGCGGTGCCAGGCCCTGTTCCAGGCAGGGAAGATGCAGTGAGGAATCACACACAGGACGATGCCCGCACCTTCCAGAGGAGTGGTGGACTGTCCCTGGGGTGAGTGTTGATGGACAAGAGTTTTGACACTCAGCATTAGGGCCTCCACCCTCTGGACCCTGGGAGAAGAGCAGGGCCCAGCCAACACAGTAGGAAGAAGCAGCTACTTAAGGAGGGGAAAGGAGGGGAGCACAGTATCCTGAGGCTGAACTGAGAAACTGATTTGAGAAGACGGGAGTGAGCGATAGCCTCAATCTGACATAGAGATTGAATAAGATGAAGACTAGGTATTAAAATTGGAAAATGCAATAATCGAGTCATTGTGGATCAGGACAGGCTTGGTTCCACTGGAAAGTGAGGCTGGAAGATTGAAAGAGTGGGTTTAGAAGAGGATGGCAGGACAGTTGATAGTCCAGCTAGACAATCCCAGAGAATAATGGACCATCACCACAGTGAAAGGCAGCTCGGAGTGATGGCTGGGAACAAAATTCCTCTACAGATATCAATATCTATCTTACATATTGAACAAATGAGAACATATAATAAAATGAAACATCAACTACTTCTGGAGAAAATAGAAAGCATTGAGAACTGAGCAGCTCTAACACATATTAGAGGCTATTGAGAAGCATCAGTGAGAACAACAATGTTGTGTTAACATACAAACAGGCAGAGAGATGGACGGAGCTGGGCACAAAGTCTCAGGAATCACAATAAGTGCATATGGACTTCAGTTTATGATGAAGGGGCTCTGTTAGAATAAAAGGCCTGGAGATGAACTATTTTGTAAATGTTATTGGCCACTGGGACGCCATGTAGAGTAACACAGCAGGCATCACACCTCACATCTTATACCCCGTTAAAGTTCAAATGGATCCTCTATTTAAATATGAATAAGAAAATTATATAGAGTTTAATGCAAACATGAGAAAATTATATTGTAGCCTTGGATTGAAGAAGGTCTTTCTAACCATGACACAAAACTCAGAAACCATAAATGAAATATTGATTTAAGAAACTTTGAAAAATGGAAAATAGTTTTTCTACATGGGATAGGCCACAATCAGCATGTGAAACAGCAAACTGAAAAATATTTACAATGCATACCTTGGACAGAATAGTAATATGATGTGCAGTATATACATCTATATCTAGCTTTGTATCTATCTCTACATCTGTATTTACATGTCTATCTCCCAGACTTTTCTCACAAAGCTCCCTAAAAACCAACAAGCACATGACCAACTCGTTCCTAGATGTCCATATTTTAAATGACAAAAAATGCAAAAACACACACATGATGACAAAGGGTAATTGAAACTCCATTGAGAGACTTCCAGTCAAGATGGTCCCAATGGTAAACACAATACTTGCCTCCTCCCACAACCACATCAGAATTAGAACTAAACTACAGAACAACCATCCTTCAGAACCGCCTGTATTCAACCTGAATGAACTTCCTACAAATATGAAATTAAAGAAGGGGCCACATTGAGACTAGTAGGAAGGGGGGAAGTGTGGCCGACTTGGTTCTACGCCCACATGTGGTAGATAAAATCAGGAGGGATACCTAGGCTGTGAAGGTTCTCCCTGAGGAGTGAGAGGTCCCCACCCCACACCAGGACCCCACTAAAAGTTCCAGTGCCAGGAAGTGATGTCCCCATAACTTCTGGCTGTAAAAACCAATGGGGATTGAGGCTGAGGGAGGCTGAAGTTGCTGTAGCCCAGGGCAGTTTAACTTAAAGGGCTGTAATAGGGATTTACTCAGACTTGCTCCCTCCAGACTCCAGCACTGGGGAGACAGCTTGAAAGGCACCAGAAACATATGGGGAAAAACTGAGTTATTTGGCATCCAGATGATAGCGGAAGGGGCAGCTTTTTCCTGGACTGATGTGCTGGTGGAGGTCGTTGTTCCTTTGGTAAGCCCTTTACCCACCATCCAGCAAACAAGTGCCATATCTTGGACTCTAGCCACCTGGCTCACACTGTTAGCCCTGCCCTGATGATTCCCAGAGGAACTGTCCCACCCAACATTTAGGGTCACTCATGCTATTTCCAGTGTCTTTACCATAGGAATGGCCTGTGTGGGTTCATGCTTTGGATTTTCCTAAAATCTCTCAAACAGGGAGCATCTGGCCTCAGTGAGCTCCATACCTCTCGATAAGTGACCCCAGGCCGAGTACTAGCAGCAGCCGGCCTTGGTTCACAGCTTGGCCTCTCCTGGGCACCTCAAAGCTCACTACAAGGATCAGCCATCTGTAGATCACTTTGTAGCATATGCCTTTCGGCCCCAGGGAGAGCATAGGTAGTGGAAGACCTTCTCCTGCGCCACCTGGAAGGCCGCAGAGCCAACATACTCAGTTGACAGCTTCAGACCACATCAAACACCATAACCCAACCACCTCCAAAAGTGATACAGTCAAGTTTTGGACTCAGTAGGTACCAGAAACTTGCTGAAAATAAGTCTTCTTCTGTGTGATGGGACCCTGCACAGCTGATCCTCCAAGGTGGTTAGATGTCAGTGGTCAATGGTCACAGCTACTCCTTAAGCTAATCAGTCTGTGTAAGTCTCTCACAATGACGTGCCAACAGCAATCAAGATTCAATTACAACAGACAGATGTACAGTCCACATGTAGGGTACACCTCCAGAACTCAGCTGGAGTGATCAGGGAGGCTGGGCCACTGGACTCTACAGAACACCTACTATAATAAGGCACCCTCCTGGCTTAGGAGACATAGCAACTCTACCTAATGGAAACAAACACAGGGAGGCAGCCAAAATGAGGAGACAAAGAAACATGTCAAATGAAAGAACAGAACAAAACTCCAGGAAAAGAACTAAATGAAATGGAAATAAGCAATCTAACAGATACAAAGTTCAAACCACTGCTTCTAAGGATGCTCAATGATCTTAGCAAGGGTCTCAAGAGCAGAAAAAAGGACCAATCAGAAATGAAGGGTACACTAACTGAAATAAAGAATAATTTTCAGGGTATAGACAGTAGAATAGGTGAAGCCAAGAATCAAATCCTCAGTTGGGGATATTAGGAAGCTAAAAACACCCATCAGAACAGCTAGAAGAAAAAAGAATCCATAAAAACTGAGATGGTGCAAGGAGCCTCTGGGATATCCTTAAGTGTACCAACATTTAAATCATGGTGGTGCCAGTTGAAAAATAGAAAGAGTAAGAAATTAAAAGCCTATTTGAATAAAACAATGACAGAAAATTTCCCTAACTGGGTGAAGGAATCATACATACAAGGCCAGGAAGCACAGAGAGTCCCAATCAAGGTGAACCCAAAGGGGCCCACACCAAGACACGTCATAATTAAAAGCAAAATGTTAAAGACAAAGAGAGAATCTGAAAAGGAGCAAGAGAAAGCAGTTAGTAACCTACAAGGGAGGTCCCATAAGACAGTCAGCTGATTTCTGAAAAGAAACTTTGCAGGCCAGAGGGAGTGGCAAGAAATATTCAAAGTGACGGAAAGCTAGGACTTACAACCAAGATTATTCTATCCTGAAAAGCTGTCATTTAGAATCGATAGACATATAAAGAGGTTCCCAGACAAGAAAGAGCTAAAGGAGTTTATCACCACTAAACCAGTATTATATGAGATGTTGAAGGGTGTTTGAAGAAGAAGAACAAAAATATGAACAATAAAATGGCAATAAATACTTATCCATCAACAATTGAATCTACAAACCAAATGAACAAGCAGAACAGAAACAGACTCATAGATAATGAGAACTTTTTAATGGTTGCCAGATGGGAGGGGGGTAGAGAGGATGGGTGATAAAGGTGAAGGGGTTAAGAAGTACAAATTGATTTTTAGACTGATAAACCTCAGAGGGAATGGAGGGTGCAGGAGAGATAAACCAAAGAACTTACATGCATATGTGCATAACCAATGGACACAGACCATTGTTTGAAAAAGGTAGGAGAGGGTTGGGAGCGGGCAGGAAGGGAGTCAATGGGGTGAAAATGGGGGACATCTGTAATATTTTCAGCATTAAAGATAAATTATTTATTTATTTATTTATTTATTTATTTATTTATTTATTTATTTATTTATATATTTTTATCCTCACCCGAGGACATTTTTCCATTTTTTTGTTCAGATAGAGTGGGAGGGAGAGAGAGGAAGAGAGAGAGAGAGAGGAAAAACATCGACGTGAAAGAGACACATCGAGTGGCTGCCTCCCACATGGCCCTGGTTGAGTCAGGGTGGGGACAAACTGCAACTGAGGTACATGCCCTTAGCGGGAACCAAACCCAGGTCTTTCTGGACTGCAGGCCAACACTCTAAGCGCTGTGCCAACCAGCCAGGGCAAAGATAAATTATTTTTTTTTAAAAATAAAAGAAAGTCCACTGAGATATTTCACCTTCATATTCTTTTTTTTCTCATTAATTTATTTTTGTTACAGATGTTTCTCCTTTTTTCCCCATTGACACCCTCCTCCCCATCCCCCCACCCCGACCCCAGCTTTGTTGTCCATGTCCATCAGTTATGCATACATGCGCATAAGTTCTGTGGTTTATCTCTTCCCTCCCCCCCTACCCCCTCTTCTGAGGGGTGTCAGTCTATACCCTACTTCCACATCTCTGGGTCTACCCTGTTCCTCAGACTGTTATGTTCATTATATTCCACAAAAAAGTGAGATCATGTGATATTTGTCTTTCTCTGCTTGGCTTGTTTCACTTAGGATAATACTCTCCAGGTCCCTCCATGTCGTCTCAAAGGATAAGAGATCTTTCTTTCTTACAGCAGCATAGTACTCCATTGTGTATATGTACCACAGCTTTTTTATCCATTCATCCACCGATGGACACTTGGGCTGTTTCCAGATCTTAGCTATTGTAAATAGTGCTGCTATGAACATGGGGGTACATGTATTCTTTCTGATTGGTGTTTCAGGCTTCTTAGGGTATATTCCTAGAAGTGGGATCACTGGGTCAAATGGCAATTCAATTTTTAATTTTTTGAGGTAACACCATAGTGTTTTCCACAGTGGCTGCACCAGTCTGCATTCCCACCAGCAGTGTACTAGAGTCCCCTTTTCTCCACACCCTGGCCAACACTTGTTGTTTGATGCTTTGTTGATGGCGGCCATTCTGACAGGTATGAGGTGATACCTCATTGTTGTTTTAATTTGCATCTCTCTGATGATTAGTGAAGTTGAGCATTTCTTCATATGTCTCTTGGCCATTTGTATGTCCTGTTTGGAGAGGTGTCTATTTAGTTCCTCTGCCCATTTTTTAATTGGGTTCTTTGTCTTCCTTTTGTTGAGTTGTATGAGCACTCTATATATTTTGGAGATTAACCCCTTATCTGATGTATCATTGGCAATTATGCTCTCCCGTAGAGTGGGTTCCCTATCTGTTTTGATGGTTGTTTCTTTTGCTGTGCAGAAGCTTTTGAGTTTGATGTAGTCCTATGTGTTCATTTTTCCCTTTGTTTCTGTTGCCTTAGGTAATGTATCAGTGAAGATTCTGCTGCGTATGATGTCTGAAATTTTGTTGCCTACATTTTCTTCTAGGATTTTTATGGATTCACGAGTCACATTTAAGTCTTTTATCCATTTTGAGTTTATTCTTGTGTATGGTGTAAGCTGATGATCTAGTTTCATTTTTTTGCATGTAGCTGTCCAATTTTCCCAACATCATTTATTAAAGAGGCTATCTTTACTCCATTGTATGCTCTTGCCGCCTTTGTCAAATATTAATTGAGCATAATGTCTTGGGTCAATTTCTGGATTCTCTGTTCTGTTCCACTGGTCTATATGCCCGTTCTTGTGCCAGTACTAGGCTGTTTTGATTACAGTAGCTTTGTAGTATAACCTGATATCCAGTATTGTGATCCCACCTACTTTGTCCTTCTTTATCAAGATTTCTGTGGCTATTCGGGGTCTTTTTTGGTTCCATATGAACTTTTGAAGTATTTGTTCTAGTTCTGTGAAATATGTCACTGGTATTTTGATGGGGATTGCATTGAATCTATAGATTGCTTTGGGTAATATAAACATTTTAATGATGTTAATTATTCCAATCCATGAACAAGGTATGTGCTTCCACTTTTTTATATCTTCCTCTATTTCTTTTTCCAATGACTTGTAGTTTTCTGGGAAGAGGTCTCTTACTTCTTTGGTTAAGTTTATTCCTAGGTATCTTAATTTTTTAACGCGATGGTAAATGGGATTGTTTTTTTGGTTTCTCTTTCTGTGAGTTCATCATTGGTGTATAAGAATGCCGTTGATCTCTTGATGTTAATTTTGTATCCTGCTACTTTGCCAAATTCATTTATTAAGTCTAGCAGATTTTTGATGGTGTATTTAGGGTTTTCTATATATAATATCATGTCGTCTGCAAATAATGACAGTTTCACTTCCTCCTTTCCTATTTGGATTCCTTTTATTTTTTCTTCACATCTGATTGCTGTGGCTAAGACTTCCAGTACTATGTTAAATAAGAGTGGTGAAAGTGGGCACCCCTGTCTTGTTCCTGTTCTTAAGGGAAATGTTTTTAGTTTTTGCCCATTGAGTATGATGTTGGCTGTAGGTCATTCATATATGGCCTTTATTATATCAAGATATGATCCCTCTATTCCCAAATTGCTGAGCATTTTTATCAGAAATGGGTGCTGGACTTTGTCGAATGCTTTTTCAGCGTCTATTGATATGATCTTGTGGTTTTTATCTTTCATTTTGTTTATGCGGTGTATCACATTTATTGATTTGCGAATATGAACCAGACTTGCATCCCTGGGATGAATCTCACTTGGTCATGGTGAATAATTTTTTTGATGTATTGCTGGATCCGATTTGCTAGTATTTTGTTCAGGATTTTGGCATCTACGTTCATCAGGGATATTGGCTTGTAGTTTTCTTTCTTTGTAGTGTCTTTTTCTGGTTTTGGAATTAGGATTATGCTGGCCTCATAAAACGAGTTTGGAAGTTTTCCTTCTTCTTGAATTTTTAGAAATAGTTTGAGGAGAATGGGTGTTAGTTCTTCTTTGAATGTTTGGTAAAACTCCCCCGTGAAGCCATCCGGGCCTGGGCTTTTGTTTGCTGGGAGAGTCTTGATTACATCTTCAATTTCCTTAGCTGTTATTGGTCTGTTCAAGTTTTCTATCTCTTCCTGGTCCAGTTTTGGGAGACTATGTGTTTCTATAAATTCTTCCACTTCACTTAGATTGTCGAATTTGTTGCCATATAAATGTTCATAGTATTTGCTAACGATCCTTTGTATTTCTGTGGTGTCAGTTGTTACTTCTCCTCTTTCATTTCTGATTTTGTGTATTTGGGTTCTCTTTGTTTCTTGGTGAGTCTAGCTAAGGGTCCATCAATCTTGTTTATCTTTTCAAAAAACCAGCTCTTTGTTTCATTGATCATTTGAATTGTTTTTCTGGTCTCTATGTCATTTATTTCTGCTCTGATCTTTACTATTTCCTTCCTTCTACTTGCTCTGGGGTTTTCTTTTTGTTTGGTTTCTAGTTCTTTAAGTTGTGAGGTTAGATAGTCTGTTAGAAATTTTTCTTGTTTCTTGAGGTAGGCCTGTAGTGCTATGAACTTCCCTCTCAGAACTGCTTTCGCTGCATCCCATAGATTGTGTGTTGTTGTGTGTTCATTTTCATTGGTTTACAGGAAGTTTTTAATTTCTTCCTTGATCTCCTCAGTAACCCATTCATTGTTTAATAACATGCTATTTAGCCTCCATGTGTTCATATGTCTTTGCATGTTCTTGTTGCAATTGATTTCTAGTTTCATGCCATTGTGATCTGAGAAGATGCTTGATATGATTTCATTCTTCTTGAACTTGTAGAGACTTTGTTTGTGTCCTAATATGAGGTCTCTCTTTGAGAATGTCCCATGTGCACTTGAGAAGAATGTGAATTCTGTAGTTTGGGGTGTAATTCTCTGAAAATATCTATTAAATCCATTTGGTCTAGTGCTTCATTTAGAGTCTCTGTTTCCTTGTTAATTTTTTGTCTAGAGGATCTATCCAGTGATGTCAGCAGGGTGTTGAAGTCCCCTGCTATGATTGTATTGCTGTCGATTTCTCCTTTGAAGTCCTCCAGAATATTTTAAATATATTTTGTTGGTCCTATATTGGGTGCATATATGTTTACCAAGGTTATATCTTCCTGTTGGATAGATCCTTTCTATATTATGTAGTGACCTTCTTTGTCTCTAGTTATGGCTTTCATTTTGAAATCTATTTTATCAGATATGAGTATTGCTACCCCAGCTTTTTTTTCCTTTCCATTTGCTTGGAAGATTTTTTTCCATCCCTTCACTTCCAGCCTATGAGAGTCTTTTGTTGTGAGGTGGGTCTCTTGTAAACAACATATATATGGGTCATGCTTTCTTATCCAATCCGCTACTCTGTGTCTTTTTATCGGAGCATTCAGTCCATTTACATTTAAGGTGATTATTGATATGTACTTATTTATTGCCATTTTTGTTTAGTGTGGTTCTACTTTCCTTCCTATTTCTTCTACTAATTACAGCAGTCCTTTTAACATTTCTTGCAGTGCTGGTTTGGTGCTAATGTATTCCCTTAGCCTTTTTTTTTTTGTCTGAGAAGCTCTTTATTTGACCTTCTATTTTGAATGATAGCCTTGCTGGGTAGCGTAGTCTTGGATTCAGATCCTTGTTTTTCATGACCTTGATTACTTCATGCCATTCCCTTCTGGCCTGTAGTGTTTCTGTTGAGAAGTCAGCTGATAGCTTTATGGGGGTTCCTTTGTAGGTAACCTGTTGCTTATCTCTTGCTGCCTTTTGGATTCTCTCTTTGTCTTTAATTTTTTGGCATTTTAATTACTATATGCCTTGGTGTGGGCCTGTTTGGGTTCTTCTTACTTGGGACTCTCTGTGCTTCTTGAACTTGAATGCCTTCTTTCTTCACCAAATTAGGGAAGTTCTCTGTCACTATTTCTTCAAATATATTCTCTAACCCTTGCTCATTTTCTTCTTCTTCAGGGACTCCAATGATGCGAATATTATTACATTTCCAGTTGTCCCACAGTTCTCTTAAGCTGTCTTCCTGTTTTTTCATTGTTTTTTCCTTTTGGTTTTCTGATTGGTTGATTTTTTCTACCCTGTCTTCTAATTCACTGATCCGGTCCTCAGCTTCCTCTACTCTGTTGTTTAGTCCTTCCAATGTGTTGTTCATTTCTGCTAGGTCATTCTTCATTTCTTCTTGGTGCTTCTTAATTTCCACTTGGTTGGTTTTCAGTATTTCTATGTCTTTGCTCATGGTGTTGATGTCTTTACTCAAGGTGCTGATGTCCTTACTCATGCTGTTGAGCTTCCTCAAGATCATGGCTCTGAATTCTAGCTCTGTTAACTTGCTTAACTCCGTTTCATTTATCTCATCTTCGGTAGAGGTCTCTTGTTCTTTCATTTGGGATCTGTTTCTTTGTTTCACCATTTTGGCTATCTCAGTGGTTTTTGGAGCCTGCCCAATTTTCCTGTGGATGTTGGTGTTGTGTTGTTTGTGGCTCCCTCTACTGGGTTTGGATGAGCATGGGAGGACCAACGTTAAACACCACCGTGGAGTCTTACTTTCCAGGGTATATTTGCAAGCCCAGCACAGGTTAAGTTATCCTCTAGCTTTTTTCCTAGAGGCTATTAGTTGTGGTTGCTTGAAGAGCCTTGGGTTTTCAGTTGAATGCAAACCTCCCTCAGGTGTTCAGCTTGAGAGGATTTCCCGAGGGTAGGGCAGATGCTAGTAGTTAATGAGCCTCAGTTTGCATTTCAGTGGCCCACTAGGGTGTGGCTGGATCTCCAAGGGAGGGGCTGCCACCTCTCCCCAGAGCCCTGGGATGGAGTAAGAAGGCCAGGCCACACTCCTGCGTGGCCGCAACTCAGCAAAAGCTCTGAGCGTCCTCCAAATCCCGAGTGTCCCCACACAGTTCCAGTCCAGTCCGCCCTCCCTCTGCCAGAGCCCAAGGTGAGTGGCTGTGGCTATTTTAGCGCTCTGTCCCGGCTCTGCACTGTGGAGCCGGCTCGGGCTTTAACCCCGAGGGCGGGCGCTGCTCACGGCTAAGGCCGCTGCTGTCCGTGGGCTCCCAGCTGCCCTCTCACACCTCCGCAATCCTACCAGGATCGATTCAGTGTCCCTGGTTGTATGGTCCTCGCAGCTGCTTTTCTGTTGCTTTTTCCTGACTATTTGTCTTTATTTTAGTTGTAATTCCAGTTTGGTCCTGGGAGATGGTCTGTGTAGCTTTCGTTCACTCCGCCGCCATTTTGGAATCCCCTCTCACCTTCATATTCTTATATATCCATTAGCCTAATGCTCTGTGCTTCAGGACTCATGAGGAACAGGGCACTCTTATGTGATCAGCTGTCCCAAGCAAAACTCTGTATAAAAAAGGAAGCTGCTCACATGAGGTTCTCACAGGGACCCACACTGGTAGGAGACACTGCCACACTTTGCGAGTTTAGTCAGCAGGCATTAATTCCTTCATCTCACCAGAACCCGGCCTCTAATCTCTCAATTTGTAGAAGAGTTCATCAAAAAGTGGGAGCAGCACAGGAAATCCTTCTGTACTGCCCAGAACAACAGTGACATGATTACGGATCATGTTATTTCTCCTCACTGGTCTGGAAGTTTTACATCTATGTCAATTATTCAGGCATTTGCCATAGCTATGGAACACATTTTTGTGAAATCTAAAGAAATCAGTATTTTTAGCCTGTAAAAGGGTCCACTTCTACACTTCTAGCAGGCTTATGCAAATAGGGAGAAGTTGCCCTTTCGAAGCTGATGCAGCCCTGATCTTGGCCATGTGTGAAGAGAAATGTTCCCCTTCCTTCCCAGTACTCACAGCTCTGTTCCTTCCAGTATCAGAGCCCTGCACCTGACACAAGGGTTAGCCAGCGGATGGTATGTCGGCCCCTTTCCCTTCCTCTGCCTTTGTTTCATGCAGAACACAAGATACAACTGTCCCCAGAAGTCTGCCCTCATCATGAATAACTCCAAGACCTTAGGAATCTTCAACCTCTGTTTCTGGCCTCCTAAACTACTGTGCTCTAGCAGTGAATTTTGACTCTGTTTCAACCCAAGAAAACAAATGATTATTTTTGTGTTAAATTGTCAGTGTTTGTTTGAATGTATTCCCATAATCTCCAATGTTTCTGCTCACTTTTCCATTTCACATCTCATATGCTCCATTTCTCAGTACTCATTCTTCAGGAGATCGTGATGAATCCAAAACTGAAAGATCCCTTGTGCCTGGGGAGGCTCTTATCCTTATTACCCCACCAGTCCCCTTGTATCTGATTTACCAAAGAGAACAGAGACCTCAACCAAGGCTCTGTCCGAGGCCAAATATGATTTCAGGTTGACTATCATTGATCAGCCCCCTAATCCTTTCTGAGGCTCCCATTGTCATCACTTTGATACCCTCATCAATCTAGGTCTCACACCAAGGCCCAAAAACTTGTGTTATGAATTCTTTCCATTAGATTAGAGAATGCAGGGTAGTATTATTTAGAAAGTCCACATGGAGAACAGTTTTGTTTGTAGAGTGGGTATGAGTATTTGTCTTTAGCTGATTTTTCTATATAAGCTGCACAGATATATTTTGTGAGGGTGCTGCTCTTCCCTGGGTCAGGGGTTGTTCTCATTCACTCCATGTGCCCATCAGCAGCACCTGAAAGCCCAGTAAATGTAATGAAACCAAGAGAGTGGGAGGGTCCTTATGATGTCACATGATTTCTGTATTTGCTATGCCTAGACCTGGATTCTCCAGCAGATTCTCAGTCATTTGAGTCAATATTACCCATTTTTATTGAAATTAATTATATGTGGCTCTGTTCTTTGCTCACACAGCCACAGACATATCCTTATGGAAACATGTATCACATGGTCCTTCCAGCAGCTCAGATGATATTCTCTCCCTTTGAGTGCTTTGAGAATAATGAACACGTCTTTGTGTATCAGTGCCTGGAATAGTGCCTGGCCCAGTGATTAGCAAAGTTCTATTTGAGTGCACACTTTGTGTCTACAAGCATGAGTGAATCAGTGATAGAATAGTTGATATGGAGCTATGGGGATTAGGTAGTCATTCTCGGCAGAGAACCTTTTGAGATTATCTCTCAAAAGAAGAGCAAAACTAAATGAAGGCAAAGAATATTTGACAGGATAAGGTCTACTTTAGAATTTACACAACATTTAAGAAACATGGCCACTGTGGAAAATGGAACTCATCTGCAGTGGCCTTAGATTAGTATGTCCCTTCTGTACAACTTGGGAAGTGGTATATTGAAGGACAGGGGCAGCAGGTCAGAGAGGATCAATGAGGAGTTTGGGAAATTGGAAGCAGTGTACACTTGGGTAGGGAGTGGGGCAAAAAAGTCACTAGGTTATAGAATCCTTTCTATAAAAATGCCTTTGGGGAGAGATTTTACAATCTCTTGTGTCTCCTTGGTCAAGCTGGAAGTTACGGTGATCAGAATGACAGTTGACTTTGGTCTACCCATGGTGGCTAGAGCAAATGGATTAAGGTTAGTTTGAACTGGCTGGATGGAGGGAAGGATAGTCAGGGAGAGAAAGAGGAGTCAAGCTATGGTGAGCTGAGGAGGGCAGGAGGTAGGAACTCTTGCATGAGAGCACTGTGCCCCTTCTTACTGAGTTATAGTTGTCCGCAGTCCTTGCATAGGAAAGCACATGGCTCTCAGGCTCTTGGTGACACCAGATAAGGCAGCAACTTCTACATGGATCTGCCCTGCCAGAGGACCGGAAGCTCATTTTAGAGTCTGCAGCTCCAGGAAGCACCTCCTGCTCAAGGCTGCTCTGAGCTGAGTTTCCTCTGAAGTAGAGGACAAGGAAGGTACACTCTGATTGAATTTTTTCTTTCCATTCTTTTGCTATTTAGGTCAATGTGTTCTTGTTTAAACAATAGCCAGGATTCTCAGAAAATCAGGGGTTCACGGGGACAGTTATTTTAGGGCATCTATCAGCTCTGTAGTGAAGGAAGCCTGTGGGCAGTTTCATCTTATTGGGGAATAAACCAGCACCTGTCCCTATCTGGTCCTTCCTCTCTATTTGTTCTTTCATTGATGTCCTCCCATCTGTCAGCCATTTGGATCTGCTGTTAGGAACATGAAATATGGGTCTAGGGAGATTCTAGAAATAAAATAGCTGGGAAACCAACATTTTGTTTTCCTAGTCGAATGTCTTTTCTTCCAATTAACACATAAGTTCATGTATTTATTGAATGATTACTTTGTACCAGGCACTGTTGTAGGCACTGCAGTGTCAGGAGTGAACACCACAGACAAAAATCCCAGCATCTATTGATATACATTCTGGAGATACCTGCATGCACTGTTTATAAATTTGGCTTGATTCCGTGAAATCTGATAGATATATCTTGTTTAAGATGAGTGTACTCAACTAATAGCAAACTCTGCTGTGGGTGGCATCTGTCCACTACACTTGGGTTTTTTTTTCCTGAAATCCCAGCATTGTGCATAGCCATATTGATTTCTTTCACTCCATCAGCATCTCTCCAAAGCTCATAGATATCCAGATTTTATAGATGGAGGGGACCTCTTGGTAGATGGCTCGACAATAAACCACTATGCCACACTAGCCAGCAGTCGTCAATTCTTTTTAAACAGCTCAGTCTGCAGGCTCAGAGTTGTATGAGGACCATGGGAGAAGCAGGGGTGGCCGGAGCTTGGAAGGTCTCTGGAGAGTTTCTGCTGGAGCCAGAGCTGGAGGCACAGTGTCAGGCCCTTTCCTGAGATCGCTGCCAGCTCCAGGGGTACGTCCAGGCTGACCTCAGTTAACACACTGCACACACCTCCCGTGCCAGGCCCGAGGAGGGAAACTGAGCATGCAGGAGTGAAGGGCTGGGCATCTGGTTCTTTGGTAGCAATAGTATGGGGGCAAAGGGAAAAAAAGGTGGGGAGAGTAGGTCCCAGCAGCTCTACTCACTCTGGAAGACTAAGTCATTGGTGTTGGGTCATAGCCTGGTTTTATCAACAAAGGATATTAGTATGTGTGATGTTTATACAGTTAACCCTTGAACCATAGGGGTTTGAACTGCTCAGGTTCAGTTACAGGTAAATTTTTTACTAAATAATGTGAACATATTTTCTGTTTCCTATGATTTTCAAATAATATTTTCTTAGCTCTAGTTTAATATATTGTAAGAACAAAGTATAGTATATATCACACATAAAATATGAGTTAATTGACTGTTTTTGTTATCATTAAGTCTTCTAGCTGACAGTAGACATTTAGTAAAGTTTTCAGGGATCTAGAGTTATATGCAAATTTGCAACACTCCAGGGGATCAGAGACCTAACCCCTGCTCTGCTCAAAAGTCAACTGTAACTACCTCTATATACTTTGTGATGTTGGTCATAAGGACATCCTGGTGCATACTTACCTCTTTGTGTTCTAAGAGATATCCAGGAATAGCTTTAGGGTCCCTGACCATGGTTCCAGCCACTCTAGATCCTTGATCACTCTGACCCTTAGTGTCCCAGGTCCTGTGGCCTCGGGCACCCTTGGTAGGGTGGTCAGCTGGAGCTGGAGGGGGCACGGGCTGAGGTGGTCCAGGGTGCCTGGCTCTGCAGCAATCCCGGCAGCATGACTGGCTGGACATGGAGCTAGTCTGGACCTGTGCCTGGGGCATGCTGGGGTTGTCTTTTCTATGTAATCCTCACTTGTGGATATTTTTCTATTTACCTTTAGATAGAGTGGGAGGGAAAGATAGAGGGAGACAAGGGGAGAGAAAGAGAGAGAGAGAGAGAGAGAGAGAGAGAGAGAGAGAGACACTGATGTGAGAGAAACACATCGGCTGGTTGCCTCCCACACGACCCCGACCAGGGCCAGGGACAAACCGCAACTGAGGTTTCTGCCATTGACTGGAATCGAACTCAAGACTCATGGGTCCACAGGCTGACACTCTAACCGCTGAGCCCAAACAGCCAAGGCTGGTGTTGTGTTTAAAAAAAAAAATTGACAGCATGGTGCGGTTGTGTGGCAGATTGGCTAGAGGGTTTGAACTGAGCTTCCAACCGTCCTGTCCAGGTGCAGTGGGAACATAAACAGTGGTGCTCTGGTGGCCGAGATCTTCCTGGAGCATGGCAGCAGGTGCCCACTTGTGCAGCAGATGCTTTAGGGTTAGCAAATGACGTTCCTTCATGGACAGTCTCAGTGCCCTTTAAACTGCTGTCTTTTATTTTTTTAATCCTCACCTAAGGATATCTGTACATTAATCTTCAGACAGCGTGTGAAGGAGACAGAGAGAGAGAGAAACATCAATGTGAGAGAGACACATCAATTGGTTGCCCCCCACATGACCCCAACCAGGGCTGGGGACAACTACAACCAAGGTATGTGCCCTTGGCTAGAATCGATCCTGGGACTCTTTGGTCCACGGGTTGATACTTCTACTGCTGAGCCAAACCAGCCAGGGCTAAACTGCTGTGTTTTCACTGTGGCCAGGGCAAGTAAGATTTCACATGCCCATCTGAAAGCCCGCCACCCCAAAATTATCTGCAAATCTCTGTGTCCAGTGTGGGCTTTCTGTCTTTACTATGTCTCTGTGTCCTCTATCTTTTCTATGTGGTCTCTCTACCATCTGTTGTGCAGAAGCTGTTCAATCAGCATTTACTTCTTCTTCAGGAGGAACTGCTCTACACGGAGCTGTATATTGATGTGTCTGAGGAAGAGGAGAGTTCAGGGTGTCCATGGGCTGCCATGTTACACCCGCCTCCTCCTCCACATTTTTTCTTCAGCACAGTAGGAAAGCAAGCAGGTTTACATTTTCTTCCAATTAACATAGAAGTGTATCAAATTATTGGTCAGAGTCTTCCTGAACTCTCTTCTCCAGAAGCAATATTTTGTTTCAGCTTTTCTTTGAGTGCATTTAATAGATATGGTTATATGGTTGACTAACACACTTACTTTCCATTTTTTAAAATTTCAGTATTAGTAACAGGATAAATTAATTCCTCATATAAGATGTGAAAAATTTAAGACCTGTCTGATAATTTGGAATGATCAGGCTGGCAATTTATACAACTGTGATTAATATACTAAGGATTCCAAAGGGAAATATAGACAATATGCAAGAGCAGGTGGAAAATATAAGCAGAAAGATGGAAACTCTACGAAAGAGGAAATGCTGGAAATGAAAATACTATAATGAAATGAAGAATGCCTCTGATGAGGTCATCAGTAGATTAGATTCAGCCTATGTAGAACCGGTGAAACTCAAGATATGTTAATAGAAATTGGCACCTGAAAATCCAGAAGTATAGGATACTGACAACACCACAACAGAATATTCAAGAGTTTAGGATGGTCACAAAAGGTATGATATATATGTAATGGGAATATCACAGGACGGAGAAAGAAAACCAGGAAGAGAATAAATATCTAAAGTAATAATGGCTGAGAATTTTCTAAATCATTGATTGGCGCCAAACCACAGATCCAAGGAACTCAGAGAACACAAGCAGAATAAAAAACAAAAGCCATACGAAGGTATTCAATTCATTTTTGTGACACAGGAACTATTCTATATGATACTATAATGTTGATGCATGCTATTCTGCATTTGCGAAATCCATTGAACTATGCATCACAAAGAGTGAATGCTACTATACACTGTGAACTTCAGTTTCTCACCTGTTTCCATATGAAAGCATCAGTGTCAATAGATGTGCCGCATCAGTGTCAATAGATGTGCCACATCAATGGAAGATGTTGGTAATAGGAGAAACTATGTGGGGAATTAGGGATGGGGAGAGGGAGTGCACAGAAACCCTCTGTACTTTCTGTGCACTATTTCCTGAAATCTAAAAGTGATCTAAAATATGAAAACTATTAAAATGAATAGCAAACCAGCAGCTACGTAAATATTTAAAATACACATAACGAACCAAGGCCTCATTCTGCATATAGAAAAACTCGTACAAATAAATAATGAAAAAGGGCAACACAATAAAAAAATGGGCACAACTTATGTACACACTTCAACAATACAAGTAGCCAATAAGCCCATAAAAACGTGCTCAATTTAATCAGTCATTTAGGAAATGCAAATTAAAACACAAGGAGATACCACTTCATGCGCACGGGAATGATTAGACTAATAGACTGGCAATGTAATGTTTTCGGGGAGCACGTGGGGCATGTGGAACGTGCATATGTTGTTGCTGATAGGATGTAAAATAGCACCACCACTCTAGAAAATAGTTTGGGAATTGGTCATAAAGATTAAAATACATCTTTGTATGACCCAATACTTTCCCTTCAGGTATTTATCCAAGGAAAATGATCACATATGTCCATAAAAAAAACAACTTGAATTAGAATGCTCGCACTAGCTTTATTCACAAGAACCCAAAATGGAATACTACCTATATATCTATGAATATGAAAATAAACTGTGGGGCACACATAGAATGAAAAGTACTCAGCTTTATATAAAGGCAGATTACGGATATATGCAAAAATGGCATGGGTAAATCCCAGAAGTATTATTCTGAGTGAAAGAAGGTAGAAACAAAATAGTACATTTTATTATTCTAAGAATATGAAGTCAAAGGTCAGGTAAATGAAACCTTGGTGAGACATGAGAAAATAATGCTGCCTCTGGGGCAGGAGGAATGACAGGGAGGGACACGAGGGAACTTGCCCAGGTGATGAAAACGTATCTTGATTAGGATTTTAGTTACATGAGTGTATTCACTGCCAAAATTCATTGAACTTATGATATTTCCAACTGCTGTTTCTTAATTATACCTCTATTATAAATGTTTACAAGATATAACATTTAAACTTAGTATATTTATTTTACAGCATATGTGACTTAACAAATATTTCTCCAATCAGACTAAAAAGTGCTAAGAGCTCTCTGGAATGAAAGGCAAATCTGACATAGACCTTGTCCTCAGAGAACAGAGTCCACTAAGACCCATGGAAACCTGCTGTGGAGGATGGGAGAGCGCCAGAGAGGGAGAGTCAGGGCAAAGGCAGAGGGCTGGAAGGAGAGGGAGCACGTGAGAGTCTAGTAGAGGGCGTGTGAAAGGAACACAGGAAAGCAACATACCTCACACCTTACATATGCTTTGACGTCGGTTTATCTGCTTATAAACATTAATTCATGCTTGCAAATGGTGAAAGCAATGAACTTAAAGGGAGTGACTCGTATCTGGCAAATGGGGATTTAGCACAGACTTGCTTTGAAAGTCATCATTTGATCCTGCATCTATTTGTTTATTCAATCAACATTTAAGATGCCAAGGAGCTAGTCTAAGTCCTGACAAAATCAAGGAAGACTCTCACTGGGGCTCGATTGAACTTTAATTCTTTTACTTTATAGGGATAGATTGTAGGGGGATGACCACAGAAACTTGTCAAAAGTGTAATGTCCCTGTAGCTCCATCAAGTGCAGTGATGAAAGGAATTTAGACCTTTCCTGCCCTCCTTCATCTTCTGCTGAAGTTGGGCTTCTCCAAAGTGGGAAGAGTCCTGGACCCAGAGTTGGCAAAGCTTGCATGGGGGTGCAGTGAGGCCAGGTGAGTGTCCTTCACACATGCACTGTGTGTGTTTAACCCGCACTGTCTCACTTCACCCTCAGGAGCTGGCTTGCTGTGTGAACTGTTTTAATTCTGGGCCAGAGTCCACACAGCAAGAAAACCAACAGAACTGATAGGGACAAAGCTGGTTCTCAAAGTTACATCTGTCTGAATAAAGCAAGACTCTGAATCAGGACACCAGAGTTCTTCCCGACATCTCCAGGGTTCCCTGGGGAAGGCTTTCTCCGTGTTCCTGCACCTCAGGAGTGTCCTGCAGGGCCCTCTGCAGAACCTGCCTCAGGGGCTGTCGCCCCCTCTGCCATCGCTGCCTAAAGGAGCCAACGATGAAGTAAATGATGGGGTTGGCACAGCTGTTGACACAAGACAGAAATCCAACCAGGTAAAGAGGATTGAATTCACCATAATGTGGGACCAAACGAAATAAGAGGAACCCGTAGACACCCAAGGGCAGGCCGAAGAGGAGAAAGACCGGCACTGTGAGCATGAGGGTCATGTAGAGCCTGGTCAGCGGCACCCGCTGGGAGCCACACAGCAGTCTGGTCATCAGGGTCAGGCTGGACCCAGAGAGGAGCACAAATAACAAAATCAGCCACGCAGCACAGGTGTAATCCATCACTGGACACCAAAATTCAAGTACATCCGTGAAGACACAGTAGGCCCCTTCCAGGATGCTCAGCAGCAGGGACAGGGCCCAGAGCAGGGCACATGTGATGGCTGACATGTGTCTGGGGCGGCGGCAGCGGTACCAGATGGGCCTCAGGACCGACAGGCAGCGCTCCGTGCTAATGGCACTGAGAATGCTCAGGCCTGACATGTAGGCGAAGATGAACACATTCCCGGAAATGACATACATATAAGAAAAGAAGGAATACAACTTTATGATTCTATTCAGGGAACGTATAGTCTGGCAGCAGAGGAAGAGGCAGTCGGCTCCCGCCAGGTTGAGGATGTAGACGGAGAAGGGGTTCCTCCGCATGCGGAAGCCCAGCAGCCAGAGCACCACCGCGTTTCCTGCCAGCCCAGCCAGGGCAACGATGAGTGTCAGTAAAGTCATGATTAGACTCACCGCATTGTCATTTGGTGTGAATTCGGTGCTCCAGGCTGTGTCAGATGGATGCATGCTGGGAAACCCTGCACTGGTGCCCCTGGAACAGAAACAAGACTTGAGCACCTAGGGTGACATCACTGGTCTACTGGCCACCCTGCTCCGTGGGAATCTCTGTCCTGTTACAGAGCAGGGAAATGTTGGTTTGCAGAGATGAAGATACTGAAGGCTTCACAGCCTTGGAGTCCTGGAACCTGGATTCAAACCCAGTTCTCTCTGACTAGAGTCAGGGCTCTCTCACTGCAACACAGGCCGCTGCTGACGGGGACCTTCTGTAGTCCAAACACCTCCACTCACAGTCCTAGACCATGTCATGTCTGCAGGGGCAGGAGGAGAATAGCCTGGACAGGTGATGTGTGATGACCCCAGGACTCTGAGCTCAGCCTTACTTCGGCCCTGGGACTGAGATTTCCTTTAAAGGGCTAGAAGTTGGCAGCCCCAGCCATGACCTCTGTGCTATCTCAGTGACTCAATGTCCATCCTGCAGAAAGGAGATCAATGATTTAGGGTTATGAATGGAACACAACCTCTTGCTAAGAGAGGTAAGAGTATGACCAGTCCTCTTGTGGTGCAAATGGCTGAGTGTGTGTCATCTTATGAGGCAGGAAGTACTTTCTCCTGTACAGTGGTGTGTCTACCTATGTGAGAAAACAGTTTAAGTCATTCTTATAATGAATTTCATCCTAGAGCAGCCAAAATCTTAAATATAAAATACTTATCAATAACCGTGTACTCCCACCGTAAAACAACAACAATAAAAGAACAAACTACAGTCTATTCTCAAGGCATTTATAATAATAGGGAGAGAGTATTCCAAAGAAAGTGACACCCAATAAGGAGGTGCAAACAGTCAAACAAACAAACAACTGAGGATATACGATGAGAAATTGATCCAACCACACTGAGAGAGAGAGAGAGAGAGAGAGTGTGAGAGAGAGGAAAACCAACAGTTAGGAGATGACAAGAAGACATGGATTTTTAAAATTTTCCACCAAAACTCATTTGCATCTTCTCTACCCTCCTCTGCATCCTAGGAGGACACATCTCTTTGCCTCACCACTGGGCTCCCTTTCCCTCGGGCTCCTGGTTGCTCTCAGAAAAGGGAGACACTGGCAGGTGATTGGAGGGCATGAGGAAGGTGATTGAGGTTTTTACCTCCCTGGCTCTCAGCTGCCAGGCTGTGAGTGGACCATGGTGGTGTTACTGTACCTAAGTACATAGCCCCTGTCTGTTGGCCTTTCTTTTGGTCACAGTGACAACCGCAGCTACAGCCACAGCTCTTCCTGAGGTCTGGGGACTTATCTTTCCCTTTACCCTTCAGGATGCGCAAGGGCAATGGCTCCCTATTATGACTTATCTTTAGGGGACTCTGCATCCTTTATCGATTTCCCTTAGTCCTGCTCACCCCTTTGTACACAGTCCCTTCATTATACTCTCTTCTATTACCCCATTTGTTTGTGGTTTGGTTTTTCTTTTGCTGGGAGATTCAGGATACAAGCATATAACACACACACACACACACACACACACACACACACACGCACACGCACACAAATAAACAAACCTGCTGACCAGCAAGCTTATCTGTGGAACCTGAGGTTATTAACAGCAATTCAGGTTTGAAAACAATGTCTGTGAAGCACAAAGACCTAGCTGGCCCAGTGTGGGTCTTCCATGGTCTAAGCTACCAGCACCCAAAGCTTCCCTGAAGGAGTTTCATGTCTCTGGACTCTCTCTGATGGGTGCCCAGAGCTCCTTGCATGTCCCACCCCTACATGCAGTTGTGAGCTGTGAACTAAGATTGAGAAAACACACCTGCCTTTAAAGAAGATAGTTCTGAGCTGACTCTTACCTGAGCTCCATCTTCTAGTTGAAGGTGGTGAGGAGAAAAAGAAGAGCTCTCCAGGGAGTGTGGATAGCAGAGAATGCTTTTCTACCCTCTGGATGGGATGTGTCCCCTGGAGCAGGAGTGAAACCTGATGAGGGAGAGAGGCTTATCAAGAAGCTGGGCAGCCCCTGTGGTTTCCTGCACAAGGGGCACTGGCAAATGAGATTCTGGAGATGTGAGACAAGGACCTCATAAGATGGTTCCCTTTGCCCTGACCCCAGTGACTTATCTGTTCCTCTCTCCATCTTAACCCTATGCCATCCCCTCCCTGTGAGGAATGGCTGGACAGGAGCTTCTCGCTGCCCCCTGTGAGCCTGTGCAGGAAGCCCACCCACCAGGCAAGCTGAGTGTCCACAGCTAAAGAAGGGTTTGCTTGGCATTCACGGCCCTGCGTGGCCTGGCTCATCTGACCTGTTTCTGTTTACTCCTCGAAGTAATGTATGTACATAGTTTATTTCAGAGGACACCAGAGTATATAAAATGAAATATAAACTCTGTCCTAATGTCGATTCCCAAGACCAAGCGATGTTTACAGTTCCCATTTTATCTCTTTAACACGGTATTTTAAAGCTTTGCAGAATAAAACTGCATTTATACTTTAAAATTATTAATATCAACAACTGTGTATATTATGTTCCATCTAAAAGATAAGGAATTTAGCTTACCACATACACTACATGTCACCTTATTCTCTGTGCTCACGTTATTTGTTATTTAGATTATTTTCACTTGATGTGGGGACAGCCAGTGTTATCCCCCTCAGGTCCTATGACTTCCTTTGACGGGCTCAGGCCACAGCCAAGTTGAGTTACATGGCATTTCCTTTAAAAACTTAACTATGAATCATTTAAAACAATCTGAAAAACGTTTCCACTCATTTCTGCATTTACTCAGCTGTACTGTGTGCCATGCTGTGCCAGGCCCTGTTCCCGGCAGGGAAGATGCAGTGAGGAATCACACAAAGGACGATGCCCACACCTTCCAGAGGAGTGGTGGACTCTCCCTGGGGTGAGTGTTGATGGGGAAGCGTTTGAGACTCAGCATTAGGGCCTCCACCCTCCGGATCCTGAGAGAAGAGCAGGGCCCAGCCAACACAGTAGCTACTGAAGGAGGGGAAAGGAGAGGAGCACAGTGACCTGAGGCTGAACTGAGAAACTGATTTGAGAAGATGGGAGTGAGCAATAACCTCAATCTGACTTAGAGACAGAATAAGATGAAGACTAGGAATTAAACTTGGGAAATGCAATATCGTGTCATTGCGGATCATGGCAGGCTTGGTTCCAGTGGATGGCGAGGCTGGAAGATTGAAGGAGTGGGTTTAGGAGAGAATGGCAGGACATGTGATAGTCCAGCTGGAAAACTCCAGAGAACCAACTGACCATCCCACAGTGAGAGACAGCTCAGAGTGATGGCTGGGGACAAAATTCCTCTACAGATATCAATAGCTTTCTTATATATTGAAAAAATGAGAACATAAAAAAATGAAACCTGCACTACTTCTGGAGAAAATAGAAAGAATGAGAACTGAGCAGCTCTAACACATATTAGAGGCTATTGAGAAGCAGCAGTGAGAACAACAATGTTGTGTTAATACACAAACAGGCAGAGGGACGGATGGAGCTGGGCACAAAGTCTCAGGAAGCACAATAAGTGCGTATGGACTTCAGTTCATGATGAAGGGGCTCTGTTAGAATGAAAGGCCTGGAGATGAACTATTTTATAAATGTTATGGGCAACTGGGATGCCATCTAGAGTAACATAGCAGACATCATACCTTTTTGAAGTTCTTATACCCTTATATCCTTTTGAAGTTCAAATCGATCCTGTATTTAAATATGAAAATGAAAATCATACAGAATTAAAAGAAAACGTGAGAAAATTCTATTGTAACCTTAGATTGGAGAAGGTCTTTCTAACCATGACACAAAACTCAAAAACCATAAGTGAAAACACTGATTTAAAAAAAAAAAAAACAATGAAAAACTAAAACTACTATTTCTGCATGGAATAGGCTATCATCAGCAAATCAAACAGCAAACTAGAAAAATATTTACAATGCATACCTTGTACAGAATACTAATATAATGTGCAGTATATCTATCTATATCTAGCTCTATATGTATCTCTACATCCATATCTACATTTCTATCTCCCAGACATTTCTCACAGAGATCCCTAACAACAGAAAAGAACACGACCAACTCATTCCTAGATGTCCATGTTTCTTAAATGACAAAAAATGCAAGAACACACATGATATCAAAGGGTAATTGAAACTCTGTTGAGAGAGACTTCCAGTGAAGGTGGTGCCATATGTAAATACAGTATTCGACTCCTCCCACAACCACATCAAAATTGTAACTAAACTACAGAACAACCATTATTCAGAAGTACCTGAAATCGAGCTGAGTGTAAATCCTACAACTACGAAATTAAAGAGAGGTCACATCCAGACTGGTAGGAGGGGCAGAGGCACTGACAGGCTGGACCCCCACACACATGTGGCAGATAAAATCAGTAGGGAGCCCTTGGCTGTGAAGGTCCTCCCCTAGGAGCAAGGGGTCCCCGTCCCACACCAGGCCCCCAGGTCAGGGTTCCAGTGCCAGGAAGTGAAGTTCCCATAATTTCTGGGTGTGAAAACCAACGGGGATTGAGTCTGGGGGAGGCTGAGGCTGTTGGAGCCCCAGACAGTTCCTCTTAAAGGCCTGGCACAGGGACTTACTCGGACTGGCACCCTCCAGGCTCCAGCACTGGGGAGGCAGCTTGAAAGGCATGAGACATACGAGGAAAAACTCAGTTGTTTGGCATCCAGGCAAGAACTGAAGGGGCAGCTTTCTCCTGGACAGATGTGCTGGTGGAGGCCGTTGTTCCTTTGGTGAGTCCTTCACCCACCGTCCAGCAAACGGGCACCATATCTGGGACTCCAGCCACCTGGCTCACATTGTTAGCTCTGCCCTGGTGATTCCCTGAAGCCCTACCTCACCCAACATTGAGGGCCACCCATTCTGTTTCCAGTGTCTTCACCATAGGAATGGCCTGCCTGGGCTCATGCTTTGGATTTTCCTAAAATCTCTGAAACCAGCAGCATCTGGCCTCATCAAGCCCATACCTCTAGAAAAGTGGCCCCAGGCTGAGCCCTAGCAGCACCTGGCCTTGGTTCATAGCTTGGCCTCTCCTGGGCCAGCGCAAGAATCAGCCATCTGTTGATCACTTTATAGCATATGCCTGTTGGTCACAGGTAGAACATAGGTAGTGGCTGACCTTGGCCTGCACCTCCTCGGAGGCCCCAGGAAACCCTGGACATGTTGGGAAGGACTGTGGTGTCCTGATTCAGAATCTTGCCATTCAGACAGATGTGACTTTGAGAGCCAGCTTTGTCCCTATCGGTTCAGTTGGTTTTCTTTCTGTGTGGACTCTGGCCCAGAATTAAAACAGTTCACGTACCAAGCCAGCTCCTTAGGTTGAAGTGAGACAGTGTCCAGGGTTTCCTGAGGAAGGCTTTCTCCATGTTCCTGCACCTCAGGAGTGTCCTGCAGAGCCCTCTGCAGAGCCAGCCTCAGGGGCTGTCACCCCCTCCACCATCGCTGCCTAAAGGAGCCAGTGAAGTAAATGATGGGGTTGGCACAGCCACTGACTCAAGAAAGAACTCCAACTGAATAAAGAAGAAGGAAGGCATATTAATATTGTACAAACAAACTGAAGAGGAACCAGTAGATGTTGAAGGGCAGGCCGCAGAGGAGGAAGACCAGCACTGTGAGCATGAGGGTCATGTAGAGCCTGGTCAGCGGCACTCGCTGGGAGCCACAGAGCAGTCTGGTCATCAGGGCCAGGCCGGACCCAGAGAGGAGCATGAATAACAAAATCAGCCATGCAGCAGTGATAAAATCCCACTCTGGACACCAATAATCACGCATATCCCTAGTGAACAATTGAATCTACAAACCAAATGAACAAGCAGAACAGAAACAGACTCATAGATACAGAGAACTTTTGGATGGTTGCCAGATGGGAGTGGGGTGGAGGGGATGGGTGAAAAAGGTGAAGGGATTAAGAAGTACACTGGTTTTTAGACTGACGAACCTCAGAGGAAATGGGGGATGCAGGAAGAGATAAACAAAAGAACTTACATGTATATGCATAACCAATGGGCACAGACAATTGTGTGGGGAAGACAGGAGAGGGTTGGGAGTGGGGAGAAGGGTGATCAATGGGGGGGGAAAATCGGGGACATCTGTAATAATTTCAACAATAAAAATAAATTGTTAAAAAAATTAAAGAGCCCTGGCTGGTTTGGCTCATCAGTTAGAGCATTGGCCCATGGACCAAAGAGTCAGGGGCTCGATTCTGTACCTCTGTTGTGTTTGGTCCCTGTCCCTGGTCGGGGTTGTGCTGGAGACAACCAATCGATGTGTCTCTCTCACATTGATGTTTCTCTCTCTCTCTCTCTCTCTCTCTCTCTCTCTCTCTCTCTCTCTCTCTCTCTCTCTCCCCCTCCCTCCCTCCCCCACTCCCTCTGAATCTATGTGAAGGTAAATGGAAAAATACCCTGGGGTGAGGATTTAAAAAAAAAAAAAAAAAGAAAGAAACTCCACTGAGATATTTCACTTTCAGATTCTGATATATCCATTAGCCTAATGCTCTGTGCTTCAGGACTCATGAGGAACAGGACACTCTTATGTGATCAGCTGTCCCACACAAAACTCGGTTTCAAACGGGAAGCTGCTCACTTGAGGTTCTTACAGGGACCCACACTGGTAGGAGACACTGCCACACACTGCAAGTCTGGTCAGCAGTAACTGAAATCTTCATCTCACTGGAAACCGACCTCTAACCTCTCAATTTTTAGAAGATTTCATCAAAAGTTGAATCAGCATAGGAAGTCCTTCTGTACTGCCCAGAACGTCAGTGACTTTCCAGAACATGTTTTTTCCCCTCATTGGTCTGGAGTTTTACATGCTATGTCTATTTTTCAGGCATTTGCCATAGCTACTTAACATTTTTTTGGTAAAATCTAAAGAAATCAGTATTTTTAACCTGTAAAAGGGTCCACTTCTAGCGCTTATGCAAATCAGGAGAAGGTGCCCTTTCAAAGCGGATGCAGCCCTGATCTTGCCCATGTGTGAAGAGAAATGTTCCCCTTCCTTCCCCGTACTCACAGCCCTGTTCCTTCCAGTAGTCAGAGTCCTGCATCTGCCACAAGGTATGTCAGTGCCTTTCCCCTCCTCTGCCTTTGTTTGAAGATACTGTCTTTTCTCCATTGTATGCTCTTGCCTCCTTTGTCGAATATTATTTGTGCATACTGTCTTGGCTTGATATCTGGGTCTCTGTTCTGTTCCACTGATCTCTATGCCTGTTCTTGTGCCAGTACCAGGCTGTTATGGTTAGGATGGCTTTGTAGTATAACTTGAAATCTGGTATTGTGATCCCTCCCACTTTGTTCTTCTTTTTTAAAATTGCCGTGGCTATTTGGGGTCTTTTATGGTTCCATATAAACTTTTGGAGTGTTTGTTCTAGATCTGTGAAATATGCCATTGGTACTTTAATAAGGATTGCATTGAATCTGTAGGTTGCTTGGGGTAGTATGGACATTTTAATGATGTTGATTTTTCCAATCCATGAACATGGTGTATGTTTCCACTTTTTTATATCTTCTATTTCTTTTTTCAATGTCCTGTAGTTTTCTGAGAACAAGTATTTTTCCTCCTTGTTAAGTTTATTCCTAGGAATTTTTGTTGTTGTTGCAATGGTAAATGGGATTGTTTTTTGTTTGTTTGTTTCCCTTTCTGCATGTTCATTTTTGGTGTGTAAGAATGCCATTAATTTCTGGACGTTAATTTTGTATCCTGCTACTTTGCCAAATTCATTTATTAAATCTAGTAGATTTTTGATGGAGTATTTACAATATCATGTACAATATCATCAGCGAATACTGACAGTTTCACTTCCTCGTTTCTGATTTGGATCCTTTTTATTTTTTCTTCTTGTCTGATTGTTGTGGTTAAAACTTACAGTATTATGTTAAATAAGAGTGGTGAAAGTGGGAATCCCTGTCTTGTTCCTGTTCTTAAGGGAAATGCTTTTAGTTTTTGCCCATTGAGTATGATGTTGACTGTAGTTTTTCATATATGGTCTTTATTATGTCGAGATATGATCCCTCTAGTCCCACATTGCTCAGCGTTTTTATCAGAAATGGGTGCTGGATTTTATCAAAGGTTTTTTCAGCATCTATTGATATGATCACATAATTTTTATCTTTCATTTTGTTTGTGTGGTGTATCATATTTATTGATTTACAAATATTGTACCATCCTTGCATCCCTGGGATGAATCCCACTTGGTCATGGTGAATAATTGTTTTAATGTATTGATGGATCCGATTTGCTAATATTTTGTTAACGATGTTTACATCTGTGTTCATCAGGGATATTGACTTATAGTTTTCTTTCTTTGTAGTGTCTTTATCTGTTTTGGGGATTAGAATTTTTCTGGCCTCATAAAGTGCATTTGGAAGTCTTCCTTATTCTTGAATTTTTAGAAATAGTTTGAGGAGAATGGGTGTTAGTTCTTCTTTGAATGTTAGTAGAACTTCTCTGTGAAGCTGTCTGGGCCTGGGCTTTTGTTTACTGGGAGTTTCTTGATTACATCTTCAATTTCCTTAGTTATTATTGGTCTGTTCAAGTTTTCTCTTTCTGCTTCAGTTTTGGGAGACTGTGTGATTTTAGAAATTTGTCCATTTCACCTAGATTGCCCAATTTGTTGGACATAGTATTTGTTCATAGTATTTTTAAACAATCCTTTGTATTTCTGTGGTATCACTTGTTATTTCCCCTCTTTCTTTCCTGATTTTGTTTATTTGGGTCCTCTCTCTTTATTTCCTGGTGAATCTGGCTAATGGTTCCTCAATCTTGTTTATCTTTTCAAAGAATCAGCTCTTTGTTTCATTGAATTGTTTATTTGTTTATTTATTTAGTCTGTATGTCATTTATTTCTGCTCTGGCCTTTACTATTTCTTTCTTTCTACTTGCTCTGGGTTCTTCTTTTGGTTTACCTTCTAGTTCTTTAAGTTGTAGGTTAGATAGTCAAGTAGAAATTTTTCTTGTTTCTTGAGGTAGGCCTGTAGTGCTATGAATTTCCCTCTCAGGACTGCTTTTGCTGCTTCCCATAGATTTTGTGTTGTTGTGTGTTCCTTTTCTTTTCTTTTTTTTTTTTTTTATAATTTATTTTATTATTAATTTGTTTTTGTTACAGATGTTTTTCCTTTTTTTCCCCCCATTGACACCCTCCTCCCCCTACCCCTCTCCTCCTCCCCATCCCTGTTGTTCATGTCCATTGGTTATGCACCCATGCACATAGGCTCTGTGATTTATCTCTTTCCCCCACCTCCCCCCCTCCTCTGAGGCCCGTCATCCCGTACTCCACCCTCCATGTCTCTGGGTCAATTTCGTTGTTCAGTTTGCTCAGTTCTCCTGTGTGTTGCCTGCTTCCTCCGTTGGTGGGGGGGTCCCCGGGCTCCCCCACTCTGCCTGGGCTCCCCCACGGTGGGGGCGTCTTCCGGCTCCCCCACTCCGCCTGGGTTCCCCTGTGGTGGCGGGGTCGCGGCACCCCCGCTCCACCTGGGTTCCCCCACGGTGGGGGCGTCTCCCGGCACCCCCGTTCCGCCTGGGTTCCCCACGGTGGGGGGGGTCGCCCGGCACCCCCGCTCCGCCTGGGCTCCCCCGCAGTGGGGGTGTCTCCTGGCTCCCCCGCTCCACCTGGGTTCCCCCGCGGTGGGGGGTTCGCCCGGCACCCCCGCTCCGCCTGGGCTCCCCCGCGGTGGGGGCGTCTCCTGGCTCCCCCGCTCCGCCTGGGCTCCCCCGCGGTGGGGGGGGTCGCCCGGCACCCCCGCTCCGCCTGGGCTCCCCTGCGGTGGGGGCGTCTCCTGGCTCCCCCGCTCCACCTGGGTTCCCCCGCGGTGGAGGGTGTGTGTTCCTTTTCATTGGTTTCCAGGAAGTCTTTTATTTCTTCCTTATTGTCCTTGATAACCCATTTATTGTTTAATAACATGCTATTTAGCCTCCATGTGTTTGAATGTTTTTTAGTGTTTTTGTTGTAATTAATTTCTAGTTTCATGCCATTGTGATCTGAGAAGATGCTTGATATGATTTCAGTCTTCTTGAACTTGTAGAGACTTTATTTTTGTCCTAACATGTGGTCTATCTTTGAGAATGTCCCATGTGCACTTGAGAAGAAAGTGAATTCTGCTGTTTTGGGATGTAATTCTCTGTAGATATCTAGTAAATCCATTTGATCCAGTGCATCATAGTATTTTAGAGTCTCTATTTCTTTGTTAATTTTTTGTCTGAAGGATCTGTCCAGTGATGTCAGCGGGGTGTTGAAGTCCCCTGCTATGATTGTATTGCTGTCAATTTCTCCTTTGAAGTCCTCCAGATGTTTTTATATATATTTTGGTGCTCCTATATTGGGTGCATATATATTTACCAAGATTATATCCTCCTGTTGGATATATCCTTTCAATATTATGTAGTGGCCTTCTTTGTCTCTAGTTATGGCCTTCATTTTGAATTCTATTTTATCAGATATAAGTATTGCTACACCAGCTTTTTTTCTTTTCCATTTGCTTGGAAAATTTTTTTCCATCTCTTCACTTTCAACCTATGTGAGTCTTTTGTTGTGAAGTGGGTCTCTTGTAAGTAACATATATATGAATGATGTTTTCATATCCATTCAGCTACTCTGTGTCCTTTGATTGGATTGGTTAATCCATTTTTATTGGAGGTTATTATTGATATGTACTTCTTTATTGCCATTTTTATTTATTATGGTTGTTTCACTCCCAATTTTTTCTGCTTATTACAGCAGTCCTTTTAACATTCCTTGGAGTGCTGGTTTGGTGCTATTAGCCTTTTTCTTGTCTGGGAAGCTCTTTATTTCACCTTCTATTTTGAATGATAGCCTTGCTGGATAGAGTAGTGTTGGATTCAGATCTTCGTTATTCATTAACCCGATTACTTTATGCCATTTCTTTGTGGCCTGTAGTGTTTCTGTTGAGAAGTCAGTTTATAGTCTTATGGGGGCTTCTTTGTAGGTAATGAGTTACTTATCTCTTGATGCCTTTAAGATTCTCTCTTTGTCTTTAATTTTTCGCATTTTAATTATGATGTGTCTTGGTGTGGGCTTCTTTGGGTTTTTCTTACTTGGGACTCTCTGTGGTTTTTGAACTTGTATGCCTTTTTTTTTTCACCAAGTTAGGGGAGTTTTCTGTCACTATTTCTTCAAAATATTTTCTAACCCTTGCTCATTTTCTTCTTCTTCTGGAACTCCTATGATGTGGATGTTGTTACATTTCATATTGTCCCACAGTTCTCTTAATCTATCCTCCTGTTTTTTAATTGTCTGTTCTTTTTGGTTCTCTGATTAGGTGATTTTTTTCTACCCTGTCTTCTAATTCACTGATCTGATCCTCAGCTTTCTCTACTCTGCTGGTTATTCCTTCCAACGTGTTTTTTATTTCGGTTATGTCATTCTTCATTTCTGCTGGTGGTTTTTCATTTTCATTGTTTCTATATCTTTACTCATGCTGTTGAGCTTTGTCATAATCATTACTCTGAACTCTACATCTGGTAATTTGCTTAATTCCATTTCATTTATCCCTTCTTCTGTAGAATTCTCTTACTCTTTCATTTGTAATTTGTTTCTTTGTTTCATCATTTTGGCTGTCTCAGTGGGTTTTGGAGCCTGCCAAATTTTCCCTGTGGGTGTTGGTGTTCTGCTGATTGTGGTTCCCTCTACTGGATTTGGATGACTGTGGGAGGGCCCATGTTAAACACCAATGTCAAATCTTACTTTCCTGCGTGGATTTTCAGACCAAGCAAAGATTCGATTATCCTATAGCTTTTGCCTACAGGTTATTAGTCTCAGTTACTTGCTGAGCCTCAGGTTTTAGCCCTCAGCTGACTGAAAAATCTTTCAGGTCAACAGGGTAAGAGGATTTCCAGTGGGTGAGGCAATTGCTTTTCCCTGGGTCAAAGTTGCTTTGATAAGAAAGTGGTTTCTCCCATGTGGATTGTTGGCTCAGTGCTGGGGTCTTGGCCTCTGTCTTCACAGCTCAGTCCCCAGAGCCACAGGGTGGTGTTAAATTCCCAAGGGGGGGGGCAGTTGTTTTTCCCCAGGCTAAAACAGAGGGCCACTTGACAGAGATGGCTACTGAAGCAATGGGGGAGGGACTCAGCATAGGAACTCAGGCTTCAGCCTTCACAGCTCAGTCCTCAGAGCCAGGACCCCCAACACTGACAGCTGGGTCCAAATATCAAGAGGCTTCTCTTTTTCTACCTCCCTCCTTGCTTGCTGGTAGACTCTAGCTGCTAATGAGTCCCAATATGCACTTCTCCAGCTGGGTGGTGTTAAATTCCTGATTGAGGTGCCGTTGGTTCTCCCCATGGCTCTGGGAAGGGGCTCTTTGAGTAATATGGCTACTGTTCTATGAAGGAGTGATTCAGCATAAAACTTCTGGTGTCCTCCTTCCCAGCTCTCTCCCCAGTGCCACAAACCCTTTACTCTTTTCACAGTTCTGGTCCTGTCCGCCCTCCCTCTGCTGGAGCCCAAGGTGAATGGCTGCAGCTGATTAAATGCCCTGGCCCTTCAGGGAATTGCCAGTGTTCCTACCACCTCTGCTTTTGTGAATTCCTCAGCCATGTGTTATGTGGAAGCCTTTCCCTGCTCTGCCACTCTGAGCTGGGGAGCCACCTGTCAGTGGTGTGGAGCCAGCTTGGGGTTTTAACCCCCAACTTCTCAAATGGAACTACTCACAGCTAAGACAGACCTCAACTGCTGCCCATGGGCACCTAGCCAGCCCTCTCATGTCTCCGCATCTCCTACCAGGCTTTTTCTGGTGTCCTCCTTCTATCCTTGGTTATAAGGGTTCTTTCCAGCTGCTCTTCAGTTGGTTTATCCCAATGACTTGTCTTTATTTTAGTTGTAATTCCAGTTTGGTCATGGGAGACTGTCTGTGAAGCTTCCATTCACTCCACTGCCATATTTCAGACCTAGAAAATTTCTCTTTAAAAGCATGCTTTGTGTCTACAAGCATGCATGAATTAGTGACTGAATAGATGACACGGAGATATGGGGATTAGGGAGTCATTCTGGGCAAAGTACTTTTAGAGCTTATCTGTCAATAAAAGAGCAAAACTAAACAAAGACAAAGAATATTTGACAGGATAAAGTCTACTTTGAAATTTACACAACATATAAGAAACATAGCCACTATGGGACATGGAACTCATCTGCAGTTGCCTTAGATTAGTTTCTCCCTTCTGCACAACTTTGGAAGTGGTATATTGAAGGAATGAGGGAGCAGGTCACTGTGCCATAGAGGATCACTTCAGAGTTTGGGAAAGTAGAAGCAGTGTATGCTGGGGTAGGGGGTGGGACAGAAAAGTCACTGGGTTACAGAATCCTTTCTGTAAAAATGCCTTTGGGGAGAGATTTTACAATCTCTTGTGTCTCCTTGGTCAAGCTGGAAGACTATGGTGATCAGAATGACAGTTGACATTGATCTAGCCCTGGTAGCTGGAACAAATGGATCAAGGTTAGTTTGAACTTTCTGGATGGAGGGAAGGGCAGTTAGGGAGAGAAAAAGGAGTCAAGCTGTGGCAAGCTGAGGAGGGCAGGAGGTAGGAACTCTCACGTGAGAGCACTGTGCCCCTTCTTACTGAGTTATGGTTGTCCGCAGTCCTTGCATAGGAAATCACATGGCTCTCAGGCTGTTGGTGACACCAGATAAGGCAGCAACTTCTGTTAGGATCTGACCTGTCAGAGAACTGGAAGATCATTTCAGAGTCAGGAGCTCCAGGAAGCACCTCCTGCTCAAGGCATCTGAGCTGACTTTCCACTGGAATAGAGGAGAAGGAAGGTACAGGCTGATTGAATTTTTTCTTTCCATTCTTTTGCCATTTAGGTCAATGTGTTCTTGTTTAAACAATAGCCAGAATTCTCAGAAAGTCAGGGGATCATGGGGACAGTTGTTCTAGAGCTTCTGGCAGCTGTGTGGTGAGGGAAGCCTGTAGGCAGGTTCATCTTACTTTGGGGTAAATCAGCACCTATCTCTATCGGGTCTTTCCTCTCTATTTGTTCTTTCATTGGTGTCCTGCCATCTGTCAGCCATTTGGATCTGCTGTCAGGGAACATGAGGTGTGGGCCTGGGGATATTCTAGAAATAAAATAGCTGGGAAAACCTATATTCTAATTTTCCTAGTTGGAATGTCTTTTTCCTCCATGTACCACATAAGTTCATGTATTTATTGAATGTCTATTTTGTACCCAGCACTGTTGTAGGCACTGCGGTGTCAGGAGTGAACATCACAGCCTGTTTAAATACATTGTGGAGATACCTGCATGCACAGCTTATAAGCTTGGCTTGATTCTGTGAAATCTGATAGATATGTCGTGTTTAAGAGGAGTGCACTCAACTAATAGCAAACTCTGCCATGGAAGGCGTCTCTCCACTACACCTTGGTGTTGTTCTTTCCTGAAATCCCAGCATTGTGCTGAGCCATATTGATTTCTTTCACTCCATCGGAATCTCTCCAAAGCTCATAGATATCCAGACTTCATATGTGGAAGGGACCTTAGTCATCACATTACAGATGGATAATCTGAGTCAGCGAGGGCATATGCTCTGTGGAGGGCACAACCTGTTAGACACAGAGCGAGGAACATAACTCCAGGCTCCTCCCCCATGTATGCTTTGCCCCCTCCACTAACAACTCCTCTCATTGGCTCCTCTCTGTTGGGTGATATCGTTGGGGTGGGAACTGCACTGCTAATAGTCTCACCTTTTTCAGAAGACTAAATGTGTTCCCATGGGATGCTGGGGCAGCGTCTTAGGCTGACCAGTGGAGGCATTAGGACCAGCCCCTGGTGGCTCAATTCTGATAGACAGCAAAAGCCAAACTGCTGCTCTGGCTGACCCTAGAGGACACATGACCAAGAAGACGCTTCTGTCACCATCAAAGTGCTGACTCTCTGCCCACAGCACTCTCCACCGGGTGGGCTTCTCTCTGAGCCTCTGTAGGTCCGTTTCTCTATCTACCTCTTTCTCTGACTCTGTCTGATTTTTGTGTCTTTGTCTCCTCTCTGTTTATCTCTGCCTGGCTCTACTTCCACTTTTCTTCTCCTTGGTTTTATGTCACTCCTTTCTCTCTCTGCCCCCACTCTTAGGCCTTCACATCCCCTACAGAAATTTGAGGGGCTAGCTCAGAGAGATATCCTTCAGGCCTCAATTCTTTTTAAACAGCTCAGTCTGGGGGCTCAGAGGTGTGTGGGGACCATGGGAGAAATGGGGGTGGGGTGGGGCTTGGAAGGTGTCTGGAGAGTTTCTGCTGGAGCCAGAGCTGGAGGCACAGTGTCAGGCACTTTCCTGAGATCGCTGCCAGCTCCAGGGGTACGTCCAGGCTGAGTCCGGTTAACACTGCACACACCTCCCATGCCAGGCCCGAGGAGGGAAACAGCATGCAGGAGTGAAGGGTTGGGCATCTGGTTCTTTGATAGGAACAGTATGGGAGCAAAGGGGGAAAAGATTAGGGAGATTAGCCCTTCTGAGTCTGGAGGAAGAAATCTTTGGATTTGAGCCAGGGATACCTGTTAGAAGCAGGGTTCTATGAGCAATGTGTATTAGTTATTCTCATGTTTCTAAATACTTCTATATACATTGTGAAGCTGGTTACAAGACGATTCTGATGCATTTTCACATCTTTTGTGCTCTAATGGATGTTCATGAATAGGTAGAAGGTCCCTGACCGTGGATCCAACCCTCTGGACTCCCCAACCACTGTGACCCTGTAATGAGGACCACGTCTGATAACTTACCAGAGGGCTGGAGCCTGAATTTTGCTGACTCAGCTCATTGCCTTCTGTGGGCAGGCCGCAAATGGAGTGGGCTTCTCCATCTCCATCCTCCACTCACAGCATCCCCTTTCCCTGTATCATGTTCTCCATTTAACCATGAACTCTTGGATGGAAACTATTCTCATGGTGCCTCATGTCATCCATACCACCTTCTCCTTCACTCTGCACCTGAGCAGCCTGCTGTCTATCAGCCGCAAGTGCTGCCTTTCTGTCATCTTCCTGCTCTAGTAACCATGTCACTCACCCCCAGAACTCACTGACTGCTGAATGTTTATCCCTGCTGGTGGCTCTCTTCAGAGGGGCAGCTGAGATCTGCACATCTCCTTTGCTTCTGGGCACCGAAAACCAGAGCATTCTGTGTGCATATGTTTAGGGTGTGTGTGTGTGAGGTATGTGTGCATGTGTGTGTGTGTCCAGCCTCAGCTTGATTGCTGGGGTGTAGCACAGCTCCCAGTGGTGGTCGCCTGGCCAGCTCTCTATGGTTATCTTGCTCTGTCTTCATTTTATCCCTCTGTGGCCCACCCCTCAGCACGGTTAGGCTCCTCATGTGATGGATGGGTATTTAGTCTAGTAGGAACTAGATCCTCTGTCTCAGGACCTTCTGTCCTGCGTGAACAGCAATGCTCCCCTTTCTTACTTCCTCACTGGCTCTCTTAGGCCATCAGTCAATCTACTGGGATCCAACTATAAACTATTTGTGAGATATTAATTTAAAACATAAAGATACAAAGAGATTAAAAGTACAGGAATGGTTTATATATGCTATACACCTGAAACTAATACAAATGTAATTTATAATTGAAAAATAAAATTTTAGAAGTTAAATAAAAAGTACAGGAATGGGAAATGATTCACCATGTACACACTAACCAAAAGAGAGTTTAAGTAGTTATATTAAATGATTATGAGATGAATACAGAAGTTATTTTTATTATTATAAAATGTTAATTACATTTATATATTAGTAGAAAAATATTTAAAACATTATTTAAAAAGCGATTCATTTATAATATTAGAAATGTAATTAAGAATAACTCTATAAAAAATATGTAGAGCCCTGGCCAGTTTGGCTCAGTGGTTGGAGCGTCGACCCGCAGACCAGAGAGTTCTGGGTTCAGTTCCCACTAAGGGCGCATGCCTCGGTTGCAGTTTGTCCCCGGTTGGGGTCGTGTGGGTGGCGACCACTTGATGTGTCTCTCTTACGTCAATGTTTCTCTCTCTCTCTCTTCCCCGCTCTATCTGAAGATAAATGCAAATATATATATATTTTTTGAATATATTGAAGAATCCTACGTGCAGATACTTAACAACTTTTTTGAATGACATTAAAGATCCCTAAGTAAATGAAGGGATAGCACATGCATAAGAACTTTTAGCATTGCAAAGACATGAATTTGTTTAAATTTCTCCATTGTACAGTCAATGCAACTCCAATAAAAATCTCAACAGGATTATTGACATCTTTAATAAGCTGATATTCAAATTTTAAAAGAAACAACAACAGATAATATGTTTTTGGAAAAGAAGCATGTGGAGGAAGGACCTGCACTTTATTATGAACCTGTAGTATTTAAGACTATATGGTACAGACCTAGGGACAGACAAATAGACCAGTAAATTAGAAAAGATAGCTCAGAAACAGATTGACTTGAATACCAAATTTTGAAATATGGTAGAGCTAGCATGGGAGATAAATGGATAAAAGAAGAACATTTTATTAAGTCAAGCCAAGAAACAAATTAGTATTATGGCAGACTATTTGTCCACCAAAAACAAATAAAAAGTCTAGTCAAGGTCACAGTTTCAGTATACGATGCTCAAGATTCCCACTCTTAATTTCTATGCAATGTGATATTCAGGAAGCTGCTTAACTCCCCTGGGTCTCCATTGTGTCATTCATAAAACAGGACTAGCATCTGCCTGTAGTTATTCTTAGGGATGCTGAAGCAAAGAGCAAGCTTTTAACGTTTTGGCTTCTGGTTATTGAAAAAGATGAAGAAGGAATAGAAAAAAGTGACATTCCACATACTGCCACTAGATGGCAGTCAATGATTATTGTGGGGTTCGTGAAACCCTTGACTAGGGAGAAGGGGGCTCACAACAATGAAGTTTGGGAAGAGGTCCAATTTATAGTAGGGTAGGGAAGGAACCCATGTTTTTTTTTCTAGATGGATATTCAGGGATGGCAGTGAGGACTATTCCTGCCAGTGTAGGGCAGCACATTCATTGAGGAGCAGAAGAGCAAGACTCTCTGCCAGGTAGATCCCAGTAGACAGCAGCTCCTCTCTGCATCTTTGTGCCTTCAGGGATCCCCAGCGACCTCCATGTCACCCTCTTCTCCTGGGTCCCTTAATGCCTGGCTGATACCTGGTGAGGCTCAACAGTCTGGTTTCCTCCAGCTTCCTCTGCCAGTGTTTGGCCAGGGCGGGGTGGGGAGGGTGTGTGTGAACACCATGGGGTGGGGTGGACAGCCAAGGAGGAGGGCAGAGGTCCAGAACCAGACCCGGGTTCAGCTCAAACCTGTAGCTTCCTGAGGGCTGGTTGGACCCAGGCCTCGATGTGGTTGCTGGATGGAGGAGACCTGTGGGGCCCGGGAGCTGACAGGTCTCTGTACTAAACCAGCTCCTTGGATGGGGCTGGTCTTTAGAAAAGCAATGTTGGAGGGTTGGGCTCATGCCCAATTTACAGGTAACTGTACAGTGTGGAGTTGTGCCTCGGGAGAGTGAAGGGGAAGGGCTTACTGGAGCAGGATATGTTCCAGAATGGAAGGACCCGTATGGTGTCAAACTATCTTCTCCTATGCCTCTCAGATGCTAAACCATCCCCACCTCCAATCCTGTGTGCACGCAGGCCGCATGCTCTGTGCTCTTCCCTCTTTTCTACCTCTTGGAATCCCTTTATCCTTCAGGCCCAGCTGAGTTCCCCTTGGAATACGGCCCGGGTACAGGGGTACTTTCCTCCGTTGTAGCCCCTGTGCACTGCCCCACAGGTTTGACACAGCACATGCTGTTCTATCCTGATATTTGTGGGTCTGCCCTCCAGGCTGGAAACTCCCTGAGAGCAGGGACCATGTTGTTCATTCATTGGTTCATTCACCCACTTGTTAAACAAATATTGCTTGAGACCCATAGCCTGGCAGGCCCTGTTTTGGGTGCTGGAATTTGTGCAGAGAGCCAGGCCTGAAATCCATCTCCTGACTCCTGGCCCCGTGCTCTTTGTGACAGACCTTCTACCTCCTGCTCACCTCACCCAGAGCCCGGCCCCCTGGGAAGCAGTGCCCGGGTCCACTTTTCTCTCACAGCCCTGACAGGTGATACCCTGCAGTGTTTGTGGGCAGGTACCGGGGGCTGGGAGGCACCTCTCTGCCACCTCCCTTCTCCTAGACAATATCAGGGACACAGACAATAACAATAGGGACACAAGCTTTCCTTTCCCACCTCTGCAGCCTCCCATGGGGCCAAAGGGACCAGGCTCACTGGGCCTGGCTGGAGCCCTGGTCAGCCATTCCTGGCCATGTGACCTTGGGCAAGTCTCAAAAGCTGTTTGTGCCTTAGTATTCTCATTTCTAAAAAACAGATAGCAAGAGCGTCTTCTCCCTGAGGTGTGATGAGAATCCCTTGTGATTCTGCACCTTCGATAAGTTCACCCTGCCCCCACCTCACAGGCCCGAGGGCTGAAGTCAACTCCCATCCGTGGCAAGTCAGGCTCCAACTCAGCATACTCGAAGCTAAGAAGCCTGATCTCCCTCCTCTAGTACCAAGTCCTAGATAGAGTAATAACAATAATAACAGTAGTAATAATGATAGTAATAATAGCACTATCTTTTTGATAGCACTTACTCTGTGCCAGGCACTGTTTGTTATAAGCACTTTACATTTATTAAATCATATGATCTTCACTATAACCATGTGAACTAGGTACCATCATCATCCCCCTTTTCCATGTGATGAAATTAAGACACAGAGAGGTTAAGAAATTTGTCCAAACCCGGCCACTATGGCTCAGTGGATTGAGCGTCATCCCATGGACTGAGAGGTCCCAGTTTGATTCCCGGTCAGGGCATATGCCCAGGTTGTGGGATCAATCCCCAGTGGGGGGCATGCAGGAGGCAGCTGATCAATGTTTTTCTCTCACATCAGTGTTTCTCTCTCTCTCTCCCTCTCCCTTCTTCTCTCTAAAAAATAAAATAATAAAGAAATTTGCCCAAGATCACACAACTAATGAGTAGCTGTCAGAAAGCAAGAGATACTCTGTGTAGCTGTTGTACAGCTGGTTGCCACAGAACATGGTCAAATGCAAAAGGTGAGCCTAGGATACAGGAAGTGGGACATAAAAGATGTCCAGCACATCTCGGAAACTTCTTCCCAGGGCACCCAGACACCCTGTGAGCCAGGCTTCTGCTGACTCATCCTCCTACTAGGGCCGCTAGGCTGTGCTGCCTGGCTTCAGAGGGGACACATCAATGTTCCAGAGGAGGAAAAGGGGGGTAGTCCATGCCCCTGCTCAGGACACACACGGCTTCCAGGAATTCTCCCAGATGTCCGGAGCCCATGTGGCATAATCACTCGCTGTGCTTTGAAGTGAAAAACACAGAGCTTACACGTGGCCCTGAAGTGAATCATCAGATGTTCATTTCCTCGTGAGAATGTTCTCCAATGCACTGAACTCAAACCAATTCCTAAAGTGCTTATGACAATTCAAAATGTCATTTCCATTCTGCCTCTGTTCTAAGGACCAGAGCGGGGCAGCCAGAGAAATGCCGGCTGAGGGGCACAAGCCAGAGGGCTGTGAGAATCCCATGGAGGCAGATGGTAGCTGAAGAGCGTCTAATAATGTGAGGGAGAGAGTGCCCATCACTGCGGGTGTTAGGTGACTGTCTCTCTAGAGGACCCAAAGACTGGCAGAGGGTGACTTGTGAGTTTCCTTTGGCTCTGACAGTCTGAGGCATTGTCATTCTCTTGATCAACCTTGGAAATCTCTGGAGAGGATGACTCAGAGTTAACCATTCTCAGCAGGGTAGTCAGAAGAATACAGTCCTGGTTATTCTAGTTTCTAGGAGGTATTTGGAAAAGTCTGGATTGATGAGCAAATTGATGAGTGATTAATGACTCTCAGAGAAGCTTCTTTCCTCCTTGCAGTCCTCACCCAGTAACCAGTCCCAGGGGCCTGGTTTCATCTACACACAGAAGAAGAGCATGTGACCCAGCAGGTTCTGATCTTGGGTCTCAGCTGGGAAAAAATTAAAACCTGAAATAAATGGAACCCATTATGTTTACAATTGAATTTCAAAGGGCTGGTCCTGTAAAATGCCCTTTTCCAACCAAATAATCTGAGCTCAGAGCTATGAGTACTTGGAGCTGTCCTCTGAAGACCAGGAATGTGTATTGTCCCCTGCCAGTCAAATGTGTTGAGTTAGTCTTGCTGAAGTCCTCCAGCCTGGGACTTCAGCCACCTCCTTGATCACTGAAAATTTTTCTAATCAGTAACAGTGAGAATTTACATTTGTACAAGAGATTGCAATTGACAAAGTACTTCCGTGGTCATTCCATTTGATCCCCAGAAGACCCCCCATGAGAGGGAAAGTGGGACGTGTCATCCTGCTATACAGACCAGGCACATGAAACTCTGAAGACAGAGAACTTAAGGGACTTGGTTTCTAAGGTGCAGACCCAGGACCTGAAGCCAGATTTCTAGATTCCAAATTCAGCTACAGCTACTGACTGCCCTTCTTGGGGGAGATCGTTTGACCTCTTGCATCATGCAGCCCCTCCGAATAAATAGACCTATAAAAGGAGAAGAGTTTCATTTTCATAACCTTGAAAGCAAAAATGCTTCAGTGGATTATCTTAGGCTACAACTGGTCCCCGCCCTCCATGACTCCTCTCCTGTGTCAAAGCAGGAAATCCTTAGGCAGCTTCGTTGTGGTTACATCAAAGTTCGTGCCTGATTTCATGAAGGAAGGCAGCCTGCATAGTGGCTGAGAGCACGGGTTCCAGTCTTGCCTCCTTTCAGCTGTGTGGCCTTGGACAAGTTAGATAACCTCCCTGAACCTCAATTTTGCACAGCTGACCTCAAGGGGATGGGATGCTGAGTAAATGAGCTCAAGTACAGGAGAGCTTAGCACAGTGTTTGGCACATAATAGGTGCTCATTTAATACAGACCAAATATATCTATATAAAGCAAAGACTGTAGGTCAAGCCCTAGACTGCCAAGACTCATTCAAGCAGTACTGACAGCACACGTGCCCTATGGCAGATGCTCCTGTGTGCATTGCTCACTGGCTCCACCCAGCAACCCTACAAAGCAGGTACTATTATGTCCATTTTACACACAAGGAAATAAGACTAACTTACCAGCTACTGTCTTTCATATGTGTCAGAGCTGGGATTTGAATTCAGCTGTCTGACTCTTATTCCAATGTTCTTCTGCACCATAGACGGTCACCAGTAAGTTGAGATTAGAAAGGATGTGTTGTTGACTAGGAGTGGTTATAGGAGTCCCCAAATTGGGGTGTTCAGGGACTGGATCTCCAGAGCTGTGGCTCTCTCACACTTGCTGTGCAACTTTGAGCCAACCACATCACCTCTCTGGGCCTCACTGGCTTTGTCTGCAAACCAAGGAGGTTGGGCAGATCTTCTCAAAAATCCTTTCCCCTTATGGCCTGATGCGATGCTCCTCAGATTTCAGAAGAGACTTCAGTACATGCTCTTTGGATGGAAGAAGCATTAACAGTGGCCCGTGAAATCTCAGATCAGCTTTGCTGTTTGAACCCTTGTGTTTCTGCACAAATTCAGAATCTGCCAGAGGAAAACTCTCTAATTATCCTACAGGGACTAGCCCAACTAGTAATTACCCTATTATTTTTAATTGTATTTTATAAGGTGCCTTTCATCCAAGATCTCAAAGGGTTTCTCAAACATTCATTACTGGAGCCCCGCCCCCTCCTGTGTGGATATGAAAGACAGAGATTGATGTTAATGTCAGAAAGAGGAGGGGAGGGGAGAGAGTAGGGGACTGAGATCCCCAGAGTAATTTCACCTGTGTTCAAAGGCGAGCCGAGCAGACATATGCGGAGGGAGATGCTTACCTTCAAAAGGAGTTCACATGTAGAGCAAATGGATCAGGAATCGTTCCTCATTTTTAAAAAATAAGCTTCTGTCTGTAAGTGCCTAGGAGAGGGCCATTCAGTTTGGCTTCTTTCATTTCACTTTAGACATATCCATATCCAGCACACAGGACTGTGCGAGGTGACATGAAGGATGTAAGGAAAGCAAGGGTTTCAGCGTACACCCACTGCAGCCTTGGGCACATTGGTGTAGGCACAGGAACCTCCCAGGAGGGCCCTGACCGGCGTCTTAAACAAATGGCTGAAGCCAAAGCTAAGATGCTCCAGCTTGCTGCCTGTGGCTTCCCCAGCACCTCCCTGGCAGTAGGTGGGGAGTGAGTGTGTTTGGGTCCATATGCTAAGTCCAGGGACATGATTGACAAATGACGCAGAAGGACCATTTTGAGTTGCTAATCATGAGAGCCACTCTTCTCTTGCCCTCCCCACTCCCTTGTACCATAACCAAGCCTCTTGAGGTACTTTTACCAGGTTCTTTTCATCTCTGTTCCAATGAATGAATAAAAGGGATCACTATGGAACATGAGAAGATTCTCTCCCAGGGTTGGGTGAGGGACCAGCATCTTTCCTGCTGGTCTGTGAGTGTTTGAAGGACAGGACTCTGCCTGCCTCTTCACCGCTTTCCCCAGCACATGTTCTGGGTACAGTGATGAGTGCTCAAAGATGTTCGTTAATTAAATGAGCATGTCCTGAAGCTGCCGCTCTGTTTCTGGCCTTGCAAGATGGTTTGATACAAGCCAGAGAAGGATCCTTTTCTTCCTCAGCTTGGAAATGGCTAGATCCAAAAGACAGCCAGGGCCCCACAGTTCCCATGACTTTGGAAGCCAAAGATGGAAGTCACTGTTAAGCCAGGGGTGAGGGTACCGATGTTGTGGTGATTGAGGGCCTCGGGATGAGATGGTGTGGAAAGCAAGGCGCATGCTGTGAGGCAGCAGAGAGGAGGACTGCCCTGGCTGCTGGGAGCATGGTGGTCCTTTAAGGAGGAAGGTTGGAACCTATGGGATAAGGCTTCCAACCATTTCAGTGATGGAGCCTCCAAGGGCCCTTGACTGGCGCTCTCCACACTTGATCTTAGCCAAAAGGCCGAGAAGTTATTAACTGATTCTCTCAAGATGAGAGAAGGCTGAGGCATGGCCTTGCCCACAAAGAACAGGTAGTTTGTTTTGGAGATGAGACTTACACACAAAGCAATTAGGAAACAATGCAAGATTTGTCACTAACCACATTGGGAGTTTTCTATGAGGAGAGAGAGGGTCTTATTCATTCTAGTATTTCTTGTTGGGTCTGACAAGAGTCTAGGCATTTTTCTGCTCCAGATACACTTATTGATCAGTCATCAAATGGGTGGCGTGAAAAGTTAAGTGGCTTAGGTCAGAAAAGGGAGGAATTTGGAGGCCAAGATGTTGGGAAGGGCTTCAAGAAGGAGGAGGAGCCATGCTTTTGTTGCTAATAAATGACCAAGGAAAAGAATAAGCTCTTGTCAAAGAGCTTCCATGTCACAAGAAGCCTGTGCAATGAGGACAATCAGGGGAGGAAACAGAGGTTGCGAGTGGCAAAAAGACTGCCTTACAGTTACCCAGAGAGAGGACAACTGAGGTTTTTGCCTGCCCAGAATCCAGTCCCATGTCCTTGGGGAATGCCTCCCTGTCTTCACTCTCAGTCCATAGGGTTCATTGGCGCTGACATCACCTCTAGACTTTGTGGAAGGACCCAGCCAATCAGACCGCTGCACCTTCCTGGCCACGGGATTTGTCCAGAGATGTGTACATAAGCCCAGCTAGGCCAGTGAGAACCCTCTTGAGGATTTTTTCTAGAACTCCTGGGGGAAAGGCACTTTTTCATTTGGGGTTGCAAAGTAGGTGAATGTAAGCCTGGAGCTGCTGTTGTGAACCTGGCCACTGGGTAGGGGAAAGACTGTCTAAAGATGAAGCTAACACAGAAGAAACCAGAGGTGTGAGATAAGAAGGGACTTTTGTAAACTCTTGATAATTTTTAAATATATAAGTCAATAACATTTTTTATTTCCTCTTAAGCCACTTAGATTTAGGTTTCTGTCACTTGTAACTGAAAATATCCTGGCTCATATGTCCAGCTGGTAAGTGATATTGAGTCTGCTCATCCATCATCCATCCATCCATCCATCCATCCATCCATCCATTACACATACACTTAATGTAGATAGAGGTTGCTCAATGCACATTTTTAAATGAATTAGTGAATGGCTAATTTGTCATGATGTATTTAATGACAAAGGTACATCCACCTCCCTTTAATCCTACTGGAGATTAGTCAACAAAGGGCAAACAAAGTTCTAAACTCAGAACTTGGAACTCAGTCAAAAACTGAGTCCCTCAAGGTAATATTGGGTTTCATCAGTGTCATCAGCCCACAGCCAGACATGATCCATCCTTTGCCAAATATGATTTGGTCCTGCTGGTGCCACAGCCTTAATGGGAGGGTTTAGAATGCCATTGACAAGCATGTGGCTTTTCCTGTTGGGGCAGATGCCAGTATTGTGAGCTCTGCAGTGACATGAGTGTGAATTGTCAAGGCGGACTTATTTGCTTTACCCTTATGGGAACTGTTTCGCCCCTTGTACCACAGTAACCACACTAGTGCAGACCTGCCTAAGAACCACAGAGGCAAGTAACATACAGGAGTCAGAGCATGTAGAAGTAAACCAATCACCTACCTCAAAATTGTGTTTGTCCAATGAAAACTGTGACTCCCAGAGCAGAAGGATGTGTGTGTCCTAGGTCACACAGAGAATTACAAGGAGAGACTAGACCCAGACTCCTGACTCCCAGTCTGGTACTTTTCCTACTATGCCACTCTCCTCCATGGGCCACATTCCAGAACAGGTGGAGTTTGGCTCGTTTCCTCTTTCATCAGTTACTGGTGTTGGTAGGTGATGGAATGCTGTGGGCACTAGACTGTATTTCAAAGATGTTCTTTACATTGTCTGCCATCATTTACTTGTGGGCCACATGGCACAACAAGGATGGATGGACACAGTGGTCATAGACTTAGGGGGAGGGGACCTTGGAAGTTACCTTGCCCAACCCCTTTCTGTTGTTTGGATTCCCTCTACAGCACATGGTGGTACAGTTGTCAGATTTGCAGTGGCAGAGTCGGGGAAGGAGAGCTGTGCTCTTGGTGCCCTCTGTCTCTCCTGACTCCTCCAGGACATAAATCCATCAACTCCCTCTTCTCTCGCTTTCTAAAATCGCCTCTCTTCCTCCCTCACTCCTTCCTCTTAGGCAATAAATATTTTGAGTATCCTTCTCTTAAAGCAAACAAACTGATAAACAAACAATGATTTTTCTTTCAATTTTGCCACACACCTAGTGACCTTTTTTTTTTTTCCAATTTAAAACTGTTTAATTTATTTTTGTTGTTGAAAGTATTACAGATGTCCCCGTTTCTCCCCCCCCCCATTAATCCCTTCTACCCCACTCCCGCCCGCCCCCCCATGCCTTCACCGAACTATTGTCTGTGTCCATGGGTTATGCATATATGCATATAAGTTCTTTGGTTAATCTCTTTCCAACCCCCACCCCTTCCCTCTTCTCTCTGAGATTCATCAGTCTGTGCTATGCTTCCATGTCTCTGGATCTATTTTACTCATCAGTTTGCTTTGTTCATTAGATTCCACATATAAATGAGATCATGTGATACTTGTATTTCTCTGGCTAGCTTATTTTGCTTAGCATAGTACTCTCCAGGTCTCAAAGGGTAAGAGAGCCTTTTTTTTTTTTTGCAGCTGCATAGTATTTCATTGTGTAAATGTACCACCGCTTTTTAAAAAATTTATCTTTATTGTTGAAAGTACTGCAGATGTCCCTCCTTTCCCCCCCATTGACTCCCTACTCCCCTCTCCTGCCCCCACCCCACCCCACCTTCACTTCTCTGTTGTCTGTGTCCACGGGTTATTAAAAAATGCATATAAGTTCTTTGATTTATCTCTTCCCATCTCCCCCTTGTCTCTTCCCTCTGAGATCTGTCAGTCTGTTCCCTACCTCCGTGTCTCTGGATCTATTCTGTTCATCAGCTTATTTTGTTCATTATATTCCACAAATAAGTGAGATCATGCTGTACTTGTCTTTCTCTGACTGGTTTATTTTGCTCAGCATAATACTCTCCAGGTCCCTCCATGTCATCTCAAAGGGTAGGAGATCTCTCTTTCTTACAGCTGCATAGTATTCCATTGTGCAAATGTACCACAGCTTTTTTATCCACTCATCTACTGATGGACACTTGGGCTGCTTCCAGGTCTTAGCAATTGTAAATAGTGCTGCTGTGAACATAGGGGTGCATATATTCTTTCTGATCAGTGTTTCAGGCTTCTTAGGATATATTCCTAAAAGTGACATCACTGGGTCAAATGGCAGTTCCATTTTTAATTTTTTGAGGAAACTCCATAATGTTTTCTATAGTGGCTGCACCAGTCTGCATTCCCACCAGCAGTGTACAAGAGTTCCCTTTTCTCCACACCCTTGCCAGCACTTGTTGTTTGAAGATTTGTTGATAGTAGCCTTTCTGGCAGGTGTGAGGTGTTATCTCATTGTTGTTTTAATGTGCATTTCTCTGATGCTTAGTGACACTGAGCATTTTTTTTTTTATATGTCTCTTGGCCATTTGTATGTCCTGTTTGGAGAAGTGTCTATTCAGATCCTTTGCCCATTTTTAATTGGATTGTTTGTCTTCCTTTTGTTGAGTTGTATGAGTATATATTTTGGATATTAACCCCTTATCAGATGTATTGTTGGCAAATATGTTCTCCCATACAGTGGGTTCCCTTTTCAGTTTGATGCTGGTTTCTTTTGCTGTGCAAAAGATTTTTAGTTTGATGTAGTCCCATTTATTAATTTTTTTCTTTGTTTCTCTTGCCCTATATGATGTATTGGTGAATATTCTGCTACGTGTGATGTCTGAGATTTTGCTGCCTGCATTTTCTTCTAGGATTTTTATGGTTTCACGACTTACATTTAAGTCTTTTATCCATTTTGAGTTTATTCTTGTGTATGGTGTAAATTGGTGGTCTAGTTTCATTTTTTTGCATGTACCTGTTCAATTTTCCCAACACCATTTATTGAAGAGACTGTCTTTACTCCATTGTATGTTCTCCTAGTGACTTTCTTATCTTTCTCTTTTCTTCCACTAAACGTCTTGACCCACTTATGCCTGCTGTCCATATTCCTTCATGATCCACTTTTGGTAGCCTGACCTCTCTCACAAGTCACTAATGACCTCCTAGGAAATCTTTTTTTTTTTTAAAGCCTTCGATTTTCTGGTTTCCTTTGTGTTGAGATGTTGAGCACCCAGTACTCAATCTCCCTTGATATGAGATTTCCCTGGTTCTCTTTTTTCCCCATGGACCCTCACTTCTAATTATAGCTCTGCTTTCACTTCCTTGGCTAATTTGTTTTAAGTCTCTTCCCCAGACACCTGGTTTATCCATTGATGGCTCTGTCCATCTATCACTTAATTGAGTGCAAGATGCTGTACTAGGAACTGGAGATTCAGAGATGGATCACATCATTCTTAATGTCAGTGAGCATACTTTCCATTGATGGAACCAAATAAATTCATCTCAATGTCATGTGATGACAAATGCCAAACAAGTTACTTCATATATTCAAAGAAGTGCAGAACTGGGAGTAGACAAGGAGCTTGGTGGTCACCTTGTCCATTTCTCACATTTTATAGAAGAGGAAACTGAGGCAGAGGGAGAGGAAGTCAGTTGCCTGTGGTCCTACAGAGAGCTGGCAGAATAGCTAAGAGTAGACCTGAAGTGTCTTCAAATACATCCTTGTTAGAGAATGGCCAGAGAGGACTTCTCTAGTGAAGTATAAAGGTATTAGGATGCAACAGAGTATTTGGAGTTTGCTCTGACATACAAATGCATTTCACAGGTTCTTTCTGCAACCAAAGACCCATCTTTGGAAGCTGTAATTTCCTTCAAATACACCACCAAAAGGCTATATAGTAGAGATTCTAGAATTGGGGCTTTTTTTAATAGAAAGGAATAGAGACAATATTTACTGAACATTTAGTATGAGCCACAAAATTAAGACCCAGAAGTTAAGTGACTCATATCATTTTTGAAGAGGAGAGGAACTCAGACTTCCCATCCTTAGTTTATTGGTCTTTCCATGAGGCCAAAAGCCATCAGCTGACAGCCTAAGCTGGAATGCTGGGCTATCACCTGCCCAGGGCAGAGGGGCAGTGACTGGCTGCAAGTCGCTGAGTGTGGGAGCCCCCTGAAGAACCACTGTGTGCCTTCTCTTTACCCTGAGACAGAGCCAGCCTCATGGACACAGGACTCTGTGCTTAGAAGGGCCCCATGTTTGGTTTCATGTTGCCATCTTGACATTCTTAATAATATGTGAACAAGGGACCCACAAATTATGTAGTTAGTTCTGCTCCCAGATTACAACTTTTATTGTTGCTATTCAAAGCACTTCCCAGGCCTCTCATTTGAATAGTTTACTCTTCTCCCTGTTCTTATCTCCCTAGGAAGGGATATTGGAAAGATCACCTAAAGGTAAGCTGTAACTAGGCCAGCTAGATGCTTTTCTAGATTCCCTGGACCACTTCTTGGAGAGGCTTTATCCTCCCTGGACATCGTGGATCTCTGTTCTCCTGGGTCACCACAGAGTGTAGGATTCATCTTTCTAGCTTCATCAGACCCAGAAACCAAGCCACTCACCACTTGAATCATCTCCTTCTCTGGTTCAAAAGCCCTTGGGCTCCCGTCCTGGAGCAGAGTCCAGCCTCCATAGCTGGCATCCTAATATGTTCCACCTCCCTCTGCGGCATGTTCTCTCAATGTTCACATATGTAGTCTCTGCTCTGACCACAGTATCTTCTTTTTTCGTTTCCTTTGCTACGCCCACCTTAGATATTCTGACCTCTTCCATCCCAGGGCACCGCCTTATCCTTCTCACCTCTGATATCCCCCATCCTCCAAGGCCTCGCTGCAACCTTGTCTTCTCTGTACCGGGCCTTTGACCTCCCATTCTCTATCCTCTCTTCTGAAAAGGCTGCATGGTTTCTGAAGGTGGAGCCAGTGTCCCACCTCTGTTTTCCTCACAAACCACACACCCCACACCGGTCAGTGAATAGTCGCTGGTGTCTGGACTCTCAGCAGAAAAAAGGGCAGGAAATCCATTTCCGGCCGAGGCTAGGTCATGTGCTCCCAGACCCAGCTTGCCTACTGCTGGAGGTGAGTCAGTGGAGGCCTTGTCAAACCTGTTTCCCCAGGTGAGGCGCTGGGCCCAGTCCTGTCCCCAGTGCCTAGGGTGACCACAGATCTTACTGGGGGATGTTGGCCCAAATGTTCAGGAAGGGGAGGCAATTTCCCTGACACGGGCAGAAGTATGGCGGGTGCTAGGAGTAGAATGTCCAGGCTCCAGAAAGGGAGGCTTGCTGTTCTCTGGCTGAACAGACTCTATCCAGGGTTCCAGCACCAGTGATTAAACTGAAGACAGGAGGTAGAAGACTACTGGAAGAGGAGAGGTTGGGAACCAGGCCAAATGGAAAGTGATTGTAGGAACTAAGTGTAAGCTGGAGAAAAGAAAGTTTGAGAGAACTTGACCCATGTCTTTAAAATGGTCAAAGGGCTACCGTGAACTAGCAGAGGTGGACTAGTTCTGTGTGGTCCCTCAGGGCCAAAGTTGGACCAAGGCAAGGAAGTTACGGGGAAGCAGAGTTCTGCTCAAGCAAGACTGTCAAACATAGAAGGGTCACAAGGGGGAAGGAATAAGTTAGCTCCTCCTCAGTAGGAGCGTCCATGCAACTGTTCCAACTGCAACTGATGCCTGAACTCACTTCTGTTTCTCTGCACTCTGTCCCCCATTTCGCAAAGTGATCTCAAAACCTCATCTTCTCCTCTTAAGCCTCAAATCCTACTCAAATGTACATGCAGCAGCTATTCTCCACTGTCCCCATTCAGGTCCCATCATCTCTTGAACAATCTCCTAACGAGCACCCTGACCAGTCACCTAGATTCCCACCAATCTGCAGATTTCTAAACTGCAAATGTGGATCTGTTACACTCCTGATCAGAGCCCTCCAGTGGATTCCTGGTGTCCTCATGAAACGGCTGAATTCCTGGGCCATGACTTCCTTTTGGCCATAAATTCCACAGTGACTTTCAAGGCCCTTCATGGTCTGACCTGGGCAGCCTCACCCATTGCTCTTTTCCCTTGGCCATTACACACCAGCAATACTGGATGCTTTAGCTCCACACCCTGCTACATGCACTTCCACTTCTGAGCCTTTGCACATGCTCTTCCTCCTCTGGAAGACACTTCTTTCTTATTATCCTTCCTACCCACTCCACTCCACCTGGCTCTCTGCTAGTCATCTGTTAGGTCTCAAGTTCAGTGTCACTTTTTCCAGGAAGTATTGCTGGGCTCCCCAAGTCTGGGCTAGACATCCTTGCCATATATTCCTTTAGCATCCCATCACTAGCTTTTGGCAAACAGTATTGTGTGTCCATATTATTACCTGTACTCCACCCCTCTCCCTCCACTAGAGGGCAGGGACATCTGTTTGTTCACTGCATCTTTCATTGCCTAGTTCCTGACACATAGTAGCTACTCAACAATATATGTTGGTTGAATGATTGTTCTTCTTTGCAAAGAGGCTGTAGAAGGGTTTCCTGATTTGGACTCTTGTCACCTCTGAGATCATGTTTCTATAAGACAAACCCTTTTCTACCCTTAAATTATATATCATGTGCAACAGGAATTTCCGATGTTCACTTCCTGCTTCAAACAGAAATTCACTCTAGGCTGTGAAGCAAGGGGAGCAGGAGTCTCCTCAGTGATCCAGTATGAACAGTATTTAGTTGCACAATATGATTGCAGAAGGAAGACTCACTGATGAAATGTTTGGTTTCCATAATATCAAGCTTATTCTAGAAACACATGTAAGGGTGATTACTTTTCTGCAAGGGACTGTTCAGACATCCCACTTCCCTGAGTATTATCTTACCTCTGTGACTCCTATAGAACCTGGTGCTCTTCTCCCACTTGGCAGAAACAAATGGACATCAATAGCCAATAAAAGGAAACTTGACCTATACACCTCACACCTTATACAAAAATAAACTCTAAATGGATCAGAGATCTAAATGTAAAATGTAGAACCATAAAGCTTTTAGAAGAGAACGTAGGAGAAATCTTCATGGTCTAAGAGTAGGAGAAGGGTTGTCAGACATGGCCCCAAAGGCACAATCCATAAAAGAAAAAAATTAACTAATTGGACTTTATTAAATGGCTCAGGAAGGGGAGGAGGGATATCATTCTGAAGGGGCACCACTGGACAGCTGCGTTGTGGTGATGGGCAGCTCTGCGTCTTGATTGTGGCGGTGATTATACACATCCATACAACTGAAGACATGCAGAAAAAGTGAGTGCATGTGCAGAAACTGACAAAGTTGCATAGGGCCAATCAATCGGTAATGTATTATAGGCATGTAAAATGTCACTATTTCAGGTAGCTGGGTGATGGGTACAGGGGACTTCTCTATACTATTTTTGTAACTTCTTGTGAGTCTATTCATTATTTCAGAATAAAAAGTTAAAAAAAACAACAGACTAGTTTGTACTAGGTGCCATTAGTTTGCTCATTAATTCAATGCATTTATTGAATGCCTTCTGTGTACCAAGCACTGTGCCTGAGAATGGAAAAATAAACAGATGGTTACAGCCTTTGTGATGCTTACAGTTTAGCTCAAAAGGTTAAGTGACTTGCCCAAGATCGCACACTGGTAAGTGATGAGATTGGATTCAAACCTGGGGCCCCTGACCTCAAAGAGAATGTTCCTCTAGAATTGTTTAAGTGCCATGTGGCCATCCCATGTTTATGCTAGTGGTTTGGTCACTTAAAAACAAAACTATCTTCAAAGCAATTATACTGGGAGGTGATTATTAGTTAAATCTCTGGAGGCTGTTTTGCTCTGTTAGAGGACTTGCTACAGGGTTTCTTTATTTTAAAAGGTATTGCATTATTGAGAAATGAATCAGTGTCTTATCCTTTTTGTTGTTATGGACTCCATAACAAACAGAGAGAGGAAGAAAGAAAGTAAAAACAAGATAAAAGAAAGGTAAATTTTTTCTTGCTACTCCCAGAAAGTTCATTCAGGTGTTCAGTTATAAGTTCTGGGCTCCCCCTGACCTGGATGGTTGTGGGGAGGTGACGGCTTCTCTGTTTTAGCTGCAGGATGGGGGAGTAAGTTAGATGGGTCCATAAGAGAGGAGTTAGAGGCTTCAAGGGTACAAAAGCCTAGTCTGGGGGAGATGGGATGACAGGACTGGGATAATGGAGGTTTGAGAAGCCCCGGCACCCACCTCTTTCCACTCCCCTGGAGGTAGCAGGAATTCTGAAGGGGGAGGAGGGCTATGGGGCTATATGGTGGACCAAGCACAAAGCACAATGGCTTTGGTGGCACCTGAAGGTCCAGCAGCCAAGTGTACCTGAGGTGTTATGATCACCACCAGGGGAACTGCCACCCTGAAAGGGATGACATACTGGGTTGGCCATCAGCATCTGCATGGCTGTCTGAGGATCTAGGTTCCTTCTCAGAATTTCTGGACTGTGCAAGGTCCAAATTCACATACAATCACAAGGGATGGCAGCAACCCTCAAAATGACCAAGATGGTATCTCCCAACTCTGCCACCAGGCAGGTGAGGGCTGAGCAAGATTTGTGTTGATTTAGAAAAATGATGTGCTTCTTCTATTTGATTCTAATGGATTATACTGATTATTGTATGTGTGTGTGGAGAGAGAGAGAGAGAGAGAGAGAGAGAGAGAGAGAGAGAGAGAAGAGAATGTGCTCTTCACGTATTTAACTCAGCACTGGCTTTACATGTCACCTTACAGTGACATGTTGACCAAATTTTAGCACAAATGCCCTCCAGCATGCCTTCTATTATAAATTGTTTTAAAACTCTGTGTTAAATAACTCATACATGGTAGAGCAAGGATGTGAATCCAGGTCTAGATGACTCCAAAGCCCATCACTCGGCATTAGAGTGAAGTTAATTAACCAAATACTGCTCAGAATGGGATTGATGGCCCTTGGGGTTCTAATCTCAGAGAGATACCTGCCATTGACCTCAACAGCAAACTAGAAGGGATGGTGGAATCCAGCCTCATCTCTGCTCCTTTGCAGGTAGGTCCCCATGCTCCAGCCTGACCAATGACTCTGTTCCTTAAGCCGAGTCCCTGTGCCAGTCACACCTAGACTGTGTGTGGTGATGACCACCATTTGCTTTCATGAGTGACCCCCCACCTTGACTACTCATTCCAGGAAGAGCTCCAAGTCTTTTTTACTTGAACTGCTGCAAATTCCATCTCCCCAGAACATGCTTGCAAATTAATAATCCTATTTCCAGAGGCAGGGAGGCAGGACTTCAACCTGTCAGGGTTTTTTAAATTCATGTCCGATTGCCCCAGTCTTTCTAGCACCGCAGCAGAGTGTATTGTAGAAAGACATTGGAATAAGAATGGATTTTTTTTTTCCACGTAGGACTTTGAACAACTTTATTGTACTTTTAGATTAGTTATTATGGTCCAAAGTTAATTTTCAACAGATATTTCTATAAGTCAAGAATGAATAATGATTTACAAATTTCTATGGAAAGAATTATATTTATAAGAAATAAAGAGTGTGGCTTTATTTATACAAGGAAGTTGAGCCCATCTTCCTGCAAGGCGACCTCTGTTAGCACGTGCCTTTAGCAACTCCTTGTAAGCTCTGTGAATGAAAGTAATCTGAGGAGCTCAGAACTGTTCCCCTCCGACTTGCATCCTAATTCTGATCTGGCTTACTCATGGTCCCCTCTGCTTGTATCACCTGGGAATGCCCATCTCTCCTCTCCAAGACCTTCTCTGCCCAAATCCCTGCCCCCCTTCCCATGGTAATTATGTGTGTTGAGATGTCTGGGTGCTGACATCAGCTGACCCTCAGGATGGGGCGGAAGCAAGGAGCCAGACTCGTCATCACTATTAGGATTTATAAAAACATAATCCAAACAGTTTCAGTCATCAGGGGAAGGCAGACAGGATTGTCCCAGGACACCCCACAATTATCAGCCTGTCATTCCCTTAATTCCGAAGTTTCTCTTTCTGTTTTCCTTTCCAAAAACGATGATGACTTTGCAGTCTTTTCTGATTATAAAAGTAATAGACACTCTTATTTTTAAAAGTGTAGAAAGGTACCAAGAAGAGAATAAAAATGGACCAGAATCTCACCATATCTTTCCAGATATATCAGTATATCCTTTCTTTTTCTAGACATGTGTAGCAGAAGTCTTTTTATGTGATAGTATTAGGGCCAGTATTTAGTGGGTTAAGCAAAAAAAAAAAAAAATTAGTTGAAACAAGAATGCTAATAATAAATATATTTTTTAAATCTCAATTTTAACTTAAAACAGAAGAATATTTTGACAGCCTTTTCTGTCACTGCACTCTGCTGGATGGAGTTAGTTCCCCTTTGTCTTTCTTACAGAGACACTATCATACAGTATCTCCAAGTTCTTGTTTTGGCTTCTTTGAAGAAGAAAGAAAACTAAAAAAGGTTTGTGAAGCAGTCTCAGAGCAGAATCTTGAGTTTTTATGAACCTATGTGACCTATTCCCAATATGATAAATAGCACTTCAAAGAAACCTAAGAATTTCACTTAGTTTTTAAAGTAGCTTTTTTCTGTTTCACTCATTTATTTTCCATTTATATACTATTTAACCACAAAATCACAATAATAAGTAAATTGGAATAGAAGTTAGAGAACTACATAAGTGAATCCTGCCGAGCCCATGAGCTATCTGGAGGGAGCAGAAGTGGATGGGTGCGAAGGCCCCAGCCCCCCATCCAGAAACTTCAGTGGGCCTGAGCATCCGCCCGGAGGTGTTCCAGGAGGAGGGGAGGACTGACTCAACTGGTGAGTCAGTTAAGTGGGTGGATGTCAATTAGGAGAGTTCACACTGTACAGAAACACACACACACACACACACACACAACATGCTATACTTACAAAAGATGAGATCATACTCTACGTACTATAATATGGCCTATTTTTTGGTTTATCATGTTTATTTACATCATCACTTTGATTGCATGGTGTTGCATTGCAGGGATATCGTATCTTTACCTAATCTCGTACTAAAACATTTTAGACTTTTTTTTTGCACTTGGTTGTATTTTTATACATTTGTTTGATCATTATCTCAGGATAAATTTATTGTAGGAATTGTTGAATCAAAGCATACTCTTATTAAGACTTTTGCCACACATCGCAACCAACTCTCCAGATGTGTGCCAATTTATATACCTCCAGAAATGTAATCCTCAAATTTTCCTATTGGTCCCATAGCTGCTCCCTTCTCCCCAGGCTCCTGGTGAGCAATAAAGACTCTCAGGAGGAAAAGGGTGAGATGTGGCTTCCCCACAGAGATGCCAAGTGAGCTGAACAGTGGTACCAAAGTGGTAAGTCCATTAGAGACAGCAAATGCTGGAGGGAAGGGCAGAGGGGAATGGGACCACCTCTTCCTTTCTGAAGTCTCAAGGCAGCACGGTGTGGTGAGAGAGCCAAGGATGACCTGGACACGATAGACAGCTCTGTCACTTACAGGCTCTGTGACCTCTAGGCAAGTCATTTCGCCTCTCTGAGCCTCAGTTTTTTCATCTATTAAACAGCATTACTATCTCAGTCTGCTTTGCATTACAATCAGCTAGACATGTTGCAGCCTGACTCTCAGCAGGAATTGCTGCCTCAGCAGGGAAAGGGCTGATCTTGGACTACCGTGCTTATAACCTGGGTCTTGTTAATGTCTAAGAACAAGCTCTTGCTTGCTACCACAGTTGGGGTACTTGATAACCACATTGCTCATATTCTCAATTCCTATCAGGCTGGGCCCAGAAGCCGCTAGAGACTAGAGTGGAGGGTGAAGGGAACAGGAAGAGAGATATATGCTCCCTGAATACAAAGGCACTGTGTTGACGTGATGGTTGTTAAAAATGTGATGGAAAGGCATTGAAGGAAACTGTGTGACACTGTGTAGAGGGTGGAGCCTTTTAAAATTGCTTTTTCCGTCACAAACTGTAACATCTTTGACTGTGCAGCCTCAATTTACACTCATGCCCTGGATGCAAGCTGACTCTTTGCTGCACCAGTGATGGTCTCTAACAAGCCCGAACCCCAATCCCACCTATTCTCTTTGGACTCTGACCTCAAGGCCCTGGGGATGAGTGGGAGTCATTTTCTTCATCTCTCAATAATCCAGAAGTCCAGGGAGTAGTCCCTGCCCCCTTTCCGCCTGCCCAGCTCTCTACAGTGTCCTTCTGTCCAAATCTGATGGCACTGGGGCAGGCAGGCAAGACTGGGACCTGGCAAGTGTCCAGTCAGGGAATGGGAGGTGAGCATCCCCTTTTTGTAGACACCAAAGTTGCTATTAATTCTCTTGAGGTGGAGCAGACACTGTCCATTGCCTTCCCAGTAGCCTTTCCACCTCCCTTTTACTTCCCACAGGTAGTGGACAGAGAGCCCATGTTATCAGGAGGGTAGACCCTAACCTCAGCTCTAAGAGATGAATTTAGATTAGTCAAAGCCAGTCATAGTACTCTCTTGCCCCTTGGCAAATGATGGGTTTTAGAGCAGGCAAGTGACCCAGTTCTGGCCAGTGAAGCATTCCATATGTGTGTAGGGAGCAGGGGCAGAAGGCCAAGCCTGCAAAGAGTGTCCTTTGCCCTTCCCCCTTCTGCCAGCCTTCAACACTAGAAAACCTGGAAGTGAAAAACCTATGAAGTGACAAGCTAGAGGATGAAAGTTGACACATGGGTGGTAGGACAAAAAGAAATAGCCTGTCCTCCATGGAGTGGTTGAGCATGCCCAGTATGAACTAATACAGCAACCACCAGCTCAAGGCACTTCAGGTCATATTTTCTGTTACTTGCACCCAAATGCATTCCCAGCCAATACATGGGGCCTCTGCTGCGGAGAGAAAACCCAGTCAAGAGTCCTGTCCACTTCTCCATGGAGAGGTTAACAAAGGGGATAACCTCTATTTTCAAACACTGCATTCTCCAAAAGCCAACCCTTTCCTTATTCCCAAGCTTCCTCTTATCTTACTCAAGCTAGGGGGCAATGATGGCAGGGTAGGGGATGAAGCTGGTTCTGCTTTCCTGGTCCCTCTCAATCAACCCAGGCGGTGTGGGTGAGAAAGGGTTGACTTTAAACTTAGAATATGGAACAATTGGAGGGTTTTATTCTCAGTAAGGGTTTTTAAATGTAGCTAATTCCAGATAAATTTGAATGGCTTCACTTTGTATTTCCCCTCTTGCTCAAAGATGCTCAAAGGATCATACTTTTAAAATGTTCACTTCTGCCCATCCTGGGAAACATCCACTTCCCCAAGGTTCTCCTCCTGAGGCGAGTACGCAGCTTTGCTCAGGATGGTACCAGCAATACTCTTGCTCTTCCCCCAAGGACAGAAAAGTAATGTGTCAGACTCCTGTTGTGTGCCCAGCATGGCACTAGGCACCTTACACATGCCATTTTTACCTTGCAGTTAAGAGCAAAGGCTATGACTACACATGGACCTGGGTTTGAAGCTCTGATCTTTTATGTGACCTTGGCAAGTCCTTGACATCTTTGAGCCTCTTTTTCCCCATCTATAAAAGGAAGATAATAGTACCTTACCAATATGATTGCTTAGGAGTTAAATAATTTTGCTGAGGACAATTCCATTGTGTCTGTTGATTATTATTGTTAGGATTATTTCAACACAACCTACCTGATCTTGAACTTCAAGACCACCCTTCCTGAACCTGCCTACTCCTGGGCTCCCTGTCTGGTCCCAGCTGCCTCTGTCCTGCCTAGCTGTACCTCCTCCAGTGTGACAATTCCATTTCTTTTAACTAAAGCTCTTCCTTTAGAATAACAACTCATGCTAACATGTATTGAGCACTTATTAGATATCAGCTTCTGTGCTAGGCATTATACACATATTACTCCTATTGACAGTCCTAGAAGGTAGGCATTAGTATTCCCATTTTACAGGTGAAAAAACTGGTTGAGCAAGGTTTAGCAGTTTTCCCAAGGTCACACAGCTAGAATGTGAATGAGCTGGGGATTGAACTAGTCTATACACAACAAAATCTGTCTTCTTACTCATTGCCAACAACCCTGAGAGGCAGGGAGGGCAGGTGTTCAACCCCCTTCCCATTTTATAGAGTAATAGCTGAGTCACAGAGCATGTCAAGGTCACACAGCTGGTCTGTAGCAGAACCAAGCCTAGAACCAGATCCCAGTAAAAGCAGCCCAGCTAAAGTTGTCACCCAAAGGGGCCACTGAAATGTTGAGGATACCCTCAGTAAGTATTAATTTTTCCTCTCTTCACAATCTTTCTGAGCTCTGGAAAATGTATATATACATTTGCACATGTATATATAACAAATAGTACATATTTCCATATATATTACATCATTGCCAATAAGAAAGCCCTCCATTATGAGTAGAAGAGTTTAAAGCAGAATCTAATGCCTATTAAGACTATGCTTAGATGTTGACTATACAAGGATGTTTATTTTACATGGTAGCTAATTAAGAAGTAATCAGTCTGCTCCATTTCCCACCAGAACAGTTACTTGTCCGACATTTTCTTCAGTCCATCTTCAGTATCCCATGGATGGGATAACAGCATTTTGAACAAATGTGACCCTTTCGTTCTAAGGAAATGTTTGCCTCTACATTCTGGGTTCTTTTATTTGTTTGTTTTTTGGTTGGTTGGTTGGTTGGTTGGTTGGTTTTGAAGGTGTTAGGGTTGCAGGTTTTCCTCCTTTGGGAAGAAGCTGATAAAGAAGCAGAAGTTCAGCCTGCCATGAAATTAGTATACAGGCAGAATTAGTATCCAAACCCAGCTACCTGGAAGCAATAAATCATGTCATCTCAGCACATTGCTCATGGAGCCTAAATTAGAAAAAAAAATCCATTATGAGACATGAAATTCTTAATAATGAAATCTTATTCATGGATGGATGTGCATTGGGGCGGTTATGAAATATGACTTGGGAAAGGTTTGGAATGTTAACATCTGAGGATTCAGAAGACGGCTGTTGTAGATAATCAATGCAAATATTAAATTGTGAGTCTCCGTGCCACTTTAAAAAAATCCTATGCACACCACACTCCGGAGAAAACATCTGCTGCAAGAAGATCCAGAAAACATGGAGCAATCCGAAACATTATTGGCAAAACATCTTCACAGGGCTGGACATTGCTGGTGGCCGGCCAGTAGTTCTGGGTGCTCTGCTTGGGCTGAAGGCATTGAACTCAGCCCCTCCCCCTCCATTTCACAGATGAGTAGCCTGAGGCCTGGAGAACCTAAATTCAGAGGTCTATAGCAAGTTAATGTGCGGTAGAAACCTTACTCCTAGGCCTCTGCCCCTTCCCATTGACCATACTGCCTCCCAGGACACCTACTGTTACCTTGTCATAGCCAGAGTCTCACCTCCAGCCTTCCTATGTACTTGCTGAGTCAAGGTAATCTTTAACAAGCATTTATTGGGAGGGATTAAGAACCTGGCCATTTCATACTTGGCTGGGTAAGAAAAAAAAGTACTGTTTAGAGTGTGTTGACCTGGCTTTTTATGGCCTACACCAGTTACCCTTGGGAATCAAGTTATGTTGGGGCACCAGGAGAGCGGGGAATGAGCAGGACTTCAGTAGCCCTTCAGTTAAGCCATGGCTTCACCAAACTGTGGACTAACATTACCTCTAATCATTGCTGTCTTTATATAATATATAGAAACCCTAAAGGAATCCCACTTAAGCTGATGCATCGTACACCCTCAACACCATCCAACACCACCAAATTCCTCCATCCCGAGAAAATGCAGTATTATCCAGCAAGGGCGTAGATATCCTGTTTTTGAGACTGGGTAACTTATTTTAGTAGCTGCAAAGTCCTGAAAAAGAAAATTGATGACTACTTCCTCAGTGTGACTGCAACAAGCCCAGGGGAGGTATAGCCGATGAAATCCTTGGTGGCAGGCCCAGTGATGACAGTGATTTACAGCAGAAGGTCTCTCTACCCTGCAACAGCTCCAGACTCCCCAACACATAGTCAAAGAGCAGAGGAAGAACAAACAGCATTAATAACATGTATTTGTTGATTCATTCATTCATCTAATCCTTTTGGAAATTCTCCTTTCCCCTGGCTTTGTGTTTTCACACGGAGGGAGGTTGGAGTAACACTTCTGGCTTCTCTATCCTCCTCCCTCTCCATTTCCCTCCCCCATCCTGAAGGGAGGAGGAGAGACTTATCTAACAAGAGAATCTGGGAGCCAAGCTTTGCACACTCAGCTCAGCCTCTTGTTCTTCCTTTTGGTATCTGCCTGCCTGCAAGGAGTACCCCTTCTGCTCTAATCCAAGCACCCAGCACTCCAATGCTTGCAGTGGTCCAGGACCACCAGGAATTGTGATTGGGTAAGTCTCTCGTGTATTAGATGATGTATTAGGTGATGGATTAGAAGCCCATTGGCTAGCAGACCTAAACCCCTTTCTCTAATATTAGTTTCTGTCACTAATAAAGGTGAAATTTTTATCTCTATGCATCTGACTTTTGTGTGTGTCTCTCATAATGTGTTCTGAGCTTGGGTGGAGGGGGAAAAAAGCATTGTTTCTTGTCCCCAACAAATCCAAAAACAGTCAAGCATCTGCTTTGTGTATTCAACTATGCAGGACACAGAGCCTTGACTCAGAGTCACAGATGGAAGGCAGAGGCGGACAAGCAAACAGGAGATCACGATCCAGTGAGACAGGTGCCCTGGAGAGTGCCGTAGATGTGGGGGACTTCAGTCTGGGAGGACTTGCTCAGTATGGCCAGTCTTTTTCTTCCTCTTCCTCCTACTCCTTCCCCAGCCTCTTCTTCCTCCTTCCTCTCTCTCTCCCTTTCTCACTAAAATCTCCTGAGTACCTGTTATTTACCCGACACTGCCTTAGGTGTTATGGGGACTTGGCTCTGGATGCCTGTGACCCCTCTCTCACTGGGTCCTGGGCCATGGTTTGTGAAATAAGAAGTCTATCTTTTCTCATTTCCTGATGCTTTCTTTTCCCAACCGCCCTGTAACACAGTTCCCTTCACTGCCTCCTGATTGTTCAGAGTCCCTCATTATCCTACCCTACCCTGGCCTCTCCCTCCAGGAAGTGCCTCTAGTCTCAGAATTATCTCTAGTTCATGTGTGCCTACTCCCAAATCGAGACTGCTGTCTTCTCAGGACCTGTCAGAGAGATGCGCTGGGATTAAACTAGTTCCCCTCATTGCCCTTACCCTCTACTGTGGGTTGAATTGTGTCTCCCAAAAAGATATGTTGAAGTCTTAAGCCCTGGCACCTGTGAAAGTGACCTTATGTGGAAATAAGATCTTTGAAGATGTAATCAACTTAAGATGAGAGCATTTTGGATCATGGTGGGCCGTGATTCAATGACTGTCTTTATAAAAAGAGGAAGATTTGGATACAGAGAGAGACGCACAGAGAGAATGCCATGAAGGAGGCAGAGGTTGGAGTGATGTGCCCACAAACCAAGGAACAAGGATTGCCCTCAACCACCAGAAGCTAGGAGGAGGCAAGGAAGATCCTCCCTGAGAGCCTTCAGAGTGAGCGTGGCCCGGCCAACACCTTGATTTCAGATCTGGCCTGCAGAACTGCAAGAGAATAAGGTTCTGTTCTTTTAAGTCACCTGGTTTGATATTTTATTACAGCAGTCCGATGAAACGAATACCTCCTGCTGAATGTGTTTTCATGAATCTCAGATTCACGGCATTTCGGGTGGTGTAGGTCCCCTTCTCTGTGAATTGTCCCCACCTATTTAGTCCTTGCTAAATCTCTTGGTGATCATGGCAAAATCAAGCTACTCCATCACAAATGACTGGTCAGGGTAGATAAGTGACTGAGGGCCTTCTAAGCCATTAATTAATAACAACAAAGTGGATTCTCTCTTTCAACAGTCGGAATGGAGAGGCACAGAAACAGTGACAAGCAGGTAGTGAGTGCTGGCCCTGTGAAACCTTACAGAGTCAAGGCTGGAGTCAACGTCATGTGCAGGCAGAACCTGTGGGGAAGCAGAAGGCCTCACATTATGGAGAGAACAGGACAGATGGCCAGAGGCACAGAGACAAGAGAGGGAAAATAGAGACCACACTACCTTGGTTTTTGAAGGTGTTTTAGCGCTCAGCTCCAGTCCCACAAAGGACTTTACAGCAGGCAATAGGGAGCCACAGAAGGTTCAAAGGAGTAGCAAAACTTCACTCTATCATTTTATTCAGTGTTCTGCCACTCCTGCCATCTCACCTGCTGCCATTGCTGACAATCCACACCTCCAGCGGTCAGATTCATTAGGAACTCAGTGGCCTTGGGAATGACCTCAGGGCCTTCAGCTTGGGAAATGCAGATGTTGTCTGTATTTACCATCTAGCCAAAGTGCAGTGTGAATTTCTTTCATTTAGAAACTGAGATGACAGTTAACCCATCTGGCCTCCCATGGTCCTTTCTTCTATATTCTTGAACAACTTTCACCACAGCAAGCCAGCTTGGCCAGTTACCATGGACACCACTCTGTTGCTATAATTGGAGCCTGACAGGTAGTAGCTAATGGCAGATTTAACTAGTGTCTTGTCCTCTGGTGATGGCAGCTTTTCTCATCAATACAAATGGCTTAGTGTGTAGGGCAGGGTGGTGGTGCAGAGAGAACAATAATTCCTATTGAATGTCACAAACCAATGTTCTTGTTGAAACTTGGAATAAATTTTGGCTAGAAGAACCTTGGTTATTCTATTTCCTACAAAGTCATGAATATTCCAGAGTTGGGTCCTGATCAACGTTAAGGCCAAGTTTCTCCTAATATTTCAGTTTTTCTCAGTTGCCTCTGTACCTGGCAACAGCCAACATTTATACGGCACTTATTATATGAACATTACCTGCATTTTTTCAATTTAATCCTTACAACTACTTTATGAAGTAGGTTCTATTACTAACCCCATTTTACAGAGTACACAGAACGTGAGCTTCTAAAACTCATGTTCCACCTTGATTCCCTCAAGTAGGTAGGAATCTGAAAACACCTTTGAAAAAATACCGATATGAAGTTTTGAAAGGCCCTGACCTAGGCCCTGAATTTAATTCTTGTCAGTGACTGTACTGGCAAGGCCACAGCCTTGTCACACAGGAGACAGTCCTGCCCTTGTCATTAGATATTCTGGGCCTGAGCTTTTCCACTCTCTAGCCTGATGCCCCGGGGCAACTTCTGAAGCTTCCCTGAACCACAGACTATAAAGTGAGATGCCAATCCATGCTCTGCTTACTTCACAGGGATGTTATGCGTCTCAGTCTGAAGCGAAAGTGTTTTGAAAACTATATACAACCATAAACTTAACTCAAGTTGACCTTTCTTGAGCTCTTAACCTTGGCTGGGAAATGTGCTAGGCACTAGGGATATAAATAAAAATGAATAATATGGGGTTGTTTATTCATTCAACAACTGAATATTGAGTGGCTCCATGGGCCAGGTACTGGCTATGCATTGGGAATTAATCTGTGTCTGAGACAGGACCAGGTTCATGCTCACAGAACTGCTTATGGTATATAGAAAAGACAGATATTCAAAATGTGAATTCAGTGATGTTTTATGGTGCTGTTAGAATTACAGGTGCCAGGGGGACACTTCCTAGGGGGCCCTAACCTGGTCTAGGAGTCTAGGAAGGCTTTCCTGAGGAAATGATATTTGTGTCTATAGGAGCACAGAGGCCAGGGGAGATGAGCATGCAAAGCAATAAATACAGAGCTGTGATAGATGGATACAGTAGATAGAGAGAAGAGTCTTTCAACACTTATATTAGAGTCAAGGTAGATTTATTACCTAGTCTGGAGTGTTGCTGTAGCAATTTGAACACATTCAGAAAATTTTCCGTAGGAGTTGGTATTTAAATGTGTGACTGCAAGCAGGTGACTAAGACTCAAAATAGCAACCAGCAAAAAATAGTAGGAATACTTCCTGCTTTTCCATCCTTCTCCCTCTGCCTCCCCCTTCCCACATCGCACACACCCATAAGAATCTGGCTAATCTGGTAGATGAAACGTAAAATAAAATAGAGGAGGTGCACACCATGATCTCCACACCCAGACCATATGAACTGTAGTTCTTAGTGTATCTCATTACCAGATCCTGTTAATTTGTGTATAAAATGAAGGGAAAGACTCACTTTTGCTTTTTAACTATGAAGCTATTTTTGTAGATAGAAGATAAGAGAGGGCGCAAGACTTCTAAGCAATGTCTGACCTGTCCTGCAACCCCCAGCCATGAGAATCTGTGAGGTTGGTTATAGTTAGAGAGCTGAGGCTGCTTGAGGGCTAGTGAGATAGCCACAGAGCAGGTCAGAAGAGTTGTCCTAATCTTATCTTCACCACTAACTTGCAGGGTGATCTTGGACAAGTCACTTCCCTCCTCGAGTCTGTTTTCCCCATTTATAAACAGAGGAAATTGGAAAAATCCTTTTGAGTTAGTGTTATGAATTATGAAAAGGTCCCCCTACCCTACTGTATCCCCACAGGCTAATGTGAGTCCCTGTGTTATTCTTGGTACTTTTCCTTGTTAGCTCTCATCATCATCTCTACTTCTTTTTTTTTTTTTTTTTTTTTAAATCTGTCTCTATTAGTATTTGCCTTCTCCAAAAGACTTGAGCTGCAGAAAATGCACAAGAACAGAGACTATACGTATGTTTTAGCCTGTGCCTGACACACAGTAGGAGCTCAATAAACATTTGTTGCCTGAAATGTTCCCAGTGAGCATGCGTCCCCACCCCAGCCCTGCGGGCCTGGTACCAGAGAGCAGAGGGGTTTCCGAACTGGTGTCTGTGAGAAGCTCTGTGCTGACAGATTTGTGGGTTTTTCTCTTTTTACATTTCAAATGGTCGTTTTGGTGCCAATGTTGAAATAATTATAACCAAAGCCTGTTTTTAAAAAATGGCCCTGTCTTTTCCAGGGCCATGGATGAAACAAGGCCAGAATCGAAAGTTCTGTCAAAATGAAGTTGGTTGCCACCCATAGTATGATAATTAGGATTAGCAAACCCTAATGTGGAATTTTTTTCAAAGCCAAGAATTGTTAAACATTGTGAAGTCAGTACTTCTTAGAGTAATTTACAGAGCTGAACTGCCTTTGATGTCCTTTTGTAAACCATTACTTTAGCTGTATTCATTCTTGTGTTCATTTGTTTGGACAGCACTTCTTTAAGGCTTTAGCACATGCCAGATCCTGTGCAAAGCATGGTCAGGGACCTCCAGATGGATGTGCACCAGGAGCCCATGGCCAAGTAGAGGAAAGAGGGTCTACCCAAGAATGGCAAGACTGACTTGAAGAGGTCAATACTGGTGGGCCTGTAGTCTGTCCCTTGCTGCTAGACAGTAAGCCCCAAGAAGGCAGGGACTAGATGTTTTTGTCTTGCTCAGTAGTGAATCCTCAGTGCTGAATGGTGCTTGGTACATAGTAGGAACTCAGTACTATACATTTGCAGAATGAGGGAGATAGTGTCATTGAAAGGAGATTTTAAAAAATAGTGCTATGAGGATTGGAGAGGTAGAGCTTAGTCTCAGCTGGGGAAATTACATAATTGAAGCTGAGAGGGACCATCCACATTAGTGTTTTTACTGCTACTCTCAGCCCCATTTTACAAATGAGGACACTGTCACAGAGAGGGAAGGTGATTTGCTCAGGGTCACACAGTATTATGGGCTGAATTTTATACCCCCAAAGTCATATATTGAAACCTTGACACCCAGAACCTCAGAATGTGACTATATTTGGAAGTAGGCTCTTTAAAGAGGTAAGTTAAAATGAGGTCATATGGGAGAGCACTAATCCATTAGGACTTGTGTTCTTGCAAGAAGAGGAGTTAGGACATAGGTACCATGCACAGAGGGAAGACCGTGTGAAGACACAGGGAAAAGATGGACATCTACAAGCTAAGGAGAGAGGCCTGAGAAGAAATCACCCTGTAGACACGATGATCTTAGACTTTTAGATTCCAGAATTGTAAGAAAATAAATTTCTTTTGTAAGCCACCCACTCTGTGGTACTTTGTTATGGCAGCCCTAGCAGATTAATATATACAGTAAGTGAAGGCAAAGTTAGGACAAGAAGTCAGGTCTGCTGAATCTCTATCCTAAGCTCTTTGCATGACACCACTCAGCTGGTCCATTCAGTGCTCTCTCCAACACCCACTCCTGATGGGGATAATGGCAATGATTATAAGAGCTAACCCATATATAGTGCCTACCATATACCAGGCACTCTTCTAAGCACTGATGAGGGAACTGAAGCACAAAGAGATTGAGCAACTTGCCCAAGAGCATGCAGCTACTCAGTGCTGGAGCTGGGATTCAGGCCCACAGAGTGTTCTCCAGGAGCATGCTCCCACGTATCATACTATTCTACTGTGGTATGTCTACAAGCCAGAGGCATTTTCAAAGATGAGAGGTAATGGTGGCACTTCAGGTCTCACTGGGTTTGCTTTCATACAGCCATTAGTTATGTACATGCTTACCCTAATTTGAAGTAGCTCAGTGGAGGTATAAAACCAGCAGAGGGAAGTGTTAGGACTTATTTGTTTCAGAATCTTCTGATGTGTTAGGATATCAATGTAGAAGCATTGAAACAGCAGATTTCAAGCCTCCGCCAAGTTCAAAAACATCTCATTCAGTCCTTGAAAGTGAAATAACCAAACCACTTCAGTCAAACCACTTTGCAGTAAGAGAACTGGGTTTGAGTCGTCTCTCCACCACTTACCAGCTGAGTGACTCAGGGTTTATGATATCAGTCTGAACCTCAGTTTTTTGCTGTTGTTTTTCCTTCTGGGAGAAGGGAAAAACAATACTCATCGTACAGATTAGACATAATGTATGTAAAAACACTGTCACTGGTGTCAGTGCATAGAAAGTGATTAATAAACAGTGTTCTTATTAGCTAAGCAAACTGGCCATACCCAAAGGCTCTCTTCTCTGTGAAGCCTTGCCCTATGCCTCGTTCTAGCCTGTCCAAATTAATTGATTCGTCCTCCGGCTCCCACAGGAAGTTGTTTGCACTTCCAGTTGTCATGCAATTTGTCCTTTCTTGTATCACAGAAGTTGATGACACACTGTCCATGCACCTATCCACTCAATAAAATTGTACTGAGCATTTTCCGTGTCCCTGTGCTGTGATGGGCACTAGAAGTTCAGAGATGGATACCACATGGTTCCCACCCTCCAAAGGCATGATGATGGGCTTTTGGGGCAACTCATGGCTGGTGTGCCCAAAAGGCAGGGGTGCTATAATAATAATAATAAATTTTAACAATTTTATTGTGTTATAGTATATATCATGGGGGGAAAAACAGCACTTTGTTAGATTTCTAGACACGTATGATTTAGCATTACTTTTATAGAATAAGGGAGGCATAATATTTTCAGCTCGTTTCCAATGTAACTTCTTAAAGTCTTAATCTGGTTCAGCTTGGCAACAGATATATTAAGGAATTACAAAGACTGTGTTATTGCTGGGCTAGAAAACTCCCGTTTTCTGAGGACTGTGTAGGAGAGCCTCACTGCCCCACTGGAGCTCCCCAAGGGCAGGGACCAAGGCTTAGCCTATCATCATAGCTATCCTTTGAGTTTAACAGAATTTAGATGCCAGTTCCTTCAGTGTAGAACTTAAGGGGGCGTGGGGAGTGCAGGTGGGGTCTCTTGCCCAATCCTCCTCTAGCCTGAGCTGTGGAATTCATCTATTTTACATTTTGTATGAAGAAAACAGAACCCCAGATGATGGAAGTGACTTGCAGAAGAGCGCAAAAATGGAGAGCGGCAAACGTTTTAATAGTTAACATTTGTTGATTCTTTACTAGATGTCAAACATTGTCTGGGGGGTTGGGGGGATGCTTTACAGGATGGGGCAGGAAGGTGGGGAGGACGCCCACCTGGGTGAGCCATGCAGTGTCTACCCGGGACTGGGACTTTAACGCGGCGGAGGGCTGGGGGCGGGGCCGCCGATTCACGGTTCCCTAGTAGCCTCCCTGGTGGCAAGAAAGACCCGCCCCTAGCCGAGGGGAGAGCAGGGATTGGCTTTCCCGAGACCGATTGACGTTGTGGGCGAGAGCGTGGGATGCGGTGGAGGCGGGGCCGCGAGCAGGAAGTGGGATACGGGAGGCTCGAGGCGGGCTGGCGAGCGGGTTGCACCCGCCACTTTGCTGAGTCGCTCCAGTCACTGGGGAGATGGAGGGGCCGGGTCTGGGCTCGCAGGTGAGTGCGGCCGGCGCTGGCTGTCCTGGGGGCCTGGAGAGACGCGGCGGCTGTGGGGAGACGAGGGCGTGGGTGGAGGAAGCTCCCAGAGGGGTCCCGGGGGCGGAGGGGCCTGGGCCGGGTCGGGGGAAGCCTGGATACAGCGAGAATGATGCTGGGAATTCTCTCTGAGGAGACCGGGAAGAAGAGGCCTGGACGGAGGACTGCGTGCTCTCGCCCACCCTCCAGCCTCCTTCCGCGGGCCAGGGCCCCCAGGGACCGTACCCCTGTGCCTGGCAGGGACCGCTGTGGGTCTGGCTGGGGAGGACGGCCGTTCCTGGGAGAGGTGTCAGGTGACACACCTGAGTTGGACCAGCCGGTCTTGACCTTGAGCGGAGGTTCTATTGATTTCTGACAGAGGCCGCCCGGGCGCTCGCCTTCGCCCCACCCAGCCCTGTTTTAGCTCTTGTTCCCACATCCTTGCTTGCTCCTTGAAAGAATTCAGGCTGTTTGTTTAGGCTGGAGAAAGGGGGGTGGGAAGGGAGGTACCGTGATAACTATCTGCAAAATACCAAAGGACTATTCTGTGGAGAGGTATTACCAGGAGCCAGATGTAGTTCCAGAGAACAGAATGGGCTAGTGGGGGAAGTTACAGGAGGTACGAAATTTTTGTCCTTTTTTTAAAAAGTGGCCCTTTCCTAATGCCTAGAGTGGCATATTGTAGCTGTTCACTTAATATTTGTTGAATAAGTGAAGGATATCCAGATTCAGCCAACTTTTAGTGAGTGTTTAGCATGTGCCGGATGTTTTATATACATTATTTTATTCCAGAATTGAAACATCCTTAAGGAGATGACATTATCTCGATTTAAAGTGAGAAAACTGAAGCTGTCTACAGTTGGAGTGAGTTAGATAGTGGATTTTCTATTGCTAGCAGGATTGAAGAAGTTTGAGATGATTGGATTACTTGGCCTCTGAAAAAAGTCTTTGCAATCTTGAGAGTGTTTCTCATGCTCCCCCTTTCCTTGCCTTCTTTCAACAGTCTGATGTAGCTTTAAGTGAGGAGCAAGACATGTGGGGCGTTGTCAAGGCATTCTTATTAGGTGTTCTTGGATTTTGACAGAAAAATAAAGGTTTGCAAGCAGACTGGATTTTACAAAAGGGTGTAGAATCTTCGAGTGGGAGCTATATCTCTTTTTTTTCTCAGAGTTTCAAGGAAAAGTTGGTGGGAATAACTATCATAATCTTAATTACTGCCACTCATTTACAAAAAGCCTTTAAGTGCTAAAAGTTCACTCCCTCATGCTGAAGAGAATGATTCAGAGGTTGAAATTAGTGGGGTAAGGTAGAGACATCATTGTTGTTAATAATAATTGCTACTAAGGTGGTCAATAATAGTGATCTTACCTACATGTGCTGCTCTACAGTTTGTAAAATATTCCCCCATTTTTTTGTTTGTTTTTTATTGATTTTTTTAGAGAGAGAGGAAGGGAAAGGGAGAGAGAGATAGAAACATCCATGAGAGAGAGAAGCATCAACATGGATCGGCTGCCTCCTGCATGCCCCCTACCAGCAATTAAACCTGAAACCTGGACATGTACCCTGATTGAGAATCGAACCAGCAACCTCTCTGGTGCATAGGTCGACGCTCAACCACTGAGCCACACCAGCTGGGCTATTCCCCTATTCTTGATCCTCACTGTGACCCTGTGAGGTGGGGAGGGATATTATTCTAGTTTTAGAGATTAGGCCTGAGGCTCAAAAAATTGAAATCATTTGTGAAAAGTCTTAATAGTTTCTAAATAACAAGCCAAGACTTCATGCCTTCTACTAGGTGTTAGGCACTGTTACAGGTGCTGGAGATAAATCAGTGAACAAAACAGACAAAACATTCCTGTTCTGGTTGAATTTGGTTCTCCTGGGTCCAATTTGAGAGCCAATTTGTATTTGCTAGAATTTACCTATACAGGGATACCTTGTTTTATTGCACCTCATTTTATTGTGCTTCGCAGATACGGTATTACTTTTTTACAAATAGAAAGTAAGCCCCTACACCAGCAAAAAGGTCATGACTCATTGAAGGCTCAGATGATGGTTAGCATTTGTTAGCAATAAAGAATTTTTAAGTTAAGGTATGTACATTGGGGTTTTTTTTAGACATAGTGCTATTTCACACTTAATAGAATACAGTATAGTATAAACATTACTTTTATATGCACTGGGAAACCAAAAAAATCTGTGACTCGCTTTATTGAGGTACTTACTTTATTGTGGTGGTCTGAAACTGAATCCCCGGTATCTCCAAGAAATGCCTGTATCATCTGGCTCCTAGTTTCATCTCTGCTCTCATTTTTTATTACTTTTTGCTTGTTCAGTCAACCCCAGCCATACTGGCCTCAAGACCTTGGTACTTACTATTTGCTCTCTCTGGAATACTCTTTCCTCATATATCCACATGGCTTATTTCCTCACCTCTTTAAGGTCTTGACACAAATGTCACCTCAGTGTAGCAAGCCCTCCTCATTATATTCACAGCTGTGTGCCTAGCACTGGTGGATACTCTGTAACTAATTGTCCAATGAATGAACTTGGAAAGTGAACTCTGGTGCTTCTGTTAATGTCTTGAGAAATTTTAAAGGTTATCTGTCAGATTTCTCTTTTTGTTTTATTTGATAACCTTACAGAACAGTGACCCTCATCAGAGTTTGAATACGGTTTGTAGATTTTAGTTTTTTTCTTTTAAATATATTTTTATTGATTTTTTTTTTCTTTTTTTTTAGAGAAAGGGAGAGGGATAGAAACAGCAGTATGAGAACATCTATTGGCTGCCTCCTGCACGCCCCCTACTGGGGATCGAGCTCATAACCAGGGCATGTGCCCTGACTAGGAATCTAAACAGTAACCTCTTGGTGCCTGGGACAATGCTCAATCCACTGAGCCACACTGGCTGGGCAGATTTTGTTTTGTTTTCTTAAATTAATGCCCATTGTAACTTTAAAAGTATTTATTTACTATTTAGTAAAATAATGTGATATTATAAGATCCCTTGTATCTTAAAGATGTTCCTGTTATCTATTGCTGTGTAACAAGTCACCCTAAAACATAGTGGTGTAAACCCACTATTGCCATGTTCATGGGCTCTGTGTGTCAGGAATCTGGTCAGGGCATAGCAGGAAAGGTTTGTATCTGGTGCCTCTGCTAGAAAGACTTGTAAACTGGGATGACTCAGTACCTGGGGCTGGTATCATCTGGTGTTGTCTTCATTCACATGTCTGGCAGTTGATGCTGACTTTCAGTAGGGTCACCTACATGTGGCCTGGGCCTCTGCACAGCATGGTGGCTGGGTTCCAAGAGTGCACATCTCTAGATAGAAAGAGGAAGCTGCCAGTTTCTGAGGCCTGGGCCTGCAAACTACCAGAGCATCACTTCTGCAGTATTTAGTAATGAAGCATCATGTAGCTCAGATTTGAGAGGAAGGACAGACCCTCTTCTCTTGATGGTGAAGTATCAAAGAAGTTGGGGGCTTTGTTATAAAAATCACCACAGATGTGTTTATAGCTCTCTTATATAATTTTCATAATATCTTGTTATCCTCTGTGGAGGAGAGTATTCAGCTAGCTACATGTCTCTTTCTTGGTCTCCCTTAACATTTTTAAAAAATCTTGTCTGTTATGTTACTGCCATATTCTGTGTCTAGAACAGTAGGCATTCAGTAAATACCTGATGAATGAATGAATGTATTGTAGTAGGAATGGTCTCTTACTCCTCTTTTATCCCTAGTTACCTAGGACTGTGATTGGTACGTAGTAGGTGTTCTTTACATTTCCCTGAATGAATGATTAATGAAAACTCAAGAGTTTGCTGGCATCCTGAGAATTTGCTTAGTCTACTTTGTTACCTTAACATTGTAAGCAGCCATCTAGCAGTTAAGCTTCCATTGCCAAAAGAGGTGTTTGTTAGTGTGGTGAAGTCTTTACCAGTGCACGTGTAATTAATGATTCTTGTATCAGTTCCTTTTAGAACCATACAACATGGAGTTGGAAGGAACTTTATAGCTACATTGACCTGCTCCTTCCATTTTACAAATGTAGAAACTGAAGCCAAAAATAGGGTAGATAATTAGCCACCATCATACAGCCAACATGAAATCTGAGACTTTGGCCTTGTTCTCAAGTTTACATTTCAATGTGGTAAAAATGAAACAACTAGAGAATTCCATAAAAATAATATTTTGATAACTAGGGAGTAATTTCTATGAAGGATTTCATATCATGACATAAACTTTGCTTTAATCTTTGTGATGGGAGTGTATGTTGTTTTCCTTAAACATCTTTATGGGACTGTCTCCAGTCAAAGTTAACCTCCCCCAAAGCAGGTCCTCTCCTTTCTCACCTGTAGCTCTTGTGGAAAATTCTTTGAAGGAACTAGAGCAAAGGACATAATTTAGAGCTGTGGTTTCTAAACTGTTTTGATTATGCATGCCTATCAGTAAAACAATTTTGAATTTGTACTCCTAGAGTAAAACCCTACTACAATGTGAAAAGTAGGGTCTAAAACTTTTATTTTTTTGTAAAATATCATGTATTAGGAGCTGAATGGAGTGATGAATGGAGCCTGCACTGCAAGCTGGCTGGGAGCCCAGGGCTCCAGCTGCACAGTCCAAATCATCTAGGTACTGACTGCAGTTTTTCGTCACTTGTTGGCAGTGGATAAATCTAACCTACGCCTTGATGGGGATGATTGTCTGTCATGTGATTGGCTGGCACTTAAAAAGTTTAGCACCCCTCTGTTTGATGTACATGGGGGCTGGGGGGTGGCGTTGTCAATCACCAGATTCATATTGTCACAGGGCATGTTGTAAGATTTGACAATATATTTCTAAATTATATTCTTTAATTAATAGTTCAATATATACTCATGGTAAGGTTTTAGCTTAAAGATGGTAAATATAAATTTGCTTCAAATCAGCCCTTTTGATAATTTTGAATATTTTTGGAGAGAAGCTGGCTTTTTGTTAGATCAGATTAGATGGTCTTTGTTTTTACTTTGTGTGGCTAATGAAGAGTACCTGCTATGAAGAGAAGTGTCAGCTCTGCCATATTGTTTTTGTGTACTTATACTATTATTATCTCAATTTGTAGCCTCTTTGTAGTTTAACTCACTCATTTTGGGAGTGCAACTGAGTTAAAATTAGATGATATAGCTTGAAAATTACTTAACTGGATGTATACTGCAGTATGCTGAAGGTCCATCCCACTGTCAACCCCTCTGGGTTGTGGAACGTTTACCCCAGGTAACCTTGTACACAGACTGCTTGATATATAGATCAAGTGAGACTGCCAGTACTAAAATTTGTAAAGCTTAAAGAAGCCAAATTTATAAATTTTTGTGGCTTTCCCTTAAAAAAAGAAAAAAGAAAGAAATGGTTAAGGGCATTGTAACAGAATAGAAACTTTACATTTTTTCTTATTACCTAGTGGGTCACTGCATATACATCCTGAGTACACATACCTCACTTTGGAGAACATTGACTCTGAAAGCAGTCTTTGATTTTATATAATCATTTTTCGGTTTTACTCTGACTGGATTTAGGCCTCCCAAAAAAATGACAACATGAACAGAAGGTACCTCCTGTTCGCTAGTCTTTACCACCCATTTTTGCCACTTAATCACATATTGCCTTCCACTATTACTTTACTCTGTCTCTGACTCACCTGCACTATTAGACTTAAACTCCTGGAGGATAGATACCCATATCTTCTGTGCTTCTAGCATAATGCTTTGTACATCATAAGAACACAGTCACTAATTGCTGAATAAATAAATGCTCTTAATTTAGCATGTTCTTTACGTTGACATGTGTAATCCTCCCTAACTTTCCACATGAAAAATGAAGCTGACGTCCTTAATGCCTTAAGGCATTATTAGAGGCAACAAATTTGTATCTGTAGAGTGTGTCAATTTTCTTTGATGAAAAATTTGTATATAAACGAAGGGTTGATCTTCTTAACATACAAATGGAGAAAGATATACAATCCACTAGAAAATGTAGACTGTGAAAAGGCAGTCCACCAAAGAGAAAATATGAGAGCCAGTCAACATAACAAACAAGCTGACAAACTCCAGTTTAGCAAGTAAGTGTAGGCAAATGAAAAACAAGATGCCATTTTTTAGCCATCAGATTGGCAAGATTGTAAAAAGACTGATACTATTCAGTATGGGAAGGTTTTTAGGGAAAAAGACACGTATATTAGCTGTTGGGAGCATGAATTGGGAGAGGTAATTGGTCAGTATCTATTTATATTTAAAATGTACATATTTTTTGACCCAACAGTCCTACTTTGGGGAATCAATCCTATAGAATGTACTGGATTTTAATTATAGGGTTATTTGTAGACGTGAAGACTGAAATCAACCTATATCTCCAACAGTAGGGAAATGGTTCAATAAATTATATTAGATCTATACAATGGAATAATATTCAACTATTCCTGACCAGCAGAGCTGTACATGATACATTGTTAGGTGAGACAAGCAAGTTGATTAATGTGATCCCATTGTTTTTAAAAAATAAATATAAGAAGAAAGTGATTAAAAAAAAACCTATATGTATATATACTGCCTAATGTTATATATGTTAGAGTATATACACAATGATGGATACCCCAAACTGTTAATATCTCTGGTTATGTAAGATTGGAGTATTTGCAAATCGCATATCTAACAGAGGACTTTTGTCTAGAATATATAATATAAAGAACTCAAAACTTTAAGAAAACAAACAACCCAGTTAAAAAAATGGGTAAAAGACTTAAAATTCACCAAAGAAGATATACAGATGGCAAATAAGTACATGCAAAGATGCTCAACCTTATTAGCCATTGGGGATATGCAAATTAAGACCCTGATGAGATACTACCAACCATACCAAGTGCCAGAGAAGATGCAGAGCAGGTGGAGCTCTCATGTTGCTAGTGGTGATGCAAAGTGGTACAGCCACTCTGGAAAATAGTTTGGCAGTTTCTTATAAATTTAACATATACTTACCAGATGGCCAAGCAATCTCCCTTTTAGAGAAACAAAAACATATGTTCACACAAAAGCATGTACATGAATGTTTATAGAAGCTCTATTTATGATTGCCAAAAGCTGGACACAACCCACCTGGGTTGTTTGAATGGATAAACTGTGATATAATTATGTGATGGAATACTGTACAGCAGGGAAGGAACTATTAATAACATGCAACAACTTGGATGAGTCTCAAAAGCATTATGCTGAGTGAAAGAAGCCAGTCTTAGAAGATTATGTATTGTATAATTCCATTAGATGACATTCTGGAAAAGATAAAACTAGTGATGAAGAATATATCAGTGGTTGCCAGGAGGTATGGAGAGGATGTGGCTACAAAGGATTATCCCAAGGAAGTTTTTTGAGGTGTTGGAACTGGTCTGTATCCTGATTGTGGTGGTGGTTATACAACTCTATACATGTGTTAAAATTCATAGAACTATATAACTTATATACTGTAAGTTAACTTTTAAAAAAAGCATTTGCCTCTTCAGAGTAACCTGTTGAGAGGTAATGGACTTATTTCATTAAACTACCATTTCTTAAACCTTTTTTGGAACTCCTGCAGAATTGACTTAAGCACATTACACCAAATATCTTCAGTTTTCTATTCTTAATGTGTATTTATCCTTTGGGATTTTTTTTTCTTCTTTTAGTTAAATAGTAAAAGTTGTTCAGAGAGACAGGTCTGGTGCATGAGATGATCGAAAACTAGGTAACAACTTATGGTAAAGAATAAGAGGGGGTTATAAAATAAGACAGTTTTGATTTCTAAGAATGGTTTGCTAGATATTTGATATGAACCTCCCCCTGGATATAACTAAAAAAGTGGGATACAGTATAAAATAATTTTAATATTTAAAAATAAACCTCAGAGTAGGGGGGTGGGGGGGTGGATGAGATGAACCAAAGAACTTATATGCATGTATGCATAACCAGTGGACATAGACAACAATGCTGGGGGGGGGGTCTAGGGGGGGAAAAAGGAGAAACATCTGTAACAAAAATAAATTAATAAAAAAAAATATTTGATACTGTTGTAAATTTTAAAAAAAATTTTTTAGGTTCTATGTATATGATTATTTGTCAGCAAGTGAAGATTGATTTGCTTCTTTTCTAATCTGTATGCATTTCATTTCTTTTCTTTACTACGCTGTCTAGGTCACAGCGGTTCTCAACCTGTGGGTCGCAACCACTTAGGGGGTCGAACGACCCTTTCACAGGGGTCACCTAAGACATAACAGTAGCAAAATTACAGTTATGAAGTAGCAACGAAAATAATTTTATGGTTGGGGGTCACCACAACATGAGGAACTCTAACAAAAGAGGCACGGCATTAGGAAGGTTGGGAACCGCTGGTAGGACTTCAGTACATTGTTAGCTAGAAGTGGTGATAGCGGGCATCATTGCTTTGTTTTCCATCTTTGGAGTTAAAGCATACAGCCTTTTACCATTAACTGTGTGGTAGCTGTAGATGTCTTATAAATGCTCTTTATCAGGTTGAGCAAGTTCCCTTCTTTTCCTAGTGTGCCAAGAGTTATCATAGATGAGTGTTGAATTTTGTCAAATGCTTTATTCTACTGAAATGAGTATTTTCCCCCTTTATTAATATGGTAAATTGCATTGATTTATTTTGAAATATTACTAGGTTATAATGTATATTGTCCTTTTATATATTACTGGATAAAATTTGCTATTATTTTGTTTAGGCTCTTTGCATATGCTTATGAGGGATATTGGGTCTATAGTTTTCTTTACCAGTAATATGTGTTGGTTTTAGGGTTGGGATAAAGCTGCTTCCTAAAACAAGCTTCAAAGTATTATTCCCTATATTTTCTGAAGGAGTTGGTATCATTTCTTCCTTAAGTATTGTGATAGAGTTTGCCAGTTAAAAGTTATGTGGGCCTGGAGGTTTTTGTTTTTGTTTTTTCAAATGGAAAGTTTTAAAATTATGAATTCAATTTCTTTAATAGACATGGTGCTACTCATTTCTTTTAAAGTCCATTCAGATAACTTGTGTCTTCTGAGATATTTGTGCATTTCATCTAGGTTGTTGAATTTATTGACATAAAGATGTTCACAGCATTCCTTTATTACTCTTTTAATGTTTGTAGAATCTTGTAGTGATATTCCCTTTTTAAAACCTGGCATTTGTCATTAAGGTCTTCTTTTTTCTTGATTGTTCTGACTATAGGTTTACCAATTTTATTGATTTATTCTTTCTAAAAAACCAGCTTTTGGTTTCAGTGATTTTCTACATTGTTTTTCTGCATTGTTTTTCTTTTTATATTTCACGGATTTCTTCTGTCTTTATTGTTTCCTTCATTCTATCTACTTTGGGTTTATTTTTCTTTCTCTAGAAAGAAAATGGTCTTTTAAAAAAATGAAAGAGATTGTTAGATTGGATTAAAAAAACTAATTTCTCTAGAAAGAAAAATAAAGTGAAAGCTTAGATAATTTATTTTAGACTCTCTCCCCTCCATTGTAAGCATTTAAAGTAAAAAATTCACTCTAAACACTGCATAGGTAGCATCCCGCACATTTTGTCACATTTTCATTTTCATTCAATTCAAAATATTTTCTGATTTTTCTTTGTTTTCTTCTATGACCTATGTGTTAGTAATGTGTTGCTTGGTTTCCAAATATTTGAAAATTTCTCATATATCCTCCGGTTATTGCTTTCAATTTTAATTACATTGTGGTCAAATAACATATTCTGTGAATTCAATTCATTTAAATTTGTTTTATGGCCCAATGTGTCATCTATTTTGGTGTGAATTCCATGTGTACTTGAAAAAAATATCTACTGCTGTTGGTGGAATTTTATGAAAATATTAATTAGATCAAGTTGGTAGATAGTGTCTTTTTTTAAAAAAAATATGTTTTTATTGATTTTTTTAGAGAGAAAGGGAGGGAGAGGGAGAGAGAGATAGAAACTATAATTGTGAGTCTTTCTGTTGTTCTCAGTTCCATCAGTTTTTGCTTCAGGACTTTTAAAGTTCCTTTTGGGTGCATACACATTTATTATGTCTTGACAAATTGGCCTCCTTAATATTATGAAATGTCTCACTTCATCTCTGGTAATATTTATTGTGCTGATATCTATTTTGTCTCATAATTATAGCTACTGTATTCCTTATGCTTAATGTTTTTGCATGGCATATCTTTTTCTATCTTTTCACTTTTAACATATATATTTATATTTAAAGTGGATTTATTGTAGACAGCATATAGTTGTAGGTTGTTTTTTTAATCCAATCTAACAATCTCTGTCTTTCATTTTTTTAAAAGACCATTTGCAGGTATAAAGATATTATCTTGTATATTTTTCTTTTTTGTCTCTGGTCTTTGTTAATTTTTTTTACTTTTCCTGCCCCTCCCCCCCTTTTTTGTATTGAGTGTCTTTTAAGTATTTTATTTTATCTTTGCTATATTTATTTAGAGGTTGCTCTTGGGTTAACACTGTACACTGTAACTTATCACTGGCAACCTGCAAATACTATTATAGCATCTCTTACAACATATTCTTCCGTTTCTCTATAATCAGAAAATTTGAAAATGAGAAAAAGTCTGTTATACGTATTTATCCATGTAGTCCTGGCACTCTATTTCTGTGTATTGGTTCAGATTTCCATCTGGTGTTGTTTTCCTTTAGCTTGAAGGACTGACTTCCTTTATCATTTCTTCTAGTATAAGTTTGCTGACTAATTTTCTTAAATTTTATTTGTCTGAAAAAGTGTATATTTCACCCCTGTTTTTGCAGAATATTTTTGCTTGTGTTTCCAGGTTTATGGTATTTTCCTTCAGCTCTTTAAAAGCCATTGTGCTTTTGTTTTCTGGCTTGCACTTACTGATGAGAAGTCTGAATTCATTCTTATCTTTGTTTTTTGAACATAATGTGTCTTTTTCCTTAGTATGCTCTTAAGATTATCTCTTTATTTTTTTAGTGATTTGATTATGATATGCCTTGGGATAAGAATTTAAGGTTTATCCTGCCTGGTTTTTTGAGCTTCTAGGAGCTGTGGGTTTATTTATAATTTTCACCAAATTTGGAAGATTTTTTGCTATTGCTTAGTCAAATATTTAAAAATGTCTCTACCTCCTCTCCTGGGACTCAAGTTACACATATTCAAGAACATAATTCATTGGAGGATATCTTTAGGGTGTGTCTGCCACAACTCCAAAGCAGAGGCGTGGCGACCTTCCTACTTGTAATGTCAATAACCATGACTTTCCACCTACAAGTATCAAGATCTAGTTGTGCCTTTGCAGATGACTTTTGTTGTATGACAAAACATACATATAATTTGGATTTTCTAGTATTGAGCATCTAATCCTAGTGAAGAGAATTAAGATGAAAAGCTTTCCTTGGATACAACTCTAAGACTCAAAAAATTTTAATTTAATAACATAGATATTGTTGATAGTAGCAAATTCTTCATTATGTAATTGAGTGTGACATTAATTCTCTTACTGTGCTTTGTCAAATTACTCCTACTCTCCAGTGCAGGAATCACAGCCATGGCCCCCACCCTGCAGGATTTGGTCGACATGGAGTCTGTGCACATGAAAACAAAGAACTTGCCAAGGCGAGAGAAGCTCTTCCTCTTATAGAGGACTCTAGTAACTGTGACATTGTAAAAGCTACTCAGTAAGTCTCCCCAGTTCTTTGTTTTATCCTTATGTTCTGTTGCATTATAATGTATGTGCAGTTCGTGGCATCCTGTGTATACCCAGCTCACTTCCTACTCCAGTGCTAGTATGTGTGTCATACCTGCAGCAGAGCACTTCACACAGTGCGCCTTAGCTATTTATTACCAGTCTCTCCACTAGATTGTGGGCAACTGCTTAGCAAAAGCATGTCTTTTTCATCTTCGTAGCCCCCGTGCTTTTGCACAGTTCCTGTCTTATATTAGGTTCCCAGTAAAATGTTTGGTGAGTGAATGAATGATTTTAAGTGACACTTAAACTAGACTCTGAGTTTGAAACGCAGATCTGTGTCTTTTAAAATGTACTACAACCTAAATATGTAGGTGAGATGGAAAATATCAGTTCTGACGTTTATGGATATTTTAAACATTTATTTATTGAGTACTTTCTATTTACCTATTGTGCTGGGTACTCTAGAAGAAAGTCATTAAAGTAGAAATAGATTTTCTGACCACTTTAAACATATAGTGGGTTGTTTTGCTTGCACCAAAAATGAGAGTATGTTTTGAAAGTTTCTCCTTAAGGTCTCCAGATGTGGGTATTTGCATTAAGTCACTTCCAACATTTTTACCCTCATGAATCTCACTGATCATTAACACCCACCCACCTCTTGCCATTGAATATATTTTTAAATACTTTGTCTATCAAGCTACATTGATTTTTAATTCATTAATAATCAAATATAAATTTGACCATCAGAGCTTCTAATCTGTTAAAAGATGAAAAATATAAATATATGTATCATTATCAACAATTTACTCTTATTAATATTTTCATTTAGCATTATCAGGTAGTTATCTCTATCTTTAAAATGCCAGAAAGACAGACAGACAGACAGATAGGGACACACTCACATTTTGGTGAGGTAAAAATGATTTAATTTTACCACAAGGGAAACATATTTCTACGATTTGGTTTGATTTTGACCCTTGAGGGCCTATTGAAACTTTTAGGTCTCTAAATAGAAATAAGTTTCAAAGAAAATGCTAAATGGCCTGTTGGGACTTAATAGTTTTTATTGAAAAGAAAGATTGCTAATGAATTATTTTTAAAGTTATTATAGCATTAAAAAGAGATATTTCTCTCATGTTTCTCATTCTGATAGTCAATTAAATAACTCTGTTAAATATTCCTCAAGTCCATCTCTCCTTTTCCCTTTCCTATTGCCTCTCTCACTTTAGGCTCTCATTGCCTCTCACCTGTATTTATTGCAGGAGCCTCTAAACTGGTCTCTCAGTCTCTGCTTCACCCTCTTCAAATTAGTTTCCATACTGCCACTAATGTGATATTTCTTAAAACTCAGAGTCTTAGTACTTTCCTCTTAAAACTTTCAGTGGTTTCCCTTTGAATGATAGATGAAGTATAAACTTCAAAGCATGACATAGAAGGCCCATGCAGTCTTTGACTGTCTGTTCTAGCCTCATCTTTTGCCATTGTCTTTCTTATGCTTTATCCTGCCTCATTGTTAAATTGCTTATATTTCTCTGAACAGCTCTGATTTTCTTTTTTTTTTTATCCTCACCCGAGGACATTTTTCCATTTTTTGCTCAGATAGAGTGGGAGGGAAAGAGAGGAAGAGAGAGAGAGAGAGAGAGAGAGAGAGAGAGAGAGAGAGACATCGACGTGAAAGGGACACATCGAGTGGCTGCCTCCCACACGACCAACCAGGGCCGGGGACAAACCGCAACCGAGGTACATGCCCTTAGTGGGAACCGAACCCGGGTGCCTGTGGACCGAAGGCCGACGCTCTAAGCGCTGAGCCAAACCGGCCAGGGCCAGCTCTGATTTTTATACATGCTATTCCCTCTGCCTGAAATGCCCTCCCTTCAGCCTATAAAACATAGTTCATATACCATGTTTCATCTCCTCCAGGACATCTAATCATTTCTTCCTTTGCCATACCTTAGGCTATGTTTATATTATTTTATTGTTGAATGTATCCCATTCAAAGTTTTAGTCTCTTTCCCTTATTGTGGAGTCATTGCATGGACCGGTTTGATTCAGGATAAGACTATAGCCAGGAATCATCACCATGCATTCCTAGCACAAAGTGGAGGATCAAATGAAATTTATTGAAAGAGGGTAAATGTGAATGTTACAGTGTATTTAAGAAAAGCAAGCTCAACTCCAAATGGATTAATCTGGTCAGTTAGTAAACCAGGTTTACTTTTGTTGCTTGGCTTTACTATATGACCTCTTTGTTAATGTACTTCTGTGTTGACTGAAAGACTGGATAAACACATGGTAAAGGAAGAAATTTTGGTATTTGAAATTATTTTAATGGTATAAATTATGTCCCTTTTTTTCTTATTTGAGATACGGGATTTTTGAACGATGTAAAGAGTTGGTAGAAGCAGGATATGATGTCAGGCAACCAGACAAAGAAAATGTGTCGCTTCTTCATTGGGCTGCTATTAACAACAGGCTGGATCTTGTAAAGTAAGATGGGATATATGTGTATTAATTGTGTATTTATCATTCTAAGCCTTTCCTTTTTGTCTTTTTCTTGAAGTGCAAGCTATGAATGTTGAACCATCCATAGTCCTTTATTGTAAACGAATACCTGAAACTGTGCCACACACATCAGTTATCAGAGAGTTGAAAAGGACCTTGGATATCATCCAGTTCAGGACTGTCATTGGCCCAAAAAGGAAAATTAAAGATAAAGCCACAGGGCCCATCATAAAGATCAAGTTCAGGCAATGAAATTGAACAGTTTTTTTAAAAGAAAAAGCATAAGATAAACTTTCTCAGGATAGAACAGAAAGTTTCATGTAGTTTAGAAGAAATATTGAAATATTTTACATTGTCATAATGCTAGTAGGAATGGATGGGTAGGGGAATAATTTAACCTTTTTTTAAAGCTATATATGGTATATATTTTTCTAAGTAGGCATGTATTGAATTAAAGGAAATAGTTTCATAAAGCAGTACTGCCTACCGTTTTATAAAAAAATGTTTTATTGATTTTAGAGAGAGAGGAAGGGAGTGAGAGATAGAAACATCAATGAGAGTGAAAACATCAATTAGCTGGCTCTTGCACGCCCCCTACTGGGGATTGGGTCTGACCCGGAACCGAACTGGTGACCTCTTGGTGCATGGGTCTATGTTCAACCAACTGAGCCACACAAGCCAGACCTTCTCTGTTTTATACCTTAGAATGTAAAATACATGTGTGTATGTGAACGTATATATAATTTGTATTATACATATTTTAAGTCCTTAAGGTGTAAAAAAATAAAGATATACTAAAGTTTAAAATAAACACACATACTCACAGGCAAACCTCTTTTCTGTGAAAATAAACTGGTATGTTGTTTTGATCATATGATATATGAAGTACAACTTAGATAATATGATAATGAGACTAATTCCTGTAAACCACAGAAAAAAATAAATCTCTTTACCATATAGATTCATTTATATAGTTTATCATGTCTGTGTACCCCAAATGGAGAGCAAAACACTCAAAATGTCTAACTTTTCTGAAAGGATTTCAAATTCTTTACTACTTTTAGAATTCATTCCCATATAATAATTCTAATTTTAAACTGTTTAAAGTGACATAATTTCACCATTTTTCTTGCAAGTTAAGTAGAATATCTGTGTGATCCTAAACCTTTTTAATACAAACCATTTCAAGAGCGTTGTGGTAATTAGAATATGCAGAGTGGTTATCAAGTGCTTGGTCTGTAAATTATAATGGAATGCTCATGACAGCAGGAGTAATTACTTATATGCTATGAATATTTCACTAGGGATCTGTTTGATGCTATTGTGTCAATCTTTCAGACTTCTGTAGATCTGAGTGTCTTTAGGGAGGGTTCTTATTATAATGTCTGTTTTCCAATACATTTATTACTAAGAAAATTTAATGTTTTATTTCTCAGTATGAATTTTAAGTTTTAAATCTTACTTTTATCTGTGTCTATTTTTTACAGATTTTATATTTCAAAAGGTGCTGTGGTAGATCAGTTAGGTGGAGATTTAAATTCAACTCCTCTTCACTGGGCCATCAGGTAAATGTCTCTTGTATACTGAAGTTGCTATTCAAAGTCAAGTGACTTAAGTTTATTTTTTGAACATTAATGATCAGCATTTTCTAATAGAATTTTCTGTGATGATGAAAATGTTCTCTTTGGTGCTATCCAATATGGTAGCCTCCAGCCATATGTGAAATGTGAAATGGGGCTAAAGTAACTAAGGAACTGAATTTTAAATTTTATTTAATTTTGGCTAATTTGAATTTAAATAGCCACATGTGGCTAGTAGCCACCATATTGGAAACTGCAGTTAGAAACCATTTGAAAGGCTTTCTTTCCCTTTCCCCCCCTTCATTAAATAAACAAACAAATAAACAAATGCAGCTTTAAAGAGTTTCCAAAGACAGGTGTTTTTTGTGTTTAAATTAGGGCTCCACTGTGATGCTCAAACTCAAATATGTGTCTTACACTTTATTTTTTATAATCAAAATAAACATCTTATATTTGATCACATGGATAAAAGTGATAGTTCAGTGAACTATAAGTTCAAACAGTTCTTTTCTTTGGTATGTATTAGCCATCTGAAGCTGAAGTTAATAAGGGCCTGTCTTGATACTTAACAGTTTTTTAATTTTTCATTTTAACTCCATTCTCTGTGGTTGGTGGGATTGACCTGAACCTGAAACTAAAGTGAATACTTGTTCATTTATGGCAAGGAATTGAATCTTTTCTCCATAGCCAAGAATTTTGAAGAATCTAGGGTTAACTCATCCCTTTTAAGCTACTGAGGTATAGTGCTTCATGTGGAAAATGAGCCATATTCAAGTGTAAAAACATCTAGTTCCTAGGAAAAATATTATTAAAGTATACTTGCAGTCTGAATGTTATATTGCAGTTTATCTGGCTCATGATTATTTTAAAGTAGCGACAGTGACGTCTAAGTGGTATTAAAGTTTACATTTTTAGCCTTAGTCATATATCATTATTATTTGTACATGGTAGCAAGATAAGGTTTAAGGTAGATTGGGAGGTTATTAAGGTTATTCCCTGCACTCAAGAAAGACTGTCCAGATAGTTCTAAGTTTGGACCATCTAAGTAAAAGACATTTAGAGAATCTCCAGAGTTTGAAAAATCTTACTGTTAGGAAGTACTTTTTATATCTAACTAAAATTTCTCATGTCTTAGAGATATCAGTTCCTCCCTGAATTTTTTATTTTTCTGCATGCTGCAGAATACAGTATAATTTTTATTCTCTATTTACAGACAAGGGCACTTACCTATGGTCATATTATTACTACAGTATGGTGCAGACCCCACTCTCATCGATGGAGAAGGATTCAGCAGCATCCACCTGGCAGTATTATTTCAACACATGTCCATCATAGCTTATCTCATCTCAAAGGGACAGGTATATTTTGAAATGTATCTTATTGTATAGCTACTGCAAATTTGAAGAGATTGGGAAGGTGATTAGTAGTCTATTCTCATTTTTAAAGTAGAAGTTATAGATATCCAAATATTCAGATATTAACCTCAGTAAGGCTTGCTATTGAATACTCCTTTCTAGCTTCATTGGAGCAAAGAGGACAGGTCATTTAGCTCAGTAACATATAATAGATGTTTCTGAAACTTGTAAGCCATTAATAGTTTTCCCTATTACCCTTACAGAGATTTTCAAAAACATGATTTCAAAGCCTCTATTTTTCTTCTGGTTGAATGTAGAAATGGTAGTGAGATCATTGAATTAACCCATCATTGCTTTCATTGTTTGAGTCTAAATGGGAGACCAATTTGAATGTATGCTTGTTATTGTTCTCTAAAGTAATTCCATGAAAACTGATTTGCCTTAAGAGGCATCCATTTATGGCATAGCTTCAATTATAAGTTATTGGCAGTGGGAGTTTCACTGTCAGCTATATTTGTCTGGGATATGCTTTCTCTTAGCAAAGTAGTTTATATATTAGCAGACTCGCCTATAACATGCATGGAAACATGTTTGCACAGATGCTGTTGGAATGAGTTGTTCTCTCTAAATAAGCACTTTCTCAGACTTAGCCAGTTGAAGTACAATAATTATAACCTCCTTGGGCTCACTTTGGAAAGATGTTTGAGGAGGAGTTCTTTCTGCTTCTCTTTGGGTTCCTTCCCACGTTGTATTCCTCCAAGGCCCATAAGAACCTTCAATAATTGAAACTTTCTTTGGCTTGGTTGGAACCATTATTGTTTACCTCGAGCATGGGCCATTTTATTAAAAGGATATATGATTTCTTTTTTTTTTTTATTCTAGAAAAATAGAAAAGAATTTTTTGTGTTACCTTTTACAACATAATATAATAAATCCAAAAAATATCAGTGAGTTGCCTCAGAAGATAGGGTGTTCACTGTTAATGGAAGTGTTTAAGTAGATACTGGATAACTTTGTGTAAGAGATGATAGTATAAATTAATGTGTCAATTAAGGTCTAAACTAGATGACTTCTAAGGTCTTCTTAAGTCTCTTATATTTGATGTGATTATCATTTTTTTCTTTCTCTTAGTTCTCTTCCATTCACATTATACAACACTTTGAATCGTATATTCAGATATTCTCTTTAAAATATATATATATATATATATATATATATATATTTTATTTAAATCCTCACCTGAGGATATTTTTTCCATTTATCTTCAGAATGAGTTTGAGGGAGAGAGAGAAACATCCATGTGAGAGAGACACATCGATTGGTTGCCTCCTGCACGACCCCAACCAGGGCCAGGCACCGAATCGCAACTGAGGCACATACCCTTGACCGGAATCGAACTTGAGACTCTTTGGTCTGCGGGCCAATGCTCTAACCACTGAGTCAAACAAGCCAGGGCTTAAAAATATTTTGTATAAATCAATGGATTTTTATCCTATGACTTGAAACAGAACATTCTTTTATTCAAATGATATTTGAAACCTCCTTGTAGACACAATAGTAGTGTTAATATATTAAAGAGATACTTCTATTAAGAGAAGAAAGAGAATTTTGACTGTGTCTACAGTTAAGCTGATTGACTTCTTTTTGAACAGAGTGTGAACATGACAGATTTAAATGGGCAGACACCTCTCATGTTATCAGCTCACAAAGTACTTGGGTAAGTGAGTTTAATTGAATTGCCTCATTCTGATTCTTGGTTCTGACCATTTCTTTTTTGTGTGTATAATTTTAAGTAACTTGATCTGTCTAAAATAATACTACATTCTGAAGAATAAAATAAGATTTTCCACCCTGAGACTGTGATATGGACTTTTTATGTAGTTAGTTGTATTTAGAAAAGCACCATTGAAATAAATTTTCTCTGTTCTGATACCCTAGGGGAAAAGTTTGAAAGCCACTATAAGAAAATAATCTCTTTATAAAACAGATAGAGATTCCATTGCATATACTACTTATTAACATGATTTACATTTCTTAGTTTGTATTTTTTAAAAGTGGCGACAAGTTTAAATGTCTTCATAATTTGAAATCTAGATGATAGATTTCCGGAAAACAGTAAATGTTGAGGTTCTCTGACATTGTTGATTGCTCTGAAAATATTAATTGTAACTGATCGATGAAAATAGTGTATATGTTCACATCAAAGTACTTGCATATTTTAATATTTCTTTGTATTTCTTTAATAAACACATGTGATTAATAACTCCCATATAGTCCAACTTCTGTTTTTCTTCTCTCGGATATATATTATAGTTGTCCCTTTGTCAGTTTGTTTCTAATGTTGTGCTCAGTTTCTGATTCTGATTTTACTTTGGACTTCTCACCTAGGAACTGAGTTAGTTCTGATGCCATTTCCTTTTCATTCATGGAGTGGTGGGGCTAGGGGTAGAATTTTATTAGAAAGCATTTTGTTGTCTTTGCCGATAACTCTGAAGTCAGGTATAGTGTTTAAAGATCTTGATAGAATAAGTAAAGTAGAATATTATTTTATTAAAAGAATCTCAAGTAGGCATGAAGGAAGGGAAGGTATTGATGATAAAGCAAAAATATTTTATTGGCTTCTGCCTTCTAGTCCATAAGTTTCTAAGATAAACACATATTTTAGGGCATTATTTATACCTGCTTTATTTAATAATAGGTTAGAAGGAGAATGCAAAGTTAGCTTTTAGTTTATCTCTTCAAATATAATATTGTACATTTAGTTTTTAGTTAAGTAAATAACATAGGATTTAGTATTGGCCAAAGTTAAATGTACAATTTAAAAGAAAATGTTAGCCAATAGAACAACATGAAAGTAAAAGTTTGAAAAACAAAAGCAGTTATTTCACTGCACTGATGTGAAAATTAAATTATCTATATAGAAGACTGTCACCTAATAGATACCTTTTTGGAGCAAGTATGCATCTGTCCTGTTAGCATCTACAGTAGAACTCTGCACAAAGTTCCTCAGTTTTCGGAATACTGATTTGTTAATTGATATATTTGCTTAAAAAAGATTGGTTATTTGCATTTACTCAAATCATTCATCTTTCTAATATTGCTTGGTATTTTATTGTTTTGAAACAGGCCAGAACCAACTGGATTTCTTTTAAAGTTTAATCCTTCTCTCAATGTGGTTGATAAAATACACCAAAACACCCCACTTCACTGGGCAGTGGCAGCAGGAAATGTTACTGCAGTTGATAAACTTTTAGAAGCTGGTTCTAGCCTGGATATCCGAAATGTTAAGGTATGACCAGGAATTTATGTTCCTTAGTTTATTATATCTTCAGTAAGAGGATTGATAAATTAACATAAAAGTAAGCTATACATATGACTTCAGTTACCACAGGATATAAGTAAACAATAACAGCTGGCTGCCATCAGAATAAATACGTTCAGTCTATGATTCTGGTGAGTTTTAAAAAAAATACTCAGCGTCACTGATCCTCAGAGATGAAAATTAAAACCACAATGGGATATCACCTCACACCTGCCAGAATGGCTATCATCAATAAATCAACAAACAAGTGCTGGCAAGGATGTGGAGAAAAGGGAATTCTCATGCACTGTTGGTGGGAACACGGACTGGTTCAGCCACTGTGGAAAACAACATGGAGTTTCCTTAAAAAATTAAAAATGGATCTGCTTTTTGACCCAGCAGTCCTATTTCTGGGAATATATCCTAAGAACCCAAAACACTAATTTGAAGGAATATATGCACCCCAATGGTCATTGCAGCATTATTTACAATAGCCAAGATCTGGAAACAGCCCAAGTGTCCATCAGTAGATGAGTGGAAAAAAGCTGTGGTGCATTTATACAATGGAATACTATGTGACCATAAAAAAGATGGAACTCTTACCTTTTGCAACAGCATGGATGGACGTGGAGATGATTATGCTAAGTGAAGTAAGCCAGTCAGAGAAAGACAAATACCATATGATCTCACTTATATGTGGGATCTAAAGAACAAAATACACTGACAAACAAAATAGAGACAAAGGCATAGATATACATGGAACATACTAACAGCTGTTAGATGGCAGGGGGGTGGGGGGACTGGATGAAAGAAGGTGAAGGGATTAGCCAAAAAACATATACATAGACACAGACAGATAGCCAGAGAGAAAAGGTATGGGGGGTGGGGGGTCTAGGTAGAGATGGGTGAAGAGGGTGAAAAGTGGGAACAGAAAGAGACTTTGCTTGGGGTGATGGGCACATGATGCAGTGTGCTAATGATGTTTTATTGAGTTGTACACTTACTTGAAACCTATATGGTTTTGTGAACCAATGTCACCACAATAAGTTCAATTTAAAAAAATGGAATCATACAATAAAAAAATGTCCAATACCCATACTTTATCAAAAATGTGATTGAATTTTTTCTCTTTCTCTTGTTTTAGGGAGAAACACCTCTTGAGATGGCTCTACAAAATAAAAATCGGCTCATTATTCACATGCTAAAAACAGAAGCCAAAATGAGAGCTAACAAAAAGTTCAGGCTTTGGAGGTGGCTGCAGAAATGCGAGGTAACTATACTTCCAGAATGATTCTAGATTAACAGACACCAGATTTCTATGGAGAGGGTCATCATGCATACTACACCTATTTTGCATTTAGCTATTTCGAGAGAGAGAAAAAAATAATGCTTACTCCTCAGGCTCCTTTGCCAACACCTTTGCTTCTCCCCCCCCACCCCATATGGTAGGGTGCCCCAGGACTTTGTCCTTGGACTTCTTTTGCATGTGTTCATTCATTCCCTTAGTGATTTCATGCACTTCCATGGCTTTAAATGCCATCTGTGTATTGATAACTCCCAAAGTTTTCACCAGTTCAGACCTTTCCAGATTTGTTATCTATCTCCCAGTAACCTGCATGAGTTATCCAGCTCCGTGTCTGATAGGCATCTCCAATATAACACATCCAAAACAGAACTCCCGATCTTCTCCCCACCCTCCCTAACTATTTCATCCACAGTCTTCCACATCTAAGTACATGGCAACTCCAGCTTTCAGGTCATCTGTGTCTTTTCTCAGTCATACCATGTATCTAGGCCATTAGAAAAACATATTGGCTAGTTTTCCCCTCAGTATATATCCAGTACTAACCCCTATTCACCACTCCACCAATGACATTTTGGTCCAGCAACCATCATCTTTCATGTGAATTACTGCAGCTGTCTGACATCTTCCTGTCCCCATTCACCTCTAGTCTCTAGTCTATTCTCAACAGAGCAGCCAGATGAATCTTTTAAAATGTAAGTCAGATCCTATCATTCATTTGCACGGAATCCTATTTCCCCATTCTCTCAGAATATAAGCCAAAGTCCTTACAGTGGCTTACAAGGCCCCATGTGGTCCAGCTTTTTATATGCTATAAAATTTACTTAGTACATATTTGTCTGTCTTCCCCTGCTGGAATTTAAGCTTCATGAGAGAAAGACCTTCAATTTATTGATGTGTTCCAGGTGCCTAGAAGAGTCTACATAATACAGGGTGGGGCAAAAGTAGGTTTGCAGTTGTGAGTACATGAAACAGAGTTTATTCTTGTATTATTATTTATTAATTTTTGTATTTTCCATACGAACACTGTAAACCTACTTTTGCCCCACCCTGTATATGCACTGATTGTTGAATGAGTAAATAGTGTGGCTCATCTATGAGTGTTATATCTGGGGTTAAAATTATGAGATCCATATTTAATTCTTATTTCTGTTCTGAAATTACATTGCTTGTAGATTCTGTTTACCTTTTTTTAAAAAAAAAAACTAAATTTGCTCATTTTGTGTTATGCCATCTAATTTGAAAGCATTTTAAAGATTTTATATCATTTGAAGTTATCCATTCTTAGAATATGGCTCAGGGAAGTAAAATTGAGGAAGATAGGGCAGAATTTTTCTCCCTCTGCTTCCAAGTTCATGTATGTTGTAGTTAAGGGCCTGCATTGTAAAAATGTGGTGGCCAGCTTCAGTGCCGAGAGTCACACTATTGGTTCAGAGACTCATTCTTTTAACTTTGCCAGGACGTGTGTCAGTCTTTGGCCTCTATGACATTGACGCCGAGAATGACTCCCGTCTTGAAACTCCTCCCTAGCTTCTGTGGAACCTTCCTTTTTCCCGGTTCTTATCCTGCCTTTCTGGTCACACTGGTCACTCTTTCTTAGTTACCTCTGAGAACTTAGCTTTTTCTCCTTAAATGTTTCTGTTGGCCAAGATTCTGCTCCTTTGTACCTGCATGCAGTCCTTGGGATGTTGTCCATTCATGGCTTTACCACCTATATGCTGATGCATTCCAGGTGTTCACCTGCTTTTCTGACTGCCTCCTGGATAGATATCCTCTAGATGTCCACAGGCATCTGAAGTTACACATGTGCTAAACTAAACTCATCTTTTCTGAAAATTTATTCTTTCTAACCCTCTTTATTAGGGGACTGTACCGTCTGGTGCCCAGGTTGGAATTCTCATGCTCTCCTCATTAAATCTTGGGTGTATTGATTTTTGTGTGGCCTGTTTGTCTTGCTTTATGCTTTATGGTATGTAATACTTTTTGAAAGGAATTATTATTTTTTTAAATGTCAGCTATCATTAACACTTTTCTAAATGACCATCATTTCTTGGAGGGGAGGAAAGCAAAACAAAGTATATGTAAGCAACATTTTACAAAATGTAAGGCTTTTAAAACATTGTTTCTAAGATTTGTAATTTCTCAAACTTCAAATTTATCAAGCAGCAATTTTGAAGGAAAACTCTGTTCTGCTGTTGTGTTACTTGTTATCATATCTAATTATTATTAGATACTAAGGAAGTAAAATCCATAAAGTTCTAAAATTCTGAATCTCTTAATAGCTCTTCCTGCTGCTGATGCTTTCTGTGATTACCATGTGGGCTGTTGGATACATACTGGACTTCAATTCAGATTCTTGGCTTTTAAAAGGATGTCTTCTAATAACCTTGTTTTTTCTGACATCTTTGTTTCCAAGGTGTGTATATTAGTCTTTGCAAGGCTGATTATTGCATTCCAATTTGATTGCTTATTTCTATTGTTGATTAGCTGGAATCACAGATTTTTATTGAGCTGTGTTACTTATCACATAGGAACATTCTCGGTTGCTGGGAGGGAAGGGCTTTGGTAGCATATGATTGGACTGAAGGCTAATTGGTTAACCCAGTAATTTAATTGAATTGACAACTGGTTGAAAATGAATATCCTAGCTCACTTTTTGAAATGTTAATTTTGCTGAATAATGGGGATATTTTTGTAACTAATTTGCATCTTGAAGCATTTTTGTGCATTTTTTCAGAAATTTTGCTTGTTTCTTTTCTAAATCTAAATTCATTTTTAGCTAGTTATTTTTGTTCTTAATGTTTTTTAGTTGAAACAACTTAATTAAATCACAGGAGGTTATAAAATAGTAACTGTAGTGTGGTTCTATTTTAGGAAAATATTTATACATGATTATATATAGTCATTGATTAAGAGTTATATTGCCTGGATTTATATAGCAGGCCAACCTTGAACAAGTTGCTTTTCCTTTCTGTGCCGCATTTTTTTCGTGTATAAAATGAGGATAATAATTCTGACAATGCCTGCCTCATGGCCAATACATGTACAATGGTTAGAACCATGGCTGATGCACAATACTCAATAATTTTGTCACACCCCCACCTCTCTTCCCTTTCCAGTTTCTCACATGATAATGGGTATCATCCTCGAGTCTTCCTTCTCTTCGCTTCCCACATCCAGCTCATTACCAGGTCCTTCTTGGTCAGCCTCCAGTGGGTCTGCTCTCTCCATCTCCACATCTGGCACCCTAGACCAAACCTCCTAACCGGCCTTCTGACTCCAACTCTTATCCCCCTCTAATTCATCCCCACTTAGTAATCACTGTGGTCTTTTAAAACAGCAAATCAGTTTCTGTCTTTTTTCCCTGCTTAAAGCCCTCCAGTGGATTTTCCTTGAACTCAGAATAAAATCCAAACTCCTTGCCTAGGAGGTATTATGTGATTCATTTCCTCCCCTCTGACTTTATCTCCTTCCTTCATTGTTCTCCAGTCTTCTTTCTGTTTTTAGAACACATTAAGCTCATCCCACCCAGGGCCTTGGCTTTCACTGTGTCTTTGACATGTTCTGATTGTTGAATAGCTGGAGATGTCTCATTCAGGCCTGAGTTCCAATACCACTTCCTTAGTGAGGCCTTCCCTGACACCCCGCTTTGTTTTCTTCGTAGCACTTAATCACTGCTTTCTGGAATGTAAGGCCCATACAAACAGGAAACTTTTCTCCTGAATTAAAGAAAACTGTAATGATGAGCCATGGAAAATGACCTAAAGGGAGATCATGTTGCTCTCTTCAGGGTGTGATTATGAGACTCCTGTGCCCTTCTTATACTTGCCAGCATTTTCTGGAATAAGCATGTGCTTCTTTTTTCATAAGGAAAAATGAAGTATTAGAGGAATCTTACCATTTGGTCACTCAAGAGCAAGGCAGTTGGCTGGAAATGAATTAGAATTTAAATGTAAAGTAAAACTTCAGATTTCTGGAAAATAGCAAAGTGCCTAAATTGTCTGCTATTCAGAAAACTTGTAACTTAGAGATACTCATTTTCCACTAATTGAATCAACTCAGTCTCCAAATAAATTTTAAGCCAAATCACAATCATCACTTTTTTTTTTTTCCCCCAGAGAGAAAGTAAGGGCAGTATTGATTGACCTCGGATAGGGGCATTTGAGATTTTGTTTATTTTCATGAAAACACACCTTATAAAAAATGTGTATGAAAGCTTTTGTTTTTGATGACAGTGAGTCGAGGGCTTCATATGCGAGGCTTGGCATATGGACACAAGTCAAATGGGAGACAAATGCATATGGCAACTTTATCCATACTGCTTTTATTTCTCCCACACACCTCTGTAGAGTCCCAATTTCATGGAGGTAAGCAGCTGCAAACTTCTAGTATTATTAGGCTCCAGGGGCAGTTGTGTATTGATCCAGGCTGCTATGTGACGCCTGTCAGAAGTAAACATTCTCTTACAAATGAGCTAGTTTACTGTACTACTTAATTAGTTCAAACACATTTTTGCTACAAACTCTCAGACAGGTCATGCCCTGGAGGTTACATGGGCTCCATATGGCCTATTCTGGCAGCATATTAGGTTTGGGATTTTAGTTCTCAAATATTTTATTATAATATGCTAATGCTCTTGATAGCTTTTTTTTTTTTTTTTGATTAATCCGCACCCGAGGACATTTTTCCATTGATTTTTAGAGAGAGTGGATAGGAGGGATGTGAGAAGAGAGAGAAAAACATCGATATGAGAGAGACGCATCGATAGGTTGCCTCCTACAAGACCCCGGCTGGGGCTGTGGATCGAACCTGTAACCCAGGTACATGCCCTTGACCAGGAATCGAACCCACAACTCTTCAGTCTACTGGCCAACGCTCTAACCACTGAGCCAAACCAGCCAGAATTTGATAGCTTTTTAAAAACCCTTTTCATGCCCATCATCAACTTATGCTTTTCCTGGTATAAATTTAAAAACAGATCCAGATAAACTATATTCATACATATAGATTTACTATATTGAGTATTTAATATGAAAGACAGAATTTTTTTTCTTTTGAAACTACAATATTAATATTTGAATAAGTTATATGTGGACTTCCAAGCTTCTTGTTACCCAAGTGAGATGGCTGGTATTCTAATAACTAGTGCCATTTTTAATCTTTATGTATCTTTTTATGTCCAATGGCGGCTTCTCATGCTGGTTGTGAAATGAAGGGCTTATGGTTATGTGCCTCTGTGTGTTTCAAAAACGTCCTGCTAGTCTCTAGAAGAAAGCTTGTTAGATGTGAAGGTGAATCTCCAAGTATTTAAAATTTTGCACTTTGGAGTGTTTGAACATACGATATGTCCCCCCAAAAGAAATATAAATATGATGTATCTCAATAGAAATAAAAAAGATTCATTGGAAATATAAAGTGATTGGGCAAGAAGTAAAGTATAAGTCAGCTGTAAGAGCCAGAACATTCACTTCTTGGGAGTCCTTGTACTTCAGTTTCCTTGTGTGTAGAACGGAGTGATGGTGATGCATAACTCATTGCCAGGTGGCAGGCGGCACATAGGAAGCAGTAAGCAAAAGCGTTGTTGGTATTTAAGGGAATCATTATTATTACTAATTATTATTGAATGGAATTTAGAACTAAAATGAATATGAGTCATACTTGTTTTCACTAACACCTTGTGTTTATCCTTTTTTTTTTAGGTTCTTGTTCGGGTATAAGAGCCTTGTATACTTACCAACAGTCTTTCTGCTAAGTTCCATTTTTTGGATATTTGTGACTTGGTTCATTTTATTCTTTCCTCATATCCTTCAAGTTTACATTTAAATGCCTATCTCTTTTTGTCTTTAAAAAATAGTAATGCCATTGTTAGAAATTTAGATATTAGAAGAGATTCAGGCAATGCAATTCATATTTGTATTCACTTAATGGTTTTTGTGGAAGATGTTTAATGTTGAAAATCTATTCAACTTTGAAAGTAATCTCAGAGCACAGGATGGAAACAGTTGGTGTCTAGTATGTATTACTCATTAGAAGGAAACAGTAGAATGAAATATTATTTTACTTGGACCCATAAAAATTTCTTGTATTGGCTTGAGTTTTTCTTCAAAGTCAGATGGTTCTTTTAACTTGGTCAGCAGTTAGAGTTGATTAATACATCTTCTGGGTACCAAGGGAGCCTCATGGGAGGGATTTGGGGGAAACATGCCCTCCTCAGCAACGGTCAGTGCAGTGTTATTATCCTAGGTGGTGATTCTCAGTCCATCGTAAAAATACATTTACGCCCGACTGGTGTGGCTCAGTGGTTGAGCGTCAACCCATGCACCAAGAGGTCACCGGTTCAGTTCCCAGTCAGGGCACATGCCCAGGTGGGGGGCATGCAGGAGGTGGCCGGTCGATGTTCTCTCTCATCGATGTTTCTATCTCTCTCTCTCAAAGTCAATAAAGAAAAAAAAACCATTTACATTGCCACCCAAAACATAGGTGAAGCAGAAATTTCAGAACATGGTTTTTGTAATGTGTGCTTTATCACTTGAGGGGCAGGGCTCAAGCCAAGTCCACCGTAGAGGTATGCTGTGCTTTTAGGGTTGACCATATCTAGTCACCAAGAGTGGGGATTGAGGTTACTTCTTAGTTTATAGCTATTTATAGCTCCCAGAAGGAGGGAGGCATTTTCTCCAATTTTTCTACCTTCCCACCTCTTTCCAGGGTTCTTTTTCCCCTTCCAAGGACTCTAGAAAGCCATTATAAATTTGTTTTCCTTATAGGTAGAAGAGAAGGAATGTGGTGGATAGAAGTGTACCTTTAAGCATATTCCTTTAACTTTTATGTGATTTCTATTTTTGGTAATGGCATTTTTAAAAGAAAGAATAGTGTTTATGGGAGAGATTCATACACTCAGTTCAAGAACATTTCTTTCTCATGGGAGTAAATGTAAAGTGAGAGGCATATGGGTTCTGAGTGCATACATCTGCTTTCATTACGGCATGTTTGTACTTTAATGACGCTTTTGATTTCGGAGCATTATTGCTAATATTTTTCAGATTCCTTTAATCTAAATGAATGGCACAGCACACCATCCATGGAGTTCATTTTTCAAAAGATCTTATTACATTTGACCTTTGTCTCATAATTACTGATTTGGGGGCAGCTTTTTAAGCATTAACCTTATTACCACCATGTAATGAAGGCTTGGATGATATCATTATGTGATATAAAAATAATTAAATTTACACGTAGCTACAAGTGCATAAAATAACAGCACAAGATACATCAAAATTATCTGTGGGCATCTCAAGGCTGGTAAATTCTAGCGTAATTGACATGATACTGAGAAGGGATGGCTGATTTGTTTGTTTGTTTGTTTGTTTACCAACCCATGTGGCCGTGGAGTAAACATAGTTTTAAAATTGTGTTTCTTGATGAATTTTTAAAATGTGAGCAACTCACATTATTTCAAGTTTTGCACAAAAAGCGATACAGTTACTATATTGAATTATTTCAGATTTATAGAATCAATATTAGCAACAATGTAACTCCACTGCAGTTTGAAAACCTCAATTGCAGAATTTAGTATTCAGCTGAGTTTAATTGCAAACTGTTGAATATTTGTGAAGAGGCCATTACATCAGAATAACTGATTTCCATAGTTAAACAGAATTTTAAGATGTTGGAGTTGACAAAATGGGATATTTTACTCACATGTACAGCATAAAGCCACTTGATCTAGGCGCTGGTATGAGCCTGTTACTGGTGAGGGAATGTCAGTCAGTAGGTGGCACACTTCGCCAAAGGATCAGTGTTTTTCAAGCAGAGTGTTAAATGGTATTTTAACTGCCCTGGGTATGAACTGAAGTGCTACCCTGTAAAGACCCATCAGCTTCTGCTCCTGCAGCCGCCTTTTGGGAAGAGGGTCTGGGGCGCTGTGGAATGAGTACCATCTTTGGAATCATCATGAATTTGAGTTTTGGCCCTTTTTCTTATTAGTTATGCACCATTGAGCAAGTTATTTAATTTCACTGAGACTCAGTTTTTCTGTAAATTGAGGATAATAGTACCAGGTTTATGGGGTGGCTACAAGGATTACTATGCTGTGATGTCTGTAAATTGCTGACCGCAGTCCCCATTGCATAATTGAAATTCTGTAAATAATGCCTATTATTAATAATTACTCATATGAATAAAATCCATGTAGAAGGCTGCATGTTGAAATTAATTTTAAGAACAGCTCTAGGTGAGCTCCTCAGATGACTACTTCTTTTGGTGCCTTTTATATGTTCAGCAAATAATGGCTTTTATGACACGGGATCAAGTGAAAGAGGTAAGAGCGTACTGATGAGTTTGGAAGTAAGATTAAGATTTAGGAAAGAAACGGTGAACCACTAAACATATTTGTGATTCTGGCTGTAGCTGAGTTAAGATTAAGAGGTATACACTCATGTGAAGTCCTGTACTGGGTTTCAGAGAATCACCATGTACAATACAAGTACGTGATGTGGTTAAAGTGACATAGCTTCAGGTCTAGTGAAAAAGAACCAGGAGCTTTGACTAGAAGCCTGGTGTGGATAGTGATGCGGCTGTCAAGGAGGCCAGTGTATTCTTCAGTAGTGTTACAAGGCTTTGAGTGTGCAAGCAAAGGACAGCAGTGATCTCACTGTCCTCTGCACTGGTCAGTACACACCTGAAGTGTGTTTGCTGTGTTTTGAATTCTGTTCTTTTAAAAGACACAATGACAGGCAGGTGCACAGAGGAACTTGACCAGGAACAACGTTGTTTAGTAAACAGTGTTGTATAAGGAACAATGTTGCTGCTTATCCTGGAGGTGTGACCACTGCCTTCCAATTTCAAGTATTTGGAAGTGGGTCATTTGGAAGCCAGTGCATTGTGTAGAATGGGCACTCAGTAAAGATTTATTGAACAAATGAGGAATCAGCTTCTGTAGGGTAGATCTAAAGGACAGCCATAGTGTCGATCTGTAGTGTAGAGTTGAAGTATCCAAAGAATACTTCAGTAAATAGAGACCAGTTAGTCCCGGTTATAGAAAGGCAAATTTAACTCCATATTGAGAAACTTTTTAACTGCAGGAGTCACACACTAACTGCAAAGCCTGAGATCTATAAATAACTATAATTTGATGTCTAAGTCAAATTGAATAAGCATTTTTAGGTTCAGATAAGAGAAAGAAGCCTCTGTAGGGAATGACCTACAAAGGGAGTGGGTATATAAGTTAGGTTTTGAAGGCAGTTGGGACTTGGACGTGCTAAAAGTGTGGTTTTAGAATTAGATGAGGGCGGTCAGGTAGGTGGTGGAGATGGGGAGCATTTAAAGTCAGTGAACCACACAAAGCACAGGCATGGAAGCAAGGAATGTTTGGCTTTTATGTGAGGGGATAGAGTGCAATTCACTTTACTTGGAGGGATAGGACCCAGGATTCTCCTGGGATTTGTTTTGTAAGTTATTCAGAACAGAAATTCAATCAGCTCAATATATGGGATCATGATATGATTCATTTGGTGTATTTTTGAGAATGTGTCATATATATTGATCAGGATTTTATGGGGGGTGGAGAAGGATGTGATTCTTTAACAAAAAGTCTGTCCTATGTACTCTTTTTTTTTTTTTAAATACTCACCTGAGGATATTTTTTCCATTTATCTTCAGATAGAGAGAGAGGGAAGGGTTGAGAGAGAGAGAGACAGAGACAGAGACATTGACATGAGAGAGACACATTGACTGGCTGCCTCCCGCAGGACCCTGACCAGGGCCGGGGACAAACCGCAACTGAGGTACGTGCCCTTGATCGGAATGGAACCCGCTACTCATTGGTCCACAAGCCGACGCTCTAACCGCTGAGCCAAACCGGCCAGGGCTGTCCTATGTACTCTTTAATAGTGTTTTTAATTAATTCTAAGTTAGCATTATTTGTTAAAATTCAACTTCATACCACTTTTCTGGACCCTATCTCTTGCTTAAAGCCAGGCCCATCTGCAGATTAACTAGCAATAAGATTCGGTTGTGCTGGTTTTTGTGGGTTAGAGCAGAGTCTGATTCTGCAGGTCTGGTGTGAGGTCTGGGGGGGCTTGCCTCTAACAAGCTCCCAAGTGAAGCCATTGCTGTGGGTCCATTGACCACGATTTGAACAGCAAGGGTTTTAGAGTCGTATTTCATGGCCACCTTTTCTACTCTGACATTTGGCACCAGACATCTTGGCAACATTCTGGAAGGCAAAAAAAAAAAACAAAACAAAAAAAACTGTGTCAATAATTATTTAAATTAGGCAAGGAAATTGATTTATTGCTGGTATATTGGTTTATTATTGCACACAGTTTTACTGGAGCAAAATTTTACTTTTTATACAAAGAATTTGTACCAGTTCAAAAACATTTCGAAGTGGGGACCGTTTATCTTTGAAACACTTTTTTATCTCAGTTTATAACATCTGCCTTTCCCAAATAGTATTTGATTTATAATCACTTTGCAAAGAGAGCAGTTTCTTTTGTTTCTAAATTAACTCAGCCTAAATCAGTTATGACTAGATACTAAACTTTGCAGTAGGAAATGTTTGCAAGTGTTTAATATATGAAGAAATATTTTTAATTGGAATCTCTGAACCAAGTATTTTATTTCTTTGAATGATTTTGTTAGAATGATCAGAAAACATTTTTCTGGATGCTCTGAGGGGAGATTAATTTTTTTGGATCTTGCATGTTTTTCAGTCTTCAGGGTGTTCTTCATATATTACAACTCTTCCTATCAATATAATATGTGAGTTCCAACTACTGAGGAGGGATTCATTTGTCAGCTATGACCAAATTCCCATAGGATTAGAACATAGGATGGGGCTAGGTTTGGGGGCGGGATGTATTACATAAGGGAAGGTGAGGATAGAATGCAGAGAAGAGAGATTCTTAGGCACCAGCGATGAAATTGGCTTGTGTTGTAATTATGCTATTCTTTAGGGAAGTCTGATATGTTCCTTAACTTGGCTTTAACATCCAGCAGGCACTCCTTTCTATTTTGCTTTTATTTTCAGCATAATAGGCTTCCTCTACTTTTTCTATAAGACGTGGGCAACAGATCCAGGCTTCACTAAGGCTTCTGAAGAAGAAAGGAAAACGGTGAGCTTTCTTTGTACTGTTTTTTTAAAAATAGGAGGCTGTGTAAACTTCAGAAGATGATAGCCGTGTTGGTTTCTGTTGTGACTGTGTCTCTAGTACCTGGCACCTAATAATATTAAGTATGGAATGAATAAATCAGCAAAATGAGATCTGTCCACAGTCATACTGTTTCACTTGTTTATATGAAAAAATTTTTTAATATGTTTTTATTGATTTTTTTTTTTTTTAGAGAGAGAGGAAGGGAGAGAGAGATAGAAACATCAATGTGAAAGAGAACATCAGTCAGCTGCCTCCTGCATGCCCACCCACTGAGGATCAAGCCCACAACCCAGACATGTGCCCTGACCAGAAATCGAACTGGGACCTCTCAGTCCATGGGACAACGCTCAATCCACTGAACCACATCTGCCTGGCTATATGAAAGTTTTAAAAAGTATTTTTAATTTCTTTAAAGTAATACTTCACCAAGACTTTTTCAGATGTAATTTCTGTTAGCAGATATGGTCTTCTGCTTTTTAATAGTAACATTTAGATAATGGTCATATAGCTTAAAATCCCTCATTTAATACATGGAGTAGGCAGGAGCTGGGGGGTGGGGGGTCCTGTTTATTGACTGAGATGTGAAGTTGTTAGATGATATGGCATGTCTTCCATTGCTCGTGAATGTTTAGAAGTTGGGGAGAGTGTCATCTTCTCTGTTATCTAAAGCCAGTGTTCCTCAAAGACTGAGCCCGTGGTGTTTATAATCATCAGTTCTGTTGTATATTGGTAGTTCATGTTTCTTTTCAGGAGGATCTGTGTTTATTTTTCTCTAGCAGATTATAACTGGGAGATCGTTGCCAGTGATGGAGAGAAGGGGGTATAATTTTTGTGCATTCTAATTTATTGACTATGGTTGAAAATGTAGCCTTGAAAAGTCACATTATTTCAGGCACAGAGTGATTTGTTGGCAAGTCTTCCAAATTGCTTTTCTAGCTACTTCAGTTTGGAGAGAGAGCTGTGATTATGGTATATGACCATGCATTATCCATTCCCCAGAAAATGCAAACATAAGGTTCAATTCCGTGTCTTTCAGAATATCATCACCCTCGCAGAGACCGGCTGTCTGGACTTCAGAACGTTTTGTACATCGTGTCTTGTGAGTGAGTCTTTTCTTTATAATTTTTTCCCATAGTAAAAGCAAATTCTTGGTTACATTGCTCATGTTAGCATTTATCAAATCTTCATGGTGTATTTATACAACCTTTGTTTCTACCAGGTTCTAATTATGCATTACTGTCAGGACAATTTTCTGCCTTGAACTTATGGGAGAATGATGTTTATGATCGCTTGACATTGCCTATGATTAAAAATCTCTTTGTATGTTTTGTTTGCTTTTTCCTGCCATGAAGCATGTGTTGGAACTAACGTGGAGTCAGAGGCTCATAATGACCCTAGAACCACTTAGTGAAACTTCTCATTTTGCAGTTCAGGAATTATGGCCTAAAGGGAGGACATAATTTTCCCCAAATTATTGGCAGAGCCAGAAATGTAACTGGGGTTTCCTTCTCAGTTCAGTCCTCACTGTGCTGTACGGTAGGTACTGCCTCATTCCCATTAGTCAGTGTCAGTGGGCTTTGGAATTCAGATCCCCTTTAGCAATGGCTTGAACAAAATAGATATGTAGAAGCAAATATTAATAAGGCATTCCAGAGCCTCTCTGTGAATTGATGATCTAATATTTAGGCTTATTTGTGCCAGTGTCTTTATGATTTAGGAATAAGATTTTGCTTATGATTTATTACCACTTTGAGGCACTGATTTTTTGCTTGGGCCTCTCTTAATTACCCACTTAGGTAAGGAAGCCATTAAGGTCACTCCATTGCCCTGTGTGCAACTCCTGTGTGGCTCGATATGATCAACACTGCCTGTGGACTGCACGGTGCATAGGTGAGAGATTGAATTTTTCAGTTTCCACTGTGAAGTTAAGCTTATATTTAGTTATGTGTGTGACATAGAAGAAGTAGAAGGGAACTCATTTTGTAGCTCTTCCATGTCATAGAATCATCTCTATGGTATAATACTTTTGGAAAACTGATTATTTGATGTTGATAATGGTAATATCATTTTAGTGCTTGTAATGCACTTTCATATACCGTTATCCTATTTGATCATCAGATACCGCTCCTATGAGGTTGGTATTATTATCTCCACATTAGAGCTGAAAAAATGTCAAAGGTAAAAAATTATTTGCTTGAAGTCACTTTAGTGTAGTATAAGTCTTCTCCAAACACCGTCATTTGTGTCTTGTCTCTCTTGTTCACCTTCTCCACTTGTCTTCTTCAAGGCTCAGGTAGGAGCTAGGACCAGAGATGGCAGCGATCTGGGGATTGATTGCCTTCCACCCAGGGAATATTCCTTGTCCTGTTCTGTAACCCTGGGTTTCCTCTGAGCCATCACAGTACAAGCCGGGGGTTTATTATGAGGGACTATGGCCATGGGTCTTTAGAAGATATGCTTTCCATGAACTTGATGAATGAAAGACTGCCTCAGCTCAGTGAGGTTACCATGGTGTGTTTTGATGTTCTTTACTTTTCCTAGAGAACAGATAAGGAGATCATTTCTGGGGTCCCAAGCTTCATGGACCCCATCCCTCCTTAAAGATGAGATGATTGGCATTATAACAGGCAGCTTTGAATGGCAGTGGAAAAACAATAGTCATGAGTCCCTATGTTTTTGTCACACTGCATTTAACATGGTGTTTTCACATACATCATCCTCTTTGGTTGCCACGGGGCTGTAAAGTAGAAAAGATATTATATCTCCCCCCCCCCCCGAGATATTATCCCCATATTACAAGTACGAACACTGGATCAGGCAAGTTAAATGATGTACCTATAGTCACACAACTGGTCATTCATAAACCTAAGTCTCCTCATTTCAGTGGATGTTGCTCCTTCTGCTGGGCTCTGCTGCCCTGGAGAAGGTGGGAATGTGATGGTACCTCAGGAGCTTTTGTGTCATTAGCATCCAAATGCTCCCACCTCCAACATCGAGAGGGCAGCACACAGAAGAGTGAGGCTTGGTTGCCTGGCAGCCTCACCCCTTCTTTGCTTCTGTAAGCCTTTCCCAGGCTGCAGGTTGCTCCTCTTTTGCTATGTCTAGTCTCCTGAAACATCTGTTCAGTGCTGCTCCTCAGATTCTTTTCTCTGTTCCCTGATCAAGTCAATCCTTGACATCCAGAAGTTGTACCTGTATAAACTTATCACATGGAAGGAAGGCCAGACAAGGTATGGCTTTTCCCACATCGTGCCTGCTCTCCTCCCTCCAACACAGTATAGGTCATCCTAGAACTATGTATGCTTAGTAAACTTTGTTCTATTAACAAAACAAAACGAACAAAAAAACACCTCTTTTAAGTAAGTATTGAATAAATATTAGTTAACATGGATAATTGACCATGACATATCAGAGCTGTTTGGTTTTGGTTTAATGGTATTTAAAAGCAAAGCGACAGCTTATTTCTTTACTTTGGTGAAGGCTTTGGACAGGAAAGTCGTTAGTAAGGTCTTGATCTGAAAAATCATTGTAAGAAAGTATTACATATGTTGATTTTCTTTTTGATGCAGGTTTCGGCAACCATCGCTATTACATATCCTTCTTATTTTTTCTTTCCGTCGTGTGTAACTGGATTATATATGAATCTTTCATATGTAAGTATACATTTTTCTTACAGCAAGCTCATGCACCCACTTCCACACACACTTTTCCTTATGAACTCTTGTATAGCACGTTCTGGCTGGATGACTATAAACTATACCCCTAATAAAAAAGAAACGGATGCCTGTAAGACTCTCGGTGTTGGGAAGCTGCAGGAAATGTTAGAAGAGGTTTGTTGTCAATACCTTTGAAGAGATTCTACTCTAACATGACCTTGATAAATTAGAAAAATGGTTAAAAGTACAAATTTATTTAAGGCAAGTGCAGATTTATCCCCCTGTGAAAAGAGGAAAAATCAGCTGCTCAGGTACAAAGCAAGTGAAATGATAAGTAAATAAAAGTGTGTATGTTGGGGCGGGGGAGATTGGTGGTAGAGAAGTTGGGGGACTTAGAAGGGTGTCACAGTAATTAAGGAACAACACTGAAAGCACACATCCTTTAATAAACTCGGGTCACAACTTATAACTGATCTGTAACATCATTGAAAGGTTGGAAATAACTTGGAAGAAAATATTAGATCACTTATTCTGCATCCCTGAGAAGGGAAAATAACTTTTGAGTAACAGTGTAAAGGCGGACTCCAGGGGTCTCATATAGGGAGTGACATCCAGCTGTTCCAAGGTGATCAACTAAGAACAGGTTTAAATTGAAGCAAGAAGGATTTTGGTAGCTCCTGAAAATTGCATAACTGTGTTTTTCAAACCTTAGAATAGGTTACCTAACTGGGAAAACCTATAGTGCTTATAGTTTATTGTGATTTTGTTTAACTGTTCATTATTTATTTTGAAAGCTTTGGGAGAATTTGGCTCTAGAGGCAGAGAGAGGCTTCACTGCTGATCTGTTTCTATCCCCCCTTCCTGTTATATTTATGCTCAAGTCTTGTATTTTGCCAGTGAAATAGTAATTTGTTGCTTGAGCTAAACTCTGGAATGATTCAGGAAGACACTAAGAAAGTTTTTTTCCTATGGTTTTTTTCTTTTTCCTTTTATCATTCCAAGCTCTATCCCTCCGCCCCTTCCTGTTTAAATTTTGTTTATTGCCCTAGCCAGTGTGGCTCAGTGGTTAGAATTTCGACCTATACCAAAGGGTCACAGGTTTGATCCTGGTCAAGGGCACGTACCTGGGTTGCAGGTTCAATCCCCAGCCCTGTTGGGGCCCATGCAGGAGGCAACCAATTGATGTGTCTCTCTCACATCAATGTTTCTCTCTCTTCCCCTCCCTTCCACTCTCTCTAAAAAAGCAGTGGAAAAAATATCCTCAAGTGAGGAGTAACAACAACAAAAAATTTGTTTGATTTTTTGGAAGATAGTTGCTTCTACACTGTCCCCCAGCCTCCCAGCTCCCCTCCCCCGAAACATCTAGTATTACAAATTTTGTTTGGTTTGGGGTTTCATTCTTAGAGATTGTTAATATCTTTGTGAAATGGTTTCCTTTTTGCCCTCCTATAGGCATGGAGAGGACTTCAGTTACCTTGCCAGACCCTTCCCCACCTGACACCTTGGGTGTCTAATCACTAGGGAATGCTTTTGTGTTTCAGTATAACTGTCACCATCTCAAATGGATCTAATAGTCAGAAAGTTGTGATCCCTGATCTCAGTTCTTGTCAAAGGCCATCAGCAATCCTGAGCATTGGAATTTAAAACCTCTTAGATTATGTCCTGTAGTGTAAGAAATAAAAGATTTTTTTGACAGTGCTTCTTTCTGTTGAAAGAGCTGCCCTTTGAAGGCCTGACATTAAAGCATATTCCTGGAAAACCTTTTTAAGCTGGCCCATGGAGCAACTTGTGCCTTGGACTCGATCCTAGGGAAAAGGAGCCAGATTTTACACCACTCTTGTCTCTCCCCCTCCTCTCTCGCCACTAAAAATAGTCCCCTTTGTTTGGTGTCTATGTCCAGCATAAGACTGTATTGATAAGGACAGAAGTGATTTTCCATCACATTCATTCTTTCCAAGTTGCTTTCTTATGACATGCATTGGTTCTTCCCTCCTCTTTGTCTTTATTCTTTGGCTCTGAACCAATTTTTATACTATGTTTTGTTTCTTAAGAATGATCCCACCTTTAAATTCACTTACAACTATGTAGACTAGTTGAACATGTTTTGTTACTTTTATCCAATTTTTATTTTGACAACATTATTTTTTACACTGAATGAGGACATTGTGTCTTTTATCATTATTTCACAGACAGGAAAAATGAACTTTAAAAAAAAGTGCTCCATTTTTCTAATGCGTCCTCACTGTCCTCCCACTTCCTTTGTTTACCGTTACCACTCCTGTGGCTAGAGCCCTGCTGTACCCCCTCCCTCCCGGGCCACCCTGTTGCAGCTACCTCTGGCTCTGTACAGCCACCACCCACTTCGTCTTGTAAGGTCTGTTTTCAGGGTGGGCAGTAAGTAACCGAGAGTGTCAGCATTGCACAAGTTACAGGGAGAAAGGTCTTAGATCCTTGCTAGAAAGAACATTGTAACTATCAGAGCTGTATAAAGATGAAAACAATTGGCTTGGAACAATAATACACTTTCCCTATCATTAGCCAGTGACCACCTGATAAGAATGTAGTACATATTAAATTGCATCTAAGATAATGTGTGTGGCCACTCACAGCCATATCTTTGATATTAAATCTGAAATCAGTTCTATGGAAACTGTCATGCTGTGTTATCCAAAAAAAAAAAAAAAAATTCCCAGAGGAGAGCAGTAGAAATCCATAAGCTGACAGAAAGTAGATATTCTTCCCACTCAGCTGTTTTCTCTGCCTGCTGGTAGAAATTATATTCTTTTATGTCATACCAGGTGCATGGGATGCAGCTTTCTGTGCTGTCCCAGTGAGAAGCTCTACAGAGTGTAATTTGCCTTGTTACCTTTATTGTTGCTGTTTGATGATTGCTGTTAGAATGCTTCTGGCATTTATTCATGAAAGATAGCTGGGAATTAAATGATACTAAAAAAAATAGATGTTTGGGACAAAAATGGGCAGACAGTTGATAGTAAAGTCATGGACTCGTTCCTGTCCCAGGAGCTCATAAGTGTTGTTTTGGGAAACTGTCTGAAACCACTTACCAGATCATCAGAGGCATTTATGAAACCTCAAGGTACAAATCTACAGAATTCTCATTTCAAAAATAGTTTGCCCTTTATTAACAGTCACAGTGCCTGTAAAAGTCATTGGCTTTAATAAGCTTGAAGGTCTGTCTGTTCCCTTGTTTCTCCTGCTTCCGACCTACATTCCCTTACTGCTGCTCCTAGCTGCAGGGCTTAGAGGTCAGTCTCATGAAGGCCATAGTGAAGTCTTCTCTTTTTTAAAACAAAAATTTTTTTTTCTTTACTGATTTTAGAGAGAGAGGAAGTGAGAGGGAGAGAGAGGTAGAAACATCTATGAGAGAGAACATCGATTGGCTGCCTCCTGCATGCCCCCCACTGGGGATCGGGCCCACAACCTGGGCATGTGTCCTGACCTGGAATTGAACCTGTGACCTCTTGGTGCATGGGTTGACGCACAACCACTGAGCCACAACTGGCCTGGCGAAGTCTTCTCTTTTAATTGGCATATAAATAGGTTCTCCTGGGGAGAAACTGAGCTGTGATCATATGAATCTTGCTCTCCGTTCTTTTCCTGGGGGCATCTTTCTGAGAATTCCCTCACGTGGCCTCTTTCCCTGTGCAGGATGAATTATGGTGCAAATGCAGTATACCCGGTAGCTGCAGGCTCTTAGCTTGTGTTCCAGTGGTATCTAGGTGCTTAAAGGGTTTCTTGTGCCCAGAGCAATGGCCTGTTGATCGGAACCTTAATAAGAGTTTATATTTAGTTCTATGATGGCCCATTTCTTGCTGTAACGTGGATACAATAGAGAATTTTCTAGGACAAATATTTATTAAATATAATCATTCTCAGTTGTCAAGTCCTTGAACAGTTAACTTCTTTGGCCAGCACATTTTATGCTGAATGTGCTGATTTTAGTGATGGTTATATGGACATTTTTTTGCTTTTTTCCCTTCACTATCAACTACCAATGCCGTGTTATCATAGCTTTAATTAATAGTAAGGTACCGGTTTTTTTTCATCTTTGTTAGGGAAGCTGGGATTTGGAAGATAAAATCTTAAAGTTGGGTTCTGATTTGTGCCATCGTGTCTTCTTTTGCCTTTTCCCTAAATGGAACTGCAGTGGGTTTATCTTCTTGCATAATAATCACTGGTTTGTTGCCTTTTTAAGTAATGGGTGTCTTTTTATGAATTCACAGATTGGTCAAATCATTGCGCCACAACATTCAGAGAAGATGGACTGTGGACCTACCTCAATCAGATTGTGGCTTGTTCCCCTTGGGTTTTATATATCTTCATGCTGGCAACTTTCCATGTATCATGGTCAACATTTTTATTATTAAATCAACTCTTTCAGGTATTTATTTCTCTTCTTATAATACCTTTGGGTAAAATTTCCAGTAACCTGTACTAAGGTAGAAAGACTTTAATTTTAAATCAGAAGACTTCGTTTCTAGTTCCATCTCTGTCACTTTCTCTGTGGGTCTAGGCATGTCATTTGACTCTTGAATTTCAGTTTCCTTGTTTGTAAAATGAGGATAATAATGCCTGTCTACTCTCAGGAGGGTTTAAAGGTTAGAACAATAAACGGTTAGTGTTGGCCCTAGGAGTTACCTAATCTAATCTCTATTTTACAGAGGTACAGAAGTGAATTGAATTATTCAAGGTCATCCAGTGAACATGAAACTTAGATCTTCTGACAGTCCCATTTAAGGTCTTTTTCCGTCATGCAATTAAAATATATGGTGTGTGAACGCATGGTATAAACTGTAAAGCATTATGCAAGTGTGAGGTGATTATTCTCCCTCACTTTTTTCAGTCCTTTTGTTATCCTTATTATTATGCAGTACTCAAGTGGATAGAAGTGGGGAAGAAATGAGAAACACACCACTAACCAATGGACATGGTAATTGCACTTCCAGAGAAGGTCATGGCCATTGGAAAGTTCAGGCTCCGGGACCAGTAGTCACCTTCAGCTTTCTGTGACATCTCTGTCCCTTCCCTGCTGCCTGCCTTCCCTGTGAGAGACCCTAACTCACTGTTGCTGTGGCCTGCCGCATGGAATGGACAGTCATGATCCATCTGTGCGTGTACTGCAAGACTTGAGATAATTAGAGCATTACTCAACAAAAGCAAAATGCATTCCACTTTTATGGGGAAGTAACCAATTCTAAGTAATAATCATAAATTTTAAAATAGGAAAACTGCTAAGGAAAGGAATTAAGCTAATAATACTGACTGAACTGAAGTTTCTTAACATTCATCCTAAATTCCTATCCCTCTGATGTCTACAGACTCAGGCAGCAAGAATGGATATTAGCATCAGTGATTATTAATAGTAATTACTATCATTTATAATATCTAATATTTACATATGCTTTACATATTCCAAAGTGCCTTCCCATCTGTTTCCTCACAAACATTTGGGATGTAGACTGTGCCAAAGGATTATCTCCTCCATTGTATGGATGAGCAAACTAAGCCTAAGAGATGCTGAGTGCTTTGCTTATGGCCATAGAGCTAGTAAGAGGAGTTAGATGGAGAACCTAAGACTTGAGATATCAGTTCTAATTCTCTTCTTCTTTTCTAGACTCTTAGAACAAGTACAAGTATGTGAGGTTATAATAATCTTAATTTTAAAAAGAAAGGTTAATATATGTGTTTATATATTATAAGGCAGGAAAATGGACTCAGTGTTTTGAATAGCTTTCAAATATAGAAATTCAGAGCAAGGTTGTTTTCTTAATAAACAAAGCAACTCAGTTATTTGAAGCCTTTCATTTCCTGAGTGCTCAGGTGAGTCGTGGTTTTGACTGTGGCCAGTCAAACTGAGCGTATGGACTGTTAGTTAGGACCATGGGCTGTATGTGTCCTCATACCGACCGAGGTGTCAGTCCCAGTTCTGCCACTTTCTAAGCTGTGTGGCCTTGGACCAGTTACTTCACCTCTGCAAATCTCTGCACTAGGTATTTTAAATATATTATCCCAAATCCTTAAACAATTGAATGAAGATGATAATGTCTGTTTTAAAGATAAGGAACTTGATGTTTGAGTTGTTTTGAGGATTAAACGAGATGACTCAGTAAATAGTAGTGTTTATAATGACATAGGAGTTTTTAAGTTACCTTAATTCTTTCCTTTCCCCAAATATAAGGATTTAAATATTCTTTACTTCAGATTATTTACTGTTTCATTTGGCTATTTTCAAAGAGATACTAAGAAGAATACACAAGTTGAGATAATTGCACTGATACTGACCTAATATTGTTTTATTTACCTAAAAGTTGCATGCTGAATTTATTGAGAGTCTAAACATGGCCATAAGCCATGGCTTGAATTACTAAAGCAATTATTTCACAACTCTTATTAAGTCAATGCACTGTGCTTTCTTGAAGGTTAATAAAATCAGGCAATAAAAAAAAAAATGCCCAGCTACTAGATTTATATAGGAGAGTCTACTTAAAGCTGCTGAATCTTTGCCTTCACCTTGATCTTTGGTTAGAAGCCTAGGTGATACTGTTTTGGGGGGAGTATTACATGTTTTCCAGTGTCCCATGATGCACTGCTAAGAGTTATGGAGCCTTGATGTGGTATTTTTCATGTACCTCCCAACCTTTTTCAGATTGCTTTTCTGGGACTGACCTCCCATGAGAGAACCAGCCTGCTGAAGCAGAGCAGACGTATGAAGCAGCCATTGTCCCTCAGGAGGACACCATACAAGTAAGTGAGATCTGTTCTTTCCACCAAGTCCTATGGAAGATGCAAGCGTAGCCAGCTGCTGCCCAATCCCGTGCCACCACCCACGGCCATGCTCCTGTGCTCTGACTTGCTATCTGGTAGAGTTGACCCTCTTTTTTCTTGGAGGCCTCAGTGACAGGAGATGAGTGGTAAGGTCATGAGCCCCAGGGTGGTAAGAATTTGGGATTTAGTCTACTGGACTCAGCACAAATAATAAGTGACTTTGAAGTTTTGCCAAGATGGGGAATCTCTCCAGTCAAGCCACATGGTCACAAGGTTGCATATTGCTGGCATGAAGTCAGTGTGAGATAATTAAGCATGTGGCTGAGAAAGCCAGCCACAAGGCTGTCTGTAGAAAGCGTTAGATTGTGAGTTTTGCCAAGATTTTCAACCTGTTTTTCTATCACCAGTAATTATTTTAGTCCTTTGCTTCATGTGCCCACCTGTGTCAGGGAGAAGCTAGTTTTTCAGGTTTGGGATGTTCTTCCTAGAGCATTGGTTGTATAAACCTGTCCTTAGTTGACAATGAGCGTTTGTAGGAAAGTCATCATCTTAAGATAGAACCATCAGGCTTTGAAGCTTATCTCCCTGTCACATATATGGGGTCTTGGAGGCTGGGAGTGCTGCGGAGGTGACCCAGAGTCCTCCAGGGAGTTGAGTGCTCACGGCATATCTCATGAGCAGTCTATTTTAAAGCACATTTGTGGTACAAGATGAAACTGTTAAGCTGTTAGACAAGGAAATCAGAGCCCGGGATGTGACTGATGTGTGTTTAGAGAGGAAAGAAAGGGACTTAATTGGGAAGAGGTGGCTAAAGTGATGGAGAGGGGAGAGTAGTGTTAAACTTGTGATGATTGTTTCAGACTGGCAGTGATAATAGTCAAGTCCCTTTCTTGGTGGTTTAACCAGAGGAATAAATATTTACTTCACTAAAGTATGGACGCCTTTGTGGTAGAGGTGAATTTTAAGCTGAGCCTTGAGAGTTGTGGGGCAGGCATGATGGTGATGGGAGGAAGGGCATGCCACACCCTGGAGAAGAGTCTCACAGAGGGACAGAGGTGAGAGCTGGGTGTGTTTGGGAATTGCTGAGTAATGGCAACATAAACTGGAGGAGCTAACAGTAAGGGCTTGAAGCTACTTTGGATCTAGCTTCCAAATCCTGCCCAAACCAAAGGTTTGTCTTGTTTGTCCTCCCCTAAGCGCCTTTACTCACTAACTGGGCCTCTGAAGTCCCAGCCTGTCTCTTCACGGCCACCCCGTCCATTCCATGTAGTCAGCCTTCCTCCTAAGAAGCTGCCTGCTGAGTAGCGATGGTACTTTCCTGACCATGCTCACTAACCAGCAGCAGCGGCACAAGCATCCGCACTTACAGATGTGTTTCGATGTGTGTGGGGGTTGGGTTAGGCTTGAAAGATAGGGCATCTGCATAAAGTCAGTTCCTCACAACTGGAATGGATAGTATTCAGGACTAATGGAGGGAAGGTGATGCTGAAGACTGTTGCAGTCAGCAAGGCTCCAAAGGGGAACTGCTAGGACTTCAGAGGCTGAGGCTCACCTGTGGAAAGGGTGGAGCGTGCGCGTTCCAGGGTAGAAGAACGGCCCATGCAGTTATGGTCATGGGAAAAATAGAGCCAGAGCAGCTGCAGCAGGAGGGTTATAAAGAGAGTTTGGGAGCTAACTCCTGAGGAACCTGGGACTTCAGTGTGTGGGGCCTGCAATACACAGATGAGGAATTGGGTTTGAGCTTCTGGGCAGAGGAGTGTCTTTAAAGGGTTTTGATTGGGAGGTGAAGGGCAATGAATTCATCAGAGTTTTGGGGGACTAGACAATCTCCAGTATGTAAAATGAATTGAAAGGTATTGAGACAGACATCATTTAGAGAGCTACACAGAAGGTTTAGAAAAAACCCATGTTGTTGACTATTTTTTTCTGGCCTATCTGGCCTTTGAGATAATCAAGGCCTGGAGTAGGACAGTGGGAATGGAAACTTATTGATGGCAGTGACCATTCCAGTGAGTGGGAGACCCAAAATGAAGGTTTTTAATTGCTGGGCAGAGGCCAGGGACTCTCAAAATTAGGAATTCGGTTCCGGAACTGGAACTGGGCTTCTGTTTTAAGGTCTCATAAGCCCAATAACTGATTTACCTCTGGATTTCTGTAGGATCTTCAAAGGACGTTGCATGTTGTAGACTTTCAGTGAATGTTTGTGGTATGAATGAATGCTTGTCAAGAGCTACACGGGAAATGTAGTAAGACATGTTCTCTTCCTTTCTTGGCAGCCTTGGGTTCACACAGAACCTCGCAGATTTCTTTCAGTGTGGCTGCTTTGGCTTGGTGAAGCCCTATGCAGTAGACTGGACGTCACAATACACCATGGTCTTTCACCCAGCCAAGGAGAAAGTTCTTCGCTCAGTCTGAAGCAAAACAACCCCAAGCTCTCACTCTGGTTTGTTTGTGTTCATGTTCATGCCCTGTGGTGTACAAGTGAAGATGCAGAGTTCACCTAAGCCCAGAGGAAAACACGGGTGGTTTTAAAAGCCATTTGGTGAAAACAGAAGTTATTGATAAAGGCATTATACTTTTTTAGATTTAGAAGGAGCAGTCTTGGCAGACATCTAAAAAAAAAAACAAAAACTTTTATATTTTTTACAAATGCAAGTTACTTTTTGGGGGGATACTATTCACTAATTATGGATAAAATTTGGTATTTTCAGATACTTTATTGGCTGTTTCAAAATAGTCTGTTCTTTAAACTTGTAATTTTTGATAAATTATTTGTCTTTGTTTTATCTATAAATATGTAAAAATATATTTAAATAGATATACTGTTTTGCTTTCACACAATAAAAAAATTTTTTGTAGTTGTTTTGTAGTTTCTGACACAACACTTCTCGAATCTTAAATTGAGAAAGGTATGTATAAGACAAACTGATTCATGATTCCCGCCATGAGTTGAGATCACTCTTAACACCAATAAGCAAGATTTAATTTAGTTTTCTTACTTAGAAAATTGAACATAAGAAGTCTTAAAGATTACTTATCATTTTTACTTAGTACCCTGAAAATATTAGACTCACATGATTATAATTGCTAATTTCCCTCGTTCTGGAGGAAATGCTAATCAACTTTACTCTTGGTATTGTATGTATATGCCCTTGGGCATGTTGCCGCCTTGCTGAAAACCCTTCTATGGGTTCCCATTGCTCTCGGGTAAAGCTAAAAGCCCTAGTAACCTACCAGGCCCTGAATAACAGAACCTTGTGTTGTTTACCAGTTTCACTCTGGACCAAGCCTTGTACTCTAACCAGATTCATTAGTTCTTATACAGAGCCTTTGCAGATAAATTAAAATCTAAAGAAGTTTGTATCTTTTCCAAGGTCACGTAGGTGCTAACTGGGGTAGCCACTCTAGAGCCCCAGCAACCTAGAATACTGCCTGATACGTATGTGTTCAATAAATATTTGAACTTGGATTAATGCAGGGTGTGATCTGATCAGAACTGAGTTTGAAGACTGATTCTCAGTTGGGGGACAGAAGGACTCTTTCAAGCTATATCCTTTCTCCCTTCCTTTCTCATTTAGATATCTAATATATATCTTAAACTTAACACGTCCACAATTGAAGCTGGCCTGCTGAGTATCCTACCCTCACCCACACAGATAAAAAAATAGATACAAAAAATAGATAAAAATAGAATAAAACATATAATAAATTTAAAAATAAAAGTGAACAACCCTGTTCCCTACCCTTAGTCATCCCCCTATCAGTTGATCGAAAACTCCACCCTTTCAATTGCTCAGGCCAAAACCTTAGAATCTTTTCTCATAATGTCCCAGGTTCATTTCTTTAAGAAATCCTGTTGGCTCTGTCTCTCAGATATGTCCAGCACTGAACACCGTCGGCCACCATTGCTGCTGTAGGTGCGCGGTACCATCACCTCTGGTTTATGCTCCTACACTTCTCTTACTTGGTCTCCTTCCACCCTCACTGGCTCCGAGCAGCCGGAGTGATCCTTGTAAAAGACACGTTGGCTCATGTCACTCCTCAGCACGGAACCCGCCCACAGCTCCTCATTCTACCCGCGGGCGAGCCAAAGCCCTGACAGTGGCCTGCAGCACCCTATGGGATCTGCTGCTTCTCCCACGTCCCCCTTGCTGATCCCACACCCCTGCCAGGCAAGCTTTTCCCTAGGCCTTTGCCAGCCTGCTCTGCCTGGCATCCTCTTCCCCCTGATACCCACAGGGCGAGGTGCCTTTCTTCCCAGCTTTATTCAGTATCAGCTTCTTGATGAGGCCTGTGCTCACCAACATTTTGTAAGTTGTCATGGCCTTCTCTTGCACTCTACCCCCTCTTCACCCTACTCTATATTTGTTTTCTGTAGCACTTACCACCTTCTAACATATAATTTAGTGTGTCTACTGTACACTGCCTCCCTCTCCAATCCGTAGACTATAAGGTCCACGGAGGAGCTTCATTTTTTTCACTGATGTATCCTGAGACCTAGAATATTGCCTAGCACATAATATGTGTTCAATAAATATTTGAGTTGATCTGTGGAATGAGTTTGTTGAATGAATTGAAGGATTTTTAAGCAGGACGTGATGTGATCAAGAGTTGCATTTGAGCCCAGCTGATGTGGCTCAGTGGACTGAGCATCGTCCCATGGACTGAGAGGTCCTGGTTCGATTCCCAGTCAGGGCACATGACCGGGTTGTGGGCTCAATCCCCAGTAGGGGGCATGCAGGAGGCAGCTGATCAATGTTTCTCTTACATCAGTGTTTCTATCTCTCTCTTCCTTTCTAAAAAATATATATATTTAAAAAAGAGTTGTATTTAAAGACTGATTCTCAACTCGGGGATAGAAGGACTTCAAGTTATATCTTCTCTCTTCTCATCAACCGCTACCAAGGAAGTCTTCTCAACTCATGGTCCATAGACAGTTTACATCAGAATCACAGGCTGGGGTGGGGGGGGTGACATCCAGAATCATGTGTTCGAAGTTTAAATTCTTCACCTCAGACCTTCCAAATCAGTGTCTGAGAAGTGAGTTCTGGAATCCAAATTTTCTTCAGGTTCCCCAGGTGATTCTTCCTTGCACATGCACACTTTGAGAATCATTTGACGTCCTTGCAGGCTATCCAGTGGAAAAGTCTAGAAGGCAGCTGGAAAGAGGCCAGAGTCATCTGCACAGATGGATGAGATTGTCACATGAGAGAGGTAGAAAAATGAGATGAAAAGGAAAAGGGGAGTTGCCCTCCTTAAAGGAAAACATCAATTTGAAAAAGATCCCAAAGGTGACAATCATTACAAACTGTAAAAAGTGTGAGAGAGGAGAAGGGCAGGAACACAACCTTAGAGGATATGGATTTGGAGAACTGGAGGAGGGGGAGAGAACCGGGAGGGGGTTGACTAAGAGGATAATCGAGAGTGCTGTCATGGGATTCAAGGAGAAGGATTAATTTCAGAGAGGAATCAGCCAGTGGTCAGGAGCAAAGGAGAGGTGAGAAAACCAGCTGAAGAAAGACCAGAGAGTTTATGGTTAGGTGGTGGGGTGGGGTGGGGGTGAAGAGGGGGCTGGGGAGCCAGAGGTTGAGATACTAAGGACTAAGTGGACTCTAGCCTCACCGTTTGGCTCTGAAAGGAGAGAAGAAGGCCATAGCTTGGAGGTGAAAAGGTTTTGTTTTCCCTTTGTTTTAAAAGCTAAGACAAACCTGATCATGTCATTCGGGGCCAGAGGAATGTGACCATTAGGCTCTCTTGCTGTAACTTCATTTCTTTTCCCAAGTACCTGGATAGCCGCGTTGGAAACAACACATTTGAATCACTTTCACAAATACTGGGCAAAATTCTAATGCTGCTTCCTGTGATGTAAATGAACTGGATGGACACTGAACAGTGAGAAGTGGAGTATCTCAGATAGAACACATCCCATGTTTCAGGTGGGTGTTAGTTAAGAGAGTTAATGCTATAACACACCTCTCCTAAATCTCAGGGGCGTAACACAGCATAAGGTGTATTTCTCCCTTTTATGTCAGTCCATCCAGTTGTTAGCAGGTATTCCTCCATGCAGGGACCCAAGCTCCTTGCCAACCTGGTGGCACCACCATTTCCTAAGGCCTCAGCGTCCACTGGGCCTTCTACATCCACAGGTGTGGAGAGAATGGAGACTTTCCTGGGGGTCTTGGGGGTCAGACCTCCACCAGCCAATTGAGTCCCGTGTCCCAGCGTCTGGTTGGGGAGCGCGGGAGACGTAGTAGAACAGTTTGCCTGAAGCAGGAGAAACGAAGACCGCTGAACCACAGTAAGGGTCTTTGCTTTGTTTGTTCTTTTCCAAGGTCCTTCACTCCGGTAGATAATAAGCTCTTCTTTGAAATTCTCTCAGAATTTGCATTTACTGCTACCTCCACTCTCTTCCACTTCACTCACTCAAGTGTTCGTGAAGCGCCCGCCCTGTCGAGCACGGTGAAGGCGAGCGAGCCACATTCTCACAGCGGGGCAGGAGGAAATTCAACACTTCAATGCAGGGAGACAATGCTGTCATTATACACTGGCTGTGGAAACAGGTGGGTTAATTCTCAGGTCGTTCAGCAGAGATTGCACAGAGGAGATGGCATTTGACCTGTGACTTGAGTTCGCCAGGCTAAGGAGTTGGGTGAGAGGGTAAAGATGGAGGGACTTCCATTTTCCTGACATTCCAGGCCAAAGGAGCAGCGTTAGCAAAAGCATGACGGCGTGAGAACTTGGCACATTTGGAAAGCCTCAAGCCTTTGAGTATAGGGAGAGCTTATGTGGAAGACATTGTCCAAACCTAAGTTGGAGGGGTAAATCCAAGGCCAATTCATGAAAGTCCTTATACGGCATGCTGTGATGGGCTAAACTGTATCCCTTCCTCCAAATTTATATGTTGAAGTCCTAACTCCTAGGACCTCAGAATGGGACTGTGTTTGGGGATCGGGTCTTTACAGAGGTAATTAGATTAAAATGACGTCATTCCAGTGCTCCCTGATCCAACATGACGGGTGTCCTTAGAAAAAGAAACTATTAGGACACACACACACACACACACACAGAGGAGACTACGGGAAGACACAGGGAGAAGGTGGTCATCCGCAAGCTAAGAAGAGAGACCTCAGAAGAAATCAACTCTGCCAACGCCTTGACCTCAGACTTCTAGCCGCTGGAGCTGAAAATGTCATTTCTGTTGTGTAAGTCACTCAATCCGTGGTACTTTGTTATGGAAGCCTAGCAGACTGACACACATAGCAAAGAGCAGGAATGGAGGGGATGTGTTCTAGAGACATTTTAGAGTCAGAATCAGAGGCTTGCAATGTGAGGCAAGGGAGCAAAGCTAAGGATGACCAGAGTTTTTAGCTTCAGCCTGAAGTGTCTAGGGTGGGGGCCCTCCTTCCAAAGGGCCAGGGTAGTGTATTGCTTTTAAGTCGGTTCATGTTAAAGGGGACTTGATTTAGTTAGTTCAGTTGATCACTGGTGTTATTATTTGACTGACAATGATGGAATCTCTTATAAAGCTCTGGCAAAGAAGTTAACAAATTAAAAATATATGGTCCTGTGCTTCCTTCCGCAGAGAATGTAAAATGCGTATCCTCAGGCTGTTTGGGTGGAACTCAGTGGCTGAATTGCCCCAGTGAGAGTCTCGGACAAGTAAAGCATACGTTGACGTGAGGGAGAAACATCTATTGCTCGTCTCCCATGCATGACCCGGCCAGGGATTGAACCCAAGACCTAGGTATGTGCCCTGACCTGGAATCGAACCCATGACCTTTTGGTTTGCAGGATGATGCTCCAACCGAGCCACACCAGCCAGGGCTGCATTTTCTCTTTGAAAGTGGAATGGGCCACAGCCTCTGCTAGCTCATGTTTCTTTCTGAATCATTCTATTAATGCCAGTCAAATGTAGAAAGTGATCAGGTGTAATTGCATTTTAAGAATCAAAAAATAAATAGATGAATAAGTAATGAAGTCAGTGCAGGGCCTTGACCATGACAGCATGTAAACATCCCTGAATAAATGCTCATTTTAAAGAAAGCATTCTTGGGACTTGAGCATAGAAAAACCCATGGTTTACTAGAGTGCTTCATGATTTTTATCAATAGATTTTTTTAACTTATCTTTATTGTTGAATGTATTACAGATGTCCCCCCCTTTTCTCCCATTGACCCCCTCCTCCCCAATCCTGCCCCCTCCTGCCTTCCCCACACTGTTGTTTGTGTCCATTGGTTATGCATGTATACATAGAAGTTCTTTGGTTTATCTCTTTCCGCCCCCACTTCCCTTTGAGGTTCATCTGTCTGACACTTCGTGGGGGCTGGGGGGATGGGTGGAAAAGATGAAGGTATCAATAGATTTTTTAAAATATGTTTTTATTGATTTTTAGAGAGAGGAAGGGAGAGGGCAGAGAGAGAAATGTCAATGCGAGAGAGGAACATCGATTGGCCGCCTCCTGCATGCCCCCCACTGGGGATCAGGCCCACAACCTGGGCATGTGCCCTGACCGGGAATCGAACCGGCGACCTCTTGGTGCATGGGTCGACGCTCAACCAGTGAGCCACAGTGGCCAGGGCTATCAACAGATTTTGATTTGTTTTCATTTACTCCAAGTGATTCAGAATTGCATGGTGGTGGGAGAGAAGCTGCGGCGGTTGAAAGCGGGGCCAGAGAAAACACACACACGCGAGCCACAGAGAACTTGCTGAGGAGGCAGAGAGACGGCTTTAATTGGCTGCATTTCATTTGCGAGGCTGGCAACTTGATGGAAGGGAAATTTTAAGGAAATTGCTAAACCCTCAGGAATTGTGCCAGAATAAAAGAAAATCATCCTCATATCGTTTATGACACAGAAGACAACACCACATTCCCTTTTCTGGGTTTTCACAAAATGTGTGACATTGCAACTCCTGTGATAGGACAAAAGGATCTGCTCTTCAGCAGTTTCGTCCGGTTTGATTTTCCTTTTCAAACCTGCTGCCGAGTTGTCTGTTTCCACCCGGACCCCGTTTTCTTCTCCGTTAGCCGTGTCTAGGAGGACGCTCAGCTGACAGATTCGGGAAGACTGCTTTCCTTGCGCCTGTGTGTCCTCGCGCCTTCCCAGCGGACACCGAGATGTAGTATAGCCTAGTTTTGTTTGTTTGTTTGTTTTTCAATCCTCACCCAAGGATATTTTTCCATCGATTTTTAGAGAGAGTGAAAGGGAGGGAGGGAAGGACAGAGAGAAACATTGATGTGAGAGAGACTCACCAATTGGTTGCCTCCTGTATGACCCCGACCAGGGCCAGGGATCAAACCTGCAACCCAGGTACATGCCCTTGATGGGAATCGAATCCCAGACCCTTCGGTCCGAGGGCCAACACTCTAACCACTGAACCAAACTACATCCTAGTTTTTTGAACTACCTCTCTGTTTTTAAAAACATCCCTATATTTGAAAGAAAAGATCCAAGACGCACAAGGTGCTGATAAAGCATTTATTACATTACCTCTCCCATCCCAGGTATCATAAATGATAGAACACTTGTGACAGATTGACTCTTAATAATTTTCTTCCAAAGATCTCTTCTAACTCTAGGTAAAGACTGATCACTTCTGAAGAGAAGCACTGTCCGACGACCAACGAGAGGGTGTTTGGGGAAGGGTGTCCCTCTGGACAGGATCGCTTGGGAAGTGTTTCAAGCTGATGGAAGATCTGAGAATGGGTACACTTTTCACTCTTTCTTTTCCACTTGTTGTGTGAGGCCTCCAAACCCAATACCTGTAGGGCCAAAATTTTTGGCATAGCAAACTGTGGAGGGAAACAGGATGGGCGAGAGAGAATGGGTTGGTTAGCACTGTTGTTTTAGTTCCTTCTGTTTGGATACAGTCCTTTCACCTGTGAGAAGCATCCTTTTGATAAACATTTATAAGAATTTGTAAGTAAATTGAACGCTTTACTTTAGATCCTCTAATAAACATTGTTCTTTGCACTTCACTGTGTACACAGACATTTTCTCATTTGAGTCGACACAGTCTGGCTCCTGACTGCCTGCCCAGCCCTGTCCCCACTGCCTCTTGCCCCTCCAGGCGATAGAACGATGCCCCAACTTTGGGGCCTTTGCACTCACGGCTTCCTGTTCCTGGATGCCCCCTCCCAAACCCACATTCATCCTTCAAGACCCAGAGGAAGCTTGAGCCCTGAGAAGCCTTCCCTCCACCCCAGGCTGATCTCTCGCCTCTTCCTATGTGACTGCATCGTGTACTGTCTGCTCCTAGAACTTTCCCCCTTGCAAATGCAGTTATTTGTCTACACGTTGATCTCCCTGCTGCTCACAGCAACGTTTTAGGGTTCCATGGCCTTCGAATGCTGAGGACACTCCTGTGTCCTCTACTGCCAGCAGGCAACCATTGCGTCTCATCATGGGAAAAGCTTTGGCAACACACAGCGTTGATTAGTAATGTCCTCCCTCTGGCCCCCCTCTCAGGGTTCCCCTCGCCCAACTCCAATACACACGCCTGGAGATCTTAAGACACCATCATTAACGGAAAGAGTGGGAGGACCCCTCTGAGAAGGAGTAGGCCTAGGAGAGGCCCTGAGGCTGAGGATGTAGTGCCTTGGCCCTAATGCATGCCTTCCCTTTTGTAGCATTGGGAAATTGCTCAGCCTCACTACCTCTCCATGACACAGGGCATCATGGAGGCTGCTGGGGCAGAGCTGCGAGACCAGAAGGAAAACCCTCTGGTCCGTTCTATCTCTGTTAGTAAAGTGATGTGCAACAGTATGCCAGGAAGGAAGGAGGGAGAGAGCAATGGAGGGAGGGAGGGAGGGAGGGAGAGAGGGGAGGGAGGGAGGGAGGGAGGAAAGGAAGGAGGGAGGGAGGAGATATATATATATATATATATATATATATATATATATATATATTTTTTTTTTTTTTTTTTGATGAACTGAAGAGAGGCCAAACTGAGTTCATCCTCCCTAGATCCTCCCTAGTCACCCCTATCTGCCACTCAGGTGCACAGAGGGCTTTCGGGTTTTCAGAAGAGAATGTGATGCTGTTTGTCCGGGCCTGTGGTCTCTTCCAGAAGCAGAATCAGGACTCTGCTTCCTCCTCATCTCTCCCCCAGGCACCCAGCTGCCCTGAACCACTGAGCATTTGCAAGCATCACCCCCCATGTGCTCCGGTGGAGAGGACCAGAGCTGGCTCAGCAGAAGATTGCTTTCCCTTAGGTGGTTTTGCTCCCCATCCTGGCAGCCCGACCCTGCTCAGGCTGAGAGCCGTGCCTCCCAGCAGACACAAGCCTCTTGGTGTGGACACAACTTCTAAGGACGCTCCTCAGGAAAACATCTCAGGAGAGTCTCCGGAATCACTCACCTTTGCAATAAAGTTCCCCGTCTTTGTCAGTGACATTCGTGGACTCTAGACTCTTCCCACAGATGGCGCAGCGAAAACAGGTCTTGTGCCAAGGCTGAGGGGCACAGGAGAGTTACATATTTACTGTGGTGGGCAGCGTATTCTGCCATGTTCTCTGCCCCAGCAGCCGCACACAGAGGACTGCCACTGTCCTAGCCATTCCTGCACCCAGTCGGCCCCCAGAATCATTTTCCAGGGGTTTGAAGAAAATGAGATGCTATGGACTTGGCCAGCAATTCTCAGAACCCCTAAAAATCAACGTATCAATGTGATTTCCACATGTATTCCTTCAGAACAGACTAGAAGACCCAGGATTAAACTGGAGACAGAAACTGGACTTGGGACAGTAGGTAACATGGAATATAAAGGTAAAGAAGAAGAAAAGAGAATAAGGCAGTTGTCCCAGTAGCTCAACCTCCTTTTAACTCTGTGTTTCTGGTAGAAAGCGTGCATGGCTGGGATCATCCAGATCTCCTGCCTTCTGCACATCTGCATGTCCACCTGGCACAGCCAGGGGTTCTCGGGTGTCTTCAAATGGCCAGTCTTGGGGTGCACACTGCCCTGGTATTTGAGGTCCGTCACCACTCTCCATGGCCCTTCCACCCCTCGTTTAGTGTAAGCAGGATTTTTTCCTTCCATCAGGCCCAAATCCTTTGGTGAACAGCCTGGCTTCAGGCCCGAAACGGGAGCGTGTAGAACGAGTGTGCGTTACTGTGTCAGACATCTGATGACTGTCCCGATTGCTAGGACATTTGCGAATGAGGATGCTTCTTGATGCTGTGAGGAGTTTGCTCCATGCATCAGCGGTGAAGCCAGCAGCAGACTGAGTTACGTCGTGCTGACACCTTTCTGGAAGGATTGCGGACACTGAAGGGCAGGGAGGCTTATGCATCTTTATCTCCAGAGCTTGTGCTGGGCGCCTTACAGCTAGTGGGCTAATGCTTGTTGCATTTAATTCACCAGTTCCAGCTCCCAAGGGCACTGCAGGTGACTGTCACAGCCGGGACAGTGGGTAGGATGGCTGGCTCCTAAGTGGTCCCTCGGAGCTAAAGAGTCCCTAGTTTCTTCTCTCACCCCTCCCAGCTGATCCAGTGCAGAGAAGCAACTCCCATTTGACTTACATAGAAGTCCTTACCTTGCCACCTGCCATCACCTTCTCAGCAGCATAGACGGACTTTCCGCATCGAGGGCACTTCTCTGACTCTCCGAACTTCGCAGTGAACTTGGAAGGGTTGCTGGTGGTGGCTGGACGTGCTGGCTTCGGGGACCTGAAGGAAATAGACAAATGAACAAAACCTGTTGACCTCCCTTGCCAGACAGTACTTGCTGTGTGACCTTGAGCAAGTTACTTAACTTCTCTGTGCCTCAGACGCCTCATCTGGGAAATGGGGATACTCATGGTGCCTCCCTCACAGAGTTGTTGAGGGGGTTTAAGGAGGTGACATGACAAAAGCATTTAGAACAGTGCCTGCCTGGCACGTAGTAGGGGCTAACATATGTCAGCTATGGTTGGTTTAAACCTTTCCTTTCCATGGCAAAACACTCAGGACGTGTTCCGCGTATGCTAGCTTGTATTGCTGTTATTGTCGTTATTGTGTTGTTACTACTGCCGTGAGTGTTTGGGTTTTTCTGTACCATCTTGAAGCCCACTTGGTCTGCTTTCCAAAATGAGTTGTGAAAATGTTATAGGGCAAGATGGGATCTTGACAGTTGATGCTAAACAAACCAGAGTCCAAGGAGCTGATGTATTCCTCGTCCAAGATAGAGGCACAATAGCAACCCCTGTGTTTCCATATCTTTTGGTGTTTTCTTGTCCATTTATTGCTTGAGTCTCACCATAACCTCCAAAGTAGGCAGGTCTAGTTGGAGGAAAGTGAGGGTTGGAGAGGCAACTGCCCAAGGTCCGGCAGCTCATAAGCAGTGGAGCTGGGATGAAACCGGGGTCTCCAGACTCTTGTGCCTCTGTGCAGCATCATAAGAAAGCCCTAACACGGAAGACTGAGCCTTGGGTAACGCATGGCAGAGAATGCAGTGGGTATCATATTCTTTAAACAGAGTATCCAGTTGGGATTGGGTAATGAGAAAAAATTAAATGACTAATCACACATCCTTGCCCTTTTCCAGGCTCTCCTGTGGGCTCTTCTCTTTGGAAGGGACCAGGTGACTCTCACTGCTGTGTGGGGCAGGCCCTCCTCCCTGAGACACTGCCTCAGTTGGGCTGGGCCTTTCTGCCCACTCCCACACAGAGCTGAGCCCGGCCCCCAGATGGCCAGACAGCAGCTGCAGGTGAGTGGCTGTCAGTCTATGCTCAGTTCTGGGCTGGAGATTGGCGTGATCATCAAGACTGGTGGAACAGACTGGCAGATGGAGGAGGCATGGTAGCATGTCCCAGCTCCCCTAGGATAATGCTGGGAGAAACCTCAGCACTGTTGGCAACAGGCAGCCGGGGAGACCCACAGGACAGTTATAATTGATTGTTTACTCCTGGGGCACACAGCCCAACCCCACAGAACCACTCCCCCTGTGACATTAGTCATCTTACAACCCAAGGGAATAAATCTTTTAGTGACAAACACGGCAAACAGCCATTGCTTCCCTGCCATATTTATGTGATTTACACAGAAAAGCTCAAAGGGAAGAAAAGAGACTCCATGCAGTTTTGCAAAAGTCAAACAATGGAACATCTGTACTTTCTGGGTTTTCCCTTGACGTGCAAACCAAGGGCCATGGTGTAAAAGTAATTGCCCTTTAGAAAGGCAGATCATTTAAAGAGAGTCTTTGGAAAGATGGCACATTGTTAAAACTTGGTCAGACTGAGGATTCCTATTGTTGGCAAGTCGACAATAGAGTTCATTCTCCCATGTCCAGACAGCGTTGCCATGGGAACAGAATGAACTGTCCTGATAACCGGGGCTGTGCGGGCCTGGGAGAAGCGGGGCAGTAACTCACTGTTGCAACTGGAGGCCCAGGTGCTCGCCCGTGTCTGTGCTGAGGCAGCCGGCACCTTGTCCGTACCCGATCCCTTTCGGGCCGTACTTGCGCCCATAGCAGACCTTACAGTAGATCTCTGACTCGTGCGCTGCGACCGTGGTGCTGTCCAGAGCCTTCCTGCAGGCCACTGCCGAAGATAGGAAGGTCAGGGTCGGGGCTAGATTCCTCCCCACTTCCTTGCATCTCTACTCGGGGCCAAGACACCAAGCAGAGGGGCCCCTGGCCAAGAACACAGCTTTGATTCCTGACCAGGGCATCTGTCCTGGGCTGTAGATTTCCGAGGAAATCGGGGCACAGAGAGGGAAATGATGTGCTCAGTGGTACCCAGCTAGAGAGAGGTGGAATTGGAACCCGGTGTGTGGTCTTGGACCAGCAAAGAATGTTGTCCCTGAATTGGAAGAACCTAAGTTCCAGAGTGACTCCCTAAATGACATCAGGGAAGTGTGTGTGTGTGTGTGTGTCTGTGTGTGTGTGTGTGTGTGTGTGTGTGTATGAATGAGGGGAAGGGGCTGAGGCAGGAGAACTTATTTTTTTAATCATATCAGAATCAGGATTGAGCAGTTTCTCTACTTATCATGGCCTTTGAAGGACACTGTGATATTCAAGGAGATGGTTACCACCGAGGCTGCTTTTGATCCAGTTCTGGAAGCTAGGAGGCGATGAGTGGGTAGACCTGCCTCAGAGGCCCTTAGGCTTATATTGGCTCAACCCCTTGGTCACTGTATGTTTCCTAATATAAAGTGTCCCCCATCATGTAAAGTGTGTGAGACAAGCCCCCGTTTTTCCAAAGAGAAGATTTATAGAAAGATTTCTTTTGCCAGTTTGAAAGAACAACTTTTAAAGATGTAAATGACAGTGTCCCATCCCTGCTTACAGTATTTAATTAAATACTATAAATCCATCCCACATTGATTTGGAGATGTTATTTTTTTTATAATCGCACACAAATTCAGGAAGCAATTGTATCTGCATTCTTTCCCTGCGCCCTCCGCGTCACGGGGCCGTTCTGAGACAGCTGGCCCAGCTCTCCGAGCAGCTTGTCTCCCTGTCTGCAGCCCTGTTGGCACCTGAGCAGGGGGCTGTCACTTGGACAGGCACCTCAACCGGAAGTTCCTACTAACATAACATTAGGGCGGCTTTTTAAAAATATGTAGGATTTCCGCAACTTAATAACTTGCCGAATTGCTTTGTGACAATGATCCTTCAGGGCTGTTCACAGTGATGTGCGGTGCTTATTCCAGGGAGGTCGGAGCCCCAGGAATAAGAACACATGTGCTTTCAATTTATTTGCCTCCTTTTTCATTTTTTTTAAACCAGTTCTATTAGTGACCTCTATAAGCAATTCAGCATTGAATGAGGTGGCTTCAGGCTCATACGCCTTCCTCAAATGGTATTTTATTGAAAAAAATAAAGTAATTAAATACAGGAGTGTGAGTAGGAGATAAGGATGTAGACGAGGCAGGACTGGCCAGAGGTGGGTGGCTGTGTGGCTGGGGAAACAGGCGCATGGAAGTTCATGAAACAATTACGTCCATGCTATGGGTATTCAAAATTGTTAAAAATTTTAAAAACCAATGAATAATAAAGTCAATGAGAGGCTGTCTTATAGCATGGGAGACTCTATAAGGCTTTGAAAACGAGGGAACCTCTTTTTATGAGGAGTAATTTTTGGGGGGAAATGCTTTATATTTGGGCACATAAGGTATACACCTATCTCTGCCCACCTTGTTGCTCTCAGTTACCAATCTTCAGAACAATTTCTCAAATATGTATTGATGTTCTTGATTCTGAGTTCCTTAAGGGCAAGATTTTTATCTTAATATGTATCCCCAGAACATAGGATGGAATCTGGCCCAGAATTAGTCCTCTGTGAACATTTGTTGAGTGGATGGATGGATGGATGGATGGATGGATGGATGGATGGATGGATGGATGGATGTATGAATGGATGTGTAGATGGATGGATGGATGGATGGATGGATGGATGGATGGATGGATGGATGGATGGATGAATGGATGTGTAGATGGATGGATGGATGGATGGATGGATGGATGGATGGATGGATGGATGGATGAATGGATGTGTAGATGGATGGATGGATGGATGGGTAGATGGATGGATGGATGGATGAATGCACACAGCATATGTGGGTGAAGATCGGTGGCTTGTCCACGATTACACAACAGTAAGTGGCAGAGCCGTGACTGGCCTCAGAGCCATTGACTCCTCCAGTGCTCATGCCCATCAAGCCAAGACTGCTATGCCCTTTCGTGCCCTGGCCAACTAGACAGCCACTCCCGGGCTCTGACCCGCTCTCAGACGCAGGCAGTAGAGCTCACTGCTCAATACCGCAGACACTGGCCTGCCTCGCGAAGTGCTGTGAATGCAAAATGTGCACCGGATTTCAAACAAAACAAGAATATAAGAATATTTTGTGAATAGTTTGTGTATGGATTACACATTGAAATGATAATTATTAATATGTTAGGTTAAGTAAAGTGTTTTAAAATTAACGTCACCTGTTTCTTTGTACCTTTTAAAAATATGGTTACTAGAAAATTTAAATTTGCACCCTGGCTGGTTTGACTCAGTGGTTAGAGCATCGACCTGCGGACCAAAGGGTCTCAGTTTCGATTCCCGGTCATGGGCACGTACCTGGGTCGCAGGTTTGATCTCTGGTCCTGGCAACCAATCAATGTGTTTTCCTCACTCTCACATTGACGTTTCTCTCTCTCTCTATCCCTCTCTCCCTTCCACTCTATCTAGAAATCAATGGAACAATATCCTTGGGTGAGGATTAACAAAAAAGGAAAATTTAAATTTGCATATGTGGCTCACATTACATTTCTTTTGGACAGTGCTGGTAAGGCTGGATTAGGATATGTCTAGAAGTTAGACAAACACTGATGGGTACGAGCTTAGGTAGACTGTGCCTCTCTGAACCCCATTTCCGGCAATTATAGGGTTGCCTGTGGACAGGCAAGTCTTGTGATGATAATATTAAAAAGTGTGCTTCTCTCTCAGATCTTTCTACCACTTTAGAAACGACTCCGATCCCTATCCCACCTGTCAGTTCTAAGGAAAACATCAAAGGGTGAGGAGGAATATACCATACATGCTCTCATCCCTTCTACCACAGCCCCTCGGAGCAGCACCCTCCTGCCGCCTGGGAGGGACAGAACCCTTTCCATGAAGAGCTCCGCTGCCATTCTCTGTTCCCACTCAGGTATCAAAGTTGATCAAAGGAGAATAAAGGCCAAGAAGGCCGGATTTCCGTATCAAGAACTTCAGTTTTCTTCTTGTAACAGCCTGTATGGTAGGTATAACCATCTCCATGTTATAGCTGGGGAAATTGAGGATTGGTGGAGAAATGACTTACCCAAGGTCTCACGGCATATGGCAGAACCCAGACCCAAACCCTGTCATTTTCACTCCAATCCCGGTGTTCTCTCCAAGATTCCTCACTCCCACTCTTTAAAAAGAACAAGAGCTGTTTTTGGACAAAAGCCCAAGGGTTATGGGATAAACTCTCCTGAGCAATGACTTCTGGATAACTGTAATGATAATAATGAACCTGATGGATGTGTCCAGTGACTTAGAAAGAATTGCCCATTATTAAAACCCAAGGCATTAGTAAATCTGCCAACCCAGTCACTCAGAACAGTATCTTCCCCTGTTCTTGGATGATATTCATGTTTGCTGTGGGAGGTGAGGGATAATGGAGACGCCTGCAGCAGAGAAAACGCTCCTGTTTCTGGCAGCTTAGGGATGGAGTGTCTCCTGCCCTAACAGATGGAGCCCAACCCTTGAAGTTCTGTTTGAAACAGTGTGATGCCTCGTGGTCACCGGGCTGAGACAGGGAGGTGGGGTGGGGGCTATGGTGGAGGGGCTCTGCCAAATGTCCAGTAAAGCTGACCCTTAAGCCAGATCTACTGGAGGGAAGAAAAAAAGGTAAGTGGCCAAAACAGACTGTTCTCCCTAAGCAGGGCTGGCTACTAACAAATTCCACAATGCACTCGTGTCAAAGAGACCAGAGGGAGTCTGAAGATGCAGGTTCTGCTCCTGGCTCTGCTGTGGATGCGTGCGACCCAGGCCCAAAGGTGAGAAATGATTTGTCCAAAGTCCCATGAGTTGGGCAAAGCCAGACCCCCAGGTGAGCCACAGGGTCTTAAAATTGCCCCAGCTTTAACATTTGTGAATTTGTGTGTGGCAGGTGATGGTAAAGTTTCCCTTCTTCAAGTGACTGGTGCCCAGGCCCTGAACCCCTTCCTTTCTGACTCTGAGAGCTGGAACGTGTTTGCCTGTCTGACACAGGTCCTTCTTGGGAAAAGCCAGTTGCAGCTGCCTTCAGTGACAGCTGACCACAGGGGAAGACACCTAGAGCCAAAGCCATCCTGTCCAGATAACTAATGGCTGTCTTTCTCTGCCAAGTCACACTTTGTAAATGTCGCCACTGGGTTCAAGTTTCACCACTGAGAGCTGCGGCAGGCCGGCTTGTTGTGACTTTGAGCTGCAGGGAAATGGCGTCTGAGCCGGGCCAGTGGCTGGAGAGAGCACCATCCCTTTCTAAGGTGGGACCCGCAGGTTCCCAGGGGATGCTGATGCTGCTGGTCCCGGGACCATACTCCGAGAACCACTGATATAGAAGTAGCTGTGGCTAAATGTGAACTTTGAAACGCCCCCTGGATGCTGGGGGGCCCTTGTGGTGTTCACCCAACTCACTGCAGAGGAAACAGGTCTTGTGGAAACTCCTTCCATTGCACTGGATTTCTTCCGCGTGGTAGACTGTCTTTTCGCAGGCTCCACATTTCGCTCCTCCACCCCAGTTCGGCATCTTGAAGACCTTCTGACCAAGGTCAAGTCTAACAGGATATAAAGCAAATACCCCAAGTTTAGGTGGCCTCTGGAATAAACCAGTCACTGGTAGTGCAGTGATCTGAAGACCAGTATCCTGTCCTAGTTTGTTGGGTGGGTGGGTCATTCATTCATTCATTCATTCATTCATTCATTCATTCATTCATTCATTCAGCAAATAGTTACTATGTACAAGCCATTGAATAAGGCTCTGAGCAAGTCACTTTACTACTTTGAGACTCAGTTTCCTCTTCTGTTAAATTTCCAAAGCACCTGCCCCTATGGACCTCACAGTGTCCTTGGAAGGCATGGATGAGCTAATTTTGCACATATACAATGATATACAAATATCAAGTACTATTATTTTTTCATCTAGAGTGTTAAAAATTATTCTACCAGAAGTGGCAATAACCTATTAAAATGGTATTATCTTCTTATCTAGTTCAGTGCCTCTCAGTTCACCTTGGATCTTGCTAATAATATGCAGGTTCTGGTTTGGTAGATCTGGGGAGAGGCAGGAAATTCTGCCTTTCTAACAGATTCCAGGCAGTGCTGCTGCTGCTGGTGGTGGACAGCCCTTTGGGTTGCAAAGCCTTAGCAAATCTTGCTGATAAAAATATATAATATATAAAGTATCCTGTTCAGATTTACTCCTCCTATTCATTAACTCCTTTTTAAAGAAATATCGTCGCCCGGGCAGTAAGCTATATTGGCGCTACTCTAGATCAGTGGTCTGGAAACCTTCCTTCTGCTTTCGGGGCTACCCACAACTCGCTGTGTGCATCAAGATGAATGGCATAGCTTCTCTCACATCTGTCCTCCCAGCTATACTGTACAGAGAGTCATTCTTTTCCTTGCTGCTTCACAGTATTGTTTAGAGGACCAAATGACGTGATGTGCAGGAGGTACTTGACAGACTCACAGTGCCAGGTGTGGGGCAGGAGCCAGGTGATGCTTCTGGGCGTCTGCTCACACCCTTTGAGCACACTCTGCCGCAAGGGGCCCACAGCCCTGGGCTATCATTGTCTCCTCACTAGAGAGTTAAGTTTAAGAGATAAGAGGCCAGGAGGAGCATCAGAAAAATGTTTTTCTTTCTGTGTCTGTGTGTAAGTGTGAATCCAGTTTTCAGTTTCCCCAGAGTAAAACTAAAATAAGTCAACAATACTCAGTGAAATTTCTGAAGTCCTGCCAGCCTCACGGGGGCTAAATTTTCGATGGGATCCTTTGGTTTCTAAGAAGCCTGGTGTGTCATCTTGTCATTGACACCAAACACCGTCCAGTCATTCCAAGTGGCTGCTTCTGACCTTCTCTTTTCCTTCTGGGAAGCTATTCACCTTCCTATAATAGTTGGTGATTGCCACTAAGCCCTCCTGGTCACTGGGCAGGAATGTGTCTCCCCGCCTCATAACAAAGACAGGTTTTGCTAAGACACAGAAGGTAAATAGCAAACAGACCACTGAAACTGATCCTCAGACCAAAGGGAACATCCCCGCCTAAACGTGCCTGCAAAGAGCTTTCCCCATGTACGAAAACAGTGTGAGGTTAACCAGGAACATCCTATCCTTCCTCTTTTCATCATTTTAGGAAATAACATTTCTTAAAAGGAAACATTTAATGCTCCTATTTCTATAATTCAAGTTGTTGAGTATAGTGGAAAGAGCAATGGAGTTTGAGTTGAAAGGCTTGGGATCAAGTCTGTATTCATTCATTCATTCATTCATTCATTCATTCATTCACCATGCATTTGCTACTTATCATGTGTCAAGCACTGCACCAGGTACTGGTGAGGGATCGAGGGGAGGAAACCATAAAAATGAGTGATTTGTGTTCCCCAGAATTGAGAAGCCCACTTTCTACTGAGGGAGACAGGCAGGAACAGAATACTCTGCATCAGAGAAGAGTCTTGTGAGAAGTGCAGGCAAACTCAAAAGAGGGAATGGCTACCCACGTTTAGATTGGAGATGAAAGCGATGAGTTGTTGGAGGATCACAGAAGGTGGCACATCTGAATGGGGTTTTGAAGGGTGACTAAGAGTTCACGAGATAGAGAAAAGGGGAAGAACACTTCAGGCAGAGAAAAGATTACACAGAAAGGCATAGAGGCCTTAATATCCCCAAAAGAGCCCAAATTATTTATTTTTTTACTCCATTAAAATTTTTAGGATTTCTAGGATTGGAATAGATCTTTAAGATTGATCAACCCCTTCATTTACAAACAAGGTGAGGAATTTGGGAGTATTTTCTTAGCTAACTCTCTTTTCTAAGAGCCATCTTTTTCTGATTAGAGATGATATATTCTCTGGAAAAGAACAGAATCACATACTTTTGCTCATGTTCATTTTGATCCAGAGTTTCAGTGTAATATAAAATAGAAGAGAAATGTAATATATATCCAGGAATGTGACAGTGACACTTGTGAAATTAATGATGTGGAAATTTTCAATGAAAACAACCCTAGGTCAGATTTCTCATTTCAGATCTCCAGTGGAGATTTCATTGGCATGTCCTGCAAGTTAATGGGAGAGAGATATGCCTCTCGGATGTGTGTGTGTGTGTGTGTGTGTGTGTGTGTGTGTGTGTGTGTTCAGCAATTGCCTACATTACTTTTCAAAGTGAGGACAGGATTATAGATAATAACTGCTTCACAAAGTAATGTATCCTAGCACAGCTTTTAAAAAAGTGATCATAAATATCTGACATACGTATGTCAGGACTTGAAACCCAAAATAGAAATCCATAAGCATTCTATTAAACAGGTGCTCTGTTCCATTTCTAAACATGGAATTGCAGCTACGGAGGCCAAACACAGAAGACATCTCTGCTTCTTTCTTCCACTGCTTAAAGGCCAAAAGGCAGAGGGTGTTGTAAAGCATCCTGAATTGGAAGACACGGGTTCTGATCTTGACCTCGTGACCTTGAACTTGGGTGAAAATGGCAATAATGCTATCTCCTGCACTTTCCTCACAGGACCATTGTGAAGGTCATGGAAATACGACTGTATTTAAAGCAGTACAGTAGCCCCTCCCCCCACTTATCTGCTGGGGATATGTTCTAAGACCCCTCCCCCAGTGGATACTTGAAACCAGGCATGGTAGCGAACCCTATATATACAGTTTCACTTACAGGAAGCACTTCACAGCTTCTCTTTGGAATATCTGAATTGCCAGCGTCGCTACTCTTGCACTTTGGCGTCATTTTAAAGTGAAACAAGGGTGACTTGAACACAGCACTGGGATCTCAGCAGTTGATCTAAAAACCAACACGGCTACTAAGTGACTGACGGGGGCGGGCGGGAAGTGGATACAGCGTGAATCCAAGATTCACGTCCTGGGTGACACGTCAAGAGATTTCAACACACTGCTCAGAACAGCGCACAATTTAAAACGTATGAATTGTTTACTTCTGGAATTTTCCATTTAATATTTTTGGACCAAGGTTGATTGCTGGTAAGCAAGACCACGGCAAACAGAGCCATGGTCAGGGGGACTTTACCAAGAAGCAATTCAAAGGCAAGGCATTGTTCCACCCTGTATGTCGGTATTCAGATAGCACCAATCTGCTCCGTAAGTCACTATGATTTGGAAGCACAATTAGGTCCTGGCTTACACACGTAACCTTTTTGGCCTCCTGCATTGCTTTGGAATTCCTGTGTCTCAACACTCCCCTAGCCAGGCCCACAGTGTGAGTTTACGCTGGCAAGATACCAAGGGATGGGCCATTTGTTTATCAGTGTTGCCTGGAACAGGCGAGGGTCACTGAAGGTGGGACACCAAATATAGGTTTGCCTGTCACTCGGTCCCATTTGTCCCCTGGGTCACAATCTCCATCACATCTCCCAGGTCAGTTTGGGAGATGCCTGCATGGCCACGGGCAAAGTTGCTCGGAATTGAAATGGAGGGCCGTCTGAGATTTACGAGGATGAGACAGAATGCAGGGCCCTGCTACGTCAGTTAGGGAGAGGGTGACTCCAGACTTCTGGATATCCAGGTCTCAGTGAGGGGCGACTTTATAGACTTCTTAATGAATGAAGCTGTGGAAGAGAGTATTCTGGGAACGTGCTGTAGTAGGGGCTGGGAAAGCACTAGATGAAATGCAGGAGACCAGAGTCCTAGTCTTGCCTCTTCGAAGTTGTGTCATCGGGGAAAACCCTTCAAACTCTCTGAACTTCAATATCCTCTCTAACACCAGTGTAATCATCCTGTCTGTTTCACTATTGCTGGTAGGCTAGTAGCAGTTCAAGTACGTCAAATCATTTGCAAACTGTAGAGTATTATAAAATGTAAGAGCTCATTCGTCCTGCAATAACTCTAAGGGATCATGCATCAGTGTGAACTTTTAAAAGAAAAAACCAACTGTGTATTTTAGGCACATTCTTCTTAATCCAACACTTTGTTTCTTTTGTTTTTAAACTACCAACTAGGGAGCTGAAAGGTGATACCTTAGGGCAAAGGTGGGTAGACACTGAGTGATTCTGTTTCTTCTTTGTCCATTAAAGTACCTGGCTAGGCCCTGACCAAGCAGAGACCTCCATTGAAAAGGCCATTTTTAGTTCAGTATTGGTTCATTTATTCATCCTATCAGATGCCCGATCATCCAAGAGTGACTTAAATTGTCTACACTGGCTGAGAAAAAGATTTTGGATCATAGAAACTTTTATCTGGAATCTAAGTGATAACCACAATTATTGCTAATATACTAATATTATTATTGAAGCAAATATGTATCTGGAGACCAGCCCTTGGGTCAGACACTTTGTCATATCTCATTTAATCTTCACTGCAACCCTTCAAGGGTAGGTAATGTTACAAAATGTACTTGAGAGTTGGGGAAATGGAGTCTGAGAGAAATTACATTGCCCAAGGTCACATGGCAAAGACCTCAGAGGATAGGGGGTTGGGGGTGGGGTGGGAAGAGATAAACCAAAGAACTTATATGCATATATGCACAACCAATGGACACAGCCATTAGGTTGGGGAAAGCAGGAGGGGGGTGGGAGCTGGGAGGAGGGGGGTCAGTGGGGGAAAAAGGGGGGGACATCTGTAATACTTTCAACAACAACCACCACCACCACCACAAAGCTGTGTTCTTACATTAACATTAACTACCAGTTATTGTTAAACACGCATCAGTCGCTTTATTTAAACTATCTTTAGTACAACAGCCCTGCAGACTAATTTTGTTATCCCCATTTTACAGATAAATAAAACTGGGACTCAGAGCTTAAGTGACTTGTCTGAGGTCACACGGCTAGTAAGCGACAGAGCTGCCATCCAAACCCCAGTCACTCTGGTTCTATATCCCATGTCCCTGTTCACAACACCCTGAAGCAGGGACAGGCTCAGCATCTCCACTAACTAAACATCCCAGATGATGAGAATTGGGATCTGATGAACCCCTTGTCTCTCCATGGGACAGAGTACTCATGGGTGGCAGTAACAGGGAGACTGAATTCGACTCAGTAAAATAAAGGACTTTCTGAGAGTCAGGGCTAGTCAAACATGGAAAGGGCTCCTTGGGGCTGGAGGGTTCTCTCACTGTTGATTTTACTTTCACTGGGGATGGATGTCCAAGTGCTGCAGTGCCGTGAAGCCCCTTCAAGGGTCCTTCAAGCCCTGAGACAATTTAGGGATCTGAACAGCGAACGGAGCCTCACCTTACAGAAATACTAGCCAATTGCATGCCCTCTCCAACACCGCCTTTTTTCTATTCTCTTCATCCAGGTAAGGGAGATGAGGTAGCATAGCGGAAAAGCCCGGGCTTTGGGAAGAATCAGGCCAGAGTTAAAAAAAACACCATCCTTTCGATGTTGGGCAAATTCCTCAAACTCTCTGAGCCCAGGGTCCTCATGCATGTAGATAGGATGAGAAGGCTTGTCTCAGAAGGTTGTTTTCAGGTTGAATAAAATAATAATAATAATAATAGCCAAGATACTATATATATATAAATCCTTAATATATAACAGGTATTTAATAATTTGTGATGCTTTTATTATTATAATTATTTTAAATCCATTTTATTTTTTAAATTTTTATTTATTGATTTGAGAGAGAGGGGGAGAGAGAGAGAGAGAGAAACATCGATTTGTTGCTCCACTTATCTATGCATTCATTGGTTGATTCTTATATGTGTCCTGACTGGGGATCAACCTGCAACCTTGGTGTATCGGGACGATGATCTAACCAACTGAGCTACCTGGCAGGGGCCTAAATCCATTTTCTTAAAACAAGCAAATTTCTCCTTGCTTCTACTCTGTGGCCCTCCTGGTTTGGACTGGGAACCAATTCTGTTTCTCAGCCTTCAGAGTGTGCTGCACCCAGGAACAGACGCAGCCAGGCCAGGGAGTCAGCCCCCTCGGGGGGATCAGGGTCCCTGGTGCCAGGGTGGCAAGGCAGGCAAGCTCCTAAGCCTGTGTCCCAGGACAGCCACTTCTTCGCTTTGGCAGTTCTGGTGCCTGACCTCTTTGGTGACCTGTGCTTTGAGGGGAAGCAGGGAACCCAACCAGAGCCCGTCCCCGTGGCCCAGGGAGACAGTGCCCTTCAGCTCCCGCATGTAGGACAGTCAAGGTCAATAGCTTCCTCCTAAGCTTCTGAACAGAGACATGGCGCACCCTGTGAAAAGGCCCTGTCACAAAGCCTGGGAAGCACAGGTCACTTTTTCCCAGCACAGAAATAAACCCAAGTGTTGGCTGTCATCCCTTAAAACTCAGACACAGTAGACACGCCTGCCCGTTACAGAGACTAGAACACGTGGGTCATATTACATCTTTTCTGAAATGATCTCTGAAGTCGGGCCAACCTTCACCCTCAGAAACTCACTTTGTTCTTTTTGGACCTTTGTCATTTGTTTTTAAAGACCGCGTTGCACCGTCTCTGCCCCTTTCTAGCCGTGTGACCCTGAGTAATTAACGTCGCTTCCTTAAACTGTCGTTTCTTCCTCTGCGGAATGACTTCTTACAGGACTCTTTGTGACACTAAATAAGCTAACGTCGCTCCGCGCCCGCCGTAGACAGGGCGGTCAGCAACCAGTAAATCACGGCCAACCCTCTCCCGTGATGAGGACCCGTGGAGGCCCAGAAAAGCCTTCATCCTCCGTGGCCCTTAAGACCACTGTCTTCCTGCTTGCCTCACTGCGCTCAGCAAGGTAGTTTTCCACGTTTGAGGGCATCACATTCCCTCGGCCGTGAAGCCCACCCTGGTACAGTATTCCCAGGTATCTGAGCAATACGCTTGTGACTGGGGGTCTGCCTGCTTAGGAGTTGTATTTCCTGCGTATTGTGTTCCTCGTCCGGGCCCTTCCTCTTGTAAAACAAACCGACCATCTTCTGACTCCCAGTCAGCTTGTCATTCACGCTGACCTCCGGGCGTTCATCGTCGCACTTGTACTGAGCAGGAAGTCCTCCTGCAGCCCGCCGACTGTGGCCCTGCGTCTTTTCTCGGAGGCCTTGCATATTTGTACAGCTTTATTCAACTCTGCGAAGTACTTTCCTATACTTTATCTCGTTTGATTCCAACAAACCCCTTTGGGATAGGTGGCCTTACCTTAATTTTCCTGCTCAGAAAATGGAAACCCCGAGAAGTGATGTTCAGGCCTGCCTCCCCTTTCTCTAACGAATGGCTTGTGCGTGTGGACTGCTGAGCACCTGTCTGCCTGGGCTGGAGAGGTCACCGAGCCCTAGGGGTCAGCTGTCCTCCCTGCCAGCAGTCAGGGCTCATTTTAATGACTGAGTTGATCAGAATGGAACCAAAGCCAAACCAGAAGAATCCCTTACATTTCTGGGTCATGAAGCAATTTTACATTCATTGTGATGTACTCAACATTGCAATTCAGCCCCCAAAGTAAACCGAGGACACAGGCTCTCCCTACTTCCCCACCCTTCCTGTTCTGGCCCGCTCTGCCCTGCATTGGTGCTGCCTTTACCTCCCCAGCCCCAACAGGGGATGTGGTCAATGCAAGCTCACTAAGTTGCATTGAACTGTACTGCAGAGAGACAAGGTTTCTCCTAACTGGTTCACCAACTTCTCCTTGGGGGAGTCACTGCCCCAGCTCACGGATGGGAACAGAAATTAGAGGCGGTGGCTTTGTTCTTTGGGTAGTATCTCCACTCAGGCCATCACTTAAAACCACTTCTCATTCTCAGTCACAGTCATGCCTGTCATTCACCGAGATGTAAAAGAAAAAAGAAAGAAAGGAAGAAAAAAAAATTCTTGACTGAAGCCTAAAGGAAACACTGGGACTCGCCCCTCACCCCTGGGTAGGAATTATCCTCCTACCAAATAGAGCTCTTAATGGATTTTCAACATAGCAATGTCTCTTTCCTATACTGTTTTGGTTAATTTACAATGATTAAAAGCAAGGCTGTTGCTAAACATCCTTGAGATATAAAATCTATTTCAAACCAACAAACATCACTGAGTATTTCCTATTTGCAAGACAGGGTGTGGTGAAGGATAAAAACCTCAATCATCCACCTAAATTCCTTGTATTTGGAGCATTGGAAAGCTGGCTTCTACCGTACTGTATCTATCACACCACTTTGTAACTGTGCAGTACTTTACAGTCTAGAAAAGCGTCACCACATCCGTATTGATCCTTGCAGGGAGACCAAGACCTTGAGGGCAGGAACTTCTCAAAGTCACACATCCATTCATTATGTGGTTCTAGGATGAGAATTCAGGTCTTTTGACTAAGACAATAGGAAACGTTATTCCTTCATGAGAATAGTTTTAGACCAAAAATAATACCTCACTCATTCTTCTGTCTGCGAGTTTGCCTTATGCCCCTCAGTGTTAACAGTCCTTTCTAGGAATTTTCCAAACAACTGTTAGGTCCACGCAGGAGTGGAGCATAACTCGAGTCTCCTCGCACAGAACCAGAGTGGTTGCTAGTACTTGGGACGTGAAATACATCCTTACTCTGTAGGACATTTCATAGTCCCAACCGGCCACCGAGCCAGCAGCCCACCCCCAGCCCAAACACTTGCTTTGCTCCACTTACCTGCCTGCTGGGTCTCTGTCAGCTCAACTGACTAAGGAGGGGCTATCGTCCTTTTTAAATATCTGGAGGCCAGTCACCAGCCTTGGCCTGCAGTGGGAAGGGCGGCGGGAGGGAGGCTGAGGGGAGACATGAGTAACACAACTGCTATCAGAGGCTGAAAATAGCCTGTGACCAAAGCCCTGAGTTTTGTTCCCCCCACACCAGCTGTGGGGCCCTTGGAGAACCATATAGCTTGGGTTCTGTTTTCATGGCCGATTGCCTATGGCACCAAGGGATCAATGTGTGGACTGTACATTTCTGATCGGGTAGTTGGAATAGGAACCAGAGCAAAGAAGGACTTTATGTCTAAAATCGTTTTTCCAGGCTCCTACTCCTCTGACCTTTCTGGAAATCAATGCAAGTTACCTGCAAATGAATCATGAGCCATATCTGGGAGCCCTCTTGAACTCCACAGCACAGGTCAGTACCCTCGTGAAGAGAACTCAGAGCTAAAAATAAGAGCGATGGGTGTCTGAAACGATACTTAGGCAAGCTCTTCAAAGAAGCCTGGGGAAGAAGGCTCAGTAATCATCAGGGTCCCATCGCTCCATGGCCCACCATTCTGTGAAAAGTTGTGGGTCACTTTGGCCGTCATCTTTTTCTATTTTAGAATTTAACATGTCAGAGCATCACATTTATGACCGGTGTTCCTAAGTCCCTGTAAGCCCACATTTTCTTTGGAGGTCTAATTTCTTTTTGCCTGGTGTGCACATGTTTTGGCTTTGATCAAGCATCAAGGACTCACATGAATTATAAAATTTGATAGCTGACAAGAGGTTCGGAGATTTAATAGACTAATTCTTCATGTTGTGGCTGAGGGAACTGAGGCACCGAACTGGCCCAAAGCCAGACAATGAGCCATTGGCAGGTTCCAGATGGAAATTCGGGTCATTTGTCTCTCCGGTGAAGACACTTTCCACTAGTGTTGACCTGGATGTCGAAGTTAGACGTAGGTAGTACCTAACTGCGGGGTGTATAAAATCCAGCCTTTCAGATCAGCCACATTAGCCCTTTAGTTACACACGCAACCAAAATGGGTTGCGCGATAGACTACTTCACTATAAAAAAGGTTATGTTAATTTCACAAATTTGAACACAGCATAACCTATGAAATATCCTTGGTCTATGTTTCCATGCAAGTCTATTCGTCGTAGACATGGAGAAATGGCGAGTACTCTAGAATGTTAAAGTTATAAGGGACTTGTGAGTCTCCTAGAAGAGCAGCTTTCACATTTTGTGGGTTTTTTGGAATAATACTTTTTTCCATAGATAATATTAAATGGAACCTCAATATATAAAGCAGATAAAAGAGGAACTTTCCTGCTTGAAATAAATAGATGGTCTAATGGTCCCACTTCCATGGCCTTTTCCTGAACTCCCCAAATGACTTATAAAATACTTCTTTGGGACAAAATTTAAAAGGCATAAATGTGTCCTACCACTTTCATTTTATAAATATACATATTAAGGTCCAAAGAAGGGATTTGACTTGCTTAAGGGGAGATGTGATGTATATAGTAGAATTATTCCTAAAGCCAGAAAATCTGGTTTTGACTATAATGTCTCTGACTCCTTAAAAAAATTTTTTTAATTATTCAACACAGTAATGCATTTTTGTTGTGAAAGACTAAACAATAAGGATGTGTTTAGAGTAAAATGTAAAAGTTTCCATCCATAATCCTATCCTTTCCAGAGCTAATAACTGATAATATTTTGGATTTTACTAACTTGATTTATCTTTTAAAAGGGGATTTTAGCTCATTCACATTTATTGTGATTTTGGATATATATGGAATTATTCCTTTCATCTTACTTTGTTTCATTTTTCTTTTCTGGCCTTTTAATAATAGTTGTTTTGCCATGTTTTTCTCTTAGATAGCGGTTCTCAACCTGTGGGTCACGACCCCTTTGGGGATCTAACGACCCTTTCACAGGGGTCGCCTAAGACCATTGGAAAACACATATTTCTGATGGTCTTAGGAACCAAGACACCGCTCCTCTATCCGTCTCCAGGCGGGTCCGCCCACATGCAGATACGCCCACATACAGCATGAGGAACTGTATCAAAGGGTCGCGGCATTAGGAAGGTTGAGAACCACTGTCTTAGGAATTAGAAATGATTCTCTTTCTCTAACTTAAAAACTAATGCTACAACAGAAACATATTTTTATTGACACCTAGAGTAATTGGTGGCTCTATTCTGTTTCTTCCATGAGATGAGAAACTTACAAGAACCTCAGCACAGTTTCACTGTCACCATGTTGCCCCCTTCCTTCACCTTGACCTTGGAGTACACACCTGCCCACCTCCCGTGTGGATCATCTGGGATTTTAGTTCCAGTTTATAATTTGTTTTGTTCATTATGCATCAGTGGTTATTTGAACCTAATTGTAAATTGTGCTGCTTTCTTCATTCAACTACTGTCCCGTGTGTATGTGTGTGTGTGTGTGTGTGTGTGTGTGTGTGTATTTTTTTTTTTTGTAGCTTACACTTTAAATTGAGAGAGAGAGAATGCATACTTTTTTATTTTATTAAATTTATTGGGTGACAATGGTATACATTTTTGATGGATTCATTGAAAGAGTCTGCTATAAATGAACTAAAATCTCACATAATTGAAAAGGTCTTTTTATTAGTTTGCCAAAACTGTTGAAACAAACACCCTAGACCAGTGGTTCTCAACCTTCCTAATGCTGCGACCCTTTAATACAGTTCCTCATGTTGTGGTGACCCCCAACCATAAAATTATTTTCGTTTCTACTTCATAACTGTAATTTTGCTACTGTTATGTCTTAGGCGACCCCTGTGAAAGGCTCGTTCGACCCCCAAAGGGGTCGCGACCCACAGGTTGAGAACCACTGCCCTAGACTAAGTGACTTGAACAACAAAAATTTATTTTCTCACAATTGTGAGGGCTAGTAGTCCAACATCAAAGAGTCAGCAAGGTTGGCTTCTTCTGAGGCCTGTCTCCTTGGCTTGCAGATGGCCATATTCTCCACATTTTCATGAGGGTCTCCCCCATGTGTGTCTGTCTTAATCACCTCTCCTTGTATGGACACCAGTCATGTGGGATTGCGGCCCACTCCTGTGACCTCACTTTACTTCTAAAGGAACTATCTTCAAATTCAGTCACATTCTGAGGACTAGGGGTTAAGATTTCAACATAAGAATTTGGGGGAGACACAATTCAGCCCATTAACAGTCTTAATTTTGCCTTATACTTGAATGTTAGTTTGACCGTCTCTAGAGTTATTCCGTCCAGTACAGCAGCCAGTAGTCACATGTAGCTATTTACACTGAAATTATTTAAAATTAAATAAAATTAAAAATTCGGTTCCCCAGTCACAGTAGCCGTATTCCAAGTGCTCAATGCCCACCCGTGGCTAGTGCCTACCCACTGAACAGCCCACATGGAGCATGTTTCCATTTGCAGAAGTTCCCTGGGACAGTACTGCTGAACTTCATCCGAAAAACGAAGCAAACCCCTTCTGGACTCTTTGAAGAGTAGATAATATTAAGCATGTGTCAGACACACAGCAAGGTGCTCGGTCAATACTAGCTGAATGTTGACTCAGCAGTAAGAGAATGGTAGTATTAGGACTAGAATGCACTCTTCCTGTCCCAGGATCATCATAAATGCCACTGAGAAATACAGCACACAAGATCAGGCGAGGGAGTGAGGGGGACAACGAGGGCAACCTTGAACGCATGCCGTAAACATCGCTTTGATACCCCACATCAGAAGACCCATTGTTCTGTTGAATTTTCATAAAAACTTTGTAAAGACAGTATTATTATAGCCACTGTCTGAATGAGAAAGGAAATAAATGCCGCTCAGGAAGGCTCAGTGACTTCTCCAAGGCCACACAGCGAGTCAGCAGTGAGTCAGTGGCAATGTCAGGCCTCGAATCCACTGCTTTCTCTTCATTCCCCTAAAATAACCAAAAATCGGGTAAGTCGTTTGGAAACACAGATCACTAAGGAGACAGAAAAATTTAAACTCAGATTGAACTTCAAATCCCTACTACAACACTGGGTCTCAAAATTGTTTGATCATGGTCCCCTCAGTAAACATGTTTGAGCAATATACACACATACACACGTATGTACATATGTATGTATATATATTTATAAATTACAAAAATTGCTGTAATATTATATACATTTTGAAACACCCCTAAAACTATATACTAAAAATATAAAAATAATTGTAATAAAAGTTCCAATTCATTTTCTCATACTCCAATATTATCTCACATGCTCCCTCACCTGGTCCCCTGCACCTCTGGAAACCCCTGCTGTAAACCATGCCATACCCACACACAAAGGAGGAATATGCCGTGGAATTTAGAGGCCGGGAAATCTCAGCTTCTGTGTCTGCTCAACCAAACCACTCTGAAAAAAAACAGAACAAATCATGGTTGGATCTTAAGGCAGGCAATATCAGCCACATTCTTAGAGTTACCAGGGCTTTTCAGTATTTCTACGCACAAATAGTATGACATTTGTCATTGGTTCTTATTTCAAAGACAGAATTAATTCAAAGGTTGCTCCTAGCCATGTGTCCCGTCCATGAAAGGCAGAGAAATGGGCAAAGCAACACTTAAATGTATCAAGATGGTTCTTTCCCCCCCCAAGAGATCAAAATAAATATTGTCATCTTCACTCAAATGAAGTGAGACTTGACGAAACAAGTAGTTGACTTACTTACATCATTCAGATTTTTTAAATTGTTCTCTGTGTTTTCATGGCCATTCATCGCTTGCTGATTATAGTGATAACAGTGTTCGTTACATAATGCTTTCAGCTTGAAAGTGTTACCGTGTGTTTCTTGGGTGTGATCTCTTTTCTTGCTTTCTCCGTCTCTCTATGTCTGTTTTTGTCTTTCTGTCGAGCAGTGGGAGGATACAGGTGTTATTATCCCCTTTTTACAGATAAGGAACCTGACTTGAGAAGTTAGGTCACAGAGCTAGTAACTGGTAAAGTCAGGAGTTGAACTAGTTTCTCTGTTCCAGAGCCAATGCTCTGAGGGAGATTCTAACAGATCTGGTCGGCGTCATGCAGTTGGGAGAGAGGACACTGTAGATCCCAGAACCACTGCAGGTCTGAGCACCTCCATAGCCAAAGTACCAACTCAGCTTCATCTCGCACTGAGAGATTAGCAGAGCTTTACATCAGTGGGTTCAGCAGAGACTGTTATATAGCCAGTGCAAGCCCCTGACCTGTGCAAGGCCAGCAAATTGACCAGTGCAGTCCACTCAACAGAAGTTCAGAAGTGGATCAATGAGATTGTTTTCTTAGAAGATATTTCCATGGATTGAGTGGAATCCGTGACTGTTCACCTGTGTCAGCAACAGATACTTCAACCATTCTTTGAATCCAGCCCTTCTCTTTAGCCCTGCTCCCCCTAATGCTCTGGTTCAAATGTCTGCCCAGACATTTCCTGACGCCTCCCATGCAATTCCCCACCCCTCTCTGTGTCTCATGCTGCTATCAGAGTCCTCTTTCGAAACACAGATCTGATGAGGCACCCTTCGGCTTGAAGAGCACTGTTGACACCCCATTACTATGAGACCATGTTAAAAATCTTTGACAGGGGCCCTGGCCCGTGTGGTTCCATTGGTTGGAGCGTCATCTTGTACACCTAAAGCTTGCCGGTTCGATTCCTGCTCAGCACACATACCCAGGTTTCGAGTTTGATGCCCCCCCCAACCCCTCCCTGGTCGGGGTGCATACAAGAGGCAACCAAACGATGTTTCTCTCTCATATCAATATTTCTCTCTCTCTCTCTAAAATCAATAAAAACATATCCTCAGGTGAGGATTAAAAAAAAAAAAATAGAAACTTTGACATGGCATTCAAGTTTCTTCATCTTGCCCCAAATTAACTTTCCAACCTTCTCTCCCACCAACCCACTTTCCCTTATCCTATCTTTCAGCCTCTCCAGTCTAATCACTGTTCTCTAAAAATAGCGAGCAATTTCATGCCTCTCTGCTTTGCTCATAATCCATCCTCTGCCTGGAATGTCCTTTGCCTCCTTAACTTGCACCCTCTGGAGGGATCTTCTTCATCCTTCCATGAGCAGCTCAGATGCGCCTCTTCAGGGCAGACCTCCACCCCCGCCAGGCAGGTCGTGCCACTCTCTGTGCCAGGCCCCCAAACACCCCCTCACGCTTCTCATCACAAGGAACTGTGGCTGGTGGGTCACATGCTCTTTTGGCTCGCGAGATGGTGGACGCTTAGGGAACAGAGAGCACCTTGTTTATCTTTGTGTCCTTGGAGTTGGCACCTGGTGGGCATTTGAAATTTTGGGGTTGAATTTATTCATATAACTGAGTGGTTTTGAGAGGTCTCTAAAGGACTTAATTTCTACCAGGTCTGAGATAACCAGCAAGAGAGAAAGCACAAATTTATCAAGAAGAAATTATTTAAGCCTAGAGTCACTCCACCTAGACTGTTAAAGTAAGAACTGGATGCATTTTTAGGATAGTTGGAAGACTTTTATTGGCTTTCCCAGAAGTCTGTGCTGTGGCTAACGTGGAAAGAGCTCCTGTTGGAATGGACAAATATGCCCTTTTTCTTAGCTCTGCTATTAGCTTAGCTGTGAGCCCCTTGACAAGTCAGGTCCCCTTTCTGATTCTTTATAGATGTTCATTCTGGGTAAAATGACCTTTAGGTTGTCTTCTAATCCTAAAATTTGATGTTTCTTCTTTTTTGGTTAGAAAAACGAACTCTTTATTTCCCTTTGAGTGTGATGATCCCTTCGTAACAAGAACAGACGTCCGGCTGGTGTGTCTCAATGGTTGAGTGTCGACCCATTCACCAAGAGGTCACGTGTTCGATTCCCGGTCAGGGCACATGCCCAGGTTGTGGGCCAAACCCCCAGTGAGGGGCATGCAGGAGGCGGCCAATCGATGTTCTCTCTCATCGATGTTTCTATCTCTCTCTCCCTCACACTTCCTCTCTCCAAAAAAATCAATAAAGAAAAAAAATATTTTTTTAAAAAGCACCAAAATCTTAACAAAAACAAAAAACCAGACATTCTATCTTGTCATAAAAACACTTTTGTCCTACTTTGGCCCCATTACATAAAATTTAGGTATTAGAAAGAGTACAAAATATTTTATGAAGTAAGTGTTCCTGATACAGGGGGAAAAAACAACAAAAAGAAAACTAACAAAATCTTCTTACTACCAAAACATCAGGGCCTGTCCCTTTAAAATTGAAAAGCTACACATTAGGAAAAAAAAAGAAAAAGAAAAAGAAAAAGACCTCAGGCCCTGGCTGGTCTGGCTCAGCAGTTAGAGCGTCGGCCCGCAGACCAGAGAGTCCTGGGTTCGGTTCCCGCTAAGGGCACGTACCTCGGTTGTGGTTTGTCCCCGGCTCTGGTTGGGGTCGTGTAGGTGGCAGCTACTCAATGTGTCTCTCTCACATCGATGTTTCTCTCTCTCTCTCTTTCTCTCCCTCCCTCCTTCCCACCCACTCTATCTGAAAAATGTCCTCGGGTGAGGATAAAAAAAAAAAAGGACCTCAGAAATAATAGTTGCTCTGCTGGATTCATAAAGATGAAGGAGAGAACAAAGTGGTCAGGTCATACATGAAGGTGGTTTGGAGAGGAAGGAGAGATGCTTGGATGTTGAGTTTTAAACTCAGGTCTTTAGGGAAGGCATTCATACAATATGTCACAGGCAAAAAGAAAATTGGAAATCCTCAAGATGGTGAATGGGCCCATGTCACTAGTTCCTGCTGGGTGCTATGACAATTTCTTTTTGTATAACAATGAGCCTACACTGATACACTATTATCATCCAAGTTCCGTAGTTTACATTAGGGTTCACTTTTTATTTTACTTTATTGTTGACACTATTACAGATGTCCCCCATTTTTCCCCCTTTGCCCACCTCTACCCAAACCCTCTCCAGTGCCCCCCACCCCGACCTTTGCCACACTGTTGTCTGTGTCCATGAGCTATGCATATATTCTATGAGTTTTGACAAATGTATAATGATATGTATCCACAATAATAGTATCATATAGAATAGTTTCAATGCCCTAAAAATCCCCTATCCTCTGTCTATTAACCGCTCTTTCCCCCCAACCTCTGGAAAACTGATCTTTTTATTGTACCCATAGTTTTGCCTTTTCCAGAATGTCATATTGTTAGAATCACACAGTATGTAGCTTTTCCGGATTGGGCTTCTTTCACTTAGTCATAAGCATTTGAGGTTCCTCCATTTCTTTTCATAGCTTGATAGTTTATTTCTTTTTAGTGTTGAGTAATATTCCATTGTCTGGATGTACCACAGTTTAGTTAGCCATCAAGGACATCTTGGCTGTGTCCAAGCTTTGGCAATTATGAATAAACACAGATAAACACCGGTGTACAGGTTTTTGTGTGAATGTAAGTTTTCCGCTCCTTTGAGTAGATACCAAGGACTGTGATTGCTGGATTGTATGGGAAAATATGTTTAATTTTGTAAGAACTTTCAAAGTGACTGTACCATTTTACATTTCCACCAGCAATGAATGAGAATTCCTGTTGCTCCACATTCTTGACAGCAAAAGGTGTGTAGTGATAACTCATTGTTTTGATTTTCTGTTCCCTAATGACATATATATTGAACAACTTTTCATGTGCTATTTGCTGTCTGTTTATCTTCTTTGGTAAGGTGTCTGTTCAGGACTTTTGCCCATTTTTTAATTGAGTTGTTTGTCTTCTTATTGTTGAGTTTAAGGGTTCTTTTTATATTTTGGATAACAGTCCTTTATCAGATGCCTTTTACATACAATTTCTCCCAGTCTGTGGTTTGCCTTCTCATTCCTTTGTTAGTGTCTTTTTGTAGAGCTGGTCTCATTTTTAATAGACCCATTCAAACAAACTTCTACTTTTGAATTGCTTTAGCAGAAATTCCACTTATCCAGAAATGTCTTTCTAGCCTGTAGAAATAGGCTTGTTCTATGTGTATTTCCTTGACCTAGGAACTAATAGAAATAGAAGTTAGAAAAATAATCTGTGGTCAAATCTGAGTTGTAACTTGCAATGTGTATTCAAATATCCACTAAGGGAATGTCTTGCATTGACAGACTTCAACCGAATTTCTTAAACCACTTTTGCTATATCTGAAGTCATAGACCAAGGGATTCCAACTAATATTCCATAAACCCACAGGTGATAAAATTTATTTCTGAGTGTACACAGTATGATGACAATGTCTGTCTACTGGAATGTGAATTAAGTGGATGGTAAGATGCTTTGTGATTAAAAAACAATTTCCTGAGAGGATTAGCTAGAACCTAAGAAAGGTCTCCTGTTGCTGGAAGATGGGGGGACCTTGCCTCATGAGTGTTTGAGAGAAAGTGGTCACAGTGTAGTAAGGAGCTCTAGTAACAGAATGCCATAGTGCTGGAGGGTGGCCAGATATATGGTATGACAACTACGGATATTTTTATAGATGTGGATCCTTTTATAGATGCTGAAGATGGTACTGGTGGTTGATTGATAGTTATTGTTGACTTATTTGGTGATATTTCAAGTATATGAATTCCTTCTAGTGAGTTCTCTCCAAATACTAGGATTTGAAAGTGTTGCACAAACTCTCAGAGGCTATATATAGAGCCAGTATAGTTAGACCGTAAAAGTTGATAATCATGAGACCCAGTAATATTTTAGTCTGCAAAAGAAGATTGCATTATGCATTCTCTGCTGTATGTGTGAAGGCAGATATCATGGGACTGCTTTTAATAAACAAAAATTTTCCTTATAGATCCTATGCTAATTGAAAATTAAATATCATGTTTTATTTTGGAGATTGGGAAGAAATATTGACAATGAAGATCATGTTCTGGGAAATGATGACTCTTAAAGACATGCCATGTAAGCAATAGCCCAGGGAACGAGGCACATTTACTCAGAGAAAAATGGGTGATGGTGGGAATATGAAAACATGTAGCAAATCTCCAGACATCTGATAAACTGTTATATATATAAAGAGGAATAAAATTGGTTCAAAGAAAGGGAAAGTCTAGGACCAGTGAGGGTAGACGCTGCAGATAGGCTGATATTGTTTCAGTATAGAAGAAAAGCTTGGAGCTATCTAATAACATAGCGAATCCTTTTTCACTTTGTGGGAGTAATAGAAAATGACAGTTTTTAGAGCTCACTGTGGAAAAGAGTAGTCCAATGACTCCTGACTGCCTGAGGGCTGAGATGTTGAATATCTTTGTAACCTGTAACCCATTCACAGCATTGGAAAGTTTTGTATTAATAGGATCAGTGGTCTCTGAAAAGATTAATTCCCCATTACAGAAAATCTTCAAGCAGAGTTTGGAAACAACTCAGATGGGGTGTTATAATGGCAATTAATTTTTTAAACTTATCTTTATTGTTGAATGTATTACAGATGTCCCCCCTTTCTTACCCGTTGTCCCCCTCCTTCCTGCTCCCACCTGCCTCCTGCCTTCCCCACACTATTGTCTGTGTCCATTGGTTATGCATATAAGTTCTTTGGTTTATCTCTTCCTGCCCTCCCTCCCCCCTTCCCTTTGAGGTTCACGAGTCTAACAATTTGTATTTCTTAATTCCTTCATCCTTTTCACCCATCACCCTAGCCCCCTCCTTTCTGGCAACCAACAAAAATTTCTCTGTATCTATGAGTCTGTTTCTGTTCTGCTTGCTCATTTTGTTTGTAGATTCAATTGTTAAAAGATATGTATTTATTGTGATTTTATTGTTCACATTTTTGTTCTTTGTCTTCAAGAAGACCCGTCAACATTTCATATAATACTGGTTTGGTGGTGATGAACTCCTTTAGCTTTTTCTTGTCTGGGAAACTCTTCATATGTCCATCAATTCTCAATGATAGCTTTGCAGGATAGAGTAATCTTGGTTGTAGGTTATTGCTTTTCATCACATTGAATATCTCTTGCCACTCCTTTCTGGCAAGTTTCTTTTGAGAAATCAGCTGACAGTCTTATGGGAGTTCCCTTGTAGGTAACTAACTGCTTTTCTCTTGCTGCTTTTATGATTCTCTCTTTGTCTTGAAACTTTTGCATTTTGATGATGATGTGTCTTGGTGTGGACCTCTTTGGCTTCATTTTGTTTTGGGACTCTCTGTGCTTCCTGGACTCGTATGTCTGTTTCCTTCACCATGTTAGGGAAGTTTTCTGTTATTATTTTTTCACATAGGTTTTCAATTTCTTGCTCTCTCTCTTCTCCTCTGGCACTCCCATGATGCAAATGCTGGTACACTTGAAGTTGTACCACAGGTTCCTTACACTATCCTCATTTTCATTTTGGATTCTTTCTTCTGATTCTGTGTTTTTTGCTTCACTATATTCCAAATTGATGGTTTGCTTCTTAGCTTCGCCTACTCTACTATTGATTCCCTGTAAATTTTAGTTAGTTCATCCTTCATTTCTGATTGGCCCTTTTTTATGCTCTTGAGGTTCTCACTAAGTTCCTTGAAATTCTCACTAAGTTCATTGAGCATCCTTATAACCAGTGTTTTGAACTCTGCATCTGTTAGATTGCTTATCTCCATTTCACTTAGTTCTTTTCCTGAAGTTTTGTTCTGTTCTTTTATTTGGGACGTGTTTCTTTGTCTCCTCATTTTGGCTGCCTCCCTGTGTTTGCTTTTATGTATTAGGTAGAGTTGCTATGTCTCCTAGGCTTCCTGCAGTGGCCTACTGTAGGTGTCCTGTAGGGTCCAATGGCACAGCCTCCTTGGTCACTCCAGCTGTGCCCTCAAGGTACACCCCTCATGTGGACTGTCTACCCTTCAGTTGTAATTGAGTCTTGATTGATGTTGACATGTAAATAGGAGGGATTTACTCAGGCTGATCAGCTGCAAGGATTGGCTGTGCCCATTGACCACTGGCCTCTGACTACCTTGGAGATCAGCTGTGCAGGGCCCACCACACAGAACAGGACTTACTTCAACAGGGCTCTGGTACCCACTGGATTTACTCCTTGAGTGTGTTGCTTATGGTGGTGCTTCATCATGTTCTGAAACTGTCCGTTGGGTGTGCTTGCTCTGGGGCAAGGTCAGCCACTACCTGTGTTCTACCCAGGGCCACCAGGCATAAGCTACAAAGTGATCTGCAGACGGCTGCTTCTTGTGCTGGTCTTGGAGGTGCCCAGGCAAAGCCAAGCTGTGAACCAAGGCTGGCTGCTCCTAGTGCCAGGCCTGGGGCCAGTTAGCTAGAGGTATGGGGCTCACTGAGGCCAGGTGCTGCTTGTTTGAGAGAATTTAGGAAAATCTGAAGCAGGAGCCAAGACAGGCCAATCCTATGGTAAAGCTACTGGAAACAGCTTGTGTGGGCCTGAAAGTTGAGTGGGGCAGGGCCTCCAGGATTCACCAGGGTGGGGCAAACTGTGTGACCCAGGTGGCTGGAGTCCCAGATATGGCGGCTGTCTGCCTGCCCTGTGGGGAAAGGGCTCACCGAAGGAACACCAGCCTCCACCAGCATGTGTATCTGAGAGAAAGCTGCCTCTCCAGCTCTCACCCGAAAGCCAAACAACTCAATTCTTCCCAGTATGTCTCTGGTGCCTTTCAAGCTGTTCCTCCCCACCCCCCATGCTGGAGCCTGGAGGGAGCGGGTCTGAGTAAATCCATGTGCTGGCCCTTTAAGAGGAACTTCCTGGGACTCCAGAAGCCTCAGCCTCCCTCAGCCTCAGTTCCCGCTGGCTTTTACAGCCAGAAGTTATGGGGATTCTCTTCCTGGCACTGGAATCCTGAGCTGGGGGCCTGGTGTGGGACAGGGACCCCTCACTCCTCAGGGAGGACCTTCACAGCCAAGGTAGCCCTCCTGATTTTATCCTCTGCAAGTGGGTGTGGGACCAGCGTCTGTGCCCCCACCCCTCCTACCAGTCTTGATGTGGCTTCTTCTTTAATTTTGTAGTCATAGGACTTCCATTCAGCTCAATTTCAGACAGTTCTGAATGATGGTTGTTCTGTAGTTTAGTTGTAATTTTGATGTGGTTGTGGGAGGAAGTGAGTACTGTATTTATCTACACTGGCCATCTTCAATTTTTTTTAATTTATGTACTTTTTATGTACAGTTTTATGAATTCTGAAAAATGCATGGACTCACATAACCACCACTACAACTAAGATAGAAAACAATTCTAGCATCTTCTCCAAATTATTTTGTACTTACTTTTTGTAGTCAAATCCACCCCAATTCCTAACCACTGTTAACCACTCCTCTGTACTCTAACCCTACAGTTTTGCATTTTCCAGAATGTTATATAAATAGAATCAGACAGTGTCCAACCTTTTGAACCACGTTTCTTTCACTTAGCATCATGTATTTGAGATTTATCCATGTGGTTGACTCATCCATGGTTTGTTCCTTTTTATTGCTGAATTATGTTCCATTGTATAGATCTATCACAGTGTCCACTCATTCACCACTTGAAGAATATCTGAGGGTCCATTCTCACATGTAAGGAGCTTGGAAGTCATTACTCCATTCTAACAAATTAAAAGCTGAACAAATTGAAAATCAACAACTTTTCTTAGATCCATCAGAAAATTGAGAGCACAGGACAAACTGCTGTCCACCTCCCCTCCCCCTCCCCCTCCCCCAATTGGAGAGACAAACAGGTGGATACAGAGAATCACAATTTAGGAGGATAAACCTACAAGTATAAACCTCTGTGGGAACCAATACTGGGTTTCTTTACTCATTCCGTCATGTCCAGCTACAGCCAGATTTAGATATAGCAAGTATGTTGGAATTATCAGTCCAGGAATTTAAAACAACTATGGTTAATATGCTAAGAGTTTTAATGGTAAAAGTAGACAATATGCAATAACACACATGTAATGTAAGCAGAGAAATAGAAAGTCTGAAAAAGAATCAAGAAGAAATGCTAGAAATCAAAGATACTGTAATAGAAATGAAGGATGAATTTGACGGGTTCCTTAGACAGGACACAACTGAGGAGAGAATTAGTGAGCATAAGGATATGTCAATAGAAATGTCTAAAACTGAAAAGCAAAAAAGAAAAAAGACTGAAAAAAAAAAAGGAACAGAATATCCAAGAACTGTGGGACAACTACAAAAGGTGTAACATATGCATACTGGGAATACCAGAAGAAGATAAAAGGAACAGAAGAAATATTTGAAGCAATATTGACTGAGAATTTCCCAAAATTCGTGTCAGACACCAAACCACAGATCTAGGAAGCCCAGAGAACACCAAGCAGGATAGATGCTAAGACTATTTGGGTTGTTTCTAGTTTGGAGTGAATAGGAGTAAATAAATATGCTATAAACATTCATAAAGAGGTTTTTGTGTGAACATAACTTTTCATTGTTCGAAGTCAATACTCAGAGTGGGATTTCTGGGTCACAGGTAAGCCATGCTTAACTTTACAAGAAACTGTCAAATTGCTTTCCAAAGCACTTGTACCATTTTGCATTTCCATCAGCAGTCAATGAGAGTTCTGGTTGCTCTGTATCCTCTTTAGTATTTGGTAGCGTCAATTAAAAAAAAATTATTCTAATAGTGGTATTTTAATTTGGTTTAAATTTGCATTTCCTCAGTGAACAATAATGTTGAGAATTTTTTGTGTGCCATCCACATGTCTTCTTTAGTAAACTGGCTGTTGACATCTTTTGCGGCTTTAAAAAATTAGATTTTCTTATTGTGAAGTTTTGAAAGTTCTTTATATATTCTTACAACTACTTTGCCAGATGAGTGATTTGCAAATATTTTTGCCCAGTCTATGACTGGTCTTTTAAATTATAAAACATATTTTAACACTTTTACAAGTACACATTTTTCATTTTGAAAGAAGCCAGTTTAATAATTTTGTCTTTCATGAATCATGCTTTTGGGGTTGTATCCAAGAACTTTTTGCCTATTCAAAGTGATAGATTTTTCTCCTATGTTTTCTCTTACGTGCTTGATAGGTGTACATTTTATATCTAGGCATATTATCCATGTTGAGCTGAGTTTGTGTAGATGTGAGGTGCACAGTGAGGTCACTCTGTGTGTGTACAGATGCCCTACTGTTGCGGTGCCTGTTGGTAAAACGGCTACTCTTTCTCCATTGAAGTCCCTCGGCACTGTTGTCGGGGTTAATTGTCTAAATTTGCGTGGGTTTGTTTCTGGATTCTCTTTTGATCCTGGGTTCTACTAAAATCTCTGGAGAATGCTAATTTTTGTTTGTGCTATTGAGCCCATCCAGTGAATTTCTTTTTATTTCAGAAACTGTATTTTTAAGGTCTAAAATTTTCACTTTGTTCTTTTTTATAGTTTCTATTTCCTGGTGAGAACGTCGTTATTTCCATTTATTTAAAGAGTGCTCATCTTGACTTCATGGAGCATGGTCATAATAGTCACTTTAAAATCTTTATACAAATTCCAACACCTGAATGATCTGGGGTTTGGCATCTGTTGATGGTCTTTTCCTTTGAGAATTGGACAGATTTTCTCTCTCTCTCTCTCTTTTTTTTTTTTTTTTGTTTGTTTGTTTTGTAAGTCAGTAATTTTGAATTGTATTCTGGAATTTCAAATATCATGTTGTGAGATTCTGGATCCTTTTAAAATCCTCTGGAGAACATTAATTTTTATTTGTTTGTTTGTTTTAGCAGGCGATGTACTGGTTAGGCTCCTATCTCAAGTTGCGTCTTGCCTTCTGAGAGTGGTCGTTCAATGTCAGTTCCGTTTTCAAAGCTGTTGCTGTGCTGTGTGTCTGCCCAACACATGCACCCCTCAGGGGTTCATCTGTTACTTGGGCAGTGACTTATATCCTAGTTTAGTTCTCAAAGGCTTTTCTATTCTTCCTTGGGTCTGTTTTGTGCATGCATAACTCAGGGGTGAGTCTGAGACTGTGTTCATACAGAATGCAGGCTTTCCTCCTGCAGCTTTTTCGTCCTTGAAATCACCCCAGCACTTTCTGGCTCCCTGGGGTCCTTTTCCCCGGCCTTTTGGCTAGAAAGCCAGTGTTTCTTTCAAAACTTTAGCCCGTGCACCTTCACACAACTCTGAGTACCTGGGGTGCCTTTAGGGCAACTCAAAACATAGAGAGTGAGTGAGTGAGAGAGAGAGAGAGAGAGAGAGAGAGAGAGAGAGAGAGAAACATGTCCCACACTCTTCAAACCATCGAGGCTCCTTTGATGGTTTGTCTCAGGGCTTCAGTTATCTACTGTCGCTGCCGCTGTAAGATCCAAGTTTCAGGACTAGGGCTGGCATTAAGGAGAAAAATAAAAATAGAAATAGAAAACTTCAAGGTATTCCCTGTCCTCTTCAGCTTCAGAGGCCTATATTCCTGATCCCCTAGCTAGGAAAGGGTTTTGTGGTTTTTTTTTTGCAGTTACTTTGCTGTCTAAACCCGTCGTGCAGTTCCAGGACTCAGCCCACCCTCAGATAAAAGGGAAAGAAAAGAAAAGAAAAACCAGATGAGCTCACTGCCATACCAGTTGTTCGCGTTCGAACGTCCCTTCTCCATCTATTTGCTCCTGTTTACTTGCGGAGTCCTTGATTAGTTGCTTTTGCATTCTGTCCAGAGGTTTTAGTTGTAATTAATGGGAGAGATGGGCTGTGACGGGCTTGCTGTCTTGATTAGCACCAGAAGTTTTCTAATGACAATTTAAATACTGGATGATGATTCTTTCAGATCATTCTTCTCAAACCTAGCAACAAATTTGAATTAAATGGAAAACTTTAAAAAAATATAGATTCTGGGGCCCCACCCCGGGCTCATCTCCGAGGATGGGAACCCAAGAATCTGTTGAAGATGCTTCTGGGTTGGATATAGCCAACCAGGCACTGGCTGGGGGGCTCAAAGTTAGGGTCCAAGCTGGAAGTGTGGGAACCCCTGGTTGAGATGATCTCTAAGGTGCTTTGCAACCCTGAGATCCTCAGTCTCTATATTATTCAGAATATCCCATTCATAAAGCTGCTTTGTAAGTGAGATGCCAGTCTATTCACTTCCTTCAAATTTCTACCTGAAGCTCTAGATCACATAGGTCATCTCAAATAATGTAACTGAGCAGACCAGTACACACACACACACACACACACACACACACACACACACACACACACACACATCTGGTAGGAGAAGCCAAGGTATTAAAACCAACAGGAGAATGAGCGGACTCACAATGTGCAAGATTAGTTTTGTGGAAATCACAACTTTTTGCAATAATAACAGCAGTAGAGTCTAAATCTGCTTTATGCAGTGTTAGCCAGGAGGAATGCCATGGATGCACAAGCCTGAGGATTAGTGGTTTCATTAAGAGCCTCCTTTCCTCCCTCGGATTAGCCCTTTCTATATATTTGACAAAATTCTTTCGGTTGAGTGCAGTTTCTGCTTATGTGCTAGGAATTACTAAGTGAGTTTAAATGTACTTTTCATAAAAATTTATTTCTAGGGGACCACAGAAATCATTTGAGTTCATTTCTATAATGATAGAAGAAGAGACCAGCCCTGAGAGGTTAAGTGCCTTATTTAGGGGGTCAGAGCAAGGGTGAGCAGCCAGACTTTGACTCCTAATGTATGCATTTTCTAGCTGAGCTGAGCCAGCTGGGACCTTGGATGCAGGGTCTTCTGGCCTGGTAACTGAGCTGGGCCAGAGAGCTGTAGTGGGCAGCGGCTGAGTTCCATGCAATGCATTTGTAAAGGGCACTTTGACTTAAAAATGTTTTAGCTCCTGGATTTGCAGCTATAAAAATATTGGCAACCAAAATGGCCCACAGTTTATAAAGTGCCAGAATGCTGGCACATACTGTTCTCTGGGCACTGGGCAGTAGATAGCCCCTGACCATGTCTGGAACCCCCTCCTGCCCCATTTCTTCTCAAAAGTGCCCCAATGGTATTGCATAGTCAGGGTTTACTCAGAGAAGCAGACCACGATGAGTTATGGAAAAGGGATTTCTTACAGGAATTAGGCCTCGAGTAATTGTAGGAGGAGCTGGGAGAGTGACAATTTGAAAGGCGGAGTTGGAGAATCAGCGCTGTCACCAACCAGTCAATCTGAAAGGCCAAGCATTCATTCCTCTTTCGGTTAACTCAAAAGCACAACCACACACGAAGGTGTTGTTTTTTTGTGCACGTTTGTTTTGGCTTAAACAAGCTGACAGTGTAAATCACTATCGGTAGCAAGCCTGAAATAGAAATAGCTGTCACACCTTGGGAGTAATACTGCAGAAACTCTGTTCTTGTTTGTCATGAGCAGTCTGGAATCAGCCTGTTTGACCCTAGTCTGAAGACGTGTGACTGCTGTAGTATGATGAAGCTCTGGAGTGTGGTGTTCTGGAATCAGCACGGGCTTTGTCTGGCTTTGCACGTATACTGTGTGATGGGGACACGCTCCTCATGCCCCTTGTTAAACAGGGCCAATAGTAACCACATCATAATATTGTTTTGAAGTAGGCGTAATTGTAGATGCTCAACAAAATTTATTCTTTTCATATCTCAAGTCTCACCCTTTCCCCTAATATATCTAGGGCACGTCCTGCTTCTTAGATTAGCTCCATGTAGAAATGCCCTTGTTGTCTACGTGTTGGGTTTTGATAACGCATGCAGGCATATAATTTGTATTTAGCATTCCTGGCATTTCATCGGGTCCCAGATTTCCAAGATCAACAAGTTTGGATCTGTGTGAACCATGAGAAAGACCACTGATTGGCAAGGGAAACACCTGGGAAGAAGGGCGTTGCTTTGACCCCACAGGAGAGAAACGAGCACTCCTTAGGTGGGTACAACTCTGATGACTGGAAATGGTGTGCGGAAGCGAGGGTGGTGACATCAGTTCCCCTGGAATCCCGCAGCTTTCCCGGGTCAGGAGACAGAGACTCATCATGAGAGTCGAGGGAAGAGGAAAGTTGAAGCTGATATCAAAAGTTGGAGACAGAGAACCATAAAATCAGAACTTGAAAAGTTTATTGGGGAGCCGTTCATTTCAGGTGGATATAGACCTGCACATTTAATAGCCCCAGGGGCACAGCTGTGTCATAGATGGACTAAATTGATTGTTGAGTTTGAATTTAATAAAACAGTAGTGCTCATGAGTTTCTTAAACATGAAGAAAAAGTTAAATTATATTCAAAGTACTCTGTTCAGGAATCTGGGGAGCTATGTTATCATTTTAAGAAAGATTTTTTAAAAATATGTTTTATTGATTTTTTAGAGAGGAAGGGAGAAGGAGAGATAGAAGCATCAATCGATTGGATGCCTCCTGCGTGCCCTCACTGGGGATCAAGCCCACAACCTGGGCGTGGGCCCAACCTCAGAATCGAACTGGCAACCTTCTGGTCCATGGGTTGATGCTCAACTACTGAGCCATACTGGCCGGGTCATTTTTAGAAAGATTATATTTATTTATTTTTTAATCCTCACCCGAGGACATTTTTTGTTCAGATAGAGTGGGAGGGAGAGAGGGGAAGAGAGAGAGAGAGAGAGAGAAACATCGACGTGAAAGGGACACATCGAGTGGCTGCCACCTGCACAACCAACCAGGGCTGGGGACAAACTGCAACTGAGGTACATGCCCTTAGCGGGAACCGAACCCGGGTCTCTCTGGACCGCAGTCCAATGCTCTAACCGCTGAGCCAAACTGGCCAGGGCCATTTTTAGAAAGATTTTAAACAATAGTAACAGAAAAATGTTTCCATTCAGGATAAACTTCTAGAAGATTCATACACAGAGGATCTTTTATTATCCAAAGTAGGATAATAGGCATTATTTTGCATAACACAGGGCTGAGCTTATGGTAATAATTGAATAAATATTTTAAAAATAGAATTCAGTATATACAGGGCAAATCAGACTCTGAGCCTAACTCATGGAATATGGAAGATTCTCTTGTAGCCTTTCAAAAAAACCAAAAAACAAAAAACATGCAGTTAATTACTTGACTGATGGAGGACACTGATAATATATTTCCTACCTATATTTTTCTACAAAATGTTGACAATCATGGCAAGTCCACATTTAGTTACTAATCGTAATTGACCTGAATGCACTCACATAGGAAACTGAGATGTAAAACCACTTTAAAAGTTAAATGAAAGGTTATACTTAGAAAAAAAAACCCCACTCTTAATTTATCTTTATTGTTAACATACAATAATAACACTTTCCCTTCCAGCTTATCCCTTATTTTAGGCCCTGAAGATCTGAAAACTACCAGGTGGTGATGAATACTGTAAAGAATCTACAGTCCACCCATAGACTTCTGTATTGTTAATAGGATTGCTCAGACAGCTTATCTGCTTAAGTTTTGGAAATCTCTTTATCCTTTATCTGCAGGAACACTAATCACTTGAAAAGGACAAGGCTGAGGAAACTTGTTTTAAAGCTGGTTTAAAAAAAATTTTTTTTTTTTTTTTTTTTTGCATCAAATTCTATTGCTCTCGTTTCCTGGCTTTCTTGTGTCTTTCATTTCAATTCTTTCCCTTCCAGGTATTTTAAACAGCACTTGACATTCATTTGAACATAGGTGAGTTGCTTGCACTTTCTGGTGAGATAAGCGTTTCTGAAGGCTTTTTCTATTCACTCTCTGGCTGGATTTCACCAGGACCAGGGACAGAACTAACTGGTATGGGGACTGGGAAGCCTTGGCTCTGAGTTTCCCTCTGTGATTTGTAAGAGTCCCTTGGTTACTAGGTTCACAGATGATTGGTAACTTCAAGCAAAGTAAACTTCCTGGAAGGATAGCAAAGGCCCACAGAATGCGTGGAGGGCTGAAAATCAGGTTTGAACCTGGGCAGGTGCCAAGACCTTTCCAGAGGCTGGGAAGCAGGAACCCCAGCAACAAACCTGCAGCGGGACCGAAATGGTGAGGCCACTGCTAGGATGAAATGAAACATCAGGTTCCACAGAGGTTGGCCTAGTCTGGGTGACAAGCCCACCCTTGCTACAGATATGGGTGGGACCTCCAATTACAGCCCACTGGGCTCCATCCAGTAATTCCTTAAAAGGCAAAAGATTTATGCAGTGTGAAGAGAAACCAGAGTATCCAGTAATTCCTTAAGGAAATCAGAAGGCAGTTTGAAAACAGAAATAACATGCTGGGCAGATAACTTTGTCCACTATTGTGCTATTTGGCATCTTTAAAGTTGCTTCCAGCTTTAACAATGGGCAGTGCTTCTCCCATGAAAGCCTTCGGGGTTACCACGTCCCCATGAGGTTTGCATCTATGAATACCTATAAAACCAATGAACAATAATAAGATAGACTGTCTTATGAGCACTCGTGTGTTACCAGTTGAACCGCTGGTGATAACTGTATCACTGTATAACAGTGGTTGTATTAGTTCTCTATTGCTGCATAACAGTATTACCACAAACTTAGCATCTTAAAACAACAAAATTTATTAAATCACAGTTCCTGTGGGTCAGGAGTTGGGGACAGCTTAGAAGGGTTCTCTGCTCGGGATCTCATCAGGCTGCAACAAAGGTATCAGTTAGGGTCATGGCCTCATCTGAGGCCCGACTGGAGAAAGGACCACTTGCAAGCTCACTCAGGCTGTTGGCACAATTCAGTTCCTCGTGGCTCTAGGCAGGACTGAGGATTTCAGTTTCGTGCTGGTTGTTGGCTACAGGCCACCCTCAGCTCCAAGAGGCTGCGTACAGTTCCTTGCTGTGTTGGGTTCCCCAGCGTGGCCACTTGGATTCCCCAAAGCCAGCAAGGGAGAGACTCCAACAAGACAGGCACTACTGTCTTATGTAAGCTCATAATTGTGTACATGTCATCACACACATCCCATCACTTTTACTGTATCCTATTGGTTAGAAGGGATTCATAGGCCCCACTTATACTCAAGGGGAGGGGGGTCACACAGGGGCATGAATATCAGGAGTTGGGGGTTAAGGGCAAACCCACGAATCTGTCAGAGTGGCAGAACTGAGACAATCCTCGGAGCTGCCTTAAAGTCTAACATACCTCTTTCTGTGCATCTGATTTCCCTAAACCTCAGTCCTAGGGAAGTATTTCATGTGGGGAACTAATGAGGGGGGCAGAACCGAACCTCTACCTCCAATCTCTCTAGCTCAGCTATAGGAGAGGGGGAGGGGATATAAAGAGCTTCACCTCCTCTGAGCTACCGCGACTGTCTTTCTAGTTGGTGTTTCCCTCAGTTGTCTGTGTGCAGTTGAATCTAAGTCTCCACTGAACTGTATCTTTTGTCTGCATTTACCATTTGGTAAATTTTTGTTCTTATTGCATGGAAATTCCTTCATTTACTCACATGTATATATTGTCCTCAACTATACAGGGGTGGGCAAAAGTAGGTTTATAGTTGTGAGTGTGCAAAAGTTTATTCTTGTATTATTTTTAGTAGTTATTGTATTACAACCATAAACCTACTTTTGCCCACCCCCTGTATTTTATAAATAAGCACCTAAAGGCAGGAGCCATTTATCTCAGGAACCATTCATGTGTCCTTCAAGTAGTGTAAAAGGAAGAGGAATTTTGGAATAGCTCGTATTGATTCTCTAGTGGTGTGAAGGAAGAGGGGATCTCTAGGATGTGAAAATCTTCCCTCTCTTAGCTGTACTTGATTATGCAAACAAAACATGTATACTTGAGAAAGGTGATCTTACAAATGCTCAGATTACCCTGTTACAATGTGCTTGGTTCTACCAGAGCTGCTAGGCTTGCATCTGGAGGCAGGTGGATAATGGATTAAGGCCGATAGACATGGTGGAGTCCTTGCATATACTAGCAGTGTGACTCTGGACTTACTGCTTTAATTTCTGAGCGCCTCAGTGACCTCATAGTCCTAGCTCATAGAGGTAATAGCTTTAAAGTGAATAGCACCATGCCTGGCATATAGTAAACATGAAGGAAATAGATACGATGATGATCCTTTAAGACCCTGACCAGGGAGAGCACATGTGAATTCTCAAGGTGCAATTCATCCCACAACAAAGGAGGGTCAAGGAGATGCACACTGAACACACTGTAGCTCATGTCTTCTCTTGGAGCTCATGGGGTCTGGTGTAGTTTCCTGAGTATGGAGGAAATGAGAAACTGCTGCTGCCCCTTCGCTGGAGCTGGGCCGTTTGGAAAGTGTGGAAGAGGACTATATCTGCAGCCCCTCCTCTGCAGACAGCAGGAGGCCCGGGGAAGCTGCTGGGGGTGCCAGGGCAGGGTAGGGAACACCCCAGATCCTTCTTGCCTTTCTAATCTCCCAGGGTATGAGAGAAAGCACATGGGACTTAGCTGGGTGACCTTGGCCAAGCAACAGTGTCTCCGAAGCCATTTCACTTCTGTAAGAACGGAGCCAGTGGAAGATCAAGAGAAAGGCAGAATGTAGGAACATTTTGTAAACTTTGCATATCTAAGGGAACCCAGGACGTATTCTCCATACCAAGAATTTGCCCTTGGGGTTAGATACATTTTCATTTTCTCCCAACAGTGCCCTAACTGGCCAAATGAAAATGTTAAATACATTTTAGAAAAGTTTTAATTTCAACAATTTATGATTAAAAATACATCTTATAAATAATTTTTCCATAGACTTGATTGAGGATTGCTGCAAACTTTACAAAAAGACATACTGCAACAAAAACAGATTAAAATTATAAAAAATATAGCTATAGTCCTATTTAAAAATACATTATACATCACAGCTTTTTCTTTGTGCAAAGTTTAAGAGAATGCTGTGTTAGGCATGTCACATTCACTCAAAGGGACGTCAACTTTAATACAGTTCCTTTGCATAATGGTATAGACACAGGTGAAATAATTCACTTTCCCCCTAGAAGTTAATATACCTTAGTTCAACATTTTACTTTTATTTATTAGGACTGATGGATGAATTTAGCTTAAAACAAATATATATATATATATGTATATGTGTATGTGTGTGTATATATATATATGTATATATATACTTATATATATATACACATATGTATATATATATGAGAAAACAAGTATATGTTTTGAAATTAAGTAAAGCCCCAAAGTATTTACAGTATTTTCAGAGAATGTGTTCTCCAAGCTAGTCTGAGTACATCTTCTCTATTAAACAACTCTTTAGAAAATTAAACGATGCCAGCTTTGTCCATTAATGGACATCTTCCGTTGAGACTTCCAGTTTTCGCTGTGGGAGGAAGAGAGTTCCTATGGAGGTTTTATTAGCACCGTCAAAATCCATGCAGGATGAGCCCATCGATTTCACTGGTCCACCTGGGGTACGGAAGAAACTTTCGGCCACTAATTGTGACCCTTTGGGTGTTACTGGAACAGGCTGATTGGAAAGAGAGGAATGGAAAAAGAAGTCAAACCCACAGACAGGTATGCTCTCGCAGCCTTAGAAGACTGCACTGGAAGGACATGTCACACATGGGAGCCCAGCAGACTTTGACAATGGCTAGGTAAGCCAGCATGAGTTTTGCATTCTCAGCTATTTTTGTTAAGGTAAGAAAAAGAGCTCACAGTAACTCAATAATACGAACTCCTTGCACACTTTTCCCAGGTTTGGAAAGCAGACAGGCTCGCAGTTTCCTCACTCTCCCATCCTTTCCCTCTCCAAAGAAGAAAAGCAAGAGCAAGTCTCCCATGACCCTGGCATTTGGGACTTAATAACCCCAGGAACAAAATAAGTGAAATGGAAATGCTCTCACCTGTTGGGCCCCTGTCACAGCAAGGGACTGTCCATTCGGTTGGTTCTGGGCCAGAACTGGAGAGTCATACCTGGTGGCCCTTCCTTGCTGAGTGCCTGCATTTTCTGGTACAACACTAACAGCCTCTATTCTGGGAGACATGGGAACAGTTCCAGGCCCGGGGCTTGCAGACACCTGCACGCTGGGGGAGAGGAGTCCCAAGTGCTGCAGGGTGAAGTTCACAATGGCTGAGCTTGGGTTTTGGACGGGGACAGGGTGGCTCGAAGTGAGAGCCGGGCTGCTCCCTACAGATACGGCTGCCATGGAAGGTGGTGAGACCATTAGCTTCAAAGGTGTTACATGAAAAGAGGGAAAACTAACAGCAGTGAGTTCAGATGATGTCACTGGAATAACACCTGGAAAGAAAAGGAGGGAAAAATATCTTAAAGGCACAGGCATTTGTCCGAGACGCTTATAAGGCTTAAGTGAACTTGAGACTGACCCATGTCTGAAGAGCGTTTTATGTACACTCACCTGCGACTGGGGAGCCGTAGATCCTGTGGTTTGGGGAGAGTGTACCTGAGTTTTCTTTACCAGCCAAAAGGGACTCTGCCGCCAGAGATGAGCACTGGGTGAGAGGGATTAGGTATCCTGATGGGAACAATGTCTAGAAAACAGGAGGAAGGGTTTATTTTACACGCAAATACTGAAGAAAAATGGCATGTGCCTCGGAGGACTAATATACCTTGGCGGTTGTCTCATTGGACTAATGCCTCCAAACTGCATAGGCTACGGGCAGGGCAGCTATACAGCTCCCTGAGAACAATATCCCTCCCTCCCTCCCACTCCAACACTTGTCCTGAGTAATACAATCCGTGTTTCTTCAATGCCCTCTGTGGTCTTAGGAAGTGTCCTAAAGCTGCCACTGGAGTCTGCTCAGAGTAGGATTCACCCAGCAGACCCCCTTCACACTGACATCCGAAGTCCTGCTGTCAGACTCCCTGGTATGATGTGGCGCTGTCAGAACCTACTGAATGCAGTTGGACACCATAATGGCACTGCTATGTTATTATCGATTGTTCTTGAACTATACAGAATGGTATTTCCCAAAGAGCATTCTGAGGGACCCTAGTTTCATGGGATGCAGAAAGACACTGCTTGAAGCATGTGCAAATATGTTTGGGAAATGCTGAATTCAACAAAGGAAAATGGTGCTTTAATTAGAGAATTTCTGAGTGTCTTTAATAGTGGCATGCAGCCCTGGCTGGTTTGGCTCAGCGGTTAGAGTGTTGGCCTGCGGACCAGAGAGTCCTGGTTCCGTTTCCGCTAAGGGCACGTACCTCGGTTGCAGTTTGTCCCCGGCCCCGGTTGGAGTCGTGTGGGTGGCAACCAGTTGATGTTTCTCTCTCTCTCTCTTCCTCCCTCTCTCCCTCCCTCTCTGTCTGAGGATAAATGCAAAAAATGCCCTCGGATGAGGATTAAAAAAAAAAATAAAAATAGTGGCATGTATTGTCAATCTTCAAGCAGGGCATCCAGCATGTAGCATTTCCCAGGCTATCTGGCAACTCCATTTTTGGTAGTATCGGAATTCAAGGAAAACACTTTAAGAAATGTTGATTTAGAGATGGGGGTTGCCAAACCATGGGCCAAAATTCAGCCTCCTGTCTTTGTAAATAAAATTGCATTGGAACACAGCCATGTCCATTCATGTACGTATTGTCTATAGCTGCTTTCCCATTTCCTTTTTACAATGGCAGAGTCGAAGAGGTACCATGGAGACCAGAAGGTCCACAAAGCCAAAAATATTTACTATCTGGTCCTTTACAGAAAGACCCCTGACTTAGAACAAAAGAATTATAAAACCATAGGTTTGTTTCTAATAGTTTAGGTTCTAATGACACCAAGCAAACACGCTTATAACACACTAAAGGGCACGACACCAGAATTCAAAAACTAAGAATAAAAAATAGAGAACTGATTAATTCACATTAGAGACCCAACTGTCACGAAGCAAAAGCTTTAGGCAATAAAGTTATAGACCAAATAGAAATGGCCAGAAGGTTGGGTTGTGTGTACCTTCCCCATGCCTGCTTGATCGTTGTACTTTACCAAACAGAGAAAGTCTGCTTCGGCCTTACCATGAGGACTGGCAAAAGCTAAAAGCAGTTCTTGTAAACCGGGGGCCCTCCTTTTATCTTCCTCCAGATCTTTCTTCTGGACATTGTTAAAACAACAGTCCACACTTTGATCTAGCTCTTAATAGGTCCGGTCTTTTCCTTGGGAACCAGTAAATTCAGAATCCACAATTTTACAAGTGTACCGCAAAGTTTAAATTTGGTTTCTTAGTTGCTTGGCACCATTCACTATCTTTACTGGCAGGTTCCTTGGAAGATGCAGGAATAGAAATTTTTAATGGGTGAATTTGGGGATTTTACAAATCCTCTTTGCTATTGTTAATCATACTCTCGTGGTACAAGTTACTCCGGTTGCTGGTTTAATTCTTTCAATTCTTGAGCAAAACCTGTAGTACTCTTACTAATAATTATTTTTCAATTTTCCACAAACTATAATTATCACATCTTTTAACCTATAATGCCAATTCCTTTTTGTAAAAAATGAGAACTTTTAAATTAGCAGGATGAATGAACTTGACATATTTCAACTTGCATGTTATCTCATCTCGCCTACATTACCCCTCTTACCCCCTCGTCCTATTACACCTCCTACTTTATTCTCACTGTAGTTCTCATCATTCACTACCTGATATGTTTGCGTTACTTGTATACTGTCTTCTCTGCACCCTCAGAAGTATAGATTCTCAGTAAATGTTTGCTGAATGAATTAACACAAAAATTAACACATTTTCTTTGTTCTGCTCAGTTCATGCTAAAGGGAAATGGTTCAAATGAAGTCACAGAGATGAAAAAAGCAGGGGGACATGGAAAATCTATCCACTGAGAACCCTCATCCTGAATAAGTGAGCAACAGGAAACCATTATTAAATAACCTCATTAGCCTGAAGAGATTATGGACCTCCCAAGAAAATCCAATCAGGCAAAAGCCTTGTAATTTTCCCACTAGCATGGATATTAAATACAAAATGATACTATGCTAAGATAGAGATTTTAAATGGTTACCATAAGGCCGTCCTAAGGGGAGACTTCACAAACTCTAAAGCCTCCTTAACAATAACAGTTACAGATAATACCCTTCATCTTATATGGTGCCTTGAAAGAATCACACCCCCTTTAAGTATATCATCATGCGATATATTCACCTAGGCTTGCAAAAACTGTAATGTGGCCCTGGGGCAAGCACTCTAAAGCAATCACCAAAGGCAGGTGCTGGGTTTGATTTGGTCCAGAGCACACTGCTTCCCATCCAATAGATGATCACGAAAAACTGGTGGAACAAATTCATTATAGATGTGGGAAAACAAGATGTAGAGAGGTAAAATAACTTGAGTTAACGGCAGGGACACAATGAGAGATTGACTTCTGCTTCTACAATTAGTGGTGCTCATTCGGTGATCATCTTTTTCATATATAATTGTCCTAAGGGAGCAAAATGAGATAATGTATGTAAAAGTGCCTAATCCTTCTGACAGCTGGTGTGGGAGTAGGCAACCAATAAATGTTAATTCCTTCTTGAACTAATCTCCATCTAGGGAAAAAAATGATCTGGAACATCACAATCCCTAGAAACCAGTGTGTCAAATATGCCTACAATTGGCCAAGGTAAAATTTTTCTATTTACACAAAATAGAAATTTTGGTTTAAGTTTCAGAAAGTAAAAACAGGGGGAACAATTTATCTTCTAGGCAACAGGTGCCAGTTACATGGCATCAAACAAACATTAGGCACTGACTCAGAAAGCAGGAGTCACCGGAACCCTGCGTATCCATCCATTCATTTAGGGCTACATTTGCTTGTAAATTATTTAAAACTTTCATGACAGGTGTTTGCATTCCAGTATGTGGTAGAGAAATGGACTTAAGGACAACCACCCATGGTGCTTTAAAAAAAGAGCAAATAATCCCTTCCTCCAAAGGTTAAAAATGTCCCTGCCGTCATCCCAGCCAGGGGATTAGCTGTCTGGGGCCTTGTTTGGATTATGGATGCTAAGGAACAGTTCCTTGTCTCCTGAGAGACTGCTCTTTGCTCTGGTAAACCTCCAAATCCTCCACTAATCAATTGGGGAGTTCCTAATACTTTGCATAGTGCAAGGGTGTACTTACTGCGGAGACATTTTCAAGTCCTTTTAGGTCCTCTTTAAATTTCTTTTTGGAACCACTGTCCTCAAGCATGCTTTCCCTCTTTGAGCCTCTTTCTCCTGCAGGTTCCGTGTCTCGGTTCTGTGCACCGTGTCTCTCTGGCACTGGCAACAGGCTTCCAGGCCTGGTGGAGACACTGGGCTTTGTGGCATCACTGGTTGCTTTCTCGGTAGTGGCATCTGTGCAGTCTTTTGATCTCACAGCTTTAGAAGAGGGGGTAGAGCAGACTGTCGGGCTCAGGCCTTGGGGCGGTGTCATGGTTTGGGCTTGGGCAGGCTGCAAGTAGATGGCATAGGATGGGCCCGAATGGGCTTGAGGTAGGATCACGGGCAATGGGCTGGAGATCAGAGGGACCACCCCCAGGGGCTGGATGAGGGGCGGTGCTGTCAGCTCCAGCTCGGCGTTCACTGTGGAGTCCAGAGGGGCTACTGGTTTGCAGTGCCCAGATCTTGCCAGCTGTAATTTTGCTTTCTTCCTGGGTTCACTAAAAGACAAGATTTAAAACAGGATCTATTTTCTAAAATGTTCTAAAATAAACACATTCTCTCTAACATGTTCTACCCCTTTAGATGGTCCCAGATTGAAGCCCTGTCTTTATGAAACTAGCAGACAGTTTCTGTAATAATGGCGTATGAGTTATGAGAAAAGACTATCTCATCAGTTTCCAAGGCTAGTGCCTGTTCTTATAGAAAATAAGTAATCCTAACAATGCGACTAAAAGTAATTCACCCTGTTACTAAAGAGCATGGCGAACCTACCTTGATTGCCCTTCTAACTGCATTTTGCAAATAGCTGCGAGCTGAGCCATTTTACTGGGGAACGGTGCAGAATTCTGAGAACTCTCGGCTGATAAAATAGAAAGGGGGGGGGGGGGAATTGGTCAATGCAAAAGAATAAATGTTCAGGCAGATGACATATCACTGAAGCTCAAGGAACAAAAAACATGTGCCTCCCCCCAAATCACACAGCAGTTAAACAAAACACCCCACAAACTGCTTTTTATCCTTTAATTCATGCATAAGTTAGGCTTCAAGTGGGGTTAGGCATACGGATATGGAAACAATTCTCTAACAAGTCCCATAGGGATCAAGTAAGCTAAAAATAAATCGGATAACAAGGAATTCTTCCGAGCACAGCCCTGACATGATTGAAAACATACCTTTGTTGGTCTTGATAGGGCTACTGGGAGCAGAGTTTATCTTCCTCCGATCACTTTCTATGCTCTTTACCAGTTTGATAAGAGATGGGTGTCGAGTAAAGTTGGGCTTCCTGTGTGTGGAAAAGAGGTTTTTGGCACAGTTCTCTTTTGAAGATTGCCTCCCTTCCAAGTCTGAGGTGGAGAAAGAAGTGATGGGGCTGAGACCTGAAAGAGAAAAGGGCAGGGTGTGAAAACATGGGTGATTCACCTTCCTTTTGGGATGGAACGTCAAATCATGGTTCTAACCTGATTTTAGGAATTAAGTGGCAGCAGCTGTAGGGAACCACTCCCGTGCCAGACACTGTTTTAAGGGCTTTTAGTTATACAAAACCTTGTTTATCCTAGTAAATGAATTCTGAGACAAGATTTCACACTTAGTATTTCTAAAACCGATTGTCACTTATAACCAGAGGTGTGCTTTAGTGTAACTGTCAGTGGTTTTTTCTTATTGATATATAAAAAATTGTGCATCTCATAATCACTGGAGTCTTTTTCTTTTATTCCTTACCCGAGGACAGGTTTTCATTGATTCCTGAGAGAGAGGAAGGGAGATATATATACGAGAGAGAAACATCCATGATGTGAGAGAGAAACATTGATTGGTTGCCTCCCACATGCACCCTGACTGGGGATTGAACCTGAAACCTGGGTATGTGCCCTGACAGGGAATTGAACCTGTGACCCTTCGGTGCACGGGAGGATGCTCCAAGCCACAGAGCCACACCAGCCAGGGCATCTGTGGAGTCTTAATCTGATGAAATATGGTGACCCACTGCTGTGGACTGAATATTTGTGTCCTCCACACAATATAATATTAGCAAGTGGGGCCTTTGGGAGGTGCTAAGGTCAGGAGAGCAGAGCCTTCTTGAACAGGATTAGACTCTGCAGAGCTCCCTTTCACCACGTGAGGTTACAATGAAAAGAAGACTGTCTAGAAAGCAGGTGCTCACGACACCGAACGTGCGGGTGCCTTGATCTTGGACATCCCGGCCTCCAAAACCGTGTGACACACATTTCTGTTGTTTATAAGCCACTCAGTCTGTGGTATTCTGTTATAGCAGCCTGAACACACTAAGACACTCTCAACAACTCCACCAGGAGGTACTACTCAGGAAATGCATCCCCATTTCAAAGACATTAACCAACTGAATCACGGTCCCTCAGCTAGTAGAATGTGGGCCTGGGATAGGAACTCCCCCAGCGTGGCCCCAGAGCCTGCCCACCAAGTCCCTGTGCCAAAGGACCTCTCTCTGAGATTACATCCTAAATCACAGCAACTTTAAAGGGGACACGGTTCTTCCCACTTTGCAGGTGAGGAAACCCAGACTTGGAGGAGTAACGTGCCCAAGGCCACACAGCGAATAAGTGGCAGAGCTGAGACTGGAAGCGAAGTCTCCTTCTGCCTCCATGGCCCATGTTCCTGCCACCTCCCGACACTTGTGGTGGAACGCAAAATGTCAGAATGCCAGAGTTGCGACAGAGACTAGAGTATTGATACCGGAATGAATTCATTTCATATTCTCAGTGTGCACAGGCTCTGTCACGGTCACGGAGAAGCATAATAATGATAGAAATAGTATCTGTGTTTTGCAGTGCTTTCAACTTTTTCAGGTCCTTTCACATACAGATTCTACCTCTTGGGCACCATATGGGGGTGGTGGTTATGGACCTTGGGTTGCTGATGGAGACAGTAGCCAAACTTTCCATATTGACACTCATCTTCGTCTTTTCAATCACTTATATATGCTCATTCCATGTGGGAGTGTGGGTAGGAAGGGGAAGGGAGAATATCTCTAAATATGTGTTAATTCAAAACATTGAAGCAAAGAATTTAGGAAAACAGATACATACCACCGGGATTAGGACTGATTTCTGGGCCTGTCCATTTAAAAGCTGGTTTTCGGCCTCTTTCTTCGGTAACATGAACTTTCTTGATAAGATCCAAGCTACTCAGAACATTGGCTATATCATACAGCCTCCTAATTTTTGCTGGGGGGAAAAACAAGTATATACACCAGTTAATGGCATAATGAAAGATCAAAGGACTTTGCTTCATAAGGATTTCATATATTCACAGATACATCCTAACCCTCAATGTCAGAGAAAAATGTGACTTTTCAAGTTATCCTCGTGATACTGCTTTAATTAAAACAAAAAATAGTTTTAAATATTGAAAAGACTCAGTTACTGCTGGTACTGAATTGTGAAATGACAGAAGCACGTGTTGAAAAAGGAAAAATGACTTAATGAGATCACCCTGTCGGGAACTATGTTACAGATTTTTTGACAAAAAGTCACCATTGCTGGGCATCTTCTAATGAGAATTCAGAAGAATTTTTATTATAAAGCATCAGTGATAAATGTATCATTTTCCTGCTTGTGATAGTTTGTAACAATAAGACTGATTTAACCTCATAAGCATGGAAAGTTCCATAGTCCATCGAAAAGTATAACTTGTTATCCTGTCCTGATGTAATATGCAAAGCATGGATTTATTAATTCTACAGATCTTACAAATCTTAAAAGGTTTATTGTTAGAGAGTCTGCTTTTTACTCCAGCTTCATAGTATAAAATTATAAATTGAGCCCCTTCTTCCCAGCCATGCCAGAAGGTTCTGAATTCCCTGGCGATTCAGCAAACGACACATCTGCAGTGCCCGGAATGGCTTCCAAGGCTGTGACTAACCAGGGAAATGGAGAGCTGAAACTGTCTGGTGACTCAGAAAAGCAGGCAGCCCATCTGCAGCATCAGGGCATGTTTTCTGAAACTGCAGATCTCCCAAGCCAATTGCCAGCATTATTGTCTTTCTCCCTACTTAGTTTTGTCTAGATAGAGACACTGTCAACCTGTAGATGTCTGAAAATACTTTCATGGGACTAGGACAGCTCTTCAGGGATGGGAAGGGGTCTGTGTGACAGCTTCCAGGTGTTCCCACAGCCTCTGCTGTTGCTTGAGGTGCCTCTTCCTCACCGTACAGCTGGGTCCCCAAAGCGTCCCATGTTCAGGCTAGCCTCTTTCCCTACCTGGAGGTCTGCTAATGCCTCCATGAGAAATGGGCGAGCAGCAGACCCCTCCCATCTGCTGAGCACTTCATTCCACACCCTCTCTCTACCTTCATGGACGTTCCTACAAAGTCTGTTATAGAGGCGAGGGCAGGACTCTGTGTTAGGAATCCAATCTATAATCCTGTTCCAACTTTGAACAAATATCCTGATTAAAACCACTCTTTCAAACTGGCAAACCAACTGTGCCACAGGTCACTTCTGGGGACAGTTTTAAAGAGTTATTCGTACTCTCACATATGAGAGACAGTGGAAAGAGCAGAGACCTGGGTTCCAGTTCTGATTTACAATTTACTGCTCATTTAGATTACAGGCAACTAGACTGTATACTACTAAAAATGTGGACAATGCTACAGTATCAAATGAGGTAACTTTTAAAGAACTGTTTATAAGTCAAAGTGTCAGACCAAAAAAAAAGAGTAGTTGTATACATATCTTTGAATCCTACACCTTAGTTAGAGCAGTGTGATCATGGCTTCTGGAGAGAAGTGAAGATACAAAAGCATAATTAGAGAAGATCTGTTTATACAGCAAATGGATTTGGAAATCAGTTTGTAACTGCAATTTTATTGTTTACGAACAGGTCCAAAAGTCCATGGAGTCATGACACTTACTTTTAAACTTGCTTTTATCCAAATCTTCCACATGGTCCTCCCCAATTAAAATCTTGGCAGCAATTTCCAGGCTCACTATCTGAGGCGTTGACACCAAAAACAGCATCACAAATTTCTGGCTCATCACTCTTAAAGACTTGTCTTTGCGGCTGTTTACAGAAGCTTTGAAGAAGGATGAGGATTAGAGAATTAAAATTCATGAAGGGACAAGTGACTTCTAAAGTAACAAGGCTAAAAATACCACCACCTGATCACACAGTTGACAACTGCAGCATTTTCACGTCAAAGGCAGCAGCGGCTTTAGAGCTGTGTTTCCTAAGGAACCTCTTCTTTAGACCCGAGCTTTTCAATACCATCTCTCACCTGCCCGAAATTCCACTCCAGGGAGTTCGACGCAACACGCGTCTGGGTGTCCGTTTTGGTCCGGGTTCACTTTGATGACATGATCCTCTATACTGTAACTCTTACTGAAGTCAAACTCTTGTTCATATTCCTTCTTCTTGATCATCATGATCTGCTCGGCGTATTTGTTCTCCTCCCCGAGGCTTTTCAAAGCCCCAAGGGTGTTGTTGAGGTTGTGTCGCCCGTGCCAAGTGTACCTGTTTTTGGCGAGGCGGCTCACCATGTGTAAACTCTCCAGGACGTTCACGATATCATAAATGCGTCGTCGCTCCACATCTGCAAGAACGGGCAGCTGTATGTTACTAGGATCAGATTTTTCCATGTGTATAGAATCAAATTACTTTTTCTTCCATGGTTACTTATCAGTAGGTTCTGGATGATACAAGTTATTTACACTCAACAGAGATGAAGATGAAAGACATACCCCTGCTCTCAACGAACATGAATTAGAGGTGCTATTTATTGAGGGTCTACTATGTGCTATACAGCTTTAAGACATTTCTAGCCTAAATCTGTGAGGTAGGTATTATCTTGCACACTTCAATGGTGAGGAAATAGAGGTTCAGGCTGGCTAAGTGGCTCCCCGCTGGCAGAGAGCCAGTACATGGCAAAACCAAGTCTTTAATACTCTAAATCCCACACTTCACAACCTGTTTCTTAGGTTACTCCCCAACGCATACACACACACGGCTATCATATGGTAGGTTCAAGGTGCTGAGATGTCTTGCTGTTCCTGGAACCTGCCAGATATGCCATTGCCTGATGGCCTTGGTGCTGGGCTATTCCTCTGCCAGATGTCCTCATGGCTCTGCACCTCAGTTCTTTCAAGTCCTTGCTCAGATGTCACCTTCTCAAATGGAGGCCTGACCTGACCACTTAATTTAAAATTGAAAAACTCACCCCAGCACTCCTGATCAATCCTCCTTTACCTTGGTCTGTATTTCCTTTTTTCCATAGCATGTATTACCATCTAACATACATTATAATTACTTATTATGTCCTTTGAATGTTATCTATTGCCCCGGCTAGAATGTAGATTTCACAGGAGCAGGCATTCTTCCTTTCTGTTCACTGATGTGATCACAGTGGCTACCATACTGCCCGGCACATAGTAGGCAATCAATATACCCGATGAATTAGAGTACATCCTACATAGCTAAAATGAAGTGTGTGTGAACAGATGAATCTCAATTGCATATTCTTAAAATGTGAAGTAAAATTAACATTTATAAACATGTATTAGAAGGGTAAAACTTTATGGCGTAATATATTTATATATATATGAAAATATCCTGCACATCTCTTCATAGTTTCAGATTACGATATTTTCATGACTGAAAAGGTACCCAAATTTGCCATAGACCTCTATTTAGCTATAACTAGATTGGAGTCTATAAAGAGAGGAGTAAAAGGGGACAGGGGGTCACAGGCATTTTGCCACTCAGAAAACCCACTGGTCCTCAGAACAGCGCTGAGTGGCTGGGGGCCCTCAAGCCCTGCTCCCACGCACGTAAACGGATGCTCATAAACTATCAAGATACCATTCCATAGCCCAGCTCTTCAACCACAGAGACAACAGAGAAGTTCAGAGTTGTAGCTGTTATGAAACAAGTCATAAAACAATGTTGCCTTCCTTTAAAGCTACAGAGCTTTTGAAATGCAGTCAGAAGCAATCTCCATTGTGATTTTGCTTGTTTTAAGATTCACTGAAATTTCATGGAAACTATATGCTTTTAGTCCTAAATTAATAAGGCTTTAGAGATGTATAAGTCTCTGTGGCCTTCTTTGTGTCACTACAAACACTGGCTAGATGAGTGTGGGTCTGAAGGAGAAGGTCCACGAAGTCACTGTAACTATTCACCACTTCAGTAAGCTGTTTGCATACTTACTAAGTTCCTCAGCTACTTCGTCAAGGCAGATGTCATTATTCACGGCAGGGTTGGGATAATTAGGATATCGTGCTAAGAATTTATGACAGAGCAATCCTAAACTTTTCTCTTTTCGACTTGGTTGGGATTTCTCATATTCGTCTCCTGATAAGTGTTCCTACAAAGGAAGAGGTAAATATGTCTTATTCTGAAATAAAATTTGACAGATTTATTAGGGACATCTGCACTCTATGATTAACATTGATACAAGTGCTTCACTTCAATAGCTGCAAACATTTTGGGGAAAAACGTGGGGAGCCAGTATAAGCTGCTTGGCAGATCTAAAAGGGAAGCTTGAACTGAAAATAAGTCAGAGGTTCAGAATTCCCAGTGCTATATTGGACAGGGTCCAAATCTTTCTGGTGCTTTGAAGAAGGCTAATAGTCTGCGGATGGTGATGCTTTATACTATTGGCATTTCTGCAATGGCTACTCTTTTCTTCCCCCCAAATCCCTCCAGTCCTCTGCAAACCTACGTGTAAACAATCTTTGGGCTCCGGTAATCCATTTCTGTTGTCAAACAGCCCCCTTTTCTGATCTCTGTTGCGGATCTCGGGGCTCACAGCACTGATGAGCATTTTCAGGTTGGCTGTTGGTGTCCAGGGTTCTCCCTGGGAGATTTCCTTGGGCTTGGTGGGTGTGGTTAAAGGGCCAAAGTCAGGCTGGATCTCTGTCAACACTATATTTGCTGCGGTGGATTCTTTCAGAGGTGTTTTCATCTGTCCCCTTTTATGTGGCTCAAAAAAGAGATTTTCCTGGTTTAAAACAATAATTAAATTCACTATAAAACAGGATTTATCAGATAGCTTTTGACTTTAGAAATTATACAATAAAAAGAATATTGCTAAGGAAAAGAGTGCCAAATGAGGTTGGAGAGTTGATTAAATTAGTAATTATATTGATACTTGTCCATTCTAAAAACTAAATTTCCCATTTTTCATTTTGCAACAAAGCATGGACTTAATTTTTTTCATCTTTTGTTCCAAGGATTAAAAAAAAAATTCCAAACTTATGTATTTTTAACTTTTTATGTTGAAATAATTTTAGCTTTAGAGAAAAGTTGCAAAGATAGCAAAGAGTTCCCATATACCTTTCACTCAGCTTCCCCTAACACAAGTGATGCTTTTAAATGATCCCAAACTCCTAGGAGTGACTTTCACTCATGAAACTGTAATAAGTAAAGGCCTCCATAGCAGAAACCATGTCCCATTCATCTGTGTATCCATCTAGCACAATGGCTGCATGCAGCAGGTGCTCAATAAAACACCATTGATATAGAAGAGTCAGAGAGCCAAGGAAACGAGGGTGAGGGCTAGTATGTGGTCAGACTGTAGGCAAAACCCAGTAGGGAGCAAAATCCAGAGTGCCAAAGAGTAGGATTTCTGACCAGAAAAGGCTGCGCTCTGAATATTTACCTTTTCACTTTATCGAGGGAGAAGTAAAATTAGTTACTCAAAGTCACAAACCTACTTCCTGGCAGCAGGAGGAACTTCCCCTGAGACATAAGAGGGTAAGTTGACAGCAGTTCATAAATAAGACTAATGGAGACCATATTTCTTCTACTTTTATACACTGGAGACTCCATACATCCTTCCAAACTAGTTTAAAGAAAATACTTGAAATGGCATAAGTGAGAGAATAGAGAGATACACTAATTCCTCAGTGACTTCAGAAACAAAGATTAACGGGTTTATTTTGTATGCCTGTGACTCCTTAGGATTTATCAAGTGCTATTCTATTTGTATTTTCACCAAATCCTACAGTCTCACTCTGCAGAAGAGGACAGCCTGGCTGAGAGAGGACTTGAACCCTCAGTCAGTGTAAGGGATCCAACGGGGTTTCTCCTGAGCATGTGTACCTGAGAGGTGCTGACCCAAGAATGGGATTTTTCTAAAGGCTACTGGCCCTTTGCCTCAGGCTATCAAAATAACAGCAATTTTCTTATTTGACTAATATATAGAACTTTTAGGAAATCTGCACATCTCTTTTTTGGTTAACCTAGCAGTAGTTGAACACCAGTCAAAATATGCCACTGACAATTCTTTTGCAATTTTACAAAAATGTTTTTCTCTCAGAGTGTGTGCAGCTGGTGATTTGGTAGAAAATTATCTTAAAAAGAAATCCAATCTCAAATCATGTCAAATACCCTTTCTGAATTCCTTTTGTTCAAGAATTCTCAGAAATATCATAATGAAACCAACAAATTTTACTACTCTTAAAAATAACTTTTCTCTCTGCTTATCCCTTTGAGACTTCCACGAAACCATTAAAAATTAGAAAGATTGCTTTAACTCTGTGCAACTCTCTCCCCCTTCATAATTAAATTTCCCTTCCTTCTGGGTTTTTACAGAGGCTAACTAAAAGGGGATGTAGCATTAATTAGATATTGAATATTGAAAAATTATGAGTTAAATCAGGATGATACTGCATTTAAAACAAAGGATGAATACTGAAGTTAAAAAGGTACCTTTTCGTTCTCCATCCTGTAAATTTCTCATACATTTAGAGTTTCTTAAAAAATAAAAAATCTGAAGTTCCTCCCAATATCCTGATGGTTCAAGTAGTCCAAACAATTCTATTAAAAAGTTTAATATCCTTAAAGAAAAAAGAAAATAGCAAAATTAAAGAAAAATAAAAGCAGGAGATTCGCTGAAAATTCCTTCATGGACACCACAGGCTACCGAAACAAAGACTAACGAAAACTGACAAACTTCATTTACATTTTATTCCAGACCAGAGATAACCGCACTGGTCAGGGAACTACATCAAAAGCCAGTAAATTCTTTCAGCAAACGGATCCGCTGTCATGAGACTTCAAGCAACCCACATAATTTCCAGTGACAACCCTCTCTCACCTTTAGAGAAGTCAGGCCATTCTTGGGACCCCACCGAACGGACTGTGGTAAGCACAAGCACCCACCTAGTCACCGATCAGGGCTCGAGACTTCTTTCGAGCTGACACGACCCCAAGTATTTGGATAAAACTCTGTACTTAGATGCCTGAATTTCTCCCCTGACACACACGTGCCTAGGCTCAGTAGTCAAGTCTTGGAAATAGCTTGATACGCAACTTCCAAATTCAGTCCTTAAGCTCCAAACGAACTCTGGGCATTTAAAGAACGCCTTCGGATTCAGACTTTTTCTAAAGATGCAAAGCGCTATGTACTCGCTGTTCGAGTGGCCAGCTCGCACCACGATGTTGGCCCCCACCATGGAAGACTGCCTTTGCTGAGTAAGGCAACCAGGTACAATCCCGCTGGCGCCACACGCTCCGCGCGCCGAACACTTGCCCCTCCGCCAGGTCAATTGTGCCCCCCCGCGCCGCCAGGCCCAGTTCGCGCGCCGCCCGCCGGGCAGTTTCCGGACAGCATCCTTGCGGTTTCCAGGGCAACGATTCCCGACCACTCAGAGAGCCGGCTGCGGGCCTGCGATTGGTTGGAGGTGCCAGGGGCGGGTCCGGACCTTCCGCCTTCGATTTAAAAATTTGGCGCGGAAAGCCGGACTGTGACCGGCACCGCCCCTTAGCTGCGCGGGGCTGGAGCGCGGGCAAACCCGCGCCCGGAACCCCGGCATCCTCGCCCCTCCCCCTCGCTCGCCCCCTCCCCTCTGCGCGGGAGCTCAGCTCCTCCCTCCACGGCCCCCGGCGGAGCGAGAGGCGGGAAACGGCCGTCGCTGCCGCAGCCCTCCCGAGCTCTCTCCTGGTGCCAGGCGGGCCGGGCGCTGCTTCCCTCTGCGTTCCGCTGACCTGTCAGTTCACCTCACGGTTGGAGCGGGCGGAATCTGAGCGGGGACTCCTTGGCACCTCTTCCCCGCTCAGGCTCCGGAGCCCCTCGAGTCGGGCCGTCAGTCGGTCCTTACGCCGCGCCGAGGTGGGTGCCAGAGGGAGACGCCGGGACCGGGACTGGCGGGCCGGCGGGAGGGCAGAGGGAGCGTGACCGTCCAAGAGCAGTCAAGCCCCCGATTTGAAATTAACCCGCTCCCCGCGCGAGCCGATCCCGCGGACAGGGCGGGCCGCTCCCCTCCCCCACGCCCACTCTTCCCGGCCCCGGACATCGCGCGCCAATCCGAGCCTCCAGACCCGAACCGGCCGCGAATCACCGTGCAGGCGCCGCCCTCCGGTCCCGCCTCTACGATGGTGTGGGGGGAAAAGTTCAGCAACTTTTTTTTCAATTTGCAAGCACCCCCCGTCCCCCCTCTTACTCCAAGTTGGGGAATGAAGTTTGGCCCTCCTGGGGCAATCGAGCTGGGACGCGGGCGCTCTGCGATCCCCTGCCCAGCCCCAGATCCACTCACCTGCCCTCCAGACCTCAACCCCGACCATTCCTCCTTCCATCCCTGGAAGGCGTTACTGTGCTGTCCACTATCTACCCATGGCTTCTAGAAGAAATCGGTGTGTGGAGGGAGAGGCTTGGTCACCCGTGCCCACACTCGATGGGCGCGGGGTCTTGGCCAAGACGCGGGAACTCAGGTGTGTGAAGAGGAGGGTTAAGGTGGAACACACGTCAAGCTTGTTCTGGGTGTCCGCCGTTCCCTCTCCTGGTTCCCCACCCGCTCCTCCCGTTCCCCGCCCTGTCGCCTTCCCTCGCTTTCCCTCTTTTTCCTGTTTCCGAGCCTCGGGCAGCTGCAGCAGGAAATATTTCACAGTTTCAGGTTAATAGTAGGGTTGGGAGACGCTGTAGTCCAACGCGCTTCGTTTTTCGGACGGCGAGACCGAAGCCCGGGCGGCAGCGCTGCGTTGCCTGTGCCTGGATTGTTTGCGCCCTCGTTAGCTTGCTCCTCTGTCATTTGCCTTAAAGCGTTTCCCCTTTTCTGGGCATCTGTGTTGGCGTTCTGGGACCGCATGTATTGCCCAACCGCATCTAGATCAGGGCGCCCATCTACCGACTGTTTGGCTTGAGCGCTTCCTCCTCTTTTGAAATCTCGTGTCTCTAAACTACTGCACGTCCAGGGCTCCGATCCCCTAGTTCCATCCCATACTTAGTGTCAATGAATCATCCAGTGTTGACTTGCTGCACGGGACATTTTTATATTCCCGGATGCTATCTAAGGGCTGGAACGCTGCGATACAGAGGCTGCGGTCGCCGTGCTGCAGCGACCAGCCGTAGGCCCAGGGGTCCGGGTGACAAGCAGTGGCTCTTCCCCCGGCAGAACTCGACCTCAGGGCGCGCAGGGTGACCGCCGGAACGGTGCCTCTGCCCTCCCCTCGCTGCCAGCCTGGTGCGGGCCGTCCTGGCTTCAGGCAAGTGTTGCTCAAGAAAGCGCTTGGATCTCAAAGCTGGCTGTTGGTGTGATGCCTAAAGCTCTCAGATTTAAAGATAAAGCGAGGGTCATAGGGCAGGGCCCCACCGGGGACAGCAACTGAGCAGCGGTTCTTACGGAGGTTCCGGCACACCTTTTCTGGAGCAAGATGCAGTTATAAAGGCTTCAACAAAAGGTGGGCAGCTGGTGCTTCTGCTTTTGCCACTATATGTTTTACAATTGTGTTGCCCCTCTTCCCTCCCAGCACCTCTAGGAGTGCGCCTGTTCAGCTCTGCCCCACCTACCCTTAAGTTTTTACAGCCTAGGAGTCCTCTTTAAAGGAACTCTTTTCAGAAGCAGCCGATCTGTTCTGGGAGGATGACTAATGTGCTCACATCTGTGGTCTACAGAGTGCCAAATACTTGTAGGGTAGATAATGCAAGTAGCAGTCATCTCTGGTGACACTGCACAGATGGCATCTCATTTAATCCCCAGCGCAGGTGTTAACTATGGGTTATGATTCAAAAAGAGAAGCAGAACGTAACAAACCTGGAGGTCTCGGGGTTAAGCGATAATACTGGGATTTGAAGCTAAGTGTTTATTCCTAAATGCTTTTTACTGAGTGCTATGTTGTTCACTGTGTTGGTGCTTACTTCCTTTGCAGGATAGTTTTGCCCATTTTATAGAGAAAACAGAAGCACAAAAATATTTCAGTGATGGCCAAGTCAGCTGTAGAGTCAGGATCATCATAATCCAGGTCTACCTGCTCCCAGTTCATGTATCCCATTCCACTGCCTCTGAAAGTTCCTATAAAAGTAGTCTTGGTGACATCTTAGACCAGCCCTTAACCATCTAACCCCTCCACCAACATAGCAAAATATGGAAAAACTGGGATATGTAATTCTTGTTTTAATGACAATTGTCATATTTTATTGAAGCATGTGATATTATAATCCAACTCACTGACTATGATGAAAAGTGGCTCTATTAAGAGTGAAATGAGCCTGGCTGGTGTGGCTCAGTGGATTGAGCATCATCCCATGGACTGAGAGGTCCTGGTTCGATTCCTGGTCAGGGCACATATCTGGGTTGTGGGCTCGATCCACAGTGGGAGGCGTGCAGGAGGCAGCCAATCAATGTTTCTCTCTCACATTGCTGTTTCTATCTCTCTCTTCCTTCCTCTCACTCTCTAAAAAAATAAAAAACATATTTTTTTAAAAAGAGTGAAATAATATAGTTTTGAAGCCTTAAACTGTTCAGGTGAAGGTAATAAAAGAAAAAAAGCAAGCAAGCCGAAACAATTCCACTCAACACTACATAGTGTGTTGATTTGAGATTCAGCATGAGTGTAAGAGAAAGATATAAATCTGTTGAAAGCTTGATGTTTACTGCCCAACCAAGAAAGAAGGATGAAGGGGACAGGTTGAAAATCTTTATTCTTATTTTCCCATCAAACATGTTTTTCAGTTACTAGTTATATAATCCAAGGGAATATTCATACATTTGTTTCTGGTCTTTTGTTTATCATGCTTTGTAATGTGTGTGTCACCGAAGTTAGACCAGTTTTTCGACTCTGTGCTGCCACCCTTATGGCTTGTACAACTTGGAGGGCTGAGATGTTATGTAACACATTCAGCACTAAACAATGAAAAAATATATCAAAGGTAAAGGGGAAGATGGGTGTCCTCTGAGGTGTCTAGATTCCAAGGTAACCTTCAGGATTTCGAAATCATGCCCATTTTCAGCATTACCAGAGCCTCACACTCTGTGTGAAGAGATCAGTTCCTTCCCCCACTGACAGGGTGGCCGAGGGGCTAAGGAGGGAGCTGCTCTAGCTAGTAGGCTCCTAGACCTTTCCTTCTTGCTCTCTTGCAACCCCCCCCTCCAAGTGCTTCTATCACCGGCTCAATTTCCTGACTCAGTGAGGCAGTGTGGGATTGTGCTGTTTCTGTAGCACGTGTAGGCACACTCACCAGAAAACAGCTGTCTAGAGCTTTAAATTGCACCAATCCCCATGTGCTGGGTTAGAGCCCAGCTGCTCACAACCGTATCTCAGCCCTCCCCAGTCCTTTTACCTAGTTGGTTACTCTGTTCAAAAGTGAATTGTGCCGGGTCCAATCCGAGCAGAATTTAAAGAGGGTGACTATGACAAGGGATGCAGGAGATGGGAGCGCCTGGGAGCTGGTGGTGCTGACTGACTGTGGAGCTGGCTTGGTCAGAGCCTGCTGATGGTTGCAGCTGGGCTGTGTGTCAGATTCCCTCCAACTCTCTTGTGACTTCCTGTGGGAAACTCCACTCAACTGATGAGCCCTGGATCGGTATCTGCAGCCCTGGACTCAGCTGCAGTAGTAATAGTTGCTGTCATTTATTGAGTAATTACTGTATCTAAATTTTGAAAATGCTTTGGAGATAATAGAACACAAACTACTGAGGACCCTTTTATAGAATTGGAGTCTGGGTTCTGTCCTCATTGTCTTACTGTATCATCTGGTCTTAAAGTCATAGAGCTGAGGGTCATGTAGGCTTAGTACTTATCGGTGGATTGGAAGAATCCATTTTCCAGGTTCCAGAACATTAAAAAGGTATAGATACAGGGAGTAGGGCAGGAATTTATTACATGAAAAAGCCCCAGTCAATGCTGGAATCCCATAACCTCCCTGATCAGCAATTGCTATCCTTTGGTTGAAGTCTGGTGCTGAAGTGTAACTGTGCTGACCCCCTCCAGGCAGATTCCTTAGGTCTTGTGCTGTAACCCTGTATGTACATCTGTTACAGACACCCTTCCTACACCACTGTGAGTTCCTGGAGGGCAGGGAGAGGAACTTCCTTATTTCTCGGTGCTTGGCCCAGACTAGGGACTTGATACATGTTACTTTATTGAAAAAGGTCCTAGTCTTGAGTGCCATATCACCAAGCCCAGAAGATACCTTGTCTTTTTTTGTGTGTGTGTGTTTTTTTTATTCCTCACCTGAGAATATTTTTCTACTTATTATCACATAGAGTGGGAGGGAGGGAGAGAGACAGAGAGAAACATCGATATGATAGAGCCACATCGACTGGTTGCCTCCGGCACGACCCGACCAGGGCCGGGGATGAACCGCAACCGAGGTCCGTGCCCTTGACTGGAATCGAACCCGTGACTCATTGGTTCGCGGGCCGACGCTCTAACCGCTGAGCCAAACCAGCCAGGGCGATACCTTGTCTTTTAACCTCTTTATCTTCAGGACCAAGTTCAATGCCTGGCCCATACTTGGTGCTCTCTCTATAATGTCAGAAAACATGATCTGGTAATTACTATCCCTATAAAAATGTTTTTACCTTAGCTGAGTACTATTTCCAACCTCCTTTTCTCACAACTGTTTTATCTGTTCCTTCACTATAACATAGTATCCTGAATGCCTCCTATGCCCCCAAGCACTGAATTCGATGCTTGGTATATACAGGTGGATGAAAGAGGCAAAGTCCTCGCTCTTTTGGAATTTAGTCAAGCAGTAGAACAGTGTTTCACAAAAGTGTTAACTGCTGTTATTATTACTATTATCATCTTATTTTTTCCTATAAATGTGAGACTTCTTTACCACTCAATTTAGCAAAAGTCTTTTTTCTGTGTCCTACCTCTACAGTACTTTTTTTTTTTTTTTTAAGTTTTCTGTAAGTAGTTTTCTTCCCTAGGAACCCAACCTTTATTCTTTCCTTCTTTCAGCTCATGTGTATGGGTCACTTGCTCTGAGTCTAGAGACTGAGACCAACTACAGAACACGGTGGCAGCCCTCGGATTACAGTGACAAAGCCAACCTTTCACTTACCACCCTTCTTTCTCTATTTCTTTTCCAGGGACATGGACTTCATTTGGACAAGTTGTCTACTTTTCTGAGTCTTTCAAACTGCTGCTGCAGAGTCACTGGAGGCAGCCTGGCTTCTCCTGGAATGATCCCTGAAGTCAGCTTCAGTGGGTTAACTAAACCTCAGCCAGCTCTCAATTGGAGTTGGGAGCCAGGAAGACAGGTTTCTGATCAGCCAAGCCAGGCTGGGGTGGGGAGGCATCTCCCCCCAGGGTCACAGACAATCACCAAGCCCTCTAACAATCCATTTCCTCAAACAGGTTTCTTCAATGCTGGAATCCCATAACCTCTACTCCCAGCACTTGTGAATTCCCCATAAAGTCATGGTTTCCAGGATCTGGCTCCCCCTAATATACCTCATGATACCCAGATATATTATGATTGAGTTTAACTGCTCACTGTACTGCTTTCCCATACAGTCCAGAGATTGAATAGGGCGAACATAATTAGTTTTGTTGACAAACAGTTAGGATCTTCCAAAAGAAGTAGATAGCTTTATTGCAAATGATCACTAAAGGCTCACGGTGTTTTTTAGTATGGAAACTGGTTGAAGTAACTGCATTTGAATCTGCCCACAAAATGGATAGCTCCATATGTGCCTTTTATTTTATTTTTTTATTTATTTTATCCTCACCCAAGGACATTTTTGCATTCATCTTCAGACAGAGCAGGAGGGAGAGAGGGAGAAAGAGAGAGAGAGAAACATCGATGTGAGAGAGACACATCGACTGGCTGCCACCCACACTACCCCAACCAGGGCTGGGGACAAACTGCAACTGAGGTACGTGCCCTTAGTGGGAACTGAACCGGAGTCTCTCTGGTCCACGGGCCGATGCTCCAACTGCTGAGCCAAACCGGCCAGGGCCCATATGTACCTTTTAAAAAGTGCTAAGGTTGTTACAAATTCAATCTTTAAAGTAAAAATGTGGAATTGTTTTTAAGTTAGTTTGAATAATATGAAATGATATTAGTTTTTTTATTAAAAAGGGAAAGATATTTGTTAACCAAACTTTTTAGATGCTGGTTATCTTGGCATCATTGTGAGAATAATGTCATATCTGTGTCATATCACAGGTGGTTGCTTCTTAGAGAAACTTGGGGTCTAGAAACGGAGAAGCATCTTCTAGTCAATTATCTTCCTTGATAAAGGATAGGATGTGGATTAAAGTTAGGACCTTGGAGTGAAATAGACCTTGGGCCAAAGCTCACCTCATCATTACAGCTGTGTGACGTTAGGCAAATTACTTACCTTCTCTGAGCTTCACTTTTTTCTCCTCACTAAAATGGGGGTCAAAATACCTACCTGGAAGAGTTGTGAGGATTAGATGAGATAAATGGATGTAAAGTGCTTAGCATAATGTTAGCACATTATGGTAAGTATAGTACTCAGTAATAGTTATTATATATTATAATCCAGACAAATCAATATTCATTTTTATTTTTTTCTGGTTTTACTCACTCTGGAGAAAGAAATATTCAGTAGCCAGATTGTTTGGCCAGGAAATGGTTCCTCCTGGCCAACTGAGTCTTCATCCTCTGCCTCTTTCTCCTACCTCCTGCCACCCCTGCTGTAGGTGTGGGTGTGCTCCGTGGTCAGCTGTGGCGGAAGATGTTGAGTATCTTTGGAAGCCTTACAACTAGAGGCCTGCTTTATCTTTTTTTTAGGATTTAATTTATAGAAATGCTTGAGAAAGATGCATTGAAGAGGAAAAATACTCTAAGATAACATACTTTTATCTCTTAGTAGAATTAGTAAGTGCATCATAATTTAAGGTTTCCCTGTCTAGTTTATTGGCTCTGTTAGTACACATTGCCTCTCCTGCTCTTTGTTCTTGTCTCTGCTCCCAGCACACAAACATCTTAATTGCTATAAGCACAGGCCTGGGCATAGAATTGGATTCGGTTAATACTTGCCAACTGGCTTGGAATCCAAGGACTCTGGCTTTAGCCCTGGCAGTGGTTAGCTAGGTAAGCCACTTACCTCTTTGAGCCTCACTTTTGTCTTCTGTGAAAGGGGCTGCTAATGGCTGTGACATAAGGACTTCATTGATGGTGTGGACCAACTGAGGCAACGTATGCAAAAAAAAAAATATGTTTGAAAACATTAATTGCTATTTGATTATAAGGAAATAGTTTTATTTATATGACCAGCTGTCTTGTCAGCTTATCGATTTCCACAGCAGAAGCTGTCATGTGCTATGTGATCTTAGATAAGTCATTCAGCTCCTCTGAGCTGCATGCAGTTGTCTCCCCTGTGATATGGGGGAGCAACTTGATTACTTGAATCTCCCAACATTGTACAATTTTATGCTGATGCTGAGCTTCCCTTGGAAACTGGACAAAAGCACAGGTTTTGAAATTTGACAGACTGTGGTCAATCCCCTGCTTCCCAGCATGCTGTCTTTCTGTCTTTCTGGACCCCTAAATGTTTGTCTCAGAGGGCTTGGGTATGTTTGAAAATTAACAGCAGTTTGGCTGAAGGGTAACTTTTCCTGCAATAAGAACTCTGCACTGATGGGAAATGGATCAGGCCAAGATTCGGTTCTCTAATTTCCAAACTCCAGTGGCCCATTTGATTTGCTTTTGCAGGTTGCATTTTTGTTGCCTAAATAACAGTGCTCCAAAAGCTGGGATGGTTTATGGGTCTCCCTGCAGCTGGTTCTGCTGCTCTCAAGGTGTGGCTCAAGCACTTCAGACAGGCCTGCCCCCAGCCCCTGGCCCAGTGCCCTGCAGCTGTGTCAACAGGCCTTTGAAGTTCACACACACCAGCTGACTGGTCAGCAGCCCCTGGAATCATCTCCACCACCTTTTGTCACAGGAAATCGGGAGAGGCACGTGGAAAGCTGGCATGGCCTGAGGTGAGAAGGAAAATGATGGGGTTCTTGATGGAAATACAGGAGAAATGTACCCAAATTCATGCTCCAATTCCATCTGTAGGATCTGGGATTGTTCCTTATGGCTCTCTCTCCTTCTGGCTCAAATCAATACAGTGAGCTGGTTTGTCTTTAATCGGACCGAAATATGTGCCAAGCAGTGCTTTTGTGGGGCTGAACATAGTGACCGTACGTTGGTGATGCTGGTGTTTGTGCAAGATCTGGAAAGAGCGTCTGAATCATCAAAACATTAATAAATCATGTTCAGGAGAATATGAGTGCAGATTATTTATTTATTTATTTATTTATTTATTTATTTATTATTCTCTGTCTTGGCACATTGGTGTTTTGCTTTTTGCCCCCAGCATTTTTACTGAGAGCTCCCTATGCAGGTGTTTTGCAGGTGCTTTACATCATTATCACTGTTCTCTCATTTAATCTTCACTACATTCCTGAGAAGTATGTTTTTATTCCTGTTTTTCAAATGAGGAAAGCTCTGAGAGGTTAAAACTGGCTGAGGGTAATACTGCCAGCAAATAGCATGGCACGGACCCCTTGCTGTCTGACTCTCCAGCTCGTGTTCAGAACTTCTGTGCTGCCTACTGGTAGAGCTTTGTTTGGAGAATGTGCTGGGTAACTAGGAATCAGAATCTGTGGTTGACTAGCAAGCCCCTGCACATCCTCTTGGTCACTGAATCCTGTCAGTTTTTCCTTCCAATGTCCCTTGCATTTCTTTCCATTCTTACCCTTGTTACTGCACACTTGGACCCGCTCACACTGCCACCAGTCTTTTTCTTTCCCATCCTTTCTTCTTACCCTGCCAGACTCATCTTCCTTTAACACTTCTTTGTCTTAAAATGGTTCATTTAAAATGGGCTCTGGCTCACAGGGTAAAGTCTACTGAGGGCTTGACATCAAGATGCCCCTCCACTCCCCGCCCTTCCCCACACTAGCCATGATTGACCTCAAAGCTGCTCTCCAGCCTTACCGTCACTTCCTGCAAGCGCTTGATGTTGCCTTGGCTTGTCTTACTTCAGCATCTTTGCCCATGAACTGTCCTCTGCCTATAATGTCACACATCTTTCCACCCAGCCTCCCCTCTGTTAAAATTTCATCCTGGTCTAGCTGAGGTGGCCTATCTTCAACGAAGCTTTCTCTAGTTGCTTTGCAGGAATGATGCCCCGCCTTGAGCATTGCGTAACACAAACAGTGCATCTCACATGTTGCTTCACTGCAGCTGTTTGTGTCAGTGTTTCCTCCCTAATCCTAATATGAGGATGGAACCTGTGTGTGTGTGTGTGTGTGTGTGTGTGTCCCACCACAGTCATTTTCATTAGCCTACTACCGTGCACATAGTGGACCCTTACGTGATTGATGAACAAACTAATAGACCGGGAAAATCAGAAAGCAGTAAATAAGTCTTATTGAGTGTTTACTATGTGCCAGACAGTATTCTTTGTGCTTTTGTAGGTAATAATTCATTTAATCCTTGCAACCACTCTAAGAGATAGGTGATATTATTGCCCCTAGGACAAAGATGAGGAAACCAGGGCACCAAAGCTGAACAGCTTGTAAAAAAATTAGCAATGGACCCAGGATTCAAATCCAAGCAGTCTGCCTCCAGAGCCTAGGTTTTCACGGTGACTACCCAGGACTCCTTTTTACCTTTCCATTGATAGGTGAACTCACATAAGAGCTACTTTATGGGCTTATGGATTTGTCATTTGCAGCAGGTTCAGAAGAGCCTGAGAAGGATTAGGACCCAGTATTTCTTCTCTACACCAGAACACAAAGCCTTGCACACTTTGACAATGTGCACTGGGCACATTGGTGAGCCAATATAACCAGCTCCAAGTGCGGGCATTCCCCAGGCAACAAGTGCTCTATAAAAATAAAACATGTTTTCCATGTCCTATGAAACATGGTAACTTCATTCCACAGTAGGCAGACTATGGGCCTGGAATGCCTATAACATTCTACTTTGGGTATGAGATGATTACTCGGTTAATAATTCTAATCGGCCTAGTGCACAAACCCTATGTTTATCACTCCCATCTTATAATTAACTTCTGTATTTTCCTTAACTTCACAACTTAATCTGTGTACGAGACTGACTGCACAGCCACATTCATTCAATTTAGCAAACATTTGCCTGTGCAGCAATTAGACTCGCATGTTGTGTGATCAACGTCCTTTGCTAATTGCATGATTCTTCTGCATTTAATCGTCAAATGGCATCCTTTTTTTTTTTTTTGTCTACGTGGTTTGCTGATGGTTGTGAGCTGCATGTGGAATATCAGGCTGAGGCACCTGCAGTCACAGAGCCAAAGATATTCTAGAGCTGGAGGAACTGCCTTTCTTATGTTCAGGTCAAGAAACGAAGGCCCACGAAAACGAAGGGACTCACCTTTCCAAATGGCCTAGTGTTAAGAGTTCCTGAAGTCATGTAAGGATGAGTACATCTGCAAAGAATATCTCCCAAACCATTCCGTGAAAAATTCAAGGCGGTCTTGACAATTAGTACAGAGCTTGAGCCTGGCCTGAAGATTAGGCTGGGCCTAAAAGGAATCAGGTTACAGGCCAGGACGACTCAGGGTACTATGAAGTTGTAACTCTTAGCCATTGTTTACCAGCTTCGGGCTGCTTATTGCCAGCAGCTATATCATTATGAGGAAGGCTGGTAAACTCTTCCCTTCCTTCTGCCTCTTTTTGTAAAATTCTTGATTCCTCTATAAAGCTAAATTAGAAGAGAGTGGAAGGTTCATCAAGGAATTAGGGATTAGCATGGAAAGAATCAGAGTATTAAGAGGTGAATGGGAACTCAAAGCTCTTCTGCTCTATTCAGCTTGTTTTATAATGAAGCCCAGAGGGACATATCTAAAGTCACAAAGTTGGCAGGTTGCAGATCTGGGACTTGAGTCTGTGTCTTTACTTGCAGTCCAGGTTTTTCTCACTATAGTGCTCTGCCAATGAAGAGACCAAGAGGATGAGGTGTGTTTTGACTCCGTGCACTCCCTCCCTTGGCACCTTTACATAGTGCCTGAGAGTACGAAACCAGGGGTGTGGGGATGCAGAGGCTCAGACCTTGATCTTGGCTGGGATGAAAGGGCTCGGGAAGGGGATCCACTCACATGAAGAAGGTACCTGCTCCCCATTGTGGAGAGTTTGAACTAGAGAGGACTTAAGAGAGGCAGTGGAGCCCATCGTGGTGCAGTAGGAACTCCACTGGTATTTGCAGAATGAATGTGCGTGCTGGCAAGAGGATGAGGGTGGGGTGATGAGGTTAGACAGAGAAGAACAGGCCAGTGTTTGCCACCTGCGGTTTCTTTTCTTGGAAGGCAGAGGAAATCATGAGAGGCCTGTCACAAAGGACTTTTTCCCTTCATCTGCCCAGGAAGAAAGCCCTGGTCGTTAATGTGGAAGCACTAAGAATCATCAGGGCTGGAAAATACAGTCCAGTGGTAAGCTCAGAAAGAAGAGGAGAATGGCTATTGGCCTCTGCCACATCTCGAACTGGGACACTGTCCCATGGCTGCTGATAGCATTAGGAATACCCTGCTCTCTGAGCCCACAGCAGCCAGGGCAGACCTCTACAACAGCACTGGCCACCCTCTGTCAAATGTGCCCTCTGTATCTCCTGACTCCTGACACAGTGACTAGGGAATAGTAGGTGCTCAGTAAATGTATACTGAATGAATGATGGATGGATGGATTGTACACTGTTGAAATGTGTGGCTGTCATCAAGTCAGCAGGGAGAGAACAAATGGAATGGCCAAAGAAGTATTAAAATATTTTAATTGCCTATATAGATGGACCAGAGAAATAAGATTACATTTACCTACTGCAAATGTAACACAAAGTCTACATTTGGGTTCAAAAAGTCAATTGCCCAAAGAGTAGGTGATACGTGAAGGGGTGCAGTCCATATTTTTCAAAGAGCTAGGAGGGAGTAAGTGTCAGTGGGCTATAAATGCAATGTGCAGTAAGACTGTGATGCAGCTGCTAAAATGGGGTTGGATTCCACAAGTAGAAGCCGGGCCCAGATCAATGCAGGAGACATCCCCTGTAGTTTTTTTAGCTTGCTCAGGTTACAACCAGGCATGATGTTCATTTGGGGTTTTATTAATAGCCACACCTTAACTTGGGCCCAGTGCTTTAGTTTACAAAGTGTTTTCTCAGACGTTATCTTTTTTTTTTTTAACTTATTTTTATTGTTGAATGTATTATAGATGTCCCTCTTTTTCCCCCTATTGACCCCCTCCTCCCCACTCCCACCCCGCTCCTGCTTTTCCCCACACTATTGTCTGTGTCCATTGGTTATGTATGTAAGTTCTTTGGTTTATCTTACATAAGTTCTTTGGTTTATCTATCCCCCCCCCCCTTCCCCTTGAGGTTTGTCAGTCTACAAACCAATTTGTACTTCTTAATCCCTTTACCTTTTTTGCCCATTCCCCCAACCCCCTCCCATCTGGCAACCAACAAAATGTTCTCTGGATCTCTGAGTCTGTTTCTGTTCTGACTGTTCATTTTGTTTATAGATCCAATTGTTGATAGATATATGTTTATTGCCATTTTATTGTTCATATTTTTTATCTTCTTTTTCTTCAAGAAGACACTTTAACATTTCATACAATACTGGTTTGGTGGTGATGAACTCTTTTAGCTTTTTCTTGTCTGGGAAACTCTTGATATGCCCATCGATACTAAATGATAGCTTTGCAGGGTAGAGTAATCTTGGTTGTAGGTCCTTGCTTTTCATCACTTTGAATATTTCTTGCCACTCCCTTCTGGCCTGCAAAGTTTCTTTTGAGAAATCAGCTGACAGTCTTATGGGACCTCCCTTGCAGATAACTAACTGCTTTTCTCTTGCTGCTTTTAAGATTCTCTCTTTGTCTTGAAACTTTTGCATTTTGATGATGATGTGTCTTGGTGTGGACCTCTTTGGGTTCATCTTGTTTGGGACTCTCTGTGTTTCCTGGACTTGTATGTCTGTTTCCTTCACCAAGTTAGGGAATTTTCTGTCATTATTTTTTTCAAATAGGTTTTCAATTTCTTGCTCTCTCTCTCCTCCTTCTGGCACCCCCATGATGTGAATGTTTGTATGCTTGAAGTTGTCCCAGAGGCTCCTTACACTATCCTCATTTTTTCTTTTTGCTGTTCTGATTGGGTGTGTTTTGCTTCCTTATATTCCAAATTGATGGTTTGCTTCTTGACTTTACCTACTCTACTATTGATTCTCTGTAAATTATTCTTTATTTCAGTTAGTGCCTCCTTCATTTCTGACTGGTCTTTTTATGCTCTTGAGGCCCACACTAAGTTCATTGAGCATCCTTATAACCAGTGTTTTGAACTCTGCATCTGTTAGATTGCTTATCTCCATTTCGTTTAGTTCTTTTCCTGGAGTTTTGTTCTGTTCTTTCATTTGGACACGTTTCTTTATCTCCTCATTTTGGCTGCCTCCCTGTGCTTGTTTCTATGTATTAGGTAGAGTTGCTATGTCTCCTAGGCTTCCTGCAGTGGCCTATTATAGTAGCTGTCCTGTAGGGTCCAGTGGCACAGCCTCTCTGATCACCCCAGCTGGGCCCTCAAGGTGCACCCCTTGTGTGGACTGTCCATCCTTCTGTTGTAATTGAGTCTTGATTGCTATTGGCACACCAATGGGAGGGATTTACTCAGGCTGATCAGCTGCAAGGACTGGCTGTGCCCACTGCCCACTAACCTCTGATTACCTTGGAGGACCAGCTGTGCAGGGCCCACCACAGAGAGCAAGACTTACTACAGCAGGGCTCTGGTAGTCCACTCCTTGAGTATGTTGCTTGTGGTGGTGGTGCTTCACCATGTTCTGAAGCTGTCCACTGGGTGTGCTGGCTCTGGGGCAAGGTCAGTCACTGCCTGTGTTCTACCTGGGGCCACCAGGCATAAGCTGCTAAGTGATCTTCAGACGGCTGCTTCTTGTGCTGGTTTTGGAGGTGCCCAGGCAAAGCCAAGTTTTGAACCTAGGCTGGCTGCTCCTAGTGCCAGGCCTGGGGCCACTTAGTGAGAGGTATGGGGCTCGCTGAGGCCAGATGCTGCATTTTTGAGAGAATTTAGGAAAATCTGAAGCAGGAGCCAAGACAGGCCATTCCTGTAGTAAAGCCACTGGAAACAGCTTGGGTGGGCCCGAAAGTTGGGTGGGGCAGGGTCTTAGGGGTGGGGCAAACAGTATGAGCCAGGTTGCTGGAGTCCCAGAGATGGCGGAGTCTGCCTGCCCCAGGGAAGGGCTCACCAAAAGAACAACGGCCTCCCACAGCAAGTCTGTCCGGAGAAAGCTGCCCCTCCAGCTCTCACCCCAATGTGAAACCTCTCAGTTCTTCCCAGTATGTCTCTGGTGCCTTTTAAGCTGCCTCCCCCACTCTGGAGCCTGCAGGGTGGGAGTAAGTGCATGGGTCCTTTAAGTGGAACTGCCTGGGGCTCCAGCAGCCTCAGCCTCCTTCAGCCTCCATCCCCATTGGTTTTACAGCCAGAAGTTATGGGGGCTTCTCTTACTGTCACTGGAACCCTGAGCTGGGATGCCTGATGTGGGACTGGGACCCCTTGCTCCTCAGGGAGGACTTTCCCAGCCGAGATATCCCTCCTGATTTTTGTCCACCACATGTGGGTGTGGGACCAGCCCATCCGCACCTCCACCCCTCCTACCAAACTCAATGTGGCTTCTACTTTCTATTTTTTTTTAATGTATTTTTTTTCCTTTATTGATTTCAGAGAGTGAGGAAGTGAGAGGGAGAGAGAGATAGAAACATTGATGAGCGAGAACATCGACTGGCCACCTCCTGCATGCCCCCCAATGGGGATTTGGCCCACAACCTGGGCATGTGTCCTGACCAAGAATCGAACCGGCGACCTCTTGGTGCATGGGTTGATGCTCAACCACTGAGCCACACCGGCCGGACTATGTGGCTTCTTCTTTAATTTCATTAATTTCGTAGTTGTAGGACTTCCATCCAGCTTGATTTCCTCTCAGGCATTATCTTGTTACACTGCCCTAGAATAAGATGCTTAAGGTCACCTAGCTGGCGAGTGGCAGAGCCCAGCCTTCTCACCCCTTGCTCGTATTCTTTCTGCTGCATCACGCTGCCTTTATGTGGACCAGAGCCCCCGCGGTGCAGCACCTGAAAGGGAGGCCAGCACCACTCGTGTTAAGTGCTGTCAGCAGTGGACACGCTCAGACAGGCACCTCACCATCAGGCAGCCTGACAGTGATGCCTCAGAAACCACTTTTCCTAACACAGGAGGGCTTTGACAGGCCCGCTCACACCCGTAAGCACAACAGCCTGGATCTGTTTCAAAACTGACAACGGAAAAGCATCAAACATCACCTGACCTCTGAGTGAGCCCAGGAAAGGACACATCTCCATGCTCAGCTCCTCAGATCCTGAGGAAAGGACTTGTGAGCTGGGCTGTAAAGGAGGAAGGGGGAGGGGAGAAGAGCTAACATCTGTCAGGTGCCTAGTAAGTGTCTGGCTCAAGACATTTCACATTTGAGTTTCCTGTTTTTAACACAGTACCTGTCCCCGCAGCCTCGCTGCTCAACCTGGTCACCATTTGACTCCTCTACTCCCTGGCATTGGGTTGTCATAAAAATCCCTCACATGCATCTAACCCATACCCCCAATTGTTATCCAGTTTTCCAAAAAAAAAAAAAAAAACTATTAAGAAAGGAAAAAACTGCATGATCTCACTTATATGTGGACTCTAAAAAAGTTGAATACATAGAAGCAGAGTGTAGAGTGGTGGTTACCAGGGGCAAGGAGGTGGAGGAAATGGGGAGGTGTTGGTCAAAGGGTATAAGGTACAACTACGTAGGATGAATAAGGTTAGAGGTCTAATGTACAGCATGATGGCTATTCTTTTTTTTCTTTTCCCTTTATTGATTTTAGAGAGAGAGGGAGAGGAGAGGAAGAGAGAGATAAAAATATTGATGAGAGAGAGCATCGATTGGCCACCTCCTGCATGCTCCCCACTGGAGATCCAGTCCACAACCTGGGCATGTGTCCTGACCAGGAATCGAACCGGCAACCTCTTGGTGCATGGGTCAATGTTCAACCACTGAGCAACACCAGCCGGACATGATGGCTATTCTTAATAACACTATTGAATACTGGAAATATGGTAAGAAAGTAGAATTCAGGGGATCTCATCCCAAAAAGGTAACTATGTGAGGAGATGATATATTAATTAGCTTGACCAATAATCATTTCACTATGTGCATGTATATTAAATCATTATTTTTATTAAAAACAAGACAAAACAAAAAAGAGATGGACTGGGCAGAGATTATTCCCTCATTTCACAATGACACACAAGAATGCCCTTCCATCCATTTGTTCATTCGTTCGTTTGTTCGTTCGTTCATTCAACCACTTTTTATTACTCTATCTATGTGCTAGGATCTGTGTAATGCCCTAGGGAAGAAAAATGTCTGGGAAGCTCTTGAGAGAGATATATAAACCCATATAATAAAAGGAGGTATTGCCCAGCCGATGTGGCTCAGTGGTTGAGCATCAACCCATGCACCAAGAGGTCGCTGGTTCGATTCCCAGTCAGGATACATGCCCAGGTTGTAGGCCCGATCCCCAGTGGGGGGCATGCAGGAGGTGGCCAATTGATGTTCTCTCTCATCGATGTTTCTATCTCCCTCTCCCTTCCTTTCTCTCTAAAATCAATAAAGGAAAAAAGTAAAAAAAAAAAAAAACATTTAAAAAAATAATAAAAGTAAAAGGAGGTATCTTATTTGCACCTTATGTAGGAAGGCCGTGCTCTTAGATGGGGTGGTGGGGTGTCATTGCAGGCCACAATCAGTAGGTGGCGCTCTGGGCCCCAGGAGGTTCCAGAGGCCTTTTCAGCTTTCTATGCTGAGCTTTAATTTTATATTCATTAGTGTATTTAAAATCAAATTCTAAGTCACATCATTGAAAGGCTGTATTCAATTTGATTTTAATTCCATTTATTTGCCTTTAATTGTACCATGCTCTTCTAAAAGTGGTCAAATTAAATCTAGTTGTGTCTGCTTTCTGGGTAAGTGGAAGATATGTCCAGGAAATTCAGACTCCTCAGTAAATTAGCATATCCAGTGATTGGTAGTAGGTCCTGGATTCCTTTCTCAGGAAATGCTCGTGAAAAGTTACTGCTACCGGGAAAAGATCTGGAAGGTTACACTTTAAGATGTTAGTTATGATATCTCCCAGTGGTGGGAATACAGATGGTTTTGTTGATTTTAATGCTTGCCTGTACTTTGTTCATCTTTTACAGTGAGCATATTAATTTCATTGTTTGTTTGTTTTTAGTTTTTCATTGAAGTATAACCTACAAATGGAAAAATATGCAAATCTTAAGCAAACAGCTTGGATTTGTATATTTATACACATGTGTAACCCAGATTAAGATATACATTATCAAAACTCAAAAAAGTTCCCTTGTGTCCCTTCCCAGTAACCTCCCCGCCTCCCCTGACTGCCCCCTAGGAACCACTATTCAATTACCATAGATTACTTTTGTCTAGTTTTGAACTTCATATATATAGAGTCATACAGGATATTTTCTTTTGTATCTGGACTGTTGTTCAATATTATTTCTTCAAGTTGATGTGTATAAATACATAAAAACTGACCATTCTGTTGTATTGTTATGTGTAGCAGAAGCCTGATCCTTTTCACTGGTGTATAGTATTCCATTATGAATATGTTGCAGGTATATACTTTTATAATTGAAAAAAGTTACTAAAAATGACTAAATATAGACACAGAAACTGCTTCCTTGCTGGAGGCCAATGGGACATTTCAACTACAAGTTAATGCTCAGAGTGCATGGATTTAGACAGCCCAGCAGGCAGGGGTTTGGGCTCAGAAGCACAGGGTCTTTGAGAGAGGAGTTAGCTACTTGTTGGACATCAGATGAGGCTAGTCCTGGCTCTCCCACTGGTGTGTGTCCTTGGGGCAATCCCTTAAGTCATTGAGCCCCAGTCTCCTTGTCTATAAAATGTGTAGCGGTGCCAGATTGAGAGGGAAAACCCCCAGAGCATCCAGTTAAATTTGAATTTCAGATAACAATGTGACAGAAACCAGTCAGAGAGGGGGAGAGGGGCAGGAGATAAGTCAGAGTGGGAGAAGGGGCTTCGAAGTCCAGGCCATCCCCAGGACCATGAGCTCAGCACACACTTGAGAAGGGCTTAGGCTTTGGTGGAAACTTTCTACCTGAGACAGAGCCTTGCGTCTGTGAGGGGACTGAACCCTGTGCCTGACTTTGTGATGCTCCCTGTCCCCAACTCCAAGTGGAGAGGGCTTTAACTCTCCTAGCTGCTGTTCTCAGCCTGAAACAGTGGTTCTCACCAGTCAAGCCCCCACTCTGGGGCTCAGATGGATCTTCTTCACCTGAAAGGGGACCATTTCCAAAGGTGCTTGTGAAATCAAGTCTAGATTTGTGTCACCTGTCCCTTTCAACGTGCGTGAGCATTTAAGTTCTTTTTTTTTTTTTATCCTCACCCGAGGACATTTTTCCATTTTTTGTTCAGATAGAGTGGGAGGGAGAGAGAGGAAGAGAGAGAGAGAGAGAAACATCGACGTGAAAGGGACACATCAAGTGGCTGCCTCCTGCACGACCCAACCAGGGGCCGGGGACAAACTGCAACCAAGGCACGTGCCCTTAGCGGGAACCAAACCCGGGCCTCTCTGGACCGCAGGCCGACGCTCCAACTGCTGAGCCAAACTGGCCAGGGCGTGAGCATTTAAGTTCTTAATAGATACATTTGATCCGCATTCTTTGAGGATTCTATATTTGCAGATTCACCTGCTTGCTAAAATGTATGTATAACCTCGAAATCAACATTCACTGGGTTCTCATGGTCATTCACTGACATGTGCAGAGTGGAAACGTTTGAGTCGCCTGTCACGCGTGTTCCTAGCCGAGGTGGAGCAAGGTGGTGCTCTGCCTTGTCTCAGTCAGACTTGCAGTAAGTGTCCTTTCCAGGTCTACTTAAGGCCATTATTTTTTGCATTTTTGTGCTTTTGCGTGTGTGTGATTTTGTTTAAAATGTCCCCAAATGTACTGAAAGTGCTGTCTGGTGTTTCTAAGCACAAGAATGCAGTGATGTGTCTTACAGAGAAAATATGTGTGTTTGATAAGCTTCATTCAGGCCTGTGGTAGTGCTGTTGATCTTGAGTTCAATGGTAATGAATCAACAAGATACAGCAGATTAGGCAAGGTGTCTTTAAACAGAAACACACCTAAAACAAGGTATGCATTGATCGACTGACAAAAATGTTGTGACCAGAGGCTCACAGTAACGTCACCCTGTATTTCCCCTAGGAGCAGTGGCTCAGTGTTCACTGATTCAGTGTTCGTGGTGATTCCATAAAAATGTAACTACTGGGAATAACAAGAATCCACTGTGTGTGGCCTAATTGCTTTCCAGAGAAGTACCATCAATGCTCACAGAGTAGCAAGGTGCAGGAGTGCCTGTTTCACACCCCGTCTGCCAGCATTAGACAAGATCATTCAAAAAATCTTTTCCAATTTGATAGGTGAAAAGAGTATCTAATTCTCATTTGTGGTTTGTGACTCTCGGCGAGGTGGAAGATTTCTCTTAGTTCATGTCCCTTGGTAACTGTTCATCACATTTCAGGACAGATTTCCTCGAGTCCTTTGCGTAGGAAGAAAGGACGGAAGTGCTTCCACACTGTCCCGATGGCAGGAAGCCAGCACCAGGGCGGCTGCATTGTGGCAAGTTCTTTTATCACAGGATCTTCTCCAGGTCAAGAGAACCGCAGCAGGTTGAGTCCCTGGCAGGTACAAGCACTGTGCCAGGGTCCTGTGTGACACCTGCTCGTGGTGGCCAGAGCAGCACTGTCCGGTCAGACTGCCTGTGTTGGTAAAGAAATAACCACCAGCCTATTGGCTGGTTGATCTTGGGTCGGTTTCTTAACCCGTGCCTCCGTTTCCTCGTCTGTAACAATGGAGATGACAGTATAATACTTTCATAGATTTGGTGTGCCAATGGAATGAGTTAGTGTAGGAAAATCACTCAGAACAAAGCCCTACATACTGTAATGGCTCCGTATGTATGTGCTGTTGTTATTAAGTCCGAAGAACCACGAAGAAAACATAATCCTTGTCCCAGAGAAACAGGCTGGGGAGACAATAATCAAAGCTCTTTACGTGTCGGCAGGCATCGGTTAGTAGAAAGAGCACCGACCGGGGAGGCAGGGATTCTCGTTCTGCTCCATTGGCTGATGTCCTGCTGAAATCGCCTCACCCCTCCGAACCTCCGTGCCCTCACCTGTGAAACATGCAGACAGGTGCCTAAACTTTCCCCTGCATTCTCACTTCTCTCATCTAGTCTTCACAGCCCTCATGCAATGGTGGTCTCAACGTTCCCACGTTACCAGACGAGACGCTGCTGCAGCTTCGAGGCTCAGGTGACTGGTAGCGAGTGAGAGGGAGAAGTTGGCTCCCAGTCCAGTGCTCCTCCTCCCACATCGCCTTTGTCTGTGGTGTCAGATGGGGGTTTGGTTTGGAGGGCTGTCCTGCCCCTGCCAGCTAGCGCTCAGTGACCCTGTAAAGGAAGAGGTGTGGGTTAGGAGACCTAATTTGCTTAGTAGGTGCATCTTCGTGGTTGGTTAAATCTACAGATTCATCTTGACGTTGTCACTTGATGCTGTACATCTCCTGAATGTCACCTCTCGGTTTCCCCATAGCTCTTAACACGCTACATTGTAATGTGTTTCTCTACAGACTTGTTTCTTACTTGACTATGAGCTTCTTGAGGTCAGAGACTAAGTCATACCTTCGTTTTCCCAGCACTAGGGAGCGAGTCTGGCACAGGGGAGTCGAATGCATGTGTGTTGAATGGATGAATGAGTGGGTGACTGAATGGCGCGGTGTGTGGAAGTTCCCTCTGTGTGTCTGAGTGACTGTTCTGCCAGCTCGTTCTCTTAGCAGTCGTGGTCAAATCCGAATGTCATCTATCAAATTAATTCTGACTTGCAGACATACTGGAAAAGCACAGTATGATGAATGTCACTTGCTCAGCCAATCCCCATGACAAAAGGTCAGGGAACCCTACATGTAACAGACTCCAAAGCCAGACGAGGGCCAACAGCCCTCCCGAGTGCAACCTAGAGGGAACCCAAGTATCTGCCGTCTATTGGAACTTCCAACTGAAATCAAGTTGTCCCCTCCCCAGGCCCCATGCTAAATTTCACTTCGTGAACTAGTTACAACAGGAATAACGCCTTGATTTAATTCCAGAACAAAATAAGGAGTTTGAAAATACTTTCAGCCCTGCTTAAGCCAAGACTCCATTTCATTGGCATCCTGCCCTCCCAAGAGTCTGGTCATCGTACAGGTTAAATGATGCCTCATTTGACAAATGACGATAGCTGCGGAGATGGGCGAGGTCCTGTCCTCATTCTCAGAGGGCAAACCTGAAACCAACCGCCCTTGCCCCGGCACTAGTTTTGGTGTCTCCAGGTGATGGTGGTCAACTCCTCGCCATCTCAAACTTCCACATCTGCAGGGAGTTTCATTGCCTCCAGGACATATTCAGGGCCACCGGCTCCGTCCATCCTAAACATGATCCTTTGCGCTGGGCAGGCCCAGGAGACCGTCTGCATTTTAAAGGTGGTGCCATGGAGGCCAGAAGAGGGCACATGACTGGCCACCTTCACACACACGTGCCCAGGAGGTAAAGACAGGATTCAAACTTTTATCAGGGGTGGGGGGTTCCAAGTCAATTTCTCGTGTACCTGGCTCACCTTTGCCCTCTGAACTGCGGCCAACCAGGCAGCTCGAGCAGCCAGCCTGCTGCTCACTGGCGTGCACAGAATTTGGTTCCCCAAACAATGACATCTTCCCCAAGTGAATTTGTACTTCAAGTTAAAGAAAACTGTTCAGGGCTATTGTGTCCTGGGTCATCAGTTCCCCACTTTTCCTCCTTCCCACTGTCAATGCAAGAACACCCTTGGATTTATGAAAGCCTGGTGCGGGGGCAGCGGGATGGGTGATGGGAGGAACTAGTCTGCAAAGTGCCACAGCAGTAGAGGGTGATTAGTGCCCGTTATCCTGAGAATGCCTCTCTGGCAGAGGCCCAGGCACCGAGGCCAGCACCCCCGACCTCACCCACCCCCTGCAGATGTCCTGTGGGCCAGGGATTATGGAGGATTGTCCAACACACCTCCAGTGGGTTGTTTTTTAAGAAAGCAGACTGCAAAGGGGGCCTTAGGCTGGTATGTTGCCAGCCCGAGTAGATGCTTCACCCACAGGGGAGCAAGCCCCAGGCTGGGGGCAGCTGAATTCACTGAAAGCCCTCACAGTATGTGTGGCTGAGTGGCACTTCTGTGGGTGGGAGAGGAGGGCCAGAGAGGTGGGAGGCTGTCTGCTCCCAAGCTCCTCCCTGGAAAACCTGCAGGTACCTGGAAGTAGAGAGTCACAGAGCAATGGGGCTGGAAAGGCCATTAGTGCATCCCCTCCTGGGTCCCTGAGTGTCCACTGGTGGTCTGAGAGATGATCTTGAGGGTCACATGGAGAACTACTGAGTTTTAAATTTAATACGCATGTATTTTAATATCTTCTGTTTATGGCAGGTCATATAGATTTTCAATTGATAGCCATCATACAAAGTGTTTAAAAAATAAATTAACATAAGGGGGCAGAAAAGGCTAGCAGGAATTCTCTGAAGACAGGCTGCCTCTTTTGAGACCATGTGGTCGGCCTCAGCTCGAGCCTCCCCTTGCTTTTGATTAATCAGAAAATTTCTTATTTGTTTCCTAAGTACTCAGAATAAACCCAGAGTCCTCACAGTAGTCTTCCAGGCACCACATGAACCAGCTGCCCATTCTCTCCTCTCCATCTCCCTCACCGCATCCCCTCCAGGGCTTACTATAGTGACCTTTTGTTTGTTTTGCCATGTCTAACATTCCGACATGCTTGGGCCTCAGGGCCTTTGCAGATGCTGTGCCGTTACCTGTGCTGGAATGCCTTTCCCCTAGGCATTGTGCAGTTCACCTTAAAGGTCACCACCTCAGAGAGCCCTCTCTGCTGCCTTGCCCCCTTGTCCTGCTTTGTGTGTCTTCATAACACTCATTGTTTTATATCACATGTATTTCTGTCTACGGGGAGTTTTGCCTGTTTGTTTATTGTTGTCTGCTCGGTGCCTTGTACAACTGGTGTATATTAGGTACACATTGAATATATTAGTTGAATGACTTACTGCATCTTGAAGCTTTCACCTGTCTGTGGCTTCTAAGTGTGCTGCCTTCACGGGAGCAGTGATCTTGGCCTAGCTCACTGGTGCCTGTGCGGCAGAGGACTGCTACATTTCTAGGCTCGCTGGTGCCTGTGCGGCAGAGGACTGCTACATTTCTAGGCTCGCTGGTGCCTGAGAGGCAGAGGACTGCTACATTTCTGGGCTCACTGGTGCCTGAGAGGCAGAGGACTGCTACATTTCTAGGCTCGTTGTGCCTGAGAGGCAGAGGACTGCTACATTTCTGGGCTTGCTGGTGCCTATGCAGAGGACTGCTACATTTCTGGGCTTGCTGGTGCCTGAGAGGCAGAGGACTGCTACATTTCTGGGCTCACTGGTGCCTGAGAGGCAGAGGACTGCTACATTTCTAGGCTCGCTGGTGCCTGTGGGGCAGAGGACTGCTACATTTCTGGGCTCGCTGGTGCCTGTGCGGCAGAGGACTGCTACATTTCTGGGCTCTCTGGGACCCTAGGCGAGAGGAAGCCTGTTTGGCGAGAAGCAGCCTCATCCCCAGCAGCCTCTGTCCAAATCAACGTGTCCCAGTCTGGGGATGAAGAATCTTTCCCGTCTCCCCAGCGACCCTCTTTATTATATCCTCAGTACTCGGTTATGATTCCTATTAATCACATGTAATAACCCTCCCAATTATTAAGTTATACAGACATGCATTCCCTCAGCCAAACAATAATTATTTACTAAAATAAATTAACACGTAGAAAAGCCTCAGTTCTACGAAGGCTGGAACTTAGCATAATGAATTTATCAGGCTTAAGAGAAGCCCAGATAGGCTTTTTTTTTTGGGTGAAATAAATACACTGATTACAGCGAAGCTCCTCCATGCTGGCATCATGCCATTTGCTATTTTTTTTTTTTTTTAATAAACACAGCTCGAGTTGTTTATCTGTTTTCAATATGATTTAGCGAGGCTTCCCTTCGCAATTAACAGCCGTGGTAGGGGTGGGCTGGAGAAGGGGAGAACATGTTCTTACCAGCCTCCTCCTCCAGGTCCCCAGAGCCGCTCGTTTGGGCCTTCTTTGTGATTTAATAGGCCTGCCAATCAGCAGGCCTGGTGTTGACAATATACTTGTCGCTGGGAAAGGCATCTCCAGGACACCAGCCTTAGCAGGGAGGGGAGCCAGTCAAGGGGAAGCAGTTATGCAAATTTAAACTCTCTGAAGCCCCCCCCACCGCCACCACCACCACAACCTGGCAAGAGGATAAAGGTTTGCCTTCTATCCCTTTCTCCACTGAGCAACGGGCCCTTCCAGAGGAACCCACCAGTTATTACACATCTTCAAAATGGCCTCACGGACGCACGTTTGGGAAACAGGGTTCATCGGTAAATTACGTCTGGACATTCTTCCTTTTCATGGTACTCACTAGGCCAGTCTAAATTATTTTAGCTAGTGATTTAGGGACTGCGTCATGTTCACCAAGAGACACTCGGATCATTCATTCATTCAACAAACATGTATTCTGTAGTACAGTACTGAGAGCTTGTGGAGCGTACAGCTCACCTTGTTCATTCATTTAAAAATATATGCTGAACCCAGCCAGTGTGGCTCAGTGGTTGAGCGTCGATCTATGCACCAAGAGGTTGCCGGTTCGATTCCCGGTCAGGGCATATGGCCAGGCTGTGGGCCGGATCCCCAGTGCGGGGCATGCAGGAGGCAGCCAATTGATGTTCTCTCTCATTGATGTTTCTATCTCTCTCTCCCTCTCCCTCCCTCTCTCTAAAATCAATAAAGAAATATATATATATATACTGAACATGTGCTGTGCGTCAGGCCCTGGGGTAGTGGGCTGAGCAAGGCAGAGAAGGTTCTGCTGTCATGGAGCTGGATTCAGGACGGGTGGGTGAAGGCACGAGGCAGCCGTGACCCCTGGTAGTCACAACCTTGTGTCATTCCCAGCTCCTGAGTGTGGGCTGGACCTAGTGGCTTCCTTCTAAGAAACAGAATGCAGCCGCAGTGACGGGCTGTCACTGCTGGTGAGGTTGCTTCCACTCGCCCCTCCCTCTCTTGCCCTCTGCTCACTCTGACGAAGCAGCCGCCGCGGTGTGAGAGGTATGGAGAGACCTACGTGGCAAGGAACTGAGGGCGGCCTCTGACTGCCAGTCCTGAGAAACTGAGGCCTCAGACCAACCTGCCAGCAACCACATGAGTGAGCCCAGAAGCCCATCCTCCCAGTGGAGCCTCGAGGACACTGCAGCCCTGGCCAACACCCCGACTGCGGCCTGAGTGGGAGGACCCACAGGAATCATGAGATAGTAATGTTGTTTTTAAGCCACTACGTTTTGGGACAGTTTGTTAAGGATAATAAAACGGGGAGGGATTGTAACCTAATAAATGAGGAAAGAAAACAGTGGGTGAATACGGCAATGAATGGTGGTGTGTAAAGAGTGGCAGGGGGCTGGTGCGACCTGGTCTCTCAGGGTGGGATGGACCAGAGAGGGCCTTTGGCCCAGTGGCCTAGGCGAAGCTTCAGCGCACTCTGCATGTTCCTTTCAAGGGGCATCCAGCCTCCGGTCAGCTACCTCCATGGATGGGAAATTCACATCTTTGGGCGCGGAAAGTATTCGCTGCTGGGCTGAACTCTGCATCTCTTTGGCTTATCTCCCTGGTCCTGGTTCTTCCCTGTGAGGCTACATGCCTGCTCTGGCCGCTGGAGCCCCTGTCACATAGACAACCATCCAGACCTTCCCTGCTTGCACTTCTGATTGCCCCATCTGGCTTTTCTTTCCTTCCCGGACTCCTGGCTTCATCTGTTTTGATACTGCTTTTGGCCTTTATGATTTGACTTTCTTTCAGATTCCCCTCTTCCTGCCCCTTGGATCTCTCTCCACAGTCGCTGCTTGCTCCCGTGGTCTTGGTGTCCTTGTAGCTTTAGTTAGAATTTCTGTAACCCTGGAGTTGGTTGACTGACCCCAAGTATGTCATGCCAGACCTCTCGCTCACATGGCAAGCCCCTCTGTTAGCTGAAAGTGGCTTATCTCCTGGCTAAACAAGCCCGGCTCCTTGGCACTGCACCTGCTCCCCAGTGATGCTCCCCGCCTTCCCTCCTCCGCCAGCTTCAATTATCACCTCTGCAGATGACTCCCTGAGGATGGCTCCTATATAGCCAGCTACCTGCTAGACATTTTCCTCTGAGGATTCTCCCAGTCTCTCCGGCTTAGCATGCCTTTCTCCGTCCCCACAGCCATCCACTGAGCCTCACCCTGGGTCTGTGCCCCTTCAGTCAGCATCCTCTCTCCTCCCTATCTGATGGGCCAGAGCCTCCTCTGCCTTCTGATATCCCAGGCTATAAACACAGGGACACAGTGGACTCTCTCTTTTATCCACCTTCCATACCAAATTCATCATCTAGTCTGCAAGTTTTCATTCCCAGGGTCTCTTTCTCTTTCTTTCATTTTTTTTTTTTTTGTGAACAGAAAAATCACAGATGTGATTGATAAGTGGTTTGTCTTTTTTCTGGCAGAATTTATTATTTTTATTTTTCAACTTCCGTGTACATTCAATTATTCTGTATTAGTTTCAGATGTACAGCACAGTGGTTAGACAGTTATGTATTTTACAGAATGGTCCCCTGATATTTCAGGTACCTATCACAGAGCCTCCTTCACCTGCTCCTTCCTTCTGCCACCCCCAAAACCCAGGTCCTCATCAACTCACCCGTGGACGACAATAATCCCTGTCCTCTGAGGAACTGATTACATGGGGCAGTGCTGGGTGCTGGGGGTGCACTGATAGGCAGAGCAGCCCTGGCATCTGTCCCCATGGAACTTACAGTTCAGTGTGTCCACCCATTCATTCAGGTATTTATTGAGCACCTACCATGTTGACCTTGTCTGGTAGACCCAGTTGTTGCAGCTGAGTTGTACTGAGGCTTGACAATTGCTCTGAGAAGTGAGAAGGATTGTCTAGAAAGTCAGGCACGCTTTCAATCTCCACCCTAAGGAACATGATTTTGAGAGCTTCTGGGCTGAAGCCTTATCTGAACATCTGACTGACTATCTAAGCCCTGTGGTGATATCTCAGGAAAGGCCAGGACTGGGGAAGCCACCCCAGGGGCTGCCTCTACATTCTTCCCTTATCCCAGCCCATCTTCTTCCCATCACCTGTAGCTGGTCCATTTCAAACACCCACATCATCCAGGTAGCCTGGCCTTTGGGGGTGGGGGTGTCCTGGCTGCTGAACAGGGAGATGAGATAAGCAGGCAGCACTGGGGAGGTCTGTGTCCAGCAGCTACCTGTGGGGTCTCAGGGAAGGACTCCAGGCCAGGAGGAGGGCAGGAGCTGTGGAGAATGACCTGGTGCTGCTGCAGGCTGTGGGGTGTGTGTGTGTGTGGTGCATAGGCCAAGTAAGGTAACACAGTATCAGGGCTTATTTAGAATACGCAGATTTTAGGGATTCCAGAGACTTTACCACTAGCTTGTTGTTGTCCTTGGGCTAGTGATTTAATTTCTCTGGGTGGCATGTATTTCCTCATCTTAAATGGCTGGTACCAGTGGTACCAACCTCAGAGGATTATTGGATGTGTACATGAGTTAATGTGAGGATGTGCCTGGTCATGGAAGGTCAATAAATGGTAGCTCTTTTTTGTTGTTATGGTTAGGCTGGTGTTGGGGTTGGGGTCAGGCAAAGAGAACCAGAAGATGGGAAGGAGCCAGAGTGATCAGAGGTGTTCAAGCTCAAGCTGGGGAAACCAAGATCCCTCTACAGATGCAAAGAGTGGGTGCAGGGATGAAAGTGAGACAACGCTCAGGTGAGAAGTGAGTGGGAGGTCAGGGATGTGGGGAGGCCCTGTGCTGTTCCCAGGAATATTTTGGATTCTCAGCAGTGGCCTTGATTAGCTGTCCAGTGGGGAGGTTGGACAGAGTGGGCAGGAAGTGGGGCATCTAAATTGGGGCATCTAAATTGCCCTTTCCCTGGCTTGGGCAGAATTGTTTCCAGGGCAGAGGAGAAGCTCCAGATGACTGCTGAGTGGCCCCTGGATCAGGGACTGCGGGGCCCTGGAGGAGGGCAGCTAGGCAGGCCCATCTAGACCTGGCCCGTGGCAGGGGCTCCAGGGAGACTGCCCTCTGGGCCCACCTGGAGGCCGGCACCTCCTCTCCATCTGCCACTGTTCAGGCCGTGCTCACCTCACCTCTGCCAGGGATGCCTGTCTGATGACCCTAGCCCTGTGGATGACCCTACGCTCACAGCAATCCTCCCCGTTCCCACCGTGCTGGGCTAGCTGCTTCACATACACTGTGGCACGAATTCCTCGAAGCATCCGTGTGAGATAGATGTTGTTCCCATTTTAGAGAGAGGAAAAGTGAGGCTGAGACAGATTAAGTAACTGTGCCAGCATCCCTCAACTGGGAAACGACAGGGCTGGGGTTCAGAAACAGGCCTGCCTGGCTCTAAAAGCCCAAGGTGTTCCAGTCACTACAACTGAGTAACATATTTCTCCGAAATGTAGTGGCCTGCATTTGGGGGGCTCACATACACATCCAGAGAGGGCACAACAGGGGGGCTTGTTTCTGCTCCACGGTGTCTGCAGCCTCAGCCTGGAGGCTGGAAGGGGGGCTCGTTCACTCCCACCGGTGCTGACGGAGGCTGGCTGGAGGCTGGGCCCGTTCCTCTCCACGTGGGTGTCACCTGCATGACTAGTCTGGCTTCCTCACATCAGGGCGGCACCGCCTCCCCAGCCCATGACTTGAGGGTCCAGAAAAGAGTGAATCTGGCAGAAGTCATGTGGGCTTGTGTGACTTAGCTCGGAAGGTGTCAGTTCTGCTGTGTCACAAAGGCCCATCTGGACCCGAAGGGAGGGGGGGTAGGCTTCACTTTTCGATGGAGAAGTAGCAAGGTTTTGAAAGGAGACATATGACCAGGAATATGACTGTGGCTGTCTGCTTTTGGAACACAGAATCGGCCACATGAAGGAACCTGGAGAAACACATCCATGGGATGGGAAGTCTGAGGGCCGACCGTGTCCTCGTCTCTGCAATGCTCAGAGACCCAGCCCATGGAGACACACAGTGTTTGTTGAATTAAATGAATAAATACAGAATATCCAAGTCAAACTGTTTAGGGGGTTTTATTATTATTCTATCACTTTCCTATTTACTGCTTTCTCCTTTACCTCTGCAGCTCAAACGTTCCATTTCATGGTTGTTTTGCTTCATGCTTTATTTTTTCCAGAGAGCCAACAGGATGACATTTCATTGTGGCACGTGCTCCATACCTTGCAAGAATCTCTGCGGAATATTCTTGCAAGCCCCCAAGGGATTATCTCCAAACTTCCATCAGAGCCTTCAGCTCTGAGGACAACATCCCCTTGCGCTTTTCTCAGCCATGCTCAGACCTGGGGCACCTTTCCCCTGGGGATTTCTATGGACTGCATGGAGGTCACAGGGGACCCTGAAGCCATAGTCTTGAGACTTGTCATCGGAGTAGGGCTTGAATCATATAGGGATAGTGTGCTAAACCTGGTGTGAGCTTTTGCTTATATGTTTGCTTTCGGCCTTTCTCTCTCTCTCTCTTTCTCTCTCTCTCTCTCTCAGTCCCTCTCTTTATCCCTCCCCCTCTTCCTCTCTTCTTCTTTTTTTTCCTCCCTCCTTTCCTCCCTCTTCCCTTCCTTCCTTTCTTCCTTCTTTCCTTCCCTTCCTCCCTCCTTCCTTCTCTTTCTTTCACTATCTTTTTCCTTCCTCCCCTCTCCCCCCCACCTCTCCTCCTCTTTCTCTGGTCTGTGAGCCAACACCCTAACCTCTGAGCCAAACTGGCCAGGGCCCCTCCTCTCTCTCAATCTCTCTCTCTCTCTCTCTCTCTCTCTCTCTCTCTCTCTCTCTCTCTCTCTCTTTCTCTCTCTCTCCTCTTTGCAATTCTGGTTTTATTTATATAGCTCAGTACTCCCCAAACTGATCTTAACTCCTGTGGAAAATCGCAAGGCGGTCTCATGGTGCAGTGAGCTGCCGGTGACAGTGGCTGCAGACAGAACTGTGACCCGGTGGCCTTGCTCACTGCTGAGGGCTGGCAGACCATCAGGGGAGCTGGATTAGGACCCACGCTTCACTCTCAGCCTCACTGCACTCTCCTCAGCTGTGAGATGGGGAGGTGGCACTGCCTTCTTCCCCACCAGGGGTGTTGTGAAGGTTACAGGAGACCCTGGAGAGGAGAGGGTTTTGCTAACTATAAAGGCCTGTGTAAAACTCTGAGGTCACCCCTTTGAGTCCGTGCTTCTCCCAGCACACTGAAGTGGAGGGTGGAGCTAATTCACAGGCTGGTGGCTGTAAGTGATTGACATCAGACCTGTCTTTCCTCCCAGGAGGGAATGGGGTTGGGGCAGGAAGAGGGCTGGCTGGTTCCCGAACAGAGCACCGGGCACTGTCTGAGGAGGACCCGAGGGAGCAGGGGCTGTGGCCCTGCAGCTGCGGTGTCAGCGGCTCTGGGTTTGTGTGGGAAGGAGCAGCTGAGAGCTGGGAAAAGGGAGCTGACCACCTCCCCAGAGGAGAAGGGGGAGGTAAAGGGCAGGCAAACAGGGTCCCCTGCTCCTCCTCCCCAAAGACGACAAAAGCAAGCAGATTTGGCTCAGCAAACAAACCACACTCAATGCTGGTGACCCCAGTTAACATTAGGGTGGAGTTATTTCTTTCACAGGAGCTATTGCCTATTAACCGGGAGGCAGGGCACTGGTGGCTTTTGTAGAAATCATCGGGGAACCAGGCTGAGGACTGGGGCAGAGAGCTGCATCTTCTGCGTTTACAGAGCCCCGGCTGGCCTGTAGTCATTCCAGGGTCCCATCCAGAGAGCCATGAGGTTGAGCTAGGAAATCTATGTTTTTCTTTATAAAAAGTAAAGTAAAATTTCAAAAGTTTTAAATCATAAAGACTATGTTCATTATAAAGAAATTTTGGAATACAGATGGTCAAAGGAAGAAAATAAATACTAAGAAGAAAGAACACCTTGGTCATACTTCCAGAACATTTTATCTGTACATATATATACACACAGGTAGAAGATATTTTGAACAAAATTAATATGGTTCATACTTTACAAACTGGTAACTGGCTTCCAACCCCTCTTCCCTGTACTCCCATCAATTAACTACCCTTTGACATCCCCTTTGAAGAGTGGTTATTCATTTTATGGGTATACCATGATTTTTTTTTTTTTTTTTACCAATTCTTATTTTAGGACATTTAGATTGTTTTATTTTTTTTTCCTATTAGAAGGAACAGCATGATGGCCACACCTACAGCCAGTTGTCTTCATACACCTACTATTTCTCTAGTGTGCATTTCTAATATAACACACTTATGAAAGCAATTTAAAAACAGCTCTGAAAAATCTGAGAAAACTGTCTTCTAAAAGTTTATACTGTATGCAATAGCAGCAGTGCTTGGGGGTGTCCATTCATCATCGATGCTTCGTGCTTTCAACGTGACAGACTCTATAAAATAGTTTTACAGACATCACCACAATCTCTCATCTGAGCTTATGAGAGAGTATTATTATCCCCATTTTACAGATGGAAAAACTGAAGACCAAAGGGACAGAGTAACTTGCCCAAGGTTATGCAGCAGGAAATGGCGGAGTTGGGATTTCAGCCCAGCTCAGACTGACTCCAAAGCCCCTGCTCAGATTCTTATGCTATCTTGCCTCCTGCTTGAACAGTCATGGAAAGTCTGTCTAAAGAAGCACCTTATTTGTTTGTTTATTTATTTATTTTTTTACTACCAAGCTAACTGTTCCTGTTCCCTTTGGCTTCTGTTTTCATGGGTTGAAGAGGTTCTGAATGACTAAGAACAGTTTTTGGTTAATTAGATTTTTGTTGCCAAGCAATTAATTTGGTCCCCCTGCCCCTCCCTTCTTGCTCAAAAAGCACACAGGAAAATGATTTTAGCAGCGGGATAATGACAGAAAATGTGGCGTTAGCTCAAATGGACTGCAAACATTGTAGACTTTGTATTGTTCTCCAGGACCGCCAGAGTGGAAAGAAGAGTGGAATAAGCCTCAGCAGACACTGGGAGAGAGCAGGCACCAAACTGGGGACCTCACAGTCACTTTCTGTGCTTGCTCTGACAATCTCAAAGAGAAGCAATCTCAAGATTTGAGCGTGGATTTTAGTGGGAGGGCGGGAACCCATTGGAGTTTCTCTCTGATGCATGCACATGGGTTTAAAGTCAGAGGGCTGCAGGGGTTGCTTGTTAAAGGCAAGGGACAGGGTGGCTCTGCAAGGGGCAATCTCATACCAGCGGTCCAGGTTGGAACGGAGAAACTGGAGGACTCCACTCTTACCTCCCCTTGACTGGACTTGTCTTACACTTGCTAGATTTATTACTTCCTTTTGCTTGAACACCTCCTAGTAGCTTCCTAGGAAAGGATTCATGGAAATACAGTGTCTCCATTTTCGCAAGTCTCAGTATTCCATTATTCTGCTCTCATCATGATTGATAGTTTGGTTATAGAATTCTGGGCTGAGAACTAGAATTCTGAAGGCATTTCTGCTACCATATTGCTACTCAAAATGGAGTCCAGGGACCACCGTCAATCTGCAAACTATTTGCCACCCATCTGTGAGGAGATGGTGCAGAAATTGAAAGCAAGCATTTCCAAACTTTTATACTAATTTGATTGTATCATTGTTATGTCTATTGAAGCTGATAATAAAATGTGGGCTTTTAATTCATGTCTTTTTTGAATTTTATTTTTCCTAGTAATTCCTTTGCACTTTATTTTATAAAAGTATCAGTCAGTGATAAACTGGAAACAAAGTCAAGTCCTCACCTCCTACTTTGAGAAGCACTGTTCTAGAATACTGTGTTCTTGAGAGTCCTTTGCCAGTCTGATCTTGGTATTTTGTAAGCAGCTTGTTTTTTTTTCTCTGAAGTGTTTAGGGTTTTCTGTAATCCTAGAGTTCAGAACTTGACTGTGAGAAGTCTTAGTGTGGACATTCATTGTGCTGGGCCCACAATGGGTCCTTCAACCTGGAGACTCATTTATTCATTCATATACATTCTTTCCTTTTTACTCTCTTCTATTTTTCTGGAACTCTTGTTAGCTGGATATTGGGTCTCCTGCTTCATATGTTGAATCTTTTATTTTGTTCCCATATTTTCAGTCTCTTTTTGTTTTGCCTCTTATAAGATTCTTCAACTTGATCCTCCAAATATTTAATCTGCGTATGTAGGCTATCACTTATCATTTATATATACTATCATATTTTTAATTTTAAAAGCTCTTTATCATTTGATTACCTTTTTTTTTAAAATAAAATTCTTTTGTAGGCAAGTGTTCTTTTTTTTTTTTTTTTTTGAGGAAAACTGACTAGATATACTTTGCTTTGCTAAGTCTGCTTCCTGCGTTGTATTGTTATGAAACAGAATTCACCCACCTGGCGCTAGCAGAGCCAAACACTAACCACCAAGAATTGCAGTGGAGAAATATTGGCTATTTTATTACGAATGGCGCCACCCAGGAGAACGGGAAGCTAATACTCAAAGGCCCAAACTCTGATGGCATGTAGGTTACAGATTATTTAGGACAAAATAACAAGACACTGTGGGTTATGGGTTTTAATTTGTGCTGGGAGCTGATGGGTTGGAGGTGAGGTAAGGGTGAGAAATCATTTCTTCAGGTCTTGAGGACAGCTCTGAGGTCTTGTCTGGCGTCCTTCTGTCTGGTTCCATGGCTTCAGGGGGTCATTCCACCCTAGGGCTCAGGAGCGGAAACATAATTTAGGTCAAGATGTAATCTTCAGCCTGCCAGAGGTCCAGACCTTGTGCTCGTTAGTCAGGTTGGCTACTGTCTTTTGCTGCCTCGGGGGGTGCTGATTATCCAGGGAAAGTCTAGTTCTCTGAAGGGGTGGGGGGGGGGGGAGGAGAGAGAGAGATGATTTCTAGAACTAGTTTAAAGCTATATTTTATCCGTCATAAGGACACTCTCTTTCTATGTTTCCTTTTTTCTACGGATTGAATTTGGCTTCTCTTTACATTGATGACTCTTGTCAAAGATCTTGGTTGTTCATTCCTATCTAATAATAAGGCAAAATTAAAGGGCTGATGGATAGCTCTGTGTATGAATATGGATATGGGAGTTGTCAGTTGGAAGACCTGGGAGGCTAGCACTGAGAAAAACCCAAATATCAGTACATAACAGACTTTTCTTTGAGACTGTTCAGATCTCCAGAGAAGAATTTCCCGATCTCCTCCCTGGGGAAGGGTGGGCATAGGTGAGGGTGATGGAGAGATCCACCTGCTGGTGTTCTGCATACCTGGTGAAAGAAGGACTAGAGGGTCCAGGTTCAGATGGGGATGGTCTGCAGTTCTGCACTGCCCCTGCCCTTCTTCACGGCCGTTTTGATCAAGTCTTGAGCTTCCTCAAGGTTCCAGAAAGCAAACTGGCAATCTTTTTGCCTCAGTCTCCTCTGTAAACATTTTAATTTGTGCCTTTCTTTGCCTGGCTACATCATCCATCACTATTCCACTGATTTTTCCTCTTCCAAAACTTATTGAAATCTCTCATCCACTCATTTCCCTTTCCCATTCTCTTTGCCTGTGATCAGTTGACTATGTTAAACTAGAAGACTACATCTTGAACTTTTAGAGTTAACTTATGCAAGGCTAAATATTTGTTCATATTCAATTTATTTTCATTAGTTTCAACCCACTTTGGACTTCATTTTGTGATGCATAGGTTGCTAGTCCTGCCTTCCATGTCTTCATACAACTAACTGCTAAGAATGCTGAAAAGATAGGATCAAGGAGAGCGAGCCCAGGGGCATGTTCCTGAAGACCTCCACTGATGTAGGCAGACACTGTGTCTGTCTTGTTTACATGTTGACTCTATCCCAGGCATGAGAACTTAGTTGTTGTATACATTTGTTGAGTGTAACCATCATATCAAAGACAGAAACGAGGTTGATGCTGTGAAATTTGTTCCTAGCAGCCCATGCTGGTCATACTGCTTACCACTTCCCTCTCGCTCAGGAAATGTTATTGTTTAACCATCCCTTATAGGACTTTTCTAGGAACTGATATTCAATTCATGGGTTGTGGTTTTTGAAAGATGCCTGGTTACCTTTTCTGAAAAGAAGAACATTACCCCTTCTGGCTCCTCCCCTGGTCTCACTGGTCCCAATTTCTTACAATGCTGGTACTGGAGATGCTTCCTACCCTGGGCTGATTGGTGTGGGTGGCCCACACATCTCATTTAAAATAGCTTAAGACGACCAGGCCAGTTTGGCTCAGTGGTTAGAGTGTCAGCCTGCTGACCAAAGAGTCTCCAGTTCATTTCCAGTCGAGGGCATGTGCCTTGGTTGCGGTTTGATGTCTGGCCCTGGTTGGGGTCGTGCAGGAGGCAACCAATCAATGTGTCTCTCTCACATCGATGTTTCTCTCTCTCTCTTTCCCTCCCTCTTTTCCACTCTATCTGAAAATCAATGGAAAAATGTCCTCAAATGAAGATAAAAAAATAATAAAAATAAAATAAAATAGCTTAAGATTGTCTTACTAGTTCTCTGCCTTGTGCTTCAGTGTTTTTTTAACATGTCTGTGCTTTCTAGTTTGAAGATGATTGTCCTTGACAGAGCTAAAGGAGTTAAGTAGTTCTTCTCTTCTTTTTTTGATTTGTGAACATGGCCCTGAAGCACTCAGCTAGTCGCTTCCTTATTCTTCTTGGTCTAAGCATTGGCTTTAAGAAAGGGAGATGGGAAGAAAACCTTTGGTCAGGTGCCTAAAATCTTACTACTGCATCAGTTTATTTTTCTTTAGTCTGTCTTCCAGTGGCTCCAATGGAAAGAGGTGTGTTTTCCTTGTAGGGGGACCTGTTCCATCTTAGTGTTTTTAGAACACCTTCAGGTCTAGCCACCATTGTTTGTTTGTCTGTTTACTTGCTTAGTGTATTCTCCTCTGTCTCCTCTGTCAAATGTAGACTCTGGGGACTTGGTTTGCTGTCCTACTTCTGATTCACAATGCTTCTGCCAGAGCCTGGCTCACTAAAGGGATATAACACACATTTATTGAGGATCTTCACAGCGAGGGTTTGAAAACTATGGCCCATGGGTCTAATCTACCTCTCCACCTATTTTTAGAAATAAAGTTTTATTAGAACACCACCATGCTCATTCATTTCCATATTATCTGTGGCTGCTTTCACTCGACAACGGCAGAACTGAGTAGCTGAGACAGAGACTATATGGTCTGCAAAGCTGAACATTTTTACTGTCTGGCCCTTTAGAGACAAGTTGGCCGACTGCTGCTCTGAAGGGAGGATTCCCTGCATTACGCCAGACCCTTTTTCACGCAAGTTGTTGCTATGATGGCAAGAGGCTTTGTTGCTTCCCAGGTCAGAGGCCTCTTTCATGCCATGAGATTGTTGACCTTGGCAACCCTCTTAATTCAGGTGGAAAACTACTTTGACCTGAATTATCCAGAGAACAGAGATCAATGTGTTTTCTCTAATTGTTAATTATCAGGATGACACATGGTATGAGCCACTCTGCCTGTCTGTCTTTTTATCTAAAAGAAGGGTTTCGCAACACTTGGTGGCATGAAAGATAGACTTCAACTGTAAGATTTTATTATTTTTATTATTTCCCTTTGCTTAGATCTCTAGAAGAATCATGATGTTTCCAAGGCAACACATGGCTTGGGGAAATTGGAGAGAATAGGCTCGACGCAAAGGGATAACATCCCAGCTACCACAACCCTGCTATCCAGCACGCAAATGTCGGATGTTCAGAGGGACTCAGTCATCTTGATTGGAATTGAGGTGACGTGAGTTTCAAAGTGGAATCATCATGCTCATGTTCAATAAATTTGCAAACCCTCCTTGTAGTGCAGTGGGAAAGGGAACATGCTTAAAACAATGCTGGGATTGGGCCCCCAGGCACATTCGGGTATGAGGATGATTGTCAGGGAGCGTGCTATTACCTCGCCAGGATGAAGTAGATGCTTCTGAATCTCTTCTGTTGTACGTGTATATGGGGAACACAAGTTTCCTTTCCTTATCCACCCCAAATATTAGGAGCTGTCCACATGGCCAGATCTTTTTCCCTGAGATGACAATCATTTCTTTAGAAAGAAATCTTAAAAATTTTTATCATAAGAAAATCATTGTATTGTAGGAAAACCAAAGCATACAATTACTTAAAAATAAGAAAGTAAAAACTCAAACCATCACTCTAAGATAACCATTGTTAACATTTTATTACAAATCCCTCCAGACTTTCCCTTATGGACTAAAAAATTGTATTTGTCTCAAACATGGGAAAATACTGCATACACTGTTCTGTAACCTGATTTCTTTTTGACTGCATAGTACGTCATGAAAATTTTCACACTCTGCTGGAGTCCGAATAGTGTGGGGTCTGAGTCCTGTTCCTGAAGCCTGCCAGCCTTGTTTGAAATACTGATGCCATTCGTTACTGCTCTGTGACCTTGGGCAAATGATATAACCTCTCTGGTTCCTCAATTTCCTCATCAGTAACATGGGCATAATAATGATGGAATCTACTACATCGGGTTGTTGTGATTAAACATGTTAATACAAAACAGTCCAGAATACAGTGCCCAGCACATGGGAACCTCTCACTAAATGTTAGCTATTATCTTTCCATGTCAATCCATGTGTTTCGACATCATAACTTTATTGCGTGCCTGTGACACTGCTGTGCTGGGTTGTGAGCACTCTCCCACTTTCCCTTTGGTTGTGTGTATATGTGCTTCACTGCTGGGTGAGCTTTGATGCTGTGATTTTATCCACCATGGAGTTGGAGCTAAACGGTGCATCGGAGCAGAGAGCGCTGAGGAAGGTGAGCCCTCTGGCTGGAGGGGGCCTGGCAGTGTTAGCGGGAGGGGAGAGGGGAAGGCGGACATCTGCGTAGCCATGGTGCCCGGTAGATAAGGGCTGATGCGGGTTTATGCATGAGCTTCATGGCGCGGGGTCTTGGATCTACTACTTTCTGAGCATCAGAAGCAAGCTGCTTAACCTCTCTCTGTCTTGATTTTCACATCTGTAAAATTAAAACTTTTTAAGTATTTACCTCCTGGGGTCCTAGTGAATGCTGCATTAGATCACTGATGTGAGTTTGGTGCTTCCCCCATACTTGGCACCCTCTTAGTACATATTAGATACTGTTGTTAGAAACATGCTGCATTACTATTCAGAGACATGTGTTACACACTCACACAGTTTGTCTATGGAATACTCATTTGGTAAATTGTAAATGTATACTTCTTCTTCATTATGTTTCTATTGGCTTCTTGCTGGTGATCACACTACTGTGCCTCAAATTCATACCTACTTTTTTACTCTGCTCTGTGATGCTGGGGCTGGGACTCTGCAATCCCCCATCTCCTTTGCCAGCTGGATCAAAATTAGGCTCCGCCAGTAGGGGGTGCTCGATGGAGATGGGAAGGCAGGAGGAGGGGCATGTGCTTCTTCCTGTTTGCTTCCGGTTCTGCCAGCATCACCCCAACTTACCTTCGAAGCGGCAGTTGATTTCAATAGAGCAGGTAACTCTGGTTTTCATTTTTCTCACAGCCTCAAAACCAGTCTCATTGTCCCTCCTTGGAGACTGCAGCCCCAGCCAGTTGGTATGCCTTCCTCAGAGGTCTGGGTTCCATCTCTGTGAGGACTGCCCTCATGCTTCCAGGTCCGAGCGGCCCACACTCTTCCCTTTGTTCCTCCAGCCGTGGTCGCCATGGCTGCTTCCTGCAGTCATCTCCGGGAAACCTCAGTATTCCCTCCCTTTTCAGTTCTCCAATCCCTGGTGAGCAATTCTTCCCTCACAGTTTTATGGAGATAGTGAGATATATCATATATATATATCATATATATATATGATATATATATATATATATATATCATATATATATATTAATTCTCACCCGAGAACATTTTTGCATTTATCTTCAGATAGAGCGGGAGGGAGAGAGGGAGGAAGAGAGAGAGAGAAACATCGATGTGAGAGAGACACATCGACTGGTTGCCACCCACACAACCCCAACCGGGGCCGGGGACAAACTGCAACCAAGGCACGTGCCCTTAGTGGGAACCGAACCCAGGACTCTCTGGTCCGCAGGCCGACACTCTAACCCCTGAGCCGAACTGGCCAGGGTGTGACATATACTATTATATGACAACATTATTGACAGATAAGGTATACAATATAATGATTATATATGTGTGTGTGTATGTATTTGTATTTGTATATGCACATGCACATGTATATGTATATGTATATCAGTGGTTACCACAATAAGTTGTAAACCATTCTTTATACTAAATTATCTCTGTTAAAATAACTGATGTGGTTTCTGTTTTCTGACGATCTCATCTGATACCACATGCAAACTTCACTTTCCCTAAAAAAGTCAGTTGAAAGGACACATAAGGGAAGGTGTCAACATAGCTTGAATAAAGGATGTCTGGTCTTGATCCTGATGCCCTGTGCAGACTTTCTGCAGAAGCACCTGGCCAGCAGACCAGCTGGCCCCTGGCTGCTCTGGGCCATGGCGGGCATGACTGTGCTTGGTGGGCCTGGGCTGCCACGAGGTGGGGGGAGCAGGCAGGCAGGGCTAAGGTTCCAATGTGAGTGGCCACATCTGAAAAGCAGAATAATCCTTTAAGACAGGCAGAGGAGAAGGAAGAGGAAAAGAAGCAAGTCTAGAAGAGAAAACAGGAGAGCTGTGGTGACTAGTCAAGTCAAAAAGAAAAGTCTCTGTGAAGGAGGTATTGATGTCAGGATGTCACGTGGAAAAGTGGTCACCAAGGGCTGACAGGGGGTGGGGGTGGGGAGAGGCCAGGGACAGTGTCAGCCTCTCATTTATTTACACATAATGAAAAAGGCCTGCACAATAGGTTGGTCAACATCACTTTTCTGCTTCATTGGTTTCTAAAAGGACTCACTGCTCCCCTGCTGAGAGATGATTTCCAGGGGCTTGTTTCAGGCCACTCACCACAGCCTCCCTACTCAGTGCTCAGTTCCATCACTTCCTGTGTCTCTGTCTCTCTCTGTCTCTCTCTCTCCCTCACACACATACTTCTTTAACCACAGGAAGCACTGGAAATCCCCTGGCCTCAGATGGGACACCCCTCCCCCAGAGCAGATCTGACCAGTGGGGCTTCAAGAGAGCAGTGTATGAGGCCGCCATTGCTCCCTGACCCTTGGCTCTCTGGCTGACCAGGATGCCTTTATTGAGTTCCACGAGCCAGGTGGTGCTGCTCATCGGGCAAAGGCAGAGGGGCTTTGGTGGGGGGAAGAGCTGGGTGATTCTCACTACCAGGCTGCCCTGGTAGTTTTATGAGTCAAAGCCCAGAAGCTCTTGTTCTTGACTTGGAAATTAATTCTGGGCTAAAAAATAACAATAATTTTTACATCTTGGGAAAAGATTTTATAGGAAGAACAAAAGCATCTAGTGCCTCCAGTGATTAGAAAAAAACAACTTTAAACTTTGGAATAATTTCAGCTTTTCAGAAGAGTTGCAAAGATAATACACAGAATTTTCATATACTTTCCTAGTTTCCTTATTGTGAATATCTTACATTACCATGGCACATTCATCAAAATGAAGGCACCATCGTTGGCACTTTACTGTTGTTAACTGAACTCCAATCTATATTCAGATTTCATTAGTTTTTCCACTAATGTCGTTTTTTGTTTCAGAATCCCATCCAGGATACCACATTGCATCTAGTATTCTGTTTTTCTACACTCCTCTGGTCTGTGACAGTTTCTCAGTCTATCCCTGTCTTTGATGACCTTGATAGTTGTGAAGAGTGCTGGTCAAGTATTTAACAGAATGTTCCTCAATTTGGGTCTGTCTGATGTCTTTCTCATGCTAAGACTGGGGTGATGTGTTTTTTGGGAGGAAGACCACTGAGGTGAAGTATTCTCATCACATCCTTTAAAAAAGTTTTGTTGAGATATAATGAACATATAACATTAATTTTTTTCAGGTGTACAGCATAATGATTTGCTATTTGTATATATTGTGAAATGATCACACAATAAGTCTAGTTAGCAACTGAAACCATACATATTATAGTTGTGAAATTTATTTTTTTTATGATGAGAACTTTCAAGATCTACTCTCTTAATGCAGCATTATTAACTAGAGTCACCACGCTGTGCATTAAGTCCCTGTGACTTATTTCTTTCACAGCTGGAATTTTGTAACCGTTGATCCCCTTCACCCATTTTGCCCACCCCTGCCCTCCACCTCTGGTAGCTCGTCACACCCCGCGTGATGTCAGCATGACATCTCCCTGGTTCCCTGTGAAGGCAGTGGACAGGCCCCGAGGGGCCTCCTCCAGATGGGCATCTTGATTTGGTTTCCTTCCCTCTGAACACGCAAGGCCATGCACTGCTGATCAGAAAGGACCCACAAAGCTGGGGGCTCCTGTGGGAAGAGCTCCAGACTAGAAGTCACTTCCGAATTGTGCGATGTTGAGTGAGAGTCTTTAAACCTCTCTGTCCTCAGTTTCCTCATTCACTAATCAGTACGTGCTCCCTCCCGCCCCCTTCCTCCTAGGGTTGGCAACTAGATCAAATGACATATTTGATAGGAAAAGACTTAAAAACCAGTAAAGGGCAGACATGGGTGGGGAGTCGGCCTGCACTGGCTTTGCCAGCATTTCAGGTAAGAGGAGGAAGACTGATCTATTGACTTCTGTTAACAAGCAAACAAATGTAGGTGTGTGTGTGTAAGCATTTTTTAAAAGTAAGATTTATTGATACATCTTTACATAAAGTTCACCCTTTTTAGGCATAACAGGTCTACGAGTTTGACAACAGAAGGTAATCATGTAATCACCACCACTATCAAGATATAGAACACAGACAGACAGCATTTTCATTTCCCGCCCCCCCAAATCCCCCAAGCTCCTGTCGTCAACCCTTTCCCCCATTCCCAGCCCCTGGCAACTATTGGCATTTTGTGGTCTCCATTTTGCCTTTTCCAGACTGTCATATACATTGAATCATAAAGCATGATTCAATGGAAAATCGAGTACAACACTGTCATGTAGCCTTTGTTTTTTCAGTTAAAAAACAGCACTGTTGAGGTATAATTGACCTACAATATACTGTACATACTTCAAGTGTACACTTGAATAAGTCTTAGCAGATTGTACATTTGTGATAGCATCACCACGATCCAGATAGAGCACCTAGCCATCACCCTAAAAATGTCCTCATGCTCCCTTGTGGTCCTTCCCTCTGTCATCTGGCTTCAACCTCCTGCCCCAGCCTCCTCTCCCCTTGCTCTGGGCACACCCGCAGCTCCCTCACTTGCCCTGGTACACTGTGCTCGTTTCTAATCTTGACTTCTCCCCCCTCAAAGCTACCCATCTCATCCTTTGGGTCTGTCCAAATCCTGCCCATCTTTGAAGTCTCTCCTTTAACTCATCCTTCAATGGGACCTTTAAAGTTATCCTTTGAGAATGATCCAGCCCACACTTGTCACTTCTTCTCTGATCCGAATGTACTAATCCTCAGCCTCTCCATGACTTCTTTATTTGCTAGTACAACGACGTTTGTATCTTACTGTCCCAAGGTGAGCTTGCCCCGTGGTCCGCAGCATGGCCTCTGAGTTCGGATGCTTGGGTTTCTATATTTCACCTTAGGCTCCTGCTGAACCTCTCTATGCCTCAGCTTTCTGTCAGATTGGGAAGATGATATAGTACCTACCAGAAAGGGTGGCGAGGATTAATTAAGTTTATGCACATAAAGTACGTGGAAAATAATCTTGTATACAGTGAGCACTTAATACATGTCAGCTCTCGTCATCAGTATCATTACTGTTGAAAGCCCTTAAAGGCAAAACCTACAGTCCTTACTGCATGCATGTGACGGCGGTGCCCAGCACAGCGGCAGGCACGCGGAGGGAGCTCCAGGATTTGCTGGATTTTTGACCGGGGACCACTTCGGTGAGTCAGAAGTTCCTGTGACCACTGAACACACTAACTACATGCTTGTGTTCTGCTGTTGGACAGAACCAAACCAAAACCAACCAGACTCCCAACCCAAAAGGCTGCGAACTTCTGTCTGGGTAAATATAGCCGTGACATGTCTATTTCCATGGTTTAGAATGTCACCAGTGGAAATCTACAGTGGAAAATCGAGTATAACACTGTCATCACATGATTCATTGTGCTTATGTTTGGATATGCCCCTGGCTCGGTCGCCAGGCAGCTGAACCCCACACGTGCGGAGTCTGCCGTAGTGCGGTTTGCAAAGAAGGCAGAGAAGGATTCAAACATTTAGTGAGCATCCACTTCAGCGGTGTTACGTTTTCAGGAATTTTGTAAGCTAGTTATTAACCACAACCATTATAAAATCTTAAATTATATAGACTCACAACTAAATAAATTATATTAAAAACAAAGGTAACACATACTCAGTTATACCTACATTGCATATAAGTACTCAACAATTATTTTACTACTATCTATGCTTTTCAGGTTATTTGCATTTATTGTATCTGTGTGGTGAAAATAGTATATAATGGTGTTTCCCATCTCTTCCCATCTGTGTTCAGGGATGTCACATTGGTAGCTTGGAATTGACCATGGTAGGAGTATTTACACCACAGATATCGGCAAGTGCTTCAAATCAGGGCTTTTCATTCCCCGAGAGCTGGCTGTTAAGCTTTTACCAGCACACTGCACACCAGGCATGACAGTTGAATGTTTTTGGCTGCAAGAAGCAGAGGCTCACTCAGGTTAGTTCAACTAAAACGAAGAGAGGTTTATACTAAGGCTATTTATTGCAAGAAAAGGGAGATAGACTATCATGGAGATTCAAGAACAGGCCCTACTCCAGGGCCTAATGGAGCTGGGAACTGGAGGGTGGTTCTGGATCCAAGGTCACTAGCGTGACCTCGGGACATGGCCTTGGGCTCTGTGCTCTGGGTCACTGCTGTTCTCATGGTACCCGCTTCCTTCTTTTCTGGTCTCCGCTGGCTTTCTCCCCTCTCCCCTGCATTGTCTCTCTGTTACAGCTTCTGCTCCCTCCATTTCTCCTATCTTTGGCTTGTGTTGATTAATCATGGCCATTCCAACTTTTCATTATTTGCTTCTGTTGAAGACTGTGTTGTTCTCTTTGTTTTGTTGCTTTAATTTATGAGAGAAGGGATCTAATGGGTCCAGCTCATTTTTTTTTTTCATGCAAGGTAGTATCAGTTGGTAGTTGGCCTATGGTTTACCTGGCTTTTGGCCAAATGCTTGCGTGTAGCCACTGTTGACCAGGAAGGAAGATGGGATCACATAGTACACATTTTGGCCTAGTACATCAGGGACACAAAGATGAACGAGCTAAAGTGAAATACGGCAGACAGAGAACAAACACTGCATGGTATCACATGTGAAATCTAATAGAATTTGAAAAGTCAAACTCCTAGAAACAGAATAGTAATTGCCAGGGACTAGGGGAAATACAGAAATATTGGTGAAACGACATACACTTTCAGCTATAAGATGAGTAAGTCTGAGGAGCTAATGTAAAACTTGATATAGTTGATAACACTGTATTATTGTAAAATTGAAATTTGCTAAGAGAGTAGAACTTAAATATTTTTATCAGAAGGAAAAAAAAAAGAAACAGGTGAGGCGATGGATGTGTTAATTAGCTAGACGGTGGAATACTTTCACAAAGTCTGTGTATACTACATCACCACAACGTGCACTTCAAATATCTTACAATTTTATATGTCAGTTATACCTCAATAAAGCTGAAAAAAAAAAAAAGATGAATTAGCTACTAACAGAATGACTAAAACCAAAAAGACTGGTGGTTTGGTGAGGACTTGGTGCATTGCTCCAAATTTCATAGATTGCAGGAATAAGTGAAAGTTTGTGTCACTGCATAGAAAACTATTGAGCAATATTTACTAAACCTGGTCCCATGTATCCCCTGTGTCCCAGAAGCCCCGCCTTGTAACTGCCCAGCAGGAATCAGTGTTCTTTTCCCTGGCAGACATAGACAAGAACCTCCTAGCAGCACCAATTGTGAGGGTTCCAAAACAGAAACTCTCTAGAGTTCATTCACAAGGAAATGGAGAAACAAGTTGGGCGATTTCATACAAAATGATGTGTTATTGCTGCACATAACAGTATGGATAAACCCCGAAACATTATGCTGTGTGAGAGAGGCCATATTCAAAAGAATATGCACTACATGCTTTCATTGATATGATATTCAAGAACAGGCAACACTAATCTATGGTAAAAAAGGCGTCAGAATAGTGCTGCTCTTATGGGAAGGTATTAACTGGGAGGGGGCATGGGAGAGCCTTCTGGGTGTTGGAAATGGTTTACCTCTTGATTTAGGTGGTGGCTACCCAGATGTAAATATTTGTAAACATTCTTTAAACTTACACTTAAGATATGGACACTTACTGTATGTAAGTTAAACCTCAATAAAAAGTAAATTTTTTTTTTTAAAAAGGAAGAATGAAGTATGATTATTGCCCCCAAGAAGTTCATAATCCACTAGAGGGTGGTAAGGGGTGACTGACATAGAAAACACAATGTGGTTGAGAAAGCCAAGTGCTAAATAAAATATTTGTAAAGTGCCACGGGACTTCAAAGGAAGGGGCAACTGATTCCGCTGGGAGGAAAGAAAGGCAGGAATTCACAGGCAGTGAGTATCTAGTACGGGCTTTAAATAAGTATCTCATTTAACCCTGCATGCTCTTCCCATACCATAATTTGCGAGAGAAGGAAGCTTTAGATGGGCTTTGGAGTGATACTAGAGTATTCAACACAATGTAATAAAAACATTTATCAGGGCTGTGGGACCATTTATGATAAAACTCTTTTATAACGGTATATTAGTTTCCAGAGGCTACTGTAACAAATTACCACAATCTCGGTAGCCCTAATGCAACAAAAATGTATACTCTAACAATGTTGGAGGCCAGACATCCGAAATCTGTCAGGTCCTTGAGGAGAACCTATTCCTTGCTTCTTCCAACTTCTGGTGTCTGCTCTGGCATTCCTGGGTTTGTGGCAGCATCATTTCAATCTCTGTCTCTGTTGTCACATTGCCTTCCCTTTTATAAGGACAGTTGTGATGACATTGGGGTCCACCCAGATAATCCAGGACTATCTCACCTCAAGATCCTTAAATTAATCACATCTGCAAGGATCCTTTTTCCAAATAAGGTCACAGTCTCAGTTTCCAGGGATTCAGTGTAGACATTGGCCCATGACAAATGGTTTAATTGAATTAATAATGTATACCAGTTTATTAAAAATGAATAAGTAGGTATTGGCCAGGCAAAAGGGGAAGGGAAGGCTGTGTATGTAGAGTTCCTGGAATGTGCTCCCTGAGGATTATATTTCACTGTATACTTGCCCTGACCCCAAACTCCTTGGTTGAGGAACACATGCATTTACGCACAAGGTGTGTGCACTACCCAAGCACACGCGTGTGTGCACATGCATGCACACACACACGCACACACATCCATACACAACTTTTGTTTCAGGTGCCCTTGGCCCTAGGCTGGGGTCCCCTGGAGGTCTAGAGCCGCCTTGCAGCCCACCATTCACAGACCTTTCCAAAAGGTCTCCAAAGGGAAAACCTTTGTGAACGATCATCTGTATCCTGAACCTTCCTTTAGCTACAGTCCTTCTCTGTTGTGTATAACTGATAAAAGAGTTAAAGCCTGGAACCCCACTTCTTTCTTGATGTCCTTGGTCCATTCTCCAAAGAGAGCTTTTGGAAATTATTACTGCCTCAGGTCAGGAGTTGGCAAACTTTCCCAGCCATGAGCCAGTAAATATTTAAGGATTCCAGTTCGAATGGTCTCCATTGCAACTCTTTAGATCTGCAGTTGTGGCCCAAGCACGGCTGTAAACAACACGAAAATGAGTGGCGTGGCCGAGTTCCAATCAAGCTTTATTTATGGACACTGAACTTTGAATTCCATAGAACTTTCACATCATGACATATTCTTCTTCTTTTGATTTTTTCCAACTATTTAAAGATGTAAAAACGATTTTTAGCTGGTTGGCTGTGCAAAAACAGCCAACGGGCAGGATTTAGCCTGTAGGCTGGAGTTTGCCAGCCCCTGTCTTAGATAATAGCATCTTAAGATTTGAAATCGCAGAACCCCAGCATTGGAAAGAACCACACAGGCTACTAGCCTTAATTCCCACCATAATATCCAATTGTCATCCAATGCCTTTTTGAACTCCGGCAGCTGCGGGGAGCCCCACCTCCCGGGCCAGCTCATTCTGCCCCAGACGGTGCTGATTGTTCGAGTTCCTCCCCACGCAGAGCGGCACCTGTCTCCAGTGAGCACATCCACAGGACGCCATCGGAACTGTGAAGCACAATGTTAACACATCAGGTTAATTTCATGCTCTACTTGTCTTGGGCTGATATTAAAGAAAATTAAATTTTGTGCTAATCAGCCTCAGCATTCAGCATGCACGACGCAAATTTGTGATTTCTGGCAAGGGTGGTTAAATCGTATTTATGCTATTTGCGTGGTGTCTGAATAACAGGGAAATACTATTACCAACAATTAAACTCCCAAGTTGACAGATGTCACCATGAGAAGACAGAGCCGAGTTTTGGAAGTTCTTTTTAGCCGGTTGCAGGCGAGAAGGGCACAAACCAGGGAGCCGCAGTTAATTTTCCATTTCCCCCTTTCCTTTCGGTGGCTATTTTTGAACGTTTGACCGATGCAAATGTTTTTACTCTTTGCCCTGCCTTTACTCTTTTCCCTTCTTTTTGGCTTTGAAAAGAACTTTTTTTTTTATTTAAGAGACAAGCAAGAAGGAATGTTTTCTTTCCTGGCTGCCACAGAAAGGGGCTTTTTGAACACCTGAAAAGGATTCTTAATTGCCGCTGCTTATTGGGCGAGAGCACTGGGGAATTGAAGGGGTGGGAGGTCTCATATTGATCCGCAGAGCTGGAGAAAGAAGGAGTGGATGAGTGAAACTAGTCCGACTCCAAGAATGTCTTCCCCTGTGGGGAGAGAGCTTGCTCAAACCCACGGCCAGGGCATCTGGCGTTTTGTCTGTGCTTTCTCTGCGCTGGGCCAGTCACCAGCACAGGCGCTGAGTGGACGCTGTCTCATAGGTCTTATTTCCTGGAGAAGGTGAGGCGTGCCAAGCACACCGGCTCCAGATGGCTCTCTGCACAGTCCCCCATTCTTCATCTTCACCCCCAAGGAAGCATCAGGGCAACGAAGGGAAGTCAGTAGGATCTTGGGTAAACATTTCACATAAGAGCTGCCAGGTGCGCCCAGAGACAAGCTCTTGAGGGGTAGCTGGCATGTCTCTCCTAAAGAGGAATGTATTCTCCTGGTCACTAAGCTGCAGGCTCAGCTCCAGATCCCCTGTGGGGAGAGAGGAGAAGGGGTGTAGGTAAGGCTTTTAGATCTCCTGTTGGTAGGGTGACCGACCAACCGGGACTGAGGAGTTTCCTGGGATGTGGGACTGTCCGGCTCAAACCTGAACAGTCCCAGGCCAGCTGGGACGGTTGGCCACCCTACCTTCAAGGACCGGTGGGGCTGGACAGGCAGTCCGAGTCTCCGCCTGCTAACTTCTCAGTGGTCTCCAAGGAGGCTCTGGTGATTGCTCCCAGGTTTTGGTGAACCCACCTCTGGCAACAACCTGGGTATCTCGGAGCTTAATTCTGTCCCTTCCTTCTTCTTAATCATCTATGTGTCCAGTTCTCTCACGGGCTGAAGAATCCTCATTTGGAAAGATGGATCCGGGGCAGAGAGAACCAACATACCACACAGGCTTATTGCCTCCTCTGTGCCCTGACCCTGGGGCAGACGATGCTAAACGATTCTCCTGCCACTCCCTAGTGGGCCACCTTCCAAACACCGAACTCCAGGTAAGCACCGTGCATCAGCATAAGTTGACAGAAAAGGTGAGACCTATTTGCCATCTTTGGGCTGGGACATGTCTCCAGAAGTCAGGGCGACTCGAGGGACAATTGCACATGCAAACCAAAGTGCAGAGGTGAGGCTGAGCAGTGAAGCGCCGTGGGCATCAGGCCGAGGGGAGAGGACTGCAGAATCCAAGAGCCACGGAGGTGGGGTAAGGTCAGCTGATTCAAGATGGGCCTGGGACAAAGCCTCATTTCCAGGGCCTTATTCAGATTGGCTGCTGGCCTGCACTAAGGGGCAGGTCAGCTGGTTTCAAGGTACTTGGTCAGGCTGACATCTCTACTACCTGGATTCAAAACTCTCCTTTTGCCTGGCACCCTGGCTGAGCACTTAGCCAAGGGGCAGCCTGACAAGCCCCTGCTCCTGCCGCTCTCACCTGGGGGCCCAGCCTCATGCCAGCGGGGCTCACGTGCACAGGGCTCTCCTGTGGGCGTGGCCAGGGCAGGGAACCTGCCAGCTGGTACTGGTAGGGTCATACTGGTTGTGAATGGAGTGACAGAATTTTAACATTGGTTGATTAGAGAACCAATGACCTGAGGGCCTGGAGTTCCCCACTTCTCCTCCCCTGCCTACTGCCTTGGCTGCCTGCCCTTTCACCCCAGGACCCCTAGGTCTCCCTCACCGTCCAGCAACGGCAGGAGTCGTGCCTGGCACAGGCAGCCTCTAGCAATGCCCTGGTGGGTCTGGTTTTGAACATCAGCGCCTCCCGGTGTTATGGGGTGCGTTGTTCCCGAAGCCCGGCTGTAACCCCACCCTTCCTGTCCGCCCAGGGAACACGTCAGAATGCCTGAGATAAATATCAAGTATTTGGTATTTGTAGATGGAGCCTTTCTGATATTCATCCCTCTATTATTAGTAGCAAATAATAACATTAATGGACACATTGTGGTGTTTTAGACATTTAACGTGTTAACTCATTGACTCCTCACAGCAACCCTATGGGGTAAGTACTATTGTTAGCCCCATTTTATAGGTGAGGAAACTGAGGCATGGAGAGAGACTATAACTGACATAATTTGCCTAAGGTTACACTGAATGTGAGGAAGTGTTCAGTGGTCAGAGAGCCTCGGGGTCCTCAGAGGCCACACGAGTGTGGAAAGAGTAGACCGCGGTCCTTTGCAGCAGCACGAGGAGGGCCAGCAGGCCTCGGGCCAAGGCCACTGGGGCAGCCATTTGTGTGAACTGACATCCAGAGACCAGATAGGCCCGGGGACATCCCAGTGGACGAGTGGGACAGGTGATGATTGAGAACAGACACCTCTTTCCCCACCCCCAAACAAAATAAGACAAAACAACACAAAGGAGAAGAGCTAACAAAACCCCAGGCTGAACAAAATCCCATGGAATTGACTAAGGTTAGATTTCTGCCACTCTGGAGGAAAGTAACAGAGAAGGTTATATGTCTTGTAACCGTTTCATTAACCTTAACCCTAACCTTTCCCCGCTGGGTTCTGGGAGGGGAAAACCTAGACAGACTTGTTACCTGCCCAGGCTTCACCCAGAAGCGAGCCCTGGGGTCTCTGCTCAGATGCCGACCTATCCTACCCTGAGACCTGGTCTGGGTCATGAGTCGAGGGTGGACAGAGCACAGGCCACCTTGTTGGGGTCTCCCATCTGAGTTTCTGCTTTCCCTCTCCCTCCTCTTACAACAGTATGTGGAACTATTGGAGTGGTCAGGAGTGGCTCAGACTGTCACATTTTCTTCCAGATCTGTCGTTGCAGCATAAACTTTACACCCTGACTCTTGTAGGACTCGGGCATCTGATGCTCAAAAGCCCAGGTCTTATAACTCAAGAGCCTCGCAGGCTTTTGAAACCTTGAATGCCAAGGAGCTGACTCTACAGTTCTTCTCTGTTCTGCTATCATCAGCCCGCCAGGAGGCAACAGGTGCCTCGTGACCCAGTCTAGCTGCTCCACGGGAGTAACCAGACATGCAGGAAATACATCAGTTGGTATCATCCCTAGGCTCACTTGTTTGCCATTCCCAGGCTCAGTACTGCTTTTAAGTCTCAACGTACTGGTACTTCATTAGTAAATGTCCTAAATAGAATAGCTAATGTATTTCAGGAGCAGAAGCCCAGTGCTGCCCTGAGCAACCAGGAGTAGCCAGCCCACCTGGAGGAGGTGACGCGGGAACAGAGCAGGGGTTGGATGCACGCCCTCTCCCGGGCTGCAGGGCCCAGCTCTGGAACTCCAAACCCCCAGGACTCAGACAGGTTTTACCTTGTGCATCAACTCTGGTCAACGACTAGGAGTGCAGCTGTGTTAGGAAGGATCCCGAGGCTGGGTCTGTGAGCAGCAGGAAAGAAACAAGTGATTGGTTGGTAACATCTGTGAGGATGGAGGAAAGGGCAACCCCTGACAGGTTCTTCCAGAACTTATTCAAATTCATTCTCTCTGGTAAATGTAGTGATGACCTCCCAAGTGGTAAAGCAAAGCCTGGTTTCTCTTTTATGTCAAAGCCTTCCTATCACAGAGGCACCTGAGCCATTAGCACCCCAAAGCAGTCAAGCCTGGCAGGGCAAGGCTGGCTCTGGGGCATGCTACAACCCCCCAGAGCTCTTTTGTTTGCTAATTTCATTTTGTTTTGTTAACTGCTCAGATTTGCCTTTCTATCATCATCATCTCCATAGGAGGTGTAACCCTGTGGGCAAAGTGGGCAACCGGTTCTTCAGGCTATGAACCGACAGGGGGCAGCAGAGAGCAGAGAAGAGCCAGTTTGGCTTGGGCCGCCCTAGACCCAGGAAAACGCTTCCAATCTTTTACTCCCGTGGAAAGTGAATCCTTGTGAATTCGTACTGTTGAGACAATTGTCCACACAAGTGGCGTGGTCTGAGAGTACAGCAAGAAAGGCCGGAGGAGGGAGACTTTCTTTGAGGTTCAGGCGGAGAGAGCCTTTGTTGGAAATAGGAGAGAAGGGGAAGAATGAGAGCCACGGTCACCACTTACCCAGACTCTAAAAGACGCCAGGCCCCCGTGGCTGCTCCTTTTTTCATTCTCTCAAAGACTACTTGAGGGGGGTGAACCCCCAGTCTACAGATGAGAAAACAGGGGCCCAGAGTGGTTACGTGACGTGCCCAAGATTTTATGACCAAGGAGGTGCTGAGCTAAAATTTGGACTCTTGTCTGCCCAGGCCTCCGTGCTTTGAAGCCCTTCCAGGAAGGAGGCAGGGGGACAGGGGACAGATTCCCGGTCGGGATCGTGGCCCTTGGTGTCAGGCACACCTGGGATCAAAACCAGTTCTTTCACTCACTGGCCAAGTGACCTCGGGTAAGAACTCCTGTTTTCCATCCTAGTTTCATCTGTAAAATGGGGGTAATGGCTCTTTCATGGGACTGTGGAGAGAATTAAGAGACACCAAATGTAAACACAGTCTTGGGGCCACAGCCGCCCTTAGTAAATGGAAGCCATTGTAATGCCAAGTCTTCAGTCACGGGTACCTCTGAGTGTCTATGTGCCCAGCCCGCATCTCTGTGCTCAGGGCTCCCAAGATGCGGGATGTCGCTGGCACCCTGGCTGTCCTGGCACTGCCTCATGGAAAGTATGTGGGGATCGTGGAGGCTTCCCTCTGCTCCTCCATTTCAGGGAGGCGGTGTGGGGTTAGAAGGTGGGCAGCCCTAGCTTCCCCCCTGGGCCAGTCTCTAACCTCGTTCTCCTGTAAATGTTGGTCGGACATTGTGAGAGCCTCAGTCCCCTCATCTCCGCCGTCGGGAGCAGTACCTGTGAGGGCGGGTGTGGACACTAAGTGGATGAGCTGCTGTACCGCAGTGACCAGGAGCCCAGCCAGGTTCTAGAACCAGACTGCCTGGGTTCAAATCCCCACTCGGCCACTTTCAAGCCCTGTGGGTTTGAACAAATTACATCGCCTCTTGGTCTGAGTTACTCTAATGAAAAGTAAAGATAATAATATTCATCTCGTAATGCCATCAACTATGTTTCATCTGTAAAGTACTCAAAACATTGTGGGACAACAGGGAAACACTCAATAAATACTAGCTCCTCTTTTGAGATGATGAGAGCACCAGGCATATATTAGGTTGCTCAAAAATTAATTTCCTTTCTTTCTCCTTCTTGACTCCTAGGGGGTTATGGTACCTGAGATCCCACCATTAGGTTGATCTCCTAGAGTCTGACAGTAATATGGAAATACCCTCACTGGGGTTAATAATAGCCGGTATGTTATTTAATTCAGTTACACACTGTTTGGCTGTTCTGTGGCAGGTACCACTCCCACCAGAGATGTGAAGTTGAATGAGCTGTGATCCTTCCTTGGGATCCCAGTTTAGTGGGGGTTCATTTATTTGTAAACGTGTTCGGTTACACATTAGTTTAGAGCCTATCACAAGCCCGAGATGATTAGGCTAGGGAGGCACACAGGAAGAGGCAGAGAAGTTTTCCTTTGTGGTGATATTTGAGCTGAGCCTTGAAGTCTGGACCAAAGAGGGTCAAGCCTGGACATGGGAATGACTGACAGAGGGGGTGGAAAGGACATCCAAACAGCATCAAACTCAGAAAGTATGCTACCCACATAACCTTTAAAAAACAACTCCTTAGGGAGGCTCTGCAGCCAACTAAAAAGAGGATTAGCACAGACGTTCCACAAGGAGGAGGAGTGTACAGGAAAGAGTGATGAGCGACACAACCCACGATGCGTGGCCATGGGCTAATGCAGCGACCGAGACCGCAGGCGCCGGTGGGACACCGGCCTGGGTTCCAATCCAATCCTGGCTCTTGTCCTGTGGCAGTTGGGGGTGTTTGGTCCTGGTGATGGTTGCAGAGTCGGACAGTGGCTGGCCCCTGGTCTGTTCTTTGCAGTGGAGGACATGTGCGCTACCCAGAAACAGAGACATGGGAAACAGAGCACCACCTTATTAATGTTTGTGCAAGTATTTGGCACACATGGGGCCTTCTGGCAAAAGCTGAACTGTAGCCTGGCTTAGATTTAGAAGTGGGGTTTTTCCACTTTCCTCTCCAGTTTACATGTAAATCATGAGACTAGCAAACTCAAAAGCTCAGTTGTGCTGAAGGGTGGAGCTCTGTCTATCTGTCTGTCCATCCATCCATGCATCCATCCATCCATCCATCCATCCATCCATCCGTCTGTCCATCCATATAGCTGCAGAATGGACTATATTCTGATTGTTTTTCAAGCGCAGAGAAAGCTATGGTCAGATTCTCCTGAGAACAGGAAGCCCCAGTTGGAGGCGAGCACCAGGAGAGAGCACTCTGTAAATAGCTATTAACCTTTAAAGAAAAGTGACTTTATCAAGAAATTTTCCACTGAATATTTTGGCCTCTGCCCCATCAAGTTACCAATTCACAGTCCCTTTGGCAGTGGTGAGGTTGATGAGGGAGTGGGCAGAGCTTGGATTCACTGGCACGGAGGGCCAAGAGTCCCCTTGCTTTGTGCTTGCATTTATATTCTATTTTAATTTCAAATCATGCCCAGTGATATTGTCTACTCTAGTGCAAAAAAATACAACGAACCAAATTAATATAACACGAACATTTCAAATTTGAACATGAACTGCCTTCCATTATTAGGATCCCACTGAGCCTGGCTTTTGTGGCTCAGTGGTTGAGCATCGACCTATGCACCAAGAGGTTGCCGGTTCTATTCCCAGTCAGAGCACATGCCCAGGTTGTGGGCCTGATCCCCAGTGGGAGGCATGCAGGAGGTGGCCAATCGATGTTCTCTCTCGTCGATGTTTCTATCTCTCTTTCTCTCTCCCTTCCTCTCTCTCTCTAATATCAATAAAGAAAAAATAAATAAATTAAAAGATCCCACTGAGAAGTTAAATTTCAAGATGAAGTTCCCTTTGCATGTAAAACCCCAAAGGAAAAATGTCCATAATTTGCTCCTCTGGGATTTCTTTTTCTGCCTGTTCTCAGACACTTGGATACCGTCTGTTTCTTCTTTTGCCACACTAGCCTCTATTATCTTTTACTGAGACGATTGAACACCGCTCAGCACCTCCAACATTCAATCCACCAAACTTCAAATCTCTCACATGTTCCAGTTTTCTTTTCCAATCTCAGAGGTTCAGCAGGACAGGTAACACCTCCAAAGTGGAGAGTGGGCAACCTTGGCAGACAGCGTAACCCCCGGTCTCAGATACGCCTGCTAACTCAGTCACCTTCTGCCACATAGCCTTTTAACAAACCACCAAATTCAGGAGACGCACAATTTTCCATATCGTGTTTTTCTCGCATTCTGGAGAACTGGCCCCAAATGGCTACATATAATTAAGAATGTAGATGCAAATAATTCTATATAAAATGTTAGCAAATCAGATCCAGAGAAGTAGTAAAAGGGCAGCATACCACGACAGAGGAAGGCAATACGGCTGAACATTAGGAATCTGTTAATGAGTTCATTTTACTAATAGATTAGAAGAGAGAAAACATATGGTTTTCCTCATAAGTACTGAAATACATTTCAGAAAATTCAACATCTTTTCCTCATTGAAACTTTTGGTAAGATCTGAAGAGGAGGAAAGTTTTAAAGCAGAAAGAGGATAAGAAGTGAGCAGCAAACATCACATTGAATGGTACAATAATAGAGTCCTCGCTAGTGAAGACAATGCAAGGATCCTGTTATCACTGGGATTAGTCAGGATGGTGCCTGAGTCCTAGCCAGACCGATGGGGTACAAGAAAGAAATGAGAGGTGCAAAAATTGACGGAAAAGAGATAATTATTTGAAGATGACAAGGTTATATGGCTGAACTATCTAAGAAGATTAACCATTAAGAATTTCTATTTGAGGTACTGGATACAAGACAAATATACAAAGCTACAGTTGCCTTCATATATATGAGTAATATCTAGATAGGCAACACAATGGGAGAGATTCTCATTTATAACAATATCTATTAAATACGTAGGAATAATTACATGCAGAAAATTATAAACCTTATATATGCCAGAGAAGAACTGAATACATGGCAAAAACATACCATATTCCTGCATGGGAGGGCCCAACATTGTAAAGATAATAGTTTTTCTTAAATTAGTGCAAGAGTGTAACCTAGTCTAAAAAACCTGAAGAGAGAGGTCTGGTGCAGTCAGATCATTTTATTCTGGAATTAATCTGGAACAGTAAATATAAAACAACAGCTGAGAAGCACTGAGGGGAACACGTACGATGTGGGAACACATATTACCAAATTCTAACACGAACTCGAATCTCCAGCACGACGCCGCCGGTGCAGGCGGAGGTGAGCCAGTGCAACAGAACAGAAAACACGCAGGGATTCGGCAGACCGTAAAAGTGTCATTTTGAATCCGCGGTGACAAGAATAGTTAATTTAAATGTCATTGTGACCGCAAACTACCCACTTAAAGAAAACAAAACAAAAAGGAACCAGAAGGAAACATTGGAGAGTGTTTTTTTTATAATCTTGGTATATAAGAAATGTTTCTTAGCAAGTAACAAAGTCTCTAATGTGATACAAAAGACAGAGAGCTGTGACTAGATAAAAACTTTGAATGTCTGTACAACAGAAGATACCATAAACAAAGGTAAAGCGTGAGTGGAGTGTTTGCTACTTGCATAACAGAGAGAGACTTTCCATCCAGGATATGAAAGATTTCAACCAACGATGAGAAACGTGCTAATGGCCTGAGAGACAATGGCCTCGCCGTATGCTACTGGTTAAGGAAATGCTTGCTGATCTAGCAGGAAAATCCTCACACACATGTGAACGCCAGCGTGACTTTTCCTGATTGTCTGGCAGCTGCCCTCCAAGCAGGGAAGCAGGGGCCCAGGACGCTTCGCGCAGGGCGTCCAGGGTCCGTGTGCCCCACAGGTGACAGGACGTGGTCCTCGCTCTAAGTGGAGCTTTTATGTCAGTAGGGGGAGATGGACTGAAGTAAAAACAAGTAAAGACATTTACAAAGCAAGATAATTTTAAAGAGTGGTAAGTGTAAAAGGTGGGCAGCGAAGGCCTCCCTGAGGAGGTGGCATTGACCTGTGACATCAGGAAGACCAGGAGCCACCAGGCGAGAACCTGAGGGAAGAGCACTTCAGCCAGAGGGCAGCAGGAGGCAGGCTCTGAGTGGGATGAACTTGGCTTGAAGAGAAGGGTGGTTTGGAGAGTGAGCGAGGAGGAGGAAGGAGGATCTCAGATGGGGGATGTCCAAGCAATGGAGGGCCGGCCAGACCAAGTAAAGGAGTTTGGTTTTGAGCCTGTGTGTGATGAGAGACCAAGATGTCACAGTGTCAGTGCAGACTCCACTGACACTTGGTACATTGAAAAAAATTATTTCTTTATTTTTTCTTTATTTGTTCTAGAGAGAGAGGAAGTGAGAGGAGAGAGAGATAGAAACATTGATGAGAGAGAACATTGACTGGCTGCCTCCTGCATGCCCCCCCACTGGGGATCGGGCTCACACCCTGGGCATGTGCCCTGACCGGGAATCGAACTGGCGACCTCTTGGTGCATGGGTCGACGCTCAACCACTGAGTCACACCGGCCGGGTGCCACTTGTTACATTTTATAGGAAACAAGAAAAAAGAAGAGGCGATGAAGACAGAGTCTGCAAATGCCCTCCAAAGGCCTTTTTGAACCAATCTGCTCGTTCCGCTCCTCTTCTTTAGGCTGAGCTGTGCTGACGAAAGCCATCTAACGAGATTTCAGCAGAGTGGAGTGTGGAAATGTTATGCGGAATGAATTACAGGCCTTTCGGCATTCATTGCATCACCCTCGATCCTATTAGCAAAGTTCACTTTATGGAGCCGCCAAAAGGATTTATCCTACGCTAGCTTCTTAAGAAATGTTTCAAATCCTGTGAACTGTAAGTGGCTGTTGAAATTGTTGAGAGACATCTATTTTGGTGACTAGGAGGTTTAGTTATGATTTCGGGAGACTTTGATTTGTCAATTAAAATGCAAACCAGATCTTTCAATGTGGCACCTAACACAGTTCCTGGCCCACAGCCCACGCTCAGTGCTAATGAAGGCAAGGAAATGTCACTGATCAGCGAGTTTTCTTTCCCCAGGCACGATTCGGATGTGATCCAGGAGCGTGGGGCTGTACCCCTAACACCTGCAACAATGCTGGGCCCATGGGAAGCACTCAATCAATGTCTCTGAATGACTGAGTGGGTGAATGATGGCATTTTCTGGACTTTAACACATTTTCACACAATGTACTCTCCATCCGCGAGGGATCCTTGGTTTGACATTTCTTTGGAAAAGTGGAAGCCCCTGGGCTGGACCAAGGATAAGGTCTGTTGACATGCGCACAGGGGCCTGACTGATCTGGCGCTGCCCACACATCCAAGCTCATCGGTGGCCTCTAGCTGCACCCTCCCCCCTCCAGTGTTGTGGCCACTGGTGGCTTCTCCTAGGCCTTCTCCTCAAGGCTTTTGCAAGTGCTGTTCCTCTGCATGGAAAATCCTCACCTTACCCCACCCTTGCCTCGCTGATGGGCTTCATCAGCTCCTGCTTTCCCTGCAGGCCCCAGCTCTGATGTTGCTGCTTCTAGAAAGTCCCTCTGACTTTTCCTTCTGTCCCCATAGACCGCATCAGTTTCCCTTGCCACATACTCTTTTGTACCGTTTTCCTACCGTTTTCGCAGTGGTAATCAAAGTTTACAATACTCTTTTGTAATTATTTTAAGATAGTATTGTGTTGTAATTAAGAACAGGGACAAATCCCCGCTGGGCGCAGGTCTCCGCTTGGCCATCTACAAGCTGTTTGAACCCGGGCAAGGCATTTTGTCTTTGTCTGCTGCCTTACCTGCTAGAGAGAGGGTGAAAACAGTCCCCACTTCTGGGGTAGTTGTGAGAATTAAGCCCTTTTGTGTAATTGCCCCTGAAGTGTAGCGCTTGTCACTGCTTGATGAATGTGTGTCTCCTCCTAGACGGTAAGCTCCATGAGGGTAGACAGTCTACATTGTACTCGCCCTTGTGTCCCCGCCTCGTGGTGTCTGCTCTCTGGGAGGCTTTCAATAACTGCTTGTAAAAGGAATGAGTGAAGAAGCGAAGAACTTGTCTCCGACAAGCAGGTGCGACGCTGGCGGAGGAGGCCTACTGCAAGGACAGGGAGGCACCGACTGAGTGCCTCCACCCCGTCTGCAGACGCGCCTGCCATCGCTGACGCCACCAGGCCGAGAGGCTGTTGGAAAAACGCACTTCCCACGTCAACAGAGCTCCTGCTGTGGGACGAACTCTGGACCCCATCCGGTCCCCTGGCAGGTCCTCACAGCCTAGTAATTTTCTCAAGCACATACAAATGGCGCTAATAAATGCGTTCAAATAGAGCAGTGGCCTCGAACTCTAGTATGCCCCCAAATGAGCTGCAGGGTTCGTTAAAACATAGCTTGCTGGCCCCACCCCCAGCCCTTCTGTTCCAGTAGCTGGTGTTTCTAACAAGGCTGAGGTGCAGTTGACCCTGCTGGTCTCGGGTATACATTTTGAGAACCACTGGAACAGAGGCAGGTGGTCTACATGGAGGGGAAGGTAGGGCGATTGAATTTGACTCTGGGGGACTGGTCACAGAGGTGGTGGCATTTGACCTGGGCCTTGGAGGACAGCAGAGTTTTGCAGGATGAGGAAGAGGACTCTATGTACGAGCAAAGGCGTGGAGAGATGAGAGCGCGTGTTGGGCAAACGATCCTACGTGGACAGGGCTGGGGGCTCCTGCTCACTCATCCCCGTTCTTGGCCAGCATGGGGAGAGGCAGCCTGGGGAGCAGACGGACCCCGGAGAGGAGAGGACAGGCAGGAAGAGCTTCAGCTCCCCAGCTTGGGAGTCAGACAGATCTGGACTTGAATCTTGGCCTCACCATCTACCACCTGCAGGACTTTCAACAAATAGTTTACTTTTCTCAGCCTCAGTTTCCTCATCTGTGAAGTGGGACTACTGGCAGTAATAACTGCTTTGTAGAGTTATTGTGGATGAAGTAAGCTGATGGAGGTGAAGTGCTTGGCTTCATGTTTGGCCCCTAGTGGATCCGGGTCTTGGGAGCTGTCGGTAGGTCAGTCTGGTGCAGGAGAGGCAGATCTGGGACGCACACTGCAGCTGCTCGTCCCTCTGGACACAGTCGGTGACATTCTAGCTGGGTCCTCCCGCCCCCAGCACAGCCTGAACCTGCGTGGAGCCCAGTGCTCAGGAAATGTGACTTGAGCAGGGATCTCTGCTTCCATGCCGACCTCTGGTGGTCTGGGGGCCAGCAGACACTTGGAGAAGGAACAGGATGGAGGAGACAGATAAGCTGGAGGTGCCTCTGTCTGCCCCAGCAGGACCTCAGGCAGATGGGCCAGTCCTAGGGCTTGACATGGTGCCATCCTCAGAGCCTCACCAGACCGACAGGGCCATGACCTGGGTGCTTAGGATCTGTGATCCTAAGACAGCAGGCGTCACACAATAAGCCCTGTCCTTGAAGTCACAGGGTTGGGTCCTAGGCTCTTCTACCTGCACTCCCTGTGAACTTGGTTGTGTGACCTTGGGAAGGTTGCTTCTCTGGGCCTTTGGCCTCATATGTTAGGTGAAGATGATGATGTCATCTCTTTGAATGCAGAGAGCTAGGTCACATGTTCATTGTAGGTAAGAGGACCAGCCTTGGGAAGGGGGCTTAGAAAGAAAGGAGATTCATTTTTCCATCTCTTCTTCCTCTCTCCCTCCCTCCCTCCGCCTTCCTTCTCTCCTGTTGCCACTACTTTTGTGCCAGGTGCTGCGCTTGGTGCGGGGCACACAGCGGTGAGCAGGACAGACAGTGTCCTGCATCCGTGGAGCTTAAACCAGGTGGGATTAGAGGCCAGTAAAGCCGAACCAGGTGAGAAATCAGGTTGATAGTCAAGGAGATCATTGTACTAGGACTTAAAAGGAAAGCTCTGGTCCCTTTAGCAGCAACTGTAAGAAAATAGTCTGTGAGTCTACAGGATTCAAGGTGACCACGGCCCAGGCACATTGCAGCCTAAGAATGTAGCGTTTCTTCAAAGGTGCGAGCGACCATTCCCTTGCTCATTCCTTTATTCCACAACTATTCACTGAATACCTGCTGTGTCCCAGGCACGGTCCTCGGCCCGGGGGGTTCAGGATGCAGCAGTAAACAGAGCAAAGCACTGCCCTCCTGAAGTTTACATGAGTGTCAGAAGACAGCAAGTGATGTAATTCATCAGGTGGGAACAAGAGCTGTGAAGAAAACTAAAGCAGAGGGGGGGATGCGAGCCGAATCTTCCCTTCCTCCTGTCCCTCCCATGTGGAAGGGGAGCCTGCCCTTGTGAAGCGCTGTTGGTGATTTGGGGATGAAGGCTGGGATCCTTCTGCAGCCCACACTACTCCTCCTGCCTTACCCTGCAAGTTGATACCAAGAAGCCCCCTTGCCCACAGGCGTAAACCCCATTTTCTAATGGCCTTTCTGTTGAAATAAAGCTGATATTTGGTTATCCTGTCTGCCTTGCCTTTTTTTTCTTATTTCACTATTAGATCAGAACTAACATGGGCTAGGAAGGTGCTATTTAATGGCCCCTCAAACTTCCCAGCAAAAAGTTCAAGAGTGATATTTTATTTAAGAGCGATGAAGACCTCTCTGATGAAGTGACATTTTGGTAGAAAGATCTGAATGAAGTGAGAAAGCCGTGTGGGAGAAGAGCATTCCAGGGAGAGGGAACCACTTGTGCAAAGGCCCCGGGGCAAGACCCTGGGGTGTAGAGGAGACATTTCTTAAGAATGCCTGGCTTTCTGTCTTAGACGGGTAATGGTCTGGACTGGATAAAACCCGCAGCTAAAGGACCCAGTACAACTCAGATAAGGGAGAAACGCTTTAGTCTAGGAACTATTGTTCTGAGCAAACTATGTGTTTCTTCCATCCCTGCTTGGTGCTAGGACCCCCTTGAGAGCCAGGAGCTGGAGAGATGTGCCAGTGGCCAGCCTGGAAGATGCACCCAGTCTCTTGGGAGAGACCTGCTGGGAGGCAAGATTCACGAGACAGAAAAGAGAGGTGACCCTCAAGTGGAAAGCCTTGAACCTAGCCGAGTGATTGATTACCAGGAGACCGCCCTGATTTTGTTCTTTAATTACTGTGTTTATTTGATGCATCATATTGGGCCTGGGACCCTTCGTACCAGCCTGTGCTGTTCATTGTTACAATGTCCTAATTAAGTTTTGATTTATATGCTAATTTTATTCCAAATGTGTTCAAAAGGGGGAAAGTTATTAGACTTTATTTTGAGATTACATTTTAATCCTGGGGTCTGCTGGGCCAGCGCCGTGTTTATTTTGTCAGCTTTTGTTTCCAGGATGTTGGTGGCAATTGTGATGATTTCCTCGGAGGGGAAAGATGATGAAGTGACAAGGAGCTGTTTAGAGTTGGTTGGGCTTCTGCTAATTAGAATTATATAACCTCTTGCCTTGGCCCTGGCAGCTCTGCAATGAGGCTTGCTCTGACTGCCCAGCTGGTTAGGAGGGACCACTGGGGGTGCCTTGGGGATGTCATGGGATGGGAAACATTTGGAAGGAAGGCTATTACATGAGAGAGTGATTGGATTTTGGAATGTGAGTGAAAATTGGGCTTTACCACATGAGTCCCTGAAATTTGTAAGGGTCAGGCAAAAACTCTGGCGAGGGAAGCAGCTGGTCTTTGCTACAGAAAGAGAGTGTGTGTGTGTGTGTGTGTGTGTGTGTGTGTGTGTGTGTATGTGTGTGTGTTTCCGTGATCATTTATCCTAAGTAGATCTCATATAAATGTTTTCGTTCAAGGATTAAAAAGTCTTGCCATGAACCAGTTTAGCTCTAGACCTTAGAACGTTCATGCGGCTTCATAAATACTCTGGAATAGTGGGTAAAAGAGTGGATAATCTGCAAGTGTGCATTTTTCTGGGGAAGAATTCAAAGTTTTCATCAGACTTTCAGAAGGAGTGACAGTCCATGTTAAGAATCATCAGATTTGGAAGCATCAGGCTTAGATCTGGAATTTAATTTCTTGAGCTTGACTGTGCCGCCTGAAGAAAGCATTTACCAAATGGATTAAAACAAAACTCAATTTCTAAGAATTTGTGTCTGTTTGTGTCAGTATTTGAAGGGATGACCAAAAAAAAGAAAGAAAGAAAGAAAGAAAGAAAGCAATCATTTACCTAGTGGCCCCTTCTCGCCGCCCCTCGCCCCCTCCAATCCTGGCTGCCCGGGGTCCAGGATGGAGCCCTGTGAGAGGGCCACACCTTGAATGGGGAGGGATGTTTACCTGAGCTTTCCCACACTCAGTGACATGGGCGAGGACCCAGACTCTGCTTTGAGTGGCCTGGAAGTCCTTTTTGTCTCAATAACTGAAGAAAGAGTTGCTTATAAAACAGCTGAGGACCTGTGAGTGCACATACACTCAGGGACACCTGTTTCGAAACCTTCTGTAGCCTGGAGCTGGTGTTTCCCATGTCACCCCACGTGTCCTCCATCTTTCTGATTGGGTTTCATTTTTAATCCCCCTTCTGCACCCCGCTTCGATCCTCCAGTCAGCAGTGAGTGTAAGAAGCATTGAACGGGAACATTTTCATTTCACATTTTTCCGTGGGTTTATGGCTCTGTAGACACTTTCAGTTTGTTCTAAAAAAATTAAACTTAGGGTTTCTGATTCCAAAAATAATTTAGCAGATAACATTGATCAAGCACTTATGTACTAAGCACTTTATCAACCCTATCTCATCTACTCCCCCAAACACTCTAGGGTAGGTCCTATTATTATCCCCATATATAGATGGAGAGACTGAGGCTCAGAGAGGTTAAGGGCTGTCTTGGGGTCACATATCTAGTATGGGGTTAGCTGGGACCAAATCTAGGTCTGCCAGGCTCTAAGCTCACTGCGCTGTCTCCTGTTGGACCATATTACTTCTTTAAAAAAATTTTTTTTTCTTTATTGATTTAGAGAGAGAGGAAGGGAGAGGGAGAGAGAGATAAAAACATCGATGAGAGAGAACATCGATTGGCTGCCTCCTGCACGACCCCTACTGGGGATTTGGCCCACAGCCTGGGCATGTGTCCTGACCGGGAATAGAACTGGCGACCTCTTGGTGCATGGGTCAACATTCAACCACTGAGCCACACTGGCCGGGCTGACTATAATACTTCTTAAGTGTCTCCTTTTCAAAATATTCTGCAGAGATCATCTCTCAATCCCTCTGGGTATGAGGGTGTGGAGCACAGGACTGTATCTCTCAAGGGAGAACCAAGGACTGGTTATAGGAGAGCAAGGTTATGCCTCCGACCTCAGCAGGGAGATGACCCCCAAAATGCCCTCACTTTCTCCAGCTGCCTTGGCTGTGCACCCCTACTCAGACTGTGTGACTCAAGCCTTCCATCTGACCCAGTTTGACTATGATGTGGCTTCAGGAAGGTTCTAACACTGGCTTCTGATGCATGTGTCTTAGCACCTCTGCTCTTCCTTGCTGCTTGCCTGTATTTTTATCTTCACAGCTGGGGTTCTGTCAGCTTTCCATACAGTGAGAATGCCCCGTTCACTTGGTGGTGCTCTGAGGGAAGACTAGTAACCGTTTCCCACAGACATTGGCCTTGGGGTGGAGGTGATGTCTGCTTCGTTAAGGCTCCCAGGTGACCCTTAAGAGTTTTCTTTGGAAAATGTATCCTTTTAAAATGAATAACATAGATTTTTTTTTTAAATCACTTATTATTTTTCTACCCCATCATAAGGAATTCATTTTCCCTGTTCCCTTCCTTGTCCCGGTCCACATGTGTGCAGTCACCGAGATGTCATGCACCCATTTTATGTCTATACTTAACGTGGTCAGTAGGAATTTCCCACGCTGTTCAAGCGTGCAGAGATGATCATTTCGTTTTTCTATAACTTACACTCTATTTTGAGCTCCCTTTTCACCGGATGGCTAAAACAAAGAAACAAACAAAAATCTCAATTTTTTGCAATTTAATCAATTCTATAGAAACGCGATCATCTAAAGGTTTCCTAGGCCTCTTTTCGGCAAATTCAGTTAATTTAGGATGTTCCACCTCCCTCCTTCCCCTAGGATTGTGATCACTTCCCAGGGGGTTCACATGGCATCAAGACCTTAGTTGGGGGTGAGGGAGGCTTCTGATCTTGTTTAGTCAAAGTCCAGTTAGGAAAACAGAAACCAAATGTAATGTAATTCAGGAAATCGGATCCATCCATTATGGAAGGCCTGAGAAGCAAACAGGGGACAGTGATTAGCTCCTGGAAGCTGTTATCACATTAGGGTTGGAGGGACACATTGAGATGGTGGTACTCCAGAGCCCAGAAGCCAGGACCCTCTGCCCAGAACCATGGCAGAGGCTGCCTGGCTGGAGCTATTGGAAGGCAAAAGAGGGGCCACTGGGCATGAGCTGGAATCAGAGGAGACAGCCATCAGAGGAGCGAGAGCTTCACGGGAGGTAGGCAGACAGAGAGGAGGAGAAATGCCCTGGCTTTTCTCCTGCTCCTGACCTTCCCCCAGTGCTCCTCATTGGCCAACCCAGTTGGCAAAGGAGCCTGGGAAATGTAGTTCCCTGTGATAAAGAACAGAGATGAGGTACTGACTCTGAGGGTGGGGAATGGATCTGAGGATAAACAAATGACCAAGCCTGACATCACCTGGCCTATGCTGGCATCTGCTAAGGAAGAACCAGGCCCTCAGTGCTCTTTGGTGGCTAGCATCCATTCATACTGGCCTCCACCAGATGTCCGTGGACCAGCTGTGGCCTCTGGCCATGGCTCTGTGGACTCTTTACTTCCTTGTTCCCTCCCTGAGACCCATTCAGATCCACTGGACCCCCATTCAAGCCCTGTGCATCCCTCTTGGAGGCTGTGGCAGATTTTGGATAATTCATCATGCTCGGGGCTGGAGGAGACTCCAGGGGCCAACCCAGGATTGCTCTGCCTAGCGCTGGCCTGCTACCACTCCTATTCCACTGTGTGCAACCACGCTGGGAGGGGTGTGGGGACAACCTCCCTGAGCTTCCCTCACGAAGTGAGCTGTGGGCTTCCTCACCTCTCAAATTCCACCAACCCTCTTTTAAAAAATTATTTCTGTTCCTTCCAGAGCTTGGCCTTGGGGGTGGAAGGAGGGAGGGATGGTGTGGGACATAGGACTTGCTTCTCAGGATACCCATCAATACCCAATGCTCTCATTTCATTTCCAACTCTCCAAGGAATTGTAAGAATAAAAAACTTTAGCTAACATTTCAAAATTCTACCTGGCCTCCTTGATAGGGATACGTAATGAAAGGACCTTAACTTACTTAAACATTCCCTTATTGAGCATTTGGATGGTTTCCAGTGTTTTACTACCAATCAAATGTTGCCGAGTTTAAGAAGGTAGCAGAAGATGCCCACCTGACCCTGTGTCTGTATCCCCTGCTGACCCCTCTGCACCGTAGAGACAGCACAGACGGGCTCGGGGTACCCGAACCCTGTTCATGGCGAAAAGGTGAGATTCTGCTCCTTGGCTCCCATTCTGTGCTTACTCCCCCTGCCTCCCTGTCTGGCTTTGTGTCGGCTTCACCCTGGACCCTGGCTAGAGCGGTGGCATCTTCTTTTTGACACTGGTCCATGCCCCACATGATCTTTGGTTCTGCCCTCTGGTTGTACCACCCTTGGCCATCCTGGGTCACTGCCTCAGAGGGAGGAAGGACACACGAGGTGGGCTTTCATTCCCGAGGCCCACGTTCCAACCCCAAGCTACGAACGATATCTCCAAAGTTTACTTTGCCAAGTTATGTTTGGCTTTAAACTAATTTGACAAAGAATATTTGATCCATTTAGAAAACATGGAAAACACAGAGAAACAAATGGAAAAATTAGTTACCTCAAGTTCTACCACTCAAAGATAACCACTTCAGAGTCCACGAGGGAAAGGACTTGGCTGGTCTCGTACACTTCTGTAACCCAGGGAACAGGCACATAGTAAGTGCTCAGTCAGCACAGCAAACTAAGTGATAAGCCTTCACTTAATTTTTTCCAACCACTTTGTAAATGGAATCATACAATACCTCCTGTTTTGTAACCTACCTTTTTGTGTAGCAATATGTCATTAACATTTTTCCAAATCCATAAATGTTCTGCATTATTTTAAAAATAGTATAGTATTCAGTGGTAAAAGTGGACCATAATTAATTTAAATAGTTCATCAATGTTATATATTTAGGGTTCTTTTCTTCATTTTTTACTCTTCCAGACAACTCGACAGCCTTGTACATATATGGGTGCACGGTTGTCTAACCCAGGGCATGTGCACCCATTCTCAAGGCTTTTGAGGCTTCTCCCTCCCAGGCGTGCACATCTCTAGCACAGTAAATGGCACCAGAATGTACATATCATGAAGCACGGATTCTGCCCATTTAGTTGCTATTCCACAGTGACTCTGGCCTGGAGAAATGCGTAGCCCAGACTAGGTTCTTAATACATATTTGTTGGATTTGTTTCCCTATGCCCTCACCAACAGCATTTACTATTACTTTAAAAAGTTGGTTTTTTTTTTTGAGTCTGGTGAGAATCATAACTGTTCTCACATTTAAAAATCATAAACTCATCCTACCTTCTATCCCCAAATGCTTAGTAAGCCTGCTGGAGTTGGGCCTAAGTATTTAAAAAGTATTCTCAGAACTAAAGCTAATCAGACATAAGGTCATCCAGAGCTGGAATCTCTAGATTCAGAGACTCTTCGAAGCTCAGGGTGCTATTTGCTGAACCGGCTGACAAGCCACACAGAGCCTAGCACCCTGTCCCCCTGGGAGATTCCTGTCGGTAAGGGCAGTTCATGGCGGCTGCACTTACACTGATATATTTCTCCATGGACAGATCTTTGTGTTTTTTCCCACAAAGCTAACCTACTGATCCAGAAAGAAGAGAGGTGTTTTTTTTTTTTAATTTTCTTTGAGGATTTGAAATATGTGGGCTTCTATCAGGCAACCCCAGAGGAGAAGACAAAAGCATAGAGTGGTGGCACCACCAGACTTCAAAGACACCTTGAAGAAGAACTAGTGTGAGAGGGGGCCCGGGGGCTCAGTGGATACAGTTATATGTGTCCGCTTGTGCGTGTGTGTGCGCGTGTGCATGTGTTTGTGTGCAGGTGTGTATACACGCACTCATGTATGTTTGTGTGCGTGCAGGTGTGTGCATGCATGCTTGTGTATGTGTGCATGTATGTGAACATCACTCAGGAGGCAGCCAGGAACCTGTCTGAGAGAATCAAAACAGGGCTTTTCTTCTGTGTTCTTGCTTAGCCTGCTGGGCTTGGAGCAGTGAGACCACTGGACACATTGTGAGATGAAAGGAATTTGCATTGATTTCCACTCTACTTTCATCTGATGCCACAGGACAAAAAAAAAAAAAAATCTAATGGGGCCCCTTTTCAATGGAGAAACAGGACTCTGGAAATGCAAATACCTCCAATGTACTATGCAAAGTAGTCATGCCAGGGGCCTCACACCTGCCTTCTCAGGAAAGGTCGTGATCCACACACAGGAAGCTAGGGTGGGTGGGCCCCGTCATGAAAGCAAAGAACCTTCCCTTTGAAGAAGTTAGAGGAACGAAATGTCATCGGAGAGTCACACACCCAAGAAACAAACACTATTCGGATATGGAGTAACTGTGAGATTTTACTCAGTGTACAGGAGGACACACCCATTCTCTTTCAGATGGAGGAGTTGCTGCCGATTTGGACGTAGTCGGATCCTGGACTCCCCGCATCTTTTGGTGACATGCCTACACGTTTCTGACATTGCTCAAGTCCACGTCCTCATCCTCTCTGGCTTGCACTTCTGCAGACACTTCTGTTTCCCTGCCTGCAGTTTTCCCTTCTCTAGTCCATTTTTCGCACCGGTCATCAGAAATACCTTCCTAAGTAGTTCATCTGAAACATCATTCCCCTTCTCCCGCTTAAAATCCTCCAGCAGCTCCCAGGGTCCTGGGGAGGAACCATGGCACTCGAGGCTGCCCGCTCCCACTCCACTGGCCGCCCCCAGCTTGCATGTCCAGGCCTTTGGACACAGAGCTTTCTGTGCCAGACCCTGTAGACCTCTCCTTCCTCTAGGTCATTCTTGCTCTTTGTTGCCAGAGAAGAAATTTATCAGCATACCTTTCCCATGGTATCTTAGAGATTGTTTGACAAACAACAGCCATGAGATAACTAGGGCAGATGCTATGAACTCTTTTTCAGACGAGAAACTTGAGGCTTGAAGAAGCTACAGTTCTTTACCCAGGTCACAGAACTGGTAGATGGAAGATCTGGAGCTCACCAGGCAGTGCAAGAAGTCTGTTTCAGGCTTCACTAGATAAAATCTCCTCCTCCTCCTCCTCCTCCTCCTCCTCCTCCTCCTCCTCCTGCTCCTCCTCCTCCTCCTCCTCCTCATCATCATCATCAACATCTGTGCTCATGATCCTTCTCAGTAATGTCTGATCTAGAGCTTAGAGAGGATTTCAACAGTGGTTAAGATCAGGGCTTCTAAGATCAGACTACTTGAGTTTGAATCTTCACACCTTACCAGCTGTGGGAACTTGGAAAAGTTACTTAACATCTCTGTGCCTAGAGCAATACGTGGCATAGAAGTGCTAGTGAGGGTTTCCACCGGGCTGCTGGTTGTTGCCAGCAGTACAGGAGACTGACCCACCACAGCCCTGCTGCTTCGGTGGTCCTGCCTTGATGAAATGCGCCCACTCTCACCGACCTGCCCCAGAGGTTAGCCCCTGACCAAGAGAAAGGAGATGGCCCATAGGTGGTCCTGGCAGGAGGAGATGAGCTGGGCCAAACAGATTCTCCTTCTGGTGCCTGAACTGGACTGACCCAGTGAGCAGTGGGACTTGAGGCTGGAGGGAGCCCAGGGTCCGGGAGAGAAGCAGGTGAGCTGAGGTCTGAGGATACTCAGTGTGTAAACAGGGGGATCTCGCTGGGGAGAGAGGAGGGTGGAGCAGATGTTCAAAGAGAAGCTTAAATCAGGAGAGAGATTCAGAGAGAGTGGGTGGTTCCTAAAGCTGCCGAGTCTCCTGCTGACTCTTCTGCCCCCTCCCCGTCTTGATGCCTCTTTTCCAAAACATATTCTAAATCTGTTCTCTTATCTCCATCTCCCCTGTAAGCCACCCCTGTGTCTTGCCTGGTGACTTCCGTGGCCTTCTAACTGGTCTCTGCTTCCTTTTTCAATACAATCTCCACAACGCAGCCAAAACAATCTTCTGAGAACTCTTTCTCTTAAAACCTCCCCGGAGCTTCTCATTGCATTTAGAACACAATTCTCTGGCCTAATTGCACTTTTTGTCATTCACCACTCTAGCCACACTGGTTTCTTAAATACATCTAACTCATTGTGCTCTCAGGGCCTTTGCACTTGCTGTTTACGCTGTCTGTGAGGGTCTTCCCCCAGAATTTCACTTGGCTGTTTTTCCTAGGTCTAATTTGAATGGTCCCCTCTTCAGAGAGGCCCTCCCTGGTCACCCTATAAAATGCTGCTGTTCCCAGCATCAGTCACTGTTTATCACATCATCCTGTTTTACTCCTTTTGTGGCAGTCAACTCTTTGTAGAATCATCCAGATTATTTGCTTCTCTGTTTAATGACTGACTCCACTGCTAAAATGTAAATTCTTTGAAGGAAGGAAACTTACCTGTCATGTTCATTGTGGTATTTCCAGGGTGATGACCGTACACGCACAGACCATAGTAGGCACTCAATCAATATTTGTTGGATTTGTTCTACAGTTTTAGTTTCAACTCCATTTCCAGGACATTTATGCCCTCTCTTTCTTAAGATATTTTGAAAACCAAAAAAGCCTACAAAAATAAACACAGCGGAGGTCTTGTTATCCATCTCAAACTCCCTAGAATGTTCCACTCTGGGCCCCTTTCTCTACATTTGACTCCCCCACAGCCCCACTGATGTGCTCATGGCCCCTGTGGGCGTTTCTCAGCAGGCCTGTTTTTACAGCATCCTCCCAAGTCTGCAAAGGCACCAGCCACTGGGGGCTGGGAAGCCAGAGCCAGTCCACCCCCGCCTCCACCCCTTGCCAGCTGACAGCATCTCCCTCCCCACCACTGTCTGTATCAGACAATGTGGCATTGTCTCAGCCCACTATCAGTTGGGTAAACAGGCTCCTTACATCTACTCTGGCTACTCAGCCGTGGTGGCGCTGAGTGAGGGATGATCGGGGGAACGTTTGAGGAGAACCTGCCAGGATGTCACAACCAATCCATCTCCCTCCTCCCTGTCACCCCTGCCGCAACCGTCCTGCAGATGAGGATGCTGAAGTGACTTCCACTGAGTCCTCCTTCAGTGAAGCTACAGAAGGGGCGGGCCGCACGCAGGAGACTGCAGGCTGCCGGGAAAAGGGAACGCAAGGGTGGGCGTGAGGGCTTTTCTTCAAATGCAAACCGTTACCTTGATTCGCATCTGGCTCTTATTCCTTCAAGAGGAAAACTCCAGCCCTGGCTGGTTTGGCTCAGTGGTTAGAGCGTCGGCCCGCGGACCAGAGTCCCGGGTTCAGTTCCCGCTAAGGGCACATACCTTGGTTGCAGTTTGTCCCCGGCCCCAGTGGGGATTGCGTGGGTGGCGACCACTCCATGTGTCTCTCTCACATGGATGTTTCTTTCTCTCTCTCTCTTCCTCCCTCTCTCCCTCCTGCTCTGTCTGAAGATAAATGCAAAACAAAAAGAAAACTTCAGCTGCTTCCCAAAGACCCAGAATGAGAATCATATTTAATAGGATTATAGCACATTGATTTTTGTCAAAACTGTGGAATTGAGTTATCCATTCTTCACGTTGTACCACCCTGAGGACAGGGTCGGTGTCTGGCTTACTCTCCAGAGTACTCCAGACACTGGCACAATTCCTAGGACAAATTTCTTGGATGAATGAACCCTGAGCCCCCTTCTCTGAGAACTGACTCTATGCCCAGATCTATATTAAAGGTTAAGAGGAATAAAAAAGAAGAGATAGGTACAGCTTTTTCTCTCTTCCCTCTTTCGATATGGTTGTAAAAGATCTGTCACTGGCCCTGGCTGGTTTGGCTCAGTGGAGAGTGTCGGCCCACAGACCAATGAGTCTCGGGGTCGATTCTGGTCAAGGGCATGTACCTCGGTTGCGATTCGGCCCTGGTTGGGTTGTGCTGTGAGGGAAGCAACCAGTCGGTGTGGCTCTATCACATCGATGTTTCTCAGTCTCTCTCTCCCACCCTATCTGATAATAAGTGAAAAATATCCTTGGATGAGGAATAAATAAATAAATAAATAAAAAAAGATCTGTCACTAACCAGCTTTGTGACCTAAGGCATATTATTCAACCCTTCTGAGCCTGTTTCCTCTTCTTTCCTCCATCAGAAAACTAAGATCATAACAGTAGCTACTCCATGGAATTATGATGAGGCCTGAATGAAGTCGAGTATTTAAAACAACTGGCACATCTTAGAGTTGCTCAATAAATTGCAATGAACAGTTCTATCAGTATAAAACATTAGCTATCCAGAATTCAAGTCATTTTAACAATCGAACTTCCTTGGTAGCCCTGGGTTTATCCATTAAATTCTATTTAGCCAATTTGTATAGAAAGCTTTCTAGCATACTAAAATCTCCCTTGCCTTGTAAGACTTTTGTTGAACTCAGAGTCAGCATTATGAGGGGATCCATGTAGTTTAATAAATGGATGAGATGTGTACAATTGATCACCCACTTACTAAATGGGTCCAATTTGCCCAGACCTGTTGGTTGTATTTAAAAAAAATCTTTTTTCTTTAATGGTTTTAGAGAGAGAGGGAGGGAGAGGAAGAGAGAAATAGAAACACTGATGAGAGAGAACATTGATTGGCTGCCTCCTGCATGACCCCCACTGGGGATTTGGCCCACAACCTGGGCATGTGCCTTGACCGGGAATCGAACCGGCAACCTCTTGGTGCATGGGTCAATGCTCAACCACTGAGCCACACTGGCTGGGCTGTTGGGTTGTTTTTCATAGGTTTATGGGCCTCCTTTCTTGCTGACAGATTGTCCTCTCTTCTTAGAGATGTCAGTTTGCCAACTGTAGGGGTCAATGCTTTTCTCTGATTTGCTATGGATTTGGAAATGAAATAACCAGCCCCATTAAAAGTGGGAGTAAACCAAGAGATACAAGATTTGAATGAGGACTTGAGAGGCTATATCCTTTATTACAAACCTTTGTGCCATCTCTTTTGACTTCTCAGAGATCCCCTGATTCTTCATGCGTTCCCATCTATGCAGCCACGTGGCTTAGGCACGCAAGTTCTTGGCATATGTCGGCACTTGATGAAATTCATCAACTAAGTGAATAAAGGAGCAAGACAACGCAGTCCTACAGAGAGACAGTATTATAAACCCAAGGGGTCTGTGTGGAAGGAAAGGATGAGGTGAGGGAGTATGGAGTGAGGCTAGTTTGGCATGTTGGAAGAGACAAACTGAGTGAAGTCTTAGTAGAAAGGAAGTGTGGTGGGTGGGGATAAGGCTGGTATCATGCAGGGATATGGAGAAGAGGAGAAGGGAACACTCCCTGCTTCCCGCTGTCTCCATGGGCTTGTTTCGCAGACAGACGGGAACACTGCTGGCACCGACTGCCCCACTCTGCATGCACGCCATGCTTCGCGCTGTGCTGCCTGCCTCATGGCCTTCCCACCAGCATCTGGGATGTCCTTCCTCTTGATCCATGCATGGATATATGGATATATTCTTTTTATCATTCAGATCTCAGGTAAAAGTTTCTTCTAGAACTACCCAGTTGAAGGTAGTCACCTAGTTACTCTATCAAACTATCTTTTTCTTTTTTAATCCTCACTCGAGGATATTTTTTCCATTGATTTTTAGAGAGAGTGCAAGGGAGGAAGGGAGGGAGGGAGGGGGAGAAAGAAAGAGAAACATCGATGTGAGAGAGGCATATCAATTGGTTGCCTCCCGCATGTGTCCCAACCAGGGCCGGGGATCGAACCTGAAACCCAGGTATATGCCCTTGAACGGGAATCAAATCCGTGACCCTTTGGTTGTATGCTGATGCTCTAACCACTGGACCACACTGGCCAGGGCAAAACGATTTTATTTTTATATTCCCCACAGAGCCTTAATAATTCTCTCAAATTATCTTGACTAAACATCTGTTTCTTTTCTTTTTTAATTGATTTTTTTTAGAGAGAGAGGGGAAAGGAACGGAGAGGGAGAGAGAGATAGAAACATTGATGAGGAGAATTGGTCACCTCTAGCATGCCCCCTGACTGGGGATTTGGCCCACATCCTGGACATGTGCCCTGACCAGGAATCGAACCGGGGACTTCTTGGTGCATGGGTCAACACTCAACCACTGAGTCATACCAGCCAGGCAACGTGTGTTTATTTTCCATCTTCCTCTACTGTCACCGTGAGAACAGGGACCTTTCCTACTTGTTCACTGCTATTTCTCAGAATGTTTATTGGCAATAAAATTTGTTGAGGATTGAGTGAATGACCGATGACTGTCTGACTGGTCAGGGAGATGAACACAGAAGGAGATGGCTGTGGTGTGGAGTTGCACACACTGCTGAAGAGAGGAAGGAGTACCAAACTCTGTGGGGTTCCAAAGATGGGGACAACCATTTCTGACAGGAACTTTTAGGGAAATTCTTAGGGTTGGGTCCCCAAAGATAAGAAAGTTCACCAGTCCAAAAAAGAGAAGGTGGAAAGGGACACTTTCCATCTTCTTTCCCGCTCTGCTGGCCAACTACCTCTATATTCAACTCAGAGACAGCTCAAGGCATGAGAGAAGAACATGTTTGTGCATAAGATGCCACCTCTGTGATGCCCAGCACGTGTAAGACAGTGTCTGAGCAGAAGCTACCAGAACTGGCCTCCTACCAGCAGCCTAAGGCCAGAGACTTCTTCCTCAAATTTTCTGGAGGTTGGATGAAAGATTTTCCTTTATATATAGAAAAAAAGAACATGCTTTAATTACCTAAAGTGCTTCACAATAAGCTTCCTTCAGGGCTTCTCTGAAAGAGGGCACCATGGACACTCTTGTTTTGAAGACAAGAAAACTGAGGGGCAGGCGATCAGTACTAGGAGTCAGAAGCTAAACTGAGAAAGGACCTTTGCATGTCTCCCTTTCACTCTGTGCTCCAAATGTGAAGGTGCCTTTCCTGCTTGCCATTTCTGACTGACCGCTGACCTGACCCCAAAGGTCAATGACCAATCAGATTCTTTTATGAGAATTTAAACTAAGTTTCAGAGGCTACTGGCAAACTGTATTGAGTACGTATTTGGCTGAGAGATCCTGAGATAGACTCTTGGACTGGCAGCCACATTAGGGAGGTGAATAAGCAGAAAGGAGGTGAGAGAAGGTACATTCCCTTCCAGAAGGCACGGAGGGTGTAGCTGCAGGTCCTGGTTTGCAGTTGTCGTCCCAGGAGACCTGGTTATGCTCTGGTTCCTATTGTTCTATGTTGGTGAAATGGAAATAACCATGTCTTCAGGTGATAGGGACAGATTGGGGTAGAACCCTAGATCAGTGACTGGATATGATTTTTAACAATTTGTGCACCCTTAATTGAGACAAAAAATGGTCTTGCACATGGCAGTAGATATTAAAGCCCTTGCTATTACAACTCTCATTTGGAATCCGTGTATGTGTGTGTGTGTGTGTGTGTGTGTGTGTGTGTGAGAGAGAGAGAGAGAGAGAGAGAGAGAGAGAGAGAGAGAGAAAGCATAATTTCCATAGAACAGACTTTGTCCTCTCAGGTCCTGTGTATAGGTATGACTGGGGCAGGAGGCATAGTGGCAGGAAAGAAAGGGAGCTATTGTAGAAAAATATTCCCCAGGATGCCCACCTCTAGTAGGTGAAAGGTTGTATAGAGCAGTGGATTGAAACCATCTGAGAAAATAAGATAACACCCACTTGGACCAAACTGGGGACACACACACACACACACACACACACACACACACACACCAACAATTTGTAGGCTCGTGATCAGGCTACAAATCCAGCTACCTGTTTGTTTTCTCTCTTTGGATTTGCCTGGCAAATTCTCATCATTCTGGGAAGCGGCTGTGTGGTTCTCCAGAGAAGCAGAACCAATAGGATCTCCCCCCCCCCCCCCAAGTCTCTCTCAATTTTGAGTTATTTGCTCATGTGATTGTGGGGTTGGGAAGTCCAAAATTTGCAGGGCAGGCTGGCAGGCTGGAGATCCAGGGAAGAACTGATGTTGCAGTCTTGAGTCCAAAGGTGGTCTGGAGGCAGAATTCCTTCTTCCTTAGGGGACATCAGTCTTTTTTCTTAAGACCTTTGAATAACTGGATTAGGCCCACCCATATTACTCAAAGTCATCTGATTTAAATGTTAATCACATTTTTAAAAAACTTTCACAGCAACATTTTGACTGGTATTTGACCAAAAACTGGGTACAATAGTCTAAACAAGTTGACCTATAAAATTGACCATCACAGAGACAAACTGGGTCTATTGTAAAAGCTCTTCTCCTCTGCAAGGTACATTACTGCTTACAAAGCATGTGCTTATCCATGATCATGTCTGATTCTCAGAACATCTCTTCAGGAGGAATATTAGCCACCCTGTTTTATAGATGAAGATGTGCAGGTTCAGAGATAAGATCATAGAGCTGATAAATGGCCAAGAGGGGATTCTAGCCCAGGCGGCCTGCCCCAGGTCTGTTCTTCTTCTAATCATGTCACAGTCCCTATAACTTGGTTCCTGATGTTACTCCTCTACCATTCCCCTTCTGGTCTTCATCCTTGCATGACCTCAGAGACAGTTGCAGGAATTGGCTAAGGAAGTGACATGGTTCTGTCTTGTGACTAGTCTCAATGTACTCTGGGGCAGCACGCAGGGGTGTAGGTGTTTGAGTGAGTATGAGCATTGATGCCCTTTTACCCCCAGCGGCAATTCCCTTTCTGCAGCCATCTTGCAGCTGAGCTCTCTGCTCTCCGTAACAGGAAGCTCCAGCCACCTTCCTATGGACAGACTGTGGGAGGTGGGGGAGCAGTTTGGAGGTGGCACAGATGTGGCCTGGTACTATGTGGGCCTCATTAATCCCTCTTGCCCTGGTGGCAGACACATAGACCCCCTTCCTAAGCTTGGATCTCCTCCTACCCCTCAACCAGGGGCCCAGCAGCAGGATTGGCCTTCTGCTTTGGCCTGTGTCCTGAGTTCCTGTTCTGATGACCTGTCTTGGCCCACACTGTCCTCACCAGGTAGTGGTGTGGCAAGACCTGCCTTTGGCGGTGGGCAGACCCTGCAGCCTGGTGGCATCTGTAGGCGTTGGAAAGACCAGGCCACTGTCCTGCCAGGATCAATAGGACTTGTCACCTTGAACACCCTATATGATAAAGTTTTTTTAAATTTTTTTTCTTTATTGATTTTAGAGAGAGAGGAAGGGAGAGGGAGAGATAGAAACATCGATGAGAGAGAACATCAGTTGGCCGCCTCCTGCATGCCCCTCACTGGGGATTTGGCCCACAGTCTGGGCATGTGCCCTGACTGGGAATTGAACCGGTGACCTCTTGGTGCATGGGTCAATGCTCAACCACTGAACCACACCGGCCGGGCTGAGAGAGTAAATTTTGATTGGAGGATGAAATAGCAGGGAAATAAGAGGTCTTCAGAGAAAGAAATGCCCATGCTAGTGCCCCTTGGACATGCCAGTCTTACCTTTGACTCCATGTTTTGGGACCCGACTTCAACTTAGGAGATGAGAGAATTTTTGTTTTCACCAGTTCAGGTCTTGCAAATAGTGCTGGGGTCCTGAGATTCCTCCCACCTGGGCACTTAGAGACTAGATTGCTGCATGAGAAAGGGGCAGAGAGACACAGCTGAACACAAGCTTCTCTGATTTCAAAATGGCTCTGGGGAAGACAGATGATGAATGAAGAACTTTCAGAAGAAAGATCACCTGAGGGACAGGAGGTGCTGCGTTCTAGTTTCTGAAGGTCTGACTGGTAGGTGGCTGTGGGAGCCTTGTTCCGCGTGTCCAAGAGAGCAGAAATGGGTCTGGGCCTGGGGGCAGGTTCGGTTCTGTGTTGGAAAGAACATGATCCCAGTCAGAGCTCTACAAGAGGGGAGACACTAAGCAGTTCCGTGGGAGATGTGAACACCCCATCCAGAGAGGTGTTCACAGGCTGGACAGCTCCCTGATGGAAACCTGTCCAGAGGGTTTTTTGGGATTTAGGAAGAGGCTGAGCTAGGTGTCCCGAGTCCTTCTCCCGTGAGGTGCTCTCCAGGGATGTGGGTCTTGCACTTTCGAGCAGCAGCAGCTCTGGAGAGACCCCTCCTCCCCTCTCCGGTCCCCTAGCCTGGGAAAGGGCTCGGGACCCTGGAAGGGGACCGGGATGGTGAGGTCGCCCATTGGCGGAGACACGCCATGTGAACGGTGCTGGTTGGTTGGCGGGAGGGAGGGGGAGGCGGTTTCCCGGGTAACGGGAGGGCAAGAAGCGGCTGCATCGGTGGCCCGGCTGAGGAGCGCGGGCCAGAGCGCCTTGAGAGACCAGCTGGAGGCTGTGGCTCTGCAAAGCCGCGTGGGCGCAGGTAGGAGCCCCGGCGCCTTCTTCCCGGGGCCGGGCTGGGCCAGGCTGCCCTGCGCAGGGACCAGCCAGGGGGAAAGTTTGCCGCGTAACGGGACAAGCAGGGAGGAGAGCACTTGGAGATGCTCTGTGCTGGGCTCCAGGGGCTGGGAAGGGTGGGGATTGCTGGTGGGAAGAGGGCTGGCCCCGCATGGAGCAGCGCAGGGGCCACACCTCCACTTTGAGATCCTGGCAGAGGACTGTGGCCTCCTAAGCTGCACGGCTGAAGCACAGAAACCCAGCGGCAGATGCACAGCGACCCGCGCAAGGCGACGGCTGCTGGGCCCTTGTTCAGAGATGCGCTGAGAAAGTGTGCCCCAGCAGATGCAGGCTGGGGCGCACAGAGCCGTGCTCCCAGGCGGTTCTTCGAACCCCGGGGCGCACTTTCCGGTCCTCCGGTGACGCTGCACATGTCCATATCCAGAGTGGGTGTGTGACCCTCCGGTGGTGCGTGCCTGCAGCTGGGTGTATCTCCTTGCGCCTGTTGTGTTTCTGGGTATCTTCCGTTTGTGTGTCTGTGCATTCCCCAGTCTGTGTGATTGCATCTCTGGGTGTATGCTCACGTCTGGGTCCTTCTGTGTTTGCTGTTGGCGTGAGTGTCTGTGAACGCCCTCTCCGGGTGCTTGTATCTGAGTGTTGCTGTTTGTAGATCCTTCTGTCTGCGTTTCTATGTATTTTTGGGTTTTGTGTGCGTCTCTCTTCTCTGTGTGCGTCTCTCTTCTCTGTGTGCTTGTCTGTATCTGTGTGTGTGTGTGTGTGTGTGTGTGTGTGTGTGTGTGGTCTGTTTTCTACCCATCTATGTCTCTGAATGTCAGTCTGGTACCTGTCTGTGCGTGTCCCTCTCTGGGTGTGCATCCCCTGTGTGATCTGAGCTTCTGTAGGGGTGTGTGTGTGCGTGTGTGTGTGTGTAGGTGGATCTGAGCTGGGGGTAACAAGGCCGGGACCTCTGTTTTCCTGGCTTTCCTTCTCCCAGACTCCGGGTAGCCTCTGGTGGAGGGGCGAGGACTGCGGTCAGGGAGGGGCGCCCGAGCGCCAGGAGTCACAGCGCTTGCCGGGTATACGCTCCGCTGAGCCGACTCCTTTCTTGCCGGCAAAGGGACCCCAGCGGCAGCAAGCAGCGGCAGCCCGCGCTGCCCAGCTGGGGCCCTAGTGACTTATTTTTGTGTGTGATCCTTTCTTTTCTTCAGGGAAGAGGCGGCTGCACACTCCGCTCGCTCACCGTTTACTGTGAGCAAATAAAGGGGGGTAGGGAGTGGGGGTTGGTGCCTGGGTCAGCCCTCTGCGGACCCTTAGCAAAAAGTGGCGGGCTAGGCGGGCTCCCTTAGGGAGCAAAAAAGCCCCCAAACTAAAAACCCAGCCCGGAAACTACCTTGCCTCCTTGGCTCTCTTTCTTACATCTTATGTAACTTATTGATTGATTGATTAATGAAAGGCTAGGTTTCCAAGAAGCTCCTTCCTTTCCCCTATTGGCACCGAAGACTAATTAAAAATGCTGTGCTAGTGATGAGTGTTAATTAGACCGTTGGAAAGAAGGATGCACCCTGATTTCAGAAGCTTAACTCCAGTTATAAGATGAAACAGGTCGGGCTTCCCTTTCTCACCCAATCCCCAACCTTTAATCCAGGTTTAAAACCAGTTTCCCAGATCTCAGAGCCCCCTGGGGAGGAGGGTTGGGGGAGGTACAGGAGAAGCCAGAGAGAAGGGAGAGAAGGGGAAGGCCAATAGGGCTTTGCCGAATTTGGAAAACTTGGAGAATTTAAGAAGGATGTTTTGCCAAACATATACAGTGGGCTCACATTTCCAGCACCTAGGCAGAAGGAAGGAGTGCATTGTACTGGGAAGATCTGGCTTACGACTTGTCTGGAACCTAAGATCCCAAATTGGCATTTACCAGGGAATGGAGCTTTATTGCAGGGTGGGACTCAGTGGCCCTCTCAGAAGGACGCTTGTACATCTGAGACTAGACTCCCCACATCCTAGGCTGTACCTCCGAACCATTGTAAACAAAAGTTTTCCCCTGGTGATTGCCCAGAAGGCAGGAAGGATTTTCGCAGATGTGGAGTGGGAAGTTGAAGCCTTTTGTAGATTGTTTGGACCAGGCAGGAGGTGAGCCCTGGCAGTGTCTCGGGATGTCTTCAGTACGGCTGGACTTGTTTTGTGGACTTAAAAGGAGAAGCGGGTCTTGCCCCAAATACTCCCCCACCCGTCTAATGGTGCAATCTGGTCCGGTCTCCTCTTTTCTCCCCTTTCCCTTGCACTGCTCCTGGCTGACTCAGGCACGAAGAGAAGCTGCTGGTCTATTGCTATGTTTAGGGATCTGTGGGGCACACATGTTGACTTCTCAACAATCAAGGTAATTATTCTCTTAGCCCTGCATTTCAGCTCTTTTTATTCAAGTGTTTAAATTTCCCGAGGTTTCTCTGGACAGTGAGAAATCGGAGTTTTTGCATCAGGGCTCGCTCTCATGAAGTCCGCCCTCCTCAGTCAGGAAACGACTGGACATGGCAGCTAGCAGACAGCAGCCTCCTTGCTCCTCCTCTTTCTTGGGCAGCGTCTCCCCACCCTGGCTGCAGCACCAGGGCAGTACAGCCCCAGAACTGGTGGAGGAAAAAAACCCCAAAAGGCTCGCAGGGGTTGTTGAACATCCTCCCACTCCCTGCTGATGGGGAGGCATTTCTGTGGCGAGGACGTCTGTCTTCATGTGCACTTGGGGTGTGTGCACCGGCTGGCATGATGCGATGTGACAGGGTCTCACCCAGGAGGGAGCTAGGGGCCTGGTGCAGAGTGCAGAGCAGTTCTCGGATATGTAGAGAGCCCAGGGCTGAGAATAAAGTGACCCGTCTGGAGGAGGCCCTTCTCAGTGGGAGACCCCTTTGGCACTCACTTTCCCCTTTCATTATTATTCCCAAGGAGAGCCAGGGGCTGTCAAATGTGTGGACTCTGGACTCAGGCTGCTTGTGAAAAGCCAGATGACAGTGATCCTGGCAGAGAGGTCAGAGCCGGGCTGCAATTCCAGCTGTACAATTTTCTATCTGTGTGACTTTAGACAAGTTTCTTGACCTTCCTTATCTTCCATTGACTCATCTCTGACACAGGCTGAGAACCTCTAATGGAAACAAGATAGCTGGCCCCTAGCGGGCCCTTTGTTGCACTAATGAACACAGCAAGTGTCCAGTCCTGTGAGCAGTCTTATCTTCTGATCACACTCTGTGTCCATAGGTCATCTTGACCTTTCCACTCTTATGTGTTGTCACCATCCCCACTGTATAGATGAGAACACTGAGGCTCAGAGAGGTTAACTACTTGCTCAAGGTCACACACTGAGTCAAGTTGTAGAGTTGAGATTAAAATCTAGATCTGAGTCTTCTAGTTTGAGGTCTCAGACTCAGAAAAGGGTAATAGTTGGAGCACGTTTGCCACCGTGTATTGGCATTGTGATCTGGAACTAAACAGAATGGATCTGAAGTTCCGCCTTTGCCAGGGAGCCCTTGAAGGGGCTGTGGTGGTGGGTAACTAGAGAGTGTCTGTGTCTCTGGGAGCTTATCTAGTTCCAGGGATCCAGGCATGCTGCCTCTCGTGTCAGCCCCCGTTGGGTATATGAGATTTTCCTCTTCTGGACATTCTGTTCTCATCGATTCTGGCCAAATTCAGAACATTGGGGACTTGGGAATTCACTTGGAGAAATCTGCTCTGGCCGAGTGTTTCATGTGGTATGGGACAAGCCTCCAACCTTTCTACAGCTTCTCTCCCAAGAGAAGCTGTTCTCCTCCTCTTCCTCACAAGCTCGTTTGGGCTGAGTCTCTCATCTGCCTTTTAACCTGCTTCGGCATTGAGCTGTGCAGAAGTCTTTTGTGATAGGGGATGGCTTCGGCCTCCTTCCAAAGTGGCCCCTGGTCAGGACAGCTGCAAGGGAGGGTCGGAGGGCTTCTGTCTAGTGCCCGCTGCGGCCGGATCTGGCCACAGCTCTCCCGGCGGCTGGCATGACCTGAATCATAGAATGGCTGGTGTGTTGATTAGAAATGCTGGCAAGGGACTAGTGCCTTTTAGAAAAGAGCCCCCCCTTCCCTCCCCTTTCTTTCTTGGTTCTATGAGAAGAGGCATTTATAATTATTTATTGGTGCCTCTTCTTGGGGATTCTGAAATACATCCTCACCTCTCAGACTGCTCATGGAAGGGTGCACCCTTTGCCAAATGTTTTCCTTGGTGCGGAGGTCCCTCCTCTGTCCTCCCTCCGTGCCTCCCCCCACCCCAAGCTTCTGTGACGTCAGTCAGGAGGTGACTGGGTGCCTGCGTTGCCTGCAGGGTCCGAGGCAGGGAATGCATCGGCTCCGTAGCACAGCGTCCGCCCTCAGACGGTCCACGCTGCCCTTTCTCACCTCCCCAGTGGACCCTGGTGCCTCGCCTGCCACGCTCTGCCTCTGCAGCTGTAATTGGGGGGGAAAATGTTGATGCCTTTTTGCTTCCCAGACTATTGTTTCCCTGTCTCATACCTGGGTGCCTTATTTCTATGATATGATGATGACGATGCACCCCACATAGGGTCAAAAGATAACTCAGTTCCGGCTCCAGTGTGCTCATTTCAAGAACAGGGTCCTCTGCGTGTCTGGCCAGGGGACGTGGGGAGCCCATGAGGCCCCCGGTTGCTTGTCCATGGATGCGCTCGGAGCACTGAGGGGCTCGGAGGAAAATCGCTGGCTGCTGCTTGGTTTGGGATCCAGATGGTGGGCAAGGCAGCTCAGACCTGCGCTTCTCCACCAGAGACACATCTGACTGTTGCACGTTTTTTCCTCAGGTATGGGTCTCACTCCGTGGACGAGCTTGACAGCCCGGGCGGGGAGCAGCCTCTGTGATGAACGCCGGCAGGAACTGTGAGGGGCGGCTTCGCGGGCAGCGTTTGTGGTGATTTATGGAGTCAGGGGCTGCTGGAGAGGGATGTGGATGCTATCGGCTCGGTGGATTAAATGCCCATTTACATTGTTATTGACACATAAATTATCGGTGCCAAGGAGACAGTGAGGGAAAGGATTTCTGGGGCAGTAATGTGGCATGTGCCCAAGGATATGGACTCGTCTTTGCCCAAATCTGTCCTCTGGGCTCTCAGGAAGCCAGCCTTGGAACTGAAGTAAAATCCCAAGTCCCAGCTCTCATGATGCCGGCGGCAGCCGCCCTCGTTGTGAAGGCAGCAATGGCGAGTGAGGTTCCTGCGTGGATCGTAAGAAGTAGGGAAGACCTTTGAAGAGGTAGCGTGGATTTCGTCTGCTGGCGGGAGCTGTCTGGCCGCGTGCATGCCTTGCCTTTGCCTGGGTCCCTTTCTTCCTTTGTGGATTTGGAAGCGTCGCTGAAGGACAGAGGGGATTTTATTCCTGGGAAATGGAATCGGTTTCTGAGTCCAGCCAACAGCAGAAGAGAAAGCTGGTTACCCATGGACTGGAAGATCAAAAGAGGGTAAGTGGCCAAACTTTTTTTTGTCACTTGGCTTGTGGCGCTGGAATGGCTAAGCGTGAGTCAGAGAGCCCAGGTGGCCCTCGCGGTGTTGTTGCCGTTGATGACACTTGTGTGTCTTTCTCCGGTGAAGGAGGCAGGGTAGTGGCTCGTGATTTGCCAGGTCCTAGTGCTGGGCTTGAAGCCCTGACTTGTTGGTGGGCAAGAGCAGAGAGAGAGAAAGAAAAAAAAAATTCGATCCGGGAAACCAGAAAGGCAAAGATTTATAAGCTTTAGCTCGGGGAGTTAGCAGAAAGTGCTGGTGTCCTCTGAGTCACATAGGAGCTCGTTTGTACTGAAACCCCTTGGGATTCACACGCTCTCAGCACGGCGCTCCTGACAGTGGTGCTTTTGATTGAGTTATTCTCCATGTGGTCTGCTGGCTCTTGTGTTCGTGGATCAAAAACATATCTGACTCTTTGGCCCCATCTGTGAGGATGTCACAGCCTCTTGAAATAGCCTGTTGAGTGAAGGTCATTTGCTGTCATCGGTCTGAAAGCCACAGTCACCCAGGACCTGTGTCTACCAGTTAAAGTTCAACTGAATTGAAAAGCCAGATACATTCAGGGGTAGCGTGGAGTGGTTGGTTGTCTGGGAAGAAAGGTGAAGCTGTGTGTCAGGAGAATTGCTGGGAAGGGGGTGGAATGGTGGGGGTGGTAAGGGTGAAACACAGCTCCGGCAGGGCCAGGGTCTGTGTTCATGTAAACATACATTTTGGTATTTCCTTTGAAATGTTGTTGATGACTGAAAAACGTGTGGTGTTCCCTCAAGGAGGGGTGGAGTGTCTGTCTTCCTTGTGGGTCTCAAAGATCATTTCTTCCTGGTGTGGAAGCGAAAGCTAGCCTTAAAACTCTTCCTTATTATTTTAGATGGCCATGTGTATGTGTGTGTGTGTGTGTGTGTGTGTGTGTGAGAGAGAGAGAGAGAGAGAGAGAGAGAGAGAGAGAGAGAGAGAGAGAGAGAAGGATTTGTATGAGGTTTTGAACTGACTTTCAAAGGATCAAATAATGGAAACACACTACATTTTAAAAGCACAGAAATTGACTCTACTCCTAAAACAAAGTTTCTACTCCCGGAACCCCACTCACCATGTTGCGGGAAGAATGTCCACTGTCTTAGGCACCTACATAAATGAAATTTGTTTTGTGGTGTTTGATTTATCCAGTGTATAACCTGCTAGACCTGTTTGCTCCTGTTTCTGCAGAAGCTTTCTGATAGGAGGAATATCGGTAATTGCTATGAACAGACCCTGGGATTGACTGTATTTTACTAAGTGTTAGCCAAATTTGGCATCCAGACACTTAGTGGAGGAACATTTGGGACCTCTGACACTGTAGAAAATTTTAATTGGGCTGGTATATCAGGATAATATGCAATTATGATGGCCTCGCCTTGGCTAGGTGTCCATGTCTGCGTTTCCCATCTGTTCTTGGCGCTGGCTGTGTTGGGTCCACATGTACCAAGGAGCCTCTGGAAGTAGAATATAACCCCAAGTGAGGCTCTGCGGCAGCTGGGGTAACATCAATTGGTCATGCTCAGCTGACATTCATTTTAACTTGAACTCTAGCCGTCATGGTGATTATTAAATTTATAATGATATATGTAAGATCCATTTTAATGACTCTCCATGCGTGAGTGAGCTCTCACTTGTGCTGGCAAAATAAGGTTTAATAGAGTATTACATTTCATCTCCTACTGAATTTTCCAGGCAGTGGTTGAAACTTTGCTTAGGAGGAATTAGATTGTTTTCCTGATAGGCATTGTAATCCAGTTACATATCGCGTGAGTACAGTGTCTGGGCTTCTAGAGATACCGCCCCTGCAGCAGCTTCTGTTGGTGTGTGCATGTGTGTGTGTTGTGGGTAAACACACACCCCATTTGCGTTGAGTGTGAAGCTAAACAAGCCTCCCGGCGTGCAGCCTGGAATGTCTTGTCCAGGGAGCTGAAAGGCGACTCCCCAGTGTTTGGCTCAGATACTTCGGGTGAGCTGAAAACTCCTCTCAAGGGGGATTGGCTGAGAACCCAACAAAGGCACAATCGGGGCATCTGCTGGGGAGCTGGAAGTCTCTACCAGCATGCTTAAGTTACCAAGCCTTCACTGGCACCAGATCCTCGTGGCATTGCTCTCAGTGTGTGTGTGTGTGTGTGTGTGTGTGTGTGTGTGTGTGTGTGTGTGTTGATAATTGTGGGATAAGCCTGGGAGACAAAGCAGTGGGAGCGTGGCTAGCTTCAATTTTGCTCTATTTCTTACTGTTCTGAGCAGCAAAAGTCACTTCCTCTAGAGTTTGGCAGGTGTCATGCCTCTTGTTGTAGCTTGCCCCTTCTTTGGGATTTCATATAGTCAGGGCTCCTCCGGGATCTGATTCTTTGTATTTGCCTGTGCTTTCTGCAGTGAAGAATGCCATGGGCTGTGGAACCAGAGAGCTGGGTTCAAATGACAGTAATGCTGTGTGCTAGCTGTGCAACCCTGGGAAAGCCACTTCGCCTCTCTGATCTTTACATTCTACATTTTCATCAGAGGACCATAGTATTTAATGACAGGAATACTGTTACAATGAAATGAAATAAAGTTGGTAAGGAATTTGGCAATTGGTAATTGTTTGGCAATTGGTAGTTATTCAGGAAATGTTTTATATAGTCGGGACAGTTTGCAATGTGGGGTTTCTGTTCTTTTGTTCTTTAGAGGGCTGCATGTGACCTTAAGTCTTTTAAAAAATGTTCATGTAATACATACTCATTGCACATTCAGACATTACAGAAGAATACAGAGTGCAAATTCCTCTTTTCTCCAATTCTACCTAGCAGTGCCTGCTATTACCAGTTTGATATATAGCATTCCTGACAATTTTGGGTTTGTGTTTCTTAATAAAATGGAATTGCATTGTATAAGTTTTTAAGAAACTTGCTTTTCACTTAACATAGTGTGGCTATCTGTCTAAGTCATTACATACACACCTACCTCATGCCTTTTAATGACTGGAGGGAGTCCCACTATAGAATGTGCCAAAACGTATTTCACTAATCCCTGTAGATATACACTTAGGGTGTTTCCAGGGTGTTTTTGTTTAGGCTCTGTGATTTTCTTTTTTGGTATTATGAAATTCCTTTATTCATCTATTCAACAAGTATTTCGGAGGAGACTTCGTATGCCAAACGCCGTTCTTGGAGCTAGCTACAACTAGACGGACAAGGTGCCTTATTTCCTGAAGCTCACGTTTGAGACGGGAGCTGTGCACGCAGCTTTCCGTGGTGGCAGAGGTGTCCCACGTGTGCACGGTGCACGGCAGTAGCCACGGGCCACATCTGGCCACAGAGCACTTGAAATGTGGCCAGTGCGACTGCGGATCTTAGTTTTAAATCTCATTTTGTTGCAGTTAATTTAAACTTACACGGACACATGACGAGTGGCTACCGTGTTGGAAAGCGCCTCTCTGAAGGCTAAGTGACAGGAGCTAACTAGGGCGTCTATTTACAGACAGTGGTCTATGAAGAAAATAAGTAGGCACTGTGGTGTAAGGGCCAGGGAGGGGTGAATTTCAGATTTATAATTATTTTTAATTCCCTTTTTGATTGAGGTATCACTTATATCCACTAAAGTCCATGCTTCTGAAGTTTACAGCTCACTGGATTTTATACCTCTTACACACCTGTGCAGCCACCGTACAGATCACGATGTAGACCATTTCTTGCCCCCAAGAGGGTTCATTGTAGCTGCAGGTGGGGGCTGCCTCCCTGAGGGGGTGTCTTGTGAGTGGAGACCTCAGTGACAGAAGCTGCTGGCACCATCAGACAGCTGACTGCAGACATGAACGGCCCACTCGCACCCCGCAGCAGGGATAGGTGTCCTTCAAAACGCCCCCTTTGGGGACTTTCCTTGGTGCCACTTATGGACAGGAACTTCCCATGCAGCCCTAGCACTTGTCAAATTTGAATTCTATGCTGAAGTCAGGAAAAACCCAGAGCGGTGCCGAGCTGCAAATTGCCACGGAGAGAAACTCAGCGAGGTAAGGAGTGTGCAGTGCGCCAGGAACCCACTTAACTAGCGTGGATGGCAGAGGTAACATCTCCCTGGCAGACACCTATTGATCAGTCAGAGCACTGACTCGGATTGATTTTTCTCTCCTCCTCTTCAGAAGTCTGTCCTTCACAGACAGAGCTTTCCCACAGAGGATGAACCCTGTGAAATAAGAATTGTTCAGGGCGTTTTAAGATACTTGACGACTGAGAAGTGACAAAGATGGTTTAGTTTGAATATTCTCCTGGCTGTCAGCTTCTCAGCATGAAAGCCTCCCGGAGACAGTTTAAAAAAAAATGACTTTGGAGAGGGTGAAGTTGGGCTTAGTGTAATTAAAATTTCCAGGGTTGGCTGAACTACCCTAGATTGCCAAATCCTGCCCTTCCAAGGGGAATGTACGATTATACCTGCCCCATCCGCCTCTCCTCTCCACTTTATTAAGGGCCCCCCCAGCTTCCCTACACCTGCTCTTACAGCTCTGAATAATCTGACCTCCCCTCCCCCTTCAGTCCACTACCTTTCCATCTCGTCAGAGCATCTGGCCGCTGTCTCTTCTTCCTAGTCTTACTGTCACCCCCCCCAGTTTCAGGTCCAGGAGTTCGTGCCTGGCTGGTAGCATGACCTTGTTCTGTTTCTCCTTTAGCCAGGTCACCCTTCCCAGAGCCTCCTCAGAAGTCACCCTCCCCAGCCCCTGCCACTTTATACTGTGCCTCACTTCTAGGCTCTACTGGTAAGAGCTCGAATTTCACTGGAGTCTTGGTGACCTCAGCATCGAACCGGGAAAGTCCTGCAGCCACCCTGAGCTCTTCCCCCAGGAGCACCGACTCAGAGGTGGTAAGGTGCTTAGCCCAGCACCTGCCTGGCACACACTAAGTCATCACTAAATGGGAATTGCTCTGACTACTATCGCCTTCCATTCTCTCTCACCCAAACCTTCTCTTCTTGCCAAACTCTGATGGCTGTTCCCTGAACCCTCACCTTCCCCACCCCCACCCGTGAGTCTCAGCTTATGCACTGCGTCCCCCTGGAAGGCCCTTCCTCCCAGACTGCCCCTCCATCATCCATGAGAATGGATCCTCCTCATGTTTCGATACCTTGTTCAAGTGCAGCCAGGGTACAGGTCATCACCTTCCCCTTGTGGCCCAGATGCTTTTCCACGTGTCATACCCCGGAGCCAGATTGTTGGCTCACGGGAGAAGGAACTGGTCTTATCCATCTCTTCATCCCCTGGCACACAGTAGGCCACAATAAGTATTGGTTGAATGAATGATTGTTACTTGTTGCTTTGAGATCCCTCTTTCCCAGTGGTCTTGAGGCTGAATCTGACCCTCCAAAATGACCGGTTTAATATGTTGTTCATTCTTTTTTTTTTCTTTATTGATTTTTAGAGAGAGAGGAAGGGAGAGGGAGAGAGAGCTAGAAACATCGATGAGAGAATATTGATTGGCTGCCTCCTGCATGTCCCTCACTGGAGATCAGGCCCACACCCTGGGCATGTGTCCTGACCGGAAGTCGAACTGGTGACCTCTTGGTGCATGGGTCAACGCTCAACCACTGAGCAACACCGGCCGGGCAATATGTTGTTCATTCTTATAGGAAGAAGAGGGAGAAGTAAGATTTGAGGAGATGGTTATTGATTGATACATGTGATTAAGGGAGGCTAGGTGGGGTCTGGAGAGTGGAATAGCAATGTTTTGAAAGAAGAAGCAGGAGAATTGACGTCAGTGACTTGACGGTCGCTAGACGGATGGAGAGGGATGAATGTAAGCTGTTGCCACACTTTGGCACGTGAGTGGCTGGGGGTCCTGCAGCCCTTTGTGGGAGCGACCTGGAGTAACAGCACCTTGCAGTGCTTCTCACGGCAGAGGCGCTCTCGGTCGGTTTGCACCAGTGGAAGCAGAACAGTGGTTAGTTCTTTTCAGAAGAGAAGGAAAACAAGACACACGCATGCTTTAAGGTGATTTTCCCAAGCACACATGGCTAGATTTAGTGAATTATTCAGAAGGGATTAAGAAATAGGCTAAGGATTGGGACAGTGATGGACATGTTGAACAGCTGCTGTGTGCCAGGGAGTGTACTAGGCGCTCCTTTCATTTGAGCTCATTCAGATCTCCCCCAAGAACCTTGACGTAGAGAGTAACCCATTTTACAGATGTAAAAGCTGTCATGAAGGGACTGCTCCAAGGTTCCACAACTTATTTTATCTGCGAGACTACAGCACTGGAATTTCACCTTGCCGTTGGAATTATAGCTCTAAATTTTCACAATTGAATTTTACTTTAAAAAGTGTCTTCCAACTTCTTCGCAGTTGTGCACACTGATATACAGGAGAGCACATGCGTGTGTACACACACACACACACACACACACACACACTTCAAAGTGGGATTGGCTTGTGTGACGTCTTACAGGTGTATGTTCAGGAACTATGTCCATGTCATTCATCAAATCAGAGCTACAAGCCACCTGGATCTGGTTGACTCATGTCCTGGGTGGCTTGAATCCCAGGTGTCTCCAAGGTTCAGAGCCTCCCAGGTGTCTGGTAGTTTGTTATCTAATAGCCTGGTGGCACTTTAGATCATGACTGTCTAATGCACCCTGGACGCACTGTGATCTCCTGTACCGGTCATAGCAGAGCTCCATTTGGTGAATGAGGTAAGTTAGGTATGGACAGGCATGTGACCTGCCCAGGGTCACACAACATGGGTGAAGATCTCTAGTCCTTTTCTCTTTCACTCAAGGGTCACTCTTTAGGGCATAAAACTATCTTCCTTAGTCACCAGAAATGAATGCTGATATTTTATGATTTTAGCTTACTTTTCAAAGGGAAGGACGACTTGGCATTTTTGCACTGGATTTTAAAGATGCTGAAAAAGTTATTTTTCATCCTAAAGGTTTTTGAAGTTCAACAATAATCCAGACATCTGATGGGTGGCCATTTCCATTCTTTGAAAGATTCATATAAATTGCATGAGAATATCTCTGAACGTAAGTAAAATGAATTTGTTTTGGCCTTCCAGCTCTATCCCCACTTGGCTTTCAGGAACCAAATCACAGAGCCCTCAGCACAAGGGAAGGCTGCGATGTAATAAGAAGTGGTGGGCAAAAAAGGGCTTCTGTCGTGAGTGGTACACGTAGACCAGCTTGATTGCCTACGTGCGGAATCCACATCAAGAGATTTCAGAAGCATGAGTTTTTGGCACTTGGGCAGCTGGTGATCGTTGGTCCTGGCGCCCGAGGGGGAAAAAAAAAAATAAGTGGTGGGCAGTGCCAACTTTCCAGCTGGCATCATATGCAGCTACTAGGGTTGGCATACTCGTTCAAGCCCCTTTACTTACCGGATCCTTTTGGACTTCGTTTTTTCCTGTTGGTCTGTACCATTTCGCCATCTCTTCTTTCTTACACTATCTAAAGTATGGTCTTTAGCTGGAGGGAGAAAGAGTGGCAGCATCTCCTCGGTTGTTGGTATTTGTTCATAACACAACTTTGGGACCTTCTTTCATTGGATAACTTATTTATCCTTTCTGACTTCTGCTGCTTCCTCTTGAAAATGATGATGATGATAATGAAACCTGTGGTGAGGATTATGAGATATAACGCACTCGAAGTATTTAACGCAGTACTTAGCACACAGTGAAGTGTTAAGCGGTATCTATTATACCTCTTATTGTATCTTTCCCTTTCGTAATTTGGCAAAATCCTCTGGGTTGCATCTTTGGGGAATAAAATAAGGGGTGGGTGGGATGGGTGACAATTGCTAGTTTGATTTTGTGTTTCTGGTTAACTGAAGCTCATGTAAAATTTGTTATAGTTTCAACTTTTGTAACTGCGTCTCCCTAAAAGAAAGTCAGCTTTTCTGCATTAGAAGTACAGTCTATGCAAACAACCAAACCTTCTTTTGTGTAGCCACCCTGAAGGAACTACCTTGACTTCATCATTTTGCACTTTAAATTACAATTTATAGGACCATGGCGTGTAGGAATCAGGGTAAACTTTGCATGTGATTCCAAAACACCTCTGAGTTGCATTTTTGCTTGAATGTGTTTTATGAATTTCATTTATTACACTTTGTGGCATCCCCTAAAAATTCAGCACCAGGAAAAAAAATTTGGTTATCTAGAGGTGAGATCCAATTAATCAAGGTTTTCCAAATCTCACCCTAGGTTACTTTGCTCCTCAAGCTTAGATCAGATTCTTCCATGCCCGAGGTTTGAATCAAAATAATGACATCTCTGACTCCCATCCTCAGGGCATTAATTTTTAATCTTCCTTCTCTTTGGGATAATTAGAAAGAGAAGGATGTGGGGGCTGGGAGGAGACATAGGAGGAGAGGCTGACGGCAGGGCCAGAGTGGATGTTTTTGCAGTGCAACCTCTTCCAGGAGGGGGAGCAGCTGATGCCAGCAGGCATTCCCAGTCCACTGGGGGAGGATTGGATTGGGATTGGGATGGGGTGGGGGAGGGGCTGATGGAGCCAGATCACAGTGGGTCCTGGTTTGGGACCTGGGAGTCATTTGGGGAATGAAGCAGAGCTGTATAACTGTGTGTGTTAGAGAGAGAGGTAGAGGAATACACTTGGGTGTACACGGGGATTTCTCCCTTGGCTAAGCTGAGTAAGTACAGACAGGGTTACTCAAAGTCTCATCCATTTCCTGCATCTATGCTCCCTTGAACCTCTGGAGCACAGTGGAATTTGAGGGACCAGAGTCAACATTTTGATTGCAACTTGTAGGATCCTATGTCTTTCATCTTTTGTAAATATGTCACAGAGGTACCAGTCTGAACACCTGGGCATATGGTGTCTTGATGCTCAGAATCCAGGTTCTTGCTAGCTTCTTAAGTGAGTGAGTGAGGCTCCCTTAGATCTCCTCCCCACCCCACACCCAAAGCGTGGATTGTAAATGATAGGCTCCCTCCGATTGTGTGATTCTAAGTTTAAGTTAAAATTTTTCCTCTCTGTTTTTTTTTCTCATTGATATGATTTAAAAATGCAATAAGCAAAAATCCTTAATGATATGGGAAAATCTTCATGAAAGTTAAAAACTCTAACAAAGAATTGTCATTGTCACATCTCGAGCATCTCACTTATGTAAACCTGCACTTAATCAATTGCTTAAAGTCTCTCTTCTTCACTCTCCATTCAGTTTCGTGTTTATATCTATACTCCTAACACATAGCACATTGTTTGGCACATAGGAGATGATAAGTATATATTTGTTAAATGGATGAATGAGAGTCAACATTCTGAATGGGGTGGGGGTGAGAGGGCGAGTTAGGTCTGGCTTCTGACTCTCTGAGCTAGACTCTTGGTGACATAGAGCAGTAGCATCTTCAAAAGGAGGTTTTAATTGTCTTTGATTTTGCAGTGGGAGGAAGGTGTCTGGGAGGACTTCTCAGTGGTGAATTTGTCCTGCATTTGTGTGTATTATGTGTGTGCATTTTCTTAGCTTTGAAGACCCGGTTTCGTTATTGTGAATCTATTATTTCCCAGCCCCCTGGCAGAGATATTCCTTTATCCTTTGAGTTTCATGGGTCCATGGTGATGGGTGACCTGTTAGGTCACTTTATTGATGTCTGCATGTGCTGATCATTTAGAGGTGAGATTAGAGGCAAGAACAGTGGCTCAGATGTACCAAAATGGGAATGTACTGAATAAATCAGGGCAACATATGCCCTTCCTTGTTGCAGCACAATGGGAGAAATTATGAGAGCAAGTAATGAGGAGTCAGGGAGGGAGACAGTGTCCTATTGACGCCCATGGGATGTTCTGAAATGGAGACAAATGATGCAGCCATTGATTAGAAATGCCTGGGCTCACCTGGGCCCTTCTTACCTGGAAGAGAAGGTCTGTAGTGTTAGATTTATAGTGTTGCTTTTCCAGGTGATTCTTGCTGAAAAATGGGATGACATTCAAGAGAAACAGCTTTCTGCAAAGAGGTGCTGTTGAAGGTTGGCCCTTTGAGCGTCAGCCAGGGTGGTCTGATTCAAGGACAAGCTGATACAAGGCCCTCCCTTGATCAAAGGTGCCACCTTTAGACTGTACACCCCTTGTGTGGTTTAGATTGTTATTAAATAGGCGTTTCCTCCTTGCCCACACCCTGTGAGAGGAGGGTGTTTCCTGCTGTATTGATGTGGAACACGGCCAGGAACCGGTGTGACCGTGGAGTGTGGGTGGAAGGAAGTCCACGTGCCAGTTCCAAGCCTAGGCCTTAAGAAGCATAACTTATTTCCACTTGCTCTTGTGGAAACTTTTGATTTTCGCTGTGAGAACATGTCCCAGCCAGCTTCTGTCATTCCGTCCTGGGCCTCAGAGACACGGGAACAGACCTGAAGCAGAGGCACCCTAGCGAACAAATGCTGTGGGTGAGAAATACATGCTGATTTTTATATGCCCTAAGATGGTGTTTTGGTCGATTGTTATGTAGCAAACATTGATGAATACACCCTGGAACCATGTAGACCTTTACTGGGCAAAGCGTGTTTGTCATTGTCACATCTTGAGCATTTGATGGTTAATGTTAACCTCACAATACAATTAACACAAAGTAACGAAGTCCAGGGCTTTTCAAAGTTCTGCCCTGGAACATTTTCATCAGAATTACCTGAAGCAACAACCCTGATCCAGTCCCACCTGATTAGAATATCTGGGGTTAGGACCCAGGAAGCTGCATTTTATTTATTTACTTTTAAAGTTCATATTGTTCTCACTATTACAGATGTCCCCCATTTAAATATGCATTCCAGTGAGCCTAATTACACTGAAGTTTGAGAATTACTTTCACAATAGATTAAATCCTGTGACCACCTCCATTAATACCCAAATCAGGAGTCTGCCGGATGGATGGGAGGAAAGCTCGATTTTGTTGTTGTTGTTTTGTTTTGTTTTTAATTGCAAAGAGTGTCACTTAAATTCCCTTGGGAAAAAAAGGAGTTTTGCTTTTGTTTGTTAATGGAAAGGACACACATGCCTAGGGACCCTGCAGAATTCCCAGCACCAGGCTTCAGGAAGATCAGGGAAATACGGCAACTCCAGGTCCTTGCCACCCATTCGCCTTGGTTGTCAGTCCTCTCTGCCTCTCTTGGTGCATCCATTCTTTTCTCTTCTGCCTAACGCCCTTTCTCTGCTGCTGTGCAGTTTCTTTCTCTTCCCTTTCAGCTTCAAGGCTGACCCTCATCACCTCTCACCATCACCACCTATCTCTTTCAATGTCACTGTCCACTGAGAACTTCCTTTTGTATCTCTTAGTTCAGAGTCACCAGATAATCTGACCCAGCTCATCTTGTCCAGTTTACAAGCAAGTCCTGAGAGGAAGCTCAGTGTCTGGATTGGACACTCTGGAGTGGGTGTGTCTGTTCCTGGGCCAATCACTTATGGCTAGGGTCGGGGCAGGTCACATGGTGCAGAGCCTAGCCTTTGAGGGTAGAGACTTCAGGAGGAGGCATGGGTGGGCAGGCGCTGATTGACGCCTACTCTGTTGGGGAGAATTGGATGGAAAGAGGAGACCAGAGAGGAGGAGACACTGTCTGAGCTGATGGTTAGGGGAGTGATGGAATCATCTGTCTAATGTTTGTCTTTCTCACTGGATTGTCCCTGCCTCCACAAAGCTCACAGCTCAGTGGAACAACCAGGTATTCAATGAATAATGAAACAAATATCTACTTGGGTCCTCCAAATTGACAAATGGAATATACTAGGGAAGGTGGAGCTTCCAACAATGGGAAACAGGAAGCTGGATGGTAAGGTGGAAGGAACTTCGGTGATAAGAGCCACCTGGGTCTCATCCCTCAGCAGGCACTGGCTTTCTTACGGACGTTTCTTAACCTTTTTGAGCCTCTTACCTCGTCTGTAAAATGTGGATACTACTAGTTTCTACCTCGTAGGATTATATTAAATGAGATAATAATGTGTGTAAAGTACTTAGCAGGGCACCTGGTGGATTGCATTGGTGCTGACCACAAGTGAATTCTTTTTTTTTTTTTTTTTTTAATCTGTCTCTGAGCTCATGCTAAGCCATGAGAAACTGCACTTAGCTATTGTGGTCTTAGTGGGTCTACTTTGGGACCACTGTCCCTGTCTGTAAAAGTCTGAGGGAAAGTCACGCTTTCCAAAGGACGTGGGTTCCAATCCCAGGGTGTCACCTGGAGTGACAGCTACGACTGGGCGAGTCCTGTCTTTCCTTGGGCCTGGGTTCCTGCTGGACTGGTGTGAGGTTCTTTGACTCCTTGGTCTAGCCTTTGGCTGGTATTTGGTACGTGGGTCACTTTAGCAGGGATCCTCCTGCTTAGAAGGCAGGGCAAACTTCCAGCTGGAAAGTGTCTTTCTCTCACCACCTTCCGTGATCCTGAGCCTGTGCGCCAAGCCCAGGGAGCCAGCTCACTGCTGCACGAGATCAGGGCGCTCGGAACGTGCCGTGGGCTGCGCTCGGTCTTCCCCGTGGCCATCAATCACCGGCAGGGCCCGGCGAGGGCTGAGACAGGGAAACGGCAAATAAGCAGTTTGCATTGCTAGAACAACATGAAGCCCTTTGCCTACGGTAATTGAAAAAAAATCTAATTTCTGCTTATGTCCCTGGAGGATCTTTCCATTTGGATTCCTATGGAGTCTCCGAATCTTATTATCAACACGACGGAGAAGGCAGAAGGGATTCACCTGCTGGAGTTGGGTTGTGAGGAGAATCCCTGAGTCCCCAGAATGGTGCCCAAAGAGATCGTGGGTCTTGGCTAGATGGAGGTAGCGGTGACGGGGAAGGACATGCCAGAGGGTGTTGCAGATGGGACAGTGGGGCGGGCTAGAGGCGCAGAGATGGACAAGCAACTGCTGAGACCGGGTGATTTTGGTGCATTATCACCTTTAATCCTCACTTCAACAACATGAGAGGTAGTGCTATTGTTCCCACTTTACAGATAGGGAAATAAAGGCCCAGAGAAGCTAGGTAACTTTCCCCTGGTCCCAACACCTGGTAGTGGTAGACCTGGCTCTGAAGCCAGCTCACATGACTCTCATCAGATACCATTATCACCCCGTCAGGTGTTACTATCCCATTGACCTGATTTCTGCCATATGATTATCACTCCATCTCTGTCTTCAAATGGACTCACTTTAAAAAAATTCAGCCTTGTTACAAGGATAGCAATGAAATCCTGGATTTCGTGTGCTACTTATTATTCTTTCAAATACCCATTAAAGTAAAATCGTGGGTATAAAATGTTTAAAAAGTTCATTGATGTGGCACCTAAAATAATGTTGTACACCACCAGGGCTGCACAGACCTCAGGTGGGGAGTACTGCTCCGTGCCGGGAATGGGGGGAAGACCAAATATGCATTTGTTATTATATCACAATCTCATAGACGTCGTAGCTGGTTCTCTCCCCTATTCTGCCACTTCTGTCTCCCCACAAAAAGGAGCCCCACCTCCTGGCAGAGGGATGCCTCCCCAGTTACGTCTCAGACAGGTGGCCAGGCTTCGTCCTTCTGGGCCAGCTGAACCTCCTTGCCTGGTTTTTCTGAAAGTCCATGTCACCCTGTGTTCCCTGTCTTCCGACTTTGATTCTGGTTACACGTGAGTGGATCCTCAGCTTCCGTTAGCCTGTTGTGGCATCTTTGTGTGCCCCAAGGCATCTGCCCAGACCACAGTGGGCAGTCCACCTGTGTTAGAGGGCAGGACTACAATGTGGGCGCAGCGACCAGGAGCAGATGGATGCCACCATACCATAAACAACAACAGCCTTCATACACAAACACCCTGATTTGCAAGGTGCAGGAGTTAGGGACACGTTTTCTACTGTAGGAAATATTGGTTTGCTTTACAGATGTCATCATGGAGTTCTTTTCTCAGAGAACTTAGAAAACTATGATCTCTTGTTACTTTTCATGACTCCGTCCACAATGCAAAGCTGGGTTTACCCACATAACAATATTTTGACTTTTGTTGTTTTCTACCTTCCGAAAAAGATGTCCGAGCAAAGTGCTATCATGAAGGGCACCCGAGCTTCCTTTTGAGGGCAAGAAATTTACATCTCTTCCTCTTTTGGAGAGGATGAACTAGAAATGATCCCGTCTGCGGTACTTTCTCAGATGTGTTTAGAGCCCAAGTTCCATGGGCGTGGATGACAGAAGATGTAGGGACAGTGGCCTGTATTTGGGCCTCTCATACAGGACTGGCTTTCCTCGTGGTATCTGCCCACCTGCACCTTACTCCACTCCCCACTCAACCAGCCATCTCTAGCCTCTCTTCAAGATCCGTCTCACGTTTCTGTCCACGCAGAACCTTCCCTTATCCCTTCTCTTGTTCTGTCTTCTTTGACTTTTTTTTTTAACTCTCTCTTTTTCCTACCTGATACATTGCAGGCAGACTTTGTTTTATGTCACGTCACTTTACCGCACTTCACAGATACTGTTTTTTGTACAAATTAAAGGTAAGACCCTCCACCAGCAAAAAGATTACGACTCGCTTTATTGTGATAGTCGCTTGATTACAGTGGTCTGGACCCAAACCTGCAGCACCTCTGAGGGATGCCTGCCCGCGTTTCACTGAAACACTTGTGTGTGACGGGCATGAGCTGTGGAGCCGAACAATGGAAACCCCAGCTCCGTGACCTTCAGACAGACACTCCGCCGCTCTGTGCCTCAGCTCCCTTCTTTGTCCAATGGGAAAAGCAATAGCTGCTGCATCTGGGGCTTCTTGGGAGGGTCACATGAGAAATACCAGCACTTAGCAGGTAGCCAGTAGACAGTGACTACTTAGTAAATGCCAGCCAGGAGCAGGGACTGTGGTCATGTTCCCAGTGAGACTGTAAGGTGCCAGAGGGCAGAGATCGAGTCTCCTGCGTGTTTTCTGTCCTCCAGTGGGTCATGCAGCTAAAGCCGTACCAGTGCCCATAGACACCCGGTGGATTTAAAGGGACTGCAGATTCCATGCTTTCCCTTCTTTTGGCTTTATTAGAATTGCATTTAAATAAATTTAGCGTTTGGCTGGAACTTAGACCCATTTTATAGAGTGCCTGTGTCAGTGACTAAATAAAGAGTTTATTCAGAAGTGCTTACCTTCCTAGAGTAAAAAACACCCCAACCAGACCGACTCCTGCTCTTGGCCAGCTGATCGGAGCACAAGCCCCAAGGGAGAGCCCCGTTACTCTTCTAGAGTGAAGGGAGGGCGGGTTGATCCTGGAGGCGGCCAGAGAGGGAGAACTAGGAACAGCTCCGAGAACAGGGAAGTCCTGTGGGAGATGTCAGCAACCAGAATTATCTCTCGTTTCAGCAGCCACTGAAAGGAGCGCCACTCGGCCCCTTCCCTTGAGGGGTGACCTCTCCCCCATGCCTGCAAGATGGGCCCCGCAGAGCAGAGGAGGGAGCAGTCGTTAGGGGTCGGGTTACCAGTGGGCATGACGTCAGGGCGGCTCCCAGCTCCTGCCGGGAGAGGCAGCAGCTGTGCCTGGCGACCCACCCTGCACCCTCTGGGAGTCCCTTTGGTCTGAGGCTCTGGGTGGATGGAGGAAGGGCAGTAAATGGCCTTCCCTCACCTGGAGGGGAGCCAGGGCTACTACTCTTCCTGCTCAGATCTCCTAGCAGGGTCGCCTTTCAGCAGCTTTCCCTGCGAGCCAGTTTGCAGAGGAGCCCCTAGGTGGGCAAGGATGTGGGTGATGGAGGCGAGGAAAGGCTCAGGTCCCTGGGATGGACTTGCCAGAACTGCCAGGGGTGGAGGCGAGGCAGCGGGCTGTCCTGGGAGGAGCTGGATCTGGAATCAAACAGACCCTGGATGAAATCCTGGATCCAGCCCTTAGGATTGGACCATAAGCAAATTGCTGCTCCTCTCTGAGCCTGTTTCCTTATCTGTAAAACAAGGAAAATGACACTTTTCAGGGATTTTTTTTGTTTTTTTTTGAGAAAGCACTAAGACTGTCTGGTGCTTAGTAAGAGCTCAATACACGGCAGCCCCATGGTGCCGCCCCTTCCTCATCCCATCACTCCCAAACATTAAACAGACAACTAGCTGGAGTCTCGCAGCTGCAGTTCAGTAGCTGCTAGACTGTTCCACTGAAGTTGTGCACCACCTAGAGCAGGTTTCTTAGGCCTGGGTGCATTCCCTCTTTGATATTTGGATCTTTAAATTCAGAGTCATCACTGTGCAGAAAAGAATGCTGGGGCCCAGAGTTGTCACGCCCAGAGAGGCAGAACCCATAACCCGGGTCTCACAGCACCATTCGCAATTTCCTGGTCCCCGGGATCTTCTCACAGCCTCTGAGCATTTATACATGTGCTGTTCCCTCTGCCGAGAACAAACACCCCTCCAGCCGTGCTGAACTGTTTGTCCTCCTCAAAGATTCAGATCTGGAGTCACCTCCTCTGAGAAGCCTTCTCTGACCCCCCCCCCCCGACTGGGTTGGGGATCCCCTCCTCTGCTTCCAGGGCTTCTGGAGCTGACCTCTGTGCTGACTTCTCACACTGGATTTGAGGACAGTTGTTCCCCTGTCTGTCTCCCCTATTTAACAATGTGTTTTTCAAGGACATAGGCCAAATTTTACTCATTTTTGTGTTTCTCGTTTCACGTTTGGCACTTTGTAGGTGCTCCAAGAACTCTTTATCCAATGACTGAATAAGCGAGCAAATAGCAGGGCTATGGGGTGGTGCTTATGGTGGTAGCTTTTCCAGAAAGGCTCCCACTGGCTTTGCTAAATGAGATGGCAGACCCCCAGCTCATCTGTTCTTGGAGGCTCATCTGCCTCCCTCCAGGATGGTCTCCCTCCCAGTGGCCCGAGTGCAGCTACGCATTGCCTGAGCTGCCTGTCCATCCTCGTGGGCCCTAAGCACTAGAAACCTTCCCAAAGGGATGCCCGGAGAAGCTGATATTTAGGGTCTTCACATAAGATACTCTCTGCAGCTTTCCTGTGACTCTGTCCTCGGCCGACATCCTTCAGGGACTGAGTTCCCAGAAGATGCATTAAGGGAGACATCACTATATTGCGCTCCAGAGTTTAGTATAAATAACCCTGGTGTGTAGCCATTCATTCACTCATGCATTCATTCAATGTATCCCTCCTTCCATTAGGGCACATGATTACAAAGTGGCTGTGTATAACTCTATCACTCACATGGCTCTGGTGTCTCTCAGAGCAGGCAATTAGATTTTTCCCAAAGGCCAGATTTGGGGGTCAAAAGGGCAGGCTGAGGGAGCATTGATAAGTACTCTGATGTCAGCTTTAAAATATGGAGTAGAATCCTGAAGTAATATGCCCTTTCCCCCATGTGTGGACATACCTCCACCATCCATTATCAGGTTCGAATATAAAACGGCTCTCCTCGCTTCCCCAGGGCAGGGCACCACCAGCTGGACCCAGAGTTCCTGTGGAGCCCTAAGGATGGTAGCCATACTAATTTTGTTCCCGTGTAGACACAAATAGGCACACTTCCTCCTGGCCTCCCTGTTCATCTCTGGGCAAAGTCAAGAAAACCGGTGGGACATTGAATGGGGGCTGAGGTGCCCCTGTTCTCTTCAGTAGGATTGTAGGAAACTGGACCTGGGGTGTGTGTGGCCTTGGAAGAGTCATTTCACTATGGCGAGCCTCCGTTTTCTCATCTGTTTGATGAGGTGAATGACCCCAGCCCTTCCTCCCTCATAAGATCGTTGTGAGGATTAAATGAGGTCATGCTTGTGAAAATGAAAAGGATACTGACAGCTACTGTTCCTTTGGGGCTTATTACATCCCAGGTACTGTGATAGTTTCCATTTTATAAGTAAAGGACTGAGGCTCGCCCAGCCGGTGTGGCTCAGTGGATGGAGTGAGGTCCCATGGACTGAGAGGTCCTGGTTCGATTCCTGGTCAGGGCACATGCCCGGGTTGCGGGCTCGGTCCCCAGTAGGGGGCATGCAGGAGGTAGTCAATCGATGTATCTTTCTCACATTGATGTTTTTATCTCTCCCTTCCTGTCTCTCTAAAAGATCAATAAAAACATATTTTTTGAAAAAAGGACCTGAGGCTGAGGGAAGTTAAGTGCTTTGCTCAAAGCCACACAGCAAACAAGTGATAGAGCGTGGTAGATTTGTCTGTCTGACCCCAGCACCTAAGATTTTGATCACTGTATCATATGCTTTTCAGATTTGTGCTGTGTGACATTGGATGAGCCACCTCCCTCTCTGGTCTTTAGTGGTACCATCTGAAAATGAGAGACTTGGCCTGGATTAATGCTGAGTTCCCTTTCAGATCCAAATTCCTGGTCATATTTTAACAAAGGACACATACACATACCACCCTACAACTCTTGTTTCCTCCAAGTCTGATCTTCTTTGAGCAGGGAAGGCCTTGGCCATTTGCAGACCCTAGCCGAGAAAGTGTGCGGCAGGAGCAAAGCAGATTGTAATGTCCTTCTAATAGCATCGTCTGCCTAAGTGGGAAATGGATGTTGTAATACAAAGGCAGTTAGCAGGGTCCTTGGAGGCTTCAGCAGGATGTAATTATGGTTCTTTAAAAAAAGGCTCGCATATGTTTTTGAGCAAACTTAACAGATGCCCGGATGTCATGTCTGTATTCTTTAGGGAGTCTAGGATGACTAATTTTCTACAGCAAGTTTGCATAGCACATTGGAACAACCCTTGCAAATCAATTCCTAGGGTACAACTTAATGAAAGCTTTCATTGACGATTCAGATTAATAATCTAAAAACCTTTATAAAATGACCACAACTTCATTTCTGCCTTGGACAGCTCTGTGTGTGATAAACTACAGGGAGAGTCCTCTCTGTTGTTAGAGCTTAATGTGATTCCTTTTAAAAAGAAGTCCGTGGCCATGCCTGTTTGCAGGGATGGGAGCTTTAATGCTGTGTGGTTTGCTTCTGGTGTAACATCCTTTGCAGACTTTTGTGACTTCCTTAGAGATTTTCTTTGAGCTAGGTGCACTAGGGATATCTTCTAGATGGTTCACTGCCATTTTATTGTTGAATTAAATGCTCATTGATTCTAAAGAATCATCAATGCCCAGTTAAGGCAGTTTGGGGGCTGCTTCCATACCCACGCACACTTTATCCGGAAAAGTCTTTTGGAAACCCGTGTCCTCCGGAGGCTATTGAGACCATCGAGCAGCCGCATCAGGAAATCGAAAGATAACAAGCCTAGTTTCCTTTGGTGGGCACCTTGACATCCCTTTTCTTGCTGGAGCTCTAACCAGTCTGATGAATTTCCAGTCGAATCTTCCGCAGCGAGTGACTCTCGTTCCTAGGACCCCGTCGCAGGCTTCTGCGCGTCTGTGCTGGCTCCTTGGAGCTGGTTTTCCCTGTAATGACGGACAGTCACAAACAGTTGCAGATGGAAGCCTTGCACGTGTCTGGTTCGGGCAGAACGTCAGCCTTTCGGTTGCCTCCAACTAGTCATAACCCTCCATAATTTCATAACCATCGATTTCCCCTCCTCCCGACACGCTCTCATTGGCCTGTTGCCCACATCCTGTGATTGTGCCCGTCACCCCCGTGACCTTTCCTTTGCTGAGCCTGATTAATAATGGACTCAACACATCCCCCTGTTGCATCAAATACCAATTTGGCCTGAATGGGTGAGAGAATGGCTAATGAGGAAATGGTTGAGACTCTTTACTGGACGAGTCTTTTCACTGAACTGGTCTTGGGAGGTGAGGGACGAGAGGAAGCTGCATTGTAACGTTTTGCTCAGCAGGTTTTTCTCGAAGTCCACAGGAGAGTCTGATTCTGTTTACCCAGATGCTGCCGAGAGCATGTCACCTGATATCTGGGGACTCTGAGCAGTAAAGGCTTCATATGACACAGCTTTGTGGCAGGTGTTTGCCCACCCCTCAAATGTTTCTGCTTAATATTTTGGACCAGGAGGAGAGTAATGACATGGAGAAGAGTATTTATTTACGAAGGAAGGAGGAGAATAATCCTCCCCTCCTGAAACATTTTGCATCCTGAGAGGGTCCAGGAAAGTGCTAAGTCAGAGGGTGGGGTGGGGTAGCCACAGAGAAGACCTGGAGCCCACTCTTGCTGTCTCCCCACCATGCACAGGTCCACCATTTGCAAGTTGCTCCCAAGACCAGGTTTGCTGACAGTTGATGTTAAGGGGACATGTGCCAGAGATGTGGCTTCTAAGCTGTGTAACAGCAGACAGCCGGGCGCTTCCACTCGGAGCTTTGGGAGGGTCGCCGACTGGGAAGAGCTGTTTCCTTGAGACATCTGTAGTTTCACAGAGCATCAGAGGTGGAGGATTCTTGAGACTGTTCAGTCCAAGCCCCTGTTTTACAGATGGGGAAACTGGGGGTCTCAGATAGCAAACTGTCCTCGCTAATCCTTGCCATGATTGGAAAAGAAGTGCAGAAAAGTGACAACCACCACCTTAACCACGTTTTATTGAGTGCTAAGAACTATTCTGTACTAAGAGTTCTATACTGAGAATTCCACATGCATCCTTTCGTTTAATCTTCAGAAAAATCTCGAGGTAGGGACTGTTTATTAGCCCTGTTTCACCACCGGGGCAATGCGGTTTCAGAGGTTAAGTAACTTTCAGAGGAGGAAGAACTCAAATCCTGCCATCTACGTCCCGAATCACCATGATTTCCCACCTCCCCTCATTTGACAGGTGAGGACACCTGCACCTCACAAAGGGAAGCAATGTGCCCAAGGCCACAGAACTCATTGGTGGAAAATATTGTTATTATTACTGAAAGAGACTAGCATTTCTTGAGTACTTAGTGTATACCAGAGCTGGTACGGCGTGCTTTGCATTCTCGTATTTAATTTGACCACAGTCCTGGAAGATTGGTCCTCCAGGTGAGATAAATGAGGGCTGGGGAGGCTAAGAGTAATTTGTTCAGTGATCTATAGTTAGTAAGTCAGGATTTAAGCGGAGGCTCCAAAATTCGACTGTCCTAATTCTACTTGGTGAGGCCTGGTGTCTCAGACGCCTGTACTTACTTGTTTCCAAATCTGGTTTAATCCTCGTAGTAACCCTGTAGGCAAGAATCAAGAACTTTGGGTATAATTCTGGCTCTGCTGTTAAATGCATCAGGCAAGTCACTCCTCCCTCTGTATGCCTCAGTTTCCTTATTTGTAAAAGAGGGGTAGCATCCTTATTTAAGCCACAGGATCCTGTGAGACAGTAACTGTGTGTGCTTCACTTTTCAGCTGAAAAGTGCTGAATGGAGGATTAGCCGGTGGGTCCCCCCCCCCCCCCCCGCCCCGGTTAGGTCCCTTTATCCTTTGAGGTCTGGAAGCTTTCTCTGTTGCTCCGTCCCTTCAGATCACCACTGGAGGGTCCACATTTGTTGTGAGTTAGATGACAGCTGGGTTTGTATTTGATTCGGATGGAGCGTGGCCTGGGTACTAAATGGCTGTCAGCAAGACCTCTTTTCTAGCTGGCTGGGAGGGACAACGGAGCCGGCTGTCACTGCTCCTTCCAGATGTCTGGGGACGCCTGCAGATGCCTGTGGAGGGGAGCGGTGGGGCCTCCGACACCGAGTCCCGTCCCTTTGTGCTAAAGGATAGCACACAGACAGAGGCAGGCTGGACCCTGCTCAAAACCCTGCCCACTTCCACAAGACGGTGGAGAAGCCCAGGCCTGGGAGGTCTGGGTAATAAGTAATTGCAGGGATGTCTGCAGAGCCAGGTTGCAGGACCCCCAGCCTCAGCAGCAGTGCACTCTGACCCCGGACCAGCCTTACTGTGCTCTTTTTTCCATCGGGATGGGGAATGTTGTTTCTTTCTCCAGTCTACACTGAGTTCTTCCTTGTTTTAAATTCTGCAGTACTTAATTCTCTCTAAACCGAGGGGAGGCCAGTGCCGTTTTTGAGGGCCACATCTTTGCTGGAGCCTGTGCTGAAATGTTAATGCACATCACCCCGTTCCAGTCCCACAAAGACAGGCATTCTGTCCTTGCAGTGTTCACACTTGCTTGCTTTTCTCACATAATAATGGTTTCACCTTTTTGTAAAGTTTTCATTTAATTTAATTTATTTTTATTGATATTTTAGAGCGAGAGGAAGGGAGAGAGAGAGAGAAACATTGATCAGCTGCCTTCTGTGTGCCCCCTACTGGGGATCGAGCCCCCAACCCAGGCATGTGCCCGGACCGGGAATCTAACCAGGGCCTCTCAGTCCATGGGACGATGCTCAGTCCACTGAGCCACACCTGCCAGGCTCCTGTTCTGAATGTCCAGTGCCCAAGGCTCAATCCTAAGTCTCTTTCACTCTTGTCTAGGACTTTGTGGGTGGTCTTGTCCAGCCCTCTGGCTTTCCCTTCCATCTCTACACGGACTCTCCCAAGTTGATGTCTCTAGATCCAGCTGTGCACCCGTGCTCCAGACTCTCTGACTCACCTGGAGTCTGGCCCCAGGGTGCCTCTCCGACCTCTTTTCCTCCCACTCTCCCCCCCTTTTAAAAAAATTGTTTTTCTTTTTATTGATTTTAGAGAGAGAGGAAGGGAGAGGGAGAGAGAAATAGAAACACCGATGAGAGAGAACATCGATTGGCCGCCACTTGCATGCCCCCACTGGGGATTGGGCCCACAACCTGGGCATGTGTCCTGACCGGGAATAGAACTGGCGACCTCTTGGTGCATGGGTCGACACTCAACCACTGAGCCACACCGGCCGGGCCCACTCTCCCCTTTTTACAAGACCTCACCTGTTCTTTGAACATGTCAGTGTATTTCTACCTCAAGGTCTTTGCACTCGTTGTTCCCTCTGCCTGGAAAACGGTCCCCCCCCTTCACATGGCTGCCTCACTCTTCATTCAGGGCCCCTCCCTGGAACACCTGCTCTGACATGTCATCTAAGCCAGCCCCTCCCGCAGGACCCCGCCTCCTGCTCTCTGTGCCCGTACCCTGCCTGCTTTACCTGCTTTTCTCTTGACTGTCCACCCCCCCAAGATGTCAAATGCACAAAATCAGAAGCGTTGTCATGTTCATCGCCACCACACCGGCGTCTAGAATGGAGCTGCATGTGGCCGGGCCCGATGAGTGTTTGTTAGATGTTGAATGAAAGAATAACATGAGAGGCAGGTACCATCTCCCCAGTTTTATAGGTGAGGAAATAGGGACTGGGAGATGTCATATGCCCCGCAGCACAGGCGCTTCCTTTTCCCTCAGAAAAGGTGTAATCGTTTTAATCAAAATCACCCGCATGAAAACAGTGCGTTGAGTTATTTCAATAATAATTTATAACTTACAGCAAGGCTAGATCTTTCTTGCTGTCCAGATAGCAGAACTCAGTGTGTGCATTTCAGAGTGATTATGATAATGTGTTATGACCATAACTTACCACGTGTATGTCTGGTCTACCTTCCCCCTCCCCCCAAACACATACTTTTCTGGCTTCACACACAATCTTGTCTTATTATTTACTATGTATCCTGTGACTTGACACCCATAATTCTTTGTCACCTCCACCAGATGACTCTTCATCTAGGAATGTAAATGTTCAGTGCATCCAAAGTAAATTACTCTTAAAAGGCTTTAAAAATAAGTATCTGTTTAAGAAACCTCTCCTCACTCTCCTCACTGAAGGACGATTTGTCACAGGGCCTGGTTCTGGGCGATGGGGTGAGCCGCAGTCGACTGGACGGCTGTGGGCCCCAGCAGGTTCACAGGTAACACACCGTTGGGCGGTCTCAGCCATTGGTGTGCTTTGGCAGAAGCCGGTTGTTTTGAACGTTTATGTTTCAATTATGCAAGTATATTGTACGTATCCATTTCTTAATTGCATGAGAGCGAGAAGCACCAGGAGCATCCAGCCAGAAGCTGTTGAGCTGCATCAACTCCTTCTTACTTTTTAAAATCATCTCTGCTCTTGGTTTTAAGAAGCCTAATCCCTGGAGATATCATGCGTCGAGGACAGTTCAGAATCTGGACAGTCAGGATATGTGACCTTCCCCTCATCTGGTTCCCCAGCGGTTTGGCCCACCTGGCAGTGGGGTGCCCATCACATCCCTCGGTGCCCCTGTGAGCCTTCTTCTCTCTGCGTCTGATGCCTGCGCCTGTCTCTTTGTCAGGACCTCGCCCTCCTTCCGACTGGCGGTCCTTCAGGCACACAGAGACCGACTTCGATTACACCTGTCCCTCCTGGCTGGATGCGCCTGGCTCACCCAGCCTTCGGGTGAGGACTAGGACCCGGATGTCGTCCTCTCTAGCCACATTGAAATGTCCCCCTAGAAAATGATAGTTATTTATATTTCTGTGTTCCTTCTAAATTTCAGCCCAAGGCTGGCCACCTATAGCCACTCAGTAGAGACTCATTTGCCCAAGTTCTTGGTTTGTGGTGACCAGTGGTTCCCTTCACGAGTCCCTCAGACTTGATGAATCGTGGCTCCACGCGCTCGGGTAAAGACTTCTGTGAAGCTGTGGCTGCCATCTCCGAAGGAGCACTGTTTCCCGTGGCAGTCGCTTAAAATCAGATGTGTCTAAATTCATCCCAGAGGAGGGCTGGGCACAGACCAGGAAACGAGAGGCCACCCATCGAGAAAGCAGGGCAACTCGTGACGCTCCCTTCCCTCCGTTCCAGCAAAATTCCTCTGGGCTAGTTCTTTTCCTAGTGCTTGAATTTCAATGTCTTCCTCCTCCTTCCCAAGCTCAGCTCTTGCTCCGCAGCCGTCTGAATTTACTGTTCTCCCAGCCTCTCCTTCCTATTATATTAGATATTAGAAATATCCATCAGCCGGGCTGTTTGGGGGGGGGGGTACACTTCGCAGTCTCTGTGCCTGAACTGCTGGATGCTACAATGTGGATGGACCTGAATTTATTTACAGAATTACTTGAAAGCTTTCAGTTTTTATCTGTGCAGGTGTTCAGGTCCTACCGCACTACCTGATAACCCACCAAACTCCCCAGCAAGGTCTCCACAAAGGAAATTGTCTGTTGGCATTCCTAGAGCTATTTATTTTTTATCTTCTGGTGGTGGTGCTGAGGTGTTTACGATCATTTTATTAGCCTTTCCTCACAAGTTTCATTTTTATTAAAAACACAAATATCGCTGTAAATGTCTTGGTGGGGATGTTGGAGGGGATTTCGGGAGAAACTAGACAAAAGGGTGAAATGTCTGTAGGTCTAACCTGTGGCTGAAATGAAGGACCACACTGTGGGCGTGGACTTGTCCTTGCGGGTAGCCTTCCTCAGCTCTCTTTCCGATGGGATGTGACAGCGACAAGCTTGCTGGTTTAGACCCAGACAGGCCTCAGGGGAAATGGCAAGTATATGGAGATCATTTTAAGAAAAATCTTGTGTTTTGAAAAATCGCATTTTCTACTTTCTGTAGTTATTTCTGCTCAAAATGTTTCCTAGTTGTGCAGTACTGGTGGCGTGGGCCAGTGCATTCCCTTGTTTTAAAAGCTAACTTAAAACAGGTTTTCTTTTGCTTGCTCTCCCAAGCATTCTGATCAGTACATAGAGGTGAGATGTGCTCAACATGTGGTAGTTTAAAAAGCACCTTGCCATCAGTTATCGCATTCGAATCCCATGCAAACCCTGACCTATGTCCCCTTAAACCCCCCTGTCACGGGAGAGAGGACCGAGGCTCCGAGGGGACGGGAGACTCATCCAATGTCACACTCCAGTGAGTGGCAGAGTGGAATTCAAATCCAAATCCTTTCATTGCTGTTTTTAAGCTTCTTCGACAATCTCAGCTGTCTCTCAGAGAAAAAGGTTTGTCCATCTACCCATCCATCCATTCAAAACTATTTACTGAGGCCCTCCTGTCCACCAGCTGCGGTCTGGAGCGGCCAGGTTGCCCGAGGAGGCAGTGAGTGTGTGGGTACCTGCAGTGACGCGTGACCAGGGCTCAGGCGTTAGCACAGGAGTGCTGGAAAAACAAACGAGAGACACCTGACCTGGGGTTGTCAGGGAACACTTCCTGGAGGAAGTGATGCCGAGTGCTGAATGCGTGTGTGTATTGACCAAGCATTTGTTTCCCTGGGCGGCACCGTCTCCTATGCGCCAGTTGCCTGCCTGCCCCTTAGATCACACTGACTTGATCTCAGTCGTGGGGTGGAGCTAGTTCAGGAAGGAAGAGCATTCCCAGTGCAGGAACCGAGTGACGAGGCGACCTGGAGAAGGCTGTGAACACACGGGCTGGGGATAGTGCCCCGGAGAAGCAGAAGGCCTGGTTCGAGCCCCAGGCAAGCTCTTTTCTCCCAGGCCTTGTTGTCTCATTATGATGCGAAGGGGTTGGATCTTTAAAAGCTTCAAAGTGCTGGTTGAACTGTCCCAAGCAGGCACCAAGGACAGAGCAAAGACAAACGTTGTCAGGAGTGTGGAGGGTGCTGCCCTGTCCCTCCTCACAGCCTCCTGTCTGCACCAGCTCTTCCCTCTGCCTGGAAAGCCTTTGCCCATCTCGTCCGTCCGTCAACCTCTATCTCCTCGCCTGCTCAGTTCTGCCTGTCCCCAGGCAGATGTAGGGACTCTCTCAGCTCCCAGAGGGCCCTGGGCTACACGTGCTTGTCCCTCTCACTGTGTTTGGATATTTGCATGTCTGACTTCCCTGTTGGCCATGGGCTCCGCAGGGGAGGGACTGGGACCTCTCACCTTCATGTCCCTGTGTGTGAATGATGGGGATTGCAGACTTGGTTTGATCATAGGTCTTTGAGTTGGAAGAAGTTTCCAAAAATGACTTGGGTATTAAGAATAAAGTACTTTCGTGTCCATTATACAGACAAAACTCAAGGCTCCGACAGGTTACAACACTAACTAGGAAGGACAAGCCAGGCTTGCTCGCCAGGGGTTTGGACCCACCAGGACTCCAGGATTTCTGTTGTATTTCATTCCTTCGGGAAAACAGAAGAGGCATTTTCGCTGGTGTGGGTTGACGGAGACGGGAGCTGGGGTGTGACAGCTTGAGGGGAAGAGTGACATGTGAAGTGTGTGAAGGTTGGTTTGGGTAACAGCCTGTGGAGTACATGGAGATGGTGAGGCTGGGAGGAGGCAGGTGGAAGATCAGAAGAGACAGCATTTGACGGGGCGGAGCTGTCCGGGGCCTGAACAAACAGCGCCTCTCCGGGGAGGGCGGAGAGGGCTCCGCGGCGCGTGTATGAGACAAGCTCCGTGTGCAGTGAAGTGATGCGTACCGCAAACACATTTCTCTCCTCCGCTTGGCTGTCACGGGCCTGGCCCTAGGCACATGTCATTTATCTTCCGTCTTCCAAGTTGTAACGGACTCTGTGTCAGGCCATCCGAAAACAGAGGCTGGGCTTTCAGGGTACCTGCTTCATGTTCACGTCCCATCTTCACAGCTATGGGATATTGTCTCGGCCTTCTTTGTCTCTCTCCCCCGGAGTTTATTCCTTGGCAACGTGCCTTTGCTCAGTGGGGCCCCTGACGCGTCCTCTCATGCTGCTGCTTGTCACCACGCGCCGAGAGGCACCTTATCAGTCCCCTGGCAGACGCAGGGCAGGGGCGCCGTTGCAGGCTCTGAATCGCTGATGGGCGCCCCTCGCGGAGCAGACGCACCTTTAATAAGGAGCACCGCCTCGCTGTTGGCTATGAGCGGGCTGGTGGTGATAACAGCATCTCGTGATTGGCTTTGGCAATGGCAGATGGAGAGCTGGGGAGGTGGGGCCGGGGAGTCACTGGCCCAGGGGAGGCTCCCTTTTGTAAAACCCTTCTTGGTCTCTGCCACAGCCCCTAGGTGTCCAGCACAGGACAGGTTGGACGCCACCTTTGTTTGTGTTTTTCTGCTCTGAAATAACCAATGATCAACACGCACATCTGAGAAGCTGCTAAGGGGGTTTTGTCTTCTGAGCACCAGCATCCAGATGGCAGGATGTTGGCCAGACCGGCCTCTGAGCTCCTTGAGGGCGGGGCCTTTGTTATGTTTTTCTGGTTCCCCAGTCCCAGTGCCAGGCACATGTGTCTGTGGAGGCCCGTGGGGCTGAGTTTCAGCCCTCGTTAGCTGTGTGATCTTGAGCAAATTATTCCTCTCTTGAATCCCTTCGCCAGTGTGTGCAGGGTTGGGGGGTAGAGACATTTCCTGGAGATGCTGCTGCCCAAGCTGAGTCTTGAAGCAGCAGTGAGCAGGGCTGCCTGGAGAACTACTGGTGGGCAGGGCCTCAGTTTCCTCGTCTGTAAAATGGGGCTCCGTAGGCCCACGCAGCTGGTGGTGAGGGGCTCTGGGCCCTTGCAGGGTGGTTCAAGGTCAGGCAGGCTAGATGGAGCAGGAGCAGGGAACAAGGACACTGAAGTCCTGGTGACGGGGTGGAGAAGCCAAGGAGGTCAGAGAGAGACCTCTTTAGAGAGTAAGACTTGTTATCTGGGAGGAAGAGGGGTAGTTGGGATGGGATGCGAGGAAGCATGACAGTGGTTGGGAAAACTCCAAGTGAGATTCGGAAGAAATTCATGCCCATGCCTCACACTCGCTTCACTAGAAAATGTCCATCTTCTCTCTACTTCCCTGTTATGTTCTGAAACCAGCTCCCAAGTGGCTGCTGTTGAGGAAAGGGCAGAGATGGCAGGACCAGAGAGAGTGGTGTCCACCTTGTACCACCTGCACACCTGCTGGGCGTGGTGGCCTCTGCTGCCCTGACCCTTTCCCCCAGCGTCCTGCCGACCCTGTCATGTCGCTGGGGAGCTGACCGGAGCCCTGTATATGTTTCTCAGAGTTTTTTCCTGTCTCACTTCAGATGGTCTGCTTTGCCTGGCACTCCGCTGGGACCCTCGCACCCTCCTTACTGCTTTGCCATTTGCACCCAGAACCCGGTCACAGCCGCTCTGTGCTCACCTGCCTTTCCCAGGAGGCACGTCCTACTTCCACCAGCACCAACAACTGAACAAGCGCTTCTGAACCACCAACAGACCGTTTTGAAAAACAGATTCAACAAATATCTTGGATAGCTGCAGCGTCTATAATTATAGATGTACATGATGAAGTTATATAATTAATATCTTGTATTATAGTGGCAGAGGGGTAAATAGTGCCATGATGGTCTTCACCTTTAGGCTCTTCCAAAAAACATCCCTTTTGTCTAATCCTCCTCACCCCCTGGTGGTTGCACTAGTTGCAATTAAGCACGTAAGTGGAATTTTTTATGCAAACAAACAAAACTAATAAATAATAGAGTACATCATTTCTCCACTATGGCAACAATCTATTTGGCCTTAATGAGATTTGAACACAATGCAGCAGGGTTGATATCCATCAAGCTGGTTACAGTAGGGTTCTCTCCAGAATGGATTTCCTTGGGCGACTGCTGTTCCCTTGCGTTAGATACATCATCCCTGTGGCTCTGAAAGTCCGGAAGGCACCACCTAGAAATTGTTCCTGCCTGGGAAAATCATGGCATGCTTGAACTGTCTCTGGAATCTCCGAGTTCTGCTCAGGAAGTGGAGTCGTTCTGAGCATGTTACCACGAGGCATGTGGTGTGCAGGAGGGAAGAGCCCCTGTTTCCTGTCATCCTCTGTGACATCCTCTGAGGTACAGGCCACCCACAAGGGGCAGGGCCTTCCATGCATGGCAAAGCATCGGTAGGCAGTGCACTCAGCTCTGTGCACCCCGTGGCCGATGGGCTCACTGTCCGAATGGCGGAAGCAGTTGGAGTGGGTTTTCTGCATAAATTAGAAATACAAATCTGATCATTTCACTTGTCCAAGCTCCTCAGCTGGGCAGAGAGCTCCAAGACCAGAGTGACCAAGCACCCTGCTTTGCTGGGACTGAGGGGGTTCCTGGGATATGGAACTTCCGGTGCTACAACCAGAGTGTCAGGGCAAACGGGGCTGAGTCGGCTCGCTACAGCCACGATGTAGGGCTGCCTGCCCTCCGCCACCCTGGTTCCCCCCGTCTCCTGAGCAATAAGCTCTCACGGTTCTGAATGGGTAGTAACAGTTCCCTGCTCTCTCTTGCCCCTTTGCTGATACTCCTGCCCTCTCAGCTGCCTGGAAGCCCCCCTGGCTCCCCTATTTTCCTAACTGATTCTCCTTATCCTTAAGGCTCAGTGAGGCATCACCTCCTCTGGGAAGCCTTTGCTGACCCCCCAAGTTTCTCCCCTCTGAGCTGACCCCCATTGTCACAGTCATTACTCTATCCCTTTATCGCCTATTTCCTGCCTCTCTCCCTCCCTGGATTGGAAGCTTTGTGGAGTTCCGAATATGACTTACTAGAGCATGTATTCCTGACACCTAGCACAATGACTGGACATAGGCATTCACTGAATATTTAATTCAGAGATTCACTTAACTATTTACATATTTAGGTGAATGAATGAATGGTAGATGGTAAAATAGAGTCCAGGTTAGTGAGCTTTCAAAAGTGGTGTGCCGTGTCCTAGTGGCAAGCGTGTGGAGCAGTTCATGAAAGATGGTGAGCCCCTGGCTCTCTCCAGGGAGGGTGGCTCGGGGACAAGGGGGCTGGAGGTGGGGAGGAATATGGGATGAGGGTGGTGGCAGGCTGGGGCTCTGAAGCTAGCTGGTGTCCTGGGATCTGGGATGGGGAGAGGGACAGGACAACCTGGGTATAAGTAAACCAAATGCAGTGTCATTGGCCATTTGGCTCTTTGGTGCCAAAAAGATATTCTTAACTAAGATACCTACCGCAATGGGGCCTGGGGGCCAGAGAGAGAGAGAAGTGTGAGATCTGGTAAAGTGACCAGGACACAGCACTTATGAGGTTCCTTTTAGAGAGACCCTGCCTGGGCATCTGCAGGCAGAGAGGAGCTGGGGGCACCAAGAAAGACCTGGTAGAATCCAGGCGGTCTGGGCAGGGTGTCCTATGCCAGCCTGCTGGGCGCTGGCCAGGACTGGTCCGCAGGCTGCTCGGTGGGCCTGTCACCACTGGCCCCCTGGTGGGCAGGCTGCAGGAAAGAGCAGTCCCCTGGGCTTCCAAGGGGAGGCTGCTTTGTGCGCTGGAATCCCTGTCTGCAGGATGAATATTTCAGAGAGGCAGCTGGGAAAGGCAGTGCCTTTTTCATCGAAGCTGAACAGAGCCCGAGGGGGAAGGGCATGGCGTCCTCGGGAGTGGAATAGCGTGCTCACGGCACCACGCTTCCCATGTACAATGGGCCTGGAGGTGAGCGCAGGAGACGGCTTTGGTGATACAATTCTTTTCCTCTTGGCCCATACTGAATGAGAGCCCGGAATTGTTGCCAGTGACCTTCGGCAGCAGCACAGGGTGAGGCGACTGCAACCTTGAGGACTTGGAACACGTGGGGGAGCCTAGCAGTGCCCGCTGTTCACGGAGCAGCTCACTCCGGCCAGAGGCTGCTGTGCTGTCCATAAACTGCTTTGCTCCGAGCAAGTCATTTTCTCTCCCACTGGACAGAGGAGCAAACTGGCCTGAAGAAGTCAAATCTAGTAACTACAGAGCATTCAGCACAATACCTGGCACCCCATCCCGACAGCAGTAGCTAACATTTAGAGAAGGTTTGCTTGGTGCCAGGCATCGTTCTAGGTGCTTTTATAGGTACAACACATTTAACCCTATAACCACCCATAATATGGGCTTTATTAGTAGTCCCATTTTACAGACGAGGAAACTGAAGCACAGAGAGGTTAAGGAGCTTGCCCAGGGTCACACAGCTAGTCAGTGATAGAGCCAGAATTTGAACCCAGGTAGGCTGACTCCAAAGTTTGAGTGCCTAATCATTTATGATACCATCTGATATACAGCAAGCACTCAGTAACTGTTGGCTGTTGTTACTGTGACTAACCCCAAAGGCACGCAGTTTGTGAGGGCAGACCCGGGATGGAACACACAGTGTTTGACCCTAAGAAATCTGCACGGGACTTCTATATTAGGCTGAGTGAGGGATTTGTGGATTTTTCTGACTAACTGAGGGTGAGTTGGAAAACCCAGTTGCCTTCAACCCTGTGACAGACCCTGCTAGAGGTCACTGGTATCTATGTTCTCGTCTTCCTGGGCTCACAGTGTCACCACATGTCCCTGTGGTGTTTGAGGTGAAGTGTGGCCACATAGTGAATTCTAGCCAATTCTAGAGTATGAGCAGAAAGGGTGTGTGCCACTCCCAGGCTTGCCCCCACCCCAAACCCTCCCATCCATGACCCCAGAGGACTTAAAGGAGGGTCACAGATGGAAGGGGCCAGTGTGTCTGAATGACTTACATGGAGCCCCGCCTCCACCCACCACCCGCATTTGAGACTATGGTGCCAACAAAAGACCATCTTTAGCCCTGGCTGGTTTTGCTCAGTGGTTAGAGCATTGGCCCATGGACCAGAGAGTCCTGGGTTCGGTTCCCGCTAAGGGCACGTACCTCGGTTGCAGTTTGTCCCCGGCCCCGATTGAGGTCATGTGGGTGGCAACCAGTTGATGTGTCTCTCTCACATCGATATTTCTCCCTCTCTCCCTCCTGCTCTATCTGAAGATAAATGCAAAAATGTCCTTGAGTGAGGATAAAAAAAATAAAGACCATCTTTGCTGGGCTGAGTCCCTGAGGTAATAGCACTGTTATAATGGTCAGCTCCCTCCACCCCCAGTAATCCAGAGCCTTTAAAGAAGCCTAGAGAAGCAGCTCAGTCCACTTCTCTACCACAGTGGGTGGAGGCAGAGAGCGACGTCTGGAAACAGCAGACTTAGCCGACATTAGGCTCAGACACAGCTGAGTTCTGGTCCCAGCCTCATGCCTCAACCTCACCGAGCTGCAGACGCCTCCTCTGTGACATCAGGGCGATGCCACCCGTGCCGGGTTGTCGGGAGGAGTTGGGGGCAATGCGGTGGCGGAAGCCCCCAGCACAGTGCCTGCGGAGTACCTGCTCCGTAAATGTGAAAAGGTGTTTCCTTTTTTCACTTTATTGATTTTAGAGAGAGGAAGGGAGAGGGAGAGAGAGAGAGAAACATTGATGAGAAAGAACATGGATTGGCCGCCTCCTGCATGCCCCGCACTGGGGATCAGGCCCACACCTGGGCGACCTCTTGGTGCGTGGGTCGACGCTCAACCACTGAGCCACAGCAGCCAGGCAAAAGGTGTTTCCTTTTAATGACAGGTTTGTGTCAAACCTAAAATGTTTGCGTGGCCCTCAGCCCAGCAATTCCGCTTCCAGGAGTTTATTCTAAGAGAATAATCTTGGATGAGCAAAGATGTAGCTAAAGTGTGTGTCCTAGTGTTGCATTTTTAAGTGGGAAATTGAAACATGCTAACTTTTCAGCAGTGGGTAACTGGTTAAACAAACTGTGCTGTATCTATTCAGCTGAGAACCATCCAGCCATTCCACGTGATGTAATAGAAGACCATGCAGTCACATGAACAAATACTCAGAGTAAAAAAATGCAAAAAGCAGATTATAAAACAGTATATGTTCCACGAACCCATTTTTAAAAATAGGAAAAAAAGCATACACACACACACACACACACACACACACACACACACACACACACAAAAGACTAAAAGGATACACCCTGATATTAAAATGTTTATCTCTGGGGAATGGGGTTTGTGGGTTTTGCTCTCTTGTGCGTATCTGTATTTTCTAGATTTTCTGTAGTAAACAGGCATTAGTTTGGTAAAGAGAAAAATCCAAGTTATGAAGACTTTTTTTTGGCCTTGTCTGTGTTAGCTGTGACATTGAACATCCCTCATCACCTTGTGTGGATATTGACTTGGACAGTGAGAAGGACAATGACTAATGTGAATTGACACAGGGTATCTGTGGAAATCTCTAGTGTGGGGTTGTCTTGCTGTCATTTGTGGTTCAGTTGGGTGCTGGTTGTGGATGGTTAATATTACGAGTATTGTTTGCATGGACCTCTGCACTCCTTCGTTCCCACAAAAAAGTGTTCCTGCTTAGGCAAATCCTGTCCTTGGCGGGACCATGTGTCCTGTGACACTGTCCAGGTGCTCAGTGACTGTGAGCTCCTCTGGACAGACTGAGGACCACAGGATGAAGACGGAGGACTCCTGGCCTTCACAGAAGGCATCTGGCATGGACGCACTCGGAGCAGCCTTCTCTGGCTGCTGCACTCACCACAGGCCTTCTCACCCCCTGAGCTGGGACGCAATGGGTGTGCATGAGTCTGTTTCAAGCTTGTCAAATATGCACTTTTGCAAGAACAAGTGAACCACAGACTGCGAGGAAATAGTCACAGTGCACATGTCTGGCAAAGGACTCCCATCCAGAATATATAGAGCTTTCCTACAAATAGACAATAAAAAGACAAAAACAACAACAACAAATGGCTAAAGGACTTGAACAAGCACTTTACAAAAGAACATGTAAGAACAGCTAATAAACACAGAAAAAGGAGTTCCGCACCATTAGGAAGTAGGTAAATGCACTTTAAAACCACAATGAAATAGCACTTCATACCCATTAGAATGGCTAAAATTAAAAAAGTCTGATAATCCCCACAGCCAGTAAGGACATAGAGCAGCTAGGATCTCAGTTCATTGCTATTATGGAATCAGTTTACATTTCTGTTCACATTACATTCTATTCAAATAGTTTCTGGATAAATATGTTTATTCCTTCACACACTTATCCAACAATTATGTATTTAGAGTTCATGGTGCGTAAAACAAAGTTTGTGCCTTCAAGGAGCATGTTGACAGTTTGCAAAATAAAGCTTTGCTAACTCAGCCACTGTCTAGCTAGCACTATTTACCATATTTTCCTGATTCTCAGATACACGTATTATCTTACAACCAATTTCAAAATAAATCTGACAATCAAAAAAATGTGTTTTTTGCACCAAAAGTAAGTGCCTCAAGGTGCCTTTGTTTGCATGCCATTTTTTCACACTGGGGCCTGGCTTCAGCCGGAGCTATTCTCACCCTCTTGCCTTTTGCCTCTGCATTTACGTTCTTTGGAAATAAATGCATGGGAGTTCTCGGTATTAATAGCGATCTCGTTCCATTTGTTGAAAGTTTTTTTCCCAATTTCTTTTTAAATATAGTGGCATTTGGATCTCTCAGTATAAGAAAATTATCCTAAATGAATACAGTCTTAAGCCATACGTTGGTGTGGCTTTGTTTACTTGCCCAAAGTCATGAATGCAGGCAAATCACAGCTTAAATCCATTCCACAAATGTTTTTTTATGCCCAACACTGAATCAGGCACCGTGGGTGACACAGAAGAATCAGCTCTGATGTGAGAAACTGCTATCATTTCACAATGAGAAGAGCTCTGGGTTTGAAGGCAGTTGGACTATTGCTCTGTGAAGTCTTAGCTACGTGATCTTGGGCAAGTGATGCTAATTTTCTGAGCCTCTGTTTTCTCCTGGTGAAATGGGTATAATAGTAACTCTTGTATGGTTGATTTTATGTGCCATGTTTTTAAAAAACCCTGGTACATTATAGGTAGCCAACACATGCCTGTGGAATTGGAATCTCAGTGGAGACAAAAGATGCGCTTGAACAGATTCTGAGACAACATGGAACAGTCGGGAGCCTGTATTATGGAGTTCAAGGCTGAGATGGCACAGCTTTTAGAATGATTTCCACCCAAGGACTTTTCAGTTTTTAATGAGCCATATATAACATTAGAAATGTGTCCATAATTTTAACCGTGGTCTGATAGAGAGAAAATGTGACTTGGCGAAACTCAAATGAGTTAGCTTTATGGTTTGGGGCTTGCTGAAGATATTATCTCCATGACTCAAAAGCGCAGCAGGTGAAGGGTAAAAAAAGCAATGGCAGGGGCATGATGTTCAGATATAATTTCCTGGAAAAGAATCAGGTATGAGAAGGGCTGAGGGTAAAAATAGAGAAAGACAAACGGAGAAGAGAAGGTGAGTGGAGGCCACCCACCCAGGCGGAGGACAGTGGGCCTTTCTCTGGGGTGAAGTGTAGGCAGAGGTGTGGGAGTGGGTTCCCAAGGCCACACGGGTGGTTACTGCCTGATCCAGGACGGGATCACCCTTCTCCCTCCATTTTTGTCCCATTGCACGTTTTTCAATGATATCGTTTTCTCAGTCTCTTGTACTGAACACACACGTGCACACACACACACACACACACACGCACACACACACTCAGACACACTAGTCGGCAATCCCTTTTTGGGGAAGCTGATCAGTTTATGTTTCTAATTTAAAATCTTCCTCATCCTGTTCTATGTGTTCTAACCAGCTGTGACCCAGGCCAGCCGGCTGCTCGAGGACACGGTGGCTGAAGGAAAAGAGCAATGACGAAGGTCTGGCTAAGGCCCAGGGCATCTGAGTGCTTTCCTGAGCCGAGGTTCAGGGATGCATGAGCGCCAGGCTGCATAAGAAAGGGAGGTCGTCAGGAAAGGCATTTCAAGGAGAAGGAAGGCACGTGGAAAGGCCGGGGGGGGGGGGGGGGGGGGCGCACTGTGAAATGTTGGAGAAACTGCCTGTGGCCGAGGCTGGAGGTGGGCTGGGAAGTGGGCTGTGGGGGAGAGAAGCTGCTGAGTCTCTCAGATCTTTTCCTCTGGGGACATTTTCTTTCTCTTCCCAGTTTTGCCAGCTAAGTGGAACAGAAAAGTGTTTTCTTTCCCTAGTGAAGTGACAGGGGATTGGGGAGTTGGGGATGTTGAGTGAGGTGCGAGGTCCCAGGAAGCACTGGGCTCGGGCAGTCCAGGGACAGGGTAGATGTTGGGGGACGTGACCCAGAGAGGCCCAGAGACGGGACTGCGACCAGAGGACGGGGGCCTTTCCAACGTCAGTGCTGATGGCTGAAAATGGTTCAGAGTAACAACTGTAAAGTCATTTATTTTCTTTAAATCTTGCTCTTTGCTGTAATGTGATTTAAATAGAGTTCTTTAATATTTAAGCCTAATTTAAGAGTTCTGTTCTTGGATAAAAAGCTCAGTGGAGAGGAAAAACCTGCTCACATTTGGCTCCCACTGGTGTCCTCATGCCGCTCACTCCACGTGTGTGACCAGCCGAGGATCCCTTCCCAGGCCTCCTGAATCGGAATTTGCATTTTCATATGATCCTCCATGGCTCCAATGCACAGGGTAGACATGTAAAAAGTAAATAAATGACAGTGATAGAAAGCATAGCCAGCTTCCTAGGAGGCAAAACCTTGGGAACTGCAAGGCAGAGACTTCAGACTTGGGAAGGGAAGGAAAGGGGGCTACGGGATGTGAGAATACAAAGTGTAAATCTTGGTATGTTTTAGGATACTTCATGCAGCAGCAGATCATAAATTGCATGTTGGAGTTTCTCGGGATAATGGGACGCGTGTGCCTCTCCTTCATCTCTGCCAGACCTTGCAAGAGGCTGAGTTTCTCCAGCTATTCCCAGCGCCAGGAGAACTCAGCTTTACCTCCCGGGTCCTGAGTCTGGCTTCCTCCAGGTCGAGCCTTTTTGGGGACATTGAAAGTTTGCTGATTGTCTTTCTCATTCTGAAGATTTTCATTGTTAGGTATTAAAAACACCCCTGTAATATATACCCCACCCGATACTCCATCCGTATAAACTTCCCGTGACGCGATCTGCGCAGAAAGATCGAGCTGTAGATGGGGGGGCTTTTGCCGCCGGAGGAAGTCTGAGGGGAGCGGGTGGTGCTAGTGGGTTTGGAGAACAGCTGCTTTTTCGGTGACCTTGTGAAATAAACATTAGTAGCGTGGCACACCAGGCAAAATAAAATCCCCGAGATCTTAGGATTCTGCCGTTGGTGTCACCCCACAATTCACACTAGTTTACTGAACACCTACTGTGCGCCGCAGGCCGGACATGTATTATCTGCGATCCCTGCAACAGCCCTCCCAGGCAGGCGGCCTCTTCCCCCTGTCCAGGTGAGGAGGTTCCGGTTCCGAAAGGTTCAGTACCTCATCCAGGGCCACAGCACTAGCTGCGAAGCTGGAATGTGAGTCCAGGTCCTTTTGATTCCAGGGCCGTGCTCTCTCCACTCTGCCCTCAGTTGTCCACCACGAACCAGACTCATGTTTGGCCTGTCATCCGGTTTGCTGCCATAGAACCCACCAGCCTTCTTCCTCAATTTATGGACACCGATCTCATAACCCTGCTCACCAAGGACGCGTGGAAGAGGAGCCGTGGCGTGGCCGGCTACCTGGTAGCAGTCAGCCCAGCAGCTTGTCAATTCCAACAGTGCATAAGCAGTCACAGTGCACAAGGCGGGGCCCTAGGTCCCGGAGAGATCAACGCTGTTAAGACGGGACCTTCAGACTTATGGAGCTGGGGAGATCATCACACTCCCCACTCCCCGCACTTGTTACGTTAGCCATTGGCAGTGCAGGGCGCTTTCACAGAGGGTCTTGCATTTCAGAGGCTGTAGCAGCATACCAGAGAGGGCACAGAATATGGGCTCAAAATGCCTGGATTTGAAGCTGTTCGCGCCGCCCCCCACCCTGCCACGCCAGATTTGTGATGCTAAGCAGATCCCTTCTCCTCTCTGAGTCTCGGGTTCCTCGTCTGGGCCGTGAAGTTCAGACAGCCATCTCAGAGAGCCGCTGCAAGGGCCAAATGCCACAGGAGTTGCTTTGAGGACGTTGACGGACTGAGTCTTTGGTGCTTTATTGTTTTCAAAGCTTGCTCTTTCCGAACATCTCATCTGTGTTTTTGTAGCATAGACAGGTTGACCTAAGCCTCTCGAACTTTCCCGAAAGCCTCCTGCCCAGTCCCTAGGCCTAAGCGCTGAGCAGTGAGGGACTGATCAGGTTCCTACATCACCTCAACTGTGAGCTGCTCAGACCAGAACCGTGGCCGAGGGTCAGAAGCAGAGCTCCTGTCATCTGTTCAATGGCCCAGGCTACTCCGTAACCCTGGTTCCATGTGATACTTTTATCCTTTGGCCAGAGTTTCGTAATCTGCACCATCTGCAAACATTCCAGGAAACAATTCCAGGCTCATAAATTTGTGGGACAGTTTACACATGGAGCCCAATTAAATGATAACCTCCTGGGGCTTAGGGTCCTCCCTGTGGTCATCCCGTTCTTCTGTGCCTGGCTGTGTAGGGGCTGCTGGCCTGAGGCTGTGATGAGCCTGTTTTGGCCCTCTTGACTCTTTCCCCAACCCCTCTCTCTGGCTTTTTAGGATGGAAGGTCCTTGACCCAAAGTTTTCTGTCTCTCAAGTCTTTCCACGCAAGAGCTCAGAATCCTCCTGCCTCAGCTTTCGGTCCTCTGTAGGTAACTCCCAGGTCTGCCCCAAATGTCTAATCGGCTTCCTGCCTGCAAAATAATAGTTCACATGAATTCTGACCTTCTGCAAACATTCACTGAGCTCCTACTGTGTGCTAGCCCTGGGGATTCAGAGCGAACAAGGCAGAGGCAATACACAAGTAAAACAAAGACATCGTATAGTTTCAGTCAGGGGAGGAATGAAACATCAAACCAAATGGTCAGGGCGTGGAAAGAGTGGGTTGATGGATTGTCTCATCACTGAGAAATAACGAGGAGCACCTCTGCTGGGTCTGCAAGGAGGAAGATAAAGTAGGGCAAGGGCTCGGAGGGACGGCTGGGAAGTGGTGAGGGAAGGCTCCTCCGGGCACAGACCTCCGAGCAGACCCTGCCTGCTGAGAAGGAACTGGAAGATCTGGGGAGGAGGAAGCAAAATGTACAAGAGGTCCTGAGGTGGGAGTGAGCGTGGTGAATTTTAGGAACGGCTACTATTTATTGTGCAATTAACTACATGCAGAGTGATAATATACCTTCCAGTTACTCAGGAGGTAGGAGCTGCTCTGGTCTCCTTCCCTTTTGAAGGATGAAGAACCTGAGAGGTGGAGAGGCTAAGTAAGTAATTTGTCCACAGGCATCCCAGACCAAACAACTGGCGAGTCCGGCATTTCACCAGGTCCATTGGACCCCATGACCTCTGTTCTCTAGTTCTCATTGTGCCCTCTGCCTCCTTTGAACCCCACTCTCCTGATTACACCTCACCTCTTGCCTTCACTACAGCTCACTCCCAAGGAGGCGCCCTTTCCACACCTTACCCATCAGAGTCCCTTCCAAGCCTCCTCTGCCTGGTCCCCTGCCTGTGCCCAGCACCAAGTCAGTTCCTTCTCGCTATTTCCCCTCTGTCCCTTCCAGCCTGCAATTCCACCTGTTCCCAAAGCCTTCGGCCTGGTTTCTACCTGTCCTGTCACACACCTTTGGCAGAAGAATGGTCCTCATATGTGACTTCCTCACCATCCTCGAGTTGAAAAGTCAGTGAGTTTTGATGCTCTGAATTTCAAAGGAGATCAGGTATTTTAAAGCTTATTAATGACATTAAGAATGACCCCCTGCATTTGAGGAGGACAGGGAGTGAACAAGACAGTCACTGTTAATGTGTGTCCTGAAGAGGGTCCTGTGCCTTTAAGGACCAGAAACAGTGGGGGACGATTTTGAATCTGGGTGTTGCTAATGGCATTGAGGTAAGAAAATCGTAGGGATTTTAACACCTATCAGTGGGGTGTGGGGCAGTGGGAGAGGAGCAGGAACTGGTGAGAGAGGTAGATTTTATACTGTGTTGTAACAAACACTGGAGTTCAATCTCAACTGTAGCTTTTCTTCTCTATCTATTGTATGTGTCTAGAATAGTGAATGGCATATACTTAGCACACAGTGCTGCACACAGGAACTAAAATGTTAGTTCCTGCCCCAGGTCCCCATCCCCAGCAGCTGAACCTACAACACGTGAACCAAGTCTCCTAGATATGTATTTATTTCAAAGTTGCTCCCTCCCAGAAAGCGATATTTAAATGAAGCCAAAAAATAAATAGTGATTCCAAATCAGAGCAAAGGAGGGAATACATGAAAATATTGACCAGAATGTGCAGGGAAAGGAGAGTCTGGATTAGTGTTTTCTGGTAACTGATGGTGAACCAGACTCTCTCTGTTTAAGCCCTCGAGGTGATGATGGAGACTCGGGCTGGGAAGGTGGTGTGGGATATGGTTCAAGTCCCGACTGTGCTCATTGCTAGCTCTTTGAGGCGAGTGACTTAATCTCTCCACGTCGGAATGTTCTCATCTGTAAACTGGATCTAATAAGAATTTGTTCCAGGAATCTATTGCTATACAACAAACCACCCCAACACAATGATGTAAAGCAATGACAACATTTATCTCGCTCATGGATCTGTAGTTTGAACAGGGTCAGTAGGGGGTGATTTTCTTTGCTTCACTCACCATCACCTAGGGTGGCTTGAAGCTGGAATCATCTGAAGGTTCACTCACTCACTCGCATACCTGGTGGTTGATGCTGGCAGCCAGCTGGGGGTCTAGCTGGGCTACATGTGACCTCTCTGTGTGACCTGGCTTCCTCACCCTGGGGTGGCTGGATCCAAGGCGGAGCACCCTGCTTGGGGGAGGGTGGGGAGGGGGACCCAGCCGAAGAGGTATTGCTTTTACTAACCTAGCCTCAAAATTTACTTCTGCTATATCCTCTTCCTTAGAAGTGAGTCTGGAAGGCTGGCTTAAATAAAAGGGGAGAAAATTAGACACCCCCTTTTGACGGGAAGAGGGGGAAATAATCTGCAGCCCTGTTTAAAAGCACCCTATAGTTCCTGCCTTGTCAGGGCTGCCGTGGGGACGGAATGTGATCTGGCAGTAAAGCCCGGCGCTGTGCCTGGCACACACTTGCACGTCACACTTATGAAGTGTGTCATATTTCTGGGGAGCATGGAAGAAACGGAGGCCTGAGAGCTTCCATGGCTTGTTCAGACCCCCAGTGCGTGCCAGAGCAGGGATGTGCACTGTTGCTGGCAGGACCCTGCGTGGGTCCCCCAGGGGCTGGCGCAGGGCACCGGCACCCTCAGCACCGGGTGCGCGCAGTGCCATGGTGGGACAGGCCGTGCCAGCGCTGCCAGGAAAAGCGCTTGCAGCCTGAGGTCATCCGTCCCCCTTCCCCAGAACGCCCACCCCTCTTTCCTTTTTGGAAGAGGTCTGGGGTTGATAGGGGGAGACTGCAACTCTGTGCCTGGCCCTGTGTGCCCTGCTATGGGGATGACAAAGTAAGGCCATCGGGTCCACCTTCCCCAGGTGGTCATCAGGAAAGCTCCAGGGGGAAGGTTCCAGACAGCCTCCATGTCCTGCACCAGGGAAGTATCTCAAGTCTGCTGGCTTGTTCTGGAAGCTTCTGTTCTCCACTTCAGCCATTCACTAAACTGGGCTGACCTGTAGCTTTAAGGGCCTTCCATCCCACCCCACTCGGTGTGCTCGCTGATTTAGGGAGGAACGTGTGGATCCCTTTGTCTGTCTACAGGGCTTATAAAACATAAGCTGTATCTGTAGCCTGAAATTATATGTGTCCATAAAATATAATTTCTTTGGAAAAAAAAATCCTGACAAAATGTGTTTTAATTTTGCAATGGGAATCATATCATCAGTCAAGTTGAAGTTTATTCCTCCTTGTTGAAGTGAAGAGTACCTTTTGCAGACAAAAACCCGAGAAAGAAGTTAATGTAATTGAGCCACTACCTCCAGGCCTTTTAACTGGGATGTTCTTCCTTTTTCTCTCCCTCATATGCCTGGTTCTTACTTTTTTCCCAGTAGCAATTTGCTTGTTTTAAATTTGAAGTGTACGGAATGGAGAGCCGTTTTCCTCCATAGTATTACTTCTGTTTTAAAAAGAATTTATAACCTGCGGTGTTTATTTTTAAAGTCAAATCTCACTTATGAAAGTGTGAGAGAAACTCACATAGAACAGCAATTTCCAACCTGTGCGTCGCAAGAATTTTTAAAACACGCAATCCCTGCCCATTTAGTCGGGGTCACTGACCTCTTTTCCCTAGACTGTCAAACAAAGAAAAGACCGCAGCTGCCGTGCATTTGAGTTCCCACAGTGTCTGGAAGTCTGGTGCTGCACTTTGGGACCACCGAGGAAGAGTGCAGCCCTTTCCCATGAACACACCTGTGAGTGGCCCATGCGTCTGTCTGTGTGCGTGGGGTCCCTGTCTGCACCTGAGTGGCTGCGTTCCTGATCCTTGGAACACGGACATTCCAAGAAGGGAGAGAAGCCCCCCGCCAGGCCCACCCTCTGCTACCTCGGACAGCGCCCACCCTGCAGTGATTCATCCTTTCAGTGCGCATTCGTCCAGTGAGGGCCTCCTGTGCGCCAGGTGCCCTGAAAGGAGACAGGACTCTTGATCCTGATACAGCCACCGGGGGTGGAGTGTGTTCTGCGGAGAACGTCCAGAGAGGGCTCAGCTACCGCTCTGCCTCCAGCTCCTCACTCAGAGGCAGGTGCGCCTGCCCACACCCAGTGCAAGATGCACTGTATTTGCAGGAGTGCGAAGGAGACTGTGACCCTCTGGGCAGGCGGCTGAGCCCCCAGAGGAGTCCCACTGATGGGCCACCCTGTGCTCAGGGCAGGAAGGAGAGGGGCTGAGCCCGCTGTGAACTTCTGGATGTTGTGGGGAGGCAAACGCAGCACTCTGATGGTTCTGGTTTTATTTCAGCCTCTGTCCTTGACACTGTCCCTCTTCCCGCCTCTCTCCCATTTGGTCCCCATTTCTGTTCTGCCCCTCCTCTTCCCTGTCACCCCTGAGTGCTCCTGTGACAATTGAGTCTCTTTTTCCCAGCTGTCCCAGCCTCAAGGTCAGATCCCAGCCTTACCGTTCCCTGCAGGCTTGTAAGTCGGGACAGTTTTGAATTGGCCTCCGGCAGGAATTGTGAGTGTCCTCATCAGCACAATGGGTAAAAATACCCACCTCTGGAGTTCTGTGAGGATTGGCTGGGATAATGCATGTAAAGTGCCCCGAGCCCTGCCTGGCATGTCCCTAATACATCCCTAATAAGTGATAATAGTTATTAGGAATGACCAATCTGAGCAGCTTAGAGGGTGCAGGGGAGAGGGTGTCTTCCAATCAGTAGAACAAATGGAATTTGTTAAGTGTCTGCTGCTATTGCTGGCTGACACTCGAGCGCGTCACATGTGCTGGGCGCTGGACAGAGCAGCTGCCATTGGACCCAAGATCACACAGCAAGGAAGTGTGGAGGAAGCATTCAAACCAAGTGGCCCAACAGTGGGGCACGTGGCATGTGTGAGACCAGGACCCAGCCCCAGAGGAGCCTGTATCAGGTTGGTGTGTAAGGAACTACTATTCGTGTGCAGCCCGTGAGGGTGTCTACACATGGCCTTTTCTGTGAAGAGATACCACGGTATTCAGAACATTCTATCGCTGTCACTCTGCTGGTGTCCAGGCCTCACCCGTGGCCACATTGTGAGGTCCACGAAGTCTGTAGGGTCTCTAGAAGGAAGCTTGTGCTCCTTTCTTCCCAAGCATCTCACCTGGGGGGTCTCCGCTTTGTGCCAATGTTTGCACTCTGCTCTCTGCCACACCTCCCTTCTCAGGTGCTCATTGAGGAGGAGAATTTGGCTAATAGCAGGTTACAGGGTAGACCGTGGGGCCTGCATTTCCTGTTTGGAGTGGGATCCAAGCTCTTGTGTAGCAATGAATGCTGTGTGATGCAAAAAGTATTTATACTCCAGCAGAGCTCTCCATTTAAGCTGGATCTTCACTTTCCAAAAGGATTCAAATCACCCAAGCAAATCATCCTTCATTAATGGATGGACTACCAGGTTTGGACTTAGGGACCCTGGGTTCTCTCAAAGTGGGCTCACTGATCTTCACTGGAGGCTGCTTCCTCACTTCACGGGGAACGTGGAGGGGTGGGAGAGGAATGAGTGTGTGTCCCCTGCAGTTCTCTGTGGCTCAGGCCCCTGGTGAGGTTTGTGAGGGACAGGTGATCCTGTGTCCTTCGGATACGGCTGATAGAACATGGCGAGGAGAAGACTTGGAGGGCTATGGACACTTGAGGACCCCCATAAAAAGAGGAAGCAGATGTATTTGGGGTTGTCAGAAGGGTTAAATTAGGGCTATGGGTAGACAAGTTCCTGTTCAGTTGAAGGAGGAACTCTCTGACCAGCAGGACTATGGAAAAGGGGACAGGACACTTCCAGAGGTGATGATCTCTCTCCGCCCTGGAGGCACACAAGTCAAAGCTGAGTGACCACTTGGCAGGCCTGTCGTAGAGAGGACTGGATTCTCTGAGGGGTGTGTGTGCATGTGTGTGTGTGTGTGTGTGTGTTGGGTGACTTGTATTTGCCTCCTGTGTTTGTGGGTGGGTAGGGGAGCACATCATGTCCACATTTTATTATTTTTGCATGTGTATTTAATTTGGATTTGTTGCAATGAACAAGTATTGATTTTGTAACTAAAACATAGATGAAAAATGCACCTTGAATCAAAATCGCCTCTGAGTGATATGTCACTGAAGAAAGATCAGTGGGCTATAAGTCAGAAGACCTAGGAACTAGCCTCAGCCTCGCTGATCCCTCTCCATTACACTGGGCAAGGTACACTGGCACTCTTGGCCTCAGTTTGCGCATCTGTGAAATGGGAGGCTGTACTACATATGCTGAGCTTGGGCCTGTAACAGCTCTGATACTCAGGCTGGGCTGCCGTGGGGGTTGGGGAGAGAGAAAAGGAAAAAGGGACTTTATCAGTGCCTGTGTGTGATGGGGAGGGGCTAGTGGCAGCAAAGGGACGTGTGATTGGGCAGTACCGCTGTATTCCGACTCTCCTCGTCTCCTCGGCGCCCCCATCTGGAGATGTGTAGGAGGGGCGGCTGCATCATCGGTGTCCCAGAAGCTCCATGATGCCCAGAGTGCTGCTGGCTTTTGGAGAAGCAAGCCTGGGAGGTGGGCACTCCTGGCTTGCCCCTCTGTCAGCTTGTCTGTTCCCCTGACCACAGCTGGCTCTTCTGTGCACCATGCTCTGCCACCATGGTGTCGGTGACGCCAGCCTCACTTACGCTCTGGCTTGTCATTCCCCTGAGTCCTCTAGGCAGACCCGCTCAGGGCAAGGTCCCCTTTCGGGTAACACCTCTGCGCCCCACTCACCACTCTGTCTCTTGTCCCGGAACTTCCAGGCTGTGCCTCTATTCTCTAGCCTTCTGGGGGTCCTTCCCTTGCTTACTGAAACCCAGTTCCTCTTTGACTCTGGTTCTGCCCAGCCCCTTCATTCTAGTGAGACCCACAGTTCGGGATTAAGAGGCATCCTGCCTGTCTCAGCTGCATGGAAAGCAGCCTGCCTCAGCCTCCTGGAGCCCCCCTCCACCAGGGGAGAAGGATTTGGACCCTGTCCTTCACCCTCGCAGTTGGTGGGTGAGCAGCGCTTTTGGACACAGCCTCACCCCCTGGCAAACACCTTTCCTGAACCCTGGGTCACTGTTACATCAGTCACAGTTGGATGCTGGTCAGAGCACATTTCTTTCTCCCAGGGCTTTAATAACCCCGATCTTCAGTTTGCCTGTTGGCTCTTTCGTAATGTATCAGCCTCATAAAATGGTCACTTTCGGTTAAAAGATCTTATTTCTGCAAAAAGAGATGTTGAATCACACTTTCAAGGTTGCTGGCGAAATGTGATCTTTGAGACTCATTGGCCCTGGTCCAGGGCATGGGGAAGTGGATGTTAAGAAGATAAATTAGAAGTCAAAACACAGCTTTGTTTTCCCCTGTGTCTTAGGCTGAGTGTCTGTGATGAATTTTGCAAGAAGAAAAAAAAATCAGAACTCCCTCTCTCGTCTACACACCTCCTGCTACCTTCAGAAGTCAGATCCCGACCTGACAGTCAGGGGCACCTTATTCAACCCCGGATGGCCGTTTCTGTGGGCAGTAATGCGGGGGGCTTCCTTCTCTCCTACAAGACTCTGAGGTTGGATCTGCCCTTCAGCCCAGGCACTTCCAGTTCTGCGCAGTTCAACAGCGCTTGGCTGACAGGCTCGCTCTGCGTCAGGCACAGTGTGTGTGGATGAGGTCACAGAGGAACGTGACGAAGCTCCTGCCCGTGGAGTCCACTGGCCTCTGAGCTGGGAGGATGCACACACGTGGGCGGTGTGCTGCTGGGATGAGATGACAGACCCTGTGCTAAGCACTCTGTGTAGTTTTCTCATCGATCTAAGCTGTAGGCGCTAGGGTCAACTCCATTGATAGTGAGGAAGCGGAGGCTTAGGGAGGTTAAAATGCCCAAGGCCAGCAGGGGAGCTAAGCCTGGAACCAGGTCTGGCTCCAAAGTCAGCGAGCCCTTTACCCATGTATGGTACCACCCCTCCCAGCACCCAGAGAATCCCCAGGCCCGGTGGCCTGGATACAGAGAAGCAACTTTAGTTTGTGCGGCTGACCCCCCTTGAGTGCCAGGGGAGAGAGTGGGCGCCTTGTAGGCAACCAGAGGGACGTTGGTGTTTCACACTGAGGGACATAAAACCCAGTAGAGTGTTCTGAGCAGAGGGAAGACCACGTCCAGCTTACACATTACAGGATTCGCTCGGTTGCTGTTGGGCAGTGGCTGGAAGGGGCGTGAGGGCAGGAGAGCAGCCAGAAGGTCACAGCCTGGATCCTCACGGGGGTGCGGGTGACTTACAGTGTGGCTGTAGCGGTGGGGGTGGGACGAGTGGTTCCATTCTGCCTGTCCTTTGAAAATGCAACCAAAGTATTTGCTGACAGATGAGTTCTGGATTATGAAAGACAGTGAGGAGTTAAGGAAGACTCTCAAGCTTTTGGCTTGAGCCCGTGGGAAAACGGGATTGCTATTTAATGAATCTGGGAAGGCTGGAGAAGAAGCAAGTGTGGGTAGAAGAAAATGTGGGGGCTGGGTTTGGACGCACTAAGGGTGAGCTGCCTGTCAGCCCTCCGCATGGAGGGGGTTGAGTGTGGGTGTGAGGTTCAGAGTCCAGTCCTGATATATATATATATATAAATATTTGGAAATCACCCGAGTATAAATAGTATTTAAAACCATGACCTTGGGAATAAGTACAGATGGAAAAGAGATCCGTGGTCTGGTCTCTGGGGCCTCACGCCAACATTAAGATGTCAGGAAAATGAGGAGCATGAGGGAAAGATAAGGAAGGAGCAGCCAGTGAGGTAGGGAGAGAAACGAGCGTGGCTGACTTTAGGAGCCTACGGCTCCTCGCCATCCTCTGCTTCTTCCATCCTTCTCAGGCCTCTCGCCTTGAGCTTCACCTGCGGAGGTGGCGCCGTAGGACTCACCTGCGGACCACGTCACATCCGCTTCGGAGATGCAGGGTCCCGGTTCCGTCAGCTGTGCCGAGTGGGCAGCTAGGGGATCCTACGGGTTTCTGGCCAGGAGGAATCAGGACTACATAGCAGGGGGCAAGCCGCCTTAGACTAATTTGCTTCTGAATAGGAAGGAGGGCTGAGATTTTAAAAAATTTGAATTGCAAGGCAAGAACACATGGACATCTTTCAGGTTTACATCTGAATTGGAGGTCCGATCGTGTCCTAGAGAGACAAACCTGGTAACATTGCTGGGGAGTAGCTATGAAGCGTCAGCTCCTGGCTACTACAAAGTAAACTCTGCGGCTCCCGCAGAAAATGTCAGAAGGAAAAGACCGTTCTTCTGCAGCCTGAGCTCCTGATCTTCGATCGGGATGCAGCCTGGTGTCTTAGAAAGAACAGGTGATCTGATCTTGATTCGAATATCAGATCTGACCCTGGTTAATTGTCTGTCCAATTAGAGGCCCGTTGCTTAAGAATTCTGGCTGTCAGTCTTATCATCTGCAAAATGGGCATAATTTCTCCCTACCTGCAGAGACATTGTAAGGATTTAGTGTACACACAATACCTTGTTCATTGTAGGGCTTAGTTAGGGTTGGTTGGCTTTATTTGCTTTCCTCTAGTGCAGTGGTTCTCAACCTTCCTAATGCCCCGGCCCTTTGATACAGTTCCTCATGTTGTATGTGGGCGTATCTGCATGTGGGCGGACCCGCCTGGAGACGGATAGAGGAGCGGTGTCTCGGTTCCTAAGACCATAGGAAATATGTGTTCTCTGATGGTCTTAGGCGACCCCTGTGAAAGGGTCATTCGACCCCCAAAGGGGTCGCGACCCACAGGTTGAGAACTGCTGCTCTAGTGAGAAAGATAGGACTTAGGAAGGTTAAACAGTACAGCAGTGGGGAGGGGGGCAAAAGTAGGTTTGCAGTTGTGAAAACTCAAACAGAGCTTATTCTTGTATTATCATTTATTAATTACGTATTATTTTCCATATGAACAACTGTAAACCCACTTTTGCCCACTCCATATCCTGTGGGCATTACGTGTGTGCCTCAAACTCTGACAATAGTCCTTTCCCACAAGGAAGTCCTTAGCCCATTGGAGACACAAGGCTGCTTAGCTGAGAACATGCTTAAGAGTCCTGTGGTGTGAGGGCAGAGGGAATGATCCATGACCTGGGCTGAGCCCAGAAGGATGGACAGAGTATGGACAGGTGACTTGGAGAAAGGGAGCATCTCTGTGTTTAGTTCTGACTTCTCCAAGGTGAGAGAGTTGAATGAAAATTCAGTTAACTTTGAACTCATTCATTCATCCAACAGAAAATCATCAGCAACTCTGCCTGACAGGGTGCAGAGGTTCTGCCCTCAGGCGCTCCCAGTCCTGCAGGGTGCTGCGAAGTCAGGTGTTCACAGTACGGGGTGGTGGGTTCTCTGAGGGAGGCAAAGGGGCCACTGGATCACTGAAGAGAGACTTCTCATAGTGGAAACAAATATTTTTTTAATGTATCTTTATTGTTGAAAGTATTACAGATGCCCCCCCTTACCCCCATTAATTCCCTCCACCCTGCTCCTGCCCCCCCAGACCACCTTCTTCACACTATTGTCTGTGTCTATGGGTTATGCATATATGCATGTAAGTTCTTTGGTTAATCCCCCTCCCCCTTTCGCTCTGAGGTTTGTAAGTCTGTCCCATGTATCCACGTCTCAGGATCTATTTTGTTCATCAGTTTATTTTGTTCATTAGATTCCACATACATATAAGTGAGATCATGTGGTATTTGTCTTTCTCTGACTGGCTTACAATCCAGAGCTTCATTCAGTAACAGCTTTGGAGCATCTGATGGACAGTGAGTCATAAGGAGTCACAGGAAGGGGGAATGAGTTATTCTCATCAAAGGAGTGGAGATCTCCTTGTCATGTTCCAGATGGAGCCCTGGTGAAGGGCTTTGCCAGCTCCAGAGGTTCTGTCTGAGTGATGAGGAAGCAATGCCTCGGCTTTCTCATCTGTCCCAGCTAGTATCTTTCTCCAGTCTCCTGGAGTCACATTGGTCCCTCTGACCAGCCAGCGTGTATGTCATCTAGGGTAGTGCTGGGGAAACAACACAGGATTTGAAGCCGGGTGGATTGGTCTGAATCTCAGCATCAACCCCTGCTAACTGTGTGGCCGCAGGGCAGTTAGTAACCTGCCTGAGTCCCTTCCCCCAAACACGGAATGGGGGTAAACAATTCCTAATTCACGGGCCATTGGAGGATGAGGCTGTCACTAGCGTATACAGTGCCTTTGTGAGAGTTAGATTAGAAAAAGATACCCCTTCCTCAGGACACCTTACTGTCATCTTCCAGACTATGATGTGAATGGTGCCCCCTAGGGTTGTGCAGGATGAACATTTTCCATCGCATAAATGATGGCTGCTACTATTATATTCATTATTATCACCTTGACAGAAAATAGCTCCAACCTGACCTTTTGGTGGGTTCGTTGGATCAGCCTGAAGCCTGATTAATCAGATTTCATCACACAAGAGCCGTTCTCCTCTAACCAGCTGATAAATAACCCTGACAACAGGCAGGGGTGTGCCAGGAGCTGTGTCTTCTTATTAGGGCTTCTTTAGCACTCAGTGTCAGAGCTGAAGGTCGTCAAAGCGTTGGCCATCTCCAAATTATTGTGCTGCCAAAATAGCTCCTACCACAGAGCAGACTGTCTCCAGCCATTGGAGATCAAAATAGAGCCTAATGGATTTAGGAAGCAATCAATGCTTCTAAAGACATTTGTGGGTTGTAGCCCATTAAATATTCATTCTCTCTGTTTGTCTTTGAGAATATATTTTATATGTTAATGCATTATTGAAAGATGCTTGTAATGTTAAGTGACTTAAGACCCGAGCATTGAATGGCTGAATTTATTTTTCTTTGGGATATAAATGGAAAATATAAAGACAAAACCAAATCCCACAGTCCATGCTGGCAGCCATGAGTCACAGCCATGGAATCAAGCTGCACTGTTGTACAATGAAGTTGTTTTATTCGAGTTTTGATGGGCAAATAAATAACTTATGTATGGCATTTCCCACCTAATAAAATGTTTCACTGTCGGATTTACTGGGCACATTTATGAAATCACAACTGTGCAGCTCAGCTTTATTTGGCCTTAATGACATCAGGGCCGGGGAGGGTTGTGTCTGGATCTTCAATGTACAGACGATGCAGTTGAAAGAGGAGTGATCACAAATCAAAGGAAGCAAAGGCAATCCAGCACATGCAAGGAAAACTGTTTAAGATCGAATCAGAATTCACCTTCTAGACAGAGAGCATTGTAGACATTTGGGTTCCTGTGAGAGTGGGCATGGTATACGCTACAACAAAAGTACACAGGGCATACCAGCCGGTGTGGCTCAGTGGTTGAGCATCAGCCCATGCACCAAGAGGTTGCCAGTTCAATTCCCGGTCAGGGCACATGCCCAGGTTGTAGGCCAAATCCCCAGTGGGGGGCATGCAGGAGGCGGCCAATCGATGTTCTCTCTCATCGATGTTCCTCTCTCTCTCTCTCTCTCTCTCTCTCTCCCCCTTCCTCTCTAAAATCAATAAAGAAAAAAAAGTATGCAGGGTGTGTTCTTGGTATGTTTCAGGGAACACTACATGCTGGGAGGATGATTTACTGTACTTTGTAGTGGCCACAGACCACACTGAAAATGTAAACTATGGTGCCATATACTTAAGAAACGGTCACATTCACATGCACACAGAATTGTTCTTGTGCGTCCCAAAGGTCCTTCACCCCACGTAAGACTGGTGGGCTCCTATCTGGTCCAGCAAGCTTGTTTTTCCCTCCAGAATGCTGAGGCCCAACGAGGCGATGGCCCACTCAGAGCCACACAGCCCCTGATGCCGATCTGCCTCTCTAGATGGGGGGACAAGTGTTACCTTGCCATGGAGGAGTGTAGACTCAAAAGCAAGACTGCCTTGGTCCATATCCTAGGTTGGCTGCTTATTCATGGTTTGACTTGAGCAACTTATTTATCTTTCTGTGTCTAAAATGTCTTCATGTGTAAAATGAAGATAATGATAGCACCTACTACACAGGCTTGTTGTGAATAATAAGTGGACTAATATACTCAGAGCTTGGAGCTTGAAACATAGTAAGCACTGTATAAGTATTTGTTTCTATCTTTGTGTGTCTAGATCAAGGTCCCTGGCAATACGTTTTCCTAACTCTTTGTAGGTTTCCATCTCAGTCTGTCCCACCTTCATTGTGCCTATAATGTAATTTATATAACTTTAAAATTATGTTCACTGTTTCTTTGTTTGCTTATTTATTTTTGGTCTATTTGAGTGTCAGTAGATACTGCTTCATCTTCAACACATAGAATGGCTACTGGCACATAGTAAGCCAGCAATAGACATTTATTGGATAACTGAATGAGTGAATGAATGAATAGGCCTTATTATTTGTCCATGTAAACTCATGTGATTGAGTAGCATCTGCCTCCCCACTACACAGATGGTCTCCAAGAGCATCCCTTCCACAGTTCTCTCCACCCCTCAGCACTGCGCTTGGCACGTTGTAGGTTCTCAGTAGGCATATGTTAGTTGAGTGTGTGAATGCTTTTATGGAGACTGGAGGGAGTAAGACTAACAGAGGGATTGTAGAGAGAAGAGAGAAAAGGAGAGAAAAAGGATGGCATTTAAGGTCCTACATTTATGCCACTCCCCGTTTTGTTTATTACCAGAATAATAGTTGGTGGTGGTTAACCACCTAGACTTTAGAGCTGGCTTCAGCCACTTACAATGTATGAATTTAGAGCAATGTATCTAACCTTTCTGTGCCTCTGTTTACCTATCTGAAATATGGGGTTATATCAGCATCTACCTTATAGGGTTGTTAAAGGGATGATGAGTTAATCTCTGCAAAGTGTTTAGAACAGTGACAGGCAAATAGTAAATGCTCAGTAGATGCCAGCTCTTATCATTTATGTGATATACCTCTCCTGTGGGGAGCTTAGCATCTCCTAGGGAAGAGAGAGAAACACATCAACAATTGTACTCTGGTGTAATAGAGGAGCTGGCATGGGGCATAGAGTTGGTACCTTCACCAGACCTGGACCCAAGGTTCAGGGATGTGGCAGTTCTCAGAGAAGGGGGCATAGAGTGTGTGGTTAGGGGAAGGGGTGTTATCTTAGATGAGGTGGTCAGTGAAGGCCTCTCTAATTCACATTTGTGCAGAGCCTGAAGGAGTGGAAGGAGGGAACCATGTACTCTCTAATGGGATACTGGTCTAGGAAAAGAAACAGTCATGTGCAAAGGCCCTGAGGTAGGAACAGGCTGGACCTGTTTAAGAAAGAGCATTTGGCCGGTTTGAGGAGTGAGCAAGGGAAGAGTGGGAGGAGATAATAGGAAAAGGGGATGGTCCAGGGCTCTTTGGCCTTGTGAAGACAAGGTGGAGAGCTTGAACACAGAGTAGGATGGAAGACAGAGAGTCTGGGGGCCTCATTGTTTGGGGCTATGGCCTAAGCTCTGCCAAGTAATTGGGCTTTCTTCCTGAGAGCTAGGGAGCCATGGAAGGATTTTAATCATGAGTGATGTGACTGGCCACTTTGTGTTTGACAATGGTAACTCTAGGTTGAGAGTTTATTGGAGGAAATGGGGGTCAAGTGAGGAGCTCAGGGAGTCACGGAGGTGAGAGAGGAGAGAGGCTTGAACTGGGGAGGGGAGCAGAGCTAATTGCATGCACCACTTCTATCTCCTTCACTACTGGCAAACTCCTCTCCTTCCCTGGGCCTCACCAGAGCCTCACCAGCGCCTCACTTGGAATGAGCATTGCCTTCTGAATTGAACTGTGGGTGAGAAAGACAAGAATTCAGTTGCTTCTAGGCCCACGAGGCCAGTAGTGAGAAAGGGACTTCCGGCCCTCTGTGGGTGCTTGCATAGATCAATTTCTGCAGCTCGAAGCCTAGGCCCAAAACAGTGAGACATTTTTATATTGTATACTGCATTGCAAATCAGATTATAGTTTTAAAAAATTAATGGCATCTGCCATTTAAAAAGAATTTAAATGTGTCTTTGCCTTTGCTCTTGGAAAACACTAGCTCTCAATTTTTATGCTAAATTGAGTGATCACAACCCAAGAGCTCAGCGATTTTGCACTTGAAACATTTACTCCGCGATTTATCTCCTTCCAATGAATTCATGATTAAATTGTAAACCCACACTCCTATTCAGCAGGGAATAGAAGAACAGAGGGTAAAAATGCCTTTTTTTTCCTCCTTTTTTAAAAGTTTTAATTTGGAAGTACGGTCTTCTGGCTGGTGTCAAAACCTCGTTGCTGAGCGTCTGCCTTCTCTCCGCACCGTCCACTGCGAGTTCCAGTTACACAGCCAGTGGACAAGGAGCGAGGTGGACCAAGGACAGAGGCAAAGGCAGCTGCCTTGTCCATCCTAGATACTTTGTCCCTTGTCCCTTGGAGAGAGGAGTTGGTATTAGCTGTCCTTAAAGCGCCCAGAGTCCCGATGCCTCTGAGTGGTCATCAATAAGAGACGTGCTTCTTGACATGTGTGCTGAAGCCTGCTGGCCTTAGACCGCCAGGTTCCCCAACGAATAGGGAAGCAGATGTTTGGGAGGTGCCTGCCAGGATATTGATAGTTTTTCACTCAAATTCTGACGTTGGACTGACTCCCTCCCCTTTCCTTTCCCACCTGGGTCTCGGTCCCCCTCGGTGATAAATGATCCCTTCCTTTCTGTAGAGAAGGAGTTCTTTTTGCAGTCAGGGCTGCGTTTACCCACAGATGGAGGAGTGAAGGCTATCACAAGGTTTGTTGATCCTGGAAACCCCTCCCTCTGCCCACTGCCAGCAAACCGCCCAACCCCTCTGTATACACACAGGTGCTTGAAAGCACCATCCCGTTGAAAGACAGCTGGACACAGTGCAATAAGCCAGGCCTCGGTGGGACGCTTTAGCCTGCCACTTCCTAGCTGTGGCTTTGGACAAGTGATTAAATCTGTCCAGGCCTCAGTCCCCTCCTCTGTAAAATGGGATCGGCAGTACTTGCGTTGAATGTCTGTGCACGTGCCCAGCACAGACTAGGGGTCGTGGGGAGCAGGGACTGTTCTCATTTCTCTATTTTTAGTAGGCTTTTGGGTGAAGGCATGTGGTCTCCAAAAAGAGCCCTGTAAAAATGCAAAAGGACTATAGAGGAGGAATGTCATATGATGTGGTTATCACCCCTGGCTACCCTGGTATGAATTGCTTATTCAATAGACAAGACAGGGCCATTGGGCCAGGGTAGGAAGAACGTGGCACTGGCACGGGGTGGGATATGCAGTTGATGCTGGGTACAAAGAAACAAATACCAGGAAGGAGCTACTGGGAGCCTGCGGGGCAGGCGGAGGTAGAACACATTTTCTCAACTTCTGGTGGTCTGCCAAGCTGGCTCGACGTCTGTGCTGTTGCCTCGCAGCTGGGGGAAGCTGGGGCCACCTGGCAGCCTGCTGGGCTGGGGGAAGTGCAAAGGCTGGACTCAGCAGATTGGAATCCGAGCGTGGCCACCCACAGCTAGGCGAGCTTGGACAGGTGACTCCATTTTTCTGATCCTCAGTTTCCTCATCTGCTAAATGAGGGGCCTCTCTAATGGGGTGTGGGAAGATTAAATAGTGTAAGTGGGGAAAGCACCTTGAAGATGACAAGGTGCAAAGCAAACCGTGGAGGGGAATGTTTTCCAGAAGAGCAAAGGGGAACACAGAGACAGCGGGCCACTTGCCTAAAGTCACAGAGCAGCCAGAACCGAGGCCACGGCTGTCCGTTCTCCAGGCTGGCCTGCGTAGATGCTTCCCGACAATCCTCCAGGTGTCCGTCTGGAGCTACCCATTCCCTTGGGACGGGCTCAGTCACCAGAAATCTCCCCTGTTTCCCCTCACTCAGCCTTTTGTTTTCGTTTACATTTAACCTAGCTTATTTTTCTCTTGTTGCCTCCCTGCCTGACCACCCTGTAGGAAGAGGGTCTGATTTGTTCCTGGCCCTTAAAACATACCCATAAAAGCAGCAGCAAGAACGTATGACTGTCTCAGGAAACGCCTTGGAATCACCTCTTTCCGCATCTGCTCCCATTTCTCTGGCACCCTCTCTCATCTCTCTGGCCCCAAACTTCTGCTTCAAACTCTGCCTTTGTCCACCTCTGCTCCCCTGTTTTGGAGTAACTTCCAAGCTCTCTCCTTAGGGATTTTGTTTCTAGGGTCCTATATGTTTTTCAGCTTTATTAACTCGTTTGATCTCCATCTTTTGGTGCCAGATGGATAATCATTTGGAAGGGGGCAGTGGGGGAGGAGAAGGGGGTCCTGCCCTGACCTTGGCAGGATGTGTGGCCCACTTAGGACTGCTGCCTTCGCTGATGTGCGATTCTTTCTCTGCATACTTATTCATTTTATAGACAGTTTTGAGCATCTGTTCCATGCCAGCCATGGTTCAGGGTACTGGAAATATCACAAACGAGGCAGACTTTGCCCCATGTGGAGCTTATAGTCTAGAGACAAGTAATGAGGCATCAACAGTACCACTGAGCAGGACTGTGCTGTAAGAGGCTGACAAGGAGCACTAAATCCCAATTTAATGATGGTCAGGGAAGACTTCCTGGAGGAGGCCAACTTTAGCTGAGTCATAAAGGACGACTAGGAGTTAGCCAGATGAAGGAGTGGAGAACAGAGTGTTGCCGAATAGAGGATGGCATGTGCAAAGGCCTGCAGGCGTCTGAATGAATAGGGGGGTGGGGGTGGTGGGGGGAAGTGTGGAATGGGACAAAGGAATTGTGGGAGAAAAGTCAAGTGGTACAAGCAGGGTCCACAACATGGGTTTGTACACAGCTGAGGAGTTTGGATTTTCTCCTGTGGACAATGGGGAGCCACGGGATGGTCGTACACATCACATTTGCATTCCAGAGAGACCCCTGTGGCTGTTGTGTGGAGGACGGAGCTAGCCCCTGAAGCTGCAGAGGGGATAGGTGATTTCTTTTTAGAGAACCCCACACCCACCCACAGCCCTCAGGGGCTCCCCCTTTCAACTTGCCACTTGAAAAAACCGCAACCGCCAGCCTGCCTTCCCTTCCTCTCTCGGAGTTCAGTGCGCCCGGGCTCTGTCTAATCAGCACTGGCTGGCTTAGCGCCCCTCCCGCTCCCGGCTGGGGCCTGATAATGCGTGTACTCCTTTGTTTCATTGTTCAAATATGTGTCTGCGATGTGGTTGGGGCTGATAAGTAAAGAAAATTGTGTAGCTTAACAGCAGACATTTCATGACCTCAGGAGTCCCTCAAGATGCATGCTCCCAGCAAATTGTCGGCAAGCCCATTTATCACCGGGCTGACCTGGGACTCGGTGCACATTTCCCTATGAAAACAGCCCAGCCAGTCAGTTCCCATCTGCCCCGGCACCACCATAATGAAGCGAGCTTTAACTAACCCTGGTACCCACTGAGCGGCCCCATCACAGTGGCCCTCGGGACGCAGACCCCGGCACGTGGAGTACAGCATCATCCTGATGGTGGTTCGTGTGGAAATCCAATACACCCTTGAAGCTTTATTTATTTTTGGCTTAGGTAATTGGATAGCATTAATTATTTATATTTCATGTTGCCAGGCAGGCAGGGAAAGGGCAGGAAGTGGGGAGGTTGGGAGAGGGACAGCCGACCAAGTGAGACCATGGCAGGCAGCTACAATATTCTGAACCTTGATTAAGTATGGATAAATAATTGTGTGCAGTCACTCCAAATAATTTTTGCCAGAAATATTTATGTGGTTTCCCAGAAACTTGGTGACTCCACCAGGCAAAATAACAATTTATCATCATTTGGAAAATCCCTTGGCCGTCCGGTTCCTGCTACCCCCAAACTCATTACACTCCGTAGTTGTGACACTAATGGTAAGAACAAACTGCAAGCCTTTACTGGATGCTTACCACGTGCCAGGAACTGTGATAAGTTCATTACCAATGCAACACTTCTTTGAACCTCACAACCACCCCTGAATTATCCGTTTAATTATTATCCCAGTTTTACAGATGAGAAAACTGAGGCTAAAGAGAGTAAGTATCTTGCCCAAGGTCACAGCTCGTCAGGGACAGAGCCAGGGATTGAATCTGGGCCTGGCTGACTCAGACTCTGCAGCCTCTTTTTCCCGAGGATGTTAGGACTCCAGACTGAAGACTGGCACCCCCCAGACCCCGAGTCCCACCGGGGTTATAAGACGCCTGCTAGGATCAGGACAGGGGAGTGGGTAGAGCTCCCTCTTTTATACGTGGCTTTCTTTATGAGTTGTGAAGCTAAAGGTTACTATGTTAATTAAATGGGGGGAAAAAGGGGCTGTTGGAGGATCAGTGGCAAAGTGACTCCAATTAAACCTTTAATGAGTATATTAAGCCATGTAAATCACACGCCTTTTTTTTCCCCTTTGGGAACATCAGCTTCCCTTGGTGATCAAATCACTGACCCCCCCCCCTCCAGTGTCAGCTGGGGTCTCTAGGAAGCTAGAAAGATGGTGGGTTTAATCTGCAAGTGCAAAAACCTGAATGATGCTTGAGGGTCTATAAAAGAGAAAGGAAGAAAGAATCTCTTCTTCAATCGCTAGTGTTTTACTCAATGTGACTTCCAGATTTAACAAAGCGTGGGGACGGATTCAGGTGTTGTCCTTCCTGATTTTTCATTAACAGAGATTGATTTTCTTTGAAACTTTGAATCACTCCCTGTCACCTTCTAAGCGCTCAGCTGTGCTCTTGGGCGGTGGGCAGTATCTTCAAGTTCTCCCATCCTCCCATGACTGAGGTTTGAATAGCCCTGGGCTCCTGGAGGGGCCTTGGCACGGATGAAAGGGGAAGAAGCGACCCAGTGCTAGGGTCTGCTCCCTAAATGGAACGGTGGAAACTGAGCCCTGTGAGTCCGAGCCTCTGGTCTGTGTGATCATTCATTCATTCATTCATTCATTCATTCATTCATTCATTCATTCATTCGTCAAATCTTCACAGAGCTCCTGTGATGCTCCAGGTTCCATGCCCCAGGATTTACCATTGCCATTTCATTTAGTTTTTTCAAAAACCCTTGAAGGTGGATTTTATTACCCTACCCCCATTCTAGAGCTGGGGAAACTGAGGCTCAGAGAGGGTAGTTACTTACTCAAGGTCACACACATAGTCTGTTGCAGAGCTGGAATTTGAACCCAAGCCTAGTTGACTCCAAAGTTTGGAATCGTATTCGACCCTGAGTTGGAGAGAAACGACTGAGTGGAACAGGGCTCAGGATTCAGTAGAGCAGATGGGGGTCCTGGGGCCAGACTAGGGGCCAGGAGCTTTTCTCAGTGTCTCTCCAGGGCTACTGGGTACAGGAGACCAGACCCCCAGAGAGCCCAGGAGTCCATAGCACCTCTGTGCCCCAGCATCCTCTGTGGGGCTGCTTCCCTACCTCCCCACCCCCCTCCTGCCTGGCCTCAGGGGCTGCAGACAGAAAGGGACCTTCCTGAGTGCTGGGACCTTCCCAAGAGCTATGGAACAGTCAGGGGCAGCCGTGGCTATATTATAAAGGGGGGAAACTGTTTCAGACAGCTTCCGCACCCCCTCATCTGGGCCCTTTCATCTACTCATAAGGGACCTCGTTCCGACTCTGCTGGCTTCCATCTGGTCCCTGCCTGAACTATGTATTCAGCGCACACTCAGTAGTGCTGTGTGCCAGGCGTTATGCTATGCACTTTGTAAACACCAAAGCGTTCAGTCTCCATGACAGCTCTACTAAGTAGATATTATTATACCTATTTTACAAATAAGGAAACTGAGGCACGGAGAGGTGGACTAACTTATCCGAGGCCACCGGTTAGGACATGGCTAAGCCGGCATTAGAACCGAGAGGATCTGGCTTCAGCACGTGTATTTCTGACCAATGCGTGCTGGTGTTTCTGATAACTCCCCGATGCGACAGTTTCATTTCAAAGACATTTTTAAACACTTTTAGACATAGATAATGAAGGTTTACGGGGTGGGCTGCCATGCAGGGGGGTTGCTGTTGGGAGGCAGGGGCTTCGTGTGCCGTTCCTCGCTTCACACTTCAGACACGGTGGGAAGACCGGGCCTCCCTTAGGGCAGCCTTCCCTGAGCACCTGGTATGTACTAGGCACTGTGTTGGGGGGTGAGGACCTGGATGAAGAAACCTCTTCCCTTAGGACGTCATCGCCGGGTAGGGGACAGAAACCGGGACCGTGTGATGACGGCTGGGAAGGAGGGTCGGTGGGGCTTGCAGATGAGAGAATCGACTTTGGTACCCTTTTTACCTGGCTTCAGTCTGGCTCCATCACATGCCAGAGGGGCCTCAGTCTCCTCATCTGTAAAGTGGGAATGACATATTATTGAGCTCTCGGTTGTCTTTTAAACCTGGCCCAGCTCTTAGTAAAGAAGAGCCGGAATGCTGCCGCCGCCACCGATGAAGTTGGACGCTGATGGGACATTGTGACTTCCCAAAGACCCAGACAGCTGGAGTGGGAGACCAGGGTTCTGGACGAGAGCTCGTACCCGTAAGTGGTGGCAAAGGGCACGAAGGAGGCAAGCTCCGCTTACTAGTGGTTCCAGCCACCCAGAAATGTTCTGTTGGCTAGTCATAAATTCTTCCTGCAACTGAGGAGAAAGCTGCCGGGCTGTGCTCCCATCACTCACAACGTTCAGAGCGGCAGCTCACTCTCCCGTTGCGAGATGGTCTCTGGGCCCCGTGCCGACGTGTCCCCCACGGACAGGCCTTCCCTGCCGCGGGCAGAGTGATCTGTGCCACCGTGCTGTCCCACTGCTCTGTAGCGGTGCTGTGATCGGCAGAGCACCCACGTGACCCGAATGTAACTAGGGAAGCACGTGATCCAAACATGATCCAATCTTGGAACATCGCTGTATCCAAGGATTAACAATCAAAATTAAAATTTTAAAGTAATTAAATTCAAATTAAAAAATAACTAAAATCCATTACTTACATGTCCTGGGGGCACCAAAGATGCTCATCATAATCCACCCCGACGCTTGGCAAAAGTCCCTTTTCCCTGCCCTCCAATTTCCACGTATCCACTGCTCCTCCCACCCCACCCCCTCTGCCCCAAACCCCAAATCTCACTACACATAATGTACAAGGATTTTCTGCCTCTTTCTTCCCTCCATATGTTCCCGATTCCCTTCATATGTCTATGGGTTTAGTCCCTCCCCGAGCAAGTGAGACTCTTTTCTCTGCAATGGAGGGAATGGGGAAGTCGCAACAGCAGTGCAAGGTCCTCCTTCTCAGGAGGAGGTAAATATAAGCACTGAGACGCTTAAAAGTCAACACATTTGTGCCCCTTCACTCATAATCTTCCCTTCTCTCGACGGTGAGACCCTCTAGAGTGAGTAGGGACTGTGAAATCCATCCCTGTAGCCAGAGTTTCCAGAAGTGATGGGCAAGGAAGAAGGGCAGCCAGGTGTGAATATCTGTTCGATTTTAGAGCCCCCATTCTCAGGGCTCTGCTGGAGTCCCAGCCCCTCCCCCCTTTCGGCAATGAAGGGAATCAAGGACATGTGCACACAGCAAGTTGACATCAAATCTTCCTTCAGCTGGTCTGAAATTCCCACACCTACGAGTCTCCATCCCATGTCCCATTGGCTGTCGTTTTTCTCTGGCCAATCAGCGTAGTAGGTCTCAGCCTGGGTGTGCGGCAGAATCACCTGGAGGGCTGTTCAAGCCCCATCCAGAGTTTCTGGCCCGAGAATCTGAATTTTAACAAGTCCCCAGGTGGTGCTGCCGCTGCCGCTCTGGGATCTGCACTTTGAAAACCATCACATTAGCAGCAAAAGGTGCTTTGGCTCCGGACAACCTTGTCAGCTCGTTTGAATTTCGGAAGCAATTGAAAGCCATTGGGTTACGGGACATCTAAAAGACCTTCTAGAAACACGAATACATTTTCTATCCACATGCCATCAATAGCATTTCCTTCTCTTCCCACATGTATGAAGGGTCTTTCCCCTTCATTACAGGACCCCAGGGACACAGAGGACTGAGAGCTGTTTTTGTGTGAATGTGGCTAGGGTGTTTCTCTTCTGTCTCCTGTAAGTCTCTTTGGGCTTTCCGCCTTCTCATTGTGTCCCATTCATTATTTATCAAGAGGCTTTTAGCTCAAACCTAAGGTGCCCTAGGAATGTATTAAGGGATGGGGAGTGGGGCAGGGCGTGTGGAGGATGTTCTCTTCCATCGGGGTGAGAAGACGACCAGAGAGGAGACTTACTCCAGAGCACAGCCATGCCGCTGGGTCTGCCCTGCTTGGCACATTTTCATTTTGTGAAGCATCTTCACAACTGATACCTCATTTTGGGGGGTACAACATTTATGAGGCAAGAAGGGCAGGTATTCCTATCACAAACATAAAGATGAAGAAATTGAGGTTCAGAGAAGTGAAGTCATCTCCCCAGGTCACATAGCTTGTGGTTATGGACTAGAATTTGGAAAGGAACCCCGGTATCTGTTCTAAAACCTTCTTCTGACTTTCTGACACCAAGCTCAGTGCTTTCAATTAATCAGTTAGTCAGCCGATGACTTAACCTCTCAACTCATCAATGTTTATCCAGAGCCTCCCATCTGGGAGGCTGCGTGTTGGGGGCGGAGGATTGGCAATGAAGTTCTCCATGGTGCCTGCTGCCAGGGAGCCTACCGCCTAGGAGGAGGCTGGACACAGAGAGAATTACCGGCAGGAAGAGCATTTGCAAAGGGGAATGAGCCGTGCCGCAAGGCTCATGACACAGGGACTGATCACCTTTCATTTGGGGCCCAGATAAGGGTTCACTGAAAAAGTGTTGTCCAAACTACAACTCTTATGCAAGGATGAATAGGGGTGATTTAGGAGATGGGGGACAGGGATAAGGCATCCCAGCTAGAGACCAGCATATGTAAAGTCTGATGGCAGGAGAGAGTAGAGCATATTTAGGGAACTGAAAGGCTTGTGGATTTGGAGCAAAGCAAGTCAAGGGGAGAAGGGACTGAGGTGAGGCTGGAAAGGGAGGCAGCAGCCAGATCATGGAGGCTCTTGCAGACCATCAGAAGGACTCGGAGAATTTTTCTAAGTGCTATACAAAGCCATTGGAGAATGTGTGACAGGGGGTGATGTGATCAGATTTGCTTCTGTTTTGAGACTAGAGAGTCAAAGTAGTTGGGGAGACCAGTTAGACAGCTGTTATGGGAGTCCAGGTAGCAGGATGACAGTGGGCTGGTCTCAGGTGGTGGCTGCAGGGAAGGAGAAAAGGGCATGCATTCCAGAGACAGATGTTTGTAGAACTTGGTGCTTAATGGCATTTGGAAGGTAAGGGAGGTGCAGAGGTAAGATCGACACCCAGCCACTGGGTACAAATAATAGGAGCTCAGAAAGGGTTATGGATCTGACGGCAGACACAGGTCTTGAATGCTAGGAGCTGAGTCATGGAGGTTTGGGGGGTCAGTGGTGTTGTGGGGGGCTGGCATTGTGCTGGAGTTTGGCATTCCTTCCCCTTCTTTTATGTCCCCCGCCTGCAAGCTGCCTGCCTGTTCTGAACTACATTCTGCTCCTCTTCGTTGTTGGAATGCTGTCTGACAATTATTTGCTTTTTGGAAAACATGTAGCTTTCCTACTATCTCTAGAGAAAACAGCACTGCAGGTGAGCCCCATCAAAAACATTGCAGACATCCATCACGAGCCAATTAGAAAACGTGGGAAACGTGTCTGATGGGGAAGGATCTCATGAATAACCTTCTCCAGGAATGCACGTGAACTTGTTTCCCAGCTGTCTGCACCCATCAGGACCGCGAGAGCGGAGGCTGACAACCCTCCTTTCTGCACTCTGGTTGGTGTGAGGAAGGGGCCATGGCAGCGAGAGCTCCACGATCTTTCTCCGATGACAAGGAATGGAGAGTGGTAGACATGAACAGGCCACATTCTTGGGAATTCTCAGGGATTAATAGTTCATTCACCAAATACATCTTAGCAATACTTTGTACCAGTCTTAGTACTAGATGATTTGGGCGTGACAGAGGTAAGATCAGGCCCTGTCTTCTAGTAACTGAGAGTATAGTGAGGTATGGATAGGATGAGACACTTGAGTAGAGTGAGAGTTTCTTCAGAGCACAGACTGTTTCTGATTCATTTCTGCAATCCCAGAACTAGTACGGGGATGGGCAGAGCAGGTGTTCAGTAAAGGCTTGCTTGCCCCATAATTAGCCCCCTGAGGATGCTGTTGTCCCTGAAGGCATCGGCCACCTGTCTCCCTGGCCTCACACCGTAGGAAGCCAGAACTTGGGTGTGATGCTGTGGCTGCTGGTGGAAGGGGTCATCGCCTGGTGGGACCCTGCCCCTTTTGTGGTCTCCACCTCTTCATGCTCACCAGCCTCCTGCCCCAGACACTCCCCTTTCTGGCTGCATACCAGCTGGAAACCACGCCCTGGGTTCTCAGAGATCACCTTCTACCTCCTTTGCCCACCTGCTGCCGTCCAGTTCCCATCACACAGCTGCCTCCATGCCAGCCCGGCACCCATCATGGAGGACCAGACCACACAGCTGGGAGATGACGCAGGTCCAAGGCACACACCCACATCCATGCAGGGGGACAGGGGCCGAGACTCACAGAGCAAGAGATGAATGGAAGCTTAGAAGTCATGGAGTCCAGCATTTCCCCAAACAAGGCTTACTTGCCCCTGAGGGGATGCTCCTAGGTGTCACTGGAATGAACAATTTATACTTTAATTATAAATTTATTTTGTGGTGTATTAGGAGAGAATATAATTGGTGCATTCGATCCTTGATTTCGTGTGTGTTATTGCATAGGATGATGTTAACATTTTAAAAACTACTTGATTTAAAGTCAAACATTAAGTATTAGTATATGGGATATAAAATCATGAAGGTGGAATTTTGGGAAACACTGATCTGGCTCCCTCGGTTCACAATGGGGAAACTGAGGCCTGAGATGGAGGAAGAATGACATAATGATCCTGACTCCCAATGCTGATTTGCACTTGAGAGTTCAGTAAGTGCCTTAAGAGAGAGGCTGTCTTAAGGGAAAGACTTGCCCCAAACATAGGAGGTTACATAATGACCATCATCCCTTCCTACAAATAAGGGAGCAAGCAGAGCCCCTGCCACAGCAGTGGTGAGAACATAGGTTTCAAAGTCAGATTGACCTAGAGTCACATCCCAACTCCCTATTTCTTTTTTTTTTTTTTTTTTTGCTGTGTGACACTGTACAAGTCAGTTAACCTCTCTGAGCTATAGGTTCCTTATCTGTAGTGAAAAACCTTCCACCTGTATGACTGAGTTTATAAGGCTTAAAAGAGATGATCAAGCCCCAGGCCCGCAGTTGGTCAGTCTCTGTCCCAAGAGAGAGAAGGGGACTCGCTTAATGGAACGTATACAAGTAGAGACCCAGGACTCTTTGCTCCTGGTCCCATTGTCTTTCCTCTGAGGACCATGCCTCCTCATCCTGGTTCTGCAGGTCAGTCCTTGCTCCAGTGGCACGGTGCCGCTGGGAGAAGAGCAGTGGCGTGGTCTACCCTGACCTCCACAGGGCTGGCCTGGCTTCCTATGGCGAGAGCACCGGTGATTTTAAAAGGCCTTTGTGAGTGACTGTGCGGAACAGGGAACTGGGTCTGGCCAGCTTCATGGGCTGCCAAGCAGAGGGTGAAGCCGCCGCTGCCCCAGAGAGCAATGGGAAGCAGTGCCCCTGTGATGCCAACCCCAGCAGAGCATGGCCACCTGCCTGGGGTCCTGGGATGGGTGGGCATTGGCAAGCCCTGTTCCTTATCCAACAGGAAACCATCCATATGGCCCTTCTGGGGCTAAGCACAAAGGAGAGGCCTGCCCTTCGGTGTTTTAAACATTGGCTGGGAACTGCAGGTAGCAGATCAGCTGGGTCCCCACCGCAGCAATTATGCAGAAGATCGGAAAAGATCTGGCCTTGTCGGAATTACCCAGATACTTACAGTGTTTGTGATCATCTTCCCTTCTCATTCCCCTTCCCTCTCTCTCTCCTGCCTGCTTGTTCTCCTTCCCGCTCCCCTCCTGTCATCACTGATCCATTTACTCAGTAGCACGTCAGGGGCTTGGAGGCAGAGAGGCCTGAGTTGAGTCCTGGCTTTCCTTTTTAATATCAAATGGACCCATTTGAAATGGCCATTGTCGCACGTCTAAAATGGTCGAGAACTGTGTGCAGGTTACTTAATCCTCTGAGCCTCGGTTTCCCCATCTGTGATTTCCCTTGTTTCACAGGGTTGTAACACTTACATTATAATATGTGTAGGGTTTGTTTAGTTCAGTGCTCAACACATAGTAAATACTCACTTGTATTTTTTAAAAGGTGCAATATAGGCAGTGTCCTAAGGTTTACTTATTATTTGGATAGCCTCAGTGAAGTTGCCTTACCAAATCTTTCTGAATGTTTGTATCCTTAACTGTGAAATGGTGACAGTATCGACCTCAGAGGTTGGGGATTAGATGAAATGAGCTAAAGTGTGTTAAGTGCTGGTGGTGAGCCCCGGCCAACTGGTGGCTGTTCTTTTCCATTATTTAATTCATCTGTTCTACAGACATTTCTCAACTAACCCTGTGTCCCAGGCTCAGTGCGGGATGCTGGGAACACAGAAATGAATGAGACATGGCTATTTCCTTCAAGAATTTAGTGTCCAGTAGACTCGACAGGCAAGAGGCTTGTGGATATTTTGTGCTGTGGGGAAATAAATGGAGCCGCTAAACTGCTGGACTGAAACTTTGGGCTCTGTCTTAAAGTGGGGAGAGCATTTATTGAGCATCTACTCTGTGCCAGGTGCCGCATTCACGTCATCTCGTTTAGCTCTTGACGCAGTCCTACAAGGTAAGTACAATGGGAGGAACGGGGGCTCAGAGGCTGAAGTTACTTGCTAATGTCTAACTCCAGTGCTCATTGTCTTTCTACTGGACACGACCCCTCCCCCCCACCCCCCACCCCAGGGAGCAGAGGTGGGGAGGGAGCTGAGAGGTAGCAGTCCGATGGACTTGATTTGCAGGGGTTTCCTCTCTCTCAGGTACTCATGAGTCTGCAGGGATATCCGGGGCTGTGGAGACTTCTAGCAGTTTTCTCCATCTTGCCTGAGAGGGGCCATTTGTGGTTTGGAAATAACTGGGCACTTCCCTAGGGGATGAAGCTTGAGCTGAGAATCGTAAAATAGTATCAAGTCCATTTAGCTCCAACTCCCCTCCCCAAAGATGACATGTTAGTGGAGCACCCATGAAACCACAGAGCCCCCCACTTCCCGTTAAAGGGGTAATCCTAAATGGAGTTGTATGCTGTGCAGTGATAAACTAATGCTCTTAGAATTTTAGCTATTCATTGTATGAGCTGCTTTGACAGAGAAATTAGACATGCAGAATTTTGAGCTCTGGACTTATTCAACTTCTAATTAATTTTTGTGTAATAAGCCGTAAGCACATTAATATCAATGAGATACTTTCTGCAGTGTGGCTAACATATAGCTTTAAGAATCCAGGGGTATTGTTTCCCTCTTTATTTGTATTGAACAAAAATTACTTATTCCCTAAGTATTATTTTCTGGTTCTTGGGAGATGGGGCTAAAAGAGGGGAATTAAGTTTTCCTAGCAGGCTTGGGCTGAAACGTTGTCAGGGACATTTGAGGGTGATGGGAAGAGCACCGTGTGCGGCACTCATCAAAGATCTGACTGTCAGAAAGTAAAGAAGTGGTCACATGTGTCCTCCATAACTAAAGAAGCTGTAGAATTTGGAATGGGATTAGTCCAGTGTTTTTATAAGAAGATTTAGGCAAGAACTTCAAAATAAAAATATTTGAAGTATTTAGGTTAAACCAGAGTAATTTTGCTATGTCCAGATATTATGGGGTTTCATTCATTCATCCATTCATTCTACAGTAATTTGAGCACCTACTATGCACAAGGCATTCTGCTAGGCATTACCAGGTACACAAATGTGGAATGTAGCCTGTGTCTGGGACACCACAATTCGGTATAGAATATTTTAATATAAGGCATAGTGATAAGAATCATCATAGAGGTACAAATCAGCACTGGAATAATTCAGTGAAGAAGTTATTCATAGAAGAGAGATTAAAGATATGACTCTTGAACTGGACCTTTAAGGGTGCATATAATTTAGACACATGAAGAAGAACGGAAAAGTCCTTCTTGGAGAAGGGAACAGCCAATCCCTATCCAAGAAGAGTGGGGATAGGGTCACCAGATCCAGGAAAATAACAACATACTTTACCACTGATATACTTTTAATCATGGTCTGTCCTTCAAAAATGCCTTTTCCTTCTTCCAACTGCATAGGCCCTACTAGTCTCTCTTTCCTCTCATCTAAGGTCAGCCTGTTCAGATTCAGCTGGCTTGTCTTACAGGGACTCCTCCGAGAGCCAGAGGACTAGACAGACATGTAGCCAGTTGGTGATAGTCTTAACTAGAGACTATCAGTCTTAACTATCCGTCTTCTGTGCATTTTATGTGGTCCTGATCCTTTTATGTCACTGAATAATGGCCAAGAGACATACCTTCGGCAATGGGAAGTTATAGTGCCACTTCGATTAACTGCTAAACCTGGGGACAGGGCTGGTTCTGGACAATGGACGCTTATCCAGAAACCCTTTTGGTTTCAGCCCTTGTTAGTTCTGAGTTCTTTTTCTTACTCTAGTAGAGTGTAAGACTCATATCTGTTTTTTTGTTTGTTTTGTTTTTGATGATTGAGGATTTTAAAGGACCCCAGGCCTATACCTCTGCACATCAGTTCTTATGGCTCCTTAGTATTGATGTCAAGCCCAAGCTACCTACTAGAAGTTATTGTCCAAAGCCCTGAGGTGGGGTTGGTTTCTTACCTTTTTGCCTTTCTGCTTTAATGACAGAGGGAAAGAGGGAACTAGATAGCGTCCGAGTTACCGAGGGCTCTGATGTAGTAAGGGTTGATGAACTGAAGTCACACTGTCTCAGAGACATGCACTATTTGGACCTCTCCAGTCAGTGACTTTGAGTAACGGTGAAAGGAAACACAAGTTTGAGTTCGGAGAGACTCTGGGAATGTGGTTTTCTGCAGCATTTGACAGCTTCCTGCCTACCCTCTCCTTTTCTCCGTGGTTTTAGTCAGTGATCAGAGCATCCCACAAAACCAGTTTGCATCACAGTTCTAGATAGAAAGAGTTGTTTCTCCCCAAAGAAGTGCTCAGAGGGGTCATGTGAGAGGCATCTGGGATGAAGAGATGCTGCTGACAGACGCCACAGCAACCCAACTTTCCCAGGCCATTGGATGGCTTTCTTCCCCATCACCCTTCTCTGGGAATTCCTGCCGTCACAACCCGATACTCCACCAAGGACTCCATGAAGAAATAAATCAGGGATGATCCTTAATTACTGAAAAAATACTGGCCTTTCACTTTAATCCCTGGTTTCCAAAGATATTCCCTTGCCAAGGATAACAACATCTACCCACAAGTGGTTCCATTAACGAGGAGGGTCAGGGCAGCAAGAATCCTAGTGTCTCTCATGGCGAGCTTCCAAGAGCGGAATATGATTCTGGGTGTGGGGGGAAGGAAACCAAATACCCAGTGAGAACCTCTTGACAGTCTCAGAGCACAGTGTTATTTTCTGTTTTCTAATAGATTGATTGACTCCTCCCCCAACTACTGTGTTAGGAAATTTGTGTCCCTCTTGAGGTCCTTTCTGACCCCCCCAGCCCCACCACATTATCCAGGAATTTAATGATTTATGCAGTGCAAAAGGTCACACTTTCTCCTCTAATCCAAGGAAGAAATGGCATTTAAGGGGTTCACCACTGCTATTTCTTTTACACAGAGCAGCCATTTAAGACTGGTCTTGGCACCTCTCTCCCTAAAGAAGAAGATTAACGAAAAGCACAAATGAAATCCCTGGCATGGCATCCTGCTGCAATGTGATTGAGACGTCTCAGCCGCTGACCAGGACACCCTTGGCTTCCAAGTTTCTTTCATTCATTCAACCAAAACGACCCACATCAAAATAAGCTTTTCCTCTCATGAACCCAAGCTGCGGCTCCTTTGTTCGGCCCCTCCCTGCCCACATCTGTCACAGAAGGTCAAGTCCCGTGGCTGCTCTGGGTCTGTCTCCTCCCCTACAAGAAGAGATGGCGATGAGCTTGGGCTTTCTGAGGGGAAGATATGAGAGCATGCACATGAAACTGGGCTCCCGCGCGCTGAGCTTGCAATGGTGCTAGACTTTCTCCCTCCCTCGGGCTGCTTCTTCCCTTCTTCCTCTGTCTCAGTAGGAAACAGAAGAGCTCATGCAGCTAGGAATACTGAGGAAACCCTTTGATGTTTAACCAGAACCTTTGCCTAATTATTGGTTCAAGTTAAATGCCAATAGGACCCAAAGTTCTCGTTTCCATCTTCAGAATCCAGGTATGAAACTCCCCAGGGAACTAGTCACTGGGATATGTGATTGAAAGCCAGTGGCTTCTGGACTGTGGCACTAAGGAGTTGTTGAATTTCCTGGAGGAGGAGCTGCAATCTCCCACAGCCCTGCCAACAGTGTGTATTGTCAAGGCTTTAGACATTTGCCATTCCAACACATGGAAAGTGGCATCTCAATATATATTTTTAAAAAATTATGAATGGAGCTGAACACATTTTCAGTACTTAAAGTCACTTGTATTTCATTATTTGTGACCTGTCAGTTTATATCATTTGCTTATTTCTTATTGGGCTGTTGATCTTTTATTGATTTCTTTAAGTCTTTATATATTACAGATTATGTCTATGCAATATGAGTTGCAGTTTTCCCTCTAGTTTGTTGTTGGTCTTTTTTTTTTTTTTTTTTTGCTTATGGTGTTTTTATTTTTTGGTAGTCAGATTTATCAGTTATTTCCTTTCTAATTTCTGGATCCTGGGTCCAAATTATAAAAGCCTTCTGTATGCCGAAGTTATAAAAGAATTCTCCAATCACTTCTTTTTGTCATATAATAATTTCCTTTTCAAATATTGAAATCTTTGAGATCTTCCAAGTTTTTAATAAAACCCAGAAGTTAGATTTTTTGTTAAATATTCCGATTTTTAATATTGGCAACTAAATCAAATTACATACACATTATATTGGCCTAACAAAACACACACATGGACTAGATTTGATCTATGGACCCCTGATTTGCCATCTCCGGTTTAAGGCTGGACCATTGTCCTACCTGAAAATATCAAACAATTGGGTAAGGGCAGGTGTGTTGTTTCTAAAAGACATCTTCATTTCCATAGTTTCTTTCTCATCGATTCCCAGTTTGTCCTTTGCCCTCTGTCTCCCAGTGCCTTTGGCTTGGAAGGGGTTGTCTAGTGGCCAGTCCGGAGTACTGATCTCTGAGAGCCACAGAAAGTTGTGCCTTGGAAAGCCATCACCGGGCATTACCTCCTTGACACATTCAAGCCACTGTACTGCCCTGGCTGTTTTTAATTGGTTTTACACCCAAAAGGGTAAGCACTTAATCCTGGTATTACTTACATGGACATAGAGTTCAGATTTGAATGACCTGACTGTTTAAAAAATGCAGCTCATGTCCTTCTTCCTTTGAGATCACTGGGAGAGTGGTGCTACTCAACGGTGAAGCCCTGTGCCTTATAGTCACCTCTTCTCGCTGCCACTCACCACCATCTTCCTGTTGTAAAAATTCATAAGCAGGGAATCAGGGAGGGATGAGAAGGGCTGATCGGCAGGACTGGTAAATTATGAAACGTGCAGAGATGTGCAAACTCGTAGTTGGCAACCACGTTCCCACGCGATCCTTTCTTGGTCTGTGTCAAGAAAGCTCTTGCCTTCGAACCTTGCCTGGTGTGCAGTGTGAGGGGCACTTGGAGGCAGAAGCCAGGGGAGGGAGGCCTTCCTGCCAGCCTGACCATAGAGCTAGGGAACTCAAAATTGGATGTCTTAACAGGAGCGGTCTCCTGGGGGGAAAGGGGCAGGGAAAACCCAAGTGGCTCTCCATCCTTTTCCATCTGTTGCACAGGCTCGTGAACCCCTCTGTGAAGCCTCCTGAATCTCCAGGCACACCCAGACTTTTGCCTCCCTCCTGGGGTTGGGAGCTCAGTGAGCACAGAGCTGGTGGCTTCCAGATCCATACCCAGCTCCACTCACGGCTCCTGGCACAGGTGTGCCGGGTGAGTGGAAACTTGTGCCAGTGCGTTCATTTATCTGGCAGTTCCTGGCACCGCCAAGAGGGCCGGGCCTCCATCTCTTCTCAATCAACCACTCAACAGACCTTCACTGAGCTACTACGAGAGTGCCCACCGGGCTTGGCAGAAAGAAGGCTGGTCCTGGGTCAGCAGATTTGGGTCCTGATTTTGACTCTGCCATTAACCCATGGGGAGACCTCAGGCAGCTGGACCCCAGCCTCTCTGAACCTCAGTTTTGTTGTGTGTAGTGTGAGGATGGAGGACTACGGCTCTCCAGGGCCTCGCCAGCTCTGCTGTTCTAGAAGTCTGTTGGTTCAGAGATTGTAGGGAGGGACCCCTGTTCAGTGATGCAGACATTAGCTGGGCACCCCCAAGTGCCAGACACTTTTACATCGGCATAAACACTTTCATTTTAACCCTCAAAACACCTCTAGAAGGTGAGTATTGTTATCTCCATTTAACAGGGAGGAGTCTAAGGCTTCGGAGGATTAAGTCCTGAGACCCCGCAACCAGCTCCCCAGTGGCCTGGACTCAGCAGGTTCGTCGGAAAGCACACGGTTTTCTCGCCAGCGCCTTCACTCACACTTCCCCGTCGCTTGGTGACACTCATAGTTTCCAGCCCCTTTCAGGCATTAAAAAGAAGTCTCATCTCGAGTTTCTTGAACATCGAATCCAAGTTATATCGAAAACTTTAATTTGATATGCAATTTAAAACTTCCTCCGTCCGGTGAGCTCCAGCCTGGTGTGTGCGCAGGGAGCCACGGGGAGGGAGGAGGAGCACCCTCTGTGCCACCACTGTCCTTGCACCCCTTCCCCGCCTCCCTCCCTTACTCCCCTGGTTCTGGCTCCTCGGGGTTGGGCAGGACCCGGGACACAGAAGCTGAGGCTTCTTCTTGCAGCCCACGCTCTTTGCACTTCTTGCTCAGCTCTCCAGTTTCCTTTGTCAGGGAAGTTTCCTAAGGTCGCCTCTTCTGTGGGGCATCTGCTGGGTCCTCTGAGCTCCTCTGGCCTGCCCCACCCCTAACGTGGACCAGGCCCCACCCCCAGCAGACCTCGTTGGTCCTGCCCCTTCAGTCCCTTCTCCCACAGCCTTCTGCAGCTGGGTCCTTTTGAGACTCGAGTCCAGTGGACTTCAGCAGGTTCTCTGTTCCAGCGGACAGTGCATACTTGCCTGCTGAAAGGTGAGTGAGCAGCTAACCCTGGCCGCCGAACCCTAGCCCCTGCCCGGCCATCACAGCAGCCTCGGCCCTGGGCGGCAGGGTTCATTCTACCTACGTTCCCAGAGGCAGATCCAGAAGTTAGAAAGGAAATAATTGATGAATATGACTACGTAAACATCAGAAATACCATACACAAAGTAAAACAGACCAACAGCTAGGGGGAAATTGCAAGTCATATTGCACAGATATAATCTCACTCCTGTCTGCTCCATTAACACGAGGGATTCATTTTCACAAGTTTCTGGAAGTCCGCACACATCCATCTAAGGAGGTAAGAAGCCAGTCTCCCCTCCTGCCCGGTCCTCAATCTCTGCATGGTCCTGGGGCCCCTCAGGTGGGGGTGAGGGTAGAAATCATCCCCTTTCTCTCTCCCCTTCTACCCAGCCTGAACAGAAAAGGGGGCTCAGATCCAGCTTTGCTATCTTTCAGGAGGAGGCACCGGAATGTGTCAAACATTCTCTGGAACATGGGCTATTTGTCACCCACTGTCTTTAGTTTGAGGTTTTAGCCAAGATAAAGACACAGCAGGGAAAACCCTTCCTTAGCCTGTTAAACTTGGACAATGCACATCTGCCTTATTTTAGCTTTATTAAAGACAAGGTAGACAGGTAGGTGGAGGGGCATCTCAGCTTCTGCCTGGAAGCTGCCAACAGCCAGTTGCATTGTTCCCTCTGCCTCCAGTGGTCTGATGGCTCCAGGGATAAACAGCTCATCCCTTCCAGGCATGCTGGGTTGGTGCTGGCTAAAGCCCGAAGCGGGAAAGGGCACAGCGGGCTGCTACTTCCTGGAGCAAGGAGGTCAGCAGTCATTTCTCCAGCTCTTTGCTGCGCTTAATGACTGCTGGAGCAGCGACAGGGCGAGGGAGTGTCCCCATGACTTCAACTTGCCCCAAGAGGGGTTGGAGGATTGTGTATTCTATGCATCTCGATGCACTGGAAAATGAGACCCATCCCTGAGCACAAAAGTCTGAGAGAGGCCTGGCCTCCCTACTTTTCAAATGATTTTTTGTTTCAGAAACCATTGTCCTGATGAACTCTTACCTGGAATTTAATCATGATAAACAGTTTTTCTGGCCAAAGTAGGGCTGGGTGCTGACTCATTCTGCTTCCTCGTTTTGTGATTCTGCTGAGGCATCGAGAGCTGATAGAGAGCTTTCAGGCCTGAGAACTTAAGATGCCAAGATGAATTGTACGAGGCAAAGATTTGTACGCACAGGTGCAGGTGGCGACGTGCAGCTTAGCAGCAGCCTGTGAAAACATGACCTTGGGATTTTTCAAAAACGGGGAGGCTTACCGTGTGACGTGGCCGTCAAAGGCACTGATGAGCTTGGATTCGTGAACACGATTCAAGACAAGGCGAACCAGTACAGGCCCATCTTGCTAGAGACCCTTACAGAGTTCCTTCTGTACCAATGGCTGCCCTCTGTCCTGTGGCCCACCCCTCTCCTCTCTGTGGATGGGTCAGAGGAGGTATTTGAACTGATCTGTGGGCTGGCCAGTGGCCGATAGGACAACCTGCTGGTAAAACTTTGCAATACGGGGTTGATGGTGCTTAAGTGAAAAGATCAAGTTCTCTCCCTGTGCAAGTTTTGAATTTAAGTCATAGAGAGTATTTGGGGAAAAGACCGCAAACCACACACTCACAGAGGAAGCAGGCAGGAGCAGCTAAAAGGCATCACGGACCTAAGGAACTGCAAGCCAGGAAGGAGTAAGCGGATGATGAAGGCGTGAGGACGCTAGGGCTCGGCAGCTGGTGGGCGGGGCCAGGAGCAGCAGCAGTCCGGACAGGCCTGGGGTCCGTGAGGAGCAGGTAAGGTGTCCCAGCAGTTAGAACTGCACTGGACTCAGGATCACCCTACAGTTTCAAGACATTTTTTGGTGCTAATCCACTCCAGGGTTTCCACGAGGCCCAAGTTCTTGCTTTCTTATCTTCATTCTTCTCTTCCCAGTAAACCTTAGTGGAGCTGAGGAGAGCCTTACTGTCCTTCGAGGCAATTCACACTCCATCCAAAGAGCCCAGCTCACCAAGAACCAAATGTCCTGAGCGCACTGGATGTTAACCCCATTCCTCTCCCTAAGGGTCAGACTTGTAGCCAGCTCCTGGCCCTTCGGTTTTCATAGGCCATTGATGAGCTGGAATATGTTCTGAGGAAGGGTCCTAAGAATTATGTTGTATGGAGGAGAGAGGGCTTTGGGACAGAGATAAGAAAAAAGATAAGTGTGTATTTAGCCTGCAATTCCGTCTTCTAATGCTTGAAGGGTCAATATGTAGAGGATAGGATTGCATTTGGGGGGAGGTACCTCCAAAGGGCAGATATGGGACTAAGGAACAGAATGTTTCTGGAGGTCATTTCAGCTTTCTAACTACAGTGCTTCTCAACGCTAGAGTGTGTTACTTTGTTAAGTGGTGAGCTCCCCATCAAAGAGGGTGAGCAAACAGTTTGGGTGCTCCATCTGGAATGCTCTTAGGAGATTTCAGCATTTGATAGGACAGCAACAAGGTGATGCCCAAGAGCCCCCACAAGCCTGAGATGCTTGGATTTGTTATTTCTGTGCCTTTTAATAGAAAACACAGGTCTGGCCCTGCTGACCTGCCTAAAGGGAGGGAATGGAACTTGTTGACTATTGCTTTTTAAAACAGTTTGGAAGCAGGCAAAAGCAAATCTATTTTCAGAGCAGCAAATGCCAACACAATTTATATCAAAACCCCCATCTGCTCAGCTGAAAGGCAGCATGGACCAAGCATTCTGTGAGCTGGCAAAGCGTTTGCTTGTTGAAAGAAATTAGCTCCACGGGGACTGCCCGATTAGGCCCTTGAATCTAATTGGGGACTTTATATTAACTCCTTGCAGTTGTGACCACTGTTGGCAAATCGCATTTCCCCCTGATTCAGAGGCAGATTATTGCTTTTCAAAAAACCTGAAACCCAATTGAAACATTGAAGCTATCTATGCACATATAAAATCTATTAGAAAAGAGTTCTCAGAAATAGAGTGAGTAGTGCTATTATAACAGGTGAACCTTGCAATCTCAAAGGCTTGCCCTGGCTGGTTTGGCTCAGTGGTTAGAGCATCGGCCTGAGGACCAAAGAGTCACCGGTTCGATTCTGGTCAAGGGCATGTACCTCTGTTGCAGTTCGGTCCCCTGCCCTGGTCAGGGTCATGTGGGAGGCAACCAATCTGGCCAATAGGCAAAAGAAGAGAAAGCGTGAAGTTTTCTGCAGGAGGTTTAGGTGTCAGGCCTGGAAGTGGCGTTGGTCACTTTGCCCACACTCCATTGGTGGAGATGAATCCCGTGTGGCCTTCCTTGCATGAAAAGGAGACCAGAGATATGCCAGAGAAGAGAGGAGGACACAGATGTTGGCAAACACCAGTGGCCTCTGTCATAACAAACAGAAGAGAGGACTTCCCGTGTGTCTCAGCAGATGGATGCTAAAAATTTATCGGTGAAGTTGGAACGAGGCATATGATTTTCTACATAGTAGGTGATCAGTGGCTGTTGATAACATGGACATCAAAGATAGTAAGGCATCTTGGTCCCTGGAGGGAGGAAGTGGCATTGGGGGTCATTTCTGTGCAATTTATAATGGAAAAAATAAGCAATTTTCGGAGAAGAATTGAATGTTAGAATGGCCAATGTTTTATTATTGATGATTAGAAAAGAAGAATAAGAACTTGGAAAGAAGGAGAGTGAGGAGGTTTGCAGTCCAGCCTTAGGAAGAAGAAAGGAGCCGAGTTCCCACGGGAAGCACGGAATCCTGGACTTAGGGGAAGTTATTGTGGGTGGATCACGGTGTTTTACCCCTGTGTTCGGAGCACATTTCTTCTTCAGCTCCGTCAGAAGGCAGGTTCTGTTTTAACAGGTCCTGAGGTGTTTTCCTATCGTGTGCAGTCAAATTATTCTAGACTGGGAGCTGGGAGTCAACACCTTGGCTTTGGTATAAATGAGCCATCAAATATCAAAAACATACTCATCGATCTTATACATGGAGATATCCATTGTCATTTGAATCTCTCATACTTTTATGGTCAAAAGAAGCACAGGAAAGAAGCAAAAGACTGTGGGGGACTTTTGCAAGGTTCTTTTCAGCAAAGATAAAAAGGTCCTTCATGTTCTCAAAATCTGTCCTGACTTCTCACGGTGGTTCCCCGTCCTCCTAAATCTTGATGGTACCAATGTGTTGGTGGTGGAATGAAGTAGTTGAGAGGGCACAAAGGGCAGCAAGGGCATTCTGGATCATGTGATCTGTCACAAAGGAGACTGTGACCATTCATGAAATTAACCTACTGCCATCAACTCTCATTTAACTGGGATGTCTAAGATTTCTAAGCTTCAGGTTTTTTGAGGCTAACCAGAAAAATCTTGTATTTCCAATCATTGCAAATTTGTCAGTTACTCAAAATCTACCTTCTTTTCAAAACATGTGGTGAGTACAGTAGAATCATTGCTTGATGAATGAGGATTTTACAGTGTCTTGGGGTCCCCTTTCTAACTATTTATTCCTATCAGAATCAGCCCTCTGTACAAATGATAATTATACAGAATTGGCTTGTAGTACCACCCCCATACTCTACCATCCGCTCATCTCTCTTTTTCATCCTCTTCCCTTGTATCTTTTTTGTACCCTCATTTTCTGGCAAAACTGACTCTGAGAAATATTGGAGACATAAATATTAGGGACATAAATGAGAGCAGTCCTTTATACTTTAGGGTGCATTCTTTTTTTAGGCAGCTGAAACTCACAAATAGGTCATATACCAAATGTCTGTTTGTGAGTTATTGTATTTCATCAAATCTCAAATGCCATTGGTTGTAAAATTCACTGTGATTTTATGTACCTCTCAGAAAAAAAAAATTACTGCCAATAAACTATGATTCAATATATTTTCATTACTTAGAATTTTTCTACGTATTGAAAGAGTTCTCTTATACTTTATTTAGACATAGCTTTCCATAGGATCACTCTTGCCCATGCATGAAAAAGATGGGCAAAACAAATTGAAGAAAGTATTTCTAAAATGTCTCTAATTAGAGCCTGAGATTTCTGAATCACTTTTGAGTCATCCGTGTGTATGTTTCCCCACATGATATCATTTTCTGTCAATGCCAATATAAGCGTTGGTGATTTCTTAAATGAATTCCTAAAAGAATGAAGAGCCGTTTGTGCTAGGTCAGTTAGTAGCCTGCAGTTATGCAGAGTGAGCCTACTTTGGACCCTTGCTTAGCCTGACCTCTGATGCGTCACCACCCCATCCCCTGTCCCATGACCACTTGATTCTTGGGGCTCAGTCCTTCATTGTGGCATCATTGTGCTTTAACGTGTCCCACATGCCCTACATGGGTCATCACTTTGATCTTTACAACAACTCTATGAGGTGGGTACAATTACTACCCCATTTTACAGCCAAGGAAACTGAGTCTTCAAAGGTTAAGTAATATGTCTGAAACATAACTAGCGGCAGTCCTTTCAGCCATGATACGCAGGAAGTGAGGGGCCTATGAGGAGCACAGGTTTGGATTCACGCAGACCTGAACTCAAATCCTGTCTCCAGCCCTTATCAGCTATGGGATCGTGGGAAAATGATTCCATTTTTCTGAGTCTGTTTTCCCAGCTATAAAAGCGATGGTGATTACATTGACCGCACAAAGAGCCTGTGAGGTTGGGATGGGATAACGCTTGTAGGAGGCCCGATGTGGTGCCATGTTTGCTCCTGCCCTCACCCGTGCTCACTCACCTGTCTGGCCCTTCATTATTCAAACACTACATAATCAAGAAACACCTTTTCTGAATGGATGTTGTGATGGGTGTAATTTCCTAGGCAACTGAGGGTTAATTAGAAATCCTCTCTTGTCCCAACCCTTGTTAAAAATCCTTACAAAATGTCAGAATTCATTTTTCTTACATGTGGCGAGCATGATTTAATCTTTGATTCGTCTGAACATGTGTCCTCATTACCCGGGCCTGCAGGTATAGCCAAGAATGATGTAGGATATTGAGAATAACATGCAAATTGGTTTAAAAAATTAATACCAAATGTGAACTTTTAGAAAAGTAATCTACCTTTTTGCTCAGACCTTCAGCAGAATGCCTATATATTTTAAGTAATGTAATTGAAGGCAAGCTATTAGAAACATTCTGTCGTTATAAGCAATTGCCACGCAAGTATTTGTCCAATCATTTATTTTAAAAAGTTCATTCAGCACCTACTGTATGCCAGGCAAGGGGCTGGTGTACAAGGTAGACTCAGTGGCTGTCTGCATGAAGCTGCTGTCTGCGGGGAGACAGGCAGTTGGCAGGGGAAGTCCTGGGAACCGTGAGGAGCCACGGCAGGAATTCCAGCCTAGTCTGGGTTTGGTGACTGGTGAGGGTGAAAGTGTGATGGTGAGGACGAGGAAGGCATTCTGGAGGAAGGCATGCTTAACCCAAGAGCTGTAGGATGAGCTGAAGTTGGACAAAGGGAAAGGGTTTCAGTCATTCATTCATTCTTCCATTCTTCCCCCGGTCATTTCTTTGGCACCCTGGAGGCACTGAGTGGGTTGGGCCCTGCGCATGCACAATAAGCAGGTAATGGCCCCGGGCCTCAGGGTCCACTCAGTCAGTGGGGAAGACAGGCACATCGTGAAGTCAAGCATGGTTGAGGGTGAGAGAGGCACAGATTACAAAAGAGGGAGCAATAACTCAACTCAGGAGACACAAGAGTCAGGAATGACTCTGTAGAGGACAAGACACATGAACTGTGCCTTGTGCATGGTCTGTGCCTGTCTTGCAAATGACTGGACCTCAGTGTCCAGCTGACACACTCCTGGCATCAAGTAGGCATTCGGTGAGTATTTGGTAATTGACTGAACAAAGGAATGAATGGGGAAATAGTTAACCCTCCCCAGTCAACAGCTGCTCGAGTCATTTTCTTGTCTGTGCTGCGCACACATCTGGAAACACTTCCGCCTCATTGCAACTCAGGCCACATAATGTTCTGGATATCAGTATAGAGAAAACGCATTTGACCTTGCTGCCATGGAACCTACAGTGGAATGAGGAAGATAGGCATTAAATAACTAACCACACAAATAGTTATGTAATTAAACTGGTGACATGTGATACAAAGATGTACCGAGTGATGTACAGGCACATAAAGGGGCCAAGGAAGGCGTTCTGAGAAATTGCTGTTTGCACGAGATTCCAAAGGGAAGAGAGGGCAGAGGAGCAGCACGTGCAAAGGCCCCAAGACAGAGAGGAGCAGAGCGTGCTCAGACACCACAGAAGACCAGTGTGCTGGGCCCTGGGGATTAGCTGGGAGAGTGGCCGGAGACACGGCTGGGCTCCCCATGTGAGGTCTCTCAGCTATGTTACAGACTTTCATCTTTGGTCTAAGAGTAGCGGGAGCCATTGAAAGGTTTTAAACAGAGAAGAAACGTGATCAATCACAGTGGCTGCTGTGAAGCCAACGGATTGGAGGGGAGCAAGAAGGGACAGTGGGACACACCCACGTGCACGGGACACGGCCCCCCGCAGGCTGGCGACGCGCTGGGTACAGACAGCCTCAGGAGCACGAAACTGAGGTCTGATTAAGAGAGGACTGAAGTTTCCACATTATTTCTTCCTAGTCTTTCCAAAGTGACCCGTCCCCTCTTCCTGCATTCAAGCTGACACTGGAAAGAGGATCATTACTTGCTATTTATTTTTTAACCACTTTGTGAAACAACAGACATGACACCTCTTTCACGGTGGTTATTCTCAGGGAGAGGATGTGGGTCACAGCAGACAATGTACTTTCTTCCCCGCCCATTTTCTCCCTTGGTTTCCGAGGGAGGGCTGAGGGCTGGGGGCTGAGGGGGTTCAAGTTGGGCAGGGGTGGAACTCCCCCTTCTGTCAGCCATTGGCTTGAAAGTGAGCATTAGCAGTATTCAGTTTGGTGTAGGAGCTCCCCTTGGACAACAAACGGGTCCTTATCTCATTGTTCCCATTAATAACGAGCTGTTAAATCACACTCTCATGCCATTTGCAGAGATAGCAATGTGCTGGCCTAATTGTGGCCACCCCATGCCCTGTCATCTTGATCCTCCTGCTAATGGCTCGGCAGGGAGCGGGGTGGCGGGGAGCTACCTGCCCGGGCCTGCCTCTCCTCCTGCGAGGTCTCCGGTTTCAGAAACAGGGGCCCTCCCGGCTGAAACCGAGTGGAGCTCCGAGGGCGCCGGGGTGGGGCACTGCGAGGGGAGACCGCAGACCTCCCGTCTGTGCCTTCCTTCTCCCCATCTCCCCAGAGAGCCTCTCAGGAATGCTAATGGCTGAGGGGGGAGCTGGCTCGGAGGCTGGCCTCCATTCCCCCCCCTGCGCAGCTCTCCTATCTGGCGTTTGCGGGCGGTGCAGACGAGAAAACTGCTGACGCCCCGGGATTGGGCCCGCTGATGGACAAGGGTAATTATGTCTGTGGGCTTGGAAGTCCTCAAAACCACAGGTGAAATGACTCACCCTAGAGGAGGGCTTTCCCCAAAGAAATGACTCTCGTGTCAGTAGTGGGGTAGCTAGGATGGAGGTGAGCTTCTAAAATGTGGGGTGACGGCTGTTCTCTCTGCTGCTGGAGGAGCCCGGCATTGGAGAGCTGGCCAAACTGGGTTCCCGGGAAGGGTGTCTGCAGAAGCCTGCAGAGATGTTGGGAGGTGGTGGCATCGCTGAAAGGGCCCAGAGTTCTGGTCCCACCTTGACACCAACTGGCTGCATGAACTTAGACAAGATGCCCTTTTGCTGCCTTGGTCCCAGAGTCCCAGCCTTTGAAATGGGTGTGGCAATCAGCTCTATCAAAAGTGTCATCCTCGCCCTCTCAGCCACCATCTTCAGGTGTGTGGCTCATTTCCCTTGACCAAAGAAGCTGCATGGGGGACTGTGCTGTGTTCCTAGTGTCTTGATTTCAGCTGCTCCTTCCATTGTAGGGGGAAAGGTGATCCCTTATGGGGTGAGATTGGAGACACGCTCCTGCCCAGAGGTCTCCCTGCCTCCCTCAAGGTGCCTGATATTCCCACGTTCACATCTCTTTGGAGAGGGAGGCCGGGTAAAGCGGTGGAAAGAGCATGAGCTTTGGTGGTGAGACGTGAGCTTGTGCATTCCCAGATCACTCTTTCTGAAGGCACCGTCACCTCCTAGTCCTGTTGCCACATGGCAGTCCACACTGGACAGTCCATGCTGAAGTGCTGGGCCAGCACAGCCTCCATCCCCTACCTGCTGGCTCTCGTCCTTGCTGGGTCACTCCTACCTGTGAGATGTGGCTGGAATGCCACTGCGTAGGAGAGAGTTCCTGGCCTCCTCAGTGCCCACCGGCGGGAGGGGGGAGAGGCAGGTGGGGACTGAATGATACAACGTAGAAGTAAAGGGAGTCAGCGCTCCATAGACGTGGGCCAATGGGAAGGAAGGAGCTTGAGGGAGATTGGCAAGTCCTCCCCACTCTTTCTCCCTGCCACGGACCAGTTTGTCCTTGCAAATCTTTTGGAGAAAGTCCCACACGCTGAGCAAACACACCTGCTACCTGACCTGCTGTGTCCCATAGCAGCTTGGGGGCAGCGAGGCATCTCACTGCATCCTTGTGCCCCGCTCCGCGCCCCACTTTCCTTTCCGCCTCATGACTTGGAAGGTGCGACCCCACGTCTGCACTTGGATTCCTACTGAAGCTCTGCTTTCTACCTGACCCAGACTGAGACACTGCCTTCGGCATTTGGATCTGCCACTCGTGAGCTGTGTAACCTTGTGCAAATTCTTCTCATCTCTTAAAATGTCCGTTTTCTTTCCTATAAAATAGGAATAATAATAATATCTACTTTTTAGAGCGTGAAAAGTAAATATAATGTCTATGAAGGACTTAGCACAGAGCCTGGTGTATATGCACAGTGGGTGCTCAACATGAATCTTTATTATTGCTGCTGTTACTGTTTGTGACAGAAATGGCCAGCTGTCCATCAAATACCAGTGCACCTTTTCCACCGTGAAGAGTGACTGCTGTGCCCAGCCAGGGCCCTCATCCCTCAGACCTTCCTTGCATCTAGGGAAAGCCTTGGGCCCAAGTTCTGGCCCATGGAATGTGGGTAAAGTGATATAATGCCTCATCCGGGCCTGGCTCATAAAATGCTCTTGTCCCCAGTTCTTGCTGGGGACAGCAGAGTGTCCATCACCCTGGAGCCATGAGTGCTGCAGAGCAAGGGCCCTGCTCACCGGCCCCTCCCCTCACATCACCACTGGACTTTTTATGAACAAGAAATGAACCTCTCTTGTGCTGTGGAGCCACTAAGCTTTTGGATTTGATCTGTTACAGTAGCTAGTGTCACCTTAGTAATTATACTGTTGTTGCTACTGTTGCTACAATGTATTGTTATTCAGAGTAAGACCTTCTCGAGGAGGCGCTCTTAGGCTTTTCAAGTGGTTAAGCTTGTGGACTCCAGAGTTAGATGCTTGGGTGTGAATTCCAGCGCCATCGCGCGACTAGCTGTACGACTTCTGGACGGAATTACTCTAACTATAAAATGGATCATCTGCGTAAGGAAGCCCATGTGAAGAGTAGGAGAGTGTCTGGCACAGAGTAAGTTCAGTACAAGTTAACCACCGTCTCCACTGTCACCACCATCACCTTCATCATCACGGTCATTATTTGTCATGGAGAACGGGAAAGTGAGTGGGTGGGAGGGAACTGTGGTCTGCCTCGCGTTGAAGAGGGCCATGGAGAAGATTCAGAACGTGGTGCGCAGGTTTGAGAAGGGCCGTCGAGCAGTGGGAAGCTGAGGCGATGTGGTTCTGAAGACAGGGCCGACCTCACAGTTGGGCGCAGACCAGGCCACAGTCTTCTGGAAGATGGTTCCCGTCCTGCTGGCCTGTATGCATCTCCTGAGAACATGTGGGTGGACACTGCCCTGGGCACTGGGCGGTGCAGCGAAGAAGAGGAAGTGGGTGAGAGCGGACCCTGAGCACCTGGGGTGCGCCAGGCCTGCGACTGGCAGTGGTAACTTGTTTAACCTTCACCACAGCCCTCAGGAAGTTCTGTGATGCCCACCTTACCGATGAAGCTGATACATGGGACTCCATGGAACGTGCCCCAGATCAGTAAGTTGTGGAGCTGAGACTTGAATCTGGACTGGGTAGACTCGGTTGTCCCTTGACCCACATCCATTCACTGAGGCTGATTCAGCAGAATTTCAAGAGGTAGAGGGGAAGGCAAGGAGTGTCAGTAGAGTGGTACTTCCCTACCGTTACCGTCAGCCGACACTGTGGCTTTGGGCAAGTCACTTCATTGTCTCTGACCCCCCCCCTTTTTTTTAATAAGAGGAGGAAGGGTAGGAAGGGAAGCCACATGTGCCAGGTGCCATACCGGATTCTTTCAGTAGAACAACTAACTCGTGATCTTTCCAGCAATATACAAGGTAAGTGACGATGTGGAAAACTGAGGCACAACGAGAGATTAAGATGAAGTCACTTGACCCAAATCTCTGTGTCAGGTGCAACTTCCTGGGTATGTGCATCAACGGTGTTTCTGTGGCATAAAGTCCCGACTCATTGCGCTTCACCACACTGGCACCTTGGAGACTTCTTCCAGCTCTTACTGTACTCAGGCTCATTTCTGTAGACTGCCTTCAGGAAGCAATGCAAGGAAAACGGCCGCTTGGATATCTTGCTCTACATCCACCTACCCTCTTTCCCAGCCTAAGGTAATGGAAATGGAGCCAAGTGCCCCACTGGCAGGATAGGATCAGGGTTCTTGGTTCTCTGGCTGATAATCTCTTTCTTCCATGCCCCCCCCCCCATAACATCCCCACTCCCATCATAGCTGTTGACTCCTAGCTTTCTCTATTTTTTAAAGGAGGGGGCAACTTAAATGCTAATTTTGCATCCTTTCTTCCCCCACTCCTAGTTCTTCTGTGTGTTCTGTGTCATTACCCAAGGCCCACCCATCACAGAGAGCAAGGCCAGGGACTGTTTGGGTCTAAATGGGAGTTGACACAACTCAAGCGTTATCTGCTTCAGTGGGTGGCTCCCCAGGGCAGGGAGTTTTTGGACTTGTAGAGGGAGGTTTCTGCTTCTTAATGAGCTGCTTGCGGCCTGCCAGGTGATAGCAGGGGTTAGCGATTGCTTTAGGGGATTTGATAACAAGAGTGAGGACTGCATCTCAGACAGAGTGCCCTCGCCTGCCACTGTCATCATTAATGCAAACAGCTAACCTGCTCAGGGCTGCTCAGGTCTGAGGGAGCCAGAGAGAGAACCAGGTCACTGGAAGGACAGATACCCTGTGGAATATGCCCATCCACATCTACAGACTGGAGGCTCCTTGACTCTCAGACCTGGATCTGTGGGGACAACTGTGTGAAACAGATGTTTATATATCCGGGGCCCGGTGAAGAGAGGGAGCAGTGTCAGCCCGGCTCCTCAAGTGTCGTGAGAGTGCTTCAGGCATCTGCGACTCCATTTCTGTCCAAGGAGAAGGAACCAATAGTGAGAAGAATAACAGCATGAGCCAGTGAGGTTGTGGCGCTGCCCATTGGGTCAGAAGCAAGTTCCATGTATTCCTTCCCCAGAATCTGGAAGGTTTTGCACCCTCTCGTTAGGACTTGGGATACTGAGACTCACTGTCGCCCAGAAGGCCTGTGGCAAAGGAGGGTTATCTTCCCTCCTATCCTGACCATGAAGCCTGTTCTAGGTAGATACACTAGGTGGGAAAAAGACACTGCAGTCTCCTTCTAGCCTACTCGTGGCTTCCCTGAGGCTGAGTGGGATGGTTCTCTTCAAAGCTTATCCGATAGATTCTCCATCAGACTGTCCTGTGGACCCAAATAACCATTGACATTTGTACCTTGCTTCAAGGCTTTCAAAGCATTTCCACTTCCCCTCATTTGAACAGCTTGTGTGGGGTGGAGGTTCAGAGCCTGGGCTCTGGAATCCGACAGAGTACATTCAAATCCCAGGTCCATCAATTCCTGGCTGAGACACCCGGACAAAGGTGCTGAACCTCAGCTTCGTGGTCTGCGAAGTGGAGCTGGTAATTCCTACCTCACAGAGGTTTGGAGGAGATGAAATGAGATGATGCTTTAAAGCCTCAGGCTCATTGTCTGGCACCTAGTTAGCTGCTATTATTATCGTTATTAATAACCCTTATAACATCCTGAGCTATGAGATAATGATCTATGAATTATTCGATGAAATATTAAGCATCCCTGACTTAGAACATAAGCTTGTTTCGTGGTCAGACACCATATCTCCTTCTTAGAGTAAGTCACAGGTCAATTTCTGGACCAACGAGGAACTTGGGTCGAAGTGTGAAAACGTCCCAGGAAGACTGCTCCTTATGTCTTCTTTATCCACAATGGTCCACGAACTGGTCCTTCTGCTGGATCCTGGCAGTGAGACACGAACGATGAGGCACCGTGCAGAACGCGTGGATCCAGACCACCCCACCTCCCTTTTCTCTCCTCTGACCAACCAAATGCCCTGCCTGACACCCTGGTTTAGCCTGAGCTGTTGCCCATCACAAGCGATGAATGATAGTTAAAGGCAATCAGTATGGCCTGGGTGCTACTTCAGCGCCCCCAGCAGGCCTGGCTGTCTCATCATATGGATTAGACTACCATCAGCAATATCCTCAGAGGTGGCCGCCATCTCCCTCCTCCCCAGAGAGGGACATGGCAAGGGCCCCCAAGGCCAGGATGCCCTGGGAGTTCTGGATCCTCCTGTCTGGTACACGGTGCTCCTAAGGGCGGCCATTTGCGATTCAGCTGGACAATTTGTTTGGTTGGACATTATGCTTTGTGCCCTGGGCTATGAGTGTTACGGGTATTCTGTGAATTTGGTCAGTTGCCTAACCTCTCTGGTCCTCAGTTTCTTCACATGTAAAAGGAGGCAACAGCCCTTACTTTATATTCTGAGTGCTAAATGCAGCAATGTATAGAACATGCATCTTATCTAGCATATAGTAAGCACTCAGTAGATACTATATGTTTTCTATTTTGTTCACATAGTGGTTCGTTGAATAAATAAAACCTCGTTGGAAATGAAATTAGGTCTGCGAAGGAGAGAGAGGGGAGCAGAGAGTCAGTCTGCCCTTTAAGAGTGATGGCTGAGGAAATAGAGCTATTTAGAGTGTGGTTATTTATTTGTAAAATAAACCACCAGGATTATACACAGTGTGGGGTTATTTTTTTCCAGCTGTGATCTGTAATTTGTATAACATGATCTATGGATTATTAAATTCACTTAGCCTTTGAGGAAGCCTGAATTCGAGCGATTATTTTTGCTTCTCCCCATGCTCCTTCCCCGCCGCGCCCCTGGGTCTGGTCAGCCATCCTGGACTTCGCCCCCAGTGCGGGGAGGTGGACCCAGCCAGGGGGGCTCTGTGCTGAGGAGAACATGCAGGGCTTTGTCCACAGGGCTGCGAGTGGAGTAGGGGGTTCTCGAAACAGGTCCCTGGAGAGGCTTCCGAGGAATACAGAGGCCTGGTTTGAAATGTGGGAGATGAGAAGTAGCAGCCACCGGCAGAATGTGTTGGTACCAACCCCGCAGGGAGGTCACTTCACTGCCTGTCTGTCTCCATCTTCCCAGGCGGGGACTGCTGCTTACAGGCCTGACCCCCTCTCTCCACGGAGAGCAAAGGGAGAACTGGGGTGGAGTGTGGTGGGTAGGGAGGCACGGGTGGGGGCATGGGATGGGTACTTTCTTATTGTTACAGTCTGTTTCCATGTTCGCCTTCCCGTCAGGCTGTGTGATCCTTGAGGGCAGGACTGGGCCATGGCAGTGCCCCCTGTGTCCCCAGTGCCTGGCACAGGGTCGGGCCCAGAGCAAGTCAGTGGTTGTGCTAAGAAAACAGTCGCGGGCTCCAGTGACTCCTCTTCTCTCCGCAATCTTCTCTCGCGTCCTGCCCTCAACCCTGAAGATTTACGGTGAGAACCAGCCAGACATCCGGAGCAGAGGGCAGCAGGGAGCCTTCTTTGCTTGTCTGGGACAGGCACGACAGGAAGGGATGCTGGCCTGAACGTCGTATCAGTTTCAGTTCACCGCTGGGACTTCATAGAAAAAGAACTAAGTGTTCGGAGTGGGGGAGAAAAGACCTTTGATGATGACAGCAAGGTCTGTGCAGGGAACTTAGCAGTCTGTTTTCTGTCACATGATGGGGCTGCAGGGATGGGTGGCAGTGTGGTATGTATGGATTTTTAAGAATCCCCTTCTGAGGCACATTGGGGTCACCCAAGCAGCTCATTTCCTTGCACATCATACGGTGATTTGACTCCCTGATGGCGGAGGGTCACTTGTAATCAGCGGCATTCAGAACTGCAATGTCACCTAATTTCCTTCCCCTTTCATTTCCCTCTTTATCAGTGTCGGAAGACCAGCTCCTCCGAGCCGTGGAGCACGGGAGGAAAACCATTTGGTGGTGAGAAAATGGCTTGGTCTGTCCTTTGCTGGCCAGAGCCAGCCCAAGCAAATCATTGGTTCTCAGTCCTGAAGTCATTTGTTACGTCCCGTAGCGCGGATGGCAAAAAAACTTTCCTAATCCGTTAATGGCTTATTCAGAGCAGCGCATAATTCAGAACCTCTGCTATTTCTCCGCTGACAAAAAAATGCCCCGCTAATAAAAATATTAGAAGCTGGCACCTTCGTAGTCTGGTTTGGACTTTTGAATTAATGCCTGGTCTCCTGAGTTTTTCTGGGTTAATAAGCTTCGTCTGCATAACCTGTGCGACTGTCATTCACAATGAAATCAAGCGGCTGGATTGGCTCGGGGGTCCGGTTCGGGCAGGGTCATGGTCACACACAGTTTCCACCAAGTGGCATTGATTCTCGCCTCGCGAGAGCAGAGTCATGCGTGTGATGGGCCTGTGCTTGGGGTACCCGATGCCTCCCACTGCAGGCGCCAACCCGCAGGCGGTTGTCTGGGCCTGCTGCGTGGGGTGAGGTCTGTAGCCATTTCTGAGTAAGGTGTGGACAGAGGGTCAGAGAAGATGGAATAACCTGGAGGCTTCTGATAGGAGTGGCTGCTCAGTCAATAGCTGCCCCGTAGGCGCTTCTCCAGTTACCCTCCTGTAATACACAGGGATGAAGAGCTTTGGCTCATTCCTCATAAAGGCTAACCCGGAGCGGGGAGAAGCTGCCAGGACAAAGTGACCCGGCTTTGTCTGCCCCCCAATCGTACCTGCAGCCCTCTGTCTCTCTCGTTTCGGAATTGAGTCCCAAGGCTGCTGTGTATTGTCTGTGTCTCCCCTCATTTCCTTGTCCCTCCCCCGTTCTCTTCTTTTATGACTCGCAGGTATTTCTAGAGATCTTCTCTCTCCCCCAAGCAGTACAGAACTCGTGGCACCAATGAAAGGGAGGCATATTGCCCTGCTTGCTCATCCACACCTCTCCCCACGATGCACCTTGTCTCTCTCCCTCTCCCCCTTTCTCCCTTCCTTCCTCCCGACAGGTGTCTATTAAGCACCTTCTATCAGTCAGCTCTGTGCTGGGCTCTCAGCAGCCAGTGGCGAGCTCACAGTCTGGAGGTGGAGAGAGGGATAAAACAACGGATTGTGCAGAAACTAAACTAGTTACAGGTGACTGGGGAGCAGCAGGGGAGGGCGGCGGGGCAGAAGAGCGAGGCGCAGTGAGACTGGGATCTGAAAGGCTCCCCTGAGTGCCTGTCTGTCTTGGCTGAGACCCCACTGGGCCACCAGCCCCTCCTCGTTTCTGCTGCTCCCGAACCCATGGGGGCTCAGAGAGCATCTGACCCAGCCTCGGGGCAGAGGCCTGGGCTCTTTGCATCGTCCTCCAACCACGAATCCAACCCTTCACTGATAAATCTTTTATCCTTTTTAAATGACTCCTTTAAGGTTTTGTCTCCTGCTCAAGGCCAGAGTCAGCCATTTAGAAAAGGGAGGAGAGAGCCCATTGGAGCCATCCGTCCTCCTTCCTGTCACTATTGTGCCTTAATTGAACCCCTTTATGTGGGGACAGGCCATTACAATCATTTTTTGTTATTAATTGCCCACCCGCTTATGCCTCTGAATAGCCTTCATGGGCAATTTTGGACACCACTGTCTGCTGCCGCCGGGGACGCAGATTCTTCTCCTGGACAGAGGCTGGCTCCAGCGAGTCAGGGGTACTGGACTGTGATTCGGTGGCTTAACGGAGGCAGTGCCACCCCGAGCACTAAGAGGGCTTGGGCTGGGGTCAGATGCAGGGCCTCTGTGGGAGGGGATGGGAGGAGCTGGAGGAAGGGCTGTGTCCCCAAAGGTTAAGCTGAACTACTTGGGGGTCGACCTGCTTACCCTGGAGCCAGTGGGTGTCTGTAGAGGGAAAGCAGTCCACCTGGCCTCTTAGGGTGGGGGCCAAGGCCAGCTGCAAACAGCTGTCTCAGCACCGGCCAAGAAAGTAGGTCTCAGGAGCTTTGAGGACATAGCCTCTCTGCAGCTTCTATTAAGGAGGTTGGGCGGCTCCTTCCAGCCTGTGACCTTGAGGGTTGGAGGACGTTAGTGATCACTATCATTACTGTGTGCTAGGCCCTGTGCTGGGGGCTTTCCGTGGACTATCCTAGACTGGAAGTTCCCGAGAGCAGGGATCCTGTTCTTTATTCATTTTGCGTTTGCTATTGACTGCTCACCACTTACCAGCACTATGCTGAGCTGGTAGGCAAAAGAGAGACAGCCACCCCAATCTCTGTCTCAAGGAGCTTACAGAAGAAAGGGTGTGACAGTGAAGGAACAGACCAGGACTTTGAAAATAAATTAACAGTTCAGTGCAACAGAAAGGAATGAAGGCGTCGGACAGCCCAGGATAACATTTCTGAGGAAGAAGCCAGCCAGGGGAGAGTTAGGATGTTCCAGACAGGGAACAGCATGTGCAAAGGTCCTGAGATGGGACAAACCTTAGTGCTTCAAGGAACAGAGTGCAGGCCCTGTGGCTACAGCAGTTCTCAAAGTGGATCTCGAGACCCATGGCATAGGTAACACCCAAGAGCAGGCCAGAAATGCAAATGCTCAGGCCCACTCCAGATCCACTGAACCACAGACCCTAGGGTGGGGGGCCAGCAACGTCCTGGTGATTGTGATGGGTGCTAGAGTCTGAGAACCGCAGTGAGCAAGGGGCCAGGTTGCCTGAGATGAGCCGGGAGCTAAGTAGGGCCAGAGAAGGTGCAATAGCAGAGTTCGGATTTTAAATACAATTGGAAGGCACCGAGCGGTTTTCAGCACTTGGGTGACATGATCTCATTTTCCATTTGAAAATGCTTCTGGCTGCTATGTCGGGCAGTGAAGCGCAGCGGGTGGACCATGGAAGATGGAAGACCAGTGGGGGCCGTTTCCCATGTCCCTAGCTCCTAGGACCACAAGCGATGCATAGCAGGCATTCAGTAAATATTTATCAAAAGAGTGATCCCATTTGAGAACATTATACATGGCATCCTCAAATTTCATTCATAGCATTTGCCACATGGAACTAAATCCATTGGGCATAATTGCTGGTGTGTCTTGCACGCTGCTGTGGTCTGTCCAGGGCAAGAGCAGGTGCCAGGCACGGTGCCCGCCACTTAGGGCCTCAAGGAATATTTGTCGCATGAATAATTGAATGTAATCATAGCATCTCTGTGAATGGGCATTATTATTAGTCCCATTTTACAGGACACAAAACATTATGGGATAAGTTTTCTTAGGACCCCCGAGTCAGGAAGTGTAGGGGCTACAAACAGAACCCAAGCTCTTCAGGACTATGTCAACTCCTCCCTCCTGTGTACCGTTGTCTTTATGTTTTTTGTTTGTTTGTTTGTTTGTTTTTCTTTATTGATTTTAGAGAGAGAGGAAGGGAGAGGGAGAGATAGAAACATCGATGAGAGAGAACATCGATTGGCTGCCTCCTGCATGCCCCCCAATGGGGATTTGGCCCGCAACCTGGGCATGTGCTCTGACTGGGAATCGAACCAGTGACCTCTTGGTGCATGGGTCAACGCTCAACCACTGAGCCACACGGCTGGGCTGCCTTTATGTTATTTAAGAACAATCACTAGTAGAATTCTGGGGAAATGTCTGTGCTGGTGGAACAGTCCCCGAAGAACGGTTCCCAGCCTCAAGCAAGGCACCAGATCCCACTGCATGAAACGGTGGAGGATATTTGGGGGCCTGCCGGGTTGCCATGGTGTTTGACCAACGGAAGACAGAGGCCTCTCCTGGCTGTGGCTGAGGCCTGACGGTGCATATTCATGGTGGGGCCAGCCTGCTAAGGGGGAAGGGAAGGAGGCCAAGCCAGGCTGAGCCACTGCTCCTGCTGTTCAGGGTTTGAGCACCTTGGGGGTGTGGCATGTCATCCACGCGACTTGATGGCTGCCATCAGCTCCTCCCAACCCGATGAGGACCCAGCTCTGGAAAACGTAATCCAAGGCTCTGCTTTCACAGGGAGAAAAAGGAAAGTAAAAGGTAGGCATTTAAAGGATATCTGCAATACCCGGTGCTCCTGGGGTATTCCCCAATGCAATCCGCAAGCCCCGCAGCCCTCAGGAGCACCCAGGCCGCGCCAGGTGCCACGCTGGACCCGCAGACCCCGCTGCAGTCACCCCAGGCACGTCTGCGGGATGCCCACCACGCAAGCAGCTCTGACACAGATGAAATGACTGGGGCTTGGAGATCAAATAAGTGACTTGCCTGACTTCCCAGCTAGAAGTATTAGAAGTGGGACTGACTCCAGAGCTCATGCCCTCTGCCCCCCTGTGCTGTCCCTGTGGAGCGAGCAGTTGGCTGTCCTTTCCCAGGACCAGGCTCTGCTTTACAGCTGAGGTCTCCTGTTCTGCGGGGAGATGGACGGGAGGCGAGTCAGAGACGAACGCAAGGCCTTTTAGACTAGGAGTCCCCGCATCCCATCTCTGGTGTGCCCTTTCCCTTGTCACCTCTCCAAGACTCAGCTCTTCTGTAAAATTCAGTTGGAATCAGGTGACTATTAGGTTTTTTTCTTTATTCAAAGTAGTTACTGAGCCCTGGCCAGTTTGGCTCAGTGGTTAGAGTGTTGGCCTGTGGACCAAAGGATTCCAGGTTCAACTCTGGTCAAGGGCATGTACATGGGTTGCAGGTTCGATCCCTGCCTGGGTCGCGGTCTTGTGGGAGGCAACCAATCGATGTTTCTCTCTCACATCAATATTTCTCTCTCTCTCTCTCTCTCTCTCTCTCTCTCTCTCTCTCTCTCTCTCTCTCCCTCCCTCCCTCCCTCCCTCCCTTCCACTGTATCTAAAAAATCAATGGATTAACAACAACAACAAAATATTTATTGAGCTTCTTCTATGTACTAGACCCTCTTCATGGGTACATGAAGCAGACGACATCTCTACTCTGATAGTTTATATTCTGATGGCAAAGAAAAACTAGAAGCAAAACTTAAATAAGACAGAGGAGAAGGAAAGCCACACTGCCATCATCGTATTAGAGGAGTACTGAAGAATGCTATGAAGAAACCAACATAAAATGATGTGATAGACTGTCAGGGTGGCATGGGTAGGCTCATTCGGGTCGGGTGGTCAGGAACTGTTTCTCTGGAAAGGTGACTTGAAGGCAAGATGGAGCCAGTCCTGTAATGACCCAGGGACCCGCATGCCAGGCAGAGGGAAGAGCCAGCGCAGATGCTCTGAGGCAGGGCAGGCTTGGTGAGTAGGAGGAAGAGAACTGGGAAGAGGGCGGGGGGGGGGGGGGAGGTGGGCAGGGACGGCTCATGGAGGGCCTGGTTGGTGGTGGTAAGGAGTTTAGGTTTCATTTTAATTAGGATGGGAGGCTGTTTGAGAGATTTAAGCTGGGAATGACACCCTCTGGTTTGCATTTTTAAAAGGTCACTTGGGCTGCCACATGAAGGATGAATTGCAGGGCATCAGAGGGAGGGGGATAGGAAGGCCAGTCAGCCCTGCAGGAGGTGCTGGCCTGGGGGTAGCAGGCAAAGTGGAGGAAAGCAGATTTTATAACAAGTTCTGGGCAGGGCTGTACCGGGCAGAGGGGAGGACTGGAGAGGTGTGTGATGAAGCCCTGCTCAGAAGGATCTTACAGATCAGTGTCAAACTCACTTTTTACCCCCAAGGAATAATTATAGAGAATGAAACACAGGAGTGGGTTGTGGGGCATGAAATGGTCTGTGGGTGCAGAAGGAGTTAGAGAAGGAAAGGAGCTGGGGGTCCTCCCTTCCAGGCCACTCTGCCTCTTCTCTGGCTGCACATCCTACTGAGGGTTTAGTGGCAGACTTGGCACCTGTGTGCCAGGCATCTGGCTCTTGCCCAGTCAGCAAGCAAGGCCGGAGAAGAATGTCTGGAGGCAGCAGCCTCATGGGCAGAGAAGGCCCTAACGTGGCCTCTGGGTCTGGTGCTCCTAGCTGCCATCTGAGGAGTGGCTCATGCCTTGCTCCTGAAGCATGTGGACAAGAGGCAGCCCAGTGACAGCCACACTGCACCTGGGAGCAGGTAGAGCGTATGCTGGAGAGCAAGGGAGGTGCAAAGGTGGCTAGCCAGCTGTGGGCGCTCCCAGAGCCCCTTCCTACGGATGTCTGGTCTGAATGAAGAGGGAGCATTAGGTGAGGGGACCTTGCCTTAGGTGCACAGAACTCCCCCAAGCCTTCTTGTGTCAAAGCCACACATTTGTGTGAAACAAGATAAACCTAACCCTGCAAGTGCCCTGAAAAGTGCCCAAGAACACGCTGTGGTTCTGTGCCTCCTACAGGCAAGACTTAGGTTGTACCCGCTATGGACCAGGCACTGTTCTACGTGCTGTGTCTTATTTCACCCTTACAATGACCTTCAAGGCAGACTCTGTTACCACCATTGATTTATAGATCTGGAAACCAAGGCACGGAGAGGTTAAGATGTCCAAGTCTTGCAGCTAGTAAGAGGTAGAGTCAGGATTTGAACCCAAGAAATCTGGCTCCTGATCCCCCATGTTTAACCAGTTCTCTACACATCGTAAATGAGGAATAGAGCCCAGAGTCCTCTCCTGGCACACCGTGCTCCTTGGTCCGTCATCCCACCTTCCAGTCACCCCTCCTGCTTCTGAGAGACAGTCTTCCACTGTAGTTATGCCGCCAATGCTGAGCCAGGGGGGTGTGGATTCAAATCCTGCTCTAGCATCAGCTAGCATTGTGACTGGGGGTGAGCTACTCGAGCAATGGCAGGGAGGCTTGAGTACATTAGTGCAGGTGATGACGCGTGGTGGTTGGGGTGGGGGAGGGGAAATGATAGGAGATGAAGCTGGAAGGTAGGCTGGGGTCCTTATTGCTCAGGTCTTTGAGATTCCCAGGAGACTGAATTTCATCCTAATGGCAGGGAAGAGCTATATCAACAATAGCTTCCAGTTGTAAGGAGACTGTTACTTATAAGTTGTAAGAAAGTCCAACCCAAACTAGCTTAAGCATAAAGGAAATGTATTGCTTATGTCTCTGAATGATCCAGAGATGAAGGAGTTTCAGGCCAGGCTAGATCCAGGGGTGACATACCATGCCATTAAGAGCAGATCTTTTTGCATCTCTTCTCTGCAAGATGCATTCTCGTGTACAGTTTCCCATGGGAGGCAAGGTGTTTGTCAGTGGCCCTGCACTTACAATCCCCAGGAACAGAGAATGCTTCTGCTTGAGCCAGAGTCCTGGGATTAGCTCTGAGCCTGGGCTTGGCTTGGCTCAGGTTACTTGCCCCTACCTGAACCCATCCCTGTGGCCTGGGAGAGTGTGTTCTGATTGACCAGGCCTGGTCACAGGCTCACCCAAGTAGACTGAGAGGAGGACAGTCACCTCTACTACCAGGAGAAGGGCAAATACGACAGATGTCTCCATGGAGACACGCTCAAGCAAAGGGGTGCATAATCAGGCAGAATTTCAGGAAGAATGCCTCAGTGGTGGTATGGAAGATGGACTGGGCCAGGGTGGTGTGGGCAGTGCCTACTTGTGCTGGAAAAGCAGCACTGGGAACAAGCACTGGAAAGACTGTTTGGATCTAGACCGCGGATATCCTGAAGCGAGGCTAAGGGAGTGAGACTTTGCTCCCCAGGCACTCAGAAGCCATAGAATGTTTTATAGAGCACTGTAGCCCGAGTTGTTTTAGGGTGATTCATGCCGCAGTAACCTACAGTGTGGATTGGGAGTGAGGAGGAGAAGCCCTTCCAAGATTCTAATCAGCATGGTGTAGTGGAGAAAGCAAGAGGTTTAGACTCAGAGAGAGTAGCATTTAAGTCTAGTTCTTCTATTTTTATTTATTTTCAATTTTTTTCCTTTATTGATTTTTAGAGAGAGAGGAAGGGAGAAGGAGAGAGAGATAGAAACATCAATGAGAGAGAACATTGATTGACCACCTCCTGCATGCCCCCAGCTGGGGATCGGGCCCACAACCTGGGCATGTGCCCTGACTGGGAATCGAACCGGCGACCTCTTGGTGCATGGGTCGATGCTCAGTCCACTGGGCCACAGTGGCTGGATGAGTTCTTCCACTTTTAAATTGAGTGATCCTTTGCAAGAGACTAAACCTTTTTTTCACTTCAGTTTTCTCGCCTACACAATGAGATAAAGCTCTTGATCTTAAGGCGTATTGTGATTTAGAAAATTTCTATAAAGCACCTAACATGGTGTAGTCTCAGTGTGCACCAAAACTAGTTTCTTTTCTTTTTCCTTCTTCTTCCGGTGATCCAGGACCACCGCTGAAGAGTTTGAGAAAGTAGGTGCTGACTTAGAAAGAATGTGGACCTGGGCTTTAAAGCCAGAGACCTGGCTCAAATTCAGCTCTGCTGTTTATCAGCTTCGTGACCTTTGACAGTTAGTTAACCTCTGAGCCTCTTCCCTCTTCTGAGAAATTTCATTTACAGTCCTACTTTACCTAACAAATAAGGATCCGCATGTTGCCCTCCTGGCACATAGTGAGTGATCCTCAAATAGCAGTTATGAGAAATCATCACTAAAAAACTTCCTGGGTGGGGATTAAAGATGAACTTATCAGATAGGGGAATATCTCACCTGGCGGCCCTGGAGGAGAGATTCCCCCTCACTTGATGAGCGGAGTTCTTCACGCTTTTCATTTCCTTCCGTGTGCAATAGAGGGGATGAGCCTTACAGCGTACTTCAGATGGGATTCATCATTTCAAGCCCTTAGAATTAAATTCAGGTCTGATTTTCCAGGAGGGGACGATTAGCACTGCAGCGGCTTCCGTCGGCAGAGTTCAGGTGCTGTGATTGTGATTTGTAACTAGCACCTTCCCATTTGGCTCCTTTGCGGCCATCTGGTCCCCTTAGCGGAGATCTGTTTGGTTGGCAACTACGGTGCTGAGTAAATGCCACGGGAAGCTGAAATTTACCCGTTAGAACTCAGTGCACCATGGAGATTTCCTTCTCGGTCCCCACAGAATGATCATCTCCGACCCCGCCTGCCCCCTCATTGGTCCATTGCCAACACTCCTCCATGGGGATTTTCTAACACTATGATTATTTTATTGCCAAGAATCAGAGTAATTATGACTTGCAGAGGCATTTCCGAGGAAAAGATGAACTTGGGTTTATGCATAAATATATATGAAAGAAGAGGTTTGGGATTTGTGCATTTTATGTGGTTTTAGACAAGAAGATGAGTTTCGTTTCACTTAAAAATACTAATAAATTTCTATCCATTGCATAATTTGTTAGCAACAATGATGGTGGTGAAAGCTACCATTAATTGAAAACCTACTATGCAAAAGGTAGTGTGTTAGCACTTTGCAAATATCTCTCCCCATCAGCCCAACTCAGATCACTGTTTCTTTTCAAACCATTGCTTGCGATCTAGTAATGGGTCATGAAATCAATTTAAAGAATCAGAACCAGCATTTAGAAAATGAAATAGGATGAAGTAATATGGAATGGAATAGCAAATATCAGAGAGCATTGCAGATAGCAAGGGTAAGAGTTGTTTATGAACGTGTGTCTCAGTTATGGATGTAATGTATGTACGGGGTTGTGATGAAATGGTTGAGTACTAGATTACAATGAAAAATAAATTTCTTACCGTGGGTTGTGGTGAAAAGGTTTGAAAATAACTAGCCTGATTCAGTGGTTCCCAAGCTTTAGTATGCAGAAGAGTCGCTGGAGGGCCTGTTAAAGCAGGGTGCTAGACCCTGTCCCCAGAGTTTCTGATTCAGTAGGTCTGGGTAGAGCCTAAAATTTTGCTAACAAGCTTACAGGTGCTGCTAATGCTGCTAGTTCCCAAATGACATCTGAAAACCACTGGCCTAATTATCCCAATCTCATAGGTCAGGAAGCTGAGATTCAGAGAGAGAAAGTAATTCACCCATGGCCCACCGTTGGTAAAATTAAGAGCTAGGATTCAGACCCGGTTTGTCTGACCCCAGAACGGTGAACCATGCTGTGCTCGCCTTGTTTTTGGAAACAATCTATCTTCAGTGAGTGGATCTGGCAAGAATCACTCTCTGTACACTTCCTATGTGTTTCTGTGTTTTCCTTTCAAGTCCCATATAAATTGCCTGAAATAGAAGAAACTCGGTGCTTGCAAGCCGGACCTCACTGTTATTTCGATGAGGAATGGGGGGTGATTTGAACAGCACAGTCTGGATGAGAAGCCAGGCAGCACCCTAGCCTCCACCAGCCTTTGCAAGCCCGCCCTACCTCCCTCTGTCAGCTCCTCCATGCCTGGTGGTAGTTGGAGTCTTGATTTGCGCATGGCTTGCTTTCATAAAGACCCCAAGCAGGGAGAAAGTCCCACTGTTCTGGAATGTTCCCTATATCAACTCTGGTTCCAGAAGAGCCCTAACGGAGGCCAAAATGTGCCACTTCCTAGGCTGGGACACTGAGTACAGGATTCAAAGGGTACTACTTTCCTTCCAAGTGCTGAGTTGAAGAGCAGCAGCTCAAGGATTAAACAGAACTGGGTCCAATCCTGGGTGTATGGTCCTGAGCATCTACCGAACTTTCCTCAGGTCTTGATTTGCCATCTTTTATATAGGGCTAAAATCACCTATAATCTCGTAGGAATTTTTTTAAAAAATTAAATAACATATCTAAACACTTAGCATGGCACTTAGTACCTAGCAAGCCCTGAATAAGTAGTAGATAGCATAATCTTCATGTATCCACTCATAAATATCTATTGAGCACTTCCTTTGTTTCAGGCACTGTGCTATGTAAGGCTATAAAGCGGAATATGGCCCTGCCCTACCCCTGCGTTAGGCGGCTCACAATCTACTGCTAAACTGGAACACCTTCCTCCACTCTCCCATCCCGTGCCTGTGGCAGATACAGTTCATTGATTGTTGTACCATTTCACACTGAGCTCAGTAGGCAACTTCAGCATCCTTCTCCACACGGCAGTTTAGGCAGTGCTACCCAGCAGATGGACTGGGCAGGGACTACTAACTTTGTTGCTTTCTCTAGGTAGCGTCCCAAGAAACGGACAGTTACTGTGATGTGTGTAAATGCTGCCCAGGGGAAAATAGGGGTCCCCAGGAGCTGTGTGGGGGTTGCTCAGTTCCCTGGGGAAGCATGATGTGTAAGGCTTCCAGAAAGAGCTGAGTCTGGAAGGACAAATAGGAGTTAATTAGGTTTAAAGCAGGGGTGGTGATCAGGGAGCCGAGAACAGCATGCATGCATATACAATTAGAAGACAGACAGACAGACAGACAAGCCAACAGGCAGATCTCTCTCCCTCTCTCTCTCGAATCTCTATGGTTCTGGAAACAAGAGGGAAGAGGGAGCATTTGGGGAACAGTGAGGAGGACAGAGTGTGGGGAAGAGATATGGTTGGGGCTGCAATGGTAATGAGAACCCTTCGGGCCATGCCGAAGTCAGGGACCATCACTGTGCCCCTGGGACCCGGCAGGGGGTGTCCCCAACTCCCCGTGAGGGGGCTGCCTTGCTGCTGCTGTGCTGCACCGGGAGAGAAGGCTGAACTGATGTGGATTAACCTGGAGAAAAGAAGTCAACAGGCAAGCAGTGCTCCTCCTCTGTGCAGAAACCCCTGAATCCACGGGAAAGATTTAAGGGCTAATGGAGGCATTTCTCTGTTTCGTACGGTGGTAATCCGGGTCCCTCCGGATCATGCACAGAACCTGATTAGTGCTGGGCCAAAGCAGCCCAGAGCACCCGTTTCCATCATGAGCTGACTGCAGGCTACACTCTAATGGGATTGTTTGTTAAGAAAAAAAAATAAATGCCATCCCTGCTTTAAAAGAATGTCCTTCTCACCGAGCCCGAGCTCTGTTGCTATTGTGAGAGGATGAGGGTTTGGAAAAAATATTTAAGGCACACTCTCAGGGGTGATTGGCTTTGAATTTTGGCTGCAGAAGTTCTTGGTTAATAAGCTGTAGAGTTGAGGGAGTAGGCAGGAAATAAAAATGGATATAGGGAAGTATCCCACTAGTTAGAGCAGCATGAGGCCAAGAGGCAGCACCCTCTCAGAGAGGGTCTGGTATTCACACCTGGGTGACCTTGAGCAAGACCCTTCTCCTCTCTGGGCCTCTCAGTTTTCTCACCTGCAGAATGGAGATGTTGAAATCATACTATCTAAATGTTCTTCCATCTGTAATATTCCTTGTTTAGACAGTAGTCGCCTGGGAGATTTTGTTCATGGGGAGTTCGATGAGCAAAGTTGCCAGATTTTGTCTGTTCTCATCCGTCAGAGGGATGCATACAGCTAACATATCTCATCTAAATTTGCTGCTGTGATCAGAAACAAACGGTTTGGTGCAAAAAAAGTTAGGCATTGCTGGCAGGTTCCGGCTGAGGCATGTGCTTCATTTCCATAGTTGGCTTTTAGGTCTCTTGTGTCTGTCAAGATGTACTTTCCAGGGAATATTTAATTTGGAGGTAACTTTCTTGGCCAACCCACAAAAACCCTGTTTAGCCCTTAAATGGACTAAGGTTATATTTGTTTTATGGGACTAAGCTGATAATAGTGCTATTTTTATGGAGTAGCCTGGAATTGGACTTTTTCATGAGCTAGCTTGGAATAGAACTGTTTGATGAGGTTCCTATGGAATAGTCATATTTCTTTGGATTGGTTTGGAATAGTGTTGATTTTGATGGGCTGATTTGGAATGAAACTATTTTATAGGTGTTGACCTTAAACAGACAGCTAGGTATTTCTCCAGCAAAATGGGTTTATTAGGGCACAACAAAGAATTGCAAATCTGGAAAGGCAGTCTAATGGTGAACGATGTGAAAACAAAGGAGACTATCATTATTTTACAGAGGAAAGAAAGAGTTCAGAGGGCTGTTATAAGCAAAGAGTTCATTGGAAGAAACTGGGCGTTCCAAGTGCAGTGGCTTTTCATTGGCTGAGTAGTTGATGGGTGAGGAGAAGGTCCTCCTTTGTCCTGCTGGAGGAGTAAAGTAGAAAAACATCTTCCTGTTGGAGATGGAAAGTAGGACTCTTTCTATTTGGGGTAATTGATGATGAGTGGTAGGGCATGAGAGCTTCCCCTACAGGCCCTCCCAGCTCCAATTTAAATGAGGTTTCAGTTTATTAATCTTCACAGGTGAGCCTGGGAAACCATCAGTGAAACAACGTTTTCCACTTTTTAGGCATTTTATGGTAAGAGGGCACTGGTCATGTATTTTCTCCCGCAGTTGTGTCAATCATAGGCAGGAAGATTTAAGAGTGCTTCTGATTGCCCAAAGAAAAGGGAGCCCCCTGAAAGGGGGAGGAATGCCCTGCTGTGGTAGTCTTAAGTAAGTCATTTCTATTTCAAAATTTGTCTGTATCTACAGGTAGAGAAGAATCAAAAATCTAATTTTTTTAATTAAAAAAAAACTTCATATTAAATAACCAGTATCTCTCCAAAATATTTTAATTGTTATTAAATAAATTTAATTAAATTAACCAGCTCTTTAAAAGCCTCTAAAATTTCAGATTCATAACGACTAAGGAAGAAACTGGGCTTTTTGTGTGTTGGAAAGCTGTAGAGAGAGGAACTTAAGAGAAAGTCCCTGATTAGGGCTTTTGAGGAAGTGACTAAACCAAGTTTATAGTTGAACCCTAAGAATGGAAGATAATATAGAAGACATTCATTTCTATAGTAGATCCACTATGGGCCAGTCACACTTTGTACTTACCCTCTCACTTGATGCTCAAAACCACCTTGTGCTGTTAAGTATTTGACAGTTGGGGAAACTGAGGGTCAGATCATTAGCAGTGAAGCTACAATTCAAACCCAGCTGTCCAACTTCTTTACCCTTTCTACTATCTTAGGATTAAACATGGTCTTTGGCCCAGCCGGTGTGGCTCAGTGGTTGAGCATCGACCCATGCACCAAGAGGTCATCAGTTCGATCAGGTTGTGGGCCTGATCCCCAGTGAGGGGCATGCAAGAGGCGGCCAATCATTGTTCTCTCTCGTCGGTGTTTCTATCTCTCTCTCCTTCGCCCTTCCTCTCTCTCTAAAATCAATAAAGGGAAAAAAAAATTGTCTTTGTCCTGAGGGATATACCCAGAAGGTAATCAGTAGAGAGGAAATTAAGTAGTGAAAGCTTTAGATGGAAGATCACCAAGTGGTCCTTGTAATGTGTGCTGCTTTGTGGAGAGACATAGGTCCGAAACACACGTGAATGTGAGCTTCATTAAAATCCAGTTCACAGTTGAGAGTTCATTTAGTTGAATTTCTTGTTTCCATGAGAGAGTGATGATGATGATAATATTGGTGCTGTGTGTGTTTGGTATTTTATTTAAATTTTTATAGCAACATGCAGATGGGAAGACAGGCAGCATTTATAAAAGCCTTGTCGCTACACTGGGTGATGGGCCAAAGTAACGGGTTAGACGTTTCATTTTGTCTATATTGCTGGGATTTCTCCTTCTGTGACTTCACTGTGGAAAGTCCTTTCGCACCTGTCCACAATTCCTTGTTTGCTCCACTAAATGTCCCTATCATGCCTGCCCCTGAGACGTGGCTGCCGGCCACATGCTTGGGACATCATTTCCAGTCCGGGAGTGAATGGGCTTGCCCACAGTTTCCCTGAGCTTTTGTTTCTGAAAGGCTGGGAACAAGGTAAGAGGTGTGCAGGTGCCAGAGCCAGCTGCTGCTCGGAGCAGATGAGCCTTTCTTGGAAATAGTCCCAGACGATGAATTGCTCATGTGGTGCAGAGAGATGCACCGGAAAATTGTCCATTCACTGTGCCCGCTCTTTGACTCCTGAATGCGCCGACGCTTGCTTACTCTGCAGCTCCACGTGGCTCAGGAATGAACCACACAGGAAGGCTCTGAAGGAGCCTGGGCAGACCCAGCGGAGTCTGTCAGTGGAGCAGAGAGGGGAAAGGGGTCTCCGGGGACATTTCACTGTGCAGAGAAGGCCCCCATCCCCTGGCTCCCCTTCTGTTATAAAACTGTATCAATAATTAATGTAAAGCTTAGAAAACACAGAAAGTTACAAAGAAGAAAAGAAATTCATTTCTAGTCTTGCTACTCAAAAGACAAGGATATTTTTAATGTATTTCCTGTAAATCTGAGAATCCTGCTCCCACCCTTCCTCTTCCTCTCTCTCTCCCCCAACCCATCGCTCCTTCCCTTCTTTCCTTTCTTTGTTTCTACAATCCAAATTGGAATCATAATGTGTATACAATTTGTAGCTTGATTTTTTTCACTTAGCATTATAACATTCACATTTGTCCTTAAGGATGTAGAGGGTGAGCAGGTTCCTGAGATTCCTGATAGCCCTCCATGTATATTCTTGGTTTTCCATGAGCTTTCTTTCAAACTACCCAATGTACTTCCTGGGTTTTTCCCGGACTTGTGCTGGGTCCTCCCTCTAACCAACCCTTGTCCTAGACCTTCCCAGGTTCTATGCCCTCATCCAATCCAATCCTTTTCCCAGGCTAGGCTCCGCCCCTTTATGTCACCATTTGGCTCCTACTGCACATGCCCCAAAGTAGAAGGACCACCCGCCATGCCATCTTGGTTTGTACTGCACATGCGCCCAGCAAAGGAATTTCCCCAGCTGTTCTATCCCTCCTCCTCATAATCCCGGCTAATGACTGGTAACCCATTCCTTCTGCCCATTTCGGGGATTAGGTGCCAAGGGGGGAGGATGCAGCAGTTCCTGGTGAGTCTGTGAATGCTGTAACTTCCTAGTGAATCAGGCTTAGTGTCTGATTCAGCTCCCTAGTAGATTAGGCTTGATGTCTGGTGCCCGTTGCTCCCTTCCTCTATTAACAACTACTAACTACCTACACTAGCACCTGGCATGTGGAAAGTACTCAAAAACTTCTAGTCATTTTGCCCAAATGGCAGAGCTGGGAAGAAACCCAGACAAGTGCAACATCCAAGTCCCCACCTTTCTCAGGGACCCCACTGCCTCCCAAAGATGGGTGGCTGCTTCCTGGCCCCAGTTCTGGCCTCAAGAACACCCACGTGTGAATGGGAGTCAGGATGGGCTGATGCAGGCCCCTGGGGTGGGGCCGAAGTGGTGGAGAAGCCATTTCTTCAGACCGTGAGCTGCAGCCTGTGCCAACTCTGTAGGGTGGGGTGGGTGATAGCATGGGGCTTGAAAGATGGGCCTGCGGCTTCCAGAGGATAGCATGTTCTCTGTCTTCCCCCCTGGATGGGGCAGGAAAGACCCACCGTTCCTAGAGCCAATTCCACTGGTCCTGCTAATGAAGCCATCTGGTCAACTGGAGCCATTTCCCCGTGTGGTCAGTGGTGTTGGTTCCTGTGTTCTCTCGCGTTTAGATTCCATTTTGGCCCCTTTTCTTGCTTCCCCAGGTATGCTCTCACCTCCTTGCAGAATCCTGGCAGGATTTTCCTTGGCAAATCTGGCAGGAGTTAGAAAAGGCAGGTGAAAAGAAGGACGAAAACCATCAGAATCCAAAAGTTACTTTTCTGACCTGGCTACATTTGTTTCTGGCTGTCTTGCATTTTCTACCTGTTCTATATTTTCTGAATAGACTCCTTGGAGTTTTTGTTTTTTGTTTTTTCTCTTGCTCTATTGATTTTTTCCATCTAGGCAACCCTGGCCAGCTGTACTGAAGCCCACGAGAGGCTCTCACTTTGATTCTCTGTCTTCTTAGAAGGAGGAAAGAATGCAAAACAAAGCAGCTCTTATGCCTTGTCTGTCCCCTCTTTATTGACACTGAGAGATGAGGGTTGCCAAATGACCTTAAGATAGCAGACAGTGTAACACTGAGCTTGCCCCTGGCCAGAGAGTCAGCCCAGGCCATGCCAGGCAGCCCTATGGTGTCTCCTGGGAGTTTGTTTCTGCATGGACTCCCAGTCCTCCTGGGGATGAGATAGAGGTGGGAGACCCAGAAGGGCCGGTTGGCTGAACTGTGGGGCTTCAGAGAGCTGCTGGCTGCCCTGGTAACTCAGTGTCTGGCCTGTCCCCTAGACAGCTCCCAGGAGAGTCAGAATGACTTTATAAGCGTTCTTGTGCTGTGAGCTCCCTGGAGCCTGGAGGCGGGTTCAGGTAGGAAGCAGGTGGCACATGGAATGGAGCGATGGAGAGGGCTTAATCGGGGACCATTTACAAAAGCAGGGGCTGGGCTAATGGAGCCACGGGGAGAGAGCCAAGGGGAGAGGGCTGTAGCCTTGGCTCAGGGCTTGCCCCGCAGCAGCCTTGGCCTCACAGAGAGGAATGAGACAGCTTGGCAGGGAGGGAGCTGGGGGACACCCACCCCCTCCCTTCTCTTGTCAGTCAGTGCCTCTAGCTGACCTAGGGAAAATCAGCCACCCCAAATTATCTTATTTTAATGAAGGTCATTTGCACTTGCATTGAAGTTTGCCTCTGTGCCTCTCCCTCATCTGCCTTTTCTGGGTGACTTTCCTAACACCCATGGCTACATCCGTATGCTATCAGTGTCCTTCTGAACATCACTGAGGGAGAGGAGGGCTCCATGGAAATCACTCACACCGAGAGCCAGTTGGTTCCCTTGTGCTAATCCCTTAACCTTTCCAAGTCTCCATTCACTCCTCGGTAGCAGTAGCGTGGAGATAGTAATACCCGCCACAGAAGGTGGTTGACATGAGAAAAACATTTATAATATATAATGCCCCCAGCCAGTGCCTGGCATGTAGTCAATGCCCAACAAATGCAGTAATAAGCAAGAGCAATAACCATTTCTTGAGCGATTACTCTGTGCCAGGCGCGTTATTTACTTTAGGGCGTCTATGGATTTAGCTCTCCCTGGTGGACGAGGCGCTCCACGATTTTGCCAGTGCAAGACCCGAGGGGTGGAAAGATTAAGTAGTTGTTTCTAGTCACACCGAGAATAAATGAGAGAGGTGACCCAGGACTCTATTCTTATCACCCTACCCTTTGTTACTTCCTAGGAGTGATCACATTATCGTCCTCCTCCTCCCTAGGTATTCACCTTTGATTTCCAACTAACAGAGAGTAAGCATGTGAGGGCACTGCCTAACCCAGCAAAGGAACATGGTAGGAGGCAGCCCTCCTGTGCCTGGCTGGGGCTGCCCTGGCCCGGCTGACTCCCAGAGTCTCTAGAGCCTTCTCTGCCATGCCAGCTTCCCTTTGCTCCTCTTGTCACGGATGCTGCCCTCACATCCTTCCTCCTGCTCAGCCTTCACTGAATACCACAGTTAGACCCACCAGATTCCCGAGCTCACCAGATTGTGGACATAAAAAGAGGTCAAGGAGTGAAGAGTGCTTTGCTTTTAAACTTAATTATGAATTTCTCTGCATTTCCTAGATCTTGATTCTGCTCCTGGCATTCTTGCTTTCATCTGAGTGCCTTTGGGCAAGTCTCTTTTCATCTCTGGGTCTCGGTCTGTCCATCGTAGAATGGGAGACCAGACTACATTCTCTGCAGCCTCTTACAGCTCCAGTATTCGCTAGCAACACCCTGGCCCGTTTGGCTCAGCGGTTAGAGCGCCAGCCCTTGGACCGAAGGGTCGCAGGTTTGATTCTGGTCAAGGGCACGTACCTCAGTTGTAGTTCGGCCCCTAGCCAGGGTTGAGGTCATGCAGGAGGCAACCAATTAATGTGTTTCTCTCACATGGATGTTTCTCTCTCTCTACCCCCCCTCCCTCCCTCCCACTCTGTCTGAAGATAATTGGAAAAATATCCTCGGGTGAGGATTTAAAAAAAATATATATATATATATCTATATATATATCTATATATAGATATATAGATATAGATATAGATATAGATATAGATATAGATATAGATATAGATATAGATATAGATATAGATATAGATATAGATATAGATATATTCGCTAGCCAGCTGAGAGTGTGGAGAGGAATACGGGGCAGTGAGGTCAGATGACAGTGGACAAGCACATGGATTCCAAAGCCAGGCTGCTGGTTCAGATCCCAGCTCCAACTTTTACTCACTGTGTGGCCTTGGTCCATTCTTTAACCATTCTATGCCTCAGTTTCCTCATCTGTACAGTGCGGATAATCTTAAATATTTACCTTAGAGCGTTGTCCTGAGAATTCAACAGTTGATGTATGTAAAGGACTTAGAGCAGTACTTCAGCACAGGTGAGACACGTACGTGTGAGCTATCCATACTATTAAAGGTGCTGCTGCTATTTATTATCACTGTGCCTGGAGCCACACAGAGCTGGCTGAAAGCCTCGCCCTGTCAGCCCGAGCAGGCGCATCTGTCGCTGTGGGTCTCGATGTCCTCACCTGTAGTCGGACTTAGGTCTCACAGGTTGTCAGGAAGATCAAATAGGATGACATCTGTAAGCTCCTGGCCCACGCTGGGCCCTCAGAAAGTGTTGCTGCCTTCCTCCCCTGATGCCGTTTTCTGGTTGATTTAGGCGGTTCTATTAATACGCTCAGTGGTGCCCACCGGGAAGATGAAACTGTCTGAAGTTTTGATGGTAAAACCATCATTTACTCGGCAGAGCCGGCCACGCCTGTGCTGCTCACCCACCCCCCGAGATCCCCAGCAGCTCAGCTGTGAGGCTCACAGAAGCACCAGGCTGAACTGGAGGCCTTCCAGGTCTCGGTGAAGAGCCCACCCTTTGCACTGCAGGCCAGCAGGCCCCATTTTCCGAATGAGAAGACAGAGGACCCATGGCAATGTTCCAGAGCTCCCTAGAGAGCAGCCAAGCTGGGGTTGGAGCCAAGGCTCCGGAGTTTAGAATTCTGGCCCAGACCCACGTGCTTCTTTGGTTCTGATCTCCCAGCTATGTTTTCTGAGGTCAGAGCCAGCTGAAACCTGAAGCTGATGTGGCGTAGTGGGGTCTGTTTGGGTCTGTTTCCTGCCAAGTTAGGCTTTGCTTTGTTTCATGCATCTGACAGAATCCTTAACTGCTAGAATCTTTGCAAATAGGTCAGAAATGGGCCCAGGTAGGAGGGTATGGTCCTTTCCATGAAACAGACACGCTCATCCCTGCAGGTGGGGGTGTACATTGGCACAGTCCTGAGTGAAGAGGGAGAGGCTTGGTAGTACTCTAGCTATTAAATATACTTACAGGTACATACCCGATGACCTGGCACATTAGTCAGTATGTACTTCCAGCTGTTTTTCAGAGAAACATCAAATAAAATTGATTTAAGTAGCTCTCCAGTTAACTTTTCTGTTTTGCAAAAGCCTGAAACCATCCCTTTATGGCTGAACCTGGAAGTTGCTCACATTTCTGTCAGGTCCTGTTTGTCAGAAGCGCGGGAGTTGCTTTTCTGGAAGCTGGGCTGCCTCTCCATGTCCCGTCTTCATGACTGGCATGCCTGTCCCCAGCTGCTGGGATTATCGACAACTGATTGGCAACTATTGTGTCTCTCTGATCATTGCACAGAGGCACAGGGACCCATCTGACTCAAGATTACACCCCCTTCCAGGAGAAGGCCATTTTGCAAATAATTGGCTTATGCAGGCATGAAGAGTCCTGTCCCTCTTGCCTCAATTTGGGACAACTCTGATGGGGTCCAGCATCCTTGTAGGGGTCCACTGGGGCCTGGCTGACCAGGTGGCCTTCCATAGGGTACTTCTCAACAAACCTTCTACCCACAACACTCAACGCCAGAGACAGTTCCAGGGAACCCGCACTAAGAAATCTGGGTTCTGTACCATAGAAGAGGGGGAAGGATGGCAGGACAAGGAACAAGCAATCCCATCTCTCCCATCGGCTCTGAAAACATACCTGCCAGTGCCCCAGGAAGCCGTACGGCCGTGTCTGTGGCGTGGTTGGTGAGAATGACAGTGAACAGCTAAGTGAACCACGGTGTGGCTGCACTATGGACCATGTGGGAAAATCTGAGAAAGTTCCAGGTTTGCTGCCTTCCATATTCCCCAAGGTTTTTTGGGTGTAAAAAGTAAATCGTGGAAAGATGCACAGTATGATTACCATTTTATTAAAAGTGACAGACACGACATAAATGTGTAGCCACAAAAATAGATAGATACATCCTTAGAAAACCAGTGGACAGCTGCATGGAAACTGATATAGCGGTGGCTTTGGGGACAGGAGGAGAGACTCAGATGCGTGCGTGTCGGATGGGAAGAGGAGGAGGAGGAGGGTAGTGTGAGGAGCTCTAAGCCTTATCTAATGTTTTGTTAGAAGAATATACTAGAATGCCTTCATGGATTATTTGTTCGGCTAGAAAGTTATATAAAGAAGAAAGGTAGAAATCCAGTCTCATTCATGGAGATCAAAATCAAAGTCATCCGAGGACAGGTGGAAACAGCTGGCTTTGCTTTCCAAGGAGAATCCTTTATTTTCGTTTCCAAGAGGCCTTGAGGCCTCAGGCAAATCCCTGTCCCTCTCTTAGCCTCAGTTTCCCCATCTGTGAAATGACCGTCACAAACCCGATCCCGTATGTTGCAATGACATGAGGAAGAGCTCGCGCCGCTGCTGGCTCCGTGCAGACATCTGTGCGGGTGGGGGGTGGGCGCGCAGGAAGCCCCCCTGCTTCTGGAGAGAACAGCCCGGCAGTCTTTGACAGGGGTCCAGCCAAACAGTGGGTCAAATGAACAGCTGTTTCAGCTGGGGTCCGAGTCAGCAGCCACAGGGAAGGGGAGGGCTCCACTCCCTGGTCACAGCCTGCATCTTCGGGGGCAAGGTGGACTGTTCTGGAACATTCCAGGTGTTCTGGGGCTGGCTCTCGTGTCTGGGATATGAGCAGCGGCATGGGTAACTGCAAGGATGTTTTCTATTCTGTCAAAGGGTTTGGGTGGTTTTTCTGTCCTCTTCGTTCTCAGAATGGAGAGCATAAAGCCTCCCTTTCAGGGAAGCCCAGCGGACCAGAAAGGCTTTGAAATCCTGAAATGCAAACACGGTTGCTTTGGAGCTGCGTCGAAGGCGGAGCTGCGGAATTAAATGAACATGGCCCATAAATACAGAGGTTAGAAAATGGGAAACCAAGTGTTCAGGGGCTTTTGTCCGGAGGAAAAATAATCACAGGACAATGGCCTATTTTGTTTGGATTACAGGCCGGGCTGATATCTCATTAGCTCAAACCTGGCAGTATTTGTGTTGAAAACGGCTGCTTGCGGGGCGCTGTTGTCCCAATTTATCTCAGTGGGGAATCCCCAGAGCAAAGCAAGCTGGGCAAGGGAAACCTCTGCCTCCTGCCCACCCGCCTGGCTCTGCCCTCGGTTGCCAGAGAGTGCCAGTGGAGAGGAATGCACAGGGATGGAGGGAGAAGGGTCTAGAACAAACAAACCGAGGACCCATAGAAAAAATTCAGCCTGCAAAAAGTTGTTTTGGGGGAGCTGTACCATACAAACCTTTCTCTCCTGCTTCTCTTCAGAAACTGAAAGAACCAGTGTTTGACCTGCACACTCGCATGGCAATAACTGCAGGAGCCAAGCAGTGATTGCCCCTTTAGCCAGAGAACTCCTGTTAGCCCCAGTCCCCACCACTCCCTTTTGCTCCCCAACCCTGAGGCCGAATGTCAGTTGCCATTATGAGCGTATCAATCTGTTGTTATTGTTTATGTTATTGTCAAAAATATTTCTCCAAACCTGTGACATAGTAAAGCATAAGATCACGTGAGCTGGCTCGCCCAGAGGCCGTTTTCTCAGCCAGCCTGCTTTGCCCCCATGGGCACTCGCGCTGCTCAACTCCCGGGCCCAGAGAGACTGGTCTCAGTTCTTCAGCTGGTCTTATGCCAGCAACCCCACTACCCCTGCTTTGGGTCCCAGTGTCCTCATACGTAAAAAGAAAGGGCATTATCTCCCAAGCTGTGTTTCCAGTAACATGAGCTCTGTGGGACATGAAGAAGGTTCCCAGATCAAAACACTGGGAAGCGCTGTGTTAGCCAAAGTTAAGTCATTCCCCACACGCGGGCCTTTCCAGGGCCCTGATGCATGGACGTGAGTCTGTGTCCCAAATGAATTCGCTAGGGAAGGCCATTTTCACAGAGCATCTTGGGGTACTGGTGTTCTCTGGCTCAGATTTGGAAGGGAAGGATGATGCCCAAGTTTCTGCCCGGCATGGGGATCAGTGCCCGATGTTAGCCCTCCCAGTCCTCAGCCTGGGTGTGGGCACCTTGCTCAGCACCAGCAGGCCCAGTCTCTGCCACCCTGCTGTGTAGCTTCCTTCTGTCCTCCCACCCCCCTCCCTGGTTTGCCTCTCCTCTCCAAGCTTCCCTCGGGCATTAGGGGACGCTTGAAAGTGAGGCATCATCAGCCCCCCCACATCACATCATTGTCTCAGGGGTTCCTTTGCTCCCAAATGGGGTCACGGGATGGTACGTGTGGCCAGTCTTGGGTGAGGCAAAGTGTTCTTTTGAATAAGGAAATCAAAACACTCTTCAAGGTGAACCAGGCACTCCGGCAGCCCTCCATCAGTGCGGGCAGAGGAACGCTGATGAGGGTACTGCCAGAGAAAAATTGCCAGCTCTGTAAAACCTGTCATGTTTATGGCCCTTTAATGTCAGGCTCTGCTGTTCTCTGTCTCCTGCAATGCTTGCCGCTGGCACTATACCCAACACTCCTAGAGGGCAGGGAGCTGCATCGATTTTATTTGCATTATTTATATCTTATGCATTCAAACAGTTAATCAAGAAGGATTATTGAGTGGGTTGCTGCCCCTGAGGTATTGGTTCCTACCGGAGAGTCATAAATAACAGAACGCCCACGGTGTGGCAAAGTGGAGAGCTGCACGCTTTGCAGGCGGAGGGGACTGGGACTCAACGGTCTGTATAGTCTTGGTCACATCGATAAATCTCTGAGCCTCAGTTTTCTCATCTGTAAAGTGGGGACCACACTGGGAAACTCAGCCTTGGTGAGGATTCCCGGCACAGGGCCTGGCACATGGCAGGGTACAGGAAATTGCTGTTATTGTGATGCCTGAAGTTGACTAGGGGCTTTCTTTCATGTACATCATCTCATTTTATTTCCCAGCCTCTCCCTGGCAAGGTAAGGCTGGCAGAGACCGTCTGCATCTTATAAATGGGGAAACAGAAGTTCAGAGAGGCTGAGGGCCCTGCCCAAGTTTTCTCAGCCAAGGAGGGAGCTAGGATTTGAAGTCTGGATCTTGAATTCCACTCCCCAGGTGGCCTCAGCGCAGCACCAGACCCCACATAACAGTGCCTTGCCGCATGCAAACACCACTCAACCTGAAGGCGAATGTGTCGCTATCATGACAAACTCAACATTGATGGCTATGAGCAAGGATCTTTCCTAGAAAGATCTCTAGAACCCTCAGAGAGCCCTTACAGGCATAATAAGCTCTGTTCGTTGGAAAGAGTTGTAGCAGGTAGAAATGGTCAAGGTCAGTTAGAGCAAGTGCATGGGTGTGGGGAAGAGAGGCAGGGGAGCCACAGCTGCCTCTGGAAGGCGGGATGGAGGTGGGATGCACGTGGGGACAGCAGGAGGGAAGAGTGGAGGAAACTGAACTGCAGGAGCACAGGGCCACATCAGCAGAGCAAAGGGGAGTCCGGGTCATTTGGTCTTTTGGGGCAAATGGACAGGCAGATCGAGATACAGAGCCAGGTGCCCGCAAGGGTCGCTGACAGAGGGCTTTCAGTGTGAGAATAGGGGGTGGAGGCTTGCAGGAGACCATGTCAAAGCAATAGACTGACCAGGCCCGTTTGGAGTTCACTGAGGAGGAAAACAGCAAGAGCCCAGCAGAACAAAGCAGAAGAGAAGGAGGAGGGTTAATAACTAATTAATCAATTCATTAACTATTTCAGTCAGTCAACAAACATTTATTGAGCACGCACTGTGTGTAGAGCGTGGTGCTTGCTTCTGCAAGTACTATGCACAGGAAGATAGGGCCCAGTCTAAGCCCTGACCAACCAAGACAAAGCCATGGTCTTACCTGCCGCCCTAGCCCCTGTGCTATGTGTGAGCGTGCACACACGCACTCACAGGTATCTATGCACTTACATGTGCGCGCACACTCTTGTACACACACTTATGCATGCACACATACTCATGCAAGTGCACTCATGCATGCACACACGCATGCACACACAAATACATGCACACACGTATGTGCTTCTCATCCCCATCTCCTGTGCCTGCTGGCTTCCATAAACGTTCCCAGGCAGCCCTCCTCTTCTGTCCCAAGGTGAGGCCCCTTTACTTGTCAGGTCAGAAATTCTGATGCAAATTCAATGTCTGCTTTAGAAACAAGGCTTTCCCCATTATGAGATAATTAAAAATGAGGCTTTGCCCAGCATCCAAGGAACTGTTTTTCATTACAAGACAGGTGCACATTTTTTGCATAGTTTCCAGCTTCCGGAGGTCTCCCAGGATGTTGGTGGTCTGCACTGGGCTTACAGAGGTAGGTGGATGTTTTCACCAGGTCACCCCAGCCAGCTGCCTGGCGCTGAGTCTGGAGAGCGGCTGTGAGTTGAGCCGCAGTTCATTTGGTGGCCCGGTCACTATGTCGGGTATAATTAACTGAGCTGAAAGGAAGCTAAAGAAACTTCTCTGACAGGGAGGTCAGGGAGAATGAACTCTGATGGGAAATTAATGATGAGAGTCTGGAAACTCTACAAGAGGACTTTGGTGGCGTTCTAGTAGCTAGTCTTCGGCTCCTAACAGAATGCAAACGCCAAAGGGGCCTTTTTGGAGATTTTTTCTTCTGGATGTTTTAAAGAATACTCCACTGCTGGATAACAATGTTAATAATGGTGATGACTAAAATGTTGTCAATAACATGAACAGTTTTGAGTGCTTATGTGTCATGAGAAGTGCTTTATGTACATTCTTTCAATAAACGGTCACATTGACTGTCACCTCTGTGCCAGGAGCTGGAAGAGAGCTTAAGCTATTGACCCAAAGATTCAGAATCACTGACTGGCAGAACCGGGATTTGGACTTAACTTCCTACATGCTATATTGTTTGACCTGTTAGTAGGTCTTGCATAGAAAAGAAGGCTGTGTCTGGGGTAGTTCATGGTCTTTTAAATAAAGTTTTATTGGAACACAGTCTCCTCTTTTCATTGACATATTGTCTGTGGTTCTTTCCCACTGTTACAGTAGAGTTGAGTAGTTGCAACAGAATGTGTGGTGTCTATCATGCTTAAAATATTTACTGTCTGACCCCATACAGCAAATGTTTGCCAACCTTGATCTAAGGAAATCCAGGTTGGAACAAAATTAAACAGGTTTCTTTGCTGCACAACTTCTCAGAGCCTTTAATCTGCTCATGTGCATTGCAAAGGACCCCCCCCCCCTTTTATGAGGCATCCTTGAGGTGAGCTTTGGGGAACATGGCTGGAGTCTAACCCCATTCATTTGGTCAAGGAGAAGGCAAGGTCAGACAGGAAAGTGGTTAGCCCAGGGGAATGCAGCTTGCATATGGCTGCACCAGGACTTGATTCCAGTTCCAGGAACTTCCCAAGGCCATGCTACACTTGCCCTTTGTCAGCTCCAGTAGGAGTGATGGGTGCAGTTCCAGGAGTCCCTTCTCCTGAGGGGGTCATCAGTGGCAGCCAGAGCTGCCTTGTCTCCATTCAGTTGCCCGTTTATAATGGTGTTCTACATCCCTGTCTTTATGGGGCCTGTTTGTTCTTCAAGTCCAAAAGAGAAGGAAAAATCATCATACTAATAACAAATGTCAGTTTTAATCAGCATCATCTGACATTATGAGAATTGAATTTCTACCTTTCAGCGCATACATTAAATATGGGACTTTATCTCCTCATGCAGAATTGATTTGCCCATAATTCTCTCCTTTGGCCCTTGTCATGTAAATTGTGGCATTTCTCCTCCATTGAATGCATGAAGCATAATCTGCAGAAGCAGATTAGAGGTGAGAATCCAGCCTCCCCGACCAGCTGCTGCTGGGTGCTTTGTCTGTCTGTCTGTCATTACCCATTGATGCTTTCCCTCTCTGTATTCCCTCTTCGGGGCTGCTCACTGGCAGCCTGCATAGGAGGGCATGGGGGTTACGGTGTGGGGGCTGGGCAGATGGCCCTTGTGGACTCCGGAGGCCTCAGCCATGGGGACCTCGGCTCCTGCAGTGTGGACGGGTGAGGGCTGGTAGTTTGTAGGGATGGACCTTAGGGTCATTCGCAATTCTTGTTCTACTTCTGAATCAATTCACCAGTATCCTCAAGAGTTCTGCATTAACAAATACTCCCCAAGTCCCCAAGGGGCCCCAGAGAATGTCCAGTTCCCAGCACCTGGACTAGATGGATAAGGACAGAGGTAGCTTCTGGCTGGTAGAAGATCCAAGAGTAAATGGGGGACCTAGCCCTGGATCAGGCCTATGAACTATGGCTGGAATCAGCATCATCTGATTGGTGTTGGAGAGCTGGCACATAGGCTGTGTCACTCAGTGAGGCCCCCAGTGTGTGGACATCTGTATCACCACTCTGTAAAGCCCTTAAGCTTCACTTTTGTCTTCTATTTCATGCTAAATACCTGAGCAGTGGTTCATAGAAGGGGTTCTAGAGGCAGAAAGACCTGGGTTCAAGTTTTGACTCTTCCACTTATTAATTGGATGACCTTGGGCAAATTACTTAACCCTTCTAAACTGTTGCCTTACCATCCACAAAATGGGAGTAATAGTAATCACTGTGCTCGCGAGGTTGTTTGGAAGACTGAATGGAATGATCCAGCTGAAACATCTGGAGTGGTGCCTGGCATGTAGTACATGGTCAATACATAGAGTCTGCTCTTCTTTTTTCTTTTTTAATTTTTTCCTTTATTGATTAGGAGAGAGAGGAAGAGGGAGAGAGAGATAGAAACATCGATGAGAGAGAACATTGATTGGCCACCTCCTGCATGCCCCCCACTGGGGATCGGGCCCACAACCTGGGCATGTGCCCTGACCAGGAATCGAACCGGCGACATCTTGGTGCATGGGTCGATGCTCAACCACTGAGCCACACCGGCGGGGCAAAGCTGCTCTTCTCATTGTTAAATTCTCATTCTCCATTAGCTGCATCTTAAGACATACCTTGTGGTGGAGGGTATGGATGTGGCCTACATAGCAAGGTGCGGGGTGGTCCACAAAGGTAGGGAGGGGCAAGGAGAAATCTGTCCCTTACTGAACACTTACTGATACTGAATGCCAGGTACTTTAGTAGTAAATGGTGATGACAGGTGGCTTTCATATCACTCACTGCATGTCCCTTAGTGTTACTGTCAAAGACAGACCCCTGGGCACATAAACAGGAGGTCTGGCTCAGGTGAGACATTCTTAGTGCTTTTCACAGAGAAGGATAAAAAGAAAGAAAATTACTAATTGCATTTATAATTGTATTATTCAATTTTTGAAAGCCTGCTATGTGAAAGCACTAAGTCTAAAACTTGACTTTTATTGTCATCAAATTATATTTCACAGTAGCTCAAGAAGGCAGGTGCCATCTCTGTAGTCATTGGAAGGAGGAAGGAAGGCATCAGCTCCAGAATCCACTCTGAGACCAGTTTCCCCCGGGGGTGCTCTGCGGCTCCCATGTTTTCTAGCCTCCAAACCCTGTACTGACCCTCCAGTAATAAGAGTGTGTTAGTCCCCTGTCACTTGAGCTCTCTCCATCTGAACGCAATGTCCTGGACCAAAATGAACATTCCTCAGGACCCCAGGGTTACTGTGGCCTGTGGAATCAGAAGAAGGCAGTTTGCCACAGCCGAAGCAATGCTTGAGTGCCGGTAAACTCACCGGGACAGAGGAGGGTGTGGACGTTGATGACAGGAAGGGCGGGCCTGAGGGGCGTTCTGTGAGCCACTCTGACTGCTCAGCACTACCCTCCCTGGCAGCTTCTGCAAGTCAGGGCTGTTGACGTGGGCCAACCAAGGTCCCAGGAGGCTAGTAAGTCAGGCAGGAGGGGCCAGGTGAGCAGTGACATGGAGAATCCATGTCAGGACCATGTAAGTAATGCCCAGCATACCTGAATTCTGTTTGTCACAGGCGTAAATGGGCATTCTCCTGTGGGATAAACTCCAGCCTTTCCCCGAGAACCAGTGTGCTGAGTGAGGAGATACAAAGACTCTGCAGCCATATGTGTGTGTGCTGGGCCTTCTGGGGGGGGGGGGGGGCAAGGGCAGCTGCTGATGTTCCCACCACACCTCCCACTGCTCCTGTGCACTGTTGCCCGGCCACACACCTGTCCTCACACAAACTCCAACTTCCATGGATTGAGCCCATCTTACTGTGTGCCAGGCATTGTGCAAGCCCTCTAGCCTGCTTGCTGATTCATTCACTCCCAATCACCTGTTGTGGGTAAGCGGGTACTATGATCCTATTTGGTTTTCAGGAGACAAGACAGAGACATAGAGAGGCAAAGGAACTCGCCCCAGGGCCAGAATTCAAACCAACGTCTCTTGATTACTTTTGACTCAGCAGGCCTTATCCACAGGGTCCCCGCCCTCCGGGGGGTCACAGATCATTGCAAGGTGGGCCTCAAGCACCTTGTTGCTGAATGAAGTGTGCCTCTCTGCCTCTGGAGTCTGGCTATGCTGGCTTCCCTCTCCTCCATGCCCTGCATGACCTGGATTTGTGACTGGTGCGCACACGCACACACACTCAGAAAACAAGTGTGTTAACTATAGTCTGGCTCTTTCTTTTGCACTGTGCTGCCTCCTGCTTCAAGAGGTTGGAGGCTGAGGGAGGTCATTTCCTTCTGCAGCATCCTCAGATACTGGTTCAGTCACTTCCTGTGCACCTCTGAGGACAGGGCGGTCCCTGCTGTTTCCATCATTGCAAAGCCCTGGCTATTAGATAGCATCCCCTCCTAGGGAATCAGAGCAATCCCGGAAGAGCAGCTCAGCCAACAGACGTGTTTCCGCCTCAGAGAAGGGATCATTTAGCTCTTGACCCTGAGGGGCCTTTGCCTGGACCCGGAGGTCTGTTCTGCTACACCATGGCCTGTGTGCTCCCTGTTCCCAGGACTGGACCCCTCTTGGGTAGTTCCAGCTTCTGGTCTTCTTTGTTCCCCAGAGGGAGGTGGCACTAGGCTTTGTCCCCCCTGACCCCACCCCTCCGTCCACAGTCTGCCAGCCCCTGAGCTGTCAGCGCTCCAGCCCACATCCTTTCCAGCCCCATAGTCGCCGGCTGCCGGGGTCAGGCAGGGAAAGGGCTGATGGATGGGCCAGCAGGTGCGAGGGCAACCTCCCAGGGTTGAGTCTCTGGCAGCTGGCACGGAGCTGGCTTTCATCTGCCTGCTCTGCCGCCTACGCTCGTGCCCCAGCCAGCACTCATCTACACAGGGCAGGGGAGGGCTTCCGTAGGGGGTGATGGGACAGGTGTGTCCCCAAGGCCAGGAGAAAGCCCTGTCTCTTGGGATGCCTTCCGTTCTCCCTGTGCACTAGAGGCTCGGGCTTTGGACTCAGTTGCCTGATTCCCCACTTCAGCCCTGACCTAGAACTTATCACACGCAACTCCCGTGGACCCCCCCTCTAGGAATTAGTGTGGTGCAAGAGACAGCACGGCCTGGATGTCCAGAGGTCCAGGCTCCTCGCTTTGTTAGAAACTTGCCATGTGACCATAGGCAAGTCACTTCCCCTGCTGGGTGCTGACCTCCCCATCCACAAAGGGCAGGTGTGGGTTTCTGGAGAGGTCCTGAGGCCAGGTGATATCCAAGGTTCTTTCTATTTGGGACTTTTCATCCCCAGAACCCACTAACCTATGATTTCCCTTGGGGTTCAAGTCCAAGTGAGAGGTGAGAGAATGGAGAAGACGAAAGGAAGGGTCACTTGATCCGTCTGTACCCTCCCTTCTAGCCTGGGACCAGGCTACCAGGAAGTTACCAGCGAATAGGGATTGTTCTGAGAGACACGGAAAGGCCCATCCATCTCCAAATAGCTTCTCTGCCCCTATTAATTCAACAACTGCAGTCACTCCTTTGGGGACCCATGGTCTCCAGAAGTCACCCGTGAATATTATATATGGCACCTGGGAAGTGAATTGAACAAACTCATTCTCACTCATTAACTCCTATTAGATTGAATTTGCTTTTCATGGAGCAGATCCTTGAAGGAGCACACAAGTAGAATCTATTAAAATTTGTGTTGTGTGTGTGTGTGTGTGTGTGTGTGTGTGTGTGTGTGTGTCTATGTGTATCTGTGTGTGTCTGTGTGTCAGAGAGAGAGAGAGAGAGAGAGAGAGAGAGAGCGAGCAGGAGGTTGGGGACGGCTCTGAATGTCAGGGCGCAGAGCATCCAGTGATGGGGCGCTATCATGTAAGAGATGCCCAGGCACAGACGGTTTCCCGATGGTGCCAGTGACAGGCTCTGTCATGTGGCGCTGTGCAGAGCAGGCCTGAGCTAGGCTGTAGGGCTGGGGATGGAGGATAAGATAGGATAGGAGGCTGGGCAGAAGTGACTGCAACAGCCCCTCCACCTGGTGCCCTCACCTGACCCAGCTGGGAAGTTGGCACTGCCTTTATGGCTGAGTGGCTGAGCTTTGCAGCCCTTGAGGACTGGAGTACAGAAGAGACATCTCCCCACAGGAGCCTGCCCAAGAGCACAAACTGCGCTCCCTCTGAGGTTCGCCCAGTGTAGCCTTGGGTGTGCAAAGACAACCAGGCAAAAGTGGGTGGAGTCAGAGCAGCTTCACATGGGGCTGAGGGTGGCTGCCAGGAGCAGGGAGGGTTTAAGTATATCCACTTATAATGTCCCCCTGGGACCAGAGCCACTGGCTTAGCCACCCCATCACTCTCAATCCTCAGGCCTTGGGTCTTTCTGGCTCTTCCGTCTCAGTCGCCCTCCCCACTTTTCATCCTGTAAGACTCGAGTCTTCTCTCTGAAGCCTGCCGTAAGTGAGTGATGAAGGCGTGAAGGTGCACAGTCCCTCAGACCTAGAGCCATGCTCAGTCTATCCAGCACTTTCCGGGATCCTCGCCTCAGCGCCTGCAGCCCCTACGAGCCCTGGAGGCCCCACAGGACGCCCAGTGAAACGTGCAACCAATTAGGAAATTATCTCCTGGAGCGAGAGGACGATCAGGATTGGGGCGGATCCACCCTACCCAGGGCTCTGGGCTTAAAGACCAAAAGACGGGGCTCAGGCACACTGCCTGGGAGAGTGCCTTCCCCTCTGGGCCTCTTTGTCTGGAAAATACCTGGAGGAAGCGCCGCCTCCACCTTCAGGGAAGCAGGAGAAATGCCATGTAGTGTCACTAGGTGATCTCAGCCATGGCGCTGCCCCTCTCCCTGCCTCAGTTTCTCCCTGCGAAAATATGACAGCCTCAAGCTTTCAGGGACCACTGCCTTCCTCCCCCGTAGTGATTTTTCTTCCTGTATCCATCGATTGAAAAGACACAAAAGAACAAACAGCTCCTCTAAATACAGTGATGCCTAACCACCTGCATTAGTCACAACAGTACTCCGTGCATTAGAGAGTTTGTCATCCCTTTACCGAGTCATCCTGCTGCCGTTGCTGGCAGGCAGTGGCGTGGAGAGAGGCGAAGGCAGGCCTTTTGGGATGCTGCAGGTACACAGGTGGCGAAGTCAAGGTGAGGGTGGGGAGCTGGAGTCCCACGGCCTTGGGTTCGTATCCCGGGGCTGCTCCTCCCCAGCTGTGTGCCCCTTCTTCACTCCGAAGTGGCCATCAGAGCACTTACCCCACAGTGTTGTTGTAAGAACTAGACCAGACAATGTGTGAACATACTTAGCAGCTGGTTCGTGCTCACTGGTGACACTGGATAGCTCTAGTAAACAAGCATGCGTCTTTGCATTAGTATTGACATATCAGTGTACAAACAGCTGCCATTTCTTGAGTGTTCACCCTGTTCAAGGCCGGGGGCCAAACTCTTGGTGCAGTGTTTCAGATCCCGACCCACAAAACTTCCAGTCCGGAAGGTGGCTCTGGCTGTCCTCATCCCTTCGGGGTGGAGCAGACAGTTTCCCCACCCCCTCTGGGATGTTTCGGGTCACGTGGACAGGGTACACTTTTGGAGGACATTTGGGGTGTCCTCTCTCAGGAGTCTGTCATGCTCGCTGTGCTGTGCCCAGGATCCAGCATCTCTCCTGCTCTCCAAGGGTCTGCTTTCCCTGGGTGGGGAGGCGGTGTCCAGAAGGCTCCCCTGCCCCCACAGGAGAGATGGGGAGCCGGTCTCAGCCGAAGGAGGGTCCTGGGACTGAAGACTGACAGCTCCCATCCTTTCCCCAGAGATCACACCTTGTTGAAGCCTTACCTGCAAATCCTCCAAAGCCTGAGACTCAGCAGTGGTGTCTTAAGCCCTTTAGGGGTGGACGAGAAAGGAGGAGGCTGTTCTGTAGTCTGAAAACTCTGGCACCTTCCCACCTCTGTTGTCACTTCTAATAATATGTTTCTTTGAAAAGAAAGGAACACTCTGCATTACAGCACGGGAAAGGCAGAGATTCTGGTTTCAGACAGAGAATGCCTGATTCCAGCTTTGCCATTCACAAGCTGCTTTGAGCCACTTATGTAACTTCCCTACATCTCAGTTATTCATCCGTGAGATGGAGGTCACAGTCCCTGCCTTGCCAGAGGACACTTGCAAGGGAAACAAGGGTCTGGGTGGCAGGAGTTAAAATGAGATGCACATAGTAGGTGCGCAGTACGTGACAGGGAATCATTGGGGCTTGATTCCCAGCTCTCTCCTGTGAGTCAGAGATGACGTGAGAACTATCTTGCACTGTGGTGAGATATACTAGTTACTGGATATATGTTACTATTGTGGTTAAAATGTTTCTTATTAAGATAACCCCCCACCCTTTCATGCCTGGGAGAACTGCTACATTTGCCATCCTCCCTCCTGAGCATTTCCTTCTAGCATCTTCTCTGACCTGGAGGACGGGCCCCTGGACTTAAGGAATGCCAGCCAGAGAGACGGTGGAGTTCAATTCTCTATTTTCTTTGAGGAAGAAAAAGGATTTTGCTTCCAAAGAAAGGGGTGGGGCTAGGAAAGGAAACAAGACACCGGCCCAGGGACTGCATATGTTAGTTCCTGTGCTGTGTATTTTGCAAATCCTCTTGGCAGGGAATGGCTTTATCTCCGCTCTGGCTGGGTCTGCAGCTGTGGTGCTGACAGACACTGGCCTGGCCCCTGCAGACCAGGCTGAGCTCTGCAAAGCAGTGGCCTCGGGGACACAGGCCCCTGGCAGATAAGCAGCTGACCCAGGTGCTGTGTTGTGTGAGTCCCGGCTTTGAAGGTCCTGGAGAAGGGGCAGTCCTCCTTGGTAAAGAAGACAGGCAGCTGAGACAGGTGGGAGGAGGGCAGCAGAGGGGCCCAGTTAGGTTACTGTGGGCAAGAGCACCATCAGCTGGGAACTTCCTGTTACAATAGTTATTCATTTAATTGTCCAGGACTTAGGTAGGGACCACTTGGGTTCTTTGTAGTCTTGGCTCATAAGTGGCAGTAACTTGGCCCATGGATTCTTATTCTTCCTACATCCTAACCTTTCTCCTTTGAGCTACCATTTACTAGTACTTACTAAACACTTAATAAATATATGCCCTTTGCTAAGCAATGTCCATATGTCATTTAATCCTCACACTTCCTTGTAACGTTCTCCCATTTTACAGATGAGAAGAGTAAGGCTTACAGAGTTAGTACCACACAGATCATTAGTAGCTGAGCCAGGGTTTGAACCTAGATGTGACTGATTGCAACACTTAAGCTCGAAATGCAGAAGGACTCAACCCAGGTCACATACGAGAGTCACCCACGGAGCTTGTAAATTGCACAGTTGCCAGGGCCCACCACCCCAAGCTTCCTGAATCACTGAGAAATGCTGGGGAGGTGATTCTGATGTGCAAGCTGGTTGAAGCCACTTGATGGCCCAGGACCCTGGCTTGGCCCACTCTTTCCTGCAGGAGCAGGTTTGCTGGCAGAGCATGGGAGCCTGTGGGGGCTGTGCTTGTGGGGGCCGTGGCTTGGCTGGTCTTTGGGGCCCTGCCATCCTCTGGTTAGCTTCCTACAGACCCCAGCTGACCCCTGGGCTGTTGTGGGAGTGGGGATCCTGACCAGGACTACTACACCCCATTCTTCCCTCTGCCCCGGCTGGGCTCATCTCTGTCCCTCAGAGGAGAGTCATGGGAGCAGATCAGGGCCACCTGACAGGGAACGATGCCTACTTGGGACAGGCAGACCTGCTAGGGCCCAGGTCTCCGGAGGACCCCTGGGTAACTCTGTAGCTAGACAGCTGGGTGGGGAACACTTGCCAGCCCCTAAGGTCACTGCATGAACTCAGCTGCCTGCTCAGCCGTGACAGCTGCGTCCCCTTGGGAAAGCTGTTCTCCGCGTGTTCGTTCCTATCTCACCTTGGCTGTTTCCTTCATTCCGCTCAGCAAGAGAGCACCAGGCTCCCGGTGAGGAACTGAGCGGCCAGAGGAAGCAGCGCCCCGATCTGCAGACTGAATGGGGGTGCAGGCTATAAGCAGATCACTGTGCTGTGCTTCCTGCCGGGAGAGCTGGAGCAAGGGGGCTGCGAGCGCGCAGGCGGGCCCAAGATTAAGACAGGCACAGGGAAAGCTGCCTGGAGGAGGTGACACTGGCTGCTGACGCAGAGATTGTTAAATACATAGAGTAACACCACTAGGTTGCAGAGCATAAAGGAATACTTAAACACGAACAAGCTCATTCATTTATTTCTTCAGCAAGGTTTACTGAGCAAGGAGCCATGTTCCAGGAACAGCTGTACCTCTGTCCTCACAGAGCTTGAATGCATGGATGGAGACAGATGATAAACGTACATATGTGTATTTGCTTATATATATAGTGTATGTGTTGGTATATGACATACAGAAAAAAATGAACCCAGGAAGGAGAAGAGTCAGTGCTGGGGGAGGGCGAGCGGCAGATGTTGCTATCGAGCTCCTCTGACAAGGTGAGGTTTAAGCAGGAGTGAGGGAGGGCCAGTGAGACAGAGGGGAGGAGAGCGGAGAAAACAGGGAGGGGAGGGGGCAGGTTTGCCATTGGACTTAGAGATTGCATTGTCCCACCCCTCATCCAACACAGTGGATTCAACTGAGACCCAAAGATGGAGGAGCCTTTTAGGAATAGAAATTCTGAAAAGAGGGAATTTCTCCACAAACCAGGAGTAGAGAGAGACTGGGAGCTATGGCATTGGGTGAAAACTAGTGATTGTTTTTTTCAAATAAAATATTGACACATTCTCGAGATTTTTATGATTTTAAGAAAAAGTCTTCCAAAGGTTGAAAAAATCATGTTTAAATATGTGATTAGTTACCTGTTGCTGTGTAATAAACTGCCCCCAAATTTAGTAGCTTAAAACAATAAACATTTATGAGTTCAGTTCCCGAGGGGCAGGAATCTGGGAGCTGCTTAGCTGTGGTTCTGGCTCAGGCTCTCTCAGGAGGCCATAGTCAAGATGTCATGGCCGCGTTTGTCTGCAGGCTTGACAGGAGCTGGAGGGTCCACCTCTGAGATGATTCACTCACATGCCTGGTGTGTCAGTGCTGGTGGTTGGAGAAGCCTCAGTTCCTAGGCAGGTAGACCTCGCCACAGGTGGACCCCCCCACAGGTGGACCTCCCCACAGATGGACTTTGCCACAGGTGGACCTCGTCACAGGTGGGCCTCCCCACAGATGGACCTCACCACAGGTGGACCTCGCCACAGGTGGACCTCCCCACAGGTGAACCTCACCACAGATGGACCTCACCACAGGTGGACCTCCCCACAGATGGACCTCCCCACAGATAGGCCTCACCACAGGTGGACCTCCCCACAGATAGACCTCCCCACAGATGGACCTCCCCACAGGTGGACCTCCCCACAGATGGACCTTGCCACAGGTGGACCTCGCCACAGGTGGACCTCCCCACAGGTGGACCTCCCCACAGGTGGACCTCGCCACAGGTGGACCCCTCCACAGGGCTGCTTGAGTGTCCTGACAACATGGCTGTTGACTTCCCAAAGCAAGTGACAGGAGAAAGAGCAAGCAGAAGCCCCAATGTATTTTATGATCCAGCCTCCAAAAGCCACAGAGTGGCAGGTCTGCTGCATGCTATTTGTTATGCAGGTCAGTCCTGTGTGTGTGTGTGGCGGGGGGGGGGGGGGTACACATGGGCATGAATACCAGGAGGCAAGGATCACTGGCCACATTCTTGGAGACTGCCTACCATAATAGACAACTAATGAAAATCCTATTTTTAAGATGACATGAAATGTGCATTATTGCAGGAAATGTGTGATAAATGGTCTCTACGGCTAGGTGAGCTCCCAGTGACAAAGGAGAGGCCCAGCCTGAGTTCCTCCAGACCTGGGGTTAGCTCAGAATTTCACGGGCTAGGCTTGGACACATTACTTAATCTTCATCTGCCTGAGATCCCTGACCTGTGAAGTGGAGAGTAGTACTGGCCACCTTCTTGTTGCTCTTAGGACTAAAGGCAAACAGTGCCATCCCAGTGGGTACCCACTCCGGAGTGTAGAAGTTTAGGGGTTGAATCCTGATGTTATCAGATACTGGCTGTTAGACTTTGAGACGGTTTCTTCACTTCCCTGTACCTCTCTTTCTGCTTCTGTAAAATGACAATAAAAATAGTCTCTGCTTCACGGGGTGGTGATGAGGGTTGAATGAGTTAGTTTTTGCAAAGTGCTTAGCATAGTGTCTGGCACTTTCTAAGTGCTGTATAAGTATTCGTGAAATGAAACAGTCCTGGTTTACAGCAGGTGTTTAATAATGGCTAGCTCTCCCTCCTCCATCCAGGCTTTTGCCCCATGTAGAGATTGAAGGGACCAGAACACACTGGGAAAAATGGTTCATTCGGGCACCTTTAGATTGTGGGTGGAGTGGTCTCGTGTTGCTCTCCTTGGCTTTTCACGGCCTCGGGTTACCCAGGCTCCCTTCCTATTTTTAAATTTGTCTTATTATATGGTTAGACAAACAGCTGCAGCCCTGGCCCCAGGGTCCGAGTGGCTCTGAGCATTCAGGAGTCATTAATCATGACACGGGAGTGAATGGGTTTTGCTAACCAAAAGGTGAGCCCGCCACCTGAACTTGTGACCTGCAAGCCACAGAGAAAAAATGCAGTCCCCTCTCAGACTGTCTCCGTTAGCCCAGCTCTTGCTCCCAAACATCGGTTGGCATCAAGTTCTCCACGCGGCCCTTCTGCTCAAGTGCCATGTTAGTTGGGGATTGCTGGGTGTGGAGCCGGAGGCAAGAAAAAGGAGCTGGGAACAGCCGACTCTGACAACGGTCGCTGTGTCCACGGCCTGCTTATTCTGAGCCAGGTACTCTCAGAGCTCACTTAGGGCTCGCACCATTCTGAAGTCATTGATCAGCGTCATGACATCACAGATAAGGAAGTGACACATGGCCTTCGGAAGCCACAGAGCCAGGACTCAAACACAGGCAGCCTGGCTCCGAGCCCAGGCTCCGAGCTCTGTCCATGCTGCCCTGCTGGCTCCCGTCTCTCTGGGTCATCCCCATTCACCACTTGGCTCCTCCGGGAAAGAGGATGACAGACCTAGACAGCTCCCTGGTTCTTTTTACACGTGGCCTGCTGCTGGTGGCTGGGTCAAATCATCGTACTTCCCCCTGCCTCAAAGTCCTCCCAACACTCAGTGGGAGGGCATGGGCTTTAGGAAATAGGCAGACTTGGGTTTGAACCCTGGCTTCTTTGGCCAGCTCCCCTAAGTAATCTCTCTGAGCCTCGATGTCGCTTCCTATAAGCAGGGGATGATGAAGCCAGCTCCGTAGATGTGCGTTAGAACTAAATGAGAATTGATATACACCGTGTTGACACACAGAAGGCACTCAATGAAGGATGCTTCCTCCCTCTTCCCACTCAACCTCATAAATAATGGGGAACTTAATTTTTAAAAATCACAAATGCATTTATTTATTCCACAAACATTTGCTCCTACCTGTTCATCCCCATATTATCCTGTTCCATTCATTCATCTACCCGTCTGCCTGTCTGTCCATCCTCCTATCCATCTGTTCACTCATCCACACATTCATTTGCTTCAGTATTGATGGAGGTACCACTGTCTGCTGTGTTCCGAAGAGGGGGAGCTAAGGTAAGGTCCTGGCTCTCAAGGGCTCGTAATCTGGGTTCGACATATGCCGTGGAGTGTCAGGTCACAGTCAGACAGGCAAAGCCTTGCTCAGCAGGTCTCGTTCACTAGGTTGACAGTTCTGTTATTAAAGTAGCTTTTCCCCAAGGTTCTTCCTCAATGGCAAGGTACTGTGGTTAAACCATTAGTTTAACCTCTCATCATGTTCAAATCTATGTTGTTGAAATAAATCCAGTCACCATCTCTCCGTAGCTCATTCGTGTGATGTGAGCCACACCGCCCAGCCGGCCTGCTCCGACCACCTCTGGGCTGTTACGGTTCTTAGAGGACGGAGCCGGCCCCCGAGGGAGGCGCAGCTGCCTTTGCCACCTGGGGGGGGAGAATTTCTCCAGCAGTGTTAACCTCATCTAATTGGCCTAAACGGTGAGCAATTAATGACATGGAACCTTTTTGAAGGCACTATAAATAAAAGCCCAGGATCCTAAGATTGAAGTGAACCAGAGGTTTCAGTAATGATGATGAATTGTTTCTCCTAGAGGGTTTTTGTTACTGTTTTTTTTTTTTTTTTTTTTAAAGGAGCTGGTTAGCATCTCTCAACCATGGTAACCACACACCAGGGTAGAGGTGGGAGAGGGTAGGGATTCTGGTGATGCCTGATCGACGCTGGGAGGGAGAAGGGTCAGGAGTCATTTCTAAGGAGATGTGAACAGTGCCTGGCGTTGTAGGCACTTACATGTCTATTGAATTAATGCAAGAATGCTCTCCAGAGTGGAGTAGAATGAGCCTGGGATTTTGGGGTGAGAGGTAGCTCGGTATCTTGAACTTGGGCATGTGGACAGTTGAACCTGGCTCAGCCTTGGTGTCCCTGCTTGTTAAATGGACATGGACATAGTGCCTGCCTTTCAGGGCTATTGTGTGGAGTGAATAGATAGCATAATGCTCACAGCCGTATCTCCAGTGACTGGCCTGGGCCCGGTGCTTTGTAGGAGCACATCAAGTGTTGTTCTTTTGCCCCATAAGCATTCATTTTAGATATTCTATTAGAATGCAAGTCCCCTGCATACGATGTTTATCTCTGTGTCTCCTAGATGATTCTCTGGCTTACAGTGGGTGCTTAATAAATTTCAAATAAGTATGTCCCAATGTTCTTTGTTCTTCTCTGTGGTAGAATAACTATATCAATGCCCCTCATTCTCTCTCTCTCTCTCTCTCTCTCTCTCTCTCTCTCTCTCTCTCTCTCATAAACACACACACACACACACACACACACACACACACACGTACACACGAGTATCCATGCCCCTTGCCTTGTATCTGTGCATTTCCTTTCATTAAAGAACTACTTATTTGGTTCTAAGACTGGTCATGTTACATGTTTTGACCGATAGGATACTGCTCCTATTCCATTGCCAAGAGAAGATACTTTGGCTAGCCTGGGAGAGGGTGAGAGGCGTCTAAAGAAGAATTGAGTTTCACAGTCCTGTAGGTTAGACATCTGATGGGGTTTCACAATCAAGGTGACAGGAGGGCTGTGATTTTTTTCTTCTTTTTCTGGAGGATCTAAGGGCAAATCTATTTCCTTGACTTGTCCGGCTTCTAGAGGCTGCCCACGATTCCTGGCCCCTTCCTCTGCCCTCAAAGCCAGCAACATTGCACCTCTCTGAGCATTTATTTGTGGTCCTATCTCTCTCTGACTACAGTCCGGAAAGTTCCTCCATTTTTAATGATTCACATGACTAGACTGGGCTCACCTGGATAACCCAGGATTCTCTCCACGTGTCCAAGTCCTTCTCCTTAATCACAGCTGTGAAGTCCTGTTTGCATGGAAAGGACGTGTGCCCAGGTTGTAGCAACAGTGGTGTGGGCGTCTTTGCGGGACCACTGCGTCGCCTGCCATACAGAGGGTCACCTGCGTTTCCAGTAACTCATCTCGTCAGGAACTGGTGCGCTATTGACCCCCTCCCTCTCTCCTCCTCTCCTCCTCTCCTCCTCCTCCTCCCCCTCCTCCTCTCCTCCTCCTCCTCCTCCTCCTCTCCTCCTCCTCTCCTCCTCCTCTTCCTCCTCCTCTCTTCCTCCCCCTCCTCCTCCTCTCTTCCTCCTCCTCCTCCTCCCCCTCCCCCTCCTCCTCCTCCTCCTCCTCCTCCTCTCCTCCTCTTCCTCCTCCTCCTTTCCCTCCTCCTTCTGGACAAGGGTGCAGTAGCTCTTTTTCCACAACTCCACAGGTTGTAAAAATCTCAGTGTTTGACCAAGCAGTGAGCAATGCTAAAAGCACTTTTCAAAACAGATCTTGAGGCAGAGTTGCTTTTGAGTACTTTGAGTCCAAGGTATTTCATATTCCTATAAAATCACGTATTGTTAGCTACAGACATGTTTCTGATTAAAATGGTCCAAAGGGTGTGCTTCCTCAGCCTGTACAGCTTACTCGTCTCTCTTGGTGTAAGGAGACCCGATTCTGTAGGAGAAATGGATTCATTTTAGGGCAGGGTAGCAGCAGCAGAAATTACTTCATGCAAATGAGGCTTGGCAGTGTGACTTCATGAATAAGAAATGAACCGGCACCTCCTCTCCCCACAGGCGGTGCTGCGCACTGGGAAATTAATTGCGGCGTTCGTTGGGTGGCCGGGCTCCTCTGTCAGGGTTTCCGCAGACACAAAGATGCTTCCCTTTACCCAACTGGATATAAAGCATGTGCATTCTTTATAGCTTTGCTCCGTGTTGTCAGTGAACAATTGGGGGGGTCTCAAGATTCCTGGAAGCGTCTGGAGACCTTTGCAGGACTTAAGAACTGCGGTGGAAGCCAGGATGGCACTGAGCCACACAGAGTGGCCATGAGTTCAGCTCATCTCTGAGTTGACCTAAGGCGCCCTGACTTTTTTTTTAAGGGTTAGCGTTAGTGCCCTGGCCGTTTTGAATGGCAGTATGCTTCCGTGGTGAAGTGCATGGTCTCAGGAGCCGAAACATCTGGGTTCAAATCCCTGATCTGCTTCTCTCTAGCTGCAGGACCTTTGGCAAGTCACTTACTCGTTTTGTGCCTCAGGTTCCCTATCTGTTATAATAGATTAGAGATTATAATAGCACTTACCACACAGGGTTGTCGGGAGGATTAAACAAATAAATGAGCACAGAGCACTTAGAAGAGAGCCCAACACCTCTCCTGACACCGGGCTATGGACGAGCCGGATGTTATGTGAGCTAACCTGAAGGTAACGGTGAGTGCCCTCTGCTGCGCATAGTTTCAGGTGTTCACACTCACTGCCGGGACCTCTCGGCTGTGGCACAGGCATGTTCAGCAAGCGGAGACTTTGGGGAAGTACTCTGGAGAGGGAAAGGCTGTGCCCGCCTCCCGCTCAGCTCCTGCTTCCCTTTGGTCAGTGTACCCGAGGGGGAGTTAACTCTTCTTCACATCGCGATTGTATCCCCTAGTCCTGCCAGCAGCCTCCCAGGAGGTCAGTTCCCACACCAGGCTGTGTGGTGTCTTCTGCAAGCCTGGGAGAGCTCAGAGGAGCCAGGAACTCTGGGCATGTGGCTTGTGAGGGCCCACACTCCTAGGACCTGTGAGTGGTCTGCCACAAATGACATCACCATCTGGGTCCAAGTCAGGCACAGCAGCAGCCTTTGAGAAGGGCCTTGTGGAAGGGTCATGAGATTTGTGTCCCAAGTGCTGTGTGACCTAGGGAAGGTCACTGCACCTCTCTGAGCCTCAGTGTCCTCAACTGTGAAATGAGGCTGATAGTACTTACCTGCTTTCCAGATCAGACATGATAACAGTCTGGCTGCATGTGATGCCTGACACCTAGCAGACACCACATGCAGACCCACCAATATGTGCAGCGTTACGAGTGACTCCGTTCTGGTGACACTGGCATGGGGCATTCCCTGGGGAAAGGCCATTGACCTTTTTGTTTTTGTTTTAATCTTTATTGTTGAAAGTATTACAGATTTCTCTCTTTATTCCCCCCATTGACACCCCCCCGAGCTCCCACCCCAAGGCCACTGACTTTTGATAAAAGCTCTTGAGCTAGAGTGTAGGTTGAACTGGCAGATCTGAGAAGGAGGTGAAAAGAGGGAGAAAGTGCCATCCAGGAAGGAGATGCATGAACTGCCTGTCCGTCACTCCCTCCTCCCACAGAACCTGTTGCATCATTTGATGGGGTCACTGCAAAAGGGACACGTGGGGCCCCTTGTTCCAAGATGAGTAAGAATCCAAGATGGCGTCAGCAGAGTGCTGAACAAGCGTGGGGCCCTTCCGAGGGCGGGTCCTAGGCCACTGCCTGGGCCACGCCCCACGGCACCAGCCCTGTCCCACACTTGCACACTGTCCTGAGGCGCGTGCTGCTGTGGGCCAGCGCTGGGCAGTGTTTCCTCTTCCCTAGCAACCTCTCCCTGCCTGTGCTAGCCTTGCTGTGGGCTGGGGAACAGCCAAGGAGGGGGAGGGATTTTGAAGCTGATGGAAAATACCTCTACCTGAGCCCAGACGGTGCCATCAGCAAGGCAAGGTATAACATAGCGATTAAGGGCAAATATAGAATGTATATGTATATATAAATTTTTTCTGTTGACACATGCTATGTACTTACATGAGTGTTGCCATGGTGATTGGCAGGGCCAGCTGTTGTTTCATTTCCCCCAAAGAATTGTATGGTAATGATGGCCCCCTGGAGAGTTCTCCTGGGGCAAGGAATGATACTAAAAATCTGCAAATCAATGAACAGGTAGTGTAGAGGACCTCATTCTCATTAGTGGTAATTAAGAGGATTTTACAACGCTTTGATGAGAAGTGGCTAATTTTGGGTGGAAATGTAGAGAGTGAACTGCTTTTGGAGACTGGGTTTGAATCCTCTGTCACTTAATAGCCCAGTCACTTAATTCCTCTGAGCCTCAGTTTCCTCATTTAGAAAGTGGGGACTGTTTTAAACTTGTGGGAGCTTTAAAAAGAAAGAGTGTGGAATCTGTAGCTCAGTTTTTGAGACATTGGTGATGTGTACTACAAAGCTGCTATGATAATGATATTAATGAAATCATATCATAACAATAATAACAAAGCTTCTATTTATCGAGGGTTTTCGCCCATGTGTCCCTATGTTTGCGTGCATTATCTCATTTAATCTTTATAACACCCCTATCAAGTAACTAAAGTGTTATTCTCATTTTATAGATGAGGACACAGAGAGGTTAAGAGACTTGCCTGAAGTTGCACAGCTAGTAAATGACAATGTCAGGATTCAAACCCAGGCAGTCTAACACCAGAGCCAAAGTTCTCAAGCATTATTATATACAGTGCCCTGCAATGAAGATTAATGAGGACATGAAGCCTGAATAAATTGAGAGGTATACAGTCGTCTAGACTTCAAGCTGGTTCTGAAAGATTGGTCCTGGATGAAGTGAGTGTATTTCCTTCTGTAGCAAAGGCAGTGGTGGGTGAGAGTGGGGGAGAGGATATTTTAATAAGTACCTGCTGGTGGGGGCTGCTCTGTGGACTCGCCTAGCTCAGGCCCAGGGGTCAAAGTTCTCTTCCTAGGACCAACATCAGCTTCAAAGGACTGGCTCATTGATTCCCCCTCCAATGGTCTTTCCTCCCCACAGCTTTGGAGCTGCTGACCTTTGTCCTCCCCCAAACTAAACAAAAACAAAGAAGCATACAGCACAAACGCAGCCCCTTGTATTTCTCTCTAAGCCCCTCAGGTTCCTCAAATATGTCAGGTGACTTCTCTCCCCAGGGCCTTTGCGCACATTGCTCCCTCTTCTGGGGCTGCCTTTTCCAGCCCTCACTCCCAGCCCCACTCATTGCTTGTCAAATTCCTACTCATTCTTCATGTGTGAGCATAAATGTTCCTCAGGGAAACCTCCCTTCAGGTTTGCAGGAAAGTCTTCAGGGCAGACTATGCCCCAACCCCAGGCTCTGTTAAGTACCCCTGTGATACATTCCTACAGTCACCTGTCTGCCTTTTGTATCATTTACCAGCATTTTAATTCAATAATTAGACGTATAATGATTTGTTTGAGAGCTGTCTCTCTCAAAACCTGTTTAGTTCACTACCATATTCCCAAAATGCTTATAACAATGGCTGACTCTGAATTTGTTGATTCAATGGATGAAAAAAATAAAACCTCCAAAGTTCCACCATCTGCACTGGGGGAAAGCTTGGGCCTTGCAAGGTGAGAACTTCATGGCTATACCTGGTCCCTCAGTATTTGGTAGGTTGACTGTGGTCCTGCCAAGTGTTCAGGAGAAACCAAACACAGCAAACTCATCACACAGCAGGACAGTGGGGAGGAAGGGGAGAGGGTACAATCACTAAGCATCGACTGCATTTCTGGGCCATGCTTCTCATTCAGTCCTCAACAGCCCTGCGATGTAGGGGAGATGATTTGCATCTGATAAATGAAGAAACAGAAAAGAGAAAGGACAGAGCATTCATTAAGGCAAGTTAGTTCTTGCTTTTGAACCCATGCTCTCTTCTATAAAATGGGGGTGGATAGACCCTTTAAGATCCCTTTCAACTTGGGTCTTCTCCTTGGGCTGAGGTTTAGTCCCTGTTGTTCATCCCCGAGTGTGCAAGTGTGTGTGCAAGTGCACAGAATCATCCGGGGCAGAAACACTGTCATTAGCGGGAGTGCCAGGGCATCCAGCTCTCAGAGGAACTTCCCAGGTTTTGTACAGCAGTGTCCGCATCCTGTGCATCCTGTGAAGGCTGGACTGTCTCCTTCAGCTTGTACACCATGCAATGGGAAGGATGGTAAAAGGATTCGATGCAGATGCATAAGAGTTGGCTGGCTTGGGCTTCTATTCCCAGCACTGAAAGTTAGGATATTTATTCAACCCAGGACCACAAGATGCTTTTCCCAGCTTTTTCCTGCTGAGCCATGATAAATGATAATGCAATCAGCAGGAAAAAGAAAAAGGGAAGAGAGTTAATTAGTGGCTCCACCTTCTCTTTGCAGGTTCTTCTGATTTCATCAGTTCACCCCCTTCAGCCACAGATTTGCAGCCCCTAGAACTCTAAGGAAGAAATGCAATTTTATACTGGGAGTTGGGTAGTTGAGCCCCTGGCATTTGCTGGAATTGCTTTAGTCTTACCCAAAACATCCGACCAGAAAGAAATGTCATGAGCTGGACCTTGTAGGCAGGGACACCTCCCCGAAAATGGATCTGGGAGCCTTTTCTCATTCCTGGGGGTGTTCTTCCTCTGGGCATTAGTATTTTCCAGGAGGAACTCTCTAGTGATTTTAGTTCTTTGACTTTTGCAAGTGCAACTGGACTGTTAGATGGAATTGGAAAACCAGAGGCTATTTTACAAGTTGAAACACTACCAGAAGGACCTTTGAAATAGAAAGCAGGGACCAAGAGAGGGTACCCAGGGAAGAAACTGGAGGAAGATACTCAGGAGCTGCTGTAGGTCTGATGTGTGAGGGAACAAGGAAAACCTTTTTAGGAAGTCCTAGTAACAAATCCTTCCATCGCTCCGTGTGCCAGGCCCTGTTCTGAGCACATTTTTGTAAGAACTCATGGACCCTCACAGTTACACTAGGAGTTTGGTATTATTTTTGTGTCCGTTTTAAACACAAGGAAGCTGGGACTCCAAGAGATGGTGGAGCCTGCCTTAACCCGAGGTGGGGACCAGGGCTCTTCACGCCCGTGCCTCACCCCCTCTCTGATAACAGCAACGATGACGACCATGACAATACCAACAGCGGGGGCTACAATTGATTGTTGGGTATTAACCAGGCCCGTCACAGGCCGCACTGAGAATAGTCTCTCTGTTCACTAGATTTTCTTCCTCTTGGTCATTTTTCTGTAGAGCAGGTCAAATTTCTTGATGATGCTGTCCTACTTCTCTTTTAATTCATGTTCTCTTCTGACATATACAAAGGCCCCAGCGCTACCGGAACAACTGATAAGGCAGTGGTTACACGGAGGGCGATGGAGCCACAAGTCCACACACAGGGATACGGTTTTATTGGGGGGGGGGATCGATTGTGGCGATGGTTGCACAACTCTGTGAATAGACTAAAAATCATTGAGTTGTGTACTTTTCCTAGGTGATTTGTATGAGAATAATGTATCAACAGAACTGCTATTATTGAAATAAAACGAGGCGAGGAAGGCATTCGGCGGTGTGGAGTAGGGGGACAAGGCTGGGAGTGGGAGCTTTTTCATACGGCCTTTCTGGTGCACGAAGCCTCTGGGAGCAGATGCTGCGGACTTCTCACCGAACAACCATGTACCCTGCATGTCCCTGCCACCCTTCTGATCAGGCCTGTGAAGTGACCCTGGAGGGAAGGGCCAGATGAGGGAGCCGCTGCCCCCCTCACCCAGGTCTCCGTGCCCTGGCGATGATCCCGCTGGGCCTGTGCCGCGGCTGGGGCACTGGAGAGCTCCGCAGGCTCTCCCCAGCCTCAGGCTCTGCCATCTGGCGTGGACACTGGCCTTCCCCTTCCGATCCAGGGCGCTCTACAAATCCAGCCCTGACTGAAAAACAAAGTCCTATCCAAAAACTGCATTCGCCAAATCGTCATAACACATGCTGGGGTCTGGTGGCCAGAGTTCTGCGCACTGTCCTCTGCGTCCCTGCCTAAAGCCGTCTGTGCCCCAGCCCAGTCTTCGACATTGTTCTGCCTGGACAGATTCCAGGGAAAACGGATAAACTGTTTCCCTCCCCATCAGGAAACCACTCTGTTCCCGAGAGAGCTCTCTGCTCAGGAGGCTCCACTGGGACCCTTAGGTGCCCTTCCCAGGGGGTGGGAAGGAGGCCGGGCTTCTGGGCAACGCTGAGAGCTGGGGCTGCAGGGCTGGTGAGGGGGCAGTTTGCAGACTCCTCTGACTTTGTCTCCAGAGAAAACAGCCTCTTTTACTTTCTCAGGTAGCCTCTGAGCCCCGAGTCTGGGACTAAATTAGAGGTGGAGGCAAGAGAGACGTCTGAGGGCAGGAGGCTATGGGAACTGGTACAGAAGGGCGAGCTGCCAAGTGCCTGGGGTGCCAGGCTGTGTGGAGGGAGGGGACAGAGGGAAAGAGTCGCAGCTCCGATGGTGGACTGAGATCACAAGGTGACTGCGCTGCGTTCACATGGCGACTTAGGTTCTAGGGGTAAAAGCTCAGTTCACTCGGATGGAGCAAAGGGGCCAATCTGAGATTCTAGGTAACTCAGAGTTAGGCAGGAACCACTTTTCTGTTTCAAGTTTTGCAGAGAAAAGTTTAGGGCTCCCTCGGTGTCCTTCTCCAGCCCAGGGATGGTTTCCCAGCAGTGTGCCTGAGTGCTGACATCCCACGCATCCCTTCACGGGCGGCCACCAAACGGTGGTCAGGTCCACCGCAAGGCTCATTTTTGCAGCAACACAATACAGGTGCTGTTTGCACCGGTTTGAGTGATGCTACAAACAGGGGTTACAGTCTCTATGGATAAAAAGTCCAAAGTGAATCCTTACAGTTGACCTGAAAGAGGTGAGAACTTTGCTTTGAAAATACTTATGAGAGGACAGAGAGCGCAATAAATGACACACAGCGACCCAGGCTGGAGGGGGCGTCACGGGGGGCAGCCAGCACCGTGTCAGTTCCGCAGATGTGTGACTGGTGTGACCACCGGGCCCTTTTATAGAAAGGGTGAGACTGGGTTCTGCTGCAGCAGCAACCATGTGATTATCGCTGACTGTTTCGTGGGAGTTCGTGTCTTTTTATTCCCTTGAGTGTGTCATGCTTTTATATTTGAAGGGGTGTTATTCTCAACCCCAAAAAAAGGTGAGACCCACTGGTGTGGAAGAGCAAGTGGAATGTCTAATGACCCTAATTATTGCAGTGGCTGTTTGCATGGAGCACGGCTGTGGGCCCGATGTCCCCCAGGGAAGGCCCACTGGTTGCCCAGTGATGTCCCAGAGCAGTGGCACCTGGTGTGGCTGCCATGCTCTGTCGTTGAGTAGCAGCAACAGAACGTGGCCAAGGAGGGGATGGATGAGGCCCAGGCCACTGCTCAGTGATGCTTGACACGTTGTATACGTCCCCTCTGATGCGCCCAGTCGTTTTGTTTCTTTTGTAGCCAACCGTTGTGGGTTGAACTGCATTCCCCAACAAAGGTGTGTTGAAGTTCTAACTCCCAGGATCTCAGAATGCAGTCTTATTTGGAAATAGGGCCATTGCAGATGCAATTAATTAAGATGAGGTCATATCGGAGAAGAGTGGGCCCTGATCCAATGTGACTTGGGTCGTGATGAGAAGCCGGGAGAGAGGCACACATGGGGGAGAACGCCCTGTGACCGTGGAGGCAGAGACTGGAGGGATGTGGCTGCGAGCCCAGGCGTGCCAAGGATGGATGGCCACTTCCGGGGCAGGGGAGGAAGGGCTCCCCCAGAGTCCCAGGGGAACACGGCCCTGCTGACACCTTGATTTTGGACTTCTAGTCTCCAGAACTAGAAGACAATAACTAGCTGTTGTGCTAAGCCGCCCAGTGTGTGGTGCTTTGTTACCACAGCCCTGGAGTACTAATACAGCCTCTGCCCTGCCCCATCATGTCAGCCTGGCCTATAGTCTTTAAAAACGCTCACACCTGTGCCAAGGTCAGCATCCAGGCCCACAGGCCTGAGGGCCATTCTGCCCACTCCAGACGCTCCTGGCTGCCTCTGCGCCAGCCCATATCGTGTTGTCTGGAGGGAGCCGATAGCAGGAAAACCTTCGTTTGCCCATCTTCAAGTTCAGGAGTGCGGCTGTTGTGTTCAGAACTAACAACAACTCAGTTCAGCCGGGGTTTAGCTGGCATCCTCCCATCAAATCCTCTCAACAGCGCTTTACCATTGCTGTCTTCTGACCGTATTGTTACGGACACTTTAGGGGGACGTCTTGGTCAACTCCCCAGCCCGCTCTCCCCATCGGGCCTCAGGGTTCCTCCCGTACGGCTCCTTCCCACACAGCCCAGAAGCTGCTGATGGGAGCAAAGTCCTCTTTCTCCTCATCCCAGAGGCCAGCTCACTAGCCTTTTCACCCTGATATCTGATTTGAAGGTGCGTTTGACATTTAACCCTAGGAGACGCTCCCTAAATCAATGCTGCCTTTACGGCCTGGGAGGGAATCACAGAGGAGAGGATTCTGAGTAGGAGGTCAGCCTGCCCCGGCAGACGCCCACCTTCCAGGCCAGTTAGTCACCTGAAAGCCTGCCCGCAGCAGCTGCTCCTTTGTGAGGTGAAGCCCTGGACTCCTGAGACCGACCCGAGGAGTGGCTGGGGCCCAGGCACGTCCAGGCTGTGCTGGGAGGAGGCCCAGAGGAGAAGTGTTGGGAGCCTCTGAGCTGTTTAATTCTGCTCATTCACCTTCTGTTTTAAAATGGGGCAAACTGGGGATTTTGGAAACCTCGTTCTCCACTCCCAACTAAACTTACGACTTTGTAAAGTAAAAAAAAAAAAAAAAAAAAAAACATAATAGTTAAGAGCATGGACTTTGGGGTTTTAATACCAGCTCTGAACATGACCAGCCTTGTGATTCTGGACAAGTTCTATAACTTCCAGAAGGTTCAGCTGCCTCAGCTGTGGAATGGGGTAGAGTTGGCAAGGGGGAAGTGCCCAGCCTGGGACAGCCGGTGTGCAGGGCAGATATTATTGTCCGGCACACAGGAATAAGTGAAAGCAGGTGTTTTATCCTAGGCAACTCACCGCGCATCTCTGGGCCTCTGTTTCTTCATCTGTGAAATGGGAGTTTGCAGGACTGAGAGTTCATGCATTCTGTGTCAGAGAGGGAACCAGCAGCCTCTCCCTCCTCTTCATTAATCGTACATTGTTTCTGCTTCTGTCTTTTTCTGTCCTTTCCCCCATCAGTGTATTTTTTGATGTAGTGATTCTTCCCAATAGTGAAAATTCATTTTTTTTTATTTTAGAAAATAGGAACACACATAGAAAAAAGAAACATAAACCTTGGAACCCGGAGAAAGTTTTGAATATAACTTCCCAGTACACATGTATCCCTTTTTCATTGTACAGTTTCAGGTGGACTTCTCCCAGGCAATTATTGCTTGATCTTCAGCATCACCTGGAATAGCTGTTTGGCCATCCACAGTGTGGAAGTCCTGAAAATTATTCTCTAAACTTTATATTGTTGGACACTAAATTAATCTCCAGTTTCCTCTTGACACGCTTAGGAGGTTATTGCAGTAACTCAGGTAGTGAGGCCGGGGGCTTGGCCAGCTGGAAGCGGGGAGTGGTGAGAAGTGGGGGGACTGGGCTATGTTTTGAAGGTAGAGGAGCAGGATTTGTGAGGAAAAGAAAGTAATCAGCAATGACTGCAAGGGTTTCAGCCTGAGCAGCTGGAAGGGTTGACTTGTCGCTGACGAGATGTGGAAGGCTGCCCTCGGAGCAGAAGAATGGTAGGAGTTTGGTTTTCAAAGTTGAAGTGGAAGATTTCCTTTAGACATCCGAGTGCACATGTCATATAGACAGTTGGCTCTATGAGCACGGAATTCAGGGAAGATGTCCTGAAGATGTAAAGTAGGATGTTATCAGGGCATGCATGGTTTGGACTGGAGATCATACAAGATCTAAGAGACCAGATCCCTAAGGGAGCCGCAGAACTCAGACTAGCTGCCACCACATCAGTGGGGACCTTCTGACGTTTGCCGCAGGGAAAATGTGGCGTGTGCCCCGCTTTCTCCTAAGCCAATGGTGTGGGGCTCTGCAATACCAAGGAAACATTTCTAACTTCACAACAACTCCCCCGAAGTCCAGGACGGCTGTTCTTGCTAACAACACCTTGGGCAGAGAACCCCACCAGCCTTCCTCCGCTGTGGATGGGGGGCCACGCCGGGACCTCTCCAGGCGGGTTTCAGCCTATAGGCTTGTGCTAATTTGTCTACCTGGGTTAATCCTCCTCCACCACGACTCATCCCCAGGCTGAAAGCAGCACAACACTACTTTCACTGTGTGTTTTTCTTTAGCTGGTGTCAGAGTCGGGGTAGAGGAGGTAGAAGAAGAGGGTGGAACCCACTTGCGGTTTGGGCTGGCTCCATATGGTCCCAATGACCATTGTTCAACAACCTCTGCAGAGAGAGAGCAGAAATGGGGGCGAAATAACACCGAACGGCTCCCTGCTGGCCTGGTGTTTCCACCCCATGAAGACCCGAGGCTCAGAGGGAGTGGGCGCTAGACCAAGGTCACCACCTACAACGCCCCAAATATGCCTGTTAACCGTGGTGTTTAGTGGGAAAATGCTGGGAATTTCAATGGGCAGAGAAGAAAGAGACGATGATAGGGCTCAGCAAAGTTTAAAAGGTGAAATTTCAAGTGAGTTTTTGCAGAAGAGAGTGAACTCAAATTGGCGAGACAATGACAGGAATCATTGTTACTTCCCTTCCTCTGGTGTTCTCTTCTGCCCGTGGTTGTTACATGGTCACCTCCGAGCTGCATCGTGCAGGCACTCACAGGCGCCGTGTGTGAGAGGAGCCTGGGGGCTCCTCTGTGGAATCTCTTCCCTGACTGGAGACTTTCTGGTTCTCATCCCGACCACTCACGTGTCCTTGGGCACATCTCCAAATCTCAAGTTCCAGTGTCTTCATCTTTTAAATGGGGATAATGATACCTCCTTGCAGAATTGTTGAGAAGCTGAAATAAAACAGTGTCTGCAAATGGCCCATCAGTGCCCGGCACTTAGTTCAGTGTCAGGCACTCCAAACTCACATCTGTCTTTCTGCCAATAAGCGGCTGAGTTACATTTCGCTCTACACGGAGGAGGTGGTTGGGCGCTAAAGGCTGGGGACTCATTCCAGAATTCTAGACCAGGCCCACAGAGGGGGCGAGGCTCTCGACCAGGCTCATCCTGATGTTGTACCGGGAACCAGTGACACCCCACACAGCTGAGTAGCTGGCTGAAGGAGTGGTTCTCAACTGGGGCTCTGTGGCCCCCACCCTTGTGCGCCCAGTGCCACTCATAGGTGAGAAAACCAATTAGGATCACTGGGTAAAAGTAATTTTGTTATAACTGGGAGGTAGAGTCAAGAGTTGAATCCTGACCCACTAGAAACCCCACCAATAACTGCCTCACCCTACTGCCCCTTGCCACCTAACAGAGAGCGGGCACTATGGATATTTGATGAATGAGTGAAGGAATGCAGGAATGACCCCCTTCCAGTTCTGGCATTCAGGAAGGCTTCCCCTGGCTGCACCTGTCTTGGCCTGTGATCCAGCCCAGCCTGTCGGGCACATCATATTATCCCCACCCCTTCTCATTTAATCAGACCCACCAGGGCATGGGAGTGCACTGAGGATCAGACCTGCAGGAGAACGTCCTTCAGCAAACAGCCCTTGGAGGAAATGAGGCAAACTGTGCGAACACCAGAGGACTGATGATCCCACAGACGCCAGCCAGGTCTCTCAGGGAGACGCCGTGCCTTCTCTGCGGATGCTGAGGCTGGAATCGGGATGCGCTTTTGATTACTCAGCTGCAGCACCAACCTGCTAATTAGGGTTATGTTTATTCAGTGCTACATGAAATAGATTTGATGAACTGAGCAGGATGGAAGCATTTGGAGGGAACGGCTCTTTCTTTCTGGCTAAGACTTTTTTCAACTCTTCTTTTCGGGTCCAGGGCCCTGAGGTCCTTTCCTGCTGGACCAAAAGGAGGCAGAGGTTTCCGGCAAGGTGCCCAGAGCTGGGCTCTCCGCCACGCTCAGGCAGCCCCTGGCCTCAGGGACCACTGGAAGGACATGGCTGCCTCTCCTCCTCTATGTGCAATGCACCTGTAAACAAGCACGTGGGCATTTTACCGGACAATGGCCCGGAGCCGACATCAGCCCATTTTCAGGCCAATATGTTTATCTATAGATGAATCCAAAAATGTCTCTGAAATCTAGGGAAACATAAAGAACTTGCCAGTGCAGAAGCAAAGAAGACACGGGATGCCTACCCCATGCCAAAAGCCTCTCTGTGGCCTATTGGCCACCCGCTGTCTGTCCCACCTGTCCAGCCTGTTCCCCATCCTTGCTCCTCACTGTGCTCCAGCCACACGGCCTGCTTCCTGTTCCCATGGCAGTTCCTTCCTGCCCCAGGGTCCTTGCAGATGCTTTTCCCACATCTTCTCTCCTTCCTCCTTGCTTCTCCTTTGGGGCCCCTCCTCCTACTTCAGCCCGTCTTTGGAGACTCTAAGTCAGGCTTCTTGTAGAGAACATTAGCTTCCAGTAGCATCAAAGACAGTCTGGGTTCAGGGGGGAAGAGCAGGAGAAACCAGTGGTGTGTCTCCAGGTGCCGGGGTGCCAGGCGCTTTGCTGCTTCCTGTCGCGATCTGACACTCTCAGGAGGCAGGGGCAGGGCCTGGGGAGAGCAGAGGCTGCCGCCAGCTGCTGCCGCCATTTCATTACTCATCTGCTAATTGTGGCAAATGGGGATTTTACAGCTCCCCCGGCCCTCGTTGTGAGTAGTGGTGCTGCGATGGAGGGGAGGAAGGCCAGCCTGGGAATCCCTTCAAGGAGCCTATGTGTTTGCCCAGCTGGTTCATTCGGACCCTGCAAGGCTGAGTCTGGGTCCTACAGCCGTTTGGTGATGAGGCAGGGAGGTTTGGTGGGCCCCACAGACTCCAACCTGAACCCCATTTCTCCCGTGTCCTAGCAAAGTCCTCAGCTTGCAGCATTCACATCAGGTGGTCAGTGGTTACCCCTGGGCTCAGAAGAGTGGCAGGGTCGCGTGTGGCTGCTGGCTGACCCTCTGAGAGGAGGGTGTGAGGGTGGAGGGTAGAGACGAGACTTCCTTCTAGAGACCATGGACCCACAGGCCAGTCCCCAGGTCCTGGGTGGCCGTGGGGAAGGGCAGTTAGCCAGAGCAGCGGGGAGAAGGGCCCTGGAGGCCGGCTGACCTGATGACAGGTCACTTAGTCTCTTGGTCTCAGTTTCTTCCCCTGGATCATGGGGAGGAACACTTGATTCTCTGGGTTGTGGGAGAGATGAAATTAGATGAGGTACCTACGTCCTTAGCAATAAAGGATTGCTCCCAAGAACCAGTTGTCAGGGAGGGAGACGATTCTCACACCCTGCCCAGCACACATTGCCATTCCTGGCTTATTTGGGGTGTCAGTGGGACTGTTGGAGGAGCCCCCGATCCTGTCTGTATTTCTGTGTTAATAACCATTCATCAGCGCTGCCGTCAGTGAGCACTTATTGCAGACCAGGGCTTAAATATCCTATCTCTGAGCTTTACCACCACCCTGCAGGCAGGTCCTCCAAGGTCCACTTCCCAGAGGAGGACGCAGGAGCCAGGGAGGGAAGCACCTTGCCCAGGTCACTCAGGGAGATGCCAACCCAGGACTGTTCCTCTGCCTTCCTGGGGCCAGGGGTCAGCTGGATGCTTCCTTTCTTTTTGGCCTCTATCATTTGGTCCTTTTCCCAAAGAGCTCTACCCAACTATGATCTCGCCTGCCCCTGCTCTGAGAGTCAGGTGCGGCAGGGGTTTGGAGCTCAGGCGGATAGGGGTTTGGATCCAGCCCAGTCTCCTGCTGGCTGTGCGGCTTGGACGAGTCACTTGCCCTCTTTGGGCCACACTTTCCTGTTCATAAAATGGTGATAAGGTCCAATTCACCGAGAGGTCACAAGGGAGAAGAGCTCAAAGGTGTGCTAGTGCCAAGGAGATGCCAGCTTGGAAGCTTCTACAGAGCCCCCTCCTGCAGACCAGCGAGAGGGCGGGGGCTGCTGGACTTAAAGCCACCGTGGGCGGGCACAAAGACCTCCCCCCTCAGCCATCTCCCTGCCCATTGCTGGAGGAGGGGACCCCCCCCCAACCCCTGAATAAAGAGAGTGCCTGTTTCTATGGTTACAGGAGTGTGGCCTCCAGGGGCTTCTGATTTGTAATAAGTAGCTGAGAGGATATTGCCTCACACCTTGAAGTGGCTCACGGAGTCCCAGTAAGGGGCCAGCAGCCGGGACTCCTCCTTCTTCCTTCCTCACCAGCGGGTGGTGTCAGAGTCCCCTGGCCCCAGCGGGAGCCCAGGAGGCCCTTCTCAGATCCTTGTGGTGTGTGTCCAGCCTCAGACGTCACTCTGACCTCTCCCCCCATCAGCACGTGGGCAGCATTTGCGGGCCCTGAAAGGCCTTTCTTCACCGTGGACCAGTTTCACTGTGGAGGAGTAAACCCTGCAACCTCTGAGGAAGGGAGTTGCTGCTATTCTGTAGGAGGGGAGAAAACGCTCCAAGCTGTCGTTTCACGTCTGGGCTTCCAACCTTCCCTGCAGTTCCCCGGTGCGGGCAAGAGCAAGGCTCGTGCCTAGCCTGGCTCGAGCTCCCCACGTCCTGGCTCCAACCTGCCTCGGGGGTCTCACCAATCATTATTGTTCTTAGTGGGAATAACGGTGACCGTCCATGTCCATGAACAGAATCAGTCATCACCTTTGAGGACTCACAGGTGTGAGGCAGTGTTTACTGTGTCATCTCAGTGAGTTCTAAGGACAACCGCAGGCCAGTGAGGACGCTGAGGCCCGGAGGGGGTGAGCCACGTGTCCATGGACTGCTGGATTCTGTGAGAACATCACCCACGCCCAAGGCCTCAGTCTCCTCCTCCACACACACTCTCCTCCTGACCAGTCCCCTAAGTGTCTTCCATACGTCTCTGCACCATCCTTGCTCATGCTGTTGCCTCTCCCAGGAAGGCTTTGGGAAGCAGCCTGGATAATGGCTAGGGCACAGGCTCTGAGGTCAGGTGGACCAGAGGTAGGATTCCTGGCTGCACCTCTTCCCAGCTGCCAAACTATTTAAGCTCCCTGGGCTTCCGTTTCCTTATCTGGAAAACGGAGGGATGGCATGGCCTCATGGGTTCGATGAGTCAGCGCACACAGAGCACCTGGCTGGTTCCGCTGGCTCATCTGTCCAAGTTCGCCTGCAATTGGAGGCCCAGCTCTGGCTCCCTCTGCGTTGGGACCTTCTCTGACTAAGCCAGACTGTGGACATTTCCTCTCCCAAACCACTGTGTGCCATCACTTGCATCCCCTGTTCGTCATGTCCCCTGAAGGCAGGCCCCACACTGACCTAGTCCCGTCCCCTGCACAGTGCAAGAGCTTCATCGAGGCTGGCAGAGTGGTTGCTGTCCAGGCTCCTCACCACCTGCCCCGGCTCCCTGTCCAGCATGCTCACCCTGTACCCCAGCGCCTTCACCTTCGCTCCCCATCACACACCCAGCTCCCTGTGCTTCCCCTGACGTAGGCGGTCGCTCTTACCTCCTAGTCCCTCTGTCTGCTGTGCCCTCCTCCAGCCTTTCCTAGGTGGCTGCTCCTTTTCAAAGACGTGGCTCAGGCATTCTCTCTGCCTCCAGGAAGTCTCTCCTGATATGTCAGGCTGGTTAGATAACCCCTTCTCTATGTTCCCAGCCCCTAGGCTGACCTCTCTCCTAGCACTTGTCACAATGTATATCTTGTGTTTGTCCAGCTGTCTCTCCCCTGCTAGACTGTGATGCCCTGGGGGCAGGGACTATGCTGCTGTCAGTTCTGGAGCCCTGGCATTTGACACAGGGTCCACCATGAAGCCAGTGGTGGTTGAGGAGATATTATAGATGGATGAATGAATGAATGAAGTGTGTTGCTATTTGAAGCATCTGCCCACAGGGTTATGTATTGTCTGTGCCCACGATGTGGCTTGGTCACCTTTGCCTTTGCATCCTGGAGACTATGCAGGCTGTTAGGGGACAGCACCTGGTACTGGGGACCTATGTCTAAATATGCATGTGCGTGCGCGCCTCCAATTCAAACCTTGTTCATTAGCACAGCAATTAACAGCAGTGCCCAGTGACAGATGGTCCGCTGCGTGCCCGGACCCTGGCTCCTTGGCAGGCTTGGATGGGGCAGACACGTCTGGCGAGGTTGACGTTTTCATTGATCTAGCAGGTCCAAGCTCCCGGGTGTGGGCTGTGCAGGCAGTGGGCTGACGTCAGCCAGGCACTGGTGGGGCCAAGCAGCCAGGCCTCGGAACCCGCACTTGGAAAGGCTGGGAAGGTGTCCCGCTGCCATTCCAATTCTGAGCTTTGGGTGTGTGTGTGTTTTTAATATCTGAATTTCATATATGGGAGTCCCAACACACCACTCCCAAATTTTTTTTAGCCACATAAGCTCTAGGGAATTCTCTGGGAGACGCTGTCCCTTTCCTGTTCATTCCTTAGAAGTTTCTGGGATTTCTACAATTATCCTTTAGAACTGGGATGACCAAGGCCCTCGGCCTTGGCTAACAGACACTTAGAGTTTAGTACTTAGAATTGTGTAAGACCAGTGTTTGTATAAACACAATTATATTTAAGTGGAGTTTGGAGAGAGAATATTTTTCTTCTTGCTAATGCCAGCTTTGAATTGGCTCATGGGTTGTTTCCCTGTGAATGATATGGTATTTCATTTCTCCATAAAAGAAATATCAAATTGGCATTTAAATGGCTGTCTGGGTCAAAAATTCAAGCCAGAATGAAGCACCTTAAACCAGAATGGATTTCACACAGCTAGAGTCCGTCAGAGCTGGAAAGGATCCTCTTGTCTAATCCTACCATTGAAGATGGTGAAACTGGGGCCCAGAGAAGTGCATTGATTTGCCTGAGGACACACAGCAAGCCAATGGCTAAGCAGGAACCTCTCCCCTACATCATATTCCAGGTCGTCAGAAACACTCAGACTTTGCCATGTGCCAGCCCCAAACCACTCTAGCAGAAATCCTTTAAGTGGTGTGGGATATGCTTCCTTCGCGGCCTGTCAACAGTCTGAGTAAAACAGAGAGAGGGTGCCGGCTGAGGAACGAGGCCTGTGGTCTGTCGTTAGTCATGCAGAAGACCACACATCCTGCTTTGAGAGGTGACAAGGAGCCGCACTGGAGAAGAATGTTAGCGGAGGTTCAGAAGTCCCCGTGGTAAGAGACCTTTGCACTGTGGACATTTCTCTTGGATGGGGGCGCTGTGGGAAGAACTGGGAGAACAGCCTTGCTCCCAGTGAAGTGCTGGCCAGAGAAATACACACGGCACCCTGTCATGGCCCACCCCCACCCCGCATGTTCTTAGCAGGTGGACAGGCCTCCTGGAGACAGCCTTCCTGCCCTCTGTATTAGGAGGTCTCACCTTTCCCCCTCACTGATATGTAACCCCAAGTAGTCACCTGGTGAACTGCTGAAGTCGCTGTGAGGAGGAGCCTTGCTTCAGAAAAACCCATCTTCAGGCTTATGGACAGCTGGTCACCAGGGAGACAAGGGAGGATATCCTGGGACAGATGTCTTCGAGTTAAGACCCAGGTCTTGGTGACGCATGGACTGGTCCCACCGCTCCTGGAAATGCTTCCCCCGTCCTTGGAGGGAGTGCCGATGTTTAGCTAAAATGCTGCGCTGGAAGGAGGGTGCATTTTCTCTCAGGTCATGCTGAGAGTGTCCAGGGCCCCACTCTCATGGTGTCACGGGAGTGGGCTGGTCCTTTCTGTCGTGTCCTTTTTCGTTCAGTTGTCCTGGGCCCTACAGCTGAAGGAGGGTCTCACAGTCTCCTCTTACGTTACAAAACATGATCAAAATGTGTCCAGTCTCATGGACATCTGCTGCTTTTCCTCTTCCAAGACAGTGTATGGAGATATGAAGATACCATGAGGATATTTCAGTGGGAAAGATACTTCTCCTGTGACCCTGTCACCTTGTCATGATGATTTCCCCCTCGGTCTTTGCGTGTGCATATATTTTACGCATAATTCTAACCTGAGTATAAATGTAACTTTAAAAAAAAAAAATTCAGAATGTTCAATTAACATGCTCCATCAGGGCTCAGAATAAGACTTTGTTATCTTGTGTAACAAAGAGACCCAAAGACCAATAGTTTAAATGAAACAGAAGTGTATTCCTCTTTCACGTGAGAGTCCAGAGATACATTTCTGCTTCCACAACTGATACACTATTGCCTTACCACCCCTAGTACTGGCCACCCCTGCTGCTGTTACTATCCCCTCCCACCCCCAGTACTACCCCCCCTGCTGCTGTTACTAGCTAACATTCATTAAGTATTACACTGTACCAGATAATGTGCTCTGTGCTTCTAATGCAACAATCCCTTCTAATCCTGACTTTATCTTTAGGGGGATTATTATACCCATTTTACAGATTAGGAAAAGTCCTTCTCCCCAGGTCCCTTTGCCAGCATCTGGAGGAGCCAGGGTATCCCTTTAGATATTCTTTTTCAAATCATTGTGCAACACGGTCATCAAGACTGGAAGGGCCAGAGAAGGGATCCAGGTCAGAATCATCAGCCTAATGTTCCAACCTGGCTAAAGAGGAGATCGGTGCCCCCAGCTGGAAACAGGGGAAGAGAAGCCTGGTGTGCTCGGGGAGGACTTACGGCTGGCTTTGCCAACTGGTTTAAAGGACCAGAAGAAGAAGGGCATATTCATCACTGTTCCTGATTAAAAGAAACAGAAAGCATTCCTGCTGTAGTGAGGAAACAAATTTATTGTCAGGATTTGAGGTAGCGCTCGACTTGCCAAAAGGCTGGAGTCCAAGCCTTAGGAATGGGCAGGCAGGAGGGAAGCCAGGGAGCAGCCAGAAACCTGGCCAGATACCTGCCAACGCTGAGCCCAGAGCCAGTCTGCTGAGGATGCCACAGCTGCTCCTCCCACGGCAACCTGGCCACAGCCGCCGTGGACACTGGACGTGGCTTCCGCTGCCTCTGCCAGGCCGGTGGGAGGCTCCTCCTGGTTCCTGATTCCGGGGTATTTAAACCAAGCTCAAGCCTTGGAATGAACAGAACTTCATATTTGTCTCTCACTGAAATGCTTCTCCTGGCCCCCAAGTTAACTTTTCTCCCATGACTTTTCTGTTTACTCTTAGTAATACCTTATGTCACCGAAGTCACAAAACAGTCTCAGTTCTATCATTAGAGTATCCAGTCCTGTGTATTAACTCAAACTCTGCGTTTGACTTAGAGATACATCTCCCTTCTCTTTCCAAGGCCAGCGTCAAGGCCAGCATTGCCATGGGGAGTGGGGAGGATCAGTTTCTCCTGCCTTTCTCTGTTCTTCCTCCACCCTCTGTTCGCTGAGCGCCAGCTCCGGGACTGGGCAAGGAGAAGGGGACTGTAGGGAGGAAAGTTCTTCCTACATGCTGTGTTAGCAGCCAGCCCTGTTCTCCTGGGGCAGGCAGACACGAGCGGACTCTGCGGCAGCTCTCCTGCACGATCTCGGATACCCCAGTATTGCTGGGGCTCCCCTGCAGTTCCTTGACCTGGCTGTTTGCACTTGAACCTGAGGTCACCCCAGCTTGGCAGCCCCTTAGAAAGCCTGAAACTTTCTTTCTATTGAGGTCCCATCATCTCCCTGGGCCAGCTGTCCCTTCGAGGGATCCCACATCTGGAAAAGGCCATTGTTATATCCACAAAACCTGCGAATAGGGCAGCAGAGAGTCTTTTTTGTCCCAAGTTGTCCCCTGTGGCCGGTATTCCTATGGAAGTCCCAGGTCCCTGAGGTAGTTCACACTCCCTTACCCACTGCTGAGAGGGAGAATTGCTTTTTTCTCCACACAACAGCCTCTCTCTCTCTCTCTCTCTCTCTCTCTCTCTCTCCTTGAGGCGTTAACCCCTCCAGCTCTCTCCACACTCTCTTGAATTTATGAGACACTGACCGTGAACTTCTGCATTTTGCTCTCTCACTACACTTTGCAATGGATAAGATATCTTTTTGTCTGTCTTGGTCTCTTGGCTGAATGGACTTTTACTCTGGCTCCTGATTCTCAGTCTGGGGTGGTCTCTTCCATGTGGGGGAGCCTGTCTCCCACCAGAACTCCTGTGGTGGAGAATTCTACTGGCTCCTCTCAGGGCTGAGGGTACTGAGCAGACAAGTCACAGGGAGATAACCTCCCTCCTTCCCCCAGTCCAGGGCACAGGCTGCAGCTGTTTCTCTTAACGAATGGTGGGGTGTGGGGGGAGCTCTCTGGAGCTTTGTTAAAGCTGCGCTGTGCTGTGGCGGCAGGTAGGTAGGCAGGGTTAGTAATTCTGCATCAAGGAAACATAACACACTCTTAGTGCCGCCCTCCCCACCCCCATCTGGCCAACTGTACCATTCTAACATTCTGATCTTGGAGAGCACCAGGGAGGGGCAAAGGGAACGAAACAACAACCATAGCAAAAAAAAAAAAAAAAAAAGAAAAGAAAAGAAAGGAGGTGGTTTTGAGGAGGACCTTTTGCGTAAGTCCACCCAGTGGGCTGGGGTGGCTTGTCAAAGACGCCCCGGTCTTTGCGTTCCCCCTCCTCTCCAATTTGCAGCAATAATGAGTATTTTGCAGTTTAGGGTCACTCCTGAGTGAGCAGTGCCCAGGACCGCATCTTTTTCCCCCATCCTTTTTTTTTGAGACGGCAGATGACTGTGGTTCTTGTTCCAATTTTAGTATATGTGCTGCCGAAGCGAGCACATGACGGTGGTTCTCGCAGGCACAGGCACTGTCTGGCCTCCGGAAACCCCGTCGTCCCGGCCCAGGTGCGCAGAGGCGCTGGGGAGGAGTCTGCCCTTTCCCTCCAGAATGGAGCCTGTTTCCTTTGACCCTGAGGTTGTCAAGTACAAACACTGAAAACGGTGGTCCCTGGGTCTTTGAAATTCACAGACCTATAACATTTTTTAACAATGGGAAGAATCTATTTTGCCAAGCAAGGACCTTGAAGAAAAAAGAAATCTAAAAAAATAAACATCTCATAGCCCCATCATTTCATAAAAGAAAGGCCATTTTAGTATACACACACACACACACACACACACACACACACACACACAACCCAAGGAGGAAGGAACCTAATCTCAGAATAAACAATAGCCCTTTAAACTAGGTACATTTATATTTTTGTATAAAAACTCCCAGCACCATCCTTACATTTGTTAATGACCCTTGGAAACGTCACTGTAGCCTGCCTATTCCTTGGATTAGAGCTTGAAAAGAGGGAGCTAAATGTACTGAGTTAGTTGCAGGGTTAAGAAGAGTTCGTACATACGAAAAGCTTCACCTCCCTGCGTTTACTGATGTCAACACTTACCACACATGCGTGGATCGCCTAGTTCCACTGAGCGCTAGGTTTGTGTCGGGCAAACTGCTCCCTGCCTCAAGGGAGTGTGTGCTTGAGTGAAGGATGTAGACAGGTCACCTCCTCGGAGAGGCCCTCCCAGACCACTCCATCTAAAGTAGCAGCTGACACTCCCCACCCCGAACTGATCCCCAGTAATTCTCTAACACCACACCTTTTCCTTTTTCTTCCAAACACTCGCCTTAACAGAAATGACCCTTTTTGCGTCATCGTGTCCTCCTGTGTGGCCCATTTCCCCCTCTGAGAACAGAAGCCCAGGGGTTCAGGAACCTTGTCTGCCTTAGTCACCACCGGAGCTCCCACACAGAGGTAGGGGGTTCCCCAGGGCAGTTGGGGTGGGACCCTGAGGTGGGAGGGGAGTAGGACGCAGCACCCCATTGCCCCGGGCCTCTCCCACTGGACATAACCGCTTTAAATCACTCAGCACTCAGGGGAGCACCTGGGAGGCACCCTGCTAGGAATGAGTGTTCTGACGTCTGAATTAATGGAGTTCCAGTCGGGAAAATAGTTTAGAGTGGAACAACAGTGTTTCTTCAGAGAAGAAAAACAATAGGCTTTCTACGGTTTACTCCTTCGCTGGGAGGGTGGGGGGTGCTGGAAGGTCAGGTGGAATTTTGAGAATGGAAAACTGGGAAGCTCCTCATAGCTCTTCTCTGTAGAAATCAGTGGGCCCAGCAACGCATGCTGGTGGCAGCAGGGAGGGTCAAGTTCCTTCACCAGGTCACCGCCGACAGTAGCGGGGGAGGGTGTGGGCAGGATGGGAGCCCGGCATTAGCATTCCGGTCGGTTGGTGTGCCTGCCTCTGTGCAGTGCAGTCTCCCTCAGGCCATTGCAGGTGGCCCCCTCCCCTGCGTGTAGCTGCGGGAAGGCAGGCAGGTGGCCCCCTCCCCTGCGTGTAGCTGCGGGAAGGCAGGCGGAGAAGCTCAGAGCAGTGCCCCGGGTGCCAGGAGGCGGGGAGTGAGCTCTGCATTTAGGGGAGCAGCCAGGTCCGATGGTAATAATGCTAGTGAATACTTGCTTCGAATTTACCGTGTGTTGTGTGTGTGCACCGGAAATGTTCCTAACGATCGTATGAAATAGATGTGATCGTTATCTCCTCTTCACGCGTGAGGACACCGGAGCTCAGAGGGGTCAGACGCCTCCCAAGGTCACACTGCTGACGTATGGCATGGCAAGGACTCCAGCCCCGTCTGCCCGTCCCAGCACAGGCACACCTCTGGCCTTCCGCCCCGTCACCTCCCACTAAAATGCGCTGCGGCCTGGTGGCTAAATCCAGAGGCGGGAACAGCAGTAATAAATGACCGCGGAGCTCCTGCTAAGTGTCAGCCCTGTGCTCTGTGCGCATTCCCTCACTTAACCCTCACAGCAACCCAGCAGGGTGGGTGTGTTCACTCCCGTTAAGCCGATGAGACACTCCGAGTCGGAACGCACCTCCCAAGTCCCGCGGCCACGAAGAGGGAGTTCAGAATTTGAACCCAGGTCTACCTGACTTCAACCCTCCCTCGCAAGCATCATCTTGTGGGAAATGACTCCTTCAACAATATTTATGGAGCACCTACCGTGTGCCAGGCATTGTGCCAGAAGGTAGGGATTGGCACTAAACAGGAGAGACAAAATTCTTGCCTTCGTGGGACTGGCATTCTGGTGGAGGAAACAGACAGCAAACGTGGAAATAAATATGTATCACTTCGGCTAATTTTAAGTTATTTAGCGACTAAAACAGAGTAATGAGGCAGATAGTGATTGTGGCATGTGGCAGGGAGCTGGGGGGATCAGGAGGACCTGTCTTAACCACAGACCCCGTCAGGCTGCTGCAGTGGGCGGAGACTGCGGTGGGCGGAGACTGCGGTGGGCGGAGACTGCGCTGGGCGGAGACTGCGGTGGGCGGAGCAGCAAGGAGACCAGTTAGGAGGTGGCTGCAATAATCCAGGTTAAGAGACGTGATAGCTGAGATCCCGATGGTGGTCGTGGGTTGGGGGGAAGTGATTGAATTCAGGATTTACTTTAAAATGAGTCAGCAAGATGTGTTGAGAGATTGGATGTAGACCTAGAAAGAAAGGGAGGAGTCAAGTGTGACTCCCAGGTTTTGGCCTGAACCACTGGAGGGGTGGGATTGCCAGCTGCTGAGATGGGGAAGGCTGGGTGGTCAGGAATTTAATTTTATTACTTGTGTTTGAGATTATTATTCCCTGTCCAAGGGGAGATGTTGAAAAGCCATTATGATTTATGAGTCTGGAATTCGAGGGGTGTTCTACGGTAAATATGTATCACATTTTATCAAATCTAAGATGCCATTGACTGCAAGGCCACCGTTTCTTCATGTGCTGCTAAGAAAAAGTATCGCCAGTTAAGCTTGTACACATCCCAACTTCAGAGATATTAAAATGTGTATCTTAGAATCAGTGGGATGACTGTGAAAGTTTCCAGTATGTAGATGGTTTTAAAGGTGGTGAGTGTAAGGACTGAGCTCTAGGTACTCACGGTCCAGCTCCAGCCAAGTGCAAAGTCAGGCAGGTGAGGGCCTTCTTTGGAGTCACGTGCCGTTACGGTGCCTCCCCGTGGGGCTCAGCCTGAAGGTGCCGAGCTCGGAGACAGCTGGCCAGTGTTACAACACAAAACGTCCCCCCGGCATTGGCTACAGAGTGTTGTCCAGAGGACTGAATCTTTGGGCTTATCTGGGTTCAAACATGACCTCAGTTTCATCATCAATAATATGTGCATATAATGTCCGTTCTACCCCCCTCAAACTTAGAAAACAAGCCAGCCTCTTCTTTTTCTGCATCTATGAAATGAAGGAGGTGGACAGGGTGATCTCTACACCCTCTTCTGGTTCCAGTATTACAATAACAATAATACTGGCTGCAGCACTTCGAGCATCTGCTAGATGATTTATATAATTGTTCATCATAATAAACAACCATTCAAGATAAGCATTCTTATTCCCATTTCACAGATGAGGCAACTGAGACCGAGAAGAAGGCAGGCCACTCAGTCGAGCAGCAGGGTGTTTAGAGCCAAGGGCTTGCAGTCCGTCAAGCCCTCTGCCTGCCCACTGGGACTGACTGCAGTTCTTGAACTAAACTTGGTAGCATCATGGCCAGAGCCCAAGGGCAGCCCCTTCCCATAGGATGACCCTGGAACTTCAGGGTGTTGCCCCACATAAATGGAGAATGTAATTGGTCTCAGGGCCTCCCATGCTCTCATGGAAATAGAGTGGCTTCTAGAAAGGTTAATAGGGAGGGAACTGATGTTGGGTGTACAGAGACCGATGCTGAATGGGCTTCCCTTGGTCCGGGAGGGGCTGGCGAAGTCTGCTTAGTCTTCTCTGTTGTCGGGAGAAAGTTTTCTGAGCAGGAAATAGGAGGGGAAAGGTGGCTTTGGGAGGGTGTGACCGATGGTACCACGCTGGCGCTTGGCCTAGGGCCCAGTCATGGAGCTGACCACCATCAGTTGCTGTCAACATCTCAACAGGACTGTAGTGCAGACCAGGGCTTCTTAATCTCAGCATTATTGACATTTGGGGCCACGTAAAGCTCTGTGATGGGGGACTGTCCTATGCATTGTAGGATGTTAAACCACATCCGTGTCCATTACCCAACCCCAGCTGAGACAACCAAAACTGTCTCCAGATGTTGTAAATGTTACTTGAGGGACAAAATTGTGCCCACCCCTTTCCCAGGGTTGAGAACCATTGATATAAACTATTCCCACCTTCCTATGAAGGTTGCCAGCTGACCGCTTCCGTGCATGTCCCGAGGTCTTCCTGAGAATTCTCTTCCCTGTGGCGTCTGACTGCAGGGCAGGGTGAAGATTGGACCCCATTGTGACTAGGTTCTCCCTGCCTTTCAGTAACTGTCCACAGTGCCGACTGCAGTGCATGGCTCATCTCTGGTTGAATGGCTTTGGTGAACACTTGTTGAAGACCTACTCTGTGCCAGGCACTGTGCTAGGGGCTGAGAATGCCAAAGTGAACAGCACAGACCCTGCCTCCTAGGAACTCAGTGCCGTATGGAAGGAGAGCACTGAAGGAGGTGAGGACAGGGAAAGATGAGGGCGTGGAAAGGAGCAGATAAACCTGCCTGGCAGGTGAGGAAAGCTGTCCAAGAGGTGATCAGAGGGAAGGGGGCGTGCTCAGCCCCTGCAGCGGCACGGAGATCCAGGGGATCCTGGGTGATGCCCAGGGGACCAGGAAGGAGCATGCACAAATCTTGGCACTGCAGGGGCACAGGTGCAATGTCTGAAGCAGCTGGAGATGGGGGTGGTGGACTAGATGCGGCCAACTCTGAGAGGCCTGAGTCCCATAGGAGGAAACATCAACCTTATCCTGTAGCAAAAAGGAGCCGTGGAGGCAGTGTAGGGCAGCGGTTAAGGACATAGCCTTAGAAATTCGTGTCAGATCTTGGTTCAAATCCTTGCCGTGACGCTTCTGAGCTGTGACTGGCGCAGCAATTTCACATCTCAACCTCAGCTTTCTCATTTTTGAAATGGGGTAACATTTATTTTGTAGAGTTGTTGTGGTTGTAAAAAGAATGCTCAACTCAGCGCCTAGCACAAGGTAAGTACTCAGTAAGGCATTGCTGTTTCTATTGATGTGGTTAACAAGAAACGACTGGAAGTTTTCCAAGCAAAGGAGGGACATGATAGATTCGCATTTTAGCATGATCACTGATCACTCCGGTGGCAGTGTAGAGGGTACCTGGGCTGGAGCCCTGGGGAAAGCAGGTGAGACGGGAATGGGGAGGACAGGTAGGAGGCTGCTGGGATGCACAGGGAGGCAGAGGAGGGAGCATGGGTCCTGGGACCTGGGGAACTGCAGTGGCAGGAGCTGTGGCCATGCTTTGCCCCTCAAAGTAAGGGTGCCAGGCTAGGGGAGCCCTCAAGCCTGACAGGTGATGGAGACCTTGACCGCGACCAGAGTCTGGGGCTCAGCCTGACCTGGACTCACGCAGCAGCTCACAGCCTCTGCAGCCAGCTCCACGTTTCAGATAGTCCTCGGGGCCAGAAGGGGTGGCTTGCATTTGAATCGGGTGATGTACTTTTAATTAAAATGGTAATCATTTGAGCATTCCTTAAAGTTTTACTTTGGGAATTTGCCTTCTGAAAAGCTCTGCCTTAATTAGCATTCTCTTTATCCCTTATTAATAAATTATACCTGAGTATTTTCATCCACCGCCTTTGATCAGAGGCTCATCATTCCTGAGCCAAACTCCATTCCCCGTTGACATTTCGGCTACAGTGGGCCCCACCAGGCCCGGCTTGGGGGTTTGAGAATTAGAGTTCTTACTTAACTCTCAACAACATGGGGGCCCTTCTTCTTGCTGTCCTACCGAGCCCCAGGAGAGCACACAACATATGTGCTTCCCAGGGTCAAGAGTGTGGAAGCCCTTGGGGGCAGACCTTTTGAGGAAGCCCCTAGAAACAGGCAGACAGGCCCTGATTCTGAGGCAGTGAACACAGACAGCAGGACCTAGCCCCTTAACTGGGACAGCAGAGCAGAGAAGCCAGTGGTCTGGCTCATTGACCTCAATCCCAGGCTCAGAGAGCTTCAGTGACCTGGAATATTATTCTACCACAAAAAAGAAAATCCTGCTATTTGCAACACCGTGGATGGACCTTGAGGGCATCATGTAAAGTGAAATAAGTCCGAGAAAGACAAATACCATATGATCTACTTATACAAGGTGGGGCAAAAGTAGGGTTACAGTTGTTTGTATGGAAAATAATACAATAATTATTAAATAATAATACAAGAATAAACTCTGTGTTTTCCATACCCACAAATGTAAACCTACTTTTGCCCCACCCCATATGTGGAATCTCAAAAAAGCTAACTCGTAGCAATAGAGAACACATTGGTAGTTGCCAGGGGTGATGGGTGGGCGTGGGGCAAATGGATTAAGGTGGTCAAAGAGCACACACTTCTAGTTATAAGATGAATAAGTTCTGGGGACGTAACGTACAACGTGGAGACTACAGTTAACCCTTCTGTTTTGTATAGCTGAAGGTTGCTGAGAAAGTAGATTTTAAAAGTTCTCACCACAGCCCGGCCGGTGTGGCTTAGGGGTTGAGCGTTGACCCATGCACCAAGAGGTCGCTGGTTTGATTCCCGGTCGGGGCACATGCCCAGGTTATGGGCCCGGTCCCCAATGGGGGCATGCAGGAGGCAGCCAGTCGATGTTCTCTCTCATCAGCGTTTCTATTTCTCTCTCTCCCTCTCCCTTCCTCTCTAAAAATCAATAAAGAAAAAAAATTAAAATAAAAGTTCTCACCACACACACAGTGTAACTCGGAGGTGATGGATATGTTAACTAACCTTACTGTGGCAATCATTTGGCATATCAGAGTATTACATTCTGTACCTCAAACATACACAGTGTTATATGTCAATTATATCAATAAATCTGGAAAGAAATAAAATGAAATTTTGCCTAGTGAAAAAATAAAGCAAGCCCGGGAACTGCAGGAGAATGCGGACTTGGCACTGCCCTATGCTGGATTTCAGTTAATTCTCGGCAATCAGAATGTGATACTAAATAACAACAATAACAACAAATAATAACAGTAGCAGCCAACATAACAAACTGCCCCTTCTGCCAGCTGGTGTCCTCAGCCAACATCCCAACCACCTCATGAGGAAGGTCTGTTATCGTCCCCCCGTGTTTCACTGAGGAAAGTGGGACCCAGGGAGGTGAAGGAACTCGCCCAAGGCATCCCGCCTGATGAATGGTGGAGTCTCCCAAGTCCCCTTTCTTTTCACAGCACCTTGCCTCTCCAGCTTCTTCAATTCTACCTGCTGTACCTTCGAGGATGACCGTCAGTGTCACTTTATTTCAGTGATGGGGCTTTGGAATGGGCCATCTGTCCGCAGCCACCAGGTGGACTGGTCTTTTCCTCCTGCTCTTAGTGAATTCTGCATGTGGTCACCTTGACTATCCATTTCTAGACCAAGCTTGTGAGAGTGTCAGATCTGGTCCAAGTGCCTATTTATTTATTTATTTATTTATTTATTTATTTTCCTCACCCGAGCTTTGCATTTATTTTCAGATAGAGCAGGAGGGAGCGAGGGAGGAAGAGAGAGAGAGACATCGATGTGAGAGAGACACATCGACTGGCTGCCACCCACATGATCCCAGCTGGGGCCAGGGACAAACCACAACCGAGGTTCCCTTAGCGGGAACCGAACCCGGGACTCTCTGGTCCACGGGCCAACGCTCTAACCGCTGAGCCAAACTGGCCAGGGACCAAGTGCCTTTTTAAAGTCGACAGGACTAGCCCTGGCTGGTTTGGCTCACGGGTTAGAGCGTCAGCCCCGAGGACCAAAGAGTCACGGGTTCGATTCCGGTCCAGGGCACGTATCCACTGCAGTTCGTCCCTGGCCCTGGTCGGGGTCGTGGGGGAGGCATCCAGTCCATGTGTCTCTCTCACATCGATGTTTCTCTCTCCCTCTCTCCCTCCCTCTCTATCTGAAGATAAATAGAAAAATGTCCTTGGGTGAGGATTAAAATATAAATAAAGTTGACAGGACTCGATTCAAGTCCTGGCTGTGCCACTTGCTGTGTGACCTTGGCGAGTTATTTAATTTTTCTAAGCTTCAGTTTCTATATCCATAAGATGGAAATCATGATAGCGCCTGCCTCATAGGGTGTGGTGAGGATTGAGAGGCGGAACAGATGTGAAGGAACTGGCCCGGAGGTCGCGTTTTCCGGGGAAAGAAGTCCAGTCCCAGAGGGAAGAGCAACTTGGCAAGGTTACAAGGGTGCCGAGAGGAGGGGCCAGAACCCAGACCCGGGTCCCTTCCCTCACTCCACCCTGCAACACCTGTGCTCTGCCGTGGGTTTGGTGGGAAGTGCCACACGGAGAGCAACTCGGACAAGCAGAGCCTCCGACTTTGCTCTTTGGTCCCCACATCTGTAAATATCACTGACAGTGGAAGGGCTGGGCTGAGGTCCTCACCCAGCCAAACCGCGACATCTTTAGAGCGGTCTGGCCCAGATGGCTCTCGTCCATCATTCACCGTAACCATGACCTCGTCTGAGAGGCCTTTCCTGACCAATCAACCTTTGGAAGCGCGCCGATCATGTCCTAGAACATTCCTCTGTTTTGTTTTCAAATTCTAATTCTTTCTTTATATTTTTGTGCTTCTGTGTCATAGTGTATGTAGGTCTGCATTTTATTTGCGTACTTTTTTTAAAGTAAACTTTTTGTTTTGGGACAATTGTAGATTCACATGCTGCCGTAAGAAATAGTGCATAGAGATCCTGGGTACCATGTATTCATCCTCCCCCGGTGCTAACCTCCTGCAAAGCCACAGTGCAATGTCACAGCCGAGACACTGACATTGTCTGTCTCTTCTTAAACTGTTCAACAAAATATTCCCAGCGTCTAGAGCAGTGCAGGCATGTCGTCGGTGCTTAATAATTGTTTGCTAAACATATGAATAAAAAATGTACTGTAAGAGCCCTGTGTCATTTTTCATCCCCCCTCTCACCCCAATCTTGAAGTGTTTCTGTGACACGCAGGCAGCCTTTGCTCTGCAGTTACCAGTTCTCCAAGTCCTGTGTACTGAACTTCATCAAAGTCAGTTAGAGCAATGGTCTGCAATCTGGGGGCACATGAAGATTTTCCCCAGGGGTTTGTATGTATGAATACTTTGAAGGGAGTTGATTCCCAGCTGCTCACCTTGTTTTCCTACAATTTTCCAAAACTGACCTGCCCAAGAAGGAGTTTTACCCAAGAAGGGTTCACAGAGGCTCTTCTCCCACTTGACAAAAAGTAGATCTTACTAGATGTTTTCTGGGGTTACAAACCATTGAGCATATTCCTGGCGTAAGCGAAGCTTGGCTCTGGAAATAGGGTCTTGGCGTGTCTCTGCTCTGAATCCAGAACAGACAATGTGGTATAGGCTGGCGCTGCTCATATTCTCTGCTGGGAATCTTTTCCAGGGCTACCATTCCCCCCCAAGCTTTATTGGTAAAACTGGTGGATAAAACCTATATGTGATCTCTTTCCTATTTGATGTACTTTATTCCATTAAGGTAGTTCAAATATTTTTTTAATCACAACATGAGATACTTATTCCAATTATGCCTCATTTTAATTTTATTTCAACTTATATAATGTATCCTATTTTCTACTTCCCGTTAACACAGTAAACGTATGTATAGACATGATGACAACTTTCAGATAACTGGTTCAACAACATGTGGATGTTTTTTAACGTTCTTTGGGGGGATGGGAGCAAGGAGATTGAAGACTACCGGGACAACACTGCCATTTGGAAAGGCATTATCGGTGCCATTTTGATCCAAGATCCAGCGTCATGGGCCTTTTGCAGCCCACATTTGATGCAATCGGTCTACTCCCTGAAAAGTTATCAAGAAGCAGCCAGGCCACAAATGCTCAGGGTTGAATAGTTCTCTTGAAAGAGGCCTCACTGTGCTCAGCTGATAAACAAATGGCTGCTCTGAGATAGGCCACCAAGGGGGACCCACGGCTCCCCGTCCCTTATCCAAGCCTGGGCTCTGTTTCTCTCCTGATAGGAGCACATAATCCCATCAGCGCCAATGGGAGTTTCGTGCCTGCTTTACTGGAGACAATAGGCTGTCTGAGAAGGACAATTGTTCCCAGCAGCTGAGGGGTAAACACTATTGCCTATTCCCAGCCTCCGTCCATGAAGGACCCGAAGGAGCCCCTCAAAGCTCTTTCTTTGTGAGGCTGCAGAGCTGGAGGACTCGGCCTGACTTCTCATCCAGTGACCACCATCCCCATCTGCAGTGCAGCCTATGCCTGGGGCTTCTCCCAGGGTCCCCACCACGACTGGCTGCAGGAGGTCTTCCCAGCATCTCTCCCTGCTCCCTACTCCTTCTAAAAAGCGAGCCCAAGGACCTGTCTCTATTTCATCCTTCACAATGAAATCAACAATAAGAACGCATCATTTATTGAGCACTTATTATTTCCTCAGGCACTAAGCATTTGCGTACATTTGTGCCTTTAGCTACAAATCCTCCTGGCAACTCTGCAGGATAAATCGGATTGTTCTTGTTAAATAAAGCAAAGCAGAGCCTCAAGGAAGTCACACATCTGGTGGGTTGCAGGAGCCGAGCAGACTCCCAGGGCTGCCCGAGTCCTGAATCCCACGCTCCAGGTTACACTAGTTTCCCAAACCGTGTTTCCTTCAAGACACTCTGAGTCAACATACCTGCCCCCACACCCACCCCTCAGGCCCCGAAACCTTTCTTGGAGATTCCCAATGTACTTTCATTTATTAAAAGTCCTGAGAAGTCCTGCAGGGAGGAAATTTGTTAATTTGCTCAACTCACTATTTCCCAAGTGTTCGTTCTCTTTTGCATGAAGGGGATTGCCCTTTGTTAAATGCTAAGCGATACTGGAACGATGGGTGGGGGAGGCTAGCGAGAGGAAGTCAGACATGTGACTGGCTCTCGTGCTCACAGCCCCGACGCCAGCTGTGGAGGCAGAGCTGTGACCGTCGCTTTGCATCTTGGGCTGGCTGACAAGGGTATACTACCAAACTCTCTTACAGGGCCCTGCACGAGGCTCCATCCTGCGGTGTCTGCTGTCCCACCTTTTATACCAAAAATGTCACCTGCCTTCCCACGGCCAGAGAAAAAGACAAATAGTTCCAGAATACAGGGAAGGACAGAGAGCATGAGTACCGAGACTGTGGCCCTGGGACGGAGCTGAAGTTCAGCAAAGTTCAGCAAGAGTTTTAATAGAGATGAAAGCTTTGGGTCATGTGGTCCCTCTTTGGGGACTGGCAGCCCATGGCAGAGTTCCCACATGAACCTGCTGTCTCTGGGGCTTTACAGCAGCAGGCTGAGGCCAGGACTCCTCCACGGTGCCGCGGGACTCCCCCCGCCCCCGAGGATGTGCTCACAGCTGAGGCCTCTCATCTCTTTGTCCCACTGGAGGGAAGGGACAGGGCCTCAGGCGTCAGGCAGAGCATGAGGCCCAGGCTGACGTGGGACATGCCAAAATGACATGTCATGGGGATTTGTGGGCCTCACTGGAGCCATTTCCTCCAGGGGGTCATTTTATTTTGTTCCAATTGGACCCTGTGATTGGTCTCAGTCCTGGGCCACCTGGTGTCCTGGCTCCATATGGCAACGGCTAGGAAGATGCCATTTTTCAATTGAAATATGCTTCTGCCTTACTGTGGATGGGTCTGTAATTGCCTGTGGCTGGAGAGGGGCTTTGGTTTGTTTGTTTTTTTTAAAACTAAGCTGGGTGGTAATTTCTCCACTTCTGATTTGTTGGACTGATGGGTCAGTGTCTGCTCCATTCATTCAAACTGAGTCACAGCATGGGAATGACAGGCGGGTCTCGGAGGTCAGCAAGGCCCACCACTGACCTCGTGTGGGACTTCCTTTCACCCACCCTTGACAGATGGTCTTCGAGCCTCTGGCTGAGTGGCTGAGCACCTCCACAGACAGGGTGCTCACTCCCTCACTGTGCAGACCTATCTGCTATTGGCCAGCTCTCAGTAAGTTTGACCCCAGATGGAGCTAATAATACGTACCCTTTAAGGAACACTCACCACCCGCCAGACCCTGTGCTAGGTACTTCATATGCATGTTTATTTCATCTTCGTAAGAATCCCTCAAAATGGGGACACCTTTATTGTTCCCATTTTGCAGAATAAATAAAACAAGTCACATAGTTAAGGAACGTGTTCGGGTCCCAAAGACCGAAAGTGCTGGAGCTAAATGAAAAAATGATCCTTCGGAGTGTAAGCTCTGAGACAGGTGGCCCTCACACCTCGGCTCTCCCAGGAGCCGGGCTCTGCTGAGCTTTCTGTATTCTACCTCATCTCATTGTAACAAGCTGTGAAGTACTACAGGCCTGTGAAAGATGTCATTTCATTCAGTGTTGGAGTTGATATATCAATCAGCCTATGGTAAAATTGGTTTTGTTATACTTATACTTTGTTTTACTTAAAGTCACAGAACCTATGACGCTGTATGAGGACTTACTGTCATTCTTAGTATGCCCATGTTAGGTGTAAGGTCGAAGTGCCCAGAGGCTGTGTGGTTCAGTGAATGTCGCCAGCAGAGCTGTGACTCTAATCAAGGTCTTTTTTTTTTTTTTTATCCTCACCCGAGGACATTTTTGCATTTATCTTCAGATAGAGCAGGAGGGAGAGAGGGAGAGAAACATCAATGTGAGAGAGACACATTGAGTGGTTGCCACCCACACGACCCCAAGCGGGGCCGGGGACAAACTGCAACCAAGGTACGTGCCCTTAGCAAAAACCGAACCCGGGCCTCTCTGGTCCGCGGGCCGACGCTCTAACCGCTGAACCAAACCGGCCAGGGCTAATAGAGGTCTTTTTGACTCAAAGCTATAGTGCTGCCATTCTATAGGTGAAGAATTGAGATGCATGAAATCAAGGAGTTTGGCCAAGGTCTGGAGCTCAAAATGGCAGAGCCTGGAGTTTGACCTGACTCAGATCTCAAGTCTTCCTCTGTCTCCTGCTCACCTCTAACTCTGCCCCTTCCCAGTGCCTCTCCTGCCACCTGCATCCTAGAGGATGAGACAGCCCCTCTGGTGAAGGGTGAACCCACTTCTCTGTCCCCCAACCCCAGCTGTAATAAGCTTTCCGTGTAGCTGGAGAAAGCTGGGTCTAATCACCTAAGTTTGAGAACCACCCAATTAGAGAAAGCTTATGGTCTCTTCCAACTTCTGAAGTTTGAAGATTCCTTCATACGTCCTTGGTCACCTTCAGAAGAGGTCACGGAGAGCACTGTAAATTTGAAAGTCAGAAGGACCTGGGTTCAAATCCCCGCTCTACCATTCCCTCTGTGTGTGACTTAAAGCAAACTGATTGACCTCCCAGAGGTTCAGTGTCCTTGACTACAGGATGGAGATAAAAGTGACTACCTTGTGTGGTTGTCCATCTGTCCCTTGAAGAAGAGTGGGCTTCCTCCTGGCCGTGCTTTCTAAATGTGTCTCTGAAGTTCCAGGACCCATGGCTTGAGCTGTTAATGACGTGTTGCCAACCAACATAATAGCAGTCATTGCTACTGTTCGTGAAATGTCAGTGCTTATGTTTACTTGCACACTCCCTCATCTGTTACTTTTCTTTATCCTCCTGGGGACCCTCACCTAATCCCACTGATACAGTGTCTCCAGCTTGTCCTCCTCCTTGGAGAAAGGTTCAGCCTGGGGGAGGGGTAAAACCCACAGCTGTAGAGCCAGGTGTTCTGCCGCGTGGGCTGTGTGATCGCATATGGTTAGATTGGTTGAACCTGGCTCTCCACTACAGGGCCAAAGTTTGATGACATACTCATTATAGGTGTCCAAACATTATTTCTCTTTCTATTCCTTGCCCTTTTCTCTTACTTTGGCCAACTCTGAGACTAACCTCTCAGTGACACCAAATGCTATTTGTCTCCTCCTCTTCCTCTCGTATTTCCAGGCTCATGCTCTCAGTTTGAGCTGGAGGGTAATTGATCAAGTATTATAACAGGCACAAGTATACTTTATAGCCTTATAAAAAGTATTATTCCCATGTGAAATGCTCCTTTTGCTCTTCTAGGCCAAAGCTTGTGAATGTACTTAGTATAGCCTATGATTTGTGCTATATTCATTCATTCAAATAATATATACTGAGCACCGTGTAGGTGTAATGCTCACTATAACACGTGGCACATAGTAAGTACTCAATAAAAGTTTAATTGCTAAACAAATGCTTGAATGAATGGACGAATGGACGAGTACTTCTCCAAGGCAGCCGTGACACGAGCACAGCTGGCTGCCACCTAAACCAAGCGACGTACGGGGCGTGAGACACCGGATGATCTCTCTGACCCTAACTCTTGCGTTCGTTCCACTGTGAGATTCTCCAATGTGAGCAGAATGGGATCCATGCTGTAAGCCAGCCACAGATTTCAGGGGTGACAATGTAGAGTCCGCCATAAAGACAGGTTCAGATATTTTGTCCCCAAGGCTCAGTGGTTCCAGGGCCCTGGTCAGGCAGAGTCTGAAACCCAGTGTTATGAATGGCCTCTAAGACCTGAGCTGGGCTCTGCCTTCCTGGAGGTCACACCCCACGCTCAGGGAATTGAAGCCAGGCAGGGGCTGGGCGGGCCATGGTTCACCCTAGGACACTTGTCTCGTTGATGGCTTGGAGCTGAGGAGAGAATCCACTCTTTGGAAGGCATGGGGTTTACTGGGCAGCGTCTTCCCAGTTCCTCACCCCTTGACTGCTTATCTGGTCCCCTTATCCTCCCGGAGACAGGAAGCAGGAAGCATGGGACGTTAGTGGGGGAAGGAGTGGGGCAGCAGAATGAGCCCTGACTTTGGAGCCAGGAGGGCTCGAGTGAGCCTCCTTACTGGCTGTAAGACCACAGACAAATCTTCCAAACTCTCCCTCAGCTAAATCCTTGAGATCGACTTAAAGCAAAGGGATGGGCCTGTGAATCATAACACCTGCCTCGTGGAATTGCTGCAGGGATGACTGTGTCCGCATGGGGGGCACCCAGCAGGGCTTGCACTGCAGTGGAAGTTAGATCCCCTCCTCTCCCCTGCTCTCAGCACGGGGGGCACTCAGGCCAGTCGGAGTTGAGCATTGTGGTGTTCAAAGCCCCTCTCCTGTCCACGGCGCTGCTCTGAGCCTCGTGGTTCTCATCATCTACTCGTTCATTCCTCGTGTACCTACTGCACGCCAGGGCCCTCCACGCCAGGACGGGCATTGATCATCGGGAGCTCAGAGGAGCACCAAGAGGCTTCCCACACAGCCTCCTGGCAACTGCTGAGGTTTCATGAGGTGGGCAGATGTGCGTCTCCAGGCTGCCTGCAGGGAGCTGGGTTCGGGCATGGCCGCCAGCTGAAGGGTTCACCACACGTGTGAGTCTCCGTCTCTTTCCCTCAGAGCCTCTGCTCTGGCTTCAGACTGCCGCGTGCTGACTGTGGCCTCCAGGCGATGCCCTCCTGTGGGCCGTCTGCACCAGCAGTGCGCGGTGGGTCAGAGCAGCGAGTTCCTGGCCGTGGTCACCTTTGAAGTGGCGTTTCTGCCCGGAGGCCTCAGCACTTGGGGGCTGGCATCGAGTGGCTGGGGGTCGGTTTCTCTTCGGACAGTTTAGCTTGAAATGAGTGGGCCAGAGAAGCACGGTGGTGGTGCCGTTGTTTTTCTGGAGGGTACTCAACGTTGGGGGGAAATAGCTAGTAGTGTCAGCCTTGTCAAAGCAGAACGCTTTTGTTGTTTCTCTTCAGTTAAAACTGTGTGCAGTTCTAGTCTGTCTGCTCTCACTGAGACTGAGCTCCAAGTGGGCTGTGGGGGGACCCTTCCCCCCACCCAGGAAGTTTCCATCTAGGAAACCCTAGAATTCCGTGGAGCTCCATTTTAAAACCAAAGCAAGTACTTCTTAAAATATGTTTTTATTGATTTTTTTTTTTTTTAGAGAGAGAGGGAGAGAGAGATAGAAATATTGATATGAGAGAGAAACATCCATCAGCTGCCTCCTGCACGCCCCGCACTGGGGATCGAGCCCACAACCCGGGCATGTGCCCTGACCGGGAATTGAATGGGGACCTCTCAGTCCATGGGATGATGCTCAACCACTGAGCCACACCAGCCGGGCAAGGCAAGTACTTCTTTGGAAAACAAACAGATGTTTTCTTGACAAGCAATCTCACCTCCATTTGGTCCTGACTGGGCGTCCCTCACAAGGCCTGGCTGATTCTGGAGAGCAGATGACAGGGGAGGCTGAACCCCAGCCGGGATTTCCTCCTGTCTCAGGCTGGCTGTTCTGTACCTGAGGCTGCGCTGAGGGGCCACCGACTGACGGGGGGGGCGGGGGGTCCAGCTCCCGTGACTAATGGAGGCCCTGTGGTGGGCCATGCTGGGGGCCCTGGGTGTGGGCCTGGATGGCAAAGGCTGAGCCACGGGGGTGGGTAGGAAAACAGCCGGCAGCTGGGCAGTGGAGCTGGCTGGCCTGCCTCCTCTCAGAATCCCTGGCTCCCCAGAGCCACCTGCAGTGTGGGATGACTTCGTGGAGAATGGAGGGCTGTGTGCAGAAGGAGGGGCCAGTTACCGTGGTAACCACCCTCTGTGGTCCGAACTCCAGTGTTCATCACCCCAGGCTTTTTGGAGGTGTTTTGTATTATTTAAATGGTCTCGAGAATGTAGAAAAGATGTTATTTCCCAGGTTTTGAGCTTACTCTCTGTCTTCTTAAAGTTTCTCTAAAGTAAATGTAACCATTGTGGATTCTTTTTCTCCGTGTGTCTCCTTGAGATGGGAAGCTACATTCCTAACACAGATCGCCTTCCAGCCCCAGATGTAAGCATCTCCCCATCTGTACAAGGAGGGGCTTCTCGTGCTATTGGAGAAACACGTGGCTCGTCTTCCCTGTTGCTGGTGGGAGTGGGGTTCTTGGGGTATGGCTGGAATAAGCATCTCTGGAGGCCCCCACGAGAGGATAACATATGGTAGAAAGTTTTATTTGTGTGGGATTACACCCCTGAGTTTCCAAAGTCCCATTTCCCTTAGTCCAGTCATAGAAGAATTGTAGCTGGGGTTTCAGTAGAGCTAGAAGCAAAGCCAGTGTCCAGAATTTCCTTTCCAGGGTCCAGTGCAGCATCAGCCTAGCTGCAGTCCATTAGTCCATTGTGTGTGGGGTTCATATGGCCCTGGGTCCTGTGGGCGAATGCAGGGAAGCAGGAGCAAAAGAGCCCCACAAGCCCGGAGTCACAGGAGTCCCTAGAGAACCAAGAGAGCATAAAAACATAAGAGAGCAAACTCCTTTGTTCAGGGAATTGAGTATCCCAAATCTTCAAGGGCTTGCAGTGGCCACGCCCATTGTGGCCAACCATCTCTGTCCCCAGGTGTGACTGACAGCAAGCATCTTCCCTATGTCACCTCAAATTTCCTGGGCATGTGTCTGTCTTCCCTTCCTCCAGTGTTTTGCAGGGAACATGCATCATGTCTGGTCTTCCCTTTGCTCCTTTCCTGTTATGAATAACTAGCTAATTACAACTATCACTAGGATCCTTCCAGCCATACAATCCTGACCCATGTTTAGATCAGGGTCTGGGAGAAGATCAGGTGAAGTTCAGGCCACAGTTACCACCTGGATTCTGGATGCTCAGCTGTAGCTGTTGTAACCCCCCCCCTCCCTTTGAATGGCAGGTGAAGAAACAGGGACTGTGTCACACATGCTGCCATGGGGTCCCTGACAATGATGGGGGTGGAGTCTGCACACCCACTTCCAACAGGGGCCTCCTTAGCCCTGCATGCGGGCGCTGCTGCTGCTTGGAGGCTAATGACTCTCCTGTCACTTTGGAGGCCAACTCTCCAGGTTGGGAAGCAGTTGTTAATTAAGGTAGCAGGGCTCTGCAGCCATCTGCGGGGCCAGCGAGGGCCAGAAACGGGCCCAGCAGATGGAGAGCTTGAACGATGCTGGAAGCAGGTGAGTCCCTCTCACTCACCCCCAAACGCAGTGCCAAATAAAAGCAGCATGTCCCCCACGAAACACAAAACGGCTGCCACTGAAACAGCTTCTTTCTGGTTCTTCTCACTGCCGGCTCCGGAGACGGCGTGGAAGCTGGCATCCCCCCTTTTCCTTCTCCCACTGCGTCTTTCAGTCCTGGCCTAGGTCGTAGGTGCCCGAAGGGTGATCTCGCTCTGCCCGGATCATGCCCTGAGAGAAGCTGCTGGCTTCTGGCTACAGAGTTCACCTTCTCTAGCTCTTCTTTTGGCCTCCCCGACTTTTCTTTCGTCTTCTCCTGGCTCGAGGCCCTTTACAAAGGAAAAAGTGGGGACTGAGGGGCTGGGTGCGGAGGACCCTGCCCTGCACATGCTCCTCCGCTCCCAGACTGGCCCATCCTCACTTCAGGGCAGACTCAGTAACAATGATGATAATAGTGATTATAATAGTACAGGGATTAGCACAGGTCGCCACAAGGAATGGGCTGACTTTTCGAGACGTCTCTGGAGTCCAATTCCCTGCTAATTAAAACAGTTGTAATCTGGATCGTGAATTTACGATGTCTGGCACTTGGCGGGCCTCTGTGAAATGGTTCGAGCATGGGTAAAGGTGAAGTGAATTGAGCATCGTCTCTGATTCGCGAGTGGGGACGCCCAGCCTCTGAGAGGGTTAGTCACCTCGCTCCTGAGGATCGGAGTCCAGTTCGGACACAGGGAGCCTGGCTCTGCGGCCCCCGTTTTCCTCCCTGTGTTTCTCTGTTCACGGGGTGAGTCAGTCACAACGCCCGTATTGACCATTTTGTTATCGTGCGCTGTGGATAGTTTCATGGCAATCAGTTATGGGTATTTCCAAGAGCAGTTCACAGATGAAGCAAATGGAAAGTCAGGAAAGGCATCCATAAGGTGGAATCTCGAAACCGCGAAGAGCGGAGTCATCCAAGGGAACTGGATGAAGGGGGTTCGGTGACGACTGTTCGCTCCCCAGAAGCACATGTTTCTGCAGCACCTGTGGGAACCAGGGCCCACTCCCTGGAGGCCTCCTGTGTCCTGGGAGGCAGGACCTGTTCTTGCCTCCATTTCGCAGATGCAGCTGCTGAGGCAGAGAGAGGCCAAGTCATTTGCCCAAGGCCACACCACTGACAGGGAGAGTGGGGATGTAGGAGCCCATATTTTCTAGGTCTACCCTTTGCCTTCTGCCAACCACGGGTAAAAGAAAGTTGTGAAACATTCTAAAAGTGAGTGTTTGAACATGTGACCCTCAAAGATAAGGTGACGTGCATAACTAGAGGTGACCGATTCCCCGTGTACCCTGTCTGAGCCAGGACTGCAGACCAGGAAGAGATGACTGTACCTCCTTCACACGACTGCTTCCCAGACCCAGAAGGGCCTCGGAGGCCATGCGGGATCCTAAGCAGGTGCCTGTCTCAGCCTTTGGGACCAGAAGTCATTCTCCTTTCTGACTGTGACAGGATGCTAGGAGGGATATCTCTTGCTGTCTTGGAGTTTTGGCAGAGGCTCCCAAGCTGAGGCCAAGTGCCCACACTGTCTAAAGGTAGAGACCGTGTTCTCATCACACTGGCTGCAGGTGACCAGGACCAGCTGTGCGACTCCTCCTTCCAGGTGAATAAAGGAAGCCTGGGGTGGGGGAGAGGGAGATCCTTCTGGAAGCACTCAGACACCAAGACTGCCTTCCGGACGGGAGACAGCATCCTGTTCCCAGCTGGGTGTTGGCAGGTCCTCATATGAACTCAGTGCCCTTCCTTCACCTGTGCTATCTCAGGATAGAAAGACACGTGTCCCCAAGGGCGTGGGGGTTCACCTGATGCAGAGAGACACTGGCTGGGAGGAGACGCCCCTGACGACAGAGCTGGGAGGGCCGGCACCATGAGAGCGACCTTCTGCCAGGAGTGTGGCCGCTGGACAGCCAGTGGTCGCCAAGCTGAGCCATCTGGACAGGACCCCCCCCACAGAGGGCTCCTGGCTGGAGAGGGAGCGCCCCGCTGCAGGGCAGGCCCTGAGGAGGAGAGGGGAGAGGTCACCCCACAGGGACTCCCCGTGTCCTTAAGGACACAATGTGGAGGCCCCAGTGGGCATTGCCCAGGAACCCAAAGTGCCCCCGAGCATTAGGTCCTCTGCCCACCAAGGGCACCACACGCCAGTGACGATACCATTGGCGTGTCAGAGGCTGCTCTTTCCCTGCAGTGTCCCAGCCCTTCGCTCAGCTCCAGAGGGGCCAGAAAGAGCCAAACAAGTGGAGCAGAATGAGACACAGCAAGGACAGCGCAATAGTAGACCCCCCCCCCCCGTCTGTGCCCACGGCTCGCGTCTCGGCCAGGGAGAGAGGACGGAACACGCGTGGAATTGGGAAACAGCCAAGCTTTGGCTGAGTTTGCAGTGGGCTTGCATTACCTGAAAACGAGATCAGTCTGTACCCAAAGGCAACCAGAGAAGAGCTGGGACCTGCTTGAGGGCTCCTGGAGGGACGAGGAAGGGACATTTGATGGGACAGTATCTGAAGGAGGAGAAGAATAAAGCTGTTCTTGATGCTCATCTAATAAACTGGCCACATGAAGAAAATCAATGGCTGAGAAACTCCGAATTTCCTTCCAGAGCCCCTCAAGGCTCCTCTCTCCTGGCAAGGAAAGAGAGCGCACGCGTCTTAAGCACTCACTGTATGTGGCACTTGGCTAGTACCCTGCGTCTGGAGTGCCACCAGACCCTCCCCGTGATCCCATGCATTTCAAATGAACAATTTCCGTCTCAGAGACGAGGACACTGAGACCAAGCAGCTTGCTCAGACGCAGGAAGGCTTGGACCCTGCCACAGAGATGAGGATTCACTGGACCGGGAGCTGCACGAGGACAGGCCTGTCTCCCGGGCCTGGCACGTAACAGGTGCTCCATCGATATGTGCTGAATGAATGACCGCCTGGCGGAGCTCCGCCCACTGACCCTGTGGCTCCACTGGGGACTGACACCAGCCAACTCCTCTCACTTTCTTTCTGCAACTTGTACAAGAAGACACGCAGGTGAGCAGCTGGGGTATTGTTGTGATCCATTTCCGACTGTAAATTCCTCAAGGAGGCGGGATCTCAGGTTACCCCACGAGGAGGTGGGGGCCATGCTGAGCCTCAGAGAGGTCGAGACACACTTCAGGTGGTCCAGCGTGTCCCCCCCGGGAGCTGGGACCCCACCAAGCGTCCCTCTCACTGGCCCACCTCCCGACCGTCCCGCACAGCTGGCCAGGTGTGCTCGCTCTCCGCTCCCCCTGCCTTTCGCTGGGGGACCTCAGACCCACAAAGGCGGCGGAGGCTCCACACCGTGGGTTCAGAATAGCATCTCAAGCAGATGTCTTGTCAAAACAAAATAAGAAACTGTGAAGAAGTAGTCTGTGAAACCCAGCCAGGTCCTGCTTCCTCTCATTTCTGGGGCATAGGAGCAGTGGAAAGAGTGTCAGGACAGTTCACAGCCCCGTGAAGCACATAACTTCTAGAACTGTTATCTTCGGTCAGATGGATTCTCTTTCCTTTGTCAGCCCTTTCTTCTTCCTCTTTCCTCAGTCGGCCCCCGGCTCTCCTGTCCTCTCGCCCTCTCCCCTCTCCCCTCCTCTCGTCCTCTCCGAGGTCACCGCACGGCCCACTCTGCAGCCTTGGACTCCCTGGCCCCTGAGGCCTGCATGTCCTCGTCCCTTCCCTTTGTCTGAGGAGCAGCAGGGAGGCTGGTGAATTATTGATGAGGCACTGCCCTCCCTGGAGGCCCAGGGCTGAGCCTGGGGTGGCCTGGGCCCCTGGAGAAGGCAGACTGGTCAGTGTGGGCACCCTGTGGGGTGCAGATGGCAGGAGGGGGAAGCGCTTATGGCCTATCCTTCACCTCTCTGCCCCGCCTGGGGCTGGGAAGAGCAAGAGCTGGGGTCACTGGGAATCCACGGACAGATGGAGCCGGAGAGGGGAGCTGTGTGTGAGCATCTGGGGATTCCGGTTTAAAGCCAGTGCTCAGCCTCCTCACTCTGCAGCCTCTCTGAACCGACTCCCAGAAACCCAGGGCAGCCCCGGCATGGCTGGGGTCCTCAGCAGCGCCTGCCTTGTCTGCCGGCGGATGGGTGGGGGGCAGCACCCAGCAGTATCCCACCCTGCTCCTTCCCGTCCCACCTGCGCAGGGCAGAATCTCCCCAGCACAATCCCATGTGGGTCACAGAACACAAGAAGGAGATTCGTCTGTCACAAGGCAACGGAACAGCATTGCGTGGAACCATGCTGTGGCATGAAGGACAGGCAGAACTGTGAATTATTTCGTCTCGCAGATATTATAGACATTTTGGAGAGGAAATGGAAAAAAAGATTATTTCAGCACTTGTAGTCTGAAAGAGCAAAACTCACATTCATCGGCCAGTGTGCTGCGAGGATTTTCTGCCCGAAAGTAGCTTTCTGTGAGGCACTGTTTCCTGGGCAGCAGTTCTAGCTACGGAGGAATTTGCTTATCCTCTAGCATTGACATTGCAGTGTGTGTGTGTGTGTGTGGGGGGGGGGTGCTCAGCTCAGGGATATGAATGGGTAAGCAGAAATTCTTTCTGTCCACTACATCCATGAAGTGAAAAGAAGGCAGCTTCAGCAGCCCAGCCCTCAGCATCGCTGTGTGACATGCTCTCCACGGACACATTTGTACAGGGAAATGTCACTGGATGAAGGGAGCTGTCCCTGTCCCTCGAGAAAGCCCTGTCAGATGGATTCCTGAGAGGGGAGCACCCTGTCCATGCTGGTCCTGGCTCCAACCCAGGAGGCCCCTCAGCCAACCTCCTGTAAAACCCAGAGGTTCCTGAAAATCTTTGCTCAGTCTCTAGAATGTGCGATGTAGGAATTCAACATACCCCCTTCGCAAATCTGGGCTCCTCACTGTTAATTTCACTGTCTTGAGAGGACTCTCAGATGCCAGGGGGATGTGAGGGCCAAGGGTTTGTCCAAATTCCTTGTGGAAGGATGAAGAGAGATGTGGGCCCCACCCTGCTTCACTCCATCTTCCCTCCCGGTGCCCCACCCAGGGCTCAGGGCCTTCAGAACATCAATACACAAATGCAGGCAAAGTGCACACGCTCACACACATGCACACACACATACATGCACACACACACACACACTGAAGACATTGGCCACCAGATTGTCAGACGCCCAGGAAATGGTGGGCTGGAGCTGCTGGTGGCCTGTCTGGTTTGAATCTCCACCTCTGAGTTGTATTGTTTGTAGCAAACAGATGTATTTAACAGAAGAGCACATTCAAATATGCTTTGGCATTTCGAATTGGTTCCAGCCCTGGCTGCTGCAGAGCGGAAGGTCTGGCTGTTCCGTTTCTGGGGAGGCATGCCATAGCTGCTGGGCTCAAGGGGCAGAGCGGTCAGGAGGCAGGACCAGGCTCTCTGTGGGAGCCCAGGAAGTAATCAGAGGGTGGAGGCCCTGAATGGCTGGCAAACCCTCCTGGGCTTTTAGCAGGTGGTGCTGCCCTCTGCTGGCAAGTCTGGGCTAAGTCACTGCCTGGACAGCGCAGATTCTCAGGCACCCCCTGCCAGGCTCAAAGGGCCTTGCACCCAGTAGAAAGGGAAGCTGGCTTCTGTGCCCCTGGCAATGAGAGAGGGAAAGCATTTGATCTGATTTCATACTGAAAAGCTGTTGGAGTTCTCTTTGTTTGGAAATACAGGAGGTAATGTGGATCAGGGTGGCCAGAGGTTACTATGGCTAGGTTAGTGCCTTCTAAGGGCCTGGCAGTGTTACAAAATCGACATATAGGTTTTTATTTTAGTCAGAAAACAGCTATGAGAAATTATGTTTTAAAATTTTAATTTTACAGATGAGTCAAGTGTGGCTCAGAGAGGTAAATCAAGTGTCCTAAAGTCACACAGCAGCAAGCAGCAGCATTAAGCTGGAACTCAGGCTGTCTGATGCCTAGATCACCTTACAGTTTAGGATTTCTTTCCGGATGTTAGAGTGAGGTCGATGGAAATGCCTAAGCCTTTGGGGGAGACTCCAGGCTTCCAGGCCCTGCTTCTCCCACTAATGGAATAAACACTGGCCTAGAGAAGGGGTTCCCTGGAACCCAGTGCCAGTAAGAGGCAACCTTGGGGGATGGAAACCTAGTGGTCCTGGATTGTCAGCCTGGCTTTGACTTCTAGCTCGTGTGACTTGCAGGCTGCGTGTCCTTTTGGATGCTGTTTGCTCGTCTATAAAATGAGGGGGTAGGTGAGGATTAGGGTTAGCTGTTGTTGTTTTAACCCGCAAGGATGTTTTCTATAAATGATTTTCTACCTCGTGGACACCATGTTTTTTTTTTTTTTAAATCTCCTGTACCACCTTACATTGTAATAATTTATTCTTTCTCTCGTTTTCAATTAAAGGAAGATATGTAACCACATTAGGCTGGGTTCCCTGAGACAAGGATTCGGAGAGGTGCTGAGTGCGCAGGAAGTTTTGGGGTGAGGGAGGGAGGGGTGTAGGCGTGAGCAGACTGTGATGAGTTCACAACAAAGGCCTTGGCCGTTCCTGGGCCGTGCTGCCGGAGAAGCTGCAGAACGGCCTCCGTGAGTGAGGGGGTCAGGCCGGGGTACCCCACATGGACCAGGCAGGCAGCTCCTGGGAGGGGCTGAGCCATGAGCAGCAGCCCACACTCCCAGAGCAGGGCCAGGAGGGCCTCAGTCCTGAGGGGCTCTGGGCCGCACCCCACTTCACCCAGTACAAGGACTGTGCGCCCTGAGGAGCAGCAGATCGCTGCGACCTCCAACGTGTCGAAGACTCGTGTGCCAGGCCGTTCTGAGAGCAGTGCTAACTCATATTAGGTGTTCTGGAGGTAAAACTGGCACATGTACCCTCATTGTTTTCTTCTAAGATCCTAGAGGTCCAGGGCTCCCTCCTTTCTAGCATTCTCTGAGGGTGTCGTTTTTACATTCTGGAAGCCCCGAGGACATGCCTCCACTGGGCAACCAGGGTGGATTCCTCCAGCACCTGCTTCTGTCCCCATGCGCCTTTGGGAGTAGGAGCCTTCCCGGGCCCCCAGCTCCAGCCAGAGTGCATGGCTTGGGAGCAGAGACCAAGTGGAGTTCAGCCTATGCTTATCACCTAGGTGGCGCCCTTGAGCAGGGCACAGCCTGCACACCTGTCCGTGGTGGCCCCATCCTCCCACTGGTCTTTTTTCTCCTTATCCTCCCTCCCCACTTTCAGAGCCTTCTCTCCTCCCCCTCCCTTCTGATGGCTAGTGCTCTCCCCTCCCCAGGACCAAGCGGGTGTCATAGCTTTGAAAATGTTCACTCGGCCACTGTTGGGAATCTTGCCTAAGGAAATACTCTAAAATATGAGAGAGTTTTTACGCAAGAAGATGTTCATCCCAATGTCATTTGTAAAAGTGACAGATTCACATCATTCGAAAGGGCAAACCGTAGGGGAATGGCGAATGACTGTGCATCAACAAAATGGACTGTTACGCCACCATTAGAAATTACGTGTGCAAGAAATATGAAAATATGTTTATGGTTAGTTAGCAATGCAGGCTATACAATTATATCGTACAACTCGATGGCAACAATATGAAATAAGTGAACAGTTAACAACTGGGCTTGGCTGGCAGGTCTGAACCCTTTTTGTGCAACAAAACCCCTTTTTGGCTACTTGGTGAGCCTGTGAGCTCCTTCTCAACATGTTTTTAAACGCGTAAAATATAAAACAGAGTTTCAAAGGAAATCAATGATATTGAAATACAGTTATCAGAATATTAAAACAAATTTAGCAATATAATAGTGTGAGTGCTTCTTTTTAACACCTTAAATAACAAGATCTAGCAGGAGGTTGAATAACCACTATACTTATGGAGAAGTGATGAATGCAAATAGAATTTCAAGATACCAGCAAAAAATCAGTGACCTGCAAAAAATCAGTGACCAGGTTGCTTGTGCAGCTAAGACTACTGTGATCTGATGCCTGTTCATGATGGACTGGAGTGCTGCATTTTAGTTAGAACCTGCTAAAATAAGTGTGTCATTTTCCCAATCAAGTTCATGTACCCTCTGGATGGGTCCCCTAGGACTCAGTTATTTCTTCTTTCTTCTTTAGCTCTGGGTAAAATTGGACCCAAAGAGAACAGAAGGAAGCTGCAGTGCCGGTTGGAAAGCATGGGATCAGGTCAAGAGGGTTCCTGGAGAGATGGCAGATTCCCCAACTGCCTTCCCGAAGCCTGGGGGCGCGATATAGCCCGGGAAGAGGCTTGTAAGTCAGTGGCCACTGGAGGGCAGCATTGAGTCAGGATCACGGAGGCGCTCTTGGTCTGGTTACTATCGGGTGAGCCCACGTGGAGTTTCGTCTTTGGAGGAGGGGATGCCCCTGTGGGACCACATTGGAGAGAGACAATCTCTTTAGTAACGCCGAGAGGTGTGCCCTTTTACAAACGGGCAGTATAATACAGTGCTTACAAATGTGGACTCTGGTGTCAGTCTTCACGTGTTTAAATCCAGCTCTGCCATTTATTGGGTGTGTAACTTGGGTTAAGTTATCTTGCTGCAAAACAAATTGTCCCCAAACACACACTTGCTCACAATTTTACAGTTAGGGCGGAGATCCACGGGAACAACTGTCCTGTCCATGTGACATTGGCTGGGACAGTTCACACGGGGCTGGATGACCAAAGGGCTTCCTCGAGTGCATGGCACTCCGCTGGGGCTGGCCGGGCCTCTCTCTCCAGCAGGGCAGGCAGATGCTGTTACATGGTGGCTCCGGATGGCGAGAGAATGAGTACAAAGCTACCAGCTCCTTCAGACCTGGGGGGCAGCTGGCGCAGCACTGACTCTGCCACGTCCTGGGAGTCGAGGCCAGCTACAAGGGCAGCCCAGATACAGGAGAGGAAAGCTCCATTTCTTGTTGGGAGTGGCGATTTGCATGACAGCAACGGGAGGAATTCTTGGTGGCCAACTTTGCGAAAAACTCACCATGGGTACTTAAAATAGTGCCTGGGAAACCTTGGTAGCTACCATCACAGCTGAGCAGAATGAGGCTAAGAGACACTACAGACATTTTCCCAAGATCACATAGCTGGTGAGGGCAGAGCTGGAATTTAAACCCAGGTCTTTCTGACTCACATTCACTTATCACATCGTTAGTATAAGCTGTGTGCCCTTGGCCAAGTCACTTAACCTCTCTGAGCCTTGTTTTCCTCATGTGATATCAGATGGGTATGATACAGATAAGACTTTCACAGAATCATTGTGCAGACTAATAAGGATGTGCCCAAGCATCTTATAACCCATGAAGCATTATGGGAGCATGCGTTATTTTGAGATATTAATTTGAACATCATTCATTCAGAATTTGTCTCCTGGTGGGATCCGGATTCAGGTTTACCGTCTTGGGCACTAGTAGTGACACCAAGGTGGCTAAGGGTGGGTGACAGGAGGGGACATATAGTGCTTAACCCATAAGCAACAGCCATTTCCAAGTCTTTGGGAAACGGCCACTGGCGTGAATGTTAATTACAAGTCACTCTTATCTGTTTAGTATGGAAACTCCCAAGAACCTCTTTTTTTTCTTATCCTCACCCGAGGACATTTTTGCATTTATCTTCAGATAGAACGGGGGGGGGGGGGGGAGAGAAGGAGGAAGAGAGAGAGAGAAATATCGATGTGAGAGAGACACATAGACTGGTTGCCACCCACACTACCCCAACCGGGGCTGGGGACAAACTGCAACCGAGGTACATGCCCTTAGTGGGAACCGAACATGGGACTCTCTGGTCCGTGGGCCAATGCTCTAACCGCTAAGCCAAACCAGACAGGGCCCAAGAACCTCTTTGCATGAAAGATGAATCTGGAGACAGGAAATCTGCTTTCTCGAGCCTCTGGCCCTCTCCCTCTCCCAGGCAGCCTGTCCTTTGTGTGTCACCTCTGGTGGGTCTCTGGAGTCCCCGTCTCAGTAAACAGTGCTGTGCTGAGTGCTCCTGCCCTTTGGAGGACAGACAGACAGCCCTCCAGCCGTGGGTACTTATACCATGGGTAACCAGCAGACAGACAGCCCTCCAGCCGTGGGTACTTACCCCGTGGGTAACGGGCAGACAGACAGCCCTCCAGCCGCGGTACTTACCCCGTGGGTAACCTGCAGACAGACAGCCCTCCAGCCGCGGTACTTACCCCGTGGGTAACCGGCCCAGTCCACCTCCTTGAATAGCCTCTCTGTTAGCCGTTCCCTCACGGGCCTGCTGGGCTCTAGCTGCAGGGACCAGAAGCGGTGCTTTTATTACATTTTCCAAGTTATGGCTTCCTAATGAGCTCTTCACTGAAGCTGTTTTCCATTGCTGCACTCAAAATTAGTGGTAAAATAGCCCCCCCTTATGGTTTGGCCTCCTCTGGTTATTTCCCCACTTAAAACAGACAGAGAGGGGTGGGGAGGAGAGAGAGAATGTGCTTCCTGAGACAGCTGATGGCTACTCACGAGCTTCAGGAAAACCCTGGTACCCCGGGTTGTCAGCGGTGTTTACCCCCGCCTCCGGCCCGCAGGGAAACCCCTTCCTTGGGCCAGGGTGGCTGAGAGGGTGGGCTTTGGAGTCAACCTTTCTGGGTTTGAACCTTGGCTCTGCTGTTTGCCGGCTGTGTGATCTTGGGCGTGTTAATTGGCTTCTCTGAGCCTCATCGTTTCCATCTTTACAATGAGGAGTGAGCGCGTGCTTCAGCGGCTGCTGGGAGGGTGCACTGCGGTCGCACCTGTGCAAGCCCGCGAGTTCAGTGCCCGGCAGCTGTTACAGTCTAAGGATAACACTGGAAGGGGACACTGTGCAATTGGATAGAGGTCTCCGAGGTGCTCTACAAATACTATTTCTACAAATTCATTACTATTAAGAATAATTAGCTGTGTGGCCTTGAGTAAGTTACTTTATCTCTCCGGATGTCCGGATTGCAAATCCAGATGCCAGCAGGAGCCAAGGATGTACTTACTGGAAACGAGTAAAGTAGACCCAATAGAGGAAATGTTATCTACAGGAATTATGATTTTAAAAACGTATCGAGGGGAAAGGGTCCAAGGTTACATAAGTTGGGGAAACTCTGGGTTAAACAGAACTGAGCAGGTCTCTACGTAGACGTCCTCAGAGCCTCGCCCACGCGCACCGCAGATTCCTGCGGGAAGGGGAGCATGTGTGGGCAGCGTGGTCCAAACGTCTCTGGCCACGGACGACGTCCTGACTAGTGTTCCACTGAATGCACCTGGCACATTCACGGTGGGTGAACTCAGCCGTCCCTTCTAACCGTGAAATCCAGCCTTCGGTTCAGCTTGTGTCTCTACAGTTAGAAAGAGGAATTTCTGATAGCTGGGAAACGACAGAAAGTGCATTTTTCCCCCATAATCGTTGATTTTCACCAAAATGACAACTAATTCTAGTCATATGACAGTATATAGCTTAGTATGGTCCGCTGTCCGGGAAACTCATATCTGGGTGTAGCTGCTCCCCTCAAGTTAAACTCATTATTAGACAGTAATAGGGCAGTCTAGGGGGGCCAGGGAAGGGGAGCAGTGCTGGGTCCCTTCTGCTACTTGGGAGAAACCAGGAAGTCATTTGCACCTCGAATTTGCTGGGCTGAGTCTTGGCGTGGCACGGCTGAGGTCCAGAAACCCCAGGCCTGCAGCCAGGACCCCCTGAGGCCGCCTCTGCGGTCACCAGCTCTCGTGTTTTAGAATCTCCACGGCAGTGGGCATCCATCAGGCACTTAATCATCTTCACTGACTTGTTTAATTTATATATATGTTAGGGGAGTCCCTGTGATCTCAGTTAACTTGCCATGAACCCCAAATTCCATAGCCTGTGAATAGCTAAAGCCCCCCCTAAGATTTCTTCTTCTTATACCGCGTGGGCCCTGAGTTCCGTGAGTGGGACCACTGCCCTGCGCCTTCTCTGAACCCCATGGATCGCAGAGAGTTTAAGCCGCTTGGCCAAGACCCCCCAGCCTAGCTTGTACCTTTGGCTCCGTCAGGTCTGGCACAGAGCCTGGCCTAGCACAGAGTCTTCTCCGCGGCCCCAGGCTGCCGCCCTGGGAGCGCTGGCGAGGGGAGCTGAGATCTCTGCCATCCTCCAGTCCAGCCTCCCCTTCCCTCTTGCTCTCCCCCGGTCTGGGGCCCACCCCACCCAGAGATGCGGGCTTCGGGCCTCCAAAGGACATAGCCTTGTGCTTTCAGGCTTCATTCCATTTGTTCTTCCAGCCGTTTCCCCGACAGTGGTGATGTTATACCTATTTTACAGATATCCTTATAGAAGTTAAATAATAGGAATAACAGAACCACCGCAGCTGACATCTATGGGGCTCTGGCTGTGTGCCGAACGTTATCTATAGTCTCCTGTGTCCTCCCATCCCTTTAAGCAGCGGTTCTCAGCCTTCCTAATGCCGCGACCCTTCACTACAGTTCCTCGTGTGGTGGCGACCCCCAACCATAAAATTATTTTCGTTGCTACTTCATAACTGTAATTTTGCTACTGTTATATCTTAGGTGACCCCTGTGAAAGGGTTGTCTGACCCCCAAAGGGGTCGCGACCCACAGGTTGAGAACCGCTGCACAGCGCCTCCTTGTGAGGAGACTTATCATGGCAGCAACCAAATTATGCCCAACCCCACACCTCGGATCCCTTCTTGGATGGTAGCAAGCCCTGTTCACAATCAGAGTGGGTCCTGGGGCCTCCCCACAGGACATCTCTGGGGTCCCAGGTATCCTTTAGAGCTAGACAAAACCGCCTTCTCTGAGACAGGGGCTGGGTCTTCACTTAACCTCTTTGATCTTTGCTGAGGTGTTGTCCACCCCCACTCCCCCACCCCAAGTTTTGGTGGCTCTGGAGCTCAGGTGGCGCTTGGCCACGAAATCAGCAACAACAGAGAATTCTAGGATGGTTTACTAGGGAACAGGTCTGCCCAGAACGGGCCGGTCTAATAAGTCTGAGTCTAGGAAAGCAGGGACCGTGTGAACAAAGCCCAGGGCCTCGTTGACGAAGAGCGGAAGGAGGCCCAGGGCTGCCGGGGAGTCAGCCAGGACTCCAGCAGGAGTTCTGGGGCTGGGGCCCAGGCTGCCTGTCTCCTGGCCCGTGATTGCTTCACCCAGAGCCGGCAACACAGGACTGCTTCATAACCCAGTTGATGCCCAGAGCCAGCCGTATGCATTGGTGGTGGCTTGGGGGATGTCAGAGAATCTCTGCCCATCCATCTATTCCCTCGCCGTCAATCAAATCCTAGGAGTTTTCCCTGGATCTTGAAATAGCATCATTCTGAAAATGTAAAGTAGGTCCTGCTAAAAGGCCTTACCTGCCTGGGGAAGGTATTAACAGCATCAACAGCAAAGCCCTAATTAACCTGAGTAACATCTGGGCCTGAACATCTTAATGTCTTCACATCAGCAGAAACTGAGACACTGAAGAGCGGAATTTGATTGCTGTGAGAACTGGCAGGAAGCTAAAAGAAATGCAGAGATTATTAATATGGGCACATAGAATTTAAAAACACAGAGGAAGTCTCATATCCTCGCATTGCTTAGATAGATGAACCAAGGTCAGGACAAGTGGCTTTTCCAAGACCACCCAATTGTCAGGGCAGGGCCCGCCCACCTCTCTGTCATGTCCCCAGTCTCTCCCCTCACCTCTCCCTTCCCCCAGTCTCCCAATGGGGCGCTGAGCAGGGGGCCAGGACTCTGGGGTCAGAGTCCCATCACAGTCCGGGTATATATAACAGATACACTCGAGGCTGAAGGTGGAATTCCGTCATTGTCCCCTTTAGACACAGAGGGATCGTTACAGACCAGAGTGCGTTTTCCTGCGTGTAGCAACCACAAATCACAATGCCCCCCTTGGGGGGTATTTGAGCCCTCGGAGGGGGATGCAGCCTGTGTCCCGCAGGATGTCTTGAAGTAGGATCCATGCACCAACCACTCAGAGTTCACCTGTGTGCTTGTCAAAACGCAGCTCCCTGGGCTTTACCCACTAGACGCTGAATCCAGATCTGTGGGGACGAGGCTCCGGAACCTGCACTTCAAAATGCATCCCAGGTCATTCACACGCACCCTGAAGCTGGAGGACCACCCCTGCAATGAAACACAGCTCCCTGGAGTCAGGCTGCCCTGGGTTCGAACCCCAGCTCTGCCAGTTACCAAATGTATGACCTTCGCACACCTGAGCTTTGTCTTGTTTTGTTTTTCTGTCCGTAACACGGAAGAAGAAGAAGAATAACAACTGCCTCACAGGGTTATCGAGAGATAATAAGGGAGGTAAAGCAGGTAAGGTGCTTGGCACTTTGCAAGTGCTTAATGAATATGAGCTGCTACTATGATATCATTCTTTGGAGACAGTCCCTGTTTGCAGCTGTCCACATCGAGGCCACGGGGGAGGGGGGGGCCCTGGGCACCCCAGGAGCCAGTCCTGGTTCCTGCAAGGCTGCTCTCAGAGAGGATGCGCTTGTGTGAAAAGTCTGGCCCACCCACCGTGGCAGGGGTCTGGGTGGGTGCAGTGACAATGGCCACCTGCAGGGGGAGGCATATACACAATCAGCAAACCGAGCTGCCGTCCTCGAGGGAGGGGGCTCTGTGAGGAGCGGGTTGGAGCTGAGATCGGCGCTTGTTCTCGAATCTTCCTCCCACTGTGGAGAGGAATATCTGGGGATGTCCACAAGACAGGGCGCAGCTTTTCCTCTCGTTGATGGAAAAGTGAGAACCTGAGCTGGCGTGACGCTGGGTCTGTCCCCCGAGGCCCCAGAAAGCGCCTCATTAGTGGAGTTTTATGTTCACCACCCAGCCTGGCCCTGGCAGGCCCTCTGCAGATCGACTGCCGGGCCTGTCTGAGGAGGCTCGGCAGGGCTGTGATCTCACCTCGAGTCTGTCTCCATCCGAAGGAGCAGAACTGTGTGGGGTGGCTCACCATACTTAGGGGGGTGAGGGGTGGGGTGGGGGTGAAGGGTGCACAGACCCGCCCTCTGATCCTGACCCAGGAGTCAGTTTCCTTGCTGTCATTTCCTGTGAATCCAGGAAGACAACTAACATTGCTCGAGCACCTGCTGTGTGCTATTCTGTACCTCATGAGCATTCTGCAGAGGTGGAAACTGAGGCTCAGAGAGGTCAGGTAACTTTCCCAGAGCCACACAGCTAGTGAACAACAATAACGCCACGTGCCACCAGTGGAGCGCCCAGTACCGTGCCAGGCTCGATGGCAGTCATACCACATATGCTCGATCCAACAGCCAAATCTGCAGCCCCAGTGTCTGAACCCACTCTTTCCCCTCGACTCCACACTGCCTGCGAATGCTTCAGGGAACTCTCTCCTACGTCCCCGGTCTTTCCAATGATTCAGTTCCCATTTGTCCCACAAGTACAATTTCCTCTTCTCTCTAATCCGAGAGCACTTGGGGAGAGCTGCAAGGTGGCCTCCTCGCGGTCCCCATTTTAGGTGCACGGCAGTCCTCACCCTGAAAGCACCGAGTCCTCGCTCAGCTCCGCTCCCAGCAGCCCACGAGTCAGAGCGCGGGAAGAGGGTCTGCTCTCGGCGGAGATGCCCACCCCTTTGGCAGTTTCCTGGCATAGGCTGAAATTGAATTTATTTTAACTCCTTTGATAAATGGACAGTGCTCCTTTTTTCCCCCCATGGAAATGAATGCCATCAAAATGACTACCTCCGTCCTCTCACTGCTTTGAACACATCATTAAAATAAACTGTGTACACACACATGACCGCACACATGTGCTCTGCGCACCCAATGCAAAGTGCTTTTCGAAGGTGCTCTAGGGTGACGTATGCAACACCGTGGAGGCATTTCAGCTCTCTTCCGGACATCTCTCCGTCTACTGACCAAAGCCAGCCTGGTGTCCCATGGCAGCTGCAGGGAAGGACTCCCGGCTCCATGTTCCTCCCGGGGCGCTGGGCTTGCCCTGTCCACGCTGGCTTCTGCTGTAGCTGGTCGGTGGTTGCTGCTCTAAGATACACGGCAGGACTCCACCTCGGGGCTGACCACGGTGATCGTTTCCATCGACAGTGGTTACAAGCAGGAAAATGGACTGTGGTCTGTAAAGAGCTCTCTAATCAGAAGGGACCAGGGCCGAATTCCACCCTCAGCCTCAAGTTTGCCCATAAGCTCGAGGTGTGCTGTGCACCTTTCGGCTCCGTGATGAGCTTCTTCCTGTCGTTGCGGCGGCCGCCCTGTGCCTGGGAGACAGGGAGCCCAGGCAGCTCGTGACAAATGGCCTAGTCTTGGTACTGCCGGGACTCGGGTATTTCAGAGCTGCTGGTCCTGCAGGAAGTCCATGTGGCAGAGAGGGAGAAGAGCCGGAGAAAGAGCGTCCACGTTTATTGAGCACCCAGGCGTTGTCCTGGCCTCACTCCGTCCTCAAAGCCGCATGGTGAAGAGATCTGTATAAGCTCTGAATATGTCTAGGATCCAGGGACACCGAGGCCTGGAGAGGAGTGGCAACTGGTCCGTGGTCACCCAAGTAGCACCGAAAGTTTCTGGGAGCAAATCCAGGCAGGGCTGACTCAAGTGCAGGCATTTTTCACTCTGGCCTGTGAGATGGAATTTCCCAAGCATCACCAAGATGCCTTTATTTGTTTTACGAGAAAGGGGTCCACGCTTTCTGTGGCTGTCAGTCGTGCAGAGGGAGAGCAACTTCAGACCGGAGACTGGACAACGGAGGTCGTTCCTGTAATATTTATCCCTGCAGAGTAAATATTTCTGTCTCCATCACGGTCCAGAATCTCCCTGTTGGCAGCTCACAGATGCTTCTCTTTCTCCTCTCTTGAACATGTAGCCACAGCCGGGGACAGGACGACCAGGCACAACTGGTTCTTTTCACTTTTGACGGTGGACTTCTTGCAGCCAAAGGAAGTAAGGCTGGCGAGTGACCCACCAGGGCAAGGACTGGGGGTCGGGTTGAGGGGCAGAGTCAGGGTGGGTCCCAAGAGGTGACCTGGGGAGAAGACTCACCCACCAGAGGGCAAAGCTGGGGCTTTCCCGGGGGTTTGGACAAAGAAAGGCCTGGCTCCCTGAGGTTGTCTTGCAGACTGTTTCTATCATGTTCTCGGGTCGTCACCTTTCCTCCTTTCAACACACCTCTCAGAGAGGCTGAGTAACTCTCCCAAAGCCACGCAGCTGTGAGTGCGGCCTTTCTGCCGCCCAGTCGTGGGCTCGCCCCCTTCTCTGTAACTGGAAGGCCCTTCGGAGCAGGCCTGCCTTTGTCCCCAGGCTCATCTCAGGCACCCCACCTTGGCCCTGGCACCGGGCCGTGCCTTGATCTCAGTCCCTCCAGCATACCATGCTCTTCCTTGTCTTCAGGCCTTTGCACGGCTGTTCCTGCTGCCTGGGACTCCTTTATTCACTTGGTCTCTAAATAGATGTATACGCCCATCCTCAGGGAACCTACTCAGGCATGCTCAGCTTGAAGGTTCCCTCTTTGGAAAAGGCTCCCATCGCTGATCCCTGCACACACCCACGCACACACCTTGCCCCCACCTCACGCCTGGCTAGGGGCTCCCTGCACCCCCTGTGCTGACACTGATCACACGGTAGCATTGCTCATTTCACTTTCTGTCTCCTCCCCGCCGACCGTGAGCTCTTTGGGGGCAGGAGCTCCATCAGAGCTGCAACCCCAGCCGCTGACGCAGCGCCTGACACAGCAGGTGCTCAATAAACGTCCGGAGGATGGAAGTGTGAATGAGTGAGCTTGGGAACAAGCACCTGTACCCTTTGCCCCTGTGTTCCCTTGGCCTGGCCCGCCCTCCTCCACATGTCAGCACACGTCACAGTGAAGTTCTTCCTTCGGGCATCACGTCTCTGAAGCCAGGAGGCCACCAGGTCTGTCTTTGGGGGCTGAACGTTCTCTGGGCTCAGCCAAGGACACCCAGAGGGTCCGTAGGAGTACACTGCAGTGCCAGGACCCTGGGGAGAGCTCCAGCGTGGGCCAGACCTGGGCCGCGGAGGGGACAGGAAGGCGGAGGGGGCTCTGATAGGCCTGGTGCCTGTTCCTGTGTCACCCATGAGAAACCGAGGAGCAGGGAGGTGAGCACTTGCCCAAGGTCAGGGGTACATCCGGCAGCACCAGGTCTCAGAACCCAAGCCTGTGCTGTGACTCGCAGCCTCCTCCCAGCATGTCCTCCCCACCCCCATACACACTCTGGAAGTGCAAAGGAGGGTCCCTCTTTTATTCCAATCTAAGTAGATCTGATCAGGAGAAATGGAGTTGAGCCAAAGCCATTAACTTTCGTACCAGATGCACTGCCTTGGGTCCCCTGCAATCTTATGTGACGAGCAGCGCTGGGAGGGAGCAAGGCTCTGGTTCCTATGCTTTTCAGATGCCAAGCAAGGCATCCTTGGGCTCTGTGGTCAGGGAACTCAATGGTTTCAGCTTCCACATGGTCATGAAATTAATGGTTATTCCTGGGCGATGGGACTATGGCGATTTCTCCTCTCTCTCTCTCTCTCTCTCTTAAAAATTTATGAGTGAAGTATTATAATCAAGGAAAAACATTTTTAATAATAAAACAAATAAGCAACACATCTGCAAGATGCCAAGGAGCTGTCATACCCCCCCACCCCCGCCCTTGCTCCGGCATTGCTCTTGCCTGGAATGCTCCCCCCTTTTGTGTTATAATAAGAGATAGACTTGGTCTTGGTCCTAATTCCTGGCACAAAGCTCCTAAAACCCATGGAATTTCCTGAGTGATAGCAGTGTCATTTGTTATTCATAAGGAGACCTTTCTGAGCACACCTGGGTTTATGCTAATGAGGTGACTTGGAGAGGGGTCCCTAGGTAGCCTCCGGGTGGGGCTGGTCACAAGTGGGTAGAGGGCTGGGACTTCCAGCCACTCCTGGGCCTCTGGGGAGAGGAGGAGAGCCCTGCAGATTGAGCTCTCTAACAACTAGGGATGTGGCAGCAGCTGTCCACTCCTCGCTGGGTCCCTCCCCTCTGCAACATAGCTGTTCTGTAAGATTTTATATCTTTGACAAAAGACCTTGACCCAGCTCGAAAGATTACACAGGAAGCTCTGAAGTGTTCATTTCGGGGAAGCAACAGGGCTCATGGGAAAGAGCAGGAAAGCTGGAGCAGCCCAGAGCGGGCCCTTCTGGCTGACGACAAGCGCGTTCGTGTTTTGAGGTAGTTAACATGCTGGTCAGCACGGAGATGCCAGAGCCAACCATTTGGACCCCAGCCCTGCCACTTATGAGCTTAGTGAGTTTGGTTAACAGGCTTGATCGCTCTGTGCCTCAGTGTCCTCATCTGTAACGTGGGAATAGTCGCCGCGCACATCAAAGCTTCCAGAACTGTAGCTGGCACATGGCGGGGACTTAATAAATGACAGGGGTTATATTATATTACGTTATATTATATTATATTGTTCTTATTGCTGATATTAATTGGTATAATCGCCGGGGGAAAGCCATGTTAACATCTGAGGTTTGCTTGCCAAGGATAACTTCCCAGAAACAGCAAACCACCAAACCAACAGGGACAACACTGTTCCTTTTGAAAAACTGGCCACAAATTGCATTTTCATAAAATCTGATTTTCTTACTGAGCTCTCGTTCGGGAAATGCTGGTGAGGGCTCTGCGTGGCTTCTGTGCTCAGTAGGCACGCCCCGCTGTCGAGGGGCAGGTGCTGCTTCCTCCCCCCTTCGCCTCTCCTCTCAGAGTCACTTCTCAGCCAGCCTGTGCCTGGGCTTCTCACCCAAACTCCCAGCCACCCTGCTGCCACCACCTGCCGTCCTACTGTCCCAGCTTTGCCTTTTCTTCTCAGCACATTCATCTGACAGTCCATATTATTTCTTTCTTTTTTTATTTTTCTTTATTGCTTTTAGAGAGAGAGGAAGGGAGAGGGAGAGAGAGATAGAAACATCGATGAGAGAGAACATCGATTGGCCGCCTCCTGCATGCCCCCCACTGGGGATTTGGCCCACAGCCTGGGCATGTGCCCTGATCGGGAATCAAACTGGCGACCTCTTGGTGCATGGGTCAACTCTCAACAACTGAGCCATGCCAGCCGGGCTATTTATTTCTTTATTTGGTTGATTGCCCCCCTCTCTACTCCCAGGCCCCCAACCAGAAGGGAAGGGCTTTGAGGTCAGGGATTTGGACCATTTTGTTTATTGCCTTTTCTCCAGTGCCCAGAACATACCCTGACAGGATGTGGACTCCGTGAATGTGGCATGTGTGAGTACACAGGTGGGAAGGAGGACTTGCTGGTGGGTTCAGAATTTCAACCTCACCTGGCACAGGTGTGCTCAGCAGGAAAAAACGATCATCTGGGCCAGCCTTGGGCAGTGCTTGACATGTGTCACTCCTTTCATCTTCATGGTAGCTGTGTGGGTGAGAAAGGTGGGGCTCAGGAGATGGAGACATGTTTGCCTGTCACAGTGCATGGGGACAGAGCCTGAGGACCACGCCCCTCCTTCAGGACAGGAAGCCATGCTTTCGTCCTCCTCTGTACCCGGGCCTGTGGGGGAGACTCCCTGGGTGGTTTCTGAGCTGGCTGCTGTGCGGGGCCAGGAGGCCCATCCCTCCTCACCTGCCTGTGTGTGTAGGTGGCCCTTGGCATGGGCGCTGAGTCGGGCGCCCAAGCAGCTCTCAGCACGTGGAGGTGGCAGGCTAATTACCAGCTCCAGGAGTGGCCTGTGGATGCGCTGGGGATCGTCTGAACGGTCTGCCCAGAGCCGTGGCCGCAACGGGGCTCCCTCCACCTCCCTCCCCGGGAGAGTGGGGCAGGGAGGGCCAAGACAGCCACGCCATCATGTGAAGGGCCTTTTCTGTCAAAGGAAGATGTGAGATGAGAGTCAGAAAGGCCTGGGTTCTGATCCTGGCTTTGCCACTGTGAAATCAAGTAAGTGTACTGAACATTCCTGAACCTTCCTGCTTATAAAATCTTAGCAGGAATCAATGCCTGTCTCCCAAACGTGTTGTCTGTGATGAATGAGACAATACATAAAACATGCAAACCCCAGGTACAAAATGCATATTAGCTGTTTTCTGTTTTTCTTTATGAGCTGCACTCTCCTCATCTGTCAAACAGGAGTAGACACAGGCCTGGCACCCTGTACGGGCTAAATAAAGGTTAGTCCCCTCCTCTCCCCCTTCCCTTCATTAAGCACCACGTTCTAGGCCTACGCTGTCCCTGGGGATGCAACGGCGCTGGCCCTGCCCCCGATGTTTTCTGCGCTCGTGGTTAGTGAGCCGTCGTCCCAGGGCATCGGGCTGGAGGCTGGAGTGGTCATTTTGGAACTGTTGAATTAGAAGTCCTCTGCCTGCCTCCTTCTCTCCTTTTCTTCCTGTCTTCTTTTTCCCTTTCCTCTCTCTTTTCTTCTTTTCTTCAATGAATTCTTATTGTGTACCAACTAAGTGTTAGGCACTGTCCTGGGCACCGTGAATACAGCTGTAAGACAAAATCTCTATTGTCATGGAGGCAGATGAGGAGAAAGAAAATAAACAAGAATGTAAGAAAAAAGAAGCACTATGAAAGCAGAAAAAGGATCCTATAACAGGAGGTGATGGAGGGGGTAGTACAGTTACTTTAAGCAAGGAGCCAGAAAAAGCATCACTCAGGAAGCTGTATTTGAACCAAGACATGAAAGGTCAGGAGAGGCCAGCCAACCTCCACACTGGGAGAAGGGGTTTCAGACTGCAGGGACAGCATATGCAAAGGCCCTGAGGTGGGATAGAGCTGAACTATTGTCCCTGCAATTTTTAGTGGGACCAGTGGGCCCCAGAGTGAAGCCACAGCTCTGCTCCTCCAGCCCAGGCAAGGACAGCAGGCTTCATTTTTAAGGGTTGGCTGCACTTAACACCCTGGGTGCTCCCAGGATGTCCTTTCTGCAGTGCATTCTCTGCAACTGGCCCAAGTTATTCCTGTCCCTGTTCCCCAGGACCTCTGCCAAAGCCAGCCTTTCCCATAGATGCTGGTTTAAATTAGGGGGGGGGGGGTTATTTGCTGAAGATTTGGCAGTGATTAATTGCAAACAGGTCCTATTTCTGAGCCCTCCTGATGGGGCAGTAGAAAGAATGCTGGGCTAGGCTGGCATCTAGAACAGGTGGGAGATGTCTGGTCCTGTCAGTCTAGTGAGAAGCAAGTCAGACCCCACTAGCCATCCTCCTAAACCTGTCTAGCCCCCTGCTCAGCCAGAATGCAAACCAGACCAACTGGTCTCCCATTCGAGGTGCTCCAGGTGTGGCCCCGCTTTGCTCCTGCTTCTTCTCCTGTGTGCACACTCTCCTGGCTAACGCCCTGCCATTGCCTGCCTTGCCTTCTGTGCCCAGAGGGGACTGCTACTCATTCTTCCAGGATCTGCTCAAATTCTACCTCCTCTGCAAGGACTTCTCAGACACCCCCTGGGGGAAGGCTCCTCTCCTTCCTGGTTCTCCTAACTTCTCGTAAGCCTTTTAAGGCACTGGTTAAAGTGTATATTGTGTTGGGGAGACTGAGTTCCAACTACAGTACGATTTCCTCGAGGGCAGGGACCAAGTCCTGCATCTCTGCAGCCCCAGAGCTTGCATGGCTTTCATTCAGCAAATGCTTATGGGGGCCGCTCTGTACCAGGCTCCGCGAGAGGCAAAGGGGAACTGGCTGTGGGCAAGGCATGTTCCTTCCTGGCTCTTAAGCTGCTCCCAGCCCAGTGGGGGGCACAGGCCATGAGGAGAGCATTGTAGCACATAGCGCTGAGAGACAGAGGTGTGCTCTCTAATCAGGGGTGTCCACTTGAATCTCGGGTGGTCCAGGAGGGCTTCTCAGAGGAAGTGGCCACTGAGACATGTAGAATGATGACACCGAGGCCCAAGATTGCACATCTAGTATATGGCAGAGTGAGCTCTCCAATCTGGGCCTCATGTGTGGAGTGGGTTCCCCAGAGTTAGCACCTGCCTTTCTGATCCTGCCTCACACAGTGAGAGGGAGAAAGATCAGACCCACTTGGCCAGAGTCTGGGTAGCTTGGCCACATTCTGCTGCAAAATCTTCTATCTTCAAGCGACTTCAAACGTTTGATGACTCAAAGCAGGTCCTTGGAATCGGGGACGCTGTCAGCTGAATCCGAGGCAGCGAACAGACTTCCCATCACAGGGTCCTGTAGGACAGCTTTCTTCATGCTCATGGTTGCTTTTTTTTCTATTCCAAAAATAATGCATAGAAATTTGTAGAAAACTTGGGGAAAAAATACAAATCATCCGTAATTCTGCTACCCAGAAATAACCATCGTTAACATTTTGGTGTATTGAGGTGATTGTTTTAGTATATTATTTAAAAATTGCCACAATATATAATTACTGCTTATTAATTTATGTAAACACATGAATATGATTACCTTGTATGTATTTATCCTGTTGTAAAGACTTGCACACGCTAGTGCCTGGAAATCTCAAAAAAAAAGAAAGAGAGGAATGGGAAAGAACTAACTTTTATTGAGAACCTACTATGTGCCTGGCTGTAATGAACACTCTTCCTATTCATAATGCAAGAACCAAACTTACGTGATGAAACAGACATTTCATTTATCCTAATGACTACCCATCAGATGGTTGTTGTTCTTATTTGTATTTTACAGGGGAAAAAACAAACAAACGAGCAAAACATTAGGCAAGAGCAGTGAATCCTGCAACCAAGCGCAGAGCTAGGAAGCTGTGGGCCGGGACTGAACTCCTGGTCTGTCCTGCTTTCAAAGTGCATGTTCTGTTCACTCATTATGAAGTTTCATGGCCTCATGAGATAGCTGACGGCCGTCCGCTGGGCGCTACCATCATTTCTTTATCAAGCCCTCTGATGGGCCCAGCCCTGGGCCAGCTGCTGGGAGAACTCCCCAGGAGCAGGCCTCTCCCTGTACTCGGGGTGCTCCTCTGGTCTCACCACAAGACCTCAACCCTCTAAGGAAGGAAAGGGCCACAGGATCAGCTAAGCGCTGGGGCGGGCGCTGCATTTGGAAGAAAGAAATACAGTCGTCCCTCGCCACTTCGCGCTTCGACTTTCGTGGCTTCCCTCTATCGTGGTTTTTTCAAATATATTCATTAAAAAGTTGATGGAGACAGTGAAAATGATACAGCGCGTGCTCGGTTGTCTGAGTCCATTATACACCCCTGTATTACAATTAAAATTAAAATTACTGTACATATGGACTGTAGGCCTATGTATTCGAGCACCCCAGGAATCCTTCAATGTCAGGTGCAACCACTAGAGTCTGGAACGGATTAACCACGATAAACGAGGGACGACTGTAGGGTCTGAGGTTCTGGAGTACCCAGGAGACACCCCTGCCTTGCTAGCTGCCTTAAGGCCTCCTCCTTAGATCCCTGTCATGATTACAGCAGCCAAGGCCCAACCAGCGTGTGGGGCTTAGAAGCCAACTCATACCAATCGACTCTCAGAAACCAGTCTACACTCCAGACAGAAAGGCGTTCATTCACAGGGTGTTGCAAGCTGGATTCTCCAGGTTGAGATGGGGTAAGTGGTCTAAACAGTTTCCCGGGAAGGAGCACCTTGAAAGGGAAAGGACAGAGAATGGGTTTGTGCAGGGGGAGCCATCTGACTGCGAGGCAGTCAGGACAAAGCCAGCCCAGAGAGAACAAGTGCCCGAGGAGATCGTCCTCTGAGGGTCCCACACGGGACACAGCTGGCCGGCCCCTGCTGTGCTGCTCGCGTGGTCGCTGGCCGGCTGCCCGAGGAAAGCGTGCCCGAAGGCACCCGCGCTCCTTGAGGCTGGGCACCAGGTCCTTGTGTGAAGGAGGATTCGAGGCCTGCGACTCTGTGTCCGCCACACAAGGGGAAGTCTCCCTCCTGCAGAAGGTGGCTGGCGTAGCCCGTAGTCAGAGCACAGGGGTTATACAGTCCAAATCCTTAATGGCATCAGGCTAAAGTAGTCTGACAAAGTGACCAGCTGACCGCTCTCACGTCAGGCTTTTACTGTCACCCACACTAGCTTGCTAGGGCTGTCATAACAGAATACCAGGCTGAATGGCTTAGACAGCAGAAATGCGTCTTCTCTCAGCGTGGAGGCTGGAAGTTCAAGACAACGGTGCCGGCAGGGTCGGTTTCCTCTGGGGCCTCCCTCCTTGGCTTGCAGGCGGCCACCCTCTCCCCCACCCCTTCACCTGGTGCTGCTGGTGTCTTTCTGTGTGTCCTGAGTTCCTCTTCTTATAAAGACATCAGTCAGATTGGCGTAGGGCCCACCCTGAGGGCCTCATGTTGACTTACTCACCTACCTCCAAATACAGTGACATCCTGAGAGTTGGGGCTTCAGAATATGAATTTTGAGGGCATACCCTAACAAAGCCCAGCCCCTCTTGGGTGGACAGAGTCTGCTAATGAACTGACTTGGATGCAGTCTTGCCTTAATGGGCCCACCCTGTCGCGACAGGGCAGGGAAGGTTAACACGGGATAAACTTGGGAGAGATAGCTGGTCATGAAGGACCTTGGATGTCATACTAAGGAAGCTGTATTTTCTCCTGAAAACCAGCGGGAGCTCTTGGTGGGCAGTGGCGTAATCGGATGTGTATTTTGAAGGCTCCCTGTGCCCCCCACTTGGAAAACGTGTTGAAAGAGGCAGGACGGGAAGGAGATGGCCTGTCGTGGAGAGATGACTGTGCTAGTCCAGGGAAGAGATGCCGAGGCCAGAACTGGAGCCGTTGCTATGGGAATGAAGAAGAAAGGAGAGCTTTCAGAACCTTTTAAGATCTATCCTTTCACTGTATGGTGGCAAATACAAAGGCTGAGGGGGCCAAAATTCAGATGTGCAATGAACTCATGAAACAATAGAACCCTATGTTGCAGGAATCATCTTTTTAACATCAAAATGCTTCTTCCTGGTGGAATATTGAATGGGAGATTCACATATAAACAGATTACAAACAGGTGTTTTGGCAAAGGCATGGTCGGAGACCCACCTCTCTGCCCACTGGGATGGCTCATTGTCTCTCAGTGGGCCCTGGAGGCCCTGGTCCCTCCTCAGGGTTCTTGTCCCTTCACTCCTCCCTCCATTGGGTGAGCATTTAGCTGACGCACTGATATAACCATACCTCTAAGGCAGTCCGTAAATACAGTTCCCCTAGTCCTCTATGTACCCCCTGTCCAACAGCCTCCGACCATCCAGCCACAGCTCCCCAGACCTCCCAACAGTCCAGCAATCAGTGGGGCAGGTCCGGGCCCTGTTCTCCAGCACTGTGGCCAGCACTGTGCACTGTTTGGTCCCTTGCCATACCACTTATTAAACAGGTTGAATGTCATCAGTCCTTGTGTCTTGCACACCAGCCATTTCCAACTGTGGCCGTTTTTCTCACAAACACACTGCTGTTTATTCCTTCTTGTGGGAATGCCTTTCTCTCCTCTTTGCCTGGCCAGCTCCTACACATCCTTCAAGACTTGGCCCATGTCACCTCCTCCATGAGGCCTTCCCTGCTGCTCCCACAGCAGTGTTCATGGTTCCCTCTTTTTTCTTTTCTTTTCTTTTCTTTTTTTTATTAATTTATTTTTATTACAGATGTTTCTCCTTTTTTCCCCATTGACACCCTCCTCCCCACACTCCCCGCCCCATCCCCAGCTTTGTTGTCCATGTCCATCAGTTATGCATACATGCATATAAGTTCTGGGGTTTATCTCTTCCCTTCCCCCCACACCCCCTCTTCTGAGGGTTGTCAGTCTGTACCCTACTTCCACATCTCTGGGTCTACCCTGTTCCTCAGACTGTTATGTTCATTATATTCCACAAATAAGTGAGATCATGTGATATTTGTCTTTCTCTGCTTGGCTTGTTTCGCTTAGGATTATACTCTCCAGGTCCCTCCATGTCGTCTCAAAGGATAAGAGATCTTTCTTCTTAAACCTAACTCTGCTATGGTGCAGTCTGTGCTGAATGACACGTATCTGTTCCTCTGCCTGTCTTCCCACCAGGCTGTGTGTTTCAAAAGGGCAGGCGGAGCCTTTCTGTGGTTCCCTGCCCAGGACACAGTGCAAAGCAGGCACACGGAGTTGGATGGGATGTCTCTGTGGCCCAGGACAGGTGTTCTGGGCCCTTCAATTTGGCTGTTTCAGGGCGAGCAGTGCTGCTTCTGTATTTCTTAGGAGGGCTCTTGATTTTCCAAGGAATTTACTATCTTCAAGTCTCAAGGTGTCCTGGGTTCCCAGGCAGTGCCCGGCCCACAGAATGCCCTCAACCCGTGTTTGTAAAAGGCCAAATGACCTGAATAAATCCGCTTTGGTAAATTGTATGCAGGTATTGCCACCACAACCCTAAGGCCTGGATCTAACACAGTCTTTATCCGTCATGCGAGGAGACCGAGGCTCGGAGAGGTTCAGGGGCTTGTCCAAGGTCGCTGTGCCGACAAGCGGCAGAACTCCAAAGCCGAGCTCTTGGCTGGCCTCCACCTGCACTCTACCTGCTTCCTTCACGGGCTGCATTTCGGAGACCCATCCCAGATACCCATCCTACGTGAAGGAACTGGCCGGCTCACCTTCCTTCAGTGCCTGAGGCCAGGGAGCGTAGCACAGGACTGGGCCCACGGAGAGGGGCAATGGGTCATTTGGGCCTCGCCTCTGTGTGGCTGTCCCGGCCCGGGCTCTGTGCTAGCTCCTGGTTCCTGGCGGTCACGGCCGGCCCACTCCTCTCTGTGTCCTTCACCACCTCTCTCATTCACAGATCTGTTTCCTCTCCTGTCAACAGGTCTCTCAACAAAATGTTTTCCATCCTTGCTGGCTATTTTTATCCCTTTATCAGAGTTATTTCCTTCGGTAAATAGCTTCCTGGCACGGGGTGGGCAGCCTAGCCCAGGCGCCAGCCTGCACTGCGTGGGCAGGAGGTGCGGGGTGGACGGGCATCGAAGAGAAGGAGGCACGGAGTGACCTGGGCCACGCCTGGTCTCCGGGGACTGCTTTCTGTCCTGATGGTGGCGGCGGCAGCAAGATGCTCACTCGCCCCCCGTTTCCATGTGTTAAAACCGTTCTTGGAGAAGGCAGCGTGTGCCGAAGCAATCAGTGACAGGCGCCCAAAATAGCCTCAAAATCAGCAGCGTTTCGTTTTGCTTCGGGCTTTTCATGCCTGCAAGGGGGGGGGGGGGGGGACAGGAAGGATCCAGAGCGTTTTCTGCATGCAAGCGCACATCTATTTTACGAGACAAATGACTCGTATTCCTGCCATCACATCCAGCCGTGTCCCCGCCCCACCAACCACCCTTCTCTGAAGACCTCGCCAGCATTTCCTTTTGTGGCTGCAGCGCCGTCCCGGTGCAGCCTGCCTCGGCCTCCTCCGCTCTGCCTGCGAGCTCAGCTTTTACAAGTCGGGATTTTCATAAATTAACGCCGCGCGCGCTGCTGCAGCGGCCGCGCCAGCTTTTCAAAAGGTGCTGCGAGAGACGGGCCCTGCTGCAGAGAACCAGCGATGGTTGGCCCGTGGACGCCCCTTAGCCCCCGTCAGAGGTTCAGCGGGGCCTTTGCAGAAACCCCGGGCTGCCCTCTGAGTGTGGCCCGTGTCACTGCACACCTCGAAGCAGGGCTGCAGGACCGGCCGCAGCTTCCGGAGACTGCCTGACCGTATTATAGATCATGGGTCTGCATACTTGGGCCCATGGACCGAATCTGGCCATATGCATGCATTTATGTGTCATTTTGGGGGGGAATAGAGCCTTCCCTGTAGGGTGGTATTAAAGATTCAATGCAATGACGCACGTTGCTTGCACAATACGAGGGAAGAGCTGAGCAGTTGCCATGCAGAGACTGCACGGACTCCCAAAGCCTAAAATATTTACTCGCTGGCTCTTGACAAAAAAGAAACCCTGCCCTGGCCGGTTTGGCTCAGCGGTTAGAGCAATCAGCCCGTGGACCAGAGTCTCGGGTTCGATTCCAGTCAAGGGCACGCACCTCGGTGGCAGTTCATCCCCTGCCCTGGTCGGGGTCGTGCAGGAGGCAACCAATCGGTGTGTCTCTCTCACATCGATGTTTCTCTCTCTCTCTCTACCCTTCCCTCCCACTCTATCTGAAAACAAGTGGGAAAATATCGTCAGGTGAGGATTAAAAAACCCTCCCAGGAATAAAGGCCATGTGACGCACAGGTGGGGGAGCTCTGTGTTTCGCACGTTTCCAAGCAAGGACACTGTCCAGGCAGACCCTCCCCTCCCTTCCTAGCCACGCAGTCTGGGGCCAGGTCTTCACTTCTCTGAGCCTTGGTGGCCTCAGTTGTAAAATAGGTATACTATTTATTCTGCAGGACTGTTCTGAGGATTTAGCATGATAATCTAAGTAAAACACGAACAGTGTCTGGCTGATCCTGAGACTGTCTCCAGGCCTGGCTTTCCTCATTGGTCATACTTTTAAACTGCGCGCCCACTGGTAATAACATGTATTACTACAGCCTCCTTCTGAATGTCCTTCCCAATGCAGCGTACATGGCTGGACACGGGGGCTGGGGGTGGGATCATGAGTAGCAACAGAATGTAGAGTCGAAGTATTTTAGGTTCACTGGACCTGAGTTCAGATCTGACCCTTGCTGCTCACTGAGCCATGAGCGTGTTGCTTGACCTCTCCAGGCCTCACTTCCCTCATCTGGAGGATGGGGGCAAGTAGACCCTTCCTTGTAAGGTAGGATACAAGACGAGATGCAGTGACATGGGCTGTGCTTAGAACAGGACCTGGCACTCGAGAAGAGTCCACAGTAAGCACTTAGTTGTCACTTCCTTCCCAGATGAGCTGGTTTAAGTCGATTCCAGCTTTTCTTGAATTCTCACATTAGCAATGGTTAGCTTTGGGTGTCTCGAGGCCCCTCGAGGCCATGCCATGGGGGTTAGAGGCTCTGAGAAGGCCTCTGTCCTGTCTCACTGAACTGGAAAACTCTATAAAACCCAGAGGTGCAGCACGCCAAACCAGCCTAGCTACAGCCCTGGCGTGGGGACCAAACAGTGACTTTGAAAATGTGTGTTTTCCTGGATAAAACCTCTAATTGGACAATTGTAGGTCTTCTGGCTCTATGTAGACTTTATGACTTTGAAAGCTCTTAAGCTGGGGCGAGGGAAAATTTATGAATGGGATTTCTTGATTTCTGTAGCACTCTGACTCATGCTGTTGACCCAGCTGGGGGCTGGGATTCCATGACTTGTTCATTTCTCTTTGCCAGGTGGTCCTGACTCTGCCAGCTCCCTTTGTGAGCCACAGCCAGGGGTGCCGAGACCCAGAAAAGGGTTTCTGGCTGCTTAAAAATCGTCCTGGACCCAGATTGATTTCCCAGGCAAAGGAATACGGTGCTTGGGAATTTCTCAGGGAAGCTTTACAGTTTTCTCTTAAAATTTGAAAGCTTATTTTACCAGGATTTTAAAGTCCTTTTACAGAAAAGTCTCATAGTTTGCACTAAAGTCATCTGGCTTAGAGGGAGGGCTGATCCCAGAGCTCTCTTGAAGGTAAGCAGCAGAGCTACAAAGACATGTCTGAACTTTACTTAAAATATTGTGTTAAGGTAATATGAGCTTCTATAACGAAAAGACCCCAACATATATGAAAGCTCAGACACAATAGGAGTGTATTTCTCATTCACAAACTAGTCCAAGGCTGACATTCTGGTCTGTGAGTGGCTCTCCTCCACCCAACGTTTAGGAAGCCAGGCTCTTTCCATCTCATGACTTCACCATCCTCCCTAGATGCTTGAACTAACCTGCTAGCCAGCGGAAGGTGAAGAAGAACATGGCAAAGGCTCACGCACTTCACAAAAGCCTGGGCCTGGAAATGGCTCTCATCACTTCTTACATTCCCTCCGTGAGGTCACATGGCCATACCTAGATGCAAAGGGGGGCTGGGAGCTGTAGGTGTTTTCTGGGAAACCCCTTCACATGGACAACCCTGTGTTATGGAAGGGAGAACATGGATTTTGGAGGACAATTAGTAATATTTGCTACGGAAAGGGAAATGTACCAACTAAGGCCATGAAGGATTAAATAGAGTGCTATTACATCTAGTACCATGAGGACGATCACTGTTTTTGTCTGTGAATCCCCAGCCCTTAGAGCAGTGCTGAGTATTTAGTAAGTGCTCAGCAAATGTTTCAATGAAAGGAATGAATGAATGAATGAATGAATGAATGAATGAATGAATGAATATTCTATCAGTTGATTTCTCTGTTCCCTGGCTTAGGCCACCTAATAGAAAGACCAGATTCCTGGCCAATTGCTTCGGGCCACATGGAGAGTGTGCCTATTGGACCCAGAGTCCAAGGGTTGGTCAAATGTCCCCCCTCCCCAAAGAATCTAGACACTTCTAATTACTTATCCAATTCACAAATTGCTTTAATAGAAGAGAGTAAAAATTATATAAATTTGGGACCATCCAAAACAATCTAGTGTATGGATGTTGTACCCAAGAATCCACTGGATTTCTATTGAGAAGTTCCCTTAGAGGACACGGAGTTCCGCAGCTGCCCACGTAAACAAGCTGACCCACCCGACAGCGGCTGCCTGGCACTGGGCACTGCAGGAAAGCGTGTTGGGAATGATTAGTGACATGTGCCTCAGGCCAGAAGAAGGGCAGTGCTAAGCCAAGTCCCATGTTTTTGAGAGACCTTATCAAGTCCTGTATTTCCTATGTAGGGATGAGGCTCTAGGGGAGAAGATTGGAGATTTAATTGGGAAGGTCTGCATAGGAGGTGATTGGAGCTAGAAATTAAATAGATGAGGACAGAAAGAGGTAGACCAGTCAGAGGAGGATATGCTGGAGACATGGAAATCCAAGAAAGCTAAGAGCTCGAGACTGGTCTGCTATCGTGGCTGTTCTGAGAGAGAAAAGTGGAGGGATGGCGTGGGGTGTGGAGTGGTTGGAATCTGAGGGAGGTGCGCTTCCCACTGAGCTCGGTCAACGTTCAAGGGCTATTAGGAGCCAAATTGTTTTCCCCTGATATTCATGGGCTGAAGCCCTAGCTCCCAGTCCTCAGCCTGTGACTGTATGTGGAGACAGGTTCTTTAAAGAGGCAACCAGGTTAAAATGAGGTTGCTTGAGTGGGCACTAATCTATTACGACTCGGTGTCCTTGTAAGAAGAGAAATTAGGACATAGGTACACGCACAAAGGGAAGACCATATGAAGACACAGCGAGAAGGTGGCCATCTGCAAGCCAAGCAGAGAGGTCTCGGAAGAAACTAACCCAGATGACACCTTGATTGTGGATTTCCGGCCTCCAGAACGGTGAGAAAATAAATGTCTGTCGTTTAAGCCACCCAGCTGTGGTACTTTGTTATGGCAGCCCAGCAAAGGAACACCGTGGGGAAATGAAGTCTGCTATTCTTGCCCATCTTTCTCTCCAGGGCCTGTGCCATGAGTGCATGAACTCAGTGGGTGGTGGGCAGATGGCTGGAGGCTCTCCTAGGCCTCTAGGATGCCCTGAAGCTTAGAGCCCGCAGGCACCCCATGGTGACCTGGACGCAAAGGGCGCTATCCCGCCATGAGCACCATGACTCACCACCACCTGGTCTCTCCTCTGTGCCTCCCTGAGCTGGCCGCTGAAGGTCCAGAGACACGTGGTCATGCCCCCATCCTGGTGAGCTCTGTCTGGAGGGAGACAGAGAAGTCCTGTATTTCCCAGATCCTAAGATGACATTGATTTTAAAATACTTTATCAATTCAGTCCCAGTGTTTCAGGAGGCAGGAAACACTGAGAAGCATGGATTGCAAGAACTGTCCTGATTTGAGTAAAGTAAAAGGGGACCCAGTGTGCTATGATGAGGAGGGTGCAGGGGAGGGTGTGATCGATTCTGCCTTGGGAGGGAGGTCAGGACCCTAGCCAGGGGACTTCGGAGGAGGAGTATGCGAGGCCAACAAGGCAGGAACGGGATTCCAGCAGAGGGAACATCATGGGCAAAGGAGCAGGGTGCCGCCGATCTGCAACAGTGAGAGTGTGCGTGAGGGAGTGACTGAGGTGAGGCTGGACAGACAGACAGTGCAGACTGTGAAGGGCCTGGAATGGCATGCCGAAAGCTCGCAACGTCTTCTGGATCAGAGGGTGGAAGATGAGGCTGCAGGCCAAGAGAGAGCCCCAGCTCTGTTCAGAACAGGTGTCCCCGAAGCAGATCAGCCACGGCAGCTCCTTCTGCGCGGCTCCCAGCGTGGGCGCACAGATGCTTGGTAACCAGGCGATGGTCTATTTAAAGCCACTCCGAGTTGGTTCTAGAAGGCACATGAGGATGGAGAGGGAGAGGGGGAGGAGCTCGTCAGGAGGAAGAAGCTCTGAGGGGCACGGCTCTGCCCCTGAGCTCACTGTAGGGCTTGTGGCAAGTCCCTGCCTCTCTGGGATTCGCTTTCCTCGGTACCTTAGAGTGGAAAACTGTGGGGGCTCAGGAGCCAGCTGCGTGGGTCTAAGGCTGGGCTTCATCACTCATGATCTGTGTGCTTTGGCCAAATTACTTAACCTCTGGACCTAAGTCTTCTCCTATGTGCAATGGGGGTGATAATAGCACCTATCTTTTAGAGTCGCTGTGAGGATTTAAGTGTCTGCACATGGAAAGCACTAGTGTAAGAAATTGTGGTGATGACGATGATTGCGCTGGACCTAAAACCATGGAACCTTTCCTCCAACATATTTGGAATGTCCATGTAGAAGAAGGGTCGCATCGAGCTCTCTGGCTGAAGCAGGTGGAGCCCTGAGCCCAGCCCCTCAGCACCCCCTTCCCCAGGGCTGTCTCCCAGCCTGCCCGGGCACCTCCACAGAACCCGAGGGCTCTAGAAAACCCAGCTTGAAAGCAGTTGTCCCCGAGGATCTCTGAGGTTCCTCTCAGCTGCACCTTTTAATCTAATTCTTCCTCCCAAAGCTGGAGCATATGTCTGGAAAAGCTGTCCTTCAGAGCTCAACACCCATTTTCCAAAAGCATCAGCTGAGCCAGGCCCCAGGGACAGTGTGGTAAAGGCAAACCGAAGTCGACACGGAGAGATGAGGGTCATTCCAGCAGCAGCCCTGACAGCAAAGACCCGCAGACAACGCATACCCCCTCCACCTGTTACATTATGGATTCTTACTTAAGGACTTTACGTGTGGTGGCTCATGCCACTGCCCGTCACCTTAGTTCCTCCACACTGGAGTCACAACTTATTTTCAAGATAGGCCTTTTTAAAAGATCCCATATCGTATCCACAGTTGTTCTGTCCGTCAACCTTGTCACAATTTTCTTAGTTGGGGTGCTTTTATCTCCACTTGAATGCAGATGCACTGATGACATACTTCATAAAGTTTCCCATTAGACTCTTTGGAATCTAGTTTCAACTAAATTCACTTTAGGGCTGCAGAAGCTGGGCGGCAGAGAGGACATTGCTGTCTTGGCCAGTGGTCTGAAATGTGTTATTCCTCAGTACATTTCTAGTGTTGCCGTTGTGTTACATTCCATTTGCACTCCTGACGTTAGCAAAATGTTACAGGTCTCATTGTCACCCTTGCAATACATTGACTGTGATGGAAGCATAGCCCGTGTCTCAGTTTAGCCCCACTAACAATTTCTGGCCACCATGACCAACAGTGCCCAGTCTCATCAAGAAGGAGGCTCCACATTTGTTAAGATAAGTCAGGTAGATGTGGCTGTCTTCACCGGTCACCGTCCGGGATAGTTTCTCATCCTTTGGTCTCTGGATGGTCGGCACTGTCATTGCCCTGTGAGTGGCTGTCTCTCTTCTCCACAAAGGACCTGCATCTTGTTCTTTCACCTCCAATCCCCAGCACAGGTGCCCAATACATTTATATTGGATCAATCGAATGGAATTAAATATGGACACCTCTACGGGGCTGACTCAGCAATGACCCAGACAGACCTGGATCCTGACCGCAAAGAGGTTATTGTCAGGGAGGGAAGATAAATAAGTACAAGTGTGATAGGGTTCATGACTTATTATCACTAGAGATAAAATTCCAAAGCCCAGCATAACTGTTGCGGACCCCAGTCTCCACAAGAGGTGGGGGTTTGCCTTCAGGATCTGCTAGCACTGGGCCTTGGGGTCCTGAAATGGAAGAGCTCCTTGCGTCCTGGGACCTCAGAGCCCACTGTGGAGCTCTGCCCAGCTTTTTTTTTTTTTTACATAAACAGAAGGCTAGCCCCCTGTTGTACCCACTGTTTTACTGCACATGCACTTTAGACATTGGCCTTTGGCTTCCTTGGCAGACTTTGGAGGCCACGGTGAGCAAAAGCTGAGAGAATGAATCCCCAGCCTGTCGTCCAGAGCCCATCTCCATTGACTGCCCTCTGCTTTTCCTTAATTTACATCTACCTTTAGTCGCATGCCAGTTGCTTCAACCACATTGGGCTTGGCACTGTTCTCCAAGTACTCTCTTGCCTTAATGGTCAGGTTCTCTCTGCGTGGAATCCTTTTTCTTGCACCACTACTCCCTTTTATACCTACTGAGCTCCTACGCATTCTTCAAAACAATTCCAAATGTCACTTCCTCCAGGAAGCCTTCCTAGATTTCCTCAGTTGGAATATTTGTACTCCTCTCTTGCCTGTGCCCTCATAGAACTTATACACATATGACATTCTGCTTGGATTTGAGTTAAAACTCTTACTTGCCTCACTATGTTATAAGCTCAATGAGGGCAAAGATTTTTATCTTACTGGTTTTCCTACCTGCATGTATGTGAGAAGTTCATGAATTTGGGCATCAGTTAGTAGGTTTTTCTGGATATGTGAACTTAGATAAGTGATCTAATGTGTCTGAGTCAGTACTCTAGTCTGTAAAATGGAAGTAAAAAAAAACAAAAAATACCCTTTTCTTACAAGCTTATTGTGAGCCTTAAATAAGGTGGCTTGTATAAAGTAACAATGACAATGAAATCATAATGATGAGAGCTAACATTAAGTGCTCACTTAGGCACTGATCTAAACTCTACTGGTAGCTCATCTAAAACATAGGTTTGCAGGAAATTACAAAATAATACAGAGAGAGCGCTTTTTATAAAATTGATTTAGATGAGAAAAGGAGAGGGGCGGGGGAGGAAATATCAACCGGCCGCCTCCTGCATGTGCCCCAACCCGGGATCAAACCCACAGCCTGGGTATGTGCTCCAGTCGGGAAACAAACCCGCCACCTTTCAGTGTACAGGATGACGCTCCAACTAACCGAGCACCGTTGGTCAGGGCCGGAGACTTCCCTTCAGCCTGTGCCAAGTTTTCTCCAGTGGTAATATCTTATGTAGTTACAGCACAGTATCAAAACCGGGAAACTGACATTGGCATGATGACGTGTGAGTATAGTTCTGTATCATTTTATCACTTGTTTGATTTGTGTAACCACCACCACAGTCAAGATTCAGAACTATTTTATCTCCATAAAGCTCTCCCTTATGCCTTCTCTTTATAGTAGCACCACCCTTCTCTCTTCTACCATCCTTAACTCCTGGCAACTGTTAGTATGTTTTCCATCTGCATAATTTTGTTATTTCAACAGTGTTATCTAAACAGGATGACACCGTATGTGACCTTGTGAGATTGGAATTTTTTCACTCAGCGTAATTCATCCAAGTTGTTGTATGTGTCAAGAGTTCATCCCTTTGTTGCTGCTGACTAATATTCCGTGGTATGGAGGTACCACGGTTTAACCCCTGAAGGACATCTGGGTTATGTCCAGTTTGGGGCTATTGCAAATCATGCTGCTAGAAACATTTATGTATAGGTATTTATGTGAACATGTCTTCATTTCTCTGGGATAAATGCCCAGGAGTGCAACTGTTGATTTATATGGTAAGTGCATGTTTAGTTTTTTAAGAAAGAGTCAGCTGTTTCCCAGGGTGGCTGTACCATGTTACATTCCCACTACTAATGTCTGAGTAATTTAGTTCCCCACATCTTCACCAGCATTTGGTGTTATCACTATTTTTTATTTTATCTATTCTAATAGGTGTGTAGTGACATCTCATCATGGTCTTATTTTGCATGTCCCTAATAGTTGGTGATGTTAAATTCTTTTTACATGCTTGTTTGCCATCTGTAGATCTTCTTTGTTAAAATGTCTCTTCATGTCATTTCCCAATTTTCTTTTATATATATATATATATTTTTATTTTAGAGAGAGATAGAAACATTGGTGTGAGAGAGAAACATCCATCGGCTGCCTCCTGCTCGCCCCCTACAGGGGATTGAGCCCGCAACCCAGGCATGTGCCCTGACTGGGAATTGAACCGGGGCCTCGCAGTCCATGGGACGACTCTCAATCCACTGAGCCATACCAGCTGGGCTCATTTGCACATTTTCTAATTGGACTTTTTGTTTCTTTGGTTTTTTGATTGAGATGTAATTAACATAAAACATTAGTTTCAGGTGTAAAACATAATGATTCAATATTTGTATATATTGTGAAATGATCATCACAATAAGACTAGTTAACATCTATCACCATACAGAGTTAAAGAATGTTTTTCTCTTGTGATAAGAACCTTTAAGATGTACTCTCCTAGCAACTTTAAAATATGCAGTACAGTATTATTAACCATAGCCACCATGCTGTGCATTGCATCTCCATGGCTTCTTTATTTTGTAACTGGAAGTTTGTACTGTCCCCCAGCCCCAATCTGTTCTCTGTATCTGTGAGCTTGGTTTTTTGTTTTGTTTTGTTTTTGTTTACATTCCACGTATAAGTGAATTTATACAGTATTTGTCTTTCTCTGTCTGACTTATCTCAGCATAATGCCTTCAAGATCCATCCGTATTGTTGCAAATGGAAGGATTTCCTTCTTTTTTATGGCTCAGTAGTATTCCATTGTTTATATGCACCATGTCTTCCTTTTTTTTTAAATCCTCACCCAAGGATATTTTTCTATTTATCTTCAGATAGAGTGGGAGGGGGAAGGAGAGAGAGAGAAACATCGATGTGAGAGAGACACATTGACTGGTTGCCTCCTGCATGCCCCCGACCAGAGCCGGGGACGAACCGCAACCGAGGTATGTGCTCTGACTGGAATCAAACCCACGACCCATTGGTCTGCAGGCCGACGCTCTAACTGCTGAACCAAACTGGCCAGGGCACACCATGCCTTCTTTTTTCTTTGTCTCTTTATTGATTTTTAGAGAGAGAGGAAGGGAGGGAGAGATAGAAACATCGATGAGAGAGAAAATCAATTGGCCGCCTCCTGTACGCCCCTCACTGGGGATCGGGCCCACAACCTGGGCATGTGCCCTGACCGGGAATCAAACCAGCAACCTCTTGGTGCACGGGTCCACGCTCAACCACTGAGCCACACTGGCCAGGCACAGCACATCTTCTTTATTTATGCATTTGAAAATAGACACTTAGGTTGTTCCCATGTCTTGGTTATTATAAATAATGCTGCAACCAACGGGGGGGGGGGGGGCATATATCTTTCAAGTCAGTGTTTTTGTTTTCTTTAGGTAAATACCTAGAAGTGGAATTGCTGGATTATATGTAGTTCTCTTTTTAATTTTTTTAATAACTTACATAATGTTGTCCACAGTAGCCATACTTATATTATTTGTTTTTTTTAATGTGGAGTTGTGACAGTTCCTTATATGTGCTACAAATGAGTCCTTTGTCAGATAATGTGGTTTGCACAATTAGCTCATTTAATCTTCATACCAGCCCATGAAGAGGATACTGAGATTATTCCAACTTGATAGGTGAGGAAGTTGGGGCACTGGGGGTGGCACTATGCCTGGCACAGCGCCAGTGTGCGGGAATAATAATTTATTGAGCACTTACTTTGTGCTAGAATCTGTTTGAGTCCATCCAGAATAAGATTAGGCACCAAGACGAGTTATAGGTGCAAGAAGTTTATTTGGGAGGGGATCCCAGGAAGTAGTGAGAGGGGAAGAGAGGGGGAAGGGAAGTTGCTCCTGTGAACGACTGGGCCTGGCCACCCTCTGCGAGACTCTGGGGGACAGGCCTCAGAATCAGTTCACTGGCAGTCAGGAGGCTGCAGTGTTTACCTACCGCCTTCTAGTCCTGAGTGGCTGATAGGAGTGCCTGGGACATTAATTCTGCCACCCTTCACCTGCGCTGCATTTGGGCTAAGCGTTTGCCCATAGAAAGGGGCGGGGAGAGGGAGACCCAGGAAGCTGTTTTTGGGTACAGGGAAACTGAACTATCTCCAAGGGACATGGGTGGGTGCTGGCAGCCTCTACTACACTGCTTTCAGCACTTAAAATATTAACCCGTTCAATCCCCATCACAACTCCTTGAAGTGAGCACAATTTCTGTCCCCATTACAACCTAGCTCCCAAATACTCACATACACATTGAAGAAATGAAACTCCTGCAAAACGATACTAATCCTTGTTCTGTGCAGGGCACTCTGAAATTTTCCAGGTTTTTAAAAAAATTGTGTTATTTTTAAAATGCTATTTGTCACCCACTAAATTGTTTTCATAACCCAGTAATGGGCTGCAATCCACAGTTTTGGAAAAGATGGTGCCCTAACATTCTGTTTAATAGGACAATGTTGATGATGGTGATGATGTCATAGGTCTGGCATCAGGCCTGGTGCCCAGAAGGTGCCCAGAGAATGTTGGTTTCCTTGCTTGCCCTTCTTGGCAAACCAGAGCGTCGAGCAGCTGCCTCCCAGCCTTGCAGACAAGAGGCCTGGGCGGGCCCCAGTGCGTCTCCGGCTCTGACCCAGACTTGCCCCATGGGTTCTGCTTAGCCTCCTCCAGGGGGAGGGACCCCATCTTGGACTGTGACCTTCAAGTCACCAGCTCTCCAGAAGCCAGCCCCTCCTTGGAAGGCAAAGCTATGCCCTGTCCCCACGGCGCTGTCACTTCCTTCCCCTGAGTCCTTCTGAGGAGGATTGTTCCTCTAATCAGGATGGAGACGCAGCTCATTACAAGCTGGTGAGGCAACGGCTCTGTACTCCAGGCCCGAGACAGGCTGTCTGGGAGCTCGGCCAGCCCCCCGCTGCCCTGGACACCAGGGCAGTGGCCTCAGAGTACAGCAGGCCCTCTGGGTTTGTTTGCCCCCGTCCCAAGGGACACAGGCACACAGACACTCTGCTGAGACTTCCACGGCTTCCACTACTGCAAAGACTCCACCATGCTCAGACGACAAGTTTCATCAACATTCCGCGCTGCTTCCAAGAGCATCTAAGCAGTGTCTGTAACTATAACTGGCATTTATTGACTGTTTATAGTTATTGCACTAAACACTGTGCTAAATCCTTACGTGCAACATGGTGAGCAGTCTTTACAGCAAACCCACGGCACAGGCGTGATTGTCCCCACTGTACAGATGCAGAAACTGAGGCATGGAATATTTGGGTAACTTGACCGGCTCGTCAGGCAGCCACACCCAGCTGTTCCCACTGATTCCATACCTGCCTCACATGGCCGTGTTGCCTGCAAGAAAGTGACCCCAGGTTCCCCTTCCTCTGGGTTGCAACCCTGGCTTCCCTCTGTACAGGGGCCAGGTGGTTTCCCGCAGGTGGCTTCACCTCTCGGAGCCAAGCCAGCCTCATTCAGAAAGCAGTTTCTAATGGCACCTCCTTCCCAAGGCTATCAGGAGGAGTAAATGAAAGAATGCGTATAAATGCGTCTCCCAGAGCTCCTGACACATTAGAGGTGCTCAATAAATCCGTGTATAAAAGAGCCAGTTCAGCTCTTTTCCCACCGATTTGACATTTCCCACAGGCATGACGTCACCGTCCCGAGGGGGATGGCAGCCACCTAGAACACAACACGTGTTCCTGGGCTTCTCACACTTGTGTCCTGTCTGGTCCTACTGCCCGGCCACACTGACTTCCCCAGGCAGAAACCTCCAGAACGATGAGCATCTCTTAGAGGACTGTGCAGAAGCCATTTATTTTCTCCGACAACAGCCCCCTCCTCCCGGGAAGAGGACACACAGCAGTCGAGAGGCGGCTGCAGAGCCTGCTGCCGGATTCCTCGTTAGCTGCAGCTTAATTACTGCCTACAGTGTAGGTTTTATTAACAGCGAGTCTCAATCAGTTGCTTATTACTTCAGAAATAATTACTGGTAGTGCCTCTTTGTCTTTGTTTTAATTTCTGCTTCATTCCCAAGCTGCAGGTGTCTAAATGAGTGGGCATTTTTCACTGAAAAAGTTGGAGATCTGGGGTGCTGGGAGTGTTCAAACAGGAATGAGGGTTTAGCTGGGGTGTGTGTGTCTGTGTGAGATGAGTGTGGGGGGGTGGCAATGGCCACTTATCACCCCCGAAGACACCTCTGCAGAGAAAATCCTGGGGCCCTTATCTTGAGCAAGGGATGAGGATGGGGTTCTGCTTTCAAGGTCATTTGCGTCTGAGACATGCACCCACCACACAGACAGACCACAGAGCTGCTGGCCTCCAGCTGTGAGCCATGCCAGTGACATACCCCTCCACTGACCCAGGTTCCAGGCCCCAGTCACTGACCATGGCAGCCACAGGCACAGCCAGATGGCAGAGCTGTGTTTGGGTACGAGGAGGGGGTATGCTGTTTCCTCTGCAAGAGCAGAGCCCCAGTCTCAGCCCCACTTCTGATGTGCAGTCTAATGGGGCCTTTTGGGAAGAGGATTTGGGAATGCCAGGGGGACCCCAGAGGTCTCACTGCGCTGTCGCACGTGCAGAGAGTGGCCCTCTGTGCTCTGGCAGAGCTGTGCACAGGTGAGGCCATCCATGACTTCGTTCCAGGCAAACAGTCTCCTAGCTTCAGGGAATTCTTCTTTGGTCTGACCTGCTTTCCTGCTGCTTTGCCTTTTGAACTTTTATTCTATTGCACCTGTGAGATTATGGTAGCGCGGAGGAGCCAGTGTCTATTGAAGCCCTGTAGCAATTACAGCCAGCATGCTTCAGGTCCTTATGTGGCGGACACCTTTCTAAGTGCTTCAGGTGTATTTACTCATTTAATCCTGACAGCCGACTCTGTGAAGTAAGGATAGTTATTATCATCAGCCCTGATTTGCAGATGAGGAAACTGAGGCATACAGCAAGGTTGAATAATTTGTCAAAGGTCATCTAGCCTATACGTGGCAGTGCTGGGGATCCCTTCCCTGGTACTTAGGCCAAGCTTTTGACCGCTAGGTAATCCTGCTTCTTAGGGAACCAGGTCAGCTCTGAATGATATATTCTTTCACGGACAAGTGTGTGTGTTTTTCTTTTTCTCTTTCAAATTCCTGTGTTGATTTTTCATTCCTTAGCATTCTCTGAAAGCTTCTCCCCAGGTGAACCCTTCAGCGTGGCCCCCGCCCGCCAGGTGCCCTCTGTTCTCCAGGTTTCTGCAGCTTCAGTGATTAATGAAATGGACAAAATCCTTCTGAACCTGGCCCATGGGCCGTGACCCAGGCCAGCCTCACTCTGAGGTGAGCTATGCAGGTCTTCCCCAGCATGCCGGCCAGCCCTCTGCAATGCGTCCTGTCCCTCTTCCTGCATGACCAGCCTGCCAAGGGAAGAAGCCACTCTGCTGAGCCAGTCATTTGCTTTTTCCTGCCATGGTCTCTGGTCCCCTTCCCCCCAAGAATTCTTTCCGGTGAAATTGCAAAGTGTTTGGCCAGAAGAACCTGCTGAACACTCGTCCTTTCTCATGGTTTTCTTCTGACCTTCTGTTCATTTAATCCGTCCGCCCAAACCACGATGCTGTCTTACTGTCAGTAACCTGGGCTCTTCTGCGTTTGGACGTTCATTTGGAAAATCGTGTCTGCAAGGCAGAAATGCTCCACTTCAGCCAGGACACAAAGGAGCCCTTTGAAGGTGCGAAGGGTTTGGGATTAAGTAAGTAAGCAAACAAGCAGGGCCTTTGAGGAGAGGAGTGTGGGAGGGTGGGGAGCCAAAGCAAGCTGCTTCATAAAACTGCCTCGGTTTATGTAGACAAGGGGAGCTTATTTGTGTTTACTCTACGTGCATGTCCCCGGGTGTCAAGGACTTCCCCTGTAATCTACTCCGGAGCCATTGGGGCTCTTGCCACAACCCCTCGATGGCCAATGTTTTGAAGGGTGAGGTGCTATCCTATTTGAGAACCAGCATGAGGGAGACCTGGTCCATCTCCCCAGTTACTGGGGCCCTCCTCTTCTGTGTGGGGTGGAGGTGTGCCCCTCCCTCTCCAGCTTCCCCCTGGTAGTATCTGCATGGCTAACATCTCTTGTTTTCCTCTCCCTCCAACCTGATTTGCATTCCTGTCCTGGTTTGGGTCCTCGGAACAGACCCCGAGGGAAGGGGTTCATGCAAGCAGTTTATTTGGGAAGTGATTCCCGGAGCATCATGCAAGAGTGGGGAGTGAGACAGAGAAAGGACCAAGCCGTGACAGGTGCACTCGTGGGTGGGTAACTGCTGTGGGAGCTGGAGCTCAGTCCCGTTGGGGACTCTCTGAGAGACTGTGTGGGACACACTTCAGAACTGTCCCACTGATGGGGTGTTTGTCCACCAACTCACATGCCTCAGTGGTTGAGGGCTACTCCTGGGTGTGAGCAACCCAGCGCTTCTGGCCTGCCCTGCTCGGTGATCAAGCATTTCTCTCAGAGACAGAATGTCTCCCGGGCAGAGGGGCACTGTCCCTGTGTGTGGGTGACCCCTAGGCTAGGCCAACAGTAATGCCAGGTCATCAACAGCATCTGTTAACGAAACTGAATGCTCTAGCACCGTGTGCAGGAGCATGGGACAGAACAGTAACCATGGGTAACACTTGCTCTAACCAGTTGCATGTATGTTACTGTCACTGGTCTCCCCAAGCCTTTGCGGCAGGGCTGCTGTCATTGCCTGCAGGATAACGTCGCAGCTGGAACACGGACTCTGGAGCCGGAGTGGCTGCGTTCAAATCTCATCTCTTCTGCCGAGCACGTGCGTGGCTCAGGCAACTTAGCCTCTTTGAGCCTCAGTTTCCACACCCGCAAAACGGGGGTAGCGACTATACTTATTTTATAGGGTTGTTGTGAAGACGGAAATAGTTAATACACATGAAAGCATAGCAGTAGCTGGCGTACATGAGCTATCCAGGACACACTGGCCACGGTAGCATTCTGTAGGTGAGGAATTGGGGCTGGGCAGCGATCCGAGCTGACGGTGGTGCAGCCGTGGCCGATGCGAGGCCTTGCCTCGGGCTTTCTGCAGCAAGGGTCACCATTTTCCTACCATTCCACGTGACTTGGTAATCATTACTAATCATTGCTACTGTGAGAAGCACTTTATAAACTGTAAAGTGCTCCACAAATGCTTTGGTTAGGTACTATTTCCTGGTCCTTGTAACAGCAGTACATTCTTGTTCTCTTAAGAGCTCTAGTCTGGTCTTTGAATTCTGCCATCTGTCATCGCTGTATCGCTGGCACTGGGCACAGTGCCTGGTTGGATGTCAGCTAAGTGGATGAGTGACCAAAGGCCCCAGGGCGGCCCCACCGACACCTCCCACCCGAGCCCCTACCTTGGAGCTCCTGCCCATCAGGCCCTGTCTCTACCACATACCCTGAACGCTGCTTTCTCCTCCTCCCTGTCTCTCATTCACTCCACTCAGAAGTCCTCCCTGCTCTACACTGCCTTCTGCCTGCCCCAAAGATCTAACCCACACCACCACCTGTACAGTGTCTCCCTCCCCTGGCCTTCCCACCAGCCCTCCCTGACTGCCCCCTGGGCTCAGAACTGCCCTCTACTCGCCCCACCGCCACCCCGGTGTGCGCCTCATCACACACTCCTCAGGCCTTGCTCCTGCCGCGTGCGTGAGAGTCTGGGCTTCCCACCCTGACCAGAAGTTCCTCACGGGCAAAGCTGAGTGTCATTCATTCCTGTATTCATCTATTTGTCCATTGGGATACCAGGCACTGTACCCCACTGGGCAATTAATTGGGAGATGGGGACACGCAGAACAAGATGGGTCCATGGCAGGAGCTCCATCTAGGGGGACATTGGCGTGCAAACATTGCTTGTGATATGATGACTCTTGGTGATGAGACAGAGCTGAGGGTGCTCAGAAACTGGAACCCTCTCTCTCCACATGGCGAGGTCAGGGAAGCCTTTGCGGAGGTGACACTGGAGCTCAGCGTTTAGCGTAGGGCTGATGTGCAGGGGTTAGCCTAGGGCTGATGTGCAGGAGTTAGCTCAGGGCTGATGTGCAGGGGTTAGCTCAGGGCTAAGTTGCAGGGGTTAGCTCAGGGCTGGTGTGCAGGGGTTAGCGTAGGGCTGATGTGCAGCGGTTAGCTCAGGGCTAATGTGCAGGGGTTAACTCAGGGCTGGTGTGCAGGGGTTAGCTCAGGGCTGATGTGCAGGGTTAGCTTGGGCTGGTGTGCAGGGGTTAGCTCAGGGCTGAGGTGCAGGGTTAGCTTAGGGCTGATGTGCAGGGGTTACCTTAGGGCTGAGGTGCAGGGTTAGCTTGGGCTGGTATGCAGGGGTTAGCTCAGGGCTGAGGTGCAGCGGTTAGCTTAGGGCTGATGTGCAGGGGTTACCTTAGGGCTGAGGTGCAGCCGTTAGCTTAGGGCTAACATGGTGCAAGGAAAGGAGCCTTCTCAGGAGAAAGCCAGGTCGAGGAAAAGTGGAAGCGGGGCTGGACGTGGAGGAATATAAAGGAATGTTCTGAGAGCAAAGAGCAGGACTTTTTGGGGGAGCGGGAGAGTCATCAGGGCCCCAGGTCTCTTAAATGTCTGCTTTGCTCCTCTCCACTGGGCTTTCCTTCTGCACATGAGCCCATGAGGTCCAGCTCTGAGCCTAGATGACCCCTCACACCAGTGCCCTCTGGCTTCAGTGTGCACGTCCCGGTGCCTGGGATACTGACTGGCCCAGCCTAGGCCAGGCATCCACCCCTGGTCCAGTCAGCTTGGGCCTAGGAAGACATCTGTGGGAAAGGAGGCCTCAGTCCCCAGCAGGGCTGAAAGGCAACAGTTTTAAAAGGAAGTGTACGAGCTTGCTGTGGCTGCCGTGACAAGTCATCGCAAACCTGGTGGCTTAAAACAACAGACATTTATTGTCTCACAGTTCTGGAGTCCAGGCGTGCACCATCAGAGTGTCGGCAGGGTGGTGCTCCCTCGGAAGGCTCCGGGGGACCTGTGCTCCTCGCCTCTTCCAGCTCTGTGGCCCCCGGCGTCTCTCGGCTGTGGCCGCATCAGTCCACTCTCAGCCTCGCTTTCACCTGGCCTTCTCCATGTCTTCTCACCCTTTTCTTTCTTTAATTTAATTTATTGGGGTGACATTGGTTCAGAAAACCATACAGGTTTCAGGTGTATGACTCAATAAAACATCACCTGCACACTGGGTCATGGCCCATTGCCCCAAGCGAAGTCTCTGTCCGCCCCCATTTCTCTCCGCCTTTGCCCACTCCACCTGCCCCCCCAGCCCCCTTTCCTTCTGGCTATCACCACACTGTATTACACACACACACACACACACACACACACACACATATATATATATATATATTTGGGGGGTTTATTAAGGCACTTGTCTTTGGATTTGGGGCTCACCCTAATCCACAATAATCTTATCTCAAGATCTTTAATTTAATTACATCTGCAAAGACCCTTTTTCCAAATAAAGGTCACATTCACAGCTTCAGGATGGACATGACACTGAGGGTGGCACCATTCAACCAGTCCAGTGGGAGTGACAGGTGGAGAAGGGATGAAGGGCACAGGTGGCTGAAGGAGCAGCATGAGCACAGGATTGGGGTTCGGAGACCAATGACATAGTACTGCTCCAGAAACACAGGGTTCGCTGATGGCAACAGAGGGGCCGAGGTTGGGTGGGACCAGGCCACAGAGGCCTTCTGTGTGGGACAGTAGCTTTGCCCTGGTGGTTCTTGAGCAGTGACAGAACATCCTAGACTTTGTGTTGAGGACAGATAACCAGGCTGCAGCACGGAGCCGTAGTAGAGGGGACAGGAATGGAGGGAGGGAGATGGTCGTTCATCAGTAATCACAAAGCACCTACCACGGGCCAGGCATGTGTCTAGAGACCAGAAGTACATCCATAGAGAAAAGGGACTAAGCTGCTGCTATGTTCGGGCTTACATCTAAATGGCAGAGAGAAAAAAAGCAAAGAAACAGAGGTGTATAACATTAACCGGCAGTAAGAGCCAAACGGAAGATAAAGCCGAGAAACGGGTACAGGGAGTGATAGGAGGTTTTTATAGCTGAGGTTTGAGGAAGCCCTCCCTGATGAGGTGGCCCTTGTGCAGGGCCCGGGGAGCTGAAGGAAGGAATCACAACCTTTCCACGGGAACAGTGTTCTAGGCAAAGGGAGTGGCAGGGGCAAGGGCCCTGAGGCAGAGCACTGTTGGACAGTGAGCGAGGGGAGAGTAGATGCGGCCGCATCAGAGAGGGAGTGCGGCCCCGGTGGAAACCTGACTTTTACTCTAAGCCCGACGAGGAGTCTTTGGGAGGTTTTAGGCAGAGAAACATAATCAGACTTAAGTGTTTTGAAGGAGTAGGAGAGATTGGGGCCAGGCGGGGAGAGTAGGAGACTCCTGCCGCAGCCAGCAAGAACAAAGGCAGTGACTTGGAGCCGCGTGGTAGTGGCGACCGGCTTCTGAACATGTTAGACCAAGACCTGATGGCACTTGGGAGTGGCATGGGAGAGGAAGAGGGGTTAAAAACGAGCTCCAGGGTTTGGGGCCTCAGCAACCAGAAAGAAGCATGGGGCTGTCGTTCAAAGAGTCACAGAGACGAGGAACTGTGGAAGGTCAGGGGTGGGGCGGGGGAGGTCAGGGGTGGGGACATGCTCGTCATTGGTGGTTTGGGACATATGAAGCTATGGAACCTCGCTTTGTGCTGAGCAATGGTCTAAACGCCTCACGGGTGTTAACTCCTTTGAAACTCACAGCAGCCCCACGAGATGGGCAGTGTAATCAGCCCATTTTCAGGTGAAGAAACTAAGTTACTGGGAAGTGAATGAACTTACCCAAGTCCTCCCAGTTCATAAGAGCCAGGAGTGAGCCCAGACACGTCCCAGCCAGCACACAGGCCAGCCACGGGCTTCATGAGCGGTCCCGGGCAGCGGGCAGGGCAGGGACGCTTCTCGAGGAACAGAGCACCCAGAGGAGACGCTGCCGTGTCTCAGCCTCCCCTCACCCCTCTCTCACCCAGAGCTTTGGCTTCCAGGGAGAACCCTCTCCCACGGGGGCACGGGGCACTCTATGCGGATCTGAAGTGTATTTACCATTTTCTCTTGTTCTGTTTGTGAAATGCTGGTTTTGTTTCTATCTACTGAAAATAATACACCACAGGGGAAAAAAAGGGACTCGGTGGAAATGTTTAGGTTTCCGGGCTACAAACCATTTCCAAATATTATTTTTAAAAAGGAAAAAATATTGAAAAGTAGCCTAGGTTCTGCTTAGCTGAGAAGGGCTGTCCAGGAGAGCGTGGGAGGACGGGCGCGCGGGGGGAGGGCAGGCGCCCGCCTGGCAAAGCCTTCCTAAGGCTTCGATTCAGAGGCTTTTTTTTTTCTAAGGGCTCCCAGCAAGGACCCGGCAAAATGGGTCATTTCTTAGCCTCATCAGATTTCAGACTTGGGGGGCCTCGGGATGCAAGGCCCCGGGGCCAGGCTGTGTTGTCTCCGCGGGCAGCTCTGCTCATGTGCAGTCCCGTGCACCCTGCTACTTCTCTTACAGTCACTGAGAGAGGGCTGGCCGGTTGGTCCAGAAAATCCGGGGGCCTGTGCAGTCACACCCATTCAGAGGCAAAAGATTAATGGGAATTCGTGAGAGGTCGGCGTTCAGGTCTGGTTTGAATTCTATAATTTGATCTGTTCACGTTCTATGTAGGTACTCAGAATTACTACCTGGAGACAGCCACGTGGAGCTCTCTCGGGCGGGGTGGGGGCTTGGTGTATGGCAGAGGGGGGAGTAATTTGTGACTGGCTTCTTGGCACACACGCCAAGCTCCTTTGTTTGGCTGTCAAGATCCTGCACGGGCTGAGCCTGCTTGTTGGTTATTTATTTCAAAACGTATTGGATGTTAGATACTATTATAGGCCAGGTGATTTTCTGGATGCTTTCACATTTGTTGCTTTGTGTAATCCTCACCCTAATTCGAAAGTCTCGGTGTTATAATGCTCACTTATAGAGGAGGAAGCTGGGCTCAGAGAGGTCAGTTGGCTCCGGATGTCACAGCTGACACAGTTAGAGCCCCAACTCCATTTCCAGAGCTCCTCCTGCCCCCACCTCTGTTTTCTACCTTTCCCCCCACTAACTGCCCTGCCCCCACCACCACTCCTGCTGCTTCCTACTCAGCTTGCTCAGTCCCAACTCCACCTCTTTGTCCTAGGGCTGCTCCCAGCAGACACGTAGTGTCAGTCAAATCCAAACCTCCAAGCCCTGCCCTGGCCCCTGTTCATTCTCCAGAAGAGCACACAGGGGGGACCCCAAGGGCCATGAGGGTGCAAGGACACTCTAAATCACCTCTGTCTAGAGACGCAGCACCCACAACATCAAGGAAGTCCGGAGAGAGGCCTCCTGAAGGCCCTCCTCTTGTTTCTCCATCATTCTTTATTGTGTGATTTCTCAGACTGATGGCAATCCCAAAGGTGGACCAGGAGCGTGGCCTTCCCTGAGATCCTGATGGAAATGCAGAACCTCAGACCCCAATACAGATCTGTTGACTCAGAATCTGCATTTTAACAAATTCCCGAGGGATTCAGAGCACACGCACGGACATTCAAGATGCCCGGCTCTAGCTGGTGTGCGCCCTTCACACCACGGCCCAGGTCCCAGGCCAGGGAAGGGAGCGAGGAGTTTGCCCACAGCTGTGCCCCATTCTACCTCCTCACTGGTTAGAGGTTTGCGTCTCCCTGGGTCTGCTGAGGGCACAGTGGAGAATGGCTTCCCTGCATTGGATAGTGACCCCACTTCACAGTTGGCCCTTCAGCTTCTGCTCAGCTAGGCCCTGGGGGTTAGTGCGACCCCAATCCTGACTTCTCTCCCAGTTCCCCCTTCTCTGCCCTTGGAACTGGGAGCCGTCTTGGCCTAGAGCAGACAGGATGACTCCTTTTGAGCTTTCCTGTCCCCACTCAGGGAGATTTGGGGACCAGCTCTGCTTACTTTGCCACCTGAGCGTTGGCCAAGGCAGCAGAAGAGACACGCTTTCTAAGCAGAGCTAGGCAGCTGTCCTCTGAGGCTGCAGCGGGAAGACGGCTGGTTCGACATTCCTATGTATTTGGCCACTGCTTGACTCAATACTACAGGCTTCCTGCCCCAGCGCGGATTGTACTCCTTGCCCCAAAGGAAGGAGTAAACAGGTACTTCTCCTTGCAGACAGACCTCCCCACTCACAGCTCAGCTCTTTTCCTTATCAGCCTCGGAGCCTCTAATGAATGGGTATGGCTGGGCTGAGGATGCCGTGGCAGGCTGGGAAAGAAAACAGGTCCATTGAGCAGGATGCAAGATGGGAACTCAGATTACAGCCTTCTTGATCATAGCAGGTAGGAGAAGCCTCGTGCATGAAGGGAACCAAGGAGACTAATATGTCATTCCTTTTGGAAACCTTTCAGCAGAGATTCCTCTAACAAGATAAGTGACCACAGAACCTACTCTTATTTCTTTATTGTCCTTTACTTTTATTCCAGATCAGGAGGCTAAATGCAAGGGCTACCGTGGATTGAGGGCTTCCTTCTCTCCAGGGACTGTGCCATGCACATACACGCATTACCTCACTGTGTACCCAGATCCGTCCCATCCTCCCATTTTACAGATGAGGAAAAGAGCAGTGATAGATCTCGGGACCACGAGCAGTAGGACCCAGGATTCCAATCCGGCTTTCTGCACCATGTTCTACCACCTTCCAGCAGAGCAATGGGCTCGTTTAGGACTTTGAGGACTCCATTTATCAAATAAAAGTTATGGGCTCCTTCTCGTAAACTCCTGTTTTAACTGTAAAGTGTAGGTGTGTTTATAAATGGTAAAACACCACAGGGACTCGTTCTTGGGCCTCCGCTCCCCTCGTCTCATTTGCCTTCCTGTCCTCTCTTGCACAGTACCCAGGATGCCAGCTGAAGACCAGCAGATGTCACTGTGAAAAGAAAGCACAAGGAAAGCAAAGCCAACTGCCTTGCAGTGCTTATTAGTGCATGAACACAATGATGCCCTTGATGTTATTCAGAGGAAGGGATGCCCAGGCCCAGTCTTTGCCATGTGAGCTTGTCTGCACACAAAGGTTCCATTGACATGAGAGTGTCCATTTATTATGAGGAAACCTGTCTTGTGTCAACTATGATCTGGAGGAGAAAAGATATCCATATGCCATATGGGCAAGTCCCATCACTCACACACACACACACACACACACACACACACACACACACACACATGCACACACTCCCACAAAATCCAGTTGTACCCACTAGGAAATATCAGCTCTCCTGTGAGAAACAGTATTTCCTCTCTCTCTTTTCCTATTGCTACTGTAACAGATTACCACTAACTTTGTGGCTTCAAACGACACAAATTTATTTTCTAGAGATTAGAGTCTAAACTCAGGGTGTCAGCAGAGCTTCCGGAGGTGGTAGGCTTGTCTTTTTCAGTTTCTAGAGGCTTCCCACATTCCATGTCCTATGACCCCCGGCTAGCCACCCATCCCATCATTGTGACCTTCCCTCACTGCTCTTCTGCCTTTCTCTTCCATCTCTAAAGGCCTTGTGATTACACTGGGTCCACCTGGATAATCCAGGATAATCTCCCTATTTTAAGATCCTTAACTTAATCACATCTGCAGAATTTCTTTTGTCATGTAAAGTAACATGCTCATTGGCTCAGGGAATGAAGTCCTGGACATCTCTAGAGGGCCATTGTTCTGCCTTTTATTTTCGTCTTTAAATATGTTTTATTGATTTTTTTTTAGAGAGAGAGGAAGTGGGAAAGAAAAATAGAAACAAGAGATGAGAGAGAAACATCCATCGGCTGCCTCCTGCACGCCCCCTATTGGGGATTAAGCCTGCAACTCAGGCATGTGCCATGACCGGGAATCGAGCCAATGACCTCTTGGTGCGTGGGTCAATGCTCAACCATCGAGCCACACCAGCTGGGCATTGTTCTACCTTTTAAAAAGCAGATAACACTGCCCAACCAGAGTGGCTCAGTTGATTGAGCTTTTTCCCATGTACCCAAATGTTGCCAGGTTGATTCCTGCTCTGGACATATACCTGGGCAGGGCAAGTATGGAGGGCAACTGATGGATGCTTCTCCCACATCGTGTTGCGCTCTCTCTCTCTCTCTCTCTCTCTCTCTCCCCCCCTCCCTCCCCCTCCCCTTCTTCTCTCTAGCATGTCCTCGGGTGACATGTAAAAGGTCTAAATATAAAAATTGGAACTAGAGTTGAAGTCAAAAGTTGAGAAAAGGGAAAGGAGGGGAGGAGAAGAGGATGCAGACTATATCAAGAACACGTGTGTGGAAATACAAGTTAAGGAGGACTGGCAGAGGAGGCAGGGGGAGAAGAGACATGTGACGGGGAGATGGATGAAGGGAGGATGGAGGGAAGGATAGGTGTAACAGTGGGGGGAACAGCATGGGCAAAGGTGCTGTAGTTGGTGGCTTGCAGCTTGGTCTCCCTTGGTACACACTGAGCCCTTTGAGAACAGGGCTCCCGTCTTCACTTCTGTGCACCCCGGCGGGCTTGGCACCTCACCCTGCAGACCTCACCCAGCCTTCATTAGGGGGTTGTTACCATTCAGTATCTAGGGTCAGTTGAACAATTGACTTTTGGCCGTGTGAGTCTCTATGTTCTCAAAGGTTCTACTCCCGTTCTACCCTCAAAGCCTGAGCCACCAGCAATAAAGAACCAACCCTTACTGAGCTCTTACCATGCATCCTTGCTTCATTCTTGGAGGCCAGGAACTAATACAACCCCCATTTCAAAGTGAGACACTGAAGCTGGGGCCCCCACCTCTGATGTCCCTAAACACATCTGAGAGTTGCTCCTTGAAGGGCTGCCATCGCTTGGCCAGCGAGAGGCCACCCTTCGATTTGACAGCAGTCTTGTCCCAGGAACGTGAGTGAGGGCAACAGAGAATGTTGACCTCTTAGTTCCTGAAATGAGTATCTCTTTAGTCCATCTGCATTCATGCAATTCAATCATTTTTTCCCTTCGTGATTCAATTTCTTTCCAAAAAAGGATATGAGGAGGCTTAAAATATAAGAGCTAATATAAGATAATAACTTCTATGTGGACAAGGAAGTCAGAGTACAGAGGAAAATATAGGGAGGGGGGAATCTGCCTCAGGCTCATGTACGCCACATTGATGTGGTCTACAACTCTGGCTCTGAACTTTCTATAAAAGGAACTCCCTTTGAAGCCTCAAAAATCTCTCAGTGCTTTGTAATACGTACATAACATAAACAACATCTCACAGGTGAAGGGCCTCCTAGCTCGGAGAGCTTTGTCATCGCCTACCTACATCCAGTTCTCACACAGCCTTAATCTTATGGAGGAAGCCCAGAAGTCCATCAGCTTAAGGACAGCACAGAGTGGGCACTTATTCTTTATAGTTCCAGTGGATGGATGGATGGATGGATGGATGGATGGATGGATGGATGGATGGATGGATCGATGGAGGATGGGTGGATGGATGGATGGATGGATGATGGGTGGATGATTGATGGATAGATGAAGAGGTGACGGATGGGTGATGGATGGATGGATGCAGTGGTAAAAGTCTGGGTCTACCTGTATATTCCTGGACATGGGGCACTTCCTCATCTCCCTTTGGAATCAGGCCAGCCCCTTCCCAGATCAGAGGGACACAGCTGGCAAAATTCCACAACTGGCTGGGGTCCACCCAGTGTCTAAGCTGAGCATATGGACCAGATGGGAAGCTTTAGGAAAAGAGATTGTATTTTTATCTTGCTCATTTGTTATTGTTCTGAATATGCCTTCCTGTTTCCTTTCCCTGCCCTCACTCTGCATCAGACAGGCCTTGGCTGTGGGTGGATCTCCTGGGAAGTGCTGCCCTTGGCCTCCCAGGCTGGGAGTGCCCTGTTGTTTGCTAGGTGATGGGCAGCCAGTTGTCCCATGCCCTGCCCAGGCTGCAGTAACCATGTCTGGATGAGGTGGGAGGAGATCTGAGCTGCTCCTGGGATCCAAGCCTGGCCCTACCACTCAACCTCCCCAAGACTTGAAGGGGTCCCTACAACTCTCCCAGCCCAGGTTTCGCTGGGTATGAAACAACTTTTCATGATGGGTAAAAGCCAAGCTGCCAGAGTTGGAATCTCTGCTGTATGACCTTCAGCAAATAGTTAACTTCCCTGTGCTCTAGTTTCATTAATAATATTACTTACCTCAAAGGTTTGTAGTGAAGATTAAATAAGTGAATTTATGTGAAATGATTAACACAGTGCCTGGCCCATTGTAAGCAACTTAATAAATGTAAAATGGGTAAAACCAAAATTGCCTTGTCTTTACCTCTTAGATTTGCTATAAAACTCAAGTGAGTCATAGTTCATGCAATAAATAATCATTATGCCCACCCTGGTGTTAGGTGAGCCTAAGGGTGAGCTGCCTGCCTTTAGGGGACCTCTGGTGAAGGGCTTTGCGAACCGCAGGGCTGTCCAGATGAGAAGGAGGGTGGTGGTCTTGCCACATGTGAGCCTCTGAAACAGAGGTCCTTAAACATGGCCAGCAGGCCCTGGCTGGTGTGGCTCAGTTGGTTGGCTGTTGTCCCATGAACTGAAAGTTCTGGTTCGATTCCAGGTCAGGGCACATGCCTGGGTTGTGGGCTCCATCCCCAGTGGGGGGCATGCAGGAGGCAGCTGATGGATGTTTTGCTCTCACGTCGATGTTTCTCTTTCTCTCTCTCTCTAAAAAAAAAAAAATCAATGAAAATATTTTTAAAAAATGATACCAACTTTAAAATAAGATTTAAAAAATCAGAACAAACCAACAACAACAAAAACATGAGCAGCAGCCAACCTTCTTCAAATGAAGTTTATTCAGAACTATGAATAAAGCAAATAAAATCAGGGCAGCTCCGGCTGGGTGGGTGCAGAGATGCAGCGGCGGGCTGGGTCCTGCTGTCCTGCTGTCCTGCTGGCTCTGTTCCTCTCCGCTCCAGCCCCAGCCCTTAGTGGCCCTGAAGGCACCTCCCAGAAACTCTGTGGCTGCTCAGAACACAGATGAACCCCTCAAACCTGGGGGTGGCTCGTGTCTTTCTTTTAGCACTCTCCCTCTAATTAATAAACTTTAATAAATGTTGAGAGCGGTTTTGCGTGCACAGCAAAATGAGGAGAAAGTACAGAGTTCCCGTATACCCCATGTCCCCACACACTCACAAGTCTCCGCTGTCAACAGCCGGCACCAGAGCGGCACACTTGCTGCCACTGGTGAACCTACATTGACTCATCACTATCTCACAAGGGCCATAGTTTACATTAGGGGTCACTCTTAACACCTGACCCGCCTTTAAACACGCACCTCAGTGTGCTGGGTGCATGTCGGATGTGGGGGCAGGACCCAGCTCCCGGCCAGGTGGCAGAGGCGTGCCGAGGGGAGTTCTGCACACCTGTGCCTTTCTGCTGTTTTCTGGACCTTTGACTGAAAGACTCCTCTGGCCACCATAAGAATTTCTTTTTTAACATTTAACACGGCCCTCTCCTTTTTGGCTTTTATACCACCTCCTGTACCAATCCTTCGTGTTCAAAATAATGTCCCAAAGAGAAACTACAATGGACCCACCAGATGGCTGCCTGCCCCAAGCTGAGGGGAACTCAGAATGGGTGATTTATAGTCAATGCCTGAGAAGCAAGGGTTGCTGGAGCCCACTTGACTGTTTGACTGACTTTCCTCAATGAAAAATAGATAGATGATAGATAGATAGATAGATAGATAGATAGATAGATAGATAGATATAGATCAATTTAATATTGTCTAGTCCAGCCACTGTGGCTCAGTGGCTGAGCGTCGACCCATGCAGCAGGAGGTCGCCTGTTCGATTCTCGGTAGGGACACATGCTCGGGTTTTGGGCCCGATCCCTAGTGGGGGGCATGCAGGAGGCGGCCAGTCAATGTTCTCTCTCATCAATGTTTCTATCTCTCCCTCTCATTTCCTCTCTCTCTAAAATCAATAAAGGAAAAAAAATTTTTTTAAATATTGTCTAGATATAGTTTATATGTATTTGCATACATTATATATAGATAGATATAGATATATAATAACTATAGTTTTTCATCACTTAAATGGGTCAATATTCATATTTAAATTCCATGTGGAGAAACTTGCTTAACATTTCTGTGACTCTATTGCCTCATTTATAAATTTAGTTGTTGTGAAATCATAAGATAATATATGTGAAGTGCTTAGGACCATGTCTACCATCGAGTGAATATTCAATAAACGTTAGTTGTTAATTTTGCATTGATTGTTATTACAAATGCATTTCTTATACATTGTATCCAATAAAATATTGCTGAGACAAACAGCGCTTTGGTGAATCGGCTCTGAAAGGGCAGTACTGAAGGTGACCTTGGGGTGACTGAGGCTTTATCACCTGTGGCGGTGTGGGTGTGTGTCATCCTGACAGCTCTCGCCTGCCAGGTGCCTATGATGTACTAGTCACTGGGCTTCAAATATTATTTCATCGAATCTTAGCAAAGCAACCATTAGGGTCGCTTTTTCCCTTTCAGGAAACTGAAGTCACAAGCCATCAGCAGGAGGCTCCAGCTGCCCCCGGATCAGCTGCCGGGACACCCTGCCCTCCACGCAGCCCCTGCCCGACCCTGTCCGCCCAGGGCCTCTCTCCCACCACGTTTTCCAAGCGGTTTGTTTTCACGGTTCCCCACTTTATCTGACAGCCCACACACAGCTACACGGCTCAGGGGCCTCTCTCCAGGCTGCACGCTTTTTACAAGTGGAAACATTGGCAGGTTTTATTTTTTATTTCTTCAATTTTTCCAAAATACAGCCTGCACAGTGTATCTGTCCACATTGAGGCCCCCGTGTCTGTGTCAGAAGCCCAGGGCACGTGGCGTCTGGGTACTCGTGTGTGCACAGTGTAATGTGTGCCCACCTCTCATGATCAGGATTCAATAACAATTTCTGCCTTTGGGGGTGTGTGTGTGTGAGTGTGTGTGTGTGGTATCTGGGGATCTCTGGGCTGCCTGCCTCCCCCAAGCAGTGAGCAAAGGCTCCCTCTTCCCTGTGCGTGTGTGTTTGGAAGCCTGGGCACATGCCCGCTTCTCTCCCAAGGGTGTCCACAGACGCGTGTAAACGATCCTTCACTTCTGTTGTTGAGACTCTGCTAGGACACTTTGGCCCAGTGGAGCAGGGAGAGTTGGGAGAAGGGAATGTTTAGTCTGGAAGGCAGGCAGGCAGCCGGAGACTCCCCGTGGAGCACCCAGACGGGTGAGCCGGACGCCAGGGCTGCTCCAAGTGCCCTGGCCGGTGGGGAGGACTGGGCTGTCCCAGCACGCCTGGATCCGAGGTGCAGGACACTCCTGCTCGGGCCGCGCTGGCTCAGCGGGGCTCCTCTGGCACAAGGGGGTACTGGCTCTCAGCCAACCCCGGCTCCACCCAAACAGGTTCCTTATTTTTCTCGTTTCCCAATTCTTGGTTCTTCTTAGTCCTCCAAAGAATAGAATGGTTGTGCTGAACTGAAGCTGGGTTAGCATAGGGAAGAGGAAGGAGCATGACAAGCTGGTGTCAGGCAGACCTCAGACTGAACCCTGGCTCTGTCATAACCAAGCATGTAATATTGAGACAGGTTCAGTTACGGGACTTCCAAGCCTCAGCCTCCTCATCTGTAAAGCAGGCGTAATAAATGACATCGCAGACTTGTTCGGGAGCCTGGGTGACAACACCTGTGTAAAGCACCTGGTAGGTTCTTGGGCACTTTTGGTTTCCTTTTCTTCTGTGGAATTCTCTGGGCGACAGCTTTGTGGCTGGACCGGCAGGACAGCACCATGAATTTCTAGGGAAAAAAAACTATTTATTGTTTGGTGACTTAGTTGAGGGCAAAAAGGAGGACTCAGCTCTGCAAATGATTTCTTTTAGCTTGTTGTAACTTGAGTTTGAACCTTCATAATCAATTTTAGTAAGTATTAGGAGGGCACTGTAGGAGGAAGATAGCGGCGGGAGGAGGGGCAGGTGGAATTTCTGCAGAAGCCTGCACCTGCCTTCCCAATAGGACCAGGTTTATGAGCCGGTCACCAGCCCCCCGGGGTACATCACGGTATTAACAGGCTGGCAATGGGGGGAAAACAGGCTGCTTGTAATGCCCCACACAGTCAGGCACTGTTCTAGGCCAGGGGAATTCCACACTAAGTGAGAAAGACACAGACCCCCGTGCTCTCAAGAAACATCCACCCTGGTGAGTGAAGACACACAATAAACAGAAACTCAGAAAATCCGTATTAGCTGATTCCCAGAACAGCAAGTGCTATGAAGAAAATGAAGTTTGGTAGTGGTGATAAAGAATGCATGGTGAGGTGTGGAGTACCACTTAGATGAGGTGGTCCTAGGAAAGGCCTCCCTAAGGGGACAGTTTGGTCCAGACCTGAATGATAAGAAGACAGGAAACAAAGATCTAGGGGGTGGGGGAGACCCTATAAAGCCTTCCTCTTCTTCAGAGTCCAAGTCCAAGTCCTTACAGTGGCCATCAAGTCTCCCCGTGATCTGACTGCTCCCCTGTTCCTCTCCCCAGGTCACTCCACTATAGCCAGACTGGCACACATCTACCTCAGGGCCTTTGCACTTGCTGCTCGTTCCACCTAGAGCACTCTTTCTTCCCACGGATATCCACATGGCTGACTCACTCCCTTCTTCAAGTCTTGCTTGAAGGTCACCTTCTCAATGGGCTCTGGAATTTTGCTATTTTTTTCCTTTTAGTCATCATCATCTTCTAACATACTCTGTAATGTATTTATTGTTTATTATTTATTGTCTTTCTCTCCCTCCTAAATGATAAGACCAATAAGGACAGGTACTTTTTTTTGTTGTTAATTTTCACCCGAGGATACTTTTTTCCCATTGATTTTTGACAGACTAGAAGGGAGGAAGGGAGAGAGAGGGACACACACACACCGACTGATTGCCTCCTGCATGACTCCAACCAGGGCATGTGCCCTTGACAGGGAATCAACCCTGAGACCCTTCAGTCTATGAGCCAATGCTTTAACTAGTGAGCCAAATCGGCCAGGGCTAGGGCAGGTACTTCTGTCTGGTTTTATTCTTTGTACCTAGAATGGTGCCTAGATCATAGTAAATGTTTAATAAGTATTTTCTGGATGGATGGATGGATGGATGGATGGATGGATGGATGGGCAGGCTCCTGGTGACTCCAGGTACATCCTCATTGTCAAGAGAAGCAATGGGTACAGTCTGAGTCTCTACCAAGGGCCTAGCCTTGTGATGAGCTGTGGTGATGGGAGCCCAGATTTGACATTGAGATGGGGCCACACAAACTAAAATCAGCTAAAAAACCCAGAGTCTGGTTGGGGAGAACAGCTCTGAGGGAGGTACATGGATGCCCTCCTAGGACCGTGAGAAGTCTGAGAAGGGGAGAGTTGAGCAAAGTGAGAAGGAGGATATGGCTTCTCTGGGAACGGGAGGAGATGGGTCCCTCTTGGCTAGAGCTGAGGGGTTGGGGGGCAGAAAAGGGTGGAGCGATCCAACACACACACGCGCTCATTTTCATAATGTGGTCTCAGGTATGCGTCTGCAGGAGGACACTGACGTTCCCATAGACCTTCGTTTATATCCTGCCTCTGCTCCTTACTCAGTGTGTATTCTGAGGCAAATTATTTTTCTTATTTTTTCAATTAAAGGTGACACACAATTTTATATTAGTTTCAGGTGTACAGCGTAGTGATTAGACATTTATGTAACTTACAAAGTGATCACCCCAGTAAGCCTAATACCCATCTGACACCATGCATAATTATTACTTAACAATTCTGTGCCCTGTCTCTGAACCTAGGCTAACTATTCCCTTCCTCACAGGAGTAGTGTGGGGCTGAAATGTGAGAATGTAATAATTAAAAACAGGCTTTGGAGGCAGACCAAAGTTCAAATTCTGGTTCCAACTTTTATGAGCTGTGTATCTTTGGGAACATAACTTAACATCTCTGATCCTCAGTTTCCTTGATTGTCAAATGGGAATAACATCAACCTGATAACAGTTATGGAGGTGATATGTGATAGGTGGAGAGCATGTGTGCCATAGATGACATGAAGAGGCTCAGCCTGGCACATTGCAGACCATCAGGTGCCACGGGGGTGTTTGAGGATGGCTGAGGTGTGTAGGATCAGCTGGGGACCAAGAAGCCATGTGGTTGCTGTGCTGGGCCAGGGCTGCGTCGGTTTGGGCTATGCCAACTGTAGGAGTGGAAGGTTTTCCGTGGGTGAAGCTCCCCGGCCGTGGGCCACAGAAGCTCCACTTCTGACCTTGTCAGTCCCAGCAAAGGTGAGTGGTTAGTGCAAGGCCTTTTCTCAGTGGAGACATTGATCACAATTGCCTTGAGGTCCCTTGGCGAGGTGTGGAGTACCACTTACATCCCACTGTCTCCAGGGCACCTGGAGGGCAGCCCAGAGCAGAGGAAGCCTGGTAAGAGAGTGAGTCCCCTCCTGGGCCTCAGTTTCCCTTCTGTGCACTGAGGGTGATGGGCTACATGGGGGGTGCTGGTCCTGCCTTTGCCAGGAGGCTGCCACTCACTGCCTGTGCCATCTTGAGCAAGTTCCTTCACCTGAGTCTCAGTTTCCTCATCTGTCAAAAGGAGAAAATGGTGATGCCTAGCAACCAAGGCCGCAGGGAGGCTTAAATGAGTGTATTCCTGTGCAATGCTCTGCATGGGACCGGCGCACGGCAAACACCCAGGGATGGCTACTTAACCCCTCCTGGGGAGGCTGCCCTGCTGCTGACGCTCTGGGAGCCTGGGAGCCGTGCAGCTCCCTCCCACTCTGCCCCCAGGCTTTGGCTCCCTGGCTGCTCCTTGTCCTGGTCAGGAAGTGGCTCGCAGCCCCGGGCAGCGGGGAGTTGGACTCATCAGGCGGGAGAGGAGCCAGTGGACGTTATGTTCCTTCCCAGGAATGGGAAAGTGGGAATGTTCCTGGGCAAGGAGCAGAGCTCTGGGACGAGCACGCCCGGGAACATCCACCCCCTTCCCGTGCCCAGAGCCCGGCCCTTCACGCCGGGGCCACGGGTGGAAGACACGTTTCAGAGGTGGCCAGGTCCACCTCCAGCCCCTGGCACATGTGTCCACACACACACAGTATAGGGTCGCACACTCTCACAAGTATCCCCACAACCCGACACACACAGACACACATGTACACTCACAAGTGTTCTCAGGCGGGCATTCACACATCCACACCCACATGCCACCCACGCATCTGTGTTCATTTGTACAGATGTGCCATACACACGATAGTCCACCTTTCCCACACACTTACCCATGCTCACAACACACACACATTGACCTGCACAATCGCACAGTTGTTGACGCTCGTGAGCACACATATAAATATGCATACCATAAGCATGTGCAGACATGTACACATGCATGTAATTATACACATGTATCATTATATGCAAAGTCCCCCAGCCTTCTAGCCTTCTGGCAGTGTCCATTACTATATCATCCAAATAGAAGAGCTCATGCCCTCTCCCCTGCGCTGGGAAACAGCCTCCCCGCACTGCCAAGGTGTTCACCTGCTGAGTCCGAGTGTGTCGGTCTTCCTGCCCTCGCTCTACGCACAGCCCTCTCCCCTGTGCCCACCTGCGTTCCGAAATGCCACCGACGCGAGGTTCTCGTGGCCACCAGGCTTCTGCTGAACATACAGTAGGCAGAAAACAGCTGTGGTCCGAGAAACGGGGTGCCATTCCCTGTCTCCACACATGCTCCTCCCGCTCTGGTCAGGGCTGAGCCTCGTTTCCTTGTCACACCCTCCTTCCCACCCGTCTGAGTCCCCCCCAGCCCTCACCCGCAGGCCTCTGGGGCTCCAGGGAGCACAGACAGGGTCACATTAGGCGGAGCAGTTGAGCCCTCTCTGTTCTCCTGCCCCTTCCAGACCAGGACCAAAGAGGCCCGAGGCATTTTTCTAGAATAATAAGAGTAATAAAGTTATGTCAGAAAACTCCCCTGAGGTGGATTGCACCTCTTTGTTAAAAGACAGAACTAGCTTCAGACAGTGTTTGATGTCGATGGTATTTTTTCTTACATAACACACTCTCTCTCTCTCTCTCTCTCTCTCTCTCTCTCTCTCTCTCTCTCACACACACACACACACACACACACACAGCCTTGGAGAATTAATTTCCTGTTTCCTTCTCTCCCCCATTCCCCTGTCCTATCTTCAGGACAGTTGCTGAAAAGGAAGAGGCTGAGCCCCATGAAGATCGAAGGGGGTGAGGGGCTGCGGGGTGGGGTGGGAAGGACAAATCCTATTAGGAAAGGAGCCAGGCAAGAGACTGACCTGACTCGGTGTCTGAAGGCCCCAGTGTACTCGCCAAGTCCTGCCCTCTCAGCCTGCCTCTCAGCCTCTGCTGGCAGTGCCTCCCCCCGTGATGGTCCCATCAACCCTCCCAACGCTGGTGGTCCCCTCCCCAAAGCCTTCGTCTCTGTCAGTCCGGGACACCTCTCCCACCTATACTCCTCCGGGGCTGTCATGGGCACTTCCACTAAAATTCTCTCCATCCCCTGGTTTGTGGGGCAGCCCTGGGGGCTCCTGTCTATCTCTCCAACTCTACTGTGAGCTCCCGAGGAATGAGGCCCAGATCCCCCCAGTTTGGGGTTCCTAATATACTCGCACAGCCTGGCACAAAGAACGCTCACTAAATGACGTATTTGTGTCTTCATCTCAGTGTCTCCATCGCATGTCTACATGTATCCACACAGTAGTTCAGAGCAGTGGAAGCTGCCTGGCCCAGCCCGAAACCCTGAACCCCAACAGTAGGAAGCCTGATTTCTGGTTCTGCCTCTACCACTCACTGGCTTTTTCAAATGGGTGGACAGATCACTGAGCTTCTCCAGATCTCTGTTTGTTTCGTGTGCGAGATGAAGAAGGTGAATGCAGACAGTGGTTTTCAAACTGGGTTCCAAGGAACCGTAGAGTTCCAGGAAGATGCAATGGTGAGAGCAAGAAAGGAAGAAGGCTGATGGGGGGCCCACATCTATCAGGGTGACTCCTCTTGCTCTGTTTTATCTACCATGGTTCCACATAAGACTGCACTTAAATGAGGGCAGGGTCCTGTTGCTAAAAAAAAAAAAAAAAAAAGAAAAAGTGTGTAAAACACTGGCCTAGATCTTGTCTGAGGGCCTTTCCAGCTCTGACAAGCCAGGACTGGTCCTCGATTTCATCCCAGAAAATGCCCAGGTGAGGAGAAAGCAAAAACAATTCTTTTTCTATGGATTGAGTTCTGTCTTTCTTTTTGTTTCTAGAGTCACCGACCCCCTTTCACCTCCCCACTAAGACTGGGGTGCTCCCTTACCTCTGCCTCCTCATCCAGTAAATGACTCAGAGCACTCCATTCTCAGGGTTCTAAGGAGAGCCTTGTATTCAAGGACTGACGAATGCACACCCCCCGCCCAGAGCCTGCCACCTGGAAGGCGCCCTCTGAGTGCTGGCTCTGGTGACCGCCGGAGTCCCAGAAGACGGCTGCCTCTCTGGGCGTCATGCCTGGCTCGTGGCTGAGGTTTGCAATCCGAGGGTGAAGATTGCTCCGTGATTAGGAGCCAGTGTGCTGTGAGACATCTAATTAGCCATCGTCTTCCCAGGAGACAGCTCTGTTGTGTAATTTTTATTTCGATATTATACACACCCTCCGTCAGCAAGAGAGACCGGGGCCAATCTCTCACCAGCCTCATTGTTTGTTTGCATTCCAGCTGTGCCAATGGCCCCCTTCTTATCTTTCCACAGTTCCCACCCACCGGGAAATGCCTGCTGGCGGGCAGGGTACTGGGTGCAGGGAATAGCTTTTACATGTCGCTTCAAAGACCCATCTCCAAGACCAGCACAATGAGAACAGCTGTGTCGGTTGGGTTTCCTGGTGATGGGGGGGGCGTCAGTGACTGCATAGCCCCATTTACCATCTATTTATAGGAAAGATGTGGTATGATGCAAAAGACACTACGTGTAGCATCACACAAGACTCAGCTTTCCCCAGCAATTTCGTGTTCCTCTCTGAGCCTCGGCTTCCTCCTCAGTTCAATCAGGCCCCTAACACCTTACATCATGAGGCTGATGCAGGGCTCCGTCCTTCAACACGGATTTATTGGGCTCCCCAGATGAAATACGGTGTGTGGTAGAGCTTTGCACACTGAGAGGGCTGTCAAGATCAGAGTCATTCTCACACTTGCAGTCTGGCCTTGATTATTCAAGGAGCTCTTAGCAAATTTAGATAATCCAGGCTCATTATTAGGAGATTATTAGGCAGGCGAGCCTCTTCTCGCCTGCTGTTGCCTGTTCTGTGGTTTTCATCGTGGTCAGTTCAAAGAGGCTGATTCCTTGGAGCAAGCCCAGTAGGGAGAGACTGACACCCTGGTGGTGTTATACATGGCAGTGGCTTCCACCCCATCGGGACATGCATGCCACCACTAACTGCTCAGCGCGGGCCAGAAACCACGGTGCTATAAAAGAAATCGAAGCCCAGGTCCCTGGCCTGCACACACTCCCTCTAACTGGGAGGACAGAGATCGCACAGCATTTAGAAAGCACTGCCTTTCTGAGCAAGGTACTTTGCTAAGCACTTTACCCCTATGCTTCTCATCCAAACCTTTAAGTGGATATAATCAGTCCCACTTCACAGATGAGGATACTGAGGCCCAGAGAGTTTGTCATTTGTCCAAGGCCACGAAGATAGTAAGTGGTGCACCCTGAGGAAGCTTTGACACTGTACTAAGATTGTTCGTCCTGTGCCCACCTCCTCCTCCAGACGCCGAGCTCCTTGGGGCATGAGCTGTGTCTGTTCATCCCAGTGACTGGCAGAGGCCCCTCTTAAGATGCTGGCCAATGATGCCCGGCCGGTGTGGCTCTGTGGATTGAGCATCATCCCATGGACTGAGAGGTCCCAGTTTGATTCCCAGTCAGGGCACATGCCTGGGTTGCAGGCTTGATCCTCAGTAGGGGGCGTGCAGGAGGCAGCTGATCGATGTTTCTCTTTCACATTGATGTTTCTATCTCTCTCTCCCTTCTTCTCTCTAAAAGAAAAAAAAAATCAATAAAAACATATTTTTAAAAAAGATGCTGGCCAATGAGACAGCTCATTTTGTATCTCAAACGCCTCCCAGTCTCTACCCCACTAACTTCCCCCTTCTAGCCACCTCCCAGAAGGACTTTTCCCTCCCTGACCTCCCTGCCAGCAATTCAGGGGCCTCTCTGCACTGCCAGGCTGTTGAGGCAAGTGAGGGCTAGACTGGGGCCTGGGGCTCCTGGCCAAGCTCCTGGACCTGTCTCCCCAGACAGAGGGGGTGGTCCTTGGCATTCAGGACCCTGGGCCCTCACCTGCCAGCAGGGCCTGGCTGCTCAGCCCGCCAAGAGGCTGCACCGCTCACGGCTGCCAGTGGAGACGGAGCCCGGGAGGCCTGGTCAGCGCTGCCTTGGGGTTGAGAAATGTGCTGGCTCCAGCCTGGCTCCTCCGTCTGAGAAATCAGGGGAACCTGACCCAACAGCCCAGTGTTTGTTTCTGCAGTGTCTGGAGCAGCTGTACAAATCAGGCCTGCCTGAAAGAGCCCGGGCCCGGGAAAAAGCAGCCTGTTCCTTCCCCCTCCCCCTCCCTCAGTCCATGTTCATGGACTGCAGCCGGGGGAAGCATTCTGCGTTCTGCTGGGGCCAGGACTAACGTGAGGGCCTCATATCTGTGCAAGGTTTGGGGTGTCATGGAGAATCCAAGTATGTCTGGCTTGAGGAGCACCCCCTCAGAAGACAGACAGGCCTGGTTTGGATTCCAGGTCTGCCACTTACCAGCTGTGTGGCCTTGGGCAAGTCACTTAACTTCTCTGAGCCTGCTTCTTTAATTGCCAAGTGGGATAATAGGGATACCTTATATTTTGTTGTAAAGATAGATTCACTGAAATAATAAATTTAAATCACCTGGCACATAGTAGATGCTTAATAAAGGTATTCCTTTCTCCTTTCTCACCATGCCAAGGTTTCCTACGTTTCTTTCGCTCTCTCACCTGTATCCATAACACACAGAGAACCCAGAGCTCTGATTTCTACGCCAACCACTGCCCAGCAATTTTGCTACATAGGTTTCTCAATAGCCTGGGCTGCCGCCCCTGGTCTCCCCAACATTGTCCCCAGCACACACATGTGAGGGAGGCGGCATTATGTAAATGTATAGGTTATTGTCGAGGAACAGCCCACTTGCAAATCCATGTATTAACTTATTCTGTTTATTCATCCATTTCTCCATTCATTCAAAAAACATTTATTCAACTTCTACTCTAGAAAAGGCCTTATTCTGGACCTCAGAAGTGCAGAGAAGAACAAGACAGTCCCTGCCCACAGTCTAGTAACAGGAAGAGACGGGCAAGTGGAGAGAGGTATGTTGAGAGACGTACAGAATTCTGGGACCCTTTAGAGATGAGGCTCCTTCCTAACTCGGTCTGGAGAAGCAAGGTGGGCTTCTCAGAAGAGATGATGCAGAGTATTGAAGGATAATTAGGTATTTTCTAGGCAGAAAATAAACATAAAGATGTTGGCTAAGAGAACATGCCCGTGTATTAGTTAGAATTTGCTAACTACTCTAACAAACGTCCCCCAAACACCAATGATTCCAAACAACAGAAGCACGTTTCTTGCTCGTGCGATGGTCCAGCGCTGGCGTTTCCAGCTGGGTGGTTCCAGATGGCCGTCTTCCATGCAACGAGTCAGGGACCCGGGCACCTGCCATCGGTGACTACCATCCTTTAGAGTCTCAGAATCTGTCGCTTCTAGCCAGGTCTCCAGGAGGAAAACGAAGTGGCTTTTGGCGAGTACACAGCAGTATTTCCGTCAACCGTGTGAGGAATTTCTAAGAGGTGGGGAAACTTGGGACAAAGTGATGCGACAGAGTGGCGAGGGACGTGGTTGTGCTGTGGGCGAGACCGGGCATCCGGCTGACATATGCCAGGCTCAGAGGCTTAGATTTCATCCTGACAGTAGTGCAGAATCATCAGAAAATTTGAAGCAGGGATGTGACGATCAGATTCTCTTTCCAGACCAATTGCTCCAGCTGCAGTGTGGAGGCTGGATTGGAGGGAGAGAGACTGGAGGTAGTGGAGCCTGGCAGAAAAGTATTCTTCTAATCCAGACCATTTTCCCGGAAGGGTAGGTGAGCACTGGGGATTGGAAAGGAGGGGGATTGAAAGTGGTCCTAGGAGGTCTGCATTGTGGCAAAGCCTCAAATATCAGATAGCCTTTGGGTCCACGTCTAGTTCAATGGCTAATTGAAGCTCACGCTCATGACATGACTGTCAGTACCAGAGCAGCCAACCTGAGCCCTGCACAAGCCTGACTCCCATCTACTAGGGACCTGGTCAGTAGACTCAGTCGGTGCATTTGCTTCTGGAGAAATCAGCCATGTTTGTGTTGTTCTCTGAACATCTCTTTCTTTCTGTGTCCCACTCTGTTCTCTATGTCTGTCTCCCCCTAGAGAGCAAGGACTTGCCCCTGAGCACCAGTGGGAAGACAGAGATGTCCTCACCCTTGGAAAGGGGCTCTGGGTGTGCGGCTCTCTATGGTTACCATCTTCCAGAAGGCCCCACCTGTAACTCAGGGGCAGATCACCCAGGAAGGGGCTGCTGGCCACCGGTCTTGAGCCAGAAAGCTGCCAACTTGCTTCACACTAGCAGAGAGAAGAGATTCAAGTCCCTGCAAGCAGTTCTTTTCTTGGAATCGCAGGTGCTGCGTTCTGCCATCTTTAAGTTTTCTCTCACTGACGCCGAGGGATGCTGGGACTTCGGGCTGCCTCACACCTTAGGTTAATGTACAAGACCTGATCAGTCCAGGTCCACTTGGTGCAGACCCACACCTCATAATGTGATCATGGGTTCCCCTTAAAAGAAGGGGGCATCAGCGCTGGAAGCTGGGAATCTTCAGGTGGACCACCGTGTCGCCCCTCAGTTCTAAGTGAAGACTTCTGTGAAGCAGCCAGTAAAAGTCCCTCTGGCCCTTTATTTTTTTTCTTCTTCATCCATGAGTTGGGGTTTGGTGTCCTAGTCACATGAAGGGCCAGAAGCTTCTATCGGGCCCAACCTCTAGTCTCTGTGTCCCATGGCTACTGGCCTCCACTTTCAGCCTCGGTACACCTCTCTTCACCCCCCATTTACCTCTGTGTTTGGGAACCCCTGACACCTTTCCCCTCCCAGCCCATCCTGCAGTGCAGACCCGCACAAGGTGGTTTGGGATCATTTGCAGCTACTAGGAGTTTTGTGAGTTCCCAGGTGCGTCTCAGGCTAGGCTAGCGTACTGGCTCGTATTTCGCATTGCTGACGGCGGACGCTCAGCCAGCAGTTACCGAGCGCTCACGATGTGCTAAACGTTCTACATGTGTCATCTTCTTAAATCCCCAGAATGACCCTGCGAGGTGCCTCTTGTTACACCACTTGAAATGGACACTTACAGGATTGTCTGCCTCAAACCCCTTTTTTCAGAAATCCCTCCCACAAATCCATTTGGTTTCAGCAGAAGCGACTAGATTTCTATGTGACCTCACACCTTGGGCCCCCACGTGATTGATCCCGGGGTGAGCACCTAACAAAGGTTGAGCCAGTCATTCTCCTCCCTGGGAAGTTGGTACTGGTGGGTCTGAAAGGAGATCCGCTTCTCTCTGCGTGTCTGAACGGTAACAAGTGAAAGAAAGAGACCTTCGTAGCCATCTGTTCCACCACGTGAACCCAGCAAGCTTTGGGCTTGAGAGAGCAGAGTCTGGAGGCGGTAATGTGCTGGAGTGAGACAGGTCTGGTGGAATAAGACCGAGCAGAGTTTGAGGCCTCACTTTGCCAATTACTAGCCATGTGGTTTGGACCATGAATACTAATACAATGTTATCTGACACTTCCTGGGTCCTTACTCTGTACCAGGCACTGTTCCAGGTGCTTTATATGCAGGTTGATACGCTTACACATCTGTCCTCACAAACCTCGGGTATTTTCCATGATCGTCCCTAGTTTTCACCCAGGAGTACACTAAGGCCCAGCACAATTAACAGTGTGCCCAAATCTACACGGTGGTTGAGAGCATCTCTGAGCCTTAACGGACTCATCTGAAAGCAGAGGGTGTTGGCCCTTGTGCAGAAAAGCGTTAACAGAGTGGGCTGAGACTGCTGTCCTGGGAAGGCCTGCTTGTAAGGTTGGCGGGGTCTGGTGGATTTCTGGAGGGGCCCCACCCTTCCTCCATAAGGGTGGCTCTCTGTGCCTAACACGTGCAGACAGTACGGCTCTAGCTCGAGGACTCCTGACGCAGCCCCACGTCAGCCTTGTTGTACGAAAAAGAAGATGAAGTGGGTGCCCTGCTTTGAGGAGGGTTTGGTCACCGAGCAATCCTCTGAAACGGTCAGACCCTCTGCGACCAGGCGCACATGGTGGCACCGCCGGCACAGCCCCAGGTGAGGCCCCGGGAGCCCTTCCATCGCCACCACCGTTACTCTTTGTACCCCCCTGCCCAGTTGCACATTAAGACCGGCATCCTATGTAGAATGGCAAAATATTTCTAGATATTTTATCAACAAAGGAAGTATTCATTTCGAGACGCTTTCCAGTTTTAAATAAGGATGTGCGTGGGGACGACACTTTCCGTTGCTGTATTTTTAGGTCGATCCTCTGGGAAACTGACTGCCACCGGCCCGCTGATGAGGACGTGGCGAAAACAAACCCACATCGGGGTAGGGCCTCAGTGTCTCCTACCTCCTGCGGCAGTGGGGAAGGTGGAGGCTCAGAGGGCAGCGGCTTCCTGGGTGTATCACAGGAGGCCCTGGCAGAGCGGCCTCCCACTGCCACCCTCCTCCACCTGTCCCGGGAGAGCCAGGTGACCCCACACTGACCAGCCTTGTGTGTGATCAGGGAGATGGAGCAGGAAGTGGGGAAATCGTGCGGAAAGTGCCCAATGGTCGGGATCCCTGCTACAAATTGGCAACAGGGTGCAAACTTCCAATCCCATCTAAGACCTAGTTGGCAGCCCAGGGAAGACTGATTTGAACTCGGCAGGGCTGCGGGGAAGGAGGAGAGATGACTAACGTCCTCTAGCCCACTGGCCGTCATCTGTGTGTGCAGGTAACTGAGGCCAGGCTGTAAGTGCCAGTCAAGAAAGAAAGAAAGAACCCATAAAGCAGGCAATTGAATTCAAAAACACCATTTAGGCTTTAAAACTTCTAAACGGTTCAGGGCAAACTGGAACTTGGGGCTTAAGTTGCCCGTCTCATAACTCGGTCATCTGGAACGGCATTTCCCAAAGCAGAGCTACCGTAAATGTTCCAGGAAGGACGGTTGCTCCGGCCAGTAAGTTTAGGTAAGGTGTTAGTCAACCAAGTTCAATGGGTGTCTTTACTTCCAGGCTTGTCAGAGCTTGCTCATGTCCATTGTGAAACTCCAAGAGAAGATCCTAGTGTAGTATAGAATACCCACACATAGACACATACACCTGTATCTGTGATGTATATCTACATAAATACCGATAGCACTTTATATTATAGTACACTGCATTGCCCAGACTTCTGCACCTGAAGACCCCTTTTCCCACTTAGTGTCCTATGGGACCATCACTTCAGGGTCTACTTTTGGAAACACAGCTCTGAATCGTGTTATCCCTCCCCTAGGCCTAAGAGAACATGGGAGGACAAAAAGATAGTTCTGTGAGGAGAAAGGGAAGGCTAGACGGACAGGAGTGAGCCAGCCCAGTTTTCTGGGCCAAGTGGCTAGGTCGTGAGCTAAGGGATGCAAATGTAGGGCTCAGCAAAGATGATGTGTTGGCTTCTGGTCCTCTGGGAATTCTCCAAACCTGGCATGTTGAGGTCCAAGACTCACACCCAAGCACCACACTTGTGAAGGGACATTGTGGCACTGATGTCAAGCCACGGATGGCCCTGAGCAATTGTAGAGACACAGGGATGTTTGGCCTGAAGAAAAGATGACCCAGGAAACCATTAGCACTGTCCACAGTCGTCCAAAGTCCCCTCTGTGGAAGGAGGCTCACCATTTCCTCATGACCCCAAGGGAGGGACATCACCAGGACCAAGGGATGGACGTCTCAGAGAGGCAGAGTTCAACACCACTCAAAGGAGAGCTCTCCAGGGGTCTTCACTCTCCATCAGGCCATGGGCTGGTCGCTCACCATCCCACGGATGCAGGGCTGATGACCCCCTGGGGGGAGCAAGGGTAAATTTCAACTCTAGATGAGAAGCGACTTTGAAGGTCTCTCTTAGGCCTGGGACTTTTGACTCGAGGGAGTGTGAATTTGTATTGACTGATGATGGCATTTTCCAGTCCCCTCACTCTCCACATTCAGTCCATCAGCCACTCCAAGACTTCTACTTACTAATGAATCTCAAATCCAGTCACTTCTCTCCACCTCCATGCCACTACCCTAGTCCAAGTGACCATATTTTCAACCCAGAGTCTGCAGTACTCTTAGCTGGTCTCTCTGCTTCTACTCTTGCCTTCCTTCAACCCATTCTTCACAGTGGTCAGTGAGTTAAGACTCTTGGAAAAGGGTAGACTTCTCACAGTGACCTACAAGGGCCTCCCTCAGCTGGCCTGAGCCCACTGGCCGGCCTCAAACACAGCGCGTTCTCACCACCTGTCATCTGAACTTGCTGTCCCCTCTGTTTGAAACACTCTTCACACGGCTGGCTCCTCTCATCCTTTGGGTTTTGCCCCAAATATCACCTCTTCACATAGGCTTCTGTGGTCATCCTAGCCGGATTAACAGCCTTCTGTCCCCATGGCCTCTACGCACTCTGCCTTTCTTAGCACTTTGTCTGTGTCCTTCCCAGCACTTAAAACAATCTGAAACACAGTTTTTAATTACTTATGACCTGACCTGTCTCTCCCATTTCCATCCCTCCCGTTTCCATCTAAAACGTGGGCTCCCTGGGCGCACAGACTTGGTTTTGTTCACGCTGTATTTTCAGCTGGAGCAGCACTGGGCAGATAGTAGGGACTAACAAATATTGGTTGAAGTGAAAAATTAATGAATGACCACTTTCTGTTTATGTGAGGTGGTGGTGTCAGGAAAGGGGGTTCTTTCGGATGATCACCTTTGGTGAAGAGTGTAAGCCACACGGAATTCCACTGAGCTCCCGTCTCCACAATTCCCACAGTGGGCTGGACCCACAATGACTCCCCCACCCGCGCCGACACTTCGAGGCTTAGCCAGCCCCACCCAGTAACACTCCAGGGAGGGAGCCACGGTCCGTGTAAGTTCTGGAGTGTTTCATCAGGCCTGCACTGGGGGACAAAATCCTTTCCTAAGTGTAAGAATTGCTCAATGCAGTGTTAGGAAATCTCCCTCCCCGAGGGCTTTTTCAGCAGAGATTCTCATTCTGGGGTTGTTTTGAACAGACTTCCGTCTGGAGATGGAGAGTGAGACAAACTTGGGACTTAGATGACCTCAGGAGTTCCTTGGCGAGCCTGACGGCTCCATTCTGGTTGGACCCGGAGCTGCACTGCTGGGTTCTCCCTGTCTCCTACATTATCTGCTTTGACTTCTTCCTCTCCACCTGGGCTGTGGATGTGCCAGGGAACTGTGCACTGAGTCTGCAGCTTTGATTAAGCAGCTTTGATCTCTGTGGAGCATCTCCGAATAATATCTGTGCTCTCAGCATCTGTGCCAATTCCTGAAATAGTTTAGCCCCGTCAAGCAGGAGGGGGGCTGGATTGCAAAGTATATTATTTGAGAGATTTAAAAAGAAAAGGCAGCTGCAAACAGTCAGGGATGTGTGTGTGTGTGTGTGTGTGTGTGTGTGTGTGTGTGCGCGCGCATACTCATGCTAACGTGGGCACCAACACCCTGGGAAATGATTACCACACTGTCAGCGTGCACCAGTCCTGTGTTCACAGTGGATGCCTGCTGCGAGAGTGGGCAGCTTGCAACAGTCAGCTCCTCCAGTCAAGTGGCAGTCCTGTAGTGGAAACAGAAACATCAAAGGCCTTTGCTTCTATTTACTTGGCTTTTGCTTGTTCCCATGAAGACATTTGGAGACTGTGTGCCAGGTTGCATTCCGCATGGCTGTCCATCTGCTGTGGGCCGTGGGTGTGCATGAGAGGGGCTCACCACGGTTTTGAGATATTGATTCTATATGCACTTACGTGTATGCTAGAGGATGGCTGTGTCAGTGCTTCTAACTATGCATGTTCGATTTAGGCACAGGCTTACCATGAAATTGGCATTTAACCACCTCCGTGTAGTCAAACACTTACGTGTCTGAGTGTTGGTAGACAGGTACCTTGTGTGTGTGCACTGTGATGCCTCCATACATGGGCTCTTCCATTGCAGGGATGAGCATGTTGATGCCTGGGGATGCGTGTGTACACACACACCCACAGATTGGTGTGTGCACACACACACGTGCACAAGGCTTTCTCTCTGTGGGTTGTGCTGGCCTAGAGGAGGTTGGTGTTTGCACACAGCAGAAGGATGTGCGTGTGCTTGCATTTGCACGGGATGCACTCCGGAAATGGATGCTGGGGTAAAGATGTTTGACCTCGGGGCATTTTGAACTGTAAGTCATTATTGTCTCCCCTTTGGTGCCCACCCCCTGGGAGCCTGTCCTTGTCTATAACTCCTCCACATTCACAAGTGGAAGAAAAACATCTTTATTTGGGACCTTTGTTCCTCCATAGGAGGCATTCCTCAGCGCTGGGTGTTACTGCAAGAAGCCTTTGTTCTTACAGTGGCCACAGGCCAGTGGATATGCATGTATGCATCTAATATAACCCCTTGTGATGAAGGCCTTTGTACTGAAGCTGAGGGGATGGGAGCCGGGAAGCAGACTGTGGTCTTACATTCCTTCTGATCCAGCCATTCATGTGGGTTCTTTTGTCGGGGGGATCCTCCAGCTGCGGGTCACAGCACAGCCGCAGAAGCCAGACCCTTGCTGGCACCCTGAGAATAAAGCCCTGGAAAAGAGTAGTCTGTTTTCTAGGCCGTTAAGGGGTCTGAGTGTGCAGGAAGAGGTCTAGAGCTGGCTGCCATGTGGACCTCAGCTTGTTGGATTTCAAGCTAAGAAGAAAGTAGGTAGCAGAGGTGGGACCTGAAATATCCCAAATCAGGACAGGTGGGCCATCAGGCCAGGGCAGGCTACAATCAGCACTACGAGATGAACCAGTGTGTGGCATTATGTGTGGCCCAGGCGGGGCCTTGACTGAAGGTCACATCCGATATTCCTCCCTGGTGGCTGCCGGGAGCACTGTCTTGAAAAGAATCCTTAGGCCAAGTACGTTATTATGGGCAAGATGAGGGTGTATTCGTTTCCTGTTGCTGCTTTAATACATTACAGAAATTTGGTGTCTCAACAGCACAAATTTATTCTCTTCCAATTATGGAGGTCAGAAGTTCAACATAGGTCTCCCTGGGCTAAAAATCAAGGTGTTAGAAAGGCTGCATTCCTTCTGGAGGCTCTAGGGGAGAATCCCTCTCCTTGCCCTTTTCCGACTCTAGAGGCTGATTGCATTCCTCGGTTTGTGGCCCCTTCCTCCATCTCCAGAGCCAGCAACGGCCAGGCCAGTCTTTCCCACCCTGCCTCTCTCTGACACTGACTCCCCTGCTCCCCTCTCGGACTTTAAGGACCTTTGTCCTTACATTGGGTACACCTCCCCAGTATCATCTCCCTATCTCAAGACCCTTAAGTGAATCACATCTGCAAAGTCCTTTTGCCAGGACACATAACATATTTACAGATTTCAAGCTATAGGATGTGACAGCTTTAGGGGGCATCATTCTGCCTCCTGTGCCACAGAAGGGACAGATTAGTGATGTCTGCCACGGTCCTGGGGCGAGTTTGGGGTGCTAAGAGGGCCAGACGTTCACCCTCCCTAGTCCGGCAGCTAACTACAGGTAGAGTTGGATAAGGGACATCAACAGGCTGGGGAAGGATGAGAAGGGAAGGAAACTAACATTTATTGAGCCTTTACTGTGTGCCAGACACTTGCTATATGACTCAGAGGCACAGCTCATTTCATTATCCCCGCAACTCTGGGCGGAAAAGTAACTGGTATTTTATGGTGGAGAAAACCGAAACCCAGATAGGTGATGGGACTCATCCCAAGTCACCCAGCTGGTAAAAGACAAGGTAGGAATGCAAAACCGAGTCCGACTCCAGAGTGACACCATGGCTGAGGCAGAGAACAGGGGCAGCTCTGGCACGACCGTGGTGTCCTTCAAAGTCGAGCTGGTGGCCGGGGCCGTGGTGCTGCACTGGATCGATGCCAGCGCCTGACACCGAGCTTTCCTCTGGAGCCCTGCCCGCCTCGCGGATCATCCCCTGGCTTTGCAAGTGGGGTTGAGTGAGAGGCCAGGGCTGGGGGCTTCAGCCCCATCAGCAGAAATGCTAATGGCCTCCCTGGCAAATGTCAGAAAATGCACGCCCAGCATCTCTGAGTGTGACTGTATGCAAACGTGGTTGGCGTTCCAATCGTCTTTCATGACCAAAATTGCGACATTGCGGGGCTGCCGAGCGAAGCTGGCTAAGAAAGAAAGGAGGTGGGGGTGGGAGCTCTGCTGCTTTTAGTGCAGATATTCTAATCAGCACATCAGGGGTGTTTGAGAGGGGGCAGGACAGGCCGGCAGGCCGGCTTCCTCCTGCTTTTTGTCTTTTGTGCAGACAAGCGTTGGGCAGCCCCACGTGGCGGGCAATGATGTGGATTTACGACTGCGTCTGAGCTGAGGTCCTGCAGCGCCGCATGCCACGTGCCCCAAACTGCTGGAGGTCAGAGGTCAGAGGGAGGAGGCGCTCAGAGGAGTTAGGGTGCCGAGCCTGGAGAGCTTCCCAGGGTGGGGTTATGACGGAGTGTATTTCCGGGTGAGGCTGCAGGCGGAGACAGCTGCTAGTGTATACGTATTTAGAGGGACTCACACAACACTTTTCAAATAGCAGCTCCATTCCAGGTACTATGCTAGGGGCTATCAATAGAAAACTCTTAATCTTAACAACACCACGAGGTAGATAGTATTGATTTCCCTGGTTTACAGACATGAAAGATGAGGCTCAAAGAGGATAAAAAGTCACACAACTGGAGTGTGGCAGAGCCAGGACTTGAACTCGGGTCTGACCTGCCCTGCAGCCCACGTCTCCTCAGGCCCGGCAGACCCTCCTCACCCGGCCTCCAGAATTCCTGAAGGTTCTGCTGAGGGAGCACAGCCCTGCCAACGCCTCGATTCCAGGCGTCTGACCTACAGAGCTCTGTGACAGTAAATGTCTGCTGTTTTAAGTCGCCCTCCATTCAGCAGCCCTGGGAAGTTAATACACCCGCGCGACCCAGAACGTTCATGCCTCGGTACTGAACCAAGAGAAAGGAACACATGGACTCACACAAAAGACTTGTTCACGTATGATCCGAGCAGCTTTTTCTGTGATACCCCCACACTAGAAACAACCCTAATGCCCCCCAGCAAGGAAATGCACACTGTGGTATCGTCAGACAATGGAATACGACCCAGTAATGAAGAGGAATGAACTGCTGGTACACGCGTGAGTGAGTCTCAGAAAACATCACGTTGAGTGATAAAAGACAAACAAAACGACTACACACAGAACGATTCCATCTGTATAAAAATGCTAAAAAAAAAAAAAAAAAAAAGAAAGACACATGTAATCGTTAGTGACCGAAAGCAGAAAGTGGAGCTTTGGAGTTGATGGAAACATCTAGATCTTGACGGTGGTGGTGGTTACAGAAGTGTCGCACTTATAAAGCTATAGAACTGGGCAATTCAGAGGGTGCGTTTTATTCTACATAAATTATTTCTCAGTACAGTTAGCCTAAGAGGGAGAGCCATTTGCTCAGGGTCACACCGTCCTGATGGCCAAGGCAGACCCTGTTCCCTTTGTCCGAGTCTTCGTTCAAAGGAGCTCTTGGGAGGAGGGGAGCCCATCCTGCCAGGGCTGCCGTGCAGAGCCTCTTGGCACACTCAGAGAGCCCTTCTCTGGAAGGCATTCTTCACAGCTCATCTCCAGGGAGATGTCTTTTCTCAAGGGTCCTATAAGAGCACAGAGATTAAGTAAGAGCCTGACTCAAGCGTTTCCAACCTGGGAGGCCCCACGGGAAGAAGAGCGGCCCAGGTGCCCCTCCCTGTGGGAGAGAGGGGCTGGCACTCTGGGACCGGTGATGCTCCATGGGACCCACAATGTGGCACATGCACAGGACAGGCTCAGGGCACGTTCTCCACTACATACCCCCACAGGCCACAGTGACTGCAGGCCCGCACACGCGTGAGCTCCTACTAAAGAGAGTGTCTTGGGGAGGCAGCACGAACCCCCTTTCACCTCTGCTTACTGGGCCTCAATTTCCCCGTCTGCAAAGGGAGTGCACCATGCTTGCTTTGAAATTGCATCGTGAGAAATCATTAATATACTGTATGGGAAGCACTTAGCACAGTGGGGCACGAGGTAACAGCTCCATGCGTGGGGACTTGGTCTGTCATTTGAATCATTATCACCAGTCCGGCTCCATTGAAGAGCCTGTGGGTGATCCAAGTGCAAAATTGAGGCCAGTGAACCAGCTGGTCACCCACTTTGGCCTTCATCACCAAGTCAGGGCAGATGGCAGCCTTGACAGATGGCATCTGTTTCTCAAAACCTCTTCTGGCAAGATGAACAGAAAGTGTAACAGGATATGCTTTCTTTCTGACCCAGAAGCGTGAGCATCTAGTTAGCCAGATCCTCGAGGACCTTGAGTGCCAGGGCAAGGAGTTCACACTGTCTCGAGATGGCAGAACGTAGCGTGTCCTGTAAGGAGTGAGCTGACAAAGGTGAATCTGGGATATTAACCAGGGGAATGTCTGCAGGGTGCTGACAGCGCAGGTCAAGGACCGTCGGCCAGCGAGTGTGCCTGGGCAGTTCTGGGAGTCCACCGTGATATGCAATGAGAAAGCGAGGCTTCCCCTTGACCTGGGGCATCCTTGATTGGACGGGCGTGGGTTTGTGGACGGAAATATTGGTTTTCACATCCTTTTCTCTCTTAACTTCCCGAGTAATACATGTATAAACCAATCAATAGAGTGGAAGTAGGCGTGATACAAAGCAAAAGCGTGGTTTCAACCTCTGTGCCTGCCCGAATGCCCCTCCCTCCCTGGCAGGAGGTGACAGTGGGTCGCAGCTCCCGTGTTGACGAGCATAAATGTCCTATACGACTACAGAGCTGTTTTCGCGTACAGGGAACCATCCCATACATAGCGTTCTCCACCTTGCTTTTCCACTTGACAGCTTTCCGTGGCAGTCCATATAAATTCACTTCTCCTTTCTAATGGAGGCAGAGTATAGAATACTTCACAGGGACTATAATTTCCATAATTAGCTCCTTGTTGATGGATATTTAGGTTGTTTCCAACTTTTTTTTTTTTTTTTGAGACTACAAGACATTGATTTTTTTATTTGCAAAGATCCGAAGAAGGCAGGAGGCTGCCTAGCACTGAACCCTAGCTCTGCACAGGCAGGTTCTCAGCCGCCATCCTTTTTCCGTGCTCCCCTTAAGGTTCCCCCTCATCTCAGCGTCTCTTGCCCTCAGCTTTAATAACATGCGACACTTGGCACAAGGACGCGGAGCCGTGGAGGAGCTCCGCTCTGTCTCTGATGCGCTGTGTTTCTTTAAGTGCTCTTGTTAATGTTTCATGATGGATGGCGGTGAAACCTGGGAGATGTACCAGCCAGGATTCTTAGAGTATCTGCTCACACTAACTTAATGTGCTCATTTATTCAGTGTGACAGTGCGGGGAAAGGAGCACTGGGGAAAGGAGCACTGTGGACGCACAGGCAAGCTTCAGGGAGGGTAGAAGGGGACAGGACGGGGAGACCGACATTTACCAGCCGCTACTAACAGCCTGGCGTTTTACATCCACGCACTCACGAGTGCTCCTCATGCAGCCAGGGCGTGGCTACTAACGTCCTCATTTTTCAGATGAGAAAACTGAGGTAGAGGCACTTGCCCAAAGTCATGCACACAGGCAGGGCTGGGATTCCAACCCAGACATGCCCGGCATCGTAACTCATGCTCTTCCCATCCAGCGGTGCCGCCCTGGTTGCTGTGTCATTGGAAGATGCAGGAGAAAAAGAGGAATGGCCAGAACAACTAGTTAATATTTACTGGGTGCTTACCAGGTGCCAGGCACCATGCTAAGCTCATGATGCTTATGAACGTATGTATAATCCTGTGAGGTAGCAAACCACTGTTGTGCCCAATTTACAGACAAGGAACACAGGCTTATGTAACTTGCTCGTGGTAGCACCATCCTAGCTGGCAGAGCTGGGACTTGAACCTGAACACAGACTTCAGAGCCCCTCACTTGGCGGGGCCATTCCACTTTCCACCTCTTGCCTGGATGACCCGACAGGATGGACCATTAGGGTTGACTGCGAAGACCAAACAGCAGCCTGGCATGCCTCTGGGCCCTGGTCGGGGAAGGCGGATTGTCCAGCTGCTCCTTGTTCGCCAAGGAGTCAGGATTCTGATGGGGCAGGGGCGTCACTCGCAGGGCATTTGCCTTGGGAAGACCTGCCTGCGCGGGGGCTCAGCAGCAGCATTTGATTCTGCTGCACTAAAGTTATCTTACATCACAGCTTCAAGCTAAGTTTCTCTCCAAAGAGCCAACAGAAATGACAAAACGCAGAGCGCTGAGTGACAGTGCATGGCGACCTCCATTTCCAGGGAGAATGGCTGTAGGAGGAGCTCCAGGGTCAGTTGTCAGCAGCGAAGGCCGGTCCCGTCTCACGAGGGAATCCCTCCCACTTGTTTCCCTGGAGCTTCATGCTGCACTGGACTCTCCCGCTCAGCATTCGTTTGGCAGCGAGCGGGGCCAGCAAATGCAAAACCCCTGAGAGCGGAGGCAGGTTGGTGTGTCTGAGGGACAGAAAGGAGGCCACCTGTGGTGAAGTACTATGAGTGAGGGGGAGATGCAGACGTGAGGTGGAGGAGGGGCCCCCAGAGCCAGATCATGCTGAGAGGTGCGGGCCATGTTGAAGCTTTGGATCTCTCTCCATGTTTGAAGGGAAGACGTTGGGGAGGGTTTGGAGGAGGGGAGTGATTTGATCTCATTTATATTTTACATCCCTCTGGCTGCTGAGGAGTGAGTGGATGAGTGTGGACCCTTGTTAGGGGCTCCTCAATGTGGCCCAGAGACCTGACCACACCCACATCACCAGGAGCGTGCTAGAAATGCAGACCCTCAGGCTTCCCCCCACATCTGCAGGCTCAGCTCTGCAGCCGGCACTGAGAGCGATGATGGTCGCTTGGTTAAGGCGGTGACAGTGGACAGTGGAGAAGCTGAGAAGTGACCAGGTTCCGGATCATTTTAAGGGCAGGGCTGACGTGTGTGGATGTGGGTGTGAGAGACAGAAGCATGAGGTCTCTCGGGGGGCTCTCAGCCTGCGCAGCTGGGTGAATGGAGATGCCCTTTGCTCAGATGGAGAACACTGTGGAGGGAAGGCCTGTGGGGGAGGGGAGACGCCCCCTAGACAGCCAAGTGGTGCTGCAGAGGGGAAGTCAGCTCTGCACACCGAGCTGCGGGGAGAGGTCTGGGCTGGGGATGTACATCTAAGTGTAAACACCCATGGGCACTTCTCACGAGTGTGAGTAGAGAAAAGTAAGGCTGAGGTCTCAACCTGGCCTTCCGATATTTAGAGCTGGAAAAAGCAGGGGCGTCTAGGGTAGATTAGGAAGGCTGCCGTGACGGCCACTCCTTTTTGAGCATCTAATTTATGGCAAGCACACACATATGTTTTTTTTGTTTGTACTTCTCAGTACCACTGAGCAGGTAGAACTTATTTTGCTCATTTACTACATTAAAAAAAATAAAGTCTGTGGTTCAGAATGGGTAGTATATAGCTGAGGATTTGAACTCAAGACAACTTTCAACACCTGTGTTCTTTGCTCATGCCGCATTCTGGGCCTCATCTTCCAGTGGGCTCGGTACATTAGGGAAAGGTGAGTATATCTCAGTCATTGCCCGTTTCCCACCGTCCTGTGCTGCCCACTTCCTAGGGCTCTCTGAAAGCACCTGGCCTGTATCCTGAGGGCCAGGAACATACGGGTTAGTGATGGCAGAAAGGGTAGACCAGATGGGGAGGGCTTTGAGTGAGAGACGGTGCAATGTCCCTCACCCACCATACAAGGCTCATCTGATGCCCAGGGGCTCCAGAGCCCTGTGCATGCAGTAAGTGGATCGGGGGGGCTTGAAGAAGATCTGGGTGTCCCTAGAGAATGAGATAAACAATAGGTCCAGATAGCAAGACTTCACCAGGAAGAAGAGCCTGGGGTGACAGAGGGGAGCCCATTTCTAGACATATTATCAAATCAGAGACAGGGCACAGGGAGATAGAAAAGCAGTGTGTTAGACTTGGGGCACAGGTGGGAATTGGGCTGGGGACCTCAGTATAAGATCAGGTATTATTAACAATGAAGGCTACTATTTATCCAGCGCTGCACTAAGGACTTCTGTATGTACTACTGACATTTAGTCCTGAACAATAATAGCTGTTTCTCTGTGCTAGGCTTTCCACATTTATGAAGTCACTTAATTCTCACAACAACTCCATGAGTCAGGTACTATTATTATTTCATTTTACAACTTAAGAAACTGAAACACAGTGAGGTGAAGTAACTTGCCTAAAGTCACACAGCTAATAAGTGGCAGAACCAGTATTTGAACTCAGGCTGTCTGACTCCAGAGTTTAGGCATTTAACTATTATTCTACTGTGAGCAATTTATACATAGAAATTAATTTAATCATCTTAACAACTATATTAGCTCCATTATTATCTCTACCTTACAGATGAGGAAAATGAGTCTTAGAAGGCTATATGATTTATTCAAGGTCACACACCTGGAAGGCAGGGGGAGCTACATTACAGACACCAAAGTCCAAACTCGGAACCACCAACCATAGCACCAGATCCATGCCACCTGGTCAAAGGTAGAGCTGGCAAAGAGGGTGCTTCGCGTCGAGCCCTTTGAGTGTGGAAGTTGGCACCTTAACTCCCTTACTGAGGATCGGATGGGCTCTGGGCCTGGCTGAACCCAGCAGTGTGCAGGAGTGGCCTCTTGCTGGCTGGCAAGAGCTAATTGCATGCATTTCTTCCCAACTCTGCATTCACTGACATCACACTGGTTGCTTGAAATCAGCTAAAGTGAGAATGTTCACACCATGGAAATCAGCAAGAGCTGCAAATCAGGGTGTATTTTTTCCCCAGAGAGCTGACGCTCCACTGGTTAGACTTGAGCTGACGTTCCGAACCAAGTGTGCCTCATTGGGGCCAGAGGAAGGTTGTGGAGTCAGGAAACCTGGCACATTTATTTCTCCCCTAGTCCTTGGGGAGGTGGGAATCAGCAAAAGCATTCTACAAAAGCATGCTGAGCAGCTCAAGTGTGCTCTGTTGTCACAACATTGGGCCCTGGAAATACATCGGTGACTTCAGTAGACATGTCCCTGATCTTGTGGCGCTGGCAGTCCAGTGGGGAAGACGGCAAGCAAAAAGGAAAATAAAGAAATGTGCGTGTGCAATTTCAAGTTGTGATATTGTGAAAGTAACTGGAGAATCTAGAAGTATAAGGAGTCAAGGACGGTGACTGGAAAGAGTTGGCATTTCAACCAGAGACCTCTGGGATGAAAAGGAGCCTGCGCGACCCAGGTAGAGGAAAGAAGGTGTGTGCAGGCCAAGTGCTGGGAGGAGCTTGGCAAATGTTGGAGGCCAGCTCAGGTGGAGTGAATGATGGGCAAGGGAGAGAGGAAGTATAAGATATGGCCAGATAGCGTGAGGCCCTGTGGACAATGGGAAGCTTTTGGAGAAGGGTGTTAGTGGGACTTGACCCAGGGGAGGGGACATGCTCCAGTTTCTGATATGAAAGATGACTTTGGCCTGTGTGTGGGAAGTGCACTGGGAGGAGAGTCGTCAGAACGAAAGCAGGGAGATCTCTTAGGAGGAAATTACAGGACTTCAAGCAAAAGATGATGGTGCCTTGGACTACATGGAGACACATTTGAGACATATTTAGAAGGTAGAATCAACAGCACAGCACTGATGGGTTGATCTGTACTGCAAGGCAAGAGGTTGGAATCTAAGGTGATTCCCTGGTCTAGAGCTCAGCGTTTTGGAGCTATGGAAGACCAGATGCCCAAGCCAGACTCCCTGAGTTCAGATCGTGACCCCACCACTTACTAGCAGTGTAGCCCTGAGCAAGTGATTCAGTTCCTGAGGACCTCAGTTTCCCCATCAGTAAAATGGAGTTCTTACTCCACAGGGTTCTTGTGAGGTTTCAGTGAGTTATTCTGTATAAAGTGCTTAGTATAATACCTAAGTATAGTGAGCACTACACAAAAAAGAATTATTATTATTATTATTATTAGTCTATTGATAATTTCTCTGCCTGCCATTGAGGAAGTGAGCCTTTCAAGGCACACAACGTCTGTTTGGAAAGAAAATGTTCTGGAGAGGAGTACCGCAGGCGCCCCTCTTTCTGTTTGTGTTCCCTTCCCCAGCATGAGCTGGGCAAGCAAAGCTGCTCAAAGTAAACACAGGTTCAGTGCCCCAGAAAATAGGAGGTTAGGCAGCACAGCAAAGGCTAGACAAACACCGCCGCTGGACAGCAGGAACAGGCTTGCTTTCTGCTGACCTCACCAGGCCACTGTGTCGCAGCGGCCGCCCCAGCAGGGCTGGACCTCCCCGGCGGGTGGGGCCTCCCTCGGGGAGCCCATCACCTGTGCTGTGAAGTCCCTTTCCTGGTGCGGCTTGGGATGACTCACCGCTATCACTCACCACTTCCTGGCCTGGACATTGTGATTCACAGGCTCGTGAACTTGACATCCAGGCGGTAGCAAGAGGTGGGGACCAGAAGAAGGCTGGTGGGCAGTGGGAGACAGTAATACTAGCTGTATGGAGAGTGATCGGAGGTCTGCAGGGCACTGGAGGGGAGGGGGAGGGAAGGCAAGCACATGGGGGAGGGGGCAGCAATCCCAACAGAAGCCAGAGATGGCCCAACCACCTCCAAGTTTAGACTCCTTGACTCAAGGTCTCAACCCTTCTGACCCCATGTCCTACCGGCCTGGAGAATTTGGACACAGTATATTATAAAAGTAATAGGTAACTCTGTTTTATTTCTGAATATAAAACTACAATATTAAATATAGTTTCTAAACCACATATGCCTGCCACTCTAAGAGTCAGATATGGTGTGGCCTCACGACAGGATGGAGAACTAACCTTCTAATTATAGTAGTAGTAATAATAATAATAGGCTTTTTCTGTGTAAACATGCTAACAATTGAGGGGAAATGAAGCTTTTGTGCTTTGTCACTCCTTTTTTAATTGTGGTAAAATATACATAACATGAAATTTACTATTTTAACCATTTTAAAAGTGGCAGTAAGTACCTTCACTTTCTTACATAACCATCGGCACCATCCATCTCCAGGACTCTATTATCTTCTTAAACTGACACTCTGTATCCACTAAGCAATAACCTTTCTACCCCTACTTCACCCAGCCCCTGGCAAGCACCATGCTATTGTCTGTCTCTATTGACTCAGCGGCACTAGACACCTTGTATACGTGCAGTCGCACAGCATTTGTCCTCTGTGTCTGGCTTGTTTCACTTAGCACAATGTCTTCAAGGTGGATCCTTATTGTAGCCAGTGTCAGAACTGCATTCCTTCTTAGGGCTGAACAATGTCCCCTTGTGGATCTAGCACATTTTGTTCATCCATCCATCCGTATGAACGCTTGGGTAGCTTCCACTTTTCGTGTGCCACAGCAGTGTCACTGTGGATACTAGGTTTGAGGAAATGATTCAAAGACAAAAATAGCACAATAATAAGAGGCACAGGCACCTTCCTTTGGTATGGTGTTTTTAACTCATCAGAGGGCTCTTGAAACTAGGGTGTGAAGGTAAGAATAGGAGTCTGAAGGCTAGACAGGCCTGGGGTGTAATCTTGGCTTTGTCCCCTCACTCGCTGTATGATGGGAGACAAGTTCCTTAAATGTACTGTGTCTCAGTTCCTTAAATGATGCCCAGGATGGACAATTATTATGATATTAAATTAAGAGAACAAGTGTGAAAATGTTGAGCAGAATCTGATGCAGTACTCAATGGATGGCATTGTTCATTTTGTGTTACTTTATTGTATCCCTCCGATTCAAATGAGAATCTGTGGTGAGGTAGGACCCCTGACATTTCTTTCATATAAGGGATAAGGAGGCTAAGGCACTCAATGATTCATGGCAAAGGTCAGACTGGAACCCAGGTCTCCTGACTTTCAGGTGAGGGGGCATCAAGGAGCAAATCATATATTATTCAGTTTCCACTCTGCCCATGTTGACTCTGCATCACATTTTCTGCGTTGGAAACCCAGTATCTTTCACTCCAGACAATGTGTATGTGTGTAGAATATACTAAAGATTTGCTGGAGAGACAAAGAGGGGACATGTATTTCAGAAATACATGTATTTTCCTATTGAATGTTAGATTATGTATGTGTGATAAGTTGAAATAACAAAAGCTGATGTTTACAGGGTGCTCATTATATGGGAGACATTGTGCGAAGCACTTTATATATATTATTGATTTGATTGTCCCCACAATCCTATGAATTAGACACTGTTGATATGTCCAATTTACAAATCAAACAGAGGCTCAGAGAGGGTAAGAAACATGTTCAAGGTCACACAGCTGGGAAGCAGCAGAGCTAAGGAACTGAACTCGGGCACTGTGACTCCAGAGCTCTCATCCAGACCGCTCCTGTGGCCCCTTGCCTCCTACTCCCGATTGGTTTCAACTTGTTATTGAATTCACCAAATAGCGCCCCAGCCCCACTCCATCCTGGTAACACATTCTCTTTCTTCCCACTCTCATCTCTTATCTCCTTCCTTCCAGATGAGCGCGGGAAATCCAGTATTTTCTCCCCCTGTTATTCAGAACAGTTCAAGTGTCCCCAGCCCTTTGCTTCCAGCCTCCTCTTGTATCTCAGATGCCATCCAAGTTCTCAGCAGAACAAAAGGCCTCACATGTAATAACCTCCATGCACCTTTGATGGTAGGCGTATGGACTCAACTTGTAATACCATGTTTTCTACTGTAGGGCAGGGATGACAGGTGTGTGGCATGAGGCTGCCACTCCCCACTCCCATCCCCATGGTAGACATCACTAACTAATGACAGCACTCCTTCCTCGGAGCCCAGATGCAGCTTCGATTTCCACAGCACAGAGCTCCAGAAAGTCACTGCCAACTGATCTGGTCTGTTGTATGAAATGAAACCTCTTCCTTCCCTCCCACAGGGTAAGGCCATGACTGGACAGGAACAGGACCAGACCCCCCTTCAAGGGGGAAGGTAAACCCCAATCCCAGTCACTGGAGAAGAGCAGACTTGAAAGGGGGACCTTCAGCTGGCCCTTGGCTCCTTCTCTGGGCCTCGTTCTTTCAGCCTAGACTCTTTGGGTTGAAAGCTCTTTTGAGGGAGAGGAGATAGCTGACGCTTTGTCACATGGATCCAGGTCCCACAGCTGGGCATGGAGGCAGCTCCTGGGGACTCTAAACTGAAGACGAACCAGATTTGCCAGTTTCTTGGCACTGCCTGTGTTTGCCTGTTGCTGTCCCTGAGCCTTTAGCAGTCATGTTGCATGTCCCAGCCCAGTCATGACTGATCTGCAGGATATTAATGGTGAGTTCATGAGTCCAAGGTTAATTTAGAGCCATTTAGAGAAGCACCTCCTCCCCCAAGCCAATATGATGGTTACAAGTTTGACCAGAGAAATGCGTATCCCTCCCAGAACAAGAGAAATGTGTCTGACATCCATAGAGCTTCTGGCAAGCTTTGTGAAGGGGTGGGTTACGGAACTCGGAATCTCAGCAGAAACCGAGAGCTGGTATCACCCAAATCTTGAGCCTCGGCCTGCTTCAGTTTGAACCAATAGCTACGTTGGGAGAACTTCATGGTGCCAGGAAGCCCTTGCCATGGAAGAGAATGTTGATCCTCACCTGCTCAAGGAAAGAGAGGGAATGGATAAACATTCATTGAGCACCTACTATGTGCTTGCAATGTGTAAGACATATGTATATCCATTCTCATGTTCAACCTCAGAGCAGTTATAGGAGGGACAGATTATCTCCACCTCCCAGAAGATAACCCCATAACTCGGAGAAATTAAGGAACTTGCTGAAGTCCCATAGCTAGTGAGTAGCAGAACCAGGATTCAGACCTGGGTGTGGTGAAACATGCAAACCAAGGGGCATATCACCTGTGCTGTATTTCTGGGGTGTGGGGGTGGCTAGTCGGGGAGAGGCTGAACTAAAGGACTGAGCAGAGAGTAAGCCATTGTAAAGACTGACACCAAGGTAATAGAACAAAGATGACCTCTTAATACACCTGGGAGGGCGAGAGACATGGTTGCGGCCACTCCATGGAGAGCAGCTCCTACCCCATGGCTGCTGGACCATCTGGGCTGCAGATGACCAGCCGGGGTCCTCTTTTCCTCCCCAGCTCACCGTTACCCAGCATTTCCTTCGGGTCTCTGGAGCGGATGCTGTTCTGGGCTGAGAAGCAGATGGGGCATGGTGGAGAGGGTGGCTGCCAGACAACCCTGCTCCGGGCTTTCTATAGCTCACGAGCCTCTCCTTGTCCCCATGACAACTCCGTTTGGGAAGCCCCCCATGAAGAGCCTCGTGGCTGTTCTTTCGAAGGAGCTGGCTCTTCTGTAAACTGGAGATACCGATATTTACCTGGAAAGGTTGTTGCTCATATTAAAATCAATCTCTGTAAAAGCTGTAAGATGTTGTAGACACTCGGTCACCATTACTATTATTTTCCCTTGATTTCTGATTCATAAGATGCAGTGTTGAGGACAAACATATCTGAAACTTCTCACCTTAAAAAGAGGTTATCCTCTTCTCTGGGAAGAGCAGAAAAGCATGACACAATCAATTTCATAATGAAACATTGGCAGAGTGTTCTGATTACTGTTCTTATAAAGGACTTTTATAATCAACCAAACTATAAAATGTGGATACGATCGATTGCAACCATAACTGAAGGTTATCTCATTCTGCGATTATGATTCACAACCTAATTTCAAAGAATGGAATATCATCATTGCCACCCCATCATCATCATAACAACCTTCCATCTCAGGCCATTGGACCTTTCCCATTGCTACTGCCAGCTCCTTCACAGATTACAAGGAGGCATTCTAAACCCCCTTCTGCAAATAAATAAAACAGCTTGCAAGAGGTGAATAACTACGAGTTCAAATGGCAATGTTTCGGGGTCAGAATTGAGCCTGGTTCTCTCTGGATTGTCATGTGCTCTTTCCACTGTAGCTACCAAATTCCAGTGTGTCACATGGTTATTCACACTCCTCCTGTCAGGATTCTGAATGAGTTGGTCTGGTGGGGGGCCTAGCACATAGGAGGGAAGCCAGATTCCCTTCCATCAGTATCTGGGATGGCACAGAAAGGCCACAGTCAGCCTTTGCAGAAAATCGCTGTCCCTGCTGGTGCCATCAGTCCCTACTTGGCGAAGTGTTCTTTACAGCATCTCCTCCAGCAACTTGTATGTGGCAGAGAGTAACCACCACTCAAGTATCACTATCATCAGTGGAGATTTGGGGCAATGGCCTTGCACACAGGTGGCCTGAGCCCCGAATATTTACTTTTCCCCCCAACAGCCAAGCAAGCTCCCAGGCAGGTGTGGTGTCTCAATGTAGACTCAGTGGGCACCGATGGCTGGGTCTGAGATGCGCCTCTCTCCCTGTCCACACCGCTGCACTTCCTTTTTCTTTTAATCCTCACTGTATTTATCATCAGATAGAGTGGGAGGGAGGGAGGGAGAGAGAAACATCGATGTGAGAGAGACACATTGACTGGCTGCCTCGTGCACAACCCAACCAGGGCCAGGGACAAACTGCAACTGAGGTATGTGCCCTTGACCGGAATCGAACCTGCAACTCTTTGGTCTGCAGGCCGATGCTCTAACTGCTGAGCAAAACCGGCCAGGGCTCACCCTGCACTTCTTTTAGTTCCTAGACTCTGCCGTGCTCTTTCCCAGCTCAGCACCTTCACACCTGCTGGCCTGGAAAGCCCTTGCTCACCTCACCCTTCTTCCTCCACCTCCACCTTCATCCAGCCCAGTGAGACTCCACCCTGGCCTCTCACCTTACACTCATCTGAGGAGGTAGAAAAAAAGATGACATTCAGACCTCGCCCCAGACCAGCTGAATCAGAATATCTGGGGGTGAGGCCCTGTCACCAGTATTTTTATATAATTTGCCAGGTTATTAATACATGCAACCAGTGTTGAAAATGGCTGATTTTAGCTAGTTCCCACTTGATTTAAATATCACTTCCTCCAGAAAGGCCTCCCTCAGCCTATTTCCCACTCCATCCCAACTCCCTCACCCCCCAGACTAGACTCAGCCCCTTTTCTCCCCATTCCCATGGTCCGTCCCCGAAGATGCTGCTAGCTTTGGGCATAGCGACTGTTCCGCCGTGTTCACTGGCTGGTCCTCGGGGCCAGTGGGTGCCTTGCACACAGGTGTGCTTGCTCTGATTCGCTGGCTGACGAATAGAATGAAACAGATATTTCAAAATTCCGCAATCACTTACCAAGGCCTGCTCTGTGCCAGACCCTGTGCTGGGTTCTGGGGCTTAAACACTAAGACATGGCCCTTGACCTTGAGCTATCCATTGCCAGGCAGAGAAGTCGAATGCATGAAAAAATAATTACAATGTGGTGTCTGAGTAGGGGCACAGGTGGAAGTTTGGCGACTTCTTCTGGCTGGAAGACACCAGCGGAGGCGCCAATACCTGTGAGTGTGCTCTGGGGGCACCAGGTGGCGGGGAAAGAGAGTGAAGATAAGGAAGCAGCTCAATTGGTGGATTGTAGGGCCCAAGACTAGGCTTGGGGGTGTGGGGGAGGAACCATCCTGGACCCCCTGTGCCCAGCACAGGTCTTAGAACATGATTGGTGCGTGTTACAAGCTTGTTGAGTGAATGGATGAATAAATGATTGATTGAATGAGGCAAGTCGATGCCTAATCTCTGAAGGACTAGAGAACTCACCGAACACATGTCAATGTCTGTTTTATAGATTTCTTTGCTGTGAGATTAGCTGAAAGCACACGGCTTGGAAAGCAGTGACCCACGGCTTCAGGCCCAGAGCAATGTCATGGTTAAAAGAACACACATCAGAAGCCTAAGGGAAGTTCAACATGACTCAAGTCCTTTATTTGTTTTCTCAAGCGCTGTGAAAGGGACTTGAATCCAGTCATGTGTCTCAAGGTGCTTACTTGATTTTCCAGCACTCCCACCCACGGCCCTTATTTATACCTCTTAGTTCCTTTGGAGCCAAAGCCTCCCAAATTCCCCCAGCCCAGGCCCACAGACCCACTGAACAATCTCTCCCTCTCCTCCGAGGTCCGCAAGGACACCTCTGGGGAGCAGAGAGGACAGAGGAAGGAGGGAATCTGAGCAGGCAGAGCAGGAAGGGAAATATTTCAGGATGTATAAAAGAGAATATTTTTTATCACCTATAAATAAGATCTGCACTTCCCATATGAAATGCTATTTCCATCAATTGCCTTAAAAAGTCATCTTGGGTTCTACAGCCCAGTGATTTGAAGTGTGCTTGCAGCTCCGCGATGATCTTGAACCATCACAGCCCAGGGTGGGATTGCTCTCTTTCCGTCCCCATTCAGGCCCCTGACTCGCCCCTGCTTTGAAGCTGGCTTGAGGAGGGGACGTGAGCCGCCGTGCCCTGGTGCCCCGTGTGTGGCTGCCCAGAACTGAGGCTCTTTTCCATCAACTCGTCTGCTTGCAGAATGAGAGGCGAGACTGCTGGCTCTCTGGCTCTCTCCCCTCAGGCATTACATAGGTTTCTGGGGGGAGGAACCCGGGTAACTGAGAAGAATGTTTTGCTTCATTCTGATCAAGTGATTTCCCTCCACACTGCAGGTCTATCGGACAGTTAGGAACCCCTGGGAATTTATTTATTGTCCATTTTCTTGAGGTACCAGTTAAATGGAGAATGAGCAGATGGATAGATGGACCAATGGAGAGATGGACAAGTGACCGTCACGCAGAGCAATTAGAAAGGTGGGAACCTCTGGAAGATGCACCAGCCACAGACAGGGTGCTGCCAGTGCTGAGATTTAGTGAGCTATTTGTTGGTGTAAGAAGCTGTTCTGGGCCTTTCTGTATAGAAGGTCATTTAATTGCACCAGGTATCTGCAAAGTGAGCGCTGCTACCCATTTCCCACAGGCTGCAGCATGTCAGAACCCCGCATTCACGACCCTCCCCTGGGCTCATCAGCTCCACGCCATCTCCCTTTCCTCTTCCTAAGCCTCCTTTCTTCCTTTCTAACATTCCTTTCTACCTTCCTTCGCTCACTCCCTTACAATGGCTCCACCACTTACTTGATCGACAGCCTTGGGCAAGTTTCTTTCCCTCTCTGGGCCTCGAAGTTCCTATCTATGAAATGTGGATAACGATAGCACCTGTCTCATAGAGCCTCGGGATACCAGAATGCAGTACGTGCATGCAAAGTGCAGTGCCTGGTGCACAGTATGCTCTATATAAGTGCTAACTGTATAGACCACCTACTAAGTGCCAGGCACTGGGTGCCATGCAGCTCACAGCTTTCCTCTTCTCCCTCCACCGGTGACGGCTGCCTGTGATGGAGCTCAGTGCTTGTGAGCAGGGGCTTGGAGCCAGAGGCACCTGGCTGAGTGGTTTGCGCTTGGCTGAAGGGTCCTACCTCATTCTGTTCCTTTTGTCTTAGGAAATTCCAGGTCTTTCAACACCCTTTTAATGCTGTTGCCCACTGTGGACCCAGCTTGCCCATAATGGCCCACGGGGGCGGGGGGGGACTCCTTCTTCCCTTGTCGTGGGTGATGCCCAGTGGGTCAGACCTGGTATCCTACTTGGCCTCCAGATTTCAAGTTTCTCTAGAATCCTAATTGAATCATACCATCATTGCATGTGACCACCGACGCATTCAGGGGGGGTCCAAATGTTCAGCTGGCCACAAAGTCCCCTGTGATCTGGCTCCTGCCCACATAGACCGGGTACTCCAGCCCCTCCTTTCCATGCCCACCTCACACTCTATGACTCAGCCTTTCTGAGCCTCAGTTTCTCGAATGTGCACACACACTCTGTCTGGCCTCTGCTAGCACACGTGTCCCCTGTGCCTGGAATGTTCTTTGCCCTCGCCCCCATTCTCACCTCCAGTAACTCCCCTTGATCCACCGTATCTCTGCTGAGGCCTCATCTCCTCTAGCAAGTCCCAGCCCCTCACCTCCTCCCCTAATCCTGACCTCACTGGGCAGTCTTGGCCTTGCTGGGCTCCATGAAGGCTCCGGGAGGAAGGCACAGACCTCTCCCCTCCACTGCTCTGCCCCGTGTCTCCACTGGGTCTCTATACAACGCGAGCTCAGCAAGTGCCCGTGGGAGGAGGCACCTGCCTTTGCAGTGCGCAGGGGGCTCTGTGGAAAGGGGACAGGGTGCTCTCTTCCACTGACTTCCAGCCACCTGCCACCTAGCACCAAGGTGTCTGCAGTCCTCAGGGCCAGGCCAGCAGAAAGGGGCTGCTGACCAATCATCTCTCTGACTCACTGGGCAGAGAAGGGAGGAGGCGCGTGCTAATTGCCTGGTCCCTCCACACCCAAAGGAAGGCCCAGGCTTTGAAGCTGCAGCTGGGCTATGGAGTGGTGGGAGCAGCCAATGAGGTGATGCCATGGCTGTGGGCACCTCTGAGCCCACAGGAAATTATTAATAAAGAAATAACAACCGCCAAGCACTTTGTGTGGATAAATAATGACACCCTGTCTTCCCTGACAGCCTGGCCTAAGTACTTCCCAGCCACAACCTGGTTCATCCGGTCCCCTTGGACTGCCAGGGCAGCTAATGGAGGACCCTGTGCGTGCTTCCAGCCCCGACCCCACCCCAGTGCAGCCCATGTGGCTGGGCCAGGCCTCTTGGCCCCTCGCCTCCAAGCCCAAGAGTCTGGGACTCCATCTAGTCTAAAGACGCCAAGTAGGTTACATCTCCTGCTTCAGCTCCAAATGGGCAGAGGGGGCTGGAGCTTGGTTTGAGAGGTGTTTTGAAGCTATACCTAAGTCTATCATAAAAGAGAGCGGTGATCAATTAGTGCTGTTTGCCATGTATCTCTGATTTCATTCTTGCAACTTGCCCTATTTTGAACTGTTTGCTCTTGTTCTTGTCTCACCGACAACTTGTGCATGCTTTGAAAGATCACAAGTAACGGACCGTCTCTAGCACATACACGCACATTCTCCACAACTGATGGTGTGAGTTCTCAGGTACCGGCTTCTTTACAGGGCCTCTTATTTCGTTTAGTTTGTGTGTCCTATCCTTCATCTGGGACTACCTCTTATTTCTAGAGACTCTGGAAATCCTACTCTGCCTGTGAACTCAGCTTTCTCCAGGAGATCTCTCTCTAACACCCCCTTGTTCAACTGCATGCTGGCGTTATGCACCCCCTCCCCTGTTCCTGATGGCCCCTCTCTTCTCCTGCAGCCAAATAAACTTCTGGGGGCAGACTGAACCCCACTCATCCCCGTAGTTCCACTGCCCACCTGCCCTTCAAGACTTCGTTTCAACAGACAGGACCAGGGGTTGGCGAGCTTTTCCTGTAAAGGGCCAGATAGCAAATATTTTAGGCTTTGCAGAGACACATATGGTCTCTGTCTTGACTTTTCATTTTTATTTTGTCTATTTACAACCCTTTAAAAATGTAAAAATCACTCTTAGCCCAGGAGCCATACAAAAACAGGCCAGAGGCTGGATTGGGCCCATGGGTCATGGGTTGCCAACTCCCGATTTAGATAAACAAGCCTCTAGGTGCCCCTGCTGTGTGCTCAGCATGAGTCTCTGTGTGGGAAATACACAATGTACAAAGCACAGTCCCTGTCCACAGAAGGCCCTGTCTGGAGGGAGAGACACTTACAAATAGGCCATTACAATGGAGTGGTGGGTGCACGAGGGGACAGTGGGAATGCAGACTTCCTCGGACGATTTTTGAGCTGAGCCTGAACATCTAGGAATGAGATAGAAATGAGGAGAAATGAGATCAAGCAGAGGGAAGAGCGGGGCGAGCGCTTGGAGGGGCGAACCAGTACTGCGTGTCTGGGAACTCCCAGTGGAGGACCCCGAGCACATACCTGGCACGTAGCAAGTGTTCAATAAAAGTGCAGAGCGTGGAACAGCCTCCACCACGCGTCAGCCCACTGCCAGGCCCTGAGTCAGCTCTCAAGAAGCATTCGGGATTTGTGTGGTTGTTTAATTTCTCCTCGGTATGTTTCATTCTCATAAAGGCACAGAGCGTGAATCTACACCCAACCCCCAGCCGTGAGGCAGGTCCTCTTAGATACCAGTGCTAGTCACAGTGGCAAGATCGGCACATTTTCCCTTGACCTGGGCTCTATTCCTGGTCTGTCACTAATTCTGTCCCCTCTCCAAGTGTTAACTTTCTACCCGTAGGAGGGCCTAATGAGGGGACCTGCCCCTTGGAGGTATCCGCAGGAGTCAGTGAGCCTCTGGGAAATGCCCTGCCAATGGTGACCAGCAAGAATGTGTTTCCATCTGCTGGACCCAGGGGACGGAAGACCAGCGGGAGGTGCTGAGGGAAATTGGCACAGACCTGGTGGCAGAGGGAGCGTGTGGGGAGGGAGTCTAAGAGAAGCTGAGAACTGGTACGTTCCACACTGACCGGTTCGGGCTGCGGGTGGGCCGGTGGGCAGGCCAAGTGCCCTCTGTCTCGGAGTCAGTGAGGGCCAGGGGCCAGGGGACCTTCCAAACAGGAGGATTTAGAGAACAGACGGAGGATCGGGAAAGGATCTCTGCGGCACAGAATGTAGGTTTGTGAGTGTTTGTATGTTTGTTTACCTGCGTCTGGCCTTTATGGTGAAACAGATGGCAGCAAACTATATGCGGGCAAGAGGGTTGATGGAAAGTCGGAAACAGCCACAGCCCAGAAGCTGGGGTCAACACGGATTCTGGCTCTGAACCTCTGAGCAGCCTAGATAGACATAAGCAGAGGCAAGGGAGAGAAAGGGACTAACACGGAGCATGTAGTGAGCACCGTTATCATTTCCACACAGCAGCCCCATGACGATAAATATTACCTCCATGTACAGGACCAGTTGGAGAGGCTACATTGTGTTCTACAAATATATTCACATGTGCCCGTGTTTATGAAGTATCTGCTCTGTGGCAGGCACTGTGCTGGATACCTTACACACAGAATCTTAATCCCAACAATTCTCAGAAGATCTCATCATTATTCTCATTTAACAACGAAGTTCAGAGCGGTGAAGTGATTTCCTCAAGGTTGCACAGCTAGTAAATGCCCAAGCCAACCTCAACCCCAGAGGAGTTTGATTCCAAACCTCTTTTGTCACCATCCTGATAACCCAACTTCTCTGAGAACGGGATCCTTGGCACTAAATTCTATAACAAATTTCTCACCTAGAGTCTTAACTGGGGGGAGACAGGGACATGGAGTGATGTAATAGTCAGTCCTGCAGGAACCCAGAAATGCGATGAGGGAAAGTCTTTTGGTTTTGATTAAACAACACATGTACCAAAGCCCTTGGTTTACATCTTTCTCCTCCTGGGAGGTGTCACCTCCTTCCAGGATGGGCTAAGCCTGGGCACCCCGGGCTCAGGGGCAGAGCCCCAGCGTGGCTAGAAACAGCGTACCCAGGATGATTCGAATTGACCACCCTGCCCTTCCCTTTCCCCTTCTTGGGGCTGTGCTTTTATGACACTTCAGTGTACTGCTTCTTGGGGCCAGGCGCCTCCTCCGAGCTGAGCCAGCCTTTTATGGCCATGGAGCTAATTAAGTAACAGCAACTCAGGGGCACTTGGAGAGCAGCTCTGGTCGTCGTCAGGCCTGGGCCTCGCAGCCAAGTGCCTCCGGCCCGGGATGTGGCAGGAGCTCTTGGCTGCGCAGCAGGCTCATCCTTGGCCCTCTCTCCTGTCCTGACTTACCTCCTCTGTTCCCTTTGATCAGGAGCCTCTTCCCTGAGCTACCTGGGAGCCTTCCGAGCCTGGCCTGGGGATCACCATGCCCAGCTAGTATTTCTGTTTCCATTCTGGGGTGATTTTTGCACGAGAGGGACATGAGGACGAGCTCTCAGAAGAAGCGTTTGCATGCATCTTCCTTCCTTCCTTCCTTCCTTCCTTCCTTCCTTCCTTCCTTCCTTCCTTCCTTCCTTCCTTCCTTCCTTCCCTCCTTCCTTCCTTCCAGGGAGAGAGCCCCTCTGGTTGCCAGCCTTGGGGCCCTAGGGTGCCCCTGAGAGGCAAGAATGACTGCAGCTCCCAAGCAGCAATTTTTCTCAATGGAAAGTTACAAGCAACCAACCCCGAAGGTCAAATTCCCCAGGGGAGAGCGAACGAATTCCCCTGCTCCTTTCTCCCAGCTTTGGAGTGGGGAGTTTGTTCTCAGGGGTGCTGCCCTGGGCCAGGCTTTCCTTCTCCGAGGAAAAGGTGGGGGCAGCCCAGAAAGGAATCTCAGTAGACACGTAGTGACAGCTGGAAGTTTCTGTGAGTGAGGTCACCCAGAGAGCAGGTTTTCCGGAGCCTCAGGCTTCCTGGGTATTTCTTCACGGCTCTGCCCGAGACATCAGGCTTCCTGCCCTCAGCCTCCACCCGCCGGCTCACTGCCCTCCTTCAGACATCACACCTCTCTCCTGGCCTCTCTGAAACGTGCTTTGTGTCCACAGGAAGATGGAGCAGCCCATATGAGGGGAAAGAACCAGCCTGCCCAGGCTCAAATCTGATGTAGAACTTTGCCAGGCCTCAGTTTCCTCATCTGCAAAATGGGGGAATGGTTGGACCACCTTGTGGAGTCTGGATGAGGTTTAAAAGAGAAATCTCACGCAAAGGGTGTCTGCCTGACAGTGAGAGCCTGAGATAAAGGGCAGCTCCTCCCCAGCCTCGTGGCTTCTGCCCCATCCCCCAGGGCCTCCGCAGACCGCACATCCTCCACACAGCAGCTTCCTTCTCTGGCCTTGACAGTAGGACACCTTAGCATCCTTAGCAGAGTACAAGAGGCCCTCCACAGCACGTCCCTAGCCCTCTTTTTTATGTGCTCTCTCATCCTGCCCGCTCCTCTAGAGCCCCCAACTCCACACCATGCGTGCCCCTTGAATCACTAACCACGTGTTCCCCAAATGCCCCAATGTCTTTGCAGGTGTTGTTCCTTCCTCCCAGCCTGTCCTCTCCCACTTCTCACTTCATAAACTCCTACTTATCTTTTAGGCTTAATTGAAATGTCCCCTTCTTGGAGAAGTCTTCCCGGCCCACCATTGCACACACCTGCGTGTGCACACACACATGTACACTCCCTGCAGGGACTGGCTCCCCCTCTCTGGACGCCCACTGCGGTGCCCCCAGGTCAGGCATCGCTCTGTGAGTGGTCCCTGTGCGCGCTCTGCTTCCTTCCGTCTGCGAGCTCCCGGAGAGCAGGGGCGTGCTGTATCCTGTGTTCCTCCTGGCACAGGCCAGGGCACATGCTGGTGGTTCCATAAACACTGGGGGGACTAATACCTGCACGCTGGCCTCACCAGGGGATGATGGTAGGACATTTCCTTGCACCCCCCAATAAATCGGGGCCACTGGGTTCAGTCGTGCAGGTTGTGGAGTATACCACCTACATGGCCATGTCCAGGGCCCCTCCACTGATTTAGCCCCAAAGTTGTCCAAGTTCCCCTTAAATTAATTGATGTTTGCACAGCAATTCATAATTTACATGTTTATTTTCACAAATAGTATCATCAATAATGGTTAACAACAGCCAGAATGCTGACATTTCCCGAATGGGCCATGTTTTTCGCATTCAATATTTCACTTAATTCTCAGAACAACCCTATGAGGCAGGTATGATGGCTACACCCATTTTAGAGATGTGGGAACTGAGGCTCAGACTGAGAACGGGGAAAGTGGGCCTTACCCTCAGGCCCTTTGATGCCAAAACCTGTGCTCCTTCCATCCACCCTGAGAGCCTGGTGCTAGTGCATCAGAGGCTACCAGGGTCCTCATTCTTCAGTGCTCTAATTTCTGACTGAGCCCCTTCCTTCTTCCCTCGCTCCCCTGGCCCACTCCCTGTTCTAGGGCCTGGCCTCATGCGAATAATATTCTGGGTTGCTGAATCTCCTGAATCCCAGTGTATGTATTTTAAAGGAAGCAGGCACTGGAGTATGACAATCTTGGGTATAAAACTGGCTCTGAGCCCGGCCGGTGTGGCTCAGTGGTTGAGCATCAACCCATGCACCAAGAGGTCACCGGTTCGATTCCCAGTCAGGGCACATGCCCAGGTTGTGGGCCCGATCCCCAGTGGGGGCATGCAGGAGGCAGCCAATCGATGTTCTCTCTCATCGATGTTTCTATCTCCCTCTCCCTCTCCCTTCCTCTCTCTCTAAAATCAATCAATCAATCAATTAAAGTTTTTTTTAAAAAATCAAATGAAACTGGCTCTGCCGCCTGGCAGCTCTGCGACTCTGAGCCGGTGTCTTAGCCTCTGCGTGCTTCTGTATTTTCATTTGCAAAATGGAGATGAGACTTGGACCAAGCAGAGTGGTTTGCTGTGAGAATTTAGAACCTAGTTCAACGCCTGGCTTATAGTAAATACTGAAATAAATGTTTCCCTCCTTACCTTTCTCTGAAAAGAAACAAGAGAAATCTTTAAAAAAAAAAAATTTTTTTTTTAGAAAGCAATTTCTATGGCATTACGTTCAAGGAAACCATAGCAACCAGTTTCCTGTAGCGTGGTTTCCGGCCTTCCCAGCTGTACAATGGTGCTGGGACACAGCCTTTGTTATCCCCACGCCCCAGGGAAGACGTGGAAGTCACGCACTCTGGGGTGGAGGCATCTGCCAGGTAGAACTGCCCAGGCTGACGGCGGTGTCATTGGCATGGGTACCTCAGCTCCCAGGGAACTGAGGCCGTCCCGGTCCTGTCCTTCAGTGGTCAGGCCACAGGGATGCTGTGCTTTCCCACTGGTGACTCAATTCATCTTCTAAGGCCTGCCTCGTGGGCGGCCAGGCCACAGCAGCTGGCCTGCTTTTGTTATGGGGATAAAAGCAGCCTTTGGTTGGGTCTGGAGAGCTTCCTGACTCCCCTCAGATCTTTAACACATTTCTAGGACACGAGGCCACAAGAGCACTGTGGTCGTGTGTGTGTGTGTGTGTGTGTGTGCATATTAACCATGCCAGGAGTGAAGGCAGTACCTCTGAGGGCAGAGTAAAGGCTGCTGGCCACAAAGAGGCTCTAAGGCCGGCCGTGGAGAGCGGGAATTCAGCATCCCTCCTGGCCTCACGGCACACAGCCTGGTCCAGACCACAGTGCCGCCACGCCCCAGCTGCCCTGCCTCCTTGCACGCTGCAGAGGAGTTGTCCCTGGGTGTCTGGTGTCATCAAACGTGAATTGTGCTGGTCTGACTGTGGCATGATTTCCAGGCAAGCCATTTGGGCAAGAGCAGCCTGGCTCCATCACAGTGTGTGGCAGAACCTGGGCCCAGCCCAGGGTGACAGATGGCAGGGTCCCCCGGCAGTGGGAAGGACAGCAGTGAGGTAGGGAAGGGCAGCCTCTGGGGGTGGTTGAGATGCCTGAGTTCCTGTCACTTACTCTACAGCAGTCACAGGGCCTCCCAGCCCAAAGGCTCCCACTGGGCCCGGGGCTGGGGCTCAATATTCGATGCACCCCCTTCATCTTACCGAGGGGTGAGGGTTGCTTCAGAAAGGAACAGACCTTGCCCAATGTCACACATACAATCACTGCATTTTAGGGAAAGAATGCCTCTTAAAAATGATCTGGCCAGTGTCCTCAATTATAGATGAGGACTCTGAGCTTCAGGGCAGGAAAGGAGCTTCCCGGGTCACAGAGCAGAGGAGGCCCGCAGGCCCTGACTGCATGAGTGTGTCCACCCAAGGGTCAGCAAACTATGGCCCACGGGCCAAATCTGGCCTGCTACCTATTTTGTAAATAAAGATTTATTGGAACACACCTGTGACCATTCGTTCACACACTGTCTACGGCTGCTTTCTTGCTACTGTGGGTTGAGTCATTAACAGAGACCATAGCCCTGAAAGCTGAAAATATTTCCTATCTGGCCCTTTACAGGAAAAGTTTGCCCACCCCTGGACTAATTACTGAAGTTTTCCAAAGGCCTGGGAACTACTGGCCATACGCCCGGTATCCTCCCTCTTTGAGAAAAAAAGAACTCATCCCCCCTGTCAGGTTGAGGACCAGCCAGAGAGCCCTCTTCACAGCGAGAGACTGTGCCCCAGGATAGAGGGAGGGCGAGCTGACAGAAGAAAGCCTCCTTCCGCGGGGAGTTGAGTCACAAATCACACTCGGGGGGAGAGTTCACAGGATGGTGAGAGTAGCAACAGTAGCTAACATGTGTGATCATGTGTCCGGTTCTGTTATGAGGTCTTTTTGTGTTGGATTGAACCCTTCCAGCAACCTGGTGAGAGGTACACTTAGTAGTCCCATGAGGAGCTGAAGCGTGAAGAGGTTTTGTAACTTGCCAAACCCACTAAGTGTTGGAAGCAGGGTGTGAACCCAGGTTGACTTACTCAGAGCCCGGGGCCAGGATCGGCTGCAGGATCTGAGTGAAGGGAGGCTTTGGGGTGGGGGTGGGGGAGTGGGGGGGCTCTTGCCTGGTTTAGGAGAGGTCAAGCCCTGACCCTGTAACTCCCCTCTTTGTTCCTTCATCAGACATGTAGTGACCACTGGTTGAGCAGGTCACCGTGGAGCTGTGCTAGGCTCTGTGAGGCAGGAGAGAGGAGGAGAGAGAAATGTCAGGCTGTACCTGAGACGTGCCTGTATCTGAGGAGCCCACCAATGTGGAGAGAAGGCAGCTGCGTGGTTCATCTCTGTGTCATTAAAGGAATGTAGGTAGATGCCAAGGAATCAGGGTGCCTCATATTCTGGATACTACAGAGCCATTCAAATGTTCAGAATCAGAGGCTCAAACGCCAGTGCCTGGCTATGTACACAGAGCAGCAGGTCTCCTCGGCATAAAGCAGGGAGGCGAGCCGGGCGGCAGAGACCCGGCTGGCATGTTCCCCAGTGCTAGGTGTTCAAATGCAGAATTTTCCGGCACCTCCATGAGCCAAACAAAACCTCCCTCAGGCCAGATAAGCTGTGACCTCTGTATTATGTCAACTAACATTTGTTGACATGGAAAGATTCCATAATATATTGATAAATGTAAAAAGCAGGCCAGTATGGCTCAGTTGGTTGAGCGTTGTTCTGTGCACCGAAAGGTCACCAGTTTGACTCCTGATCAGGGCACATGCCCAGGTTGTGGGTCCAATCAGAGTGCATGCGGGAGGCAGCTGATCGATGTCTCTCTCATCTCTCTCTCTCTCTCTCTCTCTCTCCCCCTTCTTCTCTCTCTAAAATCAATAAAAACATATTTTTAAAAAGCAGGTTACAAAACAGTCAGAGTAACATTTTTTTTAAAATGTATATGTCTGTACACATAGAAATATGCAAAGAAAGAGCTGGAAGGCATTACTCCAAAATTTTAACAAGATTTATGGTGGCTATTATTTTGCTTCTGTTTTTCTCTTCACGGCTTCCCTTTTTTGTACAATAAGCTTATAACACTTGCCGAAGTTTTTGTCTTTAAGAGTTTAGAAGAGTGATTATTTTATATTCTTCCCCAATCCACCATCTCCTGACTAATTTCTACTCTTTGAGATTCAACTCCTATATCACCTCCTCCAGGAAGCCTCCCCTCGTTCCTTGAGTGGGTTAGGGCCCCCCAGAAGGGCCCTGTGCGTCCCACATCAGAGCCCTTCTTTTGTGGATGTTATTACCCAGTTAGCTGCGTACACCTGGTTCCCTCATTAAGCGAACACTAGATACGAGCTTCCTGAGGGTGGGGACCATGTCTAATCTATCTGTGTATTTCCAGCAGCTACCACGGAACTTAACACAGAATATGTGCTCCATAAATATTTGAGGAATGAGGGACTGAATTTAGAGCTGAAGGCAAGAGGGCAGGTCCCGTAGCAGAGAGGCACCCATGTGGGTCCAAGGGCTGGGAGAGGGGGGTGCTGAGGCACCTAGCTAGGGACAAGGACATTCCAGGCAGTAAAGAGAACCAGGGCCTGGTGAATCATCCCATTTGGCTGGAGTGCAGGGTGTTTCAATGGGAACAGAGAGAAATCAGGTTGAAAAAGCTGGGGGCGACTGCAGATGGAGGCTGGAACGTCAGACTCCGGAGCTTGGCTGTTGTTCCTGGGACCAGGGCAAGCCTGGCCCCCACTTACAGAAGCGGCCCTCACCCCCGTTCATCACTCCTTTCATCTCCTGCCCCCCTTCGCCAGAGGTTTTTCCTGCCTTTTTGGCACTGAAAGTGGTGCTGGCGTCTGTCCCGAGCAGCGTGACCTGCTGCCGTGAGTCAGGGGCTCGGCCATTCCTAAGTGACTAAGGCTGCTGCCTCCCGCCAGTTTCCCGTAACTGCCCGAAGAAGACTCAGTCTGAATCACTGTTTATTGTTTTTAGGGGGTTTTTTCTCCCCTACCCTTCAGTTTTTAAATATCAACACCTCAGCCAGGCCCATGGAGCTGAATGAGCGCGAAGGAGCTGGTGGACACTCCCCCACGCAGAGGGGACACGGCTCCGTTCTGGGTGGGGAAGCGCGGCCGCGTGGTTACGGAGCCAGACAGACGTGTGTCTCAGTCCTGCTTCTCTCCCTGCCTGCTGTGCTCGCCTGAGCAAGTCACCTCACTTCTCTGAACCTCGGTTTCCTTATCTGTTAGAAGGGGATACTATTGCCACTTTCGAGGGTTATTGTGAGGATTGGAGGTAAAGTCTGTAAAGCACCTGGCACATGGCAGGCATTCTGGAAAGGACCGTTATTATCATCAGGCGTGGCTCCTCTGCTCAGGGCTGAGCCCGGGCAGGAGAAAGGTGTGGGTCTCATGCCTCCTGCCCACCTGTCCTTTCAGGAAGGCAGAGCAATCATGGGCTTCCTGAAACTCATACTGCAGGAGTTTATTTCAGGCTGCTGATAAATCAGTTAGTTCTGTTATTAATAGCCAACCTTTACTGAGTACTTACTATGTGCCATGTACTATTCTAAGCATTTTACATTAAGAAATTAATTTAATCATCATAAGCTCACTTGAGGTAGGTACTATCATATCCCCATTTCCAGATAGAGAAACTGAGGCACAGAAAGATTAACTAACTTGCTAGAGAGAGGCAGAGCCAGGGTTTGAGTACAAAGGTTTGATCTAGTTTCGGGAGATGATGTCAAGCACCCCAGTGGGTTTCCAGGGCCGTCCCTGGCCTGGCTGTCCTTTTCGTTATGCTTGGCCCTAACTGGGTCATCACTGAGCAACGAGGACGTGCCAGGCACTGAACTGAGCATCATCAACGTTCAGTTTCATTGTCAAAGCATTGGTAACAGAGAAGGTGGGTTGTCCTCCTTTTCCAGATGAAGAAATTGAGGTTTGAGAGGTAAGGAAACACTCCAAGTCACCTAGTGGCAGACTCGGCATTTGAACGCAGGGCCTGTTTCTCAAAGTCTGGTGTAGTTTCAGCACTCCCAGTGAAATTGCTGGCTGCTCTGAGAGCAGGTGACTTTGTCTCTATGAAGCATATTAACCTGGTTATTTGGCCCTCTGGTCTGCCTGAAGCCTCCCAAAGAGGAGACCAGTTTGACAAGGAGTAGCAGTAGGTTCCTCCCGTGGGGAGAGTCCCTTGTCTTTCAGGCAATGGTCTGCGGCTCTGGGAGGACCTGGCCAGCCCCTGTGCAGTGAGGGTTTGAGTCCAGGAATTCCATGTGCACAGCATGTGTCTACGTGTCCAGAGCTTCGCACCAAAGCCCAGTGACCATTTCCTCCAGCCAGATGGGCAGGAAGTTACCTTGGAATCTGCACATCCGACTGGGATTCCTGTGGGGATGGAATGTGGCAGGTGGCTGACAGCCTCAGGCGGCTGCGTGGTTTCTCATAGGACTGAGGGCACTGTGCCTGATGGAATATACCGAGCAGGGAATTAGGCAGGTGTCCAGATGGTTGAGAAAGCCTGTCTTGGCCACAGGACCCTGACCGAGCACCTCAAGGAGGGGCAAGCCACGGAGTAGACTTTGCCCTGCAGGGCTCCAGGGCTGCTGACCACCGCCAGAGTCTCAGACAGAGCAATGGGCCCACTCCCCTGGAAAGCCCTTAGCCCCCCTTAAACGCACGCACCCATGGTCCACCCTGCGCTTTGCACTTTTCCCTTACATCAAGCAGTGGGAGACTTGAGAGGGAAGAAAGGGAGGCAGAACGAAGGGGCTGATAATGATAATATGCTAATAATAATTTTTCCATGTGCTTTCTATGTGCCAAGCCCTGGGCCAAACCTCTTACATCCATGCATTACCTCCTATAATCCATTGGCATTCCCACTTAACAGACAGAAACACTGTTGCCATTCAAAGAAGTTAGTGAATTGCCAGGAAGGAAATAGGTACCGAGCACCTCACGGACGAGGCGCCCCGCACTGTGTGAAGTGCTCTGTGTACATGGCCTAATGAATCCCCGAGAGAACCCTGGGGGGCTGGTATTTATTCTGCCCATTTTTCAGATGAAAAGACCAAGGTTCGGAGAAGTGAAGGGTGCCCAAGGTCACAGGGCAAGGATGAGGGAACGGCCTCAAACCTGACTTTACCTGTGGACTGTCAGCTGTGGTGCCCGGCTCTGGCCGGAGTTAGAAGGCTGGGTGTTGGTGGCTGCTTTGCCTCTTATACACAAAACGGGGAGGTTGGATTATATGATCCTTTAAGTTCCTAGTAGCAGTAATATTTTGTGATTCTCTAAGAAAGCATGAGTGCCCTGGATTTGGGGAAGGCATCGGTGGCCTGGTTCTGGGACCCTTCTTAGCCTGTTGATGGGGCAGCGGGGAGAGAACCGTCTGTGGTTCCTCCGAGCAGGAAGTCCGGGAGCAGAAGGCCTCAAGGCAGCAGCTTTCGGGGACAGGCTCAGTGGTATGTCTTCCTAGGAGAGAACAGGGTGAGTTGGGTGGTCTTCCTGTTTAACTGCTTGTGTCCCAGCAAGGGTTTATGGGTCCTAATTTGGTGCAGAGAAAAACATACAGCGCTGCGCTCTGCCAAGTCCTCTGTGCTGGTGCCACTGGTCACTTTCTCCGCCAAATGACTGAACCCACCTAAGAGGCCTGCGGGCAGGACAGTCAGACCAGGCACCGACGCTCCCTGGAGCACCCTGGAGAGCATCTGGGCGGCTCTGGGGTGTCCTCTGCCCTGGCCACAGCAGACAGCTGTGTGGGGCATCTGGAAAGGCTGGGATTCGAGTCAGGTCTGGGGTGAGCGGGCTCTGTCCCTTTCTGGCTGGGTGAGTCACTCAGCTCCTGGGACCCAACTCCACAAACTAGTGCCACATCTCACAGGTCCTTAGGGAGGTTCAGTTAGGCCTTCCACAGGGTAACTATGTTAAGTGAAAAAGACCAGGCTTTATTCTGACTAGCTTATTTCCTACATCTTTAACATTAAAATATTCTTTCTTCTACCAAGAAGCGATCATGAATGCAGATGTAGCAATTTCTGTTTTGTTTTTTAACTTCCTGACTTGGGAAAATTCCATGAACGTTAGCAACCCAGGTGTCCTCCCCGGTGTTTTGTTGACTTGCTCACTTGTGAACTTTAAAAACTGGAAATCGCCGACATGGCGTCTCTTCCACTGTAAAGTCGGGACAATAATTAGTTCTATTGCCCTTGAAGGGCAATTATGATGGAACGTGGCGTGATATAGAGTCTGAAGGCCCTGAACTCAGTTGAAAATAGACTTATACTTCCCTTTCATGCCAACTGTTACAGCCTAGGTCTCTACTGGACATCAGCCCTGGTCACCGTGTCTTCCAGTCATTTCTGAGGGCTTCCCAGGGCTTTGGCTCTCGTGCTCCACAGAGAGTTTCAGGGGCGCTTCTGCTCCACGGATCCCTCTTGTCCCCGCTCCGCAGTCAGGGTTATTGGTGCCACACGTGAAGCCACCGCTTGGCTTGCTCAGTGGTCACCACCAGTGGCTATCTCTGAGACCTCAGAGGCTGGCTGTGACCCAAGGGTCAGACTTGGCTGCTCTCACCTCTCAGAAGAGGGGCAGGCTCTCAGACACACCCCTGGAGCGTTGTCTAAACACCCATCATCACCACAGCTTGCTGCTCTTTGAGCTGTTGCTGCTTCCGCCATGGTAAACAGTGGCGGCAACATGCTGCCCAGCAGGACAGCTTCCACACAGACGGGGCAGCTCACCAACCCCCAGGCTGCCCATGGCCTCGCACACTGCAGGTCCGTGGGCACCCGAGTCAGGAGGAGTGTCCCCTCCCTCTAGTCACATTTCCCGCATCTCCCGGGATGATCGAATATGGGAGCACCCGTTCCCTTCCAGGGCAGAGCATCCCCCCTCCACGTAGGGTTGGTCTCAGCCCTGTGGCCAAAAGAGCTACTGGTTGGGACACTGCCACTGGTTAGGCCATCATAACCCTAGCCCCTGACACAGTGCCTGGCACATCGCAGGTGTTGGTGAGTCTTCATTGTCCAGACTAAGTCCTTCACTCCGTCCGTGCCAGGACCTGGAAAGCCTCCTCTCAGGAAAATCCAAAGATTCTACCTGTGGTTAATGTGGGGTTGGGGTAGGACAGGAGCAAAACCCAATGCGGACCGTAGTCCCAACCCTCAGAGGAGACCCCAGCTGTGGAGCCCGAGGGCCCTGCCTCCACAACACCCCAACACCTTCATGCCAGAAGGCCCAGCTGACCTCCCAGCTCGGTGTGTTTAGATGACTTGCAGTGCCCCTGGTGTTCAGAAGCTCTGCCATCTGGCTTTAAATCATCTTAATTTCCAGCCTAGCGGGAGCTTTCCTCTTATTTCAAAGGCCCACGATATCATCCGTCATTGGGGACCCGCTGGGGAAGAAACCTTGGGAATTCCCAGACCCCAGCAGTCGGGGTGGAGGAAGCAGGCTCCCCGCAGCCCCGCTGGATTCGGGCCCTGCGGCCATTCTCCCTCCCAGGCTCTGCTTGAGCAGATATGCAGGTGTGGCCAGGCTGAGGTCAAGTTCTACAGGCTCCAAGATTGTGTGAAAGAAGGGAAGGAAGGAAGAAGGGAGGATGGGCAGGGGAGAAGATCCAGGGTCCTCATAAGAGGCTATGAACTTAAATTTCTTCATTCTGCAAAGATGCATTTAGTGTCTCTAGTCATGAGATGTGTTCCTGTCCATTGAGAGCATATCAGTCCATTTGGAGTTGAAATATTTTCACACACACTGGTGAGCCAGCCACGCAAGGCAGGGTGATGGCTGCAAGTGTGACCACGGAGACGGTGCCTGGAGACGGGAACCAGACCTGCCTCTGCCGCCAAGTGCCCAGGGACCTTGGGTCTGTCATTTTCTCTCTTTGGTCCTCAGTTTCCCTATCTGTCAAATGAAGATGCATCAGTCCCTAAGGGTCCCTTCTGCTCTGGCCCTGGGAACTGTGCCAGGCTGCGGAGCCCTCCACTCCCTGCACCCATCAGTGCCTTTGGCCCTGAGCTGACCCTCAGGGCTCAAGGATTTGCTAAAATGCAAAAGCAAATCTCAATCATGTCACTTCCTGACAGAATCCTGCGGCGGCTTCCCACATCCTCGGGATGCGGTACAGAACTCCCAGCGTGGCTCAGGTCTTGCCCAAGCCCCTGGCCCCTCATTCCCACAACACCCCCCCCCCATTCTACACTTTTCTGTGCCCCTGCCCCACCCCAGCACCTCCCTGCAGGTTCTCCTCTGCCCTCTTCATTCCTCTCAGGTCTCCTGTGACATGTTCCCCCTGCTTATCCTTTGAATAACCCATCTCTTGTCATCAGGGGGGTTGGAAATTGCTCCACCCACCCCCTCCCAGATTGTGAGCTCCAGGAAGGCAGGGCCCTTCTTGCTCCCGGCACCTGGCCTGGCCGACAAGGCTGTTACCCTGTCTGTCAGATGAAGGTCTCTCTTCCCTCTCAGCTTCCACACTGCTTGGTCTCAGGCAGTGACTTTTTGGGTGGCACTTCTGGTCATGGTGGACCCCCCTCCAGTTCCCCTCCACCCGGAGTGGCCTATCGGCAGAGCTGCTCTCTGCAGCTGTGTCCCCCAGTGCGAACCCCTCTGCCTGCCCGAGCGGAGCCTGGCAGCATGGTCCTGCCCCAGGCCTCGATCGTGGGAAAAACCAGCTTGCTGGTCCTTGTCATTGTCACATCCGGGATCTGTGACCTTCAAAAAGATACTCCTTTCTCTGGGTCATGGTTTTCTCATATAAAATGAGGGGGTTGTACTCAATTATAACATTTAGTCTTTAATGGACACTTACCTTTTTGCCAGGCCCTGGGCTAAACCCTTTATGTGCAGTACAGGCTATTCCCACAGCAACTATACGGGGCAGGCACTGTTATTAGCCCCATTTTACAGATGGGAAAACTGAAGATTAGAAAGTTTATATAACTTTCCCAAGGCCACGTGTTGGAAAGTAGCAGAGTCAGGGTTTATACACAGGTTTGTCTGTCTGGCCGAGACACTCAGCTCTTCACCACTCTGCCTCCCTCTCAGGACCTCCTGACTCGTTCTCTTAAGAGCGTGAGTCTGCTCAGAGCCCAGCACAGCATGAGACCTAACGCTAACATGCTCTCAATACAGCTTCGTCCCCGGAAGCTGGTGCCGCCTGCAGCCCGTCGTCTCGAACCTTTGGCAGCCCAGGAGCTCTCAGCTGCATGAACACATGGGAATCAGAAAAGAGCTGGAGAGATTTCTTACCCGGAGAGCAGGTTTCCAGGTTACAGCCTTCCTTCCCTCTCAGCGACAACCAGCTTCTGTGCTTGTTTTCACATTTAAATTTTCATCACATGCGTTCAGAGAAGAGCACACATCATACATGTGCAGCTGAATGAATCGCTCCCAGTGAACACACCCAGGGAGCCAGCACCAGGTCAACACACAGACGAGTGCCAGCAACCCCGCATCCCTGTCAGACCCCCTCCGAATCATTACCTTCCAGGCATGTGCATTTTGATCTGGAGCTATGAAGAAGAACTGAAATAAGAAGTTAATTTTCAAATTATCCTTTCATCTCCAGGGAAATTGTACCTCTGCAGGAAGGAGGTGGAGGAGGGGAGGAATTCAGTGCAAGATGTATTAAACCCTCAGACACAGCAAATGGCTACAGATCCCAGGTTAAACTGAAGAGTGACTTGGTGTTCCCGGCAACTGCGTGTGTGTGTGCGTGTGTGTGTGCGTGTGTGTGCGTGTGTGTGTGTGTGTGTGTGTGTGTGTGTGTGTGTGTATCTGAGTGGTGCAGGGCATTGCCGGGTTGGATGGAAGCACAGGGAGACTGTGGGATGAGTGCTTGGCCCCATCAGTATGGTTAGGACAGGCCTTGCTTGAGGAGCTCACTCTCAGCTGGGTCTCAGAAATTCAGCCTAGAGTCTCCGTGCCCAACCTGCCTCCCGTTCTCCACCGGCCGAAACTGCTGTAGCTTCTAGCGCTCTGGGTATGCCTGCTGGGGGAGCTGCCCTCCGGCTTCTTCAGAAACCGTGGACTGGGATGAAAGGGGGCCTGGGGCTCACATGAACACCTCCCATTTGGGGAGGGTCTCCTGTATGGTTGACTTCTTGTCAAGCTCAAGAATCTCTAATGAGGGGCTAAGAATCCCAGTTGGGGTCTTGAGTTGCATAACCATGAGGCCCCTGCCCACTAAGACTTCCACACGAAGGTTTGTTGGCCTTCCATCTGCTGTACAGAGGAACAGGAGACTCGGTAGAAGGGAAAGTCAAACGCTAAAGCAATCCCAGACCCTCAGCTAGCCCTGGATCTGTGCAATTCCTATTCACTCCAACAATGCCTTGGACACCGTGCGCATGAGCGGTTTTCTGTCCACCCTCCCACCCCTTACTGGCGAGAGGCTGCTGTAATATCAGATTTCTCAGATGACACTGGAGAACCGGGAGGACACTACAACAGGGTAACCCTGCAGCAAGCATCTTTCTGGGCATCAATTTGACTTTAACTTTTGAGAAAAAATATACAGGTAGGGTTTTTTTTGGTAACATTTTATTAAGTAGCATGACAAAACTCATGTGCCCTTTTGAGACTTCAAAGAAAAGTCCTGCTGTCGAGAGGCTGTAGGTGCTCCCTTCACACTGTGCACCTGTCCTCTGCTGTGTACACACCTGCTCGCTGCAGCACAGGTCCTTTTGCGGACAGGTCCTTTTGCGGACGAGTCTGAGTGATGCTGAGCGGACAGGTAATCGTGTCTATTACACAACATAGGCATAGAGTTATTATCGAGCTTTATCACTGAGAATGAAGTCGGGCTATGAGTAAGGGTTCCAAATACCCCAGTTAGCCTGGGACAGTCCCAGTTTGTGCCTGCTGCCCAGGCATCGTTATTAATAGCATCTCCTTCCACTGCCAGAAGAGCCCGATATGGATGAAAAATAATATGGTCACTCTGGCTATGAAAACCCCGCAAGATGAGGCGCGGAGGCCCCGGAGCACATTCCTGGCTAGAAGGACCTCGAGGGAGAGCCTTGTATGTCCCTGCAAGGAGCGCTTGGAGGCTCTGGGAGTCTAGGAGGAAGGAGAATCCTGAGGCGGCCGTTCTCGATGGTCCATTCTAGGCCCTCTTGGTCAAGGTAAACGTGCTCTGAACAAAGGCCGTATGACAATGCCAGGACGGAGTCGAGGAGGCCAGGCTGGGCCACCGGTCCCTGGAGCAGCCAGAGAGGGATACTTGTGGGAACAATACAAAGTTCACAAGGAGGTTGGCATGCCAAAGTGAAAATAATGTGTCAGTTCCAAAGGATAAGTCCAGAGACATCATCAGCCGGTGAGGCAAGAAGCCTGGGCCAGGAATGGGAGGGAAAGTTTGGGAAGAGGAGGGCAAGGTGGTCGGGGAGGGGAGCACGGGAATCAGCTGGGGCAGAGGCTGTGACAACACTAGTGTCCGAGGGCTGGCACAAGAACGGTGCATCCTGTCCGGGCAGGAGGCATCAGCCAGGCAGGACAAGCCCTCCCCGGCTGCATTCACAGTCAGCCCACTGAACTGTCTTCATTTCCTGGCTCTGGCTGCATTACCTTAGGAGTAGTTATTTTTACATGGAAATGTATTCATGAGAGAAGAGAGGGATCTTTAAAAAGAAAAGGGCTTATTTTAGTATTAACCCATTTCAGATGATTTCCTTGGGGATAAATTTACCAGCTGGCCCTGACCATGGAAACCAGCCTTGCCAGAGTCTGTGTGTACCAGGCACTGATGTCAGTGTGACATTGGACGGAGTGTCTTTCCCCTGAGACTTCCATCATGTGTGTACTGAGCTGATGGCTTGTCATGATTGCCAGATGCGTGACATTGACCATCACGTGTGCACCAAACAAATGTTGCAGAGAAGAACAAACGAGAGCTCGGTCTTGTGCCATTTGCATCTATTCTAATACTTTCCTTTTTTCATTCCTATTTTTGCCACCTCACAGTCTCAGGCTACTCTTCTAGGCCACTCCTCTCCTCACTGGTCATGACATGGCCCAAGTCTGGAGGGCCCGGAGTCAGCAACCAACACACCTGTGTCGAGTGTTTGCTCACTGGACAGAGTGAGAATAGGGCCGAGAGGCTGAGGAGGCCACTCTCAGGGGTGATGTCCTCTGGGGTTGCGATATCAGCAGTGTCAAGGAAAAGTTTTGGAGCCCAGATACCAAAAGCAAATGTGACAAGTTGAGTATAGGCATCGCTGGCAGACTGGGGGCTGAACACATGAGTTTCAGAACAGCCCAGAGGGAATTTATTGTTTTGGTTAAGAATGAAGAATTGGGCTTACCTGAAAAAAAAATCCAAACTCGACCGCTTACCAGCTATATAATCTCGGGCAACTTAATCTCTCCGTTTTTTAATTGCCTTATATATATATTTTTAAAGTTATAGTGAGCCCTGCCTCTTAGGGTCATTGCACGTGTGAAGAGAGATAACATTTAAAGCCTTTAGAATCGGTCCCAGCACATAACAAGTGCTCAAAATGCTGTAACAGAAGCATCAGTTAATTAATCTACAGACATACCTCATTTCATCGCACTTCACTTTATTGTGCTCCACAGAGGTTGCGAGTTTTACACATTGAAGGCAAAACCCTCCACCAAACAAAAAGATTGTTTATCACCTGGCTGGTGTGGCTCAGTGGCTGTGGGCCTGATCCCCAGTGGGGGGCGTGCAGGAGGTGGCCAATCGATGATCTCTCTCATCGATGTTTCTATCTCTCTCTCCCTCTCCCTTCCTCTCTCTCTAAAAATCAATAAAGAAAAAAAATCTTTTTAAATAAATAAAAGTAGGTATGTCTCAGTTCAAATTCAATTTTTTTAAAAAAGATTGTTTATCTTTTTAAAGACTCTCTTTCTTGCCATACTCACTTTATTGCGGTGTTTGGGAACCGAACCCACAATATCGCCCACATATGCCTGTACAGTTTTCAGGACCCAAAGGAGGACATATTGGAACATATGGAGCAGTCCCCCACGGTGTGTCACCATTCTGAATGGTCATGAGCATGTTGTTACAAAAGCCAACGTGAAAACAAAACCTTCCTCGGGCTTGTCTCGGAACCTTTGTGAAAGGAGCAGGTTCCAGTCAGACCAGCTGGCACAGGGAAAGCTCTTCCGGGAGCTTCAAAGGTCTTCAGTTCAGTTTCTTCACTTGCAGAATGAGGAACTGGCCCCAGAGAGAGACAATAACTCAGCCAAGGTCACACAGCAATTTCAAGGCAGAGGCAGGAATAGAATTGAGATCTTGTGACTTCCAAACTAGTGTCATGACACTGCACAGACCAGAGGTCTCTCTCCCCTGGGGTCTGTTCTGCCATAGACCTCACAGCTGGCCACCCACAGTGAAGCCTGGAGTCCTAGGGAATGACCTAGGCCAGGGTTTCTCAAACTGTAATTTGCAAAGAATCACCTGGGGATCTTATTAAAAATGCAGATGGTATTTTAGTAGGTCTGGGGCAGGGCCCTGAGAATCTGCATTTCTGCAAGCTCCCAGGGGATGTTGCCACTGCTCTGGGAGTAGCACTTAGAATAACAAGGCTCTGTGCAAGTGCTGGACAATAGAAATATCATACGGTCTAAGCTGAATCTGTAATTTTAAATTTCCGTGTGTGTGTGTGTGTGTGTGTGTGTGTGTGTGTCTGTTATGTGCCGTTTAGTCAGCTCTTACCCTATGAATGAGTGATGTCCGGTCCTCAGAAGCCTTATGAATGAGTGATGTCCGGTCCTCAGGAGCCCTATGAATGAGTGATGTCCGGTCCTCAGGAGCCCTATGAATGAGTGATGTCCTGTCTCAGAGGCCCTGCTCAGCTCCTTCGGACTCCTGCCTCGGGCTTCTTTTATCAAGTGCATTCATCTCATAGCTGGTCTTCCTCTTTTCCTGCTGCCTTCTATTTTTCTAATAGCAACATTAAAAAAGAAACAGATGACATTCATTTTAATATACTTTCTTTCACCCAATATAGCCAAAATATTCTAATTTCAACATATAATCACTATAAAAATTAATGAGCTCTTTTATATTCCTTTTTCATATGAAATTTGAAAACTCAGTGTGTGTTTCCCTTAGAGCACATCTCGGTTTGGACTCGCCACATCCAGGACAAAGGTGCCACACGTGGCTGGAGGCTAGGGGCAGTTCTAGGCAATCACTCAGTGGGTCCCAGCCCCGCCCCCTACCCTTCGCACCAGCTGAATGAAACATCTTTTGGGGTCTTCCTCTGACCCCACCTTGGCAGGCCCACCCAGCCACCCTTGCACCCTTGTCCTGGGTGAGGTCTGCTCCAGCCCTCACCTGAGGAGGAGCAGCAGCCCTGACTCGCACCCAGCCCCAGCTTCCTGTGCATACAGTAGCCTAGACAGAGGCAAGGGCTGAGAAGGCCAAAACCCACCTCTGCCTTCATTTCTCGGTAACCCTGGGTTTATCTAGGTCCAAAGACCTCCATCTGACGGGCGCTATGGGGCCGGAATATACAATTAAATACTTGAAAGTGTGTGTGCTCTGCTCTCAATTAAAGTGGGTCCGAGAATATTTTCCACACGGCTCAGATCCTGCCACTGTCTGGCCTGGGGGTTTGAAGGGCCCCGTGTGGGGCCAACCATGACGGTGAGAGGCACAGGCTGTGATTCCATGGCGGAGCGCCAGCGTGACATCTGTGGGCCCTCTGGGACTTCGGGTGCAGCTCTTCTCCTGCTACAGGGACATCAGTGGGATCCTCTGACAGCTCTGGCTGTGCCCACAGACTCACTGGGAGAAATCCCACACCAGCTCGTGGCCTTGCTGTAGGAGTCCCGGGTCTTGTCTGAACCAGAACGCACGCTGCGACTTCTTCCCCAATCCGTGACTTGCAGGCGACTCCCCAGGCACTTCTGTTCACACGTACCCCCTAGAAACCCTTGTCTGAGAAGCTGGGGCATTTGGCTCCTCAACCAAATGTTTGCTTTTGCTGAGAAAGCTCATAGCTTGGTGCTACCTAATGCTAAACATATGAATATCTGGAAACATCTAAATACTCTGTGCTCTATAGACAAAACATCTACACAGGGATGTTCTGATTAATGGCATTTTCTGGTAAAGCAGAAACTGTTCCTTACTGTGCCCTTATTTTTGCAAATCCTTCTCAATTTAGCTTGATTTTCTCCTGCCTTTGTAAGTAGAGTAGAATGAGCAAAATCAAATTGTACTTAATGCTTCAATATCATTATTTGTCCTTGCAGGCATTTTTGTATATTGACCATCTAGGCAATCATATTTCATTCATTCAATCAATGAATATGTATTGAGTATCTGTCATGTGCCTGGTGTTGTTCTAGGCTCTAGGAATGCATCAGAAAAAAAAAAATCTCTGCTCTAGTGGAGCTTATACTCAAATGCGTGTATGTGTTGAGGTGAGGGGAGAGAATGAATAGCAAATAAGATATAAATTGTACCAAGTGATCAGTGTTCTATGTGCTGCTGCCTACCTGAGGTCACAGAGCAGCCGAGGCTCCCAGGCGGCAGGTTGCCCCCATGCCCCATCCCAGGGAAGATTTTGCTACCTACCCAGGTCCCTTGCTGCATGGGGACTGGACCAAGCCCTGCTCTCCAAGCTCAATAGCTCCCCGGCGACCTATGGCTGGGACTTGCCAGTGAAGCAGGTCACTGGGTGCCTTCTGCCCCCATATTTTCAGATTCATTGTCTCTCTTTCACTTATCTGCCACCAGCCTGTCTCTGCCTGGTCCCTCGGTTTCCTCTGTGTTTGAAGTCATGACTGCGTGTGACTCTCACCCTCCACGGGTCCCCTCCTGATGGGAGGGGAGGGCAATGCCATGTTTTCAGTGAGATAGCAGATGGATTGTTTGTACCATAAACTCTCCCGTTGTCATGAGGTTGGAGCAGTGATAGCGAGAGGAAATATAAACAACAATTTTCCACGCCGTTGCTCTGCCTCTGTGGGCCAGGAGTGCCACGCTGACACAAACACAGTGGTCGTTTGTTCAGTGTTTGAAGCTGAAATGTGCCATGGAAACACACAGCCCTTCAAAGAGTCGGCTCACAGCAGCTTGCTTGAAGGGGCCACCAAAGTCATCTTTGCAGGAAAATAAAACAAAAATGTATTTACAAAACATTGCCCTTGGGGGAAGTTGAGAACATTTTTCCTATTTATGATCTGGTCCTTTCCACCTGACAAGTAGTGATTGATCTCCCCCACCCTCACCCCTGCCCTTGCTCCCGTGTTTAGGTGTGGCTCCAGTTCACAGGGTTTTCTGGTTAAATAAGTGCACTGTGCCCAGCCCCAGCCCAGCAAAGCCCAAATGCCAGCAACTGGGGGCACATGTGAAGCCAGCACTATTCTAGGGAGGACAGAACAGGGGGAAAGACGCTGAGTTGAGGACCCACCAGGATAAGCCATGGTCTTCATTAGAAAAATGTCTAGCCCTGGTCGGTTTGGCTCAGCGGTTAGAGTGTCAGCCCGTGGACCAATGAGTGGCAGGTTCGATTCCGGTCAAGGGCACGTACCTCAGTTGCGGTTCGTCCCCAGCCCTGGTTGGGGTTGTGTGGAAGGCAACCAGTCAATGTGTCTCTCTCACATCAATGTTTCTCTCTCCCTCTCCTCCTCTCTCTCCCTCCCTCCCTCCTTCCCTCCCACTCTATCTGAAGATAAATAGAAAAATATCCTCAGGTGAGGATTAAAAAAAAATTAAAAAGAAAAATGTCTTTATTGTAGCTGGTGGGGGAATGTTAGGAGATTGGACTATAAAATAGCATTAGGTTGAGCCATATGAAATTACCACTTTTGAATCAAAAATAGTCATTATTGACAATATCATCTGGTTCCATCTAAAAATAAACAACAGCCCTGGCCGGTTTGGCTCAGTGGTTAGAGCGTCAGCCCATGGACCAATGAGTCACGGGTTCGATTCCGGTCAAGGGCACGTACCTCAGTTGCGGTTCGTCCCCGGCCCTGGTTGGGGTCGCGCGGAAGGCAACCAGTCGATGTGTCTCTCTCACATCGATGTTTCTTTCTCTCTCCCTCTCTTCCTTTTTATCTCTCTCACTCTATCTGAACAAAAATGGAAAATATCCTCGGGTGAGGATTAAAAAAATAATAATAAAATAAAAATAAACAACAGCTACCAATGATTGATTACTGCTTGTGTGCCAGGCTTTGAACTAAGCACTTTACATGGATTGTGTCATTTAATCTTCATAATAACCCAACGGAGTGGTGGCTTAGGTTGGGTTCTCCAGATGTGAATTTAAGGATCTGTGATTTATTAAAGAAGTGGTCCTGGGACAAACCAGTGTGGGAGGGGGGACGCAGGAGGACAGGGCAGTGAGGACATGTGATTTGGGGTAAAGTCACCCTGTGTGGAGTTCTGGAGCTGCAATTACACCTCAGAGTTTGTCCCACCTCAAGACAAGTGAGCTGGGTTTTCATACCCTTGGTCCATCATTGATTGGCCACAGGCTACCTCTGGGGGTGTGGACGGGAAAGGCTCAGGTACATGCCGGTCTCTGCACATGGGTGAAGGGGCTACAGGCCTCTGGGCAAGGTCACCGGTGCCGGCCATCAGAAGCTGGGGAGGAGAGGGCCATGGAAATGGTAAGAGGGACTCGAGGGCCTTGGCAGAGCACCTTCAAGTCCGCTGGGGGCAAGGTCGCTATTTCCCACATGAAGCTGCTGAGACTCAGAAGGGTAAGTGTAACTCAGCTGGGCCACAAAGAGGTAGGGCCAGAACTCCGTTATCCTGAATTGGCCACTCCATGTCATTTCCAATGTCCTTGGTCACTGGGGCCAAGCTGGTGGTGTCTGGCTCCTCCTTTCCTTAGAATGAGATGTTAGAGCTTACTTGGCCCATGCAGATGGCTTTGCAGGGGCACACCCCAGTGACCGACAGCATAGCTTGTCCAAGTCCCTTCAGCAGAGAGCTGGGCTCTTTGTCCCATTAGATCTCTCCTGTACCTCTCTAGGTTGGAAAAGGAGCCTTTTCTGCCCCCCAGCTTGGTGGGATCTGCCCACATGTTCTTCCACGGTCTCTGGAGCCTGTCCTCCCTACTCAAGAGTCCCCTGGCACAGGCAATGTGACCTGCTGCTCCCCTTGGCCATGGCTAACAGCAAACGACTCTCTAATGCCACTGCCTGAGTAGGCTATTGCTGCTTTGATCGAGAGCTCACGCCAGCCCTGGCCGGGTGGCTCATTTGGTTAAAGCGTTGTCCCATACACCAAAAAAAGAGGGGACAAAAAGGTAGAGGGTTTGATTCCCAGTCAGGACACATACCTAGGTTGCAGATCCGATCCCCGGTCAGGGCATGTACATGAGGCAACTGATCAATGTTTCTCTCTCACATCAATGTTTCACTCTCTCACTCTCTCTCTCTCTCTCGCCCTTTCTTTCTAAAATCAATAAAAAACAAATCCTTGGATGAGAATTAAAAAAAAAAAAAAAAAGCTCACTCCAGTGGAGCCAGGCCAAGGGACACACTGGCACCAGAACACCCGGTGAGGGGATCACCTCCAGCTGCTGCCTCCTACTCGCTCCTCCAGGCAGGTGTCCTCAATTGGCAGCCCAGGGTGGCCTCCCTGAGGGAGCTGCGCCAGGGCTCTCCAGCTCAGGACACGCCACAGTGGGCAGGACACAGACTCAGGAGGCTGGGAGGGGAGTTCACAACCCAGTTCTGCCACTTACTAGCTGAGGTTGTTATTTACCTTCTTTGTACCTCAGTTGTCGTCTGTAAACAGGAATGGCAACACTCGCCCTGCCCAGATTAAATGAGATGTTATCTGTAAGTGCGTAGCACAGAATGGGCACTTGAGAAACGGTTGGTGCCAGCCTTTCCTTCTGGGCTTTGCTGGCGTTGCTTCCTGTTCACATTACCTGTCTTAACTTTGGGTCACTGCGTGCATTTTAATTCAGCCTAGCTGCCTTGACTGGGTGCAGGGTGCAAGCTAGAGAAATATGTCCTTTATTGTCCTGTGTTTTGAAAGATTTTGTCCCTTCTGAGTTGCCATGTGAGTTCTATCACAGTGGCTGGCCTTTTTATTTTCCATTGATTTTGGCTAACACAAAACTGGCCCCCGGTCCCCTGCATTGAATTCCATTATACTTCCTATGCTAATTGCTCCTCAGATGAGGCCCTCTTGGGCAGCATGCCACAAGAGAAAAAGTAAAATGCTACATGACACTGAGATGCTGGGTCATGTCCCCCTCCAACCTTATCCCCCATACATAGAAATGCTGTCCTAGTTTTCAGCAGCCTAATTGAACATCAATCACATAAGAGAAAACCCTGGCTTGCCACCCACACCATTGTGCTAAGAATAACTTCTGTTGGAGCAGCGGAGCTGGTCAGAATCACTCCCCAGTGTTCCCATCTGGAATTAGGTGTGAGGATCCGGAGAGCGCATTCGTCCATTTCCAGCCTGAAGCTGGCACGAGCCCTGAAACTTAGCAGCCTGACCGAAAAACAAACAACCAAACAAGAAACCTAGAGTCAACATCCAAACACTGACTTCCTGGAAAATCTGTCTCATGTTGAAAGTCTCCTTCCCTTTTGTGTGTTGCTTATGGATCTCATTGACTCTGTCCTTCCTGCTCTGTCCAGTCATCAGTTTACACATGGCCGGTATCTGCTCGGACGGGGCCCAGGCCACTCTGCATCCGATAGTGGAGTCCCCAGCCAGCAGGACCTTTTATGACCAGTGTCATGGTTTGCTGGTTTGGGACTGGAATTTGGTAGTGATTACATTTCCGGCTTGGGGCAAGGATTGTTTGCCTTTTAATCTTCCAAATAAGTTGAATCATATATTCCTTCAAGATCTGTTTCCAGAATGCCAGCTTTATGCCGGGCACTGTGCTACCTGAGCCCTGAGGCCTTGTAGCACGCACAGTAAGTGCTTCCTCCACCTTCTTGGGGATCACAGTCTAACACCCGAGATCCCCTAACCCTAGCTACACAATAGGATCATCCAGAAGCTTTTTTTTTTTTTTTTATCCTCACCCGAGGACATTTTTTCATTTTTTGTTCAGATAGAGTGGGAGGGAGAGAGAGGAAGAGAGAGAGAAAGAAACATCGACGTGAAAGGGACACATCGAGTGGCTGCCACCCACACGACCAACCAGGGCCAGGGACAAACTGCAACCGAGGTACGTGCCCTTAGCGGGAACTGAACCCGGGTCTCTCTGGACCTCAGGCCGACGCTCTAACCACTGAGCCAAACCGGCCAGGGCCAGAAGCTTTTTAAAAGTACTCTTTACATGTATTTTCTTCTTTCACCCTCGCAATAATCGTATAAAATAGATACTACTAATGTACTCATTTTGAAGATGGGGGAACTGAGGCACAGGTGGGTTGACTCACTTGGTTATACAGCATCGCAGAAAAAGAACAGGACCATAGGTGGTCTGCCTGCAGAGAGCTGCGCTCACCTCTGAAGCGTCCTGCCTCTTCGTGTGTGGATGCATGAGATGGGTGGCATGTCTGGAGATGACTAGAGCATGTGGCAGAAAGGAAAAACTAGGAGAGGACACTGGAGAGGCGGGCAAGGGCAGGGCAGGAAGGCCCCCGGGAGCCCGAGCTAGAAGACTGGATTTTATTCAGTGGATGATCAGAAGAGCTCTCACCTAGACCAACCGGAGTAAGACAGTATTCACTGGGGGCGCTGGATACATGTCTACACGACAAAAAGTAGGTCAGTGTGCTCAGAAGAGCGTGCTGGGGTGCAGAGGCTCCGTGATGGCAATCAGCTCTGACGGGAGCCCTGCTGTGTGGGGAGGAATGCGAGAAGGGCCTCCTATTCCTTTTCCCCACTGAACTCTTGCTTCGACATCTTATCAGGACTTCTGGGGTCACCCCAGAGCAGCTGGCTCTGTGCCTCCCTTCCCCGGAACTGCATTGCCTACCCAGCGCTTGTGCCCACTCTGTTCACCAAGCCCACCAGAACCTTCCCAGGCTGCTGCCCAGCTGGCTGATCACAGAGCGCAGGGCTGAGCTGGGACGGGGCGGCCGTGGAAGATCGGAAACGCACGCCCCTGTCCATTGTCCATCAGCTAAGCAGAGAGGCTACCCTCTCCGAAGCAGTGGGCTGTAGCAGTTACACACGTGAGCCTGGGTTCCAATGCCAGCTCTCCCACTTACTATGGGGTATCGGGCAAATCCCTTGACCTTTATTTAGGAAGATCAGTTTTCTCATCTATAAAATGGGGTGACCATTCCTCCCTTGCAGGTTTGTTTTAAGAACGGGAGGTATTATTCAGAAGACACCTAGGAAATGTGCCCAGGGCTCTCAGTAAACCATAGCTGTTGTGACGCCTGATGAACTGCCATTATCGTCTCCTAAGACCCGGTTGGCCCAGAGAGCCCAGGCTGACAGCCACTGGACAACCTCCTTATTTTGCAGATGAGAAAAGTGAGGCCTGAAGGGGATGCGTGGTTTTCCCAAGGTCATCTGGAGACTGAACAGCAGTACCAGGAGAAGGAGGTACCTGTCAGAGGCCCCGTGGCTCCCCGCAGGGAGCAGGGGTGAGAAGTTCAACTCCAGCTTGGCCACGACCACTCACAGCCTTTGCTCTGACTCCCTCCCTCCACGATGGCACAGAAACCACCTTTCTGGAAGGGCTGTGTGGACGAATAAGCTGTCATTCCAAAGTGCTGAAAAGTACTCCACAGGTGCCAAATCATGACTCTCCGTGGATTTCAACACCTCGGTGGGCATGCCTTTCTGCCAGACGTAAGCTCTGTCTGTGTGTGTGTGTGTGTGTGTGTGTGTGTGTGTGTGTGTGTGTAGGGATTAAGGAAAGGGAGGAGGATGGAGAGGAGCCATAGAAGAGCCCAGATTTCCAGAGACTGTTTCCATACCTGAACTCCAGTGCACCGTGGCTTAGCCCCTTGTCCTGTGCCGCAGGCAGAAGCACGCTCGGCCTTCCCAGGTTCTCTGCATCCTCCTTCCAGCCACCTGCTGCAGGAAGGTGTGGGCAAGGGCAGCTGGCCAGGGCCTCCACGCTGTGGTCCAAGGGAATCAGTGCCATGTTGCTGAGGGGCAGTGATGTGCCAAACCCTCAGAGAACACGAAGCAGAATCAGGGACTCAGGCCAGGTGACTGATGTAAAATAGGATGTCGTGGAAAAAGTGTGGAATTTGGAATCAGACAATTCAGGGTTTGAATCCTGGTTCTACTGCTTCCCAGCTTTGTGAACTTGGGGAAATACTACTTTACCTGTCTGTGCCTCAGTTTCTTCATCTGTGAAAAGGAGAAAATATTATTTCCAAGCATTATTTGGAGACATTAAATGAGCTGAAGACTCTGGCACAGAACTGTTTCATTCCCACCTCAAACCCCATCACCATCCCAGGGGCTTTCTACCCTGGATTCACCATGGCGCCTGGCCCACGATGCGTTGATTTTAATTGTGGATTTGGAAAAGTCATGAAGATACCAGTAGGAAGAGGTGGTTGCTGAAAACAAAGCCCCCCTCTCAAGGAGAGGCATCTGTGCCCGCTGGTGTGGCTCAGTGGTTGAGCGTCGACCCATGCACCCAGAAGTCGCCGGTTCGATTCCCAGTCAGGACACATGCCCAGGTTGCAGGATGATCCCCAGTGTAGGGCATGCAGGAGGCGGCTGATCGATGTTTCTCACCCATCAATGTTCTTTCTCTCTCTCCCATCCTCTCTCTCTAAAATCAATAAGAAAAATATTTTAAAAAAAAAGGAAGAAGAAGAAGAGGCATCTCTCTTGCCGATGATAGCCTCGGGCATCACAGGCATTCTGGGATAAAGCAGCCACTGGCAGTGGCGGTGGGAGACACCTGTATTTGACACTCCCTGGCAAGAAGGCTGAGTGCAGTGCTCTGAATACACATCCTGGAGGAAACAGACTGCTCACAGCCTGGCCGTGTACCTCCGTACTAGCTGCTGTGGCAGGAGGCCCGGGGAGCAGTGGGCAGAGGTGGGCTGAGCTGTGATGAGAGAGGCTGAACCTCTCCGTGCTTCTCTCAGCCTGCAGAGCTCCACAGAAAGTGTTTACACTTTCTCTCTAGCTTCTTTTCCCTGGCTGGTCCATCCTGGATGCCCAGTTCTGGGGACGCAGATCCCTTCCCCAGGATGCTGGATGGTGCTTGCGAGTCCCTCTCAGAGAGGCAGAGTCCCCAGGTTCTGGGTCTTTACTCAGTCTTAGCAATGGAAATTTCTACAAACTCAGATATACCCACATCGAGGGGTCACGTGGTGACTCCAGGGCAGGTGGGAAGGAACAGCGGCTTGAACACTGACTGTATACCAGGAAAAACGATAATCATAATGGTGGCCCTGTGTCAATCACTGATTTAGTGCTTTACAAATATTAATTCATTTAATCCTTCCATCGACCCTGTGAGGGAGGTACTGTTTTAAAACCCATCTCACGGATGAGAAACTCGAGGATCAGAGAGGTTAAGTAACTTGTCCAAGGTCATACATACTGCTAGTCAGTGGCAGAGCTCAAACCCATGCAGTCAAACTCATGCAGACGCCAACGTCATCCTCCTTTCAACCACTATTCCCTACTTTACTGCCTCTCAGTTCGCCTCCCCCCCAAATCCCAGGAGGTGGGTCTTACCAATGACATAGGTGAGGAAACTGAGGCCCAGAGAGATTAAGTGACTAGGCCAAGATCACACAGCCAGTTAAATGTCTGTACATATCTATGGGACTCTTTCCACCTCAGTAAGGGCTTCTAGAGGAACAACTGAAACCTTGACATTGTCTCTGACCCCACGGGTAAGAGGAAGGAGAATGTGGGGGGACCCAGCTCTTGCTCACTGCCCACGCCTCCATCCCTAGCACGCTGGCAGGCAGGCATGAAGCTCTAACCTCACCCCAACATCATCACAAACATCACCCCAACATCAACCCACCATCATAACAAACACTCCTTCTCCGGAAGCTTTGGCTGCCTCAACTGTCTGAAGGGGTCTAGGTCCTTTATCTGCAATCACAGCAGATGCCTCACGTAGTAATTATACATTCTTTGATGTGATTATGTAATTATTGTCCATTTCCCTGATTACATTGTAAGCTCCACGGGAAAAGGACTTTGGTTCTACAAACATTGTATCACCCTCAATTAGCATGTTGTCTGGTACTAACATATTATTTAAATGAATGAATGAGTAGAACACCTACAACGTTCTAGACTCAACCCAGGCCCTCAGCTTCCATTATCTCAAATCCTCACAACAACCCTGGGAAATAGTTATCATCATTCCCATTGTACTGATGAACAAACTGAGGGTCAGAGAAGTGAAGTGACCCTCGCTCCATCAGTTGATCAGAGGTGAATTCAGGAGTCACACCCTGGTCTGCCTGACTCCAGCCCCAGTCTTCTCTCTCCTTCACTCTGGCAGAAAGGAACCTGGATTCAAGAAGTAGTGATGAGGGGTTCTGCCAAAGTTCCTTCTCAGGGGAAAAGAGAAGAAAATGGGGTAGTAGAGACCAGACAGGATTGAAAGTTAAGAATAAAGCATCAAAGGCAAGGAAACTGCTACAATGATCATGGGAGCATTCTAGAAACCTGTCTTTGATAACTCAGCAGGAAGTCGGCCTTGCAGGCCAGACGCCTTTGAAGACTGGATTCTCCATCTCCAAACCCAGCCCTTCGTGGTCCCCCCTTGGGAAGGATAAAACCCTAACAAAGCCACTGATTCTGAATGGGAGTCCATTCAGCATCCCAACGTTCGAAAAGATGGTCTTTGTGGAATCAAAGAAGCCAGGATGACGATGCTTGACAGTCTTTGGTGCAGCCGATTATCTTTGTTGGATCCCCAGTTGACACGTGCCCAGACTGCCCTGAGAAGAAAACCCTGATGAATTTATTAGCGAATGTCTAACATTCTTGTACAATGTGGAGCTTCAAGAAACTTGCCAGGCAATTAAAAAAAAAATTAATGTTGTCTTGCTCCACTGTTTGTAAAACAATATCTCTCTAAGCCAAAAAAATAAAAGAAAATCCCTGTATATTTTGTTCTTTTCCACTCGTCAAGCTCAGATTTTATTTGCCCTGGGTTTGGAGAGTGAGCGGAAGTCAACACAGCTGTTTATGTTTAGTGGCTTCGAATGATCTCAGGGCACAAAAGATCCTCATGGGTGTCTGCTTTGTTGACAGTTTCTAGACCAGCTTTGAGCTCAGCCAAGGGGTAGTGTGAACTAGAACTGCCTTTCACACATGCCCAGCAGGGTTCATTTGGGGCATTCTGGGGCCCTCTTTGCTCTCTCTCCTGTCTTTCTGTAGGATGGGGACTCTGTCTTCAGGCCAGCACCATTGGCTGTGGAGACAGCTTTGTAGATAAGTCAGAAGAGAATCGATTTCCTATTCCCGCTGCTCAGGGGTGGTCTTGGCTCTTGTGTAGAGAATGACTCTGAGGAGCTGCTTCCTGGGAAGGAGGGAAAACGGGTGGGATCTGGGAGTAACTGTTCCTGCTCGTCTTAGGAGAGAACCCTGCTTGTTGGTGACTTTGTTATATATATATATATATATATATATATATATATATATATATATATATATATATATATGTAAAAACTGGATTTTAATCTTTGATAGCTAACCAAGATTTGTCTCTTTGTTTGGGAGAGGGCTCATCTCTCCTGCCTGAAAAGGCAGAGGGCAGCGACGGATTTAAGCTAGCTCACTTCCATAGCTCCAACATTTGGCACAGGGCTTGGTTCACGACAGGGCTTAGCAAGTGTTCCCTGAATAACTAACAGGTTGAAAAATACAGAAAATCCCATGGGAAAGTTATTTAAAACCACCTATAATTCCAACCCTTTAAAACAATGATATAAGATAAAAAGGAATTACTAGTCTCCTATCTTGCCCCTCAGAAGTAACTGCTGTGAGCAGTTTGGTGTGATTCCCCATTCCTATCCCGTGTCTTTATAAATGTATTTATACTTATGTGAAACTGAAATATGTGAGCAAAATTTAACAGTAGCCAAACATAGATGTAAATATTAAGATAAATACACCCCACTAAGAATACCTTTTAAATTTTTTAAAAATTATAAAATGCATACCAAAGCTCTAAATGGTTTCTTCTTTGATTGATGAGAGAGAGAGAGAGAGACCGATTTGTTGTTCCACTTATTTAAGCATTCATCAGTTGATTCTTGTATGTGCCTGCAACCTTGGTGTATCCCAATGATGCTCAACCAACTGAGCTACCCCGCCAGGGCTAAATGATTTCTTTTTGAAGTTATCCATTGTCGAAATTTTTCACACCAGTACACCCTTTTATGATCACAGACCTCCAAGAGTTAACTCTGCCCGAGCCCTCCTCTGAGAGCCTGAACCCTGGGCACCAATGGCCTCCCTCCTGTGGGTCAGACATTGGCCGGGAGCACCTCTCCGAGCCTCTCCCAGAGGATGCTCGCCAGGCTCTGTGCTGGGGGCAGCATCAGAGGGTAGGCATGAAGGCCCTGGTGATGATAGCAGCAACCACGACAGGAAGTGCGGCCGAGGGGGCAGCGGGAAACATGTCCTCAGTGCCTGGAGGCCCACACCGAGCGACAGCCAGGCTGTTGAATGCCATCCGCAGCACTGACTTGGAGGCAGCATTTGGGTAATTACCCAGCTGTGTTTGGGCTGCAGGGGCACTAGACTGGCTGAGGGTATCTCTCAATGGGAAAATCTTGCTCAGAAAGCAAAAGAAGGCCTGAATTTTTCCAGATTGGCTGTGATTGATTAAAATGATCGAGGTTCTTGCCTCAATAGTCCTCCATTCTAAGGGGTTGAGAGAGCAAAGCCTTGGTAGCATTTCTTAAAGCGCTGCTTTTCAGTTTGCCTGCACCCAGATAGCTTTACTAACGTACAAATACCTGGGCCCCATTCCCAGAGAGGCTGATTTAACTGGTCCAGGGTGGGGCCTGGGCAGCCTTAGTTTATTAATTCCCTGGATGACTCTTAATGGACAGCCAGGGCTCCGAAGCAAAGTGTGAGGACCAGCTGACTCAGAGTCCCCCAAGTGCTCCTTGAAAATGCAGACTCCCAGAGTCAGAATTCTGGGTCTCTTGTGGGGGGCTTAAGGATCTGTTCCTATAACAAGCACCCCAGTGATTCTTAGGCTCCTTGTATAAGGACCACAAGTCCAGTCACCTTTGCCTCCCAGTGGACCCCAGCAAGCAGGCAGCTCTGTCTCTGAGCCCAGGCATCAGGCAAACGGGCCCCCATAACTGGCCTGCACTCATTCACAACCTGGTGGCTATGGAACCTTTCTGCCTACTTCCCGAACTTGATAATGGAGTAGTCGTGCCAGCACGCAGGTGTGCTCTGGGAGTCCCTGCAATGGTGTGTATAGGCACATCTCAGCAGGAAGCCATCGATGTTCCTCCTGTTACCTTTATGATGGTTAGACCTCTGAGAGTATACAGTGAACACTAGTGCCTCTCCCAGGCTCTGAGTGCTTGGGTTCAATTTCTGCTTTTCCATTTACTTAGTTGGAGGGGTTAGGTTAGATACTGAACCCTCTCTGGGCCTCAGTTTTCTCTTCTGTAAAATGAAAGTGACAATACTCATACACGTTACGGGGTTGTTGTGAGAATTAAAGATAAGGTATGTATAATGCTTACTGTAGATCCCGGCACACAGTAAAAATAACTTCATAAATTATAGTTTTTACCAGCATCATCACTGTTACTGGAATTATTTGTCAGGTCTGATGTGTGGAAAGAAGAATGGATAATACAAAACAAGGAATCGAATTTTTAAAAAGATCAGTTTGAAACTCAATTAACTAGATGGATAAACTTTCTTCTTCATCTGTAATAGTAAAAAAATAAAAGGGTAGAGAATTAAAAATAACAAACAAACAAAAAAGCTTACAGATAGGATTCAGCCAAGAATCTGGACATATTCAGCTCAGTCCCCTTCACCTTTACTTCCGAAATACAGGAGGAGCTCACGAAGCTACCAGGACGGGCTGGGCTGCAGCCAACTTCATGGACAAGAGAATCCAGACATTATTTTCCTCTTCTACTTTACCTCTTTGCCCACACATACCTTCTTGGTATTCATCTTTTATATACATTTTCTCTGGTCCCATCTCTTTGTCAGGAGACATTCTTACTTACATTACATTTCCTTGACACTCCTATCTCTCATCCGATGGAGTCCAGTTTCCTCCCCGGGGTCCTGCAGATCACTGAGTTGGGCTGGGATGAGTTGGAGGGATTAAGACGGGGGAGGGGACACAATTTTCCTTCTCATGGCCATCCCTGATGCTGAATTTCTGCTCCCATAGAACTCAGGATCTCACGCTATTCCCTGTTCTCTTCCTTCTCCAAAGTGAACCCGGATTCAAAACCCAGCTCCTCCCCCATCAAGAGAAGAACTGAGTCCCTCAAAGCATTCGGTAGCGTAGCAGGTTTTATTGCAATCTTGGGGAAAGGAAAGGCTTTTACTTTGCCACCTTGCTCTGCTTCTGTCCCTCCTTGGGAGTCTCTTCACATCGCTCTGGCTACTCCATTCTGGAGGGCCCTTGACATTAAACCTCTCCCGGGAAACGGAATATTTCTCACTTATTATAGACAATGATATAGCTTGACCCTTGTGCTCTGGGCTGGCTTTCTGATATCCAAATGCTCACTAATGTTATCTCTAAGATAACCCAAGATCTCAGAGGCTCTCTCTGAAGTAGCCCAGAACTGGCTGACTTGGAAATTTCAGGCTGGGCTATTTACCGAGTGCCTGAACACGGGACGAAGTGATTTATGTTCCCACTGATGTGATTTATTTACACATTCCTCTCCCACCTACAGAAGGCAAAATAGTCACAGTCTAACTTTTATATATTTTTTCTATTACATTGATTCTTATTAATATTTAGCCATTTGTTTATTGAAGACAGGTTATCCTCAAAGAATTTCAACGCTAAGGGTGGAAAGGAAAGATTTCTCTCCATTTCTTTTCAGTTTTTTTATTAGTCAGAAAGTTAAATTAATCAATTAGCTGCTAACCCCTTGGATAGCTGATGCTCCTTTGTGCCTTGTTTATCACTGTATATTACACACTGCTTCTATTAGAGTATTAGTTACACTGTTTGCCATTCATTTCTCTATTTGCTTCCCTGGCTAGACTGTGAGTTCTCTATTTTTCATTTGTGAAAAAGGGCAATCCTCAGGCTGGGAAACAGCAGATGCAGCATTCTTTAAACTTTGAGAGCAGAGAACAAGAACTTGTTATTTGCTCCCTATCATAATGCCTACTGCCTGGCATATAGGTGGCTCTCAACAGTTTATTCATCAAATTAATGATTGAGCCACTCCATAACTGATTAATCAATAGTTTACTATATAATATTTAGTCAGGGTCATTGCCTCAATGCCTATAAACACTCTCTCTCTCTCTCTCTCTCTCTCTCTCTCACACACACACACACACACACACACACACACACACACACACACGTTCACATAGACTCTTCATACTCCAGAATCTGCAGGTGGGAAACCCAGTCTTCCAGAGGTCACCATTGTGCAGACTGATGTGCATACAGACCCAGCTGGAAGAAGGCAGGTTAGAAGTAGTGGGGAGCAGGGGGAGCAGACTTTCTAAAGAGCTGTCCTAAAGTTCTTACCCCCACTTCTCTGCAGTCTGGGAAGAGTGGGCTCTCAATTCAGCCACCAAAAAGTGGGCATTTGTACCATCAATGAGATATGTGTCATAATTGTCAACCATGTCACAGAAGATTAAGGAAAAGGGAGTATTTTCTTAAAAAATAAGCTAGTGTGATTTTTTAAACTCCCAAAATAAACTTGTGAATGTTTCGCTTGCAACATGTCCCTTCATCTGTTATGGTAAGGAGTCTCCACGAGGCTGTTGACTTTTCCCCCAGATCCCTGTATTTTTTGAGATAGGCTGGGATTGGGATATTTCAGGCTCTTCACAGGACTGTCTTCTCAAGAGGTCAGGTGCAGCCAGGGGTCTTTAACCCTAATGAAGGATGGGTTGATGGGACTGGTCACTTACAGGTCAGCTCTGAAGCCCAATTCACACTCAACTAATCACCAGAGGTTGATATCAGGATCAGAAAGGGATGCAAATGGCATATGCTGATCTGAGGTTGGCTCTTCCTACAACCAGGGAACTGTCTGAACCCTTAGGATGATTCAGTGGTCCAGGGAGCTTTGAAAGTAAGTTCCAAATTCCCCATCACTGACGTGTGGGCGATTTTGAAAGCTTAGAGTCAGATAGAACAAAAAGTGAGAAAGGTTGTCAAAGTTGAGATTTAAAATAGTGGGCTGTCCATAGTGCATATGATTTATTTTAAATAAAAATTTTTTGAAACCTGGATTGTGTTGTTTCCAAAGAAGTTTGCCATTCTCTGAACCAATGACTTTTTTTTTTTTTTTTTTTTTTAGCTAACAGTGCTTGCCAAATGTACTGATTTAAAATGACTTTTCATATTAACATATCATCCATGTGGAAGGAGTAACTTTATAGGATATTTTATAATTTGAGATGATCTTATTTAAGGAGGAATCTTGCAATTATCTCTTTTGTTGCAGGGGGAAAATAGCTTTTTCCCCACTTGTCTGGTTATTTTGATAAATTGTTTTGCTTTAAGTAAAGAAATGAGGATTTATAGGAAAGATATAAAAGGAAATAAAAAAATGACCCAGGAAAGAGCAAATGAAATTATTTAAGGGATGAGGAGGCAGGGAAAGAAATTTGGAAATACACTTGAAAAGATTCACTTGTTTTCCATCAAGAAAGATGAGAAATGTCTTTTGAGTCCCACAGGGTTAACATGAATGCACATATGTTTACCAAGTTCTAGAGTATTAGTTATAGGTACTTTTTTAAAAAATTGACTTTAGAGAGAGGAAGGGAGAGAGAAAGATAGAGAGAGAAACATCGATCCATTGCCTCCAGTATGTGGCCCTGACTAGGATCTAACCTGCAACCTGAGTATGTGCCCTGACTGGGAACCAAACCCGCCACCTTTTGGTGTATGGGAGGATGCCTCAACCAACTGAGCCACACTGGCCAGGGCAATAACAGGTACTTTTAATATCAAAAAGAAGAAGGAGGAGGAGGAGAAGGAGGAGGGAGGAAGGAAGGGAGGAAGGAAGGAAAGGGAAGAAGAAAAAGGAAAAAAAAAAGCACTGTTGTTCATATTAGCACACATTTGAGGGTACACATTCAAAAAATGACCTTGGCCTCCAATATGATTTAAAACAAGAGATCAAAGATGGCAAACGCATAGCATGTATGTCATTATTTCCATTTCTGTACCCATGACAGACATTATTAATTGATCATACTACTGTTTACAACTAAACTACATAGATGCACCCTCAGAATTCTTTCAGCATAGTGTGACAGGAAGTGATTGAACTATAGATGACTCTTGAGATGAAACCCTATGGTTTAGCTGGATTACTCAAAAGCTCCAGACCACCAGCATGGGCTTCACAGGGGAGCTTATTGAGAAAGAAGAATCTCAGCCCCATTCCAGACCTACTGAATCAGAATCTGCATGTTAGCAAGATTTCCGGTCATTCTTATGTATATTAAGGTTTGAGAAGCCCTGGAAGAGCACTGAATGCATGATGTATTCATTGGGGCTGAAGGAAGTTCTTAAACTTCAGAATGCATTAGCATCACTGGGTTAAACACTTCTTAAATCTAGACTGCTGGGCCCCACCTCTAGAGCTTTTTGGTTCAGTAGGTCTGGGGTGGGTTTGGGGTGGTTTTTCTTTAAACCATTATTTTTATTTTTTCGATTACAATTGACATTCAAAATAATTTTATATTGGTTTCAGGTGTACAGCATAGTGGGGTGGAGGTTTTCCAAACAAGTTTCCAGGTGCTGCTGCTGGTCCAGGACCAGACTTTGAGAACCACTGCATTAGGGCCATGGGAATACTTTGGACTATCTCCATGGTCTTTAAAGTCAAAGACTGCAATATCTTTCCATAACTCTTGGTACATCCGTCAAAACCAGAATTCTGGGTAGGAGAGTCCTAAGGTTTAATGCAGCACAACATTTCTCATGACTTGATGTACCTGAATCTAAAAGGCTCTCCTCCTGGAGAATTACTGCTAGTGTCATTCATTTGATCATTTCGTTAGCTATTCTGTCTACAGCATTATACTTGTTGCTTAGAGAATCTAATAAAAGTTTAAATGTAGTTCCTAACTTCAAGAGTCTCTCTCTAAGAAGAAAATAAACACATGAAACAATCAATAACAAGGTGGCATTGGATAGCAAAGGGCAGAGTGCTAAGTAAATGGCACAGACCACATGTGATTTCATTTGAGAAGGAGGGAGTTACCTGACATTATATAGGACACTGTATGCATTTCAGCCTAGCTAGAGTAGAAGGGCACTACATACATAAAATATATATGGATGGAAGATAAAAGGTGGGAGAGGGAACAGACCAGGATAAGAAAGCACCTTCTCATTTCTTGGTGCTGTTTTAAGAGGTTGTTTTAAAATTAACATTTCCTCTGGTCTGGATAATGATAAATCAATGCTATCAGTATTGTAAATCAGTCTATAGGGTGGGCATATAGAGAAAACCTGCATCTCAGAGACAGAAGAAAGACAAACAGCTTGTATGCGGAGATGACTGGGGGGAAAGTAGCAGTAATTAATAAGGACAATAATACTCAACTTCGATTGTCCCCTTACATTGCCAGGTACTTGCGCTCAACGACTGTCAGGCACTATCTCATTTAATCCAAACAACAATGGATTATATATATCATTGTAGTCAGACTTCCTCCTTACTCCAAGTGAAAAGCGAAGCTGTCTAAGGATGCAGGTGAGGTTAAAGAACTTGCCCAATTTAAATCCTGGCAGTCCTGCTGGGTGGGGGCTCCTCACCCATGAACCTCCAGGGTTCTGGCCTGCCTTTGTCATCCCTTTCAATTCTCATATCCTTTGAGTCAGCGAGGAACCCAAACTGCAACTGAGAGGAAGGACAAAAGTCCTCCGGGGAGTTAAAGTCGAGGAACCTGTGTGGCCAGTGTGGCCAAGGCACGGAGGGGAGCGGCTCCCACGTGAGATGCAGCGAGGCTTCGCCCGAGCCGGCCGGGGTCCCGGGCCGCCCCTGCCCTGCTCGGGCCACTCTAATTACAGAGTCTGCTGGAGTGCAAGGAGGAGCTGTTTCGGGGCGGGAAGCTTTCCTGGGTGTTGTATTTGCCCATAAATATTTCAAATAGTTAAGTGAAATGTGCAGCCTTTGAAAAGCGAAGAGGAAGCGATGGGGAGGCCCCCCGGCCGCCTGGCAGAGAGGAGGAATGGCTGGCGGGTCGCTGACGCGGGAGACGAGCGGCCCTGCCCGGCCAGACGGGGGGCCGCGGGCCTCGGGCGCGACTCCGGAAGACTTAAACCGTTAAGGTGACCGGAATAATTTGAAAAAGGAAACAAAACTTCCCCGGAGCCGTGCCCGCGGGGCCGGAGGCGGACGTTTGCGTTCGAAAGGGCATTTTTCAAAAGAGGGTTTCAGGGCGCGGGGGTGTCGGCCCGCGGGAAAGCGCGCCGCCGGAGCAGAGCCGCAGAGCGGCCACCAGCCCGCTTTGTACTCGCGGCCAAGCGCGGCCCCAGAGTTTCGGCCGCGGCCCGGGAGTTGAGGCCACGCCCCCTTTGCAGTGAGAGCCGCGGCCGATCATTGGCGCGCCGCGGACCAATGAGCGCGCCGGGGCGGCCCCGGCTGTCAGCGCGCGCCGCAGCAGCGCGGGCTGCAGCCTGTCTTCCCCTGCGCAGAGCCCCGCAGCCAACGCAGCCTTCCTGGGTACAGCTCCGGCGGCTCGCGAGCGCAGCCCTGCCCAGCCGCGCGTCCCGGTGCCCGCGCCCCACGGCCACAGCCTTGCTGCACTGTAGCGCACGGAGCATGTGCAGACCCTCAGGCGTTAAGGTGCCTGTCTGTCCAGGGGGCTTCTGGGCAGTGGTGACTGACTGTCACGCCTAGAGAGACCTTTCGGGGGCTCTCTCCGCACCTCTGCGTCGCGGGTGACACTGCGGTGTTCGCGACCAGGGAGGCAGCTGTCTCTCGGTGGTCTTGAGACGTCTTGGGCTCCGTGCGCCCTCCCTCTCCTTCCTCCACGGTTCGCTCCTTCCCTCCTGCCGCAGCTCGCTTCTTCCCTCGCCGGCTCACACCGCAGCCTCCCGGAGCGGGAGGCGTGCGCCCCGCCGCCTCTCTTCCAAAGGGGCCTCCTCACTTCGGAGATGCAGTGACAAATTAATATGGGATTTCAAGCCTCGGGTCCCCAGGAGGAGAATCGCAAAAGGCAACAGCCCTGAACGCCCAGATCCCTTGAATAGGCCACCCCGAAGGGGCGTGAGACCCGGCTGCAGCATCCATCCAGGTGGGACCAGTTGAGCGCCTCGACCAGTCCTCCGCAGCATTCTGGCACCCCGAAGGTGCGCTCGCCGGATTGCTCCGAGCTCCCCGACCCGGGCATTTCCCCTCCCTTCCACTGGTGGTGGGCGCCTCGCGGGCCGAGGCCCGGCGCCTGCTCTGCTGCCCGCGCTGCCGTTAGCGGTTGCCTCCGCTGCCGCTGCCAGGGACGTGCTGGGAAAGCCGAAGCCCCGGGAGAAGATGCCGGCCATCCTGGTCGCCTCCAAAATGAAGTCGGGACTGCCCAAACCCGTGCACAGCGCCGCGCCCATCCTGCACGTGCCCCCGGCCCGGGCCGGCCCCCAGCCCTGCTACCTCAAGTTGGGAAGCAAGGTGGAGGTGAGCAAGACCGTCTTCCCTAGCCAGATCCCGCTGAAATCGCAAGGGCTGCAGGAGACGGCGGGGGAGGGGCTCCCGCTGCGGAAGAGCGGCTCGGTGGAAAACGGGTTCGATACCCAGGTGAGAAGCGCTGTGTGCCTGGGCAATGCTCTGGGGGATGGGTGAATACTTTGAGGGGGGGGGGCATGGCTGGATGGGGTAAATGGGCTACCCTGTGAGCGGAGAAAGGAACCGGTCCACTTAGGCCGGCAGATTGGGGGATGCGCGAGGAGAGTGGGCTGGCTGGTGGGTGTGGCCTGGGTGCCCTGGGTTTGCCTTAGGATCTATGAGACCAGGGTGCTGGCCCGCCTGAGGCTTCCTTTTGGAGGGCACGGCCAGGTGTTCTAAAAAAAATGTATGCAGCGCTGGAAATGTTAGGTCCTGCAGGTTGAGGGCTTGCCCCCCCCCCCCCCAAGCAGTATCGGCTGTGTCTGTCTGTCTCAGTTCTGCAGAGATTTTATCCTTGACAAGGAATGATCAGTGGCCTCGTTGGGCTCGATGTCCCCTGGCTGCATTATCCAGAAAAAGGGGTCTGGGGATGGCAGTGAACCTGCTCTCTCGACCTGAAGATGACCTGCCCCTGCTCCATCCCTTGGATTGACAGGATTCCCCGTAGGGTGCTGGGACTGCATTAGGAGTGCCCAGTGCACCAGCTGAGGCAGCCAGCTGGAGACTCCTAGCGTCTTGGCTGGTTGTTGCGGTGGAGGTGGGGGTGGCTGCTTAGAATGGCGGCCCTAAGCTAAGTCCCTCCTTCTTGGGTAGTAGATCCTGGTACTGGTAGCCAGGGTAACTGGGGGTGGGGGTGAGGGGTGGCTTGAAGAGAAGTGATGACTTCTACCTTTCCAGACAGAGCTCACATCACCCAATTCGGCTGGGTGACAGGCCCTGGCCATTCAATCTCTTTTAAGGAAATCAGCAAGGGCCAATCAGGTTCTCTTGGCCTCCTGCCCTCCCTGCTGTTTTTCTTCCCCCTTCTGGTAGGAGGGAGCAGGAGCATGCTGTATTTTCTTGGCAGTCAGTCATCAGGGACTTTTGGGGACAAGCCGACTTGACGGATATGACTGTCCTGGTCGGGAGAGACGGGAAGCCAGAGGGGAGGGGGGTAGTTTGAGGCTGGTGTCAGGGAAGTGGCAACAGACCAGCTGACCTTTTTGGCACTTACTTCTCTGCTGACACTGTCTCCACCTTCTCCTGGAGCTTTCTCTGATCAGAGGCTAGAACTCAACACATTCCTAGCCTTTCTGATGGAGGAACTGGAGCTGGAAGCTAATTGTAAGCAGACTTTTGGAGCTCTGGACTGGAGAAGGCCCTCAAAGTAGATTAAGCTCCCACGCCAGGCTGATAAGCTTGCCCCTTGCTGCTGCACTTGCTAAACGTTTTTGGAAGCTGACAGGTTTGAGTGATGGCGTGTAGGAGGAAGGCAAGATTTCTCCCCAGTGCTCCTCGGGCCTGTCTCTGCTAAGGTTTTGTGTTCTGCTCTGTTTTTCTGCTGTTGGCCACAGGATTTGCCCAGCAAGCTTTAAAATGGGAATGAACTCTTGTCAGAGTTTCCCCTTCATCCTCAGATGTGGGGCTTGTGATGTGTGGTGGGCAGGCATTATGTGGGAGTCCAGAGCAGTGACTCTGGGATGTGACACGCATCCTGCCTGATGAGGAGGACCTGAGGAATGAGAGGGAAAGTAATGCTGGGCTTGATTGTTCATACCCAGGCAGCTGTTCTGCTTTTGCCCATTTGACCCTTTCTTTAACATTGTTGGAGGACTTGTACTGGGCAGGCTCTGGAAAGGTGATTCATCACCCCCCCTTTCCTGAAAAAATGTTCTGCAGCTGGCATGGTCTCATTCCCTCAAGGCCTTGCTTCCCTCCCTCACCCTTGGTGCACAGTTCCCAGAATGCCCCATTCCACCTTGCCTTGCCCTCGGTGGGATCTTGTGCACTGATCATGAGGATGGTTTAGATGGACTGCTAAGGAAATCGGCTATTCCCAGGAAAGCTATACTGGTTTTTACCAGCCTGCCCTTTCCTTGTGTGTCTGGGCTTCTTGGGGGTCTTCTCTGTGGCAAGTGGCAGATCCTTGTTCTCACTGCCCCACCCTGGCATCAAAGTGACCTTTCCCTTCTTTGGACCTGGCTACCTTCCAGTCTGCCTGACATGGAGCCTGTTCACCATGTAGGAAAGCCTGTCCATTATGGCTTAAGGACCGTCTGGCTTGACATCTGGTAGTCCCTGATCCAATATTTATTACTAGAAGATACTCAAGAAATTATAAGTTAAATGGCAAATGATGTCCTGGGGCCTCTGAGTCCCCTTTTATTTAGGGGGTTTATGGCAGAAGGCTGGGTTGTGCAGTGGTTAATAGCACAGGTTTTAAAGTCAGGTAGATATCCATGGTGTCATATCTCTGCCATCTAATAATAGCTGGGTGACTAGTCGATTAACCTCTCTGGGCCGCAGTGTTCCCACCTATAAAAATGGGCATAAACAACCACACAAATAGTGAGGATTAAGAAAAATAACATATGTGAAGTGTTTAGCCCAGTGTCTGGCAAATAAGGAACACAATAAAATTAGCTATTTATATTGCTAAGCAAACAATAGGGCATGTGGGCATAACTTATTCTCTCAAGCCCTTGAGAAGGTATCAATTGGTTCACAAGGATTTTCAGAGCATCAATCACCTGCCTAGTACAACAGGCACAGTGGGAAGATGAAGGAAGGGCCTGATGTGCCAGGCTCTTTACACATCATCTCATTTCATCCTCACAGTAACATTTAAAGCAGATATGGCATTTTCTGTAACAATAATTTTCTATAACAATAATAATAACATAACAAATCATTACATAGCACTTCTTTTGTGTCACTGGCTGGGGTGGCTCAGTGGATTGAGCACCGTCCCATGGACTGAAAGGTCCCAATTTGTTTCCTGGTCAGGGCACATGCCCAGATTGTGTGCTCAATCCCCAGTAGGGGGCGTGCAGGAGGCAGCCAATCCATGTTTTTCACTCACATCAATGTTTCTCTCTCTCTCCCTCTCTCTCTAAAAAATCAATAAAAACATTTAAAAATTGTTCTGAAGATATTACATAAAACACCTCATTTGATTCTTACAAGAATCCAATGAGATAAGTGTTATTACTCTCATTTTACTCAGGAGGAAACTGAGGCAAAGGCTGGGTTAATGACCTTGTGAGTAGCAGGAGTAGAATTAGGACTTAGACAGTCTGACTGTTGACTCCATTCCCTTCACCATGATGCTACACAGAGATAACCACAGAGACTTCCTGATTTCTTTCAGGCCCTGATTTGTAAGACCGCTGCTGTAACCATTGAGACAGAGGAGTAAGTGGGACTCAGCAAGGTGGAGTCACTTGCTTCAGGTCATCCTGCTCCAGTGTGGTGCAGCAGGCATTCCAGCTCGGGTTGTTCTGGCTTCAAAGCCAGTGGTCTTAACCACTCTCCATAGCTGCCTCCTTCAGCAAGTTTTGGCAGATGAATAGGGTAAATAAAACATGGCTGGACCTAAGGGATTTTATAGTGTAGTTGGGAGGCATAACTGATATACCAAGGTCAACAGGGCAAAACACAGACAGGGCTAAGAGGTATGCTTGGGGTTCAAAGGAAGAGGAGGACCATGATGGCTGGAGAAGTCCCGAGGGCCTCATGGAGGAGGCAGCAGGTGGCTGGCCTGCAGAGATAGGCAGGACTAGCTGGGTGGGGAGGAGGGGAGGTGAGATAGGCATGAGCAGGGCCACACAGTGGTACAGAGCAGGAGTTGATGTTCCTTTGTGCAATAGGTAATTGCTCCATATCTAGTATCTTCCTTTTAAAAGGCGATGAGAAAAGAACCAAGTCTTTTTGCAGTTGAAAGATTGGATTTGCATGCTGGCTTCCTGGTGGATAGTCATTCTGAGCATGCAGGGTGGTGATGAGAAGCTGGGGAGATGGTGTCCATAAAAGGCTTCGTTCATAACAGACCCTTGGGAAATGACAGTGATTATTATTATTAGCTTGGGGTTCAGAATATTTGACGAGGTAGTTATAGGGGAAAGGAGGCCATTCTCACGGCTTCTTCTCTTATGCAGCAATTCTCTTCAGCCAGTGACAGTCTATTTTCCCCTAAGCCTGCTCTCCATCTCCTTCAAGTGTGAAAAGACTTAACATAGCCAGCAAGCCAGGAATTAGCTCTGAGGTGCAGCCCCACTGCCAACTCCCCAAGCCCCTCACCTTGAATCTCTCCCACAAACCCTCAGCTGAGTCTCAACCCCCTGTGGGGGGAACTGTGCTCTGTGGCAGCACACCCCTCCCAAACTCTGTTCCTGGTGCTGGGATACCTGGGCCTTCCCCCAAGAATGAACATTTACAGCATCTGCTCCGTTAACATGGTGTATAAATTATGACCATGTGCAAAGAATTGTTTTAGAGATAGGCTCTGTGTTAGTTCAGAAATCCTGTCCGGCCGACCTTCAGATAAGGAATGCTCATGAGCTATTTGAGGAGAGGTTAGCCTATTTTTAAGAAGCAGTTGCAGGCGGAAAAATTATATACATATATAATACTTTGATATTTCCTGTTTTTAGGAGCCTGGTGCTCGACTTGCAACTCATTTCTTTAAAAAAGTAATTAGAAGCGATTGAAATCCTCTGTGGGTGTCTTAGATATTTAAAAAGAAAAGCGCAGGCGAGGCCCCTGGGAAGAGCACTCAGCTCCAAGCTTACAACCTGTTGCAACTTTACCCCATTGTGTTTTGATTAGAATCCGTGCTCCATCATCAAAGTTGATTATGGATTTGATTAGTGCATTTTTTTGCTATTGTGTTATTCCCTTTCTTCTCTTTCTCAGTTCTTGGAGGGGAATGTGTAGCATGGTTATCTGCCAACATGCAAGAATGTTTATAGTTCACATATTATTGCTTATTCCATGGGTTAATTTTCTGAAGACACTTTAAGGGTGGGACTGGTGGCTTATTTAGTGTATCATTACGTGTGTATATATATGTATATAAATACATCTACTTCTGGATATGTGTATATACACATATATACACACACATATACAAATATATACACATGGAACAGCTTAAAGTAATAAGCACATGTAAGCACACACACATCAAAGACCAGGCTGGAGGAAGTGTAGCCCAATTTCCAACTTTCAGAAGAGTTAGATTTGCTTCCAACTTCTCACACACTTTTCCTTGGTGACCAAGATTGAAGCACCAAATATTGGTGTCCCATTTTATTTATTTACAAGATATGAGAGACACAGCCTTGAAAGAGGTGTTTTAATTAGTGAAGCTCCTGAAGCCAATCTGAGAAAGCCAAACCACCCAGTGAGATGTTGGCCTAAGGTCAGAGATTCTTATTTCTTAGAATCTGCCTCAGCAGCAGGGAAGGGAACCTTTGTGGAGCATCTGCTATGTGCCAGGTAGTCTGGGTGTGTGTGTGTGTGTGTGTGTGTGTGTGTGTGTGTGTGTATAAATGTAAAGCATTCTATGGATTTTCTATGAGGAAGCCGAGCTTTGTGCAAGATATTTAACATCTATATGTCAGTGTCTTGATCTATAAAGCAGAAATATTGATGCTCATAGATTGGCTATGAGGGTTCAGTGACATAATACAAGTAGGTTGCTGAGCACCGTGCCTGGCGTGTAATAAGCAAGGAATAGGTATTGCTTATTTTTATTACCCAAGGTCAGAGCCAAGTTTGGAAAGCAGATTTGCCTCATTCCAAGCTCATGTTCTTTCCACCCTACTCTTTGCCTCCCAAGTGCACGGTTGATTACATGGAAGGACAGATGGCTTGCACTGAGGGCAGGGCTTTGGTGAGATGAATGGGGAGCAAGAGTAAATTAAGAACAATCTCCTCTAACCGAGTCGTATCCAGAGCTGCGAACTGCAACCTCTACAGTTTGGTCCCAGGAATGCCATCTCTAGCAGTAACCGCACCGAGGGATCTGCTGCAAACCGAATGTGTGGGAAGGCTCCTTTGTACACCCAGTCTGCGCTGTCACGGTGGAGGTGATCACACGGATGGCCCTGCCCAAGACCAAGAATGGAACAGTTGCATTGATTGGACTTTTGAATGGTTCCTTATTGTTCTGAGAGCAGAAAGGAAGCCCTCTTTTCTCACGCCTGGTCTGATTGTGGCAGGAGCTAGACCTTGTGGTCAGTTTGGTCATTAAGGTGCCCCAAGGCATGGCCAGCTGCCCAGTGGTTTTACCAATAGCCACAAGGCCAATTTCAATGGTGACTCTGTCTTTTCTTTTTCAATGGCAGCTCGGGCCATTGTTCAAAGAAATGGACAATGTATTTCTAGACTGTCCTGTGCCGAATGGGCCATATGATTTTTAGGAACAAAACTGGGTCAGCTTTGTGCTTCTAGCCACATAAGACAATAGTGAGTGACACAAACGTTTGTGTGGGATCCCTGAGTCACCCACACAGAACCCCAAGAGTGACTCATGGCTTAGTGCTTCCTTTCCCAAGGAAAATAGACCCTCTCTTGTGCTTTGCAAACAATGGCCCCGCAGCCTCCGAATATTTTGTCTCCCCTTCCCAGTGAAACCTTAATACCCTCAGTGAATTTTGGGTTGTTCCAACCCCCCTGTCTTGGTGAGATAGAAGATAGAAATGGGGGCTTGGTCAAAATAATTATGAGCCTACCTACCAGGGTTCTTGTGGGGCCTTTGAACAAAATCAGTTAACTCATGGCAGTGCAACATAATAAAAATAATTACCGTAATGGTTGCTGACACCGAGCATAACCTCTGTCCCTGCATAATGCATAGCAGCAGAAACGTATCATTTGATTTAATCCTCACAGCATCCCATGGGTAGATGCTACTTCCTGAAGAGAAATAGAAGTGACAGCTCTGGTCGTCAGCAACTTGGCTGTAGTTGTCTCTTTTGATACTTGGGTGTACAACCTTCAATAAGTCACATTGTTTTGTGCTTCAGTTACCTCATCTATAAAAGAGACAGGATAAGACCTACCCTGCCTTTTTTGAAGAGTTATTGTGAAGCTTAAGAGAGGCAGTTATTATGAACCAGGCACTGGTTTAAGCAACAGACACCCTAAATACCCTTTAAGGAGCCAAGGCGGAGAGAGGGTAAGCTACTTTTCCATCTAGCACCGCTGGTAAAGTGGTGGACCTAGAAATTGAACTCGTATCTGGTTGACCCCAAAGTCAAGGTTCTTAAAGTAGCAAGTAGGATAGCACGTTGATAAAAAATATTTGAAAAGACTTGTGAATACTAAATCAAAGTAACTGGCTGTGAAATTTCACCTGGCGCCACCTCTGTGCCTCCGAATTTGGAAATATTGAAAATAATCTTTCAATATTAAATAAATGCAAGTTGCTTAATAATATCAGTTAACCCAATCTGGGATATGCAAAATTCCAAGTTCTGCGAGGCCTCACTGAGTGTGGTTGGCCGGGCTGATTTTGGACAGAGGGAGGGAAAAATAGGGAATTGGATCAAAATCATTTGTTAGCATGAGGTAGCAATCAGATCAATTCAGATTATGGAACATTCTTTAAGACAGCAGATCTTCAAAACTGTCCATGTCATGAAAGACAAGAAGTTTTCAAAGGCAGGTAAAGACTATTCTAGAAAAGGAGAATGAAGAGCTTAATAACCAAATCCAGTGAGAACTCCTTGCCTGGGTCCTGGATGAGGAAAAGCATAAATGCTGGAAAGGTCATTTCAGAGACAAGTGGAGATATTTGAATGCAGACTGTGTGTCGATGGTATGGTTCCATTGATCTTAGTGGTATTGGGGTCAGGTAAGAAAATATCCTTTTTCTCAAGAGATGCATGCTGAAATATTTAGGGTGAAGTATCTTAATGTCAGTAACTAAGTCCTGGTTCAGGGGAAAAAAGGGTGAGTGTATCTGCAGAGAGAAGGAGAAAGCAAATGTTGTGAAATGTTAACTGGTGAATCTAGGTGAAGATACATGGACAATTCTTTCAACTTTTCTGTGTTTGAAGTTTTCACAATAAAGTGTTGGAAAACAAAACAAAGTATGCATTAGCAATCCCCTGGACATCTACTGTGTACCCAGGAGAGCATAAATCCAATAGGAGTGTGTGTGTGTGTGTGTGTGTGTGTGTGTGTGTGTGTGTGTGTACACTCACTTACCAGAAATAGCCTGGCCAGGTTCGTTTCACTAGGTTTAGGATCGGGACTCCTTACCGCCTTTCTGGTACAGTATGAGAATCTGGCTTAATTCCTTGTTCTTTCATGAGAGTGGTTACTGACATTTTATGGATATCATAAGATCCAGTTTGATTTCGTCATCTCTTATAAAATTCTAAGGGGTTTCCAAGGTTGAAAATATAAAAGAAATTTTTTTTAATGAAAAAAAATTTAAATATATTAAAACCCCTGGTTGAGTCCTACCAGTCTGGGCACTGAGGAGGTAAGGAATATGAGTGAAAGCAAGCTTTTTTCTCTGCTTCTACCCTCTTTTTCTCCCCACTACTCAGGTCTCCTTTGCCTGACTAAATCTGCCCTTTTACCCATTAAGTTCAGGCTTAGTGTCACCTCCTCCAGGAAGCCTTCTGCCACCACCGCGGTCCAGATGCGGTGCCTCGCGCTCCCACAGCCTGCTCTGTGGCCCCCACAGCTTGAACTGTGCATGCGTGTTGAGCCAGGCCATGGCTTCCATGAGATCAAGGACGTATCTCTCCTGATCCCTTCTGGTCCAAGGCCAGCACACAGTAGGTTCTTAGTTAATATTGTCAGGAGAAAAGGACAGGAGTGGAAAGACCAAAGGAAGAATTGAAAAGCAGGAATCTGTGACTGTGGAGCACCAGCTGTGTTCATAAAGCTGTAGCTACACCGCGTGGATCCTGCAGAACTCCCTCCTGGGATGTGAACTGAGAACTGGTGGTGGGTGGCCAAGCACAGGAGACATGGAACGGGCAGCCTGAGAGCTGGCTGAGACCGGCGTCAAAGCTCCCCAGAGCCAGGTCTTCGGGAAACCCTCCTGCTCTGGCTGGGTGGGAGGAATGGGCAGATTCCTTTGCACAAGGATGTTGCCAGTGTCCAAGCGGTCTGGCTGCTCCAGTGGAAGGTCTGTCAGGGTGTGATGATGGCGGTACTGCAGACTGGGAGGAGGAAAGAACGCCGTGGGCTTTGGTGGGTCACACCCAACCTTGGAAGGGGGACCTCAGAAGGATTCTGAAGGATTTTAGTTGGTTAAGAAAAGGGAAGGGTTTAGAAAGTCCTAGGATGGGGCAACCCCTTTAGAAATAATGATCACAGCAACCACGTGTGTGCCATTTCCATATTTAATCTCATTTCATCCTTACACAAAATTTATGAGCCAATACTATTGACCCTGTTGTACCAGAAAGGAGGAAAATGAGGAATCAGGGAGGTCTAGCCTGAGAGGGGTCATGGAACTTGTTCAGGTCGCAAAGCTGGTAGGGGCAGTGAACCTGGGTGTTCCTGATTCTCAAATCTGTGCTCTTAACCACTGCCTTCTTCTGCCAGTAATTGGAAGAGGCCTGAGTCCCACGCTGCTTAAGACACTCAGACCTCCAGACCCTCTTCTCCTTGGAGGCTACTCCCTGTTTCCTAGGCTGAGCTTCTTCCCTGTCTCCTTCTGGTCGGGGCCTCCCATGCCTGTCCCAGCCTGTCTCCAGAGGCTCTGCACGGATGGAATGAGGAGCCCCAGCTTTTGCCCACGTTCTTCTGCTCTCTAGGCACAGTCTCCTTCTCGCACTGCTGAGGCTGCCGTCCCCCAGGTCACCCCTGTGCTGCTGGGCCTGGCGGGATCCATGTGCGGAACAGCTGACAGGAGCTCTTTCCTGTCCTGCACGGCCTGCTCCCTGCAGCTCTGCAAACAGTCCCCATTTCATGCTGATTTGCTTTGATTCTTTTCAGACCTGCCAGTGACGCATGTTTACGTCAAAACGTGTGGGCTGCAAGCGTCCCAGAGCTGTCAGACCTTCCGGTGTGCTAACTTGGGTTGTTATTTGTCTCTGGGTGGAAGAAGGCAAGCCCTGGAGGAAGAAGTGCCATCGAAGTGACAAAACCAGATTTAGAATAGCCAGGCTTACTTGGGATGTCTAATTAGTGATCTATGCCTCAGAGACTTGGGACATCTGAGCCAGTGAAGACCTTGGAGGCCATCTATCCCCATAGTTCCTTTGTGCAGATGGCAAAACCATGGCCCAAAGAAGGGGCATGATTTGGCCACTGTCGCCCGGCTCCGAGAGCAGAGCCAAAACTGGAAGCCAGGCCTCCAGAGCCCTGGCTCACTGTTCTTTCCACCTCGCTCATGACGACCAGATGTTCTGTTATGAAGGCCCCGATGGCTATGTTCTTTTTCTCTTCCTTCTACCAAGTAATTTAAGATAAGTATTCGTAATTCCTTCATAATAGAAAGCTTTTGCGTTTGGCTCAGTGAATCAGAAAGCCAGAACCTCTTTGTGGTTGGTATCACTGTGGCAACAGATCGCCACTGAATACCCCGTGGGCCAGACACTTGACACACATGTCTCGTTGAAGCCTCACAACAATGTGACGAGACTGGTGGCATTCTATCTATTTTATGTAGGAGGCCGCAAGACGGTCAGAAACTTGACCCAGACCACATGGTCAGTACTGGAACTCTGGTTTCATGGTCATTCTCTCTTTCTTGCTGGCCTCTTAGACACCCCCACGCAGGAAGTCAGAGAGACCCAGGTTAAGATCCTACCTCCTCATTTATTTACCAAGTGTTGAACCTCTCCAGTGCTAGTGTAGGGCCTGGAACATAGTAGTCGCTCAATAAATAGTTGTTGAACTGCTGCTTGGACAAGTTAGCCTTGTCCAAGCCTCAGTTTCCCCAGGGAAAGTGAGGCATTTCATTGGGTCATGTGGATGAAAGCAGTTTGTGCGTATAAACACGCCTGGCGTGGGGGACATACAGCCCTTGTTATTTTCTGAGAACTCATTACGCGCTGGGCACTCTTCTAAGCATTTTGTATGGATTTTCCCATCTCTTGATCACAAAAGCACTAACCTCTGAGGTAGGCATTCTTGTTATTGTCTCCGTTTTACAGGTAAACCAAGGCAGGGAGAGCACAGCAGCTTGCCTCAGGTCACCCACCTGGAAGTGGAGGAGCCCGGTGACACTCTGGCAGAGTCTCCTTACCCACTGCCTGGGCCTCCCTCTGCGCTGCTTCTTATTAAACCCAATTGAGCTGAGGGTGGGGAGAGGGACATATACAGCTGAGGACCCAGAGGAAAACTTGTTTTGAGAGGTACCAACACCCAGCGGAGACTTGCCTTCTAAAGCAGCCTGGTCTCTGGTCTTTGGAAGGTGCTGTCTCTCTACTGGGAAAGGACCCCCAACCTGGAGACGGTCACCAGGCATCAGGGACTCCCAACTGCCTAGCGGACTGTGTGGCTTTCCCCTTTGGCCCCTGCTTCTCACTCATGTGGAATCATTCCTGCTCCGAATCGCAGAGCAAAGGCCAATATAAATTTGACCTCGTCCCTAGAAATGTTTACCTGGCTAAAAATATGCCAGCTTCATTGTATTTTTAGCCACATTTAGATTCGAAGTATATGGATTGCCCACACTTGTGTATTCGGCACGCACTGTTGGTACATTTTGTAACAGGAAGCTGCTGGTTTTCCATCCCAAAGAACTGGAATTCGGTCAGAAATTTGTCTTTGACAAAGGCCGACTCTCGCCACATTCCACCGCTGTTTTGAAGAGCGACTGGGCACCTGGGGTCGGAGGAAGCGGGCCATGGGCGAGGCCAGGCTGGCCGGGCTGCCTGGCTGTGTGCTCCAGGTCTGCTGCCTTCCAAGCGACCTCCGCCTGGCTCCCCCCAGGCCCACACCATCTGCAGTGTGTTGCCTTTGGATTAGTGCATGGGCAGACAGGGTGCTTATTTTAGAACTGGAAGGAGAGGAGATGTATCAATAAAAAAAGCAGGGAAGGAAAAATCCATTCAGTGGTTTTAAAATATCTCTCCCTTAATAGGGTAGATTATTTTTGTTTCTTAAAAATAACTGGTAGTTTGCTCCTCGAAACAGAGTTGGAAAGAGAGATGTATTAGACTGGGAAAAGGAGAGGGATGTAAGGGTGGCCGGTAGGTTCCATTGCCCTGGCCCATTCACAGAGGACAGGTTATGTCTCCCAATCTCCAAAGCCTCTCAGGCTCCTGATTGGCAGACTCGAGGCCCAGCACATAGTAAGTGTTGACTAAATAGGAAGTGAATAAATGACAGGGACTTTTGCAAGAGTTCAAGCAGAGCTGGGATTAGCATCCAGGTCTTAGTTCAAGTCCAGGGCTTTTACTTATCCTATTTCTCCAGACCCTATTAAGGACTCTACAGTGTGTCTCTTGAGATGCTAATTGGTCAAAATGCCATCCCTTGGACAGTTTTGTTTCTTTTATGGGGGCTCCTAGGGCAAAGGGTGGGTGAGTGTCTTAGTACAAAGCATATGAGTCAGGTTGTATGAGTCAGTTTTGCTCAGGGTGGGGACTTACCCTGTGAGCAAACTCTTACTTTGTCTGAGTTTAGGGCTGGCTCTGAGATGCCCACAGTAGAATGTGGAGTTGAGAACTGGGTTTGCCAACATGCACTGGTTCCATTTTGCCTCAGTCTTCTTCCCTCCCTCCTTCCTTCCTTCCTTCCTTCCTTCCTTCCTTCCTTCCTTCCTTCCTTCCTTCCTTCCTCCCTCCCTCCCTCCCTCCCTCCCTCCCTCCCTCCCTCCCTCCCTCCCTCCCTCCTTCCTCCTTCCTTCCTTCCTTCCTTCCTTCCTTCCTTCCTTCCTTCCTTCCTTCCTTCCTTCCTTCCTTCCTTCTCCCCTTCCGTTCCCTTCCTCTTTTTTCTTTCTCCTTGTCACTTTTCGTGCTTTAAACCCTTGTTAATAAAAGTGTGGTCTGTGGACCAGCGTCAATGACATCACATGGAAGTTTGTTAGGAATGCAGAACCCAAACCGTGGGGAGCCCCAGACCTTCTGAATCAGAATTTGCGTTTTAACAAGACTCCCCCAGATAATTCGTAGGCAAATTAAAGTTTAAGAAATGGAGGAGCCTTCATGCCTTTGCCCCTTCAGTAGAAGTACTTAAGAGAAACCCCCTTCCCACTAGTACTCAGTGGCTACCTGTCTGGAGGCACATACCCCACCTGTGACTGGCATGGGAGGCATGGGAGGGCAGCCATGGAAGAGCGCATCATAGAAGAGACTTCCGGGGTCCAGGGTCACCCCACTTCTTCCAGTGTTCTGTTTCTTCACCTGTGCCCTTGGCTCTGTAGCTAATGTTCGGTCAGCCTGAAGGGAGGCTGTAATCTCTCTGGTAACTGCAGAAGGAAGGGAGATCTAGGCTTGAACCTGGGAGCTCAGGATTAGAGGGCCTCCGCTCTCCACTCGGCTGGGTGTGTTCTCAGCGGGTCGAGATGGCACCTTTCAGGAGCAGTTTCACCCTAGCCTTTCTCACAGACAGCTGTGAAATCCTTTCTAGCCCCTATAGCAGAGGCAGGACAGCTATCCCCACAGTGCAAACAGAGCCCAACTCCCGTGATCCTTTGCTTTTGGAAGTCTCCTTCCATTTCTCCTTGAATTGCAATGGGAAATTGCGTTGCATGATTCCAGCCCGTCGTCGTGAAGGAGGCAGGAAGCATCCTGGAGTATCAAGAGTTGGGATCCGTTAAGTGGCAGTGCTGGGCTTTGCATCCCTGCCCAGGGAAGTGCTCTCAGTAGGCAGGTGCTGTGCAAAGGCAATGTGTCTGCCTGCTGAGGCATTTCTTTCAATCATGCTGCAGTTGTGCATTGAGTTGGGGAAAGCCCACTGGTAAGAGCAGAGCAGACTCGCTGAGCCCCTGTATCAGGCTTTTGGGGAAATTATTGTCTGTGGCTGATGCCGGAGCTTGTTCTATGTAAAACAGAGCTATTTAAAAGCTGCTCATATGATCACTGGTGCCATAGAAACCACCCGCGTCTCAGACAGACAGGGGCCATCACGGACGGAGGAAGAAGCCTTGGTGGCCTCACTCAGGAGCCTGCAGGAGGAAGAAAAGTGGTAGGGAGAGTCGAGAAGGGCTCTCTGCCACCTCCCCCAGCTCCCCTGGACTTGTCTCATTTAACCCCATCCCCAGCCACACTCAAGTCCAGACCTGGCCCTGAGTGGGGACAGGAAAGCTGCCCCTTGACTGAAAGATGATCAGCCTGATCGAGAGGCTGTAGAAAATCCATTTTGACCACTGGTAGCACTGTAACATGTGAGGCAGTCTGGGGAAGCTCAAAGGGCACCGTTCTGGGTATCAAGAAACATGAGTTCTCTCTCTAGACCCTACTTTAACCAGCTGCGTGACCCGGGCACATGTCCCGTGCTTCTTTGCCAGGAGCCTGTGGAGTTGTCGAAACAGTACACGTGCTGAGATGTCTCCCTTACAGATACAGGCCTGGGGTGAGGCCTCAGCATCTGTATTTCTTAGGGCTCTGAGGTGATTCTGATGCACACTTGGGGGAGATCTCCTGGATTTGAGATCAGCCCCCTCAGAGAAGTCAGGAGAGTGCAAGGGGTCATGACCACACAGACCAGGATTTGGATTTAGCTTTGCCCACTGAACGTGAGGCCTTAAGAGAGGGGCTAAACTTCCCCCTGCGTCTTCATCTGCTCTAGAGGCATGGTGTGTCCTCCTGGGGCTGCTCCGAGCACCAGACACCTAGTGTGTATGAAGCATGTGGTCAGTGGCTGGCATGGTGATGAATTCTCCACAAGTGCGAGGTCTCAGGTGTGCACACGTGTGCATACGTGCATGTGTGCATTTCCTGCTGGACCCTAATTTATGGATAGAAGCCTCCCAAGAAAATCCAAGGCACAATGCAATGGAGAAATGAGATGGCAGTGCTCAATTATATTAGTGTAATTCGGCAATAGGGAAACCAATTAATTCATTCTCTCAGACACTTTAATAACAGGAAAGGGAGTGTGCAGAGAAAGGACCTATGGGGCCAGAGAGAGATTCTAAGCATGTATCTCTTCCTCCACGACAGAGCTGTTTAAGCTTCATTGTGCATCAGTGCTACCTGCGGGGCTTGGTAAATACTTAGAATCCTGGGCTCCGGCCCCAGAGACTCCCACTTGCAGATCTGGGTGAGGCCAAGAATGCGTAGTTTTGACAAGTATGACCAAGTGAATGTGCAGAAGCTGGCCTGCAGCCCCCACTCTGACTGGTCCACCGTGAAAGATCAAATGGGAGGATTAAGAGGAGGAGGGAGCTAGGTGAGTTGGGGCAGGCCAGAATGGGATCCTGGATAAAGGAAGAGGGGCTGAGGTTTGAATGCATGCAAGCTCCAGAGAAAACAGGGCACAGTGCATTTTGGATTTGGTATGCTGAGCAGATGGTGAGGGCTCTGGTGGACAGGGAGCCCTGGCTCTTCTCCCCGCTGCCAGGTGTGAGGGTTGCCATGTAGGGTGGGCATCCCAGCAGGATGTCCGCCATTGGAAAGGGTTAACTGGGATTCCTGGTGAAGGGTAGTGAACTCTGAGTATGTGCCCCTTTGTCCTCTGTTTAAGGCCCGAGCTGGCCCTAGAGTTCAGCATCAGTCTCTTTGCTCACTCAGAAATCAGGGCTTAGGAGCAACCTGGGCAGCAGACCTGGGAGTGTAAAGCAGATCTGAGACTCAGGACGCCAGAGTTGGGTGGCAGGAAGAGGACCAGAGATAAGGGGAGGAGCTGTGTATTCGAATGCTCCTCATTATGGGCTGTGTGAGCTGAGAGAGGCTTCAGCCGGAGTCCCAGGTCTGCAAGGGGCCCAGTGTCCCCTTGATAAAGCCTGGACCAAGATATTCCCATAGCAGTGGCCTTGGGGTCTGCTGTCTGCTGGTCCCCAGAGAGCACATTTTCTGGGGTCTTCAGTACATTAGGAAGAGCTAGAAATAAGAAGGGATAGAGGGGACGGGAACATTTATTCAGCACCTAAGTTCTGGGCTCCATGCTACATGCTTACGTGATTTATCTCGTTCAGTCTCCACTTTAGGAAGTAGACATCATTAGTCTCATTTTACAGATGGAGAGAGGCCCAGAGAGGTGAAGCAACTTGCCTAATCCCACACAGCTAGGACTTGGCAAAGCTTGCACTCACTCTGGCTCCGACAGTCACCCTCAGTTCCCCGGGGAGGCATTGCTGCTCTGTCCTCAGGTGCAGGCCCCTTGGAAGCCCAGCTGCCCCGGGTGGGGCTGGGGGCCGAGGGTGCGCGCAGTGTGGGCCAAGTGCCCTGGAGTCCCGTGACATGCGGGACATTTCCATGCCCTCTGTCAACAATCCAGCCTTCAGTAATGCTGGCTTGGCTGCTGGCTGCTGGCTGCTTTCACCACGGCCAGACCCCCCACCCACACAGGCAAAGGCTGTGGCCAAGGGCACCCTGGAGGGGGAGGAGGAAGAGCCCTCCAGATGGGCCTGTCCCAGAGCCCCTGAATGGCCCCATTGAGTCAGGGGCAGGATGACAATGGGCCGTTGGGGCCCTTGGTCTGGCTCACTGAGGTGAGAGGGCTGGGGCTGGGCAGGCAGCGCTGGCTCTGAGGCCAGATGTTGACTCCCAGGGCTGGGAGCCAGGCCTCTGACGTGCTCTGAAAGGCCAGCCCTGCTCACGGAGCAGCTGGGCACTCCACATTGCTCCTCATGCCAGGAAGGCGGCTGAACCCGGTGCCCAGGCCATGGGCGGCTCTCCGCCTCTTCCCTGCTGGGGCTGCTTGCCCCTTCCTGCTCCCCGAGGACTTCCTGCTCACCAGGGACTGTGGCTGGCCCTGTCCAGTTTCCCCTTGGTCCTCAGGGACATTCTTTCCAGTCCATTTGGAGGAAGAACTCCCCCACTGCCAACAACTTAGGGCACCTACAGGTGGGTTTGCCAAATAAAAAGCAGGGTGCCCAGTTAAATTTGAATTTCACATAAATAATAAAAACATTTTAAATTGTGTTTAAGTATTGGACAAATATTAATGAATGATTAAGACTGAACCAAGATATGGGTCCATTGGGTGTGTCATGGGACACACTTAAATTTAAAAATTATTGGTTGTTTATCTGAAATTAAAACTGAACTGGGAATCCTCTATTTTTAGTTGCCATATCTGACAAGCCCAGCTAAGGGAGCCATGATGAGCACACCTGTGGGGTCACTAGGAACAGCTAGGTTTTCCCTGATGCCACCAAGGTGGGGCATGGGGAGGAGGAGGCGTCTCCTGGGCCCATTCTCCACCCCTTTACTTCCATACCTAGAATTCCGCACACCACATTGGATAGGTGCTTACTAATAGGCAACCATTGTCCCATTGTGGTTTTCCACCCCACCCCTTCCAGGACCTGCTCTTTCTCCCCCAACTCCCACATGGGAAGGGAAGCTTTGAGGTGCAATTCCAGTTGGTGACTATGTCAACTGCTTTCCCATTGGGCTGAGCCCTGGTGATTTCATGGTGAATGAGCCAGATGTGATCACTGCCCTCAAAGGAGCTTACAGGCCAGACACACAGTCAACAAAAGAGCAACCAGGATCCAGCAAACCATAAACACTGTGTGTGGGTGGGGAATCACAGAAGGGCTTTCTGAATCCCAGGAGGGCATCTCACAACTGCAGGGACAGACAAACACAAGCACTAGGAGTCTTGAGATCGAAGTTGAAATGGTGGGAAGTATCATGGAGCTGAGTAGCTGTGTGTTCCTGGGCAAGTCATTGACCCTCTCTGGGCCTCAGCTTTCCTCATTGATAAAGTGGGAACAATATTTCTTGTCTCTAGGAACCAGTGTAAGATTCTAAGTAAAATGATGAATGTGAACACGTACTACCAGTATATGGCTCTAGATGGAACGTGTGTGTGTGCTGGGGGTTGGGGGTATGGGTTGAAGGAGAGGGGAAGTACAGGGGGCCAGGAATGCTTGAGCCAATGCCTGCTCCATGCCCCTCCATACTAAGGCCCTTAGCACACTGCCTCTAGTTACATCTCTGGGCATTACTGTCCGTCTTTTTTAGCGTTCTCCTTCTCCGTCACTTGAATATCAGTGATACCAGATGTTTGTATAGTGTTTTACTGTTTGCAAAGCATAATGATTAAGAACATGGGCTGGGGATTCCAACGGACCTGGGTTCAAGTTCTGCCTCTACTGTGTGAACTCAGGTAAGTAATTAACATCTCTGTGCCTTAGTTTCCTCCTTTGTAAAATGGAACCTCACAGGTGTGGTTGAGAGAATGAGACGAAACCATTCATATAAAGTGCTTAGCATGAAGCCTGGCACATAGCAAGTGTGGGCAGCTATGAAGAGGGTCTCATTTGAGTTTCCCAACAACCTTGTGAGGTAGTGAGTATCAGGTGGAGAATGAACTGCAGGGTGGTAGGTAACCATCCCGACGAGGCATAGGCAGAGGGGTGGCTGTGGGATAATATACCGCTGACTTCTCAGGGGGCCTTGGGTCACCTGGCCTTGAGGGGCTCTGCTTTGAGTGGACACCTCTCTGGAGACTAGTTGGTGTTGGGCCCTCCTTTCCCGGCTATGGTCTGTCCAGAGACCTGGTGTCTCCTGGAGATCTTGGCATGCCTGCTTGTGCCAAGCCCAGCCCTCCAGCTTCCTGGGAGGCAGGAGAAAGAGCATCCTCTAGGAATCTGAGGATTTATGCGCCTCACAACGTCCATTCTTCCTTTGCTGGGCTTGGAGTCTGAGATGTGGGCGTTTTTATGACCCTCTTAAACCTTTTTGTTAACCGATGCCCGCACAATTATGCTGCTGGCATGGATGCTAGTTTCATTGTCTTGAACACAAAAGCAGCTTTGAAAAGACGGGGCATTTCTGGGGAAAGGCTGGGGTGGGCCTCTCACAGAGGAAGGCAGACTTCAGCTGACCACTTCCCCCTCCTGTGGGAGCAGGTGGATTGAATTGCTCCTTTAGGCAGTACTCTGGTTGCTAATCGAATAGTAACCAACAGCCCATGGTTGTTGAAGGGAGAGGGCAGGGAGCTAACCCTTACTGAGCGCTTGCTGTGTGTGCAGCACCGTGATGGGGCTTCTTTCACAGCATCAGGTGAGTTCTCTGACACTTTCTGGGCTTAGGTCTTAAAGCCATTTTACAGATGAGCAAAATGAGCTGGAGAGGCTGGCTGATTTGCCCTGGGTCATGTGACTGGTAAATGGTAGCGCCAGGGTTTGAGCTCAAGAGTGTTCGGCTCTGGAGCCCATGCCTTGCTGTCACCCACGCGCCTAGGTCTGCACGCTTTGGGGAAGACCCAGACAGCGGAAGGCGTGTGCTTGCCTTCAAGGTTCCAGCTGAAGACACAAGAGGCTCTGATATCACACCGTGGGCATTAAGCCACCGGGCACCATTAGTGCCCAACTTCAGAGCAGAGGACTGAAGCTTCTGGGGAAGGCTAGAGCCGGTTTCTGATCTCACCTCTTTCCTTAAAGGTGATAACGGATTTTGGATACATGGAGGAGGAAAGGGGGTTTTCCAAGGACAGGGTGAGCCTGTACAAGGCTTAGAGGCAGGCATGAACATGGCCATTGTGCAGTGAGAGAGGACGATGAGGAGACCCACTCTGAGCAACTACTCACTGAGGGTGACATTGCAGAGCAGGCTTGGGGCTGGAGAACGAGGGCCTCGGAGGCTGGCCAGTCAGGGGCGTTCTGGTGTCAATCTCAGAAAGGGGGGCCTATGGGAGGATTCTGAGTAAGGGAGGGCAGGCTGAAAATAGTGTCTACGGGATTGATCTGGACACTGAAAAGGATGGAGACTGGGGGCCAGGGATTGTTGGTAATCTTGGTACCACTATTGATGTTGGTGATGGTGATGATGGCTACTGTTTATTGAGGGCTTGCCATGTGCTGGGGACTGTTCTAAGAATTCTACATGAGTTAACTTGTTTAATGATTGCAAGAGTCTTATAAGGAAGGTACTGTTACTAGTCCTGTTTTGCAGATGAGGAAGCTGTGGGACAGAGAGGCCACAGGGCCTGGGCTGGGGGTGGGCATTGAGGCTGGGGAGGAGCATGCTGAGCTAAGGGCCACTGGAGGAAGAGGCTGCGTAGGACTTGGTGCCTGTGGGGAGGGGTGAGGAGGGAGAGTGCGTGGCTCCCGGGTGAGCCGGTGCTTGTTTATAGGAGCCAATGTCCCAGCGGTAGTTATTGGCGAAGCTACCACTCAGCTGGCAAAGGCAAGGTAGCAATTTCCTAAGTGCCTGTGTTAAAATGTGAATGTGCTATTTGAAAAGGAGACTATAATACACCTGTGTCAGACACAGACACCTCAGCATGAGTGAGATCATCAGCTTCAGTGCGGGAGGACGGCTTCAGAGGAGGGGACCCTGGCCAGGTCAGTCTGAGAAGACTGTGCCAGCCCGGTCCTCGCATTAGGGTGTGCTGCCTCAAAACGTGACTGCCTGGGGTCCCTTTCCCTTGAACCCTTGCCCTTCCTTTCTGCTCACACTCAGTCCGACACAAAGCAATTCAAGCTCAGCATGCGTGGCCAGCGCTGGGTTAGGTGTTCCCCTTCCAAGGCACGGGCTGGCATTTTAACAGACTCCGCAACGTGGCTGATGGAGGTGGGGCGTGAGTAATCCCCATGGGCCGGGCAGGAACAGGAGAGGTGCATGCATCCTACCCCCAAAAACTGTACAATGAGAGGGCTGAGTCTCTGCCTGTGCTTCACACACGTCCCAGCAGTGCCTGGAACCCAGAGGCCTTGGACCCGCACCCTGACTAGAGTCATGAACCACACACTCTCGCGGCCGGGTCTGCCACAGATGGCTAGGTCGGGCCTGTGAGCCTGTTCTCAGGTTGGGAGGGCGGAAAGCAGCCCTCAGCCCCCAGCCCCACCTCAGTGGTACTTGGTCACGACAAGCACGGGCTGTCCAGTCAGCCAGGCCCGAGGAAGTCTTGGCCTCATACCTACTGGCTATATAACCTTAGATTTCTCATTTGCAAAATGGGGACAATGGCAGTACCTTCCTCGTAGTGTTGAGGAGTCGATCAGAGCAGGCCTCGAGCATGCTTAGCCCAGGACTCGACACACAGTAAATGCTCACTAAACGGAAGCTGCAGTGGCTGCCCCTCCCCCACTCTGAACCCCTCCAGGAGACCTCAGACGGCCTCCATGGGTGTTGTGACCAAGCCCGGTGCCATGCAGCTCAATGCCACTGGTTACAGGGTGGTGGTGAGCCCAGCCTGGGCCCCTGTCTCCTCTCCCTGCTCTCTCAGCCAGATACATGGTGGTACTGGGTGTTAGTGGTGCCCTGAGAGCAGCCCTCTCCCCTGGCATCCACAGCCTTGTAGAATTCCTTTCCAGACCCACAGACGTTTGGTTTACATCAGAGGTAGCAGTAGCTTGAATCAGTACTTACAGAACACCCACTGTGTGCCGGGTCCTGGACTGATAAATCTTCACAACCATCCATTCCGTCAAGTAAACACTGTTGTCGCTCCCATTTCACAAGGGAGGGGACAGAGGCAGAGCAGGCTAGGTCATTGCTTGCGCTTGGAGTTGTACAGCCAAGTCAGAAGCAGAACTCGAACTCCTAACCCTCAGCGCCATTCTGAACAAAGGAGTTCGAAGCCATGCCGTCTGCATGTTGCATGAAATTTTAATAACCTGCTGACAGCCCAGAGCTTTGCTGTTTCTCTGAGCACAAGGGACCAGAGCCATCTGTTGGGTGCTTTTTTGAGAGAGGTGGTGTGACTTGTTTCAGGATAAAATGCAGAGAAATAACATCACGTTTTTTTTCCCCTATGATAAAAATAACCTGCAGGGATGAGAAGAGCAAACGGAGGTTGGAAGGCTGACATTGTGGGGAGGAAGGAGCTTCAGTGCTGGCGGCTGCCCACCTGGGTGCCATCTGCTGCCATCTGCCCAATTTGGGGGCAACCTCAGCCTGGCCTGCCAGAGCCTGTCTGGCCACCAGCATCAGCCTTCAGAAATAGAAGGGCTTTCCAAAGAGCCTTGGCTCAAGGCAGCTCGGGTTGCAGAGAGAGGTCCGCGGGGGTTGGTGACAGCTCATTCATAGGGTGCAGCAGTGACCTTGCAGCTCCCCCTCTCTGTACCACCCAGCTCCAGACACAAGCCGGGCATGGCGTTGGAGCACGAAACATGTTTTTAAAAAATGAAAAACTAGAAGTAGTTGGTGAGGTTGGGATTATGTTAATGTACGCAGCTTCCACTGCTGCTAGGATTAAAAATAGCTTCCTTGTAGGAAAACCGGAGCTACTCCCTGTCAGTCTGCCTTCTGAGCCACCTGTGGTTGGGGTCCAGGGCTGGTGGGCCGGGCACAGGGCACAGTTAGGAGGACGTCCTTGGCTGTCCCCGGTGCTGCAGCTTTGCTGAAGCCGAAGGTAAAAAGACAAGAGCTATCTTCACAGGCATGTTTAATGGAACAGAACCTGATCTGCTAAACTTCAGTGAGAACTCTTGTCAGTGTTAAACACCCTGGGGAAAATTCTGGTTCTTCTCAGCGGGCGTCTGTGCTTTGGGCTTAGGTCTCCTGGAGCAACTAGCATCTGTGCTAGGCGTGTGCTAAACAAACAGACTGATTGATCTGGAGGTCACTTTCAAATTCAGTGGCCATCATTTGTTGAATGCCTACTGTGGGCCGAGATATTTGTTATTTTTTCTGCCTTACTCATAGTAAGCTTATAAGGAAATTACAATGATATCCATGTCACAGAAGGGATCACTGAGGGTTACTCTATATACTTGATTTGCTAAGAAGCAATTAGTGGCAGTGCTGGGATTTGGACCAGGTGTCCACTCTCCTAACCCTTTTGCCAGCCTGCCTTCCCCAGCCACCTTGAGTGGGATTACAAAATGCAGGTAATTTGGAAAGATTTGGGCACCTTTAAAAAGCTATCACAAAGCTTCTGTGTCTAAAGTGTTTACTTTACTCCACAGGAGGGGGTCCTTACGAGGAGGAGGGGATGGAAAGAGGAGGGAGGAAAGGGACCCATTTGTTGAATAGATGATCCCCAAGCAGGATAACACGGTGGAAGGCGGTATATGAGGATCATAGATCTGAGGGTCAAAGAGACTGGATTTAAGAACCATCTTTGCGCCCTGGCCAGTTTGGCTCAGCGGTTAGAGCATCGGCCCACGGACCAATGAGTCCCGGGTTCGATTCTGGTCAAGGGCACGTACCTCGGTTGTGGTTCATTCCTGGCCCTGATTGGGGTCATGCGGGAGGCAACCAGTCGATGTGTCTCTCTCACATTGATGTTTCTCTCTCTCTCTCCCTCTTTTTCCCTCCCACTCTATCGGAACAAAAATGGAAAAATATCCTCGGCTGAGGATTAGAAAAAAAAAAGAACGATCTTTGCTCCTTCCTAGCTCTGTGCTTCTATGCAAGGCACGTATGTCCGAGTTCAGTTTCCTCATCTGAGAAAGGGAGATAAGCCTTCCGACCTCCCAGGGTGCTTAAGAGGGTTGAATGAAATCACACGTGGAAAGAAAGCAAATAACAGGAAGTCCGATGCGCATATAGCGCCAATGAATAGCGGCTCTTCCTGGTTATTATCTGATTTCTCAGACCTAAGCAGATCCAAAGCAGCTGATTAGGGGGCTGGGATAAGTCGGCGCTCTGACAGCCCAATCAATCCCTGCCACTGAAACTGCTGACAACCTGGCAGCAAGGAAAGAGGGGACCAAAAAATCCACTTTCATCCGCCCTACAGCAACTCATGGTGGTTATGATGCTTCTTGGGCCATGAAGGAAAGGTGGATTTCTGAGACTGTATAAGAGGGAACGTCGTGGGGATACAACGGCTGGAATAGTGGGTGCTGGGTAGGCTTTCCACTTTGTGTGGGCCGGGCCCAGGCAGAGCAGGGGCCCCTAGACAGATGTCTGCTGCGGGTCCGTGCAGAGCCTGTCAGCCTTGCCGGGGCTGGCTTCCCAGTTTTATAGATGTAGATCTTAAATGTGGGTGACAGATGTGGGAGAGGCACATCCAGGAGATGAAAAGACAACTCCATCTGCTTGGTTCCGGAGAAAGGATGGGAGCACAGTGAGTGGATGGTGACTTTGCCTAGTAAAGCACTTGTGGGTGAGTTTCCAAGGTGGGGAGGCCATGCTCACGGCCAACATAGACGCCTACACCTGGGTTCCTGCCCCTGGCACGGTGGGTGCGGTTGGCAGAGGGTGTTTGTCTGTTAGGGGAGATGAGGGAGGGACAGCTCCTGGCACTGTGAGGAGAGCTCCCAGTCTCTCCCCTGCAGAGGAAGTCGCATAGGTTCTAGTGCCTGGGCTCCGTGACAGCTCTTTGAAGGTGTTTCAGTGGCTGCAGATGGGAGGCTTCTGCGGCTGGGATGTCTGACGGCCTCTCCCACGCGGCCTGCAGTAGAGCAGAGCTGTATGCTGGAGCCCAGAGCCGCCGCAGGGCTCGGCAAGTGAGGCTCTGTCCCCCGAGCCACACGCTGCTACCTGCTGGGAGAAGACCAGCTAGTAGCAAAAGGGACAGTTTAATTAGAGACATATCCAAATCTTATCTTCTTCCCTTATCATCCTCCCCTTGGTCAGTAAAAGTTAAAATCCTTTACTGAGTTGTTAATATATACCAGGTTCTTTGTAGTCTCTTCGCATACATTTTCTCATTTATTCTTCACAACCATATGAGATTGATTCTTACTTTAGTCCCACTTAAATGATGAGAAAATGAAGGAAGAGAGGGTAAGGTGTTCAAGGTCAGAGAACTAGGAAATGATAGAGCTGGGATTCAAACTCAGGTCTGTCCTCCTAATTATTACTTCAGAGGTCACACTGAATTCCCACCTTGAATTCCCCGTTTTGAGGGCCAGTGGCACATTTTAAAGGTTAAGGGTATGGATTGCATTCAGAGGGCCTTCAAGCTGGATTGGGTCTGTGGATACATTTGTTTGTCTGCACAGTGGTGTTTAAAATGAATAATGCCTTTGGGTAGTGTTCCCTGTTTACCACAGTCCCCACCGCTCCCAGTGGCCTTACACCTGGCCAGCTGTGTGGCCCCTTTAGGAATCTGAGTTTACAATCCTCGGCTAAACATTTCCTTTGCTTGAGTCACTGACTGTATTGACAATGTATTGACAGGGTTCTGGGGTGGGGAAAACGCCCTCGTCTTTCCTCTTAAGAGGGAAAAAGGGCTAGCGTCTTCAGACTTGACCGAGCTAGGCTGAGGGACTGCTGAGGCCCTGGTTTTGCTTTGTGCTGGGAGTCCAGTCTCATGAATTTGACGAGGACAGTGGAGAGGGAAATGCATTATCCTGTCCTTGGAGAAGAAAAAGAAAGTTCTCCTGTAGTTATGGGGCTCCAAGCAGGCACAGCCCGGAGGGCAGCCTCGGGGAGGCGTCATTCGCCCTGTGTACCTGTGAGAACAGCTGCTATGAACGAGGTACTGTGTGAAGTGCTGGAGGGACGGCTGCCTGCAAGCATCTGGGACAATAAAACAAATTCATAGGCCTAATTCGAGGTAAACTACTACTGTGTGGTGGGCCTTGAAGTTTGGAGGGGTTTGTCCAAAAGAAGTAGGGTAAGTGACGTCCCATGTAGAGGGAACACCCTGGGCCGAGGTGTGGCGGGTGGAAAACATGGAGAGACATTCAGGGAAGGAGATCTACTGATATTTTGCAAGATGAAGAGGGAAGGAACATGAAGGGAGAACCAAACCACAGACATGACTGGCTTTGATAGCCCATTTGGTAATAGTAGCAAGCATTTATTGAGCATTTCCTATGTCCAGGGCATGTGAAAAACACATTCCATACTTTGTCTCATTTGATCCTCACAGAAAGCCCATGAAGTAGACAATATTGTTATCATCACAACATTTGCAAATTCGGAAACTGATGCAAAGAGCTCAGGGTCTCATTCAAGGTCACTCAGCTAGTAACCCAAGCAGTCTGGCCCCAGAGCCTATGCTCCTAACCTTTGCCCTGTTCTGCTTCCAACAGCAGCCAGCAGCCCCAGAGGGATGTGAGCCTGTGGCAAGAGATCAAGAGAGAAGTTTAGACCCTGTAGTGACACTGTTTTCAGAGACTGAACTCAAAGCCCTCTCCTGAATGGCCTCAGGCTCCCCTTACAGTGTGTCTTCTCCCACTTGCCCCCTCAAGCCCCTTATATTCCAGCCAAAAAAATCTCTTTTGGAAGAGCGTGAGCTTGGGAGTCATATGGATTTAAGGTCAAATTCTGGATTGCCACTTATACCTCTGGTGACATTGGGCAAGTTGCTTAACCTTTTCTAGCCTCAGTTTCCTCATCTGTAAAATGGGTGCTAGTAGTGCCTGCTGCATGGGCTGGTGAGAATTGAAGGAAGGAAGTGCAAGACACTTAACACGGGTTTGGCTCATAGTGCCCAATAAGCAGCCGCTTTGAGCACAGAATTCCTTTTACATGTGGTCATCACACAGGTCTGGGGTGAGGTGTGGGTGTGTGTGGTTTGCAGTGAGGGCCCATGGACTGCCTGCCACCCTCTGCATGAGATGCTCCTGGGAGGACCAGGTGTTGCATCCTTGCTCTGCAGGGAAGTTATTGGAACTGGTTGCCTTCCACTGGTTCTGGCCTGCTGTCAACCCCGCCTATTTCTAGATAGTGGGAGCAGCACCCTTGGGCCCTGGTGCCCAGACAGGCAGGGAATCAAGAATCCACCCCTGCCCTTGTCCAGCTGAATGTCCACATGGGTTAGAAGCTGCAGCTCCGGAGGTCTGAACCTAGTGGACAGCAGGCAGGTTCACCTTCCTGTCTACTGTGGCCGCTGCCATGGCTGCTATTGCCATCTGGTGGCTTTTTGCAGCAGCACATGCATGGGGACTAGTGCAAATCATTCAAGGGACTGAGCTCACAGCATCCTGGGAATTGGAGGTCTGATTCAACCTGCTCATGGCACAGGAGGCAAAGCTGAGATCCAGAGAGGAGAAACAGCAAGGTCTAGGTTCAGATTCCACTCCCCTAGCTGGGATTTGGGACAAACAACTGAACTCCTATGAGCCTGTTTCTTACTTAAAATATAATGAAAATCGGCCACATCAACTCAGCCATTGTGAGGCTCCCATTTGGGCTTGATGAAGTTGGGCTTGAGGATTCAAGCGGGAGAGGTGGTTGTTACGAGGTTGCAGCAGCAAAGTGAGGTCAGTGCTTCTGGACGTGGGAGTCAGGGGTTTGGGCCTAGCCTTGCTGGACCACCCAAACCCAGCGCAAAGACCGGAGCAAGAATGGACCTGGGTTCTCCCTCTTTGCTGGCCCAGGACATACTCAAGGTGGGGGAAGCATTGGGGTCTACAACCCTAGCTGTATATCCCAGGCCCTTTCTCCCTCCTGGATCTGGCCTACGACCTCCTCGCTCAAAGGCAGCACCAGGTGGAGAATGCCTAGTGTCTGCATTTCTCAGTTCTGGGCATGGGACTTGTGTCTGGGTTTCCCCCGAGGACAAATTCTAGGTCTGAATGAGGGAAAAGAAATAGTACTCCAAGATGAGGCCACATAGATGGTCTGGATTCAGCCCCGACCTGCTTCTCCAGCCCCAGGAATGCGATGGTATCTGGACCTGCAAGGGAGGCATTAGCTCATCCCTTCCTGCTGATGGACTGAGGGCCCAGTGTGCAGTGCTGGGCAGTCATCCCACTGGCTGCTTGCCATTCTGCTGGGGCAGCTATCTGGACAGGTCCAGCCCAAGGGGCCTAGAGTGTCTGCTTCCTCTCCCCACCGCAGTAGATTGGGGCCGTTCTCATCCTCGGGCCCTAAAGGTTCTCTTCTGATTGTGAAGTGCTCTCCTGCTCATAGCACCCCCTCCCTTCCACCGGCTTCAGATGCAGTCGAGCACCTAATATGTGCCAGACACGGTGTTGGATGTTTTCACAAAGATTGTCTCATTTCTTCCTCCAAGCAGCAGCCCTCTGAGGGTGGGGTTATTGTTCCCATATTGCAGATGAAAAACTCAGTGAAATGGAAGCTTGGTGTTGAGCCCCAACTTTTTGCCTCCTATGCAGACCAAGGTGTGAAACCTTCCAGAAGGGGACCTGGAATGAAGGCCCATCCCAGGGGAGAGTTCCAGATTCACTGAGCACAGAGGGGAGGATCCCAATGACACACTCTCCTGCCTGTCTCACCCTGTGCCAGGTGTCTGTTCCTCTGTGCTAAATGATTCCAGAATGTTTCGTTCTGACCCCATTCACATTGGGGCCCATTTGGAGACCAAAACATAGCAGGAGCTCAGGGCTTCTTCTGAAGCCACAGTTTTCTTTCTTATAGTTTCAGTGAGTGCTTTTCATTTAAAAAGGAAATAGTGTCCGGCCGGTGTGGCTCAGTGGTTGAGCATCGACCCATGCACCAAGAGGTCACCAGTTTGATTCCCGGTCAGGACACATGCCCAGGTTGTGGGCCAGATCCCCAGTGGGGAGCATGCAGGAGGCGGCCAATCAATGTTCTCTCTCATTGATATTTCTATCTCTCTCTCCCTCTCACTTCCTCTCTCTCTAAAAAATCAATAAAGGAAAAAAATTTAAAATATTTAAAAAAATAAAAAGGAAATAGGCAGATAGTTTTTTAAAAGATTTAGCTACACGGGTATACAATGCATAGAAAATATCCACTTTTCTCTCAACCAAACTCTCTCACTCTCCCAGCAGTTTCCTCTGTGAACAGTTTCTTGTGCATCATTCCAGAAGTTTTTGTACAAAAACAAACATATTCCAGTACGTCTGTCTTTTCTTCCCCAGTTGGAATCTCCCCATCCGCACCATCTCACAGAGAGGTCTTCTTTCTCTCTGCACCGTCTCCTGCAGAGGCCACATGCCCTCCCTCTAACTGCTGGGCTGCCGTCTATCACTGGCTGTCGGCTCTGCCAGTTGTGGCTGTTGTCCTCCTCACGGACATTTTCGGCTGTTGTGTTTTTGTGGTCATCATGAATGGCGTGTTGGTTATACCTTTATCTTTGCACACAGCGGCACACGAAGGACTTTAAGGTAGATTCTTCAAAGCAAAATTGTTGGGTCAAAGTACATACTTTTTAGATTTTGCTAAATACTGCCAAATGGCTCTCTCAGAGGCTTGTACCAGGGTACACTCCCGCCAGCAGTGGGAGTGGAACTATCTCTATCTGGAAGATGAGTCAGGTTGGACAGACATGATTCCGGAGGCAACCAGGAATTGCTCGCCACCCGCCTGCCTCGGGGTCTCCACTTTTTATCACGTATTCCTTTACCTGGACACTGTCTTTAGAAGTCTGATGTCTAGGCACAGATACCCATCCCCTAGGAGCGAATCTGGGCTCTGGGAGAGGGAGCAAGGGAGGCCCAGTTGCATTCATCCGCAGTGGACTGCGGACTTGGTTGGGACTGCATCACAATTGTCATGGGCCCTCGGCACGTTTGCCTTTGGGGACCCCTTCTTCCACACACACGCACACAAAGGTATTAAAAAGTGTATTTTATGACTCCATTGGTATAAGACAAATATTATCCAGGTTGGATTGTATTCATTTTTTCTTCTTATTTAAAAAAATGTTTAAACCTTTCCATGGGACCCTACAAGTATTGTGGGCCCTAAGCACTGTGCCTGGTGGGTAAGTTGGCCCTGGACTTGGCCCCAGGTTAGTTTTCCACATACCTGCTCCCCTACCTGTTGTCACCCTCCCTCACCTTGGCTTTGACACTGGACGGGTGTGACATTCAGGCCATAGTGAGTCTAGCCAGCCATCACCTGAAGCACCGGGCAACATTTGGGCCAGGTCAGGGCTGATAACCCTAACAGCATCCGAAGCCTACAGTTTTCAAAGCGTTTTCACCAGCATCCCTATCTGAAAATGTGCCCATTTTACAGATTAGGACATGGAGAGGCTGAGAGAGAAAAGAGTGACTTGTCCCAGACGTACAGCTAGTAAGAAATAGAATTGCAGGGTCGATTGCTGCCGTGGCCCCCTGCACGGCCTCCCAGTGCCGCTGGCCTGGTTCAAGCCAGACCTGACGACCCGGCTTTGTTCTTTGAACGTCTTTGGCTGTGGGGCTTTACAGACGACAAGGCAATGACAGGGCCACAGCTTGACAGGCACACGGTGGAGCTGCACACCTTTGGGCGGCATGTGGAAGCCAGCGGCGGCGTGCTCCCCGAGTCTCTCCCGACTGACCTCAGCCTGTGTGTGTGTGCTGTTTTAACCGAGTAAAACCGATCGCCACGCATGCCTGCAATCTGATTTTAATGTAAGCAGAGCATGATTGGGAATTCAGAATCAGATGGCTCAGCGTCCGTGACCTCGCTATCTCACTCTTTATTTATGGAGCGTGTTTGTTGTCATGAACTTGGAGAGCACTGCAAGGGCACGGAAGGGGAGTAATCAAGAGAAGGTGGATTTGATACATAGTTGCAGATAGCAAAATTAGAAGTGGATTTATTTCTTTTTTATTTAAATTGCATCTGATTTCTACATTCTTCTGTTATGTCTAACCCCTTCGACTCACACCCCCTCCATTTCTGTTTTAGGAACCCCGCTTCCATTCCCTCCTGTTGTCCTATCCGAAGTGTCCGTCAGTCCTGTCCTCCTTCTAGGAGGGCCCCACCATCTGTACTCCTGATTGAGAGGGTCCACACGATTAAGCTTTACAAAGCTAAGCTCTTATCATGCCCCTCCCTTCTTAAAAAGTCATCACGATTATTGTCATTATTGTCTACTTTTTTTATTGAACACTATTATGTCACTACTCATATTATTCTACCTCCCAATAATACTTTGGAGTAGGAATAATTATACCCAATTTATAGATGTGAGACTTGAGGCTCAGAGAGGTTGAGTCAGTAATTGGAGGTTATACAGCACAGACAGACGATCCAAATGGTCACCTTCCATCACACTGACTGTCATTCTTATACAGGACGACAATCAGAAAGGGCTGAGCCCTGGCCAGTTTGGCTCAGTGGTTAGAGCATCAGCCCGTAGACCAGAGTCTCAGGTTCCATTCTGGTCAAGGGCATGTACCTTGGTTGCAGTTTGGTCCCCAGCCCTGGTTGGGGTTGTGTAGGAGGCAAACAATTGATGTGTCTCTCTCACATCCATGTTTCTCTCTCTCCCCCTCCCACTCTATCTGAAGAGAAATGGAAATATGTCCTCGGGTGAGGATTTAAAAAAAAGAAAGGGCTGAATAAAGCAGGTTCACTAGACATCAGGGCTGTGGTGGGTGGAGTGGGACCTGGGACAAGAGCTGAACCTACATTCTCAGACCATCCAGTGTCCGGGCTGTGCCCTTGTTGACAGGCAGATCAACTGTCGTCCCGTTGCAGGCCCCTTTGCTTCTCCCTGACTGTCTCTAGGAAGTGGTATTGGCTGGTTTCAAGTTTTGTTTTTTTAAAACTAAAAGTCAGGCTGAGTTGGGGCAGACTATTCACTTAATACTGTCCCTCAGCAGTTAGTATTTCCCTTCTGGGAAAGAGCCCAGTGTCACTTTCCCTCCTGACAGTGATCCCATCTGGAAACAGAACTCTCTGCCCATGGAGAGACCTGGAAGGGCCTGGAAGGCTTGGCCAGGATGCCAGGCCCCTTGCCCCCAAGGCCCCACTCACGGGTGGTAGAGGGATTGTGCACAGCCCAGGCAACCTGAGCACATGGGTCATTTAGTGCGGCCTTTGCGGGATATGCTGGGCATGTAATGAGACCCTCTGGAGGCTTTGTGGCGGAGACTCTGATGCGAGGGGAGGAAGCACGGAGGCCTCAGGCAGGGCTGACCAGTGGAGTGGCTGAGCCGGCAAGACTGGATTTCCTGGGGAGCAGATCACCTCCCCATCGAATATGGTTCTCTGAACTTGTTCAGAGGCCCTCCAGAGGCCTGTGTGTGCCCTGGGTCTTCACGTCAGTGCCAGGAGACAGTGAGGCAGACCTCTTTACCCCCACTTTCAGGTGACCAAGGATTGGAGAGTTCAGCTAAGCCAGCCTTCGTTATTGAGCACCTGTGAGAAGGCTGGTAAGACACCAGAGACCCGGACCCAGCTTCTTCTAGGAGCCTGGGAGAGGGAAAAAGAAAGGTATCTGGACAGCTGGGAGTGAAAAACTCAGGTTGGCTTTGAATCCCACCTCTGCTCCTTCCCACTGTTTAGCCTTTTCTGAGTTTCAGTTTCCTCACCTGTGCATTGGATATAATGAAACTTACACCACACGCTCCTTGGGGACAAGGGCTGTCCCTGCCTTGCTGTCCACCTCATCCCACCACCTAGCATGGTGCCTGGCACAGTAAATGCAGAATGTATACCTGCTAACTGAATGCACATTATTGTGAGTATTAAATGCAGTGATGTGGGTAAAATGCTTCATCCAGGGGCTCGTGGCAGCAGTGTGGATGGTGGCTTTAACACTCCCTGGAGAGTACAGTACCACTTCTGTAGGGAGGCACAGACCAAGAAGAAGCAGGCGTGGAGGGAGAATGAGGGCATCTCAGCCGGGCTTCCCAAGTGGATCATGATGCTGGAAGACAAAGACGTGAGTGAACGTGATCAAGGATACTGACAGGCAGAGATGAGGAAGCCTTTGACCAAACCACAAGGCCGGTCACAGGCAAAAGTGAGGATTGAACCCCAGAGATTGTAACCCTCAGCCAGTGTCATTTCTAGGCCATCCAGAGGCCTTGGAGTAAGTAGTCTTTTAAATTTTACCAACAGATTGTGTAAGCATCGCTGTAAGATGCTCTTGGAATTTCAGATGGACTCGTATTTTTAGAGGCGACATCACACTGAGCGTTTGACAATGATTGATTCGTCTCTTGGTTTATTTTAAATGAGCTTCAAGGCTATTGTTGGTAATTGTTTATGGACACATTTAATGCAGCATTTATAGCTCTGACTCCACAGGCCTAGAACTCATTGTGTCATCGTTAAAACAATGAGACCGAGATGTGAGAGTAGGTGGGGCGTCCCTGTCACCGGTTTGTCTTCACCTCTTTAAGCCTCTTCTCCACCATTCCAGTCACTGCGCCTGCTGCAACTCCGTCCCCAGTTTGACCAAGATGCCATTACATTTTGTTACAACTTCATTCATTTGGTCAGAAGCTGGTTGATTAGGAGCCGGAGGCCGCCAGTAATGAAGCTCACCTGTCAGAGCTGAGCTCCCGCCTGAATGAAACACATTCTCTGGCTTCCCCTTTCAGTTCCCCGGGTGTCAGGGCCTCCGAGCTAAGCTCCTTATGGGAACAATATCTGACCCAAAAATGTTAGAACAGGGATTACCGAGATGGAAATTCATTTACGTTACCTACTTGTCACAACTTAGCAGAGCTGTGAGTTCTCAGGCTGCTCGAGAAAACGACTCATTTGTGAGGAAAACGGAGTTCCAAACCGTAATAGCCAGGGGAGCAATTTCTGGGATCACCGCGTTCAGACTTGATAGGCATTTGTCCCCCAGAGAAGAAATTCAGGCCAGGCCAGAATTTAGGAAGAAAAGTGCAAAGTCCGCAAAATCCTTCAGTGCTGTCTGTCATCTGCGGGGCGGGGTGGCAGGGGCTGCCTCATGTCTGTGGCTTGGAGGGCGCTGTGGCAGATACTTGGTTCCTACTGATGGGCCACATGAGTCAAAGGCTAGATGGAGCTTTGTTCTTGGCTCTTGAAAATTATAGTCTGCTGAACTTCAAAGGGATTCTAGTGAGGGCACTGGAGGCACAAGGAACTCTGCTTGGCAGATCAGTTTTCGGTTCCACGATATTAGGCGTTACTTGGTCTCACTAGCTAACCTCTCTCTCTCTCTTCCTTGCCGGTGCCTAGTGAGGACCATCTCAGAGGACCTTGTCACCCTCGCCTTCATTCCCCTGTCTGCCTCTGGGGTGCTCGTCTCACCCAAAGTTTTACCAAAGACTCCTTTCTGAATTCTTTTCTCTCTTTCCAGGCAAGGTTTGCCAGAAATAGCTTCCTTTCTATAATGTTTATTAAAGACATTTTTTTGAAAACCTATCAATGCTGAACTTACTCATAAAGATCTTTTTCTCTCACCACTACCATATATCTCGATTTTGTTTTGTTTTGAGTGTTGTTGTTTTTGAAGGTGTGTTTCTCCCACTTCCCTCGACCTTCCAAATAAGTCTTAGACCGTTGCCGGAGAAGAACTCAGTTGGGCTTACTGTCCCAGACTGTGCACATTTGCCACCTCTGTCCCTGTAACTGTTAATATTGGTGAGAATCTGGTGATCCCACCCGTTCACAGCTCACAACAACCCACCCTTTCCAACGGTGCTTCTAGAACAGCCCCCAAAGGAGGAAGTTGCAGGATGTACAGTCTGGAAGGGACTTCATAAATAGCTCTATCCCTCACTTCAGATAGAGTAACTGAAGCCCAGAGAGGGAAACCAACTGGCCCAAAGTCACACAGGAGGCAGAGACAGTCAGAATAAGGTCCAAAGCCCTCCTGCTGGCCCTTTGCTGTCTGCCCTTTGAGAATTCACTTCTACATACAAGTGCCAGAATTCAACATCCTTACTGAGTAAGAATCGCAGCTCTCATTTATGGAGTATCAACTATGCATCATGCATTATGCCGAGTGCTTTTTATATGTGCCTTATCTGATTCTCACCAAGTACTTTACGAGATGAAATTCGTTTTACAGATGAAGAAACTGAGGCCGTGGTATGCTGGAGCTGACTGGTACTGGGTCCCAAGAGCCAGTTGCACGTGTCTCCTCCTAATTCCATGTTCAGTGATTTCATGTTGAGAACTGAAATCAGCCACAGTGGGAGTATTTACACCACAGAAATTGGCAAATGCTACAACTCCAGGCTTTTCTCCATCCCCCGCCTCCACTCCCACCCTAGGAGATCCCGTTTATCGGCACACCTCTGGGCTTCATGTAACCTAAGTAGCTTGCCCAACGGCGCATAACGGGGATATAACAGAGCTCGGACTTTTACCCAGGGGTGTCTGACTTCAAAGCCTGTGCTTTTTTATCTTTAATCATTTTAAAAACTTTAAATTGAAGTTGACATACATTATTATATTTGTTTCAGGTGTATAGGATAGCATAGGAAATATAGTCAATAAAGCCTGACCTTTTAACCGTCACCTTATACTGCTAGTCAACAAAGACGGATTTTCAATGACTCATTCCTTCTGGAGCTGGAGGTGGTGGTAGGAGAAAGCAGCTTCCTTGGGTCTGATTCACAGGATGCTGGCAGGGTGTGAGGGACCCACATACAGAGGGACCTCACCTGGTTTGCCAGAGAGGGACGCCCCTAGAGCATTTCCCAGACCTTCCCCCACTCCAGCCACATAAGTTTCCGTGCTATTCTTAAGCTTTCCGATCACACCCTCAACTCAGGGCCTTCGTTGTTGCTGTCCCCATGGTCTTAACATGCTTTTCCACAGATAAACACAGAGCTTACTTCCTTGTCTGTGCTCTTCCTCGATTAACCTATCTAAAACAGCACCCCACGGTCTCCATGCACTTCCTTTCGTTTATTTTCATAGTGCTTGTCGCTGCCTGCCTTCATAGCACCAGGCATTTCTTTTTGTCTTTCTCTCCAGTAGAACGTAAGCTCCGTGAAGGTTGGACCTGTGTCTTGTGGATCATTACAGCTTCGGAGTGCGGGGTTTGATGGCTAAGTTAATGAACCTCGGTTGTTATTCTGCTCCGCACACCATATTTCTTAGACGGCCTTAGGTGGCCGACGGTTAGCTCAGCCATCTACTTGGGGAGGCAAAGGGCTTTCTCCTTGCTCTCTGATGTCGTGGGATCTTCAAAGTCGACAACCATCTTCTCTCCACCCTGGAGCTTCTTCTTTCATGTTCCCACCCCCCCTCCCCCAAAACAGGCCAACGGTCAACATCTGTCAATGCTGATTTCCTGACAAATAATTAATCGAATATTTTTTAAAGGAAACTTCAGCTCCAAGAACTAATTACATTGCCATCTTGAAGGTGAATATGGCCGTGTCATTTAAACTGACCGTTTAAGAGGACGGTTGCCACTGATTGAGTGTGACCTTTAGAGAAGTAAATAGGAGGGGACTTAGGTAACAGCCCCATGGGGGTGGCTGCAGGAACCCAGCAGGGAGCCTGTTCACTCATTCCGACCCAGGGTCACCCTGATGCTGTCCCACATCCTCTGGGTCATGCCTGGCAATAAGTGCACAATTGCTCATGCACACACACACACACACACACACACACACCTACCTTCCTTCCTTTCTTATTTAAACAATTTTACATGTTTATTGTAGAAAGTTTTAAATATATGGACAGGGTAAAAGGATAGTTGAAACTTAATTATAATCTCACCCCTGAGATAACAATTGTGAATATTTCGGTCAGTTTCCTTTTAGTCTCTTTTTTTCCCTACTAATTAATTTCTTCATGTTTTCTGACCTACATTAAAAAAAAACAACTTAATACATCATGGACAACTTCCCATGTGATTACATGTGTTTAAGCACAGTCTCTCTTACTAGCTGGAGAGTATGCAGGTTCCACCATTTATTTACCCCATCCCTGACTGTTGGGCAGGTATGTTGTTTCCAGTTCTAGATTATCACAGACAGTACTGTGACAGAATAATTCTTTTTCTTTTTTAATTTCCCTTTTTTTAATATTTTAAATTTTTTTCAATTACAGTTTACATTCAGTATTGTTTTATATTAATTTCAAGTGTACAGTCTAGTGGTTAGACACTCATATAATTTACAAAGTGTTCCCCCTGATATTCTCAGTATCCACCTGGCACCAATAAGCAGTTATTACAATATTATTGACTATATTTTCTGCGCTGTACTTTACATCCCCATGACTATTTTGTAACTACCAATGTGTACTTCTTAATACCTGTGATGGAATTTTTTTGTTGGTTTTTCTGAGACAAACAGTAATTATTCCATGTCATTAACTTCAATTACTATAAATTCAATGCTATGTAGTGAATGTTTGTGTACCTCCCTCAATTCATATGTTGAAGCTCTAATCCCCAGTATGGTATTGGGAGGCGGGGCCTTTGGGAGGTAATTAGGTTTAGATAAGGTCATAGGGTAGAGCCCCCATAATGGCATTAGTGTCCTTGTAAGAAGATGAAGGGACCAGAGCATTCCCCCCCCACCCCCCATGTGAGGATACAGTAAGAAGACGACCCCCTAACCAGGAGGAGGACCATTACCAAGAACCCCACCACGCTGGTGCTCAGCCTCCAGAACGGAGAGAAATAAATGTCTATTGTTTAAGCCACCCAGTCTAGGGTATTCTGATATAGCAGCCACTTCGCTGAGACCTCCACAGATACTTCCTGGAACAGTAACTTATGGCAACCATGATTTTACCTCTGGGCCTTTGCATGTTCTCTGTTCCCTCTGCTTGGATAGCCCTTTCTAAGCTTCTTCATCTGATTATTATAGATTCTTCGCCCCAACCCAAGTCATACATTTCCTTACATTTTTTTTCCCTTTATTGATTTTAGAGAGAGAGGAAGGGAGAGGGAGAGAGAGAGAGAGAAACATCGATGAGAGAGAACATTGACTGGCCGCCTCCTGCAGGCCCCCCACTGGGGATTGGGCCCACAACCTGGGCATGTGCCCTGACCAGGAATCGAACCAGCAACCTCTTGGTGCATGGGTCGACGCTCAACTCCTGAGCCACACCGGCTCATATTTCCTTACATTTTAATATTTCTGAAACGAGGATGAACCTAACGACCAGTGTGTATATTTGTGGTGGTAGTGAGTCGCAGACTCTAGGAAATACCATAATTCCTCTTCATCCACCAAGGCTTAGCACAGGTTTCTGGGTGCAGGCTCCCCCCTCTGGGTGGTCACAACCTTGGGCTGCTCTCTCTTATTGCAGCACTCACACCGCCCTGTACCCGCCTGCTCGTTAGTCTCCCTCGCACGAGGACCCCTTGACAACAGCAGAAATGTATTTTTGTTCCTGCATCTGCAGCTCTTGGCAGCTCCGGAGCCTGGGCTCCAGGACAGGGCCGAGGGCAGGCTGCAGGTGGGGAGCTGGTCCCTGGTTGTTGCCTGTCCTCCCCACTGAACAGGTAAATGGAGTTATTTCCTCGTTCCAGGCCCATGGAGATCTCCTTACAGAGCCCCTTGTGGGTGGATCAGAGCCTTTCACCTGCCCCATCGTTAGGGTTAATGCCAATTTCAGGCCCTGGTGGATGTATTTATCGGCTCTGAGGGAGGGCGAGGAAAAGGCTTGGCAGGCAGAGCTTTGGGTAATTTGTGCCCACGTGGCTATAGAGAGCTTCCAAGAAACCACATGACCAGCATAGCAGTTGTTTTCACTGCGCTTCAGAATGACACTCAGGAGTCAGGGGAAATGCTTGAATCTCAGCTTCACAAAAGGGCTGCTGGAGAGATCGCCTTTCCCTGCGGGCCCGCTCACCCAGCCCAGAGACAATGACCATGGATAAAGTTGGCCATTTGAGCTTTTCAGTGCCCCTACCTCCCAATTTCGCCCCTCCTCCACTCCCTTGTGGGTCTTTCTCTTTGTTCTGAGTTCATCTTCCCTTATCTGCCTCTGCATTACTTTTTGGCTGTTTCTTTTTCTTTTTTTCTTTTATTAACTAACTCCAGAAAAAATACAGTCCCTGTTACATGGGAACACGTGCTGCACAAAGTTGGGAAAAGGAAATTGTCCCTTTCTGGCTGGGGAGGTAGGTGAAACCTGCATGGGGGGCAGCTGATTCTTGAAAGATGGGCAGGATTGAAATATTGAAGAAGTGGAAGAGGAAGGGAAGTCATTCCAAGCTCAGGCAGGAGTAAGACGTGGTCAGGAAAGTGAGGACTGAGGTTAAAGCAAACAATTATGTATACAATTTATAAAGTACCTGCAATATGTGGCCACTTGTACCTGTGGGTAAACCAGTTGTCCCCAGGTCTCTGGTTCTCCAGCTCATAGGTCTGTGTGGGCTCTCCTCACTTTTACTCCTAAGACAACCCTGCCTCCAAGATTTGGTACCTCTCCAAGATCAAAGCAAGAGAGTCCATGATCATACAGATGTTGGTACCCAGTTTAGACTTCACTGGATATTTTGGAGGGGAGAGGAGAGAATGAACTTATCTATCTTGTATACTTCACCACAAACAACTGAAAATATCCATTAGACATTTCTGTTTTCCCCCAAAGCTTTCCTTAGTCACACTGTGGTATGAAAGGGTATTGCTTCCTCCTTCCCTCACTCTCTTGCTGGTCCTTTTTTATCTCCTGGAGTCAATCCCTGTGGACTTTATATCCCTCACCCTTAATCTGCCAACTCTTACCACCCAACTTACATACTATGAATCCATCATGCTAATCGGCAGCCCCCCAGCCCCGGCATTTTCTTGACCTTTGCCCTTGGCATGCATCCTCCTGCAAGTGGTTTATTTCACTATATTTCCAAACAAATGCAATACCTTCCCCAAGAGCAATTCTAATGGCTGATACAGTCTCCTTCTTGTTACATGTATATTTTCTCATTTAGACCCCCCACAGCATTTTATCTATTATCTATTATCTTCATTTTATAGATTACACAACTGAAAATTAGTGAGGTTTGCCCAAAGTCACACTGGCAGAGATGAGACCTGAACTCTGTCACGGTTTTAAAAACGTGTAGCAGCCACTTCCCCTTTATGGAGTGTGAGGAGGGTGATTTTGATGGGAGAAGGGCTAGACGTGTAGATTGGCATGGATGTTATTTTCCTAGGGCTGCCATTAAAAATAATACTACAAGTGGGTGGCAAAAAACAATGGACATTTATTCTCTCATAGTTTTGGAGGCTAAGGGTCCAAAATCAAGATGTCAGACTCTGGGGCTACAGGCTGGGTGAATTGCCCCTGGTGCAGGAAGAGCTGACTCTTTTGGAGGGTCTGAGGAAGAATCCATTTCATGCCTCTGTCCTCGCTTCTGGTGCTTGCTGGCAGTTCTTGACATTGCTTGGCTTGTAGACCCATGGCTCTAACCTTTGTCCTCATTTTCATACGATGTTCTTTGCTGTGTGTCTGTGAGTCTTCATATGGCCTTGTTACAAGGACCCCAGTCATTGGATTTAGGACTCACCCTAATCCATTACAAACTCCTCTTAATTAATCACATCTGCAAAGACCGTCTTTCCCAATAAAGTCACATTCTGCGGCCCCAAGAGGACATGAATTTTAGGTGAGACACCATTCAACCCAGTACAGGACCAGTTCATGGAGACCCTGGAACGTAATGCCAAGACATTTGAATTGTGGTCAAGGAACAACCATGCAGGGTGTTTTAGGAGAAGGATGACAGGATCCAACTGAAAATGGGCCCCCGCCCCGATTCTGACTGGTTCCTGTGCTTTCTCTCTGGCCACAGCTCCTTTGCCTTGTTGCCTGCTCTACTGGGGAATGAAACCGGGTGGGCTCCCATCAGCGTTTTCGGAGGGTGGCAGCCTTGTCTTCCTTTCGGAAACTTGGGGAACTGTGCACCTGCCTCCATTCGCTTTGGCTGCTCAGTATGTCTCGTGAAAATGTCTAAAGCCTGATGCATTAGTCACCACAAATCTGCTGCCGAGGGGAGTTGAAACCACAGAAGAGGGGGCCATTTTCTTTGGGGAGGGCAGTTTGTTCTCCCTCACAGCATTTATACTTGGCCCCTGCCTCGGACTCAGGCCCAGAGTCCCTTTCCTGAGTTGCCCCTGATGCGGTAAGAGCCGCCGAGGCCGGGTGAGGCCACCTTTGGGAGGGACCGCTAGGCCAGGCTGCTCCACGGGCAAGACCCTGATGCCCAGCGAACATTGTGCCAACTGGAAGCAGTTGAAAAGGCCCTGAGTGGCCGCTTCAGTGCCTCTCTGTGACCCACCTCCAGCCAGCCCTGGGCTATTTTGATGTTGCTTTGAAGCTGGGGGAGCACTAGAACTCGGGCTTGCTCAAGTGGCGGAAGCCACAGGCTCCATCTCGCTGCCTTTGTGGCTTTGCCAAACCCTTGACTAGCCTGCAAGGGAGCAGGTTCCAGAGACACAGTTGGCTCCAGCGATGTGCAGAGGCCTAGGGCTTCTGTTTATTTTGAACAGGGCAAGTCGAGCAGCTCAGCAGGGTGTCTCCGTGCTGGGCCCAGCGCGGTGCCTTCAGATTCTGGGGCTGTAGGCTGGGTGACAAGGAGAAAGTTTGAATTCCCGGATCGGAGGGTTTACCTCCTCGGCTTCTTGTCAGCTCTGTGATCTCAGGTAAGCTGCTTGACTTCTCTGAGCCTCAGTGTTTCAGCTATAAAATAGAGTGGGTGATTTCTGGCCCTTCCAGGGTTTCAGAAGCATGAGCTGAGAGGATTTATGTAAAAGTGCTGTGGAAGGCTGTTGTGTGTACAATGAAAAAAAGTGTGTTACCCTATATCTGGTACATAGTAATAGTTTACATTTCCTGGGGGTGTGGTACATGTGAGTCATTGTTCTGAATCCTTTTCATGGACTGTCTTATTCAACCTACACAATAGCCCTAGGAGTTGGTACTATTATTATCTCTATTTTACAGATGAGAAGACTGTGGCTTAAAGAATTTCAGTAATCTGCTGAAGGTCCAACAGCTCCTTGGCTGTGGAGGGCGGATTCAGGCTCCGGAGCCTGCAGGCTGACCCCCTCTGCACTGCCTCTGCCGATGCAATAATAACGTTTTAAAACTCCCGGTTATTGGGACCTAGTCTTTGACAAACCCTCAACATATTTTGTGTCTAATCCTCCAAGCAGCCTTGTGATGTAAGAGGACTACCTCCACTTTATAAAAGAGGGAATTGAGGTTCCCTCCACTTATTGGGCCCCCTCTCTTCTATCGGAGGCATTGGGGACCCCACAGTGAACAAGATGAGGGTTCCTGCTCTCACAGAATTTGTATTTTAGTGCCAGGGAGACAGGTGATGAAATACATGAACAAAAGCATGTCGAACCACGGTGAGGGTGATGAAGGAAATGAACTGAGTGAGGTGGCGAGTGGCAGGTGGTCAGGGAGGGGCCTGAGGAGCTGAGGTTCGAGTGGTTCACGGAGGCAGCTGTGTGACCTGGGCCAGGAGCAGCCCCTCGGGAGGGGGAAGAGCAGAGGTCTGAGGACTAGAGAGGGCGGGAGGAGCTGAGCAAGGGAGCCCAGGGAGTTCAGGGAAGGCGGTGCAGGGTCTGGGGCAGGAGCAGTGGCTGTGGTGGAGGGGGGACTGTTGTAAGAGGCAGTTTGGGACCGGGACCCATTCCCGCCGAGTCCGATGCCTGGTGTGATTGTGCTGCTATGTCATTGCCGTGTGTCTAGTGAGGGGTGATGGTGGAGGAAAGGCTCAGGCCTGGGTGGGCTGTTGGGCAAACAGGCAGCAGACCTCAGGGCTTGGGGGTTCCCTCCACACCCACACGGGTTGGTCGTCACACTCTGATACATCAGGGATTGGCATGGCTGGTAATCACCCGTGACCAGACGGAGACAGCTGCCAAGGCAGGAGCCAAGACCTCCCCAGGGAGGCCGAGCGGCCCCTCCTGCCCACTTTCCCATAACACTTCCCACCCCGGGACACTGGCTCTCATGTATTACCCACTGGGGGTTTTGTTGGAACCCCACCATCTACAGAGCGTTGCTGGTGGAGATTCTAAAGAGCCCAATGAGATCTTTTCCCTCTCGAGAGGAAGAAGATGCTCTCGGGCAGGTGGTCAGAATGAAACCGCAGACCTTTGGAACCAGGAAGACGCTTAGAGACCAGCTTGTCCAACATGCTCCCTCATGAGACAGGACTAAGGCTTGGGTATTAGTTTAATGTGGTGCTACGAAAATAGTTGGTGAAGGTCTTCCTGGGAAAGAACAAGACAGCACACTTTTCTTTCCTGACTTAGTGCACAGAGTACAGAGTCTGATGGAAGAGCCTGGCAGCAGAGCAGAGAGGGGCTCCCCACATCGGCCTCTGGCAGTGACTAGCTGTGGTTTGGGGCAAGTCAATGAATGTGTCTGATTCCTGTCTCCTGGTTTGTAAAATGTGGGTAGTAACGGATACCTATCTCATGGGGCGAACTGAATTAACCACATGTATAAAGCGCTCACCACACCGTGAGTAGTTAATAAGGGCATCTGCTGTTACCGTTCGGGGTACAGAGCGCGACGACATGCCCAGCGAGGGCCAGGTGGTCTGCAAACGTTATCCTGAGCTCAGGCCTCCATGACCTCCCTCAGAGTTGATTTTTATCAATCCTCCCCCACCCAACCCCCGGAAAAAAAAAAAAAAAGTCTGTGATCTTATTTGCCTCTATTGCCTGGAAGGTAATATCTAAGACAAAAATATTCCCTATTAAGTGAGAGTTCCAGCATATGAACTGGCGTTTTAGGACAGAGTTTGGTCCGTTTCATTTCACAAGCAGCCCCACATCTGCCCATGTGTGAGCCTAGGCATTGCTCCTCTGAGAGACAGGCTGGAGAGAGGTGTCCAGCCTAAGCCAGCTGTGCTGGGCCCGTCCTTTGTCCCGTCCCAATTCAACCCCAGGGCAACATATAGGTTTGTAAGATGACAGGTCTTCTTACCCCCCCAGCACCGTGTTAGGGTCTGAGTTGAAATCATCACTGGACAGTGCTGTTATTAGTCACTTCCGTCCTGGCCTGGGGGAGACTGCAGGGTTGTGGTAGGGATCAAAAGACCCATGCACAGCAGCCATTGGCTCACAAGCTCTGGGCACTGACCATCCGCTGGTGACTAAGCTTTGACTCGCCCCTTTGGTGGGTTCTGCAAAGCCTGGCTGGGCTCCGCCACATCCTGTTTCTTTCCCCTCTGCAGAACGCAGCCCCCGTTTTCATGTTACGAAAACAGCATCTTTTAAAGTAAAATTAGAGGAGTCAGAGAGAAGACTCGAGAGACCTTTCCAAGAAGGAATTTAACGGAGGGAACCAAATCCTGTCCAATATCCCGGGTTAAAAAGAACCGGTTATGAACTACAGGGCAGTTGACTTTGGCCCTGACATCTATAAGGAAACGAGGGGGGAAAATAGTAACAAATCAGCAGTACAAGCAATATTTGCTCATGAGCTCTTCCAGTCATGTGTGAAAATAAGTGATTCTGTCCCAGGATCCTATCGTGTTTGCTTCGTGCCCCAAGGTGTGCAGTTTGGAAAAATGCCAGTGCTTGTGGTTCTTCTGCTTTGAGGAATAAAGAAAAGGAAACCCCCTTGGGAGTGCTGTTTCTTGGAAAACTGTTACTCACCTGAGCGCTGTGTTCAGATGGAGGCTAGAGTGAGTCTGAAGGGCTTGTGAAGAATCAGAGCCAGGGGCGGCTCAGTCCGTGCCCAAGCCCTGAGCCAAAGCTGGTGTCGATGTTCAGATTCCCAAGGTGAGGGAGGTCTGGGGGGGCGTTTGGTCTTTGGGGAGTGATTTATTCATGCATCTCTTTATTGAGCACCTACTATGCACCCGGCACTGTTTTAACCTGTGAAATACGAATAGCAAGGTTTCTGTTGTCATGGAATTTACCTTGTGTGAAAAGACACTACAGATAAAACACAAGTAAACAAGTGCATTGATATGTTTATTTCAGAGACTGCAGGTGCCATGAAGAAAGTAAAGCAGGGTGATGTGTTCAGGAATGGCTGGGGGTGGCGTTCGATGAGGGGCTTTATGAAGACTGCCCTGAGCAGGCAGCATCAGAACTGAAGCACCAACCACGTGAAGAGCAGGGGTGCCTGAGCTGGGCAGTGGCAGTGCCAACTCAAAGGCTCCATGTGGGGACAGCCTTGGCTCAGTCAATGAATAGCAATGGCCGTTGTCACTGGAGCCCCATGAATTAGTAACTCCTTTCAGCTTTATACCTGATGTGATATAATCCCAACTGGATCAGTTCGTCATCTCCTGGAGGCGGGGTAGGAAGGGGTGTCTGGAACTGCTCTGGGGACAAGCAGAAATGATTGATTAGAGGACTAATGCTGCTCTCCTTCTCACCTCCACATCTAACCCTCTGTCAAGCTGTTTGTTATCTTACCAGTTTTCCTTTAGGTGAGTCTGCTTTATCACCCTTGTCAAAACCACCAGCAGCTCTCCCCACGTCTCCTGGAGAAGCTCTGAACCAGATTCCTCCCATATGATCCTGCTCATCTCCAGTCCATGCCTCACACTGTGTTCAGAATGAGCTTTTAAAACCTCAAATGTGATCATGTCTCACACACAGACACACACCTTCTCAGCACTTTCCCATGATCCCCACTGCTCTCAGGATAAGGACCCAAATCCCTATCTATGTGGGTTCCCCTATTTCTCCTCTAGCCTTGTTCCTAGCCATTTGTGGTTTCACTTTCCATGCTCTGGCTAACCAAGCCTTTTTCCCATTCCTCCAATGTTCTGTACCAGTTCTGGCCCCAGGGCCTTTGCACATCCTCAGTGGCTCCTCATCTGTTCTCCTTCCATGCACCTTGGCCGTGGCATCTTCTGCTCAGGTCTCAACACAGCTGTTACTTCAACAGGGATGTCTTCCTCATTCTTCAATGCTACAGTACTACAAAGCGTTTTTAGTTACATGTTCCCAATAGCACTTCCTCTTGTTTTCAGAACTCTCAGCACAATTGAGCAGAAATAAGCTAATAAGAGATGACAAGAAAGCACAAGTTAGACAATGTTCGGTCTAAAGAATGAAATAAAAGTGCTTTGTAATTAGTGTTCTTCATTCCTGAAGTTCTTCACCTTCTAGAACAGGCTGGTTGGCACAGGGTGATCACGTGCCTCAGAGTGAAGTGAGGCAGACTGGGGTCTGAGGGGAAGCCACTTGCGATGTCTCCTTCCTGCCCTAGTCCATACGCCCCAGGAGGGCAGGACCCACGACTGTGTTGCTCACTGCGGTGTCCTCAGCACTTGGGAAGTGTCTAGAGCACAGGAGACACTTGATATGTGTTCGTGGAAGCAACGAAAGCTTGCAGAGACCTCGAATCTTAAATGTTCCACTTGAATGAGCTACTTGCTTTCAACAAAAAAGAAAAAAACAGGAGACCGTCTGTATTTTCTGTTCCATTTCTCTACCCTGTAGAGACAGTGATTGATATCTGGAGTTCACGAGTAAGCACAGTGAGCAGGAATTCTGGCAGATGAACAACCTGCTTAGGAAGTCTGTTCTTGCCTTGGACTATCAGAACAGTGTTATTTTCTTTGGCTCAGAGGAGTCTAAGACTGTGTGTACTCAGGGAAATGGTATAGACCCATGGTGTGGAGTCAGGGCCAGGCGTGAGACTCAAATAATAATCAGTGAAAGAGGGTTGTGTGAAGCCTGGAGGGGGACATCGCCTTTCTCAGCAGCTGAGGAATTGGAACATTCCCCCTTGTGTCAATGTGGAAGTGAATGAATTAAGCTCCGTTTTATGCCGTGCCTGGAAAAATACCAATGCTGTACTCGCATAGTTTCTGAAAGCAAACCCCAAATGCCACTCAGTCTCAGCTCTACGAGAGACCGTTACAGGGAAAAGAGAGAGTCAACATTCACATACTATGGGAAATATCACTGGAGTGGAAAAAGATTAAAGCCATGAATTTTTGCTTTTTTGAGGTTATATACCTCTTTGAAAATCGGACAAAAGCAATGGACCCTTTTTCCTCTCTGTGCCCCTTCTCTGTCTGCAAAATGGATACCCAGATAACATTTTCCTCTCCATGGGGAGCCTGGAGGGTGCTAGCCTCAGGTGAAAAATTCCAGTTGGTGGGTCTGATTGGAAATTGGGTAGAAATAAGCTAATAAGAGATGACAAGGATGCACAAGTCAGACAACGTAAAATAGAAGTGCTTTGTAATTAGTGTTCCTCATTCCTGAAGTTCTTCACTTTCTAGAACAGGGTGGTTGGCACAGGGTGGTCATGTGCATCAGAGTGAAGTAAGGCAGACGGGGGTCTGAGGGGAAGCCACTCGGAGCATCTCCTGGGACTTAGCCACCCGTGCTCTCCATCCACTGACATGTGAGCCCCACAGGGCCGACACTGGAGTCTGTCATGTTCACCACTGGTCCCCAGTGTCTAGCTCAGTACTTGGCACTTAGTACGTACTCAGTAAATGTTTGTTGAATGAATGAATGAATGAGTCAGTCCCAGGTTGCCCCAATTCACTCTGTCTTCCTCTCCTTAATTTTATTCTGAATTTATCAGATGACTTAGTTTTGATTTATTTGCTCAAGGAATGTTGAGTACCTCCCAGCCTCTGGTGGGTCATCATTGTTCTCTAGGCCGAGTGACGTGAGACTGACGAGCTCCTGCTCTGGGGCTCATTGCCCCCCGGGCTAAGTCTCAGGTCTGCTGGTTGGGAGACACGACAACTGTAAAATGGGGGGTGACGATTAAACCAGGTCACGAGTTAAAGCACTTAGCACAGTTCTTGACACGCGGCGGCATGTTGTCTTAATAAACGTCAGCCGTTTGTATTATTGCCTGGCTCCTCTGCCGTCCAGTGTTTCGGTTCCTTTGGGGTGCTCTTCACCATCTGATCCCACAGTTCTGAGCCTCAGAAACGAATTGTTGCCCTTTATACAGCAGGGCAAGCGTAGCATTTAAAAAGTTCCCGAATAATGAATCATGGCTACGTTTAAGGGTCGGGAATATTACTAATTTTTCTCCTTTCTATTTTTCCATATTTTTTTACTTTAATAATCATATATTACTTTCAAATTTAAAAAGTACTGTATAAAAAAGAGTATTATAATTAAAATTTATTCAGTTTTACAAAATTCATAGGTGGAAAACAAGAATATCTTATTGTCTCTGGTCTGTAGAATCAGTTTGAGAACTTAATTTGTCCACTATGTTTTCCATATAAAAATGCCTGAACACGAGCATTAAGAAAGCAAAGGTGCCTTCCTGAGCAGACGTGGGTGTGTGCTCAGCTTCGTAGATGCAGCGTTGAGAGCCTGGATTCTTGGCGTTGTCTCCCCACTCCACCCCTGTCCAACTCCACATATAATTTGGGTAAACTGCCCAACCTCTTTAAGCCTCCGTTTTCTTGTCAGTGAAATGGAAGAGCCCAATGGAGAAATGTTTCCTTACAGATTCTTGTGGGAATGAATATCAAATACTTGAGTGTAAGAGTAAGCCTTTAATATGTTATTTTATTCTTCTTTTCAATAGCATCAGTGATGTCACCATCCTTTACATTATACGTGCGGGCATTTTGCATGTATGTGTATATACATGTCTCCATTTTGATGTTTAATTAAGCAAACTGATTGTGGCCAAACCAGGACTTCTGATTTCTTAAACCCATCTCGCCATCTGCTTCCCCCTTAGTACCCTGCATTTCCATAAATGGCACCAACATTCACCCAGTTATCCAAGCAAAAAGCCTCAGAGCCGTTTCTCACGCCTCTCTTTGCCTCACATCCCATATTCACTTTGACAACTCAGCTGACGTCTCAGGATCGGTCTCTTTTCATCACAACCCTGCCGCCATCCCGGACACAGCCACCACCCTCACGCCTGTGGGAGTGTGATAGCGCCAGCTCACCTCCCGAGCCGCCCTGGACCCTCACCCAATTCCCCACGGAGCCAGAGTGAGCCCTGACGGGTCTATCTCAGATCGGGCCACTTCCCTGCTCAGAACTCACCCCACCCTCCTTGGCTTCCTATAATACTGGGAACAAAACCCAAATGGCTTACTGTCCTTCATTCAGATCTCTGGATCAGGTGATAAGCAAAGTTCCGTAAACGTTTTGGGTTTTGTGGGTCACATAGGAGTCTGTCGCATGGTCATCTTCCTTTCCTTGTTTGCCTTTATCTTTGTCTCCGTTTCTGTCCCCATCCCTGTTTCCTCTTCCTTCTAACCCTTTAAGAATGTATAACTGTTCTTAGCTCCTGGGCTTACAAAGACAGACCAAGGGCTGGAGTTCACCCACCCTCGCTCTACACAAGCTGGCCTTGACCTTTCTCTCCACCTGTCTCTCACCCCCACCCCCTCCCATCTTGCTCACTCTGCTGTAGCCTCAGTGGCATCCTTGTGCACACTGGCCACAGACTGCTCAGGGCCTGTGCGCTCCTGTCCCTTGGTCCCTAACACTGTTCCTCAGGTCTGCTTCATGGCTCTCTTCCTTCTTTGTTTGAGTCTCTGCTGGCGGTGCCTCCTTGGAGGAGCCTCTCCCAGCAGCCCCTCTGGAGTGCATGTCCCCTCCCCCCAGGCGTGCTCTGTCCCTCACCTGGCTGTGCTTTTTCTGTGGCATTTATTATACACAGGGTAGTTTGTCAGTTCTGCTGCCCCAGAATGTAAGCTCCTTGACGACACGCGTTGTCCGTCTTGTTCAGCACTCTTTCTCCCCAGCCCCCGGAAAAGAACCTGGTACTTAGCGGTCATTCGGAAAGTATTTGTTGCATACGTTAATAAATGGAAGGACAGTTCTGCCCTGTAGCTAGATCGTTTCAACCCCGGCAATGTCAGTCATTGGCAACAAGGCGGCCCTTTTTAAATGCTCAGCCCTGTTGGCTCTAATAAAGAGGAATTGGGTGAAGCTACCAAGCTGTGCTCTGGGTGACAGCAAGCTCTGTGAGAACCCAGCTGCATGTGCTGTCAGGGTCCGAAGAATGAATCTGGGTGGGACCATGCGTTTGGGGAGGAGCACTAGGAGGAAGGAGCAAAGCCAGCTTTGAAGTGAAGGGAACTGTCCAGCTCTCAGGAAGCTGATGTCATTAGAGCATCCCTGGATGATAAGTGCTCAGTGGAGCCAGTGCCTGATGTCTCCTGGGGAGAGAAAAGCATCTCTTAGAGCCAGAGGAAGAACACTGTGATAAAGTGTCCTTCCCAGGAACACACAGCCAAGTCAGACTGCAAACCAGTTAGTGCAGACGTTAAAGGGATAGTGCTTATCAGGCCTAGATGGGATATGGTGGGAAAATCTGGTATTTCTGGAGCCACTGTGACTCCCAGCCCTGGGCATAAGTCCCCCAGAATCTGATTTTTGGGGCCTCTTGGGATTGGCAAGCTAGTGAGGGTGCATCTGGAGAAGTCAGGTATACCTTCCTCCCACTCCCTACTCCCATCCTGCCTCACTCCAGGAGCCTCAGGATAAATGGACTTGGAGCTGGGTTATTGCAAGAGAGGCTGAGCCCCTTCTTGGGGCCATTGTAGGAGGCTACTTAGGGGTAGACTGTAAGGAGTGGTCCTGTGGAGGACTCCAGGAGGACTGAGCACCATATGCCCTCAAGTTCTGGCTCAGGGTCAGGCAGTGAGCCTGGCTGTAAACTGACTCATACACCAGGCAGGGCCTGGGTCAGCCCTGACCCCGGAGCAAGGTCAGAGTGAAGGGATAAAGCAATCTCTTCCTTGAATGCTCTTTAGTGGGGAAACCGGAGGTGCAGAACAGGGGAGCCTGTACACTGTTCAGACTGGGGAATTTTATGCCCAAGATCACGGGTCTAGCTCTTGGTTTTAGAAAATAAGACAGCTATATAATAAGAAGGGAAATGCAGTGTTAGTATAAATCAAACTGCCCATGAAGTCATGTCCCAGGAGCCCAGGACAGGTGCTCAGATGATCTGGGATCTGATCATGGGTCATTTGTGTGACTTTGGACCAGTCACTTGACCTTTCTGGCTTCAGTGTTTTCACTTGACATTGTCATCTCATTGAGTTATTAAGATCATTGAGTTATTAGGATCAAGTGACAGAAGTCTTTGCAAATTTAAACCGCCTCTAGCCATGTATAACTTGGTCCCTAATCAACTCATATAAAACAGTAATACCAATGGGAACAATAAACATCCCGTGAGCACTGACCACGTGCCAGACGCCATGCCCAGGGCTCAGATGCGGGTCTCACTTGGGCCTCGGAGCAACCTAGAGAGAGGGGCACTATTATAATCCCCCTGAGCAGATGGAGTTGTAGGGCCCAAAGAAGTGAAATAACTTGGCCTAGGTCACACAGCCAACCAGGATGGACCAGAATCTGAATTCAAGCAGTTTGTCTCCAGAGGGCACTGGGACCTTGAGAGCCTCTGGTCTAGATCTCAGACACCCGACCATGCCCATGTTGGCTTTCTCGGGGAAGATAACCACACGTCTGTCCAGTGAAAACAGACCCGTCACTATCTCTTCCCTGCAGGCAGGTTCAATCCCCACCGACTGCAGAGATGTGGGCCCCACGGTTCCCATGGGGACAGTGCATCCCCACCCATCCTGGGAAGCAGAGGGATGCCGGGCCCATGGGCGCGTGCAGTGGGATGTTTCTCTCCAGGATGCACCTCCCTCACAGCATGTCGAGTGGGTCTTGGGAAAACATTTCCTTGAGAAAGCAGCGGCAGGGAGGCAATCTCTGAGGGCAGGCTGTCATTTTCCATCTTCTCATCAGGAAGAGGAGGAAGAGCAGTGGGCACTCCCTCCTGCAGCTCCTCCTTCAGGTGGCGCTGAGGCCTGCAGCCCAGGGCTGCCTGCTCAGCGTGCCTCGCATTATTCCCTTACGTGGAGTTGGGTGAGTCTGGCCAGTAGACAGTGGCAGATAGAGGCTTCTGCGTGCCCCTCTCTGAGAATACTTCAGCAGCCTTTGCAGACGGATCCTGTTGGCGAAAGGGCATTGAAAACAGGGAGAAGAGGAGTTACTGAAAGAGCTGTGGCTTTTGCCCTAGACAAGAGAAGACCCAGGAAGCACGGGCACTGTCAAATACATGAAGGGCTGTCCTGAGGCAGGCTAGTTCACTGTGGCCTCCAGGGGCCAAGGAAAGAAAGGCAGGGAACGGTACAAGGAAACGGATCTCACAGAAATGCAGTGTACCAGCCAGAGGCTTCCAGGAGGGAAGAGAACTGCCTTGGGGACAGTGAGCTGGCCGTCACAGCAGGGATTCAAGCAGAGCCAGGTGGCCTTTCGGCAAGGGAGCTAAGGTGCAGACCTGTGCACTGGAAGGAAGGGAACTTGGGGATCGCTAAGGCCTGCACAGCCCTGAGGGTCTGTGTTTGTGTGAAGAGGGAAGGTGGTGAATGGGATGGAATGGAAATGGTGTGGTGTGTTCATTACAGGCCTTTCCCCACCCCCACGCTGGACCTCAGGTCCCCCTCCCTGTTCTGTCATGGTCCTAGTGCCCTGGGACCACCAGACCTCAGCTATTCCTCCTTCCCAGAATAACTCCTAACCCCCACCCCTACCCTGTGCCCTGCTGGTTGCTGGGTGATACTGTGGACAATGGGCCAGGTGACTGATGCTGAGACTGTGTTACCTTTCGCAGGTAACATGATGCCAGGACCTGGGTACAAAGCTTTTGTCCCTGGAGCTTTGAAGGTCTTTAGTTAGCATCAGAATGAGCTGCAGGGCTTGTATAAACACAGTCTACTGACCCCCACCAGAGTTTCTCATTCAGTAGGTCTGAGGTGGTGCCTGAGAATTTGCATATCTAACAAGTTCTCAGGTATTGGTGATGATGTTGGTCGGAGGACCACGCTTTGAGAACCACTGCTCTAGAAGACATATAAGGCTTATACCCTTAGGTCCAAGGCTGTGGATTCAGACAAACCCATGCTAGAATCCCAGCTGCCCCATTTATGAGCTGTGTGATGACTGGCAGTGTGCCTAACACCTCTGTACTTTTGTTACCTGTTCTGTAAAGTGGTGATGGTACTGCTTTAAAAGATGATGCTTTATATAAAGAGCTTAGAGAGTGTCTGGGACAAGCTAAGTATACAAATACTCAAACATTAGCAATTTTTATTATATTAAATGATGGGTATTTCAGACACCCCATGTCCACCTCCATAGGACAGTGGTGTCAGAACAGAGAAGGGTACGCATTCTCCTCCATTTGTGCCCCATGTGTAGGGCAATCCTGTTGTTACTCGTTACCCAGCTGCTTTGTGCTGGAAGGATGGGGATTCATCAGCAGTGGGGCCATCCTTAAAGTCTTAGTTTTCTGTCCAGGGCCAGCCATGCATTCTGAGTGACTGGCTTTTGGTGTGACTCTGCAGGAGCCTGCCTCCTAGGACCCAGATTGTGTGCAGACACAAGGAGTGGGGTCACCTGAAGTCTCTTGTCACATTACTATTGGAGCCCCAGAGCTCCTCTGTCTTGTCATTCATGTCCTGTGGACCCTGGACTGATAGTTATAATGATGGAAGTACAGGCTTAGATCTCCTAGGGCAGAGTCACAAAATTAAGTGAGAAAATCTAGGGGTGACCTTCAGATGACCTTGGGCTGCTCTGAACATTGCTGAAAAGGGGATCCTCTGGGAAAATCTATGCCAGATTCTACCTTGTGAGAGACATATCCTCAAGTGGGTTCCTTGGAGTAATAGCTTGAGAAACGCTCCACCCAGCGGATTCTGTAGATAAATAAATTTGGGAAGTGGTACTCCATTTCCAAGTAATACTCCAGGATGCTCACTAGAATATTTAAGCTTCCCAGAAGTCCTACCGTTCAGACACGTGTGTAATGTTGAACATACTAACCTTTGTTTCCCATCGATTAATTTTGGGAAACAAGTTCTAGGAATTTATAGTTGTCTAAGTGCCTTCTTATATAGTATCTCAGTTTATTTTCCAAACAACCCTTAGAGGTTTGATCATACCCATTTTACAGAAGAGAAGTCTGGGGTGCAAAGAGATTTATGATTTGCCTCAGATCACAGAGCTATTTAAAACACTCTCTATGACTGCATGATCTGAGAAAGAATTTGGTGCATTTGATGGAATTTTGTCATAGCAGCAATCATTAAAACCAAACAAAAACAAAAAATAAGCAAAAAAAAAAAACCCAAAAAACCCTACTAATTGAGAATGGCACCTATTATTTGTCAAAACCCTTTCAGTGGAGTGCATATATATTATTTATTTATCTTAGGCTCACTTTATGATTATGATGTTACCACACACACACACACACACACGGTGAGAGAGAACAAGAGAGAGAGAGTCACACACACACACACGCACACACACACACACACACACACACACACACACACACACACAGAACAGCATAGGTTAAAAATGTAGATTCTGCAGCCTAACAGAGTTTAAATCCAAGTGATGTCACTGACTAGCCGAAGGACTTTGGGCAAGTTATTTGATTTTTCTGTGCCCGTTTTTCCCTCTGTAACATGTAATTCTCAAACCTATATCATAGGTTACTATGATGATTCAATGAGATATCACATGCAGATGTCTCAGGACGGTACCTGTAGACCATAGTAGATTCATTTATGGAAGTATTAGTGTTTGTGCTATTATTTTTGTTAATAATAATAATGTATAAAGTCCACATGTCTTGAGAAGCTGAGCCAATAGGTATCAGACTTAGCTTTGGCCCTCTCCTTAAGCAGCTGTGCTCAATCTCTCTTTGGACAGCTCATTTAACCTCTTGTGCCTCAGTGTCCTCCTTGGAAAAGTGGGACCGTGCCAGCCATCCAGCTTAGTTCATAGACCACCTGGGTAAGTGATGTAAAAGTTCTTTGACAAACATATTACCAGGTCACCATGGGTTCTTGAGGTCCCCTGTGACTGGAGCATGACGGGGAGGACGCTGGGGAAGGGGGCTGGCTCGGGAGACCCTCCCCAGTACGTCTGCTCTAGGATCTGAGAAGTGCCCAGAACGGCCGAGGCTGTGTGATCCACGGCAGCAGTCATGACGACCGGTGTCGCTTCATGGGCCTGCACAGAAGCCACAAGCAGGTCGTTAGCAGTGCTGGGAGTTTTCCTTTACTAAACAATGGTGCCCTCATTCTGGGATTCCCCGGCTTGTCATCTGTTGACTTTGGAATAGAGGGTGATTGTATACACACACTGTCTTGGCTGGTGCATCTCAGACATCTGTTTCCTCCCGGTTACCCTCATCTCACTCCCTGTGCACTGGCCCCAGAGCGCCAGCCCGATCCTCATCTCTGGCACTCAGCACAGACACCTTCTCCTGGACTGGGAGAAGGAGGAGGCCCTCAGAGTACATTGCACACACTGCTGGGTGTGTGTGTGTGTGTGTGTGTGTGTGTGTGTGTGTGTGTATGTGTGTATGAGAGAGAGAGAGAGAGAGAGAGAGAGAGCGCACTATGTAAAGCAGTCTTCTGTGAGGGTCAGGATGCCTAACAAAAGTGGAATCAATTTACAAACTGCTTTTGTTCCAAAGGAAAAGTCTCTAAAGATCCCACTGGGGAATAATTTTTTTTACCCACTTCGAGGGTATTTGTGTTCTTTTAATTGCTCAATCACATAAAATTTCAGTGAAAAAAAAGCAACTGCATTCCTTATAGCAAGTCTATGAGGGCGGCGCTCAGTTTCTGAGCAGTTCCCAGGAAGTATCGCCCACACAGCCTCTTGGGAAAGTCGCTGCCTCTTAAATTGCTAACCTTAATCCCTGGTGACCAGAACTGGCCCACAATGAAAGGGCTGATCCCACAGGGAAAATAAAATAAACAGAACCACACCATGCTCTCCTCCATCAAACCACAACCACCGAAAACAAAACACAGCAAAGCTCAACAAACCAACGCAACCCAGTGAGAGTTGGAGGGCAGCTCTGTTCCAATGTTCCTAACTGTTTCTCTGAATCATTCAGACGAAAAACCAGAACAGAAGACAACAATTAGAAACCATTTAACTTTTTTAAGTGTTTCAACAATAGCTCTCTATATTTTTGTGCCCACAGTTCTGCGGCAGAATTTTTAAAAACGTTTTGTTTTTGCCTTCAACAGTTGTATTTCACCTTACACGAACCCCTGGCCCACCCAACTGAGTGGGGCTAGATAGACCTAAAGTAAGTCTCTAAGCCACTTCCAAAAATGTCTGCAGGACCCACGCCCTGACACCTCACAAGGTCAGAGCTGGAGGTGCAGGTCCTTGGAGGGTGGGGGGAGGAGGGAGGACTGGCAGCAGGGAGGCTCTTCAAAGGGGGTCAGAGGTCACCCAGTGATTGCACAATTTCAGCCCTTATCTGCCTTACTGAGGTGGTGGGAGGGGAAGGGGCTGGAGGAGGAGCCCCTAGGCCTGGATGTTGAAGAGAGCAAATAAATACCAGGGTCACCTGGCAACCCTCCCAGTTGAGGGAAAAGCAAGCCTGCTCTTTGGAAATGTGTCCTGGATTGCTTGGGACTAGTTTGGCTGCCTTGCAAAAGTCTAAAACCTCTTGCCCTGGAGCTCTAAAGTTCGTCTTTACTTCTTCATTCATTTATCCTGAAACTCATGTTTTACTCTAAGCCCCTTCAATGTTTGGAATTGTTTGGTGGGGTGGGGTGGTGGGGAGGCTGTAGAGACCTGAAACATAATCCAAACTCTCCAAAAGCTCTCGTCCTAGTAATATTTAAAAGGAAAGGTCGAGTATCCCAATTCCCGGGAAACACGTGAATCTTTAGTCCAGCAAGTTGGGTTTATTTTCAATACATTGTGCACAGTACAGTGTTCGGAGCTCTATACAGGGGACTTGGATTTGTCTGGAAAATTAGGGATGGACTGGATGATCGTGAAACTCCCTGGAATCCCAGCATTTGTAAGGTGTTAATTCTGTTCAATAACACAACAATAAGCCAAGCCCTCTTCTGGGTGTACAAAGAAGAGTAAGAGCACCTGTCCTTAAGCAATTTATAATCCGGTGCTAATAACATTAATATCAGTACTAACACCCATAATAGCAAGTGAGATGTACCCACCTGCAACCACAGAGGAGATGGACTAGGCCACTGAGAAGACAGAAGCAAAGTACTGGGGACCACAGGAGGGTATGGTTTTGATGGCGGGGGGGTCACTCTAAGAGAAGCTCATCAATACAGTTAACTTTACTCTGGGTCCAAATATGAACAGGGTATCATTTGGCATAGAATGGAAGGAAAAGCACTTCATGCTGAAGGGACAGCCCGGGCAAAGGTGTGGCGGTGTGACTGGGAGGGCCCAGTCCCGGAGAGTGAGTGGCCCACAAGGACACTGGGAGGGCCACGGGAGGCGCTGCTCTACTCAGAAATCATCTACCACCACCTGACCCCTGTCACTGGAAGAAAGACAGTAAATAACAAACTCCACCCTGCTCAGGGAACACGCTCAAGGCAGTGGCATTCAGTCTGTGTACTGGAGATGCCTTTACATAATTCTTTATCCCGAGAAAAAAGGAAAGGGGTGGGGGGAGGGAGAGAAACCCTTTGCTGGCCCAGCCCAGCCCTTTTTTAGAGGCGAATTCATTCATTTGCGGGCTTGTCAGTGCGACATTGTGTCTGCCCCACTGAAAGCCATACATCTTACTTTCAAACCCTCCAATGGCCTTGGACCCCCCGAAGACCCCAGTGTTCCCAGGCTGACCTTTCGGCAGGGGGCTCGCCTGACCTCCGAGGCTGGTGGGGGGAGATGGTGTGTCCCGTGCTCAGGCCCTCCTTGCCACTGGCTTGCCGGCAAGAGTCCTTTCTTCTCCAGGAAGGATTAGTGCTTTTTAAAAATTTGACTCTCAGGTTCTGAAAAGCCTGCCCGCTGTATACTTCCATAAGCCTTTTATTTTAATTTTTATACATCTTCTTCCTCCATCTCCGAGATCTCTGGGCCCTCCCAGAGTGCAAGGAGATTTAAAATAACTCTTAAAGTCACTTGCAAAACTGTCTGCTCCCAGGGATGGCATTTCTTGGGGTTTCATTTCCTATATGCAGTATAACAGTGAAATGGACACTGCAGAGGTAGGGGGTCAGGTAGGTGGTCTGAGCAATACTTCTGTTCGGTGGTTTCTGAGTTAGTTGAACACAGCCAATCACTGACTCTCTGAATCTTTATCTGCAAAATGGGAAAAAATGACCTTTCCTAACACTGCTGTGATGAGTGAGTGAAAGGTGCCCTGTACATGCTTAATAAGTAGCTGCTAAAATGGCTAGGATTTTCATTCGGCAAATGATGCTAATCTCTTCTGTGGTTTTACTGGTCAACCCTGGTCACTTGGGGGAAAAGTAATGGACTCCCTACGTTCAGCTGTCTTTTTCAGCGCCCTCTGTGGTGGCACGCAGCTTCTGGTCTGTCCTTTGTCACACTTGTGCCATGTAAGGGCTGATATTGCCCCACGATCAGCCTCATGTGTGGGTGGAAAGACATCATCCCCCCTTTGGGGCCGTCTAGAGAGCCCCTTTCGTCAGGCGTTCCTCACGGCGTCTGAACTTTCCCCCATTAGTCATTGCTTTGGCTGAAAGATTGGAAGACCCCTCTTAAACTGAAGCATGTTACCTGGGAAAGACATTAAGGCAATAACAGCTGGACACAGATTAGTTTATCAGACGGGCTGGGCTTGCAGAACGTAGGGGTGAGAAGGAACTTTACAGATCATCGGTTTATAGGTGAGGGAAGGAAGGTCCTTGGATGAGCAGCTCTTTGGGATGCCAGGCCTCACACCCTGCTTTCTGGCCCGGATCTCCTCCCCTCTTTGTTCTGTCTCGCAGAGCAAGACAGATGCTCCAACTTTCATTCAGGAGCTATTCATCATGTGCCTCCCATAGCTGGGCAAGTGCTGAAAATTCAGAGATGTATGAGTAAGGAAGACAGAAAAAAGGATAAGGAGATGCTGATTGACATGGGACAGATCTCTTGGTGCTGGGGCTGGAAAGGTCTGGAACATGAGATACTTCGGCAAAGGGCAGATCCAGACTCTGGGATGTCAGTGCCACCAGGGGTTGCACAACACTAGGATCTAGGGCCCTACCTTGTGGCTTGTGAGAGTATAAGAGAGGTCACACTCAGAGGTCTGGGCTAAGCTGGAGGTGGGGTGGGGGGTCACTGCCTGCAGGGTCAGCACTGCATTGTTGGCCCCGGGGATGGGTCAGAAAGCCATGAGCTGAAAAAAGCAGCCGACAGCTGGGAGGGACCAGACCACACTTCAGGGCAGACCTTCACAAGCATTGTTCCCACCGCTTTGTCCCATGTGGTTAACACAGGCTGATCTCTTTCCCTTAATTCACATCAAAAGCCTTGGTGGAAGATGACAGAAATAGGAGGAAGGAGAAGAAAGGCCCTGGGAGAGGCAGCTTGGTGAATGATGAATAGCTTTCCAAGGTGTAGGAGGCTGTCAGGAGCCACTGCTGTCTGAACATCTGCAGGGTCCTGACGCCCGCTGGGGTGAACTCGTAGCCGTTACCCCTTGGGGACACCCATTGCTTCGGTGGATTACTGGTGATAGCAGTCCCCTTTTCCAAATGCCTGTCCTTATTCAGGTCCTCATTCTCTGTCTTCTGCATCATTTCAACAGCCTTCTAACTGATCTCCCTCCCTCCAGCCTCCACCTTTTCAAAGCTGACCTCTTGATGTTACTAGAGAGATCTTCCTAATCAAATCATTCCCTTGGTTTATAAGAATTAAGGATAGAATCTCCTTTTCAGAGACTTGGTCTGCTCCAGCCTAACAAATAGCCCCATTTCCTGTCACCTGATCTCCACATTCTGACCACACAGAACTTGCCATGCTTCCTCACCCCTCCACACCCTGGCAAGTGCTATTCCACTTCCTGGGATGTATCCCTCCTCCTAAGGAAGCTGCCTTCATCCTTCCAGATGCAGGTCAGTATCACCTCTGTGGAGCTGAGCTCTTCCATGCTTCCTAGTCTTGGTCATATCTTTTCTCTTTATGGCCCAGCTCTGCACTGTACAGCTCTTCTCCTGTAGCACCTGTCACATTGCATTGCGGCTGTTGGTGTATGTGTCCATCTTCTAATAGACCGTGTGCATGCATGGTAGGGGCCTGTGTGCACACACATGTGCATGCATGTACACACACACCAGAGAGAGATGCTTTCTGAGTTTCAGGATCCAGCAGAGCCAGGTAAATGCATCATGGCAGACAGCATTTTCACAGGTTTCTGGACTCCACATCTTCCTGCCCAGCTTCAAGGACCCCTGGCTTAAAACAGCTGCAACAGAGAGATTGTGTTTTACTTTCTTGGCCAATAAGATTTTTTCAAGCTTTATTTTCAGGGGGAAAAAAAGTTATTTTAGAATCTGTTTTCCAAATACATACGATATTTTAATATGGAATATGCTTTTTCAAATGACATATGTTTTCAAATGTTCTCTTTCTCTGTTCCCCTAGGATGTGCCCCTTTCTGTGAGGAAGCAACTATTACTGCCTGTGTTTCATTCTCCAGAAATATGTGTATTGATGTACATAACAGGGTCTCCTGCAGTCATTCATTGTAGGTCAGGGCCCCAGGCAGGATGTGGGATGTGCTGCCTGGGTCTGGCTCAGTCCTCACTGCAGAGGAAGCTGCAGGAACTTAGGGTAGGACATTGTCAACAGGCTTCATTTGGGAAACATTTATTGAGCTCCCACTATGCAGCACACACTGTTCCAGGCACTTGGGGACACTGTGGGGAACAGAATAGACAAGGTCCCTGTTTTTGTGGAGTTCATAGTCCCAGCCCTAAGGAGACAAGGCAGAAAATAAACAAGAATACAAGTTAGCTAAGTTCACACAGTGAGCAGAACAGGCAAGGAAAGACAACAGTAATGGGAAAGAGAAGGTCACTACATTAAAAATCACCTGTCTCTCTGAAGAGGTGACTTTAGAAATGAGACCATAGGGAGGTATAGGGGGAACACTGATCCAGAGAGAGGGACTGTCAGGTGCAAAGGTCCTGAGGTGGGAAGGATTTCGATGTGTTTGAAAAAAAGAAAGCCACTATTGTCGGGGACCTCTGGAAGGTCGCTGCCAGATTAGAGGGAGAGGGTGGGAGAGGAAGTTGTAGGCCACAGAAAAGACTTGGGATTTTTCAGCTATGAAGGGAAGCCAAATCCGGAAAGGTTTAGGTAGGGCAACATTTTGATCTAATTGGCATTTTTATTTTAAAAGATTTAGCACCCATTTGATCACCTCCCCTCATTTTGAACAGTTTTGACTACTGACGTGAATGTGTAATGAGGCATTTCCACGAGTGATCCTAGGTGTCTATGTGCAGGGGACAGCCAGGGTTTCCATCCCCAGATATCACAGCAGCAGCAAGTCAGAGACAAGGTCTGGGTGGCCATTGCCATCTTGCCTCCGGGAGCTGCAGGATTCCTGATCCTTTTCAGGATACTAAAAAGTTTCTGGGGACCTCTGGAGGGTCGCTGCCAGATTAGGGGATGCGGGACCTAGACCAAGGTTTGTGAAGGAACTTGAGGAGGTGCTCAGTCCCCCGAAGGCTCAGAGGAAAGCACAGGTGGAGGGTGCAGGTCCCTAGAAAGAGCCTGTGGCGGGTGGGGGCAGCAGAAGAGGAAACAAAGGACACTCAGTCTCTTCCCCTGACCTCCTCTGCTGTTGTCGCTTGCCCCTCCTCATTGGAGAGCTAGGCTGTGTTTTCTGCGGGGGCGGTGGCAGCCAGGTGTGTTTGAAAACACTGGCACTCCGTCCTTCCCGTAGCAGGAAATACACGTTGCTGGGGGAGCGGGCTGTGGGTGTCTGGGCGGGGGACGGTGTAGAGAGGGTGGTGATGGTGCAACCATCCCCAAGTCAAAATCCCAGATGCTCCGGGGGCGGCGGCCCAGGAGTGGCCACTGGTGCACAACTTGAGTGAGTTCAGTGCAGAAAGAAAATGCACAGGACGCTGAGCACGCGTGGGAAGAGCCGCGAGTTGTGTCTGAGCTCAGGACCCGCGATGACCCGGGAGCAGCAGACTGTGGTCCCGCAGCCCCCGCCCCTATCACACCCCCGATTTATGCCCCAGGCTGCCCCGCCTACCCACGCCCTCCCCGAACTGTTAAGTACCTGTCCCTCCAACCTTTCCTCCCCCTCCCCCGCCTCTCCGCAGGGCTTAGCCTGCCCACTGAGGCGCTGGGGACCGCGCGGGGCGGCTGGTGAGGGGCGGGGAGCCGGCCACCCGACCCCCACCCCTCCGCCTCGCCCCAGCGGCCTCCGCGCTGCTGGGCGCGGGCCTCGGACGCAGGGGGAGTTGTTTGATTTGGCCGAGCGGGAGGCCGGCGGGGAGCGCGCGGGAGAGGCACGGGAGCGGGCAGCGCGGGCGCCGGCCCGAGGTAGGGGCCCCGCGCGCACCAGCCGCCCCGGGGCGGGGGCAGACGCCGCGGGCGCCGGGGATGCCCAGTGGGGCCGGGCCGAGAGGACCAGAGGACGACTCGGGACGGGACGGCTCGACCTGCCGGGCGGGCGCGCGGGCAGGTGCTTCGGCCCCCTCCCCCGCCTTTTCCCTCTTCCCCTTCCCCCTCGCCCTGAAGTAGGATGAGCGTGATGCTGTGGCGCTGGGAGCAGAATAACACCACCATGAAGCTGGTAAGGGTGGACTCAGACCCACTCCCGGGGCGCCGCTCTACTTTTTATCCCCCGCCCCACCCCCCATCCCCATTAGGAATTGTCTCTTAGGATGGAAAGCCCCTGAAATGCATTCCGTACTTGGTATTTCCCTTACTGTTTTGAAGATGGATTTTAGGTTTGTTTGTTTTTTAAACCAGGAAAGTCGATGTGTGTATGTGTGTGTGTGAGTGACTGGAGGGGGGTGGGAAAGGGCTGCATTATCTCCCGGTCCCTTCCACCCACGAATTCCCGGGGCTCTGTGTCTCCTGCGAGTAGGTCTGCGTTCTCACGGCTGCTCCCTGATCATCGTGGTCTGACCCTCTTACCGCCCTCCCCGCTCCCATTGTGTTCTGATACTTTGGGGATGCACGCGGGTGTTGATCTCTATCGCGGTTTGGCTTGTTTGGGAGGAAAGACGGGAGCCCAGCTTGAATGAGCACCGCCTCACAATGGCTTAGTTTTCTTTCAAGCTTGGGACAACCATCTAGGCTGCAGGTACTTTTTCCCTTCTCGGTTTTCAAAAATAACCGCCCATCGCTCCTGGGAGGGCTGAGGAGAGGAGCATTTTCCTTTGCCGCAGGAAGCTCAGTTACTGTTTCCCCATCCCAAGGAGAAAATGGGATAGGAAAGCTCTTGTTTGGGGTTTTTCTTTTCTTTTTTTAAAATTTTATCTTTATTGTTGGAAATATTACAGATGTCCCTTCTCCCCCCCCCCCACCCCATTGTGATTAATTTCTTTAGCTGATGGTGTCAACTGGGGATACCCTAATTCCCTATCAAAGTCAGCCAGAGCTGTGGCCAACTCCTTTTCCCTCTATGGATGTCAATTTCCTTCACAGTAAAATGGGGCAAATTCTCACCCTGTAGCTGGTGTGAGGCTAAGAAACCATATTTGTAGGTTTCATGGCACATAATAAAGAATAGCTATTATTAATAAACTGGAATTAATACTAATTGGTGTGAGCTCTTTAAAGATGCTGCAAAAAAAGTCATAGCGGCTGCATTGTAGTCCGAGATGTTAAATCAACCTAAGCTGCCTCTTCATATAATGAACTTATTTGTTGGAAAAATGGCACCTTGCTTTTCATACTTCTTGTGTTATGTTTGGCCTGTCTAACTTTAAGCTACTATTTTACAACTTCATTTAATGTGCTGTAACATTAGCAGACGGTATGCACCTTTGCTGCACCATGTCAGAACTCCAGCTCCCTAATCCTTTCCTGGAATCTTTTTCCAACCAGACTGCTGTGGGAGAGCCCAGAGTTTCACACAGTTCCTCTGTAAAGCTACACCTGAGTTGCCACTCTGAGCTGTAGCACAGGAAAGTTGGATCCTGGTCTGGACTGGATAGCATCAGGCTGCCAGACCTAAATAATTTTAAGAAAAAAAAGGATGAGAGAGAATTATTGCCCAGGGAAGGAAAATGTGGAGCATCCCAGGGGACAGTTTCTGGAACTTGGTAGCAGGTGGCCATGGAAAGGGCTGGGATGTCCAAACTGCTCCAGTATTGTTACCCTTTTAGCCTATGAAGGGAGCTTCCCCAATGTGGGTCAAAGGTCAGCCTTTATAGAGTCTGTCTGGGTCTTTAGACCTGAGTCTCACTTTTCAAATTAACTGTGAGGACCACCCAAGGTAGTGGTGGTCCACCAGAGTACCCTCCTCCCAGGTGAGGGAGGGCTGGAGGAGCTCAAACAGCCTGGACGCACTGAGGGAGGCAGTAGTTTCGGTCTTGTGCACCCCACTGCTCCCAGACCTCGGGCAGGAAGACGTGATGGCTGCGTCTTGACGTTCAGATAGCCTCAGCTATGCTCAAGGATGGGCCTCAGCTGTTCTGCAGATTCCCAGAAACCACAGATTAGCTGGTACACCATTGGTTTGCTTTCTGTTTCTTCATTTACTGATTGGTTGATTTACCAGTTATTTGTGCTGTGCGTACTTACTCTGTGAGGAGCCCAGTCCTGGAGGGAGACTGCTGGGTGTGAACGGCTTTGCTGTCAGGTGATTCTTGGTTTGAATTCCAGCCTCACCAGTTAGTAATCTCTGAATCAGTTTTCCTCTCCTGTAAAAGAGGTCTTTACAGCTTTCTTTCCCAGGTTGTGAAAAGATGAAATGAGAATATAGAAACTGGATCCAGCTCGGAGTCTGAAATGTGGGTGTCTATATATGGGAACGACAGTTGTCGATATTATTTTCTTCAAAGGTAAATGAGACTCGATCTCTGTCCCACTGTCCATTGTGCTGTGGAATGAATGGTTTCTTCTCCTAATGAGCTTGGGGAAAACAAACCTTTCTTACCTTTGAATCATTAGTGGCCCTCAGTGGCAAGGAGCTTTCTGGGAACATCTTGGAAGTCAACTGTGTATGAATAACTGACCCAGAATGGGGCCTGGGGCCAGAGGTGGGTGCCTGAACTTTTATCACTGATGCAGTTCATGAAACATGAAGTCATTTAACCCACAGCTTGAAAATTCACTGTTCTGATTGAATAGTGGAATGCAAGGCTTTGTTTCATGTTCTATTTTAAGGCTAATTGGATCAAAATAAGGCCAAAAGTAATTAGAAGCAAAACTTGCATCTTTATGTGTTGTCTCTGCTGGGAAATGTGAGAAATGAACCTGCCCACCTAGGTAGAAGGCAGGAGCTGGTAAATCCTATTTCTGTCCAAATCCCTTCCACCAGGGTCACAGGGCCTTTGATGAAAGTGAGAGGAGGTGACTGCCCAGGCCTGAGTGCCCATTGGGAGGGGGTATGCTTGGGGCACACTTCCAGCACCTGACATGGGTGGTTCTCACGTCCTTATCACCCCCGTTTCCTTCTTTTAGATCCTTTTGGCTTGGAAAGGACAAGGAGGAGCAATGAGGCCACTTCTATAACAGCTTGTATCCTCCGAGAAGTGGCAGAGCCCAACAATAGGGGAAGAAAAGGCACCGAGAGAGGCCACCCTTGCAGCCCATCCTTGGGTGCAGAGCTAGGCTGGCCAGCCCAAGACTCTCAGTCACAGCTGTGTTGAGGAACTACTAGTTTCGTGACATGGGCCAGTTACACAGCCTATTCCAGCCTTGATTTCCTCATGTGTAAACGGGTTCCACAGCACCTCACAGAGTTACAGAGAATTAGAAAAATATATGCATCAGGCCCTGGCCGCCGGGAGTTCAGTTGGTTAGAACATCGTCCTGATACGCCAAGGTTGTGGTTTGATCCCTGGTCAGGGCACATACGAGAGTCAACCAGTGAATGCATGGGTAGGTGGAACAACGAATCCATGTTTCTCTCTCTCTCCCCCTCTCCCTTCCTCTCAAAAATCAATAAATGAAAAATTTTTTTTAAAAGTGTACATCAGGTTTTGAGCTCAGGGTCCAGCAGTTGGCAGACAATGAATAGTAGAGCTTGTGATTATAATATGGTCTAGTAGTGTGTGCATATCTCTGCTTGGAGAAAAGACTCAAGAGAAATACTCCCAGTGTCAACAATGCCGAGCTCTGGGGATGAACCAGGGATTCTTTTCTTTTTTATCTATACTTTTCCTTATATTCCAAATTTTCTACAATGACCATAGATTGCATTTATCATCAAGGAAAGATAAAAAGTATTACTTCGAAAATAATGTAATATTAACCATATTATAGCTCACTTGTATTAAGCCTTTACTTTGAGCTTTATTCCATTTCATCCTCACCATAACCCTACGAAGTAGCAACTGTTATCATCCCCGTTGTTCAGATGAGGGCATTGAGCCTCAGAGAGTTCAGTGATTTGCCTGAGATTCCAGGGCTAGTAACTTGTAGAATCTCTGTTTTGTCTGATGGCAAATTGTGCTTTGAACTGCTGTATGATAAAGCCCTGGTGCCTCGTGGAGAGAAGCAGGGCCTTCTGTTGAGCTAAGTGTGTCCGAGTATGTGATGCACAGGGCTGTGCTCACAGCCAGCGTTCCTGTTTGTGAGGGGCCTCTGTGAGTTGTTTTCCCTCTCATCCCCTTTGGTCAGGAAGCTGCTGAGTGAGGTGGAGAGGAAAGGAAACATAGTGACCAGGGCTGGGTTGGGTCACCCCCTTTCAGTGTCTTAGAAAACACATATGAGGCCCTTTCTCAAAACGAAGGAGAAAGTGGGTCTGAATGAAGAATAATTGAGAATAATGATGATGAGCGAATGTGCCTCTGACCCTTGACCTTTCCCCGGAGAGGCATTGGTCAAAGACCCCCTGGGCCTGTCTTCAGCCAGGCTAACAAGCAGATTAAAAGAGGTTGGTGGGTTAAAGGGCCCTGTCCGCCTTTCTGCAGTTCTATTGTGCCCCCGAAAGGCAGGAATGCTGTGGACACTGCAGAGCCTCCGAGGACACAGGTTCTGAGCTCAGAATACAGGGGTCCTTCACCTCTTGGTCATCGTTCTGTACACAGACGGATTCTCCTCTTAACAGTTTCTGCTTTTTGCTGAATAAAGCTCGCTGACCATTCACCTGAAGGTACTCCCCTCTTCTGTTGGAAAACATCAGTCATTTCCACTCTCAGAGACTTCTGGAACTTTCTCCTGTTTTTTTTTTTAATCCTCACCTGAGGATATGTTTTTATTGATTTTAGAGAGAGAGGAAGGGAGAGGGAGAGAAACATCAATGTGAGAAAGAAACATCAGTTGGTTGCCTCCCGTATGCACCCCGACTGGGGATCGAACCTGAAACCTGGGTATGTGCCCTGACCAGGAATAGAACCTGCAATGATCGATTGGTGAAAAGTAATTAGAGGCAAAACTTGTACAGGATGATGCTCCAACCAACTGAGCCACGTAGTCCAGGGCTGTCCTGTTTTTCACTCATTGTAATTGGCATAGATTTTACCGTCTCCCAGGTACTGACATCATCATGTTTGTTTTCTGTTCCTTCTGAAAATCTCAAGGGCAAGAATTCCATCCTTTTTTGGAGAAACCAGGTTGAAATATACAGGAATGTGTCCATATGCGTTTCTGTTGTGGGTAATGAGCCATCGGAACCTTGACATGCTTTTCAGAATGGAAACCAAAGCATGTAAGGAAGGTTTTGACTCTGGTTAATTGGTGGGAAAATGAAGAATAGGATATTGGGAGGGGAGAAGGAAAACCCCAGAAATTAGTAAGTGATTTCCTTTGGATGACATTTTGAGGAACATATTTTCCTTCATTTTCGTGTTAATAGACGTAGAGATTTGGTAATTGGTCCCTCTGGTGACTTAGCAGTGCTCACATTACTTATGCAATTGTTTTTATATGAAGCCAGAAAAAAAATTTTTTTTTTTTGGTTTTGTTTCTGGCTTCTGCCAACCACCCAGAAGGCATGTTGCTAAGCTTTCCTTCAGGGTCTCTAGCCTCTCGGATATGTATGGACTAGGCTGCCATCGCCCGTCCGGCTTTCAGCATAGGGCTCCTGGCTGGGGACACAGGGCTTTTCCCCAGGGTGGTGTTTTCGACTCAGATGTTGCGAATGTGTTGGTGCTGATGTTAGAGGAACAGCAGCAGGAGAGGCTGTGAAAGGAACCTGAACTACCACTCAAAATGAGTAATGGGGTGAGGGGTTAGAATGAGTTGAAAGATATTGTTTAAGCAGAGTAACAAGAAGGTGTGATGAAGATATTTGGGAGGGCTGGGAGGTAGGAAAGGATTTTCCTAGCTGCCGAAGATACTGACTACTTCTGGTCCTCATACTGTGGTGTCGGACAAGAGTAAGCACCTGCATGATACGTTATCTTTGTCATAGTGAGAGAACACGATAGGACCTGGCACACAAACGTATCTGTGGGAAGGGAGGTGCTTTAAACGGATCTACCAGCTCAATAGAGGGCCTGGGGGTAAGCCTCGGGCCACAGTCGCAGCTCCTGCCCATGTAACTGGTATGAAGTTTCAAGAATCAGGACTGCAGACGGCATCATGCCTGGTCGGAAACTTCTGTGGAGTCCTGCTCACGAGGTCCGGAGTCCGACTCCCCCGTGGCCTGCGAGGCCTTCTAGGTGACAGCAGCGTTTTACATCTTCCTCTGCAGGGCTGCCACATAGAAGCTGTTTGTGCCAAGCAACATGGTCAGCACTGTGATGCCTCGCTTACACTGCTCCCTGGGACTGAATGCTTCTTCAGTCTGTCTGTATGCATCCCATCTTCCAAAGCTCCAGTGCCCTTTCTTCTAAGAAGTCCCTGCCTGATGGTACCGCCTCCTGGGATCTCTAATAGGCAACAGTGCTAGCCCGACTTGAATCCCGTTGTGCCCCAAATCCTGCACTGCGTGTGTGTTCTGTTTCTTTTGTTGGACCCAGAGTCATGGTTAGAAGGTCACCCTCAGTTCCCTCTCAGCTCTGCTACCAGCTGTGTGCCTTGGAAGAATATCATTTCTCTGAGGCTCTGTTTCCTCATTTGTAAAGTGATGATGATAACTGTTTCAAACGTGGGCTTGTTTGATACAATAGATGCCTTTTGAGCAACACCCAGCACCTAGTAAGTGCTCAATAAATGTCAGCTATTGTTATGAAGGTGATGACGCATTCGTTCCTTCAACAGATATGTAGGAAACATTTACTACTTATGGGGGATACACTAGTAAACAGAAAGAAATTTTTGCCTGCATGGAATTTATATTTTAGTGAAGGAACAGATAATAAGCAAACCATATGTTACTTTTTCATGAAGATGAATGCTATGGAGAGAAAATATATCAGGGTAAGAAGGCTAGAGAGGCTGGAGAGGTCTCTTTCGGATAGGATGGTTAAGGAAGGCTTCACTGCAAATGTGACCTAGTCGTGTGATCATCATCATCATCACCATTATCACTCCTCGGAGGCATTATTAAGAGACTGTATACTTTATTATCCAAGCCAGGACACTCTGAGAGTAAAAGGGGTACTATTAATAATCGCACTGGGTTATAGGTATAAACCAGTCCTGTCCTGGGCAAGGTGAGATGCCTTTATATTTACACTCGGGTTTTTCAAGTATAGAGATTGGCTAAAACATAGCATGTCAGCAGACCTAGATTCAAATCCTGGGTTTTGCCACCTTCTAGCTGTGAGATCTTGGGTGAATCATTTAATCACTCTGCCCCTCAGGTCCCCTGCTTGTCATGCATACCTAACAGGGATTTTATGAGAATTAAATGATATAATGCAAGTAAAGCTTTCCATGCAGGACCTGACACCTCATTAGCAGTCAATAAAAATTCATTACCATCATCATCATCAGGTGAAGGGCAAAAATTGTTCTTTTTCATATCTCTCCCTGTACCCGGGAAAGGGTTAAGGTGCATTCATAAATGTCAGGGTTGGAAATGTAGCTGAGCAGTGGACTTGGGAGATGAGTTGATTTGATCTGTCAAGTAGTTGCTTCCATCCATAATCACAGGATGTAAGAAGCACAGTGTTTGAATGCTCGACTCAAAGGTTGGAAGGGGGACTTCCTGCTGGGGAGCCACAGCAAGAGCAGGACAGTGGAGTCAAGGACTGACACTCTTGGAATGTTAATTGAGGAAGGGGCCCCATGACTAGTGGCCCCAAAAGTCCACAGTGGAGGAAGCGGGGACCCAGACAGATGAAATGACCTGCCCAAGGCCTCATGGCCTTTCACCAGCTCAGTGCATCTGCCATGACCCACGCTGCCAGTTGGTGTAACAAAGATTATAAAGAGCAAGGAGAGGGCCCTTAGCGTTCCACCTGGAAAAGCCATGTGTCTCTGGAAATGGGCCGCGGATGACGTAACCCTGCCCTATCCCATTACCCGGTACTTGGCTAATCTTTGTATGAAACTTGTTTTGGTGAAACTTGAGCCTGGAGAAGCCAACTAAAGTATATTACTTTCTCATTGTTGAATGCCTCCTGGACTCGGGCTAACATTTAATCTAAAGAGTAAGGTGATATTTCCTGAGATAGCAGTGAGTTCATGTTTTGAAATTAAATGAAGTGAGTTTATTGTGTTGATTGGCCTTTTTTTTTTTTTTTTTTTTTTAAGTGCTAATGGCAGTAGCAAATGTTCTCTCTAAAAAGTAATGTCTGGCTGCTCTATGGGGAGGAGCAGGGAACTATAGACAAGGTAGTTTTCCGTCCTCAGAAATTGCCTGACTGCCTCTTTGTTAGGTACTCTTCCAGATCGAGCTGTATTTTGATGTAAGGGGCCCCCTATTTGAATAAATAGATTTCTGACCCAGAGCAATTTGGGGACAACTAAGTTTATTTTGCATTCTATTTCCTGACAAGCTCTCTGTCCTCTCTCCTTCCCAAGATGCTTATCACTCAGTAAAGGCTGGCTGCACACCTAGCTCACGCCAGGTAAGGAGGAGAAAAGTTCTATTCATGGGCCTTCTTGGATAGCACGTTGGTCAGAAAAGAAAAAGAACATGTGTATAATCCAGTGATTTTCAACCAGTGTGCTGCAATAATTTTTAAAACATGCAATACCTGACCATTTAGTCAGAGGCACTGACCTCTTTTCCCTTAAGTTGTTAAATAAGCAAAATAATGACAACAGCCAACACAACAATAGCTGTCCAGTGTGAAAGAATCAAAATCATACCTGTTTTGCCCTGACTGGTTTGGTGCGGCGGTTAGAGCATCGGCCTGCGGACTGAAAGGTCCCAGGTTTGATTCCTGGTCAAGGGCACATACCTGGGTTGCAGATTCGACCCCCCTGGCCCTGGTCAGGGTTGAGCTGGAGGCAACTAATCAATGGGTCTCTCTCACATCTGTGTTTCTCCCTCTTCCTCTTTCCCCCTCCCTCCCTCCCAATCTATCTAAAAATCAATGGGGAAATATCCTTGGGTGAGAATTAACAAAAGAAAAAAAAAAGTATACCAGTTTTCTATTTTGTTTTATTTGTTTGTTTTTATGTGAGATTAGCCACAAATATATTTTTGGTATGCCACAGAATTTTAGCAATTAGTTTATGTGTGCCCTGAAATGAAAAAGTTTGAAAATTGCTGCTATCGTCAGATAACACTAGGAGTTTGGAGTTTGGTGCATTATTCTTTTCACCTACTTTCTGGAAGTGTTCTGTATTATAAGATCTGAAATAGACTTCTTCACGGAGACAGTTGGGGTTTCAAGGCTATTTATGGTACAGGTCCAAGATGTTTCAGCAGCCAAGCCGTATTGATTATGTCTCCACAGTGGCCATAGTGGATAAACAACCCCCTTTCCCATGCCACCACCCCGCTTTTGGCTTACTTTGATTCTGCAGACAGAGCAGATGCCTGCTACAGCATAAGCCCTGGGAGGGCAGCCGTCGAGTCTCCATCGTTTTTGCACTCCCCAGAACCAACCCCGTACCTGGCACATACTATGTGTTCAATTAATGGGGCCACTCTATCAAGTCCCCATTCTGATTTTTCAACATAATGCAAAGTTGAATCACATAAAATGTAAGTTGTTTATTGTATGGTGACTAAAATAACTGGAGGGAATCTGAACAGGGGGTCCTGGTTCTCTCTGTGGGTTCCAAATCAGTCTGGGTTCAGGCTGCAGTTTGGTTCCTGCCCAGTAGAGGTCCGCTCCAGATTTAATGTTGCTGGTGTGTTTCGGGATTCTGCAGCTGCTTGGAATAGTCAAGACAGTGAAAATTGTTCCGGGAGTTTTCCAGTTTGGTGGCTTCTGGGTGGCTCCCCAGGCACCGGGCCACCTACAAGGCATGTGGAAATCCACCTCGCACCTCCCATGGGGGTGGTCATTTCCCTGTCTCCCCTTTCTTCCCCTCTACCACCCACACACGAACACACACAGACACATGATCTTTTCCTACCCGTATTGGAGAATGGGGGTCTAGACTGAGGTTGGAATTTCAGTTATGAGGCCCAGTTATCTCAGGACTTTGTTGCATGTTGTAGTCTGGGAGTTGGTAGGTGGGTTCTTGAAGGCAGAGTGTATTCGCCTTGTGCTATCGGTGAGGTCTAGCTGTCCCTTGGGAGACTGATGAAGACCCTTTGACTCTGGTATATAGTGTCACATTTGGAAGAGGGCAAGCTGCAGCCCATGCTACCTGCCTTCTGAATTTCCGTGGCCTAAGCTGTCCGCTGAAAGGGTGTTTTCACAGCTACCCTGGGTTCTGAACATGTTGTGTCTCAGGCATTGTGGTGGGTTCTGGGGAATGCAGAGATGACGGACAGGTCAGCTCTCCTCCCAGGGTTTATGCTTTGCCAGGCTTCTCTGGACAGAGTAAGCGAGAGCTAAGGTCATGGCATGGCAAAGGCATCCTTTGGGGAGCAGAGCTGCTGAGGAGGCAGAATGGACAGGGCTGGTCAGCAGCGAAGAAGGGGAGTTTATAAAGGTTCCTGAGGCTTTTAACCTGGGAAATCTGGACGATAGCACTGTCCCTGAGCAAAATCAGGAAGTCAGCAGGAACAGCAGGCTGGAGAGAGAGCGGAACAAGACGTGATGGATTGCTTTGGTAGTGTCAGGTTGAAGGTTTTTTATATCATTTTTCAAGTTTTATTGAGTGCTTATCTAAACTGTGGCCCAAACCATGCAAGGGTTCTGTGAATGTAACATAAATCAACACTGTGCCCTCATTCCTCTCCCTTCCTAGGGACAAAGGCACATGGCCTTTATTCTCCTGGGCAAAGCACCTTTTCGGTAAACACCTATCGATTCCCCTATCAAATCTAGGACTTCTGATAAAGTGTGAAGAACATGAGTTAGGCCTGCGTCCAAAGGAAGGCTTCTTGCCTTCTCTCCCATGAACTGGCCACAGGGTCGACCTTACATAACGGACCAGGTGGGAGTCCAGGTGGAGATGCTAAATAGAAAAAGAGTCAGAGGTGTCTGCGCCCCAGCAGTAAAAGAGACTGCATGGGGCCTGATTCCTGCCCTTATACACAGTCACTCTACCCACCGGTAAACTGGGGGCCCCCTAAGATGACTGATCTCTGCCAGGTCAGATTAGACAAAGCACTTCCTGTGGGTATGGGGAGGGAAGCCAGACATACTAATGGCACTTCCCTCTTCAGGGAAGCCAAGTGGGATTTTGGGAAAGAGGGTAAAGGAGGGAGTTTCTGTTCCTCCTTCACGTGCTTTGCTGCCATCCAGCTCTTAACAGACCAGCTGGGGAAGCCAGACTGATACAAGGGGACACAGGGGACACACTTCCACAAGTACCCAGCAAGCTCTGTGTGCCAGCCACTTGCATGCACGGGAAAACAGTGTGCTGGGGGCTGCGGTCTGGGGTGACCTCGGAGCCCTCCAAAGGCCGTAGATTAAGGGTGGTAAGGGATCAGAGGAAGGCAGCCTGTATAGTACATTGATTTTGGAAACAAAAGTAGTTTTGTCCAAATCATTGTGGCCTTGGGCAAATTACTTACCTTCTCTGAGCTTTGGTTTCTATATCTGGAAAACTGGTGGCACCTGTCCTGCCAGGGATGTGACTGTGTGGCGGCACACCTGGGGAGGTTGCCAGCACACAGCAGGTGCTGGAAAAGTCACACTGCACTGAATTCAGACATAGCAAGGATGGGGTCCTTATGGACGCCTCACAAATCTGGGCCTCACGGCTGGGCTCACAGGCAGAATTTGGGGCAGGAGAAAGGGAGGGTTGAAAATAGTGTGCCTGGCAAGTGTGAAGACTCACATTTTCTTGATTTTATGAAATTTCTTTCATAATGTAGCTGACAAGGGAGGAGATTTTGAGTAGGGCCGCTGGGTTCTAGCTCAGAGAGGACTGTTCACTTCAAAGGAGCCTGGGTGCCCGTCCCGCTTTTTACTTTCTCCATTCTGAGTAGTCTGGTTCCAAGGACATTTTAACACGAAGATTTCAAATTTAATGTGTCCCAGATGTGGTGCTGAGGCACTCCTCGTTCTTCCCGCTCTGTCGTCAGGCGTTCTTAGCCGCAGCGCTGCTGACGCGTGGCCAGGGCAGGTCCTGCTTTGTTGTCAGGGGCTGTCCTGTGCGTCCAGGATGTTCGGCTGCATCCCTGGCTTCTACCCATGTGGAATGTTTGGTAGCAACCCCCGAGTCGTGACCATCAGCAATGTCTCCGTAGATTTCCAGATGTCCCCTTGGGGCCAAGATCACCAGTGTCGAGTTCCACTGCAGGAACGCTTCTGCCGTTTACCAGCGGCTCCAACCAGAGCGGGAGGCAGCATCCTAGGTCTCCTTCTGCACGCCTTTATTCCAGTGGGAAGTGCACCTGTGACCTTCCCGGTGGATCTCAGCTCTGACCACTTCCCATGTTCTCCTCCACCAGACACCGTCATCTTTCCCTCAGAGAGCTGCAGTAGTCTCCTAACCAGCCCCCATCGTCCCACCATTGTCCACTTCCAGTCCGTCTCCGTACAGCACCAGGTGTCAAAGAGAAATGGCTCCACTCCACTCAAGTGCATTTCAGTGGCTTCCCCTTGCACGAGTTGTAAAATCCCATCTCCTCGCCATGGCTTAGGAGAGCCTGAACCGTTTGCTCTGCCAACTCCCCTCTTTCATCTGCATCTCTGGTTGCTCACCAGGCAACAGCTGCACCATCTGCCTTGAGCTCACCAAAGGGAGTTTGCCTGTGTTCTTCCCTCAAACTGAATGATCTGCTTCCCACTTTGTACATGACTGACTCTTTCTCGTCCTGCAGGACCCACCGCAATGGAGCTCCTTCATGGAGACCTGCCCTGCTCCATCTACCTCATGTAGGTCTCCCCTTCAAAATCTTAGTCCCTTGTTTTTTCCTTCATAACACCTATCACCATTAGGGGCTGTCTCTTTAATACAGATTGCTGGCCTCCATGAAGGTAAGAATCATGCTTGACTGCTTTTGTTTTTTCTTTCTTTATTGATTTTTAGAGAGAGAGGAAAGGAGAGGGAGAGAGAGATAGAAACATCGATGAGAGAGAACATCGATTGGCCGCCTCCTGCATGCATCCAACGGGGGATCAGGCTCACAACCTGGGCATGTGCCCTGGCCAGGAATCGAACCGGCGACCTCTTGGTGCATGGGTCGACGCTTAACCACTGAGCCACACTGGCCAGGCCATGCTTGACTGCTTTTAAACTTATCTTCACTACTGAGCACAAGGTAGGTGCTCAGTAAATATGTTGACTAAATAAAGGAATTAAGTTTATCCTTCTTGAGGAAGAGAGATGCCATTACTTTAGTTTAAAATTAGTAACAGCAGAACTCTGGAATTAGACTGCCAATAAAATAAATAGTATAGCAGTTTTCTTCTGTGAACCTCTCAGGACTGTTAGTACGCTGCCTCATAAAGAGTAGTTGCCCATGAGATCATTGATGAATGGATGAGTGGGTCATTTTTGTGCAGTAAGAATTCGTGTAATGAATGTAATAGGAATGCATAATGATTAAAATAAGCAGGTTTTAAGCAAGTAGTTGAAATCCCTTCTCAAACCTTTATGGGGAGGATTTGATTCTCCCTTCCCCAGCCCCAAGCCTAAGACATTGATGCTATTTTCAGCCACTATTATGTTATTATGTCATTATTAGGTTTTAGACGTGGCCGGAAAAGGCAGATGTCAGCTCCCTGCCCTGTAGTAGATGTTCGGTACATGTGTGTTGACTCGAATCAAGGCACTGAAGAAAGAGAGATGAGAATTAGGCCATGGGTATACAGGGAAGTATACTCAGGTCTCATCTTGGAAATGGATCCGTAAATCCACAGGCCTTCATTAGAGACAGACAAATTGATCACCTCTGGAGAATTAATTCCCCAGTGGGAGAGATGAAGACTTTGGGGAACAGAATAGCCTATAATTATACTGAACTGCATGGTACTGTTTTGAATATTTTCTGAGTTGCTTTGAATCAGTATTGGGCCTTTTTTTCCTCTTTCTGGATCAGACTCTCAGCTGTTAGAAGCATGGAGAAGTAATGAAGATTCTTTACATTCTCAGACTGCTTTCTGGGAATCCTGCAAAGTCCCGACTTCTTCTCTGATTACTCTTCTCATGGCTGAGTTCAAGCGCGTTTTGCAAATGCGGACTTTGAATCTGGGAAAATGCTTTATGACCATTTTTATGACCTCAAAGCAACCCGCTAAGGCAAGTTATTTCCCTCTCTTTGCCAAAGGGGAAAAACCAAGGGCCTGGTAAATTGCCCAGGATCTCCCAGCCTCAGATGCTCGCTCGTGGGCGGCTCTCAAGTGCCCGGCCACATGCGGTCTCCTTCCATTAGACGTGCTTTGGCTGCTCTGCGAAGGGCCTGTCAGCAGCTTCAGCCCACATTTCCATGGACTCCATGGCCTCCTCAGGAAGGAGCAAGGCCCATGTCAGAGAACCGTATTCTGTTGGAGCTGTACGATTCCAGGGCAGAGTTCTAGTCCAAGCCAACCCTTTTATACTTGGGCCAACTGTCATCTAGAGAGGGAAAGTGATTTGCTTAACATCACAGCCCAGGGTCTGCTTTTAGCCCGGTGCAGTTTTGTTTCCAACACAGTTGTCACTCAGAAAAGTGTCCTCAGCACCCACGGGATTTCATTTCTTAGAGGCGGGACAGAGCAGTGAGCAGTGCAAAGGCTTGTTTGCTTTTTAGAGAGGTAGTTAGGACAATGGTTAGAGCAAGGCTCTGGAGCCCAGCTGTTCACTGTATGGCCTTGCTTAACTTGTCTAGGACTCAGTTATTCTCTTCTGTGAAGTAGGGATGATCATATTACCTCCCCATCTCAGGTATGCTGCAGATTAAATGGATTACTATGTGTGTGAAGTTCTCAGAACAGTACCTAGCACAGTGTACAGACTACACAAATGTTGCTCTCATTATTCTTGTGTGAATCCTAATTGCTTTGCACTGGCTGTGTAACCTTAGGTAAGTTGTTTGACATCTCTGAACCTCGGATTCCTCCTCTGTAGGAAAAATTCTGGCCCAGCAGACTTGTTAAATAGACTGGAGATCATGCCTATGAGGCCCTGCCTGTACAGTAGGCGCTGAGTAAACGGCCAGCTCTTTTTTTTTTTATCCTCACCCGAGGACATTTTTGCATATATCTTCAGATAGAGCGGGAGGGAGAGAGGGGGGAAGAGAAAGAGAGAGAAACATCGATGTGAGAGAGACACATCGAGTGGTTGCCACCCACACAACCCCAACCGGGGCCAGGGACAAACTGCAACCGAGGTACGTGCCCTTAGCGGGAACCGAACCTGGGACTCTCCGGTCCGCGGGCTGACGCTCTGACCGCTGAGCTAAACTGGCCAGGGCCGACCAGCTCTTTTACTGCCTCCGAAGGTGTGAGCATGTTGTGTGTGTGAGGCAGGTGGCCTGGCCTCTGCCACCAAGTTGGTGCTTAGGTTGTTCCTTTCTGTTTGCCAAAGGGAGGACGGTCAGGGCGGTAGCTGCTGCCAGCTTTAATGACACTCACTTAGACTATTACTTGCATATTTTATCAGTTAGCGTTTGTTGAGAACTTGCTAGGGGACAAGCTCTGCTCTGTGCCTTGACATGCATTATCTCATTTAACCTGCACAATAGTCCTATGATGTAAGTGCTATTAATATCCCCATTTTATTGATAAGGAAACTGAGTCTCAGAAGGTAATAACTTACCCTGAGTCATTGAGAGGGGTAGCCACACTGCTGAACCCAGATCAATCTGGCTTGGAAATCTATACCCTTAACCCAGAGGAGCCTAGCGCTCCACTGCTGGGAACTGTGCCAGTTTCTGGTTGCAGGCGAGTCCTGTGGGGGTTGGCATCACTCACACCAAGGACACCAGAGGAGGATGGAGCACCCTCCTGGGTTAACCATTACCACCTCACCAGCTGCCAGATGACTAGAGGCCAAGGCAAGGGAACTGCATCCTGGAAGCCCTCCCTCGCTCTCCCACCCCGCCCCACACGCTGCATGCACCAATCTGCTGCAGCCTTGCAGCACACAAAGCCCGCCAAGTTCCCTTCCTGCCCAGGTACCGAGCCCATGGGGAGCAGACTCTGGCATGGCAGGTCTCCAGGCCTGGTGCTGGGCAGGAGGAAGCTGGGCCCGAGAGCTGGTCAAAGGAGCATCTTAATCGGTAGAGGAAAGAGCCCCGTCCCATTGCTTAGCACACTAGTGCAGTCGGGTGCTGCAGAGTTCTTCCTTAGAAAGAGCTCCCAGGCGAGAACATCTGTGACTGGTCACCTTTCTTAAGCTAGGTAAGAGCTTGGGGCAAGCAGGGTGGTTGGGTTGGAATCCTGGGCTGTACCCATGCAGAGAGCGGGCACTCGGCCCTCCTAGAGGAGAGCCTGGCTGGGCCCAGGGCGGCGGCTGGGAGGCGTGGAACGCACACGGGACTTGGGATCAGCTCGTTCAGATTTCAGCTCTGGTATGCAGCAGTTACAAGGCTCTGGGCCTCATTCATCCCCCTCGTCATTCCTTCCCACCTAAGAGGGTTTCTAGCGTGGTTGTAGGGTGGACCTCTGTGAGCAGAGGTGCTGACATGGTGCCGAGCTCCTAGGAGACGCTTTGCAAATGTTCACCTTCTTCTGCCATCTCTGTAGAGCCCCTGCATCGGGAAAGGCCTGCCTCGGGCATGGGGGCTGGGTGCCAGTTCTTCACCTTCATGGCTAATTTATATACCTAAGTGGCAGAGGCAGGCGATTCAATTCAGAAACCGATGGAAGAAGCTCCCCTCCTGCCTGGCCCTGTAACAAATACGTATAGAAGTCCAAGTCTTTAGAAACTTCTGTGCCCGAGACATTCCTGTTCATCACGGGGACCTTAGCCTCCCCTCCTCACCCCCATAACTTCTTCTGGAAGTCAACACCCTCACTGCCAGGGGGATTCCATTCTAGGCCGTGGAGAGCATGGCCCACTCTGGGTGCCAAGTCCAACCTTGGTCTGCTGCAGGGGAGAGGATTCCCTGCAAACAAGAACCATTTTCTGGGACCACTGAAGGCCTACTTTCTAACTGTCTGGCTTGCACATCAGGCCAGAGGGATGGAGAAAACCCTCTGCTCCTCCCGGCTGCCACCCCTCTGCTGCTCTCCCAGGGTACTGGGACGAGGGTATGGGGCGCAAAGGCCTTCTCTGCAGACTTCCAGCAATTACGAAACAGCCTCTGCTGGGATGCAGGCTCTGGTTTATGTCTCCCTCTGGGACATGTCTTCTTTATTCGAGACTTCCCGCTTCTTTAATAGGTGCCCTGAATACTCGTATCTCCACATGCCTTCTGGGTTTACTGAAGCATAATGCCAGAGCACATTCTTCCTTGGAAGTCACAGTTCCTTCTGGGGAGGTTTCGGGCTCTAAGCTTGGAAACTGCAAAGTAAGAATGGGCTGGGGTGGAGGGGGAGGGGGAGGCAGAGGGAGACAGGGAGCACCTGGCAGCCCGGTTCTGAGGGAGCCGTTTTCCTTTAAAGAGAATGGAGATGCCGCCCTGAGCCCCTGGGTGCACACCTCCCACAGCATCACTGCAGTTAAACTGGAAGGCGGTGTCCATCGCCCGCCCCTGCTCCAAACTAACGGCTGTGTATATCATCATCCTCACTTTTTTTTTTACGTTTCGGTTTTCTGCATCTTTTTTAAAATTTAATTTATTGAGGTGACCTTGGTTCACCAAACCATACATGTTTCAAATGTGCAACTCATTGAAACATCATCAGCACACTGCATGTGTGCCCATTTACCCCAGTAAGGTCCCTTCCTGTCCCAGTGCCCGGTCCCCTTTGCCCGCCTCCACCTCCCCCACCCCCTTTCCCGCTGGCTTGGCTTCCACCACCCTGTTGCCTGTGTCTGTGCCTTATGTACATGCTTTTTGGTTAATCCCTTCACCTTCTTTCATCCAGTCCCCCACCCCACCCCCGACAGCTGTCAGTCTGGTCCATGTATCTGTGCCTCTGTTTCTCTTTTGTTCGTCAGTTTATTTTGTTCATCTAATCAGTCTCACTTTTATGATGACTGAATTTAGAAAAGCCGGTCAAGTCAGGTAAAATTCCAGCCAAGTTATAACTTATCTATTGAGGGAGCCTGACTCAGTGCTGAAGTGGCTCGTCCTTTTCTTTTCTTTTTTATTTATTTTTTAAATCCTCACTCGAGGATATTCTTCCATTTATCTTCAGATAGAGTAGGAGGGAAGGAGAGAGAGAGACACATCGACTGGTTGCCTCCTGCACGACTTCGACCAAGGCCGGGACTGCACTGCAACTTTGCCCTTGACCGGAATCGAACTTGCGACTCCTTGGTCCATGGGCCAGTGCTCTAACCACTGAGCCAAACCGGCCAGGACTGGCCCATCGTTTTCAACTGCTTTTCCTCACTGCCTTCAGTCTCCACGATGGTCACCTGGCCCAAGCCTCTTGCACATGGACTGTTCCAGTCGCCAAGTGACTGGGCTCCCCGCTACCACTCCTGACCTCACCCTTACCCTCCGTCCATTCTTCCCACAGGTGGCCACTGGGAGCTTTTGAAAACTTAGATCATGTAGCTCCCTGTTTAAGACCTTCCATGGCTGCCTCTGCATGGAGAATAAAATCCAAACACCCCAGTCCTGCCTTGGGAGGCCCTGCATCACTGGCCCCTGCCGACCTCCTGCCAGCACCTCACACTGCCGTTTCTCTTTGGTGCTGGGCACGGGGGCTGCTTTTCTGTTCCTATAATTTTAGGCTTTCCCCGCCTCTAGGACTTTGTCCTGTTTGTTGCATTGCTCAGAATATTCTCCCCCCCCCCTTTATTGATTTTAGAGAGAGAGGAAGGGAGAGGGAGAGAGAGCTAGAAACATCGATGAAAGAGAACATCGATTGGCCGCCTCCTGCATGCCCCCCACTGGGGATCAGGCCCACAACCTGGGCATGTGCCCTGACTGGGAATTGAACTGGCGACCTCTTGGTGCATGAGTCGATGCTCAACCACTGAACCACACCGGCCAGACGCTCAGAATATTCTTATGTGGTTCTCCACATGAAGCTTCCTTCTCATTTTATTCTCAGAGAAGGCTGCTCCCTGACCCCCAGCCATTCAGTCACTGCCTCTGTCACTCTCTGTACTTCCTTCATATCACACTACAGGCACTGAAACTGTCTTCATCATAAATGTATTAACTTCTCTATCATCCATCTCACCAAACTTGTGTGTAAGTTCCGTGACTTCAGGGACATGTCTGTCTGACTTTTACCGAACCCTGGTACCTAGCACAGCATCTGGTTCAAAGGTAGGGGACAATAAACAGTTGTCAGCTGAATAAATGACCGAACAAATAGGCACTCCACTTGACAGGGTCCTCTGAAAAAGACGCCTATACTTGATGGTGTAAGGAGGCTCCCTTGCAACTCGCCTAAGCCAGCAAGTGTTTCTCTTGCCCTCAGCTGCGGTGCTACTGCACTGTGGTCTTGCATTGCGTTTCCCAGTCCTCTCTGAAATCCTAGAATTGTGGACAGGCTCTGTAGCACTGGCAGAACCCAACTCAAGCTGTCTTATGCGGCAGGTATGACCCCACCCTTCAAAAAAATCGTGAGCCTATGTGTTATTTACTGTGACTAGAACAACCATTTCCCCCAGAGACATGTTCCCTTTTCAGGCATCTTCTAGGATATGCTTTGTGACATCTCTGCTGGAATTGACCATGGCAGGTCCACAGGGAATTCGCCTCCTCCTGCACTGTTAGTGGTGAGTTACTTCTTTGGCATTGGTCCCAGCCTTTCCTCTTATGCTGGGTTTTGGGGGACCCTGGGTGCTGGTAGCATTTTTACAGGATGGCTGGAGAGAAAAGTCACCCACCTCCTTTCCCGCACATAATTGTGAATCTGCACCCTGGAGTTACCTTGGCTCTGTGGCTGAGGGAGGTGGCTTTTATTTGGTACCAACTGTATGCCGACACAGCTGTTGTTTCCGGACTTCCGTGGCCAGTTCCTCAGCAGAGAGCTAGTGCATTTGCATCCCAGCAGCACCGGGAGTGTAGGCACGTGGCCCTGTGTGACCCTGCCCTGCTCCAGCTTCAGGATGGAAGCTGTCCCGTCACATCTGGTTGGAGGAGGAGAAGCCCATGACTCTGAGAATTGCCCCAGAAGTCTCCACTGGCAGGAAGGGAGGGAGATGCATCGCTCATTCCAGTTTCAGTGTCATTTATGTTCATAAATACTCACATGGACCCAAAGTAAGCCAGTATTTTTAAAGAATATATCCAGATACTAACATTTTCCCCCGTTAACATTCATTTATTTGAATAATTTCTTACAAACTCCTTCTCCCCCAACACTAGGATTATATATGTTGAAAACGGCCCTTAGATAAATAAATTCCACTAAAGACAATCAGTGAAATTAGCGATCTCATCCAGAAGCTGTGACTGCATCTTTCTGCCCTGCTCAGCACCCCGGGCAGCAAGTGCACAGGGTCATGGCTTCCTTTCCCAGGCACAGCGTGGAGCAAACGAGGTTGAGCAACCTGCCCTGTGCCCCAGTCTGTGAGAGGCTGACATTCCTGACTCCGTCCAACGGCCTTCCTGTAAGACCAAATGAGTCCCAAGAGCCTGAGGAGTGGGACAGAAGCTATTTAAAGTGAATTATGAACGTTCTCAGAGTCATCTGATACCATCCTGATAAGCCAAGTAGATGAGATATTTGAAATTCCCCACAAAACACTGTTGTAAGATTTGATGTGTCAGTATCGCCCAAGCTTACTCCCTCTTATACCATGCTCATACTTGTTGCCATATTTGTCCACCACTGGTGTCGCTCTTTTATTCGTTCTCTTCAGATTGTCTACTTAATTTGAAGACGTGTTTAAAGAGGAAAGTATGTTCTGACTGTAAAATGCAAAAGCCGTATCACTGAGTATAATGGAAAGTAATCATAAAAATAAAGCCATAGTAGCCCGGCTGGTGTGGCTCAGTGGATGAGCATCAATCCATGCACCAAGAGGTCACCGGTTTGATTTCCGGTCAGGGCACATGCCCAGGTTGTGGGCCCGATCCCCAGTGGGGGGCATGCAGGAGGTGGCCAATCGATGTTCTCTCTCATCGATGTTTCTGTCTCTCTCTCCCTTTCCCTTCCTCTCTCTCTAAAATCAATAAAGAAAAAAAAAATTTTTAAATAAAATAAAGCCATCGTATTGACATTACATGTTCAGCAGTGTGCGATCTAAAATCTTATAGAGCATGCCACCCGCGGTTTATCTCCCCCACTTTGTGAAACACTGATCTATAAAGGAAATCTCTTATTGACCAGAGAGAAAGGAAGGCAGACCAGGGCAAGGAGGAGACGCTACTGAATCTCACAGAATGGTCAGAAAGTCTTGAGCTGACTCTTAGCTCTGGGTTTGCTGCTTCATATTGATAGGAAAGTATGGTGAGCATTCGTCCCAGTGACAGATCTGCTTTTGTCATCCAGGTTTGCTCTGAGACACATGGCAGTGGTTATTTCTTTTCCCAGCATAAGGTTTTGTAGAGACGTTGAGGTCTTCTTGGCCATGGGCACTATTGGGTAACACATACTCTTATCTCTCAGTTGCACAGACTGTAATGGCGTCGGGAGGTGCTGTGGGAAGGTGCCTGTGTAGGTTGAGTCAGCTGCAAGGATGGAAATAAATGTGGATTTCTGAGGGACTCATGCAGCGAGCAGCTCCTGCCGCCAGGGCTGTGCGTTAAACTGCATGTAAGTAATGTGCTACATAGTTACTAACCTTGAGAAGCTGAAGAGCAAACTGGGGTCTTGATCAGTTAGTGTCAGTCTAGAACCTGGGAATCATTCTAGAGAACTCAAGCAGGAAAGAATTTAATACAAGGAATTGGTAACATGTAAAATTGCAGGAAGGACAGAAGTGAGGAGGGCGCAGATGGACTCTGGGTTTGAAGGCCGACCCACCACAGCTGAGATCTCGAGGGCCTGTTAGGCTGGAGCTGTTACACGACCTGCCGCCCCCACCCACCCACTTCTGACTCACAGGAAGCTGATGACCAGGTGCTGAAGCCTGGAGTCTGGTTTCCACAATCACTCTCATCTGTGGAATTTGCTGGCCAGCTCCCTCTGCCTCACTCCTGCCTTTCAGACCTCATGTAGGTGCAACCTACTGGCAGAACCTAAATCACACCCAGAACCCCGCTGCAAGGGAGTCAGGGATATGCTTCCAGACTGCATTATGGAGGGGAGGAGAATATGGGAGGGAACAGAAATGGATGCTCAGTGCCAGTGGACAACATAACCATGAGGACATAAGGCAGACTGCTCACCAGGGTAAGTGTGCAAATCCCAGCTACATGGTAGCAAGCAGCGAGAACCTGCAAGGTCACGGGAAGGGGAGAGCAGTACTGGCTTGATCTGGACCTTGCAGAATTTTGGTCAGAGTGTGTAGGGGGATGTGGTAGACAGGCTCTTGGTCAGAGAAAGTCAGAGGTGGAGCAGTGCAATGCTACCAACCTATCTCTTAGTACGAAGGCTTAAAAATCTCCAATCTCCATTTTCTTGACCACTTTCTAGGTTCCGTTGCATTATACTGAAAATGTTTTACATGCAGTATCTCAGTGCTTCCTCTGAATGTTATTTCTCCTCATTTCAGCCACAGAGAGCCTAAGTTACCCACCCAAGGTCACACAGCTATTAGGCAGCTGGACCATGATGCTAAACCCAGGTTAGCCTGATACTAAGGCCAGTGTGGCCAGTCAGTCGGCGTCATTGCTTCTCTGGAGGGAAGTGGGGTGGAGGTGAGACTGAGGCCAGGTCATGATGACCCACGAGTGCTGGGCTAAGGATTCTGGACTTGGTTTCAAATGATAAAAGGGGTCATTGGGGGTTCAGAGCAGGTGTGTGACTGGAGGGAGGCGTGCAGGTGGATGGAGCAGGAGAATGTGGCTTGATTGACATGGGGGAAGGCCAGGGGCAGAGAGCGTTAGAGATCAGAGAAGCTGACGCTACTTTGTTCCTTCAGGTTTTTTTCCCATTTTCTTCACTGGTTTTTCTCAAGTGGATGAGCTCTTTCCTAACGGTTCCTGAAGCCCAGGAGATTCTAGCTCTCAGTTTGGGCAGTGAAGGAGCTTCCCTCTGAAAAGCGTTTTTTCTTTACTCACCGATAGTTTTGTTCTTAGACTATGGTGAGGGGTCAACTTTCCAACACAGGTAATTGTCTCCCTTTCTTCTTTGTCCTGTTAATTTATCTTCCTCCCTGAGCTGCTCGGGTCATGGTAGTCGGTGGGAGTGGGCCAGCCTCTGTGGAGACAGATAGTGAGACGTGGCATTTCTGCTTGAAAGGAGCCAGTTCTGGGACAGTGGATGAACTTTCGAATCGGAAATACCTGGTTCGAATCCCTCCTTGGCCCCCTTGTGTCTGGGGCTTAGAGGACTTGGGGAAATCACTTAGTGTCCTTGGGCACCAGTCTCCTGTCCAGAGCAGGGTCACACTGCTGACCCTCAGCAGGTCGTCGTCGGGACGCAATGAAGTCATGTGTGAAGCAGTCCTCATGGTGGGAATGCATATGGTAGGAGTTTTGGAAATATGTGTCACCTTCCCGTTTCAGTTTTTGGGGATTTAGTGGTTCTGCCCACTGAAGTCCGTATGAATCTGGCCCTGATGATTTAGTCTCTAGGGTTTTCCTCTCCTAGTGGTCCTGGTTTGTTCCCCTCCCTCTGGTCCCTGGCAGAGACCTCAGGATAGACAGACACATTCCAGACTCACCCAGGAGAAGGGCCAGTGAGCCAACCCTGCGTCCTGGTGCCTCCCAGTGAATACAAGCCCACATCAAATGCCAGTAGATGGTGTTTAAGTCCCTCTAGAGATGCAGCATGCCCACTCAACCCTCTGAAAATGTCTCTTCTTTTCTCTCACAGATGAAGTGAGGTCCCTTCTCAACGGAGTGAGCTTCTTGACAACTCCCACTTCTCTGCCAGTGCAAAGAGCTTGAGGCTTTTGCAATTCTCCAAGCATCTGGCCCATCTTATCCAGATGACATTTGGAATTTTAATCTTCCAGTTATGGGTTTTCATAAATCTGGTTTAAAATCTTCACTGCCAATCTCATCGGCTGTGGGAAAATGGCTTTCAAAAGATGTGGGGAGAGGGTGGTTCATGCATGTGTGGGGATGACGAGAAAGCACAGGGGGCACTGTTGGCAAGGCGGCTGTGGACGGGGGGAGGGGGTGCTTATTTCCTATTGTGGACAGACACTGCCTTGGTGGAACTTGATTTTGGAAGCCTGAGTTGGGGCTTTGGGTCCAGAATGCACACTGTGCTGAGCACTGTTTGGGGTGCTTTACATACATGCTCACATAGCTCCCTTCCCATGATACTCATTGTACTTCACAGGAAAACTGAGGTTCAGATATATTAAGTGACTTGCCTGAGCTTACCAAGTGAAAGGTGGAGCGGGGTTTAAGCCTAGGTTTAACTGACTTCAAAGTCTGTAGCTTTCCAGTGTGCCTGACCACCTCCCATTACTCTCTGGGTTCTTGGAAACGAAACCCCCAAATCCATAGATTTGAAACACTGGGACTACCCTAGCTGGCATTCTAACCCCTTCATTCTACCCAGGGAGTGGAGGAAGGGGTGAGGTGGGAGAGGTGAGCACAGGCCCTGAAAGACTTCGCCAAGGTCTCAGGAGCCAGGACTTCATGCCGAGGGGAGTGGGTGATATTGAAGGTTTACCAGGAGGGGCACAAATCGATGTCACCAGTTATTGGAGGGCCGCTGTGTGGCGGGTCCCCAGCCGTCCTTTTCCTGTTGGTTGACTGGAAGCATTCTTATGCCCATGTGAACTCTCAGAGACCCTGGTACACTGTTGAGGATCCCAGAGATCCTAGGCTCCCAGGTGGGGAATGCCCAGCAGAGAGAATCTGTAGAGGATTTAGAAAGTGCGAAAGAGTAAAGAGGGTGTTCTGGGTGACAGGCCTTCACGGAGTGAGTTCTGTCAATGCTGTGTTGTGTCCCTGTCACCTGAACCCTGCTAAGAAGCAGCAACCCCAAGCAAATACGGGGACCCACCCAGTGAGTCCCAGCGTGGACAGGCAGTGTGTGACTGGGAATCAGTTGTCTGGTTTGTACAATGAATCTGGACTCTTCCAAACCGGTCAGCTTAGGTGCTGGGCTGCAGCTGGCCAGGGCATCTGCTGTGCAGGAGAGGGGAGGCTGGGGGATCCCCTGGAGCGCCCGAAGCTCTGTCACCTGCCTCTGCCAGGACAGTCCAGCATGTGTGTGTTCCAGCTGCAGAGCACCTGCAGACTGTTAGGAGTGTAGAGTCCCAGAAGCAAGAAGGCAGCAGGTGTGAGGGTGCTGTTCAGACCCCTTTCTTCATCTGCCCCTTCCTTATTCCGCATGCATTGGCCAGGGCACTGAGCCACTCTGCCTTGTGTGGACCCAAGTGAGTGCCAGCAGTCAAGAGGAGGCTGGAACGTGCTCCTTTTCAGGACAGTAATGGAGAAAGTGTTTTAACCGCCTGCCCCTGGGTTGCAGCCCAGGCTCAGACTTGGATAGAAGAACATATCTTGGCAGCTTCCTGGAGCCCAAGGGAGCTCCTCATCTTTTACGAAATGGACACATTTGTTTGTTTATGCAGGTGTGACAGTGATGGTTTCACTGTGCCTCCTCCGGCACCCCGCCTCACTGGCAGCTCTGTACAGTGGACTGGGCCCACTTCTGACCAGCCCAGGTTTTGTGGGTCCTCAAGACATTCCAGTGCTTGGGGGTGGCTCACAGCCTCACAAAAGGGAGGAGGGGACCCCGGTTGGTTTCCAGGCAAGGCTGTCCCCTCCTAGGCACATCTGTGGTTTCCTAGTCCCCAGAGATTGAGAAGTAAGGAAAACTTCCATTTCCCCAACATGTCCCATGTAAGTAGGTTCTTTCCATTTCTAGGCAGACACTCGAGACCTGCTCCGTGCTTTCTTCTCCTGGCCGAACTGTTGCTCTGTGAAGGCGCAGGCCCTGGACTGATTTTAAGTCATGTTATTGAGGTGTAAGCTTAGTGTGATTCTAGCTCGGCAGTGTAGAGGGTCCTTGTCTTTCTCAAGAGCGATAGTGACAAGAAAGGATTATGGATGTCTACGTGTGTCTGTGCATGTGTGTGTGTGTGCATGCCTGTGTATGTACACACATGTGTATGTGTGTACAGGTACATGTGTGTGTGTGCCCATTGGAACCTCTTTGTGCTGTGACTAAAATGTGAGTGTGTGTGGAAGCCAACTTGGAATATCCAAACCTCTGGGATCCCAGCCTGGTCTCCAGCCTTGGGTCATTTATTTAAGCTCACGGCTTCAGACAATTTCCCCATTTTAGACAAAGCATGAGGCCACAAAACATTAGGGTCTCACCTCAGGACCCTAACATGTTTCCTAATTAGTGTCTAAGTTTCTTCATGGAGTTATTAGGAGCTCAGAATTTCAGAAGCACAAAAGAAAACTTTATTTCTTCAGGGAGGTTGTTTTTAACCCCTGAAGTAACTTTATAGTTTATTTTTCCTTGTCTGATTGCAATCTCCCAAGTTGCTGACGGTTGGCCTTTGAAATGAGTCAGCTCTGATCAGACAGGTCATTTTTACTGTCTGTGACTTAGCCCAACCCGTTTGGCAACAGCAGAGCCCCATCCTGGCGTGGGGAACGGCAAAGGGTGGACACAGCCTCACCTGTGATGAAGCAGCCTGCCCTCTGACTGGGACCAGGCTCCCTCCCCATCCCCGCTGGGTTTCCCATAAAGCAGCTGCCTTCCAGCCCTCTCCTGCCTTGGGACATGGGACGGGGCTCATGCGGTCACCCCCGGCACCTCTCCCTTTGCTGTGTCCGCCCAGGCCCGACCTTCCTCCAGATTGTTAACGATAAGCAGGTTGTGTCCACAGCCTCCCACTTTCCTTTTCCTGTGCCCTCTTTAGTGCTTGCTTCTCCCTAGGCTAAGGGTGCCACCCCGGCTGTTCAGATCTGTGTCTTCCCAGGAAAGGGAGGCAGTTTCAGGCTCCGCCGGCAGAAATGGGATTTCAGGCACATGACATTGGTGGCTCTGTATCCCATGAGCCAGGCTGATTCCATTGGGGACATTTTAGGAGGATGTGGCCGAGCTGGAATATGCCCCTCCTCTGGCACGATGACAGGAAGGGCCGCCTCTGGAGTGAGTCTGTGTGAGTTTGAATCCTGACACCGTCACTTACTAGCTCTGTGACCTTGGGTAAACTATGTCACCTGTGAGCTGCTGTTCTTCAAAATGTACAATGAGCAGAATAGTGGTCCTGAACCCCGAGGGTTGTTGTGAGGATTGATTAAAAGGGCCTCTAGTCCGGCCGGTGTGGCTCAGTGGTTGAGCGTCGACCCGTGTACCAGGAGGTCGCCGGTTGGATTCCTGATCAGGGCACATGCCCAGGTTGTGGGTCCAATCCCCAGTGAGGGGCATGCAGGGGGTGGCCAATTGATGTTCTCTCTCATCAATGTTTCTCTCTCTCGCTCCCTCTCACTTCCTCTCTCTCAATCAATCAAGGAAAAAAAAGTGCCTCTAAAGCACAGAGTGTAGTGTATGCCACATAACCACATGCTTAATAAATAAGAGCTAAGATCGTTGTTTTTATTTTAATGGTCATCACTGTCACCATTCTCCATTGTCACTCTCGCCCTGGATAACAGCCAGGGTGTGGGAGAAACAAAGCCCTGCTCTATGAAGAGTGCCTATGGGAAGGTGAAGTACTTCTATTATGTAAGGACTCATGGAGAGACATTATGCCACCTTCTCTCTCAGAAGGGCTGCAAGCATTAGTCTCTGGGGTTCTCTCCACCAAACTGAGACCAAAATCCAATTTAGTGGAAGGAAGAGCTTTCTAAGGTGGTGTCAGACGGCTTCCTTGGGGTCAGAGAGGTCCTTATTCCTGGGGAAATGTAGCTAGGGCTTGTACAGGGGGCTGGTGCACTGGGAGGAGGGAGACTGGGAGAGGACTGTCTGGTTCTGGGGTTCAGGAGGTCTCGTGCTGCTTGTTTGTCAGGAAAGTCCCCCAGCAGAAGATGTCATGCTCCCTAGTTATACAGCGACTTTTGCTATGTGACTGCTGAGGCCTGTGGTCTGTGGACTGGCTTACTGTTACATCTTTTAACATTTTTAAAAATAATTTTTCTTCATTGATTTTAGAGAGAGAGGAAGGGAGAGGGAGAGAGATAGAAACATCGATGAGAGAGAACATCGATTGGCCGCCTCCTGCATACCCCCCACTGGGGATGGGGCCCACAACCTGGGCATGTGCCCTGACCAGGAATCGAACCAGCGACCTCCTGTGCATGGGTCGACGCTCAACCACTGAGCCACGCTGGCCGGGCTTGTTACATCTTTTAAACAAGACAATGCCCATGCTCTTAATTTTGGCTTGAATGAATGATTAATTCAGGACACTTGGAGCAATCCGGCCTCATTGTACCGGCAAGGCTCAAAGCAGTATGTCAGTGTTTATTTGTCCTGGGGAATGGTTTCTGGGGACAAGAATGAGTCAGTGGGGACAGGCAGTTTGCAGGACTTTTGCCCTCCCACACGAATAAGCCCACTAGGAAAGGTGCACAAATTTAGATGATGTCTTCCTTCGCAAGAAGCCAGTGCGTCTGACTAGAGGACGCAGGCAGAGGTGAGCAGCCCCGCCCTGCTTGTTTTGATCAGAGAGAAAGGCTTCCTTTCCATTCCTCTCCAGTTTTGTCATGTCCTTTTGCCAAGACGGTCATGTGTTCAGGCTGGGGTTTATTTTTACCAGAGATACAGATGTTTCTGCTCTTGTACAAGATTTCATTAAAGCTCAACCAGCGGTTTACTGTGGCAAGAGACTGCCAAGGTTAATATTTCTGCAATACATTCCCTTCTGTTCATTCTTGGCACCAGAAAGCTCCCAGGTGGGCACACTGTGCTGGTGCCATATATCAAAACTATACAGTGGAATCGCAGGGCGCTGTTTGACTCAGATGGAGCCTCTGATCACAGAGAGTGTCAGCTTTGCCTTGGGACCCAAGCGGGGGGAGCATTTCGGCTCAGCCTTTGATGGCCCCCTCTAGCTGCAGAGGCTGCCACAGCGACACAGGGGCAGAGGGCAGGAGAGCCTTTGTAGTGTGAAAGGCCACATCCTTTCAACTTACCTACCGGAATGGTGGCAGTAGCTGCGGGATGAGGACAGATGCGGGTTCAAATCCCGAGCGTCTGAGGCAAGTCGCTTACCTGTCTAGAGTGTCAGTGTCCTCGTCTGCCTCAGAGGTTGTGAGGATGAGCTGAGATACTGCATATAATTTGTCGAGAGAAAGCAGAGTGCCCTGGCACTGGAAAGTGCTGAGCGAGAGGACTATCAGATGAGTACTTGGGACTCCCCAGGGGTGGAGAAGAATGCACAGGCCAGGAAGCCCCTCACTCTTCTCTCTGCTTCGTGATGGGAAACTTACACAGAACCAGCTCTACTACCTGCGGGCACGAGGGAGCCGGGTTACAGGTCATAGCAGGCTGACTCGTTGGACGTGTGTTTCCTCTGCCTCGCCCCCTCGGAGGCTGGTGGCATTGGGAAACGGTCAAACAAATGTGGGCCTTTTCTAGGAACCTTTGGCAGCGGCAAGGAGAGCGTGAAGGCAGGGGAGGGCTGGGATTACGGGCAGCACAAGAGTGCGATGTTATCACGTGATCTGTGGCCATCGTACTTCATGGTTTTGTTCTTGATTTCTTTTTTTGACCACTGACTTTCTAAACTCAGGTTTGCTCATCGAGTCAGAGCGGCAAGAGCCAGACTTCATGCAGTGCAGTGTGCTTTCTTCAGGTCTCTGCGGATTTGTAGGGTCATCTGGTTGAAAGCCTGTAATGTTCATACTAGCTTTATAGGGCTTTATAGTCTTGTTTATTTTATAGGACTCCACTGAAGAAGAGAATGTGGAAAAATTACTTATTTTCAATTACAGTTTCACCAAACATATGTCTGGTTATCTAGGATTCTTCTCATCAGGATTCTGCAAACCCTCCCTCTCACACAGTACAGGACAGGGGCGATCGTGCAATTCCTGACCTTCAGTCTTGCAAGATATCTAAGTGCGTTGTGAGTCCTCAACAAAGACAGTCTTGTTTATTTCATCCGAAAGGCAAGGTAGATTTTATTCCAATCTTGAGGTGGTCAGTGGTCAAATCTGTGAGTAGTATGGGGAGGAGGACTCTATTAATCAGAATATGGTGATAACCAGAACATTGCATTTCCTGGCAGTACTGGATGACAAATGACATAGTGGATAATGTGTTCCTTGCTAATTTTTTTTATAATCCATCAAAACCATCCATTCTTCCTTCTGTCCTGCCTCCCTTTCTTCCATCTATCCATGCATCCATGCACCAGTCATCCTATAAGCACCTACTGGCACTTGAGTTGGCACTGAACTCGCAAGGAAACATGGAGAAAACGATCATGGATCCCGCCCTCGGGGACCATAAGATGTGAAATAATCAAGACACTGAAGTACCTGGATGAAAAGCCCAAGGAACAATTTTTGAGGGGGGAAGAGTGGTATTTGAACCAGCTGCTCTTTGAGAAATACCCAGGGTCCCAGTTTGTGAAGACCTGGCACTTCCGCCTCAGGAGTAAGGGCCCAGGGGGTGGGAAGAGGTGTTTCTCTGTGAGGAACTGCATTGGGCTGAAGTGGAGGGGAGGAGGGGGGAATCGGGCACCTGCTCAGGTAACAGTTCTTGGAAGTCGAGTGAAGGTTTTGGGCCTTGATTCTGAAGGTCCCAGAGAATGCTTTCACAGCCAGTGTGGCCAAGGGAAGACCTCCTGGCCCTTGCTTAATGCAGACGCATGCCTGATCCACTCCGAGGGGTTGTTCACTTGCTCACGTTAGCTGAGAGATGGGCAGTCTCCTGACGTGGGGGGCTAACAGCAGCACCAGGCTATGTAGCACCACCCACACTTCCTCCTTTCACAGCTTCTGTCTTTGCAAACCTCTCCTGACCTTTTACTTTTTCTCACTCTTATCTGGTTTTCCCACCGTCTGGAGACATTCCCGTCAGACCTGCTCGCCCGCCTCACCTCTCAGCCCTCGAGGAATTTGGGAGTTTGGAGAAGAGGGGTTCAGCCTCCATGACCTCTTCTATCTTTGGAATCTGTCCCTTGGCTATAAATAAGGCTGTTGCTTAGGGCCAGTATTGATGGTATTTGCAGCTGTCCTCTGGGAGATGGACTCAGACGAATAACCCATTTTCAAGAGGACACGGCCATTAGGTGACAGCTATTTATGGCTCCTATTGACCAGGGACAAACCTGAACTGTCACTGACATTAAAATTGCATGTGCCGTGAAGCTGCCTTTCCTTATTGGGCTATCTCTTTCCATTTATTTGAAATATCTCACCGTGTTGATCTAGGTTCTTCAAAAAGATGAGCTATGAAATTTGGAGGGACTCCTGTGTTCTGGCTGTGGGGATTGTCTGTGGCATGCCTTTCATCCCCACCCCCCAGCATCCCCTAAACCAGGCTATGCACATCTCCATTTCACAGACGAGAACACGGAGCACCGACAGGCTAAATGGCTTGCTGGGAGTTACTAGGTCAGTGGGTGAGTGGCAGAGCCAGCATTCAGACCGACTTCTGCCTGGAATCAAAGCCTGCATAATTTCCACGAAGCCATGCGTGTCTGATTTCTGAACCTGGAATGTCACTATGGAGGGTTTTATTTATTTATTTCATCCCCTGATAGTTCAGCCACTTGGAGTTGATTGAACGCGCAATTTTTAAAAGCTCATTCATGCCGGGTTTGCCTTAGTAGCCACCGTGTTTCATCTTTATAGAATTTCTTTCCCACACTCTTGGATGAAAATAAACAAGGCCCTAAAATGTCAGGCAGAATTCCTTCTGGCTTTATAAGCTAATGTATTTTATAGATGGCTGAAGTCTCCAGTGAACTTCTTATTGGAAAATATCCCTTTCCTGAATTCTGTTTCTCCATCAAAGGAATACACGTGGTATGTGATAACTGTTTTTTAGTGGCCTTGACATTGAAGTTCTGGGTAGGAAATTATCCTGCATTCGTCACCTCCGCTGTCATCAGATCCCTTTCCTCTCAAGTACCCACACTTCTTCAACTCCAGCGTTGGAACTTGGGCAGGCCTGGGCCGGGGAAGGTGTGTCTCGATCTCTGCATTAATGCGGAGTCTTAGGAAGAAGGTGCAGTGGTGAAGAACCTGGTCTTTGAAAGCAGAAGGTCTAGGTCCACTGTCAACCTTCCTTCTTAACTGCCGGACATTCGGCAAATATAATGTGTCTGCACCTGAGGTCTCTTATCTTTAAGGTGAAGATTCCTTCCGGAGAGGGGGCCAGAGAACTGATTTTAATATTCTGGTTGTTTTTGTGTGCTACCACGTGCCAATACTTTGATAGATCAGAAGAGGCAGCGCTGGAGTCCCTTCCTCGTGGGACATATTTAATAACCACGCTGCCCCTCTCACCATATAATACAGATTTTCCAGATATTGAAAAGTAACTTGGGTGTTGATGAAATGCTCCTCCTTTCCCCTTGCAGAGGTAATTATCCACATGTCTAGATGCACAGCACACACTGATCGTTCTTAACCCAGCCTGGGCATCGGAATCCTCTCAAGAACTTTGGAAAGAAAAGAACGGCAGCTGGGTGGGTCACTCAGACCTGCTGACTCCTACTCTCTGAGGCTGGGGCCTGGGCATCTGTGTTTTAAAAGCTTCCCATGGAACTCGAACTCGAACTTGAACTCGAACTCGAAGCTAGCATATTGGGCCAGTGTGATGTGTGGATTGTGGACAAAGCTCACGGTTTGTCTTGGCATGGAAGGAAGGTTCTGGCTGCCCATGGCTTTTCTGCTCACTCATAGATAGTCCTGTGGTCACAATAATTTGCAAAGACAGTCTCAAGTGAGAAATGAGAATATCCCCCTTACAAAACTCATCAAATTACAAACTTGAACTTGAGTCGGGATCCTGCCTGTGGAGGTGTTGGTCCTCCTCCGCACCCAGGGGGCTGTGCAGAGGAAGATGCTTACTTGGATGGTGCCTGCCTAAGCTGAGGTCCTGCTCTGTTGAAAGCCTGTCTTTCTTTTGTGGGGCACTTCAAGGGCCCCTTCATAGGACCTAAGGTGAACCCTGGTGTGCACTCTCTCCAAGGAGGCACTCAAACCCTTTGCCCTAACGGTGGGGGCTGCAGGACAGTCGCAGCCTGTGCTGGTCTGACTCCACCACTGAAACCAGCAGCCACTCCAGATTCTCAGGGCAGGAGCCGGATCTCAGACCACGGCACCCTCCCTGCAGGAGTGTTCACGCCAGGCTCCCCAGGGACCCCACTGAAGCACACACCCACCCCACCCCAGGTTTGAGTGGGTGGGTGGAGGATGTGTTCGCAGCACATCATTCTCCAGTGGTGCCCTCCTATCAGAGAGTCCCCTCTCTCCACACTTCATCTTGTTTTACACCCTTCACACAATGGAGCAGGAAAAGTCTAGAGACGGGCACACTGATTTTCCTCTGAATACTGCACTTTCCATGCTTCCTGTGGGGCCCAGGCTTAGAAGCAGCCCTGTCAGGTTGGTTTACCTGCAAAGAGGCCATGGCTCGAGCTGTCAGGTCGGACAGGCTTGGTTCTGAGAACTTAAGGACGCGTTTTAACCTCTCCGAACCTCAGATTTCTCGTGAGTAAAATGGGACTAGTCCTAGGAACTAACTCAAAGATTGTGAGGATTAAATGTGACAGGTACATATAAAGGGCTCATTGCCTGACACCTAGGAAGTGCTCAGTGGTGCCATTATCCAGCTCAGTTCAGCTGAAATTCTAGCCGTCATAGCTGCCTTCTTTAAAACTTTGTTTGTGGATGGGCAGCCAGCTGGACCGGGGCTGCGTCATCGCTGCTGCATGGACAGACACTCCTGGGTCAGCCAGCTCCTTGTCCAGAGCCACCAGGGGAAGGTCTCATTGAGGAGTGCACACAAAAGCAGGGTCACAAGAGCTAACTGAATTAAGCAAGTTATCAGGCAGTAGAAAATGCAGTTAGATTTACATCTATGAAGCAGATGGCCAGGGCACGATGATTCAATTCATTTTATCATGTTTGGGGAAATTAATTTGTCACTTTATTATTATTTTTTTCTTTTGTTGTTTTAAAAAAGAGCGATGTGATTTTGTTATCTCTGGCAAAAGTGATTTGCAGGAAGAGTTTATGCTCTAATGGAAAACAGGGATGCGGCAGGACCGTGAACAGCCCTTGTCTTCTAATTGTCTGTGAATAGTTGGTCCAGTGGTGTAGAGTGTGGCCCAGAGAACAGAAATGCTGCCACCTATTGCTGGTGAAAGCTGGCTTCTGTTACCAGTCATAGGGAGCATATGTTTTTCCCTCTTAAAAATGTTCAGAACATGGGCCATTGAGTATTAAATTCATTTCGGAGACGTTTTTGCTGTACTGAAGTTCTTAGGACCTGGTGCTTTCTAACTCACATGATTAATTACAGTGTCTCACATCACGTTCTGATTTGGTTCACTTGAGGGAATCTCAGGCATTTCGATTTCCCTCTTTGAAAGGTGAGGAAGAATCAAATGCAGAATCTTTAAGGACAAATGGGATCTTTTGAGTTAGGGCTCAGGGTTGTTAACTGGGAGAGTCCCAGCCTTATTCTTTGGGCACAAATAGTTCTTTCATGGTCCTTTTGAAAGGATCAAAGCCAAACCTGGAGTTTTGAATGCCTTCTTTTTTGTTAAGTCCTTTTATCCTTAACAGTTACTAATGAGCATTCTAGGAAATTCAACCCTGCAGGAAGAGTTTATTATACATAGTAACTAGGCTATAAACTTTATACATATACCCATGTATGGTGTGTGTGTACAAGTAAATGATGTCTCTGAGTTTTGTCCCAAAGATAACATCTGGCAAAGCATTCTGCCCTTAAAATGGCTAGATCCACGTGCTATCCATGGGAGTTTAAGAATTGAGTGTTTGGCCCTGGCTGTTAGAGCATCAGTCCGCAGACCAGAGAGTCCCGGATTCGGTTCCCGCTAATGGCAGGTACCTCGGTTGCAGTTCATCCCCTGCCCCTGTTGGGGTTGTGTGGGTGGCAACCAGTTGATGTGTCTCTCTCACATCGATCCCCCTCCCCCCCACTCTATCTGAAGATAAATGCAAAAATGTCCTCGGGTAAGGATAAAAAAAAAAAAAAATGGGTATTTTAACCTGGCTATGGAGCCTTGTAATTTTTTTAAATAAACTTTTTATTTTAGAATGGATTTAAATGTACAGAAAAGAGGTAAAGATAGTACAGAGAGTTCCCATGTATCCTACACCCAGTTTCCCCTATTGTTAGCTCATGTGAGTTAATGAACGAGTATTAGAACAGTATCGCTAAGATCCTGGCCAGGTAGCTCGGCTGGTTAGAGCATCGTCCCAATACGCCAGGGTTGTAGGTTCAGTCCTCAGGGCATATACAAGAAGCAACCAGTGAATGTCTAACAACAAACTGATGTTTCTCTCTCTTTGTCTCATTCTTTCTCTCCTTCCCTCCTTTCCTCTCTCTAAAATCAATAAATAAAAAAATTGAAAAGAAAACAGTATCATGATTGAGCAAAGAAGGAAAAAGAGACCTCTTGGACATGGAAAACAGTGTGGTGGTTGTGAGGGGTTGGCAGGTGGAAGAGGGCATGGAGGGCTAAATGGTGATGGGAAAAGTTTAATTAAAAAAAAAAAGGAAAACAGTATCATGAACTAAAGTCTATACCTTATTCAGATTTCCTTACTTTTTAAATCTAATGTCCGTTACCTGTTGCAGGAGCCCGCTCAGGACACCATGTTACATTAAGCTGTCGTGTCTGCTTACGCTGGCTCCTCCTGGCTGTGGCAGTTTCTCACACATCCCTTGTTTTGATGACCTGGCTAGTCCTGAGGGGGACTGGTCAGGTATTTTGTAGCATGCGCCCCCGGCCCCTGTTGAGATTTCTCTGATGCTTTTCCCCATGATTGGACTGGGATTGTGGGTTTCGGAGACCCCAGAAGCAAAGGGCCGTTTTTATCACATGGTATTATGGGCACGGGCCATCAGCGTGACTTGCTGCTGGTGAAGTTCGTCTTGGTCACCTGGCTGAGGGGGTGTTTGCCAGGCTCCCTTTGCCCGTGGTTCTCTGGCAGCCCACATTTCGGATGTGGCCGTTCATGCTCCACCTCCTGGGGACCAGAACAGCGACGTGAATTATTTAAAATTCTTTTTGCGTGGGAGATGTTTCTGTTCCCTCCACTTATTTATTCAATCATTTGTTTATATCAGAATGGAATAATGGATATTTGTTCCACTTTGGGTTTCAATCCAGTGCTGTTTTATTGGTTCTGTTGCTCAGATTGTTCCCACGTTTGCCACTGTGTGCTCTTTCGGTCAGCTCCCGTGTCCCTCTGACATACCCCATCAAGGTGTTCCGGTGCGGGGACACAGCCTTACCTTCTGACACTCTAATATGTTCCACTATCTTGAATATGTTCTGCCTCAGTCCAAGAACCAGCAAATTCTCCAAGAAGCCCTGGTTCCTTGTATTGGAAAATAGTGTTAGAAACCAAGATTTAGGTACTGAGTATGTCGCTGATAGGGTGTCATTGGTTTTAGACCTTTTCAGTTGACAGAATAAGGAAATTTTGTACCTTAACTCATGTATATACACATACCTACAAATATTGTATCTAGATTAAGCTAAACATTAGATACTGAGATACTATATTGATCAGTAGGTAGTTTATATTGATAAACTATACTACCATTTAGTTTATGAACATAGTTTATAATTTATATAGAGTTTACAACTCTAATCAATTACCATATGGATTATTCTGAGCCTAGCTTGTCTGTGACATCACACTCCTACAAGGAAGAAACCCCTGTGAAGCTTATTAACACACCTGTGCCAGGGCCCATGCCCCGAGGTTGCTGTAGATGCCCCCCCCTCCGGGGCCTGGGAATCTGTATTTTAATAAGCTTGAAAGTTGAATTCTCTCATTATAGGCTCAGGTGCCATGTACTCAACTTTATAGCATTTGCCACATTTGCCTTCTGACATCTTTTTATAACACCTTTGTTGGAAATACTTCTTTGATGAATGCCTGTCACTCCCTCAAGACAATAAGGCATGCCAGTTTTGCTCATCATTCTCTCCCCAGTAAGAGTTCATAGTAGGCACTCGATAAATGTTTGTTGAATAAAGAGTGAGATTACATATAGCATTAATGAGGAGGAGAAAAAGAAATGTGATCGATTGAACTCTTCGTATGTGCCAGATGCTTTTCCAGACGCTTTGTGACAGTGTCCAGTTCCGGGTTCCAGTCGGGTCTGGTTGACATGGGAACCCCTGCCCTTTCTGCGGCGTGCTCCTACTGTGGGAAGCCCCTGGTTTCCTCCTTCTGTCACTGGAGCTCCCCCTGGCCTGGATGGAGCTGTGTGGGTGGCCCAGGAGGAGGCAGAGCAGGAGAAATGGCAGCACCCATTTAGAGTCTCACGGGGGCCTCATTAGGAAATTGACTCCAATTTGGTTTGGGGAGGAGGGTGCTTTCTCCTGCCTTTTCTTGGTTACATTGAAGGTGACATTGATTTACAATTCAGTGGGTTGGAGCAGGGACAGGAGGCTTCTATGGGTGGAAAAGATCAATTAAATGATTATCCCAGCTGCCACACACTAATGCCTTTCTTACTGAGTTTCAGAATCAGGAAGCAGAAGGCCACCGCATTTAGCCTTTTACAGGAAATCTAATTGCCAACTTGGTGATGCCAAGTTTTATTAGATTGGGAAGAGTCGATCTTAGCGGCCGGCAGTGTCAGGCACTAAAAAAAGCTTCGCCCTGGCCACCTGGAATTCTAAATGACCCTTCTCTTTCTCTGTGGTACTTTTGCTGAAGTTTTATGAATGTGACACTTGTGATTTATATCTTTCTGAAATTTTTATCTGAGTTCTAAGGGGCTGGGACTTGAAGCTTGGCTAGTAGTCAAAACACATGTATTGGATTCCTACTGTGTGCTAGGCACTGGGCTGATGGCTGGGGATTTTGGAGGTGAGTCAACCCACAGGTTCCTGTTGTGTAAAGAGTCATCCCCCTGGAATGTTCTTCCCCTAGATCAATGGGTCCCAAACTGTCGTGTGCCTGAGAATCACCTGTGGAGCTTGTTCAATGCCAGGCTGCTGGGTTCACCCCCAGCGTTTCTGATCCAAGAGGGCTGGAGTGGGCCCTGAGAATCTGCATTTCTGCATTTTTCTTATACGTTCCCAGGTGATGCTTGCTGTGACTGCTGGTCTGGGAGAACCCCCCGAGTGTTTGCATGGTTGTTGTCTTCTAATCAGTTAGGTCTCTGAACATCACCTCCTTAGAGAGGCCATTCTTGATTTCCCTGCCATAGCCTCGCTGTAGTCCTCACCCTTCATTCTCTATTGCATTTTTATCATAACGTGTATCATTCTCTGATACCAGCCTGCTCCTTAGTGTATTACCAATTTGTCTCTCTCTGCCACGCCTCCTTGATAGAATAAAGCCCCATGGGAGCACTTTCCTTATTCACTGTTGGTGCCTCTGAGCCTAGAAGAGTACATGCCACAGAGTACATGCTCCATAAACACCTGAGTGCATGAAATACATACAAGGATAATGAGTCTCATGAAGGAGAGGCCTCGGCCGCCATGGGAGTGTAGCAGGTAGACCTCGGGTGGGGCAAAGACATGGCATCGCATCCCGCACGGAGCAGTTTCTGAGTGCGGTCTTAACACCTATCTCAAGTGCTGCAAGCAGCATTTTGCCTGCCAGGTGCTAGGCTATAGGATTTGTTTGGAGGTCTCAGTAGGCCACTCTGGATTTGTTTACTTTTCCATAGCCTTTCCATGGTCCTGCCCACAGTGAAAAACAGCAGTCTCAAGAGTATAACAGAATTATGTCTGGCAAGCAACCCTTGCACAGACTGGTTCCGTGAGCTCCTAGGTCCCAGTCCCTGATCTTGGCGCTAAGTGAGGCCTGGAATGGGCTGCTTCTGGTGGCCTTCCCCCTGAAGTCCACCCTTGTCTGCAGCCACGCAAATGCCCAGACGGCCTTTCAAAACCTCTGCAAAGTCGAATGAAGGCTCACATTCTCCTCCTTTGCAGGAGTGGGATCTTTGGGTGGAAACACGCAGATCCCTCTCCCTTGGACAGAGAGAGTGTCAGGAAAGAGACAAGACACGTGTGGGCACCACAGCCAGCAGCACAGACAAAGGCCGTCGAAACCTCACTGCGGAAGATGGAAGCACGTCGGGCTTCTGCGCTTGTGTGGCCTCGGCAGCTGCTGCCCAGTTCCAGTGAGTCTGCAGTCCCTCTGCCTGGAGCTGCCGTGCCCAGCCTTTGCCATGTGTGGGCAAGGGGTGGGGAGCTAGCCCCAGGTTTATTTGCCTGGGGCAGCAAAGGAACTGTGATTTATTTCCCTTAATGTAAGCACGAGGAGTCAGATTATTTTGGAGGGTGAAGAGGGTCTGGTGGGGAGATGGAGAGGGAAGAATTGTAGCTGTCTGCAGTCAGGGCCGAGGGCCAGAGGGCCGCCCAGCGGGTTGGGGTAACATAAGCTGCCGCTATTCAGGAGGTGGCCTGTGTAAGGAAATCTGACCACAGCGGGAGCGTGACTTCAGCTAAAATTAACCTTCGAGGCTTCACACGCCTCCACAGTGCTTTGAACTAGACACCCCGGGAGGGCACAGGCCGTGCACTGCGGAGACCCTGCTATAGCTCCAGCCATGCCCATAAGCATCAACTTGTGGGTTCCCGCCCGGGGACAAAGCTGGGATTCCTGCGACCATTACAAAGTGGTAAGCAACCTCGAGGGACTCCGGCAGGGTCTGTGGGAGAGAGGATGAAGTTTGCTCGAGTTGGGATTATGTTTAGAGATGGTTGCAGCCTATTTTCTATGTTAGGTGGGAACACAAGGGCTCCAGGCCGATCTTTCATCTGCAGAATGCTTCATGGAACTAACTGCCACCTCCTTGCTGCTCTTTGTTTCCTGTGTCCTCACGGGACAGTGGTGTATTTTTAGAGCAGGTAGAGTGGATGTGTCTGGAAGTTGTCGATGGCCTGAAAAATACAATTGCAAACACCAAAGGCAACGATCAGGAGAGTGGAGCTTGCCAACAGGTGTGGCGGATCTCAGGTGGGCAGGGAGACTGGCCTCTGTTGAGGTCGGGAGAGCTATGAGCAGTGCTCTAGAGGACTTCACTGCAGAACAGGGGGCCGGATTTGATTTCCCATCCCGACCTGTCCCCCCCTGGCTGGGACAACCTGGATGGGATCTTTGGAACCACACAGCAGGTACCTCCACGGCTTTCTGCTTACTGCAGGGAATCCATTTGGGAGTTTGCAACTCTGAGCAAAAAGCAAGGTGTGTTTCTTTTTCTTTATGCCTCCTTAAACTTTAGCCTGTTAATGTAACCCTGGGGCTGGTGGCAGTCCTGAGGCTTGTGGCAGAGTGGCCTCTGGTTTGATAATCGTAATGGTCACTTTGATGTGGTTTGCATAACTTGCAAAAAAAAAAAACAACTTAGTATATCCTCCTTCTCTCCAAACTTCTTCCTGCCCTGTCCCCAGACCACCTTCCTAAGCCACATAAACCCTAACAGCTTTAGTAAGGGCATATTTTCCAGGGAAGACTGTGCCGCTCCTATTTGCTTAGTGATAACTGCCTAACTGACCTTGGAATGATGGTGTGTAAATGCTTAAGCCCCTAAAACATTGCTTGGGTGAGCAGATGTTCTGTATGGCAAGGGTACGAATGGTGTTGGCATGAATGCTGGAGGAAGAAACTCTCTGCAGACACCTTTTGACTCATTGTGAGGCCATTTTCCATGTGAGCTGCTCTACTGAGCCCTCTGAATATTGTACATCTTCTCCCGGCCTCGGTCCTCCGGGCGTGTGGGCTCATTAAAGATGGGAGGCTGTTGGGATATTGGACGTTGCTGAGTCCTTTGCTGTAGATGTCTTACACTGCCCAGGATGAAGTGCAAGTAATGGGAATGTCTTTGGGTTATTATTATTTTTTAGCTCTGGGATCTAGGCTGACTGCCCTGTGGAAGAGGTTTCTTTTTGAGGTAGGATGTTAAAAATAGAGATTTCAGTAGAATGAAGCTGTGGAATGTGGTTCTGAGCTTCGATGAACATTCTCATACTGCCCGGGGATTTCCAACTCCTGCTGAACCTGGCTGAGTGGACACAGAATTCAAATTCCTATTTCCTCAGACGGAAGACTCCCTCCAGTTTCGTCCTAGGACTTTCTCCCCATCATGGCCATCCAGTGCCCTGGCCTGGTTTTGTCACTGCTGTGGGACACCTGGACGGCCAGACTGAGTTAGAATAGCTGAGCTGCAGTGCTGATGCTAATCTTCGTCCCGCTGAGCTCTCCCTTTCCTCATCTACGAAATGGGGAGAATGAGCTGCCTCCCCCTTTCCCCGGATTGTGGTGAGGCTCAGATTAGATGGTGTCTTCCAAAGAGCTTTATAAATTATAGGCACTGCAGATGGGAGGCTGAGCGGCTGTTAGGACTTTATTCTTCTTCTGGAGATGAATCAATTGGGGCTTTCTTCCAGGGCTTTGTCAAATAAATAGTATCTTTGTGCAAATCGTTCTTTTGTGCCCTGGGCCAGGTTGTCCCCAGGGTAGGGGAGTTGCTCCTACTTTCCTGGGTGCCAGCTTGGTATCTTTTAGTCTTCCTAGTAAAAGCCTATTCTAAAAATACAAAAAAAAAAAAAAAAAAAAAACAAACACCCCGTAAATACCCTAGGGCTGAGAGTTCTGACATCTGGCCTGGAGAGGGGCCCAGGGCACAGCGGCTACTTCTCCTGAAGCCGAGTCACTTGGCCATGTTGCTGCTGAGAAAGGAAGGAGGCTCCTAACTGTGGAATGGGCAGGGCAGTGCCAGCCACTGCTGGGAACTGCCTGCCCTCCAGAGATTTTTAAAGCTTTGCCACACAACTTTCCCACAAGTGGCATGGCATTGTCTTGACAGGCCCTGTGCCTCTCTGACCATTTCTGAGGAAGTCAGACTTTCTAAGGTCCCCCTGACCCAGTGACTTTGAGCACCTGGACCTTCCATTACTCGTCACCGAATACCTATGCATGCATGCTGACAGGTGCTTGATGTTTCTCCTTTGATCCTTAATATACGTTTATGCTAGTACTGCTACCTCCACTTGACAGAGAAAGAAACTGGGTTTGAGTGTAAGGGGTTTGCCTGGATTTGTGCCCATGAAGAGGTGAAGCCAGGATCTGACCCCAGATCTGGTTTCCCACGTGTAACAACTACACAGCGTTTTCTCCTCGTCACCAACACGAAGTTCAGGGAAATGCACAAAATTGGCAGTGGGGCCGAATAAGGAGAATGCTGCCCCATTTCCTTTCCAGGGTCCCTAAGCGATTCCACCTCCCTCTTTCTCTAAGTGAAACACACACGGACTCCACCACCTTGCTTTTGCCCAGCCTTCCGTTACAGCGCCTCATTCAGGAAGGCAGGAAAGGGGGCTGCCCATACATACCCCAGGCTTGGGGTCCTCACTGAATCTGCTTCTCCCTGGTCCATCCGGCTGCTATGTAATCTTCTCAAGAAACTTGACCCTGGGGGACTCCTTAAACTACCATCCACTACGCCGGTTTCTTGGGTCAGAGAGTATCCTCAAATAAGCCCAGTTTGTGTTGGGCAGTGTGCATTTTAATAAGCAACATACAGCTTATAGCCACTCGCTTGCAGTGGTCTGAATGGCCCTAAAAAATCTAAACCAAAACAAAAAAAAAACATTTACTATTTTAAAAAAAAAAATCTCTTGGTAGCTTGACAGAGTGATTGCATTTCCTCACCTCAGTCTCCTGGCTTTGAAGTATTGAGGACTCCATTGGAAATGGAAATGTTAACTGGGAATGGGAGTCACCTGGCCGTTCCTGGCAGCTCCTCACCTGAACCTGGGACCTAGCAAGTCCCCATGGAAGGGACAGAGGTTCAGGTGAGTTTTAATACCCAGGTCAGGCTGAGGCAGTGCCTGGGAACCAGGGAGCACTGTGAGCAGGGCCAGCTGGGACACCTCCCTGGCTGCTGGAGTTACTTGGGGGGTGGGGGGGGGGCGGCAGGAAGAGGCTGGGAAGTTGGAAGACTGACGCCAAAGACTGAGGCTTGTGCTGGAGGGATGAGGCAGCGAAGGGGCCTTTGGCCAGCATTCCTTCAGAGAATGCCCTGTGACAAGTACCTGCTGCGTGCTGCACGGGGATGCTGCGAGCTCACCATCTACCCCCTGTCCCTGTGGGTAAATCTCATCACTCTTTACAGGAGCAACCTGACCACGTGTGGCTCCGGCTTACTCTCCCTGTCTCTTCTCCCACTGGGAAGCAGGGCTTAGCACCTCTTGGTTTGCCTGAGAAGGATTTCATTTGCCCTAGAAAGCACTGGTACGAATATAGGTTTGTATCAAAAGGGGACAGTTCTGATCATGTACAACTTCTTTAAATGCCCCTAGATTTTGTCTCCAGGGCTTCTCCCTCCTCCCACCCCACAGACTCCCGGCTTCCCAGCTCTAAGCCTCCTCTCTTTCTCTCCCGGGATTCTTTTTCTCATGCAAAGCATTTTAGCTCTTTCTCTCTTCCCCTAAATTTGCATACTCATGTACCTCCCCAGGGTGAAGGTGGGGTGGGGAGAAATAACCTAGTTTTTTCCTGTTTCACCTGTGTTTGCCTAGTGGCTTAACAATTGTTTTCTGGGGGAGGGGGGGGGCTTGATATGTAACACTTCCTGATTTCTGTGGAAAATCTAGACCAAAGCTGATTTCAGACACCAACGGTGACATCTCTGAACCCAGAACTGGGAAGGGATGTGCAATAGTACACCATTGTACACCATTTCTTCATGGGCATAACAGAAGTAAATAAGCTCAAGAGCGTAAACAATAGTAAACTGTAGTGAAATAATTAGGAAGTGGTGAGTTTTGAGTATGTATTACAACCTTTAAAGATTTAATTGTAAGTTTATATAATTTAATTTATTAAAAATATAATTCTAGCCCTGGTCTTTGGCTCGGTTGGAGCATCATCCCAAAAAAGGTTGCAGTTTGATTCCAGGTCAGGGCACTTACCTAGGTTGCTGGTTGGTTCCCTGGCCAGGGCGCCTACAGGAGGCAACCAATGGATGTTCTTTCTCTCTCCCTCCCCCTTCCTCTCTCTCTAAAATCAATAAAAATGTCCTTGGGTGAGATAAAATAAATAAATAAATAAACAAATCTATTTATGGAGTTCTAGAAAACCCAAATAAATCTGTAATGACAGAGCAGATCAGTGTTAGCCTTGCAACAGCCCTGGAGTGGGGGATGGGTTATAAAGATTGCATAAAGGGAAGTGCTTGGGGCTGATAGAAATGTTTATTTTGATTGTAGTGATGATTTCATGGGCACATCTAGGTCAGAATTCACCAAATTGTACATTTTAAATATATGCAGGTCATTACATGTCAATTAAATTTTCATAAGATTGGAAAAGAAATTTTAAACAATTTGAAAGTAAATATGTTATTATTTTTTAGAATATTCAATTTTCTAAGTTTATCTTTGTCGTACAGAAAAGCTACATTTTTATTTGCTTCATTTTTTATTGTGGCCTCATGAGTGATTTGTATGTATTTATACTGAGGTCCATAGAGTGCCATATATTTAAGTTTGGGGATAACATAAACGTAATTTAATTTCGATGGGCCTCTCTTTCTTCAACTGTCAAGTTAGGGTTGTATCAGATCGCCAAAGGTTCTTCTGTCACCGAAATTCTGTAATTGTGGATGAATTGGTCTTTGGAGATTCAGAAACGCCTTGTTAGAGAACATTATAGAGAATCAGAAGTATCTAATCATACAGATTGTATTCATCCTTTTAGAGAATGTTTTATTAGTTAATAATTTTAGACCGACCTGGTAATGCAAAATTGGACAACGAGGAAGCAGCTGCCCAAAGAAGAAAACTGTCTTTGGTATTTTATTCTTTTTAATGAAATTGTAAATGAGATTTTAATTTTTCTTTCTGATATTCCTTTATAAATACTGGCTGTTGAACAACCTATTTGCAAATTTCCCGCAAGTTTAGCAATCAACTCTTGAGCCAGTGCCTGCCTGCTCTAGTTACGTGTGTGTCTGTCTTCTCAAACGGAACTTCAGTGTTCCCTGTCAGATGGGTCCTGCTAGGGCGCTGCTGGAGATTCCCACAGCAGAGTGTTACCTCCCAGTCCTGTTCTGTGCCTTGGGCTGTATGACTGATCTGAACGAAACATGATCTTTTGTGATTTCATGGACTTTGTCATCGAGGAAGTGAAGGGAACAGATTCACTCATCCATCCCATCCACTCATCCATCCATTTGACCATCCATCTCCCCATGTAATCATTCTTCTATCTTTTCTTTCACCCACCCATCCATATGTCCATCCACCTGAACACTGATCGGTCTATTCCTTCTTCCTTCCCTCCATCCATCTGTGCCTTCGTTTTCCATCCATCCATTTACGCTCCAGTAAGTCAATAAGTGCTTGTTTATTGAGCCCCTGTCATGAGTCAAAGATGTATAAAACTTATTCTGTACTCCTGAGAAGCTCCTAACTGAGAGAGAGGTGAATAGGTGGTTAGAACACCTGTGCTGAAGGCATGTGCAGAGTGCCTTTGGGACCAAGAAGAAGGAACAGATAATTCTATGTTGGGAGTGAGAAAGTGGGTTGGGAATGGCTTTACCGGGATTGACACTGGGCTGGGTTTTAAGACACTGATTAGGCGTTTGCCAGGTGGTGGAGTAGAGATGGCACTGGCGGCAGAGAGGACAGCGTGGGCACAGGAGCTGGGAAGCCAGGCACACAGGGTTGATTCATTGTGAGTGCGCGAGGATTTCAGAGAAGGGAGAGAAGCCTGGCAGTCAGGGTTGGTTTCTGAGAGAAGGAAATGTCCTGCTAAGTGGAGGAGATGAGGGAGGACATGCCAGACCAGAAAACCCACGAGCAGGGACTGAAGGTTAATGCAGCCTGGAGCCCGTGGTGTGGGAGGTGGACCTGAGAGATTCGTGGATTGGGGACATGGAGACAAGGCAGGAAGGGGAGCTAATGTTGGACATTAGGCATGTGCTGGGCACTGTGTTAAGCACTTTAGGAATATTAAACACAATAGCCCTCAACAGACAATGGAATAATAGATTATTATCCCATTTTAGAGATGTGCAACTGAGGCTTGGAATAATGGTTTCCCCAAGGTCACAGAGCCTTGACATACTCTGTGCCTAAATATGTGTGGGGTTCTTTAGGTCTAACATTTTCCTCCACCTACCCAACAATCCTGTGGAGAGGACACTGGGACTCAGGTTGAGCTACCTGCCAGAGGTTACCCAGGACTCCGGGGTCTGGCTGGGTGGCAGCCCGTGCCTGGAAAGCTGGCCGGTGCATTTGGTTGGATGGGAATGACTGAGACGCACTGTTGCTGGCATCTCCGCCTGTAGTCAGTCTGCAGAGGAGGGCAGCCTTGGACATTTAGAGGCCTGGGTAGAGGCTGACACGTAAAAGATCAGTTAATAACCAGACTGGAAAGAGGCCTGTATGATTGCCCAGGCTGTCACCAGCCCCTCAGGTGTGGCCTCCCTGCCAGGCAGCTCTGAAAAGCTCCGTGGGTGGGGGATGCTCGCTGCCCAAGATGATGCACTGCAGCTGCCCCGGGCCTGTGCGGGAAGGCCGGAGTCCCACCGCCACTGTAGAGGAAGCACTGGGAAGGAGAGCGTGCCTAATTAGTGACTAACGAGCACAGGGAGGGGCAGAAAACACTTGAGAAATCTCAAGTGGGCTCTGACACTTGGTTTGCTCGGAGCTGCTAGACATTGCGGTTGAAAGCTGTTCCCATCTCACTTCCGAGGCTGGAGTGGGTGAGAGGACACTCTGCGGGGGGCCCCATTTTACTCTGAAGCAAGCAGGGACATTCCATCTTCATCCTTGCCTGCCCGCGGTTGGCTTTCCAGGGCGGCCCCGGGAGCACGGGCTTCAGCTCTGCCCTTGTGTGAGCTCCAGGGCGGGTGCCTGGGCACAGGGGGCGGCGCCTTCTGTTAGCTGTGTGGCCCTGTGCACCTTTCAGAGCCTCTGTTTTCCAGTGTGTGAAATGGGGATGACCATTCATTCATTAGATATTTAGTGAGCACCTACTATGCCAGGCACTGTACTAGGTGTTTGGAAAACTTCAGTGAAGAAAACAGATAAGAATTCCTGTCTTCCTGGAGCTGTCACTCCAGTGGGGAGAGATTACAGATGAGATCCCAGGTTTAAACACCTGGCACCCAGTTGGCCTTCGACAGAAGCACACGCCCCTCGTGCACAGGTGATGCTGATCAGGTGAGGAAATGAATGGGGAGGTATTGGGTGTACCATGAAGTGTGGTGCAGAGCATGGCCAGTCCCAGGAGAACAGAGTGGCAGGACAGGGGGATCGTGCGTAGTGAAAGGGGAGTAAGCAGGCGCCTGCATGCTCATCCTTAAGAGCTCACCAGTCCCTCCCAGCACACTCACCAGCCTGGTTTATTTTTCGAAAGGCAAGTTTCAAAACTTCTGGAGTCCTGTGCCCGCCCACCCACCTACTGCTCCGTTCCTGTTCCTGACAGACAATGCCTCCATTGTGTGGCCCTGGGGCCGTTCCCAGGCACGCCCAGCCTTCACTGCAAGGGTCCCAGGCTGGCCTTGCCCCACTGCAGACTGGAGGAACCGGGGCTCCACTCCTGAGTGTTTCTCCGTTTGGATACAGCCCTGCAACAGTAACTCATGTTCTCTTGGAGTTTTTAGTTTTGTTATAGTGACACTGTTGTGAAATTATGTTTGCTTTGTGCTTTGGCAACATGGGAAAGTGTCAGCTCCCCTCTTGGATCTGTTAGCCCTGAGTGACAAGCGGCCACTCAGTTCCCAGGGGCAGGACAGGGTGACACTGAACTGGCTATTGTGCGGGAAGCCTTGCCCTCTCTTGCTGCTTTTCCCACACTGCTGTGGCACTTGACCTCCGATGGCTGGTGGTTCCTGTGTGGGCCTCTCAGTATACCATGTGACATTGGGAGAGTCATTTCACCCCTCGATTTCCTCTTTTGTTAAATGGGGGAAATAAAGTCTTCCTCACAACTGAGTAGAAAACTAAAGGAGTCCATTGTTTGCCAAGCGCACGCACTGTATGTCCTCGTCTTCGTGGGAATTCTCATCCCAGCGCACACGCTGAACCCTTACTGTGGGCCGTGCATTGTTAGATGACTCTCATTTTAGTCTCACAATCACCTGAGTAGGCAGTTGGTCCATGTTGCAGATGAGGAAGCTGAGGCTCAGGCAGTTTAGGTCTTGTCCAGGATAACTCTGCCGGGAAGTGGCTGAGGCATGAGTGGAACCTAAGTGATCTGGCTCTAGGTGTTCTCTTACGTCACCATAACATTTGGCCAGTGGGGTTGCTGTCCTACTCAAGACTGCAGCAACCGCAGAGCCCAGCACAGGCAGGTGCCCAGGCAGTGTTTGCTTAGAGCACCGAGGAGAGCATGCGGCTCTGAGCAAAGTGTGTTGACTTGATATTCATGGGAATGTAGGAGTGAGGATGGTGCCAGGACATGGAGCAAGATGGAGATCCAGGTTAGTGATAAGCCCTGCCCTCCTCTCTAGTCGCTTGCTATTTGTGTGTACATGCGTGTCCCTTCGAAACAAAAGCACACATGTGGGCAGGTATCAGGGTGTATCTCTGGTGGTTATGGATAAGATCCCTGATGATAACAAGGGAGGAGACCTGCGGTGGGTCCCTCCCTTCCCCCTGCTAGTTACTGTCTTCCAGGTCCAGACAGAGATGGATACTCCTTGGTATAAGTAAATTCACATTCACCCTATTACAAAATGTATGTCACGAGGGAGGGATGGTGGTACCATTCACCTGTGCTCAGGTGGGGAATACAGAACCCAGTCACCTCTCAGTGCTCCTGGAGCCCAGCTTTCAAGCAGCCTTAACTGCCTGGAGCGCAGCTGAGAGCCCAAATCCTTCCCTGCTGAAACTTGGGGCAGCTCAAAGGGGTGCCACGAAATCCTACTACCAAGTATTTTCATGGACTAAATAGTTCCATCAAACCTCTTGCTGGACACCCAATGTTAAAGTACACTGGGGTCGTTTAAGGAAGGCCCAGCAGCTCATCAGAGCCTAGGGCCATCTTTGTATATGTCAAAACACTGTTATTCATAGTGATGTCCATGGGCCATCAAGAAAAAAGCGAAACTGGTTTAAGTTCAAAAGTAAGGATCATGATAATCCATTTGGGAAAGAGTCCCAATAGAATAAAAATGTGTAGCTCTCAGAAGTGTAAGTCTCAGCAGTCTAGAATGACTTATTCCCCCAGAATTTAGATAGCCAAGAGTTTATTAATTGGACTCTGAATAACCACCATTTATTTAACACTGTGTGCCAGCCACTGTTAACCATATGTTCTCATTTCGACCGTGAAACAACCTTGTACATCGTGGTGGCACAGGTGAGCGACCCCAACTCTCAGCCAGAGCATGACTCACCTGGGACCACCCAGCTGGTAGGAGACAGAGCCAGCTCTCTGCCCTGGTCCACACCAGCTCCTGAGACTCCAGATGCACTGTCCTTGTGATTACTATGATTTACGAACAAACACAATGACCAGAGTCATGCATCGGGAGATGGCAAAGGTGGGACGGAAGGAGAGTCATTGCCCTCCACAGTGGGCATAGGGTGGCACCAAGGACACTGGGCAGAACAGGATTCTTCTGAGAAACCAGGGAGCAGAGAAAAAGCCACTAGCTAATTTCAGGGCCCTCCCCCAACCCCATGCAGTTAAAAGGTTTTGGGGACATGTGGCAGCACCTGTGGGGTGGCTAGCACTCTCCTTGCTATATGCTGGGGATGCAGAAGGGAGCCCGTTACCAACTTTTCCCTTGAGAGCAAATGGTGCCCTTGGACTTTTGTGAAATTGTGAATAATCGGATAATCATTCTTTGTTGTATTCAGGTACTGGGTAAACACTCTAGGCAATTGTTGCCGTATTATTTTTGTACTTCAGAACAAGCAGAACGGAATCATTTTACCACTCACTGCTCAGTCTCGGAAATCGTATATTGAAGACGTGGCCAGAGTTTAGAGCGAGACCTCGTGGACTGAGGCCAAACAGTAGTGTTCCCTTTGCAATGGCTCGATGGGGAAGCGCCTTGATCTGGCTGGCTTTCACCTTCACACTGACATTTCCTTCTGGGAGCTATGTCACTTTTCTCCTGGAACCACTGTCCCAGCACTAGCCACTGCATTTGTTTTGTGGCATTTTTCTGGGTTCCTTACTTGGAGTGCCACCCCCCACCCCGCACACACACATTTCACTTGGAGGCTAATTGCAGTTTGAACATATTATCCTCATTGGTTTAGCACAGTGCAATTATTATCAGTTTTCTCATTACAACTAATAATCAGGTTCTTCACTTCAATCATTCTGTCAAAATTTTCCCTCTTTGATTTCAGCCTGTGCGATACAGAAGGATGTGGCATTGTCAGCAGACAAATGACGGACGCACTCCTTGAAATTCTGTCAGGGGTAATCACTGAATCAAAGCAAATTCACTCTTCAGCTGCCATCACCTTCCTTCCCCCTTTCATTCCCCTGACAGCAGCCTGGGGGTGGGGAGGGAGGTAAGCTCAGGGAGATGGAGGCATCAGTGTGGGAAATCAATGGGAAGGACTCCTCAGACACTAGCGGGAAATGATTCTAGAGCCTTCCTCCAAACTCGTCTCTCTGGAAGGATTTGATGATTTGGAGCCGGGGTGGGGATGGTGGTTTCCTCCTGTTGGTTCTCTGTGTTGTCCATTTCTACGGAAAGTTCACAGATCAAGGATCCGCGGACTCCGGGTAGGAGTGACAGCGGCCCTCCGGCTCCAGAACTCCGGGGAAGAGGAGGCTCTGGAGACGGGGAGTCTCAGGTCCTGAGGCTTAGACAGGAAGCCTGCACGCCTTAGCTTAGCGGATGCTTAAAGCCTTCCGCACGTCCCCATTTTGGCTGAGTTCCGCAATCCCGGGGGAGTCTGTTTGTGACGCCCAGGGATATTGTGAGTTTATTTTCCAAGGGTGCCCCTTGGAAGACTGGTATTCACCCCACAAACGACTACAACAGCAAGTGAAGGAGACAGGGCTGACTCATGTCAGCGCTTAGCATGGCCCGTGGAAACTGGTTTTTTAAATAAATTTAGGTGTTTTCTTGTGACTCACTTACTCAAAAAGTTGAGAGCTGGGAACAGGGGGCAGGAGGGGAAAGTCCAGATAATGAATGATTCTTGTTGGATGGATCCTGATTAATGAGCTTGAACTATAGAGTGATTTATTATCTGTCTTCCTTGCTCTTTTCCGTCGATAAGGAGATTTGAGATCCTGGTTTGAGGATTCGCTGAGAGACACATTATTTAAGTCTCACATGTTATCAGTTTCCCAAGGATTCGCTCTTTTTCTTTCCCTTCAGCAACCACCTACTGACCTCCAGCTCTGTGGCCCCTCCCTGGGAGGCGGCAATGATGGGCGGGGCATAGTCTCTGCCAAAACCTGGGGTGAGGGTGAGAAGGTGCTGCCACATTCCAGTTCTCTGCACTCTGTGCATTCTGCAGCTCGGGATGTGGTCAGGAGATCAGGAGGGACGTCATGGGGGACCAGCATGGGGCTGGGCCTTGCAGGGTGGCCCCCGATGGAGGCGCTCAGGACAACAGGCTGGCGTGAGTTCAGAGACTGGAGAGTGTGAGGTATGTCATCTTCCTGAGGGTCCTCATAGTCATCACCACTGAGCACTTGGTATGTGTAGACACATTCTCTCATTCAGTCCCTGTAACACAGAGTGGCACTTCTTTTTTCCCTGTAAAGAGCTGGATAGTAAATATTTGAGGCTTTGTGGGCCAAAAGGTCTCTCTGTCACAACTGCCCAACTCTGCCATTGCAGCCTGAAAGCAGCCACAGACGACAAGTGGGTGTGACTTCTCCGGAGAACTTTGTCTGTCAAACACGTCAGCTGGGTTTGGCCCCGGTCCCAATTTGCCAGCCCCTGTTTTCTACTATATTTGGTATAATCTCCATTTTATAGTGGCTAAAACTGAGCTGTAAGCAAGGCTCATAGAAATTCATTTGCCCAGGGCCAAGGGCCTACTTGACTGGTTTGGTCAACTCTTTTTTAAAAATAATTTTTCTATATTGATTTTGGAGAGGGAGATAGAAACATGGATGAGAGAGAACAACGATTGGCCACCTTCTGCATGCCCCTCACTGGGGATCAGGCCCACAACCTGGGCATGTGCCCTGACCGGGAATCGAACCGGCCACCTCCTGGTGCATGGGTCGACGCTCAACCACTGAGCCACACCGGCCGGGCTGACGTGGTGAATTCTAAAGCCCATGCTCTTAACTTCCACGTGCACTGCCTCCTCTGCCGTAGGATTAGAAGTGGTCTGGAGAAGAGCAGTGGATGAGATGACTGCCTTGAGTCTCAGTGTGATCCTGAGAACTTTAATTCAGTGGCAAGTGGGGCGTCGTGGATGATCTTTTGAGCAGATAATCAGATGAGAGCTGTGCTCTGAGAGCTTTAGTTGGCAGGGATGTGTAGATAGATTAAAGTTGAGAGAAGAAGAGCTCTTGTTTTAAACAGAGAGGTTTATTTCTTTGGCAGAGCCATTTCTGACCACTGTGGAATAGTCAAAGTTCTCTCTGGTCTACCAGCTGCCTGCATGGCCTCACCATGGCCTGGTACTGTGTGGTCCTGCTGGATGGTGCAGATACAGAGAGAGGTTTTGGAGACAGATCATCTATTTTAAAGTACCCTCTGTCACCTAGGAAGGGATGAGTGGAGGCACCAGCATCGCCTCCCACACAGCAGTGTCCTTGTCCACAAACCCTTCTCACCTCAGCTGATGGATGGTCTTGAGGCCGATGGCTTTAAGCTTTGGAATGCTCTCACGGTCCCTCAGACAGAGCTGGTGGGAAAGCTCACACATCTTTCCAGATCCGGAGTCCACTGGTCCTCCAGGACTCGAGACAGCATGGTGGGTGTACCTGCTCCTCGGCAGGGAAGGAAGCCTCACCCTCTGCACCTGCCTGGCCGGTTTCTGGCCTGCCTTTCTTTTACAGTGGACCATAGTTTGTGATCCAGATGGGGGGATGCTTCAGACTCTTACCACTGTGCCTATTGGAGAAGGGGAACGAGCCCCTGAGTCATTTGTGTCCTGGAGGGTCACGGTGGAGGCGTGGCTGGTTTGTCACAGCCCTCTTTACAATGTTAGTGGTGAAATTTCCTGAACACGTAGCATGTGCCATATTCTGTGTCCTTTATGTCTATGAGCTCATGTCATCTTCTAATAGCCCGGTGATACAGACATTATTATCCTCATCTTGTAAAGGAGGACGCCCCGGCCGAAGGGGACAGAGGGAATTGGCAGCCTGGCAGCTAAGATCTAAAGCAAGTCTGTGGACTCCAAAGCCTCCTCTTACCACTCCTCTGTCTCTGCTTCCCGAGCTCCACTGCGCGTCAGGCCAGGGGCTTGGCTTCCACGTGGTACCTCGCTGAGTCATCACAACCACCTTCTGTAGCAGGCCTAATTGTGCCCATTGTACCGCTGAATCAATGGAAACTCGGGAAAGTTGAGTGACTTGCCCAAAGGCATTCAGATAGCAAGAGTTAAAACTGGGTTTTGGGGTTTTTATTTTGTTTTATTCTTCCAGTGAATGGAGGAATGGGCCTAGAGTCAGTAGGGGAGGATCATGCAGAGTGTTGTGGAGGGTGTGAGTGATTTGAGTAACATTTATATTTATATTCAGAGAAGCAGAACTTTCGTGTCTAAGGAATTCTACAGTCAGTCAGTCAGCATTGGTTCAAATTCGGGCTCTGCCACTTACTTGTGACCTTGGACATGTTGCTTTACCTCTCTGTCCTTCAATTTCTCCTCTGAAAAAAAGACACAATATTAGTCTCTACCTCATAGAATGAGGATTAAATGAGTTAGCATGTAAAGTGTTTATACCAGTGCCCAGCATGTAGCGGGCACAATATGTGTTAGTTAATTATTAAACTAGTCTGCATAAGGCACTTTTTCACACATATGTTGTATCACTCAGTCCTCATAATTGAAAAGTAGATGGTATTGATCCCATTTTACAGAAAAGAAAACTTAGCCTCCGAGAAGTGAAATAGCTCAGTTGAGGTCCTAGATCCATTTATTCACAGAGGCACGTTGAGAACGAATGTGTCTCATGCTGTGGCAGGTGCTTGGTTTGCATCACAGAATAAAACCCCCCAATCCCTACCCCTGTGGGGCCTACAGAACTGGGGCGTGGACACAGGTCTGCCTCTTTGCCTTTCCATGTTTTTCTCCCTCCCTCTGGCCCTCTTTACAATTTCACTTAATGATCAATGTCATTTCAGATTGGCCACCGCAATGACCAAGGTGGCGCTCCGTTTCCTCAGCTTTCTCAGTGCTACAAAGTTGCAAATGATCTTGCTTTATTAGACTTTTGATCTCTGACAACTTGGGAGTCACGGGGAAGGAAAGCGGTGTGGATTTAGGATGAATCAAGGTGTGAAATAGAACCACACTGCCGAGCGAGGTGGGTTTGTGGGTCTCTGCTGTGGAAGACTGCCTTCCAGGAGGCTTACCTGTCCTCAGATCTTCACGAGGTAGAAAGTGCAATTCTGCCTTTCCCTTTTGAGGATGACACCCTCACAGTCCCAGGTGGAGTAGTCAGAGGTGCCAACTCTCTAAGGGCTCTGCTTTGCCAGATCAGGCCTTGGCCCACAGACCCCGTTCCAAGAGCCTGGAGTGGCAGGGGTGGCCCCATTGTGGAGATTACTCTGGGCACGATGCTCAGAACAGGGTAGAGGGCGAGAGTCTGGGTGAAGGCAGGGCTCCCGAAACTCTAGTCACACAGGTCTCAGAACAGGCCGGCTGGTGGAGATACAATGATCACCAATTTGGTGGAGACACCATATGGGTTAGTACGTGAACTGTTGGTGGTAATATATGACCCAGTTGGGGTAGGATAGTCATCTTTTTGAGCAGTCATTTGTTCAGATCACTCTGGGGGAGAAAAAGAACTGATAAACAGAACCTAATGTCCTCCATGCGTGGAACTGAGCACTCAAAATTGGTGAGGAGGTTTTAAGTTTCGTTTGCATTTGGCTTATATCAGTTAGGGGGAAAGTGTTCAGTGAGAGTTTTCTCAGGCTTTTTGGCCTGTTTGGAAGAAAATATCCTTTTATGCTGCTAGTTGTGTGACCGCCAGGGGGTCTGATCTCCTATCTCGTGGGTGACCTCTGCCTTTCAGGGTGCGGTGTACCCCCATGCTGCATTTAAATGTGTTGGAATTTGCTGGGTTTTGTTCACAGAATCCCAACAGTGAAAATGATGCCTGGCTTTTCAATTAAACCGATTAAATTTGAGATTATTGTGAGGCCATCAATAACTCCACTCACTCAAGAGTAATTGAGGGGCTCTGTGTTTTCGTACTTAGCTTTTTTTTTTTTTTTTTTTTTTACAAGGGACCCAGGCTCCTGAGAACTCGGTTAACTCAATAGCTCTTCTTACCCAGAAATGGCCCATTAATAGATGCCCATTGGGTGGTAACCTCCCCATACGTTTTCTCAATAAAGAGAAAAAGATGGGAAGGGGCGGGGTGGTGGCGGTGGGATGGGGGGGCCTCTCTTGCGTTCAGAGCCTCAGCTTCTCAAAGCATCTGGCGCAGGCTGTTTAGTTCCGTGTCCCCTGTCCCATTCAGGCCTCTGCGTGTTTTGAAGCTTTCTTTAGCTTTTCCCTGAGCCTTGACGGCAGATCTCTCAATAGGTGAAAGCCCAGCCACGGCTGCTGAATGCCCCATCGGCACAACGCCCTGAATGCTAATGGCACTGGCTGGCCCCGGACAGCTTGCCGGCAGGACGGGGGCTGCTGCGCAGGCCCAGGCGGCTGCCTCAGACCCAGATGGGGTCCGACAGGCTTCCTAAAGTTACCTCTTTGCTCTTTTGCAGATCTACACGGACTGGGCCAATCATTATCTAGCCAGATCAGGCCACAAACGTCTCATCAAGGATCTCCAGCAAGATGTGACGGATGGCGTCCTTCTGGCTCAGATCATCCAGGTTGTGGGTAAGAGCAGATTTCGTGCTGGGGATGGAGGAGTTACACTGGAGACCCAGGAGGGGCTGGGTCGGGCAAGGGGAATGGAACACTGCGATCTCGAAGAGAAATGTGATATGTCTGTCACGTATGTTGAGAATTTATTTGACTGTTTGGTGCTCAGGGAGTGTGGGTACCAGCTCCTTTTTCCTGATAAGATCACCCACATAGCAATCTCATCTTGATCCTCTGAAAAGAAAGACTGGCCAAGTCTGGAGGGAAATGCTGGTGGTTTGGGGAGGGGCTCTTTGCCCCCCTTCTGATCTCCCACTGTCTTTCTGGCTCTCTCATTCTCGCCCCTTCTCTGTTCACACTTTTTGTGTGGATTACTCTGGAAATATATATATTTTAAATGATTTCAAAAAGCAACATGGGATTGGTTTTGTTCTGCCAACTCTAATTGGGTTTTAGAAATCAAAGGATCAGACTCTCGAGAGGGCTGGTTCTGGTTTGAACACTCGGGGAAGGGGACTGGGTGGTGGGGGTTTTAATGCCGTGGCCATGTGCTGGGAGGAGGGGGTTCATCCAGGAAGGCACGTGGTAGAGGCTGGGCACAGCTTTGCCTTGGGCTTTAAGGGATGTGCCCCAGTGGTCCTGCCTGGGAACTCAGAGCAGACTGAGGAGGCAGGAGGTCAATTAGACGACATTAAGCTGATTGTTGTCGCTGGCAGCAGCCAACTCATGCCAAGAGATGCCAAGAGAGAAGGGAAAGCACAGAAGCCCCAGCCCCTTGGGCATGTATTGGTGTGGAAAAGTCTCTGATCCTTCAAGTGCAAGAAGTAGCCTTATATAGTTGTAGCTCTGCTCGCATCTGTGGAGATTGTACCTGAAAACACAGGCAGGTTGGCCCATCGCTAAAACTTTTGTACTGCGGCTGCCACTCAAGGAGAAAGCTTCCCTGCCATCCTGAGATTGATTTCTTCAGACTAGTATTTATTAGTCTAAATAAATACTTCTCCTTTTCTCCTTTTCCCTCTCCTTGTATTAGTTTCTGTTGCTATAAACAAATTGCCACACACGTAGCAGCTTAACACAACATGTATCTATGACCTTGCAGTTTCTGTGCATCAGGAGTGCAGGTGTGACTGAGCTGGGCACCTGTGCAAGGTTGTAGTCAAGGTGCCGGCCAGGCTTGAGGTCTCATCTGGAGGCTTGAACAGGGAGGGGTCAAGTTCACTCAGAGTGTTGGAGGAATTTATTTCCTTGCTGTTATAGGAGGTGAGTCCTGATTTCTTGCTGCCTATTGACTGAAGACCACTCTTAGCTCCTAGAAGCCCCTCAACTTCTTGCCATGTGGGTCTCCCAACACGGTGGCTTTGATTGATTTCTTCAGTGTCAGCAAGAGAGAAAGTTTTTTGTTGGGAGAAAGAACCTTATATAATATAACATCCCATCACTGTTGGTTAAAAGTAAGTCCTAGGCCCGGCCGGTGTGGCTCAGTGGTTGAGCATCGACCCATGCACCAAGAGGTCACTGGTTCAATTCCCAGTCAGGGCACATGCCCACATTGTGGGCCTGATCCCCAGTGGGGGGCATGTAGGAGGCGGACAATCGATGTTCTCTCTCATTGATGTTTCTATCTCTCTCTCCCTCTCCCTTCCTCTCTCTCTAAAATCAATAAAGAAAAAAAAATCACGCAAAAAAAAAAAAAAAAGTAAGTCCTAGGTCCTGCCATACTCAAGAGGAGGGTATTGTACAAGGGCTGAAACTTAAGAGAGAGGTTTCTTGGGTCTCCTTGAAGTCTGTCTGCCACACTCGTCCTCTTCTTCCTCCTCCTTATCATCACTCCTACCAAGCTCTTTTAAATAGGTGTCTTGTTTAATGTCCTCAGCATCTCTATGAAGTAGGCAGTATTCTCCCCATTTTCCAGATGTGGACACGGAGGCCCAGTGAGCCCGTAGCCCAAGATCACACGACTAGTGTGCAAGGAGAGTCTAAGCTGGGTGAGTCTGCTTCTAAAACCTCTGTTCTTTGCTTGGCGGCATTATGCCCTCCTCTCAATCCAGAGACACTGAACTCAGTACAAGGTTCTTCCTCCCTTCCCTTCAGTTCATGGAGCACTGACCGTGGCCGGCATTGTGCTCCTTGCTGGGAATAGAGGCAGATGTGCAAGGCTTGTAACCTTGGAAGGAGTACCATCTTCTTGGCAAGGTCCTCCTGGAAGAGATGACTCGCACCTGAGCTGGATTTGGATCTGTCTCAGCAGGGTCACACCAGGCACATGGGCCAACTCCGATGAGTCTTGGGCTGTGCGGTGTGTTTCTACCAGAAGTCTTCTCCACTTTCAGCACAGGCAGCAAGACAGAAAGCGGGACAGGATGGTGTCCAGAGGCCTTGCTCCATCCCTTCCAACTGTGGGACCTCCAAAGGGTTGCTTAACCTCTGTGCCTCTGTTTCCTCATCTTTAAAATGGGCACAGCCATGCCTATTTTGTCTGCTTTTGTGGCAATCTTATGAAATGCAAGGCAGGTATCTAACATGAAATATGTTTGGAAACTGTGAATTGTTCCCAGATAGCATTCAGTAGGCGCTGCCTAGAAAGGCATGTGGAGAAGGATGGTGAGGCTTCCGTAGCACCGTCAGAGTGTGCCATGATAGATTCGCTGTGTCTGTTGTGGGCCCAGAGGAGGTGAAGAGCAGCGTGTATGTCGTGAAGGCACTAAACGCAGTGCTACGGAAGTGTAAGCTAGCATGGTTTTCACTGTTGCTCAGGAGGATGTCTCCCTGAGTCCATTCAGATGACATCCTTCTTCCTAGACAGTTACCCCTCTGGGCTGGAGCTACTGGAGTACGACTTCAGAGGCTCAAGTGAGTACCAGTGACCCAGCCTGCCCCTCGGGCCACCAAGCTGCTTTCTTGCAGGCCTGCAGGAGAGGCTGGCCCCGGCCAGAGATTCCTCAGTAAGGCCAGATGTCAGCACATGGATCTCCACCCCTGACTGTGCCAGGCTCATGCCCTCTGCTCGAGGTCCGGGTGATGGGGAGCTGAGAAGGCAGTTAAGCATAGGAGTCTCCTGTGGGACTCCCCTGGCTTGTCTGTCAGCCAGCTGAGAGCGTTTAGTCTTAGAATATCGCAGCTCTCTTGGTGATGGAGCAGCATTTTCTGATGAGGGTGCCGAACTGTTGACCAATCGCACTCTTTCCTTTTGGGGCCCATGTTTTCCCCCAGGTGTGTCCCTTGAAATAAAATGGGAAAGCATAGATTTGTGTGTGTACGTGTACTTAATACATACATGCTATGTGTGTAATCTATCGCTATCTCTGAACCTAAAGTTTTCCCAGGAGTGGAGTCCTGGTGCCTCCATCTTGTGCTGGACAGGATGCTAGCAGTTATTGGCCTGGAGAGCTCCTCCCCATTCTTGAAAAGTCACTTTCTCTCTGATACCTTTCCTAGCTGCCCCAGGCAGCTGGAGGCACCCTCCCCTGTCATTCCACTGGCTGCTGGATTGGGCCTGGGTCTGGGTCATATTCCTTTCTGGGTTCACAGCATTGAGCAAGGATTAGGGATGAGAATTTTATCCACTGCAGCCCCTGCTTCTGCAAGACTGGATCGAATTTTTTCCAACAGGTGGCCTGGAGGTTTCCCCTTCTCAGCATTCGGTATTCTTCTGAACATTCTTCCAAACTGTATGTCACACCCTCCCCTCCTCCTTACCAGGAGTCTGCTGCAACTCTGAAGTCTAAGTTTGGGAAGGGACATTTAAAAGCCCCAACCTGATGCATGAATTGTTTGTATGAAAGGCAGTCAGCAGACTCTGTTAAATATTTACTGTGATGGACAGCTTACTACCTCCTCAGGAAACTAGATCTAACACAGAGAGGTGGAATCCTTCAAAAACTTTTTTTTATTAGGTCAAAATCTGCCCCCTTGATGGTACCTCCCTATGAAGGTACTAGTTCTCTCCTCCAGGGCTACAAAAAATAACAACAACAGCAACAAACAATCTAATCGGAGACAATGAGAGCCTCAAAATAATTGAAGATGGTCTTGGATTATAACCGTGGAATAAAATAGGAATCTATAAGTCTGTACTGATAGGTAGATAAATAGATACATCAGTAGAGCAGAGAGGGCTCCACTGTACAGGAGAACGCTGACTGGTCAATGTAAAGGGAGTTGCAACCTTGATGGTAAAGATTAGTTAAGGCGAGAAGTACCTATGGATGCTTACAGCGGACTGTTTGCATGGTGTCAGAGTGTCTCTTCACTGATTGCTTATTAGTTCCCAGGGGAAATATAGTAACCACACAGGGGAGAATCTAGGTGATTAAAATTGCATTACTGGTGAGGGACAGATGGCTGTCATGTGCTTCCTGGTGTCATACCCGAGAGAACACAACATCACTGATGCTGAATTCCAGTCAGGGATGGAAAACCTGGAACGAATCAGGAGGAATCTCAGACAAACCCAAATTGTGGAATATTCTATTAAACACAAAAAACTGGCCTGTATTCTTCCAGAATGTCTGTGCGATGAAAGACAAAGAAAGGCTGAGAGATCGTTCAAGACTAAAGAGACGTGACAACTAAATACATTATGTGGTCCTGGACTGGGGAATCAAATGCTGGCTATAAAGGACATTTTTTTGCATCAATTGACAGAACTGGAACATTGGAATTGTATCAATGCTGAATTTTCTATCTCTAAGATAATATTCTTAGTCTTTGGAAATACATGCTAAGTAGAAGTGGCAAAGGACATGGTCTGTGTAGCCTACATTAAAATGATTCAGGGAAGAAATAGTGTGTCCCTATACAGAGAAAGGGGTTGGGGAATGGGGGGCAATAAGATGAGAATGGATGAAGGAATTCTCTGTACTATTCCTGTAAGTCTTCTATAAGCTTGAAGTTGTTTCGAAATAAAAGGTTAGAAAGAACACATCTAAATGAAGGCCCATCAAAATGTACAGGCAGGGAGAGTGTCCCTTTTACGGGACAGCCTCTTTCTAGACCCAGGGGCAGTACTTGCATCACGGTTGAGGACCTGTGGTGCTATGAGACCTGACCCACGATTGGCGGGGAAGGGGTGATGGTAGGGTGGGGGGATGAGAGGGTGGGAATCGGGGAACTTACCTATAAGCCAAACTTGGAGTCAGCTAGGTGGAGTCAGCCAGGTGAAGCAGCCAGGAAGGGCATTCCTGGTGGAGGACCTGGGGGTGAAACGGCTGGAGCGCAGCGAGCCAGGGGCTCAGCACGGCGCGATCCTGCAGGGCTTCCAGGCACAAGGCAGTGAGTTCTGGGCTTTAGCCTCGGAACAAAGCCAGTGGTTGGAAGAGCTGATTTTCAGGTTGGGGAGTGACATGATCAGATGCGACTTGAAGGAAAACCTTAAGTGCTTGTCTCAGACACTGCTCCCATCTAAATCTTCGTCTATTCCAGACACCCCTGGAGGTGGGCTTCCCAGACCGTGGGATTATGTGGGGCCCGTCGTGTTCCATTGTTGCCCGTTAGGCAGAAGTGGACCTTTGCTGCTTCTTTTCGTGTCCTTCCTTTAGTGACTGAGGGTTGGGTCTCTCTGTGTTCAACCTCTTATTTGTATGATTATCTTCCTGAGGCATGAGCTGCCCAAAGTCACAGTTGCCTGCCAGCCCATTACGGTGCCATCTCCATGAGTTGTTAGAAAGGTTTATGAGGCCAGGATAAACAGCATGAATCAAGAGAGACAGGCTCCCTCCTCCTGCTTACATTGCTGTCACTCAGGGAGGATGCCAGAAGGAGTGAGGGAAGGGGCGAAGGGGCGGGAGAAATGGAAGAAAGAGGAGAGAGAAAAGGAGGGAAACAGGATGAACAAAGAAGATCGGAGAGGAGGAAGCCAGGATAGAGAGGAAGACATTTCCTGTTAGAGGTGAAGAGAGCTGATAGCTTATTTTTCATCACCCTTTGGGCTACCTTTGAGCACAACCAGGAAATTCAAACACACAAGAGTGTACCTTCTTTCCCTTGATGACCTATGACCATTGCATGACCTTGGGTAAGTCGTCTGCCTGTCTGGGCAGCCTGTTTCTCTCTCTTCCCAGGGGCAGGGCTGCCAGTCGCCCTGTGCACATGCACGGATGCCGTGGCTGGAAGCATGGGCTGGGGAAATGCTCTGAACTTATCAGAGGAGGTCTTTGGAAAGGTCATGAGCTGATGCCACTCTTCTTATTTAAAAAGTGCACTAGTGCACCCTGGCCGGTTTGGCTCAGCAGTTAGGGCATTGGCCTGCAGACCAGAGAGTCCTGGGTTTGGTTCCCGCTAAGGGCATGTACCTCGTTTGCAGTTTGTCCCCGGCCTGGTTGGGGTCGTGTGGGTGGCAACCACTCAATGTGTCTCTCTCACATTGATGTTTCTCTCTGTCTCTTCCTCCCTCTCTCCCTCCCACTCTATCTGAAGATAAATGCAAAAATGTCCTCAGATGAGGATTAAAATAAAAATAAAAATAAATAAATAAATAAAAAGTGCACTAGTGCTTTCCACTTACTAACTTGTTACCTTGTGTGCAATAAGTTACTGCATTAATGGGCTAAGAATGTATTGAACACACTGGAATAAATGAGTTACCATTGACACTTAGGGGTGCTCATTGTAATCACAGTTGAGGACTTTGGGGACAAATGCCTTTGCATCTGGTTATCCGCTTGGGGGCTGCAGCCAAAGACCCTCTATAAGACTTCATGAATTTGGCTCTGAAGACCAAGCCCTTCTTCCTTCTTACTAGCAGAATCAGAACTGCTATTATCACTGTGAGTGTTTACGACAACCATGGCATACCAGAATTTAAAGACGTATTTAAATTACATGAAATTGGAAACTAAGGGGTCCAAGACTCACCTTGCATTTTTATTAAGCGTTTATTTTGAGTTTGGGCTGCGTCGTTTGATTGATCTCTTCCCATGTTTCCTTCAGCATGGTCATCGATAGGCTCCACTCCACTGGTTTATTTTGAATGTTGTAAACGGCAGGACTAGGCTTCTGGGAGTTGTGATCATTTGGATTCAAGGAGCACCTGACTATGGTTTAGGTGACAGACCGTGAACAGGAATTAGAGGAGTAATTAGACCAAGCCATTGGTTTTATTTATCCAGAGGGTATATAAAGAATCTTTAAAATGATTTCTTAGATCACAGTTATCCACCCTTCACTTTAATGAACACTAATGACCTAATGCTGAACTAGGCATTGATCAGAATCCAATGACTTATGACTTTAGCCATCATGGTTATCCAGCTGTAAGATACCTTGAGTGTCATCGACACCCAGAAGCCACAGTTTATTCTCCAATGCAGTGTATCAAAACCCAAGGTCAGAGTGCAGGCTTGCCATGGATGAAGGAGTGCCATTCATCAAGGTCACTTTTTAAATCTTCAATATGTACATCTGTATTTACAAGCGAAAGGACGAAACAGGCAGTAGCACTTGGAATTCTTTGAAATGGTCAGAGTGCTCATTCCTGAGTTCCACTCACAAACACTTACTGAGTGGTCGCTGTGTGCCAGGGGCTGTCCTCAACTCTGTTCCAGTAGAAGTCCTTGTTCTTGCGCGTTTGCATGCTTGTGCTACGTTCTGGCTAACTGTGTTTTCTGGTGAACCAAAGAACAGATATCCATTCATTGAAATCCCATTCACTGGGCGTCTTTTACATGCTTTTAAACGCTTTGGGGCACCTCTTTGGTAGTAGGGAAGCAGGCGATGGGAGAGGCTGTCTATAATGCCTGTCCCACAGTTCTCTTGACAAAACATAATTGGATCTCTGAAGATCTCCCCAGGTGGGTCACAAGCCCACCTTACTTTTCTTTTTTTTTTGAAAGTTTACTTTTGGCAAATTCTAAAGGCAGTGTAGATTAGGTTGTATGTATACCATCCCGAAAGTCTCGTGGTAATTTGATTTTTAAACCATTTCTTGTCACTCGCATTCTTATTTTTCACTTCTCTCTTTAGATAGAAACACTAGAGAAAAAAATAAGCCCAACTGAAGAGATGGCGAGCTGTGTTTATGTTCAGGTGTTCTAAAATCCTAGAGGCTTGGGACCCTTTGATTCTGTTACCCTTTTCAGACAGTTTTTAATGTCTTTTCTCTTCATGGAAGTTTTAAGGCATCATATTCATGAAAATTTGATGTGCTGTATATTATTTTGGAGTTCAGTTTTGCAAGCACTTATGAGCCCTAAGGATATACATGTAAACATGCAATCTACATGCCTGTCGGCTCGCACGGCATAGCTGGGGAGCCAAGAAAAGGAGTTAGTTACACATGAGATGAGTAAGAGCCAAACAGAGGTAGGTGCAGGGTTTTGAGAGACAGAGAACTGAGTGTCCCTTGTCCTCTGGGAGGGGGGGAGGGTGAAAGGGTGTGGAATTGGGCAGGAAGCGTATAAAGGCTTCACAGAGAAGGCAAATCCTTAGTTCTTTACTGTGGAGTCCTGGCTGAGTTTCTGGGCTTAACTCAGATGGAGACACCATAAAATTGTCTTTTATGTATTTTACACTGATGATAAGACTATGTATTGTTGGGTTAATGAGAGCTACCATTTATAGCACACCGTGCGTGCTAGGCACTATGCTAAGCATTTTACTGGCATCATGTAATCTATTTCTCATCGCTCCTCCTGTGAAGTAGGAAGTATTAGCTGCATCTCATAGACGTGGAAACTTTAGCCCAGAGAGGTTCAGTGACATGGCCAAGGTCACACAGCTGAGAAGCTGTGGAGCTGGGATTCAAACTGGGACACCTGTGCTCCCAGAGCCAGAGTCTTGACCTCTATAGTTCTGCCTTTTCTGTGCAGCTGCATTTGCAAACTCAGGCCCTCCACAGGCTCCTTGGGCTGGTCTTGCAGGGGTCCTCCACTTCACCATGGAGGCTGGCCTTCCTTCCCTGTCACTGGGATTTGATTTCCAGTCAATTCAGCGCACGCTCTTTCTTTCACTTCTCTTAGTAGGTAAGAGCTATCGTGACTTCAGGAGCATCCCAGATCTAATTTGGACTTACTGTGTGGCCTTGGGCGAGCCATTTTTAAGTCTCTCTCTCTCTCATTTTCTCTGTTTGCCACCACTTGGGCATAAGATTATCAGTAATCCTATTAGTCTAAAGCAATGTTTGTATTTCTGGCTAAAGATGGGGTGAAACGTTATCATCTGTAGCTTTTGTGCCCTGGAGCTGAGTCGTAGCTGGACTGATCCGCTCTGAAGCAGCCCATCTTTTGTGGGGGGGTTGCATTTGCCTGTCTGAGAGCCTAAAGACAGCCACAGCTCGGCCTGTTCCTCAGTGTTCAGCGTTTCCACGGTGCCCCAACACTGCAAGACTGTCGTCAATGCAGTTGTCTCTGCCTTAGATGACGACGACCTTGCCCCAGCTGTCCCTGGAGGATGGCGACGCGATGAGTAAGTCCTAAGGCTTGCTAGATGCGGCTCAGTATTTCACATGCCTGTGCTGATTGGACAAACCCCAGTCTGGGCCTTAGGACTTGGTTGGCCTCAAGGGTCCTGAACATCACGACTCAAAGTGTCTGTGGTGGTGATTTGTTTTTCTAACTTGTGTTTCCTTTTTCAGCAAATGAAAAGATTGAAGACATCAATGGCTGTCCGAAGAACAGATCGCAGATGGTAAGTGGTACAGGGGTAGAGGGTGTCTGTGTGATCTGAGCCCTGCCTCTGACTGATACTGACCATCTTGAAAACATTCGCACCGTAAGCTTTACTCTAGGGGATTATGTTAATAAACTGAGCCATTTCCAAGTAGCCACGGTCTGCTCTTCTGACGTTTGTTGGCATTTACTGAGAAATGGCTGTGATTTTTATGTAGATGGTGAGGCAGTGAGAGTGAAACACGGTGCTTGCCCTTAGAAACAAACGATGCAGAACTGGCCACAGACATGCACTCGCTTGGAGCTTGGACTGTTATGACTCGCTCTGCTCTCTCGAAGACCCTCAACGATTTCTGCTAGTGTATGGAGCCGAGGCGCCGCTCAGAAATGGGGGCGTGTGGTCTGACTTCCTGGAAAGGTTAGAATGATGTGAAACCAGAACTGTGGCAGGAAGTGGGAAATGAATTACATCCAGATCATTCTCACAGAACCTTGACAAATGATATCCCTCTGCTGTGATGTGCTCGCTTAAGCTCTGGTATTAAAGCTTTTTTTTTTTTTTAAAGAATCTTTTCAAATCTATTCTTTGCTTGTTGCATGTTCTGCACACAACCTTTGAATTAAAATTCATGATCACTGTTGAGCTGAGAAAACATTACATTGTGATGCTCTGAGTGTTTAGCTTTTCCCTTCAAAATGCTTTCCAACATGGATAGTTACACAGAGAATGTGTATTATCAGAGTCTGTTAAGCCGATGCTAATACCTGTTTAAAATATGAAGGTAGCAACTGAAGGACAACCTTGTTTTCCTGGACATTAATTTGCTTCCAGAAATCTAGAAAAAAAAGGGATAATTTGTTTTTCTAACCTCACTTCAGTTGAGTAGGCACAATTTGATAGTCTCATTCCAGAATGCACCAAAGTGATTGGCATTCCTTGGGCGTACTGTCTAATTTTCTGAATTGTTTGTTATCCCAGTGAGTTGGACAGATAGCCTTTTCAGCCAACTTTTTTTCATGCACACAACTTTTTGTTATAAAGAGGGTGAGTGTGTGTGTGTGTGTGTGTGTGTGCATGCTGGGGGAAGTCATTTTTCAGTGTACATTCTGAAACAAGTTTCTCTGTTTCACTGGTCCACTGGAGATTTCTCCTTTTTGTTTGATCCAGAGAGCAACCCCTCCTTACACAGAAAGTCCCCATGCAGACATCTCATGGCTGCTTTGACTTTGGGAAAAGCTTGGCTGCTATTTTTGCTCGAGCTCCTGCAGCTGTCTAGTGTATTAATAATTAAGAAAATTTGGACGATAGAAGACTTAATTTTAGTGCAAGCATTTTACACATGCAGTCATATCTTCACATGAAAGAGAGGCATATTCCTCCTGGGATGGACAGCAGCACACTTGTCCTAGCCCGTGCTGACGCACACGGAGACTGCCGTCGGAAGGCAGTGAACCTTTCATTCTCGTTGGAACATTTGCATTCTCTGCACCTTCTGTTGGAGGTGTCGTCTGTTGTCAAAGTCGACTTTCAGACTTATAAAATAAGATTCTCACCTCGGGTTCTTCTGTGCAAATCCAGCTCTGCATGTAAACATCTTGTTTATAAACGCTACCATAGTGCCAGTGAAGTTTTGTGGTTTCTCCATAACTCTTTCAGCTGGGAAGTAAGTACTGTTTGTTTGTGTGTTTTTTTCTTATGGACTTTTTTTTTTTTTTTTTTTTTTTTTAGAACACAAGGATGTAAAAATCCCATTATTGCCTGTGGTAATTAGTTCCAGCTCAGGGGCAGGGAGGCAGACATGGTCTGGTGGAGCGTGTAGCGGAGAAGGGTTCAGCTACAGGATGCGAGAGCAGCAAGATGTAGGAACTCCGCCACAGCCATTCCACTCTGTAGGAAATGAGAAAGACGATGATAAGGACAACAGGGCCGTGTCCTTTCCCCTAGATTACAAAACACTGACAAATTCATAGGGCAGAACTGGCCTGGGGCACACGGGAAGTTGTTATAGACAAGCCCGGTGTTGTTCTGGCTAATCGGACGTGTGTGTGTGTGTGTGTGTGTGTGTGTGTGTGTGTGTGTGTGTGAGCATGTGACCGAGCATACAGAGTGAAGCATTTCTGCTCAGAGGAAGCATACTTTGAGAATATAGCGTCATGGATGGGCCACCATTTCTCAATTCCTGGGTTAACTTCCTAATTAGTCCTTACTCAGGGTGGCTAATGATAGAGATTGTTGCTGTTTGCTGAATATTGCTTGTTTGGCCAAGACCAGAAGAGATGGTATGTGGAGAGCATTGTGTTGATAAAAGGAAAATAACACGCAATGAGCTGAGAACGTAGGGAGTGTACCTGTTGGGAGGGTAACTGTCAGTCCCTTGCAAATAATCAGCATGGAGTAAATGTGTTCACTCCCTAAGAAAATAGAGCATCTTCGGGGCCTTCAGTAATGGAGCCAAAGAAAAGCAATTTTGTTTCAGAGCAGGAGGAATGGGTGTTATTCCAACTTCTAGGGGCAAATTCATTTCATCAGCTTATCGGTGGGTAGGAACATGAGCTTTGCTTTTTTGGGTAGGAGGTACAAGCCCTTCACCTCTTCCTCCCACCTCTCACTGCCCCTCCTCCTCCTGACCCCCCGGAGCTCCATCCCCTGCTCTGACTCCTGTGCTCCGGGCTCTGCTTCCAGTCCTGCTCTCCTCCCAGAGGACGGGGAGGTGACAGCAGACACTTGTGGCATATGGACTGGAGAGAATTCCGGGAGCGCTGGTGCAGAAGCTCGGGCGTGGCATTGCATGCCTTTAGCCAGTCAGTCAGCAAACACGCACAGAGTGCCCACTAATGCCAGGCACTGAGCTAGGCCAAGTGAATACCCCAGGTGAACCACATGGGCTTCCTGCCCTGAAGGAACTCAGGGCTGAGTAGGCAGGAGACCAGAGAACAAGGAGAATAGCAGAACAGTGCAGCTGCTCCCATGGACACCTGTGCAGGGCCCCGTGGGGCCCATTCCACCGTGGGCAAGGGGGGAGGGTTAGAATAACTTCTAAGGGGTGAGTGTTGAAAGGCAAGAGGGCTCCCCACAGGGGAGTGATGGGTGGACGAGGATTCCCATTTGTGGAGAATCTGTTTGCCTGAGGATGTCACGGACTCTGCTGAGGAAGGTTTTGCAATATGTGTTCATCGATCTTCCCCAAGTGATGTCAGCTGTGTCTGGTGAGATTCTTCCAGCCTCTCAGCAACATCAACCCTTTGCCCTGTTGGGCCCATGGTGAAGGCTGAAGCATGAAAGAGCCCAGAGGACGGCAGACCCCACAGGCACGGGGGTCTTTTCAGACCTGGAACAAGTGTTCTGCGTTCATCATCACTGCTCAGATTGCCACAGCTCACAGAGAAACCTCCCCTGCACCCTGGAGCGAAGATCCCTAAAGGAAAACAACCATGGTCCTCAACTCCTGGGGATGGAAGTCGAACCACAGGATCTGGAAAATGAAAATGCTACGGGGTGGGGAACGGTCGTTAATATTTTTAACGTCAGCACTGATGTGCTTGCACACTGCGTTCAGGTTTGCACACGACTTTACACTCATGGGCCCGCTGGATCCTCCGATTCCGCTGTGGCCGGCGTGGCGCTCCCCACTGTGGGGTGAGGAGAGATGGGAATCCGGGTAGTGGAGGGCTGTCCCCAGGGAGAGGCAGAGCTAGGACCATCGGCATCTGTAACTCTCGGGCCTCGTAAAATAGGACTGTGACCCTGACCTCGAGGCAGAGGCACGGCAGGGACTTCCCTTTCCCTGGCAAGCTTGGTCTCAGTGCATGCTGGAGTCCTTTGCCCTGTTCCAGTCTGACCTAAATGCTTTGGGGGCCAAATCCTTAGAGTGCTGTAGAAACAACACTCCCGTCTCCCTCTCCAAATCAGTCCACTTGGCCCTTAAATAAGTGTGTGTGTGCGTCAGAGCTGGTTAAATGTTTTGTCTGTTTGGCGTTGCCACGGCAACCTTGGGGCATCTTTTTGGCTTTCAAGTGGTGTGTTCAGCAGAGTTATGTGTTCGTTTGGAAGGAGAAACATTGCTTGGAGCTTAGCCAGCCGGCCCTGGGGCGGCCCCTGCCTTATTCCTTGAACCCACGGAGCTCTAAGGCATTGGTTCACGTTGGCGCTTAGGGCTGGTCACTGGGGGGTGGTTTTCTTTTTAAATCATTATTATTTTAAGTGGCTCGGCTTTCTGCGGTTGACTAGGAGAGGTGCAATGTTAGCAAGGCCTGCAGGCCCTTTCAGTGGAAAGCCCCGGGCCTGTGTTCCCCTCTGGCTGGCTGGTCGCAGGTCTGGGGTCATCTGGGGCCTCCCGGCACTGCCCATCAGCTGCCTCCTGGGCTCTCAGGGGTCCTCCTGCCTTCTGCTCTCAGTGCACCCAGACTGGGGGCCGGCCTGGGCCTGAGAATCAGACAGGCCAAGTTTGAGTTCCTTCTCTGCTAGTCTGTGGCCTTGAGCTAATTGTTTAATTTTTGAAGCCCCTGTCTCCTGTTCTATAAAGTGGGATTGATAATAATGCATACCTCATAAGGTTCTTCTGAGGACAAAGAGGCAGTGCAAGTGATAATAATGGGTAATAATAATTACAACAATCGAGTACAACTAAAGCCTGTAGTGTTTGCTTTGTGACAGGTGCCATGCTAAGTGCTTGACAAATACCCTCTTAGCTCATCCTCCCAGCAGCCCTTTGAGGTAAGTGACCTTATTGTCCCTGCTCTCCTAGCATCTGGCCAGCACTCAGTACATGGCAGTTTCCATGGTAATGATGGTTCGTTAGTCCTAGTAGTTATTTGTGTATTTGGGAACATGGAACCTTTTGAAAATTGGAGAAGAGTTACCAGCCCTCTCCTCCGCAGGTGGCGCATACCCCAGAACTTTGCACACAGCCTGAGCAGATCATGGGTTCCAGAGGCCAGCCCATGTGTCCCCTGGGGCTCCATAGACCCCCCAAGTTCAGGGCTCCTGCTGCTGAGGGCACAGCTCCGCTCCTCACCCTGTCCTTTCAGGGGCTCCTGTGGAAAATGCCAGCACCTGAGTTCTCAAGACAATAGGAGTTTGCACCTAGACACAGAGAAGGACAGGGCTGTGGTTCACAAACTTTTATCCTGTGAGCAGGATACCCTCCCCCTGAATAAAAGCATTTGTGGAGCCCCATCTGTGAAAGTGATGAGTGCTGATTTGCTGTTTTCAGTAGGGGTACGTGGCCCAGGGCAGGGCCATCTTAGCCCCTCCCTTCCCCTCCCCTCCCCTCCCCACTGTCGCAGATGCCCTCAAAGCCCTTCAGAAGACCAGCACCTGGGAAGACACAATGTGATGAAGCCTAGAAAGAGCACGGTGCACCAGCCCTCAGACCTGGGCGTCGGGTCCCAGCGCTGCTCCTGGATCCAGTCCTCCTCTCTCTGGTCCTAAGTCTCCTCTGTGAAAGACAGGCTAGGTCTTCCTTTCCGCCTCTGACCTCTGGGCGCTGCAAGGCCTCACGGCCAAGAGCACGTGCTCCTGCCCGGCCGCTTGTGACCTGGGGCATGTTCCTCGGGGTCTCCGGAGACCAGCGTCTACAGCAGGAATGTAACGGTGCCTGCCTCGAGGGGCTGCTGTACGGCTTACGGGAGGTAACCTCTGCGAAGTCACAAAGCTCTTGACGGGAGGATGACTTTTCAAGATACCTAGGTATTTTCAAAGAAATCGACATTTCAAGAATGATCAGCTTCGCCCTGGCCGGTTTGGCTCAGTGGTTAGAGCGTCGGCCTGCGGTCCAGAGAGACCCGGGTTCGGTTCCCGCTAAGGGCACGTACCTCGGTTGCAGTTTGTCCCCGGCCTCTGGTTGGGTCGTGTGGGTGGCAGCCACTCGATGTGTCCCTTTCACGTCGATGTTTCTCCCTCTCTCTCCCTCCCACTCTATCTGAACAAAAAATGGAAAAGTGTCCTCGGGTGAGGATTGAAAAAAAAAAAAAGAATGATCGGCTTCACCTTTGGGTGGGGGCTTATTAGACACTGTGGCCCTGGATAATCCATTTGTCCTCTCAGCACCTCTTCCCTCCCTGACCCCCTGGGACTGTGGGAAATGAGCATGCCTCGCAGGGCCACTGTAGGGTTTCCACGAGAGAACTTACGTTTGCTGAGCCCTCACAATGCACAGAACATGTTAAGAGCTTTACCTAATTATTACAGTTATTTCCCAAAGCAATCCTGTGATGTAGATGCAATTATTATCTCTATTTTGCACGTGGAGACTGGGGCTTTAAAAGCTCATTTTTTGGCCCAGATTACTCACCTAGGAGGCAGAGTTGGAGCTCGAACCCAAGTCTGTCTGGCTCAAGCGGATGTGGTGTTTCCTTGTGTGACAGAGAAAGGGTGGAATAAGAATAGTCTTCACCTCACCAATCCCTGTTCTTCTTTTTCATTTGTGGATACAGCAGAATCAGCTGGGTTTAGCTGGGAGTTAGCAAGAAGGGGGGACATTGATCATTCTGGAGAGTGCCTGAGTTGACCTGTTGGTGGGAACTCAGGAAAAGGGGGCCCTTACAAAAAGCAGCCTCTTGAGATGGCCTTGAAAAGGCCGGCACCAGGTACTTCGGACTGTTCGCAGCGCCTCCTGGGCCAAGCGAAGGCCATCTGCAACAGGATCCGATTTCTAGGCCCAGTGACCTTGAGCCCTCCCAGCAGCTGCCAGAGAGCCGGCCACATGCCTGGGGAGTGTCTGAGATCCTTGGGCAGCTGAGGTGCTTCTGCCCTGGGCCCCTGGGCCTATTTTTACACCATCCTAAGGACGCACATATGTTACAGATCCAAGAAGGCATGAAGAGAAGTCCACAGGCCTCTTTGAATTTAAAGCGAAGTGGAAAGTGCCCAGGGCCCAGATCAGCAGGAAGCATCCACTCCTCTACTCAAGGTGGGACATCCACTGTCACTGCCATTCGAAGACAGGGACAACCGCCACGCCTGTCTCTGCCTTTCTGGTCCCAGCTCTGCTCAACACCATCATTGGATCCCCGTTTGCTTCTCCAAAGGCTGAGTATGCAAGAGAGGGAAGGGCCTTTGTGATCCAGTGACCCTCACCTCTTGCCACTTGGCTACTCAGTTTCTGTACCCCAGACATACTAGAACTTGGGGTGCCCCAAGGAAGCCATGTGCGCTCATGCCTGTGTACTCTGCTGCTTGCTGTCCAGTCTGCTGGGGAGACCTTACGATTGTGCCACCTGGGTATTATAACCTTTATATTCAGGTCAGTTGTTACTTCACGTAGTTGAGATAATTAGGTGCCTGTTGTGTTGTGTCTCCCAGTGTCCTTTGCCTGCATTTCTCATAGCACACTCTCTTGTGATTGTCTGTTGACTTACATTCTTGAAGGAGATACCAGGTCTTTCACCTGGGTATCCTGAGTCAGCACCTATGACTTGCATGACTGGCATATAGTAGTATTGAATGCATATTGGATGGATGGATGGATGGATGGATGGATGGATGGATGGATGGATAGAAAGACCAAGGAGGTGGGTGGCTTGGACGTGGCCCTGTGGCTAGAAGACTGGAACATACCATTGTTTTCATATCATTCCCTGTAGCAGTGATTTGAGCTCTGGATATTAACTCGGTAGTTCTGGGATTTAAGCAATGGGTACTTGGCCCTATTCTGAAAGTATCTTCCCTTCTATTAATTCCTTTCTTCCTTGGTTTATCCAGAGGGCCCAAATAGGACATTGCAGTTTAATTTCTAGTTTATTGGTTTCTTTTGTGTTGCTTGAGGTAAGTAAGCACGTTTAGGCATCTTTATAACTACCAGAAATTAATATTGGTAATAAAAATGGTAAGGCACTAAGTGCTTTACATGTTTTAACTCATTTTATTCTCATAACAACCCTATGGAATGAGAAATATATTTTGTTCATTCCATTAAAGGGTATGGAGAACTTAGACCCTGATGCCTTCGCTCTGCTCTGCTGGGGACCAGCTGTGAGTCATGTTAAAAAAACACCTTATCCTTTTCCCTCATGCTGTAGAGCCTAAGATCATTGCCTTTGTCCCCGGCTCTGTCCGTGGTTTTATAGAATAATAATAGCAAACACTTATCGTATGCACTTATAGCTAGGCACTGTTTTAGACATGTTACCTGCATTAACTGGTTTTATCTTTATAAAACCATTATCACTCCCATTTCACAGATGAGGGACTAAAGCAGAGAGAGGTTGAGTAACTTGCCTGGGGTCACACAGCTAATAAGTGACAAGCTAGTGTTTGAACCCCAGAAGCCTGGCTCTAGAGTCCATTCCCTTCACTGTTATGCTATTCTATATACAAGGAAATTGACTGAAGAAGGGAAAAACATTGACTGTGATGTGGGGGTGCACAAATTACATTTGTTATACCAGCCCCTCATATCGGTATGGGCCGAGCCTTGGGAGGAGTCATGACATCATGGGAAGGAGATTTGGGAGGAAGAATAATCGTGGACTCTGGAATCGGGCGGAGCTGCGTCTCACATACTGGGTGTATGTGCTGAGCAAGTGACTGCATCTCTGAGTCTTTTCCCTAGCTGTAAGAAGGGGTTGATGGAAGCTGCCTCCTAGGGTTGTTGGAATGATGGATGAGAGATGGCGTAAAAAGCACCTGGCATCATCCTTGCTCACGATGAGTGTCCTTTCCATGGTTGTTCCCTTCCCCGCTTACAATAACCGTTGACTTGTGCATTAGAAGGTTTTCAGTGGGGTAGGCCAAACAATGTGCTGTACCCCTAGATGTTCACCTCCTAATCCCTACCCCTGTGAATACTGTTTACATGATAGCAGACTTTGCAGGTGTAATTAAGGATTTTGAGATGAGAAGATCATGCTTGATTATCTGGGTGGGCCCAGTGTGATCACAAAGAGAGCAAACGTGATTATGGAAGCAGAGCAGAGAGAGACTGGACGGATGCTATTCGGCTGGCTTTGAAGATAGAGAAAGGGACCACGAGCCTAGGATGCAGGTGGCCTCTGGAAGCATTCCCTGGAGCCTCCAGAAGGGATGCAGCCTGCCAACTCCTTGAGATGGCCCAGGGAAACTGTGGACCTCTGACCTCCAGAACTGTAAGATAATAAATGTATGTTGTTGTAAGCCACTAAGTTTGTGGTATTTTGTTACAGCGGCAGCAGGAAACTCATACGCTCTGGGATTCAAGCAAAGTAACTCTCACTGTATTAGACGGTAACTATCTGGGTTTACAGCAGAGGCTCATCTTGCTTCTGGGAGGCCCTTGGAGTTCTGAACTGACTGCAGGTGATCTCCATTGTTAGAACTCTTCAGAAAGGAGTTTCCTGTATCTGTACGTTCAAAGTGGGTCACGGCAGGGCAGCGGGAGGGCGGAGGCCCACATTTAGTTTCCAGCGTTGCCAGTATTGTAGGCCACTGAGCTGTCATGTGGGTGGCAGGTGCCCTTTCACCTGGAAATCAAGTGAGTACAGGACATGCCTGACCTCTTTAATGTGAATGTGAACTCACAAGTAGGGACTGTGTTTCCTAAGAATGTGTGTTTGTCTTATAATTAATATGACATGTGAGCAAAAATGGTGAGGTGTGTATCATATCTTATATACTATTTAATAATATCAAAGTTCTGTAATACACATAAATGGCTTTTTCATCTCTTTTAGTTCAATAAAATGTGCATATTCCCAGCACCTGGTGCTAGATCCATGGGAAGTGCTCAGCCAATGCTTCTTGGATGAATGAGCTAAACAGTTAACGGTCCAACCATCCAAGAGCCTCCTAGAGAGGGCGGGTGATGTTACATATAAAGTTCTAATGTCAAATACACTATGAACTTTTTAAATGCTTTAGAGAAACTTGAGTCATCCTAAACCAAGAAATACTCTCAAGTCCAGTCTCTTCTCTCACAATTATATATTTTAAGTTGGTCACAAAGGTTTAGGGAAAAGACACCAAAACAGCATTATTTTCATTAATAAGTGAAGTCGTGTTGGGTTTGGCAAAGCCTCCTCCAGCTATGCGTTAGTGGGCATGAAAAACCAATTGCTGGGTCCCACCTGATTCAGTAGCCTGGGGAGGAGCCGGAGAATTTGCATTTTTAACAAACTCTCCGGTGATGCTGATGCTGCTGGTCTGGTGACCACATTTTGCTAATATTGCCTTAGAGCCAAGTAAAAAAAGCCTTTTTTGAGATATGCCTGTGCAAACATGCATTTAAACTTGTGTTAGTTTGCCAAGTTGTTTAAAATTCTTTAATTTAACAAGCTCGCTGAAGGGTTCTGTTTAAATTTAACTAAATATTTTGAATGAGCCCGTCAGTTTGCTTTTTTGGAAAGGTTAGGATGCATTAGACATCCTCTTGTCCGAGAACTCGAGGAAGTTCTAAGTTGGCAGGATGTGAATTGCGCGTGTGCCGTGGTCTCAGAGTCTGCACGTGCCTTCCCTACCCCTTTCAGCTCACTTACCCTCTGTGACCCTTGTTTCCCCCATTGACAAACTGAAGCGATAATCCCTTAGCACATTGTACTTCGCTGCCTGTATCCCACTAGACATCCTTGGAAGGTGCGGTCACATCTGTCCATTTGCCCACACCGCCTGGCACCTGGTAGATGCTTGGTGAATGTTTGCTGGAGAAATTCCCAGCACATCTGCCTGGGGCTGAGGTGTTGTGAGTGGCAACGTGGTGCTCAATGAGGTTAAAGAACTTAGCAAATGTGAGCATGGGTGGGGAGGGGAATAGCTGCAAATCTTTTTGAGCTGAAAGGGGAATTGGATGGTGATTTATAACCATTTAGATATATAAGCCATCTGGGCCTCATGCTGGGATCCAACTCCCTGCATATGTCTTCATGGAGTTCTTATGTTTCAGCCTAGCATCAAAGGGGTGTCTTCTATATGTGTGTTTTGTTTTTTTATTTTATTTTATTTTTTCGTGAAACAGAAGTACTGAGGAATTCCTGTTTGCACTTTGTTAAGGCACAGTCAGCCTACAGGGTCTGTGTGCTGGGAACTGGTCAGTGGGTGAATGGGTGAGCCGGTGTCCTCACCTCAACAGGTAGACAATGGTGGCCGACAAGCTTAGTTCAGATCCCGGAAGATTTTTTTAAAACACACACAGAAACTGAACAGATGCCAATAGTTAGATGAAAATCCATATATCTCATAAAAATTGATCTTCGAGTTTTTTAAAGAAAAGATCTGATAACCTGACAACATTGGGTAGTCACTTCCCAGGCAAAAGTTGGTGAAAACTAGGTAGCAGTTGCCCCTGTAGGTAGGTGTAGGGTGTATTTGTCATGCTCCCCACCATTCCCTATTGCCTTATACCCAGCCTGTTTCAGTCATGTGTTACCTGCCTGCGCCCTCCACACATTTGAGGTTTTTCAGCTCCAAACTATTGCAGTCTTATGCATATCATCAGCTTCCTCAGAAATCTTAAGCATTACCTTGGTGGTTGGAAAGATGCCTGTTTGGGGAACATTTTGACTTTGAAATAATACCTATCAGTGTTTATATGGCTTTGAATATTTCCTCCTGCACTTGAAGATTTAAAACACTATAAAAGAACATAAATACCTTCCACAAAACATGTCCAAAAGGACATGGGAAAAGTGACTTCTTCCTCTGTGAAGTGTCCTTTGTCCTTTTGATGTAAAGACTGGATTTGGTTTGGATGGACTGGTTACTTGCCTGGTCGCACTGCTGAAGGACGAGGGCAAGGAGAGTAACCAAGCACCGGTTGTTTTTCTCCTTCAGCATTACTGAAGCTTTTGCTCTTTGCTTGTTAATTCCCCGTGTTTATAACTGTAAACATTTTCCGTGAAGTGTTCAGATCCCAGTTCTGCCCGAAAACAACTGCGGTTTTCGGAAGGCCCTCCGTCCTCCATTTCCCCATCTGGAGAGTGATGGGGAAGGGAGAGGCCATCTACCTTCTCTGGTGGTGAAAAATGAACCGAAATAACAATGTATGGAAAAGAATTTAGCCCAGTGCTTCATGCTTTTTAAGAGTACAAATACTAGTTTCTTGGGAGGCCTCTATAGGGTTTTCAAGAAGGGAATCAGTATACCCATTTTACTGAGAGGAAAACTGAGGCTCAGGGGAGTTAAGTACCTTGCCCCAAAATAGCCAGGAAATCCTGAGAAACCCATGGTCCCCAGAATTCATCTCTGGTCCCATGACATCCTTAATTTCCCTCCCCCCATGAAAATTTCCCAATCACAATGGAAATGGTAACACATAGACATGAATTGGCTTTTCCTCTGAAGTAGATTTGGTGGGTAGGAGGGATTCCCACAGTGGCGTGAACATGGTAGCGGTCGTGTAGAGTTGGATGGGGTGGCAGAACTAAACCCAGATCTTATCTTTCTCACCCTTTCTCCTGAAGGAACAGGAAGGCGAAAGGAGAAAAGCGTGCCACCTGGGTTCCCTTCCCTATTGTAAGGGTGAACTGTTACGTGGAGGTTTGAGATGAATCAACTTGGAATTAAACCTTCCCAGGACCCCACCTGCTCCTCTAAGGGGACCGTGCAGAAAGAAACCCTAACTGAAGCTAAAGCAGAGGGCCTGAGGAAGTTAGCCTGTGGATGGGGGTTTATTTTATTTTATTTTATTTATTTATTTTTTTATCATCACCCAAGGACATTTTTGCATTTATCTTCAGATAGAGCAGGAGGGAGAGAGGGAGGAAGAGAGAGAGAGAAACATTGATGTGAGAGAGACACAACCAGTGGTCGCCACCCACACGACCCCAACCGGAGCCGGGGACAAACTGCAGCCGAGCGAGATACCCTTAATTTCATGGGACCAGAAATTAAGGATGTCATGGGACCAGTTCGGTGCCCTTAGCAGGAACCAAACCCGGGACTCTTCGGTCCGCGGGCCGACGCTCTAACCGCTGAGCCAAACTGGCCAGGGCAGATGGGGTTTTTTTTTTTTTAAGAAATTTTTTTTTAATCGTCACCCAAGGATATGTTTTTATTGATTTTTTTTAAGAGAGAGGAAGGCAGGGAGAGGGAGAAAGAGAGAGGAAGAGTCTTGTGAGACTCTTTTGAGAGAGACTTGCAGAGATTTTCTTCTGAGTTTCAGAATTCACTGATGTTTTGTCTATAAATGGCTGTAAAGTGCTCTATTTTTATAATCACCCAGCAGTTTAATTTTAGCCTTTAGGAGGAGGGTGTCTTCCTAACACATTGATATATAGGTAGAATCACATGAAATAGCCAATATTTATCCATTTTTTACTCACAAAAATTGCTATTTTAATTGGTTCAACTGAATCTTTGACAAAGATGAAAATAGTAACAGAGCTTAGCATTATATGGCAAGTGAAAAGTGTCACTGTTTCTTCACAGGTGCATTAGATATCTTGTAGCCTTGGAAAGCTCAAGGATATCCTGTAATAGAGACCTCCCTGGTCTAGTTTGCCCTCTTCCGCTGGGTTTGACCCTGCCTCTGACATTCTGGCTATGGCAGTACGCAGAGTTGAGAATTATTTTAATATTTGTAACATTCTTAGTTATTTTTAATCTTGTGTAATTTCTGATTGGTTAGCGTGTAGCTCTTTGCCTTGGTCAGAGATTTTAAAATTTGAAACTATTTGCCAAACCTAGTTTCTTGGTGTAAAGTATTTTGTTTACCACTTGCAAAAATCTCCCAAATTATATATTAATGATCACCAGTGGTCTAGAATTTGTGCTCAGCTCTTTAGCCGTACCTACAAACAACCTTTGAGATAAAGGATAGAGGTAATGGCCCTGACTGGTTTGGCTTAGCAGTTAGAGCATCGGCCCGTGGACCAAAGGGTCGCAGGTTTGATTCCCAGTCAAGAGCACGTATCTGGGTTGCACGTTTGATCCCTGGCCCCAGTTGGGGTCCTGCAGGAGGCAACCAATTGATGTGTCTCTCTCACATCGCTGTTTCTCTCTCCCTCCCTTCCTTACTTCCACTCTATCTAAAATACTACTACTAATGATAATAATGGGAAAATATCTATGGGTGAGAATTAACAAAAAATCAATAGAGGTGATGTATGTAAAAAGTCCTAGAATTATGCCAGGTGTATAATAATCACCCACTCATTTGCTAGAACATCAGGAATTAGAGAAGAGAAGGGCAATTTTGAATTATATCTGCGGAAATGACCACGAAGGGTGACATACGCAGGCAGAGGATGACAGAGCAGTTGCCTTCATTCCAGCTGTCACCATATCAGGAGGGCAAAGTCTTACAGGATTCTGAACTGAGTACTGAACTTTTTTTTTTTTATCCTCACTCAAGGACATCTTTTCATTTTTTGTTCAGATAGAGTGGGAGGGAGAGAGAGGAAGAGAGAGAGGGAGAAACATCGACGTGAAAGGGACACATCGAGTGGCTGCCACCCGCACGACCAACCAGGGCCAGGGACAAACTACAACCAAAGTACATGCCCTTAGCGGGAATCGAACCCGGGTCTCTCTGGACCGCAGGCCGACGCTCTAACCGCTGAGCCAAACCGGCCAGGGCTGAGTACTGAACTTTCAAACATCTCTGCTTGGCTTGGCTTTCCTGGTTGTCCATGCTTCCAGGATGTGTCTTGCAGTTCCGTACCTGCTATCCTTGGAATTGCAGGGTTGAAATCCGTGGATAGATGACTCATGAGCAACCCAGAAGGACCAGACATAAGCTACAGACATTAGCAAATGGGCTGAGCCACAAAACTGCACTGCACAGGCTTGTGTGCGGACACTAGTCCCCACGCTGGTGAACACGTCTAGCTCTTGGCCTTCATCTGCAAATGACCCCCTTCCCCTGTTCCTTTATGTGTACTGGTTTTGCAGGTGAAATGATATGTTCTAGTGGTATTTCCAAAACTAAGGAGTGGCTGCACTCCGGAGACTATCAAGGATCTGCTGTTTTGTTTTATTTTGCATTTATATTCTGCTGTCTCTTGAAGACTGTGTGGTGGCTTTTGGGTTTCAGCATGCACAGATGGCAAAGATTCAGAAAGAGCCTGGACCTTCTAAAAAGAGCATAGTGAGTCACCATCAGGCTTTGCAGTAGGTGAGTTGACAGGTGTGAGTTGGCACTGACCATGTTTGTGAGCTATGTTTAGTGCGGTGATACTTGCTTACGGTGTGCCCTGCCCAGGCGGCTGGCTGTCTGCTCCGTTCCATGAGGGAAGGACCACACCGTTTTGTCCCCGCTGTTTCCCCTTCCCCTTGAGCTCGGTCTGCTCGAGACCAATGCTCAGTCATTGTTTTTCAAGCAATGAATGAGGCTACCAAGGTCTAGTTAGTTCCTGGGTGAAATTCTCCAAGTGCCACTCTGTTCCCATTGGTTCAAGAGGCAGCCATGTGTTTGGGGTCCACAAGTCAGGGTTTTCTTGTTAAAGTTGGAATCTGAGTTTGGACACTCCTTTGTAGGTAATGCCAACGTTTTCTGCAAACACACACACACACAGACACACACAAAACATTTCCTTTTAGCAATGTTTCTATTGGTCTAAGGTTATGGTTTCCCATGTAACTTAGAAGAGGACACTCTGACCAGAAAGCCTTTTGGACAATAAGTGCTGATTCCAACAGGGTCAAAATGACTTCTAGCTTTAAGGAACCCATTCCTAGTTCTAGTGTCATATAATTAGCAAGTCTCAGAATGTCACAGCTCCGTAATGATCTTTAATTTTCAGGAGAGGCCCAGGATATCTGGTATTCTGCCTTTATGGATTTGTGTGAGGAAAGAGCATTTTTAAAGGTCTGACTATGTGAACTTCCGGAACTTTGACATATGTCAACCCAAATTTGAGGCTAGAAGCAATTAATAATTTTCCCAGGGTCTCATGGGTAATCTGTAAGGGCACCAGAATCCATGTGGAGGCCAAAGTTCATCTTCTTTCAACAGACACTGCCACCTATTCATTGTGATGGAATACACGTACCGCTGGGAAGAGGTGACCTGCAGGAAGCCAGTAGCAGTTCCTTCTGCCGTGGTGTGAACTAATCAGCGTCTTTTCAAGAGACGGGTTGGCAAGGGGCAGGCACGACATCAGCGATGGAGAGGGCCCGGAGTCCTGGACAGCTGGGCGTGAATGGAAAGCCAGGAGGAGGAAATGAGAGGCAGCCCAAATAAGCTGGTTTCATTCTCTTTTTTCCAGGGTTCCACCCCAGACACAGCTTTGGGCATGTCATGGCCTTAGAACTATTTCCCGGTGACATTCACATCAAAAATGACAACACAGTAACAAAACTGCCAGTTATTGGACACTGTGTTAGCATCACAAATATACCCTCTCATTTAGTGACCACCACTACCCTATGTATTAGATGTTGTAATGCCCATTTTACAGATTAGCCCATTTGCTGAAGATCATAATTTAGTAAATGGCAGAATTAGGATTTAAACCCAGCTTTCTCTTACCCCAGAGCCTGTGTTATGTCCTCTAAATATCACTCCATAGCCCTGTTTACTCCCCTTTAGCGTTAGTGTTTAGCTCCTGACTTGGAGGCCTGGGCTTGAAATAGTCCCTTTTGGGAGTGCTAGGAAGGTAGGGGTCATTACTCTAAAATTGTTAACGGGAAAATGATACTTGCAATGTTACCCTGAATGAATGCACACACAGGCATCGGTTGGGCCTCTCTGACAATGCCGATCCCCAGTGGAGCTTTCTCCTCTTAATGAGTGCCATTTCTAAAGGGGGATACTCCGCAGAGCTCAGCTGTGAGGGTGTATTATGGGAGCCTCCAGAATAAGGACTGACTTCTGCACTGTTAGTTACAACTCCTTTCCCAGGTTTCTCTCTTTGCTTCAAGGGAAAAAAGTGAGAAGTCAGAAAATAATAGGACAATGAAATATTCTAGGCAGTTGGAAAGATAGTCACTGGAGGAATCTGAGATTCTTGTTATCAAGTTTTTCCTCCTCTAAAGAATTTTTCGTATCCATATGGACTTACCCTTTTGCTATAACAGCGGAGAGACTCCTACAAAGTTTTTTTTTTAAAAGAATTCTTGACAACATTGTTGGAAAGCTGAAGTTATAAATGCTATGAAAGATAAGGTGGATAACGTTGCCAAATTGAAGGAGCTGGGCAAGGCTTCAAAGCAGCGAGAAAAGCAGACCGGACAGAGGGACTCAAGCCCCATCCAGTCCGAGTCCCACATTCTTAAGCTTTCTGCTTCAAAGCCACCAAGGGAGCTAGCGCTGACTTGCCGGAAGCTTTGGTGCTCGAATGGCCCAAGCTGGGACAGAAGGTGTGGGACTCCTCCTACTGCTGGACAAAGATGGCTTTAAGCATCAGCTAAGCAAGCGCAGCCTGTGGGGCTAACAAGGGGAGATGATATCAGATATTCCCCCACCTGGAGAATTTGAAACACCACCCTGCATTTCCTTTATTCTGGGGTCCCCTTCTAAGATTACAGCTGTAGTGTTGGACCCACCAGCTCTGTCCTGTGGGGTTGTGCAGCTCCAGGGCTATGCTCTGGCCCGTGAGCTGTGTGACCCTACAATGATGCTGGGGCCCAGCACTGATCTAGGTAGACAAAAAAAAAAAATGAAGCTGAGCAAGTCATGCAGCAAGTGGTGGCCCCCAAGAACGCAGGGGAAAGAGGCAGACAGGACTGGTGAGACGGGCAGTTGGAGGCTTTGCTCAAAGCGCATTTGCCTTTTTGGTTTGGTTTCGTGATTGGATTTTCCCCTTCTTTTCTATAGTATTTATTTTTTGAAAGAACAAGAGGAAGGAGTGTCAGAAAGGTTAGATATGAAACAGACCTTCCAAGTACACATGACCACAGATGCTGACATCCCCTTTCTGTTCCTCCCTGTTTCTCTGCCCAATCCCGATGTCTCTGGAGCCCCACCTCCAGGACACTGCTTGAGCCATCCCTGGCATCCCTGCTGTTGCCATGGCAATGGGGCAGTGACAAGGCTTCCCTAAGAACTGGAAGGACCCCTGCCTTCTCCCCTTCACCACGTCAGCTCCTGGGTGCAGCCCCGGGTGGCCGGCCCTCTGCTCTTGTTCAGTGTCATCTCTATCGCTCTTCCTTGCCCACTGGCCTCCAGCCATTTCGACTTTCTTTTGGTTCCCAAGTGTGGTACATTGCCTGTTGCCTAGAAACTTTCCAGCATTAGGTTTCCTATGATGGATATGTTCTTTTCTTTCCACTCTGGATACCCAGCAAAGTCTCAGCTCAAATTCCCCTCTGTCTACAAATATTCTTGAGCGCCTGTGATGTGTTCCATGCTATTTTAGGTGCTCGGGGCTGCATCAGTGAACAGAACAGACAAAAAGCCCTGTCTTTGTGGACCGACTTGCTATCTCTCCCTTAAAAAATTCTTACCTGGCTCCTGTCCCCCAGGTAGATCAAGCCTTCCGATACATGACAGATGTTACTTGTGCACTGTTTATTGAATGCCAGTTCCCCTACATTAGACTGTCGGATCTATGAAGTAGGGGTTATATCTCTTTCATTCACCACTGTATACCCAGTGCCAGCACATTGTCTGACACCCAGTAGGTGCTCAGTAAATATGGGGGAAGAAATGGATAAATGAATGGATGAACGATGATATTTTTTGTTGGCAAATAGCAACATCGGATACGAGGGGCACACACATCTGGAAGGAAGCTGTCTGTGCTGTCCAGCTCATGAAGAAGCTACACGGAGCTTTCAGCCTCAGTTCTTGCAAGTTCTCACTCCTCTCTGTCAGGTCCGGATCTCCCATTGCCTAGGCTTTCGGCATTTCATGACATTTAAACAATGGCCGTGCCCATGACTGACTTCAGTTCAGCAGCTGTTTGCCTCCCCTCCCAGTTTCATCCTCCCTGGATGGAGATTTCCAAGGGAAGCCCTGGTGAGATGCCCTTAACTCATAAAAACTAGCACCCCACTTTCTCAGTGTACCGGGAGCCCCGCCCCGCCTGGGGCTGCGGTGGTGCCGGTAGGGATGGTCTTCACTTGCATCCATCGTTCTCATGCGCTATGCACTCAGCTACACTGGTATTCAGAGGAAAATGCTGTCATGACAACTGCCACAACAGATGGCGTTTGCTCAGTCTCTAAGCTACCGAGGAGCTCTACAGCAGCGCTTCCGAGGTTTGCGTGTTTGACGTTATCATGAGACCCAGTCCAGCCTTAATCACGGATGAAATGTGAAGTTTTCCATTTGCCTCCCACCCCCTCCCCTTCTCTTTCCAGTTGTTTGGCATGTGTTTTGGTTTCCCTAGCTCTCTGGCCGTCTTGGGTGGAGAGCTACATCTGGGTGTGAGAAAGCACAGCGTACATAGTGCATGGGAGTTGCCCCGCTGGGTGTCAAGTTCAGAGACTGCTGAGAAAGTATTCCGCTGTGGGATGGAGAGCCCGGCTGAGACTGGGAGACAGGCGTCACTGCAGCCTTTGTCTCTTGGGTGTTCATGGACCGCACGGGGTGAGGGCCACATGTGGCACCAGACAAAGGGAAGCCCTGGCAAGTGCATCTCGGTCTTGGTCTAATCCCTGGCTCTACCCCTCATTCATCCAGCATCTTCCTGCTCCCGGGGTCTCTGAGGCACACTGGTCCCACGGTGAGGCTTCCAGCCCCACCCCCTAACACTGTCAACTCCAGGATCTCCATCCCAGAGCCTCCTCACCCTGCCCCCCCTGCACCACTGGAATGTCAAACTTAGCACAGATTTCTCCAGCTAATTTTGGAAAGTAGTTTATATTGGCCACTATGTGTTAATGAACAGCCCTGGTTGTATTTACATACTTTGCTGGTTAAGAGTCTTTTCCTTTGCTCTGCCTCCCAACTTTAACCGGGTCTTCATCTCGTCTCGCACTGCGTGTCTGGATCACGCAGGAGCCTCATTAAAGACGAGCCCGAGGACACCCTTGTGCTGTGATGGGTGCTGATCTCCTGCCGCCGGGCCGTTCCCCTCGCGGGGTTTGATGGCCGTTTGCAGTCTCAGTGGTACACGGAGATGGGTTGTTTACCTGGACGGTGTTTGGAAGAAAACCTGAAGGTGGATTTTAATCACAAGACAGCCTGGATCAAAGAAGCCTTCTCCCCTTCTGATCTCATTCCAAGCGAAGCCAGGGGGTTGGAATCCAGGTCTGACCCTGTTCCGCTTCCCAGCCCCCCGCTCCTCCTGGGGTGCAGATGAAAAGCGCGTGGGTCTGGGCCGCCTTGTCAGGAGTGATTTTTAACCTCAGTGGAACATTATTAAAGAGTGAATTTGAGACTCAGGAATGTTTTTTGAGTTCCTCCTGTGAGCGGAGGATTCACTGTAGAGGGGGAAAAATTCAAGGTGCTTGATGGACTTGTGAATCGTCTTTTAAATGATGACCCGAGTTCTTGCTTTCAGTTGTAACATCTTCGGGGAGTGCGATCTGGCCGTCTGCACATTGCTCTCTGCTTCACCTCTTCAGGAGAAAGCACCTCGGGGGCCATAGCCCCCCCCCTTCACCTCGTGAAGGAAGCTCCTAATGCTTCCCTTGTTGGCATGCTCTGATTCTCCCTGAAATAGATGGAAGTCGGGGGTGGGTGTCCAACGTCTCTGTGGACCCTAAAGAGAAGCATTATTTCACTATGAGCTGCTGGACGGGGAGGAGGACTCTGGACTGCTACCGTCAGGATGGTCGAGCACAGTGCCTGGCACAGAGCAGACATCCGAACAAGTATGTTGACTGGATGAATGATTAAAAAGATCATGACACTCAGGTTATCGATTGTGGCACTATTGATATTTGGATTGGATAATCCTTTGTTGTGGGGCTGTCCAGTGCAGTGTAGTGTGTTCGGCACTAGACACCAGGAGCAATCCCCCTCATTGTGACAACCCAAAAGGTTGCCAGACATTGTCACATGTCCCCTGAAGGACAAAATCCTTGCCCCTTCTCTCCCGCTCTCCTCCGCCCAGTGGAGAACTACCGACCTAAATTATGGAATGCACTGAGAAAAATGACAGGACTTTAAAAAATCAACAGGGGGAAAATATTCTAGATAACCTATTTATAATCATTAATTCCTGTAATAGATTTGAACATTAAGAGAAAGCCCAGCAGATGGCTGAACTGAAGTATACCAAGGTTAGCCATGCAAGAAGAAATTACCACATACTTTAAATGATATTATATGTATTGAGTGCTTCATGAATGGGACAAGTAAATGGTCTTTATGCTGCTTGGAAGGAAATTTCTATAGAATTACAATATGGTAGTAGAGCAACGCTTTTCTTTTTTCCTTCATTGATTTTAGAGAGAGAGGAAGGGAGAGGGAGAGAGAGAAACATCAGTGAGAGAGAGCATCGATTGGCCGCCTCCTGAGTGCCCCCCACTGGGGATCAGGCCCACAACCTGGGCATGTGCCCTGACTGGGAATCAAACCACCGACCTCTTGATGCGTGGGATCGACGCTCAACCACCGAGCCATACCGGCCAGACAAGCAGTGCTTTTCTTGAATACATCGGTGGGTAGCTTTTAACTCAGTGCCATGCCCTGTTGTTGGAAAACGTAACCCGTCAGGCCCCTTTGTGACATGTGCCGGGATAATATCAAGTGTACAGGTTTTGATGTTTGCACTAACAGAGTCAGGAGTGGTCAGCTTTCTCTTTTTCTCATTTTCCACGGGAACATAATTGCCAAAGTACAGGAAGAGACAAGGGGAAGAGAGGAATTTTATAATTTTACCATGATTTAAACACCAGTGCCTCTTTGTGGGGGCGACAAGTCACTCTGAGTTATTTTGGTATATTACCATTGTGCTCAATAGCATAAATAAGGACTGGTAGTTATTTCCTCAAAGTCTGGGTTTTGTAATAGGGTAAAATAGCATTTAAAGGTATAATTTTTATTATACTTATAAATAGAAGCAAACTGCTCCAAAACACCTTCCACAGGGACCTTCCAGCCATGCTCTTTCTTTCTCTCCCCCCACCCTCCCCAACATGGTAGCCCTGGTTGTCACTGTCAGTCATTCTGGGCTGGAGAGAAATGATGTCTGTGGCGGTGGCTGGCATAACCCATAGCATCAGCATTTATTTAGTTTGCAGGAAATTGCATTCTGCCCTTTTCCTTGAGATGAAGAATGTCTCCTTGAAGGCGCGCTGGAGGCTGGGAAAGAGATGGGAACCTCAGCTAAAACACGCAAGGCTGGAGACACCTCAAACTCAGGCTTGGTGGATTCTTCTAAAACGGGCGCCGTTTTATTCAGGTGTCTCAAAGCTTAATTTAAAGCATTTGGAAGATGTGAAGACTGAGTAGGGAAGGAAACTGCTGCTGTGGTGTGGACCCGACCTTCAGGAAGACGGCTGGAAGACTGGAGCGGACTCCACTCAAAGAGCCCTTACTAACGTGTAGACGCTTCACTCGGTGTCTGTTAAGGAGCCGTCAGGATATTGCTTGGGGAGAGGAAAGGAGAATGATCACATGTACACTGTGAAAGACAGTCATTCATTAATTAAAAATAAAATCCATCAGCCCTGGCCAGTCTAGCTCAGCGGTTAGAGCATCGGCCCCAGGACCGTAGAGTCTCTGGTTTGATTCCCGGTCAAGGGCAAGCACCTGGATGGCAGGTTCGATCCCTGGCCCCAGGAGGAGTCGTGCAGGAGACAACCAATCGATGTGTTTCTCTCACAGCGATGTTTTTTCTCTCTCTCTCTCTTTCCCCCTCCCTCCTTTCCACTCTATCTAAAAATCAATGCAAAAATATCATTGGGTGAGGATTAACATAAAAATAAATAAGTAATAAATTCCGTGGGTTAAATGCTTATTTGAGGTCATGAGAATGGTGGTGGTGCCTGGGAAGTCAGGTGGGCGGTGGGCGGTAGTGGAGGCGAGGGGTGATCTCCTGTGTGGAATCCAAAGATCCCCAGGGCCAAGTCAAAAGCCATTTCTTTTACTTCCGGTCGTCACTGACATTAATCAAGCCCAAACATTTTCCTGTAGACCAAAAAATAATTAACCCTGACAACTGAAGTCAAATCAAACCTCTGGGAATGACCTAATTGTCCTTTTGTGAGGGCTGGACGTTGACTTACCCTTGGCCGTGGCATCGGCCCTGGCAAAGGTGGGAGGCCTCCCGGTCTCTGTCAGGTGGGCCCCTTCGTGCCACAGAAAACACAAAGGACAGAGGGGTTCAGTGAGGTCGCAGCCCTCCCTGGCCACCTGCAGTGCCTACCATCCTGAGAATTCTGTGAGTAAACACTACCCAGATTCCTGCTGAAACTCCCATTCACTGTTGGTACATTTGCCTGCCCGCTGCCTTGGTGGCTAGAAATGTCTCCCAGCTGCTGGCAGACGGGTGGGTCTACTAACCTCTCCTGGCAGCTGCTCAAGTTTTCAGGACCGCACTGGTGACAGTGATCAACATAGGAGCTCCAATTCCGCCCTGGTTATTTTTGGCAGCCGTGAGCAATCCAAGGCCTCGGCTTTTGGCTCTGTGCACTTGGGATATTAGGTAACCTTCTCCTGTGCAAGTACAGACAGAGAGCCCCGACCTGCATCCATTCATGTCCTCTGCTTTGCCTTCAATCAATGCTTCAGTGAATGCACATTGAACCCTCGCTCTGACATAGCTCTGTGTTTCTAATTAGAGATGGCTCTGGAGAAGGCTGAACATTTATTGAGTGTGTATTGTTGTGTTGTTTTTTTTCCCTCCTAGATTGAAAACATAGATGCCTGCTTGAATTTCCTGGCAGCTAAGGGAATAAACATTCAGGGGCTGTCTGCGGAAGGTGAGTCAGCGCTCGTCATGAAGCTGCCTTTTCCTCATTAGAAATGCCCACCTGTTTCTTATTGACATGAGTGCCGTTAAGACACGAGATGCTGGTGGGCTCTTCTGGTTTTGTTTTCCTTCTGGTTTTGAGGCATCCCGATGCTTGTCTAGACTTGAGGGTGCCAACTTTTTGACAACCCAAAGAATCACTCTAAGAATGCATATTCAGCCATGCTGGCCACGTCTGCAAGACAGTGAGGCAGGAGTGGAGACAGCTGCTTCTCTCCGAGAAGGGCTCAAACAGGGCTGATTTTATTCACCTGACTAGCTGTTCGGTTAATTATCAAGCCAGGTCTTATCTGTGGGAGAGAGAACACTTAACCCCAGAACATATTTAAACTGTGCGGTTCCCAGGGAGAAATGCCCAATCCTTATCTCTTACTTTTATTAGAAGAAGCAGTACTTTTCCTAGCTTTAAAAAGAAAAGAAAATAATAAAAGCACTTGATGTATTCATGAGATGCTACATTTGGACATCCTGATTCGTTTTTAATTAACTCAGATTTGGTGGCTAATTAGCACATCAGTGCTTGCTGGTGGTTTGCAGTTCAGCTGGGTACTGGTCTGGAGATGGCTGGTCTGAGCCCTCGGCCTCCTCAGGCAGTACCTCGCTCTGGAAACGTCCGCGCTCTCTCCTGTTTGTAAACACAAGCAGCTGCCAGCTCCGGAGCTGCCACAGGCCCGGCATCCTCCCAAACTCATTAGGCTGCACCTGCCTCCACTTTTCCCAGAACAGGTAAAGCAGCTTGGGCTTCAGAGGGCACCACATTTCCCCAGCAAGCTTGGGTTTAGAAAAGATGCCTGTGAGCATCCGCTCCAGGGGCCAGGGTGGGGAGGAGGGGAGCAGTGAGGAAGGAGGCAGTCCAGCAGAGCAGGTAAGTGTGCAAGTGTGCTGAGTTCCGTGCGGGGCCCGCTTCTTGCCTCCGCTCTGCGCGGCAGTGCAAGCTTGCTTCTCCTGGCTGTGTTGGGGGCAGGGCTGGCACGACAGGTGCCTCGTGAGTGTGTCGTGTCTCTGAGTGGGACTGTTGGGATTCCCCCAGTGGGAACTCACATGTGCCAGGCCTGAGCACTGCTTCCAGAGGTCTCTGCAGCAGCTGTTGGGCGGTGAGCCCTGTTCCCAACTCTGAGAGGAGGGTCCTGGGCAGCTTCCCTTGCCCCCAGGGTGTGAGCTCTCCTCCACTGGGTTGAGATCCGGGTGGAAAGACACGCGGCGTGCACATTGCTGGGGTGTGGGATGATTGATGGGTGGTGTTTCCATGGATGGGTAGGGAAATGCAGATTCCCATTCTGGGGGACTATTTCCTCCTGGTGGAGTGTTCCTATGCTGGCCTGTAGGTGGCAGGCACATGCTCCTCCCAGGGTCTGGGAGTGATTGGACCACAGGCCTGTGCCCCTTGGCAGAGCATCAGCAGGGACTTTAGAGTCTTAGCAGAAAGGGCTCTTCGGGATGTGGACCCCTGGCCACTCTGCCACCTATCTACCCATTGCCCTGCCTTCTTCCTGTTCATACACACACACACCACCTGCCTCACCCTCTCTGCACCGTAAAGCATGGAGAATCTACTTGGTAAGTATTTTTTGAATGAATGATACCGGCTGCACTTTTAAGGCCTTTATGTACATCAGCTGCAGCTCTCACAACTGAGGCTGGAGTTTATACTAGGCTGAGTCTACAGATGAGGGTACTTTGGCTTAAAGAGGTTACAGGTGACACCCCTAAGGCCAGTAGCTAGTGAGTGGCAGAGTCAGGATTTGAACCCAGGTCTGGGTGATTTCAGAGCTGATGTTCATGGTGTCTTCTGGGGTAGCAGGTAGATCAAATCTGGGCATGCCATGTGCAGGTGGAAGAAAGCAGAGAAGATTGAGAACTCTTAGCCTCAGAGGGGTGGCGCAGCCCACGGAGGCACAGCCCACGGAGGCACAGCCCACAGAGGCACAGCCCACGGAGGCACATCAGGCAGACACTCAGCTCCCCCTGGCTGGTGTTGGAATGTACCCTGTGAGTCTGGGCATAGAGGGCGTACTTGTAGCCAGTGTGTGTCAGTTATTGGGCTATAACTATGAAGTGGGTTTATGGTATTTCAGGAACTGCCCCCAACTGTTCTGTGTTGATCCCCCATCTTTCCTGCTGAGTCGAGACTCAGTGATATCTTGGCTGAATCTATAAGTCTTCAGTCACGCTCATTATTAGAACAGTTTTATGCTGATACTGATGACTCAGTCTTGTTCCTTTTTAAACTTCACTCTCAAATTCTACTCAGAGCTCTCTCCCCCATCCTCCCAGTGCAAGTGGCTTTGGGAGGTTGAGGGGGATGGGCATGATAATAGGACCTCCTTCCCTTCCCTCGTTCCTGTGCCTGAGCCCCAGCCTCCAGGATCAGGGCAGCACAGGGAAGCAGAATTCGACTGGTGGTACAGTCGCTGTCCTCCCGGGCACTTGCTACTGTCCCGGGTGGGCGTCTCTGTGTGCCCTGCTGACAGGGACTCCTCTCATCTGCTCCCAGGGCCGTGGTGGTCTTTGTGAGATTTGACCAGCTCTTGCAGCTCATTTCAACCGGTAGCGTTCACATCCCATCTCCCTGACCAGGCCACCCTTTGTCCCCACGCCAAGGCGGCCCTGGTAAGGCTGTAGACCTCGGTCGGGTGATCCTTCCATTGTCCATCACAGAACAAGCAGGAATGTGTGGGCTCCGTCTTCCACTTGCAGGAGGTAGAACAGGCCTCCTGTCACCTGCAAGTCCCCACCATACGATCTCTTCAGCTCTTTCCTCTCACTCAGGTGGCCAAGAGGCAGATCTGCCGAGTCTCTGACAAACAGGTGCCCAGCTGGGGACTGGAAGGCCAGCACCCCCCTTGGCGTGGTTCTTTTAGAGCCTCCTTGCCTTTGACTGCACAGCATTCTGGCTCCTGGGTGAGGGAGGAAATACCCTGTCTCTGCGATCATCAAACATCTCCACCCTCCTGTACCCTCAATAACATTCTCTCATCTAGATCTACTTGTATTGATTCGGGGGAAAGTGAGGGATGATGACGATGGTGTTTGCTGGTAAGACTGATCCTGAACTTGTACAGTCTTAAGGGATGGTGACTGGCCCCAACCTTTGTCCAGTCCTTGAACTTATAAAGCAAGGGCACTTGGAGCCTTTTATCCAATAGGCCCTATTCACAATTTCAGAGTTACAGGGATCTCATTTGACATACTGTTAAGTCGTAGGAATAGAAACCATTTATTGAGAACTCACCTTGTATCCGTCACTGAGCTAAAGGCCATCCCATTTTATATCTTTTTGAACGCCCCCAGCAACCTGATGGGGTCAGTAGTCACAGCATCCCAGTTACTCAGGTGAGGAAACCAATCAAAGTGGTTGAGCTCCACGTGGGAGCGGGAGGCCCACAGGTGAGCAGTGGGCAAGCTTCTCACGTCTGCTGTTTCAAAGGCCTGGTGTTTCCTGCCACTCACCGCTACCCACACTTCTAACCACCTGCTTCACTACTAGAAAGCATTATAGTGTTTAAAGAAATAATGTCATTTTAATGCTTTTTATTTTCCTTTTGAAGGCGATTGAGTGCCTTGAGGCTCCTGCTGATGAAAAATAACATCAGCAGTTGGAAAGCCCCATAGGTACATCTCCACCCTTTCCCAGTGACTAAAGCTGGTTTCGGACCCAGAAGGGTGTATGCACCTGTCCTTGAAGCATTTCAGCAGCTCAGGTCCTGCCCCGACCTGCCTGGTGGAGAGCCACAGAGAGCCTTTGTTCCAGGGCGCAGACCGCGGTGCCTGCAGGCAGAGGCTACAGGCCCAGGTGAGCCCTGGGAAGTGCTGCTGGTTTGAGGCACGTCCCCTGGACGAGGCCTCCCTGCCCCCTCCGTGTTCCCACAGGTTAGACCCATCCGTTTGTTCTTGGAGACTTGCCAGAGTCCTGTGAGCTTGGGCCTCGCCCTGCCCTGGGTGATTTTCAAGATCCCTTCAACCCCTCCTCAACCCACACGCCACCTGTCATGACCATCTGCAAACCTGTCCCTGTGAGGAAGTAAGGCCTTTATCCCTGGGAGTTTGAGAACACCTGGCCCAGAGCCCATCTTTCTGCCCTGGAGAAGCGGAGGTCCGGAGCTATGGCTTGTGCTACTTAGTTCACCAAGTGTTTGTGGGCACATTCTGTATGCCAGGTACCGCACTAGGCACCGGGGTGCACAGAGTCAAGTCAGTCATACATAACTAGCCTTAACTCCAATTAATAAGAGAGCTGTGCTAATGGTATGTACAGGGTCCAGTGGTGCCCAAAGAAAGGCAGTAATCAGCTCTGCCTGGGGCAGTCAGGGGGGGCTTCAGAGAGGCAGTGATGTTTCCCCTGGGTTTTACAGGGTGCATAGGCGTTCACCAGACAAAAGGAAGGGAAAGAGAACTCTAGACAGGAGATGGGGCATAGTTAATATAATGGGGACAAAGGACTAGCTCGTTATCAGTCTTGCAGACTGGAGAAACAGAGGCAGGAAGGTCCTTCTAGATGCCTCCAGGAAGGAGTGTATGCTTTTGAAACGAAATCGGTTGCTGATGTGATGAGCTCAGACCTGGGATTTCTGCTCTGATGTCCAGAGACCTAGGTGCTGAGCTTGCTTCTCCTTTCATCCTGAGCCAGAAAGCAGGAAGTCTTTCTGGACCTTTTGTGTAAAAGCAACAGGTGGAGCGTTTCTGAGTTTGGCAGTGCATGTGGGACCATTTCTGCTCCTCACCAGAAGGGGCCCTGCAGGCTCTGCTCCCACCCCCTCCAGCCACTTCCCCAGTGGGCAGAGTCATTGACAGCTTGGTGAGCAGCACACAGAGGGCTGCGAGAGTCAGGTGGAAAGCTACGTGGTGAATGCAGGTCTGCAGGTCGTGGAGAAGGCCCAGCTGCAGGAATAATGCCATGCCGTACAGGGTCCCGAATCAGCTGGGCGAGTCCTACACCACCCACCGTGCTTAAGGCAGTTGAATAGGGATCTGCAACTCTGCAGTTGGAGGCAACCCTCCCTTTGGCTCCAAATCCCGTCTTCCCTACAAAGCAGGTTTCTTTGTGTTAGATTATTCCAATGCTTCTGCCTTTGTAAACCAGGCCTGTGGTTTCTCTCAAATAATGTTGAAAGAAATAACTCTCCTATTTGTTCCACCCTTTGTGCCCACATTCCCTATAGCATCTATGCAGATTAGTGCCAGCTAATGGGAACAAAGAGATCAGTCAGAACCCACAGAAATCGAGTCAAGGCACTCCTGAATTCTGATGGAAACTGGGATCCGGCTGCGTGCTCTGTGCTTCAGGTCGCATGGGGGTGGCCGCACGAAGAGAAAGGAGAGCAGGGTTCCTCTGTCAGTTTGGACACCAGCTGGCCAGTGTCTCCTTGAACAAGCCAACTCTCTCTAGGTCTACATTATTTTCCTTCTCTAGACAGCAAGAGGGTGTGGGTAGCTGATCTGATACAAAACAATCCTCTTTTTCCAAAGCCTTGGGAAATGTCAGGAGGGAAGCATTTCTGTGGGCTGGCAACGTGACCTTTGGTTTCTGACTGCCTGTGGAGCCGGTGTGCCAGGCCTCGTGAAACACAGACAGATGACATTTAGAAATGTGGAAAGAACACAACTCTAGCTATTTTGGGGACTGCCCTTTAATGACCACCCATAGCATAAACTGCGTGGCTTTCAACCCCAAACAGAGCCTTCACCACTCTGGAGTTTTGTGTTCTGAAAAGAAAATGAAACAGTCCAAACGTCCACCAACTGGGGAATGGATACACAAAGTGTGGTATATCCATATAATGGGATAATACTCAGCTATATGAAGAAACTCATGACAAACGCTCTGGCATGGATGAACCTTAAATACATTGTGCTAAGTGAAAGATGCCAGTTGCCCGGCCAGTGTGGCTCAGTGGCTGAGTGTTGACCCATGCACCAAGAGGTCGCCGGTTCGATTCCCAGTCAGGGCACATGCCCAGGTTGTGGGCCCGATCCCTAGTGGGGGGCATGCAGGAGGCAGCCAGTCGATGTTCTCTCATCGATATTTCTATCTCTCTCTCCCTCTCCCTTCTCCTCTCTCTAAAATCAAGAAGAAAAAAATTTTTTAAAGGAAAGATGCCAGTCGTAAAGGACTCCTTATCCCAGGATTCCTTTTATATGAAATGTCCACAAAAGGCAAATCTATCCAATCAGAACACAGATTAGAGGTTGCCTGGGAACAGTGTGGGAGTTGAATGCATATGAGCATGAGGACTCGTTTCAGGATAATGGATATATTTTAAAACTAGAATTTTACTAAATTTACTAAAAATCATGGTACATTTAATTTTATGGATGCTAATTACACCTCAATAAAAAAGCTGTTTAAAAAAAAAAAGCCCAGCCCTGGCCGGTTTGGCTCAGGGGTTAGAGCGTCGGCCCGCGGACCAGAGAGTTCCGGGTTCGGTTCCCGCTAAGGGCACGTACCTCGGTTGCAGTTTGTCCCCGGCCCTGGTTGGGGTCGTGTGGGTGGCAACCAGTCGATGTGTCTCTCTCGCATCGATGTTTCTCTCTCTCTCTCTTCCTCCCTGTCTCCCTCCTGCTCTATCCGAAGATGAATGCAAAAATGTCCTCGGGTGAGGATAAAAAAAAAAAAAAAAAATGTTAAAAATAAAAGCCCTGGCCAGTTTGGCTCAGCGGTTAGAGTGTCGGCCCGCGGACCGGAGAGACCTGGGTTTGGTTCCCGCTAAGGGCACGTACCTCGGTTGCGGTTTGTCCCCGACCCCGGTTGGGGTCGTGTGGGTGGCAGCCAGTCCATGTGTCTCTCTCACATCATGTTTCTCTCTCTTCCTCCCTCTCTCCCTCCCGCTCTATCTGAGGATAAATGCAAACATGTCCTCGGGCGAGGATTAAAAAAAAAAAAAAAAAAAACAACAGAAAGATCACATTGAGTTTTCTCCAATATGAGATTTTTCATGACTGAGTTCCTCCTTGACCCCTGTGACTGGCTCAGAGGAGGTGCAGGGAGAGGGACAGCGGCCCCGGCTTCCCTGAGGAGCCCTGTGGGGGTGCTGAGGCGGCTGCAGGGCGAGGGACTCTATTTTCTGAACCCGAGAGGGGAGTACTGGGCCAGGCAGTGTCTTGGGTGCTTCGCCCTCGTTTTGTCATTTAATCTTCACTTAATTCTCCTAACACCCCAGTGGGAACAGCGCAGCATGCATCTGCCCATTTTAAAGACAAGAACTGAGGCTCCGAGTTGAATCTTGTGAATACTCAGTCTATAAATGAAGGACCACAGGGATTTAAACCCAGGCCTGTCTGGCTCCAAAAACCAGTGACCTCTATAGTTAAAATGTTGCCTCCTAAGAAAAAGTGTGTTTATGGGATCATTGCGCTCTTTGGCAAGTACAAAGATGTTTTAGGAATAATGCAACAAACCATTATGAAGAATAAATGACTTCACGACCACGGCAGGTGGAGACTGTGCCAAGGCTGGCCCCCGGCCCACCCTGGGCTGGGCGGGTAGGTTATGAGGCTGCTGCGTGCATGCCAGCCTTTTACTTCGCACACCCTCTGAGCCCCTGGATGTGCTGATGTGCGAGTTCTCCCTTCTTGGTTTTGCTTGCACGTTTTTTTTTTTAAAAAAAAAGTATTATGGAATATTTGACACATTCCATAATGAAAGAATATTTACAGAAGAAGAAAGAATACTTATATGACCACCAGCTAGCTTACTACAGCATTATCTGGTGTGCCTTTAAATTCACCATGCAGATGAGTATACAAGCAAGCCAAGTTATAGTGTTAGGAGACCAGGCTTTGAGCCAGAGAAACCTAGATTCAGATCCCAGCTCCAGCACTGGTTACCTTGGGAGATCACAAAACCTGCCTGAGCTCTGCTCCCCTTCAGTAAGAGGGATGATAGTACTCATTCCCCAGGTTGTAGGGATTGAATGAGATCGCTCACGGAAAGAGCTTCACCTGGTACATTGCTAATCAGTAGTAGCTCTTGTTATTATAAATGTTATATATAATCTGACAACAATGATAAAAGGCACTAAAAGTCTTACATAGATTTCATCTGTATTACATGATTAGCTCTACTTCCTCCCTCCAGTGAATTTGACTTTGAGGAGGATTTGTCTGTTTTCCCAAGTTCCATGCCAGCTCGGTTGTCTCATCTTGATTCTGTCCCGAACTCCCATCACCATCCAGCTGGGTGACCACGGGTGTGCCAAGTGCACCATCCTGTCCGTGCCTCACATTCTGGGGCCCTGATGCAGTCGTGAGAACACTTAGAAGCCGAACCAGAACCAGCACCAGTGTGTGCTTCACCTTGGGTTTCCTGAGGATGGAGCAGGGAGCAGAGTTGAAGGGTTAATGCTGAACGCTCCATAGAAATGGAGTGTGGGTGGGAAAGGCTTCGCCACCTCCTTGGAACTCTCTGCTCCCTTCATTGCACACAGTGGTTTATAAGCACCCTGGTTTGTCCAGGTCAGTCTGGCTACACTTGTCGTCCTGGTGGAACTAAGAGCCACCCCTTCACTCTCAAAGGTATGTATTAGGGTTTGCCTGATAAATTACAAGGTCACCATAGTAAAAATCCTCGTGTTTAAGGCGTGGAACTGGAGCTAAATGAGAATCTCACACAGGACTCTGGGGCTGCACTCGTCCCATCGTGACCAAGATCGGTAAGGGCAGTCACTGTTCACAGCGTGATTTCCCACATATGCTCTCATTTGCTCTGCAAAGCAATCTCGTGTGATGGGGCGAGCTGAGTCAATGTTGCCATTGGGGCCCAGAGAGATTAAGCGACTTGCCCAGGGTTGCACAGCTAGTAAGTGGTAGAGTACAGACTGGAATTGGTGGCTTAGGTTTTCCAAAAACTGTGCTCCTCTTAGTTTTGACCCGCAATCAGAACCTGCTAGCTCCCAAAGGAGAGTGAAGGCTGGATTCTAGGAGTTTGTCTTGTCAGTTTCTCCAGAGCCTGGAGAGGGGGACGCTCCAACAGGAAGTAACTCAGCCTGGTCTCATCAGCAGCTCTCACCCGGGGCACTGCCAGGCCTGTGTCTGAAAGGACCTCATTCATACCTCTGCCCTTCCACTGGTCCTTGGAGGAAACCCTTGTTCCTCTATCAGCAGCCTCTTCCCCAGTCTGGGGCTAACCCAGGGTTGGGGGGGAGTGTTACCCACAAAGGTGAGGCTTCCCCTCCTCCAACCCCACTCCCTCAGCTGAGGGTCTAAGCAAAGCAGAGGGAGCCCCCAGAGTTTCTCCTGTGTCTCACGCTGGCTGGCCCTGTTACTTCACCCTCGGGGTCAGTGTAGACCCTGGCCGTGCCTCTGGTGTTCAGAGCCCTGCCCACAGGAAGCGATTGCCCGCGTAGACACACCTCGAATCCCTGGCCTCTGCCTGTGAAGGAGTATTTCACAGTTCCAGCTCTTTGTGCATGTCCTGAGGCAAAGGCATTTTAACATCCGAAAAACTCTATCTGGAATAAAAACGTTCTCACCTCTGCTCTGCTCTAGTTTCTTTTAACATAGGAGACTTTTTGCATGAATTCTTTATAGAAGCCAGTCCTATAGCCTGTCTATCCCCACACCCATCCCAAATTGAAGTTATTCATTCAGCGGACGAGAGACACAGAGCCAGGTGTTTGAGGGCAGGGTGATCAGGTAAAGCAGGGCAAGGACTTGGGAATGGGACGGCAGCCACTTGGCACGCTGCAGGTGGCTCGAAGCGTGGCACACGGACTTGGCAGAGCCCCGTGAAGACCGCGCGTTTCCCCCGGCGCTGGGGAGCTCTTCCGTCCCCAGTCGCTGCTCTGCCCCTGGAACAAGCACCGTCTTGCTCGGGACTCCCGCCTTTCGGTCCTGCCCTTACCGAGTTCCTCCCGGCTCTTGCAGACATCCAGTTTCAACTTGCCTCGTTATCCACTCTAATCCCAGCGGGGAGGACAAGCTCATTTCTCCGTGGGTTAGGCCTGGTTTCACTGGACTGAGACACCAGTTACCCAAGTGTTCGGGGAATCTGCCCTGTCCTGGAGGGATGCGGGTCACGGGAGGGCTGAAGCAGCCCGTTGCACCGGAGCAAGGAGGGCCCCTCTCTAACACTCTCTCTGTTGTCCGCAGAAATCAGGAATGGGAACCTCAAGGCCATCCTAGGCCTCTTCTTCAGCCTGTCCCGCTACAAGCAGCAGCAGCAGCAGCCCCCGAAGCAGCACCTCTCCTCGCCGCTGCCGCCGGCTGTGTCCCAGGCGGCCGGGGCCCCCTTCCAGTGCCAGGCTGGCACTCCTCAGCAACAGGTGCCAGCCACTCCCCAAGCCCCGTGCCAGCCTCACCAGCCAGCACCACATCAGCAGTCAAAAGCACAAGCCGAAATGCAGTCCAGGTGGGGGCTCCTTGCCAACTGATAATTCTGTGTTTTCCCTTCACACCGACCAAATTCTAGCCTGTTCTGAACGTGGTGGTGATGCGAGCGGCTTCTGGGCCGAGAACTACTGATGGCTAGTGGGGAGTGAGCATGACCTTGAAACGGAGCGGCCTGTGCCTGGGGTGGTGCGTCCCTTTTAAAGTCAGAATGGCCCACAGCCAAAGCCAATTAGCTGCTCCTGCCTGCAGGCTGGCCGATGACACACACACTCGTGTGCAGTGAGCAGTCCCTAAAATAGACTTCAGGCTTCTTTTGCGTGTTTGCTGGGTGTTCAGAGTGATACGTGTGAATACATTTTACTTCTTGGAGGCCAGAGTTCTCCTCCAGCAGATAGCTCTGCTTTGCCGGAAGAGAAATGTCAAGAATGAAGAAGAAAGATGGCGAGTGGTCCTTAGCAAGCCGCCGCTTTCCCGGACAAGGCCAGCATCCCCCGCTGGGAGCAGTTTCCGTGTCAGGTGCTGGGTTTCGTCGACCTTAGGGTGTTGGCAGGTGTGATGGCTATGGCCTTCTGCTCTGCGGGACCAGGGCCTAGCCTTTGTTGGTGTTCCCAGAGGGGCTGACGGCTGCCAGTGGGACTCACCACAGAGTGATGCACAAGCAGAGGCCAGGGCAGCTACCGTCTGCTGTGTGACCGTGGGAGTTGCACTCCTGGACAACTCTGCCGAAAATCACCCGGTAAAACATTTGTTTTAATGGCAGGAAAAAATGGAGGAGATTAGGAATTGTGAAGTTTTGGATTCATAGTGAAGTTTGAGAAAAGTCCCCCAATAATTGTTGTTTTTAAGCTATAAACCTTTAGCTGTCAATCCTCAATGTTACCGATCGAACGGATTACTTGATTTCATGTAATATGTGCTAAAGAGGAATGGCCTTTTTCTTCCAGTTCCCCAAACCAGCATTAATAATCGTAGGCCTTCTCACACCTCCATGCCTTTAGTAGCCCACATAGTTCAAACAAAGCGGGTCAAACAAAGCAGATACCTTATTGATGGCTTTATTTTCCCATGAGAAGTGCTGTTTCCCCACTCTGATGCTGTTAAAACCAGCAGTGATGGGTGATGTAAATCAGAACCCCCCATGGGTAATCTCATGTATCCAGTTCACATGAGGGAAACCTGGGAGCTGGCAGAGATGCCTGGACTAGCAACGAGGGATGGACAGCCAGGCGGCCAGCCTCTGCCCCTGTGCCCTGGAGAGCCATTCTCTAATCAGAGATTCCCTGAGCGACCCGGATGATGGAGTGATTCACCATTCCCCACACTGAGTCTGCAGAGTGCTTGTTCCTAGAATGATGACTTGCCAGGGGAAGGGTCTTATGGCAGAAGAAATTAGGAAATAATCTGGGTTAAGTTGTTAGAACTGTTACTGAAGTTCTCGGATCCTTGAATCCAACATGCACTTATTTCGTTAGGGTTTGAATGACTTCCATGTGCTAGCCATTGTTCTAGGCACCTCGGAGGTCAAGGGTGAATGAGATAGCCAAGGTGTCCGCGCTCTATATTCTACTGGAGGAAGCAGGCAAATAAGCAGGAAGGGGAAATATCAGATAGTGGTGTTACAATAAGATGATGGGACTCTGAGGGATTGGGTCCATAATTTAGGTTGGTTGATAAGGAGGGTCTCTCTGAGGACATGACACCAAAGTCAAAATATGAATGACAAGGAGTGAGCCACGCAGAGCTCAGGTGTGGGATAGATCAGGAGAGGGAGTAGCTGGTGCAAAGGCCCCGTGATCGGAGAAGCTTGGCAGGTTGGAGGAGCAGAACGGAGACTAGTGTGGCTGGAGCTCAGTGGGTGAGAGGTGGGCAGTTAAAGGCAGCCGGTGAGCCAAGAGGGCTGCCACTATTTATGCAGAGGACAGTGTGACCAGTGGCCTCTGGAGCTAGGCAGTGCTACAGCCCTGAGGACAGGTCACTGAGTGCTGTTTAAACGAGTAAAACGTTTATATTTCATTAGAAAGGTGGCAGGAAGTCATTGGAGAGTCTTGAACAGGAGAGAGACTTGATTTGATTGACAGTGTCTTAAAAAGTCAGCTCTGCTTCTCTGTGGAGAGTAAGACTCGGAAGAAGGACCCCGTGAAGCGGCTTCTGGGGCTCTCTGGATGACAGGGGCTGGGTCGACGTGGTGGAGTATGGAGAGAGATGGACCACCTTGGGATGTTTTGGAGGCTGAGCCCACAGGACTACGGATAGATTGACCTTCTGGAGTGAGGGAGATAAGTCTCCCGATAAAGCCTAGATTCCGGGCTAGCGCATTGCGGGAAATGGGGGATTTATTGGGATGAGGAGGCCGGGGAGAGGACCACGTGGGCTCCGGGACTCTTCAGACGAGGGGCATGGAAACGGTTCCTCATACTTGGCCACAGACTCTCATTTTGTGGAGCATCTGCCTAGGGCTCCAGGCCCAGGTGGGACACACTGGCTTGTGTCACGGAGCCCAGCCAGCCCGAGGCAGCCAGTTCTGTGGTAGGCGTTGGTTTTCTTAAAAGAACCAGATGTTCCAGTCAGGACAGCCACCTCCCCGTAAGAAAAAACATCCTACTGTTAAGAAAGGCTTTACCTGAAGACCAGCCAGACTCACGTCAGCAGGTTTTTAGATTCATTTATTCCAGAGTGGTTCCCGCCATCGTGGTGGTGACAGGGACTGGTCTCTGGAGTTGCTGTCCGTCCTCACTCGTCCTTTATCTTGTCCAGATTGGGTTACTTCTGCAGATGACTGGGTTCATCCATTATACACGGGTGCTTTCTCCTTTCACATCCAGAGGCTAATCTTATTTTACAGTTCCAGGGATATGCCAGCCCATGCTAGCTCTCTGGCTGTAGATTTAAAACATAGTCAAATTGCCTCATTGGCTCAGTTCCATTGTCTTAACTCTCCCCAAATTCTTTCTCTGACGACCAAAATCCCAAGGATAATGGCTTGAATCCCTGATCGCCAATGTCAAATGCTGATGCAAGCTGCAAGTGCCCGTGTTCGAACTTCGCCATGTAAGAACATGCCTACATACTGTACCTCTTGGGATAATACATACGAAAACTTGGCAACTTCTCTGTGATGTTTGTGAACAGGAGTTGTTGAAACTGGCCAAGGAAGTCTGAGACATTAGCAAGAGGAAATCAGAACCATGTTTCCAATGGTGGCCAGATGGAGACTCACTTTTACCTGTTTACTGCAGCTCATCTCATTGACCTGCCAGATGGCTGTGAACTTGATCCACATTATGCCTCTTGAAACTTCTCGCCAGTCTGGAGTCCAGGAGAGGAGCCTAGTACCCGAGACTTGCTTCCCTCTCCATCTGTGTCTACCTGACAGATTATCAGTATTCAGCTGTTTAAGGGAAATCCAGAAAATTGCTTCATTTTTCTATTTATTTATTGTCTACTCTCTTCTGTCTCTTCCTTTACTTCAGAAGGGGGTATAGAAAATATTCTTCAAACGTGGCCACAGAACTCTCCTTAATTTATAGACAATGTTGTATTTCTAGTGACCCCAACATTGTATCCTTACCTCCGATCCTTTTATGAACATGGTATAGGATGTATGGATTCAAGAAAGGTAAGTACTCCCATCTTTCATAAGGCAGTAAATAACTTTAACTCTTTCTTTCATTAAGCCCAAGATTCTTCAGGTGTACAAATTTATGGTTCAAAGCCCAAAACTTAGCACATTCAGAGTACTTTAAATGATTATACCACTGACAGCAGAAGTTTCAGAGACCAGCAAACTTGCAAACGTCTGTACATTTTTTGGGGTCAGTTTTATGGGATGTTCAGGACATTCGTCAGAAAAGCACCCTGGAAGAGTAAGCATGTGGAAAAGATGCTTCCGAGGACTTCAAAAAGGGGCAGAGATGGTTTCACCTGTCAGAGACCCCTTGCCTCAGCGCCTCATTTGGGGGAAAATGCCTTCTAGTGACTGGTAGCAAAATAAAACATATTTGGTGTTTAAAGGAGAAAAAAGAAGAAAGAAAACCTCAAACGTTTCTTGATCATCTTGATAACAGTTTCTTCACATTGGAAATTCGTCACATCAGAAAACTTAGACCTGGAAAGAAAGCTACATATTGTGGGGGCAGTGGGCAGCGGGAAATCCGGGAGCATGCCAGTGATCATAAGACTCCCCTGGTCGATTTGTGTGTCTAATATATCCTCTCTCCCCTCACTCAGCTCGTCCACTTTTTTTCTTTTCCCATCATGCAGTGCATCATCCAAGGACTCATCTCAAAGTAAAATCATCCGTTTCACTCTGGGTCAGAAAAAGATCTCTAGGTTAGACTTCCTCTGTGCCCTGCCAAGCATGGTTTCCCCCCAAACCCTGTTCCCTTTCTGCCTGCTATGTTCCCTCTGGCCCTCTCCCCGTTCCATGGTTGCAGTTCGAGAAAACCAAACAAGCTTTGGCTAATGTTGGAGAGTTTTGAGAGTGGGTGTGGGATTGTTGGGGTGTGTGTGTGTGTGTGTGAGTGTGTGAGAGGGAGGGAGGGAAAGAGGGAGGGGGATTGGGCACAGACAGAGGGTAAGTAAGCGAGGTTTAAGTGTACGTAATGTTTCTGCATTTCATTGATTTTGGCTTTGATTGCTTGGTCATCAAAAGCCATTCTGCTTTAGGGAGAGGTGAGTGCCTAGGTGGTTTCTGTAGTGGTTTTATGATGAGTTTGGCTCCCTGCTCTGTCCTGACCCTGATCCCACCTCACCTGCATCTCATTTATGTGTGCTGTGCTTTTTGTTGTTGTTAAAATTACTAACGTTGGAGTTTTCTCTTGAGTTATAAAGACCTGAAGCATGACTCCGACTGGACAGAGGAGACAAAGCAATAAGGCAGCTAGATCTCATTTTGGTTTCTGGACGCCCTGTGTATCATGGAGAGATCACCTCAGTTCCCTGAAATAAAAAGTGGGCTTGCTCACTAACTAGTCTCTTGACTCCGAGCTTGGCGTCCTATCACTGCATCCTATGGGGACCCATTCCAGGGTATGGGACATGCCAGTTCCATCATTATATCTGCTATTATTTTAAAGGTATCGACAGCTAACATTTCTGGAAGGCTAGTTACACACCAATTTGAATGCATTCTCTTATCGAATTCCACATCAGTCTTCTGGCAGTAGGTCATTTTATTATCCCCATTTTACAGGTGAGGAAACGAAAATGCATGAGCTTGGTAGGTTACGCAAGGTCACATGGCAAATGGAAAAACCCGGGTTTGAGCTCATGTGCTCAACCCCAGCACCCTCACTTACTCCGTGTACACTTCTTCCCTCCTCCTCCTCCTTGTTGAATTCTGGGATTTATGTGGTTGTTGAGGCTGCTTTTTAAAATCTTATGTTTCAGCCATTAATCCTGGCCTTGTAGCATCTTAACAGGGAGAATCTCCTGTTCATTATAACTAGTGCTGAATTTTTCTCCATTTCTCACTTAAAGCCACAGGGATACCCACACATCATTTCTACCTGTATTCATGCAACAAATACGTGCTGAGCGTCTGCGTATTGTCCCCAGTGCCTCCTCTAACCAGAACATACTTTCCTGAGAGGCGTCCGCACTGGGGGACCCACCTCGGGATCTGGCCGGCAGGAGGCGGGAGGAGCAGCTCTCTGTAGAACAAGTCAGCGTGTTGCCCAGACTTGGTTCCGGGATTAACGTACATCTGGGACCAGCGTTCATCACTGCTTCTTGTAGCCAGTGTCTTAGGCGGTTCGGGCTGCTGTACCAAACCATAGACCGGGTGACGGAGACGACAGACGTATTTCTCACAGTTCTGAGGCTGGGACGTCTGAGATCGGGGCGCCAGCACGGTCGGGCTCTGATGAGGACCTTCTTCCAAGTGTCTAAATGGCCGTATTTTGCTGTGTTCTTACAAGCAAGGTCTCTCCCACCTTCTAAGGGACTAATGCCATCATGAGGGCTCCACCTTCGTGACCTAATTACCTCCCAAAAGCCTCTTCTCCGGACACCGTCACATTGGGGGTTAGGGTTACATCTGAATTTGGTGGAGTCGGGGGACACACAGACATGCAGCCCCATGCTGTGGCTGTTCCCTATCAGAACACAGGCCTGAGTCAGAACAGACACCCACTGCACTGGCAAACGGGGTTCCCATTGTTTTTGAGTGTCCTGCAAGTGTTCATACATAGGAAAGGAAAGGAGAGGGTGAGCTTGGAGGAAACCTGGGCGCTCATGTTTGTTCACACGATGTGCTTAGTTCTGGGAGAAGAAACAGGAGCTCGCTGGGAAAAGATCTAAGTGGGAGCACGTGCCCCTCCTGTGCGTGCTCTGTGATGGGTCCCAGATGATGGAAGGAGGCAGTGGGAAGAGAGCAAGAACTGAATATGAGGGCAGGTCTGCTGGGCATGGGGCTTCCAGGTTGACCCCCTGGCTTTCCTTCAGGGTCATATCCCTCACCTGGAGTTTCTTTTGGATGCACTGGGTCACTGATGGGTCAATAAAGGGATGCTCTTTTTTCCTTATTTGCCTACTCTGGCCTTCCCTTCCTCTCCACTCCCCACCCTAGTCCGGAGCACAAGTCGGATGAGCGTTCGAGCTGACTGGGCACCATAAGTGTAGCAGTAAGTTTGGCTGGAAGAAACAGCCCCAGTCCTTCTGGCTGATCAGGTCCCCCTCCCAGAGCTCTGGAAATAGATCTCCGGTTCACAGGCAAACACCTTGAACCAGCGCCTGGAGAAGGCACGAGGGGTACTGAGAGGGTGGAAAGCCTCGCCCTTGAATCTGGATGCAGGGAAGGGCTTATGGAGGGAGTTGGCATAGGAATGAAGGATTTCCATGTCGTTCTGCCTCTGACCACTGGTATGGTCTCTTGGCATCCCTGGTGAGCCCCCGGTATTTGGGCTCATTCTACCTGTGGGAGGCAGAGACCGTCGCGGCCGAGAGTGCATCTCTGCGCTCAAACCGGGCGAAAGCTTATTTTCACCACTGACTGTGTTACCTGAGCGAATCATTTAATCTCCATGAGCCTGCGTTTCCTTATCGGTGAAATGGGCTAGTCTTGCCTTCCGGTGCGATGTGATTTACCTAGTCATCTCTAATCCTTTAATATGTGGGTGTCATCGGTGCCCCATAACTAGCAGATATGTTGAGGCTGGTGTTTTGGGTTGACCTGGGGTAGGTAGGGCAACCAGGCCACTCCCACCGAGTCCCGCAGAGTGGATCTCTGCACGACCATCTTACGGAGAGGAATCCGTGGGTCTGGAAGTTTTGCCCCACTGCTGAAAAGCAGATGCCATGGAGATGAGAGATTTAGCATTTAATCATCTTGTCTAGCAAAAAAGCATCTCTGATGATGATCCCTGCCCCCCGCAGCCCTGAGCATGTGCTCACAAGCTGCCATCCTCCCTGGGAGGGCCATCCTCTGCTCCCGGCCTTTGAAGTGGTTTTGGGGGGAAGAACAGCTTTCTCCTCCTCAGCACGTACGGCGCGTGGAGCCAGGATGCACTGGAAGGTTACGTGCCGGCAACCTCGCTTTACCGCCCTGCCTGCTGGGCTCCGCACATGTTGCCGAAATTGACCATGGCTCCAATCGCAGCGGGCTTTCCTTCCGCCTCTTTGTTCCGCCACATCCCTTATACTCAATTGAAAACAAAACAAAACATGTGCATGTTTGAAAGAACCCATCTGTGTCCTCTGTCACTGTGTGACTGTGTTTGGACATGGAATGATCATGGAATGGGAGTTGCTCCCCCAGAGGAGCCAGTGGAACCTTCTGGCGCTATAAACAGTGTGAGGTGCGGCGACACGGGAGTGGCTGGCCCTGCTCCTCTCTGCTCTGCTTCGTGAGGCAGGCACCCCGGGCAGCGTTCCGCACGAGCGAGACCCGGCTCTGCAGCAAAGAGGGATTCTCATGTACAGACAGCAGCTGCTTCCAGGCTGGAGCTTGATAGAAGTTCTCCTGATGCACAAGGATGTTGATAGTAATGCACTTCAACATGTCAGCCAGAGGCCTCGGGTCCGTGTCATGGTGAGCTAGAAGAGAGTCCCGATTCCACTCTCGCTCTGCTCTCAGCCTCCCTGATTAATGCCTCATTGCTGGAGGGCAGGCCAAAGTCCAAGATTCATACTGACATGCTCTGGCCCTACCAGCCTCACTTTCTCCCGCTCTGTTCTCCCAGCCCCAGCACACAGCTGACCTTTCCTCCCTCTACATTTTTACAGGCTTCCCTCTGTATAACCCCTCTGCCTCTCACCATGACTCCCACCTTCCTGCCCTCTACCCTCATTCCCATTCCACATGCCACATCTTCTCTCGGGTTGCTTTTATTTGGAACCTTCCTTGCCCGTCCACCAACCTCCAAGGTTATAATTTTCCTTCTTGAAATTGCTTCTGAACTTTGCATGTTCTTTTATCAATATGCATGTAATTCAGATGTCAGCTGGGGCCAATCAGCTCCTTAAGATCTGGATAAGAGAGAACTAGAACCCTGTCTTAGTCCATTGAGCTGCCATAACAAAATACTACAGACTGAGTAGCTTAGAAACAACAGAAATGTATTGCTCACAGTATTGGAGGCTGGAAGTCCAAGATCAGGACACCAGCATGATGGGTTCTGGTGAAAAGCTTCTCCCAGGTTGCAAACTGCTGACTCCTCACTGTATCCTCACGTGATGGAAGGGGCAAGCTAGTCTCCGGATCCTCTTTGATAAGGACATTAATGCCATTCATAAGGGCTCTAATAACCTAACCACCTTCCAAAGGCCCCATCTCCTAATAGCATCACATTGGTCATTAGATTTCAACATATGAATTTTGGGAAACACAAACATTCAGACCATCGTAAACCCCTTCTTCAATTTGTAGAAAGTCCAGCACCTTTCCCGTGATCGCTTAGGTATTTTAGGTTCTCATGGTCACCTTTGACTTTGAAATCCTGTATTTGAAGTCCTGGACTTATAATTCAGTCTGAATTAATTCAGTTTGTAAATGGACTCACCATCCCAAAGAATGTTTAGGTCCCCTCGTGGGTAGATCCAACTAAGCCTTCTTCTTTACTTTCCACCCACCACACCTTCATTCATTCACACACCTTTGTGTGAGAGGTAGACTGTGCTAAAAGTTTCAGAGGGGAAGGAGGCTTATTTTGGAGCAGCCACTGTCCAAACCCATCCACAGCAGAACCCAAGTTTTGTTTTGTTTTTCATTGTGGACAGTATTACAGATGTCCATCTTTTTTCCCCATTGACCCCCTCCTTCCCGCTCCCACCCGCCTCCTGCCTTCCCCAGCCCAGTGTCCATATGCATATAAGTTCTTTGGTTTATCTCTTCCCACCCCTCCCCATCCCTCTGAGGTTTGTCAGTCTGTTCCCTACTTCCATGATTCCATATCTCTTTTGGTCAACAACTTGTTTTGTTCATTATGGTCCACAAATAAGTGAGATCATGTGGCACTTGTCTTTCTCTGACTGGCTTATTTCGCTTAGCATAATACTCTCCAGGTCCCTCCATGTCATCTCAAAGGGTAAGAGATCTCTCTTTCTTACAGCTGCATAGTATTCCATTGTGTAAATGTACCACAGCTGTTTTATCCACTCATCTATTGATGGATACTTGGGCTGTTTCCAGATCTTAGCTATTGTAAGTAGCCCTGCTATGAACATAGGGGTGCATATATTCTTTCTGATTGGTATTTCAGGCTTCTTAGGGTACATTCCAAGAAGTGGGATCACTGGGTCAAATGGCAGTTCCATTTTTTATTTATTTATTTTTTTGAGGAAACACCATACTGTTTTCCATAGTGGCTGCACCAGTCTGCATTCCCACCAGCAGTGTGCTAGAGTCCCCTTTTCTCCACACCCTCGCCAGCACTTGTTGTTTGAGGATTTGTTAATGGCAGCCATTCTGGCATGTGTGAGGTGATATCTCAGAGTCATTTCAATTTGCATCTCTCTGATGATTAGAGATGTTGAGCATTTTTTCATATGTCTCCTGGCCTTTTGTATGTCCTGTTTGGAGAAGTATCTATTCAGATCCTCCGCCTATTTTAATTGGATTTTTTGTCTTCCTTTTGTTGAGTTGTATGAGTACTCCATATATTTTGGATATTAACCTCTTATCCTATGTATCGTTGGCAAATATGTTCCCTCAGAGAATAGATTCCCTTTTCATTTTGATGCTTGTTTCTTTTGCCGTGCAGAAGCTTTTAAGTTTATTTAGTCCCCATTTATTATTTTTTTCCTTTGTTTCTCTTGCTCTAGGTGATGTGTCAGTGAAAATTCCACTACATATGATGTCTAAGATTTTTCTGCCTACATTTTCTTCTAAGATTTTTATGGTTTCACGGGTTACATTTAAGTCTTTTATGCATTTTGGGTTTATTCTTGTGTATGGTGTAAGTTGGTGGTCTAGTTTCATTTTTTTGCATGTAGCTGTCCAATTATCCCAGTACCCTTTATTGAAGAGACTGTCTTTTCTCCATCATATGCTCTTGCCTCCTTTCAGAACCCAAGTTTTAAAACTCATTGTTGACATAGATTTCCTCTGAAACTTGGAAGAAATTACTAGGTCTTCATCCAGTTTTTCCATTTGGTCCAGCTCAGGGAGCTGTCCGGACTAGGATGTAATGGTGATGGGGGTTGAGAGTGGCACGTTGGCCTGAGCTTTGGTGGCTTTCGATGGCTGAGTATATGTCAGCCATCCTTTATTTTCCATGTCAGCTGCCCTCAAGGCCTTCAGGAGCTCCTTCTCCATGTCCCAGGAAACTTGGCACAACTCTGCAGCCATCTGGAAGATGTGCCACTCCCATCAAACGGGCACCTCTGCGTCCTGACTCAGTGAAGAGAATCTGAAAATGACACCCATGGGAGACCCAGAGCTTAGTTATCCAAACCAGGAATGTTTTCCTCTGGGGAGTGGGGCCCGCAGACAGCTCAGAGCTAGCCCAAGTATAAGGTCTCAGTCAGTCACAGACACTTGATGAAGCAGCTTCTCCTCGGGAATGTCCCTTAGGGAGATGACGAGTCCTGTCTGTCAGAGCCTGTCTTGCCTCTTTGAAAATGTTGATTCTCAGACTCTTTACAATGATTTTGTATAGCTCTCTTCTGAAACTTTAACCCAGATTCTTCCATTTCCTTACTTGTCTGATTCTTGTTTGTACCAGAGCGTGTTTCCTTTCTGGCAATGCCCAATTCCTTCATGAGTCTGGATGCTCAGCTGAGAGGGTGGGCAGGGAACCAACACGCTTTGAGTACTGACAACAGCCAGACATTAAGTCCCATTTCAAGTTTACAACTATTTCCACTGGGTAATTTATTATTATTCTAAGGTTATAGATATGAAACACGAATCTCAGAGAGATTACAAGACTGGTCCAATGTCCTATGGATGGAAAAAGCCCATGTTCTATCTGTTCTACCATACTGCCTCCCAGAGAACCAGACTGCCTACCTACTTCAAGGTTATGCCCATCCCGTCCAATACTTTGATTTCCTGCCTCTACAAAGGCCCTGTGCTGCCATGAAAAATCTGGTTCAGCCCTAGATCAGGGCGGTGGGGGCTCCCCAGCAATTCGGAAAGGAAAGCACCTTTTCCTCCCACGTGGCTTTTGCTTCCCTGCTCTTTGCAAATTCCCCACTGGAATCGAATGCTGTGGCCTGGGTCACCCGGCACTGCTTAATACCGTTGCTGTGACGTCATCTGAAACAAGTCCGTAATCCTTTTCCAGGCCTATCTAGGCATAAAGACTCCTACAGAGTCCAGTCTGAGCCCCACGTCTGTGTCTACAGAAGCTCTGGCATCGTCTGTGGGTACTCAGCACTGACGCAGAGGACTTGCAGGATGCTGTTTGCATTGGAAGCAGAACCAGCGGTACCAAGGTCTCATTGCTGGACCTCCTCGATCCGTTGTGCTGGCCGTATCTGTTTCCCAAACATGGGCACTGGCACTGCTGGTCTTGCTCCGCACTCTGCCTGTCTTTGTGGGTGAATATCTTCCCCAAACAAGATAGGGTAGATTAACAGAGGGGCAGATCCTCCTCGTGTAGTGGCAAGTGATGCCTCTCTGGGGGAAGAGCTCACCCCTTCTCCCCTAGCTCCCAGTCAGGGAACGAGGCCAGCCGCTTCTTAACTGTACACATTTACAGTCCTCTCACACCAGCTCATGTTCTCTGTTTACTCTGCAACCATCCTTCTTGCCTGGCCAACAAGGAAAAGTTTAAAGCGATTGCCTGCGTATATCTAAAATACTTCCAGACTGCAGACTTCTTTGGTGCTTACAGATTTGCATGGAAAGAGAAGGCTGAAAGCTTTATGAGTTGAAAATTCAGACTTATCACTAGATCTGATGCTAGTCGACTGAGGTTCCAGTGGCTTTTAAAAACAGCTAAGTGGGTTTTAGCAGAAAGATATAACTAAATATTTCACCATTTATTCATCTCTCGGCTTTGATGATTGGAAACAGCCTGCTTCTTAGTGCCTGAACCAAAATTCCGACTCGGGGTCTCACCCTTAAATCTTTGGGGGATGGGCCATAATATCTTTAGACATGTTACAGAGAAGTCTGCTGACTTGATTTCCCAAACCACCCAAAATGAGGTGTTTTATGTAAAGGGAAAGTGTGTGTGTCTTCAGGCTGACAGATCCGTGCTGATTTTGCAGAAAGAACGTATGATTTCATCCATCTACTGTGCAGAGAAGCTGGGCGTCAGCCCTGGGGTCCTGCCTATGGAGAGAGATTGTCAGGTTTTGAAGGAAAATGTCTGTCTCAGCAGTGTGTCCATCCGGGCCGTACGTTTTCACTGCCGATCTGTTGGGTTCTGAGTGCTAGCGGTTTCCTTTCTTATTATTATAAATTGTCTTTTTCTTGATCCTTATACGTCTGGAGTGTGACAAACACCGTTTTCATCACCTACCGGAAGAGATGCCCATGCAAGGCATACAGTTTGGGGTCTTAATGGGCCCTTATGTTCCACGCTCGATAGAATTAGAGGTGACATGGTTTGGCCCTATGGTAACGTGAAAATACACATCCCAGAGAAAAAGAAAGATGAGCTTTGTGTTTTGAATCAGCAAATATATTTATATTTTTTCTCCTTCAGACTGTCCCTCCTTGCTCAAGGGAACACTGCTCACGTTTTGCCGTTGGACTTTACTGGGGTCCTTACTAGCCTAGTGGTTTGCAGTGGCTCCACTAAACCCTTTGACCAGCAAACCTCCACAGACCCAGTGTCTCGAGTGGTTTCTCTTGCCTCCTGCATGGTTGCAGTTCCTTCTCCTGGGACACTTCTCTTCCCCCGAGACTGAATCTGTTACTCTGTTCCTTTGCATTTTAGACTCCCAGGTCCCACTGCAAGGGTATCAGCTGCAGGCAGCGACGCCAAAACACGTGGAGGGTCAGCCGCTGCTAACAACCGGCGCAGCCAGAGCTTTAACAACTATGACAAGTCCAAACCAGTCACCTCCCCACCCCCACCGCCGCCAGCAAGCAGCCACGAGAAAGGTGAGTCACCTTCTTCAGGGTCCTTTTTGCCGTCTTTCTTATAACAGGTCCAGTTCCTCTGGGTGAGTTTAGTCGGGGGTGGGTTGCTAATAGGGTGGTGGGAATGGGTCCCAAGGACATGCTTGACCGGCAGGAACTCTGTTAGCAGAGGCATCGATAAAGTGGGGAGATATTGTTGTATCCATCATTGCCCACAAGAAGAGCTGCATTTGGGCGGGGCCCGTAAGAAACCTGGCTACAGATAGAAGCAATGTAGATTTGCAACTTAAAAATACATTCTCATAGAACATAGGTTGTTTTCCAGAAAGGCACACTTCTTGGGGTGTGCATTTTATACACTAATAAACGTTTCACCCATCAGAAGTGATGGGAGGGAAGTTACAAGGGAGTTTTCGCCCTTTGAAAAAAGTCGGAAGTGTGGCTTGGCTAAATGAGATCTCGACTGCATATAAGGAGCAGGCAACATTGCTCTTCGTGTCCTGGTGCTGGAACCTTTACCAAAAAAGGATGCGATTTTCACTATACATAGCCCTGAGCTTTTAGGATGGAGATAAAAAGTAGGTAGCCCTGTGGGGGCTCCTGCACAGAGGGAGTGAAACAAACTTTGCTTGCTTCCGTGTCTCATTAGACATTGGGGAAACTGAGGCAGCCTAGAAGATCCTTACGTACGAGGCAGAGCTGTCCTTCATTTCTCCCAGACACAGTGGTCTGGCCTTGTTGCGGGGACATGCTCAGGTCGCCTGCAAGCATTTCCTACCTGGTGGTGTGGACGCTTCCCAGGGCTTGTCCTGGATGTGCCCCTCTTCTCGCGAGACCCAGGAGAGCTGCCTCCCACACCCTGGGGTGCTCCAGGTGCCTGGGCAGCCGTCCGACTGTGAATGAAATCAGTCTCCCCCAGGCCAGCTCAGGGTGACTTGGGTTCGTGGAGATGGGCATCCCCCCTCCCAGAACACCAGAGAAGATGCAGGACATTTCTGTAAGGCTGACAGATACCCATGGCAGAAGGTTCCACAGACAAGGTACTGGGGACCCTTCAACTAGCAGTAAAGCTATAACCAGGATGTCTCAGCCATCAGGACTCAGTGATCCAGCCCCTTGGCTTCTGCCTCAAGCAAACTACTTTGCTTCTCTCTCTCCCTTCCACCCTTCCCACCCCTCCCCTCCTTTCCTTATCTTCACCATGCCCAAGTGTGTTCTTTTTTAAAGTGTGTTTAAATTATGGAAATAATATATGCTTTTAAAATGGTACAAGTATATACCAACTAAAATTCTCCTTTCTATATATGCTCCCTGAAGGGTTCCAATATAAACCGTCCTATGTGTAGCCGTCAGAATTTCACCATACGTTCGTGTGTCTGTGTGTGTATACACACACGTAAAATATATAGAAAGGTTTTTTTTTCTTTTTTATATAAATAGCTACATTTCATTGAGTACCTACTATGTGTCTCATTGAATTCCCCCAAACAAGCTATGTTGATCCCCGTTTTACAAAGGATGAAACTGAGGCAGAGAGAGGTCAGGTGCTTGCGAGGGCACCCCAGAGAGTAAGAGGTGTGGCTGGAGGTGAACCCGGGCACTTTGGTTCCAGAACCATGCTGACCACTGTGCTTCTCCTGGAAGTGGGAAGGGCGTCGCAGAGGCCTGACCCATCGAGGGCTAGTTCGAGACCAGCAGGTTGAGCTGCAGGGAGATGTTTGGGGAAACCTGTGCGCTCTGTGGGGCCACCCCCCCTTCGCCCATGGTCATTTGAGGAGAAACTGTCATGTAAAAGTCTGAAGGATGGATGTGAGACCATAGTCCAAAACACTGAGAAAATAAAGAGGATGTTTCTTGTGGACGCAGCAGGTGTGGGAGGAGGCAGGGTTGGTGGCTGGAACCACGTGCCAGGGCCTACCACCAACGCAGGGCCACTCCGGCAGCCCAGCCAGCTGCTGTCCGTCAGTGCTGGGACAGCCACCAGCCTACCTCTGTCCTGGGCAGGGGTCGCCATGTGTGCGCTGAGCTCTTAAAGCACGGTGGCTGTGACTGAGGCGTTGCCCATGGGAAAGACTGTGGTGCCGGAAGAAAGGGAAGTCGTACTTACTCAGTGAGCACGTGCTATTTCCCGGGGACTTTGATGTTCACTTTCCGACTCGATCGACACAAGCATGCTGTGAGGTAAATATCATTAACCCAGTTTTACAGATAAAGGCAGTGAGGCTAATTGAGATTTCATAACTTGTCCTCCCTGGTCATGGAGCCTAGAATTCATACCCGGTTCAGCTCCCGGCTGTGAACTCGGGCTCTGGCCCCTGCCCATGTGTGTCTGTCGTGAGGACCACGTGGGGTAACACACGTGGGACTGTTTGGTGAGCTACGGCACTCACAAAGTCCTGTTAAGGGTTCTGAGTGATGAAAAGAATTGCTGGAGGTTCCAGGTGCGAGGGAGCTGGGATAAAGCAGGCTTGGGAGGGTCTGGATATTTTATCCGAATACTTGCCCACCATCCTGGGGTACAGGGCAGTGCGATTGCTGTATTTCCTCCGTTCTTCGTGGTCCCATGTTCTCCCTTGAGTCCGATCTCGAGCACAGCTTCCGAGGTAGCCAGCGTCAGGCAACACGCGGCAGGTGCGGAGAGAACAGGAATCGCGGGGCCACCTGGCCACGCGTGAGACACAGCCGGCGCCCGGGCGCGTGACAGCGTCCTGCACCTTGAGAAGCCTGGGACAGACACGCTTGTGAGCAGACAAATCGCAGTTCAGTGTGGCTGGTGCTGGGGTGTGGCCCACTCTCAGATGAGGTTACGTTCGTGACACAGTCTCGCCACCTGTCCATCCTCACAGCTTTCTTGTGAGTCAGTCAGGCCCTGGCTGCCTTGTGTTCTGCCATTCCACTCTCAGCTGAAGCAGTTCATAGATTTTTTTTTAAATCCTCACCCAGCCCTGGCCGGTTTGGCTCAGCGGTTAGAGCGTCGGCCTGCGGTTCAGAGAGACCCGGGTTCGGTTCCCGCTAAGGGCATGTACTTCGGTTGCAGTTTGTCCCCGGCCCTGGTTGGTTGTGCGGTGGCAGCCACTCGATGTGTCCCTTTCACGTCGATGTTTCTCTCTCTCTCTCTTCCTCTCTCTCCCTTCCACTCTATCTGGACAAAAAATGAAAAAATGTCCTCAGGTGAGGATTAAAAATAAATAAATAAATAAATAAATAAATCCTCACCCAAGGATATTTTTCTATTTATCTTCAGATAGAGTGGGAGAGAGAGAGAGAGAAACATCGACATGAGAGGGACACATCCACTGGTTGCCTCCTTCACAATCCCGACCAGGGATGAACCGCAACCGAGGTACGTGACCTTGGCCAGAATCGAACTCACGACTCATTGGTCCGTGGCCCGACGCTCTACCGCTGAGCCAAACCAGCCAGGGCACCGTTCATAGGTTTTTATATGTAACCCGTTGACCCAGGAATTCCATGCCTACCAATTGATCTGGTCACATCAGTGAGTTAACTGAGAAATTCACTATTCCATTAATAAATGACAAAAATATTTCAACACTCCGTCCCAATTTTTCAAAGCAACTAAGAGGAATGAAAGAAAACTGTAACAGGCAATTTAAAAAAACAAAAAACAAAAACACCCCAGAGCACTTTATACTTTGTGGGGAAATGCTAAAGGATTCCGCTTGAAATCAGGTCCAAAGACGCAGTCATCTCTACATTTAGAGATTATAGTTCTGATTATAGTGAACAGTCACCTGAGGTGGGAAACAGAAGAAAAGTCCTACTTCACAGCTAGGGAAAGCTGGGACTCACCCAGAATTCACCAGCTGGACCCACGAGGTGGTCAAGCACACAGTTGACAGGTAAAAGCCAGGAATCCTCCTTCCTGAACAGCACCACAACCTGGTCATTTTCCTAAAGACTCTGACCTCAGATTTTGCAGTCTGGGGGAGCCTCCGATCCTTAGCCTTTAGGAAACCTGCTATTTGTCCTTACTGGTCTCGCGGTTAGGTTCCCGCGGTTTCAGCCCCTCGCGCCTGCGGGCAGGCTCAGCCTTGCCTGGCTCGTGGGTCGTGTCAGCGGGTTCCGCAGCGAAACACCTGTCCAGGAATGCCGGATGCCCTTCCTCTGTTGGCTGCGAGTGGCTCTGGGCTTCAGACCAGCATCACAGATTTTCAGGGGAGAGGAATCACCTGTCTGTTTCAGCATTTGTGACAGTATCTGTTTTCTCTTCCTTCCATCTCCTCACATGAAATCTGACACATTGCTGAACTGTTTGATCCGTCATGTGGATTTGAAATGTTTAGTATTTCTAGACTGCATTCTGTGCACGCAGGAGATATTCTCTTCTGAATAATAGGGTTTTCTTCATTTTATAGAAAGCGTATCTTTATTACATTTTTACTATGAAAATTATTTTTGAAATATTCAAACAACACAAATTTATTAAAAGAACCTAACATAATCCCAGCTCCCAGAAATAGCCATTGTTTACCACTTAGTTTATAACCTTCTGTATTTCTTCATGTATACACTGTCACATTTCGATAAATTTTTCCTGATGTTTACTATTTGCTAGGAACTATTCTAAGTGCTTTATAAGTAATAATTTGTTTAATTCTTACAGGAGCAATATACACACACCATCTCTCACATACATATGTATATGACTTTTAAAATCTTATAGATAAAATCAGCTCATCAAGGATAGCCTTTCTGTAGGTCATTCTTTCTTCGTGATTGCTGTTTGGCACTCTACCATATAAACTTACCTTAATATTTTTAACCACATTGATTTAGGTTGCTTCTAATTTTTTGATATTGTAAATAGTACTAAGATTAGCATCCTTATAGATCTCTTTTGCACATATACAACCATTTCAGTGGAATTGCCACATTAGAGGCTATGTACATTTTACAGGGTTTTTTTAAAATATATTTTTATTGATTATTTAGAGGGAGGAAAGGAGAGAGAGATAGAAACATTAATGTGAGAAACATCGATCGGCTGCCTCCTGCACGTCCCCTACCAGGGATCGAGTCCGAAACCCGGACATGTGCTCTGACCAGAAATTGAACCAGGACCTCTCAGTCCATGGGATGATGCTCAGTCCATTGAGCCACACCAGCCGGGCTACAGTTGTTTTAGCATTGCCAAATTTTGCTCCCAAAGGTTATACCTATTTGTGGTCCCCATCAACAGTGTGAGAGAGAGAGAGTTAGCCTCTCCTCACACTTGACACCACTTGTACTCTCCTCCCCTTGGGCAGAAAATACTCTTTGAAATGAAGCAGATTATTTTAAGAAGTTATTTGAAATCAGACGAGATCATTGGCCTGTTTTATTGACCTTTGCTGTGAGTTACAACCAGTGACCTTGGCGCAGTACCAAAGTTCTTGGATTTGCGATCAGGCTCTCTCTGCTGGCGGATGTGACCTCACTCAAGACACTCACCTTCTCCAGGCCTCAGTTTCTCCTTCTGTCAAGTGAGTCTGGGTTATCCGCCTGTCAAGTGCGAATCAGTTCTTCAGTTTTCCCTGGCCGTTGGCCTTGTCTAGTGTGAGCCCATCGGCGCTTTCTGGGAGATTTCCTCCTCTCTATTCACTCTGTGTCGCCTCCGTCCTGTGTTCACGCCGGCCTGTCCCGGGCAGAAGAGAAGAGCCAGGCATGGAGACCATTTTGCAGACTTCGGCACTACGTCATGTCTGAGTCACACTGGGGCTGTCGCTTTAGAATCTCCATAAACTTGTCGCTCTGCGCCTGGCGAACCCAGTAATGTATCTGAGTTCGTGACTGGGAGATGTAGCCGTGAAGAAGTCGCCGTGTCCTGCCGTTAGCCAGGATGCTGACGTACATTTATGGGCTAGACTAGGTGGAAGGGGGTCCAGTGGTCCAAGTCACACGGAAAAGAATGTAGTTGAGGTGCCTCTGTTCCCGTTGTTTCCTTCATCTGTTCGTGTTGTCACTCTTCCAACGTCGGGCTTATTGTAGTGACAGAGGGAACTGAGACACAGACTGCGTTCCAGGGGCTCACAGCCTCGGGGAGGGAGGCTGCTCACAGGTCCTGCAGAGGGATATGCCCAAAGATGTGAGGAAAGACATGGACTTGGCCAGGAAGGCTGGGGGCGGCCTTCAGAGAAGTGACATTATGTGGATGCTCTCTCTCCCCAGATTTTTGCTGATGGAAAAGGAAGGGAAGGCTGAGGGATGACTCATCTCGCTGCTCTGGTCCAGGTGCTAATCCAACAGGACATCTCTTGGGGTCACTGTATTAATAAACTCTTGCCCTGTGGAGGGCCTATCTAGGGGGGAGTTCTGCAAGATCATTTCAGCAGTGGGGTAGGGCCTCCCTTGGTCACTGGGAGGCCTCTGCCGTGCCAGAGCCATTCACCCGGGCCACAGAGCGTGGGTGCCTGCCAGTGCACTGTGGGTGATCAACTCAGCTGTGAAGTCACCACGACCCTCCAGTCAGAAGCCTTCATTGCTTGAGAGCTTAGAAAGCCAGCCTAAGGGTTTGAATGGGGAGAGGGGGATCATTATATTTAAAGAAGTCTCTGGGGGATTGTCTAGAAATGGAACTCAGTGAACCATCAGACCAACTCTGGAGGCCAGGCAGGCAGGAGGAATTAGAAGCTACCACACTTAGGGACCTCACATGGCACTGGAGGGAAAGCCTAGCATGTGTTTGAGAAGTGGCACCAGTCCCTGGAGTCAGGATAGTTATCTCAGGAGAAAAGGGTTAGGGTCCTGCAATGAAAGAAAAGCATTTACCTTGAAGGCAGACAACGGAGTGTGAGTTCCGGCCTTGCCACCCTCAGGAGTGTGGCTGTGGGCAAGTGCACCGTTCACCAGGGCATCTGCTCAGGACCACCCTCGGAAGACCATCCTAGGCCACGCACGGCACCGTTCTTCTCAGAAGAATGTAGACCGAATCCTAGGTTGCTGGCAGGGCAGAGCAGCTGTTTCCTTCCCAGAGGGGTGGTCCTTGCCGCGGTGTGCACAGCAGTCCACACAGACACCCAGGTGTCATTGCTGCACTCTCCCACCGCAGGTGACAGCTTAGGTGTGAAGGTACAAGACTCTCATAGGGCAGGTGCAGGAGTCACTTTGGCTTAAAAACCACCTGCCCTAGGGGCGCCAGGATCTCTTGCAGTAGCTCCATACGCATAACGTGCAGGGTTCCCCAAAGGATGAGGCCCGATTGGTAGAGTCACAGCACTCCTAGACGCCCCAAATGACGGTGTGTCCCCCAAGAGGGATTTAGACTTCAGTTATAGTTCTTCCCAGTCCAGATGGATTTAACTATCCGGGGTCACTTTTACCATGAGCAACGTTGCTTAGTAACAACTGACATTCCATCTTTATCAAGTTTCCAGGGGAACAGTGTTATAAGGTTAACCCAAGGTCAAATTCTCATGCAGAGGGGGGAAAGATTTTGTTGTTAATCCTTTTCCAACAGCGAGTCAGCTCACGTCTCAGAGATTCAGTCCATCTACCTGTGAAGGCTGCCCTAGCCCAAGTGATGGGAGAAAGTTAGAAGCGAAGCTCTCTTTCTGATTCTTTATGTAAACCAGTTCGGGTTTTCTGTCCTTGTGGCCTCCATTGCTTGTAGACATGTCTGTGAAGGATATGACTTGTTTCCTGGTAGCTGGAGTTTATTGACATGGTGGGTTTCATTTGCATGGCATGGACACATTGTCAGGTTATCCTTTGAAATGTTGTATCGTCGCTTGGTTTGCCGTCTGCGAATGGTGCCCTTTGGCAAGTGGGCGGGTGGAGGTCAATGCCTCCTGCGGTAAAGGCAGGTGTCATTTTTCTAGTTTGCATTTCATACCAGTTTCCTTTTGTTACAAATTATTGACATTGTCTCACTGAATAGGTGAAAAGACCCAAGACACATGGCCCCTCTCCAAAATAATGCCTGAAAGGTCACCTTGCCCATAGGTGGGCTCAGAGGGACCGGGTCCCACCTGGTAGGTCTCCGTTAAGACTACAGCACACGCTCCAGCCCCTTTATTTGCTGAGACAGTAAATTCAAGACTCTAGGCTGTTGTTTCTCAAAGTATAATTAATGGACCATCGACAGGAGCTTCTCTTGAGGTAATTGCTTAAAACAAATCCCGAGGCTTTGCAAACCTTGTCCTTCTAATTCAGACGGGTCCTTCACACCCGTCCTTCTCAGAGCACTTGGAGGCTGAGAACTCCTCTCCCAGGAGCTTCTTGGCCACCTTTGAAAAGACATGCTGCCTTCTAACTGCCCTTAGGTTCTCAGCACTGCTTGGTAGTGTGTTTTGTTGGGGATCAGAGATAATGTCGTAAGACACCCAGACTAATGCCTGGCATATAGCAGGAGCTCAGTAAATAGGAAACCATTTACATTTGCCTACACATTTTGTTGTACATATATTTGAATTCATCTTCAGAACCAGCAGCTTGCACTGGGTAGGCTGAACGCGACTTGCACCGGTCTTCATATCTTTTGGTTTCGTTCTCTTGCCTCACTCATCTTTAGTGAAGTTCTTATTTTAGTTTTAAAAATTTTCAGTGCTACCTTGTTTCTGTTGAGCTGATAGGAAATAAGGAAAAGGGTTTTGATTCCTTACTTCGGCTGGAAATACAGAAAAGGGAGTGACCTCGTGGTGTCTGGAGATGGCAGCAGAGGAGACACAATGCGAGGAGGACTCTAAGGGAGAAACTCAGCTCCCCCTTTCCGGTGGAGAGTCATCTTCTGGCTCTTTCTCTGCTGAGCCCTGAAGAGCTTGGTGTTACTTGGTGAGTATGAGAGGACTCCCATCCAGAGGAAGGGCGAGCACCAGTGAAACGACCCGGAGAGGAGCCCGGGGGTGCGCCGTCCTTCTTCTGCTCCCTCTAGATTTTGTCCTGAACCTCTGCCATTAAAACTAACGTCAAGCATGAAGGCGAAGCAACGGGATCTGGTATTGTCTCTCTGGCCACCTTTAGAAACCATTTTCCTGATCTGTGTAATTCAGAAGAGCCGTCAGAGGAGGAGACTCATCAATCCCTCTAATGTGTGAAACTAATAACCTTTACAGCTGAAGCCATCCTTAGCTTGGAACAAGCAGGATATAACCATATTTACCTTTCTCTAACTATGGATATGTTTCAAAGCCAATGTATGAGCTCTGCTTCTGCTATACATTCTTTCTCTGGCTTTTTTCTATAATAGGAAGAATGTGTAGAGAGAAGAGAGGAAATAAATGATGCAGGAAGATGAAATCTATTTGATTTGTCTTGTGTCAGGAATAGAAAATGACTAGTTGATGCTCCTCTGATCTCCAGGTGATAAATCTCCGCATTTCTTTTGCCTCCATCTGCTGTGAGGAAAGCGTCACACATACATGGATTCAGTTTAATTTCAAGGACCATTGGTAGGGGAAGTATTTACACTTCTGGGTGCTCTCGTGGTCATTTTTATCCAGGTGTCGCCTGCAGTCGGGGCTTAGAGTAGTCATTGACGTAAATGTTCTTTTTAAAAATGTATTTTTCTTCTCCGAGTCAGATTTGACAGTGTTCATTAGCATGAGAAGATAAATACGTTGTGGGTTAAATGGAATTACCTTTTCACAATGCAAAGGACAAGGACAGAATGCTGGTCAGAGCAAGGGAGCGCTCCTGAACAACAGCTGGACGGTTCTGCAGCTGCAACGCGCCCCGGAGCTCCTTGTGAGCACCTGGCCGCCGCTGTGCCAAGGACTGCCATCCACGGGCTTCCGTGAACCGAACAGATAAAAATGCCAGTTTTTCAGCTGCCGCTTGCCTTCATGATTCTGTCAGTATGTTCCTTTCATTAGGAGACTAACACATAAATCACATGCCAGGGAACGGTCTGCTGATGAGGATGTCAGAGAAGGGTTCTTAGGGATATTCATCTCCCAGGTAGTGGCCACCACACATCCACGTTGTGAGTCTCTGCTGCCCCCTACTGCCCAGGTTTTGTATCATGTCTCTGACTGGATCCTTGGTGTCCAGCCTGGCATTCCCAGGACACTCTGTTTGGGAAGATAAAAGACTTCAGACTCTAAATGTTTTCTTCCAGACAGGGCCTACCCCCCATTTGTTCCCTCAGTTTGTCATAATGTATGTGGCCTGAAGAAAACCCACACTGTGGGCGTGATCAGGTTCCTGGGGCACGGTGGAAAACTTTCTCTCGAGTGGTGAGGAGTGAATGGTGAGGCCCTCCGGGCCTGAGCTAAAATGGGCTTCGCGAGGCCTTTCACCCCTCCCTCCAGCGGCTGCCAGCTGGTGGATTCAAGACTCGGTCTGACTCTAAGGATAAGGATCTTTGAAGGTGCTGGGAGACTTTTGCTGTGAGAAAAGTTACACTCCATTCGGCTTCATTTTTAAGAGGCCGATCATTTCAAGCAGGCTGTATCGGATGGAGTAAATTCGTCCCCCCATTCTAATCATGCATCATGCCCTTGGAACGCAGTCTGTCATTTATTCAGCATATTTTGGGTGACTTCGGTGTCTCAGGCATCATGCCAGTCACGAAATATTCAAAAGTGAAGAAAACAGGTAATGATCTCGGCCCTCGTGGAACTTACAGTCTGGTGGAAGAGACAGGTACCACACAAAACACAGAGTCTCATTGCACTGGGTGGTGACTGCTTGAGATGCAGGTTAGGTGCTCTGGGAGAGGAGAAAGGAGGGATTCACTCAATTCTCTGGATTAGGTGGAAGGAACCTCATCAGATCAGACCCAGACATGAAGTTTTCAGGGGTCTGCTGTGCTCAGAACACCCCCACCATGGTTAAAAACAAAGGGTATTTTAGGAAAGAGTTTTATGAAGAGAAACCAATTTTCTTTTCAAATGAAGGTCTATATTCTGGGCCAGCTTTTTTTTTTTTTTTTTTTGTCTCTGGACACAGAGGGTAGAACTAAACAATTACAAGGAGGCAAACTGGCTTCATGAAAGATAATGATAATAACCACTTCACCTTTCTCACGGTTGAACAGGCTGTCTTGAGAGCAGAGAGTTCCCTGATCCCAGAGGAACAGAACAGAGGCTAGATCATTGCTTACTAAGGTTACTAGAGGTGGGGTTTCTTATATTAGTAGGTAGGTTGGAGTAGATAGACCGAGATCCCTTGCAAATAGAGAATTTGTTGATCTCAGGCAAAGGGTAGAGTTGGTGTGATTTGGGCAGGTCCTGGACAGGCCTGGTAAGGACATGTATCCCCCACAGTTTATCAAAGTTCCCAACGCCCCGCCTCTGGATGGGCTCCTTAGACGGTCTTCATTCGTTCCGAAAACGCACTTGGTTCTTGATTGGGCTGTGTTTCACAGAGATAATGGCCTGTGTGCAGTTTGTGATGACTTCTTTGACTCCATTTACACACTCAGGGAAGATTTCTCCCTTAACTTCAGAGAAGTTGTCTTGAATTTGCTAAGCTTATGCTCTGAGGCCATCAAAAAGGCCACAGGCAGGGATCCCTGCCGCATAGAAGCCATGACTACTGAGTGAGAAGTTATTTATGGCTGGTTTCAGCCTTTTAATACTTGGATCCATTTCCTTGCCCTCTCCTGAGACGAGCCAGCTATAAATAACTTCAGGCAGTTCTCCATGCAGGATTATTTTTTAAAAATCTATTTGACATACATGCTGAAGAGGGCAGCATTCCTTCGTTAGGGAAACCAGGGAGAGAGCCCACCTCCTAGGGAAGAACCCGGGCTCTGGCCCCTTCATAATAAGCCTCCTTAGGGAGCCAGGGGCCTTCTATTAAACGCATCTGGTTCTGACTACCTGTGCATACCTGTGAAGGAGAGTCTTTTCCACATAGGACATACGTGCTAGGGCCAGGATTGTACCCAGGACCGCTTAACTCCAAGCTTTAGCTCTTTTAGCCAAATTGTGAGTCATTTTGGTCTCAAACTCTTTAATCAGAAATAGTGATTATTTTCCCTATTAGTGCATCTTCGAACCTGTTACTTCCCAGGAAACAGTAAATAATAGTGAAACTTGCAGTAGCCATTCTTCTCCGGGACCCTCCAGCCTTGATACAATGGGAAGCAGGTGTTTCCCAGGCCTTAAAATGATGGTTTCAGATAGTAGCCGTTTGTTAGTTCTCACAAGCCTACAGGTGTGCCAGGCTCTGGAGATCTTGGTTGGGCTTGCTCATGTGTTAGGGGTCGTCCGGATGCTTGTGTAATGAGATAACCTAGCTTTTTCTACCTGGCCTTTCATCCCCCAGTACGCTAGTCGAGGCTCTCATGGTGATGGACGAGTTCCAAATAGAAGGTTAAAGTGTGCAAGGTCCTAAGGCCTGAGCTCTGAAAAGGGGCTTCAGTTCTCCTCTGCTTTATTCTGCTGGCCAAAGCAAGTCACGTGGCCTGCCCAGAAGCGTGGGGCGGGAAATACTCTACTACTGAGGGAGGGGCCGCAAAGTCACATCGCAAGCGCACATGATACAGAGAGGGCTGGAGACGGGCTGGTTTTGCAGTCAATCTATCACACTACATAATATATAATGTATACCACAATATATAAGTTGGGTCCAATAAATATGTATTGATTTCACCCATCAAGCTAATAGTCTGTTTTCATGCAATAGCATGAAAATGAGAATACTCTGAGCTCGTAAAAGGTAAGCTAAGACACGTTTCTAGTTTCCTACTAGTATGAGGGGCATGTAGCTCGGAGAGTTCTCAGTAGGGGAGTGGCTGAAACATCCTCGGTTGCTCAGTCCCACAGAAGTTCTCTGTGACTAGCAGATATAATCCATGCATTGAGGAGACACAGGCTCCATTTGCTCTATGAGGCCCCCTTTGGCCAAGGTAGGAACTACCTGTGAAAGTAGCCTCTTACAGAACAGACCTGGCTCTGCTTACATCTGCTTAAGCCTGTTCTCAGGCCTTTGGGATCCTTGGTCCTCAGATACCCAGGCTCCTCTGCTTTTTTATTTTATTTTTATACCAACTGGCACACGTTGTCATGTGGTTAAAACGATCTGAATGCCAAACAGGGGTCTGGTCCCAGCCATTCCACTTGGTGGCCATGTAAGTCTGATGGATTATTTAACATCTCTGAACTTCCAGTTCCTCAGCTCCGAGACAGAAAGGAGAAGAGCACCAACCTCATCAGGTTATTGTGAGGATGACATGAGGTGGAACATAGAAAAAGAATCCTGAGTTCTGTGTGCGGTGTTTGTTGAATGCACGAATTCCTGAGTGTACAAAGTCAGAAATGACTGCAAGGGGCAGAGTAACCACCGGGAACCCCAGCAGCCGCTTCTCCACTCCAGGTGTGTTGCCTCAGATCGAAAGTCTAAAGCAACCACGTAACCACATCTTCTTGCCTTGCTACCTCTCTTCTGGATAATCCTTGGGGAAGGATGGTTTTAAAAACCCAGGGACCAAGAAACAGAGTGTCCTTCACTAAAAGAACAGCTTATTAGCAAGTGAACACTTATCAGAGCTTGGTAAATACCATCCACCTGGTTATCTTTTGCTCCTATATCTTAGAAATGCAACCTATTGACTCTTGAAAGTCCCCCACTGCCGCTCATTGAGGGAGGGGGAATTGAAGACCAATGTATTGATTTGGACAAGCCAACACATTGGAAGAAGCATTTGTCAGGTTGTCTCTTTTTTTTAATAAATTGTCTTCTAAAGTAGAAGAAAGCAGATATATCTTTCAGCTGAGTTTCAAACAGAAGGCTATCAGCCAACTTAATTATATTCCTTTAAAACAACTTTAAAAAGTCACAATTGATGATTTTTGTGTAGTGTTTTGGAACAAAGAACCTTTGATTAGTAAAAGATTTTTTTCTGAATGTACTTCTACTTTTCCTTTTGTTTGTCCATCAGCTTTTAGTCTGGGCTCTCTGATCATCTTAATCCATCCAAACCCACAATTTGAAATAACCTGCTGCCCTGCTCTTAGGAGCTGGTGACTGGAGCATCTTTGGACAGTAAGAGGAAAGGCATTGTAGCTGATCTCATGAACAGCCCAGGAAAGGGCTGGAGCTCGATGCAGGGTGTGGTGATTTCTGAGCTCCCTTCTGTCCGAGCATGCCAGGGTGCCATGGCTCTGTCCTGGGGGTGTCGTCAGCCTTAGTGGTCATGTCTTGGCAAATGAAGTGGCCACTGCTGGCCGGAACCTGATCATAACTGTTCAGTCTCATTAAGGAGCCCCTCAGATCACCTTCTGGCATGAAGTGCCTCAGAAATCATCAAAGGGCTGAGGTAGAGGCTGGATTCCTTGAAGTGCTTCCAAAGGCTTTGGCATATCTGCCTTTTGGATGAGCTTAACTAAACAGAGAGCTTCTCAGGTCCGGGGTGGTGGGGGAGAGGGGAGCTCCCTGGCACCGAGGTGGGGGTGGGAAGGGTAGGAGGAGGGGTTTGGCTCTAACTGGCTCCCCACTCCCCCCCTCTACCCCTCCCTCTCTCCCCTTCCCTGGAGCTGTTCCGGGCTCTCACTCTCTGCTGTGAAGCTCACTTCCCAACACCAGGAGGAGCAGGGAGCACATCTGTAGTTAGGAACTTTCTGCCATGATGGTAATATTCCATACCTGCTGCCTAGTGTGATAGCTAGTAGCTCTGTGTGGCTGGTGACACTTGGCATGTGGCTGGTGACAGTGAGGACCTGATTTTTAATATAGTCGATGTTAACTAATGAAAATGGCCACACACGGGTAGTGGCTACAGTGTCTGATGGCACAGCTCTAGGTAATAGTTTACTGAGCAACCAGGGGGTAGGCCCTTGAAGTCTGCCATTAAAAATGGCTCCCTGGTCACAAAAGATCAGTGCATGAGTCCATTGACAGCAACGTCTAGAGAAGGCAAATCCAGCTGGAACGGAAAGTAGATTAGTGGTTGCCAGGGGTAGGCATTGGGCTGGGTGTGGAGGGGGGAGGGGATGACTGCTCATGGGTATGGAGTTTCTTTTTGCTGTAACGTTTGAAAATTCGGTTGCGATGTTGGCTGCACTGAAACCATTGAGTTACACACTGTAGGTGGGTGAGTGTCATGGCACCTGATTGTATCTCAAAGTGGTTTAAACAAACGGCTTGCTTTCCATCCATAGTCAGGTCAGTGTGCAGACCTCAGCTCTGCTCCTACCCAGTGCTCCTGGTCACCTGCCTCCCCCTCCCTGGGCCTCAGTTTCCCCTCCATTAAAATGAAGGTCTTGCCTTTGCCTCGAGGGTAGCAAAGAAGTGAATTTCTGGTCCTCCTCTTCCTTTATCTAACTTTAATCCGGTTTAGATGGGATGGTCCCTGGGGTGGAGAATGAGCCCCTCTTTCTGGGAACCCCAATCCAGAAGCTGCCGATTCCAGGAGAGCCCAGCAGCAGCTCTGAGGCAGGTGGTGGGCTGCCCCGCCCCTCCATTCCTCTGGAACCCCGTGTAGACAGCCTTCGGTGCTCGTCTGGGAATCTTGAATAACAGCTGAGATGTGTATCTTTTTGCCTTTGATCCTGATAAAGACAGATTGTAACTCTGAGTTGTCAGCTGGTCTAATGCACAGAAACAGCTCTCCATGCCCTCAGCAAGCGGATTCCCGGGGCAAGGGGAGATTCCGGGCTGCAGAAGGTCTTGCGGGTTTTGGTGGTTTGTGGTCAGGGGATCCTGTGGAATCTCTGGGAAGGACATTTCTTCAGGAGCAGGCTTAAGCTGGTATTTTTCTTCTCCTACTTTTCTATGGGCTCCAGGAAAACACAGGTCTATCAGAGGGTCACGAATCAGTGACACAGAGGAAGTCACTGCTACCATCGTCTTCCTCCTCCTCCTCTTTATCACTGTCATAAAGCCTTGCTGTGTGTCAAGAAGCAGGTGTTCTAAATGTCCGCCCTGTCAATGACTTTAGGACCTGCTTTCCGTGTAGGTGAGGTGGCGGGCTGTGACCAGGAGGGGTCATTGCTGCAGTAATAATGAAGACAGCGGTAATGGGAGCTGCTGGTTTGGGGGAATTCTTATGAGCCTGGCGGTGTTTTAGGTACTGTACACACAGAGCCCCAGTGAAGCCTCTCACCAATACCAGGAGGCGGTAGCAGATTGTGTTCAGTCACCATCGGCCAGTGATTTGATGAGTCATGCCTATGTCATGAGCCTTCATACAAACCCAGAAGGACGAGGTTCGGGAGCTTCCAGGTTGGTGAACTCGTGGAGCTGTGGGGAGAGTGCCCCCTTTTACAGACACACAAACAGGCTCAGAGTGATTAGACAAGTTACTACATCACAGAGCTGGCAGGGGCCAGAGCTCGGGTTTCAGCGAGGGTGTCTGCCTGATATCCAGAGCTGGTATTTTGGTTTTAACCATCATACTATCATGGGAGCTACTTTTGAGTAAACTCACTCCTCACTGAGCCCCTCCTTTGGGTCAGGGGCCATACAGATCACTGGAGATGCAGTTATGACCCAAACCAGCAAATGTTAGGTGAGTGGAATTGACTGCCTAGAAGGAGAGTAGTCTAGACAGAGGGAACATGCCCCAGAACCAGGGAGTGAGAGAGTATGGCATGATCAGGGACATGCAAGTTGAGTGTGGGCGCTTGTCTCTCTTGACTTTCTCAATTCCACCCAGCAGATTAGTGCTGGACTCTGAGTTCCCTGAAGGCAGGTGACATTTTGTCGTATTCGATCACTCCTTGTTGAAAGAAGACATGGTTATTGAAAAGGGAAGTGTCGGTAACCCAGCTTTCCTCAGTCTGTGTAGTGTTCTGCCCAGTCATCTCACCGAGAAAACTCCTGGACAATTCCAAGTCTGTCTTGGACAGTGGACGACTCTGATGTTGTGATGTATAATGGATATTTATTTGCTTTTCATCCCCTTTTCTGGCACAGTGCTTCTAAAACCCTGGGAATTTCCTAGGTGCTGAGTGGCATAGAGGGCTCTTTCGTTGTGTCAGTGACTTTTAGAAGGCACTGAAGGATGGGACTGGTTGCCAGCGGTGCCAACCTGTGGCTCCCAGGGAAGGGAGAGGGGCTGGAGACTGTGTTCAGTCACCATCGGCCAGTGATTTGATGAGTCATGCCTATGTCATGAGCCTTCATACAAACCCAGAAGGACGAGGTTCGGGAGCTTCCAGGTTGGTGAACTTGTGGAGCTGTGGGGAGAGTGCCAGGCATAGCACCTCCTCGCCCTTTCCCACACCTCGCCCTACGCACCTGTTCCCTCTGGCTGTTCCTGTGAGAATAAATTGGTAATCTAGCGAGTACAATGGTTTTGAATTCTGTGAGCTGCTCTGGCCAATTCATTAAATCCAAGAAAGAGGGTCATGGGAACTTGCAACCTATCGCCGGTCAGGCAGAGAAGCACGGGTGACAATCTGCGTTGGCAGCTGGTGTCTGGGGGGGAGGGAGGGGCAGGCTTGTGGCACTGAGCCCTTAACCTGTGGGGGTCTGATGCTGTCTCCAGGTAGACAACGTCAGAATTGAGCTGCATTGAGGATCACCCAGCTGATGACGGAGAATTGCTTGGACAGGTGGGAGGATCCCCCCCTCCCCGCCCCCACACTGGAATTGGTACTAGAATCCGTATAATGACCTAGTGTGCCCACACAGGCCAGTCAGGGCGGCAGTCCGCTGTCATGGCAGCGCAGTGAGAAAGCCCAGCCTGCGGGCAGAGCTGCAGCGGGGTTCTGCCCAAGGGGCTCTGCGGACATGGTGGCGGGCCAACAGTGGAAGGGAAGGCCCCTCACGATCAAGTGACAGGGCAATTTGTGGGCACAAGGGCCCCGACAGAGCTCTGGTGATGAAGACCTGGGCCAGCTAAATCCCAGTGAGTTTTCATGTCTCTTAGCAAAAGGTAGCTCTGCCTTTGGGAGCCCGTGCGGTGGCTCCTGCAGCCACTGTGGCAACCGGCTCTCGTCGGTGAGGTGCTGGGTGGCAGGGACGTCGTCACCCCACTTCCGCCAGGTGCGAGCTCTACCCAGGGACTTCTTTTGGTGGTCACAGTCTAGTGTGTAAGCAAAATGTCTGTTTGCTAGTGATTCCCTAACTGTACTCTCTCTCTCTCTCTCTCTCTCTCTCAGTGTGTGTGTGTGTGTGTGTGTGTGTGTGTGTGTGTGTGTGTGTGTGTGTGTGTTTTAATTAGTGCACTCTCAAAAGAAAGTTGGGCTAGGGTCAATTGGTTTTGAAATTTTTAAAAAAGTAGAAATAGAGTTGAGATCTGGACCCTAGGACATTTTTCTCTCTTTACTTGGGGGGGGGGGGGGGCGGTGGAGGGGGATGCAGAAAAAGTGATTCTCGTACGTTTCTGTATCTCTTTACAAAGGCTGCTCTGCTTTCAAACACTCCCAGCTTTGAGCAAATATTTATATTCCACCTAATCCATCACATTTGGACCTTAATGTCTGTGCTGCTGGTTACTAAAATGTTAATTAAATGAAACGGGGGGGGGGGGGAGTGTTTAACTGTAACATTTCCAAATGCCTGACTCTCCTTATCCATCCCATGCGACTGGTCACTGCTGATGGCTGTGTCCCCATAACCTGTCGCAGAATAGACGTTCATTGAAGGCATGAACGCATCCTTCAGAGTCCATCTCAAATGCCCATCTTCAAGAAGACCATCCCATCAGTTTAACCGGAAACTCTCACTTTGAGGGCACGGCCCTTTGGGTATACCTCTCCCTAACTCTGGAATGATTATCCTAGAGACCTAGACTTCGTCTTATTTCTCTCAGTACCCTACCTGCCTCTCCAAGGTGCTGTGCATCCAGACTGACTCCATGAGCTGAAAACGTATTGGCAACTCAGAGAGAAACCCGCTGACAGACACTTGCAGCACACACTGTATTCCTGGAGGCAGGGGCGGGGCGTATAATCTGAGTTGTCCAAGGGAACCCACGCATTCCTGGCTGCTATTTTAAGACGCGCCTCCTAAATCGATATCCTTCAGGTTTACTTGGTTTAACTCCTGCTCTGGAAGGTGGCTTGTCCCTGTGCAGAAGCGTGTCAGGACGGCAGCTTCTCCGGGATCTGGCCGGACAGCTGCAGAGTAGCTGCGTTTCTCTCTCCTGCACTCTGTATTGACAGCAGGTTTCAATCACCCTGCCCTGTTTTCTGGAACATAACCAGGCCAGAAACCATTTGCAAAACATTTGGGATGCCTAATTTGATCTTCTTTGCAACGAAAGGGAAGCACTGGCTTGGGAGATTTATTAAGAACATAGAAGGGCCTCCCTTTTCTGCCCTTCCTATTTCCTGCTGATCAACACGGGTGTGGGGGATCCTTTCACAGCCAGGAATATCCCATCAGCCCGCTGCTTCCACCATGTCCTTGGAAATTCTTGGAGAAGTCTGTCCGCTAGTTCCTCTGCTGCCGGCCGCCCCACTCGGGTCTTCTCTTTTTTCCGGCCAGGTCTCCGGCTGGTTTTCTTAAGCTCATACACGTCCCTGGCAGAGCTCTTCCCCTTGTACCATCAGAAATTCTCCAAATGGTAAACTTGTCAAATGTGAACATTTAGCCAGAGCCGCCTGTGTGAGCCCGCTTGCAAGCCAAGCTTGTGCCTGTCTTTCCCTAGAGGAGGACTTGGAGACCCCAGGGAGGGCGGCCCGCGGCCCCAGCCCCGGCCCCAGCTCTGCCACTAACGTGAAGTATGATCTCGAGCAGTTAGCATGCTCTCTGGGTCCCAGATTCCTCCTCTTTCAGAAGGGGCATCACACCAGCCGACCTGAGGGCACATGCTAGAGAAATAAGCTTATATTTTTGGAACATCTACCACAAAGCAATAACTTTTAGCATTTAACTGGAAGAGGAATCACCGCCCATCTGAAGCTACAGCTGTGATTTTTAGTAACGGACACTAATGTTCAGGAATGCAGCCTGAAGCATCACATGGAATTTTCAATTAGATCCAAGTTTACGAAGGAAGGGAAATGGAATAACATGCTTGAGAGAGAGAAAAACAAATCAGTGTGCACTAAAACATGAAAGATTTCTGTTGTTGCTGTTCACTGGCTTAACGAGAAGATACAGTTAGCTAGCTTATCTCTTCTTAGTTGTTTAAAGCATTTCTAAAGATCATTTTTGCAGTAATCACTGCATTAGGTTCCTGACCCAATGCTGCTGCTCTAACCCTCAGGCATGCATTCACCCATGTAAGCAACATTTATTCTTATCAGGTACTGGAGATAAAAGGATGAGTGAAACAGGGCCCCTGGCCTCAAGGAATTAATATTCTTGAACCAGGGTTGGCAAACTTTCTCTTAAATAACCAGATGGTAAATATTTGGGGCTTTGCAGGTCATAGGGCCTCTGCTGCAACTATTCATTTCTACCATTGTGGTGAAAGGGCAGCTATAGACAGTATGTAAATGAACGAGCATGGCTGTGTTCCAGTCAAACTTTAGTGACAAAAATGAATGGTGGGCCAGATTTAGCCTTCAGGCCCTGGTTTGCTGACCTCTGTTCTAGAGGAGGAGATACTTACTTAGAGTCAGCTGGGTCTCTTTCACGCTTGCAGTGGGCACAGAGGGCTGAGGGCAGAGGATGGAGAGATGAGAAGAGGGTGAGCTGGGCTGCGACCCTCACAGGGAGAAGTGGGGGAGGGAGGGCAGGCTGTTGTGGAGGACCAGGTGCATGGCTGGCCCTTGATGCAGACAGAGGCAATGTCTGTGTAACTGAGATCAGCTGCCCTAACCAGCCAGCCCAGATACTTGCAAAGGCCTTCCCCCTCTGGGGATCTGCTCGATCTCTGCCTGGAACCCAGCTCAGGATTTCGGGGAGTGCCCATGGACCGTTTCCCCTAGCTGCTCTGTGTGAAGGTTTTCTCCATTCCACCCAACGCCCGGCACACAGAGCCAGCTTTCTCGTTGGTTTCCAAGGAATGTCCACTCACAGCAATCATTTCCTATTTTTGAGTACCGTTTTTGAGAGTTTATTGTGGTGCCACAGGGAGGGAGATGTTGCATCTCACGTGTCCCCAAGCTTACTTGTCCTGCCCACTTCTTTTCCCTCCTTTTGACCAATTCTTTCCTTCATCTCCCGCAAGACCGTCGCCCCCACATTCACGTTCCCCCAGGATTCAGCTTGGGCCCAAGTGGCTTATCAAGGAATTCAACCAAACACAACTCTCCCATCCAAACACATTCTGGGGCCCCCGTTACCCTAACAAACAGTGGCTTCCAAGAAATATTCTGCTATGCCCTTCCTCACCCTCATCCCTCCCTCCACAGCTTTGGGCCCACGGTTCTGTTCATGTTTACAAGGGAACGAAGCTGAGGCCGCGAGCAGTCAGCCTCGCGCTGCCCAGACCTCAGCAGACCTCGGCTTGAATCTCACCTTGGCGTTCACCAGCCCTGCGCTGTCAGGCTGGCGACTCAACCTCCCTGAGCCTGAGTTTGCTGTTCTGTAAAACGGGCTCGATACTGCCCTCCTCGGGGCGGCCGTGAAAATGAAGGCAGGGAACCTGGCTGCCACGCTCAGCCCTGCTCAGCGCGGAGCTCGTATAGCTGTCTTTTCCTGCCTTCATTTCCTGTGAGTTCCAAATGGACAGTGTAAAAGTGCATTTGTGCTCGGCCTGTGGGCTCAGTGGTTGAGCGTCATCCCATGCACCAAGAGGCTGCCAGTTTGATTTCCGGTCAGGGCACGGGCCCAGGTCGGGTTGGATCCCTGGTAGGGGATGTGCAGGAGGCAGCCGATCCATGTTTCTCTCTCTCTCTCCCCCTCTCCCTTCCTCTCTCTAAAAAATCAGTAAAAACATTTTTTTTTTTAAGTAAAATTGCATTTGCGTCTCTGCCATCCGTCTTCGTCTTTGTCATTGCGAGATGTGCCTCTTGATAGAGGAAGCTTAGCCGTGTGCCTTGAACTCGTGGCGTCTGGATTGACAGCTGGGAGTGACTAGATCAGTAGTCGGTTTGATATTATTCGAAACCATCAACTTTGCTTGTGGCTTGTCAGCTACATTTGGAAAGGATGGAAGAGTTGAGTCTGTAGGCCTGTTTTTTCCAGCCTGAACTGGGAGGTGAGCTGTAAGGGTCCTTGATTGTGGAAATACATTCAGCACGTGCACTGAATGAAGAGAGAGTGTGGGTGCCGGGGGAGCAGGAGGAATACCACTCTGACTGAGTTATATGAGCCGTTTCGCTATGCCTGGTGCCATGGCTATGCCCCTGAAGTTCCTGGTTGTGATTAGTGTCATGAATGCATTTGGCTGACCAGATGTGACCCTGATCAAGTGGAGAATCTATATATTTTGTCCTTCAGAGTTTGATTTGAATCATTAGGTTTGGGTATCTAGACACTTTATTTCCTTTTACTGCTTGGCAAAGAATTAAGTTCTATGCAGGGGTGAGAAAACCTGGCTCAAATGACTTTCTTGACTCCCAGGGTTCAGTCACCCAGTAGGCGATCCACAGCTCCATAAACATCACAGCAGTTTCACGCTGTGTTGTTACTTCCGCTCATGGTCTCTCTCACCCACAAGACTTAGCACCCCTTAAAGGGGCAAACCATATATTCATTGCTGTATCTCCAGCACCTGAGACGTACCTGGAACAGAAGTGTCAAAAATATTGGAGGGATAGGGTGGGAGAACAAACATCAAATGTTGTGGTTGTTTTAAGTAGGGTACAGACTGACAACCCTCAGAAGAGGGGGTGGGGGGGAGGGAAGAGATAAACCACAGAACTTATACACATGTATGCATAACTGATGGACATGGACAACAAAGCTGGGGACCGGGTGGGGGGTCGGGGAGGAGGGTGTCAAAGGGGAAAAAAGGAGAAACATCTGTAACAAAAATAAATTAATAAAAAAATAAATTAAATAAAAAATAAGATTCCAAGGAGAAACATCTCCAAGTAACTTTGAACCCCAATCACATCCCTGGTTTCTGTACCTCTAGAATTTATTATTCAAGATGACAAAGAGCCCCTGGCACAACATTTAATGAGCTTTGGCATGAGTCAGTGTGCATTAAGTCCTCCAAGCTGGTCCGTGAGCGAGCCTGGTTCCCACATTACAGCTCATGGCCCTGCACAGGGTGAGAAGCTCCTTGAATCCCTCTCACCCACACTCCTGTGAAGAGCCCTTTGAGCCTCATGGAAACAGAGCAGATGTTGCCAGGAGTGTCTGAGTCACCACGGCAGACAGTGGAGCTGTGTGTGAACTGGGCTGCCTCCAGCCAGCCTGGTGAGGTGGGGGAGGCACCCGGGCCCTGGTCCGGACAGGAACGGGGGAGCGTGCCGGTGATCTGCAGTTTGCCTGGGCGGGGCTGTGGGGAGCTACTTGCAAATCCTGGGGATTTCAGACTGCACGGGGCCTCGGGAAGGCAGTTATCTCTTCCTCTATAGAGCTGGGTCAGAGAGGGCTTTCAGGGTGTCCCCAGGCCCCACTCTGCGTGTGGAAGAAATTCCACCCATAAACCTCACTTTAGGAAGGCTGGATGTCTGTAGGGCACTGGAAGTCCGTGTGCTGAGCTGCCTGCAGGGTGCGCTCGCGTCAGTACTGCTCCGCTCCTCGTGTGAAGAAGAAAGCTTTGGTCACCATCTCCAGGAGGTGGAGTCCACGGATGAGGAGCACGGACGTTCGTGTTCAAAGTCTTGCTCTCCCAATTCCCAGCCGTGGCCTTGGCCAAGATGCTAACGTCTCTGAGCTGCAGCAAATCCACCTCATAAGATGCTTATGTTTGAATGAATGCGATCGTGAATTAAATGAATTCACTAAATGAAATCATTTAAAGCATTTAGCACAGTACAGTACCTGCCACGTGGTTGGCACTCAATAAGTGATAGCTCTTGGTGTCAGTTTTATTTTTACTTATCAATAAATGGGAGTTCAGCAAGGCTAAGTAACTAACTCCAGGTTACCAAGCTGTTCAGTTGGACTTGCACCCATCCACAAAGTGCCGTGATTGCATAATTCTCCAGGGGATGCGAGGAGCACCAAGCAAACTGTGACAATGACCTTGGCATTCTTCCCACCTCATCATGATTATCTTGTTTTTAAAAGATGTCTTCGCTTCACCAGAGGGTTGCTGGGACGAGTGCTCCACTTACAGAAACTCAGTCTCCCCCCAACTTGTCACCGCCGGGCCTGCTGCATAAAACAAAACAGACACCTGGAGGAAATCGTGAGCAGTCTCCAGGGCACTTCCTACCTCGGTGCACTTTGTTTTCTCAGAAGAAAAAAATCTGTTTTCATTAAGAAGACAACTGTCAGGTGAAAAGGCTCAGAAGTCTGGGAGAGCGGTGTGTGGCTCCGTGGCATCCACGAAGCCCTGGAATCATTTGATCTACCTGGTCCCGGGCGTCTGCGCACTGGGCAGAGTCAGGACGGACGGCTGCTCTTTCCTTCTGCTCCCGCATACTTGGCAGAACGCAGGCATAGATAGTGAATAACAGTCCAGTTTGGCTCAGTTTCCGCCTTGATTCCCACGGGGAAATCTAATCAGCTAGTTCTTTGGTTGGCTTCTGATTTTGATTGGCAGAAAAAAAAAAATAAATAACAACAGAAAGATTACATTCTGCCAGCATCCTACATTAGGAAGGACCAAAACCATACTTAAGTTATTGCTCAGTGTTTGACAGCCCCATTTTTAAAAAGAACCTCCTGGAGGGAAAAATTCCCTTTTTCCTCAAGGAAGGAGTTAAAGGTCAGAGAACTTGGCTGTCGAGTCTCTGAAAACTATTCACAGGAGACTTGATGAAAACACTGTCTTGTACCAGGAGAGGCACCCGTACTTTGAGAGTCCCGCCCGTGTCCCCTCTGGAGGGGGGGCAGACTCGGGGTGCAGCTAAAGAGTGTGGGCTTGGACTGAAGTGGGCTGGCACTGATCGGTTTGATCCAGGGTTATCTGTGAAAGCCCATGGCTCAGTTTCCTCATTGGTAAAAGGGAATAATCATCACCGTCTACACTGGATTCACCCTGCAAATGAATCGAGTCGACACAATAAAAATGTTTTCTAGCACCGTGTCTGGGACAGAGTGCAGACTCCGTAAATGTTGGCTGTTACTCTTATTAATATGTGATTATTCAGATTGTTAAAGGTTTTTCTTCATGGAAACCTTTTGTCAAACAAAGTCTTCCTCGTGAAGAGAGCTGCTCTGGAAGAAGAGAAGCGGAGAACATATACAACAGATTGGCTTGGCTCCCCTTTTCCACCGTTGCTATGAACACTCCCTTCCCCACCTCTGCCCCCTCCTTGGCTGCCCCGGCGTCGCTCCGTGGAACCCCAGCACCCCCACCCCCAGTGCTGTCACCGGTTCTTGACCTCTCACTGTCCACACACTCTTCAGCGCCGCCCTGAGTCGTGGGCCTGCTGTTTTGTTTTTGTTCAGCGGCCTGGGCAGAAAAATCGGAGAAAGGGAGGCCGCCTTGGTGCTAAGAGTTCCCCGAACACGTTTGCCGTCTCCGAAGTCCTCTTCTCCAAGCTGAATGTCTCGCTCATTTTGGCGGCTCCTTGTTGAAAGTGATTCTACAGATTCTAGTCCTTATCCTGGGCAAACTACCATCTCTCAAAGTGTTGCAGGAAAACTTGAATTCTTGAATACCTGGTTGTTGAACTTCAGTGTGGATGACAACCACCTCGGCTGCTTGGGTCCATCCCCAGGCATTCTGAATGGGTAGGTTTCAGGGCAGGACCAGCAAAGCTATTTATTCAACCAGCTCCAGAGTCCTAAGTTCAACAACAGCTGTGCCATGCACTGACCGCGACACCTAGCGAAGCCATCGCCTGCCAAGGCTCTGCGCCCTCTGGGAAATGGGTGCGCTCAGTAGTGGATCTCTAAGAAGCCTTTCCAGGTCCAGAATTCTGAAGACTTCCCCATTCTGGCTCTGATCTGAGCTGTGCACAGCTGGTAAGAGCCTCACATCCCTTCTTCTGAATGCTATTCTTGTATTAATACAGGCCAAGGGAACCTTGGTTTTTGTGGCTACCCTGTCCTAGGGCTGAGTCCCAATAAGCCTAACTGTTGATGGAAATCTTTTTAGGCATTGCCTCGGTGCGGCCATGACTCCTACTCCCTGTTTTCATGTATTCGTTCGCTTTAGTGAAGAACCTTCCACTAATCCTTTTGAAATAAAAGGGAACTGGTACACATAAAAGGTGTTTAATGTCCAAAATGCATGTCGTGAAATCATTCCACAGTCTGGTAGGCTGTAACGTCACAGGGAGGGAAAGATACATCTTCTTCCTCCGCCCTTGCTTAGCTCTCCTGGTTAGTGACTGTTACCTGTCGAAAAGCTCTCTTTGACTTGAGTTATATGTTCATTGTCTGCCCTCTCCATTAGGACAGTGTTTGCCAAATTGTGTCCCATAATAGGCTAGTTCCTTAAGCTCTTCCAAACAATCAGTTCTATGGCAGCAATACACTTAGGAGTCACACCATGCCATTATCATTTTGGATATTCCCAGTGCGAGCAAGCACCTTGAAGACTCTGAGAAGTCCTGCAGGCAAGGACACTGACTACTACGGGCATACCTTGCTGGGTGTGGAGGGTTACCTTCAATTTGTATAAAAAACACCATCTACGAAGCACAACAAAGCAAAACACCATAAAGCGAGGTCTGCCTCTATTTAGCCCTGTTTTCCAAATGCACGTGACCCTAGGACCCCTCCTCTCTGTTACTGCCTATGTGTGTTATTCAGTGGAAAGCGTGTTGGTTGAACATTGGTTTGGAGGATCCTGTCTTGAAGTGTCAGGCCTTCGCCCCAGGAGAAAGCAGGAGGATTGAGCTGGTATCTTAGCAGAGGGGGCGTGCAGAATTCCTTAGGTCACAGATCTGAGAGGGATGTATTTACCACAGTGTACAACCACTGCACTCTGCCAAAGAGCTGTTAGCGTGGACAGTGACCTCCTGCAAGAAAGAGATTGGCCCCCTGTAAAGTGTTTATAATCGCTCTGAAATTTCATACACCCTTGGAAAAAAACGGAGAAGGTTTTCAGCAGCCAATTTTGTACTTTTTCATAGCCATATATGGTACAAGATAGAGAAATGGCTCGACCAATGAAAACAAACGCTTTCTCCTGAAATACATTGCCTGGGATTTGGAACAAAGAAGTTCAGGACAGAGAGGAAGGAGGTGTCCTGAGGGTGATCTGGCGTTAAGAAGTGAAAGATAAAGAATAGGAACACTTATTTTTTAAAGGTATCTTCCTTGAAATGTTAGCAGTCAAACAATGTCTCCTTACCCAGTTGAGTGGGAAGATTTCAAAACTGTGTGTAGGGCACCTTCGGAGGTGCAGGGTGCGTGGGAGGGAGAGTGAGATTTTAAGAATTTATTCTGTTTCGAAGGAGCTATTACAAGGTGGAACCTGAGCCAACTGTGTACCAATGCTGCCAGCAAGTTTAACCTTTGTTCAGCTCTCCCAGCTCTGTAGGCTGGTAAGTGGGATTTGAAAACGTACCTTGTGAAACTGGAGACAAGGTAATGAAAATGATGTAGGAAAACGATACTTCCTTATTTCCTCTTACTGCTCTTTAGTTACCAACAGAGAAGCAAATGACCTCATTGGCCCTGGTTTCACTTGGTTTTCTCCAAAATAAGCCCCTGAAGAAAAAGACTTACCTTGTCACCTGTGAAGAGGAAACATCACTGCAATTGCCCCAGCTGTCAAGGGCCCCTTTCCCACTGCCTCCGGGGTGAAACGGTCACCCAGGAAAGTGGGGGCTCTGGCTCACGCACGAACAAGCAGCTCTAGTCTCCTGTGATAATGCACTTCCATCTGCACACGGATTCGGGCCACACCTGCACGAGATACTGAGTGTTTGTCCATGACATTTGCCGTGACCGGTATAGCAAAATTTCCACCGTACACGGGGGAAGAAAACATTGAAAGTATCACAAACATCAGCACGGTTTCTAGTCTTTTGAGTTCATTTAGCTTTAAAGAGAACAGCTGGCATGGTTATCCAAGAGGGAACAGCCGGGCGCACCTGATTTTAATTTTAAGCCATATGGAGGGATTCGGTGTGGGTAATCGTTTTTATTTGTTTGATTTTTTTTCCAGCAACCATTTCTGGGCACCTATTAGTGCATTAGCCATTCTTGTAAGTAAGCTGGGTGAACTGTTAACCACAGCGCAGGGCAGCAAGAGTCGGGGACCCCAGAGAAGCCCCGACAAAGCCTTGTGGCTCTTTACATGCAAAGAGATGTCTTCTGAAGGTTCCCCAGAGGAAATGGCAGGGAAGGGAGAGAGGGGCTAAGGCTGGGATGGATGTGAGGTGATGAGGGGGGCAATGAGGCGTCCCAGTCTGAGGAAACAGCTTGGCCTGAGTTGTTAATGGCCAATTTAAGGAGGAAAAAGCCAAGTGGTATAATCTGCATGCCTGCTAGTTTGTTAAAGAGGACCACTAATACCTTTAAAGCAGAAGTTGGTTTGGGGGTTTTTTTGTTAATCCTCACCTGAGGATATTTTTCCATTGATTTTTAGATAGAATGGGAGGGAGGGGGTGGGTGGAGAAAGAGAGGAACATCTATGTGAGAGAGACACATCAGTTGGTTGCCTTCTGCAGGACCCCGGCTGAGGCCGGGGATAGAACCTGCAACCCAGTTACATGCCCTTGACTGGGAATTGAACCCACGACCCTTTGGTCCGAGGGCCGACACTCTAACCGCTGAGCAAAACCGGCCAGGGGGGTTGTTTTTCAAGCTAGAATAAAATAATAAGGTAATATTAAAAACTATACAATTTCACATGATTCACTAACCATCAAACTAACAGAAACTTTCAAAATAATTAACCAACATTGACTGAGCCCTTTGTGTGTGCAAGGACTGTACTAAGCACTGGAAATAAAGCACTGAACCCCTTACCTGCAGGACATGGAGGTCAGAATTCTGTTACCTGCAGCCAAATACAACCCTATTTTTTTATCGTAATAAAATATACCTAATATAGTACTTGCCATGTTAGCCATTTAAAAATATATAGTTCTGGCCCTGGCTGGATGGCTCAGTTGGGTAGAGCATTGTCCCATACACCAAAAGGTTGTGGGTTCGATCCCCAGTTGGGGCAAGTACGAGAGGCAATCCATCAAATTTTCTCTCTCACATTGGTGTTCTCTCTCTCTCTCTCTCTCTCTCTCTCTCTAAGAATCATTAAAAACATATCCTCAAGTGAGGATTAAATATATATATATATAAATATATACATGTGTATATGTGTGTGTGTGTGTGTATGAATTTCTGTGGCACTAAGTACAGTCACATTGTAGTGCAGCATTGCACCATCTATCTCCTAAGCGTTGTCTTCCCAGCTGAAACTCTGCACCACTGAATACTAACTCCCTGTTCCCTCTTCCCCCCAGCCCCCGGCATCCACCATTCTACTTTCTGTCTCTCTGAATTTGACTACTGTAGGTACCTCTTATAATGGAATTATGTAGTATTTGTCCTTTCATGATTGGTTCATTTCAGTTTGCATGTCTTCAAGGTTTATCCGTGATATCGCATGTCAGAATTTCCTTCCTTTTGAAGGTTGAATTAATATTCCATTGTGTGTACAGACCACGTTTAGTTTATCCATTCATTTATCCAAACAGTATTTATTGTTTATCCACTGATGGACATTGGGTTGCTTTCACCTTTTGGCTGTTGTCAGTAATGCTGCTGTGAACACGAGTGTACATCTGTTCAAGTCCCTGCTTTTACTGCTTTTGGGTATTTGCTCGGAATTGGAATTGCTGAGTCATGTTCTGTGTTTGACTGCCATTGTGTTTTCCACAGTGGCTGGACCATCTTACATTCCCACAGTAGTACGGAAGGGTTCCAAGTTCTTGACATCCTCACAAACACTTATTTTCTGTTTGTTTTTTAATAGCCATCCTAAGGGGTATGAAGTGGCATGTCATTGTGGTTTTGATTTGCATTCCCTAATGATTAATGATGTGAACATCTTTCCATGTGTGTATTGGCCATTTGGGGATCGTCTTTGGAGGAAAGAATTCAAGTCCTTGGACCGTTTTGTAATCAGTCTGTTGTGTTATTGAGTTGCAGGGGTTGTTTTTGTATACTGGATATCAAGCCCTTATTATATATGTGATTGGCAAGTATCTTCTCCCATTCCATAGGTTGCCTTTTCTCTCTGTTGATAGGGTCCTTGGATGCACAAACATTTTTAATTTTGATAAGTCTAACTTGTCTATTCTTCACTTTTTTTGCCTGTGCTTTTGATGTCATATCCAAGAAATCATTGTCAAATCCAGTGTCATGAAGATTTTGCCCTCTGTTTTCTTCTAAGTTTTATACTTTTAGCTCCTACGTTCAAGACTGTGATCCATTTTGAGTTAATTTGTATATGGTGTGAGGTATGAATCCACCTTCTTTGTTGGCATGTGAATATCCAGGTTCCCCAGCACCACTGCTTGAAAATAAAAAGTTATTCCTTCCCCCACTGAATAGTCTTGAAAATCATTTGACCATATATGCAAAGGTTTATTTCTGGGCTCTCTAGTCTACTCCATTGGTCTACATGTCTATCTTGATGCCAGTACCATACAGACTTGATTATTGTAGTTTTGTACTAAGTTTTGAAATCAATGTATGAAACCTCCAATTGTGTTCTTTTTCAAGGTTGTTTTGGTTATTTGGAGTCACTTGAAATTCTGTATGAACTTTAGGACAGATTTTTCTATTTCTGCAAAAAATACCCCACAATCATTGGGATGTTGATAAGGATTGAATTAACAGCAACTTTAAAAAAAATGTTTGTTTGTACAAATCACCATCTTGATTCTCACTTGGTTGTTCTGGGGGCCTCTGGAAGTGTAGATACAGAAAGATGCTCAGAGCCCAGCCTCCTGTCACTGCATGCCCTTTCACTCCCCTTGGTGGTGCTCATGCCTTCCTTCTCTCTCTCTCTGAACCTCCAAGGGTTCTCTCCAAGGATTGGAGAGAAGACTGTTTAAGCCCGTGCCCTTAATATTAGACATTGGTCACAACAGCGCTGAGAGAGCTTCCCGGGGCAGGCTCAAGGAGTCCTGCGGAAGCACTGCGTGGGCTGAGGGAGGCTCGGGTGCCCCTCTGTGGTCTGGCAGCTGACCGGCTTGTAAAGAAATTGACCTGAGCAACTCCCAAAAGTCTCCAGCCTGTGTGCCTCGAGTCCATGTACTATAAAAATAAAGAAAACAAACTGGTTTCAATTACCCTAACACATTTGAACACTCAAGATTGACACCTTGACAAAGTATAGGAAATTGCAAACGTTTTCCCAGGCCCAGTTGTCAGGCCTTTTCCTGAAGGTTACAGAGACAGTTTAGGCGGGACACTTCCACGGGGCAGGTTTGCCATCGCAGTCAGGTGGCAGAGTTGGGATCCGCAGGCTGAGAATATGCTCCCTTTGTACCTTCTGGCATTGGGACCAGACCACCAACAGCTCCCTAACTCAGATCCAAACTCAGATGCCGGGAACAGAGGGACCTGGGGCCAGCGCGGGCCTTCGAGAAGGGAGAGAGGAAGAAATGCTTATTTATCTTCAATAGACAGTATTTTCATTTACAAAGTATTTTGGTTACTGTGAAGGAAGGTCAAGGCTGGTTGCCAGAAAAACAGAGCTTTCCCCCTCCCCAAAGGAGAATGAATGCTCTCCCTAAACCCTTAAAAAATAACAAAATAAAAGCCTTTTTCTTCAAAGGCATCCTATCTGCAATATTTCAAGTGAGATTTTTCCTTCTTGCTGTGGTTTGTCAGTTGGTGGTGGGTGGACCTTGTAAGCTGGTCTTTTCGAGCTGAGATGTCCGGTGTGCAGGGCATGACTCATCAGTGCGTCAGAAAGTCTACTTGGAGTTCTGTGATCGGCACCTGTCAGTTTATTGTACGTAGTAAGAGTATGTTTTGATATTTTTCAGTTTGACCTATGGATATTTTGATGTTTATTGGGTGTGATGTAAAATGTAATTTTTACTATGTTTAATAATCAAAAACTTGTTAAAGCCATTATTTAAAAAATTATCTTTGGTTAAACAAGGCCCGGTCGTTGTTGCCATATCTGGTCCTTCTCAGCAAAATGTCATACTTAAATACGTATAAATAAAGCTCCCAAAGTAGCCATTTTAGATTAGTTTTAAACCTAGTCTTTAACTTGGGCCTTCTGATTTGATTTCTGTTTGGTCGATTACATTTTCAAGAAACAATGTTTTAATATAACATAACTATTTCTTGATTTAAAGAAACAGTGAGTTCCCAGCTTTAGTCCTTCACAAGCCTTCTACATGATGTTTGCCAAATCTGTGAACCACTCTTGTTTTTGTTTGTTTCATATTTTCCTTAAATCAACTCAAATTAAATCTACATGTAATATTCATGACACTGCACATTTATAGATGCGCTATTTATCTTTTCTAATATGCAATAAAATAATTCTATAACTTTTAAAATATGAAGATGCTCACCCCTCTGCCATCTAAAACACACTCACCTACTCCAGAGGCCCACACACCAGTACTGGGGGAAAACTAATGTTCAGAACATTCTTTTGTGTCTTTCTCCTTTCTCCCTCTTAGATTCCTTTGCTCTAACAAACTTGCTATACATGAGAAAAGAAACGAGCATTTAGTTATTAGGGAGAGAAGTGCTTGTTTTCATAAAATACTCGCATTTCTGAATTCACTAGCAACTCATCCAAGGGTGACTCTACCTTGATCAGTTTTCTCCGTGTATTAGTAACCTCTAGCAGGCCTGTGGAGGGGACTGTGTGAGGATGAGAAGCACCTGTGTGTACAGCAGAGGGCAATGTGGAACTTAGTGAGCGAGGGCTGCGTTCGCGGGCCCAGCCTCCTAGGGCCTCTTGGAGACGCGCTGAGATTTTCACAGAAATCGAGCTGAAAGGACTCTAGAGAAACAGCCCATCCTCTGCCTTACAAATGGGGCGACTGAGGCGCAGAGGAGCAAAATGGCACCTCTGGGGTCACACCGTTTGTTGGTGACAAAGTTTGAGGTGTGGTAGGGAAACGCTCATGCGAGGAATCTCAGAACCCTGGTATTAAAGATGACTGCTTTCCAAAGGAGGAGGAGCGGGCCCCAAGCAGCCAGGACCTGAGGTCACTGGTGTGATGCTCTTGGGAATGACAGAACTGTGTCAAGTTAACTGGACAAGACCACTCTTTAAGGGGATTTCTGGCCATGACATGCGTGCACAGGGTTGACGATCTGACCCTCAGGTGCTCTGCCGCCTTGGAGTCCTGCTTAGGGGACTTCTAGAAACCAAGTTCACAGTCATCCCAGGTGCTACCCTTTATGGCTGCAATGAGTGTCCTTGAAATGCCCCCGTGATTTCATCACCAGGCTAAAGGCCAAGAGGAAATTCTGAAGCTCTGAGTCCTGATCCTGGGGTTTTATCCCTGAATCGAGGCTGAAAAGTTTTAATAAAACCCTAATGACTAATCACAAATCTTGTCTCTCCATTGCCTTAACTGTGGCTTGCAAATGTCAAAAGTCAGAAACCATTTATAGTTGACCCTTCAACAATACAGGTTTGAACGGTGTGGATCCACCGATACATAGATTTTTCCCCCCAATAAATACTATAAATATATTTCCTCTTATGATTTTCTGAATAACATTTTCTCTAGCTTATTTTATTGTAAGAACACAGTGTATAATGCATATAACATATAAAATATGTGTTCATTGACTATTTATGTTATGGGTAAGGCTTCCAGGCAACAGTAGGCTGTTAGTACTTAAGTTTTGGGGGAGTCAGAGTTATATGTGATTTTCAACTGTGTCGGGGGTTGGCACCCCTGACCCCCACTTTGTTCAAGGGCTAACTATATGACTGTTTCCTGTGCTCTGGCAGGCTTTGGGGCACAAAGAGGAATCAGCAAGGGGTGTCTGCCCTGGAGGAACTCACAGACCAGTGGAATAACAAATCACCCCAGACGTGACACACTTGAGTCACCTCCTCTGTGAAGTGTCCCCAGACACTCCAGGAGGATTCGTGGCTCCCAGGCCCCGGGCCTCGCACAGCCCTTACAGCCCTTCACAAGGTTTCTGTGCTCCATGTTGAGGTCTGCTGCCCCTTTGGACAGTGAGTTCATAGAGGGCAGCAGCCATATTTTATACGACTCTGTTTTTCCAGTGCCTGATGCAAGTTAGTGGCCCTCCAAAATCCTTTTATGGGAAGGTATGGACAGTATCCTAGGAAGACACAGAGTAGGGAATAATTCCACGTGATGCAAACCAGACAGTTCATTCAGCTTGAGGGTCTTGTGACAGAGGAGAAGGCGCTGAGCTGGGGTTTGAAAGACCAGTCGGAGTTTGTGGGGGCTGCTTCGGCAGGGCCTGAGAAGTGATGACGTGTCTGTCCTGCCCGAACTGTAGGATCCCTTTCCCTCCACCTCACCTTTCCTGAAGGAGACAATATCTTCAGTAGCACATTTCTCAGACAAACCAGGTGTCTGTTTAACTCTGGGTCAGTCCTTAGCTAGTTAGTTTTTCCTTTCTAGTGGTGTACATTAGTGTTAAAAATACACAGAGATGCTAGGTAGGGGTGTTTCTCATCAAAACCATTTCAAATCAGCTTTATAAGAGTTCCAAGGAATGAGTGGGGGCAGAGAAGTCCCAACGATTCACATAGGTGTGGTCAGTGGGGGATGTACCTTAGGAAAGAGGGGTGTGCCTCTGAAGGAGACCTTGTAGTCCTGTAAAGACTTTGTTGCAACCTGCCCCCAAGTTCCCCTTTCCTTCGCACTTCTAACAAATGATAAAGTGTATTCATTGTAACATTGACTGTCCTCTGTTCCTCCCTGCAAGAATGTAAGCTCCAGGAGGCAGGGATCTCTGTCACTGATGTATCCCAAGAGCCTGGAACAATGCCTGGCACATAGTAGGTGCTCATTGAATGAATCACTATTGATGTGATTGAATATATTGAATGAGTAAATGAATGAATGAATGCTCTGCCCCAGATATGCGCCCAGGTGAAGGAGAAGACAGTTGTCCTACAAGAAATGGAACTTGGCATTGGAAGCTCATTAGGACTTCCTGCAGAGAGCTGGCCTCTGTGGTGCAGGCTGTCTCCTTTCCAGCGGCTAGGCGGGTCAGGCCTCACCTCGGATGCCGTAAACACACCGAAGCGATAGAGGAGGTGATGCCTGAAAAGCACGCTAGTCATTCAAGTGGCTGCTGTTGAAATGTATTCCTCATCAGAGGAGGCAGCTGTGATGCAGTCCCAAAGGAGCACTGTGTCAGGAGCCCTGGGCTCCAATCCCAGACATGTTCATTTCTCGCTGCATGGTTTAAGGTCTGTCATTAGCCCTCCCTGAGCCTCAGTTTCCTCACTCATCAAGTTGGACAGTAATCCCCTCTTCACCCCGTGCCTAACACTGTACCTCCTGACACCCTGGAGGCCCTCCGGAAGTAGTGTCAGCCTGTGGAGAGCCTTGGGAAGGCTGGCAGTGTGGGTAGGTTCCGTGAGTCTGTTTCCAAGCCAATCTCTGGCTCTCCGCAGGAAAAGATCCAGCAACGCCTCAGGAGTTTTGTTAGGGAGGATTGTGCAGCACCCCACCCCCATCCCCCATCCAAACCCAAATCCCCAGTAAGTCAGGAAGATGTATGTGTTTTAAAACATTGGGAGGTCTGCTTTGGATCACCCTGGAGCTGTGGCTTCCCTGAGCAGCTGAGAGTGAAGGGAAGCCGTCCCTCCGCCCGGAGCGCTCCCCCCGCCCAGCGCGCGTGTCCCACACAGGGGCTGCCTTCACTCGGCTTTGGCGGCCGTTGACTTTTAAATCATAAAAAGCCGCTCTGTATACAGTTTACTCTTGTTGCTAGAAGGCAGCGGAACATAGGTATTAAAAAAAAGAAAAGAAAGAACGAAAGAAAGCAGAAGAGGCAGCCGTTAATCCCGCAAGGCTTCTGGGCACCGGAGCAGTTACGGATGACAAAAGTTAATTAGAAACATGAGCAGTTTAACTGAAAACACTTGTGACAATTGGAACGACAGCTTCTCCAGTAGGAGAACTTTTTACAGGGAGTTGTTTCGGGAGAAAGTGGCTGCTGCTAGGTAAGTCATGTCATTGTGACTGCGAACAGGGACACGCGCTTTGGGGGCTGACGTGCAGCGTCCCCTCTGTCCGTGCACCGGGCGGGCGCTCGCAGGGCGCGGGGGCACTGGGCCCCGCCAGGGCTGGCCTGCCCCCCGCGGTAGCCCTGACACCGCCCTGGCGTGGCAGACCCCGCTGTGTGGTTCCGAGGGCGTCCTGACCAAGGGCGCTCCAGTTTTCTTGTCTGCGAGATGGGCCGCCTTGGTGGCGAGCAAAACTCCAGTTAGGAACCGCCCTTCCCAGAATAAATGCTAGTTCTAGTTTGGAAATCTGTTGAAGCTTTCTGAGAAAAGAGTCTGGCCGGGGAAATACTCCCTGAGCGCCAAGGGAACCTTGACTTCCAGATAACCTGTGTGTTTTCTTGCCGACGGTGCAGCCATGTGCACGGTTTATACTATAAGGCTAAAAAGTCTTTCTTGTTTTAAGTCTAGTCTGAATTAGGTTTGTCATTCTTTAAAAGTGCCAGCATAGGAAAAACTGACCTGCTTTGATAGGATTTAGCAGCTGCTGCGGGAAATTGTCCTGTAATGATTATACTTGGTTTCCCTTCTTTTCCCTCCCAAATATTTTTATTGATTTTTTAGAGAGAAGAAGGTAGAGGGAGAGAGAGAGAAACATCAATGCAAGAGTGAACCATTGACCAGCTGCCCTCTGCATGCCCCCTACTGGGGTCAAGCTGGCAGCCTGGGCATGTGCCCTGACGACAGGGCATTGAACTGGCAACCCTTTGGTGCACAGGATGGCGCCCAGCCCACTGAGCCATGCTGATCAGGGCCCTTCTTTTCCTTTTTTTTTTTTTCCCCCCCCCCCCGCCTGTTCTAATGTCTCTGCTACATTGTTTTCTTAAAGTTGGATAATGCTCACTTGTTTCCCATGACTGGGGAACAGTGTTGTGGGCTGAATAATTCAAAACAGTAGATGTTCCCTACCTCTTTCCTACACCGCCACACTGTCGGCGCAGGTGTTAGCTCGTTTCTTTTTCCGTAAATGTAAGTGTTTAACTGTGCTTCGTGCACATTTGATGTTGAGCTCAGGGTCCTTTGCACAGCATAGACTGAAATGTGAACACTGCGTGACGGAGAGCAGGAGGAAGTCAAGGCAGATTTAAATTAACCGCAGGTAATGCGCAAAGCAGGTAGTGGAGCTATACGGTGCTTGGGTTGGGAGTGATTGGCTAAGTGATTGGCCGAACCTCCCTCATCATCAGTGCAGGTCCACAGATGTAATTCGGGCTTCCTTCTCTTCCCCATCTCTGCAGAGCCGTTGGCAAGCCCAGCTTCCTCCCACTCCGGAATGAGCGAAAATGCACCTGCTTCTTTGGAGAGTGGCAGCAGCTCCCCTCTTGCTAATTGCAGTGTCTCCTCGGCCATCCCCCAGCCCGGCGCTGCCACCAAGCCCTGGCGCAGCAAGTCCATCAGTGTGAAGCACAGCGCCACGTCGTCTGTGCTCTCGGTCAAGCCGCCCGTGCCCGAGACCCCCAGGCCTGGCCCCGAAGCCTTGAAGCCGGCGCCCAACAATCAGAAGTCCATGCTGGAGAAACTAAAACTTTTCAACAGCAAAGGGGGCTCCAAGGCGGGAGAGGGCCCAGGGTCGCGGGACACGAGCTGTGAGCGGCTGGAGATCCTGTCCAGTGTTGAAGAGGGTGAGGAGATGGAGGCCACTGGCCGCACACTCTCCGTGGCGGGCCCCGCTTCCAGCAGCCCCAAGATTGCACTCAAGGGCATTGCCCAGAGAACTTTCAGCAGGGCGTTGACCACCAAGAAGAGTTCCCCAAAAGGTAGCGAGAAGGAAAAGGAGAAACAGCAGAGGGAGAAGGAAAAGGAGAAAAGCAAGGACCTCGCCAAGAGAGCCTCTGTGACGGAGAGGCCGGACCTCAAAGAGGGGCCCAAAGAAGACCCCAGTGGGGCAGCAGTGACCGAGATGCCAAAAAAGTCCTCCAAGATCGCCAGCTTCATCCCCAAAGGGGGCAAGCTCAGCAGTGCCAAGAAGGAGGCCCCAGCCCCTTCCCTCAGTGGAATACCAAAACCAGGAATGAAGAGCATGCCCGGGAAATCCCCAAGTGCCCCTGCTCCTTCCAAGGAGGGGGAGCGGAGCCGGGGTGGGAAGCCGAGCTCGGGGCTCCCCCAGCAGAAGCCCCAGCTGGACGGCAGACACTCCAGTTCCTCCTCCAGCCTCGCATCCTCAGAAGGAAAAGGCCCAGGAGGGACCGCCCTGAACCACAGCATCAGCAGCCAGACTGTCAGTGGGTTCGTCGGGACCACCCAGACCACAGGAAGCAATACTGTCAGTGTTCAGCTACCTCAGCCCCAGCAGCAATACAGCCACCCCAACACTGCCACGGTCGCGCCTTTCCTATACAGGTAGGAGCAGCCACCCACCTGCCCTTCCTGGGCCATCGGACAAAGAAGCTTTCTGGTGGCTTCTCGGTAATGGAGGGCAGGAATCAGGAACATTTAAGCCGTAGCTGAAGTAGCAGTGATGAGCTCCTAATAGAGGCATACACAGTGTGCTTGAGGGAACCGTTAAAACAGCAGGGCTTGGGGGAGCGCCAGCGAAAGGTAAAGAGAGGAGGTAACATTTGGGCTGACCCAGGTTGAGTAGGAGTTCGCCAGGCCTGTGGGGACTCAGGGGCATTGCAGCAGCAGCATGAGCAGATGCATGCAAGGTGGTTTGGTATCACTCGGCAGGCTCCAGCATCAGTCCTAACCCATCCTGAATGTCCTTTAAAAACGGAAAACACAGAAACCACCTGCTGAATAACTGAGACTTCTTCTCACAGGGGTTGTCTTGAACTTCCGGCCCTCACAGTTTTTTCCCACAGCACACACATGACGCATGTCTTCAGTCCCTGCTGTGTGCTGGGATGTTAGAGGACAGAGGAGGAAGAGGGAGAAGGGGAGTGGTAAGGAGGGACCTGGTCTAGAAGAACCAAAGAACCGAGGTGGTGTTGAGGAAACAGGCCTGGGAGTGTGCACCTGGCTGTCCCTTTGTCTGTTATCCGTCCCTCAGTCTCTCTGTCTGATAGCAGCACATCCATAGAAACATCCGTGGAGCCAGGTGCTGCTTGCGTGTGTGGTCTGTCCTCATGACAGCCTTGCTGCTCAGCCCCCACCACACGCCTTTGCAGAGTGCGGACACTGGCTCCCGGAGCTACTCCGTGCAAATGGGTGAGTCCTGTCCAGGCAGGTGGACACTCCCCTGGCACTGCTCTTAAGGAAGTCCCAGAGCTTTGCTCACAGTGGTCAACTTGATCCTGTGCTTCGGACGTGGAGGTCCTTGACCACATTGCACAGTTGAATGACAATTAATACCTCTGCATAGCAAAAGGAGAGTAAGGATTGAATGCTTGCATGTCAGATTCTAGGCTCTCGTTTTATAGCTTCCACCCTAAGAACGTACACGTCTGTGTGGACGTACACCGACAGTCCTATGTAGTGTGAGCACAAGTACACATGTGTATGTAACAGGCAAATGCACACATGCACACGTGTAGTTACAGAGCTGTCCATAGGCTTAGACTCGTGCCCATCGCCCTCTCTGCCTGCCTGAGCTGTGTTCCAGGAGGTTGTTACCATCCTGCCAGTGGCCGATGGCAAGACTCACTGCAGTGGTTTCAGAGTAAAGCCAGCCAGGTCCAGCCAGGAGGGGGGATGTCGGGCCTGAGGGCTCTGCCCGAACTTTTTCACGGGGAGCCAGTCATCCTTTTATTAAATCACGTCATCGGCTGGGCTGACGGTCCCGAGAAGAGCGCCAAGGCTGAGATAACGACTCAGCGCTCGTCCACACGCAAGCTTTTAATACAGTTGTTCTCTGGACAGTTTTCAAAATTAAAACATATGGCAGTCTTTGATCACCATCAGTCCCATCCCTCCCCCCCCCCCCCTTCTTTTGAGTCTGTAATCATTTCAAAGTTTATAAAATATCTAACCTTTTTTAAAATGTCAAGCTTTTTTACGAGAGGAAAACCTCTTGCTGGTAAAGAGCGAGTGTCTGACAAGGAGGAGGGAGGTGAAAATGCCACGTGTCTCCATCAAGCCCCATGTTCAGCTCCCCCATCTGATGTCCTTCCGGCCCCTCGAGGTGCCTTTGCTCCTCAGGTGAGCCAGGGAAGAGGCTAGGAAGACGGGCACCGAGAGAGGAGTCAGGACTGGGACTCTGTCCCTCACGCGACACCCTGTGCGGTCCTGGGACCTGGCCGCAGGAACCGCCGCGGGTGCGCGCCGAGCGTGTGCGGGGACCCGCTGCGAGCTGTCCAGGCATCGCTCATGTAACCCTCCGCGCGTGTCTGTGAGCTGCCTGCCTGTTTTTAAATCCCCATTCTATAGTTGAGCAAAGCTGAGGCTTCGATGAATTAGATGACTTGCTCCCAGTCACAGAGCAAATAACCAGAGGAGCTAGTGTGTAACCCCAAGGCCAAGTCGAGAACATCGTTGACCACCGCGCGGTCTCAGCTCTGGATCCCTGCATCGCGCTGAGCCTGGGCGTCTCCATCTCTAACGGGAGGAGATGGGACCAGAGCAAAGAGGTTCTAACGATGGTGCAGACTTCCTCTGTGCTCTCAGACACTCTCCCAAGTCCATGGCTCACTGTGTGTCTCCTGCAGTGCTCTCCCCATAGTGATTTTACCAAGGGATACAAGGACGATAAATCATTTTAAAAACTTCACTCTGAATGAATTATACTTATGAATTTAGAAGTAACAGTAGACACTTCTATCACTGTTTGTGCGTCATTCTGCATGTGACTTTGTAGCAGCCAGGAGAGGTCGCTATTGTGCCCCCGGCCCAGGGTTCAGAGGTGAAGCGACTGACTCAAAGGTGCGTGGCTGTCAGGTTATGGACTCCAGACCTGAAGCCAGCTAAGTGGCCAGGCTCCAAGTCGGACGTTCCTTCCACCGCCCAGCATCTTTCTAGACTTAAAATGTTTTCTCATTCATCCACTCAACGCGTTCATCCTGCCTTCAGGGCCCGCTCAGCGTATGAACGTAAGCAGACGGTGTTCTTAGGTGTCCCTAAGAGCCTGTCTGTACCTGCCGAGCTCTCAGTCTAGTTGAGGGAAGATCTATTAATGACATCACATTGTGACAGACGGGCATCGGGAGAACACGGACAGTGCTGTGGACACGCACAAGAGGTGGCGTGGTCAGCAGGCAGTCAGGGAGGGCTTCCAGGTCACGACACCGGAACTGCGTCTTCAAGGCCGCAGACTGAGGAAGAAAGGAGGGGGGCCTTTAGGCAGAGGTCACAATGACCACAAAGACAAAACCGCTAAGGGCGTGGTACGATCTGGGGCTGGAGAGAAGCCACGTGGGGGTGGAGCAGAGGGCAGGGCTGTGTGTACGGAGCAGGAGGGGCGGGAGATGGGGCTGGAAGTGGAGGAAGACTTCGTGACATAGGGCATCTTCTACCACAACAAGCAGTTTAGACATTCTTCTGTGGGGAATGGGAAACCATCGGAGGCCTTTAATCAGAGGGGGATGTGATCACATCAGTATCACAAAGATCAGTGGAAGATGGTGTGGGGAGTGGACCAGAGCTAGAAACAGTCTAGAATAGAGGTCATAGATTCAGGTGCCTGGTTGGGCCTCAAAAGGTAGTATAAATGGGAGTCTCAGGATGAGCAGGGCTATGGCAGAGGGACCTCCACGCCTCTAGAGGGAGCAGCCACCACTTGGCACCAGCAGGTGGCGCTCATTCAGTCCAGACTCTTGTTTTTACTGGGGAAGGCAGAAATCCAGCTATTTCTTGTGAACTCTCCCAATGTTTAAATGTTGAAACTAATTCAAAAGCTTTAAAATATCATGCATTCCAATAAGAATAAATCTATGGGCTGGTTTCGACACCTGGCTGCCATTCACAGCCCCCAGGCTGGAGGCAGCATACCTGTTCACAGAGCCCTAGGCCCTCGTTGGGGCCTAGGCAGGGATGATGAGAGCTTGGACCCTGGCCAGCAGATGGAGAGGACCACTAGGAATATGAGAATCCTTTCAAGAGAGAGATGACCAGAAATGGGAACCAATGGCTCGAGGCCAGAGGGAGGAAGACTAGATGGATGACTTGAGGTTTATCGGTACCTCCCCCATATTTAAGACAGTTCTCATTCTTGGCAAACGCTTTCTTCATAGACAGTGACATCGGGTTGAATTCGCTCAGGATGCTAATGAATTAGTAATGTTGCACCCAGGGTTATGCATCTGAGTGTAGTTACACATTTACATGCCATGCCTAAACGAACAGAGGTAGTTGTGGCAAGAACACGCTGCATGGAGCAGTTGCCTCAATTTGCTTGACAAACAAGGGCACGGAGAAGGTTTGGGGAAGTACACATTTCAGTCAAGTGTTGAAATAATGATCAATGAGACCTTTCATGTCAGAAGATCTGAGCTCTGAATCAGAGACCTGCAGGGCAAACACACCTGCTTGGCACGCAGTCCTGACTGGTTCCACGGTCACCTTTTCAGAGAAGCCATGCCAGGAGGACTGGGGGGCGGGGGGTGGAGGCTGTCAGTGGGAGTCATCTTAGGCTTGACGTGCTGGCGTTGGTTACTTAGAAGTTGCTGCTTGGCATTGTCTAAGTGATCTGAACTCCCCAGCCTCTCCAGCATTTTTCTGGCCAGACCTAGCGCCCTGAAGGGGTCGCAGAGGAACAGTCCCCAGTGCAGGAGTGCAGACCCTCTGTTTGGGGGATGAATATTTCATCTTTTACAGTGTGGTGGCTCTGTTTCTAGGACGCTGCTCCACGTGTGCTGATGAATTATTTAGTGTCAGTCTGTTCCATTCCAAAGCTGCTTGCTGAAGGAGGTGATGGGGGGTGCAGTGGAAAGACCACCGTGGTCCAGCTGTGGGAGTTACCGCTCGTGACAAGTGTCTCTGCTTTGGTTTGTGCGTGAAGGTCCCAGACAGACACCGAAGGGAATGTTACTGCCGAGTCCAGCTCAGCGGGGGTGAGCATGGAGCCCAGCCACTACTCCAAGAGTGGACAGCCTGCCCTGGAGGAGCTCACTGGTGAGTGTGGACCCCCCAATTCTGTCTGCTGGTGATGCCGCCCCTGTGGAACCACCTGCTGGGCGGGTATGGAGCCAGCATGATTGAATTTGGTTTGCTGTGGCACTGATTGATGAACGAAACAAATTTATTTTGTTTCTTATTATTTTTCTTCTTTTTCTTTCCTGTTCTCTCACACAATCTAGTCCCTCCTCCCCAAAATTGTAAACAAGTCTCTTACCTCTTTTAAGATGTGTTCCATTTCATCCGTGTAGGAACTCAAAATATTGGCTTTTTTCTTTCCTGTATGGAAGCACCAACTAAACATTGCTTTTAGCATCCTCTATTCATTGGAAAGATTACAGTGTGCTGCTTTTACCAAAAAAAAAAAAAAAATCATTTGGGTATAGCCTAGACCCTGATGATTAAAGGGGCATTATATAAAAACACAGAATCCACAGTTGTCATATAGTTAATTCCACAAATGTTTACCTATTAATGCTGCACTGTCACATTCTCCCTTTAAAGGAGAAAAGTTAGCATCTGAGTTGGAATTCCTACCGTAGCATTTGGAGGTGCCACCTTCTCTGTCTCTCTTCCCCATTCCCCAGCTCTGTGCCCTGTGTTCCAGCCACTTCTGACCAGGGAAGGGGGTGGTAAACCACACTTTTAGCAGTGGCTGTGTTGTTATTCTCCTATCTTACCACTTCGAGAGTTGGGTTGGAAATTGAATCTGTGTTTAAAATTCATTTATTAGACTCTCTATTTGTGACCACATCATTTAAATAGCCGCACTGCAGCTGTGGCCTTGGTCTGCTGCCCATGTGATCGCATCTTCCCATCTCACCATTGGCTCTGAGTATGCATTTCAGAGGATCTGAGTGATGTAACTATTTCCTCTTGGTTCCACGGACTGGGCACAGTGATGGCGCAGAGAGTTTTCAAGCCATTTGTCAGTGATCCATCATGCAACGGTTCAGGGCTCCACATTTGGGATGGATTTTGCTTGCTTTTCGCCAGGGTTTGTAGCTCCCTTGCACAGGAGCCCACAGATAGCCTCGGAAAGGGGCCAAGAGAAGGTTGTGGAGTTCTGATGCCTGCTCAGGTCTCCACACACATTCCAGACCATGTTCTTCTGTGCACACATCGGAAGAGCGAGGCCAGGGCTCCGGAGCCCGGCCTCTATCAGATGTGGGTCCTGCGGGGTAGTGTGGGTTCACGTCAGGCACGGAGCTCAGCAACATGCACGCTTGAAAAGCAAAACCACGGCCAGAGAGCATTCCACACAACACTTAAATTTCAGAGCGATGGATTGAAGCCTGTGATCTTTCTCTCATTTTTCTTTTTCTGCCTGTGTCTCCTCTGCATCAGGACTGAGAGCTCAGGAAGCCTGAGATGCTGTCAGCTGCTTTGGAAATCAGGCCTGCAAAGCCCACTGTGCCTGATCACACGCTCTTCCCTGTTAAGCCACATGGTGTTGGTGGCTAATGACAATTTCTTAATCGGAATGACTTGTCTTTCCATTTGCACAGTAGAACTCACGTGGGTGACTGTGTGGTGAATTATTTTATGGAGACACCGCGTAGTGGCAACGGGGTTGAATTTAACTTGTCCATAACGAATCCCTCGAAATGAAAATGAATGGTGTGTACATTTAGAAATGGACATTGACGAGGCTATTTGATCGGTTGCTTAGTTCTTCCCCATGCTTATGCAAATAGGTGGATTTTCCCATGGTGCTTTGCCATTTATATAGCATTGCAGTTTATACCTGCAACTTAGATTGTAGAGTTAGAAGGGACCCAGTCTCCTGTTTGTTTATTATCCAGCCTATGGGCCCCTCCTGTCAATCCCTGATGGACCGTCCTCCAGTCTCTGCTTGGGTATTTCTTGTGACAGGAAGACCATTCCTTCATAAGGCAGCCTTTCCAAGTTTTGTGGCCTTCATGGGTAACAGAGTTCTTTATTCTTACATTTCTGATTCCTGGATGTAATCCAGACTCCTAAAGCCCACAGACAATTTCGGTGTTTGCCATGTAGCAGCTTGTCCCTTAAGCCTTCCCCTTCTGATTAAAAATCCCAGGCTCCTTCCATGTTCTTTTGTAACACCCTCACCCTGACACCCTCTAAACTGAGCTCTGTTGGGTCAGGGGGTGCGGTGGTCTCTCCACCGTGGCCGATGGCTTGAGAGAGGGCTGCCCTTGGAAAACGCGAGAGCCCCAGGTAGATGTGGAATAGCTTAACTCTGATGATCTCTGTCTCTGAGCTGAAAGGAGCCTGCTGTTTCCACTGGAGCATGGGTGTATTTTTATTTGGTTCTGGCTGAGAGCTGGTGGGAAAATATCACACTTAGGCCAAGGGGGCACAATTGGCAGTTCAGAATGGGGTCACCTAAGCAAGGCAGGTGGGTTACTAGTTTGCGTTTCTACATCGCTCTTGGAATCTGGTGTGTATAGGGCTCTGGGGGAGTGAACATTTCCCAGCGGGGACCCCCCCCCCCGCCGCCCCAGAGAGAGACCAGGACAGTCAAATTCAATGAGCCCTCGTTTTGTGCCAGATCACATGGTCATCTCATCTGATCCTCCTCCTACCCTTTGAAAGGAGGGATTGTAACCCCATTTCACAGAGGTCATTCAGAGAGAACAGGGGACTTGTCCAAGGTCAAGTGGCCAGTCTCAGCCGTGCCATGATTCACGCCTTTATCTGTCAGGATGCAAATGCCATCCTCTTTCTTCAGCCCTGCGCTGACCAAATATCTTTCGGACAGTAAGTGTTTCTTGGGCGTCTGTAGACATGTGTGGGGGCTACCAGCGCAGAGGTGCCATGCCTCCTCGAAGATCGCTGAGTTTCTGAGGGGAGTCAACACAGACAACCATGTCATTAATAGGGACCTGGGTCGGCAAAATTATCATTATGCTTCTGTGTGTGATTAAGCTCATCAGTGAAGGTGACGAGCTTCCTAATTGCTTCGGGTTCTCTGGCTGTTCTGTCTTGTTTGGGCGTACGAGGGGAGGAAGCATTCCTCCAAGGCCATGCCATCCCTGCTTTCCTTCAGAAACACATGCCTACATACATGTATTTTAAAGAATTGGGTGGGAAGTACAAGTTTGACTACTTTTCAGATAAAAGAAAAAAAATAATAAATGCCTTCCAAATTTCTCTTGGTTAAAAAGAGGGAGAAAATTGAAAACACTTGCATTTCCAAAGATAGAGTTTCTGTAGCGTATTCCCCCATAGAATCACACAGCTGTCATGGACTCCATCCCCCAGCCTCCAGGCACCGGCGTGCTGAGAACAACCTAAGGAACGTGTCATCTGTCTCAGAGGGAAGGTTAATTCTATGACGTTTCTTAGCTGCCTAATGCCCTAACTAGTGACAATTGCTGGAAGTTCTACTTAGCGTCTGATGCAGAGTCCACTTGCTGCTGCCCATGTGGACTGTGTTCTGCATGGAGATTTCTGTAAAAATGTTGCTTCACACCTGAAATAGTCATAGGCTTTTAAGACCCTTGATTGTGGCTCTTCAGTCTCCTCAACACTCCCTGAGGTTACTCTGAGGGAAGGATGTTCGACTCCTTTCGTTGCTGCTGTGATTATCCCCCTGTGCCTCTTCCCTTGTATGCCCAAACAAGGCAGAATCGCCAGAGAACCCCGAAGCAATGCTACTGACTCTGAGAGCACATGGCTCCCTGGCTTGTGCGTGACCTGCATCTCCTGGGACACTTGTGCCAGCTTGACCTGTCCTGGCCACGTACTTTGTGGAAAGTCTTGCCCAGAGAATAGAAGCCCCTTGTCTCCCAAAGCGAAGCCCTGAGCCTTCTTGATGGCTCTCTGCTCTGCAGCACCAACGGGCATGAGTTGAGTGCTGGTGGCGGGCACTGTGCTCAGGGACCTCCAGCCCCTGTGCCATGGGGTCCCCACAGCTGTCCTTTGAGGTCAGTTCCATTACTGCCCTCGCTTTAGGGTGGTGGCATCTGAAGGAGGGAGAGGTTCGGCCCCTTCCCCATGATCACACAGCCAGTGAGTAGAGGAGCCAGAATTTGAGATGACAGTTAGAAAAGGCAGGCCTTTCTCTGTAGTCATGTTTGTGATGAATAAGTGCAGATCTTTAGTTCCTATGCAACATAGGGTCAGTAGACAGCAGTATGCATCCCCAATGAGTGAGAAAACAAAATACCTCGTCCGCTTTTGCACGGGAGGAAAATGATTCCTGGGAATCGGACCTAACATAGGTATGTCTTTATCGGAATCAGTGTGACAAGCTAGACTTCTCTTATTTTAGGAGGGACTTAGAGGGAGCAGAGACACTTCTCTCCTTGGATTTAACGCTCTCCTTGGTTCATGCATGCATTATTCATTCATTCATTCGTTCACTCATTCATTCATTCTCAAACCCATGATGAGCAGGCCCTGAGCATGGAACGTGGTTATATCATGGACACAACTGCTGCTCCCGTGAAGTTCACCTTCTGCCTGAGAATTAAAATAGTCTTAACCCTTGTCTTTCCAGGGGAGGATCCTGAGGCCCGGCGCCTGCGGACCGTGAAGAACATCGCTGATCTGCGGCAGAATTTGGAGGAGACCATGTCCAGTTTACGGGGAACTCAGGTTACACACAGGTATCCGAAGTATGAATTACTTCACTGAACTAGCTAGTAACTTGTTTGCCACGCGGCTTGCCCTGTGTGTGTTCGTGCCACTCGCCAAGTGATTTGGTTAATACTGGAGTAAATAACCTTGATTGCCCAATGTGCTGGAATTGACAAAGAATGCCATACCACACGCAGAAGAGAAGTGTACGTGGCGCGAGTTAGTATAGACAGATTCCTCCCCAAAGCAGGAGCTTGCTAAATCCATTCAACCGAGGATATTTTAGCCCAGCTCCGTTTGAATTTCACTTGACACGCATTTTTCCGAGACCATCCTGTGCTGTTGAAACGAGCAGGTGAACTGTATCTGACCTGTGTGATCAAGTGAATAGCCTGAATTCCTCCCTGGTCTTCTGATACACAGCACCCTGTAATGTTAGTCATGCACGTGTATAAAACACATCAGGTAGTATTTATAAAACCTTATGGTCGTGTTCAAACAATGATTTAGCTGGATGAAATCGAGCATTATCTTGGAACCATTTATCAGGTTGTTTTCGTTGCCGAGCAAGAAGTTGAAAAGGATGCGACCCCAGGACGTCCTTCGTGATTCGGGCAGAACCAAGATTTATGGTCTGTGTTTGGCTTTGATAATCAAGGCCAAGTCCTAGGCACCCCGCTGATCTCCCAGTCTCCTTTGCATCTCCAAGTTCAAGCTCGTTTATAAATGAACACAGCAGGGAGACCACAGGGCTTCCCCACTGCCGGCAGTTTCAGGAAATCGAGGTTAAGCACCGTGGGCTCCATCTTAAATAAGACTGGGGACCCCAGTATGAGGGAGGTAAGGCTGCTTGTGAGGTCAGAGGGCAACAAAACCGGTTGAGGTACCAAACAACTTGGTTCTTCCAGAGGAGAGTAAACTTGGCTTTGGCGTGGGGCCCCTTAAACCTTTGGCTGTTTGATGGCACGGAGCCGGATGTTGGACCCTGGGACTCTGGTGCGGTACGAAACATCCCTGTTCCCACCATAATCACCAAAACTGCCTGGCTGGGTTACAGCAGCGTGGTGGGTTTCTAGGCTTGGACTAGGACGGTTGTGATGACAGGACGGACAGCTTCGACGGTTGCTCCTGCAGGACAGACTCTCGCTCTCTGCTCGGAGACGCCATGCAGCTCTGAGGGGCGGACGGACTGTCCTGACTGTGTTGGGGTCAGAACACGGGGACTGCAGGAGAGGCTTCCCGGTGCCAGGGACCAGCTCCATCTCCGGGCAGATGTGGGCTAAGTGATTTGAATTATTACTCATGTAATTTGATCTCAAGCCAAGACATTTACCCCTTTTTTCCAGCCTTTTGCCCTAAAGTTTACTTGTGGTTTTGGACAAAATGTGGGAGAAGCAAAAGTGTGGGGGAAATGGATGTTAGGTAGCTGGAGAACCAAGGCTCTCCCCACCTGCTCGGTCGGGAGGAAGCGGAGGCGAGCAGATGGCCTTAGGACCTCACGGGGGTCACCCTGCCCTTGGGAAGGAGAGCTGTGATCCAGCATCCCAGACGCACTGCTATCAGCCCAGCATTTTCTATTTCCTCTCCTGAGTTAGAAGGACAATCACAGTTGCGGAGATAATCCGATCAAAGTGATGGTCACGAGTGCCTTGCGCCGGGTTTGGTGGGAAAGTCCCCGGTGGGCTTCCCAGAATGCTCTGCGGGCTGCATCTTCGTCGTCCTCTCTGCGCTCACAGAGCAGCGCCCCGCTGCATTGGCGCCTGTTGTTTGACCCTATCTTGTATTTGGGAAACAGTTCGTAATTTTAAAAAAATCGAAGAACGTATAAACTGCAAAGCATTCTGGGCACATTAGGGTCTAACCCAAGGCGGCTTTTATGTTTCCAGCACATTAGAAACCACCTTTGACACCAACGTCACCACGGAGATCAGCGGACGCAGTATCCTCAGCTTGACGGGCAGGCCCACTCCTCTGTCCTGGAGACTCGGCCAGTCCAGCCCTCGGCTCCAAGCAGGAGATGCCCCCTCCATGGGCAACGGGTACCCGCCTCGAGCCAACGCCAGCCGCTTCATCAACACCGAGTCGGGCCGCTACGTGTACTCTGCCCCTCTGAGGAGACAGCTGGCCTCCAGGGGCAGCAGTGTCTGCCATGTGGATGTGTCAGACAAGGCGGGAGACGAGATGGACCTGGAAGGCATCAGCATGGACGCCCCCGGCTACATGAGCGATGGGGACGTCCTGAGCAAGAACATCCGGACGGATGACATCACAAGCGGGTGAGTCCTTAGGGTTTCTTTCTTTTCACAGAAGCCTTGGCACCTGGGTTTTTTTTTGGGGGGGGGCAGAGCTTTGTTTAAGTTCCCTGGAGCAGATCCAACTGCCTGCTGGACTTTCTGCTGTCCACGCCAAAGGCTGTGTGGTGTGGAGGGGAACCTTCTGGTCACAAGACCGGGGCCCGGGGTCCAGGCTTGGCAGGTCCTCGTGGGTGGTTCCAGCAAGGCTCCACCTGCAGCCCGAGTGACACGGGACAACAGACCCTAATGTGTCAGTTCTTTAACCCAACTCTAGTACTTCAGGTGGAATCCAGACTCCCTGGTGTGGCCCACCTGGTCCTGGAGGACCTGGCTCTACCTGACTCTCAGATCTCAGGGTTCTCCACCCTCCCCCGCCCTGGCTTCCCCTGCTGCGGCTCCTCCTAGTCCTCAGTCTCATCAAGCTCTTTCTCTGCCTGGATTCGATTCCCCAGATCTTTGCAGGGGCCCAGCCTGACTATTCAACTTGAAGTCGTTTATGTGACCCCGCCCCGTACCCTGTCCTCTCCATCGCCCGGTCTTATGGTCCTTGGAAACCTTACCACTGTTTGAAATTATCCTGATTGTTTGTTTCTATTTTATGGTCTCTCTATCCCCTCCTGCTTGCAATAATAAGCTCCATGAAGCCAGGACATTATCTGGCTTGTTCACTGCCGAGTCCCCAGTGCATTGTACATACATGTAGGAGCTTATAGGTATTGCTGAGTTAATGAACACATGGATGGATCCCTGTGATGAGATGCTGTCCGAGCCATGCTGTGACTGTGTGTAGTCCTAGACCTGCCTCTTGTTTTCAGCTCTGCTCCCAGATCACTGAGTAAACCGAAGGTGCATCTGTGTATTCCACTTGCCTGAGACTGCATCTGTGCACCTCCCTTGTGCAGAAGTTTTCCAGGATCTTTCCCTCCTCTAGAATTCTAGTAGTTAAAGTTATAGGTAATAAAAATCAGGCACAGCCCGACTGGTGTGGCTCAGTGGTTGAACACCGACCCGTGCACCAAGAGGTCGCCGGTTCGATTCCCGGTCAGGGCACATGTCCAAGGCAGATCCCCAGTAGGGGGCATGCAGGAGGCGGCCAGTCGATATTCTCTCTCACCGAAGTTTCTATCTCTCTCTCCCTCTCCCTTCCTCTTTCTCTAAAATCAATGAAGAAAAAAAACTTTTAAAAAAATCAGGCCCAAAATGCATGCCACTTGTTTCCATGAACAGTGATCAAGAACCCACGGGTGAGTCAGTGTTCTCATAACTGAACAATAGCTCATTCTCCCACAATGCACCAAGCCCCGTGCTGGGGACTTCCTGTGTATTACCTTGGTCTGTACTCACAGCGATACTTTGAGGTACGTGATATCACCATCCCCATTTTATGGAAGAGTAAACTGAGGCTCAGGAGGGTGAAATAACCTGCCCAAGGTCCTGCAGTAGTTAAGAGGCAGAGCCCAGGGCTAGTGGCTCCGTAGCCCTGCTCCTTAACCACCGTGCCGCTCCATCTGCCTGGTACCTCATCGCTGCGTTGAACGGTACAGTTACCCACGTTCATTTCAAAATTAATTTACTCTTGCTTAGTTCCACCTATCTCACTAAAAACGTGCTTTGACGTAATTAAAAGTGTAGACGTAGAGGAACTTTGGCTTTCTGCCTATTCCTTTTAGAACCGCCCTGAAGTGAAAACTTGGAAGACCAGGGCCACCAAACCCCTATAATGAAACAAAGTCCTGCCATCCAGAATGGCTGGGAAAGTCCATGGACTGATAAATTAAATGATCCAGTTAACGTACAGCATCATCTTGTGTTTCTAGTTTTCCGTAAACATGAAAACAATGACATATACCTGTTATTAAAATTAAGTCACATGTAATTTAATCGTTTTATTATTCATTAGAAGACCTTTGGAATCCAGCATGGGCTCGGGTTGTCATTATCAAACCTCACTGCAATATACTACCAAGAAATTTTCAGGTTATTTTGAGAGATTTGTATCCTGTAATAAGGTTTATTTTATTGTTGAATCTGTCTTTTAATCCCCAATAGATGAAGGTCAGTGTTGATTTTGAGGTAGTATTGACCATTTCCACAAGGTGGAGACATCGAAACACTCAAAACTGAACCTCAGTGATGTCACAGGGAGAAAGTCCTAGTTCCCTTGGCTGTTCAAACCAGAGCCTTTCCCCGCTGAAAAGCACAAATGTTTACATTTCAGCTTCTGCTTTGGGAAGTTTACATTTTTTAGCAAGTGAGATAGCTCTCAGAGCAAGTGTAGATAAAAGTGCAGACATGTAAGCAAACCACCCAATTACTGAAACTAGAGAGCTGTGGTCTGGTTTTTCTTCTCCCGTTCCTCTTACTGTACAAATGTACCTCCGAAAGGAGCGAGGGCGAGCCCAGACTGCTCGCGACGCTCCTTCCAGCTGTACCGTTCCAGACCGCCAGTTAAGCTTGGCTTCCCTCCGTGGAAACGCGCGGAGTGTTTGCTTTGAGGCTGAGTTATCAGTTCGCTTTGACATGCCGAGTCCAGGGCAAGTCGTTTACCGGCCTTTGTACCCTTTCTTTCTCCTTTTATAAACATGACAGGATTGGAGATACTGGCAAACTGGTCATTTAGTCTCCGCTTCAGAATCTGCTAAATAAATCATGCTCCTGAAGCAATTGGTGTGGTGGAAAGAACACAGACTGAGACGTCAGCCACATGGAGCGTGAGCCCTGGTCTGCCCCTTGTGAGCCCAGTGACGTCGGGCGCATCAGTTCACTTCCCGGCCTGGAAGCCCTGCAGTTACTTACTGTGGCTCTTAACCTCCCACCGTTAGATTTCTCTTTGAGGTTGTATCTGATTAATGGCAAATATCTGATACAGCCACGAAGTCTCAGACAGGGTCTAGGTACCTTATCAACCTCAAATATGCAGGCACTTGGAAACAATGAGCTGACTCAAGTTTGCATCCAGATGTTCGTTTGGCCTCACGGGGACAGCCCTGGTGTGTGAGCAACAGGAACCCATAAGGAGGCTCTTGGAGGGAAGTTCCTGTGAAAGTTTACAGCAACTTTATTTAGACAGGCTGGTATGGAAGTAAATTCCACGTTCTGAAAACCTATGACCTTTGTTTTTAAAATGACACCATATCTCCGCTGGGTGTGGCAGATGTCTGTAGTTCTGTCTTCGCTGGATCGTATACACGTGGTCTGTGTGTCATTCCGTTCTACCGAAGGTGGGGCTGAAATTATATTACCCAGCACCTAATGCCGAATGTGTGTTGTCTTTGTGTGTGTGTGCACGTGCACGTGTGTGAATTAACTCTCAGTGTGTGCCAGGCGTGTCTAAGTCCTTTACAAGTTGTCCCCTGCCCTCACCACTCCCTTTTATTAGATGGGTACATTGGGCTTTGGCTGTCGTGAGTGGGAGAGAATTTAAAATGACAGATGAAAATGTCTCTTCCTAAGTTCTGATCTGTGAAGTCAATCCATCGACTCATCTTCTGAGCATTCAGAGTACCATATGGTACAGACTAAAATCAAGGGGGCAGACTCAGTGTCCATATGTTCGGAAAGATGATTGTTGTGCTTTTCAAAGGAGGCTCTGAGTTGTATAATCTTCTGAAGTATGAATATACATTTCTTCCTGGGAAAAAATGACCATTTACATTTAACATCAGAAAGTTTTCCAAGAACCTCTGACGGCTTCCCACTGCCTCTGGAAACAGATCTTAACTTCTTCATAGAACATGCGAGGCTTTTTATGATCCTTCCCTCAGCTGCCCTCTCCGCCTTAGGCACCCCATTTGTTTGCCTCTGAGACCACACTCTTTCCTCAACGCCACCCAGCCCCTCTCAAACAGTTTCCCGTGCTAAGTGAAAGGCTCACACACAAGGTAGGCTGTAAACCAAAGCCACCAGAAAGGCATGAGACAGAGCTAACTCTGACTGGGGAAGTCCAGGAGGACATCACAGAGGTGGTGTTTACTTTAAGGTCAGTCAGACGGGATTGATGGCAAAGGAATTCCAGGAAGAAAGTAGCATGTCCTGATGGCAGAGCTTTGCAAATGCAAGCAACAGCCTTCTGTAATGAATGGCAGGTAACCTTGAGCTGTGTATGTGTGTGTGTGTGTGTTGTGTGTGTGTGTGTGTGTGTGTCTGTGTGTGTGTGTTTCCTACTCCATACTTGGAGCTCCTAGAAGGCAGAGAGTGCCCATTATTTTTCTAAAGTCAGAGACTAGTACAAATAGGTATTTAATAAATATTTTGTGAATGGTCTATTCTGCAGTCCGACCCTCACAGGACCTTCGGCTTATATAACTTGCCACCACTAGCTGTGTAACTCAATGGTTCTATTTACTGAACGCTTGGGGGAAATCAACTTCACCTCTGTTATCTTTTTGGTGTGACACCTTGCTCCACCTAGTGGCCAATATAGGATGTGACGCTGTGGTTTTGATTGCTTTTAACGCTTAGAGTCATTATTTTGGTTTAAGACTGAGGATGAGCCTTGGCCGGTTTGGCTCAGTGGTAGAGCTTCAGCCCATGGGCCAATGAGTCAAGGGTTCGATTCCGGCCAAGGGCATGTACCTCGGTTGCAGTTCGTCCTCAGCCCTGGTCGGGGTTGTGCGGGAGGCAGCCAGTCAATGTTTCTGTCTCCCTTTCTCTCCCTCTCTCTCTCTCCCACTCTATCTGAAGATAAATAGAAAAAAATATATATCCTCGGATGAGGATTAAATTTTTTTAAAAAGACTGAGGATGGAGGGAGTGGACACTGTAACAGTGGCTTGTCTTGCAGACACAGCCTGCCCAGTAGTCCAGCGTGGGAGAGAAAACAGGGTTCTGGACAAGTTGGTCTTCAGTGCTGACCTTGCAATGGCTGAAGTCTTCCCTGTCAGGCGGCAAGGATTCCTCCAGCAGGCACAGTGCGCACTGGGGCCTGCCGGAGACTCGGTGCCTTAGGAGTGGAGGCGCCATCCTTGCGGGAGTGCTTGTAGCTCACAAGAATGGAAGTCCAAGCTCACAGTGCCAGCAGGGTCGGGCTCTGCAGGGAGCCTCCTTCCTGGCCTGCTGTCCTCACGTGGCAGAGAGAAGAGGCTCTAGTGTCGTCCTCTTCTTGTGAGGGCACTAATCCCGCATGACATCATCGAACCCGGTTACCTCCCAGAGGTCCTACCTCCTCATACCATCATATCGGGTTAGGGCGTCACCATATGATTGGGGGGCATAAATATTTAATCCAGCCCTGGCCGGTTTGGCTCAGCGGTTGGAGCATTGGCCCGCGGACCAGAGAGTCCCAGGTTCGGTTCCCGCTAAGGTCACGTACCTCGGTTGCAGTTTGTCCCCGGCCCCCGTTGGGGTCATGTGGGTGGCAACCAGTCGATGTGTCTCTCTCACATCGATGTTTCTCTCTCTCTCTCCCCCCCCCCCTCCTGCTCTATCTGAAGATGAATGCAAGAATGTCCTCGGGTGAGGATAAAAAAAATATGTATATATATATACACACACACACACACATATATATATTTAATCCGTAACAGGGTGTTTCATGCTTCCGGGCATCCTTTACATGTGCAATGGTTTGCGCTTATGTTGCCTTTCTTGTTGCTGCCTCCCAGGTCACCTCCTTGTGGAAGCCTTCCCTGATTCTGCCCAAGCAGAGGCGGTGATTCTTTCCTCTGGGCTCCCGTGGTACTTGACATCCCGTGGTACTTGACATCCCCCCGGTATCACCACATCAGAATTATAAACATCTCTGTGTGTGTCTAAAATCAAACAATGCTCCCCTACAAAATCCTTAGACTGTTGCATTGATCAGGAGGAAGGGAGCCCATACCTGTTACAGCCATAAAGGTTAAAGTCGAGCCTGTCTTAGATGCTCATGTAGCCTCATCGGCTGGCGCAATGCCTGCCTGTTCCATGGTAAGGAGTCAATGAGTATTTGTTGAATGAATGCAGACCAGTCACCGGCCTCTAAATGGCTATGTGCCTAAGATTGAAGCCCTTCAAGCTTGAGGACCTGGCCATGTAATCGTCCTCTCCTTGGCACGGTCCTGTCCTGTCCGATTATTCCAGACCTTGGGCCACCTCTGTCCCAGTGAGCTGGACATTGACAGCACAGGAGCAAAGAGACAGCTTGGAGTACTGGGCCACGTGCCATGGAGGCCATGGAGATGGAGGTGCCTCTGTTCTTCCCTTTCTCCCCCCATTGACCACCACGGGACACATGTGGGAGGTGTTTGTCCCCGAGTCAGCACAGAACACAGCAGGCTGCCTTAGGAGTCAAAACTGCGGCCCTGATAGCATGAAAGGCTTTCTTATCTGGTGACTTTCTCATGGTCTCTCCAGGCCAGACCTGAAGCGACCTGGACAGGCTGTTGTTCCTGGCAAATTGATAGGAAGGAGAGGAGGCCAAAAACTCCTTACAGCCAAAATGCACCCCGGAGCCAAGACAAATGATTTTAGGCAAGGCGGTCCTGGAAGGCCCTGGGTCACGGCAGGTCCCAGCAGGGGGTGGCAGCAGCTCTGGGACTTGACGTGGATGGGCTGTTGTTTCTCTGGGTTGATCCCTCTGTATGATCTTGGCTTGTGCAGCTCTTGGAAGGCTTGGGAACTCTAGGTGGCCAGTCAGCCAGCCAGTGGGTGGGTCTCAGCGGGGTTAGAAAGGTTTGGCTGCCATAGAAAGGTCAAGACTCAGCTCTGTAGACAGATCTGTAGGACCTTGGGCAAGTCACTTGGCCCTAATGCACTGCCATCCTTTTAAAACTCTCCTTCTCTCTCTCTGTCTTACACACCACTACCACCCCCACCCCCAGAGCTACAGTAAAAAACCTCAGGCCCAGAGTAGCCCAGTAGGTTGAAGATGGGGCTGGGCCAGGTCCTAGTCAAGGAATCTTTCTAATTTTCTCTTTCTCCCTCAGTAATTTCTCGTGAATTCACAGAAACCATAAATACCACTTCCTGTCTGATACTTTCATTGGTGTTAAACAACACCAGGCAAATACAAGGAGCCCTGTTTTCATAAGCGGCTCCGTGGGTAGAGTCAGCCAGCACGGAGGGTCGTGCCAGGGGCAGGGTTCATCTCCCCGAGTGCCGCACAGCCAGCGACAGCTTTCCCCGCGTGGTTGTGATGTCATCTGACATGGGCGGTGCGGCTGAGTGATGGCTCTGGCCCACATCGGTCGTCCCTGCTGGCTGGGGAGGCATCGACTGTACGCTGCTGCTTACTTCCACAGTGGGCCCACTTACAGAGTGTGGGGGATCTCTCGGCCCTCATCAGCAGCAGGGTGGGCACTTTTATCAGAGGAGAAAGAACAGTTGAGCTACAACATGCCGAAAGCGGAGAGATTGTCCAGCATCCCACACCTCCCCACACCACCGTTGGTGACTATGGATTTAGCAGGCAGAGGCCAGGATGAGAAAAAGATTTACTGGCCCACAGCCCCGTGGAGAAATGAAGTGTGGTCCCACTTTGACATGGGCAGCCCAGACCACCACACATAACGAATAGCCTAGTGATTTATGGGGAAGAGAGAAAAGAAAGGGGGGTGTCTCATCTTCTCAGGAAACTCAGCTGAGGCCCTGGATTTCTGCGCTTGCTTTGCGATTTAAATCTTGTGGGGAGGAAAAGGAGAAAGGAACGAAATTGGGTGCTTTGGGGGAAGAAAGTCATACCTCAGCCCTTCGTCAGTGGTTCCTGGAGGGGCTGCTCACTGCTTGCCCTCTGCTCCTTGGCGACACCCTCCTGGTCCCAGAGCTTTCCAAAGCACGGGCTCCTCTGGAAACTGGCCGCCATTCCTTTGGCCTGCCTTCTGAGGGGCTCCAGGCACAAGGCAATAAAATTCCATTTGGAAGTGTTTATTGAATTTGTTGTGTACTGGAGATGATGCCAAAGGCACTGAGGCCGAGGAAAATGAGCTAGACCCGGGATCCTAATTCCGTGGACAGAAGCTCACGGGACAGGAAGTGTGTGGATCCGAGAGGAGTGGTGAGCTGCAAAGACCGTGGGGGTAGCAGTGAGTTCTGCAGGGAGAACTGATGGGAGTCGAGAGCCTACTGCAAGGTAGGGGCAGGGGGAGAGGGTGGCCGTGGAGCCCGACCTGGGTTCTGGGGCTGCAGCCCCACTCCTCGCTGTGTGTGCATTTTCCCGGGCCCCTCTCACAGGGCTCTGGCGGGCCCCTGAGATTGTGCCTGGACGGAGCTCTCGGGAGATGTCACTTCCAGCAGCTTTACCAGCAGCTCAGCATCTTGAAAGATAAACAAGTGGCCGGGCTGACCAAGGTCAAGAGCCAGGGCCTGAGAACATATGGACATGGGCATGTATTTATGAGAGTGGTGCGTGGGATGCATTGGAGACTGAAGACGGGAGCGGGGTGGTCTCAGATCAGAAGCTGTTAGGGTCCAGAGAGCGGGGACATGGCTCTGTGTAAGGCCCAGGCCCTGGGAACAGACGCGCAGAAGGGCTGGAGAGTCTTTTCACATGAAACTCAGCCTGACGTGGCGGCCAGCTTGACAAGGAGGACGAAGGTGCCAGAGAGACCGGATGCCTCCCGGCTCCAGCCTGTGCTGAAACTGGCTGGGAAAGAGCTGGCCTTTGTCCTCAGCGTCCTCCATCCATTTCTGGTGTTCCCTGCTGCCTGTTGCCACCCACCCTGTCCCTCTGTCTCAGGCCTCAGGGACCTGGCCAACCCAGCCTGGCTGAATGTTTAAGTCGCGTTTACAGCAGCCTGTGCATGGCAATTCTGGGGGCTTTAGGAAAACCCCAATCCCACAGCCTTCCAAGACTTGCCCTGGAGAAGCTTGCGGCCCAGTGGGGGTGACTGCCCTGTGCATCAGCACTTAATTCTATCACAAGGCAGGTGGTAATCCATGGGGGGCCCCAAGGGGGACCGGAGAACAGAGCAAGTCCACGGGGGTCTTTAATGTTCTCCCATCATCCTTCTGGGAAGCCGGCTTTCCTCACAGGCCACGTGCCGGCAGTGTCTGGGCGCTGTGCACCCTCCGGTCCTCCTCGGGCAGTGGTGCTGCAGCAGGAGTAAAAGGGATGGGATGGATGTTCAGTGCCTAGTTCAATGCCTGGTGCATCTCATCCTCTTCCTCCCTCCCTCATCGCCAGACCCCAGGGCAGCGTCTCCGTACAGTGAATGGGGTTTGAGATGAGACCGTGAGTGACTTTCATGTGGCAAGTATGAATTCCCCTACACTCTCCAGCCGACGGTCGCTGTGCTGGGTTTGTGGACCCGGCTGTGGCGAATCAGACTAAGCACGGCACTCCTTCCTCTCCTCCCCACCATCTGGACGGTCTGCTGCCTTCTCCAGGGACTTCCTGCCCTTCACGGGGCTCTTCGTTGGTGCACAACGTCAGCCAAGCACGTGGCGGCATTTGGGCCTTACTCAGACTGGCCCCGGTGTGTAACAAGGGACGTCCACCTTGGGTTCATTCATCAGCACTGTAGAGACTCTGTGTTTTAGTTATTTCAAGTCAACAGATATTTTGAAAGTATCTCCTCGGTCCCAGGCTGTACTCTGGGGTAGGACTGACAAGATGTGTTCATAGGGCTGCACCATCAGCTGCTCCTTATTTGGGGGGCTCACCTTGGGTCCTTACGGTTCCTCCTCAGGATAAACGTGGGACCCATGAGCTCACGTGTATTGAGAGGGTCTTACACTTACAGGAGAAATCTCCTCAGCCCTGTAGCTCTCAGTGGGTGAGGGGTGCATGGCACGCCTTCCATATGCTGAACGTCTTACCCAACCCCCAGGCCCCGGCTTTGTGTGATATTGTCACTTCATTGCTCTACGCCCGTGGAAGGGTGACAAGGGTGGCCTGCTGTGTGGTTGTTTCTTCCTCTGTGCACTGGAATGTCAGTGACTCGGGTGCCTTTGTCGTTTTGCTGGGTGTGATTGGATATTCTGCCGCGTCCTCCAGGACCACCCGCCTTGCTGGAGGGTCCTAGTCTGCGGGCCCCTCTTTCTCTGCTCAGTGCTCTGCAGATGGACCTTGAGTGGGGAGAACTGAGATGTCACGGGTAGACCCGAAGGTCCCGTGTGCCATGTGACTCTTTTGCATAGTTTTGTTAAGTTTCTATATAGCTCCCTCTAGAAAACCCAGTCCATATATATAAATTTTTTTATCTTAAGCATATAGACCACTGGAAAAAAAATAAAATACCCTTCCCAGTTATTTTTCAAGGGTCAGCAGCTAGAGTAGCTCAGCAGATTTATGACGGCAAGGTTGGAGGATACCAAGTTCGAGTTGAGGTGAATATGAAAAGAAACATTTGGATGAGGTTGGGAGTATTTGGCCCTGAGACAGTAAGCCCATGTTGAAAGACTCAAAAAAAAAACAAAACTAGGCCATGTGTGCCTGTACTCAGATCAAGATAAGAAACCGAAGTTGTGTCGAGGGCTCACGATCCTCTCCTGATGCGCTCGGCGGGCACGGTGTCGTGGAAGGCGCTGCAGACGTCAATCAGAAGGCCTGACCTCGTCCTTGCTTGCCAGCTGCGTGACCTTGGGGGAAGCGCTCCCTTTTCCGAGCCTGTTCCCTGTCTGTTCGGTGGTGACCTACTTCTTAGGTGTGTGGTGAGAAAGAAAGGAGATCGTGTTTATAAAGTGTTTGACACACACACACAACGGTACTTCCCCTTAGCTTCTCAGAGTTATTGCATCCATTTGCCTTCCTCATCCTTGATTGTGCTTAGACTATGCACTGAGGTGATCTCGTGCTGTTCCTTATTCCTGACTATAATGATCAAATACTTGCTAGCTGGGTCAGAGCCGGTCTGTGTATGAGTCAGCGTTCTCTAGAGGAAAATGTTGCAACTTGAGTCCAAAGGCAGCCTGGAGGCAGAATTCCCTCTCTGGGGAATATCAACTCATATTCCTGTCTTTCTTCAACTGATTGGATGTGGCCCATCCACATGAGAGAGGATGGTCTGTTTTACTTAAAGTCTACAGAATTAAGTGTGATCTCCTCTAAAAGTACCTTCACAGAGACATCTAGACTGGGGTTTGCCCAGATATCTGGCATGATGGCCTCACCACATTGACACATAAAATTACCCATCCTGCTCTGCAAGCAGGCCTTGGGGGTGATCAGTGGGAAGGAGTCACCTGGGACGGGGGGTGAGGGAGGGGGCAGCTCACCTGTGGCCCAGAGACAAAGAGCAGCAATCAGCTTGTAGGAACATCTGCGAGGGCTCACGGCTAATGCGTCCTGCCTGGGATGTGACTGCAAATCACGAATCTGTGCATGCCTTGGAAGAATCACTGTATCCCTTCCAGAATCCCCAGAGTCCTGATAAGAAATCTCTCTGAGACATGGAGGTTTCAACCTTTCTTCTTAATTCCGAAATAACTGCGGGTGAGCCAGACACCCTGGCGTGGCAGCTCTGGAGGGCTGAAGAATTTGGGGACCCCCAAGTGAAATAAGATTCCAAGTCTAAGGAGAAGCCCAGGTCTGTCCCCAGAGTCTTCTAGCTCTCAATCAAGCCTTGATCCTGGGATGAGGGGCAGACAGGGGTCTGAGTGTCTCTGCTGCATCCTCGGACTCCAGGTCCCAGTTCCCAGAGCTCTGTGCTTGTCGTCGCCCAGTCGTCTGTCTTGAAATGAGAAATCTGACATACTCGAGCAGCGAAGTTTAAAGGGTGAAGTTGAAGTTGTCAGAAACACGGGACAGAATAAATGTGGTGTTGGCTCCGAAGGAGGGAGGCCACAGAGAAGTCAGCCAGCAGTGCCTGCTGACACCGGCCGTCTTCCTGGCCCTCGGCAGTGGTTCTGTAGGTCCTGGCAGAGAAACGGCTTCGGAGTCTCTGTTCGATGCTAGGCACTGTGTTGAGCTCTGTACATGGAACATCTCACTTATTCTTCATGCCAGTTCTTTGAGAGAGAGGCTGTTTTTCATCGTCTTTTTACCACTAACCAAGATCAGAGAGGGTACGTTGCTTGAACAGGTCACACAGGTAGTAGCTTGTAGACCCACGTGTTCAACTGGGCTGAATTCAAAGCCCTTGCTCCACAGACTCTGTCGTATGGCTTTTCACTGTAGCTGGACCCCGTGCTCTGAACGGATGGAAGGCAAGGCCAAATGGAAGAGTGGGCACCCTCCGAGCATCGAAAGCCCTGGCTACCCCGTGCCGATTTAGGGAGCCATAAAAGCGCTAAACGGTGGTGTTCAGAAGGGTAGGCCCAGAGAGCCGTGTTGCATGGGAACTTAAAAATATTGGGGAATGCCTGTGCGAGGACCACGGAGGCTGGCTGGGGCAGCGGCCAAGGGGGGCGCTTTTCTTTGCCTCGAAAGCATTGTTATGTGTTTTGTTTCAATGAAACGTCCAGGTCTTGACTGTAGCATTAGAAACACTCGTGCCAACAAGCCTCGGGTGCCTTGCAGAAAGGGAATGGGGCCGCACTGGCTCCGTGGACGTTGGAAATGAAGACCAGTGAGACGGTCAGAGGCAGGAAGGTTCTGCTCTGGCGCCCGCCTCGCACGCCCGTGTACTGGAACCCGCTCCACAGTGTGGCTTCCTGTGACAGCCCACGGAAGAGGGCATTTCAGCACCTACGGCTTCCAGCCTCTGCAGACAGGTGCCTGAACTTTCCCGAGGAAATCCCACTCTCGTCACCCCCCTACCCACTGCAAACCCAAACAAAACACAGTTACAAGCTTGGCGCCACCTGGAGACCTGGAGCCCTCAGAACCACGCTCGGCCACTCAGAGCCTTATGAATCCAGGACTCGGCTTCACTCTGTGGGAGCTGTTCATTAAAACCACTCAGCTGTGGCGTGGGGAGGGGGAGGAAGACTGGGGCTGAGGACCGCTAGAAGGCTGTTCCCTCACGCCTTCACGGGCTGGCGTCGCCGTTGTAGGAGTTGACACGGGCCTCGTGGGGGAATAAACCAATCACCAGAGGTGTGTGCGTGGTTCCTTGGGAACAGCTTTCATGGATGTCCTGCAGCCAGGCCCTCCGGGTACAAAGAACCGGCCTAGCCTCTGACCAGGTGTGCATGCCAGTTCATAATCACGATCACCGTGACAATGTTAATAGTAGCCGCTGCTGTTTATTGGAATCTCTGAGTGCCCAACACTGCAGCCCTCCGTGTGCGTTAACTAATTTCAGCCTCACTGATCTGTGCGGTCTTCAGCCCATTCTCCTGAGGATGACCGACTCAGAGGGCAGTGACCGGCCCGAGGTCCCGGAGTGGAGAGTTAGGGAGCCAGGAGCCGGCAGACCGGCTGACCACAGTGCAGGACCACAGCCACTGTCTCAGGGCTTCCCCTAAGCTGTGCAAACATGTCAGAAACCGAACTCCTCTTCTTCCCCCAAATGTTTCTTCTCCCGTGTGTCCACATCCATTTCTCCTCCACAGCCGGAACCTAGAGAGAATCTCAGACTCTCCGTGCCCTTGTTCCTGGAACGCCGGCACGAAGTGGGATGGCTCTGTCTCTTCAGTATCTCTTGCCATGTTCTCTAGTCTCTCTGCTCATACTGGTCCCCCAGCTGACTGCAGTCATCCCTTCGTTGCTTTCCTTGCCTCTGGTCTCAACGCCCATCCAGCAGATCCAGCCTACCTTTTGGTGAGAAAACCTTTCTAGGGGGTAAATCTGATTACATTATCACCTGGCTCCACGTTGCCTTCTCGGTAAACTGTTCTAGTTTCTGTGGCTGATTAACAGATGACTCCCAAACCACCGCTCCGCCATGCCCCGGACCTCTGCGTCAGGAGGCACGGTGGACACGGCTTGTCTCTGCCTGTCCTCATCCACAGCCTCAGCTGGGCGGCCGCCAGGGCTGGAGCTGGCTTGTCACCTGGGGGTCCGCGTCATCCCAAGCTTTTTGACTCACAGAACTGACACTTGGGCCGAGGTGGATTACAGGTGGGACACCCGTGACCTCTGCATGTGGCTTCCTCACAGTGTGGTGGCCTTAGGATGGTAGATGTGTTACCTGGGAGCTCGGAGCCCCCAAAGGTAAGTGTTACCTGTACTGAGCCAAGTGAAGCTGCGTCACCTTTTGTCATCTACTTCTAGACGTCGCGGAGTGTCACTTTCCCCATACTGGACCCGTCAGGGCAGCCACAGCCCTCCAGATTCAGGAGGAGGGACGCAAGGCCACCTCGAAGACCAGGCGGAACGGGAGACGTTGCCATGGTCATCGCTGCAAAATGCGTTCTGCGCGTCCTACCCCTCTGTTGCCTAGCATGACATATAAGGCCCTCCATGTCCCACACTGATGTGTGAGCTCCGTGGGGGAGCAGACCTGGTCTGTCTCACTGACCACGGTCTCCTGTGCCCAGCACAGTGCGTAGCATGAAGTAGGCCCCCCTTTTCGTCTGGGGAGCTAGTGAGTGATCCACCTGCCCAGACTCGTTTCTGTTACCTCCTCCACCCCGCCCCCCTCGCATCCTGGTCCACTGGCATTTTCCTCGGTACAGACACTGACACCACGCCCTTATCTTTCTGCCTGTGCACGCGTCTGTTCTCTCTCATCAGGCCCTCCACATCCATCGTCACCCACCTGCTATGGTCCTTTTAAGAATCTGCTGAATACCCTGGCCGGTTTTGCTCAGCAGTTAGAGTGTCGGGGGTGGACCAAAGGGTCACGGGTCCGATTCTGGTCAGGGACACATACTTGGGTTGCAGGTTAGATCACCAGCCCTGGTCAGAGTCGTGCAGGAGGCAACCCTTCGATGTGTCTCTCTCACATTGATGTTCCTCTCTTCCTCTCTCTCCCTCTCTCTCCCTCCCTTCCACTCTATCTAAAAATCAATGGAAAAATATCCTTGGGTGAGGATTAACAACAACAACAACAAAAGTAAATAAAAGAATCTGCTGAAGCTAGAAAGCCTTCCCAGCCAACCCCAGCAGACATCAGGCCTCCCTCCTCCCAAACAGCTGGTAATACCTCCCAGATGGCTCCTCCCAGTTTTTTTTTTGGCTCTGTCTGTTTGTATAACAGTCCTCAGATGAGATACCCTTGAGCAGAGGGATTGAATGATTTTACTCCTGCATTTCTAACTTCTGCCAGGCATGCTATATATGCTTAACAGTGTGTGGAGAAGGAAGAGAGAGAGCAGTGGTAATTCACAGCAATGATGGCAGCCAGTGTTGGTCAGGTGCTTTTCATGTGGCAGGTACCTTCAAGTATGATCTCATTGAATTCTTATAGAAATCCTGGGAGTTCTATAACCTGTTCTCACCCCCATCTTACAGACATGGAAACTGAGGATGAGAGAAGTCACTTGTTCAAGGTCATACCGCTGCTACAGGGCACGGCCAGCTTCGGGAAACTTGACACAGCAGTTGAGATCCAAGCCCTTCCCTTTGGATGCTGCCACCTGCTGGGTTCTAGACTCTGAGACCCAAGGATGTATCTAGATTCTAGAGAGCTCTCTATATCCTAACCTTTAACTGGATGAATAGAATGATAACGTGGGAAGCAACAGTACCTGCAAGTTAGACGAAGTCTGTTTTGTTATCGGCGCCAGGTTTTAAGGGGTGCAGAATCAGGCAGAGGTTTGATTAGGGAAAGGTAAGAAGAAAGGTGAAGAGTTCAAAACCCAAAACATAATAGAAATGTTTGTAGAAACTAGATCAGCTTGGTGTGGAAAATTCTTAGAAAAGCATTGGTTCCAGAGGACCAAACTTAAACTATAGGTGGAAGTTAGACTCCAACTTTTCATTTCCTAAACACCAAGGTGGCCATTAATCAGTGAAAGGAAAAATATGCTGAAAAGTAGACCCATCGAAGTGGGCTGGGCTTTTCTGCAAGGACATGAGCCTCCTGTTCCTGAGAGTAATCAAGCAGAATCTGGGAAACTGTGTGTCCACATGTTGCAGAAGAGATTTCTACATGAGGTGTAAGGCTGAGGCATGACCTTTAAAAGTTCTCCCTGGGCCCAGCTGGTGTGGCTCAGTGGTTGAGTATCAGTCCATGCACCAAGAGGTCGCTGGTTTGATTCCCGGTCAGGGCACATGCCCAGGTTGTGGGCTCGATCCCCAGTGGGAGGCATGCAGAAGGCAGCCAATAGATGTTCTCTCTCATTGATGTTTCTCCCTCTCCTTCTCCCTTCCTCTCTCTCTAAAATCAATAAAGAAGAAAAAAAACATTTTTTTTAATAAATAAATAAAAGTTCTCCCTGGTCCAGGTTCCCATAGCAATCACCGAGGCTCAGACACAGATGGCGCTGAGCTGGGTGTTGTGTTCAGGAGAAAGAGGCCTGTGACATGCCAGGTTTTCACAGTTCACGCCAGCCTGGGGTGGTAGCAGGGCACCAAAGCCGTTCCTTCTGAACATTTTCTCACCCACTTCCCCTTTTAAAAAACAAAAATCGTGCGCACTTCTGTCCCCTGCTGCAAGTTCTGAGCTGGAAGATACGGGGGTTTGGAGGCAGAGAGGACTGTGGCTGTCTCTACAATCACTGTGAGCTCAGGGTCAGCACACCAACCGGGCTGTAAGTGAGAGTCACACTCTTGGGCTGGCCGGTTTGGCTCAGCGGTTAGAGCATCGGCCTGCGGACCAGAGAGTCCCGGGTTCGGTTCCTGCTAAGGGCACGTACCTCGGTTGCAGTTCGTCCCCGGCCCCTGTTGGGGTCGTGTGGGTGGCAACCAGTCGATGTTTCTCTCTCTCTTCCTCCCTCTCTCCCTCCTGCTCTATCTGAAGATAAATGCAAAAATGTCCTCAGGTGAGGATAAAAAAAAAAAAAGAAAGTCACACTCTATGGGTTGTATTGTGCTAAAGACAGTTATTTAAAGTGTAAAAATGTTACAATACCGAATATGCTCACTCTAACTGTGCAGGGTCTAGGAAATCCAGCTTTGCCCCAGCCCCATTTGAAGAACTACTTCAGCCAACTTGTATCCCATTCTTGTGAAAGCAGGAGCATTTGAACAAGTTGAAAAGTGAGGAAAAAAAAAGTCAGAGTCCTTGTTCTTTTGTCTGTGGACGCCAGGCAGCTGTCATGACTGCAGTTCCTGCTGCACTGATAGAAGGTAATCCGAGCATCCGGTAGGCAGCCAGCGTCTTGATTCCTGCTCTGGAGGTCACAGGCCCGTGGCCGGCTCCCTGTGAGCCTGCCCGTCCCGCCACAGCGGTGCAGCTGCCGCGGGGGACCCTGCCACTCCCAGACGGCACCGCCCGGTGCTGCTCTTTGTCCACGAGCCAGCTGACTTGCCTGGGTGCTGGCCACTTGGCTTCCAGGTGTCTCATGCCCACGTCACCTGCAGAGCTCCAGTAGCCATCTTGCTAGGGGGAGGGTCTTGCTCATCACCACAGCCAGTGGTACACCTGTCCCCAGGGGCACCATCCAGGCCCGTGCGTGTTGAAATGTCGGGAGGAAACAGTGTTTGCCTTCCAAACTAAACTCCCTGCTCCACTGGTTTCACTTTCACCTCCTTTTTTTTTTTTTAAGATTTTTTAAAATTGATTTTCTTTTTTAGAGAGAGAGGAAGGGAGAAGGAGAGAGAAACATCGATGTGAGAGTGGAACAGCCATCGGCTGCCTCCTGCAAGCCCCCTACGGGGGGATGGGACCAGCAACCTTTCGGTGTAGGGGACAATGCCCAACCAACTGAGCCACACTGGCCAGGGCACTTTTTACTCCTTTTTAAAAAGTCTCAGACAAGCCTGGCCAGTGTGGCTCAGTGGTTGAGCGTCGACCCATACACCAAGAGGTCGCCATTTCAATTCCCAGCAGGACACCTGCCCAGGTTGTGGGCCTGATCCCCAGTGGGGGGCATGCAGGAGGCGGCCAGTCAAGGTTCTCTCTCATCGATGTTTCTATCTCTCTCTCCCTCTCCCTTCCTCTTTCTCTCAAATCAATAAAGAAAAGGAAAAAATATTTTTTAATAAATAAAAAGTCTCGGACAAGGGGGAATTTACCCACTCAGCAGCAAGACCACTTCCTGCTCAGGTTCCAGATACTACACAGTGCGGCACTGACAACGTTCCCTACGTGGGGACTCTGCTCCAGCCACGCCGCCTGTCCCCAGTGGGACCGTGACCTCTCCCTGCAAGCCACCAGCTTCCTGGACGGCCCTGTCTTCCTAGACGTCTTCCTTGGAGCCTTTAGGTACCATAGCAATAGTATTTGACTTTTCTCTAAATAGATGCAAAGATGGCTCGTTTCTCTTTGTATTCCCCAAATGCTGAACACATATAATTTACATAAAAGCAACTTAATTCTTGGTTATTGTTTTTCCATTTAGTCCATCGAGGACATTTATTAGGTACCTATCTCAAGAGTTCTGGGCACAGTTCCAGGGACTGGGGATACAGAAGCAAAAATGTTAATCCAGTAATAATAACAGTAATAATAATAACAACCCTACCATTCTTGAACTTGCTGGGCGAAAGGCTGGAGCAAGGACATAGATAAGCCAGCAATTATAGTAAAATGTAATATAAGGGAGCCGAGCCTCACTCTTATCATAAAAGACCGATTTATTGAACTCAGTAAATCTACTGAACACAAAAGCATATTAAAATGAAACACATCCGTGGCTACTTCCTAGTTCTGTTTCCTTGGGCAAATCACTTGAGCTCTCTGGGTCTCAGCTCTGCATCTGAAAAATTATTAGACCAAGTAATCTCTGAACATTGCCCCCCAGATCTAATATTCTGTAGTTCCACGAGACTGTGTATAATTAGTATTTTTCTTAATGCTCGGTTGCCTTGAAGGAGAAGTTTTAGAGGTACAGCCTTCTCAGCCTGGGAGGTGGGGAGATGATCTTAAAAGGCATCCTGTATTTACCGGAGGAGGCAGAGCGCGGCGGCGTGAGACCCGCTCTCACCAGCGCAGAGATCAGTCACCAAGGAGCACAGCATCTGGTTTCTGGAGTTTGTACCATGTCGGACCCACAGGCAATTTTCAGAGTAGAATACACTTTTACCAGCCTTAGCGGAAAGAGGCATTTCTCTGTGGCTCGCGTGGGAGGGACTGGGGTGTGACTTGGATACGCCCACTTGGAAGCTGGCTGGTTTCTCTTTTCCCATGGCCCTTGGTTTGCATCAGATGCCTTTTCACTTTAGGATTTTGTTTTGTTTTCAAAGAATTTCTAACACAGCCAATGTTACCAGGATTATTCAGTACAGCTTTTTGGGTGGGGAGGTGGGACCCCAAAGGGGCATCGGTGAGAGGTGCCTGTCCCGGCTCAGGGCCGGAAGGGCCCACCTGCCCTCCCAGCCACGGCCTTCTCCCTCCGTGGACACAGCCATGTCACTCGTGGACGCACAGCACGGTTTTGGATAGTCTGTCTCCGTGGGGAGGCCTGGTGCTTAAGCTCCAAATCTGAACTCTCCAGGAGAGAAATGGTTGGTTCCCATCCTCATGAATTTTAACTCAGTTTTTTTTTCAAACTTCAAAAAAAAAAATCTTATACCCCTTTCTGCTTAGCATGAAGGCATCACCCTCTGAATGGGGGAGGGGTATGCGTGGTGAGGATAAGAATAGGTTTGACTTTTGAGAATTGCTGTACCTTTAGTAGTTCCATACCAATCAAAATTTGGTCAGACTATCTATGGAATATATTATAATATATATTATTAAAAAACCACTGGGCCTTTTATTTGTTGGCTTAAAATGGTAAATTTATAGCATCAAATGTGCCCTTTCAAACTCCTGCTCCACCTTAGAGGCGGGCCCACTCCCACTGAGAGCCAGGGTTCCAGGCCACTTGGGGTCAGTTTCTGCAGGTGACCCCAGGCATCCTGTGTTGTCAGTTGGTGTGGCTTTAATGGCAGGTAGTTTGAATTTTGTTTAATCCCTTTGCTTGAGGGCCAGAGGCCTTTATATGTATTTCTTTGTATTGGTAGCACACTTATTGAATTCCATTTAGTATGAGTATCCAGAATAATGATCTTCTTAAGGAAAGTGTTACCTGGTGGAAATGTAGCACCTAAGACCACACAGTGAACTCATTATCCTTTGCACTGGCACATGTTTGTCTGTGTGAACTCTCTAATTTTCTTGCCCTAACCCAAGGGGCACCTGCTCATCCTTCAAGATGCCTCTTAAGGCGTCCTTCATCTAGGAAGCCCTTTCTGGCCCTCGCCCTGCTGCAGCCCTGGCTGAATGAACTCCTTGCACGTATCTACAGGTCTGTTTCCCCCACCAGACGCTGAGCCCCGCTCAAGGTCAAGGACTTAGCCTGGTTCTCCTTCCCAGCACACAGGGAATGTGTGCACCATCAAAATGTGCACCATTCTAGGGCAACAGCCTGCATGGGATGGGTGCAGCCCCTCAGCTGCTTCCAGAAATCCTGGCCGAGGCTGTGTTCCCATGGTCTGCTTATCCCTCAGTTTGCAGAAGGGGTTAGTCACGTTCTTGCTCCACTGTTCTCAGTACATTTGACTTTCCTTCAGCTGCAGCCTCGATGAGACAAGGTGAGACTTGCAGGGACCTAAACCAAAGTGCCAGCCAGCTCCTCGCCAGTGTGGTCATGACTGTGATTGTTAGCTGGGGGTGACTACATGAAACCAGACGAGAAAGAGACACGGAATGTCTGACTCCCACCCTGGGGTGCTAGTCATCTTTGAAAGGGAACACAGTCCTGAATGCCATCGCAAGTTCCGCTGACCTAATGGGAAAGTGAACCTGTGTCTTAGAGCACTTCGGGGGTTGGGACAGCATGTCAGAGTCACAGAACGATAAGGTGCAGCGGCGTCCAGAAGACGGGTGAGCATGTCTCGGTGTATGGGAAGTGCCTGGGAGGAAGGATTCTTTTGACAAAGTGGGAGGCTTCTCCGGGGCATTGGCATCTGATTACAGCACCCCTGTGGGGCTACCCACACATCGCCCGGTCCTCTGTATGTAGCACGCCTGGCACTGCTCACTCATGCTCCCTCAGTCTGGGCTTCCACAGTGTACTGTTTGAGGCCTGTAGACTGTGTGTCTAAGACCATGAGTTCATTGATATTTTGGAAAAGCCTTAGTCTGAGATGGAGGGGCCATCAGGGATCAGGTACTGCTAACATGCCCGTTGTCCCCTTAGTACAGAGGGCCCAGACTGGTCATTGTGAGGATTTGAAATTTAAATGACCATTATACTGTAGTCACCTTATGGTGGCTATTTAGCTCTTAGGGAAACTGAGGCCAGTCTGGCTCACAGTTCTTCCATCCAGGTCTCAAGATTTAAGGCAGCTCCTCACTACCTGCAAGAAATCACTTGCATGTCTGTTAAAAATGCAGATTTGGGCCCAGCTGGTGTGGCTCAGTGGACTGAGAGTTGTCCTATGGACTGAGAGGTCCAGTTTAATTCCCGGTCAGGGCACACGCCCGGGTTTTGGGCTCAATCCCTAGTGTGGGGCATGCAGGAGGCAGCTGATCGATGTTTCTATCTCTTTCTCCCTCCCTCTCTCTCTAAAAAATCAATAAAAACATTTTTTTTTAAATGCAGATTTAGGGGAAGGGATGAATGGGGAGGTGGTATTTTTAGGATAATAAAACTATATCTGTATGATACCGTGATGGTGAATACATAACATTATGCATTTGCCAAAACCCATAGAGCTGTAAAACACAGTGAGCCCTAATGCAAACCATGGACTTTGGTTAATAATAATTATGACCATTATTAATGATATTACTAATAATTGATGTGGTTATTAGGATCAAGTAGTTATTACCAAATACTAATATGTCAATATCGGTTCATCAATTCTAGCAAATGTATCACACTCATGCAAGATGCTATTAACAGGGGGGACTGGTGGTAGGAGAGAAGGGGTATATGGGAACTCTACTTTCCGTGCAATTTCTCCGTAAACCTCAAAATGCTCTAAAAAAATAAAAAGGTCTATTATAAAATGTGGGGTGTGGGCCCCACGTCTGTGAAGCTGGAGCCTTGAAATGTGCCGTGTTTTTCTCGGGTTGAAAAAATACGCCCGATGACTCAGGTGTATGGTAGAGGTTGGAGAATTCCTGGATATCAGTCAATCTCCTTTCACCATCTGCTTCATTCCAGGAAGGAGCTTAAAGGGGCTTTGTCTGGAGAACTGTCTCCTGTGTGTTAGAATGTGTTTCATCTTTCAGTAGGTGGACAAAAAGCTTCCTATGCTAGTGTGAGAAATGCTTGCTGCAATACCACGCTGACAGCTGGGCCACAATAAAGAGAATCTGGGCCAGACCAAACCCCAGACACAGGGACTGTCCGATTGCCAGAGGGTGCAGACTTCCTGGAGAAGCTGCCCTGGCAAGTCCCATTTCCAGCGGGCAGAGGTACGGAGTATTGTGAAGTGTGCATGTGTGTATTTAAGTAGGAGTGATAACTCCACTGTTGTTATAATCCTTGGCTCTCTGTGTGATTGTGTATTTTAATTAGCAAAATTGAGGACTTTTTTAAATTAAAATGCTTTTGGAGTCGATCTGTGCCTAGATCCTTGGGTCAGCTACACCAAACTGCTGGAAACGGGTGCCACGTGGAGTTTGTCGAACTTGTGAGATTCCACCTGGTGTTTTGTGAAAGACGCACGGACCCCGGTGGCATGTTTCATCACCACACAAGAATGCTCCCCCTCGCTCAGTCTCCTCTGCTAGGGGTTTGGCGAGAGTGAGCCCAAACCCAGAGCATCGGTGAAGTCGAGCCTGTGTGCTAAAATCCAGGGTGACGCGTGAGTTCCAGCGACGCCGTGTGCCAAGGCTGAGTCACTGTAAAGCAAACACAGCCCCAAGTCCTGGTGTGTGGAGACCTGCAGGACGTGTTGAAAGGACCCAGTCAGCCAGGGTCCACTTCCGCGCTGGCTCGGGAGAGGGGCCGCTGCCGTGGGGCCTGGGGCGGGGGGAGTGGACCCACGCAAACTAGAGGCACGATTTGTACAACGTGTGGGACGGGGTCCCTAGCTTTCAGCAGTTTCTTAAGATGTAGAAATTTCTGCTTTAGAGAGTGGTCTCTGAACGGTTTGGGTTGTGTGGAAAAGGAGCCTGTCCCTCTATTAGACATGTTTGGTTTTTAAATATTATATGTGCCGTGTTACTGAAATACTGTGTGAACCATAGCATCTACACAAAACGTAGGAATTAAAAGGGACACGCTAAGAAGTCAGTCTGCATAGAAGCGCTGTAGTTTTCACCCCGGGGGTCACTGCTCCCCACTCTCTAAAGTGCGTTAGAGTCCTGGTGAACCGCAGCCTCTGGTTCAGGAGGTGGGGACCCTGCAGTTCTAAAAGGTTGCCAGGGGATGCTGAAGCTGCTGGGCTATGGCCCGGGTTTCGAGTGGCAGGTAGAGGATGAGGCACGTGACCCCAGCACAGTACCTTTGCAGCACTTTAGGAAATAAAGTCTGTGGCACAGTCCTCCTCCCCCCGTGAGGCATAACGGGGGCCCTGAGACCCTCTGACTCCTCCTGCACTCAGGCTTGCCTTTTCCTGCTGTTGCCTCTGTCCCCATGGCCTGCCAGCGCCGAGCTCTTGTCTGATAGCTTAGCAACGTCAGTGCAGTGCTCCCCAGAGAGGCGTGCTCTGGTTACCCAGCTGGCTGGAGTAGGCTCCGGGCCTCCTGAGCCCGGCTGTCTTCTGCAGCAGGCTGGACTTCCTGCCACACCAGGATCAGAGAACTCACCGGCTCTCCCAGTCGTCTGCATGCTTCACAGCCAGGCTTCTGGAGATGGAAGGGAAACGCAGACAAGCCAGGGAAGGGGCTGCTGTCCCTTGAGCTGTGGGTATTCCCGGTTGGTGGCTCATGTCCATTGAAGGAACTTCCCTGCAGGGACAGCCATTTGCCATGGTCCTGGTCTGTGCTCTGAGCTGAGGTGGATCGTGGCATGGCCTCGGGTGGCTGCTCCAGGCTTGAACAAAATAAGGAAAGATTCTGCTAGAGATGAGAATTGAACTCCCGTATCTTCCTAAAAAGTGTAAGATACCAGCTTGGTGATGTCCTGAAGAGCCAGCGGTGCTGACAGGTGCCCCCACTCTGCATCAAGCAGAAAGGTAGGAAACTGGTTGGCTTCTCTAGGTCCATATCTCCCCTCTGCCTCTGCCGGCAGAGCCCCGAGACATGAAAAACAAAGAAATGGGTGTTTTTGTTGGTTTATTTTAAATATGTTTTCATTTATTTCAGAGAGAGGAAGGGAGAGGGAGAGATAGAAACATCCATAAGAGAGGAACATCAATGGGCTGCCTCCTGCACGCCCCCTATTGGGGATCGAGCCTGCAACCTGGGTATGTGCCCTGACCGGAAATCGAACCTGTGACCTCCTGGTGCATGGGATGCCGCTCAACCAACTGAGCCACACTGGCCGGGCAAGAAATATTTCTTGATTATCTGTGTTGTCTAGTCCAGATTATTTATAGTTAAAGTCCTGGATTTTCTCTCCAAAGGCTGCTGTTGGTTTTGTTTCATCGTGTGTATGTTTGGGAGGACCCATAACAGAGAAGACGCAGCACCATGTTCTCTGATTACAATTCACCTTTATTTGATTTTAAAATATTAAGTATAGCCCAGCTGGTGTGGCTCAGTGGATTGAGCGTCATCCCATGGACTGAGAGGTCCCAGTTCAATTCCCGGTCAGGGCACATGCCTGGGTTGCGGGCTCGATCCCCAGTGGGGGGCATTCAGGAGGCAGCTGATTGATGTTTCTCTCTCACATCGATGTTTCTATCTCTCTCTCCCTTCTTCTGTCTAAAAAAATCAATTAAAAATGTGTGTGTGTGTGTATATATATATATATATAAAGTATATCCTGGGAGTAGGGTATTGGCATCACTCTGTAATACGTCTCTGTCCTTGTCATTTGAGGTGGCGGCCAGGGGGAGTGGTAAATAAAACGTGCCATGTTTGCCTTAGCTCTTGTGCCTAAAAAACGTCGAGGGTTTTCCAAGTGCTTCCTTAGTAAAATTGTAAGTGTTCGCCTAAATTTGAGTGCTGCAGTTTTATAATTAGCACTGACAAATTAAACCCAGTTGTTTTCCAATCATCTTTTGCATTTCAAATGCATTCTCTTCTACCCTTACGTCAAATGTAGCAGTTTCTTTTCTGTCCTAAAGATTAGCTTTCTTCCCAAAGATTCACGCAGCTTTGTTAGACTAGCTTGTCCGTTTGTCCTTCAGTGACCCAGAGTGAAGTTCACTCCTCTGACTGCTGCGAGGCCCTAGACTAAAGGGATCCTTTTCCAGGCTTGTCCAGAAGCTCCATTCACATCCCAGTATCTTGGGGAGTAAACGCCACGCGCACTGGGAGGGAGCCGAGGGGCCCTGTGAAGCTGTGTTGTCTGAGGACTTGGGCGTTGCTGAGACGCTCAGCTTCAAGGGCCTTTCACCGGCTCTCATCATTTCTTTTAACCTTGTGCAACAAAGTATGTGTTGATGTAAATGCTCATTTTTTATATTGATATTGGCAAGGACAGTTTTTATATATTTCTTTCGTCCCATTTTCTTTACAACGTTCACGTTTAAACTCCAAGTGTGTCCAGAAAACACAGACAGGCTGACAGGTCTTTGAAGAAAAGTGTTCGTCTCAGCCTGATTTTTTCCTTTCCCCTGTTTGCCCTCCTTTCATTTCTTGCATCCGAGGGATTTCTAGATCTTTTTCATGCCATGCTCTGTTAGCTGTGCGCTGAACTGGATCAGGGCAGTACGCGTTTCTCTCCCTCCCCTCCCCTCTCACCTCCCCAGGTCCTGAGGAAGGGAGGTGATTTCTTTGGAGGTTAGTGAAGGTCATTGGTGTCACCTACATGGGCCGTGTTGATCAGTGAACCTGGGAAATGAGGAGCCACCTGAACCTTCTTCCCAAGGTGACTCACGAGGCCAGCCTCACTGGTTTCTTGTTGCCTCATTATGTTGAAAGAAGAGGAGAGATCTGTTTCCTAAACGATGGCCTCAAACTCTAGCGTGTTTGTCCTAACAGGTCCCATTGGAGGCCCGAGCTTGTCCATAGCCAGTGTCAGCTCCGTGAGATGCACCTGTTCTGTTGAGAAACCTCTTGAAATAGGCATGTTGCCCTTACAGGCCACTCTTAACTGGAGGGATGGTGAGGTCTACCCTGCACGTCTGGTCACTCCCCAGAGGCTTGCGATGACAGAGAGGACTCAGGCAAATGGTGCATCCGAAAAATCTGTAGAAGGGAATGTCAATGAGAAGATGCTCACCAAAAATGGAGTAATGGACGAGTGTTCTCTCTGAAACAGAAGCCAGAGCCTGCTACTCAGTTGCTGGGTACCTCCATAGCTCCCTGGTTTGCAAGCAGAGGTCCCCAGCCCCCAGGCAGCCCAGCTCCCATCTTTGCTCTCGATGTTTCCAGCAGTGGGGAGCTGCTTACCCTTCTCTTAACTTACCCTCCTCTCCGTTTCTCTTGGCCTTCTTTTCACGTTAGCTGTGTGCCTGGATGGATTCTCCTCTGGCTGGCAAACACCTGTGCTCCCTCCAAGGGCCAGCTTAGACAGCTCTCCTCCGCGGCACCTTCCCCGTGTGCTCAGGGCCTGTCACACATCCGTCTGTAATTCTGCTCTTTGTGTAGGAGTCACGTTACCCATTCTATGATTGAGTGCCTCGTAGGTTCTGAGCTTTGCCAGGGCAAGGCAGGAACTAGCTCTTTCCATCTCGGTACCTGGCACAGAGCCTGGTATTTGTGGAACTCCAAGGGGAGAAGGGTAGCAGCCCCGACACTGTGATAAAGCATTCGCGACGTGTCGGGCACGGGGCTGTGCGCACTGTCCCTTTACCCCGCCGCAGCCCCGTGAGGTCAGTGTGCGGTTTCAGCCATCCTGCAGACGTGGAAACTACACCCCAAATGTAAGTGACAAAGCTGGGATTTGACTCTACCTACCTGCACTGTGATCTTGACACCCCCCTTTCGTTGTCCTCATCTGAAAACGAAAGATCATAATACACTTGCTAGGATTCTTTTGAAGCTCAAATATCATGATTTATGTGAAGCACTTTGCAGTACCCAGCAAGCTCAGTAACCATTAATTCTTGGTAATGATGACGTGCACAAGGTCGCTTCGCTAGCAAGGGGCAGAGGAGACTTGGAACCCAGGTCTGTCTGACAGCAGAGCTTCTTTCTAACTCCGGTGCGCGTGGGCCACCCCGGGGTGCCCCAGCCTTGACTAGCAGGGGAAACACCCCAAGATACCTTGAGTCGTTAGCAGAGGCTCCGGCTCTCTCCATCGGGCCTTGGTAGAAGCTGTGGCAGGTGAGGCCGAGAGCCCCGCCACCCTGGCTGCAGAGCTCGGGAGGGGGATGCGGGAACCGGTCCATTGCGTGGCAGCTGAGGCAGGACCCCACCGAGCAAACTCGAGGATGGTACCAGCACCTCATTAGGCTCCAGCACTAATTATTTCTTTCCCAGGAGAAGGAGAGCAGGCTCTGGGCTTGGGATTCAGCCCCTGGATCAGCTGGTTCCTTTCCTTGTGACCTCGGGCAGGTTTTTTCATCTCTGCCCCATGTGAGCCTCCCAAAAGCTCCCACAGATGGGGCACAGCCATGACCCCGGCCTCCCTGAGCCTTCAGAAACACAAGCCTCTGGCTGCGGGCGAGGGCTGGTGTCTCACACGGCATGCCCATGACTCTTCACCTGTGAGCTGTGCTTTCCCAGGGACTGACCTGATCGCAGCAGGCTGTGTTGACTTAGGCGGCAGCCCACTCCTGGGCAAACCTGGGTGAACAAAAAATGTATATTTGTTATTGAGGCTAGCAGAGTTATTAAAAAGTATATACAGAGTTATTGTTTTTTATAAGTCAGACTATTGTAATCTGTGGATAATAATGTAGACTTAAGTATGTCAAGTTAGATTCTTGAGTGTGAGGTTGGTTCTAGGGACGACTTTGTCCAGTGCTAATGCAAGGACATACCACAGAACTTATTTTGAAGAATATTATAAAAAATATATGATTGAGCCCGGCCGGTGTGGCTCAGTGGTTGAGCATCGACCCATGCACCAAGAGGTCACTGGTTTGATTCCCGGTCAGGGCACATGCCCAGGGTGTGGGCCCGATCCCCAGTGAGGGGCATGCAGGAGGCGGCCAGTCGATGTTCTCTCTCATCGATGTTTCTCTCTCTCCCTCTCCCTTCCTCTCTCTAACATCAATAAAGAAAAAAAATTAAGATATGCATATATATATATATATATATATATATATATATATGATTTAATATGTTTCTACAAACCTCTGGGAGAAGAGGTAATTTCTCCATTTTCCTCATCACCTCTGCCTTCTCTCTCTCTCTTTACACGCCCCCCCCCCACACACATGCTCACACTCACACTCATGAATGAAATAGATTCGCAACAAAACTGAATCATTGTCAGATGAGTTGCATTCGACCCCCTGGCTTTCAGGTGCATTTGAGAAAGCAGAGGATCCAGATTTAGCCTTGACTTTGCCTTCCTCCCTGTCTGAACAGAATCAGAATGCCTAGTATCAGTTGCCAAGCCACATTGTAACATCCAGTCCCATCCCTCCAGGGCCCTCCCACTTGCATTGCTGGTCATTTCCAAGCACAGCACACTGCACACGGGTGCTGCACCCCTCAGTACCCCGTCTCGGGAATGCTAACGAGGCCCTGCTCCCTGGCCTTCACGGGAAGCCAGGGTGTGGATGCGTGGCCTCGTCTACATGCCCGGGGGGTGTAATTGGCCGACCAAGTGTATTGTTTCACCTGCAATGAAAACCCAGCAGGGACACGAATGCTAAAATTTGTCCTTTCACAAGCTGAAAATTTTTTACTGATCTATATGCTTGGAGGGACTTGACTGAAATCAAATTAACTGCCTTGCTTAATGGTGCAAGATTGTGTTTTGAAGAGCCTCCGCTGAACTGTCCTTGAAAGGACATCTGAGCTCGGAAGGCTGGCCTCTGGCAGAGCTCTGCAGCTGGGCGTAGGTGGGTTTTCCTGCATGGGCTGGCTGCAGGCTGTGTGCCTGTAGCCCACCGCTGGACCCCCAGTCACTGCCTCTGTTGGGTGGCTGGTGGACGGACAGACGGGTAGACCGACAGGTACTTTAATTTGCCTTGCCGTCTGTCTTAGCTGTCATGTTGCTGACATTTGAGAGGAAGGAAACCTGTAATTGGTGTCCTTCCAAAAAGTTTTTGCTAAACCCTACCCGATGGCTATGTCTTAGGGCTCCATTCATTCAACAAAAATAGTATTTAATAAGCAATTAGAATGAGCTGGGCACATGGGATATAGAGTTGAACAAAATAAGAGTAGTCGCAGCCCGCAGGGACGTTACTGCCTTGTGTGGGAGAGACAAGCATTAACGAGTAATTACACAAAGAATCATTTAGCTATAGCTGTCATCACGGTTTTAAAATTGAGATATAATTTATATACCATAAAGTTTACCACTTAAAGTACAAAAGTCAGCCCTTGACAGTGTTGTACAGTGGTTAGAGCATTGGCCTATGCACCAAAGGGTTGTTCGATTCCCAGTCAAGGGCACATACCTGGATTGCAAGTTCAATCCTCGGCCCCGTCAGGGTTGTGAGGGAGGCAACCAATCAATATGTCTCTCTCACATCAATGTTTCTCTCTCTCTCTCTTTCTGTCCCTCCCTCCCTCCCTCTCTTCCTCCCTCCCTTCCTCCCTTCCTCTCTCTCTAAAAAGCAATGTAAAAGATATCCTCAGGTGAGGATTAACAACAACAACAAAAACAAAGGTTATAATAAAGTACGAAATTCAGTGGTATTTATTTATTTAGGTTTAAACAACAAACATTTATTTCTGACACTTCTGGTGTCTGGGAAGTTTAAAATCAAGGTACCTGGCCCAGCCAATGTGACTCAGAGGTTGAGCATCGACCCATGCACCAAGAGGTCACTGGTTCGATTCCTAGTCAGGACACATGCCCAGGTTGTGGGCCCAATTCCCAGTGGGGGGCATGCAGGAAGCGGCCAATAGATGTTCTCTCCCATAGATGTTTCTATCTCTCTCTCCCTCTCCCATCCTCTCTCTAAAGTCAATAAAGAAAAATAAATTAAAAATCAAGGTACCTGAAGATTCCGTTCTTGGTGGGATCCCTTCCTGTCAGGCTGCTTCCTTTTTGTTATTTCCTCACATGATGGGCAGAGAGACTTCTAGTCTCTTTCTCATTTTATAAGGACATTAATCCTATTATGAGGGCTCTACCCTCATAACCTAATGTAACCCTAATTACCTTCCAAAGGCCCACCTCCAAATGTTGTCACAGTGGGAATGAGGGCTGAATTTTAGGAGAACACAACCATTTAGGCCATATTGCTTTTCTTATGTCATTTTTAAAAAATCCTCACCTGACAGCATGCCTTAGAGAGAGGAAGAGGAAAGGAGAGAGAGAGAGAGAGAGAGAGAGAGAGAGAGAGAGAGAGAGAGAGGAGAGAAACATCGATCAGTTGCCTTCTGTACACACTGCGGGGGCTGAACCCGATACCGAGGTAAGTGCCCTGACCGGGAATCAAACCAACAACCTTTTGGTGCACAGGGCGACGCTCGACCAACCGAGCCACTCCAGCCTGGCTCTAATGTCATTTTTAAGAGTAAAAGAAACTTTCCCAGAAGCCTCCAGCAGACTTGACTTCCGAGCCAAATTTACATCATACAACCCATTTCTAAACTAGTCAGGGGCAAGGAGTATAGAAGTGCTGTGATTGGCTTAGACTAGTCAAGATTCATGGCCTCCATCTCTCCCAGAGAAGAATGAAATTAGGATTCTGTTATTCAGGGAGGAGAGTGGACTGGGAAGGCCGTTTCAGTGGGTTTTTAGTATATTCAAAGAGGGCTTTTGTTGTTAAATTGATGCAGTTGAATGAAAAACGCCGTCTGTTCTGTTGTTTGGTTGGCACAACCACAAACTATTGGTTTGACTGACCCCAACAGTTTCCTTTACGTTGGCATTGCATCGTCTGTGGTCACTCATGGCATAACTGGGGACAAGGGGGAGACATCAGAGTTCAGTTCAGGTGTGATATCCTGAAAGCTGCTCTAAGGGGAAGTTCTGGGAGCTCCTTACCCAAGATGGCCCCAGTGAAGTCTTCTCCTCTGCCCCTACCTTGAACTTACCGGTTACTGCTTCTGGGCAACCTCCATAGCATCTTATAATTCCATTTTCTAAGAACGTATCCCAAGGAGTTCCCAAACGAGAGGGGGAAACATTCAAGGACTGGAAATCGTCAGGATCTACCCCATATATTCTAACGCTAGAATGTTAGATGCTGTGAGCATTGCATGGTGTAGCTCCACTGACTTTTTCAGGAAAATAAGCTGCTCATGGGTCTTCTCTTAGGACTCGAAATGTAAACGCTTACATTGTCAGAACCTTGCAAGTCTTCCTCCTGGGGCCCATGTAGGAACTGAAAGGGTCTGGGTTTGGTGTGTTGCCCTGCCCAGGCTTGGCCTGGCCTTTCTGTTCTCCTCTGAAGAAGGGGCGGCCCCCTTTACTGGGTGTGGTGAAGGAGCCACGGTAGAGAGGTCAAGCTGCTTTGGGTCTGAACCACCGCCTACTGATGGCTGCGATCTCAGGAACGGGTATGTGGACAGGCAGCCATCTATACAGAACGTTCCAGGGGTCACCGCCCTTCCCTGGACAACACCGATGTCGTTAGGAGATAGTCTTGGGGCATCACCAAGAGATCTGGACAACAGTAAATTAACATTAGTGTTATTCAGAGCGATTTGTGACCACCACCTGAAGACATCCGTATCAAAGGTGATGCACCTTTGTAGATATGTCAAGACGATGACCACCCTAATAATGTCTTTCGTTTATATGGTCCAGTGCAAGCTGTAGAACGCTATCGTACGCCTTATCTCACTCATTCCCACGTTTGCCTGGTGGTGCCAGGAGGCTGTGATAGCCCCACAGCTGAAATGAAAATTCCAGAGGAGTGACTTGCCTGTGATGGCAAAGGTGGCCCTTTCATCCTCTATCTCTTCTTTCCACCTCTCTTAAAAGCTTGCCTACATCCTCCACTGCCCTGTTCTGTAATATTTTTTCCTATGATTTATTTATCACGTGTCAGTTTCATTCACATTACTTAGGTGAAAAACCTGCTTGTGTAATTGCTGACATTAAAAAGAATGTCATGAATACATCTGCCAGTTCATTTTACTCACTAGTTCCCTTCTGCCTCATAGATTCCTGTGAGTTGGGTTAATTAAGCTGAGGTCTATTTTTGCTAACAAGTTGGTGATCCTTTGGGTTGAATCACGGCCGAGTTAGCCCTGGGCTGTGATCTGTGACAGAGCCTTAGGAGAGCCTCAGTCCCTTCCCCTTAGGGCCCAGGTTGGCCACACAGGGCTTCTGGATATGAATGACAACACTGTAGAGGACTTGCTTTTAACCATACGTTTGCATCCTCCCTTCTTTTGAAGGTACATGACAGATGGCGGACTTGGCCTCTACACTCGTCGCCTGAACAGGCTCCCTGACGGGATGGCTGTCGTGCGAGAGACACTGCAAAGAAATACCTCCCTGGGCCTTGGAGACGCCGACAGGTGAGCTTGCGCCACTTGGGGTTGGCCAGGTGCAGAGGTCATTCCGCAGTGGCAGAGAAATGAGGTGGTGATATTGAGCGCAAATGGGTACTGCTGTCCCCACGCAGAGGTGGGGGCCTGAAGCTGTGCCTGGGGTTAGCAGCTGGCACAGAGCGAGGAGAGGGCAGCTGCAGGGTTCTTGAGTCCTGCTCTGTGTAGGGTGATGCTTCTGAAAGAAAGAACACAGGGAGTTCAGGCTTGATTCGTTTTGTTGTTGTTTTGACTGTTGCTAGGTATCTTTGTCAGTTCAGCAGGCCCCTGGGATCTGCTTTACTTCCTTTATTAGGCAGCTTTCTAGGTATTGCACCTTGGAACGGAGTCCCTGGTGATGCACAGAAGGTCTGTGTGCAGATGGGACTTGCCTTGGCTGAGCGGGCTTCACCATGACTCTCCCATTGCCTGGTAACAGGAGGCGAGGCTGAAGCGTGTAGGTTTATACACCTGCACTGAGGCTAGAGAGCTGAGTAGTTGAGGTTATGGGGCTTGAATGGTCTTCACAGCTGCTGCCTCGGAGACTAAAGGAGCTTCAGAAAACACTAGAATAAAGAAAGAGGGATATTTGACACCAAGTTTCTAGTCCTTACTGTGATACAAACTGATCCTATGGCCATGAGCTAAGTGTTAAAGAAGAGGTCTGGGCCCTGCCGGTTGGGCTCAGTGGTTACAGCGTCACCCGAGGACCAAAGGGTCACAGGTTTGATTCCGGTCAAGGGCACGTACCTCGGCTGCGGCTCGGTCCCGGCCCTGGCCGGGGTCCTGCGGGAGGCAACCAGTTGATGTTTCTCTCTCTCATCGATGTTTCTCTCTCTCTCCCTCCCACTCTATCTGAAGATAAATGGAAAAGTATCCTTGGGTGAGGATTTTTTTTAAAAAAGAAGAGCTTTGGGTCATTGTGATTTCCCAGATCCCTTTGAGCTCTGATGGGCTGTATTTCTAGATTTCAATACCCTTCAGTGACCTGTCTGTGGAAGGATTTTTCTGGGATACTTGATCTCTTTCCACATCTGAGTTGGTGAGACGGACCATGGAATTTAGGTGTGAGGGGTTTGAAATCACTGTTTTGGGGCGCTACACCTCATGTGTTGGAAGCCAAGTGCTATAGCCCGAGTCCAGCTGCCTGTTGTTCTCTAGCAGGGCATACTTTTCACAGGGGGTTAGGTGACTTCGCAGTTCTCTGGCGTCACAGAAATATAGCAGTATACAAGAGACAGGCACTGACGTCTCTCCCAGAGATGGGTTTGCTGAGGAGTCTTCTCGTTCTCTCGGGGAAGGCTGGGAAGCCTCAGCCAGCGTGGAGGGCACTGAATTCGTTGTCAGGAACGTGGGATCTGGCCCAGCCTCTGCCACTGACTTGAATGCGTCCTTCTCAGAGTCCCCTCCGTGCCCAGGGTGGTGATTTGTACCACAGATGACAGAAGGCTTTCTACGACATTGCCAGCTCAAGTCAGTCTTGTTCCTGCAGTTGATTTTTTAAAATACTGGTTTGAAAATTCCACAGAAAGATGTACCATTTGAGAACTCTTCCTAACACTAAAGCTCTTTGTAACCAAAATCTTTCGAGTAAATATTGGGGGAACAAATCAGTTGTTGTGACACCCCCACTGCAGACTTCACAGTCTTGCCAAATGATCCTGCTGGTGTGTGCCCTCCTGTAAACACGTGTTCGGTTAGTCAATCTGCAGCATCAAGGGCAGGCCTTTGGGGTACATTCCCCTGCAGCAAACGAGGAGTCTGCGCCAGGCGGTGTGATCTAATGCTGCGTTGCAGGGTTAATGGAATTATTACAGATCGCAGCTGAGCTCGCTCCTGCCTTTGGAGGTGGAGGGTTTGGTGAGGGCGTTTGTTACGTTCGTTTAGCTCAGCCTGTGTGCTGGGACCAAGCGGACAACATGTCTTCTGTTTCTCCCCAGACCGGACTGCTCAGATGTGACCGTGTAAGACAGTGGATAACTGACCAACTTTTAAAGAAATAATTCAGGTAGCTTTTATAAAAGTAGGATTTAGCCTGGCCAGTGTGGCTGTTGGTTGAGCGTCGTCCCGGGCACTGAGAAGTCAGCTGATCGTGCAGGAGGCAGTTGATCGATGTTACTCTCCCTAAATCAGTGTTTCTCTCTCTCTCCCTCTCCCTTCCTCTCTCTCTAAAATCAATAAAAACATCGTTTTTTTTTTTTAAAAAAATAGGATTTAATAATGCTTATAAATTTCCTATTTTATATAAGTTTGACCTGTAGGTAGTGAGATATTTTGCATTATTCTGGAATAAGTTAGATTTCTTTCATCGCCAAAATTTTTGTAAACAGACCATAGTAATGCTTCATCTTTGGCTAAGTTGAAATAGTATCAGATTTATTTCTGTAAAATTCTTCATGTCAGTCTCTTCCCAAAACGGTGTTCTACATGAGTGTTCCCCAAAGGGGGAGGCTCCCATTGGTAGTATAGGAAATAGTTTTAGGTGGTAGACAGAGAAATATTTCTTTTGAACAATTACATTTTAATTTTAATATTTTAAAAAACTTGTAACTATCACATCAAACCAATGATTTTACATATATTGCTTAGGCTATGATAGTGCCGGCTGTTTCGTGTGAAATACCAAGGAAAACCATCAAAGATGGTGTGCAGATATATTATTTTTTTTAAAGGTAGGATGCGAATGGCTAGCTGGGTTAGGCAATCCTATTCTTGTCCCAGTCATTGGAAATATGTTCTTTAAATAATTTAAATTAGGCAAGTGGAAAAAATGCAGAGAACCCAGCTCCTTTCCGTAATCCTTCCCCTTTAACCTGAAACAAGAAGGTCCCAGAGCTGAGATGTGTCCAGGGAGTTCTTTATAGAGAGACAGCCTGGTCCTTAAGGATTCGCACACAAGCAACAGACTGGTTCTACCCAGGAAACAGGAAAAGTACCGAGAGCTGAGACCCAAGTGGACCGCAGCCCCGGGAGGACGCGCATAGGTAGGGCAGATCACCTCCCCGTGGGACAGGAAGCCTTTCACCTGAGCAGTGCCCTCGGGAGCAGCCCTAAAGGACGCTGACCTGCCACGCCGACCTCTCGGCTGTTTGCAACAGGATGTGGCCCGGGTATCTCGAGGGTTATTAAAAGTAACTGATAGCAATGTGTGCCTTCGGAGCCTGGGAGATAGAGTCCATGTCAGCTGTGAGTCTCTGTGTCACCAGCGGCTTCTGAGAAATAATAAAGGACGATACTAAATTCAGAAAGCCAAGCCTGCCCTTGATCTCCTGTCACTCCTCCGGGCTGCCACCCTGGGGCTCCAGTTTCTACCAGACAGCCATCAGTGGCTACGTCCAGCCCACGAGAGCCAGCCGGCTGAGAGGGGAGGATCAAAGGGGACTTATTACAAGTCATAGGCTCCAGATAACAGACAAGGGAAGAGAACTTTGGCATGGAGGTCTCTGACCCGGCAGCCTGGGAAGAAGAAATACGCCCAGCAGGGCCGAGGGGCTGGGATCACGGACAAGCAGAGGGTTTGTTGAACCCCCAGCCCCTCCACGTACCGCTGTCCCCTCCGCACCCTCAGAAGTTCTTTCTTTCCAGTGGGTTGTGTGCTTTTACAGCTTGAAGCACAGCCCTGGGAATGTTCCCACCCCTGGGTCCCTTCCGTTGTCCTTGCAAGTCATCACTGTGCTCAGGGCCCTTCCTGTCATCACCCTAGTGCCTCCGCACGCTGTGGGCACCAGCAGCTAGGTGCTCCCCCTAAATGGCACCCCTGGGTTATGTACGTGTCACTGAGAGTGCAGGGAAGACAGAAATCAGGCCTGTCGTGTGCGTTAGATCAGGAGGAGAATTTTGGAATTACTTGGTACCTTCCTTCTAAACCATTAGAATGCTTATTGAACTCCAGTGGCTTTTATAGATTAGGTAGTGATAAAAATAGCAAAGCAACTAATGTTGCGTGATAAGACATCAGCCTGGGGCTCGAACAAAATGTAAATTGCCCTCCACCACGAAGCCAAGAAACCAAGCGGGAAGGAGAAACTGTTTTCTCCTCGTCACTGGGGCGTCCTTGCTCCGGACTCTGAGCGAGGTAGGTGTGGAGCCGGAGCCCTGGCCTTGGCGCTCAGAGCTGTCCCACTTTCAGCTTGAACTGGGAGTCCCACGGTGTGAGGGTGTAACTATGCGACCTGGTATTTGACCAGCCTGCCAAGCTGAGCCCTCCTTCCTCGCGGGGAGTGTCACAAGAGCCCAGGGCACCGCTTGGCTTTGTGATTTGTGTGGAACAAGGCGGCCTCCTGGCACCAAGCAGTGCAGTCGCAGACTCGGGCCTGGCCTGCAGGGAGGAGTGGAATCCAGGCCACAGGTCCCCAGCCTGCAGATGGACTTGTTGGGAGCCCTTTCCAGGCGGTAGGTGCCGAACCGGTTCTCTCTCAGGCAGAGCCCCCGCTGGGATATGCAGACCAGAAGGAAGGGCAATGGGAATGACTCCTCCCCTCGCCTCCCTTCCGAGACTGTGGTAGGCAGAATAATGCCCCCCCAGGGGTCCCCGGCCTGGTCTCCAGAGCTGTGGGTATGTATGCTACCTGGGGGGGAGGAAGTACCCCTGTGAGAAGTACACCTGAAGGTGGTGGAGTGTTTTATAAAGTACTGAACAAAGATAAAATAGTCTGGTTGTTCCCCAGTCCTGCAAATCGTCTGGGGCTCTCTGGGCTCTATCCCTGGGAACTCTCTTTTCTTCATATGTCACTAATTAACAAACAGTTAAGCCCTCTTCTTTCCATAACAGCTTAGAGCAGCCATATCTAATAAAAGAACAATTACACACTAAAGGAAAACGCTGGGAACGGGGGAAGTGTGCGTTGGAATATGACATGTACAAAGGGGAGGAAATTGAGATTGCAGATATACGAGCCCTGAGGTGCCATATGGTTGGATATTTGAGCAGTGAGCTTCCTGCCGGCCTAAGTGAAGAAGAACATTGCCTTACTTCCCTCCCTTCCTGGCCTCTCCCATACTGTTTTGTCTCCATCTTTCCTTGCTTGGGTCATTCAGTTGATCTCTCTTCCTCTCTCATTCTCCTTGCCTTCTCCTTCTGGTTGCCTCCAAACGGCCTGTTACACCCACAAGAGCCCCTGAGCATTTTCTTAGTCCTGCATTTAAGGGTTATATTCATGTTCTTGGGACAGAAAGATGTCTCTAGTGCGGTACGGACGCCGACGATCTGCATTCTGTTTTCTCCCGCCCTCCCCCCTTCTCCTGCTGTGTGCAGTGTAGCAGGGGAAACAAAGTAGGCGAGAGTGAAAGTCACTTTCATTAAAGCTCATAAACGGAACCTCAGAGGCAAATCTCTATTTCCGTGGTAACAGGGTAATAATTACAGCATTGGCCTTTCCCAGGGGCCTCTTTTCTGCTGGAATCACTGGCTTCCTTTTAAAGTAAGAGCTGCTTCCTGTGGACTGGGTGGGCAGAGGCCACCTGTGCTGCACCGAGGGGTGGTGCTGACAGGAAGCAAGCCATCTGCACCTTAAGCCACAAAGGAATTCTCCAGGGGGCTGTGAAGAGCAGAGAAAGGATAGCCTGTGGAGTATCATTTCTTGCTCGGGCAGTGTTTTCACTTTAAAGAAAGAAAGAAAGAATGACAGTGGCCCCAAGAGAATCTTCCACTTCCTAATGTTGCCCAACTTGGTAACTTTGTTCCAGGTTACACCCTGGAAGCACCACTGAGGTAGTAGGTCCCTAACCAGTTATTTCCTAGGCAGAGCCCTGCTGGGAAATGCAGGAGAGTGACAGATGGGGGGGGGGGGGGGGGGTGAGGGTTAGGGTACGTTTTCCAAAAGTAGAGCCTTTTCAATGGTGTTTCAAAGTAATCTGTAGACTTGATGGTTGTTCAAAGTACAGATGTCTAGCAATATGAAAGCAAGAATGAGAAATCAGAGAGGAAAGCCAAAGTGGGATACCTTTCTTCTGTGCTCATCCGCAGCAACCCAAACCATAGGCTTCCAAGCCCAAGTCAGAATCTGACTACGCCTGTGCCCTGCAACAGAAAATAACATCATGCGTTCCAATCCAGGGACCCAGGCAAGTCTTCACTTCAGTCAGGACGGGATAAGTCGTGCTGTGTGACAGGCAACTCCAAGAAACCCTCCCCATCTGGCCTTTGCCGGTCAGTGGGAGGCTATGCTCTACATCATTCTCACTCCGGGACCCAGGGCGCCAGGGGGGCTTCTGTTTAAAGCATTGACAATCCCCACGGCAAAGAGAAAGGGAGCATGGTCAGCCACGCACTGTCTCCTAAAGCTTCTGCTGGAATGGCCCTTGTAACTTCCACTCACCCGTCATTGGCCAAAGGAAGTCACATGGCTACACTTAAATCCAAGGGTGAGGAGAAGTACAATTCTACCATATGAGAGCAGAAAATACATGAATTGCACTGGTGACTATCATTTTATTACATACAAGTGACAGCCTTAGCTTAATGCTACCCCACCCTCATTATTTAGCCGACTCTGTATCATGCAATTTATTACACATTTTCTATATACTTCTCAGATGCCAGGCCCTGTGCCAGCCAGTCCGACTGATGGCCTCTGGGTGGGGGGAGTGAGCAGGTAGAAGAGGAACGTGACGACTGAATTGGTTAAGGAATTTTAACCAGTGCTATGGGTTGGTTCTATTTCAACAAAGTATTTGGACTGAGTTTTGATATGTGCAGCCTATAGGAAATGCTGATATTTACTGAGCACCTATTATGCATAGGCCCCGGGGATCCCAAGATGAGTAGGAAGTAGTCCCTGCTCCCTGCTCTCCGAGGAGCTTGAAGTCAAATAGAGGGGAGAGAAGCCGGCACAGCGAGGTGCAGCTCCGAAGACTCGCTGGGTACAGTGGGAGCAGGAAGGACCGGAGTTCCCTGGGGGCGGCTGCTGTCCTACATTGGGGCCTTGTTATCATAACAAAACGCAGGAGGTTTCTTTTCCTGTCGGTGATGATTTGAAAGATCCTTTAGAAACATTACCCCAAGTGTCCAAGTAGGCCCACTTATCTCATCATCCGTTTGGGATTTTCTTTTGTTTCCTTTAACATCCTTTGTCACTTCTGAAGAGCAGCCCGATTTCTGTTACTGAAACGTAAGCGCTGATTGAACCGCGCAGTGGATAAGGCAGCCTTCGCACTGGCCTGTGCCGCGGTGTCCTGGTTACAGTGTAACCTTCGGAGTGTCATGCTGGATGGACGGCTGTGCCAGCCCGGGGCTCCTGCTCAAGGTCACCGTGCCTGGAGTGTGCTCCCAAGGCTGCCTCTCCCAAGCCGGTCCAGACAGAAGCTCACGGTGCAAGGCTGCGGGAGTCCTTCAGACGCGCCCATTGCAGGCCTCTCCCTGTGCCAATGAGGAAATCGAGGCCCAGGGAGATGGTTAGTGTCCCCATGACCACATGTCTTCCAGGCATCAGGGAGCAAGGTGATGGCAGTGTGAGTTTGCAAAGCATGAACTGGAAAGGAACTGGTGAAAGCACACATTCTGAATACTATGAGCACATCCCCTGTGATAAGGGAAGCAGTGCTCTGGGAACCAAGAGACCTTGTCCTCGATCTGGCTGTGCAGCCATTGAACATCTTGGGCACCATGTCCCCCTTCTCCCCATTTCTTCATCTGTGTGGTCAGACCGGCTAATCCTAAAGTCCTCGAGGTCCGGTGAGTCAGTGGTCTTGTCTGTCACTGGAGGGCAGAGTTAGCAGAGTGGCTCATGGGTGCAGCTCATCCATGCAGGGCAGGGACCTCATGAAGTTTCTGTCTCTGACAGTCACAGTAACACGTGTCGTCATGTGAAGGTTCTGTTAGGAGTGAGGTTCTCCCCCAAGACCTCTGGCGTGTGCAGACCCAGAAGGCTGAGGGCCCCCACTCCTGCACGCGGCAGGCCTCTTCAAGACGAGAAAGTCTCAAGGCGTCCGTCCTCGCTGCACCTCTAAGCTCAGCCTGCTCTGAGCCTCGGAGCACTGAGAGGAGGGGAAGAGAGGAGGGGAGCCGTTGTTGCTGGTGGCAGGTCCTGAGAATGTGCGGAGTTGAAGGACCCGATGAAATCTTCCTAGGAGGGAGCCCAGGGCAGTCGGAGCTGTGGAGGAGAGCAGGGGGGCTGCGGCCCCCTCTGCTGCTTCGGAGGAAATCTCTGTTCATACATTGCAGTGGCTTTTGCTTTAACTTGGAGCTTCACCAAAATTACAGGAGGAGTTGAAGCTCATGGAATTGTGGTCTTCTTTTCATCAAGATAACATTCCAAACGACTGATAAGCCGTGAATTGTACTTATTTGGGTGGGTGTTTTGACTCAGGATTTAATTAGACTTGGATGTACGTTGTTCTCGGAGTCAGTGCAGCCTGTCCAGGGTGGGGTGGTCAGCCTCGGGATCCGGCAGTGGCGGGGGCTTGGAGGGACTTCCCTATACTGTGATTTTTCATGCAGTTGGCAGGCTCTGCGTGGTACACCAGAGTCCTGCAGGGCAAAATAGCACTTGCAGTGGGTTTGTGCAAGGGGACCATGAGTTTTACCTATAAGGGAACAGGTTCCGGAAGGTGACATCCCTCCCCCAAAGCCACAGTGCGAAACTGGGATTTGAATTTGCGTCCCTCTGGACACAGACCATTGCTCTGCATCATTGTGGTTGCCTTCCTCGCTTTTAAGGCTCAACTGCCATCCTTCTAGGAAGTGACCCTCTCTTGGAGCTACAAAGGTGATGGCGTACGGACTGCTGACCTGTAAGACAGCCCTCTTCCCAGGTCTGCTTTTCCCCGGGCTCAGGCGTGCGGCTCAGGCTCCAGCCAGGCCCTGCTGTTGTTGAGGGGACCCTTACTTAGGAGAATATTAGGGACGCGTGAAGCTGTGTGTCGTATTTTGTCTTAAGAACATTTAACTACTTCAGTGCCAGCACCTTCAGGAAAGGTTTCGGAGTTGCCTTTGTCACACTGATCACCCCCGGTGACCTTCCTGCTCTGCCTTCAGCCTTCTCGCCCCTGGGAGTGGCCTCTGCTCAGCCCCTGTGGCTTTCCCGTGTCTCAGTCCTACAGGAGAGGGGCCGGCTGTGTCTGCTCGGCCGCAGCCCCATCCACGGCGTGCCCTGATTTATCTCCCTCATTAATCCGCGGTGCTCCGTGCTGTAACATTGCCTGAAATGAGATCTGACGGAAGACTAACATTCTGAGGGATGTTGCAAGACTGTGTGGGGGAGAGTAAGTGGGGGCGGAGGAAATGAGATGGTTGCATGGCTCAAGGATTTCTGTCGCTGGCTCTCCGGTTAGTTTCCCCTGAGTTTGGGGGAGAGGGACTCAAAACCCTGCGGTTTCCCCAGTGACAAAATGTGGCTTGAAAAGCATCCTCCCTGGGGGGCGCTTTGGGCCGCCTGGACGTGGATTGTGGGGAAGCCATGAGCATGCAGTCGTTGAAGCCGGAGGAGATGGGCTGCAGAGCCACAGGGCATTGCGGTTGAGGTTTTACAGGGTGCACAGGTGGACTCTGGAAGGGGAGTGTAGAGCACTTTGGGTGCCCTCCATCAGCCAGAAGCTGGCTCTGCTGGCCGAGGACCCTGTGGGGAGATGAGGGTGGATCTCCCGTATACTGCCTTCTGCTGTCTCGTTCCTAGGGGGAGAAGGGATCCATCTTTTTCTCACCAGTGTGGGAGCAACTCATGAGGACTCTGGGTACACCAGAGATGTGGTCCCTTGCAAGCTGCCTAAACTCCTCCCCAGGACCTGGCAGTTTGCAATCTGGGGTCCTAGGGTCTGATTGCCAATAACAACTCATTGTCAGCAACAACAGTTCTAACGTAGTGAGCACCTACTGTGTTCCAGATATTCTCCTAGATGCTTTGCTTATTCTCTTTACCTTCCCAGAGCACTCAGCAAGGCAGGAGTTACCCCAGCTACACAGGAGTCCTGGGTCAGTGAGTCCAGATCATTTGCTCAGGGCACACCGGCTGTGAGTGGGAGGGCTCCAGGTTCAACCCAGGCCTGTCTGACTCCGAAGCCAGCGTTCTCTCCAGGGCAGCATGCTGCCTGGCTCTGAACAGGGAGGGCATGCCCATGATGACTCGTCCATGGATCTAGCTCTCTCTCAGAATCAGCAGGAACAACCTCCTAGCTCTCCTTATCTGAGAAACCCCACTCGCGCTCCGGAACTGGCTCCTGCCCTGCCTCTCGCAGCCTGCTCCCTCCTCCCCACCCCTAGCTGGGTCCTGCCCTGCCTCTCCCAGCCTGCTCCCCCTCCCCACCCCTAGCTGGGTCCTGCCCTGCCTCTCCCAGCCTGCTCCCCCTCCCCGACCTCTAGGCTGGGTCCTCTGGGGCCTTTCATCCAGCCAGGGTTTCTCTATAACCTGTGCTTTGCTCTTTGCTCTCTGGTAGCAATTTTGTGTTTATTATTATTATTATTATTATTATTATTATTATTATATTATTATCCTAAGACTGATTAATAAGACTTACTGAATATTAAGGTTTCTTCTCCTTTTCCATCCAGTCCGTTGACAAGTCTTGGGCATAGTCCCTTTAAATGATCTCTCAGAACTCTCTGCTTCTGGCTCTCCCACCTGCCATAATGTGGGTCCAGGCTGCACTGTCTCTCCCACTGTGGCCTCCCTCCTGGGCCCACTGTCTCCTCCGTGGCGTTCATGTGCTACATTCTCCACCCAGCGGCCACTGTGATCTTCTTAACCCATACATCAGATCCTCCCGCCCCCTGCCTAACACTTTACCCCAGTGGATTTCCACTGTGCATAGAATAAAATCCAGACTCCTTACGTGACCTCCAAGGTAGGGCATGTCCTAATCCCCACCGATCCCCGACTCATGCTTTCCTTCAGTCCCTTAAACTTGCCCAACCCTGTCTCCCTTCAGAACCTTGGCCTGCGCTATTCCCTCTGCCTGGACCAAGCTTCCCACCCCTCCCCCTTTCTCTTTAAAAAGACTTCAGATCTCAACTCAGACTGCACCCACCTCTCAGAGATGCCTTCCCCGACCGCTCTGTCTAGCGAAGTTCTCACCTGTTGGTGTCTTTTAGAGCATTTAGTCTATTTATTTCACATCCTTATTTGCATTTGTGTTTGTTTTTACTTATTTTTTGTGTCTCCCCACTAGACTCTCAGCATCAGTAAAACAGAAATAGGTCACTTTTTGTTTGCAGGTGAATCTCCTTTCCCGATAGTGCCTGGCTCAGAGGGGTGCTCATTACATATATCATGAATGAGTGAATGACTGTGCGGCTCCATGATGCAAGCACCAACCAATCAGAACAGGGCACCCACCAACAGAACAGCATACTGACCAATCAGAATGGGGCATCTGCGGCTATATGGCTGACGCAGATCAACCCTGGTGCTTTGGTCTATGTGAACCATTCCACTCAGTCTTCATCAAGGCCTCAAAATGAACTAACTGTAGCCCCAACCTGCCTTCAGAAAATGGGTTTGTTGCCCTGGCCAGTTTGGCTCAGCAGTTAGAGCCTCAGCCAGAGAACAGAAGGGTCGTGGGTTCAATTCCTAGTCAAGGGCACATACCTGGGTTGCAGGTATTTCAATCACTGGCCCCAGTTAGGGTGGTGTGGGAGTCAGCTAATCGATGTGTCTCTCTCACATCAATGTTTCTCTCTCTATCTCCCTATCTCCCTCCCTCCCTTATACTCCAAAATCAATGGGAAAATATCCTCCGGTGAAGATTAACAAAACAAAACAAAACAAAATTGAGCTTGTTGATGTCCGGGAGCTTCTCCTGTGGTAGACTGAATGGTTTGACCCAACGTACTACCTTTTTAGGAAAAGGGATTTCAAATCTGTGACCCCCCCCCAACACGCATGCGCGCGCGCACACACACACACACACACACACACACACACACACACACACACAGGTTCAGACTCCAGCTTTGCTGCCACCCAGCGATGTGACAGGTCAGTTCACTTACCCATCCTGAGCCCCATGTAAAATGAAAACGAGCTGCTGTGACAATAAATAACAGTGTAGGGACGATGTCAGCTCAGCGCCTGGGCCTGTGAATACCCTCAGTCCGTGGCAGCAAGTTTTAGGTAGTGAGGGGTTAGAGTGCTGGTTGCAGATGGGGAAAGGGGGGCACAGAAAGGTTAGATTGGTGGCCTGGGTGTAAGTCTGGGTCCTTGCAGCCCCAGGCCCAGTGCTGTGGCCACCTGCCTGCATCGCCTCCATGCCACAAGGTACCCTTTTCTTTGTGGTTCTGCTTTGGGGTGGGGTGGGAGTGGGGGGTTGTCTCACTCAGCTCTCATGTCCCTGCTTCTCCAGTCCTTAGGGAACTCTGGTGGGAGAAGAAGCAGAAAATATCATTTAAGGCCTGAGACCCCAGTGGGTAACTGGCAAATAGTCAACACACTCCGCGTCCTGGCAGGAGGTCCCACTCTGGAATTGGCAGACTCACCATCATGTAACAGCCTCAGAGGTGCAAACCTGTTAAAATCCCCAGCAGAGGTCTTGAAAAGGGACTTGAAAGGGTTTATGACCCTGTGGATTTGTACGTCTCTCTGAGCCAAGCTATAATTTCAGCTCTGCTTTTGGAAGTCAAGATCAGAGGCATAATTGGAGGGGGGCCTCAGACCGTGCACTGATTATATTTCATGCACTGGGATGAAGCTGCCTTGGGAGGGCCTGGGGTACTGACCCGGCAGGGAGTGTGGACGGGTGCAGAGAGGGGAGTAAAACAGGGTGTCTAGCTAGGGCAATTAAATGTCCTTGCCTCTCACTTTAAACAAAGGGCCCTAGGTAGTCTCCCCAAGGGCTGTGCTCTTAACGATCTGGAATAAAGGGGTAGAGAGCAAAGCCAGCGCTGGCAGAGCTCCTGTGGGCCCTGGCCTTGAATATCCCTGCAGGAAGTCTGCAGGGGAGCGCCTCTGTCCGCAAACAGCACTTGTCATGCTAATGACCCAGCCACTCTGGTGCCAAGGAGGTCAGCTCCCAGATTACAGATTGGAGCTCCCCTGGAGCCAGAGAGCTGGGACTCTTTCTCTCATCCTTCATCCATCCATCCGCTTCACAGCGCTTGTTCTCAGGGCTGCGGTCCCTGGCACAGGTCCGCTGCTGTCTCTGGCCTGTCACTCCACATATCACCCCCGGCTCAGCCACAGTGACCCTCCCCAAATGGAGCGGCGACCACATGGCCCCAAGTCCCAGTCAGGATAAAATGCAACCCTCTGCAGGAGCCTACCCGGCCTTGGCCCCTGCTGCTACACCGGCCCCACCTTCCCCTTCACGAGCCACAGCACGCGCGCCGGTGTTCTAAGTCTGCTCGCTTTCACCCGTGGGCGGCCCTCCCCTGACCCCGCGTGGCCGGCCTCACGCACGCCTCTCAGCCGTCAGCCCCAGGGGCACCTTGCCTGGCGTCTGGGGCTTTGTAAGTTTCCTTCCTCGGAGCTCCTGAAGGACCCTGTGCAAGCCTTCCTGTTAACTTCTAACCAACTCTTGACCCTTTTCTCTGGTTAAGTTTGAAGGCAGGGATTATCTTATGTATCAAGGAGCAGTCAAGACTTGTTGAACTAAACTTCAGTTTTAGGCGGATGAGGTATGTCTCCCCAGCCGAGGCCTTGGATTTCTCATGGTGAACACAGTGGTTTCTCTCTCAGTACTGGTTCAACCCTTAGCAGGGGAGGTCTGCACTAAAGATAAGAGGCAAGCCTGGCTGAGCTGACTGGTGGTTCGGCACAGCAGTCACCGGGGACTTCAGGTGCTCTGGCACTGCTCTGGGGATACAGGGGTCTGGAGTAGAGCCTTCTTCAAAGACGCCAGAGCCCTCTCCGTTAGCTCAAAGACCAGGCCATGAGCAACTGAGGGGCAGGGCAGGGCAGTGCACACGGGATAGCAATGCTTCCTGGTCCAGAGATCAGAACCAGAGAGCTCAGCACAGGGTAGACCGAGAAGGACTCCTGAAGGCGGGGACTTTTCCGTGGATCTTGGAAAACGAGCAGGGTTTAAGTGGTGAGGAGAGCAAGCAGTCCAGGTTTGGCAGGGAGGAAAATGGGGCAGAGGGAAGGAGGAAATCTGGAGGGTTTTATTCTCTGGGAAAGGAAGCTGCATCCCTGAAGGTCGATGGTGTGTTTTCCACGCTGGTAGGTGCTTCACTCTGACACTTAACACCTCACTTTCTGGAAGTCACCATCCCCCGGCTCCAGGCCGCATCAGGGGTCATCCCTCTGTCCTTGGAGATAAGCCTTCTGAAAACAGACGCTGATAGACTGAGGCAAATAGCTGATGTATTTGTAGATGCTCTGGGCTCATGGTATTAGAACAGGCCGCCTCCTAATGATTAAACACTGCACAAACACCCAGTGACCAGGGGGTCCCCCACAGGGGCAGCTGTCCCACCACCTGGGAGGAAGCGCGTTAGGGAAATGCCTTCTGCCCTAAGCAACAAGCCATCCAGTGGGCTCCCAGGAACAGACCCAGCCGTTTATTGCAACCAGGAGGGAGGGTTCTGAGGTCACCCAGGATGGAAAACAACAAGCCCCTCTCCTCCCCCGTGCCCCAGGCTCGAATGTGCTGTGCCTTAGTGCACAGCACCACCTGGCCAGGCAGTGTGACCGGGGAGATGGAGCTGGTAACGACGGGACTGGATTCCAAGGAGACCTGCACTGATGCTTCATATCCCATGGTCCCCACCTGTGAGGGGAAACCATCACCAGCGCCCTCAAGTTGGAGGATGCAGCTGACAAAAAGAGGCTGGGCTGTTTGTCTGGGGTCACACAGCAAGCAGACTAGAACCCAGGTCCTCTGCATTATCTCAAAGGACGGCATTCTTCCCCCAGCCATTCCCAGGGCTCTAGTGACTCAAAGAGCCAGGTGTGGGACATGGCCTCTCCTATTCTGTCTGAACCCGCTTCCCTCCATCTCTACGTTAGCTCGATGGAAGTCCAGCAGGTGAAAGAATCACACCTGCTCCTGCCTGTTGCCTCTCCAAGGAGGAAGCAGCTGGGCCCTACTGGGGGAAAGGTGAGGGGTGCGCACCCACCTGCCTGCACACACACCCGGTGGAACGGAAGGCGCACACCGGGCTGTGGGCATGGAGCAGCGCCTTGCTAGCCTCTGAGGGCCAGCGCTGAGAACAAAGCCCTCGCTGTCACCAACCAGCTCAAATTATTAGGATCCACCCCATTCCTCAGTGAGAAAAACGACTGTTCGATTAATTGCATTCGGGACTTTCTAGCTTCTGGTTTTGTCATGTTGTTAGTAACAATAATAGTAGCAGTATCTAATCACTACTAGACGGCATGGAGGGCCTGGGGGCAGTCAGGAGAGCTTGCAAAGAAGACATCTAGAATTAATTCTATCCAGTCACAGTGAGTCTCTGGCCTTCCTTGCTGGCAAACCCCTGGGACCCCTGAAAAATGCTTCTCAAACACCACGCTCTTTGAACTGCAGGGCTGGAGAACGGTCCAGGCCCTCCAGAAGCGAACCTGGATCTCCCAGAGACCGTTGTTACTACATTCCCCTCCAAGGCCCCTCGAAAGTCTTCATTTGTTCTTTCTGTGTGTCCAAGTGTGAGCCTGCCAAGCTAAAACGTTAAGAGGAACCCTGAGTTGCAGAATCCACGTGTCCAGTGCAATCTCCACACTCTCTTTGTGCTTCAGTTTCCGCCTGTGGAATGTGCACGTGAAGTCCTGGTCTCTCCTCCCGCGTGGAGCTCGCACCCAGAGCCTGGCAGCACTGCAGCTGTGGCCAGAGCAGCCGCGCCCTCCCCGGGGCCACTGAGGACATGACCACCCAGGCTAATGGGACGGAAGGCAATGGGCTCCAGTGCTGGCTGTTTTGATGTTCTGATCAGGTTACAGTTAATTCTTTCAGAACCTCCTTCATGAGAGGCTCAAGGCTCCGTCTCGCTGTTCTCATAAATCCCCTCTCTCTGCCACGGCCTCAGTGTAACTGAAGGTGATGCTGTAACAAGATAGCATCGAAATCCCCTGGGTTGCTTTTCAAATTCTGAGCACGAGCCCCATCCTGGCCCGCACTGGCCATGGCTCTTGTCCCGGATGCCACCAGATGGGCCTTAGGCAGTCGGGGTTTCTCATCGGCCGTTTTTTTCTTAGGCTTCTCTTGATGCAAGACCTTGAACCCGAGGCAATGCAGTGCGATGCAAGGGTGAAGAGCAGAGGCCCTGGAATCCCCTCTCACCTTACTGATCTGGGCTAGCCAGGTCACAGCTCAGCTGCTCACTAACCAAACGGTGTGGAGGAAGTTAATGCAGATCACAGGAGGCCCTTCCTGGTGGAGCTGGTGTGGGGCCTACCAGTGATAATCCCAACAAGTGACAGCTATTCCTCAGAAGGAAGAATCTGCTCCAAGGCAGGGCGGGGAACGGGTGCCTTCCGATTCCATTCGTTCTCACTAGACCCTAAGCTCTGGCAATAGAGACCCGGTCTGTCTGTCTTAACACTTTGATAGCCAAAGCCTGGGCAGGAACTGTGCGTACTAAAAGCTCAATACATATTTGTGAATGATTTCAATCTGAAGTGGTTTGCTTATTTTTAATCTTTCTTTAACAACAGAGCAAGGGCGAACGACTCCCATCTGGAACGACAGGTTTTCGGTAAGGAGAGGAGCGCAGGGAAAGGACACCGGCGTTTCGGCGCACAAGCTGTGTGCCTGGCACCGCGTGTCATCCGCCAAACTCCTTCCTGCGAAGTCAGCGCGCCCTTTATTTCTCAGGGAACTAAAATGAGGCTCAGAGAAGTGAACGTGCCCAAGGTCAGACAGCTGGAGGAGCTGGGCGATAATACTGGCAGCAGAAACGGGCATTTATGTGGCACTTACTGTGAGCCGGGCACGTGATCGACATGTGCTCATTTAATCCTCATGAGAGCCCAGCCAAGTATTGTCATTTCACAGATGAGGGGCTGAGATACAAAGAGGTTAAATAATGTGCACATAGTTGGAGTGGGAGCTGAGACTGGAACCCTGGTCTCCAAAGAGCATTTACTTCCTGTCTCCCAGAAAGCACTGGTGAGGTCTTTGTAGGAGCGTGCTTTCTGAAACAGAAGAATTAGGGTCAGGGACATGCTGGCACCTCTGTTCTTAGAAGGCTTTAGAATGAGACGCGCTGCCCACATGCCCGGGGTGTGTGAAAGGAATTTTCCTGGAGGTGTGGGCAGGGGGGAGCGCCTGGAGCCCTGGGCGCCCGGCCTCCTCTCCCCACCTCGGCTGGGTTGACAGCCTTGTTCCCACCCAAGAAACCGATCTGCCCTTTCCGCAGTGAAATGACAGGTTAGAAAGGGCTCCCAGAGTCTAAATTTAGCCAGCACCGTGCATTCATGGTCACCAGGAGAAGATAGGTTTGACAGGTTGGCTGGAGGACAAAAGCCAGCCCTTGAGGGAATCAGCCCTCCTGCGAAAGGTAACTCACATTCGGCATTTATCGACACTGAGCCTGGTGTGTGACCGCTGGTCAGCCGCTGGACAGGAGCATGGAGTGGTGGCCACAGGACGGGGGACTCCTGCTGTGATTGTCCCCCACAACACTGCACCGGCCCCACCTCGGGTCGCCTGCTCTACTGTGCTGCCTAGAATCTGTCAAAAGAGTTCACCGAATGGGGCGAGGACAGCACTCTGCTTTACCCTCTGCTGTTCTTGTGGGATGGTCAGTGTTTGGTGGAGACAAGGGAGCAGAACCCAGAAGTCTCATGCTCTCCACCTGTGTATTTTAGGCTTCCATCCATTGGTCTGCTTTTCCATTACTAGGCCTCCTTATCTAAATTCGTATTGAAGTTTTCTGTTTTCTCTCTCCGTGAATTTTTCTTTTCACTGAAATGTGTGTGTGTGTATCTTTCTGTCTTTGTTTGTATCCGTGTCTTTTTTCTCTCTCATCTTTATTATCCTCTCCTCAGTTACTTCTTGAGGTCCAAAAACTTCCAGAGCTTTTGCTGCCCCCCTGACAGCCAGTAGAGATTTCAGGGACAGGAGCAAGGGCAGGCTGGCAGTCAGCTCCTTCATCTCTGCTCAGGCCGAGAGAGAGAGAGAGAGAGAGAGAGAGAGAGAGAGAGAGAGAGAGAGAGAGAGACAGGCTCGGATGAAAATCATTCACACCACGGCTGTGTCCACACAACAGCCCCTGGAAAAGAAATTACCCAGAGTGGGAGATAGCTAAATTTAGACTGGTGTGTTTCTTTTTCTGCTGCTTGTGTCTTTGATCCGCTTGGCAGCTGAAAATTGAAGTTCCTCAGATCTTTTTCCCCTCTGGTTATTTTGCTAGCTAAACCATTTGCACAGAGTAGTGTGTGAGTCTGCACATGCTTCGTTTCCCTGGCATCTGATACATGTTTTGAAATAGGGTAACGCTAGAAGCACTTTTCATTACCTTCAAGTGCTTTGCGTAAATAGAATTGATTCCTTTCCTCGACTGCTGTAAAGTTGTTGCATATTTTTAAATGGGTAAGATCACTCTAATGAGCTCCCCTTCTTACCACTTCCATCCTCCTGGACCATCTTTTCTGTTCCTTCCTGCAGCGTTTGCTGACAGGTGCGACATCATGTCCCCGTATGGCTGTACAGGTCTCTGAGATCTTCCTGACTTGGGGGTGGGGATTTGGAATCACTGGCCTGTAATGGAGAGAGTTGGAGGTAAAGCAAAAGTGTGGGTTGGGGGTGGAGATCTGAGGTCTTACCATGGACTTGTCAGCAAATTCTGTGTCCTCACACAAGGTATTTCCTCTTCGTCTGAGCTCACCCATGAAATGAGGGAATTGAGCCATGTGGTCCCTGTTTCTTTTCAGATCCAAAGGTCTAGGGTACCTCAGTTTGCCAGACAGCCAGTCTTATCTAGGATTTGGGATCTGGTTATTGAAAATGAACTGCTTGGAGGTGGGTGCTTGTTGAACTCAGTGTCTGAACTGAGTCTCTGAAGCCGGCCACAGATGAGCCATGAGATACTGATGTGACTCGGAGCTTTCCATGGGGTGGAGATAATTTTCATAATGCTGAGCTTGTCAGAGAAATTAGATAAAATGCAAGCAACAGAGGGAGATGTCTGAACTGGGAAACAGAGCTGGGGGTACTTTCTCTTTGACAGATCTGCACCCCTGCTTCCCATAGCTTTTACAGAAGCAGTGAATGTTCTGAGCTTCCTGACACCCCCCCCCCCCACACACACACACACACCCCAGGTCAAGTTCAAACTCTGTTACTGGGTTTATAAGATCTGGCTTTGTATTTCCTACCTCTTTTCCCTCGCTGCAACCACACTGAATTCCTTGCCATTTCTCCGAAACTATCCTTTCTCTTGCTTTACAGCCTTTGCAGAGACTGGTTCCTCTATCTGCTGTGTTCCCTTCATCTCGACCCCATCCCGCCTGCAGTTCAGCTCTTATCTTTCAGAGCTCACATTAAGTATCACCTCTTCCGGGAAGCCTTCCCTAACTACCCCAACCCCCAAGACCAGATTAGCTGACCCTCCTATTTGCTTCCATAGAGTCCTGAATTTTATCAGAGCACCAAACACATGGTATTATAAACCTGTCACCTCTTCTATACTCTAAACATCGTGAGGGCAAGGTCCTATATGATCACCATCGTGGTATGTTCCTTACCCAGGCCGAATGAGAAAACTGCTCAGACAGGTAGACGAGCTCCAGTCATACAGCTCAGCTTGTGCGTGGTGCCAGAATTCACTCTCTCCAAACCCCCCCCTTTCCCACGCTAGCACTTCCCACGATGACCCCATCGTCCCCCAATGGTGAAGAAGTCTTCTCGAGGCACTTTCTCTGATCTCATGAGAAACTGAGTGGGGAAACACGGAATCTGTGTCGCAGACATTTGATTTAGAGCCTCATTTACAAGACTGTGTACCCGGCGTATGAGGGTGAACGTGAGAACACTTACGTCGACGGACTTCATCCGCACGGGGCCTGGTGCCGATTTCGGCTCTGTGACCGTGACCCTCCTTGGTCCCCAGAGTTTGCCATGACAGTCCCATCCCAGTGTGTTGTGAGATACATGTAGCAGGCACTTCTGTGTGTTTAATTTGTGAATTTTAAGTCCAAACATGCCTTTTACCTCTTAGATTCCCGCAGCTTTAAATGTCCTTGGTTTGGGTAGCAAGGGGCCTAAGTCTGTCATGTGTGTGCAGCTGCCGCTCTTATCAGGACGCAGACACGCCTCTGGTGACTGCTAATTGCAGCTCTCCTGTCGGTGATCTGGGCTCACACTCCCTAGCTGGGTGGCTGGTGACCTGTTTTATAGCACTGGCTGCACGAGGATACACGGCAGTGTCTCCCAGGCAGCTGCCCTTGAGGTAAATGAATACCTGGGGGTCTTTTCCTTCTCTAGGAAACTTTAAGTACTGTAACAGGCTTTCATTTAAGGCTGTGCAAAGCTTATTTCACCAGATTGCTATTTGGAAGTTCTAACAAAACACCTTGATGAATAGCGGCTGTAATACCCTTAATCCGCTAAACTTCCTGACGTCTTAAACCGAGTGGATTGCTGTGAATAAAATCAGGCTTCCCCATCTCTCTCTCTTCCTCTCCCCAGCCCAGCCTCTGCATCTTCAGGACCGAGGGGCTGGGGTGCAAATTCCTTCTTGCTGTTGGGGCACTGAACTAGAAAAGACCAGGAAACACCAGGAGGTTTCTCCAGACTCCCAGTTTTCTGGGACCTGGCCTGTCCCACCGCTTCTTTAACAAACAAGTGCTGATGCAGTTTCTGTTTCTCATTAAAGCTTAGAATTCTTTAAAAATTAGATTTGATTTTCTTCCTTATTAAAGAAAAAGCCAAACATTTGTTTTATTATGGAAACTAGAAAATACAGGTAAGGAAACACTGGGGGAAAGGTAAGAAGTCATGATATCATATGACCCAGTGAGATCCACTGTTAGCAATTTGGTGACCGCCAGACTTTTTTCTGTTCATGTAAGCACAGTTTATTTTCTAAAAGAGCAAGTATTCTTGAGCCCTGGCTGGGCAGCTCAGTTGCTTGCAGCATCATCCCATGCACCAAAACACTGCCGTTTCAATTCCCAGTCAAGGCACATACCTAGGGTGTGGGTTGATCCCCAGGCGGGGTATACAGGAGGCAGCCCGTCGATACTTCTCTCTCTCATTGATGTTTCTCTCTCTCTCTCCCTCGCCCTCTGTCTCTAAAATCAATGGAAACATATCCTTGGGTAAGGATTAAAAAATAAATAAAAGACCAAAAATTCTTGAGCATTCACTATGAACTAGGTACTGTTCTCAGCTGTTTACATGTATTGATTCATTTAACTTTTATAATAACTCTAGGAGTGAGAACCCATTATACAGATGATGAAACTGGAATGCACATGGGTTAAGCAACATGTCCAAAGTCAGGCAACTAGACGTGGCAGAGCCAGGGAGTATACTCTCTAGTCCCTAATTTTTACTGCCACACTATGCACCCTCTAAAAGATGAGAAGTGTTCTCTAATCTACTTCTGTAATTTGACATTATGGCACAAGCATTTTTTTTTTTTATCCTCACCCAAGGACATTTTTTTCTGCATTTATCTTCAAATAGAGAGGGAGGAAGAGAGAGAAACAGATTTGAGAGAGATACATCGACTGGCTGCCACCCACACGACCCCAACCAGGGCCAGGGACAAACTGCTACCTAGGTACATGCCCTTAGCGGGAACCGAACCCAGGATTCTCTGGTCCGCGGGCCGACGCTCTAACTGCTGAGCCAAACCGGCCAGGGCATAAGCATGTTTTTAATATCAGGACTTATCAACATCATTGTTAATAGCCACACAGTGTTCCATTCTATAGAAAAGCCACAGTTTGCCCTGGCTGGTGTTAGTGATTAGAGCATCAGCCCACACACCGAAGGGTCTTGGGTTTGATTCCCAGTCAAGAGCACATACCTGGGTTGCAGGTTTGATCCCCAGTCCCCCATCAGGGCATGTGTGGGAGGCAACCAATTGATGTGTCTCTCTCACATAGATGTTTTTCTCTCTCTCCCCACCCCCTCTCTCCCTCCCTCCCACCCTCTCTGAAAATCAATGGAAAAAATATCCCCAGGTGAGGAATAAAAAAAAAAAAGAAGAGCCACAATTAACTCTTACCCTACTGGTGGATGTGCAGGGTGTTCCAGTCCTTTTGTTCTTATAAACAACAATGCAAAGACCATTCTTGGAGCTAAATGTATGCACACTTGTGTGGGCTGCAAATAAAGCCTGTATTCTATATTTTCCTTCTAATTCTGACGTTCGTGTATGCTGAGACACTGTAGAAGAACGTAGCCTTGAGTATGTTCTGGCTGCTGGTGATGGGACTGCCCAGAACCATTCACGCACTTTTGAATCCATACTGCGCTGTTCCTGGCACCATGTTGGGTAGAAGGTTGGCTGAAGAATGGAGTTTCTGTCTGGGTCCAGCTAGCTGCCTGCAACTGAACATACAGATTTGGTGTCGGTTTGCACTGTGCTGTGAATTGAATGAGAGTTTGTATCTTTCTCTCTAAAGTTAAATGAATTTACAGAACTAGGAACTACCATGATTGTTACCTACCCATGGAGTCACCTCCTTTTGTAGAGAAGGGGAGAGAAGGGGAAGAAGAAAAGGGTCCATGGACAAAGAGTGTTGCCCATGCACTCTTAATACTCGATGAGTCAAGTGGCTATTGGTGAAATGACGACAGTCATCATGCTCAGTGTGCCAAGTACCAGGCTCACGGCGAAAATTCAGAGGTGCTAGGGTGATTTCAGGTATGCACTCTGCTTAGTGGGGTCTTACCAGCAGTGTGGCCTCGGTCAAGTTACCCACCCACTGCTTCTTAATATCCTCATGTATATTGGGGATAATAATACCTACTACATAGGGCTTCTCAGACGGTTAAATAAAATCGGAGAATTTTGCATAGTAAACGCCATGATAAGAACTCAATGAAAATGAGAGCTTGAAAAATCCCAGGAGGGATTCTGGTTTATAAATCAGGCAGACCGGTTCTTTAGCTGTGTGACCTTGAGCAGTCTGCCTAACCTCAGGGCTGTAGGTCATCCGTGCGCTGGGGATAATAAAATCTATTTGACCGGGGTGTCATGAGCTTTGATAGACACATTGTGCATCCGGGCACACAGTTGGTTTTCAGTACCCAGAGAACAATGTCTTCCCCTATTTAAGACAGTTTTCCCTTACACACTAATGGTCAAATGGAAAGAGTTTAATTCTTAACCAGTCTGTAACTTTTCAGCTACCCTTCCCACTAGGCAAACAGAGTTGGGCTCTTTGCCAAACTAACTTTTTTTTTATTTTTTTTATTTAGACAAGATTGTGGTTTAGAGATTGTGGAAGGTTTTGTGAACCTATGTTATAGTCTCTGTAGACTCAGAAGGGACACAGTGAAATACCAAAAGGTAAGGTACAGAACAGGTTTTAGTCCAAGAGCCTGGCAGGGCCGGGTCATAGGAAGGGTTCTGTGGCAGGAAGTATTCACAGCATCTGATACAGCACCTGGCACCTAGGGAGCCTGCAGTGAATTCAAGGGCTGTCCCAGCAGGGGACCGATGGGCCAGGAGTCAAATTCATAAGGCAAGTGAATTTTCTTTTGAAAAGGGATTTCAGCGGGAGACCCAGGGTTACAAAACCTTCCTGCTTGGAGGGGGCTTAGAGAACCTGTGGGCTGGCAGCTCACTGCACAGGCAAGCAATCTGAGAGCCACACTCCAGAAGTGAGTTGGCCAAACCCAGCTCCCCATTGGTGCTCTGTGATGTGCTCCACGGTGCGAGAGCTGCTGACCAGGGCCCGTGGGACACCGGAGTCCCCAGACTGTTGGCTTAGATCACATCCGCTCAAGGATGCCCATGAGTAGCACCTGCATGCTTCCCCTCCTCACCCCCAGCCCTGCCTGCCCCTCTCCCTTCTTATCTCACCCGGCAGAGGACACACTCAGGATGTCCTTGCAGCTAGAGCCACGTTAGAAACAGCCAAAGAGTGGCTTTGAAATCGTTTATTCATTACCCACCCCATCTTAATAGAGATAATACTCCAGCTTCAAAAATAGATATTTGGAATCCAGGATTCTCCCTATGCACACGTGATACCATTATAAAAATACAGCTCCTAATAGCCATGGTGTGAGTTTCAATTTCCTTTATTATTTTGCTGTTTTAAAGAACACATTACCGCCCGGCTGGTGTGGCTCAGTAGTTGAGCATCGACCCATGCACCAAGAGGTCGCCAGTTCGATTCCTGATCAGCGCACCTGCCCAGGTTGTGGGCCTGATCCCCAGTGGGGGGCATGCAGGAGGCGGCCAGTCGATGTTCTCTCTCATCGATGTTTCTATCTCTCTCTCTCTCCCTCTCCCTTCCTCTCTCTCTAAAATCAGTAAAGAAAAAAAAAAAAAAACACACACACATTACCATATGGATTTGCCTCTTTGGTTTTTCTCATATTTTCTTCTAAATCACCAGGTTTATTACCATGACCAAAGATGCCCAGCTCCAAATTGTTCCCTAAATACCAGATGAACTAACTTTCTAATCTGTTGTTACTTCTTATTGGCCATGGGGACAATGACACGGGAATCTTTGTGGCTGCCATTGCTAGCCAAGGGTGTTTGAGATGAGGGTTCACGAGATAATCTAGATTTCACTATGTAGAAAGCTACATCTAGGCACACATTTGCACATTCTCACCAAATGACCCCTTTCAGCACTACACAGCAGTCCTGTACAAGGCACATCTCTTCTGCCCATGATATGCCTGCTCCCCAGCTCGCCATTCTTTCCTCTCGTGGTGTGTCTCGTGGTTAGCAATGAAATGCATCGATTTTTTTACTTGACTGCCTGCTGCCCCCACACACACCAGACTATAGTCTCCATGAGGGCACAGAGAGACCTTCTCTCCTTTGTGTATCACTGTTTCCCCAGCACAGTCCCTGGCACATCAAAGTCAACACCCAGCCAATATTTTATTTTTCTTTACTGATTTTAGAGAGGAAGGGAGAGGGAGAGAGAGACAGCAACATTGATGAGAGAAAACATCGATTGGCCGCCTCCTGCACGCCCCCCACTGGGGACCGGGCCCACAACCTGGACATGTGTCCTGACCGGGAATCAAACCAGCAACCTCTTGGTGCATGGGTCGATGCTCAACCACTGAGCTACACTGGCCAGGCAACACCCAGCCAATAATTTATAGAAACCGTCACTGGAAAGATAGTAGAAGCCACGATATTCTGGAATTTGGTAAAAGGGTAGATCTAAATTAGACCAAGCCCAGAAATATTAGAAGTAGCTAAAGGACTTTGGGATGACCTATTAATGGCCCTGGCCCATTAAATATCTTAGTGTCATCTGTTGGCATAGTGACCTGGAGGTGCTCGCGACCCTCAGCAGTGTGGGGTCATGGACACTGAACAGGGTTTGGCATCTGAAGGCCTGGGCTTCAATCTGTTCCTTAGCAGTGCTATGGCTATGAGTAAAGCATCTAAATTCTCTGAGTTCTAGTTTGTTTTTCCATAATATAAGGATAATAATAATGTTAGCACAGTTGTGAGAATTAAATAAGATGTACAGGTAGTAAAGTCTATAAATCTTTATTGTTGCTATCGTTGAAAATAACTTTGGCCTCTCATGCGCCTCGTTGGAAATGTTGGAGTGGGTTTGGAGTCGATGGCACCCTGTGAGGAAGTCATCTCTGATGCTGGATCGGGGGCAGAAGACGCTGGCACCCGCGGTCACGTCTCCAGCCCTCTCTGTCCAAGGCTTTGTGAACACGCCTCTGGTTTCAGGTTCAGAATGGGAGGGGGTGAACACGGATAACAGAGCGGCGGCTCTTCCTGACAATGAATGAAGCCTTTTGTCTCGAGACGGAGGAGTGTGTGTGCTTTTACGTGTGAGTGCCCACAAGTGTGGGCTCCAGCCAGTCCCAGGAACTACCCAGCTGAAGGTAACAGAAACCTCAGCTTCGCACGATAAAGCACTTGAGCTGAAGCACAGCTCTTTCTGTCTCTAGCACCAGAGGACAGTGCCACCCGCTCACTGGGAGAGCAGGGCGGGGCCCACCGTCTGGGTAAGGGCAAAGAATAAACTGGGCCAGGACCAGGGGAAACCGAGATTCTGCATAATCACTCAACAGGAAGGCGGCTGCTCACCTATCCCATAGGCCCTGAGCCCCAGAAAGGAATTGGGGAGATGGAGGGAGAAAGCAGGAGACAGAGACACACTGACTATGTCTCTGAAGCTCTTTACTGCCGCTTCCCTGGGATCGCCCATGACTCATGGGCTTGGAGTTCTCCAAAGGATGCGCCTTTTTTCCCACTAACACTGGCACCTGGGCTCTACCCCTGGCAGCCACCCTTCAGCTCCTCGACATGCTCTTCCCTTACCTCTGGCCTTGCACTTGACACCCCCTCCGCCTGGAACACCTGACTTCCCTCCTTCTCACGGCTGACTGGCTCCCTCTCCTCGCTCACATCTGAGCTTAAATGGCACTTTCTGAGATGCTTTTGTGACCAGTCTCGTTAAAGGAAGTGCCTCCTGAGACTCGCTGTCCTCTCACCGTGTCACCCAGAGTGACTGTCCTCACTCGTCTACTCCGTCGGGGCTGGGCGTCTTCTCTCACCGTCCTCCTTGTCCCAATGTCCAGCACAGCTCAGGCTCCTAGCGGCTATTTTGTGGACTGTCACTCATCTTCTACCCAGAAGCTACCTGGTTTCTTACAGTTGTAAAAATCACAACTCCCTTGTGTTCACTCCTATACTGTGGAGACTTTGCTGAGGACCCCAGGAGATGTCTTCCCGTCCGCTGTCTGCTGTGCTCGCGCTCAGGAGCATCCCGCGGTGCGGTGGATGTCTTCCCGTCCCGCTGTCTGCTGCGGCTCACGCTCAGGAGCATCCCGCGGTGCGGTGGATGTCTTCCCGTCCGCTGTCTGCTGCGCTCACGCTCGGGAGCATCCCACGGTGCGGTGGATGTCTTCCCGTCCGCTCTCTGCTGCGGCTCACGCTCAGGAGCATCCCGCGGTGCGGTGGATGTCTTCCCGTCCCCCTGTCTGCTGCGCTCGCGCTCAGGAGCATCCCGCGGCGCGATGCTTCATCTCCCCAGATCCTCTCGGCCTCCTCCCAATTTGCATCCGTCCAGGAGAGCCTTCCTTCCTTCTTGTCTCGCTTTGGCCTGTGGTTAGCAAGCCAGAAGAAAGCCACCAGATGAGTATAAGGCTGGTTCCCAAATTAAGGAAACAAACAATCGGAGTATAAAAGTGAAATTAGACCATGTGTGACGTCAGTGCTGTAAAGCTCAGAGCAACTGCCCTTTGCCGGGCTGTATGGACAGGCTTCAGGGAGTCAGGGGAGCCCCAAAACTGTGTGCAAAATGTGTGCAAAATGTAGTCTCTACAGGGAGACAGACCCGGGTTTCTATCTAAATTGGACCAAGGCCAGAAGTATTAGATTCTCAAATCTGTGACAAAATGAAAAGATCAAGGACCGTTGAGTAAAGTCCTTGAGAGTACCCGAGGTCCCCGGAGATGGCACAGGATGTTCAGTTCCCTGTTTTGTCCTGCTGTACCCCGATGGTCAGCGGTGCCCTTGGCACTGGGAGGAGGGTGCTCAGAACAAAAGCAGACAGCACTCCTGTCTTCAAGGAGCTTGCTTCGTTTTAGAAAACACAGATATAAATACCCTCCAATAAAAAAAAAGATAATGTGTTGACTGGCAAGTACCATGAAGTATCCTGTGGTGGAAAGTACCCCGACCAGAATCTGGGGAGAAATTCCTGAGGAGGTGATATTCCAACCAAGACCTGAACCTTGAGAAGGAGGCAGCCACGGGGAGGTGTGGGGAAGAGCATTCAGGCACAAGGAAGCACAGCACGGGCCGATGAGATGCAGAGACTGGTCGTTAGGAACAATGCTGTAGTATATGGTGTATTCGAGTTTAGATGTGTTGAGTACATGATGGGGGCCAGGCCAGAGAAACAAACTTGAGAGCTGTTCATCTAGACCTAGCATTTGAAGGCATGGATGAGATCACCTAGGAAAAAGACTAGGTAGAGGAGAGAAGGAATTAGGGACAGAACCCTAGAGGTCTGGAGAAGAGAGGAGGAGGGTTAACCAAGGAGAGTGAGAAGCCCAGCGGTGGGGGAGGAGGAAACCAGTTACAGATGAAGGCATCGAAGCCCAAGAAGAGACCCGTTCAAGAAGCAAGAAGCTGTGGGTGCTACATCTGGTGAAAACTCAGTAAGAATAGAGACTTGACCATTGGCTTTGGCAGGGAATAAGCCATTGGTGTTCTCGGGAGAAACAAAACGTAGTTTTAGTGGAGTGGTGGGGTCCCAAGTCTGACTGGTAGGTCGACGTGAGAAGGGGCACAGGACTTGGCGTACAGACAGCCCCTTTCCGGCGTTTTGTGGACAAGGAGCAAAGATTAACATGGTCATACAGAATACAGACATTACATTTTATTTTATGAAATGGTTGATATATTTCTTGGCTGATAAAAAGGGAGAAGCTGATGGTGTTGGAGAAGGAGCCAAGTTTCTTCATTAGAATTGTTCTAATAAAGTGTTCATTAGAAATGAGTGAACATTTAATCCTTTTAGATTAACTTCAGTAGTTTCTGTTTATAAAGTTTTATTCCACTTTTTGATACCTGGGTGGAGTTTACCAGCTACTTTTTGGTTTACAAAATGGCTCTATGAGCGCCCAGCTGGTGTGGCTCACTGGTTGAGCATTGACCTATGCACCCAGAGGTCCCTGGCTCGATTCCCAGTCAGGGCACTTGCCCAGGTCGGGCTCGATCCCCAGTCAGGAGCATGCAGGAGGCAGCTGATCAATGTTTCTATATCTCTCTCCCTTCCTCTCTCTCCAAAAAATCAATTTTAAAAAAAATGGCTCTATGAGTTAACCAGGGAACCTTAACGTCATTGATAACATTGTTTCTATGGAGAAAAATGTTATGAGTTCTAGAAAGTCTTTGGAACGTGGCCTGTTTAGAAGCCAGGGTCCTAAATGACAGGTGAAGATTGGCTCTTTGAAAAGCAGCAAAGGGCATCTTCTCTCGTAGAGGAGGTTGACCTTCCTTCCTTTTTCCTGTCTCCCTGTCGCAGGATGTCTCAGCCACCCTGAGTGTTACCTTTCACAGCACAGAAAAGCCCCAGCTCAATGACCTGTAGCTGCAAAGAATTTAGAGCATTTCATATTAAAGATGTGATTCTTACCTTTAACCACATCAAGAAGACTGAGACTCCTCCCCAGCAAAGTATATTGTCTTGTGCAATAAAGCCCCCTTGTAAAAATGTGCATAATCAAAATTATATATTTAGTGTTGTAGGAGATTTGCATGAACTTTTATGCAAGGAGAATCTCCATTTACTCACCCAGGTGCATCTTTTAAAGTCTTACAGGGATTTGCCAGGCTGTCCTCAGTTGCCTCCCCCTCCACCCTGGCCTCTCTGACCTGACCACCCCCCCACCACCCCCACCCCCACCCCCACCCCTACCCCCGGGCTCCCCTTTGCCTCACTGCTCACTCTGCTCCAGCCACAGTGGGCTCTGGGTTCTTGGAATGAGTATGCAAGTTGTATCCTGTCTCAGGACCTTTGCACTGATTGGTTCCTTTTTTGGAAGGCTCTTACACCCACATAGTCACAAAACCAGCTCCTAAGCTTCTTTCAGATCTAGAAAGCATTCTCTCAGCAGGCTGTCCCCTAGGCACCCTATGAAAAATTTCAGACTCCCCACCCCTTTGACAAATCACATCCTTTTCCCTATACAACTCTTTCTCCTCAGCATTTATCGTTCACATGCTGTATAATTTACATGTCATCTCATTTACCAAATAGTTCTGCCACTAAACGGTAAGTTTGATTAGAGTAGGGAATTTTTTGTCTATTTTGTGACGCCTATTTTCTCATTACTCAGAACAGTGATTGGCATATCACAGGTGCCCAATAAATATCAGTTAGTTAAATGAATGAATAAATGAATGGATAGATATTCGTTAGTTTCTCTTGGCAGTTAACTGGGATTGTTATATACTATATTTGCTTAAAACAAGGAACAACCATAGCAAAGAGTGGAAATTTTAAATATATGTTGTGTATATATATATATATATTGTGTGTGTGTGTGTCTCCACGTACATAGTCACCACCCCATTCCACCCAGAGGTCAGCCAGACTCTCAAACAAGTCATGTTGTAAAGATAAATTCAGTTCCAGAGACAGTGTAGACGGTAAGAGGAATGGTTTAAAGCATCTTTATCAGCCAGACGTGGGTCTGTCCCGACTCTTTTATCTCAATAAATCTGGGCTACACCTGCCTCCCCTGAACTCACCCTTCCTCACCCCTAGCCTCTGTCCCCCACTCCCCACTGCAGATGCTGCAGTAGTTTTTCAAAATGAGATGAATGATTAACGTCCTTTGGGACTCCTTCAAGATTACAATCTCTGCTCCTGGACACGTTTGTTTTTGCATTCACCTGGGAAGCCCCACTAGACCCTGTTTCCTCTCTGACCTGACCTTTTACTCCCTCCCCCTTGGGTGGGGGCGGATGGCTCTCCATTCCCTTTGAGAGGCTTCTGTTTGCTCAGCAAACGCTGACCACACAGAGACCTGCTCGGAGCCAGTTATTGCTTCCTCCCCAAACAGGTCACGCACGCACGCGCGCGCACACACATATACACACACACACCTCCAACACCCCATTCCACCCCCCACCCCCAGCCTACTGCAGAGGCAGCCCAGGCCAGGGGAAGACCTTTCTCAGGGAAAGTCTTTGAAAGCTGCCAGGAGCCCACTGGTAGGATTTTTGGAGAGGGAGATAGGTATTTTGGAGAGCATTTAATCTTTCTTCATTTTGAAATAAAGGCTTGTGGCTATAACATCATTTTGCTTTTGAGTTGTCAGTAGTGAAACAGTTGTTCATTGTTCTTGGCATCTGTTTACAAAGTTCCTTTTGAATTCCTTGATTACAGGTTTTAACCGGGGATTAGTTGGTGCAACCCCTTCCCATCCCAGAACTGGGACTCTCTCAGGTCCCAACTCTCCTCCCAGCCTCTGTACCATAATGCTTAAAGTAGCTATGCATAGACTGAACTTCTTTAAAAATAATAATAATAAGTAGCGTGAGGAATTAATGCATATTTTTGTTGGCACTGCATCAAAACTGACATCACCAGAAAGAAATGTATGCCATTGTTAACTATGCAAATAGGTGCCTTTCCCCTTTGGATTCAGAAGTTATCTCTATAAGCTAATCATTTCAGTCAAATGTTTTGCATTCAATTGTTGATGGAATGAGCTAAGAAATGTTATCATCACTGATGTTCGTGTCATTATGGAAAGAAGCACTTTTGGCTGAAAAGACATTCTCCAACCTTTTGACACAGTCCAGGGGGATTTTTGATATTTTTTCACATTGAGATTTTATTCAGTTTGACCCACCGTTACAGACTCCCCTGGGACCATATTGAGGGCCCTTGTACTCGGTGCTTTACGGTAACGGTTTCAGAGTATGGTGTTAGCTTTTGCTTTGCTGAAACTTTTCACAGCTGACTTGATACTACCACTCGGGCCTGACCTCCCGATCCTTCAGCATTTTATGGGTTAATTTTGTTGGTGGATCGGATTTCTTTCCTGGGCTGGGGAATGGTGATCCCCTTAGAGCTGGTCCTTTGGAAACTGAGTAGCTGGGTGCCTGGGACTCCCTGGCCTGAAGTGGGCTGGCTCAGCCAGCTGCCGAGTTGCCATCGTGAGATTCATTCAGCTTCTTTGTCCACTTTCTCTAAGGACCACAATGTAGTGAAATGCTCTGGCCTAGGAACCTTGCAAGGTAGGACGATTTCCTAAAATCTGGGGCCTGGGGCTGAGTATTTTGCATGTGCTGCCTTGTTGTTCCTTGGATGGTATTGAAAAGCCAGCAGAGCAGCCTGTGGTGTGTAGCTGCCGAAGTCCCGTGGGCTAAGTGCCGGGGGAGCTGCTAGTCAGGAAATTCAGCATCCTTCTCCCCCCCCCCCCTTTCATTCTAACCTTGACAGTTTCAGAGGAAGCTGGAGCATTACCCAGTGTCCTTGGTCTACCTGGACATTTGGGTAATGTCAATATTTTCCAGACCATTTTATCAACTTAGGCTGCTGCTGGGGAAAAACTGGCTGTTGATCACCCAGCTGCCTTAGGTCCTTATTTCAGGTTTTTGCGGGGAGACCTTTCGGCTTGGTGGGAGAGGGGAGCTGGAGAGAGGCATTGCCCACCCCCCGGTCCTCCACCCCCTGCCACGCAGGGACTGCTGGTGGTTCCGAGTGCCCTGATTAAAATGACTTGCAGTTGGAGATTTTGTTTGGAATCTAAGAAGCTGGGTGAACTTGCGGTTGTGTTTACTAATACTGCAAATTACTGGGTGGGTTTTTTCTGGAAACCAGGCTCCAGGAGAGATGGCATGGGAGATTTAAGTATGAGTACTTTTCTTGTTTGTTAGGGCTGCTATAAAACTGCCCACAGCAGAACACTTCTATTTTTAAACCAGACAAGGGGAGGAGAAAACAATGTTCATTACCACCTACTGCTTGCCAGGCATCTAACAGACATTGTCTCATTTAATCTGTGTTACAAAGCTGGCAACATTATGCTCAATTTTGAGGTGAGGCAGCTGGAACTAAGAGAGGTTAAGTAACTTTCTCAAGGTCACACAGCTAAGAAGCAGGGAAGAGATTGGAACCCAGTTCCCCTCTACTACTCTGCCTTCCTTGCTGGGCTTGGCAGATGGCTGGGATGGTTTTATCTGCAAGTTTAAATGTGGGTTCAGCTGGAGGAAGGGCGTTATTCGTTGTGGAGGACTCACCAAAGTTCACATGATACTCGAAAGCATGGCCTGCCTGGGCTGCCCAGATTCTGCTGGTTTCTGCGTGGGAGGGGGGTATATATTAAGACGCAACTCTGCTTTGGCAGCCGTACCTACCTGGACACTCTCTGATCTCTTCCAGGATCCTGGGCCTATAAATGGGTATATGGCTGGGATTATGCTTGTACCTGCTGCAGAGGGGGCGGGAGCCTAAAGTGGAAACCCACGGGGAGGTCCATGGCCTTGGAGCTGGCCTTGGGCGCCTGGGACTGTACCCTGGAACTCAGGGACTGTCTCCTGAAAAGCTGGATTTGTTGAGTCCTGGAGGGAGAGGTTGTACACCAGCATGGTAATGCCGACCCACGCTCGGCACTGGCTGCTCACCTGTGCTGGGGGCGCGGGGCGGGGGGGGGCAGTGGGGGTAGCTAACTAGCTAGGGCCGAGCTGCTCTTGGGTTGTGACGCTGACTTTGAGTTTCTTGACCTGGGTTCCTTTCCCTTCCCCATTGCCCCAGAAGGTGTAGCTTAAGAGCAGGCCCCTGACGAACTGCCACGTGAGGCCAGTGTGGTTTTGGGGGACAGCCACCTCTCTCATCTGCCCTGAGGCCGTTGCGGTTCTGTTTTGTGCAATTGGGTTACCAGACCCCCTAAAATGTATTGGAAGGTAAGGGGGGAAGGGAGGTGGTGGTGGGGGCAATGGGAGTGTTTGGACTTCACCTCCCCCATCTATTCAGACCTGAGGCAGTCAGCCAATGCCCTGTCTGGAATTCTTCTCCTCCACCCCTCTCCTTTTAATTAATTGGAGATGTTTTAAGAATAATGATTGCATTAAAAAGTGTCCTGGGCCTTGTGGATAATAAGTGGGAGTTCTGAGTTCTTTTATGACCATGATCTATTTAAAAGCATCTTCCCTCTGCTCAGATTGCGTTAACGAGGCTAAGAAGAGCTTGGGTTTCAGAATCTGGCAGATCTAACTTCACATCCAGCTCCATGTATTAGCTCTGGCATCTTGGGCAGGTCACCCAGCCCCTGTTGGTCTCAGTTGCCACATCTATAGAAAGGGAACATTAGTAGTTTGTGCCTTGCAGGGCAGTGGAGAGGAGGAGTGTGGGATAATGTATGTGAAGTGCTTAGCAAGGTGCCTGGAGCCCACGGTTAAAGCATTTCACCTTGTGTAAGTGTTTCCTGTTACTTTCACTAGCTATATGAAACATGCTGAATTCTGCTGATGTTTAGGGTACATGCATCTCCTGGCAAACAGAGTACCAGGATGGGTTTGTTGAGACCTAATGTCAGCAGCCCTCTCCGGAGGAGCCTGGGAGGAGGAGGGCTTTGTGTAACTGAGGTCAGCAGACATGCTGGTGCCTATTGTGACAATGAGGGTCTAAGGCATCTGGGCCAGAGCGCTGGGGTTTCCAACCCAACCAAGCCAAGGGGAGGAATTTCACGCTTACTCAGGGGACCACCTACTTGCTGAAGGAATGAGTTACCAAAATGGGACAAAGGTGCCATGGGGTGAAACTCAACCCGGGCATTCCGAGTACTGCTAAATCCCCTTCGAGCCCTCTGTGGGGCCGGTGGTCCCTCTCTCCTCTCCACACGATTGGCCTTGCACCTGGCACCGTCCGTAGAAGCTGCTGCTCCCCTGGGACACTGTCCATTCACGGCAGAAAGAGGCCAGTGTTTGCACTTGAGCGTTATCATCTCTTTCACAGCGTGGGCCTGCGTCTCCTTCCTGGGGTCCCCGCGGATTCTCTGGATCCCAGACCACATCTGACAGAAGCTGGCTGTCTCCGGTGTGGCTCTGATTTGGTCCCAACAAAAGGCTGGTGGGGGTGGGTGTTGTTAGCACCATCTCACACAGAAGGAGCCCGAGTCTCCTGGGGGAGAGGCTGCGGTCATAACAGTAGATGGCAGGGCCAGAGCTCAAACACAGATCTGAGTCCCTCTTCTCTCCAGAGCCTGTGCTGCCTCCATCTGGAGCCTCTGGGGGTTCGTGGTCCCCCGGCCCTGCTAACTGAGACCACACTTACCAGGGTTCGTGCCTACCTCTTCCCTTGCTTTAACTCGAGCTCGGGTTCTGGGTCATTTTGCACCAGAACTGCTAACCGTCCCACAGGTGAAATCTAGAGTGTGGTGGCTTGCCTGTAGTTTTATTCAAGTGACTATATCTTTTTTTTTTTTTTTTGGTGTGGAAAACTTTGAAGTCTTTCTAATACACTTAGTAGGTGTTCATTAAAATGTGCCAAATGAATAAATAAATGAGGTGGTTGGATACTCGTGGTTCTGTGTTTGAGTCCCAGCTTCAACATCTCCTGGTTGTATGGCCTTCGAGCCTCTCTCTCCAAGCCTCAGCCCTCTCCCCTGTAGAATGGACGTGGCATTAGTCTATCTGAGGGTACCTGGGAGGACATGTAAAGTGACAGGGCCTGGCACATAAACACAGTAAGCCTTGTTATTGTTTTTATCATAGAGTTGTGAGGATTCAATGAGATAATTAATGCAAATAATCTAATTTGCACATAGTCTGGCACCATCCGGTTAAAGCTGGCTCTCCTGTGGCCATCATTCCCAGGGCGACAGGGAAAGGTAGCACTCTGCGGGAGTCCTGCTGGGTTCTTTGAAAGTGGGTTTTCTTACTAGGCCCCAGCAGTGGTTAGAGATGATGCCCTTGAGAAAACCTCCTGGGGAGGAAATAGTTAACATACCTGTCTGGTAGGAACCGTAGGTAGCCAAACCCTTTCCCTTCCGCAGGGGTTACTGCGAGCCTCTGGCCGGGCTTGCTCACTCATCCACACCAAAGGATCTCATTCCAGCCTGGGCCCTGGGGTTTGGAAGGAACAATTGCCTTGAACAATAGCCAGAAAACAAGTTCCACCAGTCTGGGCTTTTGCAACTGAATGCAGCTGTCTGGCAGGGGGCACCGGGCTGCGGTGTAAATAGACTCTGCTGGGATTCTGGAGCAGGACTGGAAAAGTGAGCAGGTAAGGCCTGGCCAGCCCTTGGCGTGGCTCTGCCGCGTGAGTTTCATTACCAGGAAAGAGGCAGAAAGGGACGGCCCAGCCCAGACCGTTCCTGAGGATGGTAGGGCCTTCTGGAAGCAGACTGCGTCTTGGGGGTGGGGAGTGGGGGGCAGAGGGGGGTTGGTTGCTTTTCAGAACCGTAGATCAGCACCGCATCTCTCTGCTAACCTGCTGTGGCTTCTTAGTGAGCCGAGGAGGAACCCGTACCTGCTATCTGACTTTCCCTTGAATAAACAACGTGGTCTCACAGGGAGTCTGTCTGAAGAGCGAGCTGACCCTCCAGCCCTTCCAGCAACTCCCGTCCCCGGGATCTGGGTCTTGCCCACAGCCAGGAATCCTCGCGCCTGGGCGTGTAAATCCTAGTGGAAAAATCCGTTTAATCATCCCTCTCACCTTGGGGTTCTGTTTTGCCTTTTTACTTCCCGGGAGATGAAATTATAAATATAAAACTACATTAACTCAAGACCGTTGCAGATTCCCGCTGCCTGCACCCACTCCCAGGAGAGCTCGGTACCGAACATTTGTCCAGATTAAAGGTGGTTTCCCGGGGCCGAGTGAAAGCAGGTTTCCCGGCTCAGGGCTGTGGAATGCTCACTCCCCGCGGCCTGAGGAAAACGGGGAGTGTGAGAAGCCGGAATGATTTATGACTCTTTCACCTGCGTTTCCGTAGCAGCTAGCTTGTGTTTGGGCTGTTAAAATTGTGCTCTAAGCCCTCCGAATGGCGTTTGAATTCCTGACGCAGTGATGTCAGCATCTCTTGGAAGATTCTGAAACTGGATCTCCTGGTTTTATGGGCCTTTCCAGTTTTGAATGGATTTTCTGGTCACTGTTAGAGATCCTTCTCTTGTCACATCAGTGTTTCTCCGAGAGGAGCAGACAAACAGTCGAGGCCTTGAGAGCCTTGCTTCTGGTTAAAATGCTGTCTCGGCTGTGCCCTGGCCGGTTTGGCCTAGTGGTTGGAGCGTCAGCCCGCAGACCAATGAATGAGCTGCGGGTTCGATTCCGGCCAAGGGCACGTACCTTGGTTATGGTTCGTCCCCAGCCCTGGTCAGGGTCATGCAGGAGGCAACCAGTCGATGTGTCCTTCCCACGTCAATGTTTCTCTCTCTCTTCCTTTCTCTCCCTCTCTCCCCCTCCCACTCTATCTGAAGATAAATAGAAAAATATACTCAGGTGATGATTTTTAAAAAAAAATGCTGTCTTGGCTGAGATGAGGTCTCTTCTTGATGCACTCAGCGGAGAGGGGTTCTTGTGACTAGGCTGGTTGTAGACAGATCTCGAACCCAATCCATATGTACCCTCTTTCTGATGACCCGGAGGGCTGCATGGGGTCATTAGACCCTAGTTTGAATTTCATCCTTTCAGTGAGCTCTGGGCCCTTGGCCTCCGTTTCTTCCGAAGAAAATGGAGTGGAATGATACACATCATGTGCCTGGTACCGTCCCTGGCATTCGGTACACACCCTCAGCGGCAGCTGTAAACATTAGGCGAGATGGCATCCTGTGCCTCCGTGGATGAATAGTGTGGTCCACTGCAGACTCTGTGTGGTGAGTGGGGTCCCAGAGCCTCTATACAGGCATTTGCAAACTCAGATCGCAGGGCCAGTCAGGTGACAGGTATGAGTGAAAGGCTCAGATGGGTAAGCCCATGGCTGTCTGACAGGGCAGACACTGCGGAGGGCCAGCCAGGTGTCTCCTGGGTTTGAGATACTGGCACCTATTCCAAATATCTGAAAGACTGCGTGGGCTTAAAATAATAATAATCTGAGTGGCAAAATCAGCAAGAAGAAACCCAGAGGCCAGGAAGTGCAGTTACCTGTTTGGCAGCTTTTCCTGAATAGGAGGAGATGCTGAGACCAGGGCGGGGGCCTTCGGCGTGGCTGTGTGCCTCTGTACCAACTTTCCTCTGAGCTTAAACTCACAGGATGTTGGTTAGAAAGCAGCCCTTGGGTGGCTTCGTCCAGCTCCCTCTTGATGATACAGGAGACTGGGGCCTGGAGAGGCAGTGACCAGTCCGAACTCTTAACAGGAAGTAGTTCTGGGGAGAGGGAGGCCAGGGTTTGGCTCTCCTGGCTCCTTGCCTTTGCCGCTTCCATGCCTGGGAGAGAGCAGCACAGCAGAGCGTTGGTGGGCCTGGCTCTGGCCGTGTGCCGGGACTTGGCTGTGGCGTGCAGAGATAGTTAAGACTGTGGGGATGCTGTCTGGAACCAGTGCCGTTTTCACGTGGTGCCCTTGCTCATCTCCCTGCTCTACATTTGTACTGTGTCTGAGCTGTGTGTTCTTGTCTGTCACATCCACTGGCTTTGCGGTCAAGGGTAGGGACAACTCTGAATCACCGCCGTATCCCCACTGCCGTGCCTGGTGCCAGGCACGTAGAGGGCGCTGGCTGACTGGATGAGATGACGGGATGAATTCAAGGCCCCTGGTTCAGGATCCAAAAATACGGAGTTTGGTTGTCTTGAGGAAAAACAGTACACGTTTGATGGAATTCCTTCTTCCCACCATTGGCTAAACGTAGGTGAGCGTCATTTTCATTCTGACCCCTTATGACTCCATCTGTGCCATGATCTGCAGGGCCGATGGAGGACACCTCACTGAGGAAACGTACGTGGCTGTGATCTGGGAAACAGTGCTTGTGTGTTGATGACGCAGAGGAATCAGTGGACACATCTTGCCGTTTCTCCAGATGTCTCAGCCAACGAATTTGTAGGGCATATCCATGATACGCTGTCTTGAAATTAAAAAAAAAAAAAAAAAACAGGGGAAGCAGCTGTGTCCCACCCCTTTCACCCTCTGTCGTAAAACCTGAGTGTGGAGGAGGCTCTGGGTTCTTCCGCTTGTTTTCTCAGGACTGGCCGGCACAAGGCTGCTTCCACGGAGATGTTCGGAGTCGCTTGGGGAAGTCTTACAACACTGAGCTAAGGTGAACACGGGTGGGGAAGAGGGGAAGCGGGGAGGTGCTTCCTTGGGCTCATTGATTCTTCTGGTCATTCATTCAGAAGGTGAAATCTCCTTTAATATCTTTCTGAATGTCTGACGCATTGTCGGTGCCCAAAAAGAGCTTCTTGGAGTTAGTTAGGTTTACTGTACACTTTATTGAAGTTTTCATTTTTAAACTGAGGCTTTCTTACAAAGAGCATCTATAAATCAAGTGTTTTTGTGTAAATTAAGATGATTTCCACTTCTTATTTGCTTAGTACTTTATGAATTCAGGTTTAGCAAATTGGATTTAAACAGTTAGCACTGTGTGCAAACTTGGACCATTGTTTTCTTAAATAATTTAGACTGTGTTCGCAAATTGAACATACCTGGATTCCTCGGGCTCTTCTGATGTCTGACAGGGTAGACTTAGCAGCCTAATGAGGAAAATCTTTCTAATCACTTAAACAACTCTTACAAATCCATTACAGTGACAAATGTCATAAATTTTCCTAAACGCTCCCATTCTTTTTACATTCTGAATGCAACGTTCAAATCTTTTATCTTAAAAATCTCAAGTCAGACATCAGTGCTCACTGAACATCAAAATCACAAGACCATTTTTCAAATTCTCTAATATGTCATCTAGTCTTTTACATATTATAGGTGTACAGAGATCAGAAAACTTTCCTCCTCAATAACGTTAAGTATTAATATTAACATTCACTGCATCATCTCTCTTCATCTTTGTAAACCTTTCCAGGACTTGAAGTCGTGACTCCCAACAAAGAGTAGTAGGTGGTAGGGTGATCCTCTCGGGGGGCTCAGCGCCATCAGAGGGTTTCTCTCGGTCACGTTCAAGACCATGATCAGGAGTGGTCCACTCATATCCCAGAATGATGGCTCCGGAGCCATCGCTGAGAACACTGTGGTTCTTTCCGCTGTGTCACTGGGGTCCCTCCAGCCTCTGAGCTGGAATTTGGTTTCACCACCCAGTAAACACACATCCTCTGGGTTTCTTTCAAGTTTCTGTTGTAATCAGGTTTTGTAACCTCTCTCCGCATGTGTCGCCCGACTTGGGTCAGTGGACTTTTGTACCCCAGCCCAGGTTGCACCTAATTTCCTCCGCGCTTGATTGGAGTCAGCCGATGTCCTTGCTGCCTGACTGGGTTCTGCGTGCTTTCCACATTTTTCCCATCTGACTCTGGGCCACGTGTCTGGAGTCACTTTACAGGGAAATTGCAATTCCCCGTTAGTTGGCACGGGTGTGCCGAGTGGTGGAAAACTAAGCAAACCAGTTCTGAGCAAAAGAAAGGAACGTGTGCGTTCCCACCGCTGGGTCTCCCAGGGTGCTCTGGCCTTAGGTGCAGCTGGACGCAGGAGCCCAGGCGACGTCACTCCTCTGGGGCTGGCCGCCTGCTCGGCTGCTGAGGACAAGTGAAGGCAGCTCGAGGCCTCAACCGCATATTTCTCAGAGTTATGTTTTCATTCCTCTCAGCGTCTCCTGTGTGGTCACATGAGTTTGGGAAATACTGTTTTAGACGACATTAAAGAGAGCATTCCAGGCCCTGGCCAGTTTGGCTCAGTGGTTAGAGTGTCAGCCCGCAGACCAGAGAGTCCCAGGTTCGGTTCCCGCTAAGGGCATGTGCCTCAGTTGCAGTTTGTCCCCGGCCCCAGTTGGGATCGTGTGAGTGGCAACCACTCGATGTGTCTCTCTCACATCGATGTTTCTCTCTCTCTCTTCCTCCCTGTCTCCTTCCTGCTCTATCTAGAGATAAATGCAAAAATGTCCTCAGGTGAGGATATAAAAAAAAGAGAGAGCGAGATCGTTCCAGGACTTCACTGCCAGTGAGAGGAGCATATACGAGGTGACTCTCTAAGAGGGACGCAGAGGAGCCAGCGAGCCCCACGTCCCTGGGAGGGCAGCATCGTTGTCACAGGCTCCCGGGGACTATTTCTTAGCATACATCTTGGGACTCACTGACTTAGCCTTGGTGGCTCCTGACCGTTTGCCCTGAATTTGGGGTGGGGGAAGACAAGTCCAAACTAAGTGGTCTTATATCTAGACAGACTTGGCAACGTCCCGAAAGACCCAGTGAAGGAGCCGCGGCTGGTTTTCCAAGGGCACGGACAGCGCTGGTTCCTGGCCCCCGGGCAGCTCAGGGGACACGGAGGCCACTCTTGCCCAGCGTGGGCTTCCCCTTGGTGTCACTGTCCCTTCGTCACATCACCCACCCCCCACTCCCACTCTTCTGCGGGGCAGATCACTGACGTCTCCCCTTCTCATTGGCTCGGTTACAAGCATTTCTGTAAACTCGGGATAAGCCTCGCGATGCTCTGGGCGCCGAGGGGGAAGCAGCATGTGTGTGATCAGTGCCCCGTGCCCCACTGGAATAATATCCTGGTGCTGAAAGGCCACAGGGGAAGAGTGGGTACAATTTCAAAGCCAAAGGTCTGGGGTTGGATTCGCGGGCATCTGTTACTAACCCGTCCTTCCTCGCCCCCAGCACATGCCTCTCCCATCAGTCCTCTTTCTTCGTCGTCAGATTATAGGAGAGCTTAGCTCCACGAAAGCCCTAACTCCAGAGAGCCGATGCAGTGAGACTCGGGGGTTTTCACAGGTTTGAGTCTCTTTCCATCTGCCACGTGGCGCTCCCCCAGCCCAGGTGGTATCATCCGCCTGCCGCCCCTGGGGAAACGGAGGCACAGACTTGTGACTTGTCAAAGAGAAGTGGTGCGGGACTGGCCCCACGCCCAGAGCTGGCGGTGAGTTTGCGTCGGAAGGTGCCCATCGCGCCTCTGCACGCGAGTTCCGCCAGGAGGCGTAAATGAGCACCTGCTGGGTGCCTGGAGATGGGATTGCGGCAGGGCCACCCTGCAGGTGGTGGCAGGGGACGAGGTGGCCTGGGGTCAGGTAGGCCTCACTCCCAGCTTTGCTCTCCTTATGCAGGGCGACCTTGGACGATGATTCTCACAGCCTCGCCTTCCTCGTTGTGAAGCCAGGCCACCCCTGAGTGTGTCTCAGAGTTGGTGAGACTCTGTACCAAGGGTGGACAGTCAGCACGTGGCAGGTTCACAGTGAATGGCCCTTGTGAGGGGCAGCATGGTCCAGACCAGCAGGAGCACATGTTCTGAAATTAGACATTTCTGCCTTTTAAACCCAATTCCAACAGTGACTGAAAAACACTGGTCTACATATTTATTCTTTCAGCCTTGATTTCTTCACCTGTAAAGTGGGGCGGAATGATGTGAGGCCTGGAGGACTGTGTGATATGTTGGAGATGCCCACACCCGGGGGCATCGCCGGGCGACCTCTGCAAGGACTGGGGGCAGGGCAGACCTTCTGGAGGGAAACTGGCGAATTGTGTGAGGGCATAGAAATGAGTCCCACTGGTGAGACTGGGAATTCAGAGTACAGCCTGGTTAGGGGGGCTCGCGGGTGTGGAAACGGCCTCAAAGGAGGGTTTGGATCCAGATGGCGGTCGGGCCAAAGCAGCGGGATCCCATGGGTGACCCTGGAGCCGGGGACCTCCCCGACCCTGTGACTTCATCCACAGGAAACCACCTGCTGAGCCAGCAGGCTTCCGGCCTTTATGCTCCCTGCTTGGGAGCCAGTCACACATCCCCCTCGTTTCTGTGGGACCCCCAGGGGGGCTTTGGAAGCCAAACAGGAGTGCTGAAGGGAAAGGTGATGAGAACAGGTTGTCACTGAGTCTTGGTCATCCTGCCTGATCCACAGCTCTCAGAGAGGCTCCTTTTAAACTGCTGGGAAGAACTAGAACTTCTGTTCAGTTATTGGGGGCCGGGCCTCAGCCCCCGGCATCTCTGAGGCCTCCGGCTGCCGCATTACGGGGAGGTGCGGGCGAGGGACGGGTGGCGGCCGGGGTGGGTAAGTGCAGTCAGCGCCTTAGACGGTCGCTCCTGCTGCCTCGCCAGCCCTGGCTTCCTCCCAGGAAGGGAGCCGTGTCGTGTCCCCGTGGGCACTGAACATTGACGTCAGGAATGCCATCCGGCGTACAGTAAAGACAGTGACCCCGGAGTCATAATGTCTGGGTCCAGGTCCCGCTCCACCTCTTGCTCGTTAGTGGTCTGGCCTTTCGAAGCCTCAGTGTCTCCACCTGTACAACAGAAAACCATAGTACTTACCTATATTTTCCCGAGATCTAGTCGAGCGGTGCTGGGAGCTTACTTCATAGTCCTGTGAGTACAGATCACCTGCTGTGTACCTGACACCCTGCAGCCAGAGGAGGAGATGCAGGGGGCCTGATGGGTGGGGGCGGGTGGGAGGTGACTGTACGTAGACAGACCAGGGAAGAAGGCCTTTCTGAGGGGCGACACTTCAGATGAGAAGGAGGCAGGGGCAGGCATCCAGGAAGAGGGACAACAGATGCACCCTGAACACAAGAACCCTGTGAGCTTATTACAGGGGTGAGGACCGTCCAGCCCATGGGCCGTATGAGGCCAGCGAAATCAGTACCCACGAACATCCCACACCTCACCAAGTTACCCTGACTAAATATAGCAGGCTTATTTTTAAGTTGATAATTTTGTATGACCCACAAATGATGTTATAAATATCCAAATGGCCCTTGGCAGAAAAAAGGTTCCCCACCCCTGGAAGGAACAGGAGCCCATGTGACGAGAGCCAGCGCGTGATGGGGGTGCTGGCGGGAGACAGGACTAAGGAGCGAGGTGGTCAGGGGGTCTGGAGGGCCAGGGTAAGGAGGTGGGTTTTCAGGACCGAGAAGCCGCTGGGGGACTGGGGGACGGGAGCAGTGGAGCAGCAGGATCGGACGGCTGCCGTGGGGAGAATGGACTCCTTCAGAAGTGGAGCCCAGAGCTCAGCTGACCTGTGGCCACAGCCCCACAGCCCAGGCAGGGTTGGAGCAGCTGCAGCGGTGGGGTGGCAGGTGCACACTGGATCACATGTTGCAAGTAGAGATGGCAGGACCAGGCGGGGGATCTTACCGTCTTGGTGGTGTGGGAGATGGCAAGGAGGGAAAAGATAAATTGTTGCCCCGAGACTTGACTTGAGTGGAGGGCAGGGTGTGGTCTCAGCGGATTTGAGAACGGGGCGATGAAGAATTCTATTTCAGGTGTGTCCTGGGATACTAGAGTTAGAGCTCCCAGGTTCCTGCTGCCTTTGATTCCCTTGGCATTTCATCCAGGAGCAGAGTCCAGAGCATGCGTACAGCAGTGAGAATGTTTCCTACGTATCCTGACCCCCAAGGAGGGTCCTGCTGCTTAACCTCTGTGCTGCTCTCAGTTCTAGTCTCCAAAGCCGCGGCTCCCGCTCCGCCGCGAGGCCTGGGAAGGAGCCTCCGACCTTTATAAAGCTCCCGAGGTGACGCTGAGGACGGGGTGGGAAGTGGGCAGGGACCTTGGCCCTTCTGCTCAGGGAAGCACCCGGCCTTCTGGGAAAGGTCCATAGCAGCCTGGACCCAGCTGCCAGTCCAGACAGCAAGGACAGTGGTTCCCTGAAGATGAGTCACGTCTGCCCCAAAGAGCTCCGTCTGGGCTTCGTGACACAGGAGCCTCGGGCATGGAGTGCGCTTGTCTGCACCCCAGCCGAGCTGGTGCAGCGGGAGGTTCTGGCGCTCAGGGTGTTTTGTCTTGGCAGCTGGGATGACAGCAGCTCCGTCAGCAGCGGGATCAGCGACACCATAGACAACCTCAGCACGGATGACATCAACACCAGCTCCTCCATCAGCTCCTATGCCAACACGCCTGCCTCTTCTCGCAAAAACCTGGATGTACAGGTAAGGAGCAGGGTCCCCTCCGGGCTCCTCCAAAGCCCCTGCCAGCAGAGAGCCTTGGGCTTGTGGGCCCAGGGGGCCGTTTGGGGTGAGCAGAATCCCCAGGTCCCTAGAGGAGGCCCAGCCTCCTGCTTGCTCCCTGTGCTTTTGTCCCCTGGCTGAGGCCTCTGCCTGCAGGGAGGGGGGTCGGGCAGCAGGGACTGGGGAGGAACTGGGAGGGGGAGGCCTCGCCACTCTCACTGGGGCGGCCTTGGTAAAATTACGTTTCCTCGCTGGATGCAGGCGTTCTTAGCCTGGAGTGTGTCCCCTCTTAGCCGTCCACGGGCACCTGTCTGCTCCCATGAGAGCGCTGGGTGGGAACAGAGACTGAGGGCCCTGGCGGGAAGACCAGTGCGTCCTGACCAGAGGCCGAGCTGGTCAGCGTGTAGGTCGCCTCCTCCTGGTGATGTGTGTTATTTGGCCCACAGTATTATTTTTCCTTTACACTGAATTCCGTGTCACATTTTATAAATGTGTTACTTTACATGAAAATGAGCTTCTGGTTCCGCTTGATAAAAATCAGAAGGCATTGCCTCCTTGAGCCTACGTTCCCCACAGGGCAACAGTGGACGATGCCCAAGGGTCCGCCCCCTTTAGGGGGCACCCATGCCCCAGGCTGCACAGCTGCCTGGCCCTGCCATGCTTGAGTTTTCAACCCCTACTTTAAACTCTCTGATTTTATGTTTTGAATATAGTGCCACATTTTATTTGCTTTCAAAGCAGTGTTGTGGGGGCCCATTCACTCACCCTCATGGCCTTCCTTAGTGGTCGGAGGGAAGGTTTGGATTTAGTAAGCCCATTTACTAGTGGCAAAGCCAAGTGCCATCCTCATACCTCGTCCCCATGGTGGGTCTGACCAGCACAAGGACTGGTCGTCATGCACTGGCATACGTGGGCTGTCGTTTTTCATGATGGGTCCCTCCCACCCATGGGAGCTGCTGCCTCTGGTGAACCCATGTGAAGATCTGATCTGGGCAAAGTCTCCCAGAGAACCGTGAGAGGACAGAACTGACACTGCCCCCTTCGCTCATGCCCTTCCCCGTCCTCTCACTCCCTTCCCCTTTCCCATCCGCTCACTCCCTTCCCCGTCTGCTCACTCCCTTCCCCGTCCTCTCACTCCCTTCCCCGTCCACTCACTCCCTTCCCCATCTGCTCACTCCCTTCCCCATCCTCTCACTCCCTTCCCCGTCCTCTCACTCCCTTCCCCGTCCACTCACTCCCTTCCCCATCTGCTCACTCCCTTCCCCATCCTCTCACTCCCTTCCCCATCCGCTCACTCCCTTCCCCGTCCTCTCACTCCCTTCCCCATCCTCTCACTCCCTTCCCCATCCTCTCACTCCCTTCCCCATCCTCTCACTCCCTTCTCCATCCTCTCACTCCCTTCCCCGTCCGCTCACTCCCTTCCCTGTCCTCTCACTCCCTTCCCCATCCTCTCACTCCCTTCCCCATCCGCTCACTCCCTTCCCCATCCGCTCACTCTCTTCCCCGTCCCCTCACTCCCTTCCCCGTCCGCTCACTGCTCACTCTCTTCCCCGTCCCCTCACACTCTTCCACGTCTGCTTTCTTTCTTGCTGTTTCTCACTCTGTACAGGTAGGAACTGCTTTGGAATCTCTGCTTTCAAGGGTATCTTTTCTTTGAGGACAGGGCTAGAGAAGGGCTGTGTCAGAGTGTGGGAGTAATTCTGTCCCACAGAAGTGTGTCGACTGCCTGATGAAATATATTAGGTGTTGCCTCTGGGTTTGCCCATGACTTCTTGAGTTATCATGTTAGCCAGAATTTCTAATTATTGGTAGAGAATGAGGGTGGGTTGTGGTGGCTGTTGGGGGGGGGGGCAGGGAAACCCAAATGAAAGGGGTACAAAGATTTGGGGGTGGTACTGATAACGTTCTGTACCTTGATTTCTGAGTGGTAGTTATATATGTTGAAATGATAAACGTTATCCAAGCTATATGCTTATGATTGTGTTCTTCAGTATGCTAAGGTTGCACTCCAATGAAAAAAGTTCATGAAAAAGGAAAACACCTAAGCCACACTGCCCCGGAGTGATCGCTGTTCAGTCAGTAATTAGACCCAGGTCACAAACGCCCGCGGCCTGCGTCCCTCCTGCCTCCCCTTGCCAGACGTCGCGTGCTCACCAGTGTCCTTTCCTTGTGGACAGCAGTCTGGTTTTCTGAGATTCGTCCTAATGCTATAACATAGATAACATAATAACAACCGGCGTCCACGTGTCCTTGGACCCTGAAACGAGGGACCAAGGACTCGCTCACCCGGTGTCTGTATTCGGGGGGCAGGCAGGTTATGGGAGGTACTTGGAGGAGAGAGGGCGGGAGGCGGAGAGGAAGGGAGTGAAGGGGGGAGAGAGGCGTGGAGACATCAGGAAAGCGGCAGTTTCTCTTTCGTTTACTTGCCAGGTAGGAACAGGCTCGCTCCTGAGATGTACACGGAGCCAATAGAACTGTTGGGAGAATGCCCTTGTCTGTTCCCTCCCCGCAAAGCTGGAGTTGGACTCTATTTCCCACAACAATACAGAGTTAACCTCTGGGATTTGCAGATGATCCCCCGTCTGAAACCCTTGAATTTGGTTCATGCCAGCCCACCCCCCCCACTTTGACCAGCTCTGCTTTTCGAGCACAGGTCACATCAGAAAAGGTTCAGGAACATGACACAAACATGTCTTTTAACCACAATCCGAAAGTGAACTTCAAGGGACTTAAAGGGTTTCATCGTCGTTGGGTTGATTTTGCTATAAAAGCAAGTCGGTGTTGGAATAAAATGCAGACTTGCACCAATCGCTACTAAGATTCCCATTGAGATGGTTTCTCTGAATGGATGTTAGGGGCATCCCTCTGTTCCTGTCCAGGGAACATCTCTAAATATTAGAATCAGTGTAAATGGCAGCCCCCTGCCCCGCTGCCTGTACCATCAGAGGAACGCTAAGGGCCATTGCTCCTCTCCAGCCAGCATCAGACAACAGGAGGTGCATGCTGCTCGCTCGGGTTCCTCACGCTCTGGCTTCTCCTGGATGGCGGGCAGCACACAGCGTCCCGGGCGAGGCGTGGAGAGGCCAGAGCGCCTCAGGTTGGCACCGGGGAAACAGGTTGAGGACAGGCTACCTGCTTAGATTTTCATATCTGAAAAGCCTCTGAGGAATAGCTAAAAGGAAGCACATCCAAGGAACAGGGAAGGTATGGTCTGGAAAGCCTCGTTTAGCTGACTGAGAGAGGAGGGAACGCATGACAGCGGAGGGAGCCCTGGAGATGGAAGTCCGCAGTCTGTAGGTGACTTTTCCTCGAGGGATTCAGCATCGCCTCTGTGCACACCGCTTCTCAGGAGAGCTGGGGAGCCCGGCTGGGCAGCCAGACCTGGTTGCCGAGTCGGGTAAAAGGTGTGGACTTTGAAGTCAGGGTTGAGCTCCTCACTCTAACACCCTTGAGTAAGCTGATCACCTCTCCAAGCCTCTGCTCCTGGTCCATAACATGACGGTAATTAGATGTATCTTGAAGGGTGAGTGTGAGGGTGCCATGGAAATACTTCATCTCAACACTCTCTCGGTGCCCAGCTCTTGGGTAACTCAGGAGTTGCCTTGGTTCTTTCTTAGTTTCCTCTGGATTACTTGTCCCTCTGCCCCCACCTTCGTTCATGCCAGTGATGAAAGTTGATGGTGTTCTTAATATATCTTGTTTGTAGTTTCAAAGTAATTCATCTTATATTTTGCAGCATTTAATTTTGAGGACAGTGTGTTGGTGGCAGAGGACTTTACAAACACACGTCTGCCCCACATGTCCATCTGCCCACTCATGTTCTTAGTCATTCCGTATCTCCTCTCAGTGCTGTGGGAGGTTCCATTCCCGGTGCCGAGATGCAAAGAGACACACGTCAAGATTTCTTATTTTCACAGCTGTGAAATTTGTTGTTGTTAGTCCTCATCCGGGGATATTTTTCCATTGATTTTTAGATAGAGTGGGAGAGAGGGAGGGGGAGAGAGAGAGAGAAATACCCATGTGAGAGAGACACATTGATTGGTTGCCTCCCACACAATCCCAACTGGAGCCGGGAATCGAACCTGCGACCCTTCAGTCTGAGGGCTGATGCTTTAACCACGGAGCCAAACCGGCCAGGGCAGCCTGTGAAATTTTTAATAAAATATAGGGGGCGGGGGCAGATAATACCATGTGATTTTATTTTTTGCTACTCAAGGAAATAAACTTCTGAATTCTGTGGCAAGGATTCCTGTCCTGTGTGGCCTTGAGTGAGCGCGGAGCTCTGTGGATGTTCTCTAGATATTGGTCTGGATGTAGGGATGGGTTGGCGGGGGGCAGGGAGGAGCACCCTCTGCCCGTCGGCTTGGTTGCTGCTGCCTGTGACTTCAGGCAAGCTGCCTTTGCCCTTTACACCTGGTCTGTGGAACAGGGGTGACTCCGGCTCAGCGATCGAGTGAGCTAATAGCGTGTGCAGAGGGCCGGCAGGAGGAGTGGCAGGTGACAGTGCTGATCGTTTTTCTGCTAGGACTGGGGTCAGGCTCAGCCTGTTCCGCGTCTTGATCTGCAGGGGGTGTGGGCATAAACGGGGCAGTGTCCTTGACTTCTAGAGGCGTGTGGCCCAGTAGCAGGAAGGACAAGTACCCTGTTAACACTAATGCAAGACAAAAATGGGATAAATGCTGGGGAATTTCAGAGGCGAGAGGGTTGGTGACAAAAGAGCCACTGTTGATTGAGTCCCCTGTCCACTCGCTCTCTGAGATACCCATCTGTTATCTTCCCTGTTTTGTACACAAAGTAATGATCTCAGCGAAGTCAAGGCCCTCCTCCAGGGTCACACACAGCCAAGGAGTGGCAGCACCCAGTCCTTGAGCTGTCAGACTCCAAGCCCTGCTCTTCCCCCACATCGTGCCCCACGGCCCCCCCTCACTGCCCAGGCCCACCCTCTCCATCTGAGGACTGGCCTCCCCCTGCGGTCCCTGAGGAGCCCGGGCTCTCGGTCACGAACTCTCCCATCTTCCAGGCCCTCTCCCCCCCCCCCTCCTGAATGGCTGTTTCCCACCTTCCCTCAGGGATGCTGAATGAGTATCTGGGCTTCCAGGTAGGGGCAATAGGAAAATCCTTCCAAAATTCGGAGCCATTGAGATGGGAACAGCTGACAGAGGCACTGAGAGCCGAGGGGAGGGCACGGCCCTGTGCATCCCTGCGTGGCCATCCTGCTGGCCTCGTGTCGCAAGCCCTGGGAACAGAGCGAGCGGGCCTTCCTCATCCTGTGATCCCTGGTGGTGCCGCCACGTGACCTGGTGCATGGCTCTGGGAGGCTTCGCTAAGGAAATACGAACTTAAAGCCGGTGATGTCCCAGGCAGATGCCACTGTGCAGGGCAGCGCTGTGGGGTTACCTGGATCACTTGTGGGGTGTGATGGTGGGATGATTGTTCTTTCCAGAGGGGGGTCTCAAGTACAATCCTGAGCCAGGGCTGTGCGCACTCTCTCTACCACTGGTGGATCGGAGTTCAGGGGTCCCACCAGAGGGCAGGCTGGAGCCCGTGGGAGAAGCTCTGTAACTTCCTCAGAGATTTTTGGTGAGGGTTAAATTAAATGCAAAGCGCTTTAGCCCAGCGAGTGCTGAATAAATGTTGTTGTTGTTACTGCTGTTAGCACCACTACAATTTGATGGGGGAAATAAAGTATAGGAATGAATATTGAAAGAACGAACGCAGTAACCCAGGATGTAGTATGTGCTGAGTTTTCAGGACCTCTTAGAGTATGTTGGAAAGTGTTCAAATGTACTTGAACAAGATATTAATGATTTGTGCTTGTTCTTGTTCATTGTCGTATTCCCAGTGCCCCAAAGCTTGCCTGCCAGATAGTGGCACCTGGTCAATATTTGTTGGGTGAATGCTTTCAAAGCCACGCTCTTTCCTGCCTCAGGGCCTTTGCTCATGCTCCTCCCCCTGCTTGGCATGCTCTTCCCTACACTCCTCTCTTAGTGAGTTTCTTCTCATCCTTTAGGGAATGTCTTCAAAAAGGCCTTACCTGACCACTGTCCCCACGCCCATTATCATAATCTAAATCACATCAATGCCTATATTTATCTCTCAGGCACCTTGACCTTTTCCTTATACCATTCTTCATAATTCACAATTAGCTATTTCTTTGTATTTATTTATCCAGTATCTGCCTGTTTCACTGGAACATAAACTCCAGGAGTGGTGGGAACCAATATTACCTACAGGTCCTCCGACCCTCCATGGTGCCTGGCATTGAGGACATTCTGGTTCAGTGGATACACTGGAACTGTTTAGAGGACGGAACATGGGCTGGGTGGTCAGGACAGGGCGTGGGTAACTTTTGTGTCCACGCATCTGTAAAACTGAGATGTAGACAATCCTGTCTACCTGCTCGCCTATCAGATGGTCGCTGGGATCAGATGACACCGTTTTGTTAACATGTGCCGTAGCTTGAAGAGCACGTGCTCCTGGGTTCACGCGTTCCCTCCTCAAGCCCTGGGGGGGCTCCAGCTCTGTGCTCAGATAGGGGAAGTCTCCTTTCTGTGTCCCTCGCCGCAGCGGGGTGTGTTTTCGTCCCCCTCGTGTCTCTGCTGCCTGGTACCTAGTGGGAACTCAGTGTGTGTTTGAGGAACGACCAAACAAATGAAGGCACTCGTGACGTGGCTGTAGTGGCTGAGTGGAATTCACAAGGGTGAAGAGTTGAGAGAGAAAGCCCATGGTGGCGACGGAGAAATGACCGAACTCGGGCTGTTTGTCTGTATTTAGCTTTTACCCCACACAGCCGGTGTATTTCACGGAGGAAGGTGTTTGCACTACTCTTGGATGACAGACATGAGTCCGGATTCTGGCCAGGAGATCATTTTGATTTCCTACCTTGCCGATGATGGCCACTCTAGGTAGTGGAGTATAGCAGGGAAGGGACCTGTGTCCGTGCGGCCACCCTGAAGCATTGCTGGCCTCCCTTCCCACTCTCTGCCTTGCTGCTCCCACTGGCATCTCCTTGGCCTGGCCCCACCCCTTGGGGAGGCCCGAGGCATTCTGGTTAGCTCCTGCCTTTTCACTGAAGCAAATCATTAACATCACACTTCTGTCCCCTCCTGGGTTCCGCGGCCAGCAGGTCAGGGCTCTTCCAAAGAAAGCTGGCTAATTATATCCCTTGTCTAAACAGAATCCCACAAGGGGAGCAGAGCAGTGTGGCACATCACCGGAGCCGAGCAGAGGCAGGCACCCACTGGCTTTTAGCACGGGGAGCAGTGGCTTTTGAAGCTGGGTTCCCCCTCGGCCTCTCTCCCCACCTGGGGAAGCGGCAGCGCCTCACTTGCTCACTCACTGGCTGGGAGTGTTAGACTGTGGGGCTGCGCTAGCTCCCAGGATCTCGCTGCCAGTGGAGCGATAGGGAGCCGGCAGAACAAAGGGGGACTGCCGGGAGACTGGATACGGCTGGGGATCGCGCCTCCGGAGTCAGAGGAGGTTTGTGGCCAAGTGGCAGAGAGTAGGTGGCTGAATCCTCGCCACATCTCCGCCGGCTCACGGTTCTCCGTGGGGCTCCTTCCCTTGTTTTCTTCTGGCCCCTTTTACTCTCCTCCCTCACTTCCTTCTAGGACATATTTATATTCTTTACTTTCCTTGGACCCAAAAAACTCAGACTTTCTAATAAGATAACCAGAGTACAAGGGCCCACACATTTTCAAGAAATCCGTTGTTATTGTTCCCTTAACTTGTCCTGCGTGCTGGCATTTTTGCTCTGCAGCGAGGGGCTCTCTGACCTGCGGTTTGGGAGGGGCTAATCCAGAGTCTCGTCCATAGACCGACGCGGAGAAGCACTCGCAGGTGGAGAGGAATTCCCTCTGGTCGGGCGATGACGTCAAGAAGTCCGACGGAGGGTCAGACAGCGGCATAAAGATGGAGCCAGGCTCGAAGTGGAGGCGGAATCCCTCGGACGTGTCCGATGAGTCCGACAAAAGCACATCGGGCAAGAAGAACCCCGTCATCTCCCAGACAGGCTCGTGGCGGCGAGGCATGACAGCTCAGGTGGGCGTCACCATGCCGAGGACGAAGCCGGCCGCCCCGGCAGGCACGCTCAAGACCCCGGGAACCGGTGAGTAAGAGGCGAACGCCGCCTTGCATCCACAGGTGTCTCTCTGAAAACCAAAGCCGCAGTCACCCTAGCAAGGAATTGCTTTTGTAAGTCCCCATAAATGCTCAGGTGTTTGTTCTTCGGGTGTAGACTCTGCTAATAACCAGCTTTCAGACGGGTTCACATCTCTTTCTTTTTCCAAGTGAAAATATGTAAGTGTGAGAGCTTTTAAAGTCTGAAGATGGTTCCACCGCTGCGGCCGTGCTCAATGGGTGCGGCCGCGTGCTGGGCAGAGCTAACACCCGGGGGCGTGTGTTTATACGCTGTTGGTATGTTGAGTTGATGTTTTCCATGATTCAGGGGGGTGTGGAAAAGGGGGAAGTGTTTTTGCAGGAAGTCGAGGGCACCTCCTGAAAATATTAGCAACATCTTTTTAATGGACAGAGGGAGAAAGTTCAGTAGAAGTCACGATCTCTTCCCCAGGCATAGCCGTGATTGGCTGGCTTTGCTTTATTCCAGGTAAATTTAGACTGCTTTGCAAATGAGTGAAATCACTGACATCTCCTAAAAGGCTCACAGTGACAGTAGTAGACTAGATTGTCTTATTAAAAGCTTTCCTCTGCCTCCCAAGGGTACTGCTCTCTGCAAGGAGAAAGGGAGCCAGTTCTTTGGAGGAGGGGAGGATGTTCCACAGACTGAGCTGGAAGAGCTGGCGTCTTGATTTGCAGGTTAACTTTGCTGATTTCTTTCTTAGGAAAAACCGACGATGCAAAGGTGTCCGAGAAAGGAAGGCTGTCTCCCAAAGCCTCCCAGGTGAAGCGCTCCCCATCAGATGCCGGCCGCAGCAGTGGCGACGAGTCCAAAAAGCCCCTCCCCAGCAGCTCCAGGGTGCCCACTGCCAATGCCAATAGCTTTGGGTTCAAGAAGCAGAGCGGCTCGGCTGCCGGTCTGGCCATGATCACAGCCAGCGGGGCCACTGTCACCAGCAGGTCAGCCACGCTGGGCAAAATCCCAAAGTCGTCTGCGCTTGTGGGTCGGTCCACTGGGCGGAAGACGAGCATGGACGGGGCTCAGAATCAGGACGATGGGTACCTACCTCTCAGCTCCCGGACAAACTTGCAGTACCGGAGTCTGCCACGGCCCAGCAAGTCCGCCAGCCGGAGTGGGGCTGGGAACAGGTCCAGCACTAGCAGCATAGATTCCAACGTCAGCAGCAAGTCCGCAGGCCTGCCGGTGCCCAAGCTGCGGGAGCCTGGCACAACGGCCCTCGGCAGCTCTATGCCAGGCCTGGCCAACCAGACAGATAAGGAGAAAGGCATCTCCTCGGACAACGAGAGCGTGGCTTCCTGTAACTCCGTGAAGGTGAACCCGGTGGCCCAGCCTGTGTCTAGTGCGGCCCAGGCCACTCTCCAGCCAGGGGCCAAGTACCCTGACGTGGCCTCTCCCACGCTCCGCAGGTAAGTGGGTAGATGGCCCTGAGCAGAACTGGAATATATGGAATGGTGTCCTGGATTCATAATTTTCTGTTTCTCAGTTAAAGCAGCCTCTGTTTTCTCCATGTCAGTCCTGGTCAGATGCTGCCAGCAATTTTACAGTCAACTGATTACTTTTCCATATTATGATAAAAATCATAAGCCTCTGTAACCAGTCAGTCATTCTGGGTTCAAATCTTGGATCCACCTTAATTAGCCACCATGTAAGCTTTCTCAATAGTTATGCCTCAGTTTTCTCATCTGTAAAATGGGGATGCCGATACCTGCCTGAGAGTTCTTGTGAAGATTAATCTGTAGCCAGATCGGACCCATAGTAAGGACTCAGTAAAAGTCAGCTAGCATCCAGATCTGGATGGGGAGCTCAGGGGAAGCAGATCGTTCTCTTCCCCGTCTTATTGATTCTGTGGCTGAGATGCCTCATCAATATGTGAGACAGTGATCCTGGCCAGACTCTTTTCTCAAATAGTCCAATATTCTCTGCACACATATTTATAACTGCATGCATAATTCCAAATTAGTCTCTGAAATTTTAGCTTCCTTTAAAAAAAACTCTTCAAGCAGAAGTGTTTCTGAAAAGGAGAAATTGATTTCCTATTACCTTAATAGGGAAAAAGGCGTTTTCTCACATTTCTACACTGGATGGAAAATTTTACATGAAAACATTATTTGCTGTTTTTTTCTTAAACTTTTTAAAAAATGTATACAGCTTTTGCCTGTTCATAGTATCTCCTCATAATGTCCACACCCTCTGGACCATCTCAACCTGCATGTGTGCAGGACAGAGCTGATTCTACCTTCCCAGGGAGTTTCTTGTCATAGGAAAGAGTAAGCCTCAAGGATAGAAAGCCAAGCAGTGAAAAAAATGAAAATTATGTGAACATGTACATATTTGGGGATGAATCGGAATGTTTGAAGAGGCTTCAGAAGAAGCATTCCACTTGAAAGGTATAATGAAGCAGTTCGCTGTTCTTTGTCTAGACTTGATTATTAGAATTTCAGTAATGATTATTGTTTCAGGGGAAGGTCCTATTGGGCTCTTCTTTGTTGTTTTAGCAGATTGCCTTGTAAATGAAATTTTTCTCTGCTTCTTGCCCCGAGTATTCTATGTAATGTTCGCTCCTTGGTATTATAGATTTCCTTTAATGACTACAAAGGCATTTTACTAGACCTCTAGGCTAGTGTAATAGAATGTTGAAAATGCACGTAGCTTCTTAGGCTCACCTGGAACACCTTTCAGCTAGTTACTGGCAGTTACGTTTTTACTAAATCGTGTAGGTGTTCTCAGTGCTCTCATTGTGCCTCAGGATTGAGAAGACAGATCTTCGGTGGAGTGTGACAACTCTCTTCAACAAAAACTTGGGCTTTTTCTGTGTAGGTACACACAGCAGGATCAGGAGTAAACGTGAAGAATAGGGATCCAATTTTGGTTTTCCAATTGGAAGTGCTTGGCACTGGGATGAGTTATGCCTTGAAGTAGTGAGGTCCCTGTTACTGGAGGTGTGTAAGCATTCTAAAGCCAAGATTCTGCAATAGGATATTTCATTCTCTGATTGTCAGCCGGCAAAAGTGTTTCTCATCTGTCACCAGATATTATAGTGAGGATTGATTATGTGGTAGGTTGGTTGTTTTTACAATAATTGAGATTGTAAGGACTGTTTGGAGAAGACAGAGATCAAACTCACACCACTGAGTAGCTTGGGGAAAGGCATCCTGCCTGTCAGTGGTTTCATTGCTTTGCAGAGTTTCAGTGGATGGAATTAGTTGCTTTACTAGGGCATGCACCGCCCTCTGACTTTAAAATAATTCTGCCATTCTACCAGGTGTCCCTCTGCCAACGGAAGAGGGACACGTTTGTGCCATTTCCTGTATTCTGACAACAAATTTTTGGTCACAAGTAGAGGGTATGACATGGAATGGCATTTCTGTGTGTCTGTCACAGAGACACAGTTCACACCCTGTGTTCAGACTGATGTCTTGTGAACTCGGCAAGGTTTCTGTGTGCGTCAGTGGGTGGTACCGGCACCCTGCCCCTCACGGACACGTCTTTGAGGTTGGGCGTTCACCAACAGGTAAATCTGTGGCGATAACTTTCCCCGGGCCCCCTCCAGATCTCGACTCAGGTTCTCGAGTCTACACGTTATGCTTTAGAGAGCAAATCTACCAAGTCTCCAGAGTTGAACTGTCCTACACTGAGTGTCTGCTTGGCTGGGGTCATGGATACCAAGATGATGACGACAGCTCTTTTCCTTCTAGATGTTCCCTGGGCCAGGGCAATTTTCTGGTTACTCTGTTCATGGAAAGAAAGGGAAGCAAGATCTTGGACCAGCATGACTAGTCCCGTAGAAAATGATTCCCTATTGCCTTTGGCTCCAGGAAAGCCAGCGTCTCCGCTGCAGCCTAGAACCAGAAGCTGGAACCTGTGACGCCCCCGTGTCCAGCTGGCCTGTCCCCATGGCATGCTGGCAGCCATGTCGGGAGAAATGACCGTGCCCTCCCCCAGGGGCTCCCGGGGCTCCTGTGCCACGCCCTCCTCTAGCAGCTTAGAGCCCGTGGCTCTGGGTGGCCAACCCAAACAACCCTTTGTCTCTCCACAGACTCTTTGGTGGGAAGCCTAGCAAGCAAGTGCCCATCGCCACAGCTGAAAACATGAAAAACTCGGTGGTCATCTCCAATCCTCATGCCACCCTGACCCAGCCAGGTAACTTAGAGTCCCCCTCAGGCAGCGGCGTCCTGAGCAGCGGGAGCAGCAGTCCTCTCTACAGTAGGAATGCGGACATCAACCAGTCTCCTCTAGCCTCCAGCCCCAGCTCAGCCCACTCAGGCCCCTCCAACAGCCTCACCTGGGGCACCAACGCCAGCAGCTCCTCGGCGGTTAGCAAGGACGGCCTGGGCTTCCAGTCCGTCAGCAGCCTGCACACCAGCTGTGAGTCCATTGACATCTCCCTCAGCAGTGGAGGGGGGCCGAGTCACAATTCCTCCACGGGCCTCATCGCCTCCTCTAAGGATGACTCCCTGACTCCCTTTGTGAGAACCAACAGTGTGAAGACCACACTGTCAGAAAGGTTGGTGATGTGCGTTTGGCTGCCTGTCTCTCTCAGAAAGACACCCTTTCCAGAGAAAAAGGAACGTTAGGAATCCCAGATGTCAGTTCACCTGTGCCTGGGCGATTTCTCTCTTTCTTATCACTGATGTCTTTCCATAGGAAAGCCAGTGGGGGTGGAATTAAGCTCAGCTCTGCTTCCTGTTATCTTTTCCTCGGTGGTTATTCTCAGTGCCTGGAGCTGCTGGAAGTCTCTTGGGGCAGATTTAAGGCACCCATTTGGAATGGCATTCCACCTTTGAAACCCTTCCATTTGACTCTGTTTGTTCATTGGTTGCGTCCTCCCCTCCCCTGTAGCTGTGCAACAGAGTGAGTGGCCGGCTGCCACCACGGGTGTGCAATAGGACGTACTTCAGGCAGCGGGGTCAGTTGGGTGGTCTTCATGGCAAACACCCTCCTACTGAAGGGCTGCTGGCCAGTGACAGGAAATCAGGAAAGCAAAAGCGTCCCCGGGCTCCAGATCTCACGGGGCAGCAGTGGCGTGTCCAAAGAGAGCCAGGAACAGCGCTAGGAATGAGAAAAATCGCCGTGTGTGACAACGCCTCCCCTGTCTTCCAATCTAATGTTCCTTCTCTTGTTTTCTACCTGCCTGGACTTCTAGCCCTCTCTCTTCCCCTGCCGCTAGCCCTAAGTTCTGCAGAAGTACTTTGCCCAGGAAACAGGACAGGTAATGGCATCGTAGGCCGGGGACCCCACCGAGCCTCTAGGTTCCTCTGCCCATCTGTGTCAAGCCAGATGTCTTGTGTGAGGCTGTTGGCCTGAGGCTTCCGCTTGTGTTCGTGGCTCTGGTGTAGTACGTGACCCCCAGACATGCCAGTGAGGGTTTGTTCCGCTGTCCGCTAAAGCCCCCAGAGAGGTGGGGTTGGGCGGCCCCTCCCTCCCCAGCTTGGGAAAGAATCGCAAACCTGCACTTGAACGGGAGCGGCAGAAGCCCTCACTTGCATCTGTCCTCCTGTGGCATGCTCCTGCCTCCCACCTTCCCCTCCTCTCCTCCTCCCCCTCCCAGCCCCGAAATGATCTACCACCCACCTCGCAGCTTGGCCCTCACCTTTGTCTCCCGCCCCTCCACTCCCCACGCAGCTGGCTCTCCTCCCTGTGCAGTCCTCCGCTGCCGTGTGGCTCCCCGTGTCCTGCCGGCTGCCGTGCGCTGTGTGCCCATTTCCTGTAATGATAACGGAAAAGAATATGTGGAGCGTCGAGACTTTATAAAGGAAGAGGCTTGTTTGCCCCGAGCCGCCCTGTGGGTGGGCCTCAGAGATGGATATTGACCTTACATGTGTGGGGGAGCCGTGGCTTGGCCAAACATAGCAAACAGATGTTGTTTCGTGCTAGAAAGAAAGAAATTAATGAAAAGCCCCTTCACCCCGTCAACAGCAAAAACTTTGTTTTTGTCAAGCTCCCAGACCAAGCCTTTAAACCCTGTTCTTTGGAAATCCAAACGCCTTGACTTTATCAGCCGGCAGGTTGTAACATGCCCCGACTCGAGTCCAGGGCTCAGCTCCTAGCTGCGTCCAATAAGGACTGCAGAGCCGGAGAGGGACCTGGAATTCACTTGTGAATTCCAAATATGCAGACTGCAGGCCTCTTGAAACCCTCCACCAAGTCCCTTCTCTCACTTGAAGTCACCGCCGGTGGCAGTGGGGGTGGCCCAGAGTTAGTGGCGCAGAGAAGCTGGCATCTCCCTCCGAGAAGCAGTGGTGAAGGTGCAGAGATGGGCGACGGGGCGGCGGAAGGCACGGGCTCTGCTTCAAGGTGCGGCAGCCCCCGGGCTTGGCTGTGAACCTGTGGGTTTGAGTGGCCCGGGCCTGCTGGTGACTCGGGGTGAAGTATGCACTGGGGTCAGCGCAGGCCCAGGATTGGGGTTCTTTGGTGTCCCGTCGATGTGCTGCATGCCCAGCTGGGTAAGGGGGCACTCCTGGTGAAGTGAGTCTCCTTCCCCAGATCTCTTCAGCCCCTTCTCAGCCTTTTCCTCCTCACATCGCCTGCTTTTTCCGTGCTTCTCTGAAGTTCTCATTTTTGTTTTAACTTTCCTACAGTGACCCGCACCTTGATAGGAACACTTTGCCTAAGAAAGGACTCAGGTATCTGTGTTTCCTTCTTGCATCCATGCCATGTGGTGTGGCTTTGGGGCTTGGCTGGTGGGGGTTCGGGCTGGACTGGGGTCCCCGCTTTGGCCACTGCAGTAGGACCTTGGATGACCACTCCCCTCACACCTTCTCATTCTCATCTGTCCATTCATTGGCTTATTTGCTTGAGCAGAGGCTGTGCTTTTTCAGGCTTACTGTGGTGAACCCATGTCATGAACCACATCCCTGTGTGAGCCCAGAGAGCGGCGGCGGCGGCTGCGTCTGGGGCCAGCGCCTTTAATCGCTGAGCACGTCACCACGACCATGCTGTCCACTGGCTGTCTTCCAAGACAAAGGACATGACTTGTAGCATGTTGACTTGTTAGCCAGGACACGAGCCAAGGAAGAAGGAAATATTACCTGCAAATTGGAAAATATTTAGCTTTCAGCCCATAGAAAATTGCTAAGGACAGACACTTTGCACTCACCTAAATAATCATCGAAAATCGGGTCAGTGTTCGATGCCCATCAAGACGTGGGCGTGATCATTGTTTGGTGAAAAGAAAGAGAAGGCCATGAGGAAGCAATGTCCTCTCGTTCATTGTAAGTCATGGCCTGGGCTCCTTCGGGGGGCTAGTCCTGGTAAAGCAAGATGCTATAAGTCCCCGTGGCTCCCACCATCTCTCTGCGGTCAGAGGAGCTGCAGTTCTAACGCCTGCTCCATGGCTGAAATGTCTCATGGCTGCAGCTGTCATTTCTCCTGCACTCTAAATGCCTCCTTCTTTGTAGCATCAGCTTCACCCTGCACTCAGCGTTACGTGCTTTTGCCAAAAAAAAAGTGGAACTCGGAATGAAATGTCTCAACACTGTCATGTATGTCTGTAGTTGATAGCCTGTAGCTCGTGAGGCTGAGAGCATTTTGAACAGTCATGTGAGGTAGGTATCCATGCTTCCTTTCAATAGGAGCTCCGAGGAAAGCCAGTTGTAAGGATCTGAAAATAAAAGTATTGAGAAATCCCCCCGCAGATGTCCTGTGGGAGGAAGCCCAACAGCGTGGCCTAGGAAGGGCAGCTGGCCAGGCCTTTTAACCTAATGGTTTTCATCAGCGGATGAGGGCTGACTGTCAGCGGCCATGCTAGACAGACACTTACATTTCGGTCACTTTTCCTATGAGCTGGACTTGATGTCCCCCACCCCAAGAGGGAGCTAATCTCTCTAAAAAACAGACATTTGTATTGCTTTCTGGAGGAGATCTATCTATGACAAGGATGTAGCTCTCTGCTTTTTAAAACTGGTTTTTAAAAAATGTGGAAGAGGGGTGTGTGACAAGGCTGCCTTTAGGCCGTGGGTGCGACCTGGAAAGCTACCTGTCCGCGAACTGGAGTGAAACCATCACGGAAGGCACGTTTTTACATCCCCTCGCTGACTGTCCCGTTTTGGCTCCCTCCCTCCGTGCACTCATCCAGTACCAACACGCCAACAACTTTTTTAAGCCAAAATAATCCCACGGTTGACGTAATCAACAGTCGCCCCGTGGTGATCTGTAGGTCTGAGGGTTCTCTGGCCACTTGGGCGATCGAGAAATTCTAGAAGCTGCCTGTGGGCATAATGAGAAGAGCATGGATTTTGAAACGAGATAAAATTGATGGACATCTTGGCAGGTGACTCAAGGCAGGTCCTCACCAACAGGCTGGCGAGGTAACGTCTGTGAAGGCTCTTAGCTCGTGGAGGCAGTGAATAAATCATTACTAAATACGTTGCAGAATAAATCAGGAGATGGACCGCATGACTTCTGAGGACCCTCCCCTGTGTGAAAGCCAATGACTTAGGGCTCCTTTCGTGGGGACTTGTTTAGGGTAGATGGCAGCGACCGCTCTGAGCAGCGCCATCCTCACACCTTTTCGAGCCTGGTGTCTGATACGCTGTGATTCATGGCCACCTGTGTGTGCTCTAGAATGCAGGTGCCCTGAGTCCTCTGCGCTTCCCCGGCGCGCGCCCAGCAGCTCGTTTTGCTGCTTCAGTGCCGTCAGGGCGAGGGCTTGGACATGACACTGTCATGAATCAACATGTTACAGATACGCCCCGTGACGGCTCTTCTGAGCATTCTCCGATCTTGCTCCCTTGATGTATCCCCTCCGAACTGAAAGGAATTGCAATTTTCCCCTAAAGGCGGCCAGGTAGCAAAAAAAAAAGTTTTGAGAAACTTCGTAAGTTTCGGGATGTGTAGCGATCTGATTTTTTTTTTTTTTAACATCAACATTGGATGTATGTTCGTCGTCAGCTCCACGGAGTTCGTTCTCATAAGCGTTGTTCATAGTTAATTCAGCCTGATCTCTGTCTGTCCAGGTATACTCCCACCTCCCAGCTTCGCACACAAGAAGACGCGAAAGAATGGTTGCGGTCCCACTCTGCAGGGGGCCTGCAGGACACCGCCGCCAATTCCCCCTTTTCCTCGGGCTCCAGCGTCACATCTCCCTCCGGAACAAGATTCAACTTTTCTCAGCTTGGTGAGTAGCTGTGCCCGTCATCTCCCTAGGGCACAGAGTAGCTCGTATCTGAAAGAGGCATGTCGGTCATAGACATGGGGTCCCATCACTCTCGGATCTGATCAGGCCCCCGCAGTGAAGTTTGATTGCAGGAGGTTGGTAGCAGAAGGACTAAAGGAAGTGGAATGTTTCTGGTACTCTAATCACTAATTTTCTTTCCGTAGTTGAGAAAATTGTACCCTATTTCTGAGACTGAAGAAGTGGGTTTTATAGCATGTCCCATGTGTGGCCATCCTCACTGCTTTATTAAGCTAGAGATAAGACTCTGGTTTTGATTGAACACGTATTCTTGGAAGAGCCTGTTACTGACATAACGCTTTGGCCGGTGGGGAAAGGGAAAGAATTTGTGACAGGGTCCCAGTGGATTCTTTTTTTAGAGCGACAAACACACCCAGACAGACTCATAAATAGGGTAAAGGAGAGCAATCCCAAGCTGTATAGGAAACCATGTAGAAACAGTCTATTTACAGCTGGAATTACAGGAGAAGGTGGCAGGATGGGAGCTGGGCCTTGGAAGACTGATAAGGGGGGTGGGGGGAGGATTTCTAGAGAAGCTGTCTTTCCTGAATATTGTGAATAATAAACTCAGTCTTAACGGCAGGTGTGGCTTGTAATCAAGTATGACTTAACTCTTCATTTTCAGCTAGCTAAAGGGATGCTTCAGAAGTATGGTACATAACTAAACTGATAGGATTTTGATAAGAAAGCTGGTTTCGGCCCAGGTAAATGTGCCCTCTCTTTAGGCACCGTGAGTAGTGTTCCCACCCGAGGCAGTGAGCCCCGTGTTCGTGTTGTTCTTTCCCAGCCGTAACTCTCGGAGGCAGGAGTGTCTTGTCACGCACAAATGCTTCCCATCTGATCAAAAGCCCGGTGGGACTATTTTGGGCTTTTGGCTTTAGAGGGAATTGTTCCAGATGAGCCCAGGGAGTAATTAGCTCATGCCTGGAAGGTGACACCGGCTAGTCTGAACGTGCCAAGTTGGAAAGCAGAGGCCCTGAGCCTTGCTTTGGGACTGACCCACCCCCCCCCCCTTATTTTTAGCTCTCCGTGTGTAACTCAAATGCTGATGTGACTACCTTTTAGAAAACAGACAAGAGGGAGAAGTTGGCAGGGGCGGACATGGCTGATGCTAAGCAGTTTCCTCTGCACCCCCACCCAGGGCTTGAACAGAGACATGACTTTCCAACCTTTTGATTCCATTCCTTTCGTTCCAGCGAGTCCCACCACTGTCACCCAGATGAGCTTGTCCAACCCAACCATGCTGAGGACCCACAGCCTTTCCAACGCCGACGGGCAGTACGACCCGTACACCGACAGCCGCTTCCGCAATAGCTCCATGTCCCTGGATGAGAAGAGCAGAACCATGAGCCGCTCGGGCTCATTCCGGGATGGCTTTGAGGAAGGTAAGCAAGGAGACTGGCCGTCTCCCAGGCTGGGGGGTGTAGCTAATGCTTCTCTGTGCCAAGTTCACTTTACGGACCCGAGAGTCCACCTGTAGGGGCTTCCAGCTCTCCCACTTACTCTGGGGGTCCGGCTGGAGAACTGAATGGTAGGGTCTGCCTCTGAGTTAGCCTCTCGGGACTCTAGGGAAGCGGCTGCTGGAAAAGCACCGATGAGCCTGAGAGCTGGCAGAGCTCTGCTCTGGGCTCCTCTTCCTTGGACGTGGGCCATGGCTGCTTGGCACGCGCCCCATCCCGAGGTCCAGCCGCTGGCTCGCCACCTCGCAGCAAGGTCCTGGGGAGTTCACGCCCCTGCGCGACGCACCCGCAAGGCTTCGGGGGGCTCCCGGCGGCCACACCCCTGCTGCGCTCCAGAATGTTCTGCTGCTTTTCTCAGGCATCAGGTTGTCGAGTTTCTGGCATTCAGTGATGCCCTTTTCCTTCTTTGCTGGCTAATGGGACTATTTTGGGTTAGATTTTTCTGTTCTGTTCATTTTCATCAGAATTTGGGGGATTAAAAAATACTGTGGGCAACTTTGCCCACCACCTTCCTAAGGCGGTTCATGTCTCTTTCCTGTCATCCCTCAGGATGTGAGCTAGGGGAGCAGCAGTCAAAACACTGTAGGGACATCACCCACTCCCCCAAAGCTTCCCAAAGGTGGGCTGATGGGACATTAGAGGCAGAACTCATTGACTCATGAATCGTTAAGAATGTGTAGTAAGACTACCAGGGTTTGAATTCCAGTGTCACTGTTGACTAGGTATATGATCTTGGGCAATTACCGTACCTCTCTTCGCCTCTGTTTTTTCACTGATAAAATGGGAGTAGCGATGGTACTCAGCTCGCGGAATTGTGAGAATAAATGCGATAACATATATGCAGATGTTAACCCATAACGTCATTGCACGTCACAGCCTGTAGGCTCAGCTCTAGCATTAGTGTCCTGGCAGCCGGAAGCCCCAGCCGAGGGTGGGGACTCATGGAGCCGATGGAGGCCGGGCTGAGGGCTGTCTCTCTAGCTGCTTTTTGGTGTTTGCCAGCGACAGAACACAAGAGGGAGGGGAGTCGTAGGTACTTCCCTCTGCTTGCAGTTCCTGTGGGAGTGGGGACGTATGCCCAGCATCCTCTTGGTAGGAGAGGACAAACAGACCTGTGATGGTTTTTGGAAATCCCTAAACAGGTCAAGAGGGGGAGAAATGCAGGATATAGACTTCTTCTTTGCGCAGTGTCGTTTTTTACAAAAATTTTTGAGAGTTTAGTTATGGAGCAGTTGCCCCCTATTAATCTTTTTAGTGACTGAATTCTCTCCACCCTCATTTGTGTATCGTTTGCATCCGGTGACGTTCAGAGAGCAGGTGCCAGTCTGTACATCCGTATACGGGAACCTGCTGGGACAGAGGATCAAGGAGGGGGGAGCCCGGGAGACTGAGAGCGTCACTGGATTTGAGAGCTAGAGACGAGCGCTGTGACCACTCAGAGCAGTGATGCCGGAGGATGTGTTGGCCCCAAGGTGAAGGCGGAGGCCGTTGGTCTTGCACGTCTGTCCTAGTCAGCGTGCTGGCCAGCCCTCCTGATGGCGACCCGCCTGGGGAGTGTGTCCTGCGCCGTATTCCTCTTCCCTGCCTTGTGTGTACCTGAGTGAACCATCTGCAGGACTGAAACTTCTCCAGACGGGCACACTTCACCCCATAAAGGTCCAGGGCCATTACAGCATCCTCATCAGATAGCTTTTCTTTATTCCACCTGGAATCAAGCCATCAGGCAGCACAACTGTGGAATATCTGGATATTGGAGTGGCATCGATAGCGAGTGCTTGCCCACGCGCAGTGTCTAGACTTGTGTAAAACGCATGATTCATGGTGGCAGGGAACGAACACAGAGGTACAGATCAAGTTTGCAGGGAAGCGGTGGGGATGGCTGTGTATCTACTGTAAACTCGCAACATTTTCATCTTTTGGGAAATTTGGCATCAGATCGATTTTATCTCTTTAAGGTTATTACAAAAACAAAATAAGAACTTGTGCAATTAGATGGGTTTTTTGTTTTATTTTTACTTTTATAGCTCTTTTAAAATTTTATTTTTAATTGCGGTTGACATTCAATAGTATATTGGTTTCAGGTATACAGTATAGGGGTTAGACATTTATATGAGTTAAAAAGTGATCCCCCCCGTTACAATATTATTGACTGTATTCCCTATGCTGTGTGTCACACCCCCGTGACTGTTGAAACTGCCGGTGTGTGCATCTCAATCCCTTCCCCTCTCCACCCAGCCCCCCACTCCCCTTTTACCTGGCAGCCATCAGTCTGCTCTCTGTGTCTACAAGGGGTTTTTCTGTTTTGTTTACTCATTTATTTTATTTCTTAGATTCCCACCTAAGTGCAATTACGTGTTTTTAATTCCACTGGGTAGAGACTTTTATCCCTCTCTTGAAATTTTTTTAACTTTTTTTTTCTTTATTGACTTTAGAGAGAGAAGAAGGGAGAGGAGAGAGAGAGAGAGAAACATCGATGAGGGAGAACATCGATTGGCCGCCTCCTGCATGCCCCGCACTGGGGATTTGGCCCACAATCTGGGCAGGTGCCCTGACTGGGAATCGAACTGGCGACCTTTTGATGCATGGGTTGATGCTCAACCACTGAGCCAGACCGGCCAGGCCTCTTTCATTTTGAAGGAAGTGGGTATCAGAACCATGTAGATTAGATATAGGCATGGCCCACATACAACCTTTCAAAGTTCTTTCAGGTAAATTCATTCCCATCAGATGCATTGTGCGATTTTAAAGTCAACTTTATTTTTTATTTATTTATGTTTTTGAGAGTACGTGCCCTTAGCGGGAACCAAACCTGGGTCTCTCTGGTGCGCGGGCTGACGCTCTAACCGCTGAGCCAGACCGGCAAGGGCTAAAGTCAGCTTTAACAGAATACATTGAGGGAGATGCTTGAGGCGTTTTTAAAATGGATGTCTGGAGTGAACAACTCGTCCAGTACCCATCGTCCCTAAGAGTGCGTGCAGTCTCCGCGTTCTGGCTGGCATCCACGCAGCAGAGCGGCTTTCCGTGCAGAAATCTCGCACTGCCGCTCCCTGGTGTGTCTCACCCTGAGTTGCAGTTCAAACCCTGCCACCTTCGTTGTTAGCAATGAGACTTTGGTAAGGGACTGGACCCTGCTCGGTTCCTCCTCACTAACGTGTGGAAAATACCTGGACCTGCTTCAGAGGATTGAGGTGAAGGTAAGGTGAGATAAATCCTGGAAAGCACGTAGCAAAATGCCTCTGAAAAGGGCTGATAGTAAGTACTCAATCAGTGGTAGCTATTGTTAGAATTCTCATGTTTCATTTATTCTTCTCCCCAAAGGCCATGTCATCCCCATTTTGTTTATGACAAAATTGAGACAAGAAGTGACCTGAGGACTTTGCAGCCAGGACCAGATCCTAAACTCTTGATTCGAGTCCTCTGTTTTTCTGGTCCATTCTGCCTTGACGTTGGGCTCTGCCTTGGTCACAGCTGGGCTTTCCTGCCTGTCTGAGGTGAACTGTGACCCTTCACCGTCTTCTCTGTTTTCAGGTAGACTTCCTGGCTGGTTGAATCTGTTAGCCATCCGAACTGCAGCTCATTCTCACTGGCTCCGTCGGCAGACCCAGTGGCCAAGTGAGAGCTAGAGCACCATGCCTCCATTCACGTTCTTCCTCTGCTCCTGACCACCTGTGTGTGCTTGGCCACATCGCTTAACCTCTCTGGGCTTTCATTTACTCCTTTGTGAATTGAGGGTAGAAACTCCTGCCCTGTCTGGGCATAGTACCTAAAATTCTCTGTGATGATGAGAATCACTCTAAACAATAGCACAAATGAGATAGTGCTTTGATGAGTAGGAAGCTGGATATGTATGTGAGAGGCCCCAGTGGGATGTCCAGCGCTTGTTGGTTTGTTGGCTGGAGTATGCCCAGTTGGTTTCATCTGTCTAGTGACTTCCCCCTACCTGAAGCATCTTCTCAAACATTGGTTCTGGCTTATGCCTATCTGTAGATTCAACAAGAGGCTGGAAACCATTCTGAAATATACCAAAGGGCTTTACACACACACACACAAAAAAACCCAGAAACCAGTAAACCAGGTCACTCAAGGGCAGAGCAAGCAGATCCTGCTCCTGGATGCTGTGTGGCCCGGAGCAGGCAGGTCATTACCTCTCCGGGTTTCAGGTTGCGCAACGGCAGAGATGGCCTCGCTGTCCTCCGAGGGTCCTTGTAACTTTCAGACGTGGGCTGCGCAGGTATAGGGAGGACACGCATGGCCTGCTTGGTCTGTTTCGGCTTTGTTACTCTCACATGGCTTTTGTTGTCCAGAGTATCCCAGCCACACCCCCAGGCTCTGGCTTGGCTCAGTTCCCTCGAGGGAGGGCCAGCTGCAGTGGTTCAGGGGAGCCACATGCGGTTTGGGGTTGACTCTGAGAATCAAGAAATCTTTCTTCGGACCACAGCCTTGCTGTGGCTACTGAGCAGGTGAGAGGAGTCCATTGCGGAGGGAAATCAGTACCTCCACCTGAACCCTGCCAGAGGCGCTGTCTACCTGGAGCCCCAGCTTACCCTGAGGTGTGGCCGAAGGCAGTGTCAGTGAGTCTGTGCGGTGGAGGAATAGAAGAGGAAAACGTCACATGTTCCAGCAGCCACGGGCCACACAGCAGCCCTGGGCAGGCGTCTGGAGGGGCAGTGTGACTGCACGTGTGATTGAGGGGTTATGTTACCCACATTTCTGCCCCCAGCTTGGCCTCCAGTAGAATCTCCCAATGGCTGCTTGTGTCATGGGGCTGAAGTAGGTTACCCCTTTGGGACATTAGGTCACCAGGTTGGGACACGAGAAGCCTCTGTTAATGTGTGGGCATATTAACGCTGAAAGCCATTATTGGCCGTTAACACCTTAAACCGATTTTTTATGGGGTATGAGTCAGACGCGTCACAGCTGAAGGAAGATAGAGGCAGAGATCTAGAACTCTAAGGGAGGTGGATGTGAGTGGTGGCGTGGGCCAGCCTCAGCGTAACAGCCACCTGCTGAGAGAGAAGAGGGCTGGTAGGGCAAGCTAAGAGCCATGTGGGTTCAGAGGCAGAAAGCCCATCCAGGGGGCGGCCAGGGCAGTAAGGAAAGGCTTCGGAAGGTGAGTGCACTGATCCTGAAGGTTTGGACAGACGGAAACAGATACATGCTGGACAAAGGGAACCGTCCGGGCAGAGACCGAGGAGGCAGAGCGCTGTCCAGGGCCTGCTTGGGAGCCAAGGGCAGGATTCACAGTGTTCAGAACCGCTGACAGGAGGCACCTGCGTGGCACACTGAGCTGCTCTCAGGGAGCTGTGGGCGGGTGGCTTCTGCTGACTGCTGATCGAGTGGAGTTCATTCCTTGGGTGGTAAGTGGAAGCCATGGAGCACACGTGGAGAGTCACGCCCGCGCCTCCGCTCTCAGACCAGAGCTGACGGCGCGGTGTGGGAGTCGAGGCATTCCACGCGGTCAGGAAAGCTTTGCCCAGCTGAAAGGTCTGTGATGTCTGCAAAAGCGTATTTCTCTCTTTCAGACAAGTTGTCGAGAGAGTACCCAGAAAATGTCATGAAAGAATCTGGCTCCCTGCAGGAGAAGTCAGCCAGAATACCTTGTCCCTAGAAAAGACCGCCTTTAAAATGTCATGAAAGCAATTCATAAAATGTCTCCCCTTGGCTGAGGGCAGGAAGCTAAGAGGGTACAAGGATGGTCCAAGTCAAAAAGGACCAGTGAGAAACAAAAAAGAGGACACCACGTGCCCCTTTGTTGACGTGATAGAAATCGAATGAAGAATCTATATTTCGCTGGATGTTTTCTAAACAAATGTTTGTAAACAAAGGTTCATTCATCTAGAATGAATTGACTATGACCAATAGCCTCCTGTGTTCAAAATCATCAGCTCATCTTTTGCATATACAAGTGACAGATGGTGGCAGGGTATAAAATATACAAGCATCACAATCTCCACCCTAAATGAATACATTAGAAAAAAGAAAGGAATACAGTATGCCGGAATGGTAACAGGTTGCCCCTGGGTGATAGAATTATGAATTGCGCAGTTTATGGTAGTGAATATGCTTTTTAACACTTTTCTGACCTTGAAAATTTTTATTAAGTGATCATGTATTATTTTGGTAGTCGGGGGGGGGGGGGAAGTGTTTAGAAGGTTATACGAAAAGAAATGTGGTAACAGAAAGCTGACTGACCCCCTTAACACGTTATTCCTTACTTGATGCTGACCTATGGCCAAACCAGGAGAGGCTGGGTCGAGGTGAGACCAAGGTGCTCTGAGGCTGGTGGTGCTCTGTGATGCTGAGTTTCTCCTTCCCTCCCCCCTGTGCTGGCTCCATAGCAGCCAGCCATGTAATTCACCTTTTCTTGTCTTGTCTCTTCTTTTTTAAATAGTTCATGGATCCTCGCTGTCCTTGGTTTCTAGCACATCGTCGATTTATTCAACAGTGAGTATGAATCAATGCTCTGTAGCTATGATCATATCTATGAGCTGGGGTTCCTTTATCAAATGTGTCAAGAATAAAATATCAGCGTTTTTCCTGGAGAGAATATTTCCATTATAAGGGGACCAGTTAATTAGGGAACAAGATTTGAAATTCACAAACAGCTATTGATTATAATGTACCAACCCATAAATCAGGAACTGGCTGCTTTGTCAGGGGCCTTGTGCTGTGGCTGATAATGAGTACGAATGTGTGAGAAGCCTTGGCTGCCTGCTGGCAGAATTTGAAAAGAACGGCCCTGAACAACTTATTAATCTGTCTGCCTCAGTTTCTTTTTTTTTTTTTTAATCCTTACCCGAGGATATTTTTCCACTTGTCTTCAGATAAAGTGTAAGTGAGGGAGGGAGGGAAGGAGGGAGAGAGAGAGAGAGAGAGAGAGAGAGAGAGAGAGAGAGAGAAACATCGATGTGAGAGAGAGACATCGATTGGTTGCCTCCAGCACGACCCCAATTAGTGACGGGGACCGAACACAACCTAGGTACGTGCCCTTGACCAGAATCGAACCCATGACTCTTTGGTCCACGGTGTGACGCTCTAACCGCTGAGCCAGACTGGCCAGGGCTGCCTCAGTCTCTTTATCTGCAAAATGGAGAGGATAGTTGTCCCGACATTGTGGAGTTGTAGTGAGGATTAAATGTTCTGAAGATGACATTTTGCGACAATATAAATTCCTTAAGGACGAGGATTTGTTTTTTCTGTTTTTATTCCTAGTGCCTAACAGGTGTTCAAAAGATAGGTTTGCATAAATTAAGAAAATGCATGTCGAGTAATGAAGACAGTGCACACAGCACACAGTAAGCACTCATAAATGTTCACTATCATCAAAGAGTTTTCGTGAACAAAAGCCAAATGTGGAAAATGGTACTGGGTCGGCTCAGTGGTGCTTACTTTCTATAGCTATGTGCATAAATATCTGGGAATTCCCATGGGAAAAAATATTTTATTAACTGAGAATGGAAAATTCTTTAGCCCTTAATTCTGTGGAGGACAATTTTTTTAAAATAATTTTTTAAAATAATTCAGTTGTTGGTAATGCTAGTTTTCTGGACTGCATAGCAGGTTATATATAGATGTAGATGCAGATGCAGATGCAGATGTAGATGTAGATGTAGACAGACAGACAGACAGACAGACAGATAGATAGATAGATAGATAGATAAATAGATAGATAGATAGATAGATATCCTCTTGTAAGTAAAGGGCCATCCCAGAATCAAATTAAAGGGACCACAGCCCGACTGTTCATTCTTAGGCCTATGGCAAGCAAAGACTTCCATGACTATTGATATGGTTTGATTCGAAGGACCTAGAAATGCTCTCTTCTGCTCCTACCCACCTCATTTTAAAGGCTTTATAAATAGCAACCTTGGGAAGGGGTCATCTAAGCCACCATGTACTCAGAAGGCAGAGAGAGGGCCTTCTAACTGGCAGGTAGTGCATGCACTAAGTCTTCGTTCTACAATGGAACTCTGAGATCAGTACCAGAGATAGTACCTTCAAACCTAGGTTCACTTCTTCAACAGTATTACTGGCACTAAATATATGCCAGGCTCTGGGCTAAGCCCTGAGGATCTAGTTTATATGTGTAGGGTGGAGGCTGCTGAAAGAGGAAGCCAGGGGCACCGGAGGGCACAAAGGGACATAGGATGTGGGATTCTAGTTTCACAGAGTTGGTTCCCAAGCCCCATTTTTTCTCAGTGGAGTTCCCAGGGTTTCCTGTTAGCACAGAGGGTGGGCCCTTCTCAGCAGAGTGAAAACTGGGCGGCTGGCCTGTGTCCGCCAGCCTTGGAGGGAAAGAGCCTGAGCTTCTCCACCTGTGAGAGTCACATGCAGGAAACTGTCACCTGCCATTTCCAGCCATGTGCCCTCGTGCCAGCCACTAGAAGTTCTTGCAGTCAAAGGTGTCTCTTCCAGTAGCTCTCGTCCTAGGTACACATGAAGCTGGTGTTTTCATTACATTAGAATGGTCCTTTCTGAGTTGATATAAATTCACACATTACCAAAGACCTAATAGTAATTTTCATTCTTCTGGATAGCAGGAGACCTGAGGTCTAATCTTAGTGTTTCTCACTGTATGACTTTGGACAAGGCACGTCCTCATTCTGGGTGTCTCTCAGTTGCCCTTGGTGTTAGAGAGCTAGGCAAGGTGGTCTCTGAGGTCCCCACAACCTCTGCCATGCCACCAGTCATGGAGTCAAAGGTTCCCGTTTACTGTTCTTTGCATGTGTCCTCTCTGAGAATATAGGTTACTTTTGCAGACTTAAAAACAAAATCATCTAACAATTGGATGTTTTCATGCCAGACTAGTCTGCTAATTCCAAGGAAACCTGCAAGTCTGGCTAGACTCTGCAACTAGCAAGTACTGATGTGTGGTCCCTCATCTATTATTAGCCACTTGGCAATGATGCAATTCTGAACCAAATGCTCAGGCGCCTTTGTAAATGTTAAGGTGAACAAGCTCTTATTTGTTGTCTACAAAGAGGTCTTTGGAGTCTCTGAAGTTGTCACCAACCCAGACCAAAGAGTCTGTTTAATAGCTGAGTGTTTTATAGGCTCTTATTGAATGATAATAGGTTTTTTTCCCATGAAATCTCTATAATTCTTGGATATTCAAGAATGCCCATTCTGGCTGAAATGTGCCTGTAATTTTAATCACAAAGGAAGGCAAGAAAATGCAAAATGATGCTAAACAACTGTCATGGAGAAGTCATGGCCAACCCATGGAATAGAGAAGATGTAAGAGGTCACATTTGGCATCAGCCTTGCTTTCTTGGCTGGTCAGGGAGCAGCAGTTGAGTTCCATGGGGAGCTGCTAAAGGGAGGGGGTGTACGGCTTCCCATGGACTTCCCAGGTGGGCAGAAGAGCAGCGGCAGCTGGAGACAAGATACAAAACACATGATTTCTCCAGGCTGCTGTTGAGAACAGAGGCCCCTCCCCATAGACAGGTGGGCACAGTGACGGTGGCAGAGGCCTGGAAGGAGTGTTAGGCCTGTTGATAGAAGTGTTTAGAAGGAGCACTGGACCTGTATGGATGGTTCAGCCTGCTAACTGGCCTCCGCTAGCCTCCCAGATGTTAGATAGCACTGACATTCTCACCATTAACTTTTCCCCTTTGGATGAGACTCAAAAGATGGGGCCTTATTTCTGGAAAGCTTCCATGAGAATGTAGCTGTAGTAAAAGCAGGAGAATGTGCTGGTTAAGATCAGAGGCTCTGGAGCCAGAGAACCTTGGATGCAATCCCAGCTCTCCCACTTACCAGCTGTGGCCACAGGTAGGTTACTCTACCTCTCTGTGCCTCATTTTCCTCATCTGCAACAGAAGGTGATAGTATTCGTGCCTACTCCAAGGGTTGCCGTGAGGATTAAATGAGGATTGACTATGAAGTGCTTGGAACAGTTGCTGGCATGTGGCACTATTCAATAAATGCTGGTTATTATTACCAGAATGTAGGTGACATGAGGTGAGGGACTTGGTTATGTTCACAGCTGTATCTAGGTTCTTAAACAGTGCCTGGCACATATAGGAAATCGATAAATATTCAATAGGTAGGGATGGATGGATGGACGGACAGATAGACAAAGAGGAGGGATGAATATCTGAGAGGAAAGAGTGGACCCTGAGGACATCTCCAAACCTCCTGAAAGTGTTTCTTAGATGAGATTGTCCAGCTGTGTGGCGTAGGCAAGTTACCTGACCTTTCTGAGCCTCAGGGAATACAGACTAACCTACTTTTCGGAGTTACTGCAAGGATTGGATGATTTGGTGCCAGTGTACCTTAAAATGAGTTGCTGTTGGTAGGAGCCCCTGGAGGGCGGGGCCCTTGGGCAGGTCAGCAGTGAGGGCCGTGGGAGCAGGAGTGAAGGGAGATCAGATGGAACCAGCCCCAGCTGAGGGGCGTGGGGTCTTCGGGGTCTAATGAATCCTACCCATTTGTACCCTGAATAGAGAAGTAGACACCAGAGTCAGATGCTGGTTTTGAAAAATAATGGGTTTATCACTAATAACTTTGGATTAGGACATACTGGGAGGACCCAAGGACAAAACAGAGTCCTCACTGATTTTCACTCACCTACCTGGCTTCTAAGTCACTGCTCCACCCCGGGGAAGTGCGAGTGGTGGGTGGTGAGTCGGGCAGGAACGCTTCCAGCATTTCCAGGAAGGGGCCGGGGTGTCTTCTTTTATGGGCCCCTTGGGAACCCAAGGAGAGGGAAAGAAATGTTCCCCCAGCAGCGGGTTCCCCCTGCAGGAGGGAGGACAGAGTTTGCTGGCAGATCACTGTGTCACCACAGACATGGCCCCAGCATGGAAGGCTCTGCCAGCACGGGGACCGACAGGCTGCACCTTTGCTTCCCAGGGTCATAGGTAATGGGGGGAACTTGCGGTGGGGCAGCAGGAAGGTGAAGATCACGTTTATCCTCATACTCTGGGATGTCAACAGGCTGGCTTACTGGGGCTCCCAGCCTCCCTTATTCTGGGGGCCTTTGTGTCCCACTGCAGTGCCAGGGAGAAGAGCAGGAGGATAAAGTGCGGCGGAATTAACTTATGAGCAGTCCTCCTTGCCCCCAGGTAGGGTTTGCCTGGTAAAATACAGAACACCCAGTTAAACTGGAAATTCAGATAAACAACAACATTACATGGGACATACTTTTAAACTAAAAATAATAATATTAATCATCATCATCTAATTTAACTGGTTGTTCTATATTTTTATTTGCTAAATCTGGCAATCCTGCCTGGATCATCCCCTGCTCCTCACACCCTGTCCTGAGCCGTGGACCCTGTCACCACCTCCACATGGGACAGGGGCTCCTCACAACCAAAGTGGTTGGAGTGTTCTAATTCTTCCCAATGTCTTGAAATAATGTGCTGTTTGGGGCCTTTTCAGTTGATCAAATTAATTTGAGCCAGTTTATCCAGAAAAATGCACCAGGAAAAAAACTAGTAGATCTTCCAGACTGTTAGGATCCAAAGGCGGTGTCCCCGCAGGCTGGGGCGCGCTGCCCTCCGCTCCGCAGCTCCCCTAATCTGCTTGTGTTTCCTTTCCAGCCGGAAGAGAAGTGCCAGTCAGAGGTAAGGAACGCTTTGCTGGTTGGGTTTCCACTTCCACCCTCCGCAGTTAGTTGACCCAGCTCAACCTGGAGATGGACTCCCCAAGCAAGTAACTGTGTCCCTTGTCACCTTTAGATTCGCAAACTGCGGCGGGAGCTGGATGCCTCCCAGGAAAAGGTGTCAGCTTTGACCACCCAGCTGACAGCAAATGTGAGTACAGACGCAGGAGGGGCGGCGGGCACCGCTCCCGTCTGAGCCCTGCCTGGGCCTCCTGCCCAGAGCAGCAGGGAAGCAGGGCTGTGTAATAAACAGGACACAGGCTTTAGCCAGGGGTGTGACACTCCCAGGCTCTGTGCTTTGGGCAAATTCTTTAACCTCTGAGCTTGTACTGGTCCTCAGCAGGATGGGCGATGATAATACCTCTCGGGGTTGTCCTGTGGTCAGTACTTGGAATATATTAAGTGCTCAGAAATGTTCATTTCCATTCCCTTCCTCTTTCTGAAAATTCTCATCCTAGGAGGAAAAGGGGGGGGGGGTGGCATCTAAGCTTCCACAATAAATAGCTGACTGCTCTGTAATTATAATATACACAATTACGTGTTCAGGGGGCACTGCCAACCGGCATTCAATTCAGCAATTGTTTAAGTGCCAACTGTGCCCCAGGCACTGTGGGTTCAACAGCAAAGCAAGCAAGTCACTGTCATCTTAGTGTTCTTTGTCTGATACAGCAGAGACAAAACAGTTTTGCTATGATAACTGCTACGATAGAGATAAAGGCAAAAGGTTTGGGAATATGTAGGAGAAGCACCAACTCAGTCTCGGTGGGGTAGGAGGAGGTCAGGAGAGGCTTCCCGGAGGAGGTGACATCTGATGGACACTGTCTAGGGGAGGGTGCATGAGAAAAGAGGCAGGGTGGAGGGGAGAAGGAAGGAGGCATGGATGAAAGGCAGTGGTCAGGGCACGTCATAGAGGCTCTCAGCTGTTAGGTGGGAATTTTGGGCTTCATTCTGAAGTTAGTGGAGCCTTCTCAGTGAGTTTTAAGCAGAGCTGCAAGGTGGTCAGGTTTGCTGTTAGGAAGCTTCCCTGACTGTCATGCGGTTATAGAATCAGAGGGGTTGGAGACAGAGATCTCCCACCCCATCAGACCAGTGCCAAGGACTCCTGCTGCAGGACTGAAGCTCAGAAGGCAGAGCCTGAGGTTTGGAAGGTGCTAAGATGCCTCCAGGGCCAGGCTTCCTACCCAGGAGTGTACAGCCCAGCCAGAGTCCGCAAATACACGTGTGCACGCCAGTCAGAAAGCAACCTGCGTGACCCCATAGCATGCTAAAGCAAAAGGTTGTCTCTCTTGGACCAAGAAGCTGAGTCAGTACTCCGAATTAATATTTACCTGGAGTTTTTGCGCAGGTAATTTCTGGCTTGAGCCTGAGTCTACCAAGGAAACCATTTCTCTTTCGAGTCTGCCCTTCATGAAAAGGGAGAGAGAAACATCTATGTGAGATCAGTCGGCCCTTGATTGCAAACTCAGTGCTCCGTGGCTGCTGTCATGTGTAGTCGTTTTTCTGTGTTCTCTCACATTTCTAGAAGCCTTAGATTTTTTTGTCCGAAACCCCAACATGCTAGGCCACTGTGTGTTTCGTGATCCTTCTTTATTTTCTTTACCTCGCTCACCGTCAGTAACGCGATGAGAGAACATAGTTGATGTGAGATCTGAATGTTGATGCTTAGATCCTATTCAGAAAAACAGCAGAGGTCTTTTTCTGAGGGTGGACTCTTTACCTGGGTCACCATTTGAATCCAGAACCGACCCCAGACCCAGGAAGCCAGGATCTCCTGGGTATAATCCAAATAAATGAGATTTGACAGAAACTCCCCTCCTAAGTTTGGAACTGCTCCCCTAGATAAGAATTACAGCTGTCAATTGTTGCCCCCTATTCATCAAAAAATAGTAACTTACTTAGAATGGACTTGGGTTCATTCTTCCAACGACCCCGTGCTCCGCGGGACTTTACGCCGGGCCATTGGGAGCCAGCTGTCTGCCAGGAGAGTCCTGAGATCCCTAACTACACTGTGATTCTAAAAGTGTGTGTCGCTTCTCCCAAAAGCCACTGGATCCAGTGTTGTTTTAAAGTAAATATTTAGTCTTACACACACCACAGCAGCGCGAACGTGTTTTATTGTCTGCCGTCTCTCTCACGGGCCAAGCTGTGTTTGTGCTTCTAGGACAGGCTACTCAAAGCCACCTTCTCTGGGTGTTTTTCTACCACTTGTGTTTGTTTTCCCTGGAATGTGAGGGTGGTGCTGGATGAGAAGGCTGTTGTGTGGCTCCGACCCAGGCTCGCAACAGCCTCGGCCCGTTCTCATGGTTGCGTTCAGGACACAGAGCCCGTCCTTTCGTCACCAGCAAAATACAGCCCATTGGTCCTTCAGCGCAAATGCGGTTTCTTCTTTAGCTTTGCAAAAACACTTTCTCGCTAGCAGTCTCCACAGGATCAGATTCGTTTTTCACTGAATAAAAAATATGAATGCCCATGAATAGACTCATGGGTGGCGAGCAAAGATTTGAAATAAATGGAAATGCAGTCCTCTACGTTTGACCTTGTCATGCCTTTGAAATGCAAGGATAGCAGTCATTCCTTTTCACCTCCACGTCCTGGCCCGCTTCCTTCATTCACTATGTGACTGTCTTAATTAAACTGGCTTTGGTTTTGCCACATTCTCCAGGGCAAACTAAAGTATATCTCTCTATTTTAAAATGCAAAGGCATTTTGTTGATTTCTAAGAGGGTGAGAGTGTGCAATCAGAAAGAAACTGGCTAGTCCACTTAACATTTCTATGACAAGTAGCCCTACTCCCTAGGGCTGCTGGAAAAAAGACTCAGCGTTGATCTCAGAGATGATCTTATCCTCAACTGTTCCCGTTTGATGAGATCTAGTGACAGAGGCCTCTGACTCACTGCTCAGACCTCTCCTCCCTAAAGTGCAGTGTCCACTGGCCCTCCTCACAGCCCAGGGCAATGACTCCTCCCCCACCCAGTCGTTGTCCAGCTTTTACTCTTCACTGTGTGCATCACCCGTCTTCCAGAACTTTCCCAACATGATCACGTCTGAACTTCTCCCAAGACTCTCAAGTGCCCTGCTGGTCCTTCTCATTCTTCTAGAGTCCTCTGTGTATCTACCCACCCCTCTCCGAAAATCCTTTCTTGATCTCCCTACTCCTATGTTCTGATAGTATTTGTTGTTGTTGTTTTGTTTTTGTTCATCCTCACCCGAGGATATTTTTCCATTGATTTTTAGATAGAGTGGAGGGAGAGAGGTAGAGAGGAGAGAGGAACATTGATGTGAGAGAGACACATCGATTGATTGCCTCCCGCATGACCCTGACCAGGGCTGGGGATTGAACCTGCAACCCAGGTACGTGCCCCTGACTGAAATCAAACCCGCAGCCCCTTGGTCAGCAGGCCGATGCTCCAGCCACTGAGCCAAACCAGCCAGAGCCTGATAGTATCTTTTGTCCCTTTCTCATTTCCAGACCACTTCCTTTCATACTTCCTTAACATTTTATAGACCATTTTCACCTATATTGTTTCATTTAATGGTCATAATAACCCTGGGAGGAAAATATATATTGCTCCCACTTTATGGGTGAAGAAACTGAGGCCAGTAGGCTTAGATGACTTGTCCATTCTGTATTCTTGGGTTTAACAATATTACCAGGATCCTCAGTCAGCCCATCGATATATCACCTGCTACTCTGCGGAAGAAGGAAGGAGGCTTGGTGTCGGAACACCCAGTTGCATCTTGCCCTTGAAGAGGGCTGCAGAGAAGGGGGAAGACAGGAGAACATCATATTTCTCAATTCTGAGATACACTTTTTTTCACATTTTAACATCTTTGAAAATGGGATGGATAGTTTAATTATAATTGGCAGCATTTAAAAAAAAATGTCTTAGTAATATATAAAAGAATGGTGCATCCAATGCCACATTCTAGCCAAGGTACATAGACGTGCAAGGAGCTCGGGGAATGTCACACTCCCTGGGGGAACAGAGGAGGGGGTCTCTAAGGAGGTAGCAGATGGGCCTTTCAGTGACTTTTTATTAACCAGGATTATAACAAGCAAAATATGCCAGCCATTCATTCTACACACATGCTCAGTACGAGCCTCTTCTGTGAGCTTGGTGTCTGATGAAACAGGTCGCCCTGCTGTGTCGTACAGATATGTCAATCAGCAACCACAGGAGTACATGGCTTTTTGATGCCATACCACAAAGCAGCCGTCCAGTGTGCTTTTGGGAGTCAATATGAGGGAACCAACCCAATTTGGGGCTGTCATGAAGGCAAGAGCTGAGACCTCTTGAGAAGGATATGCAAAATTAGTTAGACGGGGGGCAGCTGGGGGCAGAGCACTCTGGCGAGGGAAAGCACGTATAAAGGCCCCGAGTGGGAAGAAGCTTGAGGCCTTTGAGACATGAAAAGCTGCAGTAACTGGATCCCAAAGAGTGCTGGGCAGTGGGGCTCAAGAGGCGGAAGAATTAGACAGGGGCTACCGCACATGGCCTCTGAGGATTGCAGCCTTTAAGACCGAGCACCGTTTAGGCACGCTTCCCTTACAAGGTAATGCAATCAGGCTCTGTCTCCCCCTCCAGGCTCACCTTGTGGCAGCCTTCGAACAGAGTCTTGGAAACATGACAATCAGGCTTCAGAGTTTGACCATGACGGCTGAGCAGAAGGTAAAGCAGAAAAGACCCCCCCGCCGCCTTGGAGTTAACACCTAAAAAATCATATTCTCTTTCATTCCAGATAATTGTATAGATTTTAGTGTACTTCTGAAACCACTGGAATTGCATTGTAAAAAGCAGGCCTGTTGAGTGAAAATATGACCTCAGTGGGGAGGTGGTAACTGTGTCAGTGACAGATATCGTAGCCCCAGTCCTGCTGTTTTCGAGTGCTCATGTCCACAGGCTGAAAACGGACCCAGCCTCGTGTTTGAGACAAAGGTTTCCTGGAACTCCCCTACTCCCTGCCATCCTCTGTTGGAACTCGCACTTCAGCTGAACTCTGTACAGAGAACGGTTTTAGGAGAACCAATTTTTTTTTTTTTTCTGCCCCTCAGGATTCAGAACTGAATGAGTTAAGAAAAACCATCGAGTTGCTAAAGAAACAGAACGCAGCTGCCCAGGCTGCTATTAATGGGGTAATTAACACACCGGAGCTCAACTGCAAAGGTAAAGGAACAGACGCAGCCTTCAGACTCACGCCTGCCCCCAGGAGCCCGCCCCTGGCGAGGAGTGATGCAGCCTGCCTGCCCGAGGGTGGGGGTCCGTGTTGGTTGGAACAGGTCCTGGAAGGCAAATACTTCATCCAGTTACTTCTGCCCTCCGGGAAGAGAGCTGCTCCACCTCCTCCTCTTCTCTGATGTATCTCAAAGATAGAAGAACATTTATTTTTGTTGGCAAAGTGTCAAGTATTTCATAGCTCTTATCTTCACTAATGTTTTGATATTTACATATTGATGTGGGACAACCAGAAATGGGTTCATCTCATGTTTGTCCCGGAAAATATTTCTGAGTGAATTGCTTTATCCTTGTGTCTCTTACTTGGGGGACAGTGTGGGCATGAGGCGGAGTTACCTCCTGCAATAATGACATTAACAGTAATACTTTTAGTCATAGTGATAGCTAACATTTATGGACCACTCACTGTGTTTCAGTTACTTAATTAATGATGTCACTTTCTTTCCACAACCCTTATGAGTGTGACACTGGTCCTGTCCGCAGTGGGCTGATGGGAACACTGAGTTTCAGAGGCGAGAGTCACTTGCCGAGGTCCGAGTAGTTAGAAGCAGAGGTGGGACTAGAACCCGTCTGTCTGACTCTGAAACTGGTGCCCTTGAAAACCCGGCCGCAGGGCTGCAGACTTTATTTTGGAATCACTGACGTTTCGGTCAATGTTATTTCTGGTACCATTGTTGTTTCAGCTATCAGGTGTCCTGAAAACTTGATGATAGAGTTGACATGGGAAGGATTAGCAAGAGCTGGTCAGGCAGAGTGGAAGGGAAAGAGCATTCCAGGAAGAGGGAATAGCTCAGGGAGAGCTCTGAGATGAAATGGGCTTGGGGATGAAAGAAGGCTCACGCAGCCAGGAGGGGGCGCTACAAAGATAGGTGACTGTTGCCACATTTCAAAAAACTCATTTTAGTGCCTGCCTAAAGCTGAAGAGAGCTGGTGTTGGGGGAATTCTCTCTGAGCCTCCCTGTACTTATGTAAAGTGGAGGGATCCAGAGCATGCCCTCATTTAATCAACCAAACGGTATGGTATAGCGCCTACTTGCTCACGAACCTTAATAACAGCAGCAAGGAACGGAAGGTGACGTCTGATGGGAGACACCTAGTGGTTCTCGGGCGTGTGGATTTAGGTGGGAGGGTTATTCCTGGGACAAAGCAATGGGCTGAAGGCAGCAGCTGCTGATACCCTGCCTTGGGTCTGCAGGAAGCGGCACCTCGCAGTCTGCAGACCTCCGCATCCGCAGACAGCACTCCTCCGACAGCGTCTCCAGCATCAACAGCGCCACCAGCCACTCCAGTGTGGGCAGCAACATAGAAAGTGATTCAAAGAAAAAGAAGAGAAAGAATTGGGTGAGTGCACATCTGAAGACTCTCGTGGGTACTGACAAACAGAGCCAGTCTCAGAACCAGTGACCCCCAGATAAAGCCCAGGCTAGCTCTCACCTTCAGAACACAGACCTTTGGGAGCAGATCCAAAGGAGCCATTTGTGGATGGGTTTCTTTTAAAATCAGTAGTGTGCTCAGCCAAACACTAGGATTTACCAAACCATCACCTTGTGGTTCTTCTGTTTCATGAGACTTTGTGTGAAGTATTCATCTTTCATTTCACAATGTGTTCTTTCTTCCTCATCACATGTTGGCCAGAAAGTTCCAGGTACTAGAGCAAATTTACTCTTTTTTAAAAAAGAATTTTTTTAAATTTTAGAGAGGAATGAAAAGGGAGAGAGAGAGAAACATCTATGTGAGATCAATCGGTTGCCTCCTGCATACCTACCAACCAGGGATCGAACCTGAAATCTGGGCATGTGCCCTGACCAGGAATCGAACCCGTGACCTTTCAGGGCATGGGATGACACTCAACCAACTGAGCCACACCGTCCAGGGCACAGATTTACTCTTAAGTGGTTTCTTCTTAATTCCGAAGTATGTTTTGGAGCGTTATCACTAATTATCCATTGTTAATCATAGCCCTTATCTATTTATTTATACAGTCATCTGTGGTAGCCTCTTTGAAAAATTTTGACCATGTCCTATAAGTAAGTTTCATAATGGTGATGTTAGCAGTGGTTTTAAACTTGGGGGTTATAACCTCAAAATGGCAAGTTTAACAGAACCAGTCCCCAAAGCAGTGTTTCTCCATGTTTCCACGATCCCAGTGAGCTCCTTAACTTTCTGTACAGTGGAATTTCCTCCTCTCTCCCCACCCAGTCTTTCGTTCTGCTGTTGAGGCAGGGGGTTCTGGTTGACATCCGCTGCTCCCTGTCTTTGCTCCAAGTGGATCTGAAGTTGGCCAGCACTCAGAGGGCCCCGGTTTCAATGCTGACAGCATCGTGTTTTCATAGTAGTGTTAATGTCCTCATTCATCCCATACACCTCTCACTCATTTTGTGTTATCTTGGATGGGTGGCGAGGTCTAGTGAGAGAGCCGTGAAGGCTTTAGTAATTGTGGTTATTGATGACTTGGACTGGAGGCCAGCTAAAAGGCCAGTGTAGTGACCCTCTCGTCGTCCTGACGGAAGTTTTTCGTTACGTTACTAATGGCTTTCAGTCAACTCATTTGCTATGCCTTAAACAAACAGAATTAATACGTGTTGCTTTTTCTAATATGCTGTTGATAAACATGGTCTGATTTGATTATCAAAGTGGTGAGAGAGAGTTCTTTTCTATGAAAACTTGTGAATACCCATTTTCTTCAGTTTAAGAAATAAAACTTATTTACTTTGCTTTAGAGGTTACTCTTGGTTATCCCTGCAATTGGGAAGGATGGATCATTTGCATCCACAGATAATCCCAAAGCTTAATTCTGTGTACATTTTATAATCTCCTCTCCCACCTGACATTTCACCAGAGATAGAGGCAAGGATTTAGGTTGATGGCTTATGTGCCCAATCCTTCTGTTTCTATGACTACTCTCCGGAAATAGGATCAGAGGTAGGAATACGAGAGAAATGGGATGTAGGTTCACCCCCGCGCTGGCATATGTTTTGTTAATGGATGAAACGTGGACGGGAGAAAAACCCCATTCACTATTTCAGAATGGCCTGTTTTCTGAATTTCTTAATAGCAAATAAAGCCCAGACTGTGTTTTCAGAAGGAAAAGGGATTTTAGGAAAAGAAGATGACTTTTTGAAAGACCTTTTTTCAAGACGTAACTTTTTTTTTTTTTTGGCCTAGAAAATGACATGCGTACCACGGCTCTCAGAGACGACATTGCACTTGAACTCCTTCTGTGCTCGTTCGAGTTTTTAGATCCATCTCACGGTCTAGGGAACTTGCAATAAACCAGTTTCATTTTCCCAATATGGTTAACACATTTCTTAAAGTATCCTTTTTTTAGTAAAACAGGGAGATGTCTAACTCCCTGCTTATTATGCTATCCCGGGTGTGTACGAGGACAGCGGGAGCTCCTAGTGCATGTATCAAACAGCTGTACCTGGCGTAGCCTTCCTCGCGGAGAAAAAAAGACATGCCCCCGAAAACTAACGTACAGAGAGGTGACTGATAAGAGACAAAAGGGTGCTAGGCACAGGAAGGTGGGGGCAGTCATTTCAACCAGACAGCAGCTGGAAGGACTCAGATTGTAGGGACCTCCAGACTCGCTGTTCTCTCCGTGCATCACGGAGGAAGATACCCCTCACGCTTCGAGAGATTCGTGATCTTACTGGAAACCTCCTCTGTGTGTGGTGTTCATTATGAGCCATGTCATGTCTGAAAAGTCCGAAGCTTTCCCTGTCACTGGCTTTCTCTGTTAAAAATTGTCTTTTTTCCTTCCCCTTCCCTATTTTTGCTTGCGTTTTCTCTGGCAGGTCAATGAGGTAAGCAAGACTGTTGATACCAGATACCGAGCTAACCCATCCATTGATATGACTAACCTCATGCGCATCCTCGCCTTGTCTGAGCATCCTGCTTTGTTGCTGTGTAACCCCATCCTCCCAACATCCACCTGCTGAGCCAGGCTCTGTCTTGCTGTTGGCATCTAGTCTTGAACCAAGAGTAGGCATGGAATGTTACCCACAGGTCCAGTCCTTTGAGCTGCCCACACCAGATAACTCTTCCTCCCTTAATGCACTGATTGGAGAGAGCTGTTGGGAACCTTTTTCATTGGTGGGAGGAAAACGTGGGAGAATTAACGGCTCTTTTGTCTGCATGTCCCTGCACTGCCAAGGACTAAGTGTTGGGTGCAGCCCCCGCCAGGCTGATGGTCTTGTATATTTAGTTACGCAGCTCCTTCAAGCAAGCGTTCGGGAAGAAGAAGTCCCCCAAGTCGGCGTCCTCCCATTCAGACATTGAGGAGATGACGGATTCTTCTTTGCCTTCCTCGCCAAAGTTACCACACAACGGTTCCACGGGTTCCACGCCACTGCTGAGGAACTCACACTCCAACTCTCTGTAAGTCTGTCCTTGAGGGTCAGGTGACGTCTTTGACCGTTAGGAGCCCTCTCAGAGAGAAGTGGCTGGGAGACCTGTTATGGTCTATCTGCTCCTTGGGATCCTTGATGCCTTGCCTTCAGTGCTTTAGGACTGGGGAGATGGAGAGAGAAAAGAAACAGGTTTTTGTTCTGGTGGCCGCATCTCGGTGGCTAATTAGTAGGTTTACCTTAGGCAAGTTGCTTAACCTTTGTTTCCCTTTCTTTGTCAAATTGGGGCATTGGTTGTCTACTTATCCTAAGAATTGAAAGGAGAAATGGATATGAAAGAGCTGTAACCGTCTTGCTGTGACAGGAAGATGGTGCTATAGTGTTGGCAGTTTTTGATGAAGTTCTGGTTCATTTGGGTGACAAGGCTTAGAGTGATTACCCTTTTCTTGTGCTGACCCTCTGAGGTCAGCACTCAGAAATTGGAAGGTTAAAAAAATGGAGAGCCCCAGCCAGTATGACTCAGTGGTTAGAGCGTCAGCCCTTGCACCAGAAGGCCGCTGGTTCGATTCCCAGCTGAGGGCATGTACCTGGGTTTCAGGTTTGATCCCCGGCCCCAGTAGGGGCACATGCAGGCGGCAACCAATCGATATGTCTCTCTCTCATCGATGTTTCTATCTCTCTTTCTCTCTCTCTCTCTCTCCCCCTTCCTCTCTAAAATCAATAAAGAAAAAATATTAAAAATAAATAAAAACATAGGCCCAGATTCTAAGGGCAAGAACAGGTCAGGAGTGGCACGGGATGGACCCAGGTGGGGGACCCAGGTGGGAGACCCAGGTGTCAGCTCAGGAGGCACAGCTGGCTTCCTGCAGCAGCAAGAAAGGTCACCCCTGCCCCTGGGGCTGACTTCCGTTAGAGACCAGGCCAGATGGGAGTGACCTGAAGCTCAGGTCATCTGCAGGGACAGGTGTCCACCAGGTGAGACCGTGCCTGGGAGAAGACGGCCACTGTGCCTGGGGTCCGAATGACCACTGAGCTGAAGTGAGACAAGGGAGGGGGGCTGCAGATACCTCAGTTTCCTCGTTGGTGAAAATGGGGTTCTTTACATCTACCTCACTGGATTCTCGTGAGGGCCAAGTCAGATACCGTGTGTGAAGGGCTTGCTTCTTCCTGTTCTGTCCGCCCTCGGTCTCCGGAGTCCAGGTCTGTGGAGCGTCCCTGAGTCCCCTCACCCAGCCAGCCAGCCTGCTGAAGACAGCAGACACCAGGGTCCCGAGGCCAGCTTACCCCGTGGGAGCAGGAAGTGTGGGTGAGAGGGTCGGCCAGTCTCTGTGGCAGGCCGGCTGCACGGACCACGTGGAAGACAGGCAGTGGGAAAGGACCCAGAGCACAGGCCCCGACTTTTTAGCAACCCCACCCACCAGTGACACATGGCCCTGTGGGGGCCTTCATTGTGCTTAATCAGATTAGTAGCCCTCCTCCCTCGGGGAGCACCTGGTACGAGGGTGGCCGCAGAGACATGCACTTTCGCTAGGGGTCCCGGTAAAACCTGAGCGGGGGTGGGGGGGCACTGAGGACGGGACTCCAGGGTCCTGTGTTCTTGTGTGAAGGAGGAGACCAGTGGTGGCGAATGCCAGTCCTTTCTGGCCTGCAGGGTGCCTCAGTAAATAAAGGACGAGTTGCCTCTGGCTGTCACATAATGCCGTCAGTCCAGGGCCTCCCACTTCTGTTGTTTCCTGACCAGGGACAAAGGGACTCCTCACCTCTGCTTTCCTTATTGACTGAAACTGGGTACCTGTTTCCAGATGTTCTGCAGACCGAAGAGTTTGTTAACCAGATCCCCACCCCTGGGGGTTAGGGACACCTTCTCCCACTCTGCACTTCATTCTGTGCCGGCCCCTTTCCTTGGCCCCAGTTACAACTGTACGAGACAGATCGAGTTCCTGCTCTGGTAGACCCCACATACCCCGGGGAGAGACAGGTGTTTCAACAGATCGATCTGAGTAAATTAGAAAAATCAGATAGTGCTGAGGGTGCATGCTCGGAATGACAATGGCGTGCTGGGATGCAGGGTCCCACGGCAGCAACGCTATAGAGGCGTCAGGAAAGGCCCTCTGAGGAGGTGACGGTTCAGCCGAGACCTGCATGACAGGAGCTGGTTCATTCTGGTCAGGAACACGAGCTGCTGTGACAACCCAGTCCCAAAGCTCAGGGGCTTTACACGTGAGTGTTTATCTCTGGCTCACTCCAAACTCAGTGCGGAGATTCCGCGTCAGCAGGTGGCCTGCCGCGGGATGATGCAGTCGCCCGGTCTCCTTCCACCTCGACCGGCTGTCCCACAGGGCCGAGTCCTCCGCGGGCTGCTCTGTTTCCAGCCAGCAGGTGGGGGAGGGGAGAGTGCAGAGGATGCTCCCGGAGGGTTTTATGGGCCCATCTGGAAGAGACACACAGCACCTCTTCCCACGGTCCACTGAGCAGGACTCAGGGCCATCGCACCTGCAGAGGAGGATGTGCAGTCGGGTGCCAGGAGGGAAAGGGCAGGGCAGCCCTCCCCACCTGGGAAATAAGCAGCGCAAGGAACCTAGGGCGGGAACAGGCCTGGGGTGTCTGCAAAAGGGGGATGGTGAGCGTGGTGGCCACATGAAGGGCAGGTGGGAAGCAAGGCTACGGAGATGGGTGGAGCCTAGAACATGTGAGGCTCTTCAGTCTGCATCTGATTTCATACCGAGAGTTTTAAGCAAGGATGTGAGAGCTGAAATAGTGTTTTGCAAAGATCAGTCTCCGTTTTGTGAATAAGGAATGTGTAGGGCACGAGAGTGGAGGAGGGGAGATCACATAGGAGGCTGATCGTCCACTCCCTCTCCTCCACTTCCTCTCTGCACACTCCACTCACACTCCCCACCTCCAGCCTTTGCCCTTTCTGGGCCCTCTGCTGGCACACTTTCCCTCAAGGTATTCATTTCCTGCAGGTGGCTGCTCCATGTTACCTTCTCAGTGAGGCCTTGCCTGTGCATCTTGCAAAAATCAACACCCAGCCAGCGCCAGCTGTCATCCTCTCTCCCCACTCCCGTTTCATTTATTACCACTGCAAATATCACTGACCTGTTATGTACATTTTTCTTGGTTGTTTCTCCTTTGTCCCCCACCATCCTCCACCACCACCCAGAAATCTACAGTCTAAGCTCCATAAAGGAGCTACTCTGTTGATTTTTCAGACATTCAAATATTAGGTGGAATGAATGAGTGACTGATGCTGGTGGTGAGTCCTGGCTAGATTTAGGATATATTCTGGAAGAAAAGTTGAAAGCACATGGAAATGTTTGCCACACCAAGGAGACATTCCCAGGAGATGCTAACCAGCCCAGAGTTCGTGGGGGTGTGGATTTGGCAGACTGCACCCATCAATGGTGTTGAAAGCTGGAAAACTGGAAGGCTTCTCCAAGGGAGATGGAGAAGAGCCAGAGTGGCAAGGACTGAGCTCTGGACACTCTGATATTAGAGGAGGAGAAAGTAGAGCAGCCAGTGAGGGGGGAGGAAACCCAGAAGCAGAGAGAAGAAACAGTTTGGGGTCAGGAGACCTAGCTGGGCCCAGTGTTGCTGTGCGGCCACTGGGATGAGGAGAGTGTGATGCCCTCAGCCATGTAGGACTCCAGAGACCATCTCTCCCTCCAAACCACTTGCCCACAGGGATTGGGCGCGGCAGACTCCTGGCTCTCCGGCGCTTTTCGGACATTCCACAGCATCCACGCACACTGGAGATGTTTGTTTTTGGTTTACTTTTCCAAAGGGTGGGCAGAGAGCAAAAATGCTTCTTTCCACCCTTAAGGGTTTGTAAGAATGTGCAAATCTCCATGTAAGAGGGTGTTCAAAGGAGAAACCAGAGGCAGAGGAGTCGGAACTCAGCAAAGGCCCTGGCCTGTGGGCGACAGGAATGGCGATGTGGGAAGACAGTGCTCCCCACTCTCAAGGCAGTTAACATGAGGCATGCCCCAGCCCCGCCTTCCAGACAGGATAGCGGGAATGTGCTGGGATAACGTGTTAGGGGCGGAGTGGAAGAGATTTACCTCTGGTGGCTTCTGTAGCCGTCCATGAAGTGAACAGAGTGTGTCGAGTGCCTACGGCGTGCAGGAGGTGACTTATCAGTGACATCACAGAGGTCTGGTGTGGGAAGGAACCAGGGAGAAGGGTCAGCCTTGGGCAGTAGAGATAGGGACTACTCGGAGCTGCAGAAGACCTTGTTTTCACATCATCTCTGCGTTGTGGGACGTCCCTCCCGTGCGGCCTTGCAGTCCTGTGTCCCTGAGAACCGGCCCGTGCGGAGGGTGCACAGGAAGGCCTTGTGCGGACTGTCTTCATTGTGGTTTGCCTCCCTTTGTGGAATCATTGGGCAAGCTTTGCAAAGTTGTCCGTGCTCTATATTCCAAATGGGTGGGTGCTGAGGAATTCCTGTGTCTTTCACTGAGAAAGCTTTCGAGGGAAAAGGTACAGACCACCGGAAGGGGACTGGAGCTAAGTACCTTGCCGTGGGTACAGACAGCCCGACTGACACCGCATGGACCACAGCCGGCTGTTCTCTGCAATGAACGGAGCCTTTGAGACCTGTGCAGGGCACATTTGGCTAAGACCAGAGTGTCCACTGGAACTTGGTTCAGACTTTGTACTCCACTTGAATCGGGAAGCTAGAGTCCTCTCAAGAAGCAGCTTTTGCAAGCTCCCGAACCCCAGAAAGCAGGTCTATAGTTAAACCTTACAAACCGCAACTGTTCAAAGCGCAGAGCTGAGGGGGGAAGCGATGATCTGAATTCTGAAGGTATTTCTGCCTCTAGCTCTTTGAGTCCCAAATCTGTTGGCCTGAGTTACTCATAGGGAATAATTATAACGTTTTCAGGAGTCTATTGGCGGTTCCAGTAGATTTTGAAATGGAGAAGTTTCCTTGGCTTCTAACAACTCCTAACAATCGGAGGTGGTTTTGCTGCCTTTGTATCTCTCACATCAGAATAGTTCAGGCGCAGGTCAAGAAAACAGCCACAGAAAGGTTTGGCTCTTCAAGTATTAATTTTTCTTCTAGCCTTTCTGCCCCCGAAGTACAGTTACATCTCCTTTAGCAATTATAAATGGTTGTGCTCTGGCAGTTAACATTTCCACACCCTCAACCAGTTTTACAGGTCAGGTTTTGCTTGGCCCCAAATCCCGTGCTTGGGTTTTATAGACGGACTCGCGTGATTATTGCTGCAGAGATCACATGTCCGCCGAGCCTTTCAGAGATAATCAGCTTCAGCTTCATAACTTTATGAACTTGGGGTTGTTTGGTTTTTTTGGGTGTTTTTTTTTTTCCCTTCAGCCCAAGAGAGTCAACACTGTGTCTTCTGGGTCACCCCTCACTCCTGTGATCTCTAACATCCCCTGAACTTATTCTTAATTGAATCATCTTTCCTAACATTACAGTCCATCATGCCTTTCATGATCGTCCATCTTGTGACGACTTGCCAGGTTGGCTTAGAGCAAACTTAGCTAACGCACGTAAGGAACCAGCCGAGGTGGACCACCTCTTAGGAGAGGGGCTCAGCGGAGTCGCGCGGCCCCCTTGACCTAGGGTGCAGCTTTGAAAGACAGCTGGCCGCACTGTCGCATACCTTCCAGATAGAGCTCTGGCTTCCATGTCAGAACATCCTCTGCTCACTGCCTGAGACGTTTCTCTTCCCTTCCGCGAGCTTCTCAAGCAGTGCTGGGGGAGGAGAATGGAAGAATGTTGCTCTCCAGACACTTAGGGGAGTGGGTTTCAGTGAGGAACACAACTGACTCCATCCACCCGTATCTTTAGGTTTCTTTCTTTTTATGGCAAATAAAAATCACCCCCTCAGCTGCCTGACCCTGGAGTTTCTAATCTTTAAAACAGACAGTTGACCTCGTTTCTCTGAGTGAGTTAGATCTTAGGGGCCATGTGGTGTCATTATAGGGGCCCAGCTGTGTACATATTGGCAGGGTGGTGGGGTCAAACTCCCAAGGTTGCTACTCCCTTTTGCTGGCTCTGTTTATCCTTAGATTATTGAAATTTTGCTAAACGGCACACAACAAAACCGTTCTGACTGCCAGAGCTCCGCAAAGATAGAGAAGTGTAGAGTGTAGAGAAGCCGTAAAATCTGTGAATTTCAGGTGCTTTTGGTATGACAGCAGCTGGTTATACAGGGTTCCTGCTGAACAACCCTGATGATGGACGTGGACCCATGGTCAGTCGAGGCCTGAAAGGAGGTGCCTCTGTAGTAACATCCTTCTTCCCCTAGGATCTCCGAGTGCATGGACAGTGAGGCCGAGACGGTCATGCAGCTCCGGAATGAGCTGAGAGACAAGGAGATGAAACTGACGGACATCCGCCTAGAAGCCCTCAGCTCTGCACACCAGCTGGACCAACTCCGGGAGGCCATGAACAGGATGCAGGTGAGAGCCCAGGAGCGCGAGCGGAGCCCAAGGCTGTCTGGGAAGGACTGGCAGGCGGCTGCTCCCCGCCACACCGCAAGGCTAGTGCAGAGCCTGGTGGCAGCCCTCTGCTCTCCTAGCCTCTTTCTCTTTACTGGCAGGCCCTCACGCGTGTTGCTCAAAGACCTTTTTTTTAAAAAAAACTTTTTTCATTGATTTTTTTTTTTTAGAGAGAGAGGAAGGGAGAGAGAGAGAGAAACGTCCATGTGAGAAAGACACATTGATCAGCAGCCTCCTGCACGCCCCCTACTGGGGATCGAGCCTAAAACCCGGGCATGTGCCTTGACCGGGAATTAAACCGGGACCTCTCAGTCCATGGGACGACACTCAATCCACTGAGCCACACTGGCCGGGCAAAGACCAGTCTTTTAAAAGTCTGAGTAGCCCTGTCCCTCCTTTGTGTGAGGCTCTCAGTGGCTCTGCTGTTGCCTCCTGCCCGTGTCGCTGTCTCCTCCACCTGGCCTTCAAGGCTTTCTACAGGACCCTTTTCTCTCTCGGTCCCCTGCCCACCACCCCACCAGCTCCACGCTCTAGACTCTTCACCAGCCAGAGGGAGCCGCTGATGCTCCCTTTGCGTGCCCAGGGATTTCTGCTCCATATTATTCCTCCCCCAGGATATCTTTCTGCACAACCGCATGGGCCCTGCCCATCAGGCTCAGCCTCTTCCTCTGCGAAGCCTTCCAAGTCCTGCAGCTGGAAGAGTTGGGGTTCTCACCCGAACTCCTGTAGGTCTGTTCTTACAGCCCTCTCACCTCTGCCACAGATTGAAGGCATTTGGGTCTTCTGAACTATTCTTTTTTGCTTCCCTTTCTCCGGATATAGCACCAGTGCTTAGCACATAATAGGTTCTTTATAAATAGAATGAAAGACTTCTGTGGGTTCTTCTAAATGGGCCTCACTGGAGAGCAGCATTTCCCAAAGGAGTTTCCATGGAAGACTCTGTGAAAGGAAAGGAAAGCTAGCTCCTCCATCAAACATATTTGGGAAATGCTGCACACTGTGTGCCCCTCTCAGATTCATAATGCATGGCAGCTCATTCAAGGCTCTGAGAAGTCCTGCAGTAAAGAAATCTGTCAAACCCAGAAATGTTGCTCAAACCTCTTAGATAACTCCTTTTCACTTACCATTCAGACTTTGGGAAACATTTCTGGGGCCTTTCAAAGGCCAGCTCTCTGAAAGAGTAGACGGCCGCCCCACCAGACAGGTCTTGTGTATACAGCAAAGGCAGCAAACACTGTGAATTTCTCTGATGGTATAACGTGCTCTGCCTCGGCTGGGCTACCTGCCTAATCCCTGCAGGGGGCTTCCAGATCCCTCCTCCAGAAAAGGCTTGTTCACATTCTATCCACCCAGTAAATGAGCTTCTCTCTTACTCTTCGCAGAGTGAAATAGAGAAGCTGAAAGCTGAGAATGACCGGCTAAAGTCGGAATCTCAAGGCAGTGGCTGCAGCCGGGCACCCTCCCAAGTGTCCCTCTCTGCCTCCCCGAGGCAGTCCATGGGCCTGTCCCAGCACAGCCTGAACCTCACCGAGTCAACCAGCCTGGGTGAGTGGTGTCACAGGGCTGGGGGCAGGACAGGGCCTGCAGCTGGCACTCCGGTCTCTAAGCCAGAGCCCCAAGATAAGCAGATCAACAGCTCAAACGGGGAGGCAACAGGTGTGTGTGCACTGGGGTGTGTGCGTGTGTCTGGGTGTGCGTCTGCTACCAACATGAGCCCAGCCGTTAGACTGCTGTCATGCTTTGCTCCAGCACCTCCAGTTCTCCAAGCCATGAGCTTGGCTCCTCCCGCCCACCATGCTGAGTTCTGTTTGATCCATTTTAAGAGGCTGACCTGCAAGCTGAATGCTGCATATAAACCCTCCGACAGCAGCTCCCACTTGGGGCAATGGCTTGGTCTGTGATCTTCCTGCCTTCGGGCTGGATTCCAGGCTGGCGCGATAATGAGCAAACATGGCCTAGGTTTTCTTTGTAAGCGTATGGAGGCTGACGCTTTGATTTCTTATCCATGGCGCTGCTGTTGCTATTTTGGTTGAGTCTCCCACGCACTTCCATTTGGCAAGGTACATCGTCAGCCTGCTGGTTCCTTGGTTGGTCCACCATTGGTTTCTGTGGTTGCATTCTCCATTCTGCCCTCTCCCCTCCTCGCCACCCCCACCTCCCCCGCACCCCGACACCTGGTTTGTCCCGCTGCTGTGCTAACAAGCAGCGGGGGTGTCGGAAAGCCGGCTTTGCTGTCCCATGTGCCTAAGGCTGTTGATGTTTTCCATTCGCAGACATGTTGCTGGATGACACTGAATGCTCGGCTCGGAAGGAAGGAGGCAGGCATGTTAAGATAGTTGTCAGCTTTCAGGAGGAAATGAAGTGGAAGGAGGTTAGTTGGATCCCTTTCCCTGCTCTGCCTGTCCCTTCTCCAGGTAGAACTACCTAGCTCAGTGATGTCACCATCAAACCCTGTAACCTCAGCACGTAAGGTGATGTGGACATACTACTAACGCTTTCCTTCCCTAACCATAACCCCCGGCAGCGTTTCGACACCACTGAAGTGAACGGACAGCCCTGCCCTCTCTCGCTTTGGGAAGTCTGACAAGAGTAAAAATGGCCCTACGGTCACTTTCACGCAACCCGCTAAACGCTAACACCACTCAGCAATGGCTTTTCTGAATTATATGTTCCCAAAGCACGTCGCAGGCAGCTCAGCACATCTAGCACAGAAGCTACAGAAATACGCTGATCGACAGCACCCGGTTTAGGCAGATGGCAGAGGGTGGAGCGGACACTGAGCGACAGAGGTGGCCACGTCTAGGGAGCACGCAGGTGGCTGAGAGTGAAGCCGGTAGGACATCCTGACTCACCAAGGGCGGGGATGGGGAACCTGAGTTTTCTGAGCAGTTTCTGTTCTCTTCCAGGGTCTCAGGAGGCCACATCCCCAGCAGGGACTATTTTGGGGTAGAAGTGGGGATTGAACGTCAAAGTTGATTTTTGGTCATTGATTCGATCCAAAGGATGCTATCCGTGACCATCTCACAAATACGTGGGGCAAGGCTGCATGAGTCACTGCCTCAAGCCCCCTTCAGTGTTTTGGTTCTCAGTTCTTAGCCTTCGAGCCAGTCTGGCTGCTGTCGGCTCTGAGGGCTCGGGAGCCCGTAGCACCCACACAGTGTCTGAAGCCAGACCTGCCTTGGCCAGGGTTTCCGCTTCGTGGCTGGCTCTCTAGTCTCACCGAAGGGACTAAGCCCAGAATGTTAGGGCTGCCGGGGGCTTTAGCGTTATTTCAGCTTAGAAAGATCCGATGAGGGGCTCCACTTTCAGAACCTCGCTGGTAGAGTGATGGACTGTTAGGGAGGAGTTCATCCTTAGAAGAAATGCAGGTGATACCTGCGAGTGTGTTTTAGTCTAGTGATGATCAGCGTGAACACATAGATTTTACATTTTACAAAAGTTTATGAGTCACTTTAAAAATTGTATGATTCTGGGTCACCACGGAAGCCAGATAAGGTTGGTCGACCAGATGTCATTAGCTCCATTTTGCGACTGAGAAAGCAAAGATTTGGGCATCACTTACTTAAGGTTACAGAGCGAGCGACAGGGCCAGACTGGTGCTCTTCTCTGCTGATTTTGCTTCACTGCCAGAAACATCCCTCCCCGCCCCCGCCCCTGCCACTCACCTAACCCTGTGTCCTATGAGCATGTCAGATATTTAAAAACCCAACAGAATGGAATGTTCTCTTAGCTTCTCTTTCATCAGAGTAATTAGCCCCCACTATGCAGAGCCCTGTGGGCAGAGATGAAAAAGATTATTTTTCTGTAAACTTCCCAGAGTTTTATTAGTTTTCTCCATTGAGCGCATTTTAACTTTTAGTTAGAAGAAAAGCAATAAACATTATTTACAAAAGAAAAAATAGAAACATATTCTATCCGGAAGGAGTTTAAGGTCTAGCAAGAAGACAAACTTAATTCACAAATAAGACGGAAATACCTAAAAATAAACAATACAGAATATGTCGTTATATAAGTTGTGTATAGAACCGTTCAAGTAATGTGAGCCCTGAGCCTGGTGAGTTAATCACTGAAGACCTTCTGGAAGAGGTGAGTTTGTGAGCAAGGTTTGGAAAAGGAAAAATACCGACAGGAGAGGGGAGAGCATTCCAGGCGAGGGATGTGATCCGTGCACTCGATGAGGTTTGCATTTAGTAGAAGATTCGAGATTCCAGAAAGATCCTCACTTCCTGCCCCACAGGTTTGCTGTTTTAGCACTAGACAGGGAAAGGTTTTAAGACGATTGCATCTGAGTTATATCTGATGTTAAAACAAATAGGACTTTTATTCCCCTCTGAAACCATTGGTGGAGTTCTGGGACCATCTGAGTCCTTGCTACACTGTGTCAGAAGGGATCCATGTGTTTTTCACCTGCGTACATTTTCTTACCCTTAGGATTCCAGACCACACCTCTTTCTCATTGGCTGCATTGGAGTTAGTGGCAAGACGAAGTGGGATGTGCTCGATGGGGTGGTTAGACGGCTGTTCAAAGTAAGTGTTTCAAGGAGACGGCGAGGCCAGTCCCCCTCAAGCAGGGGCCCGGGCTTAGGGGGAAAGAGGGGTTTGTGTCCTGAACCTGGCCATTTCTCAGGTTCCTTGTGTTCCTGGGACTTGTCCCCTGGCACTCAAACAATCAGAAGGAAGATGGTAAGTACAGAGTGTTGATCGGCCAAACTGTTCCCAGCTGCCCTTGGCTGTCCTTGGTGAGCCAGTGAGTCATTTCCTCAGCACTGAGCTACTATTTGAACCTCTGACAGTGGACTGCTAATGTCCAAACGCCACCTTCACCTTCGACATGTCCAGTTGCATCTGCTTTGGCGTGTGTGCTCTTTGTCCGGGGCTAAGACACCAGATCGCCATTCTTTATTTCAGGGGAGTTTGAGCGGCTTGCCCATGTCCTTGCCGTCACTTCATTCTGTGATTCGTCTGCAGGGGACAGTAACATCTGGTCAAGGGCCAATGTCGAGGATGTTGGCATAGTATTTTTTTATTTATTCCAATCACATCACTGGAGGGTGTTTGCCACAGGAGAAATAACTAATGAGCACTGATGTGAACCTTGAAATACAATGTGGTTTAAAAGAAGCTTTTGGTTATATGCACAACCAGTGGACACAGACATTAGTTTGGGGGGGTCAGTGGGGAAAAAAGGGGAGGACATCTGTAATACTTTCAACAATAAAAAATAAATTAATTAAATTACAAGAAAAGAAGCTTTTGGTACCCTGGCTGGAGTGGTTCAGTGGTCAGAGCCTCCACCTGTGCACCGAAGGGTCATGGGTTTGAGTCCCGGTCAAGGGCACATACCTGGGTTGCGGGTCCACCCCTGGCCCCAGTCAGGGTGCATGCGGGAGGCAACTAATCCATGTGTCTCTCTCACATCAATGTTCCTCTCTCTCTTCCCTCCCTCCCTTCCACTCTCTCTGGAAAAAAAAAATCTGTGGAAAAAAATATCCTCGGGTGAGGATTAACAAAAAAATAAAAATAAAAAAGAAGCTTTTGGAACATTTCTTTCTATTGTCCTGAAGTACGTCAACAACCATAAGCATTCATTAATCATATCTCCTGGGCAGTGCTAATGGCCACGTTTTTGGTACCGGAGACCATGCTGAGCACTTTCCTTACATCACCCCAACTTATGTTCAGGCCTGTGAGGAAGGTTCTGTTATTTTCCCACTTAAAGGTGAAGAAAGAAGGTCAGGCTCGGGTTGGGTCACTTGCCCAAAGCCATGGGTCTAAAACCAGCCTCTGCTGGTTCAGCTGAACTGGCCTGGCTTCTGACTTAACTAGTAGAGCCTCCTTCTAGCATCTAGATCCGGGTGACTTCACACAGGGGAGATTCTGTTCGTTGACCAGAAATTGCTCATCGTCCTCACAGGCCAGTCCACAGAAATGGGAGTAGGCAGATGCTGATGGCCAAGGGCAGCCCGATTCTGCTGCCCCGGCCAAAACCTATCCGTGCTGATGGCCACTTGGACATCCTCGGATTAGAAAGACAAAGTTTGCGCTGAGGAGAACCTGTGGGGTGTCACATGTGAGGAAATGAGACCATTAAAGGTAGAGGCTGGTTATTGGGGTTCCACCACGGCCATCATCTAGCCACCTCAAATAGCCCATGGCTCTTCGTTCCGAGTTCACTGACCTAAAACCTTTCGGTCACTCACCTCAGAGGGAACTCTTTCCAAATCAAGGACACACTTTCCTGTTTGAAACTCCAAGAGCTGCTTTTTTCTAGCAGCCCTGGGTTTTGCTCCCTTCGTCATCAGTATGGTCTTTGCTCTGAGTTCAAAGAAGGGGCTGGTGGAGAGGTTTCTTATCAGAATTGCTTTTTCATGAATTTTCCAGCACCATTCACAGGTCCTCTGTCTTCAAGACTTAAGCTCAGGAAAAGCAGCCTGACTGTCCGTGCTCGGTTGATCCAGATTAAACGTTCACAGTGCTCCTGACAGTAGGCACCTTCCCCAGAGAAAGCCCTCTTCCCCTCGCTCCACAGCTCGATTTCAACCCAGGCTTCCGCTGAGGACGAAGACAAGATGACTGCAAATCACCCAATGAAAACCTGAGTCCCGGGCAGAATTCAAGCCCCATCTTTGATGGAATCTCTCTTTTTTCCAGGAATACATCATTCACGTCGACCCAGTGAGTCAGCTAGGGCTGAACTCGGACAGTGTCCTCGGCTACGGCATCGGGGAAGTCAAGCGCAGCAACACCTCCGAGACGCCCGAGCTCCTGCCCTGTGGCTACCTGGTGGGAGAGAACACGACCATCTCCGTCACCCTCAAAGGTAATTCCCCGAGTGCAGAGGCCAGAGCTTTCAGGAATTGCATGTTTTAGTTTGTGACTCGGCTCAGCAAACTGTGGCCGCCGTTTTGTTTGTGCCCATGGTTGTGGGTTGTTGTTCTTTCCCTTTGACCGCAGTTATTCTTACCTAAGCAAATTAAACCGTCTTTAGCTTTTTCAACCACCGTCGGAAACAAGTAAGTTCAGTTGATTGCTGAAATGATTCACAAAAGTTCCCATTGGCCTGATGACTCTGAGGTGATGGAATCTTAATGACCTTGTTGAAGCAGGGCCCCCCCAATGCCAGTGGATGACTTGCCAGCCGGCCTTGGACGGGGCCCCGTTCGGCAGATGGGGAAATACGGTTTGCTGTAGCTGGAGAGGAGCGGCGCTGGGCGCCCCGGTGAAATGCTGACGTGCTTGCCCACGCACGATGCCGCTGGAGCTTCCGATGGCCTCATCACCCAAAGATGTTAAGCCCCGGGCCAAAGAGTGCTCCATGGACCTCCAGGCCCACGAAGTATTTTGTGGGGGAAGAAAGGATTTCATGGCCAAACAAGTCTGGGAAACTGCGTCATTATCCCCATTTGGGTTTGGGGGGCAGGGGACAAGAGTAGACTAATACACTGAAGGTCCCACCCTTTCATGTCCTAACTCTTGCGTTCAGAAGGCTGTTTAATCCAAGCTGACACAAGTGTATTTTGACCACAAAACCCCTTTTCCCTGGATTTCATGAACCACCTGGAGAAGAGACCAGTAAACAGGGTCCTCGGTGCGACCTCCGGGTTGTCCTGTTTCTTCCTTCTCTGTGGGCATGGATCTTGACAATAGTTTTAACAGTGCAGTTTCGGGGTGTTTGATGCAGGTTTTGTTTCCAGACTGGTAGGTTTTCCAAAAGCACCACAACGTTCCTTAGCAGCAGGAACCCGGACCGCCCTGTGCCGACAAGCAGTGAGGCAGGGCTTGGGCTGCACGTGGCAGAGACGGACTCAGAACCAGCTTCATCGAGAATGGAAACAGCAAGGCTCCTGTACCTGGGAGATCCAGGATACGCTTCCCACCATGGGATTTGGGGTTCTTCAACAGTGCCATCAGGGCCAGCCCGCCTCAGCTCCTCTTATTTTTGAGCTCTCTGCACATGACATGGCCCTGATTCATCTTTATAGCTTAGGAACCTAAGAGAAAGAGATTGCCTTTCTGGAATAGCGTGCCAGGAAATTCTTAGGGGTGGCTCTGCCCCGTCGTGAGTCAGACGCCCCCCACTGAGTCAGTCACTGTGCCTGGGGAGGGAGGCTTTGGTTCAGCCTGGTCCTACGTGCGCACCTGCGATAGACGGAGGTGCTGAGTCAGTCATACTTCACCCGTCTGGAGGTGCTGAGTCAGCCATACTTCACCCGTCTGGAGTGAGCTCCATGAGAAGAAAGAGTGCCACAGGAGAAGGTGGCAAGGGTACCAGGCATTGTTTGAGCATCTCCAGGGATCAGCCCAGGTTTATTGTTAACTGACACCCAACCCTTCTAGTTTCCTGAAGGGCTCGAAACGTGTGCATGCAGGGCACTAAACCACTCAGGGGTTTGCGCTGAAAGGCCAGGGAGCTGCCGAGGGTTCACTTCAGTGGTGCCAGGGGAGGGCGCTGGCTTGGTCCGCTCTGAACCGAGTTCGTCCGCAAAGTAGTCACTCGGGGGATTATGGCCAACGATCAAAACAGTAGCACATATGCCGAGAGGTGTTCTGGCGTTCCCCTGCTGCTGCGAGTGTAGACTGGAGACGCTGGGCTCCTTCCTTCGCGTCGAGGTTTGGGCCAGTGTAGGCTGTTGATCTCAGTCCCAGGCAAGTCCTAGGCCTGCATCTGGGAGATGAGCCGTGTGGGAACCTTCGAGAGCATTCTGGAACAGTCACTGCACTCAGGGGGAGGACTAGAAACAAGCATATGAATGTATTTCGGGGGTCTCTTTGCAGTAGTAATTATGTGGAAGGAAGGTGTGATTTTTAAGACAGAATACATGTTCTTCGGTCTATTTTTGACCTGCATATGCTGGCTTTCTTGAGATGAGTTTTTAACAGAATCACCTCAGGTTCTTGAACAAGTGACCTTGGATGGATCTTTTCTTGGGCACACTATCAAGAACCTAGCTCTCTTAATGCCGGCCGCCCTGACGAATGGAATGGTCCCGGGTAGGAAAGGGGGAAGATGAGTTTCCTCTCGTCGTTGAGGCTCAGAGGGAGGTAGCATGTCAGCCTAGGTCTGCCAGGAGTCACATCTCCAGTCAGACGGTCCCACTTTGCATTTGCTTGTTTGTTTAAAGATAAAAGTGTGGTTACCTTCATGGTGCATCTGAGTGTGGGAAGCACCTGGCACACAGGAGAGAACAGGGTGAGGAAGGGACCCTCGGTGCTGGCAGACATGGGCGACTTGAGTTTGGTTTGGGCAAATGCCATCGGTTTGGCAAATCCAGACAGACAAGCAGAGCCCAGAGTCTCGGGAATTCTGCAGGGGACAGATGAGGACCAAGGGCCCTGATCTGAAAGGTGAGTGGGAGTCAGCCCAGCCAGGGCCAGAGCACACGGTGCTCATGAGCCTCCCGTGCACCAGGGGCCTCAGGTCATGGCAGTCCCAGTGGGGCAAGCACAGAGCTCTCCTTCCTGCAGGCTTCAAACACTTCCCGTCTCTCACACACAGGGCTCGCGGAAAACAGCCTGGACTCGCTGGTGTTTGAGTCCCTGATCCCCAAGCCCATCCTGCAGCGCTACGTCTCCCTGCTGGTGGAGCACCGGCGGATCATTCTCTCTGGCCCCAGCGGCACCGGGAAGACCTACCTGGCCAACCGGCTGTCTGAGTACCTGGTGCTTCGGGAGGGACGGGAGCTGACGGACGGGGTCATTGCCACCTTCAACGTGGACCACAAGTCCAGCAAGGTGAGGAGGTCTTTGGAGGCTGCTGCCCAGCCAGGGGTCACCTTTGGCCCTTTCAGAACTATTGATGTCCCCCCACCCTGATGGGAAAGCAGCATCCTCTATGTGCTCGCCTTTGGTGGTCATAAAAGCCCTGTGAAGGTCGGAATGCGGCTAGCCCAAAGTCAGCCGTTGACCCAAAACTTCCCACTAAGAAGTTCCGTCTGTACGTCGATCTAGTTCATTTCTGACCTCCCCACTAGGAGCCTCATGCTCAGTGCTGATAGCGCTTTAAGATCACCCCAGATGCGTCCACTTCAGTTTGCCAAGAATTTGTCATGTGCCTAGCGGTGCTATTGTTTCTCCAAAATGAAACCTGTTTTGGAACAAGAATAACAACAGCTCACATTGACAGACTGCTTGCCTGTGACAGCAAACTGGCTGACTCACAGCTCACTGCTGATCACCAGGAAGGGACTAGATGCTGCTATCCCATTTCACAGAGGAGGAAACTGAGGCCCGAGGCAGACGATCATGTGTCTAAGACCACTCAGGTGCTACTGAGAAGTGACTCAAGTCGGAGCCTTGGACTCCAGGGCCAGCAAATAGGCTTGGCCCTGCTTCTCAGGGAGCGATGGAAATGTTTGGACAGTCTGACCTAGTCCCAGCCGAGGGTCGGAAGGGTTTTCTCACACCTGTTTGGTATTCATGCAGTGGAGCTCATGGGTGGCCCTGTGCAAAGGGGCCAGGGAGGCCAAGGTGAATTGGAAATGACTCTTCACCTTAGGAATCACCTGGCATTCCTGAAGGTGGGGATTCCCAGACCTCATTCCCAGATGGTCGTTTCAGTAGGTTGTGTGGGCCAGAAACCTATGCCATTCACAAGTTTCCAGGTGACTTTGGTGCGGGGGCAGGACTAGAGAGAAGTGGTCCGAGCCTCTGAGTCCAGAGCCTCGGTGTGAGTGAGCTGAGGGAGGGCATCCTCTCCAGGGTGACTGAGAGAAGGGCCCCTTGGCTGCACACCTCATGCAAAGGACAGCTCACCAACTGTACCCCGAAGGCCTGAGTAGGGGCAGGAGTCCCAGGAGCCCTGTCATTATAAGGCTGAGGCTAGGAACCCAAGTGGAGAAGGGCTAAAAGAAGGAAAAATTACCAGTAATGTAAAAAGTTGGGCTTTTTCTCTTGCTAGCAAGCCGCATTGTGACTTACCAGGGAGACCTGGGCGTGTGTGTCTGTAGGAGGAGGCAGCTGGCATGCCAGACAGGCAGGTGTGAGGAGCACACTGAGCAGGCACCGAGTCTGCTTGCCCTCTCGGCAGCCTCGGGTTAGTCACCTGACTTGGATGTGCCTCAGTTTCCCCCCTCTGTAAAAGGGAGTTAATCATAGTACCACCCCAGACGGCCACTGTGGGCCACGGAAGTTCACCTGTGGAAGGCCCTTGGCGCTGTGCCGGGCTCTAGGTCATGCCAGCTGGCATGATGATGCTATTACCAGGCAGCATCCTGGGCCCTTGGCCGGCCCTTAACTCAGCATCAGCCCTTTCCCCCGCTGCACCGCTACCCTTTCTCTTCCGCCGCACAGGCCTTACCCAGCCACGCTGGCTACACGCTGGCCCCAGCTCCGGCCAGTCCCCCGCCATTCTCCACAGTTAATTCAAAGCTTGCCCCTTCACTCAGCCCTCCCAAGGTCCCCTGTGCCTGCAGACCCGTCTCCCTGCGCTGTCGGTGGTCTGTCTGCCCAGCACTGTCGGCAGTATCTGTGGGAGCTGTGCCCTAAAGATTCATCGTGGGCCCCTGGGTGAGCGCTCTCAGGCAGGCCTGGAGGAGAGCACCTTCTGCGGAGCCTGTGTGGCGTATACAGAGGAGTGTGAGGCACCTGCCCTCGGGAGCTTCCTGGCAGGTTGGCACAATGAGAACTATCCCAGAAAAATGGCAACACTTGCAGAGAAGTGGTAGAGCAGGGATCCAGAGCCAGGCCTGGGCACCCTCCGTGGTGCTGTGCTCTTGCCCGGGCTGAAGGTTTTCTGTTACCTAGCGAATGCCAGGAGGCAGCACTCGGGCCTTCCTCTGCCTGTCCTCCCTGCACCCCAAGCCGATGCCCTGCAGCAGGCAAGTGCCACCCTGGAGGCCCCGTCCCCCGTGTTGGCGAAGTGGAGGCTCTGAGCACATGCATTGTCCGTTGGGTGCAGTCACCCACCTGTGCCTCCCCTGGCCTTTGCAGGAACTGCGCCAGTACCTGTCCAACCTTGCCGACCAGTGCACCAGTGAGAACAATGCTGCGGACATGCCTCTCGTCATTGTCCTGGACAACCTGCACCACGTCAGTTCCCTGGGCGAGATCTTCAACGGGCTGCTCAACTGCAAGGACCACAAATGGTAAAGGCCAGCTCTGGGCCCTGGGCCCGGGAGCATGGGAGCTGTGCGCAGGCGTGGCCGGGGGCAGCCTGGGGGCGGGGAGGGGCCCCTGGAGAATGGGAGCTGTGCGCAGGCATGGCCGGGGGCAGCCTGGGGGCGGGGAGGGGCCCCTGGAGAATGGGAGCTGTGCGCAGGCGTGGCCGGGGGCAGCCTGGGGGCGGGGAGGGGCCCCTGGAGAATGGGAGCTGTGCGCAGGCGTGGCCGGGGGCAGCCTCGGGGCCGGGGCCCAGCCCTCAGGTTCCACGGGTGCCCGCGCCCTGCTCTCGAGCTGGGCTTTGACTCACGAAGTTCTCTCTTGCTCCCGGTCCCCACAGCCCTTACATAATTGGCACGATGAACCAGGCTACCTCTTCTACTCCCAACCTGCAGCTTCATCACAACTTCCGGTAAGGGGTCCCTGCTGAGGACCTGCTCGGCCGGGCATCGTGCGGAGCATTTTCCCAGCTTAGCCCTTCGCTCTCACAGCAGCCCCAGCAGTTACATTGCTCATTCTCAGCTTGCAAATGGGGAGACTGAGGCCGGGAGAACTAAGTGGCGCGTGAGAGGTCACAGCGTCAGGGGAAGAGCGGAGACTGGAACCCAGGTCTCTCTGACTCTGCGTCCTGGGCAGCAGTGAGGGAGGCAGCTCGGGCAGGGGCTTAGGCACCTTGCCCCCCGGCACGCCACCCGCGGCACACCTCTCTGCCCAGGGAACACGAGCAGCGAGGGCTCTCGCTTCCAAACGAACGTTCCCACAGAGCTGTCGGTGGGCCTTTGAGTTCCAGCTGCTGGGCGTCCCTCTGCGCCAGCACCACACGGGGTCTCCCCTGCTGGGTAGGGGGACTGCCCGCTCCCCTCTGTCGTGCCCGGGTGTGTTGCTGCCACACACCCGCCCTCTGCCCCCTCCTCCCTCCTGAGGAGCCCTGTCCTGGGTGGGACCCGGCTCATCCTCACTGCAACTCTGCAGACACCTCAGGGAGAGCTGTTGAAAGTGGGCCTGAATCGTCATTACCAGGCACGTGGGGACTCCCGCAGGCCACTGGCAGCGCGGCTCGCCTCTGCATGCAGGCTGTCCCTGTCTGTCCGCGTTCTCCTGAGTGCCTCAGGCCCTCTTTCTCCTCCCCCGTCCCGTCACTGCCACATCACCTCCCAGGGCACGGCTGCCTGCAGGGTGGCCCTCATCCTCCGTGCCAGTGGCAGCTGGCGTGAGCACCTGGAGTTCGGACCATAAACCCCATGGCCTCCAGAGTGAGATCCAGACCCCTTGGGGTGGCAGGGCAAGTCTAAAGTCTGGTCGCCCTGGACCTCTGGTAGTTCTCCCAAACACCCACACCATTTCTCACGTCTCTGCAAGTGCTGCAGCGGGCTCTCCACCCCCACACTCCCTGCTCCTGTCTGTCCGGATGTGGCTGCTCCATAGCTCTCCCAGCCTCGGCCCAGACCCTGCTCCACTGAGGAGCCCTGGCTGACTCCCCAGGCTTCATCGTGTCTCATTCCTCTGCTTGCTTATCTGCTTCCTCCACCAGCCTGTGAGCTCCTGGGGAACGGGGCCCATGTGTCTCAGTCATTGTTGCAGCCCGGTGGCCCAGCCCAGGGCCTGACACAGCACCGGAGGCAGTGGGCTCAGTGGTTAGAGCTCAGACTGGCGCTGCACTGTCTTGGTTCTAATCTTAGCGCTTCTGTGAATTTGCTGTTTGATCTTGGACAAGTTACATCACCTGCCTGTGCCTTTGCATTTCCATCTGTAAAATGGGGATGGTGATAATATCTATGTCATGGGGTTGCCATGAGGAACTGTAAGTTAATAAAATACGGGCATGGTTTGGCACAGTGAGTCCTATTTTATTTTATTTTATTTTTTAATCCTCACCTGAGGATATTTTTTCCATTGATTTTTAGTGAGAGGAGAAGGGAGGGAGGGAGGGGGAGAGAGAAAGAGAAACATCGATGTGAGAGAGACACATCGATTGGTTGCCTCCCACACGTGCCTCAACCAGGGCCGGGGATTGAACCTGCAACCCAGGTACATGCCCTTGACCAGGACTCGAACCCCAGATCCTTCGGTGCACAGGCTGGAGCTCTAACCACTGGACCACACCAGCCAGGGCACCGAGAGTCCTATTTTAGTATCAGCATATACACCGTCTGACCAGTTCTAATGTGCTTCGCATCTTGAGGTTAGCCCTCGTTTCTCTCACTGTCAGAATCGTTGAAAAGCATTCCTGACTCCCCAGGTGGGTGCTTTGTGCCAACCACACGGAGCCCGTGAAGGGTTTCCTGGGCCGGTTCCTGAGGCGGAAGCTCATGGAGACGGAGATCAGTGGGCGGGTGCGGAATGTGGAGCTGGTGAAAATCATCGACTGGATTCCCAAGGTCTGGCATCACCTCAACCGCTTCCTGGAGGCTCACAGCTCCTCAGACGTCACCATAGGTAGGCGGAAAGCCCGGCGAGAGCGGTGGGTGGGCCGGCCCCGGGAGGTGCTGAGCTCGGCCCCCTCAGAGACTGTCCCGAGGCCCTGGCCAGGACGTCACTTTGCAGACACACGTCAGCTGGACTCTGTTCTGTTCATGCAGATAGAGAAGGAGACAGAGGGACAGTCACAGCCCAAGACAGACAGACCCAGACAGCCTCACCCACCTCCCTTGCTGTGTCTCTGCCCTCTTGCACTGCCCAGTGCACGAGAGATGGCCCAGCCGGAGCTGATGTAGAAACGGCCAGCTCGGTGAAGAGCCCACCCCAAGGCTCCCCCAAGTGGGACTTGCTCTGCTTTGAAAATAAAATAAAATGTTACCAACATTCCTGGAGCTTAAGGATTTAGAACAGAAAGAAAAAAGATCATTGATGATCCCACCATCCTGACATAATTATTTTCATTTGAGGGTGTTTGTTGGCCCTTGTCCATACGTAGATATACCTGCCGTGTCTTCTTTTCCTTTCACTTCGCATTGTCTCAGGAGCATTCTGTGTTGCTATTCCAGTTTTATAGTTATTTTTAAAGGCTGAAAAATAATCGAATGTGGGGACATCATCATTCGCTTAGTCACTTCTGTTCTCGTGGACATTGAGCGTGTTTGCATTTTCAGAGGTCAGGGTTAATAATACCACCATGAACATCTTTGTCCATAAAGCCTGTCCTCTCTTTTGGGTGATTTCCTGCGGGGGAGAGGTCCGAGGGTGGGGTTATAGAGCCCAGGTGTCCTGCTCTGTGCCCACCACCCAGCAGCTGGAATTTCTGCTGTCACTCGGAAAATCCAGGGTCCCTCCTGTGCAGGATGCTTGGACCATGGCTTCTCCTGACCCCCGCACCCCATCGAATTCAGCCTTGACTGATTTTCACTTGGTCCCCAGGCCCCCGGCTCTTCCTGTCATGCCCCATCGACGTGGACGGCTCCCGGGTGTGGTTCACCGACTTGTGGAACTACTCAATCATCCCCTATCTCCTGGAAGCCGTCAGAGAAGGACTCCAGGTGAGAAGCTCACTGCCTGCCACCTCCTCAAAACTGAGGAGGGAGGTGGGGGGCTCTTCTAGTGACCTCCTGACTGACGTGAGGCGACAGCCCCTCACCTGGGAGGCCATCCGTCTAGCACAGTGGAGGGACACACTTGGCTGTAGTTCCTGGCTCTGCCACTTGCCAGCTGTGTGACCCCCGGCGGGTTGTTTAGCCTCTCTGTGCCGTAGTGCCCTCGTGGATAGAGGAGGAGAATAACTGCCGTGCCGCACAGAGTTGGTGCGAAGGCTAAATGAAACCCTGGCTGGAATGTGCTCAGCATGGTGAGTGTAAGAGATGGAGGCAAACGAGCGTAGCACCTCAGTTTACAAAGTGCTCTCGTGCCTGCCGTTTGGGTCAAGCCCTGCCTTAGTCCTGGAACTTAGAGATTTCTTGTCTCCATTTTTCAAAAGAGAAAAGTTGAGTCTCAAAAGAAAATAAGAGGCTTGCCCAGGGTCCTAAAAGTAAACCTTGAAGAATCGGGGATTTGAGTCCAGGCCTCTGGCTCGAATTCCAGGTTCTCAGCCACAGGGCTCAGCAGTAAATGGGACTCTCGACAGTTTTATGGTGGAGCCTGGAAGCAGCCTGAGAAGTTCCAGCGCTCAGCCCCCACGCTGAGTAATTAGCAGGCATCACAGGCAGCTGAATAATCCAGGAACCAGTTCAGCAGCTGGGTTTCCCAGGGCTTCTCTGTTCCTGGTCTGCGGAGGTCACAGAGGGGTGCGCCCCAGGCGCGTGTGTGACAGTGCACGCTGATGGCTGTGTCACTTCTGTGCACGTGGCTGAGCCTGGCGAGTGTTTGGCTGGTTTTCGGCGACACACAGCAGCACTGATCGCCTTCAGATGCACTCAGGACAGAACTTGGAAAGGGCGAGAAACCAGAGCCATGCCACCATCACGAGACTCGCTAGTTCAGCGCGGGGCAGGAAAAGTCATCCCTTCCTTGTGCTGTGAGGTCATTTGAAGGACAGTCTTTCCAGAGCGTGGGAGCAACCAGGGGAGGCAGCCTGAGTGAGCATTTTACCAGGTTGCTCAGAAATGAGCCACCCTGTCTCAAACCTCCGACCTCATCGCCCTGATGAGCCCAGAAGACGCCACTGAACCTGCTGACTCACGAGGAAGCCTGGTGTGTTCTTGTGCCTCTGGGTCTGAAGGGAAGCTGGCTGAGATTTGTTGAGGGCCTGCTGCCTGCCAGGCCCTGCGCGCTGGGGGCCTGCCGTGCATCGTCTCATGTAGTGTTCGCAGCTCGACATCCCCCTGAGAGACGAGGCGTCCAGGCTCACTCACGGCAGCGCTCACCCTCAGCCTGTTTGCTCAGTGGGGGACGATGACCGGCTTTGGACCCCAGGTCTAGCTGCCTCCTCCGTGACTTCCACGCTGTCCTAAGACACCCCCGTGACACCAGCAGCCTCAGGCGCTTCAGGGAACCAAGGATTGTGGTTCACGCATTGGAGTTCTGTGTCAGATTTCACTGGACAGAAGGATTCCTGTATTTAAAAAGAAGTTTAAAATCCCTTACCCTCCTCCATGTCACCTTGATGCCAGCTCACTGTGTGCGACCACCGGGGGGGGGGGGGGGGTCACTGAGTCCTCCCCTGCCCCTGCTGGGTGGGGACAGCGCATGAGGGCAGCACCCTGTGGCTCAGGGAAGGCGAGCCCTTGCCCGAGTTTGTAAGCTAAGAGGAGGTAGAGGCCCCAGAGTGGACTCTGACAGGGCTGCCTGTGTGGTGGGGACACAGATACCCTGCTGAGATTAGGCCCCCCCATTCACTTCCAAACAGCCCCTCCCCAGACAGCACATCCTCTCCCGGAGGAATTGTGGCATCGCCCCCTAGTGGATACCAGATGCCTTTGCAAGTTTTGACTGGAGTCCTTCCCCAATGGAATGTGTGGGCTGTGGGTGTGTCACTGCTTGGAGGCTCTTCCTGAGTGGGTGCCTTGATTCCTCCGTGTGTGGTGTGGATGTGCCCCGCACAGAGTCAGAGGCTCACAGTGGCCCAGGCTTTCGTTTCTAAGTTGGCTCCCTGTTCCTGATCCATTGGGGATGCCAGGCTCCTCCCTGCCGTGGTGAAAGTGAATGTCCTGTTTGTCTGTCTGTCCGTCCAGCTGCCTCTGCTGGTCTTAGAGCTGCCGCAGGAATCCGCAGCGGGGCCAAGGCGCTCCATAGTGTTTCCTTTACTCGCCACGGTTCTCACCCAGCCATTCATCACCTGCACTGGAACATGTCCCGTGGCAAGTGGGGAGGCCTGTGAAAACATTTCCTGTGCGCAGATGGTGCCAGCATTTGTCTGCTGCACGTTTGTCCAGTGAGTCAGTCCCCAGCCCCGTTCCCCTCTGGGGTTGTCACTGTAAACACTTGCCAAAGCGTCTAGTCTACAGAGTAACCCGGGTGGAGGGGGGCAGGGGGCGCTTTCTCAGATTGCCCAGCCTGCTCTGACACCCTGGGCAGGTCTCCCTGCTCTAGGTACCCCTCTTATTCTGAGAAGGTTGACTAGACGAGTGTTTTCTCAGGCTGGCTTCTGCGGAACTCAAGTTTCTAAAACTCTTCAGTGGTGGGGTCAGGGGAGAAGACCAAATGTTTGAGAGCCACCGGGCCAGCCCCTCTCTGAGGACTTGATGACCATGTCCCAGCCTCTGTTGTCCGGCAGCCTCTCCAGCGGGACGATGGAGACAGGAGCCGTGGCTGTCAGAAGTGAAGCCCTGGTACAGCCTGGCCCACGTGGAGTCTGACTCGGGAGAAGCAGCCCGGGGCCGTGGGGAAGGCCCTCGGAGGGAGAAGCTTCTGAAAACTGCAGGAGTGCTCCTAATCTGGAACAGCCTCCTTCAGCTCTAAATATCCCCAAATGTCTGTGTTTCCTTTCACCCTGACACACACACACACGCCACCTTCACAGCATCCTGGCTGAGACTCACCACTGTCCCAGGTTAAGGAAGATTTAGCAACAGACCCGGCCAGAGTGCGAGACGGAGCGGTGCTCGTGTCTGAGAAAGATGAGGTCATAGGAAGTGGTGTATGTCCTGAGTGGAGGAGGAGGCAGCCACTAGTGAAGAGAGATGCGTGGGCCATCCACATGTGGGCAGGGTGGCAGCCACTAGTGAAGAGAGATGCGTGGCCCATCCACAATGCGGGCAGGGTGGCAGCCACTAGTGAAGAGAGATGCGTGGGCCCATCCGCATGTGGGCAGGGTGGCAGCCACTAGTGAAGAGATGCGTGGGCCCGTCTGCATGTGGGCAGGGTGGCAGCCACTAGTGAAGAGACATGCGTGGCCCGTCTGCATGTGGGCAGGGTGGCAGCCACTAGTGAAGAGAGATGCGTGGGCCCATCTGCATGTGGGCAGGGTGGCAGCCACTAGTGAAGAGACATGCGTGGCCCGTCTGCATGTGGGCAGGGTGGCAGCCACTAGTGAAGAGAGATGCGTGGGCCCATCTGCATGTGGGCAGGGTGGCAGCCACTAGTGAAGAGAGATGCGTGGGCCCATCCGCATGTGGGCAGGGTGGCAGCCACTAGTGAAGAGACATGCGTGGGCCCATCTGCAGTGTGGGCAGGGTGGCAGCCACTAGTGAAGAGACATGCGTGGGCCCATCCACAATGTGGGCAGGGTGGCAGCCACTAGTGAAGACAGATGTGTGGGCCCATCCGCATGTGGGCAGGGTGGCAGCCACTAGTGAAGAGACATGCGTGGGCCATCCACAATGCGGGCAGGTGGCAGCCACTAGTGAAGAGACATGCGTGGGCCCATCCACATGTGGGCAGGGTGGCAGCCACTAGTGAAGAGAGATGCGTGGCCCATCCACAATGCGGGCAGGGTGGCAGCCACTAGTGAAGAGAGATGCGTGGGCCCATCCGCATGTGGGCAGGGTGGCAGCCACTAGTGAAGAGTCATGCGTGGGCCCATCCGCATGTGGGCAGGGTGGCAGCCACTAGTGAAGAGAGATGTGTGGGCCCATCCGCAATGCAGGCAGGGTGGCAGCCACTAGTGAAGAGAGATGCGTGGTCCATCTGCAATGTGGGCAGGGTGGCAGCTTCCCTGACAGAACTCAGGCACAGAGGTCAGAGGGGGCTTAGGCAGTCATGTGACAACTGCAGGGGACAGCGAGCCCAGCCCAGGTTGGCGTGTCCTCGTCTGGAGTCAGGTAGGAGGGGTAGAGGGGGGCAAGGCCCAGACGAGGAAGCTGGGATTCTAGATTCAACTCTAGCCGTACTTCATAACCTTCCCCACTGGCTCTTCTTGTTAGGCCCCAGTGTCCCCTCTGGTAAGTGGTGACAGGAGGCTCAGGTGACCCCAGTTCCTTCAACTGAGAGAGCCTATGACTTGGGAAGACAGGGATTTGTCCGTCACAACTCAGCTGTGTTCTGTTGCCAGCACCTTGCCATCTCTCCCGTCAACCGTAGGAGTCGTGGGAGGGCAGAGGGAGCAGACAGACAGACAGGCTGTGGTCCAGGTGTAATTCTCCCACAGCCACTGTGGTACAGGAGTTTGTGATCTTTGTACCCCGTGGTCCCGGTAGAGGGGGTGCCTTCCAGAGCCACAGACAGCACTGCCCCAGGGGAGAGCATCTGGTCCTGGCTGCGGGCACGTCCTCCCACACCTGCTCGGGCTCCAGGGGTGCGTGGAGTTGGACTTGAGCTCCAGTTCTGCCTCCTCTTCCCTCAGCCTGTCTCCTCGTCTGGGAAACTCGGGTAGTAATTCTCCATCCTGGAGCCACACAGTGGTCAAACGAGATGGTGGTGGTGGTCGAGAGGAAGGAGGGACCACACCTGGCTCCGTAGCATGAGAGCCTCCCCTTGGGAAGTGGGCCAGCCTGGGTCCTTTTCTTTACAGGTGGATCTACTTCTTGAAATTGCCTGTAAAAGTCACTAAAATCACCTTATCCTTAAAGCTTTAAAAAAGGAGTGTGGAGGCATGATAGTAGTCTTTAAAAATTAAGTGATAATAGTTTTGTTTTAGCAGCAAAGTAGTTATTATGGGCAATTTTGATAACTATATGGGGGAGAAGCACCACCCACGTGTAACCTGTTAACAGTTTGCTGTTTTGAAGGTGACCCGTGCCTTTACGGAGGGCCTCCGAGAGAGCCTCAAGAACTGGGGTTCTATCAAACAGGGCCGTCTGTGGCCTCGGCCTGTGGTGTCCGTGGCCGGCACCCAGTCTGTGTGGAAGGAATTCCCCAGTGGGTGCACGCAGTAGGGTGCTCGAGATGGCTCATGAGCTGACAGCCAGCCCCTCCCAGCCCACCCTCAGTGACATCGTGCTGGCGGTTTGAAATTGGCCGTTGTGGGACTTTTTACACCACGGAAGCTGACAAATGCTTCAGATCAGGTGGTGGGCGTTTTCTGCAGAGACCACTTTTCAAGTTGGGTCTGCGGGGCTCAGAGTGCAGGGTAACGTGGGGAGCCCTGGCAGAAGTGAGGTGTGAGCCCAGTCAGGCTGACCCACAGCCGCTGTCCTGACGCCTGGGCCCCTGCCTTCAGTCTCAGCACGGCAGCTCTAGGTACCTCGGATGACTTCCTTAGAATAGCATTCCGGAAGTGGAATTACACCGTCAGGGGCGGCATGATGCTAGGTTTGGGGGGTTTTTCAGAAAGCTGCGAAACCAGGGCTGCAGGCGAGGTCTCAGCCCCCTTCCTAACTTTCCTTCTTTGCCTCCTTTTAGCTCTATGGAAGGCGGGCCCCCTGGGAGGATCCCGCCAAGTGGGTGATGGACACCTACCCCTGGGCGGCCAGCCCGCAGCAGCACGAGTGGCCTCCCCTGCTGCAGCTGCGGCCCGAGGACGTGGGCTTCGACGGCTACTCCATGCCTCGGGAGGGCTCCACCAGCAAGCAGATGCCCCCCAGCGACGCTGAAGGAGACCCGCTGGTAGGTGCTCGGCTCCGGAGCCGCTCAGCGCTCACTGAGCACTCGGTGTAGTGGGCATGAAGCAAGGCCTGCTGGGAACACACTGGTGCCTGAGCCTCGGCCTTGCTTTGGGAGGCCGGACCCATCCCAAGATTGGGGACACTTTTGCCAACATTTTCTTCCGTGGCTGTAGTCTCTCACTAAGGTCTGTAACCCCTCTGAAGCGGTCTGTGGTAGAAGGTAAAGATGAGAATCCGATTTCCCTCTAACTGTCCCCACACCGCTCTTGGCCCCTGATTTCAGTGCCACCTTTTTCATGTGCTGTCCTGCACCAGTGGTCTGTCCCGCTGGTCACTGAGCAGAGCTGGCTGAGGAGCGGAAGGCCAGGCCAGACGATCACACAGTCGGGAGGGGCTTGCGGCAGGTTGGCCTGAGCACGGGCCCCACGGCAGCGAGGTGAGTTAGGGGTTACCACCGGCTGAGCTGCGCACTGAGGCTGCCATTGCGAAAGCAATTAAGACCCTCTAAGACGGCGGTTCTCAACCTGTGGCTCGCGACCCCTTTGGGGTCGAACGACCCTTTCACAGGGGTCGCCTAAAACCATCGGAGAACACATATTTCCAATGGTATTAGGAACCGAGACACCGCTCCTCTATCCGTCTCCAGGCGGGTCCGCCCACATGCAGATACGCCCACATACAGCATGAGGAACTGTATCAAAGGGTCACGGCATTGGGAAAGTTGAGAACCACTGCTCTAAGAAGAACTTGGGCCACCTTGGCCAGTTTGGCTCAGTGGTTAGAGCATCAGCCTGCAGACCAAAGAGTTGCAGTTTGGATTCCAGTCAAGGGCACAGCTGCAGTTTGATCCCGCCCTGGTCAGGGTGGTGCGGGAGGCAATGAATCGATGTGTCTCACATCGATGTTTCTCTCTCTCTCTCTCTCTCTCCCCCCCTCCCCATCCCGCCCCCCACTCTATCTGAAAATCAATATATGCTTTGGTGACGATTAAAAATAAAGAAGAACCAGCCCAGCCAGTGTGGCTCAGTGGTTGAGCATCGACCCACGCACCAGTTTGATTCCCAGTCAGGGCACATGTCCAGGTTGTGGGCCTGATCCCCACAGTGGGAGGCACGCAGGAGGCAGCCAATCAGTGTTCTCTCTCATCGATGTTTTTATCTCTCTCTCCCTCTCCTTTCCTCTCTCTCTCAAACCAATAAAGAAAAAAACAATTAAAAAAAAGAAGAACCTGGGCCAGTGATGGTAACACAGCAGTTATAGTACAGTAAGTCCTCGCTTAACATCATCAATAGGTTCTGTGACTTTAAGTGAAACCACGCATATCAGTTACCATAGGCTAACTGATATAAATAAGAATTAAGGTCCTATGGCCTCTCATCAATATTATCAGGAAAGGGTGTGATTTGAGGACCTGCGGTGCTGTCTCTGCCAATATAAGGCGCTTACATAGTCACACTGCCAGATTGGACCCAACAAAGCAAAAGCCCAAAAGCTGTGGTGAAAGCAGATGTACCAGAGCCCCCGTGGTTCAGTACTAGTGCCATGCCTTACACTGAGCCCTGAGCTCCAGCCAAGGCGAGGGAAAAGCACAGCAGAGAACATTGCTCGCATTGCCTGGTGAAAGAAAATGTCCCTGAGAGATGCGGCAGGATGGAAAGACAACCAGTCTGCTGTTCGCTCCCTGGTGACTCATCGATTTGCTGGATTTACAAAATAACACGAGGTGCTTTGGGTTGTGTGCCCTCCTCCCAGCTGGTGGGATGGAGCTCTGGTCCCTCTGAGACTTTTTTTTAACAGGAACTGTATTTTAAATGGATTTATTATTTGTGTTAGTCTGTACACCTAATTTGCAGTGTTTATAATAATGGTTTTACGGAGGAAAGGATCAAACTTTAAAAAGCCATTTCTAACATTAACCATTGCCAAAATCCAACGTCATGGAGATACTTTTGTGGGTGCAACTCATGAGGTCTTACAGAAAAATAGAACGTGGGATAGCTGGAGAGGGAAGAATGGCTGGCTCGTTCCCAGACATTCTTTTCTTAACCACGAGTACTTGTATCACTGATTAACACAGAGGGTGTTTAGGTAAGACCTGAGGTTCTCAGAACAGTTACTCAACGTGCGTCTCCCAACCCCAGACCCTCAGAAGTGACCCACCCCTACTTACCACGTTAGGTATTTGGTGTTTCTCCCAAGTCCATGCTCTCTGCCCAGGGCCATAGTTCTCTTGTCATAATAGATCTCTTGTCTACTAATCTTTCTTCTCATGAGACTGAGCCCGCCAAGAGAGCAGGACGTATTGTTTGTGTTCTGGACCATGAAGGATGGGCCTACCAGGAATGTTGATAAGAAATCTGTAATCTCAGCTGCAAAGGGCTGTTCACCGCATTTTAGCTCCACCCTTTCCCAGTCACACCGTGGACGCCAGCTGATGGCGCTCCTGTGGCCAGGCTCACGCAGGGAGACCACTAGGCATCCTGGGGGCAGCGGGATTTCATGTCCAGCTACACCAACTCTTTTTTTTTTTTTTTTGAGAGAGAGAGAGCGAGCGAGAGAAACGAGAAACATCAATTTGTTGTTCTGGTTATTTATGCATTCATTGATCACTTCTTGTATGTGCCCTGACTGGGGATCGAACCCACAACCTTGGTGTACTGGGAGAATGCTTCTAACCAATTGAGCTACTCAGCCAGGGCTCAGCTGCACCAAGTTTTGGCCTTAGCTCAGAGAGACCCTACCTTCCTGACTTACTTGCTAGATAAAATGTAAAATACACATATATAAAATTTATAGTTATAAATACAGTAAAAGTCGTTTTCTGTTTCCCTCCTCCACTCCCAAACAAAGAACAGTAGAGACAGTCTATCAAGGAAGATTTAAGAACACTATCTTTCTTTGCTGCTGCTGATGATGCTGATAGCAGATATTTATGAACACTGACCATGTGCCAGGCTCTATTCTCAGGGCCCTGTGCACATTATGTCATACTTCAGCCTAGGGGATAGGGGTTGCTGTTCCCTCCGATCTACAGTCGAGGAACCAGTGGCTCAGATACACGAGGTAATTTGTCCAAAGGTTCCTGAATCAGAATCCAGCCTCTGTTTCCTGTGGCTCTGCTTGTTCCTGGTGCTGTCCTTCTCCCCCCTCGGAAGGCCTTGACAGGAGCTGGGGTACAGATGAGCTTGAGGCTTATGGAGGGGGGAGCCCTGGGCTTTGGGAGTCAGCAGCACTGATGAGCATGTTCCAGAAGCAGGACATTTGACTGGCACCTTTACCCAGGCTCGGGGAAGGTGTGCCCCTCCCAAATAAAAATAAGTATCACATATCTATAGGGGATATTCTATTTTATTTTCAGTGCTCTACATACATGAACTCAATCCACACCATAACATTATAGGGCAGGTACAATTCTTATTCACATTTGACCAAAGAAGAAACTGAGACACAAAGAGGTTAAGCCACTTGGCCAAGGTCATGCAGCTAGTAAGTGGTGGAGCCAGGATTTGAACCCTGGAAGCCTGGCCCAGAGCCCACGCTCTTGCCCACTGCCTCCACTGCGGGCCGCAGTCCCAAGGTGAGTCTGGAAGAGGAGGCGTGAGCTTGCAAGAGGCCAGGGGTGGGCGGCGGACTGGCCGGAAAGCTGCTCATGCTCTCTGCCCTTTTCAGATGAACATGCTGATGAGGCTGCAGGAGGCCGCCAACTACTCCAGCCCCCAGAGCTACGACAGCGACTCCAACAGCAACAGCCATCATGATGACATCCTGGACTCATCCCTGGAGTCCACTCTGTGACAGGGCCCGGCCGTGGAGCCTGCCCGCCGCCTCCTCGCCCCACTGCACCTACATCCTCTGCACCACCCTGAAGATGCCCTCCTGAGCCAGCCCTGGCCGCAGCCTGCGCGCTGCAGGAATCCCAAGACCCTGGTCCTCTGCCTTGACCTGGGCGCAGGCATCCCGGGCCAGCCCCTCGGGACTGCTCCTTCCACAGAGAGAACTGCACTACCTTCCGTTTCATTTTAATTATTGTTTCACCTTGTTGCTGTGACCTCCCTAAGACACTGAAGATACTTCTCGGGAAAGGATCATCACCGCCGCAACGAAAAGGGTTAAAAATGAAAACCCCACTGGAAGCTCTGAAGCCAAACAGCATCCTGCCACGAGCTGCCCAGAGACAGAGACTGGAGCACAGCTGGAGACGCAGACAGCAGGGCGCCCCTCAGCACAGGCCTGCAGACGGGGTCTGGCCGCCAGCACCCCACATCCACGCCGACCCGCCCTCCCAGCCAGCCGGCCGCAGAGAACTGGTGCTAACTACGCACTGGCTTTAGTCACACAGCAAACGACAGAGCTACCGCAGGGAAACCTTAGGACAAAACAGCTCGTGCTCTGTCTTGTTTTCTTCTCTCAATGGTGCTCTCCTTCCCCGAGAGGTATTTGCCTGTCCCGGGGCAGCCGCACCCTCCGCCCGCAGCCCCCGGCCAGCCGTGGGCGAGTGCAGGACAGCGCCGCGCATGCGTGTCTCCTCGGCGACGAATCAGGTTTTTTTCTGCAAACACTGTGTACAGTGAGAGTCGGTCTACTTTGGAGAACGGATGACCCCTTTCAGAATGAGGTTGAGTTTCTCCCTTTCTGACTGTTTGATTTTGAAGATGTTCCTCCTTCCCCTCTTGGTCAGAATCAATCCTTTGGTGAAAGTGAGACCCGCAGGAGTTGAGTCTTGGTTTTCAGTTGTCCATCCTCCCAGTTGTACACACGCCTCCTGCCGGGGCTGGGGTCGCTGCGTCTGGTAAAGGGGACCAGGGCCCTGACCTCAGCACGCGGGCAGCCGGGACCTTGCCTTTCCTCCTCGCCCTCGAGGCTTCGGAGCGCACGTCCACACCTCCAGCGTGCCAGCCCCAGCCTCAGGGGGGTGGCGAGGTCACCTCAAGAAAGACTTGCACTTTTCTCAGAACCAACGTGATGCAACTCGACCAGGGGGTGGCGGCCGCCGCCTCCCAGAAGCCCCAGCCCCGGCCTCTGTCCCACGAGCCTTGCCTGACCTCTTCGGTGCTGACCTTCCCAAAGCGATGCCTTACTGGTTTTGTACTAATCGTGTTCATTGATGAGTGCCATGCCTGCCTGGGTCGGGTTTTTTTGGGTTTTTTTTCCCCATCAGAGCAAACAGGGCTAAAAAGTCATTACTCATTAGGAGAACTCAAGTTGCTGTGACTTTTATCTCATCCAAAAGACTCATTTGTGTGGGTGTGACCATGGGAAAAAGAAAAATGAAAAAAAAAAGAGAGAGAGAGATGCATTTTTTAGGTTCTTGTCAGTCTCCAGCTAACTGGTAGGCAAAAGTTCCCACAGTCTACATGACGTTGCTGGTATGCACCATGCTCCTACGTGTCTGCAACATCCTGGTATCTTCTTTAGAGTGTGGTAAATCTTTGAGTTTTGTTTCTGTTCTATTAGGAGAATCAATATTCCACCCCAGTGGGGGAGTCTCTGTCAATGATCAGGGTCTTTATTCCATCTTTGCATTTCAGTTTCTGAAGGTCCGTCTCTATGTTTGCTCATTGCCGTAAGAGCGTGGCCTGAAACTGCTCGCATCACATTGGGTGACACCGTTGTCTTCCTCCTTGAAAGGAAAAAGGGAATTTGTCCCACTAACTGGTGAATGGAAAACCTCTCAACGCTGTCCCTGTTTTAATCGCAGTCAACTCAGACTCTGTTCTGCTAAGCTAAGCCTTCATTAGTCATCTGGGTGTGTGTGTGTCTTGTTCTGTTTTGTTTTACCTAAAATTTTTAAACTGTATATTTAGCCTGTGACCAGGCCAAACCCTGAGCCTTCTGGTAGACCTGAAGAGTGGTCCTTCTCAATTGATCTCCCAGTGATGACCTTACACTCATACTGTGAATTTGGGAGGAGGTAAAATTGACTTCTCCTCGTGGGCAGTTTTCCCAGTTATCTTCTGAGTAGACACCTGCCAATATTATTTGAAATTCTTTTTTTTTTTTTTTTTTTTTTTTTAACGACACCCTCTCTTTTTCTTCTCTCCTCTCCCACAGACTTCCTTCCCACTGGGTCCAGGCTCAGAACCGAGACCTCTGACCCTGGTGCTGCCAGACTAGTAAACAGTGGTTCCAGTAGTGTAGCCCTTGTACGATTCACAACTCAGTGACCTTCCTAAAGTTTCGGGAAGCAGGGTTGTCTGATATGCACATTTCTCCTCTTGGTCATATTTTCCTTTATTAGTGTCACTCACCTTGGACAAAGTGACTTTGTGCTCATTTAGGGCTCTGTCCGAAATGCTTCCATTTTGCCTTTTTCTACAGTTAGGCTAACTTTGAAATGTATGAAATTCTATGCAACATTTATGTTGAGTTACCAATGGAAGCCAAAATTTTCTTCCCAAACTGCCAAGAATTATACAGGCCATAAATGAGATGGGAATACCTTTTAATTTAAGGTTGGGGGTGGGGTAGGGGTGGGACCAGGAACGAGATTTGCCTACACCTTTGTTGTATCTTGGGAACATTTTTTTTTTTTAATTTAATTATTGATGCTCTAAACTTCAGAATTCTGTGTATTCGAATTTGATCATGGCGAATCTACTTCAAAAGGAAAAAATAATCCAACTTGGTGGGTATTCAATGGGAGGTTTGCTGTTCTGATCTAGTTGTTTTCCAGTGGAGCAGTTTATGAAATATGTTCTATAAGATGTACATTTTTTCATTGTAACATAGAAATTGTAAATAATCGATTAAAGTGCTGCATTTTGATGAATTTTTTCTAGCCATTTTTAAAGAGAAAACTAGGAATTGAGTATTTTGTGTACGGTATGTTCCCACCCTCCCTGCCCTTCCTGCTGCCCTCCCTCTCTCCCTATTTAATTTTCATTTGTCATGAGGTTTTTGGATTTGCCAGTTATCTGCTGGAGATCATGCCCCACGTCATGGAGAATAAAGCTGATGATTGTACCAGTCTTAAATTATTCATGATTCAATAAAATTGATGCTTATTTATTCAGATTAGAGGTTCGGCTTTTCTGTGCCCGGGCAAGCCCTCGTCGGAGTTCAGTTTCATGCCAAGAGGAAGTTGTTCCGACTTGGACGCAACAAACACAGGGAGAGCCCAAAACATTTGCAAACCCACCTTTGCCACGATGTCATCAACATCCTCAGTCCTCTCAGTTTCTCATCTGAGTTACTGGTGCTCGCGGGGATCTTGAGGAAATGCGGATCCTGACTGAGCAGGTGCAGGGTGGGCCGAGGTTCGAGCCCCTAGGCGATGCCCCTGCCCTGAGCCCTAGACCACACTTTGAGTAGCCAGCAGTATCAGTATCCCACCAGCCCTCCGTTTGACCCTTTGGCACAAGAAAGACTTTTTTAAAAAATGTATTGAGTACCTACTAATTGTCAAACGCTTCCCAAATCCCCAAATGTAATCTGCAAAATGACCCTGAGAACGTAAATATTCTTATTCACAATTTACAGGTTAAAAAAGGCTCTGAGAAAACAACTTACCCAGGATCCTATGAGCCAGTGGTTCTCAGCCTTCCTAATGCCCCGGCCCTTTGATACAGCTCCTCATGTTGTATGTGGGTGTATCTGTATGTGGGCGGACCCGCCTGGAGACAGATAGAGGAGCGGTGTCTGGGTTCCTGAGAGCATCGGAAATATGCGTTTTCCAATGGTCTTAGGCGACCCCTGTGAAAGGGTCGTTCAATCCCCAAAGGGGTCGCGACCCACAGGTTGAGAACCGCTGCTATAAGTGAAGAAGGGAGGGCTGTTCAGCCTCATCTTCCCACCCCAAATCCCGCCACGGGGCTGCCTCCCATCCTGGGGCCCCGCTGCAGAGCGAGCACAGAGGGGCCGTCACATCTCAGCATTCACCTCCAGCAGCAGCGACAAAGATTGCAGAGGCGCAGTTTGAAGAGAGGCCTGTGGGTTCACTGAAATTATCCTCCACAGCTGGCTCTACTGCTAATAATGTGAAACCTCTAAGCCAGCGGTTCTCAACCTGTGGGTCGCGACCCCTTTGGGGGTCGAATGACCCTTTCACAGGGGTCGCCTAAGACATAACAGTAGCAATGAAAATAATCTTATGGTTGGGGGTCACCACACCATGAAGAACTGTATTAAAGGGTCGCGGCTCTGGGAAGGTTGAGAACCGCTGCACCCATCGCAGTGCACAGTGGCCCGCCAGGGGAGACAACAATCCAGATGTTTAGCGCAGGCCGTCTGTAATGCCTGTCAGGAAAATGAAGGGGCTTGTGCAACGGTTCGGCAACGAGAGGTCCTGAGTTTCCAAGATTTTCCATATCCTATTCTCTACCCCATTGCTGCACAGTCTATTCTGATGATAACTAGGAAATAACGATCCGCGTATGTGAAGGGCATGATAGGCTAGAGGACTTTGTAAAGGAAGGAAGAAAGGGAAGCGTGCATTTGAGTGTTTGCTGTGTGCCAGACACTACTGAGACTTTCTCCCGATCACACGGCATCACCGCACCTTGAAGAGGGGGTGTGATCTCCATTTTCCTGGGAGAAAACAGATGGCTGATACTGAACAACGTACGTGGTAGGAATGGACTTCTCCGTTCACCTGATTCTAAAGCTCTGCCCTTTCTGCCACTCCATGCTCCTCCCCTCCCCTTAGGTGAGACTTTGAGGGGGGTTACAGGTCCCTTCCACATTAACTGTCTAACTAATTCTCCCGGAAACGTGCAGCCTAAAGCAGCACACCTCTCTCAGTCCAAATGGATCAGGAGTCCGGCGTGGCTCAGCTGGCGCTCACAAGGCTGCAGTCTTAATATTTACAAGGAACATTTACAAGCAAGAACTACATTAAACATCATATGTAATGGTAAAATGCTGAATATCTTTTCTTTCAGGTTAGGGACAGATAGAGAGGCCTCCTCTCATCACAGCAGAGACCCTCGCCGGTGCAGAGAAGCAAGAGAAATGAGTCATGAGGATTAGAAAGGGAGCAATTAGATGGTCCTTCTTCACAGATAATATGTACTTAGGCAATCCAAAAGAATTCAGAGTGTTAACAATAATAAGTTGAATAAATTTTCTGGAAATGCAATCATGCACGAAAATCAGTTGAACACCAATATGCAGCCAAAGTTTAAATAATTAAGAAACACCAATTTAAAAGCATCGAAAATATCCAATACCTAGGAATAATGCAATGTAAGATGTGCACGATCTCTGCACAGAGCTGTACAACATTGCTGGGGGGCAGTGAAGAGGACCCAGAGAAAGGGATATGTCTATGGACTGGAAGACGATGTTGTAAAGATGTCAGTTCCTCCAAAGTGGACTGGAGGGTTGATGCAGAGGCGCTGAAGAGCCCAAGGTAGTTGTTATGGAATTGACAAGCTGATTTATATGTATACTGAAAGGCAAAGCGTGACGCTCAGCTCATGAAGAAGAACAAGAAGAGAGAGATTCTTCCACCAGATAACAAGACTTGCTATAAAGGGCATTCAGATAGTGTGGCATTGTTGTGAGAACTATCAAGAGAGTTCAAGAACATAGAATAGAATAAACATGTCCAAATAATCCTAACACACACTTGCTTTCCTACATAGAATTATGAATAACATCTCTGACCAAAGGACCCATTTTGTAGAGAAGGGAGTTTGACAATAGAACCCATCGGTTCCTACTATAAAGCTGGAGGTTGACCTACCCCCTAAAGGCTCAGTTAAGGCACCAGCTTGGGTAAAACATTCTGTGATGGGCTCTGTCCCCCAGGACAGTATACATGTTCACACATTAGCCATTATTGGTGTCTGAGGGCCTGCCCAGAAGTTAAGGTACCTGACTTTCTGCTCTAATTAGAGGTGCTTGTCCCTGGTGTGTGGGGGGCAGGTTGGGGGAGGTGGGAAGAGGATCACTTCTCCTCTACCACTGAATTTGAAACTACGCCTGCCACCTGGTCACTGGCCTGTGCACGCTCACGGTGACAGGAGTCACTGTGGGGCGGGAACTGGCCCAAGGACGGGGAGGGGGGCTGCAGCGGGCGAGCAGGGGAAGCTTGCCTGGCATGCAGAGCACTCTCAGGGCACCTCTTGCTGTCTGTGCCTGGTGAGGATGGGAATGAGTGTCTGCGGCCACCACAGCCCGTCAGGAACCGAGGTCTGGGTCATCCAGGCCTACGAAGTGCTGGCTGAGGGGGAGGGACACAGAGTGGAGAACACAGCCATAGCGGTGGGGATGAGCTCAGTCCACTGACCCTCCCAATCTGAGTCTTTTTCCGAGGTTGTGACCAGCCACCACCCTCTGGGAGCATCAGTAACAGAGAGGGCTCCATGGGCCCACGCCTTGCGGGACAGGGGCTGCAGCAGGCACTGCCAGTGCCAGTCCGTAGCCCGACTTCACCGAGCCTGCAGAGGGCATGGCGCTGACAGCCCCCCCAAGCACCTCGGTCCCTGCCTGCATCCCTCCTCGGGGCCACAGACACTCATTCAGTCCAAGTCAACAGGGCAGTTAGAGCCCAGGGCAACCTGCCACCAGTGAGGTCCAGGAGTGCGTGGACAGTGCCCTGCTGTCCGTCCTTCTGTGGGACGAGTGGCGGGCACGTTCTGTGGAGCTCTCAGAATTCCCCAGGGAGGCTGAGCCCCAGCTGCCCACAGTGGCGGCTAAGGGACCCCTTACTGGCCTTCTCCCTTCCTGGTCACATTTTGTCTGCTCCCTCACTCAGCTGTCACCCCTGAGAATAAGTGCACCTTAAATTCTGTACCTGAGACACCTCACGTACCTCACCCTGTTCCCAGCCCCACAGCCCACATTAGCTGTCTGCACTCCAGCCCGCTCTCAGGGTCCGGGAGGGCAGCTCAGGCTTTCCACTCTTCATGTGATTATTCTGGATTGAATTGTGTCCCCTAAGGTGGTATGTTGAAGTCCTAGCCCCCAGGACTTCAGAGCGCGACCTTATTTGGAAAGATGGTCTTTGCAGAGGTAACAAGTTAAGATGAGGTCCCACTGGAGCAGGGTGAGCCCTGAAGGCCATCTGCCTGGTGTTCCTGCGAGACGATCATGGGAAGGGATGAGGAAAATGCCGCTCGAAGGTGGAGCAGAGACAGGAGCTGTGTGGCTGCAAGCCAAGGAGCGCCAGGACTGATGCTCCCAGCTTCCCCCAGAAGCTAGGAAGAGTCAAGAAAGGATTCCACCCAGAGTCTCCCTGCTGACACCTTTGTTTCAGACTTCTAGCCTCCAGAACCGGGAGAGAATACATTTCTGTTGTTTTAAGCCACCCGGTTTATAGTGTTTTGTTATGGCAGCCCTAGCAAGCTAATAGAGTTGTATGCCCAGCGAATGTGTATATGTGTGTGTGTGTGTGTGTGTGTGTGTGTGTGTGTGTGTGTGTATATATATACATTTATATATATACATGTATATATATATACATGTATATATATAAAATCAAGAAATGTGTACACAAATGTTTATTATAACAAAACCTGGAAATAGTCACTTCCGCTGACGGGGCAACGACCAAAACATCGTGATATGCAGTGTCATACAGCCGTGGAAATATTTGTGGGTGGACAGTGCGTGAACGCTGAGTGGAAGCAGCCAGACGCAGAGGATGCCGAATGCGTGGCCATTTGCGTAACGTCCACACTGCCACTTAGGGTGCGTGACTGCGCAGGTCATGAAACCGTAACGAAAACTCAGAGAGGCAGGGCCAGCGGTCAGAGAGGGTGAAAGGCTTTGGCTGCGGGCAGCGTCCTGTCTCTTGACTTCGGAGGTGACCGCACAAGCCTTTGCTTTGTAATCGATCACCGAGCTGTGTACCTGTTTCGTGCACTTTTTCCTGTGAGTGTTATGCTGTACAATGGGGTTTTTTAAAGCACACACTGCCCCGGGCTAACCACACCTGACTTGCTGGCTTCAAGAGTGTCCATGCCGCGAAGCGCTCCCTGACTCTTCCTCGTCCTCCCAGCTCTCACTTCCTCGGCCATGCGACGTCTGCAGAGTATCAGAGGCTGGAGCTGGGGAGCCTCAGAGGATGAGACTGGGACCAAAAGGGGAAGATGGAGAGAGCGCACCTGGGCCCCAGGCAAAGGCTGGAGGACCGCCTGACACAGGAGCAGCAGAGGGATCCCTGCCCTTGCAGGCAGGCGAGTCCAGGTGGTCACTGGAGCTTTGCTCATGCTCACTGGGTGGGATTGCTTCAGGCAGGGCATGGTGGAAGGAGCCTTGGGGTCTGGAGACTGAGGTACTGGCTCCTACCTTGGCTGCCTCCCTCAGAGAAGTCCCACCTGCTCTCGGACCATACTTTTCCCATCCGTTTATTCAAGGCATTGCACTAGCTCAGTGGCTCCTTAATACAGCTGATCCCACTATCCCAGGAAGCACATTGGAAACAGACTGGAGCCTCCCACCTTAGCCCTGGGGAACTAGAATGTACTGGGGGCACAGACCTCTCCCAGCTCCTGCATCCCGGCTGCTATTCCAGGCAGCCCATTATACCTCGAAGTGGCCACGAGGGGGCAGCAAAGCCCAAGCAATGCCAGGATGCTGACCCTCCAAGGGCTGGACTTGCCTTTCTTGGTAAAATTCTCTCTCTCTCTCTCTCTCTCTCTCTCTCTCTCTCTCTCTCTCTCTCTCTCTCTCTCCCCCCCCTCTCTCCCTCCCCCCCCCTCTAATTTAGGTAGAGTTTTGGGTTTTTTTTAAGGATTGGCATGACCCTCAGAAGACTGAGCGTGGTATTTTTCCTCTGCTCCATGCTATACAAGAAATGGGGAAATGTGCGACTGGCATCTTCTCAAGCCAAGTGGTTTGCCTTCATGGAGCCCTGCGATCCACATAGCAATCATGTGATGTCGGTGTCCTCATCCCCACTCCACTGCATGGCTGGCTAAGGGGCTTGTGCGAGGTCTCACTAATCAGGGACAGACTAAGGATTTGAACCCAGCGCCTGCCAGATTTCAAAGCTTGGAGTCTTACTCCTACACCGCACCCCACCCTCGGCCTGCAGCTGCCCAGGTGCTCACATCCACAACCTCGTTGGGGGTCCACCCCAGCTCTGCAGGTGAGGCCCAGGGGCAGTATTACACTTACAATAGGAAACTGAGGCTCAGGGAGGGGAGGGAAATGGTCCCAGAACACACCCTGAGCTCAGGGTGCTGCCAGAACAGGAGCCCAGGTGTCCTGGCTTTCTTTCCTGGGCAACTAAGGAAGTAGCGAGGGGCACAGGCTCTGGCGCTGCACAGAATGGGTTCAAATCTCAGCTCCACTCTCTGCAAGCTGTGCCCCTGCAAGGTGTTACTCCCTGAGCCTCAGTTTGCTCATCTGTGAAATGAACGGGACAATATCCTCCTGTAGTAAAGGCTCTGTCCCTCTCGGCATCCATCATCTGCTTCTCCTAACCAAACCTGGTATTGTGCAGGTATTCGCCCCTCCCCCACGGGTAGTGCGACTCCAGGAGGCTGACCCGACCCCTACTCTGCTCCCCCTCCAGGGTAGAGTATACGTTCTAAAGTTAAACCCAGTCTGTTTCCCAGGGGTTTGGGTCCTGAATAAACATAGCATGCTGCTTGCAGGAGTCTTTGCAAAAGGGAGGGCTTCTGGGAAAGTTTCTTATGTCTTAAGAGAGATACTCAGAGCAGATCCAATTCCTCTTCCTCTGACTATTGTCGTGTCTGGAGGTGACCTGGACCTGGTGCTGTCTTCTTGAGATCAACCTTAGGATGAAGCAACCTCGAGGAGCGCAGAGCAGAGGCAGGACCAGATCTGCTGCATGTTGTCCTGCCACTTGTCCCTGTGAGAGCCTGTGCTCCCTGGGCACTTGCAGTTAAATGAGATAACGCGGGGCATCGGCCTGAGTCAAGGTTTCAGTGACAAGCCTTTGGGGGTTTGCCTGGGGGAAGCAGCACCTGCTGAGATAAAGCTGTTATCCTGAGCATGGGGCCTGGGGGCAGCAACCCATAACCCAGAGGAGCTGCTGCTTCTGCTCTTCTGGTTGCTCCCAGGGAGGATCTCAGCCGCTCTGAGGTGCAGGGTGCTGGTTAAGACCTTGCATTCCCCAGCTGGCCGGCCTGCGTTTAAATGCCAGTTCTGCCATTTACTAGATATGGGACCTTGGGCAAGTCACTTAACATTTCAGTACCCCTGTTTCCCCACCTGTGAAATGGAGATGCTAATAATAATACCTACTTCTTAGGATTATTGCAAATTATTAGGTGAAGTTCTGCGAACCATGTGTGGCATATGACAAGCTCTCTGTAATTGTTAGCTGCTGTCATTATCATCTTTCTTTTCAAAAGGTTGCCAAGATCTTGCCAGGCTGGTATTTAGTTTTCGCCTCTAGCCTCTTGAGGGTTAAGAGTTACCTGGGTTGGGAGTGCTGCTAACGGACCTGAGTTCCAATTTAGACACTGCCCTGAGCTTGCTGTGTGACCTTTGGAGAAGCAGTCCCATCCCTAGGCTCAGGATGGTCAGGTGTGCGACAGGCAGCATGCCAAGGAGATCTCTGTAACTCCTGACCCCTTCCACAGCTGCCTTGGCTTGTTGCTTGCTCTCTATTCGGATGTGAACCCTGGGCCTGCCTCAGGTGTCAGGACAATGAAGGAGCTTGGCAGGTGTCTGTGGCTTGGAATCCTTCTTTCCCCTGCCAGCTGGTGGCTGTCCCAGGAAGTCCTGGGTCCCCAGCAATCTGTTTCATGCTCTGCTGCTGCCGTCTTGAAAGTCTGAATGAATTTTGAACAGGGACCCTGCATTTTCACTTTGCACCGAGCCCTGCAGATTATGGAGTGGGTGCCAGTTTGGATTCATGGGACCGAGTTGTGCTGTCCATTCACTGAGCGGGGCGGGGGGTGGGGGTGCTCACCAGCCAGACGCAGACCCTGTGCACAAGAGAGGAAAAGCTCATTTGCAGAAAAAACATGGAAGTGCTGTTACCAGAAGGAGGGCATGGTTGCTAGTGTAAAATGGGACAGCTGTCCATCACAGACGTGGAGGTGGGACATCCTGAGAAGGTAGGAAATCCTGAACCAGTCAGTCTGAGTTCTTGCTCTGAGAAGGGCATCCCACACTGTCATCGTAATACTCGGCCTGTGCTGCGCTCTTCGCGGGCCAGGCGTGGCCGCACAGGGTGTGCCCCGGCTCATTTCATCCTCGGGTGACCCTGGAATGTGAGTGTTATTAGCGCTGCTTCATGGAAACTCCAGCAACTGGCTCTTCTTCCTGCAGTGGGAGAGCAGCCACTCAGGACACTGTGTGTGCCAGTGGTCCTGCGCCTCCTGTCGCCGTCCCCCTCACTCTACTGCAGTGGCCCGTGTCTCCAGGGAGACTGAGCTGGGCGTGCTGATTCCACGCTGTAGTTCTAGCGCCTGGATCTGAACGGGGCTCCTGTCGGTAAACCGTATAGAGGCAGAGAACAGAGAAGGATTGAAGCTTAAAGCTCAGCAGTTAAAGGACGTGGCATCAGGCAGAAAAGTGAGGATGGGAGTGAGGAGGGCGTGTGGTGGGGAGAGTTCAGAGGGTAAACTCCATAGGTGTGCATGGAAAATAAGGTTACCGCAGCAAGCACAGAAAATACCTTACAAAGGAATAGCAACGGGAGCTACCTGTGCGTCAAATAGATAACAGAGCATTGTACAAGTCAGTGAAACATAATCACGTATGTATTGGGTAGGTGTGCTGATGGTCGTGGTATTGCCGTAGTTCCAACATCGTTTTGTGAGTAATGTTGGTTAAAGCAAACATATTGTCTGGGGTAACAATCATTCTCACATACTGTGAAAAAGGGGCATAAAAATATGGAATGAGGGAAGAAAGGAAGACCCCTGAGCTGCTGTATTAAATTGGAGATTATCGGTATGATTCTCTGTCTGTCTCTGTCTCCCTCTCCCCCCTCCCCCCCCCCCCCCCCGGAAAAAAGCACAGAAGCAATGATGCTATCGAAATAAGCCCACCTAGCAGGCAGATTTTGATTTTGAAATACCATTCCCCTCTTTAAAAACATCAATAAATACACCTGGGTTTCTGGGCGAAGTGGACGATTCCAGGTGTGGGGCAGAAGAATTCCAAGGTCAGCCTGGACATGGGGCCCTGCGGGAAGCAGGGAAGTGCTCAAGGACTGCTGGAGGGGTATCTAAGGGGCGTGGCCAGCTCGGAGGGCTTCCACTGGCCACGTCTGAGATAACCGAACACCAAAAGAACAATGGTGGTGATGTATCATAACATAATTGAATACACAAAAATCCATGGGTCCATAGTGATAGCAAAGGGCGAAGGGTGCCCATCCAGAGGCCGACTGCTAGCCCTAGGCCTCTTCCCTTCGTCAGGCAGGTGCAAAGAGGGGCATCTGGAAGGAGCTGGGGACGAAGGGCAGGGACTCGACAGTTCTACATACATGTGTTATGAAGTAGAGACTTCACTGTAAGAGAGGAGGCATTTGCTTAAAACCCTCTGCACATTCCTGTCCCAGGCAGCATGAAAGGTAAGCCCCTACAAGGGCCTGCAAACCTCTGAGGGACTCACTCTTTGCCCACCCTTCTTTAACCACATCGTATCTCTTCGTTTGGATCAGGCATTTCCCACCTCGTCATGCTCGGTGCAGACTCCGTCGTGAGCCGTCCAGAGCATCCTTTTCACAATATGCGCCCCACTGGCTCAGTCTATTTGCTAAAATGTCACCTCCTTAAAGAGGCTTCCCCTGGCTAGCTTTGTACCCTATTTATTTCCCCTAGAGTCGTTATCACTGTTTGGAATTATATGTGCGTGTTCATTGACGTGGTCTTTCTCCTCCTCTCCCGCTGAACTGTGAGCTCCCTGACACCAAGGACCATGCTTGTTTCAGGTATCACTCCATCCTCAGGGACAGCCAGAGACCCAGACACAGAGAAGGCACTCAGTAAATACTTGTTAAGTGAAGAGACCTGACTTCGAGTTTAGAAACCCTGGTTCAAATATCATCTTCACTGCTCACAGGCTGTGCCGCCTGGGGGAGATCAGTCAACCTTTCTGAGCCTCTGTAGAACCTGGGAAGATGAAGCTTGCCCTGCTTAGCTCGTGGAGTTGTGAAAATCAAATGGGATGATGCAGGGTGAAAATGTAAAACTCTGAACAAATGTGAGGGATTAATTTACGATTAAGACAAAGAAAACTTATGTGAGAACGTTGTATGAGAACCTATTTCCTCAAATGCGAGTTCATAAACTAGGCCTCTGGCAACCAGTCTGTCCAAGGCCTTGTCGATAACTAATAACTGTTCATTCCTGGTCATGCCCCCTCCATAGCTACATCTTCAAAAGCGGAGTTTTCTTGGGGCACAAACCTTAGCACTGCGTACATCCTCAATCCCAGAAAATGAGTCCTTTGGACTTGAGAAAGGCGTTTAGTGGCAGCTGCTGGTTGATAGGAAACTTTTTGCTAAAAACAACCAAAACACAGCTCTCTCACCCCTGGATCTGCTTTGCTTAGTTTGTTAGCGATTTCTGGGGAGTGGTATTTACAGAAAAGTTTAGTCAAGGGTAGGGGGGAGCCTGTTCTTTCCCACTGGGGTGCCTCTGCAGTGTAAATAATCCTCTTTTAATCACAGTCTAAACATGGCCCTAAAACAAGACGTTTGTGCCAAAAAGAATTCCAGGAGGCATTACCCTGATGGTGGGAGGTGGGGGAGTAGGGATGAGTGGGGTAAATAATAGAACCGTCAGCCCCACCAAGCTCGGGTGGGGGTGGTCTGTACACTTTTATTGCTTTGGATTACCAAAGAGCAAATCAAAACCACTTTCCTTTCAGTCAGCACCTTACTCTAAATGTGCTTTTGTCATTTAAACTATAAAGAATGTGGTTGTGTTTTCTCCCTAGCAACACATAAAAACACAACTAACTATGCAAACACATTTGGGTTTATTTTTGTAAATAAATGTTTTATTTTGTAATAATTTCGGATTTACAGAAAACCTACAAAGATAGTACAGGGAGTTCCCTGTATACTTGTCACTCACTTTCTTCCATGTTAACATCTTACTTCACCATGGTACAGTTATCACAATCAATAAACCAATATGAAGACATTATTATTAATTAAAGTCAATACTGTATTCAGATTGCTGTAGTTTTTACCTAATGTTCTTTCTTTTTCTGCTCCAGGATCTCATCTGGGATTTCACGTTGCACTTAATTGGGCTTGTTTTTGCATCAGCATCCAAGTCTTTTTCTCTTTCTTTCTTCCTTTCTTTCTCTCTTTCTTTTAAAGTAAAACCATCAATTCACAAAAACATTTTTCTCTTTTTGGAGAGTGTAAAGTTTTAAACTTAGGTAGGTCTTTGCCGGGACAACCATTTTTATAGTTAATTAATAGTCTTTCCAAATTCAGATTGTGTGACTTCAGCTAAAGACACCTTTTAAAGGAAATACTTACCAAAAGGACCCCTTGTGGAGACTGAAGTTGTTACTGGGGTGTGGGAGGGGGTGGAGATTGGGGTTCTATGGTGCCCCTGCCCTTAGTGGGAAGGGAAAGTGCTAGACTCTCTGCCATCTGGAAATTGGGGGAAAGTTACTCAGCCTCAGTTTCCCATTGTGTCAGATGCAGATCCTTCCATGCAAGGTTGTAGTAAAGTGAGATACAAAGTAAATAGAAGCCTCAGCATTATAGCCAGTACGCTAGGACTCGGGAGCCATTTCTGTTATTTTTTTATATATTTTTAAAAGGGGCCCTGGCTGGTGTGGCTCAGTTGGTTGGGTGGGTGTCATCCCACGCACCGAAAGGTGGTCAGTTTAATATCTGGTCAGGGCACAGGCCAGGGTGCAGACTGTGGACTAGTTCACTGGTAGGGGGCGTGCAGGAGGCAGCTCACATTAATGTCTCTCCCCCCCCCCCTCTAAATAAAGCAGCAAAAATGTTTTTTAAACATTTTAAAAAGGAAAAGAGAGGCATTTTGGAAATGTTTTGCTTAGTGGCTGCCTGTTTTAGCTTATTGCCTCTAAGAAAAGCATTTCCTTACTCTATCACTGCCTACACCCACAGTCCAGATACAGTCTTTCCTCTGCTCTCTCTGCGTGTCTTCCTTGAGTTGATGTGGTGTATGGTTGCATCTTCCTACCCCATAAAAATCATATCATCCTTCAAGGCTTTGAGCAAATTTCTCCACAAAGCCTTCTCAGATGCTCTCAGCGCTGGGAAAAGGGCATAAGCAGGAAGATCTCTGAGTCTGTTTCCTTATCTGTAAAATGAGATTGAAAATATCATAGTGTGGATGAAAAGAAATAATGTATATGAAATGCTAATCATCTCATCTAGAGCATAGTACGTTCCCCTAAAGCAAAATTATGATAGCTTTTCTTTTAGGTAGTACCAGTGAGGATGGAAAGAAGAGCAGAAAATCTATTAGGGACGTTCATATAGGGACAGGCCGTAGGGGTTGATTCTTTGTGTGGAGTGGAAAGGAGAGGGAGAGATTCAGGAAGCTGGCGGGTAGGTAAACAAGGTACTCGCCTCCTCCCACAACTACATCAAAATTACAACTAACCTACAGAACAACCATCATTCAGAACCACCTGAAACTGAGCTGAATGGAAGTCCTACAACTACGAAATTAAAGAAGCAGCCACATGGAGACTGGTAGGAGGGGCGGAGGCGCCGATGGGCTGGTCCCACACCCACGTGGGACCAGCAGATAAAAATCAGGAGGATACCTTGGCTGTGAAGGTCCTCCCTGAGGAGTGAGGAGTCCCCATCCCACACCAGGCACCCAGCTCAGGGTTCCAGTGCCAGGAAGAGAAGTCCCCATAACTTCTGGCTGTAAAACCAGCAAGAATTGAGGTTGAGGGAGGCTGAGGCTGAGGGAGTCCCAGGAAGTTCCTCTTAAAGGGCCCTCGAACGGACTTGCTCAGACTTGCACCCTCCAGGCTCCAGAGTTGGGGAGGCAGCTTGAAAGGCACCAGAGACATACAGGGAAGAACTGAGTTGTTTGGTATCGGGGCAAGAGCTGGAGAGGTGGCTTTCTCCTGGACAGACATGCTGTGGGAGGCTATTGTTCCTTTGGTGAGCCCTTCCCTGGGGCAGCGGACTGCAGCCACATCTGGGACTCCAGCAACCTGGCTCACACTGTTTGCCCCGCCCTGGTGATTCCCTGAGGCCCTGCCCCACCCAACTTTCGGGCCCACCCAAGCTGTTGCCAGTTGCTTTACCATAGGATTGGCCTGTTTTGGATCCTGCTTCAGATTTTCCTAAAATCTCTCAAACAAGCAGCATCTGGTCTCAGTGAGCCCCATACCTCTCATTAAGTGGCCCCAGGCCTGGCACTAGAAGCAGGCAGCCTTGGTTCACAACTTGGCTTTTCCTGGGCACCTCCAAGCCCAGCACTAGAAGCAGTCATCGGGAGATCACTTTGTAGCTTATGCTGGGTGGCCCTGGATAGAACACAGGCAGTGGCTGACCTTGCCCCAGAGCCAGAATACCCAGTGGACAGCTTCAGACCACATCAAAACACCACCACCCAACAACCTCCACAAGTGACACACTCAAGGTGTGGACTCAGTGGGTACCAGAGCCCTGCTGAAGTAAGTCTTGCTCTGTGTGGTGGGCCCTGCACAGCTGGTCCTCCAAGGGAGTCATAGATTAGCGGTCAGTGGACACAGCCAGTCCTTGCAGCTGATTAGCCTGAGTAAATCCCCCCCACCCCCCAGTGACATGCCAACAGCAATCAAGACTCAATTACAACAGAAGGGTGTACAGTCCACATTAGAGGTGCACCTCAAGGACCCAGCTGGGGTGATCAGAGAGGCTGTGCCACTGGATCCTACAGGACACCTACTACAATAGGCCACCCTACGAACCCTAGGAGACATAGCAACTCTACCTAATACATAGAAATAAACACAGGGAAGCAGCCAAAATGAGGAGACAAAGAAACATGTCCCAAATGAAAGAAAAGGACAAAACTTCAGGAAAAGAACTAAACAAAATGGAGATAAGCAATCAATCAGATGCAGAGTTCACAACACTGATTATAAGGATACTCAAGGAACTTAGTGTGAACTTCAAGGAACTTAAGGAGAACTCCAAGGAACTTAGTGAGAACATCAACAACATAAAGAAGGACCAGTCAGAAATGAAGGATGCACTAACTGAAATAAAGAATAATGTACAGAGAATCAATAGTAGAGTAGGTAAAGCCATGAAGAAAACCATCAATTTGGAATATAAGGAAGCAAAAAAACAAAAAAAAAACAAAAAAAAAACACCCAATCAGAACAGCAAGATGAAAAAAGAATTTAAAAAAATGAGGACAGTGTAAGGAGCCTCTGGGACAACTTGAAGCATGCCAACATTCAAATCATGGGGGTGCCAGAAGGAGAAGAGAGAGCAAGAAATTGAAAACCTATTTGAAAAAATAATGACAGAAAATTTCCCTAACTTAGTGAAGGAAACAGACATACAAGTCCAGGAAGTACAGAGAGTCCCAAACAAGATGAACCCAAAGAGGTCCACACCAAGACACATCATCATCAAAATACCAAAGGTTAAAGACAAAGAGAGAATCTTAAAAGCATCAAGAGAAAAGCAGTTCGTTACCTACAAAGGAGCTCCCATAAAACTGTCAGCCGATTTCTCAAAAAAAACTTTGCAGGCCAGAAAGAGTGGCAAGAGATATTCAAGGTGTTGAAAAGCAATGACCTACAATCAAGATTACTCTACCCTGCAAAGCTATCATTTAGAATTGATGGACATATCAAGAGTTTCCCAGACAAGAAAAAGATAAGGAGTTCATCACCACCAAACCATTTCTATATGAAATGTTGAAGGGTCTTCTTGAAGGAGAAGAAGAACAAAAATATGAACAATAAAATGGCAATTAATATATATCTATCAACAATTGAATCTACAAACAAAATGAGCAAGCAGAACAGAAACAGACTCATAGATAAAGAGAACTTTTTGTTGCTTGCCAGATAGGAGGGGGCTGGGGGCATGGGTGAAAAAGATGAAGGAATTAAGAAGTACAAATTGGTCCATTAGACTGATGAACCTCAAAGAGAAGAGGGGAAGGAGGGTGGGATGAGATAAACCAAAGAACTTCTATGCATATATGCACAACCAATGGATACAGACAATATTGTGGGGAAGGCAGGAGGGGGGCAGGATTGGGGAGGAGGGGTCAATGGAAAAAAACAGGGGGGACATCTGTAATACATTCAACAATAAAGATAAATTTTTTTAAAAAGAAAGGAGAGGGAGAGGTTAGGAATGACACTTGGGTCTCTAATCTTTGAGCAGGAGAAATGAAGCCATTTATGGGAGTTAGGACAAGAGTAGGTTTTTTTTGTTTGGTTGGTTGGTTGATTGGTTTTTGTGGGAGGGTTGTTTGTTTATTTATTTTTTTCCTTTGTTTGAATGGAGTGTTGCAACTATAAGACAGGGCACTTGGTGCTGGGCTTGTAGAATTTAACAAGTTCTTGGGACACCCAATACATCCAAAGACTGTTGACTGTTCTGGGTATGGATCTGAGGAGAGAGATATTTGAGTGTTCTTTTTTTTCCTTCCTTCCTTCCTTCCTTCCTTCCTTCCTTCCTTCCTTCCTTCCTTCCTTCCTTCCTTCCTTCCTTCCTTCCTTTCTTTCTTTCTTTCTTTCTATCATTGGCCTAATTAATCCTCCAACTCATTTGAAAGACATATACCTTCTAGACCTATGGTTTAGACTCTAGAATGCCTTTGTCTTTCCTTTTAATTTATTTATTCACTCAACATATATCAAACACCTATTATGTGTTAGGGACAATGCATAACTCTAGGGGAAACAGTATTCAAAACAGATACGGTTCTCACCCTTGTGATGCTCAGCTGAAAGAAACACTAAAATTAGCCAAAATTCAGCATGTAGTTCTTAAGTAAAGCTTTGTGAACATAGGGGAGTAGTATACACTTTTAAACTTTCCAGAGTACTTTTTCCTTTTCTGGGTTTTAACTTTTATTACTATAGAAAAAACTATATTGACATCATATAATGTTTCTTCCTTTGAATTCTATGTTGTCTTATGATAATATCGCTACCTCAAAGTTCTTCACTTGCATGCCATAATTTTGACTATTGCTGGATTTTATCTCTTCTAACATGTGAGTTATTTTTCCAATTTACTTAATTTTTTTTTATATTTTATTGAGATTTTAAAAATTCATAACAAAATTTACCAACTTAATCATTTTTAATTTGCATTCAATAGTGTTAAATAGATTCACATTGTTGTGCAACAGATCTCTTTTCATTTTGTAAAACTGAAACTCTGTACCCATGGCAACCAGAGTTCTTTTTGTTTCTATGAGTTTGACTATGTTATATACCTCATGTAAGTGGAATCAGGTAGTATTTGTCTTTTTATTACTAGCTTATTTCACTTAACATAATGTCCTCAAGGTTCTCACATGTTGAGCATGTGACAGGATTCCTTTCTTTTTTTAAGGCTGAATAATATTCCATTGTGTGTATATACCACGTTTTCTTTATTCATTCATCCTTTGATGGACATCTGAGTTGAGGAAGCTGCTGTGAACAATGTGAGTGATGTGAATGTGATGCCTGTTGGCTGCTGTGAATAATGCTGCAATGAACACGGCTGTACCTCCAGAATACTTTGACCACAGATGTAGACGTTAATCCATCCCCATGCCTGAAGATGGTTCTTGACTATAACTAAGAACTGCAGGCTTGAGCTGGCAGGGAGGGAACTGCGGGCCACTTCTGGTTGGGATCCCACCTCTGGATGTCCCAGCAACAGCAGGGTGCAGGAGAAATACCCTGAATCACCCAGAGCAGAGAGTTTCCTGTCTGATGCCTACCATGTGCAGTCTACCATGCTAGGCATGTTCATATGTGTGGAAGGAGAAATGTGGGAGGTTTCTTGAATTAATGAAATTATGACAATAAAGATGATTTTCTTCAAATTCCCATGATCATAAATAGTAATGAAAACACTGACCACCAATGTCAGAAACAGGCCAGCTGGGAGGATATGAGAACCTTAGCATGGAGGCAGTTTGTGTTATCTGAAAAGAGAGTTGATTGTGAAAAGAATATATTCACATTTCAAATATAATGCAAACTACTGGCATTTAAGTTTAACTCTTTTTCCTGACTGTTGGGGTGAGGGTTGTGATAATAAAGAAAGTAGGTCTGTGTGGCTGATGCAACAGAGACCAGTCTCTCAAAGGGTGCGAAAGCCCCTGCCAGAGTTCTAACCTGATGTTCTTTACTCTCTAGGTTGTTGGTTAAATAAATCATTTCTGCTGAAAGCTAATTTTCAAAGAATGTCAGTTTCATTTGGGAGCCCCAGAGTCTGTACCTGGGCTCCCAAGTCATGCCTGTAGAAAGCATTCCTAACAAAATCAGTTCATATACAAAAGTCAAGACCTGCTATGAGCTTCTCTGGGGACTAGGAGATATGCTTTCAAGGAGAATGAGGAAACCCACTGCAAATTTGAACCACTTAAAATTTCATTGATTCTCTTAGTCCATCATCTCAGTCCTTAGAGAAGGGGAGAAGGAATATTGTAGACTCAACTTGTTGTTACTTTCCTGGAGCTCCTTTACTTGTAATCAGAGCAAATATGCTTATTTTATGGAACAGGAAAGCAGAGAAGGTCCTGGCCTGAGAGTCTGAGATGGGTTCCAGTTCTAGCTTGGCCACTAAGCAGCTGGGTGGCTTTAGACATATGCCTTCCCCTCTTGAATAGCAGCCTACCTTCTGTAAATTTCTGCGGCACTCAGTGTAGAAGCTCCATTCCTTTCAGCTCTAACATTCTGTGAATGAATTTTATCACTTGAGCCTTGCATGCATTCTACTTTTTATTTGGCATTTGTTCATTTGATACATATGCACATATATAAAATCTGTACATGGTAAAAATACAAAATATTTCTTTATAAGTTATGCAATTAAACAGCTACCTTTTTAAAGTTTAAAAACCATTGCAAAAAGAGAGAGAAGGAAATCTAATCAGTCCTTTATAGTCATTCATAATAACCTTGGTATAAAATATCCATACAATACATGTGTACAAAATAGTGTACAGTTCATAAAAGCTGTGCAAAGACAGCAAAGTTCGGTAAAGAAAAAAAAGATCAAAGAGGCTTGTGGGTCTCTCTCTGTTCACATCATGCCCAGTGCTCAGGAGCTTTGCAGTTCAGCAAAACTTCCCCAGGAATAATAAAGGGCACAAGGTAGAGTGCATGGTGCATATACTATGGATGCAGAAATTATTTTTTAAAAAAGCTTTAACACACACATACAGAAATAGAGACTGACTCTTCCTCCCATTTAGAGAACTCACTTCTTTGCCCAGAGAGCTTTTAGAATATGACAGAAAAGATTCAGTATTTATGTTGTCCCTTAGACCAGAAGGCACAGATAGGTATTCTTCCTTTTTGGAAATTATTGAGCTTTCTCTGGGCACTGTAATGGGAAGACTGGGTTACCAGCGTCTGGAGCTGGGTAGGAGGCCCTTGCGGAGAGAGGGAAGTGGAGGGATCTAGTGGAGGTGTTGGAGTTATTGCTTGTTGTGGCTCTCACCCGGGTTTCCTTCTCCTTACAAGGTTTCCTACCTTATAGGGTTGTTGCTGCTAAGAACCAGCCGGGCCTGGCTCCCAGTTAAACCCAGGCTGAGGAGGAAGCCCCACTGTGTTTAAAATAGCTTGCAAGAAAGGACAGAAAGAAGCCCGTGCATAAGAGTTAAGGCTGGGGCCAAGACCTGCCTTTAACTTCTGTGGAGAGGGCTGTTGAGAGGTGGTGTGGGGGAAGGAGATGTTCCTTTGGGCAGTGGAAGCCGCTGGGCGCCCTTGACAAGGTGACAGGCCCACAGCTGGAGGGGCAGCGTCCCCGCAGGCAGCGGCAACTGAGTGAACCCCGGACTGAACCCCACCTCTTCAATTTCAAAGCACTTAGAAACAGTACCCCGGGCGCAAGAGGCTTCTAAGACACGGTGATCTCCTCCTCCTCGCCCTCCTCCTCTTCCTCAGAGTCCGAGAAGTCCGAAGGTTTGCCTGGACTGCTCGAGTGCGCGGGTGAGGGGGGCAGCGGCCCTTCAAGTCGCGGGTCCCGCAGGTGCCGAGGGTCAGGGGATGCGTGATAAGCCAGGCGATGGCGGGGGCTGCCCCGGCCCTCGTCTTCCTCCTCGTCGTCCCCCGGACCTTTCTGGCCCACGTCGCTGAGGTCTGGGTGTGGATTGAGTTTGGTGGGAAGGGTCTGCTCGCGGCAGCCCCCGCTAGACAGGAGCTCACGCTCCTTGGAGTTCCGCCACTTCATGCGTCGGTTCTGGAACCAAATTTTCACCTGGTGTGTGAGGGGCAGAGAGAGCAGGGGAGAAGCAGAGGTTAGTGCAGACCCTCCCTCAAAGAGGGCGGGGAGTGGGGCAGGGGGCGGCTGGATGTCTGGGCGTGGGAAGGAGGCTCCGTCCTTCCCCTCCTAGCCTGCTCCCCAGCCCCTGATGTGAATTCAGATGGCTCTCAGCACTAAACCTACCTTCACCCCCCACCGGCTCCTTGGGTCTCTCACCCCATCCTCTGGTACCTGGCCCAAACGGTCAGGGGTTGGGGCGCTGAGTCCAGGGGAGATGCGCGGGGGAGAAAAGTGGGCTGTCCAGAGCAGCCTGGAGAAAGCTGGATCCTGCACTCACTTCCTCCCTAGGCCTTACTTTTCCCATTTGAACAATGGGACCTACGGGATTTCAGAACACCCACCCAACTGTATGACACTGGGGGAGGGGTTAAGTGTGTGTGTGTGGGGGGGGGGGCAGGGGCTGTGGGGGACTGCTCTCACTTGTGAGTCTTTCAAGCCCAACTTGGCCGCCAGCTTCTTGCGGTCCGGCTTGCTGATGTACTTCTGCTTCTGGAACATCTTCTCTAGCGCCTTGCGCTGCACATCGGAGAACACGGCTCGACGCAGCATGCCCCGGCGAGGCTTGCCGCGGGCGGCCAGCGGCCAGGAGAAGGTTCCCGGGATGGGCACCACGCTGGAGGACGCTGCGGAGGGGTGGGGTGGGAGGTTGCCAGTGAGTGGGCGGTGTCCCGCTGCGGCGGTAGCACCCAACTCCCCAGCATTACCTCCCTCGGTTTTTCTCTCTGATCCCTTCATCTCTTTAAAGCTCTCCTTTTTCTCCCCCTGAGAATAGGCCACGAACCTGCAAACCTTCGAGAGTGAAAGGCGCTTTCCGCCCAAATAACTTTCCCTTTCAACCGTGCAAACTCGGATTAGGTAAAACCACAGAAACACAGAAAACAGCTTCCACAATAGCCTGTTTTCGTTTCTCCATTCAGCAGTCTCAGGGGAACAAACCTGTGTACATCAGCTAAATAGCAACAGAAAAAAAATTACAATATAATATCCAGCTGAGGCCCCTGGGTTTCCCTCTCAAGTTTTTAGCACCTTGGTGGCTTTTGCATTCTTCAGATGAACATGAAGTGCTTTACTGATTTGATAGCGAGGAGTAAATCCGCTTTGGATTTTTTAAAAATCCAATCAGTATTCATCTTTTTTATATTAACCTTTCCTCCCCTCCCCCACAAAACTTAAAGAATTCTGCCCGAATACAAGAAAAGTTGCAGCTAATTAGCACATTGACCGCTTCCCAGTGGGTATTGGCATGATAAAAAGGGGGAGAGTTTCGCTTTAAGGGAGGGGAAAAAAACCAAAAAGAAACAGAGACTCTAATGAAGCGTGAATGGTAATTGTGTAGTAATGAACTAACAGAAAAAGACTGAGGACAAGCAGCGAAAGCCATATATTACTGGGACAAAAGAGATTTACACTTTCAAACTAAACACAACTGCAGGCCAAGACCATTGGGAGAATACTGATGGCAGAGGCTTCTCTTCCCCGAATCATTTTCATTAAATGGACATGAAAAGCTATTTATAAAGCTCGGGTTGTTTTTGTTAGAGCATTGAGATGAGGGAGAAAGGGAGCAAATTCCATTATCAGCAGCAGCATGAATGGTGGTGGTGGTTGGTGAATTCTCTCTCCCCCTTTTAAAAATCAATTGCTTGTTTCTCTCGCTGATATTTGGGAGCGCTGTCGTGGTTTTCGCCATCCCCCACCGCCCACGCTCATTTCTTCTCTTTATAGGGGCTCTTTCTCCTCCAGCCTCTGACCAGTGGCAGAGTTTTTGAGCCACCACTGGGACTCGTGGAACCTGTGTAATGTTTCTCTTTTAGACGAGGAACCAATCAGACGCGTTTCCCTCAGACTCATTTGACCAGATCAGTGATCCTTTAAAAAATATGGCGGTGGTGGGAGGGTATTCGAGAAGAGGTTGGGAAATTGGGTTGAAAAAAGAAGGTTGGGGTTGTGGGAGGATCTAGCCTCCCTCCCCCAGGGCGACCCCAGGCATCCCACACAAGAGGGCACCCCATGTGGTCTTGTGGAAAGTCCGAAGCCCTGAATGAGTCTTAAAGAGAAATTAGCCCCGGCTGGTAGGTGTCTCTGGGCAGCGTGGAGGGGCGAGGGCTGGCCTGTGTGTGGCTGCCCGGAGGAGCTGACCAATTGGTCATGGTGCTGAAACCTTTGTGGGGAATCGTGGCCAAGTGCACTGACTCTGTGGGAAAACGGCAGCGTGAAGGGATGCCAACAGCTCCTCGCCGGGAAGGGAACCGCCTCAAATTGGGACCATGACAATTCCTGCTAATTTGTAGAGCAGGGAATTGGTGCAAAGTGTCAAGCAGTCACTGCTTGTGCTAAATAGGGCATCAAATTGGCGCGACGGATTCGTGAATGTTGTACGCCTCGCAACCTCTGAACCAGAGCATAACCCCGAGGGGTGGACGGAGAAATACGGCTTCGGGGCAGGGAGCCGTATGGGACTGGGGCGCCGCACAGCCTCGCGAAAGGGAGGGGTACAAGACCTACCTGGGAAATACGAAGATCTGATGAAAGGCTGAAAGGAACCTTCAAAGTAGGGAAAGGCAAAGGTCTTGGGAGGGACGCTCTGGAGCAAGGCGGGGGATGCTTCTGGAAGAGAGTGAGGGAGGGAGGAAAGGAGGGAGGGAGACAGAAAGGGAATTTGGTTGTGTACTTGATTATCGTTCTGCTCACTGAATACATGATGTGATGAACCCTTCGGCTGGTTTCAAAGGCATCTTCCTCAATATATTGAGAGAGTAAAATTAATATTTCCCTAACATGTCTCATCTGCGAAATCTTTCCTTCACTCCCAAAGTAGTCCTCAGAGTCGCCACCCCACCCCGTCCCCAATCTTATCCTAGGCACTAATGAGATAGGTAGGAGTGGGGAGCGGAAGCAGATCCATAATACTAACTATGTTAGTAAATATATTGTCTTGGGTTTTTTAAAAAAAACTGGCTCCAGGAGGCTGGAGGGCCGAAATGCAGACGCCCAGTAGCGCGCAAAGCGCTCAGTTTAGCTGCGCTAGGGAACCGTGCGCTCCCTGGACTGCACTGCTCCAGTTCACTTTGAGGGTGGGGCGAACCTGGAGGCTTTTCTTCCCGGGCATCCGCGGAACCTGTCTCACAGTGCGCGTCGTGAGGCCTCCGGGGTAGTTCATACAGCGTGCGCCGTTGTGTGCGTGGGTACCCGCCGCGTACAAGAAACTGAGGGGACTAGGACTCCGCACCTGGACCGGCCCTCAGCGTTTTGCGCTCACTTACCATTTCTGGGCGCTGAGGAGAGAATGGCGTTCACCCCAAACTTCAGGAACGTGGGCTCGCTGGCAGGGGAGACAGCAGTCTGCGGTGATCCGCCCCGCCGGCTGCCCGGACCGGGGGAGCCCAGGTCCGAGGCCCCGGTGTCTGTGAGATTCGCGGGGGTCCCCTGCCTAGGGGGCGACATGCTGGCGGTGGGCACGCTGCGGGGCAGGTAGGCGGGGGGTCGGCTGATACGGATCAGATCCTCGACCAGGAAGCTCGAGTGCCCGGAAAATGCCGACTGCAGGGACTGGGGCAGCGTTAAGGTGGGCGTGGGGCGCAGGAGGCTGGGGTACCCGGCGGGGGGCGCAAGGAGGCCCGGGAACATCATGTTAGGCGCGCGGGGCGGGCGTAATAACCCTTCTTCCAGTGGCCTAAGGGTAAATGCCTCGCTTCCCGCCCCTCCCGCCCCCGCGGTGCCCTCTCTCTTGGGTTTAGCAAAAGTCTTCAAGTAACGAACGCTCCCACTTGGGCGCCTGCGAGTCTTCCGTGGTCCTCCCGTCGAGGTGATGGTTTTATAGTGGCCCGCCCGTTAAAGCACTTTGAAAAGTGACAGCTCTGACAATGAAGTTCAACAAAGTTCTCCACTCGAGCTTCATTCGCCAGAGGCTCTGGGCGCTCTGATTGGCGCAGGGGTGCAATTTATGATTGGATTAGTCTTCATAAGCATCGCCCGCACAATGGGCCGGCAACAAAGGCTGGCGCGCATCAATTCTGCATATCGACCGCCTCTTTGCAATACAGTGCATCCCCAAAGCTCTTGCCGCGAGTTTTTGTTCCGAAGCAACACCGGGCTAATTAAATGCCTATTTAGAAGTTTCAGATGACATCTTGCCTCATAGAAAAGGAATTATTTAAAGAACGCACTAAATTTATTTGCAGCTTCCCTGCTGAGCCTAGGAAATAAATCAATAAATATTCATAGAAATTCATCTCCAGGCAATCAGTAAAATAATCCTCCCTCTTTTGGGGAGGGCAATGGAAAATTTCAAGTCAATGAACATGAAAATATACTCCCTCTTCCGTCTCTAGTCCTATAGGTTATTGCAGCTGAGGCAAATAGAGCAGATGTGAGAGGTAGGTTAAGTCCGTGTGTGTGTGTGTGTGTGTGTGTGTGTGTGTGGATGAGGTTGCCACTCTAACAACCCTGAGAGACGAAATTGATGCCTCGGGGCTACTGGATGCTCGTCCACAGTGGTGGAGGGGAGAGCTTTTGATTTGAGTTATTTGGGGGAAACTGGTTGTTTGAGCGAGTTGGTGGATACCTGAACAGTAAAATTATGTAAACTCCCAGCAACTTGAAAAACGACTTTCTGCCACTTTTCTCTAGGAGTGTCACCAACTAGCGCACCGTAGCTCGCCTGGGGTTGGAGCAGAGTGAGCACCTAGCCGCGGCGGGTTCCACGTGCACAGGGCTTCCCCACGCAGGAAGCTGCCTCACACTGGGCGACCAAATGCAGCGAGTGCTACGCGGGCTGGTTTCCAACCTCAAGGAGCCTTAGGCAGTTACAGATGAAACTCACCCAGAGCTTTAAAGCCGTAGTAGAGAAGGTAGGGATTTGCAGGGAGAGAGCCCTACCTAGCCTTGACGTATCTCTTAACTTGGTTAAGATGTTGCAGCTTCTTAACTGCTAAGTACAAACGCCTGAAAACAGAGCGAAGGCCGCGGTTCCCAAGAATGTTGGTCCACATCAGGAAAGCCTATCCTTGATTCCGGGCTTCAGGCGAGAATATTCCTGCAGACAGTCCTTCTCTTTCCTCTGGGTTGAGGCTAAGGTGGCGCTGAACCTCCATTCCCCTGTTTCTCTGCTCCGCGAGATAACAGATGTGTTAAATGTCCCATTCATTTCTTTAGTATGGCTGAACCTCCCCAAAGAGAAGTGTGCAGCCTCGCCTGGCCTCCCTGATCCTATTAACCATGAACTAACTGTCACCTTCAGCTGGTTTTCCTTTTTGCTTTCTAACACAAAGCTTTCTCAAAAATCTTATTAACCAGCTTTATTTCTCTGGATGGTTTTGTTCGGGGCGGTTTTTGTAGATGATCTCCATGTCGCTGCTTTAACCATTCAATAAAAGTGCATCTGCGATTTATATCACATTAAACCAGAAACGGAGCCTGCTAAAGCTCTCCCTTGATTCAAATTAAAAAGTTATTTAGGGGCGGGCTCTGGAACCGAATTAATGCTGGAAGATGACGCAAGATGGAGTTTCCGCGCCCATGGCTGCTTTTGGAAGCCTACTGGGCGGCAGGCGGTGGAAAACCCCCAAGGAAAGGAACAACTTTTAAATAAGTGACTATTTAAATATGGAAATTATATTGTTCGAGTTCATTGGAGATCCTGGAAAATGGAAGAGGGAGGTCTGTGAAGAACTTCAAAAGTTACCTTTTTTGAAGTTTTCCAATAAAGGGAGAAAAATCTAAACCATTTGAACACCTGTGCTTTAACTTGACCACAAAACCAAGTTTTCCATCGCAATCACCACCACCCTCCCCAGCTGCTTTCCAGAAGTGCATGATCGGCTCTGATTTTCTGTCTTCTCACCTCCCCCCCCCACCCCCTTATCTTTTTCCTTTCCCTCTCGCCTTCCACCTTCCTTCCTTCCCTTCTTCCTCCCTCCCTGCCTTGAGCAGTTGCCAGTTTCCTGAAGGAGGAGGGCAGCGACTACAGGTGTTGGGTTTCTTTCTCATCTAGGGAGTGCTGCCCAATCTTCGGAAGATAGGACTAGAGTCTGTGTTTGCAGGGTTTCGTTTTGGTGAGCAGTAAGAACTCAAAGCCAGTCTAGGGCCTTCCTAGCAGCCCCCTTCCCTGGGCCTTCTCTCCTGCTGGGGCATTTTCCTGGGAGTAGCCATTATAGTTATTATTCTGCCCACCGACACTCCCCCTCCACACGCAAGGCCATTCTACCTCATTATAGACTAACTGCGGCAATCTTCTCGTCTTTTAAAAGGGGGCGCTGACATTTTTTGGAATATAGGTCAACCCCTTGCTGCGATCCACGTGGACCCCACTTCCAGCGGTCCGTAAGCATTCTAAAGGCGCCAAAGAGGAAAAGCGGGGGAGGGAGGGAGAGAGGGCTGGCCGCCCTTGAAAAGGCAAAATAAATCCTAAAGAAGCAAGAAATCGGACGAAACGATCTTACTTTACGTGATCTCCTTGAGCGCGTCTTTTGAAACTCCGGGATAGCCTAAGGGACTGCATGACGCGGCGGCTGCGGCTAAGACCTGTGACTAATGACGTTTGACCTGAGCCCATGGGGTTTTGTGTGCCCTGCCATTCATTGTAATGTCGTTATCTTCAAGTTTATTTCGGAGAGGTCACTCGCGCTCTCTGTCCTAGAGCTAGGCTTTCTGTCTGTGTCTCTTTCAAGGGAAAAGAAGGCAGGAGGGGAAAAGAGAATCGGAGGCCCTGTTCGGATCCTAGCCAGTGCAGCGGCTGCTGGGCTCGGGAGGCCGCAGCAGAGCGAGCCGGGGCTCCTGGGGGCTCCCTGGACCTGCAGGAAGGGCTCTCAAAACCGGTCTGGGGGATCTTTTCCCCGGGGCAGGAGAGAGTGGGAGGGTCCCAGTGAGAAAGTCCCAGCCCTACGCCCTGTGCGCTCGCGGCTAGCAAGATCCTCTCCAATGTGGGCAGAGCCCGGAACGTCCCCGGTAAGCGCAGGCCATCGAGGGAGGTGAAGAGCACTGCAAAATAGAGAGCGGTTTGAGAGTCCCGGTCCTCCGAAAAGATACGGTGATTTGGTTAGGGCAAGTTGGGACGCTAAGGTGGTACTTTGCTTTGCGGGCTGGAGCTGCCGACCGAGCAGATTTTGCAAGTTGGGCGAGACACCGGGCAGCGGCGTCGGGGGGGGGGGGGGGGGGGGGGGGGGGAGAGCACCGGCCGCCTGTCTTCTGTGGTCTTGGGGAAAAAGAGAGAGCTGACCCGCCAGGCAAAGGAGGAGGGCGGCGAGGCTTGGGCTGAAAGCGCTGTCCTACCACCCCAGCCCTCCAGGCAAGCCGCTCTATTAAGACACCTCTAACGGTTCACCTTTAGAATAGGCCACAAGGAGCTACCGGCCGCCCCAGTCCTTTCTAGCGTCTCCCTCCGCCCCTCATTCCTTTCACACCCCCCCCCCTTTTCCTCGAAAATCCTTCTATTGTGCCAATCAAGCAGATGGTTTGCAGGAAATATAGCTTGGCCTCGCTGACCGAAACTAATTTTAACTAGCTTTCCAAGCCTGAAACGTTTGTTTTGCTCTTACAAAATAGCCCCCAAAACAGCTGGCAAGGGTGAATTAAACCCATTAAAGACACATTTATAAGAAATTATATTCACATAGATTGCCCGAACCCCCTTGTGCAGCCTAAGAGGGGAGATGAGCGCATTTAAATGAAAATGTCGGCTAACGCTCCCCTCCTTAACGTAGCCTGAAAGTCTCCAAACATTTTACTAAATAGATTAACTTGACTATTGTCTTGCATCACATTTATCAGCTTCATTAAGTGAATCGCTGAACAAATATATTACGCATGCATGAAAAGCTCTTTTTCGAGGAGCCTCATTGTATCCTCAGCCCTGACAGGTGGTTAACTGTGTGTTGTGTTTTTTTGTGGGTTTTTTGTGTTTTCTTTCTTTCTTTCTTTCTTTTTCTTTCTTTCCTTTTTTTTAACGCGAAGAAAGAGGATCTCTGTAGAGCAGGGCGGAGAGCAGTGCTGCCTTGGCCCTGGTTTAACTAGCTGCTCGGACCCTTCCGCCCCGCGATTTTAACACGGTGAGGTGTCGCAAAGGCGAACTAAGCCCATTCAAAATAAACTAAATTAAATTTTGGTGAGCTAAGCCTTGAGTGCTTTTTCTCTCCATCACCCCCACCCCCGTACCCTCGTCTGGGAAATTTGCTTCTTTTCAAATGCTGATGTTTCCCTCTCTCCTTACATATTAGTTGCCTTTGCTTTTCCTTCCTTTGCCGAAGACTGAGCAGTTAGATATTTTTAAACTCAGATTTGGATCCGTTTCATTTTACCGTGTATCCTTAGGGGAAGTCCCGGTCTCCTGGGCCTCGGTGTCCCTGTGAGTAAAAGGAAGATTGCCCTAGAGAGCGCTCTTGGAGCCCTTTCAGTTCTGACCTTCTAAGGTTTAAAAAATCTCAGCTCTCAGTTGCCCCACTGCTGGCGCCAGCAGCTCTCAGCCTCTGCCCGGGGCTGGACCACCGAACAGGCAGCATTTCTGGGTGCGAGGGGTGCGCCCTGAGTGCAGGGAAGGAGGTGGAGTGAGCTGGCGGCTTCAGGGCTGATGGGCTGGCCTCCGGAAGGCTGTGCAGGTTAGGCTTTAGGTCCTCCGGGCTGGAGATCCACTGGGTTTGGAGAGCAAAGCCCGGAGGCCCCAGATCCCTCACGTCCCTCCCTGAATCCCTCCCAGTGTCCTGCCACTCCGCTCTTGGCTCCGCTACAGTCCTGGTCCCGCCAGGAGGTGTGGCCTGATGGCAGGTATACGACAGGAGTGATTGCCCCTGGCTTGCTCCCCGAGTCCTGGACGTCGCCTTTCATCTGCTTTAATTACTTGTCAGGGCCCCACAATGAACCCCCTTCCTCACTGCCCCTCCAAGTCCCCCGCCCCAGATTTGTTTCCCTTCCCCTTGCCCCAAGCTGGAACTCTTGACTCCCTGTCCCAGGGTCTTGCTGGATGGAGAGGCTTGGACAAAAGTGAAGTTGGCTGATGGGTGCTGGGTGGGAAAGGGTATGGGATCTTTCTCTGGGCCTGCAGGGGCCGGTTTTGTGGACAGCGAGGAGGGAGAAGAGAGAAAATATGAAATCTACTCTGCCTTCTTTCTGATCCCCAAGGATTCAGGGATGGGGAGCAGATGCTTCTTGGTGAGGTTGGTTTTGTGTTCGGGTGGAGGTGGCCCCTGATGTGCAGGGAGGGCAGTCTAGTGAGCTGGGTGGTATTCCTGGAGAAAAGAAGGCGTGCACCCCACACCCCGTACTGCCACACACATACTTCTGAAGGGTGAACTTTGCAGAATGGTCCTGTTTAGCTGAGTGGTGCTGTGAGGTTTCTACCAATCTGTCAAGCTGTCTCCTGGCACTTGTCTTAATATTAAACCTTAATCTTGTCACACAGTTAAGAGCCTACAAGGGGAAAAGATGCTTGCCTATGGACTGAGTCAGTCCCTCTCTCTCTCTCTCTCTCTCTGTCCCTCTCTCTCTCTCCTTAGGAGAACCAGACAATGTGCTTTAAAACAGAAAGGAAGAATAGTCATTAGTCATTTGTAGATCTAGGGTGAGTCCTTTGGAGAAGGTGGGGGAGAATTTCCTTGTCTCTAAAACATCCCAAATTCTTTAGCTCATTTTGTCTCTGTCATAGATGAGATAAGGCTGCTAGTTCTTTCACTAAACCAGTGAAAATTAGTTTTCTTCTAACACGTAGGGAGTCCTGATTGGCCTGCGGAGGGATCTATCAGATAGGTTGTTTTGAACCATGAGTCAGTACTTGAGAGGGAAGTATTCTGAAGTGTGTGGGCTTCTAAGTTGCTGGAGGTTTGCAGGCCTGAGGCTGAGGTGGGCCTAGAGGTTATTGCAGGAAAAAGAGAAGGAAAAGTCCCCAGAGATTTTCACCTGCTCTGCAGTTCTGCTTAGTCAGTGTAGGGAAAGGGGATGGAGACCTGAGAGAATGTGACATTTCTCTAACATGGGAAGGGATGGGGCAAATAGCCTTAGGATGTTACATATACTGCACAAAGGCCTTAAGACCAACTGCCAGCTCCCATCTGCAGAAAGAAAATCAAAACATTCCTTGTCTGCTCACCCTCACCCACTATTAACTTTCCCGTTTGACTACAGAGAGAAGAGATAGTCATTAGACAGAAATGACCTCTACTTCCTTCCTGACAACTCACTCTCCATTCTGTTCGTTCACATTCCCACTGAGTCCTCTCCTGCCTCCTTGGGGACAATATTAGTTATTTATTCTGTGTGCCCCTCCAACTCTACTTCCTCCTCCTTCTCCCCTTGCTTTTGCCTTGAGAGGCTGGCCTCTAGGGAATGCATTGACCTCAGGATACCTGGCTGGTTTCTTCTTGTTGGTTTCATTCAGTGGGAGTCACTGGCACCGACTCAAGGGCAGGAAAAGAGAAATGTTGAGGTATTTATTCTTCCCACTCTCTTCTTGCTTTGTTATTTCTGTGAGGAACTGCAGCCACAGCTCCCAAGTTCACTGGACTCTGGCAATATTGTCTTAACCTTCTGCCCTTTCAGGCCTAGGGATATAAGGGGACATAATGGCCTTCTACTGTTGCTAGTGTTTGGGTGCTTTAACATCCCTTGTTTATTATTTCCTTAGCTCTGCCCACATTTCTGTAAGTGGTCTCTCCATTGGAAATATTTGCTGCTCAACTCCATATTGATACAGACCTTGTTTTCCATTAGTCTGTCTATAGTTTTGATACCCCATTCACCACAGTTAAGATGGTGCTTATTTTGAAAAAGACCCTCTCTCGGCTTTATGTCCATCTCTAACTACATCTTCTTTTTTTTTTTTTTTTTTTTCCTTTATTGATTTTACAGAGAGAAGAAGTGAGAGGGAGAGAAAGATAGGAACATCGATGAGAGAGAACATCGATTGGCCGCCTCCGGCATGCCCCCCACCAGGGATCAGGCCCACAACCTGGGCATGTGTCCTGACCGGGAATCGAACTGACAACCTCTTGGTGCATGGGTCAACACTCAACCACTGAGCCACACTGGCAGAACTAACTACATCTTCTTACAGATTTCCTCTAACTTTTGTGAGGCTTGAGATGGACTATAGATGGAAGCCTTGGCCCACCCTACTTCACTTCCCACCCTGACTCCATCCTACATCATAAAGGCCCATGTATCCAAGACTGTGGACACCTGGTCTACATGTTCAAGATCCATTCACACCCACCCCACTCCAAACAGCCATTCCTGGTCTATGCCTCAGGTTCAGAGATGGGCACACTAGTGACATGGTCTTCCCTTGGAAAGAGAGACCTAGGAAGAGGCTTACACAGTCTTTGGAAACAGGCTTGGTTCCATTTGGGCAAAGAATTCCAGGGTCTTAAAGGGAGCATATAGACTCTGGGTGAGCATGTCCCCTTAGACCCTTGGACATGGGAAGAACTAGAGAGGAGCCACCCTCTCTAAAGTTCATGGCCCAGGAAAGTTTCCTATGTGTCCAGGTCTAAGCATGGTACTTCTTCCACAACCAAACTTTTTGAAAGCAACATCTACCTCTGCTTTCTTCCGTTCTTACCATGACCTGTCTAAACCCGCTACCATCAGGGTTCCACTGAAATGGCTTTTTGTTAATATCACTGATGCTGTCCCTGTTGACATAGTCAATGAACTTCTCTTATCTTACTTGGCCTGCCTACAGCATTTGTCACTGTGGACTTCTCCCTGCTTTCTGGCTTCATGGCTTTCTTTTTCCTTCTCAGACTGCTCCTTCTTGCTTCCTTCATGAACTCTATTTATCCCTTTGACAGCAATGTTATTCTGGGTTCTGACTTTGGCTCTTCTCCCAGACAGTTATCTGAATTCTACCTATTACTTATTCTATCCCTAAGTATGCCCTGCTCTCTCAAACCCCAATGCCTTTGTGCATGCTGATCTTTAAGTACTCTCTTTACCTGGCTAACTTCTTTTAGTTGAAAAAGATTTGGCTTAAGCCTCACCTCCTCTGTGACCCTTCTCTGACATGTGCTCTGAGGTCTATGTCCCTTGGATATTTTCTTATAGTACCTAACACTCACCTTTATCATTGCATGTATTACCCTATATTTAGAGTTGCCAGATAAAATATTGGATGCACAGTTACATTTAAATTACAAACAAACAATATTGTTTTTAGTATAACTATGTTCCAAATATTGCATGGGATATACTTATACTAAAAAATTATTCATTGTTTATTGGAAATTTAAATTTAATTGGATATTCTGTATTTTTATTTGCTAACTCTGGCAACTATACCTATTGAAGTAATTTACATGTTTGTTTCCTATAGACCATGAACTCCTTGAATGGAGCCACCATGTCCTTTGACTGTGTCCTGATGCCTGGCACCTGGCATGCATTCCGAGAATGTGTGGAGTGATAAATCCTTAAATTCTGGGAGCACTCTCCTGCCTCATCTAAAAGGACTTTTCCCGCTCTAAAGTTCAGTGTATTTATTCACTAATCTCTCTTCTAACCTCTTCTAAACTTTTATCATTGTTAGTTCTTCATTTTATGCTGTTTGGTTCTCTAGAATGGAACCAGATGGGAAAGCTCCCAGATTTTTATCAAAAGACTGTCTAATCATCATTTGTAATCCCTGGGCCAGTCCTCTTTGCTGATTTGAATGATTAGGTGGTGATTTCTGTTGTTATTGTTGGCCATTAGTGGATATTACCAGCGAATATGCTAGTAGACTAAATATGTTTAACAGGGAGTCAAGTTCCATAGCATGGGAGTCAAGCTCAGCTTCCCACATGTGTATTAACACCTGGTCTCACAGCATTAAATAAAATGAATGTTTAATTTTTACAGTGTACTTAATTAATGCACTGGCATATCCCCACCCGACCCTCACTTAGGTTCTTAGACAGGGACTATGTGTATAAATGTACACTAAGAGGAACTGTATGACCCAGCAAGTTAAAAGTCATTGCTCTGAAAGTTGGTGCTTGCCAAAGAAAGGGGCTCCAGTAATCTTTAGGCCGTAGGTACTAATCAGCTGCCCTGAGGCAGAAGGCCACCGCGGGATTTGGGGCATCAGATTGGCAGAGAGGAAGGTAAGGAAAGCAGGAGGCTCAGAGAAAAGGCAGAGATGTCCATCTTATTATAAAAAAAAAAGTCAAATCCCAAAACTAAAGCCTCAGTGTCTAATTCAGTAGCCACTGGCCACATGGGACTATTCAAGTTCAAATTAGTTAAAAATAAAATTTTAATGATTTGAATAAAAATTAAAATTAAGTTTAAAAATTTAAATAAAATTTAGAATCTAGTTTCTCAGTCACATTAGCCATGTTCAAGTGCTCAAATGCCTCCTGACTAGTGGCCACCCTGCTGGACAGCACAGACACAGAACATGTCCATCATCACGGTTCTTCTGCCAAGAAGCCGAGGCCGCTGGCCTGGGGGAAGCCTAGAGGGCTGTGACCGCCATATTCAAGTATTGGAAGGGCTGCCAAGAGAAAGAAAATCAGTAGCAAGTTTTATGTTACTAAAGGAATCAAAGAGAGGCCAGGTGCATACTTTACAGCTGCTAGAGAGATTTAAAAACATAAATCAGATCTTATCACCCCACCCTCTCCTTCAGTCAACAAATCCTTATTGAGGTTCTACCATGTACCAACAGGCAATGTGCCAGTTCTGGGAACACTGCGATCAACAAGAATGACAGTTTGTGCCATCCTGGATTTTCCCACTGCATTTAAATAAAGAAGGAACAGGCCCCTGCCAGGCCCCCACCCTTCTACAACATTCCTGCCTCCCCAACCTCTTGTCTCCTCCTCTGAGATGCCAGGCTCTTTCTTATTGTGGTGTATACTTTTCTCTCTGCTTGTTTCCTACATATATATATGGCATTGCTGCTTACTAGCTGTGTGACTTTGGGCCGAGCTACTTAATTTTTCTGTTCCTTAGTTTTTTCAGCTTCCTAGTCTAAAATAGTTATAATAATATGCTAAAAAAAAAAAACTGTGAAAAATATATATTGCCTAGAACAGTGACTAGATTTATTTATTTATTTTTAAAGAATAGTTGATTGATTTTTAGAGAGAGAGGAAGGGAGAACAGAGAAACATCGATGTGAGAGCATAACATTGATCAAGCCCGAAACTCAGGCATGTGCCCTGACTGGGAATTGAACCAACAACCTTTTGGTGCATGAGATGGTGTCCAACCAAATGAGCCACACTGGCCAGGGCCAGTGACTGGATGTATTTAGATACAGAGGAAACTTAGTGCCCTTTTCCTTCAAAAAACTAAGTATCTTAGTCCTATACAGGCATACCTCATTTTATTGTGCTTTGCTTTATTGTATTTCATAGATGTTGCATTTTCTACAAATCAACCGCAAAACCCTCCACCCGCAAAGAGATTTATTGCGATCCTCGCTTTATTATGGTGATCTGGAACCAAACCTGCAATATCTCTGAGGTAAGCCTGTACCCGATTTCCTCTTAGATGTCAGCAAAGGACATGTAAACCAATAAAAACGACGACGATAGTGATAGTTAGCTTTATTGAGAACTTACTATATGCCTGGTACTGTGTTAAATATTTTCCATGCATTATTTAAAACAGCCCGATTGGTTAGATATTATTATTATCTCCACTTATCTACAGAAGACAGAGGAATTTAAAGAAATTTAACAACGTAACTATGTTGGCTTTGCATTGAGTCGGTCTGGCTAGGCTGAAGTCCATTTTTCAGAATTTTCTTCCCAACATGATTCCAGTTAGGGTGGGTACAAAAGGGTCGTGAGAGCTTCAGAGGATGGGAGGAAAGCAGGGGTCATTTTGTGGCTGACGAGCTGGCTCGCTCACTGGTGTGAGGCAGCAGCTGGGCGGCAGACACTGCACCGTCCCCAGGTCTGACTCCTGGGCCAGGTGTGTGGGCTTCCCTCCCCGGAGCGGGAGGACATCTACAGCAACGAGGTCAGAGGCTGCGGGACTGCCACGGATTTCAGTCTGTTCTTGTGGGCTTCCAGACTGTTTGTGGGTTCCAGGCTGCTCTTGATACATATACCATGTTATCGAAAAACGTTTCATTACAACATTGATGGATGCCCTAGGAATTTAACTCTTGTTTATATCAATCAGCCTATGGTTAAATAGGTTTCATTTTATGTCATTTTGCTTGAAGTTGCAGAACTTACCGATGATGTTAAGTGAGAACTTACTGCATACGATATATATGTAATGTATATATATGACATATATACACAGGGTGGGGCAGAAGTAGGTTTACAGTTGTGAGTATGTGAAACACAGAGTTTATTCTTGTACTATTATTTATTAATGATTGTATTATTTTCCATATGCACAACCTATGGTCACAACCACTATTCTGTACTGACTCAGAACCACCCTCTGAAGAAGGTCTTGGGATTTTAAAAGTTGCCAAGACGAGTCTGTGTTTTAAATTCCAGGTCTGGAGCCCTCTTCTGCCTTGAAGCACCACAGGAATCAGGAGACCATTATCGTCAAAGGCCAAACTGGCACCCAGAGCACATCTAGCAACTGATCAAGGTCTCCTCGGTGTAGAAAAATCAAACGTTCTACTTCCACGACCACTAATAATGCTGACACGAGCTCATGTTAAGCATTTAGGTGCTGTTCGAAATAATTATGTATCAACTCATTTAATCTTCACAATAATCTTAAGAGGTAGAAGCAGCATTTCTAACATCCACTTTATTTGTAGACATAGGTATTAGATTTTTAAAAAGTGAACTTTGTGAGGGCAAGGGACCCAGAGTTAGGGGAGACCTTCGCTCCCGGCTCGGACAAAAGGGAGGTATGCATATTTATATCTGATACAAACCTCAGGTCTATGCTGGCTCTGTTTTAGATAGCATATATCTAAAGTGCTTAGCATATATCTATCAGTTAGAATGTTTTTGGCTATATGAGCAAAAGACTGATCCAAAATTAAATTACAAAGAAAAGTTATTACTTTATAGAACAAGAATTCCAGAAGTAAGATAGGTCCAGAGTTCATTAATTCATTGTCTCATTGATATCATCAAAAAGCCAGGCTCTTTCCATCGCTCTGCCCAGCCAGCCTTCAAATGTTGACTTGTGTCCTCTTGACCGGTTCTCTCAAGGTCTCTGATGGCTGCCCCAGCTCCAAGCATCATGCACAGCTGACAATGTCCAGCAGAGGGACAGTCAGTTTATTGTTTTCTGTCTCCTTTTTTCAGCATAAAGAAGTCTTTCCCAGAATCCCCTTGGAAGATGTCTACCTGTCTCGTTGGCCAGAATAGTGCCAGTTGCCCGTGTCTAAGTCCATCACTGGCAAGGAAAATGGAGTCACCTTTTTTTTTTAAATTTTTTTCCTTTATTGATTTTAGAGAGAGAGAAAGTGAGTGGGAGAGAGAGATAGAAACATCAATGAGAGAGAACATCGATTGGCCGCGTCCTGCATGCCCCCCACTGGAGATCAGGCCCACAACCTGGGCATGTGTCCTGACTGGGAATTGAACCAGCAACCTCTTGGTGCATGGGTCGATGCTCAACCACTGAGCCACACCGGCCAGACGGAGTCACCATTTTTTAATGAAATGGATCAAAAGTCACCTTCCTGAAGATAGGAAGGACCTAGCTTCCGGGAAATGTATGGTGTTAGATTTCTGGACAAAGAAGATACCTATTAGCAAAAGAAAAGGAGTGTGGCTTCACGTAAGCAACAAACAATGTTGGTTACTGCATGTGCGTTACCCAAAGCTAGATCCATAAATGAGCCCTAGTCACTGCCCTTTGCCACTGTGTCTCATTCCCGATTTTCGCACTTTTTAATGACCCACCAGATCCTGCTAAATCTCACCAATGCCCATTCTTCTCTTCTTTATGGACACAGAGACGACATTTCCTAGCTTGCCTCACAATTAGATGGAGCCATGGGCTCTGTTCTGGGCAATGGAATGTGGGCAGAAGTGATGTTTGTCACTTTCAGCCTTGGTATATAAAATCTCTCATATGCAATCCTTTTTTTGTCCTGTCCATTGGGACACAGAGGCCACATGTTGGGGTGACAGAGGTACAACATGCAATGAATCTGGATCTCCGAGTCATGGCTTAGAGGAGAATCAGCCATATTGTATTGGACTGTGACATAGGCAAGAAATGAGTTTGTATTATAAGATTTTGGGGTTATCAGAGAATGAGTCCTACCTTGACTGATGTACCCACCCAAATCCTCCTCCTTATGCCTTGTGTTTTGGGCATTGCAGATCTGGTGTGCAGGTCTCAGGTTGCCAAGGTGGTTGTCCAGACAGGCGCTGATTTGGGGATCGTCTCCATAAAATCCTTTTCATGGTCACCTTACTTAAGCACTTCCAGTGACAGGGGCCTCACTTAGCAAGAGATAACCTCTACTTAGTAAGAGATAACATATGGACTAAAGATGGCAAACAGACCAGTTCATATGCCAAATCTTAATGATTGGTAGTTGCATCTGAAGTACTATGTAGAGAAGTATTCTGAGAGCAACTTTGGATGGTGTGGGAAAATTTTCTGCTATTAATTAATAATGCCTTCCAGGGCTCTGGAGGCAGGAGAGGTAGACCCATGCCCCCATATAGCATCAGTGGTTTGAGAACTAGGAGCAGTGGAAAGAAAGCCTATAGGAAGGAGGTTTGCCATTAAGCTACAGTACTCGGGACTGGATCTTGGGGTTCTTCTCATAGGGATAATAATATAGTGGCAACAATAACGATGGCTTCCTTTTAGTGAGCACTGTGCTAGTGCATATATATACACATTCTACAGACAAAGAAACTGAGGCCCGTAAAGTGGCTTGCAGAGTGGTCTGGCCTGAAGTCCATGTTCCTGCCTATTGGATTGAGAAGGAGACTGATTATAGCAAGGTTTCTTAATTTCAAATTTTGTTGGGGGGTGGTGGCTATATGTTACATTTTAGGATGTTTAGCAACATTGCTGGCCTCTATCCATTAAATGAGAGTAACATACTTACCCCTCCCCCTGTCATGACAACTAAGAATGTCTCCAGATACTGTCAAATGTCCCCATGGGGGCCCAAATTGCCCCTGGTTTAGGACCAGTGAGTTAGAGCAGTGATTTTCAACCAGTGTGCTGCAAGAATTTTTAAAACATGCAATATCTGACTATTTAGTCAGGGGCACTGACCTCTTTCCCGTAGATTGTTAAATAAAAAAATGGCAACAGCCAACACGACAATAGCCATTCCATGTGAATAAATCAAAATTATACCTATTCTTTTTGTCAGATTAGCAATAAATATAATGTATTTTTTGGTGTGCTGCAGAATTTTAGTAATTAGTTTATGTGTGCCACGAGATGAAAAAGGTTGAAAATCTTTGGGTTGGAGTAAAAAAGGCCCCATGTTTGGAGTAATTCTGGTTCTGGGCAGGCAGGTGAAGGGACTAAAAAAACAAGAAGACAAAAGGTCTATATGGTAACTTAGGGGGCAAGGGGTCAAGCAGGGTAGCCTGGGAGCCTTTGTCACCCGGAAAAAGGCAGCAACAATGAGAGTGACTAGAGGCTGTGTCTCCAGGCTCATGAATTTAGTTTCCTAGATGTTTCCTGTGAAGGGGCAGGACTGAGTAAAGCTGAGCTTGCAGGAGAAGATGCCTGTGGGTAAAGGAAGGATGTGGAGTGAGGATTGTAACCACACAGATCATCCTGAAAGCCACTGAGAGCCTGTCACTGCAGAGACACCTAGGAATCAGTGGCTACTGAATGAATATTTATTGAATGAACGGTGAGCAACCAGGCCAAGCAAAAGGAATAAAGCAGTCGCACTTATTTTTGAGTAAAAATATGGTATAAAATCATTCCTGAAGCACTGGCCAGGTAGCTCAGTTGGTTGGAGTGTTGTCCCAATATGCTAAGGTTGCAGGTTCCATCTCTGGAACAACAAATTGATATTCCTCTCTCTATCTCTCTCTCTCTCTCTCTCCCCCTCTCCCTTTCTCTCTCTAAAATCAATAAATAAAAATTTTAAAATATATATATTCCTGAATAGCCACTAAACCTGCATTTGGCAGACACTAAGCAGCAAATTGTGGACATTTGGGCAAAGGCACCAAAGTTAGGGTGAAAGGAAGAGAGTGTCACTTTTAGTGAAAATTAATTACCAAAATCTAACATGTTCGCCTCTTCTACTTTTAAATGGAAGTTAACTTTATATGAAAACAGAGATGTTCTCCTCTGACGTGACAGAAAGCAAATTGCTTCGAAAAAATATGAATGGGCCCTGGCCAGTTTGGCTCAGTGGTTAGAGCATCAGCCTGCAGACCAAAGAGTCGTGGGTTCGATTCTGGTCAAGGGCACGTACCTCGGTTGCAGTTTGGTCCCCAGCCTTGGTCGCGGTCATGTGGCAACCAATCAATGTGTGTCTCTCACATCAATGTTTCTCTCTCTCTCTCTTTCTCTCCCACCCCCTCCCTCATTCCTTCCCTCCCACTCTGTTTGAAGATAAATGGAAAAATATCCTCGGGTGAGGATAAAAAAATACATATATGAATGGTATTTGGCAAAACCATAACTTTCCTCATAGGTAGCTGAGCGTTCGTGTGTTTCAATCCTTACTACTTATTTTGCTTTCTCTTATTTCTCAACAGTGAATACTTTCTTAATATACCTAGTGAGAATATGTTCCAAAAGGTTTCTCAAATTCAGAGGGACTGTGGTTACAGAAGGTCTTTCTGCCTTCCTCCATTCAGAAAGACAAGCCCTGCCGATAAGGTCCCTGTCCTCTATTTCACATAGTGCTGAAAGGAGGCACAGAAATATGTAAACTAATTAACTACAAGGCTAACAAACATACCAACAGCCCCAGTTCACGATCACGTGTAACTTCTGCCCCTCTCTACAAACACGAGCACTACCATGCCTCGAGGTTGCCTCTGACAAAGCCTCTTTGTTTTCTTTCTCCCTCATTTGCATTTTCAACAGCGAGTAGTTCCCAAATCCATATTTTTTCTGCCACCATTCAAGATATCTTGCTATCAGTGATGTGCCATAAATAGCACAAAGCATGAAGGGAGTGGGTCTGTTGTGGTCCCTGCTATTCACATCGTGCCTGTTAATCTAATTACCAAGGTGGGGCCTCCAGACACGGAGCTGCCCACATAGAAAAGCCTTCCCTCCACCTGGTGGACTGTTTAGCCAAGCTTTATAAATGGGCCGGGTTCGGGGGTGGGGGCAGACAGGGGAGAAACAAACTTTTTTTTTAAAGTTTCTATGCAGAGCCACGGAAAGAATGTAGTGGTTGTCAACATGAGTTTAGTGCTAAGGTATGGCTCCAAATGTGGGTTCGTTTAGACGGAGCTTCAGGTCACGGACGCCCAGGGAACCTGCACTGCTGTGTGTTTTCTGTGTGTTTCAAAAAGAGCTCCTGAGATGTAAGGGAGGGAGCCCAGCGAAGGGGGTGGGGGCGTCCCAAGGGGATGACGTCTCGTAGGGTGTAGGCTTCAGGGGTGTTATTTCCAGGGGCGCTTAGTGGCTGTGTGAAAGAGCAGCTTTGCATGAACAGCCCCAGCCAGGCCTGATTTTGAACTGTTTTTCAGTCCTTGATTCCTACAAACAAAATAAAATACCTTGTCGAATAGAGCCCATTGAGTGAGGATGATGGGTTAAGAGTGGGGGTCCGAGGTGGCAGCGTGGGTGCTTGTTTATCAAGGAGGAGTTGTCTGTTGTTCGCGGAGCCAGTGAAAGGAAAGACGCCAGAATCTGATGGCTGGGGTAGCATTGATGTGCGGTAGCGGGGTAATCGGATTGAAAGGGAGCCATAGTATTTATGTCAGTTCACATTTCGTCAAAGGAATAATATGAGGTGCTACCTAGCTGAGGCTTTGGCCTAGGGGTTCAGTCAGCAAGCATCCAGGCCTCATTGGATTCAATATAAATTAATTCTCACAGGAGCATTGCCTGATTAATCTATTTGCATAATAGTAGGAAAACTGTAGAGTGGTTACTTTTTTTTTTCTTCTTCTGTAGGGATTTGGACAAGAAAAGATTTAAATTTACTTGAAAGAAGAGTGTGTGAGAAGTCAGAGCAGCAAAAGCCCCCTCTGGGACTCCCAGAGCTGTGTTCTGGAGTGAGGAGGGTTGGAGTTGAGCTAAGGCCCGTTTAACTCTTCCCAGGAAAGATCACCTTCTTCTGAGGCCCTTTTCTGCTGTTTGCTTTGGGGAGCTTAGCTCTTGGCCCAGATGGCGGTGTCGGGCTCAGAGGAGGAACAGGCAGTCTGCCCCTAGTGAAATAACCCCCTCGGTTCAGGTTCTGGTCAAAGGACATCATAGTTTCAGAAAATAAATAGGCTCAGTTCTGATTTACTCAGGTTCACTGGTGTTTCTGAAAAGAATTTCAGGTCTATTTGCCATTCCATAGAGAAACAAAGTAATTGGGTTTATAAAAATCATGACTCAACATACTTATTTATTTAATAAGCACCTGCTGAGCACAGTTCAATCTGTGATGGTGGGTGTGCCGATGGGATTGCTGTTATTTTAAGAAAGCACATTATAAAAACAGAAACAGAATGGAAGAAAGGGGGCTAAGGGTTCATGAGTTTTGGATATTCACTATCAAAGCTATTTTTCTTGCATAAATTTCAGTCATAGAGAGGAAATTTTAAATATAGCTGTAAATATTACTTAGCAAATCCAGCTTTGATTACTTCCAGCTTTTAATCAAGAATAAAGCACTTTCTTTTCATAGTACTATAGACACTATTTTTGGTACTTCTTTTTATTTTTCTATTTTTTCTATATTGATTTTAGAGAGAGAATAAGAAAGAGGGAGAAATAGAAACATTGATGAGAGAGAGAGAACACCAATTGGCTGCCTCCTGCATGACCCCCCACTGGGGATCAGGCCCAAACCTGGGCATGTGCCCTGACTGGGACTCGAACCAGTGACCTCTTGGTGCATGGGATGATGCTCAACCACTGAGCCACACCAGCCGGGCAAGTACTTCTTATTCTTATTACCTTTATTCCCTCATCATTCATTGTTGTGAGATCTGGTCAACAGTATATTGATTGATTGGTTAGACAGCTGCTAACAAATTGGTTATTCTGAAAATATCAGGATATTGCTTATGCTGATAACAACGGTGTCATAATTATAACATTCCCAGGGTGTGTTCACTTATAATAAGTAGCAACGTAACCATGTCATCAGATCTGTTTATGGACTTACTTTTTAAAACACTTCCCACCATAGTTTACTGGCATCCTCTGACAATTAAGCACAACCTACTTCAGCACTTAAACATGTTAGGAAATTCAGACTTCCATCTGGAAATCATAGGCAACCATGGTGCAAAATGCATCACTTCCTGGACAGAAGCACATCAGTGGGTGTTCTTAGAGTCAAGGGCCTTTCACAAGAATCACTAAAGTGTAAATGGCAGTGAGGATATTCCCCCTAGGAGTATCTCTTTCTGTGACTGCCTTCTTATTCCAGCCCATTCACATCTCAGTGGCTATTTTGATGGTTTTTGAGTTAAGAATCATTTCACCAAGTTTTATCCCAGATGGGAAATTTGTAGTGAGATTATAATACTTATGAGTGAATGGAAATGCCAGGTGTAGTTCATCAATAATAGCTGTTTAAGATGAAAACAGCTATTATTGCTGGAATGACCAAATTACGATGAAACCGAGCCATCTGCTGAAATGGATGGAGGAAGTGGGTGTCCTTTCTTTTTAACTCTGTAATGTTTACTGCGTTTGGTGAGCGAGTCTTCTCATTTGAGGTTTTGTTGTTTTTTTTTTATTATGAATAAACAAGTGGGAAGAGATTTATGTAGAGGATCATGGTTTAATCATTCTATTACTTGACACCACAATAAAACAAACCTGAAAATTGTGAATGACAGTGTGAATTGGGATACTTTTAACCTACTGCCCATCTCCAAAAAAGAAAAACAAAACAAAACATTTTGATCCTAGTGCCTGGAGGCCCAGTAATGTGTCTTTCACTAGAGAGAAAAGAGAGAAAAAAATTGTACCTCCAAGATACCAGTAGCCTAAACAGCTGCCAGCAGAGAAGCCAGGCTGTTTTCTTTCAAAAGCCTAAACAGAACTCTTTTTGGAAACAGTTCTAGCCCCTGGACAAGAGAGCCAGAGGCTTCTGGGAAGCGTGCTCTGTGACAAACATTTTTCTGAACTCTTTTTGGAAACAGTTCTAGCCCCTGGACAAGAGAGCCAGAGGCTTCTGGGAAGCGTGCTCTGTGACAAACATTTTTCTATCTGCAAACATTCTTTCCTGACTGTACATTTCGGCACTGTGATTTTCTCTCTTTGGAGTCCTGCCATCCTACCCTCCTCACCTTACTGGTCCCTCTACAAAAATGTCAAAGAATATTGTACTGGGTGCATAATGGAGCTGATTATTTTAGATTTGGTACAATTAATCTTTAACAAATTAGACAGGAAGTAACTGGGTAAATTTCCCCCCATTTCATAGAAGGGAAAATTGAGGCTTTGAAAAGTCCAGCTTTCTCATTCCAGACATTGAAGTGCCATTCAGATTCCAGGGAGCTTCTTTGTTCTTAGTTCAGTGCCTGGGCATCTGCCTTTTGGGGGTCTGATATGAAGGAGTTTGCAGTATTTACTGTCAGGCTGGGAATGATTAGCTAAGTAACAAGCACTTATTCAACGCCTGCTGATGCTCCAGACGTTGAGACTATACAGAGATTAATCGTAGAGGGAGAACGTGGAGCCCTTCAAGAGCCTGTTGCCGCAGTGGGGAAACACGTGGCTTACCTAACCTGTATAATGATCAGTTGGAGATCTTAGGAAGGTAGCCCCCTGCCTAATACAATCCAAGCAATTGTCCTGGATAGAAATCAACCTTAGTGGATGCTCAGAAGCCCTACATTCACATCCTGACTCTGCAGGTTCTGGCTTATGATTAGGCTAGCCTCTGGTGGCTTTTTGCCTGTCCACCCTCTGGCTGCACCTCAAAGCAAGCTTGTCCTCACTCTCTGTGCTCTAGCTATAATCCCTCTCCCTCCACCTCAGGGCCTTTGCACAGACTGCTCCCTCTCCCAGAAGTGCTCTCCTGTTCTCCCATCCTGACCCCTATCTCATTCATACTCATTTTTCAGGTGTCATTTAAAATGTTATTTCCTTAGGGAAGACTTCCTTGACCTCTAATCTACATGTGGTCTTCCCATCATAGTGTTGATCACAATGGCAATCAATTTCTTTTATAATTATTTGGTTTTTATTTTTCTCCTCCACTAGCTGGTGCAAAGATCATGTGTGCTTTGTTTACTATCATTGCCCCTTGAGCGTATTGCCTGACAGAAAGCAGATGTTTAATACATATTTACTGAGTGAATGAATAGAAGCTGTCACTCAAATGCCCTGAGCCTCAATTTGTTCTAAAATAGGAATCATAAATCTCATGTTTGTTATATGGGTGAAATTAGGTCCTGTGCTTAAAAGCATCTTGGACAGTGCTTGCATTTAGTAGGCATCAATAGATATTGAACAAATAGAGTTTAATAATAGTACTTCTTAAATATGTGACACAGCACTTAAGTGGGGGGCCTGAGTGTTAGTAACACCATTCATAGGATGCTTTATACTCAATAAAGCTGTGAAAGTGGCAGATTGTATTTTCCACAGATGGCCCTACAAATATACATATACAATGTCATTGACACTCCTCTTATGAAGGTGGGTCGGGGTTGGGGGTGGAATCTATGTTCCCTGTCCTTGAATCCCAGTGGGATTTGTGACTGCTATGACTAAGGGAAATGGCAGCAGTGATGCTATATAACTTCTGGGACCTGTTCACAAGAATACAGCTTCGGCTGGAGCCCTGTCTATCTCGGGCACTCGCCCTTTAACCTGCTACCGTGCTGTGAGGAAGCACTGAGAGGGTCAACAGTCAGCCCTGACTGTCAGACATGAGAATGCGTGGGCCTTCTGAGATTTCAGCCCCAGCCCTTGTGTGGCCCCAGCTGCACTAGGGGAGCAGAGAGAAGCTGTCTCCACTGAGCCCTGTCCAGATTTGCAGTACACGTACAAGGGAAATGCTGTGGTTTTAAACCACTCTGTTTTGGAGTAATTGTTACGCAGCAGGAGAAAACCAGAACATATGGTTACTACAGATTCTGCTACACTACGCAGTAAGCAGGGTGGGTATTACCATTTATTCCCTTTTTTTATCCAGTGTTTTTGAATTTTTTTTCTTTTTAAATTACAGTTGACATACAATATTATGTTAGTTTCAGGTGTACAATCCCATGATTAGACATTTATATAATTTACAAAGTGATCACCCTGATAAATCTAGTACTACGCATCTGACACCACATATAGTTATTACAATATTATTGACTATATTCCCTATGCTGTAATTTACATCCACATGACTATTCTCTAACTATCAATTTGTAGTTTTAAATCTCTTTACCTTTTCACCCATCACCCCAAACCCTCCCCCATCTGGCAACCATCAAAATGTTCTCCGTATCTATGAGTCCGTTTCTGTTCTGCTTGCTAGTTTATTTTGTTTTTTAGATCCCACATATAAGTGAAATCATCTGTCACTTGTCTTTCTCTGTCTAGCTTACTTCACTCAGCACAACACCCTGTGGGTCCATTCATGTTGTTGCAGATGGCAAGATTTCATTCTTTTTTATGGCTGAGTCATATTCTATTGTATATATGCACCACTTCTTCTTTATGCATTCATCTACAGATGGACACTTAGGTTGCTTCCATATCTTGGCTATTGTAAATAATGCTACCATAAACATATGGATATATATGTCTTTTTGATTTAGTGTTTTGGGTTTCTTCAGATAGATACCCAGAAGTGGAGTCACTGGGTCTTTCTTTGTCTCTTGTTATAGCCTTTGTTTTAAAGCTATTTTGTCTGGTATAAGTGTTGCTACCTCAGCTGTTTTGTTTTGTTTCCATTTTCATGAAATATATTTTTCCATCCCTTTACTTTCAGTCTCTGTGTGTCTCTCTATCTGACGTGAGTGTCTTGTAGACAGCATATGTAAGGATTTGTTTTGTTATTCATTTAGTCATGGTATGTCTTTTGATTGGAGCATTTAATCCTTTGTGTTTAAACTAATCATTGAGGCCAGCCAGTGTGGCTCATTGATAGATATGTATTTATTGCTATTTTATTATTCATATTTTTTTCTTCTTCTCAAAGAAGACCCTTCAACATTTCTTATAAAACTGATTTAGTGGTGATGAACTTCTTTAGCTTTTTCTTGTCCAGGAAACTCTTCATCTGTCCTTCTATTCTAAACAATAGATTTTCTGGGTAACCTTGGTTATAGGTCCTTGCTTTTCATTTCTTGGAATATTTCATGCCAATCCCTTCTGGCCTGCAAAGTTTCTGTTGAGAAATCAGCTGACAGTCTTACTCTTTGTAGGTAACTAACTGCTTTTCTCTTGCTGCTTTTAAGATTCTCTCTTTGTCTTTAACTTTTGGCACTTTAATTATGGTGTGTCTTTGGATTCATCTTGTATGGGACTCGATGCTTACTGAACTTGTATGTCTATTTCCTTCACCAGGTTAGGGAAGTTTTCTGTCATTGATTTTTCAAGTAGATTTTTGATTTGTTGCTTTTGCTCTTCTCCTTCCAGAAAAGAGAGAAGTGCATATATTGGTACATTTGAAGTTCTCCCAGAAGCTCCTTACACTATTTTTTGGATTCTTTTTTCATTTTTCTGTCCTGATTGGGTGTTTTCTGATTCTTTATATACCAAATCATTGATTTGATTCACTGCTTCATTTACTCTACTGTGAATTTCCTGTAATTTATTCATTTCAGTTAGTGTATCATTCATTTCTGACTGGTCCTTTTCTATGGTTTCCATGTCCTTTTTTTATGTGGTTGAAGTCTTCACTAAGCTCCTTGAGCATCCTTATAACCATTGTTTTGAACTCTATATCTGATAGTTTCCTTGCCCCCATTTAATTTAGTTCTTTTTCTGGAGATTTCTTTTGTTCTTTCATTTGGGACATGTTTCTTTGTCTCCTTATTTTGGCTGCTTTCGTGTATTTGTTTTTATGTATTAGGTAGAGCTGCTATGTCTCCTAGGCTTATGTGATCTTATGTAGTAGGTGTCCTGTAGGGCTCAGTGGCACAGCCTCCCAGCTCACCTGAGCTGAGTGCTTTAGGTATGCCCCCTATGTGGGCTGGGTACACTGTCCTATTGTTGTTGAGCCTTGACTGCTATTGGCACATCACTGAGAGGGGTTCACTCCCAGGCCAATTAGTTGCAAGGACAGGCTGAGACTACAGAGGAGGAGCTGCTATGCAGGGGCCACCCCCACTAAGCAGGACTTGCTTCAGTGGGGCTTTGGTGCCCGCTTGAGTCCACCCCTTGAATGTGTTCCTCATGAAGGTGTTTGGGTTGTGATCTGGTGTGGTCTGAAGCTGTCTACCAGGTGCACTGGCTCTGGGGCCTCCAAGGAGATGCAGGCCAAGGTCAGCCACCATCTGTGCCCTGCCATGGGCCACCTGGCATAAGCTACAGAGCAATCTGCAGATGGCTGCTACTTGTGCTGGGCTTGTAGGTGCCTGGGAGAGTCCACACTGAGAATTGAGGCCACTGTTGCTAGTGCCAGGCCTGGGGCCACTTAGCAAGAGGTACAGGGTATGCAGATGCCAGATGCTGCTTGTTTGAAAGGTTCTAGGAAAGTCCAAAGCATGAGGCAAGAGATTCCCTTTGTATAGAAAAGCCACTGGAAACAGCTTGGGTAGGCCCACAAGTTGGGTGGGGTGAGGTTTCAGAGAATCACTAGGGCTGGATGAATAGTATTAGCCAGGTTGATGGAGACTCACATATGGTGCCTTTTGGCTCTGTAGGGTAAGCACTCAGTGAAAGAACAATGGCCTCTTATAGCACTTCTGTCTGGGAGGAAGCTGCCCCTCCAGCCCTCATTTTGAAGCCAGATAATTCAATTCCTCCCCATATGTCCATGGTGTCTTTCAAGCTGCTGCCCCAGCACTAGAACTCAGAGTGAGTGAGTCTGAGTAAGTCCATGTGCAGGCCCGTTAAGAGGAACTGCCTGGAACTCCAGAAGCCCTCTGTCTCACTCAGCCATAGTCCCTCAGGGTTTTACAGCCAGAAGTTATGGAGGCTTCTCTCCCAGCACTGGAACCCTGGGCTGGGGGTTCTGGTGTGGGGCTGGGACTCCTTGCTCCTCAGGGAGGGCTTCTGCACCCAAGATAGCCCTCCCAATTTTTAACTGTCCAGCTGTTCTGCATCTATACCCCTCCTACAAGTCTCCAAGTGGCTTCTTCTTTATATCCTTATCTCTAAAACTTCTGTTCAGCTAGATTTCAGGTATTCTGAATGATAGCTATGTTACTTAGTTGTAATTTTGATGTGGTTGTGGGAGGTTCCAAGTACCATGTTTACCTATGTCGCTCTCTTGACCAGAGCTCCATTAATCTCCATTTTTGAGATGAGGGAGCTGAAGCTCACAAGGGTTAAGCAACTTCCCTAAGGTAAAGCCCAAGCATCTGGATTTCTAGAATTTGTCTTCCAAGTTCCCCTAAGTCCTGACTCTCCTTACATGGGCCTCAGAAATAGGAGGTGATACCTACCCTACAGGAAATCCCACTTCCTGCTTAATTGGGCTTGGGTGGCTTGGGGCTCCCTTCTCTCTAGAGCTTGGGCTCCTTCAGATATTTAAGGGTCCTGGTCACTCCACTCCAAAGACAGGAAGAAGAAAACTGGAGCAGACTATAGCCTTTGATAGCACCTAATTTTTAAAAATATTAAGCATCCCTCGTGCCATAAAGTTCTACACCGAGGCTTGGCAGACTATATTTACACACACACCAGAGAGGGAGATAGGTTCAGAGAGATAAAGACACCGTGTGGAGGTGGATCCATGACTCTTGACCCCAGACATGGTTGAATTTTTCAAAAGGCTTATCCGCCATCCCCTTACCCACACCCACACATAAACTTGGTTCACTATCACAAGGAACGAAGTGGATGATCAACTCCACGGTGACATCAGTTTTGGTTACCCCTGACTAGACAACGAGTATCACAGTGATTGAGCACAGCTCATGGTACATAGTAAATGCTCAGTGGGGACAGTCATTTCAAAGGCTCCTTGTGATCAAATCTAAACTCCTCTTCACTGTGCATGCACAAAGCTTTGGTGATTTGGTCCTGTCTCTGCTCATCAGTGTCTTCTTCCACATGCTCCTTGCACACCATACACTCCAGGAACAATACCAGTACTATCATATGGCCTTCCCATCTGCCTGGGATGTATCCTCTCTGCTAGTATGCCTGACAAACTTCCCTTCCTTCAAATCTCAAGAGATGTCTTCTCTGAGAAGCCTTCCCTAACTCTTCCAAGCCAACTCACAGAGTCAAATTTTGCACTGAAGCAATTTTATTTCAATTCCAGCTGGATACACTAAAATCAAAGCTAGAGAACTGTTCCCTCAAATATTTTTATTTCCCAGCCCTAAATGCTGTGCCTAATGCAGAGGAGGCACTCAGAAAAGAGTATTGAATCAATCAGTGATCTCATTCCATCCTTAAAACCACTCCATCAAGTGGGTACCTTTGTAATCCCATTGTGCACATGGTGAAACTGACTTCAGAAAGGTTAAGGGACGTAGGTTACCATGGTTAAGCGGTAGCCAGGTAGCAAATTCAGGAATGTCTACTGCCAAAGCCCTTGCTCTTTCTGCTTTGCCACAGCTATGACTGCCTCCCCATTCAGTGATGGTTGGATTACAGCTGGAGAAGCAACAAGAAAGCCCTCTGTAGACCAAGCACCCCGGAGCTCTCTGCACTGCTCTCAGGAAGTTCCCCACCTGCTCTGTCTGTCAGCACAGCTCAGAATGCACCTTTTATCCCTGGCCGGTTTGGCTCAGTGGTTGGAGCGTCGGCCTGCGGACCAGAGAGTCCTGGGTTCGGTTCCCGCTAGGGGCATGTACCAAAAAAAAAAGAACGCACCTTTTAAATGAGCTGTAATTAAGGATTCAATGCCCTTGGTCTCTCATGTGATTTTTTTTTTTTTAAGTGGAAGTGTTTTCCCAATCATACAGTTTGTTATTTCCATGCCCTAAACTCTCTAGAATAGCTTTAGGACTTTTGCTGCACCTGATTCTCATCAAGGATTTTATGTTCCTGTTCGGCCGCTGTCTTCCCTCCAAGATTAACCTGTGTTTGAAGTTTTGATTCATTTCATTCTGCATTGATGGGGGATTCTGAACTCTCTGCTTCCTTGAAGCAAGCCCTACTGGGTCTGTTCGCTATATGGTTGCAGAGGAAATGATCTTCTGCCACATAGCTATAGAAAGTCAAGTGGCAGAAGTAAATTAACCTTCCATTTCCACAAAGGGATATGCTGACAATTGCCAACAATATTTATGTGGGCATTGTGCTCCCAGATACACTTGGATGGCAGTGAATTGTCAGTTACTATGACAAAATGACTGAAGAAATCAATCTGCCAACTATGAATAGCTCTCAATGGGCTTCAAGGTTCCCAGGTTAAGGGACCCGCAAAGCTGACAGAGGTGGGGTCTCATATCGATATGACCTCCATTGGAGAGCATGTAAATGAGCTGAGATGTAGGCAAAGGGGTCTGTTCCCCCTGCATACTCCCACCTCCTTAAGGAGAGCATTTTCCAATATTCATATGGAAATAAAAGACCATTTTAGAAGGCTTGGAGTGCCAGCCATGTTAATGACATTCAAATTAGGTCTTTTCTCTAGAAGAAGCTTGAAGGCCTCTCTAAAACACATACCTGCCCAATTCCAGAGAAGAGGCATGAATTTCACCTTTTTATAGGACCCTTTCTTCCTCCTATTCATCCTTTTCCCAGCTGAGTCATACTGGATTGCACAGTAAGTAATACCCTGTGGATGTGTATATATATATATATATATATATATATAGTCTCCCACAACAATTTTTCAGACTTCCCTCCATCAGATTCTAGGCCATCCCTGGGGTTCTTTCCATTTCAGAGAAATTGATTTTATAATAAAAGTTTTTAATGAGTGAGTACTGGTAAGTTCCCATTCTAATGAAAAGAAAGATAAAACCATTCATTCAGAACATCCAAATGATTTGTAAAGACTTGAATTCTGGAGCAAGATTTGGGAGAAAGAAGATGTTGAAAGCCATAGGCTGTTTAATCTCATTTCTGTTGCTGCTGATTTGTACTTAGGATAACCACACAGTAGCTGAGGAATCTGGGCTGAACCCTAGTTCTGTCACCGTTAAATGGGGGTCATTACAACTGTGACATAGCTAAAGACACTGAGAACTCAAAGTGTCAAGTTGGTCATCTTTGTAGTTGTTAAAAGATTTTAACTCTCCTCTGGAAAATTCGTATGGAGGACAAAAGAAAAAAACTCTAAAGGACTGCACGCAGTGTATGATTTAATATTGACTATTAAGATTTTAGAAGCAGGAAACTTGAGTTAGGGCTGGAGGAGTCAGGAAAGACATAAAGTTGTATAATTTGGTCCAAATACGGTTTTACACAGTTATTTAATATTCTTCTTCTTCTTTTTTTTAATCCTCACCCAAGGATATTTTCTCAAATATCTTCAGATGGGGGGGAAGAGAGAGAAACAATGTGGGAGAGACACATTGACTGGTTGCCTCCCACATGACCCCGACCAGGGCCAGGGATGAACCACAACCAAGGTACGTGCCCTTGGCCGGAATCGAACCCGAGACTCTTTGGTCCGCGGGCTGACGCTCTAACCACTGAGCCAAACCGGCCAGGGTTTAATATTCTTAATATGTAAAGAACTCTTTAAAATCAACAAGTCAAGCATACAAATAGCAAAAAGCCAAAAGACATAAAAGATAATTCATAAAAGATAAAAATAGCTAAAAACATCAAAATATTCAACCTAATAATGAAGGAGTTTCAAACAATAACATGCTTCCCCTCTCCATTCAATTGATAGAAAAAAAAATTTTTTAAGAATATTATTACCCAGTAGTTGTTTTTGCAACTTATTCATGGAGGGTAAATGAATACAACCATTTTGGAAGACAGTATGGCAGTGTGTATCAAGAATCTGAAAGTGTTTAATCTTGATAAAATCATCAGAGATGTCCACAGAGAGAAAACAAAAACAAAAACAAAAACAAAAAACCATTTGTACAATATGGCATGGCTTATAGTAAAAATAGAATTACTGGATGCCTAACTATACGGATTTGATTTAATAAGTTATGATATGTAATATTAAGAAGAATGATTTTAAAGGCTTTTTAATGGCATTGGAAATGTACCTGACATAATAATAGTAATTTAAAAACCAGATTAAAATTTTATATAAGATACTAGTTCTATTTATTTATTTTTGCAATAATTTTTTTTCTTTATTGATTTTTGAGAGAAAGGAAGGGACAGGGAGAGAGATAGAAACATCGATTGGCTGCCTCCTGCATGCCCTGTACCGGGGATTGGGCCCAAACCTGGGCATGTGCCCTGACCAGGAACTGACCCGGCGACTTCTTGGTGCATGGGTCGATGCTCAGCCACTGAGCCACAGCTGCCAGGCGATACTAGTTCTATTTGAAATGTACCTATACATGTATATTATATAGTAGATATAAATGTATTATTACTAAAAGAAAATAGTGACTATCTTTGGGTGATGGAACTATAGATAATTTTTATTTTTTCATATTTTCTATATGAACAATGAGTGTTATTTTTTGTATGTATTGTGGTTTTCCACTTTTTTTTTTTTTTTTATCCTCACCCGAGGACATTTTTCCACTTTTTGTTCAGATAGAGTGGGAGGGGGAGAGAGAGAGAGAAACATCGAGTGGCTGCCTCCCTCACGACCAACCAGGGCCAGGGACAAACTGCAACCGAGATACATGCCCTTAGCGGGAACCGAACCTGGGTGTCTCTGGACCGCAGGCTGACGCTCTAACCGCTGAGCCAAACCAGCGAGGGCTCCACTTACTCTTAATCTAACAGAGAAGTACTGATGTTATTGTTCTGTTTTCTAGGAAATCAATCCTATTTTCTTGGATGTCCCCATTTTTATTGCTTTCTTTCCATTGAGTCAATAATTCCTCTAGAATCTTGACCAAATGCCACATTTCCCATTGAGTTAGGAGGCACACATCCTCCTGTCAGATTATCTTTATGCAATATTCTCTCCTCCTGTTGGCCGGATCACCTATTCTGCAAAATGACAACAGAAGCAATCAAGAATGATGCTTAATTAAGAGCATGGACTCAAGTCTAATTGCCTGGGTCCTGTGATACCTTAAGCAAGGTACTTAACCTGTACCAAATATCTTTTTGGAGTGGTGGAAAGTAAAAGATGCTTAATGAAAATTTATTAACTTGTTGAATTGAATGATGCAAGGACCAATGAGAGGAAAAGACAGAGGCCTTAATACCTACTTATATATAGCTCTATATAGATATATAAAACTTTCTATGAACATTTAAAATGTGTCTTCCTATTCTTGAGTAGAGAGTCAGTATGATATTTTAGAACAGTAGGCTTGAATCAGAATGTCAGCCCACCAAGTAGTTGCTGTCTCCTTGTAAAAGAGACTTAACCTCGCCCTGGCCAGTTTGGCTCAGTGGTTACAGCGTCGGCCTGCGGACCAGGGAGTCCCGGGTTCTGTTCCTGCTAAGGGCATGTACCTCAGTTGCAGTTTGTCCCCAGCCTGGTTGGGGTCGTGTGGGTGGCAACCAGTCGATTCTCTTTCACATCAATGTTTCTCTCTCTCTTCACCCCTCTCTCCCTCCTGCTCTATCTGTAGGTAAATGCAAAAATAAAAATGTCCTCCGATGAGGATAAAATAATAATAATAATTTTTTAAAAAAGAAACTTAACCTTCCTGAACTCTTTTACTCATCTGTAAAAATGGGGATCAGAGAGTTCTTGTGATGCAGTATAATAGCACTGTTCAGTAAATATTTCCCTACACTTCTACCCCCAAACCCTTATTTCTCCCTCCCCAAGACAAATGAAGTGTATCTTTCCAGACACTTCATCTCTAACTCTAAAATTAAGGACACTCTAGAATGACCCTTCACTGTGGCTCCCCCAGTATCTTCTATGGGACTTGGTTCATCCGATTGTGATGACAAACTCCCTTCTAACCAGGTTACAGTGATGAATACTATGTACAAACAGTTCACTTCTATCCATTCATCTTCAAACCTCTTTTTTGGCTGTTGTACTTATATATTTCCCTCTGGCTCTCCATTTGAACTTAATCTGCAGAATCAGCTCCCATTAAACGTTAAGCTTTCTTGCCCATGTGAATGTCTGTCTTTTTCTCTATAGTTCGGGGAAAACTACGCAAATTCATTCTTTTTAGGGAAGTAATTATTTGATTAAGCTGTTGCAACTTTACCCTAAATGTGGTCATGTTTAGCCTTTTTCTTTCTCATGCCTTCCTTAAAGAAAAAAAAAGAGTAAAACTAAATAAGCCCTCTTTCATTGAACTTGACATAGATGCTTGTGAATGGCTTCAGAAATAAACCCCAATGCCCTGTGAGACAAATAATTTTGAGCCCACCCTGTGTGACCTATAATGTTTATAGTTTTCAAGAATATGAGAGATCTGGTTTGGGAAGCACTTGTAAGAAAGTCAGATCATTGCAGCAAAAGAAAAGTGAGAAAGAAATCAGTGGCATTGAATCTTAAAAGTCTGCCAAGCAAGAAGCCAGGGTAGAAGATACACAGTTCAGAAAAGGGCTTGACTCCTTTTGAACCTTTATATCCTCTAATCCTTAAAACAGGTTTGCTCTCTTGTTCGAATTCACTAAAGATCCAAAAACAGCTGGATAAAATCTGGAATAATATAGGGTTACTGTTAACATGTTTAAATTGAGATCAAATCTTAATCTTTTTTTCTTTTCTTTTCTGTTTATTTGCTTCGAAGGGTCTTGGGGGCAGTGATGTGAATTATTCTGCACGTGCTGGATAGATTTTAGGCTTTATAAGAGGCAAGATGCCTGCTGACTTTGTGAGCATGAAAAGACTACTGTGACCGGGGTTTTCAGATTCAGTTAGTCTGAAAGTAGTGACTCACGCGGGTCATTATTCCCACAAAAGCAAAAGACTTGTCTAATTGGACTAGGTGGATAGCGTGACAGGTGGTTTACAGCAGGTCGTCTCTGCTTTCAGACGAGCAAGATGTTTTTGTGAGAAATAGTACTACAGTGTGTAACAAGCTTCACAAATTAATGTCCAATTGCTGATTTCTGAAGGAGATTTTAGTGTTAGAAGGTAAAAGCTCAGATACCACCATATCCTATAATTGTGTTCCCCTTCTACTTTAGCTTAATGAAATGTATAAACATTGCATTGATTTTTTTTTATTTCCCTTTCTCTGAAACTTCTGGGGAAAGCATCAAAATTAAATGAAAACTTTTCCTCAAAGAGCCACATTCAATTGACTCATGTAAAAGATACATTACTCATAATTCAGCTGAAATGTAGAATATTTTAATGTGATTATCTTATTTCTTCTTCATAAAGATGTAAGTTTGACACATTTATTTAATAGGGTAGTTAAAAATAGTTTTATAGCCTGGCCAGTGTGGTACAGTGGATTGAGCATTCTCCCATGGACTGAGAAGTCCCAGTTGGATTCCCTGATTCCTTTTCCGGGTACCCTGGTTGCTTGCAGGCTCCATGCCCAGCAGGGGGCGTGCAGGGGGCGGCTGATGGATGGATCAGTGTTTCTCTCTCACATCGTTGTTTCTCTCTCTCTCCCCCTTCCTCTCTCTCTAAAAATAAATCAATAAAAACATATTTAATAAATAAATAAATAAAAATAGTTTTATCTTCTCTGAGTGACTTTTTTTTCACTGCACAAGAGATATCCCTAGGTTTTACATCTCTTCTGGTTTTCCCTAATGAGAAGAGATGTCAGGTGTCTTTCAAAATATACTTGATTTACACAGCCAATAGTTTAGGGAAAGCAGGTGGGGGGTGGGAGTGGGGAGGAGGGGATCAATGGGGGGGAAGAAAGGGGGAATATCTGTAATACTTTCAACAATAAAGATAAAAAATAAAAAATAAAATAAAAATAAAAACATGCTGGGTTTTAAATTCTAAGACATAGTTATAGAAATGACATTTAGATCCCCCTTTTTCCTCATTTACAAAAAGAAATGCCATCCAACCTACTCAGTTTGTAATTGGTTCTGGAGAATTGTTCATTTGAGTGTATTATGAATATAGCCATACTTGTGTATAAGAAATCTATGCCTGGTTTTTATCAGATACACAAAAGGCAGATAAGGGGGTGTTTATTCCTATTAGAAAGTCTTCATTTTATGGAAAATTTGTATGAGAGTCCCTTTAAACGCAGCAATCTTTGTGCATTTGAGATATGGTTTTGTATAAAAATAATTTTTCCAGAGTGTATACTTATTTGTGTTAAAATTAGTACTTAAACTTTATTGCATTTGTCTAATCATCCAGATAATTATGGTTTTTTAAAAACATATGCTTTCACTTGAACTACCCAGAATCTGAGAAATAGTTATTTCTAGAACCGAAAGGGAATTTAGAAACACTTTAATAAAGCTGTGTGTCGATTTGTTGTTTTTTTTTTAACATTGAGCTTGCACAGAGATGTAGAAAAGCTGATTAGCACTATTTATTCCTGTTCTCATTTTGGAAGTGTGTATGTGTGTGTGCTTGTGTTCGGTGCAAGAAGTTGGCTAAAACTTCACAGCTTAAAAATGCTCAAAGGTCCATTTTCTACAACCCTTTATTCAGCAAGTAGCAAATGAAAAGGAAGGAATCTCAAAGTCTTTCTATGTGCTTTTTATTTTAAAAATAGAAGCCATTTAACACAGATATATGTAATCATTAAATGCTATTTGGCTTTTGGTCACCTCCACCCTACCGCGTTTTCGTCGCCGTTTCGCAGACGTCTGAATTTGAGACATCTTTGGAAACAACCCCACCCCCTCCCCTCGCCTCCCGCGGTCCCGAAGACTATGCTCGCTCCAAGACACGAAGACCAAAAAGAACCAGTCACAGGGGGAAGGGGAGGATTCTCACAAACAGATTTAAAAAAGAAAAAGATCAAATCAAAGACAATTTTGCCTCGGACAGTGGCAACGTATCTACCAAGCCGTCTGTGACCCTCAATAAAAATCATGTGCAGAAACGGCGAAAAGGCCAGCGAAGCGGCCCGTCCGACGGGAAGAGGCAGCACCTGCAGCGAGGGGCGCGTTCGCGGCTCTGAGGCTGGACGGAGCCCCGCGCCCCGCTGCTCCGGAACCGGCTCCGGCCGCCCCTGCGCGCAGCTCGCGCCGAAAGCTGGGCGCTCTCTTAGGACCCTTTGAACTCTGTTCTCTCGACAAAAAGCACCCTTCTGAAAAGGTGGCATTCACTGGGCTGTCAGAATGCAGCAACACCATATTAAGGCGCTGATAAAACCGTGTTGGGCTCAGAACTGCGCTCTGGTGTTAACCCCAACGTTTTAAATGAAAATCGGTTGGTCATTTCAAGCAGTTAGGGTAGCCCATTGGAAGCAATAAAGAAGAGAACGTCATACTTATTCAACTTTTAATGCCAGAAGAGCTGAGCGGTTGCGTTTCTGTGACCAGCACCCCGGTGGCGTTAATTACGTGCAAAGGGGTTAATAGGCGAGGCGAGCAGGGGAAACATCACTCAGGTCCCCTCGGGAAGGGCGGCTGTGCGAGGGGGCGCGCGCTGCGCGCAAAGACGCTTGCAGAGGGCGAGAGCCTGGCTCCGGGAGTGGCCCCGAGTCTGCGCCCAAAGGTAGGCACGTAGAGGCGGCCGCAATCTGCTTCCCAGCCATCAGCCAGGGTCTTGTGAATTCCGGCCCGAGATTCTCCCCAAAGGGTGGCTTGGAGAGGACTGAACTTGGAGCTGTTCTTTCTCCTCTCCAGTGCAGTTTATAAACAAAGGGCCTAAATTGGGCCTCCTGGTCTGCGGGCGTTGGAGCGTTTCAGATCGGTGTCCCAGCTGGGAAATCAACCATCCTTGCCCCACTCCCACCCAGACTCCTTAGTTTGGGGAGCAATGGGGCCCTCGGCGTGGTCACACTCTTCCCATTAGGCCCAGAGCCGGGTGTCTGCAGAGACGCGGGCGGCCTCTGCCCCCGCTCGCCCAGTCACCATGGGTTGCTGCTTTTGCGCTGGTTGCTTCGGGCGGGCGAGCCCTTCTTTTAATTTTAGCACAAAGGGTTTGAGGTGCATTGCTTTCTTTGGCGTAAAGCCCTCGCCGGTCAGAGTGAAATCTCTGCTTTTTTTCAGGAGCATTGCAACACAAAAGGTTTAAGGGGGGAAATTGTTAAAAGGAAGCCCTTTTCTCTTTAGGCTGAATGCAGTGGGGAGATTAAAACTTTCATTTGAGATTTTGCCGTATTCATGGTGGTGGGGCCCTGAATAGGACTGAGTCAAAGCCCCCAGCGCTGCTGTGTGCCCTTTTATCTTCAGCACATCTTCAGACACAGGTTGTTTTGCACTTGAAAGAGGGGAGAGAGGGGAATGTGGGATTTTGACAGCTGATATTGGCCTCTGAACTCTTGATGGGGATTTTCTAATTAACCCCAAGTACCCATCAGGTGGTCAAAACAGAATGATTTGTGTCAGAGAGGGCAAAAAGTTTCCCATTTTGATCAAATGGATGGGGAAAGTTTTGAACACTTAGAGTAAGGAAATTTGGGAAGAGTGTCTGAACACAGAATTTGAAAAGCCAGATGGAGCAGATTGGGTTGGGAAAAGCAGCCATGGGGACACCCAGTAACAGGGCAAGTACTATCTTGACACTGTCAGCATCAGAGCCCTTGGGGAAGGTAAATGTGGTTCCTGAGACTCGGGGGAAATGACTCCATGTGCTTTGGAAGCGAAATCAGCTAAGAAAGTTGGGTGGCGAGCTCTAACTAGTATGTTTGTACTTGAGGATACCCATTTGTTGTTAATTGGTTTTAATTCTAGTTCAAACCCAAGATTCTTTGCCAAGACCCTAATGTAGCACACATGTGCCAAAGTAAATTCCACATGGTTTTAGTGGACCCACCTCCAGTTTAAGAGATGATAGGAATGACCAGCCTTTGAAGATGAACTGATTCGTTGGCTCAAAGCTGAAACTGTGGGTTGTTTCAGAACAGGTCCCAAGAACACATTAGAAGTTTGGATGATGAACTTCCAAATGTTATGTCTTTGGGGGATTCAGGTTCAGTGTGATTAGAGGTGAGGTCCCTAGAAAGTATAGAGGCATACCTTGTTTTCTTGAGCTTCACAGGTGTTGTGTTTTTACTAATTGAAGGTAAGACTTTCCCCCAGCAGAACAATTATGACTCGCTGTATTGCAATACTCACTTTATTACAGTGATCTGGAACCGTAACCGTAAATCTCTGAATGCTTGTATGTTTAAAAGGAGCCAGGAGCCAAACTCTAGGGCAGTGCCCTCCACCCCCTTTTTCCTCTGATGATAACAAGACTAGGAGTGCTCGTTTAAAAAAAAACAATCATGCCCTGGCCGGTTTGGCTCAGTGGTTGGAGCATCGGCCTGCGGACCAGAGAGTCCCAGGTTCGGTTCCCGCTGGGCCCTAGCGGCTAGGGGCATGTACCAAACAAACACATCCAGTCTTTATTTCTCTTCTCTTTCTAAACTTCCTTGGTGATCTCATAGTCTTGTGACCTTCTACTAGACTTCCAAAGTTATAGTTCCAACTCAGATGTCACCTGAACTCTAGACTCCACGTTTATCTAATTGCTCCTGATATCTCCACTTGGCCTTGACATTTGACTGAGAATATTCTCTCCCCAGGTTTCAGAGAGAAGGCCGGTGTGTCTGGTGCACAGCATGCAGGGGTGGGAGGGCAGCAGAGATGAGGTTGAAGAGGGAGGTAAAGGCCATAGGAAGGAGTCTAGGTTTTATTTTAAAGGCCATTGTTAGGTTTTAAGAATGTAGCGAGGTGGGGAGACATAACATGATCAGATTAAGGTTTTAAAAGGACACTGGCTGCCCTGTGGAAGGAACTGGAGAAGGGCAAGAAATGCAGAAAATGGAAGCCCAGTTAGGAGAATATTTTGCAATAGTCCAGGCAAAAGATGATGATGGCTTAGTTCAAGTAGAAGCATTGGAGATGGTAAGATGTGGACAGAAGGGACAATTTTGAAAGTAATCACAACTGGACTGTTGAAGGACTGGATTTAGTACAAGAGGGAAAAAGAGAAATCAGGATGACTCACAGGTTTTAGGCTTAATCATTTCAGCGGCGATGCCACTTACTGAGAGAAGTAGAAGACAGTGCTTCTAACCTTTTTCAATTTATAATGCATATAAAACACAATAACATTTGTAAGATACAGTGAGGAAGCTGGAGGGGACTTGCACCTGTCTACATGAGGCTTGGTAAAATTTTTCATTATCTCTTCTTCATATATTATATAATTATGATAAGAAAAATAAATGTGTTTAAAAATACATCTCAAATAAAATATCTTAAAAATTTTTAATGAGGAAGTTGCTTTGGAATGTTGCTTGGGAACTATGGAGCAACATTGCTTCAATGAACATGACTTTTTATTAAATATCAGGTTTTAAACTTGAACTAGCTACACACAATTCTGATCAAGACTAATGATAAGCTCTTCAATTTCTTGAAAATCACGACAATGAAAACCTTTTTTCACACAGGAGACAACGTTAAAAATATTTTTCTAAACATTCAAAAAGTTAAGAGTTGAGATTCAATTTAAGGACTTTCCATGTTGAAATCTGTTGTCATACTTCTAATTCAATCATGTTTTTATTTATTTATTTATTTATTTGTTCATTTAACAAATATTTATTGAGGCTTACTACATGCCAGATACTGTTCTAGATACCTAAATACCTAGTATTTCAAAATAATGACCAAGCTCTAATTTGCAGAATCTGCTTGCCTGCTACCAGCTCGTCTGTTACAATATGCCCTCCGATATATGTAAAAGGAGAGGGTAGAGGCCACCACCTGGAGCTGTACCTTGTGGCCTCTCGCCTCTGTCTCTTAGGCCTGTGCTCTGTGTTCCTTGGGCACCCGGAATCCCTCCAGAAGCTTGCTGAATGCTCTGCAGCTGTCTGCCAAGGGAGCAACTTTTGGCCAGGTTCAATTCACCAGGCAGATCAGTGAAGGCCAGGCAGAGCTCATTTTGTTGGCTGATTTTAGGGTTCATGAGACTGCTGGGCATGGCATCTGGCCCTGCTCGGTGGTGCTGCTTTCAAAGCATGCTTAGGTAGCTGCATAGGGCCAGAAGCAGCTGTCTCAGGGCCTCTGATGGCTCCAGAGTCCAATTGTCCACCCTAACAACCTGACATCTCATGGCACACGTGGGTGCTATGACATCTTGGGAAAAGGGCTCTAACTCCACCAGTTCTAGTCAATGAGAAGAACCGTAATGAACAGAATGGTATCTTCTTGACCCCACCTCACCCCCAAATTAATATATGAAGCCCTAATCCCCAGCGTGACTGTGTTTGGAGATAGGGCCTTTATGGAGGTAAGGTTAAAGGAGATCATAAGGGTGGGGCCCTAATCTGCTATTACTGGTAAGAAGAGAGATCAGGGATGTATGTGCACAGAGGAAAGGCACACAGCAAGAAGGCAACCATCTGCAAGCCAAGGAGAGATGCCTCAGGAGAAACTACACCTGCTGACACCTTGATCTTGGACTTCCAGCCTCTAGACCTGTGAGAAAATTAACTTCTGTGTTGTAAGCCACCCAGTCTGCAGTATTTTGTCATGGCAGCCCTAGCTGACTAATACAAGAACTGAGCCAAATACAGGGGTTTTCTAACTTGGCTCCCCATTGGGACCACCTGAGGATCTTTAGACACTACCAAGGCCTGGTTTCTACCCTCAGAAATTCTGATTTGGTTGGCCTGGTGTGTAGCCTGGTTATCAAGATGTTTTAGAAGTTCTATAGGTGAGTTGAATGTTCAGCCAAGGTAAGAACCCCTGGGGTAATGTGTAGAAGTTTCAAGGAAACAGATTTAATTCTATGAGGGGAAAAAAAATAAACTTTTCTTTTGGATCTCTGTAATGAAATGGTGAGACCCCAGTCGGGGAAAGGATTTAGGCAAAGGTTGAAATAGTGCCAGGGCTTCCTGGGAGAGGTTGGAGCAGATCACCAGAGTGCCATTCCTACTGGAGCAACCACCCTGTCACCCTCCAACATCCATCCTCACCTTCGCTTGACCCCACACATTGTAGACAGTCTGCTAGAGCATCCTGGGTTGATGTCACTGTGTAGTTTCTGACCCCCACCAATTCATTAGCTGAGCTGTCTTACGTGCGTGTCTCTCTGGCCTTCCAGGTCCTCACCATCAAATGAAGAGGCTAAACTTGATGTATTCTAAGGTCCTTTCCAGATCTCAGATTTCTGCATTTTAATCAAGTAAAAATATAGCTTCCTGATTGTAACAGGAGATGGGAATTAAGTTAGCAATTTCAAGCCATATCAAGTTCCCCTCCAAGAGAAAGGCAGATTTAGTCAATGAGCTATGCTTATTCCTACACAAATTGAATTAGTGGGAAATGAAAGGATCACCTGCTGGAGTTGGCCCTTTGGCCCTGACTGATAAATGCTTTCTTAGAATGACTGCCTGGGAAAGCTCAAATTTGTCGTGGGCACACCTGTCAGCCCCATTTTTGCTGCTAGATGCTTATTATCCTGTAAGTCAGTGCAGAAGAGAGAGGTGGTGTCCGGCATTCAGAGGATCTCTGTATGCCCCCTAACCACGCTGGAAACCGTGGACTTCTGGAGCAGGGGAGGCATCAGAGACCTTTCTGCTGCTGAGCCCTAGAACCTCACTTGTCATGGATCTGGGGACTCAGCCTGCTCTGGGGCTTTGGATCCTGCTCCCAAATCTTCCCTTTGGGGTTCTCCCCTTGCTAAGTGCTGCAAGAGAGTAGGGTGTACCCTGCTCCGCTCCCCTTTTTATGCCACATCAGAAGCTAGCCATGACCTTTTGGCCTTGAATAGTTTTATGACTGATAATGTGGGAAACAGGAAGGAGGTAAGAAAAGTAGCCAACCTGAAGATATTACAGTGATTTTAAGCCCTACAGAAGTTTAGTGTCAAAGCTCCTGGCCTACTTTTCTTGCTTCTTTCTGAAATAGAGACAAAAAACTTATCATGAGAATGGACATTGTTAACTTTCCCCTACTCCCTGCTAACCTCCTAGGCACCATCAGTCAGGGTTTCTAGAGAAACAGACAAGTATATATACACATAAAGATATTTATTTTAAAGAATTGACTTGCACACTAGCTGGTGTGGCTCAGTTGGTTAGAGCATCATCCTGGGCACAGAAGAGTCACATGTTCGATTCCCAGTCAGGGCTCATACCCAGGTTGCTGGTTCCATTCTCAACTGGGGCACATATGGGAGGCAACCTATCAATGGTCTCTCTCACATCAATGTTTCTCTGTCTCCCTCTACCTTCCTCTCTCTCTAGAATTAATGAAAAACATATCCTCAGGTGAGGATAAAAAAAAAAAAGAGAAGAATTGGCTCATATGTTTCAGACTGGCAAATCTGACATCTGTAGGGTAGGCTGGCAGGCTGGACACTCAGGCAGGAACTGATGCTGCAGCCTTGAGGCAGAATTTCTTCTTCGGAAATTCTGTTTTTGCTCTTAGGACCTTCAACTGATTGGATGAGACCCACCCACATATCAACTGTAATCTCCTTTACTTAGGACAAGTGGCTGACCGACTACCAGCCTGGCTGTAGGAACTGCCCCTATAGGATAGGATAGGGTACTATCCCATGCCATGCCATGCTATACTATACTATTCATGTTTTTACCTTTTTTAAAACTAGATATTAAAAGCCAAAGTCAGGACAGTATATAACTTTGTAAGGTTATTTAGTGACTCTCTCTATCCCTCACCCTATCCCTGTCTACCCCCCACTCCCATCTCTCTAATTACCATGTACTGGGCACTGTGGCAAGCACAGATATAACCTATTTTATTTGCACAATAACCTCATGGCATAGACGTCATTATTCCCATCTTAGAAATGAGTAACCTGGGGCTTATAGAACTTACGTAGCATGTTTCTAAGTGGCAAAGCTGAGATTCAAATTCCAGTCAGCCTGATTCAATGGCTGTGTGTTACCTCTCTGCCCTTCTGTTTCCCATGGTCCTTGATCTTAAGAAGTTGAACTCATCCCACTCAGACTAGATCAGACATTCTCAAAATGTCATCTCAAAACTCTTGGGGGCTTCCAAGAGTCTCTTGGGAGCTCAAAATTATTTTTGTAATAATACTATTTGATTTGTTCACTCTTATTCTCTCACGAGTGTATAGTAGAGTTTTCCAGAGGCCACATGACATGTGATATTGCCGGAGATTCAGTGCAGAAGTAGCTATGAAAATCCAGCTGTCTTCTGCTGAGCCAGGCATTAAAAGAGATTTGCGAAAAATGCAGAACAATGTTACTCTTCTCCTTTATTTTTTATTTTGGAAATATAGTTATTTTTACCCAACTGTTATTTATGTTAATAAGCTATAGTTTTTAGAATATTGAAATAAGAAATATTTTTAAAATTTCCTAGGTTTAATTTTTAATAGAGTAATAACTGACAGATATAGTGCACATAAATACATTTTCTTTGAAGTTCTCAATAGTTTTTAAGATTGTAAAGGGATCCTGAGGCCAAAAGGGCATTTTGTGTGGGCATTTTGGTTCCAAGTGATGGGTGTGACCCAGCCGTGCAGGTGGACCATAGCACCCCGAGGTCCTGGAGCCAGATGTGGGATAATCCAGAAGGATCAGTGTTAAGTCCAGCTGGTTTTGCCATCATTTTCCTATTTATGTTCCAGGGACAAGATCTTAAATGGCTGTGTGCTGCCTACGGAGGTGGGTCTTTATCCTATAATCACTGTGAAGCCCATGAGTGATTTTAAGTTGGAGAGGGACATAAACGGAAGCTTCGACTGAAACAGATGTTAAAGATGTAGCTGGAAATTGGGGTGATTGAAGAATGAGGAGAAGCACGGCATGCAGACTTCTGGCTCAGAAACCAGGAATCCAGGAATCAGAATGTTGACGGGACTTGCCTGTGGTCGCACAGCTCATCAGTAGCACAGTGTCTGTAATTAGAGATCCCAGGCTTATGTGCTTGCCCCTCTACTGTACACAGCTTTTCTCATCCTCCTCCCCTGGTTTCTTCTCTCTCCAAACCTCAGCCAATTAAAGACAAGAGAGAAGTGGGCACGCTCTTTAGGAATCTATGCCCTCCTTGTGCAGGGTGCACCATTGCAATTCAAAAAACATTTCTTTGAGCAAAACTGTTCTGTGATAGGACTCCTTCATTGTGATGGTGCTGCTGTGTGATGTTTATACAGGCACAAATAGAGCCTGATGAGGCTGGTAAAAGGCAAGATGGGCAGGTTTCATGTCAGAGAGAGCCACGGTCGGCGGGTCTGGGCTGCGACAGCCCAGACCAGAATGAGTGCCGTGGGTTCGCGGCGTCAGGTTCTGTTTGGTTACGGCTCCCCAGCCCCTGCTGTAAGAAGAAGACACTGTCGTCATGTTTCTGATGGGTGCTGGAGCCTGGAATAAGTCTAATCAATCTTGCTGACACTTCTTGTTTCAGCTGTTGCTGTGACAAATTGTTTCTTTGCTGAAGTTCAGCCCAAGTATCAGGAGTGTGTGGGGTGGGTGGGTGGGGGGACTGGTTAAGGAAGCATGCTAAATTTTAGGAAGCCATAGCGTGTGTGGTGGAGGCCATGAGAGAAACTAGTTCCCAGTTTATTTTATCTTATTATTCTCATTTAATTTTAAATCCAGAATGTGGAAAGTGGTTTTTAATAACACTCTGTTAACATTTCTACTTTATGTTTAGGAGTGTTTTGGCCTCAAATGACTAGGTGAAAAATGAAAAGTTCCTTTATTGACTTAATATATAATTTAAATCCTTTCTCATGGAGCCCGGAGGTGCTAACATTTCTGTACAATGTTCCTATCCAAGGCAGGAAGGTTTCGGTGGGGAAAGGATTTGGTAGCAGAAACCAGATTCCTCTGCCAGTGTCAATCGGCACAGTCCATTGGTTCTGCTCTCTCCATGTGTCGTGGAGATGCCCTCAACTTTTGATCTGTGATTTTGAGTTTCTAATGGAAGACTTCCTTCATTTGAGGATTGGAGGAAAATTTGGGGGGAAAAATTGTGTAACAATGACAGATAGTCTTTTGAGTTACAACATTCTGTGTACTGTATTTTAGAATACTTAATCCATTTATTTGGTCATTTCATTCAAATGCCCCATGAGCCTCTTACAGCCAGTATGTATGTGACAATCTTTTGTGTTCAGGCCCAAACCTGCTCCTTTTGTATTCGCTACACTAGTAACTAGAACCATGAAACTTAAGGTTGTCCAAGTCAGACCCCAGAGAACATCCTAGACTCTTCTCTGTCCTTCACTTCCTAAACAGCAGAGAGTGAGTGGGGATGAAAGTGTTCTGAAACGATGTTGGACAAGAAACTCAGGCTTGCAGGCTGTAGTAATGATGCTTAGCAACAGGAAGTCCTTGAAAGATTTTGAGGAGTCAACGTCACCTGGTCCAGGGGCTCCCCGGAGGCATGGGTTAGAGAGATGGGTGCAAATGCTGGGAGGTTGGGAGCTTTTGGCACTAGATGATTTGCGCTTGGGTGATACAAGTGAAAATCCCTTGGGGATTATCTGGATATGAAAAGTGAAGGGTCTGGCCAGTGTGGCTCAGTGGTTGAGCGTTGACCCATGCACCAAGAGGTCGCTGGTTCGATTCCCGGTCAGGATACGTGCCCAGGTTGTGGGCCTGATCCCCAGTGGGGGGCATGCAGGAGGTGGCCAATCAGTGTTCTCGCTCATTGATGTTTCTATCTCTCTCTCCCTCTCACTTCCTCTCTCTCTAAAATTAATAAAGGGAAAAAAAAAGTGAGGGAAGCAGAAATATCAACAGTGGTTCCTGGAATTTGGCTTTAGTAACTGGATGGATAATGGTGGCATCCTTTACTGAAGAGCCTAGAAGGAGGCACAGGCTGGGGAGGGATGGGGGGAAATCAATATGTCCATTTAGATGACTCATTTGAGCTGTCTATACAATAGCCAAGTAGTTATCAAGCAGCCACTCTGATATGTTCATTTGGAGCTGTTAAGAGAGATCTAGAGACAAAAATGGGGATGTACGTACATAGATCAATATTTCAAGTGGTGGCACTTACTGTTCTTGAAACCCAAAATGGATCATTTTTTTAACACTCTTTCCTTTATATGACAAAATATTTTTCATAATAATCATGTAATAATTGAAAATATTTAAAATTTTTGGTTAATTCTTTAGTTTTAAAATAACAATAAAAAAGAATACATTTTTTTCATTTTAAAGATATTCAAATTTAGTAAAATATTGAAGCATGAATTATATTTTACACTTACCAACAGAAATATCACACCTTGTCATTCACTTTCAGTTTCACTGTTTTAAAGACATGTAAAAACTCCAAATGTTCTCATAAAATGACAGGATTGAAATCACTGAAGTTTGATTTTGTCCTTTTTACCATCGCTACGCTGTCATCGTTTATTTTGAATCTGCTGTCTAACCACAGGAATATGAAGTACGACAGGGAAGAGACACGAGCCGTACCTGACAAAGGCGGAATAATTTCAAACTATTACTAACCTCCCTTGAAAGAATGTGTGGGGCTGAGTCTGCATGTGTCCTGGGGGGGGGGGGGCTGTTATATGATTCTCGGTATTTTTTTGTATGCTTGAAACATCATAAAAAATGAATTTCAAGCCCTGGCCGGTTTGGCTCAGCGGTTAGAGCGTCGGCCTGCGGTCCAGAGAGACCCGGGTTCGGTTCCCGCTAAGGGCACGTACCTCGGTTGCGATTTGTCCCCGGCCCTGGTTGGTCGTGCGGGAGGCAGCCACTCGATGTGTCCCTTTCACGTCAATGCTTCTCTCTCTCTCTCTCTCTTCCTCTCTCTCCCTTCCACTCTGTCTGAACAAAAAATGGAAAAATGTCCTCGGGTGAGGATAAAAAAAAAAAAAAATGAATTTCAAGAAAAGGAATGAATGACATTAAGTTCTAAGCACTTGAACGTGAACAGCAGTTCTTTTCAGAATCAACAACAACAAAAAAATCTCCATTGGAATCAAAGCTTCCAGCTTAAACATTACTCCAGTTGTTTGAACTTCCCAATAGAAAGTACTGGGATGAGCTCGTAGCAGGGTGGGAGATTAGAACCCACCCTGCGTGTTTGGTGGGTGGGGAATGGTGGGTGCGGTAGATGGTAAAGAAGGGCCTGGGGACCCGGCACTACTCATTTTCTCGCAGGCCCCTCACTATCTCAGGGAGTCCAAATACCTATATCGCCATCCTCCTCTAACAAAACTTGCTTTTCTAATGCACTTTTATCTAAGAAATAAAAAGTAATTTCAGATTTAATGCTGTTGATTTCCTCTTTGTTGGATTTTCCTAGCAGCTCCATCATTTATTTTTAGATTACATTGCCCATGCAACATTGTCCCTTCAACCTCTGGGATAACAGGTTGATTAACGTGGGAACCTAACATTTTGTTACCTGAGGAATATGTGTCCCTAGAGTTAAACAATGGAGTGCCAGTGTACTTTTGGATCCTGATCTGTGTGAAAATTGGGGGCAATCCATTTTCAATTAGATAATTATAGTGGCTTCTCCTCTATCCCCTTGGCAATGTTGTTTTGCAGGTCCTCCCATCCCAAATGGACTGGGAGGCCTTTGAATCTGGGCTGACCTCATGTCTTATATTGAGCCAACAGAATGTGGTAAAGAGACCATGTGCAGTTCTGAGCCTAGACCTCAATAGGTCTCGATGGCTTCTACTCTTTCTCTTGGAATTGACCATTGCCAAGAAAATAACATGGGCTAGGCTGCTGGAGGGCGAGCCACCAGTGAAAGCAGCGTTAAGTCATGCCAGGCGGAGCCATGCTAGACCAGTCAGCCCACAGTCAACATGCCAGCTGACCATGCAACCTTGCCAAGATCGGCCACATCTCATCCAGCTCAGCTTAACTCATGAGAATTAATAAAGGGTTGTTGTTTACACCACAAGGTTTTGGGTTGATTTGCTAAACAGAAATAACTAGCTGATACAATTATGTAGACTTGAACTTTGGTGCTTAAGATGGAAGCTGAGTGCTCTATGAGCTACAGCAACACTTTTTTCAATCCCTTGAGACCGTCACTATACCACATGCTAGAAATGCATGCCTCTGAAAATTAAGTTGTGGCTGTTATTAGCTCATAAAGAAGTGATTATTTTTTCATGTATTCTGCTGAAAAGCATTCATGGGAAAGGGCCATGTTAGTTTTACTTAGATTCTTTAACTCTGGCTTTCTTCATGCCTGTCACATGACCATCCCAAATCTTAATGTTATGGCAACATAATCACATTCTTTTGCTTATTAAGTAGAAAGATATGATTTCAATTTGGCTACTTCTTTGAGAGCAGAAAATCGCTGAAATGATACTAATGAAATGCTCACTGACTTACATGTCCTCAAAAATATCTCAATTGTTCGTGTCATTCTTTTTTTACCCCTTTGACCTTTCTCCCTAAGCATCTACTTGACATGTCGTATCAGGGGATGTTTCCCAGTAAAGGGGGGGAATGTTCACCTGTTTGAAAAGCTGCCACCAGGACTGTGACACAGGCGAAGATCTTTTTCTCTCATCACCATATTATTTCCCTGAACAGACTGTAATTTCACCAATTTTCCATGCTTATGGTCCTGAATGCCTGGCATTACCATATCTTAACGTTAACAAAACAGGAATTTCATGGCTCCAGTTTTCACTTGAAGACAAGAAAGGCGTAAAGGGCTCATCAAAAATATGGTGTCCCTCGTGTTGGCTTGCACACGTCTCTGGGTGTAGTTTTTTTTGCTTGCTTCTTCCTTCAAGTTGATGCCAGTGGCAGACATCACAGCCATGTGCCACACAACGACATTTCTCTCTACGACGGACCACAAACACCATGGTTGTCCCATACGATTATGATGGAGCTGAAAAATTCCTATCGCCTAGTGACGTCGTAGCTCAATACGTGATTCACATGTCTGTGGTGATTGATGTAGGCTTTTTTTTTTTAAAAGGCCATATTAAGATGAAGCTAGAAGAACCTTTACCCTTAGGCTAACGTAACATTACTTTTCAGGAGCGATCTTTCTGGAGTCTCTTAAATGTCCTTGGTAACCTGTCAGGTCTCACCGCTCTAGAGAACCTGGTGCTCAGCCCTGTGCACGCTCCTGTGCTGTTCAGCTTAGGACACAGCAACAGCTCTTGGCCTGGACTCTGGGTCTTGCCCTAGACATATGCAGCTTGATATTCAGTCACAGACTCCCCGGCCCCGTGCAAATTTCTAGAGCTCTTTCACCATCTGACTTTCTTCTTTTTAAAAAAATTTTTCTTTATTAATTTTTAGAGAGAGAGGAAGGGAGAGGGAGAGAGAGATAGAAACATCGATGAGAGAGAACATCGATTGGCTGCCTCCTGCATGCCCCCCACTGGGGATCAGGCCCACAACCTGGGCATGTGCCCTGACCAGAAATAGAACCAACGACCTCTTGGTGCATGGGTCGACGCTCACCCACTGAGCCACACCGGCCGGGCTAGCCTTCTTTCCAGCACTTTCCCCTACAAATTCTAGTTGTCTCATCCACTCAAATCTACCTCTGTCTCCTTTGTTCAGTGAGACTACTTTGCTCTGCTTGGATTTTCTATATCTGCACTAAGTTTGAGAACACCTATGGAAAGAAATCTGGGACAATCATAGGTCTTACCTCACAGTCCTGAGCTGAATGTCCAAAGTATGAAAATAGTTATTTCATCTGTTTTGTCCAGTTTTTGTGGTAGTTTATGATAAGAGGGTTAGTCCAAAATTCTCCTTCCATTTTTTAGTTTCGAAGAAGATGGGAAGTGTTGTTTACTGCCATGATTTATTGGTGTGATGGTTGTATAATTTATTGTCCAAACCTGGACTGTTTTGAGAGTAAAGAGAGTGCTCTTGATAATTACATGGACACAAGAGGTCGTATTCTGTTGTAGGTACTGTAGGCACCTGAGATTCTGAGCCTAGATATAGCAAACATTTTTTTAAATGCATGCTGTCCTGCCCTGGCCGGTTTGTCTCAGTGGTTAGACTGTCAGCCCACAGACCAAAGGGTCGTGGGTTTGATTCCTGGTCAAGGGCACATGCCTGAGTTGCAGGTCCCATCCCCTGCTTCGATCCGGGTCACGCGGGAGGCAACCAATCATTGTGTCTCTCTCACATTGGTGTTTTTCTCTCTCTCTCTCCCTCCTCCTTTCCTTCCACTTTATCTAAAAATCAATGGGGAAATATCCTCTGGTGAGGATTAACAACAACAACAAAATACATGCTGTCCAGATGAGCTCAATTAACCTGTGGGTGCAGAACAGAAATTTGGGACCGACATATTTATTTTAAAAACAAATGTCCGGCACTTTCTTTGATTTCATTCTCCATATGCTCTTGAAAACATCCCAATCATTTTATTATTTTGTTTTTCCTACCGTATTTCAAAAAACACAAGTCTTTGAAGAGATACACAATCACAGAATGAGTGAAGTGCCAATCAGGTGATGTTGTGTTGAATTTTTCACATGTGAATTTCAGATTGCTACACACAACAGCCCCAAATGATGTAAAGGCAAACAAAACTCTTTTAATGGCATAGTTGTTAGTGGTATAATGGAAAGCATGCTGGGTTTAGCTTCTGGAACTGGGATTTGCCAGTTATTTGAAATAAGGCCTTTAGCAAGTTACACTACCTATTTCAGCTTTGAAGGCTTCCTCTATAAATACCTGCCTACTGGTTACTTGTGAGTTAATTACATATTTGCATGTTATTATTGTTTCTAAACTAAACATCTAATCCAAGCAGGCATTCTACCAATAACTGTTGTTAATGTTGTTTTATTCTTGTATACAATATGTTATAGTTATTCTTACTTTAATCAATACTCACAATAATAGTAAACCAAGGAAACATAGATTGTAAACTAGAAGTGAGCAGGGACCACGCCCATCATATTTCTCGTATTCACACATGCTGGGTACCCAATAGATCAGTTGAAATAGAAAATGATGAGTTAACAATGTTGCTGATGCTTGTTTTTAGAGCTTTCCACACTCTAGGGCACTTTCACATACTGGATCTCTGGTCCGCGGGTCGACGCTCTAACTGCTGAGCCAAACCGGCCAGGGCAACACATACTAGATCTCATTTGATCCTCAGAACATCTATGTGGACGAGGAGGGAGCAGGTACCCTTGTTCATTTCCACTGACCACTAAGGATGCCAGGGGCTGACAATGCCCCTTCACTGAGAAACTTAGGAGGGTGCTGGGGAGAGGTAGCGGGCTATGGAAAATGCTGCTGTTCCTCTCCCCTGATCCCCATGGGGCTGAGGTGAATTCCTTTGGCACTTCCATGAGAAAGACCAAAGTCATTAACCCTGGAAGAAGAACAGGCTCCCTGGGCACTCAGAGGTTATATGATAGCCATTTTCGGTCTGAAGAAGGGACCATCTTTAAAAACAGTCACTTCTCTGAAACATTTTTTTCCTGACCCATAGATGAAAGCTTTGGGGCTGAGGGCTCTGGGCACACCAAGGCAGAGGTGGCTGACCAAGCGTAATGAGGACTGCTGCATACAGGTGTCCTCCGTGCCAGGCTGGTGCTCAGTGTGTCATTGCATTATTTCATTTAACCCTTAAAACAACCCAGTGAGGTGGAAACTATCTCTATTCCTAGTTTACAAATGAGGAAACTGAGGCTCAGAAGGGGATGAGGGGGATGAAGTCATATGGGTCACATAACTAATAAGACAAGGAGCCAGGAGGTGTCCATCTGTACAATTATTTGTGCAAATACTCGGAGCTTATGCTCTCTGAGGAGGGCGTTGCCTATGTGACATAACCGTTAACCTGCAAGAGAAAGGAGAATGAGGAAGATGCTAAGGGGTGCCTTTCTTATTGGAGAGAAACACCGGCTTAGGATGCTGTGCTGCCATGAGCACATTGCTTGACCTCTCTGAACATCAGTTTCCTAATACGATGCCAAGTAAGGGCACTGGATTAGATGAGCCCTTCTAAAAATTATTTTCCATGTTTCAGTGTTCTCAGCTTTCCATAAAGTCAAATCCTAAAAACTTTTCAAGACATCTGGATCCTAAAAACTCAGATCATCCTAACTCAAAACTCATATTTTACCTGCCACCAGGGGGCTCCAGGCAGGAAAGATGAGCTAAGTTTTCATTCGGCCCCTAAAACCCTGCTAGGATTTTTCTTTTAAAACTCCCAGGAAAACCTGAGGCTTTCCTCAGACTTAGAAGCATGCCTTTTATGGAACAGATGCTCAATGAATATATCTTGATTTTAAGTAGGAGGAGGCCAGGTGATGAAGTGGAGGAGGAATCAAGAAACTGGGTTCCGGGAGCTCATTCCTCTGTGAGATCTGAGCCAAAGCCATACAACCTCTCTGGGCTTCTATAACTCTTTCTGCAAAACAAAAATAATGGAGTTATTGGGAGAAATGAAATAATGTCATATTTAAAATCACCTTGGAAAGTATAAAATGCTATAGAAGTGTGACATAAAGAAATGCCTCTAGGAAAACAAACCAGATATTTTTTTCTTTACTCACTGGTACGTAATCCCCTGTAGTAATGTCTCCCCAAACCCTAACACCATACAGTTATTACCAAGGGCCTCTGAATGTGTCTGCTGACATGGTGAGGCCCGTTCCCCTGTGTTAGTGAGGAGGTTGTTTTATCCTGGTTAGCACACTTCTGGGTAGCTGGGGGTACTCAGGAGGTGGCTGGCAGCTATATGTCATGGTTTGGCCTGAGATGTACCCCTTTTCTTGCTGTGACAGGGAATTACATACACCCGTGGGGGTAGTCATTATCACTTCAGTCCCTGGCATTTAACACACACCCAAAGATCCTGCGCCTCTCTCCTGGGAAACCGGCAAGTTTGGTCTGAGTAGCACCCACTGGTCTTCCATTGATAAACTACATGATCCTCAATGGCACCTTTTATTGATTTTCCAACCAGCCAAAAGTGGCTGTCTTGACATTTAGAAACATATAACTCGGAAGTATCCTTTCAGTGCTTTCTAGCCCAAGAACACAAACCTCTACTATTTTGCTGTCCTGAAATATATTCTACTGAGATGGTTTTCTTCTTCCTCTTCTACGCTGCCCCACACAGATTCATTCACCTTCTCCCACAGTCCAGCACCTTCAGCATCATACTGTTCCCAGGATCCCAAAGCTCTAGTGGTTTCCCACTCTCCGTAGAATTAAATCAAACTCCTCCAGGTCCCATGACGTCAACGCCATCTCCCTTTCCGGCCCACACTGCCCCTAGGTTAGGACTGCCCTTCCATTCTACCGGATGTTGTCTGCCTTCTGCACTACTCCGGGTTCTCCATCTCACTTGCGCCTTGCCAATCTGCTTATGGCCAGGTCCTGCCCATTTTTCTAGGCATAGTTTAAATGCCATCCCCTCTATGGAGTGATTTCTACCACCTCCGAAATTCTCACTTCTTTCTTGCTGCTTTGTGCTCTAGGGAGCTATGACTTTTTTCCTCTGGTGTCAGATTTACCTTTGTATTTCCACAATATCAGCACATGAGATATAAGTATCTGTCAGGCAACATGAATGAATGGAATTTAATCAGAAAGGTCTTTGGGGAGTATCCCATTGGAATACATATTTATCCAAAATTAAAGTTTCCTTTTTCTTTAGACGTGGCCCTTTGTAGCCATTTCTACTGTCTCAGTTCCCCAGCTGACTCTTTACGGAGGTCTGTGCCTGCTCTCGCTAATTTTTTTTTTCTTTTTTCCATATTAAATTTACGGCTTATATCAAGCCCGCTTGTTTAAAATTTTTTCCTGTTCCCACTGTTCTCATGTCCCTTGACAATGTATGCAATTACATGAGCTGCCTTTGAAAGCAAGATTAGATTTTAAATCTTGTGATTAACCTTTCACATGGCGAGATTGCCAGCTCTGAGTTTCTTGTGCTGTTCTCTTGTTCTCGTCAGACTAATTTCTCTGTTTTATCTCTGCTGTTTTGTATTACTTTGCAACTCGATTCCTGCTTGGGAGAATTTCTTGCCTCACCGCATTGTAGAGAAGGACTCATCTATACAAAATCAAACAAATCTATAAATGTTGGAAAACCCCCTACATAAATCCGTTAGTTAAGAGTGTCGGGTGGCTGCCAAAGTGACAAAGTTCTTATTTTGAGGTTTTGGACACAAAGTTTTAGAAGGAGAAGTTTTGAAAATTTACTGAAAAGACAAATTACATCTATTTACACAGGGAAATTTTTCCTAAATAGAAAACTACGTAGCATTAAATTAGAACATTCAATTGGAAGTTTTTTTGAAGCCATAAAATGCTGAGTTTTTGGTCTAACATTTGTTGAATTCTTATTTTTAGCCATTTTCTAATTATAAAAGAGAAACTATTTTGAGCTTGGAAAAACATTTTAACTTTTTAGAGTTCAGTGGAAAAGTATTTTGCCAGTCCAGTCACCCAACAAAAATGGTAAAAGTGTGTGTGTTTAAAAATACAGACAATGCATTCTTTCAGGAAATAACTAATGGCTGGCCTTATAAGTAAACAAGATATTTGACACTTCAAGTATTTTTCTTAAGATAATTGCAATAACTTCCAGTAACACTTGATTTCCTGATGGTTAAAAATAAAACTAACATGAATAAACAATCAGTATTGAGGCCTATAAAAGAGACTCATCTATAGTAATTGCTTATAGACAACACGCTAGGCATGAAATTAATTCCAGCCCGATCTGAAAACCCTGATAGTGTTAAAATGGATGTTTCATGTGTTATAGTTAGTGATATTTCATCTGAGGACCTTATCAAGTTACAGCAAAGCTCTTGTCATTATTTTTTACTCTCCCCAAGTGACACTTTAATGAAATGTGTCAGCACACCAGTGTTAGGATACGTTTCATTAATGCCCAGCACTTTTGTTCTATGCTTTACATTTGGAAACAGATTTAAGTATTAAGTGCCTCTAATGTCTGCAGCCAGGGAATCCTTTCCGAATTTGTAACAGTGACCAGAACAGACCGCATTACACTCTCCAAATGGTGCGGTTTTGCATTTGAATGTCTGAATTATCCCGGTTTCTTAGAGAGGACCACAGCCCCAACATCTTAAATCCTCAAAATACTGTCCGCTTCATTGAATGCTCGTGATCTAAGCATATGTGTAATTATTCTGTAATTCTCCCCAAAATGTGATTCCTTGGAAATGCATACTAGGTTTCCCCTATTGTAAATCCAATGACTATTTCTTTGTGGCCACTTCTTTAAATACGCAACAAGCAAGTCTGTGTGTCTGGGCCAACCGCCTTGGTAATAACGATTTCTTCCCAAGCTCTCCTTGGGACACCCATCAGGGAAAATATGCCCTGCATTTGTTTAAGGGTAGAGACCATGATCACAAAAAGACCATTTAAGATGGTCTACATTACAACTAGAGGATTTCTTGCCAGAAACAGAGCCCAATGTTGCTTACAATGGCCTTAGAAATTGTCTTAGATAGTAAGTTAGAATTTGCAAATGTCACCAGAGCCAGCTGTGGTAATCCACGGCTGCATATAGATTTTAGAGAAGAATAGAATCCCATGCCCCTTAACACAGCTTTGGATGTGGTCAACCGTGGAAAATTAAAACATACACTTTAAAAACTGACAGCTGGAAAGAAAGGTGGTAGTGGTGGTGGTTGGAGCGGGGGTGGGGGGTGGGGAGCGGTGGTGTAGAAGAGAAGCTTAGGGTGATATTTTAACCTCAGTTTTTATTTTCCAGTTTTACACATTGTTTGGGAAAACTCCTCGGTGGCGACTTTCCCAGGGAACAGCCTTAGCGCGCAGTGATGTCGAACTGTAAGTGAGACCCTGCGCGCAAGTCCTTTGCAGCGTGTTAACCCACCGCTCAGTGTTGCTGGGCTGTTGTTATTACAACCCCTCATTAACTGCAGCGTGAGTCGTTTAATTGGGCTATCGGTTTAGCAGAGTGCAGTGGGTTTGTGGGTGTTTACTGGTAAATACAAATGACCGTGGAGTGGAGGGAAAGGAAAGTCAACTGGCAGGGTCGTAGTTACGCTGCGGATAATTTGATAATCACTCCCGAGCAGGTGTTTGCATTGAGTAATTCCTTGTCTTGGCGTAATTCTCAAATCGCTTGGCTTTTACAGCCCTTGCTGCTCCCACAGCACCATTTCCAGCGGTGGCTTTAGCAATGATTTCAGCATCACATAAGCTCGGAGGTTAGCTATTTTACTAGTCTGCTTGTTTATTCCTGCCGGGTGTAGTTTTAGGAATTTAGGATCTGGGAGAAAATATTGTGACAGAATAGAAAAATCAGTCTTATTGATCAGTTAAGAGAATTTTAAAACTTGGATGAAGGGAAATCTGTTTTAACTTGCAGGGTTGTAGTTACGCTGTGAAGTTACTCTTTTCAAAAAGACACGAGCAACAGTGAAGAAGGGAAAGGCTGGCGGCGGCTGTGTTTCAGGGGAGGGGACAGGGGCTGCTGGGGAAAACAGCCCTGAAACCAGAGGCCTGGGCTGTACTTGTCAGAACCTAGCACGGAGGCCTCCGCTCTTTCCGTTTGCTCTCCACTTCGGTTTAGAAAAGACCAAATTTATTTTGGAAAGTGATTTTGGACATTTAAAAGAAGTGAAGAAATAACTTAAAAGACCCAAGACCCACTGTGTTTCCTAGAGATTTGGCTGTCTTCCCGAGGAAAGACTGGTGTGCATACATAAACAAGGGACGTCTGAATTCTTCATGCCTGTTTATATCCATATTTTTTTAGGTACTATACTGTGTCATTTATCTGGATGTTATTTATTTGCCAATCTAAAGAGAAAACAAACTCACAATAGCTTCTGAGCATTAAAATATATGTCCCTAAGTCTACTCACTAACTTTGTAACTAAGGGAGCCCCTCTCTACTCACTCAGGGCCTATTTACCCTTACATTACAAGTACTTCTAACACACATGAACATCAGCTTCCGCCGCACATAACAGATTAGAAGCAGCGTAGCAGATGGGGAACAAATGGGGAGAGGATCTCAGACATAGGGGGAGCAGCAAGAAATAATAGCTGACAGCTTGATTGTGAAGGGGGAGACAGAAAATCCATATAAAGCAAACATGAAACTATAAAAGCTTAGCAGTCTGGAGCCATTCAGAGTTTTACAATTTACCGATCCCAGAAGGTCTCACTGTATTACAGCATAGAATAAAAACTGATCCTCTTAATTATGACTTTGGGTCATCAAGAAAAGATTAACTGTTGTTAAATGTGACCATTTTTAAAAAGGCTTATTTAGAATAATTTCCCTTGAAATTGTTTCTATCGTTCAGATAAAAGTCTTTGTGCTGAAAAGAGCTGGCTTTGAGTAGTTTGGAAATTTGTATTTATGGACAGATTATTTCCTTCTCTGTAATGCCAAATAATTAGTGCATTAAAGTTCCTCATGCCTTGAGATCGGCATAGCCAAATGGTCTTACTCAAATTGGATTTTATAACCATAATTCTTTCCGCAGTGAAACAGCTGGTGTAGTGAGGAAAAGAACACACACAATTGAGAACCAGGAGATTTTCTTGGTCCCTGGCCCACCCCAGAGCTGCTGGGCAATACGGGGAAGTCAGTGACTCTTGGGTGCTCAGTTTTCTCATCTGTTCAGTGGGGTTCTCAGACCTCATCCAGCTTGACAAATGACATTTTTAGAAAAATAGCCACTCAATAAATGATAGGGGATTGTCTTTGTGTTTGAAGCAGAGCTACACAGCCTACCTTCCATCTGGTGGGGGCTCGAGGGACTAACCTCAGAGTGTGTTCTCACCAGTATTCCATTAGGTATTTAAACATGACTCTAAAAGGACTTGGAGCCTAAAATGTGAACGCCTTTTATCTCTCTGTGGTGAGAATACAGCTAATTTTTATTTTCTTCTTCATGCTTTTCTTGCATTTCCAGTATTTCTGAAAGAATTACCTGTTACTTTTTATAATCAGAAAACAAACAATAAATGCTCATTTAAAAATATAAACATAAAAAAGAAAAACTCCAGACTTGAGCCCCTCCAAATGCTTGGAGAAGCTCTGACACAAAGGCAGAGCACGTTTGAAGCAGAGGGTGGGTAACGTTGTAGCCTGAAGGCAGAACACCCACTTTGGGAAACATCTCTGTGACTGTTATCCCTGCCACACCCGGACCTCTCCAAATCACCAGCAACTTTTCCAACTTGAAGAATCAAGTTAGCATTTAGGAAACAGAGGAATATGGCATTCAAAGGAAAATCCCCAAACAAACACTACCTGTACCCTGGATTCTCAACTGCCCTGTCTTCTAGGTTGTTATGAGGGCAACACAGCCTCTTTGCCAGGATCAATCTCACTGTGACTTGTCAAACGCTAAGGAAGGAGCATGTTTCCAGACTCTGCCTCTCAGGCTCTATTTTCGGAGACCATCTCCTTGTACAATGGTTAGAAAATCTGCAGCCTATTAGGAGCCTGTCTAAAAATGTTCGAGAAATAGAAAAGGATCCGGGAGGCTGAGAAAGCGCTGAATGTTGAATGTCCCAGGAAACTGGCTGCCTGGATGCTGCCCAGAACTTGGGGACAAGTCGATTGTGGCTCAGGAAAATGGGCCTGGCCTGGACAGCCCCATCTTGGCAACAGCTTGTGGGGAGTAAATCCTCTCGCTGAAGGTTTTGTTTAATCTGAATAAATTCAATTTCAGAATCTGCCCTTGATCTAAGCCCCTTTAGCTTCTAGGGGAGAACCGAGGGCCTTCAGGGTCAATGCCAATAACAAAAGACAGGAAAAGTCCACCTTTCCGGGTATGTCCTTGCTGCATTCTATGCGCTGTTAACTCACTGCAGAAAACGTTTCCCTTCTGTGGTCATCTTGGAAGAGCCCTCCTCCCTCTATTTCTTTTCAATTTTTTTCTTTATTGTTGAAAGTATTACAGACGTCCCTCCTCTCCTCCCATTGATACCCTCCTCCTCCTCACTCCTCCCTCCCCCCTTTATTTTAAAGATGACATTTAGTGTTTTCTTTTTAGATGTTTAACATGTTTCATAGAAGGGACACTGGACAGAATGCTAGGAGGCCTGGGTTATGGCTCTGATTGTGCCACTACCAGCTGTGGGATTTTTGGCAAAATAACTTCTCTGGATTTCAGTGTTATAATCAGTGCAGCGAGGTGACTGGGCTAGACATATTTTCTCCTGTCATCTTGCAACCCTGTCCTTATGTTGCCGGTAACTAGCTAAGGACGGTGATACTTAGAAGTGCTTTGGGGTGGGGGGTTGGGTAGGATGATTATAATCAAATAAGGTTGGTAAACGTGGAAGACCGCACTTCTACTTGGTTAGTCACAGTGTTATTAGCATATTAAAGGTTCTGAGAAGTCCTGTCAAGAGAAAGGTTTTCAAATATTTTCCACCCAGGGTTCGAGAACTTTCTCACTGAACCAGGAAACCCCTGGGGTAATTCCTGCTGTCACACCAGTGTCCTATTCTGACAGTGACATAGATGGCCCCTTGTCTGGTTTACATTTTAGCAGTTACACCACTGTGTATGTAGAGGGTGTGAGCCAGATCTTTTCCGTTCTGATGGCTTATGGTTGGGGGATAGAATCAGCAGTTGTGTTAGTTTCTTATGGCTGCTGCTATAAAATATTACCACAAATTTTGTGGCTTAAAACAACAGAAATGTATTTGCTCACAAATACTGTATTGGAATTGTGTAGCCATCTGTCCCAATACAATGTGATGTTGAGTTACTACCCAAATTCCTGTGTGTAATATCAGGCCCCTTGCTACAGACAATAAAAGCAGTATTATGTAGCAGTGAATGTGTTGTTGGTGGCAGGAACAGCACCAGATGTTAACTGGTGGGGTCAGACTGGCCCTGGGTTCAGCAACCTCAGTACTTGCTAGGAAAGAATTCAGAGCCAAGACTCAAACTGTAAGAACAGATTTATTTAGAAAATCACAGAAGTGGAAGAAATGAGCAGTAGAAGAACTGGCTCAGGAAAAAGTTATAGAGGTAAAGGAGGGCCCTTGGAGCTTAGAAGTGAGGAAGATAAAGGTGACCCACCTTGGGAGAGGGAAGGGCTACGGGAGGGGGAGGGGTAAGGGAAAGGCAAGGCCATGCTCCCAGGAAGGAGAGCAAGCTGGTTCCTCCATCCTAAGGGTTTGAAGGGTGGAGATTTTAGTGGAGGTCCCAGGGGGAAGATCTCAACAGAGTATTCATCAGCTTTCTAGGTGTGGCCTTTCAGGGTTGTGGTCTCCACTGATTGGTTGGCACCAGAGGTCATTATTCAATGCAGCTGGTCCTGAGGTCAGCCTGGTGTCACTTGTCTGGTTTTGCTTGGAGCTGAAATACAACTGAGGCCTAGATATTATCTCTAGGGAGGAAAGGTCAGGGGGTCTAAACCACAAGACCAGGGACATGCTAGGGGAGGAAAGGTCACCCTGAAGATGAGGTCCCACCCTATAATTGTCCCTTGCTAGGCATCTGGGGCTTTCTACCCTGGTGACCTTTTGTACTTGGCTCATCATCCTTGCTCTGCTTCTGTCTGTCTCACTGCCTACCACAAATGTAGTATGAATTCAATTAGATTAGGATGTGAATCCCAGACCTAAAATCTATATAAACCTAAGCAAGTCGTTTAACCTTCTAAGCCTTAGTTTTCTTTTCTGTAAAATGGAGGTAATAATACCCACCTCTTATAGGGTTGTTATGAGGATTAAATGAGATAAGGCCTGTAAAGGGCTTAGCATAATGCCTGGCTAATAGAAAATGCTTACTACATCTTGGCTGTTATGGTTATGATTATAATTACAAGGTGGAGTGTAATCTGTGAGACTCCCAAAGGAGTAGGAGCAACATGATAGAGGTCGGGAAACATGGCGTGTGAGAATGACTGTCCCTGGGGAGAGATGTCTTCAGGTATATGAAGCATTCTCATGAGAAAGAGCAAGCAGACTTGTTCTGTGGGCTGCAAGGGACTGACTCCGAATCCATTTGAAGAAGGTTGAAGGGGAGAGATTTCAGCTCCGTGGAAGGATGTCTGAGCATGCCGGCAGTGGGTTAGGCTGCTTCACGGAAAGCAGGGATGAGCAGCTGAAGGTCAGGAATGCCCTCGAGTTTATTTCTCATGTCAGAAGGAGCTTCTCCGAGAATGTCTCAGGCTAGATTTTTGTCACTCTTCTTGCTTTGGCATATGTTCTCAACTTCTATAAGTCAAAAAGGTGATTTATTTGTTAATATTCTGATATTAGATAGAATTGTCCTCATTGTTGTTTTTCAAGAGATAGGAACCCACTTAAACTGGACTTTAAAAAGTAAAAAGAAAAAAATGAAATTACTAGTGTATCACCCCTTAACTAAATGTTCAAGGTAATACTCACTTTGGGCCTCATTGGGTACAGGGACTGAAACGATGTTCTTTGGATTCATTTTCTTCTCTCCGGCTCTCTATTCTGCCTTTCTTCTGGTTGATTCCCGTCTTAGACAGGCTTTCCTCTCAGAGTGGAAAGATGCCAGTGAGACCAGGCTCTCACCTAACTTCTCAGCTGTCCAACCAGGTTCCAAAATATCCTGGAATTGATTTTCAAGACTGTCAGACATCCTGTAGCAGAGAAACTTTTCAAATGTGGGCAATCCAGTGTTGAACTCTCATCCATCAGGATTAGGGCACATGCCTGTCCCTGCACCAACCCCTGTGACCCAGGATTTAAAATGCTGTGATTGACCAGCGTGGGTCCCATGTGCATCCCGGAGGCCCCCTGGCTTAATAGTAAGGGGAGTGGGATTTCCTAAGCACAGTGAGGGAGCTTTTCCAGAAGGTGTGGAAATGGATGATAGACAGGTAAAAGTAAGAATGTTCACTATGGCCGTGTTAGTGATCTGGTGGCAAGTAGTGAGTAGAGTCTTTCTTTTACCTGGCCAATTGCTGGTCTGTTGTTCTGTCTGCTCATTACCCCCTAGGAAGAGTCTAGGTAGAGAGAAGCTGAGATTCATCCAGCTAGCACCCAGGGATGCTCCGCTGTATGGCCTACGGACCCTAGAGCTCCTGAGCAAAGAATGTATTATCCAACCAGGGACAATTGTGAGAGTGGAAGGGGTTGCTATGGATACTTATGCTGGGACAACGGGCATAAGCTAGCATTGTTCCAGACACTCTAGGACATGTAATTATCCTATTGTGAAACAACCAAATGCAATTTCACTCAATTCTACCAGTATTGACAGAATTCTTACTGTGCTGATTCTGGGGCAAAAGGGGGAACAGGTGTCAATTTGGAATGCCCTGATGTTTATTCCAGCTTTAGCAGCTCCATCCTCTCTCTCATTCTCCTTCCTGTTTGCTGGCAGAGGTGTACTTGTCCATCATGTTCCTCTGTGTTACCAAACTTAAACTTACAGCCTGTTCTTTCATTCTGGAATATCAGACTCTGACAGGCTGAGGAATTCAAAGCATGAGTGAGTAGATGATGAGTTTGAGACAGAGTCCCTCCCTGGCCTGTAAGAACATACCCTACTTTCTCCAATATCATTTATTAAAGAGACTATATTTTCCCCATTGAGTATTCTTGGTGCCCTTGTCACAGATTAGTTGACTACATATGCATGGATTTATTTCTGGCCTCTCTATTGGTCTGTGTGTCTGTTTTTATGCTGGTACCATACTCTTCTAATTACTATAGCCTTGTAATATAGTTTGAAATCAGGAAGTGTGATGGCCCCAACTTTGTTCTTCTTTCTTAAGATTGCTGTGACTATATGGGGTCTTTTGTGGTTCCCATAGAATCTGAGAAATTTTTTTCTATCTCTGTAAAAATGCCATTGGAATTTTGATAGGGATTGCACTGAATCTGTAGATCACTTTGGGTAGTATGGACAATATTAATTCTTCCAATCCATGAACACAGGCTAGGTGCTCACCTCTCTGAATCTCCAAGTTACTATCTTTAAAGTGGGGATACTTATGCTCCCTTTAGAGTATCACGGTGATGAATAGATAATGTAGGACATTTTTATAGGGAACACTTTTAAAACAACATACATGAAGCACTTACATGGTAAATTTTATTTAGAAGAATAAGAAAGTCAAAATTTAGGTTAGAAAAGAAAATCAGTGATGGTTACACTAGAATGCCCAAGAAGAGTACAAAACTGGGAGCCAGATCTAAGTTCCCTGAAACTGACTTGTTATGCGACCCTACTTTGATTCCCTCAGCCTCAGTTTCCCCATTTATAAAATGAGGGTTAGACCAGAGGATTGGTAAGATCCTATATTAGCAGTTTAAAATGTCTTTGTTTCAGTTCAGATTTATGTCCAGCAAATTCCATGGTGAACTAGGCAAGGGGAAGCAGGACTAGCCTGACTTCTGTCTCAACTACACCAAGTCTGTTCCCACCGCAGAGCCTTTGCTTCCCCTGCTTGGCCCGCTCTGCCCTCAGACCTTCCTGGGGAAGATGGTTTCTCTGGATCAATAAGATTTCACCACAAGTGTCATCTCTCAGATCTATCTTCTAACCACTCAATCTCAGTAGCCCCTCACTTCATATGTCACGCTGTTGACATTCTTAGTTGTGGGGTTGTCCTGAGCATTGTAGGTTGTTTAGCAGCATCCTCAGCCTCTACCCACTAGATGCTACTTGTGGCTATTGAAAATGTCCACAGACATACCTACATGACCTGCCTGGTCACTGTAAGCAACTGAAGTTCATGACCCATGCTTTAGACACAGAAGTGCTCATCTAAATGGAACATTATAATCCCAATCTATTTGAAAAGAGCATTCCAATAAGTAAAAATGAAACTAAAATACTCTCCATTTCCTGATGAGTCTATGCAGAGGCTAATCTGGTTGAAATACCTCTATCAGCCTGGCCTGTGTGGCTCAGTTGGTTGAGCATTGTCCTGTGCACCGAAAGGATGCTGATTAGATTCCTGGTCAGGGCATATACCTGGGTGCGGGTTCGATTCCCAGTCGGGGCACGTACGGAAGGCAACCTGATCTATGTTTCTCTCTCACATTGATGTTTCCCCCCCTCTCTCTCCCTTTCTCTCTCTAATCATGTCCTTGGGTGAGGATTAAAAAAAAAAGAAATACCTCTATAAACTCCTTATTACCTCAATAACAATTCTTGTGGGATTTAATAAACAACTTATCTGTTGCATTCTCAGAGAAATTTCCTCTCTTAACTTCTTTGGCAATTTATCTGTACTGTTCTAAGGAACAATTTCTCCTTCTAGACAGTAAGCTCTTTGAAGCCTATAACCATGCTTTATTCCTCCGTGTTTCCACCATGCCTAACAGAGGGCGAAGACACCGGGGGATACTCAATATCCTTTTGTTGGATGAATGAATACGTGATACGAAATTTGGGAAAGAAGGAGGTGCTACAGTTTGTAAAAACATAAGCAATACATATTTAAAAGAAAATTTAGAAAACAGAGGAAAAAGAAAACAGATGTTATCTATACTTTAATTCTTGACAGTGACTGAAAATACTTCAATATATCATTTTTTGTTAAGATATATTTAGACAATCCAGCCGGTGTGGCTCAGTGGTTGAGCATCAACCCATGCACCAAGAGGTCGCTGGTTCGATTCCTGGTCAGGACACATGCCCAGGTTGTGGGTCCGATCCCCAGTGGGGGGCATGCAGGCGGCGGCCAATCGATGTTCTCTCTCATCGATGTTTCTATCTCTCTCTCCCTCTCACTTCCTCTCTCTCAAAAAAATCAATAAAGGAAAAAATATATTTTTTAAAGATATATTTAAACAATATATTTTGCCATAAAATTTTGGAATAATTCTTTTTTTTCTTCATTATTGATGTTAGAGAGAGAGAGAAGGAAGAAGGAGAGAGAGATAGGAACATCAATGAGAGGGAACATCGATTGGCTGCCTTCTGCATGACCCCCACTGGGGATCAGGCCCACACCTGGGCATGTGTCCCGACCGGGAATCAAACCAGCGACCTCTTGGTGCATGGTTTGATGCTCAACCACTGAGTCACATTGGCTAGGCTGAATAATTCTTAAATACAAGTTTTCAACTCGCTATATTTCCACTCCTTACTATGTAATATGAGCATTTTCTAAGTCATTAAGTATTTTTCCAAAACACCATTTTGAATGGCTACATATTTCAATGCCTGGATTGTGATTTACTCATGAACATTAGATTGGGTTTAATATGGGCTATTATAAAACAGTACTTTGATGAGCATCCTTATGCAAAAATAGGATGCACAATTTGATACATTCTTAGAAGAAAAATTATTGTTCCAAAAGTTGTGAATATTTAAAAAACTTTTTACACGTCTATAATTCCCTTCCATTTTTCTCCATAGATGTCCAAAACAGTAATTTATTAAATGGTACTTTATTCACAATAGTGATACAGAGGAGAACCAAGTTATGAGTGGCAGCAGCAGTAGAATAATTATAAAAAAATAATAATGGCATCTGTACAACAACTTAGTTTAGAAAGTGCTCATCTCCTCACTTACCTCCTTTTGTACATAAGAATTATTTTCTTTTGTACTCAAGCAGATATTATTCCCATATTACAGATAAAAATATCTAAAACTTGAGAAGATTAAATGACTTGTTCATGAATGTAACAAAAAGAGCCTTTGAATATTGGAAATATAACCTCAAAGGAGAGAGTGTTATATTTTGTGAATAGATCAGAAAAAACTTTTGGAGTTAGTGGTGTAAATTTAAATTCTAGGAACATTTCACTAAGAGTGTCCCTTAAGCTCTTAAACCTTAGAAATATATTTTTTAAATACCCTGAGAAGTTTGTACCTCTGTGGGCTCCCAATTATGTATGGTTGGAGATAATATTCTAGGCTTGAAGTGATTTTTTCAGAGAGGAAAGCATGTGTAGAACTTGTTTTAGATGTGCAGAGAATGTCAGAGCTAGAAGGGACTTCAGAGATTATCTATCTCATTTGACTTCCACATGCAAACTAAGTCTTGGAGAGAAGTAACTCATTCAAAGTCACACAGAGATTTAATGTCAGGGTTGAGGCCAGACCTGAGAAATACAGGGTAGACAGGAACAGAGAAGGAACCAGATTGAAATAAAGCAAAGCCATTTTTAAAAGTTTTGGACCAAAAGAGGTCTTAATGCATTTAGCATAATATGAGTATTCCTATTGTGTTACATCCAAATGCAACTTCAATATGCACATAATGCAAAGAAACATCTGTGTAAATCACTCAAATAAGCTTTCCTGTTTTCTTCATTTACTTTATTACACTTTTTTTTTAACTTTTAGCTAAGTAATTTATTTAATAGGGTGTGAGTCATACACAGAAGAAAGCAGACTCATGCAGTGTGTCTCCGTCAAGTGTAAGTAAATCAGACCAGTTGTTTCTGAACCTTGTTGATTCTCAAAATAACTTTAAAGAATTTCTGAGTATACAGATTCCCAGAGCCCCACCTCTAGAGATTCTGATTCAGTAGATCTGATGAACTTGACTATTTCCTCCCAACGCTGCTTAAAAAAAACTATGCAAACATTTTCAAGTTTAACTGAATCCTTGAAAATAAGATAATTCTCAAGTAGTCTTAAGATACAATACAGAATGATTTTTTTTAAATGTCAAAATCAGTTGACTGTTTCCACTTAAAAAATTAATTTGGGGAGGTAAACTTCTAAATGTCTGTTCAAAATGACTCTAAGAAATGTCTGAAAAAAATTAAGTTAGGGAGGCAGTAATAGTCAATAAATGGATTTTCTGTTGTGTCAATGTTTATACAGATGTTGTAAGTGAGACTTTTCAAGAAAACCCATAGGTTGCTGACAGCAGACAACTTTGCATATGTGTGTTAACAGGAGAATGTGCTGTGTTTCAAATGAATGGGGAACCGGGTCTAAATGACTTTCAGATTAGCTGGAACAGATGGAAGGGTCACAGTTGAACAACTTGACACACCAGCATAAAGGCAACGTCGAAGTGGAGTTCATTGCCTCTGACAGATACTGTCAATCAACCCGGGCACTCTCTCAGTTAACCAACAGGCAGGACCTTTAAAGATTTAAAAAAGAATTTTTTAAAAAGTATTTTGAGGCAAGAACTGGACTTTGTGTTTGTTTTGTTTTTTCTTTAGAACTAAACTCCATCCCAAACTAAGTTTTTAGAAACTAAACAACAGGTTATAGACATGTTGGGAACTAATATGATATAAACTTGGCATTAGAGGCTTTCACTAATATATCATTTTGTAAAACTTTAGTCTACACTATGGCTTTTGAGGGTTCTATCATCACACTTATTAAAACAGTACAGAATTCCAGAATGAAGGAAATGCAAGGGTTTTTTTTTAACTATTCAACTTGAATTTTGGTCCACTGTTATCAGAATGATATATACAAGCAAGTATTAAAATGTACTATATTTAGATTATTCTTTTGCTAGGTCTAATTTTGTAACTTTACATGTGTTAAACTTTTACATGTGGCCCAAATGGTAAAATCAATTAACCAGATCCTCTTCCGTTGTAAGCTACTCCTCAAAAAGATGGGGCATGGGAGGTAGCTTGCCCCCTTCAGGCCACTAGGGGACCGTTGAAGAGTCTGAAGACCCTTCCAGACCATCAGCCTCAGGTGGGCACTCTACAGAAAGCTACCATTTTCTTTCCTGCCTCAGCACAGCTGATGAATCCAAATTAACACACTGGTCCCTCTGTGCTTCTATATGCATATGCCTGGGAAGTTGGAGTCCTAGGAAGTTCAGGAAGGACATTGCTATTTGCACTTCATCAGGGAGGGACTCTGCTCTTGATCACTGGTTGACTGTGGGCCCTAATGGTTAGTCTGAGAGTGCCCACGGGTAGGGGAGAGGAGATGCTAATTATTGGAAGTATTGGAAATCTTGCACAGCATGTGCCGTAACTAAGTGGTTAACCTGATAGCCTGACCTCTTTCCCCGAGGCTGGATGCATAGTGGCTTGAAAAACAATGGCTTTTGGAGAATCTTGCTGATGGTATTTCTAGGGCTACAGTGGCATTTAATACCCCAAAGGCATTCTCATAGGGCCAAAGCTTCGAAGGGTAGAAAGTAATTTCCTTCACTCTGTGCTTACTGATGGCATAGCATCACCATTTTCTCCCCGAAACAATGCCCCATCTTGGAAAACCTGTCTCACTCACAGTTTGGAAGAGGGAGCCCAAAGAACTGCATGACTCCAGCCTGATTGCAGCTGTTTGAACCCATGTGGACATCGGGCCCAAGCTTAGCCAATTAGAGTCTCTCTCCCAGAAAATTGAAATTTAGACAGAGACTGAGTCAATCAGCAATGTTGGTAGTTGAAGCTGTGGGCAGGCTATCCAAAGCCTCATGCAAGTGGAATTTTGGGAGAACAGAACTTGGCAGAAGAAACTAATCTATAATGAGGAAGAGTAGATTAGACATGAGCAAAGGAGCGAAGGTGAGAGATCCACGTGGTTACAGGCAGAGGAAAACAGAGGGTAATTCTTCTGTTCTCATGAGATCTTGCTATATATTCTACAATGGATTATGGGAAAGTACCCTTTATCCTCACATTAAACTCACTTTTACTTAAATTGATTAGCGTCTCTATTCTTTACAAGAAAATAGGATACCATAAAATTTCCATTTATTTATTTAATTTAAAACATTTATTGAGCACCTACTGTGTAGACAGCATTGTGCTAGCCTCTGGGGATACAATAATGAATGAAAAAGGCAGGGGATATACTCCTGAGGAATTTAAGTTCATGTCAGTGTCTTCTGCTTTCTCATCACCACCTCCACCATCAACTGATGAATGGATAAATAAATGTGGTATATTTATATAATGGAGTATTATTCAGCCATGAAAATAATTAAGTAAAAATACATGCTACAACATGGATAAACCTTGAAAACATTATGCTAAGTGAAAGAAGCCAGACGCAGAAGGCCATGTATTAGATGATTCCATTTATGTGAAATGTCCATAATAGGCAAATCCACAGAGACAGATAGTAGAGTAGTGATTGCCAAGGGCTGGGGGCAGTGAGGAATAAGTGACTGCTAGCAGGTATGAGGTCTCTTTTTGGAGTGATGAAATGTTCTGGGATTAGATACTAGTGATGGCTGCACAACACTGTGAATATACTAAAACCACTGAGCCCTGGCCAGTGTGGCTTAGTGGGTTGGAGCGTCATCCCATATACCGAAAGGTTGCGGGCTCGATTTCTGGTCAGGGCACATACTTAGGCTGAGGGTTCAATCCCTAGTCAGGGCACATACAGAAGGCAACCAAGCATATCCTCAGGTGAAGATAAAAAACAAAACAAAAAAACCCCACTGAATTGTGTATTTTAAGAGGATGAATATTATGGCATGTGAATTATATCTCGATAAAAATTAGGCCAAAAAAATGAGTAAAGGAAAGACAAAATGAACAGGAGAGCCAAGGAAGGTATGCTGGCCACTGAGCTCTCCAGCTCCCCGCCCATCCTTTTATACCCTGCTTCGGGATGCTGGGACGGAGATTCTGCAAACCATATTTCTCTTCGGATAGCCTATTAGGAGGAATTAGAGGGGCCTGGAAAGCTGAAGGAGGAGGAAGGGAAATGCTCCCTGTGTTTACTAGTTCTGTGCTATCTCAGAGTCCCTTTTACCCTTGGAGTCTTTGAATACTTATTTACTTCCTTAAGTTAAATTTTCTCTATTTACATAACTATTGTAGTTTCTATTTTCCTGATAGGATACTAAGTGATACAGACAGGAATAATGCAGATAAATACAGAAATTGCTGAATTAGAGAAGAGAGAGACAGACTTAACAGTTCTGCGATAAAACCAGTGAAAGACACATTGAGATTGAGAAAGAAAGAGAAGCGGGGAATATGTACGTGTCTAAGCACAGGAAGAGATCCCCAGTTAATTTTATGAAGTAAACAAAAGATTAATGTACTCAAAGTTAGCCCACAATAAAAATGTAGCTATAGTTTTCCATTGGTATTCCATGAAACACTTCCACATTATGGAACACCGTTCGATTAACAGGTATGACCTGAAAAATGTGTTCTGTGGTCTGATAAATGCAGGAGATGATCATATTATATCTTCTTCTCAGAGATCACAATGCACTTGGCATATTAAAGGCTCTGAAGAGCTCTATAATAATAATAACAATAAGAAGAAGAAGACAACAACCCTGTTAAATGCACTTACCCAAATATTTTCCAAATGTGTCTGATGTTCTGCAGATATTTCAAGACACCAGACATGCTGCTATAAATCATCTCATTTCTGTAAATGGGTCGAAGAGTCCAAAATAAAAGTGCACATAATTCAGTACTATCTTTGACCAAGTAAGATGTATAACAAGAATGCAAGAATAGTTTGCTCTAAGAAAATATATAGATAAAACATTATGACAAAAGGTTAGATTAAAAACATAATTATCTCAATCAATGGATGTTGAAAAGGTGTTTGATAAAATCCAGCATTTATTTCTAATTAAAATGCCTAGAGTACTAGCAATAGATTAATAATCCTTGGTTAAATAAAAATATACATAAAACCAACTATCATTATAATAGTGTGTCCAATTAATGATAAAACATTATTGTAATAGTGTATGAAAAGCAAAATTCAAAATAACAAATATTATATAATAGAGAAATAATTAAATAAATTATGGCATAGCCATACAATGAAATTTTTGGTAATCATTGAATATCTTTTTTTTTTAATGGTAAAATACATATGACTTTAAAATGTACTGTTCTAGGCATATAGACCAGTGGAACAGAACAGAGAATCCGGAAATTGACCCAAGACATTATGCTCAATTAATATTTGACAAAGGCGGCAAGAGCATACAATGGAGTAAAGACAGCCTCTTTAATAAATGGTGTTGGGAAAATTGGACAGCTACATGCAAAAAAATGAAACCAGACCATCAACTTACACCATACACAAGAATAAACTCAAAATGGATAAAAGACTTAAATGTGACTCATGAATCCATAAAAATCCTAGAAGAAAATGTAGGCAACAAAATTTCAGACATCATACGCAGCAGAATCTTCACTGATACATCACCAAAAGCAACAGAAACAAAGGGAAAAATGAACACATGGGACTACATCAAACTCAAAAGCTTCTGCACAGCAAAAGAAACAACCATCAAAACAGATAGGGAACCCACTCTATGGGAAAGCATAATTGCCAATGATACATCAGATAAGGGGTTAATCTCCAAAATATATAGAGTGCTCACACAACTCAACAAAAGGAAGACAAAGAACCCAATTAAAAAATGGGCAGAGGAACTAAATAGACACCTCTCCAAAAAGGACATACAAATGGCTAAGAGACATATGAAGAAATGCTCAACATCACTAATCATCAGAGAGATGCAAATTAAAACAACAATGAGGTATCACCTCACACCTGTCAGAATGGCCGCCATCAACAAATCATCAAACAACAAGTGTTGGCGAGGGTGTGGAGAAAAGGGGACTCTAGTACACTGCTGGTGGGAATGCAGACTGGTGCAGCCACTGTGGAAAACACTATGGTGTTACCTCAAAAAATTAAAAATGGAATTGCCATTTGACCCAGTGATCCCACTTCTAGGAATATACCCTAAGAAGCCTGAAACACCAACCAGAAAGAATACATGTACCCCTATGTTCATAGCAGCACTATTTACAATAGCTAAGATCTGGAAACAGCCCAAGTGTCCATCAGTGGATGAATGGATAAAAAAGCTGTGGTACATATACACAATGGAGTACTATACAGCTGTAAGAAAGAAAGATCTCTTATCCTTTGAGACGACATGGAGGGACCTGGAGAATGTTATCCTAAGCGAAACAAGCCAAGCAGAGAAAGACAAATATCACATGATCTCACTTATTTGTGGAATATAATGAACATAACAGTCTGAGGAACAGGGTAGGCCCAGAGATGTGGAAGTAGGGTATAGACTGACACCCCTCAGAAGAGGGGATGGGGGGGAGGGAAGAGATAAACCACAGAACTTATGCGCATGTATGCATAACTGATGGACATGGACAACAAAGCTGGGGACAGGGTGGGGGGATGGGAGGAGGGTGTCAATGGGGAAAAAAGGAGAAACATCTATAACAAAAATAAATTAATAAAAAAAATAATAAAATGTACTGTTCTAACCATGATAAAGTGTGTGATTCAATGGTATTTAGTACATTCATGTTGTTGTATCACCATCACCCTTACATAGTTGCAGAATATGTTCATTACCCTGTAAGGAAACCTCTTACCCCTTAAGCAGTTCTACTCCTCATTGCCCCTTCCCCTGGCCCCTGGCATCTATGGATTTGCCTATTCTAGACATTTTATACATATAGAATCATACAACATGTGGCCTTTTGTGTCTGGCTTCTTTCATTAACATTTTCAAGACTTGTCCATGTTATAACATCTATCGGTACTTAATGCCTTTTTAGGCTGAATAATAGTCCATGGTATGGTTATACCACATTTTGTTTATCCAGTCATCAATTAATGGGTATTTGGGTTTTTAAACCTTTTGGCTAATATGAACAGTACAGCTATAAATATTTGTGTGCAAGTTATTGTTTGAATTAATATCATAGTTTTAAAGAAAACCTGATGACATAGAAAAATTTAAAAATAGTATATAAAGTGAGGAAAAGCCTACAAGACTATAATTACAGTAGGCTTTAATTTTATATTTTGGAGGCAGAGACGATTTTCTTGCAAGAGGCATGTCCGCGTGCTGTAATCTCACTGCATGGCATCTTCAACATCATCAAAGGCGGAGGAACAGAACCAGCATCTCCTTCCAGACTGGCTCAGCCTCACAGTACACGTGGAGAGGCAGTCACAGAGGGCTCCTGGCTCTTCACAGCTTCTCTACAAAGTAAAAACCACCATCCCGTGGCTCCAAAAACAGCAAAAACTTAAAAACCCCAATTACTAACACAAAGTAGCCATGACTCCAAATCTTACAAATCAAACTAAGAATACACGGAATTCAGGCTTGTTCCTCAATCGTACCTAATTCAGACATGGCGATTTCAGGAAGAGTGATCCTCTCCATGGAACCATTACTCAGCTCCTAGGAAAAGGGAACAGACCAGAGCAAGTCAACAGAATCTGCGCATCTGAGTCTCTGAATGCTTAACAATAGCTGATGCTTTACAAGATTTTTACCTGTTAAAGCAAAATTCAATAAAATGAATGAAAAAAAATGTTTTATACTTTGATATATAAAGACTAGATAAATAAAAAAATCTTCAAAATATTCACAGTAATTGTCACCAAGTTACAGTCACAGATCTATGGATGATTTTTATTTTCTGTATCATATTACATTTTTCAAAATTTCTGCCATTAACATATATTAGTTTATAACAAAAAACTTATTTAAGCAATTTGTTTAAAAAACAGTGCTTGGGAAGTGAGAACGTAGAGGTAGTGAGTGCTGTTTATTTGGGGGGACTGTCTTAGGACAGAAGATGATGGGTGGTATGAGGCTAGTAGAGGCTGAAGAATTGCACGGTTTTTTAAAAGATGGGTGATTTGAACATAGAGTCATGTACTGCTTAACAATGGGGCTACGTTTCAGAGAAATGTGTTATTAGGTGATTTCATCATTGTGCGAACATCATAGAGTATACTTACACAAATTTAGATGTAGCCTACTACCCACCTAAGCTATCTGGTATATCACCATCATATATGTGGCCCATCGTTGACCAAAATGTCATTATACAGTGCATGACTGTATTTATAATCTACCCAAAAGGAGTCAGCAACAAATTAAAGGGTAATAAATGATACAGAAGAGAGAGGAAGAACAAGATCCTGATCTTAGAGAAATCAGGAAAGGAGGTGATCAAGAATAGAGATTAGTCCTGCCAGTGTGGCTCAGTGGATTGAGCAGCATCCCATGCACCAAGAGGTTGCTGGTTTGATTCCCAGTCAGGGCACATGCCCAGGCTGCAGGCTCAATCCCCATTTGGGGACATGCAGGAGGCAGCTGATTGATGTTTCTTTCTCATTGATGTTTCTATTTCTCTCTCCCTCTCCTTTCCTCTCTCTCTAAAAATCAATAAAAAAATATTAAAAAAAAGAATAGAGATGAAAAGATTGGTCTTAAAATGGGAAAATATACATCTTCCTCTTAGATTACAGGGTTTTTGGTGAGAGTGTAGACACGTAGAGATGTAGAATTAGGTGTATAGAGAAAAGTTTGAGGGATTTCATACCTAATGGACTTAATACTCTTAATGACATAGGTGAAGTCAAATGGAGAGAGTAGGATGGATTGTGTTGTATGCTGAGAAAGAATAGTACAAGCTGGAATGTGCAAAGTTCGGGAACCCCCAGATTTCCGCAGTACTCAAGCTCCTGTTTATTGTCTTCATTGCGCCCTAAATTTCCTTACTTATGCTTTGCCCATTTAAAGAAACCTTCCTCAATGTAGATTGTGTCCCTTTTGTTGCCAATTTGACCCTGTTTGGTAGAAACAGTAGCTTCTAGAGCTTATTGATCGTACAAATTGGAGATGTTTCTATAGTTCTCCTTTATTTCATAGGGCTATATGTCTTCTCACACCTCATATTGGCCCTTATTTTGAATTGTTGAATATTTCCATGTACCCAGGGAATTCTCTCCTTTTGCTCATCCTTGTAGTAGAAAGTATTTGTCCATATTGATGTTTCTGTAATTAATTGTATGTGCCTTTCGATAGCTCTTTAAATTGCACACTTTAGATTTACTATAGTGTTACTTTTTGAATAAGTTAGAATTAGGTTTGAATATATCACAGACATAAAATAACAGTATTTTAAATGAGGTAGAAATTTGTTTCTGTTTTATGTAAAAATCCAGAGATAATCAATCTAGGGCTAGTAAGGTAGCTCTCTCCAAGTCCTCAGGGACAGAGGCTCCTTATAGCTCTGCCATCATAAGGGTGTGTTCCTTATTTCCATGGTCCAAGATACAGTTCCAGCCATCACATCCACATTCCAGGGGGCAGGATGGAGGAAACGGGAAAGGAGAGACAAGGGAGGTTTATGGAAGCTGCCACAGGATACTTCCACTTACATTCCTTTGGCCAGAACTTAGTCACATGACTGAATTCTACCTGCAAGGAAGGCTGAGAAATACACACTTTATTCTAAGCCGCCATGTGCTCCCACTAAACAGTTCACTACCTAGAAAGAGAATAGCTATGAGGACCACCTGCAGTCTCTGTCGTTCTTTCACTGACCAGAGATACCATCCTCTCCTGGGGTAGAAGGAAGCAGCCATCAGAGGTGTCAAACCCGGGATATTTACTTTTGTGTGTGAGGGTTTCTTCCTTGGCTGTAGATGTCTGCATTAACCGCTCCCATTCTCTCCTCTGAAGTGCAGGGCCGCTCTTGCTAGGAACCACCTTGGCAGGTCTTCTGGGTGCTTTGACAGACCATCCACTCATGGCAAGTGTGGTCTGCTGCAGCAGGACCTTGATGTCTGTTGTATTACAGCACCCTGACCTTCTGGAGGCTTGAGGAAGCTTCAGATTTGTCTCTTCATTGATTTCCCCAAGAAATGCTGCAAGCAGGGACTGCTGCCTGGCTTCCACTGGGGTTTCTTCCATTCACAACTCAAGCAGTCTTTTTCCCCACACGGCATATTGGCAGTCCCTCCAGAAATGTGGTACTGCTTGTTCTGTCATCTGCAGAAATTCCTTAAAATTGTGGGCACACGAGTGGCATTATGCCCACCTACCAATGATAAAATGGCCATCCCCCCTGTGACAGTTGATTTTCTTTGATAATTTTAGTAGGAATTTTGTTGAGAGAGGGGACATTAAGCCTAAGGCTTATTATCACATTTTAAACCAGAATCCATTCTTTGTCTTTCTTATAATGCCATTGATTGTAACTTGACATATCCCCTCCCCAACTAGGCATCCAAAGTTGAGATATTAACATGCATAAGACTTTTTAAAGAATTGTAATCACTGTATTCAGGAACCTCCAGAAGAGAGAAACACCACTGTGTTCAGGGAAGTTTGGGCAATTAGAAATCACAAAGCCATCCAACAAGCCTTAAGAAAAGGGGAATTTTTATAGGGGCGCACATAACTGAATCTGGAACAGGAAACCACCAGTACCTTCGGTCGCTGCTCTCTTGGTCGCTCTCATGCACCATGCAGTTTCTCATACTGATGTTGCTGCTTCTGTCCATGTCTGATCCAGTCTGCAAGCTCTCTAGCAACTGGCTTCCTCCTAACTTCAGTGTGTCCATGGTCCCAAGTAGATCCCCCAGCCCCACGTCTGCCTGGAGACTTTTCTGCTCAGCTCTAGCAGCTACTGTCTTGGTCTTTTCAAATTCCCAAAGGAAGTATCTGGGTGGCCCAGCTCAATTTTGCTAGTAGGCCTTTTAAGCATAAGTCACAGATTACTAGACAGGCCACCCGAGTTCACATCAGCTGAGGTGTAGAGCAGGGTGGGGAGCGTGTGGTACAGTCACGGCTGCTTAGGGCAACAGAGCTGCAGCTACTCCTGGGCTTGTCTGCAGTTGGCTTTAACCTACGTGTCATCAGCTGCTCCGTGTTCATTGTCTCCCTTAGCCAACAAGAATAAATGCCAACCTCCTTAGTCAAGCATTCAAGGCTTCACACTCTTTTTTTTTTTATCTCACCCGAGGACATTTTTGCATTTATCTTCAGACAGAGCGGGAAGGAAAGAGGGGGGAAGAGAGAGAGAGAAACATCCATGTGAGAGAGACACATCGACTGGTTGCCACCCGCACAACCTCAACCGAGGTACGTGCCCTTAGCAGGAACCGAACCTGGGACTCTCTGGTCCGCAGGCCGATGCTCTAACCGCTGAGCCAAACCAGCCAGGGCAAGGCTTCACACTCTTACATGTGCCCACCTCTGCAATCATGACTCCTGCTCGCGCCCTCTTTGCCAGCCTGACTGAACTATTTACTTTGCCCCAACACCCACCATAGAGTTTCCTGCCTCCAGGCCTGTCATCATACTGTGACAACCTTGCCCTCCCCCACTCCTGCCATCCTTCAAAGGCCAGCTGAAATTGCTTTTTTCCTATACTAATAGTAGATATTATCTGTTGAGCATCTACCATGATTTAGGTATTCTAACTACTTTACAAGTATAATCTCATTTAATCCTACCTACGTACCTTTCAATGTAGGCATCATTGCTCCCCTTCTTCAGGTAGCAAAAGGAAGCTTGGAGAAGTTGAATTAGTTACCCAAATTCATGCAGGGAGTAAGGGTCAAAGTTGAGATTCTGTCTGACTTAAAGTCTAGACTTTTTATGACACCATACTTAGTCATAAGGAATGTCCTGGTGACTTGAACCCATGGTTTTCTTGCCCTCCTTTGAATAGTGTTTGATGTCTGTTTGGAATGACTGATTTGACATTTTATAGATAATACTTATAATATTGATTGTCTTTGTGACTGTGAACCTTCACTCCTCAACTAAACTCTAAACCAGTGATGTTCAATGGGGATGGCACTGCCCCTAGGAGGCATCTGTCTGGACTGGTCATCACATTGATTGGAGAGGACCATTGTCATTTCCTGTGCAGGGCAATGCATGACACAGTCCCAGACAATGAGTAATCATCCTACCACCCACAAGATTCTGTGATGTTCCACTAGACAGTCAAGGTTAAAAACATCTTTATAATTACCCAAGCCTCAAGCCTAACTCTGTTTTACATATAGACACCAAATAATCTTTCACGGTTTTAACCAGAAATGCAACAATCATTGTTTAAAAAAAAAAAAAAAAAGACAATTATACTTTGTTTAGCTTGGCCTTTGGCCAAGGGTTTGTCACCATGTCAGAAAATTCCATCCACTGATAGCAAATGATGGTGGTACTTGAGTCTCTAACAAAATACAGCTGTGTCGTCTGCTTTCATGGATACTGCGTTTACACCGATTCTACCTGTGGATGAACATTTCTGACCTCCCAGGACTGCTAGTCTCAGTTTCCTCAAGCATTTCCATATTGAAATACATGCTGTTTTGTTATCAATTATTTTCCTTTTATTTCTCCTTTACATCACTGATAGATCATACACTGCTTTTTTGAAATTATATATGGAGGTAGACTATCTCATGTATGATAATATCTACAGGTAATTTCAATACAATAAAGAGGATGTTAACACTGATTTGGGGGGAGAGGCTGACCGAGAAGTAGGGCTCTGAGCCCTGGGAGGACGAGGACCAAGTCTCACCCTGGTTCAGCTCCCTGGGACTGCTGGTGGAGCTCTGTGCACTGTGAGGGAGGGGAGCGTCTGGGGAGCTAACCAAGAGCAGGAAGGTGGCTCCAAACAAGCCCCTAACTGCTGAAGCCATGGGTCAGGAAGGTCCCTGTCTCCTAGAGTTCGTTTCTATTTGAACATTGGATGGATGTGGCCTAAGTCTCTGGTTCCTGAACTTGCCCCTTGACCTCACACTTCCAAGCTTTGACTGTTTCTCCACCTGAAAGCTCATCCCCCCACCCCACCCCCACAATCTCCTGAAGGACAAATCCAACTTTATCTTTTAAGACACAGCTCAAGAGGATTTTCCTGATCCTCTCCTCTTTCCTCCCTAGTCTTCAAAATTGAACTAATCTCCCTTTCTTCTGACCTCCCACGGCATTTTACATGCACCTCTTTTGTGGCATAGTGGGTTTTGTAAAACAATGTCTTAGAGTTCGTTGTCTCTAGTCTCATTGTCCTACCCTGACAGTGAGTTCTTAGCCATGGAGTTCTGTTCCTGACTCATTTCTATATCCCCACACATAGCTTAGGGCCAGGCACAGAGTAGATGTTCAGTAAGTGGTTGCTGAATGACTACGTGAGGTATGGGAAAGCAGTCCTGCTTTACGAAGCTGGGAGGGATGTTTCAGAGTAACGGATTCTTCCTAGTGGTGGTTAGAATCGGGACAGAATTTCTTTTGAACACCTACCTCTTCCTAGTACTTTGCCTCAGGGAGCTTTGTGCTAATCCTAAAAAGGGAGGGGGGGGGGTTGTTAGAGAAAGAATGCTAATATGCTCAGTGGGGCAGCCTCCTCTCTAACTTCCAGGCCTGCTGATTTGTGAAGATCCACACACTGATCAGCATGTTGATCGAATCCCATGTGGTTTCACTGAGGAAGTGTTGCTGGTGCTTCATATTTCAAAACTGTATTCTATCAATGATGTTTCCATGGAAATGCTGGGGGGATAGGGAAGGAAGAGGAGGCTGCCCTGCTTTGGGACTCGTTTTCCTCTTTGTGGCTAAAAAGATATCTCTGATCTTTCTGGAAGAGGGGGGCAAAGTGTTCACTTCGTTTATTTCAACGGTGAGCAAGGAGTACAGAATTAAAAGAACAATAAAAAGTTTTGTATCATTTCTTTCCCAAGCATTCTCATGCCAGTTGTCTCGATGACCTCACAACAGTCCTTTGAGGTCGCATCCATTTCCACTCCGTTATTTGAATGAGGAAATATAGCCAAATGTGTCTACCTGGGACATTTTCAAGAGCTGGGTTGTAAGTATTAAGGAGAAAGAAAGAGTCTCCTTTATTGAGAAGCCAGTTTAGAAAGATGTGAATGGAAGGTGGGCAAATGTCCTTCAGAAGCAAAGAACTGACCTAAAAGGGCTATTTAGAATCTAGTAAATCAGAGGAATAACATAAAAAAAATATTCATCATACAGTAAGAAAATCTACCTTTTACTGAGTTCTGCTTCTTCCTGAGCATCATGCTAAATACTTCACATACATGATGTTTTAGTCTTTGAAAGAAAAGAGCCTGTGAGATAGCTTATTATTAGCCCTATTTTTTAGACGAGAAAATACAGCTGAGAAAGGCAAGTGACTTGCCCAAGGCCCCACAGTCAGTAGGCAGCAGAGCTTGGATTCAAATCTAGCGTGGTGCAGCTCCAAAGCCATGCTCTCTAGGGCATTGTGAAGACAAACATACCCCAAGTCTGTCCTGGAGGGACATCCCTCTTTTTCAAAACCAAAAGAGACAGGGCTTAGAGAACAGATAGAGATTTTTTTCTTTCATAGGAAAAAAAAAAAAAATCTCCTGCAACCCAAATAAATAAACCCATAAGAGCAGGAGGAAGCCCAGAGTCCCCGGGAGCTGGCCTTCACCTGCAGAAGAAAGCACAGAGATTCTCCTGGAGACTGATGGCCCCATTTTTTCCCCCTCTTGCTTTGGAAAGAAGCTTGGCTGTCAGGCTTTGATTCAGAACAGGGGTGCATTCAGAAGCATCCTCTGGCGAGGCTGGGAAGCTGCTCACATCCCCGGAAAATTCAGTGGGAGAAAAAGTTTATGGAAGCGAGTAGGAGTTTATTCAACAGTGTCTGAGGCCTTTCAGAACCATGAGTGAGGGTCTATAAAGGGGCAGTCAAGCATAGGCTGGGAATTATCTCTGTTGGGTGCCTACCTGTGACAGGCGCTCAAGAGCTGCTAAGAGGCTCATTCAGTGCCCAAGGGACAATGGCCAGTGGGGACAAACAATTCGGAGGAGTCTATCATTCTGGTGGTGTTATCTTTAGCACTGAATAAAACCGGAGTTCCCCCTTTCTGCCTCCTAGTCAGCACTATTTTTAGGAGCCAGTGGTACTTTTCAACTCTCTTTCACTATTTTTCAACAGGTTCACAAGGGCACGAAGTGCAGTATATAAAAAGAGGATAATGACTTGACTTGAGCGCAGGAAAAGGCCCCATGAGCGGCGCAGCCAAGCTTGCCGGCACTAGAATAGATGAAAGTTTGGAGAAGAGTCGAGGAGAAATGGTATTGTCTGCCCGGAGAAACTCCCCATTTTACATACCGTACTTCGAGACACTGAAGTAGACTTTCTGAAGTTCAAAGTTGCGAGAAGAAAGAGGCAACTTTGAACAGTTATGAGTGAGAAGTTGGAATAATGCTAGGCGGCCTCTGCGCTGAACTGCCCGCGACGCCTGGAGCGTGCCTGTCCCCGGACACGGGTGGACGCGGGTGGACGCGGGTGCAGCGGCTCCTCGCGGCTGGCTTCGTGGTGTGTGAGCCGCCCCTGCGAGAACCCTGCACTCCTTTTAGTGCTCTGCTCTAGCCATCTTGAACTTCTTAATAATTCTTAAGACTCATTCTTAATTCTTAATTTTTTTTTGAACAAGGAACTCCACATTCTCGTTTTGTTCTGGGCCCAGCAAATTATGCAGCTTGCCCTGGATTGGAGAGACCAAGAACTGTCGCATGATGTAGTCCCAGACACCAGGTCTTTGTTGGGTCAGAATTCTACGGGGAGTTAAAAACATAGTTTATATTATATATAAATTATATAGCCAGTCCTGGGTTTTTTTGTTTTGTTTTGTTTTGTTTTGTTTTTCCTTGTGTTTTCATTTTATGCATTGTTCCTGTTAGAAGGAGACAATTTGTGCTGAATTTTTTTTTTTTTTTAATGCATGCTACTTTAAAATTTCCCCAAGGAGGTAGCAGTCTTTGTCCAAACCTGTGTTTTTGTTCTCTGATTAATTCTATGCTCCATCCTCCACACGGGATTCCTCATTGAGGATTCCCTTATGGGATTCCATGGCCAGAGGCTCAGGAGGAAATGAGGTTCTTATTGATGTCCAGGGGCACTTGGCTTCATCTTGGGGAGACTTTTTCTTGGTCTGCTGGGTCTGGAGAGGAACAAAAGACAAGTCAGCCTTCTTGTCTCTCAGAGAACAAAGACCGTAGGTGATGTCTGTTGTTTCATAAGCCCAATCACAGCCCCAAAGTTGGTGACGACCCAAAGTAAAATGACATTCACAGAAGTAGAAGAGAAATAAAAGCTTACACTTTTGGACAATGCCCTGCTCAAAATAAAAATGATGTATAAATGACATTTTATCTCACTGACTTTGGATCTTAGAGTTGAAGAGATATATCATGCCTTTAAATGTATTCTAATTTTAAGAGGAAATTATTAACAGTAGTAATCATGACGACAAACCATAGAAAACAAACTGAGATAATGATCCCAGATGGGGCTTCCCATCTTGATTCCTGCATTCTAACCTCTGATCCTTGGTTGCTACATGAGGTAACATGTCCTACACCCCAAGGTTTTGGGGGAGCCCCACTTGGCTAATGTGTGCCTTAAACCTCTTGAGAGTAGATAACCTCGTCATAAATGGTTAAAGACAATTCTCGGCATCCCGGACTCTATTATTTGGACTCAAAATCCTTCTCACCTCTGTCTCCTCCCACCAGCTCTTCCTACTTTAGCTTCACTTTCTCACCATGTTTAGGGCACCTATCTGGGCCCCACATCTGGAATGTCCCATGGGAACTGGAACCTCTGTCAAGGGAGGGTTCTGGAGGCCCCACTCCCAACCCCAACACCTTGTCATCTTCGCGGGGTGATCGTTCCAGTGGTCATCCCTGCCTCACCACCGGAGTGCTACCTCACAGATGGAGGATCCAGGCTGTGGGAAAGAAGAGACCATGACTTATCGGAACATATGGTTTCTTAATTCAAGTTAAAATGTCTGAACCCTGTTGCATCTGGTGCCATTTTAGTTTGTTAAAAATGCCACACAAGGCTGTGACTAAAGGGGAAGAAATGGAGAAAAATACAGTTATTACACACTCAAGAGCTGGGTTTTGCGGCTCATTACCCAGTGGCCTCCGTGACTAATTAGGTTTTGTCACTGTTGCTGGGTCATTATGCCTTAATTTTTTTGCATAGTTATTCAGCCGTCACTTGAGGAAAAATGAAGTAGAGAAATACCCTCCTCTGTCTCTCCTGCTCTGAATCACTCAGGCTAAAAACTCTCCGGCAGAGAGTACCAGAAACTGATGAAATGATCATTTCGCCACAAAGGGACAAAGAAGTGTTAGTGGATTAAAGAGGCGCTTCTTTATCTGATGGCAAAGACCTCATTGAGGAGCGGAGGGCACAATTCAGTGGGGAAGATCATTAACTTTGAAGTCAGTCATCCAGAGATAATGTTTGTCCCTTTGCTTCCTTTGTTGCCCAACTGGCCTTAGCAACCTCTATTTTTTAGCTCATCCTTGAAAAACTGGGGGAAAATGCATAATAAAATAAAGGCCTTGGTCTTCTCCAGGCTGGAGGCCTAGGTTAATTTTTGCTGGCAGCAGAGGAAATTGAAGACACCGTGGTATTAGCACAGTGGGGCTGGTGTTGGGTCTGGGATAGTAAAAGGACCCATGGTGAGAGGGGAGACATTGGTGTCAATCATGGGATGGGACACCACAATGGCTGGTAATTGGCGTGGGTCCACCTTCTACGTCTGTCCCGCTGAGCCTGCAGCCCCCAGCCCACTCTTGAGCCCCATCACTAACAAGTAAACAATTTATCAGGGTTAGGTCTCCTGCGGGTTGCCCCATCACACGCTCCATTCAGCCCCGGTACCCCCCCAACCCCCGTGCCAGCCCCGCCACACACACAAAAATTTACGTACACCGTGCAATTTGGGGCAGACGCACCATGTAACAACAAATTTACAACAGGCCTACCATGAAAATGGCTGTGTCAATATAGCTGCAAACTGGGGTAGCAGAGCAGCTGTGTCGGGCCCGAACTGGTGGCCCCCAGAGGGTGTCAAGGGGAGAGGGTCACAGGCATTGGATCATATCAGAGCTAATTATGACCCCTGCGTTTTTGACACAATAACGCACACAGATGTTCACTAGACTCAATCAATGTCTTATAAATAGCCTAGCCATTTCAGTGTCATTCTCTGGGTTTGTTTATTCTGAGCTTCATTTTTTGAATGGGTTGTGGTTCTTCAGGAATCAGTATAGGCCTTGTGGCCTGTAATGAGGATTTTGATGGAGTTGGCTGTTGTGGAGAAAATAGGGCACTAGCCCTGGCTGGTGTGGCTCATTTGGTTGAGCGTTGTCCCTTGCACTGAAAGGTTGCCAGTTCGATTCCCGGTCAGGGCACATACCCAGGTTGTGTGTTTGATCCCTGGTCTGGGTGTTTACTGGAGGCAACCAACCAATCAATCTCTCTCTCTCTCTCTCTCTCTCTCTCTCTCTCTCTCTCTCTCTCTCTCTTCCTTCCTTCCTCTCTCTCTAAAATCAATAAAAAAAAATTTTTTTTTCAAGAAAAGAAAATAGGGCACTAGATTGTTTGGAAACCCCAGTTCTGTCTCTTTCACCTGCAGTGTGACCTCGCTTAAGTTACCCGTTCCTCAGACCTGATGGGCATGTTTTGCAGACTGAGTGAGATATTTTGGAGCTATATGTCCAGTATGACAAATAGTTCTGTATAAAGAGGGAAGTAACATTTATTGAGCATGTCCTACATGACATGCTTTATCTCATTTAATCCCCAACAACCCTAGGAAAGAGATATCTTTTACAGACCAGGTTAAGTGAAGCTGCAAAAACATAAAAAAAGGAAGGAGGGGGATAATAGGTACCAGAAATGCAATTTAGAACCAAGCCTATCTGCCTAAGATTGATTCTGTTCCTAGGCTGTTTTGTTAGGAACCAGGAACACCTAGGAACTTTTAAATACACAATCTCATATTCAGATTGATAAAGCACAATTCTGCCTCCCGGAAAATATTCTTTTGGAAGGTTGGGATGGGGAGGAAAATTCCTTTAAGAAGCCAGAGCTTGTCAATACAAAGCCTTTTTTGTTTATCAATTTTGAACATTCATTGATTTTCACTGTAAAATTTTTATCCAATCCAAGACACTCAATTATTAGAGACATCACTATTTTATGTGCCACCAAGAAAGAAATTTCCTGCCATTTATAACTTTAGGGTGCTATTAATTATAGGACTTATCCCCATTTGAAAGAGATTGAAATGTAGAAAACTGTGCATTTTATAATCAAATATATCTACTTCAGTCTCAGCATCATAGGGCTGGTGAATTTTTCCAAATTCTTCTTGAAAAAAGCAATGCAATGGATCTTGGCTGGGTACAGTAGCCATGGCATAAAAAGCAAAAGAATAAATGAGTGAATGAAGTGTCTGCTATTTTAACTTACTCCCAACGGAACATAGAAACCACGCTTTGGGGAGGAATATTTTCGGTCCCATTTAAGTCTCCAGGTCCTGTTTTATACTTTCACCCAAAGTTGACAGAGTTTGGGCCACCAACTCCCCCCCAGCCTTAGCGTTTCCAGTTGGAAGTGTGGCTGGTGCTGGTTCCTGGGGTCTTTGTGTGGTGTGGCTTGCTGAGTAAGGGTGGAGGAAGGGAGAGGGGCAATCTCCCCAGCTAGGACTCTCAGCACCATTGTCCTCCCTTGCAGCTGAGACAAAGGAGCAATTTTATGCTAATCAGTGTACATGAAATGAGCATTTTTTGCAAATTTTACTTCTTTCACTTGGAAACCTGATAAATGAGGGGAGCCTGTGCAGCCTCACTCCTCAGAGGAGGCTCACAGCTGGCGGGGCCTTGGTCAGGAATGCCTGCAGGCTGGGGGAACTTGACAGAACACACCTGGCCTTGCCATCTCGGGTCTGTCCTTCAACTTGGGGCCCTACGCACTTGTGGGCAGTGTTGCCGCAGCTGTCATTGTGGAGATGAAACTAGAATACTCACCTATTTGAGGAGAGAATGGTCCACACTAGGGGTTGATGGGTGTTGCCTCCAGTGTAGAAGAGCCTGCATTAACCAGATCTACACAAGTCAACGATATAGGGAAGGCTTCCAGAATAAGGCAAGTCCTTTGAAAAAGCAAAACACTTACACAGCCGGTGGTGAGCTCTCTCTGCCCTTCACAGAGTGTCCCCAATCAACCTCCGAGATCTCCTTCAAGCTTCCCAGGCTCCTGGGCTCCTGCCCAACAGGCTATGAGCTCACCTGACTCCATGCCTTTGCCCTTGTCCATGTGGATTCTATCACTGGTTGCCTGTTCGTTCATCTACCTTATCTACTTCCTTTCCATCTGTCACAATCTTCTGCATTCTCTTTATGTTCTGATTCAAATGCCTCCTCCTCCATGCAGCCTGTCCTGATTTCTTATGTCAGAAGGAACGTAGTCTTTCCCTACCGTTAAAAGATAAACTGAGGCATATTTAAAAAAAATGTAAGAGTTTATTTCAGCAAAAATCCATTTGAATGGGGCCGTGCCAAACTTGAAGTGGTTAGGAGTACTCCACCAACAGGAGCCAGGGGAAAGACCTTCGTAAAGGAGAGGCAGATGCCATGCAAGGAAATTATTTGATTGGCTATAGCGTACAGCTGAGATGGCTGTTTCTGATGGGTTGTCCTTATGTGTTTTGATTTTATAACCTTGAGGCACTTATAGGCTTAAGTTTGGTTTGCTTCTGTAGACTGCCAGGGCCAAGACCCTTCAGTCCATGGACTGATGCTCTAATGGCCTTCTTGTTTAATTAGTTCAACATTCAACCCCAGTGGCACTGTCTTAGAGTTCTCACTGTGCCCGGGGTGGTAGTCACTTTGTGTCATTTCATGGATATAGCTTAGGACTGCGCAGTGCTGACAGCAGGTTGCCATGGCCTGCAAAGGACTGTTCTGGGGAAAAGACTCTCCACTAGGCAAGGAAGGATACTAAGAGGACAGACACAGAAATCAACCCTTACAAGTACAGCTCACCAGGCTGAGCACAGAGCAATCCTTTTTTTTTTTTTTTCTTTTTCTTTTTTGGTTAATCCTCACCCGAGGATATTTTTCCATTGATTTTTAGATAGAGTGGAAGGGAGGGAGGGGGACAGAGAGAGAGAAACATGGATGTGAGAGAGACACATCAATTGGTTGCCTCCTGCATGATCCACAACCCCACTAGGGCCAAGGATTGAATCTGTTACCCAGGTACATGCCCTTGACTGAGAATTGACCCCGAGACCCATCAGTCCATGGGCTGATGCTCTAACCACTGAGCACCCCCCCCGGCACAGAGCAGTCTTTATAGCTTTCCTAAAATAAAAAGAGAGCATCTTTAATGTTGAAAAATAGAAAAACAAAAAAGAAGTTTTTACAAATTGCCATAATTCTACCACCCAAAAAGTAACATACTGGACTTTTCCCCTTAGTTGTTTTTTTCTCCTATGAGTATATATATTTTTCTCTTAACAATATAATTTAAACTGCTTCCCATTTATTAAATTTTCTTCTACAGATAATCCTGTTTCATTTTTGAAGTCATGGAAAATTTCAAACATGTACTGAAATAGAGAGAATAGTGTAATGAACTCCAGTGGTATAATAGAGTATAATGGATGAATACGATGATGAATTAACATAGTCCTCTGCCCTATGTATTTCTTTTAAATTGGCACTACATCTCAAAGTGTGGTCCTGAGCTGGCAACATCAACACCAGGGAACTTGCTGTAAATACAAATTTGGAGGCCCCACCCAAACCTATAAAATCAGAAACTTTGGTTGAGGGTCCCAGCGGTCTGTGTTTCATCAAGCCCACCTGGTGATTTGAATGCCCCCTAGAGTCTAAGAGCCACTGAGCTACAGGTTTGATCAGACTCAGGGTTGACTTCCTGGCATGACTACGTCCTAGGAGGGGTGGTGTACTTCCTTCTGCCAGTAGGCACATGCTGTCTGCTTGACTCCATGTTTGTGATGTTTGTGAGCATTGACCATCACTGCCCAGATCAAGGGTTCTCATCCTCGGCACTATTGACATTTTGAGCCAGATAATTCTTTGTTGTGAGAAACCGTCTTGTGCACTTTCAGATGTTTAGCAGCATCCCTGTTGATACTCAGTAGATGCCGTGAGCACCCCTTCCCCAGCCGTGACAACCAAAATTATCTCCAGACATGGCCAAATGTCCCCTAACCAGCAGAATTTCTTCAGTTGAGAACCACTGCTCAAAACTCATTAATTCCTTGAAAAATGTTGCTATTCTAAATATATCAGTCAGTCCTCACTTATTAACTGATGTACTTTTACAAAGACAAACTTCCCCTTAGCAACTGATAGCTTAAGGTGAGATACAGTCAGTCCTATAAGAAAGACAGGATCAGTGGTTAATTCTTTTTCTTTATTTACCAGTTTTTTTAAACTAATGAGTTGTTTCCCTAGGATCTTTCAAAGACTGTAGATGAACTTTTGTTTTGGGATCTTTTATCACTCTGAATTACGGATTTAATCACAGTTGATGTGTTCAACCCACTGCCTAATTTTAAAAGGCTGCAGAAAATGTTAGAATGTTGTTTGAAAGTCATGGCAAGTGGTGTTTGCAAATCTGATCAGCAGTAGTAATATCAAGGAAGACTGGCCCCGGGTGACCTAGTCTGTCATTTACTCATTCATTCTTTCAGCAAATACATATTGAACTCCACCTCCCTGCCAAGCCTTTTGCTAAGTGCTGGGGATGTACTGCTGAAGAAGAGTGACCAGATAATTTCTTATGCAAACTAAGACACTTTAAAAAGTGAAAGGGAATGCTAGTAATAATTACATTGAGTCAATAGGCATAATTTGGGATTGTCTAGGGCAAACTGATGAAGACCGTACTATCCTAGTGGGACCTCACCCACCAGGCTGTGTTTCAAGAGCAGGACCCAAACTCTAGGTTTGGTATGACAACTGAGGAGGGTACTCATCCAGACAGCCAAGTTACCAAGTCCCAGGAAGAAGGCAGAAGCCAGATTATCAACCCGGACAGCCCAAGGTCAGGACTAGATAAGCAGGAATGGAGATGATGCTCAAATCCCAAACTTTAGACTAAGGTTTTTTGAATCCCTTTGATTCAGAACTTGAAGGTCAGAATTTATCCTACAGACTGGGGCAAACTTATGGCCAAGATAGGTATTAAATAATAACTGTGGTGAATCCAGGAAGGTCAGATGGATTATGTACCTGTCTTCTACCCTTGAAGGCAAGCTTCTCGGGGTCTTTGCTTCTCTTCCCCTTTGCCCCTGTGGTGCCATTTCTAAAGAGTGCAAAATATAGGCCTCAGTGGGTTCTTATACCTTGTTCATGCAAGCAAGGGTCCCTAAACTGTTTTAGCCAACTTTATGTCTTGAATGCCTCTCGTTTCACCAATGATAGCCCCATTTTCTAATGTTTATACTATTTAACAGGATACTAGTTTCACTAATAATATCTCCCTTTTGACACCCAACATGCAAATTAGCAGTAGTGTGAGTTATTGATCAAGAATGCCTTGGCCCTCTCTGGAATGTATCATTTCTGAGATAGCATTAAGCTGAGGGCTCCTGGATAGCGTATTCTTGACAACCTGTGAACTGACCACCCCTGGAGTTACAGTTAAGCTACCTGGCCCATCCATATGACCACACAATTATACTAAAGTACTTTACAGCACTGCAGACATTGTAACCCCATACTGCTGACCACTAACCTGAGTTGTCAACAGGAAAAGTTCCAGAATCACGGAAGCAGAGAGGCAGTAGGTTTATATGCCAGCCTCTAATTTCACTTCTCAGAACCTCAGCTAACATGGGAATAACAATGCCAGCCAACACTAATGAATACAAGATTGTTGTGAGTTCAAGTGAAATGTAAATTGTCATCCCCTCTTTATGTCTCTGTCTACTGACCTGTGCCCAGATTCTTGGAATCATCTATTCAAGTTAATTTAATAATTGAGGCTCTATAAGCCCTGAAAGTGAGAGAATAGGTTTAATCTCCAATTTAGACTCTCTGTGATACCCCGCTATGGTGACAAATAAAATTAAGCAGAATTTTTGTTTTACCAATACAGGACTTAATATCCATATATTTCAAAACAGCCTGAAGTGTTCCTGATTTTTTTTTCAGATTTCTTCTGAATGTTGAATAGGCCTGGTTTGGAAATTAAGCTCTACTAATTAACATTTGCCTAATCCCCCCTGTGGATCCAGGGTTGTGTTCTCTAAAAAAGTGAAAAACAGCTAGTTATTAGGGCTTTGATATGAGATTCCAGACATCCAGAACTTGCCCCCTATTTCAGAGTCTTTGGTGATTCAGAACAAAGCACTTGGGAGATTAACTTAATGTTTCAATACCATGTTTTATCCTTTGTTGTGCAAAAGGGAAGATATTGACTCTTTTTCCAAGGATGGAAATCTCTTTCCTTTTTGCAGGAATGCACACAACCAAGACCGCCTCTTCTTGCATTAACTTTTATCAATTTTACTGTGGACAGTCTCCCTTTTGCAATTAAAAAAACAACAACTGGTGATTTCCTTTTGAAATCAGTATTTCCTTTTTAGGCAGTTTGCTGCCTGCTCTGTGAATCCATTTCCTCATATGTCAAAATAGACAAAATCATTCCCCACTTAATTGACCCATGGAAGTTGTAATAACAATGTAAGTGTTTGAAGTGAACCAGCTTTGAAAAGGGACATCGAAAGTACTCAAGCCATTATCTGTAGTGTATATTGTGATGTTTTCACTAGTGAATTTGCATTTTTATGTATTTATTCAATAAACATGTATTATTGAATGCTTTCTATCTGTCAAGTAGAACAGTAAATAAAATTATAGTCACTGCCCTTAATGAGTATCCAGTGTGCTAGATATACACTTTTCTCTTGCTTCTACCTTTCTTTAAAATCTCTTTTTCTTTTTCCTCTCTGAATTTCATTAATGTCCTCTCAAAAGTGAGAGACTATGTTGCCTGGACTCAAGATTGAAGTAGCAAAGATTGGCTCAAGCTGCCTGTGGGATAACCTACTAGGAGGGAAAAGTTTAGCAAACATTGGGGAACGATTCTAGATGCATTTCCCTAGGAGGAAAGTTCTTTCTCAACAACTCAAAAAGTAGAACATTTAAATTATTTCAATGCTTCAAATTTTTATGAAACATGTACGGTATACATTTATACACGGTTTTCAGTTTAATTCAACTCATATTTATTGAGTGCCTGTTAGCTCTCATGATTGTAAACATTGTTCCATTGTTTTCTTCTTTCACAAAGGGAGTGGAAATTAGATGCCGAATAGGATGTATAATTCATGTTTATTTACACAATACTAATTGTGTATATTTGGAAGGCATTGTGCATATTTGATTTCATATTAGTTATATATCTGGATTATTAACCCAATTTTTCATTTTTGATCCACATAAAATAAAAACAAAACCATACTATAACAACAAAAATAAAGGAAGAGAGAGGTTGTAATTTAAAAATTGCAAATGTGCCCTGGAAGCCATTCTGCCCTAAGAATTGCAAATATAACATTGATGACAATTCATTATCTGGCTCTGGGTGTTGCTAAGCTGCTTACCTCTGGGCCTCTGTTCCCTATGTAACTGATCTCTAAAATCTTTCTATTGTGAACTGATATAGTTCTGTTTCTGTTCAGTCATCAAGGACAAATGAAGAACCACTCTGTCGTGGAATTGTCTTTTGTAAAGGAGGTATCTGTGGCTATTAATGCGTACTACAGAGTCTGATGCAGAATTAGTTCATTTCCTCTCCTGGTGGCAGTGGCTATATGAAAGAGCACAAGGTTTGGAGTCAGCGTTTCTTCCTCATCTAACGTCTGCAGGATCTAGGAAAATGATTTCTCCACAGGTTCTCCGTCTCCCCATTTAGAAGTGGTAATAATATGTGGAACTTAAAGAGTTTTTGTAAGGATCAAGTGAGATGGGACGTATGCTATTGTAATGCATAAGGAGTAATCCAACTCTTAATTGCATCTATCACCCTATTCTAATTAATGACCATTCATTAAGTTCTCCAGCAGTAGTTGCCACATTGTATCACCTCAAGAACTTACAGCAAAGTGATGTTGTGATCACAGAATTAAAGTTTATGTTCTTGTTTTTATGCTATCTCTTACTGCCTCTCTGCAAATACCTAGACTGTCTGGATTCCATAAGCTTTCTTGAAGCTCTTTCCGTGACTAAGAAATGTAGTCCCTCTTGCAATCACATCCAAGGAACATCTGCTCAGAAAAGCCAGTCAATATTGTGGAAAGGTTCAAAGAATGCAGACCATTAGTAGTGTCAGCTTTACAACCAGGAGGTAATGGCATTAAAGGGAATGGTTATAATACCCAACAATAGTGACCTCATCAACCAGTGATTTATCATGATGAAAAGACCTGTTTAACCTTTGGTCTCCACAAGCTTTCTCTTTTGAACAAAAAGGTCTATTATTTCACGTTGTCAGGAGATAATTTGTGAGTTGTTAAAGGACAGCTTCAATTGCTCTTAAGACAATTATATAGAAACTGTACTCACCACAAGGTGCCTACACAATTTTTGTTTCCCTCTGTCATTTTTCTAGGAACAATCAAAAAGCACGAGAGTTGGATGACTTTTGCCGCTAGAATCAATTGCAATTGTACTTCCTATGGCCCTGCTGTAGATGTCTGATTACAAATTGGGCTTTCTTTGAAACTAGTGTAAGGGAAACATGTGTTAAAAGAGTTTATTGGCATTAAGGTGACATGTCAAGCTCCTCTGTCACTCTATGTAATATTTATGGAGGGACTCTTGTGAGAGCAACCAAGCTGAGTGCTGGGGGGGCGGGCAGGGAGGTTACAGCAATGGATAAGCTGGGCTCTGCCTTCTAGAAGGTCACAGATTTCTGTGGGGATGGTCTCACAGCTTGTACTTTTTAGAGCCTTTCTAATTTTTCATGAAATGATTGTGTCCCTGTAGGTGTGCTGGTTGGGCCTGGCAATGGCTGAGGGGCTGCTTCTCTCATGCTAAGGAAACTGATCCGAACATCAGAGAGATAAGAGATAGGGAAAAAGGGACAGGAAGAGGTCCTTTCGGTACCCAAAAGGTGTTTGAGATTGTGCAGTTGCTTGGAATCATGAACTCTGCCGGGTGAATTTTGTCCCTGTGATCCAAACAGAGAAAGGAGAAAATCTATGACATCTGTGCCGCTCTAGATCTGGGCCTCTTCAGAGCAAAAACTGTCAGTTGTGACAAATTGAGCCCAATTGTATGGAGGCTTTTGTGAGGTAGACAAATGTCCATCAGGGTCTCAGACGACCACCAAACTCTGTTCACTTGTGCCTTCACTCTAATTTACACCCTGGGTCCCTGAGGTGACGGACCCTGCTATTTGGTCGCCTGACCACAGTAAATAACACCAACTAGAGAACTTTTAACTGAAGATGTTTAGAGAAAGTCCAACTTCTAGAATGTGATGGCAGGCATTTCAATTGCTTGCTCACATTGTTTTATTTCTGATGTAGGGTGTAAGAGATATTGGAAATGTGATCATCCTTGATGACACTTGTCTTCAAGGGTAAATGAACCCCAGATTTTGGTTATTGGTTAAAACTTCTGATGTCGTCTTTAGGAAAACATGTTGCTTATTATTCAGGTTGTGCCAATATTTTGTCTTGTATATATATCAAGACAAAATATTGAATTTTTGTTCTTAAAGACGAACTTCAAATTTTATACTAGTATTTTCTTGGGGAATACTATTACCCACTACCTGGCTTTGATTGCTTGTAAATTTTTTTATTTTTGTTCTAAAAAAGTATCTTTTTTTATTTCTGATTTCACTAGGATAAAAAGAATAAATAACATCCAATTTTATCTTAATAAATATTTCTACCCGATTATATCACTACATGAATTTCATCAAAAGAAATAAATCTAGGCTCTTGAAAGACCTTGAGATCTAAATAATTAAACAAAATAGTAGAGAAAGGAGAGGAAGGACCTAATAGAAACTATTCTTAAACTGCCATGATTAAATTAATCAGCTGACTTTTGAGTGCTGTATACCTGCTAACTTTCCTAGAAGTTCTGAACAAAGTTGCAAGACAGACAAAAATGAGAGGTTAAAAAATTCATGCAGAGGAAGGGTTAAGTAATTGTGAACCAGAGACAAAGTTATTTAGCTTAAGCCAAAAAGAAATAGGATAAATTACATAACTCCCATTTTATAATAAATGGATGTATGTAGGTTTATCAGACCTTTTCCTGGTGAAAAGAAATTCTGTAAAGAAGTTCTTTATAGATGGTTGAGTTTTAAACTATTAGTTTCTAAATGAAAATCATTTAGATCATATTCTATTAAGGGGGTGGCCTTCACATTTGAGCAGAGAAAAGGTCTGGAAATTAGGAAAGCTATATAAACCTCACACTCCACTACTTGAAAATATCAACAAACCAGAGGAAATTAATGCTATGTCTATTATCTCAACTGAAAAAAAACTATAAATAAGTATGCAAGTAAATACAGAAAAATTTTAAGCAAAAATGCTAAGTCAAAAGGGTGAAAACAGAGGTATGTCAAAATCAGTGTTATTACAGTGTCTAATTGCCTGTGGCCCTTTGGAAGTGGAGGATGTATCCTTTTTGGATAACAGTTCCAAATGGGCAGTGAAAGTCTCAATTCTTATTGAGGAATAAAAACCATGAGGAATTTGGGTCAAATTAATGCTTGACTCACTGAAATTTAAGGGAAAAAGCTATTCTTTTGACTGTTGTTTAAGTATAAAATCTTTCTGGCACCACTTTGTTACCTAAGGAAGAAAACACGCCTGACTCTTTCCTGATAATTCTGAATCTTACTGGCTTTGGGATGATCATTTTGAAGAGCAATTCTTATTGTAAGATAAACTATAAATCCTTTGAGGGCACAGACTCTACTTTGTTCATTTTCCCTATTATAGAGCTGAGGAGGGGCTATACAGAGGGTGGATATCTGTAATCATTGATGAGTTGAAGGGATTGGGGGAAAGGACTAGGCAAGGAGACTTATCTGTGCATTGTCCCTGGCAACCAACCAACCTGAGCATTGTTAGTTTGTTTTAAATAAACTCCTGGTGAATCTTAGAATTCTAAAACTGGAAGGATCTTCATGCTGAGGTTTGATGTGGTCAATCATATCCTTTTCTCTTCCAATTTCAGAAAGAGTTGAGAATTAGTCAGATTGCCAGTAGAGCTCTGTTGGAAAAGGATCTTATACTTGTGACCCAATGAAATTTCTACAATTGCTACCTGCTTATAAAGAGACAATTGGGTCTGCAGGATGGATAGTGACCCAAACTAATTACAAGGGAAACAACTAACACACACACACACACACACACACACACACACACACACACACAGGCCTATACACCTGTCTCTAGAGTAGAGCTTCTAGAGTTATCTGTGCTGAAAAATCAATTTGTCATTTTTTTATTCCCAATCCATAACAGGGCTAAAATTTTGTCAAATGCAATGAGAATGAGTTACTAGACAAATGAAATGAAGAAAACAAAAATTGAAATGTTTATTAGATCCAATACATATAAAATAACATTTCCATTAATACAATAAAACAGACATCATAGGTAAAAGAATTACAAAACTGTATATATATAGATTCATTGAAAGTGTGCCTACAGACAATATATAGAAATGCTCTTACACTTAACAACTTTCTGCCACTCCTCAATCATAACAAAAGTTTAAATATTGAGTAAAAGCACTTCACCACATTTAATGCCCATATGTACACTTTAAGTGAACATTATGTATAGCAATATTATTTTAGTGCTAATATATTCCCTTAGCCTTTTTTTGTCTGGGAAGTTCTTTATTTCACCTCCTATCTTGAATGATAGCCTTGCTGGGTAGAGTAGTCTTGGATTCAGATCCTTGTTTTTCATGACCTTGATTACTTCATGCCATTCCTTTCTGGCCTGTAGTGTTTCTGTTGAGAAGTCAGCTGATAGCCTTATGGGGGTTCCTTTGTAGGTAACCTGTTGCTTATCTCTTGCTGCCTTTAGGAGTCTCTCTTTGTCTTTAATGTTTGGCATTTTAATTACTATGTGTCTTGGTGTGGGCCTGTTTGAGTTCTTCTTACTTGGGGCTCTCTGTGCTTCTTGAACTTGAATGCCTTCTTCCTTCACCAAGTTAGGGAAGTTTTCTGTCACTATTTCTTCAAATATATTCTCTAACCCTTGCTCCTTTTCTTCTTTCTCTGGAACGCCTATGATGCGAATGTTGTTACGTTTCCAGTTGTCCCACAGTTCCCTTAAGCTGTCTTCCTGTTTCTTAATGGTTTTTTCTTTTTGTTTTCTGATTGGTTGATTTTTTTCTACCCTGTCTTCTAATTCATTGATCTGGTCCACAGCTTCCTCTACTCTGCTGGTTATTCCTTCCAATGTGTTCTTTATTTCTACTATGTCATTCTTCATTTCCACTTGGTTGGTTTTAAATGTTTCTATATCTTTACTCATGGTGTTGAGCTCCTTACTCATGCTGTTGAGCTTCCTCAAGATCATCACTCTGAACTCTACCTCTGATAACTTGCTTAACTGCATTTCATGGATCTCATTTTCAGTAGAGTTCTCTTGTTCTTTCATTTGGGATTTGTTTCTTTGTTTCACCATTTTGGCTATCTCAGTGGGTTGTGGAGCCTGCCAAATTTTCCCTGTGGGTGTTGGTGTTCTGCTGTTTGTGGCTCCCTCTACTGGGTTTGGATGAGTGTGGGAGGACCCACCTTAAATACCACTATCAAGTCTTACTTTCCTCAGTAGATTTGCAAATCCAGGAAAGGTTCAGTTATCCTCTAGCTTTTTGCCTGGAGGCTATTAGTCTCAGTTACTTGATGAGCCTTGGCTTGTAGCCCTCAACTGAATGAAAAACTCCCTCAGGTGTTCAGAGTAAGAGGATTTCCAGAGGGTGGGCAGGTGCTGGTTGTTAATGAGCCTCAATTTGCATTTCTCTGGCCCAGCTGGGTGGGGTTAAATCTCTGAGGGAGGGGCTGCCACTTCTCTCCAGGGCTTCAGGAAGGGGCTCCCCAAGCAAGATGGCCACTGTCTTGTAAAGGTACGACTCAGCAAAAACTCTCAGCACCCTCCAAATCCCAAGTGTCTCCACACAGTTCCAATCCAGTCCACCCTCCCTCTGCCAGAGCCCAAGGTGAGTGGCTGTAGCTAATTTAGTGCTCTGTCCCAGCCCTCTGAGCTGTGGAGCCAGCTTTGGATTTTAACCCCAGGGGAACTGCTCACAGCTAAAACAGCTGCTGTCCATGGGCTCCCAGCCCACCCTCTCGTGCCTCTGCAGACCTACCAAGCTCGATTCAGTGTCCTTTTTTCCTGTCCCTGGTTATATGGGTCCTCTCCAGCTGCTTTTCTGTTGCTTTTACCTGATGATTTGTCTTTATTTTATTTGTAATTCCAGTTTGGTCCTGTGAGATGGTCTTTTTAGCTTCCATTCACTCTGCTGCCATTTTGGAATCTCCAGCAATATTATTTTATAGGTCAGGTTTATTGAGGTATAATTTACATATAATAAAATTCACACTTATTAGGTGTACAGTTTGATAAGTAAAAGGTGTACGGTCATGTAACCCATCAAGATATAGCATGTCATCATCCTAGAGTTCCTTTGTGCCCTTCTGTAATTAGACCTGTATCACTACTCCCAGTCCTTGACATCCATTGATCTGATTTCTGATACTATGATTTTTCCTTTTCCAAAATGACATATAAATGAAACCATAGATGATGTAGCCATTTGTGTCTAGCTTCTTTCATTTAACATAATGCTTGTGAAATGTAGCCATTTCGTTGATGTGTCCTTTTGTTGTTGTTGTTGTTGTTGTATTTTTTTTTTTGTATGTATCCTTAATTCGTTACTTTTCAATTCTGAGTGGTATTCAGTTTGTATGAGATATAGTAGTTTGTTTATGTATTCACCAGTGGATGGACTTCTGGGTTGTCTCCAGTGTTTGGTTAATTTCTATAAACATTCACCTACAGGTCTTTGTGTGACTACGTTTTCATACCCCTTGAGTAAATACCTAAGGTTGTAGAGTCTTCTGGTAGTTGTATATTTAACTTTGCAAGAAACTGCCAATGTTTTCCAAAGTAGCTTCCCATTTTGCTTTCCCACCAGCAATACATAAGAGTTCATCACTCACCAGTACTCTGTATTGTCATCTAAAATATTTTTCAGCCATCCTAATAGGTTTGAATTGATACATCATTGTGGTTTATATTTGTATTTCTTTAAATAACTGATGAAAATGAGCATCTTGACATGAGTTTGTCTGTCACAAATCTCTTTTTTGGTGAAATATCAATTCATTTACTTGCCCATTTTTTCCAATTTAAATATTTATTCATCACACGTGCCGAATATTGTTACATATTGAAGATGAATAAGGCTGAAAAAGAGCATAGTCTACTGCAGATAGATAGTTAGCCAAATAATTACAATACAATATGATAAGAACATGGTCCAAACTTGACCTATAGAATCATATATGCATGGAGATAATTAATACAGTTACTCTGCAACCGAAGAATAACACTGGCAAGATAAACAACATAAAATCAATTGGACCATTTTTAAATGAAAATTTTCACTTAAAAAATTTAGATAGTACATATACAAAAAAGAAATAATCACTATTAACATTTTGGCCTGTATATGTCCACTCTCTTTGCTTTATAAGTATTTTTTGTTAATTTACCAAAGGGAATTGCACTATACCTGCTTTTCTACTTGAACATCTTTTATGATATTAAATATTCTTCTACAACATCATTTTAATGATGCAAATGATGAAATTGTACAATTGTGTATACATTCATAAAATTTTAAAATAAATTTCCTATTATAAGATATAGAGTGGGGCAAAAGTAGATTTACAGTTGATCATATAGAAAAAGAAATGCAGGTTATGATTCTTTTTTTCTTTATTGATTTTATTTTATTTTTTTTAACTTATCTTTATTGTTGAATGTATTACAGATGTTCCTCATTTTTCCCCCATTGACTTCCTCCTCCCCACTTCTGCCCACCTCCTGCCTTTCCCCACACTGTTGTCTATGTCCATTGGTTATGCATATATACATATAAGTTCTTTGGTTTATTTCTTCCCACCCCCCAAGCCCCCTTTCCTTTGAGGTTTGTCAGTCTAATAACCAATTTGTACTTCCTAATCCTTCACCTTTTTCACCCATTCCCCCAACCCCCTCCCATCTGGCAACCAACAAAATGTTCTCTGTATCTATGAGAATGTTTCTGTTCTGCTTGTTCATTTTGTTTGTAGATTCAATGGTCGATAGATATGTATTCATTGCCATTTTGTTTGTTCATATTTTTTATCTTTTTCTTCAAGAAGACCCTTCAACATTTCATATAATAATGGTTTGGTGGTGATGAACTCCTTTAGCTTTTCTTTGTCTGGGAAACTCTTTGCACTTAGCTAAAAATATAGGCCCAGGGCATAATGAGGAATTCATAATATAATTCATAGAAACAGAAAACACACATAAGAAAATATTCAACTTCACTAGGAATCAAATAAATGCAACTTAAAATTGGAAATTTTACCCCCAGTGTTCATCTTTGTTATGCTAATGGTAGATATGAATTTATACACCTTTACCAGGAAACAATTTGATAACACCCACCCAAATCTCAGAAATATTTCTATATTTTGACATAGAAATCTCCCCATAAGAAATTTATCTTAAAGAAAATATTGCTCAAGTGTGCAATCTGCAAGGATGTTCATTGGAGCATTGTTTATAATTATGAAAATTTGGAAACAGCTTAAATATAGGGTGGGGCAAAGTACGTTTGCAGTTGTGAGTACGTGAAACACAGAGTTATTAAGCTATTATAATAATCATAACCTGGGAACTTCCTGTCAAGATGGCAGCGTAGGTAAACGCGGTATCGCGTCCTCCCACAACCACATCAAAGTTACAACTAAACTACAGAACAACCATCATTCAAAACCTCCTGAAATCAAGCTGAATGGAAGTCCTACAACTACGAAATTAAAGAAGAAGCCACATCGAGACTGGTAGGAGGGGCAGAGGTGCTACGGGCTGGTCCCACACCCACGTGTGCCGGATAAAAATACCTTGGCTGGGAATATCCTCCCTGAGGACTGAGGGGTCCCTGTCCCACACCAGGTGCCCAGCTCAGGGTCCCAGTGCCAGGAAGAGAAGTCCCCATAACTTCTGGCTGGAAAAACCAGTGGGAACTGAGGCTGAGGCGGCTGGAGCCCCCGGCAGCTCCTCTTAAAGGGCCCATGCACGGACTTACTTGGACTCGCACCCTCTAGGCTCCAGCGTGGGGGAGGCAGCTTGAAAGGTTCCAGAGACATATGGGGAAGAACTGAGTTGTTTAGCATTGGAGCGAGGGATAGAGAGGCAGCTTTCTCCCAGACAGATGTGCTGTGGGAGGCCATTGTTCCTTTGGTGAGCCCTTCCCTGGGCCAGCAGACACCGCCATATCTGGGACTCCAGCTACCTGGCTCACACAGTTGGCCCTGCCCTGGTGATTCCCTGAGGCCCCGCCCCACCCAACTTCCAGGCCCACCCAAGCTGTTGCCAGTTGCTTTACCATAGGATTGGCCTGTCTTGGATCCTGCTTCAGGTTTTCCTTAATTCTTTCAAATAAGCAGCTCTGGTCTAAGCTAGCCCCACACCTCTCGCTAAGTAATACATAGAAACAAACACAGGGAAGCAGCCAAAATGAGGAGACAAAGAAACAGGTCCCAAATGAAAGAACAGAACAAAACTCTAGGAAAAGAACTAAGCAAAATGGAGATAAGCAACCTAACAGATGTTGAGTTCAAAACACTGCTTATAAGGATGCTCAATGGGCTTAGTGAGAACCTCAGTGAACTTAGTGAGGGCCTCAAGAGCATAAAAAAGGACCTGCAAAGTTTCTTTTGAGAAATCAGCTGACAGTCTTATGGGAACTCCCTTGTAGGTAACTAACTGCTTTTCATTTATTGAATAATGGACCTTCAATCTGTTCCTCCCTATTTTGAAAAGTCACCTTTATCTCATATTAAATTTATTATATACTTAAGTATGTTTCTGACCTTTTAATTCAGGTAAATTTCCTGTGTTTTCTGAAAATGAAAGTACATAGTACCACACTGTTTTAATTACGATAGTTTTATAATATGTTCTGATATCTAATATCTAGCATAACAAACACTGTGCCCTTCACACTCATTAAATACAATACTTTTCCAAAGTACTCTAGACTGTTCTCAGAGCTTAATATGCTGGATGTACTTAAAATTGTATTTGAGTTTTAAAATATCTAATTGGAATTTTTATTTGGATTTTTTATTGAAATTTCATTATACTTCTAGATTAATCTGAGAAGAATTTACAGCTTTATAATAATCAGCCTTATCATTGAAGGACATGCTAAGTCTCAACATTTATTCAAGTTTTTTTTAGTTCTTCAGTAAAGTTTTATGATTATTTTATTTAGGTTCTGCAAGTTTTAGTTTATCCAAGGTATTATATTGTTGTTTTTGTCATTACTACTGGCACTGTTTTTTTCATTATATTATCCAACTGGATGCTAATTTTCTATAGCATTCTAGTCATAGATTATGATTTTTTGAACACATAGGTTATTATTTTTAAAAGACAAATATTCTCATTAGTTCCAATAGTATTTTTTTTATTGTGGTAAAAACACATAACATAAAATTTACTACCTTAAACCATTTTTAAGTTTACAGTACAGCAGTGTTAACTATATACAAGAGATCTCTAGAACCTTTTTATCTTGCAAAACTGAAACTCTGTACCCATTAAACAGCTTTCCATTTCCTCCTCCCCCTAGACCCTGGTAACCACATTTTACTTTCTCTTTCTAGGAGTTTGACTACTTTAGATATTTCATATACAAATGAGGCAGTGTCTATCTCTTTGTAACTGGCTTATTTCCCTTAGTATAAAATTCTCAAGGTTCATCCTTGTGGTAGCATGTAACAGGATCTCTGCATTTATTTTTGGGGGGTTTCCAACTGGACAGTTATATAAACTGTAATAATTATAACTTTATCTCTATTTTCATGACTTTATATTTTATTTCTTCTTCTGGTATTTCAGCTGATAATTTAAAATAATTCTTTATAATGTCCCATTTTAGTTGCATAATAGTTATATTATTGCTTTTTGTTTATTGAGGTTTTTTTCAAAATTAGGAATAGATATAAACAAACTGATTATCTTACGTTGAAACATTTTTGAAATTTTGGAATAAACTCTATTTGGCTATGGTGCATTATTATTTTAAAGTATTGCTCAAATAGTTTTGCTAATATTTTATATGATATGTTTCTATCTATAATGACAATACTGGAGTTTTCCTTAATTACTATCTTTGTGAAGTTAATCTATCAGTTTTGGGCTATTTTCATGTAACACTGGGAAACTCTTCATGTTTCTGTTCTCTGTAACAGTATAAATGCATAAGCATACTTGTTCCTTAAGAGGTGGACTTATCTCACGTGTACATTGGTTTTGTTTCACAGCTTGTATAGGAGGCATCAGCCATAACACTTTTAAAAATAAATCAGGTTTGTTGGGGTACAATTTACGTAGAGCAAAATTCACCCTTTTTAGATGTACAGTTTAATTAGTTTTACTTTATATGCAGTCATGTAACCAACAACCAATCAAGATATAAAATATTCCAGTTATCCCCAAAATCTTACCTTATGCTAGCCCCTGGCAACCCTGACCCTGTTCCTATAGTTATGCCTTTTTAAAAATGTCATATGTTAACTACTATAGTTTTTTTTTATAGAAGGTTGTACATGGCCTTTATAAAGTTGAGGACGTGCTCTTCTAGTCCTAGCTTGCTGAAAATGTTATCATGAATAGATGCTGGATTTTGCCCAACTTTTTTTTTTTTGCATCTATTAATATGCCCATAGGGCTTTTAGTTTGTAGTCCATTGACCTGATTGATTAGATGGATTAACTTTCAAGTGTTGAATCAACCTTGCATTTTGGGGGATAAACTATTTGCTCATGATATATGATTTTTACATATTGATGGATTCTGATAAAATTTTGTTAAGAATTTTTATGTCATGAGGGATATTAGCTAGTTGTGTTTTGTATTTTGTTTTGTTTTTTTTTCCTATAATGTCTTCCTCTGGGTAAAATTACTTGGAAAATGTTTTCTCTTCTGTCTTATCTAAGAGTTTGTATAAAATTGGCATATTTCTTTCTTAAATATTTGTTAGAAATCACCAGTGAACCCATCTAGGCCTGATGTAGTATTTGTGAAAAAGTTTTTCATAATAAATTTAATTGCTTTAATAAAAGACAATTCAGATAATCTATTTCTTCTTGAATAGTTTGTGTCTTTCAAGGAATTTGTCCATTTCATTCAAGCTATCACGTTTTTGGGCATAAGATGTTTATAATATTATCTTATTATTCTTTTAATTCCTGGAGGGTATATACTAATGTTTTCTCTATCATTCCTAATATTGGTAATTTGTGTCTCCCTTCTTTTTTTCTTGATTAGCATAGCTATAAATATGAATTTTATTGATCTTTTCAAAGAACCACTTTTAACTTCATTGATTTTTCTCAATTATTTTGTTTTAGTTTTATTCATTTCTGCTTTTATCTTTTTTATGTCCTTTCCTTTGCTTGATTTGGTTTTCATTTAATCTTATTATTTCAGTTTTATAAGATGGATTATTAGATTATTGATTAAAGGACTCACTTGCTTTCCAATATAAACATTTAATGCTACACATGTTCCTCTTGGCTACATCAATATTTAGAGTTTTTAATGTGAAAAATGAGTGTTTCATGCTCATTAATTTATATAATCTAAATTGGATTGACAGATTTCTAAATGCTTAATGACAGTGTCTGCATTACTTCTCATGCTTTGGTTATAAACATTTTGGTCAGCAGGACACATGAGTACGTCTGCTTTACAAGATGAGACGTGGGGTCTAGCCCATATTTGCTCACCACGTGAATGAACAAACAGGTGAGAGCCGGAAGGAGAATACTGTGCCCGTGACCTCTAGGCCAGCCAACTAGAGAAAGAGAACGGGCCTTGTGGAAACAGCAACCTTCATACTCCACACCCCCCGGAGAGAGGCGTGGTCCTGAGGAATCAGACTCCATCGCTCTCCCACAGAGAAAGGGCTACAGTGCCATTCTAATACCTAAGAGAAAGTAGAAAGTGCCACTCTTCAGACCTATTGTATAAAGAGAAAAGGAGACACTGGTCCCACTCTCCTTGTCACCCTCCCCAATTACCATCCACTGCCCCAACTTACACAGCTTAGAGATAAACCACATTAAATTCAGTTTCCTAAGCTCATATGCCTAAACCCAACCGGCTAGTTTGTATTAAAAAGGGAAAACAAAAGGCTTTCTGACTTTTAGTCTAATGTACTCTTTCCACAATGTTAAGTTTAATCATTTTCCTCTTGCCTTTTAGCTTATAACCAAAATGTAGGATGGTGTGTGTGTGTGTGTGTGTGTGTGTGTGTGTGTGTGTAGAGAGAGAGAGAGAGAGAGAGAGAGAGAGAGAGAAATGTAGATCTCAATTATTTAAAGATTTTGAGTAATCAACTTCTGGTTAATAGAGTTAATGTCATATGAAAGAGTTCTGTTTCTTTTTTTTTAAGTTTATGTATACATACATATATATGTGTGTATATACACACATACATATATATGTGTGTATATGTGTGTTTACATACACACACACACATATATATGGTTTTTCTTTAATTGATTTTAGAGAAAGGAAAGGAGAGAGAGAGAAACACTGATGTGAGAGAAAAACATTGATCGGTTGCCTCCCACCCTGACTGGGGATCGAACCAGTAACCTGGGTATGTGCCCTGACTGGGAATCGAACCTGCCACCTTTTGGTGCATGGGATGACACTCCAACCAACTGGGCCACACCGGCCAGGGCTGAAGAGTTCTGTTTTAAGAAACAGGAATTTTAATATAACATATCGTTAATAGTGAGTATGTCAAAGTCACTTAACTTTGGAGCCTGGATCTGTCTGACTCAAAACTCCGTGCCCTTTTCACTTTGCCTCATTTCTTCTCACATGTGATTACAAGCCCCAAATCTTAAACACTTTTGCGTCCCAAAGGCATAATTTTCTTGCTATTTTCTCAACTGCTCAATACCTGCCCCCAGAGTACTGACCCTAGGACACAGGGCTCTAACTAACTGCCCTTATTTTCACTTTACAAGAGGAACGAAGGCTTTCCTGGAGTAGACGGCCTGTTTGAAGCTGGAGCTAGTGTTGAAAGAGCAGTTGCTCCTTTTACTAAACCGTCCCAAGAGCAAGAAGTCAGCCTGCTCTTTCTCCTGCCAGCCAGCCTCCCACTCCCATCCACACCCCCTCCACCAAAGCAAAGCAGTCTGCATCTATCTGCATGGGCATTAAAATGCACCCAGTCTGGAACTGGCCTTCTCTCCCCCCATTCTACTTCCTGACAAAGGATTTGCGACAAAAGACCTTCTTCCCGGTTTGTAAAACAGTGGTGTAAAACTCGGACTGTAAAGTCACAGTTGACTGCTTTAATGTGGAACAGCTGGGAGGGTGTAGACACACTGGCAGGTTGAGACAGGGACTGGGAATGGTCCCCCATTCTGCGAAGGGTCGACTTAGTCACACCACCTGCTGCCCCTATTATTTCAGGAGCAAACCAGTCATGACAGCCTCAACAGACGGACACACGGCACCAGACGGTGCAAGGGAAGTTAAGAAAAGATAAATTAAGTGATCAATAAAGATAAGGGACCTGCTCAGCAGTAAATGGTGCTGACAGACCAGACAAAACATGAAGCAAACGGGCATTTGATAATGTGGGGTGTGTGCAGCTTAGCGTCAACCTTCACGGTATTGACATTTCGGAGACCACTGGGACATTGGCAGTGGATTTTCCTGGCCGAGCTGACTTGAGTTGGAGGTGGTTGCCTTTATCTTTGCCTTGTCCATGTAGAAGGGTTCAAGGCCCAATTTAGGAGTGTGGTAAGCCACATACATGGAGGAGGTCACTGCTGGCATTGATCCAGGCCAAACTAGACAGCGCATGTGGGTGAAATGTGAGGTTAAGGTCCACAAAGCTACCTCTTTCTTTTGAGTTATTTGTTGAACATCCATTCATTCATTCCTTCTATCTAATCTTTAATGAGCATCTATTATGGACTAGGCACAGTGCTAGGCCCTAAGGGGGATGGGGGTATGGTCATTGCAGTAGTGATGATGCTCCAAAAACGCATCATTTTCCTGGAGGGTATTGTAGACTAATGAAAGAGACAGACCATCCCACTAAATACCCCCACCCACAAACCAGTTTAGATATAATCTCTCAAGTACTACAGTGGAGAGATGAACAACACGTTGGAGAGTGACTGAGTCTGCTTGAAGGAATTATGAACACTTTTACAGAAGAGGCTAGGAGGGACAAGTTCAAGGAAAGGCATTTCTGGCAGAAGAAACAGCACAAAAAAGCACAAAGATGTGAAAAATACGCGTTTCCTTCCCAGATCTGGCTCTGGGGAATTCTCAAAGACACAGGCTACTCAAAGTTAAGTGATTTGAGCAGTATATTCTTACTAATGTAAATAGGAAGGTATAGTGGAGGAGAATGAAAATTAAAATTAATTTTTTGAGATAAGATCTAATGCTTCCAAGAAATGTTGGCTTTTTCATGAGGCTGCTCAGGCTTTACCTCCAGATATCCCTGGGTCTGTGCTTATTCTTCTCTGCCATCAGGAGAAAAGTTTGAGACTTGTATATGAGGTGTCCAGTTTTGTGTCCCTGTAACATGAGGTATGCAGAGGGAGCGGTTGGGATTGGTAGGAGAAGAAAGCAAGAACAAGGCTGGTCAGAGGGATGTGGCCCTAGCAGAGAAGGTCCTGATGCTTCCCATTTAGATAGAGTTTTCAATGTACCAAGTACTTTTACAGAATTATTTCATTTGACCTTCATCATAACCCCATCTAGGACTTTGAAATGGAGATAATGTGAGCACATCTGTGGGATTTCTTGTTTAATATTTGAATTTAAGAAAGGCTCTCTGACTGTAGTAAGAAGAAGGGACTTGATGGGAAGGTGAGAGAAACTAAAATTATTGAGGGCCTACAATGTACCAAGCACTTTAATATTCATTATCTTATGTGGGTTTGGCTGCAGATGACAGAAAACTCAAAATAAGATTAGTTTAAACAAAGATGATTATTTTTTATTTTTATTTTTTTATCCTCACCCAAGGACACCTTTGCATTTATCTTCAGACAGAAGCACGAGGGAGAGAGGGAGGAAGAGAGAGAAACATCGATGTGAGAGAGACACATCGAGTGGTCGCCACCCACACGACCCCAACCAGGGCCAGGGACAAACTGCAACCTCCACTCACCTTCTTCCATGACCCCCGCCTAGAGAAGAAGAACTGCTAATTTGCATAATGAGAATATAAACATTGAATGGGACATGGTTACCAATAGACAGGGTCACTGTGTTAATAACCCCCTGCCATTTGCTCCTACCTCTGTGTGGAGAGCAGATCCAGACAGGGCCCAGAACATCAAGGTGGGCCCAACCACTCGTCTCTTCCTCTTTTTCTTCCTCTCCCCGGCCCTCCTCCTTCTGCTGCTTCTTCCTCTCTTTTTCCTTTTTTATTTTTCTCTTTCCAACCCTGGCCAACTTTTTCCTCCTCTTCTCTTTGACCTCCTTCCCCCATGAATCCACCAGAGGGTAGACAATTCTGAGATGTAAATTTGGGAGGAGGGTGCAAAGGCTCTGCCTCTTCTTCTGGCTAAAACCATGTGCCCCACCATGGCATTCCCAGAACTCAGAGCAAGGTGTGCAAGCAGCTGATGCCAAATGTGACTTTGATTTCCATTCTGCTTTTGTTCCTCATGTGTTTCACCCCCTCAAAAGGAGGGGTGATTGCAGGGCAGGATTTGAGCATGTCTGGGTTCCTCGTTCTGATACTATCAATTCATTTTTCACCAGTCAAAAGAGGTTACCATGTATCAGGCACTGTGCTCAGCATTTTATATGCAGGACCTCACACAGTCCACACAGTAGTCCTCTAAAGGTGTCCTTAATATTGATGAGGAAACCAAGATTCACAGAGTGAAGGACTTGCCTGGGGCGTGGCAGTGCCACCAGGATAAAAATCCAGGTCTGTGTGGCTCCAGCCCCTGCTCTTTCTGATGGTTCATCTTGGTCCTCTCCACTGAGCAAAGAAAGCCACATGTGCCAGTCTAGCTTGACAGGGAGCTGTGACAATCCTCAACATAGTGGGGGATCCCAGTTTTCTAAAGCTGATCTAGTTTTGGCCACCCTAGTCTTTGATTAATGTTTTGCATCTGTGAGCTGATTACAAACCAAGCCGGCTGTGGAACTGTTTCCTGCTATGAACGGGGCTCCACAGCTCCAGTCCCGAGAAGGCCATGGTACATTAGCGTTGCCATATCTGCTTAACAGGCATACTACATCCAAAAATGATTTCAGCAAACAACTGGGAGCGTTACGACAGGGTGTGGAATGTACCAGGGGCAGTCATCTTACGCTTCTTTTGACTGTCCTGCCTTCATGTAGTCAAGTTTTTCTCAGCAATTTCTGGAGATGTTTTTCTGCTTCATAGGATGCTTGCTGATTGAAATAAGTGAGACCTCGGGGCATCGTGGAGAAGCCTACAGCAAAGTGGCTGATGACACCAGTGCTAATCCAGGCTCTTCTCCATACTAGCTTTGGATCTCTCTGATGCTGAATTTCTCTGCACATCAGTGTCTTCAGCTGCTTAATAGGGATAACAAAAATGCAGTTTAGTTCCAGTGTGTTAATAATGTGCATGAGTGTGTTGTAAAATGACCGAACAGATGTCACCTTTTTTGGAAATGTTTTCCACACTAGTATACGAGCATTTTGAAAAAAGAGACCATCTTATTTACCTCAGTTTACCTGTAACCAGGGAGAATAACACCTATGCTACTGGATTCTTGTAAGAATTAAAGGAAATACTCCATGTGAAGCACACAGCATGGAGCCTACATAAATAGGTGGTAAATAAATATTAAATCTTTCCCACCCAACTTTTTTTATTTTATGTCCCCAGATCATAGCCCACACTAAACATTAATAAATATCAAGGTACAGTAGTGAGTACACCATATCCGTTGACAACAACAATAGAATAATAACAACAACAGTCACTAATTCTTATAGTATTGTGCAGACTCTGTATCAGGCAGTGTTCTAAGTGCCATAACCACCCTTTGAGAAGGGTCTGTTATTATCTTTATTTAACAGATGGAGAAACAGGCAGGAAGAAGTTAGTTAACTTTCCTAGGGCATCATAGCTGACGCCTAGTAAAACCAAGATTTGAACATAGACTGACTCCAGAGTTGAAAGCATAGACTACAGGCCATGTGTTCAATTGCAAATGGCCAATGATTCTCTACAGCTCCTCTTATCAAGAGGCAGAATCTGTTTTCCACCCTTGGAGCCTTGGCTGGCCTTGTGACTTGCTCTGGTCAATAGAATGAGGGGAAGTAACTCTGAGTTCAGAACCTAGACCTCAGTAGCCCTTGCAGCTTCTGCTCCCCTTTTGAAAGGCTGCCACCATATGCACAGCCTGTACCAGCCTCCTTAAGGATGATGTAGAGGGAGGGCCAGCTGTCCTAGCCATCCCAGCTGGGGCCAGACCTGTGTGAAGCCATCCTAGACCATCCAGCTCCAGCCACACCAGCCCAGTCCAGCAACACTCCAACCAAACCACAGGATCATGAGCAATAAGAAAATGGTTGTTGTTTTAAACCACATAGTTTGGAGCGGTCTGTTATGGAGCAAGAGATCAGACCAGGGTGGCACATTGGCTTAGAGGCTGAGTGGCCTTGGGAGGGCTGCTCAGTCTCCCTGAGCCTCAGTTTCCTTATATAAATGAGAATAATTATTCCCACTTAGCAGGATACTGCCTGTTTGGCACCTGCTATATGTTAAGTAGGTGCTCAGAAATGTTAAGTTCCTTCCTCATGAAGAATATATTATGCAAAGATAAACTTGAGAGGGATGCAAAGTGGCTAAAAGATCAACTTGTAGATCAGGATTACAAAAATTTCAGAACATGATAAATCATAAAGGCTTGGAACAAGTTAGGAGGGCGTATCGGATTTTTGCTAAGAGAGGATTGAGAGTGTTGGTTGCATCGTTGGATTTGAGGCTCTTTCAGAATCATGCTACTCTTCAGATTCAGTGACTGTCTGGCTTCAAGATCATTATTTGAACCAGGGTAAAACTTTCTCCTATTTTTCTCTTCCTCGTTATCTTTCTAACCAGATTCCCTTTAATCCCTACTGTCCATGCTGGGTTGTGGTTAAAATCTGACGTACTTTGTTGGGTTAGCTTCTTTCAAACCCTAACTTAAACACAGCAGAGAGTAGGGGGCTCAACATTTGCTGAATTAGCATCAAGCAAAGAGAATTCAGTCGCTTTTGCTGACGTTGTTACCAGGAGTGGAAACAATGATTAAAATAATAAAGGCAGACAGAGATAGAAGTGGAAAAGTTTTGTTTTACTGACATAAACATGCTCATGGGATGGTTATTGTGTGGTGTTTTGTTTATTTATTTGGTTTGCTGGCTGGCTTGGTTTTTGTTTTTAGAGATTAGATTTTACTGTGGGAAACCTTTGGTAATGACTGGTATTGTGTTTCTCTGCTATGGCCTATCAGGGTCTCATTTGAATCCCTTAATCTACTAAAAACCCTGCAAATGGCCTAACTCAGACATTCAGATTTGCATTTGATGGATGTTTTAATTTGTTGCTTCATTAAAGACATTAAAAACATAAACCCAATTGAAACGGACTATTTCAGCAAGTGATAAAACGACTTGCACAGTAAGTTCACATCAGAATTTGGGGATAGGGTAGCGGCTGTGGCAAGTTGTGTTGTTTTTTTTAATCCTCACCTGAGGATTTTTTTAATTGATTTTTTTAGAGAGAGGAAGGGAAAAAGAGAGAGGGAAACACTGATGTGAGAGAGAAACATCAATAGGTTGCCTTCTATATGTGACCCGACCTGGGATCGAACCCGCAACCTAGGTATGTGCCCTGACTGGGAATTGAACCTGCAATCTTTGGTGTATGGGACAATGCTCCAACCAACTGAGCCACCTGGCCAGGGTGGAGCTGTGGCTTTTAATTTAAAAAAAGAAAATATAAGAAAAACTTTCACAGAATCTGAGTTGAAATAGTCTCCTACACGTCTCCATTATTTTTAAGGAAGAAAACTAAAACTCCCAAATTGACATTTCCCCCCTATAGTCTCCAGCTTCAAGCTCTGGCTTGTTGATCAGTCCACAGTTCCCTTCTTCACTCTTTGCTGGTGGGAGTCGCCGTCTCCGGGCTTTGCAAACCCCCAGCACTGCCGATGAATAAACATCGTTCTGTGTGCGGCGCCCCATACACTTTGGAGACAATGTCCAGCTTCAAAGTTTTCAGAACTGCCTGGTCCGGTTTTGTGAACAACATTAGTGGGACCTCATTGTCGGGGTAAGGGGCGAGACAATGGAGCATCTCTTACATCATCAGGCACAAGGAGCCCTGTCTCCAGCTGTACAAACAGCACAGGAAATGGATTTTTTTCTTCCTGTTATTTTTCGCCTATTAAAATTATGCAGACCGGGCAAATACAACAATTGCTTTGTGAAGCCTCTGAAATGTCTAACCATTCATTTCCCAAATAAGGAGCCTGCGGTGCGTTTGATGCTGAGGATTGTTAATCCCAAATGTGGAGAACTAATAAAATAATAATAATTAAAAAAAGACCCAGAAGTGTTGATAAATTTCAATTATCTCTTGCTCTCTATCCCAGGCTTGGACTAGGCGGGTCGGGGCTGCCTTCAAGTAGTACTTGAGTCGGGGCTGCATTTTCTTCTCCCCGGGCCTCTAGTCACCACGGTCTCTCCTTTGTGGCCGAATCGCCTTAGCAGGGCTGGTGTTTGGAGGTGCTCAGGGCCAGAGGAGACAAAGCAGGCCCGCATCACAAAGGCGAGGGAGCCAAAGAAAGCAAAATTGAATCTCTAGCACCCTGCTCCTGAGTAAACAGACACACTAATGGGTCTGCCATTTCTCCTCCCATCCAATTACTGGGCTCCAGTGGAGAGAATATGGCAACATCGGCTCACACAAATTCTAAGACTCCTAATCCCTTCCATACATATAAACCTCACATCCACCCACATGACTTCATTACCAAAACCACCCAGGCAGGCGGTGTGAAGGAATGGGCCCAGCAGCTGCAGAAACCTGCCTTCTTCAAGTTTTAATCAGCTAATGAGGGATATGCAAATGCAAAGCTTATGGGATTAGGGCTTGTCCGACAGCAGTTCACCCCTAGTGACAGAGGACTAATACAGGTGTTGGTAAACGCGTTATTAGGCCAGGCCTAATGCAGGCCTATTCATGCCGCCATCGCACTGAGCCCCACCGCTTGTCCTCACGCTGGGACCCAGCAGGAGCCATCTTTAGGCCTGCGGTGGGTCTGACGTGAAGTCCTCGCTAAAGATATGAAGTTAATAAATCCGGCCGTTGGGTGTTTAGGCATACACGGCACCGTGCGAGGGGCTGGCTTGCTTTCCCCGCAGAGGGAAGGGCCTGAGAAAATGCAGCGAAGCAGTGGGAGGGAATTTATGCAACATAATTCTCCACCTACATTTGCCTTTCCGGACTCCATCAGGCCAACGCTCTCTGGGGGGTGCACCTAGCCCACGGGGATGACCTGGTTTCCCACCGACAGAGGGTGAACCCTGTACCACCTTTCTGTGGGACACGCAGCTGAGAGGGGTCAAGGTCGACTGGCTTCAACTGGGCAGTTTCCGCGGAGAGGTCACTAGCAGACAGGCTGATTCCCAGCTCTGCCAGCTCAAAGCCCAACAGAGGTCCACACTCTCTTTCTGCAATTCTGAAATCCCCCAAGCTCAGAAAACCAACGGCTTGGGGGTTGTTTTTTTTGTTTTCCCTAACTTATCTGGCAGAAACACCTGGCATGAACTGATGTGAGACTTCTAATGACCTTTATTTCTCGTTGAGGTGCCGTTGTAGATATTGCCGTGGATTTAATGTAACGTGTTATATGTTCGATGTTATCATTCTCAGATATCTTTTTAAAATCTGAATCCTGAAACATAGCTGGGCCAGGGGTTTCAGAAAAGGAATTATGGAGCTGAATAATCAGTTAACCCAAAGGTAATCGAGCATTAGTGGACTTAATTTCTTCACTGTTGTTTATGTAACAAATTTTCATTGAATACCTAAATGTGGCAGGCACAGCAGGGGATGCTGATTCACAAAGAAGGGACACAGACCATCGTGTGTTGGTAGGTGTTTAACAAGCAGTTCTCCAGAAAGAAAGAAAAAAGACCCTGATGTGTAATGTGTGCTGATTTCCATGGAGTAAACATTCCTACCATGGCTGATATCAAACAGCCACTGTAACAGCTGCCATGCAAAAATTCTTCAAAAGTTAGCAATTAGCTCTTGCAAGCCAATATTAGCTGGCCCCAGCACACCACAGACAGGCCTTGTCCTCATGTGACTTATAGTCGGGCGCGGTGGTTCTCAAAGGGGGTCTGTGAGGTCAAAATTCTTTTCCCTTTATACTAATATGGTACTTGACTTTTTTCTGCCATGTTGACATTTGTTCTGATGGGGAAAAGCAATGCTGGTCAGTCTGGAGGCAGAGCACAAACCACTGGTACATCTTTGTGTCTGCATCTCAGCACACGTGCAGGAAATAAAAACATCTCAGGCTCAAGAATGTCCTTGATGAAGCAGTAAAAATGATTAATTTTATTGACTCTCGACCCTTGAATACATGTCTTTTTGTTTGTTTTTTGTTAATCCTCACCTGAAGATATTTTTTCCATTGATTTTTAGAGAGAGTGGAAGGGAAGGCGAGAGAGAGAGAGAGAGAGAGAAGCATCAATGTGAGACAGACACATTGATTGGTTGCCTCTCACAAGCACCCCAACCAGGCCTGGAGATCAAACCTGCAACCCAGGTACATGCCCTTGACCGAGAATCGAACCTTTGGTGCTCTGACCTATGCTCTAACCTCTGAGCAACATCAGCCAGGGCAAATACATATCTTTCTAATATTCTGTGTGATATCCTGGAAAGCACATATAAAGCACTTCTTCCTACCAAAGTATGATGATTACCTCAAAGCAAAGCAGAGTGTGATTGTTCGAGCCACAATCACTGAACTGAACTCGCTGCTTTTTCATGAAATGCCCTTTTTACTTGACAGAGTGACCAATGGACAAACTATACTTGTTTGGGCCTCAGATGACAAGAATTTCATGTTGCTAAGGATTGGGGTTTCAGGCTCATCCTTGCTTTTGTGGCATTTTATTTTGTCTCATGCAGAAGGTGTGTGACTCACGTTTTTGTTTTCTGTGTGCCATATTATTTCAATGTATTAAGGCATCTTGCTATCCAGAAGAATTCTATGGCAATTCCTTCTATAGATTGAATAATCGCCACCACCACTACTACACCCCCTCAAATTACCTTTTATCTGTATCCATATACTTAATTTTCTAAATCTTATAGTTTATAGGGTTTGAAGTTAGTTTCATGTGCAATAACTTGGTTTTTAAAATGCTATTTGCATTTTAAAATGTTCTGACCTGCCCTGGCTGGTTTGGCTCAGTGGTTAGAGCATCGGCCCTCAGACCAAAGAGTCACAGGTTTGATTCCAGTCAAAGGCATGTACCTTGGTTGCAGTTCTGTCCCCAGCCCTGGTCAGGGTCGTGCAGGAGACAGCCAATCAATGTGTCTCTCTCACATCGATGTTTCTCTCTCTCTCTCCCCCTCCCACTTTACCTGAAGATAAATGGAAAAATATCCTCAGGTGAGGATTAAAAAAAAAAAAATGTTTTGACCTGTCCTTGCAAAATTAAGGTAAACACATTTAATTGGTGCCAGTTTCATATGGATTTGCTAATGTGATCCTTTGCATTCTATCTACCCCAACATCTTCCAAATTCAGAAAGGTGATATGAGCATCCTGGTACTGGATCAAACTGACCAGGGGCCTTTTCAGAGTATGTGGTACAAATGTCTAAGGGAATGTTTTTCTCTTCCTTCAAAAATGCCATTTTCCAGTTGCATGATCTTGCTATAGAATTCCATCTTTGGATAACAACACAGCCAAAGCCAATGCTTAAGTATTTTGCAGGATAACTGAAGACATTTTTTCTGACCTTGAGATATGTGGGATCAGGGGTGGAGGCAGGTGTCCGATTATACTTCTTTCATCAAACTCTAAAAATTGTCTCCTTCTACCTGCCCATGCCTCAAGCCTAGATTTCATTGGAGAATTTATTGCCTAAAACATTAAAAAAAAAAAAGATATTGGAAGTATTTAGATGCCAGAGTACCAGGCAACCTTATGTCTGACTTCTTGGTGGTTCTGCGTGGCCTCAGTGAAAGAGTAATTTCAAATGAAAGTTATTGAACAGGAAGTCATACCCATATAATGTTGGTTCTCAGAATACAAAACGAGCTTTAGTGTTTTTTATCTGTAATTGTCTCCTTAAAATAGGGAGAAATTTTTTGACCTTTTTGGTTCCTTTAAAGAAGAGAGGACCCAACTAAATTTCTTGAATTCTTCCACACAAAAGTCTTTTTTTTGTTCCCTAAATACTTTTGCTGTTGGAAATAAAAACTCAGCAGACTAAGACCTTCAGCAAATGTTCTAAACACCTAATTTGGGCCAACACCTTGTCTTGGGATTGGCCTGTTAACCTTTCACCTTTTACCCAGCCTGCCATGGGGGAATGATCCTCTTAGAGTCCTCCACAGGCCAGGCCACAATGTGGGATGCTTAAGTCTATTTAACCTGGGGATTTGGGGAGGCAGCTTTGCCACACTGCATTGTTCATCATTACCATTTGTTTTCTATGATTCCTCCCAATTAGTTGGCCAGGCCTTTGAAAATGCGTGTGATTTTCATGCTTGTCGACCATTCCTCTGTTCTGAGTGGGAGAAACAAGAACAGGACACATTATAAGATGTCATCATGCTTACATATGCAGACCCACTCCATAAAGAAATAGGTTCCCGCATATTAACTTATGTGAATAATAACAACTGACATTCTTAACACCCTTTAGAATTTATAAGCTATTCTCTATGTCTAATTAAAAAATTTTTTTTCTCTCTTTATTGATTTTAGAGAGAGAGTGGAAGGGAGAGGGAGAGAGAAATAGAAACATCAATGAGAGAGAACATCGATTGGCTGCCTTCTGCATGCCCCCACTGGGGATCAGGCCCACAACCTGGGCATGTGCCCTGACCAGGAATCGAACCAGCGACCTCTTGGTGCATGGGCCGATGCTCCACCACTGAGCCACACCAGCTGGGCATTATGTCTAATTTTGTTTAACTTCTTCCAAAAAAACCTACGAGTTATGTGGCAATTATAAATGTCCATCCCGCAGATGAGCAAACTGAAGTTGAGGGAAGTAAAGGAGGTTTCCAAAGTTGCAGTTAGGTGAAACTGGTTTATTGCCTGTCTTTATTTGTTGTTGGGTTTTGTGTTTTTTTTTTATCTGAATAATAAGCTTTTTAAATTTAAATAATTTATTTTTCACTTGATTAATTCATTTTTATTAATAAACAACAATGACCCCAGGAAAGTGAGACTCACCATAAGCCTCACCACAGTGTAGGATTGGCAAAAACAGAAAAACAAAGCCCTGGAGCCAAACAGAAACATTTTAAATAGATCTGGTACGTTTGAGAACTTAAAATATAAGATGTGGCATTCAATTTCAGTAAAAACAAATGATTCACTTTATAGATGGTGGTGGCCGGCCTCCAGAAGTAAAAGATCCTTTAAGTTACATCTTACATTAAAAAAAATTTTTTTTAGTTGAATTAAATATTTCAATGTTTTAAAATAAAATTGGAAATTTAGAAACTTTAGAAAAATATATTATAGGAACCTGTTATGTGGGGGACCTTCCTAATTACAGGATACCCAGAAGCCATGAAGGAAAAGAGATGTTTTTTAACATGGCAAAATATACCATGACAAAATTAAAAAGCAAGTGGTAGCCTAGAAAAAAAAATATGAAATATAATAAAACAAAAACTTTATATTTCTGCTATACTAAACACTATTACAAATTTTAAAAGGCAAACTATATTGGGAAAATAATATAAACAGGAAATTCACATAAGAGGAAACCTAAAAGACTTAACCTCAGGAGTCAGGAAGATGCCATGTTATAGTAACAGTGATGTACCACTTGGACCCATCAAATTGGCTAAACATAAAAAGAGCGATACTGTTGTAAATTAAAGAGGATGCTAGAAAGCCAGCATTCTCATAAATTAATTACTACAAACTTTTGGAGAGTAACCTGGTAATATATATTAAAATATACTTCATTTTAATGTATTAAACTTCCATTTGGCCTAGCAATTGTACTTTAAAAAGAATCTTCACTAGAAATGAAAACATCAATAATATGTTTCTAGCCCAGCCGGTGTGGCTCAGTGGCTGAGCAACGACCCATGCACTAAGAGGTCGCTGGTTCGATTCTCGGTCAGGGCACACGCCCAGGTTGTGGGCCTGATCCCCAGTGGGGGCATGCAGGAGGCGGACAGTCGATGTTCTCTCTCATCAATGTTTCTATCTCTCTCTCCCTCTCTCTCTAAAAATCAATAAAGAAAAAAAAATTTTTTTTAATAAATAATAAGGTTCTAAGTTCAAGGATGCTTATTGTAGCAATGCTTCTTAAAACAAAACTGAAGTGATTCATTAATAGTGGTATATAACGAGTGGTGAAATAAATTAGTGTATTTACTCTATAGAATATTTGTTAGCACCCACACAAAGTTATATCTTTGTCTCTTAACCCAGATAGACTATGATATATTTATTTAAAAATAGAGAAATGAATCTGGTATGATACATTTTTACTTTTTTAAATTTTACGTGTGTGTGTGTGTACTGTGAATTTATCTAGACCAATTTAGTCATGACCACTCTTGGGGTCGTGTTGGTAAATAACATTAATCTCTTAAAAGTTTTAGGTAGCTATTCAACAACAATCTCACTACTGGGCTATAATAAAAACAAGTCTCTAACTTTATTCTGCTGCATATATGAACAGCTATTAGCAAGCAAGCACAGACAGGCCACATCACCGGTCTGGAAGCTCAATTAAGTCCAGCTCTGTCTTTTAGTTGCTTTACTCACTATTTTGCATGACAGGTTCCCTTGAGCCAGATGTGACAAGTATGCAGGGGCAGGATTCTATTTCCCTTATGGTCTACATCAGGTCATCAGAAATCACTCAGAACAAATAGGATAAAGTCTCAGATACCATCCCTAAGGGAGTAGGCTACAAACCTTACTAGAGTCTTAAACTCTACCCATGCAGGGAAGTGGAGTATCTCTAGAAGAGTTTAGATACGCCATATAAATTGAATAGCACCAATTTCATCAATGAGAGCCCATTGCTAACATCTATCATGCTAACAAGCTACTAAATTCACTTATGAAAAGCCCACTTCTGACATTCACTGTGCAAATCAACGAAGTGTCCTGGTGCCAATCAAAGATGAAGGTTGCTGAAGCAGTTATAGCAGCCACACCTGGATTAGGGCAACTGACTATTCTTGGCTTGTAATTTAAACCAACCGACACACACATAATATCACACTGCCTGGGTCCAAGCACATTAAAACAAATTAGCTACTTCATGATAATATGATGGGAGGAAGAATGTATACAAAATAATTCATATTGGTTGGGTAAAAATGGAATGAGAATGGAGATAAAGAGAATATTAACTTATTTTTATAGACCTTTATATTATTTAATATGACATAACTCACTCATTTTTGTACTTAAAAATTTTAGAATGGATAAAGATGATGTGGTACAATGAAATAATACTCAGCCATAAAAAAGAATGAAATCTTGCCATTTACAACAACTTGGATGGACCTAGAGAGTATTATACTAAGTGAAATAAAGTCAGACAGAGAAAGACAAATACCATATGATTTCACTCATATGTGGAATCTAGAAAACAAAATAGATAAAACAGAAACAAACTTACAGAGAACAAATTAATGGTTGCCAGAGGGGAAGGGGTTGGGAGGATGGGTGAAAAGGGGGAAGGGATTAAGAAGTACAAAATGCTAAAGATAAAAACAGTCACAGGGATGTAAAGTACAGCATAGGGAATGTAGTCAATAATATTATAATAAACATGTATGGTGTCAAGTAGGTACTAGACTTATCCAGGTGATCTCTTCGTAAGTTATAGAAATGTCTAATCACTATGTTGTATACCTGAAACTAATATAATATTGTATGTCAACTGTAATTGAAAAGTAAAATATTTTTTTAATCTTGGAAACATTTTATTTATTTTCTTTTTAAAAAATATGTTTTTATTGATTTTTTTTTTTTTTTTTAGAAAGAGAGGGAGAGAGAGATGGAAACATTGATTGGCTGTCTCCTGTACACTCCCTGCTAGGGATTGAGCCCACAACCTGAGCGTCTGCCCTGACCAGGAAATGAAACGGGACCTCTCAGTCCATGGGACAATGCTCAGTCCACTGAGCCACACCAGCTGGGTAAAAATTTTGAAAACATTTTGAAGAGACAATCTCTTTACAAAAGTCAAAGCAAGATTGCCTTTGCACATGCTCTTCTTTCTACATGGAACATCTCCCATGTAGAAAGGTTATGTAAAATTCCTTTTACATAGCCAGTGATCTCCTCCTCTTCCCCCGTTCTCAGTTTAGAACCTATGTCCTCTGGGAAACCTCTTCTGACTGCTCCAGACAGTCATGAGCTTGTTCTCTGTGCTCTTAGAGCACCCAGACACTCACAACAATTCTGATCTGTTTTTCCTGTTAGATTATACATTTTATGAGAGCAGGAACTTTGCCTTCTTCAATGCTGTGCCTCCCAGCACCATGCCTAAAATGACAAATATGTGCTGAGTTCATGAAAGAATGAATGAGTGAGTGAAAGTTGAGATATAGCATTTAGTGTTTTTATGGAACTTTTGCCTTCACAATGCTTATGAAATAGGCCCAATAAGATTTCAAACTTCCTTATTCTATCAGTTTATCATTCTTTCCTAAGAGAATATGTGGGTCACCAGCATAATTTTCAATGCCAACATTGGCAAACCATAAGGAGGGAGTAAAACTCTTCTCCTATAATAAATTGCCAGGCATCTTGGAAATAACAATACTCCACACTTACAATCTGAGCTCAGGACCACCACTCATTAAAGGTGGACTTTCGCAAGAGATGTTTCCGGCCCACTCTGAGTTTCCGTTCCATTGTGGAACTGAAATGGAATGAAAATGGCTATTTCAAAGGTTTATGGTAAGGATCAAATGAAATAAAATATCTGAAAATACTCTGTTAACTGTAAAGTGAGAAGTACATATTTTTTATTAAGATGAGTCTTACATCTCCTCTTGGAGCATTAAGGTTTACCCATTGTTAGTGCCCAGGTGCACCTGCATTTAATATTTTGAGCACCTCAGAAGGGAAGAATCATAGGATCATAAAATATTAGAGTCTGAAGGAATCAAAAAATCTTTTCCAGCCTCCCCATTTTGTAGCTAGGAAAACTGAGGTCCAGAGAAATTTGATGGCTTTACTCAGGCCAAAGGGCAAGTTGGTTTCAAGTGTGGTCATGATATTCAAAAGATTATCTTAGCATCTTTCTACCAACTTTTTTTTTTTTGGTGCCACAAAAAGAAATACTCTTAATCCAAAGCACGACACAAAGACTTCTTTGAGGAATCGACTCATGTGTTGAGCAGTGAATTCAATGATGGCAAAGACAAATGCAAATTTCCCTGAAAAAAAAAATGTCATCTGTTGGCCAATTCATAAATGAATCTCACTGCACAGTCTTCGTGAGCTTGTACAAAGTCTCGTGCAACCTCAGTGAAATAAATATTAACAACAACAACAACAAAAGACCCATAAAAACTCTGAAGTCTGACACAATGAAAAGACTGTGAGCCACAAGCCCTGCCTTCCCATTGATTTTGTGTTTGGGGCAGTTGTTTCGGGAAGGGAGCGCGGGGCTTTGTTTTTAGTATGGCGACAGTAATGATCCTTACATTTCTGAAGGCCTTCAGAATTTTCAAAGCCAGATCACGCACATTCTTGCTTTGATCCTCGCAGCAGCCCTGTGATGGAAGCAGGCAATTTTCTAAGGAAATCCACTCATGTTTTTCAACTGATCTCATCTTTTGTTTCAGGCATATTGTAGCTCAAGGAGCTCCAAGTCTCAAGTGTGAAGAGTCAGAATAATTCAGAAAGACAAATATAATGGTTGAGATTTTCCTAAAGGAGGGGTGTGTGCGTGTGCGTGTGTGTGTGCGTGTGTGCGTGTATGAGAATGATAAGAAAAGAAGAAGAAAATGTGTGAGTGGGGTGGTAGAGAATAAGAATCCAGTAGTCTATAAGAATAGGACACACACAGCAACGGGATTTACTGTCTTAACATTTCTATTTGTATGCTTCTCTTAATGCTAAAGACTGTGGAGCTTCAGTTTTTGAGAATTTTAAGTTTGTCGTGCAGCGGTTGTTGTGATTGGATGACTTTTTCAGTAACGGACGTTACCAGCGATGTGTTAGCAATACTCGAGACGATACAGTGTGGTGAGCAGGGGCACTGGACTCGAGTCAGACTACCCGAGTTTCAATCCCACATCCAAAACTTACTAGTTGTGTGTAATGTTGAGTGAGTCATTAAACCTTTCTGCCTTATTTCTTCTTCTGAAAAAATGAGAATAATAATAGGATCTACCTCAAAGAATTATTATGAAAATTGAATGAGTTAGTGTATACAAAGTGCTTGGAACGGCGTCTGACACAAAGTAAGGAATATGTGTTTGCTCTCATCATCATTTTCATTGCTTCTGAATTTATGTCCTCATCTCTGTTTTTCACTAGGTATTAGAGGGCTAGGTATGTGTCTTACGATGTACAAGGCTTTATAATTTTGGATCAATATTTTCTGAACCTTTCCACAAAATAAACTGGTATAAAATTATCAACTTACTCAGAGATTAAGAGTCCTGGCCCTAGAGCCAGACTTCATGCACAAAATTTCTCCTCTACTAGCTATGTGATCTTGGGCAAGTTATTTAGACTTTCTGGAGTTTGGAATAATAATGGTACCTACCTCACCAGGTTGTTTTGAGGCTTACATGAGCTGATATAGGTACAGTGCTTACCGAAAGGGCTGCCATGTGGTTGTGGAATTACTTTAGTCAGCATAGGAGGAGAGGGAGGAAAAGAGTATACCTGTACTTAGAAACTTAATCTTTATTTAAAAAGGTTTGCTAAAATGTATTTGTGCTGAGTCTTATAATAAACTCTGTGCATCATCTCAATTATATCATATATAATAATATATATTATTATATATGATATATGTAATACATTTTTCTCATCTTTTATTCTGTGTCAGTTATGAGAACGTTTCCCCCCGTCTGACTTTCTGTAGCCAATCACTGTCAGCAGGCCAGCACTTATGACACCCAAGGCTCCACAGTGGCCCTCTAGAGAGGAAAGACCTTATGAATTGTGCTGCTAGGACATGCCTTCTATAATCAGCAAGGTGTTTACTTCTTTCTCTCCCATACTGTCTCAGTGGAAAAAATACACACATGGGGAATGAAAATAAAGAGCAATTTCACAGTTTAGGTGGTGATATATGTTGGGTTGAATTCTTGAGCAGTTTCTGAGTTACAATGCCTGGTCTTTTTAGGCAGCACTGACTTAACTAGATAAAGTGCTAGCCTGGAAAAGTTGTTTGAAGGCATTGATCATCCTTTTGCTCTAAAGCACATCCTGGGTTATATACATGCCTGTTGTGGGTATGGTTGTGTATTTAACTTAATAAATAGATACTGCAAAAAAAAAATTGATCTGGGCTTTATGCTTTATTTTTAGCAAAGTAATAGAGATAATGCAGACATTCTTTGGGTGAAATCATCTAGATCAGCACAGCAATGATAGAAATGTCCATATCTGTAGTGTCCTAGGTGGTTGTCACTAGTCACATGTGGTTACTGAGCACTTGAAATTTGGCTAGTGCAACTAAAGTATTGAATTTTAAATTTTATTTATTTTATATTTAAATGCAAATCGCCAGCTAGTACCATTATCTGTGGCATCATGGTTACTTCTTTAAGGTCTGACCCCTGAGAGCAGCGAAGTGGCCTGGAAACCCAGAAGAAGTAGCAATAGCAAATCGCAATCTGGTGCCCGGATCTTGGTTCCTAAATACCGTTCTCTACTCAAAGGAACCAGCGCTTTTTTGAGACATGACTGATTCAAGGGCTGGGGCAAGGAAAATAGAAGATAAGCCTAGAACGTGTTTGTTAAAACATAAAGCAAGGATGTGTTTAAAGAAAAATGTAGACATGTTAACAAGGCACGGAAGAATTCTGGGTTTGGTCAAGATAAAATAAGTATACTATACCCTATCACTTCCACTGACTACAAGTAAAAATCCAGGACAGAATGTGTAAAGCGACCATTAGAGGACTCTGGAGGGGGACAGGAGCAGGAGGACTGGGTAGGGAGCCCAGGGCTTGAGGGGCAACCCAGTAGTGACCTCCTGGGTTGCTTCCCTTTCCTTCCTAGACATCCTGTGTTGGGCTCTAGGGCAGGCTGAAACCTAGAACTATAGGTGGGTACAGACAGAAAAGACTGAGAAAAACTCATGCTTTCTAGCCAGAGGTCTCAGAGCGGGGAATCTTATGGGACAGAGATCTTTTAACTTGCCCTGGCCCACCATCACCAAGAGGTCACCAGTTCAATTCCCAGTCAGGGCACATGCCCAGGTTATGGGCTCGATCCCCCAGTTGAGGGCATGCAGGAGGCAGCCAATCGATGTTCTCTCTCATCAATGTTTCTACCTCTCTCTCTCTAAAAATCAATAAAGAAAATCAACAAAAAGAAAAGATTCATTTTTTGCCTGGCTGGTGTGGCTCAGTGGTTGAGCGTCGACCCATGCACTGAGAGGTCACTGGTTCAATTCCCAGTCAGGGCACATGCCCAGGTTGTGGGCCAAATCCCCAGTGGGGGGCATGCAGGAGGCGGCCAACCAATGTTCTCTCTCATCGATGTCTCTCCAATGTTCTATCTCTGTCTCTCCCTCTTCCTTCCTCTCTCTCTAAAATCAATAAAGAAAAAATATTTTAAAATAAAAAACAACTTTCCCTGGCCCACCCAGCGAGGAAACAGCAGTCCTCCCCCCCCCCCCATCAGTGCAGCAGCAGCCATGGAAGTGGCCCCTGTAGGGTGAAGTTCTTGGGATTCTCTCCCACCTGGTACTGGGTGAGCTTCGGCAATGAAGGGGCCTCCTTCCCCCAACACTGGCATGGTGGAGGTGGCCACTCCGGGGCTGAGCCCTTGTGAGCTCCCGACATCCACCAGGCGAGCATCAGCACCAAAGGGACATCACTGAGGTACTCTTTCTGCTGTGGCCAACAATGCAAGATGGTTGTGTCTGCCTGAGCGGAGAAAGCGGAATCCATCATCAACCCTATAAATAGTACAGATGAGGGAAAGAGACAGAATACAGAATAGAAAATAATAATGGGATCTGGGTGTAACCACGGAACAGGGAGCCTGACCCTCTCTAGTCCTCCCAAACACTTGGGGCTGTGCACTCCCTATCTGGCTTTGTTGCAGACAGCCATCCACTGGAAGGCAGTGTGGAGGCAAGAGAACATCAACTCTTTCCCACCTTAGGCTATTATTTTGTTTAGCAGAGGCCAAGGAGCCACCTAAAGATCTGAGTGGGAAATAGAGGGGCAATACTGTTGCAAAGAGATAGAAACCACAAAGGTAGTGTCTACATGCAAGGATCACAGACAAGATTTCTGACTTTGGACCTTAGTCCACTGTCACTGACAGAATACAAATAGACTAACAGCCAGAGAGGTCCCAAGCTTGCAAAATAATGTCTTGAAATTGATCAGCTTTTTTGTAATCCCTGGATGCCAAAACTCAAACCAGTAGGAGAGAGCTGCTAAAGAAGTATAGCCTTTAGAATAGGAATTCCCCTAGAATATACCTCCCTGGAGGGGCCGTGAAAGCAAGGCAATGGGGTTTCCGTCACTTGCAAGGTAAAAAGCCTTTACTAATACAAACAGAACTTTGGTTCTCTCTTTTCCTGGCTTTGCTGTCTCAAGCTGCCCTGTGTAGATATTCCTCTCATATATTCCCAGCCCCAAGATCCCTTCCATGGGTCATCCTTCCAAATTTATCCCAGCCCTAAGAGTAAAACTGAAAGCAGAGAACAAGAAAAGACCTTATTACCTTGGAACCCAGCTGACATTGTCATGTTTCAAGCCTGGCCTGGCATCTTTCTCTCAGTCTAAGAAATAGCCCAGCTTTGATAAACTTCATCACTCCTCACTGCCATTTCTTTATTATCTGTTAAAATGAGAGTTCAAACTAGATGAATATTCAAGTTTTTTCCCTATTCATCTGGGGAATGGGACTCAGGCATCTCATTCACTAAAGTGTACCCTATTTAAGGACCATGGCATATGAATGGGTCTCTCTAATTCCCTGGCACAATGCCATGCTTAGTGACTATTCCACTGATTACTAATCTGGGGCAAAGCCAGCCAAAACCTTTCTCCATATAGGTTCATTTTGCCTTACCGTTCTTGCCTTGGGCTGTTGTAGTCTTTTGAGGAAGGTCTTAAATTAACAAGCTCATTTCACATCTAGAACTAAAACAACCCTTCCTGTTCTGCCCATTCCAAATGAGGACAATTTCATCCCTATCACTCCAAGATCCCTCGCCCCCAAAAGCTCAGATACCAATTAGCCTCCATTGGAGATTAATAAACAATACAATAATGACAGATAAAAAGACTAATTCTTCGGCCGAGAGAATCACTTTAATTAATTTAATCCTGGCTGAAAGATCAGCTGTGCTCAGGCCTGCTCACCAGCAGGGCCCATTTATCCTGGTCTGTCCCTTCCTTGAAAGCCAGGGTGTGCTTGGGAGCTGGCACTTAAGCAACAATGAGAAACAGATTGTACTGTCAGGCTTCATTAGAGGTCATCATTAGTATTCCAATTCGAAGACCATCGCTCTAGCTTAACCTTTTACCAATTCTTCCCCGGCGCATTGTGAAGTTTGGTTCAGCTGTGAAACGTAAAAATTCTCCCCTGACTCCCGGTGTCAGGATGGGTATCATTTGATGCCTGTCGCTCTGCAGCTTAAAGGACAAACCCCCCAGGGAACTGATGGTCCCAGGATTCTATTTGAAAATCAAGTCATGTGCAGCTGCCTGGGATCTGGACACTTCAAGGAACTTTCTAGGACTCGGCCATAGCAATCAGAAATAGGATGGCTTGTCATCTTTCCCAGGAGCCTATTCCAACAGTTCTCTTGCAAAAGAGCTGGAATCAGAGCTGGTGACAGATAGGAATCACTATCAAAGTGGGAAACTGCCATGGCCCAAAGGCTTGATCAAGGGGCAGGAAGCTACTGACCATGGTCAGCCTTTACAGCCAACAACCCTCCGCACACAATCTCAGCTGGCTCTGGGGAGACCGTTTCAGCCTGCTCACTTCACACAGGACATGAAATCTTTATTTTCTTTCTCTGCAAACTGCCAGTTTAAACGAATTTCCCTCTGCTGAAGCAACTTTTATTTTTAGGTGATTGTGTGCACAGGGGTCAAGTTTTACATGCTTTTCGCCCTTTTTTCCTATTAAGCAGAGGAACAGCCTGGTCTCTGCCTGGTTTTAGAATTAGGTCATCTCTGCCCAGCGCTGCTCCATCATCTTTCTTTTCTCACTTATTCCTCTCAGCTTATTTCGGTTGTTATTCTTTTGACTCTTTCAAAATGCTGGTCTCACACCTCATTTGGTGCTGGGCCAGGCTGTTTGGTTTTTCTCCCTTACTGGTTCTAATCTCCAAATGAATGTGCCCCCGAATCAATCTCAATCCTTTTTTTCTTTCTTCCTTCTCCCTCTCTCTCCCTCTCTCTCCCTCTCTCTCCCTCTCTCTCTCTCTCTCTCTCTCTCTCTCTCTCTCTCTCTCTCTCTCTCTCTCCCCTCCCCTCTCCCATTGCCTCTACCCCCTGCCCCCACCTTCTCTCTTTCTTCTTTCACTTTGTCATTGTTTATTGGTAAACGATGTCTAGGAGAGATAAAGTTAAAAGTGAAAATAGGGAACTAACTGGGATAGTCTGCGTGTCAATGATACTTGTCAACAAACACCTTCTGTGCAGAGTGGTACATTACTCATAACCAGGTCCCACTGGGGACATTTTAGCAAAATGAGGGAAAAGCTCATTTTTAAGGTGCTATGCTTGTAAATGAGCCAAGTTAAGACTAAATCTACTTTGCTGCAGTGGTTTCTGTTTCTGTTTGAGTATTTTCTGAAGCTATATATTGTGAACGGTCCAGTGTTAACCACAAGGAGTAAGTCTAACCCAGCATTCACAGATCCGTCTGGTGAACTCCACTCCGTCCGTCCTTCCAAGCCCAGCGTATGTCAGTGTTCCCTGTGGCTTTCCTGACTTCCCCTTCCCAGTTAGAAGTAACAGCAGCCTTATCTGTGCCCTGCAGCTCTACAAGTACACCTCCAGTGCTAGCAATTTTAACACATCCTTCTAGCTGCTTATTTGTGTGTCTGTGAGCACCCTGCAAGCAAGAGTGAGTTGTTGTTTTTGTTTTTTAATCCTTGCATCCCTAGCACAGGCCTGGCACAGAAAGAACATTCAGTAAAAATTGACTCCAAGGAGTCGTAATCACTACCTGGCTCTTAGCCCTCAGTCCACCAGACTGTAAGTTCCACGAGGACATAGAATGAGTTCATCTTGTTCACTGCTGTATCCTCAGCATCTACCATAGTGCCTGGAGACAGAGTAAATGATCAGATGATCAAAAAATAGTTGAGAAAGGCTCCATTCTCCTGGAACCTGGTTATAAACACTGATTGTATTTTAAGTCCTTCATCTCTGCTCCATAGAGATATTGATAATAATGGAAATCTCTACAGTGCACAGAGCCTGGCCCTATAACCTATCCTATTGGATCTGTGGTACCATTTCCTCTGGGAAGTAGTGAGTGAAGAAAATGATGATGGTCTCTTGGGGTTGCTATTTTGCCACACAGATCAATCAGTTAAACAAGTACCCACTGCCTGGGGGAGAGAAGGTGTATGAATATTTATTGAATGAACATATTAATGAAATATTTACTGAGCCTAGACTGAGTATACAGCTCTGTGTTAGGGATCCTGGGAAATATATTTTTAAAAAGTATCAAATACAGATCTTTATAATGTAGGCTGAGGTAGCGCTCAGCAACCCCACATGTGTCCTGCATTTCTGTCCAATATGGCCCGATTTCCCCCATACACTTGGACATCTGTGCTTACTGTGCTTACAAGTCCTACCGGTCATGCGGAGAACACACCCAATATAGGCATTCATACTTCAGTGAAAATTAGTGCCCAGAACTCCCACCATCGTTTGAATTCTGCTTCTTCAGTGCCTAAGGTAGGGTTGAGCACTGAGCAGGCAGTCTATGAATTTCTAGAATTTGATTAAAATAGGAGTGGAGGAAGAGAAACTCAAAGGAGGGTATCATCAATGGAAGGAATTACAATGTATATTAAGGCAGCAGGGCCTGCTGGCTCCCCATAAGCTTTAAACAGCTACCCTTCCTTCACCTAATTCATGCAAGACCCCATGCATTCTTCAGAACTGTAAGAGAGAAAATAAATGCTCTTTGTTACAAACCATTGAGTTTTAGGGGTGGTTTACTATGCAACCTTATTGCAGAAACAGATGACTAACAGCGATGTACTGGTGCTTCAAGGAGCTTGTCTGGGGGGTAGGGAGCGTGTGGATGAAGTGGGGGAAGCTGAACAGATGGCTCAGGACTGCCCCCCACTTCATCCACAGCAGCAGTACTTGTATCTACTTTATATATCAGGCTTTGAAGAAGGGCATCTGCCGCGCAAACGTGTTCAAGCCAGTGTGCTATTTGATTTCTAATGATTTTCACAGATTGGAGTTTCCAGGATTCTATGCAGACTCCCCAGTTCTGATTTTGCCTCACTGGAAATCAGTGTGAATCCCAGAAATAAGTACAAACATCCCTACTCACTGGAGCTTTCCTGAGCTGCAGAGGTTTTGCCTGCTCAGCAGGGACCCTGGTGTCATATGAATGAGTCACATGAGAATTTGGAACTTCATTTGGCTCATTCTTTGTACTCATTAGTGGTGTGCTGTCTGGCTGCCCATATCATGCTACCCTTCAGACTCAGTTCTCCTTGGAAAATGCTTCTGTGCAGAACTCCCTATTGTGGGCATTTACCATTATTTGGCTGCCCAGCATCTAGTCCCACTACTTTTTTAAACAGTGATTTTATTGAGATGTGATTAACAAACAAAAAACTATATATGTTCAATGTATACAATTTGATGAATATTGACATATACATACACTCATGATACTGTCACCATAATAAAAGTAATTAACATATCCTTCAACTTCAGAAGTTTCCTTGTGTCCCCTCTCTTTGTGATAAGAATGCTTAATGTGAGATGTGGCCCTCTTAATAAATTTTTAAGTGCACAATACCGTGTTTTTAACTATAGGCACCATGTTACACAACAGATCTCTAAAACGTATTCATCTTGCGTAACTGAAACTTTATAGCCATTGAACAACAGCTCCCCATTTTTAGCTCCTGGCAACCACCATTCTACATTCTACTGTCTGCTTTTATATTTTTGGCTATAAGTTTGATTATTCATATAAGCGGAATCCTGTGGTATTTGTCTTTCTGAGATTGGCTTATTTCACTTAATGTATAGCATAATGTATTCCAGTTTTATCCATGTTGTTGCAAATGGTAAGATTTCCCTCTTTTTGAAGGCTGAATAGTATTCCACTGTATGTATATACAACATTTTTTTACCCATTCATCTGTTGGTGGACATTTGAGTTGTTTCCATATCTTGGCTATTATAAAAAATGCTGCAATGAACATGAGGTGCATATATCTCTTCGAGATCCTAATTTCAATTCTTTTGAATATACACCCAGAAGTGGAACTGCTGGATCATGTAGTTGTTCTAGTTTTAGTTTTTTGAGAAACCTCCATACTGTTTTCCATAGGAGCTGCACCATTTTACATTCCCACCAATAGGGTACAAGGATTCCAGTTTCTCCACATCCTTGCCAGTACTTGTTATTGTTTGTGTTTTTGATAATAGCCATCCTAACAGGTGTGAGTTGATATCTCATTGTGGATTTGATTTGTATTTCTTTGATAATTAGTGACGTTGAGCACTTTTCATGTGCCTGGTGGCCATTCATATGTCTCCTTTGTAGAAATGTCTATTCAAGTCCTTTGTCTATTTACTGATTGATTGATTGCTATTGAATTGTAGGTAGTCTCAGTTCTTATTTCCTTCCTGGATATTTCCCTTTTGTGTGTAGTCTTGGTAGGAGGTAGTAGCTAGCTCTTATATCAGAAGCCTAAAGTGCCAGATTTCACTCTCCATCCCATGTGCAACACACATGTGACTTCCATTTGATCAGACACCATCTCCCAGGGGCTTTAAGTCTTGAGCAAGTATTGCGAGCATTCAGGAGAGTTGGAAGTCATCTGCATTGCAGAGCAGACTTTGGACTAGACTGTTGGTGTGGCCAGGCCTGAGAAGTGGTTCCTGACGTTTAAACTTCCAGGTCCCCCATGCTTCCTTCACTGTCTCCCAGCCTGATCTTCAGCCTCCTGTCATTTCTGTGAGTACCTCATCTCTAATGAACTTCTTTTCTTTTTCTAGTATAGCTAGAGTCTGTTTTTGTTGCTAAAATAAAAATCCTAATGATACTGTCTGCATGCTCACTTTCCACCTGCCTCTTCCACTAGAGTCCCCTGTGAAGACAATGGGGTATGTGTCAAATGTCTGAAGGGAAGGATGCAGGCAAAAGAGACCTGAGCAAAACATCATAGAGTCTCAGACTTCAATTTCCATCTGAGTGCCTTTGGAACAAGAATAAAAACTTGTGCTTCACCAAGTCGTTAGCTAAAGCTCTATAATCATTATAGACTGTGATTGGAAAATCTGGAATAGACTACCTTTCAACCTCTTTCAGGGTTACCCAGTGGTTCCCAGTCTTTAGTGTGCCTAAGAGTTACCTGGATATTGTTAAAACATAAGATTAAAATACCCTCTCCTCACCTTATACCCCAAGATTCCAGTTCAATAGGAGATTCTGAGGAAGGTAGTCTCGGAACCATAGTCTGAAAAATGCTGGAAGCCAGCCTGAGGATAAAACCATTACACAAAAAAAGGAAATCTTAGGCTAATTCAGAGGGAAACAAACGTAGAGCCCTAATCAAGCTGCACCTGAAGCTATGAATTTAAGAAAGAAAATACATTCCTTGTATTATTTAAGCCGAAATTAAAATTGGTTTTGTTACTTACAACTGAAAGCATTCTAACTGATATAAAAATGCTTTCACCTCATGTATCATATGATTGAATAATCACAACCACCCATGAAGAAGGTTTTAGTTTAATTACTATTTTGTGGATGATGACACCAGCTAAAAAAGCTAAACTCTTTGCTGAAATCAAACATAATTTAGAGCCAGACTCATGGAGGTAGGTCTTATAGAAGCATAGTTACCCTCTATTAGGGAAAATAGTAGTTTTGCCCCTATTCTTACTGGATTCCATTAACTTCCTGAAGGCTTTCCTGAAAACTGGGCCCACAGTGATATTCACTGTGTGACTACCAATTATAAACAGATTCAGTGCTACAGACATATAATTTAATTGTTCTTAAAAGTTTAATGTTTCAGTATTTCTCTTTTTTCCCTCAACTCTAATGTGAGCTCATCAAAGACAAAGACCACATCTTAAATCCCTCATAGTCCCCTAGAAGATGCTCACTCATTAATTGCTAATTGTCTGGCTACATTACAGCAAAAGTACAGGTAAACCTAAGGTTAGAATAAACTACAGCTTATTCATGGGTGTAACTGAGTTCTAGTAGCTTCCGACACATAGTTTGTCCTCAGTAATTTTTGTCAAGTGGATGAATGTGTATCAGTTGAGCCTTTCTATACAATGAGACTCCATACCAATGACATTGGAGAATGGGCCTTGTAGTGAGCCTTGTAGTGAAACACTGTAAAACAAACAACAAGTTAATGTAGGGTCTTAACTTAGCTTCAGAGAATAATGCTTTGAAATTGTCAACCATTCAAATATTGCCACTGGCTGCTCTTAACATTAGAGCTAGTAGCACCAACCATGAGATGTTTATAACCCAACTTCCATGCAAATTAAGATCCATGTTTCTTGTTGTATAGTACAGAGCAAGAACTGCAATACACTCAGTGGAAGTTATAGGTTGGAGCCCATATGACAGAAAGATTAAAAGCTAAGGAATCCAACCACTGCTGAAAACCAAAGAGTGAGATTCTCAGTTTTGTACTATGTGCCTTCTTTGACTTAACAACATTAATAATTACAAAAGCTTATATGTTGCCTAGGTCATGAAAGTTCAAAAATCTGCCCTTAATTTGGTATCTCAATATGACATGGTAGGATATAGAAAGTAATTGTTTTAGACTAGAACACCTGATTGCATTTCTGGCTCTAACTCTTACCTGGTATGGACCTTAGGCAAGTCACAAACCTATCTGAGACTTCTTTACTTCTCTGTAAAATGGAGATGACACTAAAACCCACTCCACTGAGTCATGGTGAGTGTCCAAATATGCAATATATGATGCAAAAGTACTTTATCTAGTAAATATATCATTTAGGATGATTTGTGTGGCAAGAACAGAAAATAAATTTCAAAGTAACTTAAGTACTATAGGGAGAAGGTCTTGGCTTTCCTAACTGTAAAGCCCAGAGATGGATTCACCTCTTTTCTCCATACATCTTTATGCTGCTCTGCTGATTAGGTGTATGTATTTATCATCAGGTTGGCTTCATTCTTAGTCTTAAGATGGCTGTCAGCAGGATGCTGAGCTACTTCATATCCTAGGAGGAAAGATGTTTCCCATATCCTTCAAACAAAAGTTCTAAGTTTTACTGTGATTGGACCACTTATGAATAACGACAGAGGTCAGGATTATCAAGACTGGCCTAGAGCGATTAGGGCTGACCCCAAGACCAAAGGATGAGATCAATACCACCCAAAGTACATAGATGCTAGAATGAGTGATATTTCCCAAAGGAAAGTTAGAAATGGAGGGGAGGAATAAATGCTGCATGGGCACAAATATCCACTCCATTGTGTAAATGTCCCAGCTTTATATTTTGATGGATATTAGTGTCACGGCTCATTTTGGTATACATCTGTGTATTTTAGAGTTTTGCTTTAAGACATTTAAGTGCTCTAACTCGTGATATTTCCTTCCTTGCTTTTTGTGGCCACCTCTGAAATTACTGAGATTACCTACATGATGAGCGTCCTATTACACATTTGGTTTGTAATATGTGGAAAAGCTTAGAAAACTGTGAAGCACTATGAAATGGCAAATATTTGTCTTGCTACTTTGCTTGTCACTAAGGCCCTTTGATCATGGAGATGCTGACTAGCATGTTAGGATTGTGGGATTCTCTGGATAGTCAAGTTTCTTGGAAATTAGATTTATTCATAAAGGATATGCCTTATAGATTCCTAGGGAAAAAAATAAAACTCCTCAGTCCAGCCCTTATTAGACCATCTAGCCTTGGGTTTCCCGAAACAGGTGGTATAATAGCGCTGGTCATTTTTGTAACAGCTTAATTTATATAATGACTTACAGTTCACAAACTGCTTGAAAAGAGTCTCCAAGCAGCGGATGGATATTGAAAGTTTGTAGATTTTAGGCCTAGGGGGTCAGACCCCCGAGTGAGTGGTATGTCTAATGTAGTGAAAGCAATCATAACCAAAATTCCTAGTAGCAAAATTACTTAAGATCTAAATCCTAAATCTTTATTTCTTTTTAAACTTCCTAGATATCATAAGGCTTAAGATAAAAGTCTGCAGCTTTATAATTATTGCATATTTTCACATACCTTAGCTCATCAGATTCTCACGACCTGCTTAGAGATAGGTAAGGATTATTTAGCTTTTCTTTACAGATGAGGAAACTGAGCCCCAGAAAGAATAAAGGATTTGCTGAAGGCCAAATAGGATGCGTGAAGTCCAGATCTTTTGGAAATTTATGGGAACCACTACAAAAATATCAGATTCATTTTGGACTCTAGGAAAGGACTTAAACATCTGTGTTAGTAAGCGCTTAGAATCATTTGGTAAGATAGGAATAGAATCATCATCTTTGGGGAGTTATACAAGGTCAGAAGAGTCTCCAGCTTAATCCGAACAGAGGCTGCAGGAAGAGTTAAATGACTTAAAGGCTCATCTAGCTCTTAAATTCTGGAATCCATATTTCAAGGGCATATCATCATCCCAAGAGCTTTGATTACCTTGTCAAGAATGACTTACCCATACTAAAGCATCTGTTTCTGACAATGTTTTACTCACAATTAGGTCCACTTTTGAACCATGACCACAGAAGGAACTAATGTTCTCTGGCAGTCCATCTTACCCCAGGGAAAGAGAGTAATACCAACCAAATGAATTCATGTTGGCCCTGTCTAAAATGTGTGATCTCCATGCAATTCCAAAAGAAAGAGCCATCCAATTTTAAACTGAGGAATTTAGTTTGCAGAAGAAGTTATGCATGTGGCCACTAACCATAGTTACCCAGTTCATAACCATGCCACTCTTTGAGAGTAGGTTTGATTTACTTTTTGTTGTTGTTGTTGTTATTATTATTATTATTATTATTATTATTAGAGCAGGTTGGATTTAAAACACTAGTCAGTTTTCCTACAAAGAACACATTTTTGGGTTTTGTTGTATATAGTCCTTGCAGCTCAGAGAGTTGCAGCATGCATTTCAGTACAAAAGCATAATACATTTAAAATAGTAATGTTGTAGCATATTAGAAAACTGAATGATGATTTTATAATAAGCAGAGCTAATTAAGACAGATGCTTTTTGTTGTTGTTGTTAATCCTCACCCAAGGATAGTTTTCTAGACAGACTGGAAGGGAGAGAGGGAGAAACATCTCCCGCTCCTACTAGGACCTGGGATCGGACCCAAAACCCAGGTACATGTCCGACTGGGAATCGAACCTGCATTCCCTCAAACCTGCAATCCCTTAGGCTGCAGGCTGATGCTCTAACCACTGAGCCAAACTTGTCAGGGTAAGACAGATGCTTTTGAAGTTACTGGGGAAGATGGTGAATCATCTCCTGTGTAACATGGTATATGGAGGTTATTTTTTTGTTATATCAGCATAACAAAACTATTGCCAAAATTATATTATCCTCAAACAAATGCTTCATTTGGATGTTTTTTCTTAAAAAGCATATGTAATTATTTTAATACAAGCACATGTTTATTTTAAAGTTTATTTACTATGTTTTATTTTATTTCATTATTATTATAGCTGGATTTGTACCAAAGAGGATATGAGGCAGAATGCTATATTTTCATTAAAAAGTAAGATTTTAAAAATGCACATACAGCCCTGGCCAGTTTGGCTCGGCGGTTAGAGCATCGGTCTGCGGTACAGAGAGACCCGGGTTCGGTTCCCACTAAGGGCATGTACCTCGGTTGCAGTTTGTCCCCGGCCCTGGTTGGTCGTGCGGGTGGCAGCCGCTCGATGTGTCCCTTTCACGTCGATGTTTCTCTCTCTCTCTCTCTCTCTCTCTTCTCTCTCTCTCTCTCTCTTCCTATCTCTCCCTCCCACTCTATCTGAACAAAAAATGGAAAAATAAATAAATAAATAAATAAATAAATAAAATAAAATAAAATGCACAGACATATTTTCGATCAACAAAAGAAACTTAATATACCAGCAGGCAACTTCACTCTTTACTTTTTGTTTATTTATATACAATTTGGGAATAAACTTAAGTCTTTCCACTTTTCAATTCCCACATGAATTCTTGGTTGACACTGAATTTGTCTGGGCCAGTAGTGGTGGTAGAACTCTTTCTGAACCTGCAGAATACTTACTATTAAATGTTAGATTCTCACGCAATAATCTTTACTGGACCAGGGAGCTTCGGTGACTCCTGCCAGTCCTTGGTGTTCTTTTCTTTAAACTCTCACCAGGCAACATTTATTTGCTGAGTGATTTGTCTGTAGAGATTTATTATGATTGCCATCATGGCCAGATGACTGTTGGATGCCCAGATGAATTCTTTTCATCAGTTAAGGCTTGGCAGTCTTGTCTATTGGAAAAGTAAGGACTACCATTATCATCATTACTCTTGTTATTGAATCAGGTGCTGGGATTTGACAAGAAAAATTCTTGACTTGTTGGACTTTACTTATAAACCTTTTTTTAAATTTTAACATTATAATAACATATATTAGGACAATTTAAATTGTTCTGGTTCTGCAAGAAGTCTAACTTCTGTGTTTGAGCGAGTTATATTATCATGATCTTCATAATCATTAAATGTTTCTTTCGGCATGAGAATGAATGTGGCAGAGCTGAACTAATGACACTTTTCACCCATGATGAGGATGAAAATGAACTGTTTGCTGTTGACATCAGATTGTGTATTATTCGTCTTCTTCAGAAGTGATAAGTATTATGAAAATTAAATTTGGTGATAATTTGGTTATCAGCTATGCTGCAGCTATTATATCCCCAGTGCTTCCCATACATCACCTCATTTAATCCCCCCAAGAATCCTGTGTCCCAACCTTCATTTTCTAGAAAGTCTGTAGCCTTTTACCAACCTTTCCCATTCCCCACACCTCCCAGCCCCTGACAAACACCCTTCTACTGTTTCCGAGTCCGACTCGGTAAGATTTGAGTTGGTGCTGAGATATTTAGCACTGCAGTGCCCTCTTGTGCTTCCGATGGAGTTTACAGCATCAAGACAACTGAAATCCTCTCACAGCCTTTCCTCTTCCACTTCAACAGTTGGGTTTGCCCGCTAGTTTTAAATTTAAATGGAGGTTTTAAAAGGCTCTTAGCAGATAATGGTGTCTTTGTCCACACTGGGATCCTCCATGCTTCCTCCCCTGCACTCAAGATTGTCTTCCCCTCACTGCTTTCTCTCGACAGTAAATTGCATAAAAGTGGTAAAAAAAAAAAGACCCCAAAGCAGCTGGCTTCCAAGGGCTCACATGTTTGAAAGGGAAGCTGCAATATTTATGGAGCTGAGAGGTTGACTGTGTTCTGGTAATTTATTTTTATAATTACTCAATTATGAATTCCCAGTTATAAATAATGAAGCAATGTTAATCAGATCTCCTGAGAGCAAATACATTTTGACAAATGGCCAAACAGTTGAAAAGCCCAATTCAAAGCCATCCTTAAAATTCACTTTAAAAAAAAAGAAACACTGAGTTCTTTAAAATTACAAAAAATGCTAAAAGATGTAAAACGACTCTCTTCCCAGAGTAAACAAAAATAACCATTTTTGTAAAACCAATAACTGAGAAAATTAAGTTTTCTTCACTAAACTACTTTTTTGACTAAATTATCCTATGAACCAACTTAATGTCAACCAAATTGCTTTCTTCCAAATCAGATTTGGCTAAATTGTTTCCAACTTGCATTCAGCCAAATCCTATGTTACCCACACAAGCCAATCAACGTAAAGAATTCAGTCATCAAAGTGAGATTTTTAAACTACTTTTACTGAAATGGTATGAATTCAATTTATATCTTCCTTTATATACATGCTTGGTTTTTCAGTCTTTTCAAGACCATAATTTGATCCTCACAAAAACTTGGGAGATTATTTCTAGTTTACCCCCAAGGAAATGGAAGTTCAGTGAGGCTAAGGGACTTGTCCAAGGCCACATGGCCGGCAAGTTGCAAAACCAGGATGAGACCCCAGATTTTTTAGGCTCTAGGTCAATTCCATCAAAACGGGGCTAAGAATATAAACCCTGCCTTGCCCTTAGGGATGGAACCTAGAACAGAGTGTGGGAACATTCACACTCAGTTTCAATGCACCAACCTCACAGAATCCTGCTGTGGAATTTGAGGGAAGCAAGCTCATTTTAAGGGTAGAGTGGCTATATCAGTCAGTCAGTGTGTGTGTGTGTGTGTGTGTGTGTGTGTTTAGCTCCTATAGTGTGAAGATATGGAAGAAACAAACAAAAAAGGATTTTTGGCCAGTGTTATCAAGTGTGTATGTAGTGTTCTCAAGTATTCTGCTCCCCAAGTTGTCCAAAGTGGTCAAGAAAAGCTAACACACAGTTGTTCGTTCATTCATCAATATTTATTTAGTGCCTATATTCTATCAGGCGTCATCCTAGGTATTGAGAATATAACAGTGAGCAAAACAAAGCACTGCCTTCATGGAATGTTCACTCCAGTACGACAGTAAATAGTATCTAGCACAGTAGGTAACTGAGGGATACATTTGGTGGCTCTGGTTATAGTGACCTTGACCAATACTCAGGGAAAGGAGAATCCAGTGAAGGATCAAGTGGTGTGGAAATGTAGCACTGTTACATGGAGCCACAAATGACTGAGGTCATATCCACCCACCACTACCCTCCCCACCCCCACCCCCACTTTCCCCTAGGTCAGTGATTTCAACCTTTTTCATCTCACAGCACATATAAACTAATCACTAAAATTCTACAGCACACCAAGAAATATATATTGCCGATCTGACAAAAAATAAATAGGCATAATTTAGATTAATTCATACTGGGCAGCTATTGTCTTGTTAGCTGTTGCCATTTTTTTTTTATATGACAATCTAAGGGAAAAGAGGTCAGTGTCCCGGACTAAATAGTCAAGTATTGCATGTTTTAAAAATTCTTGTGGCACACTAGTGTGTCGTGGCCCACCAGTTGAAAATTGCTATTCTGGGATAGTTTCTTCATTATGAATAATTCTTTATCTGGTTTAGTTTTGTCCTTAATATATGGAATGCTAGTCTCACGAAAATCATTGACTGTATCAAAATTTTGAGCTCTTATTATGTGAAAGATACAGGAATAAGGCCCTAAAATTTTTTGATAATACCTCCATTCATCTTTGGCTGTACTTCCACAATATTTGTTCCAAGACTTTTCCACTTCGCTCAGTCTTATATTCACTTTTCATAGTGCAACAGATGAATCAACGTATTTATTGAGAAATCAAAGTTATCTGAAGTGATCTCTGCCCTCATTCTCAATTTTCCTATCTCCCCTTCCTCAGGCCACAAGACATTCACACTATAGCTAAAAGACAATTTCTTCTCTTATGCTTTCAGTTTTAGCCCAGCCTGAGTCCTCTAGGCCTTGGTTCTCATTCTCTTTTATAACTTTTATTTTTTAATTTCTTATTTTTTGTAACTTTGAACGTCATCAAAGTGAAGAACAATCAACACAGAGATAACCACTTAACCCTGCTGCTGCCACTTTATCCTCAAACCACATCCCTCCTTCAAATGACTACTATCGAAGAATTAGTATCTCATAATCACGACCTTTCTAACCTAATTCCTTATTCTTGCTTTAACTCCCCTTATCTTCCAAATTCCTTATACTCCACCAGCAAAAAGATCAGGGGTTCATAGGTCATAAAACTAAGTTTCCAAGCCCACGTTTTCCTTGACTTCCTTGAAGCATGTTGTTTTTCTCTCTTGCTCATTAAACATCTGAGTCCTTTATGTCTTATTTCTCAGCTTTCACCTCTACTTTCTTCACTCATGAATAAATGCAATGAATCCAATTTTCTGTGGCTACTTGCATATGGATGTCTTTTGTTGTTTTAACACATGTATCTATATCTAAACTCATGATCATAAAATGAAGTCCTTACACTAGGTTTCCTGTGTCAATCAATTATAGAACTAAACCTGTTATATAACTAAACAACAGGATCAAATTCTTAATAATTTTTAATCATTTTCTCTTCTTTCCCTCCCATGTCAGTTAAGATCTCTAGATCTCTAAATACTTTTTTTTTTTTTGCCTTTTCTTCTTCCTCCAAAAGGTAATATAGATGTTTACCAATTTACAATTCACACAACTGAAATATCCTTCACTTTATGGTGATAGGAATAAGCACAGTGGTAACATTTAAAAAACACTGTGTGTGTGTGTGTGTGTGTGTGTTTATTGAGTTTTTTTAGAGACTGAGAAAGAGAGGGAGAGAGAGAAACATGGATACATGAGAGAAACATCGATCAGCTGCCTCCAGCACACCCTACACTGGGGATCAAGCCCACAACCCCTGGCACATGCCCTGAATGGGAATCTCACCAGTGACCTTTTGGTGCATGGGACAACGCTCAACCAACTGAGCCACACTGACCAGGGTTGTAATACTTTTAAAAATTTGTTTCATTGTGTTTTGTTTTTAAGATGTTTATTTATGCTAACTAAGGACATTATTTGAAGCAAAATTAGAAATAAAAAATTGAGAGCTATTTCTCTGGGTGTGGGGAAGGGATCAGGGCAAGGAATTCCTCATGGTGAGGCCAATACCCTCACATGTCAGAGGAGCTGAGATCATTCCTGTCCTGGCCCCTGTGATGGGAACCTTAACAAGTGCAGAATGCTATGCCAGAGTCCACCTATCAAGGGGAACTCAGGCTAGAGGCCAGTCCCTGGAGAGTCAGGCAGCAGCATGGCACAAGGCCAATGTCAGAATCAAGCCCTAAGTACCAAGAACCTATTCTTCTCTGCTTCCTGGGACCCAGAACAGATTAAGAGGATGACCTGTGGAAAGAAACTCTCAGTCCTGGTAAGGAGAAGAAAGGTCCTAGCTAGTGTCCCTTGTATTTATTTATCACCTCTGTTCTCTGGAGGGCAGTGAGTCCTGGAGTCTGTTAGGTGGTAATACTGACACAGTCAGGGGTCAGGGAAGCCCCAGTGAGTCTGGCCCCCCACGGCTGGTTCTGTCACCCCCAGAATCTCTACAGTAGTAGATGCGGGTGACCTTCTTCAGCCCTAGAAATGACCTTGTTGAAGGGGATGGTTTCCCCACCATGTGGCCGCCCAAGGCCAGTCACATCTGCTCATCTGTTCCTTGGCAAAGAGAGGCTGGTCTCTCAGTAAACTTCCTAGCAAAGCCCAGTTCTGCACTTGTGCCTGGAGTGATGGAGATCTTCATTACAGCCTTGGTATGCTCCAGCAAACAGCCAACCAAAGTAAGCCTGACTCATGCAACACAACCACCTTCTGCTCTTCCTCTGAGAGGATCTTGCTCTTTGGGGCAGGCTGGGCAATGACACACTCCACAGCCACGGTAGAATACAAGTTCAATGTGTGGCTGGACATGCAGCCTTCCCACACAGCCTGCATCCTGACCATCTTAGACATTTTGGTGATGTCGCACCACTGAACCCTGGCATCAGCACCACCACACGCTTTAGGTTTTCTGGTGCTGTTAGAAAATCTCACGCCGTCCCTGGAGTGTGGAAAAGTCAGTGGAGACATGTGGGTCCAGTCTGGCTGCTCTCTGCTGAGTTCCCAAAATGTCAGGCTCCGTTGGTGGACGCCAGGACAACGTGGTGTGTGGTGCCCACTGGACCCACTTCCACCAGAAGTCGGATGATTAGAAGAGGACAGTTAAAATGTGGAAAGCACTTAGCACAGTAACTGACACAAATCAGGAAATTAAGAACTATAGCTGCTGTATCAGTCAGGATTCTTTCAGTGGCAAGTCATTGAAACAAAAGACAGTTTATTGTCCTGAACAATTACATATATCAAGCAATGGCTGAAGGCCCTCTCCACCCCCCTCTCTGATCTCAGCTGGATTTCCAAGGATGGGTAGTATCTGAATAATAATTAATAGATAGTGAGCTGTTAAATATGACATAATTTCAAGCACTTTGCATGGATTATCTCATTTAATCTTCACAACACCCAATGAGGTAGGCATTATAATCATCCCATTTTACAAATGAGGAAACTAGAGCACAGAGAGGTTAATAGCTAGAAAGTGGCAGAGCTGAGAATTGAACCCAGCTGTCTTACTCCAAAGTTTCATGCTTAACTATTACACAGACTTCCTCTGAAGACGTTAATAGATGAAGAAAATAAGGGGAGTTTAAAAAAAAAAAAGTATTATGAAAAATTTTACTTCTGATATTACTAATGAGTTCAATATAAAATTGTGGGTTTGCCCGGCTGGTGTGGCTCAGTGGACTGAGCATCATCCCATGGACTGAGAGGTCCAGGTTCAATTCCTAGTCAGGGCACATGCCTTGGTTTTGAGCTCAATCCCCAGTAGGGGGAGTGCTGGAGGCAGCTGGTTGATGTATCTCTCATGTAAATGTTTCTCTCTCTCTCTCTCTCCCTTCCTCTCTCTCTAAAAAATCAATAAAAATATATTTTTAAAAATTATGGGTTCATTTACCTTTGCACCCACAGCATCTAACTAGTGACATACAGGAAGCAACTAATAAATGTTTGACAAATGACTGAACTCATCCCTAGCAATATCCTTTACCCTCTGTCTTCTCCAACATCGTTTACTTACTTTATCTTTTTCATTTGTGAACTACCCATCCTGCCCAAAAGTATTAGCCAGTAAACTTACGCACATAGTCATTTCATTTTTTAAAAAATCAAGAGAACTAACAGTAAGCATCCTTATATTAAAAGATCAGAGAGAATTTTCTGTTGCTAGTGGTTTCCAGGAAGACAAAAATTTCCACCTTCTCTGGCGCCCTCTTGTGCTTTGTGGCAGAAAGTAATCAAGAGTGCTGATGCTTCCAGGAAACTGAATTTGGATTTATTTCCTGCATGTACATACAGAACACACACATACACACACACACACACACACACACACACACAACCTTACAGATTAAACTTTTTTTTCCCCTCTCTGCTTGTTACTCTCATCAGTGCTTGTGTCAGGAATTGTAAAATGTTACGTCACCTGGGTTTTCCTAGTCCCACTAGGCTGTAATTAACCTTATCAGTTTGAATTTCCTTCAGCTTCTCTTCCTAGAGACTCACACAGCTTATAAAATGCACTTGTGTTTTGGGGGAAGTATGTGTCATGCGTGTTATCTGGCAAAACTGCTCTCGTTGACCCCTGTGCCCCCCAAGGCTCTGAATTCCTTGAGAAATTAAAGCAGCAGGTTCTCTTGGGAAGACGAAAACATAAGCACTCACTTTTCCTCTCTTTAAAAGGGCCCTCTAAGCAGTGCCGCTTGTTCTTCAATGTCTTGCAGAGCTTTGTGCTTGTTCACTGGGGAAATGGGCTTTTTAGCTTTCCAAGTGTCCCTGTGCACACAGGACTCTTTCATGTGACCACTGGAAAGGAGCAGAGGCTCAGAAGGTCAATGCAAGTGACAGATCCCACGTTGCCTTGAATCAGGTGTCCTACCCCTGGAGTGGGTAAGCGGGCTCAGATATTTCCGATCCTTAGACTTAAGCTGGAAGCTGCATTATATTTCCATGAAACTGAATAATTTGTGGTAATATTAAAATGATTAACAGTAGTAGCTGACTTTCATTTAGCACTTAGTAAGTACTAAAGACATTGATTGCTGAGTGTTTTGCATGCAGCACTTTACTTAATTTTTACAAGTTTCCTAAGAAGTCAGTGTTATAATCCTCACCTTACAGATAAGGAAAATGAGGTTTAGGGAGGTTACCTGCTTTGAGAGACACTACAGCTTTGAGAGAATTGGTTTGGTGTAGTTGTTTGAGCCAGAAGACAGCAGTTCTAAGGCTGACTCTACCACTTCCTAACTGTGATTTTTGGTGAGCTGCTTAACATCTCTGTGCCTCAGTTTCCTTATCTGTAATAATAATTCCTGCTTCATAAGGGTGTTGCAGGTATTAAATGAGTTAATAGGTTCAAAGTGATCCATGGTACTTTGCATATATTAAGGGTTATATAAGTGCTTCTAAAAAATGAGAAGCTAAGCTCAGGATGCTTCAAGTCACTATATGGTCTCCCTAAGGTGAAGAGTATGTTTATTCTCCTTATGGATATTATCAGGATATGGATTCTAATAACATGTCCTGCGATGGTGAATTTCTCCTTTGACTGTGTAGCAGAATCACCTGAAGAGCTCTGAACACCGCTAATCCTGATTCAGTGGGTCTGGGGCAGGGCCCAGGCATCTTATTTTTCTAAAGCTTCAAGAGATGCCCGTGTAGCCAGAATTGCAAGTCACTGCCATAGTACTTACCTGTTTACAAAGGTCTTTTCCATAATAAGATAATATTTATTCCATGCTTATTACTTACCAGATCTAAGTGCTTTCATTCGGATCTTCTCTTTTAACCGTCCAACAAAAACTCCATGATTTAATTATCAGTGGTACTTTACAGTGGGAAAGTCAAGGAACAGAGAGTCTAAGGAACTTGCCCAAAGTCACTTAGCTAGCTGGTGGCAGAGCCAGGATTTCAAACCAGGTGGACTGATGTCATGGCCTGTATACATAACTACCAACCAATACTGCCTTCACATGTGCTGTCTAATTTGAACTGTGCCATAAATCTGTACAGTATGCTGGTTTTGCCACTACCCCCAATTTATAGACGAGGAGACTAGAACAAAGGACTTGACCAAATGTACACTAGTCAATGCACCAGCTGGGGCTTATACCTGGGTCTTATCATTTGAAGTTCTATGCTCTCCCTATATTGTTGCAGAGAATTTCAAATAACCAAGTATGCTAGTTATTTTACAAGGTCTTTCATATGCATTATATCCTCTTCTTTCCTCCTTTGGCCCATGCCTTCATCCCACAGGTTACATTGGCAAGAGCTTCAACCAAAAGCCCTCTTCTGTCCTTATCCCTTCTCTGCACACTACTTCTAGCTCCAGCTTCATCCACTAAATGTAGAGAACATCAAGCAACCCTTTTGTTTAGAATTTGACTAACATTTGTCCTGTTTGCCATCTGTAGTGGGTTGAATATTGCCCTCCCCCCCAAATATACAACCCTCCTAACCCCAAGAACTTGTTAAGGTAACCTTGTGTGGAAAAAGGATCTTTATAGATGTAATTAAGGATCTCCAGACAAGATCAAGTTGGATTATATGGGTGGGCCCTAAATCCAATGACAGGTATCCTTATAAGAGACAGAAGAAAAAATACAGACACACAGAGGAGAAGACCATTTGAAGACAGAGGCAGAGACAAGAGTTCTGCAGCCACAAGCCAAGGAACGCCTGGAGCCACCACAAGCTGGAAGAAGTGAGAAGGAATTCTCTCCTAAAGCCCCCAGAGGGAGCATCACCCTGCCAACACCTTGGCGTGGGCAGGGCACCTTTGCCCATGAGTTACTTGCTGTGTTTTCTCCCTTCTTTTAAACTCTTCGCAGTGTTGTCTCCATTAACGACAGTGCCTGAGACTGAAGTCATGCATCACTTTGAGCATCAATTGTAAAGTAAGAATGTTTGACAAGACCTTTTACTCTCCTTCTAGGTCTCATATATAAGGTATAGAGAAATCTATACATGCAAAAAATTTTCTCGAGCACTTACTAAGTGCTAAACACTGTCCCAAGAGGTGAGATTATAGCAATGAGACAGATGTGGTACCTTACCACCCAAAGCAGAGTCTCCCTGGGTTGATGATTCCTGTGCTCTGGATCACCAGGAGGCCCAGAGGGGAGAGATGAGGAGTGTGAGAATGTATAGGTACAGTGACATCGAGAGAGGCAAGAGACAGGTTTGTTTTATTCCTCTTTGGGGTGATTGGATGGGAAGGGTTAAGTTTTTGACATGGTGAATTTGAGATGAAAATGTCCAACACACATTGAAATTACAGGTTTCAGAAAGGGACCAGAGAAGGTTAAGTCCATTGGCTGAGCCTTGGATATAGAAGAAGTCAGCCCAGATAGGGAAGAAGAACGCAGAGCAGAGGGTCCTGGAGGTCTTGGAGAGTCATACCTCGCCCTGTGCGGCGCACACGCTCTCGCACCCACGTGACCAGCACCCTGGTCTCCTTGGGACCCTGCGTAGTTCCCCAAGTCCCGCCCCTGTGGGCGGGGCGAGGCAGTCACGCAGCAAAGTCCGTCAGGAAGACAAGTGGGTAGGCATGCGCGTGGCCGCCTCCGACCCCCTGGCAGATCTGGGAGGGGCGTCCGCTGCTTAGGACAAGGGGACTGGGAACCCCTGGGACAGAGGGATGCCCCATGCATCCGCCTAAGGCGCTGAGCGCGGGGGCAGTGGCTGCGGTTGCCGCACTGGTGGCCGCCTGGCTCCTGCTACGTTGTGAGGACGCGGGGCCGGGGGCGGGCTCCAGGTAACCCCTCTGCTCAGGGGACAGAGCTGGGCCCCTGCACTCTTTGGGCGGAGGAAGGACGGATGGGAACCTGGGGTACCGAGGGGGAACTAGGCCTCTAGGCAGCTGGTGGCCCCTTCCGAGGTGTTTGTTTGCACCCCGCCCTGCAGTTAACTCAGCACTTTCCCCGGGCGGGCCCAGACTGCGGAGAATAACAATATCTTCCCCCCAGAACCAATAAACATTCCTTGTTCCCCAGGTGAGCCAGGCCACCCCTTAAACATCCTAAGATCGGCACCTGTTGATGTTATTTCTGTAGCATGGCTGAAACAGAGGCGCTGCCCAAGCTTCGGGAGGACTTCAGGATGCAGAATAAATCCGTCTTTATTTTGGGCGCCAGCGGGGAAACCGGCAGAGCGCTCTTAAAAGAAATGCTGGAACAGAGCCTATTTTCCAAAGTCACAGTCATTGGCCGGAGGAAGCTGACCTTTGATGAGGAAGCTTATAAAAATGTGGTGGGTATTTGAGACTCAAAATGTACCAGCAGTGATTCTGCTACTTGGACATAATTTAATGCTTAACGGTTGAATATTGCCCACCAGTGGTGGAGGCTGCGGGAGGTGATCAGTATGTGGCCAAGGTTGGTCTGTGAGAGCCCTTCCTGGAAGCTGGAGTCCTGGATTGTAGGCTCAGGCCTTGGGCAAAGTCCTCTCAGTCGCCTAACCTGTAAGGCAGGGCCTAGATTATAATGGGAGCTGGGGAGACAGAGAACAGCATTGTTTTTAGTGTCATTCAAGCTGGGTTCTAGACACAGTCCACTTCGCTTGTTCTGTCTCCCTGTCCACTCCACACTAATGTTGTCAGTAAGTCAGAAAACGCTTTGCAGAGCAGAACCGTCTATGGCAGTGAAAGTGGGGTTCACATAAAAGAATTTGCCCAGCCTGACTTCCAGGGCTGCAGCCTTGTGTCTGTAAGTGGAATATTCCTTCCCTGACTGTCACTTACACTTTCGTGGTTAACCAAACTACACCAGGCTTCAGTCTGGTGCAAACTCCCTAAATATTTGAAGTCTGAGTTTCATGGAGAGTCCTGAGTTATTTGTGAACTTCAGTAAATTATAGTGTAATCCTGAGACCCCCTAATTATAGAAATTGTTCCCACAGGTTTCACAGGTGGAACATTCCAGGTAACAAATGGTTTCACAAATTACTGTTCTTGACTCCTGCAGGTCCACATTTATTTTACATATGTCTTTGGTCCATCAGGACTTTTCTGTTTTAAATGGACATCTTTGCAGGCAGTAACATGCAGTCTTCATAGTCTGGCTTCAAGGGTGTGCCAGATACTTCTGGTAATTAAACACTGAAATCGAGTTCTGTGCTTTAATAGTCAAATTTTGGTGACACATCTTTTGGCCAGGCACCTTATGCAAACATGGGTGTTGATTAAAAGTGCAGTTTCTGCCCTGGCCAGTTTGGCTCAGTGGTAGAGTGTCAGCCCATGGACCGAAGGGCCTAGGGTTCGATTCCCAATCAAGGTTTGATCCCTGGCCCCAGGTGGAGTCGTGCGGGAGACAACCAGTCGATCTGTCTCTCTCACATCAGTGTTTCTCTCTCCTTTCCTCTGATCCCCTCTTTCTGGAAATCAATGGAAAAAGTATCCTCAGGTGAGGATTAAATAAATAAGTAAATATGCAGTTTCTGACTCAGAAGTATTGGTGTGAGACCTAAGAATGTGCCTTTTCATCAAGCACCCACTGGCTGATTTTAGTGCAGGTGGTTCATGGATTGGACTGAAGGTAAAATTATTGTTTACATTTTACTGATGAAAAACTGAGGCATATGATAAAATAACTTGGCCAAAATTACATGTTTAGGAAGTAGTAGGCCCAAGACTCTAACCTAGGTATTTGAGATTTCAAACACCATTCCCTAACCCCACATTATACCTCATTGGTATCCCTCCTGGTAATATGCAGACGGGTCTTATTTTTCTAGAGAGAAATTTATAATTGAACCTGATTTTAGAGATCTGGATCACCCCTAGTCCAATTAAGTGTACCATGGCTGTATTAGTGCACTGTTGATTTGGAATCCAGATTAATTGGATTTTGGTGGGAGAAAATGAGCTTGCAAAATTTGATGTTAAGTGGGCAGACTCTTCAGTTATGTTCTGTAACTTATTCTTTAAATGTAGAGGGCTATTTAAAAAATAATAATATCAAGTTATATACAGCTATGTCCTTGTTATCTAGAATCAAGAAGTAGTGGACTTTGAAAAGCTGGATGACTACGCTTCTGCCTTCCAAGGTCATGATGTTGGATTCTGTTGCCTGGGTACCACCAGGGCAAAAGCTGGAGCGGTAAGGAAAAAATATACCCTTATCCCTTTTCACTGGCCAGTAATGTCAAAGATTTCTTTCTTACTCACTCTTTTTCTTCACATTTGCTGTACTTAAATGTAAATAAGCTCTTATCATTGAGAATTTCATATGCTGTCCTAGCTTTTGCTGTACTTTGAATAGCAATGATAAGTTCACCTTTCCTTCAAAGTAACCCTTGAGTTCAGGCCTGTGTGCTGGGACATCATACATATTTACACGGTCTTACAAATATTGCTGTCACTACATCCCCTCGCTAGGGCAACATCACAGTAAAAGTAACTGGCTCATACCATTAGCAGTAAGCTTTTTTTTATCCTCACCCGAAGACATTTTTGCATTCATCTTCAGATAGAGCAGGAGGGAGAGAGGGAGGAAGAGAGAGAGAGAGAAACATCGATGTGAGAGAGACACATCGACTGGCTGCCACCCACATGACCCCAACACAGGTCGGGGACAAACTGCAACCGAGATACATGCCCTTAGTGGGAACTGAACCCAAGTTTCTCTGGACCGTGGGCCGACACTCCAACCGCTGAGCCAAACCGGCCAGAGCAGCAGTAAGCTTTTTTTAAATTTCTTTATAAATGTTTTAAACTTAAGGCTTTCTCTCTCACTTGAGTGATTTTCTTCAACCTATTTTCATGCCAAGCTTGAAACTTCTGGGATAGAACATCAGAACAGAGGCACGATTCAGCTAGCCTCCACTGATGACTCAGCCTCCAGTGATGATTCAACTCCAGTGGTGATTCAGCCTGAACTGACTCAGAACTGTTCCAGCACACATTTTATTTTCTTTTTAATGGTACTCTAAATTGCATCGGCCTTTATCTAGAAGTTATAGTTTACTACATAGTTAGAAGTCATAAAGTCATAGCTTATTATGTAGATCTTCAGCAAGTGTTAATATATCTTATTTAACTTAAAGATTTGTTTTTTGCTTTGTTTTGTTTGTTTGTTTGTTTGTTTTGGTAAATCTTCACCTGAGGATATTTTTCCATTGATTTTTAGATAAAGTGGAAGAGAGGGAGGGAGAGAGAGAGAAACATCAGTGTGAGAGAAACACATTGATTGGTTGTCTCCTGCACAACCCCTCCGGGGCAGGGGACTGAGCCTGCAACCCAGGTACATGCCCTTGATCAGGAATCAAACCCAATACCTTTTGGTCCCAAGGCTGACAGTCTAGCTGCTAAACCAAACTGGCCAGGGCTTAATTTATAGTTTGACTATACTTTGTCCCTCTAGCAGAATTTACTTGCTGGACCTAACATGTCTATTAAACATGCAGGACCACAATGCTGCCATGTGAGCTTACCATAGGTTTATAAACAGGTCCATTCATCAGAATCATTAGGAGAACACATGTTTAAGAACTATTGCTGTATAACAACCAAAGAGTTAGCCTCAGTTGCATTTCTCTGGGCCTCCTGTGATCCAAAAATAATTTTATTTATGCTTTCAGTAGAGATCTATTTCCAAATCTTCTGCAGTCTACCATGTCCACTTTGGAATACAGCTGGGTTCTGAGCTCTGTGCTGAGAAGTGTCCCAGGATTTGGCACATTCTTTCTCCTAGAAAGGGTCATGTTCCTGCTCAGTGGCTAGTGCTGTTCTTGTCCCAGTGGCAGTCACAAGCAGTGTGTCCTCTAAAAGCATTAAAAAAGTTTTGTTCTGTCTGAAGTGCCAACCTGATTTTGGTGGTGACTCAGCAAAATTAAAAAAAAACCACTGCATTAGGCATAGAGCAGTTGATTTCCATGACATAAGGCAAATCTCATAGGGCACTCTAGGGAAAGTATAAATTGCTTTATTGCATCCAAAGAGTGTAATGCAATTTTAATCAGAGGCATTGGGTGTCTTTCCTATTTAGAATATATTTTTAGATGGATTTGGTTCCCCACCTCTCAGGGTACTAAATACCTTTTCTTCCTCAAAATCAGTTTGAAAAGAAAAGATAAATGTAATTAATGAGTAAGCAGGAGAAAGACTAGTAAGCCAAAGATAGTCTCAGAAATGAGTTAGGGTTTAAATGATTTAAGATGATAGTGACAGAAAGTAAACTGAGATTTTCTAATGATATACTCTTCTAATCCAGGGCCTTGCAAACTACATACTGTGGGCCAAATACAGCCCACCTGTTTTAGTACAGGCCATGAGCTGAGGATGTTTTTATACTTTGAAATGGTTAACAAATTCAAAAGAGGGATAATATGTCATGACACAGGAAAATATAAGAAATTCAAATTTCAGTATCCATAAAGTTTTATTGGAACATAGTTATTCTCATCACTTTATTATCTATGGCTGCTTTTGCACAATGATGTCAGAGCCATGTAACTGCAACAGAAGCCTGCAAATCTGAAAAGATTTACTATCTCACCCTTCACAGAAAAAGGTTGCTGTCCCCTGTTGTAATTTCTACTGTTTTATTTTATGTCTAGGAGGGGACTTGTGAAGTAACAAGGTCCTAGATGGTTTGAAGGACCCAGATCATAGGCTCTGTTTGGATACCAGAAAGCTGTCAGACCTTGGGTGTGTGCTTAGCTCCTGTGGGCCGCTGCCTCCTTGTCTGCACCAAGAGGCAGGTGACCACTGAAGTCCCTTTGACCAACAGAATTCTTTGACTTTTATAACACAGAGAAAAGAATGCTCCAAATGGAAAAAATCTGTGAGAGCATAGAGATTTTCTCATGAGCCCTCAGTACCTGTTTGATTTAATTTTCCTGCCAGAGCTCTTCCTCTGACCAAGATCTTGGTTCTACCACTGTACATCAAATACAGAGATGCCCTCCAGGATACAAACAAATGGGGCGTCAGATTAGAACATTTGTTGTTTGTCAGCATCTCTGTTTTCTAGCCTAATTTATAGGGTAGGAGTAAAGGAAAAGAATCGGAAGCAGAAATATAGCTAAGTGGGACACTTTACAGAATGATAGATCTGTCCTTGGAAAAGGATCCCTCCGACCTTGAGTCATTTTGGCATGCTTGCTTGTCGTTATCAGTCACTGCTGAACAATACCTTACTAGGATGAGTTGTTCTTAAGCCAGACTGTTCTCAGTTTTCAGGCCTTGGTAAAGGAGATTAGAAGAAATGCTTAGTAGCTTTGAACTTTAGTAAGACTTGAATAAAGAGGAACTGGAGAGTTTGTCTCCCTAGATGCTTGTGGAGCCTATGAAGAGATCTCTGGCTGAGTCATCTTACATTGTGTTGATTCTTTCAAGTGGGTACTGGGAAAGGAATTTAGAGTGGGAACTTATTTAATCAATTCCTTTTCCTAGAAGGAACTCTGATTCCACCTACTATGAAATTGTAAAGACACAATAACACAAGAGACTTCATTCTCTCAGAAGAGACGTCTCTTCTCCTGCCGTACGGTTAAGGAAACTAAATACAGTTTTTCCAGAAATTGTGTTTCTGGGATATGGAGTAGCTTGTTTTAGTTTGTTTTTCTTTTTTTTTTTTTTAATTTGAGCTGTTAGAAAATGAGAAAAAGTGTTAATCATAAGATTTTAAAGATAGCTCCTTTCTATCTATAAATGGAATCTTCCTCCAAAGAAAATTGGTGTGTGTTGATATCTCTGAGTCAGTCAGCAGAATCCAAGTTTACGTTTGGTTTCTAAGTCCTTGAAAGCCATTGACCCCTTTGCTTTTGAGTTTCATTCACCAGCTAAAAGGGCATGCATCGGGGTGGGGGAAGTGAAATTCAAAATTTGTGGGCTTGGAAAAATGCGTATTTATAATCAGCTTGAGGGCTCAAAGGATTTGTGAAATCGGTTTGGATTAACAGCCATTGATTGCTAATAAAACAATATTTAGCTTTGTCCGGAGAACAGCGATGGAGAAAGGTATGGGCACCTTGTCAACCGGGCCCATTGAACAGGGATGATGGGTTAAGCGTGGGGGTCTCCGCAGCAGCGTGGGTGCTCCTCCTTCAAGGAGAGGTTGTCAGTTGTTAGCGAGGCGGGTGAAAGGAAGGACGCCAGAGTCTGATGGCTGGGGTGGTATTGATGTGCCTTCGCTGACTAATCAGATTGAAAAAGTCCCATGGTATTTATGTCACTTTAATTTTCATCAAACAATTGGAGCCGACAGCACTCTATTAAGGAGAGGTTGATCCAGAACTAAAGCCAAATAAATTAGGGTCTCAGTTTAATCAAATTATCCCTTTACTGGCTGTGGATTAAGTGAGAGAGACAGCGTCGGTCTAGAGACTTGTGATTGGCTGAATCTTTCCCTTATTTTTAAAGAAGCCGATGAAAGAAACGCATTTTAACAGAGACAACTATAATGCACCCTCCAAGAAATAGCGCTAAAACCACAGCAACAACAAAAAGGAATTTATTTCACTAGTCATCTATATCATTTTATTATGAATAACGAGCCTGTTATTAAAATCAGAGTTCTGGAGAATGGGACTGAGGGAAAGAAATAGGCATGGAAGAGAAATTGAGTGTTTTAGAATTTTTCTGTGTAGTTTCGGGTTGTTTTTCTTGGCACACTTTCAGCACATGTAAAACCTCATTTTGGAGAGTGGCTCTGAGGAGAATCACCTCCCTCACATCCCTCTCTCTCGGGATGTGCCGAGAATTAAAATGGGTTTGCTTCACACTGATTTAAAAGAACAACGTAAGTTCAAATCAGTGTGTAGGACAGGTTGGCAAGGCAGGGTAGGATGTCAAAGTCTACAACACCAAAGGAAGTGGTGTTGACTCATTCGTTAAGAGTTAAGTTTATAATCCCTAAAGTGAGGCAGACAGATAACACTGCTCTGAAGGTAGTGGTTATAGTTGTGCTGTGAGCCATGAGAAAGGAGGACACGAGAGGCTTTTGGGGTAACAGTAATGTTCTATTTCCTGACTTTAGGAGCTGGGTGCAGACTAATGTTCAGTTTATGAAAATTTATCAAGCTCTATACTTACAATAAGTTTACTTTTTGTTGTCGTTAATCCTCACCTGAGGATATTTTTTCCATTGATTTTTAGAGAGAGTGGGAGGGAGGTGGGGGAGAGAGAGAGAGAAACATTGATGTGACAGAGACATATTGAGTGGTTGCCTCCCACACACACCCCAGCCAGGGCCAGGGATCGAACCTGCAACTCAGGGACATGCCCTTGACTGGGCATCAAACCCGAGACCCTTTGGTACATGGACCGATTCTGTAACCACTGAGCCACACTGGCCAGGGCACAATATGTTTACTTTTCTTTTATGATCTGCTCAATACAAAATTTAAAATGTTTGTTTGGGGCCATTGTTTTAAAACTGAATTCTGTATTAGTTTTCTACAGCTGCTGTCACAAAGTGCCTCAAATTTAGTGGCTTAAAACATCATAAATGTATTGTCTTACAGTTCTGTAAGTTAGACGTCCAACATGGACTTTGCTGAGATAAAATCAAGGTGTTGAGAGCACTCTTGGGGAGAATCCATTTCTTTGCCTTTTCCAGCTTCTCAAGGCCGCCTGCATTCCTTGGCTCATAGTCCCCCCCCCCTTCATCTTTAAGGCCAGCAGTGGGGATCACATGCTTCTCACACTGCGTGACTCTAACCTCTTCTGCTTCCCTTTTCTACTTTTAAGGACTCTTGTTATCACATTGTGCCCAATTGGATAATACAGAATACTCTTGTTTTTAAGCCAGCTGATTGATTAGTAACCTAATTCCACCTATAATCTTTAATTTTTCTTTTTATTCTTAAAAAAATTTTTTTTCAATTACAGTTGACATACACTATTATATTAGTTTGAGGTGTACTACATAGTGATTAGACAGTCACATAATTTATGAAGTGATCACCCTGGTAAGTCTAATACCCATCTGGCACCATACATAGTTATTACAATATTATTGACTATATTCTCTATGCTGTACTTTACATCCCTGTGACTGTTTTTATTTTTATTTTCTTTTTAAAATATTTTTTCTTTATTGATTTTAGAGAGGAAGGGAGAGGGAGAGAGAGATAGAAACATCGATGAGAGAGAACATCGATTGGCTGCCTCCTGCATACCTCTCACTGAGGACTGAGCCCACAACCTGGGCATGTGCCCTGACTGGGAATTGAACCAGCAACCTCTTGGTGCATGGGTTGACACTCAACCACTGAGCCACACTGCCGGGCAGCCCGTGACTGTTTGTACATCTGGCAACTTGTACATGTTCATCCCTTCAGCTTTTTCACCCACCCCCCCCAACCCCTCTCTGTATCTTTGCCTCGTAACCTAACATATTCACAGGTGTGGGGATCAGGACTTGGACATCTTGGAGAGGCCATTGTTCTGCCTACTGCAAGTGTGAATTGATCATTTTTGTTAGCTAGAGAGCGTACGATTAGAAGGAACACGGGTACGGTGGAGAGCACTGCTCAGAGAGTCCACAATCTGCACTCTGCTCTCAGCTGTCTCTTCTTAGCCAGCTGTTTGCCAGACCGCTGGACCTTGTTTTCACATCTCCGTGATGAGGGGGCTGGATGTGATGCTCCCTCAGGTGATGTTTCTAACACTCTATGAAGGGTACACATCTCCATATGAAATAAAACATTTAGCATCAGTAACTACCATAGGGCACATTTTTAATTACAAAATCATTGGGGGCAGCAATCAACCTTCAGAGTTAGAATCCTCGTGATATAAAACCTCATTTACATAATTGTGGGTCCCTATGAAGTTCAGCTTCGGGAGACTTCAGACTTCTCTTCAGCTGTCTTGAGTTTGAGGACGCCAGACCTTTAGTGGTCCCAAGAAGGGTTCCTGCCTGAAAACCCCTCGTCTGGGAACAGGCGGGCACATGTCCTTCAGTGAGGCCCTGGGAATGAGTCCATATTCTAGTGTTTGCACCACCCTCTCCCCTCCTCCTCTCACTGCCTCTTAGTTCTTCTCTAATTGGATTTGCCTTTTCTCTGCTTTCATTCACATATTTTTGGAGCACCTACCATGCGCCGGGCATGTAGTAATACTGAGATGTGAATTGAGAAGAAAGACCCAACCACTACCCTCACTGGACTGAGTCTAGACCGGAGGCCCCAGGCCTCCTTGATTATATACTCATCAGTAAAAAAAAAAAATTGAGAATGTACTTTGTACTAATATGTAAAGTATGTTGTAAAGCATACACAAAAACTGGAAATTAAATGGACCGTTCTCAGTGCCTGGGCAGTGTTCTCAGCCCTGCTTGGAAGACGCTACCATGTTAGAGTTGACACAGAAGGGGACAGAGAAAACGGGGAGGGCTGTAACGTAAAATTATTAAAAGACAAAGAAATGTGTGACTGAAAGCAGTTTTGAAGTTTGATCGTTTTGTTTTTTTTCTTTATTGATTTTTGAGAGAGAGAAGAAGGGATAGAGAGATAGAAACATCAATGTGAGACAGATACATCGATCGGTTGCCTCCTACACACCCCCACTGGGGATGGAGCCTGCAACCCGGGCATGTGCCCTGACCGGTAATTGAACCCGGACCTCTCAGTCCATGGGAGGATGCTCAATCCACTGAGCCACACCGGCCGGGTTCAAAGTTTGATCGTATTGTTCCTTTTGCTCCTTGCTAATTTGTTTGGTGTCTGTGTTTCAATGTTATTTTATTTGTTTTTTAAATTTTTATTTAGTGTTTTTAAACTAGAAAAAATAAAAAACAGTTCACCCACTGTCTTTGTTTTTTCATTGCAGTCTGGCCTTGCTGCTAAAGCTGGTAGTCTGTCCTGAGGATCATACTTGGAGCCTTTCCCAGGGTCTAAGCCTGACATTCATGTATTGCTTGGATGCATTTTATTTAGATCCCATTCCCCCCAGGCCTCCTAGCCTGCCACCCAAGCTAGGTAATAATCTTGAAGATGAACTCCCAGCGTTTTGGAAATGACTCATCTTCTTTTCCCCCTCAGGAGGGATTTGTTCGTGTTGATCGAGATTATATCCTGAAATCTGCAGAGCTGGCAAAAGCTGGAGGGTGCAAACATTTCAACTTGCTGTCCTCTAAAGGAGCTGATAAGTCAAGCAGTTTTTTGTACCTGCAAATTAAGGTTTGTGCATGTTTCTCTCTAATATATACTTTGGAGAACCCTGGATAATTGGCAATACTAAATAATATTGAATGCTAAATAATAAAAAAATGCACTAAATGCATTATAGTACACATCTTTACAGCTACAGAGACTGTTTGTTTTTTTTTGCAGGGATATATTTAGTAAACAGTGGTCTGAAAGATAATTTTCAGTGTCTTTCCCCCTGTTGATGAGCTAGTAATCCTGAAATTAGATATGGCAGCTCTGGTCTTGAATTATCGGCATGGAATCTTAACATTAGAAGAGACTTGGAGGCAGTGATTCTTAAACTTTTCCAAAGTAGATGACATTTTATTATTGTGTATGGTTTTTGTCCTCAAGGAATTTATAATGTGCTTGTTTTGGAGGATCCTTAAGTTTGGTAATTTGCTAGAAGGTCTCACAGGACTCAGAATATAGTCCTACTCACAGCTATGAGTTATTACAGTGAAAGATATAAAGCAAAGTCAGTAGAGGGAAGAAGTGCATGGAGTGGAGTCTGGAGGAAGCTAGGTACAGCTTCTAAGAGTTCTCTCCCAGGGGAGCTGCATGTGCTTTACTTCTCCAGCAGTGAGTATTGTCTGCCAGAGAAATTCGCCGGAGCTCAGGAGGCCAGGATTTTTATGGGGGTCAGTCACGCAGGCAGCCTCAGCTTAGAAAAAAATGACAGACTTCCAGAAGGAAAGCAAGTGTTCTGCATAAACCACATTGTTTGTACAAATTGTGCAGGCACAGTAAACTACCCATATCAGTTAGGTTACAATGGGAACATTCCTAAAACCCAAGTTCCCAGCCCAAGGCCAACTTCGCAAGCAAGCTTTTCTAAGATAGCAGTCTCAGCCTGCTGTGTTAACTCTTATGCACACTGCTAATAGAGACAAAACACATCTTTGTGAAAGGCTAACTGAGAAACCTGTCCACATAAAAACTTATATCTGCATATTCACAGAAGCATTATTCATAAGGGCCAGAGTGGAAGCAACCCAAATATCCATCAGCTGATGAATGGATGGATAAAATGTGGTGTATACATACAAAATATATTCAACTATAAAAGGGAATGATACATGCTACAATATGGGTGAACCTTGAAAACATTTTGCTAAGCGAGAGAGGCCAGTCACAAAAGGCCAGAACGTGTATGATTCCACTTATGTGAAATGTCCAGAATAGGCTAATCTGTAGAGACAGAAAGATTAGTGGTTGGCTGGGCTCAGAGGGAAGGGATGGGAGTGAGTACTTCTCGGTACTGGGTTTCTTTTTGGGGTGATGAAATATTCTAAGATTGTGGGTGAAGGTGGTACCACTCTGTGAATATACCAGAAAACATTAATTAAAAAAAATTTTTTTTAAAGTTACCCAAGAGTATAGGATATGTATGACAGGTTAAGTGCCAAATGACTGGTATGAACAGGCCCAGGAGGAGGAGGAGAGTGTGCTGCTTAGTTCGCCAGTCCTTTAGACGTACCTGTGACCTGAGCTCCTTTGGCATTTCTGTCCATAGAGATGCCTGGCATGAAAATTCATGGTTTGTTTAACAAATTTAATTTAAAGCATTATCCAGACTTAACCTCACTGTCTCTTAACATTTGGTGGGGATTTTTAGGAAATGAACAATATAGAGGGTCTGTGCGTCTGTCTTCTGACCCACTAGAATTACCTGGAAACCAAAAAAGGTTAATGTCTGCCAGCCTGTAACATTAATTCTGGACTAATGGGAGGTTATTCTTTTATGGCGGAATTCCTAACATGTCACTTATTCTCTCTGGATCTGTTTTATTTATTTATTTATTTATTTATTTATTTATTTATTTATTTATTTATTTTTCTTTTATTGATTTTAGAGAGAGAGAAAGTGAGAGGGAGAGAGAGATAGAAACATTGATGAGAGAGAACATAGATTGGCCACCTCCTGCATGCCCCCCATTGGGGATTGGGCCCACAACCTGGGCATGTGTCCTGACCGGGAATCGAACCCGTGACCTCTTGGTGCATGAGTCAATGCTCAACTGCTAAGCCACACCAGGTGGACTATTGTTACTTATTTTTATTAATTTTTTTTTATTAATCCTCACTCGAGGATATTTTTCCATTGATTTTTAGAGAGCGTGGAAGGGAGGAAGGGAGAGAGAGAGAGAGAGAGAGAGAAACATTGAAGTGAGAGTGACACATCGATTGGTTGCCTCCCACAAGACCCCGACCAGGGCTGGGATCGAACCTGCAACCCAAGTATGTGTCCTTGACCGGAATCAAACCCGCGATCCTTTGGCTCACAGGCCGATGCTCTAACTGCTGAGCCAAACCAACCAGGGCTGGATCTGTTTTAATATCAGTCAAAATGAGAAGCTAGTGACTATGCAAACATTCATTCATTCAGTAGATCTTTTTTAACTCTACTTCAGATCAGGCTTAAATGATCTCTTCCTCAACTTCCCAGACTCTCTGGAATCTAAAAATCTAGATTAGGATATTTACAAGTACAGTGGACCCTTGAACAAGGTGGGGCTTAGGGGTGCTAACCTCTCGAGCAGTCAGAAATCTACGTGTAACTACAGTTGGCCCTCCACATATGTGGATTTCCTTGAAGCCTTGGAGTGACCCTTGAGAAATGTGAGTTTGAACTGTGTGAGTGTATTGAGAAAAACCACCTGTAAGTGGACCCGTGCAATTTAAACCCATGTTGTTCGGGGGTCAATTCTGTTGAGACCTGAAGAAGCAGGTTACTTTCAAAACCCAAAGTTATTCTCTCTTAAGCATTATAGTAAGTTGGTCTTGATTAAATACTAAAACTGTGGGGTTTTGTTTTTTCTTTTTTAAAAGGGAGAAGTGGAAGATAAGGTAGAAGAATTAAAATTTGATCGTTACTCCATATTTAGACCTGGGTGAGTATTCATACTGCCTAAGAGTACACTACTATTGGTCATTCCCTAGAAGGAAGTTTTCCTTTGAAGAGGCTGACAACTAAGATATCTAAGATATGAAAGAAGTTGGCTGGAGGGGGATTATTCTCTGAAGAATCCACCTTTTGGCTTTGAAGGAGGGGGTAGACAGTTGGTGCCAGAATGGTGTAGCTTTTGCTGCCTTCTTTTTTAAAATCTTCGTCGTGCACCAAATGAAGCTTTTTAGTGTTAGTCTGTTCAGGCTGCCATAACAGAATCACACCGCAGACTGGGTGGCTTAAACAACCGAAACTTATTTTTGTACAGTTCTGGAGACCAGAAGTTCAAGATCAAGGTGCTATCGGGGTTATATCTGGTGAGGCCACTCTTCCTGGCTTGTAGATAGCCTCTTCTGTGTCCCCACATGTTCCTTCCTCTGTGTGGGTGTGGAGAGAGACATCTTTGATATCTCTTCCTCTCTTGTAAGGACAGCAGCCCTATCAGATTAGGGTCCCACCCTTATGACCTAAAGTAACCTTAATTACCTTCCTAAAGGTGCTGTTTTCACATACATTCACACTGGGGGTTAGGGCTTCAACATGAATTTAGGGGAGCCACAGCTTAGTCCATTACACTCTCTGGTCTGGATGTATTTTACCATCTTTTCCTCTTTTTTTTTTTTTCTCTTTAGAGTTCTATTATGTGATAGGCAAGAATCTCGCCCAGGTGAATGGTTGATTAGGAAATTCTTTGGCTCCTTACCAGAATCTTGGGCCAGTGGGCATTCCATACCAGTGGTGACTGTGGTTAGAGCAATGTTGAACAACGCAGTGAGACCAAGTGACAAGAAGAAGGAACTGCTGGAAAACAAGGCCCTCCACCAACTGGGGAAAGCCGATGGCTCTCTTAAGCCGTGATCACACCCGAGACATGCTTTTCTGTAATACTCCGCACCCACCACCTAATTGCTGATTTAAAGATCCAATAAAAAGCACGCTTTAACTGTGGTTTCACTGTTTTCAGTTGACCAGGCCCAGTCAAAAAACGACTGTGCTCTGCATCAGCAGTTTAGAGCCTGAACAACATGAGCTTGAACTGAGCAGTTCCACTTATACGTGGATTTTTAAAAATAAATACTGTAAATGTATTTTCTATTCCTTATATTTTTGTTAACATTTTCTTTTCTCTAGCTCGTTTTTTTGAGAAAAAAGAGATAAAGTTCTAGCTCGTTTTATTGTAAGGATACAGTATATAATACATATAACATACAAAATATGTATTAATCTACTGTTTATGTTATTGGGAAGACTTCTGGTCAATAGTAGGCTGTTAGTACAATTGGCCCTCCACATCCGAATATTCCCAACCTTGGATCAAAAATATTGTTTTCAATCCACAGTTGGTTGAATCTGTGGGTGTCAAATCTGTGGTTATAGAGGGCAGAGTGTAGTTAAGTTTGGGGGGAGTCAAAAGTTATATGCGGATTTTCAACTGCACCGGGGTGGCACCCCTAACCCACGTGTGGTTCAAGGGTCAACTGTACATCACCCAGGGAGCTTTTCAAACAAAGACCTTCATAAACCCTGCCTCTGCCTTCTGAACCCAAAGTTTTGAGGTGTGGGGCAGGAATGTGTTGTCTTGTTTAAGCTTCCCCCAGTGAATCTGATGCCACTGGTGGGGATGCCAGCCCTGAAGTGTTTGTCTGCAGAGTGACAGCCGCAGTGCACACCTCGTGTGCCATGCAGATGCGTTCTGTTCTAAGACTGTTGACGTTCATGTCTGCAAGTTACCCAGTGCTGACTGCATGTAATTGTGTAGGTGAACACTGTGCCTTACTACTTCTCTAGAATATATAATAAAAGTCGTTCTATAACTGAGCTTATGTAATTCATGGGAGAATTAAATAGAAGAATAAAAATAAATGGACGTGTCCTGGATGCCTCTTAGGTTGTTAGAAAATGCCCAAGTATCAGTGGTAATGTGCAGTATTTTGGCCAATGAGATGATATAATAGCAGCTATTATTTATCAAGTGCTTGCTAAGTGCCAGCGTTTACGCATGCTGTCTGTCTTTGAGCCCTTCAAACAGCCCTTATAATCCTTACAGGTGGTACCCTTGTTACTGAACAAGGGTTCACTGCCCGCCGTGCATAGAAGCCAAACTATGGCACTGGCTTTTGAGGAAAGAAAGGAGCTTTATTTATGAGTTGACTGGCAAGAAGACAGGAAGAAAGCCTCAAATCTGTCCTCATCCAGGATTCTGGGCGGGGTAGCAGTTAAGATTTCCCAAGTGTTGCTTGTGAGTGGTGTTTCACAAATATTACTCGTAAGCGGTGTATCCAAGGTTTAAACTTTGGTTCCAGGTTTTATCAGAAACAGGACAGGACCAGGTTCTGTAGTTACACTCTCATCCTTATGTCCCAGATCGGGGAAACAGGCTCACTGTAGTTAAGTGCCTTGCCCAAGGGCCCAAAGCTAAAGACCTGAAGCCAGGAGATGGCAGAGCCAGCATTCTAACCCAAGTCAGCCTGAGCCCATAACTTGTATTTTTAACCACTCTGCAAGAGCATCCAGTATCTGTATAATTCCGGGAAGTTCCAGCTTATTTTTGCTGGATCAGTACATGCTGTGGGTGAATTACATCGAAACATTTGGGTTTCTCCATTGGTTTAGGATCCTTATAGTGATTAACCACAAAATGTTCACAGAGCCAGTAAAAGTGCCTCTCAAAGTGCTGCAATTTAAAAACTATGGAAAAGGAAGGGAAGAGGCAGAAGGGTCGAAGTCAAGAGGAGTACACAGTGATAATTTCCATCACGGAACAAAGGATGGTGGTGAAACTGGTCTCAATGTTTGTGCTGGGGGAAGCAAAGTTACTTGAGTGATTCAGTCAATTTTTACACGGTCTACAGTATGCCAAGTACATTTCAAACTTTAGTAGACACTAGAGGATAAAGGCAAGTGGGCGTTAGGAAGGAGATGGTGTCTGTCTTTGAGCCCTTCAAACAGTCCTTATAATCCTGCCAGGTGGGGTTCCTTTGGGGCTGGACTCTGAAGAGCCTGTGTCTTTGGGTGATAACAAGCATGGGCCCCAAGAAGTGAGGCCTGAAGTAATGGCAGCTAAACTTAGTCACCAGGTTTAAATTATCCTCCGTATATTATTTCTTTGCCCACAAACGTTCTGTCGGGCCTTGTTCAGCACTCTATTCTGGTCCTAATAGTGAGTGAGATGATGGGGGAGGATCTGTGCTCATCTTTAGAGCAGAGGAAAAAGCTCCTCCACCCAAGTCCAGCATTATGGTGAGACATAAACTTTGAGGGACACGATTCTGACCCAATCATCCCTCTAAACTGAGTGTTACTTTTTCTTACTGTTAACATTGAATGATCGGGTGTTACTAAGGGATTTAGCAGGTTTCCCTTCAAATTTTTTACTGACAGAGAGAAGATGGGCCTTACTGGAGAGAGTTTATGTTGGAAAGATGAGGAAAAAAGTTGGATGGTCCTTGACGGTGAAAGGCCTTGAATTAATTAATTAATTCAGCTTATTAAATGCCTCTGAGATGCCACGGGGCACATAGGCAGTGTGGATCTATCAGTGAACAGTAAGTCTAACCCAATGGAGCCAGCAGACATTTTGGCAATGACCTACAATGTAAGAGGCTTCAAAACTAATAGTCGATGTATTCTGTCCTCTTGGAATTTACAGTTAAGGGACAGAAGTACATTCAGAAGAGTTTTGCAATAATACAAGGCATCTGTTTCATTCAGCATATTTATTGATTACCTATTATGAATTAGGCCAAGTATAATGTGCCAGAGAAATGAAAATAAAGAGACATGGCCTTACCCTCGTGGTGCAAACAGTGTTGTAGGTAACACCAAAAAAAAAAGAGTGAGAGAAACAAACAAATGGTAGGTGTTAAGAAAGAAACTAACAAGAGGCTGCTGGAATGACAGTAGAACCTACTTCAGAAATGGTGGTCTGAGGAACTTTCTGCTGAGACAAAAAATACCCATTTGTAGAGTAGTCTTAGCAAAGGCCTTGAGGTAAGAAAATGAGTCCAAAGAAAAGGCTGGAGAGTGGGGCCCAGGTGAAGTGTTGAGTTGAGATGGAACATTAGGCAGGGTTACGTACAGCTTGGGAGGTCATAGTAGTCAATTTAATTTTATAAATGTGCCAAGAGCATGCTAGCCTCTGGGATTAGAGTTTGGGACATTACCTACCGAAATCACTGCTGCCCTCCCCCACCTAACAAAGCAGCCTATGGTTTGAATAGATACAGGGAAGGGAAGAAAAACATGAGGAATGGAAAGGTTTTCATTCCTCCCACACAGCAACCAGAATGTTACTTTCTAAACCAGCGATTTTCAACAGGTGTGCCACAAGAATTTTTAAAACATGCAATACTTGACTAGTCAGGGGCACTGACCTCTTTTCCGACATTGTCAAATAAAAAAATGACAACTACCAACACAACAATAGCTGTCTGGTGTGAATGAATCAAAACTATACCTATTTTGCTGTGGCCAGGTGGCTCACTTGGTTGGAGCATCATACCGTACACCAAAAGTTTGCAGGTTCAATCCCCAATCGAATACAGGAGGCAACCGATCTATGTTTCTCTTACATTGATGTTTCTCTCTCTCTCTCTCTCTCTCCCCTTCTTCTCTTTAAAAAAAAAAAAAAAAAAAAATGAATGAAAACATATCCTTGGGTGAGGATTAAAGAAAAAGAAAAAAGTATACCTATTTTTTGTCAGATCCACAAAAAAGGTATTCTTTGGTGTGCTGTAGAATTTTAGTAATTAGTTTGTGTGCCATGAGATGAAAAAGGTTGAAAATCTATGTTCTAAACACATGACAGCCCTGGCAGGGTAGTTCAATTGGTTAGAGTGCTGTCTGATACAACGAAAGTTGCAGGTTCTAGCTCCGGTCAACCAATGAATCAACCAATGAATGCATAAATAAGTGAACAACAAGTTGATGTTTCTCTCTCTCTCTCAAATCAATACATAAAAAACTTAAATAAAAATAAATAAATAAATACACCTCACAGTATCACTCCCTTGCTTACCAAACATGTCAACTGCTTACCATTGTTGAGGATCAAGTTAACACTGATGTCTAAACACTTTACATGTATTAACTCATTTTATCCTTACAAGAACCCTGTGGTCAGTGCATTATCCGTTTAGTAGTTGAAGACATGGAGGCAGAGAGATGTCAGGTAACTTGCTCAAAATCATACAGTTAGAAAAAAAACAAAAAATCATACAGTTAGGAAGTGTCAACGTAAGAAACATCCAAACCTATAAAGAATTTTTATAAGTTTATTTGAGCCAAATTGATGACATATGGGGGGAGCAAGACCTCAAGTGCTCCGGTGAATAATAGTCTTGCAGCTTCTTTTATGCATTTAAAATTAAGGGGGGAACATAATGAAGATTACATAAAGGTGGGAAAAAGGAAGCCTGGGATTGGATTACAGAATAGTTAACAAGGTTATGTGCTTTCTTGACAGTGATTATGTTTTATTTCAAAGGTGTATTAACCTAGATTCACAGAAACAATGGGTAGGGCTTGCTGAAGGCAAAGACAAACCTTTAACTAAAAGTTATATGCATGCGGCATGACTACCCAACCTGACTTGCCCAGTTAGGGATTTATTTATTTATTTTTATTATTATTATTATTTTTCTTTATTGATTTTAGAGAGAGAGGAAGGGAGAGGGAGAGAGAGAACATCGTCAACCACTGAGCCACACCAGCCGGGCCCAGTTAGGGATTTAGAGTCAGATTACCCTGTGAGGTTACTTTCCATGGAAAAGTGGCAGAAGTGGGAATCAAACCAATAGGTTGGCTCCAGAGCTCCTGTTCTCACCTAACCCCTATACATTAAAGACTAAAATCCAGGTCTGCCGGTGTGGTTCAGTGGATTGAGCATGGTCCCACGGACTGACAGGTCCCAGTTCCACTCCAGGTCAGGACACAAGCAGGGGTTGCAGGCTCCATCCCCAGTGGGGGTGTGCAGGAGGCAGCCGATGATGTCCATGTTTCTATCTCTCCCTTCCTTTCTCTCTAAAAAAAAAAAAAATCATTTAAAACGTATTTTTTTAAAAAAAGACCGCAAGGCTTTGGTCCCAGGTGGTCTCTAGAACACCCACACTGGCGTCTGCAGTTCCCTGTCCCCAGCGTCCGGCCTCCTGCCTGATCTGCCTCCTCCGCCACCAGAGGGCGCCCTGGGCCGGTCTCCCCTTCTCGAATCAGAATGAGGGAAGCTCCGAGCGCGTGAGGGCGTGGTGCCGACTGCAAAACCGCTGCGGTGTCTCTCCTCCCCTGGGCGCAGGGCCGCGGGCGAGGACCTCTCGCTAAAGCCTGCGGCAGCCCGAAGAGGAAACAGAAGTCTCGTCCAAGCTTGAAGCGCTCAGCCCTCTTTTCAACACTTAGTAGGCGCTCACTGCGTCAACGCTGCGGCAGCAGGAGGCAGAGCCCGGGCTTTCGCCCCTCCCATCCCGGGTTTTCGCCCCGCCCATCTAGGCTCACGTGACCGACACCGCTGCCTCGGGGCCGGAAGCGCTCCAGAGCCAGCGCGCGCGTTCTCGCGTTTCTAGGCTCCCGTGAAGTTCCCAAATCCCGGCCCTGCTGCGCCCTCGCGCTCGCGCTCGCGCTCGCTCCCGGGTCCCAATCCCGAGAGTTCCGCGGCGTCTGCGCGCGCGCGCGCTGCTCAGCCAGGTCCCCGCCCCCCGCACGCCGGGCTCCCGGGGCACCACCAACATGTGCTCGTTAGCGTCGGGCGCTACCGGTGGGTATCCCCGGCCCCTCAGCGCCCGGCTCGCCCAGCCCCCAGGCCGCGCCGCCGAGGGGCTGGTGAAAGACCCCCTTCCTCCCCCTGCGTCCCCCGGGACGCGGAGCGCGGGCGGCGGGCCCTCCAGGAGGGTGGGGGAGGTGCGGGGAGGGCCGCCGGAGCGGGGCGCGCTCAGCGCTCACCTGCGGTGGAACCTTCCCCACCCTCTGCGCCGGGCTCGCGCTGGGTCCGACGCGGCTCTGATCGTGATCGTTTGCGTGTGCTAGGCGGCCGGGGCGCTGTGGACGATGAGCGAGACCCGCCAGATCTGTCCGACAGCGGTGACGAGGCCGCCTGGGAGGATGAGGACGAGGCGGAGCTCCCCCACGACAAGCAGCAGACCCCCTGCCTGTTCTGTGACAGGTTCGTCCACCTCGGCGCCTGGCACCAGCCCCTGGGTGCCCGCGCCGCGTGGGTCTCGTGGTCCCGTCCGGAGGCAGAGTGGCCTGCCCGCGAGTCCTCCAGCCTGTGGTTTGGAGCGAGGGCTTGTTGAGAAGGAAGACCCTCAGTGGTCTAGAGGGAGGAGCCACGAGCTGGAAGCCGGGGTGCCTGCCACAGGCCTCAGTTTCCCCGTGTGTAAAGTAATAGGGTTTTGGACCAGATCGGTGGTTCCCAAATCTGGTTGTGCACCTTTGTCACCTGAGACACTTAGAAAAAAATACAGATGCTGAACTCTGCACCACAGTCCTTCTAAGTCAGGATTGGGGTCTAGGCATCTTCTGTTTTTATAAAGACACGATCTCAGGTGATCCTAATGAGGAACAAGTTTCGGAGTCACCAAACAATCTCAGGAGGACCCTTCCAGCTTTACCATTCTATAGTTCTCTGACAAGTAGCTTCTCAAGTGTAACCCTTCATTGAACCACTTAAATAACCTTTCTTAGGTAGGCTCCCCACCTATTGAAGAGGAAGGAATTGATGCCTTTTTACTTAGGTTAAAAGAGACTCCAATATCAATAACTTGTTTAAGGTCACAAAGCTGTGGTTTGTCATATCCAAATCCATGTTCTTTCCACTTAAAATTCTGCCTCTTCATCTCAACAAGAGTTGACTTTGGCTGCTGTCCTGGCAAGTGGGCATGAAAGAGGCCTGGTTGGCAATGGCCAGTGTTACTTTAATAAGCATTTTCCAGTTTCCCTTAAATCTGGGCATGGTGCTGGTTGGTGGTATATTAGCTCCTGTTGCTTCATCATTGTCCTCGAGAGTAGCCTCATTTGGGTAGACATAGAATGTCTGCATATACTCCAGACGTAAAATTTACTGAGCATCAGGATGTGCTTCTTTGTGTTAGGCTGCATAAATACTGCAAAAGTGACCTGTCTTGGTAAACATTTGTTGAAAGCTAACTGCTGCATGTGTGCTAGGTATATAAGAGGTATGCAGCTTCTCTGTTATGTGTATTCCTACTTTGTGTCCTTCAGTTTTGCAGGTCATAATAAAGAGACTTGGTCCTCACAGTGTCTGTAATACAAGTACTTTGGGTACACTACAAGATCACTTTTGAAATACGGCACTTTGGGAATATGCCAGTTGTAAAATTACCTTTTATTTCTTAAAGCAGTTTGAGCTTTTCCAGTTCAAAGCCTCCAATAGCTGAGTTGACACTTAGAGGAGAAAAGAATCATACAAAGAGAATTTTCATATCTTGAGAGAAATAGAACGTATCACAGGGAATTCCCTTTTTTAAAAGCCTTTTGATAAATTCAGTGCTATTAATTGGCAAATAAGTGAACTTTGGCATTTAATGGGTAGTTGGTTTGTTTTAGGTGTAAAATGGAATTAATTCCCTTTAGAAGTTCTGGGTGCCTGACATCAAAAGATACGTTTGTTTTCTCTTAATTGGAAATAAAACTAGAAGCCAGCAGATGGGGGGAGGGGGGTGTACATTTAACATGAAATCGATGCTTAGACTTCTTGGGGACTTTTTCATGAAGTTATTTATTGCTTTATTTTTCAGGTTATTTACATCTGCTGAAGAAACATTTTCACACTGTAAATCTGAGCATCAATTTAATATTGATACCATGGTCCATAAACATGGTGAGTATTATTTAGAATAAGGAAAATTATAGTTGTGAAATTTAAGTTCAAACTTTATGTTTTCCAGACCTTTCCTTTTCTAAACAAGTTCAGTATAGTGAACTATATAGCAACAACCTATCTTTTTTGACAGTGGCTTTTGAGGAAAGATTACATATGTCGTTCTTCTAAGTAAGCTTCACTATATTTAAGCTTATATTTACTTCACAACTAAAAAGGAAAAACCTTAGCATGTGATTACATTTTTATCATATTAGAATTAAGGAGAGCAAGAGAATATTTTGGAATTAGGGAGAACAAGCATAAAGGTGAACTTTGGAAAAGGAGGTGGGACATTATGCAAAAAGACAGCTTACTAAGTCAAAGCATAACACGAGCTTCAAAGCATACAGGGTCAAGTTTTATAAGGAGTTTGGTAAGAGAGTATAGAAAAGGGGTTAATGAAATTAAGGTGGTAAGCAAAATAGATGACGATTCTTTTGAAACTTGCATTTAATCATACCTATTTTACAATTATAGCCTTCCACTTCTTTAAATGGATAGGGAAGACCTGCAGTATTCCACAAAAATTAACTAAGTACAGAATTGGTGTTTTTTTGTTTTGTTTTGTTTTGTTTTTACTAACAACTGGAAAGGACATTAGGTAAACATGTAATATATGTTTATAAATTATAAATTCAAGTGCAACTACTTTTGTAAGGCACGGATGACTTAGTCTCATTGGATTTTTTTATGTTTTTAACATGCATTTTTACACTGAATTGGAATCATACCTTAAATATAACTTTATGTATTTTTTTCACTTATAAGATAGGGGTTTTTGTATGTTATGCATATAAAACATTTATAACAACATTTCTCAGGAGAAATAATAATCTGTTGGATATACTGTTGTTTTCCCTTATTTTAAATGCAGCTTCATTTCTGAAAAGATACGAGAACCAAATAACAAGCCTCATTGTTTTTCAATATACATCATTTAACTTAATGTTAAAGCTAGTATACTCCATATCCTGGCAAAATTATAATTTGGTAGACACCATAAAAATTGAGGATGTAGAAACTTTCGGCTCTAATATCACACTTGGCAAAGTCTGTGACCTAATTTTCTTGATTTGTATTATTCTTAGAAATGAGAATTCTAAAAATTAATTTTCCATATTTTAGAAATGCAAGAAAAACATTTAAAATTTGTCATCTATGATGGCTATTTGTCAAAAAATATTCAGAAGTATCAAAGTTACCGTTTCTAGTTCTTAATAAGAAATTAAAAATATAAGTTGTAGTTTGTAAAACAGAAATATTTTATTGTCTAACCAGAGAAGCCTCTATAAAGCAGATCAATTAAACAAATTCATATTATGTTAAAATAGGTAAATTATCTTTTTCTCCTCCTTTAGGACTTGAATTCTATGGATACATTAAACTAATAAATTTTATTAGACTTAAGGTAAGTTGTTAACTTAATTTACAATTTTGTTTTGAAACTAAAGAAATACCATTACCGCCCTGGCCAGTTTGGCTCAGTGGTTAGAACATCAGCCTGTGAACCAGAGTCTCAGATTTGATTCTGATCAAGGGCACGTACCTTGGTTGCAGTTCGGTCCCCAGCCCTGGTTGGGGTCATGCGGGAGGCAACCAGTCAATGCGTCTCTCTCACATCGATGTTTCTCTCCCTCCCTCCCCACCTCCCTCTCACTCTATCTGAAGATAAATAGAAAAATATCCTCAGGTGAGGATTTAAAAAAAAAAGAAGAAATACCACTACCAGTGGTGACTAAAAAGACTATAAAAACTGTTTTAAATTTGTCAGTCATCATATTGGAATCATGGACATTAGGAAATGCCACAATATACAGTACCAGAATGCATACACACCATGCTTACTTAATAAGTGTCATTTTTAACTGCATTGAAGAGATGAACCACTGTTATATAAAAAAATAAGTCAGAGTCAGATAAAGGGAAATACTGATAGTGTTTCTGTAAAATCAGAAATAATTTCTAGTGTGATTCAAGTACTATAGTTGCTTTCTTTGTTCTGTTTTTCAAATACTTTGTTCTTTTTTCTGTTCTATTCAAATGAGTGTTTACATTGCCACCTCCTCCAGATCCAAACAATATAAAATTGTGCCTTGATTAAGCAATCATCCAATCAGGTTAACAAAATGATAGTTGAACATAGACTAGAGATTTTGTGTAATGTCGACATACTTTCCTTTTTTGTTGAATTTTCCTAGTTTTTGCTGGGGGATTTTGTGATTATATGCAATGAAAAAAAAATGCAATTAATTTTACATCCAGAATCCTACAGTTGAGTATATGAATTCCATATACAATCCAGTGCCTTGGGAAAAAGAAGAGTATTTGAAGCCCGTATTAGAAGATGACCTTTTACTTCAGTTTGGTAAGATGAACATACCCTCTGTGGACTATGTTTCAAATATTATACTCTACTAAAAAAAATAATAATAAGTAAACTGCATTTTATACACTCAAATTTCATTAGTTTTTCCCTACTCTCCCCTTTCTGTTACAAGATCCCATGTACGATACCACAGTACATTTAGTTGTCCATTTATTTCTTTAGATGTAGAAGATCTTTATGAACCAGTGTCAGTCCCATTCTCATTCCCCAATGGACTCAGTGAAAATACCTCTGTTGTTGAAAAATTGAAACATATGGAAGCCAGGGCACTGTCTGCTGAAGCTGCATTAGCTAGAGCTCGTGAGGATCTGCAAAAAATGAGGTAATTTATCAGTCTTATAAAAAATTAATTGTTTAGACCCCTCCAAATAATACAACTAATAGTAAGATAGAATATGGTAAGACATTTCATATACTAGAAAGTACAATGTAGATATTTAAATTTAGTGTATTAAAGATATACAACATTTTTATACATTGTGGACATCATTAATTAACATAAAATTCTGTAGTTTTACCTATTTTCATATACTTCTTTTTAATCTTATGCTAATGGTAATTGTTCTGGGAAATGTCCTCTTAAGTGTTTTTGTTCTTTGATACTGCCTTCCTTTGAATTACCCTGTTTCTAATAGATTTCTCCATTTTATTTTTCCTCTCCTAGGCTTTTAAAATGGTGAGATTAATATTTTTAGGTTTGGGGGAAATATAGGATTAAAATTTTTGTTTTTAAAGAATCAAAATATAATTATGGTGTAGTATTTAATCAGAAAACTAGATACATACCATGTTTTACTCTAGTGAATAAATTAGCATTCTACTGGCTTAGTACTTCTCGGAATTTAATGTGCATTTGAATCACCTGGGGATCTTGTTAAACTACATTCTGATTCAGGAAGTCTGGAGTAGGTCCTGAGATTCTGCATTTCTACCAAGTATACCTCTAGCTTTACCTATTGGATTTATAATTTGGTTGTTGTTGCCTGAGTACCCACTTGATGGTTGGCCAGAATGTTCAGCAGAAAGAATAGTATAGCTGATTGTAAGTTCCCCTTACCTGTTTCTGAGATTTTATGCTGGGTAACCTAGTAAACACCAACTCTACTGGCTGTGTCTTTACACTTCTCCCCTATGCATACCTTATAGAGTCTTCATATATGGTGATCAGAGAGGAAACTAAGTTTTAGAGCTGGAGTGGATGGTGTTGGTGTATGTAAATCTTAACATGGGTCCACTTTGTACCCATATAAGCCTTCGATGAGATACTAGGTTTTTAAGAATGTTAATAGTTGAAATATAGTACTACATTGATTCAGCTACTAAAATAAGATTTTGAAATATCAAGAATAATAAAGTTGAGTAAAGATAATGTGCTTATTTTATTCAGTTAAAAGATATAAATAGCTATAATCTGCAGTTGGCAGTGCTTTTGTGGTTTGCAGAAGGAATGCTTACAAGTGGGTTTGAATACGCCATTGCTTAAGATCCAGCAGGGGGAGCTTTCAGTTGCTTAAGATAGAATGTGATTTAGAAGGCTCATCACACTCAGCTCACTCCCGCCCCCTTCCTCTTCCTCAACCTCTAGCCTTTCCTTTTTCATGGTCCAATAAACCTGTCTCAAGGGTGTATTTCAAATTGATTACAGACAATTTGCTCAGGATTTTGTGATGAACGATGTCAGAACCTGGTCAGCATCTACTACTGCCATTGCAGACCTCCAGGAGGAAGAGGATGGTGTTTATTTCAGCTCATACGGGCATTATGGGATACATGAAGAAATGCTAAAGGTTAGAAAAGAGCACACATGCACCAAATCCATAATAAAGGGAAAATTGAATAAGTCAGGTTCTTAATACATATGCTATAGGAAACTGCTTTCTTTTCTTTTTTTGATAACTGCTTTTTAAATCTCTTTGGTGCTTGATTTCATCTTGGGTTGAAAAGATTGTGGCAGCATCAAAGTCATTTAAATTCTGTTTAAGATTATTATTAATCTTTGTTATGGAATTACTTTTGCTTTAAATAGAACATAGGTTAAAAAACAACAACTGACTATTTTAGTCTTCTCAAGAGCAACTATTAAATAGGAACAAATAAATTACATATTTGTCTTTAAATATACAAAGGAAATTATTAATTTTAGTGTTTTAAATAGCTATACTAATTTTAGTGTGGGCAAATAATTTCTTGGTACAAAGTTTAATTATAAATAATTCTCAATTATTTTGGCATAACTTTTTTACAGTTGAAATCATTGATATGTAGAGGAATTTTATAAATTAGTTAAATTGGAATTTAAGTTTGGCTGATTTTAATTTTTATAACGGTAATGTCCATAACTAGATTTCTAGTTATACCTGGTAGTTATACATTTTATCATGTATTATCTTATATATTGTAAACTAGCAAGATGTAATTTTTTTTAGTGTAGTAAAACTGAAAATATCTAGAGTAAAGCAAATGTTGGAATATAAAAATTATTGAAAATTTTATGTTTATCTCTTTGAATTTTAGAATCCACTACCTTTTCTTGAAACAAACAAACAAACAATTCCTTCCTAAATACTTCCTCAAATGATTGTTTTATCTTATGGAAGCCCCTAGACTATTTTCCCCTGAAACGTACATGTAAAATAACCAGGGGATTTAATAACATCTGTATATTTTGTTCATTCAGTTTTGTAGAATTGAAGAGTGAAGGCTCAATGATTATGACTAATTGTAATTACTTAAGGTTTTTTAAAGCAATGCCATGTCATTTTTTTACAATGACATGTAAGGGTTGTGCTTCTTCTTGTCACTTGGGTAATAGCATAGCATTACAAATAACAGTTATCTTACTATAAGTAATAACTCCAGAGTGAAATTATTTAAAAGAAATTGACTTTATTTTGTTGTTGTTATTGAAATTAATTTTATTGTGTCTAGAATATTTTCCTTGAAGGAGTTAATCTAAGCCTATGTTTGTCATTTTAAATCACCCCATCAGTATAAATGCCACGAACCTTTAATGCTTTTAGTATAGAAATTGTGTTCCATTTTTCAGACAGATAAGGTTGAGACTCCCAGTAGCTAGTCCATGTGAGTGTCTTCAGCACAATCATCAGGGAAATCCACTTTGAGCACTTATTTCCAATACTCTGTCCTGGATACTTGTAGCTATATATCAATAAAAAAAATATATTTTTTTTAAAATTGATTGATGGATTGATTTTTAGAGAAAGAGAGAAATAGTGATTTGTTGTTCTACTCATTTACGAATTCATTGGTTGATTCTTGTATGTGCCTTGACTGGGGATCAAACCTCCAACCTTGATGTATTGGAGTGATGCTCTAACCAACTGAGCTACCTAGCCAGGGCAATAACTATAAGATCTTTACACCTGATTGTATATGTTTAATTCCTTTTGATGTACATATAGATTTAAGTTCCAGCCTGAAGTTTCCAGTGCTATCTTTTCCCTTTTAGAGAATCACTGTAAGAATCCTTATTAATATAATTTTCCATGCCTTGGTTCCCCTTAGCTATTATATAATGTGATTATCTCTCCTTGCATATGACTGTTCATACGAAACACAGATACATTCCATTCAAAAAGAGCTATTTATCCATCTATTTTGCTAAGTTATGTGCTATACTGAATATGAAATGTGCCTTATATCAAGCAATATTTCATCTGTTATCAAAAACAATTGTGAGGATACCTAATCTGTTCAAGATTTTGCTATTATCAGAATCTCACCTGATCTTTATAAATAATGTAAATTGAGAAACCATATTACAGAACTTATTTTTATGCTTAGAATTGGCCTTGCTTTTATAGGAATATTATTTGGATTTTTTTGTTGCTTAGTCTCAGATATTTTAATGACATTATTTTAACATATGTTGGGATTATAATGATAAATAAAGGTAGTTTATGATCTTATTCTCTGGAGTTCAGATGAAGATACTTTTTTGAATTCCAGAGATACAGTTGATAGAGGGATAGATTATATGAACTTTTGAAATCCTTTGTCACTTTGTCTTTCTGAAGACGAGTCGTTGTTGATTAATGTTGTAAATCTGAGATGCATCCATCTCTTTCTTTTTTCCAAGAAAAACGTTGTTCATCCTGGTGAACATTTATCACAAATTATAGTAGTATTAAATACTTTTTTTATTACATTCTCCTTATTGCATTTGCAACTGACTCATGCATTCTATCCACTTTCGTGAGCCTGTACATTTAAAACATACTGTTATTTATATATGTAAACTTTACAGTATGTCACTTTTATGTTGTCTCTGGTCTTCTTATTCTTAAATTTTTTTAAATCTTCACCCAAAGATATATTTATTGATTTTAGAGAGAGGAAGGGAGGGAGAGAGAGAGAAGAAACATCCATGTGAGAGAAAAATGAGCCACCCAACCAGGGCTAAAATTGTTTTTCTTAAATATTCGTAGGAATAATTCCATGACACTTTACCAGTCTTAAATGCCAGTCTTAAATGATAATCTTGCTGTTTAGTATTGGAGCTCTAATTTTATTCTTTTTTTGTGTGTTTCTCTGTTTTAATAGGTTGGTGCAAGAAATAATTTTTAAATTTCTGTTTATTACCTTATTTTGTATTGACGTGTTAGTCTTTTGTTGGAATAAATTTTTAGAAATGGTTATGAGGGTTAGTCTTATATGCTTGCATTTTTGTGTTCAGTGAATTTTTCTTTAAAAATGTAGTTATTAAATTGAAACTGTTCTGTCTAAGGCACTATGTTAGGTATACTTTAGATTTCATTGCACCAGGGTGAGCATATGAACAAAAACAGATGGATATATAGAAAGAGCCTGGATGAAGTATTATAGTTGAACAGGACAGCAGTGCATGAATTTAGGACAGGATGCTAATGATTAAGTTGGAGCAGTGGTGAAGCAATGTAATTGGTGAGATCTTTCCAAGTGATTGGCTTCTTGACTGATGTTCACCCCTTATAGGTCTTATTGTGTCAGCAAAACATCACTGGTTACGGTGTAAGAAAAATATAAAAATGGTAAAATGTATGAAATGATATTTTTTAATTTCTAAAATTAATTAGTTAAAATGTGTAAACTTATTTATACATTAGGTTTTTTGTTTTTGTTTTTAATAATTCTGTAAAACCTTTCAGGGAAAGACTTAATAAACCTGGTTTAAAATTTTGTTTGTAAAGCCATTAGTAATAATTCTATCAGAAAGCATGGAATTAATTATGGAATTCCCCCCCTTTTTAGATCTAGTATTTAAGTAAAACAACTTGTCTTTTAATTTAAGGCTTTCTTTAAATGTTTTTTTTTTAATCCCAATATTGGCATAAAAATGTTTTTTGAGGGGGTGGATCATATAGATTGTATAAATTTTATATTGTATAATTTGGTGTAACTATTTTTTTTTAACCTAGTGTTAAACTCAAAACTAGAATTTCCAGTCTGAGATATTTTTATCATATTTTTATCCTTTTACTCACTTGGCCACAGAGCCCTTTGCTGCCTAACTTAGTGTTCATTATGTGTCTCAATTGAGGTAATTTAAAAGGGAATCAGCTCTGTTTATGAACCAACATAAATGTTAGCATTCAGTGCCTGCCTGGGTCATAGGTCCTGTGAGACTCCAAATGCAGAAATCTCATAATGTGGGCTGCAGGGTCCAAATGATTTATTTTTAAGCTTACAGGCTTTTAAGCATCATTTCCTACTACAGACATTTGTAGAAACAAGACAGGATTATAAATCAGATAGATGCTGACAAATGACTTTCTTAGAAAAACCATACTCAGTTTAAGCTTCATTTTTCATATGTAACTCTAACTTTACATTTACCTATTTTTCTCTCCGATATTTTAACATACCTCTTAATACAGGGAGCCAGACTCTAGATTCCCGGCCCTAATTAAAGGAGCAAAATAGCCTGTTCATCTGTTAGCTTTAACTATCATTTGAAGTCTTATAATGATAATGCATGTCAAGATGAAAATGTGTACATTTTTAAGAACTTAGATTTTATTTGACTTTCAGTGATGTTCTTAAACTTTTGTGTGTGTGGTTGCTATTTCTGTTCTTATTTCTTTTAAGAAAATAAAATAAAGCTTGGTTTTCCAGGCAAAAAGTAGCTATGGAAACTAGCAATGTGTAATAAAATAGCAAATAACTTCCTAAAACTTTTACTTGTTTAGACAATTCTGTAAACACAATGTTTTGTCTCTCCATCATAGGACAAAATACGAACAGAAAGTTACCGAGATTTTATATACCAAAATCCACATATCTTCAAAGACAAGGTGAGTAGCATAGGCCACAGAGTTGTACATTTTATGTGGATCTTGGGCAGTAGAAATCCTCTCTTGGGTCATCACTGTGATTACTAGCAGTTGATTTAATGTACTCTGGCTTTATTTCATGGAAGACTTTTATGATGCTGTTCTGTAGTGCAGAATACTGATAACAGAAATGCTGATTGGCATTGTCTGTCATTCAGTATATTCTTTTTTTAAACTGAAATCATTAATTACTGTGACATAGCTTAGTTAAACTTTGGTTATCCAGATAATGTTGCTTAAACCATATTTTTTATTTACTGTGATTCTTGTGAATTTTAAATGTATCAGATAAGCCCCCATACCAAAGCACGCTTTTCATTAGTATTCCAATTTGTTAGTTAAAAATTAATAATTTTGAGAAGTTAATGGTACGTGGGAACAAATAATGTAAGGTAGGACTTATATTATATGCTTTCTTTTAAGACCTTATTTACTCCTTAATAAGGCACTTTAAATTTACAATTAGTCTTCATACTGCCTCAGATTATTCATAGATGATCTTTCACACTTTGACTGTTTGTGTTTGAAATTTGTGTAATTTGTTTTTCCTCCTTTGTGGCTTTTTAAAATTTTTTTCTTCTTCCTTTCCTCCCTCTCAAGGTTACCTTTAAAAGTTCAAATTTTCTGTTCTTTCCTATTGGAAGTTAGTCCACTAATTTCAAGAATATTATCATCTGCCACTTACATACCTCTGCTTGAGAATTTTCCTCCCACATTTTCCACTTTGAGAACATGTACATGATAACATGTCAGGTTTTTATAATTCCCCTTTCACCTCCATTTTTAATTTTTTAAAATTTATTTATTAATTTTAGAGAGAGAGAAACATCGATTTGTTGTTCTACTTATTTATGCATTCATTGGTTGATTCTTCTTTGTGCCCTGACCAGGGATCAGACCTGCAACCTTGGCGTATAGGGACAACACTCACCCCTTTTTTTAACTTTTGGAAGTGATTTAACTTTTGGAAGTGATGGACATCTATTTATGGCCTAGATTGTAGTGGTGGTTTCATAGGTACATACTTATCTCCAAACCTATAAAGTTGTAAAGCTTTTTGTATCACCTCCTTTTTAAAAAAATACCTGTCTAAGGTTAATTCATAGGCTTTACATCATATTGCACCAGTGACTGACAATCTTTATATTTTGAAAAATCTCTTCCTGGTTTTTAAATCATTTGGAATTTAATGTAGATTGGCTTTTCATTTCCCATCCTGTTTCCTAACAGTATTTCGCTTGTGACTGAGCTGAGTTGCACAGTGAAATTTATGTGGTGCCTTGGGTATCTTTTTGCCAAAGCACTAGCTATCATGAAAGGTTTATGATGGTGTGTGTCTCTTTGTTTTTGCTGATTGCCATTATAGACCAATAGTGATTCATTTTTTAAATCTTAGTTTTATCAGTTCTTTGTACTTACCATCCTTGTATGCTTTTTATATGTATACAGGAGAGACTAGTAATTTTTAAATAGTTTTTGTCTTTACACGCAAGTGCTGGAAAATTTTATTTAATATGTATATCTAAAAAAACCGCTTTGTTTTTAGTGAAGCAGATGTGTTACTGTTAGAAATTTTGCTTTATATTTATAGTTAGATTATGCTCAGCTTTCAATTTTATTTTTTCCTTAATAATGTGAATATAGAAATTAAGCATGCACTGATCTGGGAATCACTAGTCTTGCCCAGCTTCTCAGGAATCAGCTATATAATAATTTTAGACAAGTGCTGAATCTCTTTGAACCTCATCTATAACCCTTTTGGTTCTAAAATTTTATGATTTTTGTTATAATAAAAGCACCATCATTGTCTTTCTTTTCTTAATATTTTTTGGTATGCATAACATAAGAACTTAACTGAAAGTAAGTTAGAGGTTTCTTTTCCAATATGTTCCTCAATAGACTTTGTCTTACACTATGTAAGAAAATACCGAAAAGGTACCAGTATTAATAATCATAGATTAATCATTGAGAAATTAAGTAACTATGAATATTTCTATGTATATAGAGCACATCTTACTGGGTTAATAGACTTTATACACAGTCAATTTCTGCTTCTCGTTTTTATTTGTAATAGTATTGTAGAAATGTTGTATATGTTATGTTGTGCATTTTCAGACAAAATATATGACAATGGAAAACATAGAATGTTTATAATTATTTTGTGTTCTGTTTACTGCTCTTACTGAAGATATTAAATCTGCCAAGTCAGAAAAGGGCTTATTAATAAGTTGGGAGTATATTTCTTTAGTTCTTAGCCTATTTAACTGTTTGATGTGCAATTAGTTTTGCTTGGCATTTATGGTTTCTCAAAAATATACCGTAATGTAAAATATTACAGGTATCAATTTCTAACTCAAAGCATATTCAGGGTATAATTTTCTATCATTAAAATATTAAATAATCTAGAGCTTTTATATTTTTAAATGATTTGGGATGCTTTTCCTTATTATACTATGGGTATAGATTTAGAAAATACACTACAATATATGTAAATAGCATCTGATAATTTAGATTTAGAAAATATACTACCATATAGTTAAATAGCATTTGTCCCATTGTTGCTATACAATATTCCGCTAAGTAGGTAGGGCAAGTATCTATCTCCATTTTACACGTGAGGAAACTTGAAACCAATAGGATAAATGACTTGCCCTAAAACAGGCCATTAAAAATAAACAAACTTAAGGGGTTTTAGTCCTAGTCTAGTGCTCTTTACCCTGTGCCATTACAGTTTAAACACCATTATGTTGAAATAGAATAAGTAATTGGGGTGGCATCCTTTAGTAACATTTTAAATCACACTATTTTTTATATACAGGTTCTATAATTTATGTTCACAAAGTTATAGAACATGTTCATGAAATTATTTAAATATAATTATTTTTAAATGTATGAAATAATGCTTTCCTACGTTTTTATTACCATTATTTTTGTTTGCTTTTATTTCCATTAGGTAGACAGACTTCATTATCACAACACTAGTTTTTGTATCATATTATATAGTGCAAGAAGAGATTTATTTTTCAAAAAACTGCTTATACTGCCCTGGCCAGTTTAGGTCAGCAGTTAGAGTGTTGGCCCAAAGAACAAAGAGTCACGGGTTTGATTCCAGTCAAGGGCACATACCTTGGTTGCAGTTCATTCCCAGCCCCTGTCGGGATAGTGTGGGAGGCAACCAGTCATGTCTCTCTCACATCAATATTTCTCTCTCCCCCTTCCACTCTATCTGAAGGATAAATGGGGGGGGGGGAATATCATCCAGTGAGGATTTAAAAAAAAAGTGCTTATGCCCTAGCTGGTTTGGCTCAGCGGTTGGAGCGTTGGCCTGCGGACCAGAGAGTCCTGGGTTCGGTTCCTGCTAGAGACACGTACCCCCCCAAAAAAAACAAAGTGCTTATACTTAAAAATGTGTTCCTGCCCTGGCTTGTGTGCTCAGTGGTTTGAGTGTCAGCCCATGCACCGGAGGGTCATGGGTTCAGTTCCTGGTCAAGGGCACATACCTGGATTGCAGGCTCAAACCCTGGCCCCTGTCGGACATCTTTGGGAGGCAATCTCGATGTGTCTCTCTCACATCAGTGTTTCTCTCTCTCCCCCACTTCCTCTCTCCCTACCCTGTTCCCCTACCCCCTTCCCTCCCTTTCACTCTCTCTAAAAAAAAAAAATCAATGGGCCCAGCCTGTGTGGCTCAGTGGTTGAGCATCGACCCATGCACCAAGAGGTCACCGGTTTGATTCCCAGTCAGGGCACATGGCCCAGGTTGTGGGCTCTATCACCAGTGGGCATGCAGGAGGCAGCCAGTTGATGTTCTCTCTCATTAGTGTTTCTATCTCTTTCCCTCTCCCTTCCTCTCTCTCTAAAATCAATAAAGAAAAAGAAATTAATGGAAAAAATATCCGCAGGTGAGGATTAACAACAACAAAAAGTGTGTTTCTTCCTCCTTCCCTTCTTCCATCCTTCCCTTCCTGCTGCCTTTCCTTCATTCCTTTCTTAATATTGTTTCAGTTCACAGCTCCTGTGGAGGCCATATGGTTTCTCAGATTTAATTTAACTTTGGGTGACATTTAATTGTGTTATCACCCACTCATAATTAATTTCATTTGTGGTCCATTGAAGAAATTCACAGTAAGGTGCCTTCTTTATGCTTTTGATTATTATCTAAAGTTAAAATTTACTTTTTTCTTTTTAGAAAAAGTGAATCAAATTCCTTTATGATTTTATGAGTGTTTATTCTGTTATGACTTGTACTTCGTTGATTCTATCATGTTTTAGTTCATTTCCTCATTTATCTAATTCTGAGCTAGATATAATAATTAAGATACAATTAAAAATATAATTTAAAATAGGCTTTAGAAGCAGATTGACCTGTGTTCGAATGCTAGCTTTACAAATTACCAGCTATATGATCCTGGACCTGTTACTTTCCCTCTCTGAAGCTCACTTTCCTCATTTGCACAATGAGGATTAAATAAGAATTATATGTGTGTGTGTGTGTGTGATAGTATTACAAAAGCATACAAACTCTAATTGGATTAAAAGATGTGTACTTAGCCTTTTGTACTTAGCTTTCATCACTCAGCAATTTTTCTTAGAGATAATTTTTTTTTTTAATCCTCACCCAAGGATACATTTTATTGATATTTTAGAGAGAAAGGAAAGGAAAGAGAGAAACATCAATCAATTGCCTCCCTTAGGTGCCCCGACCGGGAATCGAACCTGCAATCTTTTGGTGTATGGGACAGTGCTCCAACCAACTGAGCCACCCAACCAAGGCTTAGAGATAATTCTTTATTCACATTCTTTTAGTGGCACATATATCCAATATAAGAATGTTCATAGGTTATTTTAACTTTTCGCATTAGAAACAATGCTGCATATAATAAAATATTTAAAAAAATTTTTTTTTAATCCTCACCTGTGGATAATTTTCCATTTATCTTTAGACAGAGTGGAAGGGAGGGAGGGAGAGAGAGAGAGAGAAACATCGATGCGAGAGAGACACATCAATTGGCTGCCTCCCACACAACTCTGACCAGGGTTAGGGACCGAACCGCAACCGAGGTATGTGCCCTTGTCTGGAATTGAATCAGCAACTCTTCGGTCCATGGGCCGACTCTGCAACCGCTGAGCCAAACCAGCTAGGGCTAAAATCTTTTTATATGTGTTAGACTGCAATAACAAGATACATTTCTAGCAGTGGACTCCCTGGGTCAAAAAGGTTATACCCTGGATGATGTTAGTACTGCCAGCTTGTCTTTTCCTGAACAGTGCCTGAATGTTGATATTCCCAAACATCATTGTCAAAGCACTATGCTATCAAACTTCTAAATTTCACACCAACTTTTTATTTTTAATTTTTTAATTTTGTAAATATCTTATTTTAATGAAGGTCTCTGGTAACTTATCACTTATTATTGTGTTATGTATTTCCATTTTATTATCATTTTATGCCATATAATATTTCAAACTAATGTACTATAACCATACTTTAAACGTATTCTACATATTATAGCATTCTTTTACTGTTGTGTTTAATACATTTTATTTGCAACTTTATTTTTTTATTGATTGATTTTAGAGAGAGAGAGAAACATTGATTTGTTGTTCACTTATTTATGCATTTATTGGTTGCTTCTTGTGTATGCCCTGACCAAGGAGCAAACCTGCAACCTTGGCATATCAGGATGATGCTCTAACCAACTGAGTATCTAGCCAGGGCTTATTTATAACTTTAAAAAATATTTAATTTTGCCTGGCCAATGTGTCTCAGTTGGTTGAGTGTCATCCCATGCACCAGGAGGTCACCCATTTGATTCCTGGTCAGGGCACATGCCTGGGTTTTCAGGCTCGATCCCTAGTAGGGGGCATGCAAGAGGCAGCCGATTGATGTTCCTCTCTCATCAATGTTTCTGTATCTCTCTCCCTCTCCCTTCCTCTATCTGAAATCAATAAAAACATATTTAAAAATATAATGATAATAAATATTTAATTTTGTTTGTAATTATATTGAATGTAATCATGTGCCAATAATTCTAATTACAGAAGCTATGCAGAATATTTTAGTATCTAGTAAGGCTCGTCCACCCTTGCTGCAAAATTATATCTTAAAATTCTTGTTTTCTTGTGTGTAAAGTAGTTAGGTTAAAATGTGCTGACTCACCCAGACAGGCCACATATGCAGGAACAGTCACATTTTCCCTGTGACGCCATCTGGGCCTTATCTTATTTGGAGGTGCAGAGGATAGCTGACACAGAACGGTAGACTTTGGACAACTTTATTTCTTCAAGGGAAATCAGGGTGTTTAGATTTTCACTCTTCTGGTGTCAGTTTTGGTAAATTTATTTTCAAGATATATGGAAAGGACTCCACTTATAATAGCAAACAATGCAGGATATAAAATATATAGGAACAAACTTAACTAGTAAGATACGAGACTTAAGTGAAAAGGATTTTTTTTAAAAAAATTGTAGAACAGCCCTCTCCAGTTGGCCAATCAGTTGGAGAGTCATCCTGTACACCAAAAGGTTGGGGGTTCGATTCCCCATCAGGATACATACCTAGGTTGCGGGTTCAATCCAGTCAGTTGTGTATGGGAGGCAACCAACCAATGCTTCTCTCTCACATCAGTGTTTCTTTCTCCTTTCCTCTTTCTCTAAAAAGCAATAAAAACATATCCTCAGGTGAGGATTAAATAAACAACAACTGAAGAACATAACAGATGATTTAAACAAATTAAGTCTTACTATGTTCTTTGACAGGGAAACTCAGAATAGTCAGTTTTCCCTAAATAAGTTTATAATTTAGCTCAATCCCCATAAACTTTATAAGACTTTTAAAACCTAGACAAGCTGATCCTTTTGTTCTTGTGGGAAGAAAAACACACAAAATTATCCAGAAATACTATGAAAAAAATTTTATAGTGAGGGTGAACCAGCCTTACTAGATACTAAAATATTCTGTAAAGCTTTTGTAATTAGAATAATTACTGGCATATGATTATATAGATTCAAAATAATATATTAATATAGAATAAAAATCCAGAAACAGACCACAATATACACAGAAATTTTAGTGAATGTTAAACATCCTTTTCTCAGTCCATTTGGGTTGCTGTAACAAAAATACCGTAAGCTGAGTGGCTTATAAATAACAGAAATTTACTTCTCACAGTTCTGGAGGCTTGGAGAGTTCAAAGCTATCGCTGATTATTGTGAAGGCCCACTTTGTGGTTCAGAGACATGCTTTATGCTCTGTTCTCACATGATGGAAGAGAGCAAGAATCTCTCTGGAGCCTCATAAATTTACTAGGCCCATTGGTGATGGCTCTGTCCTCATGACTTAATCACCTCCTAAAGACCCCAGCTTCTAATACCGTCACCTTGAGGGTTAGGATTTCAACATAGAAACTTTGTGGTAAGTTCCCACACACAAACATTTAGACCATAACAGCCATATATCATCAAATCAGTGGGGGAAACAGGCTTTTTAATAACATGTTAGGACAACTGTTTAGCCATCTGAACAGAAGTAAATTTGGAACCATACCTCTGTGTATACCATGATAAGAAAACAAACTGTACTAATGAAATCATAAATGTATTAGAAAGAAATGTATGAGGATAAAATAGGAGAGAACATGGGGAAGGCCATTCTAATTATGATCAAAATCCAGAAGTCAGAAAAAGTTAATGAGTTTGACTGTTAGTTAAGAATTTCTGCATAGCAAAAATCACTGTAAGCAGAAGACTTGTATATGCTGGGAAAAAACAGTGCAAGTCATATTGTAGAGGTGTAATCTCCTTGATTTACAAAGAACTCTTATTTGATAAGATTTGGTAAGAAAATTTTGGTTAGAAAATTGATACGAAAAGGACTAGTACCTTAGTGGAACAATGGACAAAGGATATAAGTAGATAGTTCACACAACAAAGAACTACAGATGGCTCTACAACATATGGAATGATGCTAAGCCTCCTGATATTGGAAATGCATGTTAAAACTAGACCAGTATATCATTATTTTGCATTTGCCAGATTGGCAGAAATACAAAAGTTTATTCCATGGACTAGTCTCACCTATGAGGAAATGAGTACCCATTGGTGGTCGGAGTCTTCATGAGTAGAATTGCCCTCTGAGGGGTAATTTGGTTAAGTCTAGCAGGGTTATAAATATGTATATAATGTCTGACAAAATATCTTCACAGTGTTTTGTTTTTACTTCTAGGAATATATTCTATAGATTTACTCATGTGTGAATGGGGTTTGATATGAGGTTATTTACAGCATTGTCATAGTAAAATTTCAAAAACTATCTAAATGCCCCATTAATAGAGAACTGGACCAGTAGATTATGTTACAGCCATAATATGGGATCCTATTCAGCTACATAAAAGATGTTCTATAAAATGGTGTGCAGAGATCTCTATATTCTTAAATTTTTAAAAAAATGTGTGGCACAGTGGGTATAATATGTTTCCATTGTAAAAAGGGGAAGCAAAAGCATTGCATTGTATGTGCATAAAAATTCTCTATTACTTTCACAAATGATTTTATTTTTAAAACTTAAATTCTGAAGTTACTGAATTCTAGATGCCATCTGGTTTTTATTGTACCTGTATTGTTAAAATGAGTTGAATATTTAGTTTTGGAAATGGAAGGGATGTGATGATATTCAAAATCCATGATTCCTTTATAACCATTTTTTAATTATATTGAATTAGGCTATCCTGCTTTTAAAAAGAAAATACTTTCCTATTAAGTCTATGGAAGTTGCTTATTTCATATAAAACATCTCTTAAATTTACATTGTTGTGTCTGAATGCAACAGACTATGGCCAGATACATTGTTATGAATTTAAAACAACCCATTGTAATAATATCCTCAGTTTCCCCGAATAGAATGTATTACTATATTTAATAAAGTTTTTAAATTTAATGATCTATTCCTAGTCAGAAACAGCATAATATATGAATAGAATTTAAAATATTAGACCTTTTCAATAACATGTGTTTGTTTTTTTTATTGCACCAGGTAGTTTTGGATGTTGGTTGTGGAACTGGAATTCTCTCTATGTTTGCTGCTAAAGCTGGGGCAAAGAAGGTTTTTGGAGTTGATCAGTCCGAAATCCTTTACCAGGCAATGGATATCATAAGGTAGATGCATTTTAAGGCTTGATTTAAGATTATTTTTAAGTTTAATGATTAACAGGTTTTCTTGTCTTTAATAGCTGTCTAATGGACTCAAGACATTTGTCTGTCTTTTGGTTAAAATTTATTTCAGAATAATAAGATTTTAAGTTGAACTAGACATGTTTGATCTATGAATAATCTTTTCAAAGTTCTCACTGATGAAAATTATTTTCATATAATTTTCTATCTTTCTAATTATTACTATAAGTATGCTAATTATAATATAAAATCAGAAACCATTGATATACAAGGTAATATCGTTAGAGGACTCTCTACAGAACTAAATATTTATATTAGTAATATTTCCTTCAGCAAACAGCAGTTAGACTAAAGCCTAAAGGTTATCTTTTTTTAGTTTTTACAATTATTAGCCTCCTTCAGATTAAAATAAGTAAATTCCAAAATGGCTACAAAGCAGAGTGGATTTAGTTTATCCCCTGAAACTTAATTTTATTCTCTTAAAAATATCTCCTCTCTTTGAGGAAGTTAGGTAATTGATTTTATGATTGATTTATGTCCTAGTAAAAAGACCTTTATTTGAACTACAGCTTATAGAACTAGATTTCTTTAGCTGTGTACTTAACAAAAACACCTTATATTTGGAACTTAGGAGTAATTTTCAGAATAAATTATTAATATTCCCTGGCCTGTTTGTCTCAGTGGTTAGAGCATTAGTCTGTGGACTGAAGGGTCATGGGTTTGATTCTGGTCAAGGACGAGTACCTGGATTGCAGGTTCGATCCCTGGCCCCAGTCAGAGTCACACAGGAGGCATCCAATCAGTGTGTCTCTCTCATATGAGTGTTTCTCCCTCCCTCCCTTCCTCTCTCCCACTCTCTCTAAAAAGCAATGGAAAAATAACCTCGGGTGAAGATTTAAAAATAGGAGGCCCCTCAGCTACTCTTTCTTTTTCCAGCTTTATTTACACACAGCACTGTATAAGTTTGATGTACAGTGTGTTGCTTTGATACATTTCTGTATTGCAAAATGATTACCACCATAGCATTATATAATACCTCCACTGTGTCACATAAGTACCATTTCTTTTTTGCACTGATAACATTTAAGGTCTACACTCTTAGTAAATTTAAGTATATATAGTATTAGCTGTAATTACCATGCTGTGCCTTAGACCCCCCCAAAAATGGTTCTTAAGTGATCCTCACTGATACTTATATTCTATTATTAAAATTGATTAATATTTATTTTTTCTCAGTAGTATAAAATTTAATATGATTATGTAAAATGTTTAAATTTTTAGATTTTATTGCATAATATGAAAGAATAGATTTGTGGTTAAGAGCACAAGGTTTGAATCAGGCTTGTATTCAAGTTCTCGCTCTACCACTTACCAGTTATTTGAACTTTGATTAAATTGTATCTAACCTTTTTGAAACCTTAGTTGTTTCACTGTCAAAATGAAAATAATAATGACTACTCGTCTGCTTATGAGTAAGGTAAATAAGTTGTGAATAAAATATACATACAAATTTTTGGCATATTCCCTGGCACGTAGTAGGTATTCAAAAGTTAGCTACTATTACTGTTAATTCACAAGTACCAAATTAATGTTAATGAAAAAAAGCGCATTGATTTTGCTTAGATTTTTTTATAGATGTAGGTTTGTCGTTATGATTTTCATATTGGAGAATATGCATATATATTGCCTATATATATGCAGTTCTGTAATCAAGTACAGTTTTTCCTAGTTCTTACAGTACTGTTAAGTACATCATCATTTCTGGTGTTCCATATAGAGCATCCTCACTTGCTTGTGCATGCCATCCAAACAAATATGATATCCCAAAGAAGAGATTGTTTTAGATTATCAAAAATTTGTTGATAGTAAGATTATGGTTAGAATTTCTGTTAGAAGTTCTCATCATATGAAAGGCCATGTCCATTTATGTGTTAATTTGTCATTTTTTATTTCTACAAGGCAATACTAAATGTGCTGTCATTTTAATCCCTTTTTGGAAGAAAAGGAAAAGAATAGTGATAACACTCATTTTATTTTATGTTGTATTGTTTCATTGTATTTCACAGAAGTAACTCTCATTATTTGTAGGGGAGCCAAGATTAAATCCCAGGCAGCCTGACTCCACAGTCCATCCTTACAATCAGTTGGTTGCTTTCAATAGTTTGCTTTTACTTAGAACCTATAGATTTTGAAAATCAGGCCTTTTTGTTTTAGATAAGTCAACATTGTACTGTTTCTTCAGCAATTTTCTCTTTTGCTTTTTATGTTGTGAAAAGATAGCTATTTCCATAGTGTTCATAAGCATCTCTTCTTTGTCTTCCATTTAAAAATTTGAAATTTACACTGTAGAGTGAACTAACCTCTATTATTCTGTTTGTGAATGTATCCATAAAAGAATATGCAGGAAACAGTTTATTTATTTATTTATTGGAAGCAGTTTATTATTAATATCCCCATGATATACTGGCCCAGAATTCTACCATTTTAGGAGGTAGCATAGCAAACTTCTCTCAGCATCTGGAATCACATGACTTGACTCCTAATTTTTGTTTTTTGACTTACTAGCTTTGTAATAATGGGCAAATCACTTAACTTCTTTAAGCCCTGGTTCATTTATAAAATAAGGTTCATGGTAGTTATCTTCTAAGATTATTATAAGGATGAATCCATTAATGTTGCTTTGCATGTAACTGCTTACTAAATGTTATCAGTAATTATATTAATTGATAGTACTGGTGATATGTTTTTCTTGGCACCAGTGCCTCAAATAATACTTTGTATTTGGTTGGTTATGTTTCTAAAATGATTATTTATTACAGCTATCCTACCAAAATATGATAGCTCTCTTTTCTGTATTCTTTCTGTTTCACAGTCCCTATTCTCTTACACTGTAAAACTTTAAACTTTAGCCAGTTTTATTCTGTACTCACTCTCCTCCCTTGAAATCTGCTCTCAACTTTTCTCATAGTTGTCTATTATTGCATATTGGAGCTTTCTAGAACTATCAGTCAATGAAAACAGCTCTTTCGATTAGCAGGCCGTGAGTTGTCTTTAGCTCTTCTGAAACTTCTTTCTCTGTCAGAAATCTGTAAACAGCAGAATTTCTATAAAACTCCATAAGCTTACATCTATAAACATACTTTAAATCCTAAAAGGTGGATACTTTTTAAATGCACATTTCATTATTCTTTTGAATGTATTCCATTTGCAATCCTTGAATTGTGTTCAAAACTATAAAATAATTTTTATCTCTTTTCTCTATTTAAAAAAGAGATCTAACAGTCTCTAAAGAAATGAGTTTAGAATGGAGTAAGTTTGGGTTTTACTATAAACTGATATATAGGGCTTATATGTATAATACATATTACACAAATAAAAATAGAAGGACAGACTTGTAGTTCTGAGGTTGTGGACATGTATAAAGTAGAATATAGATTTTCAAAGGTGTTATATTAGCAGGGCCAAATAGAACTCAATGTGATACATAGAAGGAATGAGAAATTGTTTCTTATTCTTGCTGTCATAGTTGGAACTCTGCAGTGAAAGATCATTTTAGAAACATAAACTTACCTAAGGATAGCAAAGCTGTTCAGTCATCAGGCAATTGTACACTTTCACGCTCAGGAAGCAGAGGTAGCTTCTGGTAATATTTTCATTATTACTCTGGTGGTTTCTCATTTGGCTCAGTCATGGAATAGCTCATTATTCAGACTTTTGAATGTTATTGCAGAAGAGTTTTCATAAAAAGGTTGATCCATCATATCGCTACAATGCAATACTTTCAATCTCAGTATGACATTAAAGATGCTATCTTTTATATTGCCTGTGTCTAGAATACTGTTAGAAATGAAACATTAAGAAAAGCTTAGAGAATATTTTGATCTGTTGTTATGTTTCTGTAAGTGTCCGTCTCTAGTTTCTAGGTTAGGAGTTTTATCTTCTTAATCTTTTCATCCCTAACACCTAGCAAATTGACGTGCTAGGTGGTGAGTAAAGGTTTTTGAGAAGAATAAAGTAACTTACCATAATGATTTAAAAAGTAGTGATTATAGCCCTGGCCGGTTTGGCTCAGCGGTTAGAGCGTCAGCCTTCAGACCAGAGAGTCCCAGGTTCGGTTCCTGCTGGGGGCACGTGCCTCGGTTGCAGGACCCCGGCCCTGGTTGGGGTCGTGTGGGTGGCAGCCACTCGATGTGTCTCTCTCACGTCGATGTTTCTCTCTCTGTCTTCCTCCCTCTCTCCCTCCTGCTCTGTCTGAAGTTGAATGCAAAGAATGTCCTCGGGTGAGGATAAAAAAAAGTAGTGATTATATATATATACATACATATATATACACACATACATACACACACACATATCATATATATATGTACATATACATAAAAAATTTGGAACAAGATTACAAAATGCATCAGGATAAATTCTTGAAGTAAAGGATATTCCTTTATATTTTGTTTCTAAATTTAATAGAAATAAATAGAATAGTGAGTTAAAGCTGAAGAGAATTTTGAAGCACTGAGGAGGCTAAAATGATAAAAAATATTTTACTACTCAAAAGCCACAGAATTATTATGAAGATTATCAAGACACTTTTCTAGGAAACTAAATTCATTTCTTTTCCCACCCTACCAACCCCTGTCCACTCTGTGGCTCTGTCTTGGGGGGTCCCATGACTACCCAACTACTTCAGTGGTTCACCTAGAATAACTCAAATGATTCAGTATAAAGTTGTATTCTTTATAAGATTTATTACAGCAAAGGATATGGTCCAGGAGTAGCAAGAAAAAGATACCCATCGGTAAAGGAGTCATGCATGTGCAGGCTCCCAGGTAATCCCTCTTTCTCTGTAAGAATGACACCAGATGTACTTCTCTCTCTTCAGAGATACATGTGAGATGTCTGTACCCAAGGAATTGGCTTGAGTCTTAAAGAGTTCACAGTTCTCAAAGAGCTGGTCACATAGGCAGCACATACCCGCTTTGTGACCATGTCCGACACCAGGTGTACATCAGGAATCTTCATGTTTACTTCAGATATGCTTTCATCCTGGTTTATCTGGGTCCACAGCTTCAGATATATAGAATAGCATCATTGCCCAATAACTATATAAATGCCTTAATTCACCTTCTTATATTTCTTACCTGATTTAATGCATCTGCATGTAACTGGCCCAGTTATTTGTTCTTTGTCTTTGCCTCCTGTAGATCTCTGTCATTCATTCTCTGTAGTGCAGCCAAATTGATTTCCCTACCCAGTTCTCCTCCCTTTTAAATAAAAAAAAGAAAACAGGGCGGTGGGGAGTGGGGATGTTTTTGTGTTAGGAAGACATAGAGAGGATAAAGAAGAACTAAAAATTACCTATGATCTGGTATGAGATAGGTAAGTGTTGGTTTTTCTAACAAAATTTTCACTCAGAAAAATTGATAATTTCATTGCCTATTGGATTAGTTAAGAGATTTACTTAAAATAGCTTTTTTATTGCAAAGTCATATTTCTGTAGATTAAAGCTATGGTAGTTTTTGAGCAGGTCTTTCCAGACATAGAATTTATTTAGAGTGCTTTTATGCTAAAGTAAGGTTTAGTGAGTAACCGCTTGAGAACGGTAAGTAAAATCTATAGTTTTTTTCAGGAATGAGGTATCAGATGGTGATTAAGGTGAACATTCTCATGAAAGAGATTATTTATGTGAATGATATCTGTGTTGAGCTGTATTAATACAGAATTACTGGGAATTGTGGCCTTTGTCATTTTTTTTCTGTGTGTTCCCTGAAATCTTAATCTTTCTTGCTATATTTATATTTGAGCAAGTAATTACTGATGCAAATAGGGTTATGACTTGTAGGAGACAATAAACAGCCTGAGCAGATGGCATCTTACAGAACACATCTTGTTTCAGCATAAGTATTTTGAAGATATTTTTAGGCAGTGGGAATATTTAGCTCTTTTAAGAAGCTTGCTTTTGTTTTCTTTGAAGTGTTTGTAAGCAATTATAGCAATTTCATCAGGAAGAATTATATTAAATATCCCTTGGTAAAACTCAAATATGATATAAGCATCCTTTTTAGAACTTTTTTTGTGAAATAAACATGCTTACTAAAAAGTGTATGAAACGTAAAAATATGTTATAACTAACAAAAACTAGAACATTACCAGCACTTTAGAATCCCACCCAACTCTATTTCCCCTTTCTCAGTGAGATACTATCCCTGCCTGATTAACTACCATCCTGACTTTCATGGTGATCCCTTCCTTTTAACCACTTAGATGGGCATTCATTTAAGATCATTTGGTTTACTCAGTTTTGATCTTCTAGTAAATGAAATGATATATTATGCATCCTTTTTGTCTAGCTTGTTTTGCTCAACGTTATTTTTCATGTTCATGTGTGTGTAGTTGTAGTTTATTCATGTTTGTTTTTGTATACAATGCCACTGATGAATATATCACAATTTATCTTCTCTGTTCTTGATGGACATTTTGTGTTCTCCAGTTTAAGGCTATTATTCCTTACTTTATTAGGAATTTTTTGTACATGTGCCCTGGTGCATATACATGTGGGGCATATACTTATACAAAGAGTTACAGGCCTTATAGTATACATACCTTCAAATTTCCTAGATAGTGCCAGACTAGTTCTCAAAGTGGTTATACCAATTTATGCTTCCACCAATATGTGACAGTTCTGGTTGGTATTATCTACCTTTTAAAACATTTTTTTCCCAATTGGTTGTGTAGCAGTATCTTACTGCAGTTTAAATTTGGATTTCTGTGATTGTTATTGAGACTGAGTATCTTTTCATGTAATTACTGGCCACTTGTATTCCCTTTTCTGTGAAATATCTGTTTACATCTTTTGCTCAGGTTTCTGTTGAGTTGGTTCTTTTTCTTATTTATTTGTAGGCAATCTTTATATTTTTAAAGATTTTAGTTTATAGCTTTTATGTAATATAAAAGTCTTCTCTCATTCCCACTTGCCTTTTCACTGTCTTTGATACACTGAAGATCTCAATTTTCATGTAACAACATTCTTGTTTATGGTTGCTGCTGTTTGTGAGTTGAGTATAGAGATATTCTATATTCTCTTGTAAATGCTTTATAGTTGTATATTTTACATTTTGGTCTGTAATCTACTGGGCATTGCTATTTGTCTATGGTAAGAAGTAGTGGTCTAGTTTTATTGTTGTTGTTATTATTATTTGTAATCTGTTCAAATGATCTAGCTGTCCCAGTCTCACTTACTGCACAGACCGTTCTTTCCTCTCTACCTTGCATTGTCATCTTTGTCAAGAATGGACCATCCATGTATAAAGCTGGTATAGTCTTTATACCAAAACTCGACTGAGACAATAGAACAGAAAATAACTGGTCACTCTCTTATGAACATATATGTAGAAATCATACTCAAAATATTAGAAAAATAATTGAGCAGTATAGGTAAGGTTTATCCCAGGAGTACAAGGTTGGTTAAATATGTTAAAATCAACCAGAAAAATCTATTCAGATCACTTCAGTCAATTCAGAAAAAAAGTGTAAAATATCTACACACACACACACACACACACACAAACCGTACAGGCTACATCTTGAAGAAGCATTGAAAGCATTCACTTCAAGTTCACAAACACAACAGGGATTCTTGCCATCACCTCTTCTAGTCAACACTGTTAAGGTTATCCTAGAAGGCACAGCAGTGCAATAAAAAGAAAGGTGTAAGAATTGGGAATTAAGAAACAAACTATTCTTGTTTACTAATGATATGTTATGAATATAGACCTGAGAAATAAACTATAAATAAGTTATTACAATGATAAAAGTGTCAAGGTGCTGAGTACATAATATACAAAAATCAATTGTATTTCTATAAAGGACACGAAACACTTTGACAGTGAAAAATTAAAATATATCAAAGTGTGTTGTTAATATTTCTAACCTCCTCCCACATAGTGCAAGGACATTAAGTCACTTTTAATGGAAAATTCACCAGTGGATTGAATGTCCCTAAGTAAAGGCTGTGCATGAATCATGGGTCTGCAGTTTTAACTTCTACTCCAGTCTATCTTCTGACCTTGGTCAGTATCTCATTTTCTGCTATAATTTCTACAAAGAATAAGCCTGTGAAGACCCTAATGACTAACAGGGTTTGAACTATCCTCTATAAAGTTCTTTAATAATTCCTTAGAAGACACTTCATCTAATTCCTCTTTTTCAGACCATTTCTTTCAAAAGCCATCTAAACTACCTCCTCTCAATGATTGGTTTTGTTTCCTCCCTGTCTTTTCTCTTGTTGATGCCCCCTTTCTTTTATATGTCAAAAACATCATGCAGTTTCATTCTTGGTAATTGAATAAAAAAATCAGATACTCCCTCCTGAATATTCTCTTGGTTTCTCAATAACAGGGTTACACAAAATGCTCAAGAATGAAGAGCCCTGATTTCCACATCTATCATCATCTCTATCAGTACCATTAAATTACATTGTTATAAAGTCAGTCCAAGGTCATTTGCATTCATTGCATGCCTATTGCTTCAGAGTACTGTTCTGTGTATGGGTTGGGGAGAGGACAGAGCAATTACCCTGCTTGGGGTAGGTATACTGCAGCCCAGGTTTTACTCAGCTATAGCAGTTTAGTTGTCATACCACCTGGAAGCATCTAATCACAGCAATTTAGGGATCTCTCACATCACCCCAAGTAATTCTTTCTACTCAGTTGTGTGTAAAAGAAGTAATGCATCCTCCTCCTGATTGTTTTTTACCCATGCCAATATTGATTTATTAGGCTTTTCTGGTTTCTTCCTATAAAATGTGCTATTTCACCCTGGCCGGTTTGACTCTGGTTGGAGCGTCGGCCCACACACAGAAGGGTAATGGTTTCGATTCCCAGTCAAGGGCATGTACCTGGGTTGCCGGTTCGATCCCTGGCCCCAGTCAAGGCACACACGGTAGGCAATCAATCAATGTATCTCTCTCACATTGATGTTTCTCTCTCTCTCCCTCTCCCTCGTTCTCCCTCCCTCCCTCCCTCCCTCCCTTCCAGTCTCTCAAAAATCAATGGAAAAAATATCCTTGGGTGAAGATGAACAAAAACAAAAGTTATGTCCTATCTCTCTCACAAAATACTCTCAGCACTCAGGTATCCTCTGACCTTGTTCTCCATCTATCTGTATTGTCTTTGGGGTGACCCATAGCCTTAAGTTTATTACTTTCTAAGTGAATAGTTTATCTTCCCAGAGAGCCTTATAAGCATAAGAAGGCCTTCCAGTGAGAGGAAAAACTATTCTTAAGTCTTTTCTGTTGCCACTTCTCCTCTCTGAAAGGACTGGCATTTAGCAGAAACACTAGTAACAGCCAGAGAATGGAATTTTTCATCATCTTTCTGTCTACCTCCTGCTCCCTACCAAGCCAGTAGTCACCTTCTCTGACTTTAAGTTTTGCCATCTTATACCTAGGATGTGTAAGCATCTAACCAAAGATTAGGTCGCATATTTTTTTAGTCCCCTCCTTTTTTGGGCCAAAACATGCCTTAGCCTTTGTGATTCATGGATCTGTATGAGCCTTCCTCATAGCACCACTCTGAGCTAACATATTTTCAAATCAGTCTCCACAGAAACCTGATCACCCAGAATTACCCAGTATTAAGTTCCATGAATAATTTCAAAGTTACAGGCAATTAAGAGACTCAGAAGTAGAGAGCAATCTGGTATATACAGAGGGGCTCCTTACTATATGAATTAATAACCCTTGCACCTTACTTAGAGACCTTGTCTACTCTGGGCCAGAGAGCACATGTCTAATGTAGGGGAAGAAAGGGCAAAGCAGTTGCCTTTAACATCCCAGACTTCTCCCTGATTTGTCTGTACCTCAATAACCCTTGCACCTTACTTAGAGACCTTGTCTACTCTGGGCCAGAGAGCACATGTCTAATGTAGGGGAAGAAAGGGCAAAGCAGTTGCCTTTAACATCCCAGACTTCTCCCTGATTTGTCTGTACCTCTTAATTGCCCATATTTTTTAAATTATTTGTAAAGCCTGACACTGGGTATAATCTGTGTTTTGTGTGAGTCATGTTTGATAATCTGGTCCTTTGTATCCCCTCACCCACATATATATCCATTCTCTTTTATTCCTTCCCATTTCCCTGATCATTCAGGGTAATTTTCCTTCTTCCTGAACCAATTCTTTAACAGTTCCTTTATTGTGCATTTATAGTTGTAGCCAGACAAAATGGTGTTTGTTGGTTCTAAAATATATTTTGACTTGATTCTTGGAGGTATTTGTCTGTGCATATAGAATTCTTGGTTGGCAGTGATACTGCTCTAGTATAGGAATCAGTAAACTCAGCCATGGACTAAGCTATCTGTTTTTGTAAATGAAGTTGGGACATAACGGTACCCTTTGTTTACATATTATCTACTGCTGCTTTCATACAACAATAGCAATTTAATAGTTGTAACAGAAACCATATGACCTACAAGTCTAAAATATTTATTATATGGCAATTGAAGAAAAAGTTTGCCCACCCCTGCTCTAGTTTATTGATAGTATTCTTCCACTGTCTTCTGGCTTCCATTGTTGCTGTCAAGAAGTTGCCCATCAGAATAATTGTTATTTCATTGAAAGTAATCTGCTTTTGTGAAGATTCTCTCTTCATTTTTGATTTTCTGAAGTTATACTATAAAGCCTGATTTTTTTTAAAAATGGTCTTTTTGAGATTTATTGGATTTCTTTTGTCTGTGGCTTAATGCTTTTTATCAGTTTTAGAATAGTCTCATCCTTTACCAACAATATTTTTTCTGTCCTTTTTATTTCTTCTCTTTCTCTGTGACCCCATTTAATTCTGTATTATATCTTCTCACTATATTCTTTGTCTTAGCTATGCTTCTGCAGCATTCTAAAGCAAGGCTTGGCAAACCCATCCTGTAAATGGACAGTAAATAGTAATAGTAACATAGTAAATATTTTGAGCTTTGTGGGACACCTGTGGTCTCTGTTACTTCTGCTGTTGATACTTCTTTTTTCTTCTTTCTTAACAACCTGTGGGCTGTACAAAACTGGGCCATAGGCTACCAGGCCATAATTTTCCAGTCCCTGGTCTAAAGACCCATTAAAAAAGACAGAGATTATTGGACTGGATAAAAAATAAGACCCAGCTATTTTCTGTCTTTACAAAAATCCAGTTTAAATATAAAGTAACAGCCCTGTCCAGTTTTGCTCAGTGGTTAGAGCATTGGACCACAGACCAAAGTGTCACTGGTTCGATTCCTGGTCTAGGGCATCAGGTTTGATTCCTGGCCCTGTGCAGGAGGCAGCCAATCGATGTGTCTCTCTCACATCGATGTTTCTCTCCCTCCCTCCCTCCTTTCCATTCTATCTAAAACTCAATGAAAAAATATCTTTGGGTGAGGGTTAACAAAAACAACAACAATAATAATAATAAAATAAAATAAAACATGCTTTTGTTGACTAGTCTACCTGTCTGTCTCCACTCCTCCCTTAAAAAAAAAAAAAAAAAAAAGACCTAGTAACTTTATTGACATGTGTTCTTGATAAAATATGAATTTCTTTTCAGGATGTAGATTTTTGTTAAGCCTCACCTGAGGATATGTTTTTATTGATTTTGAGAGAGAGAGGAAGGGGGGAGAGAGAGAGAGGGAGAGGGAGAGAGAGAGAGAAACAGAAACATTGATGTGAGAGAAACATTAATTTGTTGCCTCCTGTATAAACCACAACCTAGGTATGTGCCCTGACCAGGAATCAAACCCACAGCCTTTTGGTGTATGGGACATCGCTCCAACCAACTACCTGGCAGGCCAGGGCTCAGGATAAAGTTTTGAATATTGGTTCAGTGTATTGCAATATTAACTAAATAATCATGGGCACTCATGAAGTAACCCAAAAGTAATTATATGCCCAGGAAATAAATGAACTGTGAATATACTTTCAGTTCCACAAAATAATTTGAACAATTGTCAAGAAACTATGTAATTTGACTAGTTTTCAGAATCTGTTTAATATACTAATTTAATTCATTATGATAATTTTCAGACTAAATAAACTTGAAGATACTATCATACTAATTAAAGGAAAGATTGAAGAAGTTCATCTACCTGTAGAAAAAGTGGATGTTATTATATCCGAGTGGATGGTAAGTATTTGTAAAAAAGAGTACTTTTATTGGTTTAACACAAACAATGAATAAGGTAGTATTTTTTTCTGCATTTAATTATATTTGATAAATGGAAGAATGGTGGCATTATTTTAAAAACAGCTATAATTTTTCTGTGATACTTGATTCTGAAATAGCACTTATTTACTAGCCATTCATAATCTTTTAAAAAATATATATATATATTTTACTTTCAAAGTCATAGTAAATAATTACTGTATTATTTTTCTACTTTCTAAATTTTAGAGAACTACATATGTTTGCCTAAAAGCCTCTCAAGACTAGTAAGGCCATATTAGGACTGTTTTGTCAAAATTAACATGATGTTGCTTTTATTGCTATAAAAGATAGGACATATTGAATGGCATTATTAAAATAATGAAATTAAGGTACACTATATAGCTTTATAATTTACGTTTGAAATCATAAGTCAAAACAATATTTATTTTTAAATGTATGTAAAGTTAATGGTATTTGACAACTGATTTGACTTATTGATATGGCAATTCACTGAAGACAAGGTAGATAGTATTTCTAGATAAATAAATTTTTAACCATTTGGAAAGTTTTAAGCTTTTTAAAAAAAACTATTTGATACATATATTTTCATTAACTGAATTTATTTTAAAAATGGAAAATAATCTTTTACTTTATAATTATAAATTTTGAATAAACACAATAATAATTCTATCCAAATAGCTGGGATTTCAGGGAGATTTTGAAATGTTCAGATTTAATGTAGTGTTAAATTCCAATCTGGAGCCAGTGACAGTCATCGTTGTTGCTCTTTTGTACATGAAACACTGTGTTGATTTTTTAATTCTAAGGTTGGCTTTTAACATTTCTTAATCACATTGTCATTATTCTTCTCATACCTAAGAATTGGTATCAGCACTCTGATTCCCTTTATGAACTGAGTGAGGAGGTATGAATTTAGTTGTATGTAATTAAAAAATCTAACACTCCCTCCCGGCTCAGTGGATTGAACATCGTCCCATGGACTGAGAGGTCCCAGTTCGATTCTCTGTCAGGCCACATGCCTGGGTTGTGGGCTTGATCCCCAGTGGGGGGTGTGCAGGAGGCAGTTGATCAGTGTTTCTCTTTCACATCCATGTTTCTATGTCTCCCTTGCTCTCTAAAAAAAAATTAATAAAAACATAGTAAAATACAACATCCCTTTGAGGACTACAGAAAAGTGCTTTGGAGAAAGCACATTTGAGGCATTTACTTGGCAACCATTTAAAATAGTTGATACTAAATGTTGGCTGGCATGATCTTTATTTCTCTAGCAACTATTTTTCTTGGAAAATGCCTTTTTAAAATTACTTCAATTAGCCCCGGCCAGTTTGACACAGTGGTTAGACTGTTGGCCCACAGACTGAAAGATTGCAGGTTTGATTCCCGGTCAGGGGCACCGGTCAGGGGCATGTACCTGGGTTGCAGGTTTGATCCCCAGCCCCAGTCAGGATTGTGCGGGAGGCAACCAATCAGTGTGTCTCTCTCACATTGATGATTCTCTCTCTCTCTCTCTGTCTCTCTCTCTGTCTCTCTCTCTCTCTCTCTCTGTCTCTCTCTGTCTCTCTCTCTTCCTCTCTCCCTTGTCCCCTCCCTCCGTCCCTCTCTCTTCCTTCCACTCTATCTAATAAAACCAATGGAAAAATATCTTTGGGTGAGGATTAACAAAACAAAACAAAAATTACTCCAATTACACTATAGTAAGAAAACTAAAAGACAGACTTGACTAAACTTTCATTCATCTGAGTTGAATATTTTTACATAACTGATTATAACTAGTTCAATAATTCTTAATCTGCCTAGCAGAATTATACTTCTGGATATTGATGTTCTAGTAATTTTTGTTTTAGAATCTGAAAGATGATCTAAAATTATTAATATGCAATTGAAATGTTAGAAACAATTGGTGTAATAAAAAAGTAGCAGGATTGAGTGAATTTATAATATTGTCACATTTGTGATGTGAACTTCATTGAAAAATGTGCTAGTCTTGGGCTTCTTAGCCCTCAGATCCATTTTATACCCTTCTGCTTTTTTCTTGGCTGAAGGAGGGCTCACTCTGCAGGCCACTTTTCCTAGGTTCCAGTGACAGCCAACTTCCACTGTGTTTGGGGAACCCAGTGGGAGATTTAAGGGAGGAGAAGCCAGGGCATTTCTTCAGTTGTCTTTCTCCGTGGTGTTGCTGGCAGAAGCTATTTCTTTTGTGGCTCCAGTTCCCACTTGTATAGGCCTGTCATAATTCCAGCATCCACTGTGTGGCCCTGGCTCTTGTAGCAGTACCTCTTCCTTTTGTCTCTCAAGCCTAAGGGTGTTAGTTACTTCCTGGTGTTGCTAATGCCCAGTTGTCTCACTCCTCCCGATGACTTCTCACATCCTTTACCCTTTGTGTAACTAGCTTCCTGCGTTAATTTTTCTCTCTCCATAGCCTATGGTTTCTTTCTCCTAGTTAGACTCTAATTAACATAAAGGATACCTTTCATTTTGGAGGATTGTTCAGGTATGATCTCTGCCTTTATCAATAAGGCTTTGTAACACAAGCAATACTGAGTCACTGGAACCTGTAATGAAAGGAGCCAGTTGTTTGGAACCAAGGTGCTTTCAGAAGCCCTTTACTAAGGGAAACAAATCAGTGTGTCCAGGAAATGATAACTAAGAACTTTCCTTTGACCTCTTCACAAAGGTATAACTTAACAATTTGCATTGCCTTACTGTCTGCCTTTCCTTTTAAGCATCAGTGGAGTTAAGTCTAGCAGCTTGTGTTAAATGTATTAAGTGGGGCATTAGACACTGTAATACATGGCATTTATTCTAAGGCAACAAACTCTGGATGATCTTGTTTCTGTAATGAAATTTGCATTTAAGCTTTTAACTGGGCTTGAGCTAAAAGTTTGAAGTCATATTTATGGCGTGGCTATGTCATTTATAGTATCTGCTAAGTCCTGTAGGTCCCCTCCTAACTTTGGAACTTCCACTGAGATTTATAAGCCGAGAAGCTGAAAAATTCCAATTATATAATTAAACAAGGAGCAGGTATGTTTTCTAAAATATATCCAGTGATTTTCAGACATTTCTGCTTTGGCTGAAACAATGAGCCTGCCATAGGCCACATTTGAAACTAGTGGATGCTGAAATGTTCTTGTTACTTTTAGTTTGGTCTGGTGGTGGAGCCAGGCATTTTTCAGCCAACTACCATGAGGATAGGTGGCCTTTCCTGATCTGTTTTCTTGCCTTAAATGATATAATAAGGATTATATAAGTAGTTTAGTAAGTTAGATGAGCCGAATTAATTTTAGAGTTGAGAAAAGTATAGTGGATTAATTAACAACACAGATTTTCTGTTGTATAGGTACATTTTTGCATTTCTTCTCTTTGACAAGAAATATGCTTCTGACCCGAATTTAAGGATTTTTTTAAAACATATTTTTCTTTTATATATATTACTCTGAAAATGTTAAGCTAAGTAAAATTGTACATGTTTAGTATGTATTGTTTTATTTACTTAAAATATTTTCTGAAATAATCTCATGTTGTGTCCAGTGGTTCAAGATAAGGAAATATAAGGCATACTTCTTCCCAACTCTGTATACCTCCTGCCATTTTTGCCTTGCATTTCTCATTCCTTTGTTGTTCCATTAGAGAAAAAGACATCTTTTCACTACAACTTTTCTTATATTAAAAAAATCAGTAACAAAAATTTAAAAATCAAACAAATTACATAAAATTAACTGTAAAATGTTCCTTTGATGACAAAGATGACTGTTGTTTTAATGTCTTTATATTTTTGTTTTGTTTTTTTATCCTTACCCGAGGACATTTTTTTTTGCATTTATCTTCAGATTGAGTGGGAGGGAGAAAGGGAGGAAGAGAGAGAGAGAAACATCGACGTGAAAGAGACACATCGAGTGGTTGCCACCCACACGACCCCAACCAGGGCCGGGGACAAACCACAACCAAGGTACGTGCCCCTAGCAGGAACCAAACCCGGGACTCTGGTCCGCGGGCCGACGCTCTAACTGCTGAGCCAAACTGGCCAGGGCTTTATTTATATTTTTATAGTCATATTTATATTAGTATTTTGGGGACAGAAATAGTTTTACCCTTAATGGAAGGTACTGGATTAGTGTGAGCAAAATAATATGTTAGCAAATTACCTTATTTCTCTTAATGTGTTTTACCTTCCCAATCTGGCAAACTCCTGGTGGTTTTATAAGACTTAACTCATACATCACCTCCCCTAGTTTAAGAACTAAGAGTCCTAACATTTAATATGCTTAAAGCTCATTTTGGCATTCTCTTTGGTGATATTTCTGTTCATTTCTTTTGTTTATTCTATTTGTGATTTTTATCTTTTTATTATTTTTCTGAGTTTCTTATTTATTCTTGTTACAGATCTGTTATTAGGGCTCTTCTCTGTTTCTTCCTGTTTCTGGGCACATAATAGAATTTAACTCTGTTACCTTTGAAGCTTAGCCTTCTGACTTGCCTGCCTCCCTGGACAATGATAATAAGCAACGCCTCTTCTAAACCTGTAATACCGGAAATAACTCTTTCTTTCTTTCTTTGTTTTAAGTGATAATTTGGGTTTTGTTTGTTAATGTGGGATAACCTAACTTGTCTTGACAGATACATAATTCTTTATCAGTTGTTTGTCGTTTCAATATTTTTTGGTGCGATTTGATGAATAGACATTCACAATTTTTAGTGTACCAAATTTATCAAATTCCCTTTATGGTTTGAGTTTTCATATCTTGTTTAATGAGTCTTTCAATAATTGCCATTATATATTTATTAGACTTCTCCATCTTCCTTGCCTCTTAACCTCCTTCTAATGTTTCTAATGTTTTGGCTTTCTGGGCTACACTCTAGATAAATTTTTTCAGTTCAGTCTACCAATTTACTAATTCTTTCTGAAGTTATTTCTAATAATTTGTTAAATTCATCCATTGAGTTTTTTTTATTTCAATTTTTTTTTTTTTTTTTACTTTTAGGAGTTCTCTTTGGTTCTTTTAAAACTTTGCTCACTTGTTATTACTATCTTCAAGCTTCTTTTCATTTCATGAATCATAACATACTTATTTTATATTTTGTGTTTTTGATTGCAGTATCTGACATTTTTTCAAGGCTGCTTTTGCTAACTATTGTTTCTATTGCCCCTCATTCATGGTGCTTTGTTCTTGTGTATTTGAGTGTTTAGTACTGTTTGATGTTATGCTATACACTTTCTAAGGAAATTATCTGTGGAAAATTCTTTGATGCCTGGGTTTTATCTCAGATGATTTGTACTTATTTTTGCCATGTACCTGCGATAATTTTACAGTAAATGCAGAACCAAAGCATTTATTTTTAATATTATAAAAACACTTGACTAAAATATAGAATGAATGTTTCATTGAGCCTTATGCACCCATCATCTAACTTAACAATTATCAGCATTTCACCATTTTTGTTTTATCTGTCTCTGCACTATTACACTTTTTTGTTATCTCTAACCGATAAGGACTTTTAAAAATATATGTTCATTATGCTGTTATGAAGTCTAACAAAATTATCAGTGTAGCCACAAGTCTATGTTACATGAAAAATTCCTTACTATTTCCCTGATTGTTTCATGTAGAGGGTAGAGAGGAAGCCTATGTTTGACCACTCAGTACCAAAGTTCTAAACTGAGTGGGCTGAGAAGAGGAAAGTTGGCAACATATAAAATTTTAAATTCACATTTACTCTGTAGATACATTTGGTTGTCTCTGCTTTGTTATTTGGGACAATTTTCTCATATTCCTCACCTTGACTGAACCATGGGTTTTGTCGCCTGTTTTCCAATCTTCACTCACTAGGTTTAGCAAATGCTCTCAAGGTAAAAGCCAGCTTACTGATGCATCTAAAAAGATGTTCTTTTCTTCTTCTAGCATATTTGTTGTACTTAGAGGATCATTAGCTCCTAAAATGCATTGTTGCTGGAAGTGGAATGAGATAGTGTTCTTTAAATTCTGAATCATACTGTTAATAGTATTCATCTTTCCTATAACCTCAAAAATCTATAATTTATAAGCATTGTAGCATCACTGTTATATATGAATACCTTAACATAATTTTCTTAAATAAAAGTGCTAGCTAATAATTTAATTGTATTTTTAAGAGTAGAATATCCAGTAATAATTAATGATTTTTTTCAACCACTGTGGGGGTTAGGAACGTTGTTTTAGAAAAACACATTCATTCTGTACCCTCGTCCTTGGAAACTGATTCTGTGAGTCAGGAGTAAGGAAGGCCCACATGTGCATTTGGAAAGATCTTGAGATGATTTACTTGGACAGTTTGCTCAATTTGGGGTAAAGGGACAATTTAACTGTCAGTCTTTTGTTGATTAAGTGAGAGTGCCATCTAGTGGAGGAAAGACTTTTAAAGTAATAAAAAGTTTTTCAAACCCTTAATTAGCTCTTGTTCTGTGTTATGTTCTCCACAAGTCCATGCCACTGAAAAGTGAGAACTGTGTGTTGTAAGGGATAAGAAGAGGAAAAGGAAATAGTCACAGGACAATAGCAAGCACATAACAGGTGCCTAATAAGTGATAGTTATTACCATTATTCTCATTCTTTTTGCACTGAAGGTGGTGTTCAAGTGAAATAATAATGAAGTAGGGGCTGCTCTGACAAATATTTGTGATATACCTATAAAATGTATTATTGTTTTTGACTATGTAATAACACATAGAAGTTAACAAATTTTATCCCAACCTTGTCTTTACCCTACCACTCAGGACCTACCCTGAATCTGCCAACAAAATCTGTTACTACCAGTTTCTAGTCTGTCCTTCCTGAAATATTTTAATCTATTATAAACATTTATATGTCTTCCCATCCCCTTGACACACTCATTCATTTAACAAATATTGTGTGGCTGCTACATGCTGGGCACTGTTCTAGGTAGGATAAAGCAGCGGACAAAATGGATTACAAAACCCACCCTTATATTTAGTGTAGTTAAGCATATTCTACACATTTTTCTATACCTTGCTTTCTCCATCACTGTTAAACCTATAAATTTCCTTTTATGACTGCTGTAGCTGCATCCCACAATTCATTTATTCAATTCAAAATAGTACCTAGTGATTTTTACTTTGATCCACAAATTATTCAGAACATGTTGTTTGATTTCTGGTGTTTGGAAATATTTTAGATATCTTTCTGTTATTGATTTTTAGTTTGATTTGGTTGATATCAGAGGCCATACTATGTATATTATCATTTCATTAAATTTGTTCAGACTTGTTTTATGGCTCAGCCTATAGTGTCTTGTTGAATATTCCACATTCATTTAGGATGAATGTGTATTCTGCTAATCTTGGGTAAAATGTTACATAATTGTCAGTTGGGTCAAGCTGGTTGATAGTATCATTTAGTCTTTTAAATATTTATTAAGTCTGCTTGTTTTGTTAAGTACTAAAAGAATAATAATGCACTTTCTACCTGTAGTTCAGGAATTGTTTGTTTCCCTTTTCAGTTCTGTTGGTTTTTGCTTCAGATGTTTTATGTGGCTTTTAGGTATATATACATTGGGATTGTTATGTATTCTTGATAAAGTTTGGCCTCTTTATTATTCTGAATTATTGTGGTTTTTTTTCCCAGATAATATTTTTGGTCTTTTAGTCTACTTTATCATTTTTCTCATTAATTGTGTACTAGAATTGTGTACTATTCTAAGCATTTATAAACAGATATGAATGTGTGCTCTATAACTAGTAATATGAATCTTCGTTTTAATAACCTCTTTTATGTAATTACTTTTAAAACTCTCATGTAACTTCATTATCATATTTGTGATAAATAAAATGCTTAGCATCAGCACATTTTAAGATGAAAGTGCCAAGTTATAGACTGGGGAAATCAATGAAAAAACTTTGCAATTCAGGTATTCACTATCTAGGACTATTATAAATATAACAGTGAAATAAATAGAGGTTACTTTATTCTATAAAATCTTCTGAGCTCAGATACATCCTATAAAATCTTAAGTTTTTTACATTTTTAGCAAATAACACTGTAGATGGGAGAAAATGCTTATGTAATTACTTTTGGATATCTGTGGAGCAGCGGTTCTCCATGGAGGGAGAGTGTCCAACTTTGCCCCACCCTCCTACCCCCCAGAGTTATTTGGGCAGTCAGAAATGTCTGGAAACATTTTAGGTTACAATGGGGGAAGGAGGGGATAGTGACAGGAGGAGAGTACTGCTAGCCTCTAGTAGGTAAAGCCCAGGATGCTGCTAAACATCTTACAATGGACAGAACAGCCCCCACAATAAAGTATTATATGGCCCAAAATGTCAGTATTGCCAGGGTTGAGAACCTCTGCTTTAGAGATCTCATTTCTATGCATTGCTAATAACTCAGCCTCCAGTTTAGATGATATTTTTTTTTTTTTTTTTTTTATCCTCACCCGAGGACATTTTTTTTTTCTTTTTTTGTTCAGATAGAGTGGGAGGGAGAGAGAGGAAGAGAGAGAGAGAGAAACATCGATGTGAAAGTGACACACTGAGTGGCTGCCACCCGCACGACCAACCAGGGCCGGGGACAAACTGCAACCGAAGTACATGCCCTTAGCGGGAACCGAACCCGGGTCTCTCTGGACCGCAGGCCGATGCTCTAACCGCTGAGCCAAACTGGCCAGGGCAGTTTAGATGATATTATAAAGGCCACCTGGGCATCAAAGATTTTCCTTAAAAGGTGAAATCATGACAGTATATTTTGTCACATGGACATGCAATAGAAGCTTCCTTAACCACCCGTGTTTACTTCACCAAGTTGATATTCTGTATTAGTTTGTATAACACCTGTTCGATTCCGATGACTACCTGAACATATACCTTCAGTGTGCTGCTCCTGTCTGTTGGGTTATATTTTTACCAAGAGCTTATTGCATTGTTTACCTGCTTATTTATGTAAAATTAGTTAATATTAACTTAAATATCGAACAGGATTGCAAAAAAATGTTGAATAAAGTAGTCCATAAAACAAATTGTGAAAGACTAGGAGTGGGAGGGTGAGAATTATAAAATTCAGGGACTCTCCACTTGGTAAATGCCCTTAGATTCTTTTTCTGTTATTTTATTTTATTTTACTTTTTAATTTAATTTATTGGGGTGACATTGGTTAATAAGTCTTTTTATATTTGAAAATAACCCGAACTGGAAGTTATTTATAATTCATTATGAGTGGGGTTTATGCAAGGAAGATGGTGAAGATTCCAATCAGTGGATCCATCCTCAAAGAGTAATGGTAAATAAATTTATATTTATATGTTTTTACTTAAGTTATATTGTTTTCCATTAACAATGACTAGTAGTCCTAATTACATTAGATAAAATTCTGTATACAGTAAAACTTGTAGAATTTAGAGTAGTCTTGGAAAAAATGTTATCAAATATTGATTATATTTCAGAAACGTACTGAGAATTAGGGATTAGATTTTGTAGGCTTGTTTATTAGTTGGAAGTGATTTTTTATTTTTATCTTTAAATAAATCCAGATTATTGACCATTTGTTACTAGACTTTCTACAGATTAACTCTTCATTTTACCTGTGCTTCTTCCTTACCTCAGTCTTTTAAAAGGTTAATTCCACCTAAAGGTGTATCATTAATTTTGTTATTTGAACTGAGAAAAAAAATAGACAACAGAAGAACCTTATTCTGAAGATATCACAAGTTCTATCATTCATTTATTTCAAGAAAATATGAACTGACAAATAAGGTTCTCATTTTAATGAATAATGTTAACATTCTAGTTCCAGATTTAACTATGTTCCTTTTTTAGTAATTAATTTTTAAAGTGTAAATGCAAATTTTAATTTTAAAAAGTAAATGTCAATTTGGAAAGAAGAGTGCTCCATGAGCATCATGGGAGAAAATACCGAGTATAACTCTCTTCCAGATGGCACCCCTACAGGTGAAGCAGCAGCCTGTGAAATTACAGTCTTGAGCAGGGCAGTTGGAGCAAAGCCTTCTGATATCAGTAATGAATGGCTTGGTTCAGAACCAAGGACAATTCCCAGGAAATTAAAGGCTATACTATCACGGAGGGAGACTATAGTAAAATGAAGTTTAGCAAAGTGGGAAATTGAGAGAAAGGACAATAACCATTAGCAATACATATATGAATTTTTTCATCTGTTAATATTTTTAACTAGGCATATTAATTTATCTCACAAGCATCATATATTCTACATATATTCTGGTACGTCAGTTGACTTTTCTAAACTGATCATTTTCACAGTAGATGGTAGCTAGTAGTCTCCAACTAAGCTATCAATCTGAAATACTATGAATCATATACCTATTGTAAATTCTAATCTTGTTTAATATGCTGTATGGGAAATTTTTTATTTCAGAACATTTGCATACTTAATTATAACTGTAGTATAACATAATACACATACTAGATCTTATTTTCAATCAAGTAAATGAGTTTAAGAAACAACATTAGAATGATGATTCAGGCCCTACTGGTGTGGCTCAGTGGTTGAGCATACCAAGAGGTCGCCGGTTCGATTCCTGGTCAGGGCACATGCCCAGGTTGTGGGCCAAATACCCGGGGGGGGGGGGGGGGGCATGCAGGAAGCGGTAAATTGATGTTCTCTCTCATCAATATTTCTCTTTCTCCCTTTCCCTTCCTTTCTCTCTAAAATCAATAAAGAAAAAAAAATGATTCAGAACTTTACCTGTGTTGTTAGACCAAGGTTCACATCTTGGCGTATTCAACTGTTTCTATGAATATGAGTTGTTTTTAAGTCCTCTTATTTTAAGTTATTATTTAACATTTCTAAGCCTTATTCTCTTATCAGTTAAATGGAAATAGCAATAATATGCTTTAGGGAAGAATTAAATAAGATAATTAATATAAAGACACTTAACACAGTGAACTAACAATTATCACCACTATTATTATTTGAAAGCAAAATAGCTTTCTAAAGGAAAGTATTGGTATTAATTGTATACCGGTGAAGAGTGAAAAAAATAAAAAATCAGAAAAGACACAAGAAGAAAGACTTGCTATGGCCTTCTGCTTCTCTCTAGTTTAGTCTAGTTCTACCACCTAGTTGCTGACCCCCATATAGTGACTTCTGCCAAATTAAAGAGTCCTGTGATATGGTCTGTTTAACTCTGTGCAAGGCACTATGCTGAATGGTTTACATGTATCAGGGAAAGCATGTGATCATTTGCTTTCAGAAATTCTCTGACCTAATTATGTAGGCTGACTAAAAAATGAGAAGCAAAGACATGGAATTTATGAGAGGGTATTTTTGCTGCCAGGGATGATTATCTTCTTTCTCTTGTTTGTTTGCAATCTATCTCACTATTGAGTTTCGCTTAGCAGCAGTGGGAATTGAATCTTAAGGTCACTGTTTTGTAAGAGATGCTAAAAATGGTCCAGTATTATTTTTCCAGCAATATGACTTAAAATAAGTCGCTTAACCTCTCTAAGTACTGATTTCTTTAATGTGAAAATTAGGTTGTTTTAATAGAACCTTAGAAACTATCTCTAATATTGTTCTACTTATCAGGATTCTAGTCTTAGCTAAGGTAATCATTAAGGGGTAAGTGGGAAAATGTTTATTGGTATTCATTTTAAATGAAAGCAGACATATGGGTAAGTTTTAAGTATAAATACTGAAGTTCAGAGTATTAAGTAAAATTTATTTATTTTCGCCCGGGGGTGGGGGTGGGGAATCTCTGTGATTATCTTTTAAGAAGAATCTTTTATTTTATTTTATTTTATTTATTTTTCTTTATATCCTCACCCGAGGACATTTTTTCATTTTTTGTTCAGATAGAGTGGGAGGGAGAGAGAGGAAGAGAGAGAGAAAGAGAAACATCGATGTGAAAGGGACACATCGAGTGGCTGCCACCCACACGACCAACCAGGGCCAGGGACAAACTGCAACCGAGGTACATGCCCTTAGTGGGAACCGAACCCAGGTCTCTCTGGACCGCAGGCCAACGCTCCAACCGCTGAGCCAAACCGGCCAGGGCGAAGAATCTTTTATTTTATTTTATTAATTTATTTATTTTTGTTACAGATGTTTCTCCCTTTTCTCCCCTAGACACCCTCCTCCCGATCCTGCCCCCCCCCCCACAACATTGTTGTCTATGTCCATTGGTTACACATACATGCATATAAGTTCTTTAGTTTATCTCTTCCCTCCCCCTTCCCCCCCTCCTCTGAGGTTTGTCAGTCTGAACCATACTCCTTTCTATGTCTCTGGGTCTATTTTGTTCATCAACTTATTTTGTTCATTATATTCCACAAATAAGTGAGATCATGTGGTATTTATCTTTCTCTGATTGGCTTATTTTGCTTAGCATAATACTCTCCGGGTCCTTCCATGTCATCTCAAAGGATAAGAGATCTTTCTTTCTTACAGCTGCATAGTATTCCATTGTGTATATGTACCACAGCTTTTTTATCCACTCATCTATTGATGGACACTTGGGCTGTTTCCAGATCTTAGCAATTGTAAATAGTGCTACTATGAACATAGGGGTACATATATTCTTTCTGATTGGTGTTTCAGGCTTCTTAGGATATATTTGTAAAAGTAGGATCACTGGGTTAAATGGCAGTTCAATTTTTAATTTTTTGAGTAAATACCATATTGTTGTCCATAGTGGCTGCACCAGTCTGCATTCCCACCAGCAGTGTACTAGAGTCCCCTTTTCTCCACACCCTCATGAACACTTGTTGTTTGAGGATTTGTTGATGGCAGCCATTCTGGCAGGTGTGCATTTTTTCATAAGTCTCTTGGCCGTTTGTATGACCTGTTTGGAGAGGTGTCTATTTAGGTCCTCTGCCCATTTTTTTTCCCCCCCAAAATTATTATTATATTTTATTTTTAAAACCTCACAAGCTCTAATTTACCATAAATCTCATCTACTAAGCAAATAAAAATAGAATAATTTAATCAAAACCATTAACTATGCTATTAATAACTGCTATTAATTTACTGGAAACTACACATCTTTAAATTCTTTTGTGGCGAGTGGGTTAAAGACCGTGTGGTCTCTTCAGCTCTGCCTTCGATCTTAGACAGTCCGTTTATATTTCTATCTTCCAAATATAACGTGGCTAGATGATGAAGGTGTGTTTTGAGGTACCTGATGATGTATCAGAACGTAGGTTATCAGCCGGCATTGGCGAGGGCATGGTGAGGGCGTGGCGAGGAGGGCAGCCCTGTGCAGTCCTCGGTATGTACGTTGGTGCAGCCACTGTGGAAAGCAGTGTGGAGGCCTTGGAATCTGCTTAAAGCAATCTCCCCACTTCTCCACCCCCAAACTCTAGGCAACCACCATGCTACCCTTCATTCTGTGAGTTAGCCCCCTTCACTTTTTAGATTCCACATGTCAGTGAGATGATATCATATAGCACTTGTCTCTTGTCTGACCTGTCACTTAGCACAATGCCCTCCAGGTCCATCCATGTTGTTGCAAATGGCAGGGTTTCCTTCTGTGTGTGTGTGTGTGTGTGTGTGGTTGAAGAATACTCCATTGGGTGTGTATGTATCTCTACCTCTACCTATATCTATCTATATCTATATCTATATCTATCTCTCTTTCTCTCTCGATATATGTATATATGTATATACATCACATCTGTATCCATGCATCTGCTGAGGGACACCTATGTTCTTTCCATGTCTTGGCTATTGTGATTAATGCTGCAATGAACATGGGAGAGCAGATAGGACTTTGACATCGTGATCTTATTTTCTTTGGATATACACCAGGAAGTGGGATTGCTGGATCACAGGTAGTTTTATTTCTAATGTGTTGAGGAATCTCCATTCCATTTTCCATAATGGCTGCACCAGAATAGTTTTGAGTAAGAAGAGCAGAGATGGGGCCATCACACTCCTTGAATTCAAACTACACAGCTAAGTTACACTAATTGAAACAGTATGGTATTGCCCTAAAAACTGACACATAGATCAACAGAACAGACTATCTGTATCTGTTATCTATTACCTGTGCATCTAGCTGTCTAGCTGTTTATATCCATCCATCCATCTAAAGAAACTGAGGCATGTTAACTTACCCAAGGACACATAGAAAAGGAGGCTCATCTGGGGTTAAATCCAGGAGTCCACCTTCTCAACCACTATTGGTATTGACCATAATACCAATTTAAGAAATGGTGTAATTTAATCTCTGATGAATGGCCAATAACTTTATTTTAAAAGCAATAAAGGAGAGTATTGCTAAAAGGAGGTACTTTCACCTATTGATCAAAGACTTTTTTGGTTTGTAGTACATGAAAGTAAGATGGCATTTGAGCATATTAAAGCAAAATACTTAGATTTAGCTAATTTGAAAGAGTAATACTAGAAACAGTTATGACAATGCTAAATCAGTAACAGCTTTTATACCCACTTCCAAAAAAATATTTGAATATAATGAATACTTAATTTGCACTAAAATGTGAATTTATTTTCTTTTAATGTTTTAATGTTCAGCACTCTTGCAAATAGGGACCATTTTTTCTTTAAACTATTAACATGTTAACCAGCTGATCTTTTTCCCATAGGGCAAATAGATGCCTCCTCTTTTAATAATTCCTTGGCATAAATTATAATTTAATCAGTAGATGAATGCTTATTTATTAGCATTTGTGTGTATAGATCTGCATGAGTATGGCAGATTAATAAAGATTTCTTATTTGAATTCCAAAAGTCTTTTGTGCTTTGAATACGCAGATGATATTAAAGGGGAACTGACTTGTAAGAGTTAGACATATTACTGAAGTACTCTATCTAGAAAAAGACTTTCCATCAAATCCTTAATTTTCCTAATGTAAACACATTGATAAAAGAGCTTTGTTGCAAAATCTTTCTTTTGTAGTCAGTTATTTTCTTTTCAATGAATTAGTGTGTTGGGGTAAGTGCCAAAATAGAGTTGCTAGCGGCAATTTAATTAGCTTCCTTCATAAGTGATTCAAGCATGAGAGCTGTGTTTTCTGTAATTTAAATTTGCTGTTAATCTCTTGGGAAGATTATCCATTCGGATTTGCAGGTTTTTCTTGTTCTAGGGAAACCTTAAACATTTTTGTTTGTTTTTTGTGGTTAAAGGCAGTTGTATGTATCCTGTCAAACAGGTATATGTGCACAAATAAATGAGAACAGTTTTGATTTAGAATGATAACATTAGGGTAAATTTCATATTGGTCCACCCTAAGCAATAGGTATATTATATGCTAAACTCTGCGCTGAGCACTTAACTTCCCCTGCTGTTCAGAGCTATTGGTGGATGGTCCCCTAGAAGAAGAAAGACTGACTGAAACTGGCATTAATCTCAATCATGATTGCTTTGTCATTTATTTAATAAACTGTGTATTATACTGTTAGAATGCACTGTGTTTGTGATACCACTTTTCATTTGTGCCTTGATTATCCTTTGTTGGTAGAGGATTCTTTATTCTCTAAAATCTGCAGTACAGTGGAGCAGTGTTTCATGAACTGTGTTTCAAACAAGACTAGTTGTGCAAGGTGTTGATAGATGTTAAATAGAAAAAAAAGTGTCTAGGCAAAGAATGGGTAATACTTGGTTTAAATATGTTCAACAGTCCTCTTTACCATCATACTTTTCAGAACTATTAATGTGCTAATGTGCATTATAAATCTCTAAGAGGAGGTCTTTCTCAAGACTCTTTGATTAAAGATTCCCTCACCCCCATCCCCCTGCTTTTTTTTAACCAAAGAGAAAGTCACTGGGCAGGAAACAGTTTGGGAAATGGTGTTCTAGACCAGGGTATCTCAACTGTAGCCCTGTAGCCATCTGGGGCCAGACAGTTCTTTGTTGTGGGGGCTGTTCTGTTCATTGTAGAATGTTTATCAGGATCCTTGGCTCTCCCTCCTAGATGCCAGTAGCATCCCTCCACTCTCCCCCCAGTTGTGACAGTCAAAATGTGTCCAGACATTGCCAAATGTCCCCCAGGAGGCAAAATCTACGTGAGAACCACTCCTCTGGATTAATTTTACAATATTCTAGAGTTATAGGTTTTGTTAATAATTTCCATCTGAAATTTTTTTTTGAATGAGGAAGAACCAATAGTCTAGAAAGTGGAAGCATAGGTAAAAAAGGTTCAGTACATTCTACTGTAATAAATTTTCTGGATTCACCTGATACTTGGCCTGATTTTCTAATAATTGTTATTGTGGAGAACTTACTGCAAAAAATAATTTCAAACTTAGCAGAATATTTTGACATAGACAGAAAATATATTTTTTATTAAAAGAGTAGCCAGATAATTAAATTTGTCTGCATGTGAAGATATTGCACGTTTCCAAAATCCATTTTTTCTGTTTTCTGCAGGGCTATTTTCTTCTTTTTGAATCTATGTTAGATTCTGTTCTTTATGCAAAGAACAAATACTTGGCAAAAGGAGGATCGGGTGAGTATAAAATTCTAGTTTTAATAACCTATTTTAGTGTGGCAGAACCAAATGAACCTTTGGGTTTCAAATAAACTGTCCATGACTGAGAAAGTTCCCAATACAGATGAAAGATGTTTCCATTAGATGAAGCTTTAAAACATTCGTTTAGTATACTGTTGATAGTAGAACATTTTATAAGATACGCCGAATTCAAAGTTAATGGTATTCTCAGGAACACTTTTTGTAAAAACATTTAGGACTAGATTTGGAAGCTCTTTGATATGCAAATCAAAATGTAACAAAATTTTTTATTTTTGATCCTTATGACATTTAATTTTCTTTTTTCCAAAAGAATATTTCATGCTAGGTTGGAGATTGTTCACATTAGTGGCAAATTTTCCATGACTTCACTAAATACATAAACCTGGTTTTTGTGTGATTTAATGAGAACATTTAAATAGTGACTGGTTTCTACTAAGCTGTTAAAACACAACATACCCAATCAGTATTTTTAAATGGATCCCAATAAATTTGGAAGGCTTTCTTTTTATGTCCCTGGCAAACTTTTAATCATGTTAACTCTGCATACTCAGAGTGAGAACGTGTTTTTACAGTTATATACAAACAAAATATTCTTTTTCAGAGCAGGGACTGTTTTACTCATCTTTGACTCTTTGATTAGCTCCATAGCTCCTGCAACACTGATAGAGCATCATATATGTTTATTGAATTGAATCATTAAAACTGAATTGAGCCCTGGCCGGTGTGGCTCAGTGGTTAGAGTGTTGACCCTAGCACAAAAGGGTTGCAGGTTCGCTTACTGTTCAAGAGCACGTACCTGGGTTGCAGGTTTGATTCCCTATCCCAGTCAGGGTGCGTGCAGGAGGCAACTAATCGATATCTCTCTCTCACATCTATGTTTCTCCCTCCCTCCCTTTTACTCTCTCTCTAAAAATCAAAAGAAAAAATAACCTCGGGTGAGAATGAACAAAAACAAAACAAAAAACCTGGATTGAATAGCATCAGTCTCCATTCATTCACCTCTTTCTGCGCTTTCCCTTTCTCAAAGCTTCGGGATCAACAAATGGTATCCATGGTCAGAGAACAATTGTTAAAAGTGTTATATAAAAATGGATGACAGGGAGATGCTTGGAACTAGTGAGTAAAGCATTGGGCCATACTTATGCCTCCTGCCAATCTATGGCCTATGAAATTACTTTGGTAGTTATGGTATAATAGAAATAAATAAGGCCAAAACATAAAACACAGAAAAATCTCCAGTACAGTAGAGTTCTTTTTATAATAGCATTTAAATGGATTGCCTTTCATGTTCAAAATGCTCTTGTTTTATCACTGTATTAAGATATGTTCCTGATCTCTGACATGAACCTGGCTAGAATTTTTAGATATATTTTACCCTGCAGTTATTGGCTATATCTTTCTATAAATGTGGTGGCATTTTTTTAAAATGAGGACTACACTTAATAACTAAAAATTAATATTATCTACCATTTGTTGATTGTCTATACAAGCTATCAAATAATAAACTCTACCTTTACTTATGTTATTACATGTAATTCTCACAACAGCCCTTTGAGATTTTAGAAACAAAGGTGGCCTGGATGACACATAGTAAGTGGTCAGGCCTTGTTTTTGTTTTTTGTTTTTTGAATCTCAGATCTGCTGGATCTTTCTTTTCACTATTCCTTATTGTTTCCCTACTAAAAGTGTATTTTATTGAATCTGATTTTTGCCTTAAGTTGTTCTAGAGAAGTTTCAAAGAACTGTTTCCATACCTCCCTCGGTGATATTCATTGATCTTACTGAAGGAGTGACAGCAACTTAATACATTTAAATTGAATTTTTTTATTTATTTATTTTTTATTGTTGAAAGTATTACACATGTCCCCCTTTTTTCCCCATCGACCCCCCTCCCTAAATTGAATTCTTGATGAAATTCATTAAGAACTTAGAGCATGTGAATAATGAGGTTATAGTTGAAATAGTGGCAGAGCTATTTCCCAGCATTAAAGGGATAAGTGGAGGCTCATAAGTCTAGTTCTTTCCATATTTTTATATAGCTAATATTAGCACTAAGATAATCTGGAGGTATATTGAAGAGAGGTCAGCGTTTAAGTGCCTAAGCAGTGCTTTTGAATGTTATTTGTTAACACAATCCAGAGACAAGAAGGAAAAGTCAGAAATTAGTAACATGAAGTGGTTTAGCCTAGTTTGTATATTTGAATATGCCTTGATGAATATCACCAATCATCTAGATGCTCATTCTGCTATTGCAAAGTTTTCTTTTATGTTTTGCTAAAGGAAAGTTTTACTAAGCAATTAGTGTAAATCTTTTAGAAATAATGATTGGATTATGAGAAGACCCTTATAAGCATGAAGGGACCATGCTTTACATTTACATTAGGGTTCAATTTATGTCTCATATATATCATGGCATGGAGTAAAACTTTTATAAAACACAGTCAGCTAATAACTTGAGTATTCATTCTCCTTGTTATCACTAAGAAATCCCACAGTGCTTTAGAGCTACTCATTTATTACTATATAAATAGAAATAATTTTGTAAAGTTAATGAAATTGGTCTTACTAAAGACTGCTTGTATGAGTTTTAGCTAAGATTTACTAATACTAATTGTGTGTTATGAATTGTTGTGTTTTACGTTCAACCAAAGAAGAGATGAGGAGGAAAACTAAGAAAATGTTTGATCATAACCAATGTGTATTTTTACAACTAGAATTAAGTGAAAAACATAGGATGACAACATAGAATACAAATGTTTTATACCCTAACGATGTCAAATTCTATATCTCAGAAAAATTGGAAAGGGAATGCAGAGGCAAGTGGGAGGAAGTGCCTGTAGTTCAGTTGCTTTCTCTTTAACAGCAGGAATTTATGGAGTTCACTTAAAGCTGACAAATCAAGTTACAGAATTATAAGCACATTTAGCACTCTAGGGGGAACATTAAAAGTATATTATAGATTAAAACTGAACGGTGAGGCTTGTGGTAATACATTTTATATATATGTTGATTGTGGTGGTGATTACATGACTATGTATTTATCAAATTACATAGAATTATGCACCAAAAAGGCAAAAAGAGTGAGTTTTACTGCATGTAAATTATACCTCAATAAAAGTGACTTAAAAAAAAGTGAAATGACATTTTCCACCCCTTCAGATCAAATACATTATGATATGGTTTGATTTCTCACTGTTATGAAAAATATATTAAAGCTGTGTACTAACTCTGTATTTGTTTTTAGTATTATCAGTGCATCTCTTTTTAATTAAAATAATAATTAAGTGATTAAAAAGAGGGAAGTAAAGGGAAGAACAAGGAAATATACTAATTTTATCATTACTCATGTTAAATTTGTAAAGAGCATTGAAAATAGAGAACTAAAGATATTCTCTAAGTAATTATAAACTTAGCTACAGAATAAATAATATTCAGGAAAAAAGCAGCAAGACCACGTAGTGAGCTACTTAAAACAGAAACTACAGATACAGAAAAGATCATGTAAAGTGGTATAGTTGTAAACAAAAACAATTTCTCATCAATAAATGTAAATAGACTAAACTCACCTATTCAAAGAACAAGAATTTCAGATTGGATCACAAAAGAAAACCCAGTTTTGTGTACTTTATAGAGGTATATCTAAAACAAAGTTATTTAGAAAAGTTAAACTTAAAAGGATGAAAAAATATTCAGGCAAAAAAAAGAAAAGAAAAATGAAAACAGCACTCATAATGTTGATACCAAACAAGGAATTTGGGGCAAAACATTATAAAATTAATCATATGAAACTTCAGGTGTATCAACTGAAAATTATTATAAATAAAAAAATGAATTTAGTATATTACAGAAATACAAAATTAGAAATAAGCAAGACTTCCATGCAGACAACTTTACTACTGAAGGATGCACAAAGATTTATTTATTTAATTTTTGATTTCTTTTTCTTTATTGATATTAGAGGAAGGGAGAGGGGGAGAGAGAGAGAGAGAGAGAGAGAGAGAGAGAGAGAGAGAAATATCGATGAGAGAGAACATTGATTGGCTGCCTCCTGCATGGCCCCACTGGGGATCAGGCCCACAACCTGGGCACGTGCCCTGACCGGGAATCGAATCAGCGACCTCTTGGTTCATGGGTCAGTGCTCAACCACTGAGCCACACCGGCCGGGCACAAAGATTTAAATAAATGAAAAGACATTACATGTTCTTGGATAGAGAGAATTAATGCCATAAAGATGTCAATTTTCCCAAAGTTAATTTAAAATGAGGTGCAGTCCCAAAACATTAACAGTGTTGAAGATAAATGATAAATATATGAGAGTTAATTATGTTCTTCCCTTTTTTTGTATATGTTTGAAAATTTTTATAGGACAAATTTTATAAAATGACGATGTAATTCAAACCAATGGGTTCTTTTTAAGTTAGAATTTTAAAAAATTTTTAATAGAAATGGCAAGGAAAGCTCTAAGGTAGAAGGGTAACAAGGGAGTGAGGGGACCAGAAGAATAGTGCTACCAAATATTACAACACATTTAAAGCCCCAATAATTAAAATAATATGCTGTTGGCTCTTGAATAGACAGATGAGTTGAACAGAATAGAAATTCTTGGTATAGACCCAACAATATATGACATCTCATATAATTAAGGAAATAATTTACTATGGTAAATTGTGTTGAGACAGTTGGGCAGCCCTCGGTGTAAAAAAAAAAAAAAAAGTAATGTTTACATTTAATCCACACAATAAATTGTACACTTTACATGTTAAGTGGGTCAAAGCTAAATGCAAAAAAACAAAACAAAACAAAACAAAAAAACACAAAAAAAAGAGTAAAAATACTAGAAGGAAACATAAGTATATTCCTTTATAAACTTGGGTGCAGGGGCTTTCTCAATAAGAAGTTAAATTCATATGCCTTAGAAGAAAGATTGATAAATTTGATTATATCTAAGTAAACTTAAAAATGGCAGATAGCCCAGCTGGTGTGGCTCAGTGGTTGAGCATCAACCCATGCACCAAGAGGTCACCTGTTCGATTCCCGGTCAGGGCACACGTCCAGGTTGTGAGCTAGGTCCCCAGTCGGGGCGTGCAGGAGGCGGCCAGTCAATATTCTCTCTCAGTGATGTTTCTATCTCTCTCTCCCTCTCCCTTCCTCTCTCTCTAAAACCAATAACGTTAAAAAATAAAAAAAATAATTAAAATGGCAGACTACACCATACACAAAGTCCCAAGAGAAGCTACAGATTGAAATATGTTTTTCAGTTATCACCAATGAAAAGCTAATCACCTTAACACATAAATAGATCCTACCAATAAGTGGACCACAAACCCAATAGAAAATTGGGCAAAGAATTGAATGGCATCTCACAGAAAAGGAAATACAACTGATTCATTAAAACATGTGCTTAGTTTCTGTCATTTTAAGAAAAATCTTCAGTCTCAGAAATTTCTGCATTACTGAATATTGCACAGATTTTTCTTGTTTTCTTTGTGAAGTTTTAGCTTTTACATTTAGATCTGTGATTCATTTCAAGTTAATTTTTGTGGATTATGTGAGGTAAGAGTAGATGTTAATATTTTTTAGCACCTTTTGTTGAAATAACTACCCTTCCCCATGAATTGCTTAGCACCTTTGTTGAAAACTAATTGACCGACACCTCTCCAAACAGGATATACAAATGGCCAAGAGACATATGACAAAATGCTCAATGTCACTAATCATCAGAGAGATGCAAATTAAAACAACTATGAGGTATCACCTCACACATGTCAGAATGGCCACCATAAACAAATCATCAAACAACAAGTGTTGCCGAGGGTGTGGAGAAAAGGGGACTCTAGTACACTGCTGGTGGGAATGCAGACTGGTGCAGCCACTGTGGAAAACACTTTGGTGTTACCTCAAAAAGTTAAAAATTGAACTGCCATTTGACCCAGTGATCCCACTTCTAGGAATATACCCTAAGAAACCTGAAACACCAACCAGAAAGAATATATGTACCCCTGTGTTCATAGCAGCACTATTTACAATAGCTAAGATCTGGAAACAGCCCAAGTGTCCATCAGTAGACGAATGGATAAAAAAGCTGTGGTACATATACACAGTGGAGTACTATGCAGCTGTAAGAAAGAAAGATCTCTTATCCTTTGAGACGACATGGAGGGACCTGGAGAGTATTATCCTAAGCGAAACAAGCCAAGCAGAGAAAGACAAATATCACATGATCTCACTTATTTGTGGAATATAATGAACATAACAATCTTAGGAACAGGGTAGACCCAGAGACGTGGAAGTAGGGTACAGACTGACAACCCTCAGGAGAGGGGGTGGGGGGAGGGAAGAGATAAACCACAGAACTTATATGCATGTACGCATAACTGATGAACATGGACAACAATGCTGGGGATGGGGCGGGGGGGGGTGGGGAGGAGGGTGTCAGTGGGGGGAAAAGGAGAAACATCTGTAACAAAAACAAATTAAAAATTAAAAAAATTTTTAAAAAAAAGTTTGTGTGAGAACTAGAAAACCAGGCTGTAAGGTTAAACAGTTAGGAACAATGCTTAAAATTACCTCATAGGACTGTTCTAGAAGTGATGCTACTTCTAATGCTGAGCACTAGCTGACACAGATTGCTTTGCTGCCTCTGAAAGGAGACAGAGCTTTAAGTGCATACTATTAATGAGGCCTAGCTTATGTGCACATGCCTAACCTGTAAGTGAGGGAGGGAAAGCAAGTTTCTGTCCTTTTTAAGCTTCTACAAGGGGAAGCAGGCCCTGCCTCATAACATAGGGAATTTCACAAACAATTCAGAAGGGGGCAGCAAAATAGAGTGTAGATATATACTCTTCTCTGATGGATCTGTGTATCTCAAAGGTTTTACATTGGAATTTGATTGGAAGCTTGAACTCCACTAGTAAGAAATTGCCTCTGTTATAAATTCCAGATTTGTAAAAATGCTTTGCTTCCGCTTTCCCTCTCTATGGTAAACTGAGCAGTACAGTTTACTCATTCCTCCCTAATTTCTGCTTAGTTGCTTTCCTTTTAGTGTTTATTTTTGTCCATCATCTTATTTTTTATTCAGAATAAAGCTGAACATTTTCCTCACTTTGCCCTGAAATTTTATTGATCTCTAATTTTTCTCAACCCTTTTCTTCTCTTCCTCTTTCTCTTTGAACAGTGTCCATTTATCTTAGGAAAATGGGCTTCCTCTTTCTCTGTCTTCTATTTGAAAAACATAAAATGTGACATTGTGGAAAGCCTGTAGATTTTGCAATTAGACCTTAGGTTGAGTCCCTGCTTTGTCAGTTGACTAGTTATCTAGTTAGCTGATTAAGACCAGTAATTTGGGCAAGTTAGTTGATCTCTGTGAACGTCAGTTTCCTTATCTGTAAAAAAATAAAATAATCTGTAATCCAGTTTTATAGAATCAGTCAAAAGGCTAAGTGGCTTGACATAACATAGTTACTCAATAAATGTTAATTTCCCTCCTGAGTTACAGCTGGTAAACATGAGCTTAGTGTTAGGTTTTTCATTATAAGAGTGGGAAATGAATTTAAGCATCATGGTATTAACACCTGCCTTTTGCATAGCGCTTGACTTTTACATAGCTTATTTCAGTGCCATTGCTGAACCAGTGGCAGTGGTTCATAGTGCTTAGAGCAGCGGTTCTCAACCTGTGGGTCACGACCCTTTTGGGGGCCGAACAACCCTTTCACAAGGGTCACCTAAGACATAACAGTAGCAAAATTACAGTTATGAAGTAGCAACGAAAATAATTTTATGATTGGGGGTCACCACAACATGAGGAACTGTATTAAAGGGTCGCGGCATTAGGAAGGTTGAGAACCACTGGAGCCTTAGAGGTTTCCTTTAGTGTTTCCATAATTTACTGTCTACTTCCTCATCGTCAGATCTGCTTTTTTCACATTTATTATTTTGGTTTCCTTTAGTGATATTGCAATAGTATCCACTTTTCCTTTTTTTTTTTTTAGTACATAATTGCTCAGTACATATTGCCGGCTATATTTTAGCCTAGCTAAGCTTTGGTGGGCCTAGTCACTACTATAAATTAATGATGGGAAGATGTTTCCAAATTCCAAATAAGTAGTAGTTAGTTTTTTAAGATATCCTTATAATGTAAATTGGAAATTCATTTTTTAAGCTTACTTAACTCCCAGAATTCTTGCTGATTTAGTGACTTAGTACTACATTTTTTCTTGTGCATATCAGTCGTTTTATTATTGACTATTATTTCACTCAAATCTTTCTCCATATTGTGTACATATATTGTGAAAAGGACAGTTTATTTTTACTTTATCTCCTTTTGTTCTAAACTTTTTACTCTCTTATTTTATGCAAGCAATGATCCTAGTGTTTACTAGGAATTGTTTCTTTATGCAGCTCAGTCTTATCCTTTAGTGTCCAAAAGTTTGTGAGCTATTTCTAAGGGATAAAGGATTTCCCATCTTTATCTATTCACAATATGAGCTGTTATAATGACAAATGAATTCTGGGCAGTGAATCGAGAAGGACACAGATGTCAAAGCTGTGAATTTATAAATGGTCTGTTAAGAGGGTGCTTTTGTCCAATCAGCGCTTTGTTAATTTCACCTACAAGAAGGAATAATTATTCAATTATGCTTCTATCTGACAAAAATCAAATGACAAATGTGTCAGAATGTGAAGGTAAAGGGTTAGTCAGGATTCTGGCAGGTGGCCCAACATTTTAGCCAGCTGTGAGGAGGTGGATATAGAACCAAATTGACCTATAACACTGATTACAAGTTCTTTATGAATATTCATAGAATTTACTAGCTGAAAGATAAATAATTTTATTTATAATTTCTAACAAATACAAAACTTTGATTTTTCTGTAGTTTGGTGAAATATAATTAGCTTGAAAATGTACCTCAACACTAGAAAAAGTAAAACCATATTCCTATTTAGATTGTTTTATTACCAGCATATTTTCAAAACTGTAAAAATTACTTTTAGTGAGTTTTTCCTTATGAAAAATTTAATTCTTAGTAGTATTAATTACTAATACATTATATTGCTTGATAGATACAAAACCAGAGGCTAACATACTTTTTCTACCAAAGGGCAGATAGTAAATGTTTTCAGCTTTATAGGCCATACAGTTTCTGTTCCAACTACTCAACTTGACCACAGTAACAACCATAAAACCACTGGTAAATAAATGAACATGGCGGTGTTTCAGTTAAACTTTATTTACAAAAACAGGCTGTGGGCTGAATTTGACCCTTGGCCCATAGTTTGCCAACTCCTGATATAAAGACTGATGGTATTTTTTAAATTTCACTAATATTTTTAATAATATTCTAAAATAGAAGGACTATATGAACTATGTTAAGTAAGTTGAATGTCTGTGCACTCCAGAGGGTATTCGATTCCCATAGACTGCGATGTGAGTGGCACTCTCTATAAAGTATTACAATATGGTGGCCCTGATAATACCTCCCTCATCCATTTCTTTCTACTCCGTATCAGGGGTATCTATATCTGGCCTGCTGCCTGTTTCTGTAGATAATGTTTTATTGGAACATAGCCATGCTCATTTATTTATGTATTGTCTGTGGCTGCTCTTACACTATAGCAGCAGAAATGAATAGTTCAACAAACACCATATGGCCTGCAAAACCTAAAATAATTACTTTACAGAAAATGTTTGCTAACCCCTCATCTATATCCTTATGATCCTCTTTAAAGATAAAATTACAGGGCATAATGTCAGAAAGCTTCTGTGATTGTCATACTAAATCCCATGAAGGATGAATAAAGAAGTTTCCAAATATCTAAAGTTGCTTTAGAATTGTTTCTTCAGTGTTACTCATCTTAAGGATCCCGTTTAAGAAACTGAACATCCTTTCCTATAGCTGATACTCTTGCTAGGTTCCCATTTTCAATAACAAATCAGTTACTTTGAGGAATTTGTATCAATCAGGAATTTAAGCACAGGCAAAAGGTTTACCATGTCTGTGGAGAAGAGGAGAGTAGAAGTACCTGAATTTTCATGGCAGTGGACTCTAACCCAGCTCTCACATCTGCCTCCAGGCCCCCATAAGGAGGACTTGAGAAACTTATCAGTGGCATAGCACCAAGTATTTTTTCTGGCTATCTCACATGTCAAGTGTAGAAGAAGCAATTGCTTTGATGCTAGCAGATCTTATCATGGGCTTTGTTTGGAAGATAATTTAGTGCTGCTGTCACTGAATAATAAAATTCCTAAGGCTGTGGATAGAAACAAAGTTTGAGGGAAGGAGAGCGTTGTCTCTCTACTGTTTGTCTGAAGGCTAGGTAATAGTCATGAAATTACTTCTTTTGCACATTTCTTTGGTTCATATGTATTTGTTTTCAGTTTGTTGGTATAGGAAAATGTAATTTATATTTTAATTCATGATAAATGTTGATATATTTACAGGACAAAGTTAATAGTTATTTAATAGTCAAAAAATCAGTATTATTTAAAAATTTTTGTTATGAAGACTTAATCTTGTTATTAGAGGAGAGTTTCTTCCTGAACTACTCTCTTCCCTTACTGCTCTTAACACTCTTGGTTTTCTTCTTACATTTTTATGTTCGTAGTCTCAAATTTATATCTTAAACCCAGATCACCTCTTTTGAATTTCAGGCCTGTATATTCAGCTGCTTAGTGGATATTTTTACCCATTTGTCTCATAAGCATTAAACCCTCAGATTCCTCTTGGATCTGCCCTTACTTATTTGCTATTATAATGGTTAATACCACACTCTGCCCAATTGCTAAAGCTAAAAACTGCCATCCTTGACTCTTCCATCTTCCTCACCTCCACAACCAGCCAGTCCTACAGTCCTATGAATTCTACTTCCTAAATAGCCCTTGACTATATCTCCTCCTTTCCATTCCCACAGCCATCACTCTGCTTCAGATCACCTGGATTATTACACCTATCTCTTATTTTGTCTCTGTCTTAGTCTTTCACACTCCCTTTCATTCTCCATATTACACTACAGATGACATTTCTACAACTAAAATCTGATTAAGTTGCTACCCGAATGTGAAATTTTTCACTAGCTTATTATTATTCTTAGAATAAAGTCCAATTTACTGATGTCATTTGCCTAGCCATGTTTCTTTAATTCCTTCTTACCTTTGTATCCTTATATCTCACTTTTTCTCAAATTGGAGTGCATATTAATTGTGACCCTGTATGCACACTGCTCACTCTACCGAGGATACTCTTTCCCTCCCCACTCCTAACTGACTTGGTCTTTAGTTCTTATCTTACATAATATCCCTGTTCTCCTTTTATATCCAAATTTGAATTAACTATTTCTGTGAGTTCCTTTAGTACCTTGTTACTTCCCCTTTGTTAGTATTTAGTATATCACAAATAATTACCCATTTATTTGTCACAAATGTCTAAACATAGGTTTCTTGAGAGCAGGGACATGTATCCATAAATTAGAATAACTTATCTGGCACATATTACTTCTCTTTTATAATAAATAAGAGATGGTGATATGAACTGGTCTTCTAAACAACTATAAAATTCCATCACATGATTTTTTTTTACATGTCACATAATCTTTTTAAATGATATGTTTCTTTATGCATGTTTTGGAGGAATATATAAAGATCTAGTACCTTTTTAAAGTCAGCATATTGTAAGTTTAATATTAATAAATATGTTTGCCTAGCCGGTGTGGCTCAGTGGTTGAGTGTAGACCCATGCACCAAGAGGTCGCTGGTTCGATTTCTGGTCAGGGCACGTGCCCAGATTGTGGGCCCAATCCCCAGTGGGGGGCATGCAGGAGGCAGCCAGTTGATGTTCTCATCAATGTTTCTATCTCTCTCTCCCTCTCCCTTCCTCTCTCTCTAAAAAGTAAATAAATATGTTCATTTCAGGATGATCAAGTTATGCTATCCTCTTTTAATCAGTAGCAACCCATCAGTGAAATCCTTATTTTAATCTTACCATCACAATAATGGAAAAATTTTTTTTAAGGAGGCTACAAGATGGATATTTTCCATGATCTACACCTTCGTAAGTCCCCCACAGCTAATAATCAATTGGTAGTAATCCATACTGATAGATTTGGTATTTATATTTAGCCTTTAAAATTCTATTTTGTTATAAAGATAATGCTAAGTTGTTGGGTATTTTATTTCTTACAGTCTACCCTGATATTTGCACTATCAGCATTGTGGCAGTAAGTGATGTGACTAAACATGCTGATAGAATTGCTTTTTGGGACGATGTCTATGGCTTCAACATGTCCTGCATGAAGAAGGCAGTTATTCCAGAAGCTGTTGTGGAAGTTTTAGATCCAAAGACTCTCATTTCAGACCCTTGTAGTATTAAGGTAGGTGTTTTACCAATTTTATTTTTTTGAACAGTATTGCCACTTTTCTTAGTTTTCATTTATAAGTTCAGTATATGAAATTAATGTTGATTTTATATATGGGATTTCAAACAATAATTATTCTCCCTATTTTAATCAGTTTAAAACAACTTAAAGTCATAATATTTACCAGTTGACTATATCATCCCTTTGAAATCACTTCTCTTGATACATTGACGTTCCTTATACTACCTCCTGGCTTTTTTCTACCTTCTCTTTTATAGCCAGGTAATTCACTCATATCAAATATTCCACACAATTTAGCTTCTCTTACTCAGACTTGTTCTAGCCCTTTCAGAGTAAGTACAGAGAATTTGTCCATTGAGCTAAAGCCTTACTGGGTTCAGATTTTTCAGTTAATTTCTTTAGTGTTTTAATACTCTTCACCTTGTAAATATCTAGTTTTATTAGGAATTTTGTATGTCAAATTTACATGGGTTGAATAGCAACATTGCTTTTCTTAAAAACTCCTTGCCCTGGCCAGTTTGGCTCAGTGATTACAGCATCGGCTTGTAGACCAAAGAGTCGCAGGTTTGATTCCGGTCAAGGGCGCGTGCCTGGGTTGCAGTTCAGTCCCCAGCCCTGGCTTGGGTCATGTGAGAGGCAGCTAGTCTTTGCGTCTCTCTCGCATTGATGTTTCTCTCTCTCTCTCTCTCTGTCTCCCCTCCCCACCACACACACACACTATCTGAGAATAAATGGAAAAATATACTCGGGTGAGGATTTAAAAAAAAAACAAAAAAACTCCTTGCCCTGGCCAGTTTGACTCAGTGGTTAGAGCGTCAACTCACATGTTCGATTCCAGTCCCCAGCCCTGGTCGGGATCGTGCGAGAGGCAACCAACCAGTCGATGTGTCCCTCTCACGTCGATGTTTCTCTCTCTCTCCCTCTCTACCACTGTTATGATAAATAGAAAAATATCCTTGGGTGAGGATTATTTAAAAAAACACACAAAAAACCTCCTTAATTTGTCTGTTCCAATTAGATGAATAAACATAGCTTGTTTAGTGTTCAGTCCAAACATTGTCTCCCCTTTTTTACTCACACTGTTACTTTCATAGCATCAATAATTATTCTCTGCACAAAGAAGATATTCAGTAAATGTTTATCAGCTTTCCTAAATGAATATAGTACTTAAAATTAGCATAGAATAATAAACATGTAAAGTTTTTCAACAAGAGCAAGCTGATTAAAATTGCATTCAGCTTTTAGGGGAAAAAAATACAGCCTGGTTAATGATTATAGGACTGTTTAGTGCTCTGGTGATAGTAAGGGATTTATTTGGATTCTTTGGCTTAGGGTAGGAGTGTACTGTTATAGCCAACTCAGCCCTAAGGCCGAGCAGGAGGAGGAGGAGGATTGTGGTGGGGGAGGGGAGGGCTAATTTCTCTCTCTAGTGATTTCTTTGCTTAAATGCCAAAAACTGCTATGAGTAAACAGTTGAAATAGAAAATTTAGGGCTGAAAAATGAAGGTGTTTAAAACGTGTACCTTTTCTCTTTTTTTAAACATTAATCAGTTATTTATTTTTGTTTGTTTGTTTTAGGTAAATACAGTTTGTTCTGTATTCCCAATTCCCCTACAAATAAAAGGCAACCACTTTGTAACTTTTAAATTTTCTAAAACTATTTAAAATAGAGTAATACTTCAGGTATATGTCAATGGTGTTCACTGTGTTATAATCTACTCTTGGCAAGTGAACTGTCGACAGCCTTTACAGCATACTTTGTTCACACTGCTATGGCTGATTCCATCTACTCTCCATAAGAAAATGGAAAAGGACTGAACCAGGGCAGATTGGGAAAATAAGAATATTTGACCTTTTTTTTTAGTTGAACCTTCATAGGTGGTTTTGCTAATATCTAACAAACTTACCTTCAACTGCAGTTACAAAGTGAATTCTAAAACACCTGTTCTTTTTATTAGTATATGTTTTCAAGTTGGCATTTCCTATGAGAAATTACTGTTGTCACACAATTTATAGCAAATGTATATCACTATTGGTATACAAAATTTTAGTTGGAACACAGGAAAACATTTTCTATTTGAAAGTACATTAACATGTCTTAGAAAAAACTTGAGCACATCAGAGCCATGATTTGTAATATTCTTACAAGAAGTCCAAGTTAAAAAATACTAATTTGATTTAAAGTAAAATTAATTAAATGATAATGCTAGTAACCCTTAAATTTGGAAACAATCCCAAAAATGGGGTGTAAATAGTTAATGTTTGCAAAACATTGGTTTATAGTAATCTTTTTAGCATAACAATAAGTATTTGTGGGTTTTTTGTTTTGTTTTGTTTTGACTAAATTATTTCCTCCACTCTTTTTTAACTGGTAGCATATAGATTGCAATAAGACGTCTGTTTCAGATTTGGAGTTTTCTTCAGATTTTACCCTGAAAATCACAAAGACATCCTTGTGCACGGTAAGCTATTTCATTCTACTTTTGCAAATTTCACTAGCGGTGTGGTTGATTGTCAGGCTAATGAATTAATTACCACTCTTGTGATAAATGAAAAAGATTATTGCCTTTGACAGTCTATTTTTGCCTTGGTTAGGCTATTGAACAGATCTGTTCTAATAAGTCAGTAGACTTCAAAAAAGTTTAGTTCAGAAGAGCAAGTATTAGGAAACCATGTTTACATAATGATTTTTCTTTACAGAGTATTCATTATTACCTATCATATAATTACTTTGAGAGCATTCAACTTGATCTTTATAGACCAAAGTTCATGTCCTGCTCCTCCCACTAACTCTTAACACTCAATTGAGATGAAAGTAAGATATTACTAGGTACAATATTTTATATTTATGTGTGAAAAATAATAAAGAAACTGATGATTTATCTTTCTTTAAAAATCAACCTGATATAATAGAAAAAGTACAGGCTTAAGAAAAGTTAGATCTGGATTCACATTTGGTTCTGCCACTCACTAGTTTGTGACTTTGTTCAAGTTACCGAGGTAATCTATACCACAAACTAAAAACTGCTTTAAAAAAAATGGTAATAATTTTTATCTTGAAGACCGGTTACAGACAATGAAAAAATATATGTGAAAACACCTGTAGTGTAACTAGAAATGTTAGATTATTAAAATATATTAATTTTTTTCTTAAATAATTTTTAAATGTAAGTTAATGCTAAGATAACATTTGCCTGTGGACCTTTACTTAAAGTATAAATTTACATAGGTGGTATTGATACAAATATTACATTATTTAAAAAATTAATTATGTAGTTTTTAAAATACGACATATATCTTCAGTAGTTAAAATTTTTATTGAAAACTATATATTGTCAGAAACTATGAAACAGGTTATAGTCATGTTAACTTTTACTCTAACCTGATTCTTAAAAAAAAAATTGTTTTTTCCTTTATTGATTTTAGAGAGAGGAAGGGAGAAGGAGAGGTAGAAACATCGATGAGAGAGAACATCGATTGGTTGCCTCCTGCATGCCCCCTACTGGGGATTGGGCCCACAACCTGGGTATGTGCCCTGACCAGGAATCAAACCGGTGACCTCTTGGTGCATGGGTCATCGCTCAACCACTGAGCCACACCAGCCATGCTAAACTGATTCTTTTAAATATTTTGTTCAGATAGGCATACAAAAGATTTTATGGCTTCTTTAAAATTGTTCAGTTCATTTTGACCCAATAATTATTTTATATCCAAATAAGTTTGACAATATGCTTTTATGTTTTGAGAAGTTCTTCTTTTTGTTGAAATTGGTTTTACAATATTTAAAAGTTAGATAATTAGATCCCAGACTTATAATTTTGGTCACCCATTGTATTTACTTATTTAATTGATGAGAAGCAAATTTTCATTCTTCCCCCTAATTTTCCCCCAGATTTTCTACTTCTGCATTCAGTAATTGAAATGATATGGTCAGTTGAAATTAAACTAAAGGCTTTAACTCGTAAACTTACTTTGTTTTGATGTTAGTAATCCTTAAGCATTAATAAAGACTTCTTGATTAATGGCATTTGACCAATCTGTAAAGGAATTGTTACACAGAAATGAATTGTCATATCACCAGTATTATTAAATATTATTTCAATTCTATTTTCAGTGACCTTTGCAAATGTAAAACTGTAGTGAAGACTTTAAAAACTGTGTTTGTTTTTAATTGTGTATGTTTTTGAAATTTAAATAGACAGATGAATTTAGTGAGTTTCATTAAAATGTTCTTTATTTTCTGGGTATTGTTCAGGGTTCTTAGTTTGAGACAACAGAGTCCAAATCAGCTTGTTTAAGCAGAAAAGGGTTTACTAAAGAGAATAAGATAATTTCCAGACACATTGGGAGAACTAAAGGAAAGGACTGTATTTTGAATTTCTAGAAACAACTCCTAGAACCACACCTTAGAACTGGCCTACTGCCAAGCTACCAAGTCTAATGCCCCTGATCCACTCAGTAAGTGGTGGCCACCACTGACAACTTCAGATGAATAAAACTGTTTACTGCCATCCTGTTCTTATCCCCGCCCCCCCAACTCAGGCTGTCTAGTTCCACCTTACAGATCTTCATTTAGCACATCTGCTTGACTGAACCTAGGTTGTGTTGTATCCTAGTTATCAATAAGCCTTGGAAAGTAGTTTTAGCTACAATAGTACAGAAGTTTTATGTTAAAAAATTGCATTTATCCTTCTGTGATCTTAGTTTTATTCTGTATATTTAAAAGAGAAAGAAAACAAGAAAAAATACGGTGAAGTATATTTAATCCAAAGATTATCAAAATTTTGTATTAAAGAATAACGTATCAAACAGGTACTTGTTGCATTTGTCCTTATACAATCAATGTTCCATAAGAAAAAGGAATCAGAAACACAGTTATCTTGTATCTGTAAAGAACCCTTTAGATTTACATTTTTATTTCCAACTTGCCGAATGGTTTTAGTATAAAACTCTAGAAATGAGGCAAGCCTAGGGTTTGGGGAGAAGTGGCAGGAAGTGGGACTGGATGTGTTTATTATGTGTCTGATTACTGCTGAATAACTCACCTTGAGAGGAATGTATAGTTTCAAATCTTATTTATTGGATGCATGCTAGGCACTGACCAGTATAAACTTTAGTAATGAACATTCATTAACTCTTCTGAGATTATTCTGTCAAATAACTAGTCAATATAAATTGTCTTCCTATGGTGATATCTCACAGTCATTGAACACTTGTATATTAGGCAATGTGCTAATCACTTCAAAAGCATTATTTTATGTAGTCCTCATAATAACCATTTGAAGTGGGTACTAATATTACCCCCCATTTTATGGGTGAAGAAAGAACTAAATCACTATAAAGTTTTACTTGTGAAATATCCTTACTCTTTTCTGACCAAAGAAACTGGTTTCTTTTTGGTGAGATGTACACACTTTTAAAGGAGCATAGAGAAATGTTACGAATAGGATATTCATAACATTGAAGACGTTGTGTGTTACATTTGAAACAGATTTGAAAAATTTTATTGTCGGCCACAGAGTAAGCTTGTAGTTGTTTGGTTAAGCATGGACATTTTTTAGAAATTTCCTTTCCTGCCCAGCATGCTTACTTTAACATGAGCCTGACATGAATAAGATTTTGTTGCCTAATGCTTTTAGTATATTTTCATTATTTGTGAGTCCCAACTATCCACCATATCCACTCCAACTATTTTGTTCTTTGAGGTGGTACCAACTCCTTACACTCTTCCCCTACCACTGTCTGCAGCTAATTATTATGCAAGCCTAGTCTCTAAGCCTACTTTTGAATAGATAGATTATTCGCCTGATTACTTGGGAATAATTCATAAGAAAGGTATTATAAAGGGTGAGTGCCTAATTGGAACTTTGTTTCTCCTTTATGTAGTTAGAAGAATTAGTGAAAATACTAAAAATAAAAAACAGTGCCTGGTAAGAGGTGGAGGAAGTTACTCTGGGGAGGAAGAGGTGTGGCCTTTTTAGATGGAGTGAAGAAAGAAGTATCCAGTTTTGTATTGCTAAATATAAACCTTCAAATATACGAAATGTGTTTTTTTTTCTTGTGCTTGAGACTTGAATGCATAGCTTAAAAATAAGATGGACAATTTCTCTATAACCATTTATTTCTTAATGAGATTCTAAATTTGTGTCTTAATTAAAATATTAGAGAAAATTGGATTTTTCAAAGTAGCAAGATGCTAAGAACACCCCCTTTGCATTTAATTTCAGTAGCATGTGTGCTATAGACTGATAGTGTTTTTAGATGGCTTTCTCAAGTTTGTTAGACTCTTTAATAAAAAGCCTTTTCTTTGCCGTCTCCTTCACCAACATGAACACAGACAGACAGAACACAGACAGACAGACACCCACCAAAGAAGAAATATGATAGCATTTTTAATTTAATGTTGTACATTAACAAACTTTATTTTAGCATGCAATATTTATATGTAAATGTCTTGAATTTGTCTACAATGGTTAAAGGACAATCTTCCAATGAATACTAGTAAGGCATACATAGCAATTTTCTGAGCATTTTTTACTGTATTATATGATATTATTGACAGTTTATGTCAAATCACCTTTGCTTTTGTGATGAGGTATGAAGGTTTAGTTAGCAACTGACTTCTGTCATATCAGCCTGCCTAACCTTGTAGTAAATGGACAATCAAGTCCATTATTTTAATGGAAAGTTTATAGGTTTTCAAAAGCAAATGGTTTAAGGCTATACAGTTTGGAACTGATATTTTGTTGTTGTTGTTGTTGTTGTTGTTGTTGTTGTTGTTGTTGTTGTTGTTGTTAATCCTCACCCAAGGATATTTCTGCATTGATTTTTTTAGATAGAGTGGAAGGGGGCGGGGGTAAAGAAACATCAATGGGAGAAAGACACATCGATTGGTTGCCTCCTTCACGTGCCCCATCCAGGGCTGGAGATTGAACCTGCAACCCAGGTATGTGCCCTCGACCAGTAATCGAGCTCTCGACCCTTTGGTCCTCGGGTTGATGCTCTAACCACTGAGCACCGGCAGCCAGAGCTAGTTTATTTTTATTGTCATTTATGTAATGTTCTCTTTATGTTCCAACTTCATTTATATTAGCATCTGTCTATTTAAGCTCCTTTAACATATAGACGAGCATCCTTTTTTTTATAATCCTAGATGTATATTAAATGACTTTTCATACTGCCTTTTATAGAACAAATGAGTTGTTCACCTTAAAAATGAAAATATTTAGCCCTGGCCGGTTTGGCTCAGTAGTTGAAGTGTCGGTCCACCGACCAATGAGTCACGGGTTTGATTCCGGTCAAGGGCACGTACCTCGGTTTCGGTTTGTCCCTGGCCCTGTGTCATATGAGAGGCAACCAGTCGATGTGTCCCTCTCACATCAATGTTTTTCTCTCTCTCTCCCTCCCTCCCACTCTATCTGAAGAAAAATGGAAAATTACCCTCAGATGAGGACTAAAAAAAAGAAAAGAAAATATTTAAGATAGTCTTATCAAGCTGTATGCTCATGTACATAAATAATATCTCTGACATGTAAAGATTTTTATTTGATACATCATCCTAAAGCAATCATTTTTTTCAACTTTATTGTTGAATATATTACGAATGTTCCTCATTTTTCCCCCATTGCCCCCTCCTCCCCATTTCTGCCCCCCTCCTGCCTTTCCCCACACTGTTGTCTATGTCCATTGGTTATGCATATATACATATAAGTTCTTTGGTTTATTTCTTCCCACCCCCCAACCCCCCTTCCCTTTGAGGTTTGTCAGTCTAACAACCAATTTGTACTTCTTAATCCCTTTACCTTTTTCACCCCTCCCCCCAGCCCCCACCCATCTGGTACCCAAAAAGTTCTCTGTATCTATGAGAATGTCTCTGTTCTGCTTGTTTATTTTGTTTGTAGATTCAATTGTTGATAGATATGTATTTATTGCCATTTTGTTTGTTCATATTTTTTTATCTTTTTCTTCAAGAAGACCCTTCAACATTTCATATAATAATGGTTTGGTGGTGATGAACTCCTTTAGCTTTTCTTTGTCTGGGAAACTCTTTATATGGCCATCGATTCTAAATAACAGCTTTGCAGGATAGAGTAATCTTGGTTGTAGGTTCTTGCTTTTCATCACTCTGAATATTTCTTGCCACTCCCTTCTGGCCTGCAAAGTTTCTTTTGAGAAATCAGCTGACAGTCTTATAGGAACCCCCTTGTAGGTAACTAACTGCTTTTCTCTTGCTGCTTTTAAGATTCTCTCTTTGTCTTGAACCTTTTGCATTCTGATGATGATGTGTCTTGGTGTGGGCCTCTTAGGGTTCATGTTTTTGGGGACTCTCTGTGCTTCCTGGACTTGTATGTCTGTTTCCTTCACCAAGTTAGGGAAGTTTTCTGCCATTATTGTTTCAAATGGGTTTTCGATTTCTTGTTCTCTTTCTTCTCCTTCTGGCACCCCCAAGATGCAAATGTTGGCATGCTTGAAGTTGTCCCAGAGGCTCCTTACACTGTCCTCTTTTTTTTGGATTCTTTTTTTCTTTTTGCTGTTCTGATTGGGTGTTTTTTTGCTTCCTTATATTCCACATCGATGGTTTGCTTCTTGGCTTTACCTACTGTACTATTACATCTGTGTAAACTATTCTTTATTTCAGTTAGTGCATCCTTCATTTCAGACTGGTCCTTTTTTATGCTCCTGAGGTCCTCACAAAGTCCATTCAGCATCTTTATAAGCAGTATTTTGAACTCTGCAGCTGTTAGGTTGCTTAACTCCATTTCACTTAGTTCTTTTCCTGGAGTTTTGTTCAGTTCTTTCATTTGGGACCTGTTTCTTTGTCTCCTCATTTTGGCTGCCTCCCTGTGTTTGTTTCTATGGATTACTTAGCGAGGGGTATGGGGCTAGCTGAGACCAGATGCTGCTTGTTTGAAAGAATTTAGGAAAATCTGAAGCAGGATCCAAGACAGGCCAATCCTATGGTAAAGCAACTGGCAACAGCTTGGGTGGGCCTGAAAGTTGGGTGGGGCAGGGCCTCAGGGAATCACCAGGGCGGGGCAAACAGTGTGAGCCAGGTAGCTGGAGTCCCAGATATGGTGGAGTCTGCCTGCCTGGTGGGAGAAGGGCTCGCCAAAGGAACAAAAGCCTCTGATAGCATGTCTGTCCGGGAGAAAGCTGCCTCTCCAGCCCTTGCTCCAATGCCAAACAGCTCGGTTCTTCCCCATATGATTCTGGTGCCTTTCAAGCTGCCTCCCCCATGCTGGAGCCTGGAGGGAGCAAGTCCAAGTAAGTCCGTGCGCGGGCCCTTTAAGAGGAGCTGCCTGGGGCTCTAGCCGCCTCAGCCTCAGTTCCCACTGGTTTTTCCAGCCAGAAGTTATGGGGACTTCTCTTCCTGGCACTGGAACCCTGTGCTGGGCGCCTGGTGTGGGACGGGGACCCCTCAGTCCTCAGGGAGGACCTTCCCAGCTGAGGTGTCCCTCCTAATTTTTATCCGCCACACGTGGGTGTGCGACCAGCCCCTCGCACCTCCGCCCCTCCTACCAGTCTCGATCCTGCGGCTTCTTCTTTAATTTAGTAGTTGTAGGACTTCCATTCAGCTTGATTTCAGGCGGTTTTGAATGATGGTTGTTCTGTAGTTTTGTTGTAACTTTGATGTGGTTGTGGGAGGACGCGATACCGCGTTTACCTACGCCGCCATCTTGACCGGAAGTCTAAAGCAGTCATTTTTATATCTGAATTTCAGCATTATATTTTCTTTTATTCTACCTGTTAGCATGCATTGGAATAATGACTTGCACGGCAGTGTTCAGTTTGTGTAAATTTTCATTAATATGTTTTTAAACTTTATTTAATTAAGAATGGTATTTTTCCTAGGCATTTTTCTTTTACTACAGTTGTTAAACTAAAGATGAACCAATTAATTAAATAGAAAACAGCAGACTTAAAAATATCTTTTCTGAAACTTTTTAAAATTTATTTTTTTAATTACTGTTGACATGCAATATATATTAGTTTCAGGTGAACAACATAGTGATTAGACTTCATATAATTTATGAATAGCAGACTTTTTAATATTTGTATTTAAAAATCTCTTACAATAAAGTCTTTTATTTTGGATTTTATAAAAAGTCCATAAATATGAGTACAGTGGCATTTGAGAATTACTTAATTTTTTATCATAACTTTTAATTTTTTTATATTAATATAAAATTTATAGTAACAGATATTTTGGTTTGTTGAACAAATATTAAATAACAACTCTGTGCCCAGTACTTGTCTGAAATTTGTGGATGGACATGCATGCACAAAACCATCAAACCTATTCCTGTCTTTAAAAGACACTTAATTGAGAGGAGGTAGGGGCTAAGAACATTTCAGTATGAATATGAAGGTATGAATAGAGATATAGACAAGGTGGTCTGGTACTAGGACCACAGAAAAGAGGTATTTTCTGGAGGAAAAATTATAGTTGGTCATTAAATTTTACAGCCAATATTTCATGAGAAAGACAAAGAAACTGTTCTTTACCCCTTCAAAAAAAGATTTTATTTTAAACAAAGAAGCCCATTCTGTTTCCAAAGATCAAAAGACTGACCAGTGTGACTTAGTTGGTTTGTCCTGTGCACCGAATGGAGAGGTTACTGGCTCCATTTGAGTCAGGGCATATGTCCAGATTTCGGGCTCCATCCCTGTTAAGGGGAATGCAGGAAGTAGCCAATCAGTGTTTCCCTTTCACATTGATATTTTTCTAAAAATCCATAAAAATATATTTTTTAAAAAGATCGAAGGAAAGGGCTAAAGTACAGTAGCCATTTAATAAGTTCACTTTTGCATAATTTCACGTCACCTATTTTTTTATCCTCACCTGAGGATATATTCATTGATTTTAGAGAGAGAGGAAGGAAGGAAGGAAGGAAGGAAGGAAGGAAGGAAGGAAGGGAGGGAGGGAGGGAGGGAGGGAGGAAGAGGAGAGAAGGGAAGGGAAGGAGAGGGGAGGGGGAGGGGAAAGGAGAGGAAAGGAAAGGAAAGAAAAGAGGGAGGAAGAAATAAAAGAAAAGATCTGTTGCCTCTGGTACACACCCCAACTGGGAATTGAGCCTGAAACTTAGGTATGTGCCCTGACCTGAAATCGAATTTGCCGCCTTTTGGTGTGTGGGATGATGTTCCAACCAACTTAGCCACCTGGCCAGGGCTCAATTCACCTTTTTTTTAATTCACTGTTCTCCTCATCTGTATTATTTCTGCTGTTAAGATAGCTAATAAATATTTTTATTTTAAATACTACATTTTTCAGTTCCAGAATTTGTTTTCATTTTTGCGTTATCTTTGTTCATCTTATTAATCAATTTGACCAATTTTTTAAAATCTAAATTCCTTAACATATTCATAATAATTTTTAAACGTCTATTTGCAAATTCCCTGAGCTATCTGAATCTACTTCTATTGCTTTTTCTTTTACTTATGGGTAATATTTTTTGTTCTCATATTTCATAATTTTATATTTTATGCTAGACATTGTATAAAAGAACAGTACAGACTGTAGTAGGTAATATTTTCCCCTAGAGGAGACTCCACTTACCTTCCCAGTAGCTAGGATAAGGGGCTGATACTTCTATCTAACCTGGAGTTGAGTTTTTGGTCAGGGCTTTGTACCACTGTTAGTTTCCAGTGTCTTGAGCTCAGGATCAGGCCCATTTCTTTTGCCAGTTTCCTGGGAACACCATCAAAATAAAGCTGGGATGAAGACAAAGTCAGGATTTTATGAGGTTTGGAAGATCTGATTTTTTTGGTGGATCTCCCAATATGGAGCAAAAGGTTAGAAGGGGAGGAAAGGCCCTGGTCTGGATTTGACATGGTTCATTATCTAGTTGAGAATTGGAGGACACTGAGGGTTGGCTTTCAGAGTGAATCTTGAAGAAAAGGCAGTCTAGCTGAGTCATCTGTTTTTGAGGAAATGTATTTACTCTCAGGATTAGTTGAAGAGTTGTTCATATAAATAAGTTTTCTTGAGGTGCCTGAAACAAAGAATCTCATCTTCTTGGACAGGTGTTTCTGGAATAGCAGAGAGTTCAATAGTGATGTGATGTTAATGGTGATGGTGAACTGTGTAGTTGCAGATGCTTTTGGCTTTGGGATCTAAGCACTGAAAGAAAACCTCTTCTTTCCTGCTTTTGGAGCACAACCATCAGCTTCATCCACATTCTTGTTTTGCAGAGAGAACTAGCTATACCTTTCAGGCTTCTCTAAATTCCTGTGCACCATACTAACCCACACCTGGCCATAAAACATTGGCTGGATTCTCTTCGTTCCAGCAAAGTTCCTGGGCCTATGGCATTTTGTCTTTGTCCACCCATGGACCCAACATACCCTCACATATGAAAGTCACTGTTTCTCTCCAGGAAGGGCCTGACTAGGAAGGGCTCATCCCTCTCTGGAAATAGTTCCTTTAGATTTCTTTGGTTCTAAGGCTCTTCAATGATTTTCATGAAAAATTGTTTAGTTTATCCAATGTTTTCTTTCTGTTATATCAGAGTGAGGGTTTTTTGCAATCGTCTATATCCCAACTAGAAACAGGAGCCTATTTTAAAGATAGGAAAAGTAAATAAAAATAAAGTTATCGCCCTGGCCGGTTTGGCTCAGCTGTTGGAGTGTCGGCCTGCGGACCAGAGAGTCCCGGGTTCGGTTCCCGCTAAGGGCATGTACCTCGGTTGCGGTTTGTCCCCGGCCCTGGTTGGGGTCGTGTGGGTGGCGACCACTCAATGTGTCTCTCTCACGTCGATGTTTCTCTCTCTGTCTTCCTCCCTCTCTCCCTCCCACTCTGTCTGAAGATAGATGCAAAAAATGTCCTCGGGTGAGGATAAAAAAAAAAAAAATTAAAAATAAAGTTATCAGTGAACCAATAATAAATTGTATGTTACCTCCCAATTCTCATTTTGGCTATTTTTCTCGTTTTTTAAAAAAATGATATACTTGATAAATGCTCGAAAGACAAATTTATTTTAGGATGGAGTAAAAACAAGTCTTTGAGTTACTGTTTTCTAAGGCTAAGGCAGATGTTAAAAGAAACTTTTAAGTGTTTACAATTCACACTTTTAGTGATTCCTTACTCATAGTACTCTTTGTTTTCATTTTACTTTTTAATTAAGCTTTAAATTTTTCTAATGGCTTAAGAAAAAAATCAAGATGAGCCTATTTCTTTGCAGTAATGTTCTTTATATCTTCTTTCAAGGCTTTTGGAAAATTTCTGTCAGTAGAAACCTACTAATTCCAAACTCATTTTTGAGTATTAAATCAGTTCTTAGTACTTTGGGGTGTAAATTGACCTAATTTTGACCTTGCAAAGCTAATCAGCTAAAGAAACTAATTATTTAAACACATCTGTGCTGCTTAGAAATAGTGAGACTTGTCTTGAACTTGCATCATAGATTTTAGTGGAACATCTGCTACATATTTTAATAGGCTTCATTAAGTAAATTTTATGTCTTGAGAAGGGAGAGCATTTCTAACTATGTGATTCTACCTCTGTAACCAGTTTTAGGTTTCTCCTTGTATGAATGACCATATGATCTAGAGCATGGTCCTGAACTTTCTTCTTTTCTCTGAAACTTGAACCTTTGTAGTTAGGCTTAGGTGGGTGGAATACTTAAATCTCTTCATTTATTCCCAGGAACTGTTTTTTGAGTTGTATTATGTGCTAAGAGCTGCAAGGCATTGGCAATATAGTAACAAGCCAAACAGTTCTTCTGTTCATGATGCATTCATTAATGGGGAGACATATTAAAATTCACCTTATGGATATTGGATAAACCAGAGAATTATTGAGAATTTTATTCCATGTGATAGAAGCATTGTGGTTATATGAGAAAATGTCCATCCTTTTTTAGAGATTTAAACTGAAGAGTATAGGGTAGAAATGACATGATGTCAGGCATTGTTTCAAAAAAGCTCAGCAAAGTAAGGAAGTGGGGAGGGGCAGAGGGAGATAGTAAATGTGCCAAGTACTGGTAACTGTTCAGTATAGGTGATAGGTACTCAGAGGTTCTATACTTGTGTCTATGTTTGAAATTTTTCATAGTTTGATTCTTTTTAAAGAATCATACTAGTGAAAGTATTTTAAGAAATGCATAAGAGTGATGAGGCAAAGGTACTGCATTGAAATGTTATTTCTGTACAACTCAACTACCTGCTATAGCTACCAAGCTGAACATATACTTAAAAGAATCTAACAAAACTCCAGAATAATAACTAAACAAAATGGTGACAAACAACCTACTAGATGCAGAGTTCAAAACACTGGATATAAGGATGCTCAGTGAACTTAGTGAGAACCTCAACAGCATAAAAAAGGAACAGTCAGAAATGAAGGATACACGAACTGAAATGAAGAACAATTTACAGGGAATCAACAGTAGAGTAGATGAAGCCAAGGATCAAATCAGTGATTTGGAATATAAGGAAACAAAAAATACCCAATCAGAACAGCAAAAAGAAAAAAGAATTTTTAAAAATGAGGATAGTGTAAGGAGCCTCTAGGACAACTTCAAGCGTACCAACATTCTCATCACAGGGGTGCCAGAAGAAGAGAGAGAGCACATGAAATTGAAAACCTATTTGAAAAATAATGACAGAAAACTTCCCTAACTTGGTGAAGGAAATAGACATACAAGTCCAGGAAGCATAGAGAGTCCCAAACAAGATGAACCTAAAGAGGCCCACAGCAAGACACAACATAATTAAAATGCCAGAGGTTAAAAACAGAATCTTAAAAGCAAAAGAAAAGCAGTTAGTTACCTACAAGGGAGCTCCTATAAGATTTTTCGCTGATTTCTCAATATAAACTTTGCAGGCCAGAGGAGATTGGCAAGAAATATTCAATGTTATGAAAAGCAAGAACCTACAACCAAGATTACTCTACCTAGCAAAGCCATCATTTAGAATTGAAGGACAGATAAAGAGCTTCCAAGGCAAGAAAAAGCTAAAGGAGTTCATCACCACCAAACCAATCTTACATGAAATGTTAAAGGGTCTTCTTTAAGAAGAAGAAAAAAGATTAAAAATATGAACAATAAAATGGCAATAAGTACTTATCTATCAACAATTCAGTCTTAAAATAACAAGCAGAACAGAAACAGACTCATAGATACAGAGAACATAATGGCCATTGCCAGATGGATGAAACAGGTGAAAGGATTAAGAAATACAAATTGGCCTTTCCGGTGGTGACAACCTCCCCATGACAACATGCCTCTTGTTAAGGATCTCCTTCATCCCTCTCCAGAAGAGGAGAAGAGGAAACACAAGAAAAAGAGCCTCGTGCAGAGCCCCAGTTCTTACTTCATGGGTGTGAAATGCCCAGGATGCTATAAAATCACCACCATCTTTAGCCACACACATATGGTAGTTTCATGTGTTGGTTGCTCCACTGTCCTCTGTCAGCCTGTAGGAGAGAAAGCAAGGCTTACAGCGGATGCTCCTTTAGAAGGAAGTAGCACCAAAGGCACCTGAATCAAGATGAGTGGGGAACCATCCCAATAAACACGTTTTGAATTTTTTTTTTTTTTAAGTACAGATTGGTTGTTACAGAATAATCATGAGGTAAAGTAGAGCATAGGGAATATAGTTAATAATATTCTAGTAACTAAGTGTCAGATGGCCACGAGATTTATCAGGATGGTCACTTAGTAAGTTATGTAATGTCTAATCACTGGGGTGTATAACTGAAACTAATATAATAATGTATGTCAACAGTAATTGAAAAGTAAAAATGATTTAAAAAAATAAAAAACAAATCCATAGAATAGTATCATATGCAAATATAACTTAATCTAAATGAACTATTTCCATAATAAAAAGAAAAAAAAAATCTGTGGGGGAAATAATGGTCTAAATAGTGCAGATGATTCTACCCTCCATTCTATTTGGTGAACACGTGCCCATTTGGGCATACATGAGGTGGACGTCTGCTATTTTTTTCAGTTACCAGCTTCCAGTAGTGTCTCTACTATGAGCATCTTGCTGAACTGCATGTGATTCTTGTCTCTAAAAGTATATATTTTTAATACAACATGGCACTCTATTACAAGTCATCTACTTCATCTGGATCCCAGCCAAAGAAATGGTGATTTGTGTCATTGCCAGAACTGGTTGTATTGAATTTCTTGAGGAATTTTAAGTCTTCAATTATTAAAGGGATTTTCCAGAGTAATTTTGATTATCTGTAATTTTGACTTATCTTCTGCATAATATGTAACTGTATGATGAAAGGATGCTTTGTCTCATGCATTCCTCTACTTCTGATATTTTTAGATTTCATTTAGATGCATTGCCTATAAAATTTTGGACACTTCCACTTGATCCCCCTTTTATCTTTCATTTTTCCCTACCAAAGAATCTAGTCTTCCCCACTGGACTTCAGAGGATTTTAGCCTTTGAAAATCTGGATTTCTTCAACCCATTTTCTGTTTAGTTGCCTATCTATCTACTTTTGTACTCTGTCCTTAGAAACATGGCATTAAGAACATCTTAATTTTTATCCCTGACTGGTTTGGCTTAGTGGTTGGAGCGTCAGCCTGCAGACCAAAGGGTCGAGGGTTCGATTCCAGTCAAGGGCACGTACCACAGTTGCAGTTCGGTCCCTGACCCTGGTCAGGGTCATGCGAGAGGCAACCAGTCGATGTCTCTGTCACATTGATGTTTCTCTCTCTCTCTCTCCCTCTCTCCCTCCCCCCTCTTCCCCCCCCCCCACCACCCTCCCTCCCACTCCATCTGAAGATAAATGGAAAAGTGTCCTCGGTGAGGATAAGAAAAAAGAACATCTTAATTTTTTAAAATAGATGTTTCCCTCCTGGTATTAACTTCGAGGTACTTATTCATTGAGTAGAATAGTGGGAGGAATAACCTGTAGTATTAAACTGTTGATTAAACCTACTCAGAGAATGCAAGAGTCCACAAAATGAGGAACCTTGAAGTTGAGTAAAATAACTTGTCCTTGTCCCTGGCTGGTTTGGCTCAGCAGTTAGAGTGTTGGCCCATGGACCAAAGAGTCGTGGGTTCAATTCCAGTCAAGGGCACGTACCTTGGTTTCAGTTCGGTCCCCGACACTGACCAGGGTTGTATGGGAGGCAACCAATCAATTTGTCTCTCTCACATTGATGTTTCTCTCTCTCTCCCTCTCTCCCACTCTGTCTGAAGATAAATGGAAAAATATCCTCAAGTGAGGATTAAAAAAAACACAAGAATAACTTGTCCTTAGCGTGGATAGAGATTCCTATGCTTGATCTTTTGAAAGCCCCTTTGAATCTGCGTTTTAAAAAATTCATTAACATTTATTCTGAAGCCTCTGATTGTTATAAAAGGATTTCAATATCAAATTGTTCTAAAATATAATCTGAGTGAAATGTTGAAATTCTTAAGCTACATTACAATCATAATTTAATTGTAGATAGGTATAGGGTTATGCTTAAAGTCAGCAATGCCAAGAGTCAGAAGAAATAATCACACTCAGGCAGGACTGAAATACTTATCTCAAGCATAGCAATAAGCATAAAAATGGTTTCTTTATCAAATAATCAGTAAGAGTGAACTCTTGATTAGAGATGTCAGAGGAGTTCTCCCTAGACTTATATTGGGCTGTCAATTAAAATTATTAGGTTGTGATAATAAATGAGTTTGACCAGTATTTTCCTCTTTGATTCAGGCAGTTTTTCTGGTATAATAACCTATAAGGAAGCAATCTTCCCAGTTCAGATTCTCTTTGACTTATGCTCTAGCAAAAATCATCCTAAATATTGGCATTCCAATCTTCTAAAAATCCTAAAATACCTAATGTTTTCACATGTCCGATATATGTATATCTATGTATTCTCAAGAAGGATTAATCCTCGTAGAAAAAATGAGTCAAGAACTGGAAAAATAAATTGTTAAATATACCAGATGGCTTATAACTTAATATTTACCAAAACCAGTCCATTTTTCTCTTTTCTAGAAGACTGAGAAAAGGGCCAGTTTTGAAATAGAAGGGAGTTTTCTGAAAATGGTTAAAATCAGAGAGGAAAGTTTGAACAGTGATAATTTAACACTGTGATTAAAAGCTTTAGATCTAGCCCTGGCCGGTTTGGCTCAGCGGTTAGAGCGTCGGCCTGCGGACCAGAGAGTCTCGGGTTTGGTTCCCGCTAAGGGCACGTACCTCGGTTGCAGTTTGTCCCCGGCCCCAGTTGGGGTCGTGTGGGTGGCAGCCACTCAATGTGTCTCTCTCACATCGATGTCTCTTCTCTCTCTCTCTCTCTCTCTCTCTTCCCCCCTCTCTCCCTCCCACTCTATCTGAAGATAAATGCAAAAATGTCCTCACCCGAGGATTTAAAAAAATTATAAAAAAGAAAAACTTTAGATCTAACGGACTGAAGTTTACCAATATGGCTTTAGACGAGGTATTTGATTTCCCTAAACTTCACAATTTTTATGTGAAAAGTGGAGATAATGGCACCAGCACCTACCTCTGGGTATTATTTTTGAGTGCTGAATGAGATAAAAGCATGTATCACTATACCTGGCACATAGAAAATGCTCATGAAATGATCCAATTAATTTTGCCTTTCACTTTCCTGTCTTGTTTAAGTTTAACTTATCCACTTGCTTATGGGGATTTAGAGTTGTATGATTTCATAGATGGATTTACTTATTCCATAAGGATTGAATTGGCCAGTTTTTTAATAAGCAAATGTATGCAATGAAAACTCTTTGACCTATTCGTTTACCTGAATATCTAATGTAGTAGAGAAATGAGACCTTCTTTTCAAATGCTTCATTTATGCAAATCAGCAGTTTCTCAAAGTAAAATCTTTTCTTTCTACTGTTTTGCAAAGAGTCACATTTTTAATTTCTAGGTCATTAAAACAGTGACATAACTATTGCAGAATGCCTTTTTTTTTTGGTATGTCCTGACTATATCCAAAGGCTGCTATTCAGTCTGATTTTTCTTTTCTCTTTTCATCCTCATTCTTTCATTCAGCAACCATCCCCATGGAAATGGAATGGGCCAGACTGAGAATTATAAGGGGTTCCATTTTTTTATTCCTACCCATGTGATACTATCAAAAGGGCTGCACAAGTAGTCTTTTGGCTGCTTCCTCCGAACTGGTAAATGCCTATAGGGCAAAAGCAGTCCCAAATGTCAGTCTCATTCTTTGGATTTCTTTGTTTTCTAAGTCTTGCCTTGGTAATGTTTTAATTTATCTCTCTGATACCTTCAAACAGATAGTATTTTATATTTTTTCAGCTTTTATAGTTGCTCTCAGCGAACGAGTCACTGTATTTTATGTAGTCCACCACCCCAGGAACCAGATTCTTCACTGCACTGTTTTTTCCTCCCTAAGGTCCCCTGCCTGTAATACTCCACCATTCTCTAAACTTGGCTCCTTCTTACTTGTTATGTGTCAGTTTAAATGTTACTTCCTCTAGGCAGCCTTCTCTAATCCCACAGAGTAGATTCTAATACAGCCATTAAATGTTTCTGCACTTCTTGTAATAACACTCACCATACTCATGCTTTTTGTTCCATGTCTTTTGTTCAGTTGTAGATTCCTATAGGCCCTTAATGGCAGTCTCACCATGTCTATGTTCACTTCCATATCCTCATTGCTTAAGCAAAATGCCTGGGCATTCTACCTAAACAGTGAAAACAACTGTTCAGTTGAAGTATGTAATAGAGAAAATTAATCTGTGCTCTTAGAAATCAGCATAGTAGTGAGATAACAAGTGTTGGTGAGAATGTGGAGAAAAGGGAACCATTATGTACTGTTCATGGGAATGTAAACTGGTGTAGCCACTATGGAAAAGAGTATGGAAAATTAAAGATAGAACTACCATGTGATCCAGCAGTCCCACTCTGGGTATATATCCAAAGGAAATTCAGACAAGATCTTGAAGACACATCTGCACTCCCATATTCATTGTAGCATTATAGCCAAGACATGAGACAACCTAAGTATTCATCAACAGATAAGTGGATACAGATGTGGCATATGTATGCAACGGAATAGTATTCAGCCATAAAAAAAAGAAAATCCTGCCATTTGTGACAACAAGGATGGACCTTGAAGGCATTATGCTGAATGAAATAAATCAGATAAAGAAAGACAAATACCATATGATATCATTTATATGTGGAACTAAAAAAAGCCAAACATAGAAACCGAACTTAGAAGGGTGGTTACCAGTGTCTGGGATAATGAGGAGACATTAATCAAAGGGTACAAACTTCAAGTTGAATAAGTTCTAGGGATTTAGTGTATAGCATGGTGATTATAGTTAATAATACTGTATTATATACTTAAAAGTGCTAAGAAAATAGATCTTAAATGTTCTCACCACCAAAAAAGAACTGATAATTGTATAATTCTGATGGTGGTGTCAGCTAACACTGTGGTGATAATCATTTTGCAATATATAAGTGTATCAAGTCAACACACTGCATACCTTAAATTTACACAATGTTAATAAAGCTGGAAAAAAAGAAATCAGGATAGTAGATAGATACCCTGTGGGGTGAAGGTGCTTAGGATTAGCTAAGTGCATAAAGTGGATTTACTAGGGTGCTATATTCTGTTTGAAAATTCATAATACACACACAAGTGTAAAATTTCTGCGTGCACATTATACTTTTAAAGTGAAAATATTGATGAATCTCAATGAATATTGAATGTATAAAACAGTATCTTGTGTTTATAGCTAGGAAGACATGTAGAGCAGTTAGGACATGTAAGGTATCAATTTATGAAACATCAGAATTAAAGTACTTATGTTTTAGGCTCTGAAGAGGTGATTCTTTTTGCCCCCTAAAATCACTATAATAGTTTTGAAATTACAAGGGATCAATCCAAGTAAATTTTAAAATAATTTTATTTATAATCACTGAATATTTCAAGTAGATAAAAATTAATTACACTGAATTTTTCAGTAAAAGTACCTCTTAAAATTTTTAGACATATTGTCTGTTTTGCTACTTCCCATATTGTTAGGTCTGTTTCTAAACTACTCAATTTGTCAGTATCCCTTGAGAAGTATATGGCACTTAATGCGTATTGTTCCCTAGGGGAATTATGAAAGAAAGAAAAGATGCAAATTTGCTCTTGGGATAAAATAGAAAATTAATTGAAGAAGGAAGAGTCCATAATTTAGGGAAGAGTTAATATTGAGAGAAAATCATAATATATAATTTTCATATTTGCTGATTATTTTCTTAGTTTTAATACCAGTTATCACTAGCAGAGATCATGCTTTTTTGCAGCAGCAGCTTGTATAGCTTTTGTTTGTATTTTCATCTGGTTGGTTTATATACAATGATGTAAGCTTTAATCATCATTTTTATGCATTATCTTTTTACTTTTTCTTTACTTGCTTTAAACTCAGCAGTTGGCTTTCAAATTCCATATTAAGATTCTGAAAGAAATACTTCAACAAAAAATGAATTGTATTTTTGTTATAGTGATTCTGCTGCATGGATTACAAGCACTCTGTCTCCATGCTTGGATAAACTCCATCAAAAGCACATTATCCTCCTACTTCTGTGGACAGCTGCCTAATTGTATCTGCTGTAACCACACGCTGTTGGAACATGATACCAGTGAAGAACAGAAATGATAAATTACTCCCTGCAGGTGATAGTGATAATGATAATTTTTAATTTCCTTCTTCCTCATAAGGTCTAGTCTGATCTTATTGGCTGCCATCCTGTTACATACACACACACACGATACCTCTTTAAAGAAAGACTCATCACACCAAAATACATGAGAAAGTAATTCATTTTTATTTCAAGTCATTGTTCTTCAAATGAGCATGTATAAAACGAACTGTATATACCTTTATATGTATGGGATAAACAAGCAAATTGTGGCTTAAAACAGATTTTTAAGTGATTCACTTTACAAATGCTGTAAATTATTTTCTTTCTTTTTGTGAAATCCAAAGAGATGAACAGCTCATTCTGAAACTGCATTCAAATGCTTAGGAATATTTAAGATGCACAATAAAATTACATATTTGTATTATTTTCCTATGTACTTCCAAGTAATTATAGAGTATTCTCACCAAACTATAAGTATGAGCAAACTATTCCAGAAATTTACTGTACACGTGTTTTCCTTTTATTCTGTTTTTTTGTTTCTGTTTTTTTTCCTATCATCATCAGTGTTGTTCTTAATTACCGTTAATTTTCCCTTCTCTGAGTCTAAGGGGCTTTATAACTAAAAATTTCCTGACATGGTATAATTCAGTGAAATTTTATTTATTTAATTGTGACCTTGGCTTTGTAGATTAACTCAGTTCCTACAGATACTTGATTTTAATGCTTATTTTTCCCTCAGCGATTTGCCCCTGACACGATATATATGTGGAACAAAAGAATTTATTCTGTGGTCAGGTCTTCTAACATATCTGATCTTTTTCAAGCACATGTCAAGCTGTGCTGCAGTTATTTATTACCATTGTCTGGTTAGTCTTCATTTTCAATTTCCTATGCTTGTTGTTTTTTCTGTTTTAATGACTTCCACAGAGAAAGGGTAATTCATTGAATTAACATTTAAAAGATCTAGAGATACGCTGTTAAAGTGATGGCATGATGGTAACAAGGTAGTAAAACTATAATTGAAAAAACGTGGCATATTTATATTCTGCAGCAAATAGTTTCATCCCCAAATCAGCTGACATATTTTGTTATAATGGCTTTGAAGAAATAAAAACGCTAATCATAGTTCAGTTTGTTTATGTGGCTATCTTTCAAGTTCAAGAGTTTTTTCCTCTTCTAATCTCTATTTTAATTATTAAGGATCATTTATACAGGGAAAAAAAAGAACAAAAGCCCCTTTTCTTTGAATGGCATTCTTGGTCTTGCTTATGTTTGAGGATAATTACCCATTTTTAAACCAGAAGTTCCTTTTGGTTTTTCAGAGTAAGAAGTCTTCCACTTTCTCAGTTATGTGCATGCTAACCAATGAGTAGATTATCTGCACATATTGATCGATTGATTTATGTATTTATTTTTTGGTAACATAGAATATAAGGAGTATGTAAAACAAATGTACCTTAAAGAATAATTAGAAAGTAAACGTCTTCCCATGAAACCCACTTACTAAAATCTTTAAAAGTCTTCTTTTTTTTTTTATCCTCACCCAAGGACATTTTTTTTTTTTTCATTTATCTTCAGATAGAGCGGGAGGGAGAGAGGGAAGAAAAGAGAGAGAAACATCGATGTGAGACAGACACATCGACTGGTTGCCACCCACACAACCCCAACCTGGGCCAGGGACAAACCACAACCGAGGTACGTGCCCTTAGCGGGAACCAAACCCAGGTCTCTGGTCCATGGGCCGATGCTCTAACCGCTGAGCCAGACCGGTTAGGGCTAAAAGTCTTCTTAATGTTTTCATATAGCTTGGCAATTTCTTATTACTGTCACTATTCCATGTACATCTTCACTCCTCTAATTTTTACTTTTTTTTAGTTTATATTTGCTAATCTCTTTATTGAAAAAAAATTTTGTAGAATAGTTAGTTGGGGAAAAATTGTCATTTTTTTTTTTTTTAATTCATTTAGTTTTTCCCACATATTAGACACTGGCCTAGCCCTTGGGGTTACAGAGATGACTGATTTTGGAGAGTCACTAAGGGAATTGATACAAAGGTGATGGTTCAATTGAATGCCTTCATGCAATATTATAAACCATTTAATTCAAGTATTATTAAAAATAACATGATTATAAGAAGCTGTGGATTTTTATGAGAAATATAAATTATGGATGAACATAAAGAATATGAATAGTCCATCCTAGCCGGTTTGATTCAGCGGTTAGAGCATCGGCCCAGGGACCAAAAAGTCGTGGGTTCAATTCAGGTCAAGGGCACGTACCTTGGTTGTGGTTGGTCCCTAGCTCTGGTCCGGGTCATGCAGGCGACAACCAGTCAATGTGTCTCTTTCACATTGATATCTCTCTCTCTCTCTCTCTCTCTCTCTCTCTCTCTCTCTCTCTCTCTCTCTCTCTCTGTCTCTCTTTTCCCCTCCTCCCTCCCTCCCTCCCACCACTCTGTCTGAAAATAAATGGAAAATATCCTCAAGTAAGGATTAAAAAAAAAAAAGAATGTGAATATTCCAAATCTGTCATCTACTTTCAGTAGCTTGGTAAATATCTTTCCAGATATATACATATATGTCGACATTTGCATAACATATAGTTAGTGTCCATAGTATACATTATTATTTTCATCTAATAGTATATTGTGACTATTTTTCCAAATTAATAAATATTTAGCTACAGGATTACTTTTGATGGCCAAATGGCATTTCATTATATTGGAGATATTATGATTTATTGACTGGTCACCTATTGTTGAAAATTTGAGCTAAAATTGACATGGCTAAATCTTTGCAAGCATCCTTAATAACTTCCATAGAATACTTTTTAAAAGACCTAGGTTACTGAGTATGTATATTATGTAAACACTTTAATGGAATATATAACATACACTTACAAAACAGAAAAGTGCACAAAAAAGTGTAGAGTGATAAAATTGCCCCAAGTGAATTCCCACCATGTACTCAGCACTCAGCTTAAAAAACAGAACATTGCCCTGGCCTGTTTGGCTCAGCGGTTAGAGCGTCAGCCTGCGGTCCAGAGAGACCTGGGTTTGGTTCCCGCTAGGGGCACGTACCTCAGTTGCAGTTTGTCCCTGGCCCTGGTTGGTTGTGCAGGAGGCAGCCACTCGATGTGTCCCTTTCACATCGATGTTTCTCTCTCTCTATTCCTCTCTCTCCCTCCCACTCGTATCTGAACAAAAAATGGAAAAATGTCCTCTGGTGAGGATAAAAAAAAAAAAACACAAACAAAAAACATAATATTACTAGCAAACCAGGAGCCCACCATGAAACCCCTTTCTGTTTCTACCCCTGTGTAAGGATAAATACTATACTGACTTATAACACTATAAGTTTTGCTGTTTTTGAATATTCTATATTTAAACAATTAGTATCATGTACTATTTTATGTCTGACATCTTTCTAATACAAATGTTTTATCTTTTAATATGTATTGCTAAGTTTCCTCTAGAAAGGTTATTTCAGTTTATTTTCCCACCCATGAGTGCCACGTTTCCCACTAAATTGTGGACATTATTATTTAAAAAATGATTTCCCTTATATGATCGAGGAAAATAGTATCTGCTTGTTTTAATTTACTCATTTTCTTTAAGTAGGCCAAACATCTTTTTTAACATGCTTAAATCATTTGATTTTTTTTTAATTTCCTTTGTCTTTTCTTGATTTTTTTTTGACATATTATTTTCTTACTAACTTGAAGTTTAATGTACAAATAACAAGTGGTCCTTGTTTTATATATATTGCAAATATTCTCAGATTTGTTGCCTTATAATTTTGATATTAAAGTTTTGAATTTCCCTTATGTTAAGTCTTCCTGTGTGAGGCATTTAAAAATTCTTCTTCAGTTCCAAATTTTATAAATACTTGTATGTGGTGGTGGGATTTCACTCTTCCTCCCTCTTACACTGCACTGATCTTTATGATTACATGTGGATTCATTGATACTCCACCAGATGATGTTATAATTTTGTCTTAATCGTAAGTATTGTGAAAGAATTCAGAGGGAAAAGGTAAACTTTTTATAAAACCCAACTATTTATCATTCCTGTTGTCTTTTTATTATTTTTTATGTTTCAGTTTTCCTTCTACTATTATGGAAATTTAAAAGGTTTTTTACCTTCTCTAGTAGCTTTTTCTTTTCCAGCATGACCTCCAATGACATGTATGTTAGATTTATAGGTCCTTGAGGCTCAGTGCATTTTGTTTCAATCTTTTCCCTTTGGTTTTTCAAATTAGATAATTTCTGTTGATCTGTCTTCAAATTCACTGTTTGTTTGTTTTTTTGTTTTTCCCTCTGTCATCTCCATTCTGCAATTCAGTCCAGGGAGTTCTTTTGTTTTAATTACTGTATTTTTCAGTTCTAAATATTCCGTGTGGTTCTTTTTTTTATAGTTTCTATTTTTTCTACTAGGAATTCCTGTCTTCTGATTTGTGTCAATATGTTTTCTATTACCTCATTCTAGTATAGTTATTGCTGCTTTAAAGTCTTTGATGGTACTGGCATCTGGGTCATCTCACAGTTGGCATCTCTTGATTGTCTTTTCTCTTGAAGAGTTGGTTAAATTTTCCTGGTTCTTTATATGTTGAGTAATTTTGTATTGTATATGTTGTACATGCTGTGTTGTATGGGTTCTCAGTAATGTTATAATTGTCTGGAGAATGTTTATGTTTGGTGTTAGCATGCGGCCAACCCAGTTGAAGTCAAAGCATAAGTTCTGTCAACAGCATCTGGGCAGATAGTGGTTCAAATCTGAGTTGTTCTCTAAGCATTTGTTATACTGTTTTGGGTCTCTCTTGTATATATGCACTAAGGAATTAGTCTGAGACTTATACAGGTTTTTTTTTTTTTTCAAATCTTAGTTTAATTCTCTAAGTCTTTACCTGTTGGTTTGGGTTTTTCCCACACAAGTTTTTTCAGGGGTTAATCCTGGAACTTGTGCCAGTGATTCAGGTGATTCAGGTTTTAGATCAGTTCTCTCAGCTTTTGTTATATTGGTTTGGATCTCACCTGAGCTATGTAGCTCCGGGGTTAGGCTGAGACTTGTGCAGCTTTATACATAGAATTAGGAGATCCTCTGCTATAGCTCTTTCTTCCCCATATTTGTTCTACACTCTCCATTTTTTTCAGAGTTGAAAATTATTAGTTCCATCCAACTTTAGTTATTCACTTATTTCATAAAGTGCACTATGTAATGAGGCTAGCTATATTTAAGAAACTGTAGACTAAAAAATTTAATTTAAAATTTATTGAGCCCTGGCCGGTTTGGCTCAGTGGTTAGAGCGTCGGCCTGTGGACCAGAGAGTCCCAGGTTCGGTTCCCGCTAAGGGCATGTGCCTCGGTTGCAGTTTGTCCCTGGCCCCGGTTGGGGTTGTGCGGGTGGCAACTATTGATGTGTCTGTCTCACATCGATGTTTCTCTCTCTCTCTTCCCCTCCTCTCTCCTGCCACTCTATCTGAAGATGAATGCAAAAAAAAAAAAAAATTATATTGAGAACCTGCTGTATAAGGAGACTCATACTGGGTAAAGGGCATAAAAATATAAATTCCTTATAGACTGCTGATAAATAAATTACAGTCTGATAGGGCAAACTAACTAAAACATGGTATGATAAGTACTGTGATAAAATTGTATATCATAGCACATTCACTCAGCAAATATTAATTGTGTGCCCAGGCACTGCTCTGGGCACTAAGAATGTAATGGAGAACAAGATAGACATACAGGAATAAATTTGAGAAAACTGTTAAATTAATCAGCGGAGAGGTATCAGGAAATCAACTGAAAAAAACGGATATATTTTAGAAATGTTCTCATTAGCTACATGGTTTTCTGTAATAATCTGTAGCTGAGTACTATGTTGCTTTATAATTCCATTTGACAGAATTATAAATAGTATTTCGATTTTCTCTTGGTGTCTAAAGTATAGTGAACCTGAAGGTTAAATATTGAGTTTGGTTTGGATTCAATGCATATTAACCCTACAGATCAATAAAACTTCACATTCTCAACAAAAGCAGCAGTGTTTTTAACACTTGCATAAGCTTTATTTAATGCCAGTTTTAAAAATAGATTCAGTCAAGCTAATCCCATTGGGGGGGGAAAGGAATGGTATCATTTAAACTTTAAACAAAAATAAATGAAAAATATATGTTCATCTGAATATGTTAATTTCTTTTAGAAGCCCTTTTGTACTATCATAGTAAACCTTAGAATTACTTCAGAGTTCCTTTTTCTTTTAGTTCTTTATTTTTATTGAGATATAATTGACATATAAAATTATATCAGTTTCAGCCCTGGCTGGTTTGGCTCAGCGGTTAGAGCGCCGGCCTGCGGTCCAGAGAGACCCCGGTTCAGTTCCCGCTAAGGGCATGTACTTCGGTTGCAGTTTGTCCCCGGCCCGGGTTGGTCGTGCGGGTGGCAGCCACTCGATGTGTCACTTTCACATCGATGTTTCTCTCTCTCTCTCTTCCTCTCTCTCCCTCTCTCTCCCTCCCACTCTATCTGAACAAAAAATGAAAAAATGTCCTCGGGTGAGGATAAAAAAAAAAATTATATCAGTTTCAGATGTACAGTATAATTATTCAATATTCGTATATGTTGCAAAATGATCACCACAATAAATCTAATATTTCTGTTTTCGATATTTGCTTAAACATAGGTTTTATTTGAGTACTATTACTCTATTTTTTTTTTTTAGAAAAAAAGTAGTATTTAAATATTCCATTGATCTCACTGCAAAAATATTCATAGTAGTTTGCTTTAAAATTGGTTGCACAATATCAAAAGAAATTCAATGAGCTGTCTTTGTATAAGAGTATGTTTTAGTTATTTATTGCTGTGTAGCATACCACCCCAAAACTTAATGCCTTGAAGTCATAATCATTTAGATTTATTTGTTTATGATTCTGCAATCTGGCTGGATCTGTCTGCTAGTTTTTCTGCTGGTCTCTCCTGGGGTCTCTTTTGCTGCTGCAGTTGTCTGGAGGCTTGACAAGAGCGGGAGGGTCCACGAAGGCTTACCTCAAATGGCAGCATCTCAGTAGGAGAGTCTGGATCGGCTAGGGGCCGGCTGAGCCCCTCTCTCTCCTTATAGTCTCTCACCTTTCAGTAGTCTCCCATGATCATTTCTCTAATAAAACACATTGATTATTTGATTAACCATGTTAACCTTATTATGTTGTTTCTGTGGGGAAAAGCCAAATTATGTTACTTTGTTTACTTATAACATCTTTTCCAGGAAAAATGGTGACCTGCCATAAGTTTAAGAGGTATCTGGTCTTTGAAATGGTTTCTTATTTGCCATGTTTTGAAAGACTGAATAATAAGTTATGTCATGTAATTAGTTTAATTATTTATTTTCTTCTTTTAAAAAAACAAACAGGCAATTGCTGGCTACTTTGATATATATTTTGAGAAGAATTGTCACAAGAGGGTAAGTATTATGAGTTCTCCCATAAGAATTAATTATGTGAAATACATTGCATTTTATTTTTGTGCCCCAAGGTATTTGATCATAAGCATTTTGCTATTGTAAGCAATTGGAGTTTATATTTGATGTAGTAGATTAATGTACCATGATATTAAATATCTTGTACTTCATCAGATACTTTTGAACTCTACCAATGCAGGTTGTATTCTCTACTGGCCCCCAGAGTACTGAAACACACTGGAAACAAACAATATATTTATTGGAAAAGCCATTTTCAGTTAAAGCAGGTGAGAAAGAAAAGGGTGGGGGGAAATGTCTTATTTTTTCTGAAGTATACAATATTCATTCATTCTACAACCACTTTTTATGTGCCCACTGTATTTGAAGCAGTATAACAGATGCTAAAATAAGATGTTCTTAGAACTTACCGTCTACATAAATTTTAGATGACATATCATTTCATTAAAGAAGTAATTTATTTATTATAATTTTTATTTAATTTATTGGGGTGACATTGTTTAATAAAGTTATACAGGTTTTCAGGTGTACAACTCAATAATACATCATCTGTATATTGCATCATGTGTTCACCACCCAGAGTCAAATCTCCTTCCCTTACCATTTATTCCCCCTTTATCCTCTTCTACTTCCCCCACCTCCCTTTCCTTCTGGCAATCACCGTACTCTTTTCTGTGTGGTGTTTTTTGTTTCTTTGTTTGTTTGTTTTTTTAATCCCTTCACATTTTTCACCCAGCCCCTCAACACCCCTCCCTTCTGACAGCTGTCAGCTGTTCTCTGTATCTGAGTCTGTTTCTATTTTGTTAGTTTATTTTGTTCATTAGGTTCCACATATAAGTGAAATCATATGGTATTTGTCTTTTTCTGACTGGCTTACTTCACTTGGCGTAATACTTTCCAGGTCCATCCATGCTGTTGCAAAAGATAAAATTTCCTTTAAAGAAGTAACTTAATAAAAACTTATATTTAAATCTTATTTCTGCTAGTTAAAATGTATGTTGCATACTATGTAGTTCTTATTTTGAGTACCACAGAATAATTCAGAAAACTTTTCTTTAAGCAATAACTAGTATTTACTAAGTTGCAAATACAACTGGAAGAAAATATTTTCATTTCCAAAATGAGTAATATCACCAATAGCAGTGAAATAAAGAGAATTATTCAGTAGTTATCGTATTCAAAATATATTTGTCTAGAATGCACTCCACTATGCCACCTCCTCAAATCCTACAGTGTTCAAGGACTGGTCACTTCTACATTCCTTTGTTATAGCTCATTGACTGTTCACTTATATGGGCACCCATAGTCCCTACATAATACACACTTAGCTCCAAAAGGTAGATTTTGATTATGAAACCTTTTGTTTTTACTTAAGCGTTTATTACATACGAGTCTTCTTGTCCCGCCTTTACTGTAGTAAAGTTGAATGTACAACAAACTTCAATGAAAAGTTACTCAACATCACTAGTAACTCGGGGAAAGGATAATTAAACTATAAGACACTGTTTCTTATTTATCATTATGGGGAAAAAAATACATAAAATATAACAAGGCCAAGTGCTGGCAAGAATGTAGACAAATGTAACTTTTATACTCTACTGCTGGTAGTCTTAATTGGTACACAACTGTAGAGAACAGTTAGATACCATCAAGTTAAGTATAGATGTACCATCCCTACAGCCAGTTTTTTTTCTTGGCATGTATTGTGAACAGTCTCTCCCACGGCCTGTGTACAAGAATTTTCACAACAGTATGGTTTCTAGAAGTGAAAAATCAGAAGCAGCCTTAATATGTCCATCAATAGAAGATAGATAAATATGGTAGTTGTGTACAATAAAATATAGCAGATAAAATAAATCTTATATATGTGTCTGTCAAAAGCAACATTGAGCCATGCCGGTGTGGCTCAGTGGATTGAGTGTCATCCCATGGACTGAGAGGTCCAGGTTCAATTCCCAGTCAGGGCACATGCCTGGGTTGTGGGCTTGATCCCCAGTAGAGGGCGTTCAGGAGGCAGCCGAGCGATGTCTCTCACATCGGTACATCGATGTTTCTATCTCTCCCTCTCCCTTACTCTCTCTCTTTTAAAAAAAAAAAGTAACTTTGATCAAAAAAAAGTTGCAAAATGATTTGTACAGTATACCATTTATATGAATTTTAAAAACATACATATATATACACACACAGTAAAAGTAAGAAGCAACACGACAGAATGATGACCACTGAATTCAGCATAGTGCTTACCTTACCTTTGGGGAAGGACAGAAAAAAGATCAGGAAAAGCTATGAAGGAGGTTCAGTGCCACGTATCTGAACTTTTTTTCTTAACTGAAGGAACTGTGGGAGAAAATCAGTATTTGACAAAATTGAGCAGTGGGTCACAGGTAGTTATTATATTATTCTCTATATGTTTAAAATATTTCATAAAATTCTGTAGTTTTGATTTCAGTGTTGATGCATAAGTCGAATTCAGTAGATACAGATAAGCACTATTAGAGTAAAGCAGCACCTTGTTATTTTTCACTTTGAGGTTGCAGTGCTATGGAAATAAAACCTTGATGGTGTCATTTTCCTTTTCTCCAGAAAGGTTGAGCACGGCAAAACTAAAGTGAGGCAAACACAAATAAAATCTTTTCACATTCTCATTTTTGGTTTGTTTTTGTATAGTTCTGGTGTTTGGATTGATATTTAGGAACTGAAAATGTTGCTTTCCTTCTTTACTGTAATCATTTTGTGGTCCTAATGCTAAAATGTCAGAGGCATTACTAATTCATATTTTAATCTTGAGGAAGATTTAAGATAGCATTTGAAAATTCTCCTACCTAAGTACAGCAAAATATTATTTGATGTCTAGTGAAAATTTGAAATCCTAACTATTCTTTCCCTAGTAATCCTTAGAGTAAGTGATTCGACTTTTTCAGAATACTATGAGGGAGGTGTGTGATTCAATGTTGCCCTCTGACGCTATCTACATTCCATATTTCCTTCACTGCCATTGTGTATGTACTTGTATTTAAATAGTAAGGCCAATGTATCATAAAATAGAATACCCTAAAATAGCATATCCTGAAGAAGAATTTAAAAGGGAAATTTCAAAGTAGGAAAAATGTGGCTATTCTCAGCTATAGAAGTATAAGAAAGGATAATGTAAGTACATAAGTATATCATTACCTTTTATTGTTAACCCTGCTAAGAATCTGATGGTGTTACTAATGAATAGAAGGCAAAAGTTGTGGGGCAGAGTACTGAAGAGGACATGCTAATCAGAAAAGCTCTAGAAATTTACACGGGAGGTAGATTTGTTGAGTTTTAGATGAGTTCTAGGGGGTATATATGTAGGATGAAATGCCCGAGGTCAGGCAAAGCAGTTGGGGCAGTTGTGAACCAAACAGTTCTCAGAGTTTACACAGGGCTGTGGTATTCAAGTTTCAACCAGCTACAGTGGGGAGTCCTTTCAGACCCTATGTAGTAGAGATTCCAGAAGGGCTATAGCTTCATAATGGAAACATAGAGGAATCAAAGAAAGAAGAACTTCAAAATAATCATCAGAAATTACGTAAACCGGATGATAATCAAATGCCATTTTCAAAGTACTATAAACAGACTGTCAACCTAGATTCTATATCTAGAATAAATCTACTTCAAAAAGGAAGACTAAATAAAAACTTTTCCAGAAGAAAAATGCTGAAAGAATTCATTTCTAGCTGACCAGCAATACAAGATATATAAAGCCAGTTTCACAAGTGGAAGGAGAATACCACCAAGTGGAAACTTGGAACTAAACAAAAGGAATGGAAAAAGCCAGAAATGGTAGGTGTATGAGTGCATAAAATATGCCTTTATTATCTCATTTTTGAATTTTTCTTAAAAGATAATTGACGGCCAAGTACCTTAGTTGGTTATAGGGTGTTGTCCCAATACACCAAGGTTGTGGGTTCGATTCCAAGTCAGGGCACATATGGGAATCAGCCAATGAGTGCATAAATAAGTAGGACAAGTCAGTGTTTCTCTCTCTGTTTCTCTCTCTCTCTTCCTCTCTCTAAAATCATTTTTTTAAAAAGATATTTGACTATTTAAGGCAAAAGCAACATAACATGTGGGTTTCAAAACATGGAGACAAAATATTTAGCAATAATAAAAAGAAAAAAAAGAAATTAATGAGAAATTATGAAGTTCTTACACTACATGAAGCAATTTAATGGTAAACTGGGATAAATTAAGAATGTACAGTGTAAACCCCAGAGCAACAGCTAAAATATTTTGTTGTTGTTGTTAATCCTCACCTGAGGATATTTTCCATTGATTTTTTTAGATAGAGTGGAAGGAAGGAAGGGAGGGAGGGAAAGGGAGAAACATCGATGTGAGAGATGGGGATCGAACCTGCAACTCAGGTGCATGCCTCGGACCAGGAATCGAACCTGCAGACCTTCGGTCCATAGGCCAGTGCTCTAACCACTGTGCCACACCAGTCAGAGCAACAGCTAAAATATTTTAACTTCATCCACAAAATATAGCTAATAAGCTAGTAGGGAGATAAAATGGAATCCTGAAAAAAAATTCTCTATTTTTTTAAAGTGTTTGCCCTTTAACAAGTTAGGCTTCTTTTTCCTAATTTTTTTTTTAAAGATTTTTTTTGTTGATTTTTAGAGAAGAAGGGAGAGGGAGAGAGAGAGAGAAACATCAGTGTGAGAGAGAAACGTTCATCGATTGTCTGCCGCACGTGCCTTGACTGGAGATCAAACCTGCAACCCCAGCATGTGCCCTGACCAGAATCGAACCACAGCCTTTCGGTGCACTGGATGTTGCCCAGCCAACTGAGCCACACCAGCCAGGGCCTGAAAATGTTCAGTTCAAAAGAAGATAGGAACATAAACAGATGAACTAATAAAAAACAAATGGTGTGATGGTAGACTTCCAGACAGTGCAATATTATTCAGTGCTAAAAAGAAATGAACTATTGAAACCAAGTGGCAGTGTTCGGGTTTGTTGTCTCGAGAAATCAATGAGTTCATGGACCAAGAGTAAGCGACAGGAAAGTTTATTTGAAAGACTCCTGAAGCAGGGAGGGGACCCAGTTGGATAGCCAGTGGGGCTCTGTTGTCTAGGGGTAGGATATATGTCTTGCTAGCCTCTGATAGGTCCTTTCAAGGAATTCTGCCTTAGCAACATTCATACATTTTAAAGCTAGTTGTTTCCTGCCTGACTGGGTTCAGTCCTAAGTCATCTGTAGGGGCCTTAGTGGCTTTCCTTTTTTGATAATTTCAGCTTCTCCCAGACTATTAGTAAGGAGCAGGGGAAACACCCTTGAAGCAACCCTATACTTGCTGTTGGTTTCTTTCTAAGTCCAATTTTGGTTTTCTATAATCCTTTTTAAGATGACCTGGCTTTCTGCAATAGGAACAGACTGTACAGTTTCACAGAACTCATTCAGCAATCCTGTTGCCTGCTTGAAACCAGCCTTTCTGGGGTTTTTTTGTTATGTAATTGACCTGTACTCCTTCCAGGAGCTTCTAATTTGTATTTCTATAATTGGGGGCTGGGAGTTTCTGGCCTAGGAGGCAAAAGTTGCCAGGTTGATTTTAGTTTTATTTTGAGATAAGTAGAGTCCAAATAAACCCCCAGAGATGCTGTGTACTGAGTTGCCTGCCAGTGTGTTGCTGAGCTCCAGTCATCTCAAACTTCCCACGTATCTCAGCCTTCCCTTCCCAGGGTCCCGTCCCTCACTGCCTAAGCTGCCTCTGTCTCCTCACTATCAAGCCTTGAAGAGACATGAAGGAATCTTCAATGCATATTACTAAGTGAAGGAAGCCAATTTGAAAAGGCCTTCGTACCATGTGTTTTCAACATTCTGGTAAAGGCAAAAGTATGGAGAGAGTAAAAAGATTAGTGGTTGTGGGAGTGGGAGATACAGATACGCAGAGCACAAAGGATTTTTAGGGCAGTGAAAATACTCTGCAAGATATAATGATGGATATATGTCATTATACCAAAAAGTAAATTACAGACTTAAGGTGATTATGATGTGTTGCTAATGTTGGTTCACCCTTGGTTAAAAAAATAAACATACCATTCTGATGAATATATTGATAATGGAGGAGGCTGTGTGTGTCGGGGGCAGGACCACATGGGATATCTCTGTACCTTCTTCTCAATTTGCTGTAAACTTAAAATTGCTCTAAAAAATAATTTAAAAATATATACGAATGGTCTAAACATGCCAATTAAAACGTAGAAATAAACTGAATAAAAAGAAGAACTAAGTAAGTGCTGTCCACAGGAAACACTTAAATGTAAGGGCATAGTGAGTTTCGTTCCAGGTGAGATGATATGAGCACATTTCATATCTCACTCACCCAGTGCAGCTTTAAAATCAGAATGCGTGGAACAGCTGTTTGAGATCTCTGAAAAGTGAACAGTAGCATATATGTTGGAAAAGAAGACCAGAATTTGAAGTACCATTGAACTTGTGGTAAATTATGATTTATTTTCCTCCAGTATTTTCCAACCTGGACTCCAAACAGCCTAAAACAGGAAGAGGGCATCATCACAGACAGAAAGAACTCCAAAGGAGCCCTCTAATTCTAGCTTGAGAAATGGGGAAAAGGATCTCCTAATTCTCAGAGAGGGAAATCCCCATTTTTCTTTTCTGTTTTTTCCTCTGTTTGTTTTCATACTCCAGCCCCCAGATAATGCCACCATGGTACCAGCAGAACAGTGATAGCAGTGGTGCCCCACAGACACCTTAAGCTCTGAGGGACAATAGGTAAATGAGGTGGGTGTGACTGTTGCAACTAAATTTTATTTACAAAAACAGATAGCCTACCGAAAAATCTTTCCATAAAACAAATGTCTAGGCACAAATTGCTTCATTGCAAATTCTCCCAACCACCTAAAGAAATTACACCAGTTCTACAGTCTCTTCCAGAAAATAGAGTTAATTTTTATAAGGGCATTATTATCTTGATACCAAAAAACTAGACAAAGATAGTACAAGGAAATTACAGACCAGTATCCCTTGTGAATATAGATACATAAATTCTCAACAAAATACTGGCAGTTGAATCCAGCAATATTATAAAAAGAACAAAACCATGACCATATTGAGGGGTTTATTTCAGGAATGCAAAGCTTATTCAATATTTTTAAGTCATTTAATGTGATCCACCAAGCTAACAGTCTAAAGAAGAAAAACCACATGATCACATCACTGGATGCAGAAAAGTCGTTTGATAAAATTCAATGTCCATTCATGATAAATACTCAAGCAAACTAGAAATAAAAGAACTTCCTCAACCTGAGAAAGGCATCCACACAAAGTCTACAGTAGCAAACATCATACTGAATGGGGAAAGACTGAATATTTTCCCCTAGAGTTAGGACAAAGCAAGGAGGTCCAATCTCACCACTCCTAGTCTCTTATGTTGGAAGTCTTAGCCAGTACAGTAAGGAACAAAAAGAATTAGGTCATATTTACAGATAACATGATTGTGTATATAGAAACTCTAAAGAACCTACCAAAAAAACTGTAGAACTTCGTAAATTGAGCAAGGTAGAAATAGGTAGACTGACTAAAATTTATTCACTTTTTAATTTTTTTTTTCTTTATTGATTTTAGAGAAAGAGGAAGGGAGAGGGAGAAGGAGATAGAAGCATCAATGAGAGAGAACACCAATTGGCCGCCTCCTGCATGCCCCCTACTGGGGATTGGGCCCACAACCTGGGCATGTGCCCTGACCAGGAATCCGGACCTATGACCTCTTGGTGCATGGGTTGATGCTCAACCAGCCGGTTGAGCCACACCAGCCGGTCTGACTGTAAAATTTATATACAAATGCAAAAGACCTACGGTAGCCAAACAATTTTGAGGAAGAACCATATTGGAATCCTCTAACTATGTGATTTCTAAACTTGCTAAAATGTTACATTAACCCAGATAGTACAGTATTGGTATGTACTATAGACAGACATATAGATTATTATAACAAAAAAATACAGAAATAGACCCTTAGTATCCAGAAAGTAATATGACAAGATTTTTTAATAAATAAAATATTATAAACATTTATAGTTATTCTGCCCAGATTGTGTGTGTGTACACGTGTTGTCAGTAATAGTAATTTTTTTTTTTTTTGTAATGGTAAATCTACCCCTTGGAGTAGACTTGGACTGGGTGAGAAGGGTGAAGGGATTAAGATTAAGCAAAGGAAAAAAAAAAAGAAAGACTCTTGGACACAGACAACATATGGTGATTGCCAAAGGGAAGGGGGAGCGGGGAGGTAGAAGAAGGAGAAGGGAAATAAATGGTGATGGAAGGAGACCTGACTTGGGGTGGTAAACACACAATACAAGATACAGATGATGTATCATAAAATTGTATACCTGAAACCTGTATAATTTAACCAATGTCACCCCAAAAATAAAATAAAAGAAGATAAACATTCTAAACAATAAAAATGTTTTCTAACTTTTCCCAAAGAAAAGACAATGTGAATAGGAAATTTCTCAGACTAAGAATTCTGCATTTGGCCAAAAGCAAAATGGAACTATACAGTAATGACCCTAGTTTTGTTTTATTTATTATTTTATTCACAATGTAGTTACAAAATAGTTCCAAAAGAAGTGCTCTAAACATTTGAGCACTTCCAGCATTGTGTGGGAGTAAAGGTGAATACTCTTAAAAGAGTTAGAGAACACTTACTTTAATGTTAAATTCAGGGTGTATGTTTTTCCTTTTCCTTTAAAAATAATGGACAGTTATATTGTACAAACATATATGACAGTGTTTACTTGAAAAAAAAAAAAATCAACCCAGCCTGTGTGGCTCAGTGGATTGAGCATTGTCTCATGGACTGAGAGGTCCTGGGTTCGATTCCCAGTCAGGGCACATGCCTGGATTTTGGGCTCAATTCCCAGTGGGGGGCATGGCTCAATTCCCAGTGAGGGGTGTCCAGGAGGCTGCCGATTGATGTTTTTCTCTCATCAATGTTTCTATCACTCCCCCTCTCTTCCTTTCTCTAAAAAATCATAAAAACCACACATTATTTTCATGTTATTTGGCTTTGGAAATATGATTAAAATCAGGCTATTTCTCTTTCTCGGTAGATACCTAGTAAATTTTTGTATGGAGAATCCATTTATTTTCTTTTTTTAAAAAATCTAAGCTTTAATAATAGTGATAATAATGAATTTTTATCTTTCTTCCTTCTGGGGAAATGAAATTTCATTGCTCTGGAAGAGAATAACTTTTAAAAACCACTGAATTTAAACCACATGAAATGAAATTAATTTTGTTCTTGATTGAACTGTAACACTGCTTTGTGGTATACTAATAGCAGCCTGCCAATGATTAAAACAAGGTGGTACAGCTTAGCTCCATAGAGAATGTCCTTTGCAGTTCTTACCACACTATACACGCTAACAACATCAGTCATTTTATATCTATTTGACACTGATTAATTACTCCGATCTATTCTGGTACTACAGCCACTGCCTTCAACGATTGAAAGGAGTTCAGCAGTGTGAATTATGTATTTATTACTGTGACCCTTTATGCTATTTAATTAACTTAAATAGGTGCTGTTTGCACCCTCATTTTGAAATTAAGGTTATTATAGAAATAGCTATTTTACTTGTATTTCATTTTAAGACATGAAAATTATACTGAGCTTATAAGGCATGTTATGCCTTTTAAAATGTTCAAATGTTTTGTTTGTTTAATATTGATGTTTAAAATTTTTTTAGTGTAAAAATTTAACAAAAGTATCCATTACTAGTTCATCTTGACTTGGACTATATGAATAAATTGAGGGTTGCACAGAGCTCCTGTAGGCATATTATTTAAGTCTGAAATGAAGAACCTGATAACTGCTTTATAAGCACCATGGAACATTCCTGTTTTGATCCTTACACTAAGGACTGAATGGAACATATTTACAAACAAGCCACCTTACATTTTTAAACACTTCTAAGGCGACTTAAATCAAATAGGAACAACCATTAGGGTATACATACCAAAAGGAAATATTTGTAAAAATACCTCATATACATCAACAAGAAAATCACTAAGGTAAATGCACAAAGGATTTTTTTACGGTAGTGGTTAAGCATTAGAAATAATACCCATCACCACTGATAACCACTGAAATGCAAATCAAAGCAATCAGATTCTGATGGTTGTTTATCTCAATAACAGGTGTCTTTATTGTTTTTTTTCTTTATTCATTTATTTATTTAGGACTAAAAGAAGGTCTTTTATTGAAGTAGGAGACAGACAACAGTATTTTTTTGTTTGGAGAATATTTTTCCATTGATTTTTAGATAGAGTGGAAGGGAGGGAGGGAGAGAGAAAGAGAAACATCTGTGTGAGAGAGAGACACTGATTGGTTGCCTCCCGCACGACTGCCACCAGGGGCCAGGGATTGAACCTGCAACTCAGGTACGTGCCCTTGACCAGGAATCAAACCCGAGACACTTCGGTCTGTGGGCTGACACTCCAACCACTGAGCCAAACCGGCCAGGGCAACAGGTAATGTTTTTTTATGGGATCTCACTGTTGAGTGGCAAGACTGATGGGGCCACGTGGACTTGAGGAAGATGATTTTGTTTCTAATAACCCCAATGTTCATGAAGATGGCAGATATGTAAAACTGGAATACACTTTGTGCCTTTTATTAAGGTGTCCCACTTCTGATAAATACATCACAAGGAATTGATTCAAAATTCAGACTTTTCTTTCATTCTTTGCTATTCTAAGAATTGAAAGTAATAGTGTTTTCATTTGCTTGTCTTTCTTTAAAGTGTCTTTATGTAATTTTTGTTTATATAGTCAAATCTTCAATCTTTTCCTTTTGGTTTCTGGCTTTGGTTTCATATTTTTCAATATTGTATTACTGTATTTACAGTTTTATTGAATCCTTTCCTCAGTGATTTAAAATACCCCATTTACCATATACTGAATCTCTATAACAGATTTATTTTTAGTTCTCATCTATATTATATTTGTGTTTAGTTTCAAAGCATCATATTTTTAAAACAATTTTATTCTACAATTTACATGCAATAAAAATTCACATTTTAATTGTATGGTTCAGTGAGTTTTGACAAATATACACGCCATCCTTATGAAGATATAAAAGATTTTCATCACTCTAAAAATTAGTTTCCTTATTGATCCCTTGTATGGACATCCCCAACTCCAGTACCCATAGCAAGACAACCACTGATTTGCTATTACTGTATAGCAATATTACTAATTAGTTACTAATATTAAAGTATTTATATTCTTTTAGAATTTTGTATCAATGGCATTACACAGGATGTACTCCAGCTTCTTTTGCTTAGCATATTTTCATCTGTGCATCAGTAGTTGGTTCCTTTTTATTGCCAAGTAGTATTCCTTTGTGTGGACATACTTCAGTTTACTTATGCACTCTCCTGCTGCTAGACTTTTGTATTGTTTTCAGTTAGGGATCATTATGAATAAAGTTGCTATGAAAATTCATGTAAAAGTCTTTGTGCAGGCATATGTTTTCATTTCTCTTGGGAAAATACCTAGGAGTGGAATTATTGGGTGTTATGGTAAGTGTATGTTGAACTTTAAAGGAAACTGGCAAATGTTTTCAAAATGACTGTACTATTTAATGTTTCTGCCACCTCTGTGGGTTCAGTTGCTCCACATCCTTGCCAACACTTACCATAAAAAGTCAGTCATTTAATTTAAACCATCCTATTGTATATGTAGTGACATTGTGCTTTTAATTTTTATTTGCCTGATGACTAATAATGTTGAGCCTCTTTTCATATGTTCATTGGTCATTCATCTATCATTTTTGTGAGATTTCTATTAAAATATTTAGCTCATTTTTTTTTTCTTTATTGATTTTTAGAGAGAGGGGAAGGGAGAGGGAGAGAGAAATAGCAACATCGATGAGAGAGAACATCGATTGGCTGCCTCCTACATGCCCCCCACTAGGGATTGGGCCCACAACCTGGGCATGTGCCCTGACCAGGAATTGAATCGGCGACCTCTTGGTACTTGGGTTGACGCTCAACCACTGAGCCACACCAGCCGGGCTAGCTCAGTTTTTAATTGGGTTGTTTGTCATCTTATTATTGAATTGTAAGAATCTCTCTATATATGGATACAAGTCCTTTGTCAAATATGTGTTGCTGATATATTTATCCCAGTCCCCAGGTTGTTTTCATGGTCTTAATGTTTTTTGAAGTTTTGTGACTTTGTGTCTTAATTAAGAAATCTTTGCTACCCTAACATCAAAAGATTTTCTTGTATGTTTTGTCTAAAAATTTTTACAGTTTGACCTTTTACATTTAGGTCTACAGTCTATTTTATGTTAATTTTAAGAGTAATAGTTTATCTTTTCCCAAATGTTTTTCCACCATCGTTGCTTGAAAAGACTGTCCTTTTTCTATTTAATTACCTTGTCTCCTTTGTCAAAAATTAATTGACCATACGTGTATAGATAGTCTATTTCTGGGCTCTATTTGGTCCCATTGATCTATATGTCTGTTCTTTTTCAAAATTATTGTTATTCTAGATTCTTTAAATTGCCATATAAATTTTAAAATGAACTTGTTAATTTCTACCAAAAAAACCCTATTAGGTTTGTGCTTGGGATTGTGTTGAATCTATGGATTACTTTGGGAAAAATTGACATTTTAACCATATTGAGTCTTTCATCCACAAGCAAAATGTATCTTTCCATTTACTTTAGATCATCTTTGGCACTGCTTCATAGTTTTGTGTGTCTAAGTCTTGCACATATGTTGTGACATTTATCTCAAGTATTGTATGCTTTCTTGATGCTATTGTGGTTTTTTATTTTAATTTCTAATTCTTTATTGCTAGTGTATAGAAATAAAATTAAATTTTTTATATTGACCTTATATCTTTTTTTTTTTTTCTTTATTGATTTTTTAGAGAGAAAGGAAGGGAGAGGGAGAGAGAAATAGAAACATTGATGAGCGAGAACACTGATTGGCCACCTCCTGCATGCCCCTCACTGGGGATTTGGCCACAACCTGGACATATGCCCTGACCAGGAATCGAACCAGCGACCTCTTGGTGCATGGGTCGATGCTCAACCACGGAGCCACACTGGCCGGGTTGACCTTATATCTTAAGACATTGCTAAACCATCTTGCTGTTCTAGTAGCTTTATTTATTTATTTATTTATTTATTTATTTATTTATTTTGCATATTGCTTTAGGATTTTCTGTATATAAGAAATGTGGTCTACAAATAAAGATTGTTTTATGTCTTATTTTTCTCTAAAATGTATATCCCTTTTATTCTTCTCTTGTACCTTAATGCCCTGACTAGGGCATCCAACAGAATACTAATTAGAAATGGTCAAAATGGGCGTCTTTGCTTCATTCCCAGTCTTAAGAAGAAAGCATTCAGTCTTTCACCATTAAGAATGATGTTATCGTCTACGGGCCACACCACCCTGAATGCTCCTGATCTCGTCTGATCTCGGAAGCTAAGCAGGGTCGGGCCTGGTTAGTACTTGGATGGAAGAATGATGTTATCCCTGGGCAGTTAGAGCGTCGGCCCACGGACCAGAGAGTCCTGGGTTAAGTTCCCACTAAGGGCACGTACCTCAGTTGCAGTTTGTCCCCAGCCCCGGTTGGGGTTGTGTGGGTGTGTGTGGGTGGCGACCACTCGATGTGTCTCTCTCACATAGATGTGTCTCTCCCTCTCTCTCTCCCTCTCTCTCTCTCTCTCTCTCTCTCTCTCTCTCTCTCTCTTCCTTCCCGCTCTCCCTCCCACTCTATCTCAAGATAAATGCAAAAAAAAAAAAAGAATGATGTTATCCCTGGCCAGTTTTGCTCAGTGGTTAGAGCATCGGCCCGTGGACCAAAGAGTCACGGGTTTGATTCCTGGTCAAGGGCACATACCTGGGTTGCAGGTTCAATTCCCAGCCCTGGTAAGGGTTGTATGGGAGGCAACCAATCGATGTGTCTCTCTCATCAATGTTTCTCTCTCTCTCTCTCTCCCCCCCCCCATCTAAAAATCAATGGAAAAAATATCTTTGGATGAGGATTTTTTAAAAATGAACATATTATCTATAGTTTCTGAGGTTGAGGACGATTCCTCCTATTCCTAGCTTACTGAAAATTGTTATAAATTACTTTTGTCAGATGCATTTTATACATTTCATGAGACAATCATGTGAGTTTTTTTTCTTTTGTTCAAAGGGTTTTTGAATCTATGTTCATGGGAGATATTCATCTATAATTTTCTTCTAATGAGTTTATCTTGTTTGCATATCAGGATAATGCTGCCCTCAAAAGATGAGGTGGGGAATATTCCCTCCTATTTTTTGTAAGTTTACATACATTTGGTATTATGCTTAAACATTTGATAGAATTCACCATTACAGATCTCTGACCTGTTTCCTTTGTTTTCTGATGTAAGCATTTAAAGTTATAAATCTTTTCTCTAAGCGCTGTTTTAGCTATAGGCCACATAGTTTTATATGTTGTGCTTCATTATCATTTGAATCAAAATGCTGTCTAGTTTTCCTTATGATTTTTATTTTCATTTAGGAATATTTGGAAGTCTGTTGTTTAATTTCTAAATATTTTGGGATTTTCAAGTATCTTTGTACTACTGATACTTAATTTTATTTAGTTTTGGTCAGAGAACATATTCTGTATGCTTTCTGTTTGTTTGTTTGTTTGGTTGGTTTTTTTTGTTTTTTTTTTTATCCTCACCCAAGGACACTTTTTCATTTTTTGTTCAGATAGAGTAGGAGGGAGAGAGAGAAACATCGATGCGAAAGGGCCACATCGAGTGGCTGCCACCCGCACAACCAACCAGGGCTGGGGACAAACTGCAACCGAAGTACATGCCCTTAGCGGGAACCGAACCCGGGTCTCTCTGGACCGCAGGCCGACGCTCCAACCGCTGAGCCAAACCGGCCAGGGCTCTGTATGCTTTCTGTACATTAAGGTTTGTTTGATGACTCAGCTGTGATCAGTCTCGGTTCTGTAGATGTCAGTCAAGTCGCGTTGTAGTTCCAGTCTTCTATATTCTCTCTGATCTTCTGTCCAGCTGACGTTGCCGTTACCAACAAAGGAGGTGACGTTTCCAACAGTAATCGTAGATTTGTCTGTTTTTGATGGTCTGTCAGATTTTCTGTCATGCATTTTGAAGCTCTGTGCATACAAAAATTTATGATGTCTCGTTTATGAATTAAACAAGTTATTATTTTGAAATGTCTCTCTATCTCTGGTTATATTTTTTCCTGACATGAACTTTGTCTGAAATTAATATAGCCACTCCAGCCTCTTTATGATTAATATTTATGTAGAATTTCTTTTTCTCTTTTTACTTTTAACCCATATCTTTATAAAATATATTGGACATGTTTACATTTAATGTTATTACATAGTTATTGGATTTAATTCTATCATTTGCCTTTTTTTTTATTTATCCCCTCTATCTATTTCATTTTATCTCTACTTTAGCCTTAACTAATTAGTCATACCTCTTGTGTTTGTTTTTATAATGGTTGCTCTAGAGTTTCTAACTTGAATCTTTAAGTTATCACAGACCATCATCGAATGATATTATACCACTTTGTAGTCTGAGACTTTTACAACAATATACTTCCATTTAACCCCTTCCATCTTTTTTTTAAAATTTTTTTTTTGTTGAGTTTTAGAGGAAAGGAGAGAGAGAGAAACATCAATGTGAGAGCGAAACATTGATTGGCTGCCTCCTGCACATCCCCCACCTGGAATTGAGTCCGAAACCCAGGCATGCGCCCTGACGGGGAACTGAACTGACAGACTTTCAGTGCACAGGGCAGCGCCCAACCAACAGCCACACCCGCCAGAGCCTTCCACCTTTTGTGTTAACATTTCCCCAAATGTTTCAATCCCACAATATGTTGTTGCAATTTTTGCTTTACACAGTCAATTATCTTTTAAATAACTTTTAAAAAAGAAAAAAAAAGTCATATTTATCACTTACCTAACATTTTGGGTACTGTTTGTTTATTCCTTTGTGTAGATCCAAGTTTCTTTTGGTATAATTTTCCTCCTGTCTGAAGAACTTCTTTTAACAGTTTTGTGTAGTGCAAGTCTACTGGAAAAAAGTTTTGGCTTTCATTTCTTTGAAAAAAGTCTTTATTTTACCTTCATTTAAAAAATATTTTTGGCCCTTGCCGGTTTGGCTCAGCGGTTAGAGCGTCAGCCTGCGGTCCAGAGAAACCCGGGTTCGGTTCCCGCTAAGGGCACGTACCTCTGTGCAGTTTGTCCCCGGCCCTGGTTGGTCGTGTGGGAGGCAGCCACTCGATGTGTCCCTTTCACGTCGATGCTTCTCTCTCTCTCTCTTCCTCTCTCTCCCTCCCACTCTATCTGAACAAAAAATGGAAAAATGTCCTCGGGTGAGGATAAAAAAAATATATATATGTATATATATATATATATTTTTTTTTCTGGATATTGAATTCTTAGTGGATATGTTTTTTTCTTTTATCACAAAGTCATGTCTAGGGATAGAAATTCTGAGGTCACTCTTCTCTCTTCCCTGTATGCAATGTCTTTTTTCTCTGGATGTATTAAACTGTGTAAGCCTTACCTTTTCTGCAGGATGTATAGAAGTTATCTGTAATGATGATGTCTTTATACTCTGAAATAAATACAACTATTAGAGGTTTTGATATGTTTTACTGTGTTGTTTCACTACCATGTTGAAAAACATCAGATTCATTATCCCTTAATGTGGGGGACTTGCAGTTTTTTGTTTTGTTTTTTAAGTAAGATATTGATTCAGTCCTTGGATAGTTTCATATAGATTTCTCAGTCATTTTATATGGAGTCTTACTGTGTTCATCCAGACAATGAAGCTATACCTGCTGCTATTTGGTGTGATCTTACTCTTATTAAAGCAAGGAATGGTGATCAGTTACAATTTAGCAATCTCTTTTGTTATTTTAAATGGCTCTTCATAAATAAATGAAAAAAATCTTAAATGAGAAGTATTTATATTCAGAAAAGCACATAGATATAAGATAAAATTCCATTTTGGAGTGAAATAAAATTTGGAATATATAGTATAAGTTTTTAGGGAATTAATTTTTACCTTTAAACAAAAATGTAATATTTTTTGTGTTTACTGTTTTACCTCTGTAAGTTCAGTTTCCTATTTATAATCTTAATACCTTCAAGGCTAACAGCCTCGTCATGTGGCTCTATAAAATATAAATATAGCCCAGCCGGTGTGGCCCAGTGGTTGAGCGTCGACCCATGCACCAAGAGGTAACCGGTTCAATTCCCGGTCAGGGCACATGCCCAGGTTGTGGGCCAAATTCCCAGTGGGGGGCATGCAGGAGGTGGCCAGTCGATGTTCTCTCTCATCGATGTTTCTATCTCTCTCTCCCTCTCCCTTCCTGTTTCTAAAATCAATTTAAAAAAATTTTTTTAATATATAAATTTAAGTTTTCTCAATTATAATTTTCAGTTCCTGAGAATGCCATTCCCTGTAGTCTCTCTATAACATGTTTTTTTCTCCCTTAAATGCCATTCTATGTGCACTCCTTAAGTTAACCATGACTTTAGTCCTCTTTTATTACTTCTTGTGAAACATGCCTTTTACTACCTTTCAACCATCCCCAGTTTTCACTCAGCACACTTAGACATAAACAAAACCTGTTGTGTAATTGTTGATGCAGCTATTCCTCTTTATCCTTGACCTCATGTGAACTCTTTGAGGGCAGAAACCATATCTTGTGTTTCTCTGTGTGCTCAGGACTCACCACAGGAGCTCATATTCAGGTCAAACTACTCCCCAACCCTGCATGACCACTGAAATTTTGCTCTTTCGCAAGGATGTGACAATTAAAAAGTTTTTAAAAACTAGTGAAACATCTCACAACAAAAAAGAAGTACTGGTGTACATTATTACTTTTCTGTCAGACTGTTTTCCTTGAATTCTTAAACATTTTTTGCCTTTCTTCTATAGGTGAATCCTTGAAAGGACAGATCACAGTCCACAAGAATAAGAAAGATCCACGTTCTCTCACTGTGACCCTCACATTGAATAATTCAACTCAAACTTACAGTCTCCAGTGAAAAAGCCACCAAAGCACAACAACTAACTTGCAGTTTTTATCGTGGGGGTGGGTGGAAGGGGAGGGGTTTTATGTGAGCACATGGATGATGGATCTTTTCCTGATGAGTTTCTTCAACAGAACTGTGTTAGGAGTCCATTGTAATTCAGCTAAGGAAGGGAATCCACTGGTCCTAGTGGTCCACCTTGATAATCACATTCTTGGAAGTCTGGTTGGTGAGATTTGACCATATGTAACCCCTACATTGCATTTAGTTATATTGAAAATCATTTCAGTTGGCCTAAATATGGAATATAGTTTTTTGTTGTTTTTAAAAAGTTTCCTACTGTAAATTTTAAACACTAGTAATTAGTTATTTAGATAATATTTTATTAAACTAATAACTGTACACAAGGCATTGCACATTTTGCAGATTTCTTCTCTGGGGAGGAATAGTTTTTCATTGTATTATTTGTTAGAATATCAGGATATAATAGATTAAAGACCAAGTGTAAGGGGCTAAAATATGTAAAAGCATATCACATAAATCATATTTGAAGACAGCTTAGTTGATTACTCTGTAGTTCTCATTTTGTAGCTTCTTTCTGCAAATATTCTTTAGCCATTTAATTTTCTAGTATTGCCCAGGAAATCTAATTTCAATATGTTTATTCTAGGTTTCACAAAAGTTTTTAAAGATTGGGGTAAATATGTACTTATTTACTAATATAATACCTTCTTCAAACTATATTTTTGTGCAAAGTTAAATGTGTAACTGTTAACATACTTATATCACTCTTTACAGTTGTGACATTTATAATTGATTCAGTTTGAAATTCAGAATAGAAAACACTTTAATAAAATGTATACAGCAACCATTAGCATTATAAAATGACATTTCAAAATATAAGGCCTTTTATAAATATCAGAAGCATTTAGAACAAGTCTTACAAATTTTTTTATTAATGTGTAGATGACAATACAGTATTAGTTTCAGGTGTGCAATATAGTGATTCAGCGTTTATTATAAACCTTATAATATGATCCCAATAAGTGTAGTAGCCATCTGTCTGTAAAGTGTTATGACGTAATCGACTATATTCCCTGTGCTGTATGCCACATTCCTGTGGCTTATTTTATAACTGGAAGTTTGTGCCTCATTTCCCTTCACCACTTCACCCACCCCCTCCACCTCCACCCCCACTCGTCTGACAACCAACCATCAGTTGTTCTCTGTACCTGTGAGTCTGTTTTGGTTTTGTTTTGTTTTAATTCCATATATAAGTGAAATCATACGATGTTTGTCTTTCTCTGTCTGATTTATTTTATTTATCATAATACCCTGTAGGTCCATCCATGTCAAAAATGGTAGGATTTCATTCTTTTTTATTTCTGAGTAAAATTCCATTGTGTATATATGCACCACATCTTCTTTATCCATTCATTTATTGATGGGCACCTAGGTTGCTTCCATATCTTGGCTATTGTAAATAATACTGCAATGAACATAGGGGTGCATACATCTTTTTGAACTAGGGTTTTATTTTTCTTTGTATAAATACCCAGAAGTGGAACTTCTGAATTGTACAGTAGTTCTATTTTTAATTTTTTGAGGAATCTCCATACTGTTTTTCCATAATGGCTGCATCAGTTTATAATTGCGCCAACAGTGCAGGAGGGCTCCCTTTTCTCCACAGCCTCACCAGCACTTGTGTGTGGGTTTTTTATAATAGCCAGTCTGACAGGTATGAGGTGATATTTCATTGTGGTTTTGATTTGCGTTTCCCTGTTGATTAGTGATGTTGAGCATCCATTCATATATCTATTGGCCATCTGTATGTCTTCTCTGGAGAAATATTTATTTGGATCCTCTGCCCATTTGTAAATTGGATTGTTTGGGTTTTGTTTTTCTTTTTTTATGTTGATAAACAAGTCTTAACAAAGGAATTTGTTTTTAAGAAAACGGGTTTTTATAGACGTGGATCACATGCTTCTTTTCAGTTCAGTCATTGGTTTTGTGTGTGTGTGTTTTCAAAACAAAACATAGACACGGCAACATAGCATAGTGGTGAGAGGCTGAGCTCTGGAGTCAGTGCCTAGGTTAGAGCCTGGCTCTAACTCTTACTTTCTGTGTGAACTTAGTCACTTTCCTAACCTCTCTCCCTCCATGAATGTGCCAATTCATGAGTTAATACATTTCAACTACTTAGGTCAGTAGTTGACACACACAAAACAGTCTATGTAGGTGATAGTATCATCATCATCATAGTCAAGGACCCCTCGAAAGAACAGATGACATTTACATTAGATCAGTTGGAGAATTGTTAACAACCTCATTAAAAACTACCCTAATACATGAATGGGTGGGAAGATTACAACAGAAATTAATATTTAATACAGCAAAAATTATATTGAAAAGAAATTGTCTTTGTTCTTAATTAGAGAACTGGACTTCTGCCAATGAGAAAATGAACCCCTTCAAACGACGATGTTTCAGACCATCGTTCCTAAGTTATTCTTTATGAGCATGATTGCTCTTTTCACTGGGTTAAACCAGCCAGCTTGTTTTCACCATGGGTTTGAATTCAAACCATTACAGGAAAAGTGTGGTGCAGATAGTACAGCTCAGAGTACTTGAATTTTGTCTGAATGGCTTCATGTACACATTTGAGTAGGGTGAGGTGATAAAACAAAAATAAGGAAGCCTATAAGAACATTTAATGGATTTTTAAAGTAACCAAAGACATTCTAATGTTTTGTTTTTCTTTCTTGTAAGTGCATAACCAGTGTTTTCTGCTAGTGAAAAAGTATTTATAAAAAATGATTACTCTTTAAAACTCTTGTTTGATTTTCATGGGATTTTTACCCAGTGGCTTTTGATTGTTTTGTCCTAACTGGCCCAACCATAGTTAGTGGATCTGTGTTCTTTCTAGTTAGCCATCAATTTGTGTACCTAAACATTTATGAAAATATGAGAGTCCAAATATTAGCTCTTCATTTGGAATTTCTGCCATTAAACTGCTGTGAAAAATAAGTACTTTGTTGCCCTTGACAATGATAAATATAATGTCCTTTCACACTGTGACAGATGGGCATTTATAGATCACAGATTACTCTGTCCCAAGGATTGTATTTTATTTCTATTAAGAAAATACGTTTTTTTCCTATTTTCCTATGTGAAAACTAACATTATTATGTTGTAATATGTGGAGTTCATCCAAGTATAACAGTTATCTCTATTGAGTAAAACAGTCTTTTCTGAACAGAGCATTTTGGAAAGAGTGTTCCAAGAAAACAGAACTCTTGATGGTGTACAGCATTGTACAAAGTGGTCCAATAAGTAGCCCTGACTGCTAGGAACACAAATAAGTCAGGGAGCTGTCATTTAACTCTTGAAGAATTTATGTTTAAATTCGCTTTCTTATCACTTAATCTAGATTAACCAATACAGTCCACCTGTGTCTTGTGGGATTCTACCTCTCTCCCATGTTAAAATGGAATATCTAAAATGTGTTGTGTGAAGTTACCAATTTGAGATCAGTTCACACTAGTCTCACCAATCATGCTATCAAGTGGAGGAAATACAGTAACAATGTTGCTAAGAACATTCAACCGGAGAAATTAAAAAGGATGCTGTACCACTTAGCGCCTGCTGGCCATGTCAGAAATGATCATTTAAGCTGCTGGACTGTAGCGTATACCCAAAGTATCCAAGTTTTCAGATTTTTCTCTGTAGCAGAATATCTCCACAAAATATATGTAGAGTATGCAGTACTGTCATGGAGTTTCAATCTGTGATGAAAGTCAAGGTTGCCGAGATACCTGAGGTCAAGCATCATCTACTGCAGGGTTGGCAAACTACAGCCTGGGGCCATATCCAGCTTATTGCTCATTTTGGTAAATAAAATTTTATTGGAGCAGATATAGCTAATACTATAGATAGAATATTTCCTCCGGTGACTAATTGCCACGGCAGGGAAGATACACACAATAGAACGCAGATTACAAGGGCTGTGGTTTTTTTTTAAATGCGGAGCTGATCAACTGGAAGTACTCTATGAAGACTTGGAGAATTGACCAAGACTTATCCTAGGTTTTTTGTTTGGTTTTTTTAATACAGTATTTATATACTTGAGAAATACGCAAATGTAACTTTTCAAAATTTGATTTGTTTGAACCTTCTTAATCTCTGGGTTTTTAAGAGGGCTCTGAACCCAAAACTAACTTCCAGCATTAGGAGAGACAGCTGGGGAAATCGCTTTATATCAGCACTTTTCAACACACCTTGAGGCTCTGTTAGTATCGTCTTCTTATTATTCTGCTTTCATTAATATTATCCTAATCAAGTACTTTTGCTGCATGCCGAAATGCAGTAGTTGTCTCCAGGAACAGCACTTGTGCGATTGATTTGTGAGGTGAAGTAGCCCCTTTTATCATGGAACAGCATTTCTACCTGAAAGAAAGAATGACAAACCTGCAGACGTTCTGCAAAAGAAAAGAATGAGCTTATTCAAATAATAGAAATTTTTGCTAATGATAAAATTCAAGTTTTCAAATTACAATTTTAGAAAACACGTATTCACCACTGTGAGCTTGGTGATGCGAGGGAGGAAAATTTTTTTTTCTCTACCCTTTTAAGTTATCAACTGGAACCTCTGTAACAAAAGACAGATTCACTAGAGAAGAGCATACACATTTATGTAATATGAGTTTTACATGGCACAGGAGCCTTCAAAAGGAAATGAAGACCTGAAGAAACAGTTGAACCTAACTGTCTTTATGCTAGATTTGCTGGAGATGTCAGTTGTGGGAAGATGTGACAGGACAGAGGTGAAGTAAGTGTAAAAGTGTAATAAACGGGCAAACTTAGCAAGGCTTATTCAGATTCCTCTCCGTCCCTTCATTTTCCGAGACTCTCCTTCCTACGGGTACGGGGAGGGGCACCCCTCACACAAGGGTTTTATGACCTGCTTCAGGGGAAGATCAGAAAGTCCTTCCTGAAAGTGGAAGAAATCATAAAAACAGATCAAATATCTGTTTGTTCTAATGGTGGCTGTTGACCACTGTGGGTTCATCTGTTTACTGAGAAGCAACAGGTCACAAGAAGAGCTAAGAAAAAGAAAAAGTTGGTCATGTTTCATTTCTCAGATTCCTTCAGTATGCCGAGTTGCCATATTTTGGGGTAGCATTCCCTGAACCTGGTCAGTAGTAATAACTGATTTTTTATCCTGGATGATAAAATGAATCAACATTTTGAAGATCTACATGACAGTGAACTACCCCTCTCCCCCCCAAATGCATAATGTTCCAAATAGCCATTCAAAAGACAAGATAAACCACTGGATTCCAATGAAACTAAAGTTTATTGATAAAGTTTTAGGTTTCACATTGCCACTGTCCTGTAAGAAACTACTGGTCGAGTTTGGCTTTAGTACTGAAGAAGATTACATGAGGCCATATTCGTATATCTCAACCAAAACAGCATATCATAACAGACTGAATGCAGAAGCAGATAGGAGAATCCAGCTGTGTTCTTCTAAACCAGGTGATAAAGAGATTTGTAAAAATGCTAAACAACACTACTCTTACTAAATATTTTTTGTTTTGAAAAAGTTATCTTCATTAAAAAGTTATTTCTATGAATGTGTGGTTTCATTATTCAGTGAACTAATAAATATTTTGTTTCTCAGTTTTAATTTCCAATGTGGTAAATATCAATACCATATAAACTCTTTGGGGTCTTTAAGTAATTTTTAAGAATGTAAAGGCGTCCTGAAACCACAAAAGTTTGGGAACCACTGGTCTAGAAATAGACCCTTCTAACTGGTCTTTCTGCATGTGACCCACTCCACCCTACTCCCATCTATTTTCAATACATCAGCCAAAATAATCCTCACGATATAAATCAAACTGTTATTCCATTACTAAAACACTCCCAGAAGCTTCTCACAATAGAAGCTAAGGTCCTTCTATTTGCCTACAAAGTTCTACACAATCTCATACCCCATTACTAGCATTTCCTACTCCTCTCCCACCGACTTGCCTCCAGTCACACTGGCCTTCCTCTCCTTCCTCACAGGACAGGCACACTTCTGTCTGAGACTGTTCCTTCTGCCTAAAAAGCTCTTTCCCACCCGGCCAGTGTGGCTCAGTGGTTGAGCGTCAACCCATGCACCAAGAGGTTGCCAGTTCGATTCCCAGTCAGGGCATATGCCCAGGTTGTGGGCCCAATCCCAAGGTGGGGCATGCAGGAGGCGGCCAGTCGATGTTCTCTCATCGATGTTTCTGTATCTCCCTCTCCCTTCCTCTCTATCTAAAATCAATAAAGAAAAAAAAATTATTTTTAATTTAAAAAAAAAAAAACTCTTTCCCCCAGACGGTCACCTAACAATCCCTCATCTCCTTCAGGTCTGGGCTCAAAAGTCAATTTCTCAATGAAATTTCTCTCGACAATTTAAAGTTGGAAAAGCCACACTCACCCTGCTACCCCTGCCCCCATCCCCTTACCTCTATTTTTCTCATAGCACTTACAGCTGTCTAGTGTACTATCTGTATTTTACCAATTCATCTCTTTTATTTCTCATTCCACTAGAATGTGGGATCCAGTGAGATAGGGATTTTTGTTCATTTTATTAATTGCTCATTTTGTTCATTTTAAGAGCACTGGTACATAGCAGGAGTTTAGTCAATGTCTGTTGAAAGAAAGATGCTGGCCAATCTAGACTGGTGGTTGGCTAAAATTAACCAATGGTAACCGGCAATTTCTCCTCTTTACTTATTTTGTTATCTATGAATTACTATATTTTGCCTTTCTGAATTAGGAAACCTCTGATGTATTATTAGTACATTTAAAAAAATTTTTTCCAACTATGATTTTTTTTTTTTTTATCCTCACCCGAGGACATTTTTGCATTTATCTTCAGATAGAGCGGGAGGGAGAGAGGAGGGGAAGAGAGAGAGAGAAACATCGAGTGGCTGCCACCCATACGACCCCAACCAGGGCCGAGGACAAACTGCAACCAAGGTACGTGCCCTTAGCGGGAACTGAACCCGGGACTCTCTGGTCCGCAGGCCGACGCTCTAACCGCTGAGCCAAACCGGCCAGGGCTACTGTGATGTTTTAAAATTAACAGCCTAAGACCATCAAATGGTTCTGACCCCACAGAAAACCCCTGGGTTTACATATGGATGGGTCATTTAGTCAACATATATGCAGTTAAATTGACTTGCATTTGATCCTTTTCAAAAAGTAGATAATTTGGTATATTTTATAATTGGCAAAGGGTAATCGGCTCTATTGGTATGAAAATTGCTTGCACAGATATACTAGTTTTAACTTCCTTAAAAATATCAAATTACTTGTAAAACTTTTTAATATATTCTTTATGAATTAGAAAGGAACCAAGGACAAAATTGTGACTCCAAAAATCTTTAACATACAACTTCATAAACTAATAATGTTAATAATTAGGAATGTTTTAGCTAATGAGAAATTCTGATCAGATAACTTTTTAAGACCTTATAGATAATAGTTTTATGACTATATTAATAGCAAGGATTTTTTTGTAAGTGGTGTTTTAATCCTCATCTGTATCCTTAACATTTTTGAAAGAACAAAACCTTTGAAAACCTTTGTGTGGTTTGAGTGCCTTTGGAGTGTGTTCTGAAAGCACACAGCTTTGAAACGAGCTGAGCCCACAGGAACGTGAATGGAGTCCCAGGTCTTTGTTTCGTTTGTGTGTGTGTGTGTCTCCACTGACCCTCCTGCTGGGAACCCTAATAGGATTTCTTCCCCTTGCACCTTCCTCTGGCCCTATCCTCATGCTGTTCTATGGTGTTTTGTTTAATGAGGCAACTCCTGTGATGCAGAAAAAAACAAAAAAAAAAACACCCTATCTTTTCCTTAAATAGACAAAAGGATAGCTGAGGGGATTCAAAAGTATGTTTTATTTCCTGCCATTTTATGTGACCAACATTTGATGACAATCCTGAATATGGTGAGCCAGGAAGATCACAGTAACCACTTAATCTCAAAATCTCAGGCGTGGTTGGGCAGATTGCGTCTCACGGAAGTCCGTTCAGGCCTTAGGTGGAAATGCAAGACATGAGCTGGGAGCGGAAAGGGGTTGGTGCAGAGAAGAAAGTAGCAACTATAAAATGTGTCTTATGAAATGAGAGCTTGAAACAATCTAGTGTTGGTGAAATAATTGATAAAAACATATGTAAAATGTTTAAAGTAGCCAATTACGGAAATAAGTTTAAGGTGGTATAAGTAAGCAAAATTCTATCAGAGAAAGGTAGCAATGTCTAAAATGGATGCATCAAAAAGTAGGTATATAAACATTATTTACAGATGTGAAAGTGACCGTGAGAAAATGTAAAACAAATTGTTTGAACAAATTAAAAGATTGGTTCTGGGGAGGAGTTAGGTTAAAAAGGACCGGGGCAAGGGACTCTTGTTTTATTTATTATTATGATCTCTTGTATTCTTTGATTTTATAACTATACATTGCATATTTATATAAACTATATATACACATTGTGTGTGTGTGTGTGTGTGTGTGTGTGTGTGTGTGTGTGTATGCTAGAGAGAGAGTGCTTAGGTAATAAAAATAAAACATTTTAAATTGAACCAAAACTAGTGCCCATTTGACCCCTTCCCTTGATAGTCAAGTTGGGGCTGGATAGAGAGGTGGAGCCATGGTTCGGAATGTCTGGCTCGGGGTCTGCTACAGTACATCAGCTCTCGCCCTTGGCCTTGTTCAGGTGTGGATGATGAGCAAGAGGGTCAGCATAGCCTGCAGTGGGCCTGGTGTCTGGGCCTTGCTGTCAAGATTTGGATGCAAGACAGCTTGTAATAGTGAAGAGCATAGCAAAGCATGATTTCATAAGTTATTTCCACATCCTTTGCATGGCCTTGAAAAATGGCTCTCTCCTGGTTGAGTTACCTATAGGGCAGCGATTTTCAACTGGTGTGCCGTAGAATTTTTAAAACATGAAATACCTGACTATTTAGTCAGGGGCACTGGCCTTTTTTCCCTTAGATTGTCAAATTTGAAAAATGACAACAGCCAACACAACAATAGCTGTCTGGTGTGAATGAATCAAAATTATATTTTTTGTCAGGTTGGCAAAAAATATATCTTTTGGTGTGCTGTGGAATTTTAGTAATTAGTTTGTGTGTGTGTGCCACGAGATGAAAAAGATTGAAAATTGCTGCTATAGAGGATATAGACACATAGCTCTGGTGGGGGCGGGGAACCCTTTCTCTGCCTCAGCCATGGAGCAAGTCGCACTTTGGAAAGAAATTTTGGTTTTGTGCATGCTGCTCATGCTGGAGCTAGAAGAGAAATATAACTTCATAGCTTGTTAATCCAGAAATCTTATTTTTTTCTCCTGGTGACTCTAACCACTTGTTTCCAAATGCAGGCCTACATACCCTGGGGAGCTTTATTACAAGAGAACCTGGGCACTGTCCACAGAGATTCTCATGCTGTAGGTCTTGCGTGGCATGCAGGAATCTGTAGTGATTCTGATGTGCGGCCAGGTATAGGGACCAGCGCTTTAATCCAGTCTCGAGTGTAACCCTCATAGCAATCAAGAAATAGAGTTTAGCTCAGTGGTTAGAGCATTGGCCTATGGACCAAAAGGTCTCGGGTTCGATTCCTGGTCAAGGGCATGTACCTGGGTTGCAGGTTTGATCCCTGGCCCCAGTCAGGGTCATGCAGGAGGCAACCAATCAATGTGTCTCTCTCACATCGATGTTTCTCTCTCTCCTCCTCCCTCCCTTCCTCTCTCTCTAAAAATCAATGGAAAAATATCCTCAAGTGAGGATTAATACAAGAGAGAGAGAGAGAGAAGACCAAAGTTTAAAAACATTGAGTCATTTTTCCCAAAATTGCACTTGCAGTGACGTCAGTATATTAAGCATATGTCTCTACAGTGGTGTGCTGCTAAATGTTTAACATCTATTTCTCCAAAAACAGAACTCCTCCCCTCAAAAGAGTGTCAGTTTGGAGCTTTGGCCAGTTTGGGTAATGTAAATACTCTTACCATGGCTGATTTCAAGCTACAGCAGTGATGTCACTGAACGTAGAATTAGGAAGAGATGCTCAAGAGCACACAACTGTTTCCACCGTACGGACTCGTTCATAGGCACATAGAGACATAAATGACCTTAAAAGCATAATTACAGTGAAGTGTAAAATAAGAAGTGGTAAGTTATGAGTATTCATTACCTTGGTAATATAATTTATTTAATTGTAAATTTATATAATTTTTAATAATTGAGTTTAACAACTGGCTTTCACAATCCCTGAAAATTTAGCGTTTGGCTCAGTGAGCGGAGGGAGGCAAGCTAGGTCTAGTGGGCCCGTATGTCTGATTAAAAACCCTCTACTCTAGTGTTTAATAGCATGTGGTCTGTGGGATATACATTGTTTAAACTTTTTTCTGAAACAAAATTTTAAAGGCTCAGATATGTTTGGGAAACGCTGCACGGTTAATTTCTTCTTTAAAATCTACTGTTTAGATGGACATGAGTCCTAAGAAGTGCTGAGGTGGAGACCTTATTAACCTCAACCCGAAGTTTCCTTTTTCATGCACTAGCACTCAGCATCCTGCAGGAAAACACTTCGGGACATTCTGTGCATTTGGGGAAATCCTAGCGAAGTAATTAAAGCAGACTCTGGAGCCGGAGAGCCTGAGTTTGAATCCGGGCTCCGCCTTTAATGAGTTGTGGATCTTTGGGCAAATATAACCTTCCTGTCTCAACTTTCTCAGCTATAAAATAGGAATAATAATAGTGCCTATTTCATATGGTTGTTGCAAGGCTTAAATGAGTTAACATACAGGTAAAATGCTTAGAGCAGTGCCAGGCACCTGGAAATTGCTATATGAGTCTAAGCTGTTATTATCACTGTTGTTATCCTCATACCACTTGCCCTCCAGCCCAATCATTACAGTGTCCTTGGCTCTCAAGTTTCCTGTCAAGCAATATGGAAAAAAGCAAAGAGATGGGAAGGCAGGGTCTCTTGACATTCTTTCCTGAGTTCAAAGCGTTTCTAGCCACACTAGAAGGATGTAGGATTTGCCATTTGGACCAGAACCTGCCAACCGGGACTGTGATTTTAGATGTGCATACATTGAAACAAGAATACCGTTAACTAGAAACCATTAAGATACCCATGGCATTGGGTACGTGTTTTCTCTTGCCGTAAAAAATATTAGGTGGTTTTGCAGTAGGCTTTTTCCTTCTGAGTCAGCATCCTTCACAGAAGACTGGCTCCAGGTTCTGACCTTCCATAACTATGTCGTAGCCATGGCTTTTTCCCAGTCAGGTGAAGGGCGTGAACCCTGCAATGCTTTGCCTTCTTGCCAGCTGAGCTCATTGCGTTCTGCCTCAGTAAGTGGAGGTGGGGATGGGAGGGGGGTGAGTTAACCACACAGAATTCCACAGAATTGGGTTAAGAGAAGCTAGCTGTGACTTCATCCTAGTTTTGTGAAAATCTGGTTTTATTTCAAAAAGAGTGAGTTTAGGTAAAGGGCATAGAGAAGTCATTAAAAAAAAAAACCCTATATAAAAGGCCAACAGACATAAAAATATTTTAACCTCACGAATAATAAAATTTAGATATGTTTCTTCTACCAGAGGAAAGATTTTATTTTTAATTGACAAAAATCTAGTAGTGGCAGAAGTGTGGGGACACCAGTTCTCTCTTACACTGTTATTAGGAGTATATGGTATTTTTGAATACTATTAGACAATATAGATCAATATTTGAAATGCCCTTTGACAAAGCAATTTGACCTTAGAAAGTTATCACCAGAATATAAAATTGGACAAGTAAACAAAGGTGTATGTTTAAAGAGTTTCCAAATGGCTCATAATAATAAATATTGGAAACCAGCTAATTATCTTTTCTTTTTTATCCTCACCTGAGACCATTTTTTTTTGCATTTATCTTCAGATAGAGCAGAAGGGAGGGGGGGGAGAGAGAGAGAGAGAAACATCGATGTGAGAGAGACACATTGAGTGGTTGCCACCCACATGACCCCAGCCGGGGCCGGGGACAAACTGCAACCGAGGTACATGCCCTTAGCGGGAACCAAACCCAGGATTCCCTGGTCCACGAGCCGAGGCTCTAACCGCTGAGCCAAACCGGCCAGGGCACCAGCTAATTATCTTTGTTGTAAATTGAGTTGTTGGTCTCAGTGCTTCACCCCAATCTGCACTCACACATCTTCCTCATCAGCAAAGGCTATTTCTCCATCCCTTGACTTTGGACTTGGCAGTGTGGTGTGCTTTGGCCAATGGCCTGGGGGCAGAAGTGACATTAAGCCTAATCTTTAAGAAGCCCCAAATGTTTCAGCTTTCCCTCTTGTGTTTCTGTATTCTCCATAGCATGTCCCAGTTGGTTCCATGGCCCCGGAAGGAGGAGGAGAGCCACCCTCGCCAGCCTATAGACAGAGCAGCTGTGAACTACAGGGGTGCTGCCCAGCGGAGTCAGCTCAGGTCAGCCAAACTCCGCTCAGCTGCAGACATGTGGTATATACACCTATCTATATATAGCTCTATACGGAATTTATGTAGAGCAGGTATAATTTACATAGAATATATATTATATATAATATTTATAAAACCATTTTAAGCCACTGAGCGTGGGGTTGATTTGTAACGGAGCAGTAGTAACCAATACAGTCCATCAAGAAAACATGTTATATGTGATGCCATGCTATGCAGCTGTTATAAATAATGATATGGCCTGTATTCACTGACATGGAAAGATGTCTATTCAATACTGGGTATGTGTTTTTTTAATTGATTTAAAAACTTTTTTTTTTTGTTAATCCTGACCTGAGGATATTTTTTCTATTGATTTTTAGAGAGAGTAGAAGGGAGGGAGAGGGAGAGAGAGAGAGAAAAACAAAACATCGATGTGTCTGCATTGATTGGTTGCCTCCTGCAAACACCCAGACCAGGGCTGAGGATCGAACCTGCAACCCAGGTACATGCCCTTGACTGGGAGTCAAACCCGCAACCTTCCAGTGTGCCGGGCTGACCCTCTAACTACTGAGCTACCTGGTGAGGGCCTATTCAATACTGTTAAGTGAAATAAATTAGACTTCAGAACACTACTTACACACCAATATAAGAAAGTGGTTAGTTCTGGGGGGTGGGATCAGGAAATTTGCTTTCTTTGCTGTGTAGTTTTGTGTAGTATTTGATTTCATTTTTCAAAGAGCATCCATCTTTTTATTATTGGAAATACAACAATGATTATGATATGTACTGAGAAGACAGAAAAACAAGTCTTTTTAGAATAAAGAGAACGGCAGTTAGAGAGGAAAAGAGGAGCCCAGCTTACATGCAGCCTTGACAGGTGGATAGAGTTCAGGTTTGTTGTCTAAAGAACTAGAAGTAGAAATAATAATGGTTAACATTGATTAATGCTTACTCTGAGTATGCTGGTAAGTGAACTATTGCATTTAGTCCTCTTAGCAACTCTGTGAGGTCATAACTTTAAACTTTCCTTATTTTACAGAGGAAGAAACTGAGGTTCAGAGAGGGTAAATAATTGGCTGTGGATCACACAGCTTGAATTTGAACCCAGGTCTGTCTCCAGAGTTCAGCTTCTTTCCAGTATCCAGGCTCATTCTCACTGCACAGCTTTCAGCAGGAGAGACGTGGATGAGTGACAAGGAGGCACCAGGTATAGAATCCAAATACTGGAGCTCCTACAGCTTGAGGGACTGAGGACAAAGAGTAGGTGGGGGACATTGTAGCACAGAGGACAGGTCACAGAATCACCCAGGATCAGAGGTCAAATCTACATCTGCACTTACTTGCTGAGTCATCCTGAACCAGTTACTTAGGCTCGTCTAACCCTGGCTTTCTCTTTCCATGAAAACATAAAATAAGTAATAACTATCTCCTTCATGGTTATGGGAACCATTTCAGTGCCTGGCATGGAAGCTACCACTAAACGCTTGCTACTGTTTTAATATAAGTAAAAGCACCTTGAAAACGTGAAATGCAACCTACAATTTTAGTGAGCACCGTATCTAAATGAAATCGAGTGAGGAGAGATTGGGGTTGACTCAGAGCATTTTCGCCTTAGCTGAGAGCACCCTGGCGAGAGCTCGGCTGGGGGCTGGCGGTGGGAATGTCCGGTCGGGCAGAGGAAACGTTCCAATGTAGAGTCCATTGGACCTGGCAACTGGCTGATACCTGGAGATAAGTAAATGTGACATTTAAAATGTCACCAAGGTTTCAAATCTGGGAAAATAGTGGTGATTTTGATGAAGAAAAATTCATTATTTAATTGTAGGAAATGTATTGAAAAGTCAGGAAAACAAACTCTCTAGGAAGGATTTATTCATTCATTCATTCACCAGTATTTACTGAGTGACTGCGATGTGCCTGGCTCTGTAGTGTACTCAGGCAGATTACGGTGTGTGGTGGTGGTGGTGGGGGGGCAGTTCTTAATCAAATAATCAAAAATTAAGTGTAAAATACACCTGTGATAAATGCAAATGGGACCGCTACATGGAACTGAATGTTTCCTGAGAAAGTGATGATTCAGCTGAGATCTGAAGGATGAAGAGACACTTAATGAGTCTAGTTCAGGTTGTTACTTTGTAGGTGCGCAGATCAGCCCTCCCTGAGGCAGTTTATATTTAGCCATGTAAATCAAAGCTTCTCAAACTCTGTGCACCTGAGTCACCTGGAGGGCTTGTTAATGCATGGACTGCTGGGACTTACCTGCAGAGTTTCTGATTCGGCAGGTCTGGGTGGGGCCTGAGAATGTGCATTCTAATAAGCGCCCAGGATCTGCTGCTGCTGCTGACCTGGGGGCCACACTCTGAGAACCTCTGCTCTCAGTGAACCCCACGCTGCCTCTGGCCAACGAGCAGAGCTGAACATGAGCAGCTTCTAACAAATGTTTTCCAGGTTGCTCATCACAAAAATCAATTTCCAAAGTTTTTGAAATGTTTCTACACCAGGTTGAATGTTAACATTACATGTTCAACCTTTCTCTTTATTGAAAAAATATATAAAAAACACCACTGTAATCGTAGACTCGCCCTGCAGTTAGCTCCAGGTGAACAAATGTCAAAGCTCTGTAAACAGTGCTAATGGAATCTCTGCAAGGGGAAGAGGAGTGCCGGCGAGACTGCAGCGGGACCAGGGGACTGTTTCAGCTCGAACCCGGAGAGCCATGTGCTGGGGGAGGGTGGGCGCTGGCTGCTTTGGGTGAGCCTATCATTCATGGCATAGGAATGCCGTTTCTTGGAAGTCGGGGAAAGGGGAAACTACCAACCATCCACCACTAATATATTTTAATACTTAAAAAAAAAGATCTTTAATGCACGAATAAATTGTCCATCTAAAGATACCTAATCAGTATACATAAGGCCTCCCCAACACGAATCCTTCTCTTCCTTTCCCCAGAACGAATGCAAGTCAATATGGCATTTGTTTCCAGACCCTCTTTTACATAGTTTCTATGGGAACAATTGATTGTTTCCTCGGATGGTATCATACTCTGTATTGTTGTTCCACAACTTACTTTTTTTTTCACTCATTGTTCTATCCTATGGATTTTTCCATGTCAGCACATAACTCCGCCACACTCTTCTTCATTGTTTTGCATATTGTTACATAACATAGAACTGATGAGGTTCATTTAGACAGGCATTTAAGCCGCTTCCTCTCCTCCCAGTTGTTCTGTTTTGTTTTCTAGTGATGGCAAACAGCAGCCGAGCAGACAGTCCTGTGTGTGCCTTCCCGGGGGAGGTGTGAGCGCTTCTCTAAGGGGCAGACTCAGTCCCAGTATTTGCACGTGTTACATTTTAGCAGATGTTGCCAAATTGCCCTCCTGTTCCCACCAACAGGGCCACTGCTTCCTTCTGTGTGCCAATAATTGGTAATACCAGATATTTACGTATTACAATCCAGTGGGTGAAAACACAGTATTTCATTCAGTAAATTTGAGCGTGTTTTCCTATTTCTACGCTCCATGAAATGTTCTTGGCTGAGCATTGCCTAGTCATGGCCTGCTCATCTTTCTTCTGGGTTAACTTTCTCATATTGCTGGAGGAATTCCTTCTGTAGTCTAAACAGGAGTCTTTTGTCTCTGTGTGTTTTACAAATACTTTCCCCCCGGGGTGTTTTTGTTTTAACTTTGTTTATGGTGTCTTTTGGGATGGAGAAGTTTTTAATGTGGAAATGGTCAAGTTGATCAACCTTTTTTAATGGATTTTGCTTTCTGTATCTTGTCTAAGGTCAACTATTTTGGACCCCCTAATGTGAATTATTTTTAATATCAATAAGTCGCAGACCTAGACGTTACCTTACAGATGCTATAGTCACTTTGGTTAGCTTTACAGAGGAGGAGACCCTGAGGCACAGCAGGGAATCTGATGCTTAGCTAACTCAGCTTCCCCACCCTGTAGCTGCTGGACAGGGTCAGGCTGTGAGCCCAGGTTTTCAGGTTCCAAGGAAGATGACTAAATCTTTCCCTGATGTATCGACCATGCCTGGTGTCTGATTGAGAGAAAGATCCATTACAGTTGGCACTGGGGGCCAGAAGGTCAAAGGCCTGGGGGACATGCATGCCTCTCCCACAGCCAGGCTGCCTGTCACTCCCTCGCGGGAAGGCGTGTGGCTGCACTGTGTACAAGCTGCATGACCTTGAGCACCTGGTGTGCTGCCTCTGTTTCCTTATCTGCATGGTGGAGATTAGTAATAACACATGCCCTGGCCGGTTTGGCTCAGCGGTTAGAGCGTCGGCCCGTGGACCGGAGAGTCCCAGGTTCGGTTCCCCGCTAGGGCACGTACCTCGGTTGCAGTTTGTCCCTGGCTACCATTGGGATCGTGTGGGTGGCAACCAGTCGATGTGTCTCTCTCGCATCGATGTTTCTCTCTCTATTCCTCCCTGTTTCCCTCCCGCTCTAACTGAAGATAAATGCAAAAATGTCCTCGGATGAGGATTAAAAAAAAGCACATAGTGCAAAGGGGTGTTGTGAGGTTAAGTGAAATGATTTATCTATAAGGACTTAGCACATAATTCAGATACAGAAATCATTAGCTATGATTTACTCGTAACGATAACAACATAATTTAGTTGCTATTAGTGCTGACACTCCCATTAGCCTGACTAAGTCTTGAAAACAGGCTGTGGTGCTTGCCTTAAAATTCCCAGTTTGCAGCCTGGCACTTCCAGGCACTCAGAATGTGTTTGTCAAGTGAATGAATGCGGTGTTCCGGGAAGTAGAACTATGACTAACAGGTGGGTTCAGGCCCAGAGCAGCTCGAGGCGGGGTAACACGGAGGGCCCTGAATGCATACTTGCGGATTGTTTGTCCCTCCCTCAAGGCTGTACACCTCATGACAACAAAGACTCCTTGTTGAAAGTGTCTCCCCACACCTGGAAGAGCTTGGAACATGTGGGCCCTCCATCAACAGTGACTGGAGAGATGAACGACCTACAGGAATATTTCTGTCTTCTCTCCAGAGACCCTAACTGGCTTGATTTTCTGGTTTTCTCCCCCTCCTGGGGTGGAGGAGGGTCTGGAGCTAATCTTGCTTCCCCCTCCCAACACGACAGTGTGCCGCAGACACATTTTTGCAGAAATTGAGCCACAGTGTCAGGAAAGCCAGAAGTGCACACCAGGGAACTGGGGCGAGCAGTCATCCACAGTCACAGTGCTGTACGTGGGCTGAGGGCAGGTGAGAATTTGGCCACTGAACTGAAACTGGGGGAGAAGGTAGAGGGTGTTACAATATATTTTTCTTTTGGTTTGTTGCTTTTGTAAGAAGTAGCCCATCTGCCCAGAGCATTATGACAATAACATTAAAAAACCGTTACAAATCCTGCAGTCCGGGGGCAACCACTGTTAACATTATGCTGAATGAATATCCTTGCAGGAGTTTTCTATGCATGTGCACACCCACATGTGTCCATGTGTGAGGTTATGTTCAGCTACAAATGACAGACAAGCAAAATACCAACAAGTAAACACGATAGCAGTTCATGCGTCTCTCACATGGAAGTCTGGGTAGGTGGCTCAGGATTGGCAAGGTTCTCCAGGGTGTGGGTCACCAAGGCTCATTCCATCTTGACACTATGTTGTCTATGGCCTCCACCTCTGGGTCTAAAGGACAACATCTGTATTCTAGAAAACAGAGAGGAAGGAACAACAACAAAAGACAGACTGAGAGAGGCCAGAGGAATGCATATTTCTGCTTATATCCCATTGGCCTAAATACACTAAGTTACACGGCCATATCCAGCTGCAAGGGACATTGGGAAATGTAGTCCTTGTTTGGGCAGCCATGTGCCTAGCTGAAAATCCTGTTACCATGAAAGAAGGGAGGAATAGAATTTCAGGGGTATGCAGTATCTGGCGGTCTTTGTCATAGTGTTTATGCAATATTATACAACAGGATTACAAACACAGTATAATTTGGATGATAAGATGGAAAGAGATAAACCAGAGAATGTATATGCATATATGCATAACCAATGGACACAGACAGTAGTGTGGGGAAGGCAGGAGGGGGTGGGAGTAGGGAGGAGGGGGTCATGGGGGGGGAAAGTGGGGGACATCTATAATACTTTCAACAATAAAGATTTTTAAAAAGATCTGGAGATGAGTATGGGTTGGAATCCGGCTTAGCCACTTACTCTTCGGCTTACTTGTCTGTAAATTGGGGGTTATAACAGAACAAACCTCTTCCACAGGACTGTTGTAAGGACTGAGTAAGCTGATGAATGTAAAAGAGTTTAACACGGTGCCTGACAGTAAGATCTCAGTCAAGTGAGTTGTCAATGTCCTGCATTTTTTTTTACGCTCACCAATATAGCATGGATAAGGTTCTATGTCATCACCTGTAAGTCTACTTATATGATCTTTTGTAGTGGCTACATAAGATTCTATTATGTCAAGAGAACATAATTAATTTAACTAGTCCCCACTGATCACCATCTTAGGTTGTCTTTAATTTTTCCCCCATTATCAACCTTCCTCGCATCAACATCATTTTGTACCTGCATGATTATCTCTTTAGGGTAAATTCCCACATGCGGGATAGCTGGGTCAAACTTGTGCATATTTTACATGTAACGACACATCACCAAATGTGGCTATTACTAACAGCTAGCTTCTGAGCACACCGGGGCGCTCCACGATGACCGAGTTTTTGAACACCTGCCTTATGCCGAACCTTGTGCTAGTGCTACACAGGGTCCAGAGGTAAGTAAGACATGAACTGCATCTGGGGAGGAAATGCCAGTCAAGATCTGTGAACGCAAAATGCAGGAAGCTGTGTGTGTGGATGACTCCAGCTAGGGTGGGAGTCTGAGACGGTCACCCTGAGGAAGTGCTCTTTCACCTGGAACCTGAGACCCAAGACCTGTGTGGTGTGGTAGGAAGGGTAACTTGAAGAAGGAAAGCATGGCAGAGCGGGGGAGGAGTGTGTGTGAAGAGTGTAATGTGTGGCTAAGAGCACTCATTCTGGAGCTGCTGTCTAGGTCCATGTCTCTGACGCTTATTACCTGGGAATGACTTCTTTTTTTCTTTTTCTTTTTTAATCCTCACCCGAGGATATTTTTCCATTTATTTTCAGACAGAGCAGGATGGGTCGGGGAGGAGATAGAGAGAGAGAAACATCGCTATGAAAGAGACACGTTGGCTGCCTCCTGCATGACCCCGACCGCAACCGAGGTACGTGCCCTTGACCGGAATCGAACCCACAACTCTTTGGTCCACGGGCCGACGCTCCAACCACTGAGCCAAACTGGCCAGGGCCGGGAATGACTTCTTTATGCCTCAGTTTCCTCGTCTTTACAATGGGGATGATAGTAATAATAGGGTTATTGTGAAGATTGACTGAGTTAATGCACAGAAGTACTTAGAAGGGCTCCTGGCAGTCAGAAAACATGCGGAGGCAGCTAACAGGAATACTTTCATCTTTCCGCCTTTATTTAGAAGTCTTAACTCAAGACTGACAGTTCAGCAGTCAGCATCCAAGCCCCCTATTCATTTTCCCTAAGGGTTCTTTCAACAAGTGTTACGGAAACCTCCCAGGGAGACGGTGTAAACAAAGCACTCCCAGACCCAGGCTTCAAAAGCTTTCTGGTGGTGGGAGATACTTTAAATTAAAATCCCACACAAACAAGCCCATTTAGCTACAGACCAATCTACATCGTAGAGAAGCACAGGGTGATCCATCAGGGCCTATCAGGGCATGTCCAGCGAGGACATGACAATGAAAATGACAAAGAAGCCGAGACCCAGGTGATTAGGAGGTTTCAGCCAAGTGGGGGGGTTAGGGGAGCCGGTAGGCAAGGCAGAGGCAGCCCTGGGAAAACCCGAGGAGGGGATGTCCAACACACCGGTGGGAATGAAGGAGCCTGTGAGAGCAGGGGGTATGTGAGTGAGGGGGGGCACAGGGGGAGGTGCAGAGGGGGCTGGATCACACGCGGCCTCCAGCTTTCAAACCAACACTTGGGCTCTCGAAGTGAGCATCCCATCATGAGCACCTTTGTAGCCTCTCCAAAGTCTTCCTTCTTGCCAACCAAAAGGTAACCTCTCATCCAGTCACTAGTTTCCCAAAACTTTCCTTGCACGTGGCTCTCAAATAATCCTGAGCCTCAGAAGACAGATCCTCCATGCCAGCACTTTTTCAGGAAAGAAACAGCATTTATTGAACTCCTATTATGGGCCAAGGAATGCCCTGAGCCGTTTACCCATCCTGCCTCATTTACTGTCCAGCGATCTATGAGATAAGTAGTATTACCTTCTTTTGAATAAGTAAGAAAATAGAGACTCAGAGAGCATAAGTAACTTACCCAAAGTCACACAGCGATCCAACAGTAGAGCCAGGTCGCTGAGTGCAAAGATCTGTTAATTCATTCCACGTTGTTCAGACCATGTAGCAGGTGTGGTTTATTTCACTCGGGCTGGTTAGAATCTCAGGAAGCCTCTTCCCTGTGCGGTGGGTTACAGTTTCAGGCAGCAGAGAGCTGGAAATTACAGAGAGCTCTCTTCCACCCAGTGTAGAGTCCATTGAGCTCCAGGGAGCTCTTCGTATCTTCAGCATTTTAAAGCCGCTCTGTGCCCCACGAATAGAGGAAAGAACATACACCCACCCCTGAAGAGGTGAATGAAAGCCTCTGCTAACTAAATACTGCGGATAAGCATCTTCCCCATTTGGCTGCAATTACCTCAGTCCCCAGTTACATCATTCCTAGTGAAATGATTAACAAAATAATGGTAATGATACTGATGGTAAATTAAATGGAAATAAAAGGAGCTCAGTGTACTGTTCAATGTCCCACTTGGGGACCACTCCTAAGCTGTGTTCTTCAGCTTCCCACGGGGAATTTCCTCATGTGAATAAATATGCCGGTTTGAATCAGCAAACTTAGGGCTCCGTGTATGGCTAACGCTGAAATCTAAGCTCGGGATTGCTTCTCTCCCATCCAGGGAGCGTTCCCAAGGCTAATGTCAGTGAAGATGGATTTCCCCCCTCGAAATGTTCCATTGCATTATGTAAATAGAGACAAACACCTTATAGGACTGACCTCTGCCACGGAATTTGACATCCTCCTGCCCTAGCCAAGCCAAGTGGAAAATTGGATTTGAAGAAAAAGAATCAGGACTTCATTGCAACCCAGATGCTTTGTGGTGCTGGGTTCTCGCCACCACAAATCAACCCCATCGCACCAAGAGAAATCACCAACAGATGTGACAAGGAATGGGCACGATGGTTGGGGTCCAGTTCATGTCATCAGCAGGTTCCTCTCTTGTCAGAACCCCTTTACTAGGGTTTTAGTCATAATCATTAGTTTTTCTAATAGGGATACCCTATAAGAAAAGTGAGAGCCTTGGGTTTAAAATTCAGCTCTGCCTCTTTATTATTAACTGTGTGATTTTGGACACATTTCTTAAAAAGCTTTCTGAGTACCATTTTCCTCATCTTTGAAATAAATGTAATAATAGTACCTATTTATGATGTGGCTTTGAGAATTAGACAGAGAAAGCATGTTGTACGGTGCCTGACCCAGACCAATAGCTCCAGAAATGAGGTTGTTCCCGTTTCAGGATGAATCTGAATTAGGTTTTGGACTCTGATTTTTTAAATGTGACTTGAGGCCCTCTTGTCTTGAAGTTATAATGATTTCAGGTTATAAAAAATTAAGCTTTTTTTTAAAAAAAATACTTATCTGACACTTATTAGCAATTAATTTAGAGCAAATCCTATCTTCACTGGATCTTATTTTCCTTGTTGGTTTAAATGAAGTAGTCAGAGCTAAAATTGTAAGATTCTTAGAAGAAAACATAGGAGTCAATTTTCATGAACTTGGATTAGGCAATGATTTTTTAGGTATGACCCAAAAATGTACAAGTGGTAAAAGAGATGATTTACAAGGTGGACTGTATCAGGATCTAAAACTTTTGTGCTTCAAAGGACACCATCAAAAAAGTGAGAAGACAACCCACAGAATGGTGGAAAATACTTGCAACTCATATAAAGGGGATCAGAGACTTGAATCCAGAATATATAAAGAACACTTACAACTCAACAACAGAAAGACCAGCAGCCCAATTTTAGAATGCGCAAAAGATTCGAATATACTTTTCTGCAAAAAAGACATACAAATGGCCACTACGCCCATGAGGAGATCCTCGCCATCACTCGCCGTCGGGGAAACACAAACGAGAACCCTGAGACAGCCCTCCACACCCACCAGAGTGACTGTGATAAAACAGACGGACAACCGCAAGTGTTGGTGAAGAGGTGGAGAAGCTGGAGTCCTCACTGCCAGTGCAGATGTGAAATGGTGCACTCACTTTTGGAAAATACTGCTAGTTCCTCAGAGGACAAACATCGAGTTACCACGTGACCTGGCAGTTTCACTCCTGGTACCCAAAAAAAATGAAACATGTCCACACAAAAATGTGTACATGAATATTCATAGCAGTATTAGTCATAACAGCCCAAAAGTGGAAACAATGCAAATATCCATTGACTGATGATACACCTTGAAAACATTAAGCTACATGAAAGAAGTCATACAAGACCACATATTATATTGTTCCATTTTTATAAAATGTTCAGAGAGACAAAGTATGTTAGTAGTTATCTAAGGCTGGGAGAGGGAGGGTTGGGGGGAAATGGGAAATGACTGCTTATGGGTACATTTTTGTTGTTGTTGTTTTGTTAATCCTCACTGAGGATATTTTTTCATTGATTTTTAGATAGAGTGGAAGGGTGGGAGGGAGGGACAAAGAGAGAGAGAGAGAGAGAAAGAGAGAGAAACATTGATGTGAGAAAGACACATCAATCTATTGCCTCCCACATGACCCCGACCAGGGCCTGGGATCGAACCTGCAACCCAGGTACGTGCCCTTGACCAGGAATCGAACCCAACACCCCTTGGTCCGTGGGCCAGTGCTCTAACCACTGAGCAAAACTGACCAGGGCAGGTATAGTTTTTTTTGGGGGGGAGTAATGAAAATGATTTAAAATTAGGTTATAGTGATTGTTGGTGAATTCTGTAAATATATGAAGAACGATTGAATTATACATTTAAAAAGTTAAATCTCTGGACAAGATGATATATTTAGATCTTGCCCAATTTCACGTTTTATGGAACAGAAGCACATCTTGCAATGGAGCACGGCCCTATGGAAAAAGAATGATCGTGTCGTGTTAGTGCACGACAGGGGGAGAGGCTGGTGACCTTGTCTGTGTACAGCGACAAAACCCCACTACTCCGCTACAAAAAGGAGCTCGTTCACAAGGCAGCTACCATCTGTGAAGATCGGTGGCAGGCCCCGATCTACTAATGTTTGATGGGATACTATCATATGTCTGGTCCTGCTCTAAGCACTTTCCACGGATTTCATTTCATCCTCATGACAGCTTTATGAGGCTTCACGTGAGAACCTGCGGATCGGAGGGTGACAAAGACAGGACGTGGAGGGGTCAGGTGCAAAGGCAGACGGCTTGGCTCCAAGGCCTGTGGTCATAACTTCTTTCTGTCCTGCCTAGCTTTCTCCTGACCCTACTGCTTTTCTATAATCTACCTGTGTGCAAGCAAAGTGTGTGCTTAATCAGCAGTGAGCAAATAACTGAGTTAAAAATAACCCTTATATCGTTTCTTGCTCTAGTTCTTAAAAGCAGGGGGTATGATCTTTTTTTTAACCCTGAATTCAGCTTTCCCGGATACCCAGACAGGTACTGCAATTTGCTTTCAAGGCATACACTCCGGGCTTCCCAGGGCTAGATGTGGGCCTCTTATCTAAACCAGGATGACTGTTCTTTTCCTTCATCCTTTGTAAACGTCTGTAATCCAGCAGCTACCCGGCGGGCTCCTGGAGCGCCAATTGCTCTGCACCGGGGAAGTTTGCTACAGAAGCCCTAAAGAAGCAGATTTCAAAGTGCCTGCTATTTGTTTTTCACTCACCTCCAGTCATAATGCTTTGTTTGCAACACAGTCATTTTTCCACAGCCAGTGATTCCTCTGTCATAAACACAGGAAAACGGCTCAGGCAATGTAGCGAGCAGTGGGAGATGACAAATGGTGCCGGCCCAGCCTTTCCAGCAGACTGCCCGGCCATCAGAGCCTGCGTGCCGGGTGCTCACCTCTCAGCCCTCCCCTTCTGCCCACACTGCTGGGGCCAAAACCCCACAGAGGCTGCACAGAAAAACCCGAGTGTTTGCTGCTGGTGTGTTTACAACAGAAACCTCAGGCCAGCTTTGGAGCTTACCGTAGATGAAAGATGTAAGGAAGGTTGGTGCCCAGCACTGGGCAAGAACTGCCAAGCTTCGTATAGGTACCTGGGTCTCCACTATGTGGCCAACCCAACAGGCAAGGCCAGGCCTTGGTCCTGCCCAGGTCCCAGCCTGCACCCAGTGTCCCTGGGGAGGCCACAGTGCTGCTGTGTCCTAGGAGTGCTCCCCAGTCTCCATGGCTCAGGGGGCCCCATGGGGCACCAGAGGCTCCTTTGGAATGATGCTTCCTTTACAGATAACTAGTGTTTGCATGAATGAACTGCCAAGGTCTGTGTTTGTGTTTAAAAAATAAATTCAAGCCCGGCCGGTGTGGCTCAGTGGTTGGCCGTTGACCCATGCACCAAAAGGTCACCAGCTCAATTCCAGTCAGGGCACATGCCCAGGTTGTGGGCCCAATCCCCAGTAGGGGGCATGCAGGAGGCAGCCAATCAATGTTCTCTCTCATCCATGTTTCCATCTCTCCCTCTCCCTTTCTCTCTCTCTAAAATCAATAAAATGAAAATAAATAAATAAATTCAAGACCTAAAAACCAGTTATATGATGACCTCCCCTGGGGAGACAAAACAACACTGATCCCTGCCCCTCTACATACCCCCATCCAGTGAGGACCACCTGGGTGCCGAACCCAACCTTGGAATTCCCTGTCTACACTCAACTTAAAGGTGATTGAGAGAGGGTCCCAGGGCCATGCATGGGCCGCCTTCCTTCACAGCCTGATCTCCCGGGGTCAGTTTACTGCTCTAATGAATGTCCTTCTCTCCTGTAAATGGTGTGGGAGCAGGCCTGCGTGCAGAGCCAGACCGAGGGGTGAATCAACTATCTCCAGTCCCTGCAAGGAGGGGACAAAAAGCACCGAAGGTCACGGAGACCACTGCATTCCCCAGGACTCTGTGGCGGTAAAGTAACACAGTCATGCCTTGATAAAGCACCTGAAGTGGGTGGAGGTGGTGAGACCTCCCAAACACTGCCTGAGTAATAACAGGTAAGTAGTGCCTTCTTACCTGGGAAAGTCAGTCAGATGGATGGGCGGGGGGCGGGGAGGAAAGTCTGGGTCAGAGCTGCTTGAGCAAGGAAGGAGAGAAACAGTTCTGTTCTCTGTGTGCTGTCTCAGCCTGTCCCCTCTCAGGGTGCAGTCTCTGCTCTCAATGACTAAACAATGTCTGATTGAAGAGACATTTCATTGTCATGCTCCTAGGATTGATCCCTGAGAGCTGACTGGCTGTGTTGTGACTTGTCAACCCTTGCCTCCCACCCTGGTTTCCAGGCCGCCCTCTCTGTGTTGGTAGAAGGTCGGGCTGGACTGCTTGGGTCTCTCAGGACCCCGCCTGCTGGGTCAGCCTGGGAGTCTGTGATTCACTCTGAAACCCAGGCCTAGTAATAGAACCTGAAGGTCTTTCTGTACATTTTCATGATGGTTCTCTTGGGTTTGCTTGTCCCTCTCAGTCTCTGATTCTGGCCTGAAAGAACTGGGCCACAGTCTGATGATCAAAGCAACTGGTGCAAGACAATTGCTTTCGTTTGCTTCACATCGGGATGACCAGTTGCCTTTCTAATTAAACCTCTCTGAGCACAGGATGAAAACCCACAGGTATCAGGGCCCTTAAAACAACCAGTCCTTCCCAGTCTGCCTCAAGAGTCCCTTTCTATAAAAAATATTTTATAATATCCTCCTTAATATCCTGAAATAAAACTCATGCATCATATAAGCTACCTGTATGTGTGATTTTTTAAATTATTATAACATCTATATTATAGTTAAAGTAATTTATTAAAAATAATATATACTGCAATATGGAAATGTCTGAGTACAACCCAACTAGAGACATCATGAAGAAGTCAGAAACCTACACTTTTGCACAAAACCATGTATATGATTCGATGTACATGATTCGATGTATATGATTCGATGTACATGATTCGATATACATGATCCGATGTACATGATCCGATGTACATGATCCGATGTACATGATTCGATGTATATGATCCGATGTACATGATTCGATGTATATGATTCGATGTACATGATTCGATGTATATGATTCGATGTACATGATTCGATGTATATGATTCGATGTACATGATTCGATGTATATGACTGCGACAGCTGCAAATGCACGTGGCTGCACGAGTGTGGCGTAGGTAACTCAGATACCACAAGTAGTGTTGATTTTCCAAAATGAATTTCAAAAGAATTTAAACAACTCTTGGTTAAATATTAATAATAAAGTAAACCCAGCAAATTCCACTCCTGAGTACATGGCCCAGGAGCAACGGAAGCGTATGTCCACATGGAGACTGGTGCAGGCGTGTTCACAGAGGCATTGTCCATGATAGCCAACCATGGAGACGATCAAAGTGTCCATCCACTGGTGATGGGTTAAAAAAAAAAGTGGAATACTGCAATGGAACACTATTCAGCAATAGAAAGAAACTCCTGATCCATGGCACAATGTTGAACCTTACAGAAGATTTTGCTAAGCAAAAGAAGGGAAACACAGAAGATTCTATATTGTATGATTCTATGTATGTGACATTTCTAGAAGAGACAAATCTGTGGAGACAGTGGTGGCTTGGGGCTGGAGGTGGGAGTGGGAATTGACTGCAAGCAGACACAAGGGAACGTTGTAGGGTGATGGAGATGCTGCGAAACTGCATAGTGGTGATGGTCGCCCCACTTACCAAATTACTAACATCAGTGAAGTGATCAAACACTTCATTGGCAATGCTTTAAAAATGAGTGAATTGTATAGCATGTCAATCACAACTCAGTACAACTATTTCTAAAAGATGTACTTTACCCTTTTATCATATACCCATGTGATTTATAGATTCGCTGACCAAGTTACTCCAAACCCATGGTTTAATACTGAGGAGTACTTGAAGTGGGGGCCACTTGGAAAATCCAGAATGTGTGGTTTGGGTTTATTTGGAATCCAGTGACAGTGCTCATTGAAGCTTCCAGGTATCCACATGCTGACTAGCAGGTACGATAGAACACCACGGTCTAGCAAGGTCACTTCTTTATTCTTGTAGACACACTGTTCTCGAACCACACACGCTTTCTTTCCTCTCAAGCTCTATGTCCTGGGTAGCCAGCACCCTGAATGAGCTCTGCTCTGAGCTTAAAATACTACCAGTTAAAATTAGAGCCATTTTTCTCTTCTCTTCCAAACCCTGGGTCAGGAACACACTCACTTCCTAGCTGAGTGAAGTGATCACAAAGTGTCTTTGAGTAGTTCTCTGTCCTGGAGAATAAGAGAGAAAGAAGCAACCCAGACCAGATGGATCTAAATTGAACACACTTTTCTCAGCACTTAATTTCCCTTACACGGAGCGCAAAAGGCATTGGCAGTCTCCTGGGAATACTTCCCAAGCAATGCCTGGAGTTGTAACCATTCGACATCCATTAACCATATTGAGCCTCACAGGGCTTAGCTCCCCACCCACCACTGAGGAACACGATCAGGAACTACCATTTACCCTGGGAAAATGTCCTGTAAGTAGCACCAACCAATCTTTCCCCAATAAAAGAAGGATGCACACAGTGCTGACAACCATGCTCAGCAGAGCTTCAGTCTGAAGACGCAGAGGAGAAGAAAGAGAAACATCCAAGACAGCCCCTGCGAGCAAATTTTTCCATCTTTTGTTAATGGTGCTATCCAACAGCAACCACGGGTCCAAGGCCCATCAACAGGAGGTGGCTTTCTCAGACATTGTTTCTTCTTCCCCTCTCATATCCAATCCTCTGTCAGGTCATGTCTACTCAGCGATGGGTCTTACAGTCATCCCAATTTTTGCATCTCCACTGCCTATTTTCTGGTTTAACAAAGTGCATTGGAACTACTGGGGCTTTGCTAACACTCGTCCGAGAGCACACATTCTAACCAACAAGGTTCCTTACTAATTGTGTGACCTCCCGCAAGTCGCTTAACCTCCCTAGGTCTTGGCTGCCTGTCTGTTAAGGGGGAAGCCAGTGCCTGATGCAGTGTTTTTGTGAAGATTAAATGAGAGCTGCACTACTAATGCCTGGGGCTGCTACCTACTAGGTGCTCAATAAGTGTCTGTTGGGCTGACGAAGGAGAAGTGAATAGAGACTTCCAGTTAAGTGTGATGGAATTGACATGTATGTTTACTTTTACTCCTCCCCAAAACCATACTAAAATGGTAATGAAGGGATAAAATAAGTGTAAACTTACAAGGACACGCAGAACAAAAACAGCCTAGTTTTGCTCTGTGTGATCTGTAAATGCAAAGGAAACAAGAGAAGGCTTCAGTGGACCACCTCTGTTGGTTATCTCTTGCATAACAAACCACTGCAAAACTTAGCCTTTTTTTTTTAAAATCATTGTATTTGCTCACTGTTGCGTGAGTCAGCGATTTGGGCTGGGCTCAGGTGGGTGGGTCTCTGCTGGTATTAACAGACCTCAGTCGTTTGAAGTTGTGGGTAGCTGGTGGGACTGAGGGCTGGGCTCTGCTGGGATGGTTTGGCTTCTCCCTCCAAGTGGTCTCTCACCATGCAGGAGGCTTGCCTTTGCTTCTTCACCTGGTGGTCTCGGTTCCTAGCAGCCAGAGAATAAAACCCAATGCATGAGCCTCTGTTTGCCACACACTGGCAAGTCATAGATTCAGTGGCCAAGCCCAGATTTAATGTGGGAAGGAAGTACACAAGGTCACAGATACACTGATTCCTGGGGAACATTACTGCAACCATCTACCACAGCCTCTGAAGCACATTTATCATCTTTCCCGATGAATGTGATCATGTTTCTGTCGCCTGTATTGATAGAGGTGCTATCCAGTGGTACGACAGGGTCGATGGTAGACCGAAAGAGATAAAAGCAGGTGGGCAAGTGAGACTGACTGAGTAACTGGAGAAGATGGAAGCCGAGCGAAGTGGGGGACACCAAAAAGGAAACTGGTTCATGCTCTAGTTCCCCAGAGATTCAGAAATTGAAGGCACCAAGACCATCTGAAATTCAGAGCACCGGTGAGGCTGAAAACAGAAGAATGGAATGGAAGTCTGTGGAAGGGGCACTCCCTCGACCATCCTGCCCGGCACAGTCAAGTGAACCCCTGCCCAAATCCCCGAGTTGGGGTGTACTCCACCGAGAGGCCAAACCGGAATTCTTGTCTGAGGCACCAGGCACCGCTGAAGGTGGGCACCGTACTGAAAACAGAGGGATTACCCAATTGACAGGGAAAGAACAATAATGAGAAAATTTGATGATTTCCCAATTAATAGGAGTTCCAGAGAGAGAGAGAAAGAGAGGACAGAGAAAGGAAGTGAAGAGGTTGTCAAAGACTTCAGTACATTGGGGGCAGGGGCATGAAGGGAAGAAGGAAACTTTGTTTAGTGCCAACAGCTCAACGGGAATGCCGCAGGCCGGTGGCAACAGCATGGCCACGGGACTGCTCCGGCCAGGCGACCTGAGGCCCCTCTCCGGCTGGGCAGCTCTGCTCGGGCTGGTCCGGCTCCCATGGTCCCGACCTGTCCGGGAGATGTCTTCGGTGTTTCAGCTCCAGCTAGGAAAATGAAGTCTTCAGTCTTGGGTGGAACGTGCATCCCAAGACGTCAATAAATGTTAATAAAATGTCCCAGAACTAAAAAAAAAAAAAAAAAAAAAATGAATTTCCAAATTGAAAAGACCCATTGAGTACTTTGCAGAATGAATTTTAAAAGAAAACACAGAACCAAGGCAACTCATTGTAAAAGTTCAGGGTACCAGGAATAAAGATACATTTCTACAAGCCTTCCCAGAAAAAAATACCAAACAAACAAGCAGTAACAACAGGCGACATACAAAGGTTCATAAATCCGTATGACATCAGTCGTGGCAGCCACAGCAGATGCTAGAAGATAATGGAACCATGCTTTCAAAATAATAAGGGAAAATGATGTTCATACTAGAATGCCATACTCGGTCAAGCTATAATGGTGATGGTAGGCTAAGGATAATTCAGACATTAAAGTTCTGAATACATTTACTTTTTAAGCATCCCTCCTTAGGAAGTTACAAGAAACAAGGAACCAGACAGAGAAACCAGAAAACAGGCTGCTCCAGTTATCACCTTATTGTCTATACTCTGCTCTGTGATGCTGAGGCCAAGATTCTGAAAATCCCTTTCACCTTGGCCAGTGGGCTGATGGGGAGGGCCTTACTGGAGGGAGGCTGAGGGCTGGGGAAGGGACTTGCTCCTTCCTGTTTGCTTCCTGTCTACTTGCGGCTCCTGTGAGCGTCACACTGGAACGCTTCACCCCGGCCCAAACCGTGCCTGCCTTTAGCAACAGTGGAATCCAGTTTGCGATTTTCCCAACACTTGCAGAATCAACGTTACTATGCCCCCTCAGATACCAGCACCACGTAAGCCACCCCCTCGAACCCAACGTACACAGTTAAAATAACTGACTTAGTTTCTGAAGTCTGACAGATACACAGGGGATCCAATACTGGATTTTCAAAACAGACAACCACAAGGACACCAAGGATGACAGTGGAAAGATCGCAGGACAACTGTGATGCACTGTACATCAGACTGGTTGGTTGCTTGAATTGATAGCCGCAGTTGGTGACCTTCCTGTATCCATGTTCTTTGCAAAGTGACTTTTCAGATTCTTCCGTCAAGACTTGGAGTCTGTTTCTGTTCCCCTTGATTCTGGGCTGACCTTGGGATTTGTGTGGCTAGTAAAATGTGATAGAAGTCACGGTGAGCCAGTTCCATTTCTAGCCTCAAGAGGCCTTGACTATTTCCTTTCTCTCTCTTGGATCCTCATCTCCACTGTGACATCTGGGCTAACCTGCTGGAGGATGAGCTCATGAGGCATGCCATCCAATAGCCAGCTACCCACCCCTGGCAGGCAGAACTGCAGTTAGCTGCGGGTGCCTGCGGGAGTCAAGCTGAGTCCTGGAGGACCATCCAGCAGAGCTCAGCCCAAAATGCAAACCTGCAGAATTGTGAGCTAACTAGATGATTATTGTTTGTAACCACTAAATTGGAAGGCGATTTACTGTGCAGAAATGGCGAACGGTCCACATTGGAACAGGAGGATCGAAGCTCACAGATGATGCATTCAAGGAAAAAAGTGATAAGCAAATGTGTTGGACTTTATTGAAATAATATTTACATTCCTAGTGGAGAAGTAATGCTTTACTTTTAGATTAACAGAAAGGTAGGCAATTTATTAGAAAAAAAGTTTTATAAGAAAGGAAATATAATCATAACACCCTACATGTCTCATCTATGAGTGCTATTCACACAGCCATAATAAAGCACACACTGAATATTGTTTTAACCTAAAATTATGATATGATATTGAGAGGCCGGGAGGAGGGAACTGGTGTATACATGTGTGATGGAAATTGAGGTGAAATAGGGTAGAAACTTAAATCCTGTCTTCCAGAGTTAGAAGTCAAGAAATAGCAGAATAATCATATGAGTTGAAAACATGGAGATAAATACCAGAAGAAACAGCTAAAAGATTAAGTAGATGCCTCTGCGGAACAGCAATGTTAGAGGGTTGAGTTGGGACAAAGGATTGCAGCTTCTTCTTGTAAGCCTTGTGGAACTATTTGATGTGACCTATGTATATGTATAACAGAAATAAAATTCAAATGTACAAAAATGAATGGACTTTATGGGTTTCCTTCTGTAGTAATTGCCAACTCACTGTAGTAAATATGAATCCCCAAAATTGGCTTCAGCAATCCTGACTTGGTGTTTTTGTTTGTTTTGTTTTTGTTAATCCTCACCCAAGGATATTTTTTCATTGATTTTTGATAGAGAAGGAGGGAGGGAGGGAGGGGGGAAAGAGAGAGAGAGAGAGAGAGAGATTGGAGAGAGAGAAACATCAATATGAGAGAGACACATCGATTGGTTGCCTCCTGCAGGACCCCAGGGAGCAAACCTGCAACCTAGGTACATGCCCTTGCCTGGGAATTGAACCCAAGACCCTTCAGTCCGCAGGCTGATGCTCTAACCACTGAGCCAAATCGGCCAGGGCTCGATGCTGTTTTAACTAGTGGAGATGCAGGCGATAGTCATCAGACCTTAGATCCCAAATTCAGTCATTATCCTGGATTCTACCTCTGAATGTGGCGGCCCACCTCTCTCCATCACCATGCCTCTGCAAGAGCTCAGGACACCATCTCTCACCTGGACCACTGCAGCATCTTCCCACCCAGTTTCCCTGCCGCTGGTCTTTCTTGTTCCCCTGAAATATTCTTCACAGAGCTGCCAGAATGATCTTTCTAAACAGCAGTGGCCCTGTGTAAACTCCTTAGCATGGTATAGATGACCCTTCATGCTTTGGGCTCTCATCATTTTCCAGCTTCACCCCTTGCCATCGGTCAAGCTTGTCTCCAGCTATACTTCACACCCCTCATTTTTGTCATGCCCTGGTTTTCTGCCAAGTCTTTGCACATGCGATTCCCTCCACCTAGAATACTACTTTCTGCTCTGGCAGACCCCATTGGTTACCTACTTGAAATTCACTCTTTCCATGTTGCCTGCAAAATCCTGGAAATCCTTGGTCTCAGGGAAGGTGGGCCCAAGCCCTGGTCTAGAGGTGGGCATATTACCCAATTCTGACTATTTGTACGAGGAAGTCAGTATGAAGCATCTGGAAGGATTTTCTCTGCCTGATAATAGGAAGGTATGCAAGCAAAAACTCTCAACCCCATGCTCCCCTAGCTTTCTTTCCCAGAAGCAGGTTGTGAGACCTGGACCTGCTGTAGACCAGCGGGAGAAAGGAAAGAGATACTGACTGGAGGCCAGACTTCCTAGATCCTCTGTGCCAATGCTAGAAACTCTTACCCCAGACATTTTGTTATGTAGGAAAATGAACCCCTCTCGCGTATGCAACGGTTGACTGGCCATTACTTGAAGCTGAAAGTGCTTGTGCTGGGTACAGCTACCTTCCCCAGGCCAAATCCCGCTTGTCCTTCAGGACCCAGCAAAGTCACCACCTGTAGCACCTGGGCCAGATTAAAGAGCCCCATCCCCCACCCTATGTATCTACAGCTTCTTTAATCATAGCATAAGGGTTAAAAGCATCAGCTCTGAAGCCAGACTGCCTAGATTCACAGCCCAGCTCCACTAGTCAGTAACTTTGGGCAAGTTATTGATTCTCTCTCTGACTCAGTTTCCTCATTTATTAAATAAGAATATTACTAACCTTATCTAATTGTCACAGGGATTAAATGAGTTAATGCATGTAATGTACTTTGCAATTGGCTCATGATAATCATTCAATTCATGTTTGCTGTTATTAATTAAAATAAGCTTCACCATACTCTATCGCAATAGCCTAATAGTCTCTTCCCAGATAGATCATAAAGATAATGAACGCAGAGGCTGCATCTGTCTAGTTTATTGCTATATTCTTACAGATACCTGGCCTAGAGATACTGCCCTGCAAATGTTTATTGAATACATAGGCATATATCACATAATGTGACTATATGAAAAGTAAACCAAGTCAAACATTAACCCAATTAGAAGGGCTTTTTCTCATGAAGCCAGCGAAGGGAGTTAAAAATAAGCAACTTGGTGAGTTCTAAAAGGCCACCGCAGGGAGAATTCCCATTATTGGCTCAAGGACAAAATACCCGTGTGCCCATAAAGCCCTGGCTAGTGAGCTTCACTCAGTCAAGGAAAATAATCACTCTCTGGCCAGTTTGGCTCAGCAGTTAGAATGTCAGCCCAGGGACCACAGGGTCGCAGTTTCGATTCCTGGTCAAGGGCATGTAGTTGGGTTGCAGGTTCAATCCCTGGCCCCAGTTACTTTAGCTAAAAATCAATAGGAAAATATCCTCAGGTAAGGATTAACCAAAAAAAAAAAAATCACTAGCTCAGCCAAAAGATATTCAAAGGTCAGTTGTTGGGGCCGTTGTCCATAAGCCTTTTCCCTTGGCCTCTAAAGATGGAGTCTGTAATCAAAGAGAGAGTGTGGGAAATAACTGTTAACGCCAACCAATTCCAGATAACCATTTCCCCAGGATCTTTCTCGTTTCGTGTTGATTTACCATGCTTTTCCTTGCCACTCACATTGTCAGAGGGTCAACTCCCTCTCTGTGGGCCTTCAATTCATCCTTCACATGGGCTGGAACCTCATGACAAAGTTATGCTTTGTAGTGTGTGTGTGTGTGTGTGTGTGTGTGTGTGTGTGTGTGTGTAAAAGTGGGGAAGGAAAATCTAGCACAAGTGACTGCACACAAGTATCTTCTGGTGAGTGTGCAGTTTTATTCCTTCATGTCTGCTGACAGGTAAAACAGGGGAAATACTCCCTGGTCTTCAGAAAACTCGTGATAATTCACTTTCTTATCTCTTTCCTTTCCCTTCACCCTGAGCAATTATGGCATCTTTCTTTGCAGAGCTCAGTAATTGGAAAACTGGTTTACAGATCTGGCAACTTGTTCTTCTCCAAAGATTTTTAAAAAATAACACGTAGAGCTGAGAGAAAGAGAAGAGAAAGGGGGAAAACTGTACATTTTAGTGAGCTCCAAAAGGATGAAAATTGAATTTATTTAACATTTCCTCATTCCTTTTCAGGAAGAATTTGATGAAGGAATTTAATCCTTTGGATAACATAGGACTGGAGTCACATGAGGAATTTTCCTTTATAATGTTTAAAAAATATATTTGTATCCTCTGGATCAATCACACGTTAAACCACAGATCACTCTATATAGAGAAATAAACAACAGCAATAATAATGTCAGCGACAGCTCACATTTATCAAGGATCACGCTTAGTACTTTCTATATCATTACTTCATTCTCAATAAATCCTTAAGGTAGGTTCTATTGTTACTTCATTTAAAAAAAAAAAAAAGAAAGTAAAGCCTAGAAAGATTACAACTAATTTGCTTGAGGTGATGAAGCTAGTAAATGGAGGAGCTAAGACCCCGCGGCTGTCTGACTCCAAAGCCCATGCTCTCAGCCGTAGGAACTAGGAACTCACATAATGTGTGTGACCAGTAAGGAAAAGTTATCTGGACCCATTGCAAAACCACCTCCAGTTTTCTCAGGGGGCTCCCTCCACATGCTCGTGGTTTGAGAAGCCTGGTTTTGATCAGAAAGGTGACCACAGACAAAGTGTGCGGGCAGGAGGAGCCAGTACAGCTGGCACAAGTGCTGTGCTTGCTCCAGAAACATGTTTAGAGGTGATAGAGTCTGGCAAGTGTTTTTAATTTGCAACAGCAAAAAAAGTCCCCACACCTTCCTGGGCCCTCCATAAACCCAGGGAACATCCGTGGAGCTAGGCTCTGCAGTCAGTCTTCTGGGGACCTCCCTCGCCCACCTCTCACGAGCTGTATAATCTTGCACCAGTTGCTTTACGTCTTTGAGAAAAAGCAGTTTTTCTTTTTTGCAAAGTGAGCCTAAGAGCACCTGCCTCAAACCAAATTCCCAGAGGGCAAAGCCTGGAGCCACGAAAGATCCCCAGGCCTAGAAACCTAATGGGATTTGCCATGCTGGGTTTGGGAAGTCTGAATTTCTTTTCATTTTCTCCCTTTTGGAATGGGAATGTCCATAACTACCTGTTCCACCAGAGTATTTTGAAGCAGATAACTTGTTTTCTGATTTCAGAGGTTCCCAGATGAGAGGAATTCTGCCCTGGGATGAATCATACAGTATCTCACCCATACTTGACTTAGATGGTTTAGATGATGAAAGTTGGGACTTTTGAGCTGGTCCTAGTTTGATGAGAGTTTGGACTTGAGTTGATGCTTGAATGGGTTGAAATTTGGAGGAATATTGGGATGGGGTGAAGGTGTTTTGTGTGTGGGACAGATGTGAATGTTTGGGGGACAGAGGCAGACAACAGTAGACTGAAAAATGCTCCCTCCAAAAAAGATATCTATGTTTTAATCCCTGGAACCTATGAATATTGTCTAATATGGCCAAAAAAAAAAAAAAGTCTTTATATATGTGATTAAGTTAAAAATGTTGAGAAGGAGAGATTATTCTAGATTATCCAGGGGAAATAGCTAAATGCAATCCCATGTATGCGTATACGAGGGTGGCAGAGTGAGATTTTTTCACACGGAGAGCAGGTGATGTAAAAACAAAAGCAGAGATTGGAGCGATGAGGCCCCGAGCCAAGGAATGCTGGCAGCCACCCAAAGCTGGAAGAGGCAAGGACTGGTTCTCCCCTAGAGCCTTTGGAGGGAGGACAACCCTACAGACACCTTGATTTTAGCCCCGTGATACTGCTTTCGGTATTCCAGAACTGTGAGAGAATACATTTCTGTTGTTTTAAACCACCAAGTTTATCCGTCATTTGTTACAGCAGCACCGCACTTCTAGGTACCAACATCTGTCTTAGTTTCCTGTGGCTGCTGGAGTTATTGGGGGAATTAAAAGATTTAACATATAAAGCCCTTAGAACAGTGCTTTAAAACAGTATTTTTTGTTTGTTTATTTTTGTATTATCATTACTATGGGCATTGGATTATTTTCAGGAAATAAAATTTTGCAGGGATCCTTTAATAGAAATCCATGAATATTCTGGGGAATTTGTATGTAAAATTTGGTGCATATGTGAATATGTGGAGTTGGTATTAGTTTTCCAGGGCTCTGCCATAACAAAGTACTACAGACTGGACGGCTTAAACAACAGAAATGTATTGTCTCACAGTTCTGGAGGCTAAAATTTGAGACCAAGGTATCGGCAGGATTGGTCTCTTCTGAGGACAGTCGAGAAAAATGGCTCCTTGGTCAGTCAATCAGGGCGTCAGGGAATCCCCTTAAGTTAGTTACCTGGGCACTGTCTCGATTTGACAGAAGACCCTTGCACCCACCTGGGGCGGGCTCAGTTTGACGTTGTATGGAACATCCAGTAGGTTGCTTAGAGTAGTCTAAGCTGCCGTAACAAAGAGACCCCAAATGACAGCAGCTTAAACTAGATAAGAATGTATTTCTCTCTCATGTCATAGTCCAGAGACTAGAGGTGCTGGGCTGGTAGGCAGCCCTGCCATTCTTAACATGTGGCTCTTACTTGTAGGTCCAAAGTGATGGCTGCAGCACGCATCATCTCTCAGCCAACGAGGAGGACAGCCATTTGCTCCGCAAGAAGGGAGAGCACATGCTCCACCTTCTAAGGCAAGAGCCTGAGTGCAGATTCATTTGCTCATTCATGTCCCACTGGCTAGCAAGTCGTGACCCAGGGCTCACCGAGCTGTAAAGAAGGCGGGGGTATGTCAGCGTTACCTGGATTGCCAGTGCTCAGCTAAACTCACTTACTATGGAAGAAGAGGAGAACAGATAGTGGCAGACAGCCAGCAGATGGCCACATCCGGCTCATGGCATCTTGTCTTCATTCTGGGCCTATCACTGACCCTATCCTTAGGCAAGTGACCTTCCTTAAAAAAAAAAATTGTTTTATTATCCTGTTTCAAGGCACCTTTCATTTAATGTCAAGAGAGTGATACAAAAGGCCCAAACACAAAGAAAAGAACACATTCCCCCATTAGCACCAACGACAATGCTCTTTCCACCTGTGCCTGTTGAATGGAATGGGGATTTAATAGATATCACCACGAAAATAATAACGCGGCGAGTCTCGTATCCCCAGACAGCCTGGCTGCGAATTACATGTTTACGATGCTTCCAGCAGTTGAAACCTGAAGTCTGATACCACACCTTCATGTTTGGAGTCCTCAGGAAGGTCATCCACATCATTAGCAACCACTCAGAACAAACCACTGATTAAAACCACATCGATTTAAGGCTCACGCAAGTCATGTAGAGGCCCAAACTAAATGGTTAAATAGATGAACTACTTGTACTGATATCCACTATTTTATTATCTCATAGTTGTTGTTTCTTAGCAAATGAACCCTTGAAGGCAAAATTCACCTCGTCGGAGTTTGACTCAGAAGTTCAACAACAATCACGAAGTCTACGGTCTTATTGGCAAAACCGATCAACAGTGTCTCCAAGTCACTGTGCTCAAGGTTGAAAGCGATGCCTATTCCGTTTTTACATTCCACTGGAACTTTACATGTTCGATTCGTGGTTTTAAATCTCCAGGTTTTCAGTCCTCCAAACTGAAGACACAGTGTGCCACAGACTCAAGACTTTTTTTCCCCCTCTATTTTCTTCAAACAGAAACATGTCTCAAGTGTCTACGTGTTCTAGAAGGGGAATTTTTCAGAGATGGCCATTTCTTCAGGACAGTCCAATGCCGTCAGGCCTCTGACACAAAGGGAGGGGGAAGAAAAAACAGCTGAAACACAAGGTTCATCTGGTAAGTGTTAACCATTAAAAGCTGGCTAGTACAAGAATGTGGTTTCGTTTTGTTTTTTTGCCCTGGCCGGTTTGGCTCAGCAGTTAGAGCTTCAGCCTGTAGACCAAAGAGTTGTGGGTTCGATTCCAGTCAAGGGCATGTACCTCGGTTGTGGTTTGTCCCCGGCCCTGGTCGGATAGTGTGGGAGGCAACCAGGCGATGTGTCTCTCTCACATCTTATTTCTCTCTCTCTCTCTCCCTCCCACTTTATCTGAAAATCAATGGAAAAATATCCTCGGGTGAGGATTAAAAAAGAAAAAGAAGAATGTGGCTTTTTGGCTCAAAAAGTCTGAGTCTTGGTGTGGAAACGAGTCCCTGGCTGTCCACCACAGTGTTCTCATAATGGGACTGTCAGGAGCTCCTGACTACCAGGTGTAAACTCCAGGCACTCAGTCCACTTTGAACTTGTTCCAATCGTCTTTAGTCTGTTCCAGCTCACCATTCACTTCTAGAAGAAACAAGTTGATCGCTGGGTCTGCCATTGTTGGTCTCAGCTGGGCAGCACTGGGCCGCTGGACTGGCTGGAGGTCCTGGGTCTGAGTACACTCTGGCTCCTTGGTTGCTAGTCATTTTCTCTGCATGTCGACTCTTGCTGCTGTTGTTTTAGTTTTCCTCTGACTCCCTTAGGCCAGTTTAAGTGACCTTCTTGATTATGCTTCTCGTCAAGAAATACCATTCTCCTGCCCTGGCCGGTTTGGCTCAGCGGTTAGAGCGTGGGCCCGCGGACCAGAGCGTCCCGGGTTCGGTTCCCACTAAGGGCACATACCTCGGTTGCAGTTTGTCCCTGGCCCCGGTTGGGGTTATGTGGGTGGCAGCCACTCAATGTGTCTCTCTCACATCGATGTTTCTTTCTCTTTCTTCCTCCCTCTCTCCCTCCCGCAAAAATGTCCTCGGGTGAGGATAGGAAGGAAGGAAGGAAGGAAGGAAGGAAGGAAGGAAGGAAGGAAGGAAGGAAGGAAGGAAGGAGAGAGAGGGAGAGAGGGAGAGAGAGAGAGAGAGAGAGAGAAAGAGAGAAAGAGAGAAAGAGAGAAAGAGAGAAAGAAAGAAAGAAAAGAAAGAAAGAAAGAAAGAAAGAGAAAGAAAGAAAGAAAGAAAGAAAGAAAGAAAGAAAGAAAGAAAGAAAGAAAGAAAGAAAGAAAGAAAGAAAGAAAGAAAGAAAGAAAGAAAGAAAGAAAGAAAGAGAAAACAAAGAAAGAAAGACCATTCTCCTGCAGCAAACACACCTGTATGATTCAAACGGACGTGTGGGCCTCACATCCATGGACATGGAGATAGTGTTTACAATTACCTAGCTCTTTCCATTCCATTCCATTATCTTATTTGATCTTCACCTCAGCTTTGAGAGTGAGGCCCAGCAAGATTTATGATCTCCATTGGACAACTACAGAAACTGAGTCTCAGAGAAGTTAGTAATTTGTCTATAGGTGTTAGACTCAGGGCATCTGATACCTAATTTAGAGCTACTTCCGTCTAAATCCGTAAGGGAAAAGATGAAAATTGGAACTCAATTCAATTGGAACAAATTTGTTCATTCTTATTAGTGATTCTCGGGAAGTGGTGATTGAAAATAGGTGAAAAATAGGGGAGAAAGTTAACCTTTCTCAGGCATCTTTGCACTGCCTGGTTTTTCTCTTCTGACCTCTCCAAAATCCAGCAACGTCACGTTCTCTCCTGGTGATGCGAATCTCTCTGCTGCAGGGAAGCTGCACCAGAGTAGCCTGTGGTAGAACCCTGCCTCTCCCTTCCTTTCTCCACCCACCGGGCCTTTCACTTATGGATCCTGAGAGTGTCCGCAAGGTGTAAGGAGGAAAGCAATATAATAAAGTTTACACCGGGATGTAAATATGTAATTTGTTACTTGAGTATGTTAAACTGTTTTTTAAAAAACTTGGTTATGATACTACATGAATTTTGAATTGGTGGAATTTCAGAGGGGGTGGTGGGTGGCAGAGTACAAATGTTTGTGTTTGGGAGGATATTTTGGCATAAGGCACTTTTTTGATGGCTGTGGTACCCAGCATCTTTGCCTGATAGGAAAGTCTGCCTTAAAATAAGGTTAAGGGATCATAGCAGTGGGCTTTCATTAATTAAGCACCTACTGTGCCTCAGGCTTTCCTTCTGAGCACATTATCTGCATGACCTCATTCAAGTCTCGTAACAATGCTGATAGGAAGGGGTGATGGTCCTCCTTTAATTGTATTATTTGTGTTATTTATTATTATTATTGAGATATAATTGACATATAGCATTATGTTAGTTTCAGGTGTATAACATAATAATTCAATATTTGTGTATATTGTGAAATAATCACCACAATAAATTTAGTTAACATACATCACCATACACAGTTATAAAATTATTTTCTTGCCTGGCCAGTGTGGCTCAGTGGTTGAGCGTCAACCCATGTGCCAAGAGGTCGCCGGTTTGATTCCTGGTCAGGGCACGTGCCCAGGTTATGGGCCCAATCCCCAGTGGGGGGCATGCAGGAGGCAGCCAATCGATGTTCTCTCTCATTGATGTTTCTCTATCTCTCTCTCTTTCTCCCTTCCTCTATCTCTAAAATCAATAAAGAAAAAAAGTATTTTCTTATGATGAGGACTTTTAAGCTCTACTCTCTTAGCAACTTTCAAATATGCAGTACAGTATTATTAACCATAGCCACCATGCTGTGCATTCTATTCCATGACTTATTTATTTTATAACGGGAAGTTTGTACCTTTTGACCCCCTTCACCCATTTCACCTACCCCCGACCCCCTGCCTCTGGTAACCACCAATCTGTTCTCTGTGTCTGTGAGCTTGGATTTTTGGGTTTTGGGTTTTTTAGATTCCACATATAAGTGAGATCATACAGTGTTTGGCTTTCTCTGTCTGACTTATTTTGCTTAGCATAATGCCCTCAAAGTCTAGCCATAGTGTCGAAGATGGTAAGATTTCATTCTTTTTATGGATGAATAATATTTTGTTATATATACACCACAGTTATTCATCCACTGATGGACACTTAGGTTGTTTCCACATCTTGACTATTGTAAATAGTGCAAAATGAACATGGGTGTGCATATATCTTTTCAAGTTAGTGTTTTTGTTTTCTTCAGATAAATACCCAGAAGTGGAATTTCTGGATCATATGGTAGCTGTTTTTCATTTTTGAGGAACTTTCATACTGTTTTCCATAGTGGCTGCACCAATTTACATTTCCACCAACAGTGCACAAGGGCTCCGTTTCCCCCACATTCTCGCCAGCACTCATTTCATGGGTGTGTGTGTGTGTGTGTGTGTGTGTGTGTAATCATAGCCATTCTAACAGGTATGAGGGGATATCTCATTATGGTTTTAATTTGCATTTCTCTGATGATTAGTGGTTTTGAGCATCTTTTCATGTACCTGTTGGTCATCTGTATGTCTTCCTTAAAAAATGTTTATTCAGATTTTGCCCATGATAAAAGCAATTGTTTCTTGCTTTGTTTATTTTTGTTTTGTTTTGTTTTGTTTTGCCATTGAGATGTATGAGTTCTTTATATACTTATGGGAGCCCTTTATCAGATACATGATATGTAAATATTGTCCTATTCAGTAGGTTTTCTTTTTATTTTGTTGATGGTTTTCTTTGCTGTGCAGAAGCTTTTTAGTTTGATGTAGTACCGCTTGTTTATTTTTGCTTTTATTGCTTGAGCTTTTGGTGTCAGATTCAAAAAATCATTGCCACAACTGATTTCAAGGAACTTACCACCTATGTTTTCTTCGGAGTTTTATGGTTTCACTATCTTACATTCAAGTATTTAATCCATTTTGAGTTACATTTTTTTGTATATAGTATAAGATAGTGGTCCAGTTTCATTCTTTTACATTGGCTGTCCAGTCTTCCCAACATCATTTATGAAGAGACTGTCCTTTCCTCATTGTATATTCTTGGCTCCTTTGTCATAAATTAATTGACCACTGATGGACGGGTATATTTTTGGGCTCTCTATTTTGTTCCACTGATCTATGTATCTGTTTTTATGCCAATATCATACTGTTTTGATTACTATAGCTTTGTAATATAGTTTGGAATCAGGGAGTGTGGTGTCTCCAGCTTTATTCTTCTTTCTCAAGATTGCTTTGGCTAATCAGGGTCTTGTGTTTCCATACAAATTTTAGGATTGTTTTATTTCTATGAAAAATGGCATTGAAATGTTGATAGTGATTGCATTGAATCTATAGATTGCTTTGGGTAGCGTTGATATTTTAACAATATTAATTCTTCTAATCCATGAATATAGGATATCTTTCCATTTATTTGTTTCTTCAATTTCTTTCATCAATGTCTTATAGTTTTCAGCATACAAGTCTTTTACCTCCTTGGTTAAATTTATTTCTACATATTTTATTCTTATTGATGTGATTGTAAATGGAATTGTTTTCTTAATTTCCCTTTCTGATAGTTTGTAGAAACGAAACAGACTTTTGTGTATTGGTTTTGTGTCCTGCAACTTTACTGAATTTATTTATTATTTCTAACAGTTTTGGGCAGTCTTCTATATATAATATCATGTCATCTGCAAATAGTGACAGTTTTGCCTCATTTTATAGGTGATAATAACAATAGCTGTCATTTATGTCTAGCATTTACTACATATAATTTGAGACACGAGGTTTTGTGAGATTAAATAAGTTGATCAAAAATCACATAGCTAGTAATAAGATACCCACCAATAAGAACTGGAATTCAAACCCTGAGCTCTAAGACTCCAAGTTGATGTTCTTTTCATCACAGCTTCCTCTGATGCCTGGAATTCTACCACTAACACTTTTTTCCTCTGGGCAGAGGCACTGCTGGGGATTGCATATGCCCGTCTTCCCAGTCCACTTTTAATCAAGACCCTGTAGTACAAAAATATTAAAAATATATTGACTGATATATTTTATATTTCTATGACATATAGTCATATATAGTATAGTGCTTACTGTATATTGAAGTGTTTAGTAAATATCATTAAATACAAAATGAATGTATAAAATATATAGATATGATCACAGTTGAGAAGGAAAAATGCATAAATAGACATGACATGGAAGAGTATTTACCAAAACATTCAGTGGTTATAACCCTGTAATAAAATTAAAGTATGGAAGTAAATATCTTTATTATTTATCTGTTCACCCACCCTCCTGCACCTACTCTGATAACTGCAAGGTACCACCCCACCCTTTCTTTGGGAAATTGCTTCCCCTTCTCCATGTGGCTTTGACAGGGCTCCCATTCATAGCATGCTACCCCACCAGGCCTAAGAGATGGACAGGTGGCCAGGCCTGGACTCATCAAGATGCTGTGTGATTGGTCTACGGAGCAGCGAGTAGACTAAGTCAGGCATGGCAGCTGCTGTGGGTGCCCCGGCCCACATCGCTTTGTCGCATCTGTGTTTACCTGCAGTTGTGTCGGGCGATTTCTGTCGTACTAACAGCTTCCCACCTCAAGCACCCATGTCTTTCTGTTTTCCTACTGGAAACCTTTTCCCAGCGCTACGGAAACTTGCTTGGTCCAAATGCAGAGACCCCTACAAGAGCTGGGGATCAGTACCCGTAGGGACAATCCTCAGCCAAGAAGGGATGGGAGGTTAGATTGCCTCCCAGCTTCCCTGTGTCCTGGTGGGAGAATTCTGACGAGCTCCACACGGTGACTCAGACAGACCCCAGCGGGCCTGAGCTCCAACTGCCCTCAGGGGAACTCACTGTCAGCAGTCTCTTTATTTACTCTTCTCCTGTCCCTGTCTCACTTTCCTCACTGCCTCAGTTGAGGTCCCTTCCCAAATAATCTATCTGAATTGAAGGCGTGGTCTCAGGGCCTGGTCTATTACAGTCCTTTCCCAAAACCTCCTGAACTACAGGAGAGATGTGGCTACCTCTTTCCCCTAGGATGATAATTATGAGCATGGGGACCCACAACTCTAGGTGGCATGACTTCTATGACATGAGGATCAGAAAACATTTGACAAATGGACAAACAGAGTCCAAGACTCAGAGATGCTGTGAGCAGCCTGAACTTCAGCCCACCTTGAGGTTAGCTCCATTTTTGTTGTTGTTGATTTTTAGACAGAGTGGAAGGGAGGGAGGGAGGGGGGTGGGGGGGGAGAGAGAGAGAGAGAGAGAGAGAGAGAGAGAGAGAGACATTGATGTCAGAAAGACACATCAATTGGTTGCCTCCTGCAGGACCCCTACCAGGGCCAGGGATTGAACCTGCAACCAAGGTATGTGACCTTGACTGGGAATGGAACCGGAGACTCTTGGGTCTGTGGGTCGACGCTCTAACTACTGAGCCACACCGGCCAGGGTGAGGTTAGCTCCATTTTGACTTTGTCCTAGCTGTTATTTGACACCTTGAATTTCAGCTAGTTTTGAGTTGGGTTTCTGTTCCTTAGAACAGAAAAAGTCCTGGTGGGATGATGTTTATTTTCTTCTTTTTGCTTATATTTTTCTATAATGAAATACAAAAAACATTTTCATGTCAAATATGACAGAAAAAATGTTCTAAAGAAAAAAAGACCCATTGGAAATATCTTTGATAATGTCACCTTGAATAGCCCATGTGGGGGCACAGTCCACCCTTTTCTCTTAATATCAGTGAAAGCAGGCCTTCATGAAACAATGGGGTCATTGAACCATGAGTCATCAGGGACCAAGACACTCCCCGATGCTCCCACAGTGGTGAATGACAGAGGGTCTCGCCTTTGTCAGCTCCACCAATCACCCCGACTCTTAGAATGGTTTGAATGTAGCTTCTCATTTGGCCCCAAAGCTGTGCCCAAGTTAATGACTTGGAAAAACATGTCATCATCCATATAATCTGCGGAAACCAGAGAGAGCCCTGAACCAGGTACTGCCACCGCAGAGGAATCGTTCACAAATCCTGCATACATTTTGACAATGTTTGCATTATTTCTCACAACTGTTTAATTAAATTCTCTGTAAACAGATGGGCTTATTTGTTTGGTTCTAATAGTTGTAAAATTTGGATACTGTGCATAGTGACATTTATAAATATTTGTATTTACCAAGTAATATTTTTTTTTCATTAAAAAAACTCCTTTATGCTAGAGAGAAAGCTGGTTTAGTCTTGATGGAAACGTATTTGTTCTCATGGCTTTTTTACAGCCAGAAGTATTCACAGATTGCTGGGCACCCTTGGAAAGAGGGATGGGGACAAAGCACAGAGCACTGCCAGCCTCTGCTCGGAGCTCGGCGCCTCTTCACGTACAGTCCCTGCCTGTGCCGTGAGGCAGACATAAACAAATCGGTCCAGATAAGATGGAGCCAGTTCTCAAAAATGTGCAATTCCTTTAAATACGAATTCTGTATTTAGGAGCCTGTGCTAAGAACCCAAATTAGAGATGTGAGCAAAGATAAATATAGACAGGTATAGATATATAATGCTGAGACATTCCAAATGTAAAATACTTGTTTATTAGTTAAATTGTGGAGTATTCACACTATGAAAATCTGTGCAGCAATTAAAAACGATAATGTAGATTTCAGGGCAATGGGGCAGAGCTGTATCAACAATATAAGTGAGCCCGGCTGGTGTGGCTCAGTGGTTGAGCATGGACCCATGCACCAAGAGGTCGCCAGTTCGATTCCCAGTCAGGGTACATGCCCAGGTTGTGGGCCCGATCCCCAGTGGGGGGCATGCAGGAGGCGGCCAATCGATGTTCTCTCTCATCGATGTTTCTATCTTTCTCTCCCTCTCCCTTCCTCTCTAAAACCAATAAAGGAAAAAAATATCTAAAAAAATAATATAAGTGAAAATGCAGATTACAAAAGACTATGAACAGTATAATCTCAGTTTGGTAAAAACAAAAACTATTATCTCTATGCACATGAATGTCTAGAAGGCCTTTCACCAAAATGTTAATAGGATATATGTTGGAGTAGTTCTTTGGGCTTTTTCGAATTTTCTATAATGAACATGTACTATCTTTATAATCAGAAAAAAACAAAATGAAAATGAAAACTAACAAAAATATAAAATAATATGGTTTAGAGATGGCAACAGGAAATCAAGAGGCTATTCTATGATTTTAAGTCACTCACTCAATAATACTAAGTGCCTGCTGTATGTCAGTCCAAGTAGAAATAAAGCCTTTTTAGAAAATCAAGCTCTTCTGCTTTTGAAGGTTCGCGATCTAGAGCAGCATATGCCGTGCAGCTGTGCACGGTGGCGGCATCTCCCGCCCTGTCCAGTGCGAGCTGCTACTGGGCACTAGGAGTGTATTTCGTATGACTAAAGAATGGACTTTTACATTTAATTTTAATTCATTTAAATGTAAGTAGCCACATGAGGCTAGTGGCTTCTGTTAAACACACACACACACACACACACACACACACACACACACAAGACATACATGGAAATAATTATAATTTTCCAGGTGCTAGAGAAGCACAGAGAATGGAGATATTAACTGTTCATAAAAAAAGCCTCTGAAAAGAGATACATTTTGGGCAATAAGTGTTAAGGTGTAGTTAGGGTACTGCAAATGCAAAGACATAAAATCATGGCTGGGGCTGGCATTTTTTAGAAAGACAAAAACAACAACAACAAAAAAGACACCAAGCACAGCTTATGTCCCTCATCAAGAAAGATGAGGAGACTAAAATGTTGCCACAAATCCAGTAATATTAATGCCTAGAGAAAGGAGTCACTTTGTTACCTCTCTGGGAGTAGTGTCACACTTTTAATAGTAGTAATACTGTTGCTATTCTAGGAGAATAGTACCTTTCTTTTTTTGTTGTCGTTGACAGTATTACAGATGTCTCCCATTTTCTCCCTTTTTGCCCCCCTCCACCCAACCCCTGCCCCGTCCCCCAGGCCTTCTGTGTCAATGGGTTATGCATATATGTTCTTTGGTTAATCTCTTCCTGCCCCCCTCCCCCCCCCCCCCCCCCCCCCGCCACACACACACTGAGTTCTGTTATTCTGTTCCATGCATCCATACCTCTGGACCTATTCTGTTTGTCAGTTTATTTTGTTCATTAGAGTCTACATATAAGTGGGATCATGTGATATTTATCTTTCTCTGACTGGCTTATTTCTCTTAGCATGATCATCTCCAGGTCCCTCCATGCTGTCTCAAAGGGTAATAGATCCTTCTTTTTTACAGCTGCGTAGTATTTGGCTGTGTAAATGTACCACAGCTTTTTTATCCACTCATCTATTGATGGACACTTGGGCTGTTTCCAGATCTTAGCTATTGTAAATAGTGCTGCTATGAACATAGCAGTGCATATATTCTTTGATTGGTGTTTTGGGATTCTTAGGATATAGTCCCAGAAGTGGGATCACTGGGTCAAACAGCAGTTACATTGTTAATTGTTTTTATTTTACATACTGGCTGTACCAGTCTGCATTCCCATGAACAGAGCATGAGGGTTCCCTTTTCTCCACATCCTCTGCATCACTTGTTGTTTGTTGATTTGTTGATGGCAGCCATTCTGGCAAGTGTGAGGTGATACCTCGTTGTAGTTTTAATTTGCATCTCTCTGATAATTACTGATGTTGAACATGTTTTCATATGTCTATTGGCCATCTGTATGTCCTCTTTGGAGAAGTGTCTATTCAGGTCCTTTGCCCATTTTCAAACCCACTAAAACCCACTATCTCAAGGGAGGAGGAGCTCTTATCTGTGCCAAATACTGTGCTAAAAGCTTTTACACACTTTATCTCATGTAATCACAACAGAACCCCATTTTACTGAAAAGGAAAGCAAGGCTCAGAGGGTAAGTAAGTGCCCCCAAACACACAGGTAATAAGTGGCAGAACTTGGATTCAAACTATTGACTTATGTCTAATTGTAAAGCCCTATTTTCACCATTTCACGTTACCTCCACCCAGGAAAATGTTTACACTGAAAATAGAAACACTCTGAAATAGAATGCAGACCCTAATAGATTGTGTTAAAATATTTCTAAGCTCTGATGGTAATATCTCAGGAGACAACTACCATCATGATGAATTAACTCTGGGTTGTCTATCAAAGATGGTAGAGTGTGCTAGCCATTGTCTGATATGGTCTCATCTTGTATTGAACGCTGCAGATAACTAGAACCAACAGTATCACACTTGGTGCCAGTAGCCCCTTAGGCCCAATTTACAAGGGAACCACCCTGTGACAAAATCATAAGGTCCTGGAATTTATCTATGCTGCCTGGGAGTTCCTACTGGTATAAAGGGTCCTGAATTTTCAAGGTCCCACTTCCTGGACCATTGTCCTCATCATCGTGTCTTTCTGAACCTTGTTCAGATTTGACTCAATAGCATTGGTTAACTCCATCAACTGCTTATACAGTGAAGCTTCTCAGCATCTGCTCTGCTCTACTTGTGGGAATTCCTGCTAGGTTTGTATGACGTTGAACTCATGTTTTTTTTTTAGCCCCACTAAATAGGACAGCAACAGAGAGATCCAGGGGAAAAGGAACATTCCAGACAAAAAGGAGATAATCTTTATGAACACTGTAGACAAAATGTCAACTTTCTTATGCCCCATGTGTTAGAAATCTCTTATTTCCAATAAGGAATCTATCTGAGACCTGATCTCTCTTTCAAAGCTGGGCTTTGGGAAATTCGAGAAGATGGATAAACACAGAAGACTTAAGCATGGAAGGAGATTATAAGTAGTTACAGTCGTCCCTCGTTATCCGGTTAATCCATTCCAGACTCTAGCGGTTGCACCTGGTGTTGAAGGATTCCTGGGGTGCTCGAATACATAGGCCTACAGTCCATACGTACAGTAATTTTAATTTTCATTGTAATACAGGGGTGTATAATGGACTCAGACAACCGAGCACGTGCTGTATCATTTTCACTGTCTCCATCAACTTTTTAATGAATATATTTGAAAAAACCGCGATAGAGAAGCCGTGAAAGTCGAAGCGCGAAGTGGCGAGGGACGACTGTATACCGAACATTTGCAACTAGTAAAGCAGAGCTACTAAAGAATGAGAAGACAAGAAAGCAGAGGAAAGAAGTGAATGTGTTGCTTACCAGAAAAACATCCATGTTGTCATTGTGGAAAAATTAGAAATAAGAAAATTTTAGTTCAGTATCATTTTAGTTTTTTTTATAGTTTAATGTACATAAGAAGGATGGGGGTGGGGGGCTGCAGAGCATGGTCATATTTTCAAGACCTTGTCCTTTAAAGGTCTTGATTAGGCCCTGGTTCCACCCCAGCAGAGCCAGGAGACCGAAACACCAGGACTTTAGAAAGAAAGATTAGCCAAATATTGGTAGCTTGAATCCTTAATTAACTGACTTTTTCTTTCTTTCTTCTGATCTCTACTCTTCAGAGAAAGACAGCAAAATAGATGTAGGCTGAAAACTTCCTAATTAAACTACCCTGTTTGATGAATATCCTCATTAATTAAAGTAGTAGGTTCTGGTGCTGAATTTTTTCTTTTTCTTTATATTTTATGTAAATTTATAAATATGACAATTATAGCCATTTTTAAAAAGTATAGCCTTTCCCTCTCTTTTCCTTTTTTTCTGTTTACCTCTTCCCCTCCCTCTCTTCTCCTCTCAACCCACACCAATGCCCATACTGCCCACCAGTAATCCTAGGGGCTACCTAACGTGTGTGCTTCCACTCTTCACTGGATCTCCCTCACAATATACACACACTCAGTGGAATCACATTGTGCACACTTTAATGCATCTGGCTGTTCTTACTCAGTACCTCATGGAAATCTGTCCAAGCCAACTGTGTGGCTCTAAATTATTCTTTCTAACAGCTGCAGATCATCCCATGCTTTAGATATACTAGTGATCTAATGTAAATATTCTTTCCCTAGGCTTCCATTTATCAACCATGCCATAATAAACATTCTTGCACTGTGCCATTGTTTCTCTGGGATAGATTCCTAAAAGTGGGATTGCTGAATCCAAGCATAGCATAGCTTCTCTCTCTCCTTTTTAAAGAAGGGATGCTGCTAGACTCTTTCTAACTTGCAAGTGACCTTGCAGACTCACTTCTCCTGTCTGGACCTGTTTTCTCACTCCTAAAGCAGGCATGTGGGACTGTAGATGACCTTGAATGTCCTTTGCAGCGTATTCTAAATGTGTCTGCTTCTGCGCCTGCACCCACTGCCCCGTGTTTTGCTGCAGTGAAATGAGGATCATCACTGCTGCTGACTCAGGGACAAGCATCCTGCCTGTCTGAGTCCTGGGATTTCGGACCTACATTTTTTGTATACAGACTAGTTACTTAGCTGAACCACTGATTTCCAAGTACAAACTCTTCTGAAATGCTATGGTGAGGGAAGCTTGCCTTAATTAGTTCGTGTCTTCCTGACACCAGGGTCCAGATGAGAACTGGATAGTGCAGCTGATTACAGAGCTCTAAGATTCTGTCGTTTGTGTGAAATCTACCTTGATCTAAACAAACGTTGCCTGAGAGCAGACTCTGTGTTTGAGCATTTTTTCAGAATGTTCCCAATGTTCTTCTAATGAAGATATGCATACTTGACTATTGCATGACTAAACCACTGAACGAGGAGGGGAAATGTTGCACAATGATTATCTACTTGGTAAGGCTTTCTATTCTGTGCATGTCTCCCCATCTTAAACCTTCTGGACCAAGGAGAAAGAACTGTTTTATTTGCTAAATCTGAGGGGCTTCGAACAGATGATTCTCCCAGACTGAATAATAACGATAGCTTATGAAAAGCATATTAGGCAGCCAGCCTCAGTCTAGGCACTTTGCATGCATACTCTCATTTAATCCTCAAGCAATCCTTGAGGTGAGTTAATGTTCTCATTATCCTCATTTTATAGATCAGGAATGTTCCCTAAGGTCACAGAGCTAGGGGGTGGTGCACTGCAGAACCCATGTTCTTAGTAGAACACAACACTGCAGTGGAACTGGGCAGTGGTAGACCAGGGGGACAAAAGCACTGCATGGCTTCTAGGCAAGTCACCTCAAACCCACACGGAGGCCTCGCATCCATCAGCTGTAGAGGGTTTAGGTGTTCATGGCTCACACATCAAAATCCTCTGAGCACCCACACAGGTGCTCACATTATATCCGGTGTGGAGGGTGGAATGGAGTCAACACAGACCTGGGCTTAAATCCTGGCCCTGTCGGCTGACCTGAGGCAAGTTTCTTCGCCTTTCTGTCAATCTGGCCCGCAGCTCTTTCTGGCCTGCTGCCCTGAGGACCAGAGGATGCAAGCGCCTGCTAACACCGGAGCAGGAGTTGGTAAAACACCGTTTCCTCTCCTTCCTCTCTCCTTCCCTAGTGCGGAGGAGGGCAGCTTCTTGAATGCGAAAGACTGCCCTCCAGGCCCCCTCCTCCTCTCCTGTCTTGGGACAGAGACACTGGCGTCAGGGCTGCCTCCGATGGCCCGTTTTTCAGTAGACTACCCCCTCCCCCTCCACACTGCGGGGTGGATACGAGTTTTCAAACATAGGTATTTATTTGCTTATCTCCAAGGAGGGGGGCACAAAATGATCGAGGACAAAATCAATTACTATTTTTCATCTTTGACAAAGTAATTAAAGCCATAGTGACTGGCTAATTCCGCCCGAATGGCTGCTCCCTGATGGATGCGGATTTACAGCCCCCATTGGCGGCGGCGCACCGGGCGATTATCACTCCAAACAGGCGGCCGAGGAGGGCGGGGGCGGAGGCGGAGGCCGAGGCCTGCATCCAGAGGACTTGCTCCTTTTATTCTTTTTCTTTTAATACTGAGACTCTATCCTTGGCACTTTCTGAGCACGGACACGCAGCCCTATGCACGACGAGCTGCTCCTGGCCTCCTGCCCCAGCACGCGCTCTCCCGCCCTCGCACCCTACCCTGCCGTCAGACCGTCAGACCGTCAGACCGGTGCCGTCACTGCGCCTCCGCGTGGGGCTCAGAACGACCATTCTAGGCATGCTGGCTCTAGACCCTCCCTCCACTCTCCGCGTGGCCCCTCCTTTCTAGAATCTTGCGGCTGGAAATAGGGGGAGGTAGGGAGCCAAAGCTGCGCCTCGGCTAAAGCCCCCCCTCCACCCCCCAGGCATCAACCGCTTCTGACAGGCCTGACGCGTGGCGGGGCCCACGCAGGAACCCAATTACGCACTTATCTGGGGAGGGCCTGCAGACTAAACGTCAGGCCTGGGCACTGAGTGGGAGCTGGCGTCCCTTGTGCCCAGAGCCGCAGCTGGGGGCGTTCTCCCTGCTCCTGCGCTAGCCCGGGACATCTGAGTGTCCAGAACTTCCATGCGCCCGGTGGGAGCACAACTCTCACGCGGCACTTTGCGGGAGTGGCTCAAACGCAAATTGAGGAAAGTGGCCAAAGCCTTTCGTAATCGTGACTGTCGCTGGTGGAAGTTGGTCCAGGGCCCACGGAGGGGGGCCTTCACCGACTTAGGGGTGCGCCTGGTGGTGCGAAGCCGGGGGCTGCTGGGCGGCCCTTGAAGTTCTCACATCCTGATTTGGCTCCATGGAAACTGGGGTCTGTTTCGAAAGAAGTGCTTAGGCACCCCTCCTCGGTTTTCCCGTGGCTCCCCGAGTCCAGGGTGTTCCCCAGCGCCCACCAAGTCCAAGCACGTGCCCCAGGGCTTTATGGCCCCGCCTGCTCTCCTGACCCTCCTCCAGCCAGAGTCCACCATAGACCCACCCCTACCTCCTTTACCAGCCTGGTTATCTTCAGAGGGCCTCCAGGGAGAATTAGATGCCTCTCTCCCTGCCCTGCCCCCAGGGAGGGGTTGGAGGATTTTCCAGGTTTGAAGGAGACATTATGAGCCTCAGTTTCCCCAGCTTTAAAACTGGGAGTTTCTCAAAGGTTGTTGTCAACGCTAAATGAGGTAATTCATGGACCGCTCTTGCGCAGTGGTTCAATATTGAGCTTAGTAAATGTTAACTCAAAACTACAGTGAAACGTTGCCTGAAACCCTCAAGGCCACTCTCAAGGAAAGTTTCTCCAGGGAACCTATCCTCCTTCAATAACAGTGCGGACTTTGGGTCCCCAGCTGTCTCCTCTCAGAGGGCCCCTGCCAGCGAGCCTGTGAGCAGAGGCATCCCAAGGAGCAATCGAAGGTGGTGGGAGGGGCCTTCACTGGGCCGGGGCGGCACTCACCGCAATCTGCCGCTGCAGCTCCCGCCTGGGGGCCCAAGCCGCATTGTCCTCCCGCCGTGTGGGGACAGCCCAGGCACGTGCATGGCACCGACCCCCAAGGCGATGGGTCGCGCTGCAAGCAGCAGGGAAGAGACAGTGCTTTGCGTAGCTCCCCATCCCCAAGCCAGCAGTTACCTGAACCAGACCCCCCCAGGAACGAGGGAGGGGGACGCGGTTTACCTTAATCCCCTTCTGGTCTCCAAACTACATCTTCTTTGTAAAGGTATTTTCCCTCTCTTTTGATTATAGCCACTGCTTTGTACCAAAAGTAAAGTCCATCTTTTTATTGCCACAGCCGCCCCCTCCCCTGCCGAAGTTCAGCAGCACGTCCTCCTGTGGCTTCTGGGATGGAAGCTGGGGATCCTGACTTCCAAATCAGGCCTGGCCCTAGTGGATTTTTATTGAGAGGGCTAGGAAGAAAGAATGAGTCTCCTTTGACTTTGAAAGTGACCTAAGAACCAGCTCTGTGTTGGAAATAATTTCCTTTTCATTTCTCTAAAATATTTTCAGAGGAGCTTAACAAATACAATGAGAACAGTAATTTTACCCAGGAATTTCTCTTGTGTGAATAGAGATAAAATAGGAATGCAAATGCTAGACCCCAATTTTTAAGTGAAGATCCGGGATCCCTCTAACACTGGTTGTCTGGAAGGATAGGGCCGTGAGAATCTTAAGTCTGTGTACGCGCAGGTGGTGTACCCTTATAAAAGCAGCACCCGTGTGCAGCAGCCATCGCAGAGCTGTGGCGCTGTGTGCAGACCCTCGATCGTTTTGGGGGTAATATTGTGGAATTTGCTGCCTGCAGATTTGGAGAGGCAGCTACGGGATCTAGTGGAAGAGAAACATGATGGTGATTTAACTCCTTCCTCTGTGCCCACCGCGGCAGCCCAATCCGCTCTGCGCCTTGCCTTGGGTGCAGTGGGACGTGTCCTTCCCATGTTTCCCTTAATTAGAGAGAGGCAAACTTCTGTCATTTCCTCCTGCTGGCTTCGGTTTAGTAATCAGACCCACATGAGTCACGCCGAACACACAGCCCCCTCCCTCCGGAGTAACAACAACTGGCCAACGTACTCTCGGCTGTTGTCCCTTTAAAACTCGAATCCATGGGGGTAATGATTTATCAAACTTGTATTATCAAGAAAATGTCAAACGAAGGGCACCTTGCTTTGCACTGACGCAAACCTGGCCTTCCCCAAGGAGATATAGAAAGCGCCTCTCTTGCTGGAGCCAAACCCAGTCTTGTCAATAGCTGGTTTCACTCTCTACCTATTCAATCTGTTGCGGTGTCGGACATGGTGAGTGTTTGCTTTTGTTCTTTTAAGAGAGGGGGCTGCGGGGTTAGGAGGGGCAGATTCGTTGTGAATACTTCTTTTCGAAATATTCTGTACATTTTGGAAGAAGGAGGGAGGAGAGTTGTCACAGCCGTAGTATTTGCACTTGTGAACATCACCTGAGGTCGGAAAGGGGTTTCCAAGGCTGTGGAGCTCAAAGGTTGGCGGGGTCGCCTACCCGCGGGATTCTAGGCACTGTCCTCGGTGCTGAAATCAGATGCCTGTGCAGAGAGGCTAGTCGCTCTGGGTCCTAGAGGCGATTGAGATAAGAATGCTTGCTGGAGTCAAGGTACTTAGAATGGTGCAAATTAAGGAGTTCTGATATGTGAACTTGTGAAAAAAGACTGAGAGTATGCAGTTGTGCTGAAGATAATAAGATTAGTCTCACAGTATAACAGTAATTACTGGTGCTAATATTTAAGAAGACTTGAAAGAGAACAAGAGGGGAGAAAGCGGGAGGAAAAACCACCTCTGTAGTTCTTTTCATTTAAACCTCAGTTGGGAGAAAGCAAATGAAAATTAGTCGTGAATTTTGGTCCCCAAACAATTGTAGGGCCATGAAGGATGTCAGACTTCTGTGAATAGTTATTTTGGATTGGGGTGGGGGGGGATACTTTGCATGTTCTTTTACATATCTGGGAATCTGGAAGTGAATGTAGGTTGTGTGAGATAACAAACCTGGTTAGTATCTTGTGTTTTAATTCCGGTTTATTACTGTTGTTGAGTTGTTGTTAATTTGGTCGTGATCCTTATCCCTGCCTTTGCTACCTGGCGGGCAGGGATGGATTTTGGAGCACTGGGATTGCACAACCAATTTGGCCTGAAATGCTCGCAGGTGCCAGGGCTTTGTGGCCGCAGCTTGTCTATTGCTTACGGGAAGAAAAAAAAGGCAATGTGCATTGTTGAATGACAAAGGAAATGGGGCGGAAAATTAAAGAATCTTTCTACAATGGTGACGGGGACATGGGCACCCTACAGTCGTGATGTGAAATCCAAAGAGGGTGGGGAAGCTCCCGGCTGTAGGGCTATTTCCACCCTCCCCTTTACCACTCCAAAAAACCCATTTCTGCCTCTTTTCTTAGTTCCTCTCCATCAGGGAGGCGAATATTAGCTTCCTTATGTCATCTGGTTATTGACCAGACGGGCACATTGAAAAATACTGATTGCAGTTTTTCTTGGGAAAGGGAAAAAAAAATCCCTATTTCAACTTGTTCCCTAGATAATTGTGTCTGCACCTGAATTGTGAACGTCTCTATATGTAGACACAGGTAATTTCAAAGCTGCCTTGATTTTTTTTTTTTTTTTTTGCACGAATTTCACGTTGTATTTGCAGGATTGCGGTGCTCCCAAGGAAATGAATAAACAACCAGCGCACAGCCTGGAGGTGGCGGTGGCGCCGGGCCACCACGATGGCTCGTGCGCGCCCAGGACGAGCCCGGAGCAGGAGCTTCCTGCGGCCTCAGCCACGTCGCGTATGCCCAGGTCGGCTTCCACTGGCGCCCAAACTTTCCAGTCCCCGGACTCGCGAGCCTGTGAGGCCGAAAGCCAGGGATTGGGGGCTTGCAAACTCAGTAGCCCGAGGCCCCCAGCGGCCTCGGCGGCTCTGCGGGACTTGAGTGAGACTCACGGGGCGCAGGCTGCCCCTCCCGGGGGCGCCGGGCCAGGCAACGCGCTGCATTGTAAGATTCCGGCCCTGCGGGGCCTCGAGGGGGATGCGAACGTGAGTGTGGGCAAGGGCACTCTGGAGCGGAACAATACCCCAGCCGCGGGCTGGGTGAATATGAGCCAGAGCACCGTGGTGCTGGGCACCGATGGAATCACGTCTGTGCTACCTGGCAGTGTGGCCACCGCTGCCTCTCAGGTAAGCAGATCGAGCTCAGCCCGCGCCGCCTCCTGCTCCCCAGGCGCACGAGGTGAGCGGGCAGTGGCGGGTGCACGTGTGCTGATGGGGAGACGGTTGGCAGTGCCAGGTAATGGATGCGGGAAGCAGCTTTGGGGCTTTGGAAGCTCGCACTGCGCTAGGGTCTCCAGTTCGGGTCACGAGGGCTTCAGTACCCTGCCAGAGGGATCGCGACCTCAGAAGCTGCTGCTACCAGTCCCTTCCCAGCCTCAGTGGTAGCGGAGATCTGGCCGCAGACTGATTACGCAGTTGAGACAGATAGATTCCTACCCCTTTACGCAGGCAGGACTCCCTCTCTTGCTAATAACTGGGTCTTTAATTTTATCTTAATTAAAAAAGAAGAAACACCCTGAGGAAATAATAGTGTAAGTTTTGTAGTCTTTCACAGTGAGTTACCATTTATTACCTGAGAACTCATTTGATGAGAACTGGGTTCACAGGCGCCTTCTCCTGAAGCTGAAGCTTCGGGGCTCTTCTAAAACCCCGGTACCTAATTTTGTCATCACAATTTTGTATGGTTTTTTCCCCCCCTTCAAGAGGACCTCTTTCAATCGTATAAGCTTCAGGCTCCACACACCTGGAAGCACCCCTGCATTTGATCCTTTATGTTCAACCAGAGGCATGAAAACACCCGCAGAGCAAGTCCCAACCCCGGGTTAAAGATAAGCAGTTCTTACTGGTGGCCCCCTCTCCCATCTAGGCTCTGTGTTCTTCCAGTTTCCTCCAGTCTCTCTCCCTCCTCTGTTCTCTTCTGTCCTCTGTCCCGTGTCACCTACTTCAGCTCTTCCCTTCCCATTGCCTGCCTTTCCACTATCTTCTCCACTCCCTGGGCTCAGGGTTAGGCGTGGATGCAGGGGTGGGTGCCTAAAGCAGAACATCCACCTGTGTGAGATTTCAGGTTATACAGCCCTTCTGTTCGTGGTCTCGGTAGTGTTTGTGCACACACACACATGCACACACACACACATTACACTTATCCACAGGCCTGCACAGCAGGGGCTCAGCTGTTAGAATAACTGGACCTGAGCATACAGTTCTGCTTTCCCACTCGCCCTTGTTTAGGGGCTCCACTTCTGGAGTGTGTGTGTGTGTGTGTGTGTGTGTGCGTATTAAGTGCCTCTGGCAGCATGTGTCCAGCAGTGTGACCCCAGGTGGAGGCAGGATTTTGTTTCACGTGTCTTGTTTAACCTCCGCACTGCGGCAAAAGCAGCTGGAACTCCCACCCTTCCAGCTCTGGAAGAATTGGAGGGTGGGGGTGGGGCTGGAGGTAGTAGGAGTGGGGAGGAGTGTAGGGGGAGGTGAAAGATGTTCAGTATAGACCAAGCCCTGCATTTGCCTATTTTCAGCTCTGCCCATTTTTTTGTTGTTGCCTTTCTGACACTTCGCTCAGCCCGGCCCTCCTTTCTCCCCAAGAATCCCTCTCCTCATGGCAGCTGCTTTTTTACCCTCCATGGCCTGTGCAGCAGTGTGGGGCATGCCAGGTTGCTAGAATGGAAGGTGGAAGGTGACTGAGGAGATGAAGGCCGGGTAGTGGTTTAGGTCCCTAGAAGCTTTGTGGGGTGTTCAGTGTCCTGTACATTTTCAGAGTTTTATTTGAGGTGGCTCCACCCCCGCCTTTTCTGCTTAGTAATAGACATTCCAGAACCAGGTACTGTCCCAAGAGAGCATCTTCGTGTGAGCTTGCAGAGATGAGCCCCAAAGCTGGAGCTGGAAGGTGCCCAGGGGACAGTTGTTCTAAGGCCCTCATTTTACAGATGGGGACACAGAGACTCAGAGAGAGCAAGTGGCTTATGGTGGTTATAACTGGTTAATGGTAACATTTAGACAAGAATTTAAGGTGTTAGACGTCCTGTCTCTTACCATATCTACCTTCTCTATTATCCCTCTTGTTAATCCCCACATCTCCCTCCTGCCCATCTCCCTTACCCCAGGGTTGAACTTAAACCCCTCCCCCACTTAAACTAGCCAACCAGGCAGATTCTGCCTGTGGGCTTTGGCAGAGAAAGTGAGGCAGGGGCTCTGGCTGGCTTCAGGCATTGCAGCTCTCTTTCTGGCCCTAGCAGACTCCAGAAGGAGAAAGAGCCGAGGAAGGGGTGCATTAACGGGCTTGGGGAGGAAGGGGTGGGTTGGTTAGGGACCTGCTTGCTGGGGTCTCTAGGCATGATATTGGGGGCCTGCTTGCCTAATGAACTCTTGGTCAGGGGTTGGGGATGGAGGGACCTGCTTGCGATCAACCGACTGGTTCAGGGTTTGGGGAAAGCTGCTTGCTGGTGTGCCCTGACTGCAGGATTTGGGCAAGAGGGGTCAGTGGTCTGTTTAAGATGGATGTCAGGTCAGAACTGGGAGCCTGCTTGCTGAAAGACTCTCAGTGTAGAGTTGAGGGGTGAGGGTCCTGCTTGTAGATGCATTCTCTCTTCGGAATTGGGGTCCTGCTTGCTGATGCATCCTCGGTTGAAAAGTGGGGGCCTGCTTGCTGGGAAGGACCCTCAGCAGGGGGGAGGGTTGGAATGGGACCTGCTTGCCGACCCACCTGGGGCTGTTATCCGACAATGTGCTTTTCCGCCCCCAGGAGGACGAGCAAGGGGATGAGAATAAGGCCCGAGGGAACTGGTCCAGCAAACTGGACTTCATCCTGTCCATGGTGGGGTATGCAGTGGGGCTGGGCAATGTCTGGAGGTTTCCCTACCTGGCCTTCCAGAACGGGGGAGGTATGGCTTTTCCGGTCTTTCCGCCTGTGGCGCTGAGGGGTGGGCACTTGGGGGTTGGGGGAGGAACCCAGATCTCCCGGATGGGCCTGAGGGGAGGCTCAGATCAGCCTCCTCACACTCCAGCCCCATCCCCCAGGCAACAGTGCTAAGCCAGAGGCTGGAGGTGCAGTACCTGGAAATGAAGTTCAGGGAAGAGGTGGGCCCGCATGATCCCCCCTGGTTCTATGTGGGGGGCTGGGTCCTGAGCTAAGTGGGCATTGATGCAGGGAAGTTCAAACTCTAATTCAACAAATATTCAGGGAGCAGCATACCGTACTCACACATCTAAATGACTTTGGAGCCAGGAGCTTGTGCGGTCCTGGACACCAAATTAAGGATGCTTTAAGATGATAACTTGGAAATCCCAGCCTGTACAGGAGACCTGGGGAATGGGCACTTGGGTGGTGCTGAACGCTGGCTGCAGGCAAACCAGGGGGTGTGAGCAGAGAGGGGCTGGAAGTTGTGCTCTCCACAACCTCTCAGAAGTGTCCCCACACAGACATCCTCTTGCACAGGAGCAGGGCATCTTTTGAGTAGCAAAATCATTTAGCAAAAGTGGGGTTCGTTTCATTTGCCCTAACTACGCGGAAGGAAATGCTTTGGAAAGGAAACCATTTCTGAAAGGGTGAGGACCTCAGTCCGCAAGCACCAGCTGCCAGGACTGTAAGGTCTGTTGTACCTCTTCTGTACCCACGAAGGAGGGACACAGCGGCCAAGTCCTCTTCGCTGGCGCTCCCGATGCTGAGGTGCTGCTGGGCCAGCGGCTGCCCCCCTCTTGGTTGTTACAATAGGAATTTGTGCCTAGAACTGCCTCCCACAGCTGTTCAACTGAAGCAAAGAGACCAGAAACGGCCTCTCCCTGTCAGGTTAGGCAGCTGAAGTTTAGTTTTTTTTGTCTCTTGGGTGGGCTCCAGGCGGAATTCAGTTTGGTGCATAGGGGACAATGGACAAGTGCTTCACCACAGGGCAATTAAAGGAAAATATATATTAATGTCCCCTCCTCCCAATTCCAAATTAGGACAAGTTGACAAGTACTTATGAGGTTCACAGAGCAGTTGCAGTCAGGGTGTCCTGGAAACCAGAGAATGCGTGCTGGCCACCCAAATATGGGCACCGCCGCCGGTTTCCGCCTGCTTTTCCACGGGGAGTCCCTAGACCAGGCAGCAGGAGGTGGGCGGAGGGCGCTGTAACAAAGCTCTCAGTGACGGAACGAGGCCGGGTGCCCTGGATCGGCCGGGGAGGGAGTTCCAGTCGAGCGAGTTTGACCGCTGTAGATGTCGCGCTCTGCTAGCTCGGGATCTGCAAAGTGCCGGGCAGCGCACGCGCCCAGTGCTTCCCGGAGCTGCGCCCAGGCGCGGGAGGAGAGCCCCACTTTTCCGCACTGCAGCTCCCGGGCCCTGGAGCCCTGCGCGCGGGTGCAGAGCTCGCCTCCTCCTTCCCAGGAGCAGAAGGGAAGGATTGCACAAACCACGTCTTTCTTGAAAACCCTGTCAGGAAAGGACAAAACAGGACCCCTAATTGTAGTCCTCAGCAGCCCAGAGCTGCTGTGGGCCTTCCTCTGACAGGAAAGGTCTTTCCTCGGGACAAGGAAGCTGGGAAGAGGGTGAGCAGAAAGAGTGGACTAGAGAAAGATCAGCTTTCCTTCTGTTGGACAGTGTTCTGGGCTCCACCCATGCACCTGTTCCAAACCCTTTCAAAGGTCATGGCTGGTCCCCAAGCCTTCAAAACAACCTCACAGAATCTTAGGAGGGAAAGAACCCCAAAGTCTAGATAAGGTACCCACATAAATATTGCCAAGTGCTCAGTGCCTGGGAAAGGTACTGTGGAACCTGTGTGGGACAAGAGACAAGGGAGACTTCTTGGAGGAGGAAGCATTTGAGTTGACCTTGAAAAATGGAAGGTGCTTCTTATGTGGAGAGGGAAGTTGTGACGTGTGTGATGGCTGCGGTGGTGGGAGAAGAATGGATACCTGGCCATCTGTCTGTCAGAGCAGGCCCAGCCCTGGTTGGCAGAAGGTGTGCAGGTAACTCGGGTCATAAGCCAAGGTGGGCTCCCAAAGTCTGGCTTAGCCGGTATTCAGTCCTTGGAAGGGGGTAGGTGCTGATGAGATGATAAGATTTCACCAAATCTGACTCCAGCATTGAGTCAAAGGTGTGGATTTGTGGAACACTGGAAGGGCTTAATTTTGGGACATGGAAGTACTACAGTAAGAAAAAGGAAAGACTAAAATCCAGCCAGCACACAGTGCTAGCAACTCATCCAGTGGAGAATTGAGAACAGGCGTGTGTTTGCTGGATGCTCTTGTATTTTTCACACGAGGGCTCTTAAATGTCCCTGGGTGCCTGTGGTTGAGCTGGACCGGCACAGCTTTCTGGAAAAGGAGGGTGAAGGTGGGCCCAAGCCTGGCCTTGGCCTCCCAGGGCTCTCACTTCCCATTCTCTCTTCCCAAGGTGCTTTCCTCATCCCCTACCTGATGATGCTGGCTTTGGCTGGGTTGCCCATCTTCTTCTTAGAGGTGTCACTGGGCCAGTTTGCCAGCCAGGGGCCAGTGTCTGTGTGGAAGGCCATCCCAGCCCTGCAAGGTGAGTCCCCCAGCCTCCCGGCCTCCTCAGCCCTACCCTGCCCTCTCTGGCACCGCGCGGCCCCAGGGAGGGAGGCCTGCTCTTGTGATCTGTGGAACTCACTCCTTCCTTCTTTGATTGATTCCACCTCTGGGGCCCTCTGAAGAATGACCCCAGATCACTTCTGGCGTCATTCCCTTCCTGGCAGAATGCCTCAATGTCCTTGGTAAACACAGAGGCCACTCCACTATTAGTGTACCCATCTGCACAAGTGAGCCCCAGTCTCGGTCCCCACCCGAGCCCATCTGCAGGGATTCCACAGGATTTGGGATGACATGAATCCCTGGAAATTTTGCTTCCACAGGCTGTGGCATCGCAATGCTGATCATCTCCGTCCTAATAGCCATATACTACAATGTGATTATTTGCTACACACTTTTCTACCTGTTTGCCTCCTTTGTGTCTGTGCTGCCCTGGGGCTCCTGCAACAACCCTTGGAACACGCCAGAATGCAAAGATAAAACCAGACTTTTATTAGGTAAGTTTGGATATACCTCCATCGGGCAAAGTCCTCATTCATTCAGTGAAGACTATTGAGCACAATTTTGTTTGCCAGGCCCTGTGCTAGGTGCTGGGGGCACAGAGATGAAAATAAAACAAAACACCAAATATACTTAATTCTAATATTTAAGGAGTTCATGGCCCAGAAAAGAGTAATACAATTTAGTGTACTCAGGAATAGCTGGAGTGTTGGTTAAAGATGCAGATTTATAGGCCCATCGGAGAGTCTGATCTATTAGATTTGGGAGGGAGGAGTCGGGAAATTTGCATTTTAACAAGATACACATGTGACTTGTAGGCATGGTACAATTTGAGAAGCAATGAGGTCCTAGAGTCTGGGAGGGTGATACAAGGGATCCTGGGCCCACACTTCACGAAATACTGCTCAGTACATGAGGCAAATGTGAGAACAGACACTTCCACCACAGCCCTCGTTGGACATGTGCACAATGAACTAGTAGCAGAGAGGAAGTGGGCCTGGGGAGCCCAGTGTTTCTGGGGACTGTCTCAGACCTGAGATCCACGGGCACTTGGGACTTGGGGGCAGCGTCAGCTGGCGGGGTCAAGGGCGAGAGTGCGTGTGAGGAGGCCCGGACAGGTTTGTCAGCAAGGCCTTCCCGTCCATAAAATAGCTCAGCCCCCTAGGGCACGTGTGTCCGCCGCAGGTAACTTCTCTGAGTCTGAGTTTTCCTCATTTGAAAGACAGAAGCAATAACAGTGTCCTTCACCCTACCCATCATGGGATTGCTGTGAGGAGAAAAGAAATGAAAGGGTATGATAGCAGCTGGGAAAGTATAAAAGTCCACAAACAGAAGGTGCTAATACTATCAGTCACATTCGAAGGCTCTGGTCATTGTAACAGGCACCATAAACAAATGATTTCTTCCTTCCCAGGGGGATCTGTCATTTCCCTTAAACTGGATCTGTGCTGAGGTCAGAATCCTGTGATTTCTATACGACTGGCTCTTAGTGCTGGCCCCCAAACCAGCGCTTGTGCCCTTGCAGAACTAGGACGTTTTTTAACCCTTGGAGTGTGTTAAGAGAGAACGGTGCATCCTTCCCTCCCATACCCCCAGAGAGAGGCACATGCAGTCATTCACAGTGGAGGATTGTTACAGGGTCCCGTACGTACACACCGTGACCAAGCTCCCCCTGGAGAGGCTCTGAGTAAGGCTGAAGAAGAGCTAGAACTAGGGACATGTGCCCATTAAATTCAAACCCTGTGCACCTGAAGGGCTCAGTAACGGGCATGGGATTTGTGAAGGTCCCCAGGTATGTGGCTCACTAGTGGGATGAACAGAGTAGTGTCCCTTAGATTCTCTGGATCTCACTGTCCTCATCTCTGTAATCTCCATGTTGACATGTTCTTAGGTTAGAGCAGTGGTTTTCAACCCAAGCTGCTACACATTAGACTCCTGGAGAACTAACAAATCAAACCGTCACCAGTGTCCACACCAGACCAATTAACTTGGGTGATCTGGGGATGGAGCCTAGGGGTCTGTATTGTTAACGTACCCCAGGTACACCCAAGGGTAGCGGGCAGCAGGTTGCAGTCTGCCCACATCCCAGTGGTCCCCTCTGCAGAGCTGCTGTCTGAGAGAACCTCACCCAGCAGCTGTCCACAGATTCACAACCAGAAATCAGCTGCCAGAATGGCTTCTGGAAGATGGTTGTCTTGTTAAGCAAAGTGTGATTTCTGGGGGGTGGGGTCTGGAATGGGGAAATATCTCAAGGTCATCCTAGCTTGTTCTTTCCAGATTGTGCCTGGGAGGGGAGTCACTTTTCAGGGGAGCGCCTGCTGGAGGAGGGCTGCTGGAGGAGGGCTGTTGTCTCTTTGGGAACTTCACTGGGGACTGCGTGGGTCCTAGTGATGGTGCCCTGCAGCTGTTCTCTGGGAGGAACAGTCGTCCAGAAACACCGTTCTCCTCTGCTAACAGTATCCACCAATATTTGTGCAGCCTGTAACACTTAATAATAATAAGGAGCATCACTTACTACCTGACAAGCACCAAGTTAAACTCATTTACTCATATTACCAATGTTAACGTGGAAAGCAAGCCAACATATGGCTTCCAATATTATTTCCACTTTACAGGTGAAAAAAACTGGAGCTCAAGGTCATACAGATAGCTCTGTGGTAGACCTAGGATTTGAACCCAAGTTTACCTGCCACCCAAGGCCCTGGCCCTAGTGATCATGCGAAATGCTCCCCAGTCTGCAAGGTAGCTTCGTGAAGGGTGTCTCTGCATTCCTAAGAAGAGCCCTGTGAGCTCCCAGGGGCAGGTGACATGATCCTATTTTGCGGACGAGAAAGGACTCGAAGGCTCAGAGAGTGGAAGTGTCAGGCTGGAAGTCACAAGGGACAGCCTGCACCGGGATTTGGGTCTCATGACCCCTGCTTCTCTGCTCAGCCAGGGTTCCCGGAGTCCTTGGTCCAGCAGGTTCTGCTCCATCAGTCCGGGCAGAGTGACATCAGTCCGGGTGTTCTGTTCCCTACCTATTTGTAGCTGAGGTTCTATGTCATGAAAAGGAAGCTGGTCTGGACAGTGGTCTGACTTGGTAATTCCACTTCGGGGAGAATCAGAGACACGGTTCAGGACTGCACACAGTCGCTCATTGTGGCCACATTTCCGGCCTTCGGAAAACACTGGAAACACACGTGTGACAAAAACTCAGTAATTACTGAATAGTTCCGTGGTCCAATAAATTATGGTACATCCATACGATGATGTTTTCTATACCATTAAAAATGGATATTCATAAAATATGGGAAAATTCTCACCATACTATGTTAAATGTAGAAACAGGGTACAGATTTATGGTATACTATTATTTTTCTTAACAATATGTGCATGGAAGAAAACGTAGGAAGGTGATACACAAACCATTAACTGGCAGATTTGCCACCATTCTTTTGTACATTATCTATCATAGACATGTACTTATTTTTTAGTCCTATATATGTATACACGTGTTTAAAAAAATTTTTTCCTTTATTGATTTTAGAGAGAAAGGAAGGGAGAGGGAGAGAGAGATAGAAACATCAATGAGAGAGAACGTCGATTGGCCACCTCCTGCATGCCCCCCACTGGGGATTGGGCCCACAACCTGGGCACATGTCCTGACCAGGAATCGAACTGGTGACCTCTTTGGTGCATGGATTGATGTTCAACCACTGAGTCACACCGGCCAGGCTGTTTTTAATTTTTTTTTAAAGCAAGCTGGGCACACAGACTAGGCCAGGCACATGGGTAGGGGTACCCCTGGTTTGTGGAGTTTCCAGTCTGGCTCACAATAACCCAGGAAACGTTAAAAGCAGAGTAAAGACATTGCACAGCCAAGCTCCTAGTGGATTGGTACACACCAGAAAAACTGCAAGCTCTGAGCCGGGAGAGACAATGGCACGTTTCACTCTGATTATTCCCTGGGAGCATATGGAAAGGCTGGGTAGATCTCACCTCAATCTTAACTAGTGCTTTGCGTTTTTTCATTTGTTAAAGTGAGGGTTCTTCGTGCAGCCCCACCCCCAATCTGTCCTTCTCTGTGTTATCTGCACATGAGCGTGTTCCCTTACTGGGGCCAGGCTACCCCTTGCGGAAGTAATATTGGTCCTTTGGGGCCCTGGGGTGACTTGCAGAGACACAGGCGGCCTCACAGCCCACTGCTCTGATGGACAAGTCGGGAGTTCAGACAATGGGTGTTCCAGGCTCTCTCCCAAATGGCTATTCTGAGAGAGAAAACAGAACAACTCCTCCCCTCGTGCAGTGTTGCACAATAACCTTCCAAGCGCACCCTCTCCCTCACAATCCTATGCCCACGCTCCCTTGTGATAGCAGGCAACCAGTCCCAGAAGAGAGGGGCTAGATCGTGACCACTGTGACTTCAATCATAGCAGGGAGGTGTTTACCCTAGGTTCCTCTCAGCACTGCTAGGGACATACAGCCCAGGAGCCCGCCTCACCAGCCAGTGCCAGGGCCCGGTACCCACACCAGCCCCAGAGGACAGCCCTCGCCCTGCCCACAAGTAGAAGCTGAGTTTGTCACACATGTCTGAGGTGCATTTTGTAAGAAAGACTGTCTTCCTTAGGGGGACTCAGCCATCCAGGTACCTGTAATGGAGAATGGATAATCCATGCCCTGCCAAGTGAGACCAGCGACTGTTCTGTGAAATTAGGAGCTAGCTGGGCCATTTACAATGGGAACCACATAAATACCATTTCTATTTCTGGAATGGCTTAATTCTTATTAGAACTTTAATTAAATGACTCCTTTTCTCCCTAGCCTTTCACGTGCTTTCATTTATTAATAATTGCCCGAGTAAAGAGAATCCCATTCAAACAGCTTCCAATTTAGAATGATCATTATCGCTGTTCTTTGTTCAGGGTTGCTGGGCCGCAGAGCTCTCTGATGGCTCGGCCGCCGGCGGCCTGAAGGCGCGGAAGCACGCTTCTGCCACCCGGTGGTGGGAAGGGGTATTGCAGGAGGCTGGAGGCTGCCAGGAGCCCTGCTGCAGTGCCGCAGGAACGCGGTGACCTTGTACTGCAGCGGGGGCCCTGATCCCGACTCTCTAGGGAAGCTGCCCGCGTGCTTCACAATGGCAGTTAGGGAAGCAAGCGATTTGACATTTGCCCGCGTGTTAGCGACCTCTTCAGTCTTAGGAGATGGATGCACTTTTTGGCAGGAGAGCAAGAAATAACCAATGTGTTCAGTGACAGAAAAGGGATGTGGATGGTGCTTTACGTGTCTTCATTCAGGTCGCTGTTGGAGGAAAACAAATACTTCCTCGGTAAATATTTGGTAGTTATTAGTTCGGAATCCTCCTGGGACTCTGTTGTTTGGTTAGACTAAAGAACAAAATAGTGAATAAGAAGGTATTTTGAGGACTCTGAAAGCAGTGTTTCTCAACCCCGGGGGTTTGCAGGAGACATTTGGCAATGGTTATAGACATTTTTGGTTGTGACAGCTGGGGGATGGATGTTCCTGGCATCTAGTGGGCAGAGGCCAGGGACACTGCTAAATATCCTGCGATGTACAGGACAGTCCCCACAACAGAGAATTATCTGGTCCAAAAGATCAGTAGTATCGCTGTTGAAAACTGGCCGAGAGAACTAATCAGAGGGAAGGAATTCTTCTAATTGTTGTTTTAATTTTTATGCAGTATTATGAGATGTTCTGGGGGATGTGTGGGAGGCAGTAGGTAATTTACAACTGGCCAGTAGGATTGTGGGAGATGATGTTGAGGACTAGAGACGCTCGCCCGTAAAATGGTATAACAATGATGATTGAGTTACAGATACCATTTACTGAGTCCAGCTGTGTGCTGGGTACTGTCTGACATTTTTTCATTCATGATCTCACCTAATTTGGTGCTCACACAGATACAACTATTATTAGAAAATGGAGGCTTGTAGAGGTAAAGGGACTCTCTAAACTCTCAGGGGCAGTGGAACTCTGGAATAGTCATATCTGTAACGTAGAGAGAATATAACAATACCTGCCTCATCGGGGTGATGGAGGCTTCAGTTAGTACATAGCACGCACGTACATCAGTACGTGGCCAGTGCCATCTAAGTGTTAGTGTCGTGTTTACTTTTTGCTCCTTGATAAAATAGTGCCCTTTGGGATTCGTGCAAGTGGACTGTTTATTTAAAATATCTGTCAAGTGGTCAGTATTTATAAAGTTGTCAGAGAGGCTTCTAAAAATTTTTTGTTGTTGTTAATCCTCAACCGAGGATATTTTTTCCATTGATTTTTAGAGAAGGGGTGGGAGAGAGAAACAAATATCAATGTGAGAGAGACACATCGATTGGTTGCCTCCTGTACGTGCCCTGACTGGGGCTGGGGATTGAACCTGTAACCCAAGTACATGCCCTTGACTAGGAATCGAACCCACAACTCTTCCATGCATGTGCTGATGCTCTAACCACTGAGCAACACCAGCCAGGGTGAGAGAGGCATTTTAATATCGTCAGAAAGACTTCAGCTTCTTCCTATTTAAAATGAGGAAAATAAGATGTACTTCCTAGGTTTTGTGAGGATTTCACAAGACAATAATGTCGAGCTCCGGCCAGTTTGGCTCAGCGGTTAGAGAGTAGGCCTGAGGACCAAAGAGTCGTGGGTTTGATTCCGGGTCAAGGGCATGTACCTCGGTTGCGGTTCATCCCCGGCCCTGGTCGGGGTCTTGCGGGAGGCAGCTAGTCAATGTGTCCTTCTCACATTGATGTTTCTCTCTCTCTCTCCCTCTCCTTCCCTCCCACTCTATCTGATGATAAATAGAAAAATATCCTCGGCTGAGGATTTTTTTTTTTTTTAAGGAAGAGAGTAATGTCGAGAACAGTGCCTGGCACACTGAGACTCACAAGGTTGGTTTCCTGTCCCCATCGCAGCCTGCGTCAGCTGTGGCACAGTGGACATTTTGGACTGGATGATTCTGTTGTGGGTGCTGTCCTGTGCGTTGTAGGTATTTAGCAGCATCCCTGGCCTCTACTTACTAGATGCAGTAGCTCCCTATCCTCCAGATCTGACAACTAACAATGTCTCCAGACATTGCCACGTGTCTGGGGGAGAAAGTCATCCCCAGCTGAGAACCGCTGGGGTAGGTCCCGCTGCAGGCTCACAAGCGCACTGCGCAGCTGCTGCCTCCACTGACCCACGTGAGTGCGTCGAAAGCAGTGTTGCATGTACTTACTGGGTATCAGCCGTCCTGACAGGCAGTGGGTTCGAGGTAAACGTACAAGTAAGCCTTCTGTCACAGTAGCTTTTCAGTAAAGCAAGCCATTCCTTTCTGTGAGTCCTGAGGACCTGGGTTTCCATCCTCATTCTCTTCCTCATTAGCTATGTGATTTCAGGAGTTACTTAACCTCTCTGAGACTTTTCCCTCATTTTAAAAACAGAGGTGCCCTGGCCAGTGTTGCTCAGTGGTTAGAGCATTGGCCTGTGCACTGAAGGGTCTCAGGTTTGATTCCTGGTCAAGGGCGTGTACCTGGGTTGCAGGTTTGATCCCCAGCCCATCCCGGTGGGATGCGGGAGACAACAAATCGATGTGGCTCTCTCACATTGATGTTTCCCTCTCTCTCTCTCTCCCCACCCCGCCACATCCTCCCTCCCTTCCACTCTCTTTAAAAATTAATGGAAAAAATATCCTCAGGTGAGGATTAACACACACACACAAAATAAATGAAAATAAAAACAGAGGTACTAATACCTACTGCACAGGCTGTTGTGAGCATTAAGTGAGATGATGCACACAAAGCAGAGGGAGCTCCGTGCAGTGGGCACCACACAGGGGGTGTCTATGAACAAGAGCCACTGTTCTCGCCCAGATCACTGCTCTGGGGCTCCGTGCCGAATGCGACCGAATTCAGTGGTCCATCTCCGTCTAGCCTGGTTCAGTTAACACTTTCCCAAAGTTGCCCTTCAGTATTTGTACACCTTTTGGGCTTTTTTTTTTTCCGGTTGCTGAGACACATGCGTATGTTTTCTGTATAGATGTCACCACGTTTCCACTCTGTCCTCTCCTAACAGATTCCTGTGTCATCAGTGACCATCCCAAACTGCAGATCAAGAACTCAACCTTCTGCATGACAGCCTATCCCAACTTGACCATGATTAACTTCACCAGCCAGGCCAATAAGACGTTTGTCAGTGGCAGCGAAGAATACTTCAAGTAAGACGGTTGTTTCTAAGAGAAAGTCAATGAATTCAGGAAAAACTTGCAGACTGGAGGTGCGGGTGGCCCGAGGAGGGGGTTGCCTCCCTCTGCACCCTCCCTACTTATTCGAGTGACCAGTGAGGAACATACTTTCCCTGGTTTGGCTTCTCAGAGCAGATAGCTGCCTCTGGGCCTGGAGATGAGAGCTGGCTGAATGCTGGTGGCCACAGAATTGCTGCTGCTCTAACCCATGATGTTGTGAGAAAAAATTGCAAAACCTTTGTGCAGTGTGATCTAAGCAGACCTTCAGCTGACTGCTTTTTTTCCTTCTGCGTTTGAGAAGGAAAGAGAGGCAAAAAGTCAGACACCAGGTCGTGGTTGAGGACTTAAAGAACTAAATCATTTTTTAAGAGACATTTTCACCCTCGTTTTGTACTTTCTACATTTGCATTGCCGGACACTGAGGATTGACATTCAGGGACACTAGAAAATCCTCAGCCCCCACGGGACGATTTAGTCAAGGTCATGGGGTTATTTCTTAAGGGAGGTGAATGTAGGCAGAGTTCAACAGAGGGTAAATGAAGAATGTTCTCTAGCTAGGCCTGAAGTTGGGGGTTGTAAACTCATGTGCTCAGGGCCTTGGCGGGGACGTTTGCCTGCTTGCCAGGCAAATGGGCGAAGTACCAACAAGCAGGCCGATAGAGAGTAGTGGGGACTGGGGCACACTGGAGAAGGTGTCTGCCACGTGCTCGGCTTCACCTCGTTGCCTTGTGGGAATGTGGGCAGTGCAGCCAGAGCGTCCAGGTTACAAGGGAGGTCAGAGATAAAACCTGAAGTTTTACGAGTCTCTCCTACTTCAAATGTTAGCAAACTGATTCAAATAAAACACTGGGCAAAAAAGCTGCATTCATCAGTGGGGCCCTGGTTTGTGACCTTCCCTGAGATAATAAAAAGTGGTCCCTGATATCCCTACTAGTTGTCAGATTGTCATCCACTGCTGTGCCAGAGTCAGAGGGTATACGGTTGTCCCCTGCAGAACTGACGGGGGAGGTTGGCTGAGTGATGCAGTGATCCCCTTTGCAGATGATGTAGGAGCAGGGAGGGTGTGCGTGAACTCGCCTGAGCGCTGAGAGACTGAGCCTGGCCTGGTGGTTAGGTGGAGTCTGACCACATACTCCAGGGGTTAGGTATGTCGTAAAATGATGTGTGACTCAGCGTTTGTGGTCTTCACTGATCTTCTGGGACCAGTCTCGGTTTCCAAGAGGAAATGTTATTAGGAACACCTTGGGACTCATCCGACAGCCCTTATTAAAGAGAGGAGTATTTGAGGTGGCCAGCGTGCTGTGAAATTGAGGAAGCGCTTTACCCATTGGGGGTAGAGACATGGGGTCTTTGCTCAGGAAAGGTCCGGGAGCCCAGTTCGCTGCCACCCTTGGTCGCCTCAGTCCTTGAGCCCAGGTTGCCTCAGGGATTGAGACGGAAACAGACTCTGTCACCACAGATGTTAGCCATCCCTGTTCCAAAAAGTGCGGCTGTGCTCTGCAGAACAGCCTCTCAGGTAGCCCGTCGCTAGCCGGCCGGAGGGGCGTGGGCTGCTGCCTGCGGAAAGTTCTGAGCCTGCGCTCTGCAGCCTGTAGAGTCTGGGTTCTGGTTAGGCCTTTGCTTCAGTCGCAGAAAACCACCCGCCAACCACCACAGCCCTTTCATCCAGGATGCATGACTTCATTGTTGCAGAGTTGAAGGGATGGTTGCAGCCTTATCAGAACCGTCTGTCCTCCTGTCCCCAGGAGTGAGGCTGCTGCTTGCCCACCTTCCGGCCAGGCCACAAGCTACTGCCAGGGACGTGGGGTCTCCAGGCAGCCGTGACGGCCTCAGCACATACAGGGGTTGTCAGCCGCGGCTGCCGATAACCAGCTGCTCCCTTCTGTTTGCGGCTGGCGCCTGTCTTTGAATACGGTCCTTGAATGAGGTCCCGCCGGCCTGTTGTCACATTTGAGCCACTCTCGGCCTTGGGACACACCCAGCGCCGTGTGAACAAAAATGCAGAGCAGCGCTTCCAGTCACTTAGCATAATGACCCTGTACTGATTTCTAAAATGTAAAACTAGGCAAACACTATTGCAATGCATTCTCATTCGAGAGTAGAACAAAAGAGAAAACACACAAAAATCATCCTGGACAGTTTGGAGTTTCTATTCGTGATGTGACCTTCTGTCAAAACATCAACCTTGGTAATGCCTGGTGGGGGCTGTGCGGGGACCCCCAGTGCTGTGGGATTTGCTGCACTTCTCCTGGGTGGATCCCAGGTCTCTGCAGACAGCTGAGGGCGGGGCCCCGGGCAGAGAGCCCCTCACACTGATCTGATCAGGCCCCTGATGGAGAGGGTGGGTTGCTGGAGTCTGTTCAGGGCTGCTGGCTCTGCTGGGAGATGGAAGCCTGCAGACTGTACCTCCTCCCCCTTCTCTTTCCCACTCCAGGTACTTTGTGCTGAAGATCTCTGCAGGGATCGAGTATCCTGGGGAGATCAGGTGGCCACTGGCCTTCTGCCTCTTCCTGGCGTGGGTAATTGTGTATGCGTCTCTGGCGAAAGGAATCAAGACTTCGGGAAAAGTAAGAACTTGGGTTTACCTGGGAGAAAGGTCTGGGACAGCCTGGGGTGACTGTGTCACGAGCAGTTAAAGAGCACTGGAAGGAGAGTCAGGAGACACGGGTGCAGTTCCGATTCCGGCCCCGAGAGCTGTGGGCCTCGCGAGTGACCACTCCTGTCTGTAACATGGGGTGATAACAGCTCTCTCTCAGGGCGGTCCTAAGTCTTAAAGGAGCCGTGGACACAGAGCTCCCGATGTGTGGTGGGGGCGCTGCCCCTTCACTGGGCAGGTGGCCGTCCCTGACATGATTCGGTCACTTTCCTGAGCTAGAATCAGTGCTGCTGGCCTTCTGCCTCTTGGTCTGCTTGCCAAGATGCTGGAAAAGGATCAAAACTGAAGTGATCCCTCCTTCTTAACCTGACCGCCATGTTCTAGGCCCTTCCTGCCCTTCTCCACCCCCTAGCCCAACACTCGTCCGCCCCATGAGCCCCAGCACCAGCGGGTGACAGTCCTGCCAGGGGGATCTCGGCTGAGCAGATACTTGGCTGGCCCGCTGGAGGTGACGGAGCTCGCACCCCAAGCTCAGTGGCGAGGCGTGAAGGCAAGGACACCAGGGAACCTCGGGCGCACCGGGTGCTGCCTGAGGGTCTCCATGTTTTTATTAGTCTGTGATGATTTAGAATGTGATCCTGGGTGCCAGGTTTCACGGGCTTTCTGGAATGGGACTTTCTGAGCAGCCCTGAGCACATTTTTCTTTTAGATCTGCTTGCTTATCCTCTGCTTCGTTGAGAAAGGTTGCTGACCAGGGATCAGTGATCAGCTTTTTAAAAACGAGGAATGCCACCAGAAATGATGACACTGCCCTGGAGTGTGCAGCCGTTAATCGAGGAGCGTGGGTGGAAGCCTGGGCGCATGCGTGGCTGCGGCTTCTGGTGGTGATGGGCTCCTCTGTGACTGAAATGACGGGAACACTGTCCTTTCTAGGCAGTGGGGATGTCCTCCTTCCCCAGCAGCTCAGTTCCTCCTGCTCAGGGCCTCGGGGACAAGACTGGCTCAGTGCTTCCTATGAGACCTCGCTCTCTTTGAGCAGCTCGAATTCTGGAGGCAGGGGCGACCAGCGGGCAGCCTGAAGGTCAAATGCAGCCCATCTGACCTCAGGGGCTTCCCTGCCTGAGAGCTATGGCGACAACACAAAGCTAACCTAATTAGCTAGCACAGGCCGGGGGGCTCACCTTCCCACCTGCTCAGGGCTCCCGCTGTGAGGAGAATGCGGCCAGGTGTCAGGACGGCAGGCTCCCATCAGCTAGGCCCGTCGCTCCTGCCAAGTGCAGTTCATCACTGTTCACGCTGAATTCCTCTGACAGTCCGTTCTGAGGCTGCCCTGGCACAGGGGACCCGCGGTCAGAAAGCCCCCAAGCACACCTCACTCACATCTAGGCGTCCCCGGGATTTATAAGCAAGACTGTGGGCCCTTTTAGTTCAGCAAGATCACGCTCCACAAAGTGATCGCGTCCTCCCACACACCAGGGCCCGGACAGGGTGAGGCCAGCAAGTGCGGAGGGTGTGACATTTAGGGCGGCCCTCACTCTCAGGTTCCTGCACATGCCAGCCGGACCCTGAGAGGGGGTGCCCCCTTAAATTTTGGACTCAGAGTGACTCATGTGCTTCTTCTAAGCCTGGCCCTGCCGTGCACATTTCTGATCACGTGGCCCATAGAGGGGCATGAGTGGGACCCACAAAGGAGTCAGAAAGCTTCAAGGGTGGACTGGGCTCCAGCTGGGAGACCTCGAGTGAGACATTTAACCCCTTGAGAGGCACAGCCTGGGCCTCAGTTTCCTCCTGTGCAAATGGGACTGCTAGTAGCTGGTCCATGGAGGGGGCTCCGGGATGGTCTGTCCGAACAGTCTCCAGTAGTCACATGGGGAGAGCTGTCTCAGCCGGTCAGCCTGCTGTCTAGGTGGGGTGGGAGGTCAGACTGGTCAGGGCCCTGCCCTGCCCTTGTGGCCTCTCCTCTCCCCAGCCCCATCTGACAGCCGGGAGGACAGCCTGGCACCCTGGGCAGCTTTCTCCTGAGCTGTCAGATGCCTTTGTCTTCATAATGTCTGTGTAGACGGGCATCCTTCAGAGGAAGGAGAGAAGCAGGTTCGGCAGGAACAAGAGGGAGCGGGCTGCCCCTCCCCACAGCCCCTAGCAATCCAAGTGTTTCAGGGCTGGGAGGGAGGGAGACCCTGTCCTGAGGGGCAGGGAAGAGGCACCTGGTCCTGGAGGTAGCAGTCAGCGGTGCAGAGAAAAGGAGACCAGCCCGTCCCTGGTCTGTAGCCAGATGAGAGAGTTTGGCCTTGACGAGGAACTGAGTTTAGAGGAAGAAATAACTCCTCATTTTCTTTAACCTGCAGCCTGCCCCATTTCAGCTAATGGCAACGCCACCCTTTCAGTTGCTGAGGCCAAAATTTTTGGGGTCATCCTTGCCTCCCCACCCCCTGCCCCTCATTCCACATTAAAGCGGTCAGAAAATTCTGTTGGCTCTTCCTGCAAAATATATCCAGTGTCTGACCATGTCTCCCAGCTCCTGTGAAACACCCAGGTGGGCACTGTCACCCTCCCTTGCCCGGCCTGCAGCCACGGCCTCCTAACAGCTGTCCCTGCCTCTGCCCTTGTGCCCTGCAGTATGTTCCCAACGCAGCAGCCAGGTGGTTAAAGTTAGATCACAGCACTCCTCTGCCCACATTCCTGCTGCAGGTCCCACAAGGATCCGTCCCTCCCCCACCGCCCCTCTGACTGCCTCCCCTGCCTGAGCTCTGCCCAGCCACGCTGTCCCTAGAAGTCAGGCGCAGCCCTTCACAGGGCCTTACTCCAGCTGTCCCCTCTGTCTCCAGTGTTCTCCCAGATCCCAGTTGGCTCCCTCTCACTGCCTTCAAGCCCTGGATAGCTTGTCTGGGAGGCCTTCCCTGCCTTCGAATTTTAGCATCTTCCCAGGGTCCTCCCTGTATGTCCCACCCCCTTTGCTCTGCTCTACCTTTTCTTTGCTCCGGTGCATGCCTCACCGTCTAATAGGCCACAAATGACATCATGATTACTGCTGGTTGTCCGTCTTCCCAGCCAGAATGTGAGCTATTTGAGGGCACGGGTCTTTGTCGTGTTTACTGATGTACCCCACATGTCTAATGAAATGATCACAAGAGTGATATCTTTAAAAAAAATTTTTTTTAATCTTTATTGATTTTAGAGAGAGAGGGAGAGGAAGAGAGAGATAGAAACATCGATGAGAGAGAACATCAATTGGCCGCCTCCTGCATGCCCCCCACTGGGGATTTGGCCCACAACCTGGGCATGTGCCCTGACCGGGAATTGAACCAGCGACCTCTTGGTGCATGGGTCGATGCTCAACTACTGTGCCACACCAGCTGGGCCCAAGAGTTATATCTTCATCTCAACCCTAACCTACCCAGCCCATCCCCTGCAAGTCCCCAAATCAGTCCTCACCCCCTGAAATCCCAGTGCCTGCTGGTCACGGCCACCCTGGAGCCCCTGCAGGCCCTAGAGTCTGTGCAGCCAGTGCACGGTGGGGCCTGCCTCCTCCCAGGGCCAGGTGGGAACCGAGTGGCTCTGAGCCAACAGTGTGCACCAGCTGCCCAAATACGCCCACCCCGTGGATCAGGGAGGGTTTGACCGGCCTGGATGGGAGCTTAGCCTCGTTCTTCCTGGTGTCTTTTCCTACACTGTGGGGATGCAAATGGCCTGTGAGCTGAAGGCTGGCAGTGCTACTAGGACTGGTGGGACCTAGGCAGGACTGAAGTAGCACTTGTGTTCCCCGGGCTCCCAGACCTGGACCACGTGGACTGGATTGTCCCACTGCACTCTCCAGCAGCCCCAGGGAGGGATGTGCTGTGTAGTCACCACTTTGCAGGAGTGGAAACAGACTCAGCGAGGTTAAGTCACTTCTCAAGGAGGCCCAGCTCGTAGTGATGGAGCTGGGATTTGAACTTAGTCCCGTGGGACTGCAGAGCCTACTCTTCTCTCAGTCCACCAAGTCCCGATCCCAAGCCCTTTCTTCATCCCCGGGTTTGATTGACAGATAAGGAAGGAAGCACCTCCTACGATCCCCATCCCTATCCAGCCAGTCCCCAAGTTCTGCTGATACTGCTTCCCAAGTGTTCCTTGACTGTGGTCCCTCCCTCTCCTCCAGCACCCAGGAGCATCCTGCGGCTGGCACTCAAGGCCTCCTGTGACGTGGTCTCCTCCCATGTTTCTGGTGTCCCCCCATCACTCCTAGCCTCCACTTTATTTGGTCCTGACGTGATTAGAGCTCTGCCCTCGCACACCTGCTCGCCTGCTTTCTTCATTCACCTTCCCACCCTGCCTCACCTCATTGGCCTCTCGGGTCCAGCTCACGTGTTATCTCTGGGAATCTTTGAGCAAACTCCCAGGTTGCGCACAGCGCCCTCCCCTGGACGTCACTGTGTCCTGTGGGAATTGCTTAGCCCGTTATTCAGGCACCGTCTCTGTGTCTTCCAGGTCACGAGTCCCTTATCTTCGGGCATCCAGTGTCTGGCACCGTGCCCCACTCATAGTAGGCCCCCGTAAATGCTCGTTGAACTTAATCATATCAATGGCCATCTATTGTAAATCAGACACTATGCTAGGGGTTCATTTGATCCCCACAATGACTTATTTCTAAGAAAGGTGCCCTTGTCCCCGTTTACAGGCGCAGAAACCGAGTCAGGAAGCTGCTAGCTTGTCCCGTTCTCATGGATCCTCAGTGCCAGGGACGCTGTTTCCGTGAAGCTACCTGTGGCTGGGCCTCAGGCCAGGGTCTTTTCGCCTCCCCAGGCTGCCTCAGTAGGGTGTCTATATAAACCAGGAGGGAAAGCTTAAGCTGAAGGATTCATCTCTAATGACAGAATGTGGGGCCTCAGCCTCCGGGTGGGGTGAGATCTCCCCTAGCCATCTGCACTGAGAGCTGGTTCACCCCACAGACTTGGGTGTCCTCCCACAGACTTTATTTCTGGTTCCCTCTGAGTCCCCTTTGGTCCCGGTGCCTTCCCTGTGCCCCCAGCCCTGGCAGAGTTGGGGGAGAACCACCCGGATGCCCCCCGGGCGCCTGTGGCCAGGGGGCAGCCCCTGCCTCGCTGGTGCTCCTTCGGCTCGTGCCGCAGGCCCGCCCCTCCAGCCCTCTGTTGCGTGGCTTTTCCAGGTGGTTTACTTCACCGCCACGTTCCCGTACGTCGTGCTCGTGATCCTCCTCATCCGAGGCGTCACCCTGCCCGGAGCTGGCGCTGGGATCTGGTACTTCATCACACCCAAGTGGGAGAAACTCACGGACGCCACGGTGGGCTATGGTTTCATTTACGGCATGTCTGTGGGGGGAACGGGGACTGGGCCGCGGTTCGACAGAAGGGGTCAGGCCTCCTCCCACGGGGCACCTCACTGTGCCCTCGACAAGGCCCTGCTAATCCAGAACGGGGCGCACGCAGGAAGTCTTTAATGAGAAGCGGGCAGCTGAGGGTTCTCAGATTCCGGGAATAGTTGTCCTACATCTAGGGTGACAGCAGAGGCCGACATGAAGAATGAAATCCCCTTAATAGCTTTGGGCCACCTTACACCACTTATCTGTTGCTAATTATAGTGTGTTGGAAATGGAGTTTTGCTGGATGGAGAATAATAGCCCTTGGGTGAACCACAGGCCGTTCTGTGAAAGGGCTCGGCCACGCCCGAGTACCTGGGGCACACCGCACGGCCCGCAGTGCTGGCACGCGCCCTGCGCTCATTCTGTACGGCCCAGCTTACTCAGAGGCTCCAGTCCCAGACCACTGAGTGGGGATGTCTGTTTAAGACATGAATTTTCTCACCTTAGAGAGATACAGTGTGTCCCCCTAAAATGTATATAGGGTGTCTGTAGATTCCATCACATCTTGAAAATGAAGTGTATTTTAATAAACACTGGCTTTATAATTATTCAAAGTTGTGTATACAGTTTTTTGGGACACCCTATATATGCTTCTCCAGAATATGTTAAGAACACATAGCTAGGATTGAGTTTCCACGTAACGGAAACCCCCCGATAATGGCGACTTGAGCGAGAGAGAAGTTTCTTTCACTGGCAGGCAGTGAAGCAGCCCAGTGGTACATCAAGCACTGATTGGGTAGATCCAGGGTGTCATCAGGGCCCAGGCTCCTGTCTTTCTGCCCTACCATCCTCAGTGAATAGCTTGAATATGGCTGCCAGAGCTCCAGCCATCACATCAGCATTCCAAGTAGCACAAAGGGGTGAGGAAAGAGGTAGAGATAGGTACCCCCACTCTCCTTAAAAGTGCGGACACCCCAGGAGCCCCACATCACAACTTGATTTTCATACCATTGGCCAGAAACTAAATATTATGATTATCCTCTAATGAGGATATACAAAGAGAAAGTTCAAGTGTATGCTGGCAAAAACTGGGCCTACTCCAACATCCTCTGTTCCATACTCCTTAGTTACAAAGCTGTGGTTTTGTTTAATGGCAGCTATTTTCCTGGCTAAAGGACCACCTCCCAGCATCTAGGGAGGGAGGGGGAGAGAGAGAGAAACGTCAATGTGAGAGAGACACATCCATCGGTTGCCTCCCACATGCCCCTACTGGGTCCTGGTCTGGGGATCAAACCTGCAACTCAGGGACATGCCCTTGACCAAGAATCAAACCCGCAACCCTTTGGTGCGAGGGCTAATGCTCCCACCACTGAGCAACACCGGCCAGGGCTCTCTCTGTATATTTTAAGCACAATTTTGAAACTGGATTTAATTTATAAAGATGATGGGAGGATCATCATACACATCATATACATCTCTAGCTCACACTCTTGAGTGGCCTTCTGGAGTTTTATGAGGACCATGGAGAGAGCACCCCAAGGGAACCCGAGGCAAAGCCACGCTGGAGGACCACGCGCCCCGTGAATCCCACCCTGGGCCGCACGGAGGTGGCTTCGCCAAAAGGAGGGGCTGGAGAATTTCAGATTTTTAATAGCAGCTGTAATCTGTAGGAATGTTACTTTAAAATGTTTAGCCCTGGCCAGTTTGGCTCAGCGGTTGGAGCGTTGGCCCGAGGACCAAAGGGTCGTGGGTTTGATTCCGGCCAAGGGCACGTACCTCGGTTGCGGTTCGGTCCTCGGCCCTGGTCAGGGTTGCGCGGGGAGCAACCAGTTGATGTGTCTTTCTCACGGCAATGTTTTCCTCTCTTTCCCCCTTCCACTCTATCTGAAAGATAGATGGAAAAATATCCTTGAGTGAGGATTAAAGAAAAAAAGGTTTATATTTGTATCCACAACTATCCCTTGCTGTTGCAAATTGTTTTTGGGAGAGATGGCAGCTAAAGAAAGGGCTCCCCTTCTGTATCCTTTTCCACGGTAGAAAACAGAAGATGAAGTGTGTACCTATACTGAGTTCCTCTCCTCTGCTTGAGTGGAGTTGACATCCCCCAGGGAACTCACGCCTTTTTGGCTTCCAGCACAGATGGGGTCTCTCATTTGTATCGGTGCCGGAGCCATCTCGTCCCTGACTGCCTTTGCCGGGGGCTGAGGTGGCGTTGTCGAGGCAGAGTCCCCTTGCGTGGGCCGGCCTCTCTCAGTGCCCTCGACTCTTCTCCCCTCTTGCCCGCCAGGTATGGAAAGATGCTGCCACTCAGATTTTCTTCTCCTTATCTGCTGCGTGGGGAGGCCTGATCACTCTCTCTTCTTACAACAAATTCCACAACAACTGCTACAGGTATGTGGAAGCCCTCAAGCCCAGAGGTGCCGAGGGGGCGGGGCCCAGGCAGAAAAGAGCACCTTGGTGATGGAGGTGACAACTCACTCGATGGGAGGGATGATGTCCACATATATCGAATCATCACGCTGTACACTTTACACAGAATACCGTTTTATTTGTCAGTTATACCTGAGTAAAGCTGAAACAAATGCAAAAGCTTGAGTCCCTCTCCTAGATCTATTAATCTGAATGTCTAGGGCAGGGGCAGGTCCAGGAGTCTGCAGATCCAGACTGGATCCTAGGAATTCTGAGGATGGTGACATTTGGACAGTGTGGTGTGTGTGTGTGGGAGGGGCGCTCTGGAACCCAAAGACCTGCGAGAGCCTGTCCAGTTCCTGCAGGAGATGATGTTGAAAGTTAAACATGTCTATGGCAAGCAGTAGGAAAATAAGGCTCATTCCCTTGGGGAGCTAATAAAAAAGAAGGAAGAAAGGAGGGGAGGGAGGGAGGAAGGAAGGAAGGAGGGAGAGAAGGATGTGCCTTGGACCAGACAGACTTGCACTGAGTTATGACCTCACCATTTACTGAAACCCCAAGACGTGGGCGAGACATGTCACCTCTCAGAGCCTCTGTTCTCTCATCTATAAAATCGGATCGTCTTTTGTTGAGCGGTAAGAGATGACGTACGCAAAGTTTTCAGAGCAATGTTTTGCGCATAGTAGGTGCTCAATAAATGACAGTTGCCATTATTACTAATTTTAATAATGTGTGGGATATTCTGTGAACCCAGAAGGCAAGATTATAGTTAAGCTGTGGCCTAGGATGACTAGGATGGCCTTACAGGAGTGAGATCTATACTGGGTCAAATTTCAAGAGGTGCAGGGCGGAGGACATGTTTCCAGGTGGCAGAGACAGCTGGAGTGGCGATGCTGAGTGGGAATGAGTGACAGATGTGGGGCGGGGCAGGTCAGTGGGATTGGAGCAGAAGCTGTGTGCACAGGGGGCGGAGAGAGCCTTTGTACCAGTCCACTAGGGCTGCCATAGAGCGCGTGACCCCATTACAGAATTTTCTCAGTTCTGGAGGCTGAAGTCCAAGATCAAGCTGTTGACAGGGCTGATTTCTTCTGAGACCTCTCCCCTTGGCTTGTAGATGTCCATCTTCTCCCTGTGTCCTCACATGGTCCTCCCCCTGTGCATATATCTGTGAACTAATCTCCTCTTCTTATAAGGGCACCAGTCATATTGGACTAGGGCCCACCCCGATGACTTCTTTGTAACGTAATTGCCTATCTCCAAATGCAGTCACATTCTAAGGAACTGGGGGTTAGGGATTCAACATATGAATTTTAGGGGCACACAGTTAAGCCCATAACAGCTGGAACACCAGACTATGGTGTTTGGACTTCTTTGGGCACAGCTGCTCATTAACTTATGACCAAGAAGCAGTCTGAACACCACCCACAGGGGAAGCATTGCTCTGTGTTTTGTTAGAAATGAGCCTTTGTGGTGGGGCAGAAGGAGCATGGGGCGGAGAGGCAGGAGGTCCAGATTCATATCCTGACCTACCATTAATTAGCCGTTACCTTCCCCGGGCTTCAGTTTCCTCATCAGTAACTGAGGGGCCGGACAAGGCGGGTTGTTCCCTGAGCACTTGTCCATGCCGGGCTCTGTGCTGTGCAGAAATAGTATCATTCTGTCCTCACAACAGCTGTGAGGGAGGGAGTGTGACAAAACGTGACAGGCACTTCTCACAAACACCAGAGGTGTTACTGGACAGCCCCCTGAATCAGAGGGAGCAGCTGTCCCCAACCTCAGTCCTTGTCTTCTCATATAAAATAATTTATAGGAGACTCTAGATAATATTTGCATTGTGTTCATTGAATTTATCAAAACATGAATGCGAGTGAATTTATTAAAACATTAAAGCATGCACATTTATTAATGAAACAAAGCGGCAAACCTATACCTTTGGCTTATGAAGCACAGACGGGCTCTCGGCTAATCTGAAGAGCCAGTACGGTGGGCAGTTTCTGTCTTATATACACTTCTGTCTGTAAGATTTTTAAAAAGTTCCTTTGCTAGACATCCTGGTACAGATGAACTCTAAAAGTCTCCCCTTTTCTTTGTTATGGCTTTCCCACAATTTATGGGAGGTACCTGGCAATTAAATCCCGACTCCTGCTTTTTAAGGTTTATACTCTTCTTTTCCCCTCCTCCCTGCTGCCCTAACAACTCCAGGATGATTTGCACTAAGTGGTCTCCGATTCCTCCTCCTCTCCTGAAGGAAAGGTTTTAACCTTGTGTTCTCAAGATAAGGCCCTGCTATAAGCAGTCTGCAAAGCTTTTTGGCTTTGTTTAATTTCCTGCCTTAGTTTCCCTATTCTGCCTGCCCTGATATCTTTTTCCTAATAGTAGGGTCATTGCCACCATTTAAACCAGAGCTGGAAGAAGTGACTTGCCCTGAGGCTCCATCTCATTGGGAGGTCTGGAGTCTAGGACAGCTGGACCGGGCTGGGAACCCACCGCCTGTGGCCAGCAGAGGGTGCTGGGATGAACACTCTGTTCATCCCTTCAGCTCCCCCCTTGCCCTTCTCAGCCTGGGTGCCCCAACCCCAGGCTGTCCTCATACCTTGGTGGCATTTTATGGTCCTGCTGTCTTCTCTTCTCTCATCCATGGTTCCTGTCCCGAAAGGCCCCACCCCTCAATTTCCACTCTGATGGACAGACTTGCCAATGCAGCATGTGGAGCCCGAGGCCCTGGGGCAGGGCAGCAAGGGGAGACCTGTTTGAGCCTTTGGTGCTTATAAATTCAGCCCAAGGGAGTCTGTAGTCAGGACTGGTTGTTCCTGTCCTCATGAATAGGAGAGAACAAGGCCAGCCTGCAGCGAATGCATGCATGGAAATGGCATGTACACACAGATACGTGCGCACACATTGTATCCTCCCCACCCCTGTCCCTTCCTGCTCACCAAGCACACCTAATGGCCAACTCTTGTCTCTTCCTCCAGGGACACTCTAATTGTCACCTGCACCAACAGTGCCACGAGCATCTTTGCTGGCTTCGTCATCTTCTCAGTCATTGGCTTCATGGCCAATGAGCGCAAGGTCAACATTGAGAACGTGGCGGACCAAGGTACAGTGTCGTTGTCACCCTGCTGTTGCAGGGCAGGTTCCAGGCTCGCCTCACGAGGTCCTAACGTATGGTCTGCTGGAAAGTTGGCCTTCTGGAACAGGATGGAGGGTGGGGCATCCTGGGTTCCCCTTTGCAAAGGGACAGAGATATATCCGCAGCAGAAGCTCACTCAGGGTTGGGGCTGGCTGATCCCTAACCAGAGGGCTTGCTATAGAAGCCCCTGTCTTGCTTCCCTCTCTCTGCTTCATTTCCCCTCTCCCCTCTTATCTCAGCTCCCGCCTCAGTCAGGTCTGCCCCGGTGGCCCCTGGTAGGTGTGGGTAGAGGAGTCATTAGACAAGCCAGTGTCTGGAGCCGAGAGGACACAGCCTGCGGTGGGGTGTGCACTCCTGCAGAGGACTCTAGAAACAGAGCTGACGCTTCACAAGACCATTGACTTCAGAGCAGCCTTCTGCTGACACAGCACTTTCCTGATTGCTGGCTCAAATGTGCTCCCGGGGCTGTCTGCTTAGTCAGCAACATGGACCTGCAGTTTTTCCCCAGTGGGTGGAAAGGTTGGATGGTGGGGGTGGGAGGGATGTAGAATAAATGTTTACTCTACCTGAGCCATCCCTATGTTCACGGCTAACACTCATGTGGCACTTCCGAGTTTACAGAGGGCTCTCATTTTTATCTCATTTAATCCATATTTCTAGCACAGCATTTTGCAGAGAGAGGGTGTTTACTATTTTTATTTAACTCTTGATTTCCACCCAGCCTTGTTCTCCAAAGAATTTGGGTGTTTGGTAGGTTTTAGGGATTAAGGGTTTTCATTGTGGCTGTTGCCTGTTTATGATCATTCTCTCATCAGACCTGTAGGGGATGCTCGGTGTGGGGACCGTGCCAGGGGCCACAGGGACATGACCGTGGCCCTCGACAAGCCAGAGCGGCTTCACTGTACCCTTACCTTTCTTCAGGGAGCCCACGGCCGTTCTCAGAGAGCGGCTCAGATGCCAGCACGGAGAGAACTGAGCCCTAGAAGTGTCGCCTTGGGGGGCCGCGGTCTCTCCTGGCTCCCCAAGGATAAGTAGTCACTGCTTCAGGGGCTGCTGGTGCACCGCGGGCCTCAGAGAGAGAAAGAGCCAGCCTTCTCGGGGGTAACTATCTGTCCCTGGAGAGCCAGGGGTGCTTGGTTCTGCAGGGGTGCCTGGGGTAGAGAGCAGCCAGTGCCTGCCCCTGTGCCACATCCTGGGTCCCTGTAGGGCAGGGAGGGGCAGAGGAGGGGAGAGCAGGCCTGTCTCCAGGGTGCCCGCGCCGCCCCCACTGTCCTCGTTTCCTCCAGCAGGGCAGCCGGAGCAGGTAGGGTCCTGCCCCACTTTCTGGCAGACCTGAGGTGTTCTGTCCTCTCTGTCGCTCACTGTGACCCAGTGGCCCTAGTGAGCACATCTGAGCTCTTTCCCGCCCAGGGAGCGGTTTAGGGGGCACCTGTTGCTCCAACCCGAGTGGAATTCTGCGTTTCCTTCACATGAAAGCCTCAGAGAGTTGCCCAGGCTTCTCTCCGAAACGTCCCCTTTGCAGCCTGTCTTCACTTCCTCTGATTTTAACCAGAAGAGCCCTCCAAACAGGTCTGCCACGTGTTATTACTTGGCAGTGCCCTCCGAACAGGTCTGCCATGTGTTATTACTTGGCAGTGCCCTCCTAACAGGTCTGCCATGTTTCTCATTGCCCAGCACAGGGACAGTGGCTCTGTTGCCCACAGGGGGCCAGTGGCCCACAGGATTCGCCCAGAGCCCGCGGGGCGGCTGGCCCTCGCATCTGAGTCTGCTCGCTCGCTTCCGTGTGACTTGCAGCTGGTCTGATTGTCCGGCACAGTGGAGGTTCTGCTGAAGACAGGGCAGAGATCTGGGCTCAGCCCTGCGTTAAGTCCAGCCCCACTCCCTCCTAGCCGGGCAAGGTTGGCATACAGACCTGCAGCACATTTCTGCTGACCCAGCTTCAGTAACTATGTTTTGGTCTTTAGTAAAAAACAGGTTCTCTTTAGTGACCTAACAACACTCTGTTTTGTTTATGGCTCCCTTCTAAGGGAGGCGTTTTTGTCAGTCGTTACCCCACATCTCAGCCACACCGGAGTTTTGGGGGCTGAGGGTGGGCTTGGTGATGAGACCAAGCTGTCCTCTCCTCTTACAGAGAGCACAGAAAGGGGCGTGTCCTTTTCAGGCATCTCCTCCAGAAAAGCAGCTTCCTGGGAAGCCGACCTTTTAGCGTCATATCCAGGGCTACCTGTGCAGTGGTGACTCGTGGTCAGAACTCACCCTCAAGTCACCACGATGCTCATCCGACAGCAGAAAGCCGGGGTTAGACCAGAGCCACGGACACCAATGCGCTTACTGTACTTAGAGTTCCCAAGTCTGGCGGTAGCTGTCAGGTAGCCAGGCCACTAGGGGGCGCTGCCTTGGTTCCCTCGCCCCCTAATACTTCGGAGACTCTGTTGGTCAAAACGAACTCTCACCCAGGCCTGACATCCATCCGTCTATCACTGGACGCCGGTCCTTCCGCCCAGAGGCTCAGGGTTCAGGTGTGTCTTCTGGGAACCCGGCCTTTTGCGACAGGTTCCCCGGCAGAGTGGCCCCGCCCGTGTCCGGCGGCTCTGGACTATCGCACCGCCCAGAGTGCCTCGCTGTGTCTTGGACCCTCGAGGACAAAGGCGGCTGTCACTGCGGGTCCCCGGGGGCCTGTGCACGTCGCTGGCACACAGGGGCCCTCTGACCCCTCTCAGAGGAGGAGCAGTCGTGCCCGTGTCTGCTGGGTTCACCCTGCGCCCAGGCGTTGTGCGGAGCCCCTTATTTGTGTCAGCACATTTAATCCTCTCAGAAACTTGAGGAGGGTAGGCTCTGTTATCTCCGTAGCATCCATGAGGAAACAGGTTTGTCCAGAGAGAGCAAGTGTCACCTAAGGTCCCACAGCTGGTGAGACAGCGCCCGAGTCCAGTCCATGGGGGCAATGGAGCCTGCAGCCAACCACTGGACAGCCGGCCTCCCAGTGGGACTGGAGAGACAGGACTGGGCCTCCGCCAGACATATGGGCCTCATCTGGGGAAAACACCGCCGTGGCTCAGACAACCCATCTTTTGAGAAAAAAAAAAAAAAAATCTGCACTTTACAAAATAATATAAAAAGCATATTTTTGAAATCCGCTCCCTACCCCTCTTGGATGAACAGAGTTTGCTGAAAATGATGCCTTCACCTGTGTCCTGGAGGGAGGCAGCTGAAATGGAAGCCGGCCGCATATTTTGAAATCATTTTCACCCTGGGAAAGCCCTAAAGCCCAAAGGGCTGAACCCTGTTAAAGCAATCAGCCCGAGTCCCCCGGCAGCGGCCACTTCCAGACTTCTCGCCCACTTTATGGGCCCCGCCGTCGCCAGAGCGCCGGCTGCCCTCCCAGTGTTCTGCACCCGGGACCTGTTTGAACGGTAGTTTGGCACAGGCTTCCCTTTTACGGTTCACGGAGGGAGGCTTCCAGGCTGCCTCTACTGTGTGTTCAATAAGCACAAGAAGGTGTCTGAGGCGTTCAGGCTGTCTGCTTCAAACACCCCCAGGCCCTCGGCAACGTTCCGAACAAACAACCCGATGAATTCCAGTTTACAAAGTGCGGTGATGCCGGAGTTGTAAAAACTCCAGGGGCTGCAATTTCTGGGTTCTAGATGCGCGTGGGCTGTGTAGTACCTGCACTCACTGTCTGCCCAATATCACTTGGCTTTCAAACTGCCGGCCTTCAGCCACCCTGGGTCACAGTAATCCCGGTGAGGCCGAGAGGCGGTAGGAACCGCTGGCAGGCCTTCTTGATGGCAGAGTGAACTGCGGCTCAGACCTCCCCCACCAAGGGCACAGGCGGTCTTCTTGGGAAAACCTGAATCAGAACCGCTAACTTCCACGTTCACCGCTCACTCATGATAGAAGCGAATCCTCTGCCAGTGTTGATCGTGAGTGAGGCATTGGTCCCGGGGCTTTGCCTGCATTTCTCATCTGTTTCTCAGAACCACCCTGTGAGGTACCATTGTTCTTCCCATTGGACAGATGGGCAACACTGAGGCTCATAGAAATTACATTCCTTGTCTAGGGTTGCGTGGTAAGTCATGGAGTGTGAATATGGACCCAGATCCGGGTGACCATTGGAACCCCAGCTTTCTTAACCCTTACACTGTGCTTCACCACCCCCTCCGCCCGCTGATTCCCCGTGGACTGACACAGCCCCCTCTTTACCAAGCCTTCGGAGGGCAAGATCCTCAGTTATCTGGGCTTATGTTTTATGTAAATTGCTTCTCCTGAAGGAGTGGCTGGAGGAAAGGTAGCTGAAGGGGGAAGTGATGTCCTTCTGGGCATGTTCCAGCCTTGAGAGCAGCGACCTGGGCACTGTTGACGTTTGGGCGAGATAATCCTTTCTTGTGGGGGTGTCCCATGCAGTGAAGGGTGCTCAGCAGCAGCCCTGGCCTCCACCCACTAGATGCCAGCAATCACCACCCCCAGCTGTGAAAATCAAAAATGTCTCCGGACACTGCCAAATGTCCACTGGGGGCAAAACCACCCTTGTTGAGAACCGCTATTCTAGAGGTTAATTATTGTATTCTTCCCCAACTCATCGATACGAAGATGGGTTTTCGTGTTATTTCATGGGACACAGCCTGGCTTTGGGGTCTGAGTCTTGAATTAGCACTATGTTTGAACCTCTCCTCTGAGTTCCCTAAGATATGGACCTAATTCCCTTGGTCCTTCCCTTCAAGGAGCTTGAGATCTAATTGTGGGTAGAAATGAGTAAAAAAACCCCAAAACCAGCAGGAGCAGCATATAAGAAGTAACAGTTCAGGATCTCCAGGAAGAGGGGCCTGGAGCCAGCCTGTCTGTAATGTGTCCTGTTCTCTCCAGGGCCAGGCATTGCATTTGTGGTGTACCCGGAAGCCTTAACCAGGCTGCCTCTCTCTCCGTTCTGGGCCATCATCTTTTTCCTGATGCTCCTCACTCTTGGACTTGACACTATGGTGAGCCCCTCCCCTTCCGTTCCTGCCCCGGGCTCCTTCTGAAGACTCCCTGCTCCTGGGTCCTGCACCCAGCTGCAGCAGGAGGGGGCTTAGCGGTACCCGCGTTTCCTCTCGAGCTGTGTAGAGATGGTGAGCTACCTGTCCAGGGCTCAGGATGACCTTGTACGTGTGGGTGACTTGTGTGGTGGAGCCGAGGAATGGTCCTCTCTTCCTTTATTCCTCATTCCAATTTCTGTGCAAGGTTTAGCCTGTGCATTTCCCGCTTTGGTGTCATTTTGCCAAAGCAAATTCTGTGGGGCTGGATAGGGAGAATAAGAAGTCACTCTTAGGGAAATTGCTGTGGGGCGGAGGCTACTACCAGTCATGCTGACAGGCGCTCAGAGTCTAGGAGTTGGTGCAAAGAGGGCTTTTCCTCAAGTAGAAGATCGAATGCAGGTGAGCTGGAGGAGAGGCACTTACATCTCATGAATACAGAGTGAAGCTGCAAATGTTCTGATGGGCGAGGAGGAGTGCAGGCTGGGGCGGGGGGCACAGCTTCTAAAGCTCATACCCTGCTTGCATTCCCCTGGCTGGCCTGTGGGCAGGACCCCACCGAGGCCCTGTAGACCCATCAGGGGAATGCAGTCCTAAAAACCAGCCCCAATACAGATACCATGTTCCCCGGTGGGAAGCACAGATGGCCTTCCCGAGCCTTCTGGGTGGTGTGGGCTCAGACACCCTTGTCCTTGCACCCTTCCAGTTTGCCACCATCGAGACCATAGTGACCTCCATCTCGGACGAGTTCCCCAAGTACCTGCGCACACACAAGCCAGTCTTTACTCTGGGCTGCTGCATTTGTTTCTTCATCATGGGCTTTCCAATGATCACTCAGGTAGGTCGGGGTGGGGCCGACGGGGACCTGAGGGCTGGCAGTCCTTCCACCCCTCGCGCTCAGACCTCAGAACCACAGCCACGTCACTGCCAGGGCTGTGTCCATGGCCCCAGGCCACGAGGGATTCTGCCCACAGAGGGAAATACGTCTCCTTGGCTGCCCACGGTACTTCTCACGTCTTCATAATTGAGATGTAGTCTTCTGGAGCCAACGAGGCAGGTGTGTCCTACTTTAAGAAAACCCGAAAAGCCAAATTTACCGACCAGAGAAATTTCCGGTTGACTCTTCATCATACACAAGAGTCCACAGCCACTCGACGTCCTTCCAGTCCTGAGTGTTAGCTCACTCAGTAGACGTATTGCTTTTGCTCTCTGTGTGACCTTGAGCGAGTCACCACTTTGGGCCTTGGTTTCTTCGTCTGTAGAAGGATGGCTTGGAACGAGATGGTCTTTCAGCCTCCTCTGCTGTAGAGAGGCTCACACAGCGAGGTGAGGTGCAGAGGGACGCGTGAGGGATGCCCGGAGACACTAAAGGTTATGTGAAAGTCAATCGAATGCAGATGTGTGGGTGGTAATGATCATCTAGTGCTTAAAGCAGAAACAAAGTGACCTGCTGCTCTCACGTACACATCTTCAGAGGCCGATCTTGGCCTTTTTAGAACAAGATGCTAGATCGTTTTCTGTGCTTGCTCAGTTGATTGACTCCGAGTCTCTTGAGGGTCGGCTTTGCTAACATGGCAAGGCCTCCAGCCAGCATGCGGGGTCAGCTCTAGGGAGGGGAGGGCCTTGGACTCCTCCTCGCACCCGACTCTCCTCTCCTGTCAGCAGTGGGACAGAGCCTGGAGCAGGCCACTGACCGTGCTGTGTTTCTCTCCCCGACCAGGGCGGAATTTACATGTTCCAGCTTGTGGACACGTACGCTGCCTCCTACGCCCTCGTCATCATCGCCATTTTTGAGCTCGTGGGGATCTCCTACGTGTACGGTAAGGGGCAGCCGTGCCCTGGCTGTGGTGAACTCGGTGTCCATAGCGGGTTTTCCATATTGAATCAGACAATGAAAGGGCTTAATTGCCTCTACTTAGGACATGCAAGAGAGCTCACCTTTATCCCAAGTTTGCCTCGGGACCACTGTGATGCAGGCTTAAGAGGGAAATAGCTGTGACTTCTGTTCCTTGCCCAGAGGGTTAGTGTCCAGAGGCCACTCACTGAAGGAGTTGATAACACGGAATGAAATACACCAGCTACCATCCAAGGATGGTCAGGTCTGCTGCGCAAAGCATACACTTGCCTGTGGACACAGGGAAGGAACCCACATCCTCTTTGCATCATGACTGACCTCCCCAGAAGGGCCCTTGGAGCTCAGGTGGCCCAGTCCCCCCAGTGAAGCAGCAGAGGCTCTGAGAGAGCAGTGGTGTCCCTAAGGTCACACAGTGAGTTAGGGGCGGAACAGTGTCCAGCTCTTGGATCCTAAAGCTGGTCAGATGCTCTTTCCACTGTGCAGCCCCTGTGGGGGCCCATCCGGGTCACCGTCAAGGAGAGCAGAAAGCTCACTGTGAGAACTTGAGAGGTGAGAAAGGCTGCCTTCGGCGTGTCTCTCGCTGCGCTCAGCACAGGCGTGAGGCTCGGTGACATCTGGGTCTGAGCTTGGCATGGAGTCGAAGTAAATGCCAGGACCTGAGGACCACTAATGGCCTCAAGATCTATTATTTTGTCGGTGGTGGCGGCATTGGACTTTCTACCATAACATAACGGGCTGAGACGAACTGTTCTGTTCCCTGAAGGGATACCACATCTCTGCTTTCTACCCCAGCAAGGGATTGTCTTCTCATATCACATCACCCTCCCCCGTCACGTGGCAGAGAGCCGGCACTGAGGACACATCCGGGAAGGAGAAGTCTGGGCTGGGAGCTGGGGCGCAGGTCAGGTGCAGGCAGCTAGTACAGGTGGGGCCCCGCGAGCTGGTGCAAAGGTGAGAGACAGCAAGTGACAGCTGGGGCCCAGAGCCTGAGCTCCCCACTCCTCGTGGGGCTCAGGACCCAGAAACCCATGGGGACTGGGCGAGCGCAGCAACAGGAGGAGCGAGGGGCCGAGGTCTCCGGGAAGAAGGCCTGAGCACAGGCAGGGGCTCATTCTCAAGGGGAGACGGCAGAGGTGTCCAGTTCCCACGTAAATGGCTCAGAAAGAAGGACAGAGAGAACAGAGCCGAGGCTGCTGGTCCCCTTGTCAGAACTGCTGACTGTGAAGGAGCATCCCCGTTGTTCAGGTCCCTTCAGCTTAGCGAGCCCCCGGGTCTGAGACAGCTATGTGTCGGGTGAGCCCAGGAAACAGTGCAAGAAATTGTGCAATTTGAAGACATTTCTCCACGGCTTTTCCTTTCAGGGAGTGGTTTAGAAACCTTCCTAAACCAAGAGTGCGTGGGGACGGTGGTTGTGTGTGGCCTTGAGATACATGTCCCCTCTGCATGTTACTTCAGCTGAGTGGATCGGTGACCAAGAAGACAGCAGTCCTCCGAGTCCCGGCAGCATGGGTCCCTGGAATTTACACGGGTTTTCACCTGGTGTTATTGCCCTGCACAGAGCAAAGACAAGCTGACTTGTGAGAGGGTGTCTTTGGGAGGGTGGGGGACCAAAAATAAGCCATGTACAGTGACTCTCACTCTGAATCCCAAGGCTTTCGTCACACACTGTGCTTATTGACCACAGTCTTACTTGGTTTTGCGAGGACTGTGCCAAGTGCATGAGGCCACGCAGGGGAGTATGCCGGGCCGTGGCGGTGCCGAGGCACTGGCGGAGTTTTCACCTGTCACGGTGGGATGACATTTTTGAGCCTCACTGTGGAAAGTATTTAAATCTCTTTAGATGTCCAATTTTTCCTCATCTTCCTGGCAGTGGGTCACTTACCTGATAGTTTCCCGCATAACAGGGTTCACGTGGGCACCGGGCCGGGGCCAGCCCTAGCCAGTGGCACTGAGTGAGGGGCGCGCGTGCCGCCCCACCTCACCTGCCACCGCACCTCATGCTCCGTCTCCACTTGTCTGTAGGCTTGCAAAGATTCTGTGAAGATATAGAGATGATGATCGGATTTCAGCCCAACGTTTTCTGGAAAGTCTGCTGGGCGTTTGTGACTCCGACCATTTTAACCGTAAGGACTGCATGCTGAGCTGTGCAGAGGGCACCTCGCTCCTGCATGCGCCGCCTCGTGTGTAGACGAGGGCTGTGCTCCCTGCGCGCCTGGGAAGCTGGTGGGAGGGGTATTATTCTTGCCTTGCAGATGTGGAAAAGGGGAGAAGCAGCTTGCTTTAAGGTGCTTAGCCAGTGGGGTGCGGAGCTGGGCCTCATGCACGGTCTGGGCACATTCCCCACGATAGCAGCCTGTCCCGTGCACTGATGGGAGAGAATGCCATTTCCCACTGCTAACCATGGTCCGGCGCTGTTCAGAGTGCTTTGTATGTATCACCTCAACTGTCCCCCACGGCAGTTCTGTGGGATTGGCATTATAACCCTCTCCATTTTACAGACGAGGAAACTGACGCCCAGAGGTTATGTGACTTGCTTAGCATTGCACACCTCAGAATCAGCAACGGCCTTGGGTCGAACCCAAGCAGTCTGGCTGCAAAACTCTTGCCTCTATCCACTACTCCATACAGACGCTCTACAACTAATATAGCATAAATTAGACTTTTATTGTCCCCTTACATTGCACTGAGAACTATTTTGTCATCCTCAAGTATGGTGATGACATTTTGAGATCATCTGACATTCATCTTCTTAAAGATCAGAGCCCTCCGTGTATCAGTAAATCTGCATATGGACTTACACACAGGCCCTGTCACCTCCTTTATGGTGCCATAGTTGCAGGCTTTCCCTCCATCTACTCTCCAAGCACAGTACTTGACGAAGACCTAGCATTTCCTGCTACTCCTCCCTGGCTTACGGTGGGTGGGTGTCATCGCCACAAGCCAGCTGCAGTTCCTCCTTTCCCCAGCAGGTGGCAGTAGAAACCACATTAAGCCCCTTATACACAGTACCAGCTTCTCTAAAGGAAAACAAGCCAGGAAGGAAGTAAAATGGTAAAGAAAATATGTTTTCCTTTTTATCTGTCACAGAGTGAGTTTTAACCAAAGCTCTGTGGCCTTGGACAAGCACCTTAGCCTCCCCAAGCCTCAGCACCCGCAGCTCCCACAAAGGGGAAGAACCACCCACGGAGCAGAGTGGTCGGAAGCTAAAATACCTAAACTTCTGTCTAAAGGACAGGACAGAAGTTTACACAGAAAAACCATTCAGCATTTATCTCTCTCTGCACCGACGCCAGCACCATTCGGGGCCACATCTGCACTCATGCTCGCAGCGGTTCTCAACCTTCCTAACGCCGCGACCCTTCAACACAGTTCCTCATGTGGTGGCGACCCCCAACCGTAAAATTATTTTCGTTGCTACTGTTATGTCTTAGGCGACCCCTGTGAAAGGGTCGTTTGACCCCCAAAGGGGTCGCGACCCACAGGTTGAGAACCGCTGCTTGGAGGCTGCCATCTCTCTGGAAAGTGCCACCAGGTCTGGGGCACAAGAGTTGAAGTGAGAGAGAATTTCCAGCCTTGAATTCAAGACCGAAATGTGTATGAAGAACTCGGACTTATGCAGTTGGTGGGAAGACAAAGCAACACTCGCCTGCCTCTGGCATTCCTGCCTCTTGAGCACCCCCCGCCCCCCAAGTCACTACTGCACATGACTTATTCTTGGGAGAAATCAAAGTTAGAATCTGTTCGAGGGTCTCCGTACCTTGCCCTCCAGTCAGAGCATCTGATCATATTCTGCAGAAGCATCATGTGATAAGAAGCAGTGAGAGGCAGGAGCGTCCAGAACACTTCTCTGAAGCTTCCGGCCACTCTGCTCCGTGGGTGGTCTCCCCCTGTGGAGCTGCGGTGCTGAGGCTCGGGGAGGCCAAGGTGCTCGTCCAAGGCCACAGAGCTCGCAGCAGCAGAGCTAAGAACCGAATTCAAGGCCATCTAATCAATTCCTAAAAACTCAGTCTTTATAAATGTTTAATCCCAGTTTGGGATTAAGACGATCTTCTTTGTGAGCAGAATGTCAGGGAAAAAGAATTCTAGGGACTTGCTGTGTTTTTTGAGAAAGTCCCTCAGCTATCCTGTACTTTACCTGATTTCCAATATAAAACTGAGGAGAGGTCCCAGAAAATATCCGGAACCAGATTCTCCTTCCCCTTCCCTGTGGAAGCCACAGACACGCAGAGCGGTCCATTCCACCGCCACCATCCACCGTGAGTCCCTCTCCTGGCCTTCGCGGCTGCCATCAGCCAAGGTCAGGGCAGGCCTGACTCATTGGCTCAATTATCATCGCTCATGCCCAGCTCATCCGAGGGTTTTATGGAAGCTGACTTGGCCGAGGGAAATTTATTGCACAGATAAGTTTGATGTGATATTTGTCCAACTGGAAATGGGTATCGCAGGACCAAGCCTCACACATCATTTTGTGCCATTTGCCCTTCTATAAAACGGATATTTGTAGTATGCTGGAACGAGCTGAGATTATGGGTTTAAATGACTTCAAAACCCCTGAAATAAAATTGATCATTGTTATAGGTGCCTTCGTGGATTTATAGGGCTATAAATATTTTCCGTGCAATTATTGTATACATAGTCAGATCACGTCACTGAATTATGCACACACACAAGCAGATGTATTGCTATTTATATAGCAAATGAAATGGAGCAACTTACATAAATACACTAGGCCATACTTCCAATAGACGGGTTAATAAAGCTTATAACTCTAGGGGCAAATGTTTAGAAAGGGGCCTAGAGTAAGGCATCTCTCTCCATAAGAGCAGTTTTTTCAACAGTTGTTTTCAGGCTCATGTTGCTTCAAATTGATATATCGAATTATTATTGCGTTGAAATACTCACTTGCCCCAGCAGCTGGGCTTTGCGGCAATAATATAGCTGTCTCACGTTTGTACAGTGCTTCGTGCTTTCCCCAAACACCTCCATACATGATCTTTCCTGACAGAATGCGCTCCGGTCATTTTGGGGCAGTTATTTTACTGCTTAAGATGGAAGGAGAAAGGTGGGGAGGAAGAACTTACCAGGTAAATCATCCCAGGCTGATGCTGCCATCGACAAGATGAGTCCGGGGAAGAACACACTTTCCTCAGGGCAGTGCCCCCAAAGCTTGGCAGGAGCAGTTGGAACCCCCGTTCTGCCTTTTGGGTGCCTCCTTTTCCAGGTCATGTCTTCCCTCGTTCTTTTCAGCTGCACTAACGCCGTCTTCAGAAGGTCCCACTGCTGTTGCCAGCCACAGTGCGCAGTGATGGGAGACCATGGGCAGAAAATAAACCACGCCTGCTCTTGAAATGAACGGGGAGCTCTGGAGTAAAGGCCAGACTCTCGTTCCCAGGAAACTCCCGCGCCGTGTGCAGGGCGTGAACTATATCCATCTGATAGCAGAGGCACGAAGGCCCCTCAGTTACTTAGTAGTGGAGCCGAGATTAGCCTCTGGCTCTCGGCCCACCATTGGGTGATGAGGCCCCTTCACCTCGAGTCAGCGGGAAGGGGGCTGCGCATCCATTCTCTCTGTCCCACAGCTCATCATAGCACCCAGCCGCCGGCTCAGTCACTGCATGGGGACCACGCGGGGTCTCACTCAGCCAGCTTTACAGTCAGCTCCTCAATGCAGGCCATTCCCCATTTAAGGAGAAAGAACAGATTCCGTTCACTCTTTAAAAGTTAAAATACAGCCCTGGCCGGCGTGGCTCAGTGGGTTGTAGCCTCATCCTATACACCGAAGCGTGGTGGGTCTGATTGCAGGTCAGGGCACATACCCAGGTTGCAGGTTCAATCCCTGGTCAGGGTGTGGGTGGGAGGCAACCTATCGATGTCTCTTTCTCCTTCCCTCTCTTCCTTCCTCTCTCTAAAAATAAACTTTAAGAATTATGTTAAAAGAAATTAAAATACATAAATGTAATGGATTGATTTCTTGTAACAGAAGCTGATGGTCCCCACCCGCCCCCAGCAGCCACCCTAGTGTGTGCGCTCTTGGCTGCCTCCTCAGCCTGGCTGTGTGTTCACATCTGCAGCGGCATGCTCGGTGCCCACGGGTACCCCACGCATGGGCAGCAGCTAAGTGTGCGTGCCGGCGTCCCCGCTTAGAAATTCAGTTTCTTAATTTGGATTACTAATACTTCCCTTTCAGGGTCATTTTTGGCATAAATGAGCTCGTAGATATATAAGCATCCGACTCCCAGCAGGGGTTCAGGACGCGGCTGTGGGATGACCAGACACCTCACCCTCTGACACGTGTTTCTCTTTTCTTCCCAGTTCATCCTCTGCTTCAGCTTTTACCAGTGGGAGCCCATGACCTACGGTTCCTATCGCTACCCTAACTGGTCCATGGTGCTCGGATGGCTGATGCTCGCCTGTTCCGTTATCTGGATCCCGGTTATGTTTGTGATAAAAATGCACCTGGCTCCTGGCAGGTTTATCGAGGTGAGTGTCTGCGGCTTTCCCCTGCCATCCCCTCCCAAGGGAGGAGCTCCGAGAGCCCCGAGCATTAAAAACAAGACGTTTGGCAAACTTATTCCAGAGGGAGGCTGGTGATTAAGTGATTCCAGTTGCCAGTATTTATATTAAGCCCGTTTTATTATGTATTATTCCTCTGATGGGGGCCCGAGCCGATCCGCAGACTGAGCTGTCTCGCTGTTGCTCAGGGTGATGACGGTTCTGGGGAGTGAATGAGCCACGTGCCTCCTCTTTCTGGGGGTTTTCTCCTCCACTCCCCTCTCCTGCGGTTTAAAGCCTAGTGTTTGTTTTTAAAAAATCCTCACCCAAGGATATATTTTTTTTCATTGATTTTTAGAGAGTGGAGGGGGGGGGGGAGAGAGAGAAAGAAACATTGATGTGAGAGATACACATCAATCGGTTGCCTCCCACCCGTGCCTGACCAGGGCCAGGGGTCAAACCTGAAACTCAGGTACATGCCCTTGACCAGGAATCAAACCCACAACCCTTCGGTGCTCAGGCCAACACTCTGACTGCTGAGCCACACCTGCCAGGACCCACTCATTAGATTCCCCCGTCCCAGTGTTCCTCTCTGTCCAAGGCTCCTCCCTCTAAACATCTATTACCATTAAATTAAGACTTGCTACCCTTCTGTTGCACCTGGGTTAGGGATGGCCGAGGGGTCCGGGCTGATTAAAATGTCACCATCCTGTAGACTGTAATGAAAGGTCCGGAGCATGGCTGGTGGAGATGAGACTTGTCTTTCTTTGTCAGTTAATCCCGTGCTGGGCCTATTTCTCAGTTATAATGCAAACAAACAAACAAACAAACAAAAAAACCGCCACACGCTCACTCAGAGTGGACAGGAAGGGAGGGGACTGACTGCCCCTTGTTGAGCCACCTGTCAAGTGTGAGCAGGCTTGTGTTATTTATGACAAGTCACTTGCTCAGACTGCTAGGAGTAGATCAGCACTGCCCCCACCCTGAAGATCCAGAGGTCTGGCATTTGGGACCAGACTGGTGCTCCTCAGGGTCCGGCACGGGACCAGCAGCATCAGCACCACCTGGGAGCTCACTGGAAATGCAGACAAGCAGACTCCAGCTCGGCCCCACAAACCAGAGTCTTGGGGAAGTGGGGCCCCACGTCTGCAGTTTAACGAGCTCCCCAGGCGACTCTAAGGCACACTCAGGTTCCAGGGGCACTGGGTCAGACCACGTGCAGAAACACCTGCTGACAGAGGGCAGTGCCCAGCAGCGGCGGGGGCTGTGCCGCGGTCAGCCAGACTGAGGAGAGAAAGGGAGGTCTCTGGAATGTCCTCTCCTCTCGGAGGGGAGAAGCGAGATGGGAATACAGCCCGTGTGCATGTGAACCAGGTGTCCACGTGCCGGGCAGGTGGCTGTTGTTTTCACTGGAGTAGATGGAGACAGAGGGGGCAAAGGGAGACGTAGGGGTCTTCCCACTGAGGCAGCATTCCGGTTTTCTCAGGAAATTCTGTCCGCTGTCCCCTTGTGGTACGTTGCTGTGGTCTCCTTGACCCCCGGGGGGCTTGTGTTCCAGATGAACCTCCCTCCCAACTGACCCAGAAATCCCGTTCCCTCTGAACAAAAGCTGCTTTAGCCTCTGCTGCTTCTGTGCTCGGTGGAAATTCTCTAAAATGATGAGTCGGCTCTATAGATTTATTATGGTTGATTTGGGACACCGAGCTCGCAAACCGATGATTACGGGGAGATTAAACTAACAGCTATAAGAGGCAGTTTCAGTTTAATAGTTAATAAACATATAATTGTTCCCCCTTATGCAGCGAGAAATATGTTTTCTTTCCTCTTTCTAAACTGTGTTTCAGTCAAATGATGTTTTCCGTCAGAGGTTCGGTTCCAGGATAAGAGACCTCCCCATTATTTTTAGCTTGCCTGCAAGAAGCCAGCACTGCTAAGCCAAGTCAGAAGCATCTATTTTTGTCAACAGATAATTAAAATCTTTGCTCACTCTTGGCAATGTAGCTTTGGGGTTGGGATATATATATATATTTTTCTTTCTGGCCATTTATATACTTTTGGGAAATATGCTAAACAAAATCTAATTATTTTGATGTAGCAACCCACTGTTGAAACTACAGAACAAAAGTAATAGAGCAGACCTGTCCTTCACAAATTGTGTTTGGCAACAGCGAGTCGTGTGTTCGGCTTCTCTTCATTTGGAGGGAAAAAATGTGTAATTAAAATCTGGGTCCTTTATCCTCTATTAATCTTGTGCAAGGCAAACCCCAAGCTATTGTAATATTGCTTGCAGGGGGATGTAAATAATTTCAAGTGAGCCAAACCGAATCTCTTTAACACGTCTGTGGCCCGGTTAATTAACGGCCGATCTTCCAACCGCTTCTCGCGGCTGGGGACGCCTTGGCTCAAGGGGGTGCCCTGGCAGAGGTGGTGCACACAGTTTGGGGGTGAGGGGTGGTGGCTTGGGAAAGATGGTGTGACCCTGTGTCTTTGGCTTCTCTGCAGAGGCTCAAGTTGGTGTGCTCGCCGCAGCCGGACTGGGGCCCCTTCTTAGCGAAGCACCGTGGGGAGCGGTACAAGAACATGATCGACCCCTTGGGGACCTCCTCCCTGGGACTCAAACTGCCAGTGAAGGATTTGGAACTGGGCACCCAGTGCTAGTCTGATGGCGTGGGATGGCCCAGACTTGATCCTGTGCGTCCCTGTCTGCCTCCCCCTACTGTTTTCCCCAACTCCCTTCCCATTTTGCGGCTTCTTTCTCCCCGCTTCTTGGTTCATGTCTGTGCATGAGAGGTTACATAGGGCAGAGTGTCGCATGCTGTAGTGGAGAGCTGGACAGACCACCTGAAGCGCTGCTCGCCTGTGTCCACGGTGTCCGTTTGCTGTAGGGTTGGTCCCCTGAACGCGCTTTTCCCCGCAGGCGCGGGTCATCGGGGCGAGCACTTTCCAGTGACGTCACACGTAGGGATGTGATTTGGTCGACAGAAAGGTATCCACCGTGTGTTGCCGCTGCTGGTGCCCGTGAGGCACATACCGATGGCAGACGTAAGGCCTGTGGACTTGGACCCATTGGTGTCGTCGAGCCGAGCTGAGCAGTGTGGTGCTTTCATGCAGACACAGAGAGACCAGGACAGGGACCCTTGGAGGGTCGGCAGTGGGCAGGACGTGTGTTAGAGCAAGACACGGCCAGTGGAGCTGGACACCAGCTCGGTGGATAAGTTCATATTTTGGTCCACAGCTGGGAGTGTGTCCTTCCTGTGGGCCGACTATCTCAAGTGCACCAAGCACCCAGATGCTTGACTCTGCTCACGGTCTCAGTGAAGAGTTGTCTCTCTTCCCTCAGTGGCCTGTTTTTTTTTAAATGACCATATTTGTGAGTTCTTTTGATCATTTCCTCCACCCCTCCACAAGAAGCCATCACATAATTTGTGCCTAATTTTGTACGTCCCGACAGAGCTCCATTCTCGTTTCTCCATGACACTGGCACCATGGTAAATGTGATGATGTTGTGTTTCTTCTTTTCTAAGTGTCTTTCTGTGAGCTGTGGACACCTTACCTTTCAACCTCTGGGAAAATGAGACGTACCCTATATATTATATATATAAGACACAAACTCTTAAAAGACAGATAACTTCTGAATTTTTACTCTTAACTTTTTCATTCACAGCCAATGCCAGTTGTGGTCATAGAGAAACCAAGGAAATGGAGCGTTTAATAGGAAATAACCACAGCAGGCACTGTGCTGGCAGTACACTGTAGGTCACTGTATTTACAGAAATTTCTGATAACTGCAGCTTAGGTAAGTAGTGAGTGAGCCAATTAAGACTATAGCTTTTAAGACTACATTTAGCTAATTCAATTTTAAGAGTTCCCAATTCACAGTACTCATAACTGCGTCCTAATGAGAGTGAGTCACGTGTCTGCAGAGACTGGCGAAGCCGTCACCTTTATCATAGTCTGTACCCTGACCGTGCACAGATGAAACCTTCCAGATGTTATGTGTGTTCATGTAGTGTGTACGTAGAGGTGTGTTTTCTGTCCTTACAAATATCTTAGGCATCACTGTAGAGAGCTGAGTTTAGAGCAGGATTGTCCAGGTTTCTGTTTTCTTACGGTGAGACTATCTAAACCGCAAATTGTTTTCTTTCGGGAAGGCCATTTCCATCATTTTCTTATATCTTCATATTACAGGGTCTCAGGCAACGTTTTCAGTTCAAATCTTGTATATTGACGTGACATTTCCATCCTGTTCAATCGCAGTGGGACCCAGCAACAGACCTTAATGTAACATTTGCTAAAAAATGACTTCATTTGTTGTTTTAAAAAGTCTCAACTCATTTTACCGAGCTCTTCCCTTTTCTAGGGCAAATATCATTGCCACTTGACAGCGCCGATGTGAGCTTCCGGTTTTCAAGAGCAGCCTGGGGAAACTTCTAGAAAAGGAAGCAGAGATGGGTTTTGAACTTGAGGGTTTCATCTCTTTTGTCTGCAATGCATGTTCGTTCTCCCCCCTCCTCGATCTCTTTTTCTGTCTAGCTCCCAGAGCTGAACTGGCTAGCATCTATCACAGAGACGAAGCGCTGGCTTCCCCCAGTCTCAGCTTCAGGAAGCTGAGCTGTGGCCTTGCCTGTCCCCGTGTTTCCCATGATGACCTCTCTGCCATATTGATGAGAAGCCCCCGTTAGTGGAGTAGATTTCACAGAGCGGTACCCCAAATTAGCCCCTGCCTCTGCGGGCTTTCCAATGTGGAGATTGATGAAAAGAGCTGAAGTGAATTCACATTCTCTTGTGGGACCTATATGTTTGTGTCAGGAGGAATGGTTTTTGGATTTTCTCTCTCACTTCTTGGCTAAAACTTGAGTCTGATGCTGGATGCCGACTCCGTTTCGGCTAATTATTGCTGTTGTGATGACAAGAAGGGGGGGGGCACCCCATGGATGCTGCCAGATTTGTTTTGCACGAACTGAAAGTGAACTCTCTTGCGAGCATGTGCTCTGAGCTGGGGGCAGCTGCAGGGGTGTTCATTGTGATTTGTCCAGTTAAGACCCCGTAGCCTGTCCCTGAGCAGCTGGAAGTTTTGTCCTTGTCGCTACCATGTCCACATCTTTTTTAAAACTTTTTTTTATTAATTAATTTATTTTTGTTACAGATGTTTCTCCTTTTCCCCCCCATTGACACCCTCCTCCCGATCCCTTCACCCCACCCCCCCCAGCATTGTTGTCTGTGTCCAATGGTTATGCTTAGATGCATATAAGTTCTTTGGTTTATCTCTGTCCAAGTTTTACATACAATTTCCTTAAAGGTGAAAGGTTCTGAATTTATCTAGAAATGGTTACCTTGTAAATTTAGTTTTGCCCATTTCTATAGTTGTGTTCAACTTGGAGGCTCTCTCTGCCGGAGCTGTGTTCCGTGGCTGAGCTGTTGCCGGCCACGGCGCATTGACGCTCCCGAGGACTTGGCCGGGTGCTCGGAGCGCTGAGATGCACGTGGCCAGGCGGATGCTTCCATGCTGTGTGAAAGTGCCCAGTTGGAAGAAAAAAGAAATCTGAGTGAATAAAAAGAAAATGAACAGCATCGCCATAAACTGCCGCTCAAGAGTTCCCCTGAAAACGGAGGAAAAAACCAAGGTGCCGAGGAAAGACTTTATTGGTTCACCGTGCAGAATGTGGGGTGATTTCCACTTGTGAGATATTTCCTAACACCAACAGAAATGCCAGAAGCCCATTCTGAGTTAAAAAAAAAAAAGCCATATGTTAAAAACAGCAACCCTGTAATATCCTTAAAGGAGAAAAAAATGTATATTTCTTAACTATTGGTGTTGTGGCTTCTTATGCAAATACTTGTCTAGCATATTAGTAACTTAATCTTTAGGACTATGTGTTTATCGTGTACTAATGTGTCCAATCTAGTCTTTTTTCCTTTCTATTTATTTATTGCATGAAATCTGTGGTCAATGCAAATCAATGACCTCAACGCCTTTGAAATTTCCAATGTGTTCTTAATATGTAAGAAATGTAATCAACTTGTATTTCAGTGAGCGGCACTTTAAAAAGACATTCAACGCAATGAGCGTTAAATGGATGTAAGACTTGCGTTGTCTTTATGCTGATGTTGCATTGGCATCTGAGTTTTCTTTCAAGTTCTGTTCTGTTTGCTACATGTGCCTCAGGGCTTCCTGACACCTTCACCTGGCGGCAGGGTTTCCCCATGCCTAAAATTAAGAATTTTCTTTCCTGTTTTCTCCCTTGGCTATCACTGTCCTTTCCCCAGAGACTTGCACAATGGCTGTTGCTGAACGTATGCATGATGGCAAGATCATGCCGCTGCTGTCACACCTGGGTTTGGGTTGGTGACGCCCTTCTTCAAGGCAGAGGATTCGAATGTGGGCATGCTGTGTGGCAGGCTGTCCTGCAGGGAAAATAGTTCAAGGTCAATGAATGAGCATTTCTTCTGTTTCGCACTGGGCGTCATACAGAAAACCTCCAGGCTGGGAGCAAAATTTTGGGTGATTTAATCCGGGTACTCATTTCTCCCCAAAGGGGCCCTAGGATTTGTAAAAGTGAAGCTTCCTATCTTTCCCAGATTTTGCTTCAATTGTACAGAAAGACCGAGTAGTTTTGAATCGTGGTCTCTGCTCGGTCATCTCTGAGCAGCCTGCAGCCAAAGAGAAAGTGTTTTCAGACTGGGCATTGATCACCTCTGAAAAGCAAGCAGTGGTGTGGTTTGATTTGCCTGCCGGATTAAATACATCTTCAGGTAACCATTTGCCTTATAGGTGTATTTTATTGTTAGGATGATACTTACTAATTGACTAAGAATTGTTTCGTCTCTCATTTTTTTGGTCTTGTTTTGCACTTTATGATGGCCCTATCACGGAATAAGTTTATTCTTAAACTGCGTACTTGGCTAATGTCCTAAATGTAGGCATCTTATGTGCTACTGTTGCCTATGAATAAAGATACGTTCCCTAATCAGGTCCTTATATTTTTTCATTAACTGTACATGAAGAAAATATATTATGTTACAAATGATGCATCGTATATATATCTTATAGAGTACATATTAGATACTGTGTATTATTCATTTAAGAAGTCGTTACTCTTGAGGCCCTACCTCAAAGTTTGTATTTATGTATACAAATGCAATTTATTGTATTATATATTTGCTTATTATATACCTATATAAATTAGAATTTATCCTAATAATGTATGAGTTCACAAAACCCTAAATAAATGTCAGTGTTTAAAACATGATGACCACAGTATTGTATCTATTACAAACCTATCACCCACATTCTTCTTTCTTAACAAGTGGCCTCAGGTACCTCCAGGATTGATCTATTTTATTGGGAGAAAATGGAACAGAAATGGAAAACTGCCCTCCTTGGTAAATGAAATTTGCACTGGTGAAGAAACAAATATTAATTAAATTGTTATATTGTTAACCATCAGAATAAACTATTGTTTGCTGAATTATTAATTACCCTTTCTAGGGAAGGGCAGAGAGGGAGGGAGAGAATGCGAGTGACTCTGAATAGAGGGACTGGGCAACTTACAGCCTTGGCTGTATCTTAATGATCGCATTGTCAGCCTTCCATTCCACTTGACTTCAGCAAACATGGATGTAGTTGCTGCACTGAGTAAGACCCCAGGCAAAACTGAATAAAAAATAAAACAGTCCCAGATCTCAAGGAACTCAGACACTAGTAGTAAGACTACTCATATTAAACAAACGTACAAATCAGTCAGTGCCATCTCTCCCCTTTTAAGTGGGTGGAGCCCCCAGGTTTCCTGCCCAGAGGTGGGCCCTGAGCTCCTGTGTGCTGTGTAGAGACTGGCGGCTGGGCGTCCCTGTCTCATCACGTCAACCCCAAGGCTTGCCTCTGCTCTCTTCAAACGAACATGGCACACTCCCACGTCTCGCTTCCGTGTGGGCAGGCTGAGCGGGGCCGCCTTTAGTGAGAAAAGGAATGCCCTCCCAAACCGATGTTGAAAACCACATGCCAAGAGCATACGTGTCCATCCTGTGGAAGTGGGACTTCCACACACGCTCAGGCTTGTCCGTTACACTGCGCTTCAGCATCCAGCAAGCGCCGCGTCAGGCCACACGCGGAACGAGGCAGAAGAGCGCTGCGTGGGACCGGAGTTCAGAGCGGGCTCATCACCCTGGATTTCCTTCCTGAGGTCCCTTTGCTCAGCTGTATTTTCTGTTAACTTTTGACTTTGAAAGTTCTCAAGCATGCATACAGGTGGAGAGTTTAGACTAAATGAACTCCTGCATCCATATTACTCGGTTTCAACAAGTATCAACTCGTGTCCAAGTCTATCTCATTTATCCCTCTCTCCAGGCTGAACTGAGACTTCGTACAAAGCGATCCCCCGATAAGTCTAGTGCCCCCTGGCACCATATATTCATCTCAATATTATTGACTGTATTCCCTATTGTGCTGTGTTTTTTATTCCCCTTTTAAATAGTCCTTCCCTAATCGGGGATGATGACATAGCGTGGAATGCTTTGAGCTCACACATCGATGCAGGACCAACCTACTCTGGGCAGTGAGAGAGGGGTACGGGGGTCTGTCTGGAAGGAGCCAGTGTGTTTGCTCTGATAACTCTCCTGGCGCCTGCTGTCCAATCTTTCATCCTGTTTTCATTTGTTTGGCAACTATTCCCCCCTCCCCGGACTTGGCAGCTATGTTCTTACTGAGCTCACTCCTGCTGCCTTTGATTCTTCTCTGCTTTTGTTCATGCTTCCTCCTCCTCCTTCCCAGATGTCCCTCCTGGAGCCTGGGATTCAGAATCTCACCGTTGCACAGAAGTCCAAGGTCATTTATTCCAGCATCTCTGACACGCAGATTCCGCCACGGCAGTCTGCTTTGTGGGGACTGGATTTACAGAGATGCGTGTGAGATGAGCAACCGCAGTCTAAAAGACTCACCCCGGGGGACCTTTGCGACAGAGAACTCCTCCGGTGCCGTCAGCGTAGCTCAACTTGACAAAAATTGGGTTCACGTCTCTGATTTGCAATTCTCCTCTGTAAAACAGAGACCAGATGTGGCGTGAGTCACCCTTTCTTGCCTTTTTGTGCAATCGGTAATTTTACGAGACTTTTGATATTGCAAGTCATTTAACCCAGTCCTATTCCATTTTCCAGGAAACTTTTTCAGACACTTGTAGGAGGACGAGGAAACGAATGACTGGAATATACTGCAGACCCACATTCATCGATCCATTCACTTATTTATTCTTATGCTTACTCAGTGTCTCAGTTACTTATATGTTTCCAGTACCTAACAGTTTGTGACACATGGTAGATACTCAATAAATGCATTTTTAAATTGAATGAGCAAATATTGAGTATTGGCTCTGTACAGCGAACAGAGCCGAGTGTTATAATGTGCAAGAAAAACGTGAGTAAGGTCAGGTCTCTCCCTCCAGAGTGAGTGGGCTTTCAAGACAGGGACACGCACGGCCGTAATGCACGGTGGAAAGCACCGAGGGCCACAGGAGGACGTGGGACAAGGACACACTGAGGGGGTGCAGAGGAAGAGCTGCCCTCTGCCAGAGAATCAGGCAGGACTTCAGGAGACAGGGACCTGGGGAGGATTTTGACTAGGAGGACGAGCTTTCCAGGTGAATGAAAGTGAGTAAGTGTTGGCGTGGGGCTAAGACAGACGTTGCAGGGCAGAGTGACGGACAAAAGTGGGGAGTGGCGTGGATGCTTGTGGGAAGTGAGAGCGAAGGCTGAAATGCGGTTTAGAACTTCAGTGCCGACATGAAGAGTCACTGAACGGGGGGACAGTTCCTGGTGGAGGCAGCCAGGCACCGTCCTGGGTTCGAGTTCCAGCTCTTTTCCTTATTAACACCATCTCAGCGTGCTCCCTTGTAAGGACGGAACAGTTATGCCCATCTCACGTGGCTGCTATGAGGATGCAGTAGAGATCTGAATGTGGAAAAGTAACCCTGCAGAGACACGCTGGGTATTTCTTGTTGGGGCCAGGTCTGTGCATGTGGAATACAGGTCGGGTCGCGGGGTCGAGGAAAGACTGAGTGCGGAGAGACTTGAGGCAAGAATAGTGGTTTGATTGTGCAAGAAACCAGCCTTTGCAAAGTGTTAGATGTGCACTCCAAGACACCAGGTCACGGGTCCAGAAATACAGGGGACCTTTCGCAGGTAATCTCTTTTCTGACTCATGTGACAGGGGCCACCAGGGGTTACAGTTAAAATTTCACAGTCGGCAGGGAGATGACAGCAGCGCGTATGGAAGGACATGCAGTGAGTTAGGAGCATGGTCCTGGGGACTCTTGTCCTGCCAGGGGCTGCCTCGCTCGTTTCTGGATCTCGGCAGAGTCTCAGAGGATGTGCCGGGGCAGGTGGGGTTCAGGGGTCTCAGCCTGGATATTTTTATCTCATTACTGAGCTCCTCCTGTCTTGTTCTCTCAGAAAGCAGAGGCTAAGGGATTCCGTGGTTCTTTCTGAGGGATGCTCGATTTGCACAGTTGGCTTCCAGACTGCCTGCCACCTGCCTCCCATGCTGGTATTGGGGAGACGGGCACAGGGAGAACTTTGGGCCCGACCTTCAAGGTTGCACAAATTTGCTCCTTCTTGGCTGAGGGCTTTGAGATAGACCATATTAAAAAAAAAAATCACTTGTCCCATCTGCTGAAAAGTGGAGAGCACTGCTAGGCGCAGGCCCATAACTCTCTCTTTTCTTGCCTTCTTGCGAGTGCTTCATCAATCCACACACCCTGCGTCTTGAGGTGAGGGGAAGACGTACGACGGACTTGCATGAGGCCGGTATCGGCATTTTGCAAAGAGGGTGTGTTGTAGAGACTGAATTTCTCTGGATTTCTGTTCCTCCCTTCCTCAGTAACATCTCTGACTTTAGTTAGGCTTGTCGCCTAGCCCAAAGGAGACAGGTCCCAGTTTCCGTGAAGCCAGGTGTGGCCGGTGGACTACACGTCTGCACCTTACTGGGAGTCACAGCCTGGCTCTGTTCTCTGTGGGCGATTGCTCTTCTTGCCCCCGACTTGAACAGCCTGTGAGCAGTGTGCCAGTTTTGAGTCTAGATCTTAGGAGACCTGGCCTATTTTCACTTGCTCATTTGCGTCTCTCTGTGCCACGAGAAGAACTTGTCCTGGCTGGCCCCCTGGTCCAAGGAAGACGAAAGACAAGTGGAACAGACCCGCTCAACTGACACGCAGACCTGTTGTGAGAAGTGGGATCGGCTCAGCCACTCTAGCCCGAAGCACAAGTGTCCGGCTGAGGACAGCCTGGGTGAGCTGAATCCTAGCCAACCTGCAGATATGTGAGAATAAGTGCTTAGTTATATGCCACTGAAATTTTGTGGTTTTTTTTTTTTTTTTTTAATGCATCAGTAGCTAACAGACACATAGGTAGTGGCCGTGTGACTAGGTTCTGCTCAAATATAAGTGGAAGTGGTACATGGGACTCCTAGGCATGCTCTTCTCACCATTCTCTTTCACGTTTGCTGTCTGGAATGTGGATATAATGGCTGGAGTACCAGCAGCCATATTGAACCACGAGGACAAGAACTACATTCTAGGGATGGTAGAGCAGAGGTCTGGAAAGACCCTGTTTCCCTGAAGACTTCACAGAGCCACCAAATTAAATCTGGGCTACCCAAGTCTAGAATTCTTTTACCTGACAGAGTATTAAACATCTTTTATTTAAGTTATTGCTATTTAGGAGTTTTCCTGCTATGTGAAGCCAGATAGAATCCTTACTCATACAAGTAGTAAAATGAACTGGGATGACTAGAAGGAGACCTAGTGAACCACTGAAGACTGCGGGAGAGTTTAATGTCATTTTGTTGGCCAGGAAAATTTTTGTGGCTTGTGACTCCAGAAAGTAGTCTAAAAGTATTGGCAATGACTATCATTGTTTTGTGTAGATGGGCAGAGCCAGTCTCATGGACGGATGTGATAGGTTGTTGCTTAAAGTAACTAGAGCACGCTCTCCCTGGTCAAAAATCTCTCTCCCACGGTACCATCCCGTGGCCTGAAATTCGTCCAGGGGATATTCGTTAGCTTGGGTCAGCAGCCCTGCTCACAGAAGCCGTGCTTTAATGAGGAAAGCTCCATCCTTCCTAACTCAGTGCGAGGATGTATGAAAGGATACCCGCCTCCTAACTGTCCTGCAGCCTGATGATAACATGATTGAGCACATGGGACTTTAACTAGGAATAGGGATCATTCTAAGCCCTGGGAAAAAAAAGACTGGGTGAGCGCTCAGTGGGCAGCCCAGGGCCCCGGGTGATAGAAGCCATCTTTATGGAGAAGAGTTTGAAAGTTGACCAAGGGGATCATCTCTTCCCCACACTTTTGGTTTCGATGGTGAGGGATTTTCCTTACACACTCCTGGCCTTTTACCACATTCCCTGTCTCCACTCCGTAACCAGCAGGGAGAGAGCCGCTGGTCCTTATCTCTCAGTGAGTTCTCTTTCGCTTTCTCTCTTCACTCGGATCAGCACGAGTAGATGGCTGTGCCAAGGACCAGCCCGGAGGGAGGGCAGGTGGCCATTCCCTTCTGGCTTTCACACGAAGCCGTTCTCTTTCAACACTGTCTATGTTCACAAAGGTGATGTTGGGCTTCCTGCTAACTCTTTTATGTCTCTGTTGGTCAGAACTCACGCAGGGAACAGGGCTGCTCCTTCCCGGGCTCCCACGACCTCGGCAACAAGACCTTGTACACAGGCTTCATCCCAGGAGGAGAATCCGGCCCGACAGCCACGGGCACAGGTTGTGCTGTCGTGCTGCCTGGGGGTGACGCGTGGCCCAGTCACTCATTCGGCAGGTGGTTCAGTTTCCACATCTGTAAAATAGCTATAAAAATCCCACCTACCTAATTGGGTTGTTCTGAGGAATAGGTCCACGGAAAACACTCAGAGCAGAACCCACATGCGGCGACCCTTGATAAATGGAGCCATGATCATTCTGGGGATGAGGCCAGCTTCTCGGGCCTGTTTGAGGGTGATGTGTCTGCTTTTCCCTGGTCTATGGCAATGGACACCATGTGCTTACACAACACTTAGCAAAACCTGGGCACGTGCACACCTTGGTTCTTATCGCCAGAAACTCGAAACTCATCTAAGATTATGGGCGCTATGGATTCAGAGGGTTTCAGCCAAAGAATTATGAGATGCCTTTATCTATATGTCTGTAGATTTTTCTGTTTGCCTCCCGACATATTTATACCTGGCTTTGTTCTAAAAAGGGTTGGAAGGTGCAAGAGAGAAGGACAGGAGTTCACTTAGCAAAAACATGGGTTCCTCTAATTTGGACGTCATTGACGTTGATTGGAGCAATTGGAGTCGAGAACCCATGTTTCATGTAGAGTTCATACATCCACATAGAAACAGAGGTGCATGCACAGATATATCCACGCGACCCCTCTTTATGACTGCACGTACATCTCGGGAAATGAAAATCCCCGCCCAGGTCGGGCTTGCACGGTTCCGAGACCTTTGAGGCTGCGATGTTTGTGAAGGAAATCTGGGTGTTTCTGCTCTTTCCTAGGCTCTGCCAGCAAATTTGCACTTTTATTAGTTTTCTGGAGCTGCCCTAACAAAGCACTACACACTGGGAGGCTTAAAACAACGGAAATTTAGTCTCTCACGGTTCTGGAGATTAGAAGTCTGAAACCACGGTGTCGGCAGGGCCTCTGGGGAGGACGCTTCCCGGCCTCTGCCAGCTCCTGGGGGCCGGGCATCCTTGGCTCGCAGCTGCAGCCCTTCACGCCTGCCTTCGTGTCATGCGCGTTCTCCCCGAATGTCTCTGTCTTCACGTGGCATTTTCCTCTCGCAAGGACACCAGTCATATTGAAATCAGGGCCCACAGTGACCTCATCCGAACTTGTTTACATTGGCAAAGACCCAATTTCCAAGTGAAGTAAGGTTCCGGGAATGAAGACTTCAACATACATTGGGGGTGCCCACAATCTGATCCACACCAGCACTGTCTTGTCACCCCCCGACCCCCCGCGTTTTACAAGGAAACGTGTTGCTGTCCATGAGCTGAAGGTAGAGAGGCTATGTGGACAAAGCAGAGTGGCTTCCGAAGGGGGACTGGAGGACACTACACGAGAGGGGGAGTCTCTCAGCCTTGGAACTGCCTCTTGCTATGCAGTCAGTTTGGATCCCAACAAAGGAGGCTTTTTATTTCTTTGTTTGTTTCGCTTTTGCTCTGGGGGCTGGTGGGAAAAGGCAGCCTGACTGCGGGTGACGGCCAGCAAGGGGCCATCTCTCCGTGCTGCTTCCTGGGGGAGCGTGCACCGTTCATCTGACGAACATTGAGTGAGCTCCTAGCATGTGCTGGGTACTGTACTAGGGGGAGAGAAACGGTGGAGAGCGAGAACGACAGCAACCCCACTCTTGTGGAGCTTACACTATATCGGGGGAGACAGAATAAATGTTAATGAGTAAATCATTATTTCAGATACTCATAAGCACTATAAAAAATAAAGCCGGGTAAGGGGACAGAGAGTGACAGGGGTGAAGTGAGAGGCGTCTTTGGGCTGGGTCCCCTGGAGGAGCTGACATTTGCACAGAGATCTGAGTCCTGTAGAATGTGAACCATACAAAGATTATGGAAAGGATGTTCCAGGTAGAGGAAGCAGCGAGTGGGAAGACCATGAGGATGGTATGAACTGGGAATGTTTGAGGACTAGCAAGAAATCTGATCCGGGGTGAGCAAGGGGGACAGCGAAATTGGGAAGGTGGGCAACGGCCTTGTGTGATGTTTGAATTTTTTCAAATTCTGATGGAAAAGTGCAGAAGGAATTTTGAGCAAGGGAATGTGGTCTGATACATGTTTTAAAGTGGAGACTGACTGTTGGGAGGTGGTGTGTGTCACTAAATTGTCAAGGGCAAGAGTAGAGACAGAGAGAACAATGGGAGTCCAGGGCAGTAGATCAGGGAAGACACACGATGGATTGGAGGAAGGCGGGAGTAGTGAGGGCTGGTGATCTGGGATTTTTCTTGAAGGTGTCCTGATAGGGCTTGATGGCTTAGACATGGGGTATCAGGAAGGCAAGTCAAGGATGACCCTGGGTTATTTGGCTGGAGCACCTACTGACATCTAGTGCCCTCTCCTTAGAAGAGAGTTTGGGAGGAGGGAAAAATCAAAAGTCCTCACTTAATCATATGATAATTTTTTCATGATCATTGAGGAAGTTTTTGAGAAAGCTTTATTGAGATACAATTCACATACCATAGAGTTCGTCCATTTAAAGGATATGATTCAATGGCTTTTAGTATGTTGCGACTCTCTGTGAGCTTTGCATCCATCACCATGATCAATTTTAGAACAACTTCATTACCACCCAAATAAACCCTGCGCTTGTTAGCTGTCACCTGCGAAGCCTTCATTCCCTCCAGTCCTAGGCAACCACTTTCTGTCTCGATAGACTTGCCTGTTCTGGACATTTCATATAAATGGAATTGTAAGATATTATGTGGTCCTTCCTTTGTGACCAGCTTCTGTCACTTAGCATAATGTTTTCAAGGTGCATCTATGCTGTAGCATATCTCATAACTTCATTTCTCTTTATCGCTGATTAATATTCACTTGTATGAATATACCACATTGTATTTATACATTCATCAGTTGATGGATATTTGGGCTGTTTCTTCTTTTTGGCTATTACGAACATGCGGCTATGAACATTTATGCACAACTTAGTGTGTAGATGTATGTTTTCGTGCCTCTCGTATATGTACTCGGGAGTAGAATGGCTGGATCACACGGCGACTTTGCTTGACCGACACATTCCCACCAGCAGTAGATGAGGGTTCTAAATTCTCCACTTCCTGGTCAACATGTATGGTGCCTTTTTTATCTTAGCCATCCTAGAGGGTGGGAAGTGATCATTGTCGTTTCGAGTTGCATTTCCTAGATGGCGAATGACGGTGAACATCTTTTCATGTGCTTCTTGGCCGCTTGTATATGTTTTTGTGGAGAAATGTCTACTCAGAGACTTTGCCCACTTTTAAATTGGGCTACATTTGTCTTTTACTATTGAGTAGTAATAGTTTTTAATAAATACAAGTCTCAATTAGGTATATGACTTGCACCCCTTTTTCTGTTCTATGGGTTGTCTTTTCACTTCCTGTGTGGTATTGTTTGAAGTAAAATGTTTTTAATTTTGATGATGTGGCCATATTACATTTAAGACACCTAAAAATAGTTGGGTATATAAGCCTGGGGTTCCATGAGAGGCTGGGGCTGGAGATGCACATTTGAGATCCATGCAAATGGATAGTAGTTGAAGCCATCAGGCTGGCTGAGAAGACACAGGAGTGAGTGTGGCTGGACCAGAAGGGGAGGGCTGAGCCTAAGGATCTCCAACATTTAGCAGTTAGGAAAAAGAGACAAAGGGATGATCGAAGGAAGTGCCAGGCTCCTGGAAAAACCACAGAGTGAGGCGATTCAGAAGGGCAGGGTGGACATGGGATATGGCATTGGGTAAACCGAGTCTCATTGCTGCTTCCACTGAGTACGGGTCCCATGACAATATTCCAACACCGAGCAGTCGTGTAGTCCCTTCACTGCCACTACAGAGATGTGCCGGGCCAATTCCAGGAAGGTGACCTTAGCCTATCAGGTTGACACATTCAAAATCCCCACTCAAGAAATGCACTTATAGGAGATTGAACTACTTAGTTATCTAGGAAGATTTATGACCTTGTTGAGATTAACTCTTGCTACTGTTAATGGGTGTGATGCTGAAAAGCTTTGACGGAACATATGTCTTGCTTTATTTTTTAATGGAACACGCTAAAAGCCCCATCCCACAGGACTAACTAATTATATAGAGACTTTAAGACAGAGCTCTAAAGGTCTTACCCAGACCACATTTTCCCGTGGTTGGGGGTCACTGGGACTTCGGGGGACTCTGGGATTTCTGATCAATAAAAAGGCCTTTGGAACAACAGTTCAAAGTGACTGAAAGCTGCTCCTGCTGAGGTATATTTAACAACTGCAGAGGAGAGAGGGGCATGCCTCTCGCAGCATGTGGTTCATGGGTGTCCCCATTCACAGGGCCTAACTAGACCCGCGGAATTCTGCTTTCTTCAAGATGTGTGATTCTAATGTTAGCTCTAAGTGTAACACACTCCAGGAAAGTGCCTGGAAAAAGTGCCGACTCCGTAATGAAAACACAGAATCAAGGCAGACAGATCCCTTCTGGGCTGGAGCTGAATCCCAGAAGACTTGGAGACTCATTTCAGTCTTGTCGTCAGTTTATCTCACTCTTCCAGCTCAACTTCTGGAGTGGGCAGCACACTTCTTTGTCGACTTCTCTCCTTCTACCTCAGCCGTCAGGAGCTGGAATTTACCTGCTTGTTCTCTCTCTTTTTCTCTGCCAAAGGACCCAATTGGGACAGTGGCTTGCATACAGAAATAGCCAGAAAAATAGGGCAAAATGAGAAGAATATGTAGATAAAGCCTTCTCTCTTAATAAGCAGTGCTGCTAGTTTGGTGACTTTCAATGGGAGCTCCTGGGGCATAGTTATGTAGGGGTTAGGAACACGGGAGGGTGGGGGGTGGGTGCAATGGATTCTGGAACTTTGGAATTGGGTCCCAGGAAATGAGGGAAGGCTGTTCCAAGAAGTTTCCCTCTCCTCCTCTGGGATCCCTGTCCAGAGTACCAAAGGGGTGGTGTGGGCTCTCAGAGTGGCCCAGTGTGAGCAAGCTGCGGAACTTTACACCATCAGGGGCTCATTTGGTATCAGAGGTCCTGTCATCTGATTGCAGGATTCTGCATCTAGTTATAAATAGCATTCCTGGATGGAAGTGAGACAACCTGGGGGATCTTTATTGGGAAGGCCTGTGGCTGGAGGAGGGTGGGATGCCACAGAGAGGGAGGAGGACTTCTCTCTCTGCCCACACGTAGAAAACAAAGCCCAGCTTTTCTCTTAGGGAATGGAGTTGGGGTGGGGGGAGGGGGGAGGGTCCCAGAGGAATTGTGGGAGAGGCCAAAATGTGGCCATGGAAGCAGAATAAGGCTTTTGACAAAACCATCAAGAAAGTCAACCAAGGGAAAAAGAATGATTAGGAATTTCCCCTATGTGGCAGCATTTGCCCTGCAGAACCGGAAGGTTTGCAAATAGGCTCCCCAGACCCCCACCGTGGCTGGCCTGCGCTCCGGCACCTTTTTTCTGCACCCGCTGCCTCAGCGCCCTCTCCCTGCACTGCCCCCCCCCCCCCCCCGCCCCCCGACCGGGTCAGAAGGCCCCGGAGAGAGCGGACAGAAGGTACAGGTCGTGAGCCGGGACTCAGGCAGCATCCCCCGCTGGTCCCTACGCGCTCCTCCCCACCCAGTTGCCTGAGCAAAATCCGACTAATTGCTTTCCGGGGAGGGGCTGGGCGCGCTCCGTGGCACCTTCTCCGTCAGGATTCTCCCCGGAAAAAAGCCCACTCGCGAGGGCTCGGCGGTTCTTCGTCTCTGCCGGGATGAACTGTAGCAACTTCGACAGCCCCCACCGCAGCGCCGAGACAGAGGCGGCGACAGTGGCGAGGCAAGCTCGCCTGGGCTGGAGCGTGTGAAACAGAGGGCGCCTAGCGCCACCAGCTCCTCCCTTTTGGCCGCGGGTCCCGGGACTCCAGCTCCCGTGCTCCGGGTAGCAGCGGTTGCTGCGCCCGCCGCTTCGTGGGCGCAGGAGGAGAACCCGATCCCAGCGCGGAGCGCAACCTGCTTCAGTGGCCAAGCCCCGAGCTTCACCCCAGCTCCGAGGCGAGCGCAGCCGCAGCGGGGACCGGGGCCGGAGCCCCGCACGGTCGCCGCCCGCCGTGGGGGGGCGGGCTGGGGGCGGGGCGGCCGGGGCCGCCTTCCTGGGCGCGATCCCCGAGCGCAGCACCCGGCGCTGCCGAGCCACCTCCCCCGCCGCCCGCTAGCAAGTTTGGCGGCTCTGAGCCCTGCGCGCCTCGGGATCCAGGCGCATTTCTTTCCTCTTGGCTTCCGCACGCGCCGTTTGGCGGGGACCCTCGGGAGCGATGCCGATGGATGTGATTTTAGTTGTGTGGTTCTGTGTGTGCACCACCAGGACAGGTAAGAATGGCGGGGGCGGTCGGAGGGATACCGGGAAAGCGGGGAGCCCACCCGCGCTGCCCAGCGCCCGCACAAGCGTCGGGAGACCTGGAGCCGACCTCCGCGTTGGTCCGGGAAAGGGCGGTGCGGCGTAGATAGGTCCCTCAGATCCCTCTGCCCTGCTCCAGGTGAAAGGGTGAGAAGTGGGACTCCCACGCTGGAAGATGCCCCCCGAGGAGTGCCCCCTTCCAGGGGGCCGCAGCCTCGTGGACGCAGGAGTGAGGGGCGCGGCCGAGGGAGCGCACCCTTCTGCTGCTAGTGACCGGCTTCCGGGTGTAAACCCACCGCAGGGCGGGCCCCCAGCCCCACACCCCAGAACTTGAAAGGTGCGCTGGAAACCGCTCTCTCTGCACCCCGCCGGGCCGGGAAGGGGCGGCCGTGGGAGTCGCACCCGCAGAAGGAGCGCTTCGGGCCGGCGGGCGCTGCCGGAGCCCGTGAGGGCGCGGCGCCCGGTGAGGGCTGCGGGTGAACCCCGGGTTTCCGCGCTCTCCTCTCGTCCCCTCCTGGCTCTCCCCAGGGAAATACTCTTCAGGAGTATTTTACCGCGCCCCTCTCCCGGCTCCCTGTGCCCAAGGGCTGGAGGTACAATTATTAGGGAATTGGAGCTGTGGAGACAATCGGGGAGATTTTCTCAAGCTCCACACCAGTTCCCCTTGCTATAACTGCAGGTTGGAGGTTGTGGAGGGGGGTGGGGTGGGGTGGCGGCAAGGATAATTGGCGTAATTTTCTAAGTCACCACTTCGTTCTGCCTCGAGACATGTAGTTGTGAGGACTCTAAGCGCATCTCCATCCTTTAGCTTCCGCTCGCCTCCCACCCCGACACCCCCTGTCCCCTGAGGTTTGGAGACCCGTTGTCAGCCGCCTTCCCCGAGGGGCTAGTAGGTGTGGAAAGGTGGGGGTGGGGTGGGATGGAGTAGGACATTGGCGAAGTTGGGGCTCTCCGATGGAGGGTGGGGGTATTGTGTGGTGAGTTTTTATTCCTACCCCAGCCAGCCTAGGTACGCGCTGCCGGATTTTGAACCCCAGAATTGGTGTGTAGTCATTCCCTGTCGCCCCCCCCCCCTTTTACCGCTCTTATTTCCCTTATCTAGGGGCGTAGCCTCCTTCCCAGGCTAGATAGCAAGTTTATCCGGAGAGGGCTGGGGAGGGGGCCTGGTCTTGGTTGGCTGCAAAGTTCCCTCCGCTTGCCCCCAGGTGCCCCTCTTTGGCAGTTAGCTCGCCAGAGGATACTGGAGTTGGGTGTCTAGGAGGTTCCCGCTGGCTCTTTCGATTTTGCCAGGACTGAGCTGGGCAGCAGGTTTCCTTGTGCTTAATGGAGAACGTCGGGTGTGGATTTCTCCACCGACAGCAGGAATCTCCATCCCTTTCCTGTCGACATCTGCGATTCCCAGGCTTTGGAGACGCCAAGGTTCAGTCCAGCCTAGAATAGTTGCTTGTTGAGTTCAGGCCCATCCCGCTGTGTTAGTATTTTTAAAAACCAAGAACAAACTGGGAAAAACGCGCCCCCCTCCCCCGAAGATCAGGACGGGCGAGGCTAGTGCAGAGGGTGGGCTTCCAGCCCTGTGAGCGGAGAATCTGGTGCTGGTGGGCATCTTAGGAGGAATCCGGAAGCGAAACTGGGTGGGGGAGGGGCGCCCACTGGTCATTTCACATCCTCAAGTGCACATCACCACAGAATATGCCAACTCCTTTGTTCTCATTACTCCTTTGAAAAGTCAGCGAAAAGTGCCTCCACGGGGCGTGGACGGTGCCTCCAGGCGCACTGCTTGTGGAGATCTTAAGAACAGGGCCTTCCCCCCGCTTCCCCACACCAAGCTCTTTCACATCTTGTAAAAATTCTGTTGTAGGGAAGATTCATTCATGTATTTATTCATTCATTCCAAACAGTTGAGTGTCTTGCTGGCTGCGAGGATTGCTTATGCAAAGAGGAAAGGACTTGGTCCTTGACTTCCAGGAACTTACAGTTGAGCTGAGAATCTAGATAGAAACTGGAAAGCTGTTTTTTTTTTTTTTTTTTTTAAATAAATTTATTGGGGTAACATTGGTTAATAACATTCTGTAGGTTTCAGGTATACAATTCTGATACATGATCTGTATATAGCACTGTGTACTCACCACCCAAAGTCTAGTCTTCTTCCATCACCATATATTTGACGCCCTTTACCCTTGCATCCTCCACCCTGCAAAGCATTTTCTTCTTATTCTACAGTTTGATGGGGGAGGGCTGGGAGAGAGGTGGGAGTATAAGTTTATCTTCTTGAAGGAATGCAGAGGAGAAATAGTAGGAATGAATTCTGGGGAGGGGTGGTTGGTGGTCAGGGAAGGCTTTATCCAGGAGGTGACAAATAAGAGTGGTCTTGAAGGCTTTGTAGGGAGTTTTCCAGGTGGACAAAGTGGGGGAAGCGTTCCAGGTAGAGGGTGCAGTTTGCGCAGAGGCAGGGGAGCATGCCAAGGGAGCACCCCAGTCATTGTGGCAGTTGCTTAGGGAGCCTGGGTGTCCAGTGCTCCTTGAGCATCAGAGGCTACCTCTTTCTTCTGGAAAAATCATCAGAAGAATCAGAGAGAAGGGCTGGGGTGGTTATATCTCAATTCTTCCACTGAGAATTTATTGTAGCTCGAGGGGGTCTGATTAGCAGCTTTCTAGGGGCACCCTCTTTGATTTTGCCCAGACCATCATTTCTGCATCACACATCCATCCTCCTAGGTAGCAGAGGCTGGTCTGTGATTAGTTTATCAGGATCCAAACAGCTGCTGGGAAAGTTTATTTGTCAAGTGGGACAATTGTTGTCTGGGCTGTTAACAGTCCAAGATGAAATAAACATGTGGTACACTTTGTGAGCTGCTCGGATATCCCTGCCTTTTCATGGAAATGAAGAGATGATATCAGGCACATTTTAATTAAAGCAGCGCTGCAGTGCAGTAGCAGTTACATAGGAGAAGATCTAATGATAGGTGTCACAGGAAGCTGCTTGAATTGCCCATTGTTCGGGGAACTTGTTTTAGACAGTGAAGTGGAGGCAAGATAGGAGGTGCTGTTCTCCAGTTCTTGTTTTCTATGGGTGAACAGTAATTCTGGGATTTCCAGGTACATTACTAATAATGACACTTAAGAAGGCTAAAATAATAGCAGTAATACCACATTACGTCCATGAGTTTTCTCCAACGGCTTGCAAGTGTGAATAATATAAAACTCAGTGATTACTCCCCCTTGGCTTTCCAGTTTGTTTTAGTCACCAGGGTAGGGGGTGGAGGTAGACCCAGGGACCAAGTGCATGTCTTTTGCTGCCACCAACTGGAAAGGAGAGGTTTCCTTTTTGAAACACCTATGCTGTTGATTAACTATGAACTGAACAGAGCTGTGAACAGAGCCCTCAGCCTCTAGTGAGCATGTGAAACATTGGCTGATTGCTATAAGCCTAGAGCATATTCTTCAAGGATATTGCTTTTGGGGTAGTAATGACTTCTGTAGGAGTCCAGGGGCCCAAATTCTATCAGGTGGTTGTGAAATCCTGCTGTAAAATGACATCTTGGAACATCTTTCCAGCATCTCATTCCTCTGCACGGACCAGGGGAAAACAGCTGCCATCACGGACAGTGAGCCAGATTAGATTTGAAGTGAGCCAGACCCAGGAGGATTTGCTTGGGAGCTTAGGCCTGTTACCCTGAGTGGGTTCTGGCCCTGCGTGCTCCCTGGGCAGGGCTGAGGACTGGCCAGCAGCAGCAGCAGCAGCAGCAGCAGCAGCAGCAGGTGTCCTGGGAGATCAGGGTGGAGTTTCCGAAACCCAGAGCCAGGCCCCAAGTGCCTCTGCGACATTGACACTCTGCCTTCAGGTTTTAAAAAATATTTCTTCCGCAGAAGCTTTTTTATCCCGCTTAATTCCAATTCTTAGCTTCAGCCATTTGTAGAGCAGTTATGGCCCAAGTGGAAAACTTTAATAGAGTTTCCTCGGAAAGGGCAGCAGCTCCATGCTTGGACAAGAAGCAGAAACATTAAAAGAAAAGAATTATTTTTAATGGATCCAACGCTCGTACTGTGTAAGGTTCAGGAGAGGCCGGGTAAACGCTGTCTTATTAATACCTTTCCTGCTTCCTCAGGCGGCATGCAGAGTGCTGTCTTTTATACAGGCTGCTGTTGGCACAAGGTCTTGTCATCCTGAGGGGGACCAATTAAAGGGAGAGAAGAAAACTGTATCTGGAAGCTTTACCGATTTCTCTGGCTCTGTTTTTGTGGGATGTTTTCATGATAAGAGCAATACAGTTATCATAAAGCCAGGGAAGCCCCTTCACTTATGGGTTGGAGGAGGAGGAGTGAATATAGATTTAATGTATAGATTTCACAAAGTGGGTCATCAGTCCCTGCCTGTCAGCTATCGCCACAATAATGTGCATAACAAGCTACCAAAAGCTCAGTGGCCTAAAACATTTACTTTGGTACACGTGTCTGTAGGTGGCTTTGCTGTTGGCTGATCGAGGCCAGGTTTGGCTGGGCGTGGTTCCAAACTCAGGTAGGCTGTCTGCTCCACCTGTCTCAGTGTCTCTGGCCCAGTGGGCCAGCAGGGCCATGTTTTCCCATCATGGTGCAGAGGTACAGGAGAACATCCATGCCTCTGCTTGTGTGACATCGCCAACATCCCAATGACCCAACAAGTTACATGGCCAGGCTCAAAGTCAAGGGATGGGGACTTCACTCCCACTCTCCTGGAGGGAACTGCAAAGCCACACAGTGGAGGGCGTGGATATAGGAGGGGTAAAGATTTGAAGCCAAGAATTCAGTTAACCACGGTCCTTTTAGAAGATTTCCTTGGCCTGAATGCCATCCTATCCTTTTGTGGTTCCCCCAGATATGCATATTTCTCTCAGGTCATCGTACCCAAAGTAGTGATTGTGCATCAACTTATCAGTTACATAAACTGTTTCCTAAATTCAGGGCCTTCCATGTCGGGCTCTGTGCAAGGCACCAGGGATACAGGGACGCTTCCTTCCTCTCATGTCCAGCTAAGGGTTCATTCCCCAGACCACTTTCCAGATTCCTGTCCAGAGAAGGACCAGCATGGAGGTCCTCTGAGATCACTCTTGATTTAATTTCTGCCTTATAGGTGTAGAACACTCCAGATCAAACTGACATATTAGTTCCTTTCTGACTTTCTCAAAGAGATCACAGAACTGCTGGTAACTGAGCACACTTGGAGGAAAACATCACCAGTCTCAAAGGGAGGCACAAGCCGCTGTGACTTGGGCTGGTGGACGCCCGTCTAGCTCAGTGCTTCTTTGCACAGAGTCGGTACTCAGTCTTTGTGAATTGAGTCTGTGGGGGATGAGCATTTCCAGGCAGGATGGAAACTTCATGAGATCGTAATGTAAATCAGAGCATATCCCGCTCCTCTGCCTCTTAAATACACACCGTAAAACCCTCCAATGACATCCCAGTGCCATGAGAACAAGACCCGTCTGTCTCCTTGCTCTGGCTCACAAGGCAGATCCTACTCTTTGGTCTCATTTTCTACCGCTCTCCCTCACCCAGCCCATTCTGCTCCAGCCACGCCAGCTTTTCCTCTGTTCCTCGAACACGCTAACTTTGTTCCTAGTTTGCACTTGCTGTTCTCTAAAGCTGGAACGCCTTCCCCCCAGATTTCCCTTCGCCGGTTCCTTCTCGTCATGTAGGGTTCAGCTCAGAAGAACTTTCCCTGACCATCCTTTCTAAAGCCCCGTGCAAATTCTTTCTCTTTCATTGCGTTGTTGTATTTTCTGCATAGCACTTACCGCTATCTCAGATGATCTTGTTTATTTGTGTATTTTTGCCCTCTCCTCACTTCCTGCCCCAGGAATGTGTGCTCAGCGAGGGCATCTCCAGGGCTTAGCAATGTGTGTTACACAGTAAGCCTCAGTAATACCTGTTGCAAAAATATTGAATGAGGGAATAAATGCAAGATGAATGGATGGATGGAAGAGTTATCTTTGGGTAAACTGGTCTCATAACTGCTGCGTTTGCAAGGGGAAACCTTTACTCTTTAGTGCAGAGGACAAGGGGAAGCCTGCCAAACTGAGAAAGCAGTTATATGCACTGTGTCTTTAATTTAACCCCTGGTCTGCCTTGGCCGGGACAGGCTTCAGCTCCAAAGAGCCTTGGCTGACCCACCTTCTGTTGACAGAAGCCCGGATTACTGCAGCAGCCTCTATTTCCTCACAGGAAGAGTAAGAAGGGGTAGATTCATTCCTGGATCTAGAGGAAGGGAGGACAGATGAGGTTGTAATAGCTCATGATGTCCTGAAGAATGTTCACTCAGTCTCTCTGGGACAAATTGGGCTCAGGCTCTCCAAATCTTGCCTCAGCAACTGCATTACCATTAGACAAAAGTTGACAGCTGTTGCTGATTAAAACATTCCCAACTGTGCCAGCAGAATTGCACTATTGAGATGCTAAGTGTAGATAGACACAGCCTTTATGAATGGCTTAAACACAGTCCCTTAGAGTGAGCCTTATTAATATATATATAATTGGAAGTCCCTTTGCAGCCATGAGTGCATTATTCTGCAGACCCACCCCCCCTACCAGGGGGCATGGTTCTGAGACAGCCTTAGAGATTTGCCATTTCTTAGCTGGGACAATAGGGGACTCAGGGCCATGTTTTTCTGCACTGAGGTTCTCCAACTGGAGTACTCAGAGTGTCTGACTCTCCGTTCAGGAGTCCTGTGAATGGAAATGGACATTCGTTGTTACAGGGATTCTGTTTTTGGCCAGTCCCTCTGCCACGCTTCTCCACTGGGGACAGAATCTCTGTCCATTGCCTTCCTCTTTGCCACGGGTGGTGGTGAATAGGGCGCTCGCTGGGGGAGGAGGTCTTCACTGCGATGGGGTGTCGGAGTCCGCTGCTGCCTCAGGCTCTGAAGCCAGACTCTCAGGGTGACCGTGCTGAACCCACAGTCCCCAGACCTGAGAAAGCTCGGAAACCCAAAGTTTCTTCATAACTCTTCTGACAGCAGAACCTCCCCTGAGCTGAACTCATGTGGTGGCAGAAGCTTGACCTCAATGGATATGAGGCTATTTATAGTCTCTGTTTAGGTAATTAGAGGAAAACGTCATACTTTTTGCTCTGGAAACACTGTATTTGATTATGGGCACGGATTCAGACCGTGCTGAAAGTGTTACATACAGTGTAGTATTACATCGCCTTTCTAACATATGATACATTGAGGATCTGAAATACAGTAAGCTCTGAGGGTTTAGGACAAGGGATTATCAATCTGTAATGAATGGGGGGTAGGGATGGGATAAGGGACAAAGGAAGTGTTGTGTCAGGGAGGCAATGGAGCAGAGTTGCCTTCCTTTTCCTCCCAGCAAGAGGGCATCCCCAACTGGCTTCCTCGTGTTCCCGGCCACTTGTGGCTTCTCTAACTTCTGTTCCATATTACTGCCAGCAGTCTGCGTTTTAAGTCAAGACAGCTTTTTTTCCTTTTCAGTGCTGGGCTCTGGGATGGACCCCGACCTTCAGATGGATATTATCACCGAGCTTGACCTCGTGAACACGACCCTTGGCGTCACGAAGGTGTCCGGACTGCACAATGCCAGCAAAGCGCTTTTATTTCAAGGTAAAGGCAGCTCTTCCTTTGCAGGCAGAGCTTGGGGAACAGGTCTGCCCGGGGACTGCTCATCTGACATCTGTTTGTTGGAAGATCATCTCTACTATTTCTCTTGTATTCTTGTCCTAAGGAATATTCAGAGATGCTGAAGGTGTCCAGATATTTGGGGAGGGGATGGTGTTCTGATGGTACGAGGGGGCACTAAAGGACATGGTGGTGAAATTTTTGGATTGCAATGAAATATTGCTCTGGTGATTTTGGTGGGGATGTAAAGTGGAATGAAGTTGCAAAGTCCTTGAAAGCCATCAGCCAGCTGTGTTATTCTTACAAGATATATATTTTTTATTATATTACCTACAACCACGCCTATTCCTGTATCTCTCATCTAATGGATAGATCACGAGCACAGAGGGCGTTTTATGGCTCTGTCCTCTTAGGGGTGGAGCTTGGTTGGATCTGCCCACCAAGTTTCACTGCATTTCATCAAACCATCCAACAAGCATTCAAAGGCAGCGTCCTGTGCTTCGTAAATGCATGGGCTCCGGAGCCCGACTGCCTGGGGTCAGATTCCCACCCCTCCACTTATTAGCTTTGAGACTTTGGGCAATTACTTAGCCTGACTCTGTTTGAGTCCTCATCTAAAATAATTGTACTGCCTCATGGGGCTGTTGCAAGGAGCAAATCTAGTGAAGTGGTTAGAACAGTGCCCGGTCCATAGGAAACCCTCAGTAAGTACTAGCTGTTATTATGGAGCTCCTGCTGTGTACCAGCAACATGAGAACAGTAGGGTTACCAGGAAGAGTAGATTAGGTAGGTGCAGCCCCTGCTCTGGAATACAGTGAGGAAAACAGTCATTACACAAACGATTATGGAATTCCAGTGATTAGACTTAAAATGCAGAGATGTAGGCTGTCAAAGGAGAGTAGCAGTCAGATCTGATTTAACGGGCGAGGAGATGGTAGTGGTCAGCGAAAGGCTACTCTGAAAAAGTGCCGCATCAGTTGAGACTTGAAAATAGAAACGAAGGCCTGGTGTGGGAAGGGGTGGGGCTCAGAGCACCTTGGAGAGAGGAAATCCTGTGTATGAAGGTCTTAAGGCAGAAAGCCCAGGAGCGTGGCTGAAGGGTGCTGAGTGGCTGGGGAGGTCGGCACGGGCTGGGTTACACTAGACCCCGTGGGCAGAGCTGGTATTGAGCTGGTAGCCGTGGGTTTGCGTGCGTTGATGATTTATGGCCAGTGTCCATTTGATCGGTGGCAGGCGATGTACTTGTTTTTAACTGTTGTGAATATTACCCCAGCCTGGAGGCCAAGTTGGTGGTTTTGCACTTGACTCTCAGAGCAGTGGGGCCCTGTGGAGGCTGGAGCAGGGGGTGACCCATCACAGGTGGTAGTCAGGCAGCCGGGATATTCCTCTGGGAAAATGCCTGGCAGGGTCTTTTTTTTTTTGCTCAGCCTTTTATGAAGATAACAAAAGGATTGTTTTAGAGCGACTAAACCAGCACTATGGGATGAGATTTACATAATAACTTAAGCCTACATTTATTATATGATGATGCACAGGAAGACTACAGATATGTTCGTTTCCACTTAATCTTACTAAGGAATTGAAGTATGTAAGCTGGGTATGGTTAAGAGAATACAGACTGGATTTCTCTTCACTTTGCTTTGGGCAAGAACTGCTCCGTTATTGTTGAGTGACCCTGGCGTTCCTGACCAGGACAGAGTTACTGACACCTGCTGAGGAAGGCTGGACGCCTGTCAGCTTCAAGGGCAGAAGTCGTGCCTACCTAGACACCCCTCCGTCTCCAGGGCCACGCATCGTGCAAGGCACGTAGTAGTGATCAATCAACATTTTGAGTTGAATTAAAATGTCTTCTTTCCATAATACAATTAACCACAAAATGAAGAAAAAACGTCTTCTGTCCAGTGTGCTCTGTAAAAGGATATTTTGCCTGCTTTACTCACTATTCATTCACTCATTTATTTATTCCACAAGTGTGGGCTTTCTGGGCTAGAACTCCTCTCTAATTTTCGTGTTCTCTGCTTTGGAAGCTGCCTCTGGGACATCTGCCAGGCTCCAGCCACAGGGAGGGATTCTCAGCTTCTTTGGTGGGAAGAGGAACTTCACTGTGGGAGTTTGACTGAGGAGGGGTTTCCCTTCTAAGGACCGTTGTGATAACATTGTGCCCACCTGGATAAACCAGGATGATCTCTCCAGCTCAAGACAGGTCACTTAATCACATTGGTCAAAGTCCCTTTTTGCCACGTAAGGAAACATATTCACAGGTTCCGGCAGTGAGGCCATGGACATCTTTGGGGAGTCATTATTTGGTTTATCACAAAGTCTGCCCCCCGTAATTCATATCTGTTGCATCCCAGTATCTCCAAAAGTCTCAACTCATTATGACAGCACGTCAAAACCAGACTGCACCTTTAACACTTTGCTTGGAGATCTCCTTAGCCAAGTGTCCCAATTTATCGTTTACAAGTTTTGCTTCCCGTAGAAGGACAGGACACAATTTGGCTGAGATTTCTGCCACGACGTAACCAGCATCCCACATCTCCCGGTTCCCATAATATGTTTCTCATTTCCCTTTTAGTCCTCACAGGCAATATTTTTTTTTTACAAGCAGTAATTTTAATATTCATATTTCTAATAGCCTGTTCACAATGATTTAAATGTTCTCTAAGATAATAGAGGTCTTTATTTTAAACCATGCTCTTTGCTTCATTCTCAGTCCTCACTTATCATCCAGATTTCTACTAACAGTGTGTTCAAGGCAACCTAGGCTGTTCCCACCGTGGTCCTCAACATTTTCTCAGTCTGATTGCTCTCCGAAGCCACCTGCACATGTTTAGTTATTTGTTTGTGCTGCACCCCACTTCCAGGCACCAAGCTCTGTATGACTTTCCTATTGTTGCTATAACAAATGACCACGAATTAGTGGCTTAAACCGAAATGTACTTGTTATCTTACGGTTCTGGGGGTCAGAAGTCGGAGATGGGCTCCAGGGGGCTAAAATCAGCGTGCTGGCCAGGCTGGGTGCCTTCTGGAGCCTGATAATCAGCTTGTTGCCTGTTTTCAGCATCGAGAGGCTGCCACACTCCTTGGCTCCTGGCTGTGGCTGCCCAACCTCTTCCTGTGGTCAGATTGTTTCCTCTGATACTGACTCTGCTGTCTCCTTTTCTTTCCTTATGAGGACCCTTGTAGTTATATTGCGCCCACCCAGGGTAATCTCCTCATCTCAAGATCTACAGCTCTAAAAAAAATTTTTTTTTTTTAAATCCTCACCTGAGGATACCTTTCCATCCATTTTCAGACAGCGTGGGAGGGAGGGAGGGAGAGAAAGAGTCAACGCGAAAGAGACGTATCGATTGGTTGCCTCCTGCATGACCCCAGCCAGGGCCAGGAAACAAACCGCAACCAAGGTGCGTGCCCTTGGCCAGGATGGAACCCGGGACTCTTCAGTCTGCGGGCCGCTGCTCCAGCTGCTGAGCCCAACCAGCCAGGGCAGGATCTACAACTTAATTACACTGGCCGAGTGTTTTCCCACCTATGTATGCTAACATATTTACAGATTCTCGGGATTGAGATGTGGACATTTTTTTTTATTGGGAGCACATAATTGTGTCTACCACAGGATACCACAGGACGGCTGCCCACTGTTAGCAGAAATGTGAACACTAGGATGTTTCCAGTGTATTCCAAATAAGTGCTACTTTGCAGCACAGCACTGTCCAATAGAAAGAGTGTGAGCTATACCTCTTAATTTTAATTTTTGTAGTAGCCACGTTAAATAAGTAAAAAGAAACACATGAAATTAAATTTAAATTAAATTAAATTTAATTGTACATTTTATTTAACCCAATATATTAAAAATATTATTTCAACAGATGGCCACAGAAATTATTGAAAGATATTTTACAAAGTCTTTAATATCTAGTTTATATTTTATACTTAGGGTGTATGTTAATTTTGAAGAAAAATGTTCATCTGAAATAATTGAACTGTATTTAGCTTTCATAAAATCTATGAAATTTTTGGTGATTGAACTTGCAATCCAGGTACATGACCTTGACTGGGAATCAAACCTGCAACCCTTTGGTCCATGGGCCTACGCTCTAACTACTGAGCCAAACCGGCCAGGGCCCACCCCCTTGCTTTTAAGAGTTTCTCTTTATCACTGACTTTGAGCAATTTGATTATATTGTATCTTGGTGTGGTTTTCTTCATGTTTCTTTTTCCTTTATTGATTTTTAGAGAGAAAGGAAAGGAGAGGTAGAAACATCAATGAGAGTGAACATCGACTGGCTGCCTCCTGCATGCCCTCCACTGAGGATCGGGCCCACAACCTGGGTCCTGACTGGGAATCGAACCGGCGACCTCTTGATGCATGGGTTGACGCTCAACCACTGAGCCACACCGGCCAGGCTCTTCAGGTTTCTTGTATGTGGGATGTATTGAGCGTCATCAGATTTAGAAAATAAACTGGCCGTTATATCTTCAAAATTTTTTTTGGTCTCCATTCTTCTTCTTTAGGATCTCCAATTATATATATCTTAGGTTGCTTGAAGTTGTTCCACAGCTCACTGATAGTCGGTTCATTTCAAAAATTATTATTCCCCTTTCTCCCTGTATTATTTTTGATAGTTTCTATTGCTTTGTCTTCAGGATCACCGAACTTTTCTTTTGTATTGTCTGTTGTTGGTATCACTCAGTGATTGTTAAAAAATCTCATATATTGTTGTTTCATTTCTGTAAGTTCACTTTTGACTCTTAAATTTTTTCCCATGTTTTCATCTAACTCTTTGAATAAATGAAATACAGTTACAGCCCAGCTGGTGTGGCTCAGTGGCTGAGCATTGACCCCATGCACCAAGGGGTTGCGAGTTTGATTCCCAGTCAGGGCACGTGCCCAGGTTGTGGGCCAAATCCCCAGTGGGGAGCATGCAGGAGGCGGCCAATCGATGTTCTCTCTCATTGATGTTTCTATCTCTCCCTCTCCCTTTCTCACTCTCTAAAATCAATAAAGAAAAAAAAAATAATTGTTACAATAATTGTTTTAATGTCCTTGACAGCTAATTCTAATATTTGTATTGAGTGCTGGGTCAATTCTGATTAATTACTTTTCTCCCCATATTGCTTTTTTTTAACTTCATGCCTAATAATTTTCAACTGAATGCCAGACATTGTGAATTTTACCTTGTTTGGTGCTATATATTTTTGTATTCTTATAAGTATTATTGAGTTTTGTTCTAGGACACACTTAAGTGACTAGAAAACAGTTTCATCTTTTGGGTCCTACTTTAAAGATTTCTTGGATGACCCAGAGCAATGCTCATGCTAATAGCTAGAGTAGAGCCATTTATTTTCTGTCCTCTCTACCCAATCCCCATGAATCATGAGATTTTCTAGTTTAACTTGTGGGAGTAGTACTGTTCTCAGTCCTGAGTATATGCTGGGCACTGCTGCCTTTGGGATGGTGGTTCTTTGTTCTTGGGTAGTTTTCTCACATGCGTGCACTGATCAGTACTCCACTGAGTACTGACTGTGAGAGAGTTCCATGTTTTTTTCTCTGTGACGTCCTGGTGCCTTGGTCTTCCCAGATTCCCGGCTTCCTCACTTCAACCTAGGGAGACTGCTGGGCGCTACTTGCATTCCTTCTCCCCATGCCACAGCCTGGGAACACTATCAGATCAGTAAGCTTGGGTAATTGCAAGGCTCTTCTCTTTTGTTTTCCACCTCTCAGAGATCACTGCCCTTCACTGACTGATACCCAGGGTCTCGAGAAGTGCTGTCTCATTGAATATTCATTTTAAATTTAAATTCAAATTAATTCAAGTTAAAATTTATTTCCTCAGCCACACTAGTCATATTTCAAATGCTCAATTGACATATGTGGCTAGGGGTTATTGTAGTGGCCGGTGCAGGTCTAGAGAGTCTCACAGATTTTACTGTTTTACCACTGCTCAGTTAGTATGGGCAGGCTACAAAGTCCTGTCCTTCAATGTGAATGCATGACAATCACTAGCAAGCTACTAAGCTCTTTACCTCTATTTACTCATTGATAAAATGGGGTAAGAATAGTACCTACTATATATGGTTATAGTGAGGATGAAATAAATTTATACATATAAAGTGCTACAGCAGTACTAACCCCAACCCTAACTCATTAAATGTGAGTCCATACATTTTTAAGTAACAGGGTATAACTTGGGCCTTCTTCTCCTCTGTGTATCAGCTGTCTCATGTGCTAGTAATGTCAGGTTTTAACCTGCAGAGATAGGTTGGAATAGTGGGAAGAACAGAGGATTGGAGAGTGGGCAGAGATTAGGGCTCAGTCCTTCATGTGTATTAATTTATTTCATAGTCACTACAACCATATAAGGTAAGAACTATTATTGCTCCCTTTTATCAATGGGTAAATGAAAATACCTGAGGGAGTCCTTAGGGTTTCCAGAGGATATGTCTCTTAATGTCTTCAAGCATCAGTTTTCTCATCTGGAAATGGGAAGAATACACAGACTGATTGCAGGAGCTAAATGATGCTGAATGAGAAAGCACTTTGAAAAGTATAAAGTGTAGCTCGGCCAGTGTGGCTTAGTGGTTGAGCATCCATCGACCCGTGCACCAAGAGGTCGCTGGTTCGATTCCCGGTCAGGGCACATGCCCAGGTTGTGGGCTGATCCCCAGTGGGGGGCATGTAGGAGGCGGCCAGTTGATGTTCTCTCTCATCGATGTTTCTATCTCTCTCTCCCTCTCCCTTCCTCTCTCTCTAAAATCAATAAAGAAAAAAATTTTAAAAAGTATAAAGTATAAAAAATGAATTTATCATTATTTCCTTCATTAATTTTTATTTCTTCCCATATTTCACCATCCTAAGTCCAGCGCTGCGCTGACATATATTGAGGGAGTGAAAACCTTTATTTCAATAGTAGCCTATTAATAATATTGATAAATTTAAGTAAATTAATGCTCACTTAACTGGAAACACTCCCATAACCCAAACTCCAAAGTCTGATGGCATTTACTTTGGGGCTAGCCAGCTTTTTAAGGTTGTCTTTGTTATTTCTGTCCTTGTGTAGTGCACAGAATTAAATCAGATTTTATTCTCTTCTTGCCTGAAACAAATTATGTTTTATTAGGGATTGGGGGTGAGGGCAGGGAGAATGAATGTCTATGTTTGAGACTGGTATCCATCTTCTCTAAGCTAAAAAACACCCTAAATACCAGTATTAGAGTTTTTAAAAAAATCATCTGTACACTGTATTGTGTGTTCACCACCCCAAGTCAGGTCTCCGTCCATCAGGTCTCCGTCCATCACCGTTTATCCCCACTATCCTCTCCTCCCCCTCCCCACCTTGCCCCTGCAATTACCACACTGTTGTTGGCGTCCATGAGTTTTTTCCTCTTTTGTCCCCTCAATTCCTCTACTGCCTGATCCAGCCACCCCTCCCCCCTCCCACAGCTGTCAGCCTGCTCTCTACCTTTGAGTCTGTCTCGCCAGCATTAGAGTTTTAAAATCATTTTGGGATACCTCTGCTTGCCTTGACTGGCACTCAAAAGATCCGAGGGTTTGGAACTGTCCTTCCTGACTGACAAAGCCTTAGTGTCAAGTAGCTGGGAGGATGTGTCTGTCCACCGGAGTTTCATTTCTAAGAGAGAATTAGGATATGCATGAGTGCAGATTCTTTGTTTTGACTTCTTTTTTTCTTTCAAGTGACTTGTTTAATGTGGCAAGACAGAACAAAGGCTAACGTGGGATACTTCCAGGGGAAGACAGACTTTTAGCACCTGTTTGCATTCTAGGCTTTTATGCTAGATGTTATGGAAGACACAGGTGAAGAAGGCAAAGATCTTGACCTCAGTGAGGTTACAGTCTAGAAGGGCAGACACTGTGTGCCTGCAGATACTCAGTGTGGAGGAGAACAGAATTGGCTCGCAGTGGGGTATGGATAAAGTCCTGAGTCTGTTGAAGAGAGACATTTCTTCTCACTGGACAACCTGGGCAAGGCTCCTGGAGGGAGGAGGCAACTGAACCAGGCCTTGAAAGACGAACAGGAATCAAATATGTGGTGTCTGTTACATAGGAGCATTGCCTATGTGGAATCATTTCCATAAAACGGTGCTTGAAGCTTGAGCTATCGCTCTTAATGCTTAGAATCTTTGAGTAAGATGGAGCTACCCAAAGGGTTTGTTTAATGCTGATCTTCCAGATTTCCTGCCACCCACGATTGCCCAAGTCTGAATTGTTTTTTCTGTTGATTGGATGCGCTTCGTCTCTAATTACCTCTGGGAGCATTTATGAGTCAACCTCACTTTGAGTGGAGTGATTTAGTATAACTTTGCATTTAATCAATTAGTGGAGTGATTCAATTCACATACCAGCATCTCCCAAATATAGGTACTTTTGCTCTTGCCAAAATAAAACTCGAGCAGGCTGCCGGCGTGGAGTGGGCTTCCAAGTCCCTCTCTGGGGCAAATTAACACCTGCGCTGGCATATTTTGGAAAATCATTAAATGGTTATGTGACTAAGTGTATATCATAGAGCAAATAAACTCTGTATCTATTTCCCAAATTTGAGTACTTCTAACATCTGCACTAAGTCTATTTTCTCAGTCATTCTCCTTCTCCCATCAGATAGCACAGTGAGGGAAGCAGCGAAGGAGAGAGACCGCAGAGACTGTAAGAAGACAAGAGTTCTCTTAGAAATTCTGTTAGGTGTACGAGCCAATTCCATAGTAACACATTGCTCGTGGGCACGTCACTTTACCTATTGGAATTTGTTTCCTTTTCAGACATTGGGTAATAATGTAATGTCCATGATATAAGATACTTTGAAGGGGTAGTTTTGATAATATAAATTTATTGTAAGCAATAAAAAAGAAATGTAAATGTTAATATTATTCAGAGAGTATGTCTGTATTTTCCCATTAAATAGATATTTAGTGGGCGCCTGCTATGTCATAGGCACTCTTTCCAGCACAGGGCATATAGCAGTGAGCAAATCAAAGTCTGGCTCTTCAGGGGAAACAGAAAAAGCAATAAATAAGTGTAAAGTTAGTTCAGATTACTTTGAACAATTTATGTATTATAAATTCGGGAAAATATTTTTGTTTCATTTTTTCTTAAGGAGTATATACTTGCAATTACCGACTGCACTTAATTCCTAATGAAAATAGATAACTGTGGCCTGCACCGGATTTTTAAAAAAAAGATGGATGATCCCAACTCTTAAAATGTACTTGCCTTTTAATTCTTCCACTAACACTCCTGTATATGTACTATTTTCATACCCATTGTGCAGATGAGGAAATCCGAGAGCCAGGGAGTTTCAGTCGCTCACACTGTCTGCAGTGGCAGACATAGGATGTGAACTCAGGACTCTATACCTGCAGAAGAGTCTGTCTTTGCCCCACTCCACCTCCTGGTTGTTTTTCTAATTCAGGACAGCGGGGCCCAGCCGGGGTGGCTCAGTGGTTGAGCATCGGCCCATACACCAAGAGGTCGCCGATTTGATTCCCGGTCAGGGCACATGCCCAGGTTGTGGGCCAAATCCCCAGTGGGGGCATGCAGGAGGCGGCCAATCAATGTTCTCTCTCATCGATGTTTCTATCTCTCTCTGCCTTTCCCTTCCTCTCTCTCTAACAATCAATAAAAAAAAATAATTCAGGACAGTGGGGATGAGTAAATACGAGCAATGTGATAAAGATGTACCTTCTCTTAACAGAAACCAAAGGACATCTGGCAAAGTAGCTCGTGGCAGGTATTTTAAATCAACCAGGACAGATGGTGTCTTGTCAGCTGGTGAATTCCACTTAATAGAATTTTATGATTCTTTCTCTTGGAGGGGCCTGCTGAATACCTGTGGATGAATATCTGGTAATCTGTTCGGCTGCCTAAAGGGAGCAAGCCAGAAAATCAGAATTAACACATGGGGCTACACTTTAATGTGTATCCATTGGAAAGGGAGTCTCTGTGGCCAGCTGATCAGGGTTTTCTAGACAGAGCATTGTGGGACAATTAGGTCCGCATTGACTGCAGTGCTTTCTGATGAACGCCATGCTTCTTAATTGGGTTTTATTTTAACATGTAGGGAGTAAAGTCTTTTCTGTGGGGCCATATCCCCAGAACTATAAATAAGTAGAATAATATGATTTGACATGCAAATATTTTATTTAAATACAACTTTCCATGGATGCAGCCAATGCATTTTAGTGGAGCCAAGATGTGCCAATAAGCGAGGCTGGCCCAGCCCTCGTGCTTACCGTCTGTTAACAAATGAGGCGCACAGACCGCCTGGCAGCGCGGGGCTGCAGAGTGGACCTGGAGCCGCGCCCGGGACCCAGGTTCTAGCTCCGCCCTTTCACTGTTGTCTTTGGGGTATATTACTTCACTTCTCTGGGCCTCAGGACTTTAAAGTCAAAGAGTTTTTCAGCTTGACAAGGAAATTACTCTGCGAAACAAAAGGCAAATACGGACAAGCATAGCAGATTATAGAAGCAACAAACACTGTGGCTGTTCCCCAGAACCAACAGATGTTGATATTGTGTCCTGAGTGCTTAGAACCTTAAAAACATTTCAGAATAAGGTGAAGTCCCCATGTTTCCTCCCAGTTCCTCCCCTCTCTCAGCCCCCCTGGAGGCCATCACTAACATGCCCGATGAATATTCGGTTCATGTGCACGTGTGTGTGTGCACTTACATGTTACCACATGTATATATGTATATGTGTGCATCTGGAAGATGTACAAGAGAGTGGGCATATGTATAGTGGTTAAATTTGCAGCCTTTGGGGCCAAACTGCCTGGATTGCGATCCCAGCTGACTCTTGCTAGCTCTGTAACCCTGGGCAAGTTCCTGAACCTCTCGTTTCTCCCGTGTGTGATGCGGAGATGATATATCATCTGTCTCATAGGACTGTTCTCTGGATTAAGTCAGCTGATTCATATAATGTCTTGCCAGTGTATTATTGGAAATATGGTGAACTTTCAGTACATGTTAGCTGTTGCTTTCCATGGTTTAAAAAAATATATAAATGGCATCAACAGTATGGATCTTTCTGAAACGTAGCATTTCACTCACCATTATTCCTCTGAGGACACAGAGGTCTAGTTCATTAGTTTGAACGACCACATAACACCATACTGTATTCATCCATTTGCCTATTTTTTTTATTGTTGTTATTCCTCACCCAAGGATATTTTTTTCATTGCTTTTTTTTTTTTTTTTTTTTTTAGAGAGAGAATAGAAGGAAGGGAGGGAGGGGTAGGGGGAGAGAGAGAGAAACATCAGTGTGAGAGAGACACCTCAGTTGGTTGCCTCCCATATGCCCCTGACCAGGGTCAGGGATCGAACCTGCAACCCAGGTCTGTGCCCTTGACCAGGAATCTAACCCACGGCCCTTTGGTGAGCAGGCCAACGCTCTAACCACTGAGCCACACCAGCCAGGGCCATTTGCCTATTGATGGAAGCCTGGCTTGGTTCAAATTTATGACATCATTTTGTCTGTTCAAATACCTGCTCATTTGTCCTTGTCCCTAACGACGTTCGCTGTCTGAGCATGATGCTTCCCGTGTGATCTGATCTGGACGCAGCAGTGTGTCCCCTCCGTGTCCAAGTTCCTGTGTTTCTCTTACTGCAGCCCCATCACAGAATTAATTCATAATAAACTTACTGTGGACCAAGATCCCACAGAGGTTTGTTTGTATGTTGTGTTTACGTATTACTGCTAAGCTCTGACTTCTCCCTTTTTTATTTATCTTAAGCAGTCTTTTTTTTTTTTTTTTGTACTCAGTTTATGTCCTTATGTTCATTACCATTAAATTTCATTACTATCTATAAAGGGAGAGGGTTGGATTAAATCACCAAGGTCACTTGCAGCTCTTAAAAAGGAAATTGGTTATTTCAGAATCGCATTGTGCGATGGAAGTTCTGTGATGAAGGGACTGCTCCATGGCGACACTGTCCGGTGCCGTCGCCACCAGCACGTGCGACCTAGCGCTTGAATTATAGCTCGTGTGACCGAGAGGCTGCATTTTAAATTTTATTTAATTTTAAGTATTTTAAATTTAAATATAAGTAGCTACATGTGACTAATGGCCACTCTATTGGACAGGGCAGTTCCGGAGAAAACATGCCTGTAACTTTAAAAGATGAAGCTGTATGCATAATATATAGGAGGAAGCAAACAAGGGCACAGAATGGCCTTTTCGGGGCCGGGATTCACTTACTCAGTGTTTTTTATTTATTTGATTTTTTTCTTTTATTCATTTAATAGATTTTTTTTAAAACATTTTTTTTTCCTCGCTGAGAGTCACCTGTGTTCTAGGTGTCATACAAGAGGCCAGAGACACAACTGTACAGAAGGCGGTCGTGGTCCTCTCTCGAGGGACTTCCTACCTGGTGTGGTGGCCCCAGCCCTGCTTTCATATTAGAATCATTTAGGAAACTTTAAAAATTGTGATGCCGAAGCCCCACCTTTCGGAGATGAAGATTAATTGCATCTAATGTGGGGCCCACATTAGACTTGGATAGTCCTGTAAAAACTCCGCTGGTGACTCTAGTGGACAGGTAGGGTTAAGAATCTGAGCTAGGGGACAGTAAGTGGCCTTCTTGATAGATAGCTGCAGAGAGGCCTGTTTCAAGTTCCACTTTGGTGGGGAGGTTTCCTGCCGATTCTAAAGTCCTCTCCGTACCGTGATGTGACCCAGTCCGCCCTCCCCAAGGAGGAAGACTGCCTGAAGCTTGGTGGTCCAGGACGTCGGTTCCATAGACTTATTTGTTGGGCAATAGTGTCCAACCTTAAACATAGCAGGATAAGCTGTGAACGTTCTTTCCTGGAAAAATGTATTGTGAGCCTGCAAGTTGGATTTCTCGGCCCAGTCCTTCTTTTCATCTATCGGTTTGGTCAGTTATCCAGAGTCCAGAACTTGAGACTCTGGAACTCAGCCACAGTGGGATGAGAAGAATGAGGAACAAAGGTTTATGAGGTCGAAGGAATATTGGCTTGGACCCTTCCAGGAGGAGGAACGTGATGGAACAGGCTGACCAGCATCCTTGTGCGGGACGTTGCTGGCTGTTGCGACCGAAGGAAGAGAGAGCATGGCAAAGCACACGCTGGCCTTGAAGGCTTCGGCGTGTCACTTTGGTTCAGAGCAAACTTCCGTGACCAGGCAAGGAAGTGGCCTTCCCCAGGGAACGGCAGCAAATATTTGGGAATGCTAATGCAGTTTATTATAGTCTTCCCTTCTCATCACGAGTATTTGGTTCCATCTCCTTTCAGCTCACAAAACACACTCACCCCCTGGCTGTCTCGGGGGACCATATCAAAACCCTCTCCAGTCACGGCCGTAGACCTAAGGCTGGGATCCTGGGCTGGGTCTTTCCATCAGATGTTCCTTTGTCCTCTCCTGTTTCAGATACCGACACCCCTGAACTAAAAAGGCAAAGACCTGCTTCTCATCTACCCAGTACACAGCGTTATAGCAGGGCTGGGATAACGTAAATATACTGGGGAAGGGGAGGAACGGAAGATACACAATCGCAACAATTTGTGGGTTGAATGAGCGAGCTATTACAAGAGCCCCTAGGGAGTGGGCCTGTTCTTTCGCTCCCTGGACGGAGATCCAGTCTGTTGTTTTCCAGGGCCCCTGCTTTCACTTTCTCGGGGGTCCCTTCTCTTCCATTATCCGCTTTGGCTGGCCGAAAAGCTCTGTCAATCCCCTTCTTCCCCACAGTGGTTGGGGGTGGGGCAGGTGTGGTTTTGTTTCCAGAACAGTCAGTCGTAGTCTCTTTTATCTAAGAGAGTGTGGCCCTTTGCCTGTAAAAAGGGTAATACTTGGTCATTTTCACACCGTTTAATTCCAATCAGCTTAATGTACCGAGAGCCACCCTCACAATTAATTTTGATTACCTGGGACCTGTCAGGTTCTCATGGACGAGCCGGAGCCACGCTTTTCCGTCTGAGGACGCACTGGCACGGCCACTGGTGCAGGTCCTTTAACAAGGGGTGGAGTGTGCGAACCCTTGATTTGATCCTTGCCTCAAGGTTGAGTTTTGATTGGCCTGTTCAAAGTATTTCTCAATTTTATCTTTTTTATTGTTTGGAGGTAGGATCAAGTGATCTCTTTCAACCCTACAAGTTCTGGACTTTCTGGAGTCTATTCCCTTTTATTTTCAGCTACAAGATGGCCAGTTCTCCCCGCCCCCCCCCCCCCCCCCACCTGCTTGTATTAGTTTGCCAGAGTTGCGATAACAAAGTAACACAGATTGAGTGATTGAAACAACAGAAGTGTATTGTCGCAGTTTTGGAGGCTAGAAGGCCAAAATCAAGGCATTGGCAGGCGGTTTCCTTCCGAGGCCTGTGGAAGAAGGATCTGCTCCATGCCCCCTGCCTCGGGGATGGTTGTTTTCTCTCGATGTCTTCTTACATGATTTTTTCTCTACATGCGTTTCTATGTCTAAATTCCCCTTTTTATAAGGACAGCAGTCATCCTGGAGGAAGGATCACCCTAAAGACCTATTAACTTGTTAGCTTTGTAAAGATCTTTAGCTTCAAATATGGTCACATTTTGAGGTACTGGGGGTTAGTACCTTAACGTGAATTTGGGGGGAATATAATTCAATGCACAACACATCAAGACATATAGAACTTTCTGTTTTTCAAGTTGATCAGCTACATTGTTCTCTTCCAGGTTATTTCAGATGACAGCTTCACCAACTATTTTATCACCATATAATGTGGATAAACATCCTTCCAGCTTCTAATAATACAATTTCCTTCTGCCCACTGCCATAAGCCAATGCCAGATATTTTTAGTTTATTGTTGTAGTATTAATACGATAGCAGCCCAATCCTTGTAGCAATTGATGTATTGACAAGAAGGCTTGGTGTTGTGGCAATAAACCACCATCAGACCCTAGTGATTTCCAGCATCATGAGTTTCTTTCTTGCTCATGCCACTGGCCTGCCAGAGACTGGCTGCCTCTCCCCTCCCCATTTTGCTCTCTCTGGACCCATGCCACCTCTCCCAGGGGGCTGGCCTGTGCTGTGAGCAAGGGAAAGGGAAAGATGAAGCAGCCACTGGCTCTTAAAGCTACTGGCTGGAGGTGAGATGTGTTACTTCTGCTCGAGTTTCCTTGGCCAAAGCAAGTCATATAGCCAAGCTTTAAATGAAAGGAGATCGAGAGTGCAACTCTCCTTCAGCTGGGGGGACAGGAAAAATTTGTGAGCTCAGTTGCAGCTAGCACAACAGATTTGGAATATTTTTAGAAAAGGACAGGGAGATGGTGGACAGAATTTGACACCTTGGGTCGAGGCAGGTGGGAAGACCAGCGCAGGGTGAAGAGAAGGACTTTGGCCTTGGCACTGATATCTAACTGAGGTTAGCACCAGAAGAATCTCTTTTATCAGAGACGTAACAGGTTAACATGTCAGGGTTAAAAGAATCCTTGGAGGGGACAGGGTAAGCTTTGTTTTTCAGAACTTCAAGTTACAGCTCTCCCACTTAGTAGCTGTGTGACTTTTGTCAAGTTACTTGACCTCTCTGAGTCTGTTTCTCATCTGTCAAAGGGAATAGCAGCCCTGGCTGGTTTGGCTCAGCGATTAGAGCATCGGCCCTCGGACCAGAGAGCCCTGGGTTCGGTTCCTGCTAAGGACACGTGCCTCGGTTGCGGTTCGTCCCCGGCCCCGGTTGGGGTCGTGTGGGTGGCAACCAGTCGATGTGTCTCTCTCACGTAGATATTTCTCTCTCTCTCTTCCTCCTCCCTCCTGCTCTATCTGAAGATAAAAAAAAAAAAAAAAAAAGAAAGTCCTCAGGTGAGGATTAAAAAAAAAAAAAAGGGAATAGCAGTATCACCCACTTTACAGGAATGTTTTGAGTACCTCATCTCTCCAGTGTGGTAACTGTGTAATCTTGGACAAGCTATTTAACTTATATATGCCTCAGTTTCTTCATCTGTAAATGGGGAAATAGTATGTATTTTGTAGGGTTTTTAAAAAGGATTTAATGATGTAAAACACTTATGCCATTGCCTGGCTTGTAGAAAATGCTGAATAAATGATCATTGTTTTTATTGTAGTTGCAGTTAGCCGAGGTGATACCGTCTCAGACATACAGTGAGCACGCAATGAATATGAGATAATCACTTTCTGCACTAGCAATTTACTGGGGAGAACAAGTCTAAAAAGCCAGAGTCAGGGAAGTGGGGACTGAAGCGGAGAAGGAGGGAGAAGAAATGTGAGAGAGAGAGTTCATTACTAATCAGGGCAGAGTGTCCTGACGAGGTGGCTGCTCGGTCTCTCAGATGAGCTCATAGCGGTCATCCACAGTCTCTGCATCTCCAGACAGTCTGGGCAGTTCGGGGGAGAAGAGAAGAATTTATCTGTTGACTCCCAGCTCCCACGGGTCCAGATCCCCATGGTGGAGCATCTGTTTGCAGACGTCTGTGTTGTGTGTGCATGGATGCGTGGGAGTCCCATGGTAGCTCCTGTCTCGGTGGCATCGGGGAGCCCCGGAGCCCGAGATGACGGTGGGTGGCCTGACGTGAGGTGAGGGACTTCGGGAGCGGGCTCGTGGCCAGGGGAAGTAGAGCAGCCTGCCAGGCGGACTGCCAGTCCGCAGTGGTGTCGGTGGCAGCTGTCACCCTGCCAGGGGAGAGTGGAAGTGGTCGTTAGGGCCCTCTCTGGCCTGAAATTCAAAGTGTGTGAACCTGAGGTGTCTTACAAACAGAATCACCTTCTTAGCCTCATTTTCTCCTTTAAAAGCGAGGACACTGACGTCCAGTGTGAAAAACAATTCATTGAAGATTGTACAGCTTGTTAGTTGCAGAGTAAAAATTACATTCCACGTCTTAGGAAGAGTTAGTTCTGAGGTGTCTTGACCTGCAGATCTCCAGTTCAGTTTCAGCTCATGTCCATCCCCCTCCCACCCACCCACCCACCATCTGTGTTTTTGGCATTTCCTGAAGGCCTCCCTTGTATCTTGTGCTGGGCTGGGCTGGGCACTTCTCACAGAAGAGTGGGGCACCAGGAGAGGAGAGCTCTTAGCTGCCTTTTCTCCTGACCTGATGCCCCTTCTGCTGTGGTGGCTGGGGAGGCAAGCTGTCTGTGGAGCTGAGCCAACGGCGAGGAGATTGGACGCACTCAGGACGCTTGATAGATGCAATGACCGAGGCTGTCCAGGCCAAGGGAAAGGACAGCAGCTGTTCCATCTCTGGCTTGAGCTCCAACGTATTGGCAGCAGCTCCGAAATGTAGGGAGAAGAGGGATTTCCAAGGAGGACACCTGGCTGCTCTGAATCCCATGGGACCTTAGATGTAGCCTCCCCATGGAACCAAACCATCCAAGGGCCTGGTGGCTCAGTCACTGCCAGGCACCGTGGAGGAACTGTGAATTACAGACAGGTCCTTATCCTTCCTATCTAGCAAGTGAAAGTGTAGTTGGAAGATAAGCAAACATGTAAATATTATTAATAATATTATAGCATTAATGTTAATAGCTAACAGTTATTGTGCTTGGCTAGGAGGCACCTGTTACAGCTCAACTTGGAGTCCATGGGTAAGTGTGAGTGAGTCTGTGGGCCCCTGAGATTGCATGCAAACCCTGTGTCTGTGCCTTTCTGTGACGATCGGTCATGTTCTCAAAGGTTTGCGGTCCCTCACAAATTTCAGCACTCTGTTGATTGCATTTCATCCTCACAGCAGCGTATTTTTCAAATTAGAAAACTAAGACCCAGAGAAGTGGCAGAATCAATATTTGAACCCAGACCGCTTTGATCTCAAACCCTGAGCTTGACCCACTCTGCCATGGTGTACTCTCACAGCGTTAGGAAGGGGAAACGGGGGCAAGCAGTGCTTGGTCCATTTCCGCAGCTCTGATTTGTGTCCGGCAGTGTCGTGGGGAAGCTGCTTTGAACAGAAGGTTCGTCCTTCAGGGCGGCAGCCTGAGCCTCGGGCTCATCAGCCTGGAGAGCGGCCATCTGAGGGCGCCTGCTTCCTGCTGGGTCCTGAATGGGCATGACGAGGGGGATGTGGGCAGTCGTCCCTGTGTCCACAGAGGCGTGACTGCAGGAGGAGTTAGTTTCTTCCTAGGGAGGACCTCCCGAGTTCAAGGAGGGTAACTGCAGAGGAGGAGTTTACTCTCCTGAGCAGAGCTGGATCTGCCTTGGATGGTTTTGTCTGAAATCTGGGAAAGCATACATAGATCTCTGAAGGCTTCCTTTTTCACAGCTTCTCTCTGTGGTTCTAAATACACTATATTCTCCCGATGTCCTCAGGCCAGTGGTGAGTTAGTTGGTGTGTCCAGGCCTGGGTTCTCTGGTGTCCTTAGCAGGGGCATTTAACACCCACACCACTTAACTTTGCTGTTCCCTGGAGGAGGCCTGCACCTCCGGGGCACCTGGGCTCCCGAGGCTCTGTGAGTCCCTTCCCACTGTGATGAGCTGCAAGGCTTTCATGGGCTCACAGCACTCGGGAGACGGCCTGCTGAGACTCTGTTGTACAGATGAAATCACACGGGGAAATCATTCGGTTGGGTTCACTGGGCTGATGGTTGTGGCTGAATGAAGGAGGAGGAGAGAGCTGGAGCCTCTGGAACTGGTGGGCTAAATAAGCTTCCAACCCTGGAGAGCGGCAGCTCCATGAGGTTAGAAGGACGGTCGCCATGAATATACACATAAGGGGTGCAGAGTGGTGCGTGTGAGGTGTGTGTGGGCGTGGGGCGTGTGATTGTGGGCACGGGGGTGAGTGTGGGCATGTGACAGAGTATAGGGCTGTGTGTGTGTGTGGTAATTATGACCTGGGTTTGAATTCCAGACCCATCATTTACTAGCTGGGTAGGTTAGTTAATTTACCTTTCTGTATATAAGCTTTTTTGTCTGTCAGATAATGACAATGACCACCTCACAGAGTCACTAAGGATCAAAATAGAAACCATGTATAAAACATGCCAAGTCCATGCCTGGCATTGCTACGTGTTGAGTCCACGGCAGCTGTTAGTGCTGTCTGTAATGGGGATGTGTGTCACACATACGTGGTACGGGCGCATGTGTGTGCACATGCCTTGGTTTTGTCCCCAGCTGTCATAGCAGACTCTCTTTGACGAAGGAGCTTCCCTTATGCAAGGTCCCAGGTGTGCTCTCCAAACTTTCTTCTGGAGAAGCATTTGATACTGAGTCCCGTCCTTTCTAGCAATTGCCTTGGTTTCCTGCTGGGATTGTTCATGCTTTTTTGCATTGCCTTTTTGCGTCTTTTTCTCACTAGCCATTTGGATAACAAACTCTTTCCCTGGGTCACTGGTGGAAGGAGGAGGTGACTCAGAGGATGGTGGTCTGATTTACATTGGGTCCATCTGCTACCACTTGAGACCCAGAGACAGGTCGGCCTTTCCTCCTGCATGTTCCCTCTTCACAGGAAAGGGACAGTCTTTACCCTCACGGACTTTGCATTCTAGTGGAGACACAGTCAGTTAACCAGTAGACAGATAACTGTGTAATAAGGCTAAGTGTTATGAAAAAAAAATGAAGGAAGATAACAGTGCAGGTGACAAGGGGGTGCTTTCCAGACCAAGTGCTTACGTGAGGCCTCCAGAAGGAGGTGATGGAGCAGAGACCTGCCCGAAGTGATGGAGGAAGCCATGTCCTAACCCGGGAAGAGCATTCTGGGTAGATGGAACAGCAGGTGCAAAGGCTCTGAGCTTGGTGAGTTTGAGGAAAACCTCGACGGTCAGAGTGCCAGAAGTGAGAGGGCGGGAATGAGAGGAGCAGGAGCTTAGGTCAGAGAGGTGAGCGAAAGCCAGACTGTCCTGGGCCTTCGAGGGTATGGAGAGGAGTCTGGGTTTTATCTGCCATGGGTGGGAAGCAGTTTGAGGGTTTTGAGCCGGGCAGTGATATATGATCTGTGTTTCTGAAATATGATCGCTGCTGTCAAATGGGTGCCTTGTGGAAGATGGAATGCAGAGGGCCGCGTGTACCCGTGATCGCACAGGAGGCTACCTGCAGGAGTCGGGGACGGTGGCTCTGACTGGGGTCATCATGGAGGGGGTGGTGAGGGTATTCAGGTTAGGGATATATTCTCAGGTATCGGGAATAGGGTCTGTGGGTTTGTGATGGACTGAATGTAGGCTATGAAGGAACCCATGGAACCAAGGCTGCCTCCTGGGCGGGAGCAGGCGGTGGTATCGCTATCATGTGGTCATATTAGGTCATGTTTGGTTCGAGGATCCCATTTGGTGTCCACAAGGACATGTGAGGAAGGCTTTGTGTCCGACAAGTGCAGAGTTCAGGGGGGAGGTAGAACTGGAGGTGTCATCAGCATGAGTGTGGTATTTGAGGCCAAGTGAATGATGAGATCATTTAGGGCAGCGGCTCTAAGAGTGTTGTCCCCAGACTAGCAGCAGCAGCAGCAGCAGCAGCAGCTGGATTTGTTAGAAACCCAAATTGTCAGGCTCCTGCTTAGACCGACTGAATCAGAAACTCCCGGTGCGGGTCCGGTGATGAACGTTTTAACAAGCCCTCCAGATAATCTGCTACAAACTCAAACTGAGTGTCGGGGAGTGGGTGTAGACGGACAGAAGGTCCAACGAGTGATCCTTGGGACCCTCCAACAATTAAATCAGGAAGAGAGGGAGCCAGTCACGGTGCGTGAGAAGAACCGAGCTGGACTGGAGAGGATCACTCAGCGTGTTTTGCAGAGGACGCCAAGTGCTGGAGAAGCTGGTGGTGGCAGCTGGGTCGGATGCTGCTGGGCCTTGGCAGGGACGAGGGCCAAGTGCTGTGCAGTGGATTTGTCAGAGAAGGCGCTTTCCTTAGCCTTGACTAGAGCGGTTCCAGTGGAGTGACGGGATGAAAGCTTCCTTGGAGTCAGTGTAGAGAGAAAGGAAGGGGAGGGGCAGAGGCAGCAAGTACATGTAGGCAAGTGTTTTGTGGGGTTCTGCTGTAAAGAGGAACAGTGAAAGGGGGCCATAGTTGGAAGGCGACTTGGGGTCTAGGGTTTTTTTTTTTAATGTTGTTTTAAGGTGGGAAATATAACATATTTGAAAGTGGGTGGGAATAATGCACTGGAGACATTAAGCAGGATGCAGGGGAGGGGGGCCTATAGCAGAGGGAGGTCCTCGAATAGGGGAGGGGCTGGGATCTCATACCCGAGTGGGGACTGGTCCTCGGGCAGGGCAAGCTGATCCTGGGCTCCAGGAGGGAAGGCAGAGGACAGGGAGTATGGAAGACGAGGAGTGCAGGGCCATGAGGCTGGAAGACTCAAAAGGTGTGAAGATGAGGTCATTGTCTGTGTTTTCTCAGTGAAATAAGAAGTGAGGTCATCAGCTGGAGGAAGAGGAGGTGCTGGAGGTTCGAGGTGAGAGAAGAAGGTGTGAGGTAGAGGAAAGAAGATGGGGTGATAGATGGGATAGAGGGTGCCTCCTCACCTGTTTTCTGTGCCCTCACGGTGGGCCGGTGAGCGGGCAGGGCGGGGTCAGAGCCTCTTTCACAGGGCCCACTGATCTTGCCCAGGAGAAGCCAAGAACCCACTGGCTGAGGAGGGCCACCTGTCACTCCACAGGTGTGGCACAGACAGCACTCTCAGGCTGCCCACGTCAGGAGGAAAGTTGGACAGTCAGACCAGGGTTGAAACGGAATCCCCCACTGTGGTTTGGGTGGTTTAGGTTCTCGACCATCGTGACTTTTCTCCTCCAGAGAGGACAGCAGTTTCCTCAGTCCGTGGGCCTCTCAGGCCTGCACTCCATTGACCCCGGTCAAAATGAAGCTTTAATCTACTTATAGAACATTCTGTATTTATTTTTAAAGAGACAAATGACTTTCTTTTCACTGTAACAAAGGAAATAATCCTGAAATGTATAAAGCAAAAGTTAATAATTTTGTAATCTTTTCCCCCTCCCCACCCTATCCCCCAATCTGTGCATAGCCTTTTCTCCTACTATTAATGCTTTTACTCTTATTTTTATTTCCCCTTACTCCAAAGCTCACCCAGGCTCTTGAGTCTGATAGCCTGGTTTGAGACCTGTCCCCTAGCTTGCTACTTCGGCTTTAATATCATTCTCCATTGAAAGAAGCTCCCTGTACGAGGCTAATTATAAAATTTGGAGCAAGGGAACATCAAGATGGCCATAGGGTATTTGCTTTCAGATGTCTCTGGTTTCGTGCAAAATATGGTCCAGAGGCAAACTGAAAGGGCTCCTGTTGGCCAAGCTGGGGCCATTTACTTAAAAAAACCCAACAATTATTGCAATCAATTAAAATACATTTAAAAAAAAAATCCTCACCCGAGGATATTTTTCCATTTAACTGCAGATAGAGTGGGAGGGAGGGAGGGAGGGAGAGAGACTGGGAGAGAGAGAGAGAAACATTGATGTGAGAGAGACACATCAATCGGCTGCCTCCCACATGACCCTGACCAGGGCTGGGGACCAAATAGCAACCGAGGAACGTGCCCTTGACTGGAATCGAACCCGCAACTCTTTGGTATGCGGGCCAACGCTCTAATCACTGAGCCAAACTAGCCAGGGCTAAAATACATTTTTATTAGAAATCCATAAATATGTGATAATGCTCAAAAGGAATACCTCTGAACCTGAGTAAGTTCTTTAACTTCTTTCTTAAAGATCTCAATTTTCCCATCTGTAAAGCATCCAATTCATAGGACTGTTGTAAAGATTAAGGAATATAAATCCTGCAGAGAGATTAGCAAGTGATTGGCATATGATGTTCAGTAAGTGTTCATCATAACACTTATTTAGCATTATTTTTAATATTATTTCCATTGGATACTTTACAGAAGTCTATGATAAATAGTCCACGTATAAAAATTCAAAGTAGAAACAATCGAATATATATTGAGAGCCACTGTTACCTAGGCACCGTGCAGCGCTCTGAGTTGGAACCATCAGGAATTATAGTTTATATTCATATGTGAATTTGTTTAAAGTTGATCTTCCATACTAGGTATTATCTCCATGTATTTAGGTTCTCTGTGATGTTCAACCACTGTGTCCTAGCAATTGGGATAGTATTTGTTAAATAAATGAAGTAATGAAAAGCATTCAGTTGAGTAGCATAGAGAGGTATTTATACAAAGTATAAGCATTGTGAGGAAAGATAATATAGAGGATTGCAACTGTATCTGCTGCGGGGTGGAGGTGTGTGTGTGTGTGTGTGTGTGTGTGTGTGTGTGTGTACACACATGTGTATGTTCCCTAGAAAGCATCCCAGAAGAGGATGCTGTGAGCCTGGGTGGGTGGGGATCTTTCATGAGGTTCAGAGGCAGGCAGGAGGCATTCTGGGCAGAGCGCGGGCGCCCGGCAGTGCTCAGTGCCCACAGCCGGGTGAGTGAAAGGGACAGGCACTGAGGTGCTGTCAGGGCGCTGGGTTTAGGGGCCTGGGGAGAGCAGATGATGGGCAATCCCTGCTGGTTTTAAGCAGGAATGCTCGAGCTTAGTAGACACAGGGTCCTGGGAGAGAATGGTCGGAGCTGCTGTGGAATCAAAATCAGCTGCTTGCGTTCTAAGAAAATTTGCTGTTTTCGAAGAGGCTGTTTCTTTCCCCCCTGTCCTTCTTTGGTAAAACTGAATAAGAGCCTGGGCTCTGGACTTGGACCTGGAGTCAAGTCCCGCCTTGGCTGTGACGAACTTCATCATGTCCCACTCACTCCTTGGGGTGTTATGAATTGCCAGTGAGGTCACGTCTGGGGGAGAACTTTGTAAACCAGTAAGAGCTGTGCAGATGCGAGCGATGGGGCTTATTTATTTGTCCCCCGGAGGTGGCACGGCACCTGGTCTTTAACCCCCGGAAGTGGAGCCAGACTTTGCTTAAATTAGTGTATTCCTTGAACGTGTGGTTTCTATTGAAGCAGCAACTCATTCAGGTGTCAGAGCTGAGGGCAGAGGGCCAGGAGGGGCTCCTTTGTCACCTTAGAGCTGTGCTGCTCAGTACAGCAGCCATAAGCCACTGCGGGTATTTAAATGAGTGAAAATGAGATAAAATGAGAAATTCAGCTCCTCAGTAGCAGAAGCCACATTTCAGGTGCTCAGTGGTCACGCTGTGCTGGCTGCTGCATCGGGCAGCACAGCAGCCCCTGGAGAGAGCCCTGTGGGACGCGCTGCCTGGGAAGGGGCAGGAGGGAGGCTCGGGTCCGCAGGGCACGCTGAGGGGTGCAGGTGGCTGGGCAGCGCCTTCCAGGGCCCAGGGAGGCCTGCAGGGAGAGGGCCCTTGGGTAAGAGTGAACACCGTCCATGTCCTGACCTCCAGGCTGTATTTGGGGATGGGCAGGACACACGCCACGTTGTCAGGTTTCTTCCTGGGAGCCAAATGCTCACCATAAATGAATGCTGTCTCCAGGCCTCCTGCTGCGCTTTGTAGCTCTTAACTGTTCCCTGCAGACAATAACCCAGCCACTTGTCTGCCTGTATTTACATTTTCCGTCGAGGTGCAGAGTCTGGGAGCTGCAGCATGGTAAAAGCCCCTTTCCATTTCTGTCATTCTCCTGACAGTGCCTTCTCAGAAACCTTGGAACGCGAAAGTGACAGGGGCCCCTTGCTCAACGGATGTGCAGTGGGATTTGGTTGGGATTCAACTGGGCAATTGTCAGTCATGTTAATGGAACCCTCCCCCCCCCCACCATTCCCTGGGCACAGAGAGAAAAAGTGACCTCCCCTCACTGTCTGCGGGCTCCCCAGAGGAAGTGCTTGCTATGCAGTGGGGGATGGAATGAGAAAGGAATTTGTAGAGTGGCCCAGAAAACTCAAGTGGTCTAGGTTGGAGAAGCGTTTTTTTTTTTTTTTTAATATATGTACTGATTTCAGAGAGAAGAAGGGAGATAGAGATATAAACATGATTCGGCTGCCTCCTGCACAACCCCTACTGGGATCGAGCCCGAAACCCAGGCATGTGCCCTGACCAGGAATCGAACCGGTGACCTCCTGGTGCATAGGTCGATGCTCAACCAACTGAGCCACACCAGCTGGATTGGAGGGGTGGTTTCTAAAGGACTCACTCAGAGATGGACAACAAGTCAAAGAAACAGTAACCTTGACACATTTCACCCAGAAACACCACCTTTATTCCAGGAGGCAGACTCAGAGAGATAATCACTCATTCATCCAGCGAATATCCACGGAGCAGTTCCCATCCATCACGCACTGGCTCAGGTCGCTCAGCGGTCGTGGTCACCCCTGTCCCCGTGGCATTTCTGTTGCTTCGAGGGAAGACGAGCCAACACTTCGTGAGTTCTACCTGCATTTCAGACACTTTTCTAGCCCACTCGATGCTCACGACCACCCCGCGGGATGCGCACTATTATGACTAACCCCGGTTTTCAGCAGTCAGGCCCCTTGTCCAAGGTCACTCAGCTTGGACGTGGCAGAGCTGGTCCCGGCAGTCTGGCTTCCCAGCCCACACTGTCCGTCTCACCCTGAGGGAGGTGTTCCTGGAGGAGGAAACACTGGGCAGCCCGTGCCACCCCTGGGACGGCAACCCCCTGTTTACGGCAGGTGGCGCTGTGAGTAGCTGTGCGTTCCCCTGGGCCCAGGCTCCTTCTCTGCTCTGAGTCACTTCCCAAACCGGAAGATTCTTGAAGATTTCTTCACCTTGTGATGCCATTCAGGGCACAGCAGTGTCGTGCTGCCCCTGACCTCTGTAGATTCAGGACTGCCCCTTCCTTGGTCCCCTGTGGAGAAGCCCCTTAACATTTCCCAGCGGCTGCGCTGGCCCAGGTCACGGCAGAAACCAGCTTTGTCCTCCCTCAGCCCTTGATTCCTGCAGGCCTCAGAAACTCCCAGGGGTGTCAGGAATCTTCTCGTTCTAGCATCTCTTTGCCTCTGGAAAAGGAACGTGAATGTACTTTTTCTAATATTTTCCTTTCAGTACCTTCTGGTTTTGAAATGGCTTCGTCCTTCTTCTTTGGTTCCTTCTCTGCCACGTTGGGGCCTAATACTGTTTACTGTTATCGAGTCCCCCCACCCCTCCCCCTTTTCTTTTTTCTCAACCCAAACCGAATTTTAAGCTTTTCTAGCCCTTCCTGGGGTTTTGGTGTTCTCGTTCCGAAGTTCAGATGGGAGCTTCTGGGCACACACGGACCGCTGAAGCCTTCTTGCCCCGATGGGCTTTCCCTCCTGCCCCCGTGCACTTCCAGACGCAGGCCTGGCACCTTCCTCTCCGGGAACCTGCCTTGTGCTGCCTGCAGAAGCTTTTCTTCTGTGTCAGCTCAGGAATGTGTCACGTCGCGTCACCGGGCGAAGGGCTTCCACTCCTCTCTGACTTTTCACAGATGATGTCACCTTCCCAGCGAGTGCATGACCCCCAGGTCTCTGAAGTCCCCGGGCATTGTCAAGGACATTAATATCCCCAATTAGGAGAAAAGGGGCAGAGGCATCTTAGAATCTTCCCTGTTAAGCCGCCAAGATGATCAGAGTCTTTCTTTTCATCTCTGTTAATATCCCCACGAACTTTCCTGAGATTGGGTCTTCCTTAGACAGTGACTTCTGGGGGTGGTGGGTGCTTCAGAGAGAATATAGACAAGCCACCCAAGCCCACCAAGGTCAGTTCAGTAATATATCCAAGTCTTATATCAACTTCTCTCAGCTCTGGGATTCTGATACTTTGTGCCCACAGAGGTGGATGGGGTATTTGGTGAGGCAACTGAATACATCATTTTCTGGTCCATCAGTCACCCCTTTCTGCAAAGTCCCGAGGGACACAGATGCTGGAGTCATGCTTTTCAGAGTTTACTGTGCACCTGAGAGGTCTGGGGATCTTGTGGCCCCGTGGATCCAGTAGATTGGGGTGGGACTTGAGACGGCACTTCTCACAAGTTCCCAGGAGATGTGACGCTGCTGGTCTGTGGGCCCCACCATGGGGAGCAAAAGGCTAGAGGACGAAAAGCCAGCACGAGCATCTTTTTATTATTAGCTGGGGCTTCGGCCCCACTCTGGTGCATACCTCTTGGGAGGCGGACTTTGCAGAGGGAAGGACTCCTTTTTCCGAGAGGAGGCTGTAGTTTCTACCTGGGATTCATTAGGGTCCTTATTTAGTTCCCCTGAGGGGGCAGAGCTTTAGAAGGTACATTTCCCCAAGCTGGAGAAGGTTCTGGGCCATGTTTTACTTTAATGGCTACAGGCAAGGAAAGGAAATGGAAGAGGTAGTGAAGGGAAACCAAGAGGGAAATGACTGGCAACCTTCCAGGCAGGGGGAGTCACCTGTCCTCTGGACTCAAGGCGCCTGTGCTCCGCGCTGGCCTCTCCCTCTCCGCGGCACACTGGAAAGCACTCTGTGCAGAGCGTGGGGCGGGGACAACTCTTCCTTTGTGTCCTGTTCCTTCTCCCTGGAAGGCTCCGTGCATACCTCTCCAGTACACAGACGCAGCAGGAGGTCTGCATACACTGAGCTAATGTAGTTTCCTAACCCATCTCGAGTCAAAGACTCTGCAGAGCTCGAAGGTCTTGGAGGAGCCATTAAATCCGGTGAGTCTGAAACTTTTCCGATTCATGTCCATTCCCAAAAGGCCCAGGACCCGTGGCTCACCTGCCAAACCTATCCCGGCTTTGTAGAGGTGAGGGTTGTAACCATGAGATACGACTGTTCACAGTTTTTCTTGGCCTTTCTTTGGTAATTAGATGGATTTCTTGTTTAGCAACCACCTGTATGAATCAAAAGTGAGCCAGGAATCCTCTCTAGGTGTCCTGCTGCCTTCCTTGCCTGCTTTCCCTCTCGCGTAGGTCTGCGTTTCCCTGTGTCCTTCGCTGACTCGTCCTCGGCTCCCACGCCTCCAAATGTCGGACTGCATTCTGCCTTCAGGCATCTTATGTTCTCCACCTCTGTAGGTGAGCTCCTCTGTATCTTGGCTTCAGATACCATCTATGACACTCGAATTCATATTTCGCGCCTGCACCATTTTCCTGAAAGGCATAATTGAATATCTACCCGCCTAGTTAGCATCTCAAACATAAGATGCCTAAGCCACCCACCCCAGCTCTGTACATCTTTGTACCCAAAGATTCTCCATCTCAACAGATAACCCTATCGTCTACCCTGTCACTCAGGCCCCAAACTTAAGAGTCATCTTTGAACAATCTTATCTCTACCTCCTGAAAGCAGTCCATTAATTAATACCATCTCTTCTACCTCTAAAATATATCTTGAATTAGATCACTTCTCATTTCCATAGTCCCAGCTCTACTCCATGCTACTGTTGTTTCTTTCTTAGAATATCAAAGCAGACACCTAACTGGCATCCTGTCCTCCACTTTTGCACCTTTGTAGTTCATCCCACCTACAGCGGTCAGCTGGTGTTACTCATACACGTAAAACTTCTAATGACTTACAAAGGCACCAAAGATCCAAACTAAAAACCTTTCTTGTAAAGCTCTACCTTCCCTGGCTCCTTCCTGTCTTTTTCTTTATTGATTTTAGACAGAGAGGAAGGGAGAGGGAGAGAGAGATAGAAACATCGATGAGAGAGAACATCGATTGGCCGCCTCCTGCATGCCCCCCACTGGGGATCGGGCCCACAACCTGGGCATGTGCCCTGACCGGGAATCGAACCAGCGACCTCTTGGTGCATGGGTCGATGCTCAACCACTGAGCCACACAGGCCGGGCTCCTTCCTGTCTCTTCCATGTCAGTCCCCATCCTCCTTGCTCACCAAGAGCAGACCAGTCTGTCTGACCGTGCTGTGTCTGCCAACTCTTGTGTAACAAACTGCCCCAAACTCAGGAGCATACCATTATAAGCATTTATTCTCACTTCTGTAGGAGTAGAAGTGAATCAGCTAATCTTGCCTGAGCTCAGCTGGGAGGTTCGACTTTGAGCTGAAAATATAGTTAGGCTTGGCTCTCCGTAGTAGTCTGAGCTCAAGGCTGCTCCATGTGTGATCATTCCAGAGCCCAGGAGGAAGGGGCCACACTGCTCCGGGATGCTCTTCTCATGGCAAAGCTGAAGCCCGAGAGACCAGGCCTATTGCTCATATCACACCTGCTTATACTCCGTTGGCCCAAGCAAAGTCGTATGGCCAATCTCAACATCAGTGGGCGGGGCAGTACATTCTGCCCACAGTGAATGGAGGACAGGAATGCATTTGCTGAATGACAGTCCAAACCTTGATACACTCCAAGCTTGTTCCTACTTCTGAGCCTTCTTATTTGCTGCTCCTTCTGCCTGGAATGCAGTTCATCTAGACCTTCCAGAGCCTGCCTCTCATTATTCAGTTCTTAGCTCACAGGTGACCTCCTCAGAGGCCTTTAAAGGTCTTGGCTAAAGTAACCTACTCATTCACCCTCTACACTCTGTCTCACTGGACTGTCATGGGTCATATATCCATCCCTGAGCCAAATGCTGGGGTCAGGAGAATGCATGATGCTGATTGGCCATGCCTGGGTCACATGTCTACCGTGGAGTTGGCAGGGGGCGGGTGGAGTTGGGGGGGGTGGAGTCAACATCTGAACCACATAGTCAGCAAGTGGGTGAGTGGTGGTTCTCCAAAGGAAAACCATGTGTAGTTCCTTTGAAAAGGCGATAGGCATTATGAGCAGGAAAAAAATCCAAGTACCTCTGGGTTCTTGATCAACCCATCTAGAATCTTGCAGACAGACAGTTATGCTTTTTTTTTTAAAATCCTCACCTGAGGACATTTTTCCATTTTTGTTCAGATAGAGAGAGGAAGAGAGAAAGAGAGAGAAACATCGACATGAAAGGGACACATTGAGTGGCTGCCTCCCGCACGACCCCTACCCACTGAGCCAAACCAGCCAGGGAGACAGTTATGCTTTTATTTCACTGGGGCCTTCAGCGGTCTCACAGGAAGGTCTTTGGGCGAGATGTTTAAATGTGGGCTTGTTGACGATATAGTTAGGTGGATTTGTAGTTGGCTGAACAAACATACCCTAAAAGTGTTGCTTTATGAATTGATGTCGACCTGAAAGGTGGTCCCCAGGGCCATGCTGTCTGACTTTGTACACAATCCTTTCTGGACTGGCATTTTTCAGTCGCCACGTGGCTGAAATACATTTGCTGAATGACAGTCCAAACCCTGATACACTCCAAGCTTGTTCCTACTTCTGAGCCTTCTTATTTGCTGCTCCTTCTGCCTGGAATGCAGTTTATCTAGACCTTCCAGAGCCTGCCTCTCATTATTCAGTTCTTAGGACGTCATAGGTGTACTTATCAACTCTTTAAGTCGATGACTCCTGGATTTTAGGTTTCACAACTTGGTAAATTTGCAGAAAAAATTTAGGATATGCTGCAGGGTCTTTGACTTTTATTTTTGCCAAGCAAAGATGTGAATATATTAACTATCATCTATTCATTTCACTAATATTTACTAAGATATTTTAATATCAAAAAGGAGGATGGACATGATCTCATAAAAAACAGCCCTTCCCAAGAAAGAATAATTGACTGCCTTATACTGACATTAAAAGAAAATAATGTCATAGGTGTAGTCCAAAAAATTGCAACATGAAAATTTAATTTTCAGAGTGATAATGATTCTAATTTCTGCAAGTTTCTCTATAGACTGTCAGTTTGTAGATTTATATTTGACAGTGCATCATAGCGTAGAGCTTTAATGTCAGCCTTGGACTTGATTGTTTTTAGACTTTGTGGAAAGTTTGGATTCACATAATTCTGCTGGCAAACATAGAGGAACAGCACTCTTCACGTTATTTCACTCAGTTCAGATACTTTGTATTATACAAAGAGAGGCTGGGAAACAAATCCCATACACCAAGCCACATACACGGACCTGTCTGGCTTGAACACTCAGCCATTCTGCTGCCTTCTTTTCCCCACTGGGCAGGGAAGAAGCTGTGGTATCTGGTGGTGAGATATGCAGGAAGGATGATGATGATGAAGGAGAGATGTTTTATGTATGGGGGGATGCTCTCACCTAAGAGGGGTGCTCCCACATGGGGTGCTCAGTGAAAGCCCTGATCATCTTGAGTGAGGCAGGCAGGAAAGGAGCGGAGAGGGATGTTGCAAACTGGAAAAAATCCTCAAAGCCTCCTTCTCTCACTCCCAACCACTCCAGATCCTGTTTGAAGTCCCCTATTCAGGAGTTGCTGCTAGAGGGTGTGAGGAGCTGGAGAAACAGCTCCTTCACTGGATGTCATCATCAGGGTTCCCAGTGTTTCCATAGGCTGGAAGCAGGAACTGAAACTGACAGAATGGAATTTCATAGGGATTGATACAAGGTTCTTCCCAGTGGTTCAGAGCTCAGCTACATGAAAACAAGCCTATTATGAGAGCAGTCCGTGGGGTTAAGGCCCGGGGCTCTTAATTGACTTCAGTTCAGTCTGAGCACAAAGAACCTATGCCATTAGTCTCAGGCCACCTTAATAGAAATGTAATGTCCAGACTGTGAGAGATAACAGCTGTCCTAGAGCAGGGTCATTTGCACCGATACTTTCTTTTTATGGGGGCGGGGGATTCTTGTGTTTTGTGTATTAGCAGCATCCCTAGCCTAAACCCACTGGGTGTCAGTAGTACACCCAGGACAAATCATAAATATCTCCAGACATTGCCAAAAATTCTTGGAGGAGGGTGCAGAATGCCTTCAGTGCAGAACCGTTTGCAGTGGACTCTGTTCTGCATACGCCCCGTGTGGAGCCGTGTTCGGTTCTGAGCTCTCCATCGCTGAGGAAAAGTCACACACTGGATTACCAAGTCTGGGGGCGTGGGGTGGACCAGGGTGAGGTGTACAGGAGCCATGCCGTTAGAATGTTGGAGAACATTCAGACTGGAATGTTTAGACCGGAGAGAAAGGACCTGGGTGATGGTGTGTGCTGGGGAAGGTCAGCCCAGCTCTGAATTCTTCCCTCCCTCCTCTCTTCTCTTTTTTCTCTTCCAACATTTATTTTTCTTTGTAACTCTTCCCTGTCATCTTCCCCCACTTTCTTTGTTTCATTTTTCCTCTGGCTTCATTGACTTTTCCATCAACTTTATAATACTATTTTTATTGTGATAAAAAATATATAACATAATTTGCTGTTTTCACCATTTATTTTTTGTAATCCTCATCCAAGGATATTTTTCCATTTATCCTCAGATAGAGTGGGAGAGAGGGAGGGAGAGAGAGAGAGAGAGAAACATTGATGTGAGAGAGACACATCGACAGGTTGCCTCCCGCATGACCCCAACCAAGGCCAGAGACTGACCTGCAACCGAGGTACATGCCCTTGACTGAAATTGAACCCACAACTCTTTGGTCCACGGGCCAACGCTCTAACTGCTGAGCCAAACCAGCCAGGGTGATTTTCACCATTTTAAGTGTGTAATTCAGCAGCATTATTACATTCACAATGTTTTGTGACCACCACCATTGTCTAATTCCTAAAATTTTTATCACTTCAAGCAGAATCCACCCCGTTTTCTCTGCCCTATCACTGGGCACTGAGCCTTGCTGTAGTCCTGGCCTTGGACACATCCCACCCTCGGTGCTCAGCAGCATGGCGAGACTCAGCTGCTTACAGCCCTTCGGATTCCCATCAGCAGGTCTCAGCTGGGCTCTGATCGTCTCCCCCAGTTCACGTGTATCCTAAATGCCTTCGTACCCTGTTCCCAGCAGCTATCCCAACCATTCCAGTGTTTGTATTTGGCCCCACCCCATTAACCTCCTCTCACACTATCTATAATCTTGCCTTTATATCACTTCAAATTGAGTTCATCTAATGTGAATTTATTAAGCTTTTTTCCCTCCAGAATTTCCTCGTCATTATCACCTGTCTTCTCCTTTAGGCTTGGTCTCTGAGTGTCCTGTGATCTTATTTCTGAAGCTCATTGTTCCCCCCGAGCCTACGGTCATATCTCCTGGCTCAGGAGCCTGGTGTGAGAGCCGTGCCCTCACTTGCTTGAAATTTTGCTATGCTCCTTCGCTGTCCTTAGCAGGCTGCGTGAGTTTGGGCTGCCGTAACAAGATACCACAGCTTAGACAACAGAAATTTATTTCTCACCACCGTTCTGAAGGCCGGGACGTCCGAGATAAGGGTGCCGGCACGGTCAGGTTCTGTGCTCCATGGACCGCAGAGATGCCAGCCGCCCGGCACCCGGCAGGGCCTGCCCCGGTTGGAGAAGGGCTGCCCCACCCTCTGTGGCAGGACACAGCCCCTTGGAGGAGCAGAGTGTATCTACATAAAGTGGGAAGAAGGCTCTTATTCCAGTTACTCCACACTTTGTCTCATGGCCCCTGATTAGCCTTGCTTCACCCAGGATCCATAAAATCTCTCAAGAAAATACCCCATCTCCTGTGAAACTGTATCCCTCTAGACATAGAAGCTCAAACCCTGCCCAAGGGCCCGGGGAGGAGGGAGCAGACATCATTCTCCATCTTCCGGCTGCTGTCCTAATAACAACAGAAACCCTTCTGTTTTCCTCTCCAGTTCCCAAACAGAAGTCCCAGAATGTACAGTGCTCTGTAGTGGAGGAGGGAGGGAGCTTGCGATACCTGTAGGGTCTGCGCCTCTGCTCGGCCACCCACGTGCCCTCTTCCTCAGACCAGAGAGGAGATTTAACACTCCAGCTGAGAAATGTCAGCATTTTCTGTACCATCGGCGAGAAAGGAAGGTTTAGGCTGGAGTGCGTGGAGCATACGTTCTCAAGTGCGTTGGACTCATCCTTTTGGTGACTTGGCTAGTGTGACTGGTTTAATTCTCTGCTGCGCAGGTCGTGTCTAGGGTGCCCCTGGTCAGCTGTGCTTCAAATTGTGATTGGAGATCCCCAGAAACATTCGGGTGCACACTGACGTTGGCACAAGTGCAGATTCGTCTTATGTCCCTGACTAGGAGTCCCCAGACTTTATCTGGAAAAAGTGGATCTGAAGAGTGTTGTACTTTCTCTGCGCTCAAAGGTCTGGGTGGGAGGAGGCAAAAGGAGTGTGGAAGGGAATGGAGGAGAGAGCGAGTGATCGATCAGGGCTCAGAGTGATCGAAGTCCGCTCCCAGAGTAATCGGGCAAGACCTTGAGAGTTGCATTTGAGATCCTTTGACTTAAAGACAGTATTTCTCAGGATTTCAAGCATGGTTGGGATTGGTGTACACGCGACTGAATTGGGGATCTTTTTATCCTTCTTTGTTTTTACACGAAGCCCCAAGTTGGGTGTCTCATCCCATTTGACAGTGTGTGTTAAAGATTTAAATGCCAGCTGCCGAATTCCTGCTTCATTTGGCCTCTGAAGTATCAGGTGTGGAGGAAGCAAGCCTCAGCCCTGCCCCTCCAACAGGCGCTCCTCAGAGTGCCAAACGCTGCGCTTGTGTATCTTCCTGTGGGAATAAAAATTAGCTATTTTTCATGAGTGTTCAAGCTGCTGCCTTATTTAGTTGCCAAAGACTCAGACTCATCTTGCGGTCCCGGCTGCAAACTTGTCTGGCTCAGGAGTGTGAGTGTGGGGCGTGGAGTGGTGGTGGAGGAAGGATTACTTTTCCTCTGCACCTAACCCCTTTGGGTTGCCTGGTGTCATGAAGTGTCAGTCGGTGGTGAGGTGTAGTGTAACGCAACATGGGATTAGCTAAAACAACAGCTAATTGAGAACCTCCAGCCTCAATGTAGAAGCCATTCACCTGGGTTTCAGATTGGTCCTAGTTGCTAAAAGGGGTCACAGTTCAAGGCTCCCGGTATCTTGAAGGACCTGGGTGAAGTTAGGGAGCAATACAGACCTGCGATCCCCAAAATACTCACCACTGCATCTGCGCCGCAAACACACGAAACCCACATGTGCTCAAGCGTTTGCATTCTGATTTCCTTGCTGATGCCAGGGTCCCTTTCCTTGAGGAGGGCTAGAAACGTTTTATGGTCTCAGGTTAATCAACGATTTGTTTGTCAAGCTCCACAGACAAACTGACAACTTTGGAAGTTTGGCGAATGGCTCATCCAGGAGGTGGAAATCTCAGTCCTCCGAGTTCTAGGCAAGCGATGACTTGAAGATGTCGTTTTGCTTTTACCTATCCTGAAACAAGCTTGGGGGAAAAGAAATCGGATTTGGAAGGAAACTCGGAAGCCAGCTCTATGTGTGTGTGATAGAAGAAGATGCTGATAGATTCGCGTTAATAAATGAAACCTTGAAAGTCTAGGTCTGCCGTCCCCGGGGCCACGCGATGAATGCTGACGGCTGTGCAGAGCCACACGCTGGTCCCCTTTCTTTTCACATCTGTTTCTTGGCGAGGCAGGTAAGAACCGGAACTTTGAAGGGACCCGCAGCCTTTGCTTTGGAGAGGAAGCTTCTTGAAAGAGCACCTTCCGTGGGTACCTTAAACATCCTGTCAGGTGCAGACACGGGAGGGATACGGTGTCAGGTTGCAGACTCTGTGCCCTAGTTTGTGGTTCTGATCGTGTCTCTTTGAGTCAACTGTTTGACGGGTCATTTCAAGCCAGTTGCATAGTGAGTAGAGCACCCTTTTTTTTTTTTTTTTTGATTTGTTCTCTAATTGTTTAGAAATGTCTTCGTTAAAAGACAAGGTAAACACGGTTTCAGGTGTTGTGCTGAAGGCAGGGATGGTGGGGTGGCGGGAGGGGGACGGGGGAGCTGGGAGATCGCATGTGGTCCTTTGAGATCCGAGCCCATCCCAGAAACAAAGGCTGTCGGAGGACAAAAGCTCTTTGTACCCTGGGCACGTCTCCGGTTACGCTGAACCCTCTCCAATAACTGCTATCAAACTTGTCATATTTTATTCATGAGTTGTGGTGTGCCTGGGTGCAATAAGAAAAGCAAAGCTCCACATCATCATTATGGCATAGGAAAAGATAAAATAGTTATTATTGTGACATTTTTGAAGAATTCTTAAATCTCTCCAATCATTCCTTTGAGAAAGTTGCACGGGATGGCTGGGTGTGTGGCCTGTGTCGCTGCCGGCTGGGGCTCCTGGCTCAGTGACGCGTGGACCCACGCTGACGGCTCTGCCCACGGTGAGGGGGGGCGTCATTCAGGAGAGGCCACAGCAGTAGTTACACAGAAATGGGGACGCTGACAGGCATCTCTGCATCTGTCATGCTCACATTATTACTCTGTGGTTGCAAAATATCGCATTCTTGTGTTTTTATTTTTATCTTTTTGATGAGATGTGGGGTGTGGATCATTGGGCGTGCTTGGTGTGGGGAGGTTTGGGGGAATCAGGGCAGGAAAAGCCCCCTTAAAAGTGTACCTACACCCTGTCGCTGTTGTGGGACAGCAGCACAGAGTTTAGGAAAGAAGCTGTTGGTTTACATCATGAATTTGAAAAGGAAGCAGCAGCACTGAAATATATATATCAGCCTCACTGGACAACAACAACACAGGCCAGCTGTTGTTCTGTGGGCTTCCTTTGCTGACACAGGGCTAGACTGTTCCTCATTTATGAACTAGTTTATCCAGAGACACCTATCAACCCATGACTTCTTATGCTCATGGCCAGCCCTTCTCTGCTCCAAATTATTTATGGTTTCAGTGTAAGATATTCATTCACTTGGGACTTATTTTCATCATGCTCGTTCCATCCGTCTGGGCCCACTGCTAGGTTATAAGCTACTTGAAAAGCTGAAAGCCTTCCCCGTGGGGTCTGTGCATGCACCCAGTGCTCATGGTGTCGTCGGACCTGGCACTCAGACAAGGAAGAAAGTGACAGTGACGAATCGTTGCAAAACTGCTTGTTAGTTGGTTGCATGTATTGTCACGTAGAGTCTGTGATGCAGATTCATACTTATCTTTGTTACTATTTTTTAAATTTTTTTCTTTATTGATTTGAGAGAGAGAGGAAGGGAGAGAGAGAGAAAGAGAGAGAGAGAGATAGAGATAGAGATAGAAACATCGATGAGAGAGAACATCGATTGGCTGCCTCCTGCATGCTCCCCACTGGGGATTTGACCCACAACCTGGGCATATGCCCTGACTGGGAATTGAACTGGCAACCTCTTGGTGCATGGGTCGACGCTCAACCACTGAGCCACGCCAGCTGGGCTATCTTTGTTACTATTGATGGAGGAGAAAGTGGGTTTCAGAGGGATTGCATGACCTGTGACTGAGACACTAAGTGTCAGGACTGATGGTGGAGGCAAGATCTTCTGATTCCAAATCCCACTTTGACACAAGGCAGTGTTTCCCAAACTTTTTCATATCATGCCACACAAGGAAAATGGCTATTTTTGTACGTTATACTGGGGGTGGGGAAAAGGGACTACTTTTACCAAAAGTGCTCTGCCTGGTGATATCAGGGGCTGAGGAGGTCCAAACCTCATACCTGTTGTTACCAGGTGCCCAGCATTTGCTGAGAAGTGCCTGGGTGAGCCGGGAAGGACCCAGGAGGGCAGGGAACGGAGGGGGTTTGTGCGGGGCCTGCGTATAGAGGAGTGTGGTGTTAGTAGAAGCTAGAGATGTGCTGGGGAGTGGCCACAATCCCAGATGCACAGGGTCAGCCTGATCACAGCTGAGCAGTGTGCACTAGCAAGAGAATACCGCCACTTGGTGACGTCATGCATTGTGCCACCTTTCCTCAATGCCAGCATTCACTGCATTGCTGCCTCTGGGAATGTGGGCTCTGTGTTGCCAGATCATCTACTTTTTTACTAGACTTTAATATGAAATCTCCCACTTTTAAAAAAAATTTTCACCCAAGGATATTTTTCTATTTATCTTCAGATAGAGTGGAAGGGAGGGAGAGGGAGGGAGAGAGGGAGAAAGAGGAAGAGAGAGAAATATCAATGTGAGAAGGACACATCGACAGGTTGCCTCTCGAGCAACCCTGACCAGAGCCAGGAATGAACCACAACCGAGGTACGTGCCCTTGTCCAGAATCGAGCCCGCAACTCATTGGTCTGGGCTGACGCTCTAACCACTGAACCAAACCAGCCAGGGCTGAAATCTCCCACTTTTTATACTGTATCCCATTGACTCCAAGACACACATGCCTAGTCACATTATCATAATTATCTAAGACATGGTCTGACAATCAGTAGTGTCTCAAAGTTATAATTGACAGCTTTTGGTGTTTTTTTTTAGGGTGTGTAAAATATTGGTGTATCTTATTGTCTGTGACACCTTGGACTTGATGAAATACGGTGTGTAGGTTGGGAGGGTGCATGTAACACTGGGGGTAAGTCAGCTTGCTGCTGCTGCCCCTGGCCTGAGGCTGGGTAGTTTGCCACTGTTTCCCTGAAGCCGGGACACCAAGAGGACCCAGCTCTCAGCTGTGGCATGCTGACGCTGGCTTCACCCCAGACCATTCTTTCCCCAGTCTCTGGGGGTGGGGCACCTTCACGGAGAGGGCCCCTACCCGCCTAGACATTTATGAGCCACAAGTTTCACTGGAAGGGAGACACAGGGTGTCTGGGATTTGGGACTTGGCACAGTTTTCTGCAGCAGTCGGCTTTCAGCTCCCTAATTCATGCATAAGCTAGCCACAGCATTCTTTGTCGATATTTCATTTGAACAAGATCTCACCATAATAGAAGCCTGTCCAGCCCACTGGAGTGTGCCTCAGTGTGTGTGTGGTGGGGACAGGGTAAGGCGGGGAGAGCAACTCACTGGACCCCTGCTTTGATTCTCTCTCTCTTTTCAAAACTTCTGACTTTGGAATCTCTCTCTCTCAATCTTTGAGCAACTGGCTGGAGAAAAAGCATTTCTTTTTGGGGGGGGGGCCCTTATCTTGAAAGATGCTCTGAAAGCTCATTTGCATATTGATCAATCAGCAAGTAACTGAGAGTCTGCCCTGCTGCTGTGTGCCAGCCACTGCTGGGTCCTGTTTGTGCAGAAGAATTTGACGGATGTCCTGCCTTTGAGGGGCTGCTGGCCCAGGTGCAGGGAGGAGAGAACCAGCAATATATCTCATTCGTTCATTCAACAAATATTTACTGTACACCCATGTGACAGGCACTGTTCTGGGTGTTGGAGGTGTAGTAGAGAAAAGACAGAGTCTCTGTCTTCTGCCTGTGTTGCAGCAGAGGTGGGCAACCACGATCAACAAGTAGTTATATGAGTAATAAGTTAGTAACTTTAGGTAGTAATATATACTGTGAAGGAAATGAAGTAGCAGTGCTGTAGAGAGGAAGAGAGGGAGAGGATGGATTTTAGGTGGGGTTGTCGGGGAAGGCTTCCCCACAAAGGGGACATTTGAACTTAGGCCGGAGTGAAGGACTCAGCCATGCAAAGATAATATTGTTAATGATCACTTACGTTTCTTACGATGAAAACTTTTCATGTCCTGGGCACTGTTCTAAGTCCGTTATGTTTATTAACTCACTTCATCCTTATCATCCATACTAGTCCTACAAGGGTGATGGGTGTTATGAGCCCCACTTCACAGAACGAAAAATCAGGGGCACAGGGAGGTTAGATCCCATAGCCAAGGTTTCAGGTCCAGTAAGTGGCAAAGCTAAGAGCTGAATCCAGGCTGTTTTGCTCCAGAACCCACATTCTTGGAACAAGTGGTACAAAGGCCCTTAGGATCAAAAAAGTTTAAGGGGCTCAAGGATGGCGAGTGTGGGAGGACCTACCTGAGGGGCCCGAGAGCAGGGCCAGGGTCAGAGTCAAAACTTGGTCTTCATTTCAGCCCCAGCTGCAGCACCATCTGAGGGGGCTCTCAGGCCATGGTAAGGAGTTAGGGCTTCATTTAAATGGCATTAGGCAGTGTGGTCTGTTGAATATGTCACTTTACATGATAAGAGCAGTTTTGTGGCTGTGATTAAGTTAAGGGTCTTCAGGTGGGGAGATGATGGTGGCTTACCTAGGTGGGCCCAGTGTAGTCGAAGCGTCCTTACGGAAGGGAAAGAGAGGAGGTGCGAGCAGAGGGCGATTGCTTATGAGATGCTAGGTGGCTTACCTAGGTGGGCCCAGTGTAGTCGAAGCGTCCTTACGGAAGGGAAAGAGAGGAGGTGCGAGCAGAGGGCGATTGCTTAGAGATGCTAGCTGCTGACTGGGAAGCTGGAGGAAGGGATGCACCAAGGAAAGCGGGGAAGGCACGGGCACGATTCTCCTCTAGGACCTCCGGGGGGAGTGCGGCCCTGTGCAAACCTCGGTTTTGGTCCAGTGAACCCCATTCTAGACTTCTGCCCTCCAGAACTGTAAGTTAACACATGTGGGTTGTTTGAAGTCACCGAGTTCGCAGCAATTTGTCGTAGCAGCATCAGGAAACCAATACAGGCAGCTACTTGAGGGTTTAAAGTAAGGGCTTGCGGTGATGTGTGATTTGAGTTTGAAAAAGGTCTCCGCGAGTCTCCGATTCATTCGTGGGATAGAGGGAGGAGAGTCAGAAAGAGAGGGGAGACGAGGGGGCGGGAGAGGGAGCAGAGGAGGAGAGACATGAGTGGAAGCTGGTTGACGTATGGTGTTTGCTGCAGGGTTCCAGCCGTGAGGATTGAGGGCCCCGGCGGTGATGGCGGTGGCGCTCAGGGCTCCTGATGACTGGAAGCGCTCAGAGGCACTCCGAGTTAGCGAGCAGGCAGGGGAGGGCACGCAGGGCCTTCAGGATGGTCCCGGAGCCGGGAGAAAAGCGGAAGAAAGCAGCGCCGAAAAGACAGAGTGCTTCAACAAGGAGAGAGGGGACCTCTGTTTGAGCGGTCGCCAGAGGTCCGTTAGGCTGAGGATAGAGAGCTGGCCATTGCACTCGGCAAGATGCAGAATGCAAGGTGTGTCCGCATGCGTGGTACTGAAACTGGCCGATGTCTCTCTCCAGGCCGATGCTGTCTTATTCACCAGCGTACAGAGCCTGCCATAGAGAACGTGCTCTGCAGATATGTGTTAGAATAGATGAATGACTGAATGTTGAAGTGGAGAGGGAAAACCACCCTTAGCTGGGGCTCTAGAAGCTTCGTGGAGTTAGCGGAATTGGGTTGGGTCTTGAGAGATGGGCAGGGTTTGGATAGGCATGGAGCAGGTGGCTGGGGCTCCAGGTGGGAGAAGAGTTAAGATGAGATTACAAACCTGTGGAGCTTCTCACCTGTGCCCGGCACTCAGAGAGCTCCCCCTGGGGCCTGGGAGGGCCGGCTCGGAAAGGAGCTAACAACCACTCCTGGACAGGGTAGTTTAGGGGGGCCCAAAAGAATATCTGCTGGCTAAGTCAGATCATCCCCAAATAGACTCCTTGGGAACCTACCAGACACCCTTTGAATTATCATGAAGATACTATTTAATACACTATTTAATTTACTGAAAACTGACTTGTTACTCCAGGACATGCAAGAGCCAAATTATTTGCAGCAATAATCAAAGACCAATTTCCCCCCAAACTGACATTTTCATTTCTTCAGAAAAGCTTCAGTGAAATGGGGAATGTAATTTTCGCCCTTGGTTGTAGATCTTGTTTGGGAGAGGGGGGTAGCGAGAAATCGTAGAGAGGGAACCAACAGCCAGGAAGCAACTGGCGTTGAGTTCAGGGGCAGGCAGAATTTCCAATGAGTCATTTTAAGGGTGACATTAATGTTTAACATGACTGGAATAAAATCTCCAAAGAGGAGGTCAGTTTTCAAAGAAGCACAGCAGGTCTGCAAGAAAGCACACCCATAGCTCCCCTCTGGACAGATACACCCATTTCCTGGAGCTTCCGCTCAAAGCCGGGAGTTTCAGGTGTCCAGAAGGCTTTACCGTCCCTCCTCAGCTCCGGGTTGAAAGGCCAGTAATTGCAGTTTCCCCAGGAGCCTGACACCCTGTGGCCAACACAGATAGATTAAGAGCCAGGGAGACCTCGCCAGCAGTGACTCTAGAACTAATTAGCTAACAAGGCGTGTAATTAGATTAATGCACGTGATGTAAGAGCTGATGATGTGCTTTTGAGGACAGAGGCTATAAAGGAGCTGCAAAGAAAGCATTGCGTTGAGGAGTTCCACTTTATTATTCCTGTTAGAAATATTCCGAATACTTGCAGTGATAGAGACAAGAACTTCCCCCAGCAGCCGTGGCCAGCGTGGGCCCTGGCAGGTGGCCGGTGTCAGGCTGGGGATGGAGTGGTGGGGAGCACTTAGTTCCTTTTGGTTTACCTAGGACTAATGCTGCTTCGTGATGTCTCTGTTGTGGGAAAGACCCCCCCCCCCCAACAGCATAGTGAGAGCTTCCCACATTACTTTCTTGGGCTAACCTAATAGGCTAGTTATTTCTGCAAGGTTCCCCCTAGCTGCCCTCTTTTCCTCCTTCAGCTCATTTAGAGAGAAAGAAATTACTCATTTGAAGCTTGCCAAACCCCCTCCATTACCCCAGGTGCAGAATTCTGCAATGCAGAGCCCCCAAACCCCTCCTAGTATTGAGTCCTGCCCCTCCCCTCTAATCACTGGGACCCCAATAAAGCAGATTTTACCTCCCACCCTCTCCTCATTCCCTGCTTCTCATTCCTTCCTTCACCTCTGTCTGAGATGTAAAGCTGCCCTCTAGGTCCCCAAGTGCCAAATTTGTGCAGTTTCTAGGGTAAAATATCGCCGAGGCCACCAAAGTAATTTCTCATTGAGGCTCTGACAGTTTGCTAATTAATATGATTTTGGTCATTGAAGCCTGTGTTGAAGTTGAACCAATTTCCCAGGGGTGGAAAGTCAGACATTAATCCACTGCACCAACTAAATTACTTGTGTGTGAGAGAGAAGACAATTTCATCAGGAGTGTTTTCCTGCGGTTTGACATCTTAGCTCTGCAGGTTGTGGACTTTTAAGAGCATTTTCCAGTCTGAGGACAGGGGAGCCTGGATTGCTGATAGAAAGTTATGTAATTAAGATTCCCCAAGTTAAACACACGCTTCAGCCGTGTGCATGTCGCCGTGACGGGATGACGACTCAGTTTTGAAGCTGGGAAAAGAAATAGCCAGTCCTGTCTCCTATCAGGCTGAAAACAAGCTAATCCGGAGAGTGTAGCTGTCTGCTTCTCCACACCACACTGTCTTTGCCACAAACCACGGGAGCTTACCTTTGAAACATTAGCTCTTCACCCTAGTAATTGCTCCATCCTCTAATTTAATGAAAACCTATTAAACCGAAACAATAATTAAAATGAGACATCATCTCTGTAGGAGGTTTGCATGTTAAAATCACTGTGCATTTCAATGCAGGCAGATTTTTATTCTTGAAACACAGCATTTGAAGCAACATGTAAAAAATGATTTATAATGAATAATCATAAATTAGAGAGCTTGGCAGTTAAAAGGATACCCTTCTGTTTCCTATTGACTTTGAGTAGATGTGGCGAGGTCAAGGCCAATACAACATTTAAAATGTCTCTTTCATGCCTGAGAATTAGGACTGTGCCCCAAAGGGAACTAATTATAATTAGGTCAGCCCTCCTCGCGGAAGTTTTTAAGCAGGCTAGAGATTGAACTTCAGTAGATGGAAGAGTTTAGGGTCCTGGAGGAGGGGTGCCCCTTAAGCAGGAGAGACCTGGCATTGGAGTAGAATGGAGTGGACAAGTGTAATGATTATTTCTTATTGGAGGATTAGGGAAGCCAGGCAGAAATATATATAAAAAGAGTCGCAAAGTTGGAGTCAGAAGTGATGTCTCTGCCACTTGCTGGGGGTGGGATCTCGGGCAAGTCATTTATCTTCAATAAGCCAGAGATTCCTTATCTTTAAAGTAAGGCTATTAACGCCTACTCAGTGGGCTGTTATGAATATGAAATGTCATCATGTGTGAGAACACATTGGCAAATGTTAAAGCTCACACTTCAGGGTGTAGACTTCTGAGCCTTCTTTGCAAAGCTTCTCAGAAATGCCCTAAAGAGAGCTTGGGGGAGGGGAACTACTTACTGAACACTGTGTAGCCGTCATTTCCACATATTCTTTCATGACTCCTTTCTGAACCCCGAAAGATGGGTGGTCTTACTACTGTGTCACAGGTAAGGCACCTCGGGTGAAGGAAGGAAACTGAGCTATCCACGGTCTCCCAGAGTTTACGTGGCGGAGCTGGTGTTCAAACACTGGTTGGACTGAGACAGAGGGGCGGGGCTGGGAGGCAGTGGGGCATCTACTCTCTTAGCAACTTGCAAATATACAATACAGTATTGTTATACATTACATGTTATACATTACATTCCGAAAACTTATCTATCTCCTAACTGGAAGTTAGTACCATATGCAATGCAGTCTTGATCATATTAAATCTCTCCACCAGTCTTTCCTTTCTTTGTTCTCCTGCCCTGTGATTCGGATAGAGCTGGGATCCACGTTCCACACCTCTCTTTATTCAGAGGTGTCCAGCTGAGATGGGGTGGAGGGATGAGGGTTAAGGGGGACACTTGATCGCTGGTGGGTTGCAGTGCGAGTGTGTGGAGGCAGCCTAAAGAAAAGGAGTGGTTACAGTTGGCTAATTTCTTAGTGACGGGGGATGTGTTGATTTTCCTTACTGGCATTTTAGATGTTTATAAGAAGAACTCAGCTGCCTCATCACCATGCCCGTCTAATTAGTAAAATTGTGGGGGCGCTGGAATCTCTTTTGATTGAGTCACATAATAATTACAGAAATTGATTAATATCATGTGTCACAGGATTCCTTCGGCTTAGTCCCCTAATGGCGGAGTTGGGGATGCTCAACTGGCTTTATTATTCCTTAGAGAGCTCATTATTTTAATGCGCTCTTCTCAACAAGTTGGGGTTATCGTTGAGTGTCTTTGGTAAACCTCTTTTGCTATGTTGTGTTCCCAACTTGGGAGTCAGGCTCCATTCATTATTAATGCAGCAGGCATTTGGTGAAGCTCTACCATGTGCTAGGCAGTGTGTGGGGTATGTATTGGGAAACCATTCCTCAGGGAATTTCCAGTCTAGAGGGCGTGATAGCCATTGACAGAATGATTGCATACATGAAACTTTGATGATGATGAGCATACAATGATGAACATACAATGTAAAAATTCAAGGAACCCGAGCTGGCCTGGGGCGATCAAAGAAAGCTGGCCTGAAGGAGTTGGCCCCCGAAGAAGAAGGAAAGAGAGAATCACTGCAGATAGTAATGCACCAACGTGGGGAGGAGCATGGCCCTGGAAAGAACGAAAAGGTGGTTTGTGTGGCTGGAGTGTGGGAGTGCAAGGGGGTTGGGAGAGGAGAAAGAGAAGATGATGAAAAAGTCAGCAGGGGCCAGACGAACACCATGGAATGTCACGCGAGAATCAGTCTTGTCTCTGTTCACTTGCCCTGGGCCTGGGTAAGCCATAAAACGTCTCTGTGCCTCACCCGGCTGGTGTGGCTCAGTGGTGAACATCGTTCCCATGGTCTGAGAGGTCCCGGTTCGATTCCCGGTCAAGGCACATACATGCCTGGGTTGCAGGCTCGATCCCCAGTGGGGGGCATGCAGGAGGCAGCCGATCAATATTTCTCTCTCACATCAATGTTTCTATCTCTCTCTCCCTTACTCTTTTGCTCTAAAAAAATAAATAAAAACATATTTTAAAAACAGTTAAAAAATAAAAAAAACTTCTCTGTGGCTCAGTTTCTTTACCTGTACAATGGGGAAATTTAGTTCATTGATATTTAGCCTGTCGAGGTATTGTGCAAATAGATTGTTCATAAATACTTCCTGAGTGAATATACTGTGTCAGGCACTGGGCATAGGATGGTGATGTGTCCCCTTTCCAGGCCCCAGCACCAAGGCCACACACGAGGAAGAGGGTGGTGTGGAGCCAGCCTGCCACGCTGGGACCTCAGCCGCGCTGTGGCTTCCTAGCCCAGTGTCTTTCAGAAAATTACTTCTATTCTGTAAGCCTTAGTTTTTCTTGTCTGTAAAATAGGAAAATTAATAGAGTATTGTGAGGGAAACAGTAGTCACAGAGCAGTTAGCCTTGCACCTGGCACCGTAATAAGCCATCCACGTCTGCCTTTGATCATCCTGGCTCCTGGAGCTGATGGAGCTTTATGGGATGCTTTTGCGAACTTGTTGGTGGACATAGAAATGCCTACGTATTTCGTGGGAGTCTCCTGGCATCCCCACTACTTCCTAGTTGTGATTTCTGCTTCTTTGAAAGCTGCTTGGATCAATAACAGTGGGCGTTGTCAAAGACGGGACCGTGGGATGCGTTCCCCTCCCTCCCCACCACGGGGCTTGCCCCATGGACGGTTGGCAGTTCTGAACTGGCAGATTTCCTCTGTACTCAGAAATGAAAAGCCAGCAGCCGCTCCACGTGAACAAGGGTTGCTTCACCTTCTGGGACCAGTCTTACAGGAGCTTACATGGGGCTCGGACTGGAAGCATGTGCCTCGTCCTGTGTCAGGATCTGCCACGTGTTGAGGTCCTCGGTGTAAACGCGCCGTAATTACTGAGATGTCGCCTGGGTTTTCCATCCGTCAGGGCTGAGGCGGGCTGCCCTGGTGTGTCTGTTTTGTCATGTTTCTGGCTGCTGCTGCTTTTACTTGTTCAATTCACCCATCGTTGGAGAGTTCCCTCCAATAGTAGGGTGAGTAGATGCTTTCCTGCCGGACTTCTAGCGAGGGTATGCTTGCAGAGAGAGAATAATGCGAGGATAATGGGAAGCACGGGGGAGTTCACATCTACAGAGCGATCCCTCAACCAAGGCCCTCTTCTCCCCCTCGCCCCTGCTGGGTAAATACTCATTCGTCTTTTCTGACTCAGGTTCCAAGATGCATCTTCCCCAGATGTCACTCCCGGCCTCCATGGGCCCCCTCCCTTTGCGCATCGCCCTGCTCTGCCTGTGGTCACCAGGTCACTGTTGCCTGTGCAGCTGTCCTCAAAGGCAGACATTGTATTTTTACTGTCATTTCCCTGGTGCCCAGCACAGTGCCTGGCACAAAAGGAAACACAGGTGTATGTTTGTTGACAATGAAAACCACCTCCCTTCTCACCCTGGAGTCAGGGAAAAGGGAAATGGAGTTGCTTGCCTGTTAGAGGAGAGTGTGCGTACCATCACTTAATTCCTTTCCTTCTCTCCTCTCCTCCCTTCCTCACGCAACACTTTTTTACGGATGCTTACTCATCACATTAGCATTTTTAGTGTTTCTTTCAAAATGACTAGGTAGAGCTGCTTCATCCCAGGAAGGAAAACGCACGGAACCCTTGCTGCTGAGTTAGCACTTCCTAACTAGATCATGCAAAACCTCTGAGTATTTGGAACTACATTCTTCTTTTTTTTTCCTCTTCAAAAAATGTCAAATGTTCACCCTGAGTGGTGGGTGTGTGGGAAATTACTGCGATGCAATGGTAGACTTAAAGTGCGCTCCCTCAGGTCACAAAACAAAAAGCTTCACAAACAGACCCGATTCAGATGCTTGAATCGTGTCGCTGATTGAATCAATTAAAAGTATCCAGGAGGAAGCAAGGGAAAGAGATGGAGTGGTGGGCAGACACACTTAGAACAGAGTGCGAGTGGGGGTGGGGAGGGCAGGAGACCCCACTGGGTTGCTGGCTTATCCTCTGTTCACACCTTCAATCTCCTTCTCTCTGTGCCCTGGCAAAGTGGTTGCAGCTGCTGGGGCCACATGGACTGGACCTGAGGTTATAAAGAAAGGGGGTACAGTACAGACAGACATTGACTGCCTGCGTTAAAAAAAAAATCTCTTCTCACCCACCTAAGACATCCCAGAAAAGCACTTTTGACTACTGGTTGATAAGTTGCAACTGAATGAGTCAGCTTAGGAGATCTGGGGGGGAGGGGAATAAAGAAAAAAAGGGGGTGTTCAGTGGATGGGAGGTGCCTGGAGCCAGCGTGCTTTCTCTGCTGGAGAGACTCAGGGGCGTGTATACTGCCCAGAGCTGTAGTTCGCCAGTTCACTTGGTGATCAGCGATGGGTTTTGTTTAGCATTTAGTACACGTGGGGTTGTGGTGGGAATGGCGTAGGTGTCAGAGACAGGCTGTCCTTCCGAAGGTGATGTGACTTGTGCATTATGACCTGGTCCTCCCACCGCTTCCCATTTATAAGTGACACTCTTATTCAGTTCCTTTTATCTGCGTCCGACACACTCACGTCCCACTTATTCCAGCTGTTTGACACGTTTCGCGGGCTTCTGACTTGCTATCCAGCTTTGACACGTCCTGTGATCATTATCCATCCCACTTGTTTTTCTTGTTCTCTCTGGCAGAATCTCTAAAACGCAGCAAACATACATTACAGTGGTTGAATATGGAAGTATAGTATTCACGATAGGTTCCCAGTTGGTGTTCATTGCTCTTTGAACTCCAGGGAAACAGCAGGCTACTGCCAGGGAGGTGACACATCACTCTTTTCAGTCATTGACAACTTTACATTTATGATCTGGAAGATCAGTAGAGGAGAAAAATGGTAAAATCTGGGTGTTTAATAGATAGAAAATACCCTCAGTACCCTGTTTTGCTAAGCAGGGTTAAAGTGATTAACCAACAAAATGGTGAGACTAGGAAAGAACCTGGAGATCATGGATTTTAATTCTCAGTTTTCAGATGTGGAGGGTGAGGCTCAGAGAGGTCAAGTATCTTATGCTAGGGGGCACAGCGAGGTGTCTGCTAAACTTAGAGTAATCTTCAGTCCCTTGAACCCTGGTCCCGTTTTCTTGCCACTGAACTGTAAGAAGAAGTGGGATTGTTTTCTTGTGTTCCTTTAGTGGTTGAATTATGGTAAACATTTACTTGAAAGAGCTTTTCTGAAAGTGAGAATGTATATAAAGTCTCAATGTATCAAAATAGATGTTTTTTACATTTCACTCTGGTGAGTGCTAATGGGGTCTTTACTTCACCGTGCCAATCGCTCACAAAGAGAGATGAGGAAAGCTGGCAAGAGACATGTTCTCTTTCCGAGGAGGGTTGGGTGAGCAGAAGTGTGGGATTGGATTAGGCCATTAGGTGGGGTGTCCTAGACAGAGGGGGGCTGAATTGGCACCCACCATCATTTTCTTTAATTCATTGGCTGCTGACACCTGAGAAGTACCCATTGATCTCCTAGTTTTCCAAACGATATCCCCATATTCTGACTAATATTGGTAGTTATTTGAAGTGACAATATAAATGACAAAAATAAATGGAAAGCACATTGATTCAATAAGTCCTTATTGGATGCCTGTTTTCTGCCAGGCACTAGGAACTGCAGACAGAACAGTGATGAATAGAAATGCCTGCCCTCATGGAGCTTAAGTCTGGTGGGGAAAGAAAGGAGATAAAGTAGGAAACATGAAATACGTTTATGATGTAAGGAAGTAATAAACTGATCACAATGCATATATTATGGGAAGTGCTGTGGAAAGAAAACCAGAGTGGCGTGGTACACATTTATGGAGAACCCTGCTTTGGAGGGACAGACCAGGAGGTTGCATCGCCGCCAGAGCTGAAGGAGGGGGAGCCAGGCGTGTGGCCGGTGGGGAGCCCTGTGGGGAGAGGGCGGGGACAACGGCCCTGAGGCAGGAGTGGGCTTGGGGAGCTCCTCTCTCAACCAAGAGGAAGAGTGTGATGTTGGGTGGGAGACGTAGGCAGGAGTCCCTTTATATGCTACCCGCAGGCCATGCTCAAGAGACAGGATGGTGTCCTGGGAGCAACAGGAAGCATTAGAAGGTTTCAAGCAGGAAACGGAAATGATTCGGACTTATGCTTTTGAAAGAGCTCTTTGCTGTGGGAAGAGTGGAGAAGAGAAGATGTTTGGAAGCAGGGAGACAGGGAGCTATTGGAGGTGTCCTAGGGAGAGGTGATGGCAGGTTGGAAGCGCGTTTGAAGAGTAGAGTTGGGAAGGAGTGGACAGATTCCAGACACAGGAACCCTCCTGACTTACTCTTGGATTGGATATGGAGAGTGGAGGAAAGGGGAGAATCAAGGACAATTTCTGTTTTATTTTTATTTTTTGGCTTGAGAAACTGGGTGGTTCTGTTTACTAAGACTGGAAACTTAAGGAGAAACTTCCTTTAGAGCAGTGATTCTCAACCTTCCCAGTGCCGCGACCCTTTGATACAGTTCCTCATGCTGTATGTGGGCGTATCTGCATGTGGGCGGACCCGCCTGGAGACGGATAGAGGAGCGGTGTCTGGGTTCCTAAGACCATCGGAAATATGTGTTTTCTGATGGTCTTAGCCCCTGTGAAAGGGTCGTCCGACCCCCAAAGGGGTCGCAACCCACAGGTTGAGAACCGCTGCTTTAGAGGGTTGGGGGAGAGAACAAGAACTCTTCTGTGGCCATATACAATCTGAAATGCTTGTTAGACATTCATATGGAGATACTAAGAAGGGTATTGAATGTATGAGTCTGTTGCTTAAGGGAAGGTTGAGGTTGCAGATATAAATTTGGGGGTCATTGGCCATGGGGCTGGATGATATCACCCAGGGAGAACTGAGTGAGAGATGAGAACACCCGTAACCGATGTAATGTTTATACCCCTTTTCTCCAGTGGGCACTGATCATTGATCGTGGCTCTCTTTTCACTGGGTCCGAGTTCCAGAATCCTCTGAGCTCTCCCGGCAGCCACTGCCAATCAGTAGATTCCTAATTGGTGACTAAAGAAGGAAATAGTAAAAAGGAAAACAAAAGTAAACATGTAAGTTAACCTCGCAAGCCAAATGTTTTTTTCTGGCACTACATTCTAGGCGGAATTTATCACGAGGATCTTTGACTAGCAGCAATGATAAAATTAGTGTTAACAAACGTTTGCCAGTGATCTGTGGTTTACAAAGCGATTTGTTCATGCATTTAATTGGTTTTGAATATCATCCTGGACAGTCTTTGGCTGGGATTTTGCAGAAGGTATGGACACATTCTTTAAGTGGCTCTCTCTTATCTCAGCCCTTGACCAAGCTGACAGCATGCCACTCAGCAGGGCAGTAGTGAAGGTCTTCTTTTGGGCAGAAAAGCAGATATTGTCCAGGTAGGTTAATGCTGGTAGAGTGATCTCCCTGGGTTGGGTGCCTCCAGGGGAGAGGACCAACCTTCATGCCATTCCCAGCCTGACTTTCACCGATGGTAGACTGTGGTTTTATTTTCTGTGCTGCAAATTTGAACCAGCTACTCATGGAATTATGGAAGGTTAAGCTTGGGAGGTCTTGACAAATGACCTGGTCTACACCCTCATTTTGCAGAAGAAAAGACTGAGGCCAAACCAAGGTCAAGAATTCAAGGATTTCTTTTTTGTTAAAAGCCACTCTTTAGGTTGAGGTTCTTTAAGGTCCATGTACCAGTCTGTGATGTTGCTTGGGCAATGCCGCCAGGCAGCCTTTGAATTCTGCTTTCCAAAAGCTCCTCCTGCAGCCCCGGAGAAATAACCGAGTACTTACAATTCAGAAGATGTGGTCTGGGAAAGGGAAGTCCCACCAAACCTGCCTTTGGTGTGCATTTGTCATTCTTCGAAGAGTTTTCTCTCACTTGGCTCCCTTGGTGTCCGCTTTCTGATGCCAGCAAGTGTAGTGTCAAATGAGGGGATAATGCTCAGTTTATCATGACAAGGGTGAGTGTGAGTATGAAATGATGAATGTCTCTCGTTATACGGATGTTGCAGGAAGAGAGATTCCCGTCCAGAGGCAAGGTTAGCTGGACTCCCACACCTCTAGGCCTGCAGAACTGGCCTGAACTTTAATAAATATTTCATGAGGAAAGTCATCCAGTGCATGTGTACAGAGAAATGCCAGGCACGTGTGTGGATCACGAGCATGCCTTGTATTTATTCTTTAAGCAAAAGCAGAGTTGTCTGGTGTTATTGCGCTAGTAAATCTTGGCGGGGTACAAAGCAAGGACAGGTCTCCCTGTCTGCACTGTGGAGAGAAGGACACAGAGGCCATGGGAAAAGAGAAATTGGAGCCTGCGGAGTGGCCTTGGGGTCCTGCTAGACTCAGGATTCTCTCGGAAGTTAGGACCCCATGTATTTGATTGCCTCTCACCTTATTCACAGCAACTTCGTTTGCAGCAGGCCAAATTGCTCAGTGTCCTGTCAAAATCCCGGTCAGGAAAGCACTGGCCGATTGTGAACTTGTCAAAGGGACGAGTGGGCATGGCGGCAGAGATGGCATTTCTGGATTTTTGCATCGAATGAATGTAGCTGTGTGCAGTGGGGGCTGGCGTCTGAAAAGGAAAAGTACGGGCAAGAGGGGAAAACGAGAAATGCAACCTGGATCCTTTGGACATGACATTTTAAACTGTGCATCTTTTCTCTTCCTCCTTCTCATGTTCCCACTCCTCTTTCTCCTTCTGTATTTTCTCTCTCCTTCTCCTTCTCTCCCCCTCTTCCCCACCTCCTGCTTCTCCCGCTCCTCCTTCTCGACTCCTAGATACAGAGAGAGAGATCCACGCAGCCCCTCACGTGAGTGAGAAGGTAATCCAGCTGTTTCGGAACAAGAGTGACTTCACCTTTTTGGCCACTGTACAGCAGAAACCATCGACTTCGGGAGTGATACTGTCCATCCGAGAACTGGAACACAGGTATGCAAGCCTGCTCTTGAACATCTGCTTAGGGCCGATGCGCTGCACAGGCGCCTTGGAAGGTAGAGGCCGTAGCTCCGGGAGAACGTTCAGCCGGCGGGGCCTCGTTTCTGTTGGACACGTCAATGCATTTGCTTCGCAGTAAGAGTTTGCTGTGGGCCAAGTGGCTTTCTTGTGTGCTCTCCCAGGACCGCTCACGAGTGTGTCTTTCTGACCTGTCTTCTGCTAGACCTTGCTCCTATAAAACCGCATTCTATCCATCATATTCAGGTCATCAAACAAGTTAATTAGTAGTATTTAAGTAACCTTTAATAAGTATTTATTATGCAGAACTGTGCTTGACACTAGGAATATGGAGATGAATAATACAGAATTTTTATTCTACGGGTCACATAAACTAGTTGGGAGGATGGACACATAGATACCACAAAGTACTGTGGATGCAATGCTAATAATTTGTGTTTAGGAAATAAAGGTATTCGTGGTTAATCCCACCACGGGTTGTGGTAGCCACGAAAGGCTTCAGAAAGGAAGATGGTTATATAAGGACAAAAGTGAGCAGATATTTGACAGGCTGGATGGGAAGGAGGAAGGGATTGAAAGAACAGCATTCCAGAAAGAGGTTGCCATGATTTTGAGAAGGGACAGGTAGGTGGGTAAAAATAGTAGTGACTAACATTATTTTGAGCATTGATTAATGCCAGGCATTGTATACTAAACTCATTAAACACTTAATTATCATGACTGATTAATAAGTGAGATACTGTAGGTTTTTTTGGGTATGAGAGTTAATTCAAGCCTTTTTGAAATTTTTTTTTAATGCTCTGGACTGGTTTAAATATATAGGTAATACTTATTTTATAAATGTTTCTGATAGAATTAGCATGAATATGTTATGAGCTGAGAATTTGATTTTGGGGAGGCTGGGAAATCTTTTGTTATTGAAAATGTTCATTTCCTGTTTCTTTTATGTTACTATATTTGATTAATTTTAAACTCTTCTTTGGATCAACTTAAATTTTGTCAAATCGTGTATTTCATTGTTTGCATTTTTGGAGCAAATAGTTGGACATTATATTCTTTCACTTAAAAACATTTTTATATTTGTGGTCATATCTTTTTAAATTTGTAAAGTAAACTATATGTATTTCTTTCTTTTCTTGGCTCGGCTCATCATGGGATTTCGTAATCTACTGGTGTTTTTTAAATGAAACAGTTCTTAGTTTTATTGATCTAAGCTACTGTTTTTCATTTTAAGTGCATTGATTTCTGCTTCTTACCTCTTTTCAATCATCTTGCTGGTATTTTCACTAGCTTCTTGAACGTTCAGTTGCTTTCATTATTTTCTGTTCACTGAATGCTTTATATTTTCTTGTGAGTATTACTTTGAATACATCCCATTAATATTGCCATATGATGTTTTCATTTTCTGTACTTTTCTATAGTTTTAAATTTCAGGTTGACATCCTCTTTGATCCAAGTTATGGGAGTGTTTAAAAATTTCAAAGTGATTAAATTAAAAAATACTTAATGGATGACTTCTGGTTTTATTTACAGACATAAAAATGTGCTCTAGACTTTTGAGTTTGCTGAATATTATTTTCTGAGATTGAGTTTTTGCTGAAATGGTGGCCATGTAACACGCTCAGTATTTTAATTTTGGGGGGCACATTTGAAAAGAATGGGTAGTTTTTGTGAGTAGATACATACAGACACAACTTTGAATATAGTACTTTCCAGTTATGTTATTTGGTTTCTATGTGTATTTATTTTTACTTAAATTATGACATTCTTTCCCCCCATTGACTCCCTCCTCCCTATCTCCTCCCACCCTGTCCCCAGCTTTGTTGTCTATGTCCATCGGTTTTGCATAAATGCATATAAGTTCTGTGGTTTATCCCTTCCCTTCCCCCCCCCTTTTGAGGAATGTCAGTCTGTACCCTACTTCTACGTCTCTGGGTCTATTTTGTTCATCCGTTTGTTTAGTTCATTATATTCCAGAAATAAGTGACATCATGTGATATTTGTCTTTCTCTGCTTGGCTTGTTTCGCTTAGGATAATACTTTCTAGGTCCCTCCATGTTGTCTGAAAGGATAAGAGATCTCTCTTTCTTACAGCTGCATAGTGTTCCATTGTGTATATGTACCACAGCTTTTTTATCCACTTGTCTACTGATGGACACTTGGGCTGTTTCCAGATCTTAGCAATTGTAAATAGTGCTTCTATGAACATGGGGGTACATATATTCTTTCTGATTGGTGTTTCAGACTTCTTAGGGTATATTCTTAGAAGTGGGATCACTGGGTCAAACATCTGTAACAAAAATAAATTAATAAAAAAATTGTAAAAAAAAATTAATTATGACATTCTGAGAGAGGCAGGTTAATAGCTTCCACTGTGATGAGAATTTTGTTACATTATCCTTGGGTAGGTTTGAGAGCCAGGCAGGACTAGGTATGCCATGCATTACCTGTACCTTTTCATTGCCCAGTACTGGGAAATCTGGTCTAGCAGTGGGCGAAGGATAAGAGAACATGGGTATTGGAATAACTAGGCAGCTTCTGTCTCGATTGTTTGGGATGTTTCCTTTTTAGTCTGTGCCCAAATACATAAGAATGACATGGGAAAGGGACTTTATCCCATAGGTTTTTTTCCCCCCTAAGCAGTACTCTTGGGCCGATAGCATGCACTCAATAAATACCTATTGAACGTACAGATGATTCATTTTCTCCATCTCTGGTTAGTGCTGCTCAGAAATTCATGGCTAGTTGCAAAGGTTCCCACGGAATATGTCGTCCCAGGCACAGATGTTCCCTGGATGTACCACTCGCAGAGGCTGCCCAGGACAGTGCAAAGGGCGGAGGCGTTCGTAACTGGAGACGGAAATAAAGAATCCCTAGGGATTTTCGTGAGGATTAGAAATACTTGTAAAACACCTAGCGTAATTTTTGGCACAGAACAGGAACCCAAAGAAAAAGCCTTTTTAGTTTACCTTGAAATAAAAAAGAAAGCCAGGGTGCGGTGGCCGTGGCGATGTTGACATTGGATGCTGAAGGCAGACGGGACGCCTGGGAGTGGCCAGATGAGCAGCTGTCGCTCTTCTCTAGGGCAGTGGTTAGAGGGAAATGACGTCTCTCAGCCAGGCTCTGTGGTGGTGTTCAGTTCCAGTCGAAGCTCACCTTGGCCGATGAGCACAGTGGAGGACAGCATCCAGGACCTGAGCGCTCTCCCTAGCCGGCACGCGCACCGCAGGAAGTCATTATCCCACTGCCTTTTCCAAAGCTGTCATCCAGAAAAACTGCATTTACTGTTTGGGAAATCACTGTTTTCAATTTCTGCTAGGCTTCCGGCTATTCTCAGACAAGGCCATTATTGAATTAATGGCAGAAGAGTTCATTCAGTGGCCGAGTTCCCTTCTAGGCAAAGGCAGGCGCCTCTCATACCTGGTGGGGACCCGGCAGCCTGAGGTGGGTCGTTTGAGCGGCTGTGATTCCTAAAACCAGAGTGAACTTCTTGGCACAGCAATACCTGCAAACTTCCTAGGTAACAGCCGTTTGAGTTCCCATGAATATCTTAAGTGAATAGGTAAAATGAAATGGAAAACTTAAGTATAAAGATGATTGAAAAACATACCTAGGGGTAGCAATTGAAATAGACTCTTATGCAATGGAATGGGCACTCTTATTCTAATCTATATTTCTAATTCGATGGATTCTTTTTTATAGCACCAATAGAGCACATTGGAAAGAGCGAAAAAGATGAATCTTTCTTGTCGAACTATCTCAATGACATTGCAGATTTAATGTTTATTTTTCATAATTCAAGTGTGTTAATATAGGGCTTTGTTAAAATGCAAAGCTTATTTAACGTAGATTAAATCTAATTGAACGTCCTGCCAGTGTATTCAACTCTATAGGATATAATGGTAAATCTTCTGTTTATCAGTTTTATTCCTAAATTATAGATAAATCTAAGCATAATTAGATAGGAAGCTGAAATCTAGGGGTCTGAGAAAAAGCGTCCTATGGAACACGTCTGTAAGAAGATGAAGAGGACATTTTTGGCTTCCTACGAAGGCATCTCTCTTTTTTTTAATTCCTCACCCAAGGACATTTTTTCTATTTATCATCAGATAGAGTGGGAGGGAGGGAGAGAGAGACAGAGACAGAGAGAAACATCGATGTGATAGATCCACATTGATTGGTTGCCTCCCGCACGACCCGACCAGGGCCGGGGACAAACCGCAACCCAGGTCGTGCCCTTGACTGGAATCGAACCCGAGACTCATTGGTCCATGGTCTGATGCTCTAACCGCTGAGCCAAACCGGCCAGGGCTAAAGGCATCTCTTTTATTTAAACAAATTTTTATTTCAAAAGATACTCTTCAGTTTTCTGAGTTCTTGTGGTAGGAACAACTTTCCACTTTGATGCCAGATAGACTTGGGTTCAATTCATGGCTTTATCAATCGCCAGAGTGTAAGCTTTTGCAATTGCTTTTAATTTGCCTGGCCCCAGTGTAACTTTCAGGTAAAGTGAAGGCATCGATGACAGCATCATGGAGCGATTGGGAGGGCCAACAAGAGCACGCAGGTGAATGGCCCTCATGCCTCTTATATGTTAGACACTCAACAGATGCCATTTTCCTTCTCCTCTGGCTTCTTTCAATACTTCTTAATTCCTCCCCAAATTCTTCAGAAGTGCAGACATAGATATGGGGATTTTCTCACCATTTGAAATGGTAATTAGGTTTTTCACATCAAGAGTTTATCATAGATAATCCAAAGTAATGGGTTTTCCTAGCGGAATGCATTCAGTCAATAGCAGGTTTATCTTCCTAATTAAGGATCATTTAAGCTTATATATCTATAAATAATTCGGTGCTATCAGATAATTTATTGAAGAATATCAGAATGAAGGTAGGCGGTAAGGGGAGGAAATGCCAGAAGAGTGTCACATGGTTTGATGACGCCAGCCCAAGAAGGAACTTTTCCCTTGGGCAGTTAACAGCAAGGAGATTTGACTTTGGGTGGTAAACAATGCAATATACGGATGCTGTACTATAGAAGTGTACACTTGAAACCTGTATAATTTTATTAACTGATGTCACCGCAATACATTTAATTTAAAAAGTACATTTCCGGCAATCGAATCTTTTACACACATTTAGAAGTAAGTCTTATATGAAGAAGTCGATGTTTTCTGATGTTAAAATTGCTTACATTTGGGAAGGAAGGGAGCAAAATTGAAATTGGAGTCTCCCCTAATACAGATGTATTCATGCGGCGTTCAAAGCATGCAGACGGCCCCCCTTTAAACATTAACGGGGAGGCTTTACATTTAGAGCTGTGTGCGATTATTCTGTAAGCTCCCTTATCGACCTCCAGGAAACAGCCATGAAAACCTGCCCCAGATCATGTGTGGTGCCAGCTGCTGGGCTGTAACTGCAAAGCATACAGTGCTGGAGAACACCACAGCGTCTGCCTAGTGCCCAGGTGGGAGGAATACAGGGAGCACAGAGCAGGGTTCCTTGCCGTGCCCCAAAGAAATGGAAAAGTCCTTCCACCGAGTTAGTGCTTATTAGGCAAAAGAGAATAAGTAGAAATCAGCCAGGAGAAGATGAGTGGAAGAGGATTCTGGATGCAACGTGAGTGAAGGGGCGAGAGAGGAGGGAGATCATGGTGCATTAAAAGAACCGGAAGAACGTGCAGTGTTATTGGAGGGCGAGGAGAGCCTAGGGAGGAATAAGGGGCAAGGTTTGGCAAGAAGTGGACCTGGAGGGACCAGGCAAGAGGCCAGATTATGAATGGCTTTATATCAATGCACAGGGGGTTAGCCTTTATTCTAAGGGCAGTTGGGAGCCATGAAAGAGATATAAGCAAAGGTGTGGCATGATTCGATTTGTGTCTTAGAAAGATCTCACTGGCTGCTTAGCAGAGAATGGCATGGAGAGGGCAAAATCGGGGACTGGGCCAGTGAGGTTGCTGCTGCTGTCTGGAATTTAGACTCTAATAAGAGGATGAGTCCCGGACTAGGTCAGATGATGGTGGTACAGATGGAGAGAAGTTGATTAAGAGAGAAATAGGAGATGGAGTGAACTGATTGTAGTTCTGTGTAGCATGTTGGAGGGTGAAGAGGGAGGAGTCAAGGGTGATACCCAGGGGTCTGGCTCAGGCTACAGGGAGTGGGCGCCCTGAGAAGCAGTGTGGGGTGGTCCATGCCACAAAGTGTAATTCCTTGAGTTTACTTGGTTCAAGTTTTTAGTTGAATAAATTACCCAAATATAGAACAGCAGAGAAGGGTAATAAAGGATGGGAAATACTTGCTAATGAATGGGGTCACTCACTTCTGGACTGAGGCTTCTTCTTGAATAAGGGAACAGCTAGAAGCTGAAAGTGTGTGTCCTCTAGAGATGCTTCCAAATGCTAGGAGACGAGACTCCTGAGATCTGGGTTTCCCTGCTTTTTATCTTCATGCCTAGCAGTGTGGACACAGCTTCAAGGCAGAGTTTAAAGGCTGCAGTGTGCATAAGAAAGTAATTTCCAGGCAGAGATGAAAATGAATGGAAGGAGTTCATGTCGAGAAAATGAGGTTTTTCAGACACACACTAATTAAATAAAATTTAAATCTTCATCAGAAGAATGAAGCTGTTCAGATGACTTTTGACCTTAATTGAAGACAAGAAGTATCATAGCAATCGAGTGTAACGTTTTGGGCAAATTGCTCATGCTCGTATATATGCATGTAAGATGTTGGATTGCCTAATGTTTGAGAAATGGAAAAACAGAAAATGTAGCCATTAACCTTTACTTTTTAGTAAAAAGTCACAATTCCATTAATATTTATGTGTGAAGTGATTTAAGTTCGTGGAATTCTTTGAGAGAATGAAAGAAAAGCTGTCGTCTTTGACTCTCTTTGGAAGAAATAGTTACCCTGCACACCTGGGTAATGTTTGGTTCTGTGGAGAGGAATGTGGATAGGTGAGCTTTGTCACTGACGAAAGGGAGATTTAACCCCTGACTTGCTGAGTTATAGGTGGAAGGCACCCCAGACTGTCAATCCATCGGAGCGGGGGTGCAGTGGCTGGGATGCTGGGCTGGGAGTCAGGAGACTGGGCACGAGTCTCTGCTCTGTCACTGAATACCCAGGAGACCCTGGGCAGACCCTCCCTGTACCTCTTTCGTGATTAGACACTAATCTGTTGGGGGGCACGCTGGGGATTCTGCAGTGGTGAATAGGACATGCAAGGGACCCATCCTCGGGGAGCTAGCATTCCAGTGGGGGGAATCAGAGGATACATATGGGCACAGTGAAACCAAATGATAAATGTCATGCAGGAAAATAAAACGGACGAGTGGAGAAGATAGGCCAGAGAGGATGGGACACTTGAACGGAATCCAAGAGCCAGCCATGATAAAAGCAGAAAGATGAGTGTCCCAGGTAGAGGAGACAGTAAGTACGATGGTCCTGTGGCAGGACCCAGCCTGCTGTACTCGGAGGACAGACAGAGGGCTGGTGTATATGGAGCTTTGCAAGTTGAGGATGAGGAGAGGAGTGGTTCACGGTGAGATGCTAACAGTAATAGCTGCCTTGACGATTTGAGTGCGTGAGAGAGTGCTTCAGAAATGGCAAGTGTGATATTGACACAGGCTACAGCATTTCAGTCCCACATCACTTCCTGAGCACCAGCTATAGGCAAAGAAAGTTGACCCATCCATCAGAATTGTTCCATGGAAATCAAAATAATTTCTTAATTTTTGAAACAATAATTGCATAAATTTTTAGAGCAAATGAACAAATAAGCTCAGTCCTATTTTTTTAATTGCTTAGATTCCCATCCCCACTTTTCATTGATGGAGTTGGTTGCCAAGAACCATAGCCTGGTGGGAGTGATTTGGCAGATCACCCTCTGGAGCAGTATCAGTTCGTTCGGAGACAGCCAGAGCGAGGATCTTCCAGGCAGCAGTAGCTTTCCTGAGAGGCGGACGCCTCAGCCCCCCGGAAGACGCGGCAGGGTGCGGAGGAGTGGTGTGGGGCATGTGGGAGGGAGGCTCTGAGGAGGGGCTTGTGGCTGGCATGCAGCCTGCAGGGCAGGAGCTGCCGAGACTTGGGGCGTCCACATTGGCAGGCTCCCGGTGGAAGGCGGCCTTGCAGGATTTGTTGGTGAGCGTGGACTTTGTTATAAGAGAGAGGCTGAAACTGCAGGCCTGTAATCGGCAGAACTGCTTCATCTGTTTCGCGTGGAAATGGCTACCACAGCACTTGTTGACCCAAAACTTCTATTTTTTAAAATATTTATTAAAAAATTTTTTTTCTTTATTGATGTTAGAGAGAGGAAGGGAGAGAGATAGAAACACCGATGAGAGAGAACATCGATTGGCTGCCTCCTGCATGCCCCCCACTGGGGATCAGGCCCACAACCTGGGCATGTGCCCTGACCGAGAATCAAACCGGTGACCTCTTGGTGCATGGGTCGATGCTCAACCACTGAACCACACTGGCTGGGCTAACCAAAAACTTTTAATAATCATGAATTAATTGCTTGGATTTAAAAATTGGGTGATCTGGCCTAAAAATCAGCCTTCCAGCTTCTCTTATACGTGGCTACAAGAATTTAACTTTTCTCCTATCTCTACATTAATAATAATAATAATAAAAAACAACAACCAACACATGGCCCCACAGTGATCAGAAGACAATCAGGAGAGTTAGGGACTGTGGAAATCTGAAGAATGCATGTCCTTGGGGACACAGAATAAACTCTCTCTTTCTGGATATTGCATATGCAGTGTCTAGAGTTTATCTGGATTCAAACCAACAAGAGGTGGGGATGTTCTGTAGCTGTTTCCAGTGTTCAGAACATGACTGTGTACTTTTAAAAGAGCAAATGAATTCGTTTGGTACCTTGTGACTTCAGCGTTGTTCACAGAAGAATATGGGGCTGGAGACTGGAGCTGTTGGTCTGGCTCCCTTGTGGGTGGCAGCTGTCAGTTGGCTTCTGTATTCCCCTGACACACAGAGAGGGGAGGCAGATGATTGCTACCCAGAATGTGCCAGATCCTTGACCTCATTATCTCATTGTGTCCTCATCAGAAGCAAGATAAGATAGGTGTTATTTTCCCATCTTTGAGATCAGGAAAGTTTGCATAATTTGTCCAAAGTTATATATATAGAAAATGGCAGAGCCAGAATACAAAGCTCAAGTTTGAAGAATCTGAAATACGACCCAGATGCCCAGCCAGTGTGGCTCAGTAGTTGAGTGTCGACCCATGCACCAAGAGGTCACCGGTTTGATTCCTGGTCAGGGCACATGCCTAGGTTGTGGGCCAAATCCCCAGTGGGGGGCATGCAGGAGGTGGCCAGTCGATGTTCTCTCTCATCGATGTTTCCATCTCTCTCTCCCTCCCCCTTCCTCTCTCTCTTAAAAAAAAAAAAAAATCAATAAAGAAAAAGAAATGAAGTACAACCCAGAGAATATGTAAGGGTTTTGACTCAACTCCTTATTTTTACATAGATTTTCACCTCTGGTAAGCTTCATGTGAGGCATTGCAGTTTTGTTGAGTTGGACATGTAGACACTGATGGAATCCTAGCCTGACTCAGGGCACACATCACTGACGCATGGGAGTTCCCCCAGTAGGCTCTAAGGTCACCGAGCCTGCAAGACAGTCTTGTAGAACAGGAGTTATGAGATGAAATAAACTTGAGAGAAATGACATACTCGTTTGGAGAATCGTAATTAACATTAGCCTGTTAAAGGCTCTTTAAAATTGTATAATAAGGCACTAGGCACTGTGTTAAGCCCTACGAAAGCATTGTTGCATGGAGTCCTTACAAAACGATGAGGTGGGTTCTATTATTCCCACTTCATGGATGAGGGAACAAGCACAGAGTGCTGGTGGCTGTGTCAGGTGCCACCCAGCTAGTGAAATGGTGGGGCTGGGAGTCAAACCCAGGCACCTGGCTCCTCAACAGATTTTATTTTTACTTAAAAATTTTTTTTTAAATTTATTTTTAGAGAGAGAGGAAAGGAGAGGGAGAGAGAGAAACATCAACGTGAGAGTGAAGCATCGATTGGCTGCCTCCAGTACGCCCCTCACCAAGGACTGAGCCCACAGCCCAGGCATGTGCCCCGACCAGGAATCGAACTGGCAACTCTTTAGTGGGATGACGCCCCACCAACTGGGCCACATGGCCAGAGGAGCACTTTTTCTTAACCAATATATTGCATTGCTACCTTAAATTTGCTGACCATAGCATTTCCCAAACTTATTTTTACCATGCATTGCTTTGGGGCGTACTAGTTAGTATCGTTGGGTTGAATAGCATTCTAACAAACACTGGGAAATGCACCTACCGCATTGGTTCAAGGCCACTCCAGGCTGTTAGTGTAGGAAGAAGTGGTTTGGAGAGTCTTGGAGCCTCGAACATGGAATGGGTGAGGGTGTCAGGGAACTGGTAGTAAGAGGCCTTGTGAGCCCAGCTAAGGCGTCTCCTTAGTAACTGGTACTTGAACTTTGCCTTCCTGTGCGGGCAGTGCCTGCTGAAAGGCTCATGTCCAAACGCTCCACAGACATCCATTGCCCAGCCAGGTTTCGGGGTGCCCTGAGGGCAATGCCTGCTGCTCTCTCCACCTGGCAGGCGTCAGAGGCAGGAAGAAGATGGGGCCGGGCAACTGCAATGTCTGCTGATAAATTGTCAAAAGAGACTTTTTAGATGGATGAACTGTTTCAGATGAATCATTTCTGAGCTATCTAGTCAATGAAAAATACAACCCATGGGCTTTACTGATGTCAAATCCCCTTAAGCCAGAGTGGACCCCAGAAATGGGGGGATTGACTGGTCAAATTCAGACACTTTACATTTGAGGACAGTCACGAGACTTCATAAGGATCTTTTCCCACTTCTTTTTGCAAAGGCTCTGAAATATGGTAAGTATAGCACCTGCAGGGGTTCAAAATAACTTTCTTTTTCATCGTTTGGAGGACCTGGGGGACTCTAGGAGTTATTTACTATGGCTCTATGGTACCTCAGGGAGAAGAGATAATCCACCTGTCCCTGGATCTCTTTCCAGGAAAACTGCGTAGGAAGATGTGTGGGTATTACTGGAAGGGCGAGATGAGGTTCTCAGTTCAGACTGTAGAAGCCTTGGAACTTGACCCCTATGACAGCGTTCATTGCCGTTTTGATGGCCCAGGAGGTCTGGCTACAGAAATTTTGAGCAACCTTTTTCAGTCGCGACTCTTGGCGCTCTGTTGTTTTTGGACAACCAGAATAATTGCTTATTTCCGTGCTTGGAGAACTGGGATGTTTCCAAATAAAGTCTGATGTAAGGTCGCTGCAGGCACACGCAGAACTTAGGAGGCAGATGTTTTCCCGAAAAAGGTTAGTGGAAGACAGCCCGTGCTGGGAACCCGTGTCCAACCACGGCCGGCTCAGCGTCTCCTGTCCACTGTGTTCTCTTCTTTACTTCTCTGAAGAGTTATCGAACACTTCATAAACCAAGTGCTGTGTTAGTGCGTGGGGAGGTTGAGATGTGCCTTTGGGTGGGCAGATGCATCAACAGTTACAGCACACCGGGTAAGAGTTATATTAAATAGAAGGGGCGAGTCACAGCATGTCGCTCCCTTGCCCAGCACCTTCGATCGCCTCCCCGGGGATTCAGTAGAGCATTCCCAGGCTTCGGCGTGACCACGCGTCTCTCTGAGGTCTGGGCTCTGCCTGTCCCTCCTGCACGGCCACTGGGCTCAGCCAGGGGGCCTCCCTGCTGTTTCTCACACCTCTCCTGCTCCCTCTCCCCTCTGCCCAGGGCTTTGGCACTCATTTCCCTTGTCTAAGGACACCTTCTCCTACAGGATTCACTCCTGGCTTCCTTCAGATGTCCTTGCATGTGTTGACTCCTTATTAGAGAAGCTTTCTCTGACAGCTCGATCTCAAATAGCTACCTTCCCCGGTTCCTGCCATGCTCTGGTCCCGTCGCCCTGCTTTATGTTTGATAAACTTCATCATCTCACACAACGTGTATTTGTTTCCCCTTCTCTTCCATTACATAAGCAACTCAAGTGCAGGAACGTCGCTGCTGTATCCCCAGCACCTTAAACAGTGCCTGGCACCATTCGGTATTTATTGAATGAGCAAAAGAGGAAATAAATCCTGTTGAAACACAGAGAAGGAAGCCACTAACTCTTCCAGGGAAAGTCAAGGAAGGCTTCATAGAGGAGGTGGCATTTAAGCTGGAACTGGAAGCATGAGTAAGAGTTTGCCTGGTAGAGACTGTGGGTTGGGGAGGTAGCTGGAGGGAGGGAGGGACTGAAGGTATTTCTGGGCATGCCAACCAAAGCAAAGGCATGGTGCATGAATCCTTCCCTCCTACTCGCCTCCCTCTTCTGGCTGCCGCGGCATACGAATGACTAGCTAGCATCGTTTCTGGAGTTTACCACTGCGCATCTTGTTCTCAGCCTCCCCCACTACAGTCAGAGGTGTCAAGTGCCTGATTGAGCTTAAGCATGATTATGATGGGGTTGGGGAAGGGGTGGATGCATTCATTCTAACGCAGTGAGTATTATCAGCTTATAACCAGCTTTTATATGAAGTATTCAGGGGTTTCACATCCTGGCAGAGGGATTGTAAAACATCTTGAATTGATTGTAGGGTAATAATGTCCATCTCCAAAAGGACTTGTTATGACTGTAAAATGTCCAACTGTTTTCATATGTTTAAAACTCAGGATAAAGTTCGATCTCCACTTGGGGCTTTTTCTCACTTTGATACTTGGAATTTTAATTGAGCTTCTGTAGCCAGATCTTTAAACTGAGATAATGTTCAAACATTGTAATTAATTTTTTAAAAAGGGCAGCAATAACTTAGACACCAACAGGCTCAGCCTGGATTCTGTAGTGATTCGCGTGTTGCTAATCTGAGTATCAGGGCTGCTCTCTCGTTCATTTCCATGCTACTGGGGAACACTTGCTTAGCAAATGAGGTGAGCCTCCGGAAAGTCTCACCCTCGAGCGGATGAGCTGAGGGCCTCTCTCTGGATCTCCCTGGGTGGGCAGCAATAATAGGTCCAGCTCTTTTCTATTTTCCTCTTCTCTAAAAAACCACTGTATTGAGGTATGATTGACATCCAAAAAGCTGTACATATTTCACATATACAACTTGATGTTAAGGTCTACACCTGTGAAATCAGCTCCACAATTTGTGCCATACACACACACACACACACACACACACACACACACCCATCACCTCCAGAAACTCCTTTCCACCTCAGTATTATTTATTTACTTTGTGTTTGTGTGTGGTAAGAACACGGCATAAGATCTATCCTCAGCAAAATTTTCAGTATATAATAGAGCGTTGTTCACTCTAGACTCTGCTGTACAGTTCTTTTTCTTCAAAGAGGTTCATACCACGGGTATCAAGGTGCTTAATTGGGTCACTGTGTTTAGTGAGGTCCATAGCGGGCCCATGGGTGGCCCCAGGTCAGAACTGTGAGAGCCAAGTCCAGCCAGGCCTGGGCGGGAGCAGGGATGAGTTGGCAGCCAAGGCTGTGCTGGGGGTCAGGGGGCACACAGGTGGGATTATTAGGCGGAGTAGTGGGTCGGAAGCCAAGCAGAAAGACTCCCAGGGGCAGCAGAAGTTGAACAGGCTGAGGTCAAGAGAATGGCTCAGTAAACTGGCTTAATCAGAACTCAGAGCACCTGGGTAATGGACAGCGAGCCCTCATAGAAAGACATCAAACAGTATCGCAGATGCAAGCCATTAGCAAGAAGGTAATTTCATCGTCAGCCTCAGGCTACAGCGAGGTGGAACACGGCATAAATGCCTAATATATGTTGACTGAATTAGTGAGGTAAACCTTTTTCTCTTTTCTGAGAAAGGAAGTCTTTTTCTAGGTCAAGAATCAGCTATAAGGCGGGTCTGCCCAGGGTGAGTGGATGCAGACAGTGCAACACCTCTGAGGTGTTAATGGAGTCGTCGGTTTAAAATGAGAATTGCAAAGCTGGATTTTCCAGCAGGCTTTGACCGGGAGCCAGTGTCAGGATGGGAGCCACCCTCACAGCCCCTCGTGTGGATGCTGGCGCTGGGTGTCGAAGGATGGGTATGAGCTGCGAGGTGTCCAGGGGTGGGAGAATAGCAGTTACAAAGGTTATTGGAGATGGCTGCTTGGAAGGTTGGTGGTATCATTAGGAGTCTCGTGTGCTTGGCTTTTCTTGAAGCGCTTGGGCATGAATGAATGAATGAATGAATGAATGAATGAATGCTGAGCTTTTCATGTAGGCAATGGGATTTTCATGTAGACAGTGGGATTTTCATTGCAGGCAGTGGGGGTAAAGAGGCTTAAAGCAAGTTCTGTTTGCAGTGTGGAGGATGATCCCTTGAGGTGCATCTAAGGTGCATGACCTGGAAAGCTGGAGAGAACGACTTGGCCCCAGGGATACAAGCCGTAACAGACTGCGAAGGACAGGCTGCACTAAAGGAAGAAAACGAGGTCTGAGGGGAAGCAGCAGCAGGGAGTGCTGGACGGGTCTCCAGGGAGCAGTGAGGTCTTCTCTGCGCACCTCTCCCACACACCCCCGTGAACTTCAGGCCGCAGAAGACATGGTTGAATATTTTAATTACATGGGAAGCTTTTACAATACAGATTTTAGGAATTGTTATAAATTTCCTGAATCTGAATTCCTGGGAATTTGCTCCAGGAATCTCAGTTTTAAATACGTTTCCAGGCAATTCTAATGTAAACATTCTGTGGACAAGTATATGAGAATCGCTGTAAGGAATTTCCAGCTATGCCTTATGCTCTCTCTCAAAAAGCCAGAGAGAGGAAAGAGCCATCTAATCAGGACTGGAAGGTGAGCCAAGGCTCATGCAAATCCCCCAGAAATCTAGCGCCTGCCACGAGGAAGCTGTACTGATTAGGTAGAGATTTGGCTGCTGGAGCCAGGACCAACATAACTGGTTCAGGCAAGAGGAAAGCAGTTTGAATGCAGGTAGCTCAGAGTTTATGTGACAACCTCACAGGGTCGAAGACCTAGGCTGTTCTGTGTGGTGGCCCTGCAGTCTTGAGGGTGTGGCCCTCTGCCCCATGGTTCGTGGTGGTTCACTAAGGCAGCAGGACGGAGAGCAGAAGTGGAGAGCATGTCCCTCTCCTCTAAGGTGACTTTGACTTGCATCCTCATGGCCAGAACTTGGTCACATGGCCACAGCTAGCTGCAAGGAAGGTGGGGAATGTGTCCCCTGGAGATTCCGTAACTAAGGAAGCGGGGCAAAGTGCACCTTGGGGGACAGCTGACTTTCTCTGTCTCCAGTAGTCTTTCAGATCTTTGCTAAAAGGTCCTGGATTCCTCTCTGGGCACGTGAGTATGAATTCCTGGAGAATTAATTTTTATTTCAGAATTCTGTGTGAGGAGTTGGTTGGGACAGTAATACCCCTCCAGGAAAATTATCCAAAGGCTGGTTGTGGAAGCTGGGTTCTCTGGAAGTTTTCACCATAAAACACCTCCAAGCAAGAAAGCTCTGGCTGGAGCCATCTAAGTATTTGACTGATACAGTTTAAATGTTCTTGTGCTTGCCCTGGCTGGTTTGGCTCAGTGTTTGGGGCGTCAGCCTGCGGACCAAGGAGGCATGTACCTTGGTTGCGGTTCAGTCCCTGGCCCTGGTTGGGGTCGTGTGGGAGGCAACCAGTCGATATGTCTCTCTCACATCAATGTTTCTCTTCCTCTCTCTCTCTCTCTCTCTCCCCCTCTCTCCCCTTCCCACTCTATCTGAAGATAAATGGAAAAATATCCTCGGGTGAGGATTTAAAAAAAATTCTTCTCTTGTGCTTTGTGAACATGATCTTTGCTTAAAAGAGAGGGAGAGAGTGAGGGTCTCTAGATAGATTATTTGTGGCTGAGTGGAGGCAGAGGCAACCAGCATTTGCTGAGGGTATGCTTTGGTGTGTTAACCCCATTCTATGTGGAATAGGGCCTTATCCATCCAGAAGATCTGAATTTCAGACCTGGATCTGTTGCTTACTGGCAGTTGGTTTAACTTCCCCCCCACCCCCCGCCCTGAGATATTTAGCTAGAATTGCAAAGAAACAGCCGTGGTTTTAGGGTGCGAGCACAGAGAGAAGGAAACATGTCGGGGGTTATTTTAGTCTCAGTGTTCTCATCTGTAAGATGGGAATTCTAATGGTACCTGTAAAGGTGAATGCATCATTTCTAATTTCACGGAACCCCTTATCAATATAATTGTATGATCGTAAGAGCCTGTTTTCATTCATATGATGATTTCAATTAAAAGAAATATCTATAAAACTGTAGACAATGTCAGTGCTCATGTTATCAAATGAAGTGACAGGAAGCTCTCCCCATGGCTTAGAGCAGCGGTTCTCAACCTGTGGGTCGTGACCCCTTTGGGGGTCAAATGACCCTTTCACAGGGGTCGCCTAAGACCATCAGAAAACACATATTTCCGATGGCAATTCATAACAGTAGCAAAATTACAGTTATGAAGTAGCAACAAAAATAGTTTTATGGTTGGGGGTCACCACAACATGAGGAACTGTATTAAAGGGTCGCGGCATTAGGAAGGTTGAGAACCACTGGCTTAGAGGGATTCTTGGGGCTTATCCTCGGGGACTGTTTTCTCATGGACAGTTTCAGGTAGGGACGTACTGTATTTATTTGTTGCTCACATAATAGACCTATGCAGGTATTTCTGGATACTTATCTCTCCTGGGCAGCTTTTCTTTTAGTGGAAAGTCAGAGACTGCTCCCAACATGTGGTACTCAAGGTTACTCTGAGGATTACCTTGATTCCAGCAACCAGAAAGAGAGGATGGCACGTGGGAGGTTTAGGGACAAGCCTGGAAGCAGCGTACGGGAAGTCCCCTTTTAATGTCATTGATAGGTTCTGTGACTTTAAATGAAATGACCTATAACGAAACCAATTTTACCACAGGCTAATTGATACACACAAGAGTTCAGTTCCTGTGGCATCTCATCAAAGCTATAATGAGATGACATTGAGCAAGGACCTGCTGCCTCTCAGTTAGTTTCTTCTGTGGGCACCCCGCTGGCTGGAATTCAAGCACATGGCCATGCCTAGCAGCGGGACGCTAGGAAACGAGCCTAGCGCTGTTCCAACAAGGAAAGTATGTGGTTTTGGTGATAAGCTAGCAGCCTCTTTCATGCTGAGTTTGTATGTATCCCCGTTCTTACTTTTGAAAACACCATCTCCTCTGTGGGGGAGAGTGGTGTGGTTGTGACAGATAAACTTTGCTGAAGTGACTTCCGTTGGTTGTGACGGGCACAGCACACAAAGCATGTGAGACCTTTGTGCCATGCAGTGCCAGCAGTCTCGGTGCGTCTTTGCTGGTGCCAGCAACTTCATGTCCTTCACAGCATCCTAGATATGGTGTCATGGAGCAGAAAGATCATGGTTACTGTGATACAAGCCTGGATTCAAATCTGGGGTGCATCAGGTCACAGTTATCTTGGTCAGATCACTTTGTGTCTTCGAACGTTAGCGTCTTCCTCCGTAAATGAGGTATAATCCCTTCCCTGTGGGCTTATTTGGGGGACTTGAGACAATATCTGGCAAGTGGTAGGCACTCAGTAATTGGTTGTCATCATTGTTGTTGTTTTTTTAATTAATATTGCTATATAGCTACTGTGCTTTCTGTTCCCAGCCCAAAGGGCATGGGTTAAATTTTTCTTAGTGTCTTGCTTTATCTTGTGCGTTCTATTCTTGTAATATCTATTAAAATAATTCAGGTTTGAAATCTGGCCTCTGCATTTAACTTGCAAACACTAGAGACCCAGAAGAGAACTAAGAGGAGGAGGAGGAGTAACAATAGTAATAATAAAGTTTGTCATTATCTTGTGACTCATGAGCCGTTTGCCTGGCTCTTTTCCAGGGTTTAGAAGAGAGGCCTCGTGCCAACTCGTGTCGTGCTTGGGATGGCTGGAGGCGAGGGCTTTCTGGAACTGTGTTGGGGTTCCTCTTCCCTGCGTTGGTTACTGCCCTCTGCATGCCCTCAGGCCTTCCCTGCTCCAGAGCCTACCCGATCTCAGGATGGGGGAACCCTTCATTTCTTTCTTGCTGTCTTTATCCCTTTCTCACCCTTTACCCCCCACCCCCCACCCCAGAAACTTTCTATCAGCCAGTTTTAGTGGCTCCTTTTCTAGCTGTTCTCAAGGTTGCATTATACTTTTCTGCAACTATGTGGAAGGTAGATGTGACAGTGGTAGTCAGGGTGGCTGTATGGCTTCCCCTGATTTATTGTAAGAATGGTCCAGAGCCTGACGGAGGGGAGGAGAAGCCATGAACCAAGGCCTTGTTGAGAAAAAACAGATCGAAGAAAGAACGTCTAAGGGTTCAGTCTTTCCTTGTTCCCAAGTACAAAAAATGTCATAGACTTTTCCACTGAGATGGCAACCACTGGCGTGGCCTCTGCCTTTTGGGTGAGCAAACTGTAATGTATTTTTTTAACTTTTTCTTTTTTTTTTTAATCCTCACTCAAGGGTAGTTTTCTGTTTTTCTTCAGATAGAGTGGGAGGGAGGAAGAGAGAAAGCGAGAGAAACATCTATGTGAGAGGGACACAACCACTGGTTGCCTCCCACACGATCCCGACCAGGGCCGGGGACGAACTGCAACCGAGATACGTGCCCTTGACCGGAATCGAACCCGTAACTCATTGGTCCGTGGGCTGACGCTCTACCGCTGAGCCAAACTAGCTAGGGCTTTCCTTTTGAACTAATTTTAGACTTAGAAGTTGCAAAAATGGTACAGAGAGTTCTTGTAAGTCCCTCACCTAGTTTCCTGTAATGTTAACATCTTACATAACCATGGAAACATTTTAAAAACCAGGAAATTAACATTGCTGCAGGACTATGAACCAAGTTACACACCTATTTGAATTTTACCAGTTTTCCCACTAATATCCTTTTTTTTTCCTGTTGTAAGATCCTGTCCAGGATCAAACATTGCATTTAGTTACTATTTCTTCTTCTTCTTCTTCTTCTCCTCCTCCTCCTCCTCCTCCTCTCCCCCCCCCCCCCCAGCGGGAACCGAACCTGGGACTCTCTGGTCCGCAGGCCGACGCTCCAACCGCTGAGCCAAACCGGCCAGGGCACTATTTCTTCTTAATCTCCAAAATGTGACAATTCCTCAGACTTTCCTTGTCTTTCATGACTGACACTTTTGAAGAATGCTGACCAGTTATGTTATAGAATGCCCCTCAATTGGAGTTTCTGACATTTTCTTGTGATTGCTGTGCATTTGGGGGGACAAGAACACTATGGAAATGACATTTTGTCTTCTTCACGGTCAAGGAGTTCCTGGTGTTGATACATTGTAACTGTCACGTTAACCTTGATCCCTTGGTTACAGTGGAGCCTGGCACTTTTCTTCGCTGTAAAACTCTATTTTTCTTTTTGTAAGTAAAGGAAGCAGTGCTTTATAGCGGTCTTTCCCAAGCCTCGATTGAGAGACTGCCTTTGAATGACTGGAATGAGAAGGTGGGTTCCTGTCGGCTTGCTTGTGAAGGAAGGATTAGGGTGAGGTCTTCTCCCAAACCCATGCTGTCCCCCACCCCTTTGCTGCACCGTGCTTATCTAACGGCCTCGTGGTTGAAGTAGGTCAGCAGAATTTCTTTTTATATTTCATTGTAAGGTCTGTTAGAGGACATGCTTAGCATGAAAAATCGTTTTTCTAGGCCTCCCGGTGTGATGGGAAGGGAGGAACTCTTCTTAAGAATGCATTTCCAAGGTAGGCAAAGACATATTTCGTGAGTGTGAAATTCCCAGTATGGAAAGCAATTACTTCATCATCTTTAAGGAGATTTGACTTCTGAAGTTTTCTTGGCATGTTGAAAGCAATTGCCTATCAAACTCTCTCTGGTTACGGAGAAAAGTTTTAGTTCCAGTTTCAGGCTCCAAGGACATGTGAGTGAGTCTCTGGTCTCCTTGGCATTCTTCTCCAAGAGCAGAGAAGAACACCTCCGAAAAGCTCCCTGACGTCCAGTGACTGTCATCTCCAGTCTAACCTGGATACCTCGGCAGCCTGTTCATCGTGTGAGACCTGGATACCAGCAGTGCGGCCGGCAGACCAGCAGAGGCAGCAGCACCCTGGGGCGTATCAGAGGCGCAGTATCGGAGACCCCAGCCCAGACCTGCTGGATCGGAGCCTGCGTGTTCCCAAGGGGACTCCTGTGCCCCTTAGCGTCTGTGGAGCACTTTTAAAAAACACTGTGTTTCCTGTGCCTCTACCTCTCAGATGCCTGGGTGGTCTGATCTGATCAGGGATTAAGAGAAAAGCAGCCTCAGTTTGATGGTATAGATAGAAGCTTCTTTAGTCCTTAGCAGGCATGATGGGGATGGGGAACATAACCGGAATTCTGGCAGTGCAGTACTAACTGATGGATTTTGAAGTCGACTCGTGTTTGGGGAAGGTGAAGGGACTCTGGCTACACCAGCTTCCTGAAGTCGTATTGAATGTGAGAGGCAGCCCCGAAACCAGGAGCCACCTCAGCTGCCTCCTCCTCCTCCTCCTCCTCCTCCTCCTCCTGTTGGAACCTGGGCATGGATGCCCTATGTTTGCCCAGAATGAATTATTCTAAAATCAATTTGCCTAACAGCCAGTTTACTTAATGACAATTTCCCCTAATAGTACTACTGACATAAAATTTATGTTTGTGAAATTCATAACAATTCACAGGATAGGAAGGTAAATTGGTCTTAGTCAAATTTGCTTTTAGATAAAGCTGCTTTAGGCAAATTTTCATTTACGTATATTAACCCTAGGTAAATTGATTTTAGATGAACTCACCTGGTCTGGGTGTTCACGTTTGAGGAGGAGACAGGGGATTCAGAATGGGTGACGGCCATAACCTTACCATGGAAATGTTTAATCATTTCTACTAGCAGGGATACTGGGAAATGGGCTTTGTAATGGCAAGTGGGCTGGGTGGGAACTTGCTACACTTGTCTTCTTTTAAAAAAAATATGTTTTTATTGATTTTAGAGAGAGAGGAAGGGAGAGGAAGAGACAGAAACATTGATGAGAGAGAAACACTGATTGGCTTCCTCCTGCGTGCCCCTCCACCGGTGACCAAGCTTGCAGTCTGGACATGTGCCCTGACCAGGAATCAAACCGGTGACCTCTTGGTGCATGGGACAATGCTCAACCACTGAACCACACCGACCAGGCTACACTTGTCTTCTTAGTGGCCCACTGAGAGAGTTAACACATGACCCATCACCCGCTAAGTGTCTTACTATGAACAAATGTTACCTCTTAGACCCATCTGGGCCCATCTTCTAGGCTCTTTCCTAAGCACAGTTCTCAGTAACCCTATACATTCATGAGCGATACTTTATAATGCTCATGTTTACTCTGTGCTTGTCATCCAGGTTGCCTTATTTCAGGGTGACTGAAGCTGGTCCGGCTTTGACACAGAACCATGTTCCTTTTTTCCACCATATTTATCTGTTTCCAACTTTACGTCTAGTTGTGTGATTATATTGTTAATGCTTGTCTGTAAGCTCTATGAACACATGGGCCATGTCTGTTTTTGCTTATGATTGAAGCTTCAAAGCTTAACACAGGGCCTAGCTTATAGTAGAGATTTAATAATTATTTTTGGAATAAATGAATGAACACATTAATGAACCTCTGGTTTTTATTAACAGTGATAAATTATATATGGCATACCTCACAGCTGGTTATGATAATCAAACTACTTTGACATTGAAGTTGAGAATCATTGTAGAAAATAAAATTCGTCAAAGCAACATTTAAATAACAATAATAATAATAATTGGCATTTATTGAATTATTATAGCAATCCAGTTATGATTTGTTCTTTATATATAATATACCTCACTAATATTTTAGTGAGAGCTCAAGTCTTCCTAGCAGAAGCAGCTGGGGATCACTAGACCCTGTTTCCTAGGGCACTCCCTCTCAGCTCCCAGGACTGTGGAACCAGCAGCACCATGGACAGAGGAGGGTTCTACTCCTGGGGTCTGTTCCAAGTGTCACTCATTTCCAGCTCAGAGTGTCTGTCCTCCCACAATGCAACTCTGCCACGACATCAGCCTTCCCAGTGACTCTTAAGTTTGGGTAGTAGTTTCAATTATGGACATGTGAGTCTGTATTGAGTCTCATGATCTTTCATATGAGAGTCTGGCTTAGGCATCACTGTCCTAGCTTTGTCTTTAGTCAAGTCATTTGACTTATGTAACTTGATTTCTTCATTTGCTAAATGAAGATCATGACAGTTCTTGTTCATAGGATTGTTTCAAGAATTCACTGAAATATTGTACATGAAGTACTTATCAAGCTGGTATATAGTGAGAACTTGATAAATGTTAGTAATTTTTATGAATAGTATATTATTTAAATTATGTTTTTACTAAATTACCTCCTTAATGAAGAACTTTTATTTTCTACAAGAGTAATTCTCAACTTCAATGTCAAAACAGTTTGATGTATCACAATCAGCTATGAGATGTGCCATATATAATTTATCACTGTTAATAAAAGCCAGAGACTTAATAATGTATTCATTTAATTCCATAAATAATAATTGAGTCTTTACTACATTCTGGACCCTGAAGACGCAATTAGGAGCAAAAACATACACAGTCCGTATATTCATAGGCCTTGCGATCAACGGGAGAGACAGATCTTCTATGTAAGTAGAAGCAGAGATACATATTGGGAAGGAAAGTAATGTTGTTCCATGAAAAATTCAATTCTGGGTGGTGGAAAGGTGTTCATATCAGTGAAGTCTTCTTAGGAGGTGACCTTTAAGGTGAGTGAAGGATGAGTAGAAGTTAACTAGGTAAAGAATCGGAGTAAGAGTGTTCTAGCTAGCAGGGGCAGAATGTGCAAACACATTGTGGTGAGAGGGGGTGTGATACGTTTGAAGACTTGAAAGAAGGTTGATGTGCAGAGAACACAGTGGAGAGTGCACAAACGGAAGCTAGAAAGATGGGCAGGGTCTGGAGCTTGTGGGTTTTTGATGGCCATGTTTAAGAACGCTAGTCTCGAGCTCAGTCGCAGTGAGAAGTCAGTGATGGATTGTAAGCTTGAGGGTGGGAGGTGGTTGGAAGGGATGGATGACACGGTTGGGTTTTTGTTTTAAAAAGTTAACTTGGGGTGTATAATGGATTGGAGGGGACTAGAGTGGAGTCGAGTAGACCAGTTTGGAGGCTACGCAATTGCGAGTAAGAGAGGATGGTGGCTTAGATAAGGGGGGCAACAGTGGAGGCGGTGAGGAGTAGATGGCTAACCCAGGAACAGAGCAACAGGACTTACTGATGGGTTGCATGTCAGCCACGGGGGAAAGAAAAGTGTCAGAGGTGACGCTTTGGTTTCTAGCTTTCCTTTTGATATAGGATATAATGGATGAGACCAGGTTTTGGAGGAAAGATCAGGAGTTATGTCTTGAGCTTACTGAATTTGAAGGATCCAAGTGGAGTGGTTGCGCAGACAGTTGGCTATACAGATATACAGCTCAGAAGACAGGTCTAGATGGGAGATATAAATTTGTGATCATTTATGTAAGAATGTACCTTAACAGAGTGGAGTCAGGGTACATTAGAGCACTGATTTGATGTGCTTTCTGAGAGGAGGGAGAAAGGACCAGAGTTAGAGGTAACGTACCCCAAATTTTGACACCTGTGGGAGTGTTTCATGCCTGCGAACAGGCCTGTCTCTCTGCCAAAGCAGAAAATGGCTTGAGAAATACTAGGCTGCAGGACAGGGGCCAAATGTCAGACATTGGTTCTAGGTTAGCCCCTTTTGGCTGTTTCCCAACTCTGCTTTGTACAAATACTCTTCATACCTGTTCCTTTTCTGTTTCCTGAGAGTACCAGACACATTTCTTCTTCCAGTCCCCACTCCTGAAGCTCCTTCCTTGTTCCTCTCCCTTCCTCCCAGTGGTTCTCTCACATCCGCCTGCTTTTGGAAACTTCCCTGCAGCTCAGCTCAAGGATGGATTTTCCCTCCTTTTCTTTAAAGGCCAGGCTTGTAATGTTGTCTGTCTTTCTGGCGTTTTTGTTTTGCCTCATCAAGTGGCATGTAAATTCCTTGAAGGAAGACATACACCAAAGGTCTTTTCCTACTCAGTGCTTGCTGCTTACTTATGTTAGCACGCAGTGCCAGCCCTTGTCGGTGATTTCCAGTCTTGCCTTCACAGTATGCAAGCCTGGCTGAGCCTTGAGAAGATGGGCCTTTTAATTAGTTGTAATCTGGATTTGTGCTCCGAAGAAGAAAGTGATTTTAATTTTGAGTGAGAGAATACATATAAATAATATTGAAAACCGTAAGATAAAGAGGAAGCGATGTGTAAAAAGACCTCCTGATATTAAGTGAAGAGATTCCAGTGCAGCTCACTGAGGCCACTGTGCTGCCACCTGTGTTAGAAAGGTGGGGGAAGACTGTGTTCATAGTTGCTTTCATAGCGTAAACACTTCTGGAAGAAAGGATGGTCCATCAGATTATGCTGAAACAGCTAGACACTTTTATGCAAAACAATGAACTTTGACAAAGACCTTTCACAAAAGTTAACTAAAATAGATAAAAAACCTGAATATAAAGTGAAGAACTATAAAACTTCTAGAAGAAGATAGGAGAAAAGCTACATGATTTGGGTTTGGTGATGAGTTTTTATATACAACACCAAGAATATAATTTATGGAAAAAAAACCATTGATAGGTTGGATTTTACTAAAACTAAAGCCATCTGCTCTGCAGAAGACACGAAGAGAATGAAAACACAAGTCACAGATTGGGGAAAATATTGGTAAAACACATGTCTGGTAAGGCATTTGTATCCAAAATATACAAAAACTCTTAAAACTCAGCAGTAAGTAAACAAACAACCCCATTCAAAAAATGGGCAAAATATTTGAACAGACACCTCACCAAAGAAGAGATACAATTGCAAACATAGGAAAAGATGCTCGTTATTTATCCTTAAGGAAATGCACATTAATTGTGAGATACCGTTACACTCTTAGATTAGATGATTAGAATGGCTAGGACAAAACTGGCAACACCAGTTGCTGGTGAGAATGTACAGTGAATCTCAGTGCTGGTGGGAGTGTAACGTAGCACAGCCACTTTGGAAGACAGTTGGACCGTTTCTTTCACAGCTAAACATTGCCTTCCTATACAATCCAGTAATCGCACTACTAGACATTTGCCCAATTTATTTGAAAACATATTTTTGCACAAATCTACACACAGATTTCATTAAGCAGCTTTACTCATTATCACCCCCGAAACGGGAAGCAACCAAAGTATCCTTCAACAGGTCAGTGGGTAAATAAGCTGTGGTACTTCTATACGAGGACATACTATTCAGTAATTTAAAAAGGAATGAACTTTCAAGCCACTCGGAGACATGCACGAATCCTAAACGCACATAGGGATTTCCTTCCAAAGAGGATAGTCTGGAAAGAGAGGAGGGGAGGGGTAACTTTACAGTAGAAGACCTGACAGAGGCGACCTCAGCCAAGTAGGTAACACCAAGATTAACGTCAACACTTATAAGTCATGTTGATAGCGTGTATCCTTGATACAGTGTTACGAGAGTTATACTTGACCTCTGGTGGCCTTCCTTCCAAAAACCCACAACCCAAGTCTAAGCATGAGAAAAACAGACACATCCCTCATCAGTACTTCTCAGAATCCTCAAAAGCGTAAAAAAAACCTCAAGTCTGTACAGTCACAGCTACAAGGAGTCCAAGATTTTATAACTGAATCTACTGTAGTATCCTGGATGGGACAGTAGAACAGAAAAAGGACACTAGGTAAAAACTAAGGTAATCTGCCTAAAGAATTGACTTTAGTTAATAACAATGTATCAGTGTTGGTTCATTAATTGTGATGATTGTACCGTATGCAAGTGAGGTATTCGTAATAGGGGACACTGGCATGTATGAGAACTCTCTGTACTACATTCACAGTTTTTCTGAAAATCTAAAACTATTCCTTAAAGTTTATTACAAGGATTACCCGCGAAACTAGTCGCAGTGGTTGCCTATGAGGGACATTGAGGTCTGGGGAGATGGAATACAGGATGGGAGGGAAAATGTTCACTGAGCATCTTAAAGATGCATTCATTTAATTTGGGATCGTGAATAAACAAATCAAGTGAAGAAAACTGGACTCTTGTTTGGGAACAATAACATTCCTTCTTTTTGAGTCTTTAGTAAAACTTGGGAAGAAGTGTAGCAAGTGCAATATGTGTGTTGGCCGTAACTACGTCTACTCTTCTTTCTTTGGTTCCCATTTCTTAAGTCTTCATAGTTAGAAACATCTTAATTTTGAGTTCCCGGAGATCTGGAGCTCTGCCTTAGGCTTAAGATAAGAGGCAGGTTTGTGATTCTAAGTTCCATTCCCTCTGCTTGTTTGCTTAATAAATATTTATATTCAACAGTATCTAGAGGCCTTTGCAGTTGAAAATGAACAATCCATTCCATTCTCTCCTGTGTTCTAGTAAACCAGCTCATTGTTGGTGGATTTTATTTTAAATTACTTCTCCCAATTAAACTTTTTTTTCTATGTTACCTTTCCGAAGTTCCATGCTTTTTCTCCCAGCTCTGAATATCTGGGCAAGTTAGAAGCCAGCTTTGACTTACAGCTTAGCTGTGCTCACGTGTTTTTTATGGCTGTAATGGAACAGTTTCAAATAGGTGTAAAGAACCTTATTTTCACATTTCATTTAACAGTGAATGTTTTATTTTCAACAACAGAGGCAGTTTGTAATTGCTGTCACCTTTGATCTCTAGCCAGATGTTTGCTAAGAGAAGTGCATACAGAGCTAATGCAGAAGTTCACATCTGGAAATAAAATCACTGGCCAACGTCTAGGCAAGAGAAAGGGGAAGACAGAGAAACACCTCTTTCTGAGAAAAGGCAGCGTCCCAATGCTGTGAGCCCGTTCCTTCCCTGGGGTGCAGCAAGAAATAGGAAGGGTGATCATAATCACTGGTGTTGTGTTATAAGCACAAACAATCACCAATGTAAAAAAAGACACTTGTGAAGTAGATATTATTTTCTCCTAGGTGGAGAATGGAGGCTTTGGGAAATGACGTGTCTTGTTTCCATCCACACGGGGATTAAATGCTGAAGCAGGGTTTGAACACAAGTGAGCTGGACTCTGAACCCCTGTGGACCAGACACGTTTTTTCTGGTTTATTCTCTTTCTGCTACACCGTATTGCTCTGAATGAAGGAGAAGACGTTGGGAGTAGTGGAAGTTTGTCCAGGTAATTTGGGACATCCCTTTAAGTTAGATAACTCTGTAGTCTGGAAGAAACCAAAGAAGATAATCTGATTTATAAAAGGACCATGGGGGGGGGGGGTCATGGCCATGAAGTTTGAGGCCAAAATGCTGGGACTTGACACCGGAAAAATGATGGATCAGTGAGAACGATACCAATGTAATCCTTTGGTATTTATTTCTTTAAATAGCTCCAGAAGTCCATGCGTTTTAAAAGACATGAATTATTGGTGTTGTTCAAGTTGCATTATTTGGGCAGAATTACATTTTTGATGTTGGAAGAAAAAGCATAGTTATAAGTCCGTGGGGCTGTAAGCAGAAAATGGGCACTTTGAGATTTGATCATTTGGCCAGTGACCTCAGGAATTTAGTAGGGACATATCTGAATGATAGTTTCAGTTTTTCAAGGTTAAAAAACATGTATACGTGAACTTAGAGTGTTCCAATTTCTATTGACATGTCACAAACCATCCCCAAATTGATTATGCTCACGGAGTCTGTGGGTCAGGAATTTGGACAGAGTCCAGAGGGCCGGCTTGTCTATATTCCACAGTGTCTGTGGCTTCAGCTGGGAAAACCATCTGGAGGTGTGTTTACTCATATGTCTGGTTTATACTGGTGGTTGGCTGGGATACCAGTTGGCTGTCAACCAGGGTACCTATATGCAGCCTCCCCAGCCTGGTTTGGGATTTCTTACAGCGTGGTCGTCGGACTTCTTACAGTGACTCAGGGCTTCAAGCTCAAGCGTTCTGGCAAACAAGAGAGTCGCTATGTCATGCTTTATGACCCAGCCTTGGAAGTCACCAAGCATTACTTTTGTCCTTCAAGTACTGACAGGACCACCTAAATTCAAGGTAGAGGGGCATAGATTCCACCTTTCAGTTGGAAGAATGTCAAGATTACCTTGTAGAAGAGTGTGTGAGATGGGGGATGATATTGTGGTATTTGTGGAAAATACCTTTTGCCAAACAAAATCTTTAGTTTATGCAATGCAAGTTGTCTGTCATGCACAGGACAGAAGATGACTGTATTCATACTTCCTGCCATTATTTCTATTTATAGTCTAGCGATAGCTTTGTGTCCATGGTTACTCCTCAGTTTTTGCCTTTCCTCAGTTTCATGTTCCTGTATCTCTCTTTAATGAGTCAAGGTAGTCTATTTAATAACCTCTAAGTCTCTGTGGATTATTATTGTTAAAATGTTATTTTTGTTTAGTTCTAGTTCAGTGTTAGTTAGGAATGGTGTCTCTGCTTCATACAGTTAATTAAGGACTCAGGTTTATTCCATTTAATGACACCACCACCCACTCAGGCTTCAGAATCCTCTGTTGGACCCTTTGCAACTGGTCACTTAAGGCATGCCTCTCCTAACTCCCTAGCCTGCTCATGTTTGTTGGTGACCTGGGAACTATAGTCTCGTGTGTGCCTAGGGAGAAGGGCGGGGCATGAGTGCTAGCTCCGTCTACTACATCTGCCATCTCCTGCCCCGTCTCCGCCAGGCTGCTAAGGAGCCTGGAACCTGGACATTGTCAGGAAAGTCAAGTGTAGAGTGAAACTAACTGACCAACCAATTATTCAGTTTCTTATAAAGTGTATCAGTTTGCAAAGTAGTGCAGGAATTTAGACCTAAGCTAGACCATGAAGATGATTTCGTTCTGTTGTTTCAGACTATTTTTGTAAGTGAATCTCTTTCATTCAAGTGAGATCTTATGGGAAACTCCAGTTTATAGAACAGACGAGTGCGAAGCTTCTCCCCTGCCCTGTCCTTTTTCCTGCTTAGACTCTAAGGCCCTCCCATGCAATTCCTGGGCATTGTGGATCAGATCTACTTACTTCAAAGAACAGGCAGGAGAAATGGAGGCACAGAGAGGCAGGGGCCTATTTGCCAAGATTTCATGGGTGTCTGTAACAGGTGTAAGAGTGAAATCGAGTCCACGAGGCCCCTGACCGGAGGTAGGGCACAGCGTCCCCTCCTGGTGTCCTTGGTGTCTTGCCTTCATCACCCCAGCAGTGGGCAATCCCGCTGATTCTGGATAGGGTGTGCCTAGCATTTGAGCAGGGGCTTAGGTTTAACAACACTTAGGTGTGTACATACAGGTAGCATTCCGTGCGAAGCACGAGCGGTGTGAGGTGGCGGGAGGTCAGTGTAAGTGTCAGGATGCGCGCAGCTTTGCACAGCCCAGGGAAAGGGTCTTTGTTCCTGGATGCTGTATCCAGGGGACATTGATCCATCTTACCTAGAGAACGGCGACCAACGTGGCGAAGCCTCTGCAAAGAGGAGTAAGGCAGAGTCCTTGTCCAGGGTGGCCTCACAGTCGAGATGGGGAGCAGAAATACAAAGGAAGATTCTGGGGAGCTTGGTTCTGAAAAAGAGAACCAAACAACAGATGCCATTGCTTTTTTCAAATATTCGCAGGATGAACACTGTTCTGGGAGCCCAGGCAGTTCGCTGGGACATCACACATGGCTGAGGTCCAAGGCTAAGGGGAGAAATGCTGCTCGCACAGTCTGGCTGGTGATTTTATCGCTGATCCAGATGCCCCCTCCCCCATCCCGAGAAGACCTCAACGTGCTTGAGGCCTGAGGAGAGAGGGCTGGTCAGGTCAGAGAACTCACTAGACACTTGCTTACAGTCACCTCCAGGGCCCTCCCCGCCCCCATCGTGGCCAGCTGCCAGGAGGTAACGCAGCACCTGGTGTACTCACTGCAGTGCTTCTGAAACTCTAATGTGCACGGGAATCATCTGGGGTCTCATTAAAATGCAGGTTCTGATTCAAGTAGGTCTTGGTGGGGGCCCCGGAATCTGAATGTCCACAGGGGATGCTGATGCTCAGCTGTGGACCATACTTTGAATAATAAGACTCTGCTATAAATCCCCAGTCTTCCCTCCAGACTACAGCTCAAAGCCACGAGGCCAAGTGACCACCTCCTCCAGGTTGCTCTTAGGACTCGGGCTCACGTCTTTGGTGGACACGTTCTTGACATTGACGCCCACCTTGTCTCCAGGAAGAGCTCCACTCAGAGCTTCATGGTGCACTTCAACAGACTGGACTTCAGCTGACCACCGTGCTGGGTTTGAGAACACCAGTCTCCACTCGGCCACGGGGACGGTACCAGTACCGCCAATGCTGTAGACATCCTGGAGGGGCAGAGGCAGGGCTTGTCAGCTGGACAAGTTGGTGGTAGGGTGCAACCTGGAGCTACAAGCAGTGTGGTCCCGCTGGCGTTGCCATCTTTACGGGTGACTTTCCATCCCTTGAACCAAGGCATGGTAGCACTTGGCTCCAGAAGTGGGCACAAATGCTACTGTGTCAGGGTTGTAGCCAGTTTTCTTGATGTAGGTGCTGACTCCTTTTTTTTAAACATTTTTTTTTCTTTATTGATTTTAGAGAAAGAAGAAGGGAGAGGGAGAGATGGAAACATTGGTGAGAGAGAATATTGATTGGCTGCCTCCTGCATGCCCCCCACTGGGGATTTGACCCATAACCTGGGCATGTGCCGTGACTGGGAATCTAACTGTCTATCTCTTGGTGCACGGGTCAATGCTCAACCACTATGTGCTCAGCCGGGTAGGTGCTGACTTCTTTAACAATTCCTCATATCTCTCTGGCTGTTGGTTGGCTCATTTTGTTAACACCGACAGTAAGTTGTTTGACACCCAGTGTGTCAGCCAACAATCAGGACAGCACAGGCAGCCTGAGATGTGCCTGTCACCACGCTTTTGATAGTCTCTGAGTCCTGGGGCATCCGTGATGGTCACATAATACTTGCTGGTCTCGATTTTCCACAGGGAGATATCAGTGGTAAAGCCATGCTCACGTTCCGCTTTCCGTTCATCCTGGGCCCAGGCATACTTCAGGGGGCCCTTCCCCACCTCAGCAGCCTCCTCCTCAGATTTTGCGATGGTTCTTTTGTCAATAGCACCACCTGTGTAGATTAGACGACCAGTAGGGAAAGACTTGTCTGAATCTACATGTCCAGTGATGACGATGTTGAGGAGTCTTTTCCTTTCCCATTTTGACTTGGGTTTAGTGGTGGTTTTCGCACCTGTGTTCTGTGGTAAACCCATTGCGAAAAAGTACATGTTTTAAAAAAAAGTAAAAAGCACATCTTGAGTGTCATCCAAGTTGTTTGACACACAGCACTCTCTGAATTTGTGTATGATGCTATCAGAAACTTGACTCAAAGACACAAGTATCCATTTACCTAACAATAGGGAAGATTTCTTTTCTCATAGCTGATTGTAATTCCCCCAAGGTGACCTCTTACTCTAATGCTTTGTAAAGTGATCTTTAAATGATCTATTTGTGCAGATGACATGATACTGTATACAGAGAACCCTAAAGATTCCACCAAAAAACTACTAGAACTGATCAATGAATTCAGTAAAGTAGCAGGATACAAAATAAATATCCAGAAATCACTTGCATTTTTATGCACCAAAAATGAAGTATCAAAAGGGAAACTAAGATAACAGGCCCAGGTACAACCGCATAAAAAATAACAATAAAGGGGAGGAGGGAGGTAGAAGAGGGGTATACATGGTGACGGAAGGAGACTTGACTTTGGATGGTGGACACACAATACAATACACAGATGATGTGTTATAGAATTGTACACCTGAAACCTATATAATTTTATTTAACCAATGTCACCCCAATAAATTCAATAAAAATTTAAAAAAGATCTGTTTGTAATACATTGAGCACTTGCTCAATGAGGCCATAACCCCAGGAATAATGATTAAATCTGGTGAGATGTCTCTGCCTCTTTTTTATTTTTTATTTTTATGATTCTGTCAGGTGACCTCTCTGAGCATTTCTCATTGCTACTTACTTTTATTTTATTTTTCATTGTTATTTATTGAGGTCCCCTCAAGGTCACGTTCATTCCCCCAGCAGTAGCTTATTGGTCAAAATAAAGTAATTGAGAGGTTTCTCATTGTGTGTTAGTCTTATGGTCTCAAATTTAAAATCATGCTGATTTTCTGTACAGGGGCTGTGTTGTCTCAGGCAAGGTATTTGACAACTCTGATCGCATGTGGGTGCATCTGTCATACAGGGGTAATGTCTCCCTGGAAGGAATGCAATGAGGTGATGCTGATGAGAGCGCTTGGCCCACTGCAGGTGCACGGCAGCCACTCGTGAAATGCCCCCCATTCCTTTCTCTGAGGTCAGGTTCTGCTTTTTATGGGAGAGGCAAATGTTTTATTTCCTTTTCCATTAGTCTCAAAGCCTCTTGAGGACAGGATCTATATTTAAATCCATTTTTAATCCTTAACATCTTGAATAAATTAACGAATGACCAGATCATCTCTAAGGTCGTCTTGACCTTTGAAGGTCTCTGATTGTTTGATTCTTCCAGTGTTCTCGCTGCTTCGGAGAAATTTGGAGGATTCTCTTAAAATAAATGTCTTCTATGTAAAGGGACTTCTTCTTTTGCAGTCTTATAAAATGTGTTATATTTGCCAGTACTAATGAGTACGTGGGCCCGGTTACTCACTGCAGTGGTGTGAGTAACTTCGTCAGTTTATGACCTTGGGCCTGGTTCTGTGCCTCTTGCAAGCGCGGTGGGTCCGAGGCTGGTCTTGATGGCTTCCCCTTGCACTGCTCTCTTGGGAAGATCTCTGCGAAAGCAGAGCAAGAAATATGCCTCTTTCTCTGACATGAGATTTGGGGGTCATGAATAATAGAGGCTGAGTTTCATGATATATTCATTTCGGTTCTCATCGAAGATGCATCTCGTGTTTCAGATTAAATACGATCTGGCTGGTGGGGTCAGGCCAACTCAGCAGATGAGAGGAGAAGCAGCAGGTCCTTCCGGGTCTGCGGAGTGAACCAGGTTCCCTGTCTACACGGGTCGTTTTTGAGTTGCTTATAGGAGTGAGTTGCTGGGAGAGAGTGCCAGCTGAGAGCATCTTTTCTACTTTGTCATCCCGCCTCTCAGGTGGGCGGCGAGCTGGTAGAAAGTTCATAGGCCATCAAATTGAGACCCGAGTTTAAATCCTCACTTGGGTATGCTGTTGAATTCCAGAATCTCGGTTTTTTAATAATTAAAAAGGGATAATAATATCGGTCTTGTAGGTTTTGGTGGGTGATAAATTAGACAGCATATGTTTGAGTTCCAGTGATGATGACACATTTCAAGAGGTGATGGGTCCGCCACCCATGAGAGTATCAGCCCTGTTGTGTGTCTGAGGAGTGTCCTGGAGTCGCCAGCTGCATTTTATGACTGAGGTGCCGACCGCAGTGGTGGTGCTGAGTTGTTCATGGATCTGAAAACATGGTAACAATCTGGGCAAAGAAAAAACTCAATTGCATGTTTTATTCCACAGTGATTTGAAATTCTGGCCCATGTGTGAGTAGCTTAATCGTTTCCTCCCCTACTTATCTAAGAATAGGTATCACGTAACAGCTTTCTGTACAGAAGGAAGTAAAAAAAAAAAAAAAGAAAGCCTTACTAATCTCTTTACTCTCTTCACTCTGACAGTTTCTGACAATCCCCGATATCCAACATGACTCCTATTTTTCTTTAATTCTTGAAAAAGTAAAGATGGCAGTAATAAAAAATAACAGTAAACCCATTCACGGGAATGGCCTTTTTGAGACAGTAGAAAGAGGGTTCTGAACTGCTTTTAAGTATTTAAGAGCCACTGCACAGCGCTTTGCTAATCAGTTTGTGGCCACTCACCTCCCAGCAGATCGATTGATGCTCATTTCAGAGGCTTGAGACGTCACTACCAGGGCCTGCGGACAATAGGTGGGTTGGGTTCGTGGTGCAATTGACTTTGGGTTTGTAGGTCTTAGTGTCCTGTTTCACTAGTTCTCGATTCTGAGAAACCCAGAGATGGGCTAGTAAGTAGCGAGGACTGATGATGCCTGTGATGTCCAGAAGGAAAATAAAACCAATTTTTGTTGCTTCCCATACAGCTATTTTGAACTGGAGAGCAGTGGCCTGAGGGATGAGATTCGGTATCACTACATACATAACGGGAAGGCCAGGACGGAGGCACTTCCGTACCGCATGGCAGACGGCCGGTGGCACAAGGTCGCACTGTCCGTGAGCGCCTCTCACCTCCTCCTCCACGTCGACTGCAACAGGTACGTCTTTGCCTTTGATCTTTTGTGGTCTGTCCTGGAAATCGAGCCATGGGAAGGGGGAGAAGCCAAGCCCCTCTCAGCCTTGCTGGGAAACAAAAACCAAGGGACCCTAATTGTAATTTAACCTACCAAATGGGCCACTGGGCGTGCTGAAATGACCAACTGTAATATGCTAAGAAAACAGTTCATTAAGATGAAACAGTATGCTGTGATTAGGAACATGTACAAAAGGTTGATTACAGACTGGGGAATACTAAGCGCACCTCGGTGTATTCTAAGCCCCGTCTGAAATTCCGTGGAGCTGGGATCGCGGTGAACTATGATACATTGTTGTTGAGTTCGTTCCTCTTGGAAGCGAATCAGCGGGTCTACCTTAGCATGAATCTGAGAAGCCTGTGCTACTGAAGCGGCTAGTTCTATTTCACTTCATCAGGCACCCCTTTGCTTAATCCTTTCCAAATGGTGGCTTTTAAAGAGGCTGTTCTTTGAATCTTTGATACCATCCCTTCTCTGCGGAGGAACGAGCCTCCCAGCTTGTTAGAAGATGGCAGGACTACTTGGGAGGTCGGAGGGGCTTCACAGGAGGGGGTGGGTTGGGCTGTGAAGGAGATGGTGTCCCCCAGGTCCGTCACTGGAGTCAGGAATACTGCCGCTGAAGGAAGGAGTCTGTTGGTCTCTGATGAATCATTTGCGGCTGGACAGCTGGATAATGGTGGTCAAGGGGGATGTTTTGATCTCTTCAGAACCCACTGAAAATCCTTATAGACAGTGATCTGAGTCCTATTACAGAGAAGTATTTTGCATTGCAAGCACCGCCTATGAGTTGTTTGTTCTCGCTAATGATGCCATCACGGAGAAAACGGCTGTTCAGCCAGAGGACATGCTCCCCTGGGCCCAGAGGAAAGAACAGGCATGATGGGGACAGCCTCCCTACGGAAGCACAGATAATCCAAGGCCAGTCAGCTCCAGACTGCCTTTCTGACGAGGGGAATGTAAGGTACTCGCCACCCTAGCCCCGTGGTCTCTTAGAAGAGGGGCTGCAAGGGCAAAGAACAGAAACTAGCATCAGCCTTCAGGGAAGTTGAAGTGAATCTTGGTCCATTTTGATGTCATCTGTGTAAGGCCCTTCCTGGATTTCTGAAGAATTGTCCCGATATAATATATGTGCATGGACCGTTTCCATAGAAACCACAGGCTTTTTACCCTGCAGTCCTGGGCTTGGCGGTTTGAATAAAGCCAGGCTCAAGCTGCTGTCTCCGTTTCCACCTTCGAGACCTCGTCATCTCCTTCACTCTCTAGAACTAAAGGCTGTCAGGTAGCACTCTGCTCCCCCACCCACTACCCATAGGCTGCCCAAATGGGAGAGCAGAGGAAGGGCCTTGCATGTCCTCCTATGCCATAGGCCAGAAAGAGGCCTCAAAGCCCTAGTCATTCCCAACTGAGAACTGGAGACACTGCTGTTTTCTTGCTATGCAACTTTTTGCTTCCTCCTTCCAAAGGTTTTACCCCTCTTCTCCCTGCCAATATTCTTCTCTCTGGAGAAGAAGAAAAGAGACAGAGGATATGTCTCTCTAATGTAAGGTTTCGTGACGTCACTGATTCTCTGGTCCCTATGAGATACCCTCTTCTCCCATCCTCAGCCACTTGTTAGCTGTGTGAGTCTGGGCAAGTTGGTTTCTGTGCATCTCAGTGTTTTAAGTTTTGTAAACTGGGAATAATAATACTAACACAGACTTGTAGGTGGGAATGTTAAATGATATCATGCATGTGAAGTGCTCAGGGTGGTGCTTGGCCTTTGGTGTTCAGTACACGGTGGTGGTGATGACTGTTTATTCTGCACATCTCTCTGTGGTGCCTCTTTGTCTCCAAACTTCCATCCACTGTATGTCCTTCTTGGGTACCTTGTCCTCTCTACCTGGAAAGTTGGGGAGAAGATGGGAGAGCTGGAATCTACACTATTCTCTAGGGTCGTCCCTATTGATAAAGAACGGACTGAGGGGATTCTACACATTCTTTTCCTTCTCTTGAAATTTTTCATGCTTTGGTTCATGGCCTAACGTTGTCTTGTGTGTAAAATCTTGGAGGGAAAAATAAAGTGGTTGCCAGTTGATGACGATTCATGAACCAAACACAAATGAGTTTTTTTAGACCGGTCAGGGGAAAGAAAGGCCCGAATAGCTGGGCCACAGGAGAGGTACCTTTTGATTTCGGTATAGGAAAAGTCTAGAAACGTACTTCCCAAACCTGACTGCACATAAGAATTACTGGGGAACTTCTAAGAAAATATATGGGTAACCAGGCCCCATCTGACCGCCTGGATCGGGCCCTGAGGGTTGGAACCTGAGAAGGTATATTTTTAGTACGCTCTCCGTGTAGTTTTTATGCGGGCAGTCTGGTCTTGGTGCGTGGACTGGCATTTCAAAACCACTGGAGAAGTTAGCCAGAGGAGAGGCTGGGCTGCAACAAATAAATGGGGGACCCTGGCAAACGAAGTACCCGAAGCAGACCCCCAGGAAGGAGGAGGAAAAGATTAAGGAGAGGGTAGTGTCTGGCGCACAAAACAAACTTACGTTCTTCACAAATTCCTTCCTGGCCAGCACTGGCTGATGTTAGAGTCGGGGAAGCTCTGGTTTACTTATCGACATGCTGGTCTACTTCTCATCCGGGCCACCCTCCCAGGAGACTGCATTTCACGATAGCTGGTGTTTTACTCTCTAAGCTGTGCGTTTCATCCCGTCACGAGATTCTTACTTTTTGGTTTCTTTTACCTTTACAGTTATACTCTCTGATTGTTCTCCACCTGTCACCCACCAGCGTTCTGCTGGTTAGATGATCGATGGGGATGTGATAGGTAGCATTTATTACGTGTCGGCTGTGCGAGGACAGTGCTAATTAAGCATTTTACATAATTCACTCATCCCACGCTCGGCGCTGTTACTTTTCTCGTTTTGAAATGATGGAACTGGGGTTGCATCGCACGTCCGCAGTCCTGCTCCTCGAAAGTGGCAGTGCTGGATTTGGACCCAAGTCCGACTCCCGACCGTCTGCTCTAGCTACTAGGCTGCTCAGCCCAGCAGCGGGGACCATTGGCCCTGGGCTTGGAACTGAGGGAAGTCAAGAGCCTGGGGCAGTGTGAGTTGTTTGCTCCTTTCTAGTATTTTCCTCCCACATGTTTTATATTGCTGATCATTGGAGTTGTTTGGTAAGATGTGGAATCTTATTAATGGAACCCATTGCATTGGCGTGGGGGAGGGGAAGGAGCTACCTTTATTGGTCATCTATTGCAGGCCAGACAATGTTCTAGGCATGCTATTCCTTAGGATAGCCCTGTGGGGACAATTTTATTAGGCCCATATTTGGAATTAGAAAGGCTCAGAGAAGATAAGTAACTCGGTCTCAATGATATAATGTAATAAATACAGAGGCAAAACTTTGAACCGGCACCTAACTCCCGAACCTTGGTGTCCCCACCCCTCTGCGCTGCTGGTGTAATCCAGCTACTTCTCAGGACACAGTCACAGCCACACAGGGAGTCTTCCCAGGGGAGAGATGCTGCGGAAGGAAGGTGCAGGGACCGTAAGAACATTTGAAAAGAAGAAGAGACGATTTCCCAGGCAATTCCATTGCTCCTAGGAACTGTAAGTGTGGCAGGATTTTACACCCTTTTTAGGTTAGAATTGAGAAACAGAGCCTTTTCAGACCTGATTACACAAATTGTCGAAGGAAAGTGACTGCTATTTTCGTCGGTAGTTTAACACTTTCGGCCTGCTACTGAGACTTACACATTTCTCTCTGCTCTAGCTGGGCCTGGGTAGAAGTTCCCAACGTGTGCGCAGCAAGCTGCTTACCTCAAGCTAGAAACATAAAAGGAATCATTCAGGAGGGTGGCCAGACTGATGATCTCCACTGCCCTGGGTTTTCCTCTAGCTGCCTTTATATTAATAGTTGCCAACAGACCCCAGAATGAGGCCTGAACTCACCTTCCTCAGATTTTCCCTCTTCGTTCTCAGCTCACCCTGCAGCCTGTCCTCATTACTCAAAACCCAGAATCCACTGGCATGTGAGATTTAGTGCCTACGAGTTCTTTCTCATTCACCATCAAAGGAATTTTCTTTCATTCTCTTTATTTGATAACTTTTAATGATCCATCAACCCATCATATATTAATATATTGGACACACTGTCTCTGCCAGACTGTGGAGGGTACAGGGTCCTTGCCATCAGAAGTTCATGGCTTATTCATTCAGTCATTTACAAAAATATATGTTTTTATTGACTTTTTTTTAGAGAGAGAGGAAGGGAGAAAGAGATAGAAACATTGATGAGAGAGAAACATTGATTGGCTGCCTTCTGCACGCTCCCGACTGAGGATCGAGCCTGCAACCTGGGTATGTGCCCTGACCGGCAATTGAACCTGGACCTTTCAGTCCCTGGGACGGCACTCAATCCACTGAACAACACCAGCCACGCTGATCCAGTCATTTTAAACTCTGAAACCACCAGGGCCCCTCACAGTGATTGGCCCTGGTCCCTGGACTCAGACCGAGCCTTGTGAGCCAGCTGATTTGACAACTCATAAAAGCAACTGAGCAGTGGAGAGAACTACAGATAGTCACTCCCAGCATCTTGGTCTTGAAGTGACAGTGGAGCTGAGGTTCTCGACAGCTAAGGGGCGGACTCAAAAGTGTTTTCTAATTGAGTGGTGCATTCAGCTAGCTGTCGGCCAGCACACTTTGTAATGTGCAGGTGTCCTCACTCAGAGCCTGCCTCCTCTTGCCACACTGCTGGAAAAGTTCTCTCACACAGTTACATTGCAGCAGAGTTCCGAACTCTCGCCTCTTTTGTTCAGACTGTGCAAGTGTGTGCAGTGCATGCGCATGCACACACACACACACACACACACACCTCTGCAGCCTGATAGTCACTCTGACAAGGGGTTAACTCAATGTAGTATAGACAATAAACATATCTAGATGTTATTTAACATTTTTATTCACTGCAGAGCGTTCCATTTTTGCATACAAATTATCTCGAAGAGCACACAGAACCAGAAAGTAAACTTACTGCAAATCACTGAACAAGTTAGTAATTCAAGGTTTCTGTCTAATATTTCAGAGTAACTTCAGGATGTGAGCATCTGTTTATATCTCCAGGTTTTCATAGTGAAATATGGTGATACGGTATCTTCCTTCCCAGAGAGCTCCTGAAGTATTTACAGACATCATCTCATTCGACCTCACATTCCTTAAAGTAGTTAAGCAACATGTATAATGTACTGCATTGATTTTATACAAACATTTTTGCTTACCGTGTGGAGAGGAAATTAAGAAATGACTATCAAAGGTTACCGCTTCCAAGAGAGCCAGGCCAAGACTCTCAGTCTCCCGGTCCCCCACTGATATATTATTCACTTCACACACAGGAGCACATGCGCAAAACTCATCATCAAAATGAACTAAAATTAAATTGGGAGGCCAGTGTGTGCCTCATGTCCAGCTAACCCAGCAGCTCCAGATCCTCTGTCCAGGAGGAGATGACAAGTGAGTTAGGACGATAGGACACACCCATGTATAAATTTAAGTAACCGTGTAAGAATGTCATAAGGAAATACTTAATGGATTGCTGGATTCTTGGTAGAGACAATTAGGTTTGGGAGATCACAGAAGGGAGAGAGCCTGGGAATGTGGAGTAGCCTCTTAATTTCTTACCACCCCAGGTGAGAATGCATGACAGGTTCTGTGGCCTGACAGTTTTGCCACTGTGTGATTCGATTCTGTACCAGTCACATGAGAATTGGGCTTGGGATGAGGTTCATCTTGTAAGTATTACAGAACCAATCATAGTGCTGGTGAGAGGGGAGTGTGTATGGGAGAGTGGTATCCAGTTGGCAGTGAGGAAAAGCCTGCAGGGAGAGACAGAGAAGGACGTATGAGAGAGGAGGAAAGGGAACAAAGGGCTGCTCTCCATTTAAACAGGCGTATGAACTCTGTGATGTAGCCTAGATGGAAATCAACGCTGGGTCTTTGTCTTGGTTTGCCATTTGTAAAATGTAGTCTCCATGCAATGATGCAGGAGTGTGAAATCAGGGAATCTAGGTCTTAGATTTTTTTGAAGATTGATCATTCATTCATTCATTCATTCATATACACCAGGAACTGTGCTTGCGAGTAATATGGGAGTAATAGTAACTTTCCTAAGCTTGTGGTTGTTGTAGGAATGTAGCAAGTGTGTAAAATCCTCAGAAAATTTCAAGCTCCCCTATAAACATATAGCATCATGAAGTGTTATAGACATATACCATCATACAGAAAAGATATTAGAATATCCTATTGAAAGTGAACACAATTTAGTCAAATTTTCACCTGTATAAAATAGCAGCGTATGTCCCATGGATCAGGACCTGGTGTGTAACGTGGATCCCTGGTGCACTGTACGGTTTGAGGTTAGTGAGGCCCCTGAACTTATTCCAACTGCCAAATCCTTGGCAGGGTTCTCCAATAGTTTGTGTTTTAGTTCTGTGGTTGGTAATGCAGCACAGTGGTGCACAGTTTTAATGCCAGCAGTGTCACTTAAAAAGTATGTAATTGCAGAGTCTCTTTAAAACTATGGAACTGACCCTGAGTGGGGAAGAAAATACCCCTTCCAAAGTGATAAGATCTTTTGTTGATCCTGGCTGGGCCTTGAGAATGTGGCCTGGCCTCTTTCCCTTGTTATTCCTGTGGGAAAGGAGGTTTAGAAATTTAATTTCCCCTCCCAAACTCATAAGCCAAAATTATCACAGCTTTTATGAGGGGATGTAAAGCCAGGTGAAGTCTTATTGAGTGAGGAAATTCATTTGTTATACTTTCCTGGGTTGCCTAAATAAAATATGCACTGTTTGCTTTTCTACTTTGAAATTTTGGCTTTTAGCACAAACATGTTCTGGACTGAAAACTTGAGCTGAAAGAAATAGTTAAATTAGTATGTCCCTGGGAAAGTGATTTACTGTCTCTGGGCTTTAGCTCTGTAGGTATACAATAAGGGGCTAGGACTGGGTGATTTTTATGGCTCCTAACTCTGACCTGGGCATCTTTGTCTGAGATGGTTAAGTCAAGGGCATGTGCTTTCCCCTTCAGGACCATGGAGAGCAACTCAGCTCTCCCTCTTCCCTGGGCCACTTTTGTGGTAGACCAGTAGGGGGTTTGAATCATCTGAATTGAAATGTGGGTAGACAGTGCAGCATGCTGTTGGTGAGCAAAGACTACTCACCCTAGAAGACCATCTCTTTTTTTCTCACTTGCCACTCTTTTTGCTGGAGTAGATGCCAAATATGCATTTTTAGATGCTAAGGGATGTTGGTTGGTGTCTTGTTCTTCCACCTTGTGCTCTTTCTTTCTTCCAGTGTTCTCTGCCCCAGACATGTGACAGTGGACAGCCTTTGGGAGAGGAGGGGTGGGGGTGTGCCAGCTGCCCTGGCCATGGGGACCTTGGCAGTTTGGTGACCTACAAGATGGAGCAGTGTGCTGTGGCCCGCAGGTGATGGCTAGTCATGCTGTTGAAAAACATAACATGTTCTCTGGAGGGGAAGAAAAAGACTTTGCTGCCAAACTGTAGAGATTTAAATAATGGGAGAGAATGAATCTAAAGATCTAGGTGGCCAATGTAATACATTCTAAGCTGTAGTTCCTTTTGCAAAGTAGAGAGTGGCTGCTTAATTGTTAAGGCAGCCTAGACATTATTGTGCTGGATGTCTCATTCTACTGACCACCCCTACCCTTCTGCCAATGCTGTGACCCTGTGGCTTATTAATTCCAACCTCATTAGGTGTGTTCCAAGTTTAACTTTACCCTGTCTTCTAATGACATTTAGTAGAAGACCTATTTCTCATTTTGTCTTTTCACAAACCTTTATTTTTTCCTCTTGTTCCCTGGTGGGTTTAAATATATCTTTGGTTAACTGTGGCCTCAATGGCAGGCAGACATAGAGGGTGAAAGGATTAATTGAAGTGGATGATGAGAGAGTGGCCTGCATTTCACCCCATCAACCTGTACTCCCAGGCTTTCAGAGTTGCAAATGGAAAGGACTAAAAAGAAATACAATAGAATGTTCCCTTTATATGGGGGTTTGTTGGCTACCTGAGGCCATGAGTAGATTGACAAGAAGGTACTTTATTTCATATATAGGGCCCAAGATATATTAGAATAGAGAGGAAAATAAGACCATGTTTCCAGCTCCTAGTGATTTCATCTACATGCCTTCAGACACATTTTGCTTTGTATTGTGTTGTATGGACATGCGTCTACACAGGACGAATGGAAGGGAAATAGGCCGTAAGAGAAATAAATGTTTTCTTGTAGGAAAAGATATCGATGCTTGCATCTTTATTGTTGTAATTTTACTCTGTCCTTTTTGATGGATATACTTGGTTATTTTTTTAAAAAAAGGAAAGCAAAGAGAGAAAATAGAAAGTCAAACCAGAGCAATACGTTATGGAACTCTGTCTTTTTAAAAGGTACATTTATACATTAGTCGTCTCTGTTCCTCTATGCCTCACTCGTTAGGGAAGAGCATTGGGGAATAAAAAATGCATGAGCCACGAGGACTTTTTAATTGGAAAAAAGAAAGAATTCTAAATATACATTAGTTTTCTACTTAGACCAAAGTACTGATGTTGTCATTGAAAAGAATTGATTTTCCACACTACCGTAAAGAAATTCATCTATCTCTATGGAAACTTTAATTAAATTAATGTTATAAATAATCACAGCCAGAGCTGTTGGATGCAGGGAAACAGATTTATAGCTGTCCTTGTTTGGCTGTTCTTCTTTTAGGGGTTATGGTAAGGGTGGGATGTGAGACTTGGAAGGAAAAGGTTTCTCTGCACTCTTTTCCCTGCTCTGACCCCAAATTCAGTTGACTTTTGTCCCTCAGTTCATCCTTCTTAGCTTCTTGTGAGTGCTTCTCCCAGCAGTAGTTCCAGAGCCACTGAAGCAGCAGGTTAATGTGCCTGGGCCCTCACCTGAGGGTTTTCCTGGGCAATTAGAGTGGAAATAATTTCCCTTCTCCTCCTGGGGCCCGTGTGATGCTGTCTCTGACTCTTCCCCAGGAATGTCATGCTGCATCTCTACTCATTACTGTCCATTAGTCTGAGGGTACCACTTTCCTGACAGCAAATTTCGCACATAGGAACTTACAACCTTGGAGCTGGGGCCATCAGCCGGCTTCTTTGGGACACTCAGAATGCCTGTATTACTCAGAATGGAATTTTATTTCCACTGGAAATAAACAGCTCCAGGCTGTGATACATCCTGGTATGTCCTCAGCAGGACACTCGATTCACTCAGTCGCTCAGTGCACTTTTGCTAATACTTTCTTTCCAGGTCTGATGCTATCTTTGAAGCACAAGCAAGGAAGGAGCTGGGGAATGTATGATACACATTTCTTGAATTCTTTGACATTTTGACCTCAGAGGCCCAGCACCCTGCAGGGGGAAGCTCAGATTTTTTGCTTAGTTGTTCTTGAGTTAAGATGAATGTTTTGTATTTTGTTAGAGATGATGTCTATTTCACTTGATGTTTACTATAGCCCTCAGAGGTGGGCTGCTGCATATAGTTAGGGAGTTACGGAGAAGTGACTCATCCAGGGTTTCACAGTAAGTCAGGGGCAGACTGCAGCTAGAGACCAGGGCCCTTCCTTATTCTTTTTTCAGGCAGTTTATTCTCTACCAGTCCTTCCACCTTCTTTTTTCTTTCTCTTCTTCCTCCTTCTTCCTTTTTTTTAACACCCCTATGGGACAAGATAACACTTCTGATTTCCCATGGAAACAGTCTAAGGCAGTGATATTCAGCTTTTGTCATCTCATGGCACACACAAACTAATTACTAAAACTGACGGCACATAAAAAAAAATTTTAAAAGCAGCAAGAGAAAAGCAGTTAGTTACTTACAAGAGGGATCCCATAAGTCTGTCAGCTGATTTCTCAAAAGAAACTTTGCAGGTCAGAAGGGAGTGGCAAGAAATATTAAAAATGATGAAAAGCAAAGACCTACAACCAAGATTACTCTATCCTGCAAAGCTATCATTTAGAATCGATGACTATATAAAGAGTTTCCTAGGTAAGAAAAAGCTAAAGGAGTTCATCACCACCAAACCAGTATTATATGAAATGTTGACGGGTCTTCTTAAAGAAGAAGAAGATAAAAAATATGATCAATAAAATGGCAATAACTCCATATCTATCAACAATTGAATCTACAGACAAAATGAACAAGCAGGACAGAAACAGACTCATAGATACAGAGAACTTTTTGTTGGTTGTCAGATAGGAGGGGGTTGGGGGGATGCGTGAAAAAGGTGAAGGGATTGGTTGTTAGACTGATGAACCTCAAAGGGAAGGGGGGTGGGCAGGAAGAGAGAAACCAAAGAACTTATATGCATCTATGCATAACCAATGGACACAGACCATAGTGTGGGGAAGGCAGGAGGGGAGCAGAAGCAGGGAGGAGGGAGTCATGGGGGAAAAGGGAGGGCATCTGTAATACATTCAACAATAAAGATAAGTTTAAAAACAAAAAAAAGAATAGAGTCTTCCATGTCCTGGCCGGTTCAGCTCAGCAGTTAGAGCATTGGCCCACAGACCTAAGAGTCTTGGGTTCAATTCAGCCTGGTCAAGGGCACGTCATACCTCGGTTGCAGGTTCGGTCCCAGCCCCGGTCAGGGTCAGGCGGGAGGCAACCAGTCGAAGTGTCTCTCTCACATCTATGTTTCTCTCTCTCTCTTTCTCTCCCTCCTTCCCTCCCTCCCACTCCATCTAAAAAAAAAATCAATGGAAAAATATCCTCAGGTGAGGATTAAATATATATATATATATATATATATATATATATATATATATATATATATGGTGATCTGAAAAAATAATAGGTATAATTTTGATTCATTCATACTGGGTGGCTATTATTGCATCGGCTGTTATTTTTTTATTTGACAATCTAAGGGTAAAGAGGTCAGTGCCCCTGACTAAATAGTCAGGTATTATTACATGTTTTAAAAATGATTACGGCACGCCAGTTGAAAATCACTGGTCGAAGGTATACCGTTTATAAACTGAAACAAAGGCCCAGCTTGATGTGTTGCTTTCTGAGACAGGGGATGCTGGCTACTTTCTTGTTGGATTAAAATCTAACTTGTTATAAATTCTAACCACTGTTGGTCTTTAGACTCTAGAAGGCTTATGTGGTATTATTTTTAGATTTGAAGACTCTCCTTTTTTCCTAGAACCTAGAGTGTTGATAGATAGGTTCATGACCTCAATACCACAGAGATAATATTGGGTCAGGCCTTCGAATGGCCCATCGTCCTCATACGATTTGTATGCCTTGCATGTGCCTTTGTGCTGATGTGTAATGGCCAAGGACCTGATCTTAAATCATGACGGACTGCAAATGAGCCATTTGGCTATTTCTTCAAATGTGAAATAGATGCATTACACTGTCTCCAGTGTTACACGGGTGGTTTTACGCTGCTCCAATATAAATTTTGATATTCACTCTTTCAAGATGGTAAACTCTCTGTGTTCTTTAAGGTGACTTTGCAATCACAAGGTCTCATTAAAAACTGCTGGTGGTGAAATAAACGGTTGGGTGGTGGGGGACCCCATTTAGGTGGGCATTTGTCGTTATAGCTTCTTTTATTAGTATCTAATTAGATACGTACTAGAGCCTGTAGGAAGGCATAGGAAGTAGGTGAGCACATTGAATTCTGAGTAATTTTCACGCATGGCAATTTTTCATGGACATTAGGGTGATCTACAAGGACTTCCCACTGCAAATCACCCATTCCTTTCCCACTCCAACACACACACACACGCTCATTTAATGGCCTCCCTGAGTTTTAGGCTAAAGGTCACAATGCTCAATATAGCTTACAAAAATTTCGCAGCCTGGTCTGTGTTCCTTTCTTTATTGCATTAGATTTCCCTTTCCTCTGACCTCAAGTTCTCTTAGTTTTAAAAGTGTGTCATATTCATTTAAGCCACAGGATCTCTGTACATGCCAGTTCTAGAATATCAAGTTCACTTTTATTTATCTTCAGTTGTCAGGACAAAAGAAAGAAGTCTCTTGTGTTTTACATTTTCATTGTAGAATAGAGTTCATTTTATTCAGAGTCGTTTTTGATCGTGTGAATGGTGTCTGCCTTTCCCATGGCTCTAAGCACCCTGAGAGCTCACCGTTCTATACTGATGTGGGTTAAAGCACTGTCACATAATAGGTAGTGAACATATATTAGTGATTACCTGAATGAATGAAAGGAAATGGAGGAGTTCTGATCTAGGGCTCTGTATTTGTGGCTTTTGGCCCGTGATTCTTGCCTTCTAGATGATTCCATTAGTCCAGCCTCCTCGTGCTTTGCCTCGATCTCCTCATCTGTACAGAATGGGCATCATCTCCACCCAGTCCACTTGTCTGAGGTTATTGTGAAGATCAGGTGAGAACCTGCATGGGAACATGTGTCGTAAACGTCAGCGTGCTTTGTAAATAGCAGGCTAAAGGAGCGCAAAGTAATCCTAGCATTTCTGCTTTGAACTTTTGAGGATCAATCCTTTTTTTTTTTCCGAGGAAGGTACTTCATCTATAGAAGGCTTTTGGTAATTTCCTGGTCTGATTCACAGCACGAGGTGAACCGTGCCTTGCTCTCAAGTTGAATGTACACGCGTCCTGTGTTGGAGGGAGCTCTGGCAGGCAGGAAGGAGTGGAGGTAATTTACAGAGAGGGTAGGAGCAGACAGCCACCCCGGAGGAGTGAGGGCTCGTGCCCCCTCTGCTGGAGGGCAAGCACAGCTGGATCCTCGTGTTTCGCCTGTACAGTGGGCATATCACCGTCGTAAAATTCTGTGCGTGTGCCTCTTAAAACTGCACGTGAGGCCCACAGTAGGGGCCTCCCCCCAGGCCCATTAAATCAAGCCTTTGGGTAGGGCTTCAAGAGTGTCCCCTGCTATTTTGGTATAGCCTTATTGTGAAACTCAGTGGATGTATTTTTTCTTTAATTTGTTTTTAAATTAGGGAAGGTGCTTTCCTGATTCACAAAATTAAGAAAAAAAAAAAAAAAAAAGGAAAACATGTACAGGAAGTTACAAGGACAGAAATTCTAAAGAACATTGTGAAGGTTGGGGTGCACATTTTTGCAGTATAGGTATGTTTTAGCTTTATATGATGAAATATCTAAAACTTATTATAATGCATTCCCTATGTAAATTGCATGACATGTAATAAAACTACTGAATAATATAAAAAATACGAAAGGTGCAAGCTACTTCAAGCCATACGATACCCATCACCCTGCCCTTAATTCCATTCCACAGAAGTGATCATTAACAATTTTATTTCCCTTCTCTCGATTTCTTCTTTGCATATGCAAGCACATTTTTTTCAATAATGAGACAGCCCTATATGTATTGTTCTTCAATTTGCTTTTTCATTTCACAGAATAGAGCCTGATACCCCACTGATGTGCAGCAGGAACGTTTTCAGGAGGAATGAGAGCTGCTTTGTGTTTTGTAGGACGGTCCGGGCAGCTCCGCGCCTTGGCAGTGTGTGGAGCTGTGTGCACCTGCAGGCCTCTAGCCTCCTGCTTTGGGCTGTAACCATGCCTCTGGCTGGTCACACAAGGCAATGACTATGGAAACGGGGCAAGGAGCCAAGCGCCCCTGCCCTTGGATCAGCATGCCCTGGCCTTAGCTGTGCAGCTAGGTGAAGCTGTGGCAGTTAGCCTGTGCTGAGATGGGAGTTACAAGATTGAAGTGGGTATGTGATGAGGGCCAGGTGCTCCGAGCCTGGGCATAATGCTCAGTCTTCTCTTGCATGGCTGAAGTGGAGCTGCTGCTGTCTAGGGTCAGGCCAGGAGTCAGTGAGAGAACGTGTTGTTAGTGGCTGAGCGCTCAAGCTTTTGGAGTTGGACAGCCCTGGGTTTCACCTCTGGCTCTGTCACTAGCTTAGTGACCCTTGGCAAGCTACCTAACTTTTCTAAGCCTCAGTCGTAAGGTGTGGATAATGATAATGCCTCCCTCGGGAGATCAGGATGGAAAGTGACAGTGCACGTGCATTTGGTAGGACACCTCTGGGGGCAGTTCTAAGGGTGGATAGTGTTTACTGCAACAGGAAGTTTAGTTGAGGCGGTGCCTGTGATGGTTGCTGCTCAGACATGTCACCCGGGACCAGTGCATCCCTTATAGCCTTCTACCCCGTCATCCTCGGCATGCTTTCCCCTGGCAAAGGGGAAGGGGTCACCATGATTGTCGTAGACCAGCCATCCTTCCTTCCACGGTGCCGGCACTTGCTCCATCCACAAAACGGAGGTGCTGTGAGCAGAGAAGAAGAGGAAGTGGCTCTGGGGTAGGCGTGAACAGTGTCACCAGCGTCTCAGTAGTTTAGCCCCATGCAGGTGTTCATATACACCTCCGTGCTGCTGCTGCTGAATTTGATAATGACAGTTCTTCTGTTAAGCAGAAGTGAATAGGAGGATAAATCCAACGAGGTGATACCAGTATCTGCTTAATCAGGAGTCATTTATATACATGGCTGTTCCCATCATCAGGCAATCTTCAAGGCCATGATCAAACAGAGGAAAGAATATAGTGTATCTGAGGGACCAGCGTGGCTCCTGCCTCCAGCGCCTGTCAAACCTGTTTGCAGGGGCAGCTCTTGTTAGGCTTTCACTGTGGGAAACCTGGTCTCCGCAGCCCTCTCCCAGGTCCTGTAAACACAGCTGCCCTTTCCACAAAGTGCCCTGGAGGCCCATCTCAGCCAGTGCCTGGGGGCAGCTTTTGCCCAGGCCTGCCTCCCCACTTCCTGTGCCTCCTCATCCTCCCAGCTCTCGCCTCCTTGGCCCACTGATCCCTCGCTTTTGATGCCTGCTTCTTCATTGGATCAGTTTGGCACCTTGGCTGGGTTCATTCTCAGAGCTCCCCAGCTCCCCTGCCAGCCCCACTCCACAGCACCCCGCACCCCGCCCGCAGGACAGTCCTTTACTGCCCTCAGGGGACATCCAGACCTCGCCTTTGCTGATTTCCTGATGTTGACTCCTTGCCTTACCTTGATCTTTTTATTTTCGTGCTGTATGTAAACTGCAAGTTGGCTCTCCAGCTTGGTGGGGATGCCTCTTGCCTCCCCTGGAGTAAGAGCTGCAATGAGTTGACATCTGCAGGTGAATGGAAGGACTCACTTGAGGTAATTCTGAAATCTGGAGAAGAAAATGAATGCCACCTTTACGGTATCCGGGAAGCTGTTTAACATACAGATTATGTGACTGAGCCTTGCCCTGCAGCTCATCCTTGCTAAGTGCCACACGAGAAAGGTGACCCGATGTTTGCAAGGTGAGCAATCACTGGAATTAACCAAAATGTCACGTCCTTCAAAAGAGAGTGCGCTTAGGTATGGGCTCCAGTCTTCCCTCCAGGGGGAGACAGTGGATGGTGGAAAAGCCTGGGAGCCTGGGCTGGGTGTCTTTTCTCCCCTCGCCTCTCCGCTCTGCTCTGGTCCTAGGGACTGCCCTGCATGGCTGCACCTGGGGGTGCACCTGCCATCTAGATTCCTTTTGGATGTTGTCAGCAGGAAGAACAGGTGGGGGGTCGGAGGGAGGGAGGACAGGGTCTCTATTCCCCTGCCTCCTTCTCTGTGGGGTCACCTTGGGCTGGCTGTGCTCCTCGACTGAAAGCCACAGGCCCTATCAGGTGGCCCTTTTTGAGTTCTCTGCCTTTTCAAGCACAGGAAAGAAAGGGTTCCCCAATCATTTTTTAAAAGTACAAACTCTGTAGTACTGTACCATTCCTTGTTGCTTATCTGCTCCCTGCCCATACTTCTGTAAATAATTTCTTTAATATCTTATAGTAATTACCTTATCTATAGGGGTTATGTTCCATGACCCCAAGTGAATGCCTGAAATTGTGATAGTAGTACAAAACTATATATATATATATATATATATATATATATATATATATATATGTATATATATATAGTTTCTATACATACCTATGATAAAGTTTAATTTATAAATTAGACACAGTAAGAGATTAAAAATAATAATAAAATGATAAGAATATACTGCAGTGAAAGCTATATGAATGTATAATTTTCTGTGCCATCAAGGTACTTCATTGTGCCCATCTCCTACCTGCCGTGACAGGCGTGGTGTCCCTCGTTCTCCTGCTGAGGTCTTCACACAGGCTCAGTGCCTCTGGCTGAACACGCCGCTGTCAGCGGACGGTTTCCTGTGCGTGGCTTCCACCTGCACCTCTAGCGCTCTCTCCGTCTTCACGAAGCACTTGCCGACCGCTGTGCCCATGACTTTACAGTTTGAGTTGCGACAACAAAACTAGCACACATTTCTCTTTCTTTACAATTTCACGGACGGAGTTTGGTTCTTACTGTAGATCTTAGTAATCTCAGCATACTTTTTTTTTTGGTTTGTTTGTTTTCTTATGAAGTTGGGAAGGAAGCACTCTATGGTTTCTCGGTGGCGTGTCTGAATTTCCAGCATCACTACCCTTGCACTTTGGGGCCACTGCTAAGTAAAGGAGGTGTGACTGGAGCAAGAGCACTGCCCTGCCTTGAGAGTCAGCCCGATACCGGAGATGGCTGCCAGGTGACTAACCGGTGGGCAGTGTGTACACCGCGTGGAGATGCTGGCCAAAGGGATGATTCACGTCCCAAGGGGGACGGAGCGGGACAGTGAGAAATCTCATCACACGACTCAGAATAGCGCACGATTTAAAACTTCTGAATTATTTATTTCTGGAATTTCCAGTTAAGGTTTTCAGGCCACAGCTGACCGTGGGTAACTGAGATCATGGAAGGTGAAGCGGCATACAAGGGGGAGTGCTGTATTCTCTTTCCAAATGACCACATCTCATTGTACGGGTCTCCCCGCTCTCCTCGCAAGGCTTCCACAAGCCAGAATGGCATAAAGCAAAGACTAGCCTCTGCTTTCCGAGACTGGGTTGCCCCACTTCGCCTTTATGAAAGCCCTACATTAGTACGTGTTTTCACTAACCGAAAGAAATCCAAAGAGGATTTTTGCTTTTACCAAAAAACTGTTACCTTATGAATACAGGTCTTTCATACAAGCGCAGCGGTGTGACGTGAACTTTGGGAAAGCAGGGGGTACCTGAAACGGCTCTTTCCACTAGGACCCAGACCCTACAGGTTCCAAGTCAGAACCCCAAGTCAGGTGTGGGCTTCACCATTTCCTAGCTGTGTGTGCTTAGGCAACTTCCTTAGCCCCTTTGAGTCCTGGGTCTCTCATCAGTACAACCGGCGTGGCAGCAATCCCTGCCTCTGTCCGTCTCACCAGGAAAAAGCATTACGATGCCATGTGAACTGGAGTGTGCTGTGCACCGGAGGGGTTATCATCGCTGTGATGTGCCAGGACCGTAAGGTGGGAGTTGGGAGAGCGGAGGCTTGAGGACAGAGCCCGCAGGCCTCCAGAGAGGACTCTGCGTCCTCACCTGCTCACCCAGCACTGTTAATGAGAAGCATATCCAACGGGAGGGGAGACCCCCCCCCCCAGATTATCCTTCAAAGCCGAGCCTGCAGGACCTCCTCTCCCATTCACCTCAGTCCACAGGTCCAACTCACGTGGAAGACCGATGAGATCCCTTCCAATTAGCAACGCACTTTTCAGAGACGGCATTAGCCTCTGCTGAGAGGGGCTCTCCAATCCTTCGCTAAATATAATTATGTGGTCAGAAAAGAGGACATTGTCCAAAGGGTGCTGAGAGACATCGATGAGAGGGCCGATCCCTTACTTTTTTTTTTGCTCTTCAGAGAGTGCAGAGTTGGCAAGAGCAAATCTTGGTATTTGTGTTCTTGGTCGTCTGACGCTGGTTGCTAAAAAGAAACAGCGGTGGTGTTTGTGTTGGAAATTGCTTTGGAAGGCCTGTGCTTGACCCTAGCTGATCACTTTTTGTCATGTCCATCATCTCGTCCTCCTTTATTGTCTCTGAAGGACTTTTCACTCTGGGAAAATGGTCGTGATCATCCACCTGTTTACAATTTGATGGCGTGTCTCATTCTCCCTGACCCATACGTCTCACCTCCAGTAAAGAGTGCCAGCAACTTGAACTTGTTTCAATGCTGTGTCCCCAGCACCTGGCCAGATATCTGACACCGAGTGGGGACTTGTCTGGGCATTTGTTAAATGAATGAATGAATGAACAAACGAAGGAAGGAGTACTATAAGTGGCTGTGGCAGTCATGAGAGAAAATTCTGGGCCTTGAAGGAGCTGACATCTGATATTCTTTGCACAGCACGGAAGAGCTGGGTGTACACCCACCATTCCAAGACGTATGAAATGCTCAGGGCCCTAATAGAAGCAGAGGCACAGGTCCGCTCTCCAAGGATTTGAATGTGAGAGAATCTCCTTCCAGCGGAAGTGAGGAAGGTTGTAGATTAGAGCCAGACTGTTGTGTTCATGTCCAGCTCCTCCATCTCCCAGTGATTTCCCTGAGCCTGAGTTCATTGGACACAGTTTTCTCATTGATTAAAAAAAGGGCAGTAATTGACCCGACATCACACATTTAATTGAATGATTACCTGGGGCCCGTCTAGAGATTTATGTTCGGCACATAGTAAGCACTCAGTAAATATGGCTTAATTATGATGATGATTATTACCGGTAGGAACAGTAGTTGGAAAACATTAAGAAATGAAGGTCAGTGACTTCCAGCAAGCAGATGAGAAGACTTGGGTTCTAGCCCCCACTCTGTTGCTTCGTGACCTTCAGCATGAACTTCCCTTTCCTGGGCGTCCTGCACAATGAGGACTTTGAAGCTGGTGGTCTCTGGGTGCCCTTGAACTGTGAGTTTGCACTTGGACCTGGGCTTGAAGCACACGCAGCATTTGTGTGTTGGAGAGTATAATGTGCATGTGGGAGGGTAGCTTTCCTTCTGATTTTCCGGTTTTCCGCTCACACTGGAAGGTTATTTCATTCAGAGAAAAGAACATCATGCCTCCTGTGCCCCCTTTACCTCAGCACACTCAGCCTGTGGGTGTGGAGGAGGCTCTGAAGTACCCATTGGTTGCTGGGCTGACTGATTTGGTTGGGTGTTAGGGTTAGGAAGAGCCTGGAGGGGTTTAGAAGAGAGAAAAAGGAAAAGGTCAAGGATCATTCCATTCTTTAATTTCTAAATTGTCAATGAGACATTTATCTCATCCTTACCCATACATACTCTATTTTAAAAGAGGGAAATAGAGGGTGGACATAAGAAAGAAAAAAGTAGCAGAGGAATGAATATTTATCAGGCTTATACTATGTATTGGGAGTTCACACAAAGATCTTATTTAACCTTCAGAACAACCCTGTGAGATGTGGGTGGTTTTTGAGAGATTTTTATTTCCACTTTGATCATGAGGAGGTAGACTTGGGAAGAGTGAACCCGTCTAAGTCCCAGAAGTAGGGAGCAGGTGGGAGGTGGAATTGAAACCCAGGGTGGATGACTCCAACGCCATCATACTCTCCTCTGTGAGGCGATCATTCTACATTTCTTCTCTGCTCACACCCTCCACACTTAGTCCTGTGAGTTGAGAACTCAGTGGATAAACTTGCTTCCTGCCTCGCTCAGGAAATAGAAACAATCAGAAGAGAACCCATCACCACTGCCCAAGCCGCTCCTGTGCCAGGGACTCTGCATGCTCCTGTCTGGGGCTGTCTCCTCTCTTGTGCAGGAAGTCGCTTCAGTCCTTTTCCCTCTCCTGCAGCAGCGATGCATTCTCTAACCCATCACACATTAATAAAAACCCTTCCTCAATCCCATGTTTCTCTCCATCTGATGCCCCCGTCTGTCTGCTTCTCTTGACAGTAAAAATTCCAAACGCTCTGTTGTTTCTTCCTCCTCTCCCACTTTCTCTTGAATCCATCCTAGCCAGGTCTTAGTCCCTATCACCATACCAAAGAACTCTTCTCAAAGGCATCCAAGATCTCCTCATGGCCAGTTCCAAAGGGTTAGATCTGGACCTTATCATCAGTTGCACTTGACGTAATTGGTCATTCCCTCATTGAAAAGTATTCTTCACTGGGTTATTGGGCCACCTGATAACTTGGAGTAATCTTTTACTCTTTGCTTGTTCTCACACTCTAAATACAATTTATCAGCAAACTCTTTGTTAATTTTATCTTCATCATAAATCTAAAGTCTGACCACTTTTCACTCCCTATACAACTGTTAGCCTGCACCAGCCACTCTCGCTCACTTGCATTGTTGCAGTTGCCTGTGACAGGTTTCCATGATTTGACATTTGCTATGTCCTCATTCCCAGTCTACTCTCAACTCAGCAACCAGAGTAAACTAGACCATGGCAGTCCTCTACTGAAAACTCCAAAGCTCTTCTCACCTCACTTAAAAGACTGAGCCATTGCGTGGCCTGAAGGTCCAAGGTAATCGAGCTTCTTCCAGCTTCTCCAGCCTAGGTCTTTACAACCCTCTTCCCTGCTTCCTTTGCTCCAGACACACCTGAGTCCTTGATGTTATCATGTTAACGTTCTACGCGCACTCTGTCCTGTGACCATTGCATTTGCTGATTGCTCTGCTGGGGATACTTTTCTTTATATATTTTCTTGACTAGCTTCTTCACTTCCTTAAATTTTTCAATTTTTTCTGATGCCTCATCAGAAACTCACCACAGTGTCTCCATCCCTTTCACCCTGTTTGTTTCTTCTTTGCATTCATCACTTCCTGCATTTATTTGCTTATTGTGTGTTTGTACCTCTCTGTCTTTCTACATTCCCCCAAGATGGGAGGGATTTTTCTCATATCTGTATCTTCGGAACGAAGTACAGCGCCTACATTAGACAGTCAATAAATATCTGTTGAAGGAAAGAAGGAATGAACTATACAGTGTTGCCTCCTTTGTATCTGTGTCACTGATTATTGAGTACTTTGTGTTATCTATGCAATTGCTAAAAATCTAAACCAAACCAAAAATTGAAGCAGATGGCATTGATTTTTTGAGCCACCAAATGGCTAAGCAGTGGAATCACGTGGGCAGACAGGCTTGCAGGGCCAGAAGGATATGTGTGGGGATGTTTTGCAACAGGTATGTAATAAAGCTATCTGCTGGCCTGGTTGAAAGTGCTGCTGGGTCTTTTCCTTGTTTGGGACCTAATCAGTGATGTGGGGGTCAGTCAGTCGGAGTGGGTTGGGGGGAGGTGGAGGGCATAGCTGAGGAAGAATACTAAGAGCTGCTATAAGCCAGGCCCCCATGATTTACAAATATTTTAATATCACATAAAACCTAGGAGGCATCTATTACCTCTTCATTTTACAGAGAGATTAAGTAACTGTGCCAAATTCCCCAGGCTTAGAAGAGCTAGAGCTGGACATTGTGGCACCGAAATCTCCTTGGTGGAGAGGAAAAGGGGAGGCATATGAGAGTAGCTCTAGGCATCTCTTCAAATGTTACTGTGTGTGTGTTTCAACACACAGCCACTGTTCCAGAATGTTTAGATTTAAATGTTTACTATGTTTTTAGAAACATGTCAAGCCTTCTTTTGTTTGGAGCCAGCATAATGCTAAAGGGGATATAAAGTTAAATATATATTATATCCTCTAAGAAGCTTATGGTCTTATTTGGAATATAAAAATACACACAGACTAGTAGACTGTAATGCCCATTGGTATCTGATGCAGTGCTGAACTGTATATCAACTGTATTTTAAATGCTATTAAAATTCAGAAGACAGAGACTATCTATACCACTCATTAGTTATGTGTTCATTGTGTTTTCTGTGTTAGGTCCCAGACAGGTTTCTGGGGATATAGAGATAATTATAATGGTGTTAAGAATAAGAATATTAAGTACTTACTATATGATGAACATTGTTCTGAGTGCTTTAAATATGTTCTCTCTCTCAATTCTCACAGGAACAATATAAAGTAGGTACTCCTGTTATCTACATTTTCAGATTAGAAAACAGTGGTGCAGTAATGTATATGCCTGAGGTTATACTGCTGGCAAGTGGCAGTCATGTTATGAACCCAGTTAACCTGGTTAAAGTTCCAACCACTGTGCTGAAGAAAAGGTCCGTGTTCTTAAGGATCCCGGAGTGTAGCTGGGAGACAGGCAGGTAAATAAATGATGCCTGTACCCGTGTGGCAGGTGCCACTGTGGTGAAGTAAAGGATGCTATAAGAAAGCAGAGGTGGTACTGCTGTTAATCTAGCTTGGTCATGAGGGGGGGGTAAGAGAGTTTCCTTCATGTTTTGATTTTTCCAGGAGAATGGTGATTGCCTAAATCTGAATCTCTCCACATTCTCTCTGAAAACATTCATGGAGCAACGAGGAGCACACATAACAGTATACACACATTGTGCACAGCACTGGAGGCAGAGAGTATTGTAAGCATCAATGCACCTGAAAATAAAACTTTACAAAATGAACACAAAAGAGCAGGACCAAGTATGCAAAACTATTTAAAATGAGAAAATATTTTAGCTAATGTAAATTTCTTTAGAAAAAGAAATCTCAACATAGAAAATAAAGTAATACAATACTCCCAACCTGAACCAAAGATCCTTTAACAAACCTTTAGAAATAGGAGAACCCACTTTTAATCAAAAACTCAGAGTAGAAATGTACCAGAACAGGGTATATAAAACATGAGTTGACTGAATTCAGGAAAGAATGAAAAGAGAAAGACAGTAATGTTTTAGCAATGAAAAGTAAATTACCAAAACCCCAAAGGAGACTTAAGTTCAACGGAAAGAATTATAAGGGGGATTGAGGAAAGGCTTTAAAGTAACCAAGGAAATGAATATGAAATAGAGAAGTAAAAATAACCAGAAGAAAACGATCAATAGAGAAGATAGGTAAAGATGATCTAACTTACATATAATTGAAGTCCCTGAAGAAAAAGAACGAAATAATCGAATAGAACTAATAAATTACAATGCAAGATTGACAAAATAACTTGAGAAATAATTAGGAAGACTAACAGTTCTTGATTTAAAAACGTACTACAAATTAATAATAATTGAAACAGTGCGATTTTGGCATCGGATAGACATACAGACCAATGGAACAGAACAGAGAGCCCAGAAACAGATCCTCACATGGTCGTATGTATGGTCAGTTGATGTTCAAAGGCGCCTACCAGTACCATTCAATGGGAAAAGGAAAAATTTTCAACACGTGGTGCTGTAAAAGCTGATTGTTCACTTGCAAAAGAGTGGATTTGGACCATCACAATTCACCACATACAAAAATTAATTGAAAATTGGGGTGTGTGAAGAGGTAGACCAAAGAACTAATATGCATATATGCATAACCAGTGCACACAGACAATAGTGTGGGGAAGGCAGGAGGGGGATGGGGGTGGGAGGAGGGGGTCAATGGGGGCAAAAAGGGGGAACATCTGTAATACTTCCAACAATGAAGATAAAAAAAATTAACTGAAAATGGGTCAAAGACCTAACTATAAGAACTAAAATTATAAAACCCTTAGAAGAAAACTTAGGAAAAAATCTTCATGACATTCGATTTGACATGATTTCTGGATTTGACACCAAAAGCATAGTCAATAAAAGAAAAAAATAGATAAATAGGACTTAACATTGAGATTAAAAACTTTTGTGCATCAAGTGACACTATGGTAGAAAATATTTGCAAACTGTATATCTGATAAGGGATTATTATTTAGCATAAAGAACTCCTTTAACAAAAAATCTAATTCAATAAACAACAAACAGCCCAGTTCAAAAATGTGCAACAGATTTGAGTAGATATTTCTCCAAAGAAGATGCACGAATAGCCAATAAGCACATGGAATGATGCTCAATATTTTTTATCATTAGGAAAATAAAAATCACAATCACAATTAGGATGGCTATAATTTTAAAAAGGAAAATAACTATTGGTGAGGATATAGAGAAATTGGAACTCTTGTACATTGATGTTGGGAATGTAAAAACAGTTTGGAACTTCTTCGAAAAACTAATTGTAAATTACCATGTGACCCAGCAATTCTACTTGCCAAGGATATACCCAAAGGAATTGAAAACAGAGACTTGAACAGAAACTTTCATGCCAATGCTTATTGCAGCATTCTCCACAGTATTCCAAAGTCAGAAACAACTCAGTGTCCATCAACAGATGAATGGTTAAACAAAATTTGGTATGTATATGCAATGGAATATTATTCAGCTCTGAAAAGAAATGCAGTTCTGATACATGCTACAACATGAATGAGCCTTGAAAATATTATGCAAAGTAAAATAAGCCAGACACAAGAGGACACATATATGATTCTACTTATATGAAATGTCTGGAATAGTCAAATTCATGGAGGCAGAAAGATTAGAGGTTAACAGGGGCAGAAGGGTGGAAAAATGAAAAGTTACTGTCTAATGGTTACAGAGTTTGGGGTGATGAAAAAATTTTGAAACTAGTTGGTACACATTGTGAATGTAATTGGTGCCACTGATTTGTACACTTAAAAATCATGAAAACAACAAATTTTATGTTATGTCTATTTTACCACAACATAACAAAGTTAATGTAAAATACCCCAAACACTAAACTATATCCTTTAAATAAATAAATCGCCTTGTATGTGAATTATATTTCAATAAAACTATTAAAAATTGCAATGCAAGGAAACAAAAGTCAAATCTACATATTGAGTGGGCCAATCATGAATCTGAGAAAACTGTAAAGTCAATTCTAAGACACATCCTAATAAAACTATTAAATTTTAAATAAGAGAAAAATATTCTCATGCCTTCAAGGCAAAAAAACCACATCACTTACAAAGGAAGGAAATTCAGGTTGGCATCAGACATTTATTCAGCAACATAGAAACCAAGAAAAAAAGTCGCATTTTCAATGAAACTGCATGAACGATAGTATAAGGGATGCTTCCCAGCTGAGTTGAGTCTCGGTGTGTTCTAGAGCCAGGTTAGTGCTAGGAAGGTGCCTTAAGCCAAGGACCAGAATGTACAGAAGCAAGAGAGGGCATGGTACTTCCAGGACTTGCAAATAGTTTACTGTGACTAGAGTCTCCTTTAAGTGCAGAGACTGTGAAGGCCGTAGATTTCATCAAGTAATTCATTCACTTAATTGATATTTCCTGAGTATTATTATTAAGTGCCAGCAGTGCCCAGGCAGTTTGTTGTTACTGAGAGAGCTGTTTCTGAGATCTGTATGAGAAGGTGAGGGGAAGGTTAAGCAGACCAGAGGAATGTGCATACAGATTTTCACTTCTGCGTGGAAATGTAGCATGGCCTTGACCTGAGTAATGCTTCAGCTATTCCAAACATCCTCTCAGGTGAAAGTCTGCTTTTCAGCCTTTCCGTCAACCTAGCATGGGAAGTACAGGTGGACAATGAAACATTTAAAAGGCAGGGGGAGACAAGCCAGTTCATCCACTGGGTAATCATACAATCAGAGAGAGATGGCTTCTTCCGGGAACTGGTCAGATGACCAAGTGCAAAAATAAGTGAAATGAAAACTGGAGCATGTATTCTGTGTCCGGCCCCAGCCAAGGCGCTGAGGATGTCATGGCAAATAAGAGCTGGTTTCCGCTTTCACGTTGCCCATGCATCGCTGATGACATCACAGGATATAGGTGAGGTAGGCACCAACGTGTGGTGAGAAGATCAGAAATTTTGCCTTTCATATGTACTGGTGAGTGGCGTCCCAAGACTTATTGCAGTTCCTCATTTGAGGGTGAATTGTTCGGCTTCATCTTTCTGCACATTTTAATGTTAGTTAAGACATGTAGGTTGTAAATAACTGAAATCAAATTGAATAACTTCATAAAAAAAAAGGCAAGATTATAAAAAGGTTATCAGACTGTCTCACGGTCTGAACCTAAGGAAAGCGATGTAGCCGGGTCACTGGGAGAACCTAGAAAACCCACAAGCTTTCAGCTGGCTCAGTATCGCCTTACTTAGGCCAATTTCACACCAATATTGGGCACCAGGTTTCAAAAGTACCGTACAGCATCTCATTGGGATTAAAAAAAAAAAAAAGGTAAGTAGGGCAGGCATCATTTTCTTTATGTGAAAGGTGAGATAATCCTGAGTTTAGTGGTTAAACCTAGAATTTAGAAGAGAGGCCTGACTCTTGGATCTGTCTATTCTTTTCCCATTAGTTTTCTTCAAAAACCTCTTCCCACCCCGCCAGTGTGGCTCAGTGGATTGAGTGTCGTCTCATGGACTGAGAGGTCCTGGTTCGATTCCCAGTCAGGGCACATGCCTGGGTTGTGGGCTCGATCCCCAGTAGGGGGTGTGCAGGAGGCAGCCGATCGATGTTTCTCCATCACATCGATGTTTCTATTTCTCTTTTTCTTCCTTTCTCTCTAAAAAATCAATAAAAACATATTTTTTAAAAAAGAAACAACAAACAAACAAAAAACCCCTCTTCTCTTACTAGCATACAGAACTTTCCCCTTCTTGTAATTCTCCCACCTTTTTAATTTTTCTTTTATTATTCATTTTGGTTTTGGAATTAAAGGAGTCACCTGTATGTCCTTAATAATAGGCTTATTTGAGTCATTTCTGAAAAACGGTTTTTAATTTACACCCTGTAATCTGAACATGAAGGGGCCACAACGAGAGGGGATAATTAACGCGATGAGTAGGAGATCTCAGTCATCTCTGTGATTTTCTTATTATCATCCATGAAATACCTTATCAGAAATGGGCCATTATAGCTTAAATGCTTAGTCAGAGTTTGAAAAGAATACGAAAGCATCAGACGTTTTCTGGGCTTGGCGTTGTAGCCTCATTGTTTTCCAAACTCCAATTTTCCTTCTACGACGAACAATAACTTTTTGATTAAACAGCTGGCAGTTACTATTGAATGCTTCTCATTTAATAACAAAAGTCATCCCTCAGAACAGGAAATTTTATCTAAATTGCTTTGCTCTTCTTTGGTGATTGTGAATTTCTAAAGTCTGACAGGACTGATAGTATGAAAAAATAAAATTTTCTCTCAAGAAGGTGATGATTACTTTTTAAAAGAAAGAGCCTCAAACTAAATGAATAATTCATTGTACTTGCTACAAAGCAGAAGTCAAGGCACACAAGTTGTCCTCTCTGTAAACATTATTAAAAAACAATCAAGTTTGTATTGACACATTTATATTGGGAAGACGATAGACAGGAGCTGAGAGAGGGAGAGAAAGAAATAAACATGAAAGCACCATTTAGTAGTCAAGGCCCTTCCTCACTAGCGTTCTGAGTAGGAGCAGCTTCCATTACCCAGTGGGTGCCATGTGCCCAGCTCCATGCTAAGCCCTTTACATATTAATTCATGAGTACCCCAACCTCAACCCTTTCCTGCCCTCTGGCTGGCATTTCCTGCTACTAAAAACCAACTGGAACCTAAAGGAGAGGGAACCTGCCAGTCTTCTTTGGCGCAAAGCGAGACAAAGAAGGGACAGAAACTATATCTGGAAGGGGCAAATGCAGATATCCAGTTCACCTAATTTGTATATCTTCTTAGCGTTCGCCACTATTTGAAATTATAGTTATTTGTTTACTTGTTTGCTGTTGTTCTACACTATAATGCAGCCTCCAGGAGGCCAGGGATATACTATTATTCTTGTCAAAATAAATTTACAATTGCCTGTGTATATTACCCATCTGTCCATCCATCCGTACATGCATCCAACTATCCAACAAACCTACCTACCTTCCCTCTTTTCTCCTCCCTTCCTCCTTCTCTCTCTCCTTTCCTCCCTCCCTTCCTCTGCATAACTATTAATGGGGCGTAGCTATGAGAACTCCTGTACTTCTTTATATGCACTACAAAGAGCTGGGATGCTGAAGTTTTCTTAGTATTGCTTTCTTATTTGTTTTTTATTCAAATAGAAAAACCTCAAAAACAGCCCCACAGAGGAGAGTGTGGCCCCTGTGCCTCTCGCTCTGCCTTGGCAATTCCCTGAGTCCCAGCTGCTCCCTTCATAGGCTAGCTTGGCTGGTGAGGAATGGCTGGGGCAGGAGCTCCCAGTCAAGCCTGATGGAGTCAAATAAGGACTCCATCAGAGAGATTCTTTTCTACAGTGGGGTCATGGTGGCATCTGTAAGTCTGATTTTATGAGGGGCCTAGGAATTCATATTTTTGAAAATCTTAATAGACTGTCATACAACCAGGCTTTGGAACGGCCGAGGACCTTATTGGCGCTGTCCACGGTCCTGAAAACATAAAAAGTTCTAAGGCTATGAATCCTTCTCTGAATTTTGGGGATGCCAGTGTTTTGTGTGGGGTTGCTCTGTGGTTGTATCAGGACTAGAGAGAGAAGGAAAAATATTCCCCTTGTACCTCACCGTACCTGCTAGACCCTGACATATTTCACATGGGTTGTTAGGAAATGGTCAATCATCAGGCCTTTGGGGAGACATCGATTTGCTCTGGGAAGCTATAAAATGTTACATGAGGATGTCGCATGCACTCTATGCATGACAGATGGCTTTTGGGTGTTTAACATTAATATAACAAGTAGCAGATGGAGGTTGGATCAGAAGACCTTCAATGTCCTTTCCAACCCTGAAAGTCCTGGTTATCATTGTGGTCTTTATATGAGCTGCAGTCTTTTTGACTTACCGTGACGTGAAAGTCTTTATCTAGATGAAGAATAAAATGGCTCACACTGAGTTATCACCCACTCATGAGTCTCAGCACACATTCTGGAGGCAGCTAGCTGCTGTTAGCAGCACGTTTTGTCTGAGCTCCTAGGAAAAATGGAACCCGTTTTTATGGCTTCAGAGTGCTATCAGTTGCAACGCCTACGAAGTGCTTAAGGAGGCACTGACTGTCCTCTATTTCCTGTCACATTGCTGCCTCTAAGTACCTATTTTATAGGAATTATAAAGCTGACATTGGGTACTATATTCTAATCAGTTGAGCCAAGTGGCTTAGAGGAGGCTTGTGGTATTTCTTTCTGAAAATACTTCAAATTATATCTTTTAGATTGTTCTGTGAAGTTAAGAGCATTGATCTTACCTAATAACATTAATAATGTTCCACTTTAAAAAAGCATTTTTGAATTTACAATGTACTTGTATTTAGGTGATCTGTTTTATATTCATCAAAAACCTGTGCAATAGGTATTATTGTTAAAAGTTTATGAATGAAAAAACGGAGGGCCCAGAGAAGTTCAGTAACTTGGCCCACGTCATAAAGTGTAGACAGAAAAGGTGAGATACAGAGGTTTTCTGACTCTGGTTCAGTGATCTTTCTGTATCTCTCTCTGTTTACATAACCCACTGGTGGAATATCGGACTTTTAAAGAACTGACTCAATAGAGGATTTATTAGGTAATATGGCAGGGCTGAAACTTACATCTGGATTTGAATTTAAGCTTCACCCTTTACTGAATGGCGTTACACAAGTCACTTAGCCTTTATGAACATCTGTCAATTGAGTCTAGCAAGGCCTGCCTTTTAGGGTTATTTCAAGGATTATAAAGTACGAAACAGTCTGGCATACAGTAGGTACTCACTCAAGGAAGTGCTTTTAACTTTTGAGGCAGTAAGTCTCTCTCTGTCTCTTTTGAGTCTGAGGTTTACTGTCCTTGCCAAGTGATCCTCAGTCATCTGCCAGGACATCCTTCAGAGACTGGACTGTTCACTGCCTCCCAAGGCTGCTCCTTCCCTCTGTGTTTTATGATGCCTGGAAAATTCTTATCTTGAGCCAAAAGTGCCTCCTTGTAGCTTACACGTTGTTGGTATACATTTTTCCTCTTTTAGCTACGCAGAACAAGTCTAAGCCCTCTTCCGCATGACAGTTCTTCAAATATTTGAAGACGTTATCATGCCATTTTAAATCTTTACTTCTTCAGACTAAATGTCTTCTGTTTCTTCAGCCATTCATCATTTGATTTGGCTTGTGAGGCCCTCACAATCCTGCCTGGTTCTTTCTAGCGTGTGTCTGTTTATCATCTGAGACATTCCTATAACTAACTGTGATTATCTCTGGGCAGATTGACTCAGATTAGAATGAGATAATTACCTTCTCATGATACAGTTTAAGATCACAGCATCCTTTTTTTGACAGCTTTATCTTACCTCGGTGTTGAGTAAGAGCTAAGTATATTTTTTCAATATGTATTTCTGTTCAGCCTTAGATTGTGCATTCTGTCTTTGAGAAGCATAGTTGCTAAGCATGGGACCTTTCATTTTTACATGTTAAATTTAATTTTATTTCATTTGGCCCTAACTCCTGCCTATTAGTGTCTCTTTTAATCCTGATGGTGTTATCCTAAATTTGTTCTAACTGAAAGAATCACACCAACATGGTCTTTTCCTGCAGATTCAATAAGCACATTTGCTATTATACCGAGAAATCATAGGTAAGATGCTAAATAGGGCTGACTTATAGGAGTCGGTGGTTTGATCCTGATCAGTTGGCATCAGCTTGCGATACTATTTGAATCATGAACTTTAGACCGAGTGTAAAAGATGGTAAGAGGTAGTAGAAAAGAGATATTAGGGGCATAAAATGTGACTAAGAAGGGGAGTACCCTTCATATTTAGTTCCAGATGAGAGAAAAAGGAGATAGTAAAATGTGCTATGCAAGAGAAAGCATGAGCCCTGGCTGGGTAGCTCAGTTGGTTGGAACGTCATTCCAATACACCGAGGTTGTGGGTTTGATCCCCAGTCAGGGCACATACAAGAATCAACCAATGAATGCATAAATAAGTAGAACAACAGATTGCTGTTTCCCTCTCTTTCTCCCTCCCTCTCTTCCTTCCTCTCTCTCGAAAATCAATCAATAAAAAATAAAATTAAAAAGCATGGGTTTGACAAGTGTGTTCTAAGTGGAGGAAGCAGCTCACATTAGGACTTGATCTTCTCTGGGAAGACCTCTTCTCTCTTCGGAGGGTGTTCACACCTGCGCTGCCAGCAGTATCTGTTAGATCACACTTGAACTCTGCTGCCTTCTCATTTACCACAGTAAGGGCATCTTCTTTCAGATTTCAACTTCACCTTCTCCTTTGTTTGTGTTTGTATTGGCTCTGCAGCCAGCTGCTCAGCCCCGCTGTCCGTCCTCCCTCTGCATGGATTTAGGTTGGAATTCAGTTCTTACATGTGAGGGGCATACCGTATCCATCCTATAATCCTTCCCCTGTACAGTCTGTTTTCTCCTGTACCTCGCCAGAGGTGCATTTTTAAATCTTGTCATTTGTTGAGTGTCATCTGGTTTTGTTAAACAGATTGGTGAGAGGGGACTGCAGAGCTTCCCTTTGGGGGAATTCCTGTCATGTCCTCCTGGTACAAGGCCTGTGTGATGTGTATTCCATGTTTGCCCATAATTAGCAACAGCCAGGCAGTTGACATGGAAATCCAACAAGTAGCTGGTCAGTGGACACAGCTGCCAAAAAGCACCCGACACAGTGAGTGAAGTAAGCTTTGAGGAACCACTTTCATAGATTGCCATGGAATGAATACCCAACAAATGTCAGGGCCCAGAATGATGCTAATGGCCCCATAGATGTCTTTTGTTTTTCTAGTGGAGATCAAGAACTCTGTTATTCTCACACCTATGAGGCCCAGAGCGGGAAGATTGCATTATGCCCCTTTCATCATAAGGCTTGTGTGCAAGGTCACCCACTAACGTGTTGGTGAGGGGGAGTAGAATAGGAATTCCCTTGTGTTCTGTATAGGGAACTTTCTCCAAGGAGTGCCTTGATATTCACTCGTGCCAGCTAAAAGCCAGGGAGGACGAGGCTGTGTCTAGCAAAGGAAGGTCATTGCAACTTCCCTCTTCAGGGAGAACACGAATGCCTTTCTTCAATTCCAGCCAAAGCCCAAGATAAACCTTTTCATTTAGCATCTCATTTGGGCGTCATATTGTCTTATTGAACAGCGGCTAATACATGTCGATTCACATGGTTTTCATTGGAAATTCATTCTTCTGTATAATTGGGAAAGGTACCGCGGAGTCCCTTCAGAGGCCTTTCTTCATCCAGGTAAATAAAAATCCAATATTCCTTCATAAGGAGTGTTGTCAAATCACTGCATTTGCTTTGTGTTGAGCTCCGAGGGTTTTATCTTTTAACAGAAAATTGAGTTCTTCGTAGAATATTGACTGGCTTTTAAGTAGACGGGACACTTGCTAGGGCGGGCATTCTTAACCAAAGTCGAGAATGAAGGGAGGTTGTACCTGGTGAAGAACAGTCCTCATGTGAGCCTTTGATTCAGTGACTGACTTTTACAAGGGGCACGTCGGCTACTCTGTTGTTCATGCCTCTCAAGCAGTTTTTATAGTTGACTGGGTGTTTAATTTTGCATGGCACTGTATTAGAAATGAGCTACTTACACTTTAAAATAACACTAGATACTAATGGCATGCAGAATTCCCACAATTCCCTCAGTACTGCTTAATAGGCAACACCTCTGAGTGCCAGGTCCAGAAACATGATGAAGTGGAAGTTAGGTGTTCTTTAGCCAGAAGAAAGGGTGGATTTTAGATAGTTGTGGAGTAAACACATTATTTGTATTAGATAACCTATGGGAATGCGATAAGTTTAGGCTGATTATGATGCAGTCAACTTCAGCAGGAAATTGTGTGCATGTCAAAAGGACTGTGCTTAATTGAATTCATTTTCAAGTTGCCGACTTTCTGAAATGCGTCTATGTGGCTTTGCTGTTTGTGAGTCGTCCGCCCGACAATTCAATCTCGCCATCCCTCTCTCTTTTCTGGGTGAAAAACAATGAAAAGGGTTCATTGTGCTCTTTTTGGGGGGCTTCCTGTGTAAATCTCATGAGCTGGGGATGGTGGAGGAAGACCCTTAAAAGGGTTATCACTTTTCACTCATTTTCATTGGTTGTATTTTCCTCATGCTTACCTGCATAAAGTGTTAAGCTTGACTTGATTTCTCAGTCTGTATTACTCAGTTTTGCAAATTATTCATCATCAAGTCTTTGCTGTAGTACTTCAGGGCTTGTAAAACTATCTGACTATAGCCCTCTCATTCTAAAGATATTTAGTATCAGGAACCGACCATCCATCCATCCATCCATCCATCCATCCATCCATCCATCCATCCAATAAATAAACATATAGAGTAGTCACCTACTTTGACTAGGCACTCTTCCAGTTACTAGAGATGCCAACATGAAAAAGATAGGCAAGGTGTCTGCTTTCAAGATGATTACAGTCTGGTGGGAACAGACAGTCAGAAAAGAGCTAAGATAATTTGGGAGAGTCATTTGCACTGATAAGGGTAACACAAGCTAAGTGGCGAGTGGTGAGGAGCTACTTTATGTGGGAGGGTGCGGAAGGTCTCAGTGCAGGGGACGCCTGAGCAGGTGCAGTGATGTCGCCGTGAGGGTGTTAGTTCCTCCACCCTCAGCAGACAGCCAGTGGTTGTAGCAGTCAGGAAGTGCAGGCACAACTGGAGGGTGCGAGTGCTGGCCCAGGGATGCCAGGAAAGACCAATTCCTCCTGCCGTGGCAGTGAGGTCTGGGAAAGCAGGCCCAGCCAGGACCAGTCTTAGACTGTAGTGGGTAATGCGAGGGAAAGGGTCATATGCATGAAGCCCTGGAGAGTATGTCCAAATGGGTCATACACGTGGCGGCGGGGGGTCTCAGAGATCTGGAAAGAACCAACAGGAGGGCAGTCAGGATATATAAAAAATACTATATCAAACATATATTAAGGGCAGTCTGAAATAAGAATTTAGAGTGAGGGCCTCTGCTCCCCGCTGACATTTCCATTTTCCCAGTAACTTTGCAGATTGGCTAAATCTAGTTATGGTCCCAGATGGACCAGGAAAGTGCCCAGTACTGGACTGGGAGAAAGTGTTAGATACATTGTCCTGTTGTATTTTACGCCTGTAAAAACAGTGTATTTTTTTTTCTTTGTTGGTTTGGTGACTGTGTGTTTAAACACAGTATAATAGCTTATAAAGGATTTCTTCTACCTCTTCTTTTCCCGAGCCCTTCTCCAGTCTTACGTGTTTATGATGAACTTTCAACAAAAATCAAACTTTTGTAAATGTGAAAGAATTATATATTTTGGAATATGTAAAAGATATTAAATAATACTTTTGCTTAGAATTTTGAGTAATTTACACAGAAAAGGTTGTGATGTATGGCTGGAAAGAATGGAAAAAATCTAATGAATAACATTTTAAAACTAAAATGATAAAAATACTGGAATTTTGGGATGTCACAGAAAATATGCTTTGGCCTCAAATTTTGTTTTTAATCCCAAGTTTAGTATCTAAAGAGATTGTCAGTTTGCTCCATGGGGAATCGGGTTAAACAGTCACAGAAAATTAATGCTGTCGAGTCTTTATTTTTCCTGTTATATATTCACTTGTTCTAGCTTTTAAATTTGTGGAAGGTGAAAAGAAGCTTAGGACTTAAAAATTTTTAAAGTGGTGGAAGCTTGTGACAAAATAGACACCCCAGTCTTGAATTTTAACATTGGAGTCTCATGCTCTTAAATATTCTTCAGTGATGTCATTCCTTTGAACTGTATCCCAAAGCACAAGCAGGTGTCTAGGATACTGAGAATCATATCTCCATGGATACACTTGGTGTGAGATGAGGCCAGAGGGCAGGAATGGGTCATGAGGCCTGTGTGGCTGATTCTCAGGCACCTGTGAGTGTTAGAGAATGCAGCACCCACTGTGTTCCAGGGGCATCATACTTATCTCATGGAAGCTCGCCCATCCATGCAGTCAGCAGCAGTGTCACCATTTTTAAAAAATAATTTTTCTTTATTGATTTTAGAGAGAGAGGAAGGAAGAAGGAGAGGCAGATAGAAGCATCGATCAGAGAGAACACCAATTGGCCGCCTCCTGCATGCCCCCACTGGGGATCAGGCCCACAACCTGGGCATGTGCCCTGACCGGGAATTGAACCAGTGACCTCTTGGTGCATGGGTCGATGCTCAACCACTGAGCCACACCAGCCAGGCTGTCCCCATTTTTTATATGAGGAAGCTGAAGTACAGAGAAACTAAATAGTTCAATTAATATTACATAGCTGCTAGAATGCAGAACTGGAACGCGAATTCAAACCTGTTTTATCACACTACACCACACCGTCTCTGAGACTTCTTGGCTTTGTGGGCATGAAAATACAATAGGTCACCTTTCTATTTTTCAGTGGGGTATATTTGTTAGGGGAAATACTATTAGCAACAACTGTAGAAAACCTCTCTTATCCCAGTGGGTTAACATAGACTTTTAGATCTTGCTTGCATAGCATCCGTTTTGGTGTATCTAGCTGACAGGTAACCTTCCAGTCATCGTTTAGGGGCCCAGGATCCTCCACCTGTGGCTCTGCCCCCCTCTTTGCCCTCAGTCTTCCTTAGACATTTCAAAGGGAGAATGTAAAAGATGCTGATGGAGATAATTTTGGGGGAAGGGCAGGCCTAGAAGGGGTGCACACCCCCTCTACTTACATTTCCCGGCTAGACTTAGCTATGACGGAGTCTGGAAATGCAGCACAGGTGTGAGCCAGAAGGAAGGGAAAGTGGGTTCTGGGAGAGCTAACTGGTCTTGGCCTTGTACTTTGGCACACGAACCTGTTTCCCTTCTCCTTCCTGATGCATACGGAATTGTAATTGATTTGAGTGAGCAGCACTGGTTTGGAGGTCTGGGTTTAAATCCCTCTCTGCATTCACAAGCAGCTTAACCACGGGCAAGAACACCTCTCTGAAGGTGGTGGAGTGAGGGTGAAGTGAACCGACGCATGGAAAGCCCTCAGCACTGTGCGTGGCACACACTGAGTGTTGTTAAGTCTGAGCATCAGCCTCACTTCATTCTTTTTTTAAAGTTGTTTTTCCTTTATTGACTTTAGAGAGAGAGGAAGTGAGAGGGAGAGAGAGATAGAAACATCGATGAGAGAGAACATCAATTGGCTGCCTCCTGCATGCCTCCTCACTGAGGATCTGGCCCACAACCTGGGCATGTGCCCTGGGAATCGAACCAGCGACCTCTTGGTGCATGGGTCGACGCTCAACCACGGAACCCCTCAGGCTGGACTTCACTTCATTCTTCATTCCAAACCAGCTCTAGTCTCCCCTTCTTTGCAAAGTCTTCTCTGACTATGGCAGACAGAATTCTGTTTCTTTCCCCTCTGCTTCCACAGATCATAGCGCTCTGTGAATGGAATCAGAGGATGTACGCATGCGTGTTGTCTCTGTCCAGGCATTGGCCCGAGGGCAAGGATGTGGCCATGTTGATTTGGCCTGTGTGTCTCCCCATAGGCAGCACAGTGTCACACACATTGTAGACAGGTTGTTGAGGTGAGGGAAATCTCATTGACTGAATACTGGAATAGCAGAAGGTTCCATTTCCTGACCCCATGGAAACCCGGGAGTTCACTACATGAGCTTTGACTTTTGTTTCACTTGACTTGGCTGACACTAGATTTGAGTGACAGACTGCTGTGCCCTCTATGCCTAGTCCATAAGCCCATCCACCTAAGCTGTACCCTGGGGTTCAGCAGCCTTTTCCCCAGGATTCTGATTGTATTTGCCTGGCATGTTGGTGCAGGTGCAGATGTGATAATCCTATTTCTTAGTTTATAATATGTTCTCAGCATTAGTCTGTGCAGTTATCCTTTCTTGTTTCATTCATTCGTTCGTTCGTTCGTTCGTTCATTCGTTCATTCACACACACCCCTTTCACCATTCCCATTTCCTTAGGGAAATAATATTGTATCCTTTATGTGAGTCTTTAAATTTGTCTGTAACCTTGAGTAATAGATTTAAGATTATTTTGCAGGTGTGTATTTTTAGTTTACATACCTTCTAGACTCTTTTGTCTTTTACTTCACATTGAAAACTTTTTAGTTTAAAATAATTTTAATTTTATAGAAGTGTTTTAAGAATGGTACCCCAAACAATCATATACTCTTTGCCCAGGTTCTGCTTTTTCTTTCTCTTTCCAAATAATAATGTGTGTGTTTACTTATTTATGTACTTACATGTGCACACATTGTTATTTTGAACCCTCTGAGATTACACTGCAAACAATATGACCCTCTACTCCACATACTTTAGTGTGTATTTCCTAAGAACAAAACATTTACTTAAATATACATCACCCAATTCTCAAAATCAGGAGTTCCTGTTCAAATTTCACCAATTTTCTCACTAATGTTCTTTATGAGATTTTTTTTTTTTCCTGCGCCGAGATTCATTTCAGGATCCTGTCTTGTATATAATTTTTATGTCCCTTTGGTCTCTTAATTTGCAACTGTTTCTCAGTCTGTCTTTATTTTTCACGGCATTGACATTTTCAAGAGCACACAGAGTTACTTTGTGAAATGTCCCTCAACTTGGGTTTTCTGATACTTCCTCATGATTTGATTTCTTCTGTGTGGGTTTTTATATATTTTTTATACTATGTTTTTAAGCTCTCCTCATTTTGCTAGATCTGTATCCAGTTTGTTGATTCTGCTTGCATGGACTTCTCCCCTGAAGGCTGCCTCTTGGAGTGAATTGGCTGGACTGCCAGGAAGCAGCAGCCAGTAGAATTTTGGGGGGATCAGGAAGGGCTCCTGATAGAAACTGACACTGGAAATAGGCTCCACCTTTAACACGGGGGCTGTGGGTCACTGCCTTGCTTTAGCTGACAGTGGGTGGGCCTCAGATGTTTGCTTCCTCAACTGTTTCTAAGTCATAAGTAGTTACTCTGGTTGTGGGCTGAGAGTTATGCTTTGATTGTTCTTCTTCCATTCATCATTTACGTTGACGAAGGGTCTGTTCTGCTCATTGGAGCTCACCTTCTCGAGTATTGAAAACCAAAAAGTGCTGGAATTGAAAGCTCCTCTCACCTTGACAGATGCAAATGTTTTAGAACGAAGGTTATGATAAGTAGTTTGAAAACATTTTCAATTCATTAGTAAAGCAGCCTTATAGGAAATTCTGCCTCTTCACCTAAGCACAGTGATTTCTGTTTCTCTCTGGCCTCGTCTGAAATTCACCAACATTGAACATAATTTTCGCATCGTTATCTCCACAGTGCATAAATAATTTTGCATTCTATTTTCCTCCCTTGAAAATTATTTTGCATGCTTTCCCATATTTCACAACCTGCATATTTATCACTCTTAATGATGGTAGTAAATTCTATCAAGCTGATCTACTATAACTTATGCATTTCTCTTATGTTGTAAATTTGTCTTTTTCCTAATTTTAGGAGAAACTTTTTAAGGAAGTGTATAGCATGCTCTTGTGTTAAAGCAGTTTTGACAAACTATTTAATTTAAAACGGTTCATTCTAACGGACAAAGCATCGGTTGAATTCCTGTGGCGCGAACACAGCCTGTCTTTTTAAAGGAAACTTATTTTGCTTTGCTTATGTCTTGAGCCTCCATTTATAAGGGAGAGATAATTAGTAAAGAAGGACCCGATACATTTAGAGCCTTGTCAGTTGAATACCTTGCATGGATCATTAGGAAACAGCAGGTCTCCAGTGGGGATAGCGGAGTAATGGACCATGCAACTAAGACACAAGGCTGTGGTGTGACAGTTCCCAACTGGAAGAGTCTTGCAATCACTCTCCTGCCTTGACACACTAGACAGTCTTTCAGTTCTCCCATACTTTCCTTCTGAGAGCCACTGGAGGGGTGCATCACCCTCCGGCAGGGGGCAGCCAGCTCCATCTCAGCAAGGAGGACTGATCAGTTGTTAGACCTCTGGACCTACCTGGAGATGACTCCGTCTGCAGCTGTTCTGAGCAAGGACTGGAGAATGCAAAGAATGGACAGGGGCATCAGGACACGCTGGTCACTCTGTCTTTCCCCACCAGAATCTTCTGAGCATCTAAGGACAAGTTCAATTCTCAGACAAGTTTATCCTTCCTCGTCTCAGCACTCAGGTGCTGGGAGGTCCATGCCAGGGGTGGGTTGGAGGCCCGTGATCAGCTGGTGGCTGCAGGGACTCTACCTAAGGAGAGCACAAATCTAAATATTTGTGCCTGACTGACTGGGGCGTAGTAGGACAGGACAGTTGAGATAATTCAGTTGTTGAGTAGGTATCTGCAAAGATTCTGGGGCTGTTGTATCCTCTGTATTAGTTCTGTGTCTTTATATTATTATGTCACATAAGAAGATATATGAAGATTTTGTTCATGTGAAGAATTTTATCTTACTTTTTTTGCTCCGTGAGGGCAGGACTTTGTATGTCTGTCTTATTGCTATATCTCTTGTTGCTTCATGTGGAGCTCAGACCATAAAAAGTGATCAATAAATATTTGTTGATTGGATGATGACTTCAGTAGCTTGATTTTGTAGACTGAGCATACTGTCATCTGCGGCTGCTACTCATGTGTTTAGAGGGGGACTAGCAGGTTACCATAGAAATGAGTAGCAGGTAAATAAACCAAGCCAGGGACAAGTAATGTAAAGGGAAATGCATGGGCTTTGGAACCAGGCAGCTGGAGATTCTCATCCCAACCCTACCACTCTCTGATTGACCCATGTATGTTTCCTGAACCTCAGCTTTCTCATCTGTAATATGGATAAAACCGCTTTGCTCACAGAGTGTGTGGACTGTTCACTGCTCCGAGTAGACACTCGTGTTACCCTCATCCTCCACCCCCAACAAAAGAATGAAGATAGAAAGCCAAGAGGGCTCGGGTAATGTGTCCAGGTGTTGGAAGAGGTCATTGAGAGGACTTGACTGCTAGTTGACCTACAAGCTGGACCCGGGCAAATGGAGGCTCCTCACACTCTCCCCTATTCTTGGAATGCACATTCCATCCACTGTCCCCATAGTAGGAACCACTCAAGGATGTAGCCTTGAGAGAGTGATGTGTTATTGAGACCATCTGGCCTGTATACATGTCCGAACCCCATTAAGGACTCTATGTAAACTTAAGATTCTGGTGGGTGGGTGTGGAGATCTCCTCTCGTGGCCACCCAACACAAGCCTCCTATGTACATTCTCTTGCTTGTGAAAACTGCCACCTCCCAATCTAGAGAGGTCTGCCTCTTTCTTCAGTCTCTCCTGGCCCTCTGTGTATTGGGGCCAGTTTTGAAGTTCACCCAGGGGACTCCTGAGGTTATGAAGCAACAACAAGTGTTGTCAAGAAACAGATCTCTACATTTGTGTTGCCTGCCTGTCATTTCCAACATGCCGCATCTTGGCTTCGTATCTCCGTAGCAGAAGCTATCGCCATGAGTACTTCAAGCAGCAGGTGCACGTTTTGGTTCTGCTTTGAGCTTCTTTATTAGTAACTGTGTTTTTTGCCCCTACAGGATTTATGAACGTGTGATAGACCCTCCTGAGACCAACCTTCCTCCAGGAAGCAATTTATGGCTTGGTCAGCGCAACCAAAAGCACGGCTTATTCAAAGTAAGGACTATTTTCTACTCTTGCCGCGTGCTTTTTTGTGTGCTTGATGTGAATTAAATCATTTAATCTTCATAATTTTATGAAGTAGGTGTTTTGAAACTCTCTGGGAGGCAGAGCGTGCAGTGAGTTGCCCAGGGTCACACAGTTCGCTCTGGCGCCAGGTATGAATCATGCGGAATGTAAATGACCCTCAAAGTGTTTCTCATTAACCTAATTCTCAAGGTAATCCGTACACTGGTTTTCATTATCAGAATATATGTAAAATAATTTCGGGTGGGGGGTGGGGTGGTGTTTAGATATACAATAGGAAACAAATATCCGTGTCCAGGAGCTTTAGTTTTCTTGTCTATAAAGAGGACAGTACAATGACTGCATTATTTTACTTTATAAAAACGTGAGGATCCAATGTTAAAATGAATTGAAGGAGTAAAAACATCATGAAACTTTAAGATAGTCTTGTTCTTCAGTAGAATGGCAGGATTTTGCTTCTGGCAATGTAGTAGACTAGATATTTTAAAAATCTTCATGCTTCAAAATGCCTATAAATGCTAGGTAAAACAGAACAAAATCTTTTAGGATTTATCACTGTGCTTCCAAGAAGGGAGATTCAGAGGGACCAAATATATGGAGGGAAATGAAAACCAGAGAAATGTCTGCCAATACCAGAGAATAAATAAGTTTATTCCTTATTTATTTTTTCAACTTTATTGAGATATAATTAACGTTTAACATTGTGTAAGTTTAAGCTGTACAATGGGTCCATATGTTACATTATATATTGCAAAATGATTACCACCACAGTGTTAGCGAAGGCCTCCATCTCATAACTGCCATTTCTCCTTGATGGTGAGAACATTTAAGATCTATTCTCCTAGCAACTTTCAAGTATATGACACAACATGATTAACTATAATCACTATGCTGTCTGTACATTAGATCCCCAAACTTATTCATATTGTAACTGGAAGTGTATTCCCTTTGACCAACGTCTTCCCATTCCCCCCTCCCCTAGAACCACCGTTCCACGCACTGTCTCTATGACTTCAGCTTTTTAGATTCCACATATAAGGAGTATTATACAGTATTTGTCTCTCTGTTTGACTTATTTCCCTTCACATAATGCCCTCAAGGTCCATTCATGTTCTCCTTTCTCATGACTGAATATTATTTACTATATCTATCAATTTCTCTGACATCTTCTTTATCCAGTCATCACTTGACAGACACTTAGGTTGTTTTCATGTCTTTGCTATTGTGAATAATGCTGTAATGAACATGGGGGTATCTCTTTCATTTCTCTGTGATATATACTCAGTGTAATATAAATCCACCCAGAAGTGGGATGGCTGGATCATATGGTAGTTAAATTTTTAATTTTTTTCCCAGTGAAAATTTCAAATGTTTATTTACATTTGATACCAACCCAAAACATATATTATTGCTACCTGTAGTCCATTTAAAATATTTCATACTAAAGATCACTACTATGGAAAGTTCCTCCAGTAACCTCCATCTCCAAGGCAGGTGATATGACACTGCAGCAGATCAAGAACCTATGGTCTTAGCTGAGTCAGTGTTGGGCAATGCAGACAGCATCCTCAGAAGATGGGTATCTATGCAGTGGGCCAGTAAAGAGAAGATTCCCTGTCTTTATTGAAAAACTAAAACTATAAATAATCAGACCTGAGAAGTACATGTTTAAAAACAAAATGTTTAATGTAGCTGACTAATTCTCTACTCTATTAAAACGTGGAAATATTTTAAGGCAAGAATAATTGGTTTAAATGAATATTTCTAAATACCTTAAAGCATTGATACAATTCTAATGGCATGTTCTTGACCAAAGATTGTTTTGTTAAATTTATGGACATACTATATTTAAGAAATCCAAAAGAGTGTTGATTTTTAAGAAATGACTGTGTTTTTCCTGATAAAACGTCTTTGTAGTAAATGCATGAACAACCAATCAAGGAAGTACTAAAAGGCAGCATAGCAATTACCAGAAAATCTTAAACTTTTTCATGTGTTATTTTATGCAGATCATAAAGTTTTCTACTAGCAAAGAATTTTTTAAAAAATGAAAGCACATCATCTTTTTCTCTAGATGCCTGTTCTTTCTTTTTCTTAATTCTTCCCAAACTGATCTCTAGATTCAGTGAACTTGTAATAAATTCCCAGCAGGATTTTTTTCTGATGGGATTTGCAAGCTGATTCTATAATTCATATGGAAGACTAACGACCAATAAGAAGTTTCTGAACAAGTAAAAGGAGGGACTTTCTCTTTCTGATATGAAGACTTATAAAGTTATAGCAATGAACAGAAAGAGTGTGATACCAGTACAAGGGTTGGCACATGAACCAAGAGAACAGAATGGAGGGACCAGACAAGACTCTTTAATTATATGTGAAAACTTGGAAACTTGATACATAACTGAAGTGGCATTCCTGATTAATGGGGAAAGGATGTTTACATCAATAAATGGTTAGGAAAATCAGTTATTTAAATATTTCATATATGCTATAATAATTGATTTTTGTGTATAATTTCAGGGGAAGTTTTGAATGTTTGGACACCATTCACAAAAATCAATTACAATTGCAATTGAATTAAATACCTATATGTGAAAGCAAAACTTTGAAAGTTTTGGAAGTCAACATGAGAGTCTATCTTTATGATTTCAGGGTAGAGAAGAATTTCTTATGCAAGGTTAGAAACTGTAAAACCATCAATGAAAGTATTGATGTTTAATATATAAAATTTAAAAAATCTGTTCATCAAAGAAGATTTGGCAACAAGACCAATGAGCAGAGAAATAATATCCATTAACAAAATGCTATAACTCAGTAAGAAAGATTCTCATAACTCAGTGAGAAATCAGGCAAAAAGACATGAAAGGATGGTTCCCCAAAGTGGAAACATGAATAGCCAATGAATATAGGGAAAGGAATCCAATTTCAAAACTTATCTTAGAAATGCAAATTAAAACCATTAGGAGATATCATTTTTTACCCATTGGTCTATTAAAATGAAAACAAAACAAAAAAACACCTGACAGTGTTAAGTGTGGTTGAGGCAGCTGACCCATTGTGGTGGAACCTTGAATTGATGGAACTGCTAAGAGCAATTTGGGAGTTTCTGTATAGATTGAAGATGTGCATACTTTCTGACATAGGAACCCAACTCTGTACACATTGAAGAAACCCTTTATTGGTCATGTACCCAAGGAGATGTATACGATCATTGTCAGAGGAGCAGTTTTTTGTGTGTAATTTTAAAAACAGGGAAAAACTAATTGTCCATCAGTGGTCAAACGTTTAAGTAAATTGTAGTAGAATCATACAAATAAATGCTAAAATAATTGAAATTCAATAAAGACTGATGATTCACAAACATAATATTGAGTAAAAAAGCAAGTAGCAGGAGAAAATTTTGGTATTAAATAATTTATGTTTAAAATGTTAAACAATTCTATATATTTTTTATTTATACACTCATATATGTAAAAAAAATGCTTGGGGATGATAAGCATAAATTCAGAATAGATTATTTCTGAGAAGAAGGAATAGCAATTTTATTAAGGATGAGCACCCAGAAGGCTTCAACTATTGTGATAATATTGTATTTCTTAAGTTGCAAAGTGCATTTACAGGTCTTTGCTATATTTTGCTTTCAACCCTTTTGTACATCATAAATATTCAAAATACCAAAGCATGTCATAATTTTTCAGGGCAATAATTCATATATCGCCCTGAAAAATATACACATATGCATATTTTTTCATGTTTCTAAGAATCAACAGAAGTTTGTTCAAGTGTCTCAGTTCCAAACAGATTCACTTTTTTTTTTAATCCTCACCTGAGGATATGTTTTTTTATTCTTTGATTCCAAAGAGAGGGAGAGAGGAAGGGAGATGGAGATGGAGAGAGAGAGAAAAACATCTGTGTGAGGGAGAAACCACAACCTGGGTATATGCCCTGACTGGGAATCAAACCCGCGACTCTGCTGCACAGAACGATGCTTCAACCATGGAACCACATAAATTGACTCACTTTTTTTTTTTAATCCTCACTGGAGGATATTTTTCCATTTATCTTCAGATAGAGTGGGAGGGAAGGAGAGAGGGAGAGAGAGAGAGAGAGAAACAGTGATGTGAGAGAGCTACATCGACTGGTTGCCTCCCGCACTACCCTCACCAGGGCCGGGAATGAACCACAACTGAAATACATGCCCTTGACTGGAATCGAACCTGGGACTCATTGGTTCGCAGGCTGACGCTCAAACCACTGAACCAAACCGGCCAGGGCTAAACTGACTCACTTTTAATGCTGTTTCTTATTTCGTAGCTACTTAGTTCCTGGTGAAGATACACTTTTCTTGGGGGCCTTGGGTCTGTTATGAAGGGCAGAAACTGGTACCCAACTTTGGAAAGACATCAAAATTATAGGGGAAGACTTTAAAATGCCAGTTCCTATGCCCACCTTGATCACTTGTTGATAATCTGAACTGTAGCACTTAAGAGTCTGTATATTTTGGAAAGACTTCCTCATTGATTTGAACATTTGAGGCTCAAATGTGAGTGCACTGACAGGTGACATGTGGATGGTCTAGATTAGACTTTTGCCTTGATCTCTAGAAAGATCTCACACAATATAAGATAGGGTCAATAATTCGCTTCTGCTTTATTGACTTTTTATATTATTGGCCCTCCAACTTTGGAGTGCATTAGAATCTCCTGAAAGACTTGTTATAAAACACAGATAGTTAGATGTCAGAAAAATGATAAAATAGGCAGGTCCAAGCTTCTGTCCCTTTACAGAAACATTAACAAAAAAAGTCACAGCAGAAACTATCAGAATTTTGGTAAACAAAGATTTATACCAACCAGGTGACTTCTGAATCAAGAAAGAGGCAATATTAACATTGTAGGAAAGCTGTGTGGCATTTTTACTTGCCCTTGCTCCGTACCACCATAGCTCAAGGGACATCTTGAAGATGTCAGGTCATGTTACCAGTGTGGGACAATGGTCCCTGGTCCCAGAGGGTGCAGAGCAAACCTTAGTTACACATTATTTTGTAAGTCTGGTTTGTCTGGGACTGCCTGAGGGGACTGATGGAAGGCACTTATTCCTGTTGTGCCTAACTCAGAACTCTCCCAGGCCATGAAAGTGGCAGGTGTTACGTGAAAATACAACAAAGCTTATAAATAACCTGCAGCTACCTGGGGCAAAACATTACAGATGATACACGCAATAGACCACCTAAAGTCTGGAGGAAAAGCTGGGGAGAAAGAGTCATTGGCTAGTTAGGGCATCCAAAATCACCCATGTGTAGAAAGCCACATGCATGCCCAGAGCAAGAAGCCTTTTCAGAAAAGACTTGAGAATGGCCTAAGCGTTCACTTGGGGCTGTGCTTAAGAGCAGGCATGGTGAGTGTTGAAGGCGGGCTCCAGCATGCCTGTGGATATACACAGTGGGGGCAAAAGTAGGTTTACAGTTGTTCATATGGAAAATAATATAATAATTAATAAATAAGAATAGACTCTGTTTTGTGTACTCATAACTGTAAACCTACTTTTGCCCCACCTTGTCTGTCTGTCTGTCTGTCTATCCATCCATCCATCCATCCATCCATCCATCCATCCATCCATCTATCCTTCCCTCCCTCCCTACCATCCCTACTTTCTCCTTTTCTCCGTCTCTCTTTCCTCTCTTCCCCTCTCCTTTTCCCTCTCTCTCTTCCCTTCTGGCATTCAAGGAAATCTCTATCTACCCACTGAAAATAAGCTCAGGAACATAGATTTCAGTGACCTGACATAACAAGGACTACAGTCTCTGCAAAAATAATTGGGGAGGTCACAAAACAAATGGGCTACTACAATATTAGACAATAAAACAAAACTCGGGAAACCCTGGGGAAGGGAGACAATCTGATCTCCAGAGTCACTACAATATTCAGATTACATGTTCCAGTAAAATCACAAGGCCAACAAACAAAAAGGAAGGTATTGCCATTCAACGGAACAAAATAAATGGACAGAAACCATCCCTGAGGAAGCCTAAACATTAAACTTACTAGCCAAAGACTTCAAAACAACTGTCTTAAATGTTTTTAAAAAGCTAAAGGAAAGCGTGAATAAAGAACTCAAGGTTGTCAGGAAAAGTACATATGAACAAATAAATGTCAATAAAGAGAGAAATTATAAAGATATTCAGCAGCTGAGAAGTACAACTTAAATGAAAAATTCACTAGAATAATTTATTATCAAATTTGAGCAGGCTGAAGAAAGAATCATTGAACTTGAAGAGCAGACAATTGAAATTAACCAGTCTGATGCCCAGGAAGAAAAATGAATGAAGTCAAGATTAAGGCATGTGGGCACATGAAGGGGAATCAGTTTGCACTCATTCTACCGCTTACTTGCTCACTGGAACTTTTCCGTTTCCTTCATCACTCTAGTTACAGTTCAAAAGGACAGGCAGGCTGGCTCCCTGGGCAGCTGACCTGTGCATTTCCAAGGGGGCTGTGTACAGAGGCTCCATGATCGGTTTAATCCTCTGCTGCTACTGTCTTTATGCTTTCAATAACTTTAGGACAAGAAACTCTGCAAGTTGTGTAGCTGGTCCTGAGTATATTTATATGGGTGTTTGCTTGTTTATTATTGGCCACTCTCTCTAGATCGAAAGCTTTACTTTGGTCAGAACTGGGTCTGCTTTATTCAACAAGTGTTTAGGACAGGACCAGGAACATAGTTGGCAGACAGTAGACTCTTGAATGAATGTAACAGCTATGAATGTGTCTTCTTATTTGTCAAGTGGCAAAGATATCTCTCATAATGGAGATATAAGAATATGTTCAAAGCACCTAGCACATAGTAAGTTGGCAATACGCATGCTCTCCCTTTTTTCTTACGTGTTTACTGCTCCCTGTGTGCTTAACACTGTACTGTAGGAATGGTAGGCACTTTTCCTGCCTCTTAGGACTTCTTTTTCAGTAGGGAGTTTGTGATTAAGAGAGGGAGAACAGTTAGTTGTATTATTTATTCCAGCTTGATGAATGTATGACTCTCTGAAGATATAAGGAACCCGGTGCTTCAGAGCACACATACCTGATAAAGACGGAACGCATAAGGGTGTCCAGAGACTTGGACAATCATTTTGCTGTACAGGTGGGTTGTAGGGGTGTGGAAGAGAATACCAACAGCTATTGAGTGCTTTCTGTGTTCTAGACTTTGTGTGGCCCTACATATATTATCCCCGTTAATTACATTTCCCCTTTGGAGAATCCTAATGAGGTAGCTATTTTTATCCCAACTGTATAAAATTAGTCAGTGGGACTCAGATTAAGCCATTTGCCAATCTGAGTGATGGAAATGGGATTTAAGTTTAGGCCTTTTTTATTTCATCCTTTAACGCATTCATCCAAACTTTCTTTCAATAACCATTTTTTAGGGTCTTGCTTACCATGTATCAGTCACTGTGTAAGATGGTGGCGACACTTCACTTAACTACACCATATCCCATGGTGGAGGCAGACCCTACTATCTTTTTCCAGGGCTCCAGCCCTAAGGAATAGGTTGTCCTAGTGAGAAGCATCAGAAGGGATGCCGTTCCACACAGCCCATCTCCCTGGGACCAGTGTGAATCTCTGCTCCCCGGTAGGAGTAGCCTACTCTAATGACTCTTTAGAAGGAAACCTTTCCAAACTCGCCTTCCCTTTAGAATCCTGTATGTCCGCCAGTGCTTCTGGCCATCCCTTCGGTGAGGTGAGATGGCAAGGCCAGGGAAAATAAGTCAGTGTCTCATTACAGAAATGATCTCGAGCAGTTTAATGCCCCTGTGAAGGAGGCAGACCCTTCTCCCGTGAGTCAGCACATCTTCAGGCTGTTAATATTTATCTTGTAGAAGCTTCCTCCTAGGTCCAAGAACCACCTCCGCTTTATTGCTCTAGAACTAAAAATGCTTATTGCATGTTTTCAGGTTAGCATAGCAATATTCCTTGCTTTAAATATTAACAGTCTGCCCCATAGGTAGAGTCAAAGCAAAAACTCCTCACTTGTCAACCCTAATTCCTGGGCCCTGGTGGGTCCTTATGGATCGTGCAGTAAAAACGGGGCTGATTGACGAGCACAGGGTGGTGCCTGGCACGTCAGCCTCTAGCATTAGGTAGTTCCTCTCGGAGACACAGAACACAAGCTGGAGGTTCCCCTTCAGAGCAGCATCCGTGTGAGAAAATAGCTGGCCTGGAGTGATGGGCTGATCGGAATCTTCTGATTGTCATAGATTTTCATCATCGCGATGATTGACTACCACCCCGCTTCCCTTTGATGCATTCTAAGCTGATTATTCTGTTACTGTTTCAGAGGGCAAAGAAATAGAGAGCAAGTGTAGGTGAATGGCAGTGAGTTAAGGATGCTTTGGTGGCTTGGGTCTTCTGGCAGTTTCTAACTAGTTGAGATCACAGGAAGCATTCACCTTGCAAAGCCTTTTCCCCAGAAGCCACGGTACCCTCTCTATGTCTCTGTTTCTCTGTCTGTTGGGTGAATTTGGGTCTGAAACCCTTCCCTTACCTGGACATCACTGTCTCCTTAACAGCTGAGCTGTCACTGGGAAGTAAAATGGATTGCAATTTTTTTTTTTTAATGCCACAGCTGTTGTTTTTCACCTCAGCTGGTTCCCATAATTCCGCAGATGGTAAACATATGTTTAGAGGCACATAGGAAAAACAGCTATGTTGGATTCCTCCCATCTCTAATTCTTATTTTTCCTTTCATGCAGAAAGTCCAAGTCGCAGAGCTGGGGAATTGTATACATTTGTAGATTAATATTTCTGTGCATTAAGACTTTGGAAACAGCAGGACAGCTAATGATATGCTAATGAGCTGACAGTGTTTATTGACCGTAATGAAAGTCGACAAATGTCTTTCTTGGCTTTTGTGCAAGCTGGAATATTTTATTAACTGTCTTCAGGGCAGAAATACATAATTGGTTGCATTTTGAAAATGCTCCTTGTGAGTTTCCGGAGTCTTACTTTTTGTTAGCCTGTTGCCAAAGCTTGGGTCTGTGCCAGTTTATGAACCAAACGTGTCTTCATCCATATATTTACATTCCCTGCAGGAACTCTCCCCACCCCCTTTCCTTTTCCCTTTCAAAGCAATTTGTTTCAGTGTTTTAGCACACGAAAAAAATACAACCATTTTCTTCAGTGTAAACAGAGATCCGCAGGGAAATAAGAGCTTTAAAAAAGAATTAGCATGTTTGGCGGCAAAGCTGCTTTTATTTGTATCAGAAGGCTTTGAGTCTTAGAAGGGCTTGCTTAATCTTCGTTATTCCATAAATAAGAAGGTAATAATGGCACAATTTTTCTAATCTTTTCTTATTGCATCTGCTTGTATTTCTTACTGTGAAATGAGAAATGTTTTTTGGAAGAGTGGAAATAATTGGGTATTAGTTCTCCAAACAAAAAAACCCATGACATACAACCTCTCTGGTGCAAATTTATTTTTCAGTGCCCGGTGAGCTGAGCCCAGGAGGTGGAGGTTGGCAACAGGTAGATGTAATGAAGGGTGGACATCCATTTTTCTCCTTTCCATCAGTACTAATAGTAAACGTTTATTAATTTGGACTCTGTACCCTAGGGATTTATTTAGCTACTCAGATTGGCTGAGGTTTAGCATTGTACTAACAATGAGGAAATGGGTTGTTTAACAAATTAATAGTGTAAATAAGATTGCAGGGGGGAATATTAGGCTACTTAAGGACCTCTGTTTTCTAGTACTGATGAACTGCTTTAGCAAACTGTTAGCATCTAATGCAAATAATTCATTAAGGACAGTTGAATAGTATCAATGAAGACAATTAAGACAGGTCCTTATTTGGATAACAGGACCTCATTGTAGCAACATTTGGTTAGCTCGTGCAACTCTAAAAGTTTCTCAAGTGATTTATTATTACTTACACCTGTCGTCATAGCCCAGTACTGTTGTTGGAGTTAGTAGACCTGTAATGTAGTTCATGGCCTAGGATGAAGGTGTCCTTTGGGAAAGCTTAAAGTATTAGAGCCCTAGGTTTTGCATAGGTCAGTTGACCAGGCGATCTGGCCTGGGGTCAGGCCTGACATCTATAATCCTCATTGGCCGTATGTCAAGATCACCTCAGAAGCTTTTTCAAAATACGCATGACTGTCCTCCCTCAACCTCCCCTCAAATTCTGATGTGTGGCCCTACTTTAAAAACTAGGTCTTACATGATCTTCACAGACTAACAGCTCTGAAAATTATATTGTTCAGTATTGTAGAATTCACAGTTTTCAGGAGCTTGATGCGTTTAAGGTATTTATGGCGCCTCCTGTGTGAAATATACTGCAATGGGACCTGCCCGGGATACTGGGATGAAAATCTATGGTGTTTGCCTTCAGGGTGTTGGTAATTTAGTAATTCTGTTGGTTGCCATTCAGTTTCAAATCAGGAAGATTTTCTGCTATTCATATATTGGATTTGGATGCTCTTTTGACCACTGTGAACTTTTAATGAGTAAACCCTCTTGCTCCCAGAGAAACACATGATTGACAGGAGAGCAGGGTTTTTCAAAGCGACCTTTCCTCAGAGTCATTTGGGGCAGCTTTTAAAAATGGACATTCCTGGGCCCGCTCAACCCCCCCCCCCCCCCGGGCGCGGAATCTGAGGGTTGACCCAGGAATCAGAATGTTAAATACTCGAGCTGATTCTAAACTCAACGTTTGCGAGCGCTGCCCTGATGAATAATATGAAATAAAGCTTAGGTCTGAATAAACGAGATCAAATGAGGTCAGCTAATATACACCCACCTGGAGCTGCGTGTTCAATTAAGTGTAGATACATTGAAAGTTACCTAAGGAGAAATAATAGAAATTCTACCCTTTGATTCCTTCTTCTTTTTCTTTCTTTCTTTCTTTTGAGAAATTACAGTGCTTGAAGGCAAATTTTTATTTATAGAAATCCTCATGGATGAATTTTTGGGGAGAAAAAAGGCTGATGGAGCTACTTTGTAGTTTTATACCGTATAAAACTCCCCCTTCCCCTTTTTTTTGTAGTTTTGTAAAGACAGCTACATGCTTCATCAGTACTTCTTTCATTGACAAATGTCCTTGCTCTAAATAGACCATATGGCAATTCAATGTAAGACCTTTCGGTTTGTTCTGGGGGTAGTGCTGGAATTAGGCACATGTGTGTCTTTACATGCACGCACACATATGCTCAGACTGCTCTGGGTTTCCGTTGCTGTTTGTACAGTACATTTCCACCCTTCTTTTAATCCAGCGTGGAATTGCACCCATTCAAATAAATTAACATTCCATCTTGATTCGTTTGGCAAGAACACATTTTCATGCCATTTTGTGGGCTGACCCTCGTGACCTTTCCTTAGAAAAAAATACCAAGTGCTTTGAGTTTTTGCATTAATGGGCACTGAGAAGCTGTCAGCCCTTATTTCTGTTTTTGTTCAAGTCAACATCATTGACCTTTACCTAATGATCTGTGTAACACACAAGTGTGTGCCAGAGATTAATCGTGGAAAAAAAGAGAGAAAGAAGGAGGCAGGTGGAAGAAAGGTGTGAGTGAGGCCATTTGCAACTTACAATGTAACAAAGTCAGTAGTCACTTTTTAAAAATCAAAAGTGCTTTGCACTTTATTATGTTGCTACAGGATGAGTGGGTGCAATATCCTTTTCAAATGGATTTTCCATTTGTTTTTGGAAAGGTAATTAATACCATGACAAATGTATTCAGGGTTTCTGAGTGCTTTTCCATGACTGATAAAAATAAAAATGATTTAGGGTCTTCCAACAAACAGGTAATAGATGTACCTGATTCTCTCCTGGTCCGTGTGCTTTTACTGCTTCCTCATCACCTTGGGTGACCAAACATCCTGGTTGGCCTGGGACTCGCTCAGCTTAGCACTGAAATCGTAAATCCTAGGAAAACCCACATGGTCGGTCACTCTGAATGCATCCACGTTCAGCATGATTAGACAGATGTTTTCTAACGTGATACTCGGTTCCCTACGATGGTCTGTTCTTTGATGGAAATCTACAGCTTTCTCGGTCCTTGACTTATTGTTTTGTTTTACCTCGAAAGGTATAGCAGATACACAGAGATCTAAATTGTGACAGTTTCAGTTGGGACACCTGTTGCGTTGACCCAGCCCTTGAGCGCTAGAAAGATCTTTCGCTTTTGCAGTCAATACTTCTCCTCCCAGCGGAAGTAACTGAAGCTCAGAGAAGGTGGTTCTTACTGTCTCAGTTCACAGTTTGCCAGAAACGGATCTAGAACTTGAACCCAGGTCCCTTGACTTCCAATCCCATGCTTTTCTCAAAGTTCTCAGATGTGCTTGAAAGGTACCCTGTCCTCTTAAAGGAATTCACTTACTTTGAAAAAACTGAGCAACTTCGCACCAGGAAGAAGCTGATGCACTCAGATTGCACACCACAAATTGCTCCCTGGAATTCTCCTGCAAGAGATTACGAATTCCTATTGAGCAGCAGTGGCAGGGACTTCTCCCCATGGTGAGGCTGTCTCCTCTCATAGTCATAAACACTGCATCACCCTTGAAGAGGAAGAGGTTACTACATGTATCTAACTCTGAGGAAGAGGTCCTGTGATCCTGTTACTTCTATTACTATTTCTAATTAATATTTTATCTTGAAATAAGCAGAAAACAGCACTTACTGATTATCATCTGCTGTTTAGAAGATAAGATGTAAATGTTAAATGTTACTTTTTCTGAAAGACTTGCACACTATCTGAAGCCTATATTTTATTTATAGATTAAGTTCAATATTCCAAACCAGCTTCCACGTTTTCCATCTGTTCTGTAATCTCTCTTCCATCAAATCAGGGGGGAAAAAAATCAAACCCACTTATAAACAGAATCTTGAAATTCAACTTGAAAACTCCAGAGCAAAGTCATTATATTCATTGAAAGATGGCAGCCCCAATGACTTCCTTAAATTAGGGCTGTACTTCCTGAATAAGTTACAGAGTGAAAAGATCACCTTTTACTTACAATGAGATGTTGAGCAATTCTTAAGATTTACCAGTCCAAACTCATGTTCTTAATTAGCTAAGAGCAAAGATTGTTAGGAAATGTTCCTAACATTTATCGTCTAATTTATTTTTCTTTGACGAAATGAATCAATAGAAACATTTTAGTTTAATAGGTTTCTATTATCTTTTTGCTCCCGCTTTAAAAAATTCTGCAAATCAGGAATATTTAATGATCCAGGATGATTAGGGCATTGAGGACCCTTTTTATTACCTCTGATTTTTCAGTTACGGAATGTTTACTGATGGATCCTTACTGCTATGTTGTCTTTTGCCTCAACCAGTGGTTACTGATTGTAGCTTTCTCGAGATAAATAGACATTTCAGCATTTCTAGAAGAGGATGATTTGGAGTAGTTCCGTGTAGACTAAGGCGGCTTACCTTTTTTTTTTTTACAGATTTTTTTTTTTTTTTTTAAGAGAGAGTGAAAGGGAGAGAGAGATAGAAACATCGATGAGAGAGAAACATCCATCAGCTGCCTCCTGCACGCCCCCCACTAGGGATCAAGCCCCCAACCTGGGCATGTGCCCTGACCAGAAATCGAACCCAGACCTCTCAGTCCATGGGACGATGCTTAATCCACTGAGCCACACCAGCCAGCCAGCCCACCTTTTGAATGAGGGTATCAGTCTTGTTTAAAAGTAACCTGCCCTGCAGAGAACAGGGCCTGAACTGGTAACTGTAATCTTGATCCCCGCCTTTCTCTTCTGTTACCAAGGGGATCATCCAAGATGGGAAGTTCATCTTTACGCCGAATGGATACATAACACAGTGTCCGAACCTGAATCGCAGTAAGTAGCAACTACAAGAATTTGTGATTTTTTTTGGTATTATGTAACTTGTTGATAATATCAGAGAATCATGTCAGGAAGGATATGCACGCACCACTTACAGTGTTGACTGAGGAGGTGGTAAGGCTAGTGCAAGAGGACTTATCTAAACTGTATACTTCTGTGTCTTTGAGTTTCTAAAAAGCTTATGTATTATTTATAGAATTAAAATTTGAAGATAAGAAAAATTACATTAGCAATTTGGGTTCTGTAGATTGGAACAGAAAGATATGTTAAATGTAATTATACATAGTTTAAAAAACTATTCTTTTTTTTAAAATTGTGATTTCTTTAATTTTTGAGAATTAGTTGCCAATCTTATTGGTGTTTTTTACAAACATCTTTTTCCAATTATAGTTTACATTTAATATTTTGTGTTAGCTTCAGGTGTACAGCATAGTGGTTAGACAATCATATACTTCCCAAAGTGTTCCCCCAGACACTTCCAGCACCCACCTGGCACCGTGCATAGCAGTACAATATTTTTTGACGATTTTTCCTATGCTGTACTTTATTTAAAAACTGTTTGTTAAACTTCTTGACCTGGATTTGAGTTTTCTTTTATGATAATACATTTTCCCAGGCACCTCTCAATAAAAATGAAGGGTTTAATTTTCACTTGAAAATGTTATACTGCCTTTCTTTTTAGCGAACCGTCCTTTTTCCCCGGTTTCTTTTTGTTTATTAATAAAAGAACAAGATCTAGACTTGAAACCCTCTGTGATTTTATGCCAGTTTCAAAGTACTACTTAAGCAGCAAAGCAAAAACCCTCCTACATAGCCAGACATCTACTGTTTTAAAATTTTCCTTTTGTATGTTAGCGCTGTATCAACATTTATTTTATCTTTTCTTTATTGAGCTTGCCCAACTTGTAGTGATTTCTTAAGCCTGGTGCAAGGAATAATGGATTTACAAGAGCTTTTGGCCAAGATGACTGCAAAAGTAGGTACCTAAATTTCACTTGTGATGTTTCATTCCTCTCTCCATGCTATCTGGAATCTAGAGTGATATGCTGTAATGGAAACATTTCTAGCCTTGGCATCTGCAATATGTTACTATGAGAATGGTTTATTCTTACTTGAAACAGTACTACCTATACAGTAAACATAACTATTTCTGTCTTGGATACCATTAGGCTGTATCAAAATGTTTACTTGAAAAATGTTGGGAAGAAAGAGGCAATATGTATCACTGTTGATTCCCTGGGAATGGAAAAGAATTTGCCCATTGGCTGTTAAACCTGTAACACTGTGAGATGATATATGGTCAGAGCCACCGCTGCTTATAAGCTAATGCATTTAGGATGTAAGAATAATTGCCAATAATCAAAAGGGGCAAAATAGCTATTGTTAGGAAGAGATTACTGCCACAGCAAGGCACTGTACTGCATTTCTAATGCACGATTCATTTCAGGACTGGTCCTGAGTTAAATAGGGAAGGAGGCAAAGTTTGCCTTTCCACACCTTCAGTTTTCTAATTCTGCATCTTTTTCTCCTCTTCATCATCCACTTGACGAGAATCTTTGGAGCGTTGGCTGTTTGCCAGGTGCTGTGTCAGGTACCAAGGAGGCATTGGTGAACAAGACGTGATTTCTACCCCAGAGGGGTTCATACTGAGTGGCAGAGCCAAACATGTAAACAATTAGGGGCTTTAATATATATTCATAAAGTTTAGATTCATACCGAACAGCCGTGAGCTTGGTGGAGAAAGGCACTGAATAAAACAGACACTGTGGCTTTGCTGTTGTTATGATACCAATCAGTCGTGGACATGCGTTCCGGCCCAGGGCGAAGAAAGAATTAGATTGGGTCTGAGAGACGTTATGCTCTGCGAAAGGAAGAATTTTAATAACAGTGAAAATGATACATTAATCCAATTCCCCCCGCAGCTATGACTTCCCTCTGCCATCAGCCACGGCACCTGGAAAAAAAATGGGTGGGGAGAGGTTTTGCAGATCGGACTGTATTTTGGACCCACAGATCGTGCTGCTGAAGACAGTGTGTCTGTTTCAAACTAGGGTTTGGCCATGTCCCCTTTTGACTGGATAGGAGAGACAGAACACTTTTCTGAGAGAGAAACTGAGCCCGGGACTCGAGAGCCTGAAGCGTTATTAGCTTTTCACTGCCGAGTACAGTGGAAATGTGAATTGCAGGCAATTATTTGCCTTCCCAGCTTGTGGCATATGGAGGCTTTTATTTCATATTGTGTGGAACAGCTTGATCTCAATGCGGTTAATTATATTTTAGCCTGCTACCCAACTTTTGGAACAAGAACCCTGTCACCCAGTCTCCGGTGATGGGGGCTGCCCCCTCCCTGGCTCTGAGGATGCCCTTTTCTCTCCCAGCCCTCCCTGTGACAGGGAATGGCATTCTTCTCCTTTTGGTCGTACATTATCCAGGAGTCTCACTGCGCTCCGTCCTCAAAACAGTATCATGTAAAATGAGCATTTGCGAGGCAGGAGATATTTAATTGTGGGCTGTGGCAAGCAGAAAATAATGTAATCCACCTTCTCAAACTCCAGCCCTCCACCTTGCACTTTGGAAGATTTATAAGTCTGTTTCTTCCAAACCGTGAATAGAATTATACTTAGAAAACCTGAGTGCTTCCATTTTCACTGCATAACTTGGAATCTGCAATCAGCTAGGAGCTGGCAAACTGTTTCTGTGAAGGGCCAGTGAGTGAATGGAGGCTTTGCAGGCCGAGAGGCACAATTGAGACTATTATGTACATATTTATTTTATTTAAAAATAACCATTTGAGTCCGGCCAGTGTGGCTCAGTGGTTGAGCGTTGACCCATGTACCAAGAGGTCGCCGGTTCGATTCCTGGTCAGGGCACGTGTCCAGGTTGTGAGCTTGATCCCCAGTGGGGGGCATGCAGGAGGCGGCCAATCAATGTTCTCACCGATGTTTCTATCTCTTTCTCTTCCTTTCCCTCCAAAATGAATAAAGAAAAAGAAAATTATTTAAAAATAATAAAAATAACCATTTGAAATATAACCATTGAAAAATGGAAAAATTATTCTTAGCTCACAGGCCATATAAAAATAAATCGTGGGCCAGATTGGCCCATGGGCCCTAGTTGTCAACCCCTCATTGGGAAGAAGCTGGAAAGAAACTCATACCAGGGAATATTTGCTGAGTATTTACTGTGTGCTATTTACAGTGCTTCAACATTTTACCGTCCCTGTCACATCCTGTGAGCTGGGCTTGGTTCATTAGCCACCCTTCCAGATGAGAAGACTGAGTTCCAAGACAGTTCTGTAACTTTTTTTTCTTTTTAAGTTCTGTAACTTTTCCCAAGATAGTGAATGGCAGAGGTGGGGCGCAAACTCAGATTCTGAAAGTTGAATCATGACTGCGCAAGTTTCTAGCTGGAGAAGAGAGGATTAGAAAGAGATAAGAGGCATCGAGCAGGAGTGACTGGAGAGGGATGCTGTGGCAGGAGGATAAAGGGATCAGTGAGAAGAGGAACGAGCAATGAAAAGAGAGGACAAGGGATTCGTGCTCAGATGGTACCAGTGAAGACCGAGCATATTGCTGCTGGCCGCCTTTAAAGGGGCGGGGGGGGGGGGGGGGGGGGGGGGCAGGACAAAAACAAGGCCCCTGAACTCATTCTTTTTTGGGTGCTGCCACTTGTTTTCCTTGGAAATACATGGATTTTTCTGAGTCCTGCCAAGACCACACAGGGCCACCTTATATCCCATCATCTCCTTCAGGGTTTTCAGATCACAGAGAATGCTCAGAATCAAACCGCAAACACAGGGTAAGCCAGGCAAAGTCTTAAGGGCTATATTTCCCTCTAGTCAGTGTGCCAAAATCAGAACAGCGACATCTTCTTTCTGTGCCTTGTGCAAGCCTTGTGTCCTTTTTGTTCAGTCTTAAACAGGGTACAGCCCTAGGGGGCCCGGTCTTTATGTAAGAGTTTCCTCTGAAACCCCACACTGAGCAGACCCTGTTCTCGAACTCCTCTGCCCTGCACCCTGTGCAGCCATCAAGGTGGGAGCTCAAGGGTTCATTGGACTTGTTGCAGCTGCAATGTCCCCATATAGAACGTATTCTTGGTTTCATAGAGATGTCATGAGATTTCACCAGATTTGGAGGTCTGGTTTGGTGCATGGCACACAATGGGCATTCAATAAGCAATGACTGTTGTTAGTTATGTTGTTAAACCTAGGGGAAAAATAGGCTGTTATGGGCAAAAGATGGTCCCCAAGAAAATGTACACCTTCCCCAATGGCTTGCATCACATAGCCTGGCAGAGGCAGCAAGTTGACATCAAGGCTCTGGTCTAGATAGAGCCAGGTGCCAGGAGGTCTTGGGAAGCAGCAGAAAGTCCTCACACATGGGTCAGAGTGCACTAGCTGGACAGGAGATGGTAGCCAGAGTCACAGTAAACCAAACAGATGCAGACACCATGTAAGCCCAGGGGTCGGGTCTCCTAGGAGGGCTTGCCCAGGTGGGGAGGCTGGAGAATGACTGTGCCCTTGCTTGATACAAGATGGGTCATGGGAACAGCTTGCATGCACCTTCAGGTGACAGTGGTCAGGGTACACAGAAGCCCTCTTGAAGAGTCCTGGCACTCCAGCAAAACCATTCATTTCCCAAGACAGAGAAGGTGCAGGGAAGCTGTCTCCGGTCACTTCCACTGAGTGATCCCTAAGAGACCACCAGTCAATCCCCTGGCTTACTCTGGACGCTTTCCCAGGCAGTCTTGACATTGTGGGAAGCACCACCTTCTGAGCCAGGTGCACTGCGATAGGGTCGGGCTCTGCCCTTTTCTCAAGCTCAGGAAGAAGAGATGCTGGAGACTGGGAATTTCTTCATTACTTCTGTTTAAATCTTTGACAAAGCTATTTACGCAAATCAAGCAGCACTTGGAGTGGCATTTCAGCCTGTAACATATTTAATTTTGAGACTTTCATTGTTACGAGGAGCTCAATAGTGATTTTTCAATTAAGCTTAAAGGTTTAACACAATAGAAGAATTCTTGTTTTCCCTTCCATCTAGCAAATGCCAAGTAAGTAGTATTTCAAAGAAAAATAAAAAAGCAATCTACCACATGACTCACGTACTCAGGTCCATTCATTGGCCCCTTACTGCGAAAAAGGCTTCTGCTGTCTACCTTTGAATGTGTCGAGTGAAGAATAAGTGATTTGGTCGGTGGTTGTTTACGTAAATGCACGAACAAAGGTAAGCAGAATGGATGTAGATCTGATACTGTACACTCGGATCTGCAGGCATTCTTGCAGAAAATGGCAGGTAGTATAGAAAGAGCTTTTGAAAAGGAATTTGTGTAAATTCAGCATGCTAATATCAGTGACAGAAAATGGAATTCTTTTTTTTTTTTTTTTTGATTCAGAGTTGTTTTTCTCCTTTATTGTTGCCACAGATGTAGCAGGGAGAAAAAGGCAGACCAGGTTACATATTAAGTGCCTTTGAAAAATTAGCTTTTTGCTTTAATATGTCTGTCTTTGTTGTCTGTCTGGCACACCCTTATGTTATAGAGATTAGGGCTTTTCAGTGTTATCAGAAAAGGCTAAGTATATTAAAAACAAAAACAAAGTTCAGAAGGTAAGCAAAGTTAGTCCTGAGAATAGCTTTCATCAAAACTGAGGTTTTCCTTGGAATTGAGTTTTATAGTTGAGTGTAGCTCAGCCTTGTTGGACATTATTGGGAATTACCAATACTACCCTTAGGCAAACTCCTGGATTTTCTGGAAACTGGGACAAACGCAGAATTGCCTTTGTGTCATTTTAGTCTTTAAGAGGTTTCCTTCTTGGGGTGATACAGATGCTAGAGTTGTCCCAGATTTTCCCAGTGAGACAGCACATGCCTGCTCTCGGGTGCCCCTTCAGAGCCCATTTTAGGAGTTGCAGATCTAGTCCAACTCTTTCTTGTCCGATCCCAGGTCACATCAACCATTAGCTGTTGTAGGAACCGCTGGGGCTGTAGAACGAAGTCAAGATTCTGTGTGATGCTGTCGCTTACCTTTCATTGTCTCTGCCTATACATGGTTTTGGTTACCTGACCTCGCCAAAGTCTTGGAAGTGTATTTTCCCATTGTTTCCTAGAGAATTCCCAAAGAATGTAATTATCATAAATTCCAGAAACTCTATGATTAGGCTGGAGGTTCAAATGTACCCTGGATTTTTGGAACGTAACCTGCATGTCAGAAGAGTCCTAGGAAAGACGACCTTTCAGGCACAGTCAACTCTCAGTTTCTTCAGGGCTGATTATGGTGCAGGTGGTTTGTCTGGGATCTTGTTTGTCCCTTCCCCTGCCTATTGGCACCACCCACAAAAGGCAGACCAGAAACAAGTTTTCTTGAGAAATTCCAAAAGCTTGGAGGAAGAAGATGACACAGGTGATAAAAACCGAGGTTGGACTTGCACGTGGATTCCGTTTCTGGAGAGTGCCGCTGCTGTGAGTCACTGAGAGGAGCATGTATGGAATGGAACTATCGTTGATGCAGAAAGAAGGTGGGCGTCATCATGACCCAGGACCAACCATTATATCTGAATTTTGGCTTGAAATAGTCTTAGAGGGATCAAAGATTGATTTAGTCCCCTGTTTGGGGAAGATACTCAAGACACGGAGGTATACGTGTGATTGAGAAGGGGAAGAAAGCCTGTTTGATGACTTTTTAGGAAGTTACATTTGTTTTCAATCAAGGCAGTCTGTGTAAGGAAAGGGGGAGAAAGGAGATACTGGGATAGGATTGAGTTACTCTGTAGTATGGATGTGGCAATAGAGACATCATACCAAAGTTCAGTTTTTTAGCGCCATATTTTTGAAGGCAAACTGGAGTAGGCTGCATGGAAGGTGATCAGGAGAGAGGATTGGAGCTGTATCCCAAGAACCTATGTAGGGAACCTGGAGGGCTGACTGTGGTCAGGAGCAGACATGCGGACAGGATAACCTCAGGTGTTTGAAGAGAGGTCGACTTGCTCAGGATGACTACAAGGCAAAACTGGATGTAATAGGAAAAAAGGAGAGATTTCAGGGCTCCAGCCAAGAGAGAGGTTTAAGACATCCAGAACTAACTAAAACAAATAAACAAAGTCTTCCCTTGGAAGATAGTAAGTGTCCCACCACTGTCCATGTGCAAACAAGGCCTGGATCATGACGATAGGGTTACTTGTGAGGACATTCAAGTGTCAAACCCCTTTCAAAGAAGAGATTCTAAGATTCTGTGGTTAATGGCAACAGTTGGGTGACTTAGAACAATGAAAAAGGTTCTTTCACCAAATCTTGATTTTACCCTGGGGGTTTTGGGTTGCTTCTTCTGACTTTCATCTGATCACCAAAGTGGATTCTTCTTGGGGCATTCTCTGTGGGGGATTGTGAGCTGGAGAGAAAATACATCCTTCTGTGCCTTTCCCTTTGTCTGGCTCTAGCTCCCCAGATTTTTTCCTAGGAGAGGAAGCAATGACTTCCCAGCTTGTAAACTGTGACACTCTGGTTATTATGTGAAGAACATGGAGAGGATGGTGGGAGATAAATGCAAGTGCGTTGGAGTTCCTCATTAGATCTCCTGTAAACATTGTAATGAGTCCTTGAGAACACATTCATTACAGAGCTTCTGTGTGGGCTTTGAACACCCAAGAGGTCCCTGTGATACAGTTTCATGTCTCATTTGGTGCTCATTAGACCATGGGAGCCAATATGTCTTTAATTTAGAATGATTCCACCTCATGTAAAAGAAAAAAAAAAATTCAAAACTCAAAACAGACCCAAGAACCAGTGAGCTGCTCTGAGCAATTTTCCCCCTCCTCCTTGGATTTCTTTTTCTTGTTGCTATTAGCGTTGTTAGGACGATGCAGTTGAATTACAGAAATGACACCTAGTAACTCTTGTTTGCAGCTAAATTATGCAGAGACAAGACTTAGTCAGTTGGAAAACTGTCATTGCGAGAAGACTTGTCAAGTGAGTGGACTGTTGTACAGAGACCAAGACTCCTGGGTGGATGGTGATCACTGCAGGAACTGTACATGCAAGGTAGGATCTGGAGAGAAATGAAGTGAAGACACTTGGACAGGACAGTGTCACTCATTATCGTGTAATCTGGTTCTTCAGTATTTAATAAGTACCTCTAAGAAGCATCCCCTGTTTGCTAAGCCCGTTTAGTCATCTGTGCCCTTACGAAGGGAAACTGGGGAAGTGTCATTTCATATATAAATTCTTGGAAATTAAAATCTATTTTCTCTCGACAGCACAATCTAATGTGATCGGATATTCGTGTAAGAGGCTTACTGTTTAGAGTTTGGAGATTAGAATATCACAGGGAGGAAGAACTCCTTTGATTTTTCAAACAACCTCATGGTTAGCTTCATTCACGACTTTTCTCTGCTAGAATAAATTTTCAAAGGGGGGTTTCATTCGTTTCTGGCTGTTTTTATTGTATTTCACAAGTATCCATCATCTGTTTCAGAGAATGGCAAGGCCCCGCGACATTCAGGGGAGCCATCATTTGTATACACCTTCATCTGTCTCAGAGAATTACGAAAGCCCCCCCACCCCAAATTAATATGTAAACTCTGTCCAGTTGAAATTATTTGATACATATCTGAAGGATGCCATTGTTTGTCTGAGAAAATACAAAACAGATTGCCAGAGCCTAAACAATGATTGACAGGGCCTGCAAAAGGTGTTATTTATGTTCTTGAAAAAAATAGGCTTTTTGTTTTCTGCCTAATCTCCTTAGCCCACATGGGCAGGTGGAATGAAGCCAGTGATGTATATCAGAAAAGTAATTTAGGAGGCACGGGTTCATTCAGGCTGAAGAAAATATTTTATTTGTGGTTCTGGAGCAGACTGGGAATTCCTCACACGGCTTCTGTTTCCCTGATGAGGTTGCTGGGATGAGCTTTTTCCACAGAGGGAACTTTTAACGGGCACTTCTGAGCTTCCTCTCCCTGTCCCTCCTTCTCAGAGTGGTGCTGTGGAATGCCGAAGGATGTCCTGTCCCCCTCTCAACTGCTCCCCGGACTCCCTCCCCGTGCACCTCGCCGGCCAGTGCTGTAAGGTCTGCCGACGTAAGTACTCACAGGGTCAGAGTGGCCCTCTGTGCTTCGAGATGTATTTTTTCCACCTGTATTTTAGGTGCCAACTGATTAACACTGATGGAATGAAACACCAGTAGTTGATGTACTATTAAAGGAATGGTGAGAAGAGCTGCTGTGTTTCAATTACTTGTGATGTGGCAGACACTTTCCATGGGCTATCTCGTTGTTGTTAATCCTCACCCGAGAATATTTTTCCATTGATTTTCTTGATAGAGTGGAAGGAAGGGGGAGAGAGAGAGGGAGAGAAACATCGATGTGAGAGAGACACGTCGATTGGTTGCCTCCTGCACAACCCTGACCAGTGCCAGGGATGAAACCTGCAACCCAGGTACATGCCCTTGACAGGAAATCAAACCTGCGACCCTTGAGTCCGAGGGTTGATGCTCTAACTGCTGAGCCAAACCAGTCAGGGTGGCACATAGGCTATTTTTAAAAAAATTCTCACATCAACCCTAATTACTTTTCTTCTTCCCATTCTATGTAGAAGGAACTGGTGTTCACAGGGATTAAGTCACTTGTACAAGGTCAAACAACTGGTAATGGGTAGAGTCATTCTCTAAAGTCATTAGAAGCTCCAAGCGTTAGGTTCCCTTCACCCTGAAGGATGAAGTTAAAGGCTTAATTCAGTGTTTTGGCCTTCTGAGTCTTGGCCAGATTTCCTATTATTAACAGGTCTCTGTTAGGAATTTCAGGATGGACTTCAGTGATAATACTAAAACAATTTCCCTCAGAGATGGCCTGTCCAAGTTATAGAGTGATTTAAGAATCCTTTTCCCTCTGTATTGCAAAGGGCACTATTTCAAGTGAACTAGTGAAGTGAACATAGGGACACGCAGTGAGTAAAAGCTGTCATGTAGAATGCTTGTTATGTGCCAGTTGCTATGCTAGGTGCCTGAATTCTCTTAGCTTATTGAGTCCTCACCTCATTTGTGTGTGTGTGTGTGTGTGTGTGTGTGTGTGTGTGCGCGCGCACGCGCGTGTGTGTAGATCATTATAATCCCTGTTTTGTAGGAATCTTAGACTGAGGGAAGTTAACTTATCAAGGTCGCAAGACCAGTGATGGCAAAGGTGAGATTTAAAACTAGTTCTGTCTGACTACAAAGCCCATAGCCTCCCATCAAACCATATGGTCTCCTGTAGAAAAGGAGAGTGTAGGCTAGAAATGTGGCATCCCATAGCATACCACCTAATGACCGGGGGAGTGGGGAGAGGTGGTCTGGTCCACCTGCCCAAATCTCTGTTGAACACTTTCAAAAGGAACTTTTAGATATTCCCTTTTCTCATGGCTGGCACAGCACACCTATTACTCAGGAGAGTGTACTTGGAGTTTTCTAAAAAAAGAAACTTTCTTGTTTCTGTTCCAGGAGCTTTGGAAGTCACATCTGGCAGTACAGGTAGCTCAAGAGCCCAGATGTTGAGATTCTAGTTTGATGCCGTGATGGAATAGGTGCAGATTTTCCCCGCAGTTTTGATATTTTATATAATAGCCAGCAGAGGAGGAAGTTGAAAAACTATTGGGAATTTATATTTTATAATTATGAGATATTTTAAATCCATTACTTTGAGTTCCTGGGACAGATCGTGAATGCTGTCTCATATAAGTTATTGTTTGGACATGGGGTAGCTGTTTTGTGTTTTAACCTTTTGATTTTCAAAAAGTGGCATTATGGGCGTTTTTTATTTTTTTAACCACCCATAATACTACTACTTAGAAATAGTCTTGAGATTTTACTGGATTTAATTTTTTTCAAATTTTACTTTATGTACAGTTGAGATCTTTTTTTTTTTTTAATACTCACCTGAGGATATTTTTCCACTTTATCTTCAGATAAAGTGGGAGGTGGAGGGAGAGAGCGAGGGAGAGAGGGAGAGAGAAACATCAGTGTGAGAGAGACACATCGACTCGTTGCCTCCCACATGACCCTGACCAGGGCAGGGGTCGAACCAAAGACGTACATGCCCTTGGCCGGAATTGAACCCACGACTCTTTCGTCCACAGGCCGACGCTCTAACCACTGAGCCAAACCAGCTAGGGCAGTTGAGATCTTGTTGTGCAGATATTTTTATTCTAGTTTGTGGACTTACCATTGTCACTCAAGTGTATGCCTGTGCTTTAAAAAAACCGTGTAAGCCTCATTTCAACGAGCTTCATTATTGGCACTGCCTGACTTAGTCATTCCCCAGGTGTTGGGTATCTCAGTTGTTTCCTACTTTCCACTCCGATAAATTACTCTTTAACAACGTGTTCTGTATAGAAAGTACATTTTTGTATTTTATATATTTTCTTAAGGTAGAATTCTCTAGAGCAGAATTACTGAGCCAAAGTCTCCCATTTCCAAATGATACATGTCATTGAACTGTTCTGTCATTGGAAGTGTATGGGGTAGTCATTTTTATTCTAATTTATTGGAGAGTTTTAAGTTAAAAACACACACACACATTTGGTAACTTACTCAGTTTCACCAAGATGCCAGCACACAGGCTGACTGCATGTGTTTGCCTTTGGACTTCGCAGCGTTTTATCTGGGTAGCGCTCACTTTCTCAGCAGCTCCGATGGGTAGTTTGACATGTTTATAGTTTAATCAAATGGTGACACAAATAATTTATTAAGACCACCACTTAAAATAATTAAAAAGAGCCCTGGCTGGTTTAGCTCAGTGGTTAGAGCGTGGGACTGTGGACCAATGAGTTGGGGGTTCGATTCCAGTCAAGGGCACGTACCTGAGTTGCAGTTTGGTTCTGGTGTCGGGGTCGTGTGGGAGGCAGCCAGTCAATGTGTCTCTCTCATGTCGACGTTTGTCTCTCTCTCCTTTTCTTCTTCCCTTCCACTCTATCTGAATATAAATGTAAAAATATCCTTGGGTGAGGATTTAGAAAAAAAAAAATTAAAAAGAAGTGATACAAGGCACCTCTGGTAATTGAAAGGTTGAGGACCTTTGGCCTGGAGACTTTCATTTCTCCTGTGTCTAATAGAAATGTGCACTGGGGTAGCGGTGGGCCAGCCTCTGCTTCAGGGGCTCACCTCCAAGTTCCAGTCATGATGGGTGGTGTCCAGAGCTGTAAGTGCGACCCTGGAGGCCTGTGGATGGGGCACTGTTCGCGTAGACCCACAGCTTGGAGGACCTGGGTGGTAGGCCTGGTGTGCTTCCCAGAGGAAGTGGAGCTAAGCTAGCTGTTTCTAACCTAGAAGGTGACTATGGCAGGTTGATCAGCAGGGTGGAGGACAGGGGAGTGAGGGTTGATAGAGTTCTAACACTAGTCTGGAGAATTTCCGTAAGTTTTCAAATACCTTCGCATCAGAGACAGGTTGGAGCCCATTTATGTTTGTGGTCCCTTTCAGATCAAATGTCCTAAGCCGCTCTCTGGGTTTGGGTGGGGGCGGTATTCTGAGGACTCTGCGAAGAGGTATTGATCTGGCTCAGGCAATAGGAGCCGTATGCAAAAGCACATTGTCTGCTGACTCACTAAGTGTTCATGTCCTTGCCGTGGCCCCTGGAGCTGCAGCACTTACCAGAGGTGGCGTCTGCTTGGATGCAGGAGAGGACTTCGTCTCCGTTCATTGCCTGAAAATCCGCTTTGTCCTATTCTGAACAAAAGCCCCTCCTCAAGAACAAGGAGATCGTGATAGTGGAGGTATCAGGTCCTGACACTGCAATGTCCCTCTCTCTGTTTGGGAGGCATCAGGGAAACGTGAGAGCCTTCCAGATTCCTTAGCTGTGGGCACACAGTCCAGGAAGCGGGTGGGAGTTTCACTCCTCACACCTCTATTGGGGGACATACCTGGCGGCACTGAGTCACCCGGTGCACTCCTGCAGATGCAGATTCCCAGGGCCCCGCTTCGGCCTAGGAAAGCAGAATCTCCAGGCAGTGGTGTCCTGGTGTCGGTATTTTTGGGTAGGCAGATTGGAGAACTGTCAGAGACTTGAGGAAGACAGAGAGAGAATCTTCAACTATGCAAAAGAGCAAAGGAATAGAGGTGGCAGAGGGAGGGGAGCTGGTCTGTCTGGTCACAGGGGTTCTTATGGGTCAGTAGGAACGAAGCGGCGGAGGTGGCTGGGCATGGGTGGGGATGGCATCCATTCGGTTTGCTTGGCCGTCCTTACTGCAGCTGTGTCCCGTCACGTCCTCACCTCCGGGTGGAAGGGCACCCGCTTTTGTTTTGTCCGGCACTGTTCAGCCTGTTTTCGTTTGTTTGTTTTTGTTAATCCTCACCTGAGGATATTTTTCCTTTGATTTTTTTCCATAGAAAAAAGGGAGAGAGAGAAAGAGAAACACTGATGTGAGAGAGACACATGGATTGGTTGCTGCCCGCAAACCCCAGCCAGGGCCAGACCTGGAAGCTGCAACCCAGGTATGTGCCCTTGACCAGGAATCAAACCGTGACCCTTGGGTCTGTGGGCCGAGGCTCTACCTGCTGAGCCAAAGTGGCCAGGACTGTCTTAAGCCTTTTTATGTGTTTAATTCATTTAATTTTTCAACACCGTGAAGTTATAGGCCCCGCTATTCCCCTATTTTCCAGAAGAGGAGTGAAGCACAGAGAGAAGTAACTTGTCCAAGGTCTCTCAGTCTTGTGGGAGCCAAAATAAAACCCAGGTAGTCTGGCTCCAGATCTGATGTTCTTAACCTGTCTCCTCTCCCCGCTGCTGTCCTGGGGGATGCACGCACCCCCTCGTTACAGCAGAGTTCTGTGTAACGTGCACAGGGAAGGGAGAGGGTAACTCCATCAGAAACTTGTGCTTGTGCAAGTGTGCATGTGTACATGTGTGTTAGGAAGACTTCACAGGGGCAGTAAAAGCTGAGGGTGTTGACAAATGCATAGGAGTTTGCTATGTGGACAAGGCGGAAAAGAACACACCTGCCACAGGGAATCGCGCATGCAAAACCATGGAGGTCAACACAGCATTGCTTTTGGTACTTAAAAGCAAGATTTTAAAGCAGGGGTGTGGCATAATCAAAGAAGTGCTTTTACAAAGGCTGCTGCATCGGGAGAGCTGGAGGGCGCTGGATGTAGGATTCAGGCGAATTCAGTGGAGCTGGTGAGGCTGGCAGGTAGGTGCTGCCTGGGGAGAAGAGAAGATGGGCATGGATGTGAGTGGTAGCTAAAAGGCTGGAGCACAGTAGGTACTCCATAAGCATTTCTGCATGAGACAAATGAATCAAGGACAGACGGTCTGTAGGGGACACGTCAGATTTTGGACAGGAGCTGGTGGGGGACTCGTAGTGTGATTAAAAGAAGTAAGGCAGGTGGAAGAAGTAATTCAAGGAGCACTACATTCTGTTTGGTGTGTCTGACTAGAGATGCCCGAGGAGCAAGCAGTTTGATGTGGGCGTCTTGCGCAGAGGGTTCTCGGTAGTTTCCCCATAAACGTCTTGGCTGCAAGTATGTTTGCTGCAAGCATTTTTGCTGTGTAATTGCTGAAAGGCAATTTTGCTATGAAAGATAAAAGGATGAAAAATAAGGGACATTACAGAGGACATAATGCAACATGGAAAATTAGTAACAAAATTAAAAAAGCTTCATTGCAAAAAATGAACATGCATAGTCTTGGAAGTCTTTCGTTCACACTATTACATTTCAGGTTTTGTTTTGTTTGTTGATTTGTTTCCACTTTCAGCATTGCGGTTTTTTTTCCCATTGAAATTTCTTCTTTTATTACGAGAGGTATCATTTTCCAACTAAAGAATCGATGATTAACACTCTCCAAGACTGTTGCAAATTAGTAACTGCCTTTTTTCTACTTGCTGTAGCTTGGTAAACTTTTGGTTTTGATGGGTGGCAGGGGATGACTGTGGTCACCAAAGGATCTGCAAAAACTGATATTTTGTCATTTTCTAGCATAGGATGTATTCTGGCTAAGATTTATATGATATAAAAATGGGAGAACTGTGAGAACTTTGTCAATGGAGAAATGAAATGAAATGGACGACCAGCTTAAATACATTAGGTCAGCAGAAGGTGGTTGATTTGTCAATGCAGAAATGAAATCTAACTATCATAAAGTTATTTTGTCTTTTATGGCAAAATCGCCACTGGCCAGTTAGGTGGTGAAAACGTGTGTGGTGAAAATGCTTGCCGTACAGGTGTCAACAGCGAAACCACTGGGTGTGGCTGGTAGACACGGTCCCTGAAGCCAGCTTTGTGACTGAGCTCAGAGGGAGGAAGGATCCGGGGGTGTTCCGCCGTTTTGATCCGCCACTCTCCTTTAAACTGGAACACCGAGTGCTGATTTTGATATTCTAAGCTGCTGAGTGCCACGGGATGGCTGGAGTAGGTGCAGGGTACAAAGACCTAGATAAAGACAGAGTAACCCCATGTCCACATCTGACGGGGCTGCTCAGCTGTACCTGTCAATCATTACTCAACATGCACCCAAATGCAGAGCTGTCCAACCATTGCACCAGAGAAGCCAGGTCCTCATTGGAAGGGCCAGATGTCTGTGGGTGCAGAAAGATACAACGGTGTACCTATTTCCGAACTCTCAGTGTGTTTGTTTCTGAGCATCATGGAGAAGTGTGTGCTGGTGCCGAGTTCCCATTTCGTGGTCGGACACTGTGAAATACCCTCGTTTGCATGTCCCCAGTGTGACCTGAAGGGCTGCAGGTAGGCATTTACATTTCGACTCATGCTGAGCGCTGTGGAGAGGAGTCCCAAATGCCCCAGACAAAGGCACTGGAGCCTGACTCACCTTATGCTTGAATTTCCTCCGATCAGAGATCAGCCTTTTGGCTGCAGATCAGACGGTTGGATAATGAGGCCCGATGATAGGCACACGGAGGGCAGTGGCGGGGAAGGAGGGGCACAGTCAGAGAAGCGGGGTAAGTGAAAAGTAGGCGACAGTCTTGGGACCTCCAGTGGTGATCCCAAAAGCTGCCCTTAGGTAATGGCATCGATACCTGACATCGTAACCGTGGACACAGCCTGCACCAGTGCCAAAGCTGCCCGTGGCCCAGGACGCAGCGTCATGTTTCATTCTCGGCCCCCAAAGCTCGCTGCCACAGGAGGACGTAAAGTTCAGCGGACATTTCATTTTCATACCAGACTGGTGGACTTGAGAGCTGGATGAGTCCCCCGGTACACTGTGAATGTAAACCATAAGACAGTCTCATCTCCAGATAGTTCGGGACGAGTCTGTCAGAGGGAGACAGGAATCGGGCATGTGTCTTAAGACAGGGGAGCAAGGCTGCTCGTACCGTTGTGGGGTGGCAAGGGGCCAAGGAGGGAGAAAAGTCTATTTCTTTGCTTCAGCCCGGGCCAAGAAGCAGATGGCAGGTTTGACAGCAGGGCGTTTAGCAGAACTGTCACTCTGGAGCAAGCCATCTTGCTACGCTGGTGGCAGCTGTGCTGGGGAGTGTGGGAGCTCATTAGACAGGATTCCAGGCTTCGGGAGGTGTGGTTCCTCATGCAGGTAAATTGGGGAATCCACATCATCATTAGGACCGGTGAGCCATGATTTGTCTAGAAAACTGAGGCATAAAAGATGATCACGGCTATATTTATATTTATATTTATATTTATATTTATATTTATATTTATATTTATATTTATATTTATATTTATATTTATATTTATATTTATATTTATATTTATACATATATATTTAGACAGATATCTGTCTATCTATCTATCCATCTATCTATAATGAGGGGAGTAAGGGGCCTATCTAGAAAATGATATTGACTCTCTACTTTTCTATTGCCATCGTTGCTGTTTTTGTTCCGAAACCCTTGGTGACTGGTTTAAGTGGTTCAGAGATGTGGATTGCAGCCTAGGGAATACAGTCAATGATACCGGGATGGGGATGTGTGCGGCCGGTGGGTACTTAAAGCAGCGGGGAGACCACTTGGCTGTACATCTGAAGCTCATAAAGAAGAATATTGAATGTAAACTGTAATTGAAAAATAAAAATAAATTTTAAAAATTGCCTTGAATAACAGGAAGAACTCTTATCTGGGAATCAGGAAATTTGACTGGCTTCTACTACCAACTAGAGGCTCATTAATTCTAACATTATTTATTGTTACTAACAATAAGCCCAAGGAGGCCCTGAGCTCGGGGCTGGAGATACAATTATGAATAGACACAGCCTCTACCTTCACGACGATTCCAGTTAGCAGGGGAAATGCATAATTCACTGGGCCACTGAAGTCAAATGTGATCTGTGCTGTGTTTGGGGTGGACCCAGGGAACCACAGAAGCACACAGTGAGAGCATTGCACCAGTGTTAAAAGTCAAGAACAGCTTCTTGGGGGCAGTCAGACCTAAGTCGAAACTGATGGGTGCATAGGAGGGGTGGTTGCCAGTGAAGGTGCCTGAGGCTATCTTCCTGGAGGACAGAACAGTGTGTGCAAATCCCAGGAGCGAGAGAGAAGGCTGGGCTAGAGCACATGTGGACGTGTGGGTGTGTGGGAGGGTGAGCGGATGCATAGGAGCTGGTGAGCTATGAAGCTGGAGAGATGAAGCGGAGGCACACGGATGGCCTTCAGTGCTGAATTAAGGAATTCAGACTATGTTGAGGGCATTCGTGATCCATAATGATTTTTAAAGCGGGCTCTCATCTTTGCACTGAAAAAAAAAGTCTGACTTTTGTATGGGGAAGGACTGGATAAAGTTCCGGTGCGTTAAACTGGAGGGATAATGATGACCTCAACGAAGTCTGTGGGCAGGTGGTGGGGAGGGGAGGGGAGGAAAGTAGGCTGGCGGGAGAAACTTGAGGGAGCCTTGCTAGGATGTGGGTACTGCTCCATCCGACAGGGAGTTGAGTGAAAGGGAAGTTAGAAGGACCCCAGGCGGTGGGTGTGGTGCTGGGGTGGATACAGGGACCACTCCGTGAGAGTGGACACTAGAGTGGGACAGATTTGAGTGAGCCGTGGTTTGCAGCAGGTCAGATTCTGAGGGGAAACTCTGCAATGGAGATTTGTACCTTATTAGGGAGTTTTGTCCGGATCTTCTGGAGTGGGGGTGGGAGAGAGGAGGAAGCAGGACCGAGCAGGGGGAGAGGCTGAGCGGCAGGGCAGTGATGACAGGTATCTCAGTCATTCCTACAGGGATTTCTGGAGCTGGAAAGACCTTTCAGAGCTATCACAAGCTGGGGCCAGGGGCCAGGGCTGGCCTTGGTACTACCTTCATCAACCACTCACTGGCTGAAGGGAACTTGACTCTGGGCAGGTGGCTCCCTTCAGCCAAGGGCAAGTCCTCGGTCAGTGTTTAGCTGAGAGCTGCTGGTTGTCCACTGTCCCTGCAGCTGCAGGAGTGTGTTGTTTGGCCATGGAGGGGGGTCTGGGTAGCACACCACAGTGCCTGCTGTGGGATCTTGGTGTTAAGTGAACCAGCGCCTCTGGGCTTTCCTCTTTCTGCGCTAATGACAGGGAGTTGGGCAAGTTGATCGCTAAGGTCCCTACATACGTGAATATGCCATGAGGTTCATAACATTGTAGAACGAGGGAACTGTCACATTCGATCAACTTGTTTTGAACAGATATGGAAATGGAGGCTCTGAGAGGTGAGGTGATTTTTATAACGCAGACAGTGATTTGTGGAGGGATCTCTTAGAGTGTCTTCACGTCCGCTTCTCCCAAGGACGAGGGCTGGAGAGCTCCTCACCTGGGCGGGTGAGGGAGCGAGCAGGCCTTTGCTTCCCTGTGCCTGTTGATGTGGCTGGAGAATTGGGTGGAGACGCATGGCATGAGGGGCACAGCAAATTAACATATTCTGCACTTGCTTAAAAGTGGGTCAGCAGGTTGAGACGAGGACTGAGTCCTGGTGGAATCTGAATTTTCTGCAAGGCTTGTCTACTTGCTCCGTGTCCCTGTTAGCCTGCTAAGCCCACCTTTCCAAAGGCAGTCTCTCCAGTGCATTGATAAAACACTTGACTGGCTTGGCCTATATTTCTCAGTTGTCTCTGAGCTTCTCGGAAACAGGTCGGCTAAGGACATGCACTTTTCATGATCACAAGAGAAAAATGGCATCTTTCTGCCTTGTGGCTGAGGTTCTGAGGAATGCAATGCATGTGAGTTCCCTTTCGCCTAGTCATTTGTCTTAGAGCTGGAGTGTCTGAATGAAAACTCCTGCTATTGTGCTCCCTGGAGACAACAACCATGTCTTTGTTTTAATGTCTAACCACATCAGCTCACTCTCTAGCTCCTCTGCAACCATAGCATTGAAATCGTCGTATATCCTTGGTGTGAAGGACTCATGACAAACATAATTATGATGATGGTCTGACGGGGGGATTCAACCGTTATCCCCACACTATTCCCATGTCTTACTCTAGACAAAAAGATTTGTATGGCTTAGAATCAGAGAATCTATGTTCTGTGGAATCTATTGGAGTTTGATGGCACCTCTGAGGTTATTTTGTTGCATAGCATGACGGTCTGACCTATTTTTCTGTTTTATTACAGCAAAATGTATCTATGGAGGAAAAGTGCTTGCAGAAGGCCAGCGGATTTTAACCAAGAGCTGTCGGGAATGCCGAGTAAGTTTCAATCTTAGGATCTCTGTCACCCGTGGAGAATTTCAGGTAGACTTGTGGGCGTGAGATAGGGTTCCGGGATGGAGCATGTTGGGCTGAGTGGGTCCCTGAGGAGAAGGACTCTCTGTGTGCACTGGAGTCCAGCCTGGGGAGGTCCCAGCCACTGTCATCGTGTGGTTAGCTTGTGGTCTGCTGTGGGTCCGGTAGCCTTGGGAAAAGCTACTAAGGGAAGGATGTGAGAAGGGGAAGGGAGATAACAGCTGCTATGAGTCAGGCAGGTTGGCAGGTGGCCCTGGGGGAGGGTTTGAGTTGTGTTGGAATCAGTATGTAATGGCAGCTGTGGACAATGTCACTTCTCTACTCCTAAGTGTCTGATACAACATTAGAAAATGTCTCTGTCTCCTGTCTGCCTCCTCGCATGTATTTCTTGAATGTAGAACCATAGATCTCATCCAATAATCATTCAGCATACATGCATTGAGCCACTGATACATACCAGGATTGTACAACAGTGAACAAAACAAAGTCCTGTCTTTATAGCACCGGCAGTCTAGTGGAAGAGACAGGCAGTAAGGAAATAAATATACGGTATGATGCCAAATTCTGGAAACTATGTAAACCAGGCTGAAGGGATAGAGAGCCTTGGGGTGGGGCTGGAGGGTCTGGGAGGGCCTCTCTGGGGAAGTAGTGTTTGAACCAGGTGCTGGATAAAGTGTGGGAGCTGGCCCTGCAGTTACTTGGTGAGGTGTGGTCCCAGGGATGCCAGCATGAGAGACGGGGGGAGGAAGGAAAGGGGAGAGCCAGCACGGGGCGGTGCACTAGGACAGCCACAGGCCCACAATGACGCTCGGCTGCCTTTGTGGGGCATCCACAGAGGCGCTGACCAGAGCCACTGCGTCTCAGAACAGGCCATCTTTGCTCGTGTTTGTACCTGCTTTATTTCATGTGCTGGGAAAAAGAAAGGACGGGAGAATGAGGCATTAGAGACCCGCAGAACCTCTCAGGAAGCTTGAATCCAGTTCTTTTTGAGGGACTTGGATGGAGGGAAGGCTCTTTCCAGTTTCCTGTCTCTCATTGCTCGGAACCTACCCCAGGGGTTAATTCCTGTGAACGTCCCTGTGTTAGTTCCCATTCACTCCTTCTCAGCGGCCCCTGGGAATGCCAGAGAGTCCACGGGTCCAGACCGTCTGGTGGGAATGCAGGTGTGGTGGTCTCTGGGTCAGGGGGTGCCGTGTGCAGGGGCTCCTGAGGCTGTGGCACAATAGGGATGGTGTGACAGCAGGGTCCTATGATCTGTCCATCAACAAGCCAAGCCACTGGGCCTGGGATGGGGGAGCTGGTGGGTGGTCTGCGATCTGGGGCTGGCACATTACCACATAGGGATGCTGGGCAGATTCAATGCGATGAAGCATGTGAAGAGCTTGGCAGAGTGCTTGGCCCAAAGTAAGTCCTCAATGAATGTGAGCTGTTCTTACAATTTCACATGATCATACACGTCCCTTCTGACTGTAAGACACATGTCATGTTCTCTGTAAATTGTTTCACTTCTAGGGGAGGGGAAATGACTTGGATTCTAAAACCCCTACTTTTTCTTCTACTTCTGGGAAAGCTGGGATGACTAAAGGCAATTTTGCCCACTCTGCTGATGACCCCAGTGTCTGCCATGTATCTGTCGCTTGCAGCTGGCGACCCCTTTTGCTTTTTGAGCAGAAGCAGTGAGGTGACAGTTATGACTTGATCTCTGTTATCATCAGAGAGGATCAGGGCAGACACCCTTTGAGACATCTAGAAGATACTGGCATGGATTTAAAGGCCAGAGTGTTGGATTGGCACTTACCAGCGTTATTGGCACGTTGTCGGTGCCCTACGTGCTTTGGGTCATCTTTTACCGTTTTTGTCTTTTGTTACATTTTTACAAGTTAGAAAGAAGTTGGGGCAGATAGGTTATTCTCTTTGTACGTGTGTGTGTGTGTGTGTGTGTGTGTGTGTGTGAATAATTTCATTCTCTTTTAAAAGTCGTTAATTTCTTCATTTATTGTTTTTCTATAGTTACTTACTAAATATTTAGTTTGTGTATAAAGAGAAGGGTCATTGACAACAATATTTAACATTTCTTGATGACTTAGCATTTTCTAGACACTAAAACATTTTAAACATGTTACCTCATCTAAACATCTTAACACTATGAAGTAGGTCCTATTTTGTCCCATTTTACAGATGAGGAAACTGAGGCACAGCAGATCCGTCACAGAGTGAGCAAGTGAACTGACTGGGATCTGAACCTGTGTCATTTGGCTTTCAGCCTCTCCACTGCCACTCCTCATAGTGTTAGACGTATGTGGAAATAATTCTCATTTCTGAATTTTAGAAGAGTAAGTTCAGAAGGATTGAATGATCACTTTTTAATCCATCGAAGTTCAGACTGGTCAGGCGGTGGCTCACTGATTGCCTTGATAAAGGGTAGCATTTATTAAAGGCCGTAGAAGAGCCTTGGGACACATTTGATAGATGTCAGCAGGGAGAGAGGGTGATGGGTATAGGATCAGAGGGCCTCGGGTCTTTCCTTGGCAGCCAGTCTCAAGATTGAAGCCCTAACGCCCCGTGGCACCCGTTGTATGTAATGAATTAACTTCTCTCCTAGGCATTCAAAATGGTACTACACTGGTACTGTCCTTAGGAGAATTGAGCAAATAATTACTCAGATAATTTTCTGTGTTCTGAGATTCAAATGCGTATCCCCAGTTGATAAAAGGCTGCCTGGAGATCCATCCATTTCCATTTTCCTGGGATCGTTTGAAAGCTTCAGCAACACCAGTGAAATAAAAAACAAGCTCTTGTTTCAAATACTTTCACCAAGTTTCCCCAGAAGTTAATATATTATTTTTTAAAAATCAAGATGAATAATATCGCCTCGCTGTCTTGCTCAATTTTGTCCAGTTATTGACGCCCTGCAATATTTCTTTCGGCCAGCAACACAGTTTTTTAAACTTAAAGATGTGAATTTTATATGTTATTAGAACTTCAAGTAGAAGCACAGTGATTAGTAGCTTAAAAAGTATTTATATTTGACCAATGACATGGAGATGGTCACTCTGAATGAGAGAGACGGAGGAATTCTATTTCCCCCCCGATGCAGAGCTCCAGGGGTCATAAAATAACATACCGCAATCAGGAGGATTAAAAAATGTTAATCATTAGATACATCTTACTGGAGATAGTTTTGAAAATAAAGTTAAAAAAGGTTTGTGCCTAATTATGTGGGTGGCCTAGTTGGGTTTGGTAGCACTTAGATAACTGTGATCACAGTTCACATTATTTTCAAATTCATGCAAAGGGGTTTGTCTCTATTTAAACATTTGGGATGATCTTACTCATCAAATATGTTAAAGGTTGATTACAATTGTTGACGGATTTAATCAGCAAAGCAAGCCCTTTTTATTTTAAAAGAACTTTTCCTAGTGATTATTTAAAAAAGGCTTCTCTAGCATTTTTAATATTATTTTTTTCTCTTTACGAAAGCAATTTCACCAGATATGAAATTTGAGATGTAGAGGGAAAAGCATAAGGAAGAAAATAGAAATCACTCCAGAATCTCACTACCTAGAGATAATCTCTGTTAATGGTTTGATTTTTGATAGGAAGAGTGAAATTGATCTGGGCTTAGGTTGGCTTCACCCAGAAGCAGACCCTGAGATTTCAGTACAAGAGATTCATTGCGGTAGCTCCCAGAGAAACCAGAAAGGGTGTAGGGGATGCAGGACAGGGCAGGGTAAGAAACTGAGCAGGTAAAAGGACAGACAGACCCGGATCCCTCCGGGGGTTCTGGAGTGTACATTATACTCCACTATTGTCTCTCCTCCAGGGGAAGAACCTCCATGTCTGTTAGTCACTAGCTTTGGGCCTTGGGAGATGTAGAACTTCTAGGTAACTCTGGCTCTCTGCATGGGCAAAGAGGCTCCAGTGCCCTGGGGCAACCTGTGAGGGTGGCAGGGACAAGCTATGGGCAGCAAAAGCATTCAGAAGCTGGGGGATGAGTGCGCAGAACTGATAAAAGAGGTCCCACAGTGTCTGCTACTCTTATTTATGCAAGGAGGCAGTAAGTAATGAGTAAATATATTAATATTGAAGGGTAGAAATAGAGGCCATAATGGTAAGTAATTAAGCATTGTGTTTTCCTTTGCACTTAGCTTGTGCTCCTAATAGTAAGGCTATTAACTTCCATTGGTTTGTCATCATTGGTTTGATTCCCTGTTGCAGAAAGGAGGGTACCTCTGATAGGCACCCTAGCCTTGAGACTGGTGCTAACTCTTGAGGCTGCGTGCACCGTGCCCTGGATCGAGGCAGAATGGAGCGTAGCTGAAAAGGTGAACAGGGTGAATGGCAGAATCAATTCTCAGATCTCAGGGCCTGTTTTAAGATAGATTCATGAGAAAAGCAAGAGATCTCATTGCCTTTGGACAGATCAAGTATAAAGAACAACGAGGAAGAAAAATAAAAGACACTCCAAGGCATGTTTGAGGTTGAACTGTCTGGGCTGAAAATTATAAGAAAAGCCAGGAAGCCATGGTGCACATTATCCAAATGATGAGTAGTTGGAAATTAAATTTCTATTTGACATTTAAAGTTATGTTTGTGCTCTCATTAAGAATGGATGTGCCTGATGGAATGGGAGTTCCTGCCAAATCAGTGACCTGTGGGGTACTGGGATGATAGAGTCTCAGAGATGGAAAACTCAGTCTCTTCTTCATCCCTCTTGGCTTCCAGCTGCATCCTGTTCTCCCATCTATGTTGAAAATACCTTTTGGTCTTAAATGAGACTCTCTCTCTTGAGCTTACTTCTTGGTTGACTTAAAGATCCTCTTAAGAATGGGAGAGAGTAAAGTAGATGATTGTCCCACCACTATGCTGTACACCTGAAACTAATACAAAATAATATTCAGTGTCAACTGTAATTGAAAAAAAAAATACAATACAAGTGAGAATATGCTATACTTAGAAAAAAACGGAAAAGAAAAACAACGTTTAAAATAAGGGACTCTCAAACCCCTTTTACAATAATTGATGGACTGATTTAAGATTCAGAGCAAAATGTAATACAAATGCTCATAACATCAACTGAGAGGACCTTTGGTGAAGTGAGGTCATAAAGATTCACCTGCTGAATATTTACAATTTTATTGTAAGTGATTTTATTTATATCTAGGGAAAATCTAGTTCTCATCTAAATAACCCTCGTTAGTTGTTTCGTACCCATATACTTGGGCTCCTTTTCTGTTTCTTCTGCTGGAAAAGTCTTTTCTTCCTTCTTCAAGTTCCCATTATTCAAGTTCCCTCAAATGTGGCATCTTCATAATTTCTCTACACCTGGGTAGAATTAATTATTCTCCCATAACACATTATTATACCTTAATTAGAGCACATTTTTTTAAGGATTTACTGTACTGTGTTATGGCTTCTAGATTAAGAGTATATATTGTTTTTCTAATCAAACTATGAGTTCATCAAAGGCAAGGAAGAGTCTTATTTCTCTTTGGGTTCACAGTCTTGTGGTGTGGTGGAGTACTGAAATGGTCTCCTAACGCTCCTGAGAGCTCATTGTACGTTACTCCCCACCTCTGTGTTCAGCGATATCAGGTTGGTAGTTCCAAGTCTGCCATCACTGGGGTATTTGCACCACACGAATCAGCAAACACTGCAAATAAGCCCCCCACCCTACCCAACAGTTGATTGTTACAATTCCCAGCACACCGCCGTTAGTGACCTTCTTCCGTGACATAGACCAGATTCAAAAACTGTTGGTTGAAACTGAGGCTGTTTGGGGATAGGAAGGGGAAGGCGCCTTCTCCTCCAGGAGGCTCGCCAACTTTATTTGTGACTTTGTCATGACTGTGGAATTCTTGGGAGTACTGTTAATTATTGTAGGTTGTTACCACTGCAGGCTGTTAACAAGAGCATTAGACATTGGTATCATCGACTGAAAATATGAACTTTTGTTTTCCTATTTGACTTCTAGGGTGGAGTTTTAGTAAAAATCACAGAAGCATGCCCTCCTTTGAACTGCTCAGAAAAGGATCACATTCTCCCGGAGAATCAGTGCTGTAGTGTTTGTAGAGGTGAGTGGGCTGGGGGTGGGCTGTGCCTGGGCTGGGGACGGGAGTAGCTTTGGGGTCATGAGGGTTTAATGAATTGTGGGAAGATAGGGTTCAGGTTCTAAAAGTCTGCTCTGCTACTTCGAAACTTGCATATCCTGTTTACCTTTCTCAGCTCTAGTCTCCTTACTTGTAGAGAGAGGGTAATGATAGCACCTCCTCCATGGGACTGCTGTGAGCATTAAATGGGACCATGCGCAAGCATCTAGCATGTGAGAAATGTTCAAGGCATAGTAGTTCCTATAATAGTGATGATGATGCTTCCTGCAATAATGACCGTTATCATTACTATTAGTACATATTTCTCCTGAGTGGGATTGGAAACATTTTTGTCAGCTGTTTCTACGGGCCAATTCCCATATCCGACAGAGGATGAGTTACAGCAAATCCTTCCTTGTAGATTTATATATAACATTGATGCTTCCTGCGAGGAAAAAAGGTTCAGTAACACCTAATTGCTAATTAATTCTTGGGGAGAAATTGTTTTTGCTTTCTCTTCTTGAAATTCTGTTCTTTCCCAAATTTATTCTTAGACCTTTAAACCCCAGCTCAGATATCACTTCCTCTCTGAAACTTCTCACCCAGGCAGAATTAGAAGAGAAGATCTAATTAGGTCAGGAGGTTAGGAAATCCTTTAATTTATTTGAAATCTCAAAAAACAAATCCAGTTAAACTTACAGCGATTGTTTCAAAAGCATACCCACCACAAATCCTTCTTGACATCCTCAAATAGTCAGTGAGTCAGATTCTTTTTGGCTTATTTTTGAAGCTTCTCAAGTTAAGAAGAATCCGCAGTGTAGCAGTTTAGCTCAGGTAACCTCATATTTTACTTTAAAAAAATCTTTTCTTCAGCACAGGGTTGGCATCTATTTTCCGTAAAGGTCCACAAAGTAAATATTCTAGGTTTTGCATGGCCAGAAGGTTTCTACTGCAACTGCTTACCTCTGCTGTTGTATTGCAAAAGCAGCACAGATAATAGGTAAATAAATAAATGCGTGTGGCTGTGTTCCAATACGATTTTATTTACAATAACAGGTGGTAGCCTGTGATGTGCTGACCCATCCGCTACCTCCTTCTGATATACAAAAATGTTGTACAATATCATGGAGTGTGTTTAGCTGAGGCTGAGATATCTCTCTGTGGTTGGTCATGAGAGAGCAATATTTTGGTAACATTCCTAGGAAACCTTAGTGTATTGGTAACCATGAATGGCTCTTAGAATCAGTGACATAATAACTATGCCATCAGAGTCTCCTCCCTTATTTATCTGCTTTCATGGCCACTAACCAGCATATTTGCCACTGGGATGCTTTAGAAAGACCTAACAGTTGACTGGAATTTTCAGAGGGATGCATTTATTGGGAACTGAGAGGGCTGTTAGGGAGGTCTGACAATTTAATGCAAGATCCATCGCTTGCTATTATTTGTTGAGGTGCCAAGTGGGACTCAGTTTATTTAAATCTTTTCTGATTTATGGTTTCATTAGAGCAGAATCATTGATTATCCCGTAGAAATTCAAGAGGACTTTCATTGCTCTGACCCAGTTTACGATAGACCAGGTGTTGCTGCTTCTGCTAGCATGTGGATGCGTGTGCTTCTTGACCAATGACGATGCTGAGAGACGCGACATCTCATTAAACAGCGGACGCATGCAAGGCTCCCGTGGCTGGCCACCTGGCGGCTTTCCTAAACCTGACTCAGCTACCAACTCTTTTATTTGGCAGCTGATGGTTTTGTGTATTAGAGAGAGTTTTTAATGTACGTTTTGACAGGAACCAGAGCATGTCCTCAGAAAACATATGGTGAGGGGCACCGTATGTGGGGAGTGGATTGAATTGAACCATTGAGGTATATGAGTCCTCTTGGGTTTCTCCTGTTCTACTCCCATCCCAGAACTGAGCCAGTGGAATGAAGAAAGCATCATTTTGACTAAGGCCCTTTTCGGCAGCACTTACTTTCATTACCTCCTCCTTCTGCACTGACCCGTGGCGGAGAGGAGCCCAGAGCGTCCCGCCCGCTTGTCCACACGCTGGGGCTTGCTCCCACATCCAGCGATCAGACAGCAAAAGGCGTGTTTATCTGGGCAGCAGGCTATTCTCTCTCTCTCTTTTTTTTTTTTTTCATGAAAATGTAACACTTACATGACGATTAACAAAAAATCAATCTGGATGAGCTCAAAGGTCAACTCTCTTCACCTATGCTCTGTGAATTTTTTTCCACGTCCCTTAACTCCAGTTTATTTCCCAAGAGTATCTTTGGTGGTCACGCGATCGTCTCTCACGCTGTTGTGGGGAATGTTTTTCCCCCTTTGACTTCTGTTTGTCTTTTACCTTTTCCTCCACATTCGTGTTTGCTGAGTGGAGTCTTGCAAAAGGAGGAGGGTCAGGACCATTGCTGTTCTGACGTCCTCAGCAAGCCCAGTGCACCTCTGCTGCGGCCAATCACTCAGTTCTTCTCCCTCCTCCCTTCCCCTCTCCAAAGCAGAAGGCAACGGAAAGTGAGAAACACTGAGTTTCCCCGTACAGTGATATTTAGGCTGCCCGTGTGCTTTGTGGGGTGAGACTGTGCCCTGACTGGCCGCAGCCGGAGAGCGGAGAGGCGGGCGCTGACGGCCTGGGTGCACGGCCTGGGTGCACGGTCAGGGACGAGCACAGTGTGCGTGTTTAGTGGTCTGGTTTCTGCCACCCTGATATTACTGGCGGCGGAAAATGAAGTGGCTGCAGCCTCTTTCCATACCTGCACCGCAGGCCCTTCAATTAGCATCTTTATCATCTCTCGCTGGCTTACTGTGAATGTCAGGTCATTAGTCGGAGGAAGATCACCCCGTGAGAGTACTATTCCTCAGAGGTCTAGGTCCAGACCTTTCTCACGCCTGCTGGAAATGGAAGTTTTCTGAGGTTGATTTTCGTTAGGACCCGATGTGAAGAGGCTTAGTCCGGGAATTTGAGAGAGCTCAGTGCTTTTCGCTTTCTCATCCCAATGGGCTGATTATATGATATCCAGACAGCTCTTCAACTTTTAAAAAAAAAAAACAATTGTTTTAATGATCACATTTTATGCATTGATTCTTTAAATGAAGGAGACAAGGTAGATGAAGATATATTCCTACTCTATATTTCTGTTATTTTTCTGTCAGTGACTTTGAATGAAATTATTTTTAGTATCAGCTGATGCGCTGTACATACTGCATATGTGAAATCATGGTAAAACCCGTTTTGCTGAGATATGACTTGTTTCCTCAAGGTATAACTTATTGGCTTGATTTTGCAGCTAACTAGTTTTTGATCGACTCAGGCCCATTTTCTTATAAATGGTTTCATACTTGACCACCTCCAGTTAACTAATCAAGAAGAGAGGTGAAGACGATACCTTTACACTGAGTTTTTCTGTCTTAGGAATTAAACCTAAGGCCTTAGAGTTAAGAATAATAGGCTATGACTGACTTCGGGTGTTCACTGTGTCAACAGAACTGATACCCTGACTGGGGGCTCGGACACCTCGGGTCACGCCAAATGCTCTAACGAATTCCCCTGTTCTTTAGAGAAACATAAAGGTAATCAGCTGAACAGGTGGTCAAACCCCCAGGGCTGTCAGTGCAGCCAGGATGCCCCTAGGGAAAGAGCTACAGGACAGCTAGGAGGGAGGACATGCCCAAAGAATCAAGGTGATAGACATTGGCAGAGAGAGGCCACTTTGCAATTGCTGGGGTCCAGGTCTCAGTCGCCTGCAGCATCCCCCAGAACAGCCCTAATCACTGCTGCATTTTTCTTTGTCCCCTCAGGACAGTTTGTGCGAGCAGCATGAAATTTGTTTACCCTCATCATCACCTTGAGATTTTACATCTATATATCAGGAGCCTTTCTACTTAAGTGTGAGACCCTGAGGTGGGGAAGGGGGTTGTGGGCACCGAGTGACATCTCAGCTCCTGCCTGGGAAGAAGTAATAAAAGCATGCATGTAACTCCACAAAAAAGCCTGCTCTTGAATTGCTCGCGCTCTCAGCCAAAGGGGAAGAGAAAAGCCCGCACTCTTGCCCGTGCATTTTCAGGATCCCTCCAGGAAAACACACATCATTTGGCGCATCCCAGAATTCTTGAAACACTCCTCAGGGTTTCATTTTCCTTGTAATGGACTCTAATTGTATCTTCAATGTCGCCAATGACTTTGGAGGGCTTTTGCTGCGCGTTTAAAACTTTCGGTGTCGGGAGAAAAGTTCTTTCCGACATCTGTTCCCAGAGAGTTTATCTGTAATTTTAATTCATACTCACTTGCCTTGTCATCTGGCCTGGACTGATATTAGTTGAGATTATTTGTACTATTTAAGATTTTATGCCCTTCAATTAAATCCTCCCAAAGAGTCTTTCATCATTTGAGGCGAATTTGTAATGGAAATGGTTTTAGAGAGGGGATTTCAGGGTATTTGAGGAGGAAAGAGGCTGGAAAAGAGGCAGTTAGTGAGAATGTAATTTCGTGCCTAAACAGAGGGACTGGCGGTTTGTAGATGGGTCAGATCCTCTGCATATTGATACACGGAGTCTGATCCAACCCTGCAGGCCTGGGCTCAGCGGACACTGGATGACAGGGCTACATACTAAACTGTTGAGGCCAGAAACAGGGCATTTGAAGGAGTGCACAGTTGCCAGGAGTCCATGAAGTCTGCGGTCCTGGAAGTGCCACAGTGGATGAGGGCCCAGGGAGCCTCCAGAAGGGGACACATTGCCCTGCAAAGAAGACTGGATGTGAAGGCCAGAGTGCTGGGATTCGAAGACTCCTAAGTGTTGACTATTACAGAAAAAAAAACAATTGGTTTCCAAGCCCCAGCCTGTGAGAGTCCAGAGCTCAGTCTCTAATGGGCCCGTCTCTTAGTCTCTCTTGTGGCCCAACCCTCAGGCCACAGGAGTTAAATGTCCTCACCCCTCAAGGGCCCATGCTTCTATGCTGTGCATGTCGGTCATGGGAACGTAAGGGTGTCCATTCCTCATAAAGGCGCTTTGGGCCATGTTCCTCCTAGCCCGTCCATGGGTGGAGCTGTCTCCATACTTTGGAGTATACTGTACTCAGAACACCTTTGCTCCTTACATGACTTTCCAGGTTGGACAAGCAACAGATGTGAGAGGGATTGGCTTTCCAGGCTTTGAGTGAGGGTATGGGATTCTGGAGTACATTTTTAGATTGTCCAGGTACATCATTTCAAAGGTAACTGATGTGACCTCTTGGGGAGATACCTTAGGGGTAGGAGAGTGAGTGGCACATTCTGTGACTCAAACCTGAACTACCTAGAAGAAACCAAGTCCTGCCCGATGACCACGTGGCCCATTCATTCCTTGCTCTGCAAGAAGTTGCAGTAGTAAATGATAAAGATGCTTGCCCAGCATTGGCTGTGGAAGCCAGAGTGGGTGGATGGTTTTGCTATAATTATAAAGGGTGCAGAGTGGGATCTGGAGAGTGATTGTGTGAGGGGCCTTCTTATAACACGCATGGTTTATTGTATGCAGGTTAGGCCAATGGATTTAAAGACAGCAGGTTGTTTTACAGGTGACGGGTACCACTGGCACCAGAACTGCAGATACAGGGCCACTAGAGGAAGTCCAGATTTTATTTATTTATTTAAACATTTTTTAAAGTTTATTGATTGAGAGAGAGGGAGAGAAACATCACTTTGTTGTTCTACTTATTCATGTACTCATCGGTCAAATCTTGTCTGTGCCCTGATCCAGGATCAAACCCACAACCTTGGCCTATCGGGACGACGCTCTAAACAGCCGAGCTACCCAGCCAGGGCTGAGGGCGTCCGGATTTTAGACTGCTCCCAGTTAGAGAAGAAAATGACCCCAGTGCTTATGTTTCTTCATTAACTTCCATGAACGTGTTGTGGACACATGCTCCTCCATGTGTTTGGAACTCCTGCCCTGTGTCCAGCCAACCTTGTCATCCTGAACCTCTCTTTAATACCTTGTGTTGGGCCCCTTCTCTGTGCTGCATTCCTGGAGCACCTCGCCCCTCTTCATTACAATCTCTCCTTGTTAGCTAGTACTCGACGTCAGTCCTCCCTGCTAGAGTGCAAGGTGAGCGAGGACATGCCCACGCTGTTTATGGCACTTTCTGTTATGTGCCTATTGCCTAGCACGGTGCCTTATGCACACCGTAGGTGTTTAGTAAATACTTGTCCAATGAATGAATGGTACCTCTGGTAGGAACCAAAATTAAGGAGGTGGTTCAAGTAACACCTGAAGCCGCTGTTCAGCAGGTTATGTGTCTTCTGAGCATCTGCTCACTTTCAGTGCCCTCAAGTGAGCTCCAGGTGGGTCTCACCTATCTTGGTATCCCATCTATGGATGCTGTTCTGGTGTGTGATATGGTATTTTTCTTCTGACTTTGAGTTTTCAAGGAGCAAGTAATAATGGAAATGTGTCCTCGAAAAAGAAACAAGGTGTTTTTTTTTTGTGTTTTTTTTTTTAAAGATTCAAGGCATATCACAGACTAGAAAAAGATAGTGGCCGATGGGGTACTGGTCTCCTCAGGCCAGGGACAGCATTCTTTGAGTGTTCCCTGGTGATTAAAATCATGGCTGGACAGCCGTGTAGGGTGGTGAAGGGAGACTGAGTATTAGAATCCTATTTGTGTTTACATTTCCCTTTCACCCTTCACCTAACTGTGTAACCATAGGAAAGGTAGTTAACATCTGTGAGCCCTGGTTTATTCATCTTTGAAACACTTTTAATTTTTAGTTTGGAGGACCATGAGGATTTAGTCATTAACTCAACAAATATTTATTGAGTGCCTACAATGTGTTAGGACCAAAGGTCGACAAACTTGCGTGATCCGTTCCCTTGAAGAGGTGAGCTTCTGTTATTTGTTCAACAAACACACACAGAAATAAACACATAATTAGTCATTGTGATAACTGCCAAGTGCCACAATGGGAAATTGAGATACTTTCCCATTGGTAAAGAATAATGGGGCTTTATGTAGACCTGGGAGAAAAGGAGCCTTTTCTGAACAGGTGATATTTAAGCTGGGACTTGAAGACTGAGTAGACGTTGTTCTGGCTGGGATATGTAAAGATGCTCTGAGTTGGTGGGCCATGCTTGCAAGGACCCTGCATCAGGGAAGAGACTGGATTGTTTAGAGGAAATAAAAGCAAGTCTGATAACGGTTGGAGGGGAATGATGGAGGGAGAGAGGGAGCCTTGTTTGTTGTTTCGGGTCAGAGTTAAAGATTTTGTATTTTTCTTAAGTAAAATGGGTAGCCCTTGACGGATTTTTAAGGGAGAGAGTGACATGATCCAATCTATGTTTTAAATGGATCCTTTTGTATGGAAAACAGATTCAAGACAGGCAAGAGAGGGGGAACAAGAAGGCAAATGAGAAATGAGGCAGTTTCCATTGGAGAGATGATAATAATTTGGAGTAGGATTTTTTTGTTGCTGTGGAGTGGAGGAGAAAGAGAGATTGAAGAGATATTTATAAAAATAAGGCTAACAGAACTTGGGAAGGGCTGGAATTTGAGGAGTGAAGGCAGAGATGACTCTTAGTTTTCTTGTTTGGGTGGATAAAGGTGTCCTAGATGGATATGAAGAGCCCAGGGAGTGTGAGTTTGGGAAGTAGTATTATGAGGTCAGTGTTGGTGGATGAGCTGTGAGATGCCCATGAGGACATCCAACTGGAATGTCTAGTGGGCTGTTGGCTATAATGACAAAATCTATGTACAGTGGGACATACTTGACAGTCAGTGTTATTTCCTGTTCTGTTAGAGGGGACTGTGAGCCTGTATTATTTCTTCTAGATATGAGTGATGTTCTCAATGAGAGGCCAGACATGTTTGGGCGCACTGTTGTCCTAGACTCAATTTCTGCTGAGAGCAGATTGCTAGAACCTTGCAGTTAGGTCTTAAATGGACCTATTTTAAAAAATTTACAGGATGTAGAAGTCTTGAGACCCACAAAAATCATCACAGTGTAATCGCTAGTAGTTGTTTATGCCCCCAAATACTATAAGTCATGGTCTGTGTCTGATTCACTTCTCTCAACCTAGAGCTTCCCACTGACGAATTATTCTCTTAGTGGTCTTATCCAGAACTTTAGAGTCAAATCATGGCTCTGCTGTAATTTCCTTCCTGGCTGTGTTACCATGGATGAGTAACCTACAGTCTCGGCCTCAGCTTTCTAATTTGTTAAGTGCAGATGATGGTAATCATTAGGGTTGTTGTGAGGGTTTCATGAGGTAATGTGTGTAATATGCTTAGCGCTATACCTGGCATGTTGGAAGAAGTCAATAAATAGCTTTTTAAAATTAAGGTGTTCTCTGTATTTGGGCCAGTGCTTAATTAAAAGATATGACTATGTGCTTCTAATTATAGGAGGATAATTCTGGAGATCCTAGGGTCACATATTAAAAATACTCAAGATAACTTGAATGTTGGTCAGTTTATTTATATGTGTGTGTGTGCATTGTGCATTTGTGTGTGTATTCTACAGTCTGGTCACAGCTTCTAATTCTGAAAAAAATTTTTAAGAAAGAGGGTGACTTTGAGGGGTCTCATACATCAGAATGCATTGATGGCCAGCTGAAGAAAAAACTACCAAGAGCTAGCTAAGGGACTCGAGAAGGAGACTGCAGGGACCAACTGTGACAAATATCCAGGAAGGGAAGGATCTGTATCTTACACATCATGGTATTCAGACACATCAGATAAGAAAGACAAAGCCTCTCAAAGGATTGTGAAATGTGGAGAAGTAATTGAGGATTTATGCCTTGGTAGCTAACTCAGATGGTGAGATAGAGTTTTAAGGATGAAGATGACCGGCTGGGGTGATGGAAGTGTCCTAAAACTGGACTGTGGTGATGACCGCACAACTTTGCAAGTTTACTAAATATCATGGAACCGTATCTTTACAATAAGTGAATTTTTTTTTTTTGGTGTGTAAATTATACCTCAATAAAAATATTTACAGAAAGAAAAATGGTGACTAACAAACATGTCACATTTGCCTTCCAGTTGGTTAAGAGGGAGCATTAAATACCGTTATAGATTCATTCTTCTATTCATTCACTCATTAATGTACCCGCTCATATTTCTGCCCATCCATCTATGTGTCTATTTATAAGTCATACATCCATCCAACTATCCTTGTGTGGCAAGCTCTTGGTTGAGAGAAACGAATCAGACAAAAACCCTGACTTAAAGTAAGTTGGGGTAATTAAAGTTAGGATATATTTTTGTTAAGAATATTTGGAATTACCTAGCAGAAAATGGATTTTGAGAATGAGAAGAAACTTAAATTGTAGTCCACTAGAATGTACATGTGCAAAAAGGATACCTTCTTTTATCCTTTGGATTGTAGAATGCTTAGGAATTTTTTGCTCTTGGGAGGAGAGTGGAAGAACACAGTGATTAAGAACTTTGGCTTCAGTCGGACCTGGGTCCGGGCTCCGTGTAATTGCCTCAAGTGCACTGACTTCTCCAAGCTTCAGTTGCCACATCTGTAAAATAGGGATATTAATTCCAGTTTTATAGGGTTGTTAATAGGATTAAAAGGGATAATGCTTGTAAGACACTTTAGCTGAGTGCTTAGCATATAGACATACCCAGTAAATGTTAATTATTGTTGTTATTACATCTGTGCCCGATGAGTTGAGGTTCTTCAAACGTACCCTTCTTCCTCAAGGTTTGGAGACCCATTTTTCCCACTAGGATTTGTGCCTTACCCCTTTTCAAGTTTCTACCTAAGATGAACCCAAGTTGAAGTTTTACATCATCTAGAAATGATTTCTTCTTCTCTGCAACACTGAGGTAATGTGTACTGCTCAGATCTCACTTAACACAGTTTGCCTTGTGTTTGCGCTACCCCTGTGTTTGGCTCATCTGCCCTCAGAGTTTGTAATTTCCTTGTGGGCAGAGAATATGTCTCAAACATCTTTGCTTTGCCCCCAGAAGCTCGTATGGTGTTTCAGTTTACAGAGTAGGGCCCCATGCATACTGAGTGAGTATTCACTTGTGAGAAAGGCAAGTAGGCCCTGAATAAATATGACTGGAATAAGGGCCTGGATTAATTGAAAAATACAGGTGTTTTGCATAACAGTCAGGCCCAACCAAAATGGATTTGACATTAAGGTTGGTTTGCCCCATGGCTCTTCACTGTGCCTTGAAATACAGTTTACCCAACTCCCTGCATTGTGCATTGACACGGCACATGCTTGATGGAGAGATGCACTGGGAATGAACAGTGTGGGAGGGGCTTTGTTCCAGCCACCAGATGAATGTGGAAGGCAAAGGACGGTTACAGCTTCTTGGAAAGAAAGAGGAAAGAAACAAAGAATACATGTAATAATGGGCGCACATGTGACATTGAGTAAAGCTTCATAATGAACGAAAACATGACAACTTAATTTTGGCTCAATTCTGACATGGAGAGGGAAGTCCAGGTACTTCCTCTGGCAAAGAGAGCTACGACCTGTAAAAATGGGTGTGGGGTGTGCAGGAAGAAATTAACCGAAAAACTTAACGTGCATATTTGCATAACCCATGGACACAGACAATAGTGTGGTGAAGGACTGGTGCGGGGCCGGAGTGGGGTGGAGGGGGTCAATGGGGGAAAAGGGGGGGGACATCTGTAATGCTTTCAACAGCGAAGATAAATTTAAAAATAAATAAATAAATAAATAAATAAATAAATAAATAACGTGTCCCTTTGGTAGCAAAAACATCAAGTTCTTTTAGTTGTAATGGTTATTATAAGCCATCCAAGCCCTTGTAGAAATATTCTTGATGGACAGAGGTTTTAGATTTCCAACAGGCTAAGTTCTTGGTCTGGTTTTCCTTGGAGCATTCACCAGTTAATAGGTCACAGGTAGTGTTGCTGAATGTGATACTATGCTCACCAAAGCCTTTGGATTCACTCTTCAATGTCCAAGGAGCAGCTATGTCATTCACCTTTTATCTCCAGGTTTTCCTACCTGAGCAGATACATGCTATATTGACAAGTACATGGGACTTGAAGTTCACCGGACACTCTTTTTGAGACCTGGCATCTCCGCGTTTTAGCTGGATGGTACTGCGTTTGAGCTTCTCTCTTGAAGTTGAGGATAATAGTGTTACCAAGTTATTTTGAACTTTAGTCAACGTTGTCAACATTATCGTGATCAGAATCATTATTACTCTCATCATAGTCACTAACATTTTTTGACCTCTTAGTGTGTATGTATCAAGAATTATTCTAAGTGCTTTACATGGATTAGCCCATTGGACTCTTTCTGCACAGATTAGTAAGATATATAATATTATGATCCCCATTTAAAACATCTAATATAATGCCAGACATTATATGTTTATTATTTAAAAAGTTATTATCATCTTTTAGAATAAGTACAACCTAAATATTCTTGTTTTAAAATTCTATTTCAAAGAAAAACAGTTCTAGAATGTCATCGCTGAGAGGAATTAAACTGGAAGTTTATATAGTTCAGTGATTTTTCTTTTTTTTTTTTTTTTAAAGCCAGAAACTGTTGTTCACATTATCAGCATGTCAGAAATATGAAAACAGAGCTCTTCAATTTGAATCAGGGTTGGGGACTTGAGCCCTACCTGACAACTCATCTGTGCCCAGGACTAAGGAATAGTTTGAAAATCAATGATGTCATTCATTCCCAGGATATACATCTATACAGGCAAAATGATTTATCGTTTGTTAGCTGCAGACCCTGAGTTAGAAATTAGATCTCCTGACTCCATGATCTATTGTTTTCCATGAGACCACAATACGGGGTGGGGCATGTATGGATACATGTATTCATACAATAATTAATAAATCATAATACAAGATTAAACTGTGTTTTGCATGCTCACAACTGTAAACCTACTTTTGCCACACTCTGTGATGTAGCAGTAAAATTATTATTCACTAAAATGTACCAATTTAAAGATAAAGCACTTTCATATATCTTATCATATTTGAATTCTACAGCATGTGTGGTTGGTATAACCTATTCCTCCTAGTCCACCTATAAATGCTGCGTAATATCTGATTTTTTTGAGAACTTGGTGTGGCTGGTAATAGAGTAAAGGGGAAAAAATCAGAGACCAGATATACTGAAAAAGGGTGATTCCATTGAGGTAAGCAGACACACTGGTGGTACTGGCATTTGCCCTGAGGGCAGTTTCTAATCCCTGGTGATGGAATCTGGCTTCTAAAGGACGCTGTGTAAGTAGACAGGAGACAGAGCCTGGGGTTATTGTGAGATGTATACATCAAGAACCTTGAAGGGTCACGCCTCAGTGGATGATTAGGGAAAATCCATTCTGCAAAAGGAGTCTTGCCTGTCAGTCTTAACTCTGGATGTGGGGTATAGAGGAGAAGCACTTGTATTTTTGAAAGCTTAGGGCCTGAATTTATTCTACTTTTGTGGTTCAATTACCATGCCTCAAGGCAAATAACTCAAATGTCCATCTGTAGTTTAATGGATAAAATTAATTATGGAAAACCCAGGCTATGGAATATTATACTGCATTGACAAATGAATGAACTATAGCTATAGATATTAACATGGATGAATAGAAAAAATACATCATAGAAGATATGTACAGTATGATTTTATTCATCTGAAGTTCAAAATGGGCAAAACTAAATGATCTGTTATTTAGAAATAAGCACGTATACATGGTAAAACTATAAAATATGGAAGGGAGTGATTAGCAGAAAATTCAGGAGAGTTCTCTCTGATGGCTGGGAGGGGATTCCTTGGGGAGGTGTAGTCAAGAGGTGCTGATAATGTTCTGGTTATATTCATTTTATTTTATATTTTTATATATTTTATGTATTTTCTATGTATCATACATAGAAAACAGTTTTTATAACAGTTTTCAAAAGTTATAAAACAGTCATAAAAAGACTAGTCATGTAAAAAGGTGGTACAAACAGGATTCAGGATCAGTATGGATAAAAGCTTTCAGGAAGGAACAACTTTACCAAGTTTGAGTATTAGGGGAAGAAAACCTCAAGCATGGGATGGTCCAAAGCTTCCTATCCCTACTCCCCCAACCCCTGCCAGCTCACCCTTCACATTGCAAGGTATGTTTTCATGCATGGTGACATGTAGTAAACATGTTTCATGCTTTATTTATTACTTGGCACTCTTTTATTCTCTTTTTTATGATGTCAATATTTGTGCTTCTTCTAGGTCATAACTTTTGTGCAGAAGGACCTAAATGTGGTGAAAACTCAGAGTGCAAAAACTGGAATACAAAAGCTACTTGTGAGTGCAAGAATGGTTACATCTCTGTCCAGGGAGACTCTGCCTATTGTGAAGGTAAGTAAGCTGTTCAATGAAGTCACTTGTGAGAAGTGTATTCCTGGTAGACGTGGTTGAAGATTGAAATCATTACCTGGCTGTGGTCCTGTAGGATCCTGTAGGAAATTCTGTCAATTACCTAGGGTATGTATTCTCCTGGTTTATCCTGGCTGCTTAGTAACATGTGAAAGCAAGACCTTTGAAGGTAGTTATTAAACACGGCAAAGCAATGAAGGCAATTGGACCATATCAAATCCCATGTTCTGCGATCACTGTATTTAACAATCACCAGCAAAACCATAAACATATTCTTTTCTATTGTCTTATTTGAGTATATTGTCATCTCCAAGTTCAATGAAATGTTATGCGGTGGACCCTTTTTGTGAATGATGCTTTTATACTAGTTTATACCCAACTGCCATCTTCTTCACTTGCCAAGGTCAGCATTTTTTTTTCAATTGTATTTCTTTTTCTTTTAAATTATTTTTTCTTCATTGATTTTTGAGAGAGGAAGGTAGAGGGAGAGAGAGATAGAAACATCGATGAGAGAGAACATCGATTGGCCACCTCCTGCATGCCCCTCACCGAGGATCTGGCCCACAGCCTGGGCATGTGCCCTGACCGGGAATTGAACTGGTGACCCCTTGGTGCATGGGTCGATGCTCAACCACTAAGCCACACTGGCCGGGCTTCAGTTGTATTTCTTATTGACTGATTCATGAGTTACTAATTCCCAAACTCTACTAAAAGTCATAGTGATAGATGGACTCATAACCTTGGCACATGGACTGATGCCATGATTATGGATTAGTGGCCTCAGCATCAGTGACCCCGATTTTCACTCTAGAGAGCAGAACTCCTGTGTCTTATGTGACCCCTCTTTCCAAGCTCAGAACTCAACCCTGCTAGTGGCAAGCATTGTTCACTCCTGTTCCTTTAATATACCAGAGGAGCAGGGATGAGCTCTGACCCTGGTCTATGTGGATAGCGCCCTAATATCTGAGTCCGTTCATCCTCGGGTGCTCTCTGGCTCCCTCCCATCAGTTGAGAGAGGCTGTAATAGGGAAAATGATGGCTAAGTTTTTCTCTGTCCTGGTTTGACCCAATCTTCCCGTTATCTTCACTAACAATATATTTGGTGATCTGTTAATCAGGTGGGTGGATGTTTTGAATGGAATGAATGCTGCAAAATCTTGGTCACTCTCTTTCACATGGGTTGGTTCTCAGGTGGCTCAGGTATTCTCAAGGTAAGGACAACTGAGGACAATAATGGTAAATTCCTTTCCATTCTGCTATTTGATATGGTTGACTCCTGCCTAACTTTCTGGCTTTGACTCAAGAGCTCTTCAGTTGTTAGGAAATGTGTCCAATCACCACTACGGTAGGTAGCTTCTCTTTTCCATTTCTTCTGAAAGACTTTCTTCATTACCGCTGTGGTTCTCGTTAACAATATAGTTTAACTAATGGATTTTTCCCCTCTCCTTTTCACCCTCCCCCGCTTTTGCTTACCTTTATAGATTTGAACTTGATCATAGACATGCCACTTAAGAGGATGAAGTTGCCCCTTTGGTCATGAAACTTTCATCAGCCCTTTAATAGCATATTACTTATCGTCAGTTTTGGAGGACTATCAATTTCAATACTTTACCTTCATATTTTTATACCTTTTTGCTATGTTCTATTTTTTTTTGGTCAGAAAATTAATATAGTTTTAAAAATTACAAAATGTGAACATTCTCCTCTCCGTTCATCATGGAAAAATCCTGCAAGCTAGGCTATGATTGAAAATTTTCACTTTCTTACCTTCTACCATATGTGGGGACAGACTGTGAACAATGGTAAAAATGAGAGAAGGAGCCTCAAAATAAATTCAGTTCTAATTCTGCCACTGGCTGACCTTTTCGTTGTCCACTTGGAACCAGTGCACTCACCATTCCTGACTCCTCTTGGCAACTGAGAGCTGGCAGAATCTGGGGGAAAACTGCTGGTGCCGATGCTTTCTGGGACTCCGGTTCTCTCCTCATGGATACATTTCTTTATGCCATCGAATCAACTCCATGGGGAGCCATTTGTGATATTAAACCTGCCCTCTGTGTGGGAGGCCTTATTGTATTCATTATGTTGAGTGATTTTAGACCTTCATTACAGTTTTTTAGGACATACTTTTTCTCAGCTTAGTGTATGTGCCTGCCTGGGGCAGTGGGCACGGTGGTGCCACCTTGGGTCATGGTGATGTGTTTGGGCTTCAGTCATTTCTCTGTTATCATGGAAACTTTCCACAAGTTCCAGAGGATAGCACTGAAGAAGAAATGACTAAGCATTCGAGCCTATTTATTGTAGAAGAACAGAACTCAGGGAGGAAAGCAGGGGCCAAGTACTGGGCATCCGGGTGGGAGGCACTGAGAGCCAAGTAGAGTGAACATCGGCATTGAGAGCAAATGCCCCTCTCTCTCTCTGTTCTGCCATCCTCAGCACGTTGGGCTTGGGGCTTAATTTCCTGTGGTTGTGTGATGGCTATCATAGCTCCCAGGGGTGTTGTTTTCACACCAGTGTCCCAAGCAAGCAAGGAAGGAAGGGGCAGGGGTTTAAAACCTCTGTGTCAGGTCCTGTCTTTTCATGTTGACAGAAAGTCCTTCCTAGAAGCTCCCTTGCAATCTCCTCTCCCCAGCTCCCCCCACTGTCTTGTTTTCCTGACCTGGGGGACGGCCTCCCCACCCTTAGGCCAATTTTTGAGGAAGGCGAGTGCGGTGACTGCCACTGCTTTGGGCGACTTGTGTTCAACCCTGGAGCTGGAACAGAGCTTTCCCTTCCCAGAGACCAAATGATCTTTGTCCTTTTCCTGAACCAGTTAGGGATATGGCAACAGGAAGAGTGTAGAAGTGGCTTTGGGTGGGCAAGAAACTTTGTCTACTCCATTCTTTCATGATAACATTTAGTGCATGGCCATTTCCCCAGCTCTGTCTGGGATGATCTGACAGACAAGAGTAGAGGTGGCCAAGTACCCACCTGGGGAGCAGGGACTCCTGAAGTCGGAGCTCATTGTCTCAGCATAGCCTCGAGAGAAGTAGATACCTATGAGCTGCTTCAGACAGTTATTTTTTTTACTCTGAGCAAATGGAGCGAAAATGACCCGTATTGTACAAACCATGATGAACAACACTGGCTCGCAAGTTAAAAAAATATTACAGACATTGTCCAGGCTATCTTGAAAAGCCTATTCAGTCTCAGTGGAAAAAGAAGCACAAAAGGCTTTCAGATTCTTAAACTTCCTGGGGTAGGAGCAGAGATACGGTGTTAAGGACTCCTGCTCGGCAGAGATTGCTGTAGAAACTGCCACAGAGAAGATATTGGAACTCCTGGCCAATCAATACAAGATAATAAGACCCTCTGTCAACTCTGATACAATTCACAGGAGGCCGTTTCATTTTGCCTGGTCCGGCTCCAGCAGGAATGTTCCCCATTTTGAAAGCTGCTTTAGTTGGATTTTGGTGTTTTATGAATCTGGATGCTGAGGCTTTTTACCATTCTGATGACATTTTCAGTGGGTTGGTCTTCAGTAGTTTCAAACACATTAGCTTAAGTTAGAGGTAGTGTCTAAGCAAAGTATCGCAATTGGGGTCTACTCATGATCTTATCTTTCGAATGTGGAGTCCACATAAATAGAGTCTCATAAACGTTTTCTTCCTGACCTAAAAAGTGATTTGGAAGAAAAAATAACAATGTGATGTCATATATATCATGCACTCTGCCAGGCATGGAAAATACTACAATTAGCATTAAATGGTAATACTTTCTACTTACAGAGTGTTCTGAAAAATTCAAACTCCTTTTATATATAGTGTGCTCTTTGGGCTTTTTTTGTTAATCCTCACCTGAGGATATTTTTCCACTGATTTTTAGAGAGAACAGAAGGAGGGAGGGAGGGAGGAAGAGAGGGGAGAGAGAGAAATAAAAACATACATCGATTGGTTGCCTCCCACACATGGGGATTGAATCTGCAACCCAGGTATGTGCCCTTGACTGAATCGAACCCACGACCCTTTGGTCTGTAGGCCAACACCCTAACCTCTGAGCCCAACCGGCTAGGGCTCTTTGGGCTTTATAACAAACCTATAATGAAAGTGACAACATTGGCCATATTAATACCATTTTATGAGTGTGGATACCAAGACTAAGAGAAATGAAGTAAAGATAATACTCAACTCATTTCTACTCTAGCACTGTATGCCCTGACTCATGCTGTGCCCTACCTCCCATCCTCCCTGTCTGATGTTGTATGTTCCTCCTGATCCAATGATGTGTGAGTGGACGTGAACCGTACCCTTTCAGAGTAGAGGCTCCAGAAGCTATTACAGGGTTCCACCTCATTCTCTTTTCTCTCTATCACAAAACTGGCCACATCACAGTGCAAGGCTGGAGTCCCAGAATGAAGATGACCTGGAGCAGAGTGACAACTAACTGGTGATGGACATGTGGCACGAGTGAGAAATAATTGTGTAAACCACTGAAATTTTGGAGAATGCCGTTATCTCTTACCTTTGTATAACTTAGCCTGAGCCTACTGGTGTACCTGCCTGAATTAATTCTTGTGGTTTCAGAAAAATACTTTTAGCCCAGTGCTCATGACTGAAAGCAATTTTTATAGAGCAAGTATTGAGAGTTCCTAGAAAAAGTACAGATTGTGTGGATCATTGATAGCCTGCTGTGGCCCTGGTGCCAGACAACAGATTTTTTGCAGACCACAAGTTGTAAATTAGTGCTTTGTTATGGCCAATGCTAACATGGGAAATTGGGTTTCCCGATTAAGATGATAATGAGACATGCATGTCAAAACTTAGCTCACTGGATGGTATTCACTAAACACTGAATGGCTCACAACAGTTATCACCATCATTGTTATTAATGTTTCTGAGGGTCTTTCTTGGAATGGGAAGAGTGTATACTCATTGAGGCCAGCACGTTGAGAAGGTGGGTTTCCTGCTTCTACATCTTTTGGGAGAATTGGCAGGTAGCAGGAGAAATTGTTCTTAGATGGAAGGGCCAGGTTTTATCAGTCCTGCCAGGACCGTGTTGCTGGCAGTGAGGTACCAAATATAATAATTTATAAGGATGAAGTCATTTCTTCCTTGAAATAACATGCATGTAGCTACAGTCAAGGAAAAACATGAGTGAAGCTGTATTTAAGGAGCTATGTTCTGGAATTAAATCACCTATATTGGTATGAATTTAATAATTTCACGTTTAGCAAAGCTACTGAAATGTCTGAGACACACAGCAACTGATTAGCGAGGTGATTTGTAATTTCTTTTACAAGACTGGAGGTGATGACAGAGGCTGTGACACGCTGAGTGTTAAGAGGCTGGGAAAGAGCAGAGAGGTCAGAGTTCAAAGAGAAAGAAGACTCAGAATAGCTCAGGAGTAGATATGCACTGGATGCAAAGGTGAGCATGAGTGTACTTCCATAGAAACGAGACTCTGTAAATTCCCAATGAAGAGAATGCATGGGAAGATAGTATGCTTAATTACACTTCTAATTATCCAAGGGTTAATCAGGTAACTCTAGTTGTTTTGCATTTTGACAAAAAGTGTGGAACTCACAATCCACATAGCCTAATCTGTGCCCAAATCTGGATGCCAGTCTCCTGAAGTCCTGCTTTGGACAGCACAGGGATCAAAAGCCTCTTTTGATTAGACATGTTAGTAAAACCTTAACTGTAAGCTTCCGCTTCCATGTATTTCCATGGATTTGGAATGCTTAAGAGAAGAACACCTCCTGGTATTCTTTATTAGAAAACTTTATTTAGCCTGCATACTATTGGAGGTGTCTTCTGGCACCCAGGTATCTATCAATCTGCTCTCCACCCCCGATCCCCCAGCTTTCCAAGACAGAAATTTCTAGCCTCTGCTTTGCCTAGAATAACCCACATGCCGCCTCCCTCCCAGCAGCAGATATAGACGAGCATTCTTCGTAGGCTGGCTTTTCTCTGCCTCTTTTCTATTCCCAAGGCTACTTTGCAAAGCACCTACCCCGTCCATGCAATGCTGACATGCTGCCTGCTCACTTTATTCCATGTGGACGGCACTGTTGCTGTCTGCCTCAAATCGACCATCTTTACCAAGTGGCAAGAGAGAAATTGTAACTCTCCCTTACTTTTGAAAGAAGGGAATAATTTTCTAAAATTGTTTTGGTCATCTAATAGCAAAATAAATAAATAAATAAAAAAAATAAAAATGGGCAGAAGATCTGAATATACATTTTCTCAAAGAAGACATACAGATGGCCAAAAGGCACATGAAGAGATGCACAGCATCACTAGTCATCCGGGAAATGCAAATCAAAGCCACAATGAAGGCATTGCCTCACACCTGTTAGAATGGCTATCGTCAAAAGGACGAGCATGTTAGCAAGGATGTGGAGAAAAAGGGACCACTGGTGCACTATTGGTGGGAATGTAAATTGTAACAATGTGAAAGTTCCTCAAAAAGTTAAAAATAGAATTACCATATGAACCAATCATACTTTGGGGTATTTATCCAAAGGAAATGAGAACACTAGTAGAGAACATATATTCACCCCTGTGTTCATGGCAACATCATTTACAGTAAACAAGATATGGAAACAACCTAAGTGTCCATGAATGGATAAAGACAATGTGGTATGTGGATAGCTAATGGAATACGACTCAGCCATAAAAAAGAATGAAATCTTGCCATTTGCAACAACATGGATGGACCTTGAGGATATTATGCTAAGTGAAATAAGTCAGAGAATGACAAATACGGGATGATCTTGCTTATAAGTAGAATCTGAAAAACAAAACCAAGCCCATAAAATAAGGAGAACAGGTTGGTGGTTGCCAGAGGGGAAGTGGGGTGTGGGTGAAATGGGTGAAGGGGGTCAAAATGTATAAACTTCCAGCTATAAAACAAATAAGTCATGGAGATACAATGTATAGCATGGTGACTATAGTTACTACTACTATATTGCATATTTAAAGTTGCTAAGAAAGTAGATCTTAAAGTTCTCATCACAAGAAAAAAAAAGAAAAAGAATTTGTAACTATATATGGTGGTGGATATTAACTACACTTATTGTGGCGATCATTTCCCAATGTATACAAACATTGAATCATGCTGTACACCTGGGACTAATGTTATATTTGAATTATACCTCAGTAAAAAAAAAACAAAACTAGAAATTGTTTTAGTCAGCTGCTTTTTGGGGAAAAAAAATTCTCTGGGGCTTAACACCATACAAGCTTTTTTTGTCTTTTTTCTCCCATTCATATGGACCGTCAAATGGATGTTCCTGTTTGGCAGATGGCTTTCCTCAAACTGTGATGCAGGGACCCAGGCTCCTCCTCTCTTTGCCTCTGCCATGTACAGTATGAGGCTTCCAAGGTTGCCATGGAAAGGGAACAGAAGGTGATGTATAGGAGGTTTTCGTGGGCCAGGGCTGGCCGCGTTCCACTAGTCAGAACTTTGTCACTGGTCATACCTAACTGCAAGAGAGGCTGGTAAATGTCTTTCTCTGTGCACAGGAGGAAAAAGAATGTCTTGATGGTTTTTCAGTCTTGACACAGTTAATAAATGAAAAAAATCACCCCCATGAATTTTATACCTTTTACTTTTTATTTTCTGTGTCCCACCAAATGGTCCTTTGGCTTCAACTGATGGGATTAAAACGTGTTCATTTGAAAACTTGATGGGATTTAACCAGGCTATCTTGCTCCCATTTTCTTGTTTGCGTTATCTCCAAGCTACCCCGTGGCTCCCACTGGATCGTCTCACCTGCATTTGTTCCATGCCCAGTGCCATCCCATGTTCCTAAGTGACCCCATCTCCTTCCACACAACATTCACAGCCCCTCGTGGGCTTTAGGTCTGCGTTCTATGCTAGAAGGAAAACAGTTCGTGGAACAAGCTGACACACATTTGTAAATGATTGATACCCACATAACGTTTCCAGAGGTAAATGTATTCTTAAAGGAGCATGCTTGTTAATTAAGAAAATCCTCAAACTTAACTTTGATGTAGCGTAGCAAAAGAAAACGATACATTGAAGCAATGTGAACGCAGAAGAGAGCTCTGAGGCATGGGGACCTAGTTGTCCCTGTCTGGAAGTTTTCCTTGGGTGTCAGTCAGCTGTCCTCAATAGTCCTGTTTCCTATCATTTTCTCTACCTCCATTTCTTTTTTCTTGACAACTCCCAGGGCAGGGATGTAGTGAAAGAACATTGAACTAAGGATAAGAAGATCTTGATTGATCCTGGCTCTACCACTTACCAGCCGATGACCTTGGCTAGTCGCTCAATGCTTCTGTGTCTTGATTTTCTCATGGCTCAAATAGGACTTTTAAATAAGGCTTCAATAGTACCTGTTGGTGGTAAAGGTTAACTAAGATATTGAATGTGAAAGCATTTTGTAAAGGCTAAAGCCGCATAGCCTTGTAGTGTAACATTATTTATGATGATAGTTATGTAATTGTGCATTGTGTAATTACCCATCATTATAATAACAGTAAGTATGGTCATCATTTGCAGTGTTTGGACTTGGACTAGAACTTGGTCTTGAGCTATCCAGGGTTGAGACACACACACACACACACACACACACACACACACCCTCACTCTGGATATGTATCTACCTATGCTCGTCAATTTTGTGTGTCAACTCGATTCTACTAAAGGATGCCTAGTTGGCTGGTAAAACATTTCTTTCTTTTTTTTTCTTTATTGATTTTAGAGAGAGAGGAAGGGAGAGGGAGAGAGATAGAAACATCGATGAGAGAGAGCATCGATTGGTCACCTCCTGCATGCCCCCCACTGGGGATTGGGCCCACAACCTGGGCATGTGTCCTGACTGGGAATCGAACTGGTGACCTCTTGGTGCATGGGTTGATACTCAACCACTGAACCACACCAGCGAGGCTAAAACATCATTTTTGAGTGTGTCTGTGAGTGTGTTTCTGGAAGAGATTAACGTTTGATTCAGTAGACTGAGCGAAGAGATCCACTCTCCCCACTGTGGGCGGGTGTCCTCTAATCTGCTGTGGGCCTCAATAGAACACAGAAGCAAAGGGAGGGTGAATTCTTTCTTTTCTTGACTTGTGATATCTGTCTTCTTCTTCCCTGGAGCATTGTAGTCCCTGGTTCTTAGGCCTGCAGACTCCGGGACTTAAGCCAGCAGTCTCCTAGTTCTTAGGCCTTTGGACTTGGACGGGCTATGCCACATGCTTCCCTCGTTCTCCAGCTTGTGGATGGCAGACGGTGGGACTCATCAGCCTCCACGATGATGTGTGCCAACACCTATAATGAATCTCCTGTTATCTCTCTCTATATCCTATTGGTTCTGATTCTCTGGAGAACCCTGACTCAATCTACCAGTATATATATCGAGCCACTGTTATGTGTTGGGCCCTCTGCCAGTCATGATGGAATTTACAGAAGTGATTCTGCATGTGGTAAGTTAGGTGACTGGCACCTGCTGGGATTATGCAGTATCCAGTCTGCAAGGTTGGGCATAGGGGCCCTACCAAGGGCATAAGGAGGAGTCAGACCCAGAGTCTTGTCTCATTCTTTCAGCAAACGTTAACTGAGCACCTCCTGTGGCTGGGTCGTGTGTTGGGTTCCAAGGATTCAGAGATGATTAAGTCATAGTTCCTATCCTCGAGAAGCTCACAGTCTAAAGGAGTAGAGAGCCTTGTAATCAGATCATGAAACTACAGTGACATTTGTCCCATCCTAGGATTTGAATAGTGTCTTAGAAGTACCCTGGTGGGAGCAATGCATTTTGCTGATGGGAGTCTACCCAGACATTCTTCAGGAGGAGGTGTGAGGGAAGGCCATCCTCAGCAGAGAGGTCAGCATCTATAGAAGTACAGAATGAAGTGTTTCGTGTGGCTGGAACATGACGGGTTTGATAGGAGTCGAAAATGGAAATGTGGCTGGTGATCGATGGCAAAGAGCACTGGAAGCAGGCTGAGTTTTCGTTGTGTCCTGTCGTGTGCACCCTTAGAGGATGCGGGCATCCCAACAGGTGAAAAATTGGATCTAGTGGGATATGGAAAAATATTAAAACTTTTATTTATGTCTATTTCCATCTCATCCTTTTATTTTGATTTTGGTATAAGTGTTACAGTGTACATGGTATGTTAGTATCACAGGACATGTACATGTTTATTACATTGATAAATATTTCCCTGTGGGATGTATACGCCTCCAAATGATCAATACAGATGCATGAGATCAAAACCAGAAATCAGTGCTATAGACTGCAGAGTATCTTGTGAAAGGTCTGAGCTGGGAAGGACATTATCGGATTGGTATGTTAGGAAGGTCATGGCCACACAGAGACAACACTGGCTGGTGAGACACTGCAGGCAGGGAGCCAGATCAGGCTACGCTGCTTAAAGAACTGGTGTCTGAATGGGTTCTCAGGCTTGGCCACGTGGGTGCCGAGGAGATACGTCATCACTGGAATCAGGAAAATCAGCTGCTCTGGCCTTGCTTGGTGCCATCCCCCAAATCCTTGCAGACACGTTACATTTGGTTTTGACCGTGACTTCCCTCTGAGGGTTGAGAGCTCCAGTGCCCAGCGTTTCCCCAGGTGAATCTTTCTTGCTCTGCTCTTTGGTGAATCTGTCAGAGAGGCTAGATGGTGCCCAGGGGCCAAGCCTGGGAGGATGGCCTGAGGCTATTTTCCAGTGATGTACTTTCATCTTCAAAAGTCACACGGAGACATCGTTTGGCTCACTGTACAGTATGTGAGGACTTTAAAGTGTGTCCTTGAGAGACAGTGTGCATGTATTATGTTATGCATGGTGCTTAGCATTTTTATGTAACAAAAGAAAAAAAAAAAAAAGGAAAGGAAAAGGAAGGGAAAAAAGTCCCTGCTCACTTTCCAGGGAGTTTTTATAGAGCTTTAAATGGGAATGAACATTTAGTAGATTTAAACTTTTTTTGGTTATTTAAAACATAATAACCCTTGATGATTCCCGATGCCTAGTATTTGGACAGTATTGAGAAGACTTGAACTCGGGACGTTTTCATTGTGTCCTTGCTCTTGTGACTGGTGAGGCGCCCGCTGTGGCGTCTGATTCGCGGTGACGCTTGTCTGGGTAAACAAGAATTCTGTGCCCAGAATAATTATGGAAAAGTAGCAGAGGAGTAGGGCAGAGATGTGATTTGGATTTGGGGCACCTGGATTAGAGATCCTGGCTCTGCCATTATTCTGTGAACTTCATCAGGATCTTCATCCCCCTGCATTTCCCCTCGTGGAGTGAGTGTGCTAACACTTACCTTAGCGAGCTCTTTCAAGAATAGCTATGAGAACGTAAGTGAGCAAAAAGGTCCAAGGCAGGATTGAGCATAAAACAGGATTTTATTAAAAAAATTTTTTTTTCTGTATTGATTTTAGAGAGAGAGAGGAAAAGAGAGGGAGAGAGAGATAGAAACAGCGATGAGAGAGAACATCGATTGGCTGCCTCCTGCATGTCCCTCACTGAGGATCTGGCCCACAGCCTGGGCATGTGCCCTGACCCGGAATCGAACCAACGGCCTCTTGGTGCATGGGTCGACGCTCAACCACTGAGCCACACCAGTTGGTAAAGTAGGATTTTAATAAATGTTAGTTAGGTTTGACTATAATAAATGCTCAATTAGACATAATTAAGTCCTGTAATATGTGGTTCAGGACTGTGATGGTGAATGGTAAAGAAGGAGAGGGCTAATTATTGAAATGGGCAGGCGAGGCAGCCTCTAAGAGGGGTCTTGAGATTGGGCAACAGCGACTGGGGTGTAGGAAGCAGCTGATCAATGTTTCTCACATCAGTGTTTCTCTGTCCCTCTCCCTTGCTCTCTTTCTAAAATAAAAACAAAATAAGAAAAACAGCAACAACAAAAAACCACCATAAAATAAAAAGTAGAAGTGGATGAGAGATAAATGCAGGAGTTGAGAACAGCATGTCTGAGACCTGGAGGTAGAAGACAGACAAGGAGCCCGTCGTTTGTGGGGAACCCAGGGTCGGCGATGCAGTGGGGAGTGCAGAATGAGGCAGAATTGGGGGGTCTTGCTGGCTTTATGAAGTTTGGATTCTACTCGAATGGCGGTGGGAAGCTGTTGAAGGGTTTTAAAGAAATGCAGTAAGATCCGATCTGTATTTCTGGAAAGTCCCATTCCGGCTGCGGCGGGGGACAGAAGGCAGAGCGAGGCAGGCACTCAGCGTCAGTCTGTTGGAGCAATCCAGGCACGATGTGGTGGTGGACACGGAGGTGGGAAAGCTCGGAGGTGAGATCAACAGGATTGGCAGATGGATTACAGATAGGGTAGTCTATGAAAAGTGAACTTAGAATCATTTCTGGTTATTTTATCTGTATCCCGTCAAACTCGAATGACCAGCTTTGTGGCTTCCTCCTCTGGGCTGTGATGACATTTTGTTCAAACCTTTATTAGAGTGCCCACCACACAGGATCTTAATGACTTTTTCAAGCTATTTTGTAGGTTAAGAGCTATTCAAAGGCCAGGCCTGTGTCTGATTCATCCTCGTATCACCAAGACCCAGTCAAGGGCCTGGGACATGGTGGATACGCAGGGGATGCTTTCTGGATGCATTGATGAATCAACAAAGGCGTGATTTCATGAGTGGACTTGAGTGCTCTGTGGCGTCTGTCCACTAAGACAGTTACATCTCACAGAGAGATCTTGTTCCTTTCTTTTCCGATTGCAAAGTGGAACAAGCCATCTTGCCCGTCTTTGCAAAAGCGTTCCCTCCTCCTTTGAGTATTGGAAGGATTTGCAGAAAGGCCAGTGCTGGCTAACGGCTTCTCAGGAGCTGCTGTAAAGATCCGTGGACTTCTCCTTCATTTTCGGATATTTATCACTTTTCTTGCAGCTGCCAAATGCTGAATTTTCTTTTGATGTTGACACTTGGCTCCTCAGAATTCTAATGGAAACTTCTCTGAGCCCAGCTAGACACCTGGTGTAGCTAATAGATTCCAGTTCACCCGGCGAAGGATGCTTCCAGCACTGTGCAGGTTTTTGCTTTGCGTTTGACTGACAAAGTAATGTGTTTATTTGTTTAGGGTTCTGTTTATGAGGCCAGAACACACACCGCAGGAGGGCTGGGGTTGTCACTTGCTTTGCCCACCGTTGTGTCCCCTGCATCTGTCCAGTGCCGTTCAGTGTGCTGCAGAGGTCTTCATACTTGTCTTATTTAATCCTAACTCTCTCCACTTGGTCAATAAAGAAACCAAACATCGCACAGCTAGTCCATGACAGAGCCAGGATTTCATCTCGGATCCTCCTGACAGAGAAAGTAATTCACATAGTCCTGTGGAATGATCCAGAGAAGAAATAGCTACAGTTGATTCCCTTTAACACTTTCTTTATTTGCCAGGAGACATCCGGCGAGGCGGACATTTCCTCCAGTTCTGGTCTAGAGCAAATTTCTTATACAGAGAAATGTTCTCCCCGAATGTGCATTTGTCTTTCTGACACACCAGCTCAGCATTTTACGGTAGGCAGGGTAAACGGAGCACCCTTTCTTAGTTGCAGACAAGTTGTGATAAATAACAATTCTCAGGATTCTTGGGATCTTTAGTTAAGTCTCCCTTCCTGGGCTCCTCTCGAGGCATCCGAAGGAGATGGAGATTTCTCTCACATCGAGGCTGCATTACCTCAAGTTGGTCTGGGGTGTAGATATTCAAAGGAAATCTGTTGCATGCAAAGTTTGAAATGCTTACATTTTTAAAATGGTAATTGGTTTTAGGACTTTCTACATACCTGATATCTTAGTCTACTTCCAGAAAATGGACTTCTTTCCCAAATCCACTTGGATGAATTGTAACTCATTTGTAGTGAATGCTTATTCACTAATGCTATTCCTGCAGGTGGCACGAGTCAGGGGCTTCCTTTTAGTGTTTGTGGACGTATCTAAGTGTGTTACCATCCCTTTTCTCCAGTCCAAGAGAAGAGCGGGGCCTCCCCTGAGGACACAATGGAAATTTACTAATTATGGTTAGTTCTGGTATAACTTCCTTCCTTCCTTCCTTCCTTCCTTCCTTCCTTCCTTCCTTCCTTCCTTCCTTCCTTCCTTCCTTCCTTCCTTCCTTCCTTCCTTCCTTCCCTCCCTCCCTCCCTCCCTCCCTCCCTCCCTCCTTCCCTCCTTCCTTCCTTCCTTCCTTCCTTCCTTCCTTCCTTCCTTCCTTCCTTCCTTCCTTCCTTCCTTCCTTCCTTCCTTCCTTCCTTTTAGTGTTCAGGTTGGATTTTTCACTTTTGGGCATAATTTGTAGTGCATTTAATTACCGGCAATGCATGTCCCCAGCATGTAGTAATTGGCTGTAGCCAGAGCACGTCGCCCTTATTGGCTACTGAGGGATAAGCAGACAGTTCGGTGTCTGCCCCACCCACTGGTCACTGGGTATTGAACCGTTGTTGAAAATCTAGGGGATCACTTGAGTGTTTCAGTTGTATTTACTGTCACATTCTTAAAGTTTATTCCACTTGTCCTGAGAAGGGAGGGAAAAATGATTCTTGGTCCAAGTATATGTTTAGAACATGTCTGTACCAGATAGCAAAGTTACACATACTGGATTTGAAAATCCCTTAGAAAACTGTGTTTAACCTAACATCGGTTTAACTTATTTGTACATGGAATCATCCTAATTAACACGTGAAACCTATAATCATTCCCTGAGACTGTGGTTCTGTGAAATACATTTTAGAAAATGGTCCTTAATGTGCTTTACTACCTAATTCTAGGCTTCGGTAATATTTACAAGTCTGGGGATTCCTAGAAATCTCTGGATATTTATATTGCATATGTCAGGATTTTCTGTCATGATTGTAGTGAGCTGTAAAAGTTTAAGAAACTTTATTTAATGCAAACACCTACAAAATCTATTTGTCTTTCATAAATTGCTTGACCTACATATTATAAATCTAATTTTTTAATAAAAAGAAGAGAATGGTTCATCATGTTGTTTTCTCTTATTCGGTAAAGTTTGGGTGTGATATTGCTGAATAATTGAGCATTAAGAATGCATATGAGTAGAATAGATAGGATAATAAATATTTACGTAGTGCATTGCAGTTTATAAAGTGCATTAAACTGTATTATTTCCTTAATCTCCCATGAACTCTCATTGGTAAGGATTCTCATTCTTTGAATGTATAGAAGAGGAAACTAAGGTCTAGAGGGGTGCTCAAGGTTCAGAGCTAGGTACTGAACCCAATTAAATTACGTTTTAATCCAGGTTTAGGGCTCTTTTTAGGTTGTCCTCTCTTAACACAAACTCAAGGTGTTGGAGTGCACAGGGCACTCGCAGCATGGGGATGAGGCTGTCTGCTCTTTCACTGCTGAGTTTCCAGCACCAAGCCTCCGCTGGGACACAGCAGTGCTGGATAAATAACGGTTGAGTGCATCAGTGCTGAATGAATCATAGTCATTGTTCCTGCTAATATTTATTAATACCTTTTATAGATTTAGATGCTAAATACCTTGCATGCTCTTTAATCTTCTTTTCATATTCTACCCTAATAAAAATTTTACAGAGGAGGACCTGGGGCTCGGAAAAGTCAAGTGGCTGCCCAAGGTTACCAGGCTAGTTAAAGAGTGGGAGTTAGAGCTCTTTGATTCTACAATCCCAGCCCTCGTCTCTGCAAGAGGGAATTGAGGCTTAGATGTTATAATTAAACCTGCACTTTTTTATACCGATTCCAGCGGTTTCTGTACTGAACCACATTGTTTCTCCAGATCTAATTCAGCTCTGTGGTGAGCACATGGTGACGATACTGCCCCTCTTCAGTGACAGTGTGCTGAGCATTTTATAGACATTGTTACATTTAGTGTATGGGTCAACACTCAACCACTGAGCCACACCCCCAGGATGACATTGTTACATTTAGTTCTCACAGCTTTATTCCCATTGAACTAAGGCTGGAAGAATATCAATGACTGTTATCATTATGATTATCAAAGAATATCATTACACTGTTAATGAATGGTCTGCCTGCAGCCCAGGCTGTATTTGTATCCATGAAAAAGCAGAACAGAACAAAAATGGGGAGCAGGTATCAAAGAAATGTAATGACTTTAATCACTTTTGTTTAAATGTTCTGTCTGTTTTTGCTTTCTCTTCTTCCTGTGGGTCCTGGGAACATAATTTGGATAGCTTAGATAGGGAACAGTGTGGGCAACCCTTAATTCATGACCTTGGGTCACATAGCTAAGGAATAAGCCACCTCTCTTAGATCTCAGGCATGTTCCTAGATCCCTTTCCCAGTCCCTCCCCTGTGGAGAAGTAGACTGGACCTTCCTACCTTCCCACTCTCATCCCCTTCCTCCTTCAGCTTTCCTTCCTCCCTAGGTTACCCTGCCAAGTCAGCTACCCCGCTTAGCTGTCTGCTCCGTTTCCCTTCTTTCAGTCCAGCCAAGTCCCTCATTTTCTAATTATCGTCAACATTATTGATGCTTAGAGTGATAGGGCATGCTGTTTATAATGGCCACAGGTAGTTACGCTTCAACAAGAAGGAATGGCATTCAGCAGGCCCCCAGCATCTTTACCAGACAAAGGATTTAAATTAAAGGATTAATCGGAAACCTCTTACGTGCACTTAGGTTCTGGCAGACTGAACCAAGTTCTTGTCTTGAAAGGTCAATGAGTTTTTCCATAATTTTTAGCTGTTCTGAGAAAGGAATCATAAATCTTTCTGTTTATTTGCTTTATATATCTCCCTTCAGCTCATTTAGATGCGGGCTGAACGTAATAAATCCACGGCTCTCTTTAGAAAAAGAAAAATAAACCATGTTACCATAAAAGGAAATTTGGTTTACCAAAACGAGGAAACTCTTAGTGAGTGTCAGCTCTTCCTGTCTAGATGGGGGTGTGTGTATACACATATATGTTTTGTGTTAGAAAAAATCCTACCACCAGGCCTGCTTGTGTTATCATCTATGTAAAAAGCATGTTATTACTTACCAGGTTTCCCAAAGGAATAAAGTAATCTTTGCTTTGAAATACTGTCTGCTTTAAACCAGGCACCTTCAAGTTGGATATATAGAAAACACGGTCAAACTGATTGATGATGTGCTCAGAGAACGGCTTATTCTGATTAATTGGAATTTTTTATTATCTGAGGAGGAAATCTTGGAACCCTTGTGTCCCTCTCTTGCTGAAAAATCTTTAAATTCCTGAATCTGTTTTCTGGCCTTAGAGTGCACATGGCCGAGTTTGCTGCTGAATTTCTGCCTGGTGACTGAGGAGACACAGGGGGCCACCAGGCTGAGCCGGACATTGATTCTCGGTCCCCCATTCATCGTGCTAGGTGTGGATGGCCGGCCTGAGGCTTGTTGCCTCCAGCTGTGTGTGCTTGAGGGCACAGCTTCCGAGGTTATTTTTGTGCCCTATGTATCATTTGGGCAGTTCTCCACAAAGTGGCACACGACAGAGGAAGGATGGGATCCTCTTAATGTCAGACAGGATGTCTCACTCATGGTTTCGTATCTAACACCTGGTGTGGTTCATGGCACGTTGGTTAGAAAATGTTTTTCTAAATCTCTGATGATTTAAAATAGACATATTTGAATCACTGAGGTTTTAAGTATTTTGAGTAGTTGGTGTCTCTTCCTCCTGCCTTTCTTTCTTTCTTTTTCTGAGTTCGCTGAGTACTTCTAGTGCTCAGGTTCTTTGCTAGGTGCTAAGACTACCGAGAAAGGAGGAATTAACGTCTCCTGACTCCGCCTTGCACATCACACAGAGTATTTGGTGCGTTTACATAGATCTTCTTGTCTAATGGTCATAATACACTAGATTTTATAGTCTTCATTTTTGAAGACGAGGCTGTAAATTCCAGAGGGATGATGACATTTAGGTCAGCCCATAGATACCTGTTCGTTCATTCCCGTGATTCCTGGATGTTGCTGAGCCAGAGAATCTCTTAGGACGTTCAGTTTCCTGGGGTACTTCCCAGACCCAGAGTCAGAACAAAATATTTAGAGGCCTTAACAACTTAGATGTTTTTGATGTTTCCCTTCCAAAAAACAATTAGATATTTTTGAAAATAAAATTATAAAATAAACATAAAGAGGTCCTATAAAGTTTTTAATTTTTCTCAGGTTCACTGGCTTAGAATTTTAAAAAGATCACATATCAATTTATCTCCAAAGCTCTCTCTTTCTACTCCCCCCCCGCCCCAGCCCCTTTGCTTTCCTGATGCCCTACCCTATAGTCTGACTGCCAGATCACTCAGCAATTTTCAGACCATGGGATTCTGATGCACAGCTGTGGAGCAGGTCACCAAATCTTTTGGGTTCTACTCGCTTCTAGGCAAAAAATGTTTGCCATGGGACATGTAGTTTTTTTTTTTTTTAATATTTTTTTCTTTATTGATTTTAGAGAGAGAGGAAGGGAGAGGGATAGAGAGATAGAAACATTGATGAGAGAGAACATCGATTGGCTGCCTCCTGCATGCCCCCCATTGGGGATCGGGCCCACAACCTGGGCATGTGCCCTGACCGGGAATCGAACCAGTGACCTCTAGGTACATGGGTTGATGCTCAACCAGTGAGCCACACTGGCTGGGTGGGACATATAGTTTTGGCCAAGGAGTTATAAGCAGAATTAATATGTGTTGCTTCCAAGCCCAAGTATTTAATTGCTGAGTAAGAACCTTCCAAAGTCCTTCCCTTTGGCGACTGCAGCCAGCAGTCCTGGATAAGGGCTCTTTGTCAGCCTTGCTTTCTGAGGATGACAAGGATCTAGACCTGCACTGGACATGCAACATGAATTAAATTAACTTGGTTGTTTCAGCTACTGAGCTATCAGGGCAGTTTGTTATCTCAGCAAAGCCCACGCTAGCTCTATGTGGGAAGTGCCGCTCTGTTCTGCAGGGCACTCGAGACTGAGTTTTGGAGGCTGAGTAGTAGTTTGCCAAGCAGATCGGGAGGAAAAAGAATGTCAGACAGAAGGAAAGGCATGTGTATTTTGACACCTTTATTTATCAAATTCAATTTTTTTTATTTTTTATTTTTGTATTTTAGAAGTGACTTTAGAGGAGTGTGAGACGTTGAGAAAATAACTTTAGTAGAGAGCATGGATTACTTATCTGTGGGTATCTCAGGGGCCATCAAAGGCATATGTGGATACGACAGAAACTGGGCCAGAGAGCAGGGCATGATGTGATGGTGAGATACAGTTGAGGAGTTCATTATGCCTAGAATAGGAATTACATGTGGGGAGTGGTAGGAGTAAGTCCTTAACTGTGGCTATTAACAGCGCTTGGAATGCAGCCACTATGGAAAACAGGTTCCTCAAAAAATTAAAAATAGAACTGCCATATGATCCAGAAATTCCACTTCTGGGAATATATCCTAAGGAAGCGAAGACACTAACTAGAAATGGTATCTGTACCCCTATGATGATAGCAGCATTATTTACAATGGCCTGGATATGAAAGCAAACTAAGTGTTCATCAGTAGGTGAATAGATGAGGGAAATGTGATTTCATCTGTTTATCCATATCTGTACACAGTGGAATATTATTTATCCATAAAGAATGAAATCTTGCCATCTGCAGCAACGTGGATGGACCTCGAGGGCATTATGTTAAGTGGAGTAAATCAGACAAAGACAAACACTGTGTGATACCAGTTATCTGTGGAATCTGAGAAAGTAACAAGCTCAGAGATACAGAGAACAGATTGGTGGTTGCCAGAGGCAAGGGGTGGGAGAAGTGGGGGAAGGGGCCAAAGGCACAAACTTTCGGTTATAAAATAAGTCAGTCATGGAGATGAAATGTACAACATGCCAACTATAGTTAATACTCTGTTCTGTATTTGAAAGTTGCTGAAAGAGTAGAAGTTAAAAGTTCTCATCCGGAGAAAACAAATTTGTAACAATGTATAGTGATGAATTTTAACTAGACTTATTATAGTGTTCATTTCCAAATATATGCAAATATTGATCATGTTGTACACCTGAAACTAACATATTGTATGTCAATTATACAGCAATAAAAATATAAAAATAAACCAAAAATATACTATCTAGTATAGGCACCCCTCATGTGAGCAGAGTGGTGTCACCCTGGGCCCATAGTCTTAATTTTGTGAATAATTTGCAAAAACCATCAGACCTTTGACAAACTCTGTTGTGCTCAAAACATTTGCCTTGGCCCTATGCCTTTTTCCCATCTCTGGTTTCCCTTGTATCAGTCAGCTAAGAGAATGATGTATATAGCAGATTCAGAGTTTCCAGGCAGAAAATGCCCCCTGAAAAACCAACATAGTAAGGAACCAGCAGTTGTGCATACATGTGCTGATTGTATTGATTACGTTTCTTTGATATGCAAGTGGCAGAAATCCGAACTCAGAATGGCTTAAGAGGAGAAAATGTATGGACTCAAATAACTGAAATTTCAAGTGGTGTTCAGGCAAGGCTGGATCCAGGGCTCAACCAATGTCACCAAGATTCTCTCTCTCTTTTTCTCTGACTGCTGTTGGTTTTATTCACAGGTGTATCTTTCCCATTGCTGCCACCAGCTTCAAGCTTGTCTTCCTAACTAAATAATCCCAGTCCTTTTAGCAAGTCATAGAATTGAGTCTTATTAGTCTGGTTTGGGTCCAGGACTTAACCCTGAACCGCACATGGTAGCCAGGAAGCTATGGCATACTGATTAGCCAGTCTTGGGCCCATGCCTGGAAAGTGACAGCGGGGGTCACCGCCCCCCAATCCATGTGGACTGAGAAGAGAGGACAGATCTTTCCTCAAAGGAATCTCGAGGTGTTGTAGCAGAAGAAGTGAGGGATAGATTCTGGGAAGGAAAAGACAGTAGCTGTCCTCTACTGTGATGTATTTTGATTTTATAGATGTGGGAACTGTAAAAAATGATCACGATTACGTGGAGAAAGCACTGAACTGATATTTAGGAGAACTGGGTTGAAATCCCCCATTTGCTACTATGTGATCCAATCCCCAGGTGCCTTCGTTCCTTACAGGTTGAATGGACAGAGTGGTGCTGGGTGAGATGCTGCTGCACAGGCAGAGAGGTGACAGGAAGACTGCCCAGCCCCTTCTTCTGCAGGTGCGGAGAGTCAAATGACGGGACCAAGGTCATATAGTCACTGAGGGCAGAACCAGAAGCGGAGCCTCTCTCCTGGCATTAGAGCCAGAATTTTTTTTTTTTTTAATCCTCACCCGAGGATATTTTTCTATTTATTTTATTTTTTCTATTTATTTCTATTTATTTTTTTTCTATTATATTTTTCTATTCAGATAGGGTTGGAAGGAGAGAGAGGGAGAGAAAAGGAGAGAGAGACACATTGACGTGAGAGGGATACATCGACTGTTGGCCTCCTGCACGACCCTGACCACGGCCAAGGATGAACCGCAACCGAGGTATGTGCCCTTGACCGGAATCGAACCCACGACTCATTGGTCTGCAGGCCGACGCTCTACCACTGAGCCAAACAAGCCAGGGCTAGAGCCAGAATTTTAATAGCAGTCATGAAAGTGCTCTGGAAGACGTTAAGAATTATGGCAGTGTGATTTGCTATTTCTAAAAAATAGCTTGTGGATGAAATTTTTGTTAAGCAAATAATTTTAAAAAGGGCAGAGCTCTCTACCTAAGTAAAGGGTGTCTATAGTTAATTCTTTAGGATCTCTTTGTTAAATGAAAAAACTCCAACCAATTTACCTTTGTTTTGGTAAATATTTTTCAGCTACCACCTTTACTTACAGTAAAGTCCGATCTGGCTATTGTTATTTTAAGATGAAATCTTAATTTTTATTGTTATGAGCATAATGTCGTGGGAAGAGAACACACTGGGGCTCAGGAAGACTTGGGCTTCGATTCTGGTTTGGCTCCTGTTAAGCTTTGTGACTGTGGGCAAGTTATTGAACCTCTGGGAGTCTGCAGGTCTTCATCCTTGGTAGCTTTATATCACCGCCCTCGGCAGCATTTAAAAACGCTTCAATTCCTACCCCTCCTGCACCTCCTTAAACTGCACAGTGGAGTGCTTGCTCCCTCTTGGCTCACCTTCCTTGCCCCACTCATGAAATGATGGAACTCCTGCAGGCTTGGTCCTAGACGTTGTCTCTGCTCACTATGCCCTGTGCCCACCCACCTCATCGGGATCAGTGCTTTGTTCAGCGCTGATGGACGAATGATTAACACCTTCAAACTGGACCCCTCGCTGAGACCTCTCGTCTGAACTCCATGCCTGCATGTATAATTGCATATTTATTTGACAGCTCTACTTGGATGTCTCAGAGGCGTCTCAGATGCAATGTGGCCAAACAGATGTGTTATCTCCCGCGGGAACACCTGCTCTTCTTCCAGTATTTCCTCTCTCTGTGAGTGATAGCACCAACTGTCCTGTTACACCAGCCACAGATTTATGAGACATCCTTAATGCTTTCCTCTCCACCCCCGTGTCTAGTCCATCACCGAGTTTGCTTGATTTTGTCAACTGAGTATCTTTTCAATCCATCCACTTCCCTCCACACTCCCTGACTCCTGTTAGTCCCAGTTTTCTTGTCTCTCATTGCAACTGCAGCAGTAGCCTCTTAATTTCCTTTATTCCAGCTCTTTCTAATTGTTTTATTTTCAACACCTCACCTTATTTTATTTTACTTTACATTCAGTATTATTCTGTATTAGTTTCAGATGTACAGCATGTAGTTCAGAGGTTCTCAACTTGTGGGTTGCGACCCCTTTGAGGGTCGAACGACCCTTTCACAGGGGTCGCCTAAGACATAACAGTAGCAAAATTACAGTTATGAAGTAGCAATGAAAATAATTTTATGGTTGGGGGTCGCCACAACATGAGGAAATGTATTAAATGGTCACGGCATTAGGAAGGTTGAGAACCACTGAATTGTAGTTAGACAATCGTGTACTTTACAGAGTGGTCCCCCTGATATTTCAAGTACCAACACCCGTCTCCATACATAATTATTACAGTGTTATTGACTGTATTCCCCACGCTATAATTTACATCTGGGTGACTGTTGGTTTTGCATGCTGCACACAGAGTAATCTTTTCGACATGCAAAACAGATCATGCCATCCCTTTAGCCTTAGTGCATGGACTCCCATTGCTCTAAGGAAAAAGATGAGTCTTTATCACAAGCCACAAGGACCTTCAGGGTCTTGCTTCTGGTCTCGCTTTGCACCATGCTCCCTCTTTCTCTTCCTTCACACTACACGTCTCTCATTAACAGTCTGCTAGTCTCTCTTCCTGCGGAATCCCTTCCCCTTTATTAACACTTTCACTTAATTATCCTCCACCCTTTCTCCAGGTCTCAGCTCAGTTACCACCTTCTCAGTTGACTTCACCACCGGATCAAACTTTCAGTGTACATTCTGCTAAGGGCCATCTCTGTCTCCTTCGTTATACCCTAAGAATGCTAATTTTATATTTGTTTGCATGATTTCTTGATTATTCCAGCCATTTCCTCCTGAACATTGTATCCCTAGTACTTAATAACATGCTTGACATATTAGAGGAGTAACAAGTATTTGAATCTTTTATTTTTGTGAAAATGCGTGATCTCTGAAGCCAGACAGATCTGGATTTATATCCTGGCTTTGCTTCTTTCTTGCCACCTGACTTGAGTGCATTACTCGAATTCTCTGTGTTCCCAGTTCCTTCATCTGTAACATGTGCTAGCAGTTCTACTGCGTAGGTTGGAATCGAATCAGATGATGTAGTAAACCACCTAGCATCATTTCCTTCTTTCTCCTCTCCAACCCCGCTAAGAAGACGATGTAATGTTCACAAATGGTGGGGAGCTCTTCTCTACGCGTTTATGACCTTTGCAGCCATCTCCTTGGTTAGCCTGGGCCGTGCATCTGCATGACTCCTGCTGGATGCTGTTCACTTTATTAGTGCTGAGTCATCACATCCCCTGGGCTCCCTGTGGCCCTTGTGGAGTCACATGGCACCTTAATGCCAACGTTGAGGCTGACGGGCCGTTTGCAGAGAGATGGGAGTGATTTGCTTAGTTTTGAAGGTACATGACCTCGTTTTGGTCACTAAGACTCGATGATTACATTTCTTCTCAGAGTCCCCAAATACCATCTCTGCTTGGACCCTCTTTGATTTCAGATCTGGTTTCAATAAATTAGGAGAATCCGTGTTGAACTGACCAGGTGAGTGGTCAGTTATGCTGAGTCCCTCAAGGGTCTGGGTTGATTAGGTCAGCTCTGCGTGCTGGAAAATGTTAGTAAAATAATGTTTTTGATCTGATTTACCTGGCCAGCTTATCAGAATGATTAACCAGTAACCTTGGGTACCTGTGAATGAGAAGAATGGACGTGCCATGAGGAGGAGGAGGAGGAGTTCAAATAAAGTTATTTTTCATGACAACCGGCTTCCTTCCACAAAGAGTTTGAGGTGGCTTCCAAGAATATGAAAAAACAGCTAAATAGTAGAAATGAATTTTAAACTAAAATCCCACTGGGCAATGTAATCAGACCTCGACTAGAAAAATTAGACAGAAGGAAATTTTATACCCGGATTTGTTGGCCTAAGTGTTAGAGAATGGCACAATTGGGCTGCATATGTGTTACGGAGCCCAAGAGGAACCCTGATCAGTTACAAGGTTCCCACTGTCCATGCACAAACATTGTGGCATTTCCTGGGAAGAAGGAGCCTTTTAGATTTAGGGCCGGGCTCCTGCTGCCACTGCCCTGTAGGCTCTTCTAGGGGACTTCAGCTCTTTGACCTCTGCTTCCTTCCTTGTGAGGAATTTGAAATCAGAATCGGAAGTTGCAAGTTAGTATCCTGTGGGCGGGGCTGGGTCTGCAGACATTTCTCTCTGGCTGACAGCACAGGTTCCAGGCCTCGAGTTTGCCACTGTCCCTTCTAGTCCCTCTGGTGATGCACCTGGCTGTCCTCTCTGGAAGCCAGGGAGCCCCTGGAAAGCAGATCAGGTGACACCTCAAGCTAGTCTCAAAGGACTCGGTGTTTCATCAGGACTTTTCAGGGTCTCATGACCCATCTTTCACATTCTGCCATTTTATAACCCTGTCCAAGGTCCAGTTCTCTCCCATGACAATGTCTGTCCACATTTCAGATGGGAACGAAGGGGAGATTGTAGGCGAGATGGCGCTTGTCAGCAGACACTGTCCCCTTCACCGTCCCTTGGAGATGCTTATCCCGTTGGTCTTCTGTGTTCTCCCTCGGAGCCCTCGGTAACTGATTTCAGTACTCGCTGAAGGACCCTGAAGGGTCAGGTTTTACCAAGTATCAGTGGCTCACAATTTTCAAACTATGTCGGACCACCTGGAGCCTGATGGCTGGGCCCCACCCCCAGTTTCTGATTCATTATTTCTGGAGTGGGCTGGGTCATCTGGCATTTTAACAAGTTCCCAGGTAACGCAGCATCCTTCTCTCATGCCCGATGGCATGAACATACTTCGACAGTCACAGATCTAGGCGTTTCTTAAGCTGACATCAACAGAACAAGGGACTGTGGACAGCACATGTGCAGTGCTGGGGAGTCTGGCCCTCGGTCCTCTGAGAGAATCAGGGAATTCAGGCGTGTCCCCGTGGCTCTCCTCTTCTCCCCCTAATTTTACAACCTTCACGTACAGATCATTACGTAAAAAAGCGTTGTTCTATGTGAATCAACTCAAAAATTTACAAAAATGTTTATCATCATGTAACAGGATTGAAGAGTTAAGTATTTTAAAGAATTAAGCCTGAGAAAACTTCGGAACATATAATGCAGTATTTGCTTAGTACAATCTCTGGCATATGGTAGGCAATAATCAAAATGACTTTTTTAATAGATAAGAAAGAAACCCCATAGCGCTGAACTGTTGTCTAATTCTAATGAAAAAGGTTGAAGCCATTTTAACTCGGGTACGTTTTTGCTGTAGATACAGCCCACTTAATTTATTCTCCCTTTGTAACCTTCTTCAACTAATTTGACCTCAGTTAGACTTCTTCTTGTCTATAAAAATCTATGCGTCATGGATTGTGGAGACACAGCTCAGGCTGAAGTCCCGCCCCTACCAGAGAGTAGCTGTGGGTGTTGGGCAAGTTACATTTTTGTGCCTCATTTTTTCTTATCTGAGTAGTGGGAATAATAATAGTACTTACATCATACCATTGCTCTAAGGATAAAATGAGTTAATACAGGCAATGGGTTTGGAACAGTGCTTAACACCTATTTTAATATTATATTGGAAGTCTTGCCTTCTCCAGGACACTGAGTATTTTGTGGAAACGACTTTTTGATTTTGAAAACCATGATATATTGTTTCCCACTTAGTAAAATAGAGAACCAAGACACAAAAAGATTGGGATTTGTCAGTCCTTGCAAAGTAACCATCCCCAGCTCTGCCTTCTGCGGTCAGCAGCCCTTACAGCTCCCATTGGAGCGCATAACTATGATGTGGTATTTTCACTCTGCTGTTCGGTCGTTGGAATCCCCTGTTGTTTAAGAAACACTGTTTCCTTAATTTGATAAATCCCCCGTGCTTTTCCTGCTGTTTTATTGCATAGGGATGCACTGGATCCCTCCTCCTGAGCAGACCTTAGTCATCTGAGGCGGAATCGAATGACCTATCAGGGTAAATAATAGCTGTGAGTTTAATCGCACATGCCTTACTATCATCTGCTTGTAGATAATAATCGCAACATCTTATGCTCATCATACTTGTATATTTTTTTTCTGGAGCTTTTTCATATTGGGTTGTCAGAACACTTCAGGGAAGACTGTTATTTTCTCAGCGTGGCGTCACGGAGAGCGTTGGAGTCAGAAGGACCTGAGTTCTCCACTTGACTCCTCCTCTAGCTAGCTGTTTAGACTCAGGCAAAGTGCTTAATCTGTCTGTGCCTCGGTTTCTCCATTTGTAAGAGTAGCGCCCCATCGTGGTGCTGGTGAAGTGCGTCAAGGTGGAGCTGCTTGCCTGCACCCGTACCGCCAACTGGTGGCAGAGCTGAGTCTCATCCAGGTCTGTTGGCACAGAGCCCTCTCTCCTCTTTAGCATGCTCTTCAGTGTCTGAAGAGGGAGGTGGTTTGAGGCCTCTGGTCCTGACCTCAGTGAGGTGAACGAGGCCTGGGGCCCTCGGGCAGGAGCTTCCTTCCAGCAGGTTGGTTGCAGATAAGTGAGGTGGGGCCCATCCCTGGGTCAGGGCATCTTCCGAACTCTGTGCTGGAAAATCAAGCTGCCCACCCACTCATTACAGAGGGCAACCAGTGCAGACTAGGCCGGGCCTGAACCTTCCGATTGTTGTAGTTCCCCGGCTTTGTTCTCGTTCCACTGCCTTGTCTTCTTGACTGTGTGTGTGTGTGTGTGTGTGTGTGTGTGTGTGTGTGAATCCTCACCCAAGGATATTTTTTTCCATTGATTTTTAGAGAGAATGGAAGGGAGGAAGGGATGGGGGAGAAAGAGAAACATCCATGTGAGAGAGACACATCGATTGGTTGCCTCCCACACACACCCTGACAGGCTAGGATCGCTGGGATCAAACCTGGAACCCAGGAACATACCCTTGACTGGGAATCAAACCTGTGACCCTTCGGTGTGTGGGCCGATGGTCTAACCATGCATTCTTGACATGACAGTACTGGGGGTGCTGGCCACTCCTGCTCACCTCACTTCTCCCACGCCCGTTCTCTCTAATGCTCGTCTCCCTCTGTTCAGACACAGAGAAGATCAATAGGTTCATTGCATAAGCCGAATTCCAGCTGAATAGCTTCCCAGTTTCTGCTTGCTGGCACCCCAGTCTCTTGGAACCATCCTTCAGTGACCAAGGTATTTCTCCCAGGCTAATGACATGACGCATGTTCCTGTCTCCCTGTTCCATCCGCTTTTGCTTCTGTAAACAAAGGAGGGGAATGGAGTTGCAGTGATTCAGACAGCGGAACCTGCAGAGGGTGTCTGGCACCCGTGTTTTTAACTTTCTTTAGAATTGGGTACTTCACTCCTTTCCGTCTTCAGCTTTGAGTCTAGTTCTGGCTCCGAGGAGAGGTCCTGGCCAACATCCTGGGTGCCCCATCTCTGTGTCTTGACCCCAGCTGCGTCCTTGGCCATGCCCTGTGGCTCTCTTCTGATGCTTTCCATTCCTGGATTTCTCTGCTCACTATTCTCTTGACCCAGCCCCAATTCCTGAAAACAAACTCGGATATCTGCCCAGCAGGTCCAGCTTTTTCAGTTGTATTCCAACTCCTAGGAGAGGGGGTTATCCTAAGGAACTATCCACAGAGGGTCAGAGTGGCCCCCATGGCCTGGTGAGAAAGCCTGGAGCCATCACCAGGAGAGGGAAGTCTTGTCTACTGAGGGACCACAGGCCCCAGAATGTCTTCCTCTGTCTCATTATTTCCATCTCTGATGTAACATTTCTTACATCTAATGGTTTTATTGTAACACATTGTCTTTGTTCTGCACACCCATGAGCTGGGCTGATTTACAAATTCGCTGTGTGACTGCACCTGAGATTTCTAGGATATGTTTTCAACATGGGAAAGGCAAATTAATTAACCTTCATTGAGTGCCTTCCAAACTTCATACGCATGTTCTTGTTACCGGAGAATTGTGTGGATTGCCCCTCTCTGTTCCTAGTGGGAGTGGGGTTCTTGGAGTGCCGCTGGAATAAGCATTTCTGGAGGCCCCCGTGGGAGGATGAGATGTGGTAGAAAGGATGGAATTACATCCCTGGGTTTGCAAAGTCCCATTTCTCTTAGTCCTGGAAGATACACAGCTTTGGATTCAGCAGAGCTAGAAGCAAAGCCAGTGTCCAGAGTTTCCATTCCATGGTAGAGCTGGGTCTGGTGTAGCACTGGGCTCGTTACAGTCCATCAGTCCATTGTGTGGGGCCCACATGGCTATGGGCCATATGGGCGAATACAGGGGAGCATGCCCCCCGCAACAACAGAGAGCCAGAAGCTCGGGCAAGCAAGAGAGCGAGAACACCTTTGTTTAGGAGTTTAAATATCAAATCTTCCCATGCTCGCAGTGGTCACACCCATTCTGGCCAATGGCTGACAGGCAAGTACATTCCCTGTTCCATTCAGTTTACTGGGCATGTGTCTGTTCTTCCTTTGTTCCTTTCTAGTTACTAATAACTGGTTTAATCATAACGGTATCACTCTCATTTAATTTTCTAACAACTGTGGGTGGTAAGTGACCTTGTTCCCATTTTAAGGAGATGTAAATTGAGGCCCTGAGAAATGTAAGTCACATGCCCAGTCTGGCTACCGCCTGGGCTAGAATTAAAGTCCAAAAAGTCTGATTCCAAAAGCCTTAGTTCTCTGCCCTACATAACCATGAAAAGACAATAGAGGGGGCATTCCCAGCCAGGCCAGCCCTTTGGCCCCTGCCTTGGGGTGGTCGTTGGCATGAACTGGCATGGATTGCAGTAGACACTCTTGGCCCTGGCACTGACCTCCTGGGAGGACATGACTGGTCTGTTCCAGGCCTGAGGAGTGGCTGCTTCTGAAATGGAACCTGCTCCAGGGACAATGCTTGCTCGTTCGCACCAGCTTCCCATTCTCCAGGCTTATCGTCATGCACATTACCAGCAGCAGCAGAGGAAGTTAATTTGGCAGAAGGAAATTAAACTCGTCTCTGATTCTCCATTCCCCCAGAGGTGTTGTGCTTGAGGAGAATCGCGTTCCCAAGGTCACAGGTATGGTGCAGAAAGGGTACAGCAGCTCCTCTCCTTCCTTTGTTCCTGCAAAGCCTGTGTTGGATGCAAAAAAAAAAAAAAAAAAAAATGCTGAAAATATTTTTATTTAACCCAATAGCACTTTTATGAAGACAAAGGTATTTACATGCAAGGTCGTTAATTCAGAGTTACAGGCTGCTGAATATGTAAGTAAGAAGAGTTCCTGGGGTAGCTCTGGAAACGGCTTTGCAGAGGAGGAGGTGGGGCAGGAGACTGTTCCCATTTAGATGTGATTTCAATTACTGTTCTCATACCTAACAAACAGATGGGGTTTCTGGATTTCTTGCTTCGTCTGTGATTGTAATTTCTGGCTCCTTCTTTAAATTGGATTCTTTACATATTTCGTGGCTGTCCAGGATGCTGGAGGCCAGGGTGTGCAGTCTGCCAGAGGGTTGAGCGGTCCTGGGTACTTGCGGTGGCTGTCAGCTGTGTTTTCAGTTTTTGCCTTTGGCAGTTTAGACGGCAGAGATCTTTGGAAATTCTTTGGCTCAACCTGCACAGTTTGTAGATCAAGAAAAGAAGCCCAAAGAAGTCAAAGACCTGGATTCTAGTTGTTGTTTCTGTCACTCTCAAGCCCGTGGCTTCTCCAGCTGGTGCGGGTCAAGTTCAGGTGGATAGCGATGGATACAACCTGGAGCAGAACCTCTGTCTCCTGACCCAGGTCTGGGGCTCTTGACCCTGTGTCAGAATGAGTGCTACTCCGCCACCCTGGACTGTCCCTTTCGACCATTGCCTTGCTCGTCACTGCCTTGGATGCTTTCAGCTTTTAGAGAAGCAGGTTTCAGTCTGCCTAGAATGCCTTCCTCTTGCTTGTGTGCCTGGCAAACTCTTACATGACATTCCTGGCTGCATTTAGTTGCTACTTCCAGGAAGCCTTCCTTGACTTTCCTAGGTAGACTTTGATATTCTCTGTAATGAGTTTCCATTTTATATGTTCTACTCATTGTAATTCCCCTGTAGGCATCATGGCGTCATGACTGATGAGTGATGCACATGTTGTGTGAGGGCAGAGCCTAGGGTTGGTGCTAAATGAATACACACAGCAGTGCTGGGCTGTGGCAAGAATACTGGTGAGACTTTTGCAGCAAGCAAGGGAGCTTGCCGTTACTTTTTACTTAGACTGGCAGTGGTGGACTGCTTTTGGCTAGTGTCCATTAGCTTGGCCAGCAAACAGAATTTTAATAAATATATTTAAATGTTTTCTGGTTTTGCTTTTAAAGAAAAATCTGTGTGCACCCATGCACTACAATAAGAAATAGATAGTTGGTCTTTGTCCCTCATCCCCTTTCCTGGCACACTTGGCACATAGCTCCTAAAATCTTTGGATTCTTCTGAAGTGATAGGTGTCGTTTTGTATGCTAATGAGATGATTGGTGGCTGGGGGCTCCTGGGTGGTCTCTGAATGGGGGCTGGTTGCCAGGGGAACCAACCATGTGCTTAGGGAGTTAGCCCTACCCTGACCTCTAGGGAAGAGATAGGGGCAGGAGGTTGAACCCTCCATAAAAACCCCAACTGAAGGCTTACAAGAGCTCCTGGGTTGAGAACAAGGATGCGCCAGGAGAGCGACACACCCCAAACTCAGTGGGGACAGAAGCTCCTGTCTCAGGACCCTTCCAGACCTCACCCAATGTATCTCTTCATCTGGCTGTTCATTTGTATCCTTTAAAATATTCTTTGTAATAAATTGGTAACAGTAAAGGCTTTCCTGAGTTCTGTGAGCTGAATACATTAGTGAATAATAGACATTGCGTACGGGGTCATGGGAACCCCATTTATAGCCCGTCAGAAGTTTGGGTGGCCTGAGTTTGTGACTGGCGTCTGAACAGGGGCGGTCTGAGGCACCGAGTCCTTCACTTGTGGGACATGGCGCTAACTCCACATACACAGTGTCAGAATTGAATTGTGTCAGGAGTATTTTGTGAGTAGAGGAAACAAGAGGAATTTTTCTTTAGAGTTCTTTCTTTCTTTTTTTATTTATTTTTTCCATCACCATTTACCCCCATACCCTCTTCCAGCTCTACCCACTCCCTGTCCCCCACCGCAGTCACCACACTGCTGTCCATGTCCATGCGTTCTTTCTCTCTTTTCTTCTTTTTTCTCAATCCCTCCAACCCCCTCCCAAAGCCTCCCCACCCCCACCGAGCTAGCTTCCTGCTCTCTATGAGTCTGTCTCTACTTTGCTTGTTAGTTCAGTTTGTTAATTAAGTTCCACACGAGTGAAATCATATGGTGCTTGTCTTTCTCTGGCTGCCTAATTTTACTTAGCATAATGTTCCCCAGGTCCATCCAGGCTGTCGCAAAGCGTAACATTTTCTTCCTTTTTATGGCCGAGTAGGATTCCGTTGTGTATATATACCATAGCTGTTTTATCCACTCATCTACCGATGGACACTTAGGTTACTTCCAAATCTTGGCTGTAATGAACATAGGGGTGCATATATTCTTTCAAATTAGTGTTTTGGGTTTCTTCAGTTAAATTCCCAGAACAGGAATCACTGGGTCATAAGGCAGTTACATTTTTAATTTTTAAATTTTTTTTATTAATTTATTTTTGTTACAGATGTTTCTCTTTTTTCCCCCATTGACACCCTCCTCCCGATAATCCCCACCCCCGCCCGCCCTGTCCCCAGGATTGTTGTCTATGTCCATGGTTATGCATACATGCATATAAGTTCTGTGGTTTATCTCTTCCCTTCCCCCTGACCCCCTCTTCTGAGGTTTGTCAGTCTGTACCCTACTTCTATGTCTCTGGGTCTATTTTGTTCATCAGTTTGTTTTGTTCATTATATTCCACAAATATAATAAGTGAGATCATGTGATATTTGTCTTTCTCTGATTGGCTTGTTTCGCTTAGGATAATACTCTCCAGGTCCCTCCATGTCATCTCAAAGGATAAGAGATCTTTCTTTCTTACAGCTGCATAGTATTCCATTGTGTATATGTACCAGAGCTTTTTTATCCACTCATCTATTGATGGCCACTTGGGCTGTTTACATTTTTAATTTTTTGAGGTAACTCCTTACTGCTTTCCACAGTGGCTGTACCAATCTGCGTTCCCACCAACAGTGCATGAGGGTTCCCTTTTCTCCACATCCTCGACAACATTTGTTGTTTGTTGATTTATTGATGAAACCCATTTTGACAGGTGTGAGGTAATATCTCATTGTGGTTTTTTAAATTTGCATTTCTCTGATGATTAGTGATGTTGAACATGTTTTCACATGTCTATTGGCCATCTGTATGTCCTCTTTGGAAAAGTGTCTATTCAGGTCCTTTGCTCATTTTTTAATTGGATTGTTTGTTTTTTGCTGTTGAGTTATATAAGATTTTTATAAAGTTTGGGTATTAACCCCTTATCAGATATATCACAAATATATTCTCCCATTCAGAGAGTTGTCATTTAATTTTGTTGATGGTTTCCTTTTCTGAGAAAAAACATTTTAGTTTAATGTAATCCCATTTGTTTATTTTTTCTTTTGTTTCCCTTGGCTGAGGAGATATATCAGAAAAAAATATTGTTAATGAGAAATGTTTGAGATTTCACTGCTTGTTTTCTTCTAGGATTTTTATTGTTTCAAGTATAACATTTTAATCTTTAATCCATTTTGAGTCTAGTCTTGTGTGCGGTGTAAGAAAGTGGTCTAGTTTCATTTTTTTTTGCATGTATCTGTCCAATTTTCCCCAACACCATTTATTGAATAGACTATTTTATCCCATTGTATGTTTCTTGCTCCCTTTGTCAAATATTAATTGTCCATAAAGGTGTGAGTTTCTTTCTGGGCTCTCTATTCTGCTCCATTGATTTAGATGTCTTTTTTGGGGGGGAGGGGGACAGTACCATGCTGTTTTGATTACTATGGCATTGTAGTATAGTTTGATATCTGGTAGCAATATTCCTCCTATTTTGTTCTCTTTTCTCAAGATTGCTGTTGCTATTCGGGGTCTTTTGTGGTTCCATATAAATATTTAGAATATTTGTTCTATCTTGATAGGAATTGCATTGAAGCTGTAGATGGCTTTGGGTAGTATGTATTTTTAATGATGTTAATTCTTCCTATTCATGTACACAGTATATACCTCCATTTATTTGTATCTTCTTCGCTTTCTTTCTTTAGTGTCTTATAATTTTCCAAGTACAGGTCTTTTACATTCTTGGTTAAATTTATTCCTAGGTATTTTATTCTTTTTGTACCAATTGTTAATGGGATTTTTTTTTTTTTTTTAGTTTCCCTTTCTGATAGTTCATTATTGGTGTATAAAAATACAACTGATTTCTGGGGTATTTATTTTGTATTCTGCTAGTTTACTGAATTCATTTATCAATTCTAGTAGATTTTTTTGCTGAAATCTTTAGGGTTCTCTGTATACAGTGTCATGTCATCTGCAAATAATGAGTTTTACTTCTTTCTTTCCAGTTTGGATGCCTTTTCTTTCTTTTTCAAATATTTTTTCTTTATTGATTTTAGAGAGAGGAGAAGGGAGAGGGAGAGAGAGAGAGATAGAAACATTGATGAGAGAGAACATCGATTGGCCACCTCCTGCATGCCCCCCACTGGGGATCAGGCCTACAACCTGGGCATGTGCCCTGGCTGGGAATCGAACTGGCAACTTCCTGGTGCATGGGTTGATGTTCCACCACTAAGCCACACTGGCTGGGCTGCCTTTTATTTCTTATTCTTGTCTGATTGCTGTGGCTAGGACTTCCAGTACTATGTTGTATAAGAGTGGTGAAAGTGGACATCCCTTTCTTGTTCTTGATCTTCAGGGGAACACTTGTAGTTTTTGCCCATTGAGTATGATGTTGACTGTCAGTTTGTCATGTATGGCCTTTATTACATTGAGGTATGTTCCCTCTACTCCCACCTTGCTGAGAGTTTTTATCATAAATGGGTGCTAGATTTTATTAAATGCTTTTTCTACATCTATTGATGTGATCATGTGGTTTTTATCCTTCATTTTCTTTATGTGGTGTATCAAGTTTATTGTTTCGCAAATATTATATTAACCTTGCATCCCTGGAATAGATCCCACTTGATTATGGTATATGATCTTTTTAATATATTGCTGGATTCGGTTTGCTAATATTTTGCTGGTGATTTTAGCATCTATGTTCATCAGGAATATTGACCTATAGTTGTCTTTCTTTGTCGTATCTTTCTTTATCTCATTTTAGAATTAGGATAATGCTAGCCTCATAAAATGTGCTTGGGAGTCTTCCCTCCTCTTGAATTTTTTGAAATCGTTTGAGAAGTTTAGGTGTTAGTTCTTTGAATGTTTGGTAAAATTCACCTCTAAAGATATTTGGTTCAGGCTTTATTTTGTTGGGAGTTTTTTTATTACTGCTTCAATTTCACTAATTGTATTCTGTCTATTCAGATTCTCTAATTCTTTCTGATTTGGTTTTGGAAGATTGCATGTTTTTAGAAATTTATCTATTTCATCTAGATTGTCCAAGTTGTTGGCATATAGTTGTTTGTAATACTTTCTTACAGTCTTTTGTATTTCTTTGGTGTCAGTTGTTACTACTTCTCTTTTGTTTCTGATTTTATTTATTTGGATCCTCTCTCTTTTTTTCTTGATGAGCCTGGTTAGCAGTTTGTCAATTTTGTTTATCTTTTCAAATAAGCAGTTCTTGGTTTTATTGATGTTTTTTATTGTGTTTTGAGACTCTGTGTCATTTATTTCTGCTCTGATCGTTATTATTTCCTTCCTTCTACTCCTCTGGGCTTTGTTTGTTGTTCTTTTTCAAGTTCCTTTAAGTGTAAAGTTAGATTGTTTATTTGAGCTTTTTCCTTGTTTCTTGAGATAGGGCTGTAATGCTATGAATTTCCCTCTTATGACTGCTTTCCCTGTGTCCCACAGATTTTGGGTTGTTGTATTCCCATTTTCATTTGTTTCAAGGTATCTTTTGATTTCTTCCTTGATCTCGTTGTTAACCCATTCATTATTTAGTAACATGTTATTTAGTCCGCTAACATATGGTTTATCCTAGAAAACTGCATGGGCAATTGAAAAGAAGGTATATTCTGCTGCTTTGGGTTGAAATGCTCTGAAGGTATCAATTAAATCCATTTGCTCTGGTATGTCATTTAAGGCCACCATTGCCTTGTTGATTTTTTTGTCTGGATGATCTATCCATTGATGTCAATGGGGTGTTAAAATCCCCTACTATAACTGTATTACTGTCAATCTCTCCCTTTATGTTCGTCAGCTTTTGCTTTACATATTTATGGCTCCTATTTTGGGTGCATAAATGCTTACAAGGGTTATATCCTCTGATTAGATTGCTCCCTTTATCATTACTTAATGTCCTTCTTTGTCTCTTCCTGTATCCTTGATTTTAAAGTCTATTTTGTCAGATATAAGTATTGCTACTCCAGCTTTTTTTTCCCTTTCCATTTGCATGAAATATCTTTTTCCATCCCTTTATTTTTAGTCTGTGTGTATCTTGAAGACAGCATATACATTGGTCTTGTTTTTTTATCCATTCAGCTATTTTTTGCCTTTTGATTGGAGCATTTAAGCCATTTACAGTTAAGTGATTATTGATAGGTGTGTATTTATTGCTATTTTATTTTTTTAACTATGTTCCTCTGGTTCTTCTTCTTCTTCTTTCTTCCTTCTTTCCTCCTCCTCCTCCTTCTCCTCCTTTTTCTTCTTTACCCTTTGACATTTCTTGTAATACTGGTTTGGTGTAAACAAACTCCTTTATCTTTTTATTGTCTGAGAAGCTCTTTATTTCTCCTTCAATTTTAAATGATAGCCTTGAAGGGTACAGTAGCCTTGGTTACAGGTCCTTTCTTTTCATTACTTTGAATATTTCATGCCATCCCCTTCTGTCCTGAAATATTTCTGGAGTTGTTCTTTTAGCCAGGCATCACAGTTTTCTGCATCCTCAATGAAATCGGATAACAAAATATATGTGATTCTTATATTCTTTCATATTTTTCAAAGACAATAATGTAAAGATAAATAAGCTGTGATCATTCTGTAATCCCCATCTGGCTTACAAATAATGTTCTGGTTAATTAAAACAACTTTTAAGGAGTCTAATTTACTTTTGAGTATTTTTGAAGCATATAGAGGTTTGGGGCCTCACATTTCATAGCTGTTGTTTACAATTTGGATGCCGGGTTTGGAGATACACACACCCATTTTCACCACATACAGCACATTATCAGAAACAATCCTGATACAAACTCAGCAGGCCAATTTTGAAAATAAGCACAGAGCACTGTCATGAAAAAACACAAAGATTCCCTGAGTAGTCAAATGCTACAATAGAAGAAATTTGATGAAACCTATGTGAGATCGAATAGTTAGAAATATCTATGGTGCATCAGTGCCTCTATAGCCCATAATAGCATGCCTATTTTCATGATCTGATGTATTGTTCACTGGTTGAAGGAGCAGAAAGCCAGTCAGCTAAAAGCTATGCTTTCTAAACATCACAATTAAAATTAAGAAAGGACAGCAAATGTATTTCTAATGAACAGAAAGTTTTTTCATGTTAAAAAATGTAAAACCAAGCAGTGGAAATTTGTAGGGAAAATATAAATTATACATGTCCCTGAAGCAGTAAAGAAATAACATTTATGTCTCTGCTTGTAGGAGATACATGGCCCACATTTTCCAAATACGCCATTGTACTTACAAGTGAATTAGTTTAAATTTTATATTACGAATGTCAGGCCATAGAAGAGCTAAAGTAGAATTATTCGTTGTCCCCTGAAGTTATTCTAGTTATTTTGGTGTAATATCCTGCTGAGATTTATATGAAAATGAATTTTAATTTCTAATAAGGTAAATCATATGCTTTGACGGTGTTGAAATAAGGTGTCATAAATAATTATTGTTTCTAACAAATTCAACCTTGCAACGATCAGATCTTATTTTAACAACTTACGTTAGGCACAGATTTTAGCCATTTCCATATCTTCACTGTGCTGTTGTCAGAAATCTTGCAATAACAACAGGAGAGATACCCTGGTGGAAACTTCTTCTTTCTTCTTTCTCCTCAGTTACTTCATTTTAGTTTATTTTAGAAGTGCGAGTTCCACAAAGGAGGCAGGTATCCCACAGACTTAATGTTACTTTTTTCCCGCTTCTAATTGCTGCAAAAAGAATTGATCGTATTAGGTACAGGGTGTGTGAATTGTCCAGAGGAATTAAGTTGGCTCATCCTTTTCCTGTGATTAATAGTTATTACTTTCAGTAACTGTGAATAGCTAAGCACCAGAGGGAGCAAATTTTTTTTTAAAAAAATCACCTTCCATAAATAGTTTTTCTTTCCACATCCTAGAAGAACAAGGACTCCATTTCTTATCTCAGTTCTTCCTTTTGTTATCTCTTCACCCAACTCTCTTTGCCTTACTGTATGTCAATGAATAAGTCAATTAGCACATATTTATATGCTGGGCAGTGTGAGACATCAAAAGAAGAGTAAGACATGGTCTCTGGCTTCCTTAAATCACCCCCTTGGAGCAATCAGGCTCACTAGAATGCATTAGAATTTGAGTGGAGGAGGACTTCAGAGAAATGTAAGGTTGCCGGGGAAGGAATGGGGTTTCATGAAGGTGAGAATTGACCAATGAACAGGATTTGGATGGAAGAATGGAAGTAGAGAACATTCTAATCTATTCTACAAAGGTTTACTTTCGCTTAGTATATTACTCTTCCAATATTAGGATTGAAATCAGTACCCTACAATTCATTGTTAAGAATTTATTTCCTTCGATCTCATCTAATTCCCCTGCTTTGTTCTTGGTAAAAAAAAAAAAAGAGGATGGGAGTGTCCATTTAATGGTACTGGGTCTCTCTTAGTTTAACACTATTATCTGGGTGACCTCATTCTCATTTAGGGAAGCCTAAGTGTTCAGACTATTCACAGTTTAAAGCTCCCTCACAGCTTTTGGAGACTTGCCCTTTGCCTTCATCTTCTCAAGGTGATCTTTATGTGTCATTCTGGCAGTGGGTTTGGGGTGTCTGGTCTGAGCATTCTTCTTCCAAGCTGCTTTGCTGTATCTACCATTGGGTGAGATGTCATTCATCTTACCCAGTCATTGGGGGGTGGTCTCTGTTCTTGCTGTATCCTAGTCAGGTTTCCATGCGTGAGTGCTCCCAGGGAGCTTTCCCACCTTGACCACTACCGCTCGTCTCTGCTGTCCCTGGGGCTGCAGATTCTCTGAGCCCTCATTGCCACTCCCATCCGCTCAGCTCCCTGGGCAGTCTGCCTTGGGGTCATTCTGCAAGACACCCCTGTGACACCTCCCTGGTGGCCTCACCAGCTAGCCTGCTTAGTAGCCTTCTCATGGCGGGGACCCAGGAAACTCTGGGTCCTTTCCTTCCGATATGCAGAATTTGAGGAACAGCTCATCCTCTCTTCATAAATGTACTACCTTTCTGTTCAACTGCAACGTCCCCCGTTGACGCGGGAACCACTGTTAGAGGACCTCCTTCCAGACTTCCACGTGACAAGTTGAACAGCAAATTATTTGTTCTTTTGTCTTTCTCCGCCCTCTCTAGCAATTTTGTCTCCTTGATGATTCAGCCCCCACAAAGCTAAAAGTCTGGGGCTATTAGGTCCTTAATACCTTCATTATTCATATATTCTCTCTTAATTTCTCCTGCCTCCATGTGCTCCCTCTGAAAAGGCTTCAACGTCCTCTTTGTGTCTGGCAGGAACTTCCCCTCCATTGTCATCTCCTTTTCCCTACCCTATGGGCACACCTTCCATTTTGCTTTGGCAAAAAATGCTTATCCTTAATGATGAGAAAAGCTATAGGAGAAGAAAAACCACCACAAAACAATTAGATCATAAAAAGGAAAGATACATCAAGAAGTACTTTACAAAATTTATCTACTAATAAATACAATGTATGACCAAATGTATTTTACAACCCAGAGGACTAGGATCAGATATGGAGTTCATCTCCCCAGACTAGCCTGAAAAAGAGAATAATGCTAAAAGCAACATGTTATTTTTGATGAAACCCTGGAACAGAAAAAGGGCATTAGTGGAAAAACCAGTGAAGAATAAAGTCCAGAGGTTAGTTAATAACAATGTACCAATGTTGGTTTCTTAGTTTTAAACGCATCATGGGGACATAAGACTTTAACGTCAGGGGAAACTGGATTGGAGGTATTCAGTAGCTCTCTGTGCTATCTATGCAACTGTTTTGTGAATTTAAAATTATTCCACAATAGGAAGTTTGTTTAAAGTAAATTTTACTTGTACCTATGCACAAAGCTAGAAAGGAAGAAGCAAAGTGCAAATTGTCGTATTCATTGTTACAATCTTGTTCCTATATTTTTAAATATTTCCTGTTCTTGAATATTTTTAGAGTTCTTAAAAAATTATAAGAATGTTAAACAATTAAAAACCCTATCTTTCTTTTTTGTGGATATATACATTTTTTTCATTTAAAAAAAAATATGTTGTTATTGATTTTTTAGAGAGAGAGGAAGGGAGAGATAGATAGAAATATCGATGTGAGAGAGAAACATCCATTGGCTGCCTCCTACATGCCCCCCACTGGGGATGGAGCCCGCAACCCGGGCACGTGCCCTGACCAGGAATCCAACCGAAACTTCTCAGCGTATGGGATGACGCTCAATCCACTGAGCCACACAGGCCGGGCTCATTGTTTTATTTACATGTGCTATTTTCAATACATAGCCATTTAGATAGCAGAGAAAGATGCCTCTCTTTCAACACATTTGATAATCTGATCAAGCCATCAGGACTTAATTGATTTAGTTAAGATAACATAAATTTTTTTCAAATATTCTTTTAGCCACAGCTGATTTCTTTGGTTGTTAATGTTTCTAAAGTTTCTTTGGTAAGGACGTATTTTTGCACTCAATGATCTTTTTTTTTTCACAATGATGATGGTGACAATTTTCATTCAGCTCCTCACACACTGCCCACCACTATCTTTATATACCCCCAGTCCTGACATTCCCCAAATCAATCTTCTTCCCTAGGTGTGTAAGCACCTCGGCACAAAATGCATCTTCTGAACTACTGAGCGGAAGCAGCAGCTAATTTAACAGCTTTGGCTTGGTCAGTGATGTTGACCAGTAGGAAAACGCCAACTGTCTTCCATCGTCCCGCTGGTCAGCATTATTAACTCAGCAGTGTAATGAGTGCACTTGAAAATTACCATCCGTGCATGCTTCTGCAGAAGAGGAGATTGGATTAAATTCAATCTGTATAATGCCAAGGATGATGAAAATTGCTCATCTTCTTTCCTCCTTGGAAAGGCTACTTTTATGGAATTTTTCTTTCTGTACACTCAGCTGTTCTTAAAATGAAATACACATTTTCAGTAGGAACCAGATAAAGGGTGACGTCTACCATCACTTCACGAGCTACCAATGTAACTTGACAGTTCCAGTTAAATAAGATTCCTATTATTCATTAGGCTAGACTCAGGTTTGCACAAGGACTTGTGGCATCCAAGTTCGGAACAGGTGGTAGTTCGTAATGTATTTCGTTACATGCTGTGTCCCTACTTTAAGTCACTGATGGGCATCATATGTCAGGGTTAGGGTATCATGTCCACAAGACTGGATGAAACCCTCAAATGGTAGAACACTGTACATAAAAAAATGTACTGTAACCTGCTGCCTTGTGCTTTCTTTCTATGCATTGCTTCTGTGACCGTCCCTGTCCTTTTTGTGAGAGTTGGGGCTCCATCAGGCTTTAACATGATGCTACCTTCTCGTCCTGATGCTAGTCTGCCCACGGCTTTGCTTTTCTTCTGCGTGCTGGTTCTTAGTACCCTGTCTGGTGTATCATATTTTTAGTGGTGACAACACATGACCAAAAATAGTCAACTGGTTCCTCAGACTTTCCATCGTAAAAATCCACGCCCCAGTTTGAATTTCCTTTGGTTACATGTTATGTTAATTTCCAAGGCAAGAGTAAAGGCTTTAGGGGAAGCCGAGGAGCATCACTGCATTCACTCTGCAAAATCAGTGCCCCCTACCCTGCTGCTGATACTGCCGTCCAACAATAATGGTGGTGTTGACAGTGGGTGACTTTTCAAAGCATGATGTGCTTTGTTTGAATCTTGTTGTTTTTTTTTTAAACCTATTGACAAAGATTTTAAACCCCCCACAAAAAGCCTCAACTTCTCTTATTTGAGTTTTCCCCTTATCTTTAAGGGTTTGGGCTTTTCTTAATTTGAGTCTTAAGCTGTTTTAGCTGTAAATGTGCCTGAGCTCCAAGTCAGGTGGCTTCTGTTGTTCTTTTGTTCATCCTGGTATCAGAGGTTTAGCTTCTAATCTTCCACCTGCTCTGTAAAGGACATCAGTGCTCCAGAGTGTGTTTGCTAATTATATTTGATTACTTGGAAGGTCACACGAAGGCTTTGAGTGAGCGTGTGTTTGTGTTGGGGTGTTTGAATGAGAGCGTTGATGGATGATGTCCCTCAGCTCCCCAAAGGGCAGATTAATGGGGCTGGAATGAGGTGTTGGCAGTGATTGACTGAACCACAGTGAAAGATGCAGATCTAGCTCTGGGAAACTTTTCTTATCAGCTGACATTCGTAGTTGTTTGATCTTGAATAAGAACGTCAGTCCGGTTTCCTGTGTCACTGAGGGGTGGTGAGATTCAAGATCACTGTAAACTGTTTGAGCGTCACCTACTCAAGAACACCTTATCAAACCGTCCTGTCATTCAGATCATGCTTTGGAGGGCCCAGACTTGGAACCTCAGAGTTGTTATTGGTTGTTGATCTTTAGCCAGAATCCTCTGAAGGTGTTAGATCTGTAATATCCTCTCTCCCAGCAGTTATGGACATACATACTTTAAAAGATAAATAAAACCTGAAGAAAACTTAGAAAGACAAAGCCAGCTCTTAGCAACTTTCAACATTTTATTTTATTTTTTATTGTTGAAAGTATTACAGATGTCCCCCTTTTTCCCCTCCTTCCCACTCCCACCCCCCTCCTGCCTTCTTATTTCGAAGTCAAGAGACTCCACAGAAGAAAATAAAGTAACGCCACTGACTCATCCCGGCGGAGTACGTTTGATCAGGGTTTACATAAATCAGATAAATTGGCTTTTCTACAAGTTACAACAGAAGGTGTGAAGCTTTTGATAGCCATTATTTCTGGACTTAAATGTTCTTTATGCAGCGGGATGTTAAAATATGACTCTTTCTGTCCCATGGAGGGATGCTTGCAGGCATAGCACAAAACAATGGGGGGCAGCAACTCCCTCCATCGAGTGAGATGCTGGCCACAGACGCAGGGCTAACAAAGAGATATCTGGGAACTCTTGACCACCCGCTCGTCCCATGGAAAGGTTGGGGAAGGAGGAGAGGAATTGGTGAGTGGAGAGAACATTTCTTTGTCAGAGTTGCTTAACTCTTCTCACCATCGGGAATGGGAGAGCCTAGTGAGAAGAGCTTCAGAGACGCCCCTGGAGAAATCGCGTGTTTCCGGGAGGTCGGGGCAGACGGTGACTGGGGTCTGACTCACACCTTGCAGATCTGAAGAGGAAAGCAGCCCTGGGCCTCCAGGCAAGGGGTTCCAGTCCACAGGGCCTGTACCCCACCTGGAGTCCTATTTCACTGTCCCTTGTATGTGATTTGGGGTTTCTGGGAAGTAGACACTGAACTAGAATTTGAAGAGCAGCTGATTTGGGGGGAAGAGGGGACTGTCTGTGAAGAATGAAGTGGGAAGAAGCAGCACTGGACAGGGCAAGCCCGAGACCCCACGCAGACCTGGCAACGTCTCGGACAGTGTGTGGGGAGCTCCCAAATTCAGAGTGTTTGTTAGAAAAGTCCCATCCAGGGCCCACGTGGCCTGGCCTGAGGACCTCAGCAGGCTCAGTCAGGGCTGGGGACACCAGGAAGGACGAGGCTGCGGCGCAGGGTGATGAGATGAGGGCTCTGAGCTAACAGGACCTTCACAACCGAACAGCAGTCTTTCTGAAGAGAGATGCGAAGCACATCTCCATGGCTACCAGGAAGGGTGAATGCGTGTTTCCCAGCCATCCCGGCATTGCCCTAGCAGATTGTTCTGGGGGGAGCTAGACACCTGTTAGGGCTATGGAAGGCTTTGTACTAGAGGGATATGGAGGCCGATTCAGAAGGTTCTGTCACGATTACCTACATTGATTCATGAACAGAAGGGAACACTATGCAGGAGTTTGGACATTCTGACCTTCCTGCCTTTGGCAGACACTGTGTCCTAGCAGTGGATGGGAAATGCTGAGGGTGGGGGGATAGGTCGGCGGGGAAGCCCTCCTGCTTGTCCGTATCCCATTCTGTTTCCTTGGAAAGCTTTCCTCTGGACAAGCAGAGTGACAGGACGCTGCAGAGCAAAGCGCAGCCACATTGTTTGAAACTTTTCTCAGAAAAAGTCTGTGTGGACCCACACCAAACCCGCCTCCCACATCCCCCCACAACCTGCCTCCTGCTTCACCCGCAGAGGGTGGCGATCAGTGAGGCAGAAGGTGCTATTGTCTGGGGACTGCTCGACTGAGATCTCATGGCTCTCAGCCAGGGGAAGCTGTCCTCCTCTGCGGAGCCGCCTTGGTGAGGCACCCGCCTTGGTGAGGCACCCGTCCCGCTCCTTCCTCTGCCAGTCCCGGTCCTCCCGCAGCTGCCACGGGCTGCCTCCTGCCACTGCCACGTGCCCTGGATTCCTTCTGCAGCCTTGGGCTGTACCAGGAGTAATGCCGAAGGCTAAGAGTTGCTCCGAATGCCCCAGACCTCTCTGCCTCTGGGGCGATGCACTGGTTCCTAAAAGCATGATTGTAATCTGTAACCACGAATAGAACGAGTATGAAATGAATATTTCAGCCACTAATGGAACTGATCATTTTAACTTTTTGAATTGGGTCGTCTATTCTGATTTGTGAACTAATTGATAATTGATTGAACAAGTGTTCGTGGAGCATCTCTTACGTTCCAGGCTTTGTGTGGGAATGAATTTGCGAATAAAGTAATTTAGACTTGGTCCCTGACTTCAGGAGGCTCACAATCTTTACATTTTTCTGTAAATCTTAGCCATAAACATATAACTGTGGGGTTTTTTTTTTTCTTTTAAAAAATATTTTTATTGATTGTAGAGGGAGAGAGAGAGAGAGAAACATTAATTGGCCGCCTCCTGCACGCCTCCTACTGGGGATTGAGCCTGCAACCCAGGCATGTGCCCTGACTGGGAATCGAACCGGCAACCTCTTGGTGCGTGGGACGACGCTCAACCAACTAGGCCACACCGGTCAGGGCTGTGCTTTTCTTTAAACTTTATTGATAGATCCCTCATTCTTTGACAGAGTGGGTCATATTCGGATAGCTACCCCTGCATCAAAATATGCTATGCAAAGACTGAGCCCAAAGCAACAACAATGGCATGGTCACCAAAATGACACTTATCGGTGAAGTCACATTAATTTTGTGTTTGGACAGCTTGGAAAGTTGAGGATGGCAATAAAGGTCCTCTGTCTCAGATTCTTTATTTTATGACTCAGAGACCAAAGCTTGGAGAGGGCAAGCGACTTGCCCAAGGTCATAGATCCCTTCAATGAGAGAGTTGGGACTCTGACTCCTTCTCCACAATCTTTGCTTTGTTCTGACTTGTGTTGGTGCAGCGACCAATAGCCCTTGTGCCAGGAAAACTGGAAGAGATGTTGCCACGGTGTAAGCTGCAGGATGGGTTGGACCCTGGATCCTCAGCTCTAGGTGTATCTGACTCCAAGAAACAAACTATGAGGACTAAGGCCAAATTTCCTTCTGTGTTCCACATAAACCATAAATTAGGAGACTCTAAAGTGTGTAGGATGGAATTTTAAGGTAGAGAAGCATTTCAATGCAAAATACAGATGACTCTTTCTCCTGCGAATGTGTACGGTGATGGATGTGAGAAAAATGGAGGGACCCACGCGTATTCGCTTGCCTTTCCGTTGCCTTGGAATCCCTTCCTCAGCTCCCCTACACGGAAGACTTTTTATTCATCCATCCATCACTCGTGCTCTGTGATCTTTCCTGCAGAACTGATGGTCCCCCCGTCTGTGTTCTCACTTCGTTTTATGACGCCCGGTATAGCACCGTGACACTGATGTTTTGCTATCCACATCTGTGTCTTTCTCCCGGCTGTGCTGTGAGTTTGAGTGGCAGGGAATCGTGTATTTATCTCTGCAGCTCTACAGCCAATCACAGATACTGGGACCTGAGAGGTATTCAGTATATGTTCATTGAAATAATAGATGATGAAATCTAATTAATTCAAATGACTTACGTTTACATAATAACATACATTAATAAACATTAATGCAGACCTTGTTTTGATTGCAGAGTGTTTTTGTTTATTGCCTTAACTGATGCAGATATCAACCCCATCAAGCAGGTGGTGTTAACACCATGTTATAGGAAGGCACAGGAGCAGAGAAGCCATCGTTATGTACTATTATTTAATGGGAAAATGGAGATTCCAGACCAGGAATTCTGGCTCTGGACCACAAAGCTCTAACATCTCCATGGAGGTTCTTTTTAATTAAAAAAATTTTTAAATATTGACATTATTGCAGGAATTCCCCTTCCCCTGCCTTTTGCCCTCCTCCCCCCACCCCACCTTCCCCTTCCAAACAGAGAATACACGCACCCCTATGTTCAGAGCAACATTATTTACAATAGCCAAGATCTGGAGACAGCCCATGGAGGCTTTTAAATACCAGGCATGGACTGGTGCCAGTTTGATACTTCCGACATGTTCATGATTAAATGAGAAAAATAAAGTAATAAGTGAGTTTTTTTTTTAATGTTCAATTGCAAATAAAAGATCATTCTTTATGTTTTTGTTTTTAAAATGTCTGGTTTAAAAATAAAATGATAGTGGTATATTTGAAAACCTTTACTGTGCAAAAAGAATATTGGCTACAATGTGTAAGACAAACATGAAAACATTTGTAGAGTGTTACCAGCCTAGCAACCACCGCTGCTTTGGCGGAATACCTCAACTGGTTAATTCTTTTCCACACCTGCCCTTTGGAAGAGGATGATATGAACACAAGCTCATATCAGAAATTTAATTAAGACAGCATCCATCCCGAAACCATCCAGGCTGTGTCCTGGAATCAGAATATTCCAAATCTAATTTTCATGTTTACTTTAGTTACAGCCCTGGAAACTAAGGACTCATATTCAGAATAATAACTGTAGTCACGCTATTCTTATGAGCTTTTCTTATATTATCACAGTATTTACTGACACTTCGGGGTAGTTAAAAACATCTATTTGATGATATTCCACAGTAAGATTTAAAATGAGTTTTATTGTGACTTCTCATTTAAGCCTCACCTTAAATTAATATTCTATTATTTCCAGAGCATTCTGGACAATTACCACCTTTTTCTCTGTGTTTACAAATTAGGTAGCACCACAGATTCCCGCTTTGTGACCTGGAGGCTAATGCAGAGAGTGCAGGTGAGCGTGATTTGGCCCACGGCCATTCCCACGGGGTGGCCATTGAACGGGACTCTGGCAGAGCTTTTGCTGAGAAGGGAACATTGCTGGGTCATCAGACTGGTGGCCTTTGGATCCCCCCACAGCCCAGGGCTGCCACTGCCCGGTCATTGGCATTTTGCTGCCTCCTGGCCCTTGTCTTTATGAAGGAGTAGCCTGTATTTCCAATCTCTGCTTCCCTCGATGACAGTGGTGTTTGTGAGCGTCAGCATTAACGGCAGGGTTTCGCATTCCTGAGGCTGGAAGCGTTCCGACGTCCCGTGAACTCGCCATGGCGTTTCACTTTTCACATGGTCTGTGCTCCCTGGCTGGAATCCCCGCAGTTCGAACGATCAGAGTGCGCAGAGGCGGCCGTGCGGTGGGGGAGGCTGCGGAGACACAAACCTCGGCGGTGGAGCCACCTTGCTGAGCTTATTCTTGGCCAACAGGTTTTAATGTTAGGGGCGTGTCACGTGACACTCGTTTAACAAAGTGGCCGTAAAGCGAGCTTTGGACTGACCTGGGTTTGAAGCCCACCTGTACTACTTGCCAGTGGTCTTGGGCGACTCACTTGACCTTGGGTTAGTTTCTCTATAAACGTGATGTAAGTGTGATCATTTCATAGAGTTCAGGGGAAGATTAAATAAGGAAAAACACTAAGTGAGCATCTGGCAGAGTACGAGGGTGGACTCTGTCCTGTATGTCATCTCCCTGGTGGCACTCAGAGTCCTTCGAGGCAAATGCTTTGCCTGTAGACTGGAGACAGCCACAGCGTCCTGCCCCCTCGGTACCATCTCTCGAGGCAGAGTCTCCGCTCTCTGTGGGGATTGCAGGATGTGGAGGTCTTGGCCCCTCTCTCCAAATCCCTTCTTGCTCCTTCTCAAGAAGCGGGACCTTCTCTAGGACGGGGTCACCTGGTACCTCTGTGACTGAGCCACCTCTTGTAGTGGGCAGGGTCACTGCGCACGGCCTTCCTCTTGTCCGGCTGCCCTCCAGGTGCTGCGTGAGTCAGGCCTTGCTGCCTGAACAGACCCCGCCATCTCTGGTCCTCGGTTCTCTTTCCCGTCCTTGCATCAGTGTTTATAGGTTCTCAGAGACACATCTCTGATGCAGTTGGCCACCGAGGGATAAGATCCCAAGACTTGCCCGGCCGGTGTGGCTCAGTGGTTGAGCATCGACCCATGCATGCATCAAGAGGTCGCCGGTTCGATTCCCGGTCAGGGCACAAACCCAGGTGGTGGGCCTGATCCCCAGTGGGGGGCATGCAGGAGGCAGCCAATCAGTGTTCCCTCTCATCGATGTTTCTATCTCTCTCTCCCTCTCCCTTCCTCGCTCTCTAAAAATAAATAAATAAATAAATAAATAAATAAATAAATAAATAAAGATTCCAAAACTTCTCTTAGGGGTGACGCCTGCAACGACATCCCATCAGAGAGCTTTGCCCTGGAGTTTTGGTTACTTTGGTATGTTACTTCTCAGTTGTGGCCACTTACACAACTCCCTCTGACAGCTTCGGAGGGAGGTGGGGAGGCTGAGCTAAAGTAAATTCCTTGGTCTTTGAAGGAAATAAGCATCATCTCCAGCAGCCTCTGACACTGTGAGTCACTGGGAAAGCAAAACACAAAATTAAGCTCAGAGTTAATTTTATGTATAGCTACCTGTGGGTGGTGTAAGGGATGATCTGTGTACATATAACAGTGCTCAGCGAAGGTGGGCCGATGCTGCCTCATTCTTGGGAGTAGAGCAGAAAGGAGGTCACAGACCTCTTCTCTTGAACAAGGCAGCATTCTGTTCCAGAAGTAATCCTTCATCCTGTCCCACAACCAGGGAAGCAAGAGGAAGCAGTCAAGTCACCTGGCATCTTCGCTTATCCTTCCTGTCTGGTTACATTTTGTTTTTCAAAGTTGGGGTAGGGGCAGGCGTTTTTGAAATGACTCGAACCTTTAAACTTGTTACAAATGTCAGTTCTTTGTGACATAGTCTCCCCAGAAGACATAATAACATGTGACATATTGATGGGATTGGGGCATGCACAAGCAGGGTGTATATATCAGGCACGAGGCGGGAAACTGCAGAAATGGTTGGGATGAAAGTTATTGCTAGCCTGGGGCGGCTCTCGTGTAACTGCTGCAACTCTTGTTTGGAGCTCTTTGCGTGCGTGCTTCCCACCCTGCCAGCCTTCCGCGCTGGCACCTCTCTCCTCTCGGAGATATCTCCATTTTGTTGGAAACAAGGCGCCAGCTGCCATCCTCTTGGTGTCTCGGTGCTGAGTTTGTGTGGGAGGGACGCACACACATTCACACTCATTTGCAGTCGTAGGTGGTGTGCAATTATGACTTAACAGTGAGTAATTTTATCACATCCTCCAATTCTCAGATTAAAGAACAATGGTAATAGGATTAGACGCCTCCTCACAAACGCGTTTTAAAATTAAGGTGTGGCCTACTATCTCAGATGATTTCTGTAACACTTTGAATGTGTAGCTGAAGATGTACATGTGAACAGAAATATCCACATCTGTGTATTTGCAAAGGCTCAGGTGACATTTGTGCCCCATGAAACCTTCTGTGACTGTACTAGAGACACGCCAAGGAGTTCAGAGCTGGTGGTGACTTGGAAAATCATTTAAGCCAACTCTCTCATTTTATGGTAGTGGGAAGGAAACACCCAGCGAAGCAAAGTTAACTAGCTGGCGCTCTCCTTGAGCGTCTTTGTGGAAGAGGTTGAATTCGCCAGCTCTCACCGCGCTGCTCCCACTCACCTTCTCTCCGCTTGTTATAACTCTGAATCTCCAAATCATCAGAGATTGGCTCTCACCTTTTGGAACTTCTTACTCTGCTTGCTCATTGTTTCATGTGTGCAGACTTGTCTAACTGACTTCACTGAAAATATGTTGTGGTTAGAGCATCGATCCATACACCAGAGGGTGGTGGGATCGATTCCCAGTCAAGGGCACGTACCTGGATTGCCAGTTTGATTCCCAGCCCTCATCAGGGTCATGTGGGAGGCAACCAATCGATGTGTCTCTCTCACATCGATGTTTCTCTCTCCTCTCTCCCTCTCTTCCCCTCCCTGCTCACTTCCACTCTCTCTAAAATAATTAATGGGAAAAATACCCTTGAGTGAGGATTAACAACAGCAACGAAGGAGTTGTATCTTAAAGCTTTTCTACCAAATGTTCATTGGTGGATTGAAATATCCGGCTATTTTATCTGCATGATTCTAACTAAAAGGATACTGGGAAATTTTAAAAAAATCGGAATGTTTTAGATTTCTTTCTGGTGTACAGGATCTAGATTCTGAGTGTTTTGGGACAAAGGCTGCATTCTAGTTATTTTTCGATTACATAGTAGGTGCTGAAAAACATGTTTGTTGAACAGATGAATGAATTGGTAAATGAATGAAAAAATGTGGGTCCAGAATTAATAAGGAGGAAAGCTATGGAGCAGAAGTGTGGAGAGAGGAAAGGCAGCTAGCTTCTCAAGGATACCCGTGCTCATCCTCGCGTGTCTTGGGCTAGAACGTGACAGGCAGAGAAGAGGTCTCCTGTGGGTCCCGGCCATGGTGACTCTCTGTAGTCTTGTCATGCCGTCTCTTCTCACTCACTAGCCTGGGCACTTGGGAGGGAAAGTTGTATTTAACATGGAGGAGAAGACGACATCCCTAAAATGTTGCTTTCAAGGTCGCATCCATGGAGGCAATTCAAAATGCCAAGGGCCGTAGCCTCTAACAGGCTCTAGACAGGTTCATGGGATAGCAAACGGGACACTTTTATTGGTGGGAGGCGAACGTTTATAAGGACTTTGATGTCCTTGGGCCAGGGTTGATGTGATGTGATCCCAAACCATTTTACTTCAGTTCACTGTTGTCATGATTGTAACCACGTATGATGGGTTCCAGTCATGGTCATCTCTGATCCGTAGCTGCCACCAGCAAAATTCTTGGAGCACCAGTTCACCCAGTTCAGCATTCTCCCTGACATCAGTCCGCATGGTCGTCTCACATCAACGTCTAAGTAGTCTCATGGCATCTGACATCACTCAAGCATACGCTCATTCATCCCCCTAACGTTTACTGAAGGTCTTCCAGATATTAGATGGTGTGCAGAGCGCTGAGGAGATGAAGAGGAAAAGACGCCTTTGTCTGTGTTCACAGTGCTTCCTGGGTGGTGCGAAGAGGAAAATAAGACCTCAGGCCCTCGTTGGACTTCATAGGATCTCATCTGACAAGCGTGTGGCTCACAGAGGGGCAGAGACGTGTGTGACAGGTTACCTGGAGACCACACACGAGGGGGCATTTGCTCTGGTGCAAATCACTGCTGCCCAGGGTCTGCCTCTCGCTGTCTCAGAAAACCTGATTTTGGCAGTTTGCTGAGAAGAGCTCTGTGTCTCTTAGGGCGGGCTTATATTTGACATGCTCGTAGACCTTGATTACATACGATAGCTTCGAATGTCAATTCAGTAATGTATGGTAACTGTCAGGCAGGTCAGACATTTACCTCGGACAGACCAGGATATTCTCACCTTGAAGGGAAGGAAAATGATCAGAGGGGTCTGTAAGGAGCGTGTGTGCAGAGGAAGGTTTCATCAGGAGCAAGCTGCATGCTCAGTCCACCAGGACACCACACACCTGTAAGGCGGTGGCTGTTCTAAACCATCCCAGACCCCTCCCTCCTCCAGACAGGTCCTCCCAGCTTCCCAGGAGACTGTGCTCTGGGGAGGTGGCTGTGTGCTGTTCTGGGGTATAGAGTATTTAGAGGAATGGATTGACTACATGTCTTTCCGACTGTGCTCCACAAATATATTTTTTTCTCTTAGAGCACTGTATTTCATACTACTTTTATTTTTATCAAAATAAAGCATTTGCATGCTTTTAAATGACATAGTGTAGTGTTACATGGCTTAACAACAACAATCTACCCCTTCCCACTGCTTCCCCAAGGAAGTCTCTCTTTTTTTTTTTTTTTTTGCCAGGGAGTCCAGAAGTATTTATTCTTATTCAATAATGTTATTTTCCCAAGCAATCTACTCCAGAATAGTGAAAGCAAAGAGTGTTGGCTAAATTAGAGAAGATCATGTCTTTTTATTTTTTTTAAACATTTTTTTCTTTATTGATTTTAGAGAGAGAGGAAGGGAGAAGGAGACAGAGGGAGAGAGAGAAACATCGATGAGCGAGAACATTGATTGGCCGCCTCCTTCATGCCCTCCACTGGGAATTGTACCCACAGCCTGGGCATGTGCCCCGACCGGGAATTGAACCGGCGACCTCTTGGTGCATGGGGAAGTCTCTTTTGTAGTTTCTTTCATTATTTACTTCCATTTTTTCCCTTAAGGGTGTGCTTGTATTACTGTCTTTGACACAATTTTATTCATTATCTATTGTCCTTCTCTTATAGCAAATGAGGATTCCGTTTGCTAATTACTCCTCCCCACTGCCTGTCCCCTTTCCTGTCCCGCCCTCTCCAGAGGCCTGGGATGAACAGGAGACCTCAGGTGAGCTTTGAAAGGGCTGAGCTATGCGGGTGTGCGTTGTCCTCTCCAAAGCCCAGGGCGCAGCGGAGCAGAATTCTATCCCACGGCCTGGCCTCAGGGCCAAGACAGCGGACAAGCCATTTCAAGTTCAGGATCCTGCGTTCCATCCTCTTCAAAATCAGAGTGGTAATATTTGCCATCTAGAAAGTGAGGGCGAACAACATAAGGCATGTGAAGTGCCTAGAACTGCATGCCTTAAAAATAGGCTAACCTAGGGGTACACCTGCCGGGCGCTTTTGAACAGTGAGGAGCCATAAAGCTTGATGAGAAAATTTTTTTCCCTGGAGAATTTTTAAAGCAGGTAAAAAGGACAACAAACAAACAAACCCCAAACCAAACAACAACAGCAAACCAACCACCCTTCTCTCCTGTCCCAGATCCTTTTTTAATAAATCTCAGCACACTGTCCTTAGCTTGCCCAGCTTTGACCATGTCACCTGCCGGAGAGCCTGTCCACTGGGGCTGCCCCGCCCCCGTCTGTTCAGTCTTTCTGCAAACAAGGTGCAGCGCCATTGATTAGGCTTCCTTCTGCTTAGCAAATTACAGTCACGCTGCAGTTCTCCTTTCCTGAAATTACTCCCAAATCACCTTGATTGGGGTTTTCAATGTTCCCGAATTCCTCAATCACGCATTTACAGACATTCTCTGGTTTTATTTCCCCAGACGGCTAATCTCACCCATTGTATGTGGATTTTATAGCTTAGTTCTCAGGTGGCACCTTATTTTCCTTCTCTTTGCTTTCGTAAGATCTAACCATGCTGCAGAAATGAGCTTCAGTTTCCTCTTTGGTGGCCTCCAAGTCAAGCCAAGGTGCGTTTGCTCTCCGCCGTGTGGACGGGTCCCCTTTCTCCCTGTCTCACGTTGGGTTTTCTGGAAGCAGGTGTGCTGAGGTGGAGTGTGGGGTGTAACATGTTTGTTAGAGACCAGCACCTGTGAAAGGAAAGGGGAGGAAGCAGGGCAGGGCAGAGGGTGACGTTCTAAGGCCGACAGGACAAAGGTGAGGAGCGAATGTTGTATGTCAGAGCTGTGCCTTGTTAGACCAGAACGACCAGGGCTTTATACCCCCACCTGGATCCCCACCCGTGCAGGTTGTGCAGGGAAGGGCCTGTCTTCAGACCAGGATTTCTGTGCAGCCAGGTGGACCCCACAGGACCTGACGCTGGGGGCCTTCTACTGACCACACGCTCTGCAGCGTGGAGGGGGCAGGGAAGGGGCGAGTCCTTCCTTCGGGGGGGATCTTAGCTCTTTGTGTCCATCTCATGTGCAGGGCACTTACATCAGGTTTTTAGCCAGCACCCTCCTGGTGGTTAATTCATTGATTGTCTGCCTTCCCCTCGAGACTGAGCTCCTAAGCCCCGGAACCGAGTCTGCTTTTGCTCATTTCCAGCACCTAGCACATCATGGGCATGCAATGAAGTCATACAACCAGTGCGTATCTTCCAGTGCAATGTCAGGAATGGTTTCTATCTCTGCAGTCACGATTGTAATCTGAAGGGCAGAAAACGAGTATGTCCTGAGCCCCTCTCCGGTACCAACCACTAGGCTAAGAGCTTTACATCTGCAAAGTGATTTCATCTGCACAACCACTGTGGGAGATGAAGGTCCTTGTTCCCACCTTGCAGGGGAAGAGATGCAACTCTCTGACTCCAGGGCCATATAGTTCCCCAGTGCACTATGCCCCCTCTGCTGGCGAGGCGGGCTTCCAGGCATCGTGATTAGAGCGCGCCTGAGTCAGGGCCTCTGCATTCTCTGGTTTCCATATTGAGATTCGGACCCGAAGGACATAAGTCACCCCCAGGCTGAGCGCCACTGCAGCCACTCTGCTGTTCAGTAGCTGCCACCCCAAGGTAAGAGGGCAGTGCTCCTATAATCAGAATGCTGTTTCTAATGGCAAGCATCCTGGCGCTGCTAACCTTCCCATGATACGCTCTTTGTTTCAGCCCCAAGGTCCCATCTCGGATATTGTCTGTGTGCCGTGTTCAGAGCTGTTCTCCCTGCCAGCCTTCCATTCAAGAACACCAAGTTTCCCCCTTGGGTGCCCTTTCTTTTCCCTCCATTTAGACATTGTCTCGGAGTTAGGGGCATCGGAAGCCCACCCACTGGCATCTGTTAGGGCCAACCCATCGTTCCTGATCTCTCCCGTGAGCCTCTTCGTGCCCTCCTGCAGTCAGAACCCTGGCTGTCCTCAGACCTGCTGCCGTGTGCCCCGTGTTGAAGTGGATACTCCCTTGACTCGGGCCCTCCCTCCGGCCCTGGACAGAGAAAGCACTGCTGAGGATATGAGACCCCGAATATTAGAGAAGGCTGGAGTTGGTCAGGAAGGTTCTAGGAAAGGGCCAGTTTGGTTTCTGATCTTGAGGCAGTGGTGAAAGTAGAGGGCTGGAGGCCGGGGTTGTGCCCTTGGAGGGGTGAGTGTGAACCAGGTGCCTGCGGCTGAGAAGGTACTTTCAGTGGAGCCCACGGGTTAGTGCAGGGTGATGACTGAAAGCATGGGCTCTGAAGGCAGCCTGTCTGGATCCGAGTCTGACCACCAGCTGTGTGAATTTGTGATCTTGAGCAAGTTACCCAGTCTCTGTATTAGTCTTCTCCTCTGTAGAATGGGTATACTTATTTCATTGGATTTTTTGGTGTTGAATTGTATGAGTTCTTTATAAATTTTGGATATTAACCCCTTATTGGATATATCATTGGCGAATATCTTCTCCCATTCAGTGGGTTGGTTTTTTGTTTTGCTGATGGTTTCCTTTGCTGTGCAAACACATGTTAGTTTGATGTAGTCCCATTTGTTTGTTTTTTTCTTTTGCTTCCCTTGTCCAAGGAGATGTGGCAGAATAGCAGCTACCTCATTGGGTTGCTGTGAGGATTAAATGAGTCTTATATTATCTGTCTAGGATGCCCCCCCCCCTTTTCTTCTCTTTATTTTGGGACAGCTTTGGATTTACAGAAAAATTACAAAGATAGTACAAAGAGTTCTCAGTTTACCTATTAACATCTGGAGTTATCATGGTGCATTTGTTACAGTTAAGGAACCAACATTGATGTCTTGTGATTAAGTAAAATTCATGCTTTTATTTAGATTTCCTTAGTTGTTACCTAATGTTCTTTATTTGTGACAGTATCCCATCCAGGGTACCAGTTGTGTTTAGTCATCCTATCTCCTTAGGCTCCCTGGCTTTCCATGACTGTGACAGTTTTGAGGGTCACTTGTCAGGTATTTTGTAGAATACCCCTTGGCTGGGATTTGTCTGCTGGTTTCCTCTTTATTAGACTGGGGTTACGAGTTTGGGGAAGGAAGACTCATGGCTGTTTGCTTTTATACTTTGGGTTATAATCCGATGCCGCTGTGTTTTGTTGCTGAATTGTTTCAGCTTTGGCAACGGGGGCTCTTTCAGTTGGTTCCCGTGACAGGGATCTTAAGCTTGATTCAGCTTCATCAGATCAATGACGTCGTTGGGTTTACTGCAATGGACAGCTGGGTTCTGAGCAGGGGTCTCACTGCCTTTCCCCGAGATCCGATTCTTCCACCTGCCAGAACGTGTGGACCCCGTCCCCTGAAGGACTTCCCAGCCTCTGGAGTGGAAATTCTGGGAGAGGAGTCAAGCTTGTTCATTTTGTTCCCTTACCTTCTCTCGCCATTCCACTGTACATTCTGTTGGAACTCTAGGGAAGATCCTCTGTGGGACAGGTTAGCGAAGAAACGTGTGAATATACCACGTCCTCAGTCCGCAATGCTGCATTCCTTGGGGTCTGATCTTTTTTCTTTTTAATGTTTTTTCCCTTTATTGATTTTAGAGAGAGAGGAAGGGAGAGGGAGAGAGACATAGAAACATTGATCAGAGAGAACATCGATTGGCCGCCTCCTGCATGCCCCCAGTGGGGATTGGGCCCACAACCTGGGCATGTGTCCTGACCGGGAATCGAACCGGCGACCTCTTGGTGCATGGGTTGACGCTCAACCACTGAGCCATACCGGCCAGACCTGATCTTTTTTCTAACCTCGCACTAGACAGGCATATTTCCCAGGTAAGTTTTCCATTTAGGAGGAAGATAAGCCCATCATTCAATGTACGCACCGCTCCTGGCTTGAGCACTTGTATTTCTCCGGTTATCTGCTTGCAGACTGCTGTGCGCTCGGGGCACTGTGAGCTCCTGGAGGACAGTGACTATGGTTTATACATGCGTGTGAATTTATTGTCTAGCTTAGTGCTGTGTTAGGAGGTTCACAATGTTGATTAAATAAACGAATATAGGTCTAGCAAAGTAATTTGTCTACCTAACTTGGTGAACCTAGGATGGTAAAATCTTACCATCAACTTAGATAATAAAAATGATATTTAGGGAAAGTCCTAGACTATCTCTCCACACACATTGTAGTTATTTTATCATCAACCTCTTAAAGCTATTTTTGAAAAAAATAGCCTTGATTTTGGCTCTTGTTTTCCGTAGCTGAACTTTCCAGTGGCATTGATCAGATATTTTTCCTCTCGACTTTCACTTGTCATTGAACATACTTGTTCCCTGACCTGAACTTGGTCCTTTGTTTTTCAGATCTCTGCCCCTTTTCTTGTTATGTCTACTCTGTTTTCCTTAAGATTACCATCTACTGACACATTTTCTTTCTGCTTACCAGTTTTATTTCTTGTTCCTTTTTTATTCTTATTTGGCATTGTGCTGCTCAATGTTTATTGAAGCTTTACCATTAAGGAGTTTGATTAATAGGTCTGTTCTGTTTATTGCTGGGTGCCTCTATCAAGAATGAGCAGGTCTCTCGAGGCACACGTGTGAATGAAGCAAGGTTGTCAATGAAGGGCTCAGGAGAGGGAGGCCGAGAAGAGATTCATTGTTGCTGTTGAAATGACTGCTGTGGTTGCTTGATATGAGCAGCGTGGGCTCAGGACGGGCCATCAGCACCCACTCCCTGCGGCGCTAGCGGCTGCTGCTTGGGAGTGACCTTGGAGATAAATGCCTGTCCAGGCCGCCTTGGCGTGACACCATTCGCCTTTGAAGGTCAGACTTCTTTCTTCCTTTCGCAGTCTGCTTTCACCTGTTACCCTAAGGTGACTTTATTTTCTCGGTGGCTTTTTTGTCCCGTGACCAAATCAATGCGGTTATGAAAAGGTCAGCAGCGTCTGAAATGCCTTTGGTTTGTAATGAAGTGGAAGGCCCATTTTCAAGACTTCCACCCCACCTCCGGCCCTTTCTCCTTTCCCTCCCGCCAAGAATCGATTTCCCAGCCCCGCCTGTGTTTTCCTCTAAATGCTCCTTCCTTACCGGTGTTAACGTCGCACTTGAGTGAAAGACGACATCGCCCCGTTTTAAGTAGGCGCGTCCTGTTGGAAACACAGTGTGTTCTCCATTCCCTCACACCTGGTAATGGTCCTTGTGCTGCCGCCGCTTCCGGGGGACTGTTTTGCGACATAAAGGGCCATTTAGGCCTCTAAACAATGTGGGGAGCTTTTGTGTCTGCGCACTGAGCTGCAGGGTCCTGTGCAGCACTTGCCTTTTGTGTTTCCAGTATCGGCAGAAAGTGACTGTGTCCCGCAGATCCTGCGGTGGGAAGAGGCACTTCCACTGTGGTGCTTGTCGGCATCACTGAGCACTAATGGATGGAGACCAGGTAATGAGCACGCGTCAGACGATTATCCTTTCTCCCTCCATGGTGTGTTAGGACAGGCAGGACCATTCAGGGCAAGGTGAGCGTCATTACACGCTTTCTGTTAAATGACAAATCAATTTTGGCTTAATTCACCCACTTTCTCCCGGTAGCTGAAAGTAAACAAATTACCTAGAGAAGCCTTGGGATAAATCAGATAAGTAAACATATTACTTATTCTGTCTTAGGCGTTGGAGGCATGTGGTTGGGTGATCTTTGTAAACACCAGCCAATCGTGCTCGAAGCAGCTGGTAGGTCCCCAGACCCCTACGGAAGGCACACAGGTATGCCGTGATTTCGTCTCGGCATCTTTTTCCTTTCCTTGCTGCAGTCTCATCCACAGGCACTCTTTGTTCCAGCCTTGGAGAAGAAATCACAGTTCCTGTAATAAACCATGCCCTTCACCTCTTGGTGCCTGGCACATGCGATGCTCCTCCCTTCAGGTACCTTTCCCTACTGTGGTCTCCTACCCTGCACCACCAGCAGATACACTGGCTCCTGACCCGTCATTGTTAAGCCTTCAGTGACCCCCTTCCCCACATGTAGAATTGACTATCTGTAACTTTGCACCACATTTGTCCTAGGTAGATTGCTGCACCTGTCATGATACCTGTCAGTTTGGGGCCCATGTGTCTGTCTAGACCAATGCTGTCCAGGAGAACTTTCCACGGGAATGTGTTCAGTACGGTAGTCAGCAGCCACCCGAGACTATTAAACTCTTGAAATGTGGCTAGTGCAAGTGAGGAATTGAACATTTTTTTTTAATCTTCACCCGAGGACATTTTTCCATTTTTGGTTCAGATAGAGTGGGAGGGAGAGAGAGGAAGAGAGAGAGAGAGAGAGAGAGAAACATCGACGTGAAAGGGACACATCGAGTGGCTGCCTCCCGCACGACCAACCAGGGCCGGGGACAAATTGCAACCAAGGTACGTGCCCCTAGTGGGAACCGAACCCAGGTCTCTCTGGACCGCAGGCCGACGCTCTAACCGCTGAGCCAAACCGGCCAGGGCAGGAATTGAACATTTAATTTAATTTACATAGTTGGTTGTTGCTACCATAGTGGACCTTGCAGGTCTAGACTAATGGTTTTCAAACTTTAGCATGTATTGGTATCTCTTGCAGGGCTTATTAAATAAAGCACAGACTTCTAGGGCCCATCCCCAGAGTTTCCAATTCAGTGGGTCTAGGGTAGAGTATGAAAACGTGAATGTCTAACTGGTTCTCAGGTGATGCTGATGTTTGTGATTGAGGGGGTGGTGGTCATGCTTTGAAAACTAGTGGTCTAGACCAGTGTTGACAAATTACAGCTTCCAGGCCATATTTAACCAGCTGCCTGTCTTTGAGTATGTTTCACTGGAAACAGCCTGTCCGTCGTTTGCTTGGTCTGTGGCTGCTTTCACACCACAGTGACAAAGCTGAGTGGTTGCGACAGGGATCTACATGTAAAGCCAAAAATATTTGCTATTTGACCCTTCACAGAAAAAGTTTGCTTACCCTTGGTCTCTACGCTTGTGACTTTGTCATCTTTATAGCTTTGGTCCTTGCAACAGCGTGTGGTCCAGAGAAGTGAATGAATGAATGAATGACTGCATGAATGAATGAATGAAGCAAGTGTTATTTGGGTTCCCAGTTGAGTATAAATATTGGCTTTATTTATGGTCGATTATTATAGGCTTTTTACAAGTTTTGAAACAATCTATTTGAGTCATTTTTCCTTGAGCCTTGAGGCATTTAAAATTCATGTCCCTTAACAATTTGATCAAGGTGAAAACTTTGAGTAAAGGACTATGAAATGGAAAGGCTACGTGATTCTGAAAGGTGGGAATAGCCTGTTCGTTTTAGGATTAGTAGTAAGCCCTTTTGTCCTGGGACTAACAGGGCAACCTTCTCTGGGAACTGGGAAGAGCATCTTCCAGGACCTGGTCCCAGCACCCTGCTGGGCCCTCTAGAGCAAAACTAGGGCACCTTCACACTGTTTGTCCGGGCACTCCCTCCAGGCCACTGAAGTCACGGGTGTGGGGAACAACTTCAAGGTCCAGATACCATGAACTAAGGTATATTTTTTGAGTCCCATTAAAGGGAGGATTGTAGCCTTTCAACATTTTTTTCCCCCTTCTTTCCTTTTTCACAGGAGCAAAATAATTTGGGCAAAAGATAGATTAGAATAGTCTTCATTTCGCAGCATCTAAAGTTGCTATCCAGTCTGAAACCTGAAGTTATTCTTGATTTTTTTCTTTTCTCTAATTTCTCATACCAGCATAGTGATTAATGGATACGCCTTGTAATCTGAATGTGTAGATCCGAAATCCTGGCTCTACTTGTTACAAGCTGTGTGACCCTGGGCAAATTACATAACCTCTCTGGTCCCAACTCCTAGGTGTTTTGGGGAAAGTAAGCTAAACTTCCTGTGCCTCAGTGTCTATGCTGGATTATGTGTTGTCCACCTGGCCCCACTACCTCTGTCCCCATCTAAAGGCCCCATTTTCATCACGTTACCAAGAAACGGGAAAACTTTCCCCAAAGCCTTCTCCTCCGTTTGACTCCGAGTCAGAGGCAGCCAGCGGCAGGTACTTGTGCAGTGTCGTTAGGCAGAAGAGAAGCAGCTGTTCTCAGCAGCAGTTGCAGCCAGGGCCCTGGGCAGATGTGAGAGCCACCGCAGCTTCCCAGGGAGCTCTTGACAATGACCTGTTTGCTCTTTCAGCTCCAAGCAGTGGCAGAAACTTTCCAGAGATTCTTGAGACTTCTCGTGGCTTCCTGATGAGCTCTGGCAAGAACTGATTTCATTGCTGCAGTCTGAGATCACTGGTGGTTGCTTCCCAGCTTTTCCTCCCCTAGTCCTTCCAAACATTATGAACACCTCTAATGACTTCTTCCTCTTCTGTACCTGACATCTGCAGAGTGGCACCTGTTTTCCTAATCCAACCCCGACTGCAACAGTATTCTCATCAGTTAAATGCAAACAGTCGTAGTACCTGCCTCACAGTATTGAATGAAAAAAATCTACGCCTGAAGCTCTTTGAACATATTATATATCACTTTTTTTGTGTGCCTGCCCCATCCCCTCTGGAAGATGAACTCCACACTTTCCTAGACACCCTTGTTGGAAGCCTCCTCTGCTCTCTGAATTGTTTGCATAATATATACCCATTCTTCACATTTCTAGCAGGTTGATATTTCTAAATGCAAATGTGATCACATCTCTCTTCTCTTTGCCATCAGTAGCTCCCCATATCCGTGCGACGAGGTAGAAACCATGTCTGTGGAGTGGAAGATGACGTCGGCCCTAATGGATCACTTATCCATGATCTGGCCCCACTGAACTTCTTGAGGGTCCTGGGACTCCAGCATTTCATACATCTGCACCTTTGCACACTCTGTTCCATCTGCCAGGGACATTCCTCTTTCTTTTGTTCCCCTGGTTAATGTTTCTATCTTTAATACTTTGCTCAAGCAGCATCCTTTTTGAAATCCTAGGCACAAGTGGTGATTTATTTCTTCTTACTCCTGTTTGAATTTATTGGGCTTACCTGAAAGTATTCAGATGAAATATTTGCATGTTTGTCTTAACTCTGTAAAACATTTGAGTTAAGAAACTTTTCTTATTGCTTTTAGTATCTCACGCCCAGGGAAGGACTAGAATAGGTTTCAATAATGCTTGCGTTCAATGAATGAATGAAGTTGCTTACTATCATAGTCCTCAACAACGTCCAAAGGAGTACATTTGGCCATGGGGGTTAGAACAGGCCATGGTGTTCCAGATTCTGTCATTCTATAAAAGCTGTGTCCAAGTCTAGGGAACAACAGGGACTATTTTGGCCACTGGGTACAAAGACTGATCTGTTACATTGTTAGCAAGTGAGGACGAATGTTACTTTGTGGCTCCAATAGTGTCATATGTTTGGGTTTGGTCTTCCTGACTAGGAGACTATCTCCTTCTTCAGGGCTGTTGTTTTTCCTAATGTCAGCCTGGCTATTGTCACTGATGTTTAAATGTAGCAGGCACATTAGACCATGACTGCCTAGTAGCAAAAGAGACTGATGTCAGCTACTGATGTCAGGACGAAGCCACAGTGTCATGTGCTTTTGTTTCCCCACAAGCTGGTGCAGGAGAAGATGTATATTTTCAGTGACTCTCTGGCTGTAGTTAGACATTTTCAGCCAGTGGGTTTACTGCAGGAATGCTTAGATCTATTATTTACCAAATGGTACAAGTTAGAGATGGATGGGATGTGGCAGAATCCTTATTCCTTTCTCATCTGCACAGGCTGCTTCCCATTCAGCTCTTGTATTCTACTTCGCGTCGAGTATTCCTAATGTTTGGACATCTCCCGCACTCTACTCAAGATGATTTAGTCATCAGAATGCAGTTGGGGAGTTTCCACTTTCCTTTCTGCTTTAATTGGTCTTTGGAAAGCTTTGCTCCCCTGGGGACGGCAGGGAGCTGTGATGCGGTTTGACATAATGGTCTGGGCTTGATTCCTAGCTCTACCACAAACTAGCTTTGTGACTTGAGATAAATCACTTAACCTTTCTGAGTCTCATGTTCACGCTCTCTTAAATAGGAATGATTACAGCGGCTCTTCTTATCTCCTAGGGTGTATTAGTCCCATTAAAAGCTTTCTAGTGCTAGGGCAAAACGAGAGCTGGGATTCCTTTTCCTCTAAACGAGTGTGCCATTACACAAGGAACACAGCCTGCCAAGCAGTGAGGAAGACGCTGCTGAACTTGACCACCACCTCCTATCCTGCCAGCGTCCAGTGGGGGCAGAGGGGAGATTCTATGTGGCCCAAGTCGGGGGTTGAGAATTAGGAGTTTCCTTCCATTCCGGGTACAGTCTGGTTTACTCTGGTGACAGAAAGGAGAGTAGTCACTGTACACTCTGCCAGGTCTTCTTGTCTAGTGGGGGGCTACATGTACTTTACTGGTTCTTCCCTGGGAATGATTTTGTCTTCCGGCGAACATTTGGCTATGTCTGAACACATTTGTGGTTGTTACAACCGCAGGAGAGGAGGGAGGGGGTGCTCCTGGCACCTGGTGGGTAGAGGCCAGGCATGGTGCTGAACATCCTACAATACGCAGGATGAACCGTCCACAACCAAGAATTCTCTGGCCCTAAGTGCCAAGGCTGCTGTGGCTGGGAAGCTGATGTACCCTGTTCAGCTCTGTCCCAGATGTCCGGGCTGATCGGATGGGCTGCATCAGGATGCAGAGAACCCAGAAGGAGTGATAAGCACTCTGGGGGCCTTTCCTGAGGGCCATGTCTCGATGCGTCCCTGGACCCAGGTCCTGAATTCCGCTCCAGGTTTTCAGCCTAAGAGCCCAGTACTTGCTTATGCCGTGAATTTGCACTGGACTCCTCTCTGCCCATCGTTCGCCCTGGAGTCATCTCTTGCATCAGTATCACCCGATGGCTAAGAATATGGACTCCACAGACAGAACGGCCACTTCGCATCCTGGCCTTCCATTGACTAGCCACGTGACCACAGACACCTCTCTGTACCTTCCCTCACTTGACTATGAATGACAATGTTAGTATCCATTTTATGTAGCTGTAGTCCAATGAACATGTGGAAAGAATATTAGATGCCAATTAATAAGCACCTAGAATGATGCTTGGCACTCGTCAGTGCTCAGCAGATGCGAGCCGTACGCACCTGGCTGTACTTCAGTCGGTGCACACCAATGCAGCGTTCCTGGGTGGTTCTCTTTATGCCAGACCCAGTGCTGAGCAGAGGGAAATAATAAAAAAAAAAAAAGGCCCTAAACAAACCCATAGGCATGTCAGTACATTTATTACTGTGCTGTCCAGTGATTGTAATAGAACTACGTATGCTATCCTGTGGGAACCCCAAATTGGGCACGGTTAATTCTATCCAAGGGCATCTGGGAAGAAAGTTTTTTTTTTAAATTTTTGAAGTTTAGTTTTTTTTTTTTTTTTTTTTTTTTTTAATCCTCACCTGAGGACATTTTTGCATTTATTTTCTGATAGAGCGGGAGGGAGAGAGGGAGGAAGAGAGAGAGAGAAACATCGATGTGCGAGAGACACATCGACTGGTTGCCACCCACACGACCCCAACCAGGGCCGGGGACAAACTGCAACCGAGGTACGTGCCCCTAGCGGGAACCGAACCTGGGACTCTCTGGTCCGCAGGCCGACACTCCAACCGCTGAGCCAAACCGGCCAGGGCTGAAGTTTAGTTTTTAAAAGATGACATTGCACACGGGGAGAAGGGCTTTCCAGACCAAAAGTAAATAAAAAACAAAAACAAAAAAACTAGAAAATTTTCTTTATTGTCTAAACCCAAGATGGTTTATTTCATTGACTCTTCTCCCCGTCTAAGCTGCCCGGTCTCCCTGACTGGCTACCACTTTGAATTCATCTCCCTGATCTGCAGTAGCAGGGAGACATCACTTCTTATCTCTTGCCACTTTTTCTGCCTGGATAAAAAGCTTGTGTCAGAAAAGACATTTTTGCGTGGGAGAGTCTCTGAACATGCTCCTTTCATCCTTTCCTTGCTTGGAACAGATGCCGCTGTAGGAAGCCCCAAAACAGCCACTAATTTTGGGAGCCCATGCAACAGCTGGACATTGTACCGAACAGCAGTGATCTGGGTAGCTGTTTGAACTGGTTCACCCTCATCACGATCAGGAAAAACCCCTTCCTGGTAGGGATCGGCTAGCTGATAGTATAGAGAGAAACCTAGGACTTAAAAAAAAAAAAAAATTAAAATCTCTTTCCTGGAGTTTTTAGACCTTCAGAAGCATACCCAAACTACAAAGTGCCTTTCTACAGGGAAACAGGGATTATGTTTTGCTTGTAACTGTATTTTAATGAGCTACACTTGCCTTAAGAGTTGGGATAAGTGTATTTACATATCCAGCCGTACAGCCAGTCTCCTGAGCCGAGCCGCGCATGCTGAATGCAGCATTGACTATGAACTTGGCTTGATGGGGCTGGCATCGGGGAGGTTTGGGAATCTGAAGAGATCTTTTAAAACTTGAATCTCTTTCATGTTTATCTGAGATGTGAAAATGTGAGTGAATGATCAATTAATTATGTCCCATACAGTTGTGGATAATTGCTCATTCGCTTTCAAGGAAATTTTGGTTCCCCAAGTAGTGGCTTCACGTGAGGCTCGGGGCTTAAAAATTAAACTTAATTTTATCATCAGAGCATGTCCTTTGGAAGACAAGTCGGGTGCAGGCTTTATTACTGCTAATTATAATTTTGCACCTTTGGAGAAGCACCTGTGTGGACTGCCTGCTAACGGAAGTTCTTTGAATAGATGCAGGTTTCGTTAAGTACATGGTTGTGTACATGGTACTGAGATGTGAGATGGTACTTTTAGAATGGTGCTAGGTCCACTGACACGTTTGTTTATAGTAATTATACGAATCCACTTGAATTCCAAGGGGGTTGATTTTATTGGCACCGTTTAGGCCGACCCAGGATAAAACCGCGAGACACAGAGTGAACACTCCGTCCTCGGCATCTGACCTTCTCTACCCCTGTTCTACTGTCCTGATGCAAACTGCAATGTCAGGGTTTCTCAACCATGGGATGATTGCTGGGATTCTTTTTGGTAGGGGCCTGTTCTGTGCTTTGTAGTGTGTTCAGTGGCCTCTACCCACTGGAGGCCAGGAGCATCCCCTCCCCACGTTGTGACGACCAAAAATGATCCCGGGAGGTAAAATGCCCCCTGGTGGGAAATCACTGTGGTATTTGATGCTTCATTTATACAGAAAAGAAAGGGACCTATTACGATTGGACCATCGACTTTATGCTGGGCAGTACATAAGGTTCTTTGACATGGTTATCTAGAGGGACTATATGTATGATTTCCCAGGGCAAGTCCTATTGTATACCCTCGGTCCCACCACATTTATTAATAGCACACCCTTTCACTTTCAAAAAGGTACAGCTTTAAAGGATACATTTTATAGACACTTTTGTTTTGAGGAAGATATTCACGTTTTCATAATTGCAGAAAAAGAGATTCAGCTCAGAGATTAAAACAATTTGGTCAGGATGCACAGCTACTAAACTGTGTTGCCAAACCTTGAAATCGGGACTGTTTGAATCTGAAGTCCTATTGGTTGTTCTGAAATTTCTGTCTGATTTCTTCACAGTGATCTATAGCAACTCTTAACATTACAGGTTTCCAGATCAGCCACAGCAAGATGCGAGACAAGTGCATCCTTCTCAGTCTCCAGAGGGAACAGAGAGAGTTGAGAATTGGACTGTCCTAGAATTCAAGTCTGAGTTTGAACACTTAGGTTTCTGTGGCCTTGCTGATATGTCTCCTCTATTTCTGCCTCTGTGAAATAGAGGTAATAAACTGAAACAAGGCTACCATAAGGATTAAATTAGATGAGGTATGTATAGTATGGCACCTGGGATAGATTAAGCACTCAGAGTAAAATGTTGATAGATATCAAGATTTAAAGGCAAGCGGGCAGACTCCTCGGGCTGTGATAGGCAAGAAGGGACCTGCGCTGAGGGGTGACTTGCTGTGAAAGTTTACTTGTTGGGGCCCTCTGGCTCCCTTGAGAGGCCTGCATCTGGAAAGAAGACGCATTGGAATCTTGTTACCCAAGCTGAAGTTCTAATTTCCTAGGATATGTCAGATTCATAGGGAACTTCGGAAAAGCAGAACACCATAAAGACCCAAAGTCATGCACAGTGGGATTTCCCCTGGAATGGTTCAGTCCAGAGAGGGCTGCACCTGGCCTCCAGCTCTGATCACAGGCAAGCAGAAAGGTGATCTTGAGCGGGCCATTCCCCTCCTTTGAGCCTTCGTTTTCTCACTGTAAAAGGAACTGGGACTAAGCCCTTATAGATATTGAAAAATATCCTTCCTTTCCATTGAAAAACGACTCACAAAATGACTTCAGAGCTACGCTAAAAGAACGCCTAAAAAAACTACAGATTCAGCCACAACTCTGTTATCCCTCCAAATCACTGGTACTAGTTCAACTTGGACTTTAATTTTAAAATTCTGTGAATGTAAAGGGTTACTCCCATGTAGTGTCAGGATGGGTGATTTTTATTTTATTTTGTTGTGTTTATTTATATTTTCCAAATATTCTATTATACACATGTACCACTTTTCAATTCAGAAAATATTTAATGCTGCTAATTCATTTTTAAAAATCTCCAAATTTAATAAGCCAGTGGGGAAAATGCTTTCTACCTAGAAGAAAACTTCCCATGAGTCTTAAGACTTAGAGTGAAGGCCGTGTGCAGCTCTGCTGGACCTGTGGACCGTTACCTGAGGGATAATGGACCATGGACCATGCTAATAAATACAGTGCATGACACTTGCCCACTCTAATCCCCAACTAGCTGCAGGTGCACAGGTGGGTGGAGTGGTGTCTTTTTCTTGGCCCATCCCCCAGGGTGATAACTGATGGGTATTGCTTGTTGCTCAGTTGCTCTGATGGGATTTAGTACACCTCCTTTTACTTTTTCATTGTGTATATATACTCACTAAGCAATGCTCTAAGGCGAAACAGCATTACATAGAAGCGGTTTTACCAAAACAGGTGCAGTGTTTTTTGAAATCCTTCATACAGGTAAAGACGTCTATCTAGTTAAAAGCAGTATCAATTCCCATCCATTACAGGGAAGCAAAAGGACCTAGAGATGTTTTGATGTTCCAGAGTGTGTGAGCAGACACATTCAGCCTCACTCAGAGATTCAGAAACTTTAGGAATGTGTTGGTACATTTTATCCATCGTCTGTCTATCTATCTATCTATCTATCTATCTGTCTGTCTGTCTGTCTGTCTGTCTGTCTGTCTGTCTGTCTATCTATCTATCTATCCATCCATCTATCTATCTTATCCATCCATCCATCCATCCATTCACTCACTCAGTCACAAATATTTGAACTATGAAATCAACCTAAAAAAAAAAGGGTTGACTTAAAATCGAATGTCAGGGGAATGATATTGATTGTCATCTTTATCATTAATTTGACTAAGTTCACAGTTACATGCCTTTCTCTACCTAACAGGTTCTTTGGGAACTGTTAGTGTTTTGACCTCCGACTCATAGGGTCTCTGTCGATGAATTGCAGTAGTTAATGGCTCAGTTCTGGAGTCAGAGGGGCAAGTTTCTGCTCTACCACTTAGTATGTTAGTTAAAATTATCTCGCCCCACTTCCTTATGGATCTGTGGAAGTCATAGAGGATCTGTCTTGCAGGATTGTATTGAAGAGTAACCGCATATAAATTTCTTACAAGAATGCCTGGAACAAGTTGGATTTCTGTGGCTGTTCGCTTTTATTTTTATGATCCCTCATAAAAGATGTTCTGTGGGTGACAGAGGTGAATCAAAACAAACTTCCCTAAGACAAGATTTATCAAGGCAACGGGGTCCTCCCTCTGTGTAGGTTCCAGGCTTATTGAATAGCCCCAAATGCCATAGCTTTTAATAATCCAGACTTTTCCCATGTTACCTTGCCTGCGTATGTAAAGTGTGCTTCCTTCAATGGGAAAAATCACCGAAAGCGTTTCTTCCCACCTCATTCATGCGGTGTTCTTTGTCCATTTCAGCTCCCAGCGATCTCTCTCTGCCACACACTCAGAGTTTTTCTTCATGTCAGTGTCTCACTCATTCCCTCATGAAACAATGAGCACCGTGCTTATCTCACTTGCTAAGGATACCAATCAGACAGGAAAGGTCTCGGGGACCATGGGCTATATTGCGTTTTTGCAATGTCCATGTGTCACGTTTTATCCACTGTGGGCTTTAATTCTCTGCTCAGGGCCTGACGTGGTGTATTTTGCATGCACTGAGGTTCTGAGAAAGTACCTGATGACTAGTAATTACAGAACCTGTAGCCAGTTGTTAGTGAGCACGTGGTGTACCGAGCTCTGTGCTTGATATGCAGTCGCATTTAATCCTTACGACCCCATGCCGCTGGTGTTACTCTCCTCATTTTATAGCCAAGGAAGCCGAGACTCCATATGGTTAAGTAACTTCACAGGGCCCCCGACCAGTGAAAGAATCTGGATTTGAATCCAGGTTTATCTCATTTTGAAGTCTGTGTGCTGAACTGTTTTGCTAGACGAGATGGATGGATAGATGCACGGGGGCATGCGTGATTAGATGAATGAATTCCTCTAAGGAACTTGAGGTCACATACGTATCGCCTGGTTTTTCTCATTGGCTGCTGCTTCTCAGTCTCCTTTGCTGGTTCCTGTTCACCTTCCTGAGTTCCACCTAGTGAAGCATTCCAGGGCTTTCTTCATGGACTTCTCTTTCTGTTTTTACTCCCTTGGTGATCTCATTCAGTCTTATGGTTTTATACAGCATTAGTGTTCTAGGGATGCCCATGTAGATCTGAGTCCAGACGTGACCCCTCCTAGATTCAGATATTTTACTGCTTATGTTATCTCTCTACTAAGCTTTAGGTGATATTTCCCATCGAATGAACCACAGTTTACATCGGATATGCAGAAGACGTAGAATTTGTATTCCCATGACCTGCCCTCCCAGCCTGCTTCTCCTTCAGTCATTCCAGTTGCTCAGGCTAACACATTGGGAGTCATCCCTGATCCCTGTTTCTCACATTGCACGTTTACTTTATCAGCAAACCCTGTCAACCCAACCTTCACAATATATCTGACCACATCTCACCATCTTGGTTGCCCTTACCTGGTTTAAGTCACCATCAACTCTCACCTCTATCCTTGCATACCCCGCTGCCCCCCACCTCTCCTGCACACCGCTGTGATGTGATCAGGGGAAAGTGTAAATCAGATCATGTCACTCATCTTCCCAGACTTCTTCAGCAGCTTCCTGCTGCGGTCAGGGTAAAAGCCAAGCGTCAAAGCCCTAACCAGTCTGCTATGTCCTTATGTCCTGGATCTCATTTCCTCCTAATGTTCCCCATACGTAGCCTCTTCCTGCCGCACCGGCCTCCTTGCTGCTGTGCAGACACCCAAGCAAGCTCCCCCTGGGGCTTCTCAATGACTTTCTTCTGCATGGCTCATTCCCTCATCTTTTCCGTGTTTTTTTTTTTTTTACTCACAAGTCACTAAATCAGAAAGGTCTATTTAAAAGTGCATATCAGCCTGACTCCCTGTCCCCCTTTTCCACTTTCATACAGGGGTTGGCCAAAGTAGGTCTATAGTTGTTCGTATGGAAAAAGACATGATTACAATAGCTTTATTAACGCCAAAGAATGTCACAGTGCGACTGTGAACCTACTGCCGGCCATGCCTGTACTCTCCACAGCCGTCATCACCCTCTAAAACACGGTGCAACTCGATTAGCAGTAGATGGTGAGCGGCATGAAGGCAGGGGCTTTTGTCTATTGCATGAACTGTCCCAGCCCCTAGAACATTGCCTGGTGCATTTCATACACATGTTACATATTTCCTGAATGAATGAATAAGTTGTGGATTTATTTTGTGCCTGACACTGTGCTGAGCATTTTACACTCATTGTTAAATTGTAAAATATCTTTACCACGGTCCTTTGAATGAAATAATCTTATTGCCCCTACTTTACAGATGAGAAACTTGAGCTTAGAGAGATTAAATTATCTTGCTCAAGGTCACACAGCTAAGTTTAGAGATGGGTCTCCTTAACCCCCGCTCCAAACAGTTACATTCTGCTGGCTTTTGATATCCAGCCCAGATCTCTGACCCCCACTTTCTTAGAAACACATGCTATGTTTTAACCCTCTTGGGATATTTCCTGCCCAGTGTCCTGTGAAGGATTAGCAAGCATTCTTCGGGGGAAAGGCGGAAAATCAACGCTAGTGATTATTTTTCTTTTACTGAGCATAAGGGATTGGGTACATGGAAGATTTAGGAACAAAATTTATTTTAAATGACATTTGTAGGAAAATGGTTTAGTTCTTCCGAGGCAATAACCCACCGTATCTGAGAGTCTCACAGGACACCTCTGATCTGAGCTCAAAAGGTGCTCCCCTGGTTACTTTGGGGAAAGCCTGACTTAGCTGTGTCATCTGTATTTCTGGTTTTTCTACCTAGTTTTCAAGGTCCTGCAGGGCAGGGACCAATGTCTTCTATTAGGAGCATATGAAGCGCTAGAGACGGTTAACAAAAGTAAACAAAACTAAATTCAAAACTTGCAGAATAAAGGAATAACATGACTGCGTGGTGGAGTCCGTCCCTAAACATCCTCTCTTTGAGGCTCCTCACAGCAGGAGTTGATACTGATCTTCACGCCTGTTTATTCCTCCACTGTACTGTTCACTCTCCTAGGTGTCGAGGGAACTGTGTGCAGACAATGCTTTGGTTCTCTCTGCGCTGGGTGTCACAGCGATAACAACCACCTCTCAGGTTCTGGGATTCTTCAAATGAGACCAGAGGGCAGGGAGGCAGTTTTAAAGAGACTTTTCTTACTGCCTACAGTTCCTCAAAGACCTTTTCTTTTCTGTTTTGTTTTGCTTCTTAGCAAAAGGCAGTTCAGTTTCCCTGAAATCTTAGCGCTCTCCCTGGAACAGTTCGTTTTTGGGCGGATGAAAACACGCAGTTACAGGCAGCGCAGCGGGGAGTCGTACGGGGTGGGAGGGCGGGCCTGGCGGCGAAGCAGGGGGCCCGCTGAGCTGAGCTCGGTGTCCTTTAAGGCAGAATCCCTGCCGCAGCTTATCTTTTTCAGCAGTCTGGCTCCTTTTGCATATGTTACCAAAAGTCAGGCACATTTGAGTCTGCAGGGAGAACGTCTCCAAAATTGGTTCTTAGAAATGTTGTCGTTGGAAATAGGGCTCTTCCGTGGAGTCGTAAGAAAAGCCTTTTGGGGACCAATGCATGGGAGGATGAGGTGTCGTGGTAAGATTTTTTGGAGCTGGAACAAACACAAAGGACTGTCCCCAGGTGCCCAGTGTCTCATTCCTGACCAGGTGGCTCAGCGCCTGGAAGAAGTCCAGCCTTGTCTTCCCCAAGCCCAGAAGAAGGGCCAAGGTCCAGAGCTTCCCCAAGCCCAGAAGAAGGGCCAAGGTCCAGAGATATTGTCCCATTACCTGGCATGGGCAGGGCATCCGAAGCTGCCAGAGTGCAGCTCAGTCTGCCTCCCCTCTTGGCTAGCTTAGTCTCTTCCCGAATGCACCCTGCTGGCACTGTGCTGCTCCACCCAGGCCCGAGCATGGAGCCAGGGCCGCTGCCAGGCCTGCTCAGCTGCTACAGAGAGAGTACAGGAATGAATGGGCGAACTGGTGCTACCCAGACGGGCCTTTGCTAAGCTTTGATTGTATTACCTTGCACTTGGGAGAGAGAGGGGCATGCTTTCAAACTAACCCGTCTCTTTCCTGATCCTTCCCAGGCTTGTGCTGTGTCCTCCCTCTCCCCATTCAGGTTCCCTTCCCAGGTTTCGCAGGCTAGGCTCCTCCCCTTCGTGGTTGCCAACTTGACTCCCGCTTGGCATGTCACAGTAGAAGGACCTCCCCTGGTGCCATCTTGGCTTCTCCTGCACCCAGCAAAAGGTTTCCCCTATCCCTCCCCTGGTAATCCTGGCTAACAGCCGGTTGTCCCCCAGGGAGATTGGGAAGCTGATCTTCCGGGGATTAAATCCCCGTTGCCCGAGGATGGGGCTTTCCCCGAGGGTGTCTGAAGCTGTAACTTCCAGACTTAATCAGGCTCCGCCAGTCCAGCTCCCTTCTCTTCTGTTAACTCCTAGCTGCCTATGCCAACAGAAACTCATTACTTCCCTGCAGCATCCAGCTGAAAATGGAGCAGAAAACAAAATGTAATTATATAAAAACCTTGTGAACCTACACTCCAGAAGCCATTCTCCATTTCTGAGGGGATGTAAAAATGTTTGTCGCCCAGCGCAGAAGGTTTCCTTGTTTGAGGCTGTTCCTGAAAGATGCTGGTTTAATTAGTCCAGGGTAGATAGGATAGGGCATCTGTATTTTATTAGGCCCTCGGTATTTTCTTTCAAAGCTCTCCTTGTGACTCTTCTCTGCAGCCAGGATTGAGAGCTGGTGCTTTAAGCCATCTCTGGTCTTTGTGTTAAGAGAATGATTTCCTCCTGTGGATGTATGTCGTGCTTTGGGTAGAAAAATATGACCCACTTAGAGCTAAAAAAATGTAAAATAAAAACATGTAGGAAACACAGGGGCTTTAAATTAATAAAGCCATGCTGAAGACTTAATCCGTATTTCAAAGGTCAGAGATAACTGATGAAATGAGAAGCTGGGATTAACAAAAACAGTTACAGTCGTTAATTTACTTCCCTGAGAATCAACTATCTCCACATCTGATTTTATTCTAGTCATCCTTTTCTCTCTACACTTCTCTTACCCTCTTCTCTGTCCATTGTATCCACACCTTCTCTGTTTCCTTCTCCCTTTCTTTACTTTTTTCTTGGATTTATATTTCTCCACCGCCTCCCTTACACTTTTTATTTTTCTGTATTTGGCCAGAGTACAAGATGAGGTACATTTTGTGTTGTCTGCAGTGTTTATTGAGGAATTGTATATGTCTCCAATGACTTATTTTATTTATTTTTTTGAAAAACTGATTTGAGAGATAGAGAGAAACAACAATCTGTCATTCTGCCTACCTGTGCATTCATTGGTTGATTCTCACGTGCCCCCTTGGACTGGCGACCTTGGTGTCTTGGAGCAATGCTCTAACCAATTGAACTACCCATGACTTATTTTCAAAGCAAACTCATTGGACAGTTTATATTTCTTTTAATTTAAAAAGCTCTCGTATTTTTTATTTATATGTTACTCTGAAAAGTTTACATCCCCGAACTCTGCTCTCTCCCTCTTGTGACATGTTGACGTCTAATGGAAATAGATTTCCTTCCAGGTTAACACAAAGTTCAATGAGAAGCGCCTGAGCCAGCCTAACCTGTTCCTGTCTTGTCCCCTGTATTGTGGGTTTGTTAGCATTAACTAACTTTGCTTCGGCCTTTCTGAAGCGAAGCACAGAAGCACACAGATTTCGTACTTGTCTTTGGAAATAAAGGGATTAAGTGACTCTCAGAACTGTTTGCTTCCCTGTGTGCACACCTCTTGTTTGGCTGTGGGGGATGTACTTCTGCTGTGCCCTGCTGACATCCCCTGAAGGCAGAGAGACAGATTTTATCTTCAATAAATGGCGACATTCAGCTTAATTTAAACTTCACATCATAATTAGGCCTGTGCTGTTTCCCTTTGACGCACAGTCTCTGTCAGTGTGGTGCTCATAGAACAAATTTGTTTTGTTTTATAGGTTTGTGTTTGCTACGTTTCCCAGCTTACATCATTTCTTGCTCCCTATCCTCCCCCAGCCCCCATCCTAACTGTCATCACCACCACCATCCTCACTGGGACCACCCAAAAGCACTAGGAAAACCCAGCTGCCATCTGAGTCCCTTTGCAGGAACCTGACTTAGCAGGGTTGTCTGAAAACTCCGTTTTAATGACTTAGCTAGATTAATCGGATTCTCTGAGCTCCAAACCTATTTTCCCTGCACCGCTTGCTGCCATGAGTCTTGGATTCAGGTTCACAGTCCCAAGGGGAAGCATGAGAAGAAGAAGGGAGCAGGAGCGAGGTTGCATAAAGGGCACAGAAGAACATTTGATTTAAATAAAGGGAAGAATCACCCACTGGCTTCGCTTCCAGCTTTCATTCGCCTCTCCATTCATCTAGTTCTCTAACGGAAAGGCAATGGAAAACCATTAACCGCTTTTATTCTGATGGCACAGGTACATTACACCTGAAAGCAAGATTGAAGATCTTAGAATCTCTCCATCCTCAGCAAGACCTCTCGTGACCTGCTGGATAGGTACTGGAGAGATTGCCGGTACCGAGCTAAATGAAGTGATCGGAGGCTCATCGTGATGTATTAGATGATGGTGACAGCCTGTAGTATTGCATGTTAGCTTGTGAATTGAACTTTAAGAGTACATTAGATATTTCTTTAGGGGTCAGCAGAAGAGATTTGGTGGAACGGGTCTGTTTGATAAGGAAATTTTTACTATCCTTGCACGTCTGGGTTTAGGAACTGTAGATGATTAAGAAGGGTCCTGAAGATATGATGTATCTCTGTGGTTGGGTGGTTTGCACTTTTTGAGACATGATTTGACCTTTCAGTAGCACAGACAACTGTTATAGATGAAACGTCTTGGCTGAGGTTTGTTTCTTTGGCCAGCCCTTTTGATATTCAGCTGATGCTTTTGTTAAACCAGAAGCTTGAGGAATGAGGGTCCTTCTGTGTTTGGTTTTCAGTTATATATCCGAGACCAGTTAACTTATTTAATTACGACTCAGTGATAACGAGAACCAGGGTATGGCCTCATAAATTAATTTCAGAGACATTTTGTCTTCATCTTTGGTTTTATTTCCTTGCAGTATGTTAACTTTTACCCGTTGAACTCCGTAGGGGAGTGAGATTAAAATGTAAAGTTGCTGGTGCTTTCACAAAAAGGAAGTTCTAAAACTTACTTGTTAATTTTGTTTTGTTCAGATTACAGCAGCAACATGTGTTCATTTTAGAGAATGAAGCTTAAATATCACCAATGATTTCAACCTCCAACCCCAGATATAATTTCTGTTTAGGTTTTGGCTCATTTGCTTCCAGGCTTTTAATATGCATGTATCTATCCTTGTCAATTTTTACAGCGTCTATATTTAAATACAATGGATATCATACTTTTATTTATTTATTTTTAAATATTGTGATTGATTTTTAGAGAGAGAGAAGGAAACATTGATGTGAAAGATTGAAACATTGATTGGCTGCCTCCTGCACAACCCATACCGGGGATTGAGCCCGCAGCCCAGGCATGAGCCCTGACCGGAATCGAACCGGCAACCTTTCGGTACACAGGGCGACACCCAACCAACTGAGCCACAAAGGCCAGGGCTGGATATCATACTTTTAATACCATATTTCCCCTTAATTTTATATCATTAGCATTTTCCTAAGGTATGAATAGTCTTTTAGGAAATGATTTATAAGGACCGTGCAACATTGAACTGTGCGGACATACCACTCTCTGCACTTATCTATTGTTAGGTATTGAGATTATTTTCAACTTTTACTTTTATAAATAATGCTTCAGTGAACATCCTTGTGTATAAATCTTTTTTTCCCTTTTTTATTGAATTTATTGGGGTGACACTGGTTAACAAAATTATACAGGTTTCAGGTACACAATTCTAAAACACATCATCTGTACACTGTATTGTGTGTTCACCACCCCGAGTCAATACTCTGGCTTCTCTTCAGATCGTATAAATCTTTCGTCTTGTATATAAATCCTGTGTAAATCCCTGACTAGTCCCTTTGAGAAAACATCAAAGTTTCAATATTTAAATATTTTATAAATATTAAAATGCTTGAAATATTAAATTTAAAATTTAAATAAAATTAACTTTTAAGTAAAATTCATATTTAAATATTTTTAAATATTAAAATATTGTTATGTTAATATTCAGAATTTTTTTTAGGTAAAATGCTATTTCTATGGAGCTTGTGAATCTTGTAATTTATTCTTTTTTTTAAAAAAATTTTTTTCTTTATTGATTTTAGAGAAAGGAGAAGGGAGAGGGAGAGAGAGATAGAAACATCGATGAGAGAGAACATCAACTGGCTGTCTCCTGCATGCCCCCCACTGGGGATTTGGCCCACAACCTGGGCACGTGTCCTGACCGGACATTGAACCAGCAACCTCTTGGTGCATGGGTCGACGCTCAGCCACTGAGCCACACCAGCTGGGCTGTAATTTATTCTTTAAATTTGTTGACAGATTCAAGGTAGCATTGTGTCTGGGAAGAAACTGAATGAAAGGTCTGAAGACTTTGACTAAGGACAAGTTCTGCTACTTCTTAGTTGTAGGACTTTAGGAAGGCAGTTCAGTGCCCCGGTCATTTTTCCTTCCTTGTCTGCAAAATGGAGAATATGAAACTCATCTTGATTTCTTTTTCTGGGTGTTGTGAGGATCAGCTGAGGCAGTGAAAGTCACAGCACTCTATAAACTTTAAAGCACTTTACTTTTGTGAGCTTTTCGTTAATATTTCTTTGTATTAATATTTCTTGAGTATTTTTCAAGTGGGGCATATCATTTTTTGTTTTAATTTATTAAGTACTTTAGACGAATGGAAAGATACAAGAAGTTCAGAAAGAAAAGTCTGCATGGCTAACATCTGTTTTAAGAAAGAAAATGTTTCTTGGTGCGCTGGTTAGTAATCCTAGTTGAAGCACGGACCGGCTCCCATTGCGTCTCCCTCCCCCGGAGAGATTACTCTCCAGGTTTCTGTCCTGATCACTCCCAGCATGTCTCTGCTGGCTGGGAAGTTAGACACTTTATTTCTCTCTTCCTGCTTGTTACCCTTAAAGTTTTAACATCCAGAGTTAGCGTAACAAAATCTAGTTTACATTTTTATCTTCCCGTACAGACTTTACTTAGACTAAGTCCTAACACCTCTGTCTTTCATGTGACTTTTCAGAATTTTAGTTCAGATTTGTTTCGTTACTCCCCAAATTACAGTGGTTGTTACTGACATTATCATACTGCATAGTCATCGTCAGTGTGATTTATCCTCTGCTCTTTGCTCCCTACTCCTCTACCTCCCAATCTGGTGTTTTTTTTTTTGTTGTTTGTTTGTTTGTTTGTAGCTTACTTTGGTTTTGTCAAAGTGTATCTGTGAAAAGTTTCTTCCACCAGAACTACCAGTGGTGAACACATTAGTTTTTCTTTGAAAATGACTATTTTACTCTTATTCTTAATGAAGAGTTTATCTCATCATTTAGTCCTAGGTTGTCATGTGTTCTTTCTCAGCATCTGAAAGGCACGATTCCGCGGTGCTCGGGTCCCTTCAGTGGCGTGGATGAGGCTGTCGCTGTGGTCATCAGTATTCTTTGTGGGTGATGCTTTTTACTCGGACGCTTGTGTCATCCTCCTGCTTTCTTTGGCCAGTCACAGTTTTATTATGATTTATCCAGGGGTGGATTTCTTTGTATTTATCCTGTTTGGTATTACTTTCCTGAATTAAGCATTCTGACTATCTAAAAATGTGGAAATTTTTGAGCTGTTCTTTCTATTTTTTCTCCCTTAGAACTTCAATGAGATTTTCTTACTTGGTCGTCCATGACTCTTTAATCACATTTCCATACTTGCCATGGACAGTGATGTGATGCATTGGTGGTAATGACATCTTTCTTTACTCACTGAATTTTTAAAATTTCAGTGGTTCGACACACACAAACACCCATGCACACATATTTCATATAATGCTTATACACACACATACATATGTCTAGAAATTCTGTTAGTTCTTTTTCATTTTTTTGTTTGTTTGTTTGTTAATCCTCAGGCGAGGATATTTTTTCCATTGGTTTTCACAGAGTGGAAAGGAGAGAGGGAGAGAGAGAGAAATATCAATGTGAGAGAGACGTATTGATTGGTTGCCTCCCACACAACCCCAACTGGACCAGGGATGGAACATGCAACCCAAGTACATGCCCTTGAACGGGAATCAAACCTGTGCCCCTTCGTTCTGTGGGCTGACACTCTAATTGTTGAGCCAAATGGGCCAGGGCTGTTAGTTCTTTTCAAATCTACCTGGTCCCTTTTTTTTTTTTTTCTTTATTGATTTTAGAGAGAGAGAGAAAGAGAGAGGGAGAGAGATAGAAACATCCATGATAGAGAACATCAAATGGCTGCCTCCTGCACGCCACCCACTGGGGAGCAGGCCCACAACCTGGGCATGTGCCCTGACCAGGAATCAAACTGGTGACCTCTTGGTGCATGGGTTGATGCTCAACCACTGAGGCACACTGGCCAGGCCCTGGTCCCTTTTGATGCTATCTTTTTCTTTTGTTATAGTTTTGTGTTCATCTTCAATTAAAAATGTTTAAAGTATGTATATTTTATAGTATGTATTAGAAAATTTTATCATTTAAAGTTATTATTAGTCATATTCCACTGTTATTTTTTTGCTTACCCTCACTCATGGTTGCCTTGTTTGTTTAGTAATTGTGGATTGTGGACTGATTTCCAGCATCTGTTAGCTGTGGGAATCCTGTGAAGCCTGGATTAAGATTGTGTCTATAGAGGAGACCAGTACTGTTAAATAGAAACTTCTGGCCCAGCTGGTGTGGCTCAGTGGTTGAGTGTCGACCAATTCACCAAGAGGTCACTGGTTCGATTCCCGGTCAGGGCACATGCCCAGGTTGTGGGCCAAATCTCCAGTGGGTGGCGTGCAGGAGGTGGCCATTCAAAGTTCTCTATCATTGATGTTTCTCTCTCTCTCCCTCTCTCCCTTCCTCTCTCTCTAAAATCGATAAAGAAAAAAATATATATATATTTTAAAATAAATAAATACATAGAAACTTTGCAATGATGGAAATGTTTTATCTCTGCTGTGTGCTATGGTAGCCACTAGTCATGTGTGATTGATTATTGAACAATTGAAATGTGGCTATTGTGAGGAACTGAATTTTATATTAAATTTTAATTCATATAAATTTAATGTGGTCTCATATGGCTAGTGGCCAACTTATTGGACAGCACAGGGCTTATTTTTCCTTCTTGTAGGTACACTTGGGAACTACTAATTTGGGGCCACTTTATGTTCGTTTTTTGGCCAGAGGTATCCCATACTACATAGATACGTAGATTTGATCCTGACCCTGTCAGTGTAGGCTGGTGGTTATACAGATTCACTGGGATATCATTATATATACAAGTGAGGCATTTTCCTTACCCATCTCCCTTTTTAGGTGAGCAGGTACATTTTTAGCCCACACTTTCCCCAATGCATGAATAATTCTTTAGGAACCCTAGTTTCATTTAAGGATTTTGTTTCCAATCTTGAGATGGTCTGACCTTTTCTCTTTTCCCACACATTGAAACCCAGCAATCGTTTGATCAGCAGTCACTTAGATCTTGTTGTTTTTTTTTTTTCTTAACTCCTTCTTCTTTTTGGCCCCTTCAAATATCCCCTATATTCTTGCAAGCTCAGATAGTCATTTGGAAGAGAGTTCGTTATATTTTTATCAAACATTGCTAACTCTTATAAAATAGGCACGTATTAGGACTTTTATTCTGCCTTATTGTTGAAAATGAAAGTGACTCTCTTTTTTTTCTGACTAATCTTTTTGTAGAGGACAGATATATTGGGAGCTTTTCTTGCTGGGCATAGAGAGAGGTATTAGTGGGTCGTTAAATAATAGAACAGGAATGTAAATAGGTCTTTTTCATGGTCCATTAAGTTCATGAATAAAATAGATGAAACATGATACTTTGTATTGTCAACTGAGTACTGTTTACTTGTTTATAGTTAGGGTTTAACATACTTGGTTTATGAGCAAGCTGCAAGCTCCCTATTCTCCCAGCTGCACGGAGGCACATGGGATTATTTATATGTGAGCCATGAGTCCATGAAGGTCAAATGACCTTAATGCAACTGTACAAGAAACCTGGGAGATAATAGGTTCAATCAGTGAGGCAATAGTTTGTAAATGATTTGTTGTTTTATTTGTCTTTGGTTGTTTTTGCAGAGATGATCTTGGTTTGACGAGTCTATTGGTAATAAGGAGGCAGTCTGTTTTCTATCCTTCATTTAAAATTGCATGTATGAATTAGACACTACCACAGGAAAAACAACAATATAATATAAAAAGAAGGCCAGAGCTAATTTGTACTAGAAAGAGAAGTGTGGGACTGCAATTTGGCTAATAAAACATAACAGTGCTGGCAGTGCTGGCTTATTTTCTGAATCTTTTCCTTCTCTTCAATCATCCTTCTCTTCATCATTTTAATTGCCAGTATTCACTGAACACTTACCATATTACAGGTACTGTTCTAAAAGTTCAATTTTTGAACCCTTCAACTACTATATAATGGGGGTTCCATTTGCATTTGAGGACAGAAGTACAGAGTGATGGAGAGACCTGCTCAAGGTCATACAGCTGCTGAGCAGTAAGGCTGGATTTGAACCCAGACGCCAGTGTGGGACTCCTAACCACTGGACATCATTTTAGAAATATTCTCTCATGTTGCACATACTGATTTCTGTGATTACAGAATGGATGGTATAAGTAAACATTTTAGGTGTGCTTTCTGCTACCATAAGGTTTTATTTCCCCCTCATAGCAAGATGTCTGGATACTGGTTCAGTGATGCTTTCAAGGATGCAGGTTCTTTTATTTTCCTTCCTTCCATGTCTAGCATGTTTGTTTCTATCCTCAGTCTTGCCTCATGGTATCAAGATGGCTTCTGTACTTCAGCTATCACGTTCTTGTTCAAGGTAGGAAGAAGGGAGAAGTAGTGGCAGCCATTTTTAATTATCTTTTTAAGGTTTTTAAAATTGATTTGTTAGAGAGAGAGGGAGAGGGAGCTAGAGAAACATTGATGTGAGAGCAAAACATCCATTGGCTGCCTCCTGCACACCCTCCTTTGAGGAATCGAGTCCACAACCCAGGCATGTGCCCTGACCAGGAATCAAACGGGCGACCTTTTGGTGCACCGGATGAGACTCAACCAACGGAGTCACACTGGTCAGGGCTATGACTGTCCCTTGAATCAGGAGAGAAAAATCTTTCCCTAAAGCTCCCACAGACACGACCTCATCTGTCTCTTTGGATGGTATGGTGTCACATGGCCATCCTGGCTGCAAGGGTTGTTGGGAAATCGTATGTCTTGCACTTTTCAGATTTTGTAGTGGAAGGTAGGTAGGGAAGGAGTTGGGAATGGGTATTCAGATAGTAGAATAACAGTCTCTGCTCCAGTGGTGTGCCGGAAGCTTAGAGTGGAATGTATTGGGTGAGAAGAATCTTCTGGGACTCACCTGGATGAGCAAGTCACATAGCGGGAGCCAGGAAGTCCCACTTGCACCAGCCGCCTTTCACCTACTCATGTGGGTGCAGACCCCGAGGACTTGCACGCACAGAACCAGCCCGTTCCGTCGCAGAGCCAAGCGTGTTCGCACCAGCCTGTGCCGGGGACCTGGCACCGGGCTTCTGGAAGGCCTGGCTGCGGGACCCTCGTTTCTGCCTATTTGCTGAGGGTTCTTGTTAATGCCAAAGGGTGTCTCTAATTCCTGTGGCTGGTGTTCAGCCGTGACTTACTGACTACCTCAGACCCTCTTGGCACCGCAGCGTGCTGGGCCGAGGTTGGGACCCTGGGTTAGACTCCTGCAGGCCTTTCCCCTGGACGCTGTTCACGAATCACGGCAGCGTCACTGCCAACTCCTGCTGCCCAGCTGGCTGTCGGGGCTCCCACTTCTGCATTAAATTGAGGTGCCAACAGGGCAGTGTCAGGTTCAACATGATTGGGGGGGTACTGCCTCTTTCATTTGCCCTCTTCTCAGGCTCGCTCTTCCTGCCTTTCCCATCTTCTGCTCCCTCCTGTCACATGCTTCCCTGCCACGGCTGCCTGAGCTGTCGACTCGGCACCGAAGCTCTGTGTCCCGCCTCCCCCTCTGGGCAGAGGTCCCACGAGACCGTTTGGGTCCTCGTCTGTTTCAACAGTAGCCAATTTTAACTTGGCCTGAGAGTGCCCTGATTACCCAAATACCTTTTCATTCTACTTTCTGACATCTCAAATTCCACAACCAGCAAGTTCCTCATTTTAGCCAATTGAACAAGGAGTTATTGGGTACCAACTAGGTTCCAGGCCCGGTGGTGGGAATACAGTTGTATAATGTATTACCTTCTACATTATAGCCTCGCCGAGAAGGCCAACATCAACAGTTATCATAAGGGCAGTGCTTTTATGAAAGAGGCAATGCGCAGTGGGAAAGCAAGCTGGTCTAATGTAGCCCAGGGAGCTTGGAAATGCCTCCCTGAGGGACAGCCTGGGCCTGCAGGGGAGGGAGAAGGGGAACGTGGGAAGTTCAGGTGGTGGGTTTGGCACAAGGGCGAGTGTGGTAGGTTCAGAGACCCGGAAGCAGGCCCCGCTTCGTGGCAAGTGACTGGAGCTGTTGCACAGGGTTCTGAGCTCGGAAAGGCCTCACCCTTGGCTTCATACGCTGCTGTTGCCATCTTGAAATTCTTAATCATACTTTTTGAACAAGGGCCCCACGTTTTCATTTTGTACTGCGTCTCACAAATTGGGAAGCCAGCCCTGATGCAGAGGAATTTGGTGGCTCTCGAGCGGAGATGGAGAAGAAGTGGGTTGGTTGTGAAAAGAGAAGTAGCTGTGGGAAGGTGACAGTAATTACCGTTTACTCAATAATTTGTTACATGAATATTAGTGGAACAACGACTCCTGCACATGGCAGGCACTGTGCCAGGTACGGGGAAGCTATGGTGAACAAAACCAACACATCCCCTCGTCCAGCCCACTTTCTAGTTGGGGGCACAGATGATAACACAGAGTATGTCAGTTGGTGAGGTAAGTGCTTTGAAAAGGAAATGCTGGAGGGTAGGTGATGATGGGGAGATGGTGGGCGTGTGTGCCATTTTACATAGATAGGTCGGGGGAGGGGTGGCCTTGTAGATGGAGCGTGATGAAGGCGGGACAGGGGCAGGAGGTGAGCAGAGAGGTGATCCTGAGGTCCTTGGTAGGTCATACTAAGTAGAACATGGAACTTTTTTTTTTATAAATTGAATTTATTGTGGTAACATTGGTTCACAAAACCAAACTGGTTTCATGTGTACAGCTCAGCAAAACAACATCTGCACACCTCATTGTGTGCCCATGGCCCAAAACAGTCTCTTGCCATCCCCATTTATCCCCCCCGCCCCGTTTCCCACCTCCGCATCTCCACATACCACCCCCCTCCTTTCCCTCTGGCTATTACCACACTGTTGTCTTTGTCTATATATTTATTTACTTTTTGGTTAATCCTCACCTGAGGATATTTTTCCACTGATTTTTATATAGAGTGGAAGGGAGGGGGAGAAAGAGAGAGAGAAACATTGATGTGAGAGAGACACATTGATTGATTGCCTCCTGCATGACCCAGACTGGGACCAGGGATCGAACCTGCAACCCAGATATTTGCCCTTGACCAGGAATCGAACCCATGATCCTTTAGTCTGTGGGCTGATGCTCTAACTGCCAAGCCAAACCAGCCAGGGCTATTGTGATGCTATTTTAATAACTTAGCACAAGAAGATGGTGGCTTGTTATTGGCGTTCTAGTGGAAAGGTGGTGAGAAGTGGTTGGCTTCTGGACAGATATAACATGAAGCTGATAGAGTTTGTTGGTGAGATTGGATATAGAGTGAGAAAGAGTGAAATTTAGGTTGATTCCATATTAATCATTTACACCTTAGTGAGAACATGCATATCTTATTCCTTAGAGCAAATTTGATAAAGGGGTATAGAGAATTCAGGGAAATGAAAAGGAAACAGAAAGGTTGGAAACATTTCAGAGAAATATCATATGCTTACAGTTTTGCCTTATTAACTTTTATAAGAAAGCTACTGAAATTATGTCTTATTCATATTATCTGCAGGACTGTAAATATTGATACAGATAAGATTGAAAAGGACCCCAGGAAATATCTATGAAAGAATAAGACATATTGGGCTTGCTGAACAGCTCGTTCTTTAGACTACTTTTATCATTTATGCTAATGCCTCTCAAATGTGTATCTGACAACAGATGCTGGCCTGGTTTCATTGGAATCACCATCAGCACTTGTTAAAAATAGAGATTGCTGCCCGGCCGGTGTGGCTCAATGGTTGAGCGTTGACCCATGCACCAAGAGGTCGCCGGTTCGATTCCTGGTCAGGGCACATGCCCAGGTTTTGGGCCAAATCCCCAGTGGGGGGCATGCAGGAGGCAGCCAGTTGATGTTCTCTCTCATTGATGTTTCTCTCTCTCTCCCTCTCCCTTCCTTTCTCTCTAAAATCAATAAAGAAAAAAAATGTTTTTTAAAGTTTAAAAAAAAAACAGAGATTGCTGGGGCCCATTCCTCCCAAATTGTGATATACTACTGAGTGTGTGTGGTGTGTAGTTTACAAAGCATCCTCTGTTGATTCCAAACCATCGATGTTTGCGAGACTATTGGTTTATAATATTTCTTTGATGGCATTTTATCAAAATTTGGCCAAAAAAAATTCTGGACCAGCAAGAAAGCAAGTAGTAAACTGTATAGGAATTATGTATTATGTGAGCAAGCCAGCTATTTATAGGCTACAGAATAAAAATCTATTAGTCTTCATACCCTTTAAAACCTGGGGGAAAAGGAATGAGCTGCCACAAGAGCTCGAGTTTGGTTGTATTTCCGACACAGTACTGACAGTGTTGTCTTGGCAATTTGCTGAAGGAAAAAGAAAAAAAAAGAACACCAGATTTAAAAGTACAGGTTCTAGTACCAGCTCTGGTCCTCACTTGTACTGGCAGGGAGGAGCTGGAACTGCTTGTCCTGGGCGCGTAGGAGATGGTCAGGATCTTGAGAGCCAGTTGTCCAACACAGTCCGTATTTAAAATTAAATTATTTAAATTTACAGTGACATACATTCTATAAAGAGCAAAGGTAATAAATACTGAAAACTCATCACATCCTAATGATTTCTGTGAATTTTACTATTATTATCTATGACCTTGTATCTGTATGTGGAAATGTTTTATGATGGTTCTATGGACTGAACTGTGTCCTACTAAACTCGGTATGTGGGAGCCCTAACTCCCAGTGTGACTGTGTTTGGGGATAGCTAAGGAGGTAACTAAGGTTAAATGAAGTAATCAGGGTGGGGTGTTGATACAGTAGGATTAGTTGTCCTTATAAGAAGAGACATTAGAGTTGGTCATGTGGGAGGCAGCCACTCGATGTGTCCCTTTCACGTCGATGTTTCTCTCTCTCTCTTTCTCTCTCTCTTCCTCTCTCTCCCTCCCACTCTATCTGAACAAAAAATGGAAAAATGTCCTCGGGTGAGGATTAAAAAAAAGAAGAGACATTAGAGACCAGACTCAGGCCCGCCCTTCCTTCCTTCCTTCCTTCCTTCCTTCCTTCCTTCCTTCCTTCCTTCCTTCCTTCCTTCCTCCCTCCCTCCCTCCCTCCCTCTCCCCCTCTCTCTCTCTCTCTCTCTCTCTCTCTCTCTCTCCCCCCTTTCCTCCCTCCCTCGCTCCCTCCCTCCTGTGAGAGGTGACAGAAAGCAGGTGACTGACCACAAGCCAGGAAGAAAGCCCTCACCAGAAACCAGATAAGCTGGCCCCTTAACTTTAGACTCCTCAGCCCCCAGAGCTGTGGGAAAATAAATGCAAGTTGTTTCAGGCACTGGATCGTGGCATCTGTTACAGCAGCCTGACCCGACGAAGACAAATGGTGCGCTCTGTGCATTTCTCCCCAACTCCACATTTAGTGATGTGATGTCAGGAGCTTGAAATGGGCCGCGGTGGAAGTATTTACATCACAGAGATTTGCAGATATTACAAATCAGAGCTTCTTTGATTTATTGTTTTGTTGATGGTCTGTACCAGTATTTGAAAAATTATGGACTATGAAACAAATCCAGCCCAGGACTATTTTTGTATATTCAGAGAGTTAGGCATACTTTTTGCATTTTTTTAAAGGTTGTAACAATAGTAACGACAACAAAAAACCTCACAAAAAAAGAATATATGGCAGAGGCATATGTGGTTGGCAAAGCCTAAAATATTTACTGTCTGGTTTTTACTGAAAATGTTTCTTGACATCTGGCCCATGCTCAGTAAAGTGATGGAGAAGGTGTTAATAATACAAGGTACACTTTGAAAGCTGTAGTAATTACACTGTGAATAGTACCCAAAATGGAAGAAATAGCATTTGAGGACTCAAAAACTGTTTTTGCAATTTAGCAAAGAAATCTGTCAGCACTGGCAACTGGGGAAAATTTTGAAACATGTGTCTGTTGTTTCACTGTCATCCTGCTTATTAGTGTAAATAGAAATATCAACCAACGTTCATGTTGAAACTTCACTTGCTCATCAGTCGCAACCATAGGCTGTGGGTGCAATGACTCAGCAAAAATCAACGAAAGCATTTTGTGAGACAACTGGCTGTATATACAAAGACTTGTATATTTTATTATTATTTTTAGTACTCCACGCCCTCTATAGCAGTAAAACTCTAATATATGCACATATGTGTGCATATTAGTTAATGGATAGAATTAATTGCTATCAATTTATTGGCTTAAAACAGCACGCCTGTGTTACCTCTCGGTTCTGTGGGTCAGGAGTCAGCAGAGACTAGCTGGGCTGTCGCTCAGCGTCTCCCAGGGCTGCAGGCAGGGTGCTAGCTGGGCTGTGTTCTTCTCTGGAGACTTAACTGGGAAGAATCTGCTTCCAGGCTCCCTCAGGTTTTTGGCAGAATGCATTTCCTTACAGCGTTAAGACTGAAGGCCCTGACTTCTAGCTGGATGCCACCCGCAGGCTGCCCTCAGTGCCAACAGGCCCCCTCAGCTCCCAATCTCACCAGCCTAAAGTTATCACTAATATTTTCATATATTTCCTTCCAGCTTTTTCTCTGTGCTCCGATATCCCCCCTTTTTTTTCACAATAGAGACCATACTTTGATATATTGAATATTTATCCCTTTTATAAATACTAGGCATCCTGTCAGAAGCACTTCTCTATGTCCTTGAAATTCTTTGTAAACATCAATTTCATGGCTGAATAATGCCCTATCGTAAGGATAGAGTAAATTATATAATTCCTGTTCAGACATTTTGGTTGCTTTGATTATTTTCTCTATTAAATGTAAACATCTTTGGACTCACCTTTGCATACCTTTTGAAGGAGTAAAATAATATTAATTAAGCGGGTGTATGCAAGCGTGGCGTCATATGTCGCTCTCTGATCGTTGCGGGGCCCCTAGGTCCTGCCTTCGTCTCCTTTGTGTTCCTGAAGCCATGGATTTGTTGGAAGTGCTGGCCCGAACCCTCTTCGATGAGCACAGAGAAGGAGCCGGTGTTCTCTTACAGGGAACCTTTATGTCTGCTTGGACACGGAGTGTCTCCATCAGGAGTGTTAGCCAATCTTTGACTTCTTTGGCCCTCACAGCCAGTCTTGGGTAAAAAGACAAGAGTTCCCCTAATTTCAGTGGAAATTGAATGGTATCTATGCTTTCATGGCAAAAGCTTAAAGTACTTATCGCTCATATTATCTTGGGTAATTAGAAGGAAAAAAAAAGCTGTTCTCTGACCTAATGTAATTTCTAAAGCCATTACCAGCCTCTTTGCAGCATGAATTGGTAATAGACCTTAAAATCTAAAAGGGTGCAGTTGCGACAGGAGCGATTAAAGGAGAGAGGGAAAATGGAATTGTCACCGTCCTTGCTTTAAAATCAGTCGTCCACGTCATGGCTGTCCAGCTTTTCTTCTCAAGTTTCTGTTGTTCTATAAATACCGTATATACATCATTTATAAAATCACCAGACCCTTCCTTGTACCTATTGGCAAACCACAATGTAATATCGAAAGAATTTAGAGAAGGACTCCTTTGATTGTATCTGGGCACAGTCTCATGAAGGGAGCAACGCACTTGAGTAAAAAGTCTTGAAGGAGCCCTGGCCGGTGTGGCTCAGCGGTTAGAGTGTCAGCCTGCAGACCTGAGGGTCTCGGGTTCGATTCCCGGACAAGGGCACGTACCTGGTTTGCAGGTTCAATCCCTGGCCCCAGTCCAGGTCATGCGGGAGGCAACCAATTGATGTGTCTCTCTCACATCGATGTTTCTCTCTCTCTTTCCCTCCTTCCCTCTCTCCCTTCCACTCTATCTAAAAATCGACCAAAAAAATACCCTCAGGTGAGGAGTAACAACAAGAAGTCTTAAAGGAGCTGAGTCCAAGCTATCACACTGCTCATGCAGCAGCACACGTCCCTCAGCAAGTCCCTGAACTGCTGTAAAATTCGTTTTCCACATCAACACGGTCAGGCTAACAACGCCTTAATTACTTCCCTTTCATGGTTGTTATGAGTTATCACAACAGTTAAGTGTTATAAAAATATAAAGGGTTAAAACTAATATAAAATGCTGGCATGGATGGGTGAACACTCAACGGATGTTTAAATTTTTAAGTAAGCAGAAAGTCGGGGAGTCAGGTAAAGGGAAACCAAGCTTTATTTGCCACCATCTGCAGGCTGGTGGCTAGCACGTATCGCCTTTCCTAATGCTTATGACCACTCTGGAGAAACGGGGGGTTCAAAGAGAATGTGTAAATTGTTCTCTGAGACCACATCGCTACGTTGCTGGCAGAGCTGGGATGCGAGCTTTGATCTCTTTCTAAACATCGTGCTTTTTATACTGCATAAGCATTCGCAAACTTTTAAAAGGGGAAAAACAAGCACACAAAACCATGGAGCTTAGTTTAAATATGTTTATTCTAATAGTTCTTAAATATGGGCAAACATAAAATCAGGTATATATTCCCGATAATTATAGCTCTTAAACAACTACCAAGGCAAGCCAATTTACTAGTTAAGTATAAACAAAGCCACAGACCAATAAAACGCGAATTAATTACACTGATTCCACAGGACGCAGGACGGCGTTTGGCTGGAATTAAATCAGCGCTGGCGGCGGGTATGCCCCGTGGATCCCGAGGCCCGGGCCCTTCGGACTGGGCCTGAGCTCACCACTGTGGCCTGATGACTCCTTTGTCTCCTCTTTCAGGATCTGAACCACTGTGAAGTCTTCTTTTAAAAAGCCTGTTCTAAGTATCACTTGGCCTTCATCTGGGCTAAACATCCTTTACCAGTCATGTCCGCCTATTTTCTTGGCGAACAGACCTTGCAGTGGAACCTCACAGCACAATCCATTGGAAATAAAAACAAAAATGCACACAGAAATTGTATAATGTGCTCAGTAAAAACTCATCTAAATAACCCCAGACATACTTACATGAACACGGTAGGATTATTGGCAGAATGTACTGTATCTTATAGTACATTAGACCCCTGAACGCATGTATGTATTCTAATGTCCTATGGACCCATTTTTAGGGTGCCGGGCCGTCCTGCTCTGCTCTTGAGCTCACAGGGAAGACAGGGTGTCAGACAGTGGGGCAGGGACTGGGAAAATAAATATTCACAGGTATTATTGATTGGTAATGCTGTGGAGCAATATCCATGAGAGAGTCGACGGTGGTCTTAGTCCAGAGAGTTTAAGCCTATGCCAAAGCTTAGCCTGGACACTGAGAAGTCAGAAGTCTCAGCACCAGGCGCCTGGAAAGGAAACCCGCTTTGGAGACAGCAGCTTCCTCCCTGCAGCTGCCTTTCTTTTTTAAATTTTTTAATCCTCAACCGAGGATATTTTTCCATTTATCTTCAGATAGAGTGGGAGAGAGGGAGAGAGAGAAACATCGATGTGGGAGAGACACATTGTCTGGTTGCCTCCTGCACGACCCTAACCAGGGCCGGGGATTAACCGCAACCGAGGTACGTGCCCTTGACCAGAATCGAACCCGCAACTCTTTGGTCCGCGGGCCGATGCTCTAACCGCTGAGCCAAACCGGCCAGGGCTGCAACTGCCTTTCTGTTCATTTCTTGTTGGTGAGTGCCAGTCCTTTGCCATACTCGCCTGGGGGACGTGCAGGCAATGATGCCTGAAAACATCTGCTGAGAGGTGACTGGGAGGTCAGGGGACTGTTGCTGACACACATTCCAAGCATGTGTTCAGCACCACTGGAAACTGAATTTTACAGTGTTTGACTCATCACCACGGCAGTAGCAGGTACCATACTGAGCAAGCTTTGTGAGATTTTGTTTCATTGAAATGCATCCCCTCATTTTTAGTGAAGCAGCAGGTCTTTTGGTAAATTGAGGACCCAGAATGAATAGTAATTAACTGAGAGTTGCTCATGGGGCTATTAATAACTCATCAAGGTGGAAATGGGATGTGACTATATAAACATTTTTTTTTTCACAAGAGCTAAAGGTGGTTGCAAAAAAATTTGGCGGTGCTATTTGCGGGGAAAGGAGTGTGTAGGCAAAAAGAATTCTTCTGTTCAGTCACTAACTTAAACAATATGTGACTTTGGGTGGTGCCCACACGATGCAATGTATCGATGATGTATTAGAGAATTGTACACTTGAAACCTGTATAATTTTATTAACCAATATCACCCCAATAAAATAAAATAGATGTACTGTGAACCCGCAGTGGCACCCCTGCTCATTGCAGGGGGTACAACAATATAGAGATCGACAAGGGCTGGCTTTGAGCTTGTGGAAGTTGCGTTCTGGTGTGGCAGAAGGATATTAAATGAGAAAATAAATAAGTAAAATGGGAAAGTGGCTTTTGCTCTGGGAAATAGGAGGAAAGAGGCACATTGTGAAGTTGAGGAGGCTGGCAGAGTCCACATTTTGAAGGGTCTGGGAGCTATGTTAAATAATTGTTCGTTTTTTAAATAAGTGTAAGGATTCACGGCTAAAAGATTCTAAGCAGAGACGGAAGATGTGACTTAGATTTTTGTATGATAACATGGCTGCTTTATGAAGAATGCAGTGGAGGAGGTCACAGCGGAGCAAGGACTCTGGAGGACAGTGATTGGGAGTAGCAGTGAAGATAGAGAAAAGTGAGATACATTTAAATAGGGATACTGACAGGTAGATTGTATATAGTGGACTAATAGAAAAGGAGGCGTCAAGGATGACCCCAGAGTTTCTGGCTTTCGTAATTGTCTGATGATGGTGTCACTTTGAGAGGAGAGATTCAAGAATTCTATTTGAGATCTTTTTGAAGTATTTAAGTGAAGACAAGTAGTAAGAGGTTGGACATATGAATCTCAAGTTCAGCGGAGAAATCCACACCAGAGATATACATTTGGGAGTTATCAAGATATAAGTGATATTTGAAATCATAAAAATGGTGGTGATCATCAAGAGAGAATGATACGGGCCAAATCCTGAGGACCATTAAAGGTTTGAGTTTGGTTGGCGATGGAGGAGCCAGCAAAGAGGACTGATAAATGGTGTCAAGTGAGACAGAAGGTACCTTTGGTGAGAAGGAAGAAGCCTAGGAAAGGGTTAAAGAGGAGGAGTTATTTCTGTCAAATGCTGCCAAGAAACTTAAGGAGATCAGAAAGATTCCTATTTGATTTGCCAAGAGGTCGGTTGCTGGGGATTTTGTCAAAGAGCAGTTTCCATGGGAATAGTTTGGACAGAAGGCTGTCAGATAAGAGCAGGTTGATGAGTGAGTTAAACGTAAGATTATGGAGTAGCACATGTAGGCAACTCTTCTGAGAAGGTTTGAAGGATAACAAAACTGGATTGGTGGCAGAGGACAGATCAGGGGTCAAGGTGAATTTTTGTTTTTGTTGTTGTTTGGTATGTGAACACATATGTTCATTTTTTAAAGATGAGAGATCAGAAATGGATGGGAAAGATCCAACAGAGGAGAGATTTGTGGTGTCTGAGAGATGGGATCATTTAGGGGCCAGTGGTATGGCATCTAGAAGGCAAGGAGAAAAACTGCCCATTGCTGGGGGATAGACATTCACTTTTTCTTAATATGGAGTGAAAGATAGGTGTGGGGTGGAGTGTTGATTTGATGGTGGGGAGGTGAGTGTTTCCTTTGAGGCAGTTTGTTTTGTCTATGGAAGGTGACGTGGAGTCATCAGATGAGAGACGCCAAGTATACATAGGTTGAGTCTGTAGGAGAAGGTTTGACTAGTCTTCTCCAAGGTGAGGAAGGGAGGTTAAATAAATGTATGTGCATGAGTGTCCATTTGACGCTTCATAAAACTGGTTGTGGGGTTCGATTTTTTGGAACTTTCAAATGATTGTGTGAAGGCAAATAATAGTGGGGAGTTGATTTAACAAATTTTAGGGCTTTGCCTAGACACGTATATAGAGGAACACATGGCCAAGGTGGTTGAGGTTCTGGAAAAGATGGAAAAAAAGACATGGATGAATAGTCTTCCATTGTAACTCCTCAGCCCTAAGAAAAGATCAAATCCTGCCATTTGTGATGACATGGATGGGTCATGAGAATATCATGCTAAGTGAAATAAGTCAGAAAAAGTCAAGAACCATATGACTTCACTTCTATGTGGGATGTAAAACTGAAAGCAACAAATGAACAAGCAAGAAAAACAAACAAAAACTCATAGACAGACAACAGTATGGTGGTCACCAGAGGGAAGGAGGGTGGGGGGTAGTAAATGGTAAATGGGGTCAAATCTATGGCAATAGAAGAAGATTAGACTTTGGGTGGTGGGCACACAGTGCAATATACAGATGATGTATCATAGAATTGTACACTTGAAACCTATAGATTTAATTAACCAAAGCCACCCCATACATTTAATAAAGGAAAGACATAGAGTCTAAGCTATGTAGGAAAATTGACAGGAGGGGAGAAGCTGACAAACAGTGAAGAAGTGAATAATAGATTAATGGGTTGGCAGCCTCTGTGAGGTGGAAGGCTTGAGGCAGAAGAAAAGCAATGCAAGTGAGCCGAAAGCATAAGAGATAGTGGTGTGAAGAGGTCGCCGGTTCGATTCCGGGTCAGGACACATGCCCAGGTTGTGGGCCCAATCCCCAGTAGGGGGGCATGCAGGAGGTGGCCAATCGATGTTCTCTGTCATCAATGTTTCTCTCTCTCTCAAATCAATAAAAGGGAAAAAATAAGAGATAGTGGTGTGAATGAATGTAAGAGGCTTGAAATGAGATTGTTGGAAGTAGTATGATTTCAGATGATGGTGAGGTCTAGGGAGGGAGTAGTGGTGTGAATAGCTGAAGTGGATTGAGGAAAGAGTGCTGAAGGTGAAGAAAGAAACTGAGAGTCCAGGAGACTCTTTCATTTGCAATGTTTTGAACATTTCTCAAACTGTGCTCTAAGGGGTGCAGGAGATATACAGGGACTGTGTGATGGAGGAGTGTCTTTTGTTTAAATACACTTGGTAAATTTTATATGCCTTTCTATAACTCCTCTTTCCCGACACAGATCATATATGCATGTAGAAGGCTCCAAGAAGTTCTGGTAGAAAGATACTTGCTAAATTAATTAATCAATTAACTCTAATTCTGTTTTATGACTTTTTTTCCTGACCACATCCTCGTTCCTTACCTTTTGCTGAATGTTCTTGACTATTCTCACCATTTTATTCTTCTTTACCTACACGGTCACACTTCAGTAATAATCCGGTGTGGACTTTAATTGAAATTGAGTTAAACATATAATTAAATTTCAGAATAATTGCCTTTTGAACATTATTTAGTTTGATCCCAAATGCCTTTCAGGTGCTCTTGAGTCTCTAGGTAAAGTTTTATAGTCTCCCCCGCCCCCCAACATATGTCCTGCCTTAATATTTCTTCTTAATGTTATTTCTGGTTATCTTTTGTTGTGCGGCTAATATGGTGCTTATCTTTTTCCATTATATTTTTACCATTTTATTGCTGGTGTTTAAGGATGCTATTGATTTTTATGTATTTACTTTGTATCTGTCTTTTTCACTGAACTTTTTTTTATTAGTGTTAATGGCATTTTAATTGATTTCCAAGGCTGTGTTTCTGAAATTTCAGTAAGGTGTTGACCAGTGTTTAAAGGTAAAAATATTTTGGCCCAGCTGGTGTAGCTCAGTGGTTGAGCATCTACCCATGTACCCAGAAGTCGCTGGTTTGATTCCTGATCAGGGCACATGCCCAGTTTGTGGGCCCAATCCCCAGTGGGGGGCATGCAGGAAGTGGCCAGTCGATGTTCTCTCTCATCCATGTTTCTATCTCTCTCTCCCTCCCTCTCTCTAACATCAATAAAGAAAAACAAATATTTTGGATGACGTGTGATGATTTAAATTATTTTGGAGGAAAATTAGAATAGCAGTTATAAAATAGAAAAAACTTATAACTAAAAATACACTTTTTATTCTGGTAGCTCTTAATTATAAAGCACAAAACTACTAACCCTCAAATGAACAGCATTCATTATATGCTATTATGTATTACTTTGCCGAGTCTGAAGCAGAGCTGGAGACGTGACAGTGTCCTGATGCTGTAGCCGGGCGTCGGGGTCAGCGTGCCTCAGGCCTCCTGCGTCCTGAAGGCCCCGTTCTCTCCCTGGCCTTCCTTTTCCCATCACTGCAAAGCGTGCAGTCATGTCGTCGCTTGATGAAAATGCAAAACTCACATGTTATGTCTGACTTTGTTCTTTTCTGATCAGGACTCAAACATTAAAACAGTGGGACTTGAAGACAATTGTGACCAACTCATGTGGCTGTTCCCAGTTACAGTCATCTATGTCCTGCAGGCCAAATCCAGCTTTGTAGATTTTTTGAAAGCTCATACTTATATTTCAGATGATCAGAGATGTAAAAATAGGAATAAAAAATCACTCTTGAGAGCTGGAGTATCCTGAGGAGGTACCCATGAACCCAATTGCTCTTGGGAAGTCTAGGCAAACGAAACAGAGCACCCCCCGTATTTTATGCAAAATGTTACCAATTATATATTTTCCTTTTCTGTTGATCTTTGTGAGTTTACTGGCCCATGGTAACTACTTTACTTTTCTGACGGGAACTAATGTTTAAACAAATGATAGCAGACATCCTGCTTTATAACTTTGTTTGAGATTAATGGGAATTCTCCTCGTGTTTCACAATAATCTGTTGTCAGATTTTACCACATTTATTTCAGGCATTTATTGGTTGATCCTTTTGGTTATTAATAGATGAATTCATGATGTCATATAGTATGTTAATAGATTTTCTAATATTATGTCATTCTTGCATTACTAATGCATACCATTTTAGTAGTGGTATATATATAATTTAACATTTCAGGTTTAAAATTTCTTAATTTTTGTTTTGTTTTGTTTTGTTAATCCTCACCCAAGGATATTTTTCCATTGATTTTTAGATAGAGTGGAAGGGAGGGAGGGAGGGAGAGAGAGAGAGAGAGAGAAAGAAACATCAATGTGAGAGAGACACATTGATTGGTTGCCTCCCACATGACCCCAACGGGGGCTGGGGATTGAACCTGTAACCCAGGTGCATGCCCTTGACTGGGAATTAAACCAGTGACCCTTAGGTCTGCAGGCCAATGCTCTAACCGTTGAGCCAAACCGGTCAGGGCTAGAATTTCTAAATTTCTAGAATACTAATTTTTGTATTTTACAACCCTATACTTGAATAAAATTGAATTTTATCTTGGAACTGTTTTTCTAATTGTTAGTGTTGTTACCTTAAGTTTTAGTATCAAGGTTTGCTAGTAAAATGTATTAGGAAGAGAGTTTAGCCAGATTGCTGAGGACTGATTTAGGTTGAAGACTGAGAACATGCTCAGTTCAAGGTGACTTGTACTTGCTTTGTCTACCAAGCCAGTTAACATGTAGTCTAAAGGTTATACTGACTTGGGCCCCAAGGCTAAGGCGACTAGATTCCATTCTTATGTAGGCCCCTGGGCTAAGGCGACTGAATGACTCCATTTTTATCATCAATGGACCTTCCTCAATATTTTTCCAATAATAGGTTAATTACCCCTAGAAGTAAAGGAATTTTGCCTAAGGTTATAGTTGCCCCACGTGTTGGGAGGTATCTGCAGTTTGAGTATCGGAAACTGCAAACCATGAGCCCAGTGATTAATGCTAATTTTGACTTCTGTAATTGCTGTCACACCCACTACTGTACCGGTCCCCTGGGGGGGGGGCAAATGGGGGGATGGGTCTTCTGTCTTTAAAAGTGGACTAGCAAGAACAATCGGGGCTGAGGATCTGGGGAAGCTGTACCCCCCCAGCCCGCCGGTGTAATGAAGTGCTCTTTTACAATTCGCTGTGCGTCTCTGGTTATCTCGCTGATGCATTACAACAATACAACAGCTGAGGATGCAGGAGAATGGATGTAGCTCCCCAACACCCCTCTAGTTCTCTCTCTTACCATATAAGTCTTGCTCTATTACTCTTAGGTTCTGTGTTCTGTTTCTTACTTTTTCACCAGCCCTAGAGCAGGTCTGGCTATGGCTCATCAGGGAACATCCATCCTCTACCCCCAAACTTCAACTTGGGATATTACCCAGCATAGGGGTTATTGAAAACTTTGAAGTCTGAAACACCTTGCTGGTGAGAGTAGGTCTGAAAGCTTTTTAAAAAATAATTATTGAATGTCTTTACTTTTTTTTTATATGCTTTTTAACCTAGTCATTTTATACTTCTCAATTAATCTGTGCTCACGAAAGCAATCTATTTCATTAAAATTTTTATATTCATTAGCAGAAATGTCAAAACATTTCTAAACATTTTTGAATATTTGGAACACAGAATTCCCATTAGAATCACCAACAAATAAAGAAAAACAGGATGCCTGCTATCACTTTTTAAAACATTAGTTGCCATCAGAAAATTCTGCTGGTAAACTAACATCGGGAGCGAGAAGATTCCAAAGTAATTTCCATACCTTCAGGTCTTAGTTCGATCCTCATTTGCATTCCTCACTGAAGGTTTGTGCCTGACTCTTCAGTCCTCTCTTGGACGACATGACTGCAGTCTCCCTCTTCTGGTCCTCTTTTCTGGGAGAGGAGTTTTTCACCTACTTGGTTTTTAAATTTATTTTCTGGCTCCTGTGACTTAGGGCTGGCCTGTCCATGTTGTAGACAGACATGATTCTCATGTCTCAGGGCTGTACAAACCATGGGACAGAGGCACAGGGGTGTTTAGTACTGCTTACCAACTACCTTTAATTCCTTGGGATTCTTCCCTTTGTATGAACATGTAGAATGTCATGCTTCTGGTGGCTTCTTGTCATTTTCCTCTGTTACTATTATCCTGTTGGGTGATGGATGGCTTCCCTCTGTAACCACAGCCCTTAATTATTCGTATCTGGCAAGATAGTGCTTCTGGGAGTGTCTTTGATCCAGTTCCTCCAAGAGGGTGGAGACTGGTATGCAAGGATTTTACTGGTGAGTGCTCCTGGGATCAGTACCTGTGAAGAAATGAAGGAGGCAGTACTGGGAAAAGGGAGACGTTGAACTGCCCTGCAGTCACAAGAAAAGCCTCAGTCAAGTCCAGGGGAAGCTCTGGAGTTGGGATGGCTTAGCAGAACCATCCAGTCATTGGATGTGACCTTGGGCAATGCAAGCAAGGGGCCATGACCTTCTGAGAGAAGTTCCTAGAGAGAGACTCAACTGCCAACACTTTCAGAACTGAGAAATTTATGCTTCTGTCCTGGAAAGGGAGCTGGGCAGAGTAGCCCCTGCAGCCGTTATAGGACACCCCACAGTTATCCTTCCCACACTTGCTATTGTTGATGAGACTTCTCCTGACCAGCCATCTCTGCCGCAGGTGTTTTCAAATTTACACCCCCCCCCCATTGCATCACTTTCAATTAACTTTAGTTCATTTGGCTTCTACGTGATGCCAGAAACTGTAGTGACTTGAAATATTTGTGATTCAAGAAACAAAGTAAATTCCTTACGATCTGAGCTAGGTAGCACTTGATTAAAATGTCTAGGATTTTTTTTTAATTGGTATTTTAGAGATAGAGGAAGGGAGAGAGAGAAACATCATTGGGAGAGAGATACATGGATTGGCTGTCCCCTGCATGCCCCCTACTGGGGATCGGGCCGGAAACCCAGACATGTGCCCCAACCAGGAATCAACTGTCAGTCCATGGGACGACGCTCAATGCAATGAGCCAATGTCTAGGATTGCGCATAAACACATTCTTTGCTAACCAGGGCTGCTGTCGTAAGATCTTTCTCTGGAGTTTCTATTGCTTTAACGTACTGACTCAATACATTTTGCTAAATACCAAACCACCCTGAAACTTACTGTCATATCACAAAAATGTATATAATTTCTTATGTTTCTTTAAGTTGGCCAGAGGATGGCCTAAGACAGTGATTTTCAACCTTTTTACATCTCATGGTACACATAAAGTGATTACTAAAATTCTGCGACACACCAATAAATATCTTTTTTGCCGATCTGACAAAAAATAGGTATAATTTTGATTCATACTAGAAGGCTATTGTTATGTTGGCTGTCATTTTTTTATTTGACAGTCTAAGGGAAATGAGGTCAGTGCCCCTGACTAAATAGTCAGGTATTGCACATTTTAAAAATTCTTGCAGCACACCGGTTGAAAGTCACTGGCCTAGGAACATCCCACTCACATGACTGGAAATTAGCTTAATGTCAGGTGGGGCAACGGGCTGATTTAGCTGCGTGTCTGCCATTCTCCAGTGCCTTCGCTTGGGCCTGGTCACATGTGGTGCTTTCAGAGTTCCCCACAGCAGCGAGTGAGGGCAAGCCCAACGCACAAGCACTTGGTATGTGTCTATTTTTGTGATGGTTGCTGTGGTCCTATCAGCCAAAGCAGGTCACATGGCCAAGGTTAGAGTTCCTGTGCTACGGGGCCACCCAAAGGCCTAGTGACGTGGAGAATGATTATGGGCGTTTTTGCCAGCCATCTGCCCTAGGGGCCATCATCAGAGAATGGGACAGACCTCTTCCTTCTTTGTTCAAGAATCTGGAGTTGCAGTGTCCTGGAGCCAACTTATAAGGCCCCGAGTACCCGTCCTATTTTGTCCTTATGACAACAGAAAGGAAAATGGTGGTCCGTCCTCATCTTCTGTGGTGTCTGCGGTGATTCTGTACATTAGATATGGTTTCTTTGTAATGTAGAACTCTGGCCCAACTCAACTTGATCCTCCGATTCTCCAATGCCTAGCAAACTGTAAGCTGTCGCTAAGTGAGGAATTAATACATGGGTGAAGGGAATGTGTGGATGAAGGAAATCACGGATAGATAGCAGTACTTGTTTTTTATAGTGAAGTACAAAGTCCCTGGTCTTGTCCTTTGAGTGTGTTCCTACTGGTTTAAAAATGTCAATATCTTGATACTGAGAACACATAGAAGATAGGGAATGGGGAGGGAGGTTAACAGGGAGAAAGGGAGGGGTCCTTGCATAATTCTAGGGAGAACTATTCACATGGAATATCAGAATATCCTGTAATGGGCCCCCCGAAGTTGTGCATTATGGCTGGGCCTGGACCACATTGTATATCTCTGTTGGGCTCCTCTTCCTGTTCCCTGGTTTCTTCACATCCTGTTTTCCACACTAAAGGGAACTGCGTTTGAGCTTTCGGAGCTGTGTTTTTAGGTATATCTATAAATATGATAAATACTTCCTAAATGTTTTCCTGCTAAGGCAGGGAGAGAGGGAAACTGATTAAGGCTGGATATCCACTCATGGGCATCACTTTCAGCGCCCCCCTGCCCCCCCCCCCGCCCCAGCTCGGTGGGTCTCCGAACACGGATCCACCCCCACAAAGATCTCAGCTTTACATTTCTGCCTACAAGCTAAATTTTTTGAAGGCCCACACAGCCCTGCAGTTCATGGCAGCTCTTCATTGCAGGCCTGAATTCAACGCTTTAAGTTAAATGGACAAAATATATGTGTTGATGAAATGTTGGTTTGACAACTGATGCCACAAGCAAACACAGATGGAGATGTCAGTCACTGGTGCTGGCTCTGCTGCATTTTAAACACTCTCAGAGCTAATGAATAAAAATAAGATATTGTCTGCCTTTGCCGGCAGTATTGTTAACTTGGCTCGCCCCGCCCCCTCCCGTCACGGGAGAATATGTCTGGTTTTATTTAGCATCGCCCTATCGGGGATAGATGGGGAACTGAAAAGACCTGCAAAATGTTCTTTTTATTCTTTTACAACTTGCTTCCATCTTTCTTCTGTAAACGAATACTTTTAATTAGATTCTTGGAAGTGATGATCTGAATAGAGATCACTTAAGACTCATAAATTATATAGATGTAATTTTTGGGACTGTCTACTTTAAATTGGCTTTTTTTTTTTGGAAGTTGATTTAATAAGGTGTCACGTGCATGTCAGATAGCACAGACTCCGAAAGGACTGCCGGAACGAAAGCAGGCGGCGTTATCTGACTCAGACGAGAGGGATTATTTCTGAATCTGCCGTGTCACTTCAGCGTGCAAACCTACCCCCTGGATCAGTGTGCGAGGCTCGCCTCGGGCCAGCGAGAGCCTCTTTGTGGAGTCAACGATTTTTTAAAAGTTTTCTGCTTTAATGTTGGTCGTCTCCTGTAACCGGGATTCGGAAATACCGGGGTGACCTCAGGGGCTGTTAACTTCTATGGGACTTAGTTTTCTCATCTGTTAAGTGAGAGGTAGGACTCGGGGACGCAGAGGTGCCACGTGATTTTGACATTCCGCGAGCCTAAGATCTGTGCTAGACAGACAAGCGGCTAGGCCTCTGCAGACCTGGCTCCAGGGGCGACTCCTGAGAATTCTCCGCCATCCTGGTTCTCTGGGGACGCCACTGCTGCTGAGGTCCAGGTCTCGTTAATGAGAAGGGGTTCGAGTGACCAGAGTCTCGAGGAGCAGCGTCTTCTGCTTTCTGCACTCTGTACCCAGTGAAACCCAGTGGAACAGAGGCCGTTGGGGTCACTGTCAGGCCTTGGAAGCTTTCCCTAAAACATGATTGTTTGGCAAAATTGCTTTTCTTTGTATCAGTTTCTATGGTTACAATAGGTCTCCTTCAGGCTGCAGAGTGCCTTACTTGAGCGAATGTGCCTCTCTGATGAACCAGATTCCTGGTCAAAATCAATTCCTGTTTATATGCAATCTAAACAATAGGAATACCAACAGCAACAAAGAAACGATGTGGCTTTTTTTTTTTCTTTTTTTATCTATTTTGTAGGTTCTTCCTATGTATCTTTCAAAATAGGATTTCCTTTCCTGATTTTAAAAGTACACCCGTTCCTTGGTATCCATGAGGGATTGGGTTCACCTCCTGTGATAACAAAATCCACAGATGCTCAAGTCCCTTATCTAAAATGGTGTACTGTTTGTCTATAACCTACCGGCACCCTCCAGTATACTTTAAATCATCTCTAGATTACTTATAATACCTAATGATGTAAATGCTTTGTGAATAGTTGTTACACTGTATTGTTTAGGGAATAATGACAAGGAACAAGAGTCTTAAGTGTTTAGTACAGACACAGCCACCCAGGCCTAACTACTGTTGTACCTGTCAGCAACCATATAACATTAAAAAAAGTATATTTTTGATCTGTGGTTGGTTGAATCCATGGATGCAGATCCCAAGTATACAGAGTGCTGACTGTAATACATTTTCATTGCAGGAAGGTTGAAATATAGAAAAACCTCAAAAGACAAAATAAAACCATCCATAATCCTGTTACGTAGAGATAAACCACGTTTAACATTTTGATATGGACTTCTCCAGTTTCTGCCTCTCTGTCTCTGTCTCCCTTTCTCTCTCTTTCTCTCTTATCTCTCTCTTTCTCTCTTTAATGTGAATACTTTTATTTTTATAAAAATAGTGTATTGTACTTACTATATGGTAAAATTATTTTCCATTTAATAATATATTCTTCAACCCTAAATATTCAAGACCATAAGTTTAAATGGCTTCTTGCACTGTATCTTCTGTGTATTATACTTCTCTAAAGCTTAATATTTTAAAAATAATTGTTGTGTTGATTATATACACATGTTTTATAAATAATCTATTTTTTTCTTGAACATATAGAATTGTTAAATAGAATGGATTATACTGTTTTAAAGTTCTTGTGAAACTTAACTAAATATTCCTCAAATTTTGCGACTGTTCAAACGTCATAGTGTGTATGAGTGCGTTTAGCCCAGCCAAGATCATCTCGCTGGTAGTTTTTGAGTCTTTCTAAGCTGGTAGGCGAGCATGTGACCCTCACTGTTGTTTTAATTCATGTTTCTCATCACCATGTGTTCACTGTTGTTATGGACATGTTGTGCCTGTGCATTTCTTCTTCTGTGAACTGTGAATTTATTCCCTTTGCCCGTTTTTATTAATGTATTCATCTTTGTCTTTTACATTTGTATGGCTTAAGAATGCATTCAGTTATTTTCCAAGTGTGTCATTTGCCTTTTAATTTTGTTTATGGTGTTCCTAGGTTGACAGAAGTTTTTGATTAACATCAACTCTTTAAAATCTTCATCATCGCCTTGGCCGGTTTGGCTCAGCGGTTAGAGCGTCGGCCCGAGGACCAGAGAGACCCGGGTTCGGTTCCCACTAAGGGCACATACCTCGGTTGCCGTTTGTCCCCGGCCCCTGTTGGGGTCGTGTGGGTGGCAGCCAGTTGATGTGTCTCTCTCACATGGATGTTTCTCTCTCTCTCCCTCCCGCTGTATCTGAAGATAAATGCAAAAATGTCCTCGGGTGAGGATAAATACAAAATAAAATAAAATCTTCATCATCATTGCTTGTTTTCCATCTTTATTTGTTTCTATCACCATCTAGCCCCTCTATACCCTCTTCCACCTCCACCCATTCTTCTCCCCCACCCCCACCCTCCCGCAGTGTCCACACTGTTGTCCATGTCCATGAGTTCTCTCTCTCTCTCTCTTTTTTTGCTCAATCCCTTTGCTTTTATGAAAGGACTCCTCACTGGTAGACTATTTTAATTTCTACATTGTTTTACAATTTCATTTTAAACAATTATTTATTTGTGCTTTATCTCACCTGTAGTGTGAGGTAAGGGTCTAGTGTTATAATCTTTTTCCTCAAATAATTGATCAAATGTATCAGAACTGTTTACTTAATAATCGTCATTTTATTGCTAATTTAAAATACTTTGTATCATAAGAAAAACCTACATATCTTTAAGTCAGTATTTCAGTTTTTGTAGTTTTACACCGTGCTTTCAATATCAGGCTATACCAATTTGAACTGAAATTTCTTGTGTGTGTGTTTTTCCTTTAAAAATTGCTTGACTCTTCTTCCTTATTAATTTTTATGAAGTTGTTTCTAATAATTGTACCAAATTTCAGAGACATGTTTTCATTGGAATTGCATTACACTCATAAGTGAATAATTTGGAGAGCATTGATTTATTCACAGGACTATATAGTATCTCTCTTTTGCAAGTAAACTTTCATATTCCTTAATAAAATTTTTAAGTTTATTTTCTGCTTATAGGCTTTACGTATTTCTTTATAAATCTATTACTGTATTTTTAAGTATATGGTTCACTATTATGAATAGAAACTTTGGTTATCTTTTCTAACTGGTCCTATTTAGGAAGGAAATTGATCTGTGGTTTGACTTTTTTTAACTGGTTTTATACTGAGTGGAGGAAGTACTGAGGAGAGGTTGTTCAGATTGGCCCAGATGGGAAGTGGGTCTGGATGCCTCTTGTAAGAGGACACAGCTGGACATGGGGTTTTGCTCTTTCCTTGCTATTCCTTACACAGCGCAGCATCATTCTGAACCCCCTATAGAAACTCAGTAAAAACTTTCATAAAACGTGCTTGTTGGTTATTCAAATGATCCTTCTTGACTTCTGCTAATAGTGAGATTGGGAAAGGAAGGGGAGGGGAAATACTGCTTTCCACTGGGCGCTTTGGAATACTGTAATATCTAAGTCAGAATAGTCCTAACCCCTAACATTGAATCAGCACGATCACCTGTCTGGGCTTTGGGCCAAGCGCTGAGCGTGCCTGAATGCATTTCATCTTCACAACATAGTTGTGAGTAGGTACTTCATTATTATCTCCATTCTGGGAGAGAAAGCCGAAGGGAGCGAGCTCCAGCGATTTGCCCTGGTCCCGGAGGCTGATGCGCGGAGCCAGCCCACGCAGTCCCACGGCCCTGCCGTTGGACGCTGAGCTGAATCACACTGTTCCCGGCCAGTCCCCAGACACTCCCTTCCGTGAGTGATATGACATCCTATTGGCCATGGCAGGATGATGTGATATTGGCAAGTAATATGACCTTATTTGCTAATTTCTGAAAGTGGAACGTTTTACAGTTGGGATCCAAGGCTGAAGGTGTACGAAGCAGGAGGATTCCCCCTCGGAGCCAAGGGGGTGTGGGTCCCCGTTCACCCATCGTCTGACTCCCTGTGTGACTTAGTCATCTTCCCTTTCCGCCCCAGGGTCATCCTCTGGAAGATGAGGGTGGGTTATGTAAACTTCAGGGAACTCTCTGGAACACTAACAGCCCGGGACATAATACAGCCTTCTGGGAGAGCCACCTTTCAAATGGGCATTCATTTGAGACTGACTGTATTTTCATGTTGAACAGACAGCACATGCTTTTATTTGTTTGTTTATTTATTTATTTTAAATCCTCACCCAAAGATACTTTTTTTTTCTTTCCGATTAGTCTTCAGACAGAATGGGGCAGGGGGGGAGAGAGAGAGAGAGAGAGAGAGAGAGAGAGACATCGATGTGAGAGGGACACAACGACTGGTTGCTTCACACACGACCCCAACCAGGGCCAGGGACCAAACCGCAACCGAGGCACGTGCCCTTGACTGGAATCGAACCCACGACTCATTGGTCCGGGCTGAAAGCATATGCTTTTAATAAGTCAGTTGCTTTAGCAAGCTCTTCTCTTCATTAAATTCCATTTTATTTTTATTAAATTTAAAAATAAATGGTCCTCTAAAAATACATGCACACCAAGTGAAAACTTCAGTATTTGCCAATTCACTGAGTCACTGAGTTTTAGAAGCAGAAAGGATAGAGTGAGATCATCCAGCACAGATAAGGAGACTGAGGTCACACGATGACTACTTGGTAAAATTGAGATTTAAAATCGTATTTGGCATCTAGCTACAGCCTAAATTGTGTCAGTGATTTTCATGGGGAAAATATTTGGATAGCAAAGGCCTAAAAAATTGCAGAAATTTCTAGTAGAAAGGATAAGAAGGAGGGTTTGTGGACTTCAAAGTCTGAGAGCTTTAAGAGTGAAGGACATAACACAAATCTGTAATACATATGCCTGAGTATATTTTTGGTATGTTAAGAACTGTTTCATACCAAGATAATTGTGTCAAAAAAGATAACTGTGAAATTTAAGTATAGGGCAAAACAAAAACACTTAAGAAGGCATTTAATAAAAGAAGAAATGTGAATGGCCCATTAAAAACTATTAAACTTCTCTGGTAATCAAATACATGCAAATTAAACCAATTAGATGTCATTTTTTTCAAATTTTCAAATAAATTAAGATTAAGGTAAAGATAGCATGAACGGTTTCCTTTGGGACGTGGATGGAAACTAGCTTTTCTGCATAGCAATTTGGAGTGTTCATCAAGTCTTGAAATATTGCATGTTCTCTGAGCCAGCAATATTACTCCTCAAGTTTATCCTTAGGGTATCATGGTTGTGTATAAATATGTCAGTATGTGATGTTTATCCACTTGTTTAAAATAGAGGAAGATTGAAATGAACAATGTCCAGTAACAAGAAACGGGTCACATTTAATTAGTGTATATCCATATAGTTAAAAAAATGTAGACTTTGAAATAATATTGTAGAAAGTATGCGGTAAAAGAGAAATAAGTAGCTGATATATTATTCTTATGTATAAAAAGCAAGGTGCAAATGGGATGTTCAATAAGGTTCCTCTTTTGAAAAATTATAATATTAATATTTGGAAATTTACCCCCCTTTGACCCATTTAAAACTGGCTTTAGAATATCAATGGTTTTTAAATTTTAATCTGTTTATATCATCTATTTATATTTCTTTGTTTTTCTATAATGACCATATATTATTTTCATAATCAGGAAACATTTATTTGAATTATTTCCAAAGACACAAATGGCCTAAAGAAACTATAAATTTCCTTATACCTTCCCTTATATGCAGAGAGTTTGTTGATCAAAACCTGTCACTTTGCCACTTTCTAGCTGAAGGAGATTGAGTTTGAGTTCAAAACCTAGGGGATAGAAGATCCCAGAGTATAAGAAATGTCACTGAGTACATCTCTCTAAGGAGATTTTAACACCAGTGGGCATAGCACCCGTAAGATGAACTGATGGACTTGTGGGTACGGGGCAGCCGTATGGGTACGGGCCCATGGATGTTATACAGAGCCGATGTGTACAAGGCTGTGTCTGGTTTAGGCTTGGAAATGCATATGTTCATTACATATATATATATATATATATATATATATATATATATCTTTTTTTTTTTTTTAAAGAACTCAAATAGATTTTGATTTACTTAATCTAAAAGTGTATTATCTTTACAGGTTCCAATCTTCTATTGTATATTGTAATAAAACAGTTGGGTCTGACAGTCATCTTCTAAAATGAAAACATGATTTAATGAAATGGCATTTCCCAAGCTTTACGTGAAGCCAGTGTTTGGATTAGCCTGTTTAAATTAAATTGTTGTTTCCTTCTGCTTTTCTTAGTGAGCACGCTCCGTGCCGTTTCTTGTTTCGCTGCGCAGTGCACGGAGACGTCTCGGCGTTGTACCCTGCTCTCGTGGTGACACGTAGACCTCTAATTGCTGACACCCCACTGGTGGTCTTTGTGTTGATCCTGTACTAGTGAAGCAAGGTGATCTCCCGGATTGCATATGAACAGCAAACGATTCTTAATTACTCTGATGAAGAATTTATTTCATCACGGAAAAGAAAAATTGATATTTTAACAACCCAGGGAAATTAAGAGCTTCTTGCTCTCCGATATACACTAGGGTCTGAATAATTGACATGATGTGTCTGGCTTTCCATGTCTTGAGGACAGTCGTCCTCTGTTCTCTGCTCTGTGAGACCCAGGGCATGGCAGAGCATGAGGACGCATCAGTAGGTCTGCTTTCTGCCATTGCTTCTTCTGTTGCTGCCAGACAGTGACACGTGAAGATGTCCTAAGATGAACTGAGTGGAGCAGGCTGTTGCCGGATCAGAAGTTGCACCTATATTCTTCAGTTTAAGAAAGAAGTTCATTTACAACATCTTCAAGAGTCCGTCTGCATGGGCCCAGCAGTGGTGAAGGATGTTTTATGCCGTGATCCGACCACATGAGGTTAGGCACATTAACTAGGTGAATAGGACCTTAGTGTCACTGGTTGATTCTGCTTCTCCTGTGAAGGCCGTGTTGTCACCCTTCATTTCCTGGAGGCTTTTCCATAGCTCCAGCTTCATTTAGCGCCCCCCCCCCCCCCAGGTTCTCAGGCTGCAGCCTTGGGCTTGCAGTTATCACTGGCTCCCTCAGACTTATTTATACCACTGGCTTTCCCGTTTCTCTAGCCTATAGATGACAGATGGTGGGACTTCTCAGCCGCAATAATGGTATGAGACCATACCTATAATGAATCTCCTCTTTTTTCCTTTCCTTTCTTTCTTCCTTCTTTCTAAATGATTGGTTCTATTTTTTTATTTTTGTTCTTTTGAGAACCCTAATACACCTTCTGTATAACAGAAATGATATTATTTTCTTCATTGGAAGTTTTTGAGGATTAAATTAAGTTATATAATACATGCTAAAACCTTGGGGATTGTAAACACTTAAAGATATCAGCTGCTATTCTGAACTAAGTTAGGTCATTTGGTTTCCTGTGACTAGTGGTCTATCTATGCCATCATTAGTATGGGGGATGGTCTTTGCGTGCACATGTTTTTATGTGACATTTCAACCTAGTTCTTTTTATACTTGTTGACATCCGGTAAAATGCTATATTATTGATTTCAGAATCCTATTATGTATCAAATAATGAACCAGAGTGTAGGGAAGAGTAAAATACAACAGAAGAAAAATCTTAAATTGTCTAGGGCTCCCTCCCTTATCTCCACTGAAAGTGGTAGAGTTTGTGGACCACCCCTCTTTTTAATGCCTGAAGGGACTTTGGCGTCACAAAATCTAACAACAGCCTGACACTGCTGGTGGATTTGTCAGTTCTTCCTGCTGCAGGCATACCACGGAGATACTGCAAGTTTGCTTCCAGACCACTGAGCAACGTGAGTCGTAGTCATCTTTTTGCTGGTGGAGGGTCTTGCCTTCATTTTGTGAAAAATACATTTGCAAAATGCAGTAAAGTAAAACAAGATATGCCTGTATTTGCACGAATCACTGATTTAAACCCTGGGATACAACAGTTAAGACAGAGGAGGTGGTCTTTACTCTCATGGAATTATATTCTCGTAGAGGCAGACAGCGGACAGATATGTGGAGTGTGTGTGTGTAAAGTGAGTCATGCTAAGACACCAACAAAATCAACCTGAGTAATGAGAGAAATGATTGCGCTGAAATGGGAGTAGAATCTGCTTTAGCAAGGAGATCAGGGAAGGCTTCGGGGAGGAATTGATGTTTCAGCTGTACTTTGAGGGGTGCACAGGAGTTGGCCAGGTGAAAATAAGGGGAAAGCTTTTACACTGTAGAATCTCAGTAGCAAGTTAGACTTTGGAGTTGAAGATTGAATCCAAATCCACTAGTTACTAGCTGGCCTCGGGCAAGTTATTTAACATCACTATGCCTAAGACTGCTTATCTGGAAAAGAGATTTGTTGTAAAGATTCAGTGAAATTTATTTCCTAATTGCTTGATATGGTGCTTTGCTTAAGAAACGTTAGCTGTCATTGACATTTGCAAAGGCTTTACCGCATGAGGAAGGGAGATGGGCCTTCATAGACTTGATTTTGCTCTGGGACATAGAAAAGCAGTTTCCTTTACTTCTCCTCTGGAGAAACTGAGGTCCTGGGATTCCTGATTCTTCTCCACCTAACCCTCCAATCTGACTGGTGGGATTTCCAGACATTCACTGGAAGAGGGTGAGTCTCTTCTCTGTTTTGCAGCAATGGGCTATGATCTTTTGAATTGGCCAACACCCCTCCACCCCCAGGCTCTTCTTTGAAGGAAATCAGGCAGGCCCTGCCCCTCAGGCCAGCCATTCTGCAATTTTTCTATTTGTAACTGGTTGGTTTATTCTTTCCAAAGCAATTTCTGATATCTAGAATTAAGCTGTCCAATATGGAAGCTATTCACGTGGCTTTTCATAGCATTTAAAAATTATTAGTCTACTTTGAGATGTGCTATAAACACAAAGTACACACCAGATTTTGATGAATTTGTGTGAAAATATCAAATTAGTAATTTTTATATTACATTTTGGGATGATATTTTGGACATAATGAGTTAAGTAAAATACATAATTAAAATTAATTTTACCTTTACTTAAAAATAAGTGGTTACTAAAAAAAAAAAGAAAATTACATAGGTGGCCCAGATTTGAGGCTCACACGTTTTCTTTGGCTAGTGCTGGTCTAGAAGTATGAGGAGACTAGATTCCATTTACCCTTAGATCTAGGCCGTAGTCTTCAATCCAGTTATTAATGAATCTATTAACTTGATCCCTTTTGGGTAATGCTTCTTCTTTGTTTTCTAGCCTAGTTAAAACCCAAAAGGTAGAAAGAGTGAGCTTCAAGCTGCTTCTCTCCGATATGTCTGAGGGACACATGCCAACGTCAAGTGTACTGCAGTTTAGGTCGGGCGCTAACCACCTGGAACAAGCACAGACCCCACACGTTCAAGGGCACAGTCACAGCAGAATGCCCTCACTTCCGACCAACTGGCTATAAACTTCAGGGTTTTCATGGCCTTCCTCGAGTTTAATAACTCACTGGAACAAGTAACAGAAAGGAAAGTTTTATCATTAAGTTACAGTTCTGTTATAAAGGATACAAGTCAGGAACAGACAAGACACACATAGGGGGACATTTGAGAGGGCCCCAGACCCAAAGCTTCCATGCCTCCTCCTTGTGGAGCCAGGGTGTCACCCTGCTGCCACATCATTGTGTTCACCAAGCAGGGACACAATGAACTCTGGTGGCCAGCGTTGTTATTGGGATTTGATTATGTAGGCATGAATGATCGAATCATTGGCTTTGTGAGTGCACTCAAACTCCAGCCTACCTTTCCCTGGAGGTCAGGTTGGCTCAGAGCTCCAACCCCCTGATCACATGGTTGATCATGTAACTAGGTCCCATCGTGAAGTTATCTGGGGAACCACCAAGTGTCACCTCATTAGCATAAACTCAGTTGTGATCTAGGGGCAATAGTCAACCTGTATTCATTGAGCTGCCAGGCATTGTTCTAGAAATTGGAAATATATTATGAACAACAAACATCCCTGCCCTCTTGAAACTTATACTCTAGTAGGGGCACAGTTGAACAATAAACAAAGAACTCCCCCCAAATAAATCAATTATAGAAGCTATTAGAAGGTGGTACAATGAGAGAAAGCAAAATGAGGGCAGGGATTGCCAGGTTGATGTGTTGGGAGTAGCAATGGTAGGTTTTAATTTATGACACGGCAGTCCAGTTGGTCTTGAGAGAGAACAGCCTTGAATCAAAGACTTGTAGGACGTGAGGGAGCTAGCCCTGCAAAAGTCTTGAGGAAGAATGCACCTGACCAAGGAAGCCAGTGTGAAGGCCTGAAAGCAGAACTGTTCCTGGTCTGGTCAGGACAGCAAGAAGGCCAGTGTGAACAGAGCAGCAGGAGCTATAAAAGAAGAGAAAGCAGTGGACGCGAGGGGCCCGATCCTGGAGGGCCTTGTAGACCACTGTGTGGCCTTCGGATTTTTTTTTTTTTTGGTCTGTATTGATTTTAGAGAGAGAGGAAGGGAGAGGTAGAGAGAGATAGAAACATCGATGAGAGAGAACATCAATTGGCCGCCTCCTGCATGCCTCCCACTGGGGATTTGGCTCACACCCTGGGCATGTGCTCTGACCAGGAATCGAACCGGCGACCTCTTGGTGCATGGGTCAACGCTCAACCACTGAGCCATACGGGCCGGGCTGGCCTTTGGATTTTATTCTGAGTGTGCTCTTCCACTGGAGAATTTTGAGTAGAGGATTAACATGAACTGACATCTTTTTAAATGGATTCACTCAGGCTGCCTTGGTAAAAAGTGACGAGAGCCAGCAAGGCTTAGAAGAAGGGAGACTTGCTTTGAGGCAGTCCTCATTACCCAGGCGGGAGATGATGGTTGTGCGGAGTGTAGGGTATCTTATAGTGGAGCAAGTGGTTGCAATGGTCAGATTCTGGATATATTTTGAAGGTAGAATTAAGATTCCCCCCAAAAATGGAGAGTGAGGGGCTGAGTTGTTGAAGTGAGACTGGGCACTGGATGTCTTCTAGGTGTGGTGAGGAGTTTGGATTTTATCCTAGGTGCAGTGTGAGGCCACTCGAGTGTGAGCAGAGGAGTTCCCTGATCACGTTAGTACTTTACAGACATCACTCTGTGGGAAGGGTGGGAAAGGGGAAAAGAGTGGAGGATGCTGGGGGTGGGGTTGCCATGTAAACCCCTTGTAGGTGTTAAGTACTCACACCTTGGAGGACCCAACCCACTTCATGCGGAACAAATTGAAACACCCCACATGCTCTATTGAATAGTGATATTTACTGTGCACATTTTGAAGGAGTTTATTAAGTTTTCTTTTGAAATTATTTGGCCTGGGTTCCACGTTTAGTTCATGAATAACTTTGATTTCTTAGCAATCACTATGCATACTCAGGATAAGTGAGAAACATCTAAGAATATGAAGATAGTTTTGCAAATGTACATTTTAATACTTGATGAAATTGACATAATTTTACATCTTGTAGACAACACATAATATTGATTGTATGGTGTTCTTTTTGTATTTTTGAGTACATACTTTGTTTGTTTTTACAGGTCTTAAAGATTTTCATAGGCCCCTAAAGAGCTTATAGGCTCATAAGCCTAATGGATTAAATGACCCTGAATACCAGGGTAACTGGAAGCTGGTCTCTGAGAGGGACATTTTAAAAGGATCGGTTCCGACTGGCTTCATGAAAGCAGGATTTTAGGGAAGTCCAAGTATAGACAGTGTCCTCGCTTTGTTATATAATTTCTACATTTTTTTTTTTTTACAAGTGTCACTTCACTGATTTTGGATTTACTAGGGGACAATGAGTCTGCTCCCTGACTGAATTTGCTATAATATAATCTTTTCATATCATTATGGAACTGTCTTTCACCTTGATTCAGTGAGGATATCTAGAGAATTATTTGGAGGCTTAAAAAATACAAAGTATCACCCTGGCCAGTACGGCTCAGTTGGTTGGAGCATCATCCTGTACACCGAAAGGTCCCAGGTTTCATTCCCAGTCAGGGCACATGCCTGGGTTGTGGGTTCAATCCCTGGTTGGGGTACGTGTGGGAGGCAACCAATCAATGTTTCTCTCTCACATAGATGTTTCTCTCTCTCCCCCCCTCTCCCCCGATCTCCCTTCCTCTCTCTCTAAAATTGATAAAAGCATGTCCTTGGGTGAGGATTAAAAAGAAAAGAATACAAAGCTTTGATTTTGTTTCGGATTCCCTTTTTATTTTCCTGGTAACTTGGCATTGGATTGCATGTATTGAATTCAAAGAGATCTCTAGTCCTAGCTATATTATATAGGGCCAGATGTTAACTCTGGAGTAAATAATTTTAAGGGGACACTGTTTTAACTCTGAAATCACTCTCAGTTATTATAAAACAGGGCAAAAGTTTTACAATGAATCCGGGAAGAAATGTCTCTTCCCCATTCAATGGAATAAGTGCTTATGTGCTTAAATATTCTGGTATTCTGTGTGCGACAGAAGAAAGAAAATATCAGTTAAAAAAAAATCAAACTAGCAATCTCTAAAGATCAAATATTTTCCCATCATTGTCAGAGTTCTCTGGCTAGGACCATTTTTAAACACATATTTCCTTTGTAGGGGAACTCATCCATGTCTGCCCTAGGTGTCCTTAATTCATTTAACATTTTGAATATTTCAGTTTATCTGATTTGTAACCTTTTCCTGAGTGGGCTTCCTATTTCCAAGTTTAAATGACTCCAGTTCATCAAATTTGATTGTTCTCTTGTGCTCATTTGCTTTGGAGTCCTTGCTAGTAATGAAACCAAAGGCTTTTCAGGCTGGATATCTGAGTGACAAACGATGACACCTGTTCCTTTTCTGCCTTACTTCCAGCTGCCAACCTCTCCGTAAAGACATTATGTCTCCCAGTTCCTCTGGTACACCACTTTTATCGCTTAATAGTCAGCACTGGCTGGTGTTCCTCTTCGGATCAGCTCACGTTCTGCGTTGACAGTTGTCCATAACAAGTGTTTTACTTTCTTCACTTACTCTATTAGTGCAGTTGGTAACAGGGTGTTTTTTGCTTTTGCTTTGGTTTTTAATATACCATAAAAACGTACAACAGGAGATAGTGGGTAAAATATGGGCTGTGGATTTAGAATTTTCAGTCTGTAGCTTTCTCATCCTCTGGGTAGTTTGGGCAAGTTCATTTATTTCTCTTTGTATTCATGAGCTTACTGGTCTGTGAAGTGACAAGTTGCTATTATTCAGTCATTCAGTGTGTATTTATGGAGAACGATGTGCCAGGCAGTGTGCTAGGCATCGGGCATATAAGATTGAGTAAAAGACTTCCTGCCATCTTAGATCCCCCCTTATCGTGAGTCTTGAAAGAGATGGGGCATGAGACCGTCTGGTGCATAACAGTTCCGAAATGCAATGCTGTTTCCTTCGCCTTCCCTCCTTTCACGGTAAGGGATTAGCACAGTGAAAGCACATTTTTAATTCTCTTATTGTTTTCTTTTTTGTTGGTTTGCTTTCCAATCTCGAAGGAGCATTTGTGGTGAAGTCACAGTTTTTAAACATGAGCATCCCTAACAAATACAAGGAGAGCAGGTGATCCAGGGAGATTTCTGGACAGCACATGAAGTCAGACGTCCTAGATTCTGACTGCTTGCGAGAGAGTTGTAACCCTCCACATTCGCAGATGTGATGTTTTCTAAAAGCCTCGTGTTTTGAAGTGGTGCTCAGTCTCCCTGGCGCGGCTGGGATGAAACCCTCTGTCCCTAATTGGTGAAAGGCTTGCTCTGACGAGACCTTCCATATATTGGGAAGAAGACAGTTCACATTTGCTCAGAGGAACGTCTTCAGCTGTGTCTGTGACCAGGGGAAAAAGTGGCAGAGAAGTTCTGCAGAGAGGAGGCTCAGCTTTGAGGGAAAAGTGCTTCAACAAAGGAGTCTGGGGACGGACTAGAAGCAAATGCTTAGGGAAGCTTTGATTCGGTATATACAATAAGTAAGAGATATTTCTGAAACTCCACAATCTGTGTTCTTTTCCTCCCAGATCTGCCACTTTTCTTGTAACTGAGTCCTGCTCATGGAAGGTAATGTGTTCATTCTGGCGTCTGGTGGAACTTTGGGTGTAAGTGCACGCAGGAAGGGCCCTGCTTTACAGAACAGAGTAAGGGCGTGAGCGATAGCTAACATTTCTGGAATGCTTTCCATGTGGTATTTTCTGTGGCATACCTTTTATGTATATTACCTTTACTCCTCACAATAGAAATAGAGAGGTTAACTAATTTGCCCAAAGCCATTGAGTTAATACATAGAGTCGGGATTTAAAACAGGACAGTATGAATCCAGAGGCTACTTCTTCCCACTTCGTGAGATAAGCAATGGATAATGCTATAAGAATTAGAACATACTCTCTCTCATCGATGTTTCTATCTCTCTCTCTCCCTCTCCCTTCCTCTCTCTCTAAAATCAATAAAGAAAAAAAAAAAAGAATTAGAACACACTGGCTGGCCGAGAATGAATGTAGAAATTCTGTATGGGGCTTACTCTCATTTACTTCTCACTTCTCTTTGCCTTTCACCACACACACACACGCAGAAGCACACACACACACACACACACACACACACGCATGCACACACACACACACACACACACACACACACACACACACACAGAAGCACACATACATTCAAACACATGTTTTCTACAGTTTTGATTACTCATGAGGTGAAGACAAATGGGCCCAGCCAGTGGCTGGGGCTGCTGAAGAGTGCAAGCATATCTCAGCCTTGGAGAGTGGAAGGAAGGAAAAAAGATGAAGGCAATCTGCTGGTAATACAGACTGCCTGCTGTTGACCAGCAGATCCAAGAGCCCTCTGCCTAAACTACAGCTGTGCAGTTTGGCTGGAGGTAAAATGAACAAATCAGTCTTGGGCTGGATTAATTGTGCAGGACTGCCTTTAGGAGACCTTACGTTTCCTGAGGGACAACGCCCGGGGTCTCCTGAGTGCCTGATGTTTATTAAATAAGGCTCCCGAGTCCCGCTGAGCCCTGAACTGAGGCAGGGGCTGAGGGAACGGATTCGTTGTAACGCGTGTAGGTACAGGGATGCGTGCACGCCGTTGGGGTCCCAAGGGACTGAAATCCTGCAGAACGGAGCCAGACACTGCCTTTTATTCCAAATCTTCTTTAACATGGAAACACTCCATTTGACTCGAATGCTCTGGGGTTGAAAACGGCGAATCTCTCTGTCCGCTTGGCAAGAACAGAAGGCCTTAGAAGGTGGAAACAGATGTTGTTTTTCAAGCCCTTTGGATGGTTTTGCTGCCTGGAAAGCTCTTACACATGGTACCTTTCATGGGTGGTGAGGGCTTCTAGAGGTTGTGAGCACTACTTAAAGATCTCAAGAAGCGGAGCCTTGGAGCCTTATTGTTGGCACCTCATTTAATGCTACCGCTCTAGGAGGAGCAGCCGGGAGGGGAAGCAAGCTGGAGAGTGAGATCGGTGTATGTAGTCCGGTAAGTCACAGCCTTTCGTGAGATTGTGTAACCCAGTGTTATTTAGTCAGGGCAGTTCTTCCACACAAGGGGCTGTGTGGCAGAGCTTTATTATTAAAAGTTTTCAAACTGGATTGATTTTTTTAAATCTTGTGGTAGTATCTGGACAATTGTAGACTCTTTCTGAAATGATTGTGATATGTTAGGCTGGGAGTCCCCACCGAAGGGCCAGAGAATATATTGGGAAATATGGACTTTGGAAACAGAAAATCAGGCTTTCTCCTCAACTTTGATACTTACTGTGTGACCTCGTTTGGGAAAGTGATTTACTCTTTCTGAGTTTCTTTTAGGTCATTGCACATTTTCACAAAGATGAAGTATGTGGGCCCATTGCCGAACAGAGCAGGTGTTCTCTGTGGTCACTTTCTTTCCTTTTCTCGGATATGTAGGTACCCTAAGACAGTCATGCTGTTGTCCGGGACCATGTGGTCAGTTAAAATAATTTTTTCTGCCCCAAATAGCATGTTCATCTCACACCCCAAGTAGCTTTCTTACCTGGTCATTCCCAGGCTGTTTTATTGAAGTATCCTGATGCCAAAGGTATGATCCTGATAGCTATTCTAATGTGCAGCACTGTGCTAAATTAAATGAAAAAAACCCTCAAAGGACACTGGCTATACACCAATATTTATACATGTGGTTTTTCCTCTGGGGCTTTTTTATTTAACAGAGATAGGGAATTCCGGCAGTTTAAGAAGCCCTTGTAAACAGAGGGAGGTTTTAGAATCGGCAGACTTGGTGTTTGAGGATGTTGGATGAAGTTGAAAGTGGAGTTCTTTCTTCTCTCCAAGTGGAGTTGTGAGGCTGGGTTCTCAGAGGCTTCAGTTAGAGGCAAAAGAATGAGAAAGCCACCCAGTGGGGCTGATCCGGGAGCAGTGAGTCTATTATTATTGCTGCTCCAGGGACTTCATAAGGGTTCTGCTACTAAAATTGATCAATATTGATCTTTTCGTAATTTGCATAAGAGTACATTAATACACAGAATGTGCTTACTTGGAAGATTTCCTTCCATATGTTTTCTTAACTTGGGCACTTGCTGTTTCGCATCTCGCACAGAGCTGGGTGTTCAGCAGAGCGTGATTTGTGTATGGTGTCTCAGTGGTTTGTGATGAGTTGCAAAGAGCCCCGTGACATTAAGTTTTGCTTCTGAAGATATTTGAGAGACACTGTCCAACATCTGAGCCTGAAGATGCCTTAAACAGCATCTCTGAGTAGGAGAGACTTGTGGTCAAGTCAACTATCCCACTTGCCAGATGGATAATATCAGGCAATTTTTTTCGCCTTGCTCATTCTGTTTCCTGGAAGCCCTACTTACCCTGACAAACATGCCTCTCATCGTAAAAACACCAAGGACGCGAAGAGCTAACCTTGTTTTCAGCCCTCCCACTTATGTAGTCTGAGTTTGCCTCGGCTCTTAGAACATCAGCCTAGTTCAGAGATGAAGAGCGAGGCTTTGGAATTCAAGTCCCTTGGTTTTAAGTCCTGCCCCATCACTTACTCACTGTGCAGTCCTGGGCAAGGTTGGAGCCTCAGTTTCATTGTTTGCAAAATATAAATAATAATAGTGCCTATCTAGTAAGTTCGTTTTGAAGACTGAGTAAATACATTAATAAATGAGGATGTATGCTCTCTCTGGGGAAGGGAACGAGTCTGGTTTGAACACTGCTATAACCTCAGTGCCGTAGCAGATACTCAATACGTATTACTTAAGGAATGAATGGATAATGTATGTTAAGCATTTAGCAATATATCTGGCATGTACTGGTCTTTCAATAGGTGGTAAAGATGGTAGTAATGATAATAGGTGTTGTATCATTAGCATTAAGTTACTGCATCTGCCCAAATACAAACTACAAAGAGCATCTGTGGCCCAGAGGAGGATGGGACACCTTTAAAGCGGCATCTCCCAAAGCAGCCTCCGATCATTTGAAGCCCTTTTCTCTCATCAGTGTGGCTCTGGATAGGTCTCTGGCCAGCTGTAATTTTATCAGGTAGAAACTTGAGGATGACCTGACTTCTAAGGTCTCTGTAGTGTTGTGTTTCCAGACTGTTGAGGGTGGCTCTCGGAAGCAGCAGGTAGCTCGTGAACTCAGATATCTGGATTCAAAGCTTGACTTGAAGAGGAAGAAGATGGAAAGCTCTTAGAGTCCTTTTAGCTCAATAGGGGTCTTAATGAGATGATCACTCCGGAAAGCGTTTCTTATTTTCTTCCTTAAAGAACGAGTGTCTCTGAATGAAACCATTTAGCTGTCTTTCAGGACAGGCCCCTTTGATGCCTGTGTAGGGCTTCTCTTATCTCTGATGGCTCCGTTTGTCTCACCACAATGAGCAGGTCTTCCTCCCGCTGCTCCATGGGATAGCGGAAGCCCGTGAGGAGCAAAGAAAATTGGAAGCTATAGTCTTCTCATTATCAGGAGAATAGGATTGTCTTGTCACCAATATATGCAGGAGAGAATGGATTTAAACTGGCAACGAAGGTGTCTTTATCCAGGCTTGGTCTATTAACTTGTTTAGCTTTTTACTGGAAGCCATTAGAGTCTCTACCATGGCAGATGAACTTCTGGATAGCTGATGCGGCTAATAGCCAAATGGCTTACAATAATCGAGTCAATAAATGTGGGATTTATTAAACACAGGTGTAATGGCCTGGAATAGAAACTCTGAATGCTTGTAAATTACTCCATTGTTATTTGAGGGAAAGAACAATATACGTTGAAATATTGGACTTTGTAGATCACAGTTCTCTCACTATGATGGTCCTATATGGAGTAACCTCTGGATTTTATTTATAATTCTTAGCTCAACTGCACTCTTCCCCCCAGCTTCAAGGACTCTGACTTGTATCCTGTTTTCTTTTTCAACATCAATAGTTTATTGTGTACGAGCATTCTTCAGCCTGGAAGTCCTTGGCGTTTTCTATGAGGGATATAGCACAGTAACAATTCTTTATATGGATGGGAGATATAAAAAATGACAGACTAAACATAGGTGGTTAAGTTGTAACAAAACCCAGCACATAAAGCTTGGCAAAGATTTATACAGAGACATAGAAGCACTGTTCACGCCAGAGAAATCAGTAAAGAGGAGCTGGAAAAGAAAGGGAGAACGTATGCTTCAGAGCTGTAATGAGACATGGCTGCCGCAGGCAACATCAGGAAGGAATAACATGCCCTAATTTTGTGGTTTCAGAAGCAAAACATTTCGTTTTCTGTTGATTATTCAGAATATGTGCCATTAACCATATGTGTACATCTTTAGTCAGCAGAACGGCTGTAGCCCATGTTTCATTAACATGTGCTTTACTTTCTGCTCAAGTACTAGCACCCAAAAACATGCCTCTGACTTTCTGCTCAAGTACTAGCACCCAAAAACATACCCCTGACTTTCTGCTCAAGTACTAGCACCCAAAAACATGCCCCTGACTTTCTGCTCAAGTACTAGCACCCAAAAACATGCCCCTGACTTTCTGCTCAAGTACATAGCACCCAAAAACATACCCCTGACTTTCTGCTCAAGTACTAGCACCCAAAAACGTGCCCCTGACCGTTTAATACAGCTTGCTCTTTCTTTCTTCACTTACACATCCTTTATAAGATCAAAGCTTTCGGAACCTTCTCTTCTAGGCAATCTCCCTCTCTTTTTCTCCGCTGTTGACATTGTAGGCTGGTCTTTGCCAGTTTGGTAGGGGATGACTTGGAGCCTCTCAACACCTGGTAGTTATGTTAAATGCATGTCTGGTCTCATCATCTTGGAGGCAGATAACAAACCTTAATCAGCTCTAGCACTTTGCAAATAATCTTTGGTAATCATCATGAGAATCTTTGAATAAATTACTTAGGGTTGATCTGGAGTCTTAAGGCTTGGAGATTTTAAATAAGGAATCAGAGGGTGTAATTTCCAAGATGGCTTGGGTCTATTTCTTGAATGAAAGAGAGAAAAGTGGAGATATAAACCAATTTTGGTCCATTGCAGTCTGAAAATTTGGGGAATCTGTGGTTGGATACACATGGATGTCAGTAAGTTCAATTCACCTGATGCGTGAGGTGATGATTTTCAAGTTGAGTCCTTGTGCAACTGTTCAGTGTTGAGCCAAAGGAGGTGCCAGGCCCTCAGATCTCAAGCATTAGTGGATGAGGTAAGACCTGATGCATAAGGCCAGTGCATGGCATCATAGCCATGTGCTATCAAGGGCTACCTGGTGGGGTCTGAAGGTAATACACCAGCTCACAGAAGAAAGGGTTATTATGAGAAAGCAGTCAGGGAAGGCTTCCTGGAGGAAGTAGCATTTAATCTGAGGTTTGAAGGAAGTAAAGTGAAACAGTAAAAATACTTCAGTTGTTTGATTACTTTACATTTTATTAATATATTTCTAAAAAAATGTTTCTGTAGGTATTTTCAGCCAAATAATCTAAGTGCTATAGAATGTGTAATAAGTAAATCTTTTCTATTTTCTGTTGAGAAATGTAAAAAGAGAGTGGAGGTAATTTTAAAGGGGCTTCTTTTAGGCAAAACACAAGAAGATTTAAGCTGGAGGGAAATGTGGGACTGCCTCCTTCCAGTAGTCGCTGGATTTAAAGTAGTTAGGGATTGAAATAGCAAACCTTTGGACTCATATCTTAGAGAATGAGAGCAAGGCTGGGAAAGCCAGTCTTTAGGCCTTATTAGCTGAGGATTAGTTTTTGTGATATTTGGCATTTCAAGGACATCAGGACCTGTTACTCAACGTGTGGTCTAGGACAGGTAGGAGCAGCAGCAGCGGGGAGTCATTGGAAATGCAGAATCTTGGGACCCTCCCAGACCTGCCTGATCAGACAGCATATTAACAGGACGATCGTGTCACTTGTCGGCGTTTTCACATTGGAGAAGCACGGCTGTAGGAGGCAGCAGCAAACTCAGGTGGGCAGCCTTTCGTAATGCCATGATGCCCAACTGACTGACAGTCATCACAGTCACCTGGGTAATATTTCTTTTTAAAGTAGTGACTCAGATCTAATGAATTAGAAGTTGGTGGCTGGGGAGCGGGGAGGTTGTAGGGATGGTGTACAGTTTCTGCATGTCGCAAAGCTCCCTTAGACATTCTCATAATCCCAGTTTGGATGCTATTGATGGTTGAGAGACCACAGCAATTCTTAACCCTGACAGTTCACTGGAATCCCTTGCACTGTTTCTAAAAAAATCCCATTGCTAGGGCCAGACCCCCAGACATACTCATTGGTCTGGGTTGAAGTTTATGCATGAGTATTTTTTGAACAGCCATATTGAGATATAATTTGTGTACCACAAAGTTTATCCATATGTGAATATTTTTGTTAATTAATTAATTAATTTTATTGATTTGAGAGACAGAGGAAGGGGGAGAGAGAGAGACAGAGAAAGAGAGAGAGAGAGAGAGAGAGAGAGAGAGAGAGAGAGAGAGAGAAACATTGATATGGATCACTTGCCTCATGAACACACCCAACTGGGAATCCAACCTGCAACCTAGGTATGTGCCCTGATCGGGAATCGAACCCACAGCCTTTCAGTGCACGGGACAATGCTCCAACCAACTGAGCCATACCAGCCAGGGCTACATGAGTATTTTTAAAAACGTTTCCAGATGATTCTAATGTGCAGCCAGGCTTGAGAACCCCTGGAAGAAGACTGGCTGGAGGCTGTTACAATGTCCAGACGGAGGACACAGAATTTGCATTTGGGCAGAGCCGGTGAGTGAAGGTGTACGTGGGTACGTGAGGCAGCGATGTCAGACAGAATTTAGAGACTTCTCTGAGGCTGAAGTAACAGGATTTAATGACTAATTTTGCATGGGGTGGGGAAGTAATTCAGGAGTCTAGGATTATGCAGTTCTATTGGATGGACACTGGTGGACTCCCTTACCTCTTTCCTGTATGGGTTGCTTTTCATACAGAAATTAGGGAGGCAACATGATGTATGAACTGGTTAGAACTTTATGTTATCGACAGCATGACTAAATTCAGCAGGAGCAACACCAACAGTTATGCCATACCAAAGAAATTCCTGAACACATGAGCTTAGTACCTTTTAAATCTGCAATTAAAGCCCGGCCGGTGTGGCTCAGTGGTTGAGCGTCGACCCATGCACCAAGAGGTCACCGGTTCGATTCCCGGTCAGGGCACATGCCCAGGTTGTGGGCCCGATCCCCAGTGGGATGCAGGAGGCGGCCATTCGATGTTCTCGCTCATCGCTGTTTCTATCTCTCTTTCGCTTTCTCTTCCTCTCTCTCTAAGATCAATAAAGGAAAAAAAAGTTTTAAATCTGCAATTAAAGATAATCTTTTTGATCTGTCTATTGTGTGTTGTACAAAACCTTCCAAGTACCTCCCTGTACCTCCCTGAACCTTCCCTAAAGGTGAGTGAAGATGGCTGGTGCCTGTTGTTCCAGTGTGAATGCTCATTTACACCTGCCTGGTTTTATTATAATGTGATGAGCAAGAGGAGGGAGCTTCATGCCTGAAGTAACCGCGAGTGGTACATCTTCCTATTCATTTTTGCCCAGGTCTCAACTCTACAGTGTTTTTGGCTCACTTCACTCTTAAACTCATAATAACCTAAATTTCCTGCAGTGTTCTCCTTACTTTCTAATTTTCTATAATGGGTCATGTGGCACAGAGTTCAGAAGAAACATGGTTATTGAGGACAGTAAGGAGACAAGCCTGGTCCCAGAACAACTTGGAATCTATTAGGGTCTCTGATTATATCTCTTTTGGGTTCTTACTGATTCCGGATGAAGTTTTATGAACATATACACAATTGCATTCTTAAACTGTTAACTAAAGATGACTAAACAGTTTTCCAGAGTCTAGAGGAAATTCTGTTGACTCCTAATGCTTATGGGTTTGGTCTGTGAAGGAGCCCTTGTCTCTGTGTGATCAGCACAGCTAATAGGAGGACGTTTGGAGGCAGCCTCAACTCATCGCCACTGTCAGCGTCAAGCATGGATATGGAGTCTCCATCAACCAGAAATGGGGCTGACCCTGTATGACAGGATATCCTGTTCTGAGCTGGACAGAGTGGAGTTTTTTCCTCAGCTGTCCCTCACTGGCTCCTCACTTTCCTCCACTGGAGACTACAAGGATACCTGCATGCAAGGTGTGCGACATTGCTGGCGTCTGTGGTCATGCTGCAGTAGGCAGGGGCTGGTGCTGGTGATGACCGGGATATATTTTTATGTGCTAGGAGTCATGGCTTTACATAGGCTGAATTATGTTAAAGAAAGACAACAAACCATCTCAGCTTCTTGGGACGACACATTTCTTTCCAGGGTTACAGAGCCAGGCAGGGACGACAAGAGAAGACACCATCTCCGGCCAGCAGAGCTTTATTTGTGAGTGATAGCAGAAGCTGGACTGCATTGTGTCCATGCCAGCCTGCCTTCCAATTTTAAATATGGAAGGACAAATAACAAGTACCCGAGAGAATGAAAGTGGTGATGGAAAGGGTTTTTTACACCCAGTACTCACTCGTTCTGGCTTGTTCTCTGTTCATTTAAAGACGGAAGGAGACTGCTTTGCGATGGGCGCACAATGCAGTGTTCAGAGGATGGTTTGTTGAGTTGTGCACTTGAAACCTGTATGGTTTTGTGAGCCAATGTTACCCCAATAAGTTCAATTTAAAATATGTGTAAAAAGGAAAGTAAATGAGCTTATTTAAAAATGCACCAGAATAGCATAAGACAGTATTCTTCTAAAGACGTAGGAGAAATGCACGTCCTTGTAAGTGATGTGCCACTGGAAACAAAAGGCAGTTTTAGATGCTATCTCATTACGATAGGAAATAAAGGTATGTCATCACAAGGAGCGATCAGAGTGCTATAAAGAGACAATGAGCTGAAGTGCAATCCAAGATGATAGAAATATTAACCAAGAGGGCAAACTACCGCAAGAACACAAAGTTTAAGAGCAGAATTAAAATTCCCGTACTGTAACAGAAGTAAGTCACGTGGTAGAAAATAGCAATGGCAGATATTTCAAACTTGAGAAGTTGTCTTAGAACAAAAAATAAATTTAAAAAATGGATCAGAAGGTAGTAGATAGGATGCAACAACCATAATCATGTTTCTCAAATGAAAAATGGAAAATAGCATAGATTAGTAAATGATACAATAAACATTTGTAAAACTAAAACAAATGTTCATTCATAGAACAAAAACCTGGCTGGCATGGCTCAGTGGATTGAGCGTTGTCCCATGGACTGACAGATCCTGGTTTGATTCCCAGTCAGGGTACATGCCCAGATTGCGGGCTCGATCCCCAGTGGGGAGTGTGCAAGAGGCAGCCGATCAATGTTTCTTTCTCACATCACTGTTTTCATCTCTCTCTCCCTTTCTCTCTCTCTAAAAAAAAATCAATAAATATATTTAAAAAAAAAAGAACAAAAGACTCCAAGAGTTGTACACTGAAATATAGTTCAATGATTTATTTCCCAAAGACAAAGAATTTAAAAATTCTATAAAATCTCATAGAGGACAAAATGAAAGTATAGCCTCAAAGAAACAAAAATCCAGCGGGTACCACTGGATTTCCTCTGCAAAACAAGCTATCAAAAGATAAAAGAAAAATTACCTTGGGTTTTGATGGAGAAAATTATGTGATTAAGAAATACCTCTCTAGTCAGAAAGTCTAAGGACTCAAAAGTCATGCATTGAAAGAGGTACTCCACATAACCAGGAAGTGATTTAAAATAAAGAGCTCAAGAATGGAGTAATTAAGAAACCACAGAACTTATGCGCATGTTTGTATAACTGATGGACATGGACAAGAAAGCTGGGGACGGGGTGGGGGGATGGGGAGGAGGGTGTCAATGGGGAAAAAAGGAGAAACATCTGTAACAAAAATAAATTAATAAAAAAAAAAACAAGAAAGGAATATCAAAGCCAATTAATTATGCTTAGGAAAAAAAAAACAACAGATCATTTTTATATAAATTAATTGCTAAGAAAATACATAGTTAAAAGATATAAACTTAAAGAGAAAAATGTTCCATAAAAATGGAAGTGAAACCATGCTAAATTTCACGTGACTCTTAAGAGATATCTATGTCTTTCCCTCCCCTGCCTTCCCTTCTCCCCTCCTTCCCCTCCTGCCCCCTCTCTACCCTCCCCTCTGCTCTCCTCCCCCTCTTTACACATACTACACTCACATATGTGAGAGGGAGAAGGATATGATTCTGGTTTTGAAAATCTTCAAGGTAAACACGAGTGGAATTAAAGATAGAGGGTCGTCTCCCAAACCACCACGGAAGGTACAAGCAATCTATTCACAATCATCTTAATAAAATGAACAAATAAACAGACATATAAATGGCAAGGGAGCCTAAAACATAGAAAGTCAAACATAAGATAACAAAAGATTAAGCATATGGCATAATGAAACATAAATGGTTAAGGCAAAAGTTCTGCACTTGTGTTTTAAAACTCAACAATGTTCAGGTTACAGAAACTATAACTAAAAAAATAAATAAATAAAATTCCAGAATTGGGCCAAGGTACAGCAAGCTAATCTGAACAGAAGGAATGCAGGGGAGGCCGTGTTACTATCAATCTAAATAAAATTCAAGGCAAAAAGCATTAAGAGAAATGAGAATAGTCACTTAATATTGATGAAGGGTGAAATCCATAATTAAAACACCATAGATAAGAATCTGTGTTTACTAATAAAACATCAAAACACACAAAACAAAATCTGTTGGACAAGCAAGGAGTAATTGACGGAAACATAATTACAGTGGCAAATTTTAATGTGCTACCCTCAATCTGAGACAAACAAAACAGAAAAAAATAAGCATAAGGTTTAAACAATTAATAAAGGTGAATCCATAGATATATCTAAAAATGTGCAGTTATAGAGAATATGCCTGATTTTCAGATATTCATGGAACATTTCCATTGAGGAGAATAGAAAAACACTGGTGAAGTCCCTGAACCAGAAATGTGTCTTGACGTTTGGCACAGTAAAACTCTGAAAGAATGACAGTAGTTTTAAAAACCTAAAAAACTCAACTGTGCAGGAATGTATATTAAAAGTAATCTCTCAACTATTTGCGCAAAGAAGAATTAAAATGTAAGCAGCAGATTATTTAGACTTACTAGAATATGGAGAATAGACACGGCACTGCATGCCAGACGGATGCTCTGTGACCTCAGCTGTACTTTGATGTAAAGCAATACTTCTATATACTTGTTATTCTAGGAAAGGTAGCCTGTAGAACTGATTAGAGCAAAAGGTATGGTATGGGGGGAAAGATGAGGAACATTGAAGGGGTCAGTTGTTAATTGCTAAAGAGCTCTAAATTCTGATTAGGGAAGGGAAATATTACAGGTTTTTTTAATAGTGGGGAGGGTGGCACCTTTTGAAAGTGATTTCTGGATGAGGAGGATAAAAGACTGGTAGAGAAAACAATGACCTTGGTTTTGGATATATTGGCTTCTGATTTATGACTATACTATAACAAGATCATAGCAGTAAATATTTTTATTACGAGCTTGTTGCTAAATGATTTGCAAATATTACCTCAGTTGATCCTCATCACACTCCTATAACTAGAAAGTGGGTAATTGCCTTGATCTTATATTTTTCTTTTTAAATAAAATGTGATGGTTTTATTTTTTAAAAGAGCAGTATGTTACATCATTAAAAATTCAACTTTTCTTTTTTATTTTTCTTTATTGATTTTAGAGAGAGAGGAAGGGAGAGGGAGAGAGATAGAGACATCGATGAGAGAGAACATCCATTGGCTGCCTCCTGCATGCCCCCCACTGGGGATCAGGCCCACAACCTGGGCATGTCAAATTAAACTGTCGACCTCTTGGTACATGGGTCAATGCTCAAACACGGAGCCACACTGGCCAAGCCAAAAAAAAAAAAAAATATATATATATATATATATATATCAGCCTTTCTAAGAGAATGTGAATGAAATATATGTCTCCCTCTTGCCTCTCTTAGACCCAACAGCCCTCCTTTAAAATAACCACTTCTGTTTCTTGGGCATCCTTCCAGTGATATGATATGCATATTTAGGAAAATATGTGCATAAACATTTGTGCATATATCTCTTTTTATTTATACAAATGGAGGCATAGTATACATATTGCTAAGTGCCTCATTTCCACTTCACTGTCGACATTGGATACAGTCCCATGTTGGCACGTGAGGAAGCCCCTTATTCTTTTCCATGTCTACATTGTATTTGTTGGTGCAGCTCTGGCATGTTTTATTTAACCAGACCACAAATGGGGACTATTTCAGCTGTTTCCTGGTTTGCTTTTACAAGCAATGTTTCAGTGAACATCTTTGGACTTATCTCTCTGTGCACAGGATACGTGCTTATGTTCTTCTGTAGAAAAAGATATCTTATAAATGAATTCCATCAAGGGTATGTGCATTTCAAATTTTGGTAGATATTGGTAACTTTCCTTCTAAAGAGTTTGTAACAAAAATCTCTCTCCTCTTAGGGATCCATACCATCTGACTACACCAACCTCTCCCTGCTTCTGACATAATTTCCCCTTATCCATGGAGCTTCTGATTCACTGCCTTTCTTTTCATGGCAATTCCTGTCATTATTCTTTTAAAAAATATTTGTTGATTTGAGAGAGAGAGAAACATCGGTTTGTTGCTCCACTTATTTATGCATTCATTGGTTGATTCTTGTGGGTGCCCTGACTGGGGATCGAACCTGCAACCTTGGTGTATCAGGATGATGCTCTAACCAACTGAGCTACTGCATCACCTACTTGGATGAACCTATGCAGCATGTTGACATCTCAGTTTCATGAACTTCTTATCTCATTCAATCATAGCCAGCCATCCGCCCCTTCTTGACGTTTCAACCGTATTTTTATGCTGATGATTTCCATGGTCATGCCTAAAAATTTGTCATCAGAAAGGGCAACACTTCTGAAATCTTAAGTCATTTCATTGTTTAGGCAGAAAATTCTCTCTTCATCTTCTTGCTCAGTGACTCCCATAGCAAAACAATTATTTTACCTCATTGAAACATTTATCTGTTGCTTCTCCCTTTTCATAATTCATAGGTCCTTTTGTGCCTTCCTTCTTGGTGCAGGTGAAATTCCATGTTCCATTATTATGATCTGTCCTTGAAAATATTCCCCGATGCCCTTGTCCTTCTCTTCCACGTTGTATTTATGTTAACCCAGTTGTCCAGCTTCTCCACACTGCTCACAAGTAGCTGAACATTACCAGACAAAGGCACCCAGGTGAACTGATTGCATTTTACACTCAGGGTCACTTAGGAATTCAACATTGCTGAGCAGTTGTCTAATGTTTTATCGGTAACCTTACATGCTTTCTCTTACTCCTCAAATTTTCAACCTCCCCTCCTTCTGCTGTCATTCCTACCCTTAGCTTCTGACCTTACGTCATATGTCACGGAGAAAAGTAGAAGTATGGAGACGAGAACTGCCATTCAGCCCTGATCCACCCGTGTCAGCACCCGAGGGCCCCCTTTCCTGCTGTACTAGTGCTCCTCCGCTGAGCCAAGGCCTGTCCTCTGAGCTCTGCATCACCCCTTCTCAGCTTGCCAGGGGCCTCCCTCTTTATTCTGCACCATCAATTTCACCCTCTCTCTCGAGCATATTTCCTTTAGTATACTAGCAGTATCTTTCACCTACAAAACGTCTTTGTCCACACCCTCAACCGGCCCCTGCTCCTTGCAAGGCCTTTTCTGACCATTGTCTCCCTGGGTTGTTTCCTATTCTTGCCTTACTCCCACTCTCTAACCTTCTGTCCCATTTCCAGCCCGACCACTCTACTCTGATTTATGTTTTCAGATGCAGGGGACAGCTCTCTGTTACCACCTGCTTCGATCTCTCAGCAGCATTTGGCTTTGGCTAGTCACCAGCCACCTTGTTGGGACACTTTCTTCTCTGTTCTAACACCTATTCCTATTTCCTTCTCCAAGTGCTCTGGTCACTTTTTCTTGGCTGTATTTACGGACTCCTCTTCTCTCCAAACTCAAACCTTTCATGTTTTCCGAGAGACCTGGCCTCTTCTCGCCTGCCCGCCACATTCACATTAGGTGATCTCCAATTCATATCTTCAGCCCAAATCTTTTCTGAGCTCTGAGTTTGTATCCGGTAACTCAGTTACTATTTCAGTTTATAATATGTGTCCTCAGCTGATCTCCTGAATTTCTACTGTAAACATGTCCCTGACCGTCCTTACCATTTTAATGTAATATACCACTACCATCCAGTGCTAATGCTGAAGCGGGAGCATATTCTTGACTTCATTAAAGAAGTCTCCATCTGTAAGTTTTATCCAGTTTACCCAGAAAATGTGATCAAGTCCACCTCCCTCTCCCCATGTTCAAGCTGCTATGATCTCTTTTGTGGACTAGTGAAATAGTTTCCTGTCTGCATTTTACTTTCCCCTTCTCCCCATCCCATCTAGTCTATACCTAGCAGTCCGAGTGATCTTGGTGAGAAATAAAATCATTTGAGCACCAACTATGTGTTAAATGATTCATGTGGATTATCTAGTTTATTCTTCAAATAATTGTATGGGTAGGTACTGCTATTGCCCTTCAAGAGGCTAAGTCATTTACTCCGGGTCACACAGATAGCAGGTGAAGGAGCTGAGATTTAAACCCACAGTGAGTGACTCTGGAGCCCATAGTCTGAATCACCAGGCAATGCTCTTTCATAGAAATGTCCCATTTTCCTCCTAACAGCAACTTGAACTCTTATAGCCTAATACTTCATCTGTATTGCCCCTGGGGACCTTGAAAATTACAGCTGAATTCTTTACAATGGGGATCATTTATTTTTCTGGCACAATGTCAAAGGGAGTCTTGTTTTAGGCAGCTGAATTAGGACAAGCTTATCAGGGCTCCACCCTGAGCTAGAGGGCTTGATTCAGATGAACCAGGTTTTATACATAGTATTTTATGAGGCTGTTGATATGGACTCAGTGTGGCAGAAACACTTTTTTTCCACCTGGAACATACAGATTAATTTAGAAAAGCACCAAGGTGATTCTGTAGAAATAACATATTTACCTTCGTGTTCTCTGCAGCCATAGAGTACCCGGTGGTCTCTTATCAATTAATCACAGTAATCAGAGATGCAGAGACAGAGTGCTGTCCTCATATGACAAGTTCCCCAGGAAAGTTTGCATTAAAACAAGCACCTTCAGTTCTTTGTCTTCAACCCATCCTCCCTGTGCTGCGAAATTCATCTTCCTAAAAGGCAGCCCAGCTTCAGCAAGTTCATGGTTTAAACTTCTACAGCTTCCCGCTGCCTGCTGGCCGCAGGCCTTCAAGACCCTCCAGAATCTGCTTCTGTTTTTCAGACTTATTTCTGCTTTTTAAAAGTGCATATTATGCTCTGGATAATGAACGGATTGCTTTTTCTTATGCAAACCCACATTTTTCTCACTGTTTCTTTGTTCTCTTAGCTTCTTTAATCTAAAATGCTTTGTACTGCCCCATGTCTGTGTTTAAAAATCTTTCTGTAAAGTGTGAAAGCATATGGCATAGCGTTTGGTAGATGTGAGATTATTGTCACTCTGCTGCTCTTTATTGATTTTCTCATCTCATGATATTCAGAAGAAGAGGGGCTCAGAGAAGTGGAAAGCAAGGCATGGATGGAGCGTTCAGGGGTCCTTGCTACAGTTGTGGTGACAGGGATGCAGAGAGCAGGGACCGGGCATTCTTGGGCAGCTAACCCTCAGGCTTGGAGAATAGATATTCAGATGGGTGAGGGTTACTGAATCACCAAACTGACAAGAGTGGGCATCTGGCCCAGGTGTAGTAGAGAGAAGGGAGCAAGTATATAGATGCGAATTAACTGAGTCCTTTTTTTATAGGGCCATTTGGAAGGTCAAAAATATCAGAGGTGAGGACTGTGGACACGACAGAAGAAAATGGTTCTGAGTGTAGCGGACAAATGGTAGCAGACAGCAAGCAGACTGCTTGGAGAGTGTTGCTGTGAGGCAGCAGATGGCCTGAGGTCAGAAGCTGTAAGTAGAGGTGTTCCCAGGCTAGGATCGCTCTCCCCAAACCTGGCTGCTGCATTTCCTTTTATAAGAGCCCTCTGGAAGAAAAAGTCGCTTGGGGAAAATAATATCTTGCTTCAGGTCACAGTGCTAGTTGTATTCCTTATGGTGCCATTGTCACCAGGCCATACGCCACGCCTCAGAACACCTCTTGTTGGCAGTTGCCTTATACATTGTGATAGGAGTCAGGGCCTATCACAGGCGGAGTAGAAGGCGCTTTGATGCAGGACCTCCCGTTTAGACTGCAGACATCTTCCTGCAAGGGCTTACCTGCCGTGACAGACATCCTGAAAGCATGGGAATTATGCATCTACCATAAAACTTGAAACTTCGGTTGGGTCTTGTTATCAGACCTCACTGCTATATAGTATACATTAAAAAATTTTTTTTATCATTGTCTTGCCAGAGACACAATGAAAATACGTTGTTATGTGAAAAGTGTTATTTTGTGTAAGGTAAACATTATTACAGTTTTGATAATCCCATTTTGGAATTTCATTTTTAAAAATGCACAAGGAGCCTTAAAAAATAGAAATGGCCGGGCAGGAACATTGCTCATGAGAGTACAGGTGGCACTTTGCACAGCTCCGGGAGTGCTGTTCGCACCGTGTTACTGCAGATTTGTGCTGTTATTAAGGTCACTTTTAGGTGCACAGCACTGAGTGTCTTGAGAAGGGGTGCCTTTGTCTCCCTTTCTTGTTCAAGACTGTGGTTGCATCTTGCAATTGGACCATGTCCTAAACTTCTCTTGAGCTCTTTGGTCCTAGGTATGTGAATGTCAAGGTTAGAGTCAAGGATAATTATTTATCCATCACCTCAATTCCAAGTCCTTCTGGCCATTTCACTGGTGTAAACTAGACCAATATGCCATTCAACTGACGATTTAAAAAAATCTAATGATGGAGTGATTAGAATAGGTATATTGCATATGAACAGTTGGGAAGATAAAATAAGGAAATGAATACATACTAAATATGGCATTTGGCTCAATGGACATTAGTTGTATTGATCGCTTGATTTATTGATGAATGAAATGGGCTGTGGGCTGAGTAGTCCAGGGATGAGGGTCTGGCTTTCTGTGTTAGGATCTTCCGAAGCCCGCGGTGGAGTGGTAGTGCGCTGAGCCAGCTCTGCTGGACTGTCAAGGGTATAGGCACCGCGGTCATTTCCAGGTGGGTGCCATTTGTTACCCCTTGGTTTGTAAGTATAAGAGATTGCCCATCATCCTGCCACGTTTGGTTTCCTCTTGTCCTGGTGGCACAAGCACAGTGCATTTGTGTCTCATGTCTCTAACTTTTCTCATAATACGATAGTTGTGAGGGCTTGATGGCAGTTAACACATAGACCCAGGCAGGTTACCAATGGGCCATTCAGGATTTTTTTCTCAGTTTGGTTAAGAGCACAATCTGCAGAGTTAGAACCATCTGGTATTGAATCCTAGCTTTGCCTTTTGTTAGCTGTGTGACCTTGGACTTGAGCTGGACAATGTAGTACTCTAGCTTCCTCATCTATACAATGAGTGTAAGGAGAACTTATCTCTTCGGTATGGGGGTTAAAGGAGATCATTCATATAACATGCTTATAACAGTGTCTAGCACATCAAATTAAATAAATGTTAGCTATTATTCTTACACATACATATAGATTCAGGTATTCATTAACATATTTATTGAGTGCCTATCATATGTTAGGCATTATTCTAAGTACTGGGGTGCAGTGGTGAGCAAGACAGACAAAATCCCCACTCTCGTGGAAACTACATGCTGTTGGAGGAAACAGACCCAAAACAAGAGCACAAAGACATGAGTTTTAGGATGACAGAAAGGGTAGCAAGTGACTGGGGGAGGTGCTAGTTTTTCTAGGTCTCCAGAGAGGCCATGTCTGAGGAGGTGAGCCAAGACCTGAAAGTTAAAAAGGGGCCAGCTTTGGGCGAAGACTATTCTAGATAGATTATTTCATTCAGAGAGAACAAGCTAGTTCCCAATGCAGGAGTGAGTCTATGTTCAAAGAACAGAGAGAAATGTGGTGTTGTTGGAGTAGAATTGGGGACAGGGAGGATGACCGAAAAGACAGGTAGGAGTCAGGTCATGTAAAGACATAGGAAAACAATTGTATTTTATCCTACATATAAGGGGAAAGCAAGGGAGAGTTTTGAGCAAGAGAAAGATTTGATCTGGGTTATATATATTTTTTAAATAGCTCAGGATGCTTTGGGAGGATTGGACTGAGAAGGACGAAAGTTGATGTGGGAGTGCCATGAAGCTGTGGTAGGTTGTCTTCCTACTCATGCGCTCCTGAAGGGCAGTTGCTTTATATTTCCTTCCTCTGTTTGGAATACAACATTAATAAATGCTTGTTGGAAGAAGGAATAAATGGAATGAACCAGGAACCTCTGTAAGTTCTATGCATGGGAAGCAGCTCACCCCTACGGGCTCGCAGGCGGGGGCTGTGTCATACCCTAGCCTCTGAGCAAACCCTGTTGTGTTCTCAGTAGTGGAAGTTGAATGACTATCCATTCCGAAGGTCACAAGAATGACAAAAGATTCAGAAAGAAGGAAAAGAGTGCTCTGTAGCCTTTCTTCAGCCTCTAGATTTTCAGGCAATGAACTTTGTGACATCAAACAGTTTTGCTTTCTATTTGGACATGTGGCCTATTTTAGAATAAGAACAGTTTTGCTTTTGTAGTCTGCCGAGATCACTAGTGTGTTCATTTAACTAATTTTTTTTTAAAAACATGGATTAGGGGGAATTGGGAGAATTCTTGAGTTATTGCCGCAACTAATAGATGAAATTTGAGCTGAGTCTGAGACTACAGTTTTCACCCACAGTAGACAGCTACTACCCATGGACTGCTGTCATTTCGATAAACTTAAACTGAGAGCTTGATGTTCCCTGTTGCATCTGGGAGATTCTTATTTCATCATCGTCAATCCTAGAAGCTTTCACTCACTTTCATAATAATCCATTAATCCTTTATCAGCCTTTACCTTAAAATAGGTTCAAATCCATATAAAACTCAGCACGACTTTTGAGTGAAAAGCACTAATTTTAAAGGTAGATAGAAAAAAATCTTGAATAAGAGAGAAAAAGGAATGAATAACTAGTAGACTATTGAGCCTTAATGGAATGCTTTTTAATGAAAGAGAACGCTTGGCTTTGACATAGGAGGCAGCAAGATGAAAATGCTCGTTTTATTTTGTAGCCAGGAGCAAAACACTTAGAATCAAAATTTTCACTAAGCTTCAAGTATGGAACAAAGAAAGTGAGAAAGTTTTATGTTCCTATCCTGGGAGTTTTAAAAAATATACTTTTTTCCTGTTTGAATCACCTTAGGTTATTCCTAAGGAATTTAGTGCCTATGGGATCTGGAAAGAAAAAAATAATAATGAAAATAATCCCCTGGTTACTAGTGTTATAAATTATAGCAGATTGCCAAAATTAATTGAAGGAGATATTTGTTCTCTGTTTTTTGTTTGTTTGTTTGTTTGTTTTGTTTTATTTTGTTTTTTATTATTATATTGGAAAATGTTATCATTATGTGAGAGTGAGAAATGAGTCTTTTAAGACCAATGAGAATTCTCTGTTTAGCCCTAATATTGTTTATGAATCTTCTAAACTTGACGTCCGGTGAAATAGATTGGATGTGAAAGTGCTGTAAATACCTGGGTGAGCTGGACCGCAGCAGGAAGGAAGGAATACAAAAGATGATTCCAGGTACCCTGTTCTCCTTTAGATCAGGAGACAGCCAATTATGGTCCTTATGCCAAAGCTGGCCCACTGTTTGTTTTTATAAATAAAGTTTTATTGGAACACAGCCCCACTTGTTTGTTTATGCATTGTGTAGAGCTGTTTTCATGCTACAGTGGCAGAACTGGGCATTTGTGACAGAGACATGGCCCACAAAGGCTATCTACTCTCTGGCCCTTTATGGAAAAAGTTTGCCAACCCCTGATTTGGACGCAGGTTTTACATTCTGCCATATTTAACTCCCCAAGTAGAGGGGCACCCTTGATATTTACCCAAGTGAGCTGAAAATATACAGCTATGCAAGAACCTGCACATACATGTTTATAAAAGCTTTATTCATAATTGCTAATACGTGGAAGCAACCAAGATGTCCTTCAGGAGGTGAATGGATAAATAAACTGTGGTATGTCCAGACAGTGGAATGTCATTCAGCACTAGAAAGAAATGAGCTGTCAAGCCATGAAAAGACATGGAGGAACCTTAAAAGTATATTCCTAAGCAAAAGAAGCCAATCTGAGAAAGCTACATACTGTATGATTCCAATGATATGGCATTCTGGAAAAGGCGAAACTATGGAAATAGTAAAAAGATCAGTGGTTGCCAGTGGTTGGAGAAGGGACAGTGATAGTAGGTGGAGCCTAGAAGATTTTAGGGCAGTGAAATAGAATGGACAGCGCCAAGAGTGAACCGGAGTATGAACTATGGACTTTGGGTGATTATGATGTATCAATGTAGGTTCATCGATTGAAACATTTGGTACCTTTCTGGTGGGGGATGTTGATAATTGGGGCAGCTATCCATGTGGGGGGAAGGGAGGACATGGGAAATCTCCTTGCATTCCCTTCAATCTTGCTGTGAACCCAAAACTTCTTTTGAAAAATAGTCTTATTCAAAAACAAGCAAAAAAGCAAATTTTCTATCAGTCATCTAGGTTGACAGCTTGTCTTCTGTGAGTCCCAGTGACTGTATGTGTGTGTGCTTCTAAATAATTTTTGTAGCTACAATAAAGTCCACTGTTCTATATTTTTATATACCTTGCTGTAGGACTTTATCAATGACCATAGCCACGCCTCAAGGGACAGGTCTCAGAATATGTGCTTCACAAGATACATTTTCACAGGAAAATGATAATCTTGATGGAGGTTAACTAATGTTAACTGAATGCTTTTGTATGTCTGGATTTATGTTATATATTATTTCTCATTAATAATAATATTTACCCTGCAAGGTAGAGTTGGGATTTCATATAAGGAAACTGAGGCTCAGAGAAGTTACTTGCCTAAAGCAAAAAATCTAGTCAGCCCAGATGGAAATCTTAATTTGACCCCGAAGTCCATACATGTCCTTTCTACCCCCTCATTGTGTCTTTCGGGGTACACTGCAGACATTGTGCTGGTAGCAACATGACATTTTCCCTTAACTTCACACTCTCTTATGCTGCACTTACAAGTCAAGTAAATACATTATTTTTTGGCTGTAAAGTGAGAGAATATTAGTTTCTTACTATAGACTGTTATTCATAGCTTACATCTAATTTTTTTAAGATATCTTCAAAGTGGTTCTAGAGGTCAGTGTTCACACTTCTTGGGAGATTTGCAATATTTTTTAGGTAGAGAGAGACATACTCCCTTCAGAATTCTCATCAGCATTTAATTTTTCAAAGAGGTGTGAAGTCCTTCAAAATGCCACAGCTAAAGGTTGTTGGGGGCACGGGGAATTCGAGATCAATTATATGGGTAGCCTGCTACGATTTATCATTTGAAGATAGCATCGATGTGGATTTAAAGAGAGACTAGTCTGTATCACCGCACAGAGATGGGACACAGCCAGCTAAAAAAGAGGGAAGAGAAGCCCTCCCAAATGGATGGGGGATGGGAGCTAGACAAAAATGCTGAGTGACAACTATTTTAACATAATTGTTCAGAGTAAAGCAGCAATGCTATGTCAAGAATTATTCATTTTCAAGTACCATAATCTAGTGTTCATCCTGGGCCCACAGCAGAACCAGGTCTAATGGGCTGCAAAAGTAAAATATGTATTTAACACATATGGAAATTGGTTTAATTATATTACTATGTCTCACTTTTCATTCTCATCTGCAAGGTGGGTGGAAAGTCATGTATAAAAATAACCAAAGCAGTAATTCCTCAAAATCTAAAAATTTGAGTCACATTAAGCAAAATTATCACTTAGATTAGAAGAAAAAATAATTGCGGGTGAACCTCTTCCCACCTTTGGACCAGTCCTTTTTATTTTAATGGCTTCTTTTTTTTTTTATCCTCACCCGAGGACACTTTCACATTTATCTTCAGATAGAGTGGGAGGGAGAGAGGGAGGAAGACAGAGAGAGAAACATGGATGTGAGAGAGACACATTGAGTGGTTGCCACCCACACGACCCCAATTGGGGCCGGGGACAAACTGCAACCGAGGTACGTGCCCTTAGCGGGAACCGAACCCGGGTCTCTCTGGTCCGCGGGCCGACGCTCTAACTGCTGAGCCAAACCGGCCAGGGCTAATGGCTTCTTCTTGTGGACACTCCCCTCATTTAAGATGCATATTGGTATGGCTAACCGTGTAAACTCTGGTGGCAACCAAGCCAAGTTCAAGACAAAGTGCACAAAGCTGTTTGTCCATAGACTGCGGCAAAGGACTGCACCTGCCATTCCTTTTACTCCGGCAGGGTTCGAAGGCATGACAAAGAATAGTCAGTTTTACGGAGGAAAAAGGGGAAAGGTGAGATGGCCTCTGATCGGCAAGCCTTCTATTAAGGTGGGATTTGGGGAAGTTGGGGAGACCTTCTAGTTGCTGGTCAGGAAGATTGGTAAGGGAGCCAGAGAGCAGTTGAGGGGTATTTCAAACAAGGTGGGGATGTTCAGTGTTAGGGATGGAAGGCATCCTGTGGCTGACCAATTCCTGGACACATGTGGGCTGAAGGGGTGCTTTCTGGGGCTCAGAGTCACACTGGTTCCTGTTTGGCAGGGGGAGGGGCCGCCACGGCAGGAAGTTTCTCCATGCTCAGATTCTTCTGGCTGTGGTGGGGGAGGGAGGCAGGGCTTCTCCCGGAACCTGGGGGATTCGTGAGCCAACTGTCTTCGTCTCTTATTTGAGCTCAGCTTCCATCCGCCACTGTCTGTAGTTTGAGAAGCGCAATGATACAGAAGATAAAGAGTCCACAAAGAAGAGGAATGGCCCAAGAATGGGCGTTAAATGGCCCAGAAACGTTTGGTCTCAGCTGGGGTTATAAAGGCTAGTGCACCTTCCTAGTATTCAGCAGCATCGTGTGTCGTGGTTGATGGCGTGAGTGTTAGCCACAAAGCTGTGCTTAATACCCCTCTCCAGGAGGGTAAGCAAAATACAGCCGTGATACGGATCATAAATTCCAGGAAAAGGCACTGACGTTTTCCCTGTTTGCTTGTTCAGTGTTTATCTCTCCAGGTGTAACAGGGGTGTTGAGGCGGGTGGCGTGGAGGCAGAGTTCTGACAGGCAGCAGTGAACCTTGGGGTCAGGCTGTCTGAGATTGGGCCTCAGTTCTGTCACTTGTTAGCTGTGTGACCTTGAGCTCATGGAGGGACCTGGGATCCTGAGCAGGACAAATGGGGAGGGATGAGATCAGTGCCAGAGATCAAGCAGAGAGGTCTACTGCAACTTTGGCTTTCTTGGTCTGCTTACTTGCAAAAGAAATGGATTTATGTTCATATAGACCTTAGCAAACATCTTCATGAGTGTGTCTGTGAGGGGATCTTTTTTGTTGGATGAGATTTTGGTGTGTGGTGTAACCTCCCCCACTCTGGGGGAGATATGACCGAGTTTCACCCAGATAAAGGATATATTGGTTCTGGTGCAAAGAACACCCATATACTGTGTTCTCTCCCAACCGACGGTGCTATTATTAGGCACAACCTCTTTGTGAGCATCCTATTTTGAAAGAGCCAGAGCTTTGAAATAAAATAGCCTCAGATTTCAAGCCTGGCTCTGCCACCTGCTAATCTCGTGATCTTAGGAAACTTAATTAACTTTTCCAAACCTTAATTTCCTTTCTGTAAAATGGGAAATTAATGCCTTGCAGAATCATGTAGATTAAAGCGAATGAATGTACATTTTCTGGCACCTAATAGGCATTTAATAAACTGTAGACATTTTTATATGACTTGTACATTACTTCAGCCAATGTCCGGTGGTTCATTTGTGGGTAAATATCTTCTCATTGATCAATACCCCCTTCTCTGAAGCCCTCTTCTAGAACTGGGGAATATGTAGATTTTACCTTGCTATTTGAAAAGCTTAGACAAAGATCTCAGAATATTTTCTCAGCATTATAAAATATACCGAGAGGAATTTCCAGCTCATTGAAAACTGACCTTGTGTAATTCTGGTTTAAATAACCCAGTTATGCGACAAAGAGGACTAAATAATAAATGAGGTTATTTCTAAAGCTGATGGTAAGTGTTCAGGAGCTTAGATAAGAGTGGGTGATAATCTATGCAAGTTCATTTTCTTTTTTTAAATTTTATTATTGTAATTTTTTAATCCTCATCTGAGGTATATTTCCATTGATTTTCAGATAGAGTAGAAGGGAGGGAGGGAGGGAGAGAGATGGAGAGAGAGAGAGAGAGAGAGAGAGAGAGAGAGAAACAATGATGTGGGAGAGACACATCAATTGGTTGCCTCCTGCACAACCCCAACCAGGGCCGGGGATTGAACCGAAACTGAGGTACATGCCCTTGACCGGAATTGAACCTGCGACTCTTTGGTCTGCAGGCCGACGCTGTAACTGCTGAGCCAAACCAGCCAAGGCTCATTTTCAGTTTTAGAGGACAAAATATATTTTTAAAACTTTGTGAGTTTCCAGCAAAGAGACTAGGCAATATAAAAAGTGATCATAATAGAACCAGCTGTTACCATGTTTCTAATTCTGAACTTAATTTTTAATATCTAAGATGTTCATCATAGGGCTTATCTATTGCTGTGTGTGATTTATGCATCCTCCTAGCTTTCCATCCAATTTTTTAAAAATCTCCAATCAGTTGTTTTCAAATGTTATTTGGCCCATGTTTGCTATCAGGTGCTATGTGTGCTGGTTGTTAAGGACACAGGAACGTAAGACAGCCTCTGTGTTTGAAAAAAAATCAGGCCAGTAGGGGAGTAGACAAATGTACAAACAATGATGATATGATGTAACTGGCCAAAACTCTGAACTACCAAGTCTTAGTAATAGACTTGAACTAGGAAAATGATCAAGCTATACTATGTTTAAATGAACAAACAACAGAGGCCAATCACATCACCTCGGAATACTTGGTGCCACTTTGTTATGATATAATGTAACTTGGCAGAAGTCACCTTTATAGACATTGAAGAGGTTCGGTGGTTCTTAAGCAGGGTAGGTCCTAAGTCAAGAGTATAAATAGGGCACCCTGGGGACCCAGGGGAAGGAGAGTGGATGGGAGGGCAAGGTGACTTTGTGGAGTGAAACTGAAAATGGGCTCTACATGATGAGACTATATTTGCTAAAGGGACAAGCGAGTGAAGCACCCAGATAGAAGAACAAGGTGAGAAGTGGCATCAGGTATTCCGAGGTGATGTGGTTGGCCTCTGTTTGTTCCTTTAAACATAGTGTAGCTTGAGCATTTTCTTAGTTCAAGCCCATTCCTAGGACTTGGTAGTTCAGGGTTTTGGCCATTAGTGACCTGGACTGGATTGGCTTAGGAAGACTGGAAATATTCACGAGAAGGAGGAGGGAAGAAAGAAGGGTGTCGGGACTACTGGGAAGACTGATCAGCGGTTAAGAGTGAGCACTCTGAAGCTAACTCTCAGGCGCGTTACTGAACTATTCTGTGCCTCAGTGTTCCCCATCTGTAAACCGGTTTGAACAACGGTACTACCAGAGAAGGTTTTAGTATAGAAATAAATGAGTAAATGAGTAAAGAGCTTAGAACCGTGTCTGGCACATAGAAGTACTGTGTTCTACTACTATCATCTGCTTCCTAGAGAAATGAGAAAAACTGATTTTCAAAAATAATCCAGTGAGGGTATTTCTATGAAGTAGTGATTTTGTAGAAGAGGAAATAGCAGTGAATATGCCCCAGGTCACAGCAAAGTACAGAAGGAGAATCAGCATCCAAGTCTACTCATCTGCTATTAATACTTACCATGCACAGAGCTGAGGGCTGGGGGTGGTGGGCATCAATAGGAGGGTTTGGCCCTGGGGGTCCCAGGGATAGGTCTAGGGTGAGTATCTAAAACTGAAGGAGGGGCTAGAGCAGCCCCGATGCAGAAGCCTAGGTGGGAAGGCAGATCCCTTCAGTGGAGTCTGGTGGGATCAGTGAAGAGGCAGCCTGGAGTCTGAGGCAGAAAACTTGTCTCCTGGGAGGTACAGGAACAAGGGGAAGGCAGGCAGTGGCGTGTAGTAAATGTTTAGCATTGGTTCAGGATCAGCGGAGCAGGAGGCATGATTTGTGGAGTTTTTTGAATTCCGTGGTTTAAATACTCCCATCAAGTGACCAGTGTTAACTCACTGACTGTGGATTTGGGAAGATATATGCATAGTCAGCTTTCATGAGTCCATCCGAGCCAGCTGCGACATGCCACTGAAGGTAAGGTCCAGGCCAAGACTCCAGATGCCAGCCTGCAGTGTTTACCCGTGTGACTACAGAAGTCATCTTTCACTGTTGGGGCAGGGTCCTCCTGGGGGGTTATTTAGGTACCGTGATGCAGTCACCAGCAGGTCTGCCTCTTCCTTGGCCAAAAGGAACTCTCTGGCTTTCGGTCTGGTTCCCTAGCCAAGGCTGCACTTGTCGACTGAACACCTTCGTTAGGCCTCTGGTATTGCCTAACCTCATCCCCTGGGCCTGCTGGAGTCACACTGTCTTCTTGTAGACCCAACTTCTAATCCTGCTTCGTGTGTCCTTCGAGCTGATTCTTCTTTCTGCTTATTCTTTTTCCTCCCACTGCGTTCTCCGCAACCCTTATTGCCTTGTCAACAAATGCCCCCATCTTCACAAACTCTTCACAGAACGTCCCTCCAGGTCAGTCTCCTTGAGTTCCTCTGGGGATGCAGCTCTCCTGAAGCTCTCTGAGTGGAGGCTGCACGTTCTATGTGAATAATGCACCTTGGAGCCCAGCGACAGCATCGGCCTCTCCAAAGACAGCTTCGCTGCATCTAGAGTGATTTCTTCCTTCCTCATAAAAAACCTTTTCTCTTTTGAAGTCCCAGCCATCTGCTCATAGCACCTGTTATCCCTCCTAGTGGCTGTCAGTGACAAATCTCCTGTCCATCCCCCAATCCCCTCACTCGCTGAGGTCTTCCCTACCTAGCTGCCCAGCCGTCTTCTCCATGCTAAGCTGTGCTATCATTCCAGGTGAAAGTCCAGCCTTGAAGTTTTACCTTTGGGGCTAGAATCACCTTCGCTCCCATATTACTTTGTTATGTTCTTGACCTTGGCATCACTCAATTGCTCCACTCCTGAAATCAGAAACTCCCGTCGCTCGGTACCATCTTTCAGCTGCAAGCTTGTGTACTCTCCAGTCTGTGACTGGCCCCCTGCAGACTGACTCCTATCCTCGTTGTACTCCTGCTGTTCTTCCTGTGGTCATCAGGGCGGTCCTGTCAGACCGCCCAGAACATGCTTCCACAATGATTAAAAAAAACAGGAGGAGGCTGCCGGTGATTGAGCTCTGGCCCTGTTTTCTTTCTCCAGCTTTTTTCCTCAGTGAATTTTTTCGATAAGCTTTGATAATATCTCCCCAATCCATCTCCACCTCCCTTTCTTGTGTTTCTCTCTCTCTGATCTGTGGAGGGGCTGGATTTTATTTATTTATAATTAAATGTATCGGTGTAACAATGATTAATAACATTGTATCACTTTCAAGTGGATAGTTCTATAATACGTCATCTGCACATTGCATTTTGTGCTCACCACCCAAAGTCTTCTACCATCATAATATATCTGAGCCCCTTTACCCTCTTCTTATGCCCCACCCCTTTCCCCTGAGGGGGTAGATTTAAAATGTTTAAAATTTGTTTGCCACTCTTAGGTATGTCTTTGAATTAGACCTCAATGTTTATCTAAAAATTCTAAAAGAAGGAATTTTAGCAGGTTTTTGATGTCCAGGAAATGATGATGATGATGATGATGATGATGATGATGATGATGATGATATCATGGGCATTCATTTTTCCAAGGTTAGCTTCACTTACCTAAAGTAGGAAGATCAAATCATCATTGTTTTTAGCCTCTTATTTACTCAAGACTCTTCTCTTTTATTTTGCTGCTCCTCAAAGAAGGTTTCCACTCAAAAGGAATACCATTCTGAGTTGTAAAATTTAGGTGTTTTAATTTCTTTCACAATTTATTGTACAAAGACATTACAGAACACACACACACACACACACACACACACACACACACCAACGATCAACTGCCACGCCTTCCTGGAATCCAAGGAGTCGCAGCTGGTCCCAGTGGGGAGAAGAAAAGCCCGTCTGCCTGGGCAGCAGGTGGCAGCCCCGTTGTCACCAGCAGGCAAGGAGGGAGAGAGTGACTTCCTCCTCTCTTTTTGTGAAGGAACAAGTCAGGGGGCACCGACTGGTTCAGTGGATGAGCCAACTTGAGGAGACACTTGCTTTTTCTTGGGTCCCCGATGCCTGGGAGAGAGGTGAGTAAGGCCTATGGAGAATGGCTGCCTTCGACCAAAAACGTGAGAAGAAGCCCCTCGAGGCCTTTACCGAGGCCTGAGCCACGGGGCCAGGTGCACGGGTGAAATGCACGCTATCTCACTGAGTCTTCTCAGCCTTGGGCTCCGAGGCATGGAAACCCAAGTTCAGAAGCACTGGGTAATTTCCCCAGAGCAACGCTAATCGGTAGCAAAGCTGGGATTTGAATTGAGATCTGTCATATATTTTCTAGCTACGTGGCATTCAGCTTCTCACAGACATACCTGCTTTCTTCTCCCCCCAGGAAAGAGAATACAGGCTTGGGATTATTCCCCTGTTCCCATGATAAAAACAAGCAAGCAAGCAAACAAACCAAAACCCCAGCTTTTTTGAGGTATAATTCATATATCATACAATTCACAGATTTAAAGTATACAAATCAATGGTTTTTGGTATATTACACTCTTTTACAATTGGTATAGAATATATGTAACATAAAATTTGCCATTGTAGCCATTTGTAAGTATAAAAAACTCAGTGGCGTTAGTTACATTCACAATGTTGTGCGGTCACAAGCACTATCTATTTCCAAAACTTTTCATCACAGAAACCCTGTAACCAGTAAGCATTAACTGCCCATTCCTCCCTCCTCCCAGCCCCTGGCAACCTCCAATGTGCGGTGCATCTGAATTAGAAAACAGTTTGGTGGGTCCTCAAAAATCTAGGCATAGAACTCGTAGGTGGCTGCACAATCCCAGTCTTAGCCCTATACCTAGAGGAATTGAAAGCAGGGGGTGCACAGGTGCTTGGACATATGCCATTGTTCATCACAACATCCGTCACAACAGCTAAATGTGGATTGTTTCTTTCCTACTTTGTCCCAACCATGTGCCTGAGCCTCTGCTTTACCGTAGTCTCTGCCTAATTCTGTTTCATATACTAGGCTTCCAAGTTAGATGTTATTCTAGACAGACGCAGTTCAAATGTTTCTTGATCTCTTTGTCGTTATCACCCCGCAAAGATATCTTGCAAGCGTGATTCCCTTATCACTCTCCCGTGGAACTTTAATACCGCAGATACATTGTATATCTGTTCACCTACTGCGGTCCTTTGGAGAATCACACGCTTTTTATAATATCTGAGATTCTTTTGCCCTCCGAAGAACCAGTTAGTTACTCACCCCCTGTGGGTGAGATCACTCGGGTTGAGAGTGAATGGTGTGGAGATGAAAGCCCCACCTTGGGAGCCAGGTCTGCCTGGACCTGCGTCTTAGCTCTGCCCCTCCCTGGCTGTGCAACCTCGGGCAAGTAGCTTGGTCTCCATGCCTCAGTTTCTTTGTAGACGTGGGATGCTGAAAACAGTACCAACTTCAAAGGGTTTTTTTTTTTGTTTGTTTTTTGAGGATTAAATGGCAATATATGTAGAATAGGATCTAGTCTTTAGCTATGACTATTTTAAAAGGATTCTTCTGTTTAAAAACAGTTAAAAAGCTCAATGGGTTGTTTGGAACCAGATTCTCTTCATTTCCCACCTTCTGAATGTTTTCCATCCCACTGTCAGACTGTGTTTTCAGAAGAAAATGGGTTACTCATTATTCTGTGTTAATTTTTTCCTCTCTTCTACCCATCCATTCATTTTTGTTTTTTTCTCAGCAGCCACAGTGCTTAGGCATCTGGACTTGGTGAGTTCGAAGGACTGGCTTAAACATATTATGGTTTTGGTTTTTACATTTGAGTACATGGATTCAGTCAGATGTGTAAGAACCTGGAATTGGGAATAATGTTGATTTCTATTCAAGGTGATTCTTTTATCTAAGGAATCTCTCCAGGTGGGGAAACACCGAGAAGAAGCTCATTTCCAGGGAACATCCCCCTGATCATCACTCATCATACAGGCCCTGGAAGACGGGGCCGTGTTTATTGAACCCGGGTAGTGTTCATTAACTACCTGCTCGTGGGTCCACAGGCCCCTGCCGGTTTTTGTATTTTGAAGTCTGGTATTTAATTACTGGTTAATTTGATGCTGTAGTGCATCTGATCTAAACTTCTAGCAACAAATCATTTATTTTCAAAAGACTAAATCCTGTACACTTTATTTTGACTGTGTGGAGAAAGTGGTGATTGAATAATTCGACCAAGTGAGCACAGGAAATTGCTATTTAATTAACCAAGGAATGTGGATATTTCTGTTGAGAAAGGGGAAGCTGAAGAGGCCCTGAAGAGGGACAGAATAGAGTAGATACCAGATTCATATTCCCTGAGGTCACCTTTCAGCTGGGTAACCTCTTGTGGCTCCATGAAATAAAATTATTAATATATACCTACTTGTATGGTACTTATGAAGATGTAATGAATTAAAACATGCAAAGTGCTTAAAACTTGGCACATAGTAATGGTCAGTAAATGCTGCCTATGACTATAAGTAATACTTGCAACCGATAAATAGAGGACAGAGATGGCCTTGCTGGGAGTATTGCATTCTCCTATCTCATTCGCTCTCAGCTGGCTTTCCTTTATCTGTGTAAAGCAAAAGACTAGATGCCCAACATCTCCTCAATTCCATCTCCCCACCCCAGTCCACCAATCTATGTTTTTTGTAATATCTCTATATAAGTGGTATCATACAGTATTTGTTTTTCTCCGGCTTATTTCACTTAATATAATGCTGTCGGGTCTATCATGTTGTCACAAATGGCAGGATTTCTCTCTTTCTTATGGCTGAATAATATTCCATTATGCACACACACACACACGCACGCAAATGCACATACACACACATGCACACGTGCACACACACACACATACACACACACACACACACCACATCTTCTTTATTCATTCATACATTGATGGTCAGAGAGTACAAACTTTTAGTTATAGGATGAGTAAGTTCTGGGGATTTGATGTGCAGCGTGGTGACTATAGTTAATAATACTATAGTATTTATTTGAAAGTTGCTAAGAGAGTAGATCTTAAATGTTAGTACTACAAAAAAGAAGTAGTAGTTTGGAACAGGATGGAGGTATTAGGTCAGGATCTGGTGGTAATCACTTCACAATAGATAGGTTTACCAACATTACCACATTGTACATTTTAAAGTATACAGTATCACATGTCAATTATAACTTAAGAAAGCTAGGGGAAGGGAGAGAATAGCTTCCCAGTCCAATCAAAGTAATAAGCAAAGGCCATCAATATTTTATGAAGGTGTCTTTCTTGCCTTCTCAAGACTCAAAACAAAAATCTCCTGGGTGATTCCTTCTCCGATCCCCTTTGTTGGAATTAGCCACTAACATCTCCAGTAGAACTTGGACTGTGCTAACATGTTCATGTTCGTGTGGTCGCCTTTCTACTGGATTAGTACAGGTTCTGCACTAGCTGTTTCACTTAGCATAGAGGTCAGGAGGCAGGGACCACTTCCCACCGACCTTTGGAATCTTTACTGCCTGGGAATCCAGCAGTCTCTCAGGAGCTCTTTTTCTTTTTTGATAGCATGATACTGTATTTATTTACTTATTTATTTTTATTGCTGACATATTACAGATGTCCTCCATTTCCCCCCCACCCCTTTGCCCACCCCCACCTTGCCCCTGCCCTCCCCTCCCTCTGGCCGTCACCACGCTGTTGTCTGTGTCCAGGGGCTATGCATATATGCTCTTTGGCTAATTTCTTCACCTTCTTTTATCTAGTTCCCCCCCTTCCCTCCCCTTTAACCTCTGTTAGTCTGTTCCATGTATCCATGCCTCTGGTTCTATTTTGTTTGTCAGTTATTTTGTTCAATAAATTTCACATATAAGTGAGATCATATGGTACTAATCTTTCTCTGACTGGCTTATTTTACTTGACATAATAATCTCTAGGTCCATCTTATGCTGTTGCAAAAGGTAAGAGATCCTTCTTTTTTTATAGGCACATAGTATTCCATTGTGTAAATGTATCTTGCTTTTCCTTTCCCAATTGTAGGGAAGACAAGAGACCATTGTAGCTTCTACACTTTCATTGTGTTCTTTGATTAGTCTAACTCACAACTCATGAGGAAACCTTGGTCCTTTGTGGAGGCACTTAGTGGTTTTGCTGGTACTGCTGGCTGAAGTAGGGTTCAGACACTGGTGGACTCAGATAGACTGGGGCAGAGTCTGAGGTCAAAGCAGCTATAATCACCTTTCACCCAACATGTGTCTTTCCTTGTAGACACTCAGCATGAGTTCATGGATACTCTCCAAGGTCAGAAATGCCAGGCTGTAAGAAAGTCATGGGGTGGTGTCTTATGATGCTTTTTCCATGTCAGCTGGAAATTAGTATGCTGTGATTCTCAGTGGCACAAAGAGATCTGTTATGTTATGACAGTACTATTGGACTCTGAAATTGAGCCTCTCGGGGGAAAACATCTTAGCATGGATTTCCAAATATCTGACCTAGTTATACATGGAAAATACTTCAAAAATGTCTGAAATCCAACAACCTAACTTCTACCTTATGGCATCTTTAACCTTGTGTAAGAACACTTCATTACTATGCATGGGATGACCAAAAGGTTATTTGAATTTTTAATCTGCAAATATTTGGTCTGGCAGGCAACCTGTTTGTTTGATACACACCTTAGAAGATGGTGTAAAAATCCATTTCACCAGGCAACTGAGAAATTTAAGGGTTATTATACAGGGTGGAGCAAAAGTAGGTTTACAGTTGTGAGTATACAAAAGTTTATTCTTGTATTAATTATTGTATTATTTTCTATATGAACAGCTGTAAAACTACTTTTGCCCCACCTGTATTAGTCAGCTTGAGCTGCCATAACAAAACACCATAGACTACTTGGCTTAAACAAGAGAAATGTATTTGCTCACAATTCTGGAAGTCTGAGATCAGGGTGCCAGCGTGGTAGGGTTCTGGTGAAAACTCTCTTCCTGGCTTGCGGTTGCCCTCTCTGTGTGTCCTTACATGGCGGAAAGAAATCAAGAGCAAGCTCTGTGGTATCTCTTTTCATTAGAGCAGGAATCTCATCATAAGGGCACCACTCTCATGATATAATCTCAGTGTATTTACCTCCCAAAGGATGCATCTCGAGGTAGCATCACATTGGAGATTAGGGCTTTAATATATGAATCTGAGCTGGGGGGCGGGGGGCACAATTCAGTCCATAGAAGTTATGTAGGTACCTCCCTAGGTTGTCATCGTTTTTTCCCTCCTTTCTTCTATTTTGTCTTCTTTTCGCTTTGCTTTACTTTTCATTCTCTTTATTTCTTGTCCTTTCCATTCCCTTCCCGTCCCTTCCTGTTCTTCCTTTCTCCCATTTCCCTTCCTTCCCTTCCCTTTCCTTCCCATTCTTTCCCTCTCTCTGTCCATTAATGATCTTTGTGATGACATGCTTTAAGGCACAGATATCCATTGATCAAATCAGATAGGCAGATATGTTTTTCTTGTTTCAAAATGTAGGAGGATAAATGGGGGATAAATGGTGATGGATGGAGACTTGACTTGGGGTGGTGAACACACAATACAGTGTACAAATGAAGTGTTGCAGAATGCTGCACCTGAAACCTGTATAAATTCGTTAACCAGTGTGACACCAATAAATTCAATTAAAACAAAACAAGACTAAGCCTCCTCAAAGTAGATTCCAGGTTGCCCAGGGCTTTGGGGATGAGGAATATGGGGATTAATGGTAATATATAAAAGGTACAGGTTTGTTTTTAGAAATTTAAGTTCAAAATGATAAGAATTACATTTAATTAGAAAAATGTAAATATTAAATAATGGTATATTATTCACACATACAGGCTGATAAGTGAGTTTTTCAGGATATCTCAGTACTGAGTTTAAGTAATTGGGATTTGCGTAGTTATCAAAGGAGATTTGTCTTTTTGTAGAAGAAAAATAATGTATTCATATATAACTTATAAAGGTAAAATTGATATTAAAATATAATTAAAGCCTGGAAAAAAGTGAGTGATTCTCATGGTGTGTAAATTATCTCAATAAAGACAAAAAACTCAAAATGTTTGACAAAAATGGAGCCAATATTTTTAAAAAATTTAAATCAATGCAACTTCTCGAGAAAGATCAAAGCTCTAGTTCACAGTCCCTGAGAGGAAATACTGTGGGGTGAAGATGGGGACCCCGGAGCCGTGCTGCCCGAGCCCCTGTCCTGGCCTCCTCCTGGCTGTGTGACCAGGCGACATGCTGTGCATTCCTGTGTCTCCAGTTTCTCACCTGTAAGTTAGAGATGGTTATATGTAATATGCACCTCACAGACTTTGAGTATGAAATGAGTTAGTATTTGTAAAGCACTTAAAAGTATGTTTAGCACATAGTGAGTGCTATATAGGGGATGTCTCTTATTGCTTCCTTGTGACACTATTCAAGTAGAGATCTAGTTTTGTGCAGTCCAGACTCTTTCTACTGTCTTTCTGCCACTGAGGCTTCTCGGGACTTTTCATGTGCCATTGGCCTCGTGCTGTGTTTTTTCCCTTATAAGAGAGAACCATTTTTGCTGTTGTTGTTGTTCTTGGAAGAAGAGGAGAGAAGGAGAGGAAGAGGGATATAAGAAAAATAAAGACACCTTATTTGTGGAAGGGACATATTTTGCATGTGTATCTTCCACCTAACTCTATAGGCATTTGGTTTATGTTCCCAGATTCTACAGGCATTTGATTGCTCTCCCCTTGCTTCGGGAAGAAGGCTGTAATTGTAGAGATGTGTGGGACACTGGATAAAGCACGGATTCCAGGGCTAGGAGACCCTGATTCTTTACTAGCTCAACGGTTATCTGAGTACCTTGGGCCTCTATTTCTATCTTCTTTGGGCCTCCGTGTTCTCACCTTAAAAGGGGCATCATAGTCCACATCTTGTCTGTTTCTCTGGGTTTTTATAAGTGCAAATCAGAGACCATATGGGCCCAGACTTAAAAAATATTCAGTACGACAGATGGAAAGGGTTGATAGTTCCACTATGACAAACTACTGTCCAGGCCACCCCATTTTCATAACTCATGATTGCTGCACTCAGGAGAGTCGAGTCTGGCACAGTTGCTCTGCAGTTTCTCTTCCTGGTTCATAGAGAACTTGCCCGTGGGTTTTGTGTGATTACCTGTTTGCTAGTCATAGCTGCTCTTCGTTTTCAGGGTAGATGCTGACTCAGTGGACACAGGCATCAAGCAACAGTGTGAAGACTCAGATCATCTTGGTAGTGTTTTCCAGGACTTGTGTCTTGGGAAAGGCATTTGGATCATCTTTAAACTCCTTAAAACAGGAAGGGGGGGTGGTTCAAGGGACACTGCCTGAGGAGCCGGCAGGCTTTTATGATGAGTGGACAGAAAACTTAAATGCCTCAAGAATTTTAGAGCCTGGGGGCTATTGAGATGCTCTCCGGTGACACTGAGATGTCACAGATGGGAAAACCGATGTCTCGAGATGAGAAGTGGCTGCTCAGTGCTACAGTTAGCCAGTAGAGAAGGAAGGAATAGAACTGGATGCTTGACTGCCAATCCAGTGCTCCTCGTCCGACAGAGTGGAACAAGTTTGCCAGGAGTCACAGAGACCGGGGTTGAGATTCTAGGTACTCTACGTGTAGTTTCTGATGCTGGGCCATGGGATGGTTGGGAATAAAGAGATAAGATGCACACAGTGCTTGGCACAGAGCAGTCTCAATGAATATTGGTTTTCTTTCCAACTTCATTTCCTGTTTAACTGTACAGGGGGAGTGGGGCATGCCTTCTCCTTCCACCCCACCCCCTCCCCCCAACCTCCAATCCCACCTTCCTGTCCTGTCCTCCCTGGGTTGCCTTTTTCTAGGCAATTCTTATGGAAGAGCCCAAGCAGATCACATCATTTTATTAAGAGAATTCTTTGCATTTGCTTCTTTCTTTGCAACCAGACCCTGCTCTTTCATTTAATGATGATGATGATGCCAAATTGGGGTCTGTGTGTGCTGTGAATTCTTTTATGCAGATGGAGGCTGGTGATACGTGAAGAATCATTATGCACATCAAGTTTCATTTTAAAGTCCATAAATATACCTTTTGAAAACAATACAAACTTCTTCACCGTCCTGGGGAGGGACATAAATCTTGTATTTTTATTACCTCAAAAGACCACCAGAAGATGAGCCCTAATGTTTCAAAGGTGACAAGCAATCTATACGAATGAATCGCAATTTGAGCCCCGTTGTACTTGAGCTGATATATGCTGCAGTGGGGTTTATAGGAGTTTCTTTAACAAAATTTAATAATAATCATAATAAAAACCCAGGCTTTTTTTTGGTCTCTAGTTTCTAATCCTATAGGAGACACTGGATGGTCTTAAAGAACCAGAGCAGAGACTGTGTCAAGCTGTGGGTTCCAGCCGGGAACAGAATGCTGCTACCTGTTTGGGGGAGCTGGGTCACTGGAGCCTGGCGAGTGAAAGCGTTAGGATTGATTGAAAAGAGCCAAAGAAGCAGAGATGCAGGGATAGCACTGCCATTCACCAGTGTTATAGCAGCACAATTGTTACGAACAGCATTGCAAAGGGACAAAGAGTTTGGAGATGGAATCGTTTCCATACACTTTGCAACAGCATCAGGTGTATCTAAAAGTCAGGATCGAAACCTTACTGAGGACCAGAACTGGCACAGTGAAGGCAGTGCCAGCTTTGAGGTCAGACTGTGAGGATTCAAACCTAGGCTGTTATGTTTACTGACTTTGTGCCTTGGGCGAGTGACCTACTAATCTGCAAGCCTCAGTTTCCTTATCAAGACATGGGGAGACCTACCTCCCACAGCAGTCAAGAGGAATAAATGGAGGGATGAGATACTACCTATAGAGTATGAGGCACAGTGTCTGATATATGGAAATGACAGCTCTTTCCTGAGTATTAACCAGGTTCCAGGGCTGTTCCTAGTTTTACAGTAGGAGACATACTATTAGCCTCTTGTTCCTCTTGCTATCACTCTGTGCCTAATGATGTGGGTTTTAAAAAATCTATTCATCCTTCCAGTAGATATCATGTAGGTTGTAGTTCTTAGAAGAGCTTCTGCCTCTGATTATCTTGAGCCTGGACTTGTGTTCAATTTCCACCTTGAAGTTCAGCCCAGGGCTCAGCCTCTTCTGGCCTCCAGGTTGTTGGGTGAATATCACACTGGCAGATACCTTTGTCAGAGAGCGATCAGCTTCAGGCCGAGCACCGTCACCATCCGGGCAAAGGCCAGACGGCTTCTCAGGGCTGAGGTTATAAAGCCCTCATCGCTTTGGGCCAACTCAGTTTCTGTCTCTCTGAGAATCAGTTTATTCTTCCATCACGGAGTTCTGCTTTTTTGTTTGTTTGTTTGTTTGTCGGTTTAAATGATTCATTACCTTTCAGAATCTTTTGTCTGTGAGCAAAAAGAAGCAGTCCTAGGCTCGTTTTTAAAAATCTCAGTTGTTCGCTGTTTCTCAAGATTGTTTTCTCAGGATATCCCAGCTCTCCGAGATGTTGATTCTGTTTTGATTCTCTCTATAACCAGTTTTCGTTTGAAGCACTCTTGAATCCTATTGAACTGTCTGCAGGGTTGTGCCTTTCCCTAGGGCTGGAGAGGCAATCTTTCTTTCTTTCTTTTTTTTTCTTTGTTAATCCTCACTCGTGGATATTTTCATTGATTTTTAGATAGAGTGGAAGGGAGGGAGGGGGAGAGAGAAAGAGAAACATAGATGCGAGAGAGACACATTGCTTGGTTGCCTCCTGCATGACCCTGACTGGGCCCGGGGATCGAACCTGCCACCCAGGTACTTACCCTTGACCAGTAATCAAACCCGCAACCCTTCAGTCTGTGGGCTGATGCTCTAACTGCTGAGCCTAATCCGCCAGGGCGAGGCAGTCTTTCTTTTGGCAAATGTGTTACCACTCCATCCCCCCATCCCTCCCCTCCCCCATATCCTGGTCGCCACCCCCACCCTCATCCTGAAACTTGGATGTTGTCAGTTTCTTCCTTTCTCCCACCATCCTGTCTGCAGACTCCCGGCTGGATGGCCCCAGACCTTTCTCCTCCTCATTTACACCAGGAAGTAGTTTTATATCTGGTGGTTGCATGACGGGGGATAAACAACAGAGATAAGGTTGTGACAGTTTAATTTTCTGGTATATTTGTCAACTTTTCTGCTTTATTGTGGTGCTGTCTTTTCCTGGACTGCCGGCAGGAAATGATCAGATATGCAAGAGCTGAAGTTACCAGGGGTATGAACTGAAGACAGAGCCATTCCAAGACACATCAGCACAGCAGCAGGGATGCGTGGTGGTGGTGGGGGGCTGGGTGACCCGTGGAGAGCGAGAGCTGGGTAAACCCATGTGAGAGATTCTCACTGGAGCTTTTGTCACAACCCCCTCGCCTAGTTTTTCAAACTATTTTTATTCAGAGCCTTGGAGTCCTGTGAAACAAGGAAATGGCTTGGCTGTTGGAATGAAAATAAGCTTGTTATAGCCAAGTGACTCTTTCAAATCTAGATGAGGCAGACAGCTCTCAGCAGTGATCCAGGGGCCTCAGGGAAATGAGCCAGGGTTTCCCCACGGGGGCGCTGACGAGGGTCCATGACAGGGAAACATTCGTTGTCATCAGCGCAGCTCGTAGGCAGCCAGGCCCATGGGCTGCAGCGCGGATTGCCTCGAAGGCGAGTCCTGACTAGTTTCTCATCTTAAAGAATGGCTGGGCATCCCAGCAGAATGAGACGGAGTTCAGTGTGGCCATATCTTTGTGAACAAAATACCAACGTGATTTAGCCTTCAGCTTGCCCTGCGCCCATCCATTCTCTTCACTGCAGCCGAGTGATATTTTAAAAACAGAAATTGGATCGTGTCACTACCCTGATTAAAGTCCAGACTCCTTCATGGGGCTTACCGGGCCCCGCAGGAGCTGGCTTGGGCTTAGCTTTCCAGTTTCTTTTTAAATAGGCCAAGCCCGTTTCCTCTAACTAATTCTTCTCGAACATTCTTCTCTGCCTGGTGTGCTATTCCTCTCCCCTTTACCTGTTTCACTTCCCTAGAGGACCCTCCTCTGACCCCCTAAGAAGAGTAGGTCAAATCTCCCTGTTAAGGGGTCTTACATTCTCGATAGAACTTAGCAGATTTTGCTCAGCGCTTTCCCAGGCTGTGAGGTCCATGATGGCATTTTGCTCATCACTCTTCCTTGGGGCTTAGGAGAGGGCTAATTAATGTTCCTGCTCAGTCATCGCCAGGCCGAACTTCGAAAAGGAGGGGCTGGTATTGTATTACGTACCAAGAAGAGGGGAAACTGGTATCTGATGAGTAACACTAATGCCAGCCCCTTCAGTACCTGGCTTCTCTTGATGTTCCCTAGCTCTCACCGTGATCTATTCTTTCCATCTCCAGCAGTCACATGAAAGACCTTGTAATCAACAATAACTAAATCACCTCCAACATCTTAATGTCAACCACACTACTCTATGGCTCCGTCTCCTACTTTTCCAGTTCATGCACTCGAGTACCCTGATTGTGATGATTCCTTGCCTCCGTCAGGATTCCTGCTGAAGTCTGGGTTCACCAGAATGCATCCCCTGAGGTGGAGAGTGACATGCAAGGAAGTATATCGGGGTGCGCTGTAGGGATGGACGCCCGTGGGTGAAGGGAAGGAGACAGGAGGGGTAGAGGGGCGAGTTAGCTCAATCCCACTGAGTACTCTGAACCTGGGATAGTCCTGCAGAATGATCCCCCATAGAGATAAAGGAGAACCGGTCTGTATTGTGGGTTGCCCTGAGGATGGGAGTGTGACGGGTGAGCTCTCTCTCAACCAAGGACAGTGGTTCTAAAAGGCTAATAGCTGAAGGCCATTAGCAGCCAGTACGCCCATTAGCTGGGAGACGAAGTTCTTTAGTTCTGCAGAGATATCAGGCAGTGCCACACGGTGTCCACCATAATGGCCAGTCCGTTTCAGCTCTCGGCCTCCTCGTCATGCCTCACATCTCTCCTGCAGCTGAGGCTCCTCGGCGCCTCACGATCATCACCTCTTTCTGACGCACTCAGTCCCCTTGTATTTTTTTACCCATCATGGTTGCCTAAAAACTCATCTGCGGTTATCACTTTCCCATCACCCTGCACGTGCCCCGACTCTCCGAATGAGACCGGAGAAGAACACGGGGCCTTGCTGACAGCTCACATAAATTTCATGACCACAAATCAAAAGTGGCTCCTCAGCCACCCTACTGCACACCCTAGTAAGTTCTCTTTTCCTCTTCCCAGAACGACCTTTTCATACCTTCTCCCTTCCCCTTAAACATCCAGTACCTCCTCCCTCTCCTAATTCTCAGATGTTACCCTCTCTCCTCATTTCACTGAGAAAAGGAAAACAAGCGGAGGAGAACTACTCCACTCCCCCCAGCAACTGTGCCTCTCCCCTTACTCCTTGTCTTCATCCTTGCTGGAGAGAGGAGTTGCTCCGTTTGTGCAGCGGAGATCAACTCCCCTTGCCTTCCCAGGACGCTGCTCCTGCAGTGACCTGCTCTCGGTGCTACCGCACCAGGGTTCCTCACTTTGTGCAATCATGTCAAGCAGCGTACAAATGTGCTGTGATCTTTTTTATCTTTTGGAACAAGACTCTCTTTCGTTTGTCACCAAGTGTCCCTGCAGCTACTACCCCATTTTTCTTTCTTTCTTTTTTATTTATTATTATTATTTTTTTCTTGATTGATTATAGAGAGAGAGAAAGGGAGAGGGAGGGAGAGATAGAAACATCAATGAGAGAGAACATCGATTGGCCGCCTCCTACACGCCCCCCCTAGGGATTGGGCCCACAACCTGGGCATGTGCCCTGACTGGAATTGAACCAGTGACCTCTTGGTGCACGGGTCAACGCTCAACCACTGAGCCACATTGGCTGGGCCTCATTTTTCTTTATGTGAAAATATCTCAGAAGGTTTGCCTTGTTTTTCTGTCTCTACGCCCTCATATTCCATTCTCTCTCTGACTGACTCCAGTCAGGCTCTGCCCCATTCCTTTCCCCAAACCACTCTTATTACATCAAGGTCAGCAGTAAACTTCTCGCCAAACCCAGTGGTTAGTTCTCTCTTTATCTGATTCAACTTCATAGCAGCAGGTGACAAAGTGATCATGACTCCTTTCCTGAAGCACTTTTCCTCTGGACTTGCATGATGCCCACTCTTCCATGAAGCAAAATGAGCAAGGAATGCCAGGAGCCAACGTGTTCAAGAGTTCTAGTGCCCTGGCTGACCGAGTTCCGTCTCATGCTCCTGTGCAGTTACTGTCCTGCCTCAATTCCTGGGATGGTTCCCTCCACACCCGTACCTGATGTAGTCTTACACAGTTCCATATTCCTGTTGTCCATTTGTTTTTATAATGCATTGTCGTGATCACTTTCGGAAGCATGCATGGTGCAGGTGGAACACTTGGTTGATTACACGAATTAGTTCCCTCATTTCTGTAGTTTTGTTCTTATATCATAGTTATGGAAGTCTTGTGAGTCTCCAAGACCTCAATTATCCCACCACAACTTTTATTTGTAGGCTGACAGATCTTTAGAACTGAAAAGAATATCTATTTTTACTCTTAAATAGGTAAATGAGGTTTCTGGTGACTCAAGACAGCTGTTTTTATTCTCAGTTTCGGTACGTGAAGGAAGGGCTTCAGGATTTCAGTGGTAGCCTTATTAGTAACACTATATTTGACTAATAATCAGTTTCCAGGTGCTTTCCTGAAAGAAATCTTAGTAATTAAGTGATTGACTTCTGAGTTCAAATCCTGGTTATAGCACGTGCTAACAGGATAACTTTGTGCCAAACATTTAACTTTCCTGAGTCTCGATTTTCTAGGCTTTAAAATGGGGGTAGTGCTATACTTCACCCATGGAAGTGTATGTGGATTCAATTAGATGATGCATATCAAACAGTAGATTCCTAACCGACCCTTATGACAAGCTGATGGGGATTCTGGGACTCAAAGTGGTTAAATGCACATCATAGGCTAGTAACCAGCAGAACCAGAGTCAGAACTCACATTTTCTATCTTGGGTTCCCACGCTGGGTTTATATCCTTCCCCCTCCCTGGCCATCACACATAAGCAGTCCGAGTAAAATGAACATAAATTCAGTTTTGAAAACAACCTCCAGAAAAGACTAAACTCTGTACTGAAGTATGTAGGTTATTTTAATTTTTATCATGGACTTGTATGAGAAACCAGATGATGCTCTGACCTCCGTTCTAAAGAGAACAAGATCTTTTTGTTGAATCAGCCCGTTATTCTATCACCTGGGATGGATCTCCAGGTCAAGAGACGAAAGACATTTATTTGCATTAGACAACAGCTGCTATCTGTATTCACAGTGCAACGTGGGAGAAACTGGCTGCACCATCATTTTGCAACAGATGGATTAAAGCATGTCTTAGTAAGACACACAAGCACAGAGGGGAAGGATTCCCTTGATGGTGCTGATAACAGCTATACCATGTACGACGGATGCCTAATAAATATTAATTAGTATCAACTCACTGGACACAGAACTGTTTGATTTTTGACATTAAATCATGCTCCCTCCACGGTGAGAAATTAGTAATAGTAAACTTAGTCTTTCTATTTCTTGGGAATACTGTTTGCCCAAGGTGGAATCAAATGCACCGGCTGAATTTGCATTTAAGCTTCTGTGTTGAACGCCTCTCGCTTTTTCTCTCGGTTTCAGTGGGCATTCACATTTTCTCATTTCACTGGAAGATGATTACACTCTGGTTTACTCATTTGACTAACTGTGATATTGCTCCTTTTTTTTCCCCCTCCTTCAGATATCGATGAGTGTGCAGCTAAGATGCATTACTGCCATGCCAACACGGTGTGTGTCAACCTGCCCGGGTTGTATCGCTGTGACTGTGTCCCGGGGTACATTCGTGTGGATGACTTCTCTTGTACAGGTGAGCATGAAGAAGCCGATTCAACCCTTCTCTGCACTCTATCTGTGCTGTTCCATTTAGCATCAAGTGCACTAAGTACTGTTTTTGCCTAAATAGTTCTGCTCTTGCATTATTTTCCCCCTCACCTTTTGAGGAAAAAAGCGATAAAGAAATTTTATCTGCATAATTTAATTCCACGGCCAGTATCTCTGCCTGTGTGGTGTGAACCTGCATGCATGGGTGTCTGATTTGAACTTGAAGTCCAGTTACCTATAGTGACACTGAAGAGCTTAGAGACATCCGTTCTAAAATGTATCAAAGTATTTTCCTTCCTTCATGATGCAGTGTTTTTGTATATAAGAAAATGCACGTTGTTCCCCCATCGGGAAAGACAAGGATTACATTGCAAGGGAAAGCAATGCCTGGTGGGCAGCCCGGGGCTGAGGAGAGCCAGGCAAGACTTTTGATTATATGCTAGTAGTCAGTTTCCTCCCTCCTCTCCTTGTGTCCCTGGGCTATGGGTACTAAACTGGGACTCCGGGGACTGTGGTGGTGCCTTTGTGTGAGTAATGCTGGCTTTGTGGGCATTTGGTTTAGGTTCCGATAGACTTCCAATCACACATATCGAGTCCTGAACAGTAAACTGGTTAAGGGTGGTGGAAGATTCTGAGTCTTTCTTCTCTTGGTGAAATGTCTTTTAAATGAACAATATGAAACCTATAAGAAAAGGGCCCCTTGAACACAAGATATTAGTCATGTTATACCTTTTCCTGACTCCTGCGTCTTTCTCTTTATCCTGATAACATTGGCGTTTAAAAGCGGAATTCTTGCCCTGGCCGGTTTCGCTCAGTGGTTAGAGCGTTGGCCCGCGGACCAGAGTCCTGGGTTCGGTTCCCGCTAAGGGCATGTACCTCGATTGCAGTTTGTCCCCGGCCCCGGTTGGGGTCGTGTGGGTGGCAACCACTCGATGTGTCTCATGTTTCTCTCTCTCTCTTCCTCCCTCTCTCCCTCCTGCTCTATCTGAAGATAAATGCAAAAATGTCCTCAGGTGAGGATAAAAAAAACAAAGGTGGAATTCTTCACTCAGATGGAATGCCGATCTTTTCTTAACGTATTGTATTCCAAGTGACCTTTTGAGAAGAGCAAAAGTTAGGGAAGCCATGTTTGTATGTCTGAATACCTGCACCTGGACTCTTGCATACTTATCAGTTACTGTTCTTTAACCAAGGGGCTGGTGAGCTCAGATCCACGGAGGTTTCTGACGGCCACAGAAGGCCGAATCTGATCTCTCTTTTATGTAACTACAGTTCCTAGAGAGAGAAAGAGAGCGACTGTATACACATAGCATACTGCAATCTAAACATTTTAAGGGGACAAAAATCTTTTGCACCTATAAATAAACGCAATCTCCAAAGCTGGGATGTTATAGGTGACTATTCTCCGTTCTTAATAGTAAATCAGTGTCTTCACCTATTCTAACCTAAGACGAGAGGGAGGCAGCACATCCTGCCCGTGCGGCCGCGCCCGGTCACGCGCCTCCGTGAACCTCGGGTCGAGCCTGCGGCGTGGGAAGGCCTCGCTGGCGTGGCAGCAGAATCCAGCTCCGCTCGGTCTCCTCCGGGGGCGGCCAGGCTGGTGCTTGCTGCGTGCCTCGTAAGGACAGGTGCTCTGTCTGGCGGTTTATATAAAGGACCAGATGGAAAATGTATCATTGTAAGAACTGGCTCCAGAATTACTTTCAGAAAGGAAACTGCGGTGTTTGGAGTAAAAGGCAAGGGTGGGGGTATCAGTGGGCACCCACGCATCCCTCCCCCACCTCCAAGAAGACATGCCGCCCTGCAGGAAAGCATCTACACACACACACACACACACACACACACACTTTTTGTTTTGTCGGCGTGTGTATATTTTGTTTGAGAGGGAACAGCAAAGATAGAACACGAGAGAGGAAAGCGGGGGCGGAGGGCGGAACAGAAGGCTGGGTTCTGCGGAGGGCTGAGGGGCAGCGGCAGGAAAGCTGAAAGGACTTTTAAGGGTGGGAATATTTCATGAGGTCTTTTCATGGTTTTGCCATATAGCATGCAATGCAGGTGTTCCTCATGACCCTCACACCTCCAGCGACGTCTACCCACCCCGAGTACTGGGTAAAGTCTTCCCCGCCGGAATGCAGGTTAGCAAGGTGGACAGCAGACATGGTACACATGTGTACTGGAGGCTGAGACCTCAGAGCAGAGGGACTCACTATAAAGTGACCATTCCTATCCCTTTCCCTGCCCCTCAGTATATACCTGTGCACACATCACTATCACCACAGCCCCTCCAGGAATTCCAGAAATCTTGATGAGGGCTTTGGACTTCCTAGGTCATAGAATTGGGATACGATCTTTTTCTTTAAAAAAAATCTTTTGGCCCTGGCCGGTTTGGCTTAGCAGTTAGAACGTTGGCCTGCGGACCAGAGTTGTGGGTTTGATTCCGGTCAAGGGCACGTACCTTGGTTGCAGTTTGGTCCCCGGCCCTGGTTGGGGTTGTGCAGGGAGCAACCAATTGATGTGTCTCTCTCACAATGATATTTTTTTCTCTCTCTCCCTCCCTCCTTCCCACTCTATCTGAAGATAAAAGGAAAAAAATATCCTTAGGTGAGGATTTAAAAAAAAGCCTGACCCATGTGGCTCAGTGGTTGAGCGTCAACCCATGCACCAAGAGGTCGCCAGTTTGATTCCCGGTCAGGGATCAGGGCACATGTCCAGGTTGTGGCCCAATCCCCAGGGTGGGCATGCAGGAGGTGGCCAATCGATGTTTACTGTCATCAATGTTTCTCTTTCTCTCTCCCTCTCCTTCCTTTCTCTCTAAAATCAATAAAGAAAAAAAAATTTTTTTTTAAATCTTTTGATCCCAGATTCCTTCCTACTTCCCCATTTTTCTGCTTCTATTCACTGCAAAACTTCTTTTGTTGTCTGTGGTTCTTGTTCTCCGTGACACTTACTCCCTCACACCCTCCACAACCCTCTCCTGAGGCTCCCACTCCCACTGTCCCACAGAGACGGCCTCTGTCGGGGTCACCATGCACTCCATTGGGCAAAGTCTAATGCTTTTGTCTTTTGTGGTCTCTCAGCAGCATTTAGCAGAGCTGTCCATACGTTCCTCTTTTAAACACATCCTTTTCTTGCTTTTGAGACATCATGCCTCCTGATTTTCCTTCTGCTTCACTGGCCACTCCTGCCCCGTATCCCTAGCTGTTTTCCTTCCTCTGTTGACATTTTGAAGGTTCGAGCTCTGCCATGGACCCCTTCTCCTGTTCACCTCCATGTTCTTTTTAGATGCCTTCATTCCATGCTAGGGCTTGAACAGCACTGTTGTCAATAATAAATGTCTATCCACTTCTAATCTTTCTGCTGAGCTTCTGAATCATATATTCAGCTTGACACTTACACACAGATATTTCATAGGCATTTTGTTAAACATGTATAAGACAAAACTCTTGATCCCCCCCCCCCATGTGTGCAAACCTTCTTCTCTTCCAGTTTTCTCCATCTTAGCAAATCAAAGCACCACCTACCCAGTTTTTCAAGCCAAAAAGCTGGGCCTTAGACTCTATTCCTGTTGTTCTCTTGCCCCTCCACTTTTCTGCCATGGGCCAGTCTTGCTGACTCAGCTCTTCACCCGCAGCCCTAAGTCTGTCTACTTTTGTCCATGCCCTGTACCACTGAACTGCTAGACGGTTGTGGTGGCCACACACTGCACTTTCCGCCCCGGTTTTCCTCCACTGTAATGCTCTCTTCACATACCAGCAAGAGCAAACTTCTAACAGCAGAAACTATACAAATCCACCGAAAACTCTCATGTAGTATCCCGTTACACAGAAAATGAAATCCATACTCCTTATTTTGATATAAAAACCTATATGGCTTTTCTTTTTTCTACCTCTCCGACTTTATCTTGTACCATTTCCGTCCTTGTCCATTATGGAGCAGCTACCCTGATTTTCGACATTTTTCCCATTCAACAAACTTGTTCTACCCCAGGACCTTTGCATGAGCTGTTGCTCCTTCCTTCTTAGAAGTTTTTCTCTCTTGATATCTGCCTAACTGGCTCTTTCTTGTCATTCAGCTGTCAGCCTAAAAGTGATCAGCTCAGAGAAGTTTTCTTTGATTAATATAATTAGTCACCCATTTTTCTGTCTTATCACCTGATTTTAATTCTCTGGATATTACGTATCACTGTCTGAAATTTTATTATTTATATGTGACTTTTTAAAAATTTGTCTCTTTCTTTGAGAATGTAAGCTCTGAGAGCCGGGGATTTTTGTCTTTTATTCACTACTCTATCTTGACTACTTAGAACATCACCTGGCACAGAGCAGGGCTCAATACATATTTATTAAATGAAGGGATCAATACATCTGCTTGACCTTGGGCTCATTATTTCTTTTTCTAAATTTTGTTTATAAAAGACTATTTATATGTGCTATACCTATAGGTTATTATAACAATAAAATTATGTACGTGACGATATTTACCATGACAGTTATATCAGTCAGGATAAGATGCTCTGCAGTTACAAACAACCCCGACTATGAGTGACTTAAAATAACTAGATTGTATTTCTTGCTCATGCATTGTGTCTGTCGCTGGTCAATAGGAGGGATGCTGGAGCTCATCATAATTACTTTGGGATACAAAGTACTGAAATAATCACTATTGTGAACACTGCTAGACTCCGAGACAGGGAATAGAGAGCCTGGAGGGTCTGGCGTCAGCCATTCAATATTCGTACCAGGGAATATATATATTCTTTCCACCCATAGCTCATTGACTAGCACTAGTCACCGGTCCCCAGCCGGCTACAAGGGGATGAGGAAATGCAGTCCTACTTTGTGCGTAGAAGGGCGGAGAACCAAAAACATTTGGTGAATGGAACTAACGAATACCATAGTGACTGTCGTGTAATAACTTCTCAACAAATTTTGTTTCCTCTGACATGAGGAGTTGTTGATTAAAATAACCTCTTTTTTCAATAGCAGTTCACAATGTGATGGGGAAATAAATCTCAAAAAATAATTATGATATTAAGAACAGTGTGCTAAGTGCCATAATGGGAAGTACAAGCCAAATGCAGTAAGAAAAAGGTGCTTACTTGGGGTGGTAAATATACAATACAATATACAGCTAATGCATTATAGAATTGTATACCTGAAACCTATATCATTTTATCAGCCAATGTCACGCCAATAAATCCAATGAAAAAAAAAGTTGAAAAAGAAAAGGGTGCTTGATTGACGGAGTGGAGTGTTTGGGATGTGTTTTCCAAGCCAAGGAGAGCTATTGGGGTTTCCCAAGGCATGTGGGCACGCCGTGCCTGGATGGCGTAGGAGTTGATGGTGGTGAATGTAGATGGGAATGAGGAGACCTAGGAGACAAGCGTTCTCCTGGCAGTTATTTCTCCTCTAGACCAGAGTCAAGGCCCTCCATTAGACACTTCCTTGGTCAGCTAGAACTCTGACCTTTAACCCTGGTGTCCTGCAAAGAAGCGTGTGGCCAAATGTGTTCTTTTTTCTCTAAGATAGAGGAGGCCCCCACCTCTGATCTCCATCATTTCTTTATTGGCAAAGAAGACTTCTTCCCCTAAGTGGTTATTTGCCTGTGTAATGAATGAGGTCTATAACAGATGTCTGCCGCTGTGTCTTTTCGATGTTTCGTTTCCAGAAGATGGTTTTCTGGGAGAAATTGACAGGCCTGACGGCACCCTTTGTTCACCCCGCGTTCCTGACACAGCATTTCTTATTATTGACGTTTCTTAGTTCCAAAGCTCCTTCTCTTCTCTGTCCCAAATCAATTAGCGTCTGTTGCTGCCACTGTTCAGTTGGTTTTCCAAGTATGTCGAGGTCATTTTTTCTCCTTTTTTAGTATGTCATTTAGCCTGACACTAACTCTTTCAAAGTCAGTAGTCATGTTGAAAATTCTATTTGACCACAAATTATTGAGCCTAGAGTTAAAGAAGGTACATCAGCTTTGGTGATATGTTGATTTATTGAATAATTGAGTCATGCATTCATTCACTCATTTATTCATCCGTCATGCTATTCTTATATCCAATATACAAATATGAGTGTCAGGAAATATGGCCACTGAGATTAGTGACAAATGACTTCTGCGCTCATGGAGTTCAAGGTTCATGACACGGCTTCCTCCAATGAGGCAACTCCAAAGCTCATTCACCATCAGAAGGGTGCTGATGTTTACCAAGTCAATCCCTCTTCAAAGCTTAGTAGAGTTTAGATAAGTATTAGGCATTTAACCCCCTGTAGTTGTGGGTCCTTGACAAGTTCCAAAGAAGAAATTCCAAAATAGCCTTTCCCAATGCTAAGTGCTAACAGAAGTCTTTTCAGAAAAAACAAAAACTGTACCTGAGACAGTAAGTGCCAGGCACAAGTGTGGACAAAGGCAATGTATCTAACAGAAAAGCAACTCGAGCCTTTTCCTAGTCAAGAAGTGAAAACTTTTTATTATCCCATGGGATAATAAATTCCTGATGGATCAACACTTAGGAAAATTATCTAGAACTTAACAATGTAATTATTACCCCCAGGGGCTGGGGATTCCCTGCCATAACCATTTGTTATGTATGAGGCTCTGTACGCTTTGGTAGGAAAGTTTCCCTTGGCCTTTGAAAGAGTGAAATCTAAAACACTTCGCTGGGTGAGTTTTTGGCCTTGGGATTTATGAGAGTCTAAATCATGTCCTCGCCTATAAGAGATTGCTGAGTGGCTCTGGCTCTTTTATGAACTTGGAAACAGGAGTGCCTGAAATTGAGGTGGGGCCGGGCTCTTATCTCTTCTCTGTACCCTTGGATGTTTGGAATGGTCAACCTCTTGATTGATTGGTCCCTACTTGCATTTATCTCCATGTAAACTCCTGTGTTTAGGCTGTTTGATCAGATGTTATCATTAGGTACTCGGGCAGCTTTCAAGGAGGATACTTGTGATTTACAGCAAAGGCATGCAGCACGGAGACAGGTGCTTGACAGTAATGGGTAAGCATTCATTTTTATGCCAAACACTGCCCACGAAGGTAAGAAATAAAGGGAACAAGTGAGATAACAAATGTCCCATGTGATTTTTATTACCTTGCTGAAAGGATTTTTATTTTCTTGATATTGGCATAGGTGGAAGCTTGAAGTAAGTGTATGTTTGAAATGCTCCAAATTAAAGAGATATAATTATCTATTAAATTAATGGTTTAAATTAAATACCTGTAAGGAAAAGAGGTTAGACAACAGTGTAAAGACTTAGGAGTAAAAATCAGCTGTTGAAGTTTTTAGACGAGTTCTTTGGAAAATGCCGTCCTCCTAAGGCTGATGAAATACAGAACTCGTTCAAATATGAGATACCTGATGTTTTCTCATTGAACAGAGCCATATAAAATGGAGATAAAATAGAACATCCTCTACTTTGATGGAGCACAGTAGTAAATTAACCTTATCTTCCGAACATATAGCGTGTGGACTACTTTAGTGGAAAATACTATGTCAAACGCTTTAGAGTGCAAAAACACTTTTAAAAAAAAGATAGCAGAAAACATGTATTGATATGTTGGATAAGAAAAGTCAAGATTAGATATGTGCCTTTGGATATTCAAAACGCAACTCTAAGCTCCGATGATTGTAATGAGACTTTGCCTTTTTTTTTTAAAGGGAGAGGGAGAGGGAAAGAGAAAGAGGGAAACAACCGTGTGAGAGAGAAACATCTATTGGTTGCCTCCAGTATGTGCCCCAACTGGGGGTTGATTAAATCCACAACTTGGTTATGCGCCCTGATGGGGAATCGAACCCGTCAGGTGTACAGGACGATGCTCCAGCCAACTGAGCCACACCAGCCAGGGCTGCTTTTTGTTTTGATTTCTTTGGCTGGTACATGCTTTCATTTTGTTCCTTATTTTAAATAGGTGACTCTGTTACTCTCCTTCCCCTTCGGAGGAGGGATGTGACAGTACCAAAAGCAGGATTCCAAAATCCTAATTTCGTAGGACAGAGGTTTCAGCCTTCAATTTAGGTCACATTCAGGACACGAATGAACAGATAGCAACCACAACAAAAGAGGATACCTGAGCTCTGCCCCTTGAGATTCTGGTTTTCACTTGGTCTAGTGTTGTGACCTGGCTTCAGTGCTTTTGTTGAAATGTCCAAGTGATTCTCATGAGCAGTCAAGGTTGAGAGCCACTGCTTTTGTGGGAACAGAGAGGGTTGGAGAATGGAGAGAATGTCAGAGAGCAATCAGAAGGAAGAATTGACCCCTTATATTTAGACTAGAAAAGGGTGCCCTCGTACTGGTGGTGGGATACATGGGTCAGAGGTACTGACAGCAGAGACTGGGATGGGTCCTGGGGGAAGGGTCCTGCCTCCAAGTCTGCACTTGGGGGTGTGTAAGACCCAGGAGAGAGCAAGCCTGTGGGGTGCCTGTGCAGATGAGGTCTCATGGGGAGATCCTGAATCTTTCCCTGTGACATGACTGTTGTGAGGCTTCAAAGAGCCCTAAAGATAACTGGGACAACTCCACGGTGGCCCATGTTCCATGGGCCAAGGCCAGACTGCTCTCTCTGCCACTGGCCCAGCCATTTGGAATCCTCTGCAGTACGGCGCAGCCTGATGGAAGCAGGGCATCCTCCAAATGACCGAGACAGTGTTTCCATTCCCTCGCCAGCCCAAAGGAGCAGGTGTTCAGAACCATTCACTGAGTTGAACTGAAAAATGTATAGATAGTTCTATTCTTTGCACGTTGTAACTAGGCTTCTCTACCCATCAGACGTGAAAGAAACAAAATCAACAAAAGGAGAGAGCAGGAAAAAATGAAGAGACCCCTCTAAACAGGGATTGTGGAGTGAAAATTCATGGGATGTGTGGTTTTCCAGGGCAGTTTCTGTTTTCTGAATGTAGTCCTGGAAAAGCCAAAGACCAGATATTTATTGCATTTAGTAACAGTGTTAAAATCATGCTAAGCTGTATTAAAGACAGCAAATATGCCTTAGGGATGCTATCAATGGACATTTCCCTTGAGATTTCATGATGAAAATAAGTCTGAAGGGTTGATCCAGTGTGTGGATTCTTTGTTGGGTTTACATGGGAGTTGCTTTTTTATTCCAGCTGGTATTGTAGAGGATCCGAACCGAAGTGGCTGCTGCACAGCAACGAGGGTAAACTTGGCGCTTGCCTCGGGGTGTTTGTGCACAAACCTATTAACTACTGTGTTGCCCTTGACCCAGATTCATCATAAAAGGCTTGTTAATATTTCTGTATGCTCTGTTGTTGGAGTCCCCATCAGAATCACAATTAAACTTTCACATAAGCAGGGTTTTGATGAGGATGCACTGGCAACATTGTTGAGGCTGGTCTTGCAGCCCTGCTGATAGCCACATTTGGTTCAACACAATGAAAGTATGTTTCTCTTTGTAGAAACCCAACACGCTCTTTAATATTGTTTATTTCTATCTCAAAGACTTGGGTAAATGCATATGTATAGCTATTTCCCTACTTTACTAAGGTTTAACGAGGTCATCTTTGGTTTTTTGGATTTTGTTTCTTTTCTCTAAGAAAATTGAGAATATGCATTAATTATTCTTGGGACAGGATGAAAGCTCTGAATACTTGTAGTGGAAATCTAATGGATATATTTTATTGGTTGTAAGCTTTGGATATGCCATTTATTTACCTTGTGAATTGGAAAACCATTTTTCTTTGTTTCTTCATCAGTATCCTCTAGACAGTCTCACAGAGTTGATGGAAGATGAAGTGGAACAATGTAGGTATATCAATTCAGATGATTTTACCAGAAAGAAGAAAAATAAAAAGTCCACCTGACTCAACTGGCTTAAGTGAAAACTTATCCCCTTATGAAAAAAAGTCTAGAGAGACAGTGTTTCCAGAATTAGTTCATTCAGCTGCTCCATGACACAGTAACACCGGCTGTTTCCAACTTTTCACTTGGCTATTTTGGGCATGATAATTGGAAACAACCTAGCTTCCTTCACAGTCTGGAAAAGGCTGAAGCAACTCCAAGCATTAGATCCTGACTTAACCATTTCCTCAAGTGAGAAGGAAAAAAGAGTTCCTTCCTAGAGTCTTTTGTTAAGACCAAGGGTACCTTTAGCAGAAGTCTATCCCAGCATACTTGTTTTCATGTCTCATTGGCCAAAATTGTTTAGTATACCTGTTAATAAAATGTATCTCAGAAAGGCAAGTAGAATTTCCTTGAATCAAGATTTATCCCTGAGATTGAAGCAGGTCCCATCTTTCTTTATAGTACTTGGCTAACTTTCATCTCAACAAAGTTGGGTTCCATTGTCAAGAGAAAAAAAAAAAAATATATATATATATATATATATATATATATATATATATATATATATATATATCTCCACAGTTGTATAGGTAACCAATAGCATGTATTATATTCAAAGCTTTGAAAACATTATTTCAAGCTTAGGAGTAATTAGAAGAAATGCAGTTAGATGCTAATTGTACTAAATATGTGTATTTGACTATCTGTGTAGCTACATAGATATATATTTACATATATGTCAATCACCATTGTTGGAGATGGTTCAGGAAATAGGCACCTTCATACATTGCTGATAGGAATGTAAATTGATAAAAACTTTCTTGAGGATATTTGACAGCATATATCAAAAGGCCTAGAAATATTTATTTATAGGAACATTCCAAGGCAACGATCAGTTACAAATACTTGTGTGAGAATATTTTTACTGTTGCCATTTATTCCATTTGTTATTTGTAACAAAAGAAACTAGAAACAGTCTAAATATGAACTCATGGAAGTTTGATAAAATAAATTACAATATATCCATATGTTAGAATACAACCAATATTAAAATACTGTTTTGTAGACTATTCAGTATCAATGAAAAAGTCTCACCATATAGTATGATGGGCTTTATACCAGTATGTATACTATTTTCCAATTAAAATAATAAATAAAAATAATGTATGAACACATACACAATCATACCCATGCATACAAAGACACATAGATGGATGACGGATATTCCCCCCAAAAAACAATTAGCAGAGTATGTGTATGGATGTTTATATATGATATATTTTCTTTACATTATATGTATTTTCCAAAATTTTTGTGGAATGAAATACAATGCAATGAATCTGCATTGTTTTATTATCAGAAAATTGTTATTATAAAACTGAAACTCATAGACACAGACAATAGTATAGTGGTTACCAGAGGGAAGGGAGTAGGTGGGTTGGGGGGTAAAGGGGGTCTAGTATATGGTACCAGAAGATGGTTTGACTTTGGGTGGTGGGCACACAATACAATATACAGATCATGTGTCATTGACATGTACCCTTGAAACCCATATGATCCTATTAACCAATGTCACCCCAATAAATTTAATTAAAAATTGTTATTAAAGTATTAGAAAACAGAAAATGCTAGACAAAGTGGACATTGAGTTTATTCCTCTAAAGTCGGCTGTCATCCCACTAAATTAATTTTTTAAAATGTTTATGGCTTGGTAGTTAGTGCTAGTGCCTTTCATCCTTCGTGACACAGGTTATGGGCCTGAACTAAAGTGCTTAAGAGCAGTGGCTGCTTCCTCCTGTTCCTGGAGAATTTGATTAGCCAACCTGACAGCTGAGGGACACTGCATTGTAATGCTCTTTACCTCCTTTGAGGGACCTGGAAGGGGATCCCGTAGCACTCCTACCCGCCCCGTCTTTCCTAGGCTCTTCCGGCAAGGTTTCCAGATTCAAGGCAGGGGGTCCAGTTATTTTTGGACTGTGGCCCAGGCAGAGATACTGAGGGAGACAGAAGAAATCAAAGCAACCACTGGGTGAGAATCAGGCCACACAGATCCCAGCTCTGCCTCTGCCAGCAGCTCACTGAAGTCGCCACTCAGCGTTTTCCTCTGGACTTGGAAAGATTAAGGTTTACCAGTCAATACTTCTCAGTCAGGGGAGCTGAGATTCCAAACAAGGTTTATTTTGAAAAGAGTTGAGCTTTTTTAAAAAAACAAAAAAACTTTGTAAACGACTACTTGTCTATTCCTTGATTCTGTAAGATATGGCTCTTGACCTCTAGGAGATAATGGTCTCTTTGGGGGACATAAAATTTACATTTAAGAAGAAGAATTTTATGGGGTATGGATCTGAGTGCTAAATTGCAAGGTGTGGACAGTCAAAGCTGGGGAAAGGGCAGTGGCGCTGGAGGAAGAAGGATGCTAATGAGGATGTGGGGGAGGGAATGTGCTCTCAGCAGGAGGGTGCTCAGGTGCTTTGATTTTGATGCTGAATGGGAGATTCAGTGCAGGAGAATTGAGAGTGATGGGGTGACTGGTACTTTAGAAATGGATCAGACTCGGGTCTGTTGATCTAAAGCGTGACCTGGAGGTGACCTGTGTAGCAGTGGGAAAAACAGAAGGCCCTGAGTCAGGCAAGCCTGGGTTCCCGCCCCAGCTCTGGGCATTTATTAGTAACATCCACCTCCGGGAAATGGACACACCTTTCAGAATCTTGGAGAAGTACATGGGGTGGTGTCTGTGAAGTGCTTGGAGGAGGGCTCAGCTCAGAGAGCATGCTCAGTGAACGTCAGCCATTGCTCTACTTCCTAGGTGAGCAGTCTGACTTGACATGCAGGGAGGTTACGGCGTTGCTCACACCGCAGTCTAGAAAGCAGTGGAGCAGAGATAGGATTGCAGGCCTTCTAACTCCAGAGACTCAAATGCAACCTCAGAGCTCTTTGGAAGATGCCTTTATTTTTTATTTTAAATTTATTGGGATGACATTGATTAATACAATTATATAGGTTTCAAGCATACAGTTCTATAATACATCATCTGTCTATTGTATTGTGTGTTCACCTCCCAAAGTCAAGTCTCCTTCCATGGCCACTTATCCCCCTTTACCCTCATCTACCTCCCCTCCCCCCTTTCCTCTGGTAATCCCCATACTGATGTCTGTGTCTATGAGTTATTTTTGTTTTTGTTTTTACTCGATCCCTTCACCTATTTTACACAGTCCCCCCACACCCCTCCAGTCTGACAGCTGTCAGTCTGTTCTCTGTATCTATGAGTTGGTTTCTGTTTTGCTTGTTTGTTTATTTTGTTCATTAGATGCCACATATGAGTGAAATCGCATGGTATTTGCCTTTCTTTGGCTTATTTCACTTAGCGTAATATTCTCCAGGTCCATCCATTGCTGTCGAAAAAGGTAAAATTTCCTTCTTTTTTCGGCTGAGTGGTATTCTATTGTGTAACTATACCACAGCTATTTTATCTACTCATCTACTGATAGGCACTAGGGCTGCTTCCCAATCTTGGTTATTGTACGTAGTGCTGCAATGAACATAGGAGTGCATATATTCTTTCAAGTCAGTATTTCAGGTTACTTTTTTAAATTAAAAATTTTTTTTAATCCTCTGAGTATATTTTTTCCATTGTTTGAGAATGGAAAAGGGTGTGGGGAGAGAGAGAGAAGCATCTATGTGAGAGAGACACATTGATTGGTTGCCTGCAACCCAGGTAAGTGTCCTTGACTGGGACTCAAACCTAAGACCCTTCGGTGCACAGGCCGATGCTCTAACTGCTGAGCCAAAGCTGGCCAGGGCAGTGTTTCGGGTTTCTTCGGATATATTCCCAGAAGTGTAATCACTGGGTCATAAGACAGTTCCATTTAAAATTTTTTGAGGACACTCCATGCTGTTTTCCACAGTGGCTGCACTAGTCTAAATTCCCACTAGCAGTGCACGAGGGTTCTCTTTTCTAATGCCAGTGACATATGGTCTGCAGGTGCTCAGTGAACAGCAGCCAGTATTAGAATGGCAGAAAGCACCTGAGACACCAGCCAGGAGAATCCTATTTAACCCACAGCTCTGCCATTTACAAGCTTTGGGATCTGGTGATTCCTGAAGTTTTTCTTGTCTCAGTTGATAAACACCAAGAGAGAAGGTTGGGTTTTAAGGTTTAAACCCATGAAAGAGCCCAACCCAATGACTGACTCTTACATGGTGCTCAGTATTGAAGCCCTAAACCCTCTTTAACAACCCACCCCCCTCCCCTATCTCCTTCTCACCAAGTAGCCTTTGAAGCACTTCAGGGGACACCAAGGCACCTTGAAATACATTTGGAACCACTTGCCTTGAGAAACTTAGTCTCTGTAGACAGTGTCGAGAACCTTCTGTCAACACGAGCCTGGGGTCAGATGCTTTAGACTGATGCAGTAAGAAGGAGACCAGTGAGAAGTGCATTTCACAGCAGTGTGTGACTAGAATGTCGCCTTCTGGAGTCACTAGTTTTTAAGTTGCTGTTGATCAGAACTTTGGAATGTATTCTAGAAACTCCCTTTAAACTTTACGTTTTTCCCTGAGGAGGGAAACCCCTTAACCTGGGAACACCGTTGGCATTTATCAGCTCTGTTGACTAGCTTCTAGGTAGTCCTTGGGGGCAGCCAGAAGACAGATTGCTTTCAGGAGAAGGATGGAATGTCAGAAGCTTGGTCTAGGTTGGACTCCAGGATGAGGTCCTTGGCAACTGGGAAATGTCCTTGGAGGGAATTTATAATAGGCAGAGAGGCATGTAAAGAAAATAGTTTAATAAAATTAGAAAAGAGACTCTTTCTGATTATAACAGTAATATATGCATATTGTAGTCACACAGAAACTACCCATAATTTAACCCTGTAAAAGAAATTTCTGTAAACATTTTGGAATATTTCTTCCTAGTTAGTTTTCAATTCCTACATCTGTATTCTGCATTGTGGACATCACACTGTATCTCCCAGTTCGTATTTTAATTATTTCTACTTATTTCATGAGTTACTTCAAAAATATAACTGTTCATGGCTGCAAAATATTATCTCCTATGGATGAATTATTATGGCTTTTACCATATTGGAGAAGTAGTAACATTTAGTTGCCTCTCTGTCTTCATTGGCTTTCTTATATGCATGTGTTTATTCTTCCTCTGTTGTGATGGGTGGTGATCATTGTTTTCCCTCATTTTGCATAAAGAGTGAGTCACAGAACAAAGCTCCGGCCAGCCCCAAGCAGGAAACACACACACCACACGCTTAGGGATTCATGAATGGGGAGTAGAGTTTCTCAGATGTTGTTAATTAAAGGGCACTTCTGGGAAAAGTAGGACACTAAAGAACTGTGTAATCTTAACACATGTCTTGGTGTAAGAGCTCCATCTAATTTTTTTACATAACACTTTGTAACTAGACAGATGTCCTTCACTGAGCCCTTGCCTTGTGGATGAGATGTGGTTCCCATATTTATATTTGATTGAATTCTTTGTCCTTTAAAACTCAGAGTATTAGGTGAGCTAGCATTTTCTCCCCCTTTTGTCATTAATTTTCTCAGTCTGGTTGATCAGCTGAATGTAGGGAAAGCATCAAAGTGTCAGGACTCTCAATTAGTTGGGATGCTAGAGACCTAGAAGGCATCAGAAAACACCTTCAAGTTATGGTGATCTGATTCTGAATGTTGATGAACTGTTGAGGAAATGTGCCCAGCGCAATCTCGCTTGTGGATTATCCAAAACCTTAGGGCATTTTCTCATTAAGAAGGCTCTTTTTTAACCCAAGCAGCTGGTCCCTTTGGGTTGGTTATATTAAAAATGTGGCATTGCCCCGGCCGGTTTGGCTCAGCGGTTAGAGCGTTGGCCCGTGGACCAGAGAGTCCCGGGTTTGGTTCCCGCTAGGGGCATGTACCTCGGTTGCGGTTTGTCCCTGGCCCTGGTTGGGGTCATGTGAGTGGCAGCCACTTGATGTGTCTCTCTCACATCGATGTTTCTCTCTCTCTCTTCCTCCCTCTCTCCCTCCCACTCTTTCTGAGGATAAATGCCAAAGTGTCCTCAGGTGAGGATAAAAAAAGGAAAATGTGGCATTGATGAGAGCAGGCAGACCATCCCTGCCTCTCAGTGTGGAAGGTGGTGAGGGGCCAATTCCTGTCTCAGCCAGAGTGCGTGGGGCTGACACACTGGTATGTCACCACAGCCCAGGCTGAGTGGCTCACGGTGCGGGGAGGGAAGCAAAAGAAGACGTATCTGTGAGGCTTTTCTTGGCCTCAAGCAAACCATTTATTTTACTTTATTTTATTTTGTTTTGTTTTGTTTTTAGGACAGGTTAGAGTAGTTCACAGCTTTGGAACTAAGCCCACGAGGGAGTCCAGAGAGCACTGCCCTCTATCTATTTTTAGGATTTAGAAACCGACAAGTCATAAAACAGCACAAACGTATTATTATGCTTACCTCTCAAAACTACTGAAGTTTTGAATTTACTCCACTACTGTTTGAACATGATTTATTTAATCTCTTCTCTCATCTCTTATTTCCTCTTGACTCGACTCTTGGGTGTATTAATCTAGCCTTTGTGCTGGAATCGTACTTTCTTTGCCTTTTATGTTAGCTTCGTGTATGTGTGCGCATTATTCCTGATGATCAAACCCGGCAAGTGATGAGTAAGATGAGAGATTCGGGGTCAAAAATGCCATAAAGCAGAAAACAACAGGTGTTGGCAAGGCTGTGGAGAAACTGGAACCCTGGTGCCCCATTGGTGGGAATGTAAAATGGTGTCGCTGTTATGCAAAACAGTTTGACGTTTCCTCAAAAAATTCAAAATAGATTAAAAGTCACACGATCCAGCAATTTTACTTCTGCGTATGTATCCACAACCATTTAAAGCAGGGTCTTGAAATGTTTGTATACCCATATTGATAACAGCATTCTTTTACAATAGCGAAAATGTGGAGGCAACTGAAGGGTCCCTTGACAGATAAATGTGGTCTGTACCTACGATGGAGTATCATTCGGCCTTGAAAAGGAAGGGCATTCTGACACATGCCACAACATGGATGAACCGCAGAGAGCATTATACTAAGGGACGTAAGCCAGTCACAGAAAGACCAGTACTGTGTGAGGCTGCCTATATGTGACACCAAGAGGAGTCACGTTCATAGGGACAGAAACGGAACAGTGGGGGCCATGGCTGCGGGGAGTGGAGTTACTGTTCCACTGTTTCAGTTTTACAAGATGAAGAGAGTTCTGGTGATGGTTTCACAACAATATGAATGTACTTAACACCACTGAACTTAAAAACGGTGAAGAATGCTCAACCTTATGTTATGTATGTTCTGCCACAATAAAAAAAAACAATTGGGAAAAATATTATCAGGGAAGGATCTCTCCCTGTTACTAAGTCAACTCTAGAAATAACATTTACATAGTTTTCCTTGCTTCCTAACACATATTGGGCATCAGCTTATAGCTCCGGTAGTGATCGATTCCTTCATTATTTTATGTATTCATTCATTAAACAAATACAGATTGAGAAACCTGAGCATCAGGTATTGTTCTAGATGTCAGGAACACATCAGTGAATGAACCAGACAAAGCTTCGCTGTCAGTTTTAGTTGAGGGAGTCAACAGTAGAAGGATAGCTATACAATGTGCCAGGGGATAAGAACTGTGGAGAGAGATAGAGCGAGGGAAGGGAGATGGGTGTGCTGGGGTGGGGGGCAGTGATGACATTTTATATGGGGTGGTCTGGAAAGGTCTCACTGATGAGGAGAGAAGTGAGGGAACAAGCCATGCTGGTTCTGGGATAACAGTGTTCCAGGCTGCGGGAACAGGAAACAGACCAGCCATCTGCTGAGTGACTCAGGAACAGATAATGAGCTTGCTAAATCAGTGAACTCCAGTCGTTCCTTCTCTAGCTTACACATGTCCCTAGTGTTCTCTGGTGGAATAAAATATATAGGATATGGCTGTTCTATGGCTCAGAGACTTCTTTCACACAGTCTGGGTCATGGCCGTCTTCCTAAGAGTTGAAGATGATAGAAGTGAAGCCATTGAATAAATGGTGTGTTATTATATTTCCCTTTAAATGGAAAGCAAAGCTTTAATGGCCCGAGCCATTACTAGGACAATACCCCTTTTAGAAGAAGAACAGAGTTCAGGAAGGGGTACTTGGAACACAGCATGCCGGGAGTTCAGTGCCCATGTCCCGTTATGGTTAACAAGGCCTGCACATTCAGTCCCACAGGGTAAATGTGGCAACCGGAGAGTCAGGGCCAGAAAATATCTCTAAGCAACCAGGGAGCTGAAAGAGCCTTGCTTTTTCCTTTATTTTTACATCTGTGGTTTTCCTTTTTCCCTGCTGTTGATAAATAATTCAGAAAAGAAAAGAATGCTACAGCCTCGACTTTTTAATGCAGAGGACAAATACATTTGCGATTGGTCCCCAAACACCCATAGGCTTTTTTGCAAGAAGGTCCGTATTTTGTATTTGGTGGGCAGCATGTCCTTTGGCTTGGTAATCAATTGGCTTTGTTCTTGTAGCTAGAAGAAAGGTGAGGACCGCATGTATGAAATGCACAGAACTAATGCTGTCACGTTGTCATGGTCCCTAAGGGGCCGGCCCAGCCACAGGTGATGGATGGACTGGAGGGCATTGGTGAGCTGTGCAGGTTGGCTCACAGAAAGGGTTAGGACACCTGATGACATCAGGCAATTCTCTGGAAACCCAAGCGGACATGGGCTATAGTACCATACTGAGCATCGGGGACCAGCACGTGCCGGCAGGGGAGGAGGGATGTCGGGAGCCTCATGTTGGGGTTTTCCTCCTGCAACGAAGTTGTGCATGCTCACCCAACGGGGGTACCCACTCACTCACTTCTGGAAGCATCTCTAATATAAAATAAAGTCAGGAGCTGGCATCTGTGGATATAACTGTTTGGATGATTCATGTTTAGAAACCATGCTATCCGTATATTAAGCACATGATTTGGGTCAGCATTCACGGTGAATGCTCACAATCCCTTTGCCGAAGGGAGTTGAGGAAAGAATTTGATATGGATTACCAGAGAGAGTTTATTTTAATTCAGACTAACAGACCACATGCCCTTGGGTAAGTCATTTTACTTCTTCGGGCCTCAGTGTCATCATCTATAACAGGAGCATATTAGATTATACATAGACTTTCAGAGGGCTCATTAACTCGTACCTCTTTGAAGCTGAGAATCATGGGCTTTTTATCTCTTCATCCACAGTGCCTGCCATGATAGCCACCAATTTGTTCTTTTTTGTTTCTTTTTCTTAAATGCATATCTATAGTCCTGTGGAACATTGCAATTTTGTTTGATTTGTAAACGTTTATTTTAAAGGTGCCTTTTAGTTTTATATTTAAAACTTTTGAACAGATGCTTGAAAAGAATGCGTGAACATCAGACCAACACGCTCCTTTGCTAGCGTCTGTTTCACTGAATATTTCATGTAACTTCTGCATATTGACTTGGCCACATGATGTTTTATTAACCACTATTGACTTGTGACTTTGGAGTCATCATACAAGTGATCGAAGAACCTTGCTTTGCCATCAGGGGATTTCTGGGAAGGAGAGCTGGAGGGGCAGGTTCAGGGTGGACAGCTGGTCTCCCCTTTGAAGTTCTTCCATGCCGAGTTTTGTGAGTACTTTGGAACACGGATTGGCAAATGTCACCGCTCTGATAGTCACTTGCTCTTTGTTTAAACTGGTGCGCACAGAGCCACAGGAGCAAGGCAACGGCCTGCGGGGTAGTGGTAAGGGGTGCCCGTCGTGCCTTTCTTCAGGGGGTGGCCTGGTGGGGTGAGGGAGGAGGCGAGAAGAGCTGATGGGGGAATCACGAAAAGAGCAGAAGCTAAATATCAGAAGACGACCTACATTCAAGTCTCAGCTTTGACTGTCGCTGGTTCTATGACTTTGGATAAAATGTTACATAACTGTTCCCTTTCTGCTTTGGTGAAATGAGGGTGGTGGCCTCTCTTTGAAGGTCTCTGGAAGTCTGCTGTGAGGGACAGGAAGGTCAGAGGAAGGGCGGTGCTTCAGGCTGGGATGGCCGGGGAAAGCTGCTCTGAATTTGTGGCTTGGGAGCTGTGAAATGGGATTTTGTTATTGGTCCTGTGAGGAGAGACTTCCTCATGGAAGGACTGGAAGAATCCAAAGCCTGGCAGGCATGTTAACCTCCCTGGCCATAGGAGCACTGGAAAGGGAGGGATCCTTAACCAAAGGCTTGCTTTGCTTTCAAATCCCTGATTTTGACAGTTCTGATAATCACTCACGCAACAGCAAATACTTGTTGAGTGGGAAAATGTGGATTAGATAAGCAATCTATTTTTTTGTTTTGTTTCTTTTTTTTTTTTTTTTTTTAAAGCATCTCTGTAGATTTCTTGAGTGATAGGAAGGAAAGAAACTTATTTATTTCTTCTTAGGTCTGATGATGATTGTATAGAGTGGGGCAAAAGTAGGTTTACAGTCGTGAGTACATGAAACAGAATTTATTCTTGTATTATTATTTATTAATTTTTGTATTACTTTCTATACGAACAACTGTAAACCCACTTTTGCCCCACCCTGTATTTCTTGGGAATGTATAGACAGGCTCTGTGAGTGTTAACTCATGAAGGACCAGACCAAAGAAGGGTGTAATTGTCTGGTGCAGTCCAGGTGTTCAGAGAACAGATGAGGACAGTTCAGAAAGCATTTGTTGATATGACCAGACTTACCAAGTGGACAGAGGGTGCATGGTGCGGATCTGAGCCCTGGCTTTGGAGCCAGAAAGACCCGAATTTACATTTTAGCTCCACAATTCCTGTGACCTGCAGCAAGTACTTTAATCCATCTGAACCTGTTTCCTTATCTACAAAATAAGAATGAAAACAATAGCTGTACTTTAAAAAAATTTTTTTTCCCTTTATTGATTTTAGAGAGAGAGGAAGTGAGAAGGAGAGAGAGATAGAAACATCGATGAGAGAGAACATCGATTGGCCACCTCCTGCATGCCCCCCACTGGGGATCAGGCCCACAACCTGGGCATGTGCCCTGACCGGGAATCGAACCAGCGACCTCTTGGTGCATGGGTCGATGCTCAACCACTGAGCTACACCGGCTGGACAATAGCTGTACTTTTTATATTACCATCATGTGAGAGTTAAGTGAGCTAATACACCTATAACCTTTCGTGGAAGAGGAGCACATATATTCAGCAAATGAAACAGATAACTGTGTATCTTCTAATACCTGCAACATAGTAGTTGCTCAGTAAATATTAGACTCCTCTTTCCCCTTCTTTACTTTATATGCTTTAATTTGCTTATCTAGATTTTAAGTAAAATATTTAAAACCCAGGTTTTTATCTTTTAAGAATGTTCTTAGTTTTTTCCCCCTCAACGTGGTGTTTCATTCTCATGCCTGAATCCTTGCAAAGCGTTTTCAAATTCTAACAGGTGAGCCGATTCCCACTGCCATGGTTAGAAGATAGGTTGTATTTACCCCATGACCTTAAACAAAGACATTTAGTGCTTCACTATCAGCTTGATAAATTTAAGGAGTTGCGAAACAGATCTTTATGGTCTATATATCAAACATTTATTCAACAAATATTTGAGTATCTGTATGTACTGGGCTTTGTGCTCGATGTTGAATGTACAGCAGGTACAAGACGGAACAAGTCCCTGCCATGATGGTGCTTATATTCCAGACAGGGAGACAGTCAATTCAAAACAGAACAAAAACGTGCCCTGGCAGGGTGGCTTAGGCAGGTGGAGCATCGTCCTGTACACCTAGAGGTTGTGAGTTTGATTCCCAGTCAAGGAACCTAGGTTGCAGGTTCCATCCCTGGTCGGGGCCCTGTATGGGAGGAAATGGATCGATGTTTCTCTTTCTCCCCTCCTCTCTCTCGCAAATCAATAAACACATCCTCAGATGAGGATAAAAAAACAACAACAAAAAAACCTTGTTATTTCAATTATAAATGCTGTGAAGAAAAATCAAACTGGGTCAAGGATTAGGAAATGATTGGTGTGGCCAAGAGGGCTGTTTCATAAAGGACAGTAGCAGAAGGACTGTGGAGATACTGAGCTATTTGGGCCAAAATCTGAATAAGGGGGGGCAGTATAAGCGATGCCAAGTTCTGCGAGGACACCCCAGTTGGAGGGAACACTGAGTGCTAAGTTCCTAGAATAGGACTGAGCTTAGTGTGTCTGAGGGACAGAGAGAAGGCTGCCCTGCCTAGTGTGAGAGGAAGGTGGTAAAGGTTCGACTAAGAAGGAGCCATCGGCTATGCAGGGCCACACAGACCCTGGTAAAGAGTTTCGATTTAATTCCAAATGCTATGGCAAGCCATTGGAAGTTTATCTGACTATAGCAAGGATAGGATAACCACTCTTGAGCACAGCAGTGATTATACTCTGTTGGTCAATCAATGTGCATTTACGTAGCATAGTCTATCCTTCCAGCAGTGTTGGGGGTGGGGTAAGGCCTGTGGGGTGCTGGTGAGTTCAGAGAGGTGGTACAGGAAATGCCTCTGTCCATAGGGGACTTAATGTAGAAATGGGGAGACAATTCTATTATACATGGAATAATTGGAAAGCAATGCTCCATAGTACAGTGCTATCTCTAAGTAAGAAAGGAAGAGACCTTGTGATTTGGAGCGGTTTATAAAGAATGTCTGCAAAGTTTTGAGGAGCCGTAGAGAGCATGTGAGGCTCCCGGAGTAGATTAGTCATGAATAGGTAATCAGGAACCATTATAAACTCCTGGTCTAGGTATTTTTTCTGTGATTGATCCAGCAGCAGTATGACTTGGAAGAAGAGGGAGTAAACGCTCAGAGACTAGTTTGTGGATTGCACAATAAACTTCATTGAAGTCTGGGTAGAGCTGTTGGTCTTGGCTGGTTGGGTAGAGAAGATTAAAGAAAGGAAATATAAAAGAAAAAAACATTCCGGTGTTTGTATTTTGTGAGACTATAAAGACGGCATCCCCATGAATGGAAATGACATTATTGAAAAAAAATGAGTCATTTTGGAGTCGAACAATATGGGTCGCATTTGTAGTGACTACAGAATATTTATTCAGACATGTCTAGTTAGTGGGGTTTAATAAAGGGAAATGGTATTTGATCATATTTAACCAGATGATTCAAGAGTGGCAAGTGAAAGTTCAATGATGATGGTCATGATGATAATTACTACCACTCACCATCACCATCATCATCATCATCACCATCATCATCATCATCATCATCATCACCATCATCATCATCATATTTTGGGTTAGTGTCCATTTTCTGCAATACAAGGCTATGGTGCAAAAATGGTCTGCAACAGGCAATTTAATCACAAGTTTAAATGGAGACATTTTCTTCACCAATCAAGTCCAAATTGTACCAACAACTCTCTTTTATGGACCAAAATGTCCAGTGCTCACCAGTAAAGAGGTGAAGAGAAGAAGGCAAGTTGGCTGGGCCCACCTTTAGATGCCTAGTTCAACCTGCAATTAAGATGCCCCAACTGGTAACCTGGAACATGATTTAGTCTGATCGGTACGCCATACCCTTAGAGGGGAGAGAGGGATGAAGCATGGAGTAAAGAAAACAATGAGATCTCCTCCCTCCTTATAAGGTGAACTCACTCACTGTAAGTGGATAGAAATACGGAACTGAATTACATGTGAGAGTTCGATATTTGAGATAGAGATCGAGTCATTCTGAGACAGGTGTGTCAAGAAGGGTAAGAAAAAGTATAGAGAAAGATGTATATAGTCAGTGTTCTTGGGGGGAGAACCCCATGTAGAGGCCTTGGATGGGGGAGGAGGAAGAAGCAGCATTAAAAGTAGCAATAAAAGTAAGAGATTATGAAATGGAAATAAAAGGAAGACAGAGTGGGTGGTCAGTAGTATGGCTAGGGGACCATGTGGAGGCTCAGGAGGGTGCAGACGTTATAATTGACAGTAAGAGAGTCGATGGCCCTATTCCAAGAACAGAATCATTGTTATCTCCAATAAAGGATTTAAAAAGAGATATTTTGATAGAAAGGTGCACAGTGGTCAGAATTTGGAAGATTTGGGCACTCAAACACTTAGAAAGAATTGTTGAGAAACCTGAAAGGGATAACAAGGTCAAGTGAAAGGTAACTTTGACCACCTCAAGCTGACTTTTGAGATGAAGAACATTTGAAAGCTTCACGGGAGAAGTGGATTGAAGATGCGTAAGAGGTGGGCATCATTGCGGGCAGGCAGGGTACAGAGGGAGGAGCTGGCCTTGTGGAAGAGGATGGAAACCTTTATTCTGAGGCTGGAAGGAAGGGCTAGAGCCAGAGGCAGGGAGAGGGTCTGCTGTGAAAGCCAGGTAAACTTGCAGAGACCCCCGCTCAGCAGTGCACTAACTCCATCTTTTCGTTTACTGTGTTTTGTTTTGCTTTTTAATTTTTTTTCTTTATTGATTTTAGAGAGGGAGAGGGAGAGAGACAGAGATAGAAACATCGATGAGAGAGAACATCGATTGGCCGCCTCCTGCATGCCCCCCACTGGGGATCTGGCCCACAACCTGGGCGTGTGTCCTGACCGGGAATCGAGCCGGCGACCTCTTGGTGCATGGGTCAATGCTTAACCACTGAGCCACACCAGCCGGACTTGTTCATTATGTTTTTCTGCAACATATGTTCCTTCCTCTGTCTTTCTCAAACCATGAAAACCAGTTCTCCTTTATGTAAATAGAAATGTCAGGTTTTCCCCCTGGAGGGACCTTTGAAATATAGTCTATACTTGTTGCTCTGTCACATTCTCGGCAGTTTGTTTTGCGAAGGTGTTTTGCTCTCTGCGGATGGGGAGAACCTGATGGTTTTGTTAAGCAACTAAATCTGGGGTTGCAAGCTCCGCGGAATGGCATTTAACTCCTATTCCTTCAGTGCTCTTGGGGAAATCTCATAATTGCTCTCTCAGTCTCCCCATCTGCAAAACTGGTATAAAAGCACCCTTCTCCTCCCTGGAGCCTTAGGGGGATTACTAAGTTAATGTTTTATAAATCACCGAAAAGATTCCAAATGCAAAGTGCTGTCATTACCCACCTACTCGATATGATGGCACTCATAATGATATATTTATTACCTCATGTTCATTTCCATGGCAATAGGCTGTGCATTTGTAAGATTATGATTTCTCTGCTAGGGTAAAAGCAGAGCCAGGCCATCCATCACCCAAGACACGTCGGCAAGAAAACAAAAAGTGAATATACGGTGTGTTGTGACCTAAATGTTGTTTTGGGTGTAGAGCCTGTTGTGAAATTTTCTCTTCAAAACAGAAATCTGCCCCCTACCTCGCTGGAACAATATTTAAAATAAAATGAGGCGCGAACGCTTCTTGGGGCGTGCTGGTGTGGAGCTGTCAAAACGGGAAGTCTGAAATCCAGCTGCGACCAGGCGTGATCCGCCAGAGTGCTTAGCAACTTCAAAAATCACATGCGAACGACAGTCAAGTCGAGAGCGTTTCGGATTGTAATTAGGAAGCTGGGATAGTTTCTGTCCGAAAAGAGGGCCGATGGAGGGGTCCCCCCTCTTTGCAAGGCGAGTCCCCCTTTGTGTGACCTTGTCAGCATTCCTGGGCTCCTAGGGATCCCCGCATGCAGCTCACTGTATTCCAGGAAGCACTGGACTAGATTCTGTTAAGTCAGCTAGTGATGATCAGTGTGTCTTGCAGTATCCTCCGTGGAGTCCTTTTGTAAGAGTAACAGCAGGGGAATGCGAGGGCCTGTGCTTCCCCCGAGGCTCCATGAGTGCTATGCCAGGCGGTGCAGGGGGCGCAGACAGAGTCGGAGCAGGACAAGCCCCTCCGACCTCCTTCCCTGACATGGGGAGGGGCCCTTCTGCACAGAGTAAGAGTTTGATCCTTCTTCCTGCCTCCTCTCAGTTACTCTTTTCTAAATGTGACATCCTGACCAGTGAGGCTTGAGACGGTGCCACTAACCCAGTGCCCATCCCGACTCAGGGCCATGGCGCTTTCTCCCCCCGCTGCCTGGAATGTGCCCCCTGTCCCCTGCCTAGCTCGTTCCCTCGCTTACATCAGGCCTGGGACAGAAGTCTCCATGTCGTGAGGCTTCCCTGGCCACCTTTCTAAAAGTTCAGCTCCTGCTGATACTTTCTTTCTCCCTTCTCTGTTTTATTTTTCCTTCTCGGAATATATCGCCGTCAACCACGTCATATATTTCACTCAGTTACCTTATTCATGGTCGGGTTCTCCCTCTAGAATATAAGCTCCACGAAGGCAGGGATTTTTGTCATTTTCCTTCAGTGCCAGGTGCTAGCACCAAAGTGCTGCCTGGTATATAGTAGCTACTTAATAAATGTGTTCACACTGTAGGTGATCAGTGCATATTCTGTGTACTGGGCACTGCAGTAGATGTTAAAGATACAATCACTGCAAATAGCAAACCCAGCGGTAAGTAGACTGAACAGTGAGGGGAGTTGCTGGCTCGTGCACACATACATCCAGAGGTCAGGCAGCTTTTTTGTATTATTATTTTTACTTTTTATAATTTTTTTCTTTATTGATTTTAGAGAGAGAGGGAGAGAGAGATAGAAACATCGATGAGAGAACATCGACTGGCCGCCTCCCACTGGGGATTAAGCCCACAACCTGGGCATGTGCCTTGGCTGGGAATTGAACCAGCGACCTCTTGGTGCATGGGTCAACGCTCAACCACTGAGCCTCACCAGCCGGGCAAGAGGGGTCAGGCAGTTTTGAGGACACAGAAACACAGGGATGTCATCAAGGACCTGATTCTCGTCCTCTTTTCCATCTCTCTGCTCTGACTCCCTTGGTTTCAGCGTCATGCTAAGACTCCTGGTGATTCCAAGATGGGTGCCAATAGCAATGTTCTCTTTCACATCTGGGGAGACAGAGAGGATGGTTTCTGAGAAACTGTCAGAAGTGCTAGAAAGCTGCTTTCTCAGCAGCCCCCAGCTCACGTCCACTCCCGAACCAAACACTGCGGCTGTGGCCTGTGATTGTGGTGATTCACTTAGTTTTAGTCACAGGTTCCATCTCAAGAGCCTGGGTTGGAGTTGGTGTCTCCCAAAGCACCAGAGGTGTGTGTGTGTGTGTATGTGTTTGGGTGTGGGTGTGGGTGTGGTGGGGGTACCCTAATGAAAATCAAGGTATTGATAAAAAGAAAAACAGATGGACAATAAGAGCACTACAAAGCCCTCTAAAAACAGACAAGATCGCTTGTCTCACAAAGCCCAAGGTCTTCTGAAGGAATTAAGTATGTAATTAGACTCATGTGCTTTGCGCTATGAAATGGGAACGTGGATGTGTGGGTTTATATGAGATCACATTTGTAAAGCACTGGAACTGTTGGGCACACTGGAGTGTAATATTTGCTGTTAAAATTGCTTTTATTGTTATTAATTTAATACACAGAAGCCTTGGGGAGGGTGTGATGATGGTCATCTCTTTTGCCCATCACCAGCTTTGGACCAGCATGGAGCCACAGTGCTGAAGCTCTGGTTAATTGACCTCATAAGCTCTTACATGGTGAAATGTATCCACTTATTTATTTCTTGTTTGGATCACTAGTATAAACAAGAGAAAGGAGACTCCAAGTTGTTTAGATTCACATTTACAGTATGTTGCTAGCTCTTTAGTGAAGACCTCTGCTCGGCAGCTCTGTAGGTATTGAATTGGAGACTCTTGAGTTGCAAGGGAGATACGGGGTCATACAGCTATCATCCTGCTTTTGTGAATGAAAAACTGAGGCCCAAACACACTGATTTACTCCAAGTTTACATAGGTGGTTAGAGACACATCTGCTTTGAACTCAGATGATCAGACCCTGAGTTTTTTCTAGATTATAAGTCAGAGTTTCCTTTGTTGTTGACATTGGGAAAATACATAAACGGCTATTTTTTTTTTTTTGAAACTTTCCACATTTTAATGTGGGAAAATCATTCATGTTAACAAACAAACAAAATCGTGAGGGCCAACCGTGAAAGCTGTACTCGTGGCACCGGGGCTGTGGTGCCTTGCGGGGCAGGAAGCAGACCAGGTGCGCAGGCTCTGCGGGATCTGCCTGGGCCCTGGGGCGCACCTGTCTACCACCTTCACGGGGTCACACAGGCTCTGGCCACAGTAACCAGTCAGGCCAGGGCTCACTAGGTCCTTTGTTCTGCTATCACTACCAGAGCCTGAGTCCAACTTGCTCGAGGCTTTTCAGTTATCCAGAGAGAAGGTCAGAGGCCTGGGTGACACTGAGCGTAGCATCTGCAGGCGGCAAGGTGGAGCCACCCGTGGAGCCACCCGAGGGCTGGAGGTTGCAGGTTGTTTCGTCTAGGGCTCAGGACCTTGGGCCCACAACCTGTCTCAGGAGTACACCCCCGGCCGCAGGGCCCGCCCCTGGACCCCATGCACTCAGGTGCTACAGTAAACGGCTAATTTTATAGACCCCACAGAGTAACTCCTATGACCCAAGAGATCAAGGAACTAAGTGCTTTGGAAAATGTAGTTTCCACAGATGAAAAATGTTTTTTTTTTTTTTTTTTTTTTATCATTTTGAGAAATTGGGGACTCGATTTTATTTCATCTTGCGCCCACACACAATGCATTTGCAAAGAAAAATCTTGCTTGATCAAACCAACTGATCTTGGAAATCAACATCGAAATCTCAAAGCACAAAAGAATTTTCAAAAGAATCTCACTAGAAAACTTTTAATGCTTGATATTTACTTAATTGTTCCTTCAGGATACCATCTGAAGCTACACCCCCGCCCCACCCCCGTGCCCTTTGGGCAGGACATAACCATGGACTTGACATTTCTAGTGGCGTTTTATCCTTCGGCCTCATTGTGTGACCTTGGAGGAGCCAGTTGACCTCTCTGTGCCTGGGATAATAAAAACGAGTTCCTCTCTACCACACAGAGAGACGATAAAGATAAATTATGCTTCAGTGAATTTTGAGTAAGAAATCTTTGAAGATAAATGGACAACAGCATTTGAGCCTTATAAATCTAGGGGTGATAAGGGAAGCGATTAAGGAAACAGAAGAGTAGCTTAGAGCAGAGGGCAAACTCCAAACACCTGGCAAAGCAGAAAGCAGTGGTGGGCGCACCATGTGGTGTCTTCTGCTCTCTCCCTTTCCTGTTTTTAAAAATATGTTTTTATTGATTTTTTGAGAGAGAGAGGAAGAGAGAGAGATGAAAACATTGATGTGAGAGAGAATCATCGATTGGCTGCCTCCTGCATGCCCCCAACTGGGGATTGAGCCTGCAACCTGGGCACGTGCCCTGATCGGGAATCGAACCAGGACCTCTCAGTCCCTGGGGCGATGCTCAATCCACTGAGCCACACTGGCCGGACTCTCCTTTTCCTTTTTATATCTCTCCTATCACTTGTGACTAGCACCATGATTAAAGGTCAGATACTCTGAAATGACTTTCTAATCTTGTCTTCCTTTTCCATTCCCATCGGGTGCTGCCAGATTAGTATATCTGCTGGTCAGCAGACAATCTCTCCTGTTAGGAGGAGTGTTCCCAGTTCTTTAAAAAAAAAATACATTGAGTAGTAATAGAATATAGCATGACATTATCCTGGGGTGGTGAACAGTGGGTTGTCTCACTCCACACCTGTTCCAACCCCTGCAGGCACATGCCTTCCTAGTCTGCAAAGGCCTGAAAGCTAGAATCTGCATCCCAAAATCCTTTGCTCTCAGGGTCCCAAGGATGATCACTGTGACTTAGGGTCTGCCAAGCAGATGAACTCTCGGCAGCTTTGATCGGGAACTGAGTTATGTGGGAAGAAAGGAAGTGACGGAGGGTTCCATGTTGCTGGTTGGAGTCACAGCAGAGGTCCAGTGTCAGCTTCTTGATCTCCCGGAGCCTTTCTGGTTTGCTAGCCTCCTGATCAGGGCAGACGTGGGTGGTACTGGAGTGGTGGCAGCTTTCCGGTTCTGCAGCCTGCTGACTGTGGCGGAGACAGCGTCCTCCTTGGTGGCTCAGCTCTGTGATGTGGTTCGGGGACTTGTTCCTGGAAGTTCAGTCTGGAGTCTGTTTCTTCAGCCTCTTCCTCTCGCCTCCTCCTCCTCACCTGCAGTGGTGTATAGTGAAGTAGCGTGGAGACTGCCCACCATGGGGCCAACATGTCATACTTGGACGGCCTGCCTGTGGCCCTCAGGAAAAGGAGCACAGTCCAGCACGGACTCAACTGTCCCCAGGCTCCGGGGAGCTGAACGTGCCTCCTGGGTCCTGAGTCATACGGAAGTGAAATGAGGTTGAAATGTGTACCAATGTACAGAAGTCCTCAGAAGGGCAGCCTGCGTGGGAGGCAGGGAGAAGGGGAGGGTCTGGGCCAGGATGGATGGACTGGCTGTCCACGTGCGTTTCCAGGCCAGACCCCCTCCGTGTGCCTGTGCCAGTTGCCCTCCTGGGTCTGTGTTTAGCCATTCAGCCCAAGAGTCAAAGGTTACTTTGCCCCAATTCAAGGACAATTTTGGATAAACTTCGGGTAGCAGAGCCACATTTTTATCTTAATAGCTGGTGAGAGAATGTCTCTTAGAGAGGAGTCTTTGCTTAGGAAAGTAATTTGATACACTCAGTGGTTGCAGTGAGGGGCTGGGAAGGACAGAATGCCTGGCCACAGGAACCAGCAGGAACTTGAAGCCAAAGGAGAAGGAGAAGGGAGGGGAGAGAACAGCCCAGGACATGATGTGGAGTTTGTGCATCAACCAGAAAAAAATCTGCAGTGATGAAGTGGCCAAGGACTCGTCAGCACAAGGATATCTTATGTTCATTCTGCTAAGTTGACATAGAGGGGACGTAAGGCTCTTCCCTTGCAAAATCAATAAATATATCAACTCATATAAAAACATATTATGAGGGATTTTTTTCCTTTTATTTTGTTCTTTCAGAAATTAAGTGAGGGGCTGAGTTGCACATTTAATTTGTTTCATGGGAAACAAAGATGGCATACCTCAAACAGCAACACGATCCAGGCTTAATGAATTATTTCAAATGCTGTGCCTCAGCCCCCAACTTGTTGGGTTTATATAAATCTAACGCGGGGCTTGGGACTTGTACAGTCGTGCAGCAGCAGGTCAGGGCATCTTAAGCTGACAATAGGTTATGTTTGTTTGCAAGGAGCTCTGTAGACGGATTCTCCATTATAAAGCCTCAAGGAGACTTCAGTGTCTGTCAGCGTTGGGAAACCGAGCAGAGGTGAGCTTTGGAAAGGTAAAAGACAAGCTGTGTTGACCAGGTAAAAGAAGCTTCTGTGAAGACCAATGTAAGCAGAGAGCAAGGAGATGGACCATGGGGCCACCAAAAACAGAAGGGGGGGCAGTAAGAAGTTAAACGAGGAATGGACCCCAAAAGCAGGAAAGGGAGAAGTATAACGTCTGGATTGAAAGGAAGAATACACATCACATCTCAGAATGGTATCTCAAAGCAAGTGAGAAAGGGAGGGGCAGTGGGTCATGCTGGGAGCACTGAGAGGTTGTGACAGTTCAGGGAAGCGGGGACCTCTATAAGGGAAGTGGCAGGACACTTGCAGAGCGGGCTGGCTGTTTTGCAGGAGACCTCAGGGGGGGCCTGTGCAGGGCGGAGGGAACCACACTAGGGAAGGTGAAGGAAAGGCCTTGGGAGGAGCTCCTGCGGAATGGAAATTAGATGCAAACCACTGTTTTTCTTGCATATTTATCTAAGGAGTGTTGCATTATGATTGAATCAAATAATTTGCAATGTATGGAATAAGCATTCATGCTCACAGCCCCGCATCTGTTTTTGTATTAGAGACTACAGCTGAGAAAATGAGCTCTGACCGAACAACACATGTGAGGCTTTAGGTTTTCAAATCTGTCAAATCTCTCTCTCTCCCCACCCCTCTCTCCCTCCCCCCTCCATCTGTCTATCTATCCATCTGCAGAGAGAGAGAATTAACATAGGATTGATATAGGTTTGATTTGCTAGCAGGACCGTCCCATGCCTTACGCTGTGGTTTTCCTTCCTGCCCTCTCCCTGGGGCCTTATTCCCAGGGGGAGGCTCCTGGCAAAAGGAGGAGTGGGTGTTTGCACCCCCGAAGTCGGTGGCCTTAGTGTGGTTGACTCAGGCGCGTGATGGGAAGTGAAGGCAGCAGTGACAGCAGGTGGAAGGCCCGAATGCCCATTTTAAGAACTAAACTGTATTCAAAGGCTGAGAGAGAGTCACTGAAGAATGGGCTAAGTGTGAACTGTGGTTTCAGCAGCGGAACATGCTATAATCGGAGAGCAAGGGAGAGACAGGCTGGTGGGCCCTGAGACCCAGAGAGGAGGTAGGGCTTCCCATGACACAGAAGTCCTTAAAATGCTGTTCCACAGGGCTCTTCACCTCCGGCTGTGGACTCGCGACCTGCTAGGAATGCCCCCTCCATCACACGCGCTCCTGCACCTTTGGGAAAATCATTTCATTCTGTTTCTTCAGTCACAAAACTTTAATAATACCTAACATGTAGGGTTTTTATGCTGAGTAAATGGATTAGTACATGCAAAGTACTTGGGAAAATGCCAGGTACATAGTAGTACTATGTAGTTATATGTGTATTCTCATCATTATTATTTACTAGGCACAGAGGGCAGGGCTCAATGTGGAATTTCTAATTTAATTTTCATGACAATTCTAAGAATAGGTGTTCTTATTTCCACTATTTTACAAGTGGAGAAACTGAGATTTAAAGAATTTACATAATTTGTTCAGGTAGGAAGTGGAGAAATTGGGTGTTAAGCCAAGGCAAGCCAAATCCAGAGCGCCAAGGCTAAACTCCGTAAAGTGGTTTGTGGCCGGACGCGTGCTAACGGCTCAGTGATAACAGTCACCTCTGCGGTCATTGGAAGTGGAATTGGTGTGGGGTAGAGGAGGAAGAGTTAACCCCAGCAACCGAGGTGGAAAGAGGTGAGTTGGTGCTACTTCATACTAATCAGATGTCAGATGCAGAAGAGAAATGTCAGATCAATGTTTGGATACACAGATTAGTGGTGCTGCTATTGCTTAATTCTGCAGTTACGTGAGAGAGACTGAACTTGGTGTGGGCCAGGTGTTTTAGGTACGTTTGGGTAGGGCAGATCCAGTAGAAAGATGGCTGCCAGCATCCCTCCTTGACCTTGGGGGTGGACCTTACCCTCTCCAGTGTGTTGTTCTGTGGGAATAATGTCAAGGTCAGGATGGGGGGCCAGATATACCAGGAGCTGGATGTGAGTCCATTTTTATTCTCCAACATTGAATGTCAAGGCTGAGGGCATTTCCTTTAATAACACCAGGGGCTGGCCACTGTTTCTTCTCTTTCCTTTTTTTTTTTTTTATCCTCACTCGAGGACATTTTTTTGCATTTATCTTCAGATAGAGCGGGAGGGAGAGAGGGGGGAAGAGAGAGAGAGAAACATCGATGTGAGAGAGACACATCAACTGGTTGCCACCCACACGACCCCAACCAGGGCCGGGGACAAACTGCAACCGAGGTAGGTGCCCTTCACGGGAACCGAACTTGGGATTCTCTGGTCCACGGGCCTATGCTCTAACCACTGAGCAAAACTGGCCAGGGCTCTCTCTCCTTTTTCTGTCTCTGCCACTGTGTCTCTGAGGTTCAGCCCAGGGCCTCGAATGAAGTAAGTTCACAGAAATTATTCCCAGACTGAGTCCCTCAGACTGAATCTGCTTCTGACCCTCTGGGGCGACCTGAGCAATTGCAAACTGTTCATTGCCTTTCAGGTTCATTCTACTCGTTTATCAAGTGTGGTGATCATGCTTCTCATCAAAGGTCACACGGGTCAAGTTACCTAATATGTATAAACTTCTCTTGTGTGGTGTCTGATATTTAGAAGGTACTAGGTAGCTATCAGGGACTGAAGAAAACAAAAGAATGCATCCCCAAATGGTTCAAATAAAGAGACTTGTGCTGGGGCTGCACAGAGCCATGGGTGGGGTTAAGATATAAAAATAATCAAACTGATCCCTGGCTGGGTGGCTCAGTTGGTGGGACCGTGGTCCCATTCACCAAAGAGTTGCGGGTTCAATCCCCAGTCAGGGCGCAAATGGGATGTTTCTCTCTCACATCAATGGTTCTTTCACTCTCTTTTTCTCCCTTCCTCTCTCTCTAAAACTCAATAAAAACATATCCTCAGGCCCTGGCCGGGTTGGCTCAGCGGTTAGAGCATCGGCCTGCGGACCAAGGGGTTGCAGGTTGGATTCCGGTCAAGGGCACATACCTCGGTTGCGGTTCGGTCCCCAGCCCTGGTCAGGGTAGTGCGGGCGGCAACCAATCGATGTGTCCCTCTCACTTTGAAGATAAATGGAAAAATATCCTCGGGTGAGGATTAAAAAAGTATTGAAAAGAAAAAAGCAAGGTGAAACACTCATTGCGAGAAGCCTTTGCCATGCTTCGGTCTCCCAGCCGGAGTTGTCATCTTGGAAGCAGGACGATGCAGACAGAGACAGCGGCATCAAATAAGGGTGGGAACTGGGCAGAGTGTCCCCCTCTCCCGCTCCTGTTCTCTGACAGCCAGTCTGCAGAGACATCAGGGCGACCCAGTGCGGCGGAGGAGGATGAGAGCAGATGGATGGAAATGTTCACTCACTAATACCCACAGCAAACAGTAAAGAAAGATGATAAGGGGGAAAAAAATAATACAGCTCTCTTTTAATCATCTAGAAAAGCACCGTTTCCTGCTTCGTGGGACTGAGAGTTCCCCAAGCACTGGGCTTCTAAAAATGGTACGGAAGGGATTCACTTAGAATATTTTTAGTTAGAGCAACTGGAGTGCTGTGGGACTTTAATAGCTGATACTTGAAAAAAAAAATGTTTTCCATGCTTAAATGAAAGTGGGAAATGCTGAGCTGAACAAAATTAAATAGATTTATTTTCTGGAAGATTTCTCAGAGCCTGTGCTAACTCAGGGGCATTGCGAGTCTCTCTGTGGGAGCTGAGGAGCATTCGGTGAGTCTGTTTCCTTGAAGCATTTCATGGATCAACAGTCCTTGGAACACAGTGAAGGAGATTCTGGTCTGGGAGTCACAGAACAGGGGACGTCCATGGCCATCGTACCTCTGCTTCTCAGATGCCAGCCGGGCCCGGACTCCCTGAGTCAGAGCCCTCAGCGGCCGTACGTGGGCCAGCATTTGGTGGCAAATGCCTTGTGTAAGGTACCCTTCTGAGGTCTCTGATCCCGTGGGAAGGAGTGGCCTTGCGTTAGTTCGGCATTTGGTGCACATCCTCACGGAGAGTAAGGGCCACCCCTTACTCTTCAAGCTGAGGCCTGTGCGGACCACGATTTATTCAATGTGTCCCTGTTGGGCCTCCTCGGGGCAAGCTGGCTTTGTTCACATTCCTGGTACCATTTGACAAGTGTCTTCAATTTTTATGACACTGAAAAATACAGAAAGGGCTCGACACCGCCTCTGTCGCCGGGGAACTCAAAGTGTCGTTGCATGGGATGCAAAGTGGTTTAAGGGATGTAAACCACTCAGAAGAGCGTTCCACATTGCCCTTGATCAGACGCCGGCACCCACCAGGAACCAGAGGATCTTCAGTAATTGTTTGCGGTCGTGCATGCAGATAAAGAGGCTTCTCTGAGGTTGCACAGCCTCACCTGGGCCTCCCAGAAGGGGATGTTAATAGAGAGAGAGATGGAGAGAGATTGACACTTCAGTCAGAACATACCGCCAAAGTGGGAATAGCAGGGTTTTAGCAGGTGAAGCGTGTGTTCCCGCAGGTGACAGATTCGCGAAGGAAGGGGCCGGGCTCTGACTGTTTTACTTCTGAAGCCAGACTGGCTCTGCTCTTGGTGGCTTCCACTTAAGAGGGTTTATGAGCCTGACTTCAGTCGGGGCCTTGAGCTGCGGATGAACAGTGTGGCTCAACCTCCCCCTGAGGGTTATTAGTGTACTTTTCACCCACTGAAAGTTAATTAGAGGAAACAGCCCCCTGCACACCTTTCACACGGATTCATCTGGAAGGAGCCTGTAAATTGGATTGGGGCCCCGGGTGAGTTTCACTGGAGGTATTTTCTTTCTGCAGAGAAATTGCCCAGATAGAAGCCTTGTGAGTCTCCGAATGCGAGCGGAAAGTTTTCCATTTTAAAATCCGTATGTCTGATAAAACCCGATGATGACATAACTCATTATATGGCATTCGCTGAGGGGCCACACTGCAATTCTGGACCATAAATCCTGCGTGTAGAGAAATAAAGACGCGTTGATGCTGGGTTTATCTGTTTGGTTTCGCTAGTTCTCTTCCAGCCCCTCGGTTCCTAGCACCGCTCACAGCGTGCAGGAAAGAGCGTCGGGGAGAACCGTGAGACCTCGTGGCAGTTCTGCTCTGTGACTTAGGTTCCGAATGTTAGTGGCTAAGGGCACCGGCTTTGTCATTCCAGTTGATCTGAGTTTGACTCTGTTCTGTTGGTGGCCTGGCTGCTGGGACATTTTAAGTGGACAGCTTAGTTATTAGCGGCATTCTTTCCTACTGTAGCCTGTACGTTAAAACCTAAAGGAACTCCTCTTACTCATTCTTTTAGTCAAATATTTATTGAGCACCTACTGTGTGGCAGGTGCTGTCTTGTGGGCACGTAGATGTGGACAAGATGCGTAGAATTCCTGTCGTCGTGGAGTTTATGTTCTAGGAGTTGAGAGGAGAAACGTAAACATGTTTACTTATTTACTGCATATATGACAGTTTCGGATAGGAATAATGACTGCGATTAGTTAAAAAATACCAGCTGGTGATACATGCTATGAAGAAAAAAAATAATGGGCTAAAGCTAGCAAGTGACTCGGGTTGAGGGGAGGGCCACATGAGATTGGGTGGTCAGGGAAGGCTTCTCTGAGGAGGTAGCTTTTGAGCTGAAGTATTAGAAAGAACCAGCCATGAAGAGACCTGGGAAGAGACTATCTCAGGAAGACAGCAGTTACAAAGGTCCTGTGGCGGTGGGGTGAGTTTCAGTGGAGCATAACGAGACCCCATGGTGGATGCCCAGGTTGGATGGATGCTTTAGGAGCTCCTTTGAACTAAGCAGAAACGTTGGTGTCCGCGGAGATGGGTCCGCACAGTCAGGGGCTGACCTTGCCTTTGCTCTTATCTAGCCACGGCTGCACAGTTGTCCAGCATCAGTTGCCAACAATGCAGCCAAGGAAGGGGGTTCCGAGGCTGAGGTAGGGGCAGAGGGACCTCAGGCTTTGACCTGGTGACTGCAGCCGCTTCCTGGTTTGGTTCAGTTTTATGGCTGTAGGCGAGCTGGAAGGCTGCCGCTCAGTGTCCCCTGGCCACATTCTCTGGGATCTCCAGTTTCTGAGGAGCCAGTAGAGGGTGTGAGGGACTGGTGGCGTGGAGGCGGCAGGGCTGTGTAAGCTCTGGCTATTGTCTTTGCCTCACTGGTTGGAGATGGGCCTCGCTCGTGGCCTGGGCAGTAGGACCCAGATCCAAATATACCCGAAAGAGCGGAAGCCTGTCCTCAACCTTGGCTGTACATTTGAATCATCTGGAGTGGGTGCTTTTTAAGATGCTGAGACCAAGGCCCCACCCTCCCACCCAAAGATTTCAGGTTTAATCAGTCTAGAATGAGACTGAGCTTTAGGTATTTTCCCGAAGCACCCAGGTGGAATGCCACGCAGCCGGGCTGTGTACCCCTGATCTACAGGGACATACACTGCTGCTTTGTTTCTTATTTTCCTCTTTGTTTATTTTTCCTGAGACATTTCTCTGTGGCTTTGATTTGAGAACTGTGGTCCTTTACCAAGTCACAGAGACCTGCTCCTCAGAGAGTAGAGTACAGGGGGCATCCCGGGGGCTGATGATAGCAACCTGCAAACAGGTGTGTGCTGTGTGTTTATGGTGTGTGTGTGGTAGGTGTGCATGCACACACATGTATATGGTATGTGTATGTGTAGTGTGAGGACATGTATGTGGTACACGTATAAGGTGTATGTGGTGTGGCAGTGTGTATGTGGTGTACAGTGTATGAGTGGTGCATTGGTGTGCTCTGAGTGGAGTGTGTGTGTGGTATGGAGGGTGTGTGTGTGGTATGTGTTGATAGTGTGTGTGCACAGTGCATGTGATGTGTGTGGTGCATGTGGTGTGTCTGGTATGTGTGTGATGTGTGTTGATGTGTGTGTGTGTGTGCAAGGTGTGTATGGTGTGATGTGTGTGTTGTGAGTGGGGTGTGAAGTTTTTGTGTGGTGCATATGGTGTGTGTCTCCTGTGTGGTGTGTATGTGTGGTGTGAGTGATGTGTGTTTATGTGTGCATGCTGTGTCGATGGTACATATGGTGTGTGAATTTCAAGTGAAACTTGCAGACTGCTTCAGCATCTATCATGTGTAATGACCTTGGTTATTTCTTTACCTCTCTCAGCCTAATTTCTACATCGAAATTTTGGAATGTCAATAATATCTCTGCCATATATGCTTGCTTTAAGGATTAAATGAGATAATGCATATACAATTTCTTAGCACAGTGCCTAGCGCAGAGTAAGCCCTCAATAAGTTATATAATGGTGATGAAATCTTGATGAACTAGCTGAACCTTGTGAGTCTTACCTCCCGTATCGGTTCAGTGGGAGTAACTGTTACCAACTGTTTTGGCCAGAAGCAGGTGCGTCAGTATCCCCAGACACCCATTCCAAGTCGAAATGGCACGCAAAGGGGTGTGTGTCTATGAGTGTCAGTTTATGAAACATCTTCCTCCATCCATCAGGCCTGCCTGATTTCTTTCTTCCAAATAAACAGAGGTCTCTTCCCGACCTTACCTGTAACAGCGGCTGACAATGTCGAAGTCGGTATGAACACCAGCACTCCCTGGAGGAGAGCTTGAAGTCGTGCTTGGACTATCAGAGTGTTCAGACCACTCCTGAAGGACCTGGCGGATCTGTTTCCAATGCCTGCTGTTTCTTGTCACCATTGTTTTTCAGCAAAGGAAGGCGGGGGGTGGGGATGTTGATCGCTTTTTGTTTGCACAAAACACTTGTTGTCCGGCAAAGGTAGATCAGCGTGATTGAGAGAATTTATACTTTTAATCTATTTCCTGATCCCAATTCTCCCCTCGCCACCCCGCATCGCTGCCTGCTTTTCCCCGAGTAGCCATTTGACAGGTGGTATGTTTTCGCTTGACATTGATTAAAGTTGCAGCCCCTTGGCTCAAAACGAGGTGCATACTAAATGTTGAACCAGCAGAGATGACTGCAATTTTGGCCGAGAGACATCGTTTCAAAATATATTTTTGAAAAGTTCCATTTGTTTTCTTGTCAGGAAGGTTCTGAGCATGTTGGGAGTTGGAGGAAGGAAAGGACAAAACTGGGGCTTGTGATAGTGACCTTGACGAGCCACGACAATTCGGCGGGCTCTTAGCGGTCAAGTTCTCGGCGTTTCCATCGTAGGAAGTCTCACACTCAGCTTGCGTCTCTCCAACTGACAACAGCGAAGATGGGCCTTAAAATTAGGATTCCCTCAAATGTGTTTCTTTTTAATTAAACAAAAATATGTAAAGTAGACATTTTAGGGATTTTTTTTCCCCTTTCAAGAATGAGCATGAGAATGAAATATTTCAGTCACAAGTTACTTTGTATCTTTGTGTTCTTTCTTAAGCTGTCTGTTCCCACGAGCTTTTACCTAGTTATATCCTGAGTGATGTCAGTGCTTTGGCCCCCACGGCTGCCCTGTCTTTCTGTATTTACATAGACTTTCCCACAGAAAAGCGTGATCCCGGTTCAGATGTGTTTTCTGTAGTCTTCATTTATGCCGCCACTTGGTACCTTCGAATGATCTTTCTAAATTATTTTTCTGAAATTCATGAGCTGCCTTCTTCCTGTTGATGCAGATGGTGCATAGATGGTTGGGACGTTTTATGTTCCCCTTAACCTTCTTCGAGAAGACGGATTTGAGTCCAGGCATTTGAAATACAGTTGTGTTTTTATCAGGTATTTCATAAATCATAAAATCGCCAGTGTGTTAAATAGACGTTTCTGATTTAACCAGATGGACCATTCATTAAGCCCATCTGAGGTCGACAGACAGGCGCACAAAAATGAGAAGCTTGGTTTGGGGTTTTATGTATGAGTTAATGTTGTCTGTGTGTGTGTGTGTGTGTGTGTGTGTGTGTGTGTGTGTGTGTGTATTGTGGGGGGTGGTAGAAAGACAGAGCTAGAGAGTATGCATCAGTGTGGCTAGGAATAACCTAAGATATATTTTGCTGAGGGTGAGTGGAAGAGACCTGTCAGAAAATTTATTTCATTAAACAAACAGTATATTGAGTACTTACTTGCTCTGTACCCTGCACCCTGCTAGGCACTGGGGATACAGCAGTGAACAGGACAGACACTGTCTGTCTGCTGTCATGGAGTTCATCCTCAGTAGGGCTTTTGGGAGATTGAAGTAAGGGAAATGAAAGGAAATATCTCTTGTTTGGTGCCTAGAATATACCTGATAGTCTGCTAGACAATTCAATATACTATATCACCTTATTTATCATAGTTATAAATATTATAAATGCAGATGTTATTATCATTTTACTCGTGAGACAGATTGAGGCTCAGAGACTGTCAGTTTCCCAAGGTTACACCACTAATAAGAGGTGGATCTAGAATTATGTGACTCCAAAGTCTATGCTCTTCCTACCACACTGTGCTCTCTGTCTTTAGCAGTTGAGAAAGGGTTCTTACCCCATAGAAATCCTGCTTCCAACCCCTAGAGGCAGCCGTTGATTTATAACGTCGTTTTACCAGGATTGAGAACCATGCTATAGGCAGCATTAAAGAGTTCATGTGTGACAAAACTCATGGCTCTTTCTGTCTTCCCAGTTAGTGGACAAGATGAAAAGAGCTGTGGAAATGGGACTGGATTGCCTGAGTAATAAACCATATGGCTCTGCTGAAAGGTTTGACTAAGCTGAGACCTGTGGTGGGTAACATGTTCGCCTTTTTAAAGGACTGTTTAATGAACTTCTACCTCTCCTTCCTAGGGGAGATGGGAGGTGGGAGATGGGTTATTTTCAAGATGCCATTCCTAGATCTGCTAATCTTTGGTAATCAAAACCAAATGCATGCATCACAGAGAATATTTTCTCACCATGGGGGATGGTGATATGGAATATGGGTTGAAAGATGACTGGTCCAGGACTTGACTTGGCAAGGGAAATTTGTCTTTGTAGCCATCTCCGAAAAGCAAAACTGAAATGTGAAATCCAATTCAATGTAATCCATCAAACATATATTGAGTGATTATTATCTGTGAGACTTTATGCTAAGTTCTGAGGAACCAGAGATTGGATAAGCCACAGTTTCTTCCTTTAAGGAGCATATGTCCAGTGGGTGAGGCATACATGTAAAAATGTAGATTCTCTTTCAAGGTGATCAGGGCAAAATCATAAAAATATACACGTTTCCTAAGTTGTCAGGAGGAGGGAGAGATTAATGTAGGGAGAGCGAAGGAACTGAAGAAAGGCTTCCTGGAGGGATGACAATATGGAGCCTTCCTGGGGGAGAGTTTTGTAGGGTGACATGAAATAAGCCAGGCAGTAGTGGGACAGGTGAGAAAGAATTTCAAATGGAGGCCTTTAAGAAGTAAGTATGGGGAATGTGTGGACTTCTGTGTTGTTAGAGCATAGAATGTGAAAGAGGGAAGTTAGAGTAGGTGATGAAAGTTAACACAGGCCATGTCATAAGCTTGTATTGCATGGTATGGTCCTTAAGCACTGTTGTAAGCAGTTGGTCTGTTGGTATCTTGTGGGTGAGGTTAGGGGATGAAAACTCACATGAAAGGCTCTTGTATTATTCAGGCGGGAGACAGTGGCCTGAATGAAGGCGATGAGGAAAGAGAGCACAGATTTTGCCTAAGGCAGAGGTTGCAGTTCCTAGAAATTATTGGGGATTGGGAGTGTATGAGTGAAAAGTCAGTAGAGAATGACGTTCAGGTTCTGACTCAGGAGACTGGGTGGATGATGGTGCTACAAACCAAGAAAAGTATCTAGGAAAAGGAGAGTTTGATAATGGGATTGATGGAGATCATTTGCTGAATTTGGACAGGTTGGGTAAAGGTAATTTAGCAACTGTTATGGAAATGACTAGGGGTTGGGTAAATGGATATGTCTGGAACTCCAAAGTGCTGGGCATGGAGATGTGTGTTTGGATATTGTCAAAACAAGAGCCACAGTTAACAATGGGGAAATATATGAACTTAACTTTGGTGAGAACACAGAACAGAACCTGGGACAATCAACACTTAAGGAATTTAAGAAGGAGGAGAATATCACCAAGGAAAGTGAGAAGTAGTTAAGAGGTAGGAAAAACACCAGGAAAGTATTGTCCTTGAATTAAAGGAGACAAGAGTTTCAAGGAGTAGGGAACAGGGAACTGAGAGGTCAAGTAACTGTCCCACAGGTGTGAACTGTGATCCTTGCCAGGGAAGTGCTGGGGACAGGGGAAAGAAGCCAGAGGACTATATGTTAAAGGGTGAGTGGGCAATTAGCAAGTAAAGACAGCAAGTGTAAATCGATTTTTCAAAGAGCACCAGTGGAAGGAAATGAGAGAATGGATGGTAGCAAGACAGAGATATGGAGGATAGGGAGGAGAGGTTGAGATTGATTAATAGGGAGAGACTTGGGCATGCCTTAGAATAGATGAAGACAAGGTTCCAGTAACAATGTAGAGGCTAGGTTTGAGTAATACATAAATGAACGAGTTCACATAGAAATGCAGTCTTGAGTAGAACAGGACTTCTTCATCCTGAGACTCAGTAGGGAAGCAGGAATTATGGGTATCTCAGATAGAAGTTTGAAGTTGGACAGAGGGCAGAGACTGAGGGAGTTGACTGCTATTGGCCACTTATTAATGGGACCCATTGTCACTGAAGGCACCTGCTGAGGATAAAGGAGGGTGAATATTTGAGGAGAGTGAGAATGTGACTGGAGATATGGGAAAGTGAACTTCCCAGAAGGAATTATTTTAAAAAAAAAACCAGATTAATTTGAAATGTCGAAGATCCTGATGAATTCAGAAAGTGTAACTTTTCTGGAAAGCCGGTCTTCCTCAGGAAATGATCTTTCTCCCGCAGTGCTCAGTTGCTTTTGCCAAGGTAAAGGAGGCTGAAGGTAGGACTGAGACTTGGCTGGGGCCATGGGAGCGTGTCATGTGGAGAGACAGGAGTTTATGTGATGGATAATGGAGCATATCTAGGCTAGATGGTCAGAAAAAGGGATGGGACCAGTGTCCATAGTTTGAAGAGCACATGTAGTAGAAGAAGGGGGAGACCTGGGAAGAGGGAGTTTGTGGTTGGGAGCCAGGGAATTAGAGTTTAAGGTTCCTGATATGGATCACTTCAAGGTCATGGCAGTACTCCAGAGATGATTCTAAGAAGATGCTGACATGGAAAGGAAGTGAAGAGGATTAGATTTGAAGAGATCAAAAACTTGGTTCTGGCTGGGTGGTTTGGTTGGTTGGAGTGTTGGCCCGTCCATCAGAAAGGTTGTAGGCTTGATTCCTGGTCAGGGAAAGGTTGAGGGTTCAATCCCTGGTTGGGGCATGTACAGGAGGCAGCCGATTGATGTTTCTCTCTCACATCTCTCTCTCTCTCTCTCTCTCTCTCTCTCTCTCTCTCTCTCTCTCTCTCCCCCCCCCTCTTTCTCTCTAATATCAATAAACGTATTCTCAGGTGAGGATTAAATATATATATATATATATATATATATATATATATATATATATTAAAAAAACTTTGAAAATACAGTGGTTAGTGGTTCAGTCACAGGGACATTGAAATCATTTAGGATAATACTGAGAGTTGGGGTAAAATCATTGGGGTAGTTATTACTATACACTGAATTAAAAAAACAACAAAAATTCCCAGCATCTTTTAAATATTTGCTTTTGGTATTATGCTTGTCCTTGCTGACTCATCAATCTAAATATCTCTACAGGATTTCATTTTCCTCCTCACATAAATAGAACATGCAGTATTAGATATATTTATTTGTAATGGAAAATTATGCAAGCATATTACAACAAGCATTGTGTATGAAAGCAAGTATTTGATATTTGTCCAATGATTAAAATGTTTATCATCAGCTTCTGTGCCTTTTTGAAAATTGCACACTGAAGATTGACAGAGTGCATGCACTTATCTTTATACTTCTTTGCATAACAGTTCTTGCTGAGACACGAGAAAGCAAATTGTCTCAGCCTCAAATGAAAACTGCAATCTTAAGTTGATTATATATATGTTGGTTGTTGAATTTTGAATTCATGTTTCTGACGTCCTTGCCCTTCGATAACATTTTATCTTCTTTGAGAAACAATACAGTGTAGTAATTTAGAGCATCAACTGTCGAGCCAGAAGGCTGGAGTACGAATCCTACCTGCAGGCCCTCTCTAGGCTTGGACGAGAGTTTAACCTCTCTGTGCCTCAGTTTCCTTATCTTTAAAATGACTGTAAAAGTAGTTTCACCACATAATATAGTTATAATGATTAAATGAGTTATAAGGATTAAATTTGTACTTAAAAACAGTACCTGACCATCCTGTAGGAGTGTTACCTCTTGTTACTTCCCAGTTATATTTATGTCAGTGCATAATCCCTTGAATGTTAAGTGTGATTTTGCCACCTTGACATTTCCCATTTTTACCTTGGTTCTTAGTCTCCTCACATGCTGTCTTAGGGCATCCATAGTCTATGAACACATCTCCATCGTCCGTGAACACATCCTACCATGGCATAGTGTTTTTCTGTATTTAGAAAATATTTTTCCAGTATTCATATCATATCTAACATTTCATTCCAACTTTCGGTATTTATGCTGGGACTGAGTGGGAAAGCGGTTTTTGGTTTAAATGACTTTGTTAAATTCCTGTTTATTTATTAAACAGTGATACCATCTTACCTTGCTATCAAGGTGTGTTTTTGTTCTTCCAGAAAGCTTTGTGTTTTTATGTAGATAATCTTCTTTGTTTTCTGAATGAGGGCATGTGGTTGTAACATATCAACAGATTAAGAAATGGAGGAATAGAGAGGTTGCTTGACTTGTCCAAGGTCACATAATAATCAGTATGGGTTTTGTTTTGTTTTAGTACTCAGCATAGAAAATGTTGCTGGTTTGGCTTTGATCTCATGCCTCAGTCCTAAAGCCTTTCTTCTTGAGACCAAGTCCCTGATTCTCCCTCACAGCTCTGTTGGAGCTGGGTCCTGGTTTCTCTTCCAGCATCTCCGACTCAACAACTTATCTGTTACTCTGTATCCTCTAGAGCTGAGCCTCTGCCTTATTCTTACCAGTCACTTGAAGTTCCTAGACTTTGATACCTTCTGCCTGTGACCAGCTTCCCTGAAGCTGCCTTATCGATCTCCGTGCTTACATCCTTCTCATTTCTCCAATGGGGTTAACGGCATAGACCTGACTGTGATTATTTTAAGCAGAAAAGGAATGTATTGGAAGGGCATGGGAATAGGCAGATGGGAGATGCAAATCCAGGGAGTAAATGCACATCCAAGATCTTGCTTTAGGAGGGGTCTGATTAGGGTGCTGTGGATGATATGATTGCACTTGAGTACTTGCAACTGAGTATCTGGTTTTGCCAAGCCTGGACATCAAAATCATGCCACCGAAGTCTCAAACCTAAATTTCTGCTGCAGTGGATAAGTCTAACTGGCCAATGCCTTTGCTTCACTTCCCAAGAGCTAAAGATCCTGAGAGAGGGCATGTCATTGTCTCTGCTCAAGTCTCACCTATGCTCTAGCTGTCTGGGTATGTGGTGGGGGGAGGTGGGAAAATATCCTCTTAGGTGTCTATGCTGCTGGGTGGGGCTCTGCCTACAACCATTCTTTTTTTTTTTTTCATCCTCACCCAAGGACATTTTTTCATTTTGTTCAGATAGAGTGGGAGGGAGAGAGAGGAAGAGAGAGAGAGAGAAACATCAACGTGAAAGGGACACATTGAGTGGCTGCCTCCCACACGACCCCAACCAGGGCTGGGGATGAATCGCAACCGAGGTACATGCCCTTGACGGGAATCAAACCCGAGACTCACTGGTCCTCAGGCCTATGCTCTAACTGCTGAGCCAAACCGTCCAGGGCCCTACAACCATTCTTGACATAATTGTCTAAATGTAAAGATGCTTAGCCCTGGCCAGTGTGGCTCAGTTGGTTGGGCGTTGTCCGTGCACCGACAAGTTGCCAGTTAGATTCCTGGTCAGAGCACATGCCCGGGTTACTGGCTTGATCCCCTGTAGAGGGCGTTCAGGAGGCAGCTGATCATCATTTAATTCTCACACTGATGTTTCTCTCTCTCCCTCTCCCGTCCTCTCTCTCTCTAAAAAAAAATTAAAAATTCTTTAAAAAAATGTAAAGATGCTTAGCTTCTGGACAGTTAAACGCAAAAGTTAAGCACAACGCCAACAATTCTCTCTCTCATTGCTTGTGATAGCATCCCTTCTGCCTGAGCCACAGCCTGTCTCCTCTTAGGACTCAGACCCTCTTCATCTGCTCTGCTCAGCTGTGATCATCTCTCAGGACAGGATAATGTCCCAAAACCTAATAAGCAGAACCCAATTATTCCTAAAGGTTTTAACAGTTTCCTCAGGCATCTCTTGTCCTGCTAGCTAATTTGCATGTAACCTAAAGAACAATGAGATTTTTTTTTCCCCAAAGAAAACTGCATTTGGAGTTTATTAAGTACAAGCAAATTTACCTCTTCAAGGAATACCAAGAATGTATATGTAAGCCTGCCTCTCCCTTTTAAAATTGAAGCCAGGTGAAAACTCCCGGAGATAATTTGAAGTATCAAAACGGTAGGTATTGTACCATGTGGGAAACGAACGCTGAGTGTCCTCAGCTGGGGACTATTTTCTATTCCTGGTTTGAGGGCATTTTTCTCAGCTAATATTTCTTTAGACCTTGTCACAAATGCATTGTTCCGAATGTCTGCTATTTGTAAATATCATCTGACCCGATGTTCTCTAGGTTAATTATTCAGAATGGGAAGGGGTTTGTATTTTAAATCACATTTCAGTGTGTGGTGTGTTTTAATTTCATTGTGTGCCCTTTCGTTTCTAATAATAGTTACAAGAGGACAGGATTCTTGCAGCTACACTAGAATCTAGAATCCATTAGCGATTTATATTTTCCAAATAGTCCAGCACTGGCTCTTATATCTGTGTGTGTGTAATCATAACATTTGAAATCTCCTTATTCTTTTGTTTAAAGGAAACAAATGGAGCTTTCAGGGAAAGTAATTTATTTATGAATATTTTAGCGAGTTCTGAGTGGTGGATATTTCATTTCAAGGCAAAAGAAACTAGACTAATCCCGTGTTTTCACGGAAACAGAGGAAACATACATTACTGTTTCTGTAATAGTTGTTACCTGATTCATGTTCTCTTTTAGCTCAGCTACAGAAGGAAAGGTCATCTTTTCCCTGGGTGTATCATTGCGCTCACTTTGGGACAAAAGGTCCCTTTATCGTCACATACTGTTTTTAAACAACTAATTTAAACATGTATCATTTTCATGGATTTGCTGTTTTAACTGATTTTAGCCTCTTGCTACCCTTCATACACATATTTATTAGTAGCATTTTTATTTAAGAATTATTTTGAAATATTTAAGATAAACTAAAAGGCACAAGGAATAATAGTATGAACAGCTTATCTTAGAGACCCTTCTGCTCTGTTCCCTGGCCCTTGCTATTGGGCTAAAGGGGTGGGTTTGCCTGCACGCATCAAAGCCCAATCAAATGACAACAGGAGTTTGTAGCCAAGAAAGTATGGATTTATTAGTTGAGAAAATGACATCAAGCCCAGGGTCACAGGTAAGCTAATGGTCAAAGACCCAGCTCCCTAATGGCACCCAGGGTCATGTAGAGGAAAATCGTTAATCATGGCGGCTAAAGGAGTTGGGGTCGTGAGCTCTACTGAGTGATTAGGGCGAGGGTACGGGGTCGTTGGTCATTGTAGGTCCTGATGTCAGCCATGGTGATGTTCTGTCTGGTTTTGTGAGGGTGTGGTCTGTAGGGCCCTTCAGACCCTACAGCTGAGGCTGAAACACAGCTGAAGTCAAGGTGTTACCTTCAGCTTGACCAGAATGTTTCTGTGATCCACAGACCTGAAGCTTTGTTCTTAAGACAAAGCTTGATGGTGACCAGAAGCTGGTGTCCTAAGGGCTTAATGCTTAAGGATGGCAGCAGACAGACAGAAAGGAGAAAGGCAGGCGCGTGCTGAAGAGAGAAAGTGTCTATGAGGTTCCATTTTGTGGAATAAGGACCACTTCCCTCCCATTTGGGTTATTGTTCATTTCTCCTGACTGTCCTCCTTTCTTCTTTGGAACTGCCATCATCTTTGCTCTCTTCTCCCCCGGGTTCCAGGGGACAGCATTATTCAAATATAATGAGAGTCATAGGTAATTAAAATGTTTTCTTAGTCGAATTTTAAAAAGTAAAAAAAAGGGCACAATTTTAATTAATCTACTGTATTCAAAATATTACAATTTCAGCATGTAATTAATGTAAAATTATTAACAAGATATGCTCTTTTTTTTTGAAATCTGGTATGTATTTCACACTTGCAGCAATTTGGAATAGTTGCATGTGGCCGCATATTGGATAGTGTAGCTCTAAGAAGTAAAATGTCCCTCTCCCAGTTTGCCTCTGGGGAGAGAATCTTGATCTCACGCTTAGCTGGGAATTTTTGCTTGCTTTGTTTTGTGTTTCTGCTTTAGTGAGAGCTGAATGGAGAGAGGTGGGGCTGGGTGGAGCTTGGATTGGGTGGGGTTGGATGAAGATCCTTACCAGTGAGACAAAGGAGGGGGCAGGGGGTCTCCTGGGGTGACTAGATGAATATACTTAAATGGATCTTACTGGTTGGCGGGTTTGTCTTGGAGTAGCATAATGGGTTTGTAAATTCATCTTTTTCTAAATATAACCAGGTTTTAAGAGTCTGGATAGTTCCTATGCCATGAGAAAAAGCATGAAGCTATATCCCCAAGAATGCATCGGGTTTAGGATTAGTATTTCAATGAAAATGATAGAGCCTGACCTCCCAGATCTTGATCCTGGTAGACATTGCTGAATCCTGGGTGGGGCCCAGGGGGTGGTCTTAGTTAGAGACTGAGCAGGGCCAAAGACTGTTTATGTATTTGGCACCTTTTGAATACTGTGGAAAACAGCCACTAGTTTAGGAATTTGTGCGATAGGTACTTTTTGTGTGTATCACTGTGTGTTTTAAATAATTCATTCAACAATTTCATCGAAACATGAAGACGCAGAAAGACATAAATTGTAGCTGCTCTATACCCAACGTGTTTATAGTCGTGAAAGGGAGACATGTCATACTGCCAAAGTATAATAATAGAAATTGGTGTAATATAAAGAGATTATATGGAGACAGACAGGATTAAATCTGTCTAGGGGAGAGTGAGACTTGACTGAGTTAATGATACTAGTGCTTAGTTTGGAAAAAAGACCAGATGCTTGAGATATGGGGAAAGGCAGTCTGAGCAGAGCAGTCAGGGGAAAATGTGAGGGGAATTTCAAGTAAGCTGGTATGAGAGGAGGATGCGATGTCAGGAAGGAGTGGCTGGCCAGGATGGGGAGGCAGGAGCACCCAGGTCATGGAGGGCCTTACCCATTGTGCTACAAGCTTAGACCTCATCCCGTAGAATCGAGTTTAAAACAAAATGCTTTCTCAATCTTTTTGAGGATGAAAGGAGGGAAGGGCACCTGAACATAGATTGTTTTAAAGCTTTTGGGCTAGTCTGGATGAAGGACAGTGATAGCCAGAGGTAAATCCATGGAAGCGAAGATGGATTTGTGAGCTGCTATTTAAAAGATAGACATTTAGGGTTTGGTTACTGTTATGGACTGAACCGTGTTACCCCCAAATGCATAAGCTGAAGCCCTAACCCTCAACGTGACTATAGTTGGACACAGGGCCTTTAACAAGGTATTAAGGTTAAGTGAAGCCATAATAAGGGTGGAGCCTTAATGCAATAGGACTACTGTCCTTAGAGAGAAGGGCATGGTCACAGAGGAAAGGCCATGTGAGGATAAGGTGGCCATTAACAAGCCAAAGAGAGGCCTCCTGAGAAACTAAACCTGCAAGCACCTTGATCTTGGATTTCCAGCCTCCAGAACTGCGAGAAAATCAATATCTATTATTGAAACCAGCAGTCTGTGGTAGGTTGTTCTGACAGCCCTAGTGGACTGATACAGTGGCTAATTTCAAGTAGACATAAATTATAGATAGTTCTTTATGCACTTTTTCATTATTCTCTCTATACTCTACTTTGTAGGAGGCCTGAGAAACAAGGTTGCTTCAATATTTTATGGAATTGAAGAGGTTCAAAGGGCTAACGTAGAAAAGTTAATTGAATATCAGGACAACTGTGTGAGTCTCAGAATTTTACACATAATATTTCTGCTCAGCCCCCGCGAGCTCATATGGGAGTGTGAACGCCCACTTCAGGTACCTAGATAACCATGGGAGTGTTTGTTCATCCACCTGATTAGCCAAAGTCACCTGCATTGGCCAAGTCCTGTGTTCACCTGTTACGCTGCATACACTGATACCACACTTTTTTATGTTATCCAAAGTGCCTCACTGGGCCCATTTCTGAAAGAAATTATGGTCCTATAAACATGCATTAGTGACTTTGGCTTTTAGAAACAGCGTATGGTTAAAGAAAGTATAGTTCTTCTTCAGAGCATTCAGAAGAATTATTCTTGTTAACAGGATGGAAGGAGGAAAATGCTCTGGTTCATGCCTCAGTTTAAAGACTTTACTCTGGGATACAAGTGGAAGCACAGAAGTGGAATCATACCTGGTGCTTCTCTGGAAGGTTTTACTTTTAGCAAACATTCATCACCGGGAGCTTTTTATTTTCTTATTTCCATTCCATTCAATTATTTTCTCCCAGGCTTCTCATGTAGCCTTGATTATTTATTTCAAGTAATTTACTATACATGTTCTTTTGATTCATAGCATCCGATGGATAAAGCAAGTCTAACTATTTGTGCTGAGTTGTTTATTGTCAACAATTTTCAAAAGTTTACTTTAGAAAGCATTACAGTATTTTCCAGCCAGTGACCTCTTGGTTCCATTATCAGGGGCAGGCCCTTCTCCTGTGTTTTCTGTTCTTCATTCCAGACTGCTGAGGTCTGTGGCCTGGGATATGTCCACTTCTTAGATTAATAATGGGCACTTCCTTGCTCTGGTGATCTCTTAAAGATGGTGGTAGTCCAGTATCTTTAAATACTTCTTATATGTACTGATGACCTCAAGATTTATATCTCGAGTTTTGGTCTCTCCCTTCGGATCTAATCTTCTAAATCCAAGAACCAAATTGACAATTCTGCCTGAAGATCAAATAAGCATTTCCAATTTATCTTGTCCATAAATAAACTCTTGAATTCCCTCCAGACCTGTTTGTTCTCCAGTCTTTCCTGTATCTATGAATAGCACTGCAATCCATGTAGGAGCTTCAGCTAAACTTTTGATCAAATAAAAAAGAAAGGAAAAAGGATGTGGCAGTTGAAAACAAATGATAAATATACAGGTGGAGTAAGGGAAATATATTAATTGGTCAGTGAGTGTAAAAACATAGCATTCTCTTATTAAAAGGCGAGGACTTTCGGAGTAGTTTAAAAGAACCAAAATGTTGATAAAATCATTTCTGTTTCAAGGTTAAAAGTTTTCAATAGCTTCCCTTGTTCAGAGGGTCAAGTTGAAACACCTCACATTGTGTATTAATTAGGGATCTTTATATATTGAATGGTAGGAAACAATTCAAACTGACTTAAGCAATGAAGGAAAGACATTGACTCAAGCATGGAGAAGTCCAGGTATAAGACTGACCTGGGGAGAGGGTTGACCCAGTGAATCAATAATATTATCATGACCAGTTTTCTTTTTCTTTATCTCTTGGCTCTAATTACATAGTATTGCTGCAATCTCAGGCAAAACCTCCCTTTGTGGTCAGATAATGTCTGTGAGCAGTGACATGCTTTTTAGTTTTAAGTCCTAAGAAGAAAGAGAGAATCTGTTCCTGGAACAAGTCAAACGAAAGTGCTGGGATTAATTGTTGTGGACCTGACCACCCCTGACTTGGGTCTCATGCTCTTCTGCAATAACTGTAGACAATGGGATGGAGCATTGTGGTTGGCTTAAGCCAGTCAAGACTTACTCCGGGAGTGGATTCTTCCCAAACACCAAGAACACAAAGTTTAGAATAGTGTTAGAAAGGAGAGACTGGCTCAGTCATGAGGTTGGCAATTGACAAATGCTCATTACAGATGCCCTCAAAGATGCTATGTGTTGCCTGGCCGAGGTGGCTCAGTGGACTCAGCATCGTCCCATGTACCAAGAGGTCACCAGTGTTCCATTCCTGGTCAGGGCACATGCCCAGGTTGTGGGCTTGATCCCCAGTAGGGGGAGTGCAGGAGGCAGCCATGTTTTTATGACTCTCCCTCTTCCTTCCACTCTATCCCCAAATCAGTAAAACCATGTTAAAAAGAATTTTAAAGGCAGGATGTATGTGTTCCTTCTTGCCTTTGACCTTCTAGAGTAAGTCTTCTCCCATGCTCAGTATTCCCCAGTTCTGTTGGTTTTTTATTCCTTGGACAGGTTGATCTCTTTCTTGCTTCAGGGCGTTTCCGCCAGCTATTCCGTCTGCCTGGAAATCTCTTCCCCCAGAAATTCACATGGCCTGTTCTTTCTCATTCTTTAGATTTCAGTTTAAAATCACCCTCAAAATACCCTTCTTTTGACCACTTCCCTAAAATAAACCAAATGGTGCCTTCTACCCACCTGCTCACCCCACGTTAGTTACTGTAAATTATCCTATTATGCAATTTCCTTGAGAGTATTCACCAAAATCTGTAATAGTCTAGCTCACTTACTTGCTTGCTTAATATTTATTATCTATTTCCCCATTATATTTTGGAAATCTATGGGGAGGCAGATCATATCAGTGTTTTCTATGCTAGATGCTGAATATGTAGAAAAATGTCTCAGAACACAATTGGTGTTTAATAAGTATAAAGTAATAAATGAACGGGTTCCTAAAGCCATAAAAATCTCTGTATTAGAAGGAAATTAAAAGGTCATCGCTGACAAATGACCATCCCATCTCTGCCTTGAGCATCCTGGTGACATGGAATTTACTGTCTCCCCAGGCACTCCATTCCATCTTTGGGTATCTCTGACTGTTAGAAGCTTCTTCCTTTTTATATCGAAATAAGTAATAGTGTCGTATCACGACGCAGACGTGCTGACGCCAGTTCTGTTCCGTGGGGTCCAAATTGTGTATGATACTCCTTTAAGTTGTTGAAGAAAGCGATCACACCCTCCTTCCTTCATGTATCTTGTTTCTTTCCAATTTAGATTTCCCTAATTTTTCCTTTCATTCCTTATCTGGCAAAGTTTTGACTTCCCTCACCATTGTAGTGACTCATTATCGCGCTCCAGTCTGTGCATTTTCAGCTGTGCTCACAATGTTATTAATTGTCCTTTGAGATAGACACTGTCCTGCCTTGTCTTAGATACTGTGATCCTCTTAAACTGTCCCCACATCTCAGCTCCTGACTCCGATGGAACCTGTGGCCAGTTAAAGCTTCTAAGCATTTTTGCTCGGGGGGCTGCCCTCACGCCTCATGGCTGTCAAGTTGTACAATTGGGCATGTTTTTAATGACTCATCTTCTTATTTGTTGAAACGGGCAGAGAGGTGTTTTCTGAGGAAGGCTTTGTGAGGAGGTCCGGTGGCCATTCAGGCATTTGCATTAGATAAGCTCCTTGAGTCCTGCCAGAGGACTGGATGGCTGCCTTCTTCCCTGCTGTGTGTCAGGGCCTGTGACTCAGTTCTCTGTGGCTGATGCAGTGAAGCCGCTCTGAATTCCGCCCGCGATAAAACCTTGACACAACTATTATAAAATCCTTATCAACAGCTCAGGATGGCCTGAAGGATATTCAGTCTATCCATCATTCCAAATGCTCTAAATTACACCTTTTAATCTTGCCAGATCACTGGAGCAAAGTCTGTTGGGACCTTGGCGCTTGCTTTTCCCCACCCCCCCTCTCAGAACTGCTTTCGTCAAATGGTGTGTGGGTTTATAACCAACCCTGAGGGAGGGGATAGGGAACAGCCGGCAGAAATGTGTTGTTTCTGTTGTAGGGGTGCTGTGAAAGATGGCTTTTCGAGGGCCACCCCGAGTGTTGTCCTGTTTTATTATGGAGAGCTAAGTGAATGTTTTCTGTTTCAGTATCAGAATGAGGAAAAGCTGAAGCTCTCTTGAAAGAATGTTCTTATTTGTGATGCGGTAACTGTCTGTGCTTCTCCCTTTCATTGGACTGTTAGGAGCTTACAGCTACATTTTGGCTCACACATAATAACTGTGCAGGGCTATGTGTTTCTGTTGCTGATATCACTGTTGACTTGACTGTTCTCATACCCATGTTTCTTTTAACACGAAAACATAAGATCTGGATTGTAATTTTCTATTATGTGATGAGCGATGCTAATTGAAGTGTTCTTCTGCAGAACTCTTTTCATCTCCTTTTTTTCTATTGTCTTTGGAGAACCCCTCCCTTCCTCCATTTGTGCCTACTGGGACAGTCAGTCAAATTCCTTGGTCACCTTTATGCATAGAGGTGGTCACGTGGCTAGTCTGAACCCTCAGACACGTGGGTGGGCATTTGATCCAAGACAGGCCAGTTAGAATGAGCCCAAGTCATCTCTGCTGAAGATGTTGGGAAAACTTTTCCTTTTGGCTCATAATTGCAAAGGTGTGGGCTTCCAACCACCAGTGGCCATATTCTCTTCCACACAGTTCTCCCCCACATTGCTCGTCTGTGATGCTGCGATAAGAGAATTTGCTGACGTGCAAATAGAAACAGAGGCAAACAAAGATGAGATAGAGATAGACAGAGAGAGACAGAGAGAATAAACACTTTGAAAAACGCATTTGAAATCCAATTAGTACTGCAGGCAGATCCACCCTTACATCTGACAGTTCTGTGCAACAATATATTCCTATTTTTCCTCCAAACAAATTAGATTTGGTTTCTGTCACATTTACGTAATATCTAAAATTATCTTTTTAATTTACTATGTCCATTTTTGTAAGCTTCCTTAAATGTATTGTTGAATGTGTTTATGTAAGAAATATGCCATTTTTTGGTTTACTTTATTTTATTTTGTTAATCTTTATCGTTGAGAGTATTATAGATGGCCCCCCCTTCCCTCCTTGCCCCTACAACCTGGTTCCTGCCCCACCCTAGGCCTTTACCACCCTATTGTGTGTGTCTGTGGGCAATGAATATATGCGTATAAATTCTTTGATTAATCTCTTCCCACCCTTCCCCCCACTTCCCTCTGAGATTTGTCAGTCTGTTCCCAGTTTCCGTGCCTCTAGTTCTATTTTATTCATCAGTTTACTTGGTTCATTATATTCCACTAATAAGTGAGATTATGTGATCTTTGTCTTTCTCTGACTGGCTTATTTCACTTAGTATAATCTTCTCCAGGTCAGTCCATACTGTCTCAAAGGATGATAGATCCTTCTTTTTTAAAGCTGCATAGTGTTCCGTTGTGTAAATGTACCACAGCTTTTTTATCCACTCATCTACTAATGGACACTTGTCCTGTTTCCAGATCTTAGCTATTGTAAATAGTGCTGCTGTGAGCATAGGGGTGCATATATTCTTTGTGATTGGTGTTTTGAGATTCTCTGGATATATTCCTAGAAGTGGGATCACTGGGTGAAATGGCAGTTCCACTTTTAACTTTTTGAGGAAACTCCACACTGTTTTCCACAGTGGCTGCACCAGTCTGCATTCCCACCAACAGTGCACCAGGGTTCCCTTTTCTCCACACCCTCGCCAGCACTGTTGTTTGTTGATTCATTGATGGTGGCCATTCTGGCAGGTGTGAGGTGATAACTCGTTGTTGTTTTAATTGTTCCATTGTTTTTTAAAAATAGAAATGAAAAAAAAATGCACTTGTGTAAAAGTGCATTCTGTGGCACTCATCTCTATTTTCTTGGCCTGCTAGGATCCTTTGGATGTAAATTCTATTTTCTAATACTTTTTCTCCTTACTAATATGTTATGTGCCATCTGTATATCTGGTCAATATAACATAGATGCCAGTGTAAATTATTTCCCAATTTGATAAACAACAGATTTGGGCACACATATGCTTTTTAGAGACCCTTCTACAGGTAAGTACAGTCCAATACTCAGGATTTGGATCAGGTCATTTTTCATTAGTGAATACAAACATATCCAGCCTTGACCTTACTGCTCTTCTCTAAAAGTTTTGCTGATATTCTGAAACATCATCTTTTCTATACTTCCTCATCCTGCTAATAGGATGATCTTATGAAATTTTGGTGTGGGGTCCTACCAAAACGGTACACTTTTTAGTCCCACTGTTTTAGATGTATTTTTATGATCATAAAGAAGAACATGCTTACTGTGGAACTTTTGTGTGATACAAATATACAGACAGAAGAAAGCTAAATTTGTCTGTAACCCCACCCAGAGATAACTGTTAATGTTTTGGCAATATACACTTATATATACTGTATTTACCTATGCAGTCACTTTTTGGTGTGCATATTTATATGTATACAGAGATCATTTTTAACTGATCCCAGAGATAACTATTAATTGGTATGAATACTTTCCATGCACAAAATAAACATACCTTTTTTTTTTTAAACCATGATAGAGCCTTTAATGAATCGCCTTTTTCACTTAACAAAACGTGAGTACTTGCATGCATTATTAGCATTGTTAATGCCATATAGATTGTCTCTATTTCTGGATTATTTACATGAGCTTCTTGCACCTCATAGACAAACAGTTTCTTCTTCTAACTTTTGCCTTACAGTCTAAAGCCACTGAGGTTTTGGTTCCTTTGCATCTCTGAATCAGGATATATATGCTGCTGTCACTTTTTCCTCAAGAAACCTACCTTGTTACTGTAAGGCAGTTCTTGGGGGCCGCGTGGAAGTTCCCTGTATGAAGTTCAGTACTGAGTACTCTCTGGGGCTGCGGGGCATTCAGCTGGGTTTCTGATGTTCTTCCTCGTCTCCTCTCCCAATTTTTCTCTAAATTAGATCAATCTCCCTTAATGCTTTGTAATTGCATTTGCACGTATCTTTTTTAAGAAAGATATTTTTATTACAGTGAAAATAAAGTATTTTTCTGATGACTTTGGCAATTGAAATTTCATATGCATGTGTCTGAACTTCCTTTGAACCTGGTAAAATGTATTTTATGATGATCTGGTTCTCAAAGGCCCAAACAACTGTATTTCAAATTTGTTTTCAACCATCTCTACTGTGAATGAAAGTCCAACAAGGGCATTTTAAAAGTATATCCCACGGGCTAATTTTTAGACCTACCTATGGAACACCGTAGGGTTACTAATTAGCCTTTCTCCTGAGCTCCTTCCAAATCTTAAAATTCTAGACTCCGTGTTAATTAGATTTAACAATTCCCCAGGAGAGTTCCAGATTAGTAGACCAAGGGATTGCCTAGGCTTGTTAGCTCACACGTGTTTGTGGTTCCTGGTTTCCTGTATCATATGTGGACTGGTGGGGATGAAGCCACATTTCACCCAGCCAGGCCCAGGGTACGATGACAGAGGCTGATTTTGTGATGCTTCTTTTCAGTTTTCCACATGTTCCTTCTCTGTGATCGTAGGTTGATCCCGACTCTAAATGTACTATCTCTACTTTCCTGGCTTTGTGAACAGAGCCTTGATTTCAGGTATTGTGCCCCAGAGAGTTTTGTTCGCATACCTTACGCTGGGTGTGTACAGGTACCTTTCCTGAGGAATTAGTCTCAGGGTCTGTTGTTAATCCCTTTTTCTGTTCTCCTTATTTAATAATGGCATTACTATAAAGACGGCAGTTTATGGACTATTTGGTATATATCACACACTGTGCCAAATGCTTTATGTACGTGGTTAAGACTGAGGCTATTTATGCACATTTTCAGAAATGTGACTTGTATTTAATTGCTTTTTAAAGGCAGTTTACTGCTTAACCTAGTTATTTCTGGGTAAAGAGAGTGGGGAAAACTTGGTATTTAAAAATATATATATTTGTATTGATTTTAGAGAGGATGGGAGAGGGAGAAAGGGAGAAAAACATTAATGTCAGAGAGAAACATACATGAAAGAGAGACATTAATTGGCTACCTCAGCTGGGGATCTAGCCTGCAACCTGGGCACGTGCCCTGACCGGGAATTGAACCAGCGACTGACTTTTCAGTGCATGGGATGATGCTCAGTCAACTGAACCACACCAGCCAGGGTGAAAACTTGGTATTTTTTAATGTTGGCAGTTCATGGGGCTTATAGACTTACAAGGATCGACTCTTTGACAGGTGTGTGTGTGTGTGTGTGTGTGTGTGTGTGTGTGGTGCTATTCTGCCTTGATATTATAGAACACTTTCTGAAAACAAGTTGAGATTTAGAAACAATAGGAATTACAGATATAATTTTCTCTATTAATATATTAAATTTACTTTACAATAGAAGTCACTATGGGATATCTCGAAATAGCTGGCTTTCTCATGCATTTCACATTTGATTAGACTTGCAAAAAATTGATTTACCTCCAACTTCTCAGAAAGATATGGGCAAAGCAGGTCTGGGGTATGAGATACACTATTCAAGGTGTCCTTGTTTAGATGAGTTATTTGACAGGAGGTGGCAAATGGGGTAAATTTCAAGCCTCACTGTAGAGGTCAGTATGGGGAAAGGTAAATTATAGACTCCTTGGAAGATTTTTCTGGAACTATCAATCAAACTCCCAGTTCTCTGTTTTGCTTATCATTAGGTGTGTACAGATTTACAAAGCACTTTCACTTTGTTTTCTAATTTAACAGCTGTGTACTTCGTCATGTGGTGAACAACACTTTCTTTCTCCCTGCCGATCAAAATGCTCCCAGGCCTAATACCTGGCAAAAGTCGTACTTTCTTTCTGTAATCTGTTCTCATTACTGCAAGAGAAGGCAGGGATGTCCCTCTTTTCTCTTTCCTTCCATTCAGTTCAACAGATATTTGAGAGCAAATCACGTGCCAGGCAAGATGGATAATAAGATGAATAGGTACATTTTCCATCTTCAAGAAGAGGCAAGCACACAAATAGTGCTTGGTCCTGTGTCTGATATGTGGGGCATGACATTCAACAAGTGTTCATGGACTTGTTTAGTGCCTTGATCTCTAGAGGGTGAGTGTGTGTGTGTGTGTGTGTGTGTGTGTGTGTGTGTGTGTGGTGTCTATAGTAATGCAACAGAAGAGAACCTGACCTGGTCTGAAACTGTGTTTTTAGGTTGGAAGCAGATTCAAGAGTAGGAAACACATGATCTGTGTCTTAAATGATAATAATTATGGCTATTTCTGCATGCCAGGTATTCTTCTAAGTGCTTTATGGACATTTAGTTATTTAATGCTCACAGTGATTCCAGGGAAGCAAGTGCTATTGTTATCCCTACAATATAGCCGAGAAAACTGAAGCTCAGAGTGACTAAGAAACTTGTCCAGGGTCATCTGGCCAAACAGGTCTGGAGTCAAAGCTTGAATCCAAGAGATGCCATCCTCATTACTGCATAGGGTATATTTGTCATTCAAACTGAGTCCTTCCTGCAAGTGAAAGAGGGTGCTATTCAATAACTAAGCCAGGGTGATAGGCAGAAATGGACTCTTCCCAGACCAACTGAACTGTGTGGCCACACTACCGAATAGTCCCTGCTTATTAGATTTACATTTCCCACAAAACATTTATTATAGCTTGCAAAATCTATTTTACATTATTCAATGTTATTCTCCCCATTCTCCATAGCATCTGGTACCACTGTGAGTGATGAGTGGAGTACACAGTGGATAACTGACAGGGTTACTGACATTGCTACCACGTTGAACTTATGAGATGGTCAAGACTCCTATTTGTCTTCTCAAATTATAAGATAGTTGGTTAAATGTATTCTCTTCAAATAATAGACGTGAATAACAGACAATGGGGATGGAAGGAAGGAGAAAAGTGCTACAGTCGTGGCAAAGCATGTGGCGTTGTGGGGAGCTGGGAGGAGGGGAGGAGAAGGAAGCAGTGATGAGTCATCCCATCCATCAAGGTGGGGGGCTGCTTAGACCTGTGGTTCTTAGTCTTTTTTCTGCTTCAGTTCCCATAATGAATAAATTCCCTGGGTGTGCTCAGATTAGCCATAAACCCACATCATTTGTAATTTCTCACTGTGGGCTGAAGAATAGATGAAAAAGGCAGCCTGTTGGGTGTACAGTGATCCCTGTAATCTGATTCCACTTCTTTCCCTCCCGCTCTGTGCAAGTGGATGAGAGGGAACGTGTCATTAGGATCAACTTGACACCATTCTTGCTGACGTTCAAGAAGTAAATCATTCTAGAGTTTTGAACCTTAATGATGAGTACTTGCAAATCACTTGCTACTCATCTCTCACACAAATAGGCCATGCCAGGATAAGTATGTCTTGGCACTCTATGTGAAAATCCTGCTTCAGGCTACAAAGAAAAGATCTTGCAAAAAGTTGAAGTTTACTGAGTTGCTGTTTAAAATTGGAAACAGTGATGTCATGGCCCTCGCTCATTTCCAAAAGAAATATCCTATTTACTTAGCGGTCTCCTATCGATTCTGCACCCTGGTACCTGTGCAAGCCAGTAGCTCCATTAGCACCTGTAAATGACATCTTTCCTTTGTTTGGTTTCTGGGCCTTTCCGCATGGCTGGATTTTTATTTCTAACCATTCTTCAATTTCATGTTTGTTCTGTCTCTCTCTTTTTCTGTAACTGAAGAGTCAGTGTTAGAGCTCGATTTGATTGTGCACGCACATATGTTATATCCTGATACAAAGAGATAGAAGAAGGGAGTTTTGTCAGAGCACACTGAATCGCTGTAAATATTTTCCATTGTTATTCCAATTCATGATGAATTTTAATCAGGTGGAAAATGTCCTTAATTGGTCCAATCTAGAATTCAAAAGTAATGCACGGAAATAATGTGTGACAGTGCTGGTTTAAAATGTATGGATTTTAGTCCGGCCGGTGTGGCTCAGTGGTTGAGCATCGACCCATGCACCAAGAGGTCGCCGGTTCGATTCCCGGTCAGGACACATGCCCAGGTTGTGGGCCTGATCCCCAGTGGGGGGCATGTAGAAGGCGGCCGATCGATGTTCTCTCTCATTGATGTTTCTCTCTCTCCCTCTTCTTTCTTCTCTCTAAAAAACCAATAAAGAAAAAAATGTTTTTTAATTATGGATTTTAAAATGGGATGCAAAGCTAGATATCAGTCTTTCTCCATTTAGCTTCTCCACAAACAGTGGCTAAATGATGGTCCCCGAGGTGTGAAGCAGAAGCAGCTTCTAAGACCATCAGGACCATGGGGTTGCCACTTATTTTTTCAAGCCGTAATGTTTTGTCTTTGAAGATATTTAAATGTTGGAACCTAGCTTTGAAATATCCTCCTTGGGATGACTGCCGTTGTTGTCCATGGAAAAAGTCAGGCTTTGTGCAGTCTGATTGTGACCTACAGCACTGCCATTGACGATCTTCAGGCGACGGAACCTCTGTGCTATGTAAGCTGAGCTCCCGTGTCTTCCCGCGTGGCTTCTGTCCTGTCCCACCACTTCGCCTCATCCACCCTGCTTGTTCCAGCCTTGGTCTTGGCCCTGAAGTTCCCCCCCTCCCCCACGATTAGAATACCCCTTTATCTCTTCTTGCGAATTCCAGGCCTCCATATTTGCCTCGAAAGGGAGCATATGGTGGCGATTAAGATTTCTTCATCTTCTCAAATACGCAGGAACAACTTCGTAGAGTGCCCGGAACAGAGTGAGTGCTACCTCCGTAGAGATGTCACGAAGGTGTCTTTGTGTCCACGAGCTTTCTGTACCATCCGGGTCAGGATTCCAACAGCTTCACTTTGTTTTGCGTTCTCCCTTAGTGGCTTCATTGAAGGAAATTTGTTTCTCCCACGAGGGGAGGTGAGATTGTTCCCAGGGTGGTGGGACTGTGGTCGTGGAGGAGATGAGTGGCGTTTTCCCCATGTGGGATGCTGGGAGTGTGATGACGGTGCCATTTGTAAATCACAGGGGGTGCTTTAAAAAGCTGCCTGTGAGCCAGACCCGGTCCACCTGAGGCTTTGAGCATACAGTGTTCACGGGTGACAGCTTTCTGCCAGGTTTCATCCTACTCGGCTTAAACCAATTAGTAATTGCTGTTGAGTTGGAGCAGTCATTATAGCATTTTAGGCCTTTAGATTTGATTCCACCGAAATTGCCTCATTATAACTGCGGAACAATGAAGGCTCCTTTGCAGAAGAGAAATAGGTGAGCCTGACTCCCTCGTGCATTCTGCCTACATTTGTGTCACATCCAATAGATGTGCAGCAAGCGCGGGCCTGCGCTACTCTTAGGTTGCCATCAATCAGAAGTTGAGCTGGTGGCACGCGTGTGAATTCCTGATGTGACTCCTGACGGAAACGTCTTAGCCTCCTGTGTTTCTGTCTGTGTTTACAAACTGCAATAGGACGGGTAGTAGGAATGAGGAATTCCCGGGACTGAGAAGTCTAACAGCAAATCCGGGCATCATGAGCTCCTAGGTGGGAATAACATATAATTTGCCTGAAGTTATGCTGTTAAACTAACAGTGACAGTAGCATCAAGCCTCAGTTTTCCTGGCCCTAATTATCTAAATGTTGCTAGTCTTTCCCCCCCTAGTGGCAGGATTATTGACTTCAGATGCAGTGAGAGACCCTTGTAGGTGACAGGCTTGCCTGACATTGACTTTCCCCCAAGCCAAGAGGCATTACCTATAGTCTGTGTGCTTTGGCAAAGACTCGAGGCTTCTTGAGAGTTATATTATAGGTACCTGTGTCGGCGATGCACAGACTTCAGGTTGCATCATCTGCCTGAGAACTTGTTGCAAATACTGATTCTGGAGCGTCCACCCCAGAGAGGTAGTTAGTAGATTGCAGATGAGATGCCCTAGTGTTTTGATGTAAATTCTCTACACTTTGGAAATGACTGCACCAAGAACTCTACGGCAGCTTTGGTGCCAACAGCGTGGGAAGAACAGAGGTGTTTGCTTCTCTTAGCGATTCCCTTTAGTCAGATTCCTCACTGACTGTTATAAACCACGTAACCTCAGATGCCTCAGTCTGGTCTGAGAACTTCTATCCTGCAGAACCCCTTCATGCTTTGCCTTTTTTTTTTTTTTAAATGGAGGGGGAGGGGAACTATGGATATTTATATGTATGTATGTATGTATTTTTGTTAATCCTCACCCGAGGATATTTTTCCATTGATTTGTAGATAGAATGGAAGGGAGGGAGGGAGAGAGAAACACTGATCTGAGAGACACATCGATTGGCTGGTTCCCACACAACTCCACCTGGAGCTGGGGATTGAACCTGCAACCCAGGTACGTGCCCTTGACCAGGAATTGATTGAGCCTGCTACCCTTCGGTCTGTGGGCCAACACTCTAACCACTGAGCCAAACTGGCTAGGGCTGTATATTTATTGAACTTGTAGTATGGGTCTGGCTCTATACTATAATTTTATATCTGCTTTGTTTAATTCATTTAATGTTCACTATGGAACTATGAAATAGGTACTGCAATCTCTGTTTGACAGTCCTGGAAACAAATTCATAGAGGTCATGGATTTGTCCAAGTTCACTTCAAATAATGAATCATAGAATTGGGATTCAGATTCTAGTCCTCCATTCTTTAAAGTTCATGGTCCTACTTCTCTCATAAGGATTTCCTTTTTTTCCCATGGTGTTTCTCTATTTTGTTTGCCTTGTCTGAGACCACCAATCACCAAGTATTTAATGAGACTTACTCCTCGTCATCAAGGGGTTTGCACTCTAGTTGAACAAATGAAAATGACTCTGGAATCACTCAGAACACGTCCCATTCCCACTCTGAAGGAAGAAGGGTGGTACACCAGAATGTTTTAAAGGCATTAATTAATTTGCTAGGACATTAATTAATAGTATTACCATGAATAACATGATAAGTAATTCACTTCTTTTTCTGTTCTAAATTTTCCCTATTAGTACATTTAAGTTTAAAAAAATCAATTTAAATGAAAATATTAAGTAAATGATAAGCAGAGGTTTTTCTGGTTGTGAGGCCAACATTGGAAGATGTCCTGTGATAGCTCTCAGAGATAGGAAAGCGTGACTGTGATATTATGAATGATTGGGGTTTGTGAAATGCTGAGGAGTTGTGTCCTGACTGGACAAGATAGAGGAAAAAGGCATAATGTCATAGGTGCCTGAGCAAATTTTTCAAACTACTCAGCATCTTCTAGATTGAAAACCACTGATTTATAGAAGAATGAATTATTGTCTGAGTTTCAGCCCTCAAGTAGCATAGGAGTTCTGTGATAGTCTTACCCATTATCAGATCAACAGCTGAAATTTTATCCCTAGAAATGTTGGGCTGGAGCTAGGTCCTGAAAATATAAAATGTTTTGAAAATGAAAATGGTAAAGAGGATATTTCAGGCAGGAGACCAGCAGAAATATAGGCACAGAGTAAATGATGTATTTGGAGGGTTTCGAAGTACAATGAAAGAGAGTGGTTTTTTTATATACTAGGTGGTTATTGCTACAATAGTGATACATGACAAAGCATCTCAAAAGTCAACATGACTTAAAAAATCATTTATTCTCAAGAACCTGTGTTGTTGGCTGAGACAGACAGCAGGTGAGCCAAATCATGATTTCTTATGGCAAAGGTAAGTGGAAGATAAGTCAAACATAGCTACACACACATTTTAAGCCTCTACTTATATCTTTATAGACTTAAATTAACCTGTATTGCACAATCTCTGATTTATATCCTATCATCTGGAAGACTGTGGTTGTTTCCAAAGCTGAGTTTATAATAGATGCTTTTTTATTGTGCAAATTAGGCAGTGTTAGTTGGAAAACAAACTTTTAGATGACTGCAGTGTGTTCTGATCTGGAATTACTAATCTGTGCCTGGTTCTGTTTGCTCATGTTTCCTAGCAGAGCATTTACGTAGAGATTCTCTTTTGGCCTCTGTCATGATTTCTGAGCAATCAGAAAATACTTTAAGAGCAAGAGTAGACAATTTTCTTTTCTGTGAAAGAGAAATGAGTTGACAAATAATGTGAAAATAAATTATTCATTTCCATATATTTACAGCTGGGAGCTGCTTAGGGTTCAATTTAGAAGGGAGATTTTTGTTCCTCTTCCGGCTGAGCAGCAAAGACATTGGTCTAGTCCTTTCTCTGAATTTTCTCAGAAGCTCTTTGGCTGTGATTTCCGCACTCCCTTCTGTTCGTCTCTTACGTGTTGCAGTCCCTTCCCCAGGCCAGGGTGTAGGCATCCCTGACTTGGTCAGGTCATCTAGAAAGCGCATTGCAAGTCTGTCATCATAAAAACATCCAAACCTGTAAAGAATTTTTAAAAGATTTTATTTGAGCCAGTTGCCAGGAAGCAGTGCTTCTGAGAGTAACAGTTTTGCAGTTTCCTTTATGCATTTGGTATTAAGGAAGGAATTTAAAGATGACATGAAGGTGGGAGAAAGCAAGGTGAGGATTCGATTATAGGATAGTGAACAACAGGTGGTGACACTTTCTGGTATTTCAAAGGTGTGCTAACCTAGATGCCCAAGAACAATAGGCAGGGCTTGCTTAAAAACCTTTCACTAGCCCTGACAGAGTAACTCAGTTCGTTAGAGCATTGTCCTAATTGCCAGGGTGGTGAATTTGATCCTTAGTCAGGGCACATACAGGAATCAGTCAATGAATGCATGAATGGGTGGGGCAACAGATCGATGTCTCTCTCACTCTCGCTCTCTCCCTCTTCCTCTCTCTCTCTCTCTAAAATCAATAAAAAATAAATAAACTTTCGTTAAAGAAGTTATATACCTGGGGCATGACAAATCACCATGACCTGACCAGTTAAGAATTTTTTACCAGATCACCCTGTGAGGTTACTTTCCATAAAACCCCCTTTTCTGTCCACAAATCTTTTGTCTAAAATTTTAGCTGTTTTAAAGAACATCTTCTCTACGATTTCACCTAATAATTGAACACCATATTTGAAAAAATATCTCTGCTTAGAAAACTGCACTGTATAGGTAAATCCTGAATCTAAACTAATTCTTTATATATATATATATAGTTTAGTTTTAGTAAAATACCTGTACCTTAATGGACTTTAACATTTTTTGATTAAATTTATTGGAGTAACATTGGTTAATAAAATTACATAGATCTCTAGTGTACAATTCTCTAATACGTCACCTATACACTGTGTTCTTCTTGTCTGACCATCGATGTAGTAGGCAAGGTCAGCAGCATGTCGGGGAAGCTTTTCTGAAAGTGAGGATGTGCCCTACATGCCTGTATTTTCCTATTAAAGTCCACACGTCTTGGTGAGCTGAACACTCCCTCCAAAGTAACATCACAGGAGCTAGACCGATTTTAGTCCTTTTAAACCTAATTTATTAGTCATCATTGAGATTCTGCTCAGTTTTGTTTGACTGATATATGGGAATGAGCAAGGCTTTCATATTGTATTTATGAGGAAAAGCAGAAGAAATAGCACAAGGTGAAACTAGGCAAGTGCATTTATTCAGGGAATATTTATTGAAAGGAAAAATGTAGCTGTGATTCATGGAATGCCTACTAAGTGCCCGGGCTGTGTGGCTCCAAGGAATCTGAGGCTGAGGAGTTATTAACTTGTCATTCTCAGCAGGAGGACATGGCAGAGCTGCACTGGGGCCCAATTCTGACTCCCAAGCTCCTCTTTCTCTCCGCCACAGTGTTGCATTAGCAGTGCATACTGAGTTAAGGATACAGCTAGGGAATGACACCTCTTCTCTTACTGTCTCGGAACTACATACTCAGTAAGAAGTTGACATTTTTATAATATCAGATATGGAAAGTGTCTCTGCTTAGTTTTGTTGACTGTTTTGCTCCTTTGCTTTTTCTCGGTTGTAGTAAGGCAAGTAAGTGTTCTTTCTTTCTTGACTGGATCACAGCAAAATTGTGGCAATCTCAGCTCTTTTTAAAGAAGAGAAAATGCAACACCTTAACTTATCATCATCATTTTTTCCCTTTTGGTGCATCAATGGGGAGAGGCTGGCTTCTGAGTGTATGGTTCACTCTGAGAATGGTAGCTACATATTTAATACTGCTTCTGTGGGTCAGACATTATTGTAATACCTCATATATTTAAGTCATTTAATTGTCACAACTTTATAGTGTAGGTACTACCATTATTCCAAGGTAACACATGAGAACAGACACAGAGAGGTGATCTAACTTCACAATGAATCCTATACAACTGCTGAATGAGATTCAGACCCTGGCAGTCAGACACAAGGAAATGGGCTTCACTAAAATTTGCAGCCAGGGTCCACCCAGGAGACTGAAACCATACCAGTTATCTTTTTATTTTTTAAAAATATGTTTTATTGATTTTTTAGAGAGAGAGGAATGGAGAGAGAGATACATCTATGTGAGAGAGAAACATTGATTGGCTGCCTCCTGCATGCCCCTCGGTAGGGATTGAGCCCACAACCTGTGCATGTGCCCTGACCAGAAATCGAACCAGGACCTCTCAGTGCATGGGACGATACTCAATCAACTGAGCCACACCAGCCAGGCATTTTTAAATTATTTTTATTTTTATTTATTTCTTTGATGTTTAGAGGATGTTTATTAAAGCTGGGGACAGTGAAATAAGGAAGGGCCTAGAATAGAAGAAGCAACAGGAGAGAGACTAGGCAGGGAATGAGCCTAGGCTGGGCTGCTTTGGCTCACTAAGAAGTCAGAGAAAAGGGGGCCTTGGGGACAGGGTCAGGGGGTTAGCCTGGGATGAGCTCCTGCTGCCCATTGCTCCCTGGTTTCAAGCCTCATGGGGCCCCTTAGAGTTTAGGTAATGCATGCTTGTGGGAGAAGAAAGGGGGGGGGGAAGGCTTGGGAGTGCTCCCAGGAGGAGAGCATACCAATACCAGTTATTTTAAAAGAGAGGCTTAATATAACAACTTATAACTATATATTAAATAACTACAAAGGCAAAAAGAGAACATTAAGGTATCACCAATAAAGCATCTTTAAGAAACAGCTACCACCTTAGGCTGGGAGAACAGAAGGATGAGGTTGGAATTATTAACATTCTGAAGCTTGGAGAAGGGGCCTCGTGAAGCTGAAACTCAGCTACCTGAAAAGGAGGCATTGCTTAGTGGGTGCTAGCGTCTCTGCAGGTGGAAAAGTGGTACCTCAGGACTGGCCCATGGATGCCTAAGGAGGAGGTGCCGGCCAGCTGTTGATATCTGGGGCTGCCACAACAATTGTTCTTCAAATGTTGGAAAAGCTGTCGACTGGAACCACAGGCTGCTACCGGCAGAAAATTGCTGCTGTTGGATTGAAGACTCATTGCTAGAATAACACAGACAGGAAGGAAGGAAAAGAAAACAGACCAGGAGGATGATGCCCCTTCATCATTCTGAAATCTTGCAATTCTTTCCCAGCGCCCTTATGGACAGCTGGCAAGATAGAGACGAGGTTTCCAGAGTCCCAGTCCCAGCACCACCAAGCAGAGTTGGGTTTGACTTAAAGCTCAGTTTTCAAATTGAGATACTTGTTCAAGATTGAGGGGAAAAAGTATGCTATTGGAGAATTTTATTTGGTTATCTAAGTACAGTGAAATCTTACACTTTTCATGAATATGGTCAGCCTCTTTCATTAAATTGCAAATTGTCTCAATCAAGGGCCAACCCAATACAATGCACACAGTAGGTGCATAATAAATTATATTGCTCTAATGATGTCAGAAAGATAGGAGTATAGATTTCCTTCTTAAAAATCATTTTTATAGGTTTTAGAACATCTGTTCATAGGGTCCACGGAACAAATAAAGCTTGAGAATGAGTATATTATTCTCAGGTTAAGGGCTTGCTATATCCCTGTGAATGCCCAAGAGAGTTCTAGTGTTTGCCGAAAAGTTTACGAAGATTGAAATGATATCCACTCTCTCCCCTGGCGAGATGATCATTAATTAAGGAAGCAGAGGCATCGATCTGTATTCCATCAGCTGAGTCATGGCCTGTGAAAAGGCAGGTTGAGGTTTTCATTCGTATTTCAAGGACGTTTCCCAGTTGGATGGCAGTACTCGGATTCCCCATGTCACCTGTCAAAGGATAATGGATGTCACTAGTGGGAACAGCACTGACCCAATAGCTATTCTTTCATTTTAATAATGTGATTGGAATCAGGTTTGTGGTGCCAAGTTGAACAGGATTAGGAATTCAGTGATGTCTCTGAACAACAAAAAATGGGCGTGAGGGATGGTAAAAAGAAATAACTTCATTAGTTTGAGACAAAAGAAGAGAAACATCTGTATTTCTATTTCTAAGACTCCTTTTCTAGAGTCACAGATGGAAAGGATCCTTTTCGGTTTCCTTACATGTTGGCCTACATTGTGCCATCCCTGGTGTGTGGCACAGAGACAGTAGTCCCATCCTGAGCCAGGGTGCTGGAGAGTGAGCCCCCAGCAGGCCAGGCACTGCTGAGTGGCTTAGACAAGTTACTTGGCTTCAGTGGCCTTTATTTTTCTCTTTTGTAAAATGAAGAGGTTGGTCCTAATCAATATCCCACATTTCCCCCCTCATTCCTACAGGCTCTTTCCTTGCCTTATTTTCCATGGCATGATAATATGTGTTGTTTCAAGTGAGTCAGTTGAGAAGAGACCCTCACTTTTTCAAGAGGATGTCACTGTCTCTGAGAAAAAGCACATGGCATTCCCCAAAGACTACTAGTTTTTCTACAAAACGATTTAATTTATGATATATTTTACTAAAATGGAGGTCACCAGTCATATTGATGAGTGGATTTTGATTAAAGTGAAATTATGTGCTAAGTGATATAGATTTTTGCCTTAGGTTCCAATTGTTGAGATGGAAAATGTGAAGCCCTTTAGTAATGTAGGGACTTGTGAATTTCTTCACTCTTCTAAGTATAATGTTGAAAAATCTATATGCAGGATGAAGTAAATGTGTTACATTTCCAGAAGGAAACCTCAGATGGAGCATTTTGTTTTATTTGGTATTAGCACCAATTGTTACTTGTACTTAACAACTAATCACACAAGAATTGTCTTCTATAGCTCTGGCCAGTTTGGCTCAGTGGTTAGAGTGTTGGCTCACAGACCAACGAGGCCCAGGTTTGAGTCCAGTCAAGGGCATGTACCTCGGTTGCAGTTCGGTCCCCGGCCCCGCTTGGGGTCCTGTGGGAGGCAACCAATTGATGTGTCTCTCTCGCATTCATGTTTCTCTCTCTCGCTCTCTCCCTCCCACTCTGTCTGAAAATAAGTGGAAAAATATCCTTGGGTGAGGATTAAAAAAATAATAAAGAAGAATTGTCTTCTCTTGAGTCAGAGCAGTGGTCTTTCATCTTTTAGTTCATCCATCCATTCATCCATCCATACATCCAACTTGAGGGCTTGTATCTTGACAGGGTCACCTAGAGGTGTTGCACAATAATGTTTTCCTCTTGATGCCCTCTCCTTAAGATTATAAATAAACAGTCCAGATATCACTTACTTCAATGAGCAGTTCTTTGTCATTTGACTAAGGGCATACTTGTGTTTGGTTTCAGGCTCTTTCATTTCTTACCACTTATCCCAAGCAAGCTACTCAACCTTCCCGAACCTTAGTTTCAGTCTGTGAATGGAGATCCAACTTCCCACTCACAGGCTCGTTGTGAGACTTAAAAGCAGTAGGAAGTAGGATGTTCTTACTGCAGTGTCTGGCACCGATTCCTTCCCCTCTGGTTTTGAACCTGCTTCTTGAATTACTACTGTTCATGAAGAAGGGGTTGCCTTGTAGCACCATATCTGGACTTTGATGAGTGTATCTGTTTCTTAGAAGTATTTGAAACTGTTTCTAACTTAAACAAAAGGGACTTATTGTAAGGTTATGGGGAGCTTCTAGACTTGCTGGGCAGGATAGTAAAAGTCCTGTAAAAAGACTGGAATCACGGAGGTTTCTAATGGCCAGGATTCAGGAAGGAAAGGATAGATTATAGTAGGAAAGGCAGAATTGATATACCTAGCCACCTCTTACTTCTTCTGCCCTCTTATCTATCTCTCAAAATTCAAGGTTGAAGGAAAAGAGGAGTCTGATTGGCTGGGCTTAGGTCACACGACTCCTCATTGGGGCATGTTGAAAGGAAGGCCCCTTTCTCTTAGGTTCTCTTAGATCCTGTAGCAGGAAGGAAGTTTCTGGAATTACCCTTCTGCCACAATACACATACTAGTGGTGAAGGACTTGAATCTCCCATGAGGAACCCCAGATACCAGCGGGCAGGGGAAATGGATGCTGGATGGCCAAAAAAACCAGCCAGTGTCAGTGACAGTGGACACGTGTGTGTATCCTGACATGTTTTACAGACTCGGAACCCACCAGCTCTCAGTCTTTATCTTGGTAAACTTAAGGGTCTTGATTGATTTTAGTTTGTTCTCTTAAGACAGCCTTTTTTTTCATCTCCTAGGATGCTTTAATTGCTCATCCCTGGACCTTCTCCAAGTCTTGTTAAGTCTTTATTGAGCTGTGGCAACCAGAGCTGTGCAGTGTTTTGTGTGCTAATGTAGTATGATTGGTTTCAAGGAGAGGATAATGTGATTAGTTTTATGTCCAATATCCTTGGTCAACATTAATGTTATTTATTGGAGGAGAGTAAGTTTCATTTTTATATCACTTAGACGTCCAGCAATGCAAACCTTGTTGGCCCTGGGGAGATCTGGTATGTTAGAAACAGAAGAAGATGGATAAACAATTGCGTTAGACACTGTTTGGGAGAAGGGTGAAAAAATAAACAAAGACCCACATTTGTACACACCACATCTGGTCTTTGAGTGCAGAAACCCTTTGGTTGGCGGTTTGGATCCAGGTTGATTTGGTTGTCATTTCTCATTTCCCAAATGTGTGACCTTAGATAAGTCACTGAGATTGTTTCGTCGTCAGTGACCCAGGGATAATAAATACCTAGCTTGGCAGGATTAAGTGTGATTTCATGTGGTTATGTTTATTAAGGCTTTATCTCTGGCATATAGTGGAAATAGAATTTAACAATCCCCCTTCCCCTTCCCCTTGCGTCAAAGAGACTAGGGAATCTAAAATGAACTCGGGATCCTCCTGGGGTGAGTCAAGGGGAGACTTTACAGAAGAGGTACACCTGGATGTGTTCTGTGAGGAAGAGAAGTAACATGCATTCATGAAAAGAAGGATTGGGAACATGAGCGGAAAGGAGTAAACATATCTGAAAACTGGAAGTCAGGAAGGTCAGAGTGGCTGGTTAGAAAAGGATGGGAGCTGGCGGTGAGATACCTGCTCAGGAGATGAGCTTTGGTTTGGGAGGTTTGAGTGCCCAGGAGGCATAAAGTCACACTAACACTTGGGATGATAAATTCCAACCATGAAGACCTGGCTTCTCTCATAAAGGGGATGGACTAGTCTGTTAAGCAATGAATACATTCCTTTCAAATTCCTGCCTATTTATTATTAGATGTCATGCAATATCTCTGATAAAGAGTGCTGACTGTTACCTGTCACGGGCTCTTTTCTGACTCCTGCTCTTCAAATTGTCTCTGTGACTTGTAACTCTGTCGGCTCCAGAGCTGCTGAATTCAGACTCATATGTTTACAACAGGCGAGTCCACTCCACCCGCTTTTCAGAGGAAAAAGCTGAGGATCTGAGAGAGGACGTGAAGTGCCAACGATGTTGGACTTCTGGAAGCAGTGTGTGGTAGGGAAAGCATGGGTGTTTGGTAGATTTCTTGCACGTTCCTTAATGCATGCACTTGGCTGTGCTCGCTGACCTTTGGAACCCCCGTTCGCTCTCTGTGTAGTAGGGGCACTCATCCCTGCCCCGAATGACGATTGTGGGACTGGACTAGGAGAGCACCTGGCAGGAGAGCTCAGTAGGTGTTAGGCCCTGTCCCCATCCTTCTGAAAGTGGTTCAGGTTCTGGAATTTAAGGAAAGCGTTGTGTCATCCCTTAGCGGAGGAACAAAGGTCAATCACGGAAGGAATCTAAGGGTAAATCAATATTTTTGGCTTCATTTCTTTTTCCAGGGTTGGTATCATTTTGGGGACGGAGGTGGACAGCATGTCCTCGTTAGTCACTGAGTCTGGGGCGGGGACATGCCACTTTTCCCGAATCTGGTAGAAACCCAGGCTGACATTTGAGGGTGAGGCAGATGGCTGCCATCCCCATTAAGAATAACTGCGCCCCAGCCCTTTATCCACGACTCCGCAAATGTCTTTGGCTCCCAGAGAAGGTTTATGTGTTGGCAGTTTCGGCGAAATGATTCCTTCCAGCTTGGACATGGAAAGACTTTCAGATGGCCCTGCAGCCTTTTTTCCTGTTTTCTTTCTTTCTCACCTTTACTTATTTACAGTCCCGAGATTTGCAGCCTGTGAGGCTACGCAGGCTGTTATCCAAAGCAGGAGGAGCTTTTGAGAACCAGAAATGAAAGCGAAGCATCGTTTACTGTAAGGCAGGGTGGGCAGAGACCAGATGTGCACATGAAAGAAACTGGATGTCGGTTCCAGAGTTTCCACCTACCTGCTCTGAGGCCTCTGGCTGTGTGACCTTGGCCATCTGACCTTGGATATTCCCAGGGTCCATTCCAGTATCATCTTTTTGTGACACCATAAGGATATTCTTTTAACAATATTTTCACCAACTATTACAAATATATAGAAGCATTTAAGGTTTAATGTAATGAACAATCTTGTACCCATTATTGAATCCTACCAAATGTTAACATGTTGCTGTCTTACCGTATATACCGTCTGTAAGAAAAGGTAGAGCCAGCTTCAACTGTCTGTGTACCTCTCTCGATCTCAGTCCTCTTCTTCTCTCTTAAAGGTGATACTTCTCATTCCCATGCATGTTTTTACAGTATTACTGTCTACCCGTACAGCTTAAACAATACGTGGTATTGTCTGACATGGTTTTGACTTTATCCAGGTGATATCATACTGCACATATTCAGCTGCCATTTGCTTTTGTCACTCGACACAATGTTTTGGAGATTTATCCGTGTTCACATAGTAGCTCTAGTTTATGTTAACTGCTGTATAGTAATTCACTGCATGAGTAGTTCGTAATTTATTTATCCTTTTTCCTGTTGACTAGTTTTCACAATGACAAATAGCACTGGAATTAATACACTGATATAATTCTACTGTGGGCATCTTGAGCTTGCCCTGAAATTGTCAAATTGCTCCTTAACATTGGAATACTCTAGTTCCATGTGCTTACTTCTCGGTTTATTTATTTTATTAGTACTGCTTGGTAGCTCTGGCAACTATTAAGGATCCTGTTTATTGTCTTTGTTTATTCAATGCACACTTTGACTTTGTACTGCACTAAATATAAAAATCAGAAAGATGTGATAACCTGGTAGCAGGCAAGCCATGTGTGTGTATAGTTAGTGTCATATCAGAATGTCTTCTCGGTCCTTTGGGCTCTAGTAATTTACTGGTACCACCTTCCTTAAGTTTAGTGGAAGCAAAGTCCCTTAAAAATGTTTTAGTCTGGTATCATTTTTCACTTTTTTACTTGGAGTGCTTCTGACATTATGAGAAGTAAGTATTGGGTGGGATACAGATATATTTTAATTTTTAGTGAGCTCGCCGTAGCTCTGGTCAGGGTCCTCTGGATAGACCGTTTAGCTGCACAGAATGCTGTAACTATTCCAAGAGAAAGGAAGAGGCTGTTCTGGTGTTGTCTGAGTTTAACATAGATGCTGGCTTGTCATGTTTAGCAGTACGGATGCTGGATTCCCGGGATGGCTCTCGTGTGGACTGTGGAAAGATGCTCAGTCACTTGTTGAACAAGACGGCAGGTCTCAGTTCCAGCTTGTGCTACCAGATTCACAGGACATAATCGTTCTACCCAGCTGCGAGTTCACTTAGCTTCAGCAAGGACATGGAACAGGGCAACCCACAGCCTCACAGAGCCTCAGCCTCCCAGACACAGCTCTGGCGTCCAGTCTTAGTGTGCCATTGGTTTGCTTCCAAGGTACAGGAACTGACCGCAGTCTGGGTCCGTGGGAAGGGGGCGGCTGCAGGGTCTGTGGTCCTTCAACTTGAAAACCTTGAGAGTCTCCTATTACGTGGAGGGAAGTATGCCCCACTCCCACTGTGAAGGGCAGCTACGGGCATACATAATGGCACATTCTGACTAAAAGCACATGCTTAGTGATAGCCTTGGGTCAGTAATCAGTACATGGCAGACGCAGTCACATCCTCACGGATCTCTCAAGATCACACTTGCTCACTTAACATTGCAAAAAGTACAACCAGCTATTTCTCAAGCATTCTCAGAGGCTGGAGGAGGAGATTATAGTCCAGTTGTAAACTCATGTTTGTTATGCTGCCTCAGTTTACTAAGCCTCCCAGTTCATGGAGACAGTCGTGGAAGAGATCACATAGCAGAGATGGCACTTCCTGCGTTCCATAGTGGGCATACCCTAAGGTAGCAATATAGCAGAGTGGTTTGAGCCTGGGTGGACTTTCATTCCTTTTTTTTTTTTTTTTTTTTTTTTTTTGCATTTACCTTCGGACAGAGTGCGAGGGAGAGAGGGAGGAAGAGAGAGAGAGAAACATCAACGTGAGAGAGACACATCAAGTGGTTGCCACCCACATGTCCCCAACCAGGGCTGGGGACAAACTGCAACCGAAGTACGTGCCCTTAGCGGGAACCGAACCCAGGACTCTCTGGTCTATGGGCTGACGCTCTAACCGCTGAGCCAAACTGGCCAAGGCCATGGGTGGGCTTTGGAGTCAAGCCAGTCTGTGTTCATTTCAGTTCTGGCAGTACCACTTCCTGCCTGTGTTCACTGGTGTAGGCCAAATAGTGGTCCCTGGAGTATCCACCTCCTAATCCCTGATAGCTGTTAATATATTAGGTTAAAAAGCAAAGGAGAATTCAGGATGTAGATGGAATCCAGGTTGCTAATTCATGGACTTTGAGATGGCTACATTATCCTGGGTTATTGGGGGAGGGTCCCATGTAATCACAAGGGTCCTTATATGTGGAAAAGGGCAGTAAAAGAGAGAGAACCAGACAGATGGTCTGAGAAGGACTTGGCTGGTTTTGAAGGTTCATGAATATGACCATAAAGCAAAAAAAAAAAAAAAAGTGGCACAGCCTCTAGAAGTTGGAAAAGGCAAGGAAACAGAGTCTCCCTTCGAGCCCCAGCCCCCAGAGGGAACACTGTCCTGCCAACACCTTGAAGATAGCGCAGGGAGACGCATTTTGAACTTCGGACTTGTAGACCTGAGAGATGTTCACTCTGTATTATTTTAAGACCTAAGTCTTTGGTAATTTGTAGCAGTAGCGATAGGAAACTGAAACAATGCCTTTTGCCTCTCTGTGCTTTAGTTTCTCATTTTGTAAAATGATGGTCATAACGTTCTTCCCTCCCGTGCTGGTTGTAAGATGTAAGCTCTGCTTATTCTTGGTAAGATTCAATCTCTGTACCAGAAGTCAGGAGACTTGGGTTATGGTCCCAGGCAAAATGAAGGCAATAATGTCTTGCTTTTCTTATAGAATTGATGTGAGAAGTGAGTGAAATTGTCTTAACTTTTATTTTTCAACTAAAGTAATATTCAGATATAACTTCTTGTTATCATTTACATATTTCAATGGGATTTTTTAGATTGTCAAAAATGTATGAAAAAAAGCCAAACTATTACACATGCACCACTATTTGATTACAGGGAAGTGTTGGAGTAACAGGTGGTATTAATTCCAGTGATTGGCACTGAATAAAGTTTGTTTTTTTAGATGTTCTATAGTTATAGCATTTCCTTTTTCTATTTATAGGATAATAATTGTGGTTCTTTATTCCAAATCTTAGAGATGTGCATTAGTTTTTTCATTTCAACCTTTGCTTCTAATGTCTGAATGGAAGCACGATGATATTTACTTAATTTGACTGAGGATGAAATGGAAGAATCACATATTTGCCTAGGATATAATTATCATTTCTCCTCTAACATAAACTTTGAGTATTTTGAAAAGTGTATTAATTTTCACTAAGTGGGATGGCAATATTCTCATTGTACTGTTTGCTAAAGATTAAATATTTCACAAATATTTATGGTGAATTTTGATTGAATATGCAGTTGAATAGGTAAATGCAGATAAAATTAAGACTTATCTGTCCTGTTTGCTTTTTAAAATTATTGTCAGTATTACAGATGTCCCCCATCCCCCCCCTTTTTGCCCCCCTCTACCCACCCACCACTCCACCCCAGGCCTTCCCCACACTACGTTCTGTGTCCGTGGGTTATGCATATATGCATATATCATCTTTGGTTGATCTCTTCCGTTCCCCCCTTCCTCACTGTGATCTGTTATTCTTCTTTGCTTTTTAAAGTATTCCTTGATTGAGGTCAGTAGCATATCAGGTGCCTGTATATGTATATAATGAAAAGTCAACATGAAGCTCTTATAATTGGTTTTCACGATTTCCATTTTCACAAACACATGGCAATATGCACTGCTGTAGATAAAGTGTTTCCAAGTTTTTAATTTTCATTCGGCTCGTGGGCACAGGTAAAGGACACATTTTGTAGTGACAGATTTTTTTTTATTTTTTATCCTAATCCGAGGACATTTTTCCAGTTTTTGTTCAGATAGAGTGGGAGGGAGAGAGAGGAAGAGAAAGAGAGAAACATTGATGTGAAAGGGACACATCGAGTGGCTGCCTCCTGCACGACCCAACCGGGGCCAGGGACAAACTGCAACCGAGGTTCGTGCCCTTAGCGGGAACCGAACCCGGGTCTCTCTGGACCACAGGCCGACGCTCTAACCGCTGAGCCAAACCGGCCAGGGCTGTAGTGACAGATTTTTAAAATAGATGCTTCCTGTGGAGGTTTTATGAAGTAGAGGTTTGTTTCAGTTTTCTACTAGAAGCCTATCAGAAACTTAAAACTGAATGCTAATGAAGGGGGCGTGGTTACATGTTTCTGGATAAACAAACAGTCTAGTCAATAGCAATTACATCAGGTCTAGTGTTTGAACTAATTCTTCCTCTTAGGGCAAACTTATCACAAAATGTACTCCCCCAAATTTCAGTGCAAAGAAAAAGAGCAGGTTAGATATCTTATAGTCGTTAATGAACAAGGATTTTGCAAGTCTTTCAATCAATGCTATTAAACCATTTATCTCTAAGGAGGGATGGCCATTTGTAATATTTAAACAGTTAAAATAAATATGACTCTAATTCATACCCTGACCATTTATTTCTTGTTATTTCTCTCTTGTAACATGAAGCACAGGGAGGCAAGTCTGGTTATTTGACTACTAATATATGAAAACCCAAAAGTTAAGATTGGATAGGTAAGTGGAATAATTTTTAATGTTGCAAATAGTTAATTTGGCTTCTACAAGAATGGGATTCCTTTTTAAAGAGACTGGAGGACAGGAACACTTAAAAGTGAAATTTCTTCTGGCTGGTGTGGCTCAGTGGTTGAGCATCAACCCATGCACCAAGAGGTCACTGGTTTGATTCCCGGTCAGGACACATGCCCAGGTTGTGTGCCCGATCCCCAGTAGGGGGCATGCAGGAGGCGGCCAGTTGATGTTCTCTCTCATGGATGTTTCTCTCTCTCTCCCTCTCCCTTCCTCTCTCTAAAAAACCAATAAAGAAAAAAAGTAAAATAAAAAAGTGAAATTTCATAAGCTCAAGTCAACCAGAAATAAAGAATGAAAGCATCTCTTGATATTATATAGCAAATAGGTGGGAATTGGGTCATCTTTTTCAAGAACTAGTTAAGGATTGGGTCTAAATGCAGACCTTGTTGAGGGAACCGTATAAATAAAGGGCATTTCATTTCAGAACTCTTGAAAAATCAAATTAATAAATATTTGAAAATGTGTTTGCATTTTAGAGTCAGTCAGCATCTTTGGCAATAAAGGAGCATTTAAAAAGAGGGGAAACTCTCTTTACAGAGGGAGAAAACTCCTTCTGTAAGTATATACAAAATGGAAATATTCCAGGACTTTGTGTCTGGGAGATGCTAGGTAGTTTTGAGTTGCATTTCTTTAAAGTTACCAAACACCAGAACATTTCACAGATAAGAATTCACTTTATTTGATGTTTCTGATTTTTTTTTTTTTGAGTGACAGGGATAAAAAGAAGGTGTTAGAGACTGCTGCTTTCACTTTGGCACTGCAAAGGGAGAAGTCAATATCAGATTTTTAGAGTCCTAGGATTTGTCCTACTTTTATGAAAAAAAAAAAAATCTCATGATGTTTATACTTGAAATTCTTAGCTTTGTAGATGTTACAGGATTAGATGCTAGCTGCACTGGGCCTTCTCTTCGGGGAGCCTCACAGATGTAGATCATTTCTATTCCATCAAATTTCGTTCCTGTTGAGCCAGATGATAGTTATAATGTCAGTGTCCTTCACACGGGAAAATTCTCCAGCTATGAAGCAAAGGACAGAGACTAAACACATAGTGAACTTTAATCAGTATTAAAGTATCTCTCTAGGGCAGACTGATGTCAGTTGCTGAGTGGCATTTCTAGGGGCTCTGTCTCCTGCTGCCGTACATGTCCTGTGGCCTCCAGACTCCCTAGCCCCCCTGCACCCCCCCATCAATGCTCAGGCTGGAGCTCAATCCTGAGGTTGTGTTTGTCCACAGTGAAACATTTAAGGCCTGTCCCCTTCACTGGAGTGGGCTTGGTTATTTTTTTCCAGTTTTATCTTTTGGAACAGCTAGAAAAGAGGATTAAACAGAAGGAGAAGATAGGTCAATGGTTTTCAACTTTCCCGACTCTTCTGGGAGATGTTTAAAATGCTATGTCTGGACTCTACCATGGAGATTCTGATTCAGTTGATATGATCTATGGCTGGACATCGGTTCATTTAAAAAATTCATCAGATGATTTAATGTGTGGCCAAGAATATCTGGGAGCTGGATCCATTACTTATGATTCTCAACGTGTGGTTCCTGGACCAGCAGTATCAGCATCACTTAGGATCATATTGGAAACTGAAATCCTCAGGCCCTATCCAGGACCAACCGCATCAGCCATCACGTTCGAATAGCTCTCCATATTCTTATGGAGGTCAACGTTTGAGGGCCAGTGATCTAGACTTGCCTTCTAAAGTGGGCAAAAGGCGTGAGGGTGCCCTCTACTGAGACCATTCTGTTCTATCCAAAAGGCGGGTCAGCACAGATCCCAGTCAAGGAGGAAGTCAGACGCCACCTTTGGGGAGCGAGCGGAAGACAGAGACCCACGTTGCCTGGGACGGGGCGCCCAGCATTCCAGGAGCTCTGCTGTCAGGAGGTCGACCCAGACCCAGCAAGTTGGGCTTAGAGTGTGAGCTTTGGAGAGATGCTGCTCTGAGTTCACATCGTGAACTTGGTTTTTAGTTAGCTTAGGAAACTAACCTCTCTGAATTTTGTTCTTCATGTAGTTAAAAACAGGGATGGTCATTACCCCCTTTCAAGGTTGTTATGAAAAACAGAATAAAATCATGAATGCAAAATATCTAGCAAGAGTAAACATCTACCACATGCCCACTCCAAAATGCATTCTCAAGAAATTATTGATGCTATTATTCCCACATAAAAATAATCATTACACTCTATATGACTGTCTTATTCTCCTCCTGTGTCCACGGTAAATATCATAAATTAACCCAGGCAATATTCCCAGGAAGCTAGGGACTTGTTTGCTTTCTAATATAGCATTCCAGGCAACCACAATTAGACAGACCTGGCTTTCAAGATAAACCTAATTTGTCACCCCTGGTTAGGAATGCAGAAAAAAAAAAAAAGAAGAAGATATTTCTGTTCCTCCATTTATTTCTTGCCCACATTTAAGGAGCACCTGATATATCAGTGTCCAATAGATGTATAATGCTAGCCACATGTATAACTTAACATGTTCTGGTAGCCACATTTGAAAATTAGATGAAACAAATGAAATAAAATTTAACAAATTTATTTAATGTAATATATTATTTCAATATGTAATCAATATATAAAATGATTGAGATATTTGACATTCTTATCGTTGGAAGTAAGTCCTGAAATCCAGTGTGTATTTTGTACTTGGAGGACATCTCAATCCAGACTAACCATATTTTCAGAGCTCAATAGCCACATGTGACTAGTGGCTGTCGTATTAGACAGTGAAGCAGTCGGTCTCTAAATCAAGGACAGAAACAAGGCCTGGTCTTAGCCTCAACAGGCCGAGAGTTTACTCAGTGACTCAGTCACAAGCAGATAACAATATTTTCTTGCACAAAGTATTATCACTTCCCATCTTGAATGTTCGTGAAGAAGAATGCCTGGCATTTTTTCAGGCTTCGTTTGGTTTTCTTGTTTCTACATCTGTGTGTCAGGCCCAAAATATCAGCCCCACTTGGAGTCTGCAGGTCCCACACTGTCTGACCCTTACCGCTTGCTCTGAAGGTGGGGTTGACACAGTGCTGATGATGGGGAATGTGTTTCCGCTGTCCTGCCTTGATAAGTCCATAACAACGTGACAACCCAACTGCTTATTCAGCTTGTGCTATAATATGCCAAGTGCTGTGCTAAGCAATTCTTATAGAGGGTGATGGGGAGCCCGCCGATGGCTTCCCACTGCATGAGAATACAATCCTGATGGCTTAAAAGGACCTACTTGATTTGACCCATGGCTACACGGAAGACCCGATGTTCTACCATCATCCCATTTCCTCACTCGACTTCTGCCACCCAGACTTCCTGACTTTTCTTTTTCCCACTTCAAGCCTTCTTCTTGGCATTCTCTCTGCCTAGAATGCTGTTCCCCAGGATAACTGTATGGTTTACCCCATCATTTCATCCAAGTCTATGTTAAAATGTTGTCAGAGAAGACTTCCCAGACCTCTTATCTAATTTAGTATACTCATCACTCCCCACCCCCTCATTCTGCTTTCGTTTCCCCCTATTATTTATCACTACCTGAAATTATATGACACATTTCTTTGCATATTTCTTTGCTGGTTGTCTCCCCCACTAGAGCGGGGTCTCCGCCATGGCAGGGGGGTGATCTTCGTTCACCATTTTGTTTTCTGAGCTTCGAATGGTGCAGACACAGAGTGGGTGCGTGATGAATATCTGAATAACATAGCCTACCTAGCCTCTCCTTTACTCTTTATCCACCCTTTTCTTACTCCAGGAGAAACAGTGTGAGAGATAACCCATCAAAGTGTGAGTTCACACAGTCATTCAGGAGCAGAACTGAGACTTTAACCTAAGAGAGTGTGTGTGACCAGAGCTCAGATTTCTCATCACGGTACGTTTCCCCCTCTAGGGAGGACAGAACCTTGTCTCTGACCTTTATCTATGCTTCTGGCCTCCTGGAAACTCTCCAGAAAAGCCTTTGGCTTTGTTGCTGGGATTTTCTACTTCCTCCCCTATGAACACTTTGTCAGACACCATCAGCCAGGGGAACTGGATGTAGAATCTGGTGACAGGCTTGGACAGTGCCGTCAACATGTGCATTGAAGTTCCCATGGCAATCATTTAATTGATGTTGATGAAAATATATTTTGATTGCTGCAAAATTGCCGTCCTTTGGGTTCCTTTTAGGGTCCATCCTTGTTCGGTGATAATGGAAGACTTTGCAGAATAAAGACAGTGTGAAACGGTGGACAGATAGGGAGTCATCCTTTAACCCCCCTCTCTTTGAAGACGGAAGGCTGTCTCAGAGGAACCGACAGTCTTTGGTTGCCTTTCGGCCTAGTTCTGCAGGACCTCCTAGAGCTCCTGATTCCCACCAGGCCCTGGGTTCAGAGCCCAGGGGACTGCCCTGGTTACCGATTGCTGTAATGGCCCCTCACGCTAAGTGGTGTAAGACAGGCACCAGTCTACTCTGCTCATCAGTTCTGGTGGTGAATAATCCACACAGGGTCCCGCAAGGACGGCTGGTATCTCTTTGATATCTGGCCTTCCACTGGGAAGACTTAGGGGCTGGCGAGACTTAGGCAGCTGGGAAATGGAATCATCTGAGGCTTCTTTCCTCACATGTCTGGTGCCTGGGTTGATAACCTTCCAGGGCTGAGCTCAGCTGGGACCACGGACTGGAGCATGGACTTGTGTCCGGCCGTGTGTCTGCAGCTTTTCACTGCCTGGCAGCAACCTTCTGAGATGGGGCATCCGGAGAACGAGCATTCCAGAAGCTGCCAGACTTCTGACCTCGCCTTGGAAGTCACGCAACATACGTTGTCACATTCCCTTCGTTACAGACACGTGTCTAAAGGCAGCCCAGATTCAAAGGGAGGGTAATTAGGCTGGCCTGGTTGATGGGGAGGGGCAAGGTTGCATTGCAGAATAGCACAGGAGATCGGACGCTGTTGTGGCCATTTTGGGAAAGTCTGCTACAGACATAGAAGAAAATGATATTTGCTATTACCTGTGAACCTCAGGCATAAACTACAAGGGGGGAGGCAGGTATATCAGACTTCTTTCAGGCAGCTTCGTTTTCCTTTGGAAAACAGTCCTGGTCCACAGTGTATACCTTATGTGTAGAAACAGGGTTACTTTCTCTGCCTTGTGCTTCCATCTCAGTGTTCATTGGGGCAACTTTTATTGATCTGTCACCCCGTCCTAACCACACACTGTGTGAGTTCTGGTGTTGCTTTGGAGCGTGGACTAAGTTTGTCTATCTATGTATTTTTTCATCTATCTAGTCAATCATTTTCAAAGTTGACCCCCTGCCTCATTTGCCTGGCTAACTCCCAGTCAATCTTATCATTATGTGTCACTTCCTCCAGGAAGTCCCCCCTGACCTCTTGCTTGTATTTTGTTCCCTGGCTGTGCATTATTATGTCTAGCACTTACCATCTGGGATTAGAAGGGCCCGTGGTTTTGTGTGTTTGTCTCTGGATGACAGGACAGGACCAGCAGCAATTCTTGCCCTTGTACTCTCTGTGCCTAGTGCTTATGAGCATTTCATAGGTGCTGAGTGATTACCTACCATTGAAGAAAGTGGCTTTTTTAACCTGTTCTTTTTACATGTCTGATCGGGAAGGAGAAAAGGCAGCCGAGGGCAGGGAGAGGACCGCAGAGTTCTCAAGACATGTTCCTTTCTGTTCTCCTTCCTCTGCACTCACGAAGGCCGTGTCTCAGAAACCTCCCAACACACTGACCTCCCACCCGAACTTCCACATACTTTTTTTAATGCTTACAACTCCTCAGCAAGGTAAGTACTATTCTCTGTGCTTTGGAGATGAGAAATTGCCCAGGCCGGGTAGCTCTAGGCCAGTTGGTGAGAACATTGACCCATAGCGGCAAGGTTGCTGGTTCGATCTCCGGTCAGGGCACACACAAGAAGCAACCAATGAATGTATAAATAAGTGGAACCACAAATGGACGCTTCTCTCTCTCCCTCCCTCTCCCTCCCTCTCTCTTTCTCTCTCTTTTTCCTTCCCTCCTTCCTCTCTCTCCCTCATCCCTCCCTCTCTCCCTCTTTCTTCCTGTCTCTAAAAAAATCAGTCAATAAAAAATATTCTATAACGTTGGAGAAATTGAGTCTCAGAGGGTGAAGAGACTGACTGATGCCTCAGAGCAGCTTGCTGTGGGGGCTGTGGTTCAAACTCAGTCTCTAGTACTGGTCCTCCCGTCCCCCACAGCACCGTCAGCCGATGTCATTGTGGGCTTGCGTCCCTGACCTGGTCCTCTCTGTCCTCGAGAGTCTCTTCCTAGGGAACAGTGAGGGGCATCAGGACTTGGCCTGTGCCCGCCACCCCGGTGCCTGATGCTGTGAAATCACACACAGTGTTGGTACAGCTTTCTGGCATTGCTGCAACGAATTGCCACGCCCAGGGTGCCTGAAGGCAACAGACATTTGTTCTCTCACATTTTGGAAGTCAGAATCCGAAATCCAGGAGTCGGCTGGGCCATGCTCCGCCAGTGGCTCCGGGGGAGAACCCTTCTCTGCCTCTTCTGGCTTCTGGGGGCTCCTGGTTTTCCTTGATCTTTGGCCGCTGGACTCCGCCTGAAAACTTGTCTTCACCTGGCCTTCCTCTGTGTGTCTTCTCCTCTGACGAAGGCCACAGTCATCGGATATAGGCCCCCCTTCGTCCAGCAGGACCTCATCCTCATTTGTTACATCTGCAAATACCCTTTTTACAACTAAGGTCACATTCTGAGGTTCCAGTGGGCATGAATTTTGGGGGGACACTATTCAACCCCCCACAGTTGGGTATGGAGGAAGACAGCCATGGGAATGAAGGGGTACGCTGGCAAGCAGGGCGACAGGATAAGCGCTTTGCAGTTCTGTGCTTCCCTCTGAGTTGATTCTCTTTGCCTTTGGTACCTCCTAAGTCACTGACCCCCGGCGCACCTGGCTTCACTGTGCCCGTGAAGGGGGGGAAAGGACACGTCTCCCCTGTGCCCGTCTTTCTCCCAGGTTTCTTTTGTGTTTTGCACCATCACCCTGCTTCCAAGAGGGAAAGAACAACTCATTCATACCAAGGATCCCAAAGGACATGGCCAACTTCTGTGATCAAGAAAACTGTACACCGTATTGTTTTTCTTGCCATGTTTCATATTTAGACAGTTCTTTTCCGAGTTCCTCTGGGTAGGCATGGAACCAAAAGAAACGCAAACCAACCCCTTCACAGCAGAGATAAAGGGCCTCAGAAAAAGGGTCACTTTGGGGGTGTTTGTGACTGCTCTGTTAAACCAAGTCAAGCAGCCATTCCGCTTCTTTCTTTTAGTCTCGTTTTGGATACTCCTATTGGACTCGATGTTTCAAAAGAAACCCAGGAACAGTGGACTGCAGTTCAGCTTTTCATTAGCTCTGTAGTTTCGTGATGCATTTCTAAGGATCCCTGTGGAACAAAGCTGACGGTCACTGAGTCCGTGTTACTTGGCTGGCACGCTGCTGGACGTGTCCCGTGCTCTCTGTTATCTTTCCAGCAGCTCTGTGTGATGGGCTGTCTTGCTTCCATTTGGAGGTGACAACTCTGGGGCTCAAAGACGTCAGGTGTTCCTGCTTAGATCACAGAGCGAGTCAATGACAACACTTGGGTTTGGACTCAGAGCTTTGGGGACATAAAGGAGAGTAACAAGCTCTTAGTAAAATCTTCCTGGAATGATGGAGGAAGGGTTCATGGAAAACACAGGCCGGCACCCCACTGTGGAGGTGGTGGTGGTGAGGGCCTCCAAAATTTTATGTGTCCCAATTGATACGAGATGCTTTATAAAATTTCTTTCCAAACATTCATTATATAAATGCTTCTTGAACATCTCTGTAAAATAATCTGTGCAGGTCTGAGGAAATAGAAACGAAACCAAATTTTCTACTCTGGTTGTGACATCATCGTCCACCTTCCACACATACAGAAAGTGCAGTGCAGACAGTTCATCAACCGCTGTGGGATTTGTCCCAATCTGTCAGCTGCTAAAGCCTTGTTTTTTTTTTTTTTTATCCTCACCTGAGGACATTTTTGCATTTATCTTGAGAGAGAGAGGAAGAGAAGGAGAGAGACATCAATGTGAGAGAGACACATCGAGTGACTGCCTCCCACACGACCCTAACCAGGGCCGGGGACAAACTGCAACCGAGGTACATGCCCTTAGCGGGAACCGAACCCGGGTCTCTCTGGTCTGCAGGCCGATGCTCTAACTGCTGAGCCAAACCGGCCAGGGCTAAAACCTTGTCTATTCCATACACACCTGGATATATCCAGAAACCATGTTCTTCTTAAAAAACAAAACTAAACACAAACAACACAAAAACCCTAAAACTTCTATTGTTTTACTAATCAGAGATACACGTTGATTGTAAATAATTTAAAAGTACACAGCGAATAGCCCTGGGCAGGTAGTTCAGTTGGTTGGAGCGCCGTCCCAATGCGCCAAGGTTGTGGTCCGGTCAGGGCACATACAAGAGGCAACCAATAAATTCATAAATGAATGGAACAACAAAATCGATGTTTCTCTCTCCCATCCTCCTCCCCTCCCTCTTTCTCTCTCTAAAATCAACTTAAAAAATAATAAATGAGTAAAAAAAGTACAAAGTGAATAAATAGTATAAGTGCCTCTCATTTATCCTCTACCCATCCCCCTATTGTAAATCACTGTTAATAGTTCAACATACATTTTGTAGACTTTCTATGCATGTGCAAATATCACAGATAAATCATTAATATATGGTATATATAACCTGCCATATTTAATACATAATACTATATATCCAAGTAGAAAAGCACTTGATTGACTTACTGTTTTGTGTTTTGTTTCTTACTGCCGTGGATAAATGAGAAAAGATGCATATAAAATATTATAATAAAAATAAAAGACTGTTTTATGCAAACCACACACACACACACACACACCAAGGAAGGATGGGAACTAGTTAGTTCCCTTCCACTCCTCATCCCCACCTTCTTCTCTTCAACCCCACTGCCCTATGCACCTGCCCAGAGCCCTCCTCAGGGCTTTGCGTCAAGGACAGCTTCCAGACCTGGGGACCCGAGCCTCTTTGCCAGGGGAAGAGTCCACATTTTCAGTGAGACAGTTGCCCAGGAGGCGGTGGGATTTTTGGTTTGGTGTCTGGGAAGGTGAAATTGTCTAAACAAAGGAGCTTAGACTCCAGAGAGGAAAGATGGGGATCTGTAAGTTCTTAAAGTGGTGTCCCCCAGGGTGGCGAGAATGGGTTTGTGGTACACCCCAAAATTTCGGGCCCTGATACGGGGGTACCCGATCTTGGCAAAGATCTCAGCACCTATGTTTAGCAGGGAATTATCAGGGCTTCAAGCCCCTCTTGATAAAGTAGGGCAGTAACCAGTATAAACATCAGAGAGCTCTCCCACAAGCCTTTGTCTGAGACCCCGGGACCATGGTGGGTTCCCGCAGAGGGCGGAGTGGGGTGGGAAGGAGCCTAATAATAAATGAGATCTGGCTGTCCATTCTGGCAAGTAGGGTGTTTAGAGTTGTATTTATTTTGACATAGAAAGTTGTTTCTTGAATGCAAGCACTGTGTCAGATTATAAATAACATATGTTCTTGTTGAGCCTAAGGCATAGATTTTCAGATTTCACATTTAAGAAACTGGGGATCATTTTGTAGTTGATGCATGCATTTTATACATAATTACTTTTCCTCAAAATATTACTGTTAAATAAATGCTGCTTTTCAATTAAGGAAATATGGCCATAGTTCTTGGATATTAGCAAAATAACTAGCATTTCTAATCCTCGTTGGCAGGAGATCATTTCATCCAAGAACGACTCTGATGAGTCTTTACATCACTGTCTGGAAACGTGACACAGATAAATGTGCTAACTCATTTCAGAACTTTCTCCTTAATAATTGTAATAGCTTTATTGAGACATAATCACATAGTATGAAGTTCACCTCCTTAAAGTGTATAGTTCGGTGGTCTTAAGTATATTTTCAGAGTTGTACAACCATTATAATGATCAGATTGTAGAACATTTTCATCACCCCAAGGAGAAAGTGGGCGTCCATTCTCAGTCGTACTCCATTCCCTCCAGCTTAGCCCTAGGTAGCCACTCATCTATTTCTGTCTCTATAGATTTGCCTACTCTGGACATTTTATGTAAATGGGGTCATATAACGTGTGGTCTTTTGTGACTGACTTCGTTCACTTAGCACAATGTTTTTGAGGTTGATCCACGACACATGTGTCGTATGTAGCGGTGCTTCCTTCTGTGTTATTACTGAGTACTGTTATAGGACTGTACCACATTTCTGTGATGCACTCATCAGTTGATGAGTATTTGGGTTCTTTCCCCGGTTTGGCTCTTGTGAAGAATGCTGATATGAACATCTGTATGCAAGTCTTTGTGTGGACATGTGTTTCATTTCTTTTGGGTAGATACCTAGGAGCGGAATTGCTGGAACATGTGGGAGCCCTGTCTTTAGTAGTTTGCAGAACTGCCAAAGTAATTCCCAAATATTTTACATCCCCACTAGCAATGCACAAGGGATCCATTTTCGTCACATTCTTACGAACACTTACTGTCTGTCGTTTTTATCACAGCCATTCTAGTGGGTGTGAAGCCGTTTTGCTTTGGAGTTCCCTGGTTCCTGAAGACGTTGAGTATCTTTACATGTGCATATTAGCCATTTGTATATCTTCTTTGGAGAAATATCTATTTAAATACTTATTCTATTTTCTAATTGGGTTATCTTTTGATGACTGGGTTGTCAAGGTTCTTTATATATTCTGGATTCAAGGCACTAATAAGATAGATGACTTGCAAATATTTTCCCACAGTCCAGGGGTTGTGTCTCTCATGATTCTTTGGGAAACAAATGGCCCGCCTCAAAGAGAGCTCCTGAAACACACCCCTTTCTCCTCCTCTCACAAAGTCACTGTGGAAAATAAATATATCAACATATCATTACCTGATTATATTGTATTTATAAACTCTTTCTTCTAAGTTTCCTACAGCTGCCTAATTCAATGACCTTTTCCTTCTCTTAATTCTCCTTGACCTCTCTGCAACTTTTGGTGCCAAAGACAATAGCCCTCTCTTCTTCTCTGTCCTTTGTTCTTCTTCTCCCTATCCCTTCCTCCCTCCCTCCTTTCCTTTCTTCCTACCTACATTTCTTCCTTTTGCATTGGGAACTTGCTAGGTTTCATAAGCTGTGCTAGAGGCTAGGGATAAATAAATGAAAGATATATTTTCTATCCTCATTTGTGCTCCAGTAAAGAAGACAAACATAAATAAAACACTGACACACTAATAAATATAAAATTAGAACTGTGATTAGCCCTGTGAAGGAGAGGTGCTGGTGTCACATGAGAACACGGCAGGGAGAAGTTCCCATCAGGGAAATCGGGAGTTCTTTCTCCGAGGAGATGAGTTGAGACACCACGGAGGGAAGAACCTGTGAAAGTGCCCCTAACTGGCGAGAACAAGGCCCTTCTGGGGAAGGAGATGGGGTAGGGCGGTGGGGGCAGGGCAGGCCAAAGCGAAAGCGAACCATGGTTGTTCCGTGGGGCTAGAGTGCGATGGACCCTGGGGGTCATGTTGAAATGTTTATTCACATTTGAACACCAATGGGAAGAAACCTAAGGGTTTTAGAAAGGATGGCAAGATGGTCACATTTGAATTCCTGAAAGATCACTCGAAGAATACGTTGAAGGGGGCAGTAGTGAATGTGAGGGGACCCACTGAGAAGCTGTAGCAGTCGCCCAAGTGATGGTAGCTTGGATGATGAGGGGGATGGAAATGGAGACAAAGGGATGAATTTGAAAGATACATAGAAAGAAAAGTCAACAAGACTTGGTGATGGATTGATATAAGAGATTTCAAGAATGACTGAAAACTGCGTGGCTCTCATTCTCCTGCCCTGGTTTAAGTCTACCGTCTATAACATTGGACCACTTGCAACCTCACTTAGACAACAGGGATGATAATACTTACTCTATATAAATGCTGTGACACATTTACAGCAGCATCTAGTTAATAACATTTGCTCAATAAATGTGCTAAATTAAATGTGTTCATAGTATGTTTATGTTTTTATTTTATTATTTATTTATTTATTTTTATCCTCACCCGAGGACATTTTTTCATTTTTTGTTCAGATAGAGTGGGAGGGAGAGAGGGGAAGAGAGAGAGAGAGAGAGAAACATCGACGTGAAAGGGACACATCGAGTGGCTGCCACCCACACAACTAACCAGGGCCGGGGACAAACTGCAACCGAGGTACATGCCCTTAGCGGGAACCGAACCCGGGTCTCTCTAGACCGCAGTCCGACGCACTAACCACTGAGCCAAACCGGCCAGGGCCATAGTATGTTTATGAAAAAGCCCAATTATTAGTGCTATTTAGAAAAGCAGATGAGGAAAGTGACGAATTTCTTTAAAATTAAATCCACTGAAGACTTTCATTCTGGCCAAGAAGGACTAGCTCCATTCCTCCTAGGTCTTTCCTCTTGGACATAACACAACACATCCACAGGGAGACTCTGGAAGGTCAAAAGAAGAAGATGGACTACTGAGGACTTTGGCCTTGAGGAACAACACGGTGTGAGTTCCCCTTCTTCTTTCTGCCTCCCTCCTATCCCCGGGGGAGCTGCAGAAGCCTGCCACCTGAAACACCGACAGGCGTGGCGAGATGAAGCTCCAGGGAAATGTAACTCCTAGGGAGGGAACCAGGAGAAGGGAGGCCTAAGGGATCCGAAGACCTCTCCTGCTAGTCGAACGTCAATGGAAAGCATGCTTGGCACAAGCGGGCAGTGCTCTGGCTCCCCCTCTGCACTAAAGTCGGTGGTGGGGGTGCAGCGTGGAGCTCGGCCTCTGCTGCACCCAGCAGCGTGGAGACTGAACAGGCAGGGCAAGGCAAGGCCAGTGGGCACGCCGCTCTCTCCCAACTTCATGGGCAGTGGCATCCAGGCAGTGGCACCCAGCCCGGAGCTGAACCTCCGCCTCCACCCGGCATTGACAGGCAGTATGAGATGAAGCTGACATTATACTTACTGGCGAAAGACGGAATGCTTTGTCCTAAGATTGATAACAAGCCAATGATTTCGGCTCTCACCACACTTGTGCAAGCTAGTACTGAAAGTCTTACCCAGTGCAACAAGCCAATGAAAGGAAATGAAGCAGACACATTGGAAAGGAAGAAACACATCTAGTCCTTTTTACAGGTGACATCATTGTCTATGTAGACATGTTCAAGGTTTGTATGCTGAAAATTATAAAACACTGATTAAAAAAAATCAAAGAATGAGTAAATAGTGTTCATGGATGGGCAGGTTCACTATAATGAAGATGTCAATTCTCTACAAATTGATCTATATGCTTAACACAATTCCTATAGGACTTTTTATAGAAATGGACAAGCTTAATCTAAAATGTATGTAAAAATGTAGAGGAACTGGAACAACTAAAACAATTTCGAAAAGGAGAATTTAGTGGAGGGAATCACTCTATGTGATACTAATGCTTTCTGTATACCTACAGTGTGAGTGACAGAGGAACAGCCACGCAGATCAGTGGCAGAGGAGAGAACCCAGAAACAGACCAAATCGAATATAGAAAATTGTTTTTTGACAAAGGTACAAAAGCAATTCAGTGGAGGAAAGTAGCCTTCTTTACATCCACACGTGCAAAATGAATGCAGTTTACAAAACGGTGTGAACTGCATTAGGTCTGGGGACTCGTTAAAGCGATATACCAGTGTCAGTTTGCAGGTTTTGATACTGCACTACAGCTATATAAGTGGGTGAAGGACACGAAGGACTCTTGGTACTTTTGCAGCTTCCTGTCAGTCCATGATTATTTATTTTTAAGTAAACATGACCTACACTGTGGCAAACATTGTAAAAATTATTTTTATCCCAAAATAAAATGGGGTTTTGGAAAGAATTCAGGAGAAGGGATGACAAGAGGGGAGTTTGAGTTCCAGACGTAAATCTCATTGTCTGCATCCTTACAGGAAAAGCCTCTTATGCTCTCCAAGCCCTGATTTCTTCGTCTGTAAAATATGATTGATAAGACCTGCTTGGCGTATGCCAGGGAGGTTATTGTAACAATTCTGTAAAATACGAAAGAGATTTCTTTGAAGGAAGCAAAGCCACAAGCCAGCCAGACCCTAAACATCAGGCTTTTGCAGCCACAGCTGAATCGACTGTTTCAGTAGCTTATTTGGGTCCTGATTGGTTTTCCAAGGAAAACAATGTGTTAATTGACAATGGCTATTGATTGCCATTGATTACATATTACAGAGGTGGATTAGTTCGAGTCCTTCTGAGCTATCCTTTAGAAGAGAAAAGAGAAGGATAAAGGAACCATATGATAGTGACAGTGTTTCCTGAGTGCTCAGTAAATATTAGCCAGCATAACAGTAATTATCTTCATCATTATCCTTTGTCCTGAGAGGTCTGACACTCCAAACGCACTGCCGTCAAACTCATCAACAATCTTAAGCGTACATCCTTCACCTTCCCAATCCATACATAGTCTTGTTTCTTGGGGAATATAATTTAGTCTCAGCAAATACTTCTTTGGATCTTCAAAGAGGTATTCTAATTTGTCTTCAAACGCCTGTCTACTGATAGCCTTTCTGCCTGAACTACCAGCCTATAAAGGAAAGAGAAAGTTTTCTTAGCCAGTTTGTACCACCATCTAACAATTAAGTCTGTTCACAAGTAATTGCAGTAGTAATTGTAATAGTGACACTACTAGTGGTAGCAATAGCAGTAGCAACAACGACAATGAAATAGCTTACCACTTACGGAGCACCTACTAGTTGCAATGTGCTGTGGTAAGTATTTTACCTGCAGTAGTTAATTGAATCCTCACGACCACCCCAGGAGACAGGTTCTATTATTATGCACATTGCAGGTATTAGAACTAAGTCATAGATTGGCCGAGTGACTGGAGTTCATGTAGCTAGTAAGTGCCCTTTGGTGATAGGTCACTTCTTAAGTGGGATTTTGAGGCCAGTATAGGAAAAAATTACCAGTCTTCATTTTTGGCATTCTGGAACCACCCCCATGTGTCCAGGCCCAGCTTCAGCCACATCGGATCGCTTCCATCGCTCGGTGACGTGGAGGTGGCCCCTGGTCTCTGGAGTCACAAATCCGAGCTCCCCACTCACTAGTTTTGTGATCTTCGGCAGAATTTAGTGTCTTCTTGTCTCAGTTACTTCATTGTAAACTGAGCAAACTTAACTTCATGTGATTGTTAAATGCTAATAATTAGCTGCTAATGTACAATTACATTAAATGCTAATGTACAATGCTAATAATTAAATGCTAATGTACAATGTTTCATCCGGTGTGTGTCAGTCTTTAGGCCCCATACCCTCACATAAAGTAGCGATGGTTGTAGAAAATGTCAGGCAATGTCAGGGTTGTAGAAAATACGCGATAATTAAAGTTAATTAGTTAATAAGACATTAATGATAAAACTCATAAATATCAGTATGTGATTGCCTCCAAAGAGGTAAAGATATTAAATTTCATAAAAGTTTCAAGAAGGGTGAAATTCATGTGCTTTGAAGAGTGGGCGGAAAGCTTCATGGCCAGAGGGTGGGTGTGCAGTGGCGTGGGAGGCCAGGCGGGTTCCGACTACACTGGGAAAGAATTGTTTGCGTCAGGGAAGAAACGTGACCAAAGAGGAATGAAATTAATCATTTGCAGAACAGTGATGGGGCCACTTCATTAGAGAAGAGGGTTTGCTTTAATAATATTAAGAGATAAGTCCAGGTATAGTAGATGTGTTAATAAACTCAATGAGGAGAATCCTTTTACAATGTATTCATGTATCAAATCATTACATTGTATACTTTAAATATCTTAGAATTTTATTTGTCAATTATACCTCAACAAAGCTGAAAAAAAGGAAGACCAGGTAGACAGGATGGACCAAATTTTTGCAATGTTGCATAAAACAATACTTTTGTTCACACTGTTCTTTTTTTTTTTGCGTACCCTTCATTGGCAATTCTGGCTAATAAAATCATGACCATTTTTTTGTTAAAAAAAATTTTTTTTATTGATTTAGAGAGAGAGGAAGGGAGAAGGACAGAGAGAGAGAAACATTAATGACAGAGAACATCGATTGGCCGCCTCCTGCATGCCCTCTACTGGTGATCAGGCCCACAACCTGGGCATGTGCCCTGACCAGGAATCAAACCGGCGACCTCCTGGTGCATGGGTCGATGCTCAACCACTGAGCCACACCAGCCGGGCTCATGACCATTTTTAAAACAGAAATTCAAATACTATATTTTGCAAGAAGACTTTTCTCCCTGTTAGCAGAAAGTTCTTTCCTGAAGCGAACTCTCAGTCCATCTTTGTCCTTATCTGGCCTGGCTGTACCTGCAGGTTTGCTTAGGTCATTCTGGGTTATGCCCGTTATCCCTGTATAATCACTAGCAGCACCCCCTTTGACTCTAAAATATGTTTTGTTTGTATGATAAAGTATAAGGTCACCTACTTACAACTCTTATCTCTCCTCCCTGTTACATATTGCCGTCTGGAGGCCCCTGTTAACATGTTTATGGGAGCAGAGATCCTATCTGCTCCTTTTTGTATTCCCAGTACACACACTAATAATTAGTTATGAAGCAAATTTAAATAAGGAGATGGGAAAGCTCTTGGAGTCGAAGTCTACATTCTTAGACTTTTTTTGTCCCTAAAATCATCTGGTATTGCACCTGCCCATACCCGGTGCTTGATAGGTCTGTAGCTTTGATCAGATATCCACAGGGTTATCCTATTTTTTGGAGTTTGCTGGAGATGACTAGAGCACAGATGAGATGTGGGTTTCATAAATCTTCCCTCCTCAGTGCTTGCTAACCTGTGCACGTTCCTGCCTGGGTCCGGGCTGGTCTTAAGGCCCAAAGAAGAAATTTCTTTGGAAAAATCCAAGGTGTTAAATCCGGTCATATATGTATGCTTTTAGTTGAATTGCATGACGGAAACAGCTCCATGGGGTAGAATTTCACCTTCCTCATTACTGGGTCTCTCTTAGAGGAAACTTAGGATAAAAATTAATGAAGATAGAGGATATTTCAATTGATTGTCACATCGATCTAACAGGACATGATAGTTAACAAACTGTATTGAATTTTGAGTTTTATTCAATTAGTGTTATTTTGTTGGGCTTTCTAGCTGGGACTTCGACTCTTATTTTATAACCTTTTATGTTTTGATAACCCTACTTGATTTTTCTTCTTAAAATTTCTAAGAAGTTATACTAGCAGATGTTAAAGGGATTGAAGTTTACACACTTTCCCGTCTTGTTTATTTCTATGTGGAGTAGTCATGTAGATGACTTTAGACTTCCTTATTATGAGCGGACAGGAAGTTATCTGGGAAATCTTGATTTCTAACTTGGAATCTTTCAGTCCATTTTGTGGTGTGAGATCTCCACTATTTGAATATACAGGGTGGGGCAAAAGTAGGTTTACAGTTGTGAGTACGCAAAACAGAGAGCTTATTCTTATATTATTATTCACTAATTACTGTATTAATTTCTGCACAAACAACTGTAAAGTTACTTTTGCCGCACCCTGTATACAACCACAGTACTACAGATTTAACCCAGAGGTTAAATTCTGAACCCTATGTAAATGGGTTCTATGGAAAATTAGGGTTCAACTGCTGAAGGCCCTTAAAGTCTTACGAGAAAATCGCTTTTTTACTCAGAACAGAGCCCCGCGCCGGGCAACATTCCCTGTGACAGCGCCGGTCCTTTGAAAAGACTTGCTGGTCAGGGCTCCTTTGCCAGGCTGGAGTAACTGTCATCCTTTTCACGTTCACTCTCTTTGTTCTAAAGAAGCCACAGAATCCCTCATGTGGGTTTGTCTCTTTCTCTCTTTCTAACCTTAGAGGAAGGGTTTCCCAGCCTCAGCACCACTGACATTTTGTACTAATGAATTCTTCGTTGTGGTGGGCTTTCCTGTGCATGGTAAGACGCTTAGCAGCATCCCTGACCACTAGGTTTGAGTGGCACCCTCTGTCCCACATCATGACAGTCAGAAATATTGCCAGGTACTGTCAAATGTGTCATGGGGTGGAGAGGACCCCGAATGGCCCCCTGTTGAGAACCACTGCCTTGGAGCCTCTGCAGAAAACTTTGCAGAACGTGGAAGAAGCAGTGTCCTTCGAGAAGCACATCATTCCTGTGACTTGCATAAGTCGCTTGACTTCTCTGACACGCATTGACTTTGCCTGCAAAGTGGGGAGAATAACACCCATCTTTTAGAGTTGTTGATTTCAACCACATCAGGCATAGAAACTGCAGGTACCCAGTAAGGTTCCGATACATGGTAGTCACGGTTATTCCTGTTTGGGGAGTTCCAGCTAATTTTTTCCACATTGGTGATTCCAACTTAAGTAAAGGTGTCTGTCTCTTCCTTTTTCACGCTGTGGACAGAACACGACGAATGTGGCAGCGGGCAGCACAACTGTGATGAGAACGCCATCTGCACCAACACTGTCCAGGGGCACAGCTGCACCTGCAAACCGGGCTACGTGGGGAACGGGACCATCTGCAGAGGTAGGCTTGCTGCCCGAGGGGGCGCTGTGAGCTGCCGCCCAGTCTGGGCTCTCCGTACTCACGTGGGTGGCAGACTGCTTTCACCACTCAGGTGGCTGAGCACGGTCAGGGTTCCTGTTCCTGGTTTATCAGCTGGCAAGGGCATGGGCATCCGAGGAGAAGAGACACACTCTGAGTGTACCTTTCGGGTTGAATGCGAAAGGTGTTCGCGTGGGTCAGCAGCGTGGTTCCACAACTTGATGGCTCTGCTCAGCTTTGCCTCTTGGCCTGAGTTTGTGAAGGACGCTCTGATCGCTTCCACTCCCCGTGAGGCTTTGATCAGAGGGCAAGTGGGCACTGCTCACGGTCCCACTGGAGGTGTGTGCTTGGGGAGGGAGCCTGGAGTGTCAGCTGCTCTCTGTGTTGGTAGCAGCCCAGCAATTCAGAAGTCAGCGCTTTGCTTCCATCTGCGTTTAGCATAAAATTCACATTCCTCCCTTTGGTTCAGCCTGCGGTCCCTGGCTCCTCTCAGCTGGCCCCTCTCTTCTCGTCCCCGTTCCTTTCTCATGACCACGTCATTCCTCACACATGCCAACTGCATTCCTGTCCCCTCAGCCTCAATGCTCATGGATGCGATTTTAGAATTTAGCATTTGTCTCAGAATTATGTCGCCTCGTCAAATAATATTAATGGCACTAGTTCACTGAGTTTGTGTTTGCTGAGCCCTCTCGTGCCATTGCGACGCGTGGTCACTTCACCTTTGTGGAACTTGAAAATCCTACTGTGGGAAAAATATGAGTTCAGATCATGTTCCTGGTGTCCACAGACTCTGAAAAGGCACCTTTCCTTGAAAGTGATGGATTAGGGAAAATAATATTCTTAAAGTGATTCTCATGGTCAGTTGTGTTGCCCTTACTAAGGTAGGGAGTGTTGTTGGGGCCGGGTGGTGTAGTTGAAGAATTGGCAGAGAAGTTGGAGAGTGGAGATTTAGACCTGCTTTTATCACTGCTGAGTTGTAACTTCTGTGTTTTTACATAGTAAAATTGGGTTAATACCACCTTCTGTGTTTATCCAACCATGTTATTGCCAAGCATTATTAAAGGCGTCTTACCGCAGAGGTTTAGACCATCAAATGCTGTAACAAGTGAAGGCAGCATTACTAGTGGTGCGATGAGGAAGAAGGAGGAGCATCTGAAGTACGGTCAGACCTCATTTCATTGCCTTTAGTGCACTTCACAGGTGTTGCATTTTTAAGAACCGGAGGAAAAGACCTTCCCCCCGCAAAATGATTGAGACACTTGATTGCGATCTCCGTTGTGTAACCTGGTCTGGACCCTAACCTGCAGTGTCTCCGAGGTGTGCCTGTACCCAAATGTGTGTCTTGATTTCGGGGCATGCATTTCAGAGGTGACTTTTCCATTTGTAACTGAAACATTTACAGAGGGAGGTGGACAATGATAACCAGACAACTTGACATTCTTCTTTGTGTCATGTGTAAGAGAGCTTTTCTAGACATGGTATTGTTCATGGAATTGAATCCATCTGGGTAGAAATAAACACCGTTCACACTTCTATTAATAAGCTAAACACAAGGCAGCTGTTTCTCAAACAATACTAGTGGGTGTGAATTCTCTCAGACGGGCTTTCCTAGGGGCTGACGCCCACGTGAGGAGTTTTTTTGTGTTCTCACGTGGATGGAAGATACTAGTTCGGCTTCAACAACAGTCACAAGCCAGACACCTTGCTGGGCGTGTTCTGTATGTCATCTCATTTAGTTCCCACCGTGACCCTGGGAGGTTGATAGCATTATTGTATTTCACAGGGAAGACTTGAATGAGACGTAGTTCCATCCGATTTCACCCAGTTAGTGCGACTGACTTGCATTTCTTCCCTCTTCTCCCTCCTTTCCCTTTCCTTCATCTTTTTTCCCTGTTTCCCACCGTTTTTCTCTTCCATTTCTGTTTTCACTTCCTCTTCCTCCCTGGGTGTTCATCATTTCTCTCTCTCTCTCTCGATATTCTAACTAGAGACTGTAAAGAAAATAGAAAGGGAAGAGAGCGTGCAATGTCAATCTATAATTTAAATTTTTTTGCTGTCAGTTTTGTAAACAGACTAAAGTACTTTTGGAAACAGGCAAGAGCTGCTGCTAAATATCTGGGGTTACGTGAGGAAAACACGTACAGACGGTTTCAGATCGGATTGCGTGGCCTGATGTGGGGGTTGGGGGTGCCTGCGGGAGGGTTGATCGGCTCAGCCAGCCCTGCGGACCCTGGAACCGACCGAGGTGGGCTGGAACGAGGCAGGTGTCGATACGTAGCGGATAGGCTGAGCCTTCGCTCTGTCCATCATTCGGGCTGGATGTGATGACCTTGAAAACGTGTTTGTATTAATGACTGGTAATATTGACATGCAGTTTATAAACATACAGTGAGTGTGAATTCTGTGTCTGGAGCCTCATTTCAGGCACCAGAAGAGCGAAAGACAACTTAAGACAGGGCCGCTGGAGATTTCACCATGTAGGGTGGGAAAAGGATTTGAGCAAATGCTTTCAACCCAGTAAACAGTTTGCAGAGTGGTACCATGCCACGGAAAGAGGCTATGGAGAGCTCCTTGTCATCTGGAGCCCCGGGAAAGGCCTGTGAGCGCTGGCACTCCTTTGGTTTCCCATCAGGGGGATCAGCGGCGGGAGTGGCTGGGCACCTGCAGAGCCCGGAGTAAAACGAAAGTGGGGTCCTTGTTCAAAGAGTAGGAAGAATCTGCTGGCTGAAGGTAATAAAATAGAAAGCTTTTGCCATTCTTCTGCAGTGTCTTTCTCAACCTGTCACGGTGTTTTTATTTGCTATTTGATGTCTCTCCCTTGGCCATGGGGATAGTCTTGGGGTGAACGCAGACCATCAGAGGAGCTCCAGGCTGGTCCCCCAACTTGGCACATGCATGTGGCCCACGGACTACAGGGCTCCCCGCTGCCCTGACCAATGAACTCTAGCCTGACTGGGGCAGGCAAGGCGAGTCAGGTAGATGGGCAGCCCAGGGGGACCACAGTCTCATCACCCACAGAATATACTCAGGTGCTGCCACCTAGGGGTAGGGAGGACACAGCCATGCTCTACCTGGAACCACCCAGAACACGCATGCCCAAACCCACCTGCCCTGTGTCTGTGCACAGGACCCTGCTGGGGACAGAGTGTGGCCGTGGTCTGGGCAGGGAGGGAGCCGCTGTGAGGGATCTGGGGGCCCCAGGCATCAGGGGAATGGGAGCTGAGATCCCGTCCTAGAGATGCAGGGGGTGGTGGGAGGTGTCACTCCACAAGAGGTGAGGCCCCAGACTCCCACTGCATGCTCCATCGTCCCATGAGACCTCACTCACAAAACACTGGTTCCAAAATGAAATTACCGAGACTCCAAGATGGTGACCGCAGAGCATTAACCCTGTAGGCCAGGCACAGGTGTGCTCGTGAAGTGGCCACGTCTGCTGGCACCAGTGAGCTTCCGGGTGTGTCCAGGACCTACAGCGGAAGGTGGCCGGGACCTAGGAACGGGGCTGCAGGGGCTGGCGTGCCCCCAGGTCTCTTCATCTCCTTCCTGCTTCTCTGTGGCTGGGCTTCGCAGTTCTCTCTCTCTCGATGTTAACTCATCCATGTGGCTGAAGATCACACCCTCTGCTTTGCAGGTTCAGAAACTTGGCCTCCTCGGGGCACCGGAGGTGATCAATGTCTTAGGGACCAACATGTTCATTTATTGTGCTAGCTGCTGTGGTTTGAGGAGTGCCTCCCAATGATACCCTTGTTTTCCCCACCTGCATTCAGAACCAGTCGAGAGACAGATAAAGAAATCAAGCAGGTGGAGACCAACACGTCAGTATCAATACTGAAAGATTATGCCTGAGAACGTGGGTTGTAGACGTGACGATAGTATTTATAATATAGAACCCCCAAATTAGGCTCCTGCAGCCAATCCCAGGGGGTCCAAGGCGGCCCGTGGAGCATCTGCCCGGGGGCTTCCTCTGCACACCTTAGGGCAGGAGGAACAGCCCAGCCTGGATGCCTCCTGTGGGCCTCCTTCCTCTGGTCCCTGGGGCAGAGTGAGGACAGAGCTGGGCCACCCGTGTCCAGTCCCCCTCTCCAGCTCACAAACAATCGGGGAAGAAGGAGAGGGTAGGCCGAGAGGCCAAGGGGAAATCGCTCTTAGGGAAATTAGATAAATTGAGAAGGAATGTACACACCCCAACAAGTTGGCGGAGTTAAGCGGGAAATCAGAGCCAAGGAGTTCGCTGGGGTTTTACTGGCTCGCGATCACGGCATCCGCTTGCCTGCCGCCCCCATCTCCACGGTACGAACATCCTAGAGATTGTTGCAGAGCCCGCGTGATCCCTTGCTCAGCATGGAAGGAGACAGTGGGTGCTGTCACACGCTGAGTGTCCCTCAATGTCCTGTTTTCTAGAGAAGTGGGTTCATTAAACTTCCCTTGCCCCGTGTTTTTTTTTTTTTTTTATTTAAAGAGGTTTTTTTTCTTTATTGATTTTTTTATAATTTATTTTATTATTAATTTGATTTTGTTACAGATGTTTTTCCTTTTTTTCCCCCATTGACACCCTCCTCCCCCTCCCCTTCTCCTCGTCCCCATCCCTGTTGTCCATGTCCATTGGTTATGCACCCATGCACATAGGCTCTGTGATTTATCTCTTTCCCCCGCCTCCCCCCCTTCTCTGAGGCTTGTCATCCCGTACTCCACCCTCCATGTCTCTGGGTCAATTTTGTTGTTCAGTTTGCTCAGTTCTCCTGTGTGTTGCCGGCTTCCTCCGTTGGTGTGGGGGTCGCTCAGCTCCCCCGCTCCGCCTGGGTTCCTCCGTGGCGGGGGGGGGGGGGGGGTGTCGCCCGGCTCCCCCGCTCCGCCTGGGTTCCTCCGTGGCGGGGGGGGGGGGGGTCGCCCGGCCTTGCCCCGTGTTTTATTTTCAAACCACGTCAGGGGTCTCTTTAATGACTTTACAGTTTACGTCCATGTAGTTCCGTTTTCCTTTCCCTCTCAAGTCCCGGAGCCGTCCCCGACCTCAGGCTGGTGAGCACCCTTCTCTGTGCATCATAGACACCCTCCAGACACCACCCCAGGCCCGAGAATCCCATGTTGTAGTTGATTGTTTGCTTGTCTATTTCCTGTGGGCCATAGCTAAGTATCTCTGTTTAACCAACATTTAGCAAAAAACTAAAGATGTTATGGTGCTCAGTACTTTTCCGATGAGTGAACACATCAAGATTCCTTTCTATTAGAACGTACACTGTGTGCCTGGGAGACTTTACATGAAAGCAAAAGTCTGCCTGGGACACAGAGGTACTTAGGCCGCTCCAGCCTTACCCCACCCAGCCTAGGAAAACAGAGCTCCCAAACACAGATATGCACACTGACTCAATGTCCAGTCTGCATCTGCTAATGGTGACTGGCTTTCTTTCTTCTTCTTTTCTTCTTTATTGATTTTAGAGAGAGGAAGGGAGAGGAAGAGAGATAGAAACATCAATGAGAAAGAACATCGATTGGCCGCCTCCGGTATGCCCCCCACTGGGGATCAGATCCCCAACCTGGGAATGTGCCCTGACTTGGAATTGAACCAGCGACCTCGTGTGCATGGGTTGACGCTCAACCACTGAGCCACACCGGCCGGGCATGACTGGCTTTCAAAGACAAGCATTAGAATAAAACTCAATTCACTGCTGAGGTTCCTGAAACAGGTGTATGTTTATCTAAGGCACTGCAGAAGCCCGCGGCCCTTGAAGCCCTTCACTGCGAGCCTGTTTGCCGTCTCAGGACCTGCCAGGATCGGGGCAACGCAATGAACCTACAACCACACGCTGGTTGGAGTGAGAGGGAGCTTTGCAAGGGAGCAAAAGCTCCAGAGCTTAGGACACAGTCCTATTTATTTGCAGATTGGTAACAAGCACTCAAAACACCTAGGCAGCCCAGGTTTACAAGGTTGAGAGTGAATTAACGCAAGGTTACAAAAACATTCATCTTCCAACCCCTCCACCCCACACCTGTTGGCATCGAGGTGCGTCTGCCGACGTGCTGCTTCCTGGCAGTTTCTGTTGGATGGGATGCTGGGTAATTGTTCAGGAACGACACAGACCGTCAGGAACAGAGGTGGGAGAAGGTTTGTGTCATGTGAACAGAAAGATTCATGTGACAGCCCGTGTGGGAGTCGGACATGAGATCTAGAATTAAATAGTGAAATTGGTGTCTCAGATGCAAAAAGACGCTTTCAGGGATTCACAGGCCACGAGGGAGGGAGGGAGGGAGGAGAGAAAGGTAAGTTGTTTTAATAAGACATCACTGATGATAATAAAATTGATAAACTGCTGGGCTGTGAATTAGAGATGATATTTGAGGATTTTAAAGCAAATAGCAAGGGGACTAGGAAAGCCTTTGGCAAAAGTACTTAGAGCGCTTTAGACGAAGTTTTCAAACGTGGTTGATGTAAGGAGGAAGAATCCAGGGAGGTTGCCTTTGGGCGTGGAGACGAAATGTTAGAGAGGACGAGAGGCTGACTGACCGCCTGACAGGATGGCTTGACCCCTTCTGAGCCAGGCCCTTTGTAGGAACACATTCATATCGATGGACAGATAAGGGCTGTGAGCATGTTTCTAAGAGTGCACCCCTGGCTGTAGAGCAATTTCATAACGTTTTGAGGAAGGGTTTGACCCCGACCTTACCCCTGATTCCTTTATAAAGTTGGAATGCTGGTAGATGAGAGGTAGCTCGGGATTAGGCCGGCAGTAGGAAAAGTCTTTGTAACAAATGCGGATTACGCTTCAACAATTACAGCCGCTCCGGATCTCCCACCTGCAGAAGATGACGTGGAAGGGTGTCCCTTTGGTAGTGTTTAAGGATTTTTTCAGGAGCATCTTGAAATGATTGAACCAGGTTAGATGACTATAAGAAATGTGATTTTCAAAAAAATTTTCTATTAGATGATTTAACCATATAAAAATAACAACAACAAAACCCCCATAAAACAGGACTCATGTGTGTCCTGGCCAGTTTGGCTCAGTGGTAGAGCATTGACCCATGGACCAAAGGGTCGTGGGTTCGATTCCGGTCAAGGGCACATACTTCAGTTGCGGGTTGGTCCCTGGCCCTGGTTGGGGGTCGTACGGGAGGCAGCCAATTGATGTGTCTCTCTCACATCGATGTTTCTCTCTCTCTCTCCCACTCTATCTGAAGATAAAATGGAAAAAAGTATCCTTGGGTAAGGATTAAAAAAAAAAAAAGACAGGACTCATGTGGGTGTGGATGACAAAATACTTTTAAGTTCAAACAGTTATCGGAAAGTGTTCCTAACATGGGGATACACATTTTAACATATGATGGTAAGAAATAGTTTGTCAGGAATATGCAGAACCATAATGACATGCTTGAATGTGTATAGACCCCAGGAGTGGGCTACAGAATGATGACCAATGTTCTACTAGAAAAGCTGTTTCCTACTGAATAAAATCTAAACTCTTTAGCATTCAAGACCCTGTGACAGCTTGGCCCCATCTGCATATTTCAAGCCTCCTCTCTTACAATGTCAGCGAGTCCATCGCCTCACCAGTCACTCGTGAGAGCGATCTCACCAGTCTCCTAATAGGCCAGCCCAGGTCATCTCAAGTCCCCTTCCCTGTATCGGGGATCATTTAATACACTGGAGCGACTTTCTCATGCCCCTCCTCTTCTCATTGCATCCTACTCATCCTTCTCAGTCCAGCTCAAATCCCATTTTTCCTTGATCTCGGAATACATGTTCTCCTCTCAACTCTGATTATGGTATTTAATGTATTATGCCTCATTCAGCTTTGCTGTTTACCTGTCAGCCTTTTCCACTGACATAGGACCTTGTGTTTCCTCAGTGCTCACTAAATGTATTTACTGATGAAAAAAGAGAACTGTCCAGTTCATCTGACACAAAGCAACTCTGCTCTTGTAGCTTGATGTATTAATTACTACTGAATCGACACCGCCATTCAGAAAATCAAAGAAAACTTAAAATTGTAAAGTAAATGCTTGTGTCCTATCAATTTTAATGTTTTAGTCGAAAATCATCAATGGGTCTGCTATTTAAGTTCAAAGACATTATCTCATGTTCATAAGACATTTATTCTGTTCTGTGTTTCATTCCTAGGGATACTGAACATGCCCCATGGATACTGAATATCCTATGGATACCTAACATAATTATATCAGAAATGATCAAATCCTTTAGCCAAAATTGAGAAGCAAAGCAGCCCAAGTGTGTCTACTTTTTGTTTTTTAACTTTATTTGCATCTATTTTTTTTTTGCATCTATTTCAAAATCTTCTCTATTTGGCTCCTTTTCATTCTCGTTCACTTGTTTACCCAGCAGTCTTACCGTAGGCTAGGTTTAGAGCTGGAAGGCCCTTAACAAGCTGCAGTCCAGGCAGCAGGGGAACACAAGTTCCTACAGACATGCTCCGCCCTTCATGTTCCAAGACACCTCCGCAGACAGCCACCCGTCCCAGTGTGACCTGTGCTGTTGAATGGGGCGTGTCCTTTCATGTTGTGTCCTGGCTCCACTGTGGCCAATGGGAATCCTGAGACTCAGATCAGTATTCTGTTCTGTGACTCAAAGCAGCACAGACTCAGTTTCTCTGTCGGTCCTTTCACTTCCCACCACAGATGAACTTAGGATCACTCTGTTCATAAAAATGGGATGGTACTCTGCCACTGCCCGTTGGAGGTTTGGAGTGATGTCAGTTTCCTCTCCGCTCCCACAGGTTCGAATTGGTACAAAATGGATGTGGGTCATTGTGGGAGTCATGGGGCTGCCTTTCCTTGCTCTCTCTGGGACAGGCAGGCCCCACGTTAGGGCTCGCTTCTCATACTCTCAGTCGTGGGGTTGAGGCTGGAAGAGAGGGTGCAGAGATCTGGTCAGATCTTTGCAGCACAGGGGTCTGACAGAGGAGGTGGCTTGTAGCATGCTGGAGCCGTGGTGACACTTGCACCAGTCGTCACCAGACTTGCCAAACAAATAGTCCTCCTCATAAAGGGAAAAGCTATGACCGGTACAGAAACAAAGAAACTTGAAACAAGCATTCCACTATCATTTTCTCCTGGGGGCTGGATAAGATAGCATGATAAAGGCTCTCAGACCCCCACTCCTCCAGCTCCAGAAATGCTTACCGATTTTAGATGCACTGATATTAACACGAGTATTTGCGTATCAATTCCAGTGTTCAGCAGTATTTAAATAACTTCAGACCTTCTTGCAAACTCACTGTCATACAAATGCTCACCAACAATCCTGCTACTAAATTTAAGCACAGTTGTATTTGTTGTAGTCCTAAATTGGGGGAGGGGCACTTTATAATGCTGATTTGATTTTAAGAGATGGAAGACTCTGTAGGACCAGGGAAGATTATTATGCTTAAAGTATAATGATGCTTTCTTTGAGAAGTGTGACTGAAACGAGAAAATGAATCTGATTGTCTAGTCTGAGTTAGCAAGAGACATGGTATGCATCGGCTCGTCAGAGAAGTGCAGGCAGACCCAGGGCGATGCTACAGCCTCGAACCAGCAACAGTGCGGAGCAAGACTGGGGCAAGGGAAGGGGCCCCGTGTGGCACCAGGCAGTGTGTCGGTTGTGTTGCTTTGGCTTAACAAGGCTGACCTTGATAGAGTCTCGTCCTGGCCATTATTATTCTTTTCCTTGAAGTGCATTTCTACTGGGCAAAAAAAAAAAAAGCCTGTTGGATGCACTTAAAGCACTTTCCATCAGCAGAGCCAGTGCTTACCTTTAAAGTTTGCAGCCCAGTGGACAGTAACAACATCCCCAGGGGCTTGAGGGAAACACGTTAAACCAGCTCGCACCTCAGAGGGTGTGGCGTTCTGACACTTAGACAAGTGCTGATTCTTTGGAGTGCATTTTGAGGTTGCACTTTGGTGAGTTGCATAGGTGTTTGTTAGGCATAATTGTCACATCTGAAATGACTCATGAGATTAGCAGAGCCAAATGAATATATATCAGTCAATTTTATTTTAAAACAGGCTACTGAACATTGACTTTCTGTTAAGCAATCAATAGAAGACTGTATTTCTTTCCTAGGTAACAATTCTCATTGGATCAGGAGACTTTCTTCAGGCAACATTATTGAAAGATGTCATAGTCAATCTCTAGGCTATCTGCTGGATTGTGATCTGTTTGGGGAGCAGTAATTCACAAAATATTCCAAGTAGTCCACAACTACTACTGTTCTAGAATGGCACCAGCTATACCTGACATGCCCACAGCAGCTCAGGACATGTGCAAAGTGTTTTTACCTGACGCAGAACAAAAAAATGACAGTACCTGGTTGGGTGCCATATTCTAAGGCAAAGTTGGCTTCGGTAGATCTGGCCCCTCTTCATGGCTATTGGGCTGTGAGAGCTCAGCAGTCAGGAGCCTGGGTCAAGTTCTGTGGCTGCATCTGCCTGGCCCAGACGGTTCGTAGTACTTAGAGGCTTCTCTCGACTCCACTCTTTATTAAAGAAGCAAAGGGTAGGTTGAAAACCATTTACAAATAATGTTCAAATGTGCACATAATTTGAGGGTAGTGCTAACTGCAACCCTTCCGTCATAGGGTATTGGTAGAATGCTTAACTAGTAGAGACCAGTGGAAGGTGGTGTGGATCGCACCTGTCTGCCTCATTCTATCTCCTCCACGATGACGTGGTTCTTCATTTCAGCTGCAGGCATGTTCGTCTGTTTTATAGAATAGAGTCAGATATGCTCCTGGCCGAGTGCCTCAGCTCTGGTGACAATTGCTCAAAGCTTTGTCCATAAACTACAGCTGTCTTTCAACAAGGCCGCACTGAATTCCATGTGTGTTTCCATCGCTTTTGCCTAATCTGATTTCTATCTAGATGCTTATTTGCCAGGGCATCTGCCAGGGTTACACCTTGTCCGGTGATAACCTGTCAAGTGACCTCTCCCTGTTACTCATGTCTGCATTTGTTAATAGACGTAATGACATTTTCAAACTTCTTCTCACCCTATATGGGAAAACCGCAGGTGAAACGGCTCACACCTGTGGAACCGCTGGCATCAGGTGAGCAGACACCGAGAGCCGCTGTCACAGGCACGCTCCAAGCTTGCAGTAGGTCCCAAACCATGCATTCCTATGTATGACTCATGTCATTGTTCCCTAAGAGTCAGTGATGAGTGGGGTTTGTGCTCCACGCGGTAATTTGGGAACCCACTCACCTTTCCTCTGTGGCTGTGACCTCTTCTTGGCTCTCGGAACCCTCATCATGGCAAGTTGCAGATGGGGAAGGAAGGTTAGGTCATGTCTGGGAAGCTTTTACTGGCCAGGCCTGAGAGTGGTGCATATGTCTTTGTCTCCCGTGGCCTTCTGCGGAACTCGGCCCATAGCCACACCTGGCAACGGGGCAGATCACCCATGTGCTTGGGAACGGGGGAAGACACAGCCGTGTGGAGGCTCTGTCACTCTCTGCAGTATTGCCACTGGGAATAAAATGCTAAGTGAATGAAAGTGGCAGCGTTATTATTTGTAGAAAATAAACTTCCCTTTGCAATTCTGAAGTGGCTTCTAGCTGATGCGCTGTGAAGATCACTTGTGGGCCTTCGAGTAAGACAGTCTGGGAGGATTCAGGGCTTAAAATTTTCTCCAGTTGAATGGACTCTTTCCTTTCAACCATGTCATCACCACTTCTATCTGGCTTCAATCAAATTAAGGACAGTTCACTTCTTATCTAAACTTCTGATCCTGCCAGTTTTTAGAAAGATTGAGAAAGTGCTTCATGGGTCACTTGAAAGGAGTGCAAACAACTCGGAATCATTAACCCTCCCTTGAGTAGAACGGCCAGTGCCCCAGGAAATCCACGCGCACCCGGGTCTCTCACGATTCTACTAAATAATGGACAACTCTCTTCCTGTGGTTAGTGATCGTTCCTCCCCTAGTCAGTGAATTTGCCATTTTTAAGCTCACAACGCAGAAATGGTGTATTGGGTCTCTTGCACTGTGTTCTTGTACCACTTAACTCACTTGGAGATAATACTGTTTTTTAATGTGGTGTATTCTGAAAGATATTGGGCAGGGATAAGGCAAACATGCAAGCATTTATTTAAATCTAGTTTAACTATACTTTTAATTTTATGTAGGGCTAATGAACTAATTTAAGATGCCTTTTGTAGGTAGAATATTATCATTTCAGAACATGGATATTTTGCTTGTTTAAATCGCTTTAGAAATGAGGGAGGAATTCTAGATATTCCTCTAAAGCATAGCCTGGAGCTGTGACTAGATGAGATTGGAAAATGGTCTGGATTTAAACTACTTAAAACTGGGAAATGATCGTTGGCATCTAGATGGAAAACACTTTTGTTTTGCAACGTTTTACACTGAGAAGGATATTGAGCCTTGGTATAGTCACTGACAGTATCTCTTTGGAGACTGTATTAAGTAGATGAAAAGCAAGGTGTAATAAATATCTTGGAAGATGATTTGCTTTATGTTTATTTAACAAAACAAAACACACACGTACATGCACACATGTATGCTCTGAAATGAGGAGATGTAAAGGCTCTAGAATAGCATTGTCCAGTTGAGATATAATGTAAAGCACACATTTCAATTAACTTATCTAGAAGCTGCGTTAACAGAGGTGAGAAGAAATATGCTAAACACATCTCTGTTCAGACATTTCCAGTGCTCAACAGCCCCAGCAGCTCCAAAACCTTCAGGGTAGGTTTCAACTAGTAAGAAATTAATATAGCACACTCTTTTATCTCCACCCATGAGCACCACAGAGGGGATCCCTGGAGATGAAGCATGTCACCCTAAAAGTAAGAAATGGTGCTTCCTGTGATTTTCTTTGCAATAGCGAGCAACCCAGGTCTGGCTTTTGTTGAATGCATAACTGTAGTGTTTATTAAGCAGCTGGCTGGAACCCATATGCCAGGGGTTGAGACTATCCAGTTCCTTCTACAGTACAGCATTTCCTGTCTGGGGATGGAATTTCACCATAAAGTCAGATATTGAATAGTAAGGAGCATTCATCAAAACTCAAATTATACTCAGAGAAAAGAGACTAGAAGGAAAGAGAAAACAAGTCTATAGCATTTACTTTGGTTGCATTTCAAGATCAATTTCATACGAAAAACAATTCATAAGAGAGCAGACATATTGCTTTTCATAATAACCTGTTCAGTGCAATGATGCTTATCAACTTTAAATAGTGACCTGCTCTCCGGTCTCTTGTTACAGCCATTAGCCAGAGGAGAGCCATGCATGCTTGAAGATAGGGAAACACGGCAATTTGTGGATAATTATCTGACACGCTTAAACACTTAGTGTGACCATACTCGGATGCTGAATTTACAGAGAACAAAAACCTCATTATTTCAGACCCAGATAATTTGGAATTTGTGATAATTTTATTGAAATTGAAAGAGCGGGAGGTGGCCTCCGACACTGTAAATACAAGGGCCTCTGAATCAGACACTCTTGAAATTAAATCTCATCTTGGACACACACGGCGTGATGTAGAGCAAATTCTCAACTTCGCTGAGTTGGCTTGCTTGCCTCAGGAATGTGGAGGAAATGACACGGACGCTGTAGTAGATAATACCACCTGTCTTTTCCAGTTTGGCTGTTCTCCGATCCATTTAGCACACATCTAGGGCGAGTGATTCTCCGTGGCTTACCTGGGGCAGGATGACAGATGGTGAATGGCATGGCTTCTTAGCTAACTGTGCCACAGGTTGTTTAGGGGGCTCCAAGGAGTGTAAGTGCCTAAGGTACTACCTGGCATAGAGTGGGTACTATTGAGTGTCTAGCTGTCTACTCCGTGACTCTATGCTAAATACCGTGCCATGCATCCCCAGGACGTTCAGGATGGAATTCTCATTTCAGCGTCTGGGACCCTGGCCTTTCAGGATCCAGTTCCCACCACCTCTCCAGCCTCTTTTTCTGCCACTTCCTCCCCCACAGAACTTCAGTCAGACCACTTACATTGTTGCACGTGTTCCTTGCTGTGAGACGGCTCTATGGTGAAGTGCGTGGGTTTTTGGAGTCAGTCTGCGGGGCTCAAAACTGGTCTCTAGCACTTACCAGTTTCGTGACCTTGGAAGTTACTTAAATGGGTCTGACTTGAGGGTTAAATAATGTGCTTAAACCTATTGTGTTTTTAGTTGCTATGTCTTCCCTTTGCATGAAATATATTCCCCCTCATTTTATTTTTTATTTTTTTGGCTTTTGCTTATTCTTCAAATTGCAGTTCAAGCTTTACCTCTTACCTGCCTTCACCTTTGCTCTGTGTTCCTGCATGTCCGTCTTTTTCTCGGCATTCATCACTTCCTGCTGTAATCGCTAACTTGCTTCGTCTGTCGCCCTCACTGGCCTGGAACGGCAGAGTCATCTTTGTCTCCTTAACGCTTAACACATTGGGGTTATTAATACATGTTTGTTGAGGAAAACAAGTAATAAAATAGTCATGAGGATTAAGTGAAATAACGTACGTCTACTATTTGGCACATTGTAGAAACCCAGAAAATACTAATTTCCTTTCCTTTAAAATTCACGTTTAGGCATCTGTAGCACGTGGAAAAGGGTTTCCCACTTTACTGAGAAGCACAGGTGTTCTGCTCTTGGTCTCCAGTTGGGTGTGACTTTGGTCACCAGAGTAGTGACTGAAATGGTTGGGTGCACCAGATTCAAGTTTTCCATTTCATATGAAGTGTGTTTTCTTTTTACTCAAAAAATGTGGAAGCGATATAAAGATATAACTCTAAAGGAGTGTGGCCGTTTACCCACCAGCCCACCCCGTGATGATAAAAACAGCTAGCACATACTGACAACTGCGAGCGAGGCACTGTGCTAAGAGCTCTGCAACACATACCTCACTGAAGTCAGACCAGTTCTCTGTGAGGAAGGCAGAATTATTGTCCCCGTTATCTCTACGAAGACGCTGAGGCTTGGAAGAGGTGATCGAGGCAATGAGCTCGGCAGCGCAGCCCCGGCATGAGGTTAGGTAAGAGGAAGGGTTGATGTAATATTGGAGTTTTAATGTGTTCGGAGACCAAATGATCAAACTTGGAGAATGCCAAGACTTTATTCTGCAGAACATGGGTGGTGTGGGAATAATAACACTTCTCTTGAGAGAGTGATAAGGGCAGCAGATTTTGGGGGGCGTGAGCAAAATCCTAGTTATTGCCGTGTGGTGGAGGAAGCGTTCTCTGGAGGAGATGAGGACTTAGAGAAATTTTCTTTCCCATCAGCAGAAGGCCAAATCTTTGGGAGAAAAAGGAGCAGCGGGAGCGAGAAAGGAAGCAGCCAGTCTGATGCTGGGTTTGAACCAAGGTGGATGCAGGAAAGGATTGCATTTTGGGTGATACAGGCGTATGGGGGCTGGTTAGTTAATCTCAGTATTCCGGTGGTGGTTCCTGAGGTAGAGTCAGGGGAAAGACAGCTGCAGAAGCTGGATTCCAGACAGTGAGGAGAGAAAAGGAAGACAGCTCGAGTAGAGAAAGACCTCGGTTGTTTTGCCACCTAGCATTCTTTTACTGTGTTGGTAACCATCCCTGGTTTTCCTCTGGGGGCCACCCTCCTCAATTTCAGCTCACATGTCCCTCGCTTGGGGCCCATAGCCCTTCTCTGAGACAATTAGAACAGTGCCTTTTGCTGGCCACAAGCATTGGTTCAGGGTTTGACATGTTACCTACGCAGATCCAATCAGTTTATTTTTCCTGGTTATTTTAGAGAGCCCGCCTTGTTTACTGTGGAAGGGAATCGGAAGGGTGTGATAGGAGCATCTGTGGTCGTTTGGGGACCGGAGGGGAGAAACTGAGAATGAAGCCAGCACCGAATTGCGTGGAGACCGAAGTTGCACCAGCCCCTGCTATTACTGTTGGAGCTCCCTTCTCCAGCCTGCAGTGGGACCACCTCTAGTTTTGCTTAATCTGGCTCAGATGGTTTTCTGTCATTTTCTAACAAAGTGCTAGCTGCTGGCATGGTAACTCAGCTTCTTTGCGAAGGAAAGCAGTAAACATCTTTAATGATGCCATGGGAAAACCTTTGTATTTCCATGAGAGTAAGATATATTTGGAGGAAATATTATATCAATCAGGATGGTCAAGGTGAGTCTTACGAAGCCAAAGGGAAGGCAGTGCTTTAGATGGAAAGATAATGAGTGAATGTGACTGCAAACCTGTCCATTTCCCCCTCAGTATGGCCACATTATTGCCAATCTCAGTATTCTTGAATGAGGGTTTTATTTACTTAAGAAGTTACTTATTGTGTGAATGCATCTGCCTTTCTCCTCCCTGCGATATTCTGGAGCCTTCCAGTGTTGCTCAATGAAACAGCCGCTACTTTGCACCATTCAGATCACAGTCGGAGCCTGCAGGCCGCTCCCCTGCTCCTGGCTGTTGGATTGGAATACCGTTGCCCTTCTTTAGGATGGTGCTTATCTGAGGCCAGCCGGATGCGAAACACAACAGCCTATCACTCAGATTGGTAGGGGACGTCGTCATACTTTGTCTCTGGCAGTTAGGAATTAGAGCGAAATAAACTCAAGAGGGTGAGACTGAGTTTAGGTAAGATGAAATTGATGACTCTAATGCAGATCAGTCCAACTTATACAGATACCTGTATAAGTTGTAGTATCTTGAGCAAAACACTGTATCCGTGGACATTGCAGATTATAAATACAGGGGACAAGGAGTAAAAAACAGTAACTTCCCATCTCTTTAATCTTTTACATCATGACACACAGAGAAGTGATGACATTTGATAGGCGCGAGGAGTAACTGGATGAGGCTGCTCACCGCTGAAGGTCACCCGTAGCTCGGTACACCTTGCCCTGTTCCTGGCACTCTAATTGGGAAGCTCCTGGATTTGCACATTGTACAGGCTGGATTTGGGCCTAGCTAAGTCACTGAACCCCACTGTTTTCTTGGGGCATTCTTATCTCCTTTTTGGCCCTCAGTTCTGCTTTATTAAACGAGGAAGCCGAGGTCTAGCCCAGATGTGAAATGTCTGGATATCTGCAGCATGATTGAATCTAATAAATGGAGATTTATGAGGTGCACTAAGGCATTTAGCATGAAAGCGTTGACAAGAAGCTCATTCTCTAGATCTGTTTAGTTACTGCTAAGCATACTTAAAAACAATTTACCTACATTATTTAAGATACCTGTATAACAGTATATGATGGAGAGTGACAGGGTCTGGGTTAAGTACTCAGAGATTCTCAAAGAATTCCTGAACTAAAAGGAAGAGTTGAGATCATTTATTCCCCAAATACAAAAGAGATTGTTCTACATCGTCAGCCTGTGTTTACACAGAGCATCACGCGCGTACACAGCTGGGGTGCTTAAGTCACGAGGGGTCTGCCCCCATGAATGGGATCCTGCCCCCTCCCACCACGTGAGGACACTCTGGCTATGAACCAGGTAAATATGCAACCATGCTGAGCCTTGATCTAGTACTTTCCAGCCTCTGGAACTTTTTTTTTTTTTTTTTACGTGCCCCTAGTGGGAACCGAACCTGGGACTCTCTGGTCCTCAGGCTGACGCTCCAACCGCTGAGCCAAACCGGCCAGGGCAAGCCTCTGGAACTTAAAGAAAGTTCTCTTGTACATAAACCACCCAGTCTGTGGTATTTAGTTAGAGCAGCCGAATGGACTAAGGCAGGGAGGTTCAAGGTGATGGAATGGGTCACGGGCAGCCTTTGACGTGAGAAATAATGAATAAGAAGATTTTTAGTGTTTAGATCGTCCGTCTGTGGGTAGCTGGGTTCCAGACATTAGGATGAAGTTGAGGAACAAATACAATGATAAAGTTTCATTTTATCAGAGGAGCAAGGACCAGAACAGGCTTTATGAACAGGGCTGTATTTATTGAGTGCACACGACACACACAGAAATTAATGACTGTGTATGGCATATTAAAGTGTAAGGCTGGGTGCCAGGTGTTTACACACACTGTTCCATTTCATCCTTTTCAGGTCCCCAAAAGACACACATTGTTCTTTTTTACAAATGAGATCACAGAGGCTTAGGTAACCACCTGTAATCAGACTGTTAGCAAATGGCAGACCTAGGATTGGAACCCAAGTCTTTGACTTAAAAGTGCGTGTTCTGGTAGGTAAGAGAGGTTAGGTAACTAGACCCTTGGGGACCAAGGAAGAAACACTGAGTAAGATATGTGGAATCCAATGAGTCTTACTGCCCTAATAATGGTCTGGGGGACACGTGTGCCTTCTGCTCAGGTCAGGATTGATCCATGAAGTGAAAAATAGAGCTGGATTTGCGGTCCAAGGGCCCAGCTCAGAGGCTTGCAGCTAAGTTGGCCCTGACACATCCTTTAACCATTTTTTTCACATCTGATGCAACTGCAGGGAACTACTTCCATCCGAAAACTTTATGGAGTGTTATATTTTAGGGCAGTAGATTGAACCTCAAAATGAGCCCAGGTGCACGTTGATACCCCTTACTAAAGTTCGTCAACAGCAGTCAGCTCCCTCTTCTGTAATACGGGGACAGTTGAAAATTAATCAGAAATGGCACTGAAACAGAAGCAAGCTTCTCATGCCTTGAACACATATGTACAGGTTGAGGTTTTGCTTTCTTTTGTGTATCCAGTCTTTTAGTAGAGATATCCAAAGAAGGGACACATTTCAAATAAGCCAGAGGGTAGGCAGAATGATACAAAAGTCTTGACTATTAGAGTTTAATTTCTTTGAAGGCAGGCCATTGCTCACTTAAACATGGTTTTGCATTCTTTGGCCTCTCAGCACCTACTTCTTGATCAGTGATTTCACCAATGGTTCATGCCTGAACTTGGAGTATACACCTGATGACAGGGAGATATATCCTGGACTGTACTCAAAAGTATTTACATTGGAGTCAATTTACAAAAAGGACATCATTTTAAGTAAATCAAATGTCTGTGGATAAGGATTAATCTGGGGATAGTATGAGACACCACATTGATGGACAATCAAGGCAAGAGCTAGAAACTCTTAAGGATTGCTTCTCCTATTTCTAGGACAGGATGCCCTTGGAAAGGATGTGCCTATAGCCACTTAATGACAGAATGAGGCTGAGAACCCAAGTTTCTAATTCTTGGAAATCTTTTCATTATCCATGATATCTTCCTGGACTTGTTTGTTTCAAAGCTATTTCTATATTCTACCATATATACCACAACTATAGAGATAGAGGGGTAACTATAATTTACATAGCAATTTGCCTGTTATCAAAGTAGTTTTCACCTGTTATTTCCCAGATAACCCTTGAGAGAGATCTTATCTTTAACCTTATTTTATAGATGATTAAACTGAGTTTAAAGAGGGGAAGTAGCTTGCCCAAGGCCATGCAACGAAGATATACTAGGGCTCAGAGTCAAATGCAGATTTTTTGCATACAGAATATACTCTTCTTCCAATGTACTGATCATAAGGGCAACCAGATACTGTAATATCCAACTGGAAACACTCTTGAGAGTAAAACAGGGAGGTATTAATGATGACATTGGTACAACAGGCATAAAACAGTGCAGTGTTAGACAACCTGGGCAGAACATGTGGCCATCTTATAATTCACTCTATACTTCTTGGTCAACCATGAATATGTCAGATGTCTAAATCGAGGATGTGCTTGTCTAAACAAAACCTCAGTCTTAGTTTGGGAGAGAGGTCTGGGGAGGTTTGAACAAGTTATTGTTAGGCTGATAAATGAGGGTGAGTATACAAGATCAGATGTTTGCATAGTGGGGTAGTATGGGTGAAAAAAAGAAAGACGTAGTGTAAAAGAAATAATGTGGACCGGTCGCAAGAAAGGGCATAGCAAGCATATGGAACTGCTCTCCACCTAAGAATTGTAGACCACTGATCTATGCCAAGAATTTCTTTTCATACTATTAGGCAATGAAAATAATAAATGTGTCCCTGGGAAGTCAGCATATGTTAAATATAAGACTAATTGCAAGACTAAATGAACACTCATAATGTACCTGAAGAAAATGTAACGATGGGAAAAAAAAAAAAAAAGCCATTTCCTTGCTACCTAAGAAATTGCATTATGGAAATTGCACCATCCGCATGAATTAATAGATAGATGGCTTAAAAAAAAAATCACTACCCAGCAAACAAATGCATAAATTTTGTATCTTGAGCAAGGTTAATATTAACGCTACATTTTCTCAGTTTAAAGAAAAAGGACTTGGCACCAGGGAAGCGGGTGGATGAAAAAGGAGCTTTAAAATTGGACAGCAGGGGAGCACGCACAAGCCCAAGGGAGCTGGGGTCTGTTGAACTGCCTGGATATTCATCGTTGCCCACCAGCCGTTTTCCACAGTCTCGGAGCGGGCTCGTCTTTGTTGCTCTCTCCATGGCTATAAAGGAGGCAGGACACGCTGGTGATCGTTGATGAAAAGACCAACAAACTGAACTGTGCTGTCTGGCTGGTGAGCTTCCTCCTTGCCATTAAGTGGCGTTTGACCATCTCTTCTTTTCACAGTACATTTCACAACCATTTCTGAAAGATCCCAGCTGTGCTGAGATGGCCACTGTGTGTAGGGGGGGTGCAATGTGACTGCAGCTTGGGGACATCTGAGAGAGCAGCTGAGCAAGCCCTGTAACCTTGAAACACTCATTGAATTACTTTCCAGAAGCACATTCCTTCACCTGCCTCTGACATGGAAAGGAGCAGAGGGAGTGGTAATGATCTGGACAAGGATGAACTAATGTGCAGAAGAACTTAAGAACCAAGAGACTAAGAGGTGTCTAATAAAGTCTAGTGAGAATATCCTTAGCAGTGGGTGGATGGGTCTTGGAAGAATGGTCTGGGGTGCGAGCATCTCCCAACCCCTGTGCTTAGCATGGATTTTACATTTATCTGGCCTATCCCAAAGAAGCTGAACTTCTCAATCTGACACCTCAGCTTTCTTAAGTTTGTTGATCACCTATGCTCTTCAGACTTTCCTGTTTCCCAGGAAAGTAATTGCCATGTTCTTATAGTATTTGAAAAACAGAGGAGCTCTCTTTGAAACCCTCAGGATGTATTGTAAGGCAAATAGGCTTCTGTACTTGGGTCATCTACTACAGAGTTAACAACTACACTCAAAGTTTGGTAGGAAAATAGCTTTTAGATTTGGAGAGGGAATTGAAATACAATTGACGAGATTACACCCGGGCAAACATCTGGGGCAGGGTGTCGGGGGAGGAAACCACTTCAGTATAGCTGGGAAACTGGAAATGAAGATGTGTTGTTAAGGAAGCTGCTTTTCATACAGTGATATAGTAATCAATCTGTATCTCCTCTACCTTCCTATTTCCTGAAACAATCTGATTATTGTGTTTCCTGATTGCACATTATATTCTATTTTTATATTTTTTCACAAGAAAATGCTAGCAAAATAAAGTGTAAACCATATCCAGTTCCTTCTAGAAAGGTCTTATTGGCTGTGCCTCTCTCTCCAGAATTGCAGACCACTGATCTGCTATCGACCCTTCTCACCTCCATGTCTAATGGGGATAGCCCTGTGTTCTCTGTATTTCCATGCCTTTGTACTTGCTGGTATTTCTGCTTGGAATTTTCTTTAGGTTTTAACTGTTGAGGACAGTTTCCTTCCTCTTTGAAGAATCAACTCAAGCCTTGTCTTCTCACTGAGGACTTTCCCAATTCTTAGCGCTCAAACATATTCCTTCTCTGCTCCATTGCAAGTAATTCTTACCTCTTTGTCAACACTCAGCCTATTCATTACATCTTTTCTTTATGTAGCATCTCCTCTATCAGGCTATGATTCCCTTAAAGGTAGAATTAATATTTTTCTTATCTTTATGACCTAGCACAGTGCCTGGTACATAAGGAACTCTCAATGAATGGATGTTCAATACAACCCATTCTTGTTTATGGCATTTATTTTTCTAAGTTTTCTTCACTTCATATCCATATGATATATCATTTTTTACCTCTACTGAACAATCTCTTATAATTTATGTGTCAGTTCTTGCTGAAACCCAAAGATAGTCATACAGATTGGCGGGATATGACTTGAACATGTGAATGGAATGGGTCTACTTCTGCACTATGTGGTTAACTAGCAGTCGGAGTGAAGAACTGCTGATCTGAGCCTGAAGCTATGGAGAAGGCGAATCCCACTGGGTTGCCCTTAGTGGTGACAGTTAAGATCTAGAAGGCAGATCTGCTGTTGGGTCTACTAACATTGTCATTTTTTCTTTCAAAGGCAGAGTGATTCTTTGCTTTGGCCTGAGAAAGTCACAAGCCATCCCTGTACATTGACTGCTTAGTCAATCTGAAATATGTAGCAGGTCTTGGCGTGACTTCCTGGACTCCAGTGTATTCAGCTATCAAACTGCCAGTGACCTACAAGTGGTCACTTTGTTCCACTGTGGAGCCTGGAGCCATTACAGTGGGTGTGTGACTGTTCTCATCAGTGACTCCCTTTCCTGAAGGTTCTTGCTCTAGGCTGTGGGTGCAAACTGGGAAGGTAGGACCTGGGGTGTCGAAACAACACCAAGTAGCAGAAAGAGTAAGAATCAGAATATCTGAGTTTGGGTTCCCCTAGAGCAGACTATAAGAAAGGACTTGAGTTCATAGATTTTATTTGGGAGTCAAACACAGGAAGGGGAATGGGGGAATCAGACAGGAAAGGGAAGGTGGCCAGTGTTGGATGCTTCACTTAAAAGAAGTGATTTACCCTTGTGGGTAACCGGAGCTCCATCCTGATGGGCAAGTCCTGAAAGCTGTGCCTCCCAGGGTTATCTCATCCAGGGCGTGAGTCATTGCTGGATGGCTACTCCCAAGGAAAATTAATTTCCAGCACTTGCCTTCTGCCAGCTTCCTCTCAGGTTCAGCAATGCAGATGCTGGCAGTGGAAATCAGGCAGGCATGCAAAGAAATGGCAAGTCCGAAGGACATGGGGGGAGGGTCCCACAGTGTCCACTACAAGATGTTAGAAGAGGACTCTTCACGTTCCAGCGTGGCCTCACAATACAATCAGTGTACAATTTCAAAGTGAGATGCCAGACCACTAAGTGGGGACACTTCTCAGTAGATATTCTGAGCCAGTTTCATGATTCTTGAACTCCTCACCCACTTCAAGGGTATGAAAAGTTCAAGGGAGTGGAATTGGGAATTTTTCTGAGGAGAATTATTTTAGAGCAATCTGTCCTGCAAGCCTCTTTGCCTCCAAATGTGCCTGTATGTTCCTTCTCATCAAGGCTGGGTGCCCTTTAGTCAGATCACTTGGAGAGCCTGGTATGTGTCTTCTGAAGTTTGGTGACACAGTGACCTGGAATTCGAGTCCCACCCAAGGAAACCTAGAGTGCTAGAAAGACAAACTGGTGAATTGCTTTGGAGCCGAAGTAAAAGTGAGCTTCTGCTGTGTGGGGAAGTAATAGCTCTCTGAAAATCTGTCGGAGGAGGCATGAGTGTTTCCCCATGGCCACTAACTGGACTGGAGCCATTTAAGTTTTGCCAAGAATGTTGCCAGAAAGAGGCGATTAAATGGAATATAAATGGATTGAAAGGGAAATAGGATTGAGGCCACAGTGGCCACCTAATTGCCCATGTCAGTGTAGTGGTAGGAGGGGGGAAACCCATGAGGAAGTCTATAATTGTACATATATCACCAGAGAGTCCCTACCCTGTGACAATTTCACTACCATCTAAGATGTTCCTTTTCTCCTAGTATCTTCTCCCCAACCTGATCCTGGAAGGAGAAAAAAGTAGCTACCTGAGGAATAGGGAAACACATAGGTGGAGGAAGAGAAAGGACAATGTCTGTCTCTTCCACTGTGAATGCCCAACCACAGCAGATCCCAGCAGCGATTAGACATGGAAGCAAGTGTGGAGTTTGGATTAATGTCTGGAGCTGGACAATTGTTCACTGGACTTTCTGTTATCTGAGAGTGAGAAGAAAAGGTATGAGACTTGACCAAGACAAAGATTTCATCCAGGGGCAAGGGAATAATCTTTCTTTGGTCAGGGCCATAATCAAAGTTGTTCTTTTATTATATCCCATGGATAGTGATGGTTAAAGCATGAACTTTGGAAACAGACCTTTGTTGAATTTCATTTTCTGTAAATTATTGGCAATGTGGTCTTGGTAAAGGTCCTTACTCACTGTGTTAGAGTCCTCCAGAGAAACAGAATATCTATCTATCTATCTATCTATCTATCTATCTATCTATCTATCTATCTATCTATCCATCCATCTATCTATGTACCTACCTACCTACCTACCTACCTACTTATCAATCTACCTACCATCTACACATATATATTTAAAAAGAGATTTACATGGGGAACTAGCTCCATGATTATGGAAACTAGCCATGTCCCAAATATGCAAAGCCAATGACCCAGTTTGAATCCAAAGGCTGGACCTACTGTAAACCCAGGAAGAACTGACATTCCAGTTTGAAGACCATCAGTCAGGAAGAGCCAATGTTCCAGTCTGAAGGCTGCCAGATAGCAGAATTCTCTCTCACTCAGGACGCATCAGCCTTTTGTTCTATTCAGACCTTCACTTGATTGGATGAGGCCCACCCCCCTGATAGACAGCAATCTTCTTTACTTGTTTTACTGATTTAAATGTTAATATAACCCAATGACACCCTCACAGAAATACCAAAATGATGTTTGACCAAACATCTGGGCACCCCATGGTCCAGTGAAGTTGACAGATAAGATTAACCAGCACACTTACACTCTGGGAATCCATTTTGTCACACCGTGGGCTGTGTAGAGAATAAATGAGAAAGTTTGTGAAGCATGGGCAGAGTTAGAGGCTCAGGAAATGGGGGCCATGATTACTAATAATGGGAGCATTCAAAGAAGCACGAGTTTGACTGAAGCTTAGGAAATAGAGAACTCAGAGGAGTATAGTCACAGAATCAAATGTAAGCCGGCTGCCAGGGGAGTAAGAAAGGAATATCCCTGAGATAAGAGAAATTGAAACCTAAAGTAAATCTGGTCTTGGACAAAGAACCTCTTATATTGTGTCCGTTGAAACAGGGAAAAAATGATTGATTAACACTCGTGAACATTTATTATAAACCAAATACTGCACAAGTATTTGGAGATTCAAGATGAATAAGATGTCATCCCTGCCCTTGAGGATGTGATAACATATGATGGGTAAACTTTTGATAACTTTACGATTCTATTGTGCTTTGAAGGAGGCCTCACTACAAAGCGTAATGGGAAGGACTTGCTGTAATGAGGGGTCAGGGAAGTCTCTACAGAAGTGGTCACATTTCAAGGGACAAGTAGGATTTTGCTAAATGGATATGAGGGATAGACTTTTCGGGCTGAGGAATAGATGAGCAGAGTTATGCAGGTACCATCGTTCATGATCTTTTTGGGGAACAGAGTATAATGTGATGATACTGGGTCACTAGGTTAGTGAAAAACAGAAGCTGGAAAGAGTTTTAGGAAAGGCCCAAGCGATAGGCTGGGCGGTATGCAGGGTGAAGAATGAGACCCTCACACTGGAGTTTTGCAGAATAAAGAAGATAGAAAATACCAGGGATGAGTCTCTCTAGACCACCATAGTTAAAAGGCTATTATTTTTCTGTTTTCTCAGAAATTATTTCCAGGATTTTGCTTGTCTTGCTTTTGGGAACCCAGCCTATATCAGTGAAGCAGTTCACCCTGCGTAACAGATTTGTATTTAAGTTGAACTTAAATAGAGTTGTCCTTATCATCTGCTCAGAGTGGAATCTTATGTGGGCAATACATTCTGAGATGCAATTTATATACAATTAAAATTTGCCATCAAATCCTTTTAACTCTCCTGTAAAGTACAGCTCAGCGTAGTTTCTCAGTTTGTTTAGTCGATAGATATTTATTGAGTGCTAAGATCTGTTCTAGATACAGTGAGGATAGCAGGGAACCAACAGGTTAAGTCCCTGCAGCTGGGCAGTTAGATAATACAAATAAATAAGTATATAAATGTGTTTTAATTAGTGACATGTACCAAGGAGAACAATAAAGGAGGGTAAGAATCTACAGTGACAGATGGAGGGAGGCTGTTCTTTGACATAAACAGCCTTTCTGATGGGGAGACACCTGAAAGAGACTTGAACTAGTGAGGAGGGAAGCTCCTATATGAGAAGACTGTTCCAGAGGGAACAGCTAGTGTGAAATCCCTGAGCTGGAGATGCTGGAGGAGCTGCAGGTAGACCTGGGTGGCTGGAGCAAGGGATCTAGAAATAGGGGAGCAGCTCCCCTCCGAGAATCTAGGGCCACATCACCAGGGACTCACAAGTCCTGGTCAGGTATGTGCTTCAGAATCTATTCTGTGTGTCAAGGGAAGTCATTAGAGGTTTTCTGAGAAGGGTAGTAATGTGATCAGATTTGTCTTTTTAAAAGGATTACTCTGGCTGCTGTGAGGACTTTAGACCAAAAGGAGGTAAAAATGGAAGCAGTAGTTCCTGTGAGAGATGATGATGATAGATGACAGTTGTGGCACTGGAGGACTTGAGAGCAGTTAGATTTGGGCAAACGTTTGAATTTAGAATCAAAGGGTTTGTTGACGGATTGGGTGTGAGTGTAAGACACAATAAGGTGTCAAGGGTGATGATTCCAAGGCTTCTGGTGTGAGTCCCCCTGCCCCGCCAAAAAGCTATTTGTTGAGATGGACAAGATGGCAAGAAGAGCAGCTGTGGAAGGCCACCAAAATAAATATGGTGTCTTGAAACATTAAAACCATATTCAGTAAAACACCCATGCTGTTAGAGGAATGGAGGAATAATGGAGACTGATTCAGACGAGAGATTCCCATCTCCCAGATCACACTCTCTCATTGTGTAGCACACACTTGTTGAAGGGAAATGAAATGGCAGGAGTCACCAGCAGGCTGCAGTGTTTCTCCCACTGGTTCCCCTCCCTCCCTCCCTCCTACCCTTTCCCCCTGCTGCTCACAGAACATTACATGTACAAATGTTGGCTCCACTGTGAGCTGAACTTACTTCCTTGATACACTTTACTAGCTGCATGGTTGAGTTAGATGATGCAGACCAGGAACTAGCATTTCTCCAGAAGAGATGAATGAAAGTAAAAGGCCCTTTTTAACTTTCAGATACACGAACGGATACTTCGCTTACATCCATTTACTTTATATGTAGATTCAGAACAGACATACAACTTTCCAAAATAATTTTATCCAGCAGTACCCAAGTAAAGTAAAGGAGACCACAGGTACACAGAAAACATTAGCACTGTCACCTATGACTGAATTTAATTTCAGCCAACCTAGCACGGTATATATTTATCTGATAGTAGTTACTCACTTTTATCCCATAATATTCGTTGTGATACCCAGACCTTGAGGAATACCACAGACAATGTCTCCCAGCTTTTTTCCAGTGGACTCCACTGTTAATGCATTCATTTCTTAGTGGCTCACTGGGGACATGTTAACAAGGTACTAGACAAGTGATAGGTTTCTGTTCTCCTGTTGGTAATTAGATTTGACAAGCAGTATAGCAGGCTGCCTCGGGAACAGAGATTACTGTCCACGAGACTGCGTTAGTGTCATGAGAATGTGTTCAATAGATGTCCCTTTGTACAGCTGCAGAAACCCAGGGCAATGTGGCTAGACCATCAAACATGGCTCATCCGTAGCTCAGTGCATTCTGATACATTTCCTTTTTCACGCAGTCTCTGGCAGTTTGGGACGAAAGCCATGGAGGACATTCATTTTCATTTGACCCCTTAGATACGCACATTCCCATGTGTTGACATACCACACCATACTGGGGAGAGAAGTGTTTCAAGTTGCTGGAGAATCTTCTGTCTTTGAGCTGGTAATTGAGCAGACTAATGAATGTACATCTGATAGAGACCTCATCTACACGAGGGGAAATGATCTTCAGTTCGTCTTGAGGGTTATTAAAGAGCCTCTCTCTTTGCTAGACAGATGAATTTTAACTCATACTCATATTGTCCCTAAAATATTAAAAAATGAGGGAGTGCTTATGAAATATGAGGGTAGATTTAGAAATATTTCTTTTTGATAAGGGAATAATTGTGAATGAAAGTTAATTCATTTTCCCCTCGAAGACATATTAATACTTTACATCAATTTCTCAAATTGTTAAGTGGAAGAAGGTTAAAATATTAAGGACTATAAATATTCTTTAAGTGGATATAATATTAAAGAGCCTTCTACACCTTAGTGAAGAGACATTCAAGTGATCAGAGTAAGCAACTGTATGCGGTTATCAAATGTTTGCTTAATAAATTGTTACTCTTTAGAATGTTAGTCTGTTCTTAGAATTTTTTAATTGTAACTTTAGGCCAATATATTTAATTTGGAGTTGAAATAAAATGAAATAACACACTGTTTTAGTTTTATTTATTTAATTATTTTTAATTAATTAATATTTGAGGGTGATACAAAACACCTTCAAATATTGCACCAGTGGTGATCACGAACATGCATCGCTCTAGGCACCGTTCCAATCGCATGTGTTTAATTCTCCCAAAACTTTTTGAGGAAGATATTATTACTCTCATATTATTTACAAGAGAAAATTGAGGCAGAGAGAGATTTAAGATTTTCCTGAGTCAAATAGTTATAAATGAAAGAGTCAGAATCAGCCCTGGATGGTTTGGCTCAGTGGTTAGAGCATCATCAGCTCATGGACTGAAGGGTCGCAGATTCAAGTCCCAGTCAAGGCCATGTACCTGAGTTGCAGGTTCAATCCCTGGCCCAGTTCGGGTTCATGTGGGAGACAACCAATCAATGTGTCTCTCCCACATGGATGTTTCTCTCTCTCTCTCTCTCTCTCTCCCTCCCTTCCTTTCACACTCTCTAAAAATCAATGGAAAAATATCCTCGGGTGAGGTTAACCACAAGAAAAAAAATCATGCTCGAGTGAGTACAGTCTTTCAGAATGCCTGCAATCTCATTACTATGAGCACTACTGGTGAGTGAGAAAAATTTATATACTCTTTGTAGAGGGCAATTTGACCATATGTACCGAAACATTAAAATAATTAAAAAAAAAAAAAAAAAAGCCAGAATCAGAACACAAACAATCCGCTGACTTTCAACCTTTATACTTTGCTGCTCAAAGGAAAAATAAACTTTGAACATTAAAAATTTACTTTATATTTTTATCAAATGTATACATGCATGTGGTTTAGAGAGGTAAATAAGAAGGCTTTATAAAGAGTACTCCCCTGTAAAATTTATATGTTTCCTATCCCTGGGGCAACCACTTTCATGCTTTTAACAGATTCATTCACTGTTTCTCCATATCTCCAAATAGCATGTTTCTTTGCTACTTCTTCATATCCCTAATTTTGGCATATTTCATTGACTTACCACCACAAAAGATCGGGGTTTGGCTGTCTTTCACACACCTCTCCACATGTCTTTTGTTAGATCAATATTCTGCATTTATGTTATCATGACTATGTGTAAGCTTGATAAATTAATTGTTGAGTATATTTGATTTCCTTTCTTGCACAACTCTTTGTCCCCTGTCATTAATAATCATCTAGTTTGTCATCTTATTGCTTACTATGGATTTACCATAATTTATCCCCAAACTTTCACCAGTGATATAAATACCCTCAAAGACATTATTAACCCCTTTATGTTTCTGAATAAATCTCCCACAAAAGTTGGTTAGTTTTGGGGCTTACTGTAGACCATGTCCTGGGAATCTCTCTTCAGCACGATTCTGGGGATCTTCACATCTCCCTGGGGTGTAGCCCCCGTTCCTGTTCATCATGCATACTCTCTCTTGGTTTACTGCTCTGGTTGGATGGAGCATATTCTTCATTAATTACATGAAAAAGTGTACATGGGAGAACACATTTTGGGTACTTGCTTCTCTGAAATCTGTCTTATTTTTGTTAAAGGAGTAATTTTATTTTATTGTTGACACTATTACAGATGTCCCCCATTTACCCCCTCTTTGTCCCCTTCCAACACCCCCCCACTGGCCGTCACCACATTGTTGTCTGTGTCCATGGGTTATGTATATATGTTTTTTGGCTAATCTCTTCCAGTCCCCCTCATCCCCCTCCCCTCTGAGATCTATCAGTCTGTTCCATGTATCCATGCCTCTGGTCCTATTCTGTTCATCAGTTTATTTTTTTTCATTAGATTCCACATATAAGTGAGATCATCTGATACTTGTCTTTCTCTGTCTGGCTTATTTTGCTCAGCATAATACTCTCCAGGTCCATTCATGCTGTTGCAGAGGGTAAGCATTCCTTCTTTTGTACAGCCACTTAGTATTCCATTGTGTAAATGTACCACAGCTTTTTAAAAAATACTTATGTTTTTTATTGATTTTTTAGAGAGAGAGGAAGGGAGAGATAGAAACATTGATCGACATGCCCCCTACTGGGGATCGAGCCCACAACCCAGGACCTCTCAGTGCATGGGACATTGCTCAACTCACTGAGCCACACCGGCTGGGCTGTACCACAGCTTTTTTATCCACTCATCTACTGATGGGCACTTGGGCTGTTTCCGGATCTCAGCTGTTGTAAATAGTGTTGTGCTTAGAACACAGTCTGGCATATAGTGAGCAAAACATATATGTCTAGTAAATAATTTTATCTTCATCTCTGATAATTTGGAAAGACATTGTATTTTAAGTTGTAAATAATTTCTCTTTTAGAATTTTGGAGGCATTGTTCCATTGCTTTCTAGGTTCCAATATGGAGTTTGAGAAGTCCAATACCTTTCTGACTTTTTACCCTTTGTTTTGAAACCCATGGTTTTAAATTTCAGGATGTGGTGGGTATAGTTTTCCTTCATTTTGCTAAGCACTCAGTGAATGTTTTAAATTTTGATATCCCTAATTTTTTATTTCTGTAAATGTCTTGGTGACTTGTCCCGGACTCTCACCCCCACTTCTTTTGTCTTCTTTTTCTCCTTCTGGCACTTCTACGATTTAGATGCTAGACTTCTTGGTTCTCCAATTTTCTTTTTTTCTATTTCCATATATTTGTCATTTTCACCTGATATCTGGGGATTTCTCCCACTTTTTTTTTTTATCCTCATCCGAGGACTTTTTTGCATTTATCTTCAGATAGAGTGGGAGGGAGAGAAGGAGGAAGAGAGAGAGAGAAACATCGACATGAGAGAAACACATTGAGTGGTTGCCACCCACACGACCCCAACCGAGGCCGGGGACAAACTGCAACCGAGGTACGTGCCCTTAGCGGGAACCGAACCCGGGACTCTCTGGTCCCTGGCCGATGCTCTAACCGCTGAGCCAAACCGACCAGGGCGATTTCTCCCACTTTTACGTCCAGCCATTTTACTGAGCTTTTCATTGCTGCTGCCTCCTCTTACGCTTCAAGATCACCTCTCTTTCTGTGCTTTTCATGGCATATTGTTTTGTTTAATAAATGTGGTGTCCGTTCCTCTTAGGGCACTAATGACAGTTTATTTGACGTGTTCTTCTCTTAATGGCATCCCTGTACTCTCCTCCTTGTTTGTGTGTATTGATCTGTTTGGGCTGTGTTTTGTATTAGAAGTTTCCCTCAAATGGCTGAACCTGGCTCCTGGCTCCCACGTGACAGCTGAGCAGTACAGCACTAGACACAAATGCGCGTGTGACGGCTGACAGCGGAATCCATTACAGCGTGATCTGGGCCATTTTCTTAGGAAAGGCTTGATTTTCAATATCTTTAAATATTTTACTCTTAGTTTGTTGGTTTCCTTACAAAATCCTGTTCCAAACCCCTTCCCAGGGAATCGAAACTTGTTTTTCAGCATTCTGTTTGCTATATTAACTTATTTCCCCTGAATTTGATACTGAACTTGCACTGAATTGTGCATGATGTTCCCCAGCGCACACAGTGAATGTCCCATTTCCCCTCGGTTGGTGGAGGGACAGTCATGTAACTGAGCGGAGGATCTACTGTTACTTCTTAAAGAGACCTTCCACCCTTCTTTACCTGCCACCCTCAGAGGCGTGTGGTGTTGCCTCTTCCCGAGCCTTTTGTCATGCGAGACAAATGGTCTCTCAAGTCTTCTCGCAGAGTGTTTGTGATGAAGCATTTGCAGACCTGCCAAGGCAGTCATCACTCTGTCATCAGCTTTCCAGTTCCCAGTTCTGTTGTCTCCTCTGTCATTCTCCTTGTCCTTGTAGGTATACAATCTTTAAACAAACCAAAACACTTCAGTCTAATTTAATGGGATTTCAAGAAGGAGCACCTGTAAGTGCGTGCAGTTAGCCAGCCATCTTTACTTGGACATTGATCTGTGGATGTCTTCAGTTTTGTATAATTACAGTTTCTCTGTTAGATGCCCAACAGCCTGCCATGGCGATCTGGTTTTTGTGTGACTCTTCCTTTTCTCCCAGGGATGGGAGCGGACGCAGCGGGTAGCTCACGCAGACATACGGAGGAGCAGAAGGAACGCTGCCTGGTGTAGGGAAGAAGAGCACGCTTCGGGGGAGAGGCTGAGTTTGAATCTTCTACTGACTCAGCAGGAGTTACTAATCCACTATGAATGTCACTTTCCTGATTTATTACTCTATTGAGATAAGGTGTTACCCAACACAGCCTTGGTTATGGTGCCCAGGACAGGCCATTTTCCACCTCGAATGAAGGGACAACATTTGCAGGCAGGGGATGTGGAGGCTGGTGGGTACCCACTTGAGAGCATACTTGTAATATTAACCAGGGATAAACCAGTTGACAATAATAGCTGGCTTCAGAAAGCCCTAATTCCCTTATTATAAACCTTATTATAAACATCGATTCATACTGGTTTAACAAGTGTGGAGTGTGTGTTATAGGAATTACGGTTCGGGGCAAATTGAAATTGGGAAAACCCACAATGTACAGTTGCCTGTGCTGGTGTCAACAGTTGTGTGTGTGTGTGTGTGTGTGTGTGTTGAACTAAAAACTGAGATCGGCATAACAGACAGGACTTAATTGACTCATGCATCCAGTCATTATTAGCAAAAAGAGATTCTCTTGCCATATCCTGTTAAGAGGAAAGACTCTAAAATGTAGAAAACGAAGAAAAATACAATCACACTTGTGAATAGTTCTTGGAAGGTCACAACTCTCCTAGAGAGGGAGAGAGAATTCAGAGTGCCCGAGGCAAGGCCTAGGTAGTAATAGAAAAGTCTTTAATCTAGCCATTCATGCAGCTGTAAGGGTCAGCTAGAAAGAAAGATGAAAGGTAAGCTGTTTCCATCTACCTGTAATCTTCAGTCTCTACCTGTCTTCTCTGCAAGGAAAACAAATGTTGCTATTTAAGCATCGATTTTGTGTCTAGGCTATCAACTCCACCGTTTCTGACAAAAACATAAATAAATAAATGCACGAATCGTGTGAAGGCCCAACCCCACCTTCATAACCTTTGTGCAGGGGTGTGTGTGTGGAGGGGAGTTTCCTTTACTAAGTGTACTCTCTATCCAGAAAGCTCTTCTTAGGGTGAAAATAAGTGGACTTCCTCAGACGAGGACTTCTGCAGTGGACCTGGTGCTGTACAGTGGGTTTGCCCTGTGGGAAACAGGGAGGACAGTCCTGGATTACTTTGGGGCTGGCTGTCCGCAGCTCTCCATGAGAACTGTGTGCCTGTCAGCTCTTCCGTGAGTATTCAGTGGTGATGGGCAGACAGGGGAGACATTTACTGATTGTGCAATAGAGAAAGTGGAACAAATTATGTTTCTTTGTGTTGAGCTTTTTTTTTTTTTATCCTCACTTGAGGACATTTTCCCATTTTTTGTTCAGATAGAGTGGGAGGGAGAGAGAGGAAGAGAGAGAGAGAGAGAGAAACATCGACTTGAAAGGGACACATCGAGTGGCTGCCTCCCGCACGACCAACCATGGCACAAACGGCAACCGAGGTACGTGCCCTAGCAGGAACCGAACCCGGGTCTCTCTGGTCCGTGGGCCAACGCTCTAACCGCTGAGCCAAACCGGCCAGGGCTGTGTGTTGAGCTTTTTAGGGAACTCACTGGGAAAGCAATGTTCATAATCCGTTGCTCCTGTAGGAGAACATGAAGGGGATTTCAGGAATTTTCCAAGAGAATGTTTTTGTTTGTTTGTTTGTTTTTACTTTTATTAAAAGGCAAAGCTTTAGGAGAAAGTGGTCTTAGTCACTGAAAATTTACTGTTTCTTTAAGTGAACATTTTCCTTTTTAAAGTGGCGTCTTTCAAAACCTTGTATTTTTATTTTAAAACCTTCAGTGTTTCTCTACTGCCTTCAGGGTGTCATGAATTTTCTTAGTTTGACATTCAAGGTTGTCTACCCTCTGACCCCAATTTACTTTCCCCATTTGTCTGCCACTATTTCCCAACATAAACCCTTCCTTTCAGCAGAGTGGGAATGCTTAGTGTACCCTACAGGCCTTTCAATTTTGCCTCCATCTCAGAAACCCCCTTCTCTCCTCCGCACTTATCTGCAGCTAGCTCTTCCCTAAGGCTTCACGGAAGCCCTTTCCTAATAGCCACGGCCCGGTGCGTTATCCATCCTCTGCCCTTTCAGTCTCAGCGCAGTTACTCACGATGCATTTAGCATCCACTGGCAACTCACATTCTATGCAGATCGGTTTCGTTTAACTCTGCTAGAATGTAAGTTCCTTGAAGGCAGCAGGCTTTATGATTGTTTCCTGGAGTCTCTTTCTGATAGTCAGAGATTGACCTATGTGTTGCTTATCTATCTATCTGTCTGTCTATTATCTATCTATCTATCTATCTATCTATCTATCTATCTATCTATCTATCTATCATCTATCTATCTATCTATCTATCTATCTATCTATCTATCTATCTATCATCTATCTATCTATCTATCTCTCCTCCCAGTGGAATATAAGTTCAGAAGGTGTCATGAAACTTGCAAGGTCGTAGAAGTCATACATGGAAGAAAGTTGGCTCTGGCGTCCATGCTCTTAATCACTAACCTACACAGCCTCATGGAGACGGTCAGTGACCTCGTCATTGCCACTTCTAGTGTCATTTAACCTCTCAACAAGATATCCACCCGACCACTCGTTTCTTGAGTGTGTCACTTCTGTTGGCTTCTATGATATTTTCTCTCCATCGCCCTTTTACCCCCCAGATGACTTCTTTCCTAGTCATCCTCTGTTCATAATTCAAATATTGATGACCCCCAGTTTCATCATCATATTTTCTGTGCTTTCCCTACAATCATCTTCCCAGCCTAGTAGCTCTTGACCTTAGAGACATGACACATTACAGTGTTACAGTCAGTCATGACATATGTCAGAACCACTCATTTATTCATAAACATTAAGTTACAAGCACTTGTGAATGATTTACTTTTTTAAATAATTAGGCTCATCTCTAAGGTATCATGATAAGTATGTCACAGTCACTCATTTGCATTTTAATAGTGTGTGCTTGCTTGTGTGAAGAAAGGTGGAATTAGAGTGAGCTGGAAGTGAATTGCTTATAATTCATAGCCTATTTTATTTTGGCTGAAAATATCCATGAACTATGGTTATTGATGTGTCATTGATAGTGAACAGCAATTTGAAACATTATAATTTGTAAACTGTGGATTTAAGTTGTGTTTGTTTCTTTGATTTACCCATGGATACATTTTGACTAAGGAGAGAAATGAAAAAAGCATGTGTCTATCTGCATAGCCTAGAAATAAGAATAAGGCTGTAGTTCCAGTTTCCAAATCAAAGGCCATGACATCGTGACTAAATCTACCTATGATATGCTATACTTCTTAACCATAAAATATGAGCTATTTTTATCTTTCTTAGTTCATGCTTGCTTTTTTTTTTATTACCTATCGAGGTCTGAATTTGATCTTTAAAATATAGTTTTATATCATTTTTGTATTAGATTAGCCATATATATTTTTCCTCAAAAATGATGTTTTTGAGATCATTAATTAGATTATTTTACTCATCATTTGCTAGTAAGATGCTTTTGTAAACATGACCTATAACAACAGCTTGGGAACTCTGCTTTATGTGACCCACTACTTTTGTTCGGCTGTGTGTGTGTTTTTGGTTTTCATTACAATCTGAGTATACTCCTAGGAGTGTGTCTCCTATGAATGCCATTCATCACCTGTCACGGCAGAAGAAAACTTGAAAACCTCTGCTCGAGGCTGTTTTATGTATTCCTGTGTGGTTAACTCTGTCCCATGCGTGGATGACTTTGGAGTCTATATCATCACCCCCAATTCTTTCTCTGGAGCTGCAGACTCATATATTAACCCACCCCTTGGACATCTTTATGTGGATGTGCTAACAGGCTCCCAGAACACATTGTGTCTGAAACCGAGCTCATTTCTAACCCGTTCCCCCATCCAAACTGTTCTTTCAGTGATGTACATTTTTATTGATTGCGTCATCATTCACCCAGTCTGTTAACAAAAATAAGAGTAATATTTAATGTCTCCCAGGTGAATAGTCTTATGTATCCCTTAAATGTCTCTGAGGGTATTTCTCGTCCTTCTCCCTGCCTTCACCTTAGCACAACTGCTCACCCTTTTCTCTCGGGACCGTTTCATAGCCTGGTGGTTCTCAGATTTCGGCATGCACTAGAATTATTAAAACACAGACTGTTAGATCCCAGCTCAGGACTCAACTCCAGACTTTCTGATTCAATAAGTCTAGGGAGAGCTCCACGAAATTGCATGTCCAACCAGTTCCGGGCGGCCTTGCTGCTGCTGTCTGGGGATCACTGTTAGAGAACCGCAGTGATAGTCTCTTAATTGGCCTACCTGGCACCAGGCTAGCCACCCTCCTGTTTATCCTCCTCATTATCCTCCTGACGGATCATTTTGGAAATACAGGTCAGATGCTGTCTCTCTCTTACTTAAACCTTTTTACTGTCTCAATATCACACTTGTAATAGACGTGGCTGAACGTTTGCTGCTCAGCTATGTGAAACCATGGTCCCCCTGTCATCTCCACCTGCACAACGCATATCTTATTTGTGTTCCATTAAGGTTAGCAGCTTTTCCCATGGGCCAGGGATGTTTGTAGGTCAGTCTGGCTATTAAAATCTCAACCGTCATCCAGGTGGAAAGGGCTTGCTTTCTTCTTTATTCATGCCTTTAAAAGATTTCTCTCTTTTCCAGTGTTAGGAAGAGGACCAGAGTGTATGCTTATGTAAGGGTGGCCCACTGGTAGAAACAAAATCGCGTTGCTGGGTCCGCGTCGTTTTTCTGCCAGCCTCCTCTCCTCGTGTTATCATTTGCTCTCGCCTCTGGCACTGGGTGGTGGACAGCTGTTATCCATCTTATTTGACATATTAAGTGGCGAACAGGTACCCAGCTGGCTCCTACTCTATAGCCACCTTATATCAGTTTTGGGGAAGAGAAAGCAGTAGTACTGCTTCCTGTTTTTGTCTCCACGCACACCTGACCGGACCTCGTGAGGAGGTAAAGCAGACCCTTGGTATTCAAAGTGTGGTAAGGGGCCCAGTGGGATCTGTATCACTGGGGTGCTCCTTCTCAGCACCCCTCCCTCAGCAGAGCTGCTGAATCCGAATCTGTGTTTCCGCGAGTACCGAGGTGGATGGACTCTGAGAAGCACTAGCCTAGGCCTCTAGCAACCCTTGGAAATATTCACCTCAGCGGTTGCCATGCTCTGTTCACTCACAATAGTGGGGATTTGTAGGATCTGTGAGAAGCCAGTTTCTTCTAAGTAAGATGGAGACTGATGCCTGCCTTGGTAGATTATGGCGATGTGTGTAGAATGGCATCCTCGATGGGGGCGAGTGTTCCATGATGGTGGACTTTACTAAGTCTGTGTCTTCTTTTTTTTTTTTTTTTTTTGGAATTTAACAGCCCTTTGGAAGTCTTCATGAATAAGTCACCTACCTCCCCCAGCAACTACTGACATGGGCAGGGGCATTGGTGCCTGAACCTTCAATGAGAATGGGATTGTGGCTGGTTTATAATGAAAGATGTGCTTAATTTTCAATAGAAGGGCAGAGCTGGGGTGGCTTTGGGAAGCATAGAAGTTGCCTGCTTTCCAGGGTTGATTGGTCGATTTCTAGAAATACCAGCTATTAATGCTTGTAGCTCTGAGCTGGGAGGGTACATTAGAAGACACTCCACAGCATAGTGAAAAGGGACACGCACATACAGAACACAGTGAAATATGACCCCAACCCACTTGAATGGCTAAAAATAAAGATACAACAATATCAAGTGCTGGTGAGAAGTGAAACCTGTACTTTTCTTGCATTGCTGGTGGGGATATAAAATGGTACAGCCATTTTGAAAGAGTGTTTGGCAGTTTTTGGAAAAGTTAACAACAGTAAAAAGGAACAAACTCCAGGAGTTAGAAACTCAGTAAGGGCATAGTTGAACTCAATAACACCATCAGTCAACTGAATATATTTGACATCTATAGATTACTTCACCCAGCAACAGCAGAATACACAGCCTTCCCCAGCTCACATGGATGTTCACCAATATAGAACACGTTTTGGGCCATAAGCCACACCTTACCATATTCAAAAGAATTGAAATCAATGTCTGTTCTCAGGACACAGGAGAATTAAACTAGAACTCAATAATAGTAAGATAGCTGGAAAATTCCAAAATAAATGCGGAGATTAAACAACACACTTCTCGAAGAAGAAATCTCAAGAGAAATAAAAAAAATATTCTGAACAAAATGAAAATGAAAATACCAGTTAACATAGTCCGTGGGAAGCAGTGAAAGCAGTGCTTCGAGGGAAATGCATAGTAATGAATGAATATAGCGGAAGGAAGAAAGATCTTAAATCTAAGCTCTCACCTTAGGAAACTAGTAAATTAAATCCAAAGTTAGCAGAAGAGAATAAATATTAAGAATTTAAGACTAAGTTGAAAAGAGAAAATCAATAAATACAGAAAAAGAGTAAAACCAAACACTGGTCTTTGATAAGCTTCTAGCTAAGGGAGGAAAAAAAAAAAAAAAAAAAAAAAAGAGATAGGTCACAAATTACTCATATCAGAAATGAGAGAGGGGGCCTCACTATAGAAGCTATAGACTTTTAAAGGACAATAAAGGAATACTGTGCACAATTTTTTGTGCACAAATTTGATAACCTAGATGAAATGGACCAATTCCTTGATCTACACAATTTGCCAAAACTCACTGAAGGCAGAACCCACCACCAGGGTCCTGATTACAACTCATGTTATTGCAACACTCACTTTACTGTGGTGGTCTGGAACCAAACCCACAGTATCTCTGAGGTACACCTGTATATATTTTAAAAATTGAATCAATATTTAATAGCCTTTCAAAACGGAAATTACCAGGCCTAGGTGGGTTCACTGGTGAATTCTCCCAGACATCTAAGGAAAAAATTATACCAGTTCTTTACAGCATATTTCTGAGCATAGAAGCAGAGGGACTGCTTTGTGACTCATTCTATGAGACCAGCATTACCCTAGTGGCAAAACCATGATAAGAAAAGAAAACTACAGGCCAATATTTCTCACAAGCACAGAGGCGAAAATCCTTAACAAAATATTAAGTTATACATCATCGTCAAGTGAGATTTATTCCAGATATGCAGGGCTGGCTCAACATTTGAAAATAAATTTATACAAAACAATAATGAATGTAAACTGTAATTGAAAGAAAATCAATTCATGTAATTCATCACTTCCTCAGGCTGAAAAAGAAAAACTGCACGATTATATCAATAAAGACAGAAAGCTCTCAAACAGAGATGGTAACGTAAGCCATCTCCTACTCAGCACCTTGGCTGCCCTCAGACCCCTCAGGAAGCCCAAGGTTGTCAAAAAGAGGATCAAGAAGTTCATCCGGCACCAGTCAGACCCATATGTCAAAATTAAGCGTAACTGGCAGAAACTCAGAGGCACTGACAGTAGGGTGAGCAGAAGAGTCAAGGGCCAGATCTTGATGCCCAGTGTTGGTTATGGGAGCAACAAGAAAACAAAGTACAGGCTGCCCACTGGCTTTCAGAAGTTCCTGGTCCACAGCGACGAGGAGCTTGAAGGGCTGCTGGTGTGCAACAGGTCTCACTGTGCTGAGATTGCTCACAGGGTCTCCTCGACGAACCACCAAATCAGAGGGGCTGCTTTGGAAAGAGCAGCCCACTGGCCGTCAGTCACAAGTCCCAGTGCCAGGCTGCGCAGCGAAGAAAATGAAGAGACAGATTGTGTGCACATTGTATTTGTGTTCATAAAAGTCTGCAAAAAAAAATAATAATAATAATAAAGATAGTAACTTCATCAACTTGATTTAAAAAAATCTGTAAATAACCTACAGCTAACGTCATTCTTCATGATGAGAAACACAAAGCTTTTCCACTAAGATCAAGTGGAAGTCAAGAATGTCCTCTCTTACCACTTCCTTTCAATATTGTGCTGGAATTTCAAACGAATGCAGTAAGACAAGAGAAGAAAATGAAAGGTATACAGATTGAGAAGGAAGACATAAAATGTCTTTGTTTACAGATGACAAGATGGTCTCTGTAGAAAATCTGAAAGAATCCATAAAAAAACTCCTGGAACTTATAAGTGACTGTAGTAAGATTACAGGATGCAGGGTTAATATACAGAAGTCATTTGCTTTTCTGTATACCAGCAGAGAATACGTGGAATTTGAAATTAAAGACACAGCATCGTTTACGTTAGCATCCCCCAAAATGAAATACTTAGGTGTAAATCTAACAATATACTCTAGATCTATATAAGGAAAAATACAGAACTTCAATGAACTAAATCAAGGAAGAACTGAATAACTTGAGAGATCTTCCGTCTTTATGGATAGGAACTCTTAATATTATCAAGATAGCAATTCTTCCCAACTTGATCTATAGGTTCAATGTAAACTAATCAAAATCCCAGGAAGTTATTCTGTGGACACTGACAAACTGATTCCAGAGTTTATATCAAGAGGCAAAAGACCCAGAATAGACAGCACCATATTGATGAAGAACAAAGCTGGAGGACTGACAGTACTTGACTTCAAGACTTACTGTGATGCTATAGTAATCAAAACAGCGTGGTACTGGCAGAAGAACAGATGTCTAAAGCAATGTAAGGAAATATAAAGTCTGGATTTAGACACACGTAAATAGTCACCTGAGCCTGACTGGTGTGGCTCAGTGGATTGAGCATCGTCCCATGGACTGAGAGGTCCTGGTTCGATGCCCAGTCAGGGTACATGCCTGAGTTGTGGGCTCGATCCCCAGTAGGGTGTGTGCAGGAGACAGCTGATCGATGTTTCTCTCTCACATAGATGTTTCTATCTCTCCCTTCCTTTCTCTCTAAAATATCAATAACAATGTATTTTAAAAAATAGTCACCTGATCTTTGGCAAAGGTATTACAATGGAGCAAAGATAGACTTTTCAACACACAGTGCTGGAACAAGTGGACATCCACGGGCAAAAAATAAATAAAAAATGGTCTAGACACAGACCTTAAACTCTCCGCAAAAATTAACTCAAAATGGATCATAGACTTATATTCAAGATGCAAAACTCTAAAACTTCTAGGAGAAAACCTAGATGACTTTGGGTGTGGCAATAACTTTTTAGATACAATACTAAAGGCAGTATATATGAAAGAAATAGTAAATAAGCTAGACTTCATTAAAATGAAGACGTTCTCTGCAAAAAGACCATGTCAAGAGAATGAGAAGACTAGCCACAGACTGGGAGAAATTATTTGTGAAAGGCACATCTGATAAAGGACCGTTATCCAAAATATACAAAGAACACTTAAAACGCAACAGTAAGAAAACAAACAACCTGATTAAAAAATGAGCCAAAAACCTTAACAGATACCTCATCAAAGAAAATACAGATGGTAAATAAGCATATGAAAAGATGCTTCACATCATATGTCATCAGGGAAATGCAAATTAAAACAACAATTAGATATCACTACATGCCTATTAGAATGGCCAAAATCCGGAACACTGACAGCACCAAATGCTAGGGAGGGTGTGGAGCGACAGGAACTCTCATTCATTGCCGGTGGGAGTGCAAAATGGTACCGCCGCTTTGGAAGACAGTTCAGTAGTTTCTGACAAAACCAGCTGTGCTTTACCATAGGATCCAGCAGTTCTGCTCCTTATGATTTGTCCAAATGAGTTGAAAAGTTCTGTCCACCCAAAAGCTTCACATGGTCATTTATAGCAGCTCTATTCATAACTGTAGAACTTGAAGACAACCAAGATGTCCTTCACGAGGTGAGTGTAGAAACTGTGGTACATCCAGCCAGTGGAGTCTTATTCATGGCTAAAAAGAAAGGAGCTATCAAGCCATGGAAAGACCTGGAGGAAACGTAGCCTCATCTTACCAAGTCAGAGAAGCCAGTCTGAAAAGGTGACAGTAGTGTGCGAGTTCAGGTATACGGAACTCTGGGAAATGAAAAACTGTGCAGACCCTAAAAGGATCAGTGGTTATGGGAGAGGGTGGGTGAAGAGGCAAAGCAAAGAGGATCTTTAGGGCTAGGAAACTGCTCTGTATGATACTATAATGATGGATACATGTCATTAGAATTTGTCCAAACGGAGAATGTACAATGCCAAGGGAGAACCATAGTAAACCATAGTAAACTATGGACTTTCGGTGATAATGGTATGTAAATGTAGGCTCGTCAGTCGTAACAAATGTGTCACTCTGGTGGGGAATTTGGACAATAAAGGAGGCTGTGCTTTGTTGGGGCCAGAGCTGCATGGCAAATCTCTGTACCTAACATTTACTTTTGTTGTGAATCTAACACTGTTTTAAAATATGAAGTCTATTGTTATTTTTAAAGTAGATTATACAGAGCTTAGCACATTGAATGTACCTAATGAATTATTATCTAATTCCCAATATATTTTCTACTATGTAACACATCACATCTCTGACTAGTTCTCTGTCTCTCTCACTACAATGAAATATCTATCCAAAATAGAATACGACGGAGGAGAGACAGTTGTGACCTCGGCAAGAATTACGGATTTAGCCTTCCACCAAAAGAAGCCAATTCAAAACCGGAGCAAGAGCACATATTCTCACGTAAATTAGCTTCATCGACGCTTAGTGATCATGGCACTGGATGTGCTCCCAGCTGCTTTGTGAAGGCCATGTTCCGACCTACTGCTCTGCCGCTCTTGGGAGACTTTACATGGCCATCAGACCTCACTCGGGAGCTTCTCATTTCAATGCAATAGTCCTCCGTCGGCCAAGGATGGTGGGCGACGCACTGTGACCATGATTCCCCGGACGGCATCGGGCCTGAACGTACGCTGCTTGTCAAGACTGTGTTCAGGTGCGCGTGTGTGCCTGTGGACTTTGAGGAGGTGCCAATCAGTTCCACTCCTCGTGAAGAGGGCATTCACAACGCCATCATGGCAGTCCCTCGAAACCGCGTGGCCTTGAAGGGCAACGCTGAAACTGACCACAACCTGCCACGGCCTCACGAATCCCGCAACATGGTCCGCACCACCCCGGATCTCTGTGCCAACGTGAGTCAGCCGGGCGTGGAGACGGCACGGGAACATAGGCATCGTGGCTGTTTGGGAGAACACAGAGGGTGAATCCAGCAAACAGTCGCGAGCGTGAAGGGAGTGACAGAGAGCCTAACGATCGTTACTGAGGCCAAGTCTTTGCGCACGGCTGAATGTGCCTTCCGGCTGGCCCAGGAGAGGGGGCACAAGAAAGTGATGGCCAGGCACAAGGCCAGCGTTACGAAAGTGGAGGACGGTCTCTTCCTCTGGTGTTGTAGGGAGGTGGCGTCCTGCTATCCTCAGATCGCCTTTGAAGCCATGACTGTGGGTAATACCACCATGCAACTGGTATCTCGGCCCCAGCAGTCGGATGTCATGGTGATGCCCAGTCTTTATGGCAACACTGTCGTCCATGTCTGCACAGGGTGGTTGGGGGTGCAGGCCTCATGGCTGGTGCCAACTGTGGCGCCTTCGATGCAGTGTTTGGAACAGCTGCATGGCAGTGAGGCAGGGACATAGCCAATAAGAACACGGCCAACCCTGCCGCATGCTGCTGGCAGACTGCATCATGCTGGGTTACCTCCAGCTCCTCTCCTAGGCCACCTCCATTCGGACTGCAGTCTCGGCATCTGTGAAGGACAAGGCTGTCCATACTCTAGATGTTGGAGGGCAGGGTACCCCATCGGATGCCATTAATAATAGCATCAACCACATCAGTACCGTCAATGAACTGGTCAGTGCCTTGGAGGCTGAGATCTCCCAGAGACCTCTGTGACCCACTCTTTACCTCACTCTACCCACTCAGAACCCCCCGCCAGCTTGGCTAGTGTGGGCTCTAGAATACACTAGCTGGTGCTTCAACTCGGAAGAGGCAGGGGGAGTGAATGAGTCTGTTTTTTTCCTACTAAATTAAAATGCTATAAACATTGCTTGTTCAAATTTGCCAAACCTGTTGTGTTGTATATTTATTGAGAAATTCTCTATTTTAATCCACCATTCATACTTTTCTATGATATGACACATTAAATAAATCAGAGCTGTTTGGAAAGTCCTGGGGCTTTCCCAGTACCTGGCACATGGATTTTCTCTTTATTTGTGTCATTAAAATTCAGGAAACCAGCCTACAGAGAAGTCTGGCTTCTCTCTAGAGGTTGTTAATGAGTTAATTAGTGCAATAAAATTTGCCTACAAAATATATATTGCAACCTCGATAATAAATAAGGTACCATAAAGCTGAAGTAGTACAGAGTGCATCCACTGCCTCCTAGAGATCCCATTTCCCCCCATGGGCTTGTTTATGTTAGAAAGGTATTTTTGCTTGTGTAATATTTCACACATGAACATCCCTGGACACAGCAGCTTTCCTGGAAGTGAATTCTTAAATTCCTTCCAGTTGGGCTCGAGAGTCTACAGGTCAAATTCTCGTTAACCGGTACTGGACCCACGATTCTTCGCTGTACAAATAGAACCGTGTATACTGCTTCATCATCATTTATGGTTTACTTTCTTTCAGTCTGTCCTTCAGAGAAAGAGTGTACATAAGAAAATGAAGAGCACTGGGCTAATTTAGAGGTTGACTGTCATTTTACTATACTATTTTATTTATAGTATTTTTAAAGCCTTAGTTGAGAAACAAACAAAAATGATGATTTTATTAGCACTTGGAAATTATTACTCAACTAGGAAGTAAGAGCAATGATTATAAACACTTACTTTTTTTTGAGAAAAACTGAATCCTTAATAATATTTTGGAAGCCTCTGTGTCTCAGCTGTGACCTTTGGACCCTACCATGGTTCATGGGCCGCAAGTTGAAGACATTGGACTCAGACCTCAGTTCCTATGGTTTCCAAAAAGTTTGGCTTACCCTATTACCTTGATCCCACCTATCCTCATCATGTATAAAGTCCTGGCCAGGGTTTGGAAAAGTAAAAGCTAATACAAGGGGATTCCGTTTGAAGAGGAAATGACTAACTTTGACCCTATCTAGAATCTTTTTTGAAGGAAAGGGCAAGCAGGGATCAGTCAATTATAAACTAATCACAGTGTTCTCTGTATTGGATACTAGATATGTCATTGGCCAGAGCTGCCACTGGTCCACATGGTGCCTTCCTCTGGGCAGAGGCAGACCGACACTAGAGGCAAATAAAGCTTTGTACCACATCTCATCCTCCCGTGGGGGCCTCAGAAATGCTTATTCCAGCAGTACCCCACTCCCACCAGCAAAGGAGAGAGGCAATCCATGCATTTCTCTGATAACAATACCATAGCGGAATTTTCCATTTTTCAGTGTTAGATTTTCCCACTTAGCTATGAGCATCTCTAGGGCCCGTGCTATGTATTCTTTTTTGTTTGCTACAGCCCCTAACATAATGACCTGTATATACAAACTAATGTATGTTTAATTGAATCAACCCAAAAATTAATGATATGACTAATACTGCCCACATTTCTTATATGTAAAGTGAGGTCATAAGTTTACCTACCTCATAAGGTCCTTGAGAAAACTGAGTGAGAAAAGACACATGAAGCTGACCACACCATGCCTGGCACATGGTTAAGTGCTTGGTGTATTTTAGAAACTGTTATCTTAGTTATTATCCATTATATACCACTCTACAATCAAATTCTGAATTGTATGAATTAATATTGTCTTTGGAATTTAGTGAATAAGTTGCTTCATTTATTATTATATTATGGGTTTGTAAAGGACTTACCTAGGGGAGCAAATCATATCTGCTGATTCATCAAGTCCCCTTGTCTCCTTTTTATTTCTTGAATCCAGCCACCTCTCTTCTTTCTCACGGACACCTCCTTTCTCATTAGTCTTTCTCATCATTAGTGACTTCCTAATTTCTGTTACTTCTGACTTGAGTCCTGCCTATAATTTAGCCTCCTCTGTCTATTTTCTACAATGTACTCATTGTGATCTTTCTGAAAGGAAAATAGGATCATGTAACTTCCTTCCTTAAAACCTCATATTCAGTGGCATTCCTTTGGCCTTCAGAGAAGGTCAGCTGAGCATCGCATGAAAGGCCTCCCATGTTCTGGTTTCTGCTTTCTTCTCCAGGTTCACCATTTCTATCCCTTCTCCCTACCTCAATAACCACACAGAGGGGCACTCCAAAGAGAGGGCTGAGGTCATTGTTAAGAGCGATGTACTCTTTCTAGTTCAGGCCTTTGCCCATGGTCTTGGTTTCTCTCCCCTTCAGGAGATGAGCTCCTCATCCTAGAATACTAAGCGTAATCATCCCCACCTTTGGGAAGCCTTCCTTGACCAGCCCTCTTCCCTTTCCCTGCTGAGACTCACGGGAGTCACTTTCCTGGTTCCCCAGAACTCTCTGTGTATCCTGCCTAGTGTTTACCTCTCTGGTTGTCATTACTTGCCTTCCCGTTAACCTGACCACACAGTGCATTCCTTGGCCATCACTATAGCATCAGAACCTAGGACAGGGACAAGCTCTTAGTTTATGCTCACTCTGAGCACTTAAGAAAGGAAGATAGGAAGGAAGGTGAAAAGGAATGAAGAATGGCCTGAGTTCACAGCTAGGATTGGAGGACTGGAAGAACTATTGCAGAATGCTCCAGTCTGGCTTCTGTCAATGAACCCTTCTTTACAAGCTAGCTCCTCTTGAACAGCACGAAAGCCCTCAAGGCAGTGAAACAGGTGGTTGGCAGGCTGCCTTGGTTTCCTAAAAATATTTCTGTACTACATTTATTAGGCTTTTCCAGTTTACTCTGCTTTGTTGGAAGTCCTGATGTGATAGAGAATAGCAATTACAAGTTGCCTGATTTTCCTCTAAATGAACTCTTCCTCACTGTGGCTCTGTTATAGTCCATGGCCTTGCAAACCACTCAGTCACTCAGGTAACTTAGCTGACATTTGTCTCAGCACGTCTGCGTAGGGGCTGTGTGACATTTGGATTCGTTGCTTAGACTCTCTGATCTCCAGTTTGTTCATCTGTAAAATAAAGGTAAATACCTTCATAGGATTGTTGTAAAAATTACATAAGATTGCTTTAGTTGTCTCTGGCTGCATAAGAAACCACTTCAAAACGTAGTGGTTTAAAACAAGTGATTATTTGTTTTAAATCTTCCTAAAAAGGAAGTTCAGTTGATTAGAGCGTCTTGGCTGAGTAGCTCAGTTGGTTAGAGCGTCATCCCAATATGCCAAGGTTGCAGGTTGATCCCCAGTCGGGGCACATATAAGAATCAACCAGTGAATGCATAAATAAGTGGAACAACAGATCAACAGATCTCTCTCTTTCTCTCAAAGTCAATTTAAAACAGTGATTATTTGTCATGAGTCTATAGGGTGACCAGATGGTACTACTTCTCATTAGTATACTTTCTGAAAGACTATTAAAAAGGGTATCTAACTAATCTCAAATTCTCACATCAATACAGATCAACACAAAGTTGGACAACTAGACAGTATCACTCTTTAAATATCTCACCATCATCTTCATAGACTTGCTTTTGTAGAAGAGAGCTTTTAACATTCTTCAGCTTTCCCCAAGGTCTGATATGCAAAATCTTGTTAGAGAACATCTCTCAGTTTTGGGGAGAACAATGAATCTGTTTCAAAGGCCAGTAGGGAAGACTCCTCTCAGAACTGAGAACCAGGAAAACATGTGTTCCCACCATGAACTGATGTCCTTTTCCTGCTAGATAATATGAGGTGCACAGTCCGTGGATCATTTCCCACATTGTCTAGGCTATAGAAACACAGATAACAGCCTTGAACATTTTTTTCCTCTCTGAAATTTTCTCTTTCATTCTATCTTATTACTTGATTTTAATTTATTTTACTTTATTCTATGTTCTTATATTTTGTTTTATTATGAGCCACACAAACCACAAGTTAAACACAAAAGGAAAACTGGGTTCTTCACTTTCACATTCCTTCATTCCAGCCCATTTTCAACATTGACTTCAGGGAAATCTCCTTACAGCAGTGTGTAGATTGCCTTTACCCTGTTTAACCCCCTCAAACTTCCATCGATTTGCAATGTACTCAAGGCCCTCCAAAATGTTCACCCACACTGTCTTTCCACTCTTGGAGGTTCCAATTTTCCTAGAGATGCCATATGTTCTAGCCAGTGTAGATACTTTCACTTACCTAACTATGACCTGTTCTTAACTCTCATGTGATGAAGTTCCTCTCCTTAAGGACGTTGCCGGTGTTCTTTCTGCCTATTACAAGTCTGCCCATTGTTCAAGGCCTAGTTCAAACAGCATCTCCTTTATGAAGAGGTCTCTGAGTGTCCCCTTCCATATACACTCCCTTTCTTTTCTCTGAAACCACAGACACCTTTTATTGGACCTTTGAGCTCCTTCATGTCGCATTTTGTCTTGTATGAATTGTTTATCTACTTAACTTGAACCTTAATAAATTCCATGCTCTTTGAATGTAGGGAACATATTTGAGCCAAGGATCTGGATCTTGTGGTACTTAGCATGTAGTAGGTACTAATTAAACACATGCAGTGGGTACTAATCAACCACACGCCAAATTGGATTAAAGATTATAACGGTTGTAGGTGTTATACTTTTTGTTAATTATGTGCCGTGCATTATTCTACATGCTTTGCACTTATTAATGTATGTCTTATCTCAACCCTTATTATGTGATTGTTATTGTAACCTTTTCTTTATAGATGCAGAAACTGAGGTTAAGGAATTTGCCTGTGGTCACACAACTAGTAGGAAGTGAAGCCTGACTTCAGTTCTAGCAGTGGCTCGAGTTTAAACCGTCGCGGGAATGTGTGCCTTGTTAATTTCTCGTACTTTTATTTGAAAGTGGACTAGGTTTCAGCCATAGATCACTGTTTTCTCATGAAAATAATTCCATAGATTCACAGAATTAAAGACATTTTTTAGAACGCTCACTGACTTTATATATGAGTCCAGGAAGGCAAAATACCTTACTTAACTTCACAGCTGGGACATTGCAGAGCCAGGGTGAGGGTCCACACTTCTGATCCCAGATAAAGTTCTCTTTTCAATATACCATGGCTATCTCCCTATGTAACCTATTGGAGAAGTAATTGTTAACCTTTTTTTGAGCATTTACTGTGTCAGCTACTGTCGTAAATGGTTTACATATATTAACTTGTTTAATCCTCACATGAACCGATTATATTGACAAGGAAGCTGGAGCACAGAAAAGTTAACCTTGCTCAAGGTCAGTCAGAGATGGAGCCAGGGTGGAAACCCAGCCAGTGGCACCAGCGTCCCAACGACTGCTGCTGTAGCTGCTTCTCAAATTTTGGGGTGACCTGTATAGTCCAGGAGGAGAAAGGCAGAGTATCCAGATAAATGAGACCTGTTGGGTGCCTGAACCAAAGCATCAAAGACTGAAGAGAGAGGACATTTCAAAAAATGGTCAAATAGGCAAATTGCTTCTTTGTAGTAATGGCAGACAAACCTTAGAAGAGAAATGATGTGTTGTTCATGCAAGAGAATAACTAAAGTAACGATATGAAGTGGAAACAAAGCAATGCTGACTTTTGAAAATAGGAGGAGAATTTTGAAGAAATTGATCCAGTTCTGGGTCATTACCGTGGTTGCTAAACACTGACAGTATTACTAAAGGCTCAGCTGGGAATATGCAAAGTATCTGCTGGAAGCTGATTGCAGAGCTAGACAGTTTTTGAAGGGAGCCTCTTGGTCCTTGGAGTTTCCTTGACGACTTGCACAACACGGGAACTCAATATGGTAATGTGTTCACACCAAAATCAATTTGCTTATGCTGATATGGGGAGCTCCATGTATTACATTTGTGATTGCGCCAAGAAACACAAGTAATAGAGAAAGGAGACATATTTCAAATGGGGGGAAAAAAAGGCTGAACTTCACAAAAGCAATTAAAAAAATTGGAATGTCTTGCCATCAATTTTGCAAATACTTAGAAACTAACACATCCTGAGTCAAAACAGTATCTATCGAGGAAGACTCTAGTCTGGCTCTAATCAGCATCTGATTTGCTGCAGTTAATGCCAAATTTAGTTCATGCAAAATAGATATAAATGAATGAATGTGGCTACAAAGAGAGAGAGAAAATATTTATGTCCAACCACAAGGTGATTTTTTCCCCCCTTTTCTATCCCTCAGAAAAAAAGAAATTGCCTTAAATTCAAATCCTTATAAATGTTCTCATATTATCAGGTGTTCTCCTAGTGTTCTTTTTTTTTTTTTTTTTTAACAAGAAGAAACTACTCAAAGGAGGGGAAAAAATGACATTAGCAATGCCCATTTTGGGATTTTTTTTTCTTTATTGAATGTAGAGAGAGTGGAAGGGAGAGGGAGAGAGAGATAGAAACATCGATTGGCCGCCTCCTGCACACCCCCCACTGGGGATCAGGCCCACAACCTGGGCATGTGTCCTGACTGGGAATCGAACCGGTGACCTCTTGGTACATGGGTTGATGCTCAACCACTGAGCCACACTGGCCGGGTCATTTTGGGATTTTTATAGAAATGATCTGGAGAATGAATTTTAAAAAGAGGCATATATATATATATATATATATATATATATATATATATATATATATCCCTCAATGAAGAATTAGTCATTATTCCTGGGAAAGTGTTCTCACAATTGCAGGTATTGAATGCCATTATATACATGACTTTTAAAAATCACTTAATAAGGCAGTTTAGTTTTTTGGTCACATTGTAGAGATCACAAACATTTACCTCTTAGACAAATGGAGAAACAAGTAGTCCTAATATTATGCAGTTGGATATTTGCAACTTCGCTGAACGTTTTCAATGAAAATCAAACAGAGATTCAAAAAGTGCTTTATTTCATCAACGTGGACAGATGGGATGGGTTTGGAAAACTTCAGAGAAGTTGAAAAATGGCTCTGTGTTGGGGAAGACCTTGACATCAAGAATCATGGGAAGAGATGAAATGAAATTATTCCATGATATCATGATAAAAGAAAAATAACATTTCTAAATTAATGTGTTATTTAATATAGCCCATTAAATAAAGTATTTAATAACCTGTGCATAATAAGTGAACCCATAAGTCAAACATTATACATAGTTATCTACTTAATATGTTCCTCAAAGTCATTCAGTTTTGCCCAGCATAATTTTCTTTCTTCCTTTTTTCTTTTTTTAGACCTTATTAATAAACAGGGAATCATTCTCCTTATTTCATGGTTGCTTCTTATTTTGGCATTTACCTTATATCCTAAATGGAACATTCAGTGGAAAAAGGAAAGGAGATTTTGGAGATATTGTGCAGTAGTATATAATAGCAAAGGAAGAAGTTGAGACATCTGGATATACAAGTAGTATTGTGGAAAGAAATGCAAATGAAATTATATTTAACTATTTAAAGCTGTGGCTAGAGCACACCAAAGTCACTTCATCTAGTTTTGGTCTTTCAAATTGATAAAAGACATTATTTCTGAGAATAGGTATGGTATCAAAAATCAACTTCACTTCCAGCCATCAAAAAAGATGTTGGAAGGCCTGATTTATAAATAACTTATTTTCTCCTGGGTGAGAAAAGTCTCTGGGATTGATCTTTTTCAAAGTATTCATGCGGTGATGGAATTAGGTTATTTTGATCCCAATTTTATTTTTGCCGGTGGCAAGATACTTGTTTACACAGTAACTTCATCTATTTGTTAGTTCACTTACATGTTCAACGATGTTGCTTGTGTGGCATTGAGTGTTTGCTTTGAGCTGGCGCTGGCACTGTGCACGCCACCGAGGCTGCAGCTTTAGGAGACGCTGTCCTTTTTTCCAGGATCTCACTGTGTTATTGGTGGAAGTGGAGTGTCAACTGGTGGGAATGGGGGATTCCTTTCCCCACAGGGTGCTGAGGTTCTTAATATATCTTGAGAAAAATAATTTTCTAAATGTCGCACGAGAGAATGAGTGACCTTTATTTACGTGAAGTTATATCCCTCAGTTTGCAAAGCCCCAGTCCCCTTAAACCAGTTCTGGGAGAGAGGTAGCTGGGAATTCAGCAGAGCTAAAAGCCAGGCCAGTGTCCAGAGTTTCATTTCGTGGTGGAGTTGAGTCCGGCATAGCATTAGGCTAATCACAATCCATTAATCCGTTGTGTGTGTGGAGGGGGATCCACCTGGCTGTGGGCCATGTGGGCGAGTGCAGGAGCGTGAGAGTCAGGTGCGAGCAGCAGGAGAGCAAGAAGAGGGGAGAACTCCCTTTGTTTAGGAGTTTAGGTATCTCAGATTCTGTGCCCTTGCAGTGGCCACGCCTATTCTGGCCAGTGCCTTGCTCCCAGGTATGACTGACAGGCAAGCAAGCACCTTCCCACGTTACCCAGACCTTACTGGGCTTCCATCTGTTGTCCAGTCCCTTCCCCCAGAGATCTGCGGGGAAGAGACCTGCATAATGTTAAACTGCAGCTTCCTGGCAAAGCTGTGCAAGTGGCATGCCTGTATTATCTGGCCCTCCCCTTGCTCCTTTCCCATTAATTCATAATCAGGTTATTACAATGGTATCAAGTGGGTTGAGGGGATCAACAATCATTGGGCAATTGTAATGGAGTGCGATAAGTATATAACAGAAGTATAAGCAGGTGCTCTGAGACACATGAGAGGGGAAACCAGAAAGCTCCCCAAAGGAAGTTGTGCCTCTGGAGTGAGTGAATGAATGAGTGAAAGAAGGGGGGGAGGGAGGAGAAAGGGCAGGAGAGCAAGGGTGGGCGTCCTGGGCGAGGACAAAGACACTGATGCTGACAGAGCTGCCACTACATGTCGCCAGCTGCTCATCACTTGATGTCCAAAGCTTTTACTTTCCTCCATCCTTTCTTATCTTGCATGTAATTATTGTTGAGCTCATTTTACCTACAAAAACTTGCCTGATTATGTTCATCTATAGGTGAGATGTTCAAGATTTAAGGTGAACATCTGATTTTGCTATGAAGTAATTTTTAGGGGGTGGAGGTGGTGAGGAATTCTCTACATTGATTAACCTGATTTGATACTTCTTCGTAGTTGGCTTTAATTCTTATGATTAGAAGATTTATTGTTTTTCTTAAGCTACTGCTCAGCCCAGCTGGTACCTCTTCAAAGCCTTTCTATTCTTTCTCATGTTTCTCTCTGCGAGCAAGCAGTTTTCATCATTTTGTTCTTTCCAGCACACTTCTTGTTTTCATCATATCTTCTCAAATGCCTTCTTGATAATGAAATAGATTTCTAAAAAGAGATCACTTTCCCTTCCATTTTTGCTAAGCGAACTCCCTGTTCTGATACCATTGTTGATCTCTTACTCGTTCTGGAAATGGCCTTGGCGTCCATTTTGATACCTTATTTATCACCCTCTTCAACCATCCCTCACTCTACCCCCCTGATCGCCCCGAGCAGCTGTCCCTAGGCTAGCCAGTCTGCCTGGGGTCTGTCATCGTTCCAGTGCCATCTAGACTTCCCCATGGCCAAACCATTCACCACACTCTGAGCTCTGCATTCAGCTAAATAAACAAACCTCAGTGACAACTTTTCTAATGAGAATGACCCTGTGACTCTTCTTCCTGATACATTCATCTTCTTTTTTCCAAGAAGCAACCTTTCCACAAAAAAGATTGTCAAGCTCTCGATCTTCTCCTCTGAGGCTATTTGGTACCTGTTTAGAGCTCTCCGGACATGGGCAGCCGCAGGGATGAGCATTACTTGACCGTGGTTATTGTTTTTATCCAGACTGACAGATGCTTTTCACAGTGTCTGGATGAATTTCTCCGGGAAAGAGCTTAAAGTGCACAGGAGGAGGAAAGTACTTCTCTCCCAGGAGCCCCACTGAGCTGATAACAGTCTATGGGAAGCCATCTATTTAAACAGAAATCAACACGCCTCGGGATGCCAGGAGCCTATTTTCAGCTTTATTAAGCTATTTTCAGCTTTATTAAGAGATCGGTGTTTAATTTTTCCAGTCGTCTCCAGTCCTGTTCATGGAGCTCTCCTCTGTGTGGACCGAGTAGAACACTTGGTGAGCGTGCAGACGTGACGTTCTGCTCCTCCTGGACACACTGCCTTTGGGAAGGAGTGGAGGACCTGGAAGGCTTCCGAGGGCCTCGGCACCAACTTGTCCTTCACTGCCTTTTCATGGAGAAGCACATTCCCGGTCAGATGTTACCTGTGTCTCGGTCTGGGGACATTTTTTGCTGTTGGATAATTTTTTTTTCTTTTAAAAAATCCCTTGGACCCATATAGATTGGTCGCCTGTAAGTCAGACACTGCTGTAGACCAGGGTTGGCTGTCTGTGTGTGGGTCGGCGAGTAAGGGTCGGAGAGTAAATATTTTACGCATCTCGGGCCGTGTGGTCTGTTCCAGCTATTCAGTTCTCCCCTCTACAGTCACGGAAGCCACAGGCAATACATGTAGCTGTGTTCTAATAAGGCTTTATTTAAGGACACGATCATTGAAACGCTACGTAATCTTCACATGTCACGTCCCTCTGTTTTTCTCTTGATTCTTTCCAACTGTTAAAAAATGGAAAAACCATTCTTTGCCCATGTGCCACACAAAAAAAAGCCCGTGGGCCATAATTTATGATGCACTGCTCTAGGAAAGGGTTCGAGTAATGAACAAGACTGAAACCGTGATCTCATGCGACTTTCATTTTCCAGGAGGGAAAACAGTGAGCAGGAAAACATACAAATAATGAATGTTATGTCAAGTGCTAAGGGCTAGGAAGAAAGAAGAAAACAAAAAAATCAAAATGAAGCGTAGGTATTGTGGTTGAGGGCAGTTGGTGGTAGAAGGATGAGGGGTATGGGTTGCTTGAGGTGATCAGGGAAGGCTTCTTCGAGGTGGCATCTGAGTTGATCTTCAGATGATGCCAGTGACACGTGAGAATGTCTGATCCAAGTAGAAGGATCAGCGAAGGCAAAGCCTGAGTCGGGATGAGCTTGGGGGTTGGAAGAGGCAAGAGGCTTGTTCTGGGTAGAGGGGCCATTGCAGAGGGACAGAGCAGGCCATGCAGTGAGAAAGGAAGGCAGTGCCAGGCCAGGTAGGGCTCTGGGCCAGGAAGGGCTTTGGGTTTCATTCATGTTTCAGTGCTAGACCGTGGGTAGATGTGAAGCTGGAAAGTCATGGGAAATGGGTTAGGCCTTCGGATGGGTCACTTTGGCTGCCGTGTGGCTGAGGGACTGTGGTGGGCAGGAAGAGTGGAGGCCAGGAGGGCAGTCAGGGAGCGAGTCTAAAATAGAGGCTTTTCCATGGACTCCTCTAACAATTTTTTTAACATGCACATTTGGTAGGGGCTCAGGAGAAGGGTTGAAAGAGTGATATACTATTCATCTTGGGTTGGACTACCAGATGGGATTTTCATCAATAACACTACCAAGAAATGAAGTCCACATTATAGAACCTTAGTAATGCTCGCAGCGATAGCTATGTGTGGGGTACTTGTTAGGTGGGATGTTGCTTCGTTTAATCCTCACAGCAATTTTACGATTGTCTTTATCGACTTTATAGATGAAGAAACTAATATGCTAATAGGTTCTTCAATGGGCCAGAAGTCTCGAAACTGGTAGGTGGAAGAGGGAGTCTAGGCCCCCTGCTTCTCTGGCTCTTAAGCATGGGATGTTTTCTCGAACATTTCAGTTGTTTATCATCGCACCTGCAAGTGTTATGGATTAAAACAGCAGTGATTTATTATTTCTCACGATTTGGAGGTTGGCTGGGCTCAGTGAGTGGTTCTTCTGCTCCATGTGATGTTGACTGGGATTGTAGCATGAGGCTATAAACAGATGGGAGCCCATCAGCGCCTGGGATATCCATGGTAACCTCACTCTCATGGCTGGCAGCTGGAGCCAGTTGGCTGGGGTGTCTGTGTCCTCCTGCATGTGACGTCTCAGCCGCCGTTAGGCTAGACAGGCTCTTACTATATGGTGGATGAGCTCCAAGAGGGCGCACTGTAGGAAGACAAGCACAGTGTGCAAGGGCTTATCACGCTCTGCTTGCATTACCCGTGATGACGTCATTCCTCAGAGCCAGTCATGTGGCCAAGTCCAACATTAAAAGAGAAAGAGACTCCACGTGGGAGGTGGGTTCATTAGGACCCACCAGTGTCTATGACATTGTTTCTGCCTTTCTACAGAAATATGTAGGGGCTGTTTTCTCTTTTGTGGTATAGCAAGACTCTTCTCAGCAACTAAGGATAAGCTAAGGTACCAGATACGTATTAATTCGTGTTGACTAGACTTTTTTGAGTTCCTACTATGAGTGAAGCACTGTGAAGAAGAATTGGTTAAGATATGGGTCCTTCCCCCAGGAGGCTTAGAGCCTAGGAGAAAATATTGTGACACCAGCTGAGCACCTAATAAGTACAGATTGGTGGCTAGAATATATACCTTAAGGTAGATTGCAAAATGCTCTTATTAGAGGGCTGGATAAATTTCAGAAAAGGGTTCTTGTAAATTATACACCTTTCTCCTGGTTGCTGTGATTTTCTGCATCATGGAAGAAATGGAAGCATTTCTTCTACCAGAAAATTAGAGGGCTTTGCGAAAAATCAATTTTTCTCAAAGATGAGCTAATGTCTAGGTTAACTCAGTGTTTGAAGAAGTAGAATTTCATCTGCTACTATGACCTCCAGCTTTGTTTGATCTCTGACTGGTTTTGGTCACTAAACAGTGTTGATTTTTTTTTCCATTGAAACCTTCTAGAGGTCAGCTTCTTATTAAAAAAAAAAAACGCAAAAAAGTCACTGGCATGAAAAGTTCCAATCCGCTCATCCTGTGTATGACAGATCTCTGAGGAATATAAAATTTTACATATAAATAGATGCTCATTGAATTTGAATGTCTAAGCTAGGACCCGCTGTTCATTGTTATAATATAGGTGTTTGGTATTCCAATGAGATTTACAAACAAACAAAAAAGCTACAATATCATTTAATGTGCTTACAATATGTTCGACAGCATCTAAATGACTCTGTGTATCGTTTCCTTTTGCCTTTGTACATGTCTGTGATGTAGGTACTGTGAGTATCTTTATTTTCTAAATAAGAAAGTTTTAGGTAAAAGAGTTAAGGAACTTGCCAAGACACAGAGCCAGAGCTTGAGGCCCAGTCCTTTAGATTCCCAAGCCCAACTCCTTGACCTGTATATAACACAGAACTGGCAAGAGGAAGAACATTGGAACGGCCTTCAGGAGACTTGAGTTCTAGTCCTAAGCGCTAAACAAAGGAGTTCTGGACAAATCAACATCTCTTGCTTGGGGCGGGGGTTGGGGGGTGGGGGGAGTTAACTCTCTCCTCTGAAGCACAGACCTTTGCAGCCCATGTTTCTATGCTAATTTAGAGCCTACATTTTCTTCAGTTTATGTGGTATCTTCTGCATCCCTAATCTCCCTTATCCTGCTCTGCTTTTTCTTTTTTCTTTTTTTTTACTTAGTATTTATCTCCTAAAATTGTATATCATCTATTTAGGTATTCTTTATTTTCTGTCTCGCCCTCCCTCGGACAAGCTGCAGTGACAGCAGGGATCATTGTCTGCTTTGGTTAAAGACAGATGTCCAGCACCTCCAAAACTTCCCAGCACATTGGAAGCCCCCAATAAATGCATGGTGTACTTTCTTTTAAGGGATATGGGGGTGGAAGAGAGGAAGAGGCATTTCAGGACAAAGAATGTGGTGTGAGACAGTAAGACATTAGGTGTCATGGTCTTTTGAGGAGTTGAATTTATGTCGGGAGCCACGAGGGATGGCGATGAGACTGCAGGTAGGATGCACAGTGGGGCAGGCCTTCTGTGTCACACACACGGGTCCAGGTTATTCATTAGGTGATAGGGAGTCCGTTTTATCACCATCACTTGTTAGGACACTAAAATTCTAGGGGTGCAATGGCCGGTTCTAAGAGACAACCCTTGAGGCTTCATTGTATTTGGAAGTGACATTTAACTTTCTGCTCAAATCTGTGGTCACTGTTTCCTGGGAAATGACAAGAGCAAGCAAGGGAATGAGAAGAGATGTTATACTCTGGGCTCAGTGAGAAAAATGTGCAGATGCAGATGTGTTATTTCTTATTTATGGTAATTGAATTTTAAATTTAATTTAGCAGTAAAAACCTGCTATTTAAAGGATTGTTACACTGTAAAAGACATGAGAAGCACATAGATTCTAGGGGTACTTAGAACATCATTTGATTCCTGATGGGTGACAAGCATAAATGCATCCGAATTAATCAGGATTGCCATTCTAGCAAGTAAAACGCAGCAACGTGTTTATCAAAAAGATGCTTCCGAAAGCTATGAAAAGGCTTTGATAAACAGCAGGGCAAAAGACTCATGTTGCAGAGCCAGGTGCTGAACAGAGGCTACCAAACTGTCTGCACTGCACGATCTAGACAATAGAGAGTTTACGTACGTGTTACATTTATCATAAACGTTTCATAAGCATCCTTTTAAGGAAACGGTGCACATTATTCTATTTTGAGCATTTGCAACCATCTGCTTAGCCTTTTGCACACCTGTGGACATTTCAGTTTCCACATTTTCATAATCACAACCAATGTTGCAATGTCTACCTTCACGCACTTTTCTTCCCTATTAAGGATTATTTTCCGAAGAGACCACACTCACAGTGGAATTGCTAGGTCAAAAGATCTGAATTATTTTTGCATCGATTCTGTCTGCTAATTCGGAGAGTGGGAACTGGCACCAGTTAATGTTTCTTTTTTTTTTTTTTTTTTTTTTTTATTACTAAGGAGGTTGAGATTATGTTTTTTGGCCAGTTGTTTCCTCTTCTCTGAAATGCCCGCCCGTGCACTTGGGCCTTTCTTCATTTGGATATCACACTCAGAATTCTGTCTACGCAGGGGCCAAGGCTCCCAGTCAAGCCACGTTGTCAATATACTGAAACGATTAATCAATTCATTGGAACAGTTGGTCAATCTTCTGACAGGATGGGTCATTTCATCTATACGAGCGGATCAATTTAGTGAAACATCTGGTAGAATAAAGGTGCATCCGATCAATCACGTTAGAAAGTAAAGCTGAAAATCAGATGAAAAGCCGCGCGGACTAGTGTGTGCCTTGCTCATGAATTCACGCGCACCTCCTTTCTGATTCTTTTCAAAGTGTGATGAGAAGGATGATGAAAAGTTCAGGAAACATCTGCTTCTCCACGCACACCAGGAGCCTCTGCACTAATTGCAGTATGCCGATGTTTTTATCTCCTTTCTAGTCCGACGTTCTGAGACTAATCTTCCCTTGAAATTAACAGCCTCAACTCTCTCCTTTCAGTGACCCTTCGCCAGATGAAATTCTCATCGACTTCATTTAATAAATGAGGACGCTCGTTCCCTCATTTATCATGGCTTGTGCTCTGCAGTTGGATTCACGCCAGATCCAGAGATAAGGAGATAGGGAACTATTTGAAATTATAAGTGCAAGGTTACCACACTGGAAGTGAAAGAGGGATTTCTTTGTCTTTCTACCTGACTCGGTGGAAGTTTTCTTATTAGTAGCGATATCTCCCAACTTTGCCATCACGACCCTGAGAGGTAGTAATGTTTAGGGACAACAGGAACCATGGTCTGTTGGCATAAATATGGCCTGAGTTCTCTGGGTCTCATCCTATGCCATGAATGGGAATTGATGCTTTCACTGTGGGTTTGTTTTATGAAGAATTGGGCTGTTAACAGTGTACCCTTGCCCATGGTTTTCTATTCAGATATGCACTTTGTGTATGTGTTTCTTTGGATATTTGCTCTAAAAATAGACTCTCTGACCTCATTGTTTTTGTATTATTGTTCTGGTGGAATGAGCCTTGGACCTGCATCAGGGGACGCTAGTTTGTCCTGGCAGGTGTCATTTGCTGTCAACATCAACATCCCTTTGGCTAATTAAAATTTAACGAATGTAAGTATCCATGTGGCATTAATAGGATTATGCCTGATCTGTTATAGTTGGAAATATTCCAGACGTTTAACCCATTTGCAGCTAGCCCCCAATACATGTATGTGTGCGGATGTGTGTGTGTTTTCATAAAAGTAAATTAAGACAACAGGAGAAATGGACAATTCCTTTCTCCTTTTAAAACACTATTTACCACCCATTCCCAGGCACCTTCACACACATTTATAGATACACACACAGGAAAACACCTCCCCCTGAAAAGAGCAGCGGCTCCTAATACACAGTTGTTTCCGCCTCAGCCAGGCAGAGTTCCTTTCCCAGCTCTGTTCTCCACATCCTGCCACAGCAGTGGGGCAGAGATCCCACCACATCCCTCAAAATCCGGCCCGGGACAGAAACGCGGGCTCTGTATCCACACCGTGATAAAGTGTAGTGACACAGCCGCCTAGTTTTAATTCCAAGCTAAAAGCTACAAGCCTCTTATATTCTTTCCGAGGAGAGGTCCTGCTGAACCTCTGCTCTAAGGAAGCACATGGAACTACAGTTCAGCAGCCTGGCAGACTCAGCTGGTCGGGAAGCCAACGTCCAATTTTATTTGGTGAGCAATAGAAACAAGGACACTTTGTATTCAAAATTAATTTTTTAAAAATTATTAAGGGAGTATAGTTCTCTATTCTTATTTCACCTCAGAAGGGTTCAGGGCTACTTGTCATAGATCAGAGCCCAACTAAACAAAAGAGATCAGAAATCAAATGCTAAGCTTTGGTAGGTATGTAGAGGAAATAGCACGAGCTGTGCACAGTCAGCTTCATACTGGAACCCTGGATGTGTCACCACCGAGCGACTTTGAGCAGGTTACTGAAATGTGCAGAGTCTTGGCATCTTCATCCATAAAATAGGGATAACACAGGAAACAGCTTGTGAGGTTGATGTAAAGCGTCAAGGAGATAGGGCATGCACGGCAGTGTGTGGTGAGGGTATCATGGTAAGGAGTCATTCAAGATAGCAGTGGTGATGGGTGTAGCACCATGTTAAAGGAAGCCAACCAGATTCGAAAATCTGGTTTTTGAGCCAAGACAGGAAAGCAAGTTGCTGAGAGTGAGGACAAATTTAGCATCCCTCACCTGTGGCTCTGAGAGGTTGATAGTAGGTCATCGGGGAGACTAAAGACTTGTACGACTGGCCTGTAAGACCCTGCGTTTTCTTTTTAGGGGTTGAAGAAGTATGTCTAAGGAGTATAGAGATATGGAAATGTGGTGGGAACTGCATAAACTATAAGGTATAATCAAGTGTCTTATTCTCTTATCATAGAGTTTATGGTTCCACTGCCAAGATCACTATGTCTTCTAGGAAGAAAGCTGTTTTAAAAGGGAACATCAAGATCTTATTTTTTGTTTCATTTCTCGAAAATTCTATTTCTGTTTTTTTTCTCTCTCTTCAACTCATTGCCTGTTCTACAACTTTACTTTGAAGTTTATCTAGCAGTGGGGAATCATTTTATTATGACATTATCTTGTGATAGCATCGTCAACCACTGACATTATTTCTAATTATAGACGCAGTAAATGGTTTAATTTCCTCCTGGAACAGCGTATGCAGTGTATGTCAAGCACGTCCCTTTTTATCATGCCATAGGGTTGATGTTCACATTGTAGGAATTTCACAGAGGTGGGTGGCTTGGAAGGGTGGCAGTCAAGCAGACAGTGGTGTCACAGCCTGTGTGCAGGTTCAAAGGCGGGGGGGACTTGGCACGTTGGAGTGGAAGGGAGGAGGCTGGAGAGGTAACCGGGCTGGATCCTGCAGAGCCCTGAGTGCATGGGAAGCATTTCCATCAGTATCTGATGGGCATCCACTGAAAGGTTTAATTTGTGTACAATCTGTCCTTCAAGTTGACTGAGCTTTCCTTGCGAACTTCAGTGTGTGGGCTGCAGACACCAGGCAAGTGGCCCATGTAATAGCTTTATGAGCTGAAAATTAATCTGTGTGTTTCAGTACCCAAATCCGTAGCTTTACTGGCTTCTCACATAGAGTTTAATGACTCTGAAGAAGCTTATTGATGCTATCAGGAAACCAATACATTTGTAAAAAGAAATGCATTATCCACACTATAAAATTAAATGTTGCATTGCAAAGCAATATACTAAATATCTATTTAGTCAATTTTTGTAAATTAAATGTTATAAACTTATATTGGAGCAAAAGAGGCAGCATACATCCATAGGAATATATTTCTTCAAGAAGTTTATTTTGTTAGCCTATATTGATAGGCAGACTGTAATTACCTTTTTACAAAAGTATTTTCCATGCTTGGGGAAAGATGTACATTCTTTTGCCCATTTGTCCTTTAGTTTTGCATTTGTCTGATCAAGGCTTTGCGTGTATATGCATTTTAGAAATGACTTTTTTTTGGTATATTGGCATAAAATTAAATATACATTCTTTATTTTTTTAAACAAATATTAATAACATGTCCCTGTGTACCTGGGATTCTGTTTTTAAAATCTCTAAAATAGGTCATGGCCTTACAGGCCTAGCTTAACTTCCAATGTAAAAACTGGAGCTGTCCCCAAGGCATTCAGAACATATCCAGTATAATGTATAATCCTATAATTTTGCATAAAAAGAAGTTGAATAACCTGACACCTAAGGACATAATAGCTAGCATTTACATATTGTCTCGTTTAATCCTCACAAACTAAGAGATAGTTACTATAATTACTCTATTTTATAGATGAGTAAACTAAGGTGCAGAAAGGTAAAGTGACTTGTTCTGTCTGTCTACACAGCTAGCAAGAGTTAGAGTTTGCTATGAACCCAGGCAGTCTGGCTGGAGATTCCGTCTTCTTAGCGTCTGTAGGGCAGTGCACTGTTCCAGTGGGGATGACCCTTTTAGAAAGGATGTTTCCTTTTCTATGGTAGTTTTTTCTGTCTCTCTTTCACTTTAGAATGACTTCTTTATGCAGCTTGATGTCAACCCATAGCTCCCGAAATAAACGAACTCCCCCAGAAAAACCCTTGAATGATAGCACTGATGATGTGAATAACAACAGCTACCATGAATCCAACCCTGATTATGTGCCAGATACTGGGCTCGGCAATTTACACTTTCTCATTTCCTTCTCATTTCCCTGGGGAGGTGTCAGTATTCCCTTCCCACAGATCAGGACTCAGAAGCTTAGAGGACCGTGGTAACCTGCCCTTGGGGCGGCAAGGGGAAGACTGCAGTCACCACATGGATGGGCCTTGAGAAGATCATGCTAAGCGAAACAAGTCAGTCAGAAAAAGCTAAGAACCATATGATTTCACTCCTATGTGAGATATAAAACTGAAAGTAACAAATGAACAAACCAGAAAAACAAACAAACAAACAAACAAAAACTCATCGTCACAGACACTAGTATGGTGGTTACCAGAGGGAAGGGGGGTGGAGGGTAGTAAAGGGTGAAGGGGGTCGAATATATGGTGATGGAAGAAGATTAGACTTTGGGTGGTGGGCACACAATGCAATAAACAGATGAGGTATCATAGAATTGTACACTTGAAACCTATATAATCTTATTAATCAATGCTACCCCAATAAATTTAATTTTTTTAATTTAAAAAGGTAAGAGTGTAGTATATGTCTGTGCAATATGCAAGTCTATGCTCTTACTATAGTCCATGAAATTGTCTTAACTGTACACACTTTGCTTGAAGTGCAGATACGGTAGATGGGATAGATGTAAAAGCCAGGGATGGACAAGGGAAATATGTTATAGTTTATTAAAATATGAAGGCTGGCCCGGCAGATGTGGCTCAGTGGTTGAGTGTCGACCCATGCACCAAGAGGTCACTGGTTCGATTCTAGGTCAGGGCACATGCCCAGGTTGTGGGCCCGATCCCCAGTGGGGGGGCATGCTGGAGGCAGCCAACCAATGTTCTCTCTCGTTGATGTTTCTCTCTCTCTCTTCCTCTCTCTCTGAAATCAGTAAAGAATTTTTTTTAAATGAAGTCTGGCACTACAGTTTTTAAAAACCCAAATATCACTGCATTTAATTAAACCCTCTCCTCTTATGTACCTCTCAGGGGAGATGGAGATCGGAGTGTCCTTCCTCCTTACCAGTAGCCCTTTATATTATGAGTCTCCTTCCCCAGCTTCCTCTTCTATTAGATGAGCATGAGACCATTCATGCACCTGAACGTGTTAGATTTGTTTCCTGTTAGATTATTTGTCCGCAAGTTCTAAAGACCTTGCTGGTTTCTTTAGTTTCCTTTTTAAAATTCAGATTCTTAAAATGTTCCCTAGCAATGAAGCCCAACAATCTGGCTACCTGTCAGCACTTTCCATTGACCCGGCCAGTGTCAGCTCTCCTTCGAGATCCACAGAAGTGAGCAAGGGGTGGCCCCTTCTTCTAAGAAGCATCAAATTCAATGCCAGAGGTAGAAAAACCCAGAGTAAATGTGACCTGTTCAATCTTCTATCAGGAAGATGACCTTAGATCCTGTATAATAAGAGTCTTGTTTTCACGCCTTTAACCTCTTGACTATTTTCAAGCAACATCAAAGGCCATTAACGTGAGATAATTCTCAATTTTGCTGATGCGCTGATTTGTATCTTTTACATTTCAGGATCAAGTCATTAGGCACTCTGGAAACAGACAGTTACTCAATTAATTATTCAGCAAAGGTTTATGGAGCATCTCTGTGGAGGCTGAGAGCACACCCTCAGAGCCCTCTTTCCTGGGTTCACATCCCCGCTGTCACTAACTCTGCAACCTTGAGCAAGTTTCCTGGCCTCGCCAGCCCCAGGTCCCCATCTGTGGAATGCGGATGGTGATAGAATTGATGCCACAGAGTTGTGGTGAGATGATATGAATAAAGCACGTTATCACAATATCTGAGGCACAGTCAGGGCTCAATAAATGTTAGCTGTTGTTATTAAGAGCATCATTTCCAGGTACTCTGCAGGGTGCTGGAACAAAGTGATGAGAAGCCCAGGGGTGGTCCCTGCTCTCCTGAAGCCAGTGTTTGAGGAGCTGAAAGAACGCAGCGCAATTGGAGCACAGAAGGCGGAGAAGTGATGGCAGATGCACCTGGAGAAGGGGATAGGAATCCTGTAAATGTAACATTTAGCCTTAATCCTTAGAGCAATGGAATGCCATTAAAGTGGTTAAGAAAGGGAGGTGGCATTTTATATTTACATCTGGAAAGACTACTGGTTGACGATGGATGGTTGGGAGGAGGGGAAAGTGGGTGAAGCGTGAGGGCTCTTACCCAGTACATGCAACAGCCCCAACGGGAAACACTTTGCTGCAACGCAGATACTGCCAGGTGGAAAAGCCAGGAGCAGATAGAAGAACCATTTTATGGTTTATTAAAATGTGAGTTCCTCAAAGTTACACAACTAGTAGGTGGTGATGCTGATGGTGGAACCCACACTCTTCGCCATGTGGTGTGGCTTAGTGCAGTGGTACAGGCAAGACACAATGGTAGCTGGACAAGGATAGAGGTGCAGACCCAAGAAGTGTTTAAGTTGCAGGATGGACAGAACTCGGTGAAGGATTGGATATAACAGACAAGCCAGGCTCCGTCTATGTGACTTGACTGAATGTAATGCTTGTAAAGGGTCTGTGGAGGTCACTGAAGTTTCTCAGCTGTCACTGCGTTGGGTGATCTCAATTATGTTGTTTAAAAAGTATTTATACATCTTGGAGATTGGCAAAGGTTTGGGGACACTCTCTCTAAATGGTTGCCACATTTTGGGAAAATATTTAGAAGCTTGTAATTGTTTCTCCAAAGTTAGTCACTCTCAAAGTTGAATATAATAAACAGCATTTCCTCCTGATATATTTGGTGGTGGATTTTCCCCCCTTTAAACGTATTGCAGAACTTTAAAACTTTTGGCCAGTCAGCCAGTCAAAGGAATTAGTTTATTTAGGATATTCTATTTTCCTGTAGAGAGGTTTACATGGCAGCATTAAGTTACAAATACAATAACTTTTCAACTATTATCTTATACTCTTACCATACAGATATATTAAGTTGGTTTCTTATTCTAAAGGGTCTAGTGTTTCTTAGTACATACTTGGGACATTTTCTGAATATGAGTTTGTAAAAAACATGTTGATTTTTAGTAATATCCTCGAATATGCCCATTTCCCTGTGTTCTGTTCACGGCTCTAATCCTCTCTGTTCCCACAGCGAAATCCCTGGTTCTTGAATCTACTGATACCCAGGGGACTTCTTTGGGAAAATTTCTAACCTGAAAAAAAAAATCAAGTTAATGACTCTTATTTGACATCATGCCATCTAAACTTCTTTTTACACGTGTAAAGAGTTTATTTTTTCCCTATTATAAAGATTAAAATGTAGTCAGTTAAACAAGTATTGAAAACCCTGAAGAGTAAGTAAATGGAAGGAGAAAACAATCACTCACAGCATAATTTTACTATTTGGAGAATACTACAGCTTACATGTTGATATGTTTCCTTCCAACCTTTTATTTCATTTTTAGGGTCATAATTATGGTGGAGGTACAGTCACAGGGGTAGCTTGTCCTACTTTGATCCTGTCATGGTGAGAAATCTCAAGCTGATTTTATCTAGTTTCACCATGGTCAGGTGTCCCCACCCCTCTTGTACCCCTAAGGTGTCCAGGGCTTCCTTCCCTAATCCTGAGGACTGAAGAGTGTCCTAGGTTACTGGATGGAGAGTAATTTCCATAACAGATGAGTTAGATAATGGACTGAGGTGAGTCTCAGGATGCTGGTGAGCGGCATTCTTGATGGATCGTTTTCAGGAAGAGTGCTGGCAGCTGGTCCTCACTGGACAGTAAGGAGAGAATGCCTGGGCATCCACTTGTACTGCTGAGTCCCTGCTGATGGGATGGCTTCCTCCTGCAGATCGAGCTGAGGGAGGGGCAAGGAAAGGGGCGAGCCCTCAGGCTGTAATGAAAACGTTTCATAAGCACAAACACCGGGGTGGGGACACAAATTACTATCTTGATGTAATGGTTCCTTATTTTGTGTAGTTCTGACTGTGATCTTAAGATATCACTATTTGCCTATATAGTGCTTTACTCCTGTTAATATCATTCATCCAGTACAAGCATTTCATTTTCTTAGGTTAGCATATATAACGTTGATGATAATAATCATAAACATGTGCACTTATGTAGTGTTTATGGAAACTTGCCTAATGTCACACAGTAAGTGGCAAAGCTGAGGCTAGAACCAGCATTCATGCTCTTAGCCACTCAATGCTATTGCCAAAGCCCTTTGTAAGCGTGACTGCAGTCACTACATAAATTGGCATTGGTTGTATAAATTAAAATCTACTGAAGTGAAGAGCTTATTATGATGTAATTTGTTCCCATTATAAATAATGCAGCGTGATTATCTTGATGCATAAAGCTGTTATTCATTGCCTTAGATTGTTTTTCTTTAAGATGTATTCATCAAAGTGGGATTATGGACTCAAAGTTTAGAAGCAAATGTGTGGCTTTTGATATACATGCAAAAATGTCCTTTTTTCAGAGTGGCTTAATCCACACTGCCATCAAAAATTTGTAGGAATTTCTGCTTGATTCTGTCTCTCTCTGTAGCACCCATGCGAAGCCTATTAGGTAGCAGCCTGTCTGATGACTTTCAGGGAAGATATTTCATTAGACCTTTCCTTGGGGTGTGTAGTATGCTATAGGTAATTTTTGCCAAGGTAAGTAAGAGGCACGGGGGTTGGGGGTGAATTTTAGGCAGAGGAAACGTGAGCACAAACAGATGTTGAAAAGTAAAGCCTTTGCTTTTTTTTTTTTTTTAACACAAGCTTAATTTGACTACATGTTTGTGGGTCTGGTGACTCACACAAGGGGATTGGACCCTAGGCAAGTCACATTCACTTTCTGGGCATTCACTTAATAGGCATTCAATTGGATTATTTGGTTATAGCTTCTTTAAAATTTTAGTGTTACTTATTCTGTGATCATGCAAGTTAAATAAAATAAAATTTCTCCACATCTCAAAACAAATTCAATGTGTCACTTGAATTCTAAAAATGTGTTTGTTATGGGGGAAGAGGTAGAGGCCCTATATGCTTTCGAATGAAAGCTCTTATTTCAGAAGGTAAATTATAATACCGGACGATTCATGGGGATCTATGTCAATTTTGAAGAATTCAGAACTCCAGAGTTCCCATCCTCTCGATAGCCTGTAAGGATATTCATGTGTTTCCCTGACCTTGACTGGATTCTGTAGCACAGCGTGCTCTTTCTCCGGTACTGTAGAGAGTTTCTTATGAAATTAAAGGAAACATAAGTTAAGTCAAGCCTGACATTGGCGCACACAGAGACAGGGCGGGATGAAATCCATGTTCTTAATCCAGTAGGCACCATCTGCTCTTTGGGGTCTTGGAGGCAATTCTTCAGGACAGCGATTTTCAACCAGTGTGCAGCAATTATTTTTAAAACATACAATACCTGACTATTTAGTCAGGGGCATTGACCTCTTTTCCCCTTAGATTGCCAAATAGAATAATGACAACAGCGAACGTGACAATTTTCTGGTGTGAATGAATCAAAATTACATCTTTTTTTTTTTTTTTTTTTTGTCAGATCGACCAAAAATACATTTTTTGGTGTGTTGCAGAATTTTAGCAATCAGTTTATGTGTCCTATGAGATGAAAAAGGTTGAAAATCGCTGCTTTAGGATGGTGGCCTCAGTCAGCTCTCCCTAGACAGGCACAGAATAGCTCCCTTTTCCTAAAAAGTAATTCCCAGGGGCTAAACCGTCTTTCTGAAGTTACTACTTTTGTAATTTATTTGAAACATAAATAAATGGCCCTACCACACCATACATGTCTTATCCATCCTTCAAGGGAGCTCCAAAGTGCTGTCTTGTCTAGGGAGGACGTTATCCCCACGATACCTCTCTTTTTAATATCATCTGCTTGTTCTTCATTTATTCATCTCCCTTGCTAGAATCTAAAGTCCAGAGCAGAATGCATCCAATTCATCTTTGCATTCCCAACATCCAAAACATAGTAAGTATTCAATAAATGTGTGTTAAAAGGACACAAAGGATGGATTAATTTTCCCATTAAGAATTCTTCCCTTGGTGTTCCCTACTCGACTCTGTTTCTGATAGAACTGAAACGTAATAGTTGGGAGTACCTGCCCTGGAGTCAGACTTGGGGTGGGGGGTGAATCCTGGCTCCAGCTCTTAAGAGCTGTGGCTGAGCATGGCAAATGACTAACTTCTTTGTGCCTCAGTTTATTCATCTGTAAAGTGGGGTTACTTTATAAGGCTGTTCTTTGGATTAAATGGGATAATACTTATAATGAGCTTAGAGTATTGTGTTAACTTGCTTTTTCTTCATTATTTGTTTGCGTGTTAACATGATTTGCTAATTTAGAAGCTGCTTTAAAGTAGATCCTCATTGAACTTTGACTCTTAATTCTTTACTAATAACGAGATCTCAGCAACCTTTACCAAAACATAGCTGACATTGAAATTTGGAAGGTTCAGCTCTTCAAAGCACTGGTAACTGTTACACTTGTCAACCTTATGAATTCCTTTAGACGGCAAACCCCACGAGAGCTAAGGTTATTTTCATTTTGTTCCCTCTCTTGTTTACTTAGCAACTTACACAAGGCCTGGCATATACTAGTTGCCTGAATGGCATATGCCAAACACTATGCTAAAGACCCACAGATATGCAAACTCTGTCCTTGCCTCCAACGCACTTTAGAATAGTTCTTATTTGAGCAATTTATGAGATTTAGAGGACGCAGAGAGAATAGAACTCAGAAGAGGTCTGATGGGAGGGAGGGTCCTAAGGGGCTAGGATATACCTCACATCCCCCCAAAAGACGCTGCCCAGTAAATCACTGCCCTTCATTGGTCCTGAGTCATTGCAGATCCCTCTGCTCCTGCCAGGGCCTCCCTGCCACGCCTCGGCAGGGTGGTCTTCTCTTCCTTCTCCCCTACTGCTGACAGTAGTCATGTTTCTGCTCATGACAGTGGTTCTGGTTCCCATTTAAAGCAAATCTATTTGAAAGTGAACCTGTCATTGGCATTCCTTATAATAATTATAATAATTATTTGTACTTCTCCTCTGGAAATCAAATGCGAAACTCTCCGGCAAACTGCTCCAGAGAGCATGGGACGAGGGGGAAGCCCTCATCCTTCATTAAAGCACTTAACACCGAACATCGTGCGTTTCCATCACCCCGATAGTCTGAGACTCGCTTCACCACGAGTGTGGGGAAGTGTCGGAGTAAATACTGGAGACTCGGCGTGAATGCGATGCCGCACTGGCAGGGAACTCAGTGAACTTCCTTAGTCATTACCTTGTTCTCACAGCGCCCCTGAAAAGGAGACGCTGTGGTTCCCATTTGACAGATGGAGAAGCTGTCGCCAAGCAACGGGCTCAAGCCGCACAGTGGAGCCCCGCAGAGCTGGCTTCCCAATGGCTCCTCAGTGCCTCCGTCTCCTCCTAGCCAAGTGGGAAGCCCCCTGTTTGCTTCCCTTTGGTCCCATTGCCAGCCGGAGAGCCGCGTTCACCTGGCAGGAAATGCTGATTTTCCCGTCTACTGGCTGTTCTCCAGGACAAGCCCCCTGAAATATGCTTTCCATACGCGCACTTAAATATTTTATGTTAATAGTGATTGAAGTCAGATTTCAAGTAATACTTCCTGCGGTTTATTGGCCCAGTTAATTTAACATTAAGGAAGAAATGAGAATGAATAAAAAGCATTGCACATTTCCATATGCAAATGTGCGCCTGGAGGAAGCTGTTAGATGTGGGGCCATCAGTAAATTCCAGAATTGTGGGAGCATCGCACCTGCCCCTGACATTCGTGTCTGCAGGTTGGAGGTTTTGTTTTAGAGCCCTCCTTTCGTCCTTGTCTTCCTTCACAGACGTGGTGTTTTGTGCAACTCTGAAATTCCCTGGCTCTGAGAATGCACCCGAGGTGCGGTACCTGAGCGAGGGGATGCTGTCTCCCAGGCGATTTGTAATTACGCGGCTCTGACAGGTGCTCATTGCAGGACTTCATTCCCTTCCTGGCCTCAGCAATCCATATCAGCCTCAGCCTTAGTAATCCTGCCAGAGAGAGGAAAGGTCATGGCCCAGGGGAGTCATTTCCATTCAGAATTCTGATCCACACTGGGATCCTCAGAGGTGATTCAGAGGTCATTGCTGCGGGCAAGAAGGAGGCCAACCAGCAGCACTCCAGAATAGGTTTGATGTTTACCTCTTATTATATATGTTATCTTTTAAGAAAGGGAGGTCTACTGAGTTAAGTCAAAAACCACTGGTCAAGAATAGGAGAGAGCTGGTAATAACAACAGACGCTTGCTGATGCTTGCTGTGTACTGGGAGCTAGGTTAAGTTCTGGATCTGTATTCTTTCACTCTATCCTCTAAATAATCCTATGAGTATTTCCGTTTGATGGATGAGAAGGCTGAGGCTCCGTGAAGGGAAATCCTTTGCTTAGGTCACCTTGCTAATCAGTGGTGGACCTAGAACCCTTTTCCTTTCTCTTGTTTCTTTCCACAGATCTTCCTTGGACACCAGCACAAGAAGGATAGAGCTCCACCCTCGTGGGGCTTGTATTCCACAGAATTTGAACCCAAGCCTATGTGACTGCAGCACTTGAGCCCTTAGCTCTTAGACCATATTGTTTTTAAACCTCAAACCCTGGACCTCATATTGAGAGGAGGGAAGATGTGAGTGATTAAAGGAAACAGATGTGTGATAAATGGATCAGACTGCATTCACTTTCTGGGGAACATGTGGGCAGGAAGATCCCATAGAATGATGGATTTTGTGCGCCTAGAGTCTAAGTTAACTCCCCTCTTTCCCAGTGACAGGAAAATCCATCGACTACTCTGATTCTGAGAACAACTCCTCTTCACTGCTAAGCTATGACCCTAACTGTAGTGTAGTGTAAAGATCACTAGACTGTGAATGACAGAGGACTGGGTTCATGTCTTGAATTCCGTGTCATCTTGGGAAAGTAGTTTTACTTTTTTAGCTATTTCACTGTCTGCAACCTCACACATGTAGATGGTATTCTTGGTTCCTTCCAGCTCAGATGCTCTGATTTGGAGTTTATGAGTGCGGTAGGTATATGCCCTGCTTTGAATGGGATGTCCTCATAAAACAGAGGCTTTTACATTTTTTGACTTTTACCAACAAAATGATATGCATTTTAAATTGTGACTCAATATACAAGCATACGCACATAGACACACATACCAGGGGAAAATTTTTCATAAAAATACCATCACGGATGTAATATACTCTTCAATACTCTATTGTATTCTATTAATTCTAGTCTATTCATTGTTTCATTTTTGTACAAGTGTTGACCATGATCTAATAAGTTGACTTCGTGTTGATTTGATAACCTACTCCCTGTACCTGGTTCCATGGAATCAGACTGCCAGGGAGAGTTTCTCAAGGTCAAGCCACGTCTGCCTCCTGCTTGCTTTGGAAGATTAAAAAAAATACACACACACACACACACACACACACACACACACACACACACACACACTTCATATGGCTGAGCTGTAGCCTCACTGCCCTGAGATGGCCGTTCCTCCTCAAACTAGGCAGGCAATCTCTCCCAATTTCCTGTTTTGCCTCCATGATGCATTAGAGCCTCTGCTATCGTTTAAGTGAATTGAAAGTGCCCCCTTAGGATAGAAGCATAAGCCATTGTTGTGTGAAGAAGTGATCAACCAATTCAGCTTGAAATAAAACCGCTTCACTCAATCATCAAAGAGCTCTTTAAAATTCTCTAATGCAGGGAGCTTAACTGGAGAGAAAAAAATAATCACCCATATTTTGTCAGTACACAACAATGCAGCAAAGCACTCGCAGCTTGGAGAGTGGGTTTATTATTAGCCCGACGTGCTCCCCTTTGCCTGATGGAGAAATCATTGTGGTACTTAACAGGTTTGTAAACTGAGGCTGAGAGCCCTGGAGACGAGGGGTCGCAGACGGTGACTAGGTTGCATCATGAGACAGAACAATGTTGGAGCTCACTGGCTGTTCTCTCCGTGAAGTCCTTTCCCATAGGACCTCTGTTCTGTTGTCTGTGAAGCTAGTAACACGGTTACTGGAGAAGGAAGCGGTCAGTTAACCAAACATCTTGGAGTACTTCATTTCTAGTGTTCTCCCCCGTTTCTCTTCATCATGGGCACCATTTGATTTTCACCCCAATTCTTAGTGACCTAGAAAACACCTTTAAATTTAGTGAGTCATTTAGCTCTGTGGGGTATTCTGCTCTCGCCAGGGTAACTGACTTGTGAATGTGCCTCCCTTTTACCACTGACATGTCTCCAAGGTGACTGTCCTCTTCATTCAGGTCTCAGCTAAACTGTCCCCTAAAAAAAAAGCCTTTTCTGACCATTTCGCTGGACTCCTGTCTCTCTGCCCCATTACTCTCTCTTATTTTTCCTGCCTTTCTTATTTATTTATTTATTTATTTATTTATTTATTTATTTATTTATTTCCATCTGAATTGTCTTATTTGCTTTTATTCACGTTTATTATCTGAAGGAAAGGACTATACCTGTTCCCCACTGTTACCTAGAGCCAGAACATTGCCTAATAGATTTGGGCCTCAGTAAAAATATGTGGAATCATACTAATGTTTACTGTCCAACCCCTAACTCCAAACTAAAAATAATCTAAAAATAAAATAAAGAAACAAATAAAAATAAAAAGAATCGCTACTTTCTCCGGTTGTCAAAGAACTTGCAGTGCTTTCTGTCTTGGCTGGTCATTTCCATGTAAATGTTCCCACCTTCTGCTGGATCATAAGCTCCAGAGGGAAAGCCCAGCGTTTTATTTGGGAAATTAAGGTTTATTACCTACCTGCGGAGCCTCAGCACAACCCCACGAGATAGTTATTATCACCCCATTTTACACATGAAGATCCTCAGTTTAAAAGCTGAAGAGTTGTGTCCGATTCATTTAGCTGGCCAGTGGCAGAGTTGATATTCACACAAAGAGCATTTGCTTCTCCTTTCTTTTCTCATTCTTCTATTCCTTTGGGCCCTGAGTGGAGAATGATCTAATGTGTTTCAGAAATGAATGAATGACATTTTCAAATGAAGTAGCTTCCACCTTGATTCTCAAGAGTTAGGTCTCTGGATTCCTGCAAGGGGTCTTACATTTTCTTCTGCTATTTTATTCTGCATATTCTTCAGATAACCGTGGTGCCGGTGGTAGAAGTACCTGCTTGCCAGAGAAATCCTAGTGGCAGCTCCCACTAGGATTGAAGTGTTTCCGTCAACATTAATGTTTAGTAAGTGCCTGTGGGTTCCAGACAATGTGGCGTGACTCTTCTGAAGAAAGATGACACGAATGCAGAGTCTGCTCCGAAGCAAAGGGCAGCCCAGTGGAGACATTTGGTTAATTGAATGTTCTGAGATATCTGGGTGATCTGTCAATTGGTACCTCCTTGCCAAAGTGCTAGAGAAGACCGGCTACTCAAAATGCAATGGTAGTTGTGTCTAAATTACACAAGCAGCAAAAAGGGCAACATTAGTGGGCAAGTGAGAGGGAAAAAATAAGGGTGAGGCAGAGGAGGAGGACGTGACGATATGGAGTAAGGTCTTGGAAAGATTTAATCTCTACCGGGAAATATATGTTCTTTCTCCTTTTAGTTGAAGAGAATAATGAACTACATTTCCCTTTTCTTTCTTGTCTGCTAAGCATTTCCAAGCCATATTTGCTTTTCCTTTATGGTAAACATATTTGCATTCAATTTTTGTAAATCGACACTGACTTTCTCTTTATTAGTCCTTCTGTGTATCTTTTTAAATAAGAGTTTCTTTTCCCTGTTGGAGAAAGAAAAGTCTTTGAGAAAACTTGAGAAATACAAAAAAAAAAAAAAAAAAATTACAAAGACAACTTAGTTTCATCATTCCGAGAAAACACTATTGTTAATTCTTTTACGGTCTGACTACTTCGTGTTGTATGTGTGTTTTTTTTTTTTGTATATCATGTTTTGTCATATTGAATATATGATTCTGTTTTCTGACTTGTTCCTCTTAGAAGTTATTATGCATTTCGGTTGTTTCCAATGTTAACCAGTTATAAATCATGCTTCAAGAGGATATCTTTTTACATTAATCTTTGTCTGCATCTCTGATTTATTTCCTCTGAATAGATCCTTGGAAGCAGTAGAATTGGATCAAGGCTTTCCAGGAAAGCTAAACCAATTTAGTTTCTCACCAGTATTGCATAACAATGCTTATCTTGCCACTCCTTGCCAGCATTGAATATTATCTTCTGATTTGTTGCCAATTTGGAGTAAAAAATTAATATTCCATTTTTTTAAATTAACCTTTTGATTACTAAGAAGGTTGATTTTTTCTTCCCATTTGTGTATCGGTCTTTTACATGTTTTATGTTCAATTTTTCTGCCTATTATAAAACACTTTTAAATTCAGGTAAGTACTCAGATGATAAGTGTACTTTTCAACAATCTATGAAAAATCCCTACGCTTGTTTAATTCCAGGGAACCCAGAAAGTTCCCTGGTGCCCCTCCCCATTCAGATGAAATCGCTGTTCTGATTTCTTCCACAATCATTTTTCCTGTCCTAGAACGTTATAAATGGAAACACACAGCACGGCTGGTGTGGCTCAGTGGGTGAGTGTCGACCCATGTACCAAGAGGTCACTGGTTCAGTTCCCGGTCAGGGCACATGCCTTGGTTTCAGGCCTGATCCCCAGTGGGGGGCGTGTAGGAGGCAGTGGGTCCATGTTTCTATCTCTTTCTCCCTCTCCCTTCCTCTCTCTCTAAAAATCAATAAGAAGATATTTTTTAAAAATGGAACTGCACAATGTGTAACTCTTTTGTACCAAGTTTCTTTAGCTCATGATAATGTTTTTGAGGTTATCCATGTGGTTGGATGTATCCATAGTTTATTTTGTCTTATTGTCAAATAGCATTTAATTGCATAGATATACCAAAGTCTGTTTATCTAGTCTCCTGTGGGTGGACATTTGGGCTGTTTATTTTTTGCTGTTATGAATAAAGCTGGAATGAACACCCACAATGAGTTTCTTCTTGGGTTTAAATCTACTATCTTGCTATTTGTTTTCTATTTGTTCCACCTGTTCTTTACTCCCCTTTTACTCGTTCCTTGACTTTTTAGAGCAATAGAATATTTTTACTATTTTATGTTATCTTTAATATTAGCTATATCTCTGTGTTTTATTTTTTTCAATGGCTGCACTGTTTGCAGTGTGTATCTTTAACTTATCACACAAACTTCAAATGCTATGATTCTAATTCATGTTTAAATTAAAATATTGAAAAGAGTATACTTCAATTTCCCCCTTCCAGCATCTTTGTTTTTGTTATACAGTTTACATCTATGCATGTTATAAACCATGAAATGTTTTTAATTTTCTTCTAAATCATTAATTACTTTTTAATTTAAAAATGAATAAAGATGTCTTTTATGTTGCCCACATATTTACCATCCCTGGCAATCTTTATTTCTTTTGTAAGAATGAATTTTCCATGTGCTATTTTTTTTTCCTTCTACATTAAGAACTTCCTTTAACACAGTGCAGAGTTGCTGGTGAAGGCTTGTTCTTAAGTTTAGTTTGAGAGATTCTATTATGACCTTATACTCTAGGGGTCAGTTAGCCCTTTTTCTTAACGTGACCTTTCTGGCATCTGAACTGAATGTCCTGGGTATTCAATAAGGTCTCTCAACTGTTAGAACTCAAATGTCTTCCATCCCTGTTAAGTCCACTACATTCTTCAGGTCACATACCCACTGGTTGCGTTTGGCTTGCTTCTTTGAGTACTACTCCAAGCATGCACAGCTTTGCATTTGAAGATTCAAGGGGAGTCCTATGCAGATTTTCCAAACTTTCTCTGTGTGGCTTCTTCCTCTTGGGCACTCCGCCCTCAAATTCCAGTCACTTCTGCTTCTTCAAACTTTAATCTCTGTGTCCTAACCTTAGCAAGAGTACTGTGCTCTGCCTGGTTCCTCGTAATGTCCTGAAAGTACCTCCAGGCAGAAAGCTGAGGCAATCCTAGGGATTACCTCATTTGTTTTCATTCCATGAGGTATCATCTCCTGTGCTTCCGACTGTTTGATGCCTGAAAACAGTTGTTTCATATATTTTATACAGTTATAGCGATACAGGTATATTTAGAAGTAATAGTTTCATATCATCTAAACTATTAGCTCAAGAAGTACAAGTCCTACTCATTTTTTTTAACTTCATGTTTTTTCTTATTTATTTGAGTGAGCACCTCAAAATTCTAATAATTTGACCTTTGTCTGTTATAGTAGCTGTCGTTTTAAAAATATCATTTGCCTTTATTTTCCGCCGTTTTTGTGATCTTTATATTTTAGTTCTTACATAACCAAATGTATTGGTATTGTTTCTGTAATTTCTTCCAACTAGAGATATGCATTTATCTAAGCTTCATGGACTTGGGTGGGGGGCTTCATTTTTTTCTATTTAATTATTATTCTACGAGGTTAGTTTTGGTATATATTATAAGATGGTTTTGTATGTCTTTTATTCTAATTATGTATGTATTTTCTTCAAATTATTTGTATAAAAATAAGTTAAATATATATCTCTGCAAAGTTGTGAAATATTATCAATTGTTTTAGAATTAATGCACATTAATCTTGTGTCATGGATTTAAGGTCATTCTTGGGTAATATGAGGTTAACACAAATCATTTTGTATGCTTCTGGTTAAACGATAAAATATGCTTAAGTCAATTAAAATAGAAATGAGAATAAAAAGACCAGGACTAGCAGTAAGGGGCAAAGCAGCAGCCAAGGTCAGCAGTTCTCATTTTAATTTTTTTCTTTAATCCTTACCCAAGGACATTTTTCCATTTATCTTCAGATAGAGTGGGAGGGAGAGAGAGAGAGAGAAACATCGACATAAGAGGGACACATCGACTGGTTGCCTCCCGCACGACCCTGACCAGGGCCGGGGATGAGCTGCAACCGAGGTACGTGCCCTTGACCGGAATCGAACCCGCGACTCACTGGTACGCGAGCCGAAGCTCTAAACACTGAGCCAAACCGGCCAGGGCAGCAGTTCTAATTTAAGGCAGTGATTAAAATGACCAGACTTGTAGTCAAATATCTGCGTATTAATTCTAGATCTATCACTTAACTACCTTCATGAACTTTAACTCCACTTTCTAGGTTATGGTTAAGGTGAAATCAGACAGTGCAGGTAAAACAGTTCATGGCCATTACCACTGTTGTGATTCTAGTGATGAAAATCGGAGCAATAAAAAAAAAAAATGGTGATGCAGTGTGAGAGGGCAAGGGTGGAGTGTGGTCTGGCCTTGGTCTCTTTGTGATACAGTAAGTAGGGTCATTTGGATTGTGTGCTTCTAAGCTTGATTCCGTGTGTGTGTATGTATGTATGCATGTACGCATGTATGTAGCATTGTTGTGTGGTTCCTTTACATCCATCTCTTTCTACTTATTGTTACTATGAATTTCCATACAGGGCTTGGCAAAAGTAGGTCTACAGTTGTGAGTATGCAAAAGAAAGTGTATTCTTGTATTATTATTTATGTATTATTGTATTATTTATTTGTATTAGAACTGTAAGCCAAATTCACTTCCTGATTTTTGTACAGATTCATTAAGCATTGAAACCTTGGGTGGGGAAAGGGGATAAAGGGCCGGAGAAACAGAAGCTAGCAGTGTTCATATCTCTTCCCGTATCCTAGGGGGTAACTGCTCTATCCGGTTTACCTGTTGTCCATAGACACGTGTCAACCAGATCAGACAGAGTGGACTCTTTCCGCCTTTGCGCAAAGGACATTTGTAGTGGAAACATGCTGTAATAGGAGTAAGGATTGCTGAATCGAAATTCCCTTTGTCCACTGTTGAGTTGTGTGGTGTGGGGCAGGTCCCTTCTCCCCTTTGGTTTCAATTTTGGTGTTAGGACATATCATCACTGAAGGGCCAGAGAAAGTCCTGCATGTGTATTAGAGTTCATCTACTAACTTTTTAATCAAACCCTTATTGAGTGATTTCTGTGTGTTAGGTGCTGCGTTTTATGCTGGGGACACAGAGCTTGTCCTTGTCCTCAGCCTCAAGGGACTTGTTTAGAGGGATAGACAGAATTAACAGGTGAGCGTTTGGATGGTGGGTGCTACAAAGGAAGGTGTCGTGGGTGGTAAACAGTGTACACCAGGGACTGGCAAGCATTCTCTGCAGTGGGAGAGATAGTAAATATTTTTGGCTTTGTAGGCCAACAGGCAAAATGGAGTAATTGTGCTTACCAAAAAGCTAGTCATCTTTTTCGCATTTCACATTTAAAAATAAAATCCATATTAGGTCACATGGGCCTTACAAAAACAGGTGGTATCTGTGGTCTGTTTACCACCAATTATGCCAAGTATATAATACGTGATACATTCTACTGCGTATTATACCTCTATCTGGCAATGTTAATTAATGGTCACTGTTCTTGTGAAGGATTTGTGTGAGAGATATCTCCCTGTCTCTGTTTCCACCTGTCTCTATTTATCACTTTCTCTTTCTCTTTTTTATCATATCCTTGTAGACTACAAAATATACATGGTATACATGTTTAGCAATGTTTTTTTGATATTTTAATTTGGCTGCCTTTGTGTCTTTTCTGAGAGCAGATTTAACCCTTTAATTTTTTTTAAATCTTCTGTTGAAGATATGTTTTTATTAATTTTCTTTCTTTTAGAGAGGAAGGGAGAGAGAGAACTATAGAAACATTGATGTGAGAGAAACATTTATCAGTTGCCTCCTGTACATGCCCCAATGGGGCATCAAACCCGCAACCTAGGTATATGCCCTAACCAGGAATTGCACCCACAACCGTTTGGTGTATGGGACAATGGTCCAACCACCTGAGCCCCTGGCCAGCGCCGTTAATGAACTTTCATACAGTGTTCTAGCATCTGTGGTGGTGCGTTACTGCATTGTGTAGATTCCGTGGCAGCAGCTGGTTAAGCTATCAGGACGATGTGCTGTATTTGCTGAGGCAGCAAGAGAGGGGCATCTGACGGGGTAGTGAGGGGGCAGACAGAGGAAGAGAAAAGAACAGCTAAAATACCAACTGTCCCACAGCAGAATTAATAAACATATTAGTTTTGACTCTCCATTGTTTCACAGGTTAAAAAATTTATTTGTGCTTAATAGAATCAAAGGCATAATGTCCTCTAGGAACACACGAAGTTATTTGGAAAGGCTCCAAAAGAGGAATTACATTCAATGAGAAAAAACAATAGAAAATGTATTACCTTTTGAAACTTATCATATTAATGATATTGCAGAATACAAAAACCAATATTTTCTAAAATGTCTGAAACACTTAAAATATTCTGGATTTTATTTATTCTGTTAGAAGCCTAGCCTAAGGTTTCAATTCAGACATTCCTATAGCTATCTCTGAATATTTTTTGCAGTTACACCAAGAAGTAGAAAAGGACAAAAATGCAAATGCATTCACTTTGACTTTATCAAATATTGTCTTTCTTCCTCCCTGGCTCTCTGTCTCTCCGTTTTTTGTCTCACTTTCCCCTAATGGTCTCAGTGTCTTGGCTTTTTCTGAACATATTTTATTTAAACCGAGAAAAAAAGCTGCGACTGGGGAAAATGCCAAAGATCTAATCAAGGAATTGTCAATAATAACCATGTGACTCGAGCCATAAATCACTTAGGATTAAGCATCGCCCTTCATCTGGGTATGAAATTTCCAATGCCAGTTATTTGTTATCTGCCAATGGAGATTAAAATGTCTCCTTCCCAGGAGATCTGTGCAAAACGGATGGATCCCCACTGTCAGGGCAGCTGGGAGGCTGCCTGCCTGAAGACAGTAAAGTAAAGCTGATGACATTGTTGAGTCCTTTTCTTCCCTACACACTTGCATCCATTTCTGCATAACATCCAGTTAGGGATTGAACGTTTGGTCAAGCCATTATGTTTTGTATATAAAGTGCAATGCATTTTAACATAGAGGAATAATTGACTAATGATCTTTATATGGTGTGTGTGTGTGTGTGTGTGTGTGTGTGTATATATATATATATATATATATATATATATATATATGATCTGTGTGATTTGTCATCTGGATGTGTTTACTTAACAAAGTGAACCAAGAGCCTTTTTATGAAATTCCTGCAGTTAAAATAATAATCGCTAATAGTGCTGAACATTTGTGATGTCCAGGCACCGATTCCTTTACTTACATGTGTTATCTCACTTGATTTTTCACTGTCACCTCATGAAGCAAGAAATTCATTATCTTCTGTTACAGAAGAATTTCTAAGGCATAGAGAGCTTAATTTATCAGCCCAAAGCCACAACATTGGTTAGCGGGGGGTGGCCAGGATTGGAGCAAAGCTTCTGCTCCTAAACACTGTACCTTCTCCTTTCTTCATAACGTTTTTATAATCTGCAGTTCTATATTTCCTTGTGTATCTTTTCATAATGTCCATTGCCTCCCGTGACTGTGAGTTCTTGAGTCCAAGGCTGCATGTTCACTGATGCGTTCCCTGGGATGGTGTCTGGCGCACAGTGGGAGAGAATAAATAAACATCCGCTGGTAAATGAATGAGCAGTATTCCACAGGCATGATGTTGCATAGCAATAGTACCAAAGATAATATTTGTATCTTGTTCTGAAGATTACAAAGCATTTTTATCAGTTACCAGGAACTATGCCCTTTGTAGCACCAGAAAGTGGCCGACAGCACTTGGGAGTATTTCATTGGCCGAATAATGCTGCTGCCTCCACGAGTTACCAGTTTTGCCCCATCAGCATGAGCTATCCACAGAGGTTTCCCAGAGGAGCCTCTTACCTACCCCTCCCAATGCCTTGCTGTTTTCATGGAACTCTTCTATATTCCCTAATGAGAAACCAAAGCAAACTCTTTATTTTTCCTTTTGAAGGATATCATCTAAAGCTTTGCTTCTTTTTTTTTAAGTAACTTTTAACCTGTCCTAATGATATAATAGTCCACACATTGCTTACTGGCCATTCTCAACATTTTACATGTATTAGCTCATTTAATTCTCATGAACTTGATGAAACAGATGCTATTGTTATCCCCAGTTTTTAGATGTAAACACAGATCTAAAGAAAGTTGAAGCAATATGTCAGGATCCAGCACCGGGTAAGTCTGGGTCCAGCGTGTGCCATCTTAACTCCCACACGACCACAGCCCGTAACTTTTGTGTCCCCTCGCCAGTATTTATTGTGTTGAATCTATCCTTTGCTAAGTCGTTTACATTTTTTCTTTAAGATAGTCCCCCAAAAGTGTTCGCAACGGTCATACTCTGATTTTCCACATTTTGCCTAGGAGGAAACTAAGACTCATAGAGATTAAATCAGTATGTCCAAGTTCATGCAACTGATCAGTTCGGTTTACGTGGCTGATCGGAATGAGCCTAGAGGCAGAAGTGATGGACTCAGAAGCCTTCCACTCTTGAGCCAAGTTTGCTTCAGTTCTGTCTGACTGTCAGGTCTGACCACAGTTCATCCCGAGCCTGTTTCAGTGTTCGTCTTGTGCAAAGTCAGCAACCGGCACTGACGTACATCAGTTAACGCACATTATTTAATACATTTATAAAAGCCTTCCGCGTTCTGTAGCTATGACCTAAGTCTGTTATCAGGACTGTAATTGTGATGCCAAAGCCTGTTTCTTATAAACGTGCTCAGGTTATGACAAAAAACTTGCCACTGAGTATTAACTAGAACCTTCGTGTGTGTGGTAATAGTAACCATTCCATGACCGTGTAGCACTTACAGAAGCACGTGCATTTAGTGTTTTCTATATGCCAGGCTCTGTGCTGGGCCCTTTTACACATACCATCTTATTGAATCTCATAGGAACTGTGTGGTGCGAGTTTACCCCCTTTTGTGCACCTGAGCCGTTTGGGGTTTGCAGAGGCCAGTGACTTGCTCAAGCCACACTCGATAAGGAAGGCTAGGGTTTCATACCGAGGACTGTTCCGTTCAGAACTGAGGACCTTCCCACCTTGCTTTTCAGCCTTGCTTGGTTCTCTCACACATGTTCCAAGCAAACAAAAAAATAGTTTGTGATTTGCTCAAGGTCACCAAGTTAGCAACAAGCAGAGTCAGCACCAGGAGTCAGATCTTTCTCCTTTGCATCTGTTGCTTTTGGCATTACACTGGCTGTATCTCGTATGTGTACACCTACGATGCACACATAACAGTCTTTGTATTTAAGACATTTTTTTAGTTTTATTATTGTTTTTCATTGCTATACTCCAATGGCCCTTTATAACTTCTCATTACTGAAGTTATTGCATTGAAGGAATTAGAGCAAGAACAAGTGAAACTCTACAAAGCACAGGAGATAAAAGGTATTCCCTTTGAAGATCTTACTGTGATGTGGAGAGGGTACTACTTACATAAAAAGGTAACTGGGTTTAAATTTGAGACCAATTTTGCACGTGAAAACTCCACAAGCATTATGCTCAGTTAAACAATATGTGATCATTACAATTGACGATGTTTTGAGAAGGAACTCTCCTGTAAGTTGTTTCAATGCAAAAAATTCTTCATGCGAGTGGAGACGAGGCAGGTGGCAAGGGTCTGCCCAGTGACAGGGCGAGTTCCAAGGTGCTTGGCTTAGGACCACTGAGTAGAATATTTCCTAAAAATGGACCTGAAATGGAGGGGCCACGGGGTACCTGTCAATATATATCATTTATATCATAATAAAGTAAAGGTTATTCTCTTTGTTTTTCTTCTATGATTAAAACAACAACAACAAAATCTGTATAACTTCATCACATTGGGTGTGTAATTGTATTAATCAGGATGGAAAGACTGCCATTCTAAGTAAACCCCACAACCTCAGTAGCATGTACTATAAAAGTTTTTCTTGCACATGTCAAGTCTGATGAGCGTTGGGTTGCCCCCCCCCCCCACATGTTATGCTTAAGCTGTGTGTCCCACATGGCTTTTGAGATCACTTTGGCAGCAGAAAGGAGGGATAGACAAGACACGTGGGTTATGGCACATGTCATGCCTCCTCACAGCCAATTGGCTAAAACAAGTCACATGACCCCAGCCACTTGTGAGGGAGGCTGAGGAATATAGTAGAGCCAATGGTTTTGTGGTCAATGATGTCTCAGTTCTATTAGCTCTGATTTCTTTCCTCACTCCTTCTGCTACCCTGCTCTTTCCCCTCCCTCTTTCCATTCTTCTCATCCTATCTTTCTTCCGATGCTGCTCTTCCATTGCCGTTTCATTTCCCCTTCATTCAGCCACTCTTTAACAAGTTTTGTATCTACTGTGCAAGGCTAAGAGTGAGTGACTCCTAAGTTATGTGCCCTGGATGCTTCTCCTGCCTCACCCCTGTCCCAGCCCAGCCGCTGTGTGCCAGGTGGTTTCCACATTGAAGAATACAAGAATCAAACAGGATTTCCAGCCTCTGGTTGCTTACAGTTTTGTGAGAGAGGTGTGATGTGTAGGCAGTGCAGTAATAGAAAAACAAAATACCCCATGTGTCATATCATTTCTCCAGGTAATGTGCTGTGGGACTTGATTCCGTTCCGTTCTGCACTCAGCAGCGTTTTTGAAATGCTCATCAGAGCTCTTTGATTGACCACGTGTTAAGGAAGCGAAGTAAATGCAATCCTCCTGCATGAAAGGACAATCTCAGTTGGAAAAACACAGGATGGATGTGGTTCCCACCATGCGCAGTGCTAGCACACAGATACATCTCCTTCTCTCCCTCGGCTCGTTTTCTCTCTTTCTTGCTTTCACTGGATTGCAGCATCGCATCCTCCCTTTTCCCATAAACTTAATATAACTGGTACTCATATTTTGATTTTCATATGTGTGTGGTTATCCCTGGGTTGGGCGCTGATTGACAGAGAAGAGATACGTGTCATTTTCTTGGAAAAACTCATGATTTCTGGCAAGACCAGTCTAATGTGTATACCCCCAGGAATCAGCTAAGGCAGACTGTTGCATATTAATGCATGTATATGGGGATAGAGTTCAGGAAAAGGGGAGTCATAGCATCAGCTTTTAGAATTACAAAGTAAACTATTGACTACGGGGAACCCTGTTTTTTCTCTGTGGTCACCTAGCACTGCCCACAGCACAAGTACATATTTTAGTGCATCCAGGATATACTTTTGAGTTCTCACAAATGGTTTTGTGGAATGCAAAACGAAATCTTATTTCAAGTAGGAAACTCAGGCATTTGTAAACAGGGCCCCATGTTGGCAATTCAGACAAAGTAATTAGTGTTTATGACTGTGGGAGTCTGCAGTGTATGTGATGAATGGTATTATTCGGGCATGAATCGATACTGGAGGGTAAGGAAAGATCATTTCTCCAGCTAAGTACACATGGCCAGTGGCTGAAACTATTCCCCAGATCAAGCCATTATCCTCATCAAAAGGCATTTATTAAGTGCTTATTTGCACCTCACACTGTGCTAAATGCAGAGCCGACCAACTCTTAGAACCCACACTCTTGAGTTAAAAGATAAACTGAGGCACATTCCGAATTGCAGGAGTTTATCAGGGAACAAACACATCTATATGAACGGAGCGGCGCTCAAGACTGTTCTCGAGCAGACCTGGGAGCAACACAAGGAACTGATCTGGTTGGCTATAGCTCCAGCACTTGCTGTGTTGGGGAAAGCCTAGCTGGTCAGCTGTTTGTGTTTGGTTGTTCTTAAGTTTTGCTTTCTTAACCTTGAGGCATGTACAGGAATTGACGCTGGCTTAGGTTTTCGTTTGCTTACGCAGACTGAAGATGCGATAGAATCACCTCAGTCTAATGGTTTCCTTGTTTAATTACTAGCACACTTGACGTGTATAATCTATGCAGGTTGGGAGGAAAAAAACAAGAAACATCACATAGAGTTAAGAGCTTCAAATAAAGAAACTTGCATATTTAATAATACCCCCCCCACCACCACCCCCGAGAAGAAACCAATTGGGATCTCACTGTCCCTGTTTAGATTTTCCAAGTAGCTTTGTAGTTAGGGGACCATGTGAGCTTGTTTATGTACATAAATGATCAAAATGTGGAATTGACTCAGACTCTGATATTTGCTTCCAAACTCGACTCTCACTGCCCTAAGGGAGATGTGTACAGCAGTCCCATGGACTGGAACTTCTGTGACGCCGAGTCCAAGTCTGAAGTATCTCCATTGGAATCGTTGCACAAAGCTAGAGAGAAGAGGTAGATAAAATCATTGTTTGAATGAGAAAGCCCTCACTTCTGGTTGGATTCAGTAAGGATAATTCCTTAAGGCATTCCCATCAGAAAAGACACCAAAACTTTGTGGAACACCTGTCATGTCCCAGGCTCCATACTAGGGACTTTACAGAATCCCAAGGGAGACCCTTTCCTTCATGTTACAGTGTATACTAGCACTAAGTTATTCACTCATTCATTCCTTCATTTATTTATTTTAGGCAGTAGAAAATCAAAGAATAGTGTGTAGGTGAAGAAGTTGGCACTGTGTCTGGCACAGAGCACATTTTTAGTTATCTTTCTCTTCTTTTATTCGGCTGTTGTTACCTTTCTCTTCTTTTCCTTGTTATATTCAGAATCCACCAAAGATGCCTTGCTGTGATTTTCTGCCCCTGTTTCGATCAGGTTCATAAAAGCTCGTCAGAGATGTTGGCTATGTTTTTGATCAGCATTATCTTTAAGGCAATTCCTCAATGAGACCCATCGTCTTCTTCCGTAGTCTCCTCCTTTTAATATTATTGAGTGGAAATTTTACCACAGCCACAGCCTAGACCCCTAATACCTATTATTGGGACTATTGAATTTTCTCACAAGTCTAACAGCTTTTAAGTTTGCCCCTTGCAATTCATAGTCCTCTTTGCTCCAAGAGAGATCTCTCCAAAATACAAATTCGACTATGTATTCTCTTGTTTATTCCCTTTCATCACCTGGGATTTCCTGCAGATAAAGCCCAGAGCCCCCAGCATGACGTACAAGACTCCCCATGACCAGACCCCTGCCTTCCTCTTGAGACCAATAGAGTTGAGCTGCTCCTATGGAGATTGCGTTTCCATGCGCACACGTGACCTTGTTCTACAGCTCTGCACTTTTGCTTGTGCAGGTCCTTCTGTTTTCACCTTCTCTCTTTTTCCTTATCTAGCTTCACCTAGCCAGCTCTGCTCATACTCTCATAAAAACTCATGCTTCACTTCGTCCTGGCAGCCTAAGGAAAGCTTGGAAACCTTCCCTGAATGGTTTCTTATCATTCTGTGTGCTATAATTAGGAACGTAGGGTATTATGTACAAATCATCCATTAGTACCTGTTGTTCTCATAGTAGTTTAGCCCCCAGGTCCGTAAACTCTTTCTGCAAAGAGCCAGGTAGTAAATACAGGCATCTGGCCTCTGTCTGTACTCAGCCCTGCCATGGTAGCACAGGAGCAGCCAAAGACAATGGATAGGTTAATGAGCTTGACTGTGTTCCAATAAAACTTTATTTACAAAAATAGATGGCTGCCAGATTTGGCCTGTGGGTTGCAGGTTGTCAGCTCTTGATAATGAGAATCATGTCTCGTGTTTCTTAGTATCCCCAGCACCTAGCTTGGAGCCTGGGATAGAGGGATTGCTCAATAAATTTTAATTGAACTGAGTGTGTATTAGCCCCTCCAAAAATCACATGCACAGTGCTTGTTTTTGTTTTTATTCGAAGTGCAATCAGGTGGCTGTTAAGCATTTTCCGTTTTGCATCCAGCAGGTGTGCCTCATTTGAGGACCAGAAGTGAGTCGGTACTTACTAATTTATCAGGTCGCGCTCTAATAAGGAGCTCTGTGCATTCTGCCTGAGCATTTAAGGCTTTTTGCTAATTTTCTCAGGTGTCCCATTGCCCTCAGGCCTTTCAGCTCTCCTTGAAACCAGCCACAGTGCTGTCTGTGACCTGTTTATTGAAAGCTGTGTAACTAAGTACAGTAATAGAATTTTTCAATCAATACCCAATTGTAGCAGGAGCCGGTGGAGAGATTTCAGGGCAGCCGTAACATGCTGAGATAACTCGGTGTCACTAACAAATCAGACAGCAGAGAGAAGTATTAATTGAGTTCCATCAATCACACATGTGGGCATTGGGCCTGAAATTTGTTGTAGAAGCAGGAGTATTGCATGATGTGTATTTGCTTGTGTAAACCCAGACAGCAAACTCATCTGAAATCTGCTGGAAGACACTCAGCCGGTCTAGGTCTCTCAGAACAGCTTTCTATTATTCCTCATTCAAAACCTCAATAGTCTTGCCCGGCCAGTGTGGCTCAGTGGACTGAGCATCGTCCCAGGGACTGAGGTGTCCGGGTTCCATTCCTGGTCAGGGCACATGCCCAGGTTGTGGGTTCGATCCCCAGTAGGGGGCGTGCAGGAGGCAGCCGATCAGTGTTTCTCACATCGATGTTTCCAACTCTCTCCCTTCCTCTTTCTCTAAAAAATCAGTAAAACATATTTAAAAACCACCACCACCACCACCACCACCAACCCTCAACATTCTGCTCTGTTTGCATAACATAAAGGAAAGAACCCTGCCACCTGGTAGTGATCCTGGGCTAGTTGTTTCCAAGAGGGAACATAGCCTAAAAGATACTTGGAAGTCAAAAGACCCAAAATTCGAATTTCATGTGTCCCACCTATGAACTGTGTTCCGGGTGCGGGTGCGGTTGCATCCGATCGTGAGTTTCTCCATCTTTCAATGGGGATAACGTATGCCTGACTGTCTCACAGTGTCTCAGTGAGTCTCGGGTGATTTTTGGCTGTGAAAATGCTGTGCAATGGTAGTTGTATTATGAACACCTCAATTATTCTGCTTCTCCAGGGAATGGTGTGTCAACCCTAAGTGAATTTTCCTTGTAATTTAATCCGTTAAGCTTAATTTTAACATTTTTTATGGATGCATTTCTCAAAGGCTGCACAATGAACTGACTGCTTTATTAAGCAAATAGTCGAGGCAGATTTAACCCATTTGTTGTTTAGAGGTAATAGGGGGAATTCTGTGTCAGTTATTGGTGCTCTCGTTGTGGGTGCTGTTGTCTATGGGACTTACCTGTGATTGGGCATTGGCTTCCTAAATAGATTGGCTTTTGTCTTCCAGACAGTTCCAATTGGCCACTTTTAAAATGTAGGTGATTTGCCTCTTCTCCACAAAGGCAAAGTGAAGACTTGGAGAATTACTGAAATCATGTTACCGTTGGAAGGCACATTCAACAGCACAGAGTTCCATCTCATCTTTGAAAGAAGCAAAATGAGAGCCCCAAAGTGTAATGACTTGCTCATGATCCCACAGAAAATGAGTGCCAAAGCTTACAGCCAGTCCCTGATCTCCTGATGACATTACCAGTGATGGACTCTGCGCAGAGCTTTCCAGTTCCCAGAGCATTTGCTTACCTATGTCCGATTTGGACCGCTCTGAAACCCTGTGACCTTGACCGGCTGTAGGGGCCAGTCCCTCCATTTCACAAGTGTTAAGTGACTTCTCGAAGGTCATCCAGTTGGTGTATGGCTGGGAAGAGATGTTAGGGACATGGACACACATGTTCTGACCACAGGTCCCAGTTTCATTCCAAGCTGTTGTATTTCATGCTCTGCACTATGCCTTTTTCACCACAGCGGGCACTACCAGTGACATCTGGGGCATCGTGGCTTTGCTGAGGGTTCTGAATTACCCTCCTAAAAACGACGTCTTCTCTCAGTGATTTCTTCATGTTTCGGAGCAGTTTTCGCAGTGTGGTTGTTGGTATGCTCTGAACTGTTCACAACGCTGAAAGCCTTATCTTTGCAGTGTGTGCCACTAGCGACGGCAATAGGAGCGCCTTCGTGAAACGTCAGTTTTACCCACGTGCGCTCCGTTGGCTTCTGCCTCCAGCCTCATCTTCTGCCACTTTGAGTTCTGCAAATACTGAATTAGATGAAGTTCCCAGTATATGGAAATCTTTGTTTGTTTGTTTGTTTTTACTTTATTAGTAGAAAATACTTCTGTTGGAAGTTATGTCAACCCAACTCAAATGGGCGTAAGCACCCCAGGGAATTTATTAGCTCCTGGAATTAACAATAGAGGACAGATCAGGCATTGCAAGACTCAAGGTGTCCAGATGTCGAGGAAAACATCTCTCTCTCGCTTCCCATTCCTCCAGTCTGCATATTGTGTTGGATTTCCTTCTCAGGCAGATTCTCTCAAGTGAAGAAGACAGCTGGAAGTTCTAGACTTACATTAGCTAAACGATTCCGTCAGAATGAGAGGACTTCCTACCACCTCCAACCCCACAATAGCATCAAGAGAATGTTCTCTTTGAATTGACTTATTATATGTGTCCATTCTTAGAACTGGGACATGCAGTGAACTCAACCCAAGCCATGTGAACTGAGAGTAGGGATAAGAGGGATTCCTGAAAAAATAATACATTGTGTTATTGCTCATGGGGAATGGATGCTGAGCACGCAGAAACAAAAATATTCACTACATACACCAAAATGCCCATGCCCATGTTCATGCTGTCAAAATGCCTCGCTCCATTTTATTCACCTGAAAAACTCCTATTTATCCTCCTGAACCCTACTCACAAGCCATTCACTAATTCTGGCTACCTAGATGTTTTCTGTTGTGTTCATTGCTTAGACACGATTTCTCCACTCCAGTAATTTCTGGGATGTGGTGTGATTGGATGTGATATCATTCTGAGTGTTGGAGGTTCCTGATCCCATTCTTGAAACCAGCAAACAGAAAACCATAGCACTATGAACAGCTAATGAAAGAAGAAGGGAATTATTTAACTATAGAGGTAGATTTTGTTTAAAGCTTTAAACCACTAATGTTGAACAAAAGCCTTTGCTGTGGTGGCTACGAATTCTTCTTCTTCATTGCCCAATGCATATATAATTTCACTTACTCGGTATTTTCTGTTATGTCAGAGAAGAAATGGAAGCCAAAGCATCTGTACAAGGCCACTGTTTGATGCCAACACTTGAGTGTCTTCTTTCATGATAGTAGGAAGCTTACACTACTTGGTGAGAGTCAGCTAAATCTTTTGCTGGTTTAACACGTCTACTTTATGATCTGTAATTAATTTATTCAATAAAGGGTTATTGATTCTGTATTATGTGCCAGAAACTGTGTATGGACGTGGAGACAGAGTGATAAAAGACATGATCTGTATGCTAGAGAAGCTCAAATCTATTAGGTCAAACAGCTCAGTAGGAAGACAATTAGAAGACAGGACGGTAAGGGCTATGATGAAGTGTGCCGAAGGAGTTAGACCTAAGAAACTTCGAAACCTGTAGAGAATTTTTATCAGTGTATTTACGCCAAAACTATGACAGTTGCCAGGAAACAAGACTTCACATGCTTTGGAGAAGAGCTGTTTTGCGGTTTCTTTTATGCATTTGGAATTAAGGAGGGGCGGTGGGAGAGATGAAGGCAAGGGTTGGATTATAGGATCATTAAGATGGTGTGCTCCGGGGGGGTGATTACTCCTTCAAAGGGTATTATTTCCAGAATCTCAAAGGTGTATTAACCTAGATGCACAAGGACAATGTACAGGGCTTGCTTAAAAACCTTTCACTAGCCCTGGCCGGTTTGGTTCAGTGGTTAGAGCTTTGGCCCGCAGACCAGAGAGTCCTGGGTTTGGTTCCCACCAAGGGCACGTACCTCAGTTGCAGTTTGTTCCCAGCCCCAGTTGGGGTCGTGTGGGTGGCAACCAGTCGGTGTGTCTCTCTCACATCGATGTTTTTCTCTCTCTCTCTTCCTCTCTCTCTCCCTCTCGCTGTATGCAAAAATGTCCTCGAGTGGGGATAAAAAACAAACAAACAAAAAAAAATCCAAAAAACAAAACAAAAACAAAAAAACCTTTCACTAAAGAAGTTACAGGCCTGGGGTGTAATTACCACCAGGACCTTCCAAATTAGGAATTTGTGATTTTTTATAGTACCCCTTTTTCGTCCACAAGAAAAATAAAGGAGGGGACCAGTAGTGAGTTTAACAGTGGCCCCAAAAGGATATGCCCAAGTCCTAACCCCCAGTAGCTGTGAATGTGACCTTATTTGAAATAAAGTCTCTGCAGATCTAGTTAAGGATCTTGAGGTGATAGCAACCTGGGTTTGCCATGAGCCCTAAACCCAGTGACTGGTGTCATTGAAAGAGGAAGGAGAGGGGATTTGATACAGAGGCACACGGGGAAGGCGATCTCCAAGCAGGGAGTGGACTTAGGAAGCTACAAGTCAAGGAATGCCAAGCATCACTGGCGGCCACCATAAGCCAGGAGGGATACGTGGAACAGTTTCTCCCTCAGAGCCTCCAGAAGGAACCGGCCCCGCCAGCAACCTGACTTCAGACTGTGAGAGAATAATTGTGTTTGTTTTAAGTCACCGTGCCTGTGGTCATTGGCGATGGCAGCCCTTGGGAACTAAGACAGGCTTTTAAATGAGACCGGAGGCCTGGGGTGGGAGAGGGTCATCCATCATAAAATGCTTCCCAGTTCAGGAGACATTTCGGCCCAGATTTGGAGGCCAAGTGGAAGTGACCCAATTTGCCAATGGGGAAAAGAATTACAGGCAGAGAAAACACATGCAAATGTAGCCCATATTATTGCCAGAAACAAAACAAAACAAAAAGGCCTCCTCGGTTCCCAATTCTGTAGAAGGCAAGCGACATGCTGCTTACCAGGACGTCTCCTTTGAACAAAGATGTCGCCTCTGCTGTGCAGACGCTATCAGGTCCTAGATGTTGGAGGAGTCAGCAACTTGTCTCACCTCTGTTTCTGTAGCACTGGATGAGGGGACATACTTATTTGAATTATTGGTAGCTTTCTAACTGGTCTGACTGGTGCTTTCCTTCCTGCCTGTCCCACCCCATGCTGTTTTTCTGCCACAGAGCAGCCAGAAAGGTCCTGTTAATACCTAAGTGACTTCATGTCACTCTTTAGCACAAAACATTCCAGTGGTTCTTAATTTCTTTCAGAGCAAAGAAACCAAAGTCCTGAAGTGTCTAAGACCTAAGGAAAACTGACCTCCCCTGAGCTTTCTGTTGCCATCTGCTAGGACTCAGCTCCTGGCTCACCTGACCTCCTTGCAATTCCTGGATATGCTAGGTATGGTCCCGTGTTCCCTTTGCTCAGGACATTCGTCACCCAGTACCTGCCTGGTCTGCTCTCTGTCATCATTTTTGTTTCTCTGCAAATGTGCATTCATTAGGCCTTCCAAAGACTACCCTAAGTAAATAGTAAGCCCTCTCCAAACACTTCTTATCTCCTCTCTCTGCTTTAGTTTACCTCAGAGCACTTACTGTTATCTGAGCTTTTTTGTACCTTTGTTTATTGTTTGTTTTCACTCCACTAAAAAATAAGCTTCATAAGATCAAGGACATTACATGCTCTGATCACTGCTATGTGTTCACTGCCTAGCAGAGTACTTGGTGCACAGTAAAATTTCAATTCATAGTTCAACGGATGAACAATTCTTAGATTTTTCTTAACTGAGAACTTTGTAAAAGAAATGAAAATGTTTGATGAGAATTGCTGAACCCATGCTTTATTATAATACTAAATACATTTTAAGTGTAGTATTATAGAACGCAGATTTCTAAGGCATAGAGTGGATTCTGATACTCATCCCACATTCCCTCTCACTGAAATAATAAACAAATGAGCAAACAAAAAATTGAGGATGGCTGTTAACCAGTGTGGCTTTCGTGGCAGATTTGATCCATGCTGGGTCCGGTTCAGTGGTGTTCTGATTCCGCATAGGCTAGTTTTTATTGGAAAGTACTTTTTTTTTTAAACTTGATTTTCCTTCTTCTTATTCTCATACAAGGAAAGAATATAGTCCTTGAGACCAAAGACTATTGAATGATTTCTGTGGGAGGCTTTGCTTCTCTCCTGTGGACTCTGAAAATGTTGACTGGGGCTGTGGGAGGCCCTTTCTTTCTGTTCCTCTCTCCTGGGTACTGTGCACCTGTCTTTTCTCGGCTGGAATCAGTATACCGGTCAGAGTCAGCATTCTCTGCACACTGTGCATAGGAGGAACATATTTTAAAGATCTCTCCATGAGAAGATGCTCTTCCAGCTGAGGGTCTGAGCTGGGAACAGCTCCCCAGCTGGGCAGAAAGATGGACATCATGAACACTCCTGTGTAGCATCCTCAGGAAGTAGTCAGCCAGGGCATGTGGGCTAACCAGAGGGAGAGAAAAGCAGCCTCAGAACGTTTGCAGAACTGTACCTGGTGGCGCAAGGCTGCTGGTAAAAAGGGACAAATCTGGAGAGGCAGGCAGTATATCACGCTCTGGGCTGCTTGCTTTCGTATGTATCCTGTTGTTTAACCTCCATCGCAACTTGAAGAAGCGCTCTTCAGGTCTTCATTTCACCAGTGGTCAAACTGAGGCTCAGAAAAGGTGAGCAACTTTCTGAAGGTCACACAGCTAGTGATTTAATCCAGGTCTCTCTGATGCCGGGGATGGTGTTCTTTTACCTCCACCACGTTGCCTATAAATTAGAAATACGTTTTGAGGGACTTGAGCCTGGATATTTCAAAAATAACATTAGCTCAAGAATGAGGGCAGCTCATGTTATAGATGAGATATAGCTGAACATCTAGAAAGACAGATAACTGGGCAGTGGGGAAGGATCAAGGCCCGGCGGGTGCACGCAGCATGAAAGCGGCCATTCATCAGACGGGCTCACTCGCGAGGACCCTGGGTTTTGACTTTGAAGGCAGTCAAAGAAAGGTCAAATATGTGTTTTTGAATCCTCTAGCAAGCAGAGCTCTTTGGAATTTTTTGCATGCTACAACAAGATAATTAATAATTCTAACTCTGAATCCCTTCCTTAGTTCAGACCTTCAAGCAGGGAATTGAAAAATAGCACATCTTCAACAAAATACAAATGACAGCCTAATAACCCCGTGAGTTAGGGTTTCTTTTACCTTTAGTTTCAACATCAGTGTACTTTTCCCCAAATGGGTTCCCCCACCGTGTATGTAAGCATGTAACTAATAGTAGTACTACTACTAATAATGATAATAATGTCAATAATACTTAATATCTTTTGAGCACACCCCTGGCTCTAAGTGCCCGACCCCCACTAACCTCTATTTCTCATGACAAACATATAAACAAGGTGGTGTTTTTATTTCCTGCTCTGTCGTGAGAAAAAGTAAGGTTTCCAGGTGTTTCTAGATGAGCTTCGGGTCTCACAGCTAGAAAAAGGCGACCCCGAGATCTGCACTCAGGGTGCCCATGTCCAGGCGTCTGTCGCTGACAGTCTAGGTGTCCGTCAGTGTCAAGTGCTGAAACGGTGGGGGTGGGCGAGCAGTGTTTGCTGCTTAGGTAATTTTTCTCTTTCCTCTGTTCTTTTTCTCCTCCCTTATTTCTACTTTCTCTCCTACCCCCACACACACTTTTTAAAAGCTCCCAGTTTTCTCCCAGTGGGTGAAGTTGGCCTCGCTGCTCAGGCACCTGGCACATGTCAGAGTCCCGGAGCCTGGCATTCTCAGTCTCTGCTTCAAAGTTCATTTTCTCTTGGACGAGCCATCTAACGTCTCTCCTCTCAGCCCCCTCCCCTGCTTCACCAAAAGACGAACATGTTGTTACAGATTACCTTTTAAGATTCTTGGGAAGCACTTTTTAAACAAAAGCACAAAGAACGTTCCAGGTCAGAAAAATGGCTCGGATTTCGAGGTGGAGGTAGGAAGTGGGGGAGCCCGCCCTGAGTACTGGTCTCCCCACCTTGCCCAGCTGTGATCACTGCAGCGTGCATGCATGTATCTTGCAGGATTTGGCATCTAATTCCACACGGTTGGATGAAGTCACAGAATGCTTTTTCCTGGGAGAATTTGCTGACATTTCTTTCTTAAAAGTCTCTAGACTGGGACCTTCAGGGGTGATATATGTATTGGCTCCAACTTGAAACTTTCTGACCATCTCACCCTGGGCTTTCTCCTCAACTGCTTTTCACAGACGGCACTTTCAGGCTCCCATTTCCTGGTGCTCCTGACATCACTGAACACCAGCGTTTGAATTGCTTTCCGAGTTTTTGTTGCAAAGATATAATTTGACTGCTGCCTTTGCTTTTACATCACAGGGAGTCCTGACCTAACTTCTTGAAGTTTGCTTTTAGAAATTTGAACACCATCTCTCTCTCTCTCTCTCTCTCTCTCTCTCTCTCTCCCTCCCTCCCTCCCTCCCTCTCTCTCTCTCTCTCTCTCTCTCTCTCTCTCTCTCTGTTCCTCTTCTTAAGTTTTTGTCTTAATCCCTCCTCATTTTCTTTGCAATTGATTCCAGTGCTCAACCAGCTCTCAAACTCTGGCATAAATTTGTGTACCAGTTGGGGAAGGCAGACGGCAAAGAGTGTTGACATTTGAGAAGAAAATGCTGTACTCCGTGAATGAAGCTAGAGAGAGAGGATGATGGACTTGAGACGAACTAACCGTTCTTGAGCACTTACTGTGTGTGGGCACGATACCTAGAACTTGACATGCACTATTTTATTTAATCCTGATAATTCCTGTATGACATAGATTCTCTTACTGACCTAATCATACAGACAGGGGATTTGATTAAGCAAATTCATCAAATTTCCGATGAAGCAAATTTCCGATTTCAGTCATGGTGGTAGTCATTTTGGAATATATAAATGTATCAAGTCAACACATTGTGCCCCTTAAACTTACACAATACTGTATATTAATTCTATCTGAATAAAGCTGGAAGAAATCAATCATCTAATAAGGGCTGGAACCGTGACTGGCCCTTAGGTCCCTGTTACCAGACTCATACTCTTAACTGCTCACATAGTTCTGTGCGGAAGAATTATCCAGGCACCAGTCACTTGGAAAATGTGTCAGTCATTTACCACTCCCCAAGGTACACAAAGTCAAGGCCAAATATTCCTCACCCCCAAGTTCTTAGTCATTTGCTATTGAACGGCTATTTCTTTTATATGATTCTTCCATTTATAAATTGCGGAGATTTTAAACTCATAAAAACGGACTCATAGTCAACATTTCAACTCTGGCTTCCTAGGAAAAGGCCACTACTCTTATTCTGAATGAGATTGAAATTGGGGAAAAATAAGACAGTTTTGGCGGTCCTAAATCCTTCGTAAGACCCACGGGTATCTGGTGAGAAAGGCCACGGAGAGTGGCTGTTCTGTGGAATAGCCTGAAGCCTGGGTCTGGAAGACACCAGCTACAGTCCACTGCTGCTCCGTCCTCACAGCATATGCTCCGGGGAGCTGAAGCCACTTCCCCTTCCCCCGAGGAGTCTCCTTGCCTCTGTACCTTTGCACACTCTGTTCCTGCCCTGTGACTCCAACATCCTTGGCCCCAATCTGCCTGGTTATTATTTTTCTGACTCAGCTCAGGCCTTGGCTCCCCTGTGGAGCTATTCTTGACTTTCCAGGCAGAAACAATGCTTTCCTTCTCTCACCCTCCTCCTGACCTTGTGCAGGCAGGATTGCTGGGATCTGTGAGCCACTGGGTGATCTGCACACTCCACGCCTCAGGGCCTTTGCATGCGCTGTAACCTCTGCCTGGAACACTCTTTTATTTGATAACTGTGTGACTCACTCATTCTTTTCTTTGAATCTTGCCTCAAATGCCACCTTCTCAGTGAGGCCTTTCAGGATCCCCCTGTTAAATTACAACCTTTCCCACGGGCACAGACCCTGTTCTCCTGCTCGGCTCTATTTTTTATCAAAAAGCTTGTGATCATCTAACTTGCACATTGATTTTGTTATTTTTGTATCTTTCCAGTAGAATATAAACCCATATGCTGAAATATTTTTAGCTGTTCTGTATGAGCCTTGGTTCTCAGAATAATCCTTAGTACAGAGGCTGCTCAATAACTCTTTGTTAAATGACTAAGTAAGGGACTGTCTGTCTGTTCTCAGCTTTGACACTGTTGAAGTGTTGGTCTGAATAATTCTTTGCTGTGGGACTGTCCTGTCCATGTAGCAGATGTCTAGCAGTGTCCTTGGTCTCTACATACCAGGGGAGCCACCAGAAGCACCTCCCACAGCTGTGACAATGAAAAATGACTGCAGACATTGCCAAATGTCCCCTGAGGGGAAATTGCCTTCAGGGAGAAGCACACTGTATTAGTCTCTCAGATCCTGGAGAACAGAGATCGTATCTTATTAGAGTATCTGATGTGCAGCACATAGTAGATGCTTGATACATTTTTTTCTAATCTTCTTTTTAATCCTTACCCAAGGATATGCTTTTATTGATTTTAGAGAGAGAGGAAGGGGGATAGAGAAAGAAACATCGATGTGAGGGAGAAACATTGATCGATTGCCTCCTGTACATGCCCCGATCGGGGATCAAACCTGCAAACTAGGTATGTGCCCTGGCCGGGAATTGAACTCGTAACCTTTTGTTGTATGGGACGATGCTCCAACAAATCAAACCACCCAGCCAGGGCAATGTTTGATACATTGTTAAAGCTGGATTGATCTGACTTGATAACTACATGCCATGTATTTATCGCAGGTTTCATGATATAGTTTTATAGACAAGATTGTCTTATCAAACTTTTTGTTTTCTCTGTATAATTAATTTACTCTGTCAACACATACGGGTTGAGTATCACCAGCATTCAAGATGATATAAAGGAATGGAGAGTTTGCAAAAAACCATCACCCCGCTCCTTGAGACTCTCACAGTTAGAGAAGCATGTCTGCAGGCCAGAAGTGGTGCAAAAGGATGCATTACCGCTCCCCTCAATCTCTGCCACTCCCACTGAGGTCATTTTCTGTAGCAGAGATTTTCTATAAAGGCCTGCCTAGACAGTAAACACTTCAACTTTGCAGGCTGTGTGGTTTCTGTTGCAGCTACACTCCTAGAAAATAGCCCTTTTAGACATTTTCTTATCAGTCTTTCTAGAGCTGAGACCAACACCTCAGTTTGAAGATGTCAAGATTATACTGACGCTGTGCCCCCATCCTATCACAGAATCTTATGGGCTAGAGGAATGTGACAATTACCAAGAATGTGTGAGACAAGTGCACCATTTAAACTGCAGGCTTAGTGGGTTGGGAAAGCAAGTCATTGGATCATAGCTGCATTCTATAAATGATATACAATGCAATGCAATGCAATGCATTGCAATACAATACAATACAATACAATACAATACAATACAATACAATACAACACAATACAATACAATACAACACAATACAATACAATGGGAAACAATACAATGGGAAATATCAGAATGCATTACACATACTAAGAGTACATTTTATATTTCTGGATATAGATGTGTGTATATGAGGGTTCCTGATTTAAAACTTACTTCTTACTATTCAGTGTAGTAAAATAGATTAGCAAAGCACTGTCTTCAGCTAACTAGACTCATGGACAGAACAGAAGAAAAGTCTCTAGGCAGATATCCAGGCATCACACTATTGTGCCTTAAGGTAACTAACAAATCCGGGAAGCAGACGGAGGTGGGAAGATGGAGAGGGCAGTTCACAGATTCTAAAATGTTCCTTCTTCCCCGCATGCCTCTTACTGCGTTCTCTTCTGACACCCAGTCTCTAACCTTGATGTGAGCTATGAACTCCTGTTCATTTTCTTCTTCTATTCAGTGCCTTCCCACAGGACAAAACCTTGACCTGGACTGTCCCTTTTCCTGGGCTCCTCTACCTGGCAAAAACCCTATTCATTCTTCCAGGTCTAACTCAAATGCCAGCGTTGTTGCAAAGCGTTGCCTCAGTCCACCAGGCACAGTTAATCATATTCTCTCCATATTCTCTCAGCACTGTATTCACACTGCTACAGTAGCATTTCTCACATGTTATTATGCTTGGTTTTGGACATGCCATTCTCTGCTACTCAGCTGTGAGCTTAGGGGTGGGGATCATTTCATGCCTAGTTGTGAACCTCTTGGCACCCAGCACAGTATCTGCCCATGGTATGTGGCCAAGCCCTCAATGGAAATGGCTTCGTAATGTGGTTGTGACTCTGAGTTTGAACCCAGGAAGCCACTTGGCGGAGTGACCCTAGATAACGTAATTAACTTCCCTAAGCCAGGTTTCTCTTCTGACAATGAAGACAACATGACCGATGCTCAGAGCTACTATGAGGATGAAATGGGGTATTCTATCTGTGTAGCACCTACAAGTCTTCGATCAATGGAGCTACCATTACTGCTGTTACTACCGCTATTGAAAAGGAGAGTGGGGATGGCTGTTAGCACCGTGGATACATGCACATAGTAAGTGATAGGGTTGAAGGCACCTTGGGAGCCAAGAGTTCAGTATTAAATTGTACAGTCTGCTTTGTGCTTAAGACCAGAATGATAAGAAAAATGATAATTGCAGATATCCGATGTTTGGTTTTATATACCAGACTAACCATCTGAGTGCTTTTCACTCTGACCTTTTCTCTATATTTTAAACTGTTTTGGGGGGAGAGTTTGGGAGAGCTGGAAAAAGGGATTAAAATAACATAGCTTTGCTCCTGGAGGTACCCAGTAGACTTCATTGTGTGAAGTTGGAACAGAGTTTCTCAACCTCAATACTGTTGGCTTGTAAGCCAGATGGTTCTTTGTTAGGCAGGGCCATCCTGTGCATTGCAGGACGTTTAGCAGCATCCCTGCCCTCTGCCCACTGAATGCCAGTAACACACTGATCCCACACGCCATCTTGTAATGGCCAAAATATTTGAGGCGACTTTGGTAAATATCGTGTTCTGAACAAGGTGAGGAATAAACCACAAAGCAAACACGGAGGTGATGATATCACTTTTGTTATTGACAGAGTTGGATTGGAAAACATAAGTTTAAGTCTGTAAGCCAAGCTAGTCTGTTAAGAATAAACACAGAATGAACAGCAATCCCGGGGAGGAATGTGTCATCAGGGAGGTAGGGAAAATTGGTCCCTCTGAAGGCAGCTCACTCTCAATAAAGAATTGCTGTGGGCACGGAGTTGTGCTCAGCATGACCAAATTGTAAATATGTCCACCCCCTTGGATTATAGGTATACAATAATCAAATTAATTACAATCTTTGGTTCATGACACCCTATAACAACCCAGGATGACCAGCTTTTATTTACTTAGACATCTTGATAGTTATTTTAAGGATGTAATTTACACCTAATAACTTAGTATCCAAAATTAACTAGAAATATTACAATTACCTATTTCTAATCATCCCATCCTCCTACTTTTCCCTTCTGAGGTGCAAACATATATATATATTTTAACCGAAGTTATCAACAGAATAATTTCCTTACCTCCCCAGGGCAGAATGAGCAAAGCTGATAAAAGGGAGGTAAGAAGTGACCTTAAGTAAAATGCTTCCTCCAGGAAAGCAGTATGGAAGCAAAGGATTTCCTTCTGGCAGGTGGTGCTGACATGTGTATGTTTCCTTGTTTTATCGGGATACAGGGTGGCCCTTGGAACTGAACATATGCCAGTAAATCTTTGAGAAGATGTTGCAAAGTGTTTAGAACTTAAAGGGCTGTTTCTTTTGATTAGTATCAAACTATTCTTGTCAAATGGAGCACATGATGGTGATACTGGGCACCCACACACCTGGCAGGTGCAAACCCACCTTCTCACTTTGTTCCCCGTAACAGCCGAGTCTCATTTCTCATGCGGATACACTTTGAATATAAAAAAGAAGACTTCCTGTGCATTAACTCTCCCTTAATTTTGAATTTTGTGATTTTATTTTCTTGCACAATGGAAAGAGTCCCTTTCAAAAGCAGAAATCATACTATTTTAGAGTTGACCCAATCCAATATCTCCCCAGGGTGCAAGTTAGTAACAAATGGCGCTATAAGGACAGACTCAGGTCTGTAATCTCATTGCATAGCTACAGTCTGACCAAGCCATACTTCAGAAGCTGGAAAATGGTAGACAAAGAAGCAACATACGCATGGTGCCTGAGTTCTTCTGAGTTTGCAAATGAGCTGTGAGGCCAAGTTCCACTGCAAACCATATGATACGACTAAGGTCATCAAGTCCAGGGAGGAGTGATAATGAACCCTCACTACAGAATAAGCTCCATAGCACAGGGGTCTTAGCTGTCAAAGTCACCGCTGCATCTCCAGAACCTAGGAGAGAATCTCTTGCACAGCAGGATTGTTACTCGGAGAAGCAGAGTCCTGGAGATGAATAACAAGAATCACATGTACTTTTTGAGCACGTTCCACTGGCAGTGCCCTGTGCTGGATCGTTTCCATTGGTGATTTAATTTAACGTGTGCCGCATGGGTATAATAATTACTATCATTACTGTTTTGCTCTTGAGAAAACGTAGGTCCAGAGGGATGAAATAATTTGCTGTAGGTCACACAGCTAATAAATACAGAGCAAGGATTGGACCATGTAGTTTCTACCACCCCATCTTCTCATAAGCCAGAAAGAAATGCAGGGGGACTTGGCTTCTTGTTTTGGTTATGCCGTCGACTGAGGAATGCTGTGCAGATTATAGATCCTCTGAGCATCAGAGTCCTTTTCCCTGAAGTGTTAGGTTCATAGGGATCAAGAAGAGCCTATCCAGATACAAATAATCGATCCACAAGCTCTGGATGAGGATACAACAGTATGCTTTGATGTTTTATGAGGTATCTAAAAGAAATGTGCATTGATCTTGATTTTCCCACAGTTGCTTACATTTTGAATGACTTCTTTGTTTTTGTGTGTGTGTTGTTGTTTTTTTGAAATTACTTTGTCATTTTATGTAAGGTTCCTGTAGGCAATGAATTTCTTCTTTAATCTAGATCAATTCCATTAAAAGCAGTATATGCCTACATTGGGTGAACTGTGACCGGGCTCAGACCATGATGGAGATTAGATTACAAACACATGAACTTCAGCAGCTCCCTGCCTGCCTGCTTTAATGCCACAGGTGCAATTTGGACATATTTTTTCCATTAACCTTTTAGTCAGTTCCCTTAGCCCTTATAGCACTACTCAAAAAAGGAAGACATCTGCCTACGTGACTATTAAATAGCAGGTAAACCCGCTCTGTGATGTATGAAGAGTAGGTAAGACTTGGAAGCCTGGCTCTGCTACTTACTACCTGTGTAGCCTTAGATCAGCGGTTCTCAACCTGTGGGTCGCGACCCCTTTGGGGGTCGAACGACCCTTTCACAGGGGTCGCCTAAGACCATCGGAGAACACATATTTCCAATGGTCTTAGGAACCGAGACACCGCTCCTCTATCCGTCTCCAGGCGGGTCCGCCCACATGCACTTACGCCCACATACAGCATGAGGAACTGTATTAAAGGGGTCACGGCATTAGGAAGGTTGAGAACCACTGCCTTAGATGGACCACTTGATTTCTGAGCCCCATTTCACCATTTCTACAATGTAAACAGTATCGCCTCTCTGACAGTTCCATGATAAGGGCTACTACTGCTCTTATTAGAAACTAAAGCAAACATCAATCACAAGGTCATAGCAACCCATCTTTGTGAAACTGGACACTTTATAGGATGGGTATAATTGGGTAATAGACAGACAGTTCGTTCCTGGTCCGTGATGCACAGTCGTAATGGTATTGCTGTCATTATCATCAGTTTTATTTAATACAGCGCATGTATAACACTGTGCACCAAACATTCATTCAAGTCCTTGACAAATATTAACTAATTTCATCCTCATAGCACCCATTTGTGATGTACATTATTAAAACATCACAAACATTGTGCACATTCTTAGGACCTCCCAGGCATCTATCTCATGCTTTCTTCAAAAACGTCCTGTTATCCTTTCTGTTTAAGGGCTGAGTAAATCGAGAGCGCACATGCATGATGAAGCAGCTCCGAGCCTCCTACCCAGGTCTACAGATCTGTGTGCGTGTGTGTGTGCTTGGAAGCGTATGCATGTGTGCACACACAGATCTAGATCAAGTGCTGTTTGGACTAGACGGCGAAAGAACCCCAAGCTGAACTTCCTGCTTCCAAGCCCCTGTCTTCTTTTGGTGCCACTTAAAACTTTCCTTAACTGCTTCCCACTTGTCATTTTTAGCATGCAAAAGTACGTGACTGCTTTTTATTAACTTTGATATGGCGCTACATTTTAAATACGTTACTTGAAATGTCAATCACCAGAGCCCACAAGGTTTGATTTTGGGACAGGAGATTATACACACGCACGCACACACACATACACACACACACACACACACACATGCGCGCGTTTTCGTGATGAACGTACCAAGGCCAAGGCAATATTTTTCCCCTTGGCTCAAGGTAGTTAAATGCTGGAAATAGAAAATGGTATTCGAATAACAAGGTACACACTTGTCTGTCCTCTGGCATGAGCAAAGGAGCTCACAATTAATTGCTAAGCTGCAAAATGTTAAATCATACAGTGAATGTTAAATGATGTGGAAAATGACAGTATTGTGAGAATTTCTGTGTACTTGAACTAGTGTTTAACTACCTAAAGATGTTCCGTGGGTTTTTGAAGTTAAACCCATATTATTTATGTGATGATGGCGAAATGTAACCATGACACTTTTCCAGGCTGACATTTTCTAACTGCTATTATAAATAAAATAATTTGTTCACCTAGCTCTTATGTGAATAAGAGAGACTCTGGGTTAACAAGTTGCAATAATCTTCATTAATGACAAATTTTGCAGTGTTAGTACACTAAATTTTTGGTTATCCAGCAAGGATGCATAATAAATTATTCCGGATGGAAGTGTTGCTGAATTGTTAGAGGAGTTTCTCTGTCGATTCCTTAGGCGAATATTTTTTGAGCATCTACTATGTACTCAGATACGAAGGCTATGTATGACACAGTGGGGAGCAGAACGAAGCATGTACTTGTCCTCATGGGCCTTACAATTCCAAGAGATGAGACAGGAAATGATAAGCAATTATACATAAATAAACAATTATATTTACTCCTGCAAAGGAGAGGTGCATGGTGCTATGCTATGCTTCTCGGGTGTGTGATTAGGGGAACTCGCCCAGTCTGGGAAGGCTGGCTGGGTAGCACTGGGGTGAAGCTGGGATCATTTTGTAATGATTGCCAAAATTCCACACTCTGTAGAACTGTATCTTCACACTGAGGCATTTTCCCTAAAGGAATAATTTGGGATGTACTAAACACTCTAGCTATACTGATAAGGCATAGTTATATTAACAGAAATATTGGAAACATCTTAAATATTCAAAAATAAGTGGTTAGTTAAATCTATTATGTTATCAAAAATTGTATCTATCTAAATCTTTTCAAAAATAACATAAAAATGTTTTTATTGTATTAAAGATGTCTACAGAAAAAAAGTGATTACAAAATAGTATTTAAAATGGCTTTGCCTTTATCCCAATCCAGTCCTATCATTTCTAGTTACTTAATTTATCCCATGTATCCTATTGACATTTCAAATATGTCAATAATAACTGTCACGATAATAACAGTAATAGCTGCTCATACCAGTTACTATTTAGCACATTCCAGCCCAGTGCTAAATATTTTACCTCCATTATTTCAATTAATCTCATGAAAACCAGTGAAGTATTAGGACATTTATTTCTTTAAAAAATTTTTTTCTTTATTGATTTCAGAGAGAGAGGAAAGGAGAGGGAGAGAGAGATAGAAACATCGATGAGAGAGAACATCGATTGGCCGCCTCCTGCATGCCCCCCACTGGGGATTGGGCCCACAACCTGGGCATGTGCCCTGACCAGGAGTCGAACCAGCGACCTCTTGGTGCATGGGTCCATGCTCAACCACTGAGCCACACCAGCCGGGCCATTGATTTCTTTTTGTGTACCCAAACCTTTAAATATGTCAACACGGCTATGTATTCCCTATGCAACAAAGAAAGAATCATTTCAATGCTCGTGCTATTTACTGTTTCCTTATTCCCATTTCATCTAATAGAAATTCCCTCATTGTTTTGCAACAGCATTCTGCCAAGAGGGCTGCAGATACGGTGGAACATGCGTGGCGCCTAACACATGTGTCTGTCCTTCCGGATTCACAGGAAGTCACTGTGAGAAAGGTAACCTTAGCCGTTTTGGGGGGGCGGAGGTGGGGAGAAAGAGTTTCTGAGAGAATGGGAGCTCTTTCTCCAGGATCGAAGTATTGTGGGTTGACTTGATACATTACGTTTGCTGGGGGGCACAGCTCCCCAGCGTGGACACGTTTTGATGACTGTGTAATTGGCATCCTCCCTCTGAAAATAGAGCTTCATTGTCCTCCCATCACTTTTCTGATATAGCAAGGTTGAGTCTTTCTCTGCCGTAGTTTGATGCGTGCCTTTTTAGTGCTAATTAGAGAGACCGCCTGATGAACTGACCTGCCCCAATTATCAGCTATTGGGGGTAGCATCACACAGCATTATTGGAGTTATAACAATCTGCTGTGTCAACAGAATCTAAATTGGAACCACATGCTCCTTGCATAAAAGCACATTAAGGAACTCCAGCAGCAGGTTTATTGGTGTGCTTGGGATTTTGTTCTAATATTGGCTTATTAGCAACATTATCAGTCCTGGTCCTGATAAGATAAGCCAATTAGTACTTGTGAGACTCCATGATGTGCAGTGTTCACACTTGGTGGTATCTGGTGAAATCAGCTCTCTTATTAATTGATGTCCTTCCACTTGTGTGCAAATTAAATTGATCTTCCATGCCAGTGTGCAAGCGCGGGTGTTTGTCACATAAAATGGAATATTTCGGTGTATTTGCCCACACGTTTTACTGGCCTAAAATTACTGTATTGTGTTTTTCTGAGTCTGGAATGTCACACTCGACACTTGTAATAGTACAGCATAAAAACATGGAAATACGATGATGTAGTCATTATGTCTATTATTTGATGAGGGAGAGGAAGTCTTTAATACCGAATATGTAAGCAAAGCTCTGCTTTCCTTTCCTTCATATTTAAAGGTTTCTGAATTTAGATAATACATTTTTTAAATGATCCTATTTATTATACCCCCACTGGTTCTCCATATTACTTTGCACTGCCTGTGTATTTATCAGGCAGCCGATCCTTTCAAAAATATGTCAAAATGTAACTGTGTAAATTATTCAGCAAGGAAACAACAAACAATATGGGCACCATTATTTCCATATTTTGTGATATTATCAATGAATCAAGTGACATTTATTAAATAAAAATTAATGGGTTTGTCTTTAAAAGAGACATAGAAAAGAGCCAAATACTGCCTCTGAGCAGCCAGAGAATTACCACATGGAGCTGGAGAATTCTTGCCAAAAGCAAAGAAATTTAACGGCAACTTAGAACACATGCCCTCATTGCAGCACATTTGATTTTAATTAGGTTTTCTAAAGTGAAAAAACAAATTCATCCAAAGGTTTCTCATTATTTCCTCTAGCACTACTCTGCTCCCCTAAAATGAGTATGTAGGAATTAAGAGGGACAAATGGTCATGATGATAGTGTTGATGATAATGGATACTACCAGTAATGATACACCATTTATTATGTATTAATTATGTGTCAGGTCTTTTAAATGAATATTTTAACATTAAGAAAAAACAAAAAAGATAAATGTTGTTACTCCTATTTTATAGATGGCAAAATAAAGCTTAGCTAAGTTAACTAACTTCTGCAATGCTATGGTCAGTATTAGAACTGAGAATGAAATTCAAACTGTATTCCACAAAGCTTGCGTTATAAACCCTTGCATATGTTTCTCAAGGTAATACATGGATTTCCTGATAAATACAGATTCCTTGGCTACCACCCCAGACCTGGTAAATCACAATATCTGGGGAGGACCCATGAGCCCATTCTTTCACCAAGCACCTCACGTTGCTTGTTATAAACCAGTTATTATTATATTAGCGTGATATTTAACAGGAACATCTACTCTAGCGTTCTTGCTCTTTTTACATTATAAATAATTGGGGTAGAATATTGACTTTAGACCTGGGCCTGAGTCAGTGGCAGCCTAGGAAAAATTAATTATGGTTTTTTATGGCTTGTTGATTTGACTTACAGCCTTTTCTCTGCTCAGTAAGAGGTTGGTGGAATTAGTGCTTACATTCTGGTTTATTACCTGAAACAAGAACAGTAGAGATAAAGGAGAAAGTCAAGACCAGAGGCAAAAGTAAAACAGAGATAAGAAGGACATGTTCCTGTATGAAAGTTAAAGTTGAGATTGAGCATTGCATATTCTTGAATTCTTACAGTTTTTATAGGTAAAAATAAAAGAAGGTCTCTTTGCATGTGATGCTATCTCCCATCAGTAGCAAAGTCATTCTATTTAATATCGGCCAATATATTTTTAATGAAATTTATTGGGGTGACATTGGTTAATAGGATCATGTAGGTTTCAAGTGAACATTTCTATGGTACATGATCTATATGTTGCATTGTGTTCCCACCACCCAAAGTCAAATAATCTTCAATCACCATATGTTTGGCTCCCTTTACCCTGTACCACCCCCACCCCCTTCTCTCTGGTAACCACCATACTGTTGTCTGTCTATGAGTTTCAGTTTTATATCGTATATATGAATGAAATTATATATAGATTCTTAGCCTTTTCTGACTGACTTGTTTCACTTAGCATAATATTCCCAAGGTCCATCTATGTTGTTGCAATTGGCAGTATTTCATCTTCACCAATATTCTAATTGTATGTTTTTTGTGTTTGGATAAGATAAAGTACCTATTTTCCAATTAATTGTATACAAGGGATCTGGAAGAATTATGGGACAAATACTGAAAACTTATTCCATATTTTGTTTGAATTATTTTGTCACGTTGATCATTAGCAATAAACATTAAGTAATTATATTTGCCATTGAATAGTAATACTAGATGTCTTGAGACTTCGGATATAAAGGAAAAATGCAAATGCATTGTAATTGTCTATGGCATGATCATACTAAATCTCTGATTTGCTTTGTTTTAATTTCAGGGCTAACTAAATGGTCCCCTTAGAGCTATATAGAATCTGCTTATATTTAGTCTTAAAATTATTTCCCTTGGTCCCCCTAGTTACTGGTTTTATTCATTGCTTGTGATATTTAGCCTTTCAGAATTCAAGTATCATTGAATTATTGAAATAATTTGTTTAAAAAAATGCCTATCTGGGCCAAAAGTCCCACTTGTGTTTGGTAAGTAACACAAAGATGAACAGCACTGCTTTTATTTTATGTTGATGAGATTTTAGTAAACTTAAACTTTTCATAACTCCACTCAAGACAGGCAAACATGTGTTTCTGAACAACGTATCAGGTTGCTTCTTCTTACCCTTTGTTCTATCTCTGTGCCCTTAGCTTTGATTTGGCTTCATATTTAATATCGGCAGTATAAAGAGAGAGATGAATAAGGAATCAGTAAGAAGTGTAGCTTTGGTACTCTTAGAATAGAAAGCTGTCTTCTTAACCTAAGAGAACTGAAAGGATATCATGCCACACTGACCTAACGTAGCCAACCACAAAACAAAGTGAAACAACATGAAGTCTTCCTGGAGACTTTCCAGATGAACAATTAAGGAGCTACACTAAATCCAGAAATATGTTACCTACCATAAAACACCAGAGCACCATCTTCCAAGAAGTGAATCACACTGTTTTCTACTTGATGTTTGCAAACAAATTTGCAAACAACAATAAGTAGAGATTAAACATAAGGTATTAAACTGTGTCTGGTTAGGAGTTTCTTAATGTTTAGCATCATTGGACTCTACCTACTAAATAACATCAGTACTCCAACCCCCAGTCATGACAACCAAAAATGTCTCCTGACATTGCCAAATATCTCCTGGGAGGCAGAGTCACCCTGTTGACAATGCCAGGTCTAGCTGTAGCATTTAAAAATTCTTAAAATGTATGTCTGTGTGTGTGTGTATGTGTGTGTGTGTGTGTGTGTGTGTATAATCATATACATTATAAGCAGTTTTGGTAGACAAAAAAAATCATTTTTAAAGCATCTCTTGAGCAATTTTAGAAAAGCTTCTTGCTGTATTTAGAAAATTCTTAAACATTTAAGAGCCAGGGACTGGCTGATATCCACCATATGCTGTATGGGGCACATCTTATGGTCTTAGGGACCAGACTGATGTCGAAGCTGGCCTGTTCTATGACCTCTCCTCATTGATGGAGTAAACATGTGGATGTTCCAACCCCATGCAAGAACCATGTGAACTCTTGTGTTCTCCTGAAGGAAGAAAAAATTCTTTATTCTCTTTTTGTTAGAAGAAAGTTTTCAGTGTATGTACTAAGATGATAATTGTATTTGCTCTAAAGTGCTTTCTTTATGCAAGACTTCTCAATTAGTTACTTTTAATAGGAATGTAAGTAAAGATGGTTATTTGTGGTGGTATAGACCAGACAGCTAATTTTACTGCATTTTCCTACCTGTATATTACCTGAATTATAAATTGGGTAAATACAATTGTATAGACATCAGGTACCCATAACCAGTACCTTGTGAATCAGACCGTGAGAGTGGACAAAACTAGTCAAGCATTGGCTAGACCATAGTGTAGTGGTAAAAACAGTTAGTAAAAAAGCATGCTGAAATTATAAAAATAGCAGACCTTGACTTTCCCCCACATTTGCTTCTAAAATGAGTTCATTTATTGTAAATATCATTAATAAAGTCACATCACCATTGAACGTCTCACAGTCTCCAAGGCTTTCCAAAGTATATGAAATATCTGATCAAGAAAATCCTGGGAAATTAATAATAACAACAAAGTTTAATAGCATTATCCATTTACAATATAATTTGCACTAGTTACTTTTTTCTATTTTGATTACTTGAATTTTCTAATTTTTCTACAATAAATATAAATTGTTTGTAGTAAGAGGTGATTTTTTTTAAAGCTTAAAATTAGAACATAAAAGTCATGAAAAGGACTTTCTTTTTCCAAGTTCATGACGATCTTTTAACTTTTCTTAAAGGGAAATGACTTTTTTGCAAGATAATTTATTCTATTCTTTTCTCTGTGCCTCAGTGACTTGCAGATATGGAGACAGAGGGCAATACTTTGCCCTGTGCATATTATCCATCTACCAGGTACAAACAATGGTCAGAAACAAAGACTTCTATATTCTTCCAAATTTTAAATATTGCCCTGATTTTGAGAGAAATCTACTGGCCTTCATCTATTTGCAATTGCTCTGCCCATCCCTGTTTCGGGGAAAAATTTTTAAGAGCCTTTAAGAAGGTAGATAATAGCTCCATTCTGTTAATGGAAAAGAGAATATTTCTTCTTTTCTCTCCCCAGCTATCACAGGTCTGTGGGGAAAGCATCGGGGAAGAGGATGAGTGCAAATGTACCTCTTCAACATCTTAGCAGTCTGGAGATTTATTTAACTTTCCTTAGCATAAGCTTTCTGTTTGTCTGGCACATGGAAATGGCAGCTTCTATTATTAACATTGCTGCTGTTGTTGTGTAGCTAATAGATGCCCAGAAAAGAGTAAGCTGTGCTTTTGTGGCATTGTTTAAAAAGGGAAATATGAGGATTTTGAGGTCTCTCTGAGTTGCTCATCCAGTTGAAGCCACCAAAAAACAGTGGCCACGGTGCTCGTTTGAAGTTTTATTAAAGTCACATGAGTGTGAATTTGTTTGAGGAGCTATTTTCTGCATCAGACCTTTGCAGGAATATAGAACAGCGGAGGAGAGGCACAGCGCTGGAGCGTGGGAGGACCTCAGACCCACCACACTAAGAACATCTCACCTTGAGAGTAGCTCATCCTTGAGTTCAGCTGCTAAACCCAGAGGACTTTTTTCAGGACTCCCTCCCTCAGTTCTATCCACTCAACTTTCTTCTTTAGGCTGTGATAGAGAAACTGAGCTGAAGATCTAATACACTTTCCCATGGCTCCAAAATGGGGTTGCCACTTAACTCTCAGAGCTACTTGGAATTATTTAAAAACAAAACAAAAAAAAAAAAACTGTTCTTTTTTTAAATTAATTTTTTAAATGTTTCAATTACAGTTGACATACAATATATTAGTTTCAGACGCACACTATAGTAGACATTTTTAGAACTTACGAAGTAATCACCCCAATCGTCTGGTACCCATCTGACACCACACAGTTATTATAATATTATTAACTAAATTCCCTATGCTGTATTTTACATCCCCATGGCTATTTTTATAACTGGCAATTTGTACTTTTTAATCCCTTTACCTTTTTCACATACCCCCAACCCCCTTTCATCTGGCAACCATCAAACATATGAGGCATGTATAAGTGTAATTTAGCCAGTCACTAGTGGAATTGAGGTTCTAACCCATGTATGACTGAATCCAAATTTTATACACCTTCATTGGAAGGTGCCTCCTGATCACATTACCTGTGTACAGGGCAAATAGAAGCTAACAGGTTATGTGGAAGGGCAAATAAATTATGCTTTCCTGTGAGTGATGACCCATGATTTTCTACTTGATTATGTACATTGTTTTATGTCTTCTCTTCAACATCTTTATTGTGCCTCAGTCAGAAAGAGAGTAAAAAATAGTAGGAGTTAAGAGCACAATCTCTGAAGCCACACTAGCTTAGTTGAAGTTGGCGTTCCACAATTTACTGGAATCTGTAATATTGAGTGAGATATATGTAATGTTTCTAAGCTTCAGTTTGCCACTAAAAAAGGGATATCAGTATTACCTACATCATAATATTGTACTGAAATTAAATGAGAGTCAATTTAAAGCACTTGTAGAATGCCTAGCACACAGACGTTGTCTAGAGTTGGTATCTATTGCTGAGTCTTTTCTCAGCTCACTGGGTGATAAAATTAAGACTCAAATAATAGGCTACTTTCCCAAAGACACTCAGCAGGGAAATGGTGGAGCCATGCCTTATATTTATTTTCTACTACTGAAGTCTCTATTCCTTCTACCAGGTCTTATGGGCTCTCACTATACCACTCACATGTAGGCTGTTTTATTCACGACATCGTTGCTAATTGATATTCTCTCTGTTCCCATAAACATTTTATGTAATTTTGTATCAAGCTAATACATATGAATTTATGCACCAGAGTTTTGCTCTAGGGAAAAAGTGAGTTAATTCAGCACCTGAAATAGTGGCATGGATCACTTAGGTATGGTCCTTGGGAAGGATTATTTTTTGGCTCTTGTTTATTCCCCATTTCTTGGCGTTGGAATTGAAGATTTAACACCGAGTCCTCACTGTCTTATTGGTAGCACAGGCAGCTTTGCATACAGGCAGGTCTGAGGTCCCATTGAAAAGGTTACCCCACTTGCCCTTGTGCAAGTATTTCCTTAGCCCTTTGTTGATTCCTCAAATTCACTTAAGAACACAAACGTTCTAATTTTCAATTTGGCACCTGGAAACCTGGATTCTGTTTCCAGATTCTACTATTTCTGAACTATGTGACGTGGGGCAGCACCAGATTTTCTGTGTGAAATGGAAGTAGACATCCAAGAAAAACCTTGAAGTTGTCCACCCCCGTCCATCAAGCATTGCCAGGACTTTACCCTGAGACAATAATCAGAGACGGGCACAGAAATGAGGTTCGATGGTACACTTAAAGTCTTTTTAAAATGGCATTTTAAATAATAACACATCAGAAACAACCTAGATTTATAACAATAGAGAATTGGTGAAATCAATGGTGGGCAACCGTTCTATGGGACCTTTAAGCCGGACGAAGGGAGAAGACGGCTCAGTGCCGGAGGAGGCACAGTGGAACGTGTGGGTAGGAACAAGCAGACTGTCCTGTTTGGAGGACCAGCTATGAGACCTTGGGAAGCTACTTCAACTTTCTGTGCCTCAGTTTCTTAAATAAATAAAAAAAAAAGAGAACAAAAACAGTACTGCCCCATTGGAAAATTTTAAAATATTTTGTGGTGCCTGGCTGGTGTGGCTCAGTGGTTGAGCGTCGATCCATGCACCAAGAGGTCACTGGTTTGATTCCCAGTCAGGGCACATGCCCAGGTGGGCCAAATCCCCAGTGGGGGGCATGCAGGAGGCAGCCAAATCGATGTTTTCACTCATCAATGTTTCTCTCTTTCTCCCTCTCCGTTCCTCTCTCTCTAAAGTCAATAAAGAAAAACATTTTAAAAATATTTTGTGGTATCTGGAGCACTCTGTAAGCACTGGGCATTATTAAGAAAAAATGGCAAGTTCAATATGATTCTAAGTTTTGTGCACAGACACATGTACACTATACACAGGAAGGAGTGCTGGGAGGATATGGATTTCACTATGGCTTATCAGGTCCTTGCGTGATTTGGGACCTTTCAGAACAAAAAATAATCTCATTTAAGTGATTAACTCAATATTGTATTAAAGCTACATAGAAATGTTTTACCTTCATCAGCCTGCCCTAGAGAAGTGTATAGTAAGCAGGAGGTGTGGACAGTTTTCCTTTCTTTCAATAGCTTATTTTAATTCACAGGTGTCATGAATCTTACCCAGGATGAGTGATTTTACTGGGAAGAGAATAGGTATCACATGACAGGTCTAGCATCGAGGGCCTCTGGATGGGAGGTGTGTGGTCTCAGTTTCTTCCTTTGCAAGGTGCTTTGTTGAGGGTCTTCGATCACTAGGGGCTTGACGCGGACAATGCTTCCATCCTTCAGTGGCTCTGGGCTTGTGAAGGTCCACTCCTCTGCGCCTTTGCCCTGCAAGGGAAGGTTTACCTATGATTAGGGAGCTGCTCTGGGTCACTCGGTCACTCTGTTGTAGGATCCCTGTAAACAGACACTTCCCCTACCATCTGTCCAAGTACAGCCCTCTTTTCATATGTGTGTCTGTGTGTGTGTGTGTGTGTGTGTGTGTGTGTGTGTGTGTGTGTGTGTTTTCTCTGCTATGTGTCCAAAGCAGCCCAGGAACTATGCATTGACCCTCAGACTTCTCAGGCATGAGTCAAATACCAGTGGCCATGTCCCTCACCATCCAGAGGACATTTCGAGGTATGCCTGAAGCCTCTCACCCTTGGATGAGCTTACACAGGAAGTTTTTCCCTCTCTTTTGCAATGAAAGATGACCTGGAATTGGCAGTGTGCCAAACAGCTTTCTTTAACTGAGTCCTCACTTCTGGCCTTGTCAACGTCCCTTGCCAAATGTCTAGGCCTTTGTTTACAGATCTGGAAGGTGATTAATGTCAGCATAACTGGTTTTTGAAAGCGTTGTAAAAGTTGTCTCGTACCCAGCTTTGAAACCTGGGAGTCCTTAACATATGATTACCTACCAACCAAAACTCTGACCTGGGAAAAATCCACCCTTAATATCCTATTACATTTGAGTTCAATAAATATTTGATAAGTGAATAAATGAGTCAGTACAGACAGGGACCTTACATTTCCCATGGCCTAATCTTTTCATTTTATAGATCACAAGTTATAATAACTCCAATTCAAATCTCATTTAAAAGACACCTGAGTTAAAGTCTATCATCCTGAGGATGGAGGAGAGAAATTCCATTAAGAGGAATAGTATAGACATTTTGTGTATTTCCAGTAGCTTTGTCCACATGCCTTTCCAGAAAGCAAAGTGAAGGAAGCTGATTTTTTTTTTTTAATAGATTGGCATTCCCCATCAAACAAAGGAAAGCTATTAGGGATTACCTTGTCTAGTTAGTAGTGCAGAAAATCATTCCTGACTAGATGACAAGGAGTTCTTGCTTCCCAGCGGGCAAGCTCACACTATTGAACTGTGAAAGTCAGGAGTTTGGTTCATACACTCATTTTTAATTTTATGCCCTGGGGAAGGCAGACATCACTGTGACTCGAAGTGCAGTGGCTAAACAGAAAGGAAAGCCACATTTCTGTGAAAATATGAACAACCGGAGCCCGGATGTGACAAACTTCCCCTAGTAACTGGTATCCAAGAATTCTTTGTATCCAAGAATACGTCCTGCACGGTTAATCATGTGGAAAAAGACTAATTGAAACCAGTAGACTGAAGGAGAGGGAATATAACTCTTAGGATTTGCATCATTCTCTCCTAATAGAATCCACTGGCTAGAAAAGGTAGTTGCTTGAAAATGTTCACTTGGGTCTAAAATATGATGAATCAAACATCAAGATCTATGCATTCATTTTGGCAGTGGTTGATAAGATAAGCAGCTCCCAGCTTGGTGGGCTAATATGGTTTGAGAGCATTCTCTAATTTAGAGAGAACGTGAAGTTATCTGTGGGGGACAGCAATGTTAGTTCAGTAGATGGAGTCCATGAGGGGAAATGCTGGAAGGTGATTTTAGTAAAGAACATTTTGCTGAGAAAACTTTTCCATTCCTCCTCAGTGCGTACAAGATAAAGTCCAAATCCCAAGGTGTGATATTAAAGATCTCCGTGATTGGTCTCTGCCTACCTCTCCAGCTTTGTCTGCTACTTTTCCTTTACATTCCTTTCAAATTCCAGCCTCTTCTAAACTACTTGTGTTCACTGAAGTGCACCTTAATTTTTCAAATCTCTGAGCTTTTGTTTGTAAGTTTCTCACTGCCTGTGACACACATAACAAACTTACAGTTGACTACACATATGTGATATTAATTTAAAATCATAGAAAAGATGGGTTGTTGAGGATCTCCCGGAATCTAGAATGCTCCTGCTCTTCTCTGTCTCAAATTGCTCCTCCTGTGGTCTTCCTCCTTCCAGCTGATGGCTAAGTCTGTCCTTTCACATCTGGATCAGGGTGTTGAAATCATCTTTGACTCCTCTTTTCTTTTGCACTGCCCATCCATATCCTTGCTCTGCCTTCCAAATATGTCTGGAATCCACACTCCCTCACCTGACCTCCACCCCTACCCCTCTGCCCACGCCATCCTCATCTGTAACCCAGATTAATGTGAAGACCCCCGGCTCATCTCCCTTTCACCCTTGTACAGCCAGTGTCTCTCTTCATCCTAGTAGTCAAAGGGACATTGTTTACAAAATAAGTTAGACCCAGTCACTCCTGTGTTTCAAATTCTCCATGCTCCCCATTGCCACACAGTGAAAGTCAAAGTCCTTACAATGGCCCATAAGACTACGTGCTCTGGCCCCTCCCCCTCACCCCTCTGCCCTCGGCATTCCTTGAGCTCCCCTCATGTGTACACCTTCCTTTCCAGTCTTAATGGTTTCCATGATCTTCCTAGAACATGCCAGTCATGTTTTCCTTACTGTGGGGTTTGCTGGAGTTTTCGTGGTCTGCTCCCTCATGTCATTTTGGTTTCTGCTCAAGTGTTATCTCCTCAGAGAGATCTTCACCCTCAACTAAACACATCTCCTCGTCAACACTGTTTTATCGTCTTCAGAGCAGTTACCATTCTTTGACCCAATAAGGTTTTGTGTGTGGTCTGACTGCCTAGCCAGATATAAGCTCCATGAGGGCAAGGTGTTTTTGTATTATTGCCACTGTATGTCCAGGGCCCAGGGAAGTTGCCCAGAAGTTGAGTAACTAAATCATTTAAGAAGAATCTCTTCTAGTTTTGGAGTGATTCTCCAAAGCCACAATACTGTCATCATGATATGCCTTGGGAAGAATGAGCAAATTATTGCTGTCAATCACACACCTTCACCCATGATATTTTTAGATCGCATGTAGTCAGAGTTATCCTTGACTGTTCCTTCTCCGTCACTTTCCTATTTAATCCATCTCCACAGTCTGTCTACTTTCTGCATCCTACTGCCTAGTCTAAAGCACTGTTGATTGTTCGTTTGCCTGGAATGATAGCAGGAGGCACATCTCCCGACCCCTGTTCCTCCCTCACAGAAAATGTTCTTCCTGAATTATAGCCAACATGAGACCTAAAATATCCAGTCCCCATCTTCCCTTGTCCTCTCACATAGACCTTAAGCTTTTCTTCAGAAATATTTTTTAGACTCCTTACCAAGGTTAAATCCCCTCCCATGTGTTCCATATCAACCTGCTTATCCCTTTGATGAAATGTATTACATATAATTGTTGTGTGCCTGTTTTTTATCCCCTTTCTTCCTACCACTCATCCTTGTAGCATAGCAACATATATGTTTAATTTCTGTTTCCCTCAAAAAGAATGCAAAATATTAACTTGGATAGCAGTATCTCCAAACCAAAATGGTAGATGCCCTAACCATTTTTCTTCCATCACGTTCCTGCTGGTCCTATTGTTCCCCATCCAAGGTGTTAATGATAAGATATATAAACGACATCATAGGGGATTTGTATAACATCTTTCTGAATGACAGAAGCATTAGCATCTATGAGGAAACTTTGATACACATACACTAGATGGTTCATTTCAGGAGGATAAGGAAGTCTTCCCTTCCTCTCGTAGACAAGCCTGACCTGTCATAGCCCATCCCTGACCCTAAGAAGCATGCCCAAATACGGCTCTTCCCTGGTTCTAAAATTGCCAAGCTGTCCCTCTGGGATCGGACTACTTGTTTGGAAATGTTAAAGAACAGTGAACTGCACTTGTAAGCACTTTTTGATTTATTGTCAGCAAATTATTATGGCACTCTCTTCTAGTAAAATGATGGCAGCTTTAATTTTTCCAGATGCTTAGTCTCCAGAGATGTAGAAATACCACAGTCACGGTGCATTGCCTATAAACTCCATGTATGAGCATTTTGGAGATGTTTACACTTTTTCTACATATTTTCACCAATGTCTCTTGCAGAATCAATACTTCCCCAGTCTCTGAAAATTTTAGTAGGGATAACGAAGGAACTATTTAAATTACATAGCAATTTTTTTTTTAATCCTCACCCAAGGATAGTTTTCAGAGATTTTCAGATAGGGTTGGAGGGAGGGGAGAGAGAGAAAGAGAGAGAGAGAGAGAGAGACATTGACTGATTACCTCCCCCACCCCCACGATCCTGACCAGGACCGGGGATCGAACTGCAGCCGAGGCGCTTGCCTTTGACCAGAATCGAACCTGTGACTCTTTGGTCTGCAGGCAAAAGCTTTAACCGCTGAACCAAACTGGCCAGGGCTACATAGCAATTTTTAATGCTTATTCTAGACCTTAATTTGGGCTGGACCTGTGCTTCATGCTTGACATATATGATTTAAACCTCGTAACTCAGAAGTCTGGGATCAGTCAGCATCCTCCAAGCCCATATTACTTGTCTAATTTCATCATATAATTTTATACTGCTCCCATTTGGGCATTTTTCAAGCATATAAGCATGCCTGAGGGCATTGGCGCCTGGTGTTCTTTTTGGAACGTTCTTCCTCCATATCTTCTTGACTCATTTCTTAACCTCCTTCCGGTCTCTACTCCAATGTCACTTCTCAGTGAGAGCTCTCCCACCACTCTCTTACAATTGCAAGCCCAAATCTTGCCCCAAACAATAATGCCTCAGTTCTCTGCATTTTGTTTTGTTTTTTCTCATCGCACTTATCACCATTTAAGACACTGAGTATATTACTGATCTACTCCATTTATGGTCCCCTCCCTCGAAGGCTGAGCTTTTTTGTCCATGTTTGCTGCTAGGGCTCCAGCTCTCAGAATAGCGCCTGGCACTTAGTATGCACTCAAGAAACATGTATTGCATGGGTGACTGGTTATCCTCATTCACTGAATACATTAAGAACCACACCATAATGTGCTCAAGATTACCGGGCTAAGAATTGTCTGAGTCATGACAGTCCTCTGTGCCTCCAAGCTCAGAATTCCAGGGCCGATGAAGGGCTCTGACGAGTGTTGGCTCACCTCTGGTGTGTCATTGTCTCAGCTGACTCTGAGTTCAGAGAGTGCTGCCATTATCCCTCTGTATTCCCTTATACCACACTGCTGTGTGGAGGGACTCATTTTCCTTGTGACGCGGTAGTTCATACTCTCTTCCTTAGAATGGGACTGGCATAATAGCAATATTTCATGTCGTACAGATGTCAGATATGTGTTTCCAGGCACTGTACCATGGCTCTTTGAATCTGCTAACAACTCCACAAAGGATACATTATCACCATGCTCATTTTCAGACGAGGAAACTGGGACTAAGAGTAAAGACGTCGCTCACATTGATAATGCAAATAAGAGGGACATCTGGGACTAGAATTCTTCTCTAATGGTTTAAAATTTTATGCTTTCTTTTTTTTTTCTTTCAATATTATGTCATGCCACCCGAACCACACTCTTATAGGAGTTGTCATTTCTCTTGACCCCAAGCCATTAATATAGAGGTTTAATTTTGAAAGGATGTCACTGTAGTACCCTTTTCCCTGTTGGGCATTCTCACAGAACAGTGGGGGATAGTGTAACCTTGCAAGCTGGGTCAGCCACTCACTGTGTATGTGGCATTGACCAGTTATATAACTTCTCAATCTGCAGTTATTTCTCCACGTTGAGAGAACTAGAGAAAATCCAAGTAGTAAATAGCTGGTGACAATAAATTAGTAGATTGTAAAGAAACAGACTCTCATTTATAGCTTTTGTATTTCACAGCATTGGCATCAATTGTAGCTAATATTTACATCACTCTTTATAATCACAGACTCATTCAAAGGCATTTTCTTTTTAAAGCATCTCAAGAAAGCATTGTGAAGTTAGATTAATTTTCGTCTCACAAAGAAACATATTCATGTAGGTTAAAATGACTTGTCCACATTTATAGAATTAGTAAGCATCGAGCTGGCATTCTAATATTGGAGTCGTTCAGTTCCCAGAGGTAATGTGAGCTTCTCAATGGTGATACCACTCCACCAAGGCTAATAATTAAACATTATCTAAAAAACAACCCACCCCATACAAGTTAGGGCATGACAGACCACATCCTCAGAGAAGTGAAATTTTATAAATCAGGAGGAAACAAGATTTCTGAACAGATGTTTGCAGATAAGTATTGTACAAACAATTGGGAAGTTTCTGGAAAGATCTGAAATCTGTTTCGTATATACCTGAAGATATTTCCCTGATTTAACACGTACATTTTTTTCCCCAAGGAAAACCTATTTTAAAGTCAAGTAAATGCATTTCCATGAACTGAACCATCTTGCTTATACTTTAGTAGTTAGTAGCTCCCAAGTGCTGGGCATCTGAGAGAAACCTTTCCCCTGTTCCTCTGTCTGTTAACATGCCTGTAGCTAGTACTCTTGAGCTGGCTATGTGCCAGCCACTACTGTAAGTACTTAAATGAATTATAGGACAGGTACTATCATGATCCTTATTTTATAGGTGGGGAAAGTGAGGCTGGAACAGCTGTTAGGTTTGAGATTGGAATTTGCTTCTACATCACAATTGGCAGTTTCTGTCATTCTAGTAAGTTCTTAGCTATCTGCATTGTTAAAGGTATTCCTGGGAAATAATTTCTTGAATTATGTATTTAAATCACTCTCCCTTTCTCTCTTCAGTCTGTGTAATATTTAGCAGAGATATTATCTAGTCAAATCTTTAATTTGTAATTATCACACTGTGTCCCCTTTTTTTTCTATGGGGGAATCTCAGACCTTGAAATAATACTAATAGTGCATGAAGAGGGAAAAGCAGGTGGTCTGGAAAACAAAGAGTTAATGAAGTTTTATTGAAATGTAGTATGTAGATAGAGAAGCACACTAAACATAATTATGCAACTCAATGAATTTTATAAACTAAAAACAGGTTGACTCATAGAACAGTATCTATGTCCCAGACCCCCTTTCTCCTGTCCTCTTCTAAGATCCCACCAAGATGAACCACTGTCCTGATACTGTGGACCCATTTGCCTGTGTGAGCATCGTGCAAATGGAATCAAACTGTATGACCTCTTCCGTGTCTGTCTTCTTTTTTTCAACATTAGATTTATGAGATTTATCCACATTGCTGCTTGTATTTGTAGTTTTTTAATTCTTATTGTGGAACTGTATTTTATTTTGCGAATATGCCAGAATGTGTTGTTGGACATTTGAGTTGTTTCCCATTTTGATTATTTTGCTACAATAAATATTCTTGTACACATCTTTGGGTGACCATACATATATATTTCTATTTATTTGTATATGTAGAAATAGATTTGCTGGGTACGTGTAAGTTCTGTTTTAATAGATACTGCCAAACAGTTTCCCAAAGTGGTTGTACCTATTTATATTCCCAGTAGCAATAAATAAGAATTACAATGGCACTGTAACTTTATCAGTACCTATTCACTAACTGTTGTTTTCATTTTAACCATACTGCTGTTGTGATATTCTATTGTGGTTTTGATTTGCACTTTTCTGCTGATATAGTTAATTTTATATTATATGATTATTGTCCATTTGATTTTAGTGCTCTGTGAAGTTCCTAGTCAAGTCTTCAACTCTTTTATGCATTGAGCTGTCCTTTCTAATGCATTTGGTATTGTTTTTTTAAATCCTCACCCAAGGATATTTTTCTATTTTATCTTCAGATAGAGTGGGAGGGAGGGAGGAAGCGAGAGAGAGAAAGAAACATCGATGTGAGAGGGACATATTGACTGGTTGCCTCCTGCAGGACCCTGACCAGGGCTGGGGATGAACCACAACCGAGATATATGCCCTTGACCGGAATCGAACCCAAGACTCTTTGGTCCACGGGCCAATGCTCCAACCACTGAGCCAAACTGGCCAGGGCTAATGCATTTGGTTTTAAAAATCAAATAGTTCTACATGACTAGTTATGAAACACTTCCTTGCTATAGTACTCCATTCCTGCTTTCCAGAGTCAGTCATTTTCTTCCCCACATCCATTATCATCATCATCATCATCATCATCATCATCATCATCATCAAAAATTTCTCCATTTCAGGCATTATCTATTAATCACCAAGGAAGATGAGCTTTTGTTCTTTTTTGATCTGTCATCCCCAGAGCAAGTGCACAGGCACAAGCACACATTTACACACGTGAACACTTCCCATTTCTCTCTTCTTCTGTTTTTGCTAGATCAATACTTGGTGTTTACCGTATTATGTCTGTGTAAATGATATTTATAAGTGAGCTATAGAGTTAGCTATCATTCTTCTCTGTTACATAAAAACTTGCATCCCTGGATTTAACAGTTTTCTCATTTTGTTACTTTTACTCGTTGGCTCAGTTTTATATTCACTCAACATTATTTCAACCCCAGATTTTCCTCAAATAATAATATCCTCCCAATACCTTGAAGTGCATTTTATGTTTTATAACTTTAGCTTCATAAGGAAAGTTTTTCAAGACCCTTCTGACCACCTCCATTTTATCCTGGAAGCTTTTTAGATCTATAACACAGCTGTTTTCTTTGGATCTTCTTTCAACATAATATATTTTTGTGTAGTTCCCTGTTTCCTGAATGCTGTCTACTTCTCCTTTTTTTGGATTACACTCTACTTTTTACAGAACTGATACTCAATTAGCTTCTTGAGAAAGAGTGCGTAGAAGATACATTGTTCAAATGTTGCATGCTGCAGATGTTTTTACTCTCCCTTTGTATTTAGTTGATGGTTTGGATGGGTATAGAATTGTAGGCTAAATAGGACTATTCTTCAGAATACTGTAGGAATAACACTGTTGTCATGTTTCCCAATGTGACTTTGAGAAAGGCAGTGCCATTTTATTCTTGATCATTTGTATGACACCTACTTTACTTTTTCTGGAAAAAATGTGCCTCCTTTCCAAATATTTGATGATGAAGTACCTTTGTGAGAGTCTATCATTAAATCCATGTTCGGGACACATTGAAGAACCTTTCAATTTGGAATTTCCTGGTTTCATTTCTGGGATTTAAAAAAAAAAAAAAAATCCTTGGATGATCTCCTACCCTGCATTTTTTGTGTGCTTTATTTCCTATTATTTGGGTGTCAGATCTTTAGATTGGTCTTTTAATTGTTGGATGATTTCTGCCTCACTTTTTATCTTCCCTTTTTATTTAGTTTTTGTTCTTTTAGGGGTGGAGATATTTCATCAACTTGGTCACCCTAAGTTTTGTTATTCATTTCTGATATCCCATTTTATTATTGTTTTCTGAATGTTCTGTACTTATTGTTTCAAGTTCTTGTAGATAATATCTTTCTTGCTGATTCTGCACATAAAATAGCAAGAATTTTTTAAAGTTTTTCTATTGCTTAATAGGATTTGTTTTATCTAAATTGAGTTTTCTGCTACTGTGTTTTTGTCTTCGCCTTTTGTCAAACATCCCAGTAGCCTTAGCTATCTGCTCACTTTTAGGAGTGAGACATCAAGACGTTGGCTGGAAACCTGGTTACCTATGTGGGATGTTGATGTAAATGATCTTAGGTTCATTCTTCTGAGCTATTCAGTTCTTGCAGAGAAAATTCTTTCAATCTAATGGAAGGAATTAATTAAATTTCCGGAAGGACTAAACTTGTTTGCTAGCATTCTGAGAGCCAGGTGGGGAGGATAAGGTAAGCGGTGTCAAACTTCAGTATGTCAAGTTTCACTTTTCTTGTTTTCAGTATGGTACCTAGGCTGCCCGGGGTCTTACAGTTTTGTTTGTTTGTTTGTCTTCTTTTCTTTTGTCAGCCCACATTTAATGAACTTGGGTTTGATATATTCCATTGCTAATATCCCCATGAAACTTATAAATCACCTATACAACTAAAAATAAGTGCATTAAATCAAGACTAATTCACTATTATCATTAAAAGTCCAATTCCATTGGGAAATGGGAAATTTTCTAACCAATGCTCTTTTACCACATGTAGCGATTTTTCCAAGTTATGCAAAGAACTGTGTTCTGTCTACAGATATATCCGAAAACCATAAACAAAGGAAGACCTACTGCCTTTCAGTTTTTAATGGTACCTTCTGCTGAGAATAAACCTCTAGTCTTTGCAGGAGCAGGAGAAAGGCAGAAGTCTGGCTGGGTTGAGAGAGCAGTTATGAGGAATCTTAACTACTTCTTTATCTAATTTCCAATTAGTTTCCTGCTCTTAGCCTCATTATTCCCCCCAGTTCCAGAGATAGCTGATGCCACCAATGCCTGCCTTCCGTGGTGTAAATCAGCTGCTTGTCTTTCTCCAGTGCGGTCTTGAGACATTTTTTCTCATGTGTTCTGACTTAACACTCATCCATCTCTTTTCAAACTTCCAAAATCATGTTGCCCTTGCGTCCTCTCCAATGTGCTTTTTCTTTGAGGGTTTATGACCTTTATCATTTTCTTTAATATTGTTCTATTAGCATTTAGTGAAGAAAGTAGAGGCAGATGTGAATATTCAGTCCAGTGTCTTTTATTATTATTATTATTATTATTTTTTTTTATCCTCACCCGAGGACATTTTTCCATTTTTTGTTCAGATAGAGTGGGAGGGAGAGAGAGGAAGAGAGAGAGAGAGAGAAACATCGACGTGAAAGGGACACATCGAGTGGCTGCCACCCGCACGACCAACCAGGGCCGGGGACAAACTGCAACCGAGGTACATGCCCTTAGCGGGAACCGAACCCAGGTTCCTGTGGACCGCAGGCTGACGCTCTAACCGCTGAGCCAAACCGGTCAGGGCAGTCCAGTGTCTTTAACTGGAACCTAGCCCCTCAGTTCAAAAACCTTTTCTGACACATAGATGAGACGTCAGAAGGAATCCTGGCTAACGTGAAAATGTATATACAAGAACAGTCCTATAACTGACTGTGCAATTAGTCAGCTTGTATAAAATGTACTTTTTTTTTTACAAAATAAGTTTGGGAAAAGGGATACAATTTTATTTTATAATTATCTCATGACAATTACTCTTTATAAAAAAAGTATTAGAAGAGATTTTCTGAAAAAAGAAATAGACATTTCCTTTGGAAATGGAGTATCTCTCTAACTTAAGAGCCTGCTAGAGCAATATTTAAAATGCTAAATGTCTGAGTTATTCCTTTATATTTGTGGGGCATTATGGGAAGTTGGAACTATAAATGGCTGTTCTCCTAATTGTCAGGTTTTTTTGTTTTGTTTTTTTAAATCAAGAGCTATTTTGCATGAAATTTTATTTAAGATATACTTTCAAATGATTTAGAAGTGAGCCTTTCAATGGCTCAGGGAATAATCAAGGGAATATAAATAAGAGGAAATGGAAAGGGAAATGTAGTACATAATTGGGGTTGAGGGACCATCTAGATACCACAGAGATGAGCACTGGGCTCAGACTTATTTAACAACTTCATTAATGATCTGGAAGAAGGAGAATTCAACAAGTTAATTAAATCTACAGATGGTCCTTAGTGGACGTTACAAATACCAGGGAGAACTGAGAAATAATATAGAAGGACCTAGGGGTCAAGAGCTTTGATAGCTCTGAGCACAGAAGAGCAAAATTAAATTTGGGAAGGATAATTACAATTGAATACACTTTGCTCAATGAAAATAATAGGAGTTAAACTGCAAACAATTAATGCTGATGAGAAAAGAGTAAAGCTAAAAGAAGTTTTGTATCGGGTGAGTAAGTTATTTAAACAAGGACTGCGTGACTCTGGAAATACATTCATTTTAAAATGATGATGCACTTTTCAATATAGTTGTATGCCTAATTGTCACAAAACATTTAGTTACCAGGAGATGGCTGGCTTTACAAATACAAGTAAGAATTACTCGAACTCTCAGATATCCTTACATTCTAGTAAGGTAGAATGTATGTATAATGGATTAATGAGGGTATGATCAAGAAATGATGGGGTGGATGATATGACATGGGAGAACCCATTGAGAATGGACTCACTATGAAGTCTTTGACTTTAACTTTTAAATATGGACTGTGTGTTAATGTGATGGGGAATTGAGAAGATTGGTGGGTAATTTTATATGCTGTCCCGGTAGTACCCATGGTAGGGTGCTTATAAAATCTGTGTGTTGGAATAGCTTGTCTGATTTCCATGGCAAGGTCAACATAATAGAATTCTGCCAAGACCTGGGGGGCAGGAGAGCAGCCTGGGTTAAGTTATAGCAATAACCATTAGAATGGAAATCATCTCTATGCAAAGACTCACATGGAAAAGATGTCAACCACTTATTGAGTACCTCACCTGGGTCAAGATTGTTCCAAGCACTTTACATAAATTAACTCCATTCATTCTCACACTCACCCTATGACTTAGATGTTATTCTCATCCCCAATTTGCAATAAAAAGACTGAAGCCTGGAAAATGTAAGAAAATCACCTAAGGTTAAGTGTGCTGATAAGTAGGGGGAAATTGGAATTCAAACCAAGGGCTGCCTGCTTCAAGGATTTATATATGGTTCTCTTTTCAACTGTGTTGTATCATCTCTCATAGAATATTAGCATACATAATGTATTCAGAACTCATGTGTGTATATATTTTGTCTGGTCTTCAGAGTTTTAGGTGCTTGTCCTAGACTGAGAAACATTTTTATTCTGGGACGCTCATTGACAGACCTGTTCTTGTATATGAAGTGTGTGATCTGAATTCACTCTGTGATTTCCAACCCAAAGTCATTTTAATGGAAGAATGATTTATGCCTGGGTTAATTGATTATGCATCTTGGGAGGGAAGACACATTAATTAATTAACATGTAGCAGAAATTACATAATCAATGCCATTCCCTACTATTGTCACCTAGATAGACTCCTGAGAGTCACCATGTTTTAAAATTTAATAATTTCAAGAGGTAGTGCTTGTATTTGTTAGAATATTCAGCTATTCTACAAGCTTGGTTAAGGAGATCCATTAAAAGTCTGTCTGTCCCCCAGCTATGTTTCCCTACTCAGAAGGAAGAACAGTCATCAGTTTCTTGGATATAAGTTATGAGGCTATCAATTTTTTCCCCATTATATTATTATTAATAATATGATTATTATTATTTAGTGATTTTTTTTATCCTCCCCCCCCCTTTGGCAGCCATCAGCTTGTCTTCTATATCTATGCATCTGTTTCTTCTTTGTTTTGTTAAATTCATTTATTTTGTGTTTTTAAGTTCCACATATAAGAGATCATATTGTGTTTGTCTGTCTCTATCTGACTTATTGGCGTTATTGGCATAAAACCGTCTAGGTCCATTCACGTTGTTGCAAATGAGAAGATTTCATTCTTTTTTATTGTTAAATAATATTGTATTGTATACATGTACCACATCTTTATCCATTCATCTATTGATGGACATCTAGGTTGCTTCTGTATCTTGGCTATTAATAGTAGTGTCGCAGTGAACATAGGGGTGCCTATATCTTTTTGAATTATTTTTTACTGTTTCTGTTATCTTCAGATAAATACCCAGAACTGGAATTGCTGGAATGTATGGCAGCTCTATTTTTAATTTGTTGAAGAATTGCCATACTGCCCTGGCCGGTTTGGCTCAGCGGTTAGAGCGTCGGCCTGCGGTCCGGAGAGACCCGGGTTCACTTCCCGCTAAGGGCGTGTACCTCGGTTGCGGTTTGTTCCCGGCCCTGGTTGGTCGTGCGGGTGGCGGCCACTCGATGTGTCCCTTTCACGTCGATGTTTCTCTCTCTCTCTCTCCCTCCCACTCTGTCTGAACAAAAAAAAAAAAAAAAAAAGAATTGCCATACTGTGAAATTTCCATGGTGGCTATAAGAAGATGGTGTAGGTTTGTTTAGAGCTGGTGAGAATACTTGTGGAATATAAGAGGAATTCAGTAGATTGCAAAGAATTAGGATACCATTTATCATTTTATTTGGAAGCAGCTCTAATGGGAAGATTTTCCTATGGAAAGTGTGCTGAAAACTACTAAGAAATGGGAAAATGGAAGGAAAAAATGTAGGCAGCTTTACTGGAGAGTGAGCAAGATGTGAGGGAGAAAGCCAGAAGGTGAGCTGCAGGAAGCGATGTCCAGGGTGACTGCTAGCTTTATACTCATATCTGCCCTCTCTTTGAAACGAATCAAAATTCCTTAAGCTTCTGTATTTGTAATAAAAGTGAGGTGGTCTGAATTCAAAGTTAATCACATTTAGGAAAGTCAGGTATCTCTTCTGGGAGAGATCAAGCAGTTTGTGAAATGATTTTCATGAACTGGTAACAACACCATTCTTTCTAACTTTTGAATTTATATTTGACCAGATAAAACACATGGAAAAAAAATCCCATTTTGGTCCCTGGGGCAAGCAACCTAAGATATATTTCTTTCTAACTATTACTTAAATGACTTATTCAGTTTCTGGGGCTCACTTCACCCACTAAAATGGCATCAGTGATTGTGGAGAAACTTCTTCATGACAGGGCAGAATCCCTTCTATTATTCTAGTAATAGTAATTCCTCCTTTATTTCACACTCTATGGGAAATATCACAGGTCATGTTCCCATGTAGAACCTTGAAAAGCATGAAATATTAAGAGCACAATTCTACTTTTTGACATCAGTAGAAATTACATTGGCCCCTCTGAAAATAACACCTGAATTGAAGTCTCAAAAAAAAATGAAGCAGCCTGAAAAAATAAGAAAACAGAAACATCAATCCTCCAAATCAACCAAGTAGGAGAATTTATTGATTTAGGGGAGAAAACAAAACAAAGAAAGCAAACAACGCGAGCTGAGAGGACATCTGACCTACAGAGATCAGGTCAACGGATGCAGACTGCAGGTGTCTCTCTGCCACCGGCTTCCACGCCAGGAGCCGTGGCGCATTGGGGCAGAGGCGGTCTTCACTGGCGTGTACCTGGTGATGGACTTGCTTCATCACACCAGTGAATTGTTTGCCCGCTGCTGTCTCCAACGCCTCGGTAATTAAGTGGGCCATACCCTGTGCATTTGCTCATCACCTGCAGGGTTACCTTTTTCCTAAGGAGAAAAATCTATAGGGAACTTTAGCTTGTAAGAGGGAAGTGGTGGGCGCCAGTTTTTCTAAAGCAATTTTCCAGTGTCAGCCAAGGAAATGACCACATTTATGGAATTACCTAACTCATCCATTTTAAATATAAAAATGGTAAAATAATCTGTAAGTCATCTAGAAAGTCAAGATTGGTTTCAGAAGGCTAGATACAAGAGCTTAAACAGATTTCATCCCAGTGAAACAAAGAATTTCTAAAGAAAAGACTAACAGAAGACAACGACCTGGCGAGGCGGGCCTCTGGGTCTCCTGTGAATTGCAGAATTCCTATGTATTCATTTAGCCCTAAATGGTTGCCAACTCCTTGCTATGTACTGAAATGATTTAAAATAAATCCAGATCATGAACTACCAGGGGAGATGAGAGGCACATAATAATTATTAATACATGATTTTAAAATGATAAATTCTGTATGAGAGCCGTAAAAAGCTTTGATAGGATTTTAGATCAGGGATATTACTTCTGTTTTGGGGGAATGGAGGAAGGATCAAGAAAATGGCCATGCATGACAGGCATTTGGATAGAACCTTAAAGGATGCTTCAGACACATCCGACTCAAAGGGGAGAAGCCGCATTCCAGGCAGAATGGCATGTACACATTTGTGCTGTGAAATTACAGAAACCCCTTGGGAAAGTGGAGTGATGTAGTTTGAAAGGGAGTTTGGGATTATACTTGTGTATTTAGCTCAGATGCAGAGGACAAGTCGGTCCTGTCTCTCAGGTGCTGCACACAGGGCGCTATCATTGTCTGCACGCTCTCTTGTTTATTTAACCTCTCCTCTCTCTCCGCTCACCACTCTGCTGCCTCATCCCACCCCAGACAACTACCTAATATATTTCTTTCTTTATATGTGTTCCTTTACATGTGAATTTCTGTTTGTTTTGTTTTTTGCATTTTAATTTTCAATGTATTTAAGTGGTATAATGCTACACATTTTACTATGATTCTTCCCTTTTGAATACTTAGCATCTTTCACCTGGGCCGGTGTGGTTCAGTGGTTGAGCATCGACTCATGCACCAAGAGGTCGCTGGTTCGATTCCTGGTCAGGGCACATGCCCAGGTTGTGGGCCCAATCCCCAGTGAGGGTCATGCAGGAGGGGCCAATAGATGTTCTCTCTCATCAATGTTTCTCTCTCTCTCTCTCTCCTTTCCTCTCTCTAAAATCAATAAAGAAAAAATATTTTAAAAAATAAAAATAAAAACTTAGCATCTTTATATATATTTTGAGTAAAATAGTCATTTAATTTATGGTTGTACCTTTTAGAGCAGATCAGTAAACATTCCTCTTATTAATAATCAAGAACAGGTTATTTCCAATGCTATCTGGGTAATAGCAGCAAGTACAACGATACTTCAGCTCTGCTTTGAGTTCGTTTCAAGTCAGAGAGGAGGCTGAGGGGAGAGAGCAGGGATAGTGAGGGCTCTCCTGTTGGGCTCAAGGCAGGTGAGTAATGAGCATCTTTATTTGACTATAAAATGTAGATTGCCCTGTTTGCTTAAAGTCCACTTGCTCTGGCTGGCCATCCTGCGTGGGGCAGTATTCTAGGTGTGCTTCCGTCATGGTTTTCTCATGCACTCTCCCTCTGAAATAAACCCAGACAGCGTGATTCTCCTTCAGCACAGCCACTGCGCTGTGAGCAGCCCCTTCGCTGTCTGCTTGCAGAGCTGCGTCTACGCAGCTGTCCGGTACTGTGCGTGTCCCCCTCCGAAAGCTGCGATGTTGACGCTGGGAAGTGATGGAGATGCCGCTCTTGGAAGACAACGGAAGTTGATAGAGGCGGTGGTGTTAACTCAAGGAAGGAACATTACTAACACCCTTAATCTGGGCAAGTCAGTTTCTTCTTCCTGGCCTACTGGTTTGGAATTTCGCAGATGGGATTTCTATCTATGTAAATATGAAAGATTATTTCTGTGCATGTTCCTGGTAGACTATTCTGAGATGCGAGATTATTTTAAAGTAACTTCTAGTTCCATGTTTCTCTTTCCCCCCAATTTTCACACTTCTTCAACTTTAATAAAACCCTAGTTTGGGTTACAGAATTCTTCCTAGAATCTCCAGATCGGAGATGAGCATCTCGTCTCGTTCATTTCCTACCTCATTCCCCGCTCTCCACCGGAAAACCTGTTTACTATGAGCTCATTCTAGTCTGATTGTTGTGGTTGTTTGTCTGTTTTCTGTAAGAGGAACTCACTCCCACGGAGGCAGTACATTTCATCACATTTTTATAATCATTCCTATTTTCAGGTAAAAATCTGCCTTCGCATAATTCAACTGTTGGGCTTAGTTTTCCATCTTGGAACCAATTAGGAAGCTAACTCCTTCCATGTGACAGCTTCCCAGCAGCTAAGTGGAAAATCTTAAGTTGAGTCTCATTTAACTTCCCCTTTTGGATTTGACCCACAGCTCCAGGCTGTCACGTTCCTTCTGGGTCATAATGATGCCATCCTGTGTATTCACAGCCCTCCTCCCAGTTTCATGTTATCTCTAAAGTTGATGATCGCACGATGCCCTCTGTATCTCTCTCCATTTCTTGAGTTGAGGGAAACTTTTATTTCTGCTCGGCCAAAATCAACCAGATTACAAAGCAAAATTATGTATTGTGACTTGTCTATGCCACAAACAAAGGAAAAAAATTAGACTTTCAGTTTCGTTACTTGGTCACCTTTTAGCATCTATCTTCCTATATGATTGTACTGATTTCAGCTCTTCCTTATCTGTTTGTCCACTTGTTTCATAGTTAATGAATGATTCCTGCTACATCTTCCTGCCAGGGTAAAGCACTAGGCATAGAAGTCATAGGAAGATAGAGATTGTAAGAGGAGAGATGAGAGAGAGAGAGAGAGAGAGAGAGAGAGAGAGAGAGAGAGAGAGAGAGAGAGAGACTGACTTTGAAAGGTCCTGTGTCAGTCAAACAGAAAATAACACATTTCAGATACCAGTAATGGCCACAATGACAAATTTCACAGTGTGTCTTGGAATGTCACAGAGCTATAGACAGGATATGGCAAAGAAAACACCACATTCGGTCTCTATTCCTTTCTTTCTCCTTGAAGTTATATAACCCTCTCTGTAACATTGGCTGTTAACGCTGAAAGACCACTTGCTGTAAAGCAATCTTAATAGAACATACAAGTGTCTTTTCAGTGCAAATGTAAAAACTTTTTATATTGGATTGATGATATAAATCTTTAGCCAGAGCTCTTTAGGAAAAAAAAAAAAAAAAGGACTTATTTTAGGCAGTGAAAGCCACCTGTAAACCATAAAGCTGTCCAGGGTACAGTATAAGAAACAGATAATTAAAAGGGGCAATTGGGAAGACTTTGTTATTTGACAAACAAGAAATGCGATATTTTTCCCTCCACCAAATTCTTAAATGCAGAATGCTTACCTTGCAAACTAAGGCCCCAGTGAAGACTGTGAAGGACTGTCATACTCAGGCATTAGGTATATGTCCTGCATCCTACTTAAGTCAGCACTTTGAGTAAGTTCTACTATGTCCCCTGTGGTGAATGACCCATACGGTGCAAATTAACCTGAAAAATTATTCTGAGTTTCTGCTAGAGGCTGGCTTAGTTCATAGCCTCAGAATTGTCCCAAGGATCTTACACTATAGCTGGCAGGGAAATGTACCTCACTGCAACTTAAGGAAAGGGGTGGTAGCAGGTGTGAGTGGTCAGAGAGAGCAAGGCAGACTCCTTAGCATTTCAGATTTAAGGACATGAAGCTGCTTGACCTTACAGCAGGCAGTATGCTAAAACAGGGCTGTGAGTTTCAAGTCATACGTCCTGGGTGTACATTTGGTCTCCACCTGCCAATAACTTTGTGACATTCGCAAACTCATATGATCTCTTCAAACTTAAAGTACAAAATGGGATAATAACCTCTACTTCACAAATGTGTAGTGATTAATGAATGCCACGATGTAGGCATAGAACTGTGCCTTGAACATAGCATGTTTTGAAATACAGTTTTGATCCCTTTTTTGATGTAAATGTTTTTAACAGGGAAAGAAGGTGCCACTTAAATGTTAGAAAATATGTTCAAATCTGATTTCATCTTTAAATATTTATACCTAGAGTCTCAAAGAACAGATGCAGGCATATATAATTCAGTCTGCTTTCTAGTTGGTCCTCCCAGTTGTCAAGAATTGGCCAATGTCGTGCTTGGTTTCTCCTCTAAGTTACTTGGTGTCAACCATACTGAAATGTTGTACAGATTAAGTTTGACAGCTACCCTCTAGAACAGTTCTTTTCTGGTCTCTTTCCACTCTTCCAGCACCTTCCTTACCTCATCCTCTTCCTCCTTGGGGAAGAAAGTAACACTGTATTATCATCTGCAGGAAAGTATTGAAGCCTGTAGGCAAGAGATCCTACCATGACGTGTGCATTTGACTGGTGACTACAATTTTGGCGTGAAGTACCAGTGTTCTGATGGTGTGAGCTCAGGCGGTGTCACAAATGTACGCTGCCAGCCATGACATGGGCATCTAGGTATTCCTATGAAGTAGCCTCTGCACTCCATTATCAGGTTGCCAAGTATGCTCACCTGGGGGAAAAGGCAGAAGAGTAATTGGAACTACAGAATACTCCAATCTAATGCTTGGTGGAAATCTCTGTTCTTTAAAAAGAAATTTTTTTTTTTTTACTAATTCACTTTTTAATGAAGAAGGTGGAGGTTCGTGGTAACTTGGTCTCTACCAGTCTACTAAAGAGGGGAAAGAAATAGGCTTTATGTCCCATGATGTGAGGGGGAGTTCAGCTATTTCTGTAACATAAGAGGGCATCCGAAAGAAAGGTCTTCCTTAGCTTCCATCAGCAGCACGTGAAGCCTGTTGAAGTTTCTGAACTCCTCCCAGTCACTCCTAAAGTCACCCTGAAATAGAGCTGAGCATGGCAACTCTTCGTTTTCATTGGATAATGATGCAGAAGTGAGAGCAGCTAAGAGTTATCTGGCCCTGTTGATACTGACTAATGTCTGAAGACTTGAGCAGTGACTCATTTATCACTATCTGCAGGGAAGCCACCGACAGGGTCAATAAGAGGTAGCTGATCTCCTGTGGAGGCCGCCCTTTGCTGCTGAAATGGGTGTAAATTGTTCTACGTAGGATCAGGTATACAGAAAAAGCTACATACTGTTTTTTTATTCTTTTAAATTATAACCCCTTTCTGAGCCCCCACTTCCTAGACTGGTGGGAATTCAACATTGACCATGTTGAAGAGGGTTCCTTCCCAGAGTCCTATGAAGATCTTAGGGTCTCAGGAGGCACAAAACATTTGAGTATATCATATACACTGGTCAGTGCTGGGATGCTCACAGACCAAATTTTAAATTTGGAGGCTTTGTGAGTGACACAGATCCAACCCACCTTACCTTAACCAACAATGGGAAATGTTTTTCATAGTATTGAGAAGTCCAGGGGAAGAGTCTGGTCTCAGGGCACAGCTAGATAAAGGTGATCAAACAGTGTTGTGAATCTGTCTTGTTCTCATATATGTCTTCATCTGGGCTAATTTCATTGTCTTCAGCCTCTTGCCCCATGTGAAATGTTGGCTGCCTGGACACCAGGCACCCATCCTTACATGCTGGTTATCCTGGTAGAGAATAAAAGAGCTCTTTATCTCTTCCAACCAATGTGTCTTTCTTTGGCTCTCATTGCACTGTTCGGATTAAGTGGTGCTGGTAAATCATCCTGCATGAATCACAGGGACTGAGGGAGGGAGAAATCCCTAATGGAGAGTCAAGAATCTTATCGAAAGAATGGGGAATAGATGTTGGACATTCAAAACCAACCAGTGTCTACCTGGGCACCGAAAATGGGAGTCTTCCGAAAGCTTGGAGCCCAGATTTCACAGTCGTGTCTTTCTAGGTATACCGTTTGACTATATCAATTCTAGCTCTGTCCTTTTTTTTGGGTGCTGATGAGGGGCAGAGTCTTCCACTTCCTGTGGAGCATCCTCCTCTATCCCTCTGCCGGTGTTGCAGAAAAGAACTCTCTCCCTCCTGCTCCCACCTCTACAATCAATAGCACTGAGCTCCTCCCCCTGGACACGCATTAGTTCTGTGTCATGGTTGCACTTCAGTTTTCACAAAAGACAAGTGACCTGCAAGAAACTGTTCTCAGGCCTGAAATCTAGCAAGAGCCTGGCTACTCCTAGGAGTGAAGGGAAAAGTACAAGCATGAGACTACAAACAGTATCTCCATACATTTTCCTACTACGTTAGTTTCATACTCATACTTTCTTTTACTTGTCGGTCACACACTCAGAATGTGTGGCTAGTTGACTTAATTCTTGTTGTTCAGTTAGTATTTTTTTTTTCATATAGAATTTAGGGGGCCAGATGGTATAGTTCCAAGGCTTTATCAGGAACTTTGGAGTATGTGGCCCATACTAGAGCAATTAGAGTAAGATTGGATTTTCTGATATAAAATTGAAAATTTCTTGTCCAGTTCTGCTTCACAGACCCCTAGCAATTCTCGTCCTATCCTTTTACAGGCAAATGGAAGACCAAATGTACTGTGACTTGTTCAAGAGGCTAGAAGGCTTATGCCTACCCCTTCCTGGGGGCTGGTTGTGATGCCAGGCTCTGGTATGAGAGAATGATACGTTCTGCTACTGAATCATCGCGATAGCCTCCTGTAACATGGACGTAATGATGATGGGTATTAGAAATCTGAGGCACTCAACATGTAGCTGGTATGCCCCAGAGTTGGGATTAAAGTTTAATTTTATTTTTAAATCCAAAGTTCATTATCTAAAATGAACATTACTGCTCAGATCTCTACCTGGGTCCTAAATCTCAGCCCAAGGGACTTTCCTCAATGGCCCGGGGAGGATCTAGTCTCTGTCAATGTTTTTCAAATTCTGCTTCTTGGAGGAACGTTGGGCCTTCAACAGAGTCACCTTACTACTCACCTGGGGTGGGATGGGAGCCCACAGCCCCCATGCTGAGTCCTCGCTCCTCCTTCAGCCAGAGCTGCTCTGCCGTCTCCTCTTAGACAGGGCCTGGCAAGCGAGCTTGCATCTGAAGAAAGGTTTTGCAGAAAGACCCGTGAAGAGCCCAAGTGTCTCCATTTCTTTCTTTAAAAAAATTTAAAAAATATTTTTCTTTATTGATTTTAGAGAGAGAGGAAGGGAGAGGGAGAGAGATAGAAACATCGATTAGCTGCCTCCTGCATGCCCCCCACTGGGGATTGGGCCCACAACCTGGGCATGTGCCCTGACCGGGAATCAAACCGGGGACCTCTTGGTGCGTGGGTCAATGCTCAACCACTGAGCCACACCAGCCGGGCCCAAGTGTCTCCATTTCTAAGGGCTTCCGATGGCTGTGTGGTTCTACCCTGAGACCCTGGGGCCTGCCAAGCTCTTCTCAAGCATTCGAGCCACCTTGCTGCACCAGCCCCCTTTCTTCATGGCTTTGTCTTGGCTCTGCCGTCACTCATTAATGGTGACTTGTATAGTATCCTGACAGTGACTAAAACTGATGGCCCCACCTAATTTTGTAAGGAATATAAGAATATCTTGGCTTTGGTTAATCTTTTGTGCAGTTTTGTTTGTAAACAAAAGAGGATTCTAATATGTGTGTGTTGTATTTGTTATTTCAGACCTGTCATGTTCTGTACTCACAGAACATGAAGGTCTGTGGCCGGAGGTCATTGAGGCCAGTGTTAATGTTTTCAGTGAAGATAATATAAGAAATTAGATTCTGGGCCATAAGAAAGCTGGCCGAAACCGACTGTTCTCCCATGTACTATTGGCTTCATTAGGATTTTCATTAACTCCTCTGTGGCGTCAATTATCACCCTCTAAGCAGATGGATGACTCACCAATCTCTGTTTCTCGGCCTAATCCTTTCCCAGGACCAGATCTACATGCTGCTTTGACATTGATTTCTCAGTTTGTCGAACCCTTGACCTGGTCAACAATGGACATAGAATCTTTTCTTGTCCTCAAGTAATTTCTTCTGCTAAATCTTTCTGTGATTTCCCTTTCCACCCCCGCCCCCACAACTTTTTTAAAAAATTTAAAAATTTTTTGCAAGTCTGCATCAAGCCACAGCCAGGAATGAGGGACTTATACCCACATGAAGTCCTAGCACCTAGGAAGAAGCTTAGTGGGCCAGGATGGACCCTGAACACAGGGTGAGCCGACTGGATTTTGTCTTCCAGGAATTTCAAACAGGATGCAGTGACTGAGCGAGTGAGGTTGTACTGGCTACGGGAACTGTGAGGTCCTCCTCAGTGCTGGGAAAACTCATAGGGAAGCAGGAATACGAACTTTGCATTGGAAGCCGGTCTTCAGCAGGAGCAGAGCGAAGCCAAGAAGAGAGATCGGGAAAAGCACATTTTTGATGATTGCCTAGTTCCTGGCAAGATCAGCACCACTTGCTGTCACTCGATGCATTGACAGTCCTCCACGTGTTCTTAAATAATTATACTTTCTCTTGAATTGAAGTGAGGTTTTGTCCCCGGCAACTAAATTATCCCCACTTGAGGCATTTCTTTTCCTGAATTTCCTAATACTAATAATTGCCACACGAAGAAGATTATCGAGTGATTACTTTTTTTCCAGTTACAGTACTACTTAGTGCTTTACCTTAATTAACTTCTCAATTTCAAAACACCCCGATGTGATCAGGATTATGCTCTTTGTACCGAGGAGGGGGTGAGGCTTAGAGAAATCAAGCGTCCCGTCCAAGGTCATTTTAAACTGTGTCTGACTTCAGAATTAACAATTAGCCATCTCACTAAAGTGTCTCCTTATTTCTATTAATGCTACTTTTATCACACAAGCTCAAAAGATGAATCTTTTAAAAAATTACTTATTTTGCATCACTGACATCAAATAAAGTCTCTGAATTCTCTCTTGAATGGAGAGAATTCTGCCTTTAGCTCAGGCTCCCGATCCTCGTTCACCGTGTGACAGTGGCAGGTCCCTGATTGCCATGAAGGTCTCCATCAATCTTTTTTTTTCCTATGAAATGTTTGCCAGATCATCATTCCAAAGCCCAACTTTAATTACATGACTCAGCTCCTTAGACCTCTTCAGCGGATCCCATCACCAGCCAAGACTGATAATACACTGCCACGCTGGCAGGCAGCCTTGTCCAGTATCTCCCAAATTAACTTTGCTACCCCATGTCTCATCCCTCTCACGCGTTCATCTTGCCCTCCTACTAAACAGAGCTACTCGTTATTTCTCCAGAGAGTCCGTAAGCATTGCTGCTTCAGTGCGTTTGTTTCTAGTTTCCTGTACCCCAAAGACTTTTCCTTTTCTTTACCAATTAAGGCCCTATTAACTTTCTATGGTCCATTTCAAGTGCCCTGTCCTCCACGAAGTATTTTCTGATTCTTCAAGTTGGATGCCATCTCTCTGTCTCTCCTTGAACCCTGAGAATACTTTTCTTATGTGCTTCCAATGTAACTTCCCTTCCTTTGCTTGTGATACAGTTATTAATTGCACATAATGGAGTGGCAAGTACTTGGCATGTATATGATTACTGTGCCCTTGGTGGGCACCATGAGTCCACTGCCTCTCTTTCTTAGGATCCCAGGTACTACCTCAGAATCTTTTCTAACATGAAACTCAAGGAAGCCATTATCAACATACACATATGACAACGAGTACACAATGAATGAAAGAATGCAAGAAAGAATGAATCAAAGTCAGGAAAAGACAGCACCATTCAAATGGGCTTTGAATTTTTAAATTTAGGACATGCAGTCATTTCATTAAGAGTTCATTTATGTTGAGCCCGGCCAGTGTGGCTCAGTGGTTGAGCGTCGACCCATGCACCAAGAAGTTACCGGTTTGATCCCCGGTCAGGGCACATGCCCAGGTTGTGGGCCAAATCCCCAGTGGGGAGCATGCAGGAGGTGGCCAATCGATGTTTCTCTCTCATTGATGTTTCGATCTCTCTCTCCCTCTCCTTTCCTCTTTCTCTCTCTCTAAAATCAATAATGGAAAAAAATTTTGCAAAAAAAAAAAAAAAAAGAGTTCATTTATGTTGAAAGTAATTACGTGTTTCAGGTGATTTTTTTTTTTTTTTTTTTTGTAAAGAGCTTGCTTGATTACTGTTCTTAACTTCGTTCTACATTGCATTGCCCCCCCTTGTTTTATATGTGGGACTTTTTTTGTTGTTGTTCTTGTACATTGAAAATGTCAATTGCTTTTTCTTTTTCATTGTTCCGTCCTGTAGATACAAGAAAACAAATCTGTTTGAGAGAACAAGATGATTAATGTCTGCACTGCAGCGAATATTCACTGTTTGTCATTCACTTCATTTCCATTCTACAGTAAACTGAGAAATCTTTAGTTATTTTGGAAAGTGCATTGCCAACTGGGGAAATACATTCTGAGTAAACTTCAGGTCCCATTGTGTTTTGCTTTAAAACTGAGAGAGGGAGAGGAGAGGAGAGGAGAGGAGGGGAGGGGAGGTGAAGGGAGGGGAGGGAAGAGGAGAGGAGAAGAGAGATTTTTTTCTCTCCACCTTATTTATTTATTTATTTTATTCTTTTTCACGTTTCCTGTTCTGGGCTCCATTCCAGCAGTATATTCACATGATTCAGTAATGTATCACCTCACATAAATCAGATACCAGTCACAGTTAAACGTGATTTGTTATATGTGTGGATTTCAGTTTATGGTATCTTTATTGAGATTTTCAGCAATAAGATATAATATGTAATCTCTACCTATTTAAAAGCCTCATGCTGTTTGATCACAAAAATGATTTGCTTCTTCCTTATCTCAGTGGAGAGAACATTTGATACAAGTTTGCCTACCGTGAAGTCCCCGTGGCACAGAGTGCCTGGCGCGCTCTCCGCCCTGCGCCGGAGCATATGGCGTGTGTCGTTCTGCGGGATTAGAGGAGCTCTGGCTGGAGGCTGATCAACAGCAATTTAGTATTTAGTATGGAGGGATTAGCTTCATATAAACCCAGGATTTCCTCTTCCCCACAACCTCCCCGCCCCAACAGATGGCATATACGGTGCCACCTCTGAAGAGAATATAACCTGGCCAGTTTCCTTTCCTCTTAATACACCGAGTGTGATAAGAGAGAGCACCAGTTGGGAGTCAGAGTACCCAAATTCAAATACTGCTTTCCTCGTGAATTAGTATCATAACCTCAGGGGAGGTAAAATAGAACTTTTTGCTTCTCAATTGGCTCATCTGGAAGTGAAGAAAATAATTTACGAGGTTGAGAGAATTAAATGGGATACTTGTGAAATGCCCAGGAGGAGCATTCAAGACAAAGAAATTGTTGCTATTTGCTATATATGGAGTGGGGTGGGGGTGGGGGGAAACGGACACACAGAGACACCTGTTTCATTGAGGTTTTGTAAACCTGTTTGTGGGCTTTGCTTTGTTGTTTCTGTTTTTTATTTTTTCTTTATTGATTTTAGAGAGAGAGGAAGGAAGAATGAGAGAGAAAAACGTTGATGAGAGAACATTGATTGGCCGCCTCCTGCATGCCCCCCAGTGGGGATCGGGCCCACAGCCTGGGCATGTGTCCTGACCGGGAATCGAACCAGCGGCCTCTTGGTGCATGGGTCGATGCTCAACCACTGAGCCACACCGGCTGGGCTCTGATGCAATATTTTTAAAAAATCAAAAATTAGTATAAAATCTACTATGAGCAAAATACCAAGTTTTTAATGAAGAGAGGATGTAGCAGACGTGGGAATCAGGAGCAGTAAGTGAGGTGGGTCAGAAAATGCTGGTATGCAGGTCAGTGAAAGTGTGAAGCGCAGAAACTCGCTCCTGGCTGGGAGATTCAAATCAGCAGCTTGACAAACCTCACTCGGTGACTTTGACTGTCAGTAAAGTGTGGGGCTCATATGGATGATCTTTTTTATCCCATTGGTTTTCTATAATAGGAACATGTGGCCCTCTGGATTTTGTGGTTTGAGGAACCATAACCAGAGGCCGTCGCGGGAGAGGGAAACTCAGTGATGACTAATTTTCTAGCACAACGTGGGCAAGTTTACAGTAACGCTGCAAATGTTTAGGCATTTCCACACTCAAGGCAACTATTACTTTGTATTTTCACAGCAGTTTGATGGATGGAAAAATCATAGAATAGCATCTTCTCCATCCAGTTCGTTATTTTCTGTGAATTTGTAGTCATCAAAGATTGTGTTCAAGAGAAAGAAGTGTTTGGGATGGGGAGCAGGGTGTCTGGGAGGGAAAAGGGAGAAACATCGGTAACAAGAATAAATTAATAAAAATTGGTAAAAAGAAGAGAAAGAAGTGTTCCTCTTCTGAACCTAGTCCAGGTGTTAGAAACATGTTACTTTTGTTTGGGTTGTATTCTGTAAATGTACAGATACATAGAACTCAATTTTTATTGTTATTAAATAATAGCAGCTGTGATTTCTGAGTGCCTACTCTGTACCAAGCGATGAACCAAATGCTTTTCATCTTTATCTGTTTGAATGCTCAGATGAGCCTCCCAAGATGGGTACAGGTCATGAAACTGAAGTCTGGAGAAGATGAGTTTGCCATCACCCAGTCAATGAGTGAGAAAGGCAGGATTTGAGCCCAGGTCCTTCCAATTCTGACGTTCACGCTTAGCAAGCAAAGAAAGGTTGAGTCTTGAGCATTTATACTTCTTGTGTAGAGGCATATGAGTTCACAGAAAATGAAATGTCAGCAAGAAAAGTGGTGTGAACCTCAGAAATGTTTACCTCCTTTGAAAAGCTTCCAGAGATAAAGAAGAAAACAAAAACGAAAGTAACCTTCTAGGAACACAGGGGATGGAATATGACCCCTTTCAGTATGACACCTGATGAGGGGGTTGTGACACGATGGGAGGAAGGCCAGGTAGGGCCACACCAGGGACCTGAGTGGAAAGAATTGGGTCTGTCCGGGCTTCCCCCGAGTCTCACCTGCCCCACCTACACCAGCCTGTCACTTTGCAAACCTTAGCCAACCAGGAGGTATCCCAGGCTGTTGGAAGGAAATCTCTACTTCTGAAGACATCCCGGACAGTTCTCCTGGCCCCTGACCATGGTACACTCTCTGTCTTCTCCCCTTTGTATGGGATGTAGTATTCCGGATAATCTAGTACTTTGGCTAATAAAAAAAGTGGGCAGTAACATGAGAAACTTTATTAAATCCAATAAAACCTGATTGTCATTTCAGAGGGCACCTCAGACCTTGGCAGTGGCTCCTTGTCCCTATTTTAAGGATCAGTGTCATGAGTTGATAGCTTTTCAGGATTGCTGAGTCATCTGTAATTCCCAGAGATGGGATGCCAGATACACCGGAACCACAGGGACACCCAGGGTGGCTGGGAGATGCGTGTGGTCCAGCTTCCGGCAGCTAACCCAAGGTCAGTCAGAGAAACTGCACTTTTATAGTTCCGCGTATTAGGCTCCTATATAAGGTTGGATTTGAAGAAAAAAACTGACTGCTTAGACAGATGAGCTTTAATAAATCTTTAATCAAATCCTATTTCCTCGTCTTACTTTTATGAAATCTGAATCCTAGAGAGGTTAGGCATCTTGCCTGGGGCCTCACACTGGGTTAGTAACTAGAATAAGTAGAAACCCAAACCTTCTGACATCTGGCTTCAGGTTTTCTCCCTATCTCGGCCTGTGTCGGTCTCCACACCTGTTCCAAGGCATCTGGACGGCCTTCTCACCCATCCTCTGCAAAGCCTAGCTGTTTGTCATCTGTGAGGAATCGCAAAGCAATTGCTCTGATGTAGAAAAATATTTTTTGAGGCTATGGCAAGATATCAACATTTATTTCCTCTCATGACCTGTCACAATTTGAATCAATCCCTCTGGAGGTAAAATGCAGGGCATATTTCATCAGCTGTCAGGAGGTAGGGGGCCTCAGTGGGGGCATGTAAAAGGCATTTTGGTTTATGTCCCTCCTACAGAGGCAGTAACAGTGTGATCAAGGCTTGTGTTGCTCATGACGGTAGTAAAATCTTTACAGCGCTTCAGTTAATGACAGGCTAGTCTTTCTGAAGCCTTACTGCACACACCTACACAGAATTAGAGATTAGGGAGAAAGAAATTCATGAACTTGAGCAACTGTGGTTATCATCCACAGAGACTAATTAATGTGTTTAATGAGCTTGAAGCAGGTGGAAGATGCGTGAGAGTTCTATGCCACAGTGTCTAGCAAAGGGTCTCTGGAAACCAAGGTAATGTGAATATTTTTATGAAGGAGCGGTGGAGGAGAGGATGGTGGGTCAAGGAAGAAAGAACTGGTGGGAATAGAGTATGCAAGGTGTTTGTTTTTTTTTTTTAAACCTTTTGACACATACACACCACTTTGGGAAGTTGATGGAAGCGATGAATAATCTCCTCAGAAATATTTGCATATATTACCTGATCGTGTTTGAGAATGAGAAAAAGATTTCAGTGGCCAGCTCAGGTCTATCCATTGACTCATAGGCATCTATGGATTACAGCCTAATAATCACTGATGCCGCAAAAGGAAAACCCAGGTGTGATTTGGTTTATATTATTCCCCAGAAATCTTTCTTTTCTCCTAAGCTCTTTTGCTTTAATGAGGAAACTCCAGACCTTATATATATATACTGTTTCTTCCTATATATTATTGCTTTTCACTCCATCTTTTGGATTTTTAAGGGCATTTTGTAGAGTGGGAATGGGGCTATTTGAAAATGGACTTTGGTTATAACTATTGATATGGGTTACTCTGGGTAAATAGACTCCACAGATAATTCTGGAGTAGTTTCTACCTGTGTCAATGCAAAGTTCTCCCCTCCCCTCCGAGTTGCTAACAGACAACCCTGTTTCCTAGGGCAGTTTCCATCTCCTCCTTTCCCTTGTTCAACCCCAGACTGAGGCATGAAAGAATAAAGAAATGCCCAGAAGAAAGGCAGCAGCAGGAAATGAAGACAACCAGAAGGCCAAGAGAATCTCTAAAGTGCCTCCTGAATTACACAGTTAACCATGCCAAGCAAATGCTGTTCGCTCCTTCGGGGCTTCTGGAACTCTGAAACGACACTGGGCTGGAGCTTTGACGGGGGAAGCTGAACTTGCTGGAGAAACTGTTATCCCTGAAAGCACAATTATAGTATCATTTCCTCCACCTTCCCTTGCCCTTGCTCCCAGCAATTTTGTGGAAGGGAAGGCCAGGGCCATTAGGGAAAACTGGGTAAATGTGCCTTTGCTCGCCGGCCGTGCTCAGAGCTGCACAGTCGGTGGCTGCCTTGAAGCCAGGTGCCCTGGAGAGGAACGTGTGATTCAGGCAGGGTGGGGTGGGTGCCTCCTTCTCAGATTTAAGAAGGATTGAGTTTCTCAGTACCAGGTTAATAACACCAGGCCATCTTTGTTTACTTTTTATTTTTGTAGCAGTTCGATTGACAAGCCTCTCTTCTTGTTGAATCTGTGCACGTCCAGATTAAAAACGTAATGATGATCCTGGGCTTATTGATCTCCGTGTCTTGTGTTTGTTTGGCTCCGTGTTTCTCTTCTTTCATTTTCTCCCCATCTTTTCTACATTTTACAGCCATGGTCCAGGGTAGTAGCTGCGTCACTATGATGTCCCTCCTTTTGATGACAACTAAGCACCCTGGCTGTGGCTTTTAATCCCTTACTTTGCAAAAGAGGATTGCCTAACCTTTCTCTTCCAGTTGTTTGCTGAAAAAAGGTTAAGCAAAAGGAGAGAAGTTGGTGGAGAGGGGTCTCTGTTCTCTTGCACAAACACTGCAAAATAAAGTAGACACCATGTATTTGAGACTGAAAGACCCATGCCAGGTGACATTTTAGTTGTTACTAATTAGGTTCCATTCACCAGGAACTGGTGTTTCCATGGTCCTTAAAATTCAGCATGCTCTCCAAACTCAGGAAGGATAGGGCTGGGTGGAGGGAGCCTTTTGGGAAGCCAACTCCTGATGATGCTGTGTGCCTGCAAAGAAGTTATGCCTCTTGCAACAATTGAGCTATGCAATGCTTTTGTCTGCTGGAGGCCCTGCTGCTACAACACTCCAGGAAGCAAATACTTTCCTTCAGAGAGAAAATAAAACCCCATATAAGGTGTCTCCTAGTGCATGCTGATTCTCTATTGAGGACAGAGGTTATTGTCTATTTTCTGCCCACCTCTTGACTATAGTTGATCTATCTTTTTCAGGCTTGGGAGTAAGTTCAGACAAGTCAGAGCTTAAAATGGGTACTCGTTGCAGGGTAATGTGCTAAAATGAGTATTGCCTTGGATAGGACAATTTAGTGCTTCTAACTGGGGTGAAGCCACTGCCCTAGTAATTAGTGAGGTGGCTGGTTCCATAAATGGTGGCCTCTCTGGGGATTCACTTCCCCTTCAAAAGTCAGTCAGCCTGTGTGCCTGTACACCCTGCGTTAATTGGTCATTTGCAAAGAAAAATGAGGAGAGGAGAAGGGGGATGAAATTGACTCGTGATCGTAAGTATCTTTTTAAAATGTTATGTAATAAGGCCAGGATTCATTGAAGAAAGTTGAAATGACAGCCAGATAAATGGATTTTCTGTCTTCCTGCTTTCCCTTTACACTTAAACTGGAAGGTGTTAATTGAATGTGGTGATTTTTACATACGGATCTCCTACTGCACTGCTGGACAGAAAGACTATATAATGGGGAATCGGCTCTTTAATCATACATCTAAATCAGAGGGCTGGTGCCCAGTGGTCCTGACAGGAAATGGCACTGAAGGCAACTTGACTGCTCTTCGCTTCCTGAGACACAGTTGAAATAAATTCTAGGTCCGTTGACTTCCTTCAACATTTCGTTGAGTCCCGACAACAGTTGGGGAAGGTGCATTTTAGTTCATTTATATTCTGTCTCATATTTCATGTTGGTGATTTATTTAATCCATTAAATCCCCACAAAAATTATGAGCTTATCCCTTTGTATGGATCAGGAAAATAAGGCAGTAAGAAATTAGATAATTTCCAAAGAGCCATAGCTGTTAAGTGGCAGAGTGAGGACACAAACCCAGTCAGCATGGCTCCAAGTTCATGTACTTCAACAGTATGACACTGCCTTACCATTGAGGGAGTCAATACCCGTAAAGGACTTAGAACAGAGCCTAGAATGTAGTAGGTGGTATATGAGTATTTGCTGTTTGGGCAGGTTCTTCTTTTTCTCCTTCCCCTCCTCCTCCTCCCCTACCAAACCCTCCCCACCTTCTCACCTTCTCTTCCTCCTTCTCCTACTCCCTCTTCTCCTCCTCCTTCTGCTCCTTCACTTTATAATAATTATTACTATATTTATTTTAACAATGTGGTATACCAGATACCATTGTCCATTAATACGTTGCTGCATTTAGTACCTTCTTGGTGACATTTATTCAGAAATTACTAAGATGTTCCCATTCATTATTCAAAGTTTCATAATTTTCTCATGTGTTTGGTGATTTTTTACATCAGCAATGTTCATGATTTTCACAAAACTCAGAATCTTGTTTAAAGAGCTTCCAAAACCAAAAGAGAATAATTTGCTCATCTCCCAAACTTGACTCTGCAGGTAATAAATGGTCTATGATATACCTATTAGTGTTGTTCTAAATCAGGCTGATTTTACCACATGACGCTCCCAGGTTCAGCTTTTTAAAGTGAAACAAAGGAGTATTATGCTAAGCAAAATAAACCAATCAGAGAAAGACAAATACCACATGATCTCACTTATTTGTGGAATATAATGAACAAGGTGGGCTGATGAACAAAATAGACCCAGAGACATAGAAAGGAGTATGGTTCAGACTGATAAACCTCAGAGTAGGGGGGTGAGGGGGGATGGATGAGATGAACCAAAGAACTTATATGCATGTATGCATAACCAATGGACATAGACAACAATGGTAGGGGGGTGGAGGGGTGGGATGGGGAGGATGGGATCTAGGGGGGAAAAAAGAGAAACATCTGCAACAAAAATAAATTAATAAAAATTGGAGGGAAAAAAATAAAAAAAAATTAAAGTGAAACAAAGGAGTTGGTGGATAGGAAAGCTTGATTGATTATCTCCAGGACTAGATGATTATCAAGGGCAACTTCATCTGAACCTATGCTAGCTACCTCTCCCTTTCATTTCTAAGCAGAGTCAGACCCAATTCCTAAATGCCCCCTCCATTACCTATTTGTCCCACCTCACATCCAGTACCCATGATGGTCTGTCTGAAACAGCAAAACAAAACATGTCCGTCCTCTCCACACCCCACCCAGTTCAACTACACCTGCTTCTAGGAGTTTTCTTCTTGCTAATCACTGTTCACGTAGTGGCCTGCTATCTCTCTAGCACTGTGCTTATTCCTTGCATACATTGCCTCAGTTAATCCTCACAATAGTTGTGTGAGCTAGGCGTTATTCTTTTCATACTGATGAGGAACTGATGTCTTTCTTAGCTCTAATCAGTTGGTTGGTCTTGAACATATTCAACAGACATTTATTGAGCATCTGCTTATGTTAGACTTTGTTGGGAGGTATGCTAGATATACAGCAATGAACAAAGTAGGCAGGGTTTCTGCTCCTGGGGAAGGAGGTGAAGGACATGAAGCAGTCGTGCAAATGAATATGTTATGAACAATTTAGTAATGGAGTAGATGGACACTGTAGGGAGCTATGGAAGAATAGCCTTGGGAACCAGGTAGCCAGTTTCAGATCCTAGTGACTAACTGTGTGATTTTGGCCCTGTTATCTACTCATTGCAGCTAGTATTCCACTATGGTCTCTACAACCACTGAAAAATGAACAGAAATGAATAAGTCAGACTGCAAAGTGTAGGTGTGAATGGATTGGGGCGGCAGGGCATCGTCCGTTCCACTGCACACAGGTATTGGCCATGTATTAATGCAGTGCTAATCGCTGGTGACACACAGATGAAGAAAACCCAGTCCCTCCCCTTGCCTCTTAGTCTAGAAGGAGAGAATAAATAAGTGAACAACTACTTACCTTTAATACTGTATGAAAGAGAGGCATTTGATATGTGGTTTTGTACTTAGTTCAGACTTAATGATTGAAGTTTACCTTCCAGCTCTCATCTTAAGGCCACCTTTCCATGATGAATGTGAGCAGTATATCTGTTCACAGAGACAGTAAAATTTTTGACACATTTTAGAGGAAATAAAAGAAATGTGATTCTCCTGGCCTATATGGTCCACAAAGGCAGGTGCTGTGTCTTTTATTTATGCGTAGTAGGTGTTCAGTGGCTTTTAAATAAATGATGTTTACATAAATAAATTAATGAATAAAGATGTGCTAGAATTTATGTCTTCTCTAGTAAGTGCCATGCAATTCAGTTCAATTCAGTTCAGTCCAATAAATATTGAATCGCAGCATGTTCTGAGTTTGAGACCATAGATACCACCAGTTTCTTTCAATAAATTTAGTCTCGGACAGAGACACCAATTGTAAGTAGGCAACTTGCAGACTATATTTGCTATATACTGAAGCTGAGATCAGAGACCCAAGTCTCATTGCCTTATTAATGGGAAGGGGGAGTCCCGGGAGCCCTTTCATCAGGATAAGGGCTCTTCTGAACCAGAAAATGAGTGAGGACCTAGGGCTGCCAAGTGAAAAATAGTACCTTCTTCCCTGAAGTCGATTATATTATTGTTCAAAATTTTTGTTTTCTCTTTTTTTCTGATCCCTTTCCTTCCAGATTGCTAAACTATTCCTTATTAGGTTCCTCTCCATGGAAGAAGTATACTTCCAACTTGATGGCATCATGCTTGGCCATATGACAATTTTTTTTTCTTTACTGATTTTAGAGAGAGAAGAAGGGAGAGGGAGAGAGAGATAGAAACATCGATGAAAGAGAAACATCGATTGGCCACCTCCTGCATGCCCCCCACTGGGGATCGGGCCCACAACCTGGGCATGTGTCGTGACTTGGAATTGAACTGGCGACCTCTTGGTGCATGGGTTGACACTCAACCACTGAGCCACACCGGCTGGGCCCATGTGACGATTTAGCCAATGGAATATAAGTGGGAAGAACTTGTGTCACCTCTGATCAGAAGCTTTGAAAGCCATTGCATGGTTCAGCTATCTGTTTTTTTCCTCTCTGCCATGAGGATGACATGTCCAAAATAGAATTGTTCCTTCTGTCTGGGTTCCAGAGTGAAGAGGATACAGCATAGCTGCAGCCAACCTGCACAAACGTGTAAAGCGAGTGGGAATGAAACCACTGCTGTAGAAACAGGTGGTGTTAGGGTTGCTTACTACTGCAGCATGCCTGGCCTAGGATAACTGATACGTCTCCTGAAGCAGAGAGTGAATATCCCTACCCATTCTTCCTCTTAATGATCCCTGCTCACATTTGCCTGTTCCAGGAAGTCTGGATGAGTGAAGAAGAGGACTGGGGTACAGGTGGACACTCTGTTCTTCGGTTACACGGCCATGTAATGGAATACCTTTGACTAAGGCTCCCATACTTGGAGGAGCTGGTCATACTACCCAAAAGTATAAAATAGAGGTAGTAAATCTGGTAAAGGTAAAAGCTATTGAGAGAAAGGGGTCTTTATGAAGACAAAGCCCCCAAATTATTATTTTTTTATAATCCTGCAAAGCCAATTTTGAGAGTTCTGAAATTGCCACATAAAATTGAAAAAAAAAATCTGACCAGCTAAGTTTTCCTATCAGTTGCCATGGAAACCATCACTCTTTTGATTTATAATGCTAAGACAATTAAATGTTAACCTGGGTGTGCCTGGCCTGTGTGGCTCAGTGGGTTGAGCGTCATCCCATGGACTGATTTCTATTCCCCGCCAGGGCACATGCCCGGGTTGCAGGCTGTATCCCCATAGGGGGCGTGCAGGAGGCAGCTGATAGACGTATGTCGCTCACATCGATGTTTCTATGTCACTCCCTTCCTCTCTCTCCAAAAAATTTAAAAAAACAAGCATATTATACAAATGTTAACCTGGGTGTTAGTAGAGAGAAGCTGCTATGTTGCAGAAGAAGAGCCTTTGATGGGTCACAGAAATTGAGTCCCAATCAGTCATGAATTCTGTTTTTCTCCTAAATCTTTGCAGCTACTATTATAATAAAAGGCATGTGCTGAAATTCTCTCAGAAACCTGATAGTCTTCTCTGAAGATGCCCTGTTGCTGCTCCCAAGGAAGAACAGCTTTCCCGGAAGCAGTTAGTACGATGCACGTATTTATGAGACTCCAGAATATAACTTTACCTAATCCCTTTGGGGAAAATGCTGTGGTTGTACTGTGATAAGCATCCATATGCAGGAGAGAGATTTTAAAGGATGGGATATAGAACTGTAAAATCAACTTGGGCCAACCCTAAACAGTGTTTCCATAGTCATAATATGTAAACACAAAATAGCGGCAGACAGAATTCGTGATAACTATGCTGGGACGTGTACGCAGCAGAGAGCACCAAGGTGTCTTCATCTTGCAAACAAGGAAATCGATTTAAAAAGTGAAAAATTAGAACAATCAAGAAATGGGAATTAAAAGCAAGCTACCTGTAAATATGGTGGTAAATAACCAAATGCATAGCTAAAAGAAAAGACTCTGCTTGCCTTCGGGGCTGGAAATCAGAAATGGGAAGGATTCGACACTTTAAACCCTGTAGACCTAGAAATACACGAAAAGAAATACAATGAGATGAGATAGGAAAGGTGGAAACCTTTTGTTCATTGGTGGAGTCCATTCCTATTTTTTTTCTTTTCTTTTTTTTATTTTTTATCCTCCCCTGAGGACATTTTTGCATTTATCTTCAGATAGAGCGGGAGGGAGAGAGGGGGGAAGAGAGAGAGAGAAACATTGATGTGAGAGAGACACATGGAGTGATCGCCACCCACACGACCCCAACCAGGGCTGGGGACAAACTGCAACCGAGATACATGCCCTTAGCGGAACCGAACCCAGGATTCTCTGGTCCGTGGGCCGACGCTCTAACCACTGAACCAAACCGGCCAGGGCCCATTCCTATTTTTCCAATAATTCTACTCTTCCTTGAAATTGAGTTTTCCATTAGACGCCTCACGTCATAGTCCAGTGTCCGTTTATGGGCCTGTTCCCCGCACTAGCCCCTGAGCTCTGCTTTCCTAGTGCCGCACAGTGACAGCAGGGGGCACATGATCTACTTGGGCTGAGTTCTTGGTCTCATTCATCATCTTATCCCAATCTAGTAAAATTTCTGGCGTGCAATATATAGGTGGTTGAATAAATGAAATGCTGGCGGAAAAACAAATGAATGCATAATCATTATTATGATTTTATTAGCATCATAAATCACAGATTAATAAGAGAAAGAAGATGCTCTTCAAGATTTTTTTGTGAAACATGAGTTTCTGAAATGTTCTTGAGGAGATGTGCCTACAGGCATGTAGATCAGTTCACCTTCATAACTTTAAAGTTCATTGCATAATTATGTACAATTTTAACGACATCCCTTCATACTGTATCGAGTAGGTTGATTCCACACTGAGTCACTGTGGTCATCTCAGTCTCTAAATACAATATACATGACACTTCCTCACAACATCTGCCAGCTGTCTATGATGATTACAATTATTTCAGTATATTAGAGCAATTATATAATAATTTAAAAATAATTTCTACTTCTCCCCTCCCCCAATGATTAGTATTACCAACACAGGGCAAAAGGCATCCTGGACTTGGATTTGCAAACTTAGAATAGAATTCCATCTTTATAAATCTTGATTAACTTTTGTGAGTAGATATGTCAATTATTGTTGCAATAATTCTATGTACTAATTCCAAAACACAGTGGCTTACAACAGCACACATTTATTTTTCTGACTAGCAGCATGGCTCGGGCTCTGATGGGTTCATCAAAAAATTGGCCGGACTTAACTTCAGGTAGTAATTGGGTTTAGGTATATTCCAAGTATCTATTCATTCTCTTTGAACTTTCAGCTATTGGACATGTTCTTCCCATGGTGATGGCTGAATCACAAGCACTAAGCCAACTCATGCAGGAGCATTTAAATCCTTTCCTTGTGTTTCAGTCTCTAATCTCTCGTTGGGCAAAGCACACGGTCAAGTCCAACATCAATGGGGTATATATCAGTCAGGATTTAATTAGATAAGTGAGCTATTGTAAGTATTATAGCAGTGAGGGTTTTATCGTAATACATTGATCTTACACCCATGTGGAAAGAGCTGGTCAATTAAGGTCTGGTGAAGCCCTAGAGGGGAATCAGAAGAAGCAAGGTTGGGTGGGGGACTGGGAGGAGGTGAGGTTACATGGATGTATCTGACCTCGTTTGTGCTTTGAAGAAGCTGGTAGTGAATCTAAGTAGAAAAGCCTGGTGAACATGTACCTACAATCAGGTAGAAACTGTTGTCTTGAAGATAAAATGATACAGATTTTCAGTGAACAGATAGGGTATTTTAAGCAATTGGCTTGGGAAAAACTTTCTAGTTTAAACTTGCTTTAGAAAGAAGGAAGATAGTGTTCATAGAGGGCTAGAATCGTATTCTGAGGTCAAGGGAGGGCGTGCAGGGTTAATATCTTTTGTCCTCCATTTTCCTAGAATCCTTAGTAGAGCCAAGGCTGTTGTCTTTTGTGAAGAATAATCATTGATGCAAATAATTTTTCTGGCAAAGGAGTGAGACAGAAGAGTTTTTGTTGTTGTTGTTTTGTTTTTTGGTGGCACTCTTAGCCAATTTAAGTACTATGAACTCATACATTTATTTTGGGAATTTCTGATCAAGTTATTATTTTTACGCTAGACAAAGGATTTAGATTGAGTTATACTGATTGATAAACATTATAGGAATGTTAATTTTTTCTCACTTCCCTCTAACTTCCTTACTTATTTTTGTCTGATAGACCTAGATTCAGATAGAAAAGCAATAATGCTTCTGCTTTGCTTAAAAGACAAACCTCAGCAAGGCGTTTGTTTTGGCAAGATGTATGACTTAGGGACCTTCTGCTTTCTTAAAGGAACTACAGTGACCACCCTTCCTAGCTGCCCTGCCACTGTTGAGGAGAGACAGTGGGAGAGCGGAGAGGAAGGAAGGAAGAGGCGAGGAAAAATGTGTCTACTTCACAAATGATAAAATAGGGCCCACAGGTTGTTAGAGCCCATGCGCTTGATCTAGGAGTTCTGGGACGCGTGAAAGGTAGCAGCATCAGGTGCCTTGCTTGGCTGGGATAATCTATGAAAAATCTATGGATGATCACATCCTGTCTCCAGACCTGCTTAGCATTGCTGCTGGCATTTTGTATGTGGGTAACAACAGCCTCATGGTCACTTCCATTATAAGCCTTCATATTGCCGGGTCTGATTATAGCCAACACTTGAGGCTTTGGATCCCAGACCAGTTCATTTTGACTCTCTGGTCCTATTATTTCCAGTGACATTGAATGTTTAAAGCACTGATATGAATCCCACTTTTACATTCACAAGTAGTGTTTTTAATTTGCTCATTCAAAAAAGAAATTGATTTAATAATTTGATTGCTTTGTTCACTGAAATAGTGATTTTAAAACACTTAATATTAAACTGAAAAGTCAAAAATGTTTTAAAACATCTTTAAGACAATTATATAAAGCTCATGGGTTTACGTATTAAAGGAACACTGACAAGCTGGGAGGAATGAACGATGATTCACATGTATTAACTGATTTTCAAACCAGTGCTTGAATCTGAGTTTCTTATTTTAGCTTTTAAAGTGATAAAGGGGAGAGTTTTGACTCGATTAGAACTGGCATCTGAGTGTGCAAGCTAGTCTGTGGTAGGCGTGGAAGCCACGCCAGGCACGGGGGCGTCAGTCCTGTCTGGACGGTAAACACCCTGACTACGGTGCAGTGTCCAGGAGGAGGATGACTTGCTATTCCAAGCAGGTTTGATTTTCCAAACCCACACATTCTGAGCTGCATCATCGTTGAAATTCAAATGCCAGATAACTTGGAAATCACTTTTTTCCTTACTTATTTACTGATTTCATTGTTGACACTATAACAGATGTCCCCCATTTCCCCCATCTTTGCCCACCCCCACCCAGCCCGGCACCCCTTTACTGGCCTGCACCACCCTGCTGTCTGTGTCCAAGGGCTATGCATGTATGTTCTCTGGCTACTCTCTTCACCTTCTTTGAGGAGGAAAATATACTAAGATGTATTTTCCCTTGTCAGACCGGATTGATGACAAAGCCTTTGCATATTTACTAGTTAGAAGAGGCAGTATTTGTCTGCAAGATAAATTGACTAGCTTGGTCAGCTTGGGATGTGGGTTCACAAGATTTCAGATAGCATCTTTGCCAGGAGCCCTAAAACCTCAGAGGGTCACTACCTCTTTAGAAGCGGGAAGGGTCCTGGGACTTATCTACCTTGATCCTTTGATTTGTTGCTCTATAAAATGATAAGAGTAACATCTGCCTACCTTAAAGAGTTGTGGTGCAGATTAAATAAAATAGGCAAACCTCTATGCAGTGCTTGGAACATCTTAGTCACTTGTTACATGCTCACCTTCCATCCATTTCCACAGGTATTAGGCTTCCTTTGTGGCAGATAACATAAATCTGTGAAGCACGTGCATGTAAGAAGATGGTATGCTATTAGCATCACAACTAAACGGACACCTGCCTCGTTACGCTGCCTGTTAACACAATCTCTGACCAACCTTTCCAACTCAGAGCTTACTTGAAATCCAACTTTTTTGACCATTCTTTCATCTGGTTTTTCCACTATGTTTTGACATACTGGGGGTATTTTAAGGTTGTATTTGTTCTGACTAAAGACACTTCTTACATGATTTTAATTAAATGTATACATTTTGTAGCTTTTTGTGAATAATGAGAATGTTTTGAATTTTTGTGAGCATCTTTTTCTACTTTATGCAAATTGGAGAACTGAGGACTCTTAGCCATTTTGTCTGAAAACCTCCACAACCAACACAGACAGCAGTGTGGTGATTGCGGGGGGGAGGGGAGTGGGTAGAGGTGGAGGAGGGTTTAGGGAGAATAAATGGTGATAGGAAAAGAAAAAAGAAAAAGAAAAACCTCTACAACCAATCTTAAACTTATTCTGCTAGTTTAATTTTAATTTTTAAAGGTAGTTTGAGCATTAGACAAACTGGTTTAGGGGAATCTTTTCTGATGATGTGCTCTGTTACCCCCTCAGGTACGTGTGCAGTCCCCTTAAAAAGAACCTGGGACCCTGGCCGGTTTGGCTCAGCGGTTAGAGCATCGGCCTGCAGACCAAAGAGTCTCGGGTTCGATTCCAGTCAAAGGCACGTACCTCAGGTGCGATTCAATCCCTGGCCCTGGTTGGGGTAGTGCGAGAGGCAACCAATCGATGTGTCTCTCTTACATCGATGTTTCTCTCTCTCACGCTCCCTCCCACTCTATCTGAAAATCAATGGAAAAATATCCTTGGGTGAGGATTAAAAAAAAAAGAACATGGGTCTCTTTGAGACACAGGGCAGTGTAATGTGATTTGTGGGGTGTGACTAGGTCACCATTCAGGCTTCCTGAACTGCAGATAATAAATGGGAAAATGGAAAACCCCTCAGCCTGTAGCATGAGCCAGCAGGAATCCTGTCTACCCTCAGAAGGAGTGGATCTGTCCCAGTGTTCCTCGGTGCCCCGAGCATTTTGATATCTGTATTTCCTTGCTTGTCACATTCTGTTGTTATGATTATTTCTCCCCCACCAGACTGAGCAACTTGAAGGTATCATCAAGTCCTGTTCTTCAATATGTCCTTTACAGCTACGGTTTGGAGTATAGTAGGTCTTCGGTGTATTTTAAAAACAAGAAAAATAAAGGATTAGGCAGAAACAGTATGTATATTTAAAAAAAATCTTTGGGTGACTTCCCAATTCAAAATACCTTGAATCGGCCCTGGCTGGTTTGGCTCAGAGGGAGAGTGTTGGTCCACAGACCAAAGAGTCACGGGTTCGATTCCGATCAAAGGCACGTACTTTGGTTGTGGATGGGTCCCCAGCCCTGGTCAGGTCATGTGCAAGGCAACCAATCGATATATCTCTCTCACATAAATGCTTCTCTCACTCTCTCTCTCTCCCACTCCATCTGAAGATAAAATGGAAAAAAATATCCTCAGATGAGAATTAAAAAAAAAAATACCTTGAATCTAGTTCTTTCAATTCATGGAATGAACTCTATTATAATTTAATGATGCTATTGATTCAGAGGGACGTTTGAGATACCTGCTTTCTTTCTGCCCATATCTGCTGGGCTGACCTTCTCTACTTCCCTCAAACGTATGCGCATGTCTTACCTTTCAGAGGCCTGTCCTGACTACCTCATTAATACTGCAGCCTGTTCCCCTGCGTGAGTCCTGACGTTACCAGTGCCCTTTACCTGTTCTCTGTTTTCTTTTTCCAAAATTCTACATCATCAAATTATTTATTATAATTATCATTTACTGTCCTTCTCTCACTGGGAGTATGTAGGTTCCACTCGGCCAGATCTGTTGATGTGTTTCGTTCACTGATATATCCCAAGTACTTTGGGTGATGTCTAACCATAGTAGGAATTCAGTAAATATTTGTTGAAGATCCGAATATAAGATATTTAAAGAACAAAGTGAGAGTCAGCTCTGATCCTTATACTGTGTTTCTAAGGCAGCAGTTAGGATTTAGACATTTTATATACATTTTCCATAATAAGGTTGGAAAAGTAAGAGGTCTAATTATCAGAAAAGTAATTTATCCATGTATCGCAATTCTAATCTGCTGACGTCTTGCCGTAGGTGGGAAGGGTTTCCTTCTGTGTTAGAACCAGTGGGATATCCTGTGCTTTGAGTGGCCATCATCATTGTCCTGCCCCTTCTCCCCTTGTCATGTGGCTCAACCTACCTATTCTACATGTTCTCTCTTTTTTTTTTTATCCTCACCAGAGGACATTTTTTGCATTTATCTTCAGATAGAGTGAGAGGGAGAAAGGGAGGAAGAGAGAGAGAGAAACATCGATGTGAGAGAGACACATCAGTTGGTTGCCACCTGCACGACCCCAACCAGAGCCGGGGACAAACTGAAACTGAGGTACATGCCCTTAGTGGGAACCGAACCTGGGTCTCTCTGGACCACAGGCCGATGCTCTAACCATTGAGCCAAACCGGCCAGGGCTCTCCATGTTTTCATACTTAACCATGTCATGTCTTGTGCTGTAGCCCTCTGTCAACATGAGTAAGGTTAAGGGTTGATGAATGTGGATTCTGAGTTCAAACTGCTTGGGTTTGTACCTTGAGCCCATCTTTACTCTTTGGATGTGTGACTCTGGGCTGGTTCCTTTACTGCTCTGTACCTGAGCGATCTCATCTACAAAATTGGGAAAATCCTCGCATCTTCTTTGTAGGCCTGTTTTATAGATGAATAGGATCTTATGTGGTGTAGCTCTTATAATAGTGTTTTGCATGTAATAAACTCTCAAGATGGAAACTCTCCAGAATAAAATGAAAGCGGCCCTAGCCAGGTAGCTGAGTTGGTTAAAGCGTCATCCTGATACACCAAGGCTGCGGGTTCAGTCCCTGTCAGCACATATAAGAAGCAACCAATGAATGCATAAATAAGTGGAACAACAAATTGATGTTTCTCTCTCTCTCACACATCACTTTTTAAAAAAAGAATGAAAGGAAAGCTATTTTAGTTGTGACTTAAGTGTATTGTACATTTCTTGAGTGTAAGGACCATCTAGACTTCATACCTTTTTCTGCATGCCTTGTAGAACACAATAGTAAACATTCTGCTTATTTACTGAAGGGTTCTTTCACCTTTCAGTGCCCTGGATGGTTGGTTTCAAGTACTGTGACAGCATATGCTCTCATGTTGTCCCTAAAGTTACCTACAAAAATATACAAAATGAATTTCACATACTAATGAGATTAGTTTTTAGTATAGTAACCTTTCTTTGAGGAACCTGGAATGAAAATACTTGTTATTGCTGGTTCTGGGAGCTGTTAGCTTACTGATTTTCTGCTCTGATTAAATCTTACATCACTCAGCCTAAATCCTAACAATAGTCAGTGCCCACCAGCTAAGGCACACCAGGAGAGTGTCCTTAAAGTTGGACTTATTACTTGATGCCAAAAAGACTATTGGAAATGAATGGGAATAGTAGTTACCTCAACAAGAAAGTGCAGGTGTTGTGTAATTGGTTTGTATTAGGTGATTAGGGGAGGCTTCAGTGAAGGAGGGATCTGTCTGGATTGAGTACTTTAATGATGGACGGATAAGTGCGTTATTGGGGTATCTCAATTTTTATCCAGGAATCTGTAGAAATTGGGCAGAGACAAAGCCATAATTGATAAAGAAGCAGCAGCCATTGTTACCTTAGGGTGGGGAATGTTTGTTGTTATTTTTCTCTGTTTGCAGTATATTCTTATTTTCACCTGGGCTCATGCATGTCTTAAAAGAGATATTACTTCAATCTTGCTCTGTCATGATCACTGGAAAAATTCATGCAAAATTAGTTATGTTTGGGAACAGAACACCGTGACTTAAACACTACAGCCAAGCCAGATGAAAGTCAGGGCTGCTCCTGTCTTTCTTCAGCCTTCTGTGGTTCTTGTCAACTTTCCTACTTCATTCCTCAAACTCCCAGGAATTAATCTGGGTCTTGTTCTGATCGTCAAATCATCCACAGCCATAGACCTGTAACCTTGTTTAGACTCTGCTCTCTAGACTTCCTCATATTTTCTATGCCTCACCCACCAAATACCCTTTCCTGTCTAGTATTATGTTAGCCTGAAATCAACGTGGAAGTTCTCATCTCTTCGATCTCTTGACCAGATTAGTGGCCTCCCCAGTTGAGAGGAAACCTGGAGGTTCATCAGACACCCACACTATTTCCATTTACAGCTTCTCTCTCTTTGCTACCAGATGGTACTGCCAAGACTTGAGTAAACCTGGTAGGTGCATCTGCCCAACCCATGAGTTCATACATACGCATGTATATTTTGATCATTCTTGACGTATCTGTTTCATTACCCACACCAGATCATAGGCAGGAGCCATGTATGTTTTTCTCCCTTACAGCATGTAATGCAGTAATGAGCATGCCGGGACAGTCAGGAAATGCTTTATATAATGATTGGCTAGAATGCCAGAAAACAGAAAGTTTATTGTCATTATGAGAATCAGCCACCTTCCACATGGTACGTTTTCTTAGATAATAACTAGTTTCTTCTGGTTAAATATGGAAAGGCAAAAAACAAACAAAAAAACTAGCCTAACTAATTCTGATTCTGTCACTTTTTTTTTTAAAATTGAAAAGACATCTTAATTCATTGTAAGATTTCCATTCTTTTCTACTTACTGTAGCCCTGTATTTTCTGCAAATTTTTCTATTCTCTATTAGTGTGTCATAAATCATCACAGATACTCTATGTATTTGCTGACAATGTGTATTATTTTGTGAGTAGAAGGCTCCAAAAGCCATTACCAAAGGGTTGTTTTAAATAATTATGTTGAATGAATGAGAGAGCATTGAACACTGTCTTTGGCAAGAGTTTTGATCCTTGAGACGTTTAAAACAATGGGCTGTGATAAGCTTGATGTCCTGAAGGATGTGGCCAAGAGATATATAAGATCAAAGTTAGAGTTGCGATAGTATTTATTTTAAAGCAAGACAAAAGCTTAATATATATATATTATTATTTATCTCAGTGAATAATTCAAAAATTAACTATTTCCCCAAACTCTGACATCTTATGGAAGGTGGCATTTGTCTCTTTTTGTTTTATTTTAGAAAAATCTAAAATTAAAACTTACTTTAAATTATATATACTGTGGTTTCTCTTCAGATCATATAAATCTTTCGCCTCTTACTTTACATTATAAAAATAGCCCTGCCAGTTTTGCTCAGTGATTAGAGCATCAGCCCATGGACCAGAGAGTCTTGGGTTCGGTTCCCACTAAGGGCACGTACCTCGGCTGCAGTTCATCCCCGGCCCCGGTTGGGGTCGTGTGGGTGGCAGCCAATCGATGTGTCTCTCTCACATCGATGTTTCTCTCTCTCTCTTCCCCCCTCTCTCCCTCCCGCTCTGTCTGAAGATGAATGTAAAAATGTCCTCGGGTGAGGATTAAAAAAAATTATAAAAATAAGTAGTTTCACTCCTGAAAATTTATTCATTCTCAATTTAAACTCCGACATAGATATTTCTAGACTTGTAAACATATTTGCATTCATTTAAATTTAAATAGAAATAGATTTGTTAAAATTCAGTTCTCTGAAATGTTCAGGAGAGTATCATTTTTATAAGTGATATGTTTTTAATAAAATACTTTAGGGGAAAAGAACAACAAAAAACAATTCTACAGGTAACCCCCAATCAGACCCTCTCTTCACAGCTTAGTTTGGCAGAATCTTCCATTTTTCCCTTTCTTAAAATGCTCAAGTAATAATAATAAGTAAAAATGTGTTTTGTTTTACTTCAGAACTTTGAACTGTGGTCACCGATTACAGCTTTAGAAATGTACATATTTGCATTCTCAGTCCAGTTAATTGATTTTGCCCTATTCTTGGTATTTTTATTTATTTACAAAGAAAAGAAATGAAAGGAAAATAATTAGATGAAACCTGTCTGAAAGGAGAAAATACCTTATCCTCCCTATTTTTTACACATAAAAAGTACATTTTTGCCTACTTTTGCATTAAAAAAAACCCACTATTTTTATTTGACCTCAAAATGTGTAACATTTTTTTGTGGTGTGCAGAGTTTTTAGTGGAATTTCATTAGATAGGCATGATTGAGTGAATCATTGACAAGGTTATTGAAATCAGTCTGCAGCCCTAGAGGATGGGCAGATATCATGGGGCTTAAAGCCCCATCCCTCCAATCACAGGGTTGGACATTCTCAGCTGAGTCATCTCATTGGCACAGATGGACACTATCTAGGGGTCCACTTTGGTTTTTTAAAAAATCATTTTTATTTTTCAATTACAGTGGACATACATTATTATATTAGTTTGAGGTGTACAACCCAGTTATTAGACATTTTATAACTTAGTGATCATCCCAATAAATCTCATACCCATCTGACACCATACATAGTTATTAGACTATTATTGACTATATTCCCTATGCTGTACTTTACATCCCCATGACTATTCTGTAACTACCAATTTGTACTTTGTAATCCCTTCAGCTTTTTCACCCATTACCCCAATCCCCTTCCATCTGGCAGCTGTCCAAATGTTTTCTGTATCTGAGTCTGTTTCTGTTCTGCTTGTTCATTTATTTTGTTTTTTTAGCTTTAATTATTGATAAATATGTATTTATAGCCATTTTGTTGTTCACATTGTTCATATTTTTTATCTTCTTAAGGAAGACCCTTTAACATTTCATGTAATACTGGTTTGGTGGTGATGAACTCCTTTAGCTTTTGCTTGTCTGGGAACCTCTTTTTCTGTCCTTTGATTCTAAATGATAGCATTGATGGGTAGAGTAATCTTGGTTGTATGTTCTTGCTTTTCATCACTTTGAATACTTCTTGCTAATCCCTTCTGGCCTGCGAAGTTTCTGTTGAGAAATCAGCTGAAAGTCTTACAGGAGTTCCCTTGTAGGTAACTAACTGCTTTTCTCTTGCTGCTTTTAAGGATCTCTCTTTGTCTTTAACCTTCTGCATTTTAATTATGCTGTATCTTGGTGTGGGGCTCTGAGTTCATCTTGCTTAGGACTCTCTGGGCTTTCTGAACGTGTATGTCTGTGTCCTTCACCAAGTTAGGGAAGTTTTTGTCATTATTTTTTAAAATAGGTTTTCAATTACTTGCTCTCTCTCTTCTCTTTCCAGCACCCCCATAATGTTGATACGCTTGAAGTTGTCCCAGAGGGTCCTTACACTATTCTCATTTTTTAAAATTCTTTTTTTCTTTCTGCCACTCTGATTGGGTGTTTTTGCTTCCTTATATCCCAAATTGCTTATTTGATTCTCAGCTGTACATACTCTACTACTGAATCCCTGTAAATTCTTCATTTCAGTTATTGGATCCTTCATTTCTGACTGGTTCTTCTCTATGCTGTTGATGTGCTCACTAAGTCCATTGAGCATCCATATAACCAGGGTTTTGAACTCTGCATCTAGTAGATTGCTTGTCTCCATTTTGTTTAGTTCTTTTTCTGGAGTTTTGTTCTGTTCTTTCATTTAGGACATGTTTCTTTGTCTCTTCACTTTGGCAGCCTCCCTATGTTTGTTTCTATACATTAGGTAGAACTGCTACATCTCCAAGGTTTGGTAGACTGACCATTATAATGTTCTGTAGGGTCCAGTGCCACAGCCTCCCTGATTATCCAAGCTAGACACTTTAGGTATACCCCCCTGTGTGGGCTGTGTACATCCTCCTCTTGTAGTTGAGCCTTGATTGCTGTTGGCACATCAGTAAGAGGATTTACCCCAGGCCAATCAGCTGCAAGGACTGGCTTTGACCACTGACCATTGAACTTAGACCTCCAACCACAGTGGAGGATCAGCTATGCAGGGGCCCACCCCACAGAGCAGGGCTTCAGTGGGGCTCTGGTGCCTGCTGAGTCCACCCTTGAGTGTGTTGCTTATGGAGGTGGTTGAGTGGTGATGGTTTGATGTGGTCTGAAGCTGTCCACTGGGAGCACTGGCTCTGGGAACTCTCAGGGGGTACAGGCCAAGGTCAGCTGCCACCATTCTTCTGCCTGGGATCATGTGGCAAGAGCTACAAAGTGATCAGCAGATGGCTGCTACTTGTGCTGAGCTTGGAGGTGCCCAGGTGAGGCCCAGCTTCTAACCAGGGCTGGCTGCCAGGCCTAGGGCCACTTAGTGAGAGTTACAGGGCATGCTGAGGCCAGATGCTCCTCGTTTGAGAGATTTTAGGAAAATCTGTAGCATGAGCCAAGACAGTCCATTTGTATGGAAAAGCCACTGTAAACAGCTTGGTGGGCCTGAAAGTTGGGTGGAGTAGGGCCTCAGGGAATCACTAGGGTGGGCAAAGAGTGTGAGCCAGGTTGATGGAGTCTCAGACATGGTGCCCACCTGCCATGTCTATGGGGGGAGGGCTCAGAAAAGGAACAATGGCCTCTGCCAGAACTTCTCTCTTGGAGAAAGCTGCACGCCCCAGCTCTTGCCTTGATGTGGGACAATTCAGTTTCTCTTAGTATGTCTGTGGTGCCTTTCAAGTTGCCATCCCTGTGTTGGAGCCCAGAAGGAGCGAGTCCGAGTAAGTCCATGTGTGGGCCCTTTAAGAGGAGCTGCTGGGGCCTCCAGGAGCCCTCCTTCTCTCAATCCCTGCTGGGTTTTACAGCCAGAAGCTATGGGATTTCTTTTCCTGGCACTGCAACCCTGGGCCCAGTGAGCCTGGCGTAGGGCTGGGACCCCTCACTCCTCAGAGGGGACCTCTGCAGCAGAGATTTCCCTCCAAATTTTTATCCACCACAGGTGGGTGTGGGACTATCCCATTCCTCGTCTCCACCCCTCCTACCAGTCGTGATGTGGTTTCTTCTTTAATACCCTGGTTGTAGGACTTCATTCAGCCAAATTTCAGGCATTTCTAAATGATGGGTGTTCTGTAGTTCAGTTGTAATTTTGATGTGGTTGTGGGAGAAGGCAAGTGCTGCGTTTACCTACGCCACCACCGTGACAAGAAGTAGCTAACTTCTTATAATTCACGGGATCCTCTACATGCACTTGGAATTAAAAATGGAGATTACTTCAGGAACATATCATTACTGTTTTTTAGTTAAAAACATTTCTTTTTTCTTTTACCTGCCTCTCAACTAATTAAACATAATGAGGAATATGTCTTTTATAATGCATCATTGCATCCCTCCAAAACTAAACTGGGCCAGCCCCTGCTGTGCCTCAATAAGATTAAGTGAGGTGGTTATGAATTGTGAGTGCTTTTTACTTTTTCTACTCAATTTTATGTTGGCAAGGTTGATAATGCCTGGCACCAAAGAAAATCAAACAAGCATTTCCTGTCTTACCACACCATAGACTTGTGGGTCTGGTCCGTGGGAGGCGGGCCACCACAGGACACACTGGAGCTAGATGCAGTTCTGTTAGCCAGAGCTGAGGCTGCAGTGGGGCACAGACTGAACCAGCGGTAACGGGAGGAGGTGTGGCTCCAATGGTGAAGGTGGGTGTTTGAGGGCGTGGGAACAATTCACAGGCGGGAAACTAGGACAAGCCTACTAAGAAATAACTAGACCTCAGTGGTAGAAAAACTCCATTATAAGGAAGAAGAAAGTCAATAGCTATTCAGATAGATAAAAAGGCACTTACCAAACTTCTCATCTTCAGTTCTCAAGAAAGAAGAATCCCAACTCTAGATTTTATAAAGTATATGGTAATGAACAGGCCACATGAATAAGGCATTTTAATCTAGACTGCACCCGGAGGACAAGGGCAGGGTAGGCCCAAGAACTGGGTGAATTGGTTTTGCACATTGAAAAGTATTTAGCATCCCCTGGTTATGGAGATGCGGATTGATCTCTAGTCACTGGAACAGTGCAACAGCATCAGCGAGGCAGACAGAGTGGTTTAGAGGGGCGGCGATAGGGGCCACACTGGGACTGTGGCCACTCGATCAGTGTGAACTAAGGTAAAGCATAATAAATGAATTGACGACAGTGGGGCCTGAGCTCCTGCTTTGGGGACCTTTTCTAGCTAACACAGTACCTTCCTGGATTTAGCAGAGAAGAGGAGCATTCTGACTTCATGCCATGTTTCAACTTGAATGCTTTAGGTGTTGAGTGTGTCCTCCACATATTTTTTACTCATTCACCAAGATCTTCCACCTCTCCTCATTCTGGAATTTACTAAGCCCATTCATTCATGGCCGTTTCTAGCAACAGACACTACCCATTTTGTCAATTTCATCTTGTATTTCACTGTTTAGCTGCCTTAAACCCTGGTGAATAATTCAATATTTAGAGCCCAAAGCTGGGCATTCTTGGGAAAGAAAAAATGAGATATGAGATATCATATTTTCCTTTAAGGAGCTTTCATTTTTGCAAAGGGAGTCAATGACAAAAATAAAGGAGAATAGAGAGCAGGTAAAAACATTGTTAGTGCCTAGAACATAGTAGGTGTGAAATGTTTATTGATTCACTGATGAAATGTCTTGGAAGCTGAGGAATTTTGTGTCAAGAAAGGCAGTGACACGCAGCACCCAGAGCTGCACAGTCAAGTAGGTTGAGAAGGAATAAAGGTCCTGGGATCTGGGAAGAACAATGACATTGGTGCCCTTAAGAGAATAGTTTCTGCAGAGCGTTGAGGTCCCATGATTATCCGCCTTCCTAAGGAGTTTGCAGTTTCATGCATTCCTTATACACCAGAATTATGTTAAAGGCTTTCCCTCTGACAGTCACTTGCCTGAGTGACTGTTGAATTCTATACAATTTATGAAGAGCAGGATTATGGGTGTTATCTATACTTAGTTCACAGTTCTATAGAGCCTGCTGTGTTTTTGCAAATGTTTGAAACTCCATTATTGTTAAATCTCTTTCATCTTACCGCCCACATCTTGCCTACTGGGATCATTTCCAAACCAACACTGAACAGACTCTATTCTCCAGAACACACTGTTTTCCCAAACCAAACTTTGATTCATATAGTTTCTTCTTTCTCAAATGTTCTCCCTGTTCTGCCTTTCAGAAGAACGCCTCTCTCTGAAATCCCTCCTATTTATAATGTTTTTTGCAAGACAACCCTGAACCACCATATCATCTCTCATTCTGGTGTGTGTGTGTGTATGTGTGTGTGTGTGTGTGTGTGTGTGAGTGTGTGTGTGTGTACGTGTGTGTACCTCTTTTGTCACTTGGCATACTTTTTTTATGTTCTGAATTGTCTTTTGACATGTTTTGTCCTCCCAGCTATATTACATAGCTCTCTGGAGTCAGGATTATGCCTTGTACTTTGTATTTTTACAATAGTCAGCACTAATATTATATGCACAATAATTAAAGTCTGAGTGATGTAGCTTTTGCTTTAGACAGATTTGGATTTACATTGTAACTCTCAACCCACAGTTTTCCAGCTATAAAATTGGGATAAAGATACCTGCTTTACAGCGGAGCTATGAAAATTTAAATAATGTATAATAAGAGTTTGGTACTTTAATTTCTTTATAAATGTTAGTTATCTTTCCTTGTCAGTTGTTTGACTGATCAGATCCGGCATCAGTAGGCAGTACATCTTTAAGATGTTTCATGAATGCCTTGGCTAAACAGATAGCCCTGTATTAAATTTATTTCGATATTGTATTTTATTGGATATACAGTGAAAACTTGATTCAAAAGAGCCTGACGTAATCTAATACATATTTAACCAGTACTTTTGCTATTATTATCGCCCCTTAGATAGGTATTTTAATCAATACCCAGAAATGATTTAATTAAAATGACTAACAAAACAAGAATGTCTACAGTTTCCTATAAGTTCATCTTCAGGTTCTTTACTCTGACCCTAAGTCATCAGAAAAGACTTATTTTGTTTCACTTACTAAAAGAGAAAAGAAAGTAGACTGATTTTTAAAATGATATACTGTTTCACCCTGTTTACTTGGTTAAAGCCTATTTATTCTTCAGGTATCAGTTAAGATAACATATGATAAGAAAACTTTCTGATTGCCTAGAGTTGTGATTCAGAACCCTGCTTCTGGTATCCTACAAATCAACCCTGTATTAACCCCAGACAAATACCTCCTGATTTGTCTGTATCCGACAATAGAGAATAAGGTTCATGATTGCATAGTTCCAGTTCGTCACCATCCTGGATGCTCGTTCTCCACCTTGTACTCTAACCTCCTCAGAGGAGCCACTCGATAAGCATGGCTCCTTGTTGAAGGCAGTGAATGATGGGTCAACAGGAAGGAAGCTGGACCAAATTAATTTCAATTAAATATGAAATGAAATTATTCAAGGTAGTTTACTTGTGTCAAGTACTCCAAATAAATTTAGGGATGGCCATTTAGATAGAACCTCTCGAATATCAAGCCTATTGAGTTATTTCACATGTATTAATTGAACACCTATTATGTGCATGGAACTCTGATAGGTTCGGTGGAGTCATCTCTTGTCCTCAGAGGTATATAATACAAATCTGCACTCAACACAGGATTGAAAGAAGCCGGTCTCTAAGAGCATAGGAGCTGAGGCACTACTTGACATTGATAACTCAGCACTACGTATATTTAGAGCTTACCTAAGTGAGAGGTGAGGCCAACCATGTAAACAAAGTGGAAATGGATGAGAACACTAATAATTTAAGACCCTTGTTGATATAAGAAACATCTAAACCTAGAGAGAATTTTTATGAGTGTATTTGAGCCAAACTGACAATTCCCAGACAGGAAAAATCTCAACAGATTGAGAAAACGTTCCAGAAAATGGCAGTTTTGCAGTTTATTTTATACATTACAATCAAAGGAGGACATGTAAGGGGGGTTACATGACATTCATTGGTGGTCGATTAGGGAGGCTGGAGAAAACAAGGAGGGGAAACCTCTGAGATTGGATAAAGAGTCAAACGGAGAGACAAATACTTTTACATTAGTGGGCATAGGATAGTTGGTTAACATTTAAAGTACATAAAAATGGTGTTTTGGGAAACAAGATAACCATGAGGAGTCCCGTGGTCTCCTGCTCTGGTGAGAGATTGTGCTCTGAGGGGTCTGGGAAAGGGAATTACTCCGACATTTCATGGGTATGTTATCTTCAGTGCAAAAAGACAATAGACAGGCTCAGTTAAGGTAAACGTTGACCTTTGTTGAGGAAGCTGCAGGCCTAGGATGTGACTGCCCATCATGACTCTTTCAGTTAAGAAGCTTTATGTGGAGACCATCCCATTTGGCTTCTTCTGGTCTCTGAGTTTGTAAGGCCGCCATGCAGGCCTCCCCGGAGCTTGTCAGGTTTAGGATGTGGCCCCTTTTTTGTCCGCACTCTGAAGGGGAAATTGGCCACAGTTAGCTTTACTGTTCCCTGTAAGTAGAAGTGTTTGCCTTCTGCTTTTTTGTTTATTTGTTTTCAGTCTGAACTTCTTCTTGTGCACTGATTATGAGCTAGAGGGATGGCTAATGTGTAATGAATGATTTTCAGTGTTCATATTATTGAGCGATTGCCGTTGTTTAGATAAAAACCTCCTGGTGAGAAGCAAAACATGATAGTCATGAAACTGAAGGATCGTTTGTCCTTTTTTTCTCTTCAAAATGGAAATGGAAGGGTTTTCTGTTTCTTATTTCATTTCAAATGGAAGTTGTTGTTTTTTCCTACTGATTTTGAAATATGCTGCAGTTTCACCGTAGAACATGCAGATAATATGAAGTCATAAAAGGAAAAAGTAATAGACACTGTTTTTTCCTCCAACCAGCAATAACCCACGTTAATATTTTATGTATAATTACAGACATTTTCTCTCTCTCTATATATATATACACCTACACACTACTAACAACACCTTTCCAATGCATAGAAACTGACACCACAGATCATACCATAAAGAATTTTGAACTTTTTCCCTTTACAGAATATTATGAAAATATTTTTAGACAATAGACCTACCTTGTTTTCACCCTAAGTAACTTCTTACTGTTGAACAACGAAGGACAGTTTGGTGGTTTGCTAGCTTAAGAACTGTCCTGATCATCTATGTACTTCATCTTTGCACATTTTGGCATATCAGCCCCCAGATAAAATTTCTGGAAGTGACATTATTCCCTGGTATGCACAAGTTTAAGGGTCCTTTTACGCAAATTGCTCTCCGTGGGAGTTATACTCATTAATACTCCCACCAGCTGGGTAAGAGAATGCCATTTTATTACCCTATCAACATTGGATATTATCATTATTTTGAGTCTTTGCTAACGTTATATTTGAAATTAGATTAAAAATATTTCTTTTCTGATTATGAAATACCCCATTGTATTGGTCTTAGAACATTCGGTGCTACTGTTGATTAGTTTCTTATATCTTCTTTTTATTTTGTTCACATTTTATTCTACTCAGTAAGTCTGTATTTTCAATTGTTTAACCTTGTAATCTTTCTTAAAATCTTATCTTAAGAATTCCCCATGTCATTATAATTTATTTATAATTATTATTTTAAGTGTTGTATAATATTGACCAAATGATGTGCAAAGTTCATCTAAATACAGGGTGGGGCAAAAGTAGGTCTACAGCTATTCATATGGAAAATAATACAATAATTAATACATAATTCAAGAATAAATTGTTTTATATACTCACTACTATAAACCTACTTTTGCCCCACCCTGTGTGTGTGTATAATATATATGTATATATATGTATATATTAATGTATGTATACATATGTATACACATATAATATATATATGTATACACACACACACACACACACAAAAGCACACGTGCTTATATTCTTTTTAACACTTTATTGAGATCTAATTGACATAGAAAAGACAGCACCTATTTCAAGTTTACAATTTGATAATGTTTTATGTAGGTATGTACCCATAAAACCATCACACAATCACTGTGGGGAAAATATTGATGAATCCTAAAGTTTCCTCATTTGTTTTTGTAATTTATTTATCCATTCTTCTCTGCCTCCCCTGCAACCATAACCACTTATCTGCTTTCACTCACTATGTATTAGTTTGCTTTTGCTAAACTTTTTAATCAGTGGATGCATACAATGTATGCTCCTTGTCTGATGATTAAAAAAAAAAAAGAAGAAGCAACTTTCTTTTAAAAAATTTTTTTTTAATTTATTTTAGAGAGAGAGGAAGGGAGTGGGGAAGGAAAGAAAGCATCGATCCATTGCCTCCCACATGCACCCCGACCGGCGACTAAACCCACAATCTGAGTGTGTGCCCTGACTGGGAATCGAACCAGTGACCTTCTGGTGCACAGGAAGAAGCTCAACCAACTGAGTCACACCAGCCAGGGCTGCCTGATGATTTTTATTCAGAATAATTATTTGGAGGGTCTAGCGGTATCATGTGTGTGTGTGTGTGTGTGTGTGTGTGTGTGTGTGTGTGTGGCCTGTATTTCTCTAATGACTAATAATGTTTGACATCCTTCCATGTCTCTTACTGTGAATTTTGTGTTCAATTTTTCCACCCATTTAAAAATTGGGCTGTTTGTTTTCTTTGTATTTGAGTTTTGAAAAGTCCTTATATATTCGGATAAAATTTCTTGATCTGATGTAAGCTTTGCCAATATTTCCTCCCAGTGTGTGGCTAGTCTCTTCATTCTCTTAACAGTGTCATTGAAGAGAAGACGTTTTTAATTTTGATGAAGTCCAATTTGTTCTTCTATGGATTGTGCTCTTGTGTTGCATCTAAGACACGTTTGGCTAACCCATTGCCACAAAGATTTTCTCCAATGTATTCCTCTAGAAATTTGTGTGTTACAGGTTTTATATTTGGGTCTGTGGTACATTGATTTTTTTTTAAATCTTTCTATTTTTAGTTTATTTTAGATTTTCCTTTAGGGTTTATTGCAGTAGTTGTGGTTATTGTAAAAAAATAATTTTAGATAGAAAAAACTACCATTTTAAACTTAATTACCAAGATTTTGATATATTTCCTCCAAGTCTTTTTTATGCATATAATTTTAATAAGATTATACTATGCTTTTAGTTATGTCTCTCTCTCTCTTTTTTACTTTATTTTATTTATTTATTTATTGCAATTTTCATTTATTTATTTTTGTTACAGATGTTTCTCCTTTTTCCCCCCTAAACACCCTCCTCCTGATTGTGTTCCCCCCCTAAGCATTGTTGTCTATGTCCATTGGTTATGCATATGAGCATATAAGTTCTATGGTTTATCTCATCCCTCCCCCCTCCCCTCCTCTGAGGTTTGTCAGTCTGAACTATACTCCTTTCTATGTCTCTGGGTCTATTTTGTTCATTACATTCCACAAATAGGTGAGCTCATGTGTTATTTTTCTTTCTCTGATTGGCTTATTTCGCTTAGCATAATACTCTCCAGGTCCCTCTATGTTGTCTCAAAGGATAAGAGATCTTTCTTTCTTACAGCTGCATAGCGTTCCATTGTGTATATGTACCACAGCTTTTTTATCCACTCATCTAGTGATGGACACTTGGACTGTTTCCAGATCTTAGTGATTGTAAATAGTGCTGCTATGAACATAGGGGTACAAATATTCTTTCTGATTAGTGTTTCAGGCTTCTTGGGATGTATTTTGAGTTAATTTTTTTAAAGAGGAAAATTATGGATTAAAGTTTTTGTTTTGTTTTTGCATATGGATATCCATCGTTCCATCATCATTTATTGAAAAGACTTACCCTTTCTCTACCGAATTGCTGTTGAGTCTATTTCTAGATTCTGTTCTTTGCCATTCATCTATTGGTCTGTCCTTAAACCAGCACCACATGAATTTATCATTGTAGTTTGATAATAAGTCCTAGAATAAAGTAGAGTTAACACTTCATCTTTTTTCTTCTTTTTCAAAATTATTTCATCCTCTTAAAGCTATCAAAATACATTTTCAATTTGCTTTGTTAATGACCTGTTAACACAATTGAAAATGAATAGTTACCATACATCTGTACCTTATTTCTGAAAGGTCAGAAAAAAGTAGAAATTTATTGTCATTCTATTATTTTTCACTTAATTAAAAAAATAAAGTATTCCTTCAAAAATTATAAAGACTCTTTTGATCTGATCGTATAATAACAAAAAATAATGTACCATCTTATCTTACTCTTTTCCTTATAATTTCACTGTTATCACCCTGAGGAATAAATCTGAGGAATGGCCAATGAATTTCCTGCAAAACCTTAAAGAAGAAGAAAACAAACAATTAAAAAAAACACCATTAATTTAAAAGGAAAACACTTCCAGGCTCAGTCTGCGATGGTGTATTTTGAAAATGCTGCACAGTTTGAACATTGATATTTCCAGCTGTAGATAGAAATAAGATTTATGCTACTGAGGGATGAGCTGGTATAATTGATATGTCCTATGATTATACTAATTGCAATCTGGATGAAGTTAGAAATGCTGGAGTCATGTCTTAGAAATCCTAACAGCTTTTTTTTTTTTTTACTTAAATAGCATTTATTGTTCCAGGTATTTTATATACATTGTCTGTCGAGCCCCAATTAACAATTCTGCAAAGCAAGGGTTATTCTGTTTTACAAATAAGATAGCCAAGAATTCAAGGGACCAAGAGACTTTGCCAAATAGCTCTTTGTTTATCAACTTGCCTTGTCTCCATTATCAGCAATGCACTAATTTCTCTGGTAAACTTACATTCAACTGTCAACAAATTTATGCCACACATTCAGGCATTTTCTAATGTTATTGACTTTGTAATTTGTAAAAAGCACTTAACATACATTATTGCAACAAAGCTGATGTTTTCTTAAATTTTCTTTACCCCATGTAACTGTTGTAAATATTTTGTGCAGAATAGAGTCAGGTAAATAGATCAGTTTGTAATTTATCACTATGCACTCCCTATTATTCCAGAAAAATTTTATTTTTATTTTAGCACACTTTTCAAAGATGAGGTGACATACAGAAGTGGCAGAAGGGTATTCTGTTGCTTAAACCTGTGGACTCCATCATATTCTAGAGATTCCATACTTCACCCTCTCACGAAAACAAGCCAAAGAAATTCAAATACAATCCACATAGCTTACTAACTTTCTCTTTGGATACATCTTTGATTTTATATTTATGAGGAAGTTAAGTTTTGCAAACAATTATTTTTTGATGATAAAAATAATGTTATTCCATGTAGGCTGTACACAAGATGTACAGAAATAAAATAAAAATCACCAAGAATCCTAAAAGGTAACTTGCTTCTAAACCTTTTGTTACAATTCTCTCAGTTATGCAAATAAATATGAGTAAGCAATATATTATATGTGTACTATTACATGCATTAAAACATAATAGTGTTTGCAGATCATCACCTTTTTATCTATGCATATTTTAAAGAAATTAATAATGGAAGCAAAGAGTCTGGCTTAGATGTTGAGATTGTGCTCATGTATGTCATTTTGCTTTTCAACTATGTGATACATTATATAATGGAAAAACCTAAACATTGTAATGAAGTTTTAAATGAAGTATTGTAAGGGGTTTTATAAAAAAAATAGAAATTTGAAGATTGGAATAAAAATGATTCTTTGATTCAGAAGAACATTTTTGGTTTTTTGTTTGTTTTCTTTTTTAAATACTTAATTTATTAATTTTTTTTATTACAGATGTCCCTCCTTTTCCCCCCTTTGACACCCTCCTCCCCTCTCTCGCCAGCCTCTGCTTTCACTATACTGTTGTCTGTGTCCATTGGTTATGCCTATATAAGTTCTTTGGTTTATTTCTTCCTGGCCGCCCCTCCCCCCCCCCATCCCTATGAGGTTTGTCAGTCTGTTCCTACTTCCATGTCTCTGGATCTATTTTGTTCATCAGCTTACTTTGTTCATTATATTCCACAAATAAGTGAAATCATGTGGTATTTTTCTTTCTCTGACTGGCTTATTTCACTTAGCATAATACTCTCCAGGTCCCTCCATGTTGTCTCAAAGGGTAAGATATCTTTCTTCCTTACAGCTGCATAGTATTCCATTGTGTATATGTACCACAGCTTTTTTATCCACTCATCTACTGATGGACACTTGGGCTGTTTCCAGATCTTAGCTATTGTAAGTAGCACTACTGTGAACATAGGGGTTCATATATTCTTTCTGACTGGTGTATTCACGTTTCTTAGGATATATTCCTAGAAGTGGAATCACTGTGTCAAATAACAGTTCCATTTTTAAATTTTTTGAGGAAACACTATATTGTTTTCCATAGTGGCTTCACCAGTCTACATTTCCACCAGCAATGTACTAGAGTCCCCTTTTCTTCACACCTTCACCAGCACTTGTTTGAGGATTTGTTGATGGCTGCCATTCTGGCAGGTGTGAGGTGATATCTCATAGTCATTTTAGTTTGCATCTCTCTGATTATTAGTGATGTTGAGCATTTTTTCATATGTCTATTGGCAATTTGCATGTCCTGTTTAGAGAAGTGTCTATTCAGGTTATCTGTCCGTTTTTTTAATTGTATTGTTTGTCTTCCTTTTGTTGAGTTGTATGAATACTCTATATATTTTGGAAATTAATCCCTTATCTGATCTATCATTGACAAATATGTTCTCCCAGAGAGTGGATTCCCTTTTCATTTTGATGCTGGTTTCTTTTGCTGTGCAGAAGCTTTTTAGTCTGATATAGTCTCATTTATTAATCTTTTCGTTTGTTTCTCTTGCCCTAGTGGATGTATCGGTGAGTATTTTGCTACATGTGATGTCTGATATTTTGCTGCCTACATTTTCTTCTAGGATTTTTATGGTTTCATGAGTCACATTTAAGTCTTTTATCCATTTTGAATTTATTCTTGTGTGTGGTGGAAGTTGGTGGTCTAGTTTCATTTTTTTTTGCATGTAGCTGTCCAATTTTCCCAGTACCATTTATTGAAAAGACTGTCTTTACTCCATTGTATGCTCTTACCTTCTTTGTCAAATATTAATTGAGAATAATGTCTTGGGTTGATTTCTGGGTTCTCTGTTCTGTTCCATTGATCAATATGCCTATTCTTTGCCAGTACCCAGCTGTTTTGATTACAATGGCTTTGTAGTATAACCTGAAATCCAGAATTGTGATCCCTCCAACTTTGTTCTTCTTTTTCAAAATTGCTGTGGCTATTTGTGGTCTTTTTTTTTTCATATAAACTTTTGGAGTATTTGTTCTAAATCTGTGAAATATATTGTTAGTATTTTAATAAGGATTGCATTGAATCTCTATCTTGCTTTGGGTAGTATGGACATTTTAATGATGTTGATACTTCCAATCCATGAGCGTGATATATACTTCTACTTTTTTATATATCCTATATTTCTTTTTTCAATGACCTGTAGTTTTCTGAGAACAGGTCTTTTGCCTCCTTGGTTAAGTTTATTTCTAGGTATCTTCATTTTTTGTTGTTGTTGCAATGGTAAATGGGATTGTTTTTTTGGTATATAAAAATGGCAATGATTTCTGGATGTTGATTTTGTATCCTGCTACTTTGCCAAATTCATTTATTAAATCTAGTAGGGTTTTTTTTGGTGGAGTCCTTAGGGTTTTCTGTGTACAATATCATGTCATCTGCAAATAATGACAGTTTTACTTCCTCCTTTCCAATTTGGATGCCTTTTATCTTTTCTTCATGTCTGATTGTTGTGGCCAAGACTTCCAGTACTGTGTTGAATAAGAGTGATGAAAGCAGACAGCCCTGTCTTGTTCCTGTTTTTAAGGGAAATTATTTTAGTTTTTGCCCATTGAGTATGACGTTGGCTGTACGTTTCTCATATATGCCTTCATTATGTTGAGGTATGATACTTCTATTCCTACTTTGCTGAGAGTTATCAAAAATTGATGCTGGATTTTGTCAGATGCTTTTTCAGCATCTATTGATATGATCATATGATTTTTATCTTTTATTTTGTTTATGTGGTGTATCACATTTATTGATTTGCAAATATTATGCCAGCCTTACATCCCTGGAATAAATCCCATTTGTCATGGTGTATAATTTTTAAAAATATATTATTGGAATCGATTTGCTAAGATTTTGTTGAGGATTTTGGTGTCTATGTTCATCAGGGATATCAGCCTGTATTTTCTTTCCTTGTAGTGTCTTTATCTGGTCGGCAGACTGTATGATTCCAGGAATTTTTCCATTTTGCCTAGGTTGTCAAATTTGTTGGCATATAATTGTTCATAGTATTTTCATACAATCCTTTGTATTTCTGTTGTGTTAGTTGTTACTTCACCTCTTTTGTTTCTGATTTTATTAATTTGGGTCCTCTCTCTTTGTTTCTTGATAGGTCTGGCTAAAGGGTGTTTCTATCTTGTTTATCTTTTCAAAGAACCAGCTCTTTTATTTCATTTCATTTATCTTTTGTATTTTTTTTTAGTCTCTGTCATTTATTTCTGTTCTGATCTTTATTTAATTTTTTTCTTTCTATTAGCTCTGGGTTTTGCTTTTAGTTCTTCTAAATCTTTAATTTGTAGGGTTAGATAGTTCATTAAAATGTTTTGTTTTGTTTTATTTCTTGATATAGGCCTGTATTACTATGAACTTCCCTCTCAGGACTGCTTTCACTGTGTCCCATAGATTTTATGTGTTCATTTTCATTGGTTTCCAGGAAGTTTTTTATTTCTTTCTTGATCTCATTGGTAACCCATTCATTGTTTAATAACATACTAGTTAGCCTCCATGTGTTTGAATGTTTTTATTGTAATTGATTCTAGTTTCATGTCATTGTGATCCAAGAAGATGCTTGATTTGATTTCAATCTTCTTGAATTTGTAGAGACTTACTTTGTGTCCTAACATGTGATTTCTCTTTGATAATGTTTCATGTGCACATGAGAAGAACGTATATTCTGCAGCTTTGGGGTGAAATATTCTGTAAATATCAATTAAATCCAGCTGATCTAGTATTTCATTTAGGGTCTCTGTTTCCTTGTTAATTTTTTTGTCTAAAGATCTATTCAGTGGTGTCAATGGGGTAGTAAAGTCCCCTATTGTGATTGTGTTGCTGTTGATTTTTCCCTTGAAGTACTCCAGAAGTTTTTAAATATATTTTAGTGCTCCTATATTGGGTGCATATATGTTTACCAAGGTTATATCCACCTGTTGGATCGATCCTTTTAAAATTATGTAGCGACTTTGTCTCTTTTGATGGCCTTCATTTTGAAGTCTATCTTATCAGATAATATGAGCATTGCTAGAGCAGCTTTTTGTTTGTTTCCATTTTCATGGAAACTTTTTTTCCATCCCTTCACTTTCATCCTGCATGAGTCTTTTGCTCTGAGATGGGTCCCTTGTAGACAGCATATATATGGGTTATGTTTTCTTATCCAATCATCTACCTATGTCTTTTGATTGGAGCATTTAAGCCATTTAAATTTAAGGTTATTATTGATAGTACTTATTTATTGCCATTTTAAATCTTTATGCCTGTGCTCCTCTCTCTCTGTTTCTTCTTCTTACAACAGTCCCTTTAGCATTTCTTGCAGTGCGGGTTTGGTGGTAATAAATTCCTTTAGCCTTTTTTTTTTTTGGTCTGTGAAGCTCTTTATTTCACCTTCAATTTTGAAAGATAGCCTTGCTGGATAGAGTAGTCTTGTGTTCAGACCCTTGCTTTTCATCACTTTGTATACTTCATGCTACTCCCTTCTGGCCTGCAATGTTTCTATTGAGAAGTCAGCTGACAGTCTAATGGGAGCTCCCTTCTAGGGAACTTTCTGACTCTCTCTTGCTGCCTTTAAGATTCATTCTTTGTCTTTAATGTTTGCCATTTTAATTATGATGTGTCTAGATGTGGGTCTTTTGGGGTTCATCTTGATTGGGACTCTCTGTGTTTCCTGGATTTGTGGGACATTTTCCTTCACCTGGTTAGGGAAGTTTTCTGTCATTATTTCTTCTAACCTTTCTCCAATTCTCCAATTTTTCTCTATTCCTTTCTTCAATTTTTCTCCTTCTAGTACCCTATGATGCAAATGTTGTTACATTTTGTATTGTCCCAGTGCTCCATTAAACTCTCCCCTGCTTTTTATTTTTATTTATTTATTTTTAATCCTCACCTGAGGATATTTTTCCATTTATCTTCAGGTAGAGTGGGAGGGAGGGGGGGAGAAAGAGAAAGAGAGAGAGAGAGAGAGACATCAATGTGAGAGAGACACATCAATTGGTTGCTTCCCGCACGACCCCGACTAAACTGCAACCGAGGTACGTGCCCTTGACCAGAATCAAACCTGTGGCTCTGTGGTCCATGGGCTGATGCTCTAACTGCTGAGCCATATCGGCCAGGGCGCCTCCTGCTTTTTAATATTTCTTTTTCCATTTACTGCTCTAATTGGGTGTTTTTTTCTACCTTGTCTTCTAACCCAATGATTTGGTCTTCAGCTTCTAATCTGCTATTGAATCCTTCCAAGGTATTTTTTATATCAGCTCTGTCATTCTTCATTTCTGCTTGATTTTATTCATAGCTTCTACCTCTTTTTTTTTTTATGCTGGTATAGTTCTAATTAAGTTTCTTGTAGTTCTCACTAAGTTGCTTGAACACCCTTAAAACCATTGCTTTGAATTCTTTATCTGACAAACTGCTTTTCTCCATTTCATGTGGTTCCTTTTCTGGTGATTCCTCCTTTTCTTTCATTTGGGGGTTGTTTCTTTGTCTCACCATTTTAGCAGTCGGGAAGTTTTGGGCCAAGTGAGGTGTGTTGGGACATATAGGCAGGTCGATGTGTGTCAGATAAGACTGCTCTGCCTCCCAGTCTGTTCTGGTGTATGACCCTTTTCTGGCACCTCTTATCTGCTGCAAGTCCAAGGGGATTGATGGCTGGGGGCTTGTGTTCATCTGTCATTGTAGGCATTGCTGGGTACGTGGGTCTGGCTGGTGCACTGCTGTGGTGTGTGGGTCCCCAGGTACTACTGCTGCCTGATGGGGTTCAGCTCCCAATCTGCACTGAATCTGCTGCTGCTCAGGGATGGGTCTCAGCTCCCAAGCCTTTGCTACTGCTGGGAGGTGAGGCAATGCTCAGCTCTTGAGCCTCTGCTGCTAGGGCTTCCTCCTTATCCACTACTGCTGCTGGGGGTGGGAACAGTGCCTGGCTTCTGATTCTCTGCTGCTGGGGATGGTGCTTGGCTCCCAAGTCCTATTGCTGCTGCTTAGAGCAGGTGCCTTGACAGCACAACTACTGTGCGCTGGCCTGCACTGGCACAGTGGGAGTCACTGTTCAAATGGTGCCAGGTGCACTGGTGGTCATGGGTCGCTGGGCCCTGGCCGCTCCCCGCTGCCTCCTCCCAGAGAAGACCCAACAGATCTTTTAAAATGGCAGGGCCTTCCGGCCTCGAGTAGGGAGAAGTGCCCTGCTATGCTAAGCATCACACAGCCGTAGCTGGGTGCTCCTCCATCCACAGCACCAGAACTGTGTGCCCTGCATTTCCTCACTGCTGCGTGGTTGCTCATCCACACCCACATCCACTCACACTCACTCACACTCACTTAGATTCTCACACACTCACCCTCGCTCCAGTCCTGCTCGCCGCCATGTTTGATCCACCCAGAACAGAAATCCTAACAACTTTGAAAGTAAAATTGGAAAATAAAAAATGGTACTTTAGCACAAAGTCACTGGAGACTCAAATTCTCTCCTCTTCATTTCAAGTCTACATGATGAGTTTGGAAAAAGAACTGTATGTTGACTCCCTTATCAGGAAGAAAGCTAAATATGTACACACAGGAAAGCAGGGGTGGAACTGTATGCACCATCGGTCACTTCTATATCTATTATTGCTTCCAAAATATTTTAAATAGTCCCTTTCTTGTCATTCATGTTATAGTGATATTCCCTGGTTGTTTATTTAGAATAGATTGATTGCTGAAATGCACACTTTTTATTACATAACTCATATCTATTTTTAAAAATAAATGGTGGGAAATGAACAGACAAGAGGCTTTGTGCTACATGCTGTTCTAGACCTTTTATTTGTATCTTCTGATTTAATTCTTTGTACAACATAAAGTTGATGTGTCATTTTAATGATTTTGAAATTAAGATTGAAATTGGTTTAGGAACTCAGAAAACTAGTTAAGTGTGAGAAACTGGAATTTAGTCTCAGGATTTTATGATTCCAAAGCCTATGTTCTTCCTAAGACAATTATCCAAATATATTGACTATTATAAAATAACTGTGAGCCAGATAATAAAGAGGCTGTTTTTCAGAAGCTGCATTCAGACTACTGACTTGGTAATTCCATTTATGTTGAGTCCCCAAAAAAGAAATGTAAAAGATTCTGGGAAAATAGGATCAAGAATTCACATTAAATGATATTTGTTTGACTAAAAGAGTATGTTATGTATTTTTTTATTTTTTATTTTATTTATTTATTTATTTATTTGTTTGTTTGTTTGTTTGTTTTTGTTACAGATATTTCTCCTTTTTCCCTCATTGACACCCTCCTCCCAATCCCCCCGCCCCATCCCCAGCTTTGTTGTCTATATCCATTGGTCATGCATACATGCATATAAGTTCTGTGGTTTGTTATGTATTTTATTTCAGCCTGACAGATGCTAAAATATTTTATGCCAACAAAGATGTTAGGGAGACTGCTTCTTCTTTCATAAGAAATCAAATTCTTTAAGAAGTTTCTTAATTTCTTTGTGGTGCACACGCATGTGTATCTGTGTGTTTGTATAAGATAATGTCTGAGGTAAGAAGTTCTTTTATATTAAAGATGAAAAAAATTAAAGCACAGAATATTCATTATCATTTGTTGGCTGATGTCTAATGTCAAGAAAACAGTTATTTTATATATTTTGCTGGGTACTTTTATTATATCAGGTGGGTAAAACTAGTCCCTAATACTGTATTTTGTCCAGAAGTGAAAGTCATCTATTTTTTTTCTTTAATGACCTTGGTAGTTGGTTCTTTCAAGGAATTTATTCATTTAATCTAAGTTGTTTTATTTATGGTTTATAATTTTCCAAGTATCAATTTTTTTATGTCTAAAATTTGTAGTTGTGATTTTTGTTTTTCTTTTAATAATTCTGTTTAGAGGTTTATTAATTTTATTGACCTTTTCAAAGAACCAGAGTTTGAATTTATTGCTTTTTCTCTATTGGTTATCCATTTCCTATATTATTGATTGCTGCTCTTATCTTTATTGTTTCCTTCCTTTTGTTTACTTTGAGTATAATTTGTTCTTTTTAAAGCTTAGAGTGGAACCTTAGGTCATTGATTTGAAATCTCACTTCTTTTCATGTATTCATGTGTTTAATGCAATTTTCCTTTAATCACTGCTTTTACAGCATGCCACAGATGTTTATGTTTTGTGTTTTCATTTTAATATAATTCAAACTATGTTATAATTTTACTTGTGACTTTCTCTTTGATCCACAGATATATAGAGCAGGGGGAAAAGAGGTTTACAGTTGTGAGTACATGAAACACAGAGTTTATTCTTGTATTATTATTTATTAATTACTGTATTATTTTCCATATGAACAACCGTAAACCTACTTTTCCTCCACCCTTTATGTGTCTGTGCATTTTAAACCTCTTAAATGTTGGGGAATATTCCAAATATATTTTATTATTTACTTCCATTTTAATTCTGACTTTGTAATAAAAATTATTTAAGTCTCTATATGATTTGTCTTATTAAATTTATCAGAAATTGTTAAGTAGTCCAGAATATAATCTAACTTATTAAATGTTTCATATGCTCTTCAAAATAATTTTGGGTGGAGAATTTTATAAATGTTTATTAGGTCAAGTTGGTTGATAGGGTTGTTCAAGTCTTCTATGTGATTACTAATGTATTGTCTAATTGTTCTAGTAAATTTGAGAGATTAATCTTGAATTATCCAACTACAATTGTAGATTTTTCTGTTTAACCTTTAAGTCTATCAGTATTTCTTCATGTACTTTGAATATCTATTAGTGTGTGCATACCCATTTAGGATCATTATGTCTTATTGATTAATTGACCTTTTTTATCATCATATAATATCCCTCCTTATTACTTGCTCTGAAGTATACTTTAATGTTATTATAGTTACTCTAGATTTCTTTTCATTGCTGTATGCTTGGGATACCTTTCCATATCTGTGTCTTTGTATTTCAATGACTTGTTTTAATAGCATATAATTGGGTCTTGTCTTTTTTTTTTTAAACCAGTCTCATAATCACTGCCTTTTAATTGGAATAGTTAGGCTATTTTCATTTAAACTGATTAATTTATGGTTGGCTTTTAATCTACCATATTGTTATGTGTATTTTATTGATACCATCTTTACTTTATGTCCTTCCTCCTCTCTTTTCCCACTTTATTTTAGGAATGTTTTATGATTCCATTTTATCTTCACTATTAGCTTATTAGCTATAACTCTCTGTTTTATTTTTATTTTTTAGATATTGCTCCAGATTTTACAATACACATCTTTAACTTCTCAGTCTACCCTCAAATAATATTAAATTATTTCACATGTAGAGCAATTACCTTATCAAAGGTTTCTATACTTTATATAACATTAAATTTTTATTTCTTCCTTTCTATCCCTTGTGCTATTTTAGTCATACATTTTATGTCTGCATATACTATAAACTCTAAGTAGATAAATATTAGATTTTTAAAGCCAATTTATCTTTTCAAGGGTAAAAATGAGAAAAAGTATCTTTTATATTTACTCCCATGTTTACTGTTTCTAGAGCTCTTTCATCTTTCTGTGAAGTTTTCTTAAATATTCAATGTACTGTAAGTTGGGTGGTGATTGATTTTCTCAGCTTTTGTTTGCCTAAAAATGTCTGTTTTATACTTTCATTATTTAAAAATATTTTCACTGAATATAGAATTATAGGTTGACAGTTTTTCCTTTCAGTACTTTAAAACAGTATTGTGTCTTTCTGGTTTGAATGTTTTTTGAAGATAAATATGTGATCATTCTTATCATTACTCCCTTTTATATAATGTATTTTTTAATCTGGTGGCTTTCTATGATTTTTTTATTCCCGATTTTCATCCATTTGATTAATATGTGCCTTGATGAGGTTTTCTTTATGTCCTGCTTAGGGTTTGTTGCATTTGGGGGTATGTATGATTTTTTCATCAACTTTGGAAAAATTATGGCCATACATTAGGCTTCATTTCTTAAAATAATTTACTTTCTGATACTCTTTCATCCATTCTCTTTTTCTCAGGACTCCAGTTATTTCTGTGTTAGAATACGTGATATTCTCCTGTAGGTCACTCAGATTCTGTTCATATTTTTTTCTCTCTTTGCCTCATTGTGCATATATTCTATTGTTATATCTTCAGTTTTATTGATTTATCATCTGCAAAATCGAATCTGCTGTGTGGGGTTCTCTGTCTCTGCACTGTGGCCTGGACACTAGCAGGGTGCTAGGGGAGATTATGTGGCTGGCTTCCTCTTTTCTCTGTCCTCGGGGATCACTGCCCTGTACTGCCTATTCTCTATAGTCTAAAGGAGTTACTTTGTAAATATATATATTTTTAGTTTTCTAGTTTTTTAATGCAGGAGTGCACTTCTTTCTGGGGTATAGTAAAAGTATCCCCTCAGTAGGTTTTGATAGTTTCTTCATGTTGATGTTGTGCTGTCATTTTTTATATCCACCTGTATAAACAGATATTTATTGAGACTCTGTTACTCTAGGCTTTATAGAAACAAAAAGATGAATAAGAATCTAGATCTTTCCTTAAGGAGCAAGATAGCTATGTAAACCAAATATGCTATAAAATAAGCAGGGTTTGTGGAAGAAACATAGTAAGAATTTTATCAGAAATATGTATGTGGCACAGAGGAAGATCTCCCCCTGTCAGATCTCCACCTGTTAGAGCTCCACCTGTCAGAGCTCCACCTGTCAGATCTCCCCCTGTCAGATCTCCACCTGTCAGATCCCCACCTGTCAGATCCCCACCTATCAGATCTCCACCTGTTAGATCTCCCCCTGTCAGATCTCCACCTGTTAGAGCTCCACCTGTCAGATCTCCACCTGTCAGATCTCCACCTGTCAGATCTCCCCCTGTCAGATCTCCACCTGTTAGAGCTCCACCTGTCAGATCTCCACCTGTTAGATCCCCCTGTCAGATCTCCCCCTGTCAGATCTCCACCTGTCAGAGCTCCACCTGTCAGATCTCCACCGGTCAGATCTCCACCTGTTAGATCCCACTGTCAGATCTCCACCTGTCAGAGCTCCACCTGTCAGAGCTCCACCTGTCAGATCTCCACCTGTTAGATCCCCCTGTCAGAGCTCCACCTGTCAGATCTCCACCTGTTAGATCCCCCTGTCAGATCTCCACCTGTTAGAGCTCCACCTGTCAGAGCTCCACCTGTCAGATCTCCACTGGTCAGATCTCCACCTGTTAGAGCTCCACCTGTCAGATCTCCACCTGTTAGATCCCCCTGTCAGATCTCCACCTGTTAGAGCTCCACCTGTCAGATCTCCACCTGTTAGATCCCCCTGTCAGATCTCCACCTGTCAAAGCTCCACCTGTCAGATCTCCACCTGTTAGATCTCCCCCTGTCAGATCTCCACCTGTTAGAGCTCCACCTGTCAGATCTCCACCTGTCAGATCTCCACCTGTCAGATCTCCCCCTGTCAGATCTCCCCCTGTTAGAGCTCCACCTGTCAGATCTCCACCTGTCAGAGCTCCACCTGTCAGATCTCCCCCTGTCAGATCTCCACCTGTCAGAGCTCCACCTGTCAGATCTCCACCGGTCAGATCTCCACCTGTTAGATCCCACTGTCAGATCTCCACCTGTCAGAGCTCCACCTGTCAGAGCTCCACCTGTCAGATCTCCACCTGTTAGATCCCCCTGTCAGAGCTCCACCTGTCAGATCTCCACCTGTTAGATCCCCCTGTCAGATCTCCACCTGTTAGAGCTCCACCTGTCAGAGCTCCACCTGTCAGATCTCCACTGGTCAGATCTCCACCTGTTAGAGCTCCACCTGTCAGATCTCCACCTGTTAGATCCCCCTGTCAGATCTCCACCTGTTAGAGCTCCACCTGTCAGATCTCCACCTGTTAGATCCCCCTGTCAGATCTCCACCTGTCAAAGCTCCACCTGTCAGATCTCCACCTGTTAGATCCCCCTGTCAGATCTCCACCTGTTAGAGCTCCACCTGTCAGATCTCCACCTGTTAGATCCCCCTGTCAGATCTCCACCTGTTAGAGCTCCACCTGTCAGAGCTCTACCTGTCAGATCTCCACCTGTCAGATCTCCACCTGTTAGATCCCACTGTCAGATCTCCACCTGTTAGAGCTCCACTTGTCAGATCTCCCCCTGTCAGATCTCCACCTGTCAGATCTCCACCTGTTTTACATGAGAGAGTGAGACCTGAAATGTTTCTGAAGAAAGTGATTTTTTAAAAAGATACAGCTACTTTAACCTGATGTATTTACTCCAGAGTGTCAGCATCACTTATATAACCCCTTGATAAATTCCCTAAACTAGGGTTACAAAGACAAACAGAAACGGTGCATCCCTTAAGGGGCTGGCAATTTAGTACAGGGGAAAAAATGCATAAATAAGTAAATTTAAGGAAGTGTTCTGGACTAAATAGGAAAAGATAGGTAAATGTAGAATTTCAAGCACAGGGGAAGAAAAGGCCAAGTCTAGCTGAGCAAGCAGGAAGTCTTGATTAGGAATTTTTTGTGCTGCTGATTTAGAAATTAAACAGTTCTTTGCTGTGTAGGTTGGTGTAATGTGTTGTGTGGGTGGAACATCATGGGGAACATGGAAACGTCTCAGAGGCGTGAGTCATATTGTTGTGCTCTGTAATCTAGGATAATTTGAAATGCAGAACACCCAGAATGTGAAGGAGGTGAGTATTGTTAGAGGTAAGACTTTAAGGGTCAGTTGTGTGGGGTTGAACATTATTTTGTTAGATTTTATTGACTATCGGTTAAGAACAGTGAGGTAAATCTATTACTTTCAGATGTTCTTCTTAAAGATAGGCATGGATATCCCGGCTGGTGTGGCTCAGTGGTTGAGCGTCAGCCCATGCACCAAAAGGTTGCTGGTTTGATTCCCGGTCAGGGCACATACCGAGGTTGTGGGCCCGATCCCCAGTGAGGGGCATGCAGGAGGCGGCCAATCGATGTTCTATCTTATTGATGTTTCTATCTCTCTTTCCCTTTCCCTTCCTCTCTCTCTAAAATCAATAAAGAAAAAAACATTTTAAAAAATAGCATGGATAGCAGTGCCCTTCACCAGTATAGTCAGTAAAAGAGTAGGAAGCTTGAAGGGAAAATTATTATTTTTTTATTTATTTTTTATCCTCGCCTGAGGACATTTTTTGTTCAGATAGAGTGGGAGGGAGAGAGAGAGAGAGAAACATCGACGTGAAAGGGACACATCGAGTGGCTGCCACCCGCACGACCAACCAGGGCCGGGGACAAACTGCAACCGAGGTACAAGCCCTTAGCGGGAACCAAACCCAGGTCTCTCTGTACCGCAGGCCGACTCTCTAACCACTGAGCCAAACCGGCCAGGGCGGGAAAATTATTTTAATTTCAGACTTTTAGGCTTTAAGTCTCCAAGGATATCTACTTAAAGAAATCCAATGTATATTTAAACATAATATATTCTCATTATAGTTTATGGAAGAAATTGGACTAAAGGTAAAGTGTTGAGATTTATCAGCAATAGGTTGTTGCCAAGCCCATTAGCATAGATTAAATAATCTAGAGGAAATATAAAGAGGAATAAAAGACAGCCTACAGAGTACTTAGCCCTGGAAAGGGATGGTTAGGGACAGATGAGGAAAAATAGAGGAAAATTGTGTCTCAGAAGCCAAAAGAATCAAGAATCTCTAGAAGAACGTTAGTAGTGTCATGTGCTTAAATGTAATCTGTAGGAAATGGCAAGAACAAGCTGCTGGACTGAGTGATGTCAGTGGTACTGTTTGCCAGTGGAGAGGTGAGGGCCCAGGTAAGATGACAGTAGGAAGATTCAGTGATAGCGACCAAAAGACTGATCACTTCCCAGGAAACCTGGCTGTGAAAGGAAGAAGAATAAGATGGTCTCCAAAGAGAGGCACTGGGTAGAAAATTATTATTTTAGGAGGTAAAACACTTGAATGTATTTTAGCCACTGTAAACTAGCAGAGAGGGAGAGGTTGAAAATTCAACAGGAAGTATTCTTAATGACAGTGTGGCTATGGTGAGACCATCTCTTTCATACACAGCTGGTGGGTGTATAAATTGGTATAATCTGTCTGAAAAGCAATTTGATAATGTGCGTAAAGAGCCTTAAAAATATAGCTTTTGACCATGTAAGTCCACTTACGAAATTCTACCCTGCAGATAGAATCAGAAATGCAGATGAAGGTTTATGTACAAGGATAATAATCATAGCATAATTTTAGTAATGAAAAATGGAAACAATCTTTATGCCCAACAAAAAAGGCATAGTTATATAAATTATAGTGTATTCTTAGAGTATTACACAGCCACTGAAATCCTGTTTTCAGACTTTCAAATTAATGGGGGGAAGCGTTCTTGCAATACACTTCGAGTGAAAAAGGAAAAACATAAAAAAGCTGAATATAGAGAGTAATCCCAAATGTCAAAAATGGAAACTTGAAACTTTAAAGGGAAAATATATAAATAACTAGGAAACACCGGAAAACTGAGCAGTGTTTCAGCGGAGTCTTAGAGACTGGATCACAACAGTGACCTAAGGGTTAGTTTTAGGTAGAGAGACCGTTCTACTAAAATGAGAAAAATAGAGAGATATTTGCAGAGGGTAGGAAGGAAATTAAAATAGTTTCCCATTAAATGAGAGGCACACCCTTTTTCATCATCACAACCCCACAGTATCAATCTTATATAAGGGACTAATTTTGTATTATATAGTTTTAATATTCACAGTGCTACTATTACATATAAGTAAACCAAGGCATGGAGAAGGTAAGAAGTTACACACTCTAGGAAATGATGAAGTTGAGATTTATGCCTGGCTCTGTTTGTCTCCACAGTCTAGTTCAGAGCCTTCTGCTGAGAGAGGGGCGGGGCAGCCTTGCCAAGGAGAGACTTAGAACACACACAGCCATCCCTCTGGGGAAATGGAAGGGATCTGACCAGAGACAACAAGAAAAAGAAAGGGCTGGATGGCACTCAGGGTCTTCTTACGATCATCGATTTGGAATGCCACCAGTTCACAAAAGTATGTTTATATTCTCCGCATGCAGTTACATGCCTTGCTGTAGGAGAGGAAAAAAGAGAAAGTTGGATTAATTGAAAAGTATGGTTTAGTAGGTCGTTTCAATGAAAAGAGAGGGTACTGGCAGTAAAGGAAGCTGGCTGGGACCTGCGGGGATTTTATAAGGCAGTGATGGGAAAGGATAATGGGAAGGATGGAAGAAGGACTGCAGTACTTGAGGAGGGTCAGGGGTAAAGTGAAAAGGCTGAAGAAGAAAGTTGATATAATTATTTGGAATCAAGAAGGTTCAAGACTTTGAAGTTATATGGTTAGATAGTTAGATGAACTACCCAAATTTCTCTTAAAAAAAAAAAAAAAAGAATTATTCCTTCATTGCTGTGATGGTGGAAATCAAGAGTGGAGATAAAGACTGTGAGGCATGTTTAAAATGCTTAGTAGATGAAATAGAGTGACCAGAAGCTCTCTAGGTGATGGGAATGGGAGGTGGAGCAAAGGTGGGAAGCGGGGATGTCATAAGCTTCAGATAATTAAAGGGTAATGCATGAAGGTCAATGAAATAAAGATCTAGGATCAGCAAAGGGCAATAGGGGAAAGATCCTGGACTTCAGAGCATTTTGGCATAAGAAGAAGGATTTTCCTGTTGAAGAAGGTTTTAGTCTCATGCTTAGAACACTGCCTGATGTACAATCAATGCTGAGTGCCAGCACATTCTCATTATAGAGAGAAATGAATGACCATAAAATCAGTGGGTCCACACCAGCAGATGGATGGATTCTGAGAAGAGTTGAGGATGTCATAGGATGGGGGCTGTTGACCTTGGAACAAGGGATTCCAGGGATCATAATGGAAAGCACTTGTAAAGAAAACCAGAAGTGGATGAAAGAACATGATGGGAAAACACACAGAATAAGAGATGAATGCGAGTCACATGGAGTTTGCTAACAGAAGAACTGGTGTTCCAGCTCGTGAGGGAGGCTGGCTGGCATATATGACGTGCCTCCCTCTGACCATGCTGAGGTTCCTAACGCCAGGCTGGCTGAAGCCTAAGGATCTGAGAAGTCAACGATGTTAAAGCCTGCAGTCTTTGCTCAGTATTGAAATGGCAAAACATGGACAAACTGTTATGATACTTATCAAAGATGATTCTGCCTTGGATATTGGAAATGATTGGCTGGCCTTGAAACTGCTCCATTCCCAGAGAAATTGTTGGCCTGAGGTAGCTATGGAACAGGTTTTTTGGGGTTTTTTGGCAAGAATTAGGTATCACAAAAGCAGCTTGGCTGAAACTGCCCTTAGGTAGAGCTCTGTGTGTGTGGCCGAGGACGAGTTTGGCCATCTCTCCGTGCCTTCACCCCCAGTGTGCAGAGGTAGGTGACTGGTTGCTAACAGCCTCAAGCCTCAAGCCTGTCCCTCGCCTGGTTCCATTTTTCTGCTTTGACAATTTGGTACGAGCCTCTGAGGTGATATAACCTCTTTTCTGCAGCTTACATGTCAGTAGGATGCATTCAAAAATGGGATAATATACAGTAGTTCTGAGGCAAATGGGCGAACTAGATGGATCGCTTGAGGAGAGGAACACCCACCGCTCCCTCGCATTATCCTCGAGGTAATGTAATTTTCTAAAGGAAGAATTATCGACATCTCGTGAATTGTGAAATCAATATCTGTATTATTTACTGAACACACGCTGGGCATTTTTACCAGAATCATTGGTAAACATCTTCAGTCATAAATTTCTCAACTTCTTGGGTGGATTTGTGTTTTAATTAACATTCTTAGCTGGAGACTAGAGGCAGATGGGAAGCGTTGTTAATACTTCCATAATTGATAACAATCACGTCTGAAACACAGAAACCACTCATAGCTCACGGAGTATGTCAGAGAGCGAAACCCTCCACGTCGCTGGAAGTGCTCAGGGACATGGACAGCTGAGTATTCCGGTGAACGAAGACTGCGTCAGCGGCAGAAGCCTTGGGTTTGAATTCAGACACACCCCTTACTAGCATGCAGTTGACATCTGTCTTCTGTAAGCCTGAGTTTCCTCATCTATAAAATGAAATGAATTATCTTCACAGGGGTGATATGAAAAAATAAATGAGAAAATATACTTGGATGGACAGTGCGCACTGCCTGGCACCTAGCAAGTCTTCAGTAATTCACTTAGGGCTCAGATGTGTGATACAAAACAGCCCTCGAGTTTATTAGTGTCTAGTATCCACTCAGTGTTCAGCCCTTGTGATACTTCAGCTTTTCTTTAAACTCTTAAATTTCTGCTTTGAGGATCAAGGACAACCTACTTTTCAATCAGGATTCTCTGGGTAGTCCTAAATGTAAGTAATCAGCTTAACTTTATTTAATCTAGCATTTCTCAATATATTTAATGCCAGACCTTTCTCCCCCGTAAAACCTATTAAATACTTAGGGAGTCAAAGTTCTTCAGAACACTTTACGAAACACGGATATAAGGTTTCTATCCCTCTCCCATATTTCGTGGGTTGGAGTTAATAGCAGCAGGAAATTAACATTTATTAAGGGATCACTATGAGCTAGGTTCTGCCTGATGGATTTTTAACTGTAAAGTGTCCCTTACTTCTTACAGCATCCTTTGGGGGTCAGTACTATTACCACCACCCTCCTGTCGGCGAGGAGACAGAGGCACAGAGAATTTAAGCATCTTGCCTAAGGTAGCAAAACTCAGAAGCAGTGGAAGATGATCTGAAGACAGAGTTTCTGTAACCACAATGCTAATCTGGGATTCAGTCAGCTAGTGTGGTTCAGTGGATGCCAAGAGGAAACTGAAGACCAGGAAATTAAAAGGAGAGCCCCACGGAGTGGCCTGTTCCTAAGGGCCAGAGAAAATGTGGAAGCCAGGGCAAAGAGGCAGGAAACCAGGGAAGCAGAGCCAGAAGCAGGAGCAGTGGGCTGAGGATAAACTGGGAGAAGTGCGGGGTGTTTTTCTAGGCTGCTGCATGCTGTCTGTGGCTTGCTTTTATCTGTCAGTCATGGTCTTGTGTGGGGGTAAGCCTGCTGAGTTTAAAAGTCCAATAAAGGAATGGACATCTTGGTTCAATGGGAGAATTTCATTAAATCAGGCCATGGAACTCTAGTCGATGTGTAGATTCATGCAATTAGAATTAAATGAAAGAGAAGCATACTGGGTCAAATAAATATATCTGGGAAGGCAGCAGACATTGCTATATTGCATTTGGAATTTAAAAATTCTCTCATGTGAAGGAATCTACTTACTGCATCTTGATGGATAAGCAGAGCTTGCTCCTTAGCTGAGCCCAAACAGCTAAGTTCAATGTCCTGTTTCAGCAGGGTTTACAGCTTTGTGAATTTACGGTAGAATGGTTAAAATGGATATCTTTTTTGCCCTGGCCAGTTTGGCTCAGGCCCGCGGACTAATGAGTCACGGGTTTGATTCCGGTCAAGGACCCGTACCTCGGTTGCAGTTCGTCCCGGCCCTGGGCGGGGTCGTGCAGAGGCAGCCAGTCAACGTGTCTCTCTCTTGTCAATGTTTCTCTCTCTCTCTCCCCCCCACTCTATCTGAACATAAATGGAAAAATATCCTCAGGTGAGGATTAAAAAAACAAACAAAATTAAATAAAATGGATGTATAGACCTCGCATTCTCTCTGGGGTTCAGAAGGCTCCCCTGTTGGGATGGGTAAAACATACAGAGGGTGTCATATGGTTTGGAGAAGGACATTTGGACAGGAAGGTAAGCTGCTGTGGAAGAATCCATCTCTCCATCTGCTCCAGGGCTTATGTCCCTGCCCTGCACTGGTGTCTTCCTGACCCCTGTTCATCACGCACATACTGTCAGAAGCTGAGTTCTCAAAGGCGGTGGCTTCTCAGAGTTAAGCCCCGCCCGCCCCCACGCTTGTGCACCTCTAAGAAGCTGTCCTCATCTGCTGACTTAGGCAGACTGCACCTATTCTCTGTGACCCAAGCTCAACACAGTTTTGAGTGTTGGTTGCTTCTCCTCCTTCCTTACCCTCATAGAAAAACTCTTCAAAGTTGCCGAAGAAAACGGCTCTCCAAATTTGCAACCAAGCACCTGTCCTTGAGAGGAAACACAGTTTAGATACCATTTAAGATGGACTAGATGAGGCAAAGGGACCACGGCAGAAAAAGTGTGGCTAGGAATACATCATAGATTCAAAATAGGTTCCTTGGACTGATTCGCTAAGAATACGTTTGCTGAGTAAGTCTCTAAAACCTATCCAAATGATCTCAACCGCACTGCAGATTTAGGAACCTCTCTCCTGCCTGCCTTTCCAAGGCCTGCCAGTGGATCTCCGTCCAGCAGAGAAAATCAATGAAGGACGTGCCAGAAGAGGAAAACCCTTTTCTATCATTTGGGCGATGGTTGGCTCCTACTTCCTGCCCTGTAGTGAAATGACCGTGGTTTGATTTTTAATGAATTGATTTAGTGAATTAATGTTTAGCAGTAAGTTAATGTCTGACCTAGAGCCTCACTGCAGCCTGCCCACTTAGTGAGGATCACAGGACGGCGCAGATGGACGTGGGACGTCCTCCTCTGCGTTTCACAGCTTTGGGCTCCTTGTGTAAACCTGAAGTTACCCCTCCAGTCCTCGGGGGCGGAGGGCCTAAGATCTGGGCAGTTTTGCGAAGGTTTCTTATTTCCAGGTCAGATCTGTCCTCTCTAGTTTGGCAGAGTCTACCCTGGAAAGATTTCTCTTCTGCATTCCTCCGCTAAGGGATGAGAACCACATCTGCCACCGAGAGAACACCTCACTCAGACCTCCTCTGCTGCTCTGGTTATCTGCTGCTGCTAACAAACCACCCCACCACTTAGTGGCATAAACAATGACATTTTAATTGTGCTCGTGGCTCTTTGGGTTAGTACTTCGGATAAGGCCAAGCAGGGGTGGCCTGTCTCTATTTCATGATGTCTCGGGCCTCAACTGGAAAAACTCTAAAGACAGATGTGACTTGGATGACTGGATCTGGAATCATCTGAAGGTTTCATTGCTTACATTTCGGGAGCCTGAGCTGGGCTGACTTAGAGGCTGGGCTCAGTTGAGACTTACCTACCAGAGCAACTACACATGCCATCTTCACAGGATTTGGGCTTTCTCACAGCGTGGTGCCTTGAGGGTAGCAGGATCTCTTCCGTGATGTGCAGGGATCTAAATTCACATGTTTCGGTGAACAAGGGAGAATCTGCATGGTCTTTGTGACCCAGATTTCAATATCACGTATATTTGTGTCCGCTCATCCCCCAAAAGTTGAAGCTGTCATGGCCTGCCCAGAATCAAGAGTAGAGAACAGTCCACTTCCACCTCTTGCAGGAAAGTCTCAAAGACGTTCTGTCTATGTCTTAAAACTGCCACATGTGGTGACTAGCACCACAACGTAATGAGACTGCCTTTCCAACAGATCCCGGTATATCTCCAAATAGATCTGACCTCTTTAGCACAATCTACTTTGGACCTACACACATCCTCTAGGGATATTTCCATGGCTCAAAAAAATCTCAGGGTAGCGGCTCAGGGCCAGTTTGGGATTGCTCAGGAGAACACCAGCATCATTGATTTGTAGTCATTCTTCTCTTTGGATGCCAAAGGACATTCCCTAGGTTCATCATCTGTTTGGACACTGGACTTCAGGGGATGCATGTCAGCTGTATTCAAGTTGGACAGGGGCTTTGCTGCCTCTGAAAATATTCACCATGAAATGTTGGGACCAGGGGACCACATCCTAAAAGAGAAATATTAAACATGGGTGTTGAGTCTGGCTACTGTAGGATCTTGCAAAGGGGGAATTAACTTAGTGAGTTCACCATATTCTGAGCTCTGTCTTCTCCACGGATTTGCAAAATCTGAAATTCAGTATTGGTTACTACATGCCTTAGTAATGAGACCACATGAAACTAGTTGCAGGAGACTGTGTGAAAATCAGATACAAGTTTGCTCATTTACATGGCCAGCTACACTAGCTAGAGATACTCCCTTCACAGGCTTTCTCAGGCTTTCCCTGGAGGCATTCCGTGCGACAGAGCAATTACTAATGAGAAAGCTATTTGGTAAGTATTGGACCAAGCTCTGGAAGGCAGGTATGATGTCGTGAGTATTTTGTGTACTCGGTGCCTAGCAGTCTCTAGCAGTCTGTTGTGGATGAGGCTCACAGTAAACGTGTGTTGAACAGATGACAGAACACTGGAGAACGGAAGAGGTTAGGGAGCATGTCACCTGATGGTTTCCAAGCATTCCCAAGGTTCTTGAAGCGGTGGTCCAGTGGCCACCTTTGGGATACGTGGGCAGGAAGCAGCAGGGGGCCTAGGGCAGCTCCTTTTTTGTTTATTTCCGATATTAGGACTCGTACTAACATTTAAATTTTAAAATGAGCTCTAGTGATATAAAATATTGGCAGATAATAATAGAAAATATTGGCAATAATCCTGTTTATCAATGAGGAAACTGAAACGCCAAATAATTATGCAATTTGCCCAAAGTCATCAGTTAATTAGAGACTAAGCTGGCATTCCAACTGGAAGCTTCCCACTCCGAGGCCTGACCTGTTTTGAATATGCACCATGCCTCTGATTCCCTGGAAAGCCGGCCTCTGTTTGCTGTGAAATTCTGTCCATCTCCTGACCATTGCATTTGGCATCTGTCCAGAACTTACCACAGCATTTTCATTTTCTTTCTGAGAAGCCACACTTGACATTTCAGTCATCACCTCATAGAATTCCCCGCTGCCCCAGTTTGTCCCTCTTCCTCCCTGTGCCTCATTCATTCACTTTTTAGTTCCTTGGACAAGTAAATTTCTGGCATAAAGGGGAAAGGAGCAAGGGGATGCATCGAACAAGAAGACAATAAAATCCAGCAAAAGCTCATGCTAAAACACGTTCTCCGTAAAGCATTGTTACCACTGCTATTGTTCATCCCATTCCATCCATTTCCTTGAGCCGCCATCTCCTGCTGATGCTTTAAAGAGGTCAGAATAACCTTCGTAGCTTCGCTCGCACGTACAACATGCAAGCCATAGCCCCAGAAAAGTTGTCCTTGCTCACCTTCAGCTGGCTGTGCAGCCGACCTTGCCTTGGAGCTGTGCACTCTCCCTTTCCACCTGCAGTCTGCTGTGCGCACCAGAGAAGCAGAGTGGGTCAGAGATGAAAAGGGCTCTGGAATCTTGAAACCCAGTCTTATTTTACCCATGAAGAGACCAAAACCCAGAGGGAGGCAGTCATTTGCTCAAGGCCACATAACTAATTAGTGGCAGAGAACTGTGTCTCCTCATCCCTGGTCCGGGACTCCGTCAGCAATAGCAAGGTTATTTTTGTCTCCAGCCTAATGCGGTGCCCTCCAGGTGAACCCTGCTGGCGGTGCAGGCTCCCAGTGCCACAGAAGACCACTGATGTCCTGTGGACCAGTCAAAGCACCGTGCTAGCTGAAGACAAGAGGGGCACGTATCTTAGAGGGCCATGCAGATCCAGTGGACATCAGCGAGGACCCAGGCACCACTAGGAGCCTCGGGGGCTGAGTTCTCTAGCTGTGCCCGCAGTCTGTCAGTGTGGCTCTTTGTTATGACAGGTGATTGGGGCATTAGCAGTGCACTCACCCGGAAAGAAAAGAAGACGGGCGCAGATGGTAGGGACCCCAGACAGGTGTTTCGGTTATGCCCAGTGAAAGGGGATGAGTGATGAGTCCTAGTGTGAGGCAGTAATTTGAAGACTTGTTTTAAATAGCGAAAAGCTTTTTCTTTTCTAGACAAAATCTTCCGTGGAATTCCAGTGCATAAAATGGATCAAAGCAGAGCTGCTCTGGTTGAATTTGGGGGGAGAAGAAGATGTCAGCTCTCTGAAGCTCCAGGCAGCGGAGTCTGGATACTAATGCTCATGGAGGACTTTTGCCACTAGGAGGAGTTTCGGAAATCTCTGGTGGTGCTGTTGTTTTCATAGTGATCAGAGGGTGTACTGTTGTTGTTCAGTGGGCCGTAGCAGGGATGTCAGATGTCTTGACACTGAAGACTTATAACTATCCCCCCAGACATTCTTGTAGGTAAAAGCAATTTATAAGTATCTGGGCCTAGAACCCAACACTGTTTAACATGTGACAGGTAGGCCCGGCCAGTGTGGCTCCATGGTTGAGCATCCTCCCATGGACCAAGAGGTCACCAGTTGGATTCCTGGTCAGGGCACATGACCAGGTTGCAGGTTCGATCCCCAGTGGGGGGAGTTCAGGAGGCAACCGATCGATGATGTTTCTGTATCTCTCTCTCCCTCCCCCTTCTGCTCTCTCTAAAATCAATAGAAACATTTTTTATTAAGAAATACATATAACAAGTAGTGTGATTACACAGTTTAAAATACACTGCATTTTCTAGAAATGCTACAACTGGGTTACTTGGGAGAAGAGTTTTTTCTTTTCTTAGGCGCTGCACTGGGAATTGCTTACCAAGAGACATAACAGAAGGGTTGAAATCAAGGATCCTGGAGCCAGCCTGCCTGGCTTTTCATCGCAGACCCTACACTTCCGAGCTGTGGGTGTGTGACTTTGGCCAAGGTACTTAACCATTCTGTCTGTCTCATTAATTCGGCACTGGACAGAGCACCGGTGCCTACTCAAAATGTTGTGAGAATTAAATGAGCCAATGATATCATGTACTTAGAGCAGTTCCTGGCACAAAATAAGTGCTGTGACTTTATCTTGGAAAATTGTATCACTATGGCAATGAATTCACGTTGTTTGTGGCTCCGATACAATCATGCCTACGTTGTTCTGCAGAGCCCGCTGTATTCCTGATGACTATGAGGGTTATGAATGATATGGACATGGATCTGCATATTTATGTCTGCTTTCAAAGTATCCACTATAAGAAATAGTTAACCATAAATCATTGGCTGTTGTCTCAGTTCATTGAAACGTTAACCTATCAGGAGTAAGCCTCCAACTGCCTTAGTAGGTTTTCTAGGGTAGCCACGCCCAGCCTTTTACATATTGACTATGTATTATTTTATTATGAATATGTTTTTTGGTATCTTAAGCTTACAGTTTATGTTCATTTTTTTAAGATTATGCATTTAGGTAATTTTTCCCAGGGTTATAGATGCAAAAGTAGGGAACCTGGTTTCCAGTTGCTCCAAGCCCAGAGTTGCCTGGTAAAGACAGACGAAACACGTGATCATGCAGTAGAGCCTGTGCTGTGTTTGAGATGCGTCAGGTGTACTGTGGGAATAACAGGTGTTGGTTCACAGCATCTTGAATCCAAAGGCATTGTCAAAGCGTAGGTACCACCACACTGTACAGCAAAAGATTAGATATATCTCTGTGCATCCAGACTGCCAGGTTTCTCCCCTTTTAAAAGTAAACTGGGGCACACAATAGACCTTTCTGAATGCAAATGCCACTGCTAATGCCACTTATCACCCCTTCTTTTGGTTCTTCACCTGAAGAGTTTAGTGAAGAATACAACTTGGTTGAGGCTTTCTCACTCCATCCATAAAAAGTAAATAATACCTAACCAACATTGAGGCTTCACTCTAAGCCAGGTAAACCTAAGGTTCATCTAAAGTCAGCATGCTTCTAAAATTCAAATATAACCACATCACTCTCCTGACTAAAAGCCTCAATGTCTGTCTTTGCCTACAACCCAGAGGGTAGCATCCAGTGTCCTCTGTGGTAGCTTCGATTCTCTATGATCTGGTCACATCAACACTCTCATTTCTTGCCTTCTCTTGCCTTCAATTATATTTCAGCCATATCTATGTCTATATCTATATCTCTGTATCTGTGTCTATGTCTGTATCTATATCTGTATCTATATCTGTATCTGTATCTGTATCTGTATCTATATCTGTATCTATCTATATCCATATCCCAGTATACCTCTTTTTATATTTTCGTCCCCATCATTTTTCAGTTGCTTGATGCCTACTTCTTACTTACTTTCTCTTTGAAGACTTAGCTTCAGTGTCGCTCCTTCTAGGACATTTTCTGCTGGCTCTAGGCCACTGGTGGCACTGTCCTCAATGTGTACTGGCAATGTGTGCATCTGTATAACCAGAGATTATCACACTGCATGGCATTCATTTATGTATTTCTCATCTTTACTAGTCTGTTACCGCCTCAGGGACAGACATCATGCCTTCCTCATTCTGATATTGCCAACATCTGGCACCAACGAGCAGACTGGATGCTCCAATCCACGTTGGCCAGAAGGTCCTGACCCAGAGGTCATGCTGTGCTGCCGTTAGGGGTCAGACTCTAGAGCCCAGGTCCTGCGTTCCTGATTACCACTGTGCCAGCTGGACGGCGACTTACACTCTCTGAGCCTCAACTTTCTCATGTATGAAATGATAAAGATACAACCATCTTCACCGTGGTTGTTGTGAAAATCAAACACAACGATGAATGTAAAATGCGTAGCAAGTGGTTTCATACATAGTTGTCACTTATAAATGTTCATTGCCATTGATTCTCACTGTTATTTTTAGAAAAGATCATACCCAAACCCAAGACAAAAGCACATCTGGGCAACAAAACCTTCAGAGAAAATGTTCCCTGCCATTTGCTACTGTTTATCAATCCTTATAGTCAGAAAACTACAGGGAAAATGACTGTGCATGGATCACATTGTGTATCACTCATTTTTTTGCTCTTTTCAATGGCTTCTTTCTCTGTGTTTGAGAAAAGATTATAGGCTTGGAAATGAATTCAGAAAGTTAAGGGAAAGTAGCCTGGGGAATATGAATGAAAGTGAGCCCAAGATAAAATTATCAGGCCTGCCACTTTTTCAACCTTACCCACCAGAACACACTTTAATAAAACTATTTCGGTCTGTGTTTTTTTCTGATTTATTCTTGGACTTTCTGATCCACAGAGCCATGTTTCCTAGCTGGTGAGCTAGAAATGTAGGTACATAAATGGCAGAAGCATGATATTTCCCTAAATGATATAGACTTAGAAAAACCAAAAGTAATTTCAAACATTAAGTGAATGTGATATATGGTAATGTGATATATGATTATAACTGCCATATAGTGTTTGTTTATTGTGATAACACTTTCCATTTCTTATTACATTCAGAAACCACAACAATTCAGTGAGGAAGTTACCATCAAATAAAGACACCGAGGCTTGGGCATCTTAGGATTTGTCCAAGATCAAGAGCTGTAACGAGACACTAAACCAGTTCTATGTGACTGCCAAGTTCGTGCTCCTCATCACTTCACTGAACAAAACACACACATACCGACATGTCCACGTGCCTGTGTGCACATGTGTGCAAGCAGTAGACGTAGGCTCCGAACTGAGCATATAAACCTTCAAGTGGAATATGAAAAATTTAATGTTTCTGCTTCATATTAAAAGTCCATGTTGACTCTTGGCAGCAAATAAAAAAGAAACAAGGTTTAAAATATTTATTTTGGCCTATTCCCAGAGACCACACAGTTCAATTGAGTTCGATTTCAGGAATGACCTTAGCATCGGAGTCAGTGGGGACAAGACTGATTTTTTTCCCCGGTAGTCTTTGACCTGTCTTCACTCTCAGAAGCAACATACAATGTTCACTATCTGTTTTTTTTTTTTTTTTTTTAAGAAACTTCTCTGCCCAGCTGTGGCTTACTGTTCAGTTAACACCTCCAGTCACTGGAAACATTCAATTCACTGTTTTCCCTGATTAGCAAACCCCCTTCCTGCCTCCAGCTCAGTTCATCATTAGTTTGATTGTCCTTCCAGATACCGGAGATACTGCTTATCAAGGATAACTTGCTTTTCCTTAGTGTAAATTGTTGAACTTTAAAGATTTGGAGCATGACAACATTATTTTAGCTCCTGCCACTGAACACATAACTCCTTTGATTATTATGGAGGCATAAATTACTCCCTGGCCTTTACCCACGGCTAGGTTTGCTGTTCGCTATTGAGAGCACATTCTGAGATGCCTCTTGGAAAATAACATTTTCCTCTATGTGTTGCATATCTTGTTTTCTAATTCTACCGAGAGAAAGAGAAAGATCTGTGCAATATTTGAATCAAATCGGGTGGGTTGGAATGAAAAATTAGGGAGCAGTACCTAGGAAAAAAATGGCAAAGCTCTGCTTTTCTTGGACAAGCTATAGAATCTGGGTCGTTGATGTCTACTGAGTGACAGGACTGCCCAAGAGGAAACAATCAAATAGGAAAAGTTGCTAGCAATTCCCTCCTTCCTTCCTTCCCTCCCTCCCTCCTTCCATTCAAGCCATCCATGTTATTGCCACTTATTGGGTGCCTACTTTGAATAAAGCATTGTACAAAGCTTCCAGATGTGGAGAATGGCAACACAAAGATCAATCAAACTTAATCTTAATCTTAGCCTCAAGTTGTTTTTATAATAGTAGAGGAGGCAAAATATGCAGGGCAAAGAGGTAACTGATAGCCAAGGTGGGAAGTAGTCAGTGCCATAGAGAGGCACAGGTAACCCTGTGGAAGTGCCGATGAGACATTCTTCCTGCTGGGTAATCGGGGAATCTTCATGACTGTGGCAGCCTTTGAGCTGGATTCTTAAAAAAGATACGAGGGCTGGGGGTGGGGGCCACGTTCCAGGTGGAGGAATATGGAACACCAGAGATGAGAAATCTCATGTTCCCATTAGCTTCCTCATTGCTGTTCCATGTCTCTGGGCCTCTGGGCCAGCAATCCTTCAGCCCTAACCTTTTCAGACCCTGTTCCCTGTATTTTTCCAGATCAAACTCATTTGTTCTGAGTTGGATGGATATTCAGGGCCTTCTAGGGGACCAACTGCCTAGTCTATTGATTTGCCCACATGAAAAAAAAAATATCATTGGTCTGCTATATTATTCATTTGAGGTTACATGTTCATATTTTAAGAAGGAATTTCTAAGAGGTGACCTCAATTCTACTCATATAGTATTAGATTATGAGGATATCCTTTTTTTATTTTTTTAAGGAAGGAAGAAATACTTTCTATTTTCCTCCAGATTAGAAAGATAACTGTCCTTGTAGCTAACTAGGCATTCCTTTCCTCAAATGTCATTGAGCACAAGAAAACCTGGAGCAAGATCTGGATTTGTGGGCAAGGTAATTTGCGTGTAACCAGATCTATTTGGGGAGTGGGCAGGCAAGTGAGTTGGGGGGAAGTTATGAGGTTTGTATGGGCGCCCTGTTGTATATTAGAGTCAAACCAGGCTGATCAGTCAACTCTTTCTACTAACTCTGTATTAAAGACAACAAAATATCCCTTGAATGTGCATAAATCTCTGTTCCCAGCACCTCGTGGTGCCAAGTTGTGGGATACTCTACTTTGCCGTGTGAGGGAGGACGGAAGGAAAATAGAGTATTTCTTAAACAGCATTTTGTACGAAGTACTATTTTAAAGATATTGCTCCTTACAGAGCTGTCTCCTGGACTGTCACCCTCCTCATATTAAAATGTAGTCTCAACCTGGGCCTATGAAATTCTGTATAATCTGGCCTCCACTGACCTCTTTTTTCTCCTCTCCTGTCACTATCACCATTAAATTGCTTTAGTCATATTGACTTTCTTCACTGACTCTAATAACTTCTTTGAGGTTGTACTTTCTTTATCTTCTGCCTGGAGTGGTCATACACACACACACACACACACACACACACACACACACACACACACCGCCCAGAGAGCCTATGGCTCTCACTCTTTCTTCATCTGGTCTCTGCTCAGACAGGCCTTCCCTAACTGCTTGGTGTAACACAGACATTGTCCTATCACTGATCTTGGCTGCCTTCCATACAATTTAGTTTTTTTGCATCCCACTTAATACCACCTAACATTGTGGTTTATATTCATAGATTTGTTTGTCATCTGGGCTCCTCTCGACATTGTAAACATCAGTGGAACAGAGAATTCTGCCTTCTCATGGCTGAATTCCCAAAGCCTAGAACAGTGCCCAGCACATAGTGGGCATTTAATCAAAAGCCATTAATTTTGTGGTAAATACTGCTCTCCCTGTTTTAGAGGAGCCTGTCGTGGTCAGTGGAGATGGGGAGTTTACTCAAGGTTGCCAGGTAGTAACTGAAGCAGCTGGGAATGCAACTGTAAAGCTTCTAACCCTTTACTCCAGAACAACCTGAAAGCCCATGCTGGAGTCCATGTCTCCCTTGTGTTGCAGAGTTGATGTTAAGTGCTGTTTCCTCCTACAATACCTCTGTTATAACTGGGTATTTGTTTTCCTCACTTCCATTTCAGGGAAACCTAATCTGAGTTGTCCTCTTCTGTAGAATAACATTAGCGAGTCTACTACACATGGTAACCATTAATTGATGCACAAAGTCTATTCATCTGAGCTAATACAACTAATACTAATGATGACTCACCTCCTCCCCTCCTCCCGTTACTTGACAAAGCTTTTCTCACATCTCTTATCTCAGTGCAAAGAACATCAGGGCTGGAAGACATCTCAGAGGGAGACCCAGAGTGGAAAGGGATTCTTTTTGTGCCTTACGTATGTCCCCGAAGTGGGTCTCCGTGTTCTCTCCGATGTGGCCAGCGAGCTCACAACTGCACATGAGAAAAGCAAAAGGGGGGAAAAAAAAAGCTAAAAGCTAAAAGTGAAATTTATCTTAATGCCCTAAATGTTTCCTTGGCCTCATTTTAACATTTGCTATAACCCAACTGCCTTGAAAGCTCTTCTATTTATTTTATCTATGTTTTTTTAATTATGTGGAGACATGGCAGGGCCGTATCTCAGTGTCGTTTTAATTGGAAGTATTGATGTCTGAAGTTGCACCCTGCTGGGAAAATTTTAATTATGATCCACATGTCCCCAGCCTAAATGGTTCTGTGGTAAATTGCAATGCTGCTCAGAGCTATCTGTTACTTCCCACCCTCATAAGGGGAAAATACATCGGCGTCCTTTGTCACATCACTTACAGTGTTCCCTGTAGGCACCAGTGGCAAAACTGGCCGTGCGACGGGCTTTGGCTGTTAGCAGGAGAGGGAATACATGTAGGTTGCCTCCCAGCAGATGCCCCCCTGCTTTAAGAAGAAGCCTGTTGTACAAAGGGGCTGCCCTCTCATCCTGATGTCCACAGTGGGAAGTATGTGGAGCCAATTCATAGTAGACCTGGAACAGAGCTTGAGCTGACCGGCCTGTAGCTTGTGCAGGAAATACATGTTTTGTCGTTGTTTTGTTTGTCATTGTTGTGTTTGAGAAATGTTGTGTTTGTTTGTTAGCATAGCACAAGCTGAGTAATAGAGGTTCAGACAAGGGAAAGGAAAGAATGATCAAATCTCAAGGTTGAAGATCCATCAGAGGCCACCGAGTCCTGCATCAAACTTACTCTAGGATATCATCACCAACGGCCATCAAGCCACTGCTCGGAAATCTCCACTCACAAGAAGCTGTCTTGTCAACTGCTTAAGCGTGTTTGGTACTTATCTTATTCAAGTGATATTTTAGTGATACTGAATTGCACTTGTCCAGTTAATTATTCCTCTTCATTTACTTCATTAAATAAATTTACTTAACAAGGATACTTGTTTTCACGACCAGAAAGATTTAAATGGCTTGCTTTAAACAGAAGGTCATCTGATAAAAATTCATACTATAGAAACCAAACAGTATTCATTCCAGCTGTGCTCTATTCCTATGGTTATGGGCCTTTCTCTGTCTTTATTCACAAAAGGTATTAGGAAGTCCTAGAGAACTGAGCCCTACTCCTTGTTACCAGGAAGACAGAAAGAGAAATCCATAAAGGGTGATTTACAGTTGTTCAATCGGTGCCTGTCCCTTTTGCGGACCATCAGGAAGACACCAGAAATTATACTGCATGGAGCAAAGGAAGCATCTCTTCTCTCAAGGACAGTTATTAAGAGTGAAGCCTTTTAAACAACTTCTTTTATGATAATGTATCGATATCGTGGGTATTGACTTTGATGAAAAGCTGAAAAAATTCTAATTCTCCTTTTACTTTTATACCGTCACTTCTCCCCACAGTCTTAACTCCCCCCCTCCCCCCCAGTTTAAACATCTCCAAGTCCATCAAATGTTCTTGTTTGCTGTGATTCCTGTGACTCTCCCCCAGTCTGCCTACCCTGGCCATTCTCCTCCTTGTCAAGTCTCCTCCCTCTGATGCAGAAGTAAGTAGAACTCATGTTTGAACAATTTTGTTGGTCCAACAACTACTTGAGTAAGCTTCACTATTATTATTTTTTTTGTCTCCCAAATTTAATTAGTACACTATGGGAGACTTTGGAAAACAACAAATGACTGATGCATATTTAGTCCAACTGCAAAAATCCTGCCCTTTCTGAAATATAATGAGAAGCTTTCCTTAGGTTTTTACTGTTAGTTGGGAATGAGCAAAACTTTAAGCCATCCTAAGCCCAGGGACTACTTTTGCTTTAACTATTCACTTACCAAGAAGGGATCCAGGGCTGCTGTTCCTACAAATTGCCTCTTGTTCCCATTCAAGAAGAAATGCAAATCATTCAAGTGCAAGGTTGTAAGAAGCTGCAGGACCTAGTCAAACAGGGCGAGAAGAAGCACAATTTCACTGTCTGAGAAGAACCTGCTGTCATACAACCTGGCAGACTCCTTTGTAAGTGAAGCTATTAGACTGTCCATTTGGCTTGACAGTGTCAGCACAGACCTGCTAAATTGTCACACTTCTCTGACAGAAAATTCTGTGCAGAAATTCCTTCTTTGAGTTAAAATAGCGTTCAGACCTCTGTCTACAGGGAAACTATCTGGACTGCTGGGCAATGAATACCTGATGAAAGCTCCCCTGAGTGTGTGATGGGAAGGAGACTGCTCTTCTCACCTCCAGGACTTGCTCATTACCATATACAGGCGCCTAGCCAATAGCACTAGAGAGGGAAAGAAGCAGTTCAGCCAATTATAGTGTTATGGCATTCTGGTCCTCTCAGAAAGCTTTGTTTTAATTTTTTTCTTGATTTTATTTTTTAAATTTATTGTTGAAAACATTACAGATGTTCATCCTTTTTTTTCCCCATTGACACCCTCCTCCCTGTTCCCCATCCGTTGTCTGTGTCCATTGGTTATGAATATATCCATATTTTCTTTAACATTTTCCTCCTAGGCCAAGTGGGTGAATGGGTGGGGGTATATCCCTTGAATTGATTTTTACTTTTCTGGCTCCTGGCTATATGGTCTTAGACAGATCCAGACTTTACTTCTTTGAGCCTCAGTTTATTTCTCAATAAAATGGGAATTTACAATGCCTTCCTGCAAAGGCCATTGTACATATCAGCGAGATGGCGTGTGAACATCCCCTGGGATACTGCCCAGCACACAAGTAAGTGCTCCATAAATGGTGTTTACAGCAAAATTAGACTGTATGAAAATATTAAATCATGTTCCTTTAATGTGAATGCCCCGCAGGTAAAACCTACCCTGATTCAAAGAGCCTGTAGGGCAAGCCCACAAAGGCACCTTCATCACGGATTTGTACGTATTAGTCATGATTTCTATTCAGACAGGACTTAATGACTGTTGAAGAGAGCTCAGAAAAGAGCAGTGAATATAACAAAAGGTCCATGAGGTCATTCCTCTGAGGAAAAGGTTAGAGGAGATGGATTCTTCAATCTGGGCAGGTGACGATTACAGCGTGACTTAATAATGGTCCTCAAGCATGACTGATGTACGTGACTGAAAGGGTAACGGAAGGGTTGCATTAAACGAGCAACACATCCTGATCATTCTCCCAAACCTGCTGGATAGTGCCCAAGAGCACAGCACGTGGAGTAGCTTCGTGTTGCTCACAACAACAGGTGCTGACGCTGGAACTTAGGAGAAACTCCCGCCTGTGTGCTGGTCAGAGGCGGGGTCTGGACGGCTGGAGGCCGGACAGTTTTGAGACTGCTCCGCCTCCTGGACTTCAGGCAGTTTCCTGAGCTCTGACTACATCTGTGATCTTGCCTCTTCACCTGAGGTAGACCCCCAGTGCGCCCCAAACAGAGCCCAGCTAACAGTGAATGATTGACAGGGCCTGCTAAAGGACTTTTATCTTTATCTTTTTTTTTTTTTTTAATCCTCACCTGAGGTTCTTTTTCCATTGATTTTTTTTCGGATAGAGTGGAAGAGAGGGAGAGAGAGAGAGAGAGAAATATCGATGTGAGAGAGACACATCGATTGGTTGCCTCCTGCACAACCCTGATCAGGACAGGGACGAACCGCAGCCGACACTCCAACCACTGAGCCAAACTGGCCAGGGCAGGACTGTAATCTTTTGAAAAATAGAGGTAATATTCTACCCCTGTGGTTGATGCACACAACATATACTAACACGACAAATGCTAGTTCTCTTGATATAAACTATGGTAGTGGTGTGGTAACAGGAGACATTGTACAGGAAGATCTGGCTAACTTCTGTCTTTCTGTAGATTGTGAACTCCTTGAGGGTGGATTGCTTAGTCCCCAGAGCTTGTGTCAGGGACTCGCGATGATGGCTGCACATTAGAATTTCAGGGGAGCTTTAAGAACAACACGGAGTAGGGACTCAGACCGGACTATTCGAGTTCAAATCTCCGGGTATGGTGCATAGCATTGCCAGTTTTTACAAGGTGCAGTCAGGCTTGGGAGTCAGTGTTCCAGCTGAATGCAATGCTAGAATCAGAAGAGGGGACAGGTAGCTAGGATGTGTTATGGTCCTGATCCCAACCATGGTGAGCTCCTGACAGTTCCAGAATCATCTTGAAAAGAATAAAAGTATACTTTATTTAGAGTTCATTAGAATTTTTTTATCCTCTTAACACTCATCCTCCATGGAAAAGGGGCACAAGAAGATTCAAGCTGAGAGTTTTATACCCTCTATCTAATATTTTTACTTATCTCTCATATAGAGGACAGAAACTGCTTCTTTCAAATATGTACAAGGAAAGAAGGCTTTTGATATCCATCTTTTGCAGAGTTTTATATTTTTCTCAACTTTTATGCCAAATATCCCCAACACACACAAAAATTGTGGAGGTCTCATTTTTTCTAGAGCCAGGACCAGCATGTCACGTGGAAGGTGTCATATTATGTAAATGTACATGCCAGAAAGGTATCTGAATGTCTAGTAGGACCACACATTTTATAGGCCATAATGATGTGTATGGGTGATTAATATCTGGGAATCTTAAAGGAAGAGTGAGCATTTGACAGACAAATAAAGGATCCCATACTGGATATTCAAAATACTTAGCTAGAGTAATATAAAAAGGGAAAAAGAAGTCTGCATGCAGCTGTGGCATTCAGATCATCCTGTCTCAAAGGAACGATCAACATCCTGGTGGTGAAGGAGATTTAAAAGGTGTTCTTTCCACTCCCTGTTGTTCCCATGGTTTCCTTAGCGTATGGCCGACCTCCCCACTGAAGAATCTCACTCTTCTTTCAGGAAAAATACTGCTTGGTTATAGTTTACCACTGAGAAACAGTGTAGTGTCTTTTTTTTTTTTTTTTTTTTATCCTCACCCGAGGACATTTTTTCATTTTTTGTTCAGATAGAGTGGGAGGGAGAGAGAGGAAGAGAGAGAGAGAAACATCGACGTGAAAGGGACACATCGAGTGGCTGCCACCCGCACGACCAACCAGGGCCGGGGACAAACTGCAACCGAAGTACATGCCCCTAGCGGGAACCGAACCCGGGTCTCTCTGGACCGCAGGCCGACGCTCTAACCGCTGAGCAAAACTGGCCAGGGCCAGTGTAGTGTCTTTTTACCTGTGGGACTATATATATATATATATAAAATACATATATTTTATATATATGTATATATATATATATATATATATATATAAAATACATATATTTTATATATATGTGTATATATATATATATATATATATATATATATAAATCCTCACCTGAGGATATTTTTTCCATTTATCTTTAGATAGAGTGGAAGGGAGGGAGGGAGAGGGGGAGAGAGAGAGAGAGAGAGAGAGAGAGGGAGGGAGAGACATTGATGTGAGAGAGACACATTGACTAGTTGCCTCCCACACGACCCTGACCAGGGCTGGGGACAAATGGCAACCGAGGCACATGCCCTTGGCTGGAATCGAACCCGCGACTCCTTGGTCTGCGGGCCGACACTCTGACTGCTGGGCCAAACCGGCCAGGGTGAAACATGATTTTGTTTTTTTTAAAGTTATTAAGATGAAAACAAAATTGTCATGGAAATTTCAAACACTAGAAAATTCATTTCAGGATTCCTCTGGATTTAAAGACGCTGTTCGATGAATGCTTACTGACTCTGTGCTGATTACTGTTAGGCGTCTATAATCTTTATAGAAAAGGAACACCCAGCACGGCCTTTGGAACATCAAGTGTGCTCGGCAGTTCTAACAGGTGCCTGTGGTATAGCTGTTCTGTATTGATGGCCCAACTAAAAGCCAGATTCAAGTGCCTGAAAATAGATCAGATCATTTTGTTAATGATTAAGAACTCCACTTGTTTAATTACTTAGAGGCCCAGTCACTTTAGCATCAGTGTGGTTGGGAGGGCTGCATCTAGTCAAGTCAATGCTGTCTGCACGTACCCCATTATCCCAAAGAGGAAAGAAAAATGTCTCATTTGAAGTACATGCCACTGTGTGCTTCCTGCAAAGCACACCATCAACAAGCTGAATGAATCATTAGCCAGGGTTATTTATGGTTACCCACCTAAAGGTAGGTCTGGATCTCACAAGTACAACCATTTAAATAGTGTGTCTGAGGCACAGGTGCTGTTTTTGGCAGTAATTAGCCTAGCGCTTTAGCTACTGTGTAAAACTCCCAATAAAGCAATTCTGCAATAAGTATTGAGATTTTAAAATATCTTCACACCTTTGGAGTCGGTATTCCATTTGGAGTCAGGATGTCCTAGGGAAACAATATAAAATATAAACTAAATTATTTCTACGTAAAATCTGCCTTGTGCTGCTGGTCATTAATCATAAAAGTGTATACACGGAAGTACCAAGTGTTTAGTATGGGGTATAATTAAGTAAATTAGGGTATCTAAATAATGGAGTGTTGTGTAGGTATCATATTTTGACATAATGTTAAGTAGCAAGGAAAATATCAAATCGTACATATAGATCACAAAAAAATGCATACAGATGTTGCAAAAAATGCATACAGATGTTCATAGCAGTTGTCTTGGGTAGTGAAATTTAAGAGTAATTTCACCCCTGCTTTATTTTTTTAGATAAACTTCCAAGTTTTCCATAGTATTTCTTTTTATTCCATCATGAAAATAGCCTCATTGCTTCTTTTCCTAAAACAACAGCCAAAACACTTGCCAGTACAGCAAATTTAAACATAAACGTGCAATAAAATTCATCTCTGCACACCTGAGAAACCATTATCTTGGGGCTCGTTCTCCTATGTGTCACCTTTTGGGCATAGAGGCATGTTCCGCACAGTGTTTTAAAGGCATTTATAATACCTTATGGTAGGAAACTTCTTTCAAATAGATTTTTGCTCCTTATCTTTCCTCTTTTCCTTTCTTCCACTTCTTCCTGTACTTAGACCTCCTCTCCATGTGACCATCTAATGTACAAATTTACAAATACGTACTTCAAGAATATGTACTGGTATAGGCTTGTGTTTCCATATATGTTTACATTATGTATATACGTATGTATATATGTGTTCATGTATACATATACTAATTATATATTATCTGTACATATATAGGCTATATATATATATACAGATATGTATGAATATACACAAAGTCATAACAACAGTATGAAATAGCCAATATGCAACAGCTTTTGACATACAGAATGTCAATTTAAAGTCAACAGATTCATTGATTTTGAAATTGTTAAATGATATTCAATGATGTGGAGAAACCCCAATTTACTCAACCTTTCCCTTATTGATAGGCATTTCCTGCATTGTTCTCAGCACCAGCAATGCCTCAATAATCATCATTGTACATATATTCTGAATAACAAATGTTCTTGTATTGGAAGGAGATATTTTTGTTAGGATATAGATTTTTACCAGAATCATTTGCATATTCTATTAACAGAAACATTTTAAATAATATTTTGTGATATTTGCAAAACTTTCAATTTTGTCCTGTTTTAGGCTAAAAATTTTTTTAAACTCTAAATAATAATAATAAAGATGATAGTGGTCATGTGTGACTTTTGCTTGATTTTTCAACAAATAACCTTAGGGTTTATCCATTGAGATTGGTGCTGCTGTTTTTGGGTCGATAAACTTTAGACAGTTCAGTCATTTTCTAGTATTTCTAGTTTATATAGAGCTGTTATTTGCAAAAGTTACTAAAATTTGTCAGATGCCTTTTAAGGGTCTATTGTTTTAGAATATTATTCTTAAATGGCATTTGTAATTCATAAACATGTTAGGAGGCATATAGAGTGAAAATCCATGAATAAAACCACTTAAAAATAAGCATTACCCATAATTTGAATTTATATTACTGTTGTTCACTGTTCTATCCTTTTTGTCCCTTATCTTTAAGTGCAAAATCTTTCTAGAATTGCATCTTCATTATTCTCTTGCATTTTAAAATATTTAATTTCAACACACACAAACATTAAATATTTTTACTGGTTTCTGAGCTTTATAAAATGGTATTATACTATATATTTTGGGAAAGAAATACATCCACATCTTAGCACCTTGTAATTCTATTCTTAGATCTATACTACAGAGACATTCATGAATATGTGTACAGGAGACACGTCTAAGGTATATATCATCAGCTTTCTTTATATTGGTAATTATCTGGAACTAATCTTAATGTTCAGTAGCAGAAGAATAGATGAGTAAATTATGATATATTCACACAATGTAATAGTATAGATTTTTACAAAATAAAGAAACAATTGATATTTCCAACGATATGGATGAATCTTTTAAATAGAATTTTTATTGGAAAAAAGCAGGTCATAAAAAGGTTGCATCCACTGATTTTTCTCCTATAATATATTGATATCAAGGATCATGTTGATTGTTTTATTAGTGAAGTTGAACCATCTGTTTTATGTTTTAAATAAATCCTACTTGATCATAGTGTAGTATTCTCTTGTTATTCTTTTTTAAAATTAATAATAGCTTATTGATATGTTATAATTCAAGTATAAAGTTCCTCATATATAGGAGTCAGTGGTTTTTAATATAGTCACAGAGCCCTGGCCAGTTTGGCTCAGCGGTTAGAGCGTCGGCCCACGGACCAGAGAGTCCCGGGTTCGGTTCCCACTAAGGGCACATACCTCGGTTGCAGTTTGTCCCCAGACCCAGTTGACTCTATCTGAAGATAAATGCAAAAATGTCCTCGGGTGAGGATTATAAATATATAATCCTCAACTAAGTAGGGCTTAGTTGTGCAAGCCCTACTAAGAACTAATTTTAGAATATTTTCACTGCCTCAAAAAATAAAATAAAACATCAAACCCATACCTTTAAAAGCAGTCACTCCCGATTATGCTTTCTCCTCAGCCTCTGAGATACCCTAAGCTAGTTGCTGTCTGTGGGTTTGCCCATTCTAGATATTCCATAGTAATGGCATCATGCAATATGTGGCTCACTGTCTCTAGCATCTTTAAGTACGCATAATATTCTCAAGGTTCAGCCAGGTTTTAGCATTTATCAGTGTCTCATTTTTCTCTGTGGGCCAGATATTCCATTTTACACACACACACACACACCCCCCACATTTGTTTATCAGTTCAGTAGTTAATGGAATTTGAGTTGTTTTCACTATTATGAAAAGTGTTGCTATGAATATTTCTGTACAAGTTTCTGTTTGAATTTATATTTTGAATTCTCTTGAGTATGTACCTATGAGTGGAATTGATGGATCATATGAGAATTCTACATTTAACTATCTGAGTGACAACCGAACAGTTTCATACAGTCAGCCGCCATATTTTATATTATCACCAGAAATGCAGTATTGTTCCAATTTCTCCACATCCTCGCCAAGACTCATTATTGGACTTTTTGATTCTAGTTGTCCTGCTGGGTTTCAGGTGGTATCACATTGTGGTTTTAGTTTGTGTTTTTCTGATGGCTAATGATGTTGAGCACTTTTCTGTGAGCCTGTTAGCCATTTGAATATCTTCTTTGCAGAAATATCTATTCAGACCCTCTGCCCATTTTTAAATTGGGTTATCTTTTTTCTTGATGCCTTTTGCATACTATATTAATATTTCATTTAGAACTTTAATCTGTTCTCACATGAGTTATATTATGGTTTTGTTATTTGTCTATTATCTACATCTGTTAATGCTGCTTTATAAAATATATTTGGGAACTGTCATTTTTTATTCCAATAGGGAAACGTGTAAATTACATTAAGATTATGTGCTTTTTAATGTTTAGGTAAACTTGTCTATAAGAGTCATGTGATCTTGAAGCCTTTGAAGATGGCAGATTTTTTTCACTTTTCCAATCTCTTCTAAGTATATATTCTTTTAAATATTTTTACTTCTTTTATGTACAATTATAGTAACTCTACAAAAAAAAGAGGAGGGCCTTATTTTCTCCATTATCAGAGGATACTGAGGTCCAACATCATACTTAAAATCATTAAATGTAAGACAGGACTGAAACTTATATTTTCTGACTTTTATTCAGTACTTATTCCATCTGAAAACCAGCAGAGATGTGTGACTTTGTACCGGGAAGTGGCTATGGCAGTTGTCTCACGTGTTACTGTCTAGGGTTTGGCTCACATTTCTCAGATACTGTGTTTAAAATCCCACATTAGCAATTACATTGTAGGACTTTCTTTTTCTTGGTATTTGTCGATGTGGAGAACATTATGACAACTTCTGTTTCATCTCACACCTCATCTGCACACCTCATCTGAGTATGCTGTAAGCAAGGTAGCAGGAAATCCGTTATTTGAGTCATTAACAATGAACTGGACAAAAGAACATGTAATCAGTTGTGGGTAATGTGTGCATTATTGCATAAACTGGTTTATTCCATCTGCTCTCATTACTACTAATCTGTTATAAAGGACAAAGCAATATTGACAGCTCTTTTGCAGCCAATGATGTTATAGAGTAGGCCAGTTCTCCTCTGTGTGACCTTAGTTCACCATTGACATGACTGATGATCTGTCTGTGACGGGGTAGAAATGGACTAACCAGAGTAAGCCGTACATACAGAGTGTTTGGGAGCCAACGTGTTTACGTTTTATAACTCCTTACTACACTTCCCCCTTCTTCAATATTTTGTACTTTTCTCCTGAGTCTCAAAATTTGAATCTGTTCTAACACTGGGCCTGGACAGAGCTCCTCAGCACTCTTGCCTTTGGTCTTTGGGAAACAGTGACCATAGCTTGAAATTCTGTCCTTACTGACACTGTTCAACTTCCCAATATCCCCAAAGTTGGCCTCTGCTCCACTTACACTCCCCACAGGGTATGTTGCCACCTCTCTCCCAGTAAGAAACTCGCAGAAGGCATAGAAGGCAGATGGTGGCGGCCTCTGGTGGTTCAGAGTTGACAAGTGTCCTGCATGTCCACGGCATTGCTTTTTCTTTTCTTTTCTTTTCTTTTCTTTTCTTTTCTTTTCTTTTCTTTTCTTTTCTTTTCTTTTCTTTTCTTTTCTTCTTTTCTTCCTTCCTTCCTTCCTTCCTTCCTTTTTTCTTCCTTCCTTCCTTCCTTCCTTCCTTCCTTCCTTCCTTCCTTCCTTCCTTCTTTCTTTCTTTCTTTCTTTCTTTCTTTCTTTTCTTGATTTTTAGAGAGAGAGGAGGGAAAAGAGAGAGAGAGATAGAAACATTGATGAAAGAGAACATTGATTAGCCGCCTCCTGCATGCCCCCCATTGAGGATCGGGCCCATAACCTGGGCATGTGCCCCGACCAGGGATAAAACCAGCGACCTCCTTGTACATGGGTCGATGCTCAACCACTGAGCCACACCGGTGGGGCATGGCATTGATTTCTTATTGATAATATTGTCAATGATGGAGGGAGGGGAGAGTAAGAGGAAAATTCACAAAGAATGGGGACATGAATAAGAACGATCAGTATAGGGTAGGAGGATGCTCGCCTGATAAGGAACTAACTCGCCTTTGTTGTGGGACGACTATTGATTTCCTGACACTGGGTTAAATGGGAAAACTGAGGAATAGAGAGGCCACCTGACAAGGAAGTGGTAGGATTCGAGTAAGAGCCTCTGGCTCCAAAAGCCATAATCTTTTATTGCAAAATACTGCAGGAAGTACAGGTTTTCTTAAAAACTGGTTATTGCGTTTATTCCCACCCTGGGTGTTTGGGACTGTCTCTGCCTGACTCGGGCGGCTCTGCTGTCATCAGCAGTGACCACATGGCCCTGGGGAAGTGGAGTGCTCCTGGCGCTTCTGCAGCCTGAGCCTCAGAACCCTTTTCAATTTGATTCTGAAGGAAGTTATGTCACAAGTATCTGTTGCCTGTTAGTATGTTGCTTGTCACGGTCTTCATTATGGGTTCTTGCCTTTCAGACAGCTTTCAGCTTTAGGATTCTTTGGGCGAGCAGATACATGAAACTGGTTATATGCCCTCACTGTGACTATGCAGGGTGGGGGTCAACCCCACAGAGCAACTGCTCATGGTCTTCCTCCTCGAGCAGGTCCTTGGAAAGCCGACTGCTATTTGTAATGTTTATAGAATAATTCATTTTCTGTGCTTTGTTCTCAGAGGGAGAACACACACAGCCTATCTGGAATGTTAAGTAGGAAATGGAAGAAACAGGAATGAGTCTGGATAGAGGCTCAGGTGTGTGCCATTTTTTCAAAGAGGAAGTTGAAACTCCCCGCATAAACCACGTATGGGTCGAGATGCAGGACCCAGACACGTGGATATACCGATGTTAAGACAAACATCAAACCAGGAGGAAAGAATCAGGAATTCTGAGGGCGAGTCCTGTGGATCACACTGTTGCCAAGTGTCCTGGGTAAACCCTGCTATTGGTATGAGCCTGAGTTTTCTCATCTGTGAAATGGGAAGAATAATTGTCCTACCGCTATTTTAAAGTACAATGATATATGTGACATGTGCCCATACAGAGCGCAATACTTGGCACAGTTTCCTTCTTCCCTCCTCATAAATATGTCAGCTAGCAACTCAATCTGATGATCTTTAAGCTCCCTTGAAATTCTAGTACTTTTTCCAAACCCTAGATCTGTGTTGTCAAAATACTGGCCACCAGTAGAGCGTTGGAAATATGGCTACTGCCAGTGAGCACCTTAATGTTTTATTTTCATTAATTTGAATTTGTTCATTAAACTTTTAAAACCGAAGCAGTGTAAAAGGTTTTTCTTTTGGCACAGCTTTGTTTCGGTAGGACTACGCTCTGCTTTACCCACTGCGTCATGTAAAGATGTGTTAAAAAAAGAAAAAGATGTGTTAAGATATTGTCAATGGTGTAGTGTGACTGTTGACTTCTTGTCATCTATCTAAGTATCTCATTCATACATGTTTTATATTGAGGACATATTGAAATGATATTTTAAATATTTGAATTAAAGTATATTATTGAGTCAGCTGGTGTGGCTTAGTGGTTGAGTGTCGACCCATGCACCAAGAGGTTGCCAGTTTGATTCCTGGTCAGGGCACATGCCCAGGTTGTGGGCCCAATCCCCAGTGGGGAGCTTGTGGGAGGTGGCCAATTGATGTTCTCTCTCATCGATGTTTCTATCTCTCTCTCCCTTTCATTTCCTCTCTATCTAAAATCAATAAAGGAAAAAAAAAAACATTTTTTAATAATACAGTATATTATTGAAATTAAGAACTATTTATATATATATATATATATTTTACTTTTTTTCATGTGGCTTTTAGAAATTTGGAAATTTTACACATGACTCACATTATATATATATATATATATTTTTTTTTTATCCTCACCCGAGGACATTTTTTCATTTTTTGTTCAGATAGAGTTGGAGGGAGAGAGAGGAAGAGAGAGAGAGAGAAACATCGACGTGAAAGGGACACATCGAGTGGCTGCCACCTGCACGGCCAACCAGGGTCAGGGATAAACTGCAACCGAGGTACATGCCCTTAGCGGGAACCGAACCCGGGTCTCTCTGGACCGCAGGCCGATGCTCTAACCGCTGAGCCAAACCGGCCAGGGCTCACATTATATTTTTATTGGACAGCACAGATAGCTTCCTTAACACCCAGGCTGACATTTGCAGACCAGACAGCTGCATAGCTGTCTGGAGAGTTAGAGGAGGGTCTGGCCAGGCACAATGGTATGTTTATGACAAGGCTGGAGTTAGTCCCTTACTGTGCCCAGATCCTTTCTGAGGGGCTCTCAGGTAGCAGATGACATTTACAACTTGAGTAGTTGAGTGTAAATCCAGTCGTGGGAAAGCTATTCTCAGCCAGGTAGACCCTGCAAGTAATGTCTAATTCAGAGGGTGCCTCAGTTTTTCTGAGTCTCCATATACTAGTACTTCACTTATCCAATCTAGTCCTCAATTTTGGATTTTCTTTTATGGCTGTGACACTTGGCTCCTTCTTTTCCTATTTTTTGACATCCAGCAATTGCTCTCTGAACCCTCCTCACCTCCAAATTTTTCTTTGATTCCAACTTTAATGTAATAGACACTGTGACATCATGGGGAGACGTGTCTTGCATCCCCTGGCTAGTGCTGCATCTGGGAAGTACTTACCTGAGATCCATGAGACCTTTGTGAGAGCAGGGACCTTGTGTGTCCTCTAGGATTTATAGAAGCAAACTGGCTAATAGCTGGCCAATAAATGTTTTGACAGAATAACCGGAAGCTAGGGTGCTTTTTCCAAGTGCATTTAACTTTTCTTGTTATAATAACATCGTAATAATTTGTCAAGGGCTTTGTAGTTTATATGTGCATTCACTCCTTGATCCTCCCATGAGCTCTATGCAGGGACTATTATTTCATAGATATTTCATTCATTATTTCACTTCTGGAATGTTGGGGCAGAAGCTCAGAGAGGTGAGTCAGGAGTGGGGCAGGAGTTGGAACTTGTATCTTTTGATCACAAGGCCTGTTTACTTCCTCCTACTTACACAGCTTCTCCCACCCTCTGACTCCAGTGTTTGTACATAATTGACTCAACTTACAGGGTGCCTTTGTCATTCTTGTCTTAATTAACTTGATGATCATAGTCTTGGAGACAGTTGGTTTTCAAATTCTGTGATTCTCTCTGTTCCTATCTTTTTCCTAGTCGGGTAGGTTTGATCCTTTTTCTGTTCTTCCTCTGGCTTCCAAAGAGGATGCACACTACTCTAATTTTAATTTCAGTGGGATTTTATTTATTGTAAATGTATCCACTCACTAGTTCATGGCAGACGTTCCAAAGTCATGCTCAGCTTCTCCTTTTTGCTTCATCCCCAAGCTGTCCCCAAATACTACTGATTCCACTCTTAAAGCTCTCCTCTCTGCAGACTCTATGGCCATCATTCCTGGTCTCTCTTGCTTTGATTATTTCAATATGGTGGGATTTGGAGTTAAGAAAAATTTTCATAATAAAGAGTTGTGTTTTTTTGTTTGTTTTGTTTTTTAATTATCAATATGTTTTCTTAAGAAATGATATAAAACCTCTTTGTCATCCTGGCTTTGGGACATGACCTTTTAAGATTGTCCCTCTTCTGAGGCCTCCTAAATGACTGTCCTGTGTATCACCATTCCTCCTCCAGTCTTTACTAACCTGTGTCTCTGAAGTGAGCTTTCCAACGAAATGTGATGATGACGTGTTCCTCCTGAAAAGCCTTTGGATGATTTCCCGCTCTCCATGTGATGGTGACTAAAGTCAAGTGGGATTTAAATCAAGGTCTTTCCTAGAGGAATTCCACCCAACTTCATACACTCGTCTCTTTCTCTCCTCACTCCTTCATATGCCCTGCGCTCCAGCCACCTTGAACCCTCGATGTTTCCTGAACACTCTACACTTTATCCTTCATCTAGGTTTTATACATATGGTATTTCTTGGACCTTATAAGGCTCTTTTATCTCCATCAGGTGACACTCTTTGCCTTTCAAGGCCCTGCTTAGATGTCTCATCCATGCAATGTCTTTAATTCTCACCTCTATCACAGAGGTAGTTACCCCTCTTCTCTTTTAAAACATCTTGCATCATCTCCTCGACTTTAACATTTAGAATATGTTGCAATTATGTTTGTCTATTTCTCCTCCACTGGACTATGAAATCTCAGGTGTGGGGACCATGTCTTCTCTCTGTATATCTTCTGTATATCTTACTCATAGTAGCCTTTCAGTAAATGATTGATGACTGAATGAAGATTGGAATTCTGAGTTTTCCCGTAGGTGCATACATCAAAATCTCAAACCCATCTGGTTAGTTCAGGGCCACCAGCATGTCAGAGTCTCATGCTACAAATACCCTAATATGATAAGACAGGTTGAAAACTAATTTAAAAAATCATGCTGGTGCATGTGTTAAAAATGCATTTTGTAAATGCAGTGGGCTGTCTTAAAATAATGAATTTTTTTAGAAAGGTCATCATCCGAAGAGGGTTGCATTATTGCCCTTTAAAGAATGGTCAGTTTGACTGCCATTTGCTAATTGACGAGTCTGTTCTAACGTTCTCAGAACACTGGAAGCAGCCTGATCAGCTGGTCCAGAGCTGCAGAGCCACAGCGCAGCTGTTGTTCGCAAACCAACGCCCGATTCCCCTGCAGCCCACAGGTCCGCACTCACCCCTAGTCGTGGTGTTCAGTCATGGTTGGGATGGCTTGTTTATGGTTTTCTGGCCTAATTGGTCCTAGGGCACTTAAGGAAACAATATATTATGACTTGTACCCTTAGTAGGAGCCGCTATTTGAGACTGTTGAAGTGGAATCTGGAGTAAAATTGCCTGGGTTTTCCTCCGGCTTTGATGTGTTCCCAACTGTATGATTTGGGACTCCCGTTTCCTCATCAGGAGTGGGCCAAACACTCTCTGCAGTTGATGGAGGGATTAGAGAAGATAATATATGCAAAGCACATAAGTAGTGATTATTATCTTAAAACATCTAGCAACTGGAATCCATTAAAATCTCAAGCCCTGAAGAGAGATGTTAGATTCACTCTAAAGTTTCTTATTCTGTAACCCTACCCTTTACAGCCTAGCATGGAGGAAGTCAAGTGGTTGTTGAATAGATGCCGTGGTTTTAGGATTATGGCCAGACAGACAATGGACTAGGGGTCCTTTCCTATACTGGGCTAGCATTCTCTCTTGTCCAAGAAAGAAATGAAAGAAGAAAAGACAAGCTTATCATATCATACATTGAATACATGTGATTTTCTAGGCATGTATGTAATCGTCACTCTATTCATGTAGTGTATTCCCCATACTTTAGATACAAAGAATCTGGATCACACTCCTACTTGTCTAAACAACTTGTTCAAGGCCATACGTTGGAAGAAGCAAAGTCAGGATTCGAACTCAGGACTGCTGGATTTTTTCCATCAAGTCACAGTGCCTGGGACATCCTGATCAAAATGTAGCTTCAGTTTTTTAAACATTTTTTTTTCTTCATTGAATATCTTCCCTTCATATAAAAAAACATATTCCAGAAAAAGGTACATGTATATTACATTTATGAGAAGAGAGATCCTGGATTTGAAAAACTGATTTAAAGTTGTTGGGTTTTTTAATTCGTTTTTTTTTTTGTGTTTTTTTTTTTTAATCCTCCTGGGATGTCTGGCCGAAACAAAGGCTCATTCTTCCTGGAGGAACTCACGCCAACTTGTCTTACCAGGTTCCCACAGATGTAACCTTGGTGGACACAATCTTCCCCTCAAAATCTCCAAGTCATATGAATGGTAATCAGAAGAATAATAAACAGAATACCACGTTCAAAGGTTTGAAAAAATAGAATTGTCGGAATCCAACAGATGTTTCAGACTTTGCAGCATGGGAGTGCATTTGTGAATACAGCGTACATGTTTCCTAAGGTACCTCAGATGCTGTGTGAGACTAGAAGAAAGGCTAAAATCAGTGACGGATGTATACAACTCACGAAGTTCGGAAAAAGAACCACAGAGTAAAAAACAAAGAGTAAATCAACGGGAAAAAATAAAGATAACAAAAGTAAGTAAAATGAGAAATGAAAATGGAGGATCATCAAAGCCAACGTTATTTCTAAGCAAATATCCATTATACCAACAACACCCCCGTGGCACTAACCGAGGAGAGGGCATCAAGACACAAACCATCGTTGTTAGAAGTAAAAAGGGGACTTGAGTATATGTACAGATACAACAATTTATTGATAAAATTAAAGAAAATAATTTTTTAAGTCAATTTCTTTTCTTCTTTTTGTTTTTACTTTTTTTTTTTAGTTTATTGGGGTGACATTGGTTAATAAAACCATCCATGTGTCAAGGGTACGGCTCTATGACATCATCTGCCACCGCCTCGTACGCTCACCACCCAGTCTGGTCTCTTTCAGACTGCTATCCCCACTGTGCCCGCTTTCCCCTACCCCCTTTCCCTCTGGCTATCCCCAAACTGATGTTCATGCCTGTGTGTCATATATATACATATATATGTATTTATTTCTGCTTAATCTTTCACCTTTTGTCACCCAGCTCCCCAACCCTCCTCCCCTCTGACAGCTCTCAGTCTGTTCTGTGTACCTATGCTTCTGTTTCTGTTTTTTTGTTAAATTATTTTGTTGGTTAGATTTCACATATAAATGAGATGATATGATATTTGTCTTTCTCTGACTGGCTCATTTCACTTAGCATAATAATTTCCAGATCCATCCATGCTGTTGCAAAAGGTAAGATTGTATTCATTTTTACAACTGAGTAGTACTCCATTGTGAAAATGTAAATAAAAAAATAATTTTATATTAAAGTTGGAAACTTTGAAGAAATATACATTCTTAGAGTAATATAATTTACCAGAAATGAGTCAAGCAGAAATGTAAAAGTTGAGTAGATATATAACAATTTGATTTTTCAATTAGTTAAAAATCTGTACTCACCTCGCCATCCACATAGGCATCGGAATCTAAGCACAGCTCTTATACAGCAAGGTCAACTGAACATCCAGGAAACATATAATACTGATATTTACAAAATATTCTAGATAACAAAAACAGGGAGATACTTTGCAGTTTCCCTTAATATAAATAGTATAGATGTATTAACAGACTAGTCAGAATCAATTTAATAAAGGAAAATCACAGTTCAATGTCACTTACATGAAACATTATTTTTAAAACAAATATAAGGAAAACAACCTAAAAAAAAAGAATGTGTTTTAAAAATATTATGAACAGGTTACTTGTATCTTACAAATTCAAGATTGGTTTAACAGTACCTAACATATCAATATAACTTGTTACATTAAATGAGACAGGGAGAGAAATATATTGAATCATTTCAAATAGAAAAGGCTTTCAATAAAATTTATTCACTGTGTTTTAGAAAGAAAACCTTAGCAACTGAAATACGGGACCACTGCTAAAACCTATATCAAGCTTCAAATGTAATGGTTAATCAATAGAAACTACCCCTTAAAAACACAACAAAGTAAAAGATTGAAAATCATTTCATATGAGCAGAAATTAACTTCTATTCATCAAAGAAACCGTCTCCTTGAAAACGTGGACATTCAAGCTACGTGCCTGGAGACCAGATTTTTGCAACAGATATAAACCAACAGATAGAACAACAAATAGAACATAATATGTTCTATTATGTAGAACATATAAATAACCTTTAAAATATATATGAAAAAGGCAAACAAAGTGGACACAAATTATAAACAGATAACTCACAGAAACAAAAATCAATAAGCGTATGGAAAGATGACAAGTTTCACTAGTGATCGGGGGAATCTAAATACAGTGAGACACTGTTACACGGACACAGTGGTCACACAACTTATGATCATCTCAAGTGTTGAAGAAGAAATGAAGCAACAAGAAAAATTGCCCACTTTTAGCTGGAGCATATATTTATATGCATTAAAAGCACTTGGGCAAGTTTGGTTTGTACTTTAATAAAGGTGACTGCATGCTCTCTGACCTAACAGTTCCACTTATAGGAACATATTTGAGAAACTCTCGCGCATGTACACCAGAACGTTCAACAGAAATGTTCATAGCTTCATTGATTATTATTGCAAAGATCTGAGAACTAAATTCTTACCAAGGAGGAGATAATAGCACGGAAAATGAACAAATTAGGCTTACTCCTCTCAATGTGAGCAAATGTCAAAACAATGTTGAGTGAAAAAAAAGCAAGTTATAAAAATATGTGTGCAGCCTGATGCCATTTATATCATTTTTAAAATGCAAAAGAATGCCATACATGATGTAGGGATTTATACACAAGGAATATATGGGAAGGACAAAACTGCAATCAGAATGTTGGTTAATTCTAGGAAGATGTGGTCAGGTAGGCATACAGAAAGTTGATCAACTGCATTAGTAATTACTTATCTTTTTAACTTAGTGATGGATATTGATATTTTGATTGTATTATTTCTCATAAATTTTAAATTAATTTAGTATTTCATAAAGATGACAGGTGAACAATAAAGACTATTAGTATTCTCATTGCCTTCACAGTGATTAAAATTAATTCCCAAAGTGCTGAGGATTACTGGTACTGATCACATGGTTAATCCTTGTGTTTGATCTATTAGGAGAGGCAGTGACTGCATGTACAGTGATAACCCATGAACTGAAAGTCTCATTGAAAAGTCCAGGGCCTGAGGTCTAATTAACATCTCGGGTGCTTGTGTTGAATGACAAGACCTCTCCAGCCCTGCAGGAGTAGCCAGGATGACTTTACATGATTCTGTAGTGTTGGTGAATGCATGACTGGTCACATCTTGTTTGCAATTATAGATCATAAGCCTTAATGGATGCCTTTTAGAAGTTGTATTTATAAATGTGCAGAGAGGCAGAGAATAGTGGCTGTATTCAATAAACACCATAAATAACCGTGCTGGAGTGGAACACAGAATCCAAATGCAATTTAGATATGCTCGATGGAATTTGAAAAGCATTTTCTTAAAGCAGAACTGGGCAAATTCCCATTTCTGCCCTGTAATTGAATTGTGTGGAAACATGAAGGAAAGTTCAGTCTAGTCTTTTTTCTTGGTGTCAGTCTTTCCCGTCTCACATTCTCTGGTTGGTAGATATAGAAAGTAGAAAATATGAGCGTATGTTGAGGGCTAAACCTACGTATAACTCAAGAGGACAAATTGCAAGGCATTTGCTCTTGCCCATATCAGCCAGAACGTCATGATCCGGCCTGGCAAAACGTGTTTGAATGATGTGTGAATTCCTGGAGCATGAAAACAAAAACCTGTGGCCTGAGCACGTTTTTCCCCAACCTGAGCTCTTGAGTCCTCTCAGGAGTTTCTCAATCATCCCCCAACCCCTCTTGCCTTGTATTTGTTGTCCTTTTTGACCACCTTGCATGTCATCTTTCTCTTTATTATGTAACCTACTTTCATGTTGACTAGACACCTGGACCCATCTCTCCTAGCTAAGACCTCCTTGGCTATTCTTTGCCTTCCTTTTAAGAATAACTTTTATGAGTGTCTGGTATTTTCATGATTTGATTTGAAACAGAAGTTTCAGCTAAGAGAATGGAAACAGATTATCATGGTGTATATCTCATCTCCATTTTCTAGCTGTGTGATCTTGGGCAAGTGACATAACTTCTCTGTGCCTCTGTATTCTCATCTGTAAAATAGGAATAATAATAGTATCTATACCATCAGGTTATTGAGAGGATTATATGAGCTAATACCTGTCAAGTACTTGGAAGAAAGCTTGGCAGAGTCAGCACTCAATGTATGCTAGTTGTTATCGCTATTATTATTAAAATGTTGTCTCCTAGGCATTCCAGCAAATGTATTCACTGGGATAATCTCTTACTTCCTCCAACCCAGTTTAGTGTCCTGGAACTTTCCTATTTGTACTTTTCCTCCCCAGTTACTACTTGGCTTATTCTCTTTGCCCCCGAAGGCCCGGACAGTAAACCAAAGAAGCTTCCACTGAGCTCGCCATCCTCACCAACAGCTATCTAGAGTGCTGTGGGGACATGGTAAGCAAGACAAGCTAGCCCCTGTCCTCACTGGCTTATAGTCTAGTGGGGTAAGAGACGATATGCCAACATGGATACCAGGTCATGTCAGCTTCTGACTCGTGCTATGAAGAAGAGAGACAGGGTGATGGGGTAGGGAGTGACCGGAGAGCGAAGATGGTCAAGGAGGCATTCTGGGAGATGGTAGCATTTGAGCTGAGACCCAAATAGTAGAAGGAGCAGGTTGTATGTATTAAGAACGTAGGAAGAGGAAACAGCTAGTGCGAAGTCTTCAGAGTAGATGATGGATTTGAGAAAGCCATAGCTAGTGTCTGGAGTGCAGTGAGCTAAGGGAAGAGGGATATGGGATGAGTAAGGAGGTAAGGAGAGTCTAGATCTTACAGGGAATTGTAATAGAGTTTAAAGCTTATTAAAATCCAAATACAGTAAAACCCATGCATTAGAAAAAGTGGGCTTAAAATATTAAATTGTGTGAAATGCAAGGACACGTCATAACAAAGTGGAGGAAATGGCTGGAATGAGCCTGGCCAGGTGAGCCAGCTACAGGATCAGCATTCATCCAAGCCTTGCTGCTATCTGGTGCCACCTGGTGGTGATTGTCCTCAGTCCTCAATATCACATTGCGGATGCTTCTAGTTCCTTGTCCTGGCTTGTACTGCAACTGTTCTGGAAATGTCTTAGTGAGTTGGTACCCACTTGGTTGAAATGATCCCAGAAGATGGAGCTACAAGAATATTGGGAACATGGGATCCGTTCTCATTCCTGAAACAGGGCTGCCTCCTGTTCATTGCTGGCCTTGCCTTCTTCTCTATCTCCCCAAAAGATACGCACGTTATTTCACCTCTACTTGATAATGAGGACTACGCAGAGAATGAGAGATAATTTCCACTTGGAAATAATATTATATTTGAATTCATGTTATCAGGGAGTATGCCATCCCAGGATTTTACTGCTAGGGAGAATGACATTGCAGCTTTGATTTTGTACTTATTGTATTTGATTTATTATATTATATTATATTATATTATATTATATTATATTATATTATATTATATTATATTATATTATATTATATTATATTATATTATTATTGTCGTATATTTTAATTATATATGTCCTTGTCTCCTCCAAGGAATATGAACTCCTAGAAGGCAGGAACAGGTCGTACTCCACTTTGTAACCCTGGTAACAAAGGGGTAGGGTGAAAGGAAACCAATATGTTTACTCGCCTACTATAAGTAGTAGTTCACCTTTCAGTTAAGAGTCACAAAAATCTCAAGACAACACTTATCATCTCCATTTTAAAGATGAGGAAGATGAGGACAAATAATCCAAAGCCAAACGGTCAGGAAAGGACAGATCTGTGAATTCAACCCCAAAGCATCTGAACACATAAGCTACATGACCATGAAAAAAATATTTGCAACAGCTATAAACCAACCAAGCCCATTTACATTCCACTGACTTGAAATTCTGAGCATATCGCTGGGACAGACGGAGCTAACGCTCAATAGATGGTTGGTGGGTTATAAATGAAAAATATAGTTGATCATTTTGGAGTAAGAAAGTGGGGTGGCACCTGTTTGCCTAATCAAAGCAAGCCTTCAAGGTGATTGGACACCAAATTTATTCTCAGTCTGGGACCCCAGGCAGCCCCCCTGAAGCTGCCACGAAAAGGGTATTTGCCAACGCCAGTCAGTCTGTCCCTGCTGTTCAATTAGGTTCTGACTTGTAATTCTTTCCCTGCCATCACCACTTTACTCCGTGAATTGTCCTCAACACCCCAGGAAGAATTAATGGCTGTGAAGTAATACTTGAGTAATGGGAAGGGAAGCCAAGTGCAGACTGTTCACATTAATTAGTAAGGGTATTGTTTTCCCCCCGCAAAATTTCATGAAGTTGGTCTTTTGGTTTACAAAGAAGTCATTCCTTAGTGAACGTGTGTGTGTTGAGGGGGGTGGAGCATTGCTAGCTAGATATCTGGAAAAAAGTACTTTTGCAAGATTATGATGACTCAATTGTTTACTATTCCCTTGACAAAAAGGCATCTTTATACACACACACACATGCACACAAATAAAACAGGTTGTAGAGGCTATGAAAAGGACGGAAAAGAAGTGTTGGGCTTCACTAAGAGATGCCCAAGACTGAGTCCGTCAGAAGTAATCATGTCATTAAATAAGCTGAAATAGAGTAAAATAATACAATTTTAAAAGGTAAAAGTGAATCTGCTATGGAGCATGGGCTCTGAAATCTGAGATCCACAATCACTTTGCAGACATTATTTCATTTAATATCATAATGATAGAGCTATCATTCTCCCCATTTTAGTCCTATGGACTGAAGCAGATAATACCTGCTTCCATAACCAGCAAGGGGCAGAGCCCGAGTTTGAGCTTGGATCAGGTAGGGAGTCTGAGCTGCTCTGATGTCATTTCTCCTGGTGAGTAAGAGTGGTAATGTGACATCCACCCACCAGCGGCACCAGGTATGTGTCCCAGGACTGGGCACACCAATCAATTAGTATTGCAATATTCAAATTTCTGTTTACATTAGTTATTATCTTATCAAAAATAAAGACATAAAACTTTACTTGTCTTTCATTGTAAATTATTTCACTGCAAATAATTGACCTGGCAACATCATTTAGTTAGTATATCAAATGGTACAAGATTAAAAGCAAGGTTTTCAGAATCAATTAAATATAGTTCCTTATTCTGCACATATGAAAAATAATACTTTAGAGAGTGCAAACATTTTTGTGAAATTAATAAATGATGTAATTAGCATTGCTAATTTAGGTATTTGCCTTATGAGTTTCAGTTTATCTTTTGTGTATATCTGGTATTTCAAAATGCTTATATAGGGATTTTGTACTAAGAATATTTATAATATCAGATGTGCATCATACAAAACATTTAGAAACTTTCTTGCCCTTGTCAGCATCAGGGCAGACTCTTCTGGCAGGTGTCATAAATCCTGATGTCTACACCTGTGAAGCACGAGTCAGGGGAGCCACGTATGGACTGCTCTGCATGGAGAGTCTGTGTCCTATTTAAAGGCGGCAGAGCTGTTAACCTCCTACCAGTGGTTGCCATGTGGCAACATGGGTCCAATGTTGCTAGATCTTTTTTTTTTTTTTTTTAGAGATGCCAGGAATCTAAAATGTTTGTATGTGAAATCTCCAGATTCTTACTGTTGGCACCTGGGTCAGTTAAATATAATTCTCTGTCAAACAGAACCAGACGATGTGTGGGGGCTGTTTCTGTTCCCAGGGCTGACTGTTTGGGTTGTGTGTCCAAAGGCCACAGACAGATCTGGCACAGAGGTCTGTGCAGTTTGCTTTGTGACAGGAAGGCCCTGCCTTAGGAATTGGGAAACTATTCTTTATATATATATTTTTTTAATTGATTTTTTTAGAGAGAGAGGAAGGGAGAGAGAGGCAGAAACATTGATGGGAGAGAGAAACATTAATTGGCTGCCTCCTGCACGCCCCCTACTGGGGATCGACGCTCAATCTACTGAGCCCCACCAGCCAGGTGGAAACTATTCTTTGTACACTTTCATTCCTGTTCCATTTTGTTGAGGGCCAATTTTCAGGGTATTTGTTCCTTTGCCAATGTCATTCTTGAGAAGCCAGGAGTTAGTTGTGGTGATGGTAATGGATGATAGAGTCCTTCTTAGAAGAAAGTTTTCCTGTAGCTTGAACGTGGGGTAGGACTGAGGATAAATCAACAACAACAACAAAAATTCACAGTGAAACACTCTGAAGGATGACTTTACTTTTCCTTAGCAATCATGAGTGGATGCTGAAATTATTTACTCATTCTTCTTTCCTGTTTGTTTTTAGACATTTGTATCATTTTTAGAGTACTGACCTTCAGTGATCCTCAACGTAAAGATCAGGGGTCTTCTATGGTGCTGTGTCTGTATTTCTTTCTGAGGATCTCAGTCTTTGGTGCAAACCAGGGGAAAGGATGTGAGTGGACAAATGCGTGCAGCTTATGGAAAATTACTGAAACAGAAAAGACGGAATAAAAGTAAGAGCTCAGGAGATGAAGGAGATTCTAGGAGTATCACCAACGGCAATCAAGTTCCACTGCAACGTGTTGACTAATTCTCTCTGGGAGAAACTTCTTTTTGTTTCCGCCACTAACATCCTTTCCTTCTGTCCCTAAATGCCTGAATAGTTAGCATGTAAGGCTGCAGACAACATTGAGCCAGGAGGCAGAACTTCTCAGCGGGGCTCTCCTCCACGTTGAGCAGTTTCTCTCTGAGCCTCAGTTCATCATATTTGAAGGGAGAATCTGAATCCGGATGTGCCCAGCTCACTGTGGGAGTGTGAGGATCAAAGAAGATACGGTACCTGACAGCACGTTGGACATGGTGTCATGCTGCACCTGCCTAAGGGATCGTTCTTGTTGCCGAGCCCACAGCACTTCACATCAAAAAGACTCTCTTAGGAACTCATGGTCTGAGGGATTTTGAAGACGGGACATTCCCTAGAGATTGCAGGGAGTAGGTTGGCACCTCCACTTTGGTTCATTGCAGGTTGGGGGAAGCAAGTGAAGTTCTAGTGAGCTGAGTGAGTATCTTCCTGCGGACCTGGCTCGGGTGTGTCCCCCCAAAATTATGTGGTTTCTCACGTAGTTAGGATAAAGCTTCTTCCAGAGAGATGGTTGTTTCTAAGTCTGTCTCCCTCAACAGACTGTGAGGTCTTCAAAGGAAGAGGCCATGTATGGTTACTTAAGATTTCACAGAAGGTGCTCTGGAAAGGCAACACTGCATAGTAGGGGAAAGAGTATTGACGTTAGTAGCCCTGCACTTGAATCCCAGCTCTATTGTATACTACCCTGTGTCCTTGGGAAAGTGACGTAGGCTCTTGGTTTTCTTATCTGTACAATGGGGAGAGTAAGTTGTACTTCTCAGGGATTCCATGGGGACTGAAACATAGTGCCTGGGCACTTGATAGACATCGAAGAAGTGTTCATTTTCTTCTTTCTTTACATTTCATCATCTAGAAAAGTTTCTGGGCACATGTGAGGTGATAAGTGTGTGTGTTTTAAGTATTCCCAGCTGTTTGGCATCACTACTCTTTACACAGTTGTTGAACTGATTCATGATATATGTTATTAGACATTTGTCCAACCAGCTAGGAGACCTTACATAAATCACTTCTCTATTGAACCTCAAATTTTCTATGTGTACAAAGATGGTAATTGGACTCAAAGTTTTCAAACTGAGAGCTCAAGTTCAAAGAAAACATGTTTTTTTTGTTGTTGTTGTTTGTTTGTTTTAAATATGGTTTTATTGATTCTTTTTTAGCGAGAGAAGAAGGGAGAGAGAGAGATAGAAACATCGATGTGATAGAGAAATACTGATCGGCTGCTTCCTGCACACCCCCCACTGGGGATTCAGCTTGCAACCTGGGCATGTGCCCTGATGGGTAATCAAACCAGGACCTCTCAGTCCATGGGACGATGCTCAATCCACTGAGCCACACCAGCTGGGCAAGAAAACATGTTTCATGTGTCTACACAGTGTTGGCCTAACTGGTATTTAAAATAATAATTATAATAATAAAACCAACCTTACAGCCAGACTTACTTAGCAGTGAACCTTCAATTGTGTGAAGGAGTGGTCTTTGCTGGGATTCCACCATGGCATGGAGTGGGCACATTTCCTGTGGCTAAGTATCAGCTGCTCCCCATGGGCAGGGCCTGTTCTCTGTCCAGTTTACTAATGCCTGGGCTGCGTCATCCACTTCGATTGTCTGCTTTGAGCCAATGGATGGATGAGCTTGCATGTGGTAGTATATAAAAATTCCATTCCTCTGTTCCTCTATGATTCAATGATTTCTAATCACACAGAATTTAGACATTCTTAGTTATTACTCGTATCACACAATTGAAAGGAGCTACTGTTTCTTTACTGGCACTGAAAAAGAACATGTGACTCATGACCATAGGCAACAATATCATCCTCTAATGCATTTCTGAGTGATCCTCACCCCATGTAGTCTACTCAGTAGTCTGTCTTCTCCAGACACCTAAGTGGTTGCTCAATTTGAGTGGTTGTTTCTTCAAAGGGAAATGATTTATGCACTTTGTTTCCCCCTGTAGTTACCTGGTCCTGACTCTGAGCTCTCCAAGTTTCCAAGATTCAGAGGTTAACTCATGGGGCCAGTTCTGTCTCATCCCCGTGAGCAGCATCAGTCCTGCAAAGACACTCTCAAACCGAATGCATCTAGGGTGCTGTGGAGCTACGACCAGACACACAGCTTGCGTGCTCTTCGGAAATCTTAAACTCAGGTCCTTCTGTCTGAGGCTGTGCTTCCGTTTTCTCTTTTGAATGTTTTTCCAACTCAAAGAAGAGAGAGAAAAACCCCACTTTTCTCCCCTTTAAAAACACAAATCACAGAACTTTGTGCATTTGGCAAATAAAAGCTTTTATATTTTTTTCCCCCAAAATAACTTTTTCATTCTAATGGTTGCTGGTCTGCCATTACACAACATGAAATAGTTCTTTCTCTCGGTGTGATCAGTAGGTGACAGAAATATGGTAATGCTTTCTAAAGGACTTACTTAAATTCTCCATTTCTCACTGGGGGCAGGAGCCTCTCTGTTTTATTTGGAGGTAAATTATCTTATTTTTCGTGTCTGCATAAACACCTCCTCTATGAATAATGCAGGCTATTGAAACACTCCAAGTAAAAAATGTGGAGCTGTCCTTAAAGGGACAGGTTTCACATCTTGCAAGAATAAATTACAAACTTGCATTCCTTCTTTTCAGCAGGAAAACATGGTATTGCTCAAGATGGCTTCACTACTGTCTTAATCAAGGATTCCTAAGTCCATAAGGTTGCTCAGAGTTCGATATGATGGCATACGGGAAAAAGTAAAACATAGCCCTTTCAGTACCCTGATCACATCAGGTCACAAGGGATCAAGTTTGTTGAGAGTGACAGTGTGACCTATGGAAAGGTAGAGTAACCTACTGAAGTTTTAGAATCAGAGAAAAACAAGTTTCAATCTTACCATACCAAGTATTAGATTTATTGCCTTATGGAGATTATTTGCTCTCTTAGGGGCTTGGTGTTCTTATCTGAAAAATAGTGATAAGAATATATACTACTGGTTAGAATTGCTTTTGATTGAAAGTAACAGAAAACTCAAGTATTTGTGACTTACTTATAAAATCCTTAATTATATCTCATGATTAAAACCTGGTGATATGTAGCGGCAGAGTTGGTTCGGCAGCTCAGTGACATAAGAAGGCTAGTTTGCTGTGTCTGTGATTTTATTGGATTCTCCCCCCCGCCCATGGTACCAAGTTGGCTGTACCTCCAGTCATCAGTTTCTCCATCCAGCTTGCTAAATAGAATGAATATGTCAGGGATTCTGTCATTTCATCTTGAAAAGTAACTCCATTCCCACCCTTTTCCCCTGCAGGTTCCCTCTTATTTCTCATTAGCCAGAACTTGGGCACATGCCCATATCTCCACAAACCACTGGGAAGAGGGGCAGGGATAACATCATTATTATAGAACTGTGGTTTCAAAGTATGGTCCTCAGGATGATGTTGGTTGATTAGCTTGTTAAAATACAGAATGCTGAGGTCTACCTCCAGAGTTTCTGACTCAGTAGGTGGGGGTAGGACCTGATCATTTTCATTGCTAATTTATTTCCTGCTGGTGTTAATACTGTTGTTGGATGACTACTCTTTGAGAACCACTGATTTAGATCAAGAGTGATTCAATGTCTGGGGCCAGGATATGGGCCTACTTTTTTTTTTGAGATTAAGGAATCATTATTCTGTATGTGAACAAGTCAAGGTGCTTCTCTCAGAGAGGAATGGAAGGTGGTATATCAGTCACAGTCTAACAGGACAACAAAAACCTCCACAGTAATTCAGTGGGGATGATATACTAAATTATTTACAAAGGTGCTAGAAGAGTTTAATGAGCAGCTGAGGGAAGTAGGAGTACCCTGGAGATGAGCATTGCGGGAGCCTCTCCTACTCCCTGGGCTGCAGAGGCATAGTCACTGTCGGCGATGCCACCAAAGACACACATGTCCTGCTTCTCTTCCTCTCCCTCCTAAGTCTCACCCGTGCCTCCAGCCTGCCACACCTAGCTCAATGCCAGTCGGCAAAAGAGCCTGAGAAGCACAGCTCTCAGGGGTCAACGGCATAAAGGCAGGTACAACATGCACGGTGAGCAGAACAACTGGACCAGGGGGCTGGGGAAATCTTTGCTGTATGTGAGGTTGATGGAAGAATTTTAGAATATATTTAGAGTAATTATCACCATGCCTGCTACAAAACAAGGTCTCAGAAATGGTGATGACGATGACAACAACACCAGTGATAATGATGAAATGAAATGTTTGTCCCAAAGAATTGCCAGAACACATTACATGACCCTTAATAGTATGAAGTGTATTCTGCTTTCTTCCTAGAAGCCTCATATAAGAATCTTTTCTACTTAGTTATTGGAGTGATACTGATGTCTCTGTGTACCTCCTTGACAACAATGGATGCATGTATCAAAAGCTTTGACCTGATTTAAAGAATAGAATAGAGGCCTGAAGGTACTGTTTAGACTGTGAGTGTCCCCAAGGAGAAGTTACAGACTACCCAAAGTAGCGTGGTTTTGTTGAGTCAGCATATCTGTTTCATGCTATGCTGTAACATAAAAAGGAAGCTGAAAGAAATCTGTTGTTTTTACCTCCCCAAAATACACCATCCATTCTAGTAATGGCTTCCCAGTATTTCTTGGGGAATCACCCGTTCTCAGTTCTCAGTTCAAGACACTTTAAGTGGAGCTGATTTGACTTCTTGCTCCAGACATGGGCTGGTACTCTAGGCATGGCCGCAGTCATTACCTCCTGACTCAGCAAGGGGCCAAACTAAGACCAGTGAGGCTCAAATCCTAGATTGTTGTCAGTGCTATTGTTAAGAATCTCTCTTTCCCATGGATTTGGAATGATGCTAGCCTAGAACAGCCAGGGTCACTACATGGAGAGGCATCTGCTTAAAGTGATGCTCATATGACGAAGAGCAGAGTGGAGAGATAGAGGGAGTCTAAGTCCTCATGATACTGTTTGATTACCTGTATCCCAGAGTCTAGAGCCCCTGCACTTCTCACTTATGTGAGCCGATATATTTATTTTTTAGAGGGGGAGGGGTGTGAAGCAGGGTGAAATGCTACTCACAACTGATGACTCAAAGTCAAAGGTGGTGCAGCACTGACTTATTCAGATGCTCTTTTCTGGGCTTCTCTCCATGCTTACCTGCTTCCCACTGTCCTAGGTCTGTATTTCACAATTACTCCTCCAGCCTTTGTCCTTGACTCTTCCTTTGGTTTTGATGTCCAAAATCATATATTTTGTGTTCCCTCTGATTCTTAGTATTGAAAACGTCATTTGGCCATTCTGCCTTTGGTTATGACAAAAAGTGTCCCTTCTAGTTAAATAATCTTCGAGATATTCTTATCTTGTCACTAACCCTACCTTATATATCCCAGCCTTTTGGACAGGACCAGTATATTGTAGAAATCTGTTTGATTGTCTTTGAATATTTGCTTATAGTGGAAAGTTAGATCATTTGTTTTAAACTTTTGTTTTCTCTAATGTAAGCATTATAGCTGTACATCTATTACTAGGCATCACTTTAGTTGATACCTACTGATTTTACATGCTGTATTTTTATTATCATCTAGTTCAAAATATTTTATATTTTCCTTGTGATTTCTTTTTTAATCCATGGGCTTAGGGAAGTGATATAATTTCCAAATATTTGTACCTTTTCTAGGTATCTTATTGTTATTTTTTTTTTCTAATTTAATTCTGTGTGGTCAGAGAATACCGTAAGATTTCAGTCTTTTGAACTTTTTTAGATGGTTTTATTTGTCATGTCTTGGTCAACATGCCATGTGCACCTGCAAAAGAAATCTATGTGTGCTGCCATGATTGGGTACAACGTTAAATAAATGTCAGTGGGCATTGTTCATGTCTTCTATGTTACTGACTTTCTTCTGTCTAGCTATTCTATCAGTTATTAAAAATAAGGATGTTAAAGTTTTTGGATTTGCGTATTTTCCCCTTAGTTTTATTTCATGTATTTTGAAGCTTTATTATTATTAAGAACATTCAAAATTTAAGATCATTATATCTTCCTGAAGAATTGACTCCTTTATAAAAATGCCTTTCTTTAATCTTTGCTAATTTTTCTTATCTTGAAGCCTATTTTTTATGATATAAATACAGTGTGGGGGAAAGGTCGGTTTATGGTTGTTCATGTGGAAGATAATACAATAAATAATAATACAAGAATAAACTGTTTTGCGTACTCACAGCTGTAAACCTACTTTTGCCACACCCTGGATTGATATGGTTAGATTTTAGTTTCTTTTCTATTTCTCACATTTGGAATTGATTCTTCTCTCCCTTTTATGCCTTCTTTGATTAATCAAATACTTTAATGCTATTAAGATTTTGCTCTTCCTTTTTTCATTAATTTTAGTAGTTGACATGAGGACTACAATATGCATCTTTAATTTATCAATCTACTTTGTGTTACTATTGTATTAGATTATTATAGTTCCATTTTTCAAAGACTACTTAGAATTAATATAATACTCAGTCTAGTTCCATTTACTACCTACTCATCCTTTTTGCTATTGTTGTCATTTGTATCTATATACATTAGTGTTATGATTTTTTAAAATTTAAAGTAATTTGTATTTTAAAGAAATTAAGAGAAGGAAAAAAGGAAATGCCTACAGTTTTTATATTTTGATATACATTTATTAATGGTAATGTGCTTCATTTCTTCCAGTGGATCTGAGATACCGTCTAATTTCTTTCTCCTTAAACCTTAGGAACTTCTTTCAGTATTTCTTGTAGTACTAATCAGCTTGCTATGATTCTCTGTTTTAGTTTATCTGAAAATATCTTCATCTTACCTTCATTTTTGAAAAACAGTTTTAGTGCATATAAAATTTTAATTATAGTACATTTATAGTTGGTGTGATTTTTTTTTTTTTAACATGGTTAGGTTAAATCTGTCATCTTGCTATTTGTTTTGTGTTTGTCCTATCTATTTGTGTTCCCTTTTTACTTTTTTATGTCTTTTTTTTTTTTTTTTTTTTGCAATTAGTAATTTTTAGGATTTTATCTTATCTTTATGTTATCTTAGTAGTTATACATCTTGGTTTTGTTATTGCGTTGGTTGCTTTTGTGCTTATGGTATACATTTGTAACTTAGCATAGTCTACCTTCAAGTGACCTTATACTACCTCATATATCGTATCAGAACCTTACTCTCTTTGCTTCTCTATTGGACTTGATGCTATTGTTGTCATATATTTTATTTCACATACGTTTTAAACCCCACAATACATTATTTTTGTATAAACTGTCAGAAACCCTTTAAAGAGATTCAACTATAAAGAAAATAAATTAAAAATTTTAATAAAAATAAATCATTCTTTAAAATAAAAATAACAAATGAATAAAAAATAGTTTTCTGTGTTTACCATGCAGATATCATTTCTAGTGTTTTTTATTCTTCTGTGCACATCCATATTTTCATTTTTTATAATTTTTCCTCTGCCTGAAGAATTCTCTTTAACATTTCATGTGGTTTAGAAAGGCTAGTGATGATCTCTTTCAGCTTTTATATATCTGAAAGGTCTTTATTTCACATCAATTTTGGAATCTATTTTTGCTATATATAGAATCCTAAGTTGACAGATTTTCTTTTTCTCTCAGTGCTTTAAAGCTGTTACTTCACTGTCTTATCCCTTGCATTGTTCCACAAAAGAAATCTGCTAACATTCTTATCATTTGGCTCCTCTGCATGCAACATGCCTTTTTTCTCTCTCTGACTGCTTTTAACATTTTTTCTTTCTCACTGTTTTGGAGAACTTTGACTATGATGTGCCTCAATCTTCTTTTCTTCTCTCTAGCACTTGGGGCTCATTAAACCTCTTGAGTCTGTTGGCTTATAGCTTCAACATATTTGGAATATTTTTGGCCAGTGTTTCTTCAAATGTTTCCTTGTCTTCCTGTTCCTTCCTCGGGGACTCCAATTACACATTTATTGGGCCAGTTGATTTTCTCTTATATGTTGTTGATGCTTTTAATTATTTTTAAAGATTTTTTTCTTTGTATTTCATTTTGGATATTTTCTTGAAGTTTACTAATCTTTTATTCTGCAACATCTAATCTGTCAATAGCCTCATCTAGTATTTTTTCATCTCATACATTGTAGCTTATATCTCTATTAGCTTGATTGATATATTCTTATGTCTATAATGTGTCATATATATTATATAGTTAATATATATTATTATGTAAAACATAGTTTAAATATAAATTCTTATTATGTCTCAAGCTAACTTTTTAACATGGAAATACAGTTATAGTAATTATTTTGATGTCCTATCTTCTAATTCTAATGTATGTATCAGTTTCGTGTTGTTGTGAAGTGATTTTTTTTCCCCACTTAATTTTGAGTTAGATTTTTCAGTTTCTGTTCAGCTTAATAATCTTTGATTGGATGCCAGTCAGTGTCCATTTTACTTGTTGGATGCTGGCTGTTTTGTATTTCTATTTCTTTAGCTTTTTCCTGAAACACAATTAAAACATCAATTAGATCCTTTGGGTCTTGCTTTTAAGGTTTTTAGTTGGGGTTAGAACAGTGTTTAATATAGGGCTAATGATTCTGCACTGTGAGGCAAGACCTTTAGTGTACCCTACCCAGTATGAGCCAGGGAATGATGAGGATTTTCAGTCTAGCTTGTGGAAGCACGCTATGCCCCTTCCTATGTGGACACTAGCACTGTTACCTAAAATCTGCTCTGGTGGTCTTTCTCCAGCTTTGGGTAGTTTCATTACACTGTTTTCTTTCTTTCTTTCTCTCTCTCTCTCTCTCTCTCTCTCTCTCTCTCTCTCTTTCTCTCTCTCTCTCTCCCTCTCTCTCTTTTGTTAATCCTCACCCAAGGATATTTTTTCCATTGATTAGTTTTTGCAGAGAAAGGAAGGGAGAGAGGGAGGGAAACACACACACACACACACACACACACACACACACACACACACACATTTATATGAGAGAGACACATCAATTGGTTATCTCCTGCACATGCCCTGACCAGGGCCAAGGATCCAAGCACAACCCAGGTATGTACCCTTGACTGGGAATGAACCCTCGACCCTTTGATACACTGGCCAACACTCCAACCACTGAGCCACACGGACCGGGGTGTTACACTCACTTTCTGGTCAGTATTTAGTTAATTACTTGAATGTGACCTCCTGAAGGACTCCAGAGATCTCTCTCTATGCATCTCTCTCCTTTCCAGTGTTCTGCCCTGAAAACTCTACCTGCCTTGTTCTCTCCAAACCTTCAGCTCCATATCCTCCAATTGGGCAGTCTACTGGGCTCCCCGTGAGTCCCCCACACCTCGCACCATGGCCTGAACCTCTGCCAGGTGGTAAACTAGGGTAATTGCAAGATTCTTCTCATGGGTTTCATGGCTCTCAGGAATCACTCTCCTTTATTTCCTAATTTCTAATATCTTGAAAACCAGTTTTAACAAATATTATTTGGTTTGTTCTTGTGTATTTTGGGTGGGAAGATAAGTCCAGTCCCTATTACTCGATCTTGGTTAAAAGTAGAAGTCTGTTCATTTTTCATCTCAGTATTTTTTTCTTTTTTATCCTCACCCAAGGATATTTTTTCATTCATCTTCAGACAGAGTGGGAGGGAGAGAGAGAGAGAGAGGGAAAGAAACATCGATGTGAGAGAGACACATCGACTGGCTGCCTCCTGCACGACCTCAACCAGGGCTGGGGACAAACCACAACCGAGGTACCTTCCCTTGACCAGAATCGAACCCGCGACTCATTGGTCCGAAAGCCAACACTCTAACCACTGAGCAAAACTGGCCAGGGCTCATCTCAGTATGTTTTTATTTTCAGTCCTTGAACATATTTGTAATGTTTTGTTAAAAGTTTTGCCCACTAGAGCTAACACCTGGGTAAGAGAGAGGTTGGTTTTTATTATCTGCTTTTTCCCTTTAGTGTGAGTCACATTTTCTTATATCTTTAGATGGCTAATAATTTTTTATTGCACATTGGATATTATGTTCCTACTTTGTAGAGGTAGAATTTTCCTCTGAGGTGTGTTTATTTTTATTATTGAGTATACTCAAACTCCAAATTCTGCTTCCTCTGTGGTCGCAGTGACTGAAGTCTCCACTCAGCTCTTTCATCGGCAAATCTATTGATAACAATGACTGAAGGCAGCATTAAGCTTGAAACGGAGCTTAGGCCTGGGTGATGATAAGAGAGAAGCTCCTTCTTCCTCCAAAATATGCAGGAGGCTGTATGGTGAAGTGGTTAATAGTATGTATTTTGGAGTCAAATAGAACTTGGTGTAAAACCACAATGTATCATTTTCTGGATGCTTTATCTTGGGCATATTATTGTTAATTAATTTTTTTTACAGATGTTTCTCCTTTTTCCCCCCTAGACACCCACCTCCCGATCCCCCCACCCCAGCATTGTTGTCTATGTCCATTGGTTATGCATACATGCACATAAGTTCTTTGGTTTATTTCATCCCTCCCCCCTACCCCCCTCCTCTGAGGTTTGTCAGTCTGAACCATACTCCTTTCTGTGTCTCTGGGTCTGTTTTGTTCATCGGCTTATTTTGTTTATTACATTCCACAAATAAGTGAGATCATATGATATTTGTCCTTCTCTGATTGGAATGAAGCCTCCATTTTTTTTTTTCTTTTTTAAATAAAATTAGGGTGATTTAAATTGTGTCAGAGGCATTCTGGAGGTCAAATAAAGTAGTGACTATAAAGTACTTGTCAGAGGGCCTAACACATATAAATCATTAGTGGTGGAAGTTCAAACATTCTTCCTGTTTGATAGAGAGAAGCTGGAGCAAGAAGACGTTGGCTGTTCGAAAATGGGACGGGTGTGAGAGTCAGGTAGGGGGTAGGATGTGAGGTACTAGAGGAATCTGGAGAAAAGAGGAAGACTGGATGGAATTAGAATTCGTGCTTGGAATTTAATTTTTAAAAACCGCTTGCAGGGTGGGAAGCATGAAATGAAGTTGAGTATAGAACACATGGACTCGAAGGCAGCCAGGCCGAGCACGCACCACTGTACTGAGGAATTTTGAGAAGTAAAAGGGACTTGGTAGGCAGTGAGGTCATGTATTTCTGACTCTGACTGCCTGCTGGAGGAGTTTTATAATAAGGATCCGTTGTAAGTACCAGAGCAGCAGAACATAGTACAATTGCATAGTCTTTGGGTGTTCGGGCTGGGAGTGAATGTGATCTAAATCAGTGTTTTTAGAATCATCAGCGTTCATAGCGGTGAAACTTTACTCGATCAGTGCTACAGAAACGTTCAGCTGCTCCAGGGTCACGCCCAAACCTTCTAGCAGCCATTCAGCTGGTTAGTAGCCGATGAAGGCATCAGACCAAAGCCCAGATCGCACATCCTTTAGGGTGCCGGAGCTGGAAGAGAACGCAAGTATGCTGTAGCACATTTTACACGGAGGAGATGGAAACGTTGACACTTGACCGTCTTGGCATGGATACGGTTTCTCTGTGGTCGAGTGGGGATTCGAAATTAGAGAATGTTCATTACTGCAGGCCGAATGATCGCCTGCCTAGCTGTGTAGAGTGTCTTTACATTTATCTCCTTCAATCCCTAAGACAACATTATGAGCTAGGTCATATCATCCTCATTTAAGAGCCGAGGAAACTGAAGCTGAAAAAAGATGAATGGCTTGCCCAGAGTCACACAGCTGGAAAGGAACAGAGCCAGGACTCAGACTGACGATATCTGACTACAAAGCTTCGTCTTGTTTGCATGTTGTTATCTTGACTCTTGACTTGAGGCTCAAACTTCTCCTACTTCTTTAGCTGCCTACGTAGGCAGTGATTGGTGCTGAGCCTTTTTTCTTGTTTGCTTGTTTTTGTTTTCAGAGATTGTTTCTGCGTGAGTTCTGACCTGAGCACAGTCTTTTCCCTTAATATGGAAAGGAGTCTATCAAAACAGCAAGTGCTGGCGGTTGCAATGCAGCCCCCGACACTGTACTGGCTCAGTGAGCTAGAAATGCACTTCTCGCTCATATCCATAGTCCGTGCAGTGTCCGGTCTCTGGAAGGACTGCTTTACATAGTCATGCAGGAAGCCAGGCAGACAAAGACACTGCCATTCTCAGCAAGGGGCTTCCAAGCTTTCCCTGCACCTTAGCCTAACCCCGGGGGCAGGTGGAGACAGCGTGGAGGCTCAGACAAGAGGTTTTTGTGAGCCATGTTGGAATTACATTATTTCTGGCTTATTCCCGTGGCCTCAGCCATCTGCAAAGGTGGTGTGCTCAAGACACAGCCTTGGGAGCCCAAGAGGACGAGGAGATGGGGAAGCTGGCCTCTTTCTACCAGAGTCTCTCTGTTTCACTTAGTTGTCTTTTTAATTTCCTGCAAACGTTCTGATACACGGTCTGTTGAGTACAATCCTGGCATTCTGCAGATGTTAGAAATAATCAGGTTTGTGTTCACTGCGCTTGTGCCCCTTTCGGTTACTGATGTCACTTCCTTAAATGGATATGACAATTTTTGAGAGGAGAGAATCCACATTTTAATGGGGTCTATATTATAGATGCATACAGTCTATTTCTGAATGTTGTACACTATTATAATAATCTCAAAGTACAAATGAATGTGTTTAAAGATCCAGAAGTTATCTTGGAGGCCCAACCAGTTTCCTGGTTACAAGTCAGTGTGTTATTTTTCCCAGTTTTCTGGTTGTTAGCGGCATACAGTGTCCATAGTTGGTACCCTACACAACAGAAGAAGCATAATAGCTTTTGCTTAAGAGTCTTTTTTGTTCATCAGTCCTACGAAATTCGTTTTTATTCTCTTCAATGAGAAAACAAAGATTTGGAAAAATCTGAACAATGTATTAGTGTGGTGGCGAACAGGAATTTGAAGTTACGTTTGTCTCCAACGCCCATGTTCTTAGCCACAGTTATGTTTTTACATTTCAGTTTGCCCTGATAGACTCTAAGTGTGTGGAGCACAGGAACCTTATCTTTCCAGCTCTGTATCACGGGGTGTAACACGGTGCTTCACACGTGTGTGCTCAGCAAGCTATTGTTGAATGAATGAAAGTATCAAAAGTTTTCCTGATGAGGCAACCTCCTCACTATACAAATCCTCAGAAAAGATGTTATCCAAATGCAACTTAAGCCAGGACTTCACTGTGAACCAATTAATAGGACATACAAAAGTATCTCCTTGGAAATAAGCTTTAAGAAAAACTTGACTGCCTTTATAAATCTTCAAGTAGCAAATCTGAGAGGGAAGATATCAGATGAAGGAAGGGATTCGTCTAATTCAAGAGACCAGAATTTTGCAAGAATCAAAGGATTTGTTTGCAAATGGCTTCTGGTAGAATATTCACTGTACATTCCAAATAGGATTAGATGCATTGCTTAGGGCATGTCCTATGAAGAAATCTTGGGTAGTCATCTGTTTTTCGTTGTTGATAAAAAACCTAAGGTACAGGTAGGATCTTTCGCTGAAGGCAATTGTAACTCTGTCTTTTTGTTGCCTGTTGTGTTGCCTTAAAAATCTCTGAAGATTAGACATAGAAGCAAAGTATTGAATAGAAACTACATGGCGTCTTTTTTTTTATTTTTTATCATCACCCGAGGACATTTTTGCATTCATCTTCAGATAGAGCAGGAAGGAGAGAGGGGGGAAGAGAGAGAGAAACATCGACGTGAGAGAGACACATCAACTGGCTGCCACCCACACAACCCCAACCGGGGCCAGAGACGAACCACAACCAAGGTACGTGCCCTTAGCGGGAACCGAACCCAGGACTCCCCGGTCCTCGGGCCGAGGCTCTAACTGCTGAGCCAAACCGGCCAGGGCTCTGTGGCGTCTTTTAAAGGTAAACACCATGCGCAGATTACATAACCCATTACATGTAGTTTTGTGAGTTCACCTTGCATCTTTGTGATTTGCAGACACCAGGAAATCTTGTGGTCCTTTCAATCTCTATTCTAGCTCATTCCCCCCCCCCCCCGCACTGTTCCTTTCATTTAGTGCATTGTCATTTATTTTTTTCATTAATTCATTCATTCCCACAAACTTTTGGGGGGGCTCCATATTTCTTGATACTCACTATCATGAGAAATGTAAACCGAAGATGTTGTCTCTTAGGCTGTTGAGAAATCTGCATTTGTGTGATGGACACAAAAGGAAAATAACTGTGATATAGAGTAAGGCATGTACTTAGGTGGACATGTGTGTGTACATGGAGGCCCTGGGGGTGGGGGACTGTGTCCTGGAGGAGTAGGAGAAGGTGCTGTTGGCTGGCCTTTGAAGGATGAGTGTGTGTCTCCTCCCCTTGACTGTGAGCTCTTGGGTTTCAGGAATCATGTCTTTGTCCCCTTTCCAGCCACCACAGCACAAAATCATCCTTGGGTCCTATTTCCAGCTCAACAAATATTTACAGAATTGAATAAGTGTTATCTTTGTGTAAAACTTCCTTTCTTGATTTGTCAACAAGATGATAAGATAGACTAGTAACAAATACGGCTTCCAGCGAGCTCTGAACCTGGTGTCACCATGTGTGCTCCATGTGGCCTGGGCTGTAATGTGAGTTTTTATGTCGCCGACACTTGGCACTGAGGACCCAGAGATGAATACTATAGGTTCCACTCTCGATCCCCCAGCCTCTCTTATTTCCTCTGCCACAGGTTCAGGCCTGAGCTGGATTAGACTGAAATTTAAACACAATCCTAGGACTCATGATAGGAAGGAAAAACGATGACTTTTGTTTGTCCGTGTCCTTTGAGATGGCTGACAACCTGTGTGATGTGCCAGGCTCGCTGTGATTTATCAGAAACCCTTGAGAGAGAGAGAGTTGGATTCCTCAGTGAGCTCAGCCGGACCCTGTCCCCAGAGCGTCTGCCTTGTTTGTTTGCCTGTGGCAAGTGCTGACTGGGAGAAACAGATCTCTGAGGACAAAGGCAGCCACAACCCATTTATAATTTTTAAAGCTCCCCAAATGTCACTGCAAAGCCTCCAAGTGTGCTGTGGATGTTTTTGGCTTCAGTTATACACCTTGCACCCAGAACAGAAACTTGCATCCTTGTTAGCGGGCGCCAGCGTGTGAGCTCTGGCTGTGCCCAGCGAGTCCCTGACAGTCAGCTCCCCGACAAGGGGCGTCGCCACTCTTTTCTCATTTTCAGTGCGAGCCAGGGATTCCTCGTCTCGGGGGAAAGTTGTAGATGTATAACTGTGTGATTGTCTTCATTGCCTGTGAGAAGCCTACACAGATAACTTCGGTCCTGCTGGATCATGGAAACTTTTACTGCTGTCTCTTATCATTTCATCTTGGGAATAAAAAATATCTGCAGACTTTTTCAATATTTGCACATCATTCGCTGCTCCTCCTCCTAGAAATTGCCTGTGGAATCGGGGGCCAGAGGAATTATTTTTAACGTGTTCAAATATTTTTGTCCTCCAAACTGGGACGGTTTTGAGATTGAGGTGGACACAGGTGTAAACTAGGCCTGTCTCCGGCCAGCTAGGACATGGGATTTTCTGTTTATTTGAGAAGCTTTTGCTTCTGTGTTTCCTGGTTCCCCACAGCACTGACTGTGGCTAGATGGTTGTCACCTAAATATTGAGGGCAGTCTAGCGGTGATGGGGTCTGCGGGGATCTGACTGTCTTTCCGGGAGCTTTGGAAATAAATGCCCGAAGTAGGATTTGTTGCAGCTGCACTGCAGAGAGTCCTTCGAGCTGAACACAGAGAACTTACCTTTGAAAACCAGTCTTCTGGGCATGCGTGCGTTCCCTGGTAACGCGTCTCCAAAAGCACCGAGCTGACTTCGTAACCGAGGGCCAGCCCTGCCTCTAGGTGAAGCATCGCCTCCGGTCACTTCTCTTTTTCAAGTTTTGAAATTTTCAGTGATTCCTGGTGTGATTCACAGAATCACACACGCATATCATTTCAGAAATGACAGCGTCCTTGTGGCAAACTCATTTTCTGGGGAGATATAATAAATGGCCACACAATCTGACTTCCAGAGCTGGAAGGGCCATAGAAGCACTGGGTCCTGAGGGCTGATTGCCTGTAGAGACCTCGGGGACGCTGTGTGTCAAAGGACTGCATGGACCCAGTCATACACGCCACGAGGAAGAAGACGGCAGTTGGCAGAAAAGCTAAAGCTACCGCTGGAGTTGCCCAGGGGAAAGAGTTGCACCTTTTCTCTCTTGACTTGGCTGGGATGCCAGGAGAGAAGAGTGACAGGTTTCAAACTCCATTTACAGCTCTGTGCATTGCTCAGGACTTGGCTACGTAATAGAACCACTGGTAGCTGATGGCCCTGAGCTGACGCCTACAGCAGGGAGCCGCTGAAAATGACCCCACAGAGGGTTTTAATCATTATGTGTTATATCCCAATGTTAATTAGATTTCTATTCATATAATACTGCCAGGGTTCAGATCTTTCAGGAGAGTGAGGGGATGATTCCCAGCCAACAGTGGCTGTATTCCAAGAAATAATTACATGGAAGGAATGAGCTGACCTTGGCATCGTTATTGACAGCTCCCCTTTCTGCAAAGGTGTCATCTCCTCCAGCTCAGAGGCAGCCTTTGGGCTGGAGAATCTATGCACGATCCAGGTGTTGCTGGTTCTGAAAAGCATGATGCTAGCGCAAACAAAGCCCAGAAGACTTTCCTTCAGCAGGAATGACTAAAGAATGAGGATCTCGGATTGACTGTCATAAATCAAGTCCTCTAGTAAATCAGAGGTTTTAAAAGAATGAGCACAGTAGTTCCCAAACTTGGGTCCCCAGAACGCTAGTTTCCAAGATGTTAAGGAATCCCCTGAGACAGGGGATTAGTGTTCAACATCAGTTTAACACTATCAAATCCAGAGTTTACTCAACTTATCTGTTCATGGATATTACCAAATAATATCTGGAATTACTACTTTGGAATTACTTATTTATTTATTTTTATACTCACCCGAGGACATTTTTGGATTCATCTTCAGATAGAACTGGAGGGAGAGAGGGAGGAAGAGAGAGAGAGAAACATCGATGTGAGAGAGACACACTGACTGGTTGCCACCCAGATGACCCCAACCGGGGCCGGGGACGAACTGCAACCAAGGTACGTGCCCTTAGCGGGAACCGAACCCGGGACTCTCTGGTCCACGGGCCGACGCTCTAGCCGCTGAGCCAATCCGGCCAGGGCCACTTTGGAAGTATTGAATCAGAGAAGAGGTGTGTGCACTCCATAACAAGTCTGTGCCAAACATCCGCAGTTCGGTTTGTGATGATCGGAGTCCATAGCATGTGCCGCTGGGAACGTCCTCATGGCCATCAGCTCTCCCTCCCTGTTCCATGTACAGGAAAGCATCCGAACACGAGGCTTTCCATGTGGATTCCGGGGAAAAGGGAATCTGGTTCTTCCTGTAACTTGCACCTTAGGTGACTAACCGGTTTTAATTGATATGTCGGCATGAGCATGTTTTAGGTGTTTGCTGAAAGGTTAGTGTTGAAAGAAATTAATGTCCTGGTGGGCTTGTGTTTTTCTCTGAGGCAGATATTGATGAATGTACAGAGGGGATCATTGAGTGCCACCACCATTCCCGCTGCGTTAACCTGCCAGGGTGGTACCACTGTGAGTGCAGAAGCGGTTTCCATGACGATGGGACCTATTCACTGTCCGGGGAGTCCTGTGTTGGTAAGCAGCTTTCAGCCCTGCCCTCCGTCCATCAGGACCTTTGCAGGAGGGGCGGCCGGCTTCCGTGCTCAATTCCGTTCCCGGGGTTAAGATACGACCCCTCACTGGTTAAACCCATCTGTGTTCAAATTTCCTCCCTCTGCAATTCAGGGATTAGGCCGGAGATTATGCGGTGTGGGGTTTTTGAATTTTTATACAGAAACGGGGGCAGTCGGTGGACAAAGCCTGGGTCTGGATGCTAAGGCGTTTGGTTCTTTCTGAAGGACACCATGGTGGCTTGCTGGCATTTTTAACTGTTTGAGACACAGATGTGGGAGAGAAGGAGATGTGGCTGGACTTTGAAAATTGAGTGTAAATCTCAGCTTTTGCATTGCAGAGGCCACTGCCCCTCTCTGAGCCGTCATCTGTAAACATGTAAAAATGTAGATAATAATACGCATGCACTGTTAGGATTCAATGGGATACCAGATATCTAAAGGTGGTTTGCTTTGGATTGACGCGCCAACATGCAGTGGCGTGAGCTTATTATTGTTGCTCTGACCACCAGCATCCTTGCAAGGTCCCCTTGAGTCACACTGTTCTGTGGGCGGGTCTGTTAAATACTGAACGGAGGAAGTTAACAGATGGGGCTCTTCACCTTCAAGACCTTACAACTTCCATGAAATCCAAACAGCTGATCAAAAAGTAATTGTTTCTATGAGAATCTTGGCCGGTTCAGTTACTTCACATTATATGGACTCAGCTGAATTCTTAATGCCGATTTGGACAGACCCAGCGGGAAGGCGTGCTGACCATGGGTTCCCAGAGCTCAGACTGCTGAATTAGAATTTCTTGTCTCTCTGCTCATCGCATATCTTTCTTTTTAAAGGTCGCTACAGAAATCCACTTGTGTTTTTCTAACGTCTCCCCTGCGATTGCCTTGAAGTGAAGATGAAGTAGGGACCAGTGGGCAACAGTGTGAATTATCTAGCAGTGTTGATGTTACTGTCGAGAGGCCTGCAATGTAGTTCTTAAAAGCATGGACCCTTGAGGTGGATTCCCTGCAATCCCATTCCCTGCCAAGTCTACGTGGGTTACCTTGGGCAAAGTCTGATCTAGTTTCCACCTCGGTTTTCTCATCTGCAAAATGGAAATGTTCATATCTAGCTCATAGGAGTGTTGTGAGAATTAATTGTATTGATATCTGTTAAATGTTCAATACGTGTTAGTTATCATGATCTTAAATGTTTCTGCCTACTCAGCACTCTGCCCCATACTCTGTCCATGTTTCCTTGATTGTTCATGCAACCTCAGCGAGGAGTTTGCATTTATCCTTGGTCTTCATATCCTTGCTTTCCACACAGCTGAGAAATTCTCTGTGTGTGCAGCTCAGTGTAAACAGATGTTCTGGGAACAGGACCAGGTCAAACGGCTCATGTGTCGCCAGGCCCCCAGGAAGAATCCTTTGATGTCTTCATAGGTCATCACTCCTCCGCTCTGCTAACTAGAGCCTTTTCTGGTGTATGTTTCTACAACTTCACTAGTACACCAGCATGCACCTTATGTGCTCTCTGGCTGGACTGTGAGCACGAAATAGGCTTTATTCTGTCTCTGCAACGATACCCGTTGGTAGTTGGTGTTCGATAAATGAAAAAAAGGGAACCATCATGTGCCTGACAAGGAAACAAAGTCACAGAAAGGATGACACCTTGCTCCCTGCCACACAGGTGTTTTCATACTCGTGGCAACTCAAGCCTCCGTCAAGGGTGACTCTGCATCCCAGATCCCAGGGACAGTCCTCATTTATACCTGTCGTTCTGGTGTAATTATCAATTTCATCAATTAGTGCCCTGCCACTCTCATGAGTGTCCTTGATAGGATGACAGATGCTGTGGTGCCCTCACCTGCTGATTCCTCTCTGCATTGCTGAGTGATGTGCCTGGGGTGGGGTGGGGGACAGAAGCGCTGCACTCTGGGGTGTTCGTCCATGAACTGATCCTGGTCTGCACAGGGAAACCTTAGCCAGCTGGGTTCCTTGGCAAGGGAACAGAGTTGTTTTTATTAGTGGCTTTTCTAACTTGGGTAATTGTTCATCTGAATTCCCTTTTATTCCCACACTTTTGGAAATATATATATATATTTTTAATCCTCACCTGAGGACATCATTTCTTGTTCAGATAGAGTGGGAGGGAGAGAGGGGAAGAGAGAGAGAGAAACATCTACGTGAAAGGGACACATCGAGTGGCTGCCACCCGCACGACGAACCAGGGCCGGGGACAAACTGCAACCGAGGTACGTGCCCTTAGCGGGAACCGAAACCGGGTCTCTCTGGACCGCAGCCCGACGCTCTAACCGCTGAGCCAAACAGGCCAGGGCGAAATATCTTTGTAAATGAGTCTTAATAAGAACAGAAATATGAGCACCATGCAGTTTTTCTTTGGTGGTTCAGGGAACCCTTTTGGTTCAGAATTATTTCTCGATGGAAGAGATGTATACATCAGATCGTGTCACTTCTTTGCTTCAACCTTCTGTTGCCTTCCCACTGAATCTAAGATACGTTTCTAACTTCTTCAAGGCTAACTGTTGGACTCCTGCCCTATATATATGTTAGCCTTTTTTTATCTTTTCACACTTTGAACATGACATTGAAGTCACCCAGTTTCAGGACCTTTGCTGTTCTGTGTCTGAAACACTCGACTCCTGTCTAGTCACATGACTTTGTTCTTTTTTTAAAATTTAATTCTAAGCTACAGTGCCACTTTTTCAAGGAGATCGTCCCTGACCATTCTGTCTGAAGTATCCTTCCTTCCCCAGTGACGTCATTGTATCCCTCCCTCTCTTCCACATCTTCTGTAGCATTTCTTATTCCCAAGCTGACCCTGCATACACGGGTGTGTAATTGTCTTCTGCCACAAACATGCACAATGATCGATGGAAAAAACAGACGATCAAAACCATAGCAGGTCAGGTTTGTTTCTGTTTAGTTTGACGTAACTTGCCCTGTAGAATGTGGTACATAATGCGAGATGTTCAATATCACAAAACCATGTGTCTTATCTTTCAGAAAAAAAAAATTTATTGAGAATAACCATCGCATCAGCACGGCCTATGGGAATATAGGTTTGAATGAGGAAAGATCTCATTCTTGAGGGATTTACGACCAGAAATACTATGAATCGTAGAACATATCTCAGTGGCACTGAAAATGATCCCATCAGAGTAAGCCCTATATAACCTCAGCTGCTAATGCTTACATTTAAAGCATAGCATCGGAAACAATCTTTTAAAATACTGTTTAAGTGTTTTAGTAACATGTACTCAGCTATGCTTTCCCCCCAGATAATAGCAGGAATGGCATATGTTAGGGACTCAAATGTGGCAGTTTTAGGCTTTTTGGAGAACAGTTGCATAGCACTCGATGCCGTTTTTTGTTGGATGAGGATAATAGCACTCGCTCTATTAACTTCATCAGTTACTGTAAGCATCGGATGTTATTGATGTCATAAAGAACAGCACCTGGCGAGATGGACTATTTTGTGACAAAAAATGTTTTAGATTTGCCTGTTTCTCCTGATGTAGATCATATTATTGAAGAAACGACTAGTCTTAGCTATTGCAGAGGCAGACAGAATCGCCATTCTTGAACAGTTTAGCAGACCTCCTCTCTCTCTCTTTCTCTCTCTCTCTCTCTCTTTCTCTCTCTCTCTCTCTCTCTCTCTCTCTCACACACACACACACACACACATTTGTTAGGGTATCTTTATAATTCCAGGAAAGAGAGGCACACAAAAATTACCCAAGTGGCATTTGCAGAAGAAGATGACAGTGGCTGGTTGTTCCCGGAGGGTACAGTGCACCCTGTGTTTGGGCACAGTCGTGGGAATCAGCAGTGGTTTATATTTGAACAGAAGTTGTGAGCAATTGCTTTCGTATCTTGGCATAATTATCTGGGTCATTTAGAAATGAGAACTGATATGTAATGAACAGTGGCATGTATAAAGAGCAGGATTTATACATATTTTAACAAGAAGATTCAAACTCCCTCGGATGTCAGTCTGTCTCCGTGATCTCTCTTGCTCGAGCACAGGGACCTTTTGTTCTCTGCGCCCTCTCAGACCCCACGTGGATCATCAGGCCTCCTCAGATGACACATCTTGCACTCTTTCCTCGCTTTTCTCTACGCCTTTGCGTGTCTGCTCATCCCTCAGCATCCCTCTATCCCATTCCCACTTGTCAGAGTCCTAGTGAGGTCCTTCTCCCTAAACCAGTGATTCTCAAACCTGCTTCACAATGAGTTCACCTGAGTAGCTTTCCAAAAATACCTACAGTGGGACATCACACCCTGGAGATTCTAGTTCAGTTGTTCAGTTGTGGGACTTAGACTGAGGTCATTTTTTAAGTCTCCAAGTGATTAGAAAGAGTATTCAGCTAATGTAGAGAATCACTGTCATAGATTTTTCTGTAATAATAAAAAATGCCTTCCTCTTATATGTACCCACAGTTCTACGTTTGAACCACTTTTATGGAACTTTCCAGATCAGGCTTGTCTTTTGCATAAATTCATTGTAGCCTACAGTACAGTTGAGGTCTTTTGCTATCCTTTATCAATTGTGTTAAATTAAATTATATTGGGTGGCACATTTTTGGTATCCAACAGGATTTTCAAATCCCAGTAAACTCCATTGTGTTGATCAATAGCTATTCTTACGGGACGTGGCGCCTTTGGCCTCCCAGTACTCCTCCACAGAACTCGATTGTGTGAGGCAAGTTCCCAGACGCTGGGTTCCCGCCCTCTGGTCCCTGTAACTGGCCTAATGGCGATTTTCTTGTCAAAGCAGCTGCTGTAACTGTCATCAACATGCAAAGCCACACAGAGCGACCAGGAGAGATTCCACTGGAATCTCTTGGGAAGGAGCCTTCAGTTTGAATGGGTTGAGGTGTCAGTGTTGATTGGAATGGCCTAAGAAGGATTTGGTTCTGCTGTTCCTGCCCATTGCCTGTTCTCATAGGACTGGAGATGAGCAGGGCTGGACCTGGAGATGCTCCCTGGGCTAAACCTCACTGGGGGTGGGGAGCAAGGACGCCTTCGCGGGTAACCGGGTGATACAGTGGAGAGACAGGTTTTAAGTCCACATAGCCCTAGATTCAATCCCAGCTCAGCCCCTTGCTAGCTGAGCATCACTTGGTAAGATATTTAGCCTCTCTGAGGCTTCGTGTCCTTAGCATACAGTGATTATAATAATACGTGCTGGTGGAATGTTTTCTAATACATGTATTCTTTATGCAAATATCCTGGCAAGTAGTAGATATTCATAGTCAACATTTAACCTCCCGTCACCTCGGCTCCCTCACCTGTCCAGCGAAGACAGGAACAGTGATATTAACAAGAGCTAACACCGAGAGCGTACTTGGTGCCCGCACTGCTCTCAGCAATTTGCAAAAGTGCCGTCCTCGTACATTGCTCCGGAATCACTGCGAGGATGAAATAAGCTCACGTAGGAAAAGCAGGCTCAGCACTGGCGTTCTAAGTGCCCAACACTGTTAACCATCATCACTAACCGAGCACCCCTGGCAGGAGCCTGGCACTGCGCCAGGGAATCGCATGCCGTCTACGTGAGTCCTCACGGCTGCCACAGGAAGAAGCCCCTTAGTGTCACCATTTCAAAGGTGAGGACAGTTCCCAAGGATGAAGATCATTGGTTCCAAATCCCACAGCCCGTGCATGGCACACACAGGCCATAATCCAGGTGCGTTTGATCTCAAAGCGTCTGCTTTTAATACGTTGACACTAGAGTGCTTTCTGGACGGGATAAGATCAGTGATGAGCCCGCCTGTAGAAAAGATGTTACGTAGAGCAGCCGGAGGTCAGTGAGACAAGGCAAGGAGAGAAGGAGAGACGATGAGTGTGACCCAGGTGGAGAGATGCATGACCCTGTGTGGACCAAGATCACAGGGGAGTTACTTTATCCACTGAACTCAAGGGCAGTGTTTTGGGGCTGGGGCAGGATGTCAAGGTGGCAGGTTCTTTTTTATTTTTATTTTTTAAAATCCTCATGAGGATATTTGTCCATTGATTTTCAAATGGGGGGGGGAGAGAGGGAGAGAGAGAGAGAGAGAGAGAGGGAGAGAGAGAGACATTGATGTGAGAGACACACATCGATTGGTTACCACCTTCATGACCCTGACCAGGGCCAGGGATCAAACCACAACTGAGGTAAGTGCCCTTGACTGGAATCGAACTCTCGACCCTTTGGTCTGCAGGCCAATACTATAACCACTGAGCCAAACCAGCCAGGGCAAGGTAGCAGGTTCTTGACAGTTGATCTGATATCGCCTTAGCCTTGACAGCAATATCGCCCGGCTAGCCACTGACGTCATTGCCTTCTCTGCACGTTTGGTGATATGAATCCAGAGCAGGAAAAGGACAGTGGTCCTGAACACGCAGTTGCAGATGTGAAAGCCGGTGAGAAACAGGTCCCATCAGACCCTCTGGAAGCTCTTTGCTCCCTTCAAGTCCAGCCATCCACCCATGAGCCTGGAGATGTTCAGCACACAGGATAAACAGAATCTACCCCGGGACTTCTAAGGGAAGGGAAGTGGACCTCCTCGGGTGTGGTGATACATGCTTCACAGAACGATGTCGCAGTAGAGTTCACGGCGCTGAAGTCAGGCATGAACCTGACGCTGTGTTCACGCTCAGCCTGTCTGGGCTGACAGCCCTGGCCTCGGTGCTGTTCTCCGCTTGAACTTTGCAACTACAACCAGACAGTGTGGGGAATTATTCTAACAAGATCAAACTAACTATCGGGGCTATTCAGTAAGCCACCCCTGGCCCTGTTTAGTACATTTTCGAGACAGTTTCCCCACTGTTCACACAGCTTCCACATGGCAGTCCTGACCAGCCACGGAGCAGGTAAACGGTCTGGGCTTTGAAGCGGTGCTCAGTGTGTGGGGACCCGGAGGGCCTCAGGTCTAGTCCGGGTGAAGATAACACAGGCAATGAGAGGAGGAAAGGTAGAACACTCTTAAAACGGAACTCTTCGTCAGTATCACGGTGCTGTTACTTGTATTTTATCCACAAAAATAATTGTGCTGTGGTCTTAGCACTAATCCAGACGGTAAGGAGGAAGTTTAAAACACCAAGTTGGAGACAAAAATCAACATACGTGTACCGGCCAATCGCATTCGGATATGATTGTGATTAACAGTAGAACTGTGGACATTGTAAACTATGTAGGTATTTGGGGAAGAGAGTGATCAGAGAGAACCGAAGACAGTCGGTCCAGACTACAGGAGGGTTTAGGTTTGCTACAGGTATAAAAAACAAATATTAATAATAGCCAAGATCAACCGATCACTTCATGTGCTAGGCACTCTTCTAAGAACTTTATACCCCTAACTCATTTTATCCTCAAAACAAGTCCCCCAGGTGGGCATTGTTATAATCTCTGCTTAAGGGACAAAGAAACTGAGGCACAAAGATGTTCAGTATATTGTGCTTAGTCACATAGCTATCCCCTGGGAGATTTCTTCTTCTGGAAAATGTTATTCAACATCCTTTCTAAGGACTGTGTGCATGTCTAAGATTTTTGAAATATTAAGCAACAAGAGTATTGCTTGCTTTCTTTAAAAAAATTTTTTTTTCTTTATTGATTTTAGAGAGAGAGGAAGGGAGAGGGACAGAGAGATAGAAAAATCGATGAGTGAGATCATCAATTGGCTGCCTCCTGCATGTCCCCCACTGGGGATCGGGCCCACAACCTGGGCATGTGCCCTGACCGGGAATCGAACCGGTGACCTCTTGGTGCATGGGTTGACGCTCAACGACTGAGCCACACCAGCCGGGCGAGTATTGCTTTCTTTATTAACTGCCAAGGTCTTGCTGTACAAGTGATAATATAATAGCAAAAAGCTCGTTGTGAGATAGGTACCCAATGAAGGAAACACACCAAGCGGCCCAGCCGTGTTTGCAAGACCCGTGGTTTTTTCTGCTCCCACAATTGCCTCAGTCAGTTGTTTATTAACTGAAGATAACTCATGAAAGGATAAATTAAGGTGTGAATAGTGATGATTATTCAGCTAATTGCCTCATTTTCTCCTTCACTGTCTTCTTGTAGATACACCCTGCTATAAAGTGCATGATTTCTTAATTTTGTTTACTTTGCGTGTGTGTACAGAGGGATTAAAATCTTGCTCCATGCCAGTGTATCCTGGGGGCCATCACATAACAACGAAAGATAGATGTCTAGGATGGTGGCCATCTAAGAGGTCCCCTGAGTGCTTCAGCATGTTCCCTGCTGAAAGGTGGCCTCAGGGTGATGGGAACTTCTAGTATGGCTACGTGATGATGTCCAATCACTGTCATGGGGATGAAAAACTTGTGATCAAAAGCACAGGCATACCTGACAGGCAGGTGAGGAAGCTGGCTCACCTGTGCTCAGCCGAGGCCTGAGTGCTTTCCTGTGTCCTGTCCCTGGCTGCACTAAACCGAAGAGCACAGCTCTGCATTGTAGGCCGCATTGTTTTGAGTGGAGTCTGGCTTCTGCTTGGCATAAAGAGAGCAACAAAGTGATTTTGACTAATGGGAGCCTTTTCTTTGCCTTACAGATGGCATCAGCGGCTAAAACCCCGCTGGGACAGTGACTCCAATAGAGCATTTATCAAACTCTGCATCTTAGGAGACTAATGCTGGGGTCTTTTTCAACAATAGGTTCTACGAGGAAGTATATTTGGGACATTCTAAATCAATGGAACTTAGCTGGTTTGTTAACTGCAGGACTTTTCAGAGCCTTTACTGTGCATTGTTAGTGTCCCAGATTTATTTGGCTTTACAACCTTTTTAATCTCCCAGGCATCTTGTAGACTTAGCACTCTACAGTATATATTAATTGTAAATGTGAGAATGAATACAGCCTACTCTAGGAATTTCTAGAAAGCCTTCTTTATTCAGTATCATTGAGTAATGAGCTGCCTAAAAGAGGTTTTTTTCAGTTCCGCAACAAAAATTTATTGAGCACGGACTTCTCCTTCGAGGAGCCGCAATTTTTACACTAGTATATAATTTTGGTGTAAGAAAATCATTAACATAGGGCTTTCTCTCTATCACTTTTGTCTTTGCTGTAATCATTAAAAATATATTAATCACTCACCTCTACCATCCTGTACTGAGTGATTTTTCTAAAGGCATTTTTAGGTATGGGTAGCTGGTTTGTCTCTGAGCTAAAAGGTGTCGTTGCTTATGTGTTTAACACAGTTCTCCTTGGAATAGATAGTTTATCTCCTTTTCATTTTGCCAGCCTACCCTCCAGTTATTTAATAAGATCTTAATGATCGCTCTCCTTTCCACTGTGGTAAGTGCAGACTTGGTAATGTGACGTCCCAGGCCACAGCCCCTCAGAGGCAGTAATTAGAGGCCGGTTGCTCGTTGAGACTCTAGGGATGTAAAGAGGAGGGAGGCCGGTCTCCAGAGGCGCTCGGTGACAATTCTGTGTGCTTGAATAGGTGCCGGAGAGTCCTGAGAACAGGGAGCGAGTGGCGATGGGTGCCCTAGGAAGGCTTTATTGGGGTGCGCACTGCCTGGTACAGGAGGAGCAACGCTGGCTGATACACAGGAAAAGAGGGACAATTCCCCCTAAAAGGTGCTTTGCATGGTGGTTTCGGTTTTCTTTAAGGCCCCCTTTGCACGATGACCCTGACAACAATAGAGGCACTTGGATTTTTTTTTTTTCCTGCACAGTATCTTGCAGCTTATACTCTGCAAAATCTTCTTTGTAGGTTTTTAATGACTTTTAAAAAAATTTCTTCCTGAATATTTGGCAGTTCCAGCCGAGTGACAATAGAATTAGTAGGGTGTTCCTAAAAAGTAGTTGCCTGAACATGAGTGCCTATGAACTCAGTGCGCCATGGAGCTTAGGGCAGTAATTCCAGGAGTGTCCTCCTCAGACCCGCAGCATCAGCATCCCCGGGGAAGTTGTTAGACGTGAAAATTCTCTGCCCCATCCCAGACCTGCCGAATCAGCAAAGCTGGGGCTCAGGCTTGGAGATCTGTTTTTTTTATGAGGCCCCTTTAGCCGATTCTAATGTCCACTCAAATTTGCAAACCACTTTCTTGGGGTTCCTTGAAAGCCTTCAGAGGTGTCCAGGAAAGCCCTCAGAGTGCATGCAGGTGTGTGTATGTGTGCACATGCATCTTTGGGAGGGAGCACAACCAGTTTTCACTGGGATCTAAATGGCACTGACCCCAACCACGTAGAAACCACGGTTGCAATATCAGGAGCCAGACTCAATGTTTCCAGTCACTCCTCGGGTCTAATTTCTCAGTGCTTTCCGCCTGGGGATCTACGGTTTGGTCTCAGGGCAGAGTCACCTGCTTCCCTCCCTCGGCTCCTTGGTATCGAACCCCCTGCAGTCATCAGGTGCCTACCTCCTGAAGCACAGTGCGAGCAGGTGTTCCATTCCGGAGACTGGCTTGAGCGTCGTAGAGCCAAAGACCCTGCGATGCAGCCACTCAGAGATCGGCATCTACAGTGTCTGTGAAAGGAATGTTGAACTGTCTGTTTTAGTCTGAGGTTACTCATAATATTTATCTGGGGGTTCACGAGCAGATGATTTTAACCTACTGTTCTCAGACCACATACAGCACCGTGAGCATAAAATCACCGTTCACTTGTTCAACGAGCACTATTGAGAGGGTCTGGTCTGTGCTAGTCCCTGTGGGAGTCTAGACACATCGAGAAGAAAGTCCTTCCCGTCTGGAATGGGGAGAGAGGAGGTGGGCAGGGACTAGGGGAGGTTGAACTGTAGGGCAGCTAGATACACAAATAAATAAAAATAAGAGACTTTAAGAAAAACGCGACTCACTCCTCTTGGGGTTGGGGCACGTGGGGATGGCGGTGTATATGGAAATCTTTCACAGAAGATACCTTTTCACTGGGTCTTTAGGATGAGAAGGCAAAACAGGTGTTAAGGGTAAGAATTTCAGGGAGGAATGGCACTCGAACTGGCTAGTCATGAAGGAAATCAAAATGTGCCCCAGGGGTGGTGAGACTTCCAGTGGATGGAGTTCCTGATGGGTGTGGGTGTGTTGTGGGTGGGGTGTGACAAGGAAGCAGCCCTGAAAGCAGAGATGGAGACCAGATTATAAAGAATCCTATATTCTAGGAGACAGAGTTGAAGGTTGTGAATTCTGTTTCACAATATCGGTATCTCTCAATGTTGTTGAAACGTTTATTTTGTTGTGAAAACACTTCGATACTTTTTAAGATGCAGCTATTTTTTAATGTAAAATAGAGCTATATAGATATAATAGTATTTCTGACAAAATGTCATACATACTCTCCACTCGTATCAAAGTGATTTTCTGCACACCTGTGCAAATTTGTTCTTACTCCTTTTGCTGGAGAGACCTTTCTTCCGGAAAAAAGCGAGGCCATTAGAATTAGCCAGCTAATCATTATCGGGAAACTAGCACGTGCTAACATTTTGACCCATAGTTCTCGTAACAACCCTTCAAGTTGGTTATGAGTCCCCATTTTATAGATGGGTAAACTGAAGAACAGAGAGGTCTGAATTTTCCTTTATATGAATTACTAAAGCCATTAGTGGGGGCACATATACGTAAAATACAGATTCAAATACTAGTTTCTGTCCATTCATTTCCTGGGTGTATGACCTTGTAGCAACTCAAACGGGGTCATTTTCCTGCTAAAAATCTTTGAGCTAATGAGATCGTGGTAGGATCAGACTATTAGTCTAGCTTCTCTCTGAAGAGACCTCGGCAGGGAAAACAGGAAGATCTACTGTGAAGGTCCAAGCATAGAAATGGACAGCAGTGAATAAGCCACATTATGCGATCGATCGATAGATTGTAAGAATTCTGTCTGCTTCAATTAAGGACAGAGTCAGGGAAGTGAAAAGTTACACAAAGCAGCAAGGGGACGTTGTGAATCCCCTCTGGGTTTGTTAACTGGCTCTCAGTGGAGTCAGGCTCCTGTTCTTCCACAGACAATGGGAGGCAGGGTCCTATCTTCTGGACCAACAGCAGTTTCTTCTGGCAGCCGTGAGCTTTCCCAGGCAGGAGCTTACAGAGCTGGAGTCATTGAGATGCTGCCTTGTGCTTTTTAACGTGCAGAGGTGGGGCGGACAAGGTCATGGGCACTTGGAGTGGGCAGTGTTTATAGGCCGAGAACAGGGCTCAGAGCAGGACTGGAGTTTGCTCACGGAGAGAATCTGTCAGTGGCCTGCCGTGCTCTTCATTGGAAACCAACTTAGTTTTGCCAGAGTTTTAACCTCCCCTAGGGTAGAACACACAGAAAGACAAAATAAACAGAACTTATCTCCTGAAAGTCCAGAGCGGAGAAGGCTCAGGCCTCTTACTCCTTTCTTCATTTTCCCTTGAGTGCACCAAAAACCTCCTAGACCTTTCCAGAGAATATTCCTTCAAAATAGGAGGCGGCCTCAAATCTTTTTCTTTAACCAAATCAGTCGATTAGGAAAAGAAATCCGAAGAAAGGAAGATCCTAGAGAAGCAATTACCGAAGGAAAGACACCATGTGATCACATTAAGATGTACTGTAGCGCGCTGTCCTTCTTGGCTGTGGTGGCCGAGAGCGCTGTCCTTGATCAACGCCCGACTCTCCTTACACTGGGCTGGGTTCTGAAAGAGGCGTGACCACTTTGGAAGTAAGGAACCAAAATAAACAAAGTGGTGATTGGAAACAATAATTAATAGTCGTAGAGGGTCTTTGAATTCTTGGGGATTGTAATGTGACCCTCTTGTTGTTTGGATTGAAACATGGTTTTAGAGTTGGACCTTTGACAACGGTTCTTGACCTTTGATTTCTGTGTAGGTCGCAGGGTGTTTCTGGTAGTAAATGAAATTACTTCGTGACCCCTCTGTGCCGAAGAGCTTTCCTTGGCATAGGAGAGAGAAGAAAGTATTTCTCATCTGACAGCTTGCTTGAGCTAATGATTTGTCCAAACAGAGAGCTAGTTTGGTTTTGCCCTGGCTGAGCGCCCCCTGCGTATTTGTCGCTAAGGGTGGCGCTGCCCAAGCTTCAGCTCAGCCGCAGACCTGCGGCTCCCTTCACCACTTTCTCTCTTCGGCACCTGCTAGCAAATACTCATTCAGAGAGACTAGAGATGTTTCAGTAAACACGGAACGTCCCGGAAAACTGTTTAATTCTAAGACGTCTCGTTGTTATCCTGCAGCTGGGGTCCTCCGTTCACCTTGATTCCGTTCTCCACCTGTCACCACTCATATCCTCGCTCAGCTCCACAAGGCGAAAAGCCCTCAGATCAAGTTGCAAGTGGGCAGGACCTTAGAAAATATTTACTTCTCCTGCATTTTACCAAATTAAAAAACAGAGGACCCAAAGGACAGGGTTCCTTCTTAGACCACAGCTCAACCAGATGCAAATCTAACATGTTTTTCCATTTCTTAGTAGGTGAAATACCCTGTAGAAAGTGCAGCGGGAGACACAAAGATGAATAAACCAGAATATTACTTTTGAATGAATAAGAAAAATAGAAACGTATGTTCACAGCTAAGCACACAAAGAAACATAAAAAGATACAGTAACAAAATTAAAGTGCAGCAGGGGTAATTCTTTTCAATTGAGGGTGAGATTTTGTTTAAGAGATTAAACAACACAACGAATATAACAATAGAATGTTGTTATATAGAATGGCCCAGGGTTAGGCACTGAATAATTTGTAAAAACATATTTGTTCTACTTCTCTGTGATGCAGATGCAGCAATAACACCCCCCCACACACACACCTATAAGCAGATATAAAAATGACTATGACTGAGGTCATTGGCGTCAATACTGTAGACTTTGTGCACTAAAATTCTCTATGGATAGCAAGAATTTCTATATTTATAGATTTTTAAAAATTTATTCTCTCCTTGATCAGAATTGAATTGATTTTAACAAATTTTATCACTAGTTAAGCGTGATTTCTTCATGCGTTGAACAGCTTGGTTAATTTAGAAGGCTGCTCTGCTTTTATGTTATTCTTGTTTCCCTACCTAGAAGAAACTGTTTTCTCCATCTGCAGTAAAACACCGAACTGTGTACAGCCTGTAAATTAAATGTAGTTAGTGACCAAGGCAAGTTCATGGAGGGTCAGAAAACTATATTCTTTCAATAGTAGTCACGTACTATTAGCCCACACGTACTGATTGAGGCTCATGAGACAGTCGGAGTGTCAGCATTCCTGGCTGTCCGATGTACTCATCAAATCGTGAAAATGTGTGTGGGAATTCCGAATTCACATGCAAACCCTCAGTAAGCAGATGGAGGTGGGGCTGGCTGCATACTTAGAGCTCAGGGCTAGCGGTGCAGATTTGAGTATATCCTGAAGAGATGGGTTCGTGGGATTCATGAGGTGAGTTGATTTCTATGAGAGGAACAAGACATAAACAATGCGAACAAGAACAATAACAGCAGCTAATCGTTTTTGAGCGATTACTATTTGATAAGCATATCTTCACTGAAATTACCAGCTTATCCCAGGGGGTATTTTTATCAACATTTTTCAAAGGATAGGACCAATGCTAGGAGACATTAGGCAGATTTTCCAGAGTCGCAGAAGCAACAAGTGGCAGGGATAGGACTGTGATGCAGTTGACTCATTTGTCCCTTTGCCTGGAATACTCCTGATTTTAGCTGTGAGTATCACCTCTCTCGGGGACCCCTCAGCCCAAGGCAAACAGGAACAGCACTCTCACTGGTGCCCACAGTTGCTGCGTTCCAGATCTTAAGCTTTTAACTGCTATGCTATACTGTTTCCACTGAGGAGAAGCGAACCCCAAACCGGAGATGGAACCTTAGGAAATGTTGCTCACTTAAAAATGGAAGAAGATTTTAAGGTCTGTACTTAAAGGATCATGCCTGTATTCTTTTTTTTTTTTTAATACTTTTTTATTGATTTTCTTTTTAGAGAGAGGAAGGGAGAGAGAGATAGAAACATCAATGTGAGAGAGAAACATCAATTGGCCGCCTCCTGCACACCCCCTTCCGGGGATTCAGCCCTCAAGCCAGGCACGTGCCCTGACCAGGAATCGAACCAGGACCTCTCAGTCCATGGGACGATGCTCAATCCACTGAGCCACACCGGCCGGACTCCTATCTGTATTCTTTGCCCATTTTATCCCCAGTCCATAGCACCATGTCTAAGACAGAGTAGATGCTTGATAAATATAAGTGCGATTAGTTAATTGATTGATGATTGGTTACTAGTGACTGGATGAATGAAGAAATGAGGATGAATAGGGCAATTATATCCTGCAAGGGTCAAGAAGCGAGCTCATAGGCTAAAAGAATCAATCACAATATTTGTTAAGTAAAGTGTGCTGATTTTGCAAATCGATGGTCATGAGAACCTTCAGGATTTAGGCTTTGAAGAGAGGGTCACATGGAAACTTACAAACATTAGGCAGAGGCTAGAGATGCATACGTGGAGGCAGCTGCCAGTTGTAGGCACTGGGAAATCAGACCTGCATGTGGGGAGTAGATAAGGTAAGAGTGAGCTCAAGCCAGGTGTTTTCTTTTTCCTTTGCCTAAGAGAGAGTCTGCTCAGTGAAAGGAAAGGGGGAGGACTCACTGGAGAGTAACAAAATGACACACTGAGCAATGAGAGGAACACCATAGGACAGGGTTTCTTCCTGACTCGGGAAAGACTCGAGGCAGTAACAAGACTGCAGAATTAACAGCGGAGGGGCGTTGGAACCTCTTCCTAAGAGATGCGTAATAGCATCTCAAATAGATGAAGCTGTAGTTGACTCATCTTTCAGTCTTTACCTTTTCAGGCTGAACCCCTCATGTATCATTAAAGGAAGATGAGCTTGAGCCTCTCACTATGCTGGTAAATCTCTTCTGATGTATCCAGAGTTGGTCAGCCCACTCTTAAGAGTCTGTACTCTAAAAAGCACGTGATATATCCAGGTGGGGTACGACTGGCATGCCACGGAGCGTGGCCACCACCTCTCTTGTTCTGACCTGAAACGTACTATGCAGCTTGAAATGTCATTAGCCTTGCATCTTGCAAGCCCCGTCAGACTTCAGATTTCCCTGCTTGTGTCTTTCACTGACTTTGCTGATGTGCAACCGGTGTATTTTTTTTCTGTAATTTTCTCCCTGCCACTGTAAAAGGAGCATCCTGCTTCGGCTGTGGGAGAGGCCTCCGTGCTCTTCGTTTGTCATTAATAAGGCCCCCATCTCTGTTCTCATTTCCAAGATGCTAATAAATGTCTGGTGATGATTTGCAAGTCAGAACACACACAGCTGTAGATTCACACCCCAGGTTAAATTTTGTTTTCTGATACAGCACCCGTTTTGAGTTTGAAAATAAAACTAGATGTGTTGTGAAAATTACTCAAGAGAAAAGAAAAGGGATAATAAAAAAAAGTTCCTTCCTTTGACCTAACAGCTACCAAACCACAGGAAAAAAAAAATGCTTCCCATGATCTCTGAAGTCAACGGGCAGGAGTTTTGCCTCCCGAGGCAGGTGCCGTTACGGTCGTGCTATTAAAACTTCTGCAAAGCCACCTTTTTCTTGCAGGGTATGAACATCGTTTGGGGCTAGGCTGGGATTGATTTGCTGCTGATATAAACATCTCTGAATTGTATTTTCTTACATGCTCAAGTGCCCTAGGAACCTCAAATTAAAGAACAAAGCAGACTGACTAGGCACAACCAGACATTTTTTTAAAAGCAAAATTGAGGACAATAATAGCTTTCAGAAATTGTGAAACTATCAATGCAAGAAAATTAGTTCTAATGTAAGCTTAGCAGTGGAATTTTATTGAAAAAAAATTGTTATCCGAGCATGGATCATTTAAATAACAAATGTACAAGGAGAAACACAAGGAAATCACAGAGAGCCATTACTTGCGATAAGAAAAAACAAGTACACTTTAATGGTTAGAGATTTGAGTGTGGAATATTTTGCCTGGATTTGGTTTCATTGCCTCTTTGTCGATGGAGGTCTGATGATGTGGGTAAATATCATGGGTGAATGTCTTTGTGTTTGCTCAGCAAAGAACAACAGTTGCTATATGTAAATAGGGTGTCTCCTCCCTTTGGATGCCTTGGGATATGTATAATAGATTAAGTTGGTTTTGTGCAGAGCAAACAGGTCTGTATTACCAAGAATATGAATAATGTTGGTTTCCATAATTGCTAACATCTGGCTTTCCATAAATCTGTTAAATTGCATGGAAGCAGAATTAGATGTCTCTGTCATAAGTAAAGCAATTACAAGGCACTCCATAGGCAATGTGGTCCTATATTCAACTGTGAAATCCTTTCATTCTGGAGCGACAAAAGCAAATCCAGGTTTTGCGCCTTGTCTGCAGTGCACACCCTAGGTGTGTTCACCTTTGTGCTCAGGTTTCTTCATTTATGAGAGGAAAACACTGCCAATAGGTTTGTAACTTTGTGATGCAAAATAGTGAAATGTTGAAAAAGCATATTATAGTTGGGCATTAATTGCCAGTTTAGAGATTTCAGAGACCATAAATTAAATATCCTTTTGTAGCCACTGTTTGTGGATCTGTTGAAATTACCCTTCCAGACAATTAGTTTAGTGCTTTGTTAATGGGCCTTCCTCTGTATTTATCTTCAAGCATTTGACAAGAAACAGGATGGGGAGGGAGGAGGGGAGGGTGCCTCGCTATTTCAGTGTGGTTTCTATTTTGTTGTATTTATCATACTTTGAACCAGACCCTATGACTTTTCCAGATGAAAACTTAACAATTAAATGGATTCCCTGAAGGAGAAGGTTGTGGTTATGCCTTAGGCTTATTGAACATCCCAGAGAACAAATTTTGGCAAAGTAGGCTCTACAATAGTATCAGTCTGTACATTTCCTGAATTTAAGTAATTTAAAGAAATACACTGATCATCCTCAGTGCATTGTGTTGTACTTGGCACTGAGAAGAGAAAAACGAAAATATTTAGTCTCTGCACTCAATGAGCTCATTAGTTATCTGTGGAGATGGAGATATTAAATATGTGACTCCTAAGAGATGAATGCAAGAACAGCATTGTGGCTGAGGTGCAGAGAAAGCACAATGTGAACAGTTGCTGTCCTGCACAATGAGGGGTTGTGATATTTGGTCCCGATTTTGATGAGTACATGGGAGTGAAGATAGCATAGGAATAGAAGTGCTTACCTTCCCAATCAATTAACTTGTACTCCACCCCATTCCATGTAGGCTGAGAAAAAGTAGAGATGGGGAAGGGGAGAATAGTCACATGATAAGAAAAGGCATGTACTGAGTCACAGATGGAGCAAACATCATCTGTGTATCATCCATTGCTTGTGAATGGGAAGGGGAAAAGACAGAGGGTAACGACTGAGTTGTAAGATTAGGGCTTATATGACATGCTAGGAGTTGGAACCGTCTCTTATCAGGACCAGAGAACCACTGAGAGGTGCTAAGCGAAGGAGTGACCTGGACACATTTGCTTTTAGAACAAACACCACTCCCATGTGGAAGGTGTTTGGAGCAATAATTCTCATCTGGCCAAATGGAGCCCAGATGTTTGCATCCTACTTTACACCAATTAACTAATTCTCTAGTGGTGGGGTCCTGGCCACCAGTACTTTTAAATGTTCTCTAAATTTTTTTTTTTTTTAATTGGACCCACAGTTGAGACTCATTGAACTGGAGTGAGAAGTGGCTAAAGTCTGGGAGACCAGAAGGGAGGCTAACGCAATAGTCCCGGTGATAAGTGTGAAGATCTGAGCTAACAGAGAATTTGAAGGAATCTGAATTTTCTTTTTTTTTATGATTATGTATGTGATGAGACATTGGTCTAGCTATCAATTTGCTCTCTATCTACATCTCCTAGATATATAAACTCAATTAAAAATATGATGAGAGAAGTGTAAGAGTGAATATTTTAATTGTTACTTTCTGCAAAAAGTGGGGAGTGAGAATAACGCAAATGTATCACTTTAGTCTTGTTCCACTTAATGTCATTACAATGGGAATCCAGAAGACATGAATGGTTACTATGAACTGGCATCATATTGGGAGAAACTTAGCTGAGAAGGTGGAGCTTGAACTCTGTCTTAAATATTTATTAATACATTTATTAAATCAAGAAATAAGATTTACTGAGTCTTTATTATGTTATCTACATTTTTATTTTCAAATGACCATAGATTAAGTGGGTATGGTTTTATATAAGAGATAAATGAGGGTCAGAGACTAAATAATATGATCAAGAACATATAGTATGATATGTCAAACGACCCATACGTAGTATGCACTCAATTAAATGGAAGATTTTGCTTTCAAATATGGGTCGCCTGACTCCCACACTCAATGCTACTTATAGTTCGGAAGATTCAGAGGAGAGGAAGAAGATTGAGGAGAAGAGAGAGGTTTCGGGCAGGAGCACCATGTGCTAAAATGTGCTGGGAAGGACATGGGCGTCACCAGGAGCAATGAGGAAGTCATTGAGGTCTGACTGTAGTTGACCTGGAATCTAGGCATCTTAATTTGGGATTATTCCCACAGTTTTCAAAGGAGGAATCATTATTCATTAACTGACTTAGCTGAGGCTACCTTTGGTGGGACAACGACAAAAAGTAAATCTTAGAATGAATTAGCTTCTAGAAATATCACTGGAATTCCTTAACGTCTTTTACTCCTGTGAGGCCACGTTCTGTACCAAGGCAGTGCATGCGTTCAGGCAACACAGGTCCTTTAGCTCTCATTTTTAAGTCACAGTAATTTCAAAATTCGAGCAAACTTTGACTAATTATATCATTATCAGAATTTTAACAAAAAATACTCAAGAGGATTCACGTAAGATCTTGTCCTTGAAAATGAGTTGCAATGTCTAGAGGGTAAATCGTGGGGAGTAGATGAAACCACAGAACATTCTCGTGTACAGAAAGGTGGTGCAGCCCTGTGGGCCTTGAGCGGGCACAGCACGGTGGAAAGAGGTCCAGCACATCTGTCTGAAGGCCCAGGACCGTCCTTGCTCTAACATGGACTAGCCGTGTGACCACTTAGCTGTCTCTGTCCCGTAGTTTCTTCTTTTGTAAAATGAGAATAACTATTTTCATCCTGCAATTCTATGGCATAATTCATGAGAAAGAGCTTCAGAAACTTTGAAACACTATGTAAATATAAGGTAGCAGCAGTAAAATTGATATTGTGCTTGCGAGCATTTTATTCCTTTGAGCACTTTAGGCAGAAATGCCAGTGACAATTATATTTTTTTCTTTAGTTTAGTCCATAATCGTTAACCAAGTGCTTGCAACCTTATACATATTTAGCATGAAATGTAGGTAGAATCGATTTATTTAACCTGTTCTTATTCTAACTTGCGTTTCTCCTCATCACCTTCACGAGGACACTGTCTTACGTGCACCTCATATGCAAAGAAACTTGTTCACAGCAAACTTCTGGTAAACATTGATTGGATCGATGTTTTGTCATCTGAAGGATATTTGAAAGGCATGGCAGTAGATCGATCAGTGGAGTAGAATACTCTGATAGACAAATGTCCAGTGTCTTCAAGTAGCATAAAGATTGTCATACATAAGAAAACTCAAGCAGACTTTTCTTCTTCTTCTTTTTTTTTTTGTTACTCCTCACCCGAGGACATTTTTCCATTGATTTTTCTTTTTTAGACAGAGTGGAAGGGCGGGAAGGGGGGAGAGAGAGAGAGAGAGAGAGAGAGAGAGAGAGAGAGAGAGAGATGAGAGAGACACATCAATTAGTTGCCTCCCTCAAGACCCTGACCATGGTCAGGTATCAAACCTCCAATCCAGGTATGTGCCCTTGACCGGAATCAAACCCACGACCCTTTGGTCTGTGGGCCGACACTCTAACCCCTAAGCCAAACCGGCTAGGGCCAAGCAGGCTTTTCTTGAGTGGTCTCAGAACTAGTACCAAGAAATGGAAGCTACCGGTTAATATATTTCATTTCAATGTAAGGAAGACATTTCTAAGAGTAATTCAGTGATAGGACTGGCTGCCTTGTGAGCTAACAGATTGCCCACTGGGGCTTGACAGCTGTGTTCAGATTGTTGTTAAAGTCACTTGAGCTTTGACTGTCGGGAGGGTGGACTGGATTTATGTTTTCTTTCCATACTTGGATATCAATGAAAAACAGCAAAAGAAATGTGTGTCTTTCGTCAACATCCATGCCATATCCTACAGTAGCTCTGAGATGTTTTCTTATGTGGGATTATAAAGATACTCTAACAATTTCCAGAGAGAGAGAGAGAGAGGGGTCTGGTAAAAGTGCTGCTGGCCATTAGGATGGTGAAGCTTGATTCGGAAAGCACCTCCCAGGAACTATTCCCTCTTCTTCCATCCTTGGCCCCGGGATCTGCGAGCAGACTGACTGGCTCGGGGTCCCCCTAATTACCCACTTCTTCTTACTAAGCAGTGATCTATCTATACACACCTTTTCTAAAAGACCCAGACCTCCATAGGATGTATCGATACTGTTAGTGAATTAGTAGTGCTTATGCTCTCCAGCTGGTACAGTTCTTGAGAGCATCCTAAACTTAACGCAGAGCTGCTACTCAATAATTTAGTAATTGGAGTGCAACAGTTGCGAGTTTGAATCTCAGACCTGCCACTTATTAGCTCTGTGACAGTGGGCATGATAATGAACGTCTGTGATTAGCCTCAGCTCCATTATTAGCAAAAGAGAGATAAGAACAGAGCCTCCACCACAAAGCTGCCTTGCAGAGTAAACGAGGTTATGCGTGTGAACAGCTTGGTGGAGTACCTGGCACGAGGCACATGCTCTGTGATGTTAACTAATGCTACTGTAAATGGTTATTTTCTAATAATTGGCTAGATTCAAAAGCTCTGTGTTTTCTCTATCGCAGATATTGATGAATGTGCCTTACGAACACACACCTGTTGGAATGATTCTGCCTGTATCAACTTGGCAGGGGGCTTCGACTGCCTCTGTCCCTCTGGGCCCTCCTGCTCTGGTGACTGCCCCCATGAAGGAGGACTGAAGCGCAACGGGCAGGTGTGGACCCTGAAAGAAGACAGGTGTTCTGTCTGTTCCTGCAAGGTAAGAGTGGTGCGGTCCTGCGGAAACTGTCATCATTCTCTCTTCCTCCCTCTTTTCTCTTCCTCCCCACCTCTTTCCCCCAGCCTGTGGTTTCTGAAAAGGCTTCTCCTGTTCGAATGCCTGCCACAGCTAATGATGATGCTGGGCGGGCGGGGGGCACCCCTGCTGTCAGTGAAAAGTGAGGTGTAGGGTTGAGAAGCAACTGTAGAGCCCAGGGGGTGCGGGCAGAGAAGCCACTTAGTCCTCCCACTGAGTCTGCAGTGTCTTTAAGGTTGGTTGGGTGAGCGCTTTAATGAGCCCTCGTCCCCTACTCATCCAAACTAGCTAATTAAAACTACCCTCTGCCTGAAATGATCACCTGTATGAATTTGCTCCCTTTTGTGGTGACATCATCCAGAAAAGCAAGGCTCAGAGACCTGCCTCCAGTGGTCAGAGACAGGTCGACCTCCATTCTGAACAAATGGTAATGATGATAAAGAGGCCTTCTGATAAATGTTGTTCTCAGTGCCAGGCTGTCCCTTACATTAAGTTGTTTGGGAGTGAGTTTAAGGCTTATGGAAATAAAATTCTGTCATCGACTGGTTTTGCTTTATGCTTTGCAAAATGAGCCTATCAAAGTGTTTAGTTTCCTTGTGCTTTATTTCAACTTGTGTTGATCTTGCCTATTCATTTTCCTTTGATAGTGCTTTGCTATAGCTCTTGCATTGTATTGTTATGTCTTTTGGGATGAGACTGTTTAATCTTGGGCTTTATGGGCATGGGAACCACAAGAAATTACTTGCTGAGTATCCTCTTAAAGAGAAATGCAGAGTGCTCCCTAGAAACAGTTGAAATGGACCTTGAAAATTTCCGGTTCATTTACATGCCTTCCAGTCTGCCAGACTGCCGACAGACCTGAGGGCACCTGTTTAGGAGGGCTGCATTATCAAATCTTTAGGTCATTACCCCACCACATCCTTTCGCCTTATACATAAACATAGTTGAACACATTCAAACTTAGGTCCATTTCCCCCATTTATTGAGTACCTCCCCTGTTCCAAGTACCCTGTAAATTTAAAATAGCATCACATTTAATATAGTTCAACTTTGAAAGATGAAGAGACCAAGTTTCTAAGCTTTAGGGCAAGTAATGTGTCCTAAATATCACAAGATGTAAATGTTTAAGCTGGGAGTTGAATTCCACTTGCTTGCCCCGAGTTTCATAGTTTTCTCATTTTACCATATGTCCTGTAACACTCTACAGATGCGATATGGTGATATGGTTGTTACATGTGAAACCAATTAAGCAATCAGTCAATCCAGCCTGCCTGAGCTCAAACTCCCAACTCAGTACTATGTCAATGACCGTGTGGCATATTCCCTCAAGAAGTTTTCAGGTTACTAAGTACACTGTTTATCCATGTGGCACTGACTCAAAGGGGACAGGTTTTTAAAAGAAGGAAAGCTTGCTGTGAGTTAGAATACTGGAAGAGGGCTTACGGAAGAGGTCGGCAGTTAGGTCTCCAGACAGCAAGCAAAATGTGGCAATGTTATTTACTGGTTCTCTTTTAGAAAATATTATTTTTCTAAACTTTGGAGGATGATCACAACCAGACCCCATATTTATTTTAGGTTGCCTAGATTCTCAGGCCCTGGAATAGGCAAACATTTTTAGTTGAGTCTTGACTAGGATTAAACCAAACTTGGTTTTTCAGTTTTTGTTTTATTTAGGCCCATGAAAAAGCATGGAACTTACCAATCATTTACAATTTCCCAAAGCTTCATTAACTGTGCTAACAGTCCAAGCAGCCTCGGTTGATTTATTCTACTTTCACTCATGAAGTTTCTTTAGAGTCTTTTCTTTTTTTCTTTAGAGTCTTAAGAGAATTAGACTGCAGTTGCTGTAGGAGATAAACAGGACTTTTAATCCTACTTTGTTAATATAATGTACCTCCTCCACCCCTTTATGAATAAAGTACGAGGCATATTTCTTTACATACATTTCCCCTCCAATTGTATTTATTAGTCATTAACAGCATATCCCCCAAGAGGTTGTGGATGAAGGAGGTCTTATTTCAGGAGCTGAATACAGACCCCTGAATCAAATTCTGCAAAGAATCCTTAAAAAAATAAGTTTATTTGTGACCTTCCTTGTTTCTTTCCATTATTTGTAGTTGAAAGTGTTCCATTCTGATTTTAAAAAGTTTCTTTTTCAATTACAGTTGACATATAATACTATATTAGATTCAGGCGTATAACGCAGTGATTAGACATCTATGTAACTTATGAAATGATCAGCCTGGTAAGTCTAGAACTCATCTGACACCATACAGAGTTATTGCAGTATTACTGATTATACTCCGTGTGCTGTATATTACATTCCTGTGGTTATTTTTATAACTGGCCATTTGTATTTCTCAATCCCTTCCCCATTTCACCCATGCCCCAACCCCCCCCCCCCCCAATCTGGCAACCATCTGTTTTGTTTGTTTGTTTATATTGGTTTTTAGATTCCACATGTAAGTGAAATAATGTTATTTGTCTTTCTGGAATGGCCACTGGAAGAGGTTTGGCATGTGGCATGAGCTGGGTGGGGCAGGGTCTCAGGGAATCCCCAGGGCAGGGAGAATGGTGTTAGCCAGGTTAATGGAGATAACATATTTGGTGCCCACATGCACCAAGCTGGCTGAGTGGGAAGAGTGTTCAACAAAGGAATAATGGTACTTGCTAGCACTTCCATCCCTGGAGAAAGGTGCCCTAACCTAAGCCCCTCCAGCCCTTGCCCTGAATCTAGTCTAATTAGTGTCTCCCCATATGACCCAGGCACTTTTAAAACTCCTGCCTCTAAGCTGGAGCTCAGAATGAGTGAGTTTGTAAGCTGGCAAGTCCATGCACAGGCTCCTCAATAGGACACATAAGGCTCCAGCAGCCCTTTGTCTCACTTGGATGCAATCCCACTGGTTTTCACAACCAGATGTTCCTGGGGACTCCCTTCCTGGCACTGGTGGCCCCAGGCTGGGAAGTCCAGTATGGAGCTGGGACCCCTTGTTCATCAGAGAAGACTTCTGTAGTTGAGATATCCCTCCCAATTCTTAATCACCACACCATGGTTGTGGGACCTGCCCATTCCATGTCTCTGCTCCTACCAGTCTTGTTGCGGCTTCTTCTTTATATTTTTATTTATAGGACTTCTGTTCATCTGGTCTTTAGGTGGAGCTCAGTGATGGTTGTTCTATGATTTAGTTGTAGTTTTGATGTAGTCATGTGAGGAGGCAAGCACAGCAGTTACCCACTCTGCTGGAAGTTGTAGGAGTTCTGTTCTATTCTAATTTGATAAGAAAAAAAAATCTCCAGTACTTAATAATCCAAATTGACTATTACAATGACATTATCGTGGGGGCTAAGACATAAAATCAAAGTTGGGATATAAAGTACTGGCTTTTTAATATTTTTGATGTTTCAAATTCAAGTAAAATTAAATCACACTAGCCAACAAAGGGTGAAGGCTTACTTTTAAAAGAAGCAGGGCCTAAGTTCTTTGAAAAGGCCACTTTCCACTTGAGCCTCAACATACCAGGTTAGTGTTTCATGCCAATTGAATAAAAAGGCCTTGAAACATGTCTACCATTGAATAGAGTTCAAAGATAAAGCTAGGCTAGCACAAGATTTGGATTTTTGTTTAGATGCTATCTGCTTCCTTGGCAGTGACAATGATTTTTGACCATATAATTGATTAGGCACAGAATGATTGCCGAAATGTTTATGACCCATGTTTCTCCAGCATTATCCATACCACAGAAACCCAGATTGAAAATGCTCCTTTCTCTGAGCTTGATCCCTAAATCTTCATTATAGCCGAGCTTCTTTTCATAGATGCCCATCTGTGGCTCTTTGTTTCATAAATTTGTCCATGGCCTTAGGAAGACATCTTTATTTTTCACATGGAAAGATGGAGGGATCTCAGGTTTATTAGACTCTAGGAAATGCAGCATTTTTATATTGGAGATCATGGAAATGAATAGTGAGACAGATACACAAATGAATAGTGAGACAGATACTCATGCCATGGTAAATTCATGAACAGTTTGCTGTGGGAACATAGGAAGGGAAAGTGTGCTCTCTTCTGGGAAGGTGCAGAAAGGAATATGGAATGGCTTCACGGAGTGGGTGACCTTTGAGTAAGATCTTCAAGGATATGAAATTTATACAATTAGAGATGTAGGGAAGGTGAACCTCAAACAGAGAAAACAGCAAGAAGAAAGATGCATAAGCTTAACAATGTATGTCGTGCTAAGGGAACTATGAAGTGAACAATGAGATTAGAATATCAGGAGCAAGTCAAGTGTGGGAAAGATATAGATGGTGATGAGCCTGGAGATTAAGGCTGGGGACAGAATCAGGCCATGGAATTTAGACTTTATCCTGTGGGCAGCAGAGGATCATGAGAGACTTCATTTAGGACCAGCACAGCCCAATCAAAGTCTGATTGACAGCATGAAGGAAAGGCTAGGGAGACCAAATCTAAATGGAGAGATATCACGTAGGCTGAAGTAAAGGTTCAGGAGAGTAAAGAAGAAAACCAGAAAGACAGAGAGGTGAGATCACATGGAAGGTAACACAGAAATGAAATGATGGATCCTGATGAATGCTGATGTCAGACACTCAGCTTCTGTCACAATGTGTGCCCTCATTCTACGAGCAAAAAGGAAGCTTCAGAGTGGCATGGCTGAGACTTAGCTGCCCATTTTCCCTGGGTGAAAAGAGTTCAGGTGCCACAGACAAGAAAAAGAGCCAGGGTTCGCCCTTCAGGCTTGCATGCACTCAATAAAAGTTAGATATTACAACACCCAAGTTTACTCCCACACTTACACCTTCACCCACTACTGTCATTACTAACTGGAAAATCCACTGGGAGAAGGAGGACAAGATACGAAGACCAGATTTCATTTCTGTGCTTCATGCAGTGTTTGTTTGTTTAATTACAGAGAAAAGTGAATAGCATTCAGCCTGAAGCAAAATATAATACTGAAGACCTGAGCAATACTATGTCTTGAGCTTTTCTGGGAATTACAGAGATGGGTGGGGAAATGCATACCATAAATAAACAATCACCCACGACATCATAATAAAGTCAGGGCCGTATTGCCCTGGCAACACAGAAGGAGGGCAAAGTGAGGAAGACCTTTGCCCCAAGATTGTGTAGAATGCTGGCCATTTCACCTGCCCTCACATAAGTCTTTGCCCAGAAACGGAAGAAGATGGCCATGGTAGGGTTTCTTCACATCCTTCCGGCAAGGAGAGACTGACCCTGTCTGCAGGGAGCTGACAGTAATCCAGTTCTGCCGTTCTGTATGCTCACTCACAGAGTAAAGACCAGCGGTGTCATACTGTGCTTGGAGCCGGAGTAGAGCTTAGCTTTCTGGAATCCAGCGATCTACCCACTCAAACAACTGTTCCTCTTTGTTTTCTAACCCTAACATGCAGCATTGTCGATATCTTCCTGTCTAGGGTGTTCTTGATGGCAGGAGTTGGCTGTATGAGCTCTAAGGTTATGTTTCCTTTTCTGGAAAGGTGAACATATTGACTGGTTTAGTCCTGCCCTCAAAACTCTAATTTTGTCAAAAAACAGGGTCTTTATGTCCATTCTCCCCACTTCATCTTCCTACGGTGCTGGTCCAAACCCTGCCTTTTCATTGCAGGAGCTTGAGGGTTACACCATGCTAATTCCCTAACTGATTGGGCACTTTGTTTTTCCATCAGTGGTTCCCAAACTTTGCCTTGCACCAGAATCTCCTGGAGGGCTTATGAAACTTTGATCACTGACACCCTCAGACTGTGGCTCAGTAGGTCTGGGCTGGGGCACACTGATGTGCATTTCTGACTCATCCTGGGAGATCCGAATGGTGCTGGTCAGAGGACTACACTTTGAGAACCACTGCCCCAAGAATCTTTCTTATCTCGGTTTGTCTGAAATAATTTTTCCTACCCTCTAGACTCTTCACGATACAAAATTGTTGTTATAAAACTCCAGATTGGGATCTAGTTCCTGTTGTGCTATTACATGGGACAGTCATTTCCTCTCTCTGGGCCTGGTTTGCTCTTCATTACAGTGAGACAGTTGGATTAAATGACTGCTAATGTTTTTCAACCTAGGAGCTAATTACAGAGGGCTAACAGACTAGTTTGTGAGGGGTAACCTGAAGGCACGATTAATATTTTGTAAAACAATTGAATATTACAGCTCAATCAATTGGTATGTGAGGAGGTAGACCAGATGGGTCTAAAGTACCACTCTTAATTTTATACTTTAAATCAGGGATCAGATAACTTTTTCTGTGAAGGGCCAGATAGGCTTTGCATACTGTAAAGTCTCTGTCTCAGATATGTAACTCTGACATTGTAGTATGAAAGCAGCTACAGTGTGTAAATGAACGAGGGAAGCTATGTTCCAATAAAACTTTATTCACAGAAACAGGTGGCTATCCAAATTTGGACTCTGGGTTCCCATTTGCCAAACCCTGGTTTATGTTATTATTCAATTTACATAAATAATTTTACCTAAGTCCACCTTCTTGATTTAAAAGTTCTGAAAGGATGGCAGAAAGAAAAATAGTAATATTATGCAATGTGGAGTAAATGTATCAATGTATGGATTATGCAGTAATAAAATGTGTAATTTATATAATAAAACCTGTAATTTTCCGAGACATAGTAAGAATAAATTAGTTTTTTATTTGCTAGGAAAGCGTATGTTCCTGCTTTTTAAAATTCAGAAGCAATTTAAATATTACAATACTTATTCGTTGTTTATAGCTGAACTTTCATTATAAAACAGCATACAAGCATTTCTCTCCTATGGTAGAAGGGTGGGAAAATACATCTTTGGCCTTTAAGTGGGGATTGTTTTGACCACTCCAGCTGCGATAGAGGTCAAACTCTGGGAATGACCCCAGGGATGGATGGCGAGAAGGACTCCTCACCGTCAGTTGGCACCGTTCTCTTGCCAAATTTAGATTCTAGTGCGGTTGTGCTCTGTGAGCTGAGGTTCTGTAATGGCATTCTCATTGAATTAATGAAGCCACCTGTGACATTTCCATTATTAAAAATGATTTTCTTGACAGTTACCCTGTAATTCAAAGCCAAAGTGAACATAACCATTGTTCTGAACATGTTGGAGACTAAGAGGGGCCTATTTGGCATTTTCACTTAATTGATGAGATGTAAAATTGCTTTATTTTACACTAACCTGGAGGCTAGTCACTTATTTTTATTCATCCTTTTAATATGCACCTTGTGAGAAACCAGGCATTTTGATTGGGTCTCATTGCCTGATACACAGTAGCCACTTCTAAAAGAATCTGTTTCTATGTTCCGTGCTGCTCATGGACATAGCCACGTGGGGTCCTGGAGCCTGGTCCTTCTATACTTGGGGGGAGGAATACTGTTCCCTCTGCAGCTGAGCTGACCAAATGGTGTCATGTCATAGCTATTATTACTTTTCTCAGCTTCTGTTGGTTAAAGTACACATTTAGCGAGTCATTTTAGCAGTGGGTACACAGGCAAAATATATTAGTGAGTTAAAAATAATGGTATATAAGCTGTAAGCCACAGGCCTATTGGAAAATTCCTAGCATCTGGACACTTCTTTGTTCAGACTAGCTGAATTCTGGTTCAGCTCATTGCTGAACTAGAGTCTCTTGCTCTCTTTCCACAGACACATGCACACATACATGAATATGTGTGTGTGTACATATATGAATATATGTATAGGTATGTACTTATGTGTGTATATATATGTTACGTAAAATTTCCTGGGGCTCTGAGACCAAGAAAGGGCTGTGAACTCCTGCATTACACTATGAGTTTATTAAGGGAATGTACATATGAAGTTTATCCTGTTTGCTAACAAGATACCTGTTTGGTGCACTGCGGTGGTGAGGTGCTAAGGGGTAATACAGAACAGGACAGGGTGGATAGGGGTACTGGGGCGTGACCCACCCCAGATAAGGGGAAAACCACCTTGCGTGCTTGCCCAGGGCAAAGCAAAAGACTTGCAGGAACCAGCACAATCCAGCACACTTGGGCACAGGGCGGGTCATGCAGGCAGTCCCCGAGGGGATTCGGGGGAAGCAGTCTGGATTCCGCCCGGTCTAGGTGGCAGATCCGGCAGTGCTAGGCAGCCGGCACCTGATGGAATGCCTTTCCTCCGCGTAGGTATAAATCTTTCATCCCGTGATATTTTAGGACATTATGATTTCTTGTCATTAATTTTATTTTAATTAAATTAAGTGAGTAACATTGATTAATAATATTACATAAATTGCAGGTGTACAACTGTATAACACTACGTCAGTATACTCTGTTGTGTGCTCACCATCTGAGGTCTAGTCTCCTTCTGTCACCATGTATTTAACTCCCTTTGCCCTCTTTGTCCTTGCCCTAGCCCCTTCTCCTCTGGTGAGCAACATTTGGTGTCTATGAAGCTTGTTATTAAGTTTGTTTCTTCTTTTGTTGCTTTTAAATGTTTTTATTGATTTCAGAAAGAGAGAGGAAGGGAGAGGGAGAGAGAAACATTGAGTGGCCACCTCCTGCACACCCGCTACTGGGGATCAAGCCTGCAACCTGGGCCTGTGCCCTGACCTGGAATTGAACCAGTGACCATCTGGTGCATGGGTGATGCTCAACCAACTGAGCCACACCGGTCAGGGTGTTGCTTTTTGTTTCATATCCCTAATTCTCTCTTTAATCTGTTCTGCACTATTTAAAATGCTCTCTAATGCATTTTTCATCTCATTTATTGAGTTCTTCAGCTCCAGGATTTCTGGGGTTTTTTTTGTTTTTTGTTTTTTTTTTAATAATTTTAATCTCTTTGGTAAAGAATTCCTTTTGGTCATTAATTTTATTCCTTAGTTACTGAACTGCCTTTCTGAGTTTTCTTGTATATCATTACGTTTCTTTGTGACTGCAGTCTTGAGTTCTCTGTTGTTTAAATCACAGTACTTCGTGACTCTGAGTTTGGATTCTAGGTACTTTTCATTTCCTTTCTGTGTTCCCAGTTAATCTTGGTTGTTCATGGTATTTGAGGAATTATTTCACTATCAGTGCATTTGAGGTAGTTCTCTCTTTTCTTGTGTAGATACTGGTTTGCTCAACAATTCAGCAGGTTGGTGAGTAGGATGCTGTATTTGTTTTCAGTAGGTGTTCTTATAGCAAAATTTTTGTTTTCTCTTACCTGCAGTTCTGTGCTTCTTGGATCTCGGTGTAGCTGCATTGCTTTGGTTACAAAAAGTGCCTGGTGTTCACCTTGATGGTGGTGTGCTGTCTGCGACCAGATCACCTCAGTTATGGGGCACTGCCATTGCGGTGGGGGCGTGGCAGGTGGTGGAGAACCGATTTTGCCAGCTCCCAGAGCTGCTTCCGTTTTCAGCTATGTTTTTGGCTTTGCCAGGCTCTGCCAGGGCCTTTGGGGAAAACCAGGCAGGTTCGTGATCTAGTGGCTCTACCCCCTTTGAATTAGGGCTTTTGGCTCCACCTTTGTGTTTACAGCTTCCCAGCCACCTCTACCTGGTTCTGCCGTGATGGGGAGGGGGAAAGGGAGATGTGTTTTCTGGGATGGAGAGTGCTTCTGCCCTGTTACACCCCAGGCCACAGTGTGAGGGCTGCAGCCCCCACTTCCTTCCAGCTACTGCACTCACTAGAGCCATGGCAGGCCCCCAGGGTGGCCACCACCCCGTCCTCCTCCCCATCTGTTCCAATGCACCCACCTTCTGATGCCCTGATGCATACGTCTTTCGGTGTGTTTGTGTTTTAAGCAGAGAGGCTCCTCTGTGAAGTTACCATTGTCCAAATTGTAAATTCAAGGGGAGAAAAAATGGCGTCTCTCATTCTGCCGTGATGCTGAGGTCACCCCCTTCTTCTTGTCATTTTTTATATGATAGATCCAATGCACATGATTTGAGAGAAAGCCTTTTTCAACCTGTTAAGTTATTATATATGTAGCTAGCACATCTCCTTTTCCAGACCTCCACAGAGAATGTAAAGCATTGAAAGATTTCCACTTTGACAGTAAGCTTGTATCAGCAAGTCCTGTCTTATTCAACATTGTTATTGATGAAGTAGATGAAGACCCTGAGGGAAAGTCCATCAAGTTTGCAAATGTCACTAAGCTGTGAAGGGGGACAGAATATGGTGGATGACAGAGGCAGCATTCAGAAATCACTGTGACAGGCAGGAGAGATGAAATGGATCTAATAAGGTGAAATACGGTAAGGATAAACATCAAGTTTTACACTTTCTGTCCCCAAACAACAAGCTGCACAAGATGGGATAGGGTTTAATGGGGTTCTAGTCTTTATTAAGCTCAATATGAGTCAACGCTATGACATAACCAAAGGAAGTTAGAAAGTAAATTTTGAAACTAAGCTGCGATAAAGGAAGAACAGTGTTTAAAACAAGAGGACCACGAGTCCCGGTTCACTCTGTGTTGTCAGACCATTGCTGCAGACGTGTATTTAGTTCTCTATTTGAGCTACATTTTCTTGAGAAATGGAGATGTAAATTTCTACTCTACATAGATATCAGGATTAAGTGTGATAATGCATAGAAAAGACAGCACAATGTGCGGCCCAAAATAAGTGTTGAGATTATGGTAAATTGTTATTATGGTAGATTATCATTATTATTCCTGGAAATACTGAAAACTGTTGAAGAAGGCGACAACTCTAACAGGAGTCAAAACTATGGGGACTGGTGAAAACATTGGAGATGTCTGATCCAGAGGTGAGAGGATTCAGTGGATATACAAGTGCTTTCTTCTAAGAACAGAAGAGTTGCAATGTGTCAGATGGGTTTGGGGCCAAGTCCTATGATTACCAAGGCTGTGGACAAGGATCAATGATTAGAGGCAACAAGAAGTCCAGTTTTATCATTTACCCATGGACAGAGATGTATACTTTGAATGACTTCCATAATGATAGGTTCCTCGAGACTAGAGAGGTTCAACACAGGCTTCATGCCTCTTGAATGTGGTTGCTCTACAGAGGATTAAAGTATAGGGCAAGAAGTTTGGTTATATGTCTCTTAAGGTACCCCTAGCTCTGAGATTCTTTGGTTTTGTAAATACCCAGCAGAGCAGTTATAATCATGTATGGTGACGATAGGTCACATCTTACATTTTCAGTTTCTTCATTGTCTGAGGTGAAAAGTTACTACGAACAACAGACATAAATCAGATATGCTGCAAAATATTCAGTCTTAATATTTGAGTGCTGTTGACCTTCAGTTCTTTATAAGTACTTTTATAAATTCAGAGCTATTGCTGCAGAAATTTTACTGTGCTTATCATTTGGGGAACTGCCTCAAGGTGGAAAGTGGTACCTCATTATAGCCCCTTGAAATAAACAACCTGAAAACTGTCTTGAAGAAGAAAATTGTGCCCTGGCCGGTTTGGCTCAGCGGTTAGAGTGTCGGCCCGCGGTCCAGAGAGACCTGGGTTCGGTTCCCGCTAAGGGCATGTACCTCGGTTGCAGTTTGTCCCTGGCCCTGGTTGGTCGTGTGGGTGGCAGCCACTCGATGTGTCCCTTTCACATCGATGTTTCTCTCTCTCTCTCTCTCTTCCTCTCTCCCCCTCCCACTCTATCTGAATAAAAAAAAAAATGAAAAAATGTCCTCAGGTAGGATAAAAAAAAAAAGAAGAAGACGAAAATTGTTATGAAACCAGGAAGACCGGGTGGTGCTACCTCTGTGATTCTGAATAAGACATTTAGCCTCTCTGGGCCTCAGTTGATTCTTCTGTAAAAAGGTATAGTCAGACTTCCTCCAGAGTTGAGGCAGAGATACAATTAGATGAATGTGTTTGACAGTATCGTGATTTTTTACTCATTGAGTTTTTGATCATATGTGCATTTTTATCTTAGAAATATACTTAGTCATACTTAGAAATATGACTTCTAGGGAACATTTAGGACAAAAACGTTTCAAAGAATATATTGATTTCTTTTTTAAACTTAGAAAGTCTCCATTTCCACTTGGGCTGCCTTGCAGGCAAGGTCAGGGCGTGTCTGGGAGAGCGCACATGTGCATCTGTTTTGAAAAGTCAGGAGGTGACGGAGAGCATACTCTGACTCGAAGAAGTATTTCCTGTGTGCTCTCTAAAGCACGAGGTTTGATTTTCATGGTGCGGCTCTCATCGTCTCCCTCATGGTGAAACCTCCTTAACCACATTTCTGAACAGGACGGGAAGATCTTCTGCCGACGGACAGCTTGTGATTGCCAGAATCCAAGCGTTGACCTTTTCTGTTGCCCAGAGTGTGACACCAGGGTCACAAGTCAATGCTTGGATCAAAATGGACACACGCTCTATCGAAGTGGAGACAACTGGACGCACAGCTGCCAGCAGTGTCGGTGTCTGGTATGTTAGCCCTTCAACCGGATGGGTTGCGAACTCGGTTGCCTGTGGCTTTGGGTCCCTGTTGTTTGTAATCCTGTGCAGCGAGTTGTGGGTTCTGTCGCTAACTAAGGAGCACGTGCTCTGCCTGAAGACACCCAGATCAGATTCGACCGTTTAAAATATGGAGCAAGACCAAAAGAACATATTTATGGGACATATTTGACCCAAGTTAGCTTACAACTGCTACTTTGTAGCAAATCCATATCAAGAAAATCCCTTTATGACAGAACGTTTCAAACCCTTGACCAGGACTTGTAGTTCTTACAGAGCCACCAAATCTTTCCTTTCTTGGGACATGACCATGAAAGGTTTCAGTATGGGAGAGAACGTAACATACTAGAAATGTCAGGGATTGAGTCATAAAACCTAGAATCCAATCCTGGTTCTCCCATGTGGTAGCTCGGATTGATGAACTTGGGCAGGTCTTAGCATTCCACTGACCAATTCTTTCACATTTCAATACACACAGATGGGTGAGCAGTACCTATCTGTAGGGCTCTTATAAATATTAGAGATATATGTGAAGGGCAGTTATAATAGTTGGCACATAGAAGGTAGTCACTGCACAATGATTCCTATTGTGAATATTTCCTAGATTGAAAAACAATGTGTTTCAGATGCTAAACCTTCATATAGAAAAAATATATATATTATTTTGGATTTTAATATAGAGATAATAATGGTATAACCAGAGTTGAGAGAGTCTAGAGAAAAAGCTTAATTTCTGGACCTGGTTCTTTCTGTTTTAAGTTTATATACCACAAACAAAGATTTATAAGGACACATTATCAGAGTAAATAATGGTGTTTCATCTGTGAGGAGTCGTACGTAACTGTTGGAGCTAAGTCATAATCAAGTCAGTGGAAACTGTTAGTTGCGTTCCATAGTAAAACTAATGATGTAGTCTATGGATATTGTATGGAAACAAATATTCAGAGAAATTATGCTTCAGATTTCTATTGGATTTTCTAAAATCTCCTGGTGAGTGTGCAGATAATCTTAATAGACTACATTCATCTTAATCGTCCCTAATACTGAAGAGTATAACTCAGATAAATTCAAACTGTAGCCATTTTTTCATACTTCTATCCAGGGACAAAGCCAACACAACTCTAGAATTAGCTTCCAAATCAGTCTGGAGTATTTCATTTTCTTTTCAAGAAGCCAATTATCAAGCATTCCAAAGAATTGGTATTCGTTTTAGACTTGAAATTTTTATAGAATTTCAAAAATGTGTCCTTTTCCATCCCAGCCCCTAAATGTACTATTCATGGGAAAATTGAACAAATAATTGCTGGAGAATACTGTGGATCATATTTAAGAAATACTCATTGAGAGTTTGCCTGTGCCAGACTCTGGATGGGTGATATAATGATGAGCATGATAAACATGGTTCATCATGAAAGTCGATCCAAGGACATAGCTCTGTGAAGCTGACCAAATAATTAGACATGAGTTTGCATAAAGTATGAGTGTCGTGATAACAGAAGAAGCAGCCTCACAGAGAAACCGTTCTACTATGGACACTCAATAGAACCCCAGTGGTCAGATGCTGAGACGTGTGGACACTCCATTTAAGCTGTGATATAGGAAGTCCACGAGCTATGCAGCACATTCAAAACTATTATGAAACGGTTCTCCTGAATTCAGCCAACCTTAACTTTAAATTTGCTACTAGCAATTCAGTGTATGACATTGTTGAAATATTACAGTGCTTCAGGTTTCCTTTTGACCTTAAAAGAAATGAATGTCTCTTTCTACACTAGCCAATACCTTACCATCTGTTCATTTATTTGTTCCTTTGAATAGCATTTATTGACCCAAAACTGTGCTAAGCATCAGGGAAACAAACCTGAACACTCAAAACTTAATGTGGAGTTGTAGTGACAATTATGCAAATTATCACTATCAAAAACAAGTGTAGGCTGCCATTGACGCAGATTGGGGACCTAACTCTTTCTGAGGCTGCAGAACAGAGGGTTATACAAGTAGCCTGGATGAGGTGATACCTGTAGCAGCGCTTCAAGGAGGAGGCACATTGTACCCATAATGGTGCTAAAGTAGGAACATTCAGTGAGGACAATGATGGGAATTATTGTGCCTCTTTCCCCTCTCTGGGACTTTAGCAACAGACTGGTGCATGAAAACACTGATGAGGCATTTTGGGTTTTCTCTCCACAGGAAGGAGAGGTAGATTGCTGGCCGCTCACTTGCCCCAATTTGAGCTGTGAGTACTCAGCCACCTTGGAAGGGGAGTGTTGTCCCCGCTGTGTCAGCGACCCCTGCCTGGCTGATAACATCACCTACGACATCAGGAAAACTTGCCTGGACAGCTATGGCATTTCGAGGCTCAGTGGCTCAGTGTGGACGATGGCTGGATCTCCCTGCACGACCTGCAAATGCAAGGTAATTGGACATCCCGAGGATAACCGTGCCTTGAACAGTTGCCAGGGAACACTTGCAGGAGGTCGCCTCCTGAGGTTTCTGAAGGCACAGGTGCCAAAGGCCATGGTGGACACACAGGCAGCTTTTACCTCCCATAAGAGGTAATATGTCTGAATGGATCATAGCTGCACTGTGTATAAAGGCAAATTCCAAATGAACACGAAATGAAATAGTCCTCTCTTGCCTATAAATGACAGAATTTTAACAATTGACACTAGCCCAGAAAGGGCTGATTTAAGCTATGTTGACCTATATATTAAAAAGAATGAAAGGAACAAAAAAAGACTTTTCATCCTGGAAAATAGTACAAGCTCTTTCATGAAATTGTCACAGTTAAGAAAAAAGTGCTTCATGAAGTTGTTTGCTTTGTTTAATTATCACGGTGCTTAATGCAGGGACCTGACACTCTGCTTCAGGGTTTGTGACTGTTTTTCTCTCTTTTTGGAGTCGTTGCCAGGAGGCATCCTCATACGTCTGTAAAATTACACACGGATCCCTCCCTCCCTGCAAAGCTCGTGAAGAGCCACGCCTGTAGCTGACAGGAGGCAAGGGTGAGGCAGGGTCACATCTCTGCCGAAACATCTGTTTAAGATCCCCATGCTTAAGCCCTTGAAAAATACAGGTCTATCTGGTTTTATCAAATCCTGCCTCAGCTTTAGGCATCAGTGGTAGGTTCCCAACTTGTCTTTTTATGTGGATTTTTTTCTCTTTTCTGCAAAGTGTCATCTTCAGATGTAGCCCCAATAGAAAAGGAGAATATCAAACTTCAAATAGCAAAAGAGCAATGGTTCCATGAGCAGCCCAGCAGACAAAATGACACGCGGTGTATTATTTCTAATACAAGGGATTGATCTTAATGAGTTTCTGATCATTTATACACCTAAATATGTACTGTTCCTTTCATAGTCACCATGAGAGACTATATTTGCTTCTCATATGCCCACTTTCTGGAACCCATTTTGGAGTGTCCTTCAGGTTCCTGTGGTACTCTTGGTTCGCTTTATTAGTGGCAAATTATCTTTCCGGAAATTATTTTTGCCAAGAATCTCATTTGGAATAAGCCCAGTGAATAAGTTGTGTGAACAACTTGGAGATAAGGGGAAACGTTCCAAACATGGTTTGAGCTCAGGGGTAAGAAATTGTGCTGCCAGCAGAACCAGCAGGAGGGACCCTCCCGTTTCCTTCCTTCCTTCCTGCTCTTTCTAAAGTAATTTTTCTAGAGTATTCATGGAATTTGTCTCTACATGTAGATGGTTGTTTTGAATATAAATACACACTGCTAATTTATTTATATCCTACATCTCAGTTGGCTAATGCTTGTGTCTCGATGCACAGAATGGAAGTGTCTGCTGTTCGGTGGATTTGGAGTGTCTTCATAATAACTGAAGTACTTTAAATGGACTCATCATCCTGGGAGAAATATGGACAAAATGACCATCCAACATGATGAAGAATGGGAGTTGGTGTTCTGTTTTGTTTTTTTTACCACAGACAACTACCAAAGTCTCCATCGAAGGAAGGTGTTTGGGTGTTGGTTGCCTTTCGGACCTGCCACTCTGCTCATTCTTGCTCACTAGTCTAGGTGACCTACAGTGCAGTGCATTTAAGTCTATGGTTGTTAAAAGAAGTTTCCCCGTGTTGTAAATCACATTTCCCTCATCAGGTCATTTGCAAACACATTTAAATAATCCCATGGTAAATGTTGATGTATATTTTTTGTTGGTTTATTTTGTGTACTAACATAATAGAGACTCTGCTCCACTTATTTATTTTTTCTTAATTTTTGGATCAAATTCTACAAATAAAGTTGCCTGTTGTGATTTTGTCCCAGCCACTGCATACTTAGTATTGAGATCCCTGTAAACTGTATCGATAAACATATATGTATGTAGAGTCTAATTGCATCATGCTAATATTTCAAACTATTGAACACACTTAAATGCCCAGTCATTCAGCTAAAACAAGCTGAGAGCAATTATGATAAAGAGAGGAGAAAGACCACAAACATAATTAAATGATTATTTTTAAAAGAACTTTCGATTCCCTCTACCAGACAGTGAAACAAAATCTTAAGCCACAATTCAGAAACAGCAATGCTCACATCTTTCCTAGCATTAAAAGAGAAAGTATCTTTGCATCAGCTCTATATAATATTTGATCATTTACAAGGGACTTTCACACCTGTTAATACAAGTTATCATCATAGCTCAGGTGAATGGTACTATTTCTACATTACAGAAAAGTAAATTAATATGTTCTGGTCAACCAATTTGTTCAGATCTAGTTGATTATTAGCACCTTGGGACTGGTAACTAGGTCACCTAATGCCTGCCCAGTGCTGTTTTCCACTGAATCACACAACCTCTTCATGGTAGAAGACAGCACTTTTAAGAAAAGCTGTTTAGGAGGCTGATAGCAGAATCGTGGCAAAGTGAGAAGACTCTATTGTTTCTCCCCTTAAATTTACAAGTTGGGCAATACAACTCAACAAAGGATCCCCTGCTTAACACACAGACATGCCTGGAAGATCTCTGCATTAGGACGTCGGAAGATGGGCATACTGGAACAGGTAGGGGAGGCAGGACAAAGGGAAGGACAGAGAAGGTCGCTGCAGAAGTTGTTGAGCTCCCACTGCGGCTCCAGCCAGTGCAGGAGAGGAGCCGGGCTGCAGCCCTCACACTGCAGCCTGGAATGTAAGAGGGGCAGAGGCCGTTTCCATCTTGGAAAAGGCATCTCCCTTCCCACATCGCCATCATGCCAGAAGTGGCTAGAAAGCTGTCAACAAAACAGCAGAGCTGAAAGCCATAAATGGAAGGGGGCAGGGCCATAATATCACGAACATGCCTTCTGTCCCCTACATCCCTTGCAGAGACCCATAAAACCAAAAACACAGCAGAAAAAGAAGGCAGCTCTTAGAACTCGCAATACCAGTTCTCCATCACCCGCCACATCCCCCCACCGCAGCATCTGCTGTGATACCACTCCACTCGAGGTCCCAGAGGTGCAAAGAAATGAGAGGACCACCTCATTTGTGCTGACATCCCTCAAATGCCATGAACAACCAAGATAACTTGGGAGCACAGAAAGAAAATGAAGTCTTCAGAAACCAAATTCAAAGTCATGGGAAACTGTGATTTAAATGGCAATTCAAGATTGCAGTTATGAAGAAACTCAATGAAATACAAGAAACACAGAAGGGTTCCGACCAGTTTGGCTCAGCAGTTAGAGCAGTCGGCAGGCAGACTGAAGGGTCGCAGGTTCGATTTCTGTTCAAGGGCATGTGCCTGGGTTGCAGGTTAGATCCCCAGCCCCAATAGGGGTCATACGGGAGGCAACCAATCAATGTGTCTCTCTCACATTGATGTCTCTCTCTCCCCTTCCCTCCCACTCTATCTAAAAATTAATGGGAAAATATCCTCAAGTGAGGAGTAACAAAAAAAGAAAAAAGAAACACAGAAGGGTAAGCCCGTGAGCTCAGGAACAAAAAGAGTGCATTACCAAAGAGATTGAAACTATAAAAAAGAAACAGATTCTGGAGCTGAAGAATTCGATACATGAGACGAGGAATGCTTTGGCAATAGAGCAGTCCAGATGAAAAAGAGAATGAGGGAACTCAAAGACAGAAACCTAGAAATGAAACAGGAGGAAGAGGAGGGTGAGCTAAGAGTTAAAAAAAAAATAATGAAAGGACTCTACAGGAACTATGTGACTACATTAGAAAGAGCAACCTATGGATAATAGATAAACCAGGAGGAGAAGAGAGGGGAAAAGGAACAGAGAGCCTGCTCAAAGAAACATTGATGAGAACTTCCCAAGCCTAGGGGAAGAACCAGACAAGAATAGAGGAAGCTAACAAAACACCTAATTATATCAGTGCAAAAATACCTTCTGCGTGACACATATTATTCAAACTCAAAAATTAATGGCAAAGAATTCTCAGGGCAGCGACTGAAAAAGAGACTGTAACGTACAAAAGAAACCCCATTAGATTATCGTCAGATTTCTCAGGAGAAAATTTACAAGACAGAAGAGAGTAGAAGGAAATATTCAAAATATTTAGAGAAGAACCATCAGCTAAGGATAATATATATCCAGCAAAGTTATCCTTTAGATATGAAAGAGAGAGAGATGGTTTCCCAGACAAACAAAAACTGAAAGAATTTGCCACCTTGATACCTCATTACAAGAAATGTTGAAAGGAGCTCTTCAACTAGAAACAGAAACTAAATTATACAAAACTTTGAGTAAGTTGATTAACAGAAGCAGGAAACTGCACAGCTACTTTAGAATAGGTTATTGAACACTTAATTATAACATAAAGTTTAAAGTGGAGAAAAAGGGAATTAAAAATAACTATAAGTATTGCAATTTGCTAAGAAATGCACAAAATAAAAAAGGATAATTTGTGACAGAAAATATTATAAGAATGGATGTGAAAAGGATGCAGTGGGTACATGTGAATGAACATAAAAGTAATCAGAAGGAAAAGAGCAGTTGTATGTGTGAGACATTTTATGCAAACCTAATGGTAACCATAAAACAGAAATTAAGAGCTGAGACACAAAACATGAAAAAAAGAAAGAAAAAAAAAATCACAGAAACCTGCCAAACTAAAATAGCTGACAGAATCATATGGAGGGCTGGGGGATACTGGAGATACACAGCAACCAGAAAACAAATTATAAAATAGCTGTAATAAGTCCTCATGTACCAATAATCATGCTAAATGGACTGAACTCACTAATCAAAAGGCACAGAGTAGTGTGATGGATTAAAAAATAAGACCCAACTGTATGAGCCTGTAGGAGACTCTTCTCAGCTCCAAAGACAAACATTTGCTTGAAGATGATACTTTAAACAAATGCCTCCAAAGAAAACCAGGTGTAGTTGTACTTACATCAGATAAAACAGAGTTCAAGATAAGAAAGGTAATAAGATACAAAAATGGATATTTTATAATGATAAGGGTACAAATCAACAAGACATAACACTTCATATATATGCACCCAACTTGGGAGCATCACAATGTATAAAGCAATTACTAACAGACCTAAAGGGAGAAACTGACAAAAATGCAATTATGTAGGGGCCTGAATACCTGCCTCATTGACAGCAATGGATAGATCATCCAAACAGAAAAATCAATGAGGAAACCTTGGCTTTAAATGACACATTAGACAAAATGAATTTGATTGATATTTTTAGAACTTTCCATCCAAAACAACAGAATAAACACTCTTTTAACTGCATATAGAACATTCTCAAGCATAAACCATGTATTGGGACACAAAGCTAGTCTCAATAAATTAAAGACTGAAATCATACCAAGCATATTTTCTGATCATAATGGTGATCAACATGCTACGGAACAACTATTGGGTCAAAGAAGAAATAAAAGGAAAGATCTAAAAATACATAGAGACAAATGAAAATGAATATATGACATACCAATATTTGGGGGATGCTGCAAGGTAGTGAGAAGTTTATGACATTAATGGCCTACCCCCATATATATATATATATATATAATGGAGTACTGGTAAACCATAAGAAAGAATGAAATGCTGCCATTTGCTACAGCATGGATGGATCTTGAGGGTATTGTGCCAAGCAAAATAAGTCAGACAGAAAGGACAAGAACCATATGGTTTCACTCATATGTGGGACATAAAATAGAAAGCAACAAGCAAAACAAGTAGACCCATAGATACAGACAACAGAAGGGTGGTCACCAGAGGAGAAGGGGCATGGGAGGAGGAGGAAGATAGCAAAGGGGGTCAGACAGATATATGCTGATTGGGGGAGACTAGACTTTGGGTGGTAAGCACACGCTACAGTATTCAGATGATGTATTATAGAATTGTGCACTTAAAACTTACATAATGTTATTAATCAATGTCATCCCAATAAATATAATTTTTAAAAGTTCTTAAAGATCAGAGGTTGGCAGCAGGGATAAACAGGTGGAACACAGAGGATTCTTAGGGTAGTGAAAATACTCTGTGTGATACTATAATGCTGTGTACATGTCATTAAACATTTGTCCAAACCCATAGCAAACACAGCACAAAGACTGAACTGTCATCTAACCTATGGACTTGGAATGATGATGATATGTCAGTGCAGGTTCATCAGCTATAACAAGTGTCCCATGCTGGTGGGGTATGCTGATAATGAAGGAGGCTATGCACATGTGGGGAACGGTCATATATAAGAAGTGTTTATATCTTCTTCTCAATTTTGCAGAGATCCTAAAACTTCTCTAAAAAAAAATGAAGTCTTAAAAGTTCTCCAGCCTCTTAGGAGAATTCCTACCACCCAAGTATATGCAAGTAACTAAATTCACCCCATTTAAAAAAAAACACAAAAAAACAGAAAGGCCTAATTTAAGAAACAAGAAAAATCTCAAAGAAACAACCTAACATTACATCTTAAAGAACAAGAAAAAGAGGCAAAAACAAAGTCCAAAGTCAGTAGAAGGAAGTAAATAAAAATCAGAGTAGGAAAAAAATGAAATAGAGTACAAAAAGATAATAGAAAAATTAATGAAACAACTGTTTCTGCGAAAAGATAAATAAAATTGACAAAATTCTGACCAGACTTACTAAGGAAAAAGGAAAAAGATTCAAATAAATAAAATCAGAAATGAAAGAGGAGAAATTACAATAACACTACAGAAGGACAAAGGATTATATAAGAGTAATTTGAAAGTCTGTATGCCACCAAATTTGATAATGGACAAATTATTTCTATACTGAACGACGAAGAACTGGAAAACCTAAATAGACTGATCACTAATCAGGAAGTTGAAACAAAAGTCCAGGGCCAGGTGGCTTTCACTGGTGGATTTTACTTTACAAAGAACACTAATATCTATCTTTCTCAAGCTCTTCCAAAAAAACTGATGATCAGGGAATACTTCCTAACTCATTGCAGGAGGCCAACATTACCTTAATACCGAAAGTAGGCAAGGACAACACACACAAAAAGAAAACTACAGGCCAATATCTCTGATGAAGAGAGATACAAAAATCCTAAACAAAGTACTCACAAATCAAATAGATAATGTGTTGAAAAGATCATACATCATGATCAAGTTAACTTCAGTCCAGGGATGCAGAGATGGTTCCATATACACAAATCATAGTAAAATACCACATTAACAAAATAAAAATAAAAAATGATATGAGCATATCAATAGCTGCAATAAAAAGCATTTGACAAGATACAACATCCATTTATTTTTAAAACATTAAGTGAAGTGGTCATAAAAGGAAAGTACCTCAACCTATAAAGGCCATATAAGACAAACTTTCACTTAATATCACACTCAATGGTGAAAAAACTGAAAACTTTTCCCCTCAGATCAGGAACAGACAAGGATGCCCACTCTTGCCACTGTTATTTATCATAGTACTGGAAGTCCTCACTAAAACAATCAAGTTAGAGAAAGAAATAAAAGGCATCCAGATTGGGAATGAAGTAAAACTCTCATTCTGGCAGAGGATATGATTTTATGTTTAGAAAAGCCTAAAGACTCTACCAAAAGACTATTAGAATCCACAAACAAATACAGTAAAGTCGCAAGATACAATATCAGTCTACGAAATAACTGTTGTGTTTTTATATAAAAACATTGAAATATCAGAGAGGGAAACAAAGAAAACAATCCCAGTTACAATTACAACAACAAAAAAAGGATAAAATACCTAGAAATAAACTTAACAAAGGATCTGATGGACCTGTACACTGAAAACTGCAAGACACAGTTGAAAGAAACTGAAATTGCAAAGAAATGGAAAGATACTCTGTGTTCATGGACTGGAAGAATTAACATTAAAATGGCCATTTTACCTAATGTAATAAACAGGTTTAATGTAATCCCCATCAAAATCCTAATGGCATTTTTAATAGAAATAAAACAAAAAATTCTCAAATGTATGCCACCACAAGACCTCGAGGTGACTAAAGCAATCCTGAGAAAAAAGAACGAAGCCAGAGGTATCACACTCCTTGACTTCCAACCATACTACAAAGTTGCAATGACCAAAACAGTATAGTATTGGCAGAAAACCAAACACAGACCAATGGAACAGAACCGAGAGCTCAGAAATAAGCCCACACATATTTGGGTAACTAATTTTTGACAAAGGAGCCAAAAACATACAATGGAGAAAGTAAAGTCTCTTCAATAAATGGTGTTTAGAAAACTGGAATGCAACATACAAAAGAATGAAACTAGACTTCTATTTGACACCGCACAAAACAACTAACATAAAATGGATTAAAGACTTGAATGTAAGACCAGAAACAATACAATACATAGAAGAAAACAAGCACTAAACTTATGGACCTTGGTCTTGAGTTTTTGTGAACTGCACCCAAAGGCAAGGGAAGTAAAATAAAAGAATTAAATAAATGGGACTGCATTAAACTAAAAAGCTTCTGCACAGAAAAAGAAACATCAACAAAATAAAAAGGCAACCAACCAAACAGGGGAAGATATTTGCACACAAGACTTCCAATAAGGGGTTAATATCCTAAATGCAGAGTGGGGCAAAAGTAGGTTTACAGTTGTGAGTACATGAAACAGTTTATTCTTGTATTATTATTTATTAATTATTGTATTAGTTCCATATGGACAACTGTAAACCTCCTTTTGGTCCCATCCTGTATATGTTTATACTGTATTGCAGAGCCATGCTGGTATTTTACAACTATAATAATAAGACTCAGTATTTTCTTCCTTTCATTACCCCTGTGGGGTCAATTTAATCTGTGCTAACTTGATGACAAAATGCAATTGATACTTAGCAGCACAATTTAAATTACTGCCAGCTTCTATCAATAAGGGGTTTACTTCCTATAAAATAATTGATGGCATTTTCTTATTAAAAATGATTGAGTACTCTATACATGGGGTTCTCTGCTAAGGTCTGCTGGGGAAATAAGATGAGCAAAATTGTCTTTGCTTCAAAGATCACCACTGTGTGGGCCTTGAGAAGGTGCTGACAATCTCTGAATCCATGAAAAGAGCCTATTGAAATAAAGTACTGCCTGAAACACCTTCTTGATCCAGAAATTGAAAAAAGAGTTACTTTAAAAATAATGTGGTAAATCTCCTGATGGAATCTGCTTAACTCTTTTGCTATAATTTGCAGTGTAAAATGGATGTCAGTTTAATGAACCAAAGCAGTATTTGACAAAGCTGTCTCCTTACAGATCATAACCATTGTCTGAGCCATCACAAGTGTGAAGATGCTAATGTATGCATGGGTAAGAAACAATGATGAACAGATAAGCAATTATGTAGCTACCCTCCAATCATCAATAGTCTGACAGCACTGTGATTCAGGGGAGGAGAATATGAGGAGAGATGAACGTCCTATGTGCTAACTAGATACATCTATTAAATACAAATGTTGCCTCGTTCTTTCCTTCTATATTAATATGAAATATATAAATGCACATATATATGATATATGCTATGTAGATATATCAATATATAATATATACAGGGGTGAGCAAAAGTAGGCTTGCCGTTGTTTGTATAGAAAAAGACATGCAGGTTATGATTATTACAATAGCTTTATTAACTCAGAAGAATCTCACAATGGCACAGTAAATCTGCTTTTGTCCACCCCCGTACAAAAACATGATGCATATATGTTAATTATGTGTAATTAATATATGTTGATATACCTCAGAGCTTTCCCTCCTCTGAACTTTATAGTTCGGTGCTTACAGCACTTTTATGGACTTTTAATAAACATGTTCCTTGTATTATGGTTATAATAGGCTATAGGCTAGGCTATGTACAATCTAATTCTTCTAGCATCCAGCATAGTGCTTTGCACAGAGTGGGTTTTTGATTAATTATTTTAAAAATTGAATTCATTATCTTTTATAGTATCAACAAGTTATCATGGGATGGTGGGAACCATCCACTCTAGTGGCTTTCAAATGTTCTTAAGCCATAACACCTGTTTTAAGATCAAAATGTAGTCAGTGCTCTAATATAAAACTGGGAATTATGGCAGAGTCTCTCTGCTGGGACAGAGGCTGGGGAACCAAAGTTCCTTTACACATCCCACCACAACTCACAGACCTCAACAGAACACAGCCTGAAAGTCATTGACCAAATGCCCCCTTCACTCTACAAATGAAACCAGTACTCAGAGGCATTAAGTGACTTGCCCAAAGTTCATAACTAATTATCACAGACCTAGAGCTACCACCCAATTCAGTTTTCATCCTTCTAATGATTCCAAATGTTTTTCCATGTTTCAATCACAAGTGAGCTTTCCTTACTTCTTAATGACTGGCAGTAAAAGACAGTCATGGATGAGCTGTGATATCTATTTGTTGTCTCTTTGGTACATATCCCTCCTGACTGTGATATTGCTTTATGAAAATTATGATAGTATGGACTGAGAAATGTTCAGATTAAAAGCCTAGACAGCCCTGGCCAGTTTTTCTCAGTGGTTAGAGCATTGGCCTGCAGACCAATGAGTCGCGGGTTTGATTCTAGTCAAGGGCACGTACCTCGGTTGCAGTTCCATCCCTGGCCCTGGTCGGGGCCGTGCGGGAGGCAACCAGTTGATGTGTTTCTCTCACATTGTTGTTTCTCTCTCTCTCCCTCCCTCCCTCCCACACTATCTGAACAAAAATGGAAAAATATCCTCGGGTAAGGATTAACAACAGCAACAAAAAAGCCTGGATAGCATATCTAAACCCACAATAGCAACAAGCCATTTACCCAATCACCCAACCTCATGTTTTATAGGAAAAAAACTGCAGGAAAATTAAAAATCCAATTATTCCCTTTCTTAAGATTCACAGACACCCCTCAGAATACAATGAAACCTGGTATTGAAAGGCAGTCTACATATAGTCTATTTTCTGATAACATCACTCATTCGCCCATTTATCTTTCATTAAAGTAACATTAATGTGGCAGCCTCTACAAATATAGAAATGAATAGACAAAATTGGTCTCTATTTTCATGGCCTTTGTAGCTTCATATGAAAAATAAGACCAAAAAACATGAAATAGTTATGTGAGCAATATAACTGTAGACTATATTATGCCAGGAAGGGGGGAAAAAAAGGTAAGTGTAAACTGGAGGGGAACTGAAGGAGCTCACTGTAGACAGGGGAAGTGATCAAGGATGACCTCTTTAAGGTGGTGATAAGCAACATCTATACACAGTGCTGTGGAAGTCTCTTTCTAGAAATAAGTGCACAGGAATAAAGTAAGGGATAAGTGCAAAGGGCTGCAAGGTGGAAGAGATCTTGGGGTGTTGAAGGCCATGAGCAGAGCCAGATGTCAATCATAAGTGAAGAGGAGAATGCTGTGAGATGAGGCTGGACAGGCAGGCTGGAGTGAGACTTGCAGGCCATCATCATGTGAGGGCCATGGTCACATTTTCATTCTGAGATCAATGGGAAGATACTAAAAGATTAAGTAGTATGGTGTGTTTACCCACTTCTTCATTCACTCAAGTATTTATGCAGTTATGTTGTTAGTTATCAATGAAATCCATATTTATTTACTAGTTAACAAACATTACAAAAGTCCTGTTATATACTCAGGAAGGATATAAAAAATGACAACATTATTCTTCCATTAGAAGTTTCAGATTTAGATTAGGTTATCAGAAAGCAATAAAATGGAGATGTATGGCATGTCCAGAAATATGTTCCAGGAACATTTATCAAAAATTGGTTCTTGCCCTGGCCAGTTTTGCTCAGTAGTTAGAGTATCGGCCTGTGGACCAAAGAGCCATTGGTTTGATTCTGATCAACGGCATGTACCTGGGTTGCAGTTCAGTCCCCAGCCCTGAATGGGGTCATGTGGGAAGCAACCAGTCGATGTATCTCTCTCAAATCTCTCCCTCTCTCTCTCTTTCTCTCTCTCTCTCTCTCTCCCCCTTCCTCCCTTCCTCCCTCCCTCCCACTCTATCTGAAGATAAATGAGAAAATATCCTCAGGTGAGAATTAAAAAAAAAATTCAGGTCTTGCCTGGCCAGTGTGGCTCAGTGGATTGAATGTCATCCCATGGACTAAGAGGTCCTGGTTTGATTCCTGGTCAGGGCACATGGCCGGTTGCAGGGTCCATCCCCAGTAGGGATGTGCAAGAGGCAGCCAATTGATGTTTCTCTAAATAAATAAATAAATAAATAAATAAATAAATAAATAAATAAAATAAAAACATATTTAAAAAAAATATGGGTCTTTAAGTCAGTTTGCTGCCTGTGCTGTACCCTCATTTGATTTCTTTGTTTGCACATATCGTAATCATAGTCAGTTCTGTGGTTCATAACTGTGATGTCGTCTTGTGTTATAGCTTCAAACAGGGATAATGGGACACTGAGGAAGAAGAGAATCTGTTTGTTTAATCTGAGAACATCACAATCATCACCATGACAACATAAACACCATAGAAAGTAGTAATCAACTCTCCAAGGTGGTACCCACTATGTCATGCAAAATGTTTGAGAAGAAATGATTTAATTACTATAAAAAGTCATTAACCTCATTTGCAGCAACTTATCAACACCTGAAGTTATTAAAATAAAAACATATAAAGACTTTATTATTGAGGAGGGAAGTCAATACTTAAGAGAATGAGAAGCCAAAGAAATATTTAAACACATAGACATGCAAATTTGTCTAGAGTTATTGACGGTATGTCACTATCATGTGATAAAAATGTTTCAACTTTAAAAGGGACACTTACACAATTTAGTGTTTTAACATTACCACTTCAATAAAGTAAAGAACCGGAGGCAGTTCTGAGATTGTGACATAGGAGAATGCTGAGGTCACTCCTTCCCAAGAACACATCGAATATATACCTAACTTAGAGCAACTCCTCCTGAGTGACAACTTGGGGGTCAATTGAACATCTTCTGAACAACAAAAAGTGCATAGAGAAGGTTGAGTCACCATGAGAGCACTCAGGAGCTGAGAGAACTCTCTAAGTACAGAGGAACCAGTGGGCATCATTGTTTACTTTTCTCCTGCACTTGAATAGCAGGTGGGAGCTCTATCCAGGCTCCCTGGCCACCCTGCAGGGCTTCTGTAGCAAGCCCCTAGCCACCCCTCCTGACACTAGCTCCACAGGAACAGGAAGGGGGGCACCAAAGTGTGCACACACAGGGGCCCTCTACCTGGAAATTGATCCAGCAGCTACAGCAGTGTGCGGCTGCACACACTCACTGGGCTGCATGCACACATGTGGCTGCATTGCCAAGAAGTACAGAACTTTCTGGGCACTGTGGTGCCCACACACAGGGCTGCCCTGTCCAGAGAAAGTGCAGGACTAGTAGGGCATTGCTGCACATGCACTTTGGGCTGCCCCACCCAGATCGGAAGGGCAAGGAAGCAAGCACACGTCAGCTTCCCCCATTCCAAATCCATCCTGACTGTGGACAGCCAGAATAACAACAGGGAGCTAATGCACACATGTGTACTCCAAGATACCCTTCCAGGAACACACTCCTTGTGGTCAGATGGCACACAGGACACCACACACCCTTGCCCTGACTCCAACCAGCCTGCTGGAACAATTCATGACACAGTCTACACAGAGCCCACTTCTGTACAACACCAATATTTTTAAGATTGGGAGAGACAGCTGTTTCATCTAACTCATAAGAACAAATACAAAAAGTCAAACAAAATGGGGAAATAGAATGTGCCCCAAATGAAAGTACAAGAATAAACCCAGGAGAAAAAATCTCATGAAATGGAGATACTTAATTTGTCTGATAAAGAATTCAAAGATACAATCATAAGGATGCTCCACAAACTTGGGGGTAGAATAGAGGAATTCAGAGAGAATTTCAACAAAGAGTTAGAAAATACAATAATGAACTACTCAGAGATGAAGAATACAATAAATACAATGAAAAATACATTACAAGGAATCAACAGCACAGAAGAACAGATTAGCAACCTAGAAGACAGAAGAGTGGAAATCACCCAATCAGAACAGCAAAATGAAAAAAGAATATTGAAAAATAAGGATAGTATAAGGGACCTCTGAGAGCACAAGTGCTCTAACATTCACATTATAGGGATTTCAGGAGGAGAGGAGGAAAAAGGGAGCAGAAAGTATATTTAAAGAAATAGTGGCTGAAAACTTTCCTAATCTGGAGCAGGAAACAGATGTCTAGGTCCAGAAAGCACAGAGAGTTCCAAACAAGATGAATCCAAAGAGGCCCACACCAAGACATACTGTAATTAAAATGGCAAAATTTAAGGATAAAGAGATGCTTTTGAATGCAGCAAAAGAAATGCAACAAGGTACATAAAATGGACACCCCATACGGCAGCAGCAAGTTTAGAGGCTGCAGAAAATGTCAGTAAATATTTAAAGTGCTGAAGAAAACGTACAACCTAGAATACTATACCTGGCAAGATTATCATTCAGAATTGAAGGAGAGATAAAGAGTTTCCCAGACAAGCAAAAACTAAACACCACTAAACAGTCTTTCCAAAAAAAATGTTAAAAGGTTTTATTTATTTATTTACAGAGAGAGAGAGAGAGAGAGAGAGAGAGAGAGAGAGAGAGAGAGAGAAGAAAAGGCCATAATCAGAAATAAAAAAATAAAGAAAAAAATCTCACTGATAAAGGCAAATATACAATAAACACAGTGAAACTACCACTTAAAAACTAACATGAAGATTAAAAGACAAAAGTACCAAAATTAATTATAACTACAATATAATAGTAGGGATACACAAACAAAAAGATATAAAATGTAACATTAAAAACAAAGTGTGCAGGGGAGTAAAATGTTTTATTTTAGAATACATTTCAACTTAGGCACCTATTAGCTTAAAATAGACTGCTATAGATATAGATGAATATCTAAGAGGCTCATGGTAACCACAATCCAAAAACCTACAAAAAGACACAAAAAATAAAGGAACCCAAACAAAAACTGAAGAAAACCTGCAAATCAAAAGGAAAAGGATTAAGAGAATTTAAAAAAGAAAACAGAGAAGAGTTATAAAATAAACAAAAAACAATTAACAAAATAGCAATAAACTTATACCTATCAATAATTTCTTTAAATGTAAATGGATTAAATGCTCCAATCAAAAGACATAGGGTGGTTTAATTGATAAAAAATACAAGATCCATCTATATGTTGCCTACAGAGATTTACTTTAGATCAAAAGATAGACACACACATAGTCTGAAAAGGAAGGGATGGAAAAGGATATTTCATGCAATTAGAAATAGAGAACTGGGGTAGCAATACTCATATCAGACAAAATTAACTTTAAAACAAATAATGTGGTCTGCCTGGTGTGGCTCAGTAGACTGAGTGCCATCCCATGGACTGAGAGGTCCCAGTTTGATTCCTGGTCAGAGCACATGCCCAGGATGCGGGCTCAATCCCCAGTAGAGGGTGTGCAGGTGGCAGCTGATTAATGTTTCTCTCTCACATTGATGTTTCTGTCTCTCTCTCTCTCCCTTCCTCTCTCTACAAAAAATCAATTAAAAAAATAAAAACAAATAATGTGATATATATATATATATAATTAAATATTATTCAGCAATAAAAAAGTAATGAAATCCTGCAATTTGCAACAGCATGGATGGAGCTACAGTGTAGTATGCTAAGTGAAATAATTCAGATTCAAATATTGCATGATTTCACTTACGTGTGGAATTTAAAAAATCAGTACAAACAAAACAAAACGGAAACAGACTCACGGAAGCAAAGAACCAACTGATGGTTGCCAGAGTGCTGGGAGTAGAGGAATGGATGAAAAGATACAGGGGAACATAACTAATAATAGTGGAATAGCTTTGCACAGTGATCTTAGTGTGGTGATCACATGGGTAAGATGTATAAATGTTGAATCAGTATGTTGTACACCTAAAACTAATATAATATAATATTGTGTGTCAATTATATCTGAATTTTAAAAAGGCCAAAAAAAGTAAAGAACCAAATGAAGGTAAAGGTGGGAAGTAGGGATGCTTCTTTTAAATGAAAAATAAAAATATATTCTTTGGATAAAAAATATCAAACACTAACTTCACTTGGGAAACTTGAAGACACTGTAAAGAATGGAACAAAAATCTAGGAATCTGTTGTGGACCAGGCACTCCCAGGAAGAACTTTTCTTAGCTAATTTCACATATGGGATTTGAAAATGACTTATTAAAGGAACGAGACACTAAATCAGAGTCACAGAAGCTTTAAACAAATGATAAAATACCAAATGTTATAAGGAACAGAATCATTTAAAGAAGTACACAGAGTAAGAGGGAGGCAATCATGAGAATTTCAGTGACATAGATAGGGTGTATCTCTTATAGGTCTTAGTAGATGGTCAGCCAATTGTTGCCAGCTGAAAATGTGGGTCGGGTATTCCCAGACAAGAGAAGCTACAAATTTGGATTTTAATGTATGTACTACGAGTCTTAAATTCCGCATCCAAGTTTAAAAGAATACATTCAGGCCATACCAAACATGCCTGTAAAATGATGTGAGCTGCAGAATCAATTTGTCACAGGCTTCTGGTTTTGAGCCACAGGAAACCCTAGAAGTTATCTAATACTCCTCCAAAGTTTATAGGTCAGTAAACCAATTTCTTCATACCTTAACCTCATCCTCCCCTTCATCATTCACTGTAATCATATGAAATTTATTGGTGCCTAAACTCCAGTATTTCCTCAGTATATTCTGTGTCTGTTTCTGCAAAGTATGTATGTTGATGCTCCTATTGATTAGTTCAGTTTTACTGGAACTGGAAACCTTTCTTCTTAGGGGAGTGAGGGGAACATCAGCATGCTCCCTAACTTTTAGAAGGTATCATCAGTCACCATAAATATTTCTATTTCTGAAACAAATGGTGTGTTCATAGGACGTACTCATTCAGAAGGCTTAAAATGATCATTTCTTATTCTTATGAAAACTGCTCATTGCCCAGGCAATAGATATGGATTGATTCACACAAGTGTACTAACGATGATCAAATGTGATGTGCAAGACTCATGGGAGAACAAGACAGCTGGACCCAGGATCTTTCCTGTTCCAACTTCACTCTGAGTCACAGCCAGATGAGATGCAGCCGACCAGGGAAGCCCAGGTAGGACAAGACAACACAAAGCATGTGACTTGCTGGCAGGTGCTTGGAGAAGCAGGAAGGGAAACACATCACCTTCCATTAACAATGGCAGAGGTCTTGGCAGCTGCAGTGTGTCTGAGAAAGGAATGTTTGGCGTTCCTTTCTGTTATTCAGCAGAGAAGGGGAAAATGCAGAGAATAAAAATAAAGCAGACTTGAAAATTTTAATAATTGAAGAGAGCAAAAAGGGACTCACAGTATATTGAAGAGTATCAGAAGTGAAACTAGCCTTATGTGTTAGATTCCTGTGGCTCCTATAACATATTTCCACAAACCTGGTATCTTAAAATAACAGACATTTGTTTTTTCAGGCCAAAAGTCTGGAACCAAATGTGAGCAGGGCCACCCTCCCTCCAGAGTCTCTAGGGAAGAACCCTTCCTTGCCTTCTCCAGCTTCAGAGGGCTCTTCTTGGTCTTTGGTTTGTGGTCGCAGCACTCCAATCTCTGCCACCGTGGTTACATTGCCTCCTCCTTTTCTCTGTGTGTCTCTACTTTATGTGTCTCTTATAGAGACACTTGTCATCGGATTTAGGGTTCGCCCAACAATTGAGGATGATCTCATTTCAACACTATTAACTTAATTGCCTTCTCCAAAACACACTTTCAAACTAAGATAACAATCACATATTCTGGGGCTCTTCTAGGGTGTGAACATAACAAATGGTGATTTGCTTTAGTACACATTGATTAAAGGCTAAAAAAAAAATCTTGATTTATCCCCTTTACGTGTTGGGATGTGTAAATGGGTAATTACATTTTTTAGGCACTGTGTAATTCTCACCCCCATCTAGAGAAGATGCCCTTCCATTCAAATTTTTAAAAAGACCTATAGACTAGAACTTCTATATTCCACAATTATTTTCCAGAGAATCTTAAATTTAAGGTCTTGAAGAATTAAAACCCTGGATGGAGTTAAGGGGGTCAATTATAAAAATTAAAGAGGAGATAATGAGGTCATTGCTGCTTCCTTTTCACACAGGACACTTTAGTCGACAGTACTTGGTTAATACTTGGTGTCCATTCACAGTTGGATATCACAAAAATTCAGAAATAGAAAGTTGAGCTAAGTGCTCCTTTTTCTTTTTAAAGAAGACCTCTAACCATACAACAAGAACAACAAAATAGTCCATCAGATATTTATCTCGAAGTCCAAGCTGACCCTAATAGCTTCATAAATTATCTTGTGAAAGTCGATTTCAGGTTTCCCCCTTACACTTACACAGTATTACAAATAAAGCTTGAGACTAATGCTCTTTAACCTTTGTATATGAGTATGTGTTGCAAATATCTCCCTTTGTTAATCAGGACATGAATAAATCTCCCTAGAATTCCCAAATGGCACTATATCATATCTCTTAATTATGCAATGGAGTTTATTAAATTACAATAAAATTAGTTCCTCTTTTCATTTCACTCAAAGGTAGTTTGAAAGAATCCATCTCTGGGCATTTTGAAGAAATGGCTGTATTATGTGCTTAGGAAGTAGACTATGAGCTAACAAACCTACTTCAATTAATTAATTATCAAATCAATGTTTAATGGGCAACTCACCCAAGCTCTATATGTTCGGAGCTGAGACGAGAGGACTAATATAGAATTAATTTACTACCCAACAGAGACTATGCTAAGCATTACACAAATGTTATCTCATTTCGTACCTAAACTATTACTGAAAGTTGGAGATAATGATCCACATTTTACTGAGGAAATGAAGGCATGACATTGACTAATAACACACAGCTGTGAGTAGAGGTTCTGCGATTCAACCTAAAAAGCAGTACAGAGTAACCAAGAAACACCGAAGGAGGAAATCTTGAGGTTGCCTTGAAGGATTGGAACAGGAAAGCTTTCTCAGAATAAAGACAGGGAGACGAAATAACTAGGCTGAGAAGAGTGGGCATGGAGTGTAAAGTAGTATGAGTGAGGATAAGAGCAGATCGTTTATGGCAGGCTGAGTGGTTTGGACTGGGTTGCATAGGACCTGAGATTCATTCTGGTGCTTGTAGAACTGCCATTTTTTTTTTTTTTTTTTTTTTTTTTTGCTGTAATTCTCAGTAGGACTTGGCTACACTGTGTCTGATTTAAAAAAAAAAAAAAAAAAAAAGAGAGATGTGCCCGGCACAGGTGTGGTTAGAAGGGCCCTCTCACCCCATGATTCAGCAGATGTTAATTTTCACTTTCTCATTCTGGGTGAGGTGGGTAATTACATTCAGCTGTCGGCTGCCATGCCTCTGCTGCTTTTCTGCAGACCCATGACTCTTCATTTGTTCTTATGAGTAGGGTTGCATTGTGAGCTGTGAAATGCATCCTGCTGTCCAGTCCTGGCAGAAGCGTGTTCGTCATCTGCCTCTTTACTCTGGATCTAGATGGTTCAGTCATGCTCTTTTCAGTGGGGAGGTTTATCTTTCCAGTCACTTTACATATCAGAAGTCATTCTCACTCCACAATGGGCAACACTACTAAAAATGCCCACTCTTTAAAACACACACACACACACACACACACACACACACACACAATGACATCTTGTGAGAAACAACATTTAAGAGTGAAACTGAGGAACTCAGAACAAGAAAAAAATATTTGACTGGCATTTGTGTACAGCCCATAAAATGCACAATTGCAAAAGTCCATCACAGACAGTATGTAGTAGCTTAAAAGCTAATATAAGGAATCCCTGTATTTGGCTGAAGCTTTGGAGCCCAAAACAAAAAGGCAATGGGAATTGCAGTGGGTGTCCTGAGAATGTCCCCCACACACATGCACGCTGTCTGGGTTCGAAGAACTCTCTTCACTGTAAAGAAACCAACTGCCTACGGTTCATGCTTAGTCTTTCAAACATTTATGAACTTCTATTTATGTTAGGTATCGAATAATTATTTTATTGAACACTTGTTTTAGACATTGTTATTTGGGGAAAACAAGAATGAATACAGCAAGGTACAGAAAAGAAGTGTTTCAGGCATTCAGAGGAAAGAGATGTCACTCCCAGATAAAGGGATATAATTCCACACCATTACACTAGAAAACATGGCTGTGTGAAAAAGCTCCTAAGGCTTGGGCATCCGTTTGCTATTTGAAGCAAAGACCATGTGGGCTCTTCTGGAGGAGCTCTAGGAAGCAGGGTATGAGCAGTGGCTGGCTGTGGGGTTGGACATCAGTGGAACTGGACCAGTCCAGCATTCTTAAAGACCCAGAAGCATAATCAGAGGGCAGTCAGCAGGTTTGTAGGAGGGTTGGTGTCAGCATGTGATGCCTGACTATTTTCTGACACCTGGCCAGATGTCTTACACAGTTTTAATACAAGAGATGTCTAATCTGCACCATAGACATTGGGAAACAAAGGGGCAAGTGAAAGAAGGAGAATAAACTGCACCTAGAGGACACAAGATAAAATGGAAAAAGCACATGTCTTAAAACCAGACAGACCTGGGTTTGAATCCCAGTTTCATTACTGAGTTGAGTTGACTGTCAACAGTTACTATTTTGTCTAAACAGCAGCCTCCTTGTTTGTTTGTTTTTTATTTTTATTTTTTAAAATATGTTTTTATTAATTTAGAGAGAGAGGAAGGGAGAGAGAGATAGAAACATTAATGTGAGAGAGAAACATTGATCGGCTGCCTCCTGCATGCCCCCTACCAGGGACTGAGCCTGCAACCTGGCAATGTGCCCCAACTGGGAATCAAACCAGGACCCCTCAGTCCATGGAATGATGCTCAATCTACTAAGCCACACTGGCCCACTGGCCAGGGGAATTTTTTTTTTTTTAAAACATTGATACCACATACCTCGATGGGTGTTTTTTTAAAATCAGATTAAGACATACTTTATGTAGTTCATCAACTTTACAGATCCTCAGTAGATAATAGTTATTATTAGAATTGTCTTCAATCCTCTTTCTCATATTGACCCCTTCCGATGCCCTGCCCCCTCTTTCCTCATCCTCTCAGGCAGCTACAAAATAACTGGTGAGGGATCGGGTCATGCTCTTCTTCAAGTTCAAAACATCTGAGCTGTACTGATGAGCCACCAAGAAAATCCACAGCTTGTCCAATTTGTTTTCTTCCCCTCCAAGGATCTGAAAGAGTAACTTCAACATCTGAAGCTCCTTTCAGGGGGAACGATATTCTAAAAGGATGACAAACTGCTAACAAGCCAGGTAAATCCTGCAACCGCTCAGCAGTTGAATTCTGCTGTCAGGCTGTGTGGGGAAATGGCACGATGATAAAGGGGTGCATTACAGATAAGTGGTTGCAAGCGAGTAGGTAATGATTGGAAATGATTACCTACTGGCCGGAGGACCAAAAATCCAACAGTAAAGAGCAGTCGGGTAATTTGAAGTCATTTGATCTGATAAATATTATGGTGCTGAAAAGGCTGGGTATTGTTTCCTTTGAAAAAACCTGCTAGGGAAGAAACATTTCACCTTTAAAGCTACATGAGGAGTACCCTATTCCTCTGCAGTTGAGAAAGGGAGGGAATTTCGGAAGAAACAATATGCTGGGTGACACTTTTCAAATAATAAAGGACAAAAGAGAGTTTTTAAAATGACACAGAAGACTTTGAATAGATTGACTCAAAGTTCTGCTATTTTGGTGGCTTCAACAAATCTAGTCCCAGTTTCCACCATGTGTTCGTGATCATGAGGGCTGTCAAGTGTTCTCTATTGGATTCATCCAGATGAACCACTATTTACTGAGTGCCCAAGACTGAACTACAGTACATGATGACATTTAAAACAACACCCAGGTATTCAGAATGAAGCCTTGCTTCTTAAAAGAGGGCCCAGTGAGCGACGGAAACAGGTGAGTCCTTTCCTGTCCCACCCAGATTCTAATACTCATTGTTCTAAGGCAAAGAACGAATCAACAAATGACTGTTTTTCCCAGTGACAGAATTGGATAAAGTGTAGACATTATCTTATTATTTTTAGGGAAAGGAAGCAACTCACATCGTATTAAAAAAGCAGGCATGAAATATTACAATTATCCTTTTCAGATATAATTATCTAGATAATTAAAGGGTAAAACAACAAAAACAATTGCTTAAATTATTTAGAGTTTAGGGGAAAATTGTATATTGAAACCCTGGGGCTAAAATTTTTGGGACACAGGTTTTGACCTGTTTTTTTTCAGCCAAAGGTATTTTTTACACACTATGTGTCAGTCAAGGAAGGAGAAGAATGAAATAATACTAGCCCTTGTCCTTGAGGAGCTTAAAACTTATCAGCAGTTATAGACTCTGAATTTAAAAGCAATGTGGTAAGGGTTCTGACTGAGGTAAACATAAGATGTTAAGGAATTAAAAAAGAGGAATATCTAACCCATCCTTTGTGTGTGTGTGGCGGGGGGAGTTGTCAGGGAAGGTCCCAAGAGGACTAAATTGAGTTGGAAATATTCAAGGGAAGACTGCAGTAAATAGTGTTCCAAGAGATGAGAACCACATTAGAAAATTCATGGCAGAGTGATTGTTGGAAAAATTTCCTGAGGTGTGTTGGAACTGAACTCCAGAGGATGGTGGGGCCAAGATACTGAGGAAAGAGGCTTGACAGTGCCAAGTTAAACAAAGAGTTTGTTATGGGAACTACAGAGAGAAGAAGTCATAGGCTGCAGCAGGACAAACCAAGTGGCATGTGCTTGTTAAAAGCTTTATATTCCAAAGTAGTAAATAATTTAATGGGCCTACCTATCTAGGTAGGAATAGCCTTTCAGGTGGCATGGCCCCACCCCTCTCAGTATGAACTGGCATTCATTGAGAGCAATCTGCTTCTGCAGATGGCATTGATCCAGTCAAGCACCAGAAACCATTTTGCCTAACAATGATATTTGGGCATCTATAGGTGGTTCCATAGTGCAGGGATATCACTGTGAAATGGGATGGGACATAGGGGGAAATGATAAGGACATTTGAAGAGGGAAGCAGAAGCCAAGTTTTAGAGAGTCTTGCATGTCAATATATGGAACAATTAGACATTGAGCAGGAAAAAAAATCACTTGATAATCCAATTTGGAGGTGAAAAATGGTGAAAAGATGTTTCAGTGTTGGCTTTTCAAGTAAGGTCCTGGTGGCCATGAACCAGGGCTGACCAGCAGAAGCTAGAAACAAGGTGAGGGCTCCCCTGTTGGAGAGGGACCACAAAGAGCAAGCCTGCCTGGGGAAAGTGGGAATCAGAAAAAAGGAGGCACTATTGAGGACATTGCTTAAGGAGAGAGACAAAAGAAACACCCTGCTTCTCCCCTCCTCCTACCTTCTAGCATTCTACTGGTCTTACTTTTTCTCCTATCTAAGTTTGGAAAATGTAATAGAACAGGGAAAGAACTGGAGAGGAATGTGAGCATGACTCAGCAAATGGCTGGTGGGCAGTTTGCCCAAGGAGGCCATTTTAGCAATCAAGCCAAAGATATTGCTTGCCCATAAATGGTAAAAGTCAAGCATCTATTTTCAAAGATTGTGTTGCTGACACAGAATACAGATATGTGCACTCTTGAAAGAAACAGGATCACCTCTCCCTTGGATGGCAGCCAGTTATACATGGCATTGAAATAAGTTAGAAAGAGATAAGGCAATGGTACCTTTGTTGGAATTTAATGACCTAAGGAAGTTAGGTCTCACTTTCAATGCCACAGTTTGATATATTGTGTCATTAACTTCTTTATGTATTCCGTCCCCTAATAACTTCTAAAGTAGGCTCCCCAAAGGCAACACTATTCATTGTAGAACTGATTTATATTTTGTCATTTTGCAAAAAAATGACAACTCATGTAACATTTCATATGGGCATATAGTTGAGAAGAAAAATATGGTGCATGAATGAGAGTTAAAAGAACATGCTATTGGAGAATAGACAGTATCTTGAAGCATTTAGACATAGAGTTAGCTTCCTTCTTATAGCAATTACCTTCTGCAGTAATTAAGAGACCCCAGAATGTCTGAGATAAGATGCAATAAAAGGGCCGCTTTCTCCCCCTCCCCCCAAATTTAATATTTGGCTACCTTTACACTTTTGATGGTCGCTGATGGTGTCACCATCACTAATAATCCTGATTCAAAAAAAAATATATGTACAACGTAGCCCTCCTACCAAACTTCCTTATTAGCACTGCGTTATCCTGAACTGTGATTTGATGCTATCCTTTCTAACTTAACTTTCAGGAACATCCATTTCTAGTTGTGTTCATCCAAATTGCTATAGATCAGCTTGTCTTGAACACCTCTGAGTTCACTAGAGTCTTCTCAAATTCAGTTGGTCAGAAGCCTCTATGGAGGTCGTTGCAATTACGAATATGGGCTATTTTTAAGGATAACCTAGAAATAGAACCTGAATGGTAATTTGTTCTGGTAAATCCCTGTTATATTCTTAATGTGGCATCTTTTTCTCTGTAAGTCTAAATTTGTGGAAGCAGTTACTGCATATCTACATGTCATTTTGCCTGTGCAGATAGCTTGAGGACATTTGACATAACAATGTAATGAGAAAAAGTTTACATAGTAAATTGGCTGAATTTCTGAAACAGAAATCTGTTTTTCTTTCCTCTCTCAGCTTTCTCTGTCTGGTTTTCTTTTTTATAGAAATCCATAGTTTCTGTCATTGTGACAGTCTTGCTTGAAAGAGATACCTTAATATTGATAACACCTATCAGTAAAAATAGCCCTGCTAAATGGATAAGCCTGTTCTCTGCCTGAGTTTAGAAGCAAAGAAACAGAGCAGAGACATTTAAAAAGTTGGGTTGTTACAGACAGAACCGTGTGGAGAGGATGACCTAGGTGCATAGTTATTGTGGGCTTCATAAAATTGAGTCCCAGAATTAAATAGGTTTATCCATCTAGCATTGAACAATAACAGATCTCCCACATATGTAAAGCTTGCCCCGGTGAAATTTAATGCATGGGGCGTAGGGTAGAATGTATATTGTCTTCAGGGAGACCATTGCCAAAATCCAAGGAGGAAGGAAGGGGCTGAGCTCTGCATGCATTCAGATTCTTTCCTTAACTGACTAATCACATTAGTAAATCCTTCTCTTTGGGGAGGTAACAGGTAAATGGGCAGAAGAAACCAAGTGCTTCCACAAAAAAGGAACATTAAGGGTAGAGATTCACATTGTCCGTCCGTGTTCAATTTACAACTCCATCTTCCCTTTTTCTCTTCTTTTGTTCTTCTTTTTCTCAATATATTTTATTCAAACAGCAAATATGTATTGAGCATCTGCTTTGGGAAGATGCTATGACAAGGATCGTCTTATTCTCCATTTCTTACTCCACAATGACCCATGCTCTAGACCTACCTGATGCCTACATGGGCACTGCCAAACCTACTGAAGGAAAACAGCTGGGCAAAGCTTTTATATATATTTGCGGGGTTTTATGTTAAGTATTATTTTTAATTCATTCACTTGATCATTCAAAACATATTTATTGAGCACTTAGTGTGTGATACTTTCACATGCTGGCGACAGCACAGTAAATGGGACAGGAAAAGTCCTTGCCTCAAGGTGTTTATTACAATTAGGAGATTGATAATAAGCCAACAAATATATAATGTAATGGCAGGCAGAGATAGTGCTTTAAGGAAAATAACATACCTTGATAGCATATCATTTACCTTTAAAGGAGATGAGTGATGATCCTGCTTTGGGGTAGGGTAGTGAGGGAAGGTCTCTGCAAGGACAAGATCTGAAAGCATTGGCCTGAATGGAGGGAAGTCATTAGCCATGCAAATGTATGGGGGAAGAGCCCTCAAAGCAAATGCAAGAACACAAGGAAAAGTTTAGGATAGAAACAAAATGAAATGATGTAAAGGAAATATATAGAACATTGTAACCCAAATCCTCACATTCATTTCAAGCACACCCACAATATTTACTAAAAGGTGTGTGTGCCGGCGGGAGATCACATCCGCAACACGAGGCCAGTGTAGAACAAAATGGCTTTATTTACACATGCCTGGGTGGAGGCAGGCCAAGCCAAGAGGGCTTAGCACCCAGGCTTTTTTGTTGTCCGCTTTTAAAGGCACAAACTACAGAGAAGAGAAAAAAACTACATTCTCTTGGCCCTGCTTTTGGCACCGTTAAGCAGGGGAACTGATAGAGGGAGGCAAGGGGAGCTGTTAGGTCAGGGTCAGGGCGACCATTAATTTCTTTCTTCTCATGGTTCCTCTGAGTTTCCCAAGGGCTTCATTAACCCCTTATCTTTATAGTTTTCTTTGGGTGTCTCAAGGCCCTCATGTTTACAAAAAAGAAACTGCCAGGGTGTGTACGTGCAGTAACTGAGGGTCAAAATGGAGTTTAATTTTGTTAAAACATTATTAACCCTTTCATTTACAATAATTGACCATATGCTGGTCCATAACTCAAGTCTCAAAAATTTTTAAAAGATTGGATTTACATTCGATATATTGTCTGAACATCATGCAATTAGGCTAAAGATGAATTTTAAAAACATTGCTATGTGTTTGAAAATTAATAGCACAAGGGTCAACATAAGAATGTCTTATTGTCACAATGAATATCAGAATGAATATCATAATGTCTGTCTGAATGTTTTAAATTTAATAAAAATATGGCACATTAAGATTTGTGGGAAAATTATAACCACATATGTATATATTAGAAAAAAAAATAAAGATTAAACCCTCTCATGAAGTTAGAAAAACAGTATCAAAGTAAAATTGTGTAAATTTTAAAAAAGGAAAGAATTTTTAACAGCTGAAAATAAATGAAAATAAAGCACACATTTAATAAAAAGGATCCACGCAGCCCTGGTTGGGGTGACTCAGCTGGTTGAGCATTGTCCTGAGCACCAATAGGTCACGGGTTCAATTCCCTGGTCAGGGCACACACCCAGGTTGTGGGTTTGATCCCTGGTCAGGTGCATGGGGGAAGCAACCAATCAATGTTTGTCTCTCTCATTGATGTTTCTCTCTCTCTCTCCCCCCCCCTCTAAAATATCAATAAAACATTTTTTTTTTTTAAAGCCAAGAGTTCTTTAAAAAGACTAACAAACAGCCAAACCTCTGATGAGATTTACGGAGGTGGGAGGGAGGAGAGAAGAAAGCACATATAATTATCATCAGAAAAGAAAAAAGTGTCATCACGAGAGATGCTGCAATAAAGAAAAAGATATTGCCAACACTGATAAACTGATAAACATTTCCTATTAAAGCAGACATAGAAAGGAGGTAACCTACATACATTATATCCTGTTAAAATGTAAAATTGTCCTCAAATACTTCTCAAAAATTAACTCTAGACCTATTTGGTTTCGTTAAGAATTTTTCCCAAGCTATCAAGAAATATTTTTATATACACTCTTAAAAAAAAAAATTGTGAGACTAGCATAATCTTGATATTCAAACCCAATAAGGATACTATAAAAAAAGGACAACACTACTGTGAGATAATAGAGAATATATATTGGTCTCTGACCCTAGCTCCTGAAATCCTTGCAATTTACCAAGTGAGGAGAGAACTAGGAGCATCTATTGTTCTAATATTTGATCTTTGACCCAGTTCCTGATTGTTGGAGGAAGTCATCAAGAGTATGTCTGTCACCTTGGGTTGACCCGAGCTGGACCTGGGCACTCAGAGGCTCCTCACTCCCTCCCCTGACCTTGGAATGTATGTTGTGCTCACCATTCTCACAGTAGGAGCTGTTTCCAGAACTGGACCCTGTTAAAGCCTCTGGATAAACTTAAGATTCTGGGGGAAGGTGTGGAGATCTACTTGTCGGCAGCCGCCCAGGACAAGTCTCAGACGTAAGTTCCCTTGCTGATTAACCTGCCACTGCAGATCTGGAGTGGTGTGCCTCTCTTTCTTCCCCCTCCATATTGGGGCCAGTTTCAGATTTCACCCAGGAAACTCCTGCATTTGTGAATCAACACTAACACTGGACTCATAAAACCCTTTAAAATTCTTGTGTTAAGAGCGTCTTTTATTCTAATGAGGTGATGGTGGGTGGGCTCCTGGATGGCTCCTCCGTGGAGGCTGATCACTAGAAAGACCAAGCCATGATTACAGTTTGGATTTTCAGTAGCCCCAACTCCACCCTCACCAAATCTCCAGAGGGCAGAGAGGCTGGAAATGGAGTTAAAATTGATTATGCACATGTGAGAAAACCCCCATAATATCACAATAGTAAGGAGCTGAAGAACCTCCAGGCTACTGAACACATTCACACTGGGGTGATGCACCCCAGCTCCACAGAGACAGAAGCTCTTGGCCTTGGGATCCTTCCTAACCTTGCCTATATATCTCTTTATCGGGCTATTTGTCTGTATCTTTTATTGTATCCTTTAATAAACTGGTTAATGTGTTTCCCTGAGTTCTGTGAGCCACTCTAGCAAACTAATAAAAGAGTGGAGGGGGTCAGTTGTGGGAACCTCTGATTTGCAGCCAAATCAGACAGAAGTTATGAGCAACTTGGAACATGCTACTTGAAATTGGCATTGAAGTGGGGTGGGAGCAGGCGTGTGGAACTGAGTCCTTAACCTGTGGGATCTAACACTATCTCCAGGAAGACGGTGTCAGAATTAAGTTAAATTGCATGATGCCCAGCTGGTGTTGTGGAGAATTGCTGCTCTGGAGAAAATCTTCCGCATATTTGGTGACCAGAGTGTCAGACGTGAAGTGTTCTGTGTGAGGAGTAAGAGATTCACAGAGAAAAACTTACAAGAGGGAAAACAAAGTTTTTATGTCACTTGCATCCAATCCCAAACATAATATTAGAATACTGAGTTCAGAAATAAGTAAAAACGCCCTGGATGGTGTGGCTCAGTTAGTTGGAGCATCGTCCTGTATACCGAAAGGTTGCAGGTTTGATTCCCAGTCAGGGTGCATACATAGGTTGCTGGTTTGATCCCTGGTCGGGGCACACACACAACGCAACCAACTAATGTTCTCTCTCACATTGATGCTTCTCTCTCTCTCTCCTCTTCTCCTCTCTCAAAAATCAATAAGCATATCCTGGAGTGAGGATTAAAAAGAAAAAGAATATATGAAAGCAATAATACATGCTATCCGAGATTAATATCTCAAGAATGAAAACTGATTTAACTATAGCAAAAATTGGTATAATTCATCGTATTTACACATTAAAGAAGAAAAAGCCATCTCATTAGAGACAGAAAATTTCTTAATAGTATACATGATCCATTCTTATTTAAAGAAAGTACCAAAGTAAGAATAAAAGAGAATTTCATAGGTCTGACAAAGCATATCTATGAATGAAGTACTTTGAAATGGTGAAACATTAAGAATTTTCCCTTTAAGACCTGGAACATGACAGTGATGTCCAACATTACCTATTTAGCTTTATATTTGAAGTTGTAGCCTTAAACTAGGAAGAAAGTGTTCATTAAAATATAAGAGTTAGAAAATAATATATATCAAATTAATATAATTTTAATTGATATGACTGTATTCATGGGAAATTCAAAACATCTACTGATGAATTATTAAAAGAAACAAAACTAAAGAAATTGTTATTATTAAGATCAATTATTTGAAATAGCTTAAATGATTGAACAAGAAAGTTTTACAAAATTGGTGGTTCTGAAATCAAGATAGAAAAATAAATGTTGCCCTGGCTGGTTTGTCTCAGTGGTTGGAGCGTCAGCCTGTGGACCAGAGAGTCCCGGGTTCGGTTCTCGCTAGGGGCATGTACCAAAAAAAAGAAAAGAAAAAGAAAAAGAAATGTTAACACTACATTCTGACCATAAGTAGGTAAAATTAATACCAAATACAACTGACAGCACCCTCAAAGTTATGAAATGTCTAGTACTAAGTCTGACAAAAGGTGTAAAATTTCTATAAGGGAGAATCATAACATTTTACTGAAAAAATAAAGAAACGCAAAGTCAGAGATATACTACGTTCAGGAATGTGAAGAGTCAATATTTTAAAATTATGCCCAGAATGGTATAAGGAATCTGTATTATCTCAATTAAAACCCCAACAAATGTTTAAGTATATTGGCAAAATAATTCTAACATTTTTATAGCTGTTTAATGAGCAATCATAGTCAAGAGGTACCTAAAGAAAATAATAACAAGGTAAGAGACTTGTTCTATCAGATGTCATGATTTAAAGGAAAGCAATAGTAATTGAGACAGTGTGATATTGACAAATAAAGCAATAGCAGAAAAGAACAAGCCCAGAAGTAGGTGGATTCAAATTTTCACAAAGGTGGCATTGCTGACAATAAGGAAGAGATAGATTTTTCAATAAATATTAATGGAGGAAATTCATTCATATGGAAAAAAATAAAGTTGATTCACTACTTTACATCATACACAAAAACAAATTTCAGATAGATCAAAGATCCAAATGCAAGCCCATGAGAGTATTTTCATAATCTTGGGAGACGAGATGAAAAGTACTAAGCATAGAGAAGAAAATGAACACACGTGGCCATATTAAAATGGAAATGTTTCTTCATCCGAAGACACTACAACAATGTGAAAAGGCAAGTAAGATAGAAAGGAGATATTTACAACAAGCCTAATCACAGAAGGGTCTGCATTCAAAATTTATAAAGACGTTTTATAATCCATTAAGAAAAAGACAGAAACCCAAAAGAAAAACGAGCAATCATCTTGAATAGGGATTTCACCAAAGACTAAAGACAGACAGGCCAAGAGCATGTAAAAGGGAGCTCAGCCTCATCAGCTGTCAAGAAATTGCAAGTGAAAGTCACAAGAGTGAGGACCACACCCCATCCGAGTGACACACATTCAAAAATCTGACAAATGCCAAGAGATGTTTAGGGTTATGGAAACAATCACATACTACTGTTGGACGTCTAAACTTTTACAACTTTATTTGGCATTCTCTTCTAGTGTTAACGATCTGTATATTGTATGACCCAGGAACTTCAGTGTTAGATATTTATCCTAGAGAGTCTTGCGCTTATGTGGACCAGGATATGTATATAAGAATATTCATGGCAGCACGGCTCAAAAGATCCTCAAACTGGAAATGCACTGAGGATCTATTAAACACTAGTGTGGATGAAAACAATGTAGTGTGTCTGTGTAAACTTGAACTCTATACATTGATGTAATAAATGAATGCAGCTGTACAAAACAACACGGTTCATCTCAGGAACATACATTTGAACAAAAGAAAGGAGATACAAAATAAAACATGCAGATTGATTCCACCTACACACAATTCAAACTGTGCAAAACTAGAATTGCCCTATGTGCGAATACATAGCCTTAATTAAATGAAATTATCTTCAAAATCAAGGTAATGAGTCTACAAATTGAAGAAGGTGTTTGCGATCAGGAAGGGGACCGAAGGCGACATCAGGGCCTCTGGCGTGTTTGCTTCATTCTAACCTTCACTGATAGTGGTTTTATAGGTGTTAATTCTACGGTCATTCTCTAAACCATATATTCATATATTATTATTTTTTCAGTATATAAGTTTTATTTTCAATAAAGATTGTATCCCAACCCTCCAAAAAATAAATACGTAAAGGAAAAGATACAGCCTTGCCTTTAAAACGGTTACAATCTGATATGGGACGAAGTTGAAAGAATAATTACTTGGTGCTGGTTGAGTACAATGAAGGCTATAAGAGAGGACTCGCCCTTGATCTGGGAGGTCACATGGAAGTGACTGATTAAATCTTCACTCTGTTGAGGCAGGAGACTACGTCTTCAATAGCTTGTTCTTTCTCACACTCTCTATCTACCAGGTGTCACTGCCTCTCTTTCATGCAACTAAGAAAGTTTCCAATTCCATAAGGATTGTTAGTGTAGAAATAGAATAAATATTCCAAATTATTGAAACCTTGTGAACCTTAGTGCGAAGACCTGTGCCTCCCTGGTCCTGTTGGGAACAGGAAATCAGAAGCGGTACCCGTGCCCCCTGTGCCACACTATCGTGAAAACAAGAGGGCAGCCACAGCGGCAATGGGCGGTAATGGCTGTACGAAGGTTCGCTCTGCTGTGGATCCACCTGCAGTTCCAAAGTGGCACAAAATAGCTGCCGCCTCTCCCCCTGCCCCAGGAAAGGGGCACAGAAGTCAGCTGCAAGGAGGAGCCTGCGGACCAGAGGGAGAACCTGACACTGCTCAGGGAACTTGACAAGAAATCACAAAAGTTGACCCATCTTTCTGCCTCTGTATCTCCATCGCGGTGCATTACCTGCGTGACAGAAGGGGACACACCTGAGACAAGGTGGGGCAAGTGGCATCTCAGAAGATGCCAGCATACACAGAACAGCTAAGCTCGGAGGTGAGGCCCTGCTCCCACATTTGCATTAGCTTCTTCAGAACTTGAACCCTGATAAGAGGACGGGCAAGATTGGGTTTGGGGAGAAGCAGTGAAAGAATTTAAAATGGGAATTGACTAAGAACACAGAATTTTAGTGAATCTGCTTGGAAGTTGCTGGTTGACATTTCTGGATCAGGCAGAATGGAGGCTTGGCATCACTAATGACACTGAGTGACAACACAAAGACATTATTTCATGCACTCAGGCTTGAGGCCATTAGATGTTTTACCTGCAATGTATCCATAAGTCTCCGTCTCAGTTTTCAGGACTGTGCAAACTTATCTCAATGGCTGCTGTGTAAGCAATGTCCCACAGGCTGAGATAAATGTCTAACGGAGGTTCCCCATGCAGAGACAATGTTTACTTGAGCAATCTTAATTCGGAAAAAGCTGTGCAAGATGGACTATGTCATTTGACAATTTAGACAAAGCCCTCTCTTTGCAGATACATTTATAATGTCTTATAATTTGGGCTTCTCCCATTGCAAAGACATTCTCTAGCACTTAACTGTTTAAATTTTGGAGAAAAGTAATTAAGGAATAATTTTCCTGTGGTCATGTTTGTGGGCTTCTCAAATGAATCAGCTTCTAGGATAGCAGTGAGGGTTGCATCCCAACTGAACATGGTTTATAAGCATGGAAGCAGATGGTTTACTGAGTTAGGGAATGAGAACTGATTATTGATTTGCTATCCTTGTAACGGCATCAGTGGAGAGTGATAATGGACTGTACCACTTTTAACAGAGTAAATAGCCATTTTTATATTACTTGCTTTCTTGCAAATGGGCTACTAGCAGTGAGAGTAAAATATATGGCTGTCTCATATCTTGAAGCACTAAACAAATTGTGCTAGAGGAATGCAATGAAGCCCTGTGGAACATTTGCTGATATTTATAACTTGAGCTCAGGCTGAAAACTCCTTATTAAAAAGTTCACAATTCTCCTCGTTTATTTTCTACCGTCATTTAGGTATTACTTCCTCAGCTCTTAGCTGCTGGAGTTATTTTGGAATAATGTATAATTGTTTTTCAGCTCACAATACTAAAGAAGTACTCCGGGGCTCTTATCAATTTGTCATTTCCGTGACAAAATGTGTTATTTTCTGGGCTTGCATTTCTTGAAAAAAAAGGAAAGGACCCATAGCAAAATAATAGAAAGGAGTATCAAGATACAGGAATGCCGTTTAAAAATAATTCTTGAATAAAGAGTTTGTGCTGATTTGGAGCAAAACTTGGGTTTCCACTCTCTCTTCTTTAATCATGGCTTCCCTCCCACTCCTTCCTCTTACACTTGGCATCCTGTCAGGGAAGCTACCTGGATACACTCATCTCTGAGTCACTTCAACATTTTCTCTCTGCCTGTTGGAGGTGCTCTGAGCCTGCATCCATTTTGCTACTGACTCTCTTTGTAAGCAGGATGATTTCGAGTGTCACAGGACTAGACTACACCACCTACTTGTGCCAAGACAAACAGGTGTTTCCACAACTGATATCCACAACTCCTATGATTGGAGTGTTATTTTTGAACATGGGAACATATGTTAGTCTCTAACCAGAAGACTGAGTTTGTATTCAGAAATCAGTGTATTCCCCAGCTGCAGTTGCTGTATCACTTTTCAGAACAGGGTTCCTGAACCGTCGCCTCAAACAGAGAGTCCATGCTTTTTAGAGAGCAAACGAAGGTCCTTTCCCCTCTGTTCCTCAGATGATCATTGAGTGAATGAGTAGAAGTGGAATATGAAGAGAAGAATCCAAAGGCTACATGTAGGGATGCAAAGCTGACAAAGTTTCTCAGTCCGATCTATTGGTAATAACATCAGTGTTCTGTTGAAAAGGATTCTGGGACATCTAGGCTCAATGGGAAAGCAGTGTCACATTGAATTGTGGTGTCTGCCTAAGCATAGAAAATAGAATAGAATACATCTCATAGTTCCCCCTATGACACATAAGAATCCCTTGCATTTGTTTGGAATTTCACAGCTGTTGGAGGATTTTTATATGCTGCATGTCATCTCATCAACATTCTGAGTAGAAATCACATTCTCTCTTCTCCAATGCAAAACCTCCAGGAGGAGGGCTTAGGACATAGTAGTACCAAGATGATACAAATCTTGCTTAATAATTGAGAACTTGCTATAGTCCTTATAACTACATGCATGCCTGTACAACCAAGCTTTTTATGTGAGCACAAACTCACCATAAATGGTTTGTTTAGAGAGGACGGAATCCCTCAGGCAAACCTGAAGTGGAGAAAAGCACTGTGTGTTTAGGTTTATTCTAATGTTTGGTTTCCATCAAGTCCACCCTGTCTTTCTCTGGGGACTTATTTTATAGCATTTCTTTTCATTTGGATATTGATGGTTAGCCCTCTTTAATTTTTACATTATCTTGAATTCTAGAGGTCTTGTATTATAGAAAAAATGTTTTTATTTAAAATTTATTTCAATTTGTGTATTACTTTTCCCTGTTAGGCAAGTACTACTGTACATGTATTCTGTCAGAAATAGTAACTATAGTTGAACATGCAGCCATGCTTTCATAATAAAAGCCAGTCTTTTTAAATACACACACACACACACACACACACACACACACACACACACGTGCATTGGTTTTATAAAAGCATGTTTCTTTGTCTGTCTCAGTGGTTCTTAACTGGAGGTGACATTGCCCCTCAGAGGACATTGGGCAATGTCTAGAGACATCTTTGGCTGTCATATTGAGGACCAAAGGGCTGCTACTAGCACCTGATGGTTAGAAGCCAAGCATACTGCTAAATGCACAGGACAGCCACCCACAGCAAAGAATTATCTGAGATGAAGAGACCTGCTCTAGCTCATAGTATAAACACTCATCTTCTAAGTCATAGCTGTAAACATGTTTACTGGTCTTCTACTTAATAACATAATTGTGGAGCACAGTATTTTGAAAAAAGCCATATATCACCGTTCAAATTGATCATTATAAGCTTAAGGTATTAATAATATTTATCACTAATAATGATAAAGATAGAGTAAATGCTGTGACATAAATGACAGCTCAAGAAATTTTAAGGATGAAGTCATAGGATATATGCTCTGATCACAGTACAATTAAATGAGAAATCAATAATAGAAAGATAAAAAGAACATCTTTAAATGTTTAAAATTAAAGCAAAATATGACTACCATGCCAATAGATGAAAAAGAAAATCAAAGAGAAAATCACACAATATAGGGTGTCCTCAAAAAATGTATATACAAAAAAGTGTAATTATAAAGCCAGTGTTTATTAAAATACATTTCATTTTCAAAATGTAATAAAATCTACAGACACCTTGTATACATTTTTTGGGATACACTGTATTTTGAAACAATTATAAAATAATGAAAATTTGATGTGCTTGTATAGAGCAGTACCTACTGGGAAATTTAAATTTTAAGTGCATATATTAGGAAAGAAGAACAAATAAAAAATCAATAAGTATTCCTCTTAAGAAGTTAAAACAGACACAAAAATTCTAAAACAAAATTACATATGAAATCCCAGGGTATATAAAAAGCAAATACATCATGACTGAGAAGGGTTTATTCCAAGAATGTAAGATTAGTTTCACATTTGCAAATCACTCAGTGGAATTTACTACTTTAAAATAAAGAAAATATTTTTTAAAAGAGGAGGGGAGCATATGGTCATCCCACATATGCAGAATAAACTTGTAACATAAAATTCAGAGGACTTCCGGTCAAGATGGCAGAGTGGGTAACTATTGTGCTTGTCCCCCTCCCCACTACCACATCAAAATTACAACTAAATTATAGAACCATCACTGAGCTCCTCCTGAAGACCAGCTGAACAGACGTCCTATAACTAAGGATATAAAGAAGAAACCAAGTTGAGACTGGTAGGAGGGGTGGTGATGTGGACCAGGCAGGTCCCTACCCATGGTGTGGTGATTAAGAATCAGGGAGGATATCATGGCTGCAGAGAGGTCCCCCATGAGGAGCAAGATGCTAGCCCCCAGCCTGGGCACCAGTGCTGGGAAGAGGAGTCCCCATAACATTTGGCTGTGAAAACTAGCAGGGATTGTGTCTGGGTGGGACAGAGGGCTGCCGGATTCCCAGGTCTTTTTGAGGGGCCCACACATGGACTTTTTCGCTCACAGATTCACTTGTTCTGGGCTCCAGAGCTGGGGCAGCGGCTATATAAGCATCAGGGATAAATGGGGTGGAACTGAATTGACTAGCTTCAGAGTGAGGGATGGAGTACAGGGCCAGGGTAACTAACTCTAGGGACAGAAGCAGTGGCAACTGCCCTTGTTCCTTTTTTGAACCCTCCACCCATCCAACCAGCAGGCACAGGTGGTGCCAAATATCTGCTCTCCATTAACTAGTTTATACCATTGACCCTGCCCTGGAGATTCCCTGAGACACCTCCCCACCCAATTCATGTGCCTAGCCCAAGCTGCTTCCAGAATCTTTTCCACACAAGGGGCATGCCTCAGCTCATGCTGCAGACTTTCTGAAAATCTCTCAAAGGTCCAGAAACCCAAACAAGCAGTGGCTGACCTTAGCATGCTCTGTATCTCTTGCTAGGTTGTCCCAAGCCCAGCACAAGTGGTGACCGGTCTCAACCTGCATAGCAACTCCCATCAGGTGACCTAAAAACCTGGTATAAGAACAGATGAACTCAGTTTTGGCTTGAAACATCACTTCAACTAAAAGGCCACAGGCCTAGAACAAGAGTCCCAAAACAGACAGCCAGCCTTAGTGCACGGCAGATCCTCTCCCAAGCACCTCCAAGCCCAGGACTAGCAGCTAACTGCAGATCACTTTGTATCTTCCATCAGGTGGCCCCAAACTGGGCACAAATGGAGGCTGACCTTGACCTGAACCAGAGCCCCTGCTAAGAGGCTTCAAAACCAATACAACCAGTGGCAGGCTACAGACCACACCAGAGTACCACCCAACCAGCTCCACAAATGACACACATGAAGGGCAGAATCAGCTGGCACCAGACCCCTGCTAAAGTGACTCTCGCTCCATGGGGTCAGCCCTGCACAGCAGCTTGTCTGCTATAGTCACAGCCAGCCCTCACAGCCAGTCAGCCTGGCATCAGTTCTACCCACTGACATGCCAGCAGCACTCAAGGATTAACTATTTAACAGGAGGGCACACACAACCCACACAAGGGACACTCCTGGAGCGCCTGGCTCAGGGCACCAGGAAGACTGTTACTGGGCCTCACAGGACACCTACTACATAAGGCCACTCTGCCAAGACTAGGAGATACAGCAGATCTATCTGATACATAGAAACAAGCACAGGGAGTCAACCAAAATAAAGAGACACAGAAACACGTCCCAAATGAAAAAACAGGACAAAATTCCAGAAAAAGAACTAAACAAAATGGAGATAAGCAAGCTACCAGAGATGGAGTTTAAAACACTGGTTATAAGAATGCTCAATGAACTTAGGGGAAGAATAGATGAATTCAGTGAGAACCTCATCAAAAAGATAGAAACCACAAAAAAAGAACCAGTCAGAAATGAGAATACAATAATTGAAATGAAGAATACATTAGAAGAAATCAACAGCAGATTATATGAAGCAGAGGACTAAATCAACAATCTAGAAGACAAGGTAACAGAAAACACCCAACTGGAAAAACAAATAATAAAAAGAACTTAAAAAGCGGGTATTCAATTTATTGGGGTGATGACTTCATAAGGTATATAAATGTCCAATCACTATATTGTACTCCTGAAACTTATATAATATTGTATGTCAACTATAACTGAAAAAAAAATTTTTTTTTAATGAGGATAGTTTAAGGGACCTCTGGGACAACATCAAGCATACCAACATTCACATCATAGGGGTACCAGAAGGAGAAGAGCAGGGGAGAGAATCGAAAACCTATTTGAAAAAAATAATGACAGAAACTTCCCTAACCTGGCAAAGGAAATAAACATACATGTCCAGGAAGTGCAGAGTCCCAAACAAGATGAACTCAAAGAGGCCCACACCAAGACACATCATCATTAAAATGCCAAAGGTTAAAGACAAAGAGTGAATCTTAAAAGTGACAAGAGAAAAGCAGTTAGTGATGTACTGACAGCTCAGATAAGACTGTCAGCTGATTTCTCAACAAAAACTTTGCAGGCCAGAAGAGACTGGCAAGAAATAGTCCGAGTTATGTAAAGCAAGGACCTAAAACCAAGAACACTCCACCCAGCAAGTCTATCATTTAGAATAGAAGGAGAGATAAGGAGCTCCCCAGACAAGAAAAAGGTAAAAGAGTTTATTACCACCAAACCAGTATTGCAAGAAATGTAAAGGGACTTTTTTAAGTAGGAAAAAAGGGATAAAAAATGTGAATTCAAAAATACATGAAAGAAAAATGTGCTCATTGACAAAGGTAAAACACTTAGTAAAAACAGCAGATCAACCAAATGGCAAAAGTAGGAAGATTGTGTGTAATTACAAACATTAATAGACACACACACACACACACACACATATGCACAAGAAGTATAAAATAATGAGCAAAACATAAATGTGAAGGGTGAAAGTAAAAATTTTAGTTAATTTAGAATGTGTTCAAACTTAAGTGACCATCAACATAAAACAGACTGCTGTAAACCTAGTTGGTGTATAGGATGCACCCCACAAACCCCAAACCAAAAATCAACAGCTGAAAATAGAAATACCATATGACCCAGCAATTCCAATTCCCAAACAAATAAAAAATGCTAATTGAAAAGATATATACACCCCTCTGCTCACTGCAGCATTATTTACAACAGCCAAGCTGTGGAATCAACCTCAGTGCTCACTGATAGACCGATGCACTAAGAAGTGGTACGATTATACGGTGGAATACTCAGCCATAAAAAGAATGAATCTTGCCATTGTGACAATGTGGATGGACCTAGAGGGTATGATACTTACTGAAATAAGTCATGGAAGGACAAGTACCATATGATTTCACTCATATGTGGAATCTAATGAACAAACTGAACTAACAAACAAAATAGAGACTCACAGCTGTCAGAGAGGAGAGGGTAGGGGAGTTGAATGAACAAAGTGACGGGATTAAGCAAAAACAAGCAAACAAAAACTCTCATAGACAGACAACAGTATGGTGATTACCAGAGGGAAATGGGGGATGGAGGGAGGCAGGAGAAGATAAAGGGGGATAAATAGTGATGGAAGGAGACTTGACTTGGGGTGGTGAACACACAATACAACATACGGATTATGTATTATAGAATTGCACACCTAAATTTTGTTAACCAATGTAACCCCAATAAATTCAACAAAATAAATAAATAAATAAATGAAATAAAGGGTTGATTCTTTGCAAGGTTAATACAATATAGCTTTTATTATTTGCAATTGCAAAATCCCTAATTTTATGTATTAAGAGAGAAAACAATAGTTAGCAATATAAGCAAGAAATGAAGTGGCACTATTTCAAATCCAAAAGATATTAAAAAGATAAAATATTATGAGCAATTTATGTCAATTATTTTGACAACTTAAATAAAATGAAGAAATGTCTTGAAAGACACAAATGACCAAAACTAAAAGAGAAAGAGAAAACAGATTGAGTTCATAATTACAAGCATTCTTAAAAACAAGTACACCTCCAGTCTCAGGTGTCCTTATCATGAATTTTATCAAACACTTAAGAAGTAAATTTTAAAAGTAAATGATATTGCCCAGCGGTGTGGCTCAGTGACTGAGTGTTGACCCATGCACCAAGAGGTTGCCGGTTCAATTCCCGGTTAGGGCACATGCCCAGGTTGTGGGCCCAATCCCCAATGGGGGGCATGCAGGAGGTGGCCAATCGATGTTCTCTCTCATTGATGTTTCTAACCCTCTCTCCTTCTCCTTTCCTCTCTCTCTAAAAGCAATAAAGAAAAAAAAAGTAAATGATATCAACCTTTACAAACTTTTTCAGAAAATAAAGGTCCAGGGAACATTTCTCAGCATTTTATTTGGCCAGCATAACCCAACTTTGACAAAACTTGTTATTCATTCATGATAAAAATAAAACAAACAAAAAAATCAGCTAAATCCTCAAATTAATAAGGAAAACCTATGAAGCATCTTTAAGTAGCGACGTAGTTAACAGTGACACACAATACATTCCGTCTAAGATCAGGAACAAGACAAACTCTCACCACTTCTATTCATTACTCTGAATAGACGTTAACTGGAGGGTCTAGCCAGCACAAGGCAAGGAAAAGAAATAAAGTAATGCAGATTAAAAAGGAAGGAATTAAGCTCTAATTTTCTACAGACAACATATTCATGTAGAAAATTCTACATTATTAAAAAATACAAAAAACAAATAACAACAACAAAAAAACCCTCTACTTCAGCTAATGACCAAATGTAGCAAGATTGCAGAACGCAGGGCTGGCTTTATGGACATGCCACCTTGGCAGCTGCACAGAGCCCCATGCTTACGAGTGTTCTACACTTGGTTTAATACTCCAACTATTTTGAAATTTGAACAATTTTTATTTTACACTGTGTTGTGCAAATTATATAGCAGGTCCTGGCAGGAGACAAGGTCAACATATGCAATCTATTATATTCTTATAAATCAGCAACACAAAACATTGGAAAACAAAATTTTAAAATTGCAATTGATTCAAAATAAATAAGTGACTTAGGAATAAGCTTTACAAAATATGTGTGAGATACTGAAAGATATAAAACCTCAAATAGGACTTAAACAAATGGAGCAATATACAATTTTTATGAATTGTGAATTTCAGTATTTTAAGATATCAAATTACCCCAAAATTAATCTATAGATTCAGCATAATCACAATAAAATTCCCTGCAGGTTTTAGTTATTGTGAAAGTTGGCAAGCTTATTCTAAAACTTATGTGAAAATGCAAAGATCCTAGTACAGCCAAAATAATCAAAAGTTGAAGTACTTATATTATTTCTAGACTTTATATAAAGATATGGTGATTAAGATAGCATGGTACTTGCTGCACAGTGACGAATAGAGAGCAGCAGAACAGAATTGAGAGCCCAGAAATAGACCCACACTTTGACCAGAAAAGATTAATGGTGTTTTAACCAAGGCCATAAAGCATATCAGAAGGGAAAGTAAAGTCTTTTTCCACAAAATGGTGCTGGAACAATTGGCTATGTTATCAAAGAAGGAAAACCTGACTCATACATTACACTATATACAAACATTGATTTAAAGATTATAGATGTAAACAAAAAAATTTTTAAATGTTAAACTTCCAGAAGAAAACAGAAAATATTTGTGACTTTAGGGATAAGCAAAGATTTTATAAACAGGAGATTATATATATATATATATATGTATATATATGTATACACACACACACACACACACACACACACACGACTTGTCATAAAAGTTGATAAAATTCATTTTATCAAAATGAACAATGTATGCTCATTAAAATATATGAACAATCCCACTTCTAGGAATATATCCTAAGAAGCCTGAAACACCAATCAGAAAGAATATATGCACCCCTATGTTCAAAGCAGTGCAATTTACAATAGCTAAGATCTGGAAATAGCCCAAGTGCCCATCAGTAGAAGGGTGGATAAAAGAACTGTGGTACATATACACAATGGAACACTATGTAACTGTAAGAAAGAAAGAAAGATCTCTCTCTCTCTCTCTCTCTCTTTCTCTCTCTCTCTCTCTCTCTCTCTTTCTCTCTCTTTCTCTTTCTCCCTCCCTCCCTTCCTCTCTCTCTAAAATCAATAAACATATCCTCAGGTGAGGATTTAAAAAAAATTATCCAACATCTTTGATAATCAGTCTGGCAATTTTTCATAAAGATAAGCATATCCCTGCCCTACGAGCCAGTAGTTTACTGATAATAGGGAAAGACCGGAAGAAGCCCAAGTATCTAGCAATAAGATATGAATTTAAAAAGTTACTGCATTTATAAAAGTTGAATGCTACATAGCAATACAAAGATATGTACCACAGTTACTTGAAACAGCATGGATGGATCTCAAAAACCTTATATTGAGCAAAACAAGCCACGCCCAAAAAGGTACTTAGTGTATTGTTACATTCTTGTGAAGGTCTAGAAAAGGGTAAACTAATATAAGGGAAGAACATCAGTACCCTGGTTGAATCTGGGGTGTTGGAATAAAGAGGGAAGGAACATGAGGATCTTTCTAGTATGGAGGTCTGTTTGCTATGTTGATAAGTTCTAGAATTTACACTGATGTGCTGACAAACTGACTCTCGTCAACAAAAAGCCCTGATTTGTAGCATTTGTAGATTTTTCTTTTGATATAAATACCCCACTATGGCTGCTTTTAAACCACAAATGGTTTAATAGCTGACTTGCAAAGCTTTTAGATATTTAATAATTAGTCCTTAAATGCTGGTTCCAGAATACCACTGAACACCTATGTGTGCAATGGTCAAAGCTCATCAAACCAGACTCTACAATCACTGGTGCAAATTACACCTTAATAAAAAATATGAGGAAATAAGAATTTATCAGCTCCACAAGATAGCCTAGCTAAGCACAATTTTCTCTGAGTCATACTTTCAATTTAGCTTCTCTTTCATGTTGTTTTGCATAAAATCTCCTATAGGATACTTACTTTATATTGCTTTTCTGCTTTCAAAGAAAGTAGAATGCCATTGTGTACAGTAAGACTTCACTTAACATTGTTGATATGTTCTGCAACTTTATGTGAAATGACATATAATAAAACCAACTGTACCACTGGCTAATCAAGAGTTAAGTTCCTGGGGCATCTCATCAATGTTATGATGAAACGACACTGAAGGAAAGAATGTTATTCAAGGACTTCCTGTACTAGACTTTGTATACAAGTTGGTTATGTCCAACTACCAGGATCCGTCTACTTTGCTAGTTCAGAGGACCAGGTCATTCATGATTCTTGTTGATAGCGTCTAGTTGTATAGAGTCAGATGGCTCGCTTAGGGATTTGGAATTGGCTGCACTCAGAGACCAAAGCAGCGTTTGTTTGCTGGAGCTCAATTTTTCCTGAAGTAGATTTTGCTCAAGGCATCCACTCCAGACCATGTGCAAGCTGAAGTTACAAAGAAGATGGTTGGCAGGAGCACAAAGGGAAACACCAAAAGTTGAAGTACATGTAGCATTTAGATATACTAATCACAGGTATCATCTACTGTGCCATTACTTTATGCCATGTTTGTTATTTATAAATTTATTCAATTATTACAAGATTACAAACATACAGGTATTTCTGTTAGTTAAGGCTAAAATGAGAAAACAGAGTCATTATAAGTATTAAAGAATTAAGACATTTTTTATATGACTTAGACCTTACATAAATATGAAGAAAGGTGGGAAAGTGAAAGTCTGGAAGATGAGGTTCAGAGAGGATCAGATAAATCATTACTAACTAGTCAGCCTGAAAGATGGATACAGGTGGATAAAATCAGAGCTTTCAGATAAATGCAAGGAGTCAAGCACAAGTGACCACTGAAGTAAGGCTGCAAAGGGGTAGTTCTATGGGAAACGGTTACCTCTGGGTAGCTATTGCTTTTGTGAATCCATAGCCAAGTGCCTGATTGTAGGGCGTGTCACCATTGGTCATCAGGGCAAGTAGATAGTAAAATGAGTTAGATATGGGATGAAGGATAGAGATCGGAACTGGAATGGCCAGGGATTTCCACACTCACCCATCACCAGGGCTGATCATGGTGATCTTCTGAGAGTATGGACTTCTGCTTCCCTTCACCTTCCTCATCTCAAAGCAAGGTTCCTCTTTGGGCCAGCTCTAACTTGGAACCACATAGTGAAGAAGACCTTGGAAAAGAGATCTTAGCTTTAGCCAAATATACATGTCCCCACTTTACAGACGAGGAAAAGAAAGTTCAAGCTGGTGAAACATTTGCCCCAGGTTGTAACACACGTAGTAAGTGCCCTTACCGCTACTCTATGGTTACCTACTCCAAGGGTAACTTTATCTACTTCAAGGGCTTTCCTGTTCCAGTCCCACACAGCCACATTCAACCAGTTTTCTTGATGGGTTTATGTACCTCGTTACCAAGCAACCTTATATGTGGTTGTAGTGAAGATTAAATGAGGCTGTGTAGAAAGTGTATTTAATAATACTTTACCTGTGAGCTCGTGGTGCCTTGTAGCTATTGATGTATTGATGTCTTTGATGATGATGAATGGTCTTCACCTTTAGCAGCTTAATAAAGGAAAAATCATGGGCTAGGGATTCTAGACAAAAGTTTGGTTTTGCCATTTAATCTCTGCTCTAGTCATAACCTGTACATTTCCATTTTTCAAATCTCTAAATGAGGATAATACTCTGTTCTCTGGCTACTTCCCAGGATTTTTGTGAAGATCAAATAAAAAATAATATATAAAGATTTTATTTTTAAAACAAAAGTAATATAAAAGGATATTCACCAAACATAAAAAACTCTGTCTCCTGGTCCCTAGGTATAAGCTCTTGAGAGTGGTTTTGGCTTTTCTCTCCTGGACTTCACCCTCTCACTGCAATAACCTCTATCATTCAGGGAAGTTTTGAATAAAATACAAGGAAAATGAGTGGAAAATAGACAAACCAAAATGAAGTCTTATTATGATTGGATCACCTCATTTTTAATGCGTTCCTTTTGAAAACATTGACAGGAAAGCTTGTTCTTCTGTTCACCTGTCCCCACCCCTATCCTGACGAAAGCTTTGGGCGGGGCTCTCTCTGCAAATTCTCTCTACTCAAACCCCTGTCTGGTGCCATGCCTCAGCAACTTCCGCAGAGGGAGATCTCAGGGTGCTCCTCGCTCATGTTCCCCACTCCTTTAAGGCGGCGATTTTCAACCGGTGTGCTGCAAAAGTTTTTAAAACATGCAATACCTGACTACTTAGTCAGGGGCACTGGCCTATTTTCCCTTAGACTGTGAAATAGAAAAATGACAACAGCCAACAATAGCCTTCTGGTATGAATGAATCAAAATGATACCTATTATTTCTGTCAGATCGGCAAAAAATATATTTTTGGGTGTGCCGCAGAATTTTAGTAATTAGTTTATGTGTGCCATGAGCTGTAAAAGGTTGAAAATCGCTGCTTTCAGGCAGCTCTATTTCTCATCTGTGGCGTGAAGACCTTTTGCTTACCCTCATAGATTAAATCACAGGCCCCCTTATCAGAGCTATGCTAAGGCAAGGCTTGCAAAGCGAGTACAGACTTTACCGTGAGCAGCATGGAAAATGAACTGAAACTGGTCCGTCCTTGCGAATAACACTGATTGTTGCCCCAGGTGTTCCTCTAACGCAGATCATGCCACCATTCAGAATGCAATCATGCCTCCTCCAAGTTAAGACTTTGTCGAAAAAGATGAAATACTGCCATTTGCAACAACATGGATGGATCTCGAGATTATTATGTTAAGTGAAAAAAGTCATAGGGAAAAGGAAAAGAACCATCTGATAACCATCTGATTTCACTCATTTGTGGGATATAATGAAAAAAGCAACAAGTGAACAAACAAAACCTTATAAATACAGACACCAGAAGGGTGGTTACCAGAGGGGACAGGTGTTGGAGGAGGACGAAGAGGGTAAAGGGGGTCAAATAAATGCTGAAGGAAGGAAAATAGACAGGGTGGTGAGCACATAATGGAGTACACAGACATTGTATTCTAAAGCTGTGCACCTGAAATTTATTTACTTACTTTCAATCATCACCTGAGGATATTTTTCCATTTATCTTCAGGTAGAGTGGGAGGGAGGGAGAGAGAGAAAGAGAAACATTGATGTGAGAGAGACACATCAACTGGTTGCCTCCCACACGACCCTGACCAGGGCTGAGGACGAACCGCAACCCAGGTATATGCCCTTGACGGGAATCGAACCCGCAATTCTATGGTCTGCAGGCTGATGCTCTAACCACTGAGCACCGGCCAGGGCTGCACCTGAAATTTATATAATGTTATTAACCAAGGTTACCCCAATAAACTTACTTAAAAGAATTTAGCAACATCTCAGCTTTGAAAAGGACTCATAGTGGAAAGCCATTTACATTGCAATCTTGCTTGGGTTAAGAAATTACAACAGGGAAGCATATGGGATATTGAGTCACCACACACAGACTTACTCAGAAGTATGCAGGCCCAGTTCCCGACCACGGTAACCAGATGGGCATCGCAGTCAAGTGCGTGTGTCATAATCTTGCTGGTAGAGGATCTTGCCTACAGTTTGTCAAAAACGCGGCACGTGTGAAGTTCAAACAGCAAAGTGCAATAACACAAGGCATGACTGCAAAGGCAGGGACTTTTATCTGGGAGGGTTTTCTTCGCCTAAAGAGTTGATGACGTAGAAATAAAATGAATTCCCAAGACCAGTCTCCATTGTGTGTGTGATGTCTATTCACACCTGTGTTCCCGCACTGGCGCTCTGTGCCAGGTAGGCGGCATGACAGGTGGAAGGGGTGTGGGTGTTTTGGACCAGTTAGACTTGAATTCCTGGATCTACACTTCTTTTCTGGATAATTAAAAAAAATAACCCAACTTTTGCTTTTCTTTTAGAAAACGTTGCTTACCGCAGAGTGTCCTTTTTATTTTTATTTATTTTTTATCCTCACCTGAGGACATTTTTGCATTTATCTTCAGATAGAGTGGGAGGGAGAGAGGGAGGAAGAGAGAGAGAAACATCGACGTGAGAGAGACACATCAAGTAGTTGTCACCCAAACGACCCCAACCAGGGCCGGGGACAAACTGCAACCAAGGTACGTGCCCTTAGCGGGAACCGAACCCGGGTCTCTCTGGTCCACTGGACGACGCTCTAACCGCTGAGCCAAACTGGCCAGGTCTAGAGTGTCATTTTAAAACATTGTTTTATAGTCTGATAAACAGTAAAGGCTGAGTACCTCTTTGCTCCCTCCTTTTCCTGCTTTCCTTCTAGAGAACTTGACACGTGAGCTGGTAAGTGACTTGTCCTTTGCAACACCCCAGGAACTTCTGAGATGCTTCTTAAGGACACTTTTGTCCTGGAACCTCTCGACTTCCTCAAGACAAAGTCAGTCTAGGCTCAGAAGAGCAAGGATTCCTGTAGGCATATGCATGTGTGATGATATTAAATGCAGACCAAAGACAGAGCAGGTTGTGCTAATTACAATATATACACTAATAAGCATGAAAATTAGCTTTGGTCATAACCGAAATTCCCAGTGCTCCCAGGCCTCCTGAAAGGAGAAGTGGATTACCAAATCTCCCCCAAAGATAAAGAGGAGCCAGGTGTTAGGTACCTGAGCTAATTGCCTAAAAAGACCACCTGAGGCTCAATCAAGTGTTTTCTCATTAGCAGTCAGTGCTGCGGCTCTAATCTAATCAACTGTTGATCAGGGAGAATGAAGGCCATGAGAGGGAGAAAGGTCCTTCCTTTCTTGGTCTGGGGCCACTCTGGGGCCTGCCGCCACCCAGACCTTCTTTGCCTGGATGGATCTGGGTTCCAAGGCACCGGGAGAGAATCACATGGATTGTAGGGGTTGGTCAATCAGGAACTCGAAAGCCTTTTGGGGAAGCTTTAAATGGGGAGTAGTCAATTAATTTGCTATGCGATGTGCAGGTGCTCAGCTGAGGGAGTGAAGGAACACACTGACTATCTCTCATCTGCTGGATTGATTTTTTTCTGCATTACAGTCCTGGGGCAGTTAACAAGGTTTCTATCTTTCAACACAGACTCTGGGTCTGCAAACCACATTTTCGCAGGAATGAGAAAAATAGACTTGCTCCTTTCTTTCCGTTTTCAGTTCTTGTGGCGATCACCCCATCAATGGTTCTCCACCCTCACAGCCTCTGAACAGCTGAATCCGGTTTGCAGTCTCTTCAGCACGCATAGAAATTGCCTCCTCAAGCCCTCTCACAGACGTCCACAGCAGCTGCCTGGCCTTCCGTCCTCAGAAGTTTGGAAGGCAGCACATGCCAATCATAGCCGTCCTCAGAGTTCTGAGTGTCGGCTCCAGGTAGCCCCTCCTTCAGGCTTCTTAGTCAAACCTTGCCTTTGTTCCCCAGTCCTATCAGATTAGCTGCCTCTTGCAGTTATTACCTTAGAATTCAGTTTTTTTACCCTTTCACTTGCCTAGTTAGCTGTCTATCTAGTTAACCATTCCTGACAGTAAATTTTTTTTTTCCATAAAAATTGCTTGTGTGAGTTCTCTTTCCTCTCACATCTAAAGAAATTGGTACCAAAAAAAACAGACCACCCACAACAGAAGATAGTGGACTGGTTTGGAAATGTCCTTGAGTTTGAATGCAGAGGTGAGCACCTTGCCAGTGGGAGGTGGGATGCCAGCAATGCGTGGCATGCAGTGGCATCACAGGGAATCAAACGGCCACCTAGTGAGGACATGCCTGTTGCATATTTCTGCCTCCTGATGGGACCCTGGCTTACAAAGCTCCAGTCTTACTTCTGACCCTCATGGGAGGAAACTCTACTCCACCTAAAGGGCCTAGCGATCACTCCAGCTGGAATGAACTTGACCCTGACCTTTGTGTGGCTGGCTTCATTCCTCAGCATCAAGCTCTAATGCCACTTTATCCTTCCCTGACCAGATGATGACTACTGTGCCTATGTGGGAAAGGTGGCCAGCACCGTGACACTTGGACATCTCTCACATTAACTGAGAAAACTATAAAAATAATCATCATATTTCAAATGGATTACAGTCAAGGGAACATACAGCTGTGTACCATGACTTTTGAAACTCAGCCTCTTAGTTTCAGATAAGTGCTCTTTTACTTATGTGCTTCTTTTTTTTACAACTAGATACATATTTTGAGGGAGCAGGTGACCTATAAATAGCATCGTGAAGTCAACAATGCTCATTGGATCTTTTCATTTTATTTTTTTATTGAATTTATTGGGGTAACATTAGTTAATAAAATGATATAGGTTTGAGGTGTACAACTCTATATTACATCATCTGTATATGGTATTGTGTGTTCACCACCAAAGTCAAGTCTCCTTCTACCACCTTTTATCCCCCTTTTCCCTCCTCTTTCTCCCCCCTCCCCCCTGCTCATCAGATCTGTATCAACTTAATATGTCTATAAAATTTTGCCCTGGTCATTCTTCCAAAATAGAATTATGCCCATTACGCCCAACAGGAATACGTGTTGCACATATAAATGTGTAGAATTCGCATTGGTTAGATTTCTATAAAATTTGTGCAATTTCAAAAGTAAAATGAAAAGTTAGAAGCAATAAATAGCACATAAGAGAGTATGGAACAACTAGGTATTTGGACAGACAAAGTTCAAAGGGGCATTTAAAATGGTAAATTGTTACAAAAAAGCACTTAAAATTAACTACTCTGTTTTATAACAGGACAGATATGAAGAAAAACAGATGAATTTGTGCATGTTCCTTTAATATTAATATGAGAAGACATTTGGATACTACTGAATTAGTATTAACAAGAAAGATGACGTAATTTTAAGTTAGAGTATCTCCTTGTGTCTTGGTCCCAGCAGCTCCTGACACCATCTGGAAGCCACTACACTCCCCAGGGGTCCCTGGCAGTTTTTCTAGGTGCTCATCACACACCTAGATGATACCACAGTGGTCGAGAGCACTGGAAATCCTGCAACTGACACAGCTGGGGAAGGCTGGGAGTATTAAAAGCAGAGAGAAACAAGGAGAGGTTGGTAATTAGAAAAGGAAAACACAGCTTTCTTGGCAGGTACCAGTTAGATGATCCATGGAAAGAGATTCCCTCTTCAGCCACTAAGCCCAACTGCTCAGCCAGGCAGCCTTCTATTCTGCCAAAAAAGCCAGAATGGAATTCAGGGTAAGAACATTTTTTCCCTCAGTTCTAGAAGATTTGTAAGGCATAGGGGTGTGGTATGTGGTTTTCCTACAACTTCCAAGATTCAGCTCAGCATACCTCGGAGACAAGTTCCATAAGCACAGATGCTAAACTTCCCTGATTGCAGGATCATTTTGTCCACATTGGGAGTGTAGGTCATTTCACGACATGCAGCAGAATGATGATAATGCATTGAAAGTGCTAGCCTAGCCCCCCACCAGCCAGTCCTCCTCACTACACATTCGCTATGCTTTGAATTAAACCATCTGAAAGCAACCGATGTTCTCCATGTTGTCCACTTCGCTTGGAAACCTGGTGATGCGCCAGTCAGTTCTTCATGTAATATGGAACAGATTTAGCCCAAGGCATTCCTTCTAGATAGTCTGACCGAAGTAGATTAGGATTAGATTTACCAAGTCACTTCTGAGAGAAAACTCTGACGAACAATATACTAAATGTTTATGAAAGAAGAGATTTATATCTTTGTTAGGCTTATTTTTTGCTTATAATATTCAGTCCTGTTCAACATGTAAAATATATTTCAAAAGAAATGCTTCCATGGGAAAGACACAGAGGAAAGACAAGGATAAGAAAGTGTCCAATGGTCTCTAACAGACCATCTCTTTTGGCTATAAAGCCGATATACATGTGTCTTCAAAATGACTAGACTTGAGAATTTAAAAACATGTAAGCCATCCAAATTTCTTTGTGAAATTGGAGGATGGATCATCATATGTACATGAAGAGTGTCAAATCAGATTTTTTAGCTCATAACCCAAACGACAGACCCTTTTGTTTAGATTACATCTTAGTGTGTTTTATCAGTTGGTTTGAAAATAGCCTACTTTGTTCTCAAAAGGATTTAAGATAAAGCAATGCACATATCTTGGTAGATTCAGAAAGTTAAAATAGAGAAGAAACTTGAAGCAGAAGGAAATGGAGGGTGAAGAATTAAGGTGGAGTCAAAGCTCAGCTTGATAATGTTTGCTTCTCAACTTGCATTAGGTGGAGAGCAAAGTTGCCTTCAAGCTTTCTAACAACCAGTTGAGGTAGAGAAGCATTACCGTCTGCATGGTTCAGAGTGGCCAAAAGATGGAAAATGAACCAGTGACTTCAGAAAAGCAACTGTCATCAAAAGAACACATTTCTTTCCATGTAGTTTTTTTAGAAATAGACTTTATTATTATTTTTTTCTTTATTGACTTTAGAGAGAGAGGTAGAGAGAGATAGAAACATCAATGAGAGAGAACATTGATTGGCTGCCTCCTGCATGCCCCCACTGGGGATCAGGCCCACAACCTGGGCATGTGCCCTGACCGGGAATTGAACCAGTGACCTCTTGGTCCATGGGTCAATGCTCAACCACTGAGCCACACTGGCCAGGCTTTCCATGCAGTTTTAAAGAAAGAATACCCTGTAACATAATAAGCAAAGTCTTTATTCTAAATACAGAATACATTTGAAATTACTGCTTCAGGTAATGCCTCTCAATGTAGGCTAGCAGCCATCATTCCAATTATAAACACATTAAACCACTTACAATTTACTAGAGAGAATAGGAATTTGAGTGATATGATGCAGCACAAGAATGAGGTTCTGAGGATCCAGCTTAGAGCAGAAGTAGATAATACATAATTTAGATCAGTGGTTTTTGCCTTGACTGTACACTAGAAACGTACTAATGAGCACATGCCATTCCAGATAAATTAAATCATAACCTCTGTAGGTGAATACCACAAAAAGGTATTTTTTCAAAAGTTTCTCAGATGAGTCTAATGTTTCCAGCAATGATTGAGAAGAGTTAATGAACAGCAGAGCCTTTGGTCAGTGCCCCCTAAATAGGGCTTTTTAGCCATTTTTTTGCTAAGTGAGCCATGATGAGTCTGAAATTTTACTCTATGAAAAGTACCAGAAGTACATCTAATTATATTGGAAGATGAAGAAAGAGCCACATACTACAACTGTTTTCATCTAAAACTGGATGGTCAAGACAGAGTTCTGTGCAGAGAGAGCACCCATGGACAAAGCCCAATTTCTCTTGGGGAAATGACTATTGGTCAAAGCTAATGGATGAATAGTTGCTGTTTTCCCTCATGTTAGGAGAGCTCTTTTCTGTTCATCAAGCAGTTTCACATACATAACAGCAATTAAGCCTTATAAGGGCATTCGATGTAGGTACATTAGTGCTTACATTTTATCAATTCTTTAACTGAGTCCAAGAAGTGAAGTAATTTGCCTAAGGTTACTTAGCTAGTGGCAGGCTAAGAACTAGAACCCACCTATGTTGACAACTGATCCAATACTCTCTGAAACATGTAATTCATCCCTCTAACCTCCAACCTCCCAGACTTGCTCTACTGGATAAATTCTACTGAGGATTCTAAAGAAAGAGGAAGACAAATAAATCTGTCAGTTCCATATCTTCCTTCAGCTACTACCCCATTCTTCTGCTCCCTCTTCTGTAGAACTTCGTAAGAGATCTATCCATATCATTAGTCTCTATTTCCTCACCTCTCATTCTCCATTCATTGTCACCTAGTTGAACTTTAGTCCCCAACAGTACACTGAACAGGTCTGGAAAAGTCACCATGGTAGCCAGCCTCAGAAATGTCCCCCATAATCCCCACATCTTGCTATTTAGTTTCTGTGTCCCCTTCTGCTTCGTACTAAGTTTGGTTTGTGTGACTGATAACACAGAATGCACTTCTGAGATTGGGCTTTAAAGCCTACAATTTTCATGTTAGGCATGTGTGTTCTCTTTCTCTCTTGGATCACTCACTCTGGGAGAAGCCAGCTGTCACATGGTGAGAACGCTCAGTCAACCTACAGGAAAGCTACTAACATGGGGAAGAACTGAAGATTCAGGCCAACAGGTAGCTAAGAATGAAGGCCTGCAGTGACCACGCAAGTGAGCATGACATCAGGTCTTCCTCAGAGAACCTTCAGAATAATATAGCCCCAGCCAATATCTAAACTGCAACGTCCTGAGAGACCTTGAGCCAGAACCACTTAGCTGAACTGCTTCAGATTGGTGACCCTCAGAAACCATGTACAAATAATAAATGCCTGTTGCTTTAAGCTACCAGTTTATAAGGTGCTTCGTTATGCAGTGATAGATAACTACAACAATCACCAACATCTTGAATTTTGCCAAATGCAGTGATCATTTGTCCTCAGCAGTATTTGAGGCAATTGATTACTCTTTACTTGAAATCTTTCATCTCCTGGATTTCAGGACATCTCAATATCCTCCTTTATTGGCTCTTATTCTTCATAGCTGCCACTTCTTTCCCTCCTCACCCTATACAAATCAGACCCCTTAATTTTCAAACCTCTTGTTGATGTACATTTTATTCATAAAAGATATAATTCAGCCCCATGGTTTAATATCACCTCAACACCATTGACTCTTGAATTCATACCTCCAATCCTGGTCTCACTGAGTTGTATATCTAACCACCACCACAAAGTCTCAAAGTCTCTCTTGAGCATCTTATGGTCAAACTCAATGTATAGAGTTAATATATATATATATATATATATATATATATATATATATATATTCAATATATATATATATTCTATATATATTCTATAAATATATATATATATATATATTCTATAAATATATATTTATTTCTCTCCTTACACCAATTTGTCAATCTGGATTTTCCATCTCTGTGAATGGCACCAACATTGACCCAATTGGTCAGTCAAAAACCTGGTAGGAATCCTTGATTCTACTCTTCCAACTCTCCTTAGACTATTCAGAGGACAAACTGACTTCTCGAGCAAAACAGCATTAACATCCCTGGGGAGCTTGTTAGTCATGCAGAACCTTAGGTCTCTGGCCAGACCTACTTAACCACAATCTGCTTTTTAACAAAAACTTTAGTTAATTCATATGAACAATTATACATGGGAAGCACTAATCTAGAGGACCAAGCTTTAAGAAGTAAGCAGTTGTACTCTGTAAATCAGTAACCCCTTAATCTGCTCTTTAAAATAAGGGTTGTTTTTGTTGTTTAATAAGATTGAAAAACACCATAATAATGTCTAATTTAGATTTTCAAAAATTCTTATAATAAAAAAATACGTTGAATTCCATTTAAGCCAGCTTTATTCCCCCAATACCAGTTAATTTAGCTAATTCTCTCCTCCCCCCCCCTCTCTCTGAGCCAGCATGTGTTAACATTCACTGAGACTACTATTCCATTCCACAGAGGAACACCATACTTGATAGTCTCTCATTATTGTTGGTCTCAGGCTCTTCTTTCTTTCTTTTGTTTACTCACCCTTTATTTAACAAACATGTGCAGCTCTGCATAGAACCTGCTCTGTATATGACCCTCTTCTGTGTGTTCCAGTGAGAGCAGAGTTAGTCAAAGCTGCACAGTGTTCAGCATGAGCGTGGCTTGGTGTAGTCTTCCTCGGTCACATGGATTGGGGGTTATAATCACACATTCCACTGCTGGTAGTTGTGCAAACCTCACATAACAGTAGGCAAGAATAATTAGGGTGGCTTCAGCAACTAATGCCCTTGTCTCACATCTGTCTGGGGAATTCTGGCTCTGAGATGACAACATCCCATCCTCCTTCCCACATAGCCCATTCTACACCTTGTGGCTGTCCCTAACTTCTTTTCCTTCTGAGTTTCTATGGATGAGTCTGATACATCACGTTCAGTTGGAATAAAACATTAATGGGTCAAGAGTTTCACAGTGTTTAGTTTTTTTTTTTTTTTCCTGAAACTTACCCCTGTCGTGGGAGGTATATATCCAGTTATATATTTTGAATGCCTCTGTGTTGCAAAATGTTTTCCCACTTACTTTTAGTCAATTATTTATGATTATTCAAGATTCAACTCCAGCATCTTGTCCGGGCAGCCTATTTTGAATTCTTACCCTGGGCTACTATAGCGTTTGCATAGCATAGCTTCTTGTGTATTCTGATTATATTCACTTATCACATTAAGTTAAAAGTCTCTATATTTGTCTTTATATCTCTTTGATTAGTTCTTAAGTTTCTTTTTTTTTTTTTTTTTTTATTAATTTACTTATGTTACAGATGGTTCTCCTTTTTTCCCCCATTGACACCCCCCTCCCCTTCCCTCCCTGTCCCGTCCCCGTTTTGTTGTCCGCATCTGGTCACCATTGTGGCAACATCCTCCAGTTTCCTTCCAGCTCATCATAGGCATTAACTGAATTTTTGATGATCTAAGCTGAACAACATCTATGTAAGCTAGAACCATACGTTCTTTCTTCATGCCTGCAGATGAATACTGCAGGATTCCAGGAGCATAATTCTAGATTTCTTAGATCTCAGAGTAGTTATTGAGGGCTACTAGTGGTCATGAGCTGTAGATGCCAGACAAGCGAGGTAAAGGAGGGATGTATGGTTGGTAAGGTTAAGGCGGTAAAGAATGATGTGGAATGTGGGAAAGTAGATCCAAGGTTGCCATGCCTACAGCCTTTAAAAAAAATCCATAATATGTTTTATAATGTAAAGTTAGCCCATTTAAAAAATATATGTTTTTATTGATTTTTTAGAGAGAGAGGAAGGGAGAGAGAGATAGAAACATCAATGTGAGAGAGATACATTGATCGGCTGCCTCCTGTACACCCCCTACTGGAGATCGAGCCGGATACCTGGGCATGTGCCCTGACCTGGAATCAAACCAGCACCTCTCAGTCCATGGGATGACATTCAATCCACTGAGATACACCAGCCAGGCAAGTTAGCCCATTTTTAATGCTTTCTAAAATACTGTATAGGCCAATAAAATCCACAAGGATTCTGGTGAGCTTCTGGGGGTTTTCATAGGTATACTTTAAAAAACAAACACTTCTTTTATATCAAACATAAAAGTTCATTGTAGAAAATCTGAAGAATTCAAAGAAAGATAGAAAACACCCATAATCCTACCACCTAGACCCATACATGCCCATGTATTAGATATATATTATGTAATACATATAATACATAACAAATTCCAATTTTAGATAATTGTTTTCCTTTAAATATTCAGAAATGAAGAGTAAGCTTTCTATGTCCTTAAATACTTATATATTTATTCAATGACTCATATTAAGTGTACCAGAAACATAATAACCCATCTAATTATTTAATTAATCTCTTATTGTTGAACATACATATTATTCCAGCATTTCTGTATAAATGCTAATGTACTGAACATTCTTTTGCATAAAATTTTGTAAAAGCTTTAATTCTCATAAGCTTCATTACTCTTTGTTTAGAGACATACAGTTTCTAAAAAGGGAAAAGATAACCTTGAGGATGATCTTCTTAAGTTCGGAAATTTTGCCATCTACCTCAATAAAAGAATTGCGATAGTTGTTTCAGGAAAATGCTGCAGGATTATTTTCTATGAAATGCACACTGAGCCATAAGCTCCATGCTTTTCTACTAAAAGGAATGATGACTCAAGGAAAGTTTTCTCTAGCTGGAGACCCCAGACACTTTCTGACATGAATGCAGTCCAGAGCACGAGGTTGGGAAATCTGCCATCTTATTTACCACCAACCACCCAGGGCTTTTGAACCATAGGATGCTTAAAGACCTCCCGTCCCTCCTGCAATTGAGAGGGTTGTGGCAATGAAGGGAAAGAGAAGAACCTTTATTAAGAAACGACTCCTTGGCTGGCATTAGGCTAGGTCCTTTAAAAATTATGTGCCTGACACATCACAGGTATTCAATAAATACTTCCAAAATGAAGAACTGTGGTCTTACCAACTCTTTGTTTTGAGAAAACTAATTAAACTTTCACCATCTCAGTTTCCTCATTGTAATAAGTACTACTTGTAAATGATCACAAAAGCCCTGTGAGATTAGATCTTATTTACATAGGAGAAAACTAAGTCTAAAATTTGTTAAGAGACTTTCTTGGGATTGACAACTAAATAGTGGCTGAGCTAGCACTTATATCACAAGATCAAGTCTAAGAAGAGCTCACATCTCTTAGCAGGTCTCACGAGTCAAGGTCATTCACCTTCCAGTGGAGCTGTCTGATCTTCAGTGGGGCAAGATACCTCAGGAGACCGCAGGGTTTGCACTGAGTCTCCCTAACGGCTGAGGATGCTGGTGGACATCAGGCTAGTTACAGTGCTCACTGACACACTGGTAACTTCAGTGTCTCTAGTCCAAATCCACATCCTCCAGTGGTCTCATTCCGGTCAAAACAGGCTCACCCTGTGGCTGCAATCTGTGCTTCAAAACCTGTGAGTGGAGGATCTGAGGCAACCCCCTTGGATCTTTAGCCTAGTCTCATCTCAGAATTCACATCCACTCCATTTTGGAAAAAGGAATATAGCTGGGATTTTCTGCTAGGTTTTTACATCGCATTACTTCATTTAATTATCTTAGTCAACCTATGGGATAGATACTCACAAAAGTTGCAGCCTAAAGGTGACTGTCTTCAGGTCACAGAGTTAAGACATAGTGAACTGGTAGTGTAGGTAAGATCTGTTTGAGTCTAAAGCCAAAGCTCTGACACACTGGGCCAGAGTTTTATAGGCTTCAGGTGCCAACCCATTAGTATCAGGGTCACCGCCCTGCACTGTGCAATTCCACAGGGAACGATCCACTTCTGCGCATCATACAGGAGACCCAAGTGGTTATGAAATTAATTTAGTTAGCCTCATCTTGCTTTAGAAAATGTAAAATTAGAAAACATCCAGCCCGGCCAATGTGGCTCAGTGGTTGAGCATCGACCCATGCACCAAGAAGTCACAGGTTTGATTCCCAGTCGGGACACACGCCAAGGTTGTGGGCCTGATCCCTATGGAGGGCATGCAGGAGGCAGCCAATCAATGTTCTTGCTCATCAATGTTTCTGCTCTCTCTCCCTCTCCCTTCCTCTCTAAAATCAATAAAAGGAAAAGAATTAAAAAAAAAAAAGAAAACATCCAAGTGTATCACACATAGTAGTATAAGTAGTGTTCTAGGAAGCATGAGGTGTGTGTGTGTAGCAACATCATTACATTACATAAGGGCTGAGAGCACAGACTCTGGAGCCAAATACTTGCGCCAGTTTCAATCCTGGACCTGCCATTTCCCAACTTCAAGACCTTGTGCAACTTACTTTACCTCTCCATGCCCCAGGTTCCTCATCTGTAAATTACAGTTAATAATAGTGACCACCTCATAAGATCATCGTGAAAATTAAAGGGATTAATGTAGGCATGGTGCCTGGCACATAGTAAGTACTCATCACCATTGGAGAAGGGCGGGCGGCAGCAGTCCTTGAGTAATAGGAATTACCAGTGTGTCTTCATTTCTAATAACCCAACGAGAACTACTGGAATGAAAGAAGACCCACAGAGAATGTAACCAAAGGTAGCAATGGAAATGAGCCTTTGAATTTAAATCAGTCTCCCCCATTCTCATCTGAACAGAACCCCTAATTTTAGTATCAGAGTTGTAATAGTTGCTTTCTGGGAACCAGTGACATAAAAGGAATCTAGAAAAACTGCCCTTTTCTTATGCTCCAGAAGTCCGAGGGATCTCTCCAAACCCGTATCAGACTTAGGGAGAGCAATGCAATGTGAGACAATGGATACGCACTGGCTTCGAAATAGTAAGATTTGGGCTGGATCCACAGCTCTAACATTTACAGCCATGTGACTCTGGGTAGGTCACACAAGTCACACGTTTCCTTGGATATTTATTTTTTCCTTTCCAGAATGTTATAACAGTCCTTATACTATTATCCTTAAAGGGAAGTTGTGAGGATCAAATGTGATAGTATATTTTAAATTACTTAGTATCTATAATTTTGAGACTTTTTTCTGTGACAGTGCGGATTGAAATGTCACACTGAATACGTCATTACCGTATAATGTTTCCTGAGATGGACTCACCCATCTCTTCATTTTCACCTCTCCTTACTTTGTCCCTTCAAATTTGTGTTTCAGCTATATATATGAAATGCAACATGACATTTTATAAAATGTATGTATCAACAAACATATAAAAGATATATTTTAGTTTTATGAAATGTCATATTCTCTTTCCTTTCTCATTTTCCATGCTCACTTTTGCACCTTCCCAGAACATCTCTCCTACGCCACCTTCTCACCATGCCATCCTAATCGGATATTGCCTTATCTTGAAAGCGTTTTTATTTCCCAAGACCATTTATACATCCCACTGCAGAATGCCTATATTTCTCTTGCTATATTTTATTATATTTGTTTCTGGTTATAATGAACTCTCTTTCCTTGTCTGCGCTAGTCTGGCAACGTCTAATTTGTCACTGATAAATTCTCACTATTTTTCAGTGTTTGGAACATAATAGTTGCTCATTAAGTGCATGTTGATTCAAAAAAATGATTAGATTCATCCCTTCAAATAAATTATGATCTTATCTTGACTACGGGGGCTGTGAGCCAGGAACAAGCTGTGGGGCCGTCAGCTGTGGATATAACGCATTAGGACAAGGAGCCAACTGAAAGTAACAATCAAACTTTCTTTCTGCAGAAGCAACAGTGCAGGCAAGAAGCAAAAGAAAGAGCACTGACTACTCCGTGTTCCATTTTCCCCACAGCATGGCCCGGCGGAGTCTATGACAGGCAGCACAGTCAGGCAGGGGTGGGGTGGAGGGTGGGAGGGGTGTGTCCTACTGCTGAGCAGTATCTAACAGACCCCTGCCTTTCTACAGATTGGGGTTAGGAGAAGGAAGAAGGGGAAGGGCTAGGAGTAGGAAAGTACTGATTCCGAGCAGGAGAACAGTGCCTCCGCCATGGCCCCCGATTAGAGGTCTCTGAATAGAGGTGACTGGGCTAGAAATGCAGACATGCATCTGAGCACAGCTGGCCTGGGGGAGTCTGTGTCCTTGACCACAACTCCCTTGAGAAAGCTTCAAGGACTAGGCTAGGTACCAAGTCTGGTATGGGGAGGGCCATTTCCTTCCATGCGGTCTGCTGGGCAAAGCCTTGTAAAATCTATGGTCAGACCTAAAGGATCACGCAGAGGACTTTGGCCTCAAGGTAGATTCTCAACTCCACACCTTGGTACTGTAGGGAAGGCTCAGTGAGAAGCTGGGGCTAACTCATCATAGACCTCAGTGCATTGAACATTGAGGGTATTGATTTGTTGGCTCAAAGGATCTGATCCTGGTGCACGAGTTTTACCCTAGACCAGGGCCTGGCAGATGGGACAGCTTTTTCATCTGTTTTGGCATCTTCTGATGACAGTGGTAGTTCGTGCGTGAAGCCCAGTCTGAATTTATGTGGGCCGTCCTCTCATGGACCCAGGAGGCAACTGGCTACACATTTGCTTGCTCTGGCATGGGAAAGAATTCCGTCTCCAGGTTTAGCTGACATGAGCAGTCTGTTCAGTCAGCGTACGGGCCTTTCCAATAGGCATCCACCTGAATAACTAAAAGCCTACAAGGAGCAGAGCCCATTTTCATCCAAATGCATCGTTCCCACAGGGGGGCTTGTTTCACGTGCCAGTTCTCGTTGGTAGCCTGACCACATGTCCACTCAGCAGAGAGAAGACCAGGGAGGCCCATGCTCTCCCACATGCACCACTAAGATGACCCTGACCGCAGCATTTTCCATCAGGCTCCGGGGACGAAGGCAGGCGAGAATGTACGTACCTACAGCAATAGAATATTCAATAGTAAGAGCCTTAGGTACCATGGAGGTTGTTGGGGCCTGAAGGAGCCCACCCAGAGCTGGCCCTGGGCAAGTGGTGGTTCCCTCAGATCTACAACCAGAGAGAATTATCTTTCTCCCCCTTGTCCTGGTGCCAGGGATGTGGGGATTACAGTCACCTGTGCACCTGTATGCCAAAGACCCAAGAACTGCAATCCCACCCCCCCATTGAACTCTGACCCTGGCAAAGGGCCTCTGGTCCACCCTCAAGACAGAAGGTCCTCAGCCTAACACCTAGCCTTGTCTATTTGTGAAGGCTGAAGGCCCAGCAAAGGTGGGCAGGGCTCTGTGACTCATCCCCAGTCTCATTGGGGGAGCAGAGGGAATGGTACTTGTGTCAATCACAAAGGCTTTGGCAGCTGTCCAACGGGCTCCAGATGGCCCACCTTCCGGCCGTGAGTTCCCTGCGGGAGGGTGGGAGCTGAGAACCCAGTGGGCCAGCAGGCAGCCAGGCAGCCAGGCAGCAGTTCACCGGCTGGGACTCCTGGAGGTGCTGCAGGGAGGGGCCAGTGTGGGTGTCATCCTGGCTTCCATGATGGGGTTGGTGGCACTCACACAAGCCAATGCGGGATGGCAAGTATGCCCTACCCATGGCAGGCTCTGCATGGCTTTGGGGGAAGCTCAGCTGGCACCCTTACATCACCCTTTCTCTGCTGATGGATCTTTGAGGAGAAAGGCTCTGGGGGGCTGGTGAAGAGCTTCTTGTCCACGGCAGCATGGAGCCTGAACGAGCGCAGCATGGGCCCGTCCAGCTGCTGGACAGCGTGGAGACTGCTGCTCTAGCCGCTGCTGGCAGAGCTCAGCTATCTTTTTAATTTTTTTTTTCTTTTTTCTCCATTGATTTTAGAGAGAGAGGAAGGTAGAAGGAGAGAAAGATGGAAACATCGATGAAAGAGAACATCGATTGGCTGCCTCCTGCATTTCCCCCACTGGAGATCAGGCCCACAACCTGGGCGTGTGCCCTGACCAGGAATCGAACCGGCGACCTCTTGGTCGACGCTCAACCACTGAGCCACACCAGCCGGGTGAGCTCAGCTATCTTACTGGTGGCTTCTGTAAGCTTAGTCTGAAGGGGTGACCTGCAGTATCACCTCTCACAGGGGCCACGCTCCCTCACTAAGTTTGACAAGATTTGCCTCCTTTGCCATGTAGGCAAACTAACCAAATTTCTAAGATCTTTTGGGCCACTGAGCAAGGTGATGCGGAGGCACAGGAGTCTCAGTGACTCTCTCTGCCACAGGTGTTATCAGCACCAGGGACCTGCTTAGAATTACTGGGCACATCTCAGCTCAGGGCTTCCAGTGATACCTGGTCTCATGGTCAGAGAACCATGAGCACCGGTTAGGGCGCTGCGCCCTACTTTTCTTAGAGCCCCTTTATTGGGGTTCTGATGACATCCCCTGGGTGAGCTCAGCAGGTTGTGGACTAAAGAGGACCAGTGGTGCCCTGCGCACCGAAAGGTGTTCGTAAACAATCTGCTGGCATTCCCGGAGCCCCATGGGTGAAGAAGGGCTCTGAGGAATGCTCAAGCTCTTTGCATTTCCAAAGCGGCATGGTGCTCAACTGACTATCCTGCTTCCCGTGCTGATTTGTGAGTCAGAACAACGAGCCAGCCGAAGGGAACCATCAAGCCTGGTTCCCCCGTGGTGCGACAGTGCAGGCTAGAGACGGAGAAACGGCGCTGCTCCTCAGGCTTCCATTCTTCTCCACAAAAAGCCATTGCACAAGGCTCAGGTGTCACACGGAGCAGGTGGGGATGACCGCACCATCCTTCGCTAAGGAACACCACACAAACGGCCTCAGCCTTTGTAGGAAACCAGGGAACAGGAGTTGGACCAGGTAAAGGGCTAGGGGCAGAAAAGCACTGGTCAGAGGGGGGAAAGTACCTTGGTCACGTTCCCTGATCAGCAAGTCTTGGCGGAGGTGCCTGGGAAGTGCTTTAGCCAGGGCCCCCAATAAGAGTCCCCTAAATGGAGGTGCCCAAGTTAGGAAGGCAGATACTCTATTCAAATGAGCACTGCCAGCCTGGGGGGGCTGGGAGGCTGAGTTATCCAATGCAACTCTGTCCAAAAACCTGTGCACCAAGTCTGGTGAGGGGAGGGCAGCTTCCCCCATGTGGCCAGCCAGACAAAGCCTTTTGACAGTCCGCGGTGAGGCCTGAAGGGTCACACATAGGGTTCTGGCCTGGAGCTGGACTTCTCGCAGATAACATGAGTAGGTCCAGATGAATGCAGGGACAAGGGTGGAAGCGTGGGGAGAATGAATTGTTGAAAACAGACTGGAAGCCAGAGACAAGGCCTCATCCCCACTCTGTTATTTTCCCTGTTCAGCACCACCTTCAATGTATAATGTCCATAAATCTAAATTTTCCTTTTTATTCCTGCTTCACTGTAATTGGGGCCAGGAGAGATAGATAGCCAAGTAGCGCTAATATCCAAGACCCGGAGGAGGCCGAGACCAGCTCCGACGGCACGTGGGAGGAGGAGCGGCACCGGGCAGCCCAGAGGGAGACACTGAAGTGGTCCTTTCCATACCTCTCAGCTCCTTCCCAGCACTGGCTCCCAGGGAGTGTATGGTTCCTCACTTCTTAGCCATTTCGATCTTTAACAGAAAATGACAGCACACATCTGGAGGATGTGCCCAGCAGCACCGAGAGGCTGGCAATTTCTCTCTTTCTTCTTATAGCAATGCCTGGAGCACACGCCAGACATGCCAGGCGAAGAGCTCATGCCGGCGACTACCAAGTCCACGGGGAGGGAGAATGGCCCGCGAAGAGAGGAAGAAATAACTTACAATGCACTGAGCCATGAGCCTTGGCACCTCGGTTTTTAATTTTAAAAGCACTGTGTAATGGGCTATAGAGATGTAATTTGTTTTTCCTCCCTTAGATTTCTCCTAACTCATTTGCCACTGGTCTCAGCACCCCAGGAGGACAGAAATAACTTCATTTCTGCTGCCTCAGGTTTTCTGCCTATAAATAGTTGGAGAGAAATGGGGGGAAAGAGTGTTTTGTTTTCTTTATGAAGCGATCATAGGATTCGTAGGCATATAACCAGAGAACTAACTGACAAGGAGTCAGGGAATCCGAAGCATCTGCAACCGAATGGAGGTTCTCGGGGGGGATTTGAAAATGCTTGCAACTGAGAAGATAAGAGTTGACAGAAAGAATATCATCTTCTGCTTTGGTACCGCTGTGATCACATTTCTCATCAATTATTTACAGAAGGAAGCTCTACATTAAAATTAACCATGAAAGTCTGAATTGCTCCTGTACATTAGTAATGAAACAACTGGACCAAATGCAAACAGACACTGATAATGGAATATGAAATCATGCTTAACATGCAAAGGGAAAAGCCTCATTTCAGTGAACCGCCAAGAGGCTAATTATTGTACTAGCATGAAGGCAATGGTCCGTGACCCAGACTGGCAGCCTTTACCTGACAAGAAGTGTTGCTATTGGTTTCACCTGCAGTTGGCATATTTAGAGTTATGCGCAGAGCTGCCCCAACCATTTTTTGTCCTTTTTAAATTTTTAATTAAATGTATTGGGGTAACATTGGTTAATAACAATATATAGGTTTTGGGCGTACAATTCTATAACATGTCATCTGTGTGCAGTATGGTGGTGGGAGGAAGATGAAGAGGATAAAGGGGGCCAGCTGACTAAACTGGGGAGTTTGAGTGTAATTTGAATCATAGTGAACAGTCCAAAGGAATTTTGGGAGGATACATGGACAAGATAGCTCAACCTGGACACCTGGGATGGCAAACACGAGCTCTCCGATGGAATGCTTCCCCTTCCCAGCCCTTCTCATCATCCGGTATGAACTTTACATGCCAGCCTCTGTCTCCCATGTGAACTCATTCTTGGTCACCTCTGCTCACCAGAACCTTCTCTTCTTAAAAATTCTGTAGCATATTGTTTTCCCTGTAGTAGTCTAGCATTTATGCTATGAGCGCTAGATTCTCCTATTTCATCCAAGGATGTATTTGATATGGTATCTGCCCTCGATAGTTTTCTCCAGGCTGGGGCAGGTTTCCAGTTGTCTTTCTTGGCTGTGCATCAAAGAATTCCTGTGGCCCTGGAAAGATTAGAGAAAATAAAAGAGGCAGAAGGACATGCCAGGAAGTGAATGGGATTTCACACAAGAAGACCAGAGTTTGTTTGGCTTTAATCACTTAAGTACTGACACAGTTTGGAGCTAGTCATTTCAATACACTCCGATCTTTCTATGTTGAATGGGGAAAATAGTACCCGTGCCCAACCGTATAAGACTGTCTGAATTGCTGAATACTTAATGTATTGTATGTTGAAGAAAGCCACTCACAGCTACGCAGGAGGCTGTTTGGCATAGTGGGTAAGGATATAGTCTCTAGGCACACCACTTGGGTTTGAATCCTCACTCTGCAACTTCCTAGTGTGACACTGACTTCTCAGTGGCTTAGTTTCCTCACCTGCAACATAAGGATAATTATGGCATCTCATGAGATAACCATGGGAATTACATGGGATTCCCGGTGTACAGGGTCCAGACAGTGCCAGTAAGCAACTACACAATACACATTGATTATTATTGCTTTAGAGAACAAATTGGAACATACTTGTATAGCTTTTAAGCTAGTGCCCGGCACAAAGTAAGGTCTCAGTACATATTATTACCACTGATGCTGTTACTGTTCTAATAGTGTTAAGAAATAGGTAAGCATATAGGATGAGTTCCACAGATTTCTGTTTCTGGTGAGCAGAACCTTCCAAATGTTTCTGTTTGCATCAATTAATGCTTTACTTATTTAATTATTTGAACACATTCTGTGGTAAACCTACTCTAATTTTCTCTCTGCACCATGCCACAAATCATGCACACTTCATCATGCTGGGGTCAGATTTAAATGTCCTTAAAAGCCATTTATGGTTTAACAGACATGCCTCATGGAGAAAAAGAAGAAAATGTAATGTTTTCAAATCCAGAGGTACATAAAAGTATGTCCAGTCAGGGACCACATGTTTAGTGGGGCATTCCCATAAAGGTGAGAAAAAGTGGTTGTGATAGAATAACTCAGAAGTGCTTTCTCAAAGATGAATGATTCTTCTACAAAGTCCTGGTCCTCGTGGAAAGCACTGATGGCTACTGGATTAATCCATGGTCTAGCAGCAAGGGGTTTCCTGTGTGCTTTGTGGCAGAAGCTCCCCATATTCATGTTTCTGTACTGCAGGTGGGGGCTGCAGACTGTCATCCAGGGTAGGTGGCAATGTGAAAAATGATCCACCCTGGATGCTACTCAGAAAAAGGTCAAAGGTGCCATCAATCTTTTTTTTTTTTTTTCCCCAGCATCCATGAACATCACATCCTTCCTCATCCATCTGTTCAGAGTGGTTGGAGTGAAAGTACAGAACTCTTCCAAAACACAGGTAAAATCTTTGTTTTTACCCAGAAGTTTTATAACTACTCCTGAATGACACCATAAACACAGCAACTATATGTCAGAAGCATATACATCAGGTCTAAAAATCCATCCTTGTTCTCCAGGCAATGTTGCCTGACAGCACTTTGCTTCAGTGAGGACTTTGCCAGACTCATGACCGGTCCTTCTGCTGCCCAGCTGTCCTTCTCTTGTGGAGCTGCTGTTGGGCAGACTGGACCAAGGGGAGTTAAGGCTCAGAACCCAGGAGTGTGGTGGAGGCTCCAAGCTGCTCCTCTCACATGGCTAGACTGACTCTAGTAATTTAAAGCACAATTTCCCAAATGGTGTGCTCCGGGATGATATTAGATGCCATGAGACAAATAATGCTTTCCACAGTCCAGTGGGCCTATAAATTTGGAGATTTCTAGGATACACAAGGTGAAATAGGTTTTGTAATGGCAAATTCCTCAGAACCTGTAATGTATTGACACATATCATAGTTTAGTATTCTAAGAAAATCAGCTGATCTCTTAGCCAGTAAATCCATCAGGTTACTTGGAATGATTTCTGGAGCATTGTGCTGAGAAACCTCAAAACAGTCCATCAGAGGGAGGAACGGATAGAAAATTTATCTCTCTGGATTATTCCCATCTCCTGTCTCTCGCAGGAGTCATTTGCTCTGCATTTTAGGGTTGCATCATCCAGCGAGATGGTAAGTGGCAGGCAGATCCCACACTTGTGAAGAGGGCATCGCAGGAGTAACTGAAGACTCTGATCATCAGCTGGTTGCCCTTGGGTGACAATGGAAGGGCCAGTATGCAGCCCCCCTGCTGAGGCACCGAGGAAGCTAAGAAACCACCAAGGCAGGGAGGGATAAGCATAAGGTCAGGCAAGAGAATCCAAGAAAGCTATGTCGTTTTGGACTCTCTTTACATTTATAATACATGCTAGATGCCTAAAGTAAAGCAAAATCATTCAAGAAGACTGCAAGGGGGCTTCAGGAAGGTGGACAAGATGCTGGATACGTGCTCTTGCTCTGAAGGAGTCTTAGGTAGGAAGCTAGTATAGCATGCAAGAAGACACCAGAGAAGAGTCTAAGAACACATGCCAGCAAAGAAGTTTCATATTTAGTTCTGGATTGTGTGTTCTAAGAGTTGCAAAGTGTAGGGTGGTTCTGAAGGAATTCACAAAGAGATAATGGAAGGTGGCTTTGTACAAAAGACCTTGGAAGTCAGAGTGGCTGGGATGTGGCATAGCAAAAAGAAGAGGTTTTGATGGAATCCAAAAACTGAGAGTGAGTTTTGTTTAGGATGACATGTTAAGACAATTACCAGCTTAAGTTTGCATTTTCTGACCAAGAAATACATATTTCTCCTTTGGACCCTCATACTTCCTGTACAACTGTAACTTTGTTAACATTAATTAGTTAACATGTCCAAAACTGAACTTCTGAGGGCACCCCACCCCCTTTTCTTATACTTATTTCCCTTTAATCTTCCCCATTTAAGTTAATGACAATTGAATAAAGTTTCTTGGACCATGCCCTGGCCAGGTAGCTCTGTTGGTTAGAGCGTCGTCTTGATACACTAGGGTTGTGTGTCCAATCCCTGGTCAGGGCGCATACAACAATCAACCAATGAATGCATAAATACAACAACAAATCAATGTACTTCTCTCTCTCTCTCTCCCTCCCTACTCCTTCCTTTCTCACTCTAAAAAAAAAAAAAAAAATCAATCAATAAAAATAAATTTAAAGTTGCTTAGACCAAATCATTTCAATTCTTTTTTGACTACTCTCTCCCTCTCCTCTTTCACTCCATCCATAAGTCCTCTTGGCTTGACCTGTAAAAAGTTTCCAGAATGGGACAACACCTCCCAATCTCAACATAGTGACTCCTTAAGCCACCACCTGAATTATTGTGCCAGCCTCCTAACTGATATCCCTACATTTACTCTGGCTTTTACTATCTATTGGCTGCCCAATGGCTAGAATAAACCTGCAAAAATCTATCAGTCACTTTTCTGCTAAAAACTCTTTAAAGGTTTCCTAATTCATTTAGAGTAAGAGCCAAACTCCCAACAATGGTCTTCCGCTATACATGATCTGGCTTCTGTATATCTCTTGGTGTCTTCTTTTATTATTTCTCCCCTCCAGCCACACTGAACTCCTGCTACTCCTAAGACACTTCAGGTATCTTTCTACTCCAGGTCCTTGCATGGGCCAATCCCTCTGCCTCTGGAATGCCTTTCCTCAGATATCTACATGACATGGCCCCTTGCCTCCATTAAGTCTTTTCTTATGTCAGCATATCAGGGAGGCTTTTCTTGACTGCTTAAAATTGCAATCCATCTACCCCTGCATCCCATTCTCCTTCTCTGATTTCTCCTTCTCCCTTGCACATTTCACCTGCAGTATATGATATCATTTTTTCTGCCTCCTTGCCAAAATGCAAATTCCACGAAGATAGGGTTTGGGGGCTACTCGCTCACTGCTCTATTTTTAGTGCATAGGAAAGTGGCTGATCCTTAGCAAGTACTCTATAAATACTCACTAAATGAATAATAAATAGAATTTGGTTACCTGTCTACTACGGTCACATACCTGTCTATTATCATATGAGCTTCTAAAGATATGGAATATTCTATTTTAATCATTAGCACTGAGCACATGACGTGGCTCTGAGTAAACCCTTAATAATACATTGGACATGAAGAAAGGAGAGAATGCTGACTTAACTTGAAGAAGTTGCTATATAGAAACATATCATTTGGGGAAGACTGGATACAAAGCAGGTGGGTGAGGGAAGAGGGAGAAAACAGATGTGTGTTGAAGACTTGCTATCCAACTTGTAATGTTTTCAGAATAACTACCTGAGATAGGAAGTGGTTTATGCTAAGTTAGAAGATAAGACAACTCAACATCAGAAGCTTCAAGTAACTTGTCTATAGTCATAAAGCTAGAGAGGCAAAGCCCTGCACTTTCTAGCATGTCACATGAGGCCAGTGTCACTCCAAGCCCAGTATTTGCTTTTTTTTTTTTTTAATATTTTTTTTCTTTATTGATTTTAGAGAGAGAGGAAGGGAGAGGGAGAGAGAGATAGAAACATTGATGAGACTAGTGGCTCACTGGTTGAACATCGACCCATGCACCAAGAGGTCGCCAGTTCGATTCCCGGTCAGGGCACATGCCCAGGTTGTGGGCCCGATCCCCAGTGGGGGACATGCAGGAGGCAGCCAATATTTGCTTTGAACAAAATATCCCCAAGGATAAAATATCCTTAACTTTGCCTCGATGTTTGGATTGATCATTTATCCTTTGTTGGTAGATTTTTTTTCTTTCTAGTGAAAGAAATCAATTGTATATTCAGTCAAATTTTAAATGTTCTCTAAATTATTGATTCTTTTAAAACATTTACTTATAGCTCAATCTTTCCTGCATCTCGGTGATTTTACCTCCATCATCATCAATGAGCCTTCCTCAATTATTTGAATATTTAGTTATTTATTATAAAAATTAAGCCATCATCTTTATTTAATATTTGGAGGCTTGTGGGATCCAGTAGCAAGTCAGGTGGTGTGTGTGGTGAAGTTGGATACCACAAGGAACACCCCAATTAGCAGCATGTGAACTTCAGGCTTGTTCATTAATGTTTTTCTTTGCTTTAAACTAGTTTTTATCTGGGAGCTACTTTGTGGAAAACCTGACCTGGCAAAATAAAGTCTCTATTTATTTATTTATTTATTTATTTATTTATTTATCTATCTATCTATCTATCTATCTATTTATTTATTTATTTATTTTTTCTTTATTGATTAGAGAGAGAGAGGAAAGGAGAGAGAGAGATATAGAAACATCGATGAGCGAGAACATCAATTGATCGCCTCCTGCATGCCCCCCACTGGGGATTAGACCCACAACCTGGGCATGTTCCCCAACTGGGAATCGAACCAGAGACCTCTACATGCATGGGTTGACACTCAACCATTGAGCCATACTGGCCAGGATTTATTTATTTATTCTAAATCACAACTGATCTTTAACATTTGCTGTAGTTCACCTAGTCAGGAATGGAACAGTCATTGGTTCTGAATTAGAGACTGCTTTACTTGAGTTTATTTTTGAATAGTATGTAAAAATTAAGCTCATTCTCCAGCACATCCTCCCCAGCTCCAAGAATCACAGCTATGAAGGAAACCTTGAGCAATCAAGTCTACCACTCTGAAAATTACATCACATCCCCACTTAATGCAACACAGGTAGACAGGCATTTAGAAAGAATGACTCTTGGTCATGATCAAGGCAGTTATTCAGAAGAGAAGCATGAAAAAAGGGAAAGGTGCTTTTAATTACACAGGAAATTGCTCAGATCTAACCAAGCATCTCCCTGGTGTGGGATGGGGGGTGTAATAGGAATTAAACAGACCATCTGCACTACCACTGATTGGAGAAAAGGAGTAAATTCAATTTAATTTTATGAGGTGACCATGGAAACAAAAGTATTTCGAGGAAGCACTTCATTAATAACATGAATGGAGACCACCCAATGTTACAATGATCTCTGTTTCCATAAAGCTAATGAAGAAAAAATAAAGTGCTTGATTGTGTGATTGGTGACTTACTTTCTCCATAATGTAATTTTTCTACAAGTGGCTGGGAGTGTACTAGTGAATGGATCATGTCAGGGAATGGATTACCTCAGGGAATGGATCATTTCAGGGAATGGATTACCTCAGAGAGGTTGAAAGATGAGCCAGAGAGAAGACAGCAGAAGAACTAAAACTGCCCCAAAGATTTTAAAGAAAAGTTGAGAGGGAATATCAATAGTAAGCACTGAGTCTAAAAGTCAGATTGGGATTGTAAAAGGACTATGTAATAAACAAACAAAAAAACAAGACACATTCAGAAATAGATTTAAATAAAAAACCCAAAAGCAATTTTTTCATGCCAGTTATTATGTTAAACACTTACATATATTAGCATATGTTAATTCTCTGATAAAATTGGTGAGCCACATATATATTAGGATTGACCAATTTATGGTTGAAGAATTCAGAAATTAGAGAAGCTAAATAAGTTGCCTAAAGGTCATGCAGCTATTACATAGCAAAACTGGGATTCTTACCTAGATTCATGTTATTCAAAAGCACATGTTCTCCTTCAGTATTTTAAACAATTTGTCAAGCCAGGAGAGTCCTGAGTAATTTCTGTGAACACAATTTATGTGATTGTGATATGTCTTAATTTGTGAATGAGTATATTAAAATTGGGTAGGTTCGTTTCACTTAAAGAAAAATGGTTAGAGTCCGCAAACATAAAGATGTTAATAAATGGGGCATTTCCAAAGTCATAATTTGTGAAATTTTATCCTAGCTCTATGACAAAGTTGGGGAATTTGGGGAATGTCATTTCCTCTTTCTAGGTTTATTTCCCAATGTTTATTACGATGGGATTAAATTTGTTGTCTATAAGGACAATGTTTTCCTGTGGTATATGTCTACCAGATCATTGGGGCTCAAAATGATGGTGAATGGTTCAAGTACTTTGGCTGTTGTCATAATATGCACAAATATTTATTAAGTTCCATATAAGTTCCATATATGACACTATTTTAAATACTTTATTTAATCCTTTCAACAAAACTACAAGTTGAATTATATTATTACTCCCATATTACAGATGAGGAAACTGCACTAAAGATTGAATATATTTCCCAATGTCATATAGCTAACAGTCATAAACTCCAGGATTCAAATCTAAGTGTTTAAGTTTGAGAGTTTGTACTCTTAATTATTATCCTTCCCTGCCTCTGTCATCATTAGATGACTCTAGCCTATATCTCTGCTGGGTAATTTCACATTCTAATGAAACCTAAAAGCACAGGCAACAGAGCTGAGTGCTCTTTAGATCATCATCTTTGGAAAAGTCCCTCCTGAAACATTTTTGAGGAATTACTTTAAGTAGTAATTTGAATTCTATTTGTATAATCTGAAGCATCTTAAACCATATGCCAAAGATATTAACATGGTGATTTCCTTCCTAGAATTTTCTTCAGTAGCAAAATGTTTAATTATAAGCCTACTCATAAATATAGATAGAAAAACCCTCAATAAATACTAGGAGATTTAACCCAGAAATAATTTAAAAGGATTATATACCATGACCATGTGAGATCTATCTTAGTAATACAAGGTTGGCTTAATATTTCAAAATAAATTAGTGTAATACACTATATTAATAGAATACAGGACAAAAGAAACACATAAAAATCTCCATAGACACAGGAAAATATGTGGTAAAATTCTGCACCCACTCATGATAAACATACTCAACAAACTAGGAACAGAAGAACATTTCCTTAACCTGGTTGAAAGTATCTAAAAATATAACCAGAGCTAACAGCAGAAGCAAATCAAGGATGTCTGCCATTGCATTGTACTCGAGGCTGTAGCCAGGACAATTAGGCAATAAAATGAAATAAAAGGCATCTAATATTGGAAAGAAATGAGCAAAACTATCTGTTATGGTCTAAATGTTTGTGATTCCCCCCAAAATCCATATGTTGAAATTCTAAAGCCCAATGTGAATTATTAGGAAGGAGTACCTTTGGGAACAATTAGGTCAATAATTAGGACTCCATCCCCAAGAATGAGCTCAATGTCCTTCGAAAGGAGGCCTGAGAGAGCTCTCTTGCCCTTTGTGCCATGTGAGGAGGATACAATGAGAAATCCGCCACACAGAAGAGGGACCTCACCCAACTGAAATCAGTTGGGACCCTAATTTCAGACTTCCAGACTCCAGAACAGTGAGAAATAGTTTTCTGTTGTTTATAAGCTACTCATTCAGTGGTATTTTGTTATAGCAATCATTCTGGATTAGACAATGTTTTCTTAGATATGACACCATCTAAGAAAACAAAAGAATTGGATAAACTGTGGGTCATTAAAATTAAAGACTGTTATGCTTCAAAGGACATCATCAATAAAGGGAAAAGTGACAATCCACAGAATGGGCAAAATGTATTTCGAATCATATAACTCATAAAGGACTTATATCTAGAATATATAAAAAACTATTATAACTCAATAATAAAAAGACAAATAAACCCAATTTAAAATGAGTGAAGGGTTTGAACAGACATTTCCACAAAGGAAAAATACAAATGTCTAACATGCACATACAAATATCCTTAACATCAGGGAATTCCAAGCCACAATGAAATGCTACTTCATACCCACTAGGATGGCTATAACCAAAAAGATAGATTTTTTTTAAAAAGATAGATAATAAGTGCTTGTAAGTCTATGAAGAAATTGGAACCCTCATATATTGCTGAAGAATGTAAAATGGAGTGGCTGCTTTGGAAAACATTCTGACAGTTCCTCAAGTGGTTAAACATAGAATTACCATATGATTCAGCAATTTCATCCAAGATAAATGAAAGTACATGTTCACATAAAAACTTGGGCATGGATATTTATGACAGCATTACTGAAACAAGCTAAAAAGTGAAAATAACCCAAATGTCTGTCAACTGAGGAATAAATAAAATGTGGTATTACAAAAATGAAATGTTGTTCTGCAATAAAAAAGAAATAAAGTGCTGAAACATGCTACAACATGAATAGACCTTGAAAACATTATAGTAAGTGAGAAAAGCCAGCCACACAGGACCACATATTTTATGATTCTATATCTATGACATGTTCAAAATTGGCAAATTTTTAGAGTTGACTAGTAGTTGCCTAGAACTTGCAAGGATAAAGGGATTAGTGATGATGCTAAGGGCTGCTGGTTTTCTTTGAGATGATGAAAATATTGTAACATTGGTTGTGATGATAGATATACAATTCTGTGAGCACACTAAAGGATATTGAATTATACCCTTTAGATGGGCAAATTATATGGTATGTGAATTATATCTCAATAGAGCTATTTAAAAAATGTCTAACACATTGACACAAATAATACTCTATGAATTTCATCATTGTTGGTTGGTGTTGTCCTCTAAGACCAATTATCCCTCAGAAATAATACCACTCATTCCTCAGCTCTTTGTGCTCGGATCCCATAGCCTGGAACTAGACCTCAATCTCCATTTATTAAATATGATTTATGTTTTTTGCTCAAAGAACTCAGAAAGAAGAAGGGATATTACATGTGGGATGCATTAGCAAGTGTTTCATGGAGAAAGTAGGCCTTTTTAAAGATAAATTCTCCAAATTAGGTAGCATTTCAAAAATGATATAATTTGTCCCATTTATTCTCTCCTGAATCATTGTCAGAAGATGTAAACTTATATCCCCATCATCAATGGCCCATTTAGTGGTTTATGCTTATCTCCCAAAGTGTCTCACTCTGTTTTTGACTATTCTACAGAAGAGATCCTTCTTATTTTTGGCAGAATTCTCTCTCCCAATAAGTTGAAACTTAAATGCTTCCGTTTTTATCCCTAAGGCCAGTAGATCAGTCAGATTTCTCCTTTCATTATGACTACCCTTCATTGATTTGCAAGTATCTATCATACCCAGGAGCAAAGAGGTGTGTTGGAATAAGCACAGGAATATGACCAAGATAGACCATGGGCCTTAACGTCTCTGAGTTTCACTTTCATATCTGCAAAATAGGAATAAAGCCTACCTCATAGAATTCTTAATGAAATCTGTTGAATATCTCTTAGTTTTAAGTGCTGAGCTGAAGGTAGGTGCTCTAGAACATCAGTCTCCTTGTCTTTACTGTCACCTGCTTCAACTTTTTTCCAGGAAAATTTTCTAGCTATTTGAATCACCTGTAATATAAAATTATTATAAATAATATGTCAACTATGCTAACCTGTAAGCATAGGTTGAAATGGAGAGTAAGCAGAGGGGATTCCTCTGACCTCATAGAGATTTAGGCAGCCTATGTTGCAGAGAACTCCTCACAATACGTGTCTTCATGTAGACTGGACGTGTACAATCCTTCCTTCCTCTGGCCATCCATAAGGAAGTCTTTTTTGCTCAAGCATGCCCAGTGAATATGACCCCTGTGCTTAGTACTGTCCTTGCAATAGTCTGAAACATGTACTTCTATTATCTGCGACTTATGAGAAAATTGAGACTCTGAGAAGTGGAGAGACTGGTTGAAGATGTAAACAATGCCATTCTATCTCTGAAGTTTCCTTCTGCATGGCACACTGGAGTAGCAGACTTGGGTATCAGTTATCCTGATTTTACACAAGAAGTAGGGGTGGCCCCAGCACAACTCCTGAATTTGTTGTGGTTTGATTTCCTTCACAGGAACGTATGAGTGAATCAGATCAAAGTTCTCATTTTGGGCTATGCCATTAAATGACTATGGGATTCTGGGGAATTCACTACCTCTAAAGAATAATATTAATAATTATATGGAGATCATTAACTATGTAGATATTTAAATGAATCATTTTTTTAAAACCCTCAAATCTCCCACATCTTCCCCACCCTCATCTCTACCAATATTCTTCAGGGATGTTTCACACTGAAAAGACATGCATCTGCATAATGGTTTTCTTTTCTTTCTTGTTTTTTTTGTTTTGTTTTGTTTTGTTTCAGAATTAACTTATCCAAGACTGATTCCAGGTAGGCTTCCTGCCAGAATAGAAGTTAGCATCCTGCCGAGCTCCTTGGAAACCTGCCAGAGTCCCAAATTGTGGTCTTCCATCTCTGGGTTCCCCAAAACTCTCTCAGGGGATTTGTAGCCTCAATGTTATTTTTATAATTATACCCAGATGTTATTCACATTTCTGTGAAGTGTATAGTGGAGCTTGAGTTTTCCAGAGCCTGCCTGACAGTACTATCACCACAGCCTGAGTGCAGGAGCAGATAAGAGAACCCAGCTGTCTTCCAGAAAGTCAGGCATTAAAGGCATTTGCAAAAATGTAAAACAATGCCCCTAATTTATCCTCTTGCTATTTTTTGTTTGTTTGTTTTAGAATATACAATGTTTAAGTAAGAATCTTATTGCTTATGTTAACATGGAAAGGTTTTCTTATTTTTAAATGAGAAAAATAAATCTTTTAAGAAATGTATCAGTTTTAATCGTTTCTAGTGTAGTAAATATCAACACATAGGACCCACGTAAACATATATTTTTAGAGTTTTCAATCATTTTTAAGAGTGCAGAGACCAAAAAGTTTGAGACCCACTGGCCTACTCAATCCTGGCAGGGTGCCGGGGTGGGCCAGCGCTGCAGGCTTGCTCGTACCTGGAAGGGGCTGATACTTTATTAAGACCCGCTACATCCATATGTACGGCCCCCAAATGCAATGGGCAGCAGGAACCTTTATCTGCTACGGCTCTTATCTCAGCAAGTTTCCACCAGTACACCTATTCCAGGCAGAGTGTGTTTACTTCCCAGCCGTTCACACATACTCGGCATCACGGATTTAAAACTTCTGTTAAACAAACATGAGTCCAAACATAAAACCCAATTAGAGGTTCTCAGAACTAGGTGAGTCGAAAAATATGAACAACATTCATCTCCCCTTTTAAGATTGTGGGATTTTAGATTGTTCTGGTTTATGTACGGAGCCAAGGAGAATTATCTGCTATAAGCAAGTGTAAGATTGCAAGCCCTTTTGATAATGTTCTCATTAGTCTAAATCCCAGGGAGTGTTACTATGTTCAGTTGGTAGGAGGAGAAATGACCAGATTGCTTGGAACATATGACACTTTGTTGCTGTAGCAACCTCTCATTTGTTTGTCTGCTAGTACCAATGCCCTTGAAGACTCCACAGATGTGCTGACACTGGTTTGGCCACATGACTTGCTTAAGTCAATGGGAACAATAGCAAATACGATTCAAGCAGAGCCTTGGAGTTTTCACACTTCATATTGTCTTCTCTTTCTGCTCTTAGAGCCTCAAGCCACCATGTAAACAAGTGTGGGTTAGCTGGCTTGATGATGAGAGACATGTGACAGGTGTCCCAGTTACACCCATCACCCCTGCAGAGAGCAAGTCAACTGTCAAATGTGTGACTGAGTATGATTGGGACCAACCAACTCCCACCCATCGCACATCCGACCACAGATGCACGAGCAGGACGAAATGAAAGCCTTGGGCACCACAGGCCTGCCTAGTGGAATCGCAAACCAAATAAATGGTTGTTTTCAGCTTTAAATTTTGGTTGGCTGACTATATAGCTGCAGATATTTGATAGGCAACTTTACTAGAATTTTAATGCTTGTAAAAATCCTTACGGAAACTTCTTTGCTGCTGCTGTAGTCTGTCACATTACATGATTTCTACTGAGGAAGCAAAGGAGCCAATAAAATCTGTCAAGATCTGTCTCTGAATTTGTGTCACCCCTGAGCCTCAGAAATTTTGATGTGAATGTGTTTGGCAGGGAAGGCTGTGGGAAGGCCGGATGAGTAATGACAGTTCGGAGTAAGTGTATTTGTTTGCTTAACTGTAACAACTTTTTCATTCTGAGCTTTGGTTTTCTCCACTGAATGAGTTGAACCACTGAAAATTTCATTTTGTTTCCCCCAGGAAATTTTGAAAAAAATTCTCAGCAACATGCAATAAAATAGTATGAGTTGATCAAATAAAGGTTACTTAATAACATAGTAGAGATGAATGGATTATTAAAAACATCAAACTGGTAGCAGATCTTGAAGCTTAAATGAAAAGGCCAAATATAGCTGTTAGGAACAAATTGGTAGAAGAGGTCGGGCTGGGGATTAGTGGGAGGAACCACTAAAACCGCTTACTTAAGTCTTCCTTAGGGACATCGGACAGGGGTCAGGCACAGCTGTATGTGGATGTCCAGACCGGGAGCTATGCACACCAAATGTCAGCTTAGTCCAGGCCTGACAGAGCCTTTTTAGATTAGGAACAGGACCATTCCCTCTAAGCTTTGTGCTTGGACTTTAGAGTTGGTGGGAATTGGAACCAAATTTTAGTTCCATCACTGATGGGATATGTACCCTTTACAATACATAACCTATAAAATGAAATGCTAAAAATACCTAAAAAAAAAAAGCAATAAACCTACATTTGAGAATTGCGAATGACATGTGCTTTTTTAATTTGTGTATGTGTGTGTGTGTGTGTGTGTGTGTGTGTGTGTGTGTGACATTGTACTCTGTTTATGCAAAGAAAATGTGACATTCTTTCAGGGCCACATTATGACTTTTGTAGGCCTCTAGGCAATGTTGCATTTGTGGACCCCATCTTCCATAAAAAACATATTGGATATATTATGACTACATTGGTATAAAGACAAATGTCATCTTTGACTTTAAAGGTTCATTTTTTTCTTTTGCTGGTGGGAATGCAGACTGGTGCAGTCACTATGGAAAACAATATGGTGTTTCCTCCAAAAATTAAAAATTGAACTGCCATTTGACCCAGTGATCCCACTTCTAGGAATATACCCTAAGAAGCCTGAAACACCAATCAGAAAGGATATATGCACCCCTGTGTTCATAGCAGCACTATTTACAATCGCCAAGATCTGGAAACAGCCCAAGTGTCCATGAGTAGATGAGTGGATAAAAAAGCTGTGGTCTATACACACAATGGAATTCTATGCAGGTGTAAGGAAGAAAGATCTCTTATCCTTTGAGACGACATGGAGGGACCTGGAGAGTATTATGCTAAGTGAAATAAGCCAGTCAGAGAAAGACAGGTATCAAATGATCTCACTTATTTGTGGAATATAATGAACAAAATAAGGTGATGAAGAAAATAGACACAGAGACATAGAAGTAGGATTCCAACTGACAAACTTCAGAGGAGGGAGTAGGGGTGGGGGTGGTGGGAGGGAAGAGATAAACCAAAGAACTTATGCATATAGGCATAACCAATGGACATAGATAACAATGCTGGGGGTGGGGGGGAATGGGAGGAGGTTGTCAATGGGGGAAAAAGGAGAAACATCTGAAACAAAAATAAATTAATTTAAAAAAATAAAAGAAATGAAAATATTTTGTGAGGGAAAAAAACACTAAGAGATCTTAGCATTCTCACCACACACACATCCACACACACACACACACACACACACACACACACACACAAAGGGAAAAGAGTTAACTAGGTGAGGTGATGTGAGGAATGTTAATTATCTCTGTCTTGGTAATCTTTTCATATCGTGTATGTATATCAAACCATCATGTTGAACACTTCAAATACATACAATTATACATGCCAATTATTCCTCAATAAAGCAGAAAAAGAAAATAATAGAAGTTCTAAGAACTTCTGTCAAGATGTCAGGAAGGAGAAAAGGTGGGGAAGAGTCCATTTGAGAAGGTGATAAGTTTTCATTAATGAGGTATTTATGATAAGGGAACTAACTTATAAGATACAAAAATAACTGGTAAGTTTAAAGTTGAGATATTTGCACTATTACTCAGCAGTGTGTACATGCTTGTGAGTGTGTGCGCGTGCATGTGTGTGTACGTGTGTGTGTGTGTGTGTGTGTGTGTGTGTGTGTGTGTCTGTGTGTGTGGCGGGGGGCTGATCACAAGGAAGATTAGAGCAGTTGTAGAAAATACAAAGTCAGTGCTGCTGTATCCATTAGGCACAGTAGGCAAAGCACCTGGGAGCCAGGACACGTTCTTTCACAAATACAGGCTCAACAGAAGTCTCCTTGGGCCCATTATCTACATTGTTTTGGTCTAGATTGCTAAAATCCCATGAGGAAGGAAATAAAGACACAAGAGGAAAAAATAAATTAGAAAGCAGATCACAAAAATAGCTCAACTGTTAAATATATTCAAGATCTGGATCTTTGGAAAAAAATTATTAAAATGTATAAGCTTCTGGCGAAGGTAAAAAAAGAAAAAAATAAGAAAGCACAAACAAGAAGAGAAAATGCTGAGGGAATACTTCATGCAAAAATGATATAAAATTACATATTGTGTGCACATAATGTGCAAATTCTAACAAAGATTTTTTTCTGTTAATCTCACCATTAATTAACGAAATAGAACAAAGTTGAAAAACAAGATATGAACACTCATGCAAAATATTTAAAATGTTATTTAAGAATTGTTTCTAAAGATATTTTGAGGGCAAATGTTTTCATTGTGAAGTCTTTCCATTTTGTAGTAGCCAGTTCCTGTACTATATAAATCAATTTTTCTAGAAATATAAAATATGTAAAGTCACTCAATTTACTTCATGAAGCAAGTATAGCTGATTTCAAAACATTACAAAGATGACACATAAAAGGAAACTGTGGATCAAAGAGACTTATTTATTCAAAGTAAACCCAACAGTGCATCAAGAGAATAATGTACCAAAAAGAAGTAAGATTCACCACTGAAGTGCAAATATGATTTATTATTTTGGAACCTAAATCATGTAAATAGGTCAAAAAATAAATATCCCAAGCGATTATTAAAAATCATTCGTTAAGTTTCAACTCTGATTAAAAGAAACTAGAATATAAAATTACTCTAAAATACTCTAATTATAACATCTATCTGAAAATAATTACATCAAAGCTAAAGGAGATATATTCAAGGCCTAACCATTAAAAAAAAGATAAATCATGCACCATTACTTCATAATAAAATATTTTATACATATAAAACTATTATAGCCCTGGCCGGTTTGGCTCAGCAGTTAGAGCGTCGACCCGTGGACCAGAGAGTCCAGGGTTTGGTTCCCACTAAGGGCACGTACCTCAGTTGCAGTTTGTCCCCGGCCCCGGTTGGGGTCGTGTGGGTGGCAACCACTCGATGTGTCTCTCTCACATAGATGTTTCTCTCTCTCTTCCTCCGTGTCTCCCAGGATAAATGTAAAAATGTCCTCGGGTGAGGATTAAAAAAAAAAAAAAACTATTATAAAGTACACATAAGGTACCTTATACACACAACACAGCAAAAGAAAAAGAAAAAAACAATCATTTATATTGAGAAGGTTCCTCTCTGATTTGACTTCCCTTTTCGATCACCATCTGATCTGATGAAGGATAAAAGGTATCCTGAATTCTGTATTTTATTACTCTCTTGATCTATGACTAAACAATGTGCTAGATAGTTTTGTGTGTATTCTGGGTCTACATATATTGTATCATAATGTACAATATATACTATTTGCAATGTACTTTAAACTTAGTATCATCATGAGAGTCTCTCATGCTGATAGTTGTAGCTGAATTTCTTTTATTTTACTTATCGTTTAATACTGTAGTGTTTGAATCAGCCACGATGCACGTTCCTTTCTTCTATAGATGGATATTCAGGTTATTTGCTTTTATGTTTGATTGTTTTGCTATGAACATTCTCAGGTCAACCTCTTGGTATACAATGTCGTGTATGATTGACTAGGCACAGTGCTGTCCAGTAGAATTTTCTGACATAAAAATATTCTATAAATCTATATTGTATAAGAAAATTCAGGGCAATAATATTTATTATCATTACACAATAACTGGATTTTTTTGTTTTTGTTTTTAGTGATATAAATGGATTTGCATTAAGCCTTCTCATTTTAGCCTCCATGAGTCTTAATCTCTAATTCATAGTTTTCATTTTGACCTATTTAAAATTTTTTCCTTTATTGATTTTAGAGAGAGAGGAAGGGAGAGGGAGAGAGAGATAGAAACATCAATGAGAGAACATCGATTGGCCACCTCCTGCACGCTCCTTGCCCTGGGGATTGGGCCCACAACCTGGGCATGTGTCCTGACCAGGAATCGAACCGGCGACCTCCCGGTGCATGGGTCAATGCTCAACCACTGAGCCGCACTGGCTGGGCTTGACCTATTTTGCCTTGCCTTTTCTATGCTTATTGTTTTCTCCTCTTTGTTGCCTTCTATTGGATTAATGATACTTTCCCTCATTTCTTTCTTTCTTTTTTTTTCATTCTCTTCCAACTATCTGCTATGGCTTGTAAGCAGTTACCATTGAAATTTTATCATCTATACCTAATTTCACAGTCTAAAACTTATCAATGTGTTTTCTATACTTTTAGACAATAAAAAAAATTAACAGTGCTTTAACTCTGATTATCCCATCCCATCTTTACACTATTTTTCATTGGTATTTTGGTACTCAATTTCGTATTTTAGTATAGTTTCTCAAATTGGCATTAATTTTGTAGAACTAAATTAAACTAATAAAAAATCTAATTGTATTATCATTTTAACATATTGTTGGCATTTTTATAAGGCTATCTTTTTTTATGGGCATTAGGAAAAACCCATTTTCATTCATCTTGACCTATTTTTAAGCCTCAATATAGCTAGGTATACTTGTGCAAACTAAAATTCTTTAAAAGTTATTTCAATTTTAGGGAAAATATCCTATTAGTAATTTTCATGTATATTGTTAGTTAATGAATCATTAGGAGAACTTCAGGATGATGGTTCTGTAGAAAATAAGAGCACATTTTGATTGGCCTTGTCTACAGAACTATCTAGGTTTTCATTAAATCCTTTTACTTCCCATGAAAATGTAGTTATTTGTACAGATTTAATAAAACTCTGTCTATTTTTACCAAGATCTAATTGACTAAACTAAATTTATAACCACGACCATGCCAGAATGTCACATTTGAGAGCAAGTTGTATTTAATTAGATAGGACAAGCCTGCTATTCAGAAATAAGGACTTCACTTCTTATGTGGAAAAGATGCTTACAAAGACCATCTGGGAAATCGGTTCAGTACCTGTTCTGTGCTTTGCAATTACGTTGAGCAAAAAATGCCATTTCTTAGTAGACCAGAAATTTTTTAAACCTGGAGAATTTCATAAAAAAGAATACATTTATTCAGTTAGAGATTCTATAGTCAAAAGCTGAGAGATGCAAACTGGATGGTTCTTGCTTTATAGCCCACAATGAATAAACAGACATGGGCACTGGAAATCCTCTGTAGCCAGATGAAAGTAACCAAACACGACTCAGTGTTTTGCCAAGCCTCCAGACAGAAGTTAGCTCTCTTCTTTAGTTCTGTTAAATACACAGTAAGTTCTTTTATTTTTTATTTTTAGTTTTTTGTACGTGTCCCTAGCAGGAACTGAACCCGGGACTCTCTGGTCCGCAGGCCGATGCTCCAACTGTTAAGCCAAACCGTCCAGGGCCACAGTAAGTTCTTTATGTATTAACTATCACCTGTTGTTGCCTCTGTGTACATAAAATACACCAAATAGAAGAGAACATGAAATCAATGATGCTCAGAACATTTGTGGAGCAAGCTTTATTTGGTTAAATCTACTCTTAGGTGTGGAGGTTAACCATGGTGGGTGAGAGGAGAAAGAATGAGTTGGGGAATGAGTTGGGAAATGAGGGGAGAAAGTGGATGAAACTAAAAGGTGAACTAACATGTTTCTGAGTTTAGCCGAGGCAAGTCTGAGTGAGGCAGAAGACTCTCCCTGGCCCTCCCACCAAACGCCATAACCGCAGTGGGAAAAGGGAGCAGAGGCACTTGCACGAGGGTGAGGGTGGGTGTTCTTAGATCTTATTTGTGTGAGCTCTTTTTTAAAAAAAATTTTGAGTAAACAGAATTTTATCATCGGAGTATTTACATAGGTATGGGCAGAGTATCAGTGAAACATGAGAGAGTGTAATACCTTGAACTGGTAACAGTGGAACACCGTGGCCGCTGCTAGGTATGAAAAGATGGGGACCTACAGAAAGAGAGAGCTAAGTATGGCCAGACGATGGTGCAGCAAGTGAGATGCTTAGGGTGCAAAGTTTAAGGAGACACTCTAGGGTCTCTTCTCTGGCTCCTGCTCCCCAACTCCCATCTCACTAGATGAATGTCGCCCCTGGAGTTAATTTTTCTATACTTCTGTATATCTTACATAGAGGCAGAATTTGGGACTACTGACAGAAGAAACTTGTCATTTGTCACAGGATGAACCATTGAACGGTGATTCTGTGCTTACTCAATAGAACAACTCCTAAAAGCAGAGGTAGGCTGAAGGGAAGTAACCCCTGTCCCCAGGGCTACATTCTTTCCAGGCCACGCCCTAAACCTAGAAGGAGAAGTGCTCAGGAACATTTGGTAGCATCTTACTTTGAGTTCTTGTGTGTGTGTGTGTGTGTGTGTGTGTGTGTGTGTGTGTGTTTAATACCTCTTTAGCATCCATCCATAACCAGTACTGTCTAGGCATTTTTAGCAGTCCATGATGATCTGAAATGTATAATGTAGGAAGGGAAATAAAGGACTTATTTCCTCTTTTCTACTTAAATGACTTTTTTATGGGAGCTCTTGAGATAACTGTGGAATTGAGATAGACATAACAGCAAACACATATAGTGATCACGGCACCAGGCACGATTGAAAATATTTTAAATATATTTGACCCCCTCCCCTAAACAACTCTATAACATTTAAGAGGCAAATTTATTTTTGACTTAGTAAAACTTAAATTTCAGAATCAGGTATATCATTTTATATTTGTAACTTTGAATTTTTTTTCACAAAGATACTTTCCAAATTGTATAAGCCTTTGGCCCCCAACACCTAGATGCACCCTTGAGTAAAAGACCCACACAGAGAGTTAAAAAACCTTGCCCAAATTTGTGTAGCTAGTAAAGTTGGAAGACCAGATTGAATCCCAGACTGTCTGCATTTAGAGCACAGACTCACTTCTAATCTGCATGGTCCAAGAAAACTAGAGGAGAGCCTATATCTCTATGCCCAGGCCTTCCAAAGCATTCTGCATTATGTCATTTATCTCAGTTATGAATGAGATAAGGCTTAAATGTTTACAATTTCTGCTTTACTTGAATTTACTACCAATTTCATTTTAATACTAAATATCCACATAATTATTATGCTAAATCAAGAAGTACTATTACAGCCCTGTTTTGCAGTCTTTCTGCAAAATTATATAATTTTCTTAAAATTATATAAATTACTTACCTCAGAAATTGAGAATCTGTGATTTAAAATCAGATGACTCTGATCCAAAGCTCATGTACTTACCTGCCTTTCAATATTGCCTAAATTCAAGACCTTAGAATTAGATTTACTAGTTATGTTTTTATTTACTTTTACTTGCCATTTATTGACTATTATTATGTGTTAGAAGCCATGTATATGTTTTTAAATTATCTTCACAGCTTTTCAGGATAGTCGCGATTATCTGCACTTCCGGGGAGTCAGTTGGGATTTGAAGTGGTCAGTATCTCATCAGCTCCTCCAGGCCAGTGAGCGACAGAGGCAGGACTCCTAATGAAACCTGAACCTGAAGTCAAGACTTTCTGCTGCACCTCCCCGGTCCTGGGGAGTTGGCCTCAGTGATACTTTATGAACCATCCACAGAAACAAGACTCATTTCCCCCCAAAGCAGCCTCCTGTGTACAAGCCAAATCAGAATTCCCTGGCCTCGAAAGTTCCTTTCATTCTCTCAACTTTGGTTCCAAAAGACTTTTGGCATTTTCTAAACAGCAAAGAAATCCACCCTTAAACTTTAAAAACGTATTCAAGGTGTTGCGGCCCTATCGCCCAATAGGAGTTCCAAAAACATTGCGCGCACTCTCGGCGTGTTCCTTGGAGTCAAGGTGGATGTTCACGGGTGCCTCTAGTCATGATACTCGTGCGAACAATCACATCGCTGTAGAAACGTACCTTGGACAAGTATTTGTATCTCCGTGGGATGATACTATTGAGTAAGATATGTCACCAGAAAGAACAAAAAGATTTTTCTTTGTCCTTAAGTGTGGCTGGAATTGATTTTTCTAACCAGCTCCAAAGTGTGTGCTTTCATTCTATAATCCATCCTAAGTGTTTTAAAATAAAAGGACTATCAAATCACTTAGCAGAACGAGGCCTATTGATGCCCAGAAAGGCCGATTTATATTCAGTTGGTGCCATGGCAAGCAGCATGATTGATGCCATTCAGATTTGAGACCTGGAGTGATAAATAGTTACACATGGCCAAGCGCCACACTTCAGGGCTCACGGGCCCCTGGTGAGTTATGGTTCTGTTTTGCCCCTGGTTCTTGTAGGTTGAAAACTTCTTTTTCATAAATTAATCAGTGATGGCATTTTGCATTTCTGATTTGTTGCCTTTCTCAAAAGGCCTTCACTTGCAGTTTATAATGCCAAGTGGCACAGTTTCAAGCTGCCCAGAGAGATATGAAACAATTGGATAATCACACACTTTCTTTCTGTTATCATGGCAAATAAATATAGGATTCTCTAAATGCTTGTCTTCAAATGCAAGGATGTTAAAATGCAAAGACATTTTGAAATGGTTTTGTTGAGTGGATATAAAAATATTTATTAAAATATATGTAAATTTAAGTAACAACAAAAGAAAACATATATACTAACCACCCATTTTAACAACAAAAAAATTAATTTCTTTTGAAATTTCCTGTAGGCTCATCCCAGATTCAAGTCTGTGCTCATTTTTAGGTTTAAACAAAATACTGTGTTCTTTGACTGTTTTTGAATCATATATAAAGGAAATCATACTGTGTGAAAATTTTGTGATTTATTTTCCTCTACGGCATGTTTGTAATATTTATTCATGCTGATACTTGTAGCTGTAATTTATCTTCATTACTGTATATGATTCCATTATATGAACATGCCACAACTTACCATTTCCCAGCTAAGGGAAACTTAGATTGTTCCTATTCTTTTGGAGTCCTGTTATGAATATTCTTATATATGACCATTCCCATGTATATCACTTGGTATATATGAGTATAATAGTATAAGTTTAAACTGTACATCATGTCAATTTGATAGACTTATACATTGTAGTATGTTTACTTATTTACTCCATATAACTATGAGAAAGATATATTTATAACTCCATTTTATGGATGGGAAAATTGAGGTCTAAAGAAACAAAGTAAATTCCCTGAAGTTGCATATCTAGTAAGCAGCAAAGCCTGGACTGGAACCCAGACAGCTTGTTTCTGCAGCTCTACACCATCCAGTAGAGCCTGAAAAACAGAATAAGCTTCAAGCAGAAAACTTCATTCCCTCCTAATCAACTCTATCCAACTAATGACAAGAAGACATCATTGAGATCCTCATGGTTTCGCTCTATAATATGTACTTGCCAAAAGGTCACTTCTATAGAACAATCCAATTTCCTTTTTTTTAAACATTGGAAGCTCTAATTCATAATCATGTTTTACCATTTTTTAAGTTTTGAATAAATAAAGAGTCACAGGAAGTTTTATAACATGTATAGGAAATTCCTGTGTATTCTTCATCCACTTTACCTCTGTGGTACCACCTTGTATAATATAGTACAATATCAAACCAGAAAATGGACATTGGTATAATCCATAGACCTTATTCCAATGTCACCAATTTTACATGTACTCATGAGTGTGCATGTGTGTTGTTCTGTACAATCATCACAAGTGTACATTTGTGTAACCATCACCACAATCAAATTCTAGAACAGTTCCATCACCACAAGTTTCCCTCATCACCCCTTTATACTCATACCTACCCTTCTTCTCCTCATCTATACTTACCGGTCAACATTTAGACAATGTCTGTGCACCTATACTTAGTGGTTGCCCAAATAAAAGCTTTAAAAAAGAAAAATAAGGAACACAAAAATGGCAGTATGATTATACAAAAGCACTAGAAGTTTCTTGATTTGGTCAAATTTTTTTTGGGGGGGAGTCATGTTTGGATGTGCAGTACCCCAAGTCTTTGCTTGGAAAGTCTTTGTCCTAATCCCAGAAGACAGCAGAGTCAGAGAAAGAAATTCTCTCCGTCATCGGATTGAAGTGGGATGGGCAGTTCATTGTTCTATTTTCAATTGGACCAGCTACCAGAAAACATGAATAAGTGTCCTGACTCTACCATTTCTGAACCTGTTACTGTACATTTAACCTCTGAGACCTCAGTTTCTTCCTTCATTGAATGGGGATAATGGATGTAAGATCACTTTATAAAGGTTAAAACTCAATGCTAACATAACAGAAGATTGGTCAAGGGATCATCTCTTTCTCTTCTCCATACTCCACTGGGCAGTAACTACACATCTATCATCCTTTTAGGTAACATCTACATTGCTGCTGTCTTGAAAACAAAGTGTCCTGCTGCGACATTGTGGAGGAATGACAACAATTTGGATTTCTGAGGCACACGCTGTGAAATACCTGACAGAGAAGGATAGTTAGTGTCACATATACTTGATTTGTCAGAGAAAACCGAAGGACACTTTCCCTGGCTCAGATATTCATCAGTAAATGGAGGTCACGCAGATAACATATGACTGAAGTTTCTTCTAGCTGGTCACACATAAGCTGAACTCCAAATCCTTGGCATTATCTTGGTTTTAAGTTTTCAATTCTGAGGAGAAACAAGACAATAGGGAGTACAGTAGACCACAGCATGGGATGTCTCCTTTATTGTCTTACAGTGTTATATATACAGAAACAATTCTGGTGGAATAGAAAGAACCCTGAACCGAGGAAGCAGAGGAGATCCATTCTAGACAGAGCCCTGTCACATTAATGATATGAGGCCTTGAGCAAATCCCTTGGCCTTTTTGAGTCTGTTTGTTTATCTGCAAGATGGTATGCACTTAATTGCCCACCTATCTTATATGTTGTTATGATGAGTATAATTTTTAAAAATATGTAAAAATGCTGTGTGAATTGCCAAGTGGTATATATAATATATATACATAGTTACTTATTACATACACACACACACACACATTAAATATCATTACAACTACTATTGTTATTTTTCATGAAAAAGAATACATGTATGTGGACTTGTTCTATTCCTGACAGCATAGAAACCGAAGAGAAATTATCAGCTGAAAACCAGTGTGTTGTGACACTCAAGATACATGGTAATGACAAAAGCTATTTTTTCCTAGGACTTATAGCAATTTAGAGCCAGAAGAGAGTTGAAAATCTACGAGTTTAAGTTCCAACTCCTCATTTTACCAGATGATTAACTCACTGCCCAAACAAGGGGACTTATTCAAATTCGTAATGGATACTAGACTGTAATAACTGAGAGACAACAGAAAGATTAATGGGAGTACCACCTATGTATGGTAAGATCAATTCTGATAGGGAAAGCAGATAACAAATAGAAGGCAACATTTTTATAAGGCTTTTAAAGATGGGTATCAACAGGCAGAGATAGTAAGAAGGACACTCAATTCAGAGGGACCAGTGGGAACTGAAGCCCAAAGGCAGAAGCCTACAGAGTATGACATACAAGGTACATGCTGTGTGCATGCTGTATTTTCCAGGGAGAAGAGGACGACTGGCTCCCACTTGAGAAACAAGAGTATGTGGAAGTATTGACCTTTCTAGGAGAAAACAGATATAAATCATTAAGTTCTCTCTGTTGTTAGAAACTGTCACTCATTTTGACTAAGAAAGTCATTCCCAAACTTTGCTGTTCATTAGAATTGCCTCCCCTACTCTCCCCTTCCCTCCCCACCTTCCTGTCCCTTGTCCCTTCTCTCTCCTCTCCTCCCCTCCCCTCCCCTCCCCTCCCCTCCCCTCCCCTCCCCTCCCCTCTCCTCCCCTCCCCTCCCCTCCCCTCCCCTCCCCTCCCCTCCCCTCCCCTCCTATCCTTTCCCTTTCCATTCCTCTTAAGATACAGCAGAATAGGAATAACTGTACATGGAGAGAAGAAAAATGCAGGGGTATGGATGGATAAATACTTTCACAAGCACAACTGCTTTCAGTCCAGCGTCATAGTAAGAATAGTTTTATCCTTAACCTGGAGAGGCTCGGCTCCTGTGCCAGTGCATTTATGATAAAAAATTAAGCATAGAAAACCAAGAGGCAACTAAGTGTGCCCCCTGAGTTCCTCATATATTTACCCTTGCCTCCACTGTGTACCAGCATCCCCAATATTTTCTGATGATCAGAGCCAGTTACCTCTGCCAAAATAGGGACTCTTTTTTTTTTACACCTGCTCCCTGGACACCAGGAGCCCCAAGTACCCAGGCAGAAGCTATAGTTTATAATTTCATGGGACTTTTATATCCTATGACTCCTTAGTATGTCAATACTTTTAACCCTGCAGAGCCTGGAGTGTCAGGGATGAATTCACAATAATAATAAAAAACAAAGCAAAAATAAACAAATGAAATAAAAACATCAAGGTCACCTTTTGAGAAGATAGTTTTATATGTACTATTATCACTACAATGTCTTTCCTCAACCTAGACCTCCTGTTTCCATTTAATTTGTCATGAAGTTTAAAATAGAACTTTGGTGAATTAGTTATCCACTGCTGAGTACATCAAAATAAACTTTTAAAATACATAGAAATGATAAAGTTATAGATATTTTAATAACATGGGAAAGGTATAAGTCAAAAGCCAAATATGGAGTTCTGGAAATTCTGGCATTTTTTTCTGCTGCTCCCTTCCCAACCCTATTTTCAATGAATTAAACTGCAATACATACACTTGGAAAAATGGTTGCACTAAGACTGCTGGGCGTCAGGGATGAATTATTTCCATACACCAGAAATTGCTAAATGTTGCATGAACAGAAATACTGAAGAAACCCAGTAGGGAGTTGATTCATGACTCCCCCTCTCAGGTAGAGATATGCCTAAGAAATAAGTAATAGAAAATCATTACCAGCTCTCCAACCCAACATCCCCTAAACAGCGAGGTGTGGACTCATGTTGAAAGCAGACTTTGGTGCTGCTGTAAGTTCATGCATCCTATGGCGTTCATCTTGCTTGGGTTGACCAGTAGCCCTGGGACCAGCCACATGGTGGAATACCTTAGTTTTGCTTCTGGTACAAACGGCCACACTAAGCAGAGCGTAGAACCCAGTGTTGGGGCCCAATTTGAGAATTGTTGACCCTATGCTATCTGCAGCTACAGGTTTTCTATATTAATAATTGACTAAATGTCATCTTTTGGTCAGAATCTAGCAGGAGAGAGAGTTTAGCAGACTCCTAAATCAGAAATGAATTCAGCTTCTGTTTCACCATCAGCCGTTATAAGGCAAATTGAGATCTGTACAGATGCACAAACAGCGAAAAATTCCGTAAACATGAGGAGTCTCAGTTCAGAGAATCTTCTCTGAAGGCTCAAAAAAGTCAGGTTAAACTGAAATAGACTTATTTCATGAAATTAAAAAGTTAAAAAAAATTAAAATATATTTAGAAAATGTCTGATGCGTTTTTGAAAGGCATGGCTAACTGTATACCAGTCATGTAGCTAGGCATAGAATGATGGGGTCACACACATTTTCCTTTATAGCTTTGTAAATGGTGCTCCTTTGTCTTCAGCTTGTGTTTGCGTAAAAAAAACTTGTGGTCTACCTGGGGGATTCTTTATCTTCATAAAGACTCAATCAGTGTGTATCTGGAAACATGTTCTTTTTTTTTTTTTTTTTTTAATATAAGGTACCTCTCTATTTTTAGGTTGAAGATATTGCCATGGTGAAACAAGATCCGCCCCCCCAAACTATCAATCTCTTAGTTGATGATAAAACACTAGAGGTATTCCCAGTAAAATAAAAAAGAATAACCATTTTACTCAAAACTGTTAAAGGTTTTAAAAAGTGAAGTGAGATATAAAACAAGTAGGAAGCAATAAAATTATACTTTTTTTCTCTTTTATAAAACAACAGAATTATCATTACTAGCAGGAGATTTAACTCTCTTCTTATAAAACTCAATAAAACCAACAGGAGGAAATTTATAAGATTGTTTAATATCATAACTAAAATAGAACCTATACCTAAAAACAGAACAAAATCAAAAGGCTTTACACTAGCAATAGAGAGTTATAAGAAATAGTAAAAATAATAATCTTAATAACAGCATAGAAAAATATAAATAATTATAGCAATATAAAACATGTAGGACCCTGGCCTGTTTGGCTCAAAGGTTTGAGCATAGGCCTGTGGACTTCCAGTCAAGGGCATGTACCGGAGTTGCAGGTTTGATCCCTGGCCCTGGTCTGGGTTGTGCAGGAGTCAACCAATCGATGTGTCTCTCGCACATCAGTGTTTCTCTCTCTCATTCTCTCTCCCTCCCTCCCTCCCTCCCTCCCTCCACTCTATCTAAAAATCAATTGAAAAATATCCTTGGGTGAGGATTAACAACAAAAAAGTAGGAATTACACATTGAAAAAAAAATATATATATAATCTCAAATAAAGGGAAAGCAATTCTCCCAAGAAAGAACAAAATATTGGAAAATTTTAAATAATTTTCAAATTAATTTTTAAATTGCTTTACACTTAATAAAACCTATCCCTCTGATAAAGTGTGTGGGTTAAATATTTCCTAATACAAAGATCAATTTCACTCAACTATAATTAGAATTATTTTGTTTTGTTTTGTGGGCATAAAAAATTTTAATTTCTCTTGGGTGATCTAGCCTGCGAAATCACTTTGACGTTTTTAAAAAGAAGAGTTATAATTGGATTCTTGGCCCCATTGGATTTTAAAACATATTAGAAGGTAAAGTAATTAAAACAGTAATACTCGTGGAAGAATTAGTGAACAAATCAATTGATAGCACAGAGGATGACTCTGTGTGTAGGTGGGTGTATCTTTCAGCAAATGGAGATGAAAATATATAGGTGTGTAAGAAAAATTGGTTAAGCATTCGGAAAAACGTGGTCTTCCTGTCAAAGAATATAGTAAAAATTCTAAATAGTTTAAAGCAGCAGATCTCAAATTGTGGTCTCTTGAAACCTGAAGGCCTCTTTCAGGGATCTACAAGATTTAAACAATTATAATAACAAAGTTGTTTATTCACTTTTTTTCTCACTGTGTTCACATTTGCACTGATGCTGGAAAGCAACAGTAGGCAAAACTGCTGGTGTCTTGGCATAAGCCAGGCAACGGCACCAAATCATCTAGTAGTTGTATTCTTCACTGCCACCACTAGCAGGAACAAAAGTCTGTTCCACCTAAGAATGGCCTTGAAGAAGCAGTAAAAATGATGAACTCTATTTAATCTTGACCTTCGAATGAGACTTTGTAATATCCCATGTGGCAAATGGAAGGCACACATATGACATTCTGCTCCACAGGGAAGTGTACCGGTGGTTTTGAAGAAAACAGTCTGTGACTGTTTGCGTTTAGAACTCAACTAACTGCTTTTTTTTTTTTTTTTCATGAAATAGCATTTTTACTTTGAAAGAATAACTGACAGGTAAATTATATTTAATGAACAAAATGAGCCTGTCACATCAAGGAACACAACTGGCCACATATTTTGCCAAGGAAAACATCTGAGCTTTCAAGCAAAAGTTAAAATTTTGGAAAACATATATCCATCATCAAGAGGCTGCCAAGACTTCCGTCCAATACTTAAAGACTTTTCCAATAAGATAGGTTATAATAATACTGATCATGGTTGTTTTGATACTGTATAATGTAATGTGCTAAATTTTGAAAGATCTATATAATTCAGTGAATCAATATTTTCCAAACAAGTAATGCATTATATTCCATGATCATGTATGAGTCAAGGATCCATGTAAAGTACAAGAAAGACCAATAGATAGTAACGTAACAGTATGAAATTTAATCAATATAATTTCAGATTCCTCATTGCAATTGACATAAGAAAATGACGTGTTGAGTTTTGCTGTAGAATTATATATAATTCTCCACCATTCTCTGAAGGTCCATGAAAAGAATCTATGCTTCCCAACTACATTTCCTTGTGAAGCCAGATATTTTTCACATATTTGATCAAAATAACTTATCTGAATTTAATTGAATGCAGAAGCAGAGTATGGATAATCTGTTTTCTATTGTCAGATATTGAAGAGATTTGCAAAAATGTAAAGCAACACCAATTTTCTTAATAATTTTTTTTAGAAAATATAGTTTTCTTAAAAGCATATCAATTATGTAACATGTAGTGTTATTATTGTTTTAATAATAACTTTTACATTACTTAGAAATATTTATATAATATCTCAGCTTTAATTTCCAGTACAGTGCATATGGCCAGATATAACTCACATAAACAAAAGCTCTCTCAAGTCAGCAGTCATTTTTAAGAGTGTAATGGGATCCTAAGAACAAAATGCTTGAGAATCACTGGTTCAAAGTGTTCATTTTAAAAAATAAAATAATAAAACACTTTAAAAAATTAGTAATTACTTAGCTTTATCTCTGCATGCAGAATTCGACATGCAGACAAGCAATGGAAGAACAACCAAAGAAAACATTCAGTACGTCGTACAACATAAAAATGTGAGATGCTTGTGCATGAAAAATATCTTGAAACGTTTGAAGTCACACTAAAAGACAGAAGATATGATATTTGCTAAAAGTTTAGTTAGAAGTAATATTTTACAGATAAAGATTCTTCATAAATCAATTAAACAAAATAAAAGATATGATTACAGTATGAAAGTAAGAATAACTCAGAGGCGTGGAAATACTGGAATACAGATACACAGATATGGTCACATTTTCAGTCTTGCTTATAATCCAATCATTGCCATATAGAGAAGACATATTTGCTTTTTGCCTAATACACATTACCTATTTGTAAATTTTTTTTTCTTTATTGATTTTAGACAGAGAGGAAGGGAGAGGGAGAGAGAGATAGAAACATCAGTGAGAGAGAACATCGATTGGCCACCTCCTGCATGTCCCCCACTGGGGATTTGGCCCACAACCTGGGCATGTGCCCTGACCAGGAATCGAACTGGTGACCTCTTGGTGCATGGGTTGACACTCAACTACTGAGCCACACTGGCTGGGCCATTAGCTATTTTTAAAAGAGAGAACACTCACTCTTGGTAAAAAGTACAGCTTCAAGCATACTTTCAGATATTATTTGTGAGAATATAGAATGGTGCAAAGTTTATGAAAGGTGGTTTGGCAAATTTATGAAAAACCATAACTAAGTTCATACTCTTTAACCCAGTAATTCTACTTCAAATATTTATCATCAAATAATCCCAAATTAGGGAAAATATATATTTACATAAAATGTTTATTATAGGATTCTATGTAATATTCAAATCTCACACCAAAATACATTGATAGAAGACATAAAATTAATCTATTTATTCAATATAATATTCTATTAAATTATGTTGTAAACAGTTTTTATCAATGTGTAAAAACACATATGCTACAATGATGAGCATACAAGGAGAATACAATATTGCATAAACAATGTAATCCTAGTTATATGCAGGGTTCTGAGGATGGGGGAATATTTATTTCCTTTTGCATGAAAGGCAAACCTCTTCTTCTTTCTCTTTGCCTTCTGCTTTTCTCACTGTATATGAAATTTTAATTGTATTGGTCCAGTCTCTCAGATAGTGTTTGGACTTCTGATTATCTCATTATATCCTCTAATTATTTAGGACATTGTATTCATACTTTTTTAAATCTTCAAAAAGAAATATCCATGTCCAGAATTCTATAGGTTCATACATTCATAGATTTCTGATTAAAATGTAAAATGATGCAACCTTTCTGAAAAAGTCTAGCAGTTTCTTTAAAAACTAAACATATAATTATCATACAACCCAGTTATTGTACTTCTGGGATTTATTCCAGAGAAATGTAATCTTACGTTCACAGAAAACATGTTCATAGATATTGATAGCGGATATATTCATCCTAACCTCAAACTGGAAAAAACCCAGATGTTCTTTACCAGTGAATAAACGCTGGTCCATCTACACCATGCAATCCTACATAGCAGTTAAAAGGTGTGAATTATTTATACAAGCATGCTGAGTAATAAAAATTAATCCCCACAGGTTAAATACTATATTATTCCACATATGTTACAGTTTGAAATGGCAACATTATAGAAGTAAAGAATAGACTAGTGGTTACAGGAGTTAAAGACGGGAGGGGAATAGACAGAGAGGGTGGGTAGAGTGTGATGAGCAGGAAGACAGGTGTAGCTATAAAAGGGAGAGTCTCTGTGAGGATGAACTGTTCTGCATCTTGACTGTATCGATGTCACGATTCTGGCTATGATATTTTACTATAGTATTTTTTTCGAGATATTTCCATTTGGGCAATTATATAGAGGTTATATGAGATATCTTAATATTAGTTGTTACAACTGTAAGGAAATTTACAATTATCTTAATATCAAAAAGTTTAAGTCAAAGAAAAAAGACACAAAATAGAGGTCAAAACAGAAAAAAAATATTATAAAATATAAGCTCTAAATTAACAATAAAGGGAAAAGACTTGGGAAATATGCCTAAATATCTTAAATAATTTCTCCTGAATCTATAGGAATATGTTTTTTTATCCTTCTTTATAACTGAATGTACTTTATACATTTTTCTTAAATGGACCTGTGCAATCAGAATCAGAAAACAAGAATAATGCTGTGTACGGAGCACCTAAATTGAGCTATATACTATTCTAACTACTTTATATGCACTATGAGGATTAACCAGATTCATGTTTGTAAAGAGCAAAGAACACTAGTACATAATAGCACTCCGAGTGCTTTTAAAATAAAATAATAAATCATATCGTTTAACTTTACAAAACCTCTATAAGACGGATGTATAATTAGAATCTTTTAATAACTGAGAAAACTAAGGCACACCATGTTAAATAACCTTCCTATGCTTACACAGCTAGTATGTGTTTGGATCAGGATTCAAATCTAGACAACAATTTTTAAACTTGCATTCTTCACTAATACACATTTAGTGGATCCAAACTGTGTCTTCTGATTCACTCCTGGTGGTTGTCCATCTGATCTAATCATCTGCTCCCATGGCCTTTCTGTTTGTTTTTCTTAGCATAATTTATTCTCTTGCTTGGAAGAATGGGATTTGCACGGTTCTCTACAGTACAGGCACGTATGATGGAATTAAGTGGCAAGAAATGGTTAACATGCTGAAGTCAGCAAAAAATAAACGTCTTCCCCCATGGTCAAGTCCCTGCCTTCTGGCGGGTAACACGGTGGTGGGAGACCAATGAAGGTGTACTGCACCTGACAGTCAGGGCTGTGACTTACAGCTTTATGCTCATGAAAGGATCCCTGCCTTTGGAATGTTATTTTACTCTTTCCCAACTGATAAAATTTGATAATTCTAACAACTTTTCTATTCATCAGAATGAATTAGCAGACATTTATTCTTTAGAGACTCTGAATAGTTACTGTTTAAATGTTCTTAGCTGAAAATCTTTTACATACTACTCTTTTTTTAATCCTCACCCAAGGATATGTTTATTGACTTTAGAGAGAGGAAGGGAGAGAGAGAGAGAGGAAAAAATATCGATGTGAGAGAGAAACATCGATCGGTTGCCTCCCGCACTGGCCCCGACTCGGGATCAAACCTGCAATCCAGGTATGTGCCCTGACCTGGACTCGAATCCACAACCTTTTGGTGCATGGGAGGATACTCCAATCAACTGAGCCACTTGGCCAGAGCTACTTCCTACTCTTAATTACTATAGACTGATGAGTTTATACACTATTAGAACAAAGTCAATTAGAACATATTTTACAACCTAGAAGATATTAATACTTATTATCATATTTGAATTTGATTTCACTTTTCTCAAACACATTGTACAGAATCATCTTTATGACCATAACCAAAGATACTTTAACATTTCTGTACTGGGATGTCAAGAAAAGCTAATGAGAAGTAATGTAAAAACTTTAAAATAAGTATAGACCCACCATTTCGGTCAATAGGAAATTAAACAGCAATAGGCTTATAATAGAGATAGAAATAATTGCTAATATTCACTGAGGTGCTACATATCTGATAATCAAAGCAGCATCCAAGCTGAACAAACACAGCATTTGAATATCAGATAGGCAAAAGCTGAAATCCTTATCGAATCACTAGTAAACAGTGGTAAATCATACACATTGTTTCACATATCTTTTTCCTTTGATTCATGTCCTATTATTTGTATTTTGTAACAGCTTCATTGAGATATAATTGACCAAATATAAACTGCACATGATTAAAATATACAGTTTTAAGTTTTGACATATATATACCCATTAAATCATCAACACAATCAAGATAACAAATATATCCATCACTCCCTCAAATTTCTTTATGCCCTTTTAACCCAACCCTATGACCTTCCTCCTTCTCTATCCCCAACATTGATCTTCTTTCTGTGACTATAGATTACTTTGCATTTTCTAATTTTATATAAAGTAATACAGTATCATTCTCTGTTGAGCCTTTGTCACTAAACATAATTATGTTGAGATCTATTATACTGTTGTATGCATCAACAGTTCATTAATTTTTATTGCTAAGTAATATTCTATTTTATGGATTTATCACATTTGTTTATTCATTCACCAGTCAGTGGACATTTGAACTGCTTTCAGTTTTTGGCATTACAAATAAAGCTGCTGTGGATATTTATGTACAATTTTATTTCTTATAGGTAAATACCTACAGGTGTCACCTGGCTGTGTCACATGGTAGGTGCATGTTTTACCTTTTACAAAATTACCAGTTTTTCATAGTTTTTAAGAAATGCCACATTCCTATCAGTACTGTGTGAGAATTCCAACAGCTTTACATCCCTGTTAATACTTGGCATGGGCAGTTTTTAAATTTTTGTATAATCAGTTATTAAGTGTGTAGTGGAATCTCATTGTAATGTATCACCATCACCACCATCTAGCTCCAGAACTCTTTTCATCTGCACACATTAAGCAATACCTTCCCATTTCCTCTCCCCCTCAAGCCCCTGATAACCACCCTTAGACTTTCTGTCGCTGTGATCTGGACTACTCTGAGTACCTCCATGTGATACATGGAATCACACAGTATTTGTCCTTCTGTGACTGGCTTATTTCACTTAACATAATATCCTCAAGGTTAACTCCTGTTGTAGCCTGTGTCAGAGTGTCCTTCCTTTTAAAGCTAAATAATATTCCATTGTATGCATAGACCACATTTTGTGTATCCATTTACACATCAGTGGACACTTGGGTTGCTCCCACATTTTAGCAGTTGGGAATAATGCTGCTATGAACATGGGTGTACAGATATCTCTTCAAAATTCTGCTTCCAATTCTTAGACAAACCTCAGAAGGGTGGGGGTGGGAGGGGAGGGAAGAGATAAACCAAAGAACTTACATGCATATATGCACAACCAATCAACACAGACACTAGGCTGAGGAAGGCAGGAGGGGGATGGGAGTGGGAAGGAGGGGGTCAATGGGGAAATAAGGGGAGACATCTGTAATACTTTCAACAATAAAAACAATTTAAAAAAATGTATCAGTCTGTATAAAAAAATGAAGAAATAAAATACTGTGAAAATTAAAAAGTTATTCTTGGCTCTGTCCTTTTCTGCATCATGTTTCCATGTGCTTATTAAAGGACTTGGCCTTCTACCTTATTCCTGATATCAGCTACCCAGACACTGTCTCACTCACTCTCTCCTTTGTGAGAAGCGCATCTCTCTCTCTCTCATCACTCTTGACAGGCCCTGGAAAGATTCTTCCTTAATCTCAGGCAATGGCTATGTTTCTGCAACCAAATCACCACGTTGTTGGCTACCTTTCTATCTCTATACGCAACTACTCATCTTCCCTCTTGAAAACTCACTGATTTCTGGGCCTTTCTAATGCTGACTCCAGACCTAGATACATTCTGGATTCTTCCCTCCCTCCCTGCTTTCATCCCTTCCTTCTGCTTTTCTTTTCTTCAGCAATTATCTGAGTACCTGTTATCAGCGAGGAGTTGTTATAGCAGCAGAATATGTAAACAGAGCATCCCTTGCCTTCAGCAGAGAAAGTTGAGAGGAAAAAAGATGTTTTAAATTAATCATCTAAGGTATAGGAAAATTACAGTTCGCTAAGGTGGTACATAGCAAGAGAACATTACTTAACCCAAGATGGGCGGGAAAATTATCCTGAAGGTATGGATTTGTCACCTACAGCAAGAATTAGGCTTATTGACACTATTTTCATCATTACTTAAAGCTGCATCTGTACTCAAGGCCCCTCCTGACCCATCAGTGGACACTTGAGTTGCTTTATCATTTCTAGACCATAATCTCTACTGTCCGAGAGCTTTCTGAAGACTGAACTACTCTAGGTTTTCCCATGTGACGAGAAAGACTTTTGGGGCAGCATTTCTTATTAGCACTTGACTTGATACAACACATTGTTCCCGGAATAGGGGCCTTAAATTAATTCCACCATTTTACCGTCCAACTGCAGTTTTAATTCAGCATAAAGAATAGCTGGAGGTGAAAGAACACATTTAATTGAATAGTGTATGCAGCTGATGAATGTACACAAAAGCATCACCCAAGGGGTATAGATTTTTATAACGAGCTGCTTTCTTTGACTTTCTTTGACTTCCAACCCCATTTGAACTTCTCTGAAAGGCCAGATTGCTGTTCTCTTTCACTTTCCATTTTACAACAGGCTTTCTTGGAATAGCCGAGTCGGTTCGGCTTGCTGTTAGCACAGCAGGGCCCAGCCTCATGGTGCTCCAGCTCTCACAGTTACCCGGAACTGCCAGAACAATGCTTGACTGTCTTAATGAGACTCAGCACCCCAGTCCTGATGTCAAAGTAAAGCTTTTTCTAAAGAGTTCAAGCAGCGTCTAGTGAAGATCTTACCGTGTGCCATATTGTCAGTAAAAAAGATAAATATTTCCCATAGCTTAAGGAATGACCTTGAATTTACTAAGGGAATTAACTATGGTTTCATTGACTACCAGGGACAAATTAGAGATTGTAGGAAACATGTTTTCATGATGCCATTTATTTTTTAGGGGACAAATATTCTCTTAAGCCCTGTCACCATGAATGCATTTTTTGGTGGTGGTTGTTAATCCTCATCCTAGGATATTTTTCCATTGATTTTTAGAGAGAGTAGAGGGGAGAGATGGAGAGAGCGAGAGAGAGCGAGAGAGAGCGAGAGAGAGCGAGAGCGAGAGAGAGAGAGAGAGAGAGAGATGTGAGAGACACACCTCGATTAATTGCCTCCCATACAACCCCATCTGGGGCTGGGGATCGACCTGCAACCTAGGTAAGTGCCCTTGACTGGGAATTGAACCCACGGCCCTTTGGTCCATAGGCTGAGGCTCTGACTGCTGAGCCAAACCGACCAGGGCTCCACGAATGCATTTTAATTAATTAGTCATTCTGTGACTAAAAGCTAAGACTTCCTATGCACACTATTGTATCCACCAGTCACTCATTTAATAAAGGTATTTACTGAGTGTTGCCGGTGTGCTAGAACTAGTGCTCGATGTTGGGGATAAAAATGAACAAAATACAGTCCCAGCACTTTAGGATCCTTGAAATCTGGAGACAGATAAACAACAGGTAATTTCAATACAGAGTTGTTATGAGAAGAATTTCTCAAGTTTCATCAAAGTGACCCTCCTGGCCTGTCTAAGCCACCGTGTCCACCAGACATCCCACCCAGAGGAACCAGTGTGGCTTATCTGATTGGCAGGTCTGTGAAAGGAAGGAGCCTTTGGGGCTCTCCTGTTCAACTTCCTATGTTCAGAGAGTAGGAGTTCTCCACAGCTCTGCACTGTCTGGTAGGTGTAGCTTAGCAGAACAGATTCTACCCCAGGGGGAGGGGGCTGGGGAGCTGCTACTGTTACCTAGCCCTGCCCTTGGGGGATGGGAAAGTTTAATGCTGGGTTGGATGCAGATGTAAAGCCAGAAATGTCACTTACCTTGAGCCAGTATCAAGTTGACATGTTGATTCTTGTCTGCCTGTCTCCAGGGACTCTCTCAATTGGTTTCAAACTTTGTAGGAGAATAAAGGGAAGTTAAAACATAATTTAATCAATCTAAACCCTAATAAAATTGACAGGAGTTAGGATGCTATTTGAGTCTCTCTTTCTCTCTCCTTTCCCTTCCCCTTTGTCTTCCTTCTAATTCCCTTCCTAAATACTTCTCCAGAATAAAATCCCCCCCTGCATTTCCCTCTCTTCCCTACTCCATTGCTATTCTTTTCTCTCTCCTCACTCTGTCTCTGTCACTCCTTTCTCCCTCTCTCACCCTAATCGTTCCTCTCAGTCCAGTCTTTCCCTTTATTTCTTTCGTCCTCTCCCCTCTCCCTTCATTCCCCTCCTCTCTTCAACCCCTCCACTCTCACCCTGACTCTCTTCCTGTCTCTTTTATTCCACAAACATTGACTTAGTGCTTTTGCTAGATTTCACTCTGCATGTCAAGTATCCAAGTCTTACTGGTGGGAAATGATCACCAGGGGAATTACATAGGAGGAAAGATATATGGAGCGAGAGTAAGAAAAACACTAGTTTGAGAGAGGACAGTCTGTTTGTGGAGGCTATGGCCTGCTATTGTTACCTCTGGTAAAATCATTGGTCCAAGTCATTATCTCTAGATGCTAGAGGAGCACTGTCCTGAGGTGAGAATTTAAGACATGGGAGTAGTTTGGAAATTCAACTGCCATCTTTTCCCTTATGGGGCAGAGGTCTGGTCTCTCCTTTGGTCCAGTACTTGTGCTGTCTGACGAGAATTTCAGGAATACACCCCCACCCTGTGTTTATTATCATTAATATGGATTATACATTATTTATTCAGGTCCTTGCATGGCTAGTCTAGTATCCACAAAGTTACTTTCTGTCAAAGTCAGTTGTTTATGTTATCTTTTAAGACAAGATAGTTTAGTTTGAGTTAATGTTGGATTAGATCTTTATCCTCTCTCCTGATCTATTCAGATAGAGACAGCATCTAATCATAATTTCTTCAAATAAATTCACTATTTTAGTGCTGGAAGTTCATATTATTATAGCCCCAATAAATAAATTATAGCCCCAATTATTAACTGTACATACTTTGTGTTGGCTACAACCTTCTTATCTTTAGAATTGAAAACTGCAGAGATGAACAGAGTATTTACTTATTATAAAGGTCTTTGGAATGAAGTCTAAATGCATTTATATTAAATAAAACAAATACTTCCTAATGCTGGAGGGAGAGGAGGGAAGGAAAGAACAGGAAGGGAGGTTAAAGATGCTTTCACTCTGGGGAAACAGGAAGAGCCATTCAGGTGGATTGTGTTCGCCATCAATTCTGTAACATGTGAACTATGCCCTCCAATTATTTAAGGGCTGTCATGTGGAAGACACAATTTAGCTGTTCTAATTGACCTCAGGGAGCTGGACAAGGGGTGATAAGGGAATGTGACAGTTACTTTAATTCAAGATAAAGCATAAAACGTTAGAGTCAAAGCTCCCCAAATTATGGAACAGATTGCATCCGAAACTGGGAATAATATTTACAGAGCACTTTCAATGTACCAAGCGCATGCTAAGCACTTCATTGTGTGTCTTAGCTCTCTGGGTACTATAGTGGGTTGAATAATGGGCCCTCAGAACCTGTGACCTAATCCCCAGAATCTGTGAATGGCTCCTTATTTGGAAAAAGTCTCTTTTATATCAAGGATCTTGAGATGAAAATATCCTCCTGATTATCAAGGTGGGCCCTAAAGCCAATGGCATGTGTCCTTATGAGATATTAAGGCTATGCAGAGACAGAGGCAGAGAATGGAGTGATGTGGCCACAGCCAAGGAAGACGAGGAAGATCGATTACACGCTGGAGGTGGCCCAGGGAAGTCTCCTTCAGAGTCTGCAGAGGAAGAGCAGTCCTCTCAGCATCTTGATTTCAGAATGTTTGGCCTCTATAACTATAACAGATTGCATGCCTATTCTTTTAAGTCACTAAGTGTGTGGTGATTTGTTATGGCGACCATGGAAAACTAAGGCAGGTACTAAAATATGGGGTAGCCCCATTTTAGCACCAGGAACCCAGAGGTTGGCAATTTGTTCAAGGTCATGCAGCTACATGGCCAAAACCAGGACTGGAACCCGGCAGTCTGGCTCAGGACCCACATTCATAAACACAGCACCATCTTACTCTCTTGGTAGTGAGCTCCTGCCCTCTGAGACTATTCAAATGCAGATTGGAAAGTTTCTTGGTAGGGCTGCAGCATTAAACAAACAGGAACACTAGATTAGGATTTTCACATCAGGATTTAAAAACAAAATTCAGACTCTGAAGCTTCACTTTAACAGTCTAAGAGTCAGTAAATTCAGAGTGCTTCTCAGGAATCTGTATTTTTTAAAATAGCCTTCTTTCCATTTAATTCCCATAGCCTATTCATGTTTGGAATGATAGGATGAGGTACTTTTTGCAGCCCCGAGTACCTGTGCTCCTGTACCTCTCTCTGCTCTCTACTCATTGTACGTCTCCTCTCTCCAAAGCAGGAGACCAAGGAAGGTCAGGACTGAAGGGGAAAATTAGTGTTAACTTCTTCCATTTTTCTCGTGTCATCCATGTGGCCTAAGATTACAGAGTTGTTCTTTATCTTTATGTTTCTTTATGAGTCGATATAAAGTTCTAAATTACTAGCTGAATAAGTTCACTATTTTTACTACTTTGGTGTTTCTCAATAAAAAAGAAAAGAAAACCAGACATGTTCCCAAGGTAAGAATAGAGAAAGAGGAAAGTACTCTGTGAGTCCACAAATAAGCAGCTTAATAATCACAGATGGAAATTCATAATAAACAAAAGCCTGGAATGAGACAAGCCAACACACTAGGATGTAATTGCTCTGGAGTCTTGAGAGCTTGCTAGGAGACATCAGAGGGGAGTTTTTTGTTTCTTTTCAAGAGATGTTTTTTTTCATATATGTGTAATATGTGTAGATCACAGCTGTATTGGAATCCTAGAATGCAAATGTGAACATTTTAATTGCCAGAATTATTATCCTAAAGGTAAGGAAAGAACAGACAGAAAGATTGCAACTTTTCTAGTGAAAACAGAAAGGAGGGGCCAAATTGAAAGGAACAATTCATATTTGGCCTTCCTATCCACAACTTCAGAGACCCCTTCCAACATGACCAAGGTTACATAGCTACTGTATGCTATCGAGCTGGGATTTGAATTTCTTTCAAAGACCTTGCTCTCTCCACTATACAGTGAGTGGTTCAGTGATGAAACAAGCATCAGAATCTCCTGGAGCACGTGTTAAAACAGATTGCTGGGATCCACCCATTTCTGACTCTGTAGGTCTGGAGAGGGACCCAGGAAGGTGCACATCTAACAAGCGCTCAGGCAATGCTGATGCGGCTGGTCCTGAGGCCACACTCTGAGAACCACTGTGTAACTACACCCTTTGGGGAGGATTTAAAAACTGCAGCCAAATGTTCCTTTAGCGAAAAAGGTTTCAACACAATTTATTTTTAATTATTAATATATTTTTTAAGTTTTTATTGATTTTTTTTAGAGAGAGAGGAAGGGAAAGAGAGATAGAAACATCGATCAGCTGCCTCCTGCACGCCCCCTCACTGGGGATTGAGCCAGCAACCCTGGCATGTGCCCTGACCTGGAATCAAACCGGGACCTCGCAGTCCATAGGAAGATGCTCAATCCACTGAGCCACACCGGCCGGGCAAGGGTTTTAACACAATTTAGACCAGAATTTGCAAACTGATGACACCAGACATCTTTATTTAATGTGATTAATTTTAAATTATTCATTTGTCAGTATTATAAATCCAAAAATTTCAGATCAAATTCTTTCTTTGGAAAAGATCAGAACATCTGGCATAGCAGAAATCAAGTGCAGCTTAGTATTAGTTTCCCTTTAGACAGAATGTGAACTTTCCCATCATTGCAAATATCTGCTTTGCCCTACATGTAATAATAATGTAATAGGTGGCATTTATTGTGTTATTAGCTCAACTATTTGTCAGAGTTCGAAGAGCTTTACCTGCATTAACTATTTAACCCTCACAATCTTCCATGAGGAGTGTTTTACTCAGAGTAAATGAAGGCCAAGGGGACACACAGAACAAATAAATTATCTTGACTCCTACACAGTGGAAGTTTAGTTCCACAGCTCATGCTTATAAACTAGACTACCTTGCAAATGATAACAACTACACTAGTTGGGCACTGTTGATGAGTACTTAACATATATTAACTCACAACAACACTAGGAAGCAATATAACTATTAACATTTTATAGAAACGGAAACTTAGGCAGAAAGAAATTAAGCAACTTGGCCAAGTTCATATAGGTAGTATTAGCACAACAGGGACTTGAATCCAGGCCACTTGACTCCAGAGACCATACTTCCAAGTTTTATGTTCTGCTGCAGCCATTCATGTTTGTGACTCTGATCTGGACCCATGGCGCCTTTTACAGAGGAGGAAATTGAGTATCTCAGAGGTAAAATGACTTCCTCAAAATTGCAGAATGAGCTGGCAATAGAGGTCATGTTCTTACTTATGAATACCAACAAGTACTCTGGCAATGACCCTAGTGGGAATTTCCATTCACTATCATTGTAATAAAATTGACAAAGAGGTTAAATAAATGTTAATGAGATTCTACTCATTGTTTTTACCTAAAGATGATCTCAAATAGATACTTGAGTTATTTTCACTGTTGGCTGCATATTGCAAAATCTCACTGAGAGGTTATAAAGAACATGATGTGAGGCCCCACTACAGTCCAATTAAAAAAAAACCTTGAGGGATGGTATCCATGATATACAGATAGATAGAAATACAGGTTATTTATTTATTTATTTATTTATTTATTTATTTATTTATTTAATTTCAGGATCCCTGGTGATTCTAATGTGCATAGAGAATTGAGAAACGCTGGATTACACTGTCAAAATATGTAGATTAGAGGCAATGGCTGGTACTTAGACACTGATGTTATCTTTTTCTGGAGGTTGTATAGGTTCCTGTATAGCTATCTGGGTCCATGTTCAATGCCAGTTGCATCCCTATATGCAAATGCAATAATTGCTTGTTACTGATGTGTGTCCATGAATAATTGAAGGATCTTACTTTGCTCCAGCTCCTGATTAAATTCTGTGACTGAAGGGACCTGGGCTCTTCCTTTAAAAAACTAAGCAGACTTAATCTGTTGAATAGTGTTGATTTTTTTTGGTTAATTTCCATGTTTATTGCTCTTGCCCCTTGCCCCCATCTAATCTGACATTCTTTCTGCTGTTTATATGTGATTGACTTGTGCACTGACAATGCAGAAAGTGTCATTGAAAAGCTGTCACATCCCCAAACCACCTTTGCTCCTCTTGACAGCAACTAGGTGATTGGTCATTGTCGGTTCAAGAGGGGAAAAAAGTTAGGAAATTCTGCACACACAAATTCAACTAGACAAGTAAGTTCAAGTCCTATTTCAAGTCATGTTCAGCTTCACAGAGGTAAAATAATGAGAATTAGCCAAGCAATGCTTTGGCAGCAAAACAACATTCATTTGAATAAGTATTTTTAGAGCAGGGCCTCTTCCGTGGTAGTTACCACACTTGATCACAGTTATGCCTTTAAGGACTGCCTTTTCTCTGAGAATTTAGGCTCTGTAAGTACAGCAACTCTGTCTTCTTCATTATCCGGTCTCCAAATCCTAGCATATTATAGGCCCTAAATAAACATTTTCTGAACTTACAAATAATTAAGTGAATAAATAACTGAGTTAGGTATTGAGGACAAAGAGAAAAATAAGACATGGTTTCTGCTATTGAGGAACTTATAAGATTAGGAAAAAAAATAGGAATGTTCAAGAATTAAAATTCCATGTGGTAAGGGCCATAATAAGGTAGATATAAAGAAGAAAAGGATTCTTGTATGTAATCTACAGATCAAATCTGCCTTCAAGGGTAGGAACAGCAATAAAGTTAAAATTCCTTGAATGTACTTTGTCTTTATAGATTTGAATGGGAGACAGTGTAAATAATTTACATAATTTTGAAACAAAATTAAAAATTTATCCCTAAAATTGCCCTGGCCGGTTTGGCTCAGCGTTTAGAGCATTGGTCCGTGGACCAATGAGACCTGGGTTTGATTCCAGCCAAGGGCACCTACCTCGGTTGCGGTTCATCTCCCGCCCAGGTTGGGGTTGTGTGGGAGGCAACCAGTCGATGTGTCTCTCTTGCATTGATGTTTTTTTTTTTTTCTCTCTCTCTCCCTCCCTCCTAATCTGTCTACAGATAAATGGAAAAATATCCTCAGGTGAGGATAAAAAAAAAAAGAATAGCTAAAAAGACAAATAGCTAAAAAAAAAAAAAAAATTATCCCTAAAATTAAAAGAAAAATGAAACAAATGAACCTAACTGTGGGTGAAGTTGATAGCATAGTAACAGAGAAACTATTGAAAATGATGTTAAAACACAACAATTTGAAGGCATATACTTGATTGAATATACCAGGAATCTTCTTCTGATTTACCATTTTACTCTCTATGACGTATTTTTTCAGGATTGGTCCCCAATTGGCTCATGCTTCCTTGTATCCATGCTCCTAGCTGTCTACTCCCGTAATGATTCTGGGCATGTTAGGTGACTCTGGGCTCGTTAAGTGCTGTGGTAATAAAGTACCCCAAACTGGTGGCTTAAACCACCGACACTGACTGTGGCAGTTATTTACTTAGGAACCAGTCACTTCACCTAGATTTTGAGCACTTTGAAAGAAACTGCATTACATCCTTCTACAAAGCTAGTACTTGAGGCTCAAAATACTTATTGAATGAATTAATAATGATGAGGATGACAGCAGCTAACCCTTTTTGAGTATTTTCTATGTATGAGGCATTCTTCTAAGCTTTCTATCTAAATGAATGTATTTAATGGACACAACAACTCTGTGAGATAGATACTATTATTTTTACCAATTTGTAGACGAGAAAACTGATGCACAGAGTGTTTATTAAATAACTTGCTAGGCAGAAAGATTCAGAATCAGGGGTTAAAATGGAACATTCTGTTTCCAGTCAATATTCAGCTAAACAGTATTCTATGCTGTTTCTTCTGAATGAGCAAACAAAAATTCCATAAAGGAATAAAATGGTCGCCTGGCCAGTGTGGCTTAGTGGATTGAGCGTTGTTCCATGGACTGAGAGGTCCTAGTTTGATACCTGGTCAAGGCACACGATCAGGTTGTGGGCTCGATCCCCAGTAGGGGGCGTGCAGGAGGCAGCCGATCCGATGTTTCTCTCTCTCTTTCCCTCCCCCCTCTCTAAAAAATCAATAAAAAATATTTAAAAAAAGAATAAAATGGTAAAAAATAAACACTCAGTACACACATATATAATTATTACCATACAGATCCTATTTTGGACCTGAAGTCACCACCTCTGTGGGCTCATTGTTTACACAATTAATTCAACTTTAGTGTGATAGGCAGGATAATGACCTCTAAATATGTTCACATCCTAATCTCTGGAACTTAGAAATATGTTACTTTTCATTGCAAAAGTGGTAGATGTGATTGAGGATTCTGCAATGAAGGAAATCATTCCAGATTATCGAGGTAGGACCAATGCAATGAGAAAGATTTTTTTTTGGGGGGGGGGGAGATACTGATTTGTTTTTCCACATATTTATGCATTCATTGGTTGATTCTTGTATGTGCCCTGACCAGGGATCAAACCTGCAACCTTGGCATATCAGGAGGACACTTTAACCAACTGAGCTGTGAGAGGGATCCTTGTCAGTAAAAGAGGGGTGCAGGAAAGTCATAAAGAGATTTAAAGATGCTAGCTAGCTGGCTTTTGAAATGGAATATGGGGCCATGAGCCAAGGAATGCAGGTGGCTTCTGGTAGCTGGGAAAGAAAAGAACCTAGAAGGACACTTTGATCTTAACCCATTGAAACCCAGTTCAGATTTTTAACTTCCAGAACTGTGAGAGAATGCATTTATTTTGTTTTATGTTACTAAGTTTGTGGTTTGTGGAAATGCATCACAGCAGCGCTAGGAAGATGATACGCCAGGTACAGTGCTGGCCTCTGATAAACCATTTAGCGTCAGCCTTGAAGGAGTTCGGTATGATAGATTGCTGCTGCTTGACCAACTAGAGAATGGAAAATAGATGCACATTTTGATGGGATAAGAGTGAAACAATTAGTCCTAAATTTGTCCTTGGCCAGAGTTGGGAGGCAGTCTATACTGTGTGTTTCTATGTCACTGAGGCCTTGTGTTGGTTTGGTGGGGTGGGGAAGATCATTTGGAAAGTATGTTGGCATTTCAGAGGCAAACATTATTGATAATTGAGAGGGGATAGCATGGCTGGTATTAGGGAGCTAATCCAAGGAGGTTGGGTAGTCAACAGTTCCAATTACAGGGCCGCTGGGGAAGTGATGAACTCTGATGTGATTCACAAGATGGCACTGAGCAGGGTTGACTTAGCGCAGATGCTCTGACAAGAGTCTCAGCTCTGGTAATATCTGAATATAAGGCAGTGATCCTCAATGTTGTAGCAAACCTCACTGTGTTAAAGGAACAGTAATAAATTATCGTCAGGCAGTGTGTGTGTGTGTGTGTGTGTGTGTGTGTGTGTGTGTGTGTGTGATGGAAGCATTACCAGTCAGTGACGAAAAGAAAAGATTATTCAGTAATTGGTATTGGGACTGCTGATGACAACTTGGGGAAGAATTCATTCATTTTGGATTTTACAATTTATAAAGAATATAAACTTTGGGTGAATTAAGGGTTAAATTCATTAAAAGAATCCATATAATCTATAATCTTTGTCTTCAAATATGGAGCTTTAGAATATTGATGCCAGTGGGGAGTTTTTAAGCTTAAAAACTGGAGAATAAATTCAAAAGGAAAAAAACAACAACTAACATTTATCTACATGTAAGTTAAAACTTTTCCCTGAAGAAATAACCAAAATTAAGAGGAAGGCAACAAGTTAGGAAACAAATACATCAAGTGTGACAGCACATGTCTAGTATAGAGATCACCCATGAAGGGAGAGAACAGGAAGCCTCTGACAGATAACTATGCAAAAGACACAGACAAGTTCATAAAAGAAGAAATACAATTAGATTAAAAACAAATGGAAAAATACTTAACCTACTAGTAATCAAAGAAATGCAAATTAAAATGAGATACCATTTTTGTTTATCAGACTAGTAAACATTTTTAAAACCTGGTAATAGCCATAATAGCTCTCATAAATGGCTAATGGGGTATAAAATGACACCACTTTGAAGATATAGAGTCTAAATTTGAATTTTTCCTAAATAAATAATTGAATGAAATATAAAGGTCTTATACAAAAAATTCTCTGTCATAGTATTATTTGTAGTATCAAAACATTTAGAAAACTTGAACGTTCAAAAATACAGTGAATGTTTTAAAAATAATTGATAATATCTAACCTATAGGATATTATTCAGCAATTAATTCTCTTTAATTTACCAATTAATTACAAAGTACAGTATACAGAATTGTATTTCTACAATGATTTAAAAATATTTTTGAAAACCTATGTATAAAAAAAAAACTGGGGGAGTACTTCAAAATGTTAACAGGGACAGATTTCTACAAATTCTTCTTTTTCTGTGTTTTCTTTGTCTTGGAGACCTCATTTTATTTAATAAGCATGCAATTATATAATTACAATTTTTGTAATAGAAAAATAAATAAATGAATCTCAGTTTGGTTCCATTCAAGAATGGTATATAATGGAAATAAAAAGATGTGATTCCATTTAGAAAACAAGCTGAAAAAGCTGCTGGGAATCACACTTACATTTAATGGGAAGATGTAAGCAACACCAATACGCTTCGAGCAGATATTTAATGGAGAGCAGAGAAGGTTTTGGTGTTGTTTGAAGAGAGAATAGTGTTCCCTTTGGTCGGAGAAAGGACAGTTTCTTTTACACAAACCAGCAAAACCTGGTGCCATATCTCTTCTCTTTCCCCTTCTTCTAATTATGTGCAAAATACCCAGAAGGAAAGAACCAATCTCTTGATTGCTTGTCTTGCAAATTTAAACCTATAAATTAATAGCAAATATCACATTACCAAGTAGAACCCAAGAATACTTAATTAAGTCTCTATAAGATTCCCAGCAAACGGGAAAATATCCAGAGGCATCGTATTTACAAGCACCTTGACTTCCATTCACCTGTGGCATTTTATGAATTATACCAATGAGAGAGTAGATGTGGAAAGCTGGGTGATGTCAACATCTACCTGTTGCTTAATCCTGAAAATGATCCAGTGAGTCAGAACAAAGTCACTTCCATTTATATTTTGTACAGATGCTGCCTGTGGTTGAATTTGCTTCTTATGGCCTTTCCAAAGATGAGGCATTCACATAGTTTGGAGTTGGTTTTCTTCATTTTCAGGCAAAGCCAGAAATAGGGGGCAGTTTGGGTAGATTTTAGTCTCATTGGGGAATGGTCTGGAAGCTTTTCTGATGAAGTGTGGTGCTAATAATTAGTTGAATCCAGCTGCCCGCTTTTTTTTTGTCTCCATTGTCTTCGCCTGTGGACTGTAACAGGTGTCAAGAGTTTCACAAAGCAGCTACATCTAAGGGTCATCAACTGCCCACACTACCGCTGCATAATTGTCCATCCCGCAGAGATCATCTATGGTTTTTGAAAGCCACAGTTCCTTCTAATGCCTCCTTTGCTTATAAAGAATTGCTTGGCAGAATGGGCGAGTTTAATAGGTGTGCCATACTCAGTGAGATGGCCACCATCTGTGCCACCTTCCAATTACCAAAGCAAATGAAAATCAAAGGCAATGACATCAGAAATCTCAGATAATATTTTCTGTCCATTATGTCTTTTGCCTGATGTTGGTTTTTAAATTTTCATTTGGAACATGTTGAAGGATGAAGCACACTCTGTTACCGAGACACAATCAGAATATTGGGATCCAGCAGGGAGAGAAAATTACTCTGTGAGAGATGCACGTGGGCACACTCAGCATCCTGGTCTCTACCACACAGTGGAGATTGCCGCTCAGGCTTGCAAAACTCACACGAGGTTAGGCATGATGTGATTAAGAAGTAACTCCCTGAGCTACTACTGCCTGGAGAACCGTAAATGGAGTTACACAAGTAGGTATTGTGGCATTGATGTTTCCATGGATCTGCTGCTCAACAGGCAATAGATTTTCAGCACGGCTTGAAGCAAAATGTAAATATTCCCAACTGAGGTGACGTGTGTGTGTGTGTGTGTGTGTGTGTGTACGCGCGCGTGTGCACAGAGGGGAGTTGAAGGAGATTGAGGTGACAGGTCAGGGGATGTGAAATTAATGATGATCATAAAAGAGAATTAGGTGCCACAGATGGCATGAGTTTAAAATACTCAAGTTGAAGAAACTGCTTTAGCAGCACACTACCATTCTGGGCATTACTAGGAAACGACTAAGAACCAATAACCGTACAGAGCTTCTAATGGAAGAAGTGGACATCATAAGAGGAACTAGGTCGCCAGGTATCCACACAAGCGCATACAAAGTGTTTTCAAAGTGAGCTATATCCTTAGCTATGTGTGTTAAGAATCCACTCTTTTAGGTGAAGAGAAACGAGATTAGGGTAGAAACACATCGAATATGGCTTAAAGCTGGTTTTCTAGAACTCTACCATCAGCAACATAATTCTCAATACAGGGTCTTCACACTTGATAAATGATTCTGTGTACTTCCCAAAGTTCAATGCTAAGAGGACCTTCTAGTTATCTATATAATCTGTACATTTACTGTTATATTTAAGACTCTGTTACTTAGAATGGACAAAAACAGAAAATTCTAGCCCATGTTCAGTGTTAATTTGTTTTATTGAACACTCTCCTGTCTTTATGCACATGAATGGATTATGCATTTCCAACCTGCTCAGTCTGTCCACCAGGAATTGGAATTAACTAAATTATCAATACTTACCCCTGAATTGTGGTATGTTTAGCTGCCCAAGAGTAACATAGCAATAGGACTGTTTCCAACTAGGGAATGCTTGCTAGCTTTGATCTGCTTATATTAAGATAGAAATGTTTGTCCTGCCTTTTTTTTTTTTTTTTTTTTTTACATCCTCATGGAAGAATGACATGAATGTATATTTTGATAGGTTATGGTTAAAAAGCCTAAACATAGGCTCCTACTCATTACCAGATGAGTCTATTAGCAAATTGCATATATCTGAAATTGTTTCCCTCAGCTTAGCCAATAGTAGGGGTCCTGGTGCCTAATGAAATACTAGACATCTGACCCTCTTTGTTTGCTAATGGTAATAATGTGTTTTACATTTTCTCTGGCTGAAAGGTCATTTGCAGCCATGAATTGGGGACCTGCATTATTTAATGAATTAATTAATCATTTATCTATTTATTTACTTATTTTTAGTTACTTGCATTTTTTTAAACAGCTTTATTGAAGTATAATTGAGATATGAGAGCACATATTTTTAAAAATTTTTTTTATTCCTCACCCAAGGATACTTTTCTACTTATCATCAGATAGAGTGGGAGGGAGGGAGGGAGGGGGAGAGAGAGAGAGAGAGAGAGAGAGAGAAACATTGATGTGAGAGAGACACATTGACTGGTTGCCTCCTGCATGACCTGACCAGGGCTGGGGATGAACCACAACTGCAGTACGTGCCCTTGACCAGAATCAAACCCATGACTCATTGGTCCATGGGCCGATGCTCTAACTGCTGAGCCAAACCAGCCAGGGTGAGAGCATATATTTAAGATATACAGTGTTATATATTTTGACATATGGATACTCCTGTGAAACTATCACCACAATCGAGAGAATAAACAATCATCGTTCCCAAAAGTTTTCTTGTTTCCCCTTTGTAACCCTCCTCCTGCTTCTCTCCACCACCCCATACCACAAAACTGCTTATCTGCCTTTTGTCACCATAGTTTGCATTTTCTAAAGTTTTATCTAAATAAAATCTTGTAATATGCACTTCTTATCAGACTACTTTCTTTCAGCATAATTATTTTGAGATCCATCCATGCTCTTCCATATCACAGTAGCTTTATCCTTTTTATTGCTGAGTAGTATATTATAGGATTTACCACAACTTGTTTAACTATTTACCTATTGGTATACATGTGAGCTGTTCCCAGTTTGGGGCTATCACACATAACACTACTTGGGACATTCATGTACAATAAGATGTGCATTTTAATTTTCCATATTTTATATCTCACAGCAGGAGCTCAAACTAAATCAACACTTTTCTGGCATTTGGAATGAATATTTAAGGCTTTCCTCGAATTTATGAAACCCTATAACAGGTGACAAATGAACAGAAATCTGGCTCATTTATTTGCTAACTCTTCTTCACTGATTGTTTTTCTTTTTCCATGAAACCAAAGACACTGATGTTTAACCAATAAAATTAAAACTTATTAGAATGGCCACTAAATCCAGGCTCTGATTCAATTCTGTAAAATAACACACAGAGGACCACAGCTCAAGTAGACTATTGTTTAGTAAGTGATCTCACTTCAATTTTAAGAGGCACATTTTGCCATATTTAAACCTTTTGAAGATGTGGATGCATCACTTAATGTAGTATAATTTCTGCTTTGCCCCCTTTTAAATGTCCATCAACTGATGAATGGATAGACATAAATGGTATATACATACAGTGGGATATGACTCAGCCACAATAAGGAATGCAGTACTGATTCATGCTACAACATAGGTGATCTTTAAAAATATTATACTCAGTAAAAGAAAAGGTCACATATTGTATAATTCCATTTATATAAAATACCCTGGGTAGGCAAATCCATAGAGACAGGAAGTAGATTCATGGTTTCCAGGGGCTGAGTGAAGTGACTGCTGAATGAGTACGAGTTTCCTTCTGAGGTAATAAAGAAGTTCTGGAAGTAGATGTGATGATTGCATAATAGTGTGCATGTATTTAATGCCACTGAATTGTACACTATATGAGGTTAAAATAACAAATTTTATGATGTATATTTTATCAGGGTCAGAATTGGCCGAGGATTTGAGAAATCAATAAAACATTATGACTTAGACATCTTTGGGAAAACCTTTGATGGGTATGCTATCATATTCTCATTTTATACTAAACACCATGTGGCTCCACCAATCTCCTGAGAGTCTTCTATATTCTTTGAAGTTACCCAAGGATGCTGATGTAGCCAAGGTAACTCAGTAAAGGAGGATGAGCCCTTTAAGTTGTATCCAGGCTGAAGGAAAATAGAGGAAAGACCTCAGATGCCAAAGAAATGAAGCAAGGAAATAAAGACGCTATACTCAATACCATAGACAATGCCTGAGATAGCCCTACAGCGTCGTTGGGTTGTTTGATGAGTTTCTGACTTAAGAACCTTTTTCTTTCCTCCTTCACTATTCTAAATTTAACCTTTCCAGATTTTAATAATGTTTATGTGCTCTCAATCGTGCTAGACCTGTGGTCTTCTCAAATATTAAATCTCATATCTATACCTTCATTTTGAGATGATTTATTCCCTTATATTTTGGGAATATAAATTTTTTAAAAATGAACATGTACAAATTTGACAAGAAGCTTATCCAATGGACACTAACATTGCTACAAAAAAACTAGTTCCCTTACTTTTCAAATAAAGTATCTATCTGGGTTGGTGTTTTTATTTTCTCATTTTTAAAAGTGACTTAGGAGACCCTCATGAAGATAGCAGCGATATGTAATAAAGAGATAATATATTTCTGTTTCACTTTTATAACACATGTTCCTCCTTTTCAACACACACACACACACACACACACACACACACACACACACACGGAACTTTAAAGAATATCAATGAAGCAACAGCTATGCCATGATTGCTGGAATAATAAACATAAGGAAAGAAATCAATCTCTCAAAGTGGAGAGATTTTGTTTCTTTCCTCTCATCATCTTGAGGAAAGAAACAAAATCCTGTTAAATAATAGTAATACCATCCATTGGAAATTTGTTGAAAGATTCAACAGAGGTGAAATATGTCCTATTACATGACCTTGGATCACTTAACCTCTCTGCAACTCTGGGTATATAAAGGTAATAAAAACCTTGGCTCCCTTGTTTGAAGGTATGTTACAGATTTAAGACATTAATATGTATAATATATATGGACTAATTGAAAGACTCTAGATGAATAGAGAACATCATAATTTGCTGAAGAAGAACTTAGTGATGCTAGTTTAAAATTTTAGCAAGACATGGTTTATATGTAGATGAAAGTGCCTGAAAATAAAAAGAATATTTAACCCAATAACAAGAAGAGTGTTGAATTGTTCTGAGTTAGTCTCTACCAGTTACAGCAGATGACCCTGTGAATTCCTTATCACACTTAGGTCAAACAGATCTTAACAAGCTATGACACAGTGCTTTTGGACTTCTGGATTTTTCTTTTCTGAAACTCATACAGAGTGTCCTGATTTAGATGAGTGTGCTTTATTTGTCCTTAGAAACTCCTCTGAGTTTATCTTTCAGTGTCTTATTTGAACCTCATATTTTATACTGAACGTTACGTGGATCAGGAAAAAAAAAATCACCTAAAATTCTTCTGTTTCTTTGAAGTTATCCCAGGTTGAGACAAGGTCACTAAGAAAAGGAAGATGGGTCCTTTAAGCTAACTCCTCTATATCCAGAACTGTGGGGAAACAGAAGCAAGTCCTTGATTTCCAAAGAGCCAAGGGCCTGCCTTGCTCTTCCTCCACCCCATGGGAGCTGCAGCAATGCTCCAAACCAGTCACATGGCAGAGACCTCATGCTACTTTAGAACAAGTGGTCCCAGGATCTTTCATATAACTCCTATACCAGACTGCTTCATACCATTCTTTGCCCATTTTTAAATATGTCATCTCAGATTCCCTATTTTTGACTGGCATGTAAGTTAGGATTACACAACCCTGGGGCACTATACTTTGCCAATGAGCCTTTCTATTTAGTGTCAGTATTTTATTGAGCCAGTTCCCGGCCTGTCCTAGTGAGCAGCAAGCCAGGCCCAATGCAATCTTGAATTAAGTCAAAGGCGACTTTTTTTTTGGGGGGGGAGGTGAGAGTAAAATTATTTTAGTTTTATATACATATATGTCAATATTCAACACCAAATAGTTGATTTTATTTAAAAGCATGTATGATTTATTTTGAGCAAACGTTGTGTTGTGAACTAACAAAAACACAAAGACAAAGTCTTCACCTTCTAGGTGCTTTCGGCATAGTCACACGTACAAGTCATTCAAAAGAGATATGAATAGAACATTTATTGGCCACTTTCTGTGTGTCAGAGTGTGTGCTAAGCCTTTAAACATATTATTTAATTTAATTCATTTAACAATCTTAAGATGTAGATATAATTATCTCACTTTCACAGATGGAGCAACTGAATCTTAAAAGTTCAGGAAACTAACACAAAGTTCTGGAAATGTAGGAAATAGATGCAAATTCCTCTGCTTCTTAGACTGATTTCCTCATAGTTTTCTCCGCTCTAACCAATTAACTTCTTATAATCCAATTTTGTTTGATGCCTAACAAGACTTTAACATTTATTTATGAGGCCCTCATTTGCTGAGCTCCGCCTAGCCAAGTAAAGGTGATCTGTTTTGGAGAGTGGAACAACAGTACATTGAGAAGGGAGGACCTCCATGAAGAATTAGAAATCATTTAGCACTTTGATTTTTTAAAATACTGATTGCTAGGTATTATCAAAGCAAATAACAGTCCTTGAGGTAAATCTGTCTTCAAATATTTCTCCATGACTGTGAAGTAGGTAAAAATGACATTTAGATGCTCATTAGTCAGGACTGAAGAGAGACAGATGTGATTACATGCCAGGGTAGAACTTGGGGAAAACTTTAGAGTTGGTAATTCTTGTTCTTCCTTTCCACCATCATTTCTCCAAATACCACCTCATTAAACCCACAGTGTATTTCTGGAATCCTCTTCCAATAAGCCACTTCTTAGGCCAAGCATTACTCAACACGTTTTGCATATATTTTATCCTTAAAAATCTTAATGAGGTAGATACTATATTATCTCACTTTTACTGATGAGGAAACTAAAGTGCATGTTTGTTCAGAAATAGCACACAATAGAAATAAATAAATTTGTGTTCTTATGTGGTTTCCCTCAAGTCAGATTCTTCAGACATCACGTTCCTTACCTGTTGGTCAAATCCCACCTGTTCTTGCAAACATATCGTCTTTTGGGTCCCACTTGAAATTTGGGGGTAATAATTTGGCTACTAAATGTCTCCTTTGATAGACTTTCAGCCTCATGGAAGCAGAGACTATGTTTGTTCTCACTGTGTATATCCCTACCACCAGCAGAGTGACTGGCCCTCCGTAGTGTTCAGGAATTTGTTGAGGGAGTGAAGGAAATAACACTCACATGCTTTTAGTACCTGTGACTATACACACAACTCTTATCCTTTAGAGACTAAGGTTGATTAGCCAAGCTGATTATGCATTTTACTACTTGGTAGGGTGTCATATGTTTTCGGAACTCAAATTTTTCTTTTTCTCTCTTTTTATAAGGGGGAAGCTGTATGATCTTAAATGAGTAGCTTATCCTTTATGAGTCTAATTTTTAATATAGATTAAAATTCACCTCATGGGTTTTTAGTGAGTTTAATGAATGTAAATGAGATAATGAGTATAATTTAAAATGATATTCCAATAATATTTGCTCCCATATTTGCAAGCTTTCTATGTACCCATGCTCTACTAAGTAATTTATATAAATTATCTTATTTCATTCTTCTAAAAAATCTATCAACTAATATAATAATAGCTATAATTTATTGAGTACTTCTTACATGCAGGGGCTTGCCTTAATTATTCGCTTAGCTCCTTTCAACTTGAGAAGTAGGTGGTAGTATTTCAACTTTTCTAGTAAGAGACTTGAGGTTTGAGTATGTTAGAAAAGTTTTTTTAAGGTCACACTGGCTTATCAGTTGCAAGACTGTTGGTGAAAGTAAATTGTGCATTTCTATATTTCTTTGAAAACAAAAAAAAGAAACTAAAATATAAGCAATATTCATGACTGTACAACCTCCCCTACCATTCTTTTGGCAATGTTTCTGTAAATGCTGACTCTGACTAATATGTAGCTTGTAGATAAACAGCATGTTTGTATAAGAATCCTAGGAACTAATGTCAGAAGATGCAGACCCCGACTTTCAGTCATCCCAGTTCTGGAAGATTTGCTGACCTTCAACCATAGAACAAGGATGACACAGAACCAGGATGACGAAGACCAGGATGATGCACACCAGACCATCATTTGCCCAGTTTCAAGATCCCTATTAGAATGAACTGTGCTTGACTACACATAGAGAACTTTTCAACTCACTAACCTTGATTTGTTTGTTCAGCTTTCCCTCTCCCTCCTTATAAGAACCTCTGCCTGCACTGAGATGTTAAGATGGGTTTTGTGACAGGAGTGCCCCATCTCTTCAGGTTGCCAGCATTTGAATAAACCTCTTTCCTTTTCCAGCAGCATCTCTCTCAGGAGTTTGGTTTTTGTGGTGGCAGGCAGCAGAACTTGGGTTCTGGTTACATACTGGTAATGTAAAGCTCACAGTGATTTTAGGGATCATTTACTCTAATGTCAAACCCCCAATTTACAATCTGGAAAATGAGATTAATTGGTTTGACCCACTACAACATGAATACTTTGAAGGTGGGAGGTATTACTTTTTTATTTTTAGTACTACACTTATTGCTCTACATAATGTAGATATGCAATAATGTTTACCAATTCAAATTGTTTAAGTCATCAATCAAGACAGAGAGAGCATTAAACCAAATCTCCTGACCTCTAATACAGGGCTCATTCCATTAACTACATTAAAAAGTGCTTGCCTTAATAAATAACACCATTATTAATTTTTTTTGATTAATCCTCACTCAAGGATATTTTTCCACTGATTATTTTTTTTTAGAGAGAGTGGAAGGGAGGGAGGGAGAGATTCAGAGAGAGAGAGAGAGAGAGACAGAGAGAGAAACATCAATGTGAGACACACCAACTGGTTGCCACCCACATGACCCTGACCAGGGCTGGGGATGGGACTCACAACCCAGGTATGTGCCCTTGACGGATATCGAATCTGCGACCCTTCAGTCTGCAGGCTGACACTCTAATGCTCTAACTACTGAACAAAACTGGCCAGGGCTAACACCATTATTAATATAACAGTAGGGTTTGAAAATTTCACAGGTGATATTACCACCACTACTATTGTTATTGGTAGAGATCTGCAGATCTCCTTTTGAACTTTATTGTCAGTCAACTCTTGTCATCATGGACTTCCTGACAGATGCAGCCTAGCATTAGTGATACAGATTTCCTGTTTAGGTGTCCAAAGCTGAAAAGAGGAGACATAGCTACATATTAGTTCAGGGATGATTCAGTTTCCTTGGTGGTTGCAGGTTGCTGCCATTCACAGAATCCCAAAAGTTTAATGCCATGGCAGCTACAAAAATAAATGGATATGGATAAGTGGGTGGTGATGGTAGTGGTAAATCCCACCATGTAATTAGTTACACAGAGATTGAAATGTTTGCACAGAGGGAAACAAAACGCGCAAATAACATCCTGTGGAAAAGTTAAAGGGATTGAGTTCATTCAAACACGGAAAGAGAAGCGTGGTGAGCAGCCTACTTAACAAACTTTAAGGAATGGCTTTGCTTTATGACCACAGACAGCAATGTCTAATACTTTTGAATTTGTCAGTGAGGCTGAGGTATGATAGAAGGAATTTTTATTATTGAAAGGTTTCTTCCCTGAACTTGAACACGAACAGCTGTTAAATATCTTCCTCTGGACAACATTAAAGAAAGATACCCCCATGTGTCTGGGATGAACAAAGCATTGTCCAATTCAAAGAAAGGTCTCAAATCACCTCACCTCAATAGCCTGACAACATCCCTCCTAGATCTAAGATTATGCAGTTCTAGACCTTTTATTTGTTTAAATCCTTGATGACATTTGCAGTGCATCAGTTCAATCAAAGCAATAATTTACCTACGTAAAGGCTACTTGACTCAAGAAATCCAAGAAAGATCATCAGAACTACTGAGTTTGGTTTCATATAAATCCAGATTTGGTTTTATGTTAAAAGAGAAATTAGATGGCTTGGCTATCACATGTCAATGACTTTAGGGTATCTGGATTCAGGGCCTGTGTTATGCATCAATGACTAGGTGCTGCTTGTAATTTTACTGAGAATTCTACCAGCCTAAAATACATACCCAATGCTCTGCCATGGTCCCTGAAATTTCTACCATTCATCATCCATTCATTTCAATTAAGAAATTACTATTCTTAAGCATGCATTACAGGGTAGTTAATCTATTAAGACAGTTTTCAAACATAGCTATCATTCCAGGAAATGAAAGAATGAGATGCTGCACAGGTCAGTTTTAATGGGAGATAAAGCAGACACACAAGCCAATAGTATATAGCACTGCTCAGAAGAGCAAACTTCAATTTTCAGGAGTTTAAGAGCCAGTTTTTCAGCACAGCCATTATTAAAAATTAAATTATATAATGTAAATAAATCACATTAAAAACAAAGTTAATAAATACTAAAAACTCAGCACTTCCTAATAATTTTATTGCATTTTACTATTGTCTATGCTCTTTTGATTATTTACAAAGAAATACTATATAATGATGATCTAAGGAGTATCTCTTCCCAACTCCACATATAGTGATGTCATGGTGAAAGCTTGAAATTAGCCATGGCAAGACTATTTATACCAAGGAAATTGGTAAATGCTATATATTGGGGAACTCTTTTGTTTTTTGTCCCCATAGAGTCCATTGTTAAGCTTTTAGCAGCACACTATGACATAAAGATTCATGAAATTTATCAGCTTTCCGCAGGATTAAAAATGTTTAATTGGTGGACACAGAGAAGGACAAAGCTCCTGGGCTAGAGCAGTTAATGGCAAAACATTATAAATCCCCCAAATATCTGCAGATGATAAATAACAAAACAGTTAGTATATTTTGTTGCTGTCCACCAAATCCTTGCTACATTGTTAACAACTTGTCTTCCACAAACATATTGTCTCACAAACTAAGTAGAAATAGCTGAAGAATCTTTTTTTTCTGTATGTTTTCCTCATAGTTTAGTAATTTTTTTCTCAAACGGATTTGCTATGGGCCTCACAGATACACCTATTTGAGAATATGTTTTCTTTGGGTAGAATATTTCATCAATCATTCAGCAAAGAAATCTAGGGAGCCAGAATGTTTAGAGAAACTCACAGCTGGTTTTGACTTTTAGTTGTGTCATAAACAGGTTCTTTAACCTCAGTGAAGTCACTTCACCTCTCTACCCTCAACTTCTTCCGTTTTAAACTAGAGCTAGTACAACCTACCTGGTAGAGTGAGCATGAAGAGTTCCTGAGATGATGCATGTAAGAATAAAAGCCTAAGGAAAGCGTAGTCTATAAAAGTGTTATTGAAATGTCAATCCTTTCCACTATCCTTTTCTAATTCACTAAAATGTAGAAACTTTTAAGGGCTATGGCCATCCCAAGGGGAGGAAAACCATGAATTTCCTAAAAATAAAACTCACTGGAAAAGAGAATATGAATTTCAAAGTCCTGTTTGAACACGTACAAGCTAAACGTTATCTTTGATTTCACAAAGCCCCAGAGATAGACTGAAGAAACAGTTTGAGAAGAACAGATACTTGGGGATACTCTTTTTATAGTTGAAAGAGACTTTTGAATGCGATATGGTCTTTCTACAATAGCTTGGGGCCTTGGACAGGGAGAAAGGAAAGAAAATTAAGTTCAAGTTTTATGATCTACTCATCCAGAATTAGAAACTCTTAAATATTTTTAACATTTACCTTTAAAAAGTTATTTCATGCCAGCCAGGCACAGTGATTTTTTTCCGCTATCATGATCTAGCCTCAGAGTTGAAATGAGCAGATTGGGGTCTATCCTAAGACACACTGGTAAAAGGGAAGCCTTTTTGTCATAAAGCCCAGAATTTTGATGCCTCTTTCCTATGGCCGGGGGGCAGGGGAGGTTCTATGGAAAGTAACCTCATGGGGTGATCTGATCATAAATTCCTAACTGGGCAGGTCATGGTGGGTAGTCATACCCCAGGCATATAACATTTTCAGTGAAAGGTTTATTTTTGCATTAAGTAAGCCCTGACCATTGATTCTGTGCATCTCGGTGAATGTACTTTTGCAATAACCACACTCAAGAAAGCACATAACCTTGTTAACTACCCTGTAATCCAATTTCCACTTCCATGTAATCTTCCTTAAGTTCCCTCTTTAATTTCAAATGCATAAAACAAGCTGAAAACCTGTTATTTGGGGGAGCATTTGAGATCTTGCTCCCTGGCCCGTGTCATTAGTAGGACTCAAATAAACTTCCATAAAAATTCTGTACAGGTTTGAATGTGTTTTAGTCAACACCCCTCTCTTCTTTTCGCAGTCCTACATGGAAGCACAGGTTGCTTTTTCTTTCTTTCTTTCTTTATTGATTTTAGAGAGAGGAAGTGAGAGGGAGAGAGAGATAGAAATATCGATTAGAGAGTATATCTATCGGCCACCTCCTACATGCCCCCCACTGGGGATCAGGCCCACAACCTGGGCATGTGCCCTGACCGGGAATCAAACTGATGATCTCTTGGTGCATGGGTCAACGCTCAACCACTGAGCCACACCGGTCGGGCCACATGTTGCTTTTTTAATATGAGAAATGAGAGGAAAGATGATCATATTGACACATCTAAGAGTTTTCCATGGGGTTTATAAACTCGTGTTATTCTTTCTCCAAAATTACTAATATCAGCTTTTGTTTTGAACAGGGGGTGCCTTGAAGTATCCTATAATGAAGGTATCTATAGAAGTAAAAAGTTTTAAAAAAAGGAAGTGTGTGTGGCCTGTGTAACACTCCAGCCTCCTTTAGTTTCCCCGAGATACATTGTTGAATGAATAAAGCAATAGATATTTCTGATATATTAAACTATTTACAGTTTCCAAACTCTTCTATGTTCTCTGATGCCCCTAAGAGTTTTAAAATGCTTTTTTCTCTGCTTATTTTAAAAAAAATTTAATATAAAAGAAGATGTCTGGCAAACAGTGATGATCAAAAATGTACATCAACCCTGGCCCGTTTGGCTCAGTGGTTGGAGCATCGGCCTGCGGACCAAAGAGTCTCAGGTTTGATTCAGGTCAAGGGCAAGTACCTCGGTTGTGGTTCAATCCCTGGGCCCTGGTTGGGGTCGTGCAGGAGGCAACCAATCGATGTGTTTCTCTCACATCAATGTTTTTCTTTCTCCCTCTCCCACTCTCTCTGAAGATCAATGAGAAAATATCCTTGGGTGAGGATTAAAAAAAAAATAGAAAAGATGTATATCAAGTGAACAGATGAACAAAATACAAAAATAGTATTATTATTGGTAATCCAATGTATTTTCTATAGCTTCCTTCATTGTTATTCAGACTATCTGCACCTAACTGTTTTATTTGTATTCAAAATAAAAATATTAAATACATTCAATATAAATAGGACTTTTTATCCTATGAATATTTTTGTTATTGATATGGCCACTAGTAATCTCAATTTCTTGGGATAGGAAAACAACTAGAGCTTAATGCAACACAAAGTAGGGAGGAAAAAGAGACAGGGCAGGGAACATTAATTGTGCCTTAAAATAGTAACAGCTAAAGTCTTCAGACGCAACCATCGTTCTCTAGAAAGACCCACAGAGGCAGAACAGCAATTACAAAGATCTGAACTGGGAAAGACCTGGAAACGAACTGAACTAAAAAGCTAGTTTGACAAGGAACCTAAAAGGCTAGTTTGGCTGAAATCTGCTGAACTTCTCACTGAGATTTAAACATATATATCAGATGACAGACCTCAGGAGAAATTATAGCCTGCCTGATGTTGAAATGCTTGTTAAAGAAAACTAGATTTCAGCTTCTCCCCAAATAATGTATTTTTTTTTCCTTTTTCTCTCAAGCTCTAAGATATTTCAAACCATTCTTAATTTGAGTACATAAGATCTCACTAATTCTCAGTGACTATAATTTTCCTAATCTGTCTGCTATACACAACGCAGTTCGTCAGGCTTCCTTGACAGATCACAAGCAGTTCCTCATTCTGGATCTTCTGATGCGGTAGGGTGTCCCTGGTGAGTAAAAACTGGTTCTTTCATGACAGGAATATTTCTTGCAAGAGCCAAAACCTCACTCAAACTTGCTTAAGCAAAATAAATAAATAAATAAATAAATAAGTAAATAAATAAAAGGAAATGTATTGGATGCAGAGGCATTTCATGGACTGCAAGAACAGAAAGTACATAGTCTGGATTCAGAATGAAGAGGGCCAAAGAAATAGTTTTAAACTCGAGTAACTCTTCCCATCCCTCTGTGGTCTCTCACCTGGGCACTTCTGAAGTCTGGGTCACTCTCCCTTTTTATCTTTCGATCCCAGCTTTCTTTATTTCTAATTGTACAAAGGTGGATCTATACGATCTAATGGCCCCAGTACACATTGTGGACTAACTAGACTCTTGTATCCCAATTTTAAATCCTCAGGGGGAAAATCTGGCCCATTTTGTGTCAGGTTAGGCTTGCTAAATGTAGCAAATAAGTGTGTGAGTGCAACATTTGGGACATACATATACCGTAATTCAAATTTAACTGAGCGTCTTATATTCTATCTGTCGATCCTACGTCAAGTATTCTCCGTTGGACCAATCCGCTGTTGCAGGCATGGGGCAACACAGAGGGAGCCAGGGATGGGCTTGCATTTCAGCTAGCTAACTGGGTGATAGAAAATTCTCAGGAAAGGAGATATGAGCTCAACATGTATATGAAGTGATCTATATTGCCTGTATAATAGAGTGAGAGAGAGCATTTTGGTTCTTATGGATGGGGCAGGAGACACATTTTTTTTTTCCATTCAAGTAGTAGGTGAAAGATTATCCCTTAGTTGACTAAGAGAGCACAAAATAGTTTCCACCAAGCACATTAAAAAAAAAAAAAAGATATATATTTTAAATAATTTATAAAGTGGATATAAAGGAAATGCCACCAATATAGTTGGTTTAGATTTCATTCCCTAAACATTACCTGAATGCCTAAGTACTAACATTTTAAAAGTCTGTATTTTTAGCCCAGCTGGTGTGGCTCAGTGGATTGTGTGTTGTCCCCTGGACTGAGAGGTCCCGGCTCCAGTCCTGGTCCTGACCGGACTGTGGGCTCGATCTCCAGTAGGGGGTGTGCTGGAGGTAGTCTCTCACATTGATGTTTCTATCTCTCTCTCCCTTCCTTTCTCTCTAAAAAAATCAATAAAAACATATTTTTTAAAAAAAGTCTACATTTTTGTCCTTTCATTTGGATAAACATTCTGAGAGGTGATATTATCACTAGTTTTGTAGGTGGGGATATTGAAGCCCAAAGAGGCTAATTATCTACTTAAGGAAACTCAGCTAGAAAGCAACAGAAGCAGAATTTGAAGTCAGGGCTGCCTGAAGCCAGAGCCTTTCCAGTGAACTATGTTGCTTCTGAATATTGTTGCTTTATATCCCTAACATCGCATCATTCAAAGCTGCTACTAACTAAAGATTGCCATAGCTCCTCTGTTGGAAGCTTAAACCAGCAACCGCACTGTAAATGATGAAAGGCTTAGGGACCACTTCCACATGGAGCAAGCAATAGTGCTTGGCTTCTGCCCAACATCTCCCCCAGAATTGCTTTCCAGTGTCCCTGTCTGCTTTCTAATTCTCAATGAGTGCAGCACGAGTTGAGGTACCTTCTATGCTGCTGAGAATAACAACTGATGCATAACCTATGCATATGCATGAGTGGAATTGTAGCAACACATGAATGCTCTACATTAGTGCCTTATAATCAACATCGACTTCCTCTTTTTGTTGTAGTTGTATAAAATAAAGGAAGGGGGTGGTGCGTAAGCTCAGTCACTAATCAAAGGTAATTACACCATTGCCATTCCAAACATTTATCTGAGCCTCTGTGAGATGAACAGCAGTGAACATTTAATGCACCGTTTTAAGGCAGGCCCATGAAAAGTATAACAAGGATGATGGTGGAATCTCTTTGTAAAAGCAAAGAATCAGAGATACTCTGGAAAGCGTAGGCAAATTCACTTCAGTGGCTGGCAAAGTGTTTTGTCATTATTAAATATTAATAAATAATATTCATGCAAATGAAGGAATGAGTGAATGAATGAATTGTTCTGATAAAAGCAAGAGAGCAATAAAAATAAAATATTTGAATGCGATGAGGGCAAGGTTGTGATCCTTCCCAGGAAGCTCTCCATTGAAACCTATATCATATACCTGTCGGCCAATTCTTTTCAGTACACACTGGGCACTCAAACAATATTGTCAGTAGACAAAAGATAAACTAAACGGGGGGAAAGGGAAAAACATCTGTAACAAAAATTAATTAATAATAATAAAAAAAGATAAATAAATCATGGCTCTTAATTGTGTCATGAAATGGAGTTAATGCTGATCTTATGACTAGTCATAATTTTTCAACAGGAACAATTTTAAACACCTTTCTATTTGCTAGGCACTGTTCTAGGCATTGATGATACAATGGTGAGCAAATAACAACCACAGTTCCTATCCACATGAAACTTCGGTTTAGTGTGGGGAGAGAGTCTTTAATACAAAAATCAAACAAATACCTGCAGGATATGCAACTGGGATATGAACAGAAGGAAAGGGACATGGTGCAATAGAGCAGAGCTTAGGAGAAGGCTGATGAACTCCAGCCCACGAGGAGTTTGGGGGACAGCTTCTCTGGGAGTTAATAGGTAAAGCAGATACCATTTTAAGTGAGTTAAATCGATGTATGATTTTAATGGAAATTGTGGAGATACTAAGTGTAGATAACTTATCAGACATTTGGCTCTTAAGAGGAAGAGAGAGAGAAAGTAGGAGAAAAAGGAAATGGGTTGGACAGGTTTTGTTTTTACTTTTGATAGAATTGATTTCAGCATTTTTAAATACCAACAGGAAGTAACACATTAAGAGGGCAAGCTGAAATTAGAGAAAATTGATACTGCAAATATCCAGAAAATGTGGGAGGAGACAGACTCCCAAGAAGGGTGAAAAGGAAGAGAAAGAGATAGACTTATTTTAATAAGAAAATCTAAGGAAATAATGGGTTTGGAGGTTGTTAAATTTAAGGTTGTGATAGAAAGAAATTGAGGGATTTCACATCTGATTACTTTGATTTTCTCATGGGGTAGATAATGACATCTGATGAGGACAAGTGACAAGGTAAGTAGGCTAGAAATTTAAGAGAGAATTCAAAAAAGTCGTTGCCATCAGAGAAAAACTAGACTTACCAGCGAAATTTAGTGGTAATACCAGGAAGTGTTGAAGGAGTATTTGCTGTTGATGACCATGAAAATGTAATGTTAACAGGTACAATGTCAAGCAACTTTTTTTCAGCATCACTTAGGCACTTCAGTTTAGACACAGTTGGGTTCATGGAATGGTGGCTGTGGAAAATTGCACAGATACAAGAGAGTTTTTAAGTTACTAGCAAGAATTTTACTAAAAAGCTGAGCTCTGGACTCTAATGCAATTTAAACAACTGCTATTTTATCCATGTACAAAACTTTAAGAAGATCAAAAACAAGTTACTTATATGCTGTCCAAATTATGATAGAAAAATCTTCATGTTGCTTTTGTTAGACATACGTTTTTTATCTTTTTAATTTAAATCAATTTTATTTTTTCCATCACATTTTATCCACTCTATGCCCTCAACCACCTCCACCCACCCCCTCCACCCCTGCAATCACCACACTGTTCTCCATGTCCATGAGTTTTCTCTCTCTTTTTAAAACTTTATTTTTAAACGTTTATTGAATTTATTGGGATGACATTGATTAATAAAATTATATAGGTTTAAGGTGTACAAGTCTATAATATCTCATCTGTATATTGTATTGTGTGTTCACCACCCCAAGTCGAGTCTCCTTTCATCATAATTTATCCCCCCTTTGCCCTCTTGTACCTCATCCTACCTCCTTTCCCTCTGGTAATCACCATACTGTTGTTTGTGTCCATGAGTTTTTTTCTCTGCTTAATCCCTTTACCTTTTTTGATCAATTGGTAGATAGATGATTCAAAGACTTGAATAAAATGTCCACTTTGTCCTTTACAAGGCTATTTCCATGATCTTACATATCCCAGTTATTTTGGTTTCAACCTTGTTGTTATTGGTCCCCCAGAATCAACATTTCTCTGCTCCCTGGCCCCTGCTTCTAGTGAAAAGTCTCTGATTTTGCCCTGTGCTAATCTGAAACCATAGCTTACCATCTCCTGTTTTGCAGAAGAATATTTTATTCTCTAGTAGATAGATGTCAATGTAGACTTTACTGAGATTCCTTTAGAGATATGAGGTGGGAGGGAGGTTCCCAACACAGACCCAACAGGAAACAACTTCAAAATTTCCTTGGTCATTTCTCTCTCCCTCAAGTTCTCTTTCAGCACCTCACTCCATCATCTCTGTTCTCCTCTCATCATTTTTTTCATGTAGATCCAAGCTTTTCCTACCCACTTGCTCTTCTCTCTTAGGCTCAAGAGAAATCCCTCCGCCAGTCTCAGAGACTGACTTCTTTAAAGTCTAGGCAGCAACAGGTCCATGTACAGACCCATGAGTCTCAGCTTCTATATACATGGAAGCAGATTTATCAAAATATCTTAACAAAGATGGGTCTCTCTCTGCAAGGAGTTCTCATAACTGTTTACTAAGGGAATGGAATTTTCTCCCAAAGGAAACTTTAGAAGAAGTGTAGCCCAACCAATACATTGATTTAAGACCTCTGGTCTCCAGCCCTGGCTGGATAGTTCAATTGCTCAGTTGGTTAGAGTGTTGTCCTGATACACCAAGGTTGTGGGTTTGATCTCCAGTCAGGGCACATACAAGAATCAACTAATGAATGCATAAATAAGTAGAACAACAAATTGATGCTTCTCTCTCTTAAAACAAGACTTCTGGTGTCCAGAACTGTGAGAGAATATATTTCGGTTGTTTAAAGCCACCAAATTTGTGATCATTTGTTACAGTAGCCCTGAGAAACTTATTCACATGTGAAGGACAACATTTAATGTAATAGTTAGGCTTTTCTCTATTGCCTCCTCATTTTCTCATCTACTGGGGAAGAGAGTGAAGTGTGAATGTATATTTGGGAGTAGTGTCTAGCCATGCATGACATCTCCTCTTCCTCTTCCCCTTTTCTTTGGGAGCTAGCTGCCACCAGAGCCCTGTGTTCTAGCCTCCTCTTCCATGGTCTAAGTTATAGAACACAGATGTATGTGGGCACATTATTTTTCCAGCACAGCCCATGAATGGGCATGTAAAAATGTTTAATGACTAAGTCTAGCAGTAGGAAGCCAATTGCTGCCACACGCACACCCACAACACCATCTCCTATTTTAGCTTTGTCAGTAATAAAGGTGATATATATTTTCGACATTTGTTACTGACCTTGGACTTTATACTCTAGTCAATTTTTAAATTGTTTTGGATTTTACTCTCTACTTGACTAACCCAATTATATTGAGTGGATGAAGAGAAGTGAAAGATATAAGAAAGGTAAGATATTTTTACCTTTTTATACCATAATACTGTGGCAATCAATATATTTGATAAATCCAGAGATGAGAGTGTGTGACTGTCTGTCTGTGTGCATGTAGTCACAATTGAAAAAGTAAAAGAAGAAGCAATTCAAAGAAATAATTGGAAGGAGCATTTCCAAGGAGGGAGTAGGGGGGTAATGGGGACAGCTATATTTGTTAGAGCATTTGTGTATTACTTAACTTTTTAAATCACCGCATGTATTACTTTAAGAATAATAAAAGTTGATTTAAAATAGATAAAAATAAAAGTCCATAAAATTCACCTTATAAACTTGATTTATTAATATATTCATGAAATAAATCCACTGACTATATAGTGAAAACAAAATAAATCTCACCCTGCAATTACACATTAGTATGCATTTGTGTACAATTGGGTGATGAGAAACAAATAGGCATGAAATAAAAATTGGTGCCTTGGGCTTCAATGTAGGAGTGAAAATTAAATATACATATAAATAAAAATACAAGGAAAAATATTATTAAACTAAAACACCAGGCAAAAGTGAAAGATGGGAGATTAGAAATAAAGTCATGGGTGCTTATATTTTCTGAGCAGGAGGAAAAAGACATTGATGAAGTTTACACTCTAAATAGAACACAGTGAGTATTTATTAGATGTGTATATTTTAAGGGCCTTCTGCATGTGAGATAATGCTATTGTTGCTGGGCCAAAAAACAAAACAAAAATCCTTACTCTTGTGGGCATTGTCACCTACACAAATATTTTTCCTAGTACACATGACACATTTGCACAATTTACCACACATTAGCGCCTAATGGTCAGTCTATAAAGAAGTCTGAATATCAAAAAATCAATATCTTATTAGTCAGGTACCATGACAAATATGACATTTAAGTGAAATTAATTTAAAAAGAGGAACACAAAATATCATTATGTTAAAAAAATGGAAAAAAGTCACATAAACTTCTAAATCATTCATAAGCTTCAAAACAATAAAAATTATTAAAAATGTAGATCATTAAAACAATGAATGCATTATATAGAAAAACTTTGGGATGTAACTAAAGCAATATTTATAAGAAAAATATATAATCCTAAATTCAGATATTAGAATACAAGAAAGCTGGTAAGTTTTAAAATAAAATAAAAAGGAAAGTACAACACATTAAATTCAAATACATATAAGGAAGAAAATAATAAGTGGAAAAAATAGAATTTAACAAAACAAAAACCAAAGAAACATTTTAAATGATATGGTCAAATATATTAGTTCTTCAGAAAAATAGTAATGAAATTGGCAAAAGTAATCAAAATATAAAGAGCAAATGTATAAATTAACAATATTAGGAATAAAAAGAGAAATATAATTTCACATGAAGTCCAATTTTTTAATTATTCAAAGAATAATATATACACATTAATGCAAAAAAATTAAAACTGTGATACAGCAGTAATTTTGTAGAGAAATATAAATTATCAAAACTGACTTAAGATGAGTGAAGCAAAATATAGTAACACCAGATGGGTTAATTTTAGCGGGCTCTACATTAAAGCGCACAATCTATTTTTCATCCAGTCTGCATTTGAAGCCAACTTCATATTTAGGAAAGTTGTAATATATATTTCAAAACCTGCATCAAACATCTTCTCTGCAGGGAGACTTCCATAACTGCAGGAGACAATGTTTTATATATATATATATATATATATATGTATGTATATGTGTGTGTGTGTGTGTGTATATATATATGTATGTATATGTATATATCTATACACACACATATATATAATGAATATTATATATATAATGAATATTGTTTCCAACAAGTACAGCAGTTTGACTTTAAGCAAATTACTGACTCTTGCTAAATTTATTTACTTTCAGTAGCTAATTCCATAGGATTATTGTACAGATTCTATGGGATTAATTCCAGTAAAGCATTTAGGTCTGATTCATAGTGAAAGTACATCAACTCCTGACTATGTTATTGCAGCGGATAGGGGATTGATCAGTAACTATTCATGTTCCTCCTCTGCGCTCCCCTTGCATGTTGCTCACTTATATTTAACACAGTTAAACACATTCTATCTCTTCCTATGTCCACTTTTCCCACTATATCCCCAAATTTATTAATCTGATAATGTATTTTAGTCACAAATGGAATTAGAGAATATATATACATTCATAGTTTAATATTTACATATATAAGAATATATATAATTTTATACATCATTATACTTATAAATATGTTTTATATAAACAAATATAAATATAACATAATATATAAATCTATACAACTTTGTTTTTATATCTATATGTATATATTTATCAAATGTATATATAAAACTATTTACTTTACATATAAATGTATATGTATTTAAAATACATATATGTGCAATTTTTTCAGTATTTATATCATGCCTCCATCAGAAGATTTAAAGTAATTAACAATAATATATAGATATTGACTGCTACCATTAAAAAGAATTATGTAGTGATAACGTAAGTATTCTAAATTTATCAAAAACATAGACTAAGTTAAAATTGATTAGAAATGTACCTTTGGCTTAAACGGGGCAACCAAGGCAAAGGGTACTATCCTTCTCTGTGTATGATAATGAGAAGTCCATCTATCAGTCTGTTGGTAAACTCAATGATAGCACTAAAATCAAAGAGTTTCTCTATGTATCATAGGGTAAGAGATATCGAAAACTAAGTTAAAAACTGTCTTCAGTAGCAAAAATACAGGAGACCAGTAAATGGTTTTAAAGAATATATTTTTTTTGTTTTAAGATATATAAACTATTCTGTTAACAGGGCAACTAGTGAAGAAGTCTGCTTTAGTGAGTAGACTAGAAAGATGCTCAATTTTGCACATCCATTTGTAATAAACACATTTCTAAAATGTTTGAAATCTTTGTGGAATAATTTGATTATCTTCCCATAATGCCAACAATTGTAATCATGGTTTTCTAGGTCACTATGGTAGACTCCGGCTCAGAGCCTCCCTGTAAATGACATCATCATTGAAATACCAATTTCTCTAAGTGTTAAGATTCAAGCGCGTCCCATAAGAAGCTCAGCACAACCTGGTTAGCCATCTTGCTGTGGTTAGAAGTTTACTCTGCTGTGTGAGTTGTTGCCTTTCGCTTTCTGCAAAGGAGGCTTGCTATGTTGGCCAATAAGATGGGAAGTGAACAGAGTCTACCAGGACTTCAAGGTGCTCAGTCATAATCAGAAAGCCTACTAGGTAAGTATAATAGTAGGTGCTCCTGAAGCCTACCTGGGTCTCCTTTCCTACGCCAGTGCACCCAACATCCAGCTGCTATTAGATGGCTCACAGCTGCACCCAGGCCAATATGGAACTACAGCACCTAGGGCTACCCCAGAGATTAAGCTGTCCTGTGGGAGTGGCATTTAGTCAATGAATGTTGGAAATGAGGGTTAAAAAGCTCCACTCCCTTACCTCAATAGGAACACCTCCAAAGTATCGTTCATGCTCCTGGTTTCCCTGATGGGGGCTGACTGAAACTAAATTTCAATTTGACTACGATTTTGCTCATATTCTTCTCTCACCTTGACTTCCTTACAGTTTTCTCCTAAAAGTACTCTCTTGTACAAGAAGCCCTCCCTCCCCTCCCAGCCTGAAGCAGGGAGATGTCTCCCATGTCCTCAAATCCCCTGTAGGTAATGTCCTTCTGGTCCTTTGTGATTTGAGCGTATAATTCTCTCCTCTTAACTGAGAGCTCCTTAGGACAGGAAACACATCTCAGCCATCTTTATATTCTCAACATATGGCAGAATTGGTCCTTGGCAGATGTTGTTTTTGTAAATGAATGGACGTATGAACGAATAAAATAATCGACTTGACCTTTTTTTCCATGAAGTTGAAAAGATAACTGATTGTTGCCTCTTCCAAATCATAACCTATTTAAAAATGAGAACTTCCCAATGTGTTGCTGTTACTTTCTTTTCCTACCATGGAAAATCTCAGCTCTTTATCTAAAGTAGAAACCACCATAGATGGGCAACATATCCCATTACATACACACACTGGTACAGGGTGGTTAGCCTTCTCATTGTGTTCATGCTGGCAAGTGAGGTTAGGAGGAGTAAGCACTATGTTAATGTATGGGGAGGCAGCACTAAATTGTGAAGCAATAACCATAAATTACTGTGACTCTGGGATTTGGAAATGAGTGGTGGTGTTGGTGGGGGTGTGAAACATGGATTGCATCCATTAGTGCTATGTAGGCTTTTTATTGCCATTTTCTACCTCTTCCAAGAATGTCTATCATTCAGGGACATCATAAGTAGATTCCACTGAAAATGAGGAGAATAAAGCGGGGGGTGGGGGGGAGGTCAGAAATTCAGGCAGCATCCTTTGCATATGACTGTTTATATTATTTTTTTACGGGTAGCGCTTTTTCAGTATCATTTACCTAATTTTTTCCATGACAACAGATTCTGTGGCATTCAGACTCCTGATTTAAGTAAATGGATTGGTGAAGCAATCTATTACTCTTGACATTTCAGAGCAATAATAAAATTACCAGATAAAATCCCCAAAGTTGGAACAAAGATGTACTTGGTTGTTCACAATTTGAAATATAGTGTAAGTGGTTTCTGCTGAAATCAAGGGAAAGCTCAGAACTCTAATAGTTGCAGAGTCCCTGGAGCAGGGTTTTTTGTTTTTTGTTGTTTTTTTTTAATTCTCACCTGAGGATATTTTTCCATTGATTTTCAGATAGAGTGGGAGGGAGGGAGGGAGGGAGGGAGGAGAGAGAGAAACATCACTGTGAGAGAGACACATCAATTTGTTGGTGGGACCAAACTGCAATGGAGGTACGTGCCTTTGACCGGAATCGAACCCATGACTCTTTGGTCTGCTGGCCATTGCTCTAACCGCTGAGCCAGCCCGGCCAGGACCCTGGAGCAGGTTTTACAGTCTCTCTTCTATATTGTGGAGCCAGCATCTCACCCTCCACCCTTAGCATACACTCAGCACCTTTCTTTTTTCCTTTATTGATTTTTAGAGAGAGAGGAAGGAGAGTGAGAGAGAGACAGAAACATCGATGAGAGAGAACACCAATTGGCTGCCTCCTGCATGCCCCTCACTGGGGATTGGGCCCACAACCTGGGCATGTGCCCTGACTGGGAATCGAACCAGTGACTTCTTAGTGCATGGGTTGATGCTCAACCACTGAGCCACCACCGGCTGGGCTCACACTCAGCTCCTTTTATTGGCAGAACGTGAAATTAGCTTTTAATATGACATGGCTATTGAAAATGTATAGTATCCATTTTTCCTTGTTGCATATAAAGTAATGCAGATGATTATGATGTACATATATCATATACACACCATCATCATCACTAGCATGTATAAGCTATACTCTGTGTCTGATATAATGCTAGTATTTACACAAATTATCTCATTTAAGCATCATAAAATTATTTTAAATAAATATTAATGAGGCACATTGTACTGATGAAGAAATCGAGATTCAGAAAGGAATAAAGAGCTTGTGGAAAGTCCTATCACTATGTATTAGAGCTGTAGTTTGAACTTTTTCTACTTCTTGCATGTCATGTATGCTTCCTAAATAACATACATTAGTGATTTGGAGGGCAGGGACCATGTCTTACTCTTCTTCAGTATTTTCACTATGTTTAGCATGAGGATATGTAAATATTAGGTGATCAAGAAATATTTGCTTGATTAAAGCTTAGAGGCTGAAATTTCATCTAAATGAATCTTGAAGAAAAAGAAAACTAGAGAATACAACAAAAATTTGTATAATTTATTTTCACAATGTGTTTCTTTTTTTAAAAAGAGGAAGGAAGAGGGAGAGAGAGATAGAAACATTGATGAGAGAGAACATCGATTGGCCGCCTCCTGCATGCCCCACGCTGGGGATTTGGTCCACAACCTGGGCATGTGCCCTGACCGGGAATTGAACCGGTGACCTCTTGGTTCATGGATTGATGCTCAACCACTGAGCCACACTGGCCGGGCCACAATGTTTTTCTTGGAAAAAGTTGTAGAATTCATCCCAGCAAAGATAATAAGTGTTACACTGGCAATACCAACTGTTGATGTTGTCTTTGAGGAATGATAATAAAACCTTGCATTTGGAAAACTCTTTACATTTTTGACATATTCTCACAATTGCTTTAATTCAAGGAGTGGTTTTCATTAATAATTTTATAAACAGCCCCCCCCCAATATTATGCTAATGAACAGGAAGGAATGATCACCTTAAACTGAAAACTTTAACATAAATACACTGGTTTAGAAAACCTCAGCCAGCAGCAAGATATAGTTCACCTAGCTGCTGTAGCATTTTGTATAGGATGGATTTGGAGGTCCTCCTGCTGTGCTAAGTGGCATATGTAGGTGCAGTGAGCTATTCCAAGCAAACCATTTCAATTATGCAGCAGTATAAACTACTTAAGAAATACATTGTAAACAGCATTTTCAATCTTGTATCGCAATTATACATTGAATGCAGAATCAAATCAGAATATAGAAATCCCAAAGACTGCTGGCGGGAATAAAAAGGGACCTGATTCTCTCAACAAGGGCACAATTTCCCAGCAGCCACTCAGTTAAGTTCCTGCTGCACAGGAAAGTTCCAGACTTAACTGTGAGTAACCCATTCATGGAAAACCCAGGCCTAGTATGTTCATTAGATTTGTCTTTTTTTCTTACTTTCAGAATGAACTCATTGCAGAGTATTAGTACACTTAGTTCATTAACAATTAATGTTAATTAATTAACACTAATCAGAGCGGAGCATGGGAGGCAGCAGTGATGATGTGGCCAAAACCGTGGGCATTAGAACCAATCGATCTGGGTTCAAGTCAGAGGTCTGGCCCCTAAAAGAACTCAGGCAAATGATTTAACATCTGCAGACTTAGCCTCATCCTTTATCGAATGAGGAAAACATTATCATGTACGTCTTAGGATTGTTGTAAGTGTAAAAGATATAATGCATGGATAAAACTTATCTCAGAGTTTGGAAGCATAATTTCTCAACAAACATTAATTGCTCTTACAGTTAATTTCCAGAATGGTGTTGTGAGGAGCTTCCCAGGGAAATGACAGTAACTGGTGGAAAATATTTTTTGAAAATGAAAATCTCTGGAAACAGTCCTAAAGGCATGCAGAACATGAAGAAACATTTATTCAAGTAAATCTACCGAACCAGGGTTATAGCAGTGAGAGACAACACCATCGGAACCACTAACCACTTCCAACTCCCCCTCCCCACTGCTCAGCGTGATGGAAACTCCCCTTTGGACTGGTTGAGCCAAGAATACTAGACTCTCTCTCACCTCAGATCAGAGGCAACCATGCTTAAGAAAGTAAAGAAACGTCTCAGAAAGTTGAGAATCTCAATAAAGAGATAGATTTATAAAAAAAAGAACCAAATGAAAATGCTGGTGTTGACATTACAATCATAAAAGATTTTAGATCACAAGAGGGGCCATACAGCAGATTTCACATGGCACAGAGGAGGACCACGTATCCATCCACCAACAGCAAGATACACACTCTCCACCAGTGAACACGGAGCACTTGCGGGGTAGAACATCTATACTTGAAGAAAGTTTGGTAGAGATTATGAAATCTGAAGAACAGAGAAAAAACTCATGGGAAATGAATGCACCTTCAGAAATGGAGGAACCATTAAGCATAACAACACACACAGAATGGAAGTCACATGAAGAGCAAAGGAGGGAAAGGAGCAGAAAGAATATTTTATGAAATAATGGTGGATACTTCCTAAATCTGATGAAAAATATTAACCAGCACTCAAGAAGCTCAATGTATTTCATGTACTATAAATCCAATGAGATTACTACCCAGAGACATCACAGTAAAAAAATATTGATAATCAAAGACCAAAAAACAAACAAACAAAACACAACAAGGAAACTTGAAAGCAGCAATTCAAATATCGTATATCATATTCAAAGAAACCCCAATCAGAAAGATTTCTGACCTTTCTTTAAAAACCAGTTTTTTAAATTGATTTTTAGAGAGAAAGAGTAAGGAAGAGTGAGAGAGAGAGAAAGAGAGAGAGAGAGAGAGAGAGAGAGAGAGAGAGAGAGATAAAAACCTGGCATGAGAGCCAAACATTTATTGGCTGCTTCCTGCACGCCCCCAACCTGGGCATGGGAATCAAACTGGCAACACTTTGGGGCACAAGATGACACCCAACCAACTGAGCCACACTGGCCAGGGCAGATTTCTGACTTTTTATCAGAAGTAATATAGGCCAGAATGCTGTGGGGTGACATATTTAAAGTTCTGAGAGGCAAAAACAACTAGAACAACTCTGTGACCAAGAATCTTAACCTTACCAAAACTATTCAAAAATAAAGACACTATAAAGTTATTCCCAGATGAACAACAACAACAAAATGATAGAATGTTTTTTGCTACCAGACCCACCTTAGAAAACATTAAGGAAGTTCTCCAGGAAGCAAGTGACCTCAGACATTCATTTGCATTCAAATAGCATTGGTAAAGGAAATGCTGTAGGTAATTATATAAGACAGTGTAATTGCTATTTCTCTTCTTCTCTTAAATTATTTAAAAAGCAATTGCCAAAAACTATATACATGTGATTGAATTGTTGGGCCTATCACACATCTAAGCACTATATCTGACAATAAAACAGAGAGGGAGAGATGAGAACAAGCCGTACTGAAGTGCGGAAATGGCACCAGATGGTAACAATCCACAGCGACAATGGAGAGAATGAGGTGGTAAATGAGAAAATCAATATGGCAACCAGTAAATCTACCCATGTTCTCCTTTCTTTTTTCAGCTTCTTTAAAAGACATACATTTATGTAAAGTAATAAGTATAACATTCATTTTTGGCTTTGTAACACAGAGAGATACAATGTGTATATAATGATCATTACCACAAAAGGGGGGAAGAGAGATTAGAGCTACACCGTGGTAACACTCCTGTAACTCACTGGAAGTACATTTTTTCGATTTAATGTGTGTATGATAGGCCATTAAGCAATCACTAAGGAAAAAGTTCTTTTAAATAGTTCTTCTCTGGCTTCCTTTTCTCAGAATAATAGTTTGATGATTCACATATACTGTTTTGTTTTAGGAGTTTATATCTTTTTAATGCTCAGTGGTATTCCATTGTATGAATGTACCACAATGTGTTTACCTAGGTTCTCGTTTGCTTTGAATAACATTTCATTTTTATTAACTGTCTACTGATTGATCGAAAGCTAGGTCAACTTGACTCTCTGTTAATTGGATCAAAAGTGGTGGTTAATAATGCACTCCAGGCAATAAACTCCTTACAACCAAATTTACAGATGTATTTTCTGTAGAAAACAAATTCCTATGAACTGATTTTTCACAAAGAACTTTCCATTACCAAATCAAGTTTGTAAATGCTGCAGCTAAATACGTTCCACAAGAGCTCCAGCCTATTTACAAGCTTTGAGTTATCCTGCAGTTAAAGAAAGACTTCCAAAGTGTACTAACCTTATAATTTCCTTCTATCTGCACAGATAGACCAGCATGCAACACTATACTAGTACTAACACACATGCACACACACATTTCACAGGTACACACCTGAGTAGATTATTGGAGCAATAATAAGATTAATTTAATGGAATAATATTTTGCTTCAAGTGGAGTGCTTCATGGAAAGAGTTCCATGGACTTATAGAAAGGAAACTCATGAAATATGTATTTTGAAGTCAGCTATTAATCTCACCTTTTAGTATGAGGCACAGAGAAGGGCAGAGATATTTCTCAAAGCTACATAAAAACTAATGGCAAAAAGTTAGAATTTTTCCCCAACAATCCACTCTATCTTGCCTCTTTATATATAATTCTAAATGCTTTTGATAATAAATATACATGTGGATATGGGAGGATTGGCTTTCATGAGACAGACTGCACATCCCTTAGAGATGCTGATAGTACATGTACAGCATTTTAGTAAAAAAGACCCTGGTATGAGCATTTGTAATAATTTCAGTGTAATATTCTCCTGATGCTCCCAGAAGCAGAGAGCACAGATGTAGCAATGATTTAATGTTGCCATTTACTGGAAAGATGCAGCATAAACATAAAAGAGTGTGGAAATTGATGGCTTTGCTGAGAAAGAGATTCAAATATTCAACTATGAAGTCTAGGCCAGGTAGGGAGGAAAGTCTGACCAGGCAGGAGCCAGCAGGCTGAGGAAAGATAGAATGAGTAACCATTAGAGAAACAAAGGAAACAGAGGACTATACAAGGACTATATAAAGTGGAAGAATAACTCAGTTGGAGAGACCTAGGGGGTTATAGTTTAATGTTCAAGTATAAAATCTTAAGATTTGTAGGTGGAAGATGGCCCAAGGATGACAACTGTCAGGATTTATCTGGTTGAAATGGGGTGGAGTCCATGGTCAGTGGAATGAGTCAGAGAAGAAACTGTGAGCTGGGGTGTTAAACAGGCTATGCACATAGAGTTTTAAAAGCCCCCAAGAAGATGGGAATACTCGAGTAGAACAAAAATATGTTAGACAGAAAATTGTGTCAACAGAAGACAGCAGTAAGAAGGGGTAGAAAGTAGTAGAACATGGCAGCATACAGCTCAAAGAAAGAGGGACTTTTACAAAAGAGAGGAGGAGGATTTTTCTGGAAGCCCGACTGGAGCAGAAGTTACGTGGGTCGAGGGAGGATAAACAGCTTCTTCTGAAATGGGTGCAAAGGGGAACAGGACTCGCAGAGATGGAATCATATTTTTGTTAGAGCAAAATATAAAACAGACTTTGAATCGAAAGATTTAAAAATGGGTGTTGTTTGCATTGTGGAAGCTTCCAGAAAACATAGTAGAAATGGATGGGAAGGAGAGGAGGAATGGGAGGCCAATCAGAGAAGTGGAGGAACAGAAAAGCACTGGGAAGGAAGGTTAGAGGATTATAAATGACAAGTAGAAGACAGTATTGTGGTTACAAGCACTGGCTCTGGAGTTAATCTACATTGGTTTGGATCCCGGTGTGTGTCCCTCGTCAACGTGCTAAATTCTCCAAGCCTGTTTCCTTATCTCACAAATGGAAAATAATTAATGAGATAATACATATATAATTGTTATACACAGTGCCCTAGACATAGGAAGTACTCAATTAAATTATGAATAAATGTACATGATAACTTCCAGACACCAAAGTTGTCAGGTAGGTGATGCATAGCACAATCAGCTAGCCTAAAGGCTCGAGATTTCGAACAGACCTCTGTTGTGGAGATGTAGAGGTGCAAACTAAGATCCACTGGAGAAAGAAGCCAGATGAAATTTTGGTTGGTCATACAGTCCCTCTGCTTATTACACTAACAACGTCATTATAATTTCAGTGCAGGACGTATGCAATATTAGAGAGTGGATAGGGAAGGATGGGAGCAAAGAGAAGAAGTGACTGATTCTACCTGTGTTGGAAGGCAGGGAGGGCTATGCAGAGGGCACACTATTGAAACTGAGTCAGAGTTATGAGGTGGAGTAGGAAGAGAGGGAATCACATCCACAAAGATATTCAGCCATGAAAGGCGTAGTGTTCTGTTGAGAACAGCAAGAAAGTCAACGTGATGAAATCCAAAGGTGGGGGTAGCCAAAGAGTAAGGAACGGAGCTGGGAAGTGGGCAAGTAACCAGAAGCCAAACAATAGTTGAATGCATAGTTTTAGATCAGTAAGAGAAATATGCTGTGTAGGAAAGACATCTACACTAGGTTCTCCAAAGGAAGGATGGAATTCTGGCCAGACAAAAGCAGTAAATAAAATAGATACAATCACTTTTTAATAGATACAATGTCCATAAGCATTCAAAGAAGGCTATCCCTAGAGAGGAACATAATTTTCAAATCACCATCTCACTCAGATTAGGGCCTGAATTTCATCAAGAATTCATTCCTCATTCTGTTGCTTCTTTGACTTTCAATAATTCACTGAATTAATTTACATCAAAGTGTCAACTACATGTAAAAATTTACCAAGTCCAATCCCTCATTTAAAGATAAGGAGACTGAAGTTCAGAAAAGATGCAATGCCTGGAACAAGGATGCAACACTGGTTAGTGGAAGACTTAGAACTTGAATGCTAGTGCAGGGAGCTTTCCACAACATGGACACTGTGGTCCTTCCTCCTGAGGTTTGTGATGTGGTAGGCATGTGCATAAGACTGGGATGGAGATAAAGGTGAGTGAATTATGGGGGTAAAAGAGAATGACAGAAGAGCCCTAAAGAGGAATACAGAAATAGCAGATTAGGGTATATTGAAAGCCAATGTCATATTCCTCAACAGAGAATGCCTATAGATGCTGTAAAAATGGCTTCTAGGTAAAGGTATCTCAGATTTTTCCATTCAAACAATTGTAAGTCTAAGACTCATGAGAATTTTCCCTTTTAGATTTTTATATGAAGATACTTAACATGGGTCAATAGTAAGATTCTCTTCAAGGAACTGTGAAAAATTATGACCTCTGAGAGTTAACATGTAGAAGCAATGTATAATGCTAGAGATGCAAATATGCAAAAATATCCTAAAGAGATGAGAAGACTCAAAGAACTTGACCCAAGGGACTAACTTCTCTATAGAGGAACTTGTCAATCGGGAAGTTGCTCATCCCTGAAGAAGTGAAGGAAGGAAGAGCTGGTAAGGCAAACTTTGGTAGTACCTCTCTTCCCCTATGCCCTGGGAAGGGGTCCTGATGCAAACCACCAGTCTCCTAGTCCTTGAGGCAAAAGGATCTCCATTGTGCAGATGGTTTCATTGAGACATCAGAGTTTATGCCTGGTGCTACCGAGCACAAAACCATACAACTCACTGGCTGACCCCATGCTCAGAAAGCAAACTCAAATTGTAATTTGGCTTCCCCATGAAAATATGCTTAGTGGGAGAATGAAGTGGTCATATTGATATAAATGTGCTCAGCTTTATGACAGCTGTATTTTTCATTGCAAGTCAATAAGATAGCCTTTGCTTTTTACATCACTCACCCTGAGTTTGATTTGTGGGGATTCATTCCAAAAAGACAGATATGTTCTTAATATGCTAACAGAACTGTGTCTCTGAGCTGGCATGGCTAAAGGCCAGACTGTGGACTACAGTGAGTTTTCCAAGCCAAGGACACCTTGTGAGCCCCTTGGAAGCCCACCAGAATTTTCCTTGATTCCCTTGACTCTTTTGTGTCCTTAGCTTCAAACTTTTACTATCTTCTACCCAGTATTCATTCAACTTTCCAAGCAAAAATAAAATCCCCTTTTATCTTTGGGTTCTTTCCCCCACCCCCAGGCCAGGAAAATGCTAAATAAAGGTTTTTATCAATTACTAAAGGGGCACTACAGAAAACAAGTGAAAATTTCCTTTCTTTAAGCTCTCAGTTACATTTACTAAGGTATCTGATCAGCCTTTTTTTTTTTTTTTTTACTGTGGTACATTATGTAGAAGGGAATTTAGATGCAATAATCGATATTCCCGATGAAGTGCTCTAATGATTTTAGTAAATTGTTATGCTGTGTTTTAGTAAGCACTGTATTTAAAAGGTGTCCTGCATTTCAAAGCAGATAAAATAAGCTAATTTGTGCTAATACCAGTCTTCTTGACACTCAGTAAATTTTTCCTAATGCATTAATTATGACTCTAGATAGACCACTGATTATTTCATATATTCTAATTAGGAATACTTTATTCAGTCAGCCATACACATCAGTAAACAAATGAAGTGAATTCCCCAGGGAGGTGATAAAAATACAATGATTTCCTTTCCACTACAGCTTCTAGAATTTATCCACAATCAAGGAGTAATTAGAGAAAAAATGAAGATCTGGAAAACACAGTTGCAGGTGTGAGCTCATGGCAAGGCATGCTCTTTTGCAAGATGACAGAGAAATGGGCATTCTCATTACTAGTCATGATTTCCTTTCAGGAGTAAGCAAAAAATGCAATCAAATTAGTTGCATTTGCAGGAGAACAAATAGGAATGTAATCATCTCAGTTTAAATGCTGGATTCCCAGAAGGGAGACAGATGAAACCAACACAGCATGTTTCTAATTATTTATCCTTTGATTATAGAGATTTATTCCCTCAAGGTCAAGCTAATTCATATTAATTTTTGATGCTACAATATTCAGTAGTAACCCTCAATCCAACTTTTAGTCCATGACCCAGTGATTAAAATAAGGAGGTGAGGTGGTGGTGGGAAGATGGGGAGTCATTAAACTGGCTGTTTTAACTACTGTCTGTTATTTGGACTTACCATTTATCATCCCATTTTTAGCTGACAAAGACCTTGTCAAAAATTACTGTGTATAAATAAGAGGTATGGCTTTAAAATAGATGTATTTGTAACATATATATATATATATTTTTTCTTATCAAGTTGGTATCACAAGTGCAAGCCACATTCTTCCAGAACACCTTTCACATTTGTTTTGAGGTAATTTGCTCACTCACTAGCTATTGTTACAGCACCAGTAAATACAATCTCATAACTAACAATGATCCACTATACTTAAGGTGAAATACTCAGAGGTTCTTAAGTTCACATTAGAGGCTTGGAAGTAGAACATTTTAATTATCTGGAAAGCAGTCAAACAGCAAACCACGCATTAAAAGAAAGACCAAAAGCTTTTTATAAAATCACAATTCAGCCTCTGGGCTTTCATAATAATTTGTTTTTCTGACTGTGGAAAGGCTTTAAAAAAGTCACCAAGTCATTCTATTAGACCTAATGGAGGAATAAAGTCTTGAACTCTTAAACAACAGGCTGACATAAGAGAGAAAGAGGCCAGCTTAATAAAATTAGTGTCAATCAGTTTAGACAGTTAATCCATAACTGTCTACTTACATTGTTCAGCCAGCCATAGTACACAGAAGTAAGCCTCACATCTATTTTAGTTTCACTAACACTTTACTGGGAGTAAATTGTGGGTGGAGAACTTGGGTCATTTCAGAAAGCACCTTGGAAAAACAATGGCCAGGACAGTTGTAAGCCTCATGCATTTAGCTGTGGTTGTCCTGTTATGCTAACTAACCTGGACTGACGATGAGAAAAAGCTATGAAAAAAATAATTTGGAAGAATAGTGTTCAAGGACATACACTTTGACAATATCTTTTGAAGACTTAAAGACTTTTATTTGTTTAAATAGGTTTGATGATGGCTTATGGGTTTACGATACCATAATAAAAAATGTTTCAAAAGCAAAGATTATTTCAAAAAGATAAATCTTTCTCTATAAAGGGTACATATTTAGACATAGACCAGTAATTTAATATTTAATTCAATATAAAAGTTATGGTAGCTCATGGGTGATATATTGAATGGTTGTGACAAATGATGGTCTCCATATGGTGCTTTGGCTATTGTATGGTTCACTTGCTTCTCAATATGAAGTCCTAATTTCCAGATGTATGTTCCTCAAAACCATTACAGGAAGCCATCTGGAAACTGAAATTCTGATGTACTCTTGAAAAGTCTGCAGACATATGAGATTCAAATAAAAAGAGTGAGAACAACAGATATATTTATTATACACTGAGTATCCGTGAAAAAGAAATACGACAGTAGATGTTGGAAAGGCCAGTGGAGCATCTTGCTCAACACTTTTACTTTATTGAAGAGGATACAGATTATTTTCCCTTAAGAACATCAGCTACTTAAAAGCAAATCACAAATTTGAAGGAGGCTTCCAATTCAGTGTTCATTTTATTGAATCCAGAAACCATATATATATTTTTTTCTGGCCCTGTAACAAGTACCTTCATTTTCTCTTAAACATTTTTATATGCAAATACATTTTTGAAATAGAGACCCATGTGAGTCTAGAATTGGTTATCTCAAGCTTTGGGTCACTTTGAAACAATTGCTCACTTTGAGTGTGTAGATTTCACCTCTCAGATTACTTACTTCATAATAACAGATATCATAAGTATCTCCATAAGACAAAAGGTTGCCTATGTTCAGTGAAATTCCATCACAACCATACTTAAGAAATTACCCCCAACAAGTTTTCAGCTTTAATCATGCAACAGCTCCATAAGAAAGGAATAATTAAACACCCAGTCACTATCAGAAATGTAATCTCAGACGAGACAGCCTTCTACTTATTCATGTAGAAGTCTCCTTGGAAATAAAGCAGCCATAAAAATAAACTTTATTATATGCCCAAGGCCCTTTAAAAATAGACACAAGAGATGATAAATACTAAGAGATAGGTCCACGGCCACCTAGAAACAAGGTGAAGGCCACTCCTACATCAAAGAGACAACAGTGGATAGTGTCAAAGCATTCAGATCTTGGTTGAAAAGTGGCCACACTAATCGCACTACTTGGGTTTGAATCTGGGCTACCCACTTACTAGCTGTGTGACTCTGCATTGGTAACATAATCTCTACTTCAATTTTCTGATCTGAATAATAAAACCAGTAATGGCCCCTATCACTGTTAGGGCTTCTGTGAGAGTTAAGTGTGTTTTAAAAAGTATGTAAATAGCACATATTCTTCTCTGTACCATCCCATCTTTAGTCACTTAGAGAGGTTTGATCTTAGCAACAGAAGACTGAGATCTTGGCCAAAATTAATCTTCACATTTCAAAAAGAAAATGAGAAATTGCAAGTAAACTGGTAACATATAGCAAAACACTTGATTCATTTGAAAGGAAAGTGTTAAGTCACATTTGCACCCTTAAATTATATATTATGGTGAATCATGGACAAATTAAAAATATGGCAAAAGATATAATTCTGAACCCAAATACAAAGTTCCTTGGTTAAAATATCAATTCCAGGGTTAGAACTATTGGTTTGCTTTGGGATTAAATTGAAAAACAACAGTTTATGAAGCATCTCGCATTAAACAGAATCTAGTTTAATCTTGGCGACAATTTAATTCCAGTGCTGCATTTATCTACAGCCTCAAAAGCCATTTGCAAACACGTACTGTATCATTATCCTTGTTTTACAGAAACTACAAAGCATAGGAAGAGATTAGTGTTTTCAGGCAACTAACCAAGCATTTTTTGGCCTGCTGCTGGGTACTGAAGACTGCTGTAGACACTAAGGTATATCTTAAAATGTCTCATTTACTGCCATTTTCAAAAACAAAAATGCTGATTGAAGTATAAAATGAGTAAGATATACAAATTCAATTTAACAAGCATTTGTAATACCTAGCACTATGCTAGCTGCATAGGGGGATAACAATGTGAAATAAGATGACTTTCTTCAGAGAGAGTATAATTTTGCTGGAGAGATCATCATAATGATAATGGCTAATGTATTTTAAGTGCTTACTAGGTGTCAAACATTGTAGTAAGTTCTTTATATGTGTTGTCTCAATTTATTTTTATTGCCACCCTTTAGGTAGGTACTAATCTAGCCAATTCATAGTAAAACATAACAAAACTGAGTTTAGAGAGGTTGAGAGGCTTTCCCAAGCTTACATAATGGAGGTTAGGGAAAGCTAATAACGCATCTGTCTCATCACAGCTGGGCTTTCTTGGTTCTTCCTGTCCGTGAGGTTCAGAAATCCCCCACAGAATAACCCTGACCCTCTGGTGACTAGACACAAAATCTCTTCAAGATCTTCACATTTATAACCTCACATCCTCCCCTCTATCTCTCCTTCCTTAAAGATTTCAGCATCCAGATGAGTACCTTACTTTTTGACAGTTTCAATAACCTACTCTCATCCAGTGATCTCCTCCACTCTCTTCAGCAATCCATCCCCTGAACTTGAGTCACTGACTGCTTGCTTTCATAAAGCTATTCCAAGCATGACCCTCCTCAACCGTCACCTCCTGTCTTTCTTGCCTGCTGCCTCTACTCCAGACTCCCAATGCAATCTATTGAACCCTCACCATTTCTCCATCTCAGCACCACTTAGGTTCTCACTTCCCTCCTCATCCAGCTTATTCCACTGCTCAACCTAACCTAACGACCTTGCTCCCTCTCGCTCTGAAGTAATTGCTTGGTAAAAGGAAGCCCTGGAGAGGTTCAGTGCTCCATCTACAATTTGCTGGTGCCCAGGCATCTGAATTTGATGAAAATAAAATAAAAATACTATCTGGCTTTATTTTATTTTTCCCAGTTTTATTGAAATATAATTGATATATAACTTTGTATTAGTGTAAGGTGCACAATAGAATGACTTGATATATGTATATATTACAAAATGATTACCATAATAAGTTTAGTTAACATCCATCACCTCATCTATACTTTTTATTTTATTATGATGAGAACTCAAAATCTACTCTCTTAGCAATTTTCAAGCATCCAATACAGTCTTGTTAATTAAAGTCATCATGCTGTATGTTGTATCCCTTGAACTTATTTATCTTACAGCTGATGTTTGTATCTTTGGACCACCTTCACCCATTTCCTACACCCACTCCCCCTGCCTCTGACAACCACCAATTTTTTCTGTTTCTATGAGTTCAGTATTTTTAGATTTCACATATAAGTGAGATCATACAGTATTTGTTTTCTGTCTGACTTATTTCACTTAGCATTACATGCCCTCAAGATTCATCCATGTTATTGCAAATGGCAGAAGTTCCCTCTTTTTATGGCAGAATAATATTTCACTGTGTATAAATTTGTGCATGTGTGTGTGTGTGGGGGGGGGGTGTGTGTGTGTGTACAAACATTTTTTTATCCATTCTACCGTCTATGGACACTTAGGTTGTTTCTATGATGGATATTGTAAATAATGTTGCCATGAATATGGGGGTGCATATATCTCTTCAATGTCCTGATTTAATTTCCTTCAGATATATACCCAGAAGTAGAATTGCTGGATCATATGGTAGTTCAATTTTTAGTATTTTGAGGAACCTCCACACTGTTTCCCACAGTGGCTGTACCAAGTTGCATTTCCATCAACAGTGCACAAGGGTTTGCTTTTCTCCACATTCTCTGCAACAATTATCATTTGTCTTTTTGATGATAGCAAGTCTAACAGGTGTAAGGTGCTATCTCATTGTGATTTTGCTTTGCATTAACCTGATGATCAGTGACACTGAACACTTTTTCATGTCCCTGTTACCACCTTCTTTTTTTTTTTTTATCCTCACCCAAGGACATTTTTGCATTTATCTTCAGATAGAGCAGGAGGGAGAGAGGGGGGAAGAGAGAGAGAGAAACATCGACGTGAGAGAGACATATCGACTAGTTGCCACCCACACAACCCCAGCTGGGGCCAGGGACAAACTGCAATCGAGATACATGCCCTTAGCAGAAACCGAACCCAGGACTCTCTGGTCCGCAGGCCAACACTCTAACCACTGAGCCAAACCAGCCAGGGCACCACCTTCTTTTTGAAAATTTCTATTCAGTTCCTCTGCCCATTTTAATTGGATTATTCTATTTCCTTTGCTATTAGGTGTATTTGTATGAGTTCTTTATATACTTTGAATATTAACCCCTTATTAGGTATATGATGTGTAACTATTTTCTCTCTGTAGATTGCCTTTTTATTGTGTTGATGGTTTCCTTTACTGTGCAGAAATTCTTTAGTTTCATGTAGTCACACTTGTTTATTTTGCTTTTGATTTCCTTGTTTTTGGTGTCAAATACAAAAAACATTGCCAAGATCAATGTCAAGGAATTTACTGCCTATGTTTTCTCCAAGGAGTTTTATGGTTTCATGTTTAATGTTTAATTAAACATTATGTTTAATTTATGTTAGTTATTTTTTGTGTATGGTACAAGACAGGAGTCTGATTTCTTTCTTTTCTTTTTTTCTTTTTTTTTTTTTTTTGCCTGTGTCTGTCCAGTTTTCACAACACCATTTATTGAAGATACTGTCCTTTCTCTATTGTATGCTATTAGCTCCTTTGTCACAAATGAATTGACTATGTATGTGTGGGCTTAACTCTGGGCTTTCTATTCTGTTCTAGTGATCTATGTGTCTGTTTTTATGCCAATGCCATACAGGTTTGATTGCTATAGCTTTGTAATATAGTTGGAAATTGGGGTGTATGATGTTTTCAACTTTGCTCTTATTTCCTCAGATTACTTGGAATATTCAGGTCTTTTGTGGTTCCATACAAATTTTAGGATTGCTTTTTCTGGGTGTATTTTAAATGCATAATTACTCATCTTAAGAGTACCCTTAGTGCTGCAAGGAATAAATCTAGACTTCCCTCATTCAATGATTTTGGAAATTTGCTCTCTCAAGACCCCTTTCCACTCCAAAAATAGTAGAATGAAGAACTTCTGTATATTTGGGTCATATCTATGAATATTTGTCATATTAAAAGTTAAAGCAGAGAATATTTAAAACATGTATTAATACCTTTAAGACAAAATAATCCATTATTTTAATATAAATATTTTATGTACAATAACTTTGAAAACCAAAAAGAAATGATGTGAAGGGTATCATTTTAAATTTTGCAAATCTCTGTAATGTCTGGCTTAATAGAACACAGCTGGATTCCCATGTCTGCTTTTGGCATTGAATCTGTTGCAGTGCTGTATGTCATGTAGTCTTTGAAAAATACCAGTGTATACTCATAAGAGAATAAGAGTGAAAAAAGATATAGCATATTAGTGTTACAATGAAAATACTTTTGACCTCACAGATCCACTTAAAGGAAAAAGGAAGCCATCAAATCACAATTTTAAAACTACTTCTCTAAGGATTTATTTTTTCACTCAGCCAGATAAATAAATTATTTTTCACTGAGTTCTTTTCTCCTCAAACCTTCAATGCCCACTTTCCTCTTTTTACTCATAATTGACATAACTATAACATATTTCCTTGAAAAATAGAAGCGGTCAAAGGACAGTTTTCATACGTTCCCACCACTCATGCACTAGCCTATCTGTATGTACCTTATACACTACCTAGCTTCTGTACCCTACCTTGTCTCTGAAGATGGCCAATTCCTCTCATGTTCTCAATATTTCTCCCCTTTTGTCTCTTCATGGATATTGCTTCAGCTCCTATATCATGTTTTTTTCTCTACTGCATCATTTCCAACAACATTCAAAGTTGTTTCAGAAGATTCCAACATAATTATTTTCCTTCATTCCACTTCCCCCTCCAGCTTAGCCCTATATTTATTTATTTTTCATTGACAACAAAACTCCTCACATAGCTTCAAACAAGGCAGTCCTTGTTCTTTCGGAGTCTGATCAACCCTGGGAGACTGAGGCAGCATCTAAGGCTTGACACAGAGTCCCAATGAGCTAAAACTTCTAATTTCCTTCAAAGAACATTTTTATCTTTCGCTGGATTTCAATACCAATTAGAATTGCTGAGCTGAGTTTTGGGTCAAAGTTACACAGAGAATTTGATTGTATACAGTAAAAGTACATAAGTGTTTGATGAATGGTACAGAGAATGAGGGCTGTAGAAATTTATTTAAAAAGATAAATGAATATGAGGTCATAAAAGGTTTTATGGGGAAGATCGCTCTTTAGCTGTACCTTGAAGAGTGAGTAGCATATGGATAAGATGGATAAGTGAAAACAGTCATAGGGATAGTAAGAGGAGGCAGAATTCTTGAACAGGGCAAGGAACAAAAATTAAGAGCAGGGAATCAGGAAGGATTAAATTGACTGAAAAAAATGAGGACATTAGAAGGTAAAGTCCGTGAGATGTTTACACTCCCCTCCTCTCAATTTAATGAGCTTTAATCCTTCTACATTCTGAAGGATCTGTAATTTCAAATCCACATAGATTCCATGATAACATTGTGGCAATTTGAATGTAGGCCTTTGGCCTAATTGTACTTTTTTAGAGAAGAATATATTTATTCTCAAAACATGTAAACATTGAGCTCCAATAGTCATTTCTTTCTCCTTTTTAAGGTGGAATAGTATTCACAGTCATGTTGTTTGGTTTAGAAATCGGGCAAGTCTTCAGGTAGTACTTTTTGTACAATGTATATGATTTGATTTTGAAGCAGAAATCAAAGCATATCTGATTGTTATTCAACCTGTGGGAAGCACCAGTGTAGGATAAGGAGTGAGCAGAAAAATATGTTCAAAATCTCACTCTCTTCCTTAATGCTCTCAAATATGTGCTTTCCGAGTAAGTCCGTGGGCGGGCCCTTTAAGAGGAGCTGCCTGGAGCTCCAGCTGCCTCAGCCTCAGTTCCCGCTGGTTTTACAGCCAGAAGTGATGGGGATTCTCTTCCTGGCACTGGAACCCTGAGCTGGGCGCCTGGTGTGGGACGGGGACCCCTCAGTCCTCAGGGAGGACCTTCCCAGCCGAGGTGTCCTCCTAATTTTTATCCTCCACACGTGGGTGTGGGACCAACCCGTCACCTCCGCCCCTCCTACCAGTCTCGATGTGGCTTCTTCTTTAATTTCGTAGTTGTAGGACTTCCATTCAGCTTGATTTCAGGTGGTTTTGAATGATGGTTGTTCTGTAGTTTAGTTGTAACTTTGATGTGGTTGTGGGAGGACGCGATACCGCGTTTACCTGCACCGCCATCTTGACCGGAAGTCGAACATTGGACTCTTAATGAATGATCTTCTTGAAGGTAGATTTCAACATTATGCACATTTCTTCATCAGCAAAACAGGAATGATACCTAACGCATATTGTGCTGTTAAGTAGTAAGGACATTAGATGTAAAACAGCTTCCTGCCTGGCCCACAATTAGCACTCAAAGTAAATTTTTTACTATTATTATCATTATTAACCCTGTTCTAGGGTTTTCTTTAGGACCTGAGCAATCACAGGCCACTATTTGCCATGCTTGGGGTTTTTCTAACACTTTTGCTAAAATTTTTGTCAGCTGTCAATTTGAGGGTATTTTTCTATTAAACAGTGCCAGAAATTTTGTCATATCATGTCCTTTGAATACGAGTCCCACTCTTGCAGCTTTCTTAGCCCCATGCCTAGAGGTGCTTAACACACATTTATTGAGCTCTTTCCATGTGTTTGGTCCACTTTTAGTGGTTTATATGAATTACCTCAATTATTCCTCACAAAAACCATCTAGGTAAATACTACTATTGCCCTTAAACAATAGACAAGGAAACTGAGACTGCGAGAGTTTTAAAAACTGTCTAACTTACTGCTTTGTTCTTTAAGTAGGATTTTCAGGCAGATCTTACTATTTCCTGTCTCTGCACCTCGTTTTACATCTGCTGTTTTTCTCTCTGCTCATCAGTCACCACTGTCATCAACCACATTCAAACTTTATAGAATACAGCTTCAGCCACCTGAGATAATGTAACCTGATACTTTTAGTCCAAAGTCCAAAAATCAGAGGGGAAGAGAGAAGGATCATTGCCAAGCCTGAGTTAGAATCCCACCCTTCAACAGGTCAACTGTGGCCAAGAGAGCTAAGAAAATATGGCATATCCTTTGTTAATAGGCTGGAATGGGGGAAAGAGCTATTCCTAGAAGAACTGGGTGATCTTCCAAGAAGAAAGGGCGTTGAACAGACAAAAGTAGGTGTCCATGGCATCTGGCATCTATCTGGGGCTATGCATTCCCCACAACCTCATTGCATTTTTAATATTTTGAACACCCATTTTAAAATCATGGTCAATGCAACTGAAGTTTAAGAAAAAAATGTATTTTTTGTTTTGTGGGTTTGCTTCTTTCTCATAGATTGCAATTCCATATCTTGAATTCTTTTCTTTAAGAATTTAACCAACACGACCAGTTGCCTCTCGCGATGCTGGCCGCCTCTCGCGATACGCGGCGGCCTCTCGCGATACCAGCTGCCTCTCGCGATACCCGGCCGCCTCGCGATACCCGGCCGCCTCTCGCGATACCAGCCGCCTCTCGTGATACCAGTTGCCTCTCGCGATACGCGGCCGCCTCTTGCGATACCCTGCCGCCTCTCGCGATACCAGTTGCCTGTCGCGATACGCGGCCGCCTCTCGCGATACCAGTTGCCTCTCGCGATACCGGCCACCTCTCGCGATATCAGTTGCCTCTCGCGATACCAGTTGCTTCTCGCGATACCAGGCCGCCTCTCGCGATACCCGACCGCCTCTCGCGATACCCGGCCACCTCTCGCGATGCCGGCCGCCTCTCGCGATACCAGTCACCTGTCGCGATACCCGGCCGCCTCTCGCGATACCCGGCCGCCTCTCGCGATGCCGGCCGCCTCTCGCGATACCAGCCGCCTCTCGTGATACCAGTTGCCTCTCGCGATACCCGGCCGCCTCTTGCGATACCCTGCCGCCTCTCGCGATACCAGTTGCCTCTCCTATTGCATTATATTTTAAAATAACCCTGCATATTATCCGATACCTTTTTTAAAATGATAAAACCTATTTTCATATACTTGACCCTCAATTGCTTTAAAAAAGAAACTTTTATCCTTACTTTTTTCCCTAATCCAGTTCACTCATTTTTCGTGGAGTCTTCTTTCCAAAGTGTTAAGGGAATGCTGATTTTTGTTGCTTTCTTTCAGAGTTTAAGTAGCTCCTAACTTTAATCTTTGGGTAAATAATTATAAAAGAGGGGATTGGTATTGCAAAGAGGAGAAAACAAAGTTTAATAGATGCTTTTTAAGATTCAATCTTGGAAGACATAAAACTAAAGAGAAATATCTTTGAACTGAAACTCCCCTTCCCTGCTGAACGAGAAGACTAAAACTTGTGCAAGAGAGTAGCTTATAGAATAAGATCATGACATTTTCCTATGTTCTGTGAATTTATGGCAAAAAGTGGATCGAGGTAAATCTAAGTTCATATACCACAGTGCATTGGGGAAGATCTTTTAGAAAGAATCCTTAGATGTGCGTGGATTGTTCCTCAGCTTTGCTCAACTGAGTCAGTCAGACAAGAGGAAGTAAAACCTGAGAACTTACTTCTTCAGAGGCATCAGGAATACACAAAATCATTCACAGATTTTACTAACATACGCTGACTGCTTGGTCCTTATCACCAGGAAGAAGACACTGGGTTATATAACCCTACGATAAGCCATCTTTCCAAGCTAACACAAAAACCATAGTCCATATCTCTTTCGAAGTGATTTTCAAGCTAGTTGTTGGAATATTTAATATATTTGCATAAACAACATAATGGAAAAAAATAGGAAGACATTTCATTCTGACAGTCTGGTAGTTTTGCAACAAAATATTTCTGAGAAAGAGACAAAGAAAGTCATGAACTCATCACATTGACCATCCAATTCATGCTTACATTTTGAAGAAATAAGTTCATGTTTTTTGGCTAGCTAATTTTTTCTGTTTAAACATCTACGGTCACATGCTTAGTTACAGGACTTTCTATTGAAAGATATGTAAAAGGAGGTGTGACTGGTTTTGCCACCTGTGCTCATGCAGCCCGGATGGACTCAGCTGAGCATTTAGGAGGAAATCTGCTTGGGGGTCTACTGTGACTCTCCCCACCACCCAGGGCATATTTATACTAATTGGTTGCATAAGAATTTTGGGAGAAACCTGTGTTGTTTGGAAGATTTCTAGTGATAAGAACTCTGGGCTCTTTATTATTGTTGCATTATTTTGGCTGTAGAAAAAGAAAGAGGTGATTTAGTGTCCAGATAGTTGGGAGAAATAAGAAACCAGTCTGGGCCTGACAGATGCAAGGCTGAAAAGAACCATTCAAGCATGTGGCAGCTCTTAGCAGGAACTCGGTCATTTTAATAAAAGCATGAATTGGCAGAACTGACAAATGGTCTGAGCAAAGGGTTTGTGAGTCTTTGATGAGATAGCCAGAATAGGAAAATATTTCTTGTTTTGCTAGTCAGCACCCATTCTGCCTTCCTCTGGTAATAGCACCTTGAATTTCTTCTGTAACCCGTCCCGCTGTCAGCCTATGTTAGGACTTCCCTTATCCTGCAGGAGTGGGGATTTAACCCAGGTCGGACAAAACAGAGCACTGTAAGTCTTTTTTTTTTAATTGGGAGATAATACACATACCATAAAATATACTCTTTTAAAGTGTACAGTTCATTGATCTTCAGCATATTTACTGAATTGTACAAGCATCACCAATATCTAATTTCGAACAATTTAATAATCACCCCCAAACCTTGCAGCATTTAGCAGTTGATCCTCATTCCCATCACCCCTGGGCAACCACTAATCTACTTTCTGTCTCTATGGATTTTCCTGTGTGGATATTTCACATAAACAGAATTATACAAGATACAATGTGTAGCCTTTTATGTCTGTCTTCTTTCACTTAGCATAATGTTTCAAGGGTTATTCATGATGTAGTATACATCAGTATTTCATTCCTTTGATGGCTGAATAGTATTATATGATTATACCACATTTTGTTCATCTATGTCTCAGTTGATGGACACTCTACTTTTTAGCTATTATGACTGATGATGCTATGAACATTAGTGTACACATTTTTGTGGGACTATAATGATATCAATTATCTTGGGTATAATATGAGTGAAATCATTGGGTCATATACAGTAACCCCAGGTTTACGTGTAATAGGGAAACTGGCCTTGAAGAAGCTTCATCTTCATTCTTTTCTCTCTAGTGGTTCCACGCTGCTGGTTTTCCACATGAGTGTGGAGTGTTAGTTCTCTAGGTTGCTGTGGAGCTCAGAAGAGAAGAGTGGGAGTAGACATTAAAATATTATTTTTCTCACTGTTCTTACCAATACTGGGATTTTTTTTCTTGAATAAACACTTCCTAGGTCCCTGGAAAGTCTTAGTGAATATCCAGAGTTCTGAAAAAGTTGGTCGTAACAATATCTGCCATTGGTCTCATTGCTTTTATGAATGATAGGATTTTTGGAAGTCCTTACTCCACCATTTATAGCAGATATTACTGTACCCTCAGTTTTTGCAGTGGTTGATTTAGTCAAAATATGTGACTTAATCTTGTCCTAAGACAAATAATTTTACTTTTGTACATGCTGAGGGTTTGGGTCTGAGTACAGTAGTTACTTTAGGTAAACTGCCCTTATCCCTGGGCCTCTGGCGTCACTACATGCAGATATTTGCACATGGTGGCATCTTAAAGACTTTCTCTGAAGCCAGTGAAGTTGGCTCCAACCTCAGGTACATCAGCCTGGACATTCTCCCCATAAACAATGACAAATTGGTGTAATCAATCTTCCTGGCCATCTAGATGGTACACCTTAGAGATCTATGTTTGACATCGTTGCCCAAAGTCTCCCATCGGGATTAAGCTCTAGTTGTCCCAAGTGGCAATTGATTTTACAGTTCATTCCTGATTGACCTCTTCACCTATCTTATCTGGCTTCCCCCACTTTCCTACTGCCAGAACCTGCACGTATCAGATAAATCACTTGGACTTGAATCTTTTTCTCAAGGTCTGTTTCTCGGGGCACCCATCTTAGAGGGAATGTAAGCCTGGGGCCAACTGCAAACGATAGATGCATTCTACAATGAGAAAGCTAACCTGGGAAGAAAGCACCAGGGGGTAAAATCTGAGAGAGGTAAACTGAGTTCTGGTTACAATGTTTAAACCTCTCTCTTACATCCTAACATTTTCTGTTGGACCTTCAGTTATGTGAGCCAAAATATTCCCTTTTTTGTCTTAAGTAAATTTGAGTTAGGTTTTCTATTTTTTGCCTCTGAAAGAAATCTGAATAATATAATATAATATAATATAATATAATATAATATAATATAATATAATATCATGCACTTACACACGTGTGTGCACACACACACACACATACACACACACAGTTTCAAAACTGTTTATGGAACCAGTTGTTAACATTTTGACCTAGCCTTAGTAGTCTCTGACAAGGAGAGATCAAAGATCTTTATAAGGTTTAGGATCTAAGTTCCAGTTGTTTAAATAATGTCTTTCAAGGTTTGTAACTAATTGAGATTGAGATAAAAACATGACATGATTGCTTAGATTGGTAGACACAGCAGGGTGACCATCTTGAAGCAAGTCTTGATAAGTAAACTGTTTGTTTGACAATTAAGCTATTTGCCCAGGTGAGCAATCCATTGTCCTATGAGAACTATTTTCCCAGATGAACAAACTGTTTGTTCAGATAAAATAATATGCAGGGATATCCTGAAGCAAACAGTGTAGTTATTTATTGGTTTAAAATCTTCCTGGAATAAATAGTTGAATCTTACCGACACAGGAGTTCTCTGTTCTCAGTCCTAATACTTAAGCTATGTGATATAGGTGGCCCTGGGTAGGATTTATGTTACGGGGAAAGAGTCTAAGATTCATAACATGGAAGGAATTCTAGGCAAGAGAGAGAGAGAGAAAATAAAAACACACACACAAAAAAACACAACATAAAGATAATAAAGAATGGACAAATATTAAGAACAGTGCTGGAGCAGAGTGAATACAAAATTAGCTAAGCAGGGGAATTGAGGTGTTGGTAGAGAACCAAGAAACAGAACTTTGTCCTCTCAGCCTTGAGGTGCCTTTGAAGAATATAAAATATCTAACTCTTGAGAAATGTTTTTTTGAATTTTCTTTCCCACTGGGAAATCTGTTTCTAAGTGGTCCCACAATATAATGTACCATCAACTGAGGAATTTTGTTACTTCTAATTTTTTCTGGTTATTTAAATCTGTTTTGTAGTTTAATACCAAGCCCTATGCTTCGAAGGTTGATTAGAAAATACAAGTTAAATTATTATCTGTAAAGAATGATAGCAGGAGAGTGGGGTTGTGGGTGCCTGGGCTTCCATCTTTGCATACAGTATAGGGCCTGAGAAAGGGCATTATTATTATTTTATTTTTTAAATTATGTTTTTGTTAATCTTCACCTGAGGATGTTTTCCCATTAATTTTTAGGTAGACTGAGGGTGGGGAGGGGGACATCGATGTGAGAGAGACACATTGATTGGTTGCCTCCTGTGTGACCCCGACCAAGGTCGGGGGTTGAACCTGCAACCAGGGTATGTGCCCTTGACCGGGAATTGAACCTGTGAGTCTTTGATCTGTAGGCCGACTCTCTAACCACTGAGCCAAAACTGACCAGGGCAGGGCATTATTTATTCATTGTGGAGCTGAGGAAGGGACGTGCCAAAGCTTGACTTAACATTTATCAAACAACACTGCTAAGATTTATGACAAAGAGCTCTTATAGGGAACAATGTATTTTGTCTGTTTCTGAGAAAACTCAGCAAGAACACAATCTAATATTAGACTAACCATGAGCTTCACATTTAGACCAAACTAGATTCATATCCTGACAAAGACACTGAATAGAAAGATGACTTTGGGCAAGTTATTTACCCGTTCCTCAGTTACCTTATGGAAATGTCAAAAAAAATAATACTACCTCAACAGTGTGATGTGACCACGAAATGAAGGGGAAACAGAGACTGAGAGAGTCTGGCACAAAACTGGGAAACACTAAAGAGTGGTTTTTGGTTTTGCCTTTTGCCTTTTCCTTTAAGCAGGCTTCTGTGACCATCTGCACAGGGATGGGGAAATAAAAGCTAGGCCAGTGTGTGATGGAAACAAAGGCTGGCTTCCAGCCTTCCAAGCTCTGGCTTCACATGCTCCTGTGTTTGCTCCCCCTACAAATGTGCTCTCAGACTCCTCCTATTAACATCACAAGGAAAGTTCCGAATTTGGGATTACTTCTCTCAGGAGATCTGCCCTTTGGCAGCGCTTGGGTACGAAAGGGAATGATTCTGATTGCCGGTTGAGCATTGGGCAGAAGGAGTCCTCCAGGAAAGCACTCCGTGGATGTAACCCTGCATTAGGGGTAAGTGTGAGGAGTCTGGGGGCTGAAGTGGAGGGGACAGGCAATGAACTAGGAGATGGGAGACACGGGCTCTGCCACTCCCTGTAGACATTTAACCACGTGTCACAACCTCTTGACATCTCAATTTGTTCATCTAAGAATGGGAGGCTTTCCAAGTCCATCATGAGGATTACATGAGACAAGGCTGACGGAATTGCTTTAAACATTTCACAAAGCTATACGACTGTAACTTTCAAATATTTTTGTACTACTTCCCTCAAAGAGATGTAAAATAAAAGCAAGCAAGACAGGAGGCAGCAGCAGTCAGGCTAGGGGCTGGTCTCAGAGAAGGTTATTGCAGAGTCCTTTCCGCCATGGGCAGTATGCCACTGAAGATCAGCAATGGTGTCACTGAAAAGCTTCCTGAAAGTTTGTACATGCTCAAGGAATGAGACTGCAGCAAGGGAAAACTGCCAGGAAAGAAGTCCTCTTAAAAAAAAAAGAAGTTGTCTAGATATTTTTCTCACATATTCTGTACAATGGGAAAAGGCATATTTGAAAATTTACTCCCGATTTGGGTTTCTTAGGGAATATATTTTATCATTAAACAAGTGTTTATTGAGCACCTACTATGTGCCAGGATGTTAATTGTCTTTATGAAGAGCCATCTACATGCCAGGGATCATACAATGCACTTAACACCTTTAAATAATTGTCTCAGTTAATCCTTATTACAATGTATAAGGTTAGTATTAATATACCCTTTTTGACGTATCAGGAAACTGAGGCTCAGAGAGATGAAGTAACTTACTTAAGACGGATACTAGGTCGCTTTTGGCAGAAGTGAGAGGCTATGCAGGCTAACACAACGCTCTACTGACACCCAGTTAAGTGTTGAAGTCTTTGGTCTTCTTTGGCTGACTTAATTAAATTCCATAACGTTCTCTAAAATAAATGCAGGGTGAAAGTTACTTCACTTCAATTTTTTAAATGAACTTGCTTCATCCAGCAATTTATGAACCAGTCTGGACATGAAAATGGGACAAACAGACGATTGAAAATCCTCATCCGGAAAGTTTTTAGGCATTTTTACATTAAATCCTGCACCATAGTACTTCATAAAATAGGTCCAAAACTGTTGGAGTCAGACATCAGGTGTTCAGACTGTTTCCTTTGTGCTTTAGGACAGAGGACTATTCCACTGAGGTATTACAAAATATATCTCTCATTGCAAGTTGCAAAAAAAAAATACATATATATGTATAAAATTTATGCTATTCCAAGTTTACATGGGATAAAATGCCTGAAAATACCAGAGAGTTGTTGAAAGTGTGAGAGTGAAAAGGAAAGAAATATAAATAAGTAAATGGGAGACAGAGAGTAGATCTCTCTGTTCAAAACTCTCTCATCAATAACACTGATACATTCAGATATTGAAATGGAAAACCCACAAACTAAAAATATTCAAGTCCAGAGACCACAAGTTGTGATGTCATCAAAAGATTGTATCGTATGTGCAGTTACACATAGGGGAAAAAACAAAAAACAAAACCTTAGAAATCACTTCAAAATATGAGTAACTATAGATCTTAAATTTGGTTCCTTAATATTCTTCTTCAAAATGAGTGTTATGGGGAAAGAGATTTTGCATCTTGGACCAAAAGACAGTTGGGTACAGATGTTTCCCATTGAGATCAACATATCACACAGGCAGGTAGCCGTATCCCAATCCGGCCTTCCATTTATATGACAAGATTTTTGTCACAGCAGAGGATCTGAGATGGTGCAGAAGTGTTTGTATCCCAGCAGCAGGCAAAGCAGGGGTTGCCTGGCAAAGCTGTAAACACATGCATTCTGTGGTGTAGTTGAGATATAGCTGCCTCAAGGAGTATGTCATGGGAAATTCTAAAGATGATGAGGCCAGACTCTCCTCTGCGTGGATCCACAGCAGGTAAACTCTGGAACGAATAAGGCTGGCTGCCATTAGTAAGAGATCCTTCGCACTTGAAGCTGAGCTTTTTAATAGTGATGCCGGTGAAGAAGTGCAATTGAAGGAGTTTATGCACCACACCTATAGAAGGAGAGGAATGCAAGTCTGTGGTCTAATTGGGATGGCCAGTTTTCACCAGCATGCGACCACAAACACAAGAAACCATTTTTCATCTGTCAAGCTAGCTAGGGTCAAAAATGTTGGAGTCAGACCTCAGATGTTCAGAATGGTGGCAACAAAGCTGATGCAACCATTCTAGAGGATACTTTAGAAACACATATGAAAAGCCTTGAAATGTCCATATGCTTTCTCCAGGCGATTTTAATCCCAGGAATTAATTTTAAGGAGGGTGTGTTCAAAGATTGACCTAAACAAAAATGGTTGTTCATAACATTAGTCATGAGAGTAAAAATTAGAACCAGCATCATTAGTCATTAGGACATGCAAGTCAATAGCACCAGGAGAGAACACAGAACACCCACTTGGATGGCAACAGCCCTTGCTGAAACAGGTTATCAACATTGGAAACCAGCTTGCATTGCCACCACAGCCATCAGTGGAAACTGGGACTGCTTCCAGCACTGTTGTAGCCAGAAGGAACGTGCTCTTGTCAGTATCGGCCGATGAACTATGCTGAGTGGGTGCACCTGACTGGCTGAGCTTAAGTTACCCATCTACACACTTGCTGCCAGAGAATATAGAAAAGTGACAAAGTGTCTCCATCCTATTAATCAGAGGCAAGTTCAGCTTTTCACCAAGACTTGAAAAGCAAGGAATTTCTCAAATATAGAAGAAGAAAAAAAATGAATGGATACCGGACAATCAGAAAGGAAGACTGTCCACTCTGGTACAGGTATGGATGAGGCTGCTCACAGGTAAGACAAGCTGTGCAGACCACTCCGTACAGATTCATTAAAACGTTCTCGAAGGTGTAATACCAAAATCTTATCAGTTGGGGCATTGTTTTTTTCTCTTCTTCTACGAATCAGTATTTTGTAAATAATTTAAACAATGAAATCACATTTTAATAGTAAAACCATTTTAATTGTGTTTTAAAAACTGATTACTAAAGTGACCTTCAATCATTGCTTTGTTTTCTTACAACTTTTAATTCCTTTACCTGGTTGGTAGGAATACCCTATTTGAATACTATAAACATTCCTCTAATAGCTTGTTTTCATTTTAATTAAATTTCTAATATCATTCATGACACTTTAAAAATAATTCTTTAAAATTTATTTTTAAATTGTTGACACAATACAGATGTCCCTCATTTTCCCTCCCATTGCCCCCCTCCACCCAGCCCCCCACCCCCACCTCTGGCCTTCACCATACTATTGTCTGTGTCCATAGGCTATGCATATATGTTCTTCGAAAATGATTGTCTTTTTATCTATGAATTTGTGAAAGCTTCACATATTATCATATCTGTCATTCCTGGTTCAATCATATACTCATAAATCTTCCATGGACAGTGGAGTCTATTTCTAATGAAACCCTTCAGCTTAGAATAAGAAGCATTCAACTGAGTCATTTTCAAAGTCTTCTTTCATTCAAATTGCTGAGGAAGCTTTAAGTACCTTGCTGCCCAAATGACTTAGTGAAATTAATGATCCAAAATAAAAGTTAAAACCTCAATAGTTCTTTCTGGAAGCAAAAATCAGAGCTGGAGAAGCTGGGAAGAAGCATGCCAGGGAGGTCTCACTATCAAGTCAGAGGTACCAGTGCTTTTCTAAGTAGCCAATAAATCAGTATAATTTCAAATTCCCGGGGTTCATTGAAAAGAGCAATTACTTTAGTCAAAATAACAAGGTTGAGGCAAGATCTGAATCACATGCCAAGGTGTGATTGAAATGTATATATTGAGGATCCAGGGCAACAGTATAAAGTTTTTTTTCAAATGAGATGTGATTTTGATAATAAGGTTAAAAGCTCAAGCCTTGCGATTTAACAAACATGGGCTCATATCTGGATATGTAATAGTCATACGACCTTGGCAACTGTTACAGACAGAAACCATTACACAGGATGCATTAAAACAATTAGACCATTTTCTGCCCATATCAGAAAGATAAATGCCTTGTATATATCCATAACTTTACTCCACAGACAAATGCTACAATGAATTCACATAACTTAACAAATAGAATTAACTTGCTAGAGGTTCCTTCGTGTACTAATTAATTCAGCAAATATTTGCTGAGCATCCACCATGTGCCTGACACTCTAGAGATGTTTGTATGAGTGTGGCAGCAGAATGAGGACCTGTGGGGAAGAGAACGTACAGAAAGATGCTTGTTTTCAAGTAGCTCCTATTATTGAAGGGAAGTGGAGAGCAGCTTAAAAGATGCGCATGAAAATATCACACACACACACACACACACACACACACACACACACTTCTTACTGGCCAAGGTATAAGGTGTAATACCATTGTGATTAAGGATTTGTGTAGTCCCAAAGAAAGTCTGATTTAGTCTCTGAACTGATTTAACAGATTAAAAATTCTAGTAAGTATTTTAGCCGTGTGATCATTAAGGTCTTTCTTAACCTGAAGATTTTTTTTGAAAGTATTACAGATGTCTCCCCTTTTACCCCATTGATCCCCCCATACTCCCTGCTCCCACCCACCTCCTGCTTTCCCCAGCCTAATGTCTGAGTCCATTGGTTGTGTATATATGCATATAAGTTATTTGGTTATCTCTTCCCACCCCTCCCACCCCCATCCTTCTGAAGTTTGTTAGTCTTTCCCTACTTCCATGACTCTGGATCCATTTTGATCTCCAGCTTATTTTGTTCATGATGTTCCATAAATAAGTGAGATCATGTGGTACTTGACTTTCTCTGACTGGCTTATTTCACTCAGCATAATACTCTCCAGGTCCCTTCATGTCATCTCAAAGGATAAAAGAATAAACTCAAAATGGATAAAAGACTTTAATGTAACTCATGAAAATATAAAAATCCTAGAAGAAAATGTAGGCAGAAAAATCTCAGACATCATACATTGTGGAATTTTTACTGATTCATTGCCTAGGGCAAGAGAAACAAAGGAAAAAATTAATAAACGGGACTACACCAAACTAAAAAGCTTCTGCATGACAAAAGAAACCAGCATCAGAATGAAAAGGGAACCCACTCTCTGGGAGAATATATTTGCCAATGATACATCGGATAAGGGATTAATTTCCAAAGTATATAGAGTACTCAACAAAAGGAAGACAAACAATCCAACTAAAAAATGGGCAGAGGACCTGAATAGACACTTCTCCAAACAGGACATACAAAAGGCCAGGAGACATATGAAAAAATGCTCAACATCTCTAATCATCAGAGAGATGCAAATTAAAATGACTATCGGATATCACCTCACACCTGCCAGAAGGGCAGCCATCAACAAATCCTCAAACTACAAGTGCTGGCCAGGATGTGGAGAAAAGGGGACTCAAGCACACTGCTGGTGGGAATGCAGACTGGTGCAGCCACTATGGAAAACAATATGGTGCTTCCTCAAAAAATTAAAAATTGATCTGCCATTTGACCCAGTGATTCCACTTTTAGGAATATATCCTAAGAAGCCTGAAACACCAATCAGAAAGAATATATGCCCCCTTATGTTCATAGCAGTGCTATTACAATAGCTAAGATACGGAAATAACCCAAGTGTCCATCAGTAGATGAGTGGATAAAAAAAGCTGTGGTACATTTACACAATGGAATACTATGCAGCTGTAACCTGAAGATTTTAAAGTAATCTGACTTAATATATTAGTCATATAAATAAAATGAATAGGTATCAGCCATCTAGTAAAAGTTATTTTCAAGTTGGCTAGGAATGAAAGACCCAAATCTATCCTGTATATAAGAGAAACACCTAAAAATTAATTCAGAAAGGCTAAGACACAAAAGGATAGACAAATATATACTAGGCAAATAGAAACAAAATAGGCATTGTTCTGATAATTTCAAAGTAGGATTTACATTAAAAAGTACCAAATTAGCCCTGGCCTATGTGGCTCATTGGGAAGAGTGTCGGCCTGTGCATCCAAGGGTAGAGAGATCGATTCCCTGTCAAGGGCATGTACCTGGGTTGCAGTTTCAATTCCCATCCCTGGTCGGGGGCACATGCAGGAGGCAACCAAACTCTCTCTCCCTCCCTCTCTCTCTCCCTCTCCCATTCCTTTCACTCTCTCTAAAAATCAATGGAAAAAAATGTCATTGGGTGACGATTAACCAAAAAAAATATTATCAAATTCAATTAAGGCCACCTTATTGATGTTGAAAATTATCATTGAGAATTACTATATAATACTTATAAACATCTGCCCACAAAAATAACAGCAACTGTCTTTATAAAGAAAAAACTATAGGAGATACAAGGATTCAGAGAAAAAGTACACAAATAATACAACAACTTTAGAGTCCACTCTCTATATAAGACAGGTCAAGTGGCCAGAAAGTAAATAAGAAAATAGGGTCCTAAATAAAATACAGTCAATAAGGATAATCTTACAATGTACATTGACTTATGCATCCTGATATTAGAGAATACACCTTTGTCTCCAGAGCACTTGAGTCACAAAAACTAGTCATAGACAGTGCACAGAAAAGCATTAGTAAATTCTTTAAAGTAGAAAATACATGTTGATCACAATGTAATAAATCTAGAAATGAATGGCAATTATTTTTAAAAGGCCTTTCAATTTAAAAATTAAGAAGATATGTAATGAACAGCTCATAGCTGAAAGGGGAAATAAAATTCAAAATTACAAAATTTCTCAAATTTAATAAGAAAACACCATATGTCAGAATCAGTGGGACATATTTAAAGAATGATCAGAGGAACATTAAAATAAACAAATTCAGGAACCATCAAGAATGAAAACAATAGATTAAGTTCCCAACTAAAATGCTAGAAAAATGAAAGCAGTGCACTTTTAAAAAGCATACAAAACAAGTGATTTTATTAAAAACAAAAATTACCAAAGTAGTGCACAGAAAAATTAAATGTAATTTAATAAATTCAAATCCCAATTTTGATTATTAGACAAATTACTGCTAATCAAGAGAAAAAGAAAGCATAGTTATACAAAATAAGAAATGACTAGGGGGAAATAACCATTAAATCAGAAGAATTTGTTTTTAAATCATGACATTATAGATCACTGAGATCAAAGTAGGGATGAAAAGCTCAACTTCACCAATTTCCATTGAAGAAACAGAAAATGTTATTACAGAACAACAAATAAACACAGAAGGGTTCTACCAAATCTCCAAACCCTGAAAAATCTCAAGGATACATAGATTTCTTCAGAACCTAAATATGAAGGAAACTTTCAAATTCCATTTTAACATTGTGCCTAAACCTGATAAAGACTTTAGAAAGAAAGAAAATTATATACCCATATCACTTATATTAAAATACAAAATAAAACATTTTTTTTAATCCTCATCCGAGGACATTTTTGCATTTATCTTCAGATAGAGCGGGAGGGAGAGAGGGAGGAAGAGAGAGAGAGAGAAACATCGATGTGAGAGAGACACATTGAGTGGTTGCCACTCACACGACCCCCAACCAGGGCCAGGGACAAACTGCAACCAAGGTACATGACCTTAGCAGAACCGAACCCAGGACTCTCTGGTCCGCAGGCCGACGCTCTAACCACTCGGCCAAACCGGCCAGGGTCAAAATAAAATATTTTTAACAGATCCCATCAACATAAGAATAAAATAATATCCTATAATTTAAAAAGATTTATTAGAAGAATGTAATTTTTGGTTACTGTTAGGAAATGTATCAATATGATAGACCATATTAATAGATCTAGGTAGAAAAATTACATGATAATGTCCATGGATGCTGAAACATCATTGGATAAACACAACTCCATTTGTAATTTTTTAAAACCTAGCACATTGGTATTGACTCCTTTAAGGACACCGGGTGTTATTTTAAATGCAATGGAAAGCCAATGGAGAATATTTAAGCAAAGCAGTAACATGATCTGATTTATGTTTCAAAGATATAACTCGGGTTCTGGTACAGCAAATAGGATACAAGAGGAGCAAGAGTAGAAGCAGAGAGGCCAGTAGTAGCTACTTTAGTAAATTCCTGAAGTCCTGACCTCCTGAACCATGTGGAAATCCATAGTCCAGGGAAGAAGAAACAGATGACTCTTCAAGAAACAGCCTTAGAAAGGGCCCTAAGCTATTTTCAGGGCACAGGTGGCAATGAAAAAGCCACCACAAATCCCAAGAAAGTTAGTTCAACATTGTGAACCTTTACACACAGTTTCTTTTATATAAAAGTAATTAGTGCATGAGTCTTTCATCAGATAATTCAATTCAATGTATACATTATTACAGTTTTCTTCTAGAACAGAACCCTCATGATTGTGTTAGATATAAACACAAAAATGGCTCTTCTCATTCCATTGCTATTAAACTGTTTTTAAAAGTGTTCATGTAGCCAGCCACTATTACATTTTATTGATTTGCATTTTAATTATGCATTGCATGACTGAAAGTTAATCTGATGGTGATTGTCCATTGAGTGATATTGAAGAATGATTGGGAGGTTAGAGATTCTCTCGAGTAGCGGCAGGCCGGGAAAGGGATCATTCTCTCCATTATAATTAGTTAATTGCCATTCAAGGCTATGAAGATTGCACAGAATTTGTTATTGAGCATCCAGATCAGGACTTTGCATCAGAAACCCTAAGCTTTAGGCTGGAACTTGACATGCAAGTGAATCTGGAAGAAAAGGTTTGACTGACCGGGCATGACGAAGATAGGTAAACCTTAAAAAAACAAAAATCTCCCACTTGCTTTTCACTTTTACATCAGAAAATCCTTTTTCATTAGGGACATTATTTTACTTGCCCCTTTATTGGTAATTATTATATTATCTAGACTTGTTATGTGGCTCATAGTTCATTTAACAAATTAGTGCAGCCCTGGCTGGTTTGGCTCAGTGGTTAAAGCATCAGCCAGAGGACTGATGGGTCCTGGGTTCAATTTCTGGTCAGGGGCATGTACCTGGGTTGCAGGTTCAATTCTGGGCTCTGGTCAGGGTTGTGTGGAAAGCAGCCAGTTGATGTTTCTCTCTCCCTCCCTCCCTCCCTTTCACTCTCTCTATAAAGAAAATCAATGGGACAGTATGCTCAGGTGAGGATTCATAAAAAACAAAAGAAAATAAAAAATTAGTGCAAATGACTCTCAACTCTGCTTCAAGGGGACATTTTCCATTTTCTGGTCTCTTTTCCTTAGAAGAGGCTAAGAGACCCATTCTTTTGTTCTCTCAATATCACACAAGCAACAACAACAAAAATTTTTTTTCTGGGATGTAATCATTCTTCTTCACTTAAAATCCTTCAAAATTCCCCAGCAGTTACAGAATAAAGTCCATGTTTTTTAGCTTTGTTCCTAAAATCCAGAACCTCATAGTTACTTCACCACCCCTGAAACTCTCCCTCTGATCATTTTTTTAAAAGGTTATGATACTCAAAAAAAAAGTTAGAAAACGATTGACCCAAAGAAATATTTAGTTACTGCCTGAACCACAAGGTCTCTTCAAGCCACTTCAATGTGCACTACATGCTTCTCCTGAGCACGCTATAAAAGGCCAGTGCAAGCACACATCCACCTGGAAAGCCTTATTCCTGAGCGCTGCTTCAGTTCAGCGGGGCAACCTCCCTAACCCTGGAATAACGCACAGAGGTCGCTTCCTCTGGGCCCAGCCCAAGCCGTCCCTGAGAATGGACACAGCCTCAGCAAGCAGGCAGCCTGTTCTGAAACAGCCATCTTCTACCTGATCCTCACGAGCATCTGCTCTCTGCTTGATTCCCTCCTTACTCTTTTTTCTTTTCTTTTTTTTTCATTTATCTTCAGATAGACTGGGAGGGAGAGAGGGAGGAAGAGAGAGAGAGAAACATCGAGGTGAGAAAGACACATCAAGTGGTCACCACCCACACGACCCCAACCGGGGCCGGGGACAAACCACAACCGAGGTACATGCCCTTAGCGGGAACCGAACTCAGGACTCTCTGGTCCGCGGGCTGATGCTCTAACCGCTGAGCCAAACCGGCCAGAGCCTTACTCTTTTTTCTGTTCTCATTTTTTAATATGAGACCATGAGTGCCACATACACGCTAATGATGATGATATTTTCAGCCATAGACTAACATTTCGAGTTCTTTCCCTCTAGAGGTACATTTTATAGCTGTTTTCAGCTCTTTTTTGCCCTCTGAAGACACAGATCAAATTTCTAAGTTGATCTTCCTTTTGAAGTTTGGAGCAATCCCCCTAAGTATTTATCCCTTCCTTCAACCTCCACCTTGACCCACCCCACTGAAGAATTAGGTAGAAGGTCCACAAGAGGGCTAATTTCTGCATTTGTATGAACAGGTCAAGTATTTTAACAGCATTAATGAGATAAATCAGTCAAGATGTTTACACCCAGTGTGCATATAGCACTGCTTATGAGGAAAGACGTTTTAGGAAAATTACTGGAGAGACTAACTGTAATTCATGATTAAAGTCAAATTATCTTTATAATTTTTTTATTCTAGAAATCTGATTCATTCAGGAAATGATTTCTGTCTTTGTTTACTAGTTCATGTTTTGAATAAATGTTTACTTGACTAGCCTACTTCAATTCTAAGTGGAAATCTTTATTTAAAATGCTACCATTTACAATAATAATAGTGACAAAAACAATGGAAGTTCCATTTAGTTGGGGCCTACTATGTGATATATACATCTTGATGCCAGTTTCACAAACGAGGAAATTGAGACTTAAAGGAGTTAAGCCCCAGCAAAGTTTAGAGCTAGTTAGTGTTAACCATATAGAAAAACAAATAAAAGCAAACATGCCATGTCATTATAAAATAAATAATCATTATAAAATAGCACAAGTATTAGTGATTGTAACCTTCTGTGAAGGGTGTTCTTTGGGATAACAAAGTGACATAGCTTGGGGTAAATCCAGATTTTGGAAGGCCTAATGCTCCTAAGATTTGGAGGCTCTGTTTAAGAAAAATAATATAAAATGATGAATACAAAATTAGGTATAAAAGTAAATATTTATTTTGAATGAGTAAAGAAAGAAATTATTTTTTGAAATCTGACAAATAACACAAAGAGTGTATAAACATAAGAATAACAATATTTTATATTGCTTAATATTTTTATAAACCTGACATACCTCTATCACTTTTTATTCAGTATTTGACTGTATACTCAATGATTGCTTCTTGCTACAACAGTGACTTTGTAATATTTTCTACAGAGAAGCTAAACGGAGAATTGCTAGAGACAGTGTGGGCTTTCCTTAAGCATGGACGATCAAAAAAAATACTTAAAATAGTTTACAAATGTTTCTTTCAGTTTTGTGACTGGTTTCGGTAGCGTTGTGTAAATGTTTGGAAATTTTGTCAAGCTTGGGAATATCAGTGAAGTTTCTTTCATATATGTGCTGGCACATTTCAAAGCATATCCCGTGTTCTTTTACTGTGACCGACCTGACATGTTCTTTGTGTTGATGTCCTTCATTACCGAGTTTGTTATCAAACTCTTTATGTCATATTCCTAGATGAGTTAGCAGAGTGGGTGGTCAGAAGGTACCCAGAAGCTACTGTTACCCTGGGATGCTTTGTAATAATAATGCCCAGACCTTAGTGTGAGCCATATAAATAGATCACACTGAACCCCAAGCAAATGGGTCCCGAACACAGCTGGCACTTCACTGTATTCAAAATTTGCTCGTAGCTCCTCCATGCCTCCAACTCAAGGGGAAGTGTAATTGAGGGGAAGTTAGAGTGAAAAGACTCAGTAGTTTATTTTAGTTTAAAAATTTTATGAAAATCGATGACCTCTGTGAACTTATCTCAGAGGCCTCTAGGGCCTTGGAAGGGTCAAGTGAGAGGCCCTGATATTTAAGCTTCGTGAGTTTCATAGTAAATCCACTTCTGGGGAGAAGAATGAAAGCCAGGGCAGATATGAAACAGTCATGGACTGCTGACCTTTGAATCTTGAGGCCCGTGCAGCTCACTCAGATGCTAATTGAGTGCCGTTCTATACTCATCATGATTCAGCCTCATTGTATTTTTTTTAAATTATGATGAGCAATTGTGTATTTGAATGGCAGCCAAATGAGAGGAGACCATAACCTTTAGCAAATGCATCTACCCACTTTCATAGCCTGAAATGATGCAAAAATGTCAGTCCATGATCTATTTCCCATTTTCTTATGATTATCTCCAGAGCTTGTAAAATTCTCTGTACTTTTTCCAGTTTAATTTTATCTAAATTCCATTACACGTTGATTTAGTTGAACAAAATCCATTACATAATAATGCTTGGTGATTATTGCTTTTATAAACCCGATTTTAACCTATTTTATTCAGTTCAGTGCCTTCCCAAATGTACTGAATGAAATGAATTAAATTTTCTCCTCTTACTTTCACCTTGCTCCAAGTTAAAATAAAAAGTAAGATGGTGTTGAAAAAGTAATTGACTCTCTGGGGTAGGTAAAATTCTAAAATGACCCTCAACATTCCTGCCCTCTCATGTACATGCAATAGGTAATTCCCTCCTCCTTGGATGTAGGCAGGATCTGTGAACTTGATGGGAAGTCACTACCCGACTAGGCTAAGTTATGTGGCAAGGGCGACATGATTTTGTAGATGCACTGGAGGCTCCTAAATGGTTAATATTAAAGAGAGATTATACTTGATTGTCCTGAACTAACCAAGTAAGTCCTTTAAAAAAATGTTTTAGAGGTCAGAGATAGAAAAAGTCAAAATGATTGCAACCATCAAAGACTCCTGCCAGCCTTGGAGAAGTGATCTTTCATGTTGTACAGAAAGCTACATTTCAGAGAATAGTAGGCTGGTCTAGAAGCAAAAGACCTCAGTCCTACAACCACCAGGAAATAAATTCTACCAACAACCAGTGAATTCATAAGAGAATTCACAAATCCAGGCACTATCACAATCCCAGACAACATCTTGGTTTTGTCCTGGTGAGACCCTAAGCAGAGGTCTGTCCTGAGACTCCCAACTCACAGAAACTGTGAGATAATATAGTTTGCAATAATTCACTTTGCAGCAATAGAAAACCAATGCAATCTTGTTTAACCTAAAAGATAACAAGGTAAGCCAATACACTAGGAAATTAAATTCCATAAAAATTATGACTATATATTGCCCATGATTTATTAATAAAGTATCTACTTGGGCCTCAATAGCTTCCCAACTGTGAAATGGGAACATGAGGAAATATATTAATATTTTGCTTTAGCAGTGGCTTCTAGACTTTTGGCTTTTATGGATCCCTAAAAATTTCAGAAAATTATTTTTGAGATCAATTCATAATTTTCAACTTTTTATTTTAATAAGAAAGTATATAACTCTCTATTATTAAACTTAGTATGAAAAAGAATGTTGTAACAAGGTGATGGTCAGTTTTATGTGTCAGCTTGGCGAGGCAACAGTCCCAAGTTACTTGATCAAGGTGTGGCTGTGAAGCAGGGGTGGGGAATCGTTTTTCTATCAAGGGCCATGGGATCTTCATTAACATCACTCACGGGTCATACAAAATTATCAATTTAGAAATTAATCTGCTTTATTTGATCAAACGTTTAATTAACTCACCTTAGCTGGGATTGCTTCTCCTTGGTGGGACGGGTAATGTTAGCTGGTATTGATGCTGTTGCTACTTGCAACTGCTTTTCCAGGTTTGCATCAGTCATGCTGGAGCACAGTTGACTTTTTGTGATGGTAAATTTTGAAAAGAACTGCTTGCAGCAGTAAGTTGTTCCAAACACAGATGCATGATCTCAAAGTAGGAAATTCATCATTGCTTATATAACATTTATAGAACTCAAGCAGTGGGAGGTTGTTGTGCCTAGCTTTCAGCTCATCATCGCTTTTAAGCTGAATGAATTATTGTTGTAGGCACATAAGCTGGTGTAGCAAAGATGTTCAGTGCCATTTGTTTACTTTTTGAGTCCTTGAATCTTTCATTAAAAGCCTCAGTAGTTTTACACATTCACCAGCATATTCAAGTGTTGTAGGAGGCTTTTGTCCTTTCAGAGTGGGGAAATGCATTGTGTTATTCTTTTTGAGTTGCACTTTCCACAGCCTTAATTTAGCTTCAAATGATTTCCCGTTTGAAAGCAGGGAGCTGAGAATCTGGCTGGGGTCCTGCAGCTTGACGTTCAGCTCTCAGAGGTACTTGGCAATGTCCACTATGAACGCTAAATCACACAGCCACTTGCTATCATTGAGTTCTCTGACAGGTTTTCCCTTCATCTCCATGAGCTGCTTGACTTCACCCCACAGTTTGTAAAACTTCATGAGCATGTTCCCGTGACTCAGCCACCACACTTCACAGCGATAAATAAGATCATTGTACTCACAGTCAAGATCATTCAGTAACTCCTTAAACTGGCAGCTGTTAAACTCTCTGCTTTTTGATAAAATTTATGCATGACACTACTGTTGACATCACATTATTGAGCCGCAATGACTGTGCACAGAGACTTTCTTGGTGTATGATGCAGTGGCATGTAATTAAATCCTTTGCATCAAGACTGAGATGATTCAGTTCTTTCTTGACAAATGTAATTAATCATGGCTGGAGCTCCATCGCTAGTAAGGCCACTTAACTTTTCAAATGTTAGCTCAAATTTTTGTTTGTTTGTTTGTTTGTTTTAAATCCTCACCCGTGGATATTTTTCCATTTATCTTCAGATAGAGTGGGAGGGAGAGAAAGAAAGAGAGAGAGAGGAAGAGAGAGAGAGAAGACGAGAGAGAGAGAGAAACATCGACGTGAGAGAGACACATCAACTGGTTGCCTCCCACATGACCCCGACCAGGGCTAGGACCAAACCACAACTGAGGTACGTGCCGTTGGCCAGAATCAAACCTGAGACTCTTTGGTCCGCGGGCCAACACTCTAATCACTGGGTCAAACTGGCCAGGGCTAGCTTAAGTTTTTTTCATTGATAAAACAAGTCACTTAAACATGTCCTCATCTCTTGTAGTGCCATGCATGGCTTCCAGTGACAGCAGTTCAACTGTGTCAAACTCTGCAGTTATCCCATGAACGAAAACAGCCAATTGGGCAGTATTTATTATGTTCATTTTCTCATCACAAGCCAGAGAGAAAAATTGGAAATCTCCTGCAGAATCTTTCAGTGCTTTTTCAATATCTTGTGCTAAGTCAGTAATCCAATCTGAGACAGTTCTCTGAGACAAACTAACACTCTGAAACAATTTTACTGTCTGGTGCTAACAACTCTGCAGCAGCCACCATGCACTGTTTCACAAAGTCTCCCTCTACATGAGGCCTCAGCTTCTTTGCAATTAGCTTGCTCACTACATAACTGGTCTGAATAACGTTGTCTCTGTCACAACGAAGCCTAGTGAAAGGGGTTTGTTGTGATTCCAAACTCCGCTGAAGAGCAGTGATTTCATCCAGATGCATTTGGCCTCCCAATTCACTGAGTTTAGCGTGTTTTGAGCTGTAATGATGCTCCAGATGGGCTTTTTTTCATTACTGCTAATACATTGCTACAAACTAGGCACACAGATTTGCCTTTGACTTCAACAACAACAAAAAATCATTTGTTCATTTCTCTTGGAAAGATCAACACTCTTCATCAACGTTTCTTTTCTTTGTAGTTGCCATTTGTAGGATGTCAAAACACTTTAAGTTTTAATAACTATCCAGTGTGTGTGTCGCCAGAAATGTGATTATTTTGCTTTGATCACTGTTCTAATCCTGCATCTTAGATTTGGAACATATCCAACGTTTGTATCATTGACTTTTGAGATCTTGTCTGTGGTACTGTAATTTCTTAATCTTCGTCTGAGATTCAGTTTTTGCGAGAACTGGTGATCGTGGATGTGTGGATAAAGTTGGATTGGAGTTATTTGTGTCGACAAAGAAGTCAACAACATTGTCATCAATCATCACAAGCAAGGTCATCAGCATCAGAAGAAGTCATCTCATTGCATCTTGATCATCCTCACTGGATCACCGTAGTTTCACCACAGTGTGTTAACACTCTCACAATGTGTACACTCCCAGCCTGCCTGGTATTGACTGTCCTCTGAGTCACCAAAATACAGGCAGATGGGCTGCGGGCAGCTGAGGAGAAGCATATGTATCTGTCCCGTCATGTACTCGTATGTGTCCTGTCTATCCTGTAATGGACATTCCTTGCTTGTCTCTCAAAATTTACATATCATGGGTCACTTAATATACATTTATGTTGCTATGAAAAAAGCTCCTAGATTTATTGCATTTCGAGTCCCGCCTGCAGTTGCCTTGGCAGGGCCAGACCAAATGATTTTGTAGCCGGACATTCTCCATCCCTGCTATAAAGGTACTTTATAGATGTGATTAAGGTCCATAATCATTTAACCTTAAGTAAGGGGAATTATCCTAGGTAATCTGGGTGGTCCTGAATCAATCAGTGGAAAGGCCTTGAGAGCAGAGTTGAGTTTCCCCGTGCAATCCAAGAAATTTCACCTATGGAGAGCAACTTCAGCTCATCCAGGAATGTCATCCTGCCCTTCCTGACAGCCTTCTCCATAGATTTCAGACTTACCTTGATTGTTCCCATAACTCTGTACACCAATATCTTGCAATAAATCTTTTCATATATACCTCCTATTGACTATGTTTATCTGGTGAAATCTTGACATACAAATAGAAAATAATAAAACTGTAATACCTTTAAAGTTAGGATGGCCTCCTACACCACAATTCTTTTTATTCATTTCTTCACAAAATGACATTGAGATAGAGTTAGCCTCAGCATTCCATGATTTCATAACATTGCTTGCGTTTTATTCTTATCATTTCATGCATCCATAAGCATCAGAATAAAAATCAAGCAAACAAAACCATCCAATCTCTTCTACTTTGATTAACTGGCAGCTAGGTAAACTGAGTAAGAAAAGTTATATGGACACCCAAGATTTTATATTCCAGAGAAAATAAAGAAGAAGGATCAGGGAGGAAAGAAAAGAAGAAAGTTATTATCCAGCTGCCTGATTCCTCCATCCTCTAAGTTGATCTCACCAACCCTTGAAAAGCTGCATGAAGGATATATTCCACCTAGTTTAGTCATAGTCATATAAAATCTACTCCTGGTTTAAACACAGATGAGCAAGATTCACAATGATGGGAATGACCATTTTGTAAGCCAAAGATTGGCAGAATCGCTCTTAGAGTCGCAATAAGCAATACCATTCTCCACTTTCAAGAAGTGTCTGGTCTTCTGATTGCTTAAATTACACACATTACTTTCAAAAGCTGGAGTTGACTTTTGCAGAATTTGCATCATAAAAATAGTGTTATTCAGAGGGAGTGCTATTTTTTCTTAACAATTACTTTAGTTCTCAGTAAGTACTTTATAAGAGTGCATGAGAGAGGAACGTCTTGTTAAAAGCATAACATTGTATTGACATTTCTATATTCTAAGAACACTTTTGTTGAAGACTTAATGAGCTAGATTTCCTGGTCAGTGCCTTAGCAATGGTTGTAGGGCTACATGGCAGTTCTTAACTGGTACTGAAATCCTTCAGGCCATGAAAACTTGGTTCTGCTCAAGAAATGTTTATTGCCCGGCTGGTGTGGCTCAGTGGTTGAGCGTCGACTCATGCACCAAGAGGTCACTGGTTCGATTCCTGGTCAGGGCACATGCCCAGGTTGTGGGTCCAATCCCCAGTGGGAGGCATGCAGGAGGCGACCAATCGATGTTCTCTCTCATCAATGTTCCTATCTCTCTCCCTCTCCTTTCCTCTCTTTCTAAAATCAATAAAGAAAAAAATTCTTTTTTAAAAGAAAAAAGAAATGTTTATTATATCCAGAGAGGTAAGTTGTAAACAACTAATAAGGATAATGGGTGCAATAATATGGGACCTAGAAGTTGTAAACTCCTGGGAACCCTGGGGTAACAACAATAATAACAACAACAAATCCGAGTTAATGTCTATTTATAGTATAAAATTCATTGTTATATATCTGAAGTAAAAAGAAGCTGCAGAAGCATTTATCAAACTTTTTTCAAAATTGTTCTTTTTGATCAAGTTTAAAACAGTTCACAGAAATCCTAGATATTCCATAAGGAAGAAGCCCTGAGACAAATTGAAATAAGATGGCCTATTACATAGTATTCAGGAAAAAGTGACTGCCAAATGTATCTACTAATGTTGAATTTCAAAAGCTTTTAATGCTGGGATCCAAGAAAGTTGGAAAAAGATAAGCAAAAACTGATTGTACAAGCATGATAAGATTTTTCTTATTTTGCGTTAATTCAAATGGGCTTAAAATACACAGTGTCAAACTCTTAACAAGAGCAATGAGAAAAGGGTCTGGGTAATTTGTTGACTTAACGAGCTTTTGCAACATTAAGTTGGATGAAGATACAGACCTTATCTAAAATGGCAAGGGAGTCTAAAAAAGATCTATTACTAGTTTTAAATATTGGCTTAGTGACTAGGATATTATTTTTTGTGTCTGTGGGTTCACAGAGCATCGGTTTTATGGTTAGTAGCTTATCTGCCTTTGAGCTAAATAGACTTTATATTTTTAATTGTGTGTCCAAATAACATTTTATGGTGAAATGATCTCCCATCAAAATGTCTGCAAGTTATTTTCTTGCTCCTGATGGCTAAGGATAAGGATGAGCATGATCTAGAGCAAAGCAGAATATTAACTATTATAGATTTTCTGCTCAGCTGAAGAGATGGTCTTTAGTTTTTAGTTTTTACTGAAGGAAATGCAGCTGTCCTTCTATAACTGGAGTTTTTAGAAGAAACTCAATCCCTGACTACCTTATCTGATTCCTTCACACTAAAATGGACATCTTAAAGGACTAAAAATATTTGACTTGGAGACATGAGATAATCTATTTCTGTTTAATTGAATCCCGGGAGATGTTTTGTTTTGTTACAGACAAGAGAAGACTAGCATCATTTTATACAGGCAAAAGGATCAGTGTATTTGGTCAAATGCACTGAATTTGGTAAACTGGATTAAGGTTCTTTATCACTGACAAAGTCTTCTTAAATCAGCATAATTGCAGATATTGTTAGTTTAATTTATTCAATTAATATCTACCTACCCCCAGACTTGCAGAATTACATGACAGTTTTTCTCTCAATTAAAATTTTATTTCCAAAACACACACACACACACACACACACACACACACACACACACACACATGCACACACACACACACATCCCTTCTTTGGATTTTGGAGGTCTCAAAGATGGCAACACATGTAATCCCGAGTTCTCACATGGGCCTAATTTTTCTGGCTTATCCAGTTCATTTCCTGTCTCATTTTCGATTCTTTTCTGTGCTCTTGCAGCATTCAGATAGAAGAAGAAAAAGAAAATCCTCTTTGGAAAAATATATGAATTCCTATATATTACAGCAGGGATAAACATGCATCAGGTTATCACACACAGCAGCAAGACATCCTGGGAAACTAGGCAGAGTTCAGAGAGCTTTCTTGCCCCACCCACTGAGCTCTTCAAAGGAATTCTGCATGCTATTTGCAATGCAAAGAACATTCTCAGGACTTAGCATGTTTCAGCATGGACTCCAGTAAAATCCACAAGCCATGTCCCCTTGTTTATCCAAGTCCACAAGAATGGCTTTCCTATTTATTTCTGACTGTCTCTAGTTCTTAAATCCTTTGCTCAGCTCTTTTAGTTCAGGCAGCTAACTAATATAGGGAAATGCTAACACAGTTAGCTTCCCTAACTAGCATGGTCCAGTGGTGTCCTTTATTTTTTTATGATGATTGATCTTTCATATGTATAATTTTTAAAATCTGGAATTCTCTTGATGAACCCATATTTCCAAGCCAATTAAAATTGGCATTCCCACAATAAGAAGTCTCTATTAGTAAAATTCTGCTTGTCGCAGAAATAATTGATGTTCATAATGATGACTTAGAGGCCTTCAAAAATTCCCAAGTGCCATCTAAATCATCAGAAAAATTAAATTGTGTTCAAAAGAGATTTGCCTGCATATTATTAAACTTTTAATCTATCTCTTTATACTACATGATTATACTTTATTAAATTTTATATTTAATTTGCTAGTATATTCCCTTCTACATCATTCCATATAACAGCAAGAGTACTGGATTAAATTTAGGCTATGTATGATATAGTCTATATGGTAAACGAGAACTTCTTGAAAACCTATTATGTTTGAGATCCAGATATTAAAAAAAAAAAAACCATTGTAATTTAGAATACTTTAAATTTACAGAAAAGTTGTGACTATAGTCAGAGAGTTCATATATATCTCATATCCAGTTTTCCCTATTATTAACTTATTACATTAGTATGGGATATTTGTCACAGTTAATGAATTAATAATTATATATTATTAATAACTAGAGTCCATGGTTTACATCAGGGCTCACCTGTTGTTCAGTTCTATGGGTTCTGATAAACGTATAATGCCGTCCACCCATTCTTACAGTATCACGCAGTTTCACTGTCCTAAAGATTTCCTGTGCTCCACCTCTTCCTCTTTCCCTAACTCCCTTGGGACCGCTGGCAACCACTGATCTTTGTTTTGTCTTTATAATTTGCCTTTCCAAGAATATCATATAGGAGAAATCATGCAATTGTAGCCTTTTCAGTGTGACTTCTTTCACTCAGAAATATGCATTTAAGTTTTCTCCATGTCTCTTTGTGGGCTGATAGCTTATTTCTTTTTACACTGAATAATATTCTGTTGTATGTATATACCCCAGTTTATCCATTGACCTATTGAAAAGGAGTGTGGTTGCTTCCAAGTCTGTAAATTATGAATAAAACTTCTTTAGATTTATTTTTGTCAATGTCCACAAAATAACTTGATGGGATTTTAATTGGGGTTGTATTGAATCTATAGAAGAAATTGGGAAGAACTGGCATCTTAACAATAGTGAGTCTTTCTATCTATGTACATGAAATATCTTTGCATTTATTTAGATCTTTGATATTTTTCATTAGTTCTTTAGATGTTCTCATATATATCATGATTATATTTTATTAGATTTATACTTAAGTATTTCATTGGAGGGGGCTAAAGTAAATGATGTGTTGTTTTTCATTTTAAATTCAGTTATTGATTGCTTAGGAAAGCAACTAACATTATATATTAACATTGTATCTTTGATTCTTATCAGAATCAATTATTAGTTTAGAAGTTTTTGTTGATTCTTTATAATTTTCTACATAAACAATCCTGTCACCTGTTTAAAAAAAAAAAAAAAAGCAGTTGCATTTTACTTCCCTCTTCATATTCCCTTTCTTGTCTTATTGCACTAGAACTTCAACTATGATGTTGAATAGAAGTGGTGAGATAGGAAATCTCTGCTTTTTTCCTGATCCCTGGCGGGAGGGCAAGCTTCAAGTGTCTCATAATGAACTATAATATTAGCTAGAGGACTTTTGTAGAGGTTCTTTATTAAGTTGAGGAAGTTCCCCTCTCTGGTTTGCTGAGTTTTAAATCACAAATAGGTGTTAAAATTTATCAAATGCTTTTTGTCATCTGTTAATATGATCAGATTATTTTTCTTCTTTAGCCTGTTGATTTAATAAATTACATTAATTGACTTTCAAATGTTGCACCAGCATTGTATACTATGTTGTAATGCAGAATTTTGTTGCATGTGAATTGCTAATATTTTGTTGAGGATTTTTGCATCTATGTTCATGAGAAATATTAGTCAAGAAATTATTTTAAATGTCTTGCAAGGCAGGTCTGCTGGTAATAAATTCTCAGTTTTTGTCTGAGAAACTCTTTATTTAACTTTTGAAAGATAATTTCACTGGCTATGGAATTCTATCTGGGGTAGGGTTTCTTTTTCTTTCAATACTTTAAATATTTCACTCCAATCTCTATTTGTTCACATGGTTTCTGATGAGAAGTCTACCATGATTGTTATCTTTGTTCCTTTATAGGTAAAATTTTTCCCCCATTTGATTTCTTTCTAAATTTTCTATTTTCTTTAGTTTTCTGCAGTTTGAAAAAAATATGTCTAGGGCCTGGCCAGTGTAGCTCAGTGGTTGAGCATCAGCCCATGTGCCAAGAGATCACCTGTTCAATTCCCTGTCAGAACACATACCAGGGTTGCGGGTTTGATTCCCAGTAGGGGGTGTGCAGGAGGCAGCCAATTGATGATGTTTCTCTCTCATCACTGTTTCTATCTCTCTCTCCTTCTCCCTTCCTCTCCCTCTAAAATCAATAAAAACATATTTTTTAAAATGCCTAGGGTGTGTGTGTGCGCGTGTGTTGGTATTTATCTTGCTTGGTGTCCTCTGAACTTCCTGAATCTGTAGCTTGGTGTCTGCCATTAATTTTCTAAAGTTCTCATCTATTATTATTTCAAAGATTTGATTTTCCTTATAGAACCTAATGGGGTTCATGGAGGTGAGGCCCATGAAACTATGGGGACTTTTGTAAGGCTGCAGCCACCAGGCGATTCTCACTCTCAGACTAGTCCATACTCTACCTCCAGCAATTCATCAAAATTACCATTTTAGTATTTCTACCCATTTATGGCCACAGTGGATTCTGCTCCAAGTAAGCAGATCTCATCTGTGACTCTCTGGATATGCTGTGTCTCCAGATTTTGGGGAGAAGGTTTGTCAGCAACCTCAGTTATCTGATGGGTCCAAGAAAAGTAATTGATTTTTTTTAATGTTTTTATTGATTTTTTTAGAGAGAGAGGAAGGGAGAGAGAGAGAGAGATAGAAATATCGATGAGAGAGAAGCATCAACATCTATCAGCTGCCTCTTACACACCCCCAACTGGGGATCAAGTCCAAAACCTGGGCATGTGCCCTGACCAGGAATCAAATCAATGACTTCTTGGTGCATAGGTCAACACTCAACCACTAAGCCACACCGGCTGGGTGAAAAGTAATTGATTTTTATTTTGTCCAACTTTTTCCTGTTGCGAAGACTTGAAGTAATGATTTGTAAGTTCTTTACATACTGGAACTAAAACCGAATGACAGAATTTTAAAAATATACTTTTTCATTTAAGCTTTACATTAGTACTAAGATATTGGGAAGTAATTTGACAGACACCACCCAATTAGTAACACAGAAAAGTAGCCAGGGTTTAAATTCAGGTCATCTTGATACTGTTGTAATTAACCTAGTTATTAATAACAGGAAAGGAGCAAAGGGAAGGCCAAATATTATAGGCATGTCATTTGGGCAGTTCACCAGGAAGCTATAGCTTTATACTCCCCAGGGGTCCAACAAAGGTAAGATAAACACATGCCCAGTAAAGTTGGGGTGAGTCAGGAAGGTACTTGCCTGTCGGTCACACCTAGAAACAGGTCATTGGCCAGAATGGGCATGGCCACTGCAAGGGCTCAAAATTTGGGATATTTAATCCCCTGAACAAAGAAGTTCCCTGTCATGGCTCTCCTGGGACTCTTATTGCAGGGGCACACTCTCTTGGCTTCCCAGCATTCGCCCACATGACCACGGAACCCCACACACAATGGACTCATGGACTGTAACTAGCCTGATGCTGAACTGAACCCAGCTGTAATATGGAACGAAAACTCTGGACACTGGTTTTGCTTCTAGCTCTGTTGAAACCCTGGCTATACTTCTATAACTGAACCAAGGAAAATGGGACTTTGGAAAGCCAGAGATATAATTCCATGCAAATAAAAATCACTCATCCTCCTGTGTGAGTCTCAGAAAATTCTTTTTCTCAAGATATCATAAGGACTCCACCCCAGCATTCAGTGGGGAAAGGGATACCCCAATTTCCCAGATAACAATATGATTCCAAAGCCTTCTGTCATTTCATTGCAGTGTGCTGGCTTTGCACATTTCATGCATTGGTCCCTATGATTATCAATAGTGGATCATGAAGCACTGGCATGAATTCAGAAGGCAGTGGCTTAACTCGGCACCTGAAATCTGCAATTATTTTCAAGCTGAAAAATAATTTGATCCAGTAAATACTATTCAAGGAAAGGTCAAATCATTCCCCACTGTACTTAGTGATGGATATTATAGTTCAATAGCTTTCACATGGGGAGTTTGTAATGTGGTCATTGACCTTGTGCATTGGCACCTACATTATAAAGGAGTAAATTTCCTCTATAACTGAACACTCACAAACATTGCAACAGGTCAACACCATATATTGCACTTCCATTCAAAGGCCAATAAAAGCAAATGCTAAAGCATTTCAGGGCTAGAGAAAGAGAGCAAAATAGCAATCAAAATGAAATACTGATCCTCCAGGTAATTTTTGAAAACACTCCATTAGTCCCCGTATGCACAAAAGCATGCACTACCAATTTTAGGGATCTGTATTATTATGAATCTCATAATACAAGCAAAACACATATTATCATCCACATTCTGCAAATAAGGAAAGTAAAGAGGGTAAGTAATTTGCCTGAGTCATAGATTTTAAGTGTCTGAGTCCCAAGAACTGACCCCAGGTTCATTATTAACAAAGCCAATCTTCCGTCTATAAAACCAAGCTACAGAAAAATTGATTTTCATGTGTTTTATGTGGTAGAACAGCACACAGGGAGTTTAGTGGAGAGGGAAGAACGTGGCTAACACTGATAAAGTGATGATCTATACACCTCGTAACTCCTTTCACTGACTTTCTGCAGCTAGATTTTCTCTGAGGATGTTGTGAAGACAATGACAAAAGTCAGCTCCCAGCTTTGGTAAAAATAAGTGCATAGGTACCCTGCAACAAAGACGAGCTTACCACCCACTGTTATTCAGGAGTACCCTGGGAGTATACTTTTATCATTTGTCTGAATGGATATTCTATTTCCTCATGCATATGTGTTCCTGCAAAACAAAATGTGGTCTTTAGTTAGTGTGGGAAATTCTTTTTATTTACATGAAAAACTAGGCTCTCTTTTGTGCACACTTTTGCATGATCAGTGCTGAGACAACACTGATTTCAAATGTCTGATTGCATACATTTTGGTTTATATTGAAAAGTTGTCCCTTACAAATCAATAGAATTGATCATGTAGGCCAATGGTAAAAATGGTTGTACTAGTCTTATTGTGATAGGTATGATTCCTTTTCTTTAAATATATAATTTATTATTGTTATTTTGTAATAATAATCATCATTATTATTACATAATTTCATTTAAGTCATGAGGATTCTAGCCCCTAGTACACACTTGCAAAGGGGATCCCAGGCAGGAAGATATGGCTGCCTGTTCCAGTATGAGTTTTCTAACATTAAAGGTCAGCCCTTTGGTTCATCAAGAATTTACTGTGAATATTTAAGAATTCTTTTGTATTTAGTGAGATCCTACTCTTTAAATCATTTCAATTAGTGCAAAGCAGTGGGGATTATAAAGACATAGAGATAAGACATGAAAATGAATATAAGGCAGCATGTGATTAAAACCCTTTGATCTAAGTTTTTTTTTTTTTTTAACAAAACCATTTAGACATCTCCATGAGAAATATTACTTTAAGTGTAGGAGTCACTGACAATGCAACTTGTAAAGTCACTTTCCCTCTAAGAAGACTGCCTTATAATAATTAGGAAAAGATACTAAGATATCTGTCATGATACAGATATGACCTAAGGGCTATTTATCCATAAGAAAAGGAGAAAAGAATTCTATTTGAGAAGACTAGGCTGAAATGATTTCTGAAGACAGTGGGATTTCAGCTGGGTTTTGGTGAGAAGATAATGGAAAAGAATAAAAACTGTGTTTAAATGGAGTAAGAATGCATGGGCTTTGGTTTAATCCTACCACACTTGAACAGGTCACTTCACTTCTCTGAGGTTTAATTTTCTTATTTATATAAAGGGGGAGTTAAGGTAAACTAGTACTAAAAATAGGTACATAGTTGCTACTACTGTCTCTTATGTCTCTCTGACAGATGTCACTAATCATGAATGCCACTCTTTATAGATAAGCCTAGATAAAGCCTCAAAATCCTTAAAAAAAATAGCAGGTGGATAGAAATAATCTTATGGAACCAACAAAAAAGTTGCTAGAGATAAAAAGTAAATTAGCAAAGCTGTAGGATACAAATACAAAATCAGTTGTATTTATATATTCTAGCAATGAAATATTACAATGTGAAATTAAAGATGCAATAGGTTACCTTAGCATAATCCTACAAACTCTACATCCTTGTCCTTGCTCAGTATAACCAGTCTTTAATTTTAAGCATTCTAACAAATGTATAGCAATATCACATTGTATTTACTTAATAATGAATGATGTTTACTATTTTTATGTGCTCATCCACATGGCTTCTTCATCAAAGAAGCTATATGGGCCCTGGCCGCTGTAGCTCATTTGGTTGAGTATCGTCCCATGTACTGAGAGGTTGCTGGTTAGATTCCTGGTCAGGGCACATGCCCTGGTTGTGGACTCGATCCCCAGTAGGGGGTGTCAGGAGGCAGTTAATCAATGTTCCTCTCTTATAGATGTTTCTTTTCTATCTTTATCTCCCTTCGTCTCTCTCTAAAAATCAATGAAATCATATTTTTAAAAAATTTGTAATGTTTCCCCCCTCTACTCCTTCAGAGGCTCCAATGAAAGGTATATGAGGCTGCTTTATGTTGTCCCACAACTTATTGATACTGTTTTGGGTTTTTTTTTAACTGTTCTTTCTCTGTGTGTTTTATTTTGGAAATTTTTTATTGCTAAGTCCTCAGATTACTAATCTTTTCTTCTGAAATATCTAACCATTATACTTTTTATCTCAGATATTATACTTTTCATCTCTAGAAGTTGGGTTTGTTTACTTATTGTCTCCTCTATGTCTCTGAACATGTCATGTATAATAGTTTTTCTAACATTAGATATAGTTGTCTGTTTTAATATTATGGTCTATTAAATGTAACATCTGTAATATTTCTGGATCCATTTCCACTGATATTGTTTTCTTACTATGGGCCATAATTTCCTTCTTTTTTGTATGCCTGGTGATATTTTCTTAGATGCAAGCCATTGTGAGTTTTACCTGTTTGGGTTCTTAATATTTTGGTACCCCCCAAAATATTCTTGAGCTTTATTCTGGTATGTTGTTAAGTTTTCCTTTTAAGCTTTGTTAGGAGGGATCAGAGCAGCACTTAGCTCAGGATTAATTTTTCCCATTACTAAGGCAAGACCCTTCTTAGTAATCTAATATTTTATGTATTATGAAGTTTCTACTCAGATTGTTGGAAACATGCTCTCTCCCCACCTTGTTGTGAGTTCTGGTTATTATGTCTTCTAATCTTTCAAATGGTTTTTTCTATGACCTTAATTAGTTTCTTTATACATGTACTGATCAGTGCTTAACTGGACAGTAGAAGAAGGCCTGTAGAGATCTCTGGAATTCTCCCCTCTTTGGCACTGTCTTATGAACTCTTGCCACCCTGGCTTCCACAGACTCCTACCTCCACCTTCTTAGCTCACAGAATACAATGGACTCTGCCTACGTTCCCCCTCCCTGCACTGCCACCTGTCATCTATCTACAGGCTATGGAAATTGTAGGGTTATTCTTATTTGTTTCTCATATCTCAGGGATCACTGTCCTTTTTGTGTAATGTCCAATAACTTGGGAGCGATTTTTCATATGTATATTGTCCAGTGTTAAGGTAGTTTTAAGTAGGAGGGTAAGTTTAGGCCCTGTTACTCCATCTTGGCTAGAAGTGTAAGATTATTAGATTGTTACTTATTGCTGTAGTAAATGACTGCCCAACATGAAGGTTCTTATTCAGAGAAAGTCTGGCCTTGACTAAATTAAAGGTAGAGGAGAATCTTCCAGACAGAGGGAAGACCCCGGGCTAGGAACGAGCTTCTGCATTTAGGGAATACCAAAAAAACCTGGTGTTGCTCAAACAGAGTGAATGAGGAGAGAGAGTAGTGGTGGATAAACTTTTAAAGAGGTGAGAAAGAGCTAGGTGATGTAGGATCCCCTAAGGGTTTGAATTAGGGACCCTGCCTACCAGGGCATCCTTTCATGATGAAGTCCAGGGTTCCTAATAGATGCTTTAATAAGAAAACATTAGTAGGAAGACTAGGTGTTCTTTTTCCCTGTTTGTTAAGTGTTAGGAATTCCTAAAGTCAATTTCTTGTGTCTAAGACCCAGGTAGCTTTGTCCTGTGACATCAATAGTTATATTCTTCTGAAAGTGAAAGTCTGAATCTTTGGATTTGAATTAAGGAAGTGCTAGCAAATGGAGCCTTTATCACACACCCAGAGAATTATACCTGATCCTACTCGTCTGGTTTCAAATACAAGTAAAAAAAAAAACAAAAAAAACCATAAATAAAGTCATGACATTTTATTAATAAATTATATCTCCAAAATTTGTTGAATAAATTGAAGGATGGCTGTGCAAAAGAAAACTTCAATCAATTCCTTGGTGTCTGACACTTTCCCAGATGCAGCTTCTCTAGTGTCTGTCTGGCTGGGTCTTGGGGGGACTCTGCTGAAGTCCCACTCACCAAAACAGAATTAAGGACATTCTAACCATCCTCAGGATCAAAATGCAAAAGAGGCACTAGTTGGAGATTGGAAGGTTTGGAAACCGATTTTCTTATTTTCGTTTTTAAATAATAGATTAGTTGGGTAATTTCTTTTTAATGGATATGATTATTGACAAAAATATAATCATGCCTTCTTATAGACTTGTTTATTACATTGCTTAAGAGAGATTTAATATCCTCTATAATGTATTTACTATGTGACTCCTCTATTAATTAGAACTGTTTTATGGTACACCATAAGATATAGATCTTGATGTTATATGGTACACTGTGAGGTGGTATGTCATATATCATCACATGTGGTATATTGTTGGAAGGAGAATTCTGAGCTCCCATCATTTTCTCTGTGACATGGGGCAAGCCAGCTTCTGTGAATTGCATCTCTCTCATCTCTAAAGAAAGGGTGATATTTACCCATCTACTTCATGTAGCTGTTATAAGGGTCATAAACAGTTCAGTAAGAATAAAACCACTTTGTCAGTTATGTGCATACAAAAGGAGTTGTATCTCTAGAACAATACTGGTTTGACTGAGCATGAGAAGCTTATTATTTAATGCATAAAACAAATATGTTGTCTACTTTATAAAATAGAGCACTGCATACAAAATGAGCAAAATATAGTAATCAAGTGACCCAGACGACGGATGACCAACTCAGTCTGAGGGGATGGGGGAGAATTAGTCAAGGACTTGATACCTGAGCTGGATTTGGAAGACTCCTTTCACAGAGTTAACCTTGTCCTCATTGAGAGAAAAGGATACCAAGGATGAAAGCATGGATATAGCACAGAGCATGTTATATGCAGGGAACCACAAGTAAGTCAGGGTAGCCAAGATCTAACAGTCCCAGGGTTGGAACTGGGGCGGGAGTCGGGGGTCAGGTTTAGATTGTGATGAAGTGTGAATCTAATGAGGCCAATCTAGAGGGCTCATGTGCTAGTTAGGAACTTGGGCATACTCTGTAGGCCTGGCTTATCACTGGAATGACCCCAAGACTTTGGAAATTATTTCTATTGGCCTCATCTCAGACCTTCTGAATTAGAATCTTGGCTGAGGGATGAAGTGGGTGGTGAGACTCAAGAGATACATCTATACAACCTTGATATCCCCAGGATTCAAAACCACTGATCTGGTTGAAAGGAAGCCACTAAAGGATTTTGAGCAAGAAAAAATGACATAATCAGATGTGCATTTAAAAAAAAAATCCCTCAAGCAGCTGTGTTAGGCAAGGCAGGAGGGAAGCCCAAGATAGGGGATAGCATTCAGGACAACAAAATCCTGGGTGCTAGACAAGAAAATTGAAAGCACTCCAAAAGCTGTCAGGCAGGGCCGAGGATGCAGAGAAGGCTGACAGGACGGGGAGAGGGAGACAGTGGGGGATGAGGTTAGTGATGCAGCGACATGTAAGACAATGGAGCCAAGAAAAAGATGTGACTTTTCCTTAGAAAGAGAGAGGGAGCACTGGAGGGATTTAAGTAAGACAGTGACATGATCCATTGCTTGGAAATGGATTTTGACCTAATTGCAGGCAGTTCTATCAATGATTGGCACTTTAGCAGAAGGTTCTTGGCTCAAGGGGAATGTTTCCCTAGCAGAGGGGCCCTTGGGCAGAGAGCGGGAGTAGCTGGTTCCTGACATCTTCATCAGAACTCCAGTCTCTAAAGCATATTAGTCAATTCAGACTAATAAAGACAAGGGAAGAGAAACAGGAAGGTCTGGTTTAGAGGAAAACATTAAAGAAATCCAAAAGCAAATACCCTAGTGTAAATAAAAGAAAAGAAGTTCTTAAAGCCAAAAAATCAGCCAGGTTTTTACCCAGGGGAAATAAGTAATGTCCTAGGTTACTAAATGTCATCAAACACACACAAAACTCTGCATTAATGTGTCTATAAATTGTTGCAGTAAACAATACATCTTGGATTTCTTGTAAAAGTCCCAGGTTTGCCGGGCCGTTGTGGCTCAGTGGATTGAGCATTGTCCCATGGACTGAGAGGTCCTCGTTCAATTCCGGGTCAGGGCACACCCCTGGGTTGCTGCTCAATGCCCAGTAGGGGGTGTGCAGGAGGCAGCCGATCGATGTTTCTATCTCTCTCTAAAAAAATCAATGAAAACACATTTTTTGCCCTGGCCAGTTTGGCTCAGTGGTTAGAGCGTCAGCCCGCGGACCAGAGAGACCCAGGTTTGGTTCCTGCTAAGGGCACGTACGTTGGTTGCCATTTGTCCCTGGCCTGGATTGGGGTCATGTGGGTGGCAGCTGGTCGATGAGTCTCTCTCACATTGATGTTTCTCTCTCTCTCCCGCCTGCTCTCCCTTTTGCTGTATCTGAAGATAAACACAAAAATGTCTTCAGGTGAGGATAACAAAAAAGAAACATATTTTTAAAAGTCCCAGTTTGATTTTTTTTTAATCCTCACCCAAGGATATGCTTTTATTGACTTTTAGAGAGAGAGAGAGAGAGAAAGACTGATGTGAGAGGGAAACATGGATCGGTTGCCTCTTGTACATGTCCTGACCGGGGATCGAACCTGCAGCCTAGGTATGTGCCCTGAACAGGAATCAAACCTGCAACCTTTTGAAGTATGGGATGATGTTCCAGCCAACTGAGCCACCCGACCAGGGCTAAAAGTCCCAGTTTTAAGTATTCAACATTGTGGTCATGTGCCCATCTCTGTGTCATTGTTTTTTTTTGGGGGGGGAGGGAATGTAGTTAATTCCCACTCTGTTTCTAGTTTCACTTGACTTGGCATAAATCATTTATATCCCAAGTTTATAAGAATGAACAGAATTGGATTTGCAATTAGACAGATCTGTATTTTTGTCCCAAATTCTTGCACCTGGTATTTGAACATGTTTCTTAAACTCTTGGAACCCTAGTTTCCACTTCTAACATCTATATATAAGGTCATTATGAGGGTCAAGGAAGCTGAGTTAGATAATACACCAGAACAGTATCAGACACATAGTAGGTCCTCTGTAAAAGCAAGTTGCCTTTTTCCAGCTGCCTTTCCTCATGATGAAGATGGGAGAAATAAGCAGCAGAGCAGAGTGGCCAGCATGCAGCCCCTGAGCTGGCATTTCCCCTTCCTGCCTTCATGGCAAACATTCTAATTGATCACAGCCTTCTCTGTTTTGAAACAAGAAGGAGCCTCAAAATCCTTCCTGACACAGAACTTGAGCTGCTTCTACCAGCTGCGTGGATGTGACATTTGAGATGAAACCTATTTACTATTCTTGGACAATCTCTAAGGTTGCAGCTGAGACCATCTGAGTCCATAACAAATAGAGCCTAATTTCTAAAATCATACAACGGAGTGGAAGACAAATTTTTCAAAGCTAAGAGGATACTAACAATAAGATATAGGATGGAATAGCTTGCTGATGGACATTTTGGGGAAATCTTGAGAGTGGAGATGAAACTGGAATTGGTCTTTGTGACAGGCAGAATTACGACCTGACAAAGTTGTCTATGTTCTAATCCCTGGAATCTGTGAACACATCACCTCACATGGCCAAATGAATTTTTCAGTTGTGACTAAAGATCTTGAAATGAGAAAAGTATCCTGGATTATCTGGCTGGGCCCAATATATTAACACAAGTCCTTATAGGAGAGAGAGGGAGGCATGAATATGAGTCAGAGGAGAAGTGAGGATGGAAGCAGGTGTCAAGAGGCTTGAAGCCAAGGATGCAGGCAGATGGAAAACGCCAGGGACAGTCTTCCCCAGAGCCTCCAGGAGCCCTGCAGCCCTGCTCACACTTTTGTCTGAGCCTGTAAGACCCATTTTCAGACTCCTGACTTCTAGAACTGTAAGGTAGTAAGTTTGTGTTGCTGTAAGCCACTAAGGTTATGGTAATTTGTTACAGCAGCAATAGGAAACTCATACAGTCCTTGAAAGTAGGGTTTAGATAGACAATAAAGAAAGATAATCGGGTGAGTGGTAGATAATGAACAGAGATTTAAATGTGAGAACAAACAAAGTGTGCAGTGGGGAGGTATGGATCCTGACCCATTTGAAGAGGTGGGACAGGCTGATGACAAGAAGGAACACCACTCAGCCACAAGAACAGATGAAAAACTGCCATCTGCGACAACACGGATAGACCTTGCAAATATCATGCTAAGCAAAATAAGTCAGTCAGAAAAAGGACCATATGATTTCACCCATATGTGGGACATAAAACTGAAAGCAGCAAATGAACAAACAAGAAAAACAAACAAACAAAAACTCATAGACACAGACAACAGTATGGTGATTACCAGAGGGAAGGAGGGTAGGGAGTACAAAAGGGTAAGGGGGTCAAATATATGGTGACTGAAGATGATTTGACTTTGGGTGATGGGCACACAATGCAATATACAGATGATGTATCATAGAATTGTATACTTGAACCCTATATATTGTCACCCCAATATATTTAATTAAAAAATAAAAATAAAAGCAAGTTGCAGGAGGAAAAAAAAAAGAAGAAGAAGCCGAAGGAACACAGCTCAGGAGTTAAGCCCTTGGACTAGTCTGACAACCTGAGTTTCAATCCTACCCCTGATGCTTACTGAGTAACCTTGGTTCAGTTACTTAACTTCTCTAGCACTGCAATGTTATCTATAAAATAAGAACAGCACCCTGGCCCGGTACTCAGTTGGTCTTCTCAATACACCAAGGTTGCAGGTTCGATACCTAGTCAGGGCACATACAAGAATCAACCAATGAATGCATATATACATGTACAACAAATCCATGTCTGCCTGTCTCTGTCTCTCTCTCCCCCCAGCTCTCTCTCTAAAATCAATAAAATAAGAATAGAAATATTGCCTACAGCAGGTCCTTGAATAATGTTGCTTCTTTATAACATTGATGAGATGCATAGAACTTAACTCTTGTTTATATCAATTATTAGTCATATTATATCATTATTAGTCATTTCACTTAAGGTCATAGAACCTATCAATGACGTTCAATGAGGACTTACTATATTTCATGGGGTTAAATAAGACAGGAGGTATATATTGTCTAGCACTGAACAAGTACTTTGTAATGGAAGCTGCTATTTTTATGAATGGAAGACAACATTTGAACTACTAGTTTACTAGATTATGGAAAAATCTGGATACCAGAATGAGATTAGGAAACTACTTCCTAGACATTGAGTGATCATTGGAAGAACTTGAACAGAAAGTAACTTCGAAACGCAAAAAACACTCCTGTGGTAGATTAATATGGGAAAGACAGAAGACAGGAAAACCACCTCCTTAAGGAAAATTTTCAGAGAGAGAGGTTGATCTTCACATTAACATAGGAAAAGTTAGGCACCTTTTTCCCAGGCATCCTGGCTGACACTAATGGCCTAATACAGGGACACAATGTTACAGTGGAAACATCACTACCCTGGGAGTAAGGAGTTTCAGGTTCCTACAGCTGTTCCTTATACTTTGAGCAAGTCCCTAGTATATGGGATTTTGGAACCCCACTGTTGAACTCAAATAACCTCGTGGCTCAGCTTTTGCTGAGGCCATGCTATTTTGAAGTCACACTTTCCTTGGGCTTATCTTCTCTGTGAGCCTGAGGTCAAATGATTACTCTTCAGAAAACTACAAGAATGAATCAGTGCACCTCAAAAGCAAATTAATTCTAACTGCTATGAATTTCAGTGACTGTTTAAGCCCTGCACTTACCAAATAATTAGACCTTTTATAAAGACGTGAACACTAGCTAAAGGACATTAAAAAGGAACAAGTCAATATGTAAATATTGTGTTTTGTGTGCAATTAGAGTGCCCTGTGTGTGCTAAGCATCCTATGTGGCATCTTTTGGTCAGGGCCTTTTACCGAAAACAAGCCAGGGGAAGGGAACAACTTTTCTCCCACGCTCTACTGTTCAACTAAGATTTCATAGGAATGTATCCAAACTATAAAAGTGTCTACTCCTGATGAAAATGGCACTGTTATCAGTGCAATAGAATTATCTTCAAAAGGGAGAAAAATCTCCAATAAAAATTGTCCAAATAGCATATGAACATCAACAAAAGGTAGAAGACTTTATTAAATCGTTTTTGGTAAAAACAAATCTTTAGTAACAAGTATAAACAGAATGCTTGCTACCTTTAGCCAGCAACCCAGAGCCTCACCTACACTTTGGTACTACGTGAGATACTGGAGGTAATTTGAAGAAAAGTGCAGTCATCCATAGTCAAGAGTCAACAGTCAGGTCATGTATGCCGCTAAGGAAAGCTATTAAACCCCCCTTATTTTTTGAAAAGTAAGTAAATACAGCAATGAACAGTCAAGACTGTGGACATTCACAGGTGTTATTTGCATTGCCCATGCTCACTGAATCCTCCAGCATTTTGAGACCACCTTACTTCAGTGTCTAAATAAAAGAACTCCAGACCCCAATCTCATAAAATGTGAGAAGTCCAATGCCATGCCAGGTGTTTGAGAATTCCTGGAGCAGGGGAGGGTGGAGTTTGTTTACTGCCCAAAGAATTCTAGCTCCCAGCTCAGTCCCGGATTTCTCTCAGACTGACCCTCTCACCCTGCCATAACCAGAGCTGCTCCAACACTCTCTTGTCTGCTTTGCACTGAAACTTAAGCGTTGCTCTCTCCCAGACTGTATGTTCTCAGGATGAGTTACCTAAGTCATCTAAACATAGTTTAATGGAAGACTGAGGGGAAACAAAGCAGAATTATAGAACCAATCAGAAAACACCTTAAAATGGAAGATCAGATTAATGTGTACCTGTTATCACCCTCTGTAGCCCTAGCTTCCCACCGTGTGGCTGAAGCCCTCTAATACATGACTTCTGTTTTCTTGTTCATAGAAGGGAAACTTAAAATTCCTAGTACTTCATCAGTTAAAGCCATTTAACTCCTCGAAACAAAGTCCAGGAGCTGCCACTGCCTCCTAAACATGCCCAGGTGATAACTTCTCTCAAGCTAACGTGCCATCGAACCTGGGGCTCCATCCTAGCTCAGAACAGCCAGCAGCGTGGAGTTCGGTATTTAGGTCATGGCTTCAGTTTTAGTTTGTGCGCATTAGCTTACCTGTATCTGCGTGTGAGCGTGTGGGGGTGCGGGTGGGGAAGGATATAGAAACTGTTTTCTCTATCAGAACAGACCTCATGTGTGCCAGACTTTGTTTAGTTTTCGTTGCTGTTGCTGTCATTCTGTTCCACCTTACTCTGCCCCTTCCTTTTCTTCATCCTCCACCTAGTCTTCCTCTTCTTTCTTTCTTTTTTTTTAATTCCTCACCTGAGGATATTTTTCTACTTATTATCAGATAGAGTGGGAGGGAGAGAGAGAGAGAGACAGAGAGAAACATCGATGTGACAGAGCCACATCGACTGGTTGCCTCCCTCATGACCTGACCAGGCTGGGGACAAATTGCAACCGAGGTACGTGCCCTTGACCGGAATCGAACCTGCGACTCTGTGGTCCATGGGCCGACACTCTAACCGCTGAGCCAAACCGGCCAGGGCCCTCCTCTTCTTTCTATTCCTCTTTTATATCGCCTCTTTTCCTTATTTTAATTTTGAGAAAATTAATTCTAAAATGGATCATGATATACTTTACTAAAGAAAATCCAGAATCTCTAACCTGTCTTGACTCGCTCTGTGTTAAGGTCCAGCCTGCCTTACTCCCCCACTAACCCCTTTGCACAGCCTGTGTTTTAGCAAAACTGTTTTACAGACCCCTGATCTCTCCCCACAGTAGAGGCCTTGGTCATTTTATTTACACTTGTATTAGTCGGGAATCCTGGAGAAACAGAGCCAACAGGATAGGTAGGTAGGTAGGTAGATAGATAGATAGATAGATAGATAGATAGATAGATAGATAGATGATAGGTAGATAGATGATAGATAGATAGATAGATGATAGATAGACAGATGATAGATATATAGATAGATGATAGATAGATAGATAGATAGATAGATGATAGATAGATAGATAGATAGATAGATAGATAAATAGATAGATAGATGATAAGTGAGAAACTGGTTCCTGCAGTTATGGAGGCTGAGCAGTCCCATGATCTGCCATCTGCAAGCTGGAGACCAGGGAAGCTGGTGGTATAATTCAGTCTGAGTCCAAAGATCTGAGAAACTAGGGGAACCTATGATATAAATTCTGGTGGAAAAGCAGAAGAGGACAGAACTCTATGCAATCAATGAGACAGGAGGGGAAAAAAGGAATAAATACCCCTTCCCATAACTTTTGTTCTATTCAGACCGTCAGTGGATTAGATGATGACCAACATATTGGGGAGGGCAATTTACTGAGTCCCCCAATCCAAATGCTAATCTCATCCCGAAACACCCTCACACAGACACTCAGAAACCATGTTTTATCAGAAACAGTGTTTTAAACAATGGCACTCAGCTTGATACATAAAATTATCCAACACTATACCAATTCCGTATTTCCAAACCCAGACCACTCTTTTTTTAAAATCCTTACACCAGGGTATATATATTTTTCCATTTATCTTCTCATAGAGTGAGAGGGAAGGAGGGAGGGAGGGAGGGAGAGAGAGAGAAACACCGATGTGAGAGAGACACATTGACTGGTTGCCTCCTGCACGACCTCGACCAGGGCCAGGGACTGAACCGCAACTGAGGTATGTGCCCTTGACCGGAATCGAACCCGTAACTCTTTGGTCTGCAGGCCGACGCTCCAACTGCTGAGCCAAACCAGCCAGGGCCAAACTCAGACCACTCTTAAAGGTCGAGTTCAACATCACATTTCCCATTCCTTGAGTGCAGACAATATTCCTACCTTGACCACCTTTCAGGCTCCCAAGAGCTCCGTCTCATGCACGCAGATGGTGGGTACCTTCGCTCTGCTTCCCAGTGCTGCTGCTGAGAGTCAGATTATGGAGTCAGGAACACCTGTGTTTAAAGTCCAGCCCTGCCTCTTTCTAGTGCTGGTTTGTTCATTTTTACCTTTGGTAGATTATTTTCCTGTCTGTGCCTCGTTTTGATCATCCATAAATGGGAGTTAAAATGGCATCTCAAGAGTTGCTGGGAGGATAAAATAAAAGAATATACATGAACTCCTTGGCACAGTGCCTGACACAAAGAAGCTATATAGCAATGTTTCCAGCATTTGAATAAGACCCCATGGTTTAAAACCATTCTTCTGAGTTTATTAGCTCAAAATATTCCCGAGAAAGAGGTAGAACACATTTGTATTCATATTTTACAAATAAGGAAACAAGCTCTTACGAAAAATGGGCAAGTTCACCTGGACTTGAGCGAAAATTAAAAGCCAAGCTGATGGCCAGCCTCCTTTGTCTCTGCCCTGCATTTACTTGCAGATAAATTACATTCCCCTGAGCAGGGCCTGTGTTCTTCGAGGAGTCCCCCTCTTACAGAAACAGTCTAGAAATAGAAAGTGTGGGCTGCGGGGCCCCCACTGCCGCTGTTCACGAGACCAAAATAGGGGTAGAAGGAAGAAAGAATTCATTTCTGGTTGTAAATTCCCCAGGGGGAAAAATAATTGAAGAACTGTTTATGATAGAAAACTATAATTAGGAGTAATGGGTTGAAATTAAGGAAAGGGAAATAACAAGTTTATAATAAGGTTCCAGTATGAGGTATTCAAATTTAATTGTGTTTTTTAAGTAATGTCAGACTCCCAGATGCTGTAGCGATGGAGACTGTTTACAAATGGGTGCATAAATAAATGGCTTTATAACCCACACAATCAGACTGGTGTGCTTATAAGCCAAGATGCCATTCTGCAACTGCACATTGAGAGTTGGCATAGCAATATGCAAAATAAAAAAAAAATCTCCTGTTGGGCTGAGAATGTGATTGCTTCCTATATCTCATAACTAAGAGGAATGGAAAAAGCCTTTCTTCTCCACCAAAAAAAAGAAAAAGAAAAAGAAAAAAAAATGCTCAGCCTCTTCAGCTTATTAGATTTGCATACGTTGAGATTTTTGAGTTGAAGCATCACACACCAGGAGGTTAATTTATCCAATACAATGCTGCAATCAACCATTTTGAATGCATTGTTCAGATCCTCAGAGACCTGAGGAGAGAAGGGGGAAAGAGATTCATACTAATGTTTAAGTCCCCCACGCTGCTGCAGAGACACAGCGACCAAAGTCTCTCAGAACTGGTGCTGCAGGAAGGGTGGGGACTTGGAGAGGATGCCCCGCTTTCCTGTTATTGGCTTCTCTGTGGAATCAAATTATTTGGAGTTCTTTGTTTTAAAATCATCATTTTCCCCTAGACAAGCTGCTGCTGTTATCCAAAAGTTAATAGCGGGAATATGTCTGGCTGACACTGAACACACAGCCATATTTTCAGTTATTAATGCCGGTAACAATTTGGGATACAATGGATGACCGCAGGGTGGCATTTACCATCCATGCGATAGCAGGGGACTGTGCTACTGATCTGTCTGCTGAAAAGAGAACATCCACACACAGGCATGTGGGCTGTGAGCCCATAATAGTGTCTTGCGAATGGCTACCAAATACATCATGGCAACTAAATGTAATTTTATAAGTGTAGGCGTCAAAGTCTGATTCATGATATAAAAAGAGGAATTACGATACAAAGCCCTACTCTGGGAACTTGAAGAGCTTAAGGCAGTATTGGCAATCGTATTGTACTCCTCCAGATGGTAAGGACATATGCAAATAACTCCCTAAAGTGCTTGCAGAATTCTTCCAGCCTCTCTACTCCCAGTGGGAATTTGCCACTGGTCACTGGTTCTAAATGCTGACATGGATCTACTCCAGGCTGGCCCTGGTCCCACCCATGGCAACAGGATTTTACCACTCTTAACGATTCACGAGGTACATTGGTTGCCAGTGGAAGTGAGGGGTTCTTGTCCCCACCTGTTACTTGTAGGAGTGGAATTCTTGTGATATTCTGAGAAAAAGTATTTTCTAAGACTCACATGGGAGGATGGTGTATTATAGAAAGCTTTATTTTTGTAAACCCCTGAGTTTCCAAGGTTTCATTTCCCTTAGTCCCGCCAAAGAAGAAGTCCCATTTTGCCTTTAGCAGGACTAAAATCAGAGCCAGTGTCCAGAATTTCTGTTCCATATTAAAGCAGTGTCCAATCCAGCATCAGGCTAGCTTAGCTTGTGTTCCCAGCTGCACTGTGTGTGGGGTCCATATGGCCATGGGCCATACGGGTGAATGCAAGGAAGCAAGAGCAAAAGAACCCCATGAATCAAGAGTCACAAGAGAGTAAACTCTTTTGTTTAGGAGAGTATGTATTCCCAGATTTTTATGCAGTTGCAGTAGCCATGTCCGTTCTGGCCAGTGATTTCTGTTCCCAGGTGTGACTGACAGGCAAGTGCCTTTTGTATGTCATTCCAACTTTACTAGACATGCTTCTATCTCCTCTTTGTTGGACCCCTTTCCCCAGTGATCTATGGGGAATTGGCCAGTAGTTTCCTGGGGAGTGCGAAGTTTCAGCTTCCTCGTGAAGTTGCTCAAATGACATGCCTACAATGTTTGACCTTCCCTTTGCTCCTTTCCTATTATTAATAACTAGCTAATTACAACGGTATCACATTGGCATACTAAAGTCTCCATGGAGCTCTGTAAAACATGGACAACATATCTCAAAATTATTTGTGCATCGAACACTTTCTGTTTGCCTTACTAATTAACAGTCTTCATGACCGCATTTAATGACTATAAGCTTAAGAACAAAGTCTTTCTCCCCCTCATATACACAAATGCACATAGAGAGTGTTCATGATTCAGTAGAAATAAGACTGCTCCCCATATTCCCCCAACTGATGAGACTTAGATCCTTAAATGGTTAGACAAGTGTAGCCACCTAAGAACCCTTGTGCTGTGCATTCTTCCACTGAACCACCAGCCTGAAGAGTTTGCTAGACACACTGTGGCTTTCTGTTCTTGCTCTGTCCCAGTAAACTTTCATTAGCCAATGAATTTCAAAACCCCACTACTGTTGGGGCATTATCTATCTTTCCCATAAGAGCCCTTATATATATTTACAACCAGGGCAACTAATATGGTAGATAATAAACAAAGCTTCTTGAGAACAATACTCATTGCTGTATCACCAGAGCTTAGCCCAGTGCCCATCACAAGATCAAGGCTTAGTCATTGATGAAATGAAAACCACTAGGGCTTTTCACACATCCATTAACTTGGCTAGAACTGTGGCCGAAGATTTTTCTGACCAATGTTTTCAAGGCTTATCACTATTCTCCAAATTCCTAATTGCTTCATGCTCATCATCAATAAGCATTTATTCAGCAACCACATGAACAGATGAGTGCTTCACAGGGCAAAATTAATTAACTTATTCGCTGCCCTTTCAGAGCAGACAGTCTCAATTTCTTTTCCTGGTAAGAGTATATAACTTAATTTAATTGATAGGATGTGACAAATTGCTATCATAACTCTCATATACCTTTTCATTTCAGTAATCTGCCCCCTTTCCTTCCCTATCAGGTTGCCAGGCAGATTAGCACTTACTCGATACAGGCTAAAAACATCCATATGCCAGATGTTTAAAGCATGATTTAGCTGTTTTCATTTTCTGGTTAACTAAAGGTTGCACTCCAATCTGCTGACCTGATTTTTTTGAGACCGGATGGTTCCCTGAGTCATGACCCTATGCATCAGCTCTGTGTTGTGTTAGAGATGAAGAATCATAGACCCTTAGGATGTCAGGAATGAGAGGATCTTAGAAATTGTCTAGAACTAGTTGTAATTGCAATGGTTAACACTTTCACTACCTTACCTTTGTATAAGCTTATTAAATTAGGAAGTATCCTCTCATTATCAACTGACTTTCGAGATGGGCAGAAAATAGATACAAGGAGACACAGTCAATTGCTCAAGATCACATTCCCGAAGAATATGGCACAGGTCTTTCGCCTCTTAGTCTGGCATTCTTTCTCTATTGCCACAAGGGGGAGAGGTGCTGGCAGGGGAAGAGGGGTTTAAAGGAAAAAAGGATAAAAGGAGACAAGTACATACATGCCCAATAAATATTTGTGAATGAATGATAATAATTCTTATAAGCATATAGTCTTTGCTTTAGTTTCCTCATATTTAAAATAGATAATTTTCTCTACCACATATTGTGAAGATAAAATGAATTAATAGTCAAAAATTAAAATATGAGATGTATATATATACATATATATATATCTTAGAATCATACTTGATACATAGTAGGTTCTCAATGTCAACCATTACTAAATGCACAGTACTTGACAAATTATAAAACTTTTTATAGTATTATAATTAATCTTTAAAATTACTCTTTGAAATTAGTAATTATATCCTCATTTTATAAATGAGCAAACTGAAGCACTAAGAGTTTTAAGTGGCAGTATCTGAGTGGCAGTACCTAGATATCTGCCCACTCACAGCTGCCTCCTTCAACTAGCCCCAAATGGGAGAGAAGACGCCACAGTGTATATGGATGTGTATCAATGACCACACAGTTATCTCAGGTGCAGAATGTTAAGCTACATGTGGGCCAACCTCAGCACACAAGCTGGATACTGAGAATATCTTATTTTGTCTTTATCTTCATTGTTAGCTTATCTTGAGATTTGTCTCATTCTCTTGATGAGAGCAGTTCAGAAAAATAATAATAATCAGCTTAACAAATGATCTAGTTAATTGAGCTCTAGTTAACGAAGGTTTTACTTTCTAATTATAACATCACACTAGAACATGTTATAGACACTAACTGTAAGGCAGAGACACACCTGGAAAGGAAGAGGCAAACCAGACTGAGTACTGCATTTGTAACTCAAACACTGGTTGCAGAGGACTCCCTCACCCTAATCTGGAGCTTCATCTCTTTTTTTTCCTTTTCCTTTTTCTGTTTTGTTATTTAAAAATTAACAAAATACCCTCTTAAACCAGTTGGATCACAACCAAAGCTAATCCTCACCAAGAGAGAACAAGAAGAGCCACAGTTCCCGATGTCTCTGTGAGTAAAAGCTGAAATTAGGCCATGGCAATTACATGCCTCTTGCACATTCTGTCTTGAATGAATTGATCATGTGCGTTATTCTGAGAGTTGCTTCCTTCCCTTTAGTTAGGAAGCACTTCCCAAAGTACAAACTGGCAATTTGCTCATTGGGTAGGATCTTCACTAAAACAGATATAACATGATCATGTTGTCATTATAGGTAACTTGAATTAAAAGGGCTGAATTAAATGTTGACCCTACTTTTTACTTACTCTCACATCTTTATCCCCTGAAAAGTGCACTGAAAGCTTCAGAGTCTCAGTTTCCCTATCAAAAAACTGGGGTGATGATATTACCTCCAGTGTTGGTTGGAGAATGAAACAGGTTCATGCATTAAGGTTACTTTGTCTAAAATTCTATTGTTTACAGTTAAGTGAGTAGGTCTTGAATGTTGATAGCTATTTTTGATTGTGAGGTGTTCATAAATTAATTCTAGTCCTCCACTTTCATAATCTACAGAGCCTGGACCACTCTAGTGAACCTTGATACCAAAGACTAGCAACTTCAGTCTCAAGGGCTGAAAGGGACAATCCTTTAAAGGATTTAGGGAAACTTAATTTTAACCTTGCAATAAGATTAAGACCAAGTTCTCCCAAGTTGGTTTTCAGCCCTGTCAACATCTCTGCCTTTGTCTCTCTGTTAATTTTGTCCTGCTGGCCTAGACTAATACTATGAGGTATTTAGCTTTGTTAATTAAAAATACCAGCCAAGCAAGATGCTTAAGAATGTTGCTGCCAAAGGCAGTCTCCAGTTTTAAACAGCCAGATTGATTTAAGAGTTTTTAACCAACTGCTCTATAAATTCCCTGGCCAGCAGCATGGTGCTGTGAACCGTAAATGGAGAGTGAAAGCCCAGCGGTTGGCAGGCTCCATGCCATATGAAAAAGCCACAAGGATGGGGGTGAGATGAAGCTCAATGTCCTCAGGGCAGTGAGAGATGATCTAGGAGGCCACTGTTCAACCACAAAGAGAAATAAAGAATACTAGCTCAGAGCTAGTTGTAGAAGGATTGGCTGCTGTAACTCACAATGATCAGAAGGGAACTTTGGAAGGTGCTGGAGCAGTACGGAGTAGACTGCAAAGTTTCAATAGACCAGGATAGTTGTTGGAGACAGAAACGAGGGCACTGCCTGGTAGTAAGAGTGTTTATTTTCAGACCTCAGGTTTGTGAACTATTGGAAAAGGAATAGAAGATGGGACTCTGTAGTTCTCGATCTGGAGAAAACAACCCACTTGAAAGACTATCAGAGCAGCTGGCCTATCCATACAGTGCCCCATGGTCCAGATGGTGGACCATGGTGAGGGTCCCAACCATGGTCAGGTTCATGCTGAGGCCTCAGGAAGCAGATGGTAAATTTGTGGTTCCAAATAATCTGTCCATAGCAAGACCATATTCAATAAGTGGATGACAAGAGGGCAGGATCTAGTCCCTTTCTGCCCCACTCTCCAATGGGGTGAGTTCAGATGGGGCGTCAGGGCTCAGCAGAGCTGGATTCGATTTAAAGATGCCTTTGAAGCCCTGGCTGGTTTGGCTCAGCGGTTGGAGTGTCGGCCTGCGGATGAGAGAGTCCCGGGGGCACGTACCAAAAAAATAAATAAATAAAATAAATAAATAAATAAAGATGCCTTTGAATGTTCTGAAACATGTGGGATTTTCTCTTTGTGTTTTGGAACTACAATCTAGACTACTTTTTCAACACTTGAAATGAAGACACAATTTGCTTGTTTTCGTTTGGGAGAAACAGCAAAATTATGCTCTAAAAGCTGATTCTGTCTTTGCCAGCAATTTAGTTAGCACAGGTTTACTGTGGGAATTATAATAACTTCATAAACCAATAGCATACAGAAAAATATCTCTTAATAAGCCACATAAAGAGATAAAATACTCCAAACAAATGACGGATTAATCACACTGTGGTTCCAGGCAGGGGGAGTTGAAGGAGCAAAGTCCAAATTTAACAGAGGTGTACCTTTTTATATGAGGATTTCACTCCAGAGACCACAATCGAGAGCTGATTTCTAGCTGCCAGAGCAAAACACACACACACACACACACACACACACACACACACACACACCAGAAGTCCATGGTTGTTGGAGCATGCTGTTTGGAAACCAAGATGCTGCAGTTAGCGGTTAGCAGTGGGCTGATCCCTTTCACTTGGTCCCTGCAAGGTTTCTTGCCTCTGTCTATGAGGAGTTGCCTCGCAGAGATAGGAGTTAATGCCCCAAAGATCTTTGGAGTGTTTTTATGTTTGTGAAGTCTCACCTCCTCCAAACCAAAGTTCTCAAATAGTCCACAGGAACTCTCATTGTTTACAGTCTAAACATCTGTTCCACAGTTGCTTCTCCACGTGTCCTTGTTGATCAGCCCCAGCAGTTTACATCATCAGCTAGGCCACTTAGGTGCTTATTTATCGACAACAGATCTGGAATGATGACATCCTGACGTAAAAACTTACTTCATTCTTATATCAAAGCAATCTTTCTTTTTTTTTTTTTTGTCATTGTCACAAGCAAGTGGATTAAAACAACTTCACCTCAGTCATAAACAAGTGAATTTGAAATCATGTTGAACCAATACGCAACAACGACTCATGCTGATTTAATGCTTGTCAGACTTTATTGGGCACCAGAAGCACCAATGAAGTTCAAGTAAAATACAGATGCCTAGGCCTCAATGCAGACCTGTTGAATCAAAATCCCCAGGAGCAGTGCCTGAGTGTCTGTAGTTTTAAGAAACATCACAGGTGATTCTGATATTCACGGTGGAGAATCACTATGCTCATAGGTTTTTACTCCTTACACAATGTATAGAGAATGCAGTGTGGTCGATCCACACTTCCTTCCAGTTGAACAGTCCTAGCTTTAACACTTATTAGTCATGGGACTCGGGCAAAATCCTTAGATTCCACAAATGCAAAATGGGGATAATGATAGGAACTGCACATAACATTGGTGTGAAGATTATAGAGTTCACATGTGTCAAAAGCTTAGTCCAGTGTCTGGCACATAGTAGGTACTAAATAAGTGAAGCTATTATTGTTAGTACAGTATTAGCTCTTTGTTCTTTAAAGCGCTCAATTGTGATGCAAATACCACTGAGAGACAGAAAATGTCACAAAAAGGCAGAATATAATCATGGAAAGAATAAATGCAGACTCTGGATTCTAGTTCCCATTCTACTACTTTCTCTTAAGTAAGAAATGTAATCTCCTGACAGTTTCTTCAATGGGAAATTGGTCTCATAAACTCTAAGGGTATCCAAATCCATCAATGGTCTGAGTGTCTGTGACCCACCCTAAGAATGGCTTTTTCATTGTAAAGGCATTGTTTAAAAAGAAAAAAAAAAATGTGCTAGACTACTTAGGGCCTGCAAAGCCCAATATATGTATTGTTTTATGTCTGTGTTTTTAAAGAACATGTTTGCTGACCTTTGGACCTAGAACAGCACTTCTCAAACTTTAATATGCATGTAAATCACCTGGAGGTCACTTAAGATGCAGATTCTTATTCAGTGGGTCTGGGGTTGAACCTGGAGTCTGCATTTCTAACAAGCTACTAGGTGATGCTGATGCTACTTACTTAGGGACTCAGGTTGAGTAGAAGGATCTGGCTATTTGGATTTAATTGGTACTTGGAGGGCCTGGGCTTTTATTCTGTTTGTAAAGCTCACCAGGGATCATCTGTGTAGCCAGGGCCTAGAGACACTGACCTTTTCAGGAGCATCTAAACAGAATTAGGCCAATCAGCTACCATCTTAGAAAACAATCAAGTCTCTGGGCATCTGGTTTAAGACAGTTGAGTTCTAGTAGCAATGAAGAGAAGGACAGAGCAAGGGAGAGGTTTGGCTGTCAATAGTCTATGCACTAATTGTAGCTGTTTAGTTTCTGAATTTTGATGACCTAGAACTTTTGTCAGGTTCCTTATCTGTTCCTTATTTTAATAGCCTTGGTTCTTTGTTTGTTTGTTTGTGTGAGGACCTCTATTTATTTATTTATCCCCTTGCTTTTCTGGACCTATAGTATCTGCATGTGTTCTTTGCTTTGTCTGAATACACAGAACTTGATTTCTCGTTCACCTAAATTGAATAAACATCAGCCTCTTCTATTGAACTTAATTCACGGCCATCTCCAAATTGAAAATATGGGTGATGGAATCCTAAATGTAATAACTGGAAAAGAATCCAAGAGATTGCATCTTAGGTGTAAAATGCAAAACAATCTCGACTTCCATTTCCATCTTGCCCTCCCATTGTCCTTCCCCTATAGCTAGACACATTATGACATAAAACAAACTAATACAACTAGCATTTAATTGTATGAACGGAAGGATTGATGACTATCCCTTTCCTGTCAATCAGATGGATAAAAATATTGACCATGAAAATAAAGACCTACTTTTTGCTCTAGTACCCAAGAGAAAAGCAATTAAAAAGGTCAACTCTGATATATCAAACATCTATCTGCTTGCTGAAATTGTCTAGGTATTCCTTGGCATTAGTAGGTGAAAACAATTTGGATAGGGTCTTCGGGCTGCTAGCAGTTTTACAGAAATGGGACTCCTCTGGATTTCTGTGATTTTAGGCATTTACTTTATGGCCCTTTGATTGACCAAGTTAAAGCTGACATGAAATAGTATGTCACCAGCCTGAACAGTTGTAAATAGTCACAAAGATCAGGCAAACGGAGCCATAACCTTTCTGTGTGGTGCCTGGGAAGAATCACAACATAATAGAGGTGACTCTTGGGCAGCATAAAGGAAAATGCTGGGGTGATAGCAATAAGAAGAAATAATTCGATTTGCGCTCCAAACCTCAAAGCCATGTTTGACCCAACCCAGTCAGCTGTGGCCAGTAACCACTGCACAGATGGAGGCAATGTGGCTGTGAGGCAAATGGATCAGGGCCCACGCCTCCCCAAGTCAGCCTTTAATTTATGGTCAGCAGACACTTCGCTAGGCTGCCTGGAGATCCCCTTTATATAAAGTACCTGCTTATTTATAGGTGCCACAAACAATTTGAAATTCGAGTAAAAGCTATCATTGACCATAGATCATCCTTGGTTGTCATTAGGTGTCTCTGCCCACTGAGTGAAGGGTTACTTTTTGTAAATAGACAGATGGCCTCAGCCCATGTATAGTGTGCTCAAAGGCCATTCCAAAGTAACTCTGAACCATCAGCTTGCTTTTGGATGGGTCTGTTGTCAACACAAATATGATGTGATGTACTGTCAACGCAGATATGATAAATGACTTATAAGTTAAAAAAAATAATGACAACAACAAAGAACAAATAAATAAACAAAACAACAAGTCAACCACAAGCTGTTTGAGATTTGGGGGCTTAGAAAACTTAACTGATGGTTTAGAGAAGAAGAAAAAAAAAATCAGGACATATTTGGGAAAGCTCTTCTGTTTTTATTGCTTTTATTTTTTGCTTTTTGTTTGTTTGTTTTTAATCTTTATACTCTGGAATCAGCAAAATAGTCTTTTGAGTAGTCCTTAAACGTAGCTTTATAATTGGACAGGACTCACTGATCATTTTTCAGTTAAGTATGTACATGTTTGTAAAAACTAATGAGCACATGTCAGCTTGTGCTTGTGTCTAAAGCTAAGATTTGCCTATAGTGGATCATAAAAGACCAGAAAAGTCATATGACACAATGAATAAAACTAAATATATATATATTTCTACTTATGCCCAGCCAGTGTGGCTCAGTGGTTGAGTGTCCACCCATGCACCAAGAGGTCGCTGGTTCGATTCCTGGTCAGGGCACATGCCCAGGTTGTGGGCCAAATCCCCAGTGGGGGGCATGCAGGAGGAGTCCTATTGATGTTCTCTCTCATTGATGTTTCCATCTCTCTCTCCCTCTCTCTTCTTCTCTCTCTAAAATCAATAAAGAAAAAAATAAAAATCTTCTTATAAAAATTACACAGTACTGAGACTATACACTTGTCCATTCACATAAGATTATTCATACTTGGTTTTTGTGAACTTTTTAGATGAATTTTATTGAATTCATCGAGGTAACAATGGTTAATAAAATTATATATGTTTCAGGTGTACAATTCTATAACACATCATCTGTGTATTGTATTGTGTGTTCACCACCCAAAGTCAAGTCTCCTTCTGTCACCACTTATCTCCCCTTTAACCTCTTTTTCTTCCCCCAATCCCTTTCCCTCTGGTAGTCACCATACTGTTTGTTGTCTGTGTGTATGAGTTTTTTTTTTTAACTTTAATATGAAAACATAATATGTATCTTATTGCACTATACTGATGTTTAAAATGGAGTTACCTGTTTAATGGCTTGAAAAACACATCCCATATTAAGCAGTTTTCATTATATACAGCATACACTCGATCTGCCTGGCTCTTGTTTCTTGTTTCTTTAGAATGAAATAAAGAAATCAATCTGAATAGGCCAGACATCAATTCTTCTATTGCCATATTCCCAATTGTAATTTGTCCCAATTAGTAAGTGATTGGAACAAGAACTTGAATCTAGATCTATCAACCGCCATAGCCCAAGACTCTGATCTTCCAAATTCTTGTCTCTGCATTTTGGCGTTTATTTAGAACTGTGACTTGGTGAGGAGTGGTAGCTCTTTTGTTTGCAGCAAGATTTAACAGGCATACAAGCCAATCACAGAGAGAATCAGAACCACACGCGAGCTCAGTTCAGCAGACATCCCCTGCAGTCGACTGCTGCTTCCCTAGCTGGTCTCAACCATCTCAGTAAGCGAAAATGTTTTGAGAAGGGAGGAGCTAAACCCACTATGACACTGCGCTCTCAAAGAGGATGCCAACTACAGCAGCTCAATGGAAATGGTTTAAAACCCTTAATCTTGTCTAAATTGAGACCAATCTGTTCATTGTGGGCATCAAACCTAATGAGGCAGTTAGAGGTGACTAACCCAATGCAGAAGTTTTCCCTCGTGCTTCCCACTGTGGCCAAGCCGCACTGCTGTTCAGTAAAATACTGTCTGACAGCAGGTGTGACACAGCCGAGGCACCTGCTGAACACACCTGTACTAGCTCAGCAGGATTTGTGTGTGATGTGTCTGTACAAAGGTTGTAACATAGGGAAGAACAGAGAGACCCCTGTGACACTCTAGCTAAAGGAGAAAATGTCAGTGGGGAAAATATGGTGACCAATAGATTGAAGGCAAAGGTCTTCCTCCCACAATGATGTTGGCTCATGATTCTTGTTGTTTCTAAGTCTGGACAGTTTCCTAGGAGAGGATTGACAAGATAATGCACATAAAAACTAGGAGATCTGGTTCTCCTTGAGATGCTAGAGAGGAAGAATAAGAGCATAATGCAACCATTAGCAAAGATAGTGTCATGATGCACTAGGAAAGAATGTTTGAATTAAACATGATTCTGTCCATGCTTCAGGGACACCATCATGATTGCACTCCCAAACCTCAACTACTCCCTCAATAAAGGCAGTGACACTAAGTCTGTGGGTGAGGTTAACACATTTTGCAGAATAAAGATGTCCAGAAATTCTGTGTCTGGAAAACAATCAACTCACTTAACATTTAATATGGGTGTTGTTACATGGAGTTTCATGCAAATTAAGTATGTTAACATTGTTTGGTGGCAAGAATATTTGTCCTGCATTTCAGATATTCCCAGGCGTGTTGACAAAGAAAAATTTGCTGCTGCTTGGCAATATTCCAGAAAGCTAATTACCCAAGAGAGGATTTATGAAAGACGGCAAAGATTGTATTTCTTCACATGCTTCTGCAAAGGTGAGATTTTTGCTAATGGTTTTTCTTAAACCTCTGGGTCTCCATACGTGATATTCCTTGGGCTGACAATGCCACTTGCCCTTGTCTCTAGTTTTTCTTGAAAATACCTACTTATTTTTTTAAGACTTAGATCAATTGTCACTTTTGTTATGGAGCTTTTTATGATTCCCCTCTGCAAAATGGTCAATGCTTAATACACAATCATTGATACGCTATCACATCTATTATTTAAATATCTAGTTCCTTCTGGTATATTAGTAACTCTTCCTGTGTGGGACAATGTCTTATTTTCTTTGTATTGACAATATCTAGATCATATTCCAGGAACTTAGCTCTTATTGTCTTTGAGAAGAATGGAAGGAGGCCGAGAAGGTGGGAATATCATGATCCAACAAGATAGGGAGTCACATAATTTTGGAAAATAAAAATATTATGGAGAGGAGGAAAGAGCATGAGATACAGAATCAGAGAACACAGGCTTCAATTCTAGTTTTTCCTCTCACTATCTGTGACCTTGGGCAAAGTGCTAACCCTCTGGTTTGTTTTTTAAATAAAATTACAAGGGTATTATATTTAAATGAAATGATATATATTTGGAAGTACAGCATATATAGCGGTGCCTCAAAGATTAATTATTGAATAGTAGTTGAATAAACTATAGACTAATTACCTTTTTAAATTCTGTGCAAAATAAAATAAAGCACACCTGGCAAAGGCTCTGACTTCAGAGTTTCTGTATATCAAGATAATTTTCTGGTAAACATCGATTTATCTTTGTACTCCTAAAGCATTGGCAAGAGCAAACTTGCTTGTTGATAGACTGCCTCCCAAACAGCTCATATGATACACTGACTTTGCTTGCCAGAATTAATTTTAGGAGGTGAGACACTTTTTTGTCTCTTTAGTCCATGATAGCACATTATCCACATACAAATCTCTAGGCTCCCAAGTAAAGCAGAAACCCATATTTAAGCAGTGAACCGTAAAAATACGAAACTGGTCAGAAGCACAGTGAATTGGATTGGCAGACGCCCTGTCCACACTGTAGAAACCCACCTGGTCCTTCGCTGTAATGGGCATGTCCAGGTGTGTCTCATTTTTGTCACAATACTCTTAGTGTATGTTTCCTCAGCACTCCCATGGTCAAGCTGCTGCACTTATGAGAGGAGACAGCTCCCCCTTCACACACTGTCTCCAGCACCCATGTAAGGAGATGCCAGCACAAAAGGAGAGCGGGAAAAGGAGATGCACACTTGGTAGCATGATCTGCTCCCCCCTATGTGAACTGCCTCTTTCTACTTTTGGCCCACATCTTCAGGTCCAGTCTAGTGAACCTGTCCCCACTCCTCTACATCTTCTCAATGCATGCTCAGCTTCCTGCTGTGCACCTTGTGAACATGACTCATTCTTTCTCAACCTTGCATTCTCTCTCTCTCTCTGATATTCTCTGTTCTCCTTCTCATCCATTCTTCAGGACCCAATCCAACCTCCACCTTATCTGTGCAGCCTCTCCGGATAACCTGCATCAAGAAGTCCTCTCTAACGTTTGTCCTGAGTTTACATACCCAACAATCAAGTCAATCTTGTTCTTTAATCATCCTTATTACACCCTACCATTTACAGTACATCCTTTTTGGCTTATCCTGTGCTATATGCTATTTGTATACTCTTAGAAAAACAAATTCAGTTTCAGCACATGGGTAGGCAATCAGGAAATGAATGATTTTTCATTAATTGAAGAACCTTCTATCATTCATCTCTGAAGGAAGAACAACAATCCTTGTGGGAGGTAGACCTCACATAAATACATACATACACGTACGTCGATTTGTCATGAGAAGAGCAAAGCATAGATTATAGAACATCCAGATTTCAATCTAAATTCTATCATTTACTATATTTGTAGCCTTAAAAGTTACTATAAACTTGGTTTTCCAATCTTTTTTTTTTAATTTATTTAGAGAGAGAGGAAGGAAGAGGGAGAGAGAGATAGAAATATTAATGAGAGAAAACATCGATTGGCCACCTCCTGCATGTCCCCCACGGGGATTTGGCCCACAACCTGGGCATGTGCTCTGACCAGGAACCTAATTGGTGACCTCTTGGTGCATGGGTTGATGCTCAATGACTGAGCCACACTGGCTGGGCTGGTTTTTCAATCTTAAATGAGAAAATAATACCTGCCAATAAGCCATTTCCATCACTATAAAATGAAAATAATTGTAATACCTACCTCATAAGTTTAATGGTACAGATTGAAGGAGAAAAAATGGAATAAAATGAAAGATTTCAGAGTTGTGTTGGGCATATAGTAGGTATTCAATAGCTTTATTATCATTATCATTATGGTTAATAAGTGTATAACATGTCGAAAGCATCTAAGGTATTATTTGGCACATGATAGATCCTCAGTAAACGGTAATTCCTCACCTCTGCTTTTATCCTTGGGTGTTCTTTTTCCTTGTAAAATTTGAGAACTCCAGCAAGTTTTCACAGTTAATATTGTGAGTGAACTTCCAGTGAATCTTTCCACATCATTTTCTCAGCAGGAAAATGGCTGGTGCATTGTTGACCTCTCTTAATAAGCTGAAGACTGATTCTACAATGCTAGGGAAAGATGATGTACCAAATGAGGCCCATCCATTTGTTCCTTAATATTGATGGAATTACAACTCTACCCCAGACATCATTTCAGAACAGGAAGCACAGCAGTGAATAAGACAAATAAGCATCCTATATGCATTGAGTTAACATTTTAGTAGGAGAGAAAAACAGTCATCAAATAACCAGAAGAATAAACATTTCAGATATTGACAAAGATAATGAATAAAAGAAAGAAGACAATGCTTCCTAGTGTGACTAGATAGGGTGGGGTAAACAATATGAGGTGATCATGGAAGCCCTTCCTGGGAGGGTGACATTTAAACTGAGGCCTGAATGATGAGAAGGATAGGTGTGTGTGTGTGTGTGTGTGTGTAATAATCTAAGAAAATTGTTGTCCAAAGGAGGGAACAGCAGTGCAAAATCCTTAAGGCAAGAAAAAGTATTGAGCTCATGTTGTTGGTATAATAATAAAGTGACAAGGAGCAAGTCAAAGATGATGATTGCACTCCAGGGACACATGAATTTAGGGTATTTTTCATCAAGCTCTACGTTCTAGCTATGAACCTACTCCTGGCAAGGGAATAGTATATGTTAGTTCACACTGTGCATTTTGCAAGCTCACCATTTATGGCCTGGTACCAAATGACTTCTATTAGAGAGATGAACATCAAGCTCTTCTCCTTGAAGGCAGAATGCTGTAAGCCCACATTTCCTTAATCAGCAAGATTCCCCACCCAAGACCTTATTTTCAGAATTACATCAATAATCATTTTCTTGTGATGGCTCATCATAGTTAGAATCTAATACACTGGTGTTTTTACAGCTGATTAAACTTTTCACTCGGCTGTGGCTTAGCTAGAATGTGTCAACAGTTTTGTCTACATTAATAACCTCCCAATGCAGAGGTGCCATAATTAAGATCTTGTTTTGACAGAATTGTTAGAGTATTGGTATTTAGAAGGAGAAAAAAATAAGAATAAAGAAGCAATTTATTTTCTTAATGTTTAATGCTTATGTGCAGACTAGACGCTAAATACCTGTGTATCCCATGCTCTGTAAATAAGTAGGTTGAAATTGCCTGCTGTAATATTTTATGTTATCAGTGTAATGTGGCACTTATAATATCATAATACAGTTAATTTTCCATCTAAAAAATAAAAAGCCTTGTTGAAAGCCAAAGTCTAAAAAAATTATTGAAAATTGGAGCTATTTAATTAAAAAAAAAATTTTATTTTTACCTGAGGACACTTTTTGCGCTTATCTTGAGATAGAGCTGGAAGGAGAGAGGGAGGAAGAGAGAGAGAGAAACAGCGATGTGAGAGAGACACATCGACTGGTTGCCCGGGGACAAACTGCAACCGAGGTACATGCCCTTAGCAGGAACTGAACCCGTGACTCTCTGGTCCGCGGGCTGACACTCTAACTGCTGAGCAAAACTAGCCAGGGCTATTTAATATTTATTTAATTGTTAGTACATGGATGGAGAATTAAGTAAAAACAAGTGATTGATAACATACTATGGTTAAGGTACTACATCAGATATTTAAAGTATTACAAAAAATAATTAGCTATAAATTCTTCCTGCTCTGGGAGCCCATAGCCTAGAAGACATAAGATACAAACTTGAAGGACTATCAGTCATTGACTAGAAAGCTATTTCTTACAAGAAAGGTTAAAAAAATATAAAAGAAAGATTTAAATAAAATATTATGATAGTTTAGAGTCAGGACTGATTATCTTTAACAGAAAACATGGCATTTGAATACAGCATTTATTGAAAATAAATTGTTGGTTCATAATGAACACATGTATAGAGGCAGGAAAATATAAAGATGGAGTATTTGAAATAATTTTATAAGACTATATTGAAAAGTTTATTAGTAGAAAATATGAAATAAATGTGGAAAAGGGTGGAATTTTAAGTGGGGACCTGTTAGGTGAACAGAGTAGTGATGCAACCAGCCTCTAGGTTGTCAGCCCACAGGTGACAGCTTCCCTCCCTACCTAGGTGACAGCTTCCCTCTCTCCCTCCTTCCCTCCTTCCTTCCTCCCTTCTTCCCTTCTTTCCTTCCTTCCTTCCTCCCCCTCCCTCCCTTCCTCCCTTCCTTCCTTCTTTCCTTCCTCCCTTCCTCCTTCCCTCCCTCCCTCCTCCCTCCCTTCCTTCCTTTTTATCCTCCCTCCCTCTCTCCTTCCCTTGTCTTTTTCTTATATTCATTCCTTTGATATAAACTCACTATTTCAGCTAAGTATTGGGGTTAAGTAATATATGAAACAACCATCATTCTTGTCCTCATAGTATTTATTTTATTTTTTATATTCTAGTGAGGTATACATACAGAAACTTAATAATAAACTAATTAAATCTACAGCATTATAAATTATGATAAGTATTATTAAGGAAACAAAAAAGGGGGAAATTAGTGTGTTACCTGCCTCAGAAAAGGTAGTAGAGAAAGTTTTTTTTTTCTGAATAGGTGGCATTTAAACTAAGACTTTTCAAAAATAAGAAGCAAAGCAAGGGAATAGTCTAAGAACTGAGAAAATATTGGCACAGTCCTGAGCAAGCTAAGAATGTGGACTGTTCAGACTAATAGGAGAAGACAGGAATGGCTGGAAAGAAGTCAATGGGCAAAGAGGTAAGAAGGGATCAGATTATGCAATACTTAAAACTGGGTTCTAAGTGCAGTGGGATGTCAGTCACCGGTGAATTGTATTGACTTGACTGCTCTTGCTGCTATGAGAAGAATAGATCAGCACGGGTGGGTTTAGAGTGAAATTAGGGAGACCAGCTAAAAGGCTCTAGTCCAAACAAAAGATGATAGTGCACTGTAGCATCACTAGTACATGATCTTCAGCAGTGATAGCAAAACTAATTGAAAGAAATGGAAAGATTTGAGATATGTTGGAAATGAAATCAGCAGATGATGGATTGATGTGGGGAGAGAAGGAAAAAGAAGATCAAGCAGTTTTGCAGGTCCATAAAATTGATATTATAGGTACACCATGAGAACCTTGATGACAAATTGACACAAACATCAAGAGTGCTGTTAAAAATATGGGCAATATTGACAATACCAAGTGCTGGTAAGAATGGGAACAACTGGAACTCTCATGCATCACTAGTGGGATGCATGAGAGTTCAAACTTCGTGCAAACTATGCATGAAGAAGAGTTTGATACTCTATGGAAAATAATTTGGCAGGTTTTGTTGTTGTTGTTTTTCTTTCTTTATTGATTGTAGAGAGAGAAGAAGGGAGAGGGAGAGAGAGATAGAAACATCAGTGAGAGAGAACATTGATTAGCCTCCTCCTGCATGCCCCTCACTGGGGATTTGGCCCATAACCTAGGCATGTGCTCTGACCAGGAACTGAACCGGCGACCTCTTTGTGCATGGGTCAATGTTCAATCACTGAGCCACACCAGCTGGGCAGAATTTGGCAGTTTTTAATAAAGTTAAACATACACTTACCACATGACCCAACAATCATACCTCCTGAGTTTTAACTCGATTGAAAATAAAAACCTGTGTTCATGCAAAACCTATACACGAATGTTTATAGCAGCTCTTTTTAATTATCAAAAACTGGAAATAATTCAAATGTCCTTCAACTGAGGAAGAGCTAAAAACACTGTTTATCCATATATGAAACACTACTTAGAAATAAAATAAACTGCTGATTATTCAACAATATGGACGAATCCCAACCACTTTACCCAAAAGGTAAGAAACCAGACTCAAAAAACTGTATATTGTATGTTTCATGTGTATGACATTCTGGAAAAGACAAAACTATAGGGATGTAGAACAGATCAATGGTTGCCAGGAGTTAAGAGTGAGAGGAAGTTTCATCTGGGTGTAAGGAGTTTTATATTTTTTGTGGGAGGTGACAAAATTGTTCTATTTCTTCATTGTGGTGGTAATTACAAGACTATGTATTTGTCAACACTCATCAAAAAACATGACTTTTGCCCTTGCCTGGTGGCTTGATTGGTTGGAATGCTGTCCCATACACCAAAAGGTTGTGGGTTCGATTCCCAATCAAGGTGCATATGGGAGGCAACCAATCAATGATTTTCTCTCACATTGATGTTTCTCTCTCTCTCTCTCTCTCTCTCTCTCTCTCTCTCTCTCTCAAATTCAATAAAAATATATCCTCAGGTGAGGATTAAAAAAAAAGAAAGAATGACTTTTACTGAATGTAAATTTTAAAATAAGTAAGATTCTACCAAAAACCAAAATAAAACACAACTCATATATACCGAGGGGCTTACTATACTGATAAAGAAGCTCATGATCCCATCCATGGCACCTCCTTTTTGATGCCAAGGTAAATAGAAGAAGGCACACTTGATAAATGAGTCTAGGCCTACAGTAGAGGAGAGTAAATGATTCTTGAGAATATTTTATCTTAGTCAAGGTCAGACCCAATCAATGATTCCTCATTAGATTCTAAGCATTTCAAGTGTGAGAATCCCATCTTGCTCCTTTTTGTTTTTGATCACCTTTACTATACACAGTGCAAAATATTTTTCTCAGAATATTTATCAAATTACATGTAATGATGTCCATTTGTCATTTTAGCTTAAAGCTATGTAATTTCAATTAATTAAACACTTTTTCTGAATTAAAAATATACAAAATATAGAGTATTATCAGAAATAGAGAAAAGTGTCGAACAAAATACAGAGTATTAACAGATATCTAGAAAATCCCATTATTTTTATTTGTGCATATAGTTGGCCAAAACTTCCTACTGTTTTAAATTTGTGATCACATACATAATGAAAAAAATAGTATTAATATATGTTTTACTAATTATGGAAAAAGAACACCTATAAAGCATTTCTCAGTGAAGTTACTTCAAGCTTAAATCATAGTTAGGAGAGATTGGTGCCAAATAATCTATATCACTGTAAGAATTTTAATAATAAATTTTCTCTGGAGACATAGCTTTTGTCATGAATTAGTCCAGAGAAGTTAGTATATCCAAGTGATTTTCATGCTTTTGTTAAATATATCAGAATAACCAATGATAACATGAGCACTATTTTAGATTGCTGTCTTTATAGGCAAAGTGGGTAGGCTGGGTAAACATAATTAGAAACCAGACAGTGGGCTTATCCAAAGTCATTAAAAGCAGGGAACGTGAGGAAATGAGCCTGTACTAGTTAGGAATTAAAAGTGTCTCATGTAGCTATTAATAGAAACCCTGAGAGCAACTGTGAAAACAGAGACAATCAGTAAAATGACCGTTGACGATCACACCCAGACCACAGTTTCAGCTTATATGGGTTGGTCAGTGTTGCAGACTTAACAGTGATATTGGAACTGTAAAATCCAAACATTCAGAAATTATTGTGATAATCATTTTTAAAAATTCAAATTTTGGAGTTTGAAGATCCCAAAGGATTTTAAACATCCATACTTCATAAAGCTGTGCATGTCTCTTCGAGTTAAATGTTTTTCATATCAATGGTCTAAAATATGTGACTACCTATAAAAAGTCCAATAAAAGAGAAAACAAATACCTTCCTTAGATTCCCAAATATGAAGATGTAGTTCAGAAATACCGAGCATTCCTAATTATATATATTATATAGTGCAGTATAAATTAAGGAATATTGATAGTGTGATTCAACCACAGAACAACAATAACAAAATAAAATCTAATAAATGACTTTGAAATGTAAATTGAAAAACTAATTTTCAACAAAACTTTATATAGCATTATGTTTTGAGTTCTAGAGCAAGTATTTTTAATCCCTGAGTGAAAGGTTTGTCACAGAAAAGTTTATCTGAATTTTAGGAATTGATTTTGAGAAACTATGGTCCCATGATTTAGAATGAGAAAACCAATATTAAATGAAATAGACCATGTTGCTCTGAATAATATCAAGTTAGATGATCAAAATAAATATTAATTAATGCTTGGAGAAGCATCATTCAGAATATACTTATAAAGTCATATTAACCAGGTATTACTTATGCAAATTACCTGGATAAATATGAACTTATGATTTCATTTTATTTTATTTTTTAATTTTTTTCTTTATTGATTTTAGAGAGAGAGGAAGGGAGAGGGAGAGAGAGATAGAAACATCGATGAGAGAGAACATCGATTGGCCACCTCCCACATGCCCCAACTGGGGATTGGGCCCACAACCTGGGCATATGCCCTGACCGGGAATCGAACTGGCGACCTCCTGGTGCATGGGTTGACGCTCAAACACTGAGCCACACCGGCCAGGCAAATATGAACTTCTGATTTTAAAAGCATTGTCTTGATAATCAGTAAATCCAAGTAATTTGGGAATAACTCATCAAAATCCAAAGCTAGTTAATATTGAAGCTTGCCACAGTTTGACCTTGTAACATATTTAAGATATACTTTCCAAAGCTATGCTTTTGAAAAAAAATACAAAAATCATCCAAGTATATGTAAAATCCGACTTCCTGTTTTCAGATTCAGATGTGCTCTAGACCAAGGGACTGGTCTCTGTGTTTAGTCATTCATCCACTGACAGGTAGGGTCATGTTTTAAACTTTCAACTACAGTTGGCTCTATGTACCCACAGGTTCCACACCCCCAATTTTAAGCAACTGCAGATTGAAAATATCCAGAAGGAAAGTTATGTTGTGCTGACATGTGCTATGTAGTCGGGCCTACAATGGTTGCTTCTGTACTGACCATGTGCAGCCGTATTTTTCTGATTTTCATTCCTTAGACAATACTGTATTATGATTATTTACATAGCATTTACATTATATTAGGTAGTAAAATAATCCAGAGGTGATTTAAAGTACGTGGGAGGTTGTGTATAGGTAAAAACTTACTATTCCATTTCAGATAAGGGACTTGAGCATTTGGTGTGGAGGAGTGGTTGTGAAACCATCCCCTCATGAATAATGAGGGATCAGTGTTTTGTCCTTTGAGTAGAAACCCTGAATAGAAGACAGTTTAATCCTTCTTGATGGCAGTCAGCAAACTAGCAACTTGTTGGGGTGTACCACACAGGCCCCCTGGTCACCATCGTACTTTGTACAGGTCCATAAAAAGACACCACTCTGAGTCACTACTTTCTTGCCTCCCTTCATACTTTTATGATATCAGTTCTGTGGCACCGCTTTTAGTAATGTCACTAACGGTATAATATTAATAGAATGAAAGAGAGACATCATTGCACCAAGAGAAAGATAGATCACCCCACTTGGCCTCAGCCATGGTGTGACTGAGGCCTCAGTGTCCGGGATAAAACCATGAGCTGTGGCCCGACTCCAACTTTCTGACAGCGTATGGCAATCTGCCTTCAATGCCCTCAGTTTCTTCTTAGCAGGTATCTTAATGAGCATCTTTCTAATCAGAGACTTTATTTCCAAACATTCTAAAAATTCTGCTCACCAGCATCCTATTCTCAATGATGGAGCACCAAAGGACTGAGGCTGCCATTTACTCTGCCTATGTAGGCAATTATCCTAGAATCTAAAAGCCTTTATATTATCATCCAGGCTTAAAAACTCCATTCTCATCAATCTCCAAATAATTCTCGTTATTGTTACTCAAAGTGTGAGATTAGGATGTACAACATAATCGCAAGCAATGGTCCTTAAAAGTAAATTAAAAAAAAAAAAATTCGGGGGTCAATGAGACTGAAACATGCTACCTTCTATAGTCCCCAACTTCCACTTTGGAAATCTACAGTGCATTTTAGCATGATGCAGTTAAGTAAAATCCTACAATAGAAAAACCTTGAATTCTAAATACTTCCATATCTTCCAAAATCATTTGACTAAGGAAAACTATTCTGAGAATACCTACCAGCATCCATCTGGAAAACGTGCTTTGGAAAATGCTGTTATATTGTTTATTATTATTATTTTTGTGTCTTCCCAATTAACGTTTAAGCCATTATGGAATACATGAGAGGCACTCACCAATACTTCTCATTGTCCTTTCAGGTCCATGTGGGGATTTTACTTCCCTTTCCCTGTGAGTTAGGTGTGGTAATATGCCTGTGAAAATTCATGAAATATGATCAAAAGTGAGGCGTTTTCAGGCAGAAGCATTTAATTCCTGGTGTAAGTCTATCTAGAGTGCTCCTAACCATGCTATGAAGAAGTCATTATCATTCCTATATTGTGAATGACAAAACTAATTTTCAGAGAAGAATCCTGGGTCAGGATTCTAATTTGTGTGTTGCGAATCCCATGCTTTTTTCTACCACCCTTTGCTGCCTGCGGTTGATATTCATATCATACTAAGAGGCTCCTATCATCTTACAAAATGAAATGCTATTCCTTCAGTGAATTTATTTTTGTATCCACTATTCATGTGAAATTCAAGACACTACTCCATCTAAAGTTCTGTTTTCATTTGTATACGTAGCTTGAGTTAAAGCCAACATTACTTATTTCCTAACAAAATATAAGTACCTATGCATGTCTTCCTTTGAGTTTGTATAAATATGATGAAATCTAATATTCCCCAATGTTAATAAAGTAGCCCAAACTATGTAAATTAATAGGGTAAAGGGCATCAGGATGTCTCTCCTATATTTCCCTGTTAGAGCATTAAACAAATAGTCAGAAGATTTGGATTTCTGCTCTGCTTTTTCCTCTGGTTTCCTTTATATACTTCGGAAAGTCATAAAACCCTTTAAGTTGTAATATCTCATTGGTAAGATAACAACAGTAACACCTGCTTTGTAAGCCTAACAGGTTACTTTTACTTATATACTCATGAAAATAAAATGAGATTACATAAATTAAAAAATATATATCACTACCACTTCATACCAAAAAGACATTATAAATATTCAGTATTGTTATTATTTAACTTGCTTTTTTCCTTTATATTATTTTCACCTAAAACACTTATAACCATTTTTATTCTCTTTTATATAATGACCCAAAAAAGTTAAAGTTGCCTGTCATCTCAGTGACACTTTTACCAATATCCTAAACTTGGAACACTAGATAAACTCTACTGGTCATGCCTCATGCCTGAATCCTAGTAACCAAGCACTGCTGGTGAAAAGTCACTTAACAAAATTGATTGGAGTCATAAAATGCAATATCACCACTCTGAAATGAGTCTTTAACACCACAACCAAAAACTGACTATTTTTCTCACATTCTCTGCAACTATTTTAAACATTACCAATTCTCCTAAAACCCTGATATGCCCACTGAAACCATCCAACTGTACATACATACAAAGTGGGGCAAAAGTAGATTTATGGTTGTTCATTTGGAAAATAATACAATAATTAATAAATAATAATGCAAAAATATACTGTGTTTCGCATGCTCACAACTGTAAACCTACTTTTCCCCCACCCTGTATGTGCCTATGCTCAGTAGAACCTTATCATTCACTTCCCAGAGGGAATTTTTTTTCAGCATACATGCATTGAGTGCCTATTTAATACCAGGCATTGTTCCAGGTGCTGTTAACACAGTGATTTAATAGACATATAATGTCCCTGCTTTCTTGTCTTTAGATCTAAAGGAAAAAACAGACAATAAATATATAAACAGTTTTCAAATAGATAAATATATGGATGATTAAATTACCTAATAGTATGGTAGACAGACATAGATTGCTAGGTATGACGAATGAAGGTAGTGATGTGTTATGAAGACAATAAAACAGGGTAATAAAATAGTAACAAGGACACCTCATACACAATAATCAATAAAGCCCTTCTGAGGAGGAGTCACTTGAGCAATGAGGCATTGAGTACTAGGTACTTATCTCAATATCAGTACTCCCTTTTTAGTAATAGATCTCCCATTTTTAGTGGGTACATGGCCACAAAGAAAAAAAGTAGCGCATTAACTTAGCTTGCCTACAGCTAGGTGTCACTAGATGACCAAGTTGCCGCCAGTGAAATCTCAGAAGTGCCTTATGGTACTACATATTGGAAGGTCTTCTTAAAAGAGAGGGGTGAGCTCTTTTCTCCTTCTTCCATCCTACTGCCTAGATCTTGTAATTGTAATGGAAAGACTTTGGCAGATATAAGGGGAAAAGTCTGTAGAATTTGTCCCGATTTGCATTTAAGAAAGAACACTGGCAGCTCTCTGGAGAATGGACTATGGGGAGCAGTTTGGGAGCAGAGTTGTGGTCACCCAAAGGCAACATGACAGTAGCTAGAACAAGTGCAGAAGAGATGGTAAAAGTGGTCATATTTTGAAGATATTTTGGAAGAGAAGCCAGGACTTTCTATTAGCTGAATGTGGAGAGTAGCAAATGGGAAAGAGATGCATCCAGGATTACTCCTAAATAGTTGGCCAGGCCAACTGGGTGAGTTATGGTACCATTTACTGAAATGATAAAGACTGGTGAAGAAGCAGGTCTGAGGGAAAGTGAGGCATGGAGGACTAACGTTCTATTTTAGATGTGTATGTTCATCCTGACGTGTCTATTAGACATCCAAATGGGGATGTTTAGAAGACGTTTGAACATAAGAATCTGGAGCCCTGGGGGTAAAATGAAGATGGAGATATGAATCAGGGAGTTATCAATCTATGAGTGGTATTTAGGCTAGGAGTCTAGATAAAATCAATTTAAAAGGGAGTACAGATCAAGAAGGAGAGAGGATTACAGACAATGGGTCACTTTGAGAGTCCAAGAAAAGTGAAAGAAGCCAGGAAAGAAACCTGAAAAGGAGAAAACTTTGCAATTTAGGAGCAAAACTAGGAGAGAGTGGAATCATAGAACTAGAGAAGAAAGTGCTACAAGAATGGGTATCTGTTGCTGTTGAGAGGTTGAATAGAAAAAAAGAATAATTTATCATGGGTTTGGCTAGCTGGCTATCAAAACTTTAATAAATGCCATTCCAGTGAAATGATTGGAACAAAAATCTTCTTAGAATGGAGAGGAGAGGGAGGATGTGGTGAAGAGGAGGAAGGAGATTTAGCAGTAGAAAGAGATAAATTCATTTTAAAGGGAGAACATCTTCAGTTTGATTTTGTACTTTTTGTATTTTTTAAGATAGGGAGATATTTCTAAATGTCTTTAGGCCAGCTAGAGTAATCCAGTGAAGGATGCAGGTCAAAGTAGGCTAGAAGGTGTTAGAGAGAATGAGCTTTAAGCTACAAATGGCAAGTTGGCCTTAGATTCAGGAGGGCAGGCAGGGATCTCTGTGTTATTGCTAACCATTGAATTCTCAGTGACCAGCATAGTGCCCAAGACATAGTGGATGCCTAATAAGTATTTGTTAAATGAAAGAACATGTTCAATAAATAGTCTTAGCATAATTTATCACAAAAATATTTAAATAAGGTTATTACATTCCCTGCTTAAAATATTTTGGGGTCCAAATAGTCGGCTTAATAAAGAAAAAAAAAATATTGAAGTTGGCACAAGGGCGCATAATGACTAGTCTCTGCCTGCCTTTCTAGTCTCAGTTCTCTACATATCGACTTGCTTCTAACATCCACACTGCAGTGAACTAGTTCTATAATACAACAGGTTGTTTCCCGCAGCGGTGCCTTCACCATGTTCTCTGCTCTTGCAAAAACTACCCCTCATCAACACCTTCTGTTTTTCTAATTCCTTTTATTTTTTAAGATTCAGTCTTAGGAAGCCTTCTCTGATTCTCTTTTCTGAACTAGAACTTCTTAGTGCTCCCAAAGCAACTAGGCAAACTCTTACAATTAATAAAATAACATATTATATTGAATTTGTTTGTTGATTTGTTTCTATCATTAAAATTTAGCGCTAAAGTAAATATGCTTTTTATCTCTGAATACCCAGAACCTATCTCAAGAGATTTAATGCATGCCATTAAAATTAATAAGTGATATCTATGATATCCTGATGATTACCATGTTTTTAATCAACCAAAAATGGTTATTTCCTAAATATCTTCAACAAATGGGAGTGTCTCGATTGAGATCCTCCTTGATTTTCTTGTTGCTATATAGTTAAACATTCAGACACTTAATGAACCCCAATCTTTAAGAAGCTCTGCAATAGAAGTGGGCAAGTTTACGTAAAATAGCATACATCATGATGAGTTACTGTAGAGATCAAGAATACCAGGGTTTCTCTCTGCCATTTTTTCAGCCTTTGGCAAATATACTTAATTCATCACAGTATGCCCACTGAGACTGGATGTGGCCTTACAGGCTTTTGAAACATAGTTTTTATTCAGGTAGTCAGTATCGGAGTTAGCATAAGAAACGAAATTTTATTATCTATCCATGAATTAGTGCAATGGGTTAGCTGAGAGTAGTGTCCTCGATAAATGAAACACTGTTCAAGATAACTTTAAAGATGGAAGAATATTGATATGCTAAGGAAGTTTGCGAGCATGGTGTGTACTTCAGGAATAGAGCACAGAGCCTTGTGGCCCAAAGGAAGTGCCTGATAGAATGGGAGAGAGACCAGGGATGAAACTGGGATTTTTTTCAAATGGTTTAGTATGCTGCACTAGTTTCTCATAAAGGCGATGAATTTCCTCCAGCCTGACATCAATCCCCGTGTATGTTAGTGCAACTCTTACCCATATGGTAAGCTATAGGCCAAGTCAAGTGCAAAGGAATAGAGTGATCTTAATGGATCTGAAATCTAGTGTTTGGTAATATAGGTAAAATGCTCCCAACAAGGTAATGCCTTAGCAGAACTCCAAGATTTTAATGCCAGAGGGTACTGTTCCAGTATAAAGGCTGTGTTCTTGAAGGCAAGAACCTCAGTTTAATTATCTTTGAATTGCCTGGCATGTGGGCCTGAAACATAATTGGCACCTAATGTGCCCTTTCTAGAACTTCCTAGAACAGGGTTGTTTCTTAATCTCCACGAACTCCTCCAGACCACTTAGGGAATACTGGTCCCCTGAACCCTCCCTAAAGGAACATACTGGGGAACAAACTTCAGAATACATTTATTATTGCTTTCCCCAAAATACATATTTCCTACCTTTCACAGCAGGAAATGTTTGTGTTTTTTTTTTTAAAAAAGAAGAAAGTTCAGGACCAATGAGCTCATCTGGTACCTGGATTGTGAAGCCCAGAGTCCCAGAGGTAGTGGCTGGTCCCAGACATGGGGAAACATAGATAATTGGTAAGCCTGGGATATCTTTTGATATCCAGGAAGGATAAAAGAAAATGAAAGCAATGAAATGATAAAAAATAAAACAACCTTATGGGCCATGTCAAAAGAATCACGTGAAGGGATCCCTACTGAACAAAGACGCAGAGACACAATTTAAGCATCAAAAAGAATAATTGAAATTGACTCAAACTCATTGTATATATAAAAATCTATAAATTCATGGTGATATATAAGAAAAAGAAATAGAGAAGGAGAGTACCCCCCCCAATTAATTGATTACATTAGAAGTAACAGGCCCCAAATCCTTCCTCTAAAAATTTAATAAGTAAATGCTATTCCTGTAGGAATTATATTTCAGATTACCCAAATCTAATATATGAAAGAATGTTTTTATTCATTAAAAAGCATTTTGAAATCTCTAATGCAATCACTGATTCCGGCAATGATTAGAGGCAGGAACCATCACACAAAATGCTGATGAGGCTGTCACAGGCTGAGCACACTGTAAGTCAGCATCACCAGAGGGAGATGCTCAAGTATTTCGTGTCTCTTGATGGGATAAATATAAGACATAGAGTATCATCTATGAAATATTCTTGCCAAAATGGTTAAACCTGATTTTAATGGAGAGTCAGTCTCTAGAGCTTACTTCCGGTTTACAGGAAATAATTAGAATAGAAGAAGCAAAGAGACATATTTTGAACGTGGAATATTCTTCAAGTCAAGTTTTGTTTGTTTGTTTTTGAACAAATCAGTAGCATAAGAAAATAAAATAAAAAGATAGAGAGGAGACTTACTATCTGTATGGAATGGGGGACCTGAGTTGGGCCCTAATTTAAACAACCCACCAGCAAGAAAACAGCAGAGAAATTTTGATTATGGGCTAGGTACTAGATGGCACCAAGGATTAGCATTTATTTTGTTAGGTATGATAATAGCATTATGGTTATTTAAGAAAATGCCCATAGATTTTAGAGATATATATTGAAATCTGTAGGTTGAAATGACATGATGTCTGGGATTTCCTTTAAAATGCTTCAAGGAGAAAAAAAGAATAGAAAGAGACGGATGAAGCAAGTGTGATTTTGGGTTGGGCAAATGTATTCATGGGCTTCTCACACTATTATGTGAATATTTGAAAATTTTTAGAATAGTTCTTACTAAATGAAAAGAACAAAAAAGGAGAAAGTACTTACGTGTGTAATAAAATATGAGAAGAAGAAAAGAAATAGGCCTTCTGTGAAAAAACAGAGCTCCGATTAGGAGCAGAAAACAGTAGCTAATTTGTTTTCAAAAATAAAGCAAGTACACGGTACATCAAGCCATTTTTTATGAACCCTACTCAAATTGCAGTGCAAATGCTAACCTCTGTAAAAGGGATTTTTTAAAAATGTGCCCTGAGGCAATTTATATTTATTATCATGTTTATGGCTAAAACCAAGGAAACCAGATTCTCATGGGGGAAAAAAAATTGCATCTCCTTTCTACCTGAGCCTAGGAAAAGGGAGATTGGGAGCTTTCCTTTTTATGCATTTTTTTGTAATAAAGCATTTAAGTTTATTTGTTCGCAAGGCCTGTTCTGTGGTCAGGAAAATTCTCCTGAGATTTGGGCATTTAATGCCAACAAATGGAATCATGGATGGGGAAGATTATCTATTGTTTGGCTTATAAGAAATGCTAAACCAAGTAATTCTGCAGCATTTAGAGAGGTCTAGGGTATAGTGTGTCTTTCTCTGTGTTCACAATCAAGAACACGTTGTAGAATTAGCTTACCCAGCAACAAGCAATAGGATGCAGGGTTTCAAAGAAATAAAAAAAAGACTTGATCTATGCAGTTAAACACCAATCATTTCTACAATTCTGTTATAACCCACTAGTATGAGCTGGAGGGCTTGTTCCTAAGTAAAATTGAAAGTCCGTATAACTAGCCTTTCAGCCAGCATCCAGTAACCTCCTTTGTTCCATTCTTTCCACCTGGATGTTGCCCTCTTCCTTTTTGGCCAAACCTATGCTTTCTTGGCCCTTTTGGTCTATGACAATGATAAAGTGATGGACATATTTACTACAAGGTGTCCATGACTTTATAGACAAAGCTTCCCAGGACTATTAACATTTTAAAAGTGCCAACACTTGATCCAAAAGGAACAGCAATTTATTACAAGGGCAAGTAGAGTAGGGAAAACAAAGGCAGTCACACCTGATAATAGTAACAGTTAATATGAATTCATTGAGCATGGCCTATGGGCCAGTTCTTTACATGTACCATTCATTTACTGCTCAATCTTGTGAACCAGGTGCTAGTATTGTCACTGAATTACAGGAAACTGAGGCACAAGAAGTAAAGCAACCTGCACTGGTCACAGTGACAGCAATGTTAGGAATCATTCTAACTCAAAACTAGTGATTTACATAAACCAGGCAAAGTGCTAGGAACTTTGCATTATACACAGATACCCCTTGTCTCTGAGACTTGTTTTTTGTTTGTTCATTTATTTATTCAGTGACTTGGCTGAATTAATTTTGTGAGGCCCATCTTCCCTGCAATGTGAAACTTCTGATCTTCCTACTCAGAATTACCTTTCTTTAAGCCAGACTTCCTGGGGTTTGCCCTTAGGGAAGCATGTTCCACATATTGGTCAAAGGTTGTGCTGAAGCTCCACTGGTTAGTTAAATTCTTATGCATCACCATTGAATGTGTACGTGGCTTGGAGATCACTTTCACAATCCAGAAAGTTTACAGTTTTGCCTCATATTCAACCAGGGACTAGTAGCTCAGGAGTTTCCTCTTTAATTACTCTTAGGAGGGCTCAGTCTTCCAGACCAACAGGAATGAGGGTGATTATTTTTAAGCCTGGCTTCCTAGGCATTGCCCTGGTTCAGAGTATCATACTGTTCAGCCAGTATTTGGCTAGATACTGTGCTTAAGCACCTTGAGTCAGAAAGCCTTCACCCTTTGCTGATGGATCTGTGTGTTCTTAGGTTGTTCTCTGAAGTCTTCCCTGAGTCCACTCTGATTGTTCCTGAGTGGACAAAGCCTTGTGCACATCCCTTCGGACCCCCAGAGATGAGTGTGATCCCAGGAGGGCTTGTCATGGCTGTCTCTTTCCTTCTATCAAACTTTAGGCTGGTTTTCGTTTTTACATGATGTACTAGGATCATGGAACTAGCAGCTGCTTCTTAATTGCTTGGCAACAAAATCTCCATTGTTTTCAACAATTTATTTAGGCATGCACTCCTCCATACCTTGCCGCAAATAAAGTCAGTCTCCTGTGGAGAGCTGTGGAGAGTGAAAATGATGGTGGTTATATTTTATAGGGGAAAATTTTCACTTGTTCAATTAACTCAGGTAGCAAAGACCTTGATGGAAGCCCAAAGTCAAAAGTCATGCCAAACCTTGATCTTGTGACTTCTATGGATAAGGCTATGATAAGTCACAGATAATTTGAGCTAGTCTTGAAGGATAAGTAGAAAAAAAAAAAAAAAAATATATATATATATATATATATATATATATATATATATATATATATCTCCATGGCAGAAAAAAAAGAGAATTATTTTCAAAGAGAGGGATAATGAACTTTTGTTAATGTATCCACAATATATAGCACATAGGACAGTCTGATACCTGGAGAGTATTATCCTAAGCTAAACAAGCCAAGCAGAGGAAGACAAATATCACATGATCTCACTCATTTGTGGAATATAATAAACATAACAGTCTGGGGAACAGGGTAGACCCAGAGATGTGAAAGTAGGGTACAGACTGACAACCCTCAGAAGAGGGGGTGGGGGGGGAGGGAAGAGATAAACCACAGAACTTATACGCATGTATGCATAACTGATGGACATGGACAACAAAGCTGGGGACGGAGTGGGGGGATGGGGAGGAGGGTATCAATGGGGAATTAAGGAGAAACATCTGTAACAAAAATAAATTAATTAAAAAAAAGGTGTTTGAAAATATTTTTTGGATAAATGAATTAAAAGCTTGGAGTCATGAACATAGACAATATGTTGAGAAACAGTAAATATAACAGGCAAGAACACAAGGTATTTGATCAAAGAAGTAAGTTCACATCATTGAATACTTGCTGGAGGTTCATGGTATGTGTTCATAGGGAATAAATTCCTGAGAAGTCCCACTGTTAGACGATAGCCCACTCGCCCAGTGCAGGCTTATCTGACCAGTAGAAAAATCCAAATACAACTAGATTCAGAGAATAAGTTTGCCAACATTTCTGAGATAATTTTGTCCATTTTGAAAGACTGGCTGGATGTTCCCTCAGGAGAGGAAGACTTGCAACTCAAGCTCAAAGATAAGGAAGAAAGAAAGGTCACCAGTCTTTTAAAAATCTCTAATGGTGAAGCCCAACATAAGTTTATCCAAGAAGCTGTGCAAGCTGAGTTAGTTCAATTCAAAACGAGATGCCCTAGATAATCCAGAGCAGGAAATGCAAACGAGATTTTTCTCCCCTGCCTAAAGATAAATTGGACCTGCCATCTACCTAATGGGCATGATTATTACTGGGTTTTTCATTCAAAGTGGGATGGTGGAATGCACACATTTGACCAAAGCCAAAAGGCTGAAATTCTAAAATCACCTTAATTTTTTGCGTCATTGAGTCTTTTCGGACCTCCGTGTGCAACAAGATGAGAATCATGTAAGCTAGTGTCACTAATATGGTCTATTTGTATATCTGCCTTGAAGAAAGATGAGATACCCAAATGAAGGTAATTGGGTTTGTTTGTTTGAAGTTGTAGCAAACTTTGGGTTGCTCCACTTAAACCAAAAGAAGACACAGTAAACCTGTGTCCTGTTCCAGCAAAAGAAAATTGAAGGGGAAAGCCATAGGCCTAACACTGGAGGGAGACTCAGGTTGATTTTCTCAGAGGTGCTCTGGCAGTCCTTGCACACATCCTGTGAGTGAGAGATCTCCACTGCTCTATAGTTGACTTCAAAGATCCTAAGCAATGTTGTTGAGGCAGCATAACTTGGAGCATCCTAGCAGCCAAAAGAAGAGCAGCACAAGGGCTGTGGGAGACACCGTTGGTGGAGAAGGCAATCTACCAGATAATGTTGATCAGGGGTTTCCCTTCCAACCTAAGTTAGGAGTATGCAAGGTAGACATTATTAACCATACCTATGTTTTCCTTAGTAGAAAGAAATAGAAAAAAAAAATCAGAGGTAGGAAATTTCTAAATAAGCTAGGTAGGAGTTTGACCTGAAAGAGAGGCTTTGAATTGAAAACGAGTTCTCAAATGAAGAACATTAACAGAGGGAGAAAATAAATAAAAGCCAGTCATCTACATTTTCAGTGCTGTTTTGGAGCTCAAATGAAATCATTGAGGGATGCATATATAAACAAGAAATGGCCAGACTATATGTAAAAACTGAACCTGACTCACAGCCTGCAGCAGGCAGCCCAGGAAGCCAAAAAACTGTCTATAAGAACCAGTTCAGAAAGTCAGACTACTATCAGAAGCAACCAGTTCCAGCAGCCACACAATAGTCTCTATAAAAATGACCAGGAAATGATGAATAGCTGAAATTTTCCCCAAATGTTGCCCTCCTTTGCAAGTGAGGGTCAACCAAGGAAAGCGAAATATGCACCCCTTACTGATCATATAGAATACCCTGCCTGCAACTTCCCCATGCCAACAGGCTCCTCCAGGACACACCTAAAGAATTCCCTTTTTCCGCTACACATCCTTCTCACTCCTTTGCCTGTCTTGGCGTCTCTGCCAAACACCAGCGATGGTGGCTGGCCCCTTGCTATAGCCAGCTCTGAATAAGTGACTACTGTGTGTTGTCATTGGATGGTCTTCATTTGTTTTTACATTGTAGATTCAAAATGCTTTATAAACTGAGAATCAACAGTAACAAATATTACTATGATTATCATTTTGGTTGTTACTTCTCAGAATTTGGATCATAGGACTTGAAAGGACATTTAAAATGTCCAAGTCTTGATTTTCTTTTCCTTCAAATTAAAATCTAATGGGTATTAAGAAGCCTACACCATCTGTCCTGCCCTACCCTAGCCCTTTAACTCAGGCCTTAAGATGCCCATTCAAAAACTAATGCTTTAGACTAATCCCCTTATTATTCATATTATTAAAGTGAGACTCAGAGAGAAGTAACTTGCTCAGAGTCACAGAGCCAGTTAGTAGTAAGAACCCTTCTTATCTTCCAATTCCCTATCACAGATAATCTCTTGTACACACCATGTCAGTGCATTCTAATGCCAAGAAAGCTATATGTCCTGCCAGGTTAACGGGCTGCAGATATTCACAAGCTCCATGCAAACACATGAAATCAGATGGCAAGAAAAAGGAAAGAAAGAAAAAGATGGCATTCTGGAAAATAAAAAACATACACCCACCCATTTTCTGTCCAGATTTTCAAAAACAACAATGTTAAAGTAGGTATGGAGAGTTCATCTATTTTCTTCTTTTTAATTAAAAAATAATAAACACTTTCCTCTCCTATAATTACAAGAGGAAAGGAAAGGGAAGGAAAATATAATGAATAGGACAAGAAAATGCTATGGAGAAATCTTATCCAGAGGTAGCCTGGTCTGGGTAAGGGTAGATATGCTGATATGTTGATGTGCATGGTGCTTAAGAGACTAAGAGAAAAATAAACTGAATGACCCTGAATAGCAGTGCACATTAAACGGTGTTGATGGATTTGAGCATAAATTGACTGAGGAAAAGTGGTAGCACTAGGGAGCCTATGCAGAGGCTCTGAATGGATTTCTAATTGGATTAAAGGGATATGATTAGGCAACCCACTTTATGCTGGTCATTATGGTCCTTATCACAGTCCATATTCCCTGGAGGGAAGAAGAAATCAAGAGGGAAATTGAGGAGAATGCAAGTCACAGCAGAATATTCTGCCTGGATATGCTCCTAGCTCCCTCTGTACCACTTTGTATAGATTTAAGACACAATTACAGTTTTGATGAGAGAGTCATTTCATTGGACTATGAAGTTCATATTTTATATTTATCCTTTAAATGATGCATCTTTTTTAAATGATAGATTATGAATGGGAACCAGAGGCACTCAAACTATGCCACTCTGGGTTTTCGAAGGCGATTATCCATTATTGTTTGGATGCTTCATAGTTAATAACTCTCAAAGAGTAGCCTATAATTGAGTCTCTGGATGGCAGTAATTCACATGCATCTTTTCAATACGATTTATAGTTGTTTTTCCATTCTCAATTTAATAAACCTGTAAGGCTTAATCTTTTTCTCTACTCCATTGATGAGACATGTACATTTCATTTTATAGGTGTTTTAAATTCTAGATTCCTCCCATCCCCAGTGTTAGGGGAATTCATAGAATCCTAACAGGTCAAAACAAAAAGAAACCTAATTACTCTGATCTCTCATTTTATGTAATAAGAAAATTTATATAAAAATATATTAAGTGACTAGGCCAAGGCCACAAAATAGTTTGTGTCATGGCATGAACTGAGCATCAGGTAACCCTATAATCTCATTCAGTTTGACTAAGAAGTCTAGCTATCCCTCAGATGGAAAATGATATTTTAAGTTAACTGGTAAAAATAAGTATTTGTTGTCGCTAGAAATTTCATTGGGTGTCACTTTGGCATATATATTGTGAAAATTGTTATGAAAAAATTAAAACAAACCCATAGAAATCAAATCCTATAGAAGATAAAAATAGGTTTTCTATTCAACTAAGCATATATAATTTAGATGGTAATTGACCAACATATGGTAGGCATTGTTGATTTTAGACCAATTATAGAAGTCATTTGTGAGATGGGAAAATAGTTGAATTTTTCTCAGGCAAAGATGAACCATGAATCTACATAATATGTCTGCCTATAGCATAGCCACATTAAATTATGAACATATAGTATTATCCCATAGAGCAGCAGTCTCAACCTGTGGGTCGCAACCCCTTTGGGGGTAGAACGACCCTTTCACAGGGGTTGCCTAAGACCATCAGAAAACATATTTCCGATGCTCTCAGGAACCGAGACACCGCTCCTCTGTCTGTCTCCAGGCGGGTCTGCCCACATGCCGATACGCCCACACACAACATGAGGAACTGTATTAAAGGGTCGCGACATTAGGAAGGTTGAGAACCACTGCCATAGAGGGTGTTTGTATGTGTGTGTGTGTGTAGTTTCCTCCTAAATTTTCTTAGAAATATAATAACAAATATCAATTTGGTTTTGGCCAAAGATGTTGTTTACACAACCATATGTTTATTACTTGGCTGAGAATATTTATCAAGTATCTATAATTTGTAAAATGGTACTAGATTAGTCATAGGGCAACCTGTATTCAGAAAAAAAAATAGCAACCATAATTGCAGAGAATCCAGAAGGAGGATCTGAATATCATTATTTAAGGGAGCTGTATTCTCAAAAAAGTCAGTGCTCTTAAATTGGGTTGCATATTAGAGTGCCCTAGGGGACTACCAAAAAAATCCCTCTTTTAGAGATTCTCACTCAGTAGGTTTGGGGTGAAACCTGAGAATCTATAGTTTTCCAAGTTTCTTTGGCAACTCTCATGCAATCAGTCCATGTATCTACTTTCTGGAACCACCACACAAAATAATATTCTACTTCTCCCGAGAGTCACCTATATTGCAGCAAGAGATCGCAATTAGTACTTATTAAGCATATTTTGTAACACATGAGTGAGAACTTTCTTTTTTTATCTGAATTTTATTTTTTATTTTTAATAGCTATTTATTTTTTTCCATCACCATTTATCCCCCCCATACCTTCCTCATCCTCAACGCAACCTCCTCCCCCACAATCACCACACTGTTGTCCATGTGCATGAGTGCTTTCTCTTTTATTTTTATTTTTTCTCAATCCCTCCACCCCACCATCCCACCCCCCGACTTCTGCCAGCCTGCTCTCTCTCTGACTCTGTCTCTATGTTGCTTGTTAGTTCATTTTGTTCCTTAGATTTCACATATGAGTGAAATCATATGGCACTTGTCTTTCTCTTGACTGGCTTATTTCACTTAGCAAAATTACTTCATTTAATTTCTCCAAATAGGCCTGAGACGTGGGCATTATTATCTGAATTTTCTTAATGAAGGAACCGAACCTCCAGAGGTTAAGTAAATGGCCCGATGTCCCAAACTTCAGATTCTAAGTCCTTTGCTCATTCACTGTCATGCTCCCCCTCGCACAAGGCTCTCTGAGGTCTGGCCTTGGCCTCTTTATTCAACCAATATTTCTTGAGCATCACTTGAGAGCTAGACACCGTAACTTAGCTATATGTGTAGACTCTCCTCTTTGAGAGCTCTTTTGCTTAAATAAAACTAAGAAGGCAATCACAAGCTCAAGTACAAGAATTAAAATGACAAAATGTTCCCTATAAATATTATACTTTCAAATATATATGTTAATGTAAGTACATAGTTCACAGATAGATTATATAAACCCCACACTGTGTTTACAAGAAAGAAAAGAAGGCAATGGCCCATTTAAATTTTAACTTAGTCTCCCAGTGAAATACTAGACCTGTGCTTCAGCAAAGACAGATCGTACTCACCAATGACAGTTGAGGGCCATTTAACTACAAAACAGCTCCTCAATAGTATTAAATCTTTCTGGCATTCAATTTGGCATTAGTAACTTTATTATCTGAAATTTTGTATTAATAACCAATAGGAAAGAAAATTTGAACCACCACTAGGCTCAGAATCAGAACATCTACTTAGTGCCCTGGTTCTTCAACTAAATGTCTGTCACTTAAACTGTGCGTGATGTTCCTCTTATATAGCATAAGGAAATTGGACAAATGTTCTAACTCTAATAATCTATGAATAGTATATCCTAGAAAATATTTCTACCACTTGTTAACCACCCTATTTTTCTTAAAAATACACACACAGACACATACTCAAGGAGTGTCAGCCACCTGGACATCTCACTTCTAAATGCCTGCTAACACTTGATCTGGCAAATTTTATGAATGGGATTCCGTGACCTTATGGCTTTACTCCAGAAGCACTGCATTTCAGCACCCTGAGAGCGCCTTGTAGGATATAGGCCCTTTGGAAGAAGTGAATGTTACAAAGTCTCCAGCTGGAATCTCTGGTGGTCATCAGTCGGGTCAATCAAGCTAAACTCTGGTGCTAGTTTTCACAAAGCAGTGCTCACATGGTTAGCTGCTGAATCTGCTGTCGTTAGCCAAGGCTTTAATGCCTGAGTGCTCCATGAACATGACACTCTGTAAGTAGCTGAGTGTGCTTTGGGGGAGGGTGGCCCAGGCCATACATGTATGCAGATGAAAAGACAGAGCATTTGATTCTCAGGTAGGTAGCAATGGCCCATAAGTGCAATTGCCTCACAGCTCCTGATAGCCATTTAAACAATTCTAGAGAGCCAGATTCTAGAATTACTCTCACACAAACCAGCTGAGTGACCTGGTATCCTGCTCACCATGGCATCCTCAGCATCTAATCTATAGACCAGCATTTAATCTGTAGTATAAACTAAATGTGTATTTGTTGACCCAATGAAAGGGGATAGGCTTGATGGTCTCTGGGGCCCAATTAGCTCCAGCATTCTGCTGCCCTATCCTTTCTGGCACAGGTTCACCTCCTCCGAGGTCCCTGCTCTGGGGCACTTCCTTTACGCTCTGCATTGACAGGTTCAGCTAGAGCTTCCCTCTTGGGTTAGTCCCTTCCTCCCCGCTTTGATTTCTCATCACTTTACCTATGGCCATCACAGTGTAAATTGATTCCAATAACCACCTGCTTCTTTTTAAGCCTGACCCTGTGCACTGTCATGCATATTTCACATTTGTGTATTGTCTATCATCTTCATTTCCATTCTTTGGATGATTTTTCTTTATATAGATCACTGCGGAGTGAATTTGAACTTACTTAAAAATTTCAATAATACGCCTGGCACCAAGAAAAAGAAAATGGTCTTGCTTCCAGGTATGCTATGAAGCTTCGGAGAAGAGAGACACTAATGGCAAAAAAAAAAAAAAAAGTATTTCTAGAAATTTGGAGGAGACACTGAACACACAGTTATACACAATTAAAATTAAACAGCAATTTCTGCCTAAGGTACGAGGTTAGATGAGGTAACCACATTTTGATGAGAACTTCATGTTCAGCATAGGAACAGACACCACCAGCTTTTAGAATCACAACTCTCACTTCTGAAAAAATATCTCAGTGATCTTGCCCAACCCTTGTACATCACTGATATGACACTGATTCAAGTAATTTGTTTTCCTGTCCTTCCTGCTGGGAACATAAAAGGTGCCAGTGTCACTTATTTATTTATTATTTTTTCCAGTGGTCTAACCCTATGATGAGGATATTTTTCTCAGGACTCTTGCTGTGTCTGAATATAATATATATTTTTTAATGTCCTCTATTGCCCTTTGAAGAACTGGAATAACACTGAAAATGTAATTGCTTCAGAGAACTGACAACTAATTATCCCAAAGCAAAAAGGAGTCCAGGCAGGCATTTAGATAATGAAATGTCCATCAGTGTAATAGAAGTGTCGCTTACTTACTACTTGTCTGTGTTTGAAAGGAGTGCACCCTGTTTGAAGACACATTCATGTATCTCTGCAGCCAGAAACATTGTGGGTGCCCACATACTGTGACTCTTGCTACATGCTTAAAGATACTGGACCAATAGCATAGCTAAACAGCCTGAGTGAAGAATACTCTGTGTGTGTGTGTGTGTGTGTGTGTGTGTGTGTGTGTGTCTCAACTTGCAGGATTCTGTCAAATGCTGGTCTTAGTGTACCGCTGTGGAGTCTGCATCAACGGCTGCATCTCTGCAGATAGCCAGGATGTTCTGTTCAGAGGAAGCTGCAGTGCCCTTGACATTGAACGGTACCAGAAATCTAACACCAGACCATCAAGCAAGGATTTTGAATGAGTGAAAAAGGAAAAATTTTCCATGAATATTTATGGGAAACCCTGTTCTGCGTAAGTGAAAATGATAAGGATGTGCTGTTGATAATCAAGTTGGGTTGCTATTTGTATGTAATAATTTAGAAATGGGAGAGGGAAAGAGGAAGCCCTACATTTTATTAAATAGTCCAGACGTTAGATGATTTAAATGTTGCTTCGTATGCCTTGGCTTGTTCCATTTTCCCTGGTGCTGGGATCGGATTTTCACTTCTTTATCACTCTACGTGTGAGCCGCTTCCCTCTCCAGAGCAAAGACAAACTTGGTTTCTTGAAAGCACATCACATTTCAGAAGTGATTTCTTAAAACTAAGTGCCATGATAAATACAATCTAGTTCCATGTAGCTTTCATCTAGACTCCTGACGTCCGTTTGTGTTACTTGGGTGAGAATGACCTCTTGCCAGTTCTGATCATGATAAAATAGGTAAAGGTATATGTGAGTTTCCTGAGGCTAGTAGAGCAAACTGCCCAAACTGGTGGCTTAAACCAGCAGAAATGTCTCGTCTCGCAGTTCTCGAGGCCAGAAGCCCAACATCAAGGTGTCGGCGGGGCCACCCTCCCTCGGGTGGCTCTAGGCATTCCTTGGCTGTGACTGCAAAACTCCCATCTCTGGCCTTGTCTTCACAAAAGTCTCTCCTCTGTGTCTGTCTCCTCATCTGTGTCTCATAAGGACATGTGTCATTAGGTTTTGGTCCCACCTGGATAAACTGGGGTGATTGCATCTCAAGTCTTCATTAAATCATATCTGCAAAATCCTTTTTCCAAATAGACCCACATTCATGGATTCTGGAGATCACCACATGGACTTATCTTTTGGGGGGATCACCATTCAACACACTACAGGATGTCACAACTATTGCCTTTTATGACTAAAATGCTGCACTGTCCAATAACTAGGACAGGTAGTTATTGGACAACGACAACTATAAAATCTTAGTTAATCTTTAGGTTCTTTAGATAGCTTGTAGACTTTTCTGGTAGCACAGAGGCCCTCAGTCTACAGACCTATAGGTAACTTTGTATGGAATTCCCTCAAGCCATTAAAATATTTACAATTATTATTAACACACTGAAATAGTATGAATAGTGTAAAAGCAGGATTAATATTGTCTGATTGCCTCGTGGGGATAAAAAAAATGACAAGTTGGCACCAAAAAGAATTGGAAGAAAAATATAATAAAGAGTTAGCAGTGGTATGTATTTTCATTAAATTTTATGTGGTACAGATCATACTGTACACAATTAAATAAGGATAAATTTTTATTTTTCTATATTCTATATTTTATAAGTGTGTTTCTTCAGACAGATGAGAGGTACACACATTTAAAAGAAAACAATACATATCACAGAACTGTTTCTTTTTTTTAGCTTATAAGTCAAATAACAATTTTTTAAAAAGCTGCCAATTGAGGTTGAGGCGTCTTGACACTGGAGCTATGAATACTAGAGCAATCTGTTACTGTAGGAAGCACCCTCCACTCTAGGTGTGTGTTTGTTATAAATTACTCAGCTCCTTTCCTTTCTCCTGCAGTTAATATATTTTCCCTCAGCAAATATTATTTGCTGTGCATTACCAGCAATGTTCAGCTGTTAACATTTGTTAGCATTTTTATTCAGCTAATATTTTCAGTCAATAAAACTCATCATGCGTCAATTTTATTCGCATCGTATTTGGCAGGAATGTTTTCTTCCATTAGCATGTGTTTCCCCCTTTAAGATTTTTATTTGCTAGCTATTTTTATCCTTTAAGGACTGTCAACTTCAACTAGTATCACAAGAAATTCTGTCACTTACTGCAAAGAGCTCTGGGTTCGTGGGTACTTCCCAAGATGAAGCATCTATCTGGACCTACGCCTTTGGCATTTTTAGGATGGAGATAACAAATAACAAAAGCATTGTGAAGATCTGGGAGCCAAGTGCCAGACATATGAGCAGTGGCAGAATTAAAGTGTAAATTCAGATTATTCCAATGAAACAAAGAAAGAACTAGGAATCCCAGAGAAAGATATTGTTCAGCTTGTTATAAAAAATACATGGAACTTAAGAGTGAGTCAGGACAAATCTAGCTCAGCTTCCTTCCTTGCTGGGAGGACAATCTACATCTACCTTTACTTGGAAACTTCTGTTTGACAGACATGTTTTTCCTTCACAATCTAATTCATTTCCCTGCTGCACACTGCTAATAGCCTGAAAATTCTCCCCAAAATGAACTATAATAGGACTGCATGATGCCTTCAGGCTATTACAACCATAAAATTATTTTCGTTGCTACTTCATAACTGTAATTTTGCTACTGTTATGAATCACCATCAGAAATATGTGTTTTCCGATGGTCTTAGGCGACCCCTGTGAAAGGGTCGTTTGACCCCCAAAGGGGTCGTGACCCACAGGTTGAGAACCACTGCATTACAGCATGCATGTCACTCTCTGAAGTCGCACAGTGTCATATTCTTACTTTGACCTATGACATCTCCCAGGTGGGTAAAATCCTTTCTTTTCTTCCCTTTTTTCTTCTTCCTCTTCCTTTTCCATTTCTCCTAACATTACTTGATCTCTTCAGAGGGTATGGCTCCAACTATTAGATGTGGCTATTATCTCTGCTTTATATTTGTCCTGGGGGAAAAGAAAAGACTCAGTGGATCTCATCTTGATTTTCCACATTTTTGAGGTCTGCTTGCAGACTCCAGAAAAAGTAACAAAGTTGTTTTGGGATGACTCTTATTGCTTATGATTAAAGAATCTCTTAAACACTAATACACACACACACACACACACACACACACACGCGCGCGCGCGCGTGCGCACGAGCAGGAATTTGTTATAACTGCTAGCTAAGAGTGAAAAAAAAAAGTGGAGGAACAAATCAAAGAACACCTAATTTATGCCATACCAGGTTTAGGTTCTCCTTTTTAAGCATCTGTTCATTTAGTCTTACAGTAATCCTATGTAATAATTGTTATTAACCTACAGCTCTACCCTGGAGTCTCATGGAATAGTGTCATCCAGCATCTGGCCATGCTCCTCCATCACTGGGCTCTTGAACATACCATTCCTCTGCTGAAGCACTTACCCTGATGCTCCCTATTCCTTCCTCTGTGTTTTCTTATGTCTAGCAAACTCCAATTTATCATTCAGGTCCCAGATTAGAGGTGTCTAATTCCTTAATCTTCTACATCTAGGCTAAGCACCTTTCATATTTGCTCCCAAATTCTTTGCATATCCCATATTTTGTCACCTAAAAGTGTATCATAATCACCTGTGCAGTACTCTATGTCCTATGTTAGATTTGAACCTTCTTGAGATCATGAGATCCAGGAATATGTAAAGGAGAGCACAGTCTACTGTAATAGAGTGTAGCAAGAATATAGACCCTGGACGTTAGGCTTTGCTTCCTGGATTTAAAGCCTAGCTCTACCACTTACTGATTGAGTGACTTCAGACAAGTTACTTAAATGCTTCAGTTTGTTCATTTGCAGAATAAGAATAAAATAGTGCATTCTTTTTACCATTGTTGTGGAAGAGAACACAGGGAAAACACCTATAAGAGTGCATGATAATTCATGTTACTCATTTTTATTAGTTTTTTCATGAGTGTGTTCTTACTGTTGGCACATAGAAAAGGCTCAAAATTTTCTTTAGACCCAGGATCAGTTCAAATGTCACCTCTTCGATGAAGCCTTCCCAGATAGCCCATTGGAAGAGTCTTCTTTCAAACCTTATGACCTCCTTATCTCTCTCTAATAGTATTTCTCGTCTACCGCATTATATTCAGTGATTGTATTCTACGTGTCTTTTTTTCCCTATTAAGCCAAAGTTTCTAGATGGCAAGCTCCACATTTGTCTCTCTCTTCACCTACCATAGAAAACAATTGTTGGATAAATTAATGACTCAATAAATAAACCAGTGAATTGGAAATCAAAGGAAGTCTATGAAGACGGGTTGGGAAGGAAGATTGGGACTAAAAACAGGGCTGGAATTTGTATGTTAGACCAAAATGTTTGGATGGAAACTGAAGAAAGAAGAACACTAAACACAAAAAGTCAACAAAACAGAGAAGTTGGTATTTCCTGCTGAGGGATAATCAATCTGTCAAGCTTTGTCACATATAGGAAGCATTTCATGTCACAAACCAAGAGCTACACTCATGTAACCTTCACATTGGAAAGCAGAGGGAAAGTCTTGATTTCCTGAATCAGTTACTTTGTGCCCAGAAAACAGAAAAGCCATTGTAGGCTTTTCACGTGGCCCGTGGTTTAAAGACTGCAAAGCTCATGACTGATGAAGGAAAATAAAGAAGATAATTCTGCCAGGCTGGTATGGCTCAGAGGATTGAGCATTGTCCCATGGACTGAGAGGCCCTGGTTCGATTCCTAGCCAGGGCACATGCTCGGGTTGCAGGCTCTATCTTCAGTAGGGGGCATGCAGGAGGCAGCCAATTCAACTCTCTCACATCAATGTTTCTCTCTCTCTCTCTCTCTAAAAAATCAATAAAAACATATTTAAAAAAAAAAAAAAAGATATTCTGCTATGAGACATCACTGGATCATAATATCCAAGGCTAATAATTTCTAATTCAGCACATTGAACTAAAAATGTGAAGAGGTAGGGAAGATGATTACATCTATCAATTTGTTAAAAAGATGACTATGTATTATTTGGAAAATCTAATTCCAAAGAGAACACACAAATCAAAGTTTACAATAAAAACATTTTTTTTAATCAAGTAAAAGTGAATATTTCTGAAAGAGTTTTTTGATATATGTGCTGAGAATAAAGAAGTGTGGGCAAACATGTGTGCTACAGGTCTTTTTTTGTTTTGTTTTTTGATTTTTAATGCACATTATAATATTAAAGGTTTTTGAGGGTCTGGAAATGACAAAAATTATTTATTTATTTATTTTAGTGTTTTATTTATTTATTTATTTTTATTTTATTTTATTATTATTATTTTTTTTTTTTTTGCAATTTGACAAAATTTATTTAAATTTACTTGAACTCTAAGAGATAGTGACTTTTCTATAATTACCCTTGTAGACAAAAGGGCTGAACACACTCTAACTTTAAATTTTCAATAAAATTTCTGTGCCTTTTTTGATAACTATGAAATAGTTTGGTAGAACAGGATTCTAGAAAAATAAAGATGAGGAAGCTGAGAGATACATCCAGCTACATTTTTCTACTAACGCTTACCATGTAAGAGCTAATTTATCAACAGTATTGAAGGCCTGAGTTCCATCACATAGGTCAGGAATGTCACTTGAATCTTCCTATCCTCGTCTCTACATTTCATGATCGTTTTGGTTTATATATCCATGTATTCAGAGGGAAAGTATAGTGTCCATATGTCCTCACCTTTCCCACCTCATCACCAAGCTTTATTTCTGAAATATTCACCTGATTGTAAATATCCCCAGAGAACTTCTACCAGAAAACTCAAATGCTTTCTCTCAGTCTTCATTTCCCCTGACCTTTCTGCAACATTATCTATGGCTCTCCTCTTCTCCTTTTAGCTAAATCCTTCCTTATTTACTCTCTATTCCCAGGACAGATAGCTGAAATAAAGTGAAATTTGATCTAAACTACAGAACAACTGTCAGGATCATTCTTTTGCTGAACTTACAATTGCAATGGAAAGTCTTATATGCATCCTTTCTATTTGTTATGGATGAAAAATAGTGTCAGACTAAGACCAAAGAAACCTGAAATTCAAGGCTAAACCTCGCTCCTAAGCAGTAACATGATTTTGGACCAAACAAACAAACTAAAAACCTGCACAACCCTTGGCCTTGGCCCTCTGTTTCATCCCAAGATAGGCTAAATAATATCTAAAGTTCTTTCTGTTGGTTTGATACTCTACTTATGTCACTTTGATCAAATTATTTTACCATTCTGAGTTTCAGCTTGGAGACTCATCCATGTAATAATATTATTTTAAGAAAAAAACAAAAACATCTTTATATTGAGAGCATAGTGTTTAACTGCTCGGTTTCTAATGCCAGACTGCCTGAGTTCAAATTCCAAATGCACCACTTAACCTTTCTGTGCTTCAGTTTCCTCATCTGGGGGAAAAAAAAAAGATATAGTAATAGTTCCTGCCTCACTGAGTTATGAAAATTAAATGAGTTAATACATGGAAAGTTCTGAGAAGAGTGTTTGCTACATAATGAGTACTATGTAAATATTGACATTATTATTAATGGATCTTGAAATTGGTTGAAAATAAAGTATTCAAATACTGTTTTTTCCTTTTTCTATCTCATTATGTAGCCTTGATCATTTTTTCATTGCTTTTGAAAGTTTGACTCATTGCAAAGAAAACAAAATATCTGTCACTTATTTTAATTATGAATTCATATTCTAATCACTGTATTTTAAAAATTAAACATTATCTCACTCTTGGTTATATTGGCATAAAATATGAAAAAAAAAAACTTTTGATTGGGAAAGTCATAATACATATAAAATCAGGTCTTTTATTGTACAGTTGTTATTTTTTTGGTTATTTGTTTTAATTGAGATGAAGATTGATAAAGGATAAATTGTTGTTCTAGTTTAATCAGATCTGGATTTAGATCTTAGGCACTTGGCTCCCAAGTCTATGGAAACTTCCTCAAACTCTGTTGTGACACTTCTTGGTCTATCTAATAGAAAAATAAAGTCATGTGCTAAAGAGCAAAGACACTAAGCCCCATGTTTTTCTGTACTTCCATTTGAAGAATGACTTTGCCTCTGAGTGGATATCTATGGGAATCAGTTCCCATCAACAAAACAAGCACCTGGGCTGAAGAAATAAAGAAACAAAGTCTGAGTGATAGTGACCATGGAAGATTAAACACTGCATGGAGGGTACTGGAATTCCCATTAAGGAAGGTGAGGTATCACAAAGCCAATCAGGTTATGTGAATTTTGTTGGGACCCTCAAAGTGGGAGAAGACTCCAGAACTACATTTACAAATGCTCTTGCTTAGTGACCTTGGGCAAGTCACTTAGTCTTTCTAGGTGTCAATTTTCTTGTCTATAAAATCTTCTTTAACTAATTTGGAGTCTGAAGAATAGGAGAAGTTGAGAGGGGTAGGAGGCCTGGTAATTAAGAAGTATGGGTGTCTGGCCTCTGTGGCTCAATGGATTGAGGGTTGTCACATGGACTGAGAGGTCATGGTTTGATTCCCAGTCAGGGCACATGCCTGGGTTACAAGCTGGATCCCCAGTAGGGAACATGCAGGCAGGAGGCAGCCGATCGATGGTTCTCTCTCACATCAACGTTTCTCTATCACATCGATGTTTCTATCTCTCTCTACCTTCCTCTTTAAAAAAAAAAATCAGTGAAAACATATATATATATATATATTTTTTTTTTTTAATTACAAAGAAAAAAAGTGTGGGTGGATGGAAAAACCGACAAGACTGAAATCTGAAGCTCTCCCACCTCTTCTCTTGGAGCCTATTTCTTCCCATACAATATCCATTTTTCTCTCTATTCCAGGTATCTATACTGTTTCCCATTCTTTCTAATCCCAGTCATGGGTTATAGTTGTATGCTCCAACACACCATAATATTTTCTAGGAATATACCAAAGATTGGAAAACTGAGGTTTAGGTAATGACAGACAAATGATTTGTCTATGTGAGAGTTACAAATCTTATCAATGATATCTGGGTTCTATCAAGGTACTCCTGGTGAACAATAATATTTTTAAGGGGTATATGGAGGATAAATGGTGATAGAAGGAGACTTGATTTTGGGTGATGAACACACAATACAATATACAGATGATGTACTATAGAACTGTACACCTGAAACCTATATAATTTTATTAACCAATGTCACTCCAATGAATTCAATAAAAATTAATTAATTAATTTTTTAATGGCTATTGCCCCCTTCTTCTGTGCCCTGCCCTGCCTAACTGGTTTCTCAGGGGAAGAGTAAAAATTTGGCCCTCTGCTATGATTCCTACCTGAGAAATTCAGAGATATAATGAGATACAGATTTTTATCATATTTAACTTTTAACCCAAGGTCATTGGATAATTCCTAAAAATTACACAAAGACTGAGAAGGGTTTTCCAAAAGGTTTGATATAAGTAAAAACTTAATTTGGCATATAAATGTATGTCTATATACTCACTCATAGTATATCAAAACCTAGAAAGCCCCCTCCACCAAATATTTTGATCTAGATTGAGAAATCAATACACACACACACACACACACACACACACACACACACACATACACAACACATTTATAAGTCCATGCCCAACTTGGTGCCAAACATACAAACATAAAGACTCATTCCAGCTCTGTGATTGGTCTTCTCTGTCACCTTGGGCAAATCATATCATCTTTCCCAGTGTCAATTTCCTCATCTACAAAATTAAAAGATTTAATTACATTATTTCTGAAATAGCTTATATCTCCTCAAATCAAAAAATAATGTGTTTGCTGTTATTCAACCCAATAGTGAAAGTGAAAGCTCAACAACTGCTTTATTTCCACTTCTAAACAATCTTTGTTATATCCATCAAGTGAAAAGAGTACTGAAGAAAATGCATAAATTTGGGATTGTGTATGTTTTAATAATTCAAAAATATTCTTAAGTTATGTTTACTGATTTCCACAAGCGGTAGAAACAAGCAAACAATATAGTTATATAATTATATACAACGAAATACCTTCATCTCAGAGATTTAATCTCTGCAGGTTTCCCAGGTCATAGGATTGATGACTGACCAAAGTGGACACTCAAGAATAGTTCTTTACATGGACATTTCAATTCCAAGAAATCAAGGTTTGAACTCTTAGGCTTCTTTATTTATATCTATTACAAAAGAGCAGCTCCCAGGGACTGTAGCGCTTCAGGCTGTCAGATTTGATTCTGAACAAAGAACACATAATAATCATCCACTATGAAGAGTGTACTTGAAAAATGATGTCTCCACTGTTGCCCATATTTAACTCTTTCTTTACATATAATTTTACATATATATTTTATAACCACCTTATAAGTATTCAGTTAATTTTGTTGCTTTATTTATAACAACATAATAAAACTATGTGTGGAATTTAATTCTCCTTTTTGTTTTATAGAAAGCCACTAGTGATAAAGTGTAGGAGAGGACATAGAGTCTCTTCTCTACCCCTTTCTTGGTCTAATTGTGTATTTTTCAAATGAGAAGAGTAAGACATCTCTCCTTATTGTAATACAACCCACCTGTTTATTGTAGGATCTCGGGGGCATTAAAAACTGTACCTTTTTTGCTCAAATTGTTTCTAGTCTTAAATTATCTCCATTTCAAACAATGTTCTAAGCAAATTCCACAATACTTGGATAATTGTTTATATTTCCAAGGGGACTACCTAGAAATCTGTGACTCATTTCAATGTATAAACTTTGATATGTTTGTTCATTAAAAAGTTATATTGCCTTATCATTTACTTATTGTTTACTATTGATGAAAGACAAAAACAATGTCTGTTGTTTGTAGTCTATTATAACAATGCAGAACATGAGCTTTATTAGATTGTGTGTTTATTGTGCAAATTAAGGATCAAACTTAGAAAAATATAGAAGTTGAAAAATCTGGGTTCAAGAATTTGTTTTGCAAATAATGGATTAATTGCTACACACCAAGTCATTCAGTCACCTTAGGACACTGTTTCTTCATCCACAAAAGGAAAAGAATTTGGGAATTCTAAATACCCTTCAGTTCAGAGTGATGTTAGAAAAATGGCAGCATGGAAGATTCTATTGATCTCTGCCCTTGAGTTTCAACAATTTGAACAGCTATAATTCAACACAGGATTCCCTATTCAATGCACAAATGCATCTGACAGATCCCCGCTTTGAAACATCTAAAAGTGGACAAGTGGGAACAAACTGGGGAGGTGAGAAGGGAGAAGAGCTATGGATGCAGCCCTATAGCCCAGAGCTCACTGCAGGCTCAGCCCAGAGAAGGGAGAAATTGGATTTTTGCTAGTACTCCCTTCAGCCAGAAGGAGCAAAGAGATTCAGTGAGCATTCCTACAGGAGTGGGCAGTAGGAGCTGCGGCTGAGCCCAGTGACCTGGGCAGGGACTAAGCACAGAGATGTAGTCATGGCTGTCTTTCAATCAGCATTCTAGAGAGAGAAACAAAGCCACAGAGCTTGGCTGCTTTCTCTTAAGCTCCCAGCGCTTGCCTCCCCTGACCATTTGTGTCAGGTTGCAGAACACATTATCTGTAAACCTGAGAACTGGTACTACAGAAACACTTTTTCCCTGAGTGAAGGGTGCACTCTGCAATTAATCCCAGAGTCAGGTGGAAGCACAGGAGGGATGCTGCAGAGGACCACTGGTCACAATTGCTGGGAGGGCAAAGCAACAAAGGAGGCACTGGGTTCCCCCAGCTCACCCCACCCCCACACATGGAGGCTGCACTGCTGGTGGCATCTGGCTGTGGGGGACAGCACTGAGATTTCACTAACCTGGAGCCCCATCACCCACTACATTCTCCTGCTGAGTTGGTCCACTGGGACTAGGGTGATCAGATCACAGGGAAGGCACTTACCTTCCCAGGGAACTCAGGACATTTTCCACCACCCAGCAGAGATCTGAAAAGCCAGAGAAGTGTGACAGCCAAAAGAGCTTGTGATTCAGTGCCACTTATGGGAAAACAATAGAAATATCTCTTCTTACCACTAGAGAAATGCCACTCATACATAGATGTCTAGACAGAGAAGGAACCCATCAAATACCATGAATAACCAAGGTAATGAAGCAGCTCAGAAAGAAAATAAACTTAAAGACATGGAAATACGTGACTTAAATGACAGAGAATTCAAGATTGCAGTTCTGAAAATACTCAACAGGATACAAGAAAACACTGTTAGGAAGTTTAGTGAACTCAGAAACCAAATCAATGAGCAAAACAATTACCAAAGAGGGAGAAATTTTATAAGAGGACCAAATAGAAATTCTGGAGATGAAGAACTCAATAAAAGATTGAGAATAAACTAGCAAGCATAGGAAATAGAGTTGACCAACTGAAGGAAATAATTAGTGATATCAAAGATAAAAATCTTGAAATGATGCAGAGGAAAGAAAAGAGAGACTTGAGCATAAAAGAAAATGAAATAATTCTATGAGATCTGCTGTCAGAAAGAGGAATATAAGAATAACAGGCATACCAGAAGAAGAAGAGGGGGAGAAGGGAGTGGAGAACCTATTCAAACAAACAGTTGATAAGAATTTCCCAAACCTATGGAAAAAGCTAGATCCTCAAATCCAAGAAAAAAACAGAACACCTAATTACCTCAGTCCAAAAGGTCCTTCTCCAAAGCACATTGTATTAAAACTGTCAAAAATTAATGACAAAGAAAGAATTCTCAAGGCAGCCAGGGAAAAGAAGAAAATGACCTGGAAAGGAAAGCCCATTAGGTTATCAATGGACTTCTCAGAAGAAACTACAAGCTAGAAGAGAGTGGAAACAAACAAACTACTGAAAGAGAGAAATTAACAACCAATAATAATATATCCAACAAAGTTATCCTTTAAATATGAAGGAGAAATAATGACTTTTCCAAACATACCGAAGCTGAGGGAATTTATCCACAGAAGATCTCCATTGCAGGAAATACTCAAGGGAGTTATTCTAACTGAAGTGAAGAACAAAGGGTCACAAAACTACAGGTCATATCACCAACAAAGTTACAGCATAAACAGGGATAATTTGTGACAACAAAACCATAAAAGGGGAAGGGGTACAGGTCTGAATTTGTGAAGGAAGCTGGAGATCAGATGCATTCAAAAGAAAAAGGACTACTGTATATATGAAACTTTCTTTTTCATAAATCTCATGATAACCACTCACAAAAAAAAAAAACTCAAAACTGAAGTAGATAACTTTAAAAAAAAAAAAAAGAGGAAACAGAATAAAAAAGTATGGAATACCACCAAACAAGAACAATAGACAGAAACATAAAGGAAAAGAACCAATGGAGAAACAGAGCTCCCAGAAAACAAAAGTTAAAATTGCTATAGGAAATCCTCATACATTAATAATTACCTTAAATGTAAATGAGCTGAATTGACCAATAAAGAGTCACAGAGTAGCAGATCGGATAAAAAAAACCTAACCCAACCATATGCTACCTTCAGGAGACACATCTAAGCTGCAAAGAAAAAGATAGATTCAAGTGAAAGGGTGAAAAATGATTCTCTAAGCAACTAGCATCCACAGAAAAGCAGGTGTAGCCACACTTATATCTAACAAAATAGATTTCAACATAACAAAGGTAACAAGAAACAAAGATGGACATTTTATAATGATAAAGGTGACAATACATCAAGAAAACATAATACTTCTCAATATTATATACCCAATCAAGGAGCACCAAAATATATAAAGCAAATACTAACAGAACTAAAACACAATCATAGTAGGGGGATCTAAATACTCCATTGACAACTCTAGATATATCATCCAAACAGAAAATCAATAAAGAAATATCAGCCTTAAATGACACATTAAACAAAATGGATATAATTGACATTTACAGAGATTTTCACTCCAGAATATCAGATTATACATTCTTCTCTAGTGCACATGGGACATTCTGAAAGATAGACCATATGTTGGGTCACAAACTAGCCTCAACAAATTTAAGAAGATTGAAATTATACCAAGTATATTCTCTGACCACAGTGCATTGAAATTGGAAGTCAACTGCAAAAAGGAAGTAAAATAACCCACAAATATGTGGAGATTAAACAGCATATCACTAAAATAAATGACTGGGTCAAAGAAGAAATAAAAGGTGAGATCAAAAGATATATAGAGACAAATGAGAATGACAATATAGCATATCACAACTTCTACAATGCAGTGAAAGCAGTGATAAGAGTGTAGATTATATCATTATAGGCCTATCTCAAGAAAAAATAGAAATCTCAAGTAAACAATCTAACATTACATCTTAAAGGACTAGAGAAATAAGAATAAAAGTAGTCCAACATCATCAGAAAAAAGAAAATAATAAAAATTAGAGCAGAACTGGATGAAACAGAGAATTTAAAAACTATACAAAAACTTAATACAACAAACAGCTAGTTCTTTAAAAAGTTTAATAAAATTGACAAACCCCTGGCTAGACTCACTATGGAAGAAAGAGGAAAGATTCATATAAATTAAATCAGAAATGAAAGAGAAGTTACCACAGACATCACAGAAATACAAAGGATCATATTATAATACTATGAAAGACTATATGCCACAAAATTCAATAACCTAGAAGTGGATAAGTTCCTAGAAATATATAACCTTTTTAGTCTGAATCATGAAGAATTGGAAAATCTAAATAGACCAATAAACAGTGAGGAAATTCAAACAACCGTCAAAAACCTCCCTCCCCAAAAAAATTCCAGAACCAGATGGCTTCACTCATGAACTCTAACAAACAGTCAAAGATTTGATACATATCCTTCTCAAACTCTTCCAAAAAATTGAAGAGAAAATTCTTCCTAATACATTTTATGAGGCCAACATAATCCTGACACCAAAACCTGGCAAGGATAACACATCAAAAAAACAAACAAACAAAAAAAAAACCACAGGCCAATATCTCTGATAAACACAGATGCAATCATCCTAAACAAAATACAGGTACTAGCAAATTGAATACAACAATACATTAAAAAAATAATACATCATGATCAAGTGGGGTTCATTCCAGGGGCACACGGATGGTTCAACATACATAAATTGATCAATGTAAAACACCACATTAACAAAACAAAGGATAAAAATCATATGATCCTATCTATAGATGAAATAAAAAGCATTTGATAAGATACAACATCCATTTATGATTAAAACACTCAATAAAATAGGTATAGAAGGAAAAATACTTAAACATAATAAAGGCCATGTATGACAAACCCTCAGCTAATACCAGTCAATGATGAAAAACTGAAAGCTTTTTCTCTAAAATCAGGAAAAAGACAAGGATGTTGACTCTCACCATACTTATTCAACATAGTTCTGAAAGTCCTAGCCAGAACAATCAGGCAAGAGAAACAAATAAAAGGAATCCAAATTAGGAATAAAGAAGTAAAAGTGTCACTTTTTTGCAGATGACATGATTCTGTATATAGAAAACCCTAAAAACGCCACACATAAAAAAAGAAAGAAAGAAACTATTATAAACAATAAACAAATATAGTAAAGTTGCAGGATTTAAAATCAATGTACAAAAATCTATTGCATTCCTATATACAAATGGAAAGATATTCCATATTTATGGATTGGAAGAATCAACATAGTTAAAATGGCTATATTGCCCATAGCAACATACAGATTTAATGAAAGCCCCATCAAAATCCCAATGACATTTTTTTAAAGAAATAGAACAAAAGAATCATCAGATTTGCATAGAACCATATAAGACCCTGAAAAGCAAAAACAATCCTGAGAAAGAAGTACGAAGCTGGAGGTATCATATTACCTGACTTCAAATTATACTACAGAGTAACAATAATCAAAACAGCATGGCATTAGCAGAAAAACAGACACACAGATCAATGGAACATAATTGAGAGCCCAGATATAAAACTACACATATATGGGCACATAATTTTCAACAAAGAATCCAGAAACACACAATGGAGTAAAGAAAGCCTCTTCAATAAATGGTGCTGGGAAAATTGGAAAGCCACATGAAAAGAAATGAACCTGAATTACAGTTTGTCCCCATGTATAAAAATTAACTCAGATAGGTCAAAGACCTAAATATAAGATCTGAAACAATAAATTACATAGAAGAAAGCATATAGGTACTAAATGGACCTTGGCTGAAGAGAACATGTTATGTATATGACCCCAAAGACAAGGTAAGCAAAGGCAAAAATAAACAAATGAGACTATATCAAACTAAAAAGTTTCTACACAGCAAAAGAAATTGCCAACCAAACAAAAAGGCAACCAACCAAATGGGAGAATATATTTGCAAACAACAACTTCGACAACAGATTAATATCCAAAATATATAAAGAACTCATACAACTCAACACCAAGCAAACAAACAATCCAATTTAAAAAATGGGAGAGGACCTGAACAGACACTTCTTCCAAGAACACATATGAATGGCAAATAGATATATGAAAAGATGCTCAACTTCACTAGCTATTAGGGAAATGCAAATCAAAACTAAAATGAGCCCTGGCCGGTTTGGCTCAGCGGTTAGAGCCGTTGCAGTTTGTCCCTGGCCCCTGGTGGGTCGTGCGGGAGGCAGCCACTTGATGTGTCCCTTTCACGTCTATGTTTCTCTCTCTTCCTCTCTCTCCCTCCCACTCTATCTGAACAAAAAGTGGAAAAAAAATGTCCTCGGGTGAGGATTAAAAAAAAGCAAACAAACAAACAAAAAAAACCAAAAAACTAAAATGAGATACTACCTCACACCTGTTAAAATGGGTAACATCAACAAGACAGGTAATAACAAGTATTGGAGAGGTTGTGGAGAAAAAAATAAAAACAAAAGAAAACATTCACTGCTAGTAAGAATGTAAACTGGTGCAGCCACTATAGAAAACAGTATGGTGGTTTCTCCGAAAAATCAAGAATAGAGTTACCATATGACCCGGTAATCCTTCTTCTGGGTATGTACCCGAAAAATTTGAAAGCATTTATTCACAAAGACATATGCACTCCTATGTTTATTGCAGTGCATATAAGACATGAGACACGGTAGCCAAGACATGAGACAACCAAAGTATCCTTTAATAGAGGATTGGCAGAAGATGTAGTGTATATATACAATGGAATACCTACTCAGCCATAAGAAAAGATGAAATATTGCCATTTGTGACTATATTGATGGACCTTGAGAATATTATGCTAAGCGAAATCAGTCAGTCAGGAAAAGCTAAGAACCATATGATTTTACTCATATGTGCGATATAAACTGAAACTCATAGACACTGACAACAGTATGGTGGTTGCCAGAGGAAGGGGGTGAGAAGGGGTAATAAAAGGTAAAGGAGGCCAAATATATGGTGATAGGTGATCTGACTTTTGGTGGTGGGCACACAATGCAATATACAGACCATGTATCATAGAAATATACACTTGAAACATATATAATCTTATTAACCAATGTCACCCCAATTAATTGAATTAAAAAAGAATATAAATAAATAAATACCCATCAGTTCAGACACACTAGAATTCTTCTTCTCATTCATTGGCTAATTAAGGTGACGAGTTAGGTCTTTTAGGCAGCTTCCAAAGGTAAAAAGAAGTATATTGAAGGATTCTCTCTAACATAAGAGAAATAATATAACAGTACACAGGACACTACAAAGTGATATCAAAGGAGACGGAGACATTTTACTCACTCTAGTAAAAGAGTGAGATTAGATGTGCAGTGAAACTCAGCATGGGGTAGGCAGTGACTTACTTTTTGGTGAAAACACATAAGTTCTACCCTCTTAGCAAGTTTCAATTATACATTCCAGTATTATTGACTATAGCCACTATATTGGACATTATATCTTTAGATCTTATTTATCTTATAAGTGAAAGTTTATACCCGTTTACAAGCCTCTCCTTATTTTACCCACTCTGCAGTCCCTGGCACCCACCATTCTACTTTCTGTTTCTGAGTTTGACTTTTAAAATTTTTAATTTCACATTTTCCTTTAATTTTTTTTTCTTTAATGATTTTAGAGAGAGGAAGGGAGAGGGAGAGAGAGATAGAAACATCGATGAGAGAGAACATCGATTGGCCGCCTCCTGCATGCCCCCCACTGGGGATTGGGCCACAACCTGGGCATGTACCCTGACCAGGAATCGAACCAGCAACCTCGTACATGGGTTGATGCTCAACCATTGAGCCACACTGGCCGACTAATTTCACATTTTCTTTATCCATTTATCTGTTGATGGAAGCTTAGGATGTTTCCATGTCTTGTATTGTAAATAAGGCTGTAATTAGCATGGGACAATACAATTTCTTTATTGCTGTGTAGAAACTGAGTTGGGAGAAATACCACTTCCTTAAGTAATTGAGCAGTGATACCCCAATTTCCCAGATGAGGAAATTGAGAGATAAATATCAACTAAGTTCATCTCCATCTTTTTGTATATGTTAAAACTAGAATTAAGATTCATTTTAACTGGACAAACATGTCTAGGCAACAAATTAGATGGCATAATGGTCACTTGACTACCTGACATGCACTCACAAAGCTAGATGCTTGCTGTAACTTGACTGAGAATGCTTAGGCAAATGACTACCCACTCCTTAAATAAGGCTTAAAGCCCCTTTCATTTCTAATCTTCTTGGATTTTTAAACATTATATTTCAAATACAAATAACTTTACTACTCACTAGTTTTAGAAAAGTGCAAATGGTAGAAGAGTCTTGCTTTATTTACTTGAAAGGAAGCCAACTTGGTATATAGATCCCCACGAGATTTCTTCATGAACTTTAAGATGTCAAATTGCTCCATGGTACTGAAGGTATATGGATGGGTGTAGAGCTTCTCCCAATAAAATGTCTAAGCAGCATCTACAGAGGAGCTCCTCTCTGTTCCTCATGTCTATTCTGCACTTGCTTCCACCTCAGTATCCACCTGCGTATGCTATGGGTCTAGATGGAAAGTGCTTGAAAATCTACATTCAGATCTCTTAGCCTCTCAGCAGACATTATCTGGTCTGGGTAAACTTTACATCAATATTAAATCACTGCACAGTTGAAGGTTTTTTTAAATCAATTTTTCTACTCTGGTCTCAAATTTGTTTTAATTTGTTATAAAAGTGGCCTTGGGACTTGAGTAATAAAGTTTATTGAGCTACTACTATGGGTCTTTCACCTTTCTGACCTCTTTACATATTAACTCTTGATTTTTGTAATAACTCTATAATTATTTTATTATCTTCCTATTATCTATTTTTAAAATGGGAAAAAGGGTGTACAGGTATACCTCAGGAGGCACTAAGCAGCTTGCCCCAAACTGCACATCTGTTAAACTATAGAGTCAAAATTGAAACCTAAATAGGTTGGTTTTACCACCTTTAATTTAAACTACTAAGCACAGTCTGTTTACTGTAAAGTGAGAACCATTTTGGTCTTTAGTTTCCCTTTGCTAAAAATACGTCACACTTTGTAAAGTGATTTTGTGTTTATAAGGCTTTCTTGTTCTTTACCTTCTCTGGAACTGACACAAGCCATCTGAGGTTATCAGGACAGGTATTCAGATCTTCAGTTCAGAGAAATAACTAGGTCTCAGAGGGGATGACACACCCAAGGTCTGCAAAGCCAGGGCCATTCTAAGTCAACTGATTCATTTACTTTTTCTAACAGGAACTATTTTCCATACTAAATGAAAATAGAAATAATTCCCAGGGGACATTCTAAACTCTTCCTCAGCTTTTCAGAGCCTATGATTTTGCTTAAGATGACTGGATGACAGTCCTTTGATGTAGACAAATTCAACTCAGAACTGTAACGAACTTTTAAGAATCCAGAAGAACAAATATTATCAGTGGCAAATATAGACTCCAAGCTTGGGTAAATTCCACTATTTAAGCCCTAAATGAGAAGTTATGCTCATGAAATCAAAGAGTTGACATAACAGCAAATCATAATTTACAACAGCATAAACAAGAAGCAGGATGGTGTGCACTGAATATATTAAATGCATACTAAGCCCAGCTAGGTCACTCAAAGTCATATAATTGTAAATGTTTGTCAGAAATAGAATCAGTGGGCTTGAACCGCTCCAGGGAGGGTCTCCTGTGTAACCAAGTAACTCATAATCCTGTCAGAGTAAACTGGCTCAGGGACCTGAATGAGGGAAAAGCTATTTCCTAGAAGTATCTGAATATTCCAGGAAAGTAAGTTGGCTTCGTGTGGGTGGAAATGCCTAAGGCCAGCAATCAGGGAAACTTGGCTTCCAATTTCTGCTTTAGGATTGATGTATGATGACCTCTTATGTAAGCCATTTGACCTCTCAGGGATTATTTGACCAACTGGAAAACATATACCTGCCCTGCTTACTCTGACAGTTTAATCTGAGGTCATGTGAGAAGCCAGGTGTGAAAGAAATTAAAAAGAAAAATTTGAACAATGCATGAATGCAATTAAATGGCCTAAGCAATAAAAGAAATTTCTCTAGATAGGAAGTATAGTATGTATCTGGGAAGAAACATTCACTGACAGTATATAATGTGCCAGGCAGCGTGTTAGGCACTTCTCACAGTTGCTTGATAGTATGGCATTATCATCAACCAGCAGATTCAATAACTCTCTAAAGAGCACATAGCTAGTAAATTGTAGCACAGGAATTCAAATCCAGGTGTCTCTACCACAAAAGCCAATGGAAAAGAAAGATAAAAATACTGCCAGATTCCAGTATCTTGATAGACATGGATGAGAAGCTTTCAAGGAAGAGAGAATTTGATTTTTGAAGCACAATTTCTAAGTGTTAGGCTGATACAGAATTTATGTTTCAAGGTAGATGAGGCCATCTAGTCATTCTCTAAATAAACTAATTTGCTTCTGTTCTTTTTTTTTTTATTATTTTATTTTTTTTTATTTTTATTTTATTAATTTATTTTTGTTACAGAGGTTTCTCCTTTTTTTCCCCATTGACACCCTCCTCCCCATCCCCCCACCCTGTCCCCAGCCTTGTTGTCCATGTCCATCACTTATGCATACATGTGCATAAGTTCTGTGGTTCATCTCCTCCCTCCCCCCCACCCCCTCTCCTGAGGGGTGTCAGTTTATACCCTACTTCCACGTCTCTGGGTCTACCCTGTTCCTCAGACTGCTATGTTCATTATATTCCACAAATAAGTGAGATCATGTGATATTTGACTTTCTCTGCTTGGCTTGTTTCGCTTAGGATAATACTCTCGAGGTCCTGTCCACTATAGCCCACCTTCTTTATTATGATAATGACCCAGTGAAAAAATCAAATGGATGGATCATGGTGAATTTGTGACTATTCTCAGGAAAACCATGTCAAAGAACTCCAGTGGGAAGAGTGTGTGTTACACCACAGGCATTTTCTTCTTCTCCTTCTCTACCTGCTCCCATACATCATCATCATCACTATCATCATCATCATCATCAAAGAAAACTGGAAAACCCCCTCTGCTATAGAGAAAGTAAGTTAGCCTTTCCCACTACAGTTCTCCATATGTAAAATAAGACAGTTGGATCACACTACATCTTAGGTTCTGCCTACCTCTAAATTTAAGAATTGTCACGTTATAATGAGATTAATCTGTATAAGACAGAGGGAAAAGAATATGACAAATTATAATCCCTGCCCTCAAGGGACTTAGAAACTAGAGGATATCTAGAAAAGCTGGGATTCACAACAAAAGTAATTTTAAAATATCACTAGGAAATACTGAAATATTATTATTATATATAATATTTTATAATACTTATCTTGGGAAAAGTTAAATTGGGCTATTTGTTTCTTTTCTTTATCAGACCACCCATATTCCCCATTTCTACTTCACATACTCCTTCATTTCCACTTTCCAAAATTATATTCATGACAAAGCCCAAGCCTCCAATGCCACATCCATCAAAGGGTCTTCTTTCCTCAGCTACAGAGGATTCCACTCTTCTTTAAATTCCAGTTCTACTTCCTGATTCGCTTGTATAACATCATGGCTGGGAGGCCCCTGAGATGCATCTTATTGGGTGGAGGGCTGATTTTGAAGTCTGGTTCAACCACTGACTGGCTAGCTGACTTCCCTAAGCCTTCACTTCCTCTCCAGGAAAGTAGGTCTGATAATCATCTCTTCCTCACAGAGCTGTTGTGCAGATTAAACACAGGAACAGGTGAATGTGCTTAGCAGAGATTGAATGAAAGTGTCTGAATCCTCCCCAGCAATCTTTGCTCAGCTTGCTATTCCAGTCCTTTGTATATCTGTTTTATCTTCTTTGGGAGACAGTAAAATCTGAGCACAGAAACTCTTCTCTTACTCATCTCTGGGCATTTTCCTCCTCACCCCACCCCTTTTGCCCACCTGGTACCTAGCACAAATTCTCTCTGTTTACATGTAAATTGTATCAGATTGGTGTCAGTCTGTACCAACTGTCTCCTGAAGCCTGTTAAGAATGCTCAGTGATGTATATACCTCAACATTAACAGGGGCAGTGTGGAAACCGCTTTTTTGTCTGATACCTGCTTCCCTACCTTCACTCCTCCCTCCACGGCTTCGGAGAGGAGACTGCAGTTAGAATCATTTCACCATAAAAAAGTCATCAATTTTTCTAATGAAATCCCCTGTGGTTAAATATGCAGCCTCTGGCACAGACCCTAAGAGAGAGAACACCTTCCCGCAATGCACTTGGCCAATTTGTGAGAACTGCCTTGGTGAGCACGACTCTCCCCTAATCCTGGAAGACAATCAGCAGGGGCCCTGAATCATGAAGCATGAATGCTCACATTTGCAGGCTCTCTAGCTGACATACCAGCTCCTGTCACTGAAGGTCACCCAGCTACAGAGCCTTCCAGAGAGAGAATGAGTCACCTTTGTCTCTCTCCTCTCCCTCCTCTCCACACTGGGTTCCAACCTAACCCTTTTCCCTTTCATTGGTCTCCTTTGCAATTTTCTGAGCATTTGGCAGTTTTCCATGGTGTCCAACCAACCAAGCTGTAAATACCCGACAGAAAAACACAAAATGTGTTGATAGGACTTCTGATAGCTCCCCATCTAAACTGTAAATATGATATGCATTTTGACGTTTCTCGGAAAACACTCCATCTCCCAGATTCAATGACAGAACAAATTTATTCCCCACAGGACACTGCCAAATTCTCCACTTTGCAATTGTCATTCGAGCTTGTGTATGCAGCTGCGTTGTGCTAACAAAACTAGAACGTTATTAAGTCACATACCCTGAGTGGCCATATATAAGATGATTACTTCTAAGCTGTAAGAAATTGTTTGGAGGTATCTGAGCATCATAAATAGCTAAAATGTGGGGATGTCAAGTACAGCATAGGATAGTCAATAATATTGTAATTACTATGTATGGTGTCAGGTGGGTACTAGACTTATTGGGGGAATCACTTCGTACGTTATATAAATGTCTAAGCACTGTGGTGTACACCTGAAACTAATATGATATTAAATGTCAACTGTAATTTAAAAACTTTTAAATTAAAAATTAGAAAATGACCAATAAAGCTAAAGTGGTAGTGTCTGAGACTCACGTTGAAGACTTTCTCCAGCCGCAGCTACAGCAGAGGCGGCAGCATAGATCGTGGATAAGATTATGGTTTTAGGAATCAGACTTCTGTTTCGCTACCTACATGATGTGTCACTTGGGAAGTAAATTTTCTAAGCCACAATTTTCTCATTATATTGAAATAGCAAGAAATACCAAAATTACTGAATAGAATTTATGGCACTCAAGTGAGATAATGTATATAAATCACTTAGCCTACTACTTGGCATTTATTGGACACTCAACTAAAGATGCTAATTTAAAAAAAAAAAAAAAAACCTCTTTTTTTTTTCTTTCAATTTTTATTAATTTATTTTTTGTTACAGATGTTTCTTCTTTCCCACCCCCAGACACCCTCCTCCCCATCCTGCCCCCCAACCCCCTAGCATTGTTGTCTATGTCCATTGGTTATGCATACATGCATATAAGTTCTTTGGTTCATTTCATCCATTCCCCCCCTTCCCCCCTACTCTGAGGTTTGTCAGTCTGATCCATACTCCTATCTATGTCTCTGGGTCTATTTCGTTCATCAGCCACCTTGTTCATTATAGTCCACAAATAAGTGAGATCATGTGGTATTTGTCTTTCTCTGATTGGCTTATTTCGCTTAACATAATACTCTTGAGGTCCCTCCATGTTGTCTCAAAGGATAAGAGTTCTTTCTTTCTTACAGCTGCATACTATTCCATTGTGTACTTGTACCACAGCTTTTTTATCCACTCATCTATTAATGGACACTTGGGCCATTTCCAGATCTTAGCAATTGTAAATAGTGCTGCTATGAACATAGGGGTACATATATTCTTTCTGATTGATGTTTCAGGCTTCTTGAGTATATTCCTAGGGGTGAGATCACTGGGTCACATGGCAATTCAATTTTTAATTTTTTGAGGGAACACCATAGTGTTTTCCATAGTGGCTGCACCAGTCTGCATTCCCACCAGCAGTGTGCTAGAGTCCCCTTTTCTCCACACCCTCGCCAGCACTTGTTGTTTGATGATTTGTTGATGGCAGGCAAAACTCTTATTAACTAGACAGAAATGTTTAGGCTAAAATAGTTACTGAGTTCTCAGAAATATGGTCTAATTTTGGTTGACCTACCTGATGGAGCAAAATTTAGAAAGATTTAATTTTATCCCCAACATTCTTGATCCTGTCTTCAATTTTTTTTCTCTCCATCTGCTAGATGCTAAGATCAAGCCAGGATTGAGTGCTGTTCTCTAGGAAAGGTGCTTTAGGCATCGAGGACTGATTGTGTAAGATAATTGTTGGTGTCTATTTCTCCTACTGGAATGTAAGCTATCAAAGGTAGGGCCTGTATCTTTCCTTTATTTATCCTCATTACCTATTTTTGTTCAACAGGAGAAGGCCATGGACTAATTGTTAGTGTCAGACTAGCTGCCAGTTTATACCTCTCAGGACTGCCTTTTCTTTGTGAAAGTGTTAGGTTTATTTATTTCACATGGAAGGGATTGTTGAGGACATTGGTCTCATTCTATGTGCTCTGTTTACATGCTTTGCCTCATTTAATCTTCACAACTGTCTAGGAGGTAGACACTCCTGTTATTCTGATAGTACCAGCAAAATAAATGAGGCTGAGAGGGGTTGAAGTCAACCTACCAAAGTTCATACGATAGGTGACTGAGCCTGGATCCAAAACCAGACCTACCGACTATAAAGCCCACTGACTACCCATTCACAGCAAGGATTGACTGCTGTAACAAGACTGACCTATCACCATGAGAGGTTGTTGATGGGCTTTGTTATTATATTTCAAGTTTTTGTAAGTATCTTATCCCAGATCAGACCAACTGACTCCCCTTGAAAGTTGGAGAGCTCAAGACTGTTTACCTTTACCATTACAACTCAACTGGCTATAGAGTCACAGGTCAAACCTGATCCTTTTATTCTTCAAGGATTAATTCTCAGCATTAAAATGGATCGCACCAGTGTAACCTGCCCTGTATGAAGCATCCTGGTATGTCACAGGGCATGTTCCCCACCTCACACACCCTTGTTGGTCAGAGGTTTCCAGTGGTGGAGACCCTACGCACTATTTCTTTATTTTTCTGTGGCTTGGCTAAAAGAAGATATCGAAGTTTGCAACATGGGCATACCAGCTTAGAAATGGACAAACAAATCTAGGTAGATAGGAACATATGACCTTATGGAAGGTAAATGTCAGCTATCTCTTAGAATACGTGCAGGGGCCCTCATTTCCTACAAAAGTCCCTTCCAGCTTTGAGACTCTAAAAGAACTCTAGAGATGAGTCTGAAGCTTCTGTACTTGGTCCTGCCATGGGCCAAGTGTGTATGAATGCTCAGGTGAAGACACGTGAAGCAAGTTTAGCCTATTTTTAGATAACCCAGGAATCAGAGTCAGTGGGAAACCAAGAAAAGTTTTGAGGATGGTGAAGTCCTTACTTTGTATTAATAAAAGTTAAAAGGATCTTTTCTGGAACTTGTATCTGGAAGTTAACCATGCCTCCCTAACAAAAATAAATCCTGTTCCCTCTGTCCTTCTTTTTCCCAAGACTCCAGTCGGTACACAATGACTTCTATCCTAAAATGAACCAAGGTAACTGATTCTCTTAACATTGGGGCTGACTTTATCAGATGGTTTTCTCCTAACCTTTCTGACTATTTCTAATCCTATTAGCAAGCCTCCATCACAGAACATTAATGAGGTTGTATCTGATTTCATTTTTTGCCAATACCCTATAAAATGCCACAGCTTAGTAGTGACTTTTATGTCATGTGGTTTTAGCAAACTTGAATGCTAATGAGATGTGAGTAGGTGGAAAATTATAGCAATAGGGTGCTTGCCATCTATAATTGCAGCGTAGGCTTTAGCTTGGAATAGAGGTACCAGGATTTCTTTTACTTAACAGTGATTTCTAAGGCACAGAAAAAGGTACTGTGCATTTACAATTATGCAGAAGATGATTAAGTGGCTTTCACTGCTGGACTGTCAAATGGTCTTGCAAACCATAGAGATGGTCAAGGAAAGCAGCATGAAGATTACAGTTGCATTGTCTCATCTGAAGCCTCATTTATTACACCAGTCACACCCCCACCAAAAGAACTAGAAAGGTATACAGGGTCAAAGCAATGATGGTGGTCTTATCTAAAATACACTTATTAAATGAGACAGATTCTTTATTAACTAGTCAGGAGCCAAATGATTAAACAGCTTTCCTTGTCACTGAATTCCAAGCAGAAATCAATGTATATTACATCGTTGCAGCCGCTGAGATTGCAAAAGACCCAAGGACAGTGTAAAGACTGTGATTTACTGACATAATGGTCAAGAGATGGAGTGGTTTGTTCATGGAGAATAACTTATATCATGTTTATTTTTGTATGTGTTAGAAAAGCTACTTGTATAGACTCCCCAATTGTAATATTTCTGTTGCAAATCATGTGCCCACCTGGAAAGAATTGTCTCTACATTCAGAGCATTTTTAAGAACGAGAAGATGCTTTATGGAGACTTAATATATTGTCATTCAACTGTGGACAGTGCTACCCCGTGAGTTTGGCATGGTTTATGACAAATACCGTGACTAGGGGCTGTTAAGCACAGTGCTGGGCAGTCCCTGTGCCACCACACAGCACTAAAGGGGCGGAGAATTATGCTCTTGCATAATTCAAATAATGCAATTGTTCTTGCATGCCGACTTTCTCTAACACCTATAGTATTTGCAAATTCATACAAGAAATTATCCTTCCAATCTAAAATTTAGAGAAAGATATAACATTTAAAATAGAGGGAAAATTTAAAGTACATTGTTCAGTACCTGAAGGATGTCCCTCTCCTTGACTGTTAGTAAAAATGACATTATTTAATTACTTGTGAAATGTCTGCTTCTAAAAAGAACTTAAAGCGGCCTGCAATAAAAGCCATGGATAATCCAAGTTCCAGTTATCTATTGCTGTGTATCAAACTACCCCAAGCCTTGAGGGCATAAAATAACAACCATTTTATTCTACACACAATTGAATGTGTCAGGATCTTGGGAATGAAACAGTGAAATTGTTTGGTTTGTCTCTATCCCACAATGACAGGGAACTCCAAGCGGGGTGGTTTGAACACCCTAAATTGCTGGGGCCATATGTCTAGAGCCTCAGATTATTTGGGGTTCCCTTCAGTCTTATTCATGTCACACCAGCTAGTAATGGGATGGCTAAGGTGGTCTCTCCATACACATATCTGGGACTTCTGGAATGACTAAAGCAGCAGAGGTTGGCTGGATATCTCCTCTCTCTTCACGGACTCTCCCCAGGCAGCCTCTTCACAGCATAGCAGTCTTTGGGTAGATGGACTTACATGGTACCTAGCTGTCCCTCTGTGATCCAAGGGTCACTGGGTAGAAACTGCAAAACTTCTTGAGAATTACCTAATATCAGAACATAATCTCCATCACATTCTAGAGATCAAACAAGTCACTAAGGCCAGCCTTGATTCAAGAGGAGAGAAATTAGATAATACTTTTTTAAAAAATTTTATTTATTGACTTTTTTATTTTTGAGAGAGAGATTTGTTGTTCCACTTATTTATACATTTGTTTGATGATTCTTGTATGTACCCTGACCGGGTATCAAACATGCAACCTTGGCTTATCAGGACGATGCTCTAAGTAACTAAGATACCTGGCTAGGGCTAGATAATACTTCTTAAAGGAAGGAGTAGCACAGAATATATAGCCATCTTAATGTTCACCATAGGCGTATGGTAATTATAATGATGATAATTTTAAAATGAGAAAAGCTGAACAAGTAATTTTACTAGAAACTTGGCTAATAATGTCTCCTGCTATGAGCAAAGAGTTTAACTCAGAGCTTTCTAGCAATCAAGGCCTAAAAGAAAGAATGAACCAACAACTTAGTATTCATTAACTATTTCAAAAAGATCATGCTATTCTTTTTCAATTGTTTTCCAAAGAATAAAATGATAATCAACAAAGAAATAAAGAAGCATATCTTTTATACAGTTTCTTTCTACCTAACCCTCCTTTTCTGCATTAATAACCCAGTTCAACCCATGGTGGTGGTAATGTGGGAATTCTGGATGGAAATTAGCTACTTAGAGTGGGGCCTGAGGTAAAGGATAAAAGAAGAGACAAGAGAAATGAGGGTGAGCTGAGACAAACAAGCAAAAAAAAAAAAAAAAAAAAGCAAAAAAAAAAAAAGAAAAGAAAAACAAAGAAAAGAGAGAGAGAGAGAAATTAGATATACAGAACTTTGACTTGCTCTGCCTTGTAAAAACTTTCACGGCTCACAAACTCAAATGCCTATAAGGTCTGGCACGTACCTAAAACACCTGAAACATGAAATATAAGAGAACTGGAAAAAGTAAAGCCTTTGTCAAATGGAAAGTGCATGCCCCATCTAAAAGCATCAAATGTTTTTTAAAATATATTTTTATTGATTTTTTTTAAAGAGAGAGGAAGGGAGAGAGAGATAGAAACATCAATATGAGAGAGAGACATCGATCGGCTGCCTCCTGCACGCCCCCTCCTGGGGATCGAGCCCACAACCCGGGCATGTGCCCTGACCTGGAATTGAACCAGGACCTCTCAGTCCATGGGACGATGCTCAATCCACTGGGCCATACCGGCTGGGTGCATCAAACGGTTTTTGATTAAGTTGATTATATGTACTGTCCTGCCAAATATATCTATGTCTGTGACTGACTTCGGGCTGCTGCTGACTGCCAGGTTTTATCTCTGGACTGATTCCACAGAGAAATTCTGAGCTCTCAGGCTGAAATACCAGTCTGCTGGACATCCTAGGTCCTTCCCTGCAGAGATACTCTCCACGAGGATGTTGAAGGACTGATCACAGGTATTCTCAGAACCTATGGGGACCCCTCTCAGTTGCCAGTTTCCTAAGGTCTAGGACCTATCACCTCCTGAAGTAGTTTATGGGGGAAGATATAAGAGGCATTTTTATTGCTCAAAAGGGATAAAATAATAAATTAAGCCAGGCTAGTGTCAAATACCAACTCTTGCTCAAGTCCAGTCTTAGAACTGAGAAATGCTTCAGTGTATTCTACTGCTATGCCATTTCCCTCTGATTGCTCTTTTCAGACATCTAATATGCAAAGAGCCAAAAAAAAAAAAAAAAGGGCTCTAATGGGTTCTTTACTACAGGAATATTGGCAATGTGAGTGCTCCTCAAACTATGACCAAAAGTTCTCTTAAGAAAAAAATAAACAAATGGGACTACATCTAACTAAAAACTTTTTGCACAGCGAAGGAAACCACCAACAAAATGAAAAGACAACCCACTGAATGGGAGAATATATTCACCAATGATACATCTGCTAAGGAGTTAATATCCAAAATTTAAAAATAATATATAAAAGTCAACACCAAAAAAAAAACACAAAAAAAATCCAATTTAAAAATGGGCAAAGGACCTGAATCAACCCTTCTCCAAAGAGGACATGCAGTTAGTTGGTCAAACATATAAAAAGATACTCAGCATCACTAATCATCAGAGAAATGCAAATTAAAACCACAATGAGATATCACCTCACACCTGTTAGAATGGCTATCATCATTAAATCAACCAAAAACAAGTGTTGGTGAGGATGTGGAGAAAAGGGAACCCTGGAGCACTGTTGGTGGGAATGCAGACCGGTGCAGCCATTGTGGAAAGCAATATGGAATCACCTCAAACAATGAAAAATGGAACCGCCTTTTGGCCCAGCAATTCCACTTCTGGAAATATATCCAAAGAAACCCAAAATATGAATTCGAAAGAATATATATCCCTCTATGTTTATTGCAGCATTATTTATAATAGCCAAGATTTGGAAGCATTCTAAGTGCCCATCAGTGGATGAGTAGATAAAAAAGCTGTGGTACAGCCCTGGCCAGTTTGGCTCAGCAGTTAGAGCGTCGGCCTGCAGACCAGAGTCCTGGGTTCAGTTCCCACTAAGGGCGCGTACCTCAGTTGCAGTTTGTCCCCAGCCCCAGTTGGGGTCATGTGGGTGGTGACCACTCGATGTGTCTCTCTCACATCCATGTTTCTCCTTCTCTCTTCCTCTCTCTATCCCTCCCGCTCTATCTGAAGATAAATCCAAAAATGTCCTTGGGTGAGGATAAAAAAAAATAGTTGTGGTATACTTACACAATGGAATACTACTCAGTCATAAAAAGAAGGAAATCTTACCTTTTTTGACAGCGTGGATGGACCTGGAGATTATTACGCTAATTGAAATAAGCCAGTCAGAGAAAGACATGCAACACATGATTTCATTTATAAGTGAAATCTAATGAATAAAATAAATGCACAAAACAGAAACAGACTTATAGATACAGAGAACAGACTGACAGTTGTCAGAGGAGAGGGAGTTGGAGGGTTGGGTGAAAAAGGTAAAGGGATTAAGTAAAGAAAAAAAACCTCCTAGACACAGACTACAGTATGCTGATTACCAGAGGGGTGGGAGGAGGTAGAAGAGGGTAAAGGGGAATAAATGGTGATGGAAGGAGACCTGACTTGTGGTGGTGAACACGCAACACAATACACAGATGATGTATTATAGAACTGTATACCTGAAACCCATATAATTTTATTAAATCAATTCACCCTAGTAAATTCAATAAAAAATTAATTTAAAAAAATCACAGTTTGATTTCTAATTGATTTGTATAGTCTAAGAAAAGCCATGTGACTGAAATAAAGAAGATAGGATAATGTTCTTATTAGAACCTTATTATCTGCTTGCAATAATATGGTTTAAAAATGAATGAAAAGCAGCCTACTTATACAACAAGTCTTTTCACTTATTACTGTGAACTGAACAAACACTTTTAAGTATTTTTTAAACTATTTAGCCATTTAGTAAATATTTGACTATCTCATATGTTTGCAAGGTACCCTGGAGGTGCCACAGATGTGTGGTCTCTCCTTTCAAAGCATTTGCCATCTAGAAATGTTCCTCCACATAAATAATACAGGCGTGCTCACTGCAAGCTTCCATGGTGTTCTGTATATGCTTCACAGCATGTACTAATTTGTTAAAAGCCCACCTTGACTTCTGGGTGGGAGCAGTGCCCCTTTTGTTAATGGCTGTATCCCTAGTGCCTAGCACAGTGCTGGGCACATCACTGACACACGAGCTGTACATTTTTGAGTGATTATGGGAATTGCTGCAGGAGAGGTACAACCTAAAGAAGGGCTACTAAGGAGATACACGTTACCATGCAGAATCTGTGCTCGTTCGGAAACGTGGTTCCAATTAGACGCAGCAGAATTGGAAGAGAGAAGAGGTGGACCAAAAAGAAAGAGCATGCTTAATGTTCTAAGGCAAATGATGAATTACTCAGGTCCACTAGAATGCTGGTCAGATGCCAGGAAGTTGGGCAGGAACACTGGGAAAAAACACCCGAATCAGATTATTAGCATCCAACGTGTGAGACAGAGCAATCTGAAGCTTTTATTTAATAAAGTGTTGAGAAATTTTAGGTGGAGTTACATAATTTTGGTTCAATGACTACAATAAGTTGCATTTTAGCTGCATATCTGTAATCTCAGTTTTCTAAATAGTTTTTAAGAGCAGAAAAGTGTTTTAAGTGCAGAAACCGAACATGTTTAACTCTGTAATCACAGTAACTGTCATAGTTACTAGCACACTGCACACTTTAGGTGCTGAGCATATATTTTTGATTAGGTTGTCATTTGAATGTGTTAAGTGAAAAATATTCTAAAAGGCATGAAGTGATTTTTGCTTTGGACTATGGGTATATGAGAGGTATGTAACTAGGTAAGTAGATAAGACAAAGAAGTGTAAAGGTAGGCAGATGGATAGACAAATAAAAAAATAAAAAGCAAATATTCACACACAAACACATATGCAATCTGTACACACACTTAATCATACACTCATAGACTCATACACACATACATAGGCATATACATAGATGTGCCCACACGAGTATACATATAGTCATACATACACATGTACACAGTCACAAACACATGCAGACATCCACATACATGTTTGTGAGAGATCATGGATTAAACATTAGGATTGTGTTATAGAAAACACAGACAAAACTCACAGCATTTTCAGGGAAATTGGTATTAGAAGGGCACACAAATAACAGATGGAAGATAATTTGAAAGAACAAATTAAAGAATAAAGAGTTTAGTCTCTGGAAAGAGTCACCCTAAGTAGATTATCATAATGTAGACAGATTTCCCAAAATCATATTATGTATTGCCAAATACTTACTTACACATCACACGTCATGTATACTAGACTCTGAGTCTGAGAACGGGTAACATATCATATTCACCAAATTTGACTGTATTTTGATGTTTTTCTTTATAAATTTAAATGCTTGCTTTAAAGAAAATGGAAAATATAAGACATAGAAATTCCATTACTACAACCCCCTCCCCAAAAAATGTGGGTGTTTTTTTTTCTCCCTTTCTTCCTCCCTTTTAATGGGCTGCCATTAAAACCAGTATATACTCAGAAAATTAACACTCTTTCTTTTTAATCAAAAATATTTTCCTTAAAAAGTAGAATTCATAATAAATAAAACACGCTGCTTTTTATAGTTGTGGCTTCTCCCTTTTAAAAAAAAATTATGTGTGGTAGAGGCTGATAGTGGTAGAGGCTGATAGTATTTTCAATTATTTGAACTCCCCTTAGATAAATAATTGTGTTTTTTTTTTTTTTTTTTTAAATTTTTAGCTGAGCATATGGCTAGTCTCTTCAAACCCTACCTTTTCCAGTTGTGAGGGAGTCAGGCCTGGGCACTTCTTACACCTCTGCCCCATGGCTCTCCTTCAATGTACCATGTTACCATGCAGTGTGCTCTTCTCATTAAAATGTGTCATATGCATTAATGTCTTGGTTTATGTATCAAACTGATTTTTTCAAAGCAGGTAAATAGTAATAGACAATAAAACAAGCACATTATGTCTTCCAGAAAAGAGAGCCTCAGTTCAATGGGATCCTTCGATCCTATTTCCAAGGGTAATGAGTAATGTATCTTTCAGAAACCCTTCAGGCCAAATGCATTTGGGAAAGAGTCCACACACAGCTAGTTGGTTATCTTGAGACACCTAACTCCAATGTCACTAGGTGCTAGTCTTTGTGGAGATACAAAAAGCTCAATTGAGTTCCACAAATGATGTAGATTCTCAATAATTTGGGTCCTTAATGATTTCTTTGATGGCCAGTTTGTTCTGACTCATTGATTGGAGAAAATTAGGTGAGATATAAGAAATAGGAATCATTACTCCCTTTAGATTGGGGTTGATGATCATGAATAATGAGGTGAACTTTCTAGTAAAATGGCCCTGATCTTTTCCCTTCATCTATTTGCCCATTAGCTACCTGTACTCTGCAGAAGAAAAAAAAATTAGTTCCTCCTTATTAACACATTCTGTCATTCAGTCTTAATTGCAGACATAGACTTTTGTAGACTAATGTAACAGAACAAAAGATATCATGAGAAAATAAGCCTTATGAGAAAGGGATGAATTCATTATATTTTAGAACAAAGGAAATGCATTACAAATGGGGAATTCCAAACCCTTTGGTTTAATAAACATTTTATCTTCATGATAATGGACAGCTGTGCTCTTATCAACTTATAATTATCAACTAACTTTGGTCAGAGATGGAGCTGTTAAAGGTAGAGAACAGAGGAAACAGATTATTTCTGAGTGGACATTTTCAGTGTGGAATTACAGTAAGTTTTCTCATCAACCCTTAAACTGACATTCACAGTAATGGAATTTATCATCATTCACTCCCTGCCACAGACTGGTATTAAAAGGACCTGTTCTTCATTGTTAAGTACTGCACAATTTTCCCCCTTCAAGATCTTATGTGAAGATCCTGCTGGTCCTATTGATACCACTTTTCTTCTAATGGAAAATTTCTTTCCCCTGTAATTTATTTTAAAGTCACTCCAGCATATACCCCAAAACGCAGTACTGGTGGATGACAAGCAAAGAGAATGCACAAAATTAGAGATGCTTTTTAATGAAGGTTTGAGGTGTGAATAACAGCAGGGGACCATGAGCAATTGTGCCTCAGGGAAATATGGGATTACTATATATAGTCAGTTAAAACTGAAACTCAATGAGGTCTCATGGGAATTACCAAAGCCATCCACTCCCTATGGGTGAAAGAGACAACCTAAAGTATCTCTTAAAACAGCATTGACAAATCGACCAAAGGCTACTGGTGTTTCAAGTTGCCACTTAAGAAAACAATGGAAACTTTAGCCCCAGCATTATGATCCTAAGACCTTGGTAAGTTTTCATAAAGCTGTATAATTTCTCTTTTTCACCCTGGATGTTTCCCTGATTCAGAAACTTGTTAAAGAAATAGAACTTAAGTAGCCTATATCTTCTTACACCTAGATTTTGATGGATTAAATCTCAAAAACAACAACAACAACAAAAACAAAACACAGTGGTGTCCACTGAAAAGAGAACATAAACAAGCTGAGTCCTTTGGTCTCCTAGGAAAGAGGCAGTTTGGGTGAGCAAGTCTGAGAAGGTTGATATTCACAAGATCCTTGTGGTTTTCCTGTCTTCACAGCTCCCTAATATAACTGCAAGTACCATGTCAATTTTAACTTAAAAAATTAGGACCATTAGAATTAATAGCTGCACAGAATTAATTATTTTATGTGATAAGTTAAATATCATTCTATCCTTAAGCCCAAGTTCTCAGAGCATTGGTCTCATAAAAAAAAAATAGTGAATGGGGTATTATTTGTATCTATTATTTTTTAAATGTCTATGAGGCATGATTCTGTAAAGGAACGATGCTTTCTTTAATGGCTTTAGTTTTTGACTCTGCTTATAAACAAAGACTTAAGATTTGAGAGGGCCAAACCTATAATGATTAAAAATTGTAAAAGCTTTATTTGAAGGAAGACATTGCTTAGTGCGGCAGTTTCCTCTTTGTACATAACCCAAAGATGGCAGGGCTCTGAACACTACTCCAGATGAATATAGCAAAAGAATACTCACTGATTATGTAAATGTATTTTTTAGCAGGAGAAACACACAAAGCTGGCTGTAGTAATCCTAGGAGAAGAGCAAAATTAGCCATTATGAGAAGAAGAGAATGAGAAAGAGATAGCAAGATTGAGTGAGGGAAGAAGAAAGAAACCATGATATTGAAAAACATTGAAACTCAACTACAGAATTACTAGATATCAGATGAACCAATATATGGCTATATTTATCATAAGACAAAAAATACCTCTGCAGTAATTCTTGGTAGTCTTCTATCATTATTATTATTATTATTTTTTTTACTTGGCACTCTCATAACTGGCTGGTAGTTGTATAATGTGTTAAAAACATTCTAGGGGACATTGGACACTATCTAACAAAAAGCCTAAAACCCAACAAATTTCATTCATTTTAGAACAGTTTTTCCCTAAAGGAATATGTATACCACCTAAGCATATAAAATGAACAAGTGGAAATATCCTAAAGTTCTGATAATAGGAAATTGGTTAAGTAAACTATAACATATCAACAGGATTGAATACTCTGTAGCCATTTAATATAGGTTATAGAAGATTATTTAATCTTGGGGAATAGCCACAATAAACTGAATAAATAGTATAGCTATTCCATAGCGCTAGAGTTCCCTGAAAAGCATGTAGATTCTTGAAATTGTGTAGAAATGCACTGGACGGTAGAAATACAACTGTGCTGAAGGAAGCCTGAAAATGTTGATTTGTGTTGCATTGATTTCTAGCAGGTCACTTGCTCAAAAGGAGACCGGAGAAATAAAAATGTGTGAGATTTTGATTTGTTCATTCATTTTTCATTTACGTATTCATCTATTCATTCAACCATTATTTCTTAAATGCCTACCACATGATTAACACTGGGCTAGATACTGAACTATGACTTCAGAGAGAGGAGGCTGAACAAGCATGTTGAAAACGGCTCAAGAAGAACCTCTGCATTGGCATGCCTTGTCCAAGACTCTCTGTTATCTTGTAGGCATGGGAAGTCACTGGTGAATTTTGAGCAGGGAACTGACAAGGTTAGATTTTAACACTAGTACATTTTGGCAGCAGTGGGGAGGTGGACCACAGGAGGACAGTACTAAAGTGGCAATATGGTGATTAGTCTTTTAGGGTTGTCCAGTGAGAGCCAAGGACAATCTAAACTAAGACAGTTGCCCAGAAAATGGGGACAAGGGGAAATAAAATTGAACATGAAGACTGAATTTGCATACAAGGAGCAGAATAAATTGACATAATTTTGAAAATATATATATATATATATATATATATATATATATATATATAAGCTTTGTCATAAGAGCTTTATCAATACTGATGAGCTGGTTCTAATCCTCTGCCATGAACACTTTTTGGTGTTCACTACATTGTCTGTGGTTTCCTTTAATAGAATGAAACATTTGACGTTTGAAAGATGTTAAAATTTGAAATTATGATGTCTTTCAAATGTCAAATGTCTCCACCCATAAATTTAATTTAAAAAAAAAAAGGACCATCATAAGCAATTCTGAACTTGCACAAAATATTTTTTTAAATGTTTGAAATTCTGGAATTTCTGAAGGAACTATAAATGTTGATAATAAAAATGAAAATCTATGAAGCATTAACAATGTGCCTAGCTCTGGGCTAAGTATTGTATACATACTACATCACTTGCTTATCTCAGCAACACTGTTAGGTAGACATCTTCACTTTAGATGGTAAAATTAAACGCAGAGATTGTCACTTGCCCCAAATTATTCACCTATCAAGTGGCATAGCCAGAATTCAAACCAAGGTTATCAATCTTTTTACTGTGTGCTCTGAACCATGTCAATTAATTTCAGAAAAGTCATGCTTCTTAGAAACATTTTTCTGAAAACATTACAGATGAGCTTTGGAGATCAGTCTGAGTGGCACTATGGTCTGATAGAAAGACCATTGAACTGAAGGATTAGAGTCTAAACTCCTAGTTTGAACTGGGCTACAGACTTGCTGTGTGATCTTGGCCAAGTTACTTATCAGCTCTGGGTTTCATTTTATTCATTTGCAAAATAAGCAAATCGAATTAGAAGTCACTTCAGAGATGTTATTTGTATTTGTTCCCTAAGAAATTTGAAATTTCTTTCTTCATTTTATTTATTTTTTATTTATTTATTTATTTATTTTTTATTAATTTATTTTTGTTACAGATGTTTCTCCTTTTTTCCCCATTGACACCCTCCTCCCCATCCCCCCACCCCATCCCCAGCCCTGTTGTCCATGTCTATCAGCTATGCATACATGCGGATAAGTTCTGTGGTTTATCTCCTCCCTCCCCCCTACCCCTTCCTCTGAGGGGTGTCAGTCTATACCCTACTTCCACATCTCTGGGTCTACCCTGTTCCTCAGACTGTTATGTTCATTATATTCCACAAATAAGTGAGATCATGTAATATTTGTCTTTCTCTGCTTGGCTTGTTTCGCTTAGGGTAATACTCTCGAGGTCCCTCCATGTCGTCTCAAAGGATAAGAGATCTTTCTTTCTTACAGCTGCGTAGTACTCCATTGTGTACATGTACCACAGCTTTTTTATCCATTCATCCACTGATGGACACTTGGGCTGTTTCCAGATTATCATTTAATTAAAAAATTGTTATATTTTAGAGAGAGAGGAAGGGAGAGAGAAATATAAACATCGATGTGAGAGAGATACATCTCATTTTAGTGTGATACTATTTCAAAGCATTAAATGTCTCTATAAACAAATGGAATTTGCCCAGCTGGTATGGCTCAGTGGATTGAGTGTTGTCCCATGGGCTGAGAGGTCCTGGTTCGATTCCAGGTCAGGGCACACGCCCAGTTTGCAAGCTCGATCCCCAGTGGGGGGCATGCAGGAGGCAGTTGATCGATGTATCTCTCTCACATTGATGTTTCTATTTCTCTCTCCCTTCCTCTCTCTCTAAAATACAACAATTTTTTAATTAAATGATAATTATCAATGAAATTAATCTTTGTTGTTGTTTTCTTTCTCTATATACTTACTTGGTAAAATAATACGTGGACATTACATTTTTTTAAACTTTTATACTTGGTGAAATTAAAATTGTGGGGGAACTGCTGGTCTAGTCTAATCAACGGTCTCTTTCATTCAATGTTTAAAATCCTCTCTAGTCTTTGTTTCAGTCACTTTACCTAACTTGAACTCCACTGGAGATGAGGAAGTCAATACCCAAGAGCACCTCCACTCTTCCTGAATGGCCCAGGTGTTAGGTAGGTCTCTGTTACATAGTGCTAAAATATGTTTTGAGTAATTCCACTAAATAGTAATAGTTTTACAATACACATTTTATAAATAATAAAATGAAAAAAGTTTTCTTATTTGCACTAACTAGTGAGTAATGAGGCTGGGGCTTCACTTTAGTTCCAACATACTACAAAGCTCACACTCATAACAGACAAAATACACTGCTTTCTGAGTCTTCACTATGGAGATGGCAGCGGTCAAGTGTAGTCTCATTTCCATGGTATTATCTTTTATAAATGTAAAGGCCCCCTTTATGTTTCTCTGAGTTTTCTCTTAGCTAGGATGAACATAAACAATTTTTTAAATTGCTGCTAATGTGACATGGTTCCCTCACATCATTTTACCTTGACAGTCTCTTGATTGCTTACCCTTTATTACTTGCAGTTCGCATGGGAGTCAGCGTGGGGGTTGTAAAAAGATATGAGCTTTGAAGACGGGCTCACTTGGGTTTGAGATCTGGCTCTGACGCTGACTGGTCCTGTGACCTATTGAGAGTTACATATTTATCAGAGTTGTGTATTAGTTTCCTCATCTGTAAAATGGGGATAGCACATCATATAGTTACTGTGGAGATTAAATAGAAAAATTTAAACCTAAACGGCCTTTAGTAATTTAGTCAGCAGAAAACTAAAACAATGAACAAAACTGTGTGTGTGTGTATGTGTATCTGGACTATAATAGATAAAAATAAAGTAACGACTAACTTGATAAAATTTGTTAAGTTTCCATAGATCTCTAAGACATAAAATAATGAGAGAAGATAAAGTTGACATTTTCTTGTTCTGATTTACATCAGGATTCGAGGATTATTTACAATTAACTTTCTATGCTAGCCCCCCATTGATCACTTGATGCACATGCTTTTCTGGAATTGGATTGTTATCCAAGCATGGCAAATTAAACTTCCGGTTTAACAATTAGAACCATCAGGCTGATGAATGAGACTGTGAGGCTGATTTATTCTGGATGAGATACTGGCTCCCAGACATTAATGAGACTCTTTGTTTTCAAGAGTTGTCTGGCAGGCTGGCTCAGGTGGCACAAGCCTGTGACTGATCTCATTGTACAATTATCACCAGGCATCCCCACTCAGTGGGTGATGGCCCTTCAGGTATGTAGGAGTGGCTCACTCATATCACTGAGATGTCATTCTCCCTTCCCAACCATTACCATCTGGTTTGTCACCCAGATAAAGTAGTTTTCTGGAAGAAACCCTTCATTGGCCTCTCATTCTATTTTAAGACAAATAGATAGATTGATTGGTTTTATAAATTGGTCTTCATATTTTCTCATTGGACTAATCACACAAAGTAAAACTTTCTATTAAAATATGTGTACAATCCGGCCGGTGTGGCTCAGTGATTGAGCATTGACCCATGCACCAAGAGGTCGCCGGTTCAATTCCGGATCAGGACACATGCTCAGGTTGTGGGCCCAATCCCCAGTGGGGGGCATGCAGGAGGCAGCTAGTCGATGTTCTCTCTCATCGATGTTTCTATCTCTCTCTCCCTCTCACTTCCTCTCTGTCTAAAATCAATAAAGGAAAAACAATTTTTTTAATATGTGTACAGCAGGAATGGGGAGGAGGGTCAATGGAGGAAAAGGGGGTGTCTGTAATACTTTCAACAATAAAGATAAATTTTGAAAAATTAAGAAAATAAAACATATATACAGTGCCCTAATCACATGAAAGCATGATGTACTTACCTTTGTAATCAGATAGATGTCAGATCAAATTCTGGCTTCAATATTTACTTGTAGTTATAGACCTTGGCTGTATAACTTATACCTTGAGTATATAACTAAATCACTCTGAGCTTCAGTTTTATTATTTGGGAAGTGAAAAATACGTGTATTTTACAGGGTTGCTTTGAAGATTAGGGGTAATTAATAAAGTGCTTAGCTGGCCCACTGGCACATTAACAGACACACAGTAAATGGTAGCTTCCATGGAAACTGGGCTCATCTCTGTTATGGTCCAGGTCTCACCCTTTAGCTGTTATAGCTTCTGGGATATTCAGAATGTACAAAGATAGTCAGATCATAGTCACTTGGGACATTTTATTAATTTTATGAAATTAGATAACTATCTTGGAGAGAGAAATGGGACACCTCAAACCCTTCTAAAAGTTCGTTATTTATCACCTCAAACACCCCTGTTCTAATTATATAGCTATAGAGTTCATTCTCAAATCTAACTTTTCTGGAATCATATATTATTAATAATATCCATGGAAAACAGAAATAGTACTTGTGGGTAATTTCTAACTACCTCAGATTTCTGGTAATTTGACTGACATTTTTTTAAATTACAACTTGTTTAACTCATAACAGAAAAAAAGAACAGAATAGGAAAAGATAGTTTAAAAATATTAAACCAGATTAATAGAAGAAACTTATTTTTAAAAAGTCTATATTCCAATGTCAGGGCATTTAAGCTATTCCACCTTTAGCTAGCTGCTAAATCCCCAAAGGTAGAATGTCGATGAATTGCTAAATGTTTCTGGCTTTCCTGCATGAGTTGCTTCATTGTTTTAATATTAAGCCTCATGACCTTAAAATACGTTCAGAAAATCTCCCTCTCGTTGCTTATTATGGAAGTCCTCAGCAGTCACCAGATAATAAGGTCCAATCATTAATGTGCAGAATTTTAAACAAACATACATGTAAAAAGATGCTATAATTCATTTCCAATAACTGAATGCCTTTTATCCCCAGGATCCCTTGTTCTTTTGCTCCAGAATTGTACTTCCTTATTTATCAGAGGGTCTTAAGTACCCTACCATGAAAACAAACATGTTGCCTATTTTGATGGGTAGAGGTACTGGCATTATGGGGAGAGAGGAGGAATGAGAAAAGAGAATGTTATTCTGAGATTATTAAACCTCTTTTATGTATTTATTTTTCTTAATTGCAAGTGTTTTCAACTTCACAAAAGTACTCCATATGTATTTCCCAGAAATGTATAAAAGGGAATTTTTCTGAGACCTTTCTTAGAGGGTAACTAACAGCTGTCAAAGAGACTCCTAAAGCTAAAAGATTAATATTATCATAATTACTTTGTAAAAAATAAATTAGGAAAGTGCCAAAACAGGCTCAAGCTGACTTGACATCTTTTTACAATGTAGCTAACCTGACATCCGCAGCCTGTCTGTGGGGTGATCTGCCTTACTTTGCTCCCACGGCTGCTGGAGTTAAGGACTTAATGTGTCAGCAATTCCTTTATCAGCTCTTACCTTCCAGAGATTACTGACTTTTCAAAATGCAATCATGAATATTCACTGGAGGCTGAAATTGGGCACATCGAGCCCCAGTAGAGTACTGTACTCGTGTGTATGGTTAATGCTTTGAAATCAAGACTTTGTAAAATGTTGAATGGGAGACACTATGGAATTCAGCAAAAATTAAACAGCAAAACCCTAACCTATATCACCAGAGCTTGAAGCATAAAGAGTACTGGTTAGCACGTTGATGGATCTGAATTAAGGTACTGTCTCCTCTATATATTAGGTTTAAAACTGCCCTTGGGCAAGTCACTTAATCTCCCCATGCCTGCTTTCTTTGATCTAGAAAGGGAATAAGATTTCTTAGATGTATAGGTTATTGGACTAACAACTTAACCTCTCAGAAATCTGGTTTCTTAATCTGTAAAATGGGAATCATGATTCTTGTCTTGCTTGTCACCTCAGAATGGCTGTAATAGTGGTACATTTAGTCCACTTTGAACATAGGTTCTAACCAAAAAGATATTTGCTTACCCGTGAGTTCAGGTAGTTTGCCTGAACACACCTGAGGGGCTCTTCTCTTGGTCCCCTACTGGAAAGATTCAGGACTAACTCCACATGAAGAATGAAGACAGTCACGAATCATGGACATAAGCAGGAAGATAACCTGATAGAGCACCCTCATAGCAGGTCTCGGGTAAATTATTCATCCAGGGTTTCAGATCTGTTACTGTTCCTGCTTCATGCATAAAATGTATATTTGTACACACAAGAACTCTTGAGAAAGGAGCTTATTCTCAGGGGAAATAGTGTATATTATACGAAGAATGATTTTGATATGGTGTGGTTCTGTCGATCTCATTATTGCAGGGTATGGCCGGAGTTGTGAAGCTGATGTAGCCACTCGGGTCTCAATTTAGATCACCTTTTCTTTCCACGTCTGCTTTTGTGCTGTCTGCCTTCTCATATTCTAGTCCTGGCTAGTGAGTTTTGATATCAGGTCTGATTTACATCCATATAGCACTCAGTCTCTTAAACTGCGGTTGTTCAAAGTTCAGCCATCTAGGCTTGTGGGCTTTTCCTTGGCTACAACAATATGAAGTTCCTATAAGCTACTGCCGAAATTTATAAACTTAAGAACTGCAAAACAGGGTTATTGCCTTGTGAGATATTTATGGGGACTCACTTTGCCTACTATGGGGAGATTGCTTTTATAAGCATTTCTGGGTTTAGAAATGGGAAATAATATATTTCAGGTAAATGTTCCCTGGAGGGATGTTCCCCATTATTCAAATATCTGGTGCCCAAGGTGGCACAGGCTAAGATAAAAGCTCTCCATTTGGGATATAAGGTTTTCCTTGACTTGGGGTTACAAATGGGCTTTTTAAACAATGAAGCCGTGCTCAAAATTGTTTTTAAAATCTCCCTGAAATGTAGGAGCTCTTACCTAGGTAAAAACAGACTCGAGATGATGTTATAGTCCTAGAATTCATCTCTCCTACTTTTGGCTCTCTGCACATACTCTCTATTTCTATTCTTCCCACATCATATCTTCTTTGCTGGCTCTTTGCCTCGCCAGACGGAACTGCTTGGGGGCTGATGGTGTTCTGTTTATCAGATATATTTGGTGCTTAGCCTGGTGAGTATCACACACCAAATGTTCATTGATTGGATGCATCACCAATCCTAATACCTGCAGAAGGTATGAATGAGTACTGACCCTAATGCATACTTTATTCATTGTTTTTAAAAATTCAATTCTTGATATGTACTTGTGTCTTATGGTATGATATTGTCTCCTCCTCTCCAAAATGCAGTGCAGAATTATATATTCTGCTTGAGATTTTACTGTATATGATTTTCAAACATAGCATAGTAGTAAATGTACTCTGGAATGCAATCCAGTAATTAAGTTGGGCATGCTGCATAGCTGGCAATGTCTTTGAAAACATGTTTTCTAGAAAGTAGGCTTATCTTAAATTTTTTCCTTCTAATTTCCATTCCATCCAAACAGATTTCATAAGTGGTGACTTTTTCTCCATTATGGGTGCTTTGTGTATTTTTCCTTAATCTTTTCCTATGACAGGTCATTACTAACCATCTAATGAGCTATTCTTTACCTAGCATTTATGTGGGAGCAGCACAAAATACGTCCTATTAAGATTCACCGTAGGATCTATCCCCTAAAAAAGTTCCCTGGTATAATAAAGGGAAAAATAGCCTTGGCAAGGAATAATACCTAGTGGATGGTATAAGTTTTCATAAAGAAGCTCTAGTTTGTGATGCAGAGAACTGATATCTACCCTTGGACCTGTTCCGTCACACCCAGGCCTGTCTCCCACAGAACAGGTGTTCTACGTGTACAAGAACAAGTCCATGTGTCTTTGGAGTTGCGATACAACATAAGAATTAGAAGGCAGATGCCCGGCCGGTGTGGCTCAATGGTTGAGTGTCGACCCATGCACCAAGAGATTGCCAGTTTGATTCCCAGTCAGGGCACATGCCAAGGTTGTGGGCCTGATCCCCAGTGGGGGGCGTGCAGGAGGCGGCCAATCGATGTTCTCTCTCATCGATGTTTCTCTCTCTCTCTCTCTCTCCCTTCCTCTCTCTCTGAAATCAATAAAATATATATATTTATAGAATTAGAAGGCAGAGTCCTTAAATAGTTAACTGCTGTATTAAATCTGCAGATGTTACAGTGTAACGCATGCAGTGCAGGCTTGCATGGCACACAACTGTGGTGTCTGGAGGAAACTGTTCATCTACCAGGGAAGTATTAAATAATTGATTAAAATAACCTTAGGGAGATAGCACAGCATTGCACTCTGCTTTTGCCAATGGCTGAGCCAGAAATGGGGATGCATTTTGAAAACACAGAAATCTGGTTCAGCTTGAATTAATTATCAAATATTCATTTGAATACTTATTGTATCAGTCACTGTCAAACCTTAGTGTGCATATAAATTAGTTGGTATCTTTCTCGCAATGCAAATTTATAAACTTAACTCCCAGAAATTCTGATTCAAAAGTTTGGTGTGGCCTGGGAGTCTGCATTTTCAATAAAGCTGAAAAGTGATTCAAGGTCCAGTAGTCATCAGACCCCATTCGAAAACTGGTATAGACGGAATGTCTGTGTCTCCCCAAATTTCATATGTTAAAACTGAATCCCAATGTGATGGTTTTAGAGGTGGGGTCTTTGGGAGATAATTAGGTCATGACAATGGAGGCCTCATGAAGGAGGGAGTGACCTTATTAAATAAACTGCAGCATGCGAAGACACAGCTCCCACCATGCGAAGACACAGCTCAAAGACAACCAACACCAACTAGTGTTGACTACCATTTCCAGCTTTATGGAGTTGGTACTACAGGTATTGGGTGAAGACAGGCAAGTAAACAGGCAGTTGCAACCAGTACAGGAAGTGCTACGAGATGGAAAGAAGACCTTTGGGGGGAGCACCTAACCCAGACTTAGAAATGTCAAAGAAGAATTCTAAGAAAAGCTAGTCAAGTCAGAAGGATGAGTACAAATGTAGTTGAGTCAAGAAGAAATTGGGACAGAGACTGGCATGAAGTTAGACCTAAGAACACCTCAAGACAAAGCATGCTTGAGGATCCAGTTAAAAATACCTGGCTACAGAGTATTGGAGAGAGGATGTTGGTGAAGCAGGAGGAGTTAGTATTGCTTAAACCATGCAGGCCTTGTTGGTTTCTTGAATGAGTTTGTACATACTCATGAGAACAGTGTGGGACCATGTGCTAGACTTGGACAATACCCTTGGTAAAGTGTGAAGGGTGGACATGGAGGGGTGTGACGGTGTTGTATTTGCAAGGCATTTCCCCACTTGACAGCATATCAACCATGTAGCATTAGTATTGCCACTTCACAGATGAAGGCACTAAAATTTTAGAAGAGTCAAGTACCTTAACAAAGACCACAGCGTCAGTAAGTAGATGCATTAGGAAGAGGGGGTAGAAGAGATTCCAAACCTAAAATGTGTCGGCTTTAGAAGACAGTGCTCTCTCCACATCGTGGTGTTTCCTCCTGATCATTCTAGAACATAATCGTAGCGTGGCATGTGCTTCCTTAATGATGAATTTGCAACCTAATCTCTTAATTCGCAGAGAAAGTGGGCATAGAATTGCTTACACTTTAGAGCTCACCTCATTTACCAAGCGAACGGATCAGTACTTAAAGGGGATGAGAAGATGACTCCCACTGCCTCCTTGGTGTCCGAGCGTCCAGGGTAAGGATAGGAATGCCTTTGTTGAGAGAAGCTTTGGGGAATGAGGTTGTAATGAGCACTGCGAGTGACCAGAGAGATTACCCCCTTTGCCAGGAGTGTTTGCTCTTCCAGGAACTAAAACCAGTCTGTGTTCCTCTTGCCTCTCATGGCTCAAAATAGCAAAAAGGCTGGAATAAAGAAATACACTTTGACAGACAGCAAGGGGACATCTCACTTTCCATGTCTCTCTTGGTTCCACAATCCAAAGATATGACAATAAGGGTGATTTCCATATATCGCATTGCAATCTTGGCTAAGAATGATTTTCAAAATTGTTGCTCAAGGGGGTGTCATTTGTTCACATAAATAGTTCATTCAAGACTCCAGTTGTTCTCAGAAGCAGCGTTTGCATCAAAGTGCTAGTTTTCCATTTTTGCGGTTGCCTTTGCACTTTCCCTGGTGCTGACCAAGGGCCCAGGTTAATGATGTTGGCAGCTCCTAGTGTTTGATCAGTTATTATTTATGGCATCTTAACTACTAAGTGTGCATTTCTTTGATATAATCTTGATAAGATTTGTTTTGGCCGTAACCTAAATTTAAAAATTACAACATAATTCATTAATGGTTGCTGAAATTTTGCCATGAATTTAAAACTCTGAATTTAAAAAGAGCTTATTATGAATGGGGCTGGTATGTGTGTAAGTGAGAAGAAATTTGGAGGATGTTTACGTAATAATGATATTCATATAATTAGCTTCTTTGAGGCAGGAATTATTTTATTCGTTGTTCACACACAAGAGATATTCAGTGGGTATTAGTTGAATAAATGAATGACAGTTGTTAGTGGAAGTGATAATAATCCTTTCATATTTCTATACTACTTAATATTAACTACTGAATTGAGTAATCTCATTTTTAATCTCATTTGAACATTTCAAATACCCAATAAAGTAGACAGGATTTATTTCATTATCCCCATCAGAGAAAATACTGCATTTTATGATGAGTGAAAAGGAATTTGAATATAGGTATTTTTATAGCCACTCCACTGCACCAGGCAAGCTCTCCAGCCTTGCCTTGAGAACAAGGACTTACTTTAAGAAAAATTGTGAAATAGATACAGGACCCCTTTAACTTCTTAATCCTTCCATTCACGCACCCTTACCTATCTCAGGGGTCCCCAGGAAGCCCTCAGTGTCTCCTGGTTCCTCCCCTGTCCTCTCCTCCAAACCTTTTCTCAGTATCTGAGAAATGCTGTCACATCAAATCATAGCTTAATAGCGACCCCTTTTGGGAGGTTTTGTTTTAACAGAGTATATTCTACAGTTTGGACTCTCCATCGTCTTCCTGGCCCTTAAAGTGCAGTTCATTTGTCAAAGGACATAATAAAAGAAGCTCATAGAGCCAGCCAGCTGTGGTCAATATCCTCAGGACAGGTGCTGGCCCATAGTGGCCTCCAGCTTGTCTATGTGACCTGCTCTTATAGTGCATCCACCCTGTGGCAACATGAACTGGATGGTGCTATGTGACTCGGGACCTTTCTGTTTTTGTCTACTGCTGGGACAGTCTCTGCCAGCTCTCTATGTTCCTCAGCCAGGCTAGTCCCACCATCAGTGGATGGCTATCAAATATGGACCAATCCTCTTAACAGTGGCATCCTGGCATGAACAACCAACAGGTGGATTTTAGGGAAAGGAAGGGATATTCGAGAGCTCCTGAAATCACATTTGTTCTGCCTTGGCTTAAGGGTTACTGCTGCAAACTATTTATCACAGTTGATTTTCTCAGCGAAGGGAAGGACTTTAACACTATGTTTTAGATGTTTAGATAAGCCTTTCACAAGCTCTTGCTAAATCTGCCTTCTGCTCCTCCCCACACCACCCACCTTCCAGCTCCCCAACTCCAATGCCACAGTATTTGCACCATATGAAGGTGGCAATGCCACCTGACACCTGCCCTAAACTCAGTGTGCGGGCAGCCCAAGCTGAGCCCATCACCCCAGACCCCAACTTATCCAGGAAAGGGAGATCAGAAAATACCACATCCTTTCAGTATTTTCCAACCTTTTGAACTCCTGACTCTCAGAAATTAGACATCTACCTAAACCCCTTTTCCCTGAAAATCTCTGCAGCCAAATACCGACTTCACCTGATTATGTTTACCCCTTCACATTAGCTCTGGTGTGACAATGCGGACTCAAGTACTGACGATGGCAACAGGCAACAAACTGAGCTTTGAGATGTCAATTTACGAAAATTTAAAGCTTAAAACAAAAGCGAAAGAAAGTACAATTTTCTATCACGAAGGAACAATGAGAAGCAGTTTACAAAGACTATATGTTTATTTTACCCTGGCCTGTTTGGCTCAGCGGTTAGAGCCTTGGCCCATGGACCAGTGAGTTACGGGTTCGATTCTGATCAAGGGCACGTACCTCAGTTGTGGTTCATCCCCGGCCCTGGTCGAGGTTGTGCAGGAGGCAACCAGTCGATGTGTCCCTCTCAAGTGGATGTTTCTCTCTCTCCCTCCCTTTTTATCCCTCTCTCTCCCTCCCTCCTACTCTATCTAAAGATAAATAGAAAAATATCCATGGGTGAGGATTAAAAAGAAAAGATTGTATGTTTGGGTTAATCTGATTGAACAATGAGCATTGATAAAGAATTTACAATATATGTATACAATCACACTTAAAACTAGGGGAAAATTGCTGTTGTTATTTGAACTGAGAGCTATGACCTGAAGACATAAGTGATTAGGACAGAATTATAACCCCTCCACTAGAACTATCCAGTAGGTAGGCATGGTTCTGAGCAGTGTCTGCTAAGATACATTTTAAAATACAACCTGTATCTTCCCCTTCAGGCCACATAGATTTGATTTTCCTCTGGTGGATTTGTTGTACGCCAAGGTAACATTCTCAAACAATCGTTAATTAAGCAGGAGGGCAGTCCTTATTTAACAAAGATGAAATATTGATACACTAAAAATACCACACAGTGTGCAAGGACAAAAATGGGCCCAGCTCATTGTGTTTCAGGCAATTGTCAGTGTCTTTGCTCCACCCATCGTTTTGCCCTTTGCTGTGCAGTCCTCAATAGTCTGTTACGTTTCCTAAAATGTATCCAAGCAAGAGAATACTGGCTAGTGCTCTCATGCTGAGAAAATATGGCTGTGCAGTAGTACCCCCTAATCCACGGGCAATATTGCAAGAACCTCAGGGGTTGTCTGAAACCACAGACAGAGCCAAGCCCTGCATATATTATGTTTTTTCCTAAACATGCATACCTATGATAAAGTTAAATTTATAAATTAGGCACAGGAAGAGATCAATATCAATGAATAATAAAATAGAACAATTATAATAATGTCCTCATCTTTTTTCTTCTGTTGGGTAGAAAATAAAATTATTTTGTTTAAGCTCAATCCCATGAGATAGGTGTGGCAAATATTATATCCATTTTGTCAAGAAGGCTGAGTCAGAAAGGTTAGGTGACTTAGAAGATTTTACAGGTAATAAAAGGTTAGTTAGAAAATAGTAGATCCAGAACTCTCGTTTCCAGCCAAGTATTTTCTCCACACTGCCACCGACTTCTATATTTTGAGGACTAAAAACACCTAACAATAACCACATTTTAAATATGCATCCTCAATGTCTAAATATTTATTCATTTATTATATATACATACAAAATCACATACCATATACATTTTAAAAGAAAAAAATGATTGCAAATAATAATATATATAAATAGAAGTTCTTCCCACACCAAGTGGACCTCATTCTATATACACCCTCAGAGGAATGTACTAGATACCTATTTGCCATTTATATTTTGTATTACTCTGATCTAGGACCTTTCATTTGAGCCTAAAACCATCTTGGGACCCCCAAAATCAAGGGTGATATAAAGAACCTAGGGAAAAATGAATTCTCTCTAATTGACCCTATTTTTTCTATAGTTATCATGTAAGAAATATTGATTTTTTTATTTTGATTTTTATTCTTTTTTTTTTTTTTTTTTTGTCCAGAGGCCTAGAGTCCAATACAATTATCTTCCTCTCCCTCGGTTAATGTCTCCAAAAGGAAATATGTCACCACATCCCCATGTTCAGTGCCTCCAGAAAGGTAGCTCTATAAATGATGTGCTCTGGCTGGGCTAGGGCAACCAGTGTTCATTCAATCACAAAGGACCTCACTGTGGAAATGAATCACCCCTTCTTCAGAATCTCATATGTGTATTTCTTGTATTTATCTTCAAAAACTCCCTGTGAGGTATGCAAATCAGACAATACATGTAACAGACAAAAGAGCTAAGTTTCAAACTTAAGAATTATTTGCCTGGTATGTTTTATATACTAGGCTATTAAGAAAACTTAGTTGAATGAATGAATAAATAAGTATAAGTGCATGGGGTAGAATTATTTCTAAGATCTAAGTTTCCTAACATTTGGTGCTGGTGTTTTTGTCTTAAAACACTGATGCCCCAAGCAGGGGGATGACAGGAAGGGAAGGCAAGACTAAATTTGCAATAGAAGACCTGGATCATGTTCTAAGCTATTTCCTCACTATCTGACTTGAATAGGTCACTCAATCTGAGCCCCTATGGGTTGAATTGTGTCCCCCTAAAATAAATATATTGAAGTCGTAATGTCTAGTACTTCAGAATGGAACTGTATTTGGAGATAGGGCCTTTAAAAAGATGATTAAGCTAAAATGAGGCCTTCAGGTTGGACTCTAATCTTATCTGACTTGTGTCCTTATACGAAGAGGAAATTTGGACACACAAAAAGATACCAGGATTCACGTGCACAGAGGAAAGGTAATGTTGACAAAGTGAGAAGGCAGCCAAGGCAAAAGGCCTCAGAAAAAGAACCTTGACCTTGGACTTCTAGTCTCCCAAACTATTGATTAAGCCATCCAGTGGCAGCCCCAGCAACTTAGACAATTTTCTTTAGCATTAGATTGTAATTTCCTTGGGGGAACCACCAATGTCTTCTTGTGTGTTATATTTCTGGTGCTCAGCTAATATTATGTCTTAAATAAATAGTTTTATTATTAAATCCTGTGACTGAATAATGAAGCACCCGATTCTGATAAATATGTTCCATACTTGTGGCTTTCTTCATCAAGATATTTTGGAAAAAATTCTTTCAGTCATCTGAGGAATTTAAATGATAACAATAGTCTTAAACAATTCCATTTAGATTGTTTAGTGTGACCCTGTGAGCAACTTTTTGAAATGGATGAAGCAGGTGTACAATACACTATTTTACAGTTCCATGATTTTGCTTTTAGACAATCCAGAGCAGAAGAGAACTGGATGCTAGATGTCAGGAAGGGAAACAACCAGGACAAACCAAGAAGTGTTGGAGTGGAGTACCAGATCAAGTGTGCTCTTCAGATAAATCCTTTGTACTTGGCAGAAAACACAATGTGCTGCCAAATTATCATTGTATGTATTAAGCGTAATCAAGGAATTTTTTTTTCTTTTTTTTTTTTTTTTATCCTCACCCGAGGACATTTTTTCATTTTTTGCTCAGATAGAGTAGGAAGGAGAGAGAGGAAGAGAGAGAGAGAAACATCAACGTGAAAGGCCACGTCGAGTGGCTGCCACCCACACAACCAACCAGGGCCGGGGGACAAACCGCAACCGAGGCACGTGCCCTTAGCGGGAACCGAACCCGGGTCTCTCCAGACCGCAGGCCGACGCTCTAACTGCTGAGCCAAACCGGCCAGGGCTTTTTTTTTTTTTCTATATATATATATATATATATATATATGCTTGAATGTAGAGAATCCCATGTTATTCTAAAAGAAGCCGTGCCTGTCAGCTGCCAGCTGTTCTGGATAATGTTTAATCAACTGATTAAGTTGCGTGCATATCTTAAGATGTAAAGTCATTTTGCCTGATTTGAGGTTCCACATATTACCTATATGCCATATACTATACTTGTATTCTGGACCAGAAATGCACTTATAAATTCTTTTCTCAGCAACAGCTATGCTTCTTCACCAACTCAATGCTTCAAATACTTAACTAGCATAAAAAAGCTGGGGCATGATCAGATAGCAGGAATAAAATGTGACTTAAGGCATTATTTAAAATGTCATGGTGTCAGAATGTCGCAGGAGTCTGTAGGCAGCAAAAGCTGCAAAGATTAAATTATACAGAATAACTTCATCAAAGAGTTCATTTGAAAATTCTTGCCAATTTGGGAATACATGCGAAAATGCATACTCAAATGTGTACCTTTGAAAAACCAATTATACTTCTAGCAATATATCCAAAAAATAAATAAATAAAATAAAATAACCAGCAGCACAGGTAAATATTTATGTACAAGGAAGTTCATTAGAATAATATTTACAAAAGCCAAAGGGTGCATTCCCAACAATCTGGGACTTACTAACTAAACGATGGCGCAGTCCTAGAATAAAATATTAAGTCACTATTAAAAACCAGACCTGGATGTTCCTTGACTCTGTATAGACCTGGAGTCTTGGTACTCGAAGTGTGAGTGGTGGACCACCTGCATTAGCATCAGCTGGAAGCCTGTTGGAACTGGAGGATCTTGGGTCCCATCCCAGACCTACTAAATCAGAATCAGCATTTCAACCAGCTTCACAGGTGATTTCTATGCACATTGGCGTTGGAGAAGCCACGCCCTGAAGATACATGCTTGTCACGCTGTCACACACCCCTGCTTTGCAGATTGTGGCACTGAAGCACAAAGACATCTAGCAAGAGACAGGAGCATTTAACAACAATAATTTGACCGAAATAACGCAAAGCCATTTTTTTGTTTGTGTTTTCGGTAGAATCCCTTCCAGGGGTCAGACAAGAACTCACCTACTAATAGATAACAAAGTACTGGGTGAAAAAGCATTTCAGCTGCCCTTCCCTCCAATCTCAGGCTTCGACCTTCTGTCTGACCCCACTTTAGACGGTATTTGAAGCGCCACAAGGAAGTCATATGCAAGTCCTCTAGCCAACACTGCAGACAAAGAAAGCCAGCTTTGAACCCTTGTCAGGTATAAAAGGAGATTGTGGGAGATAAGGCTGAGCTCAACGTTGATGGATCTTATAACTACACAGTATCCTGAAACACAAAGCCATTTATATAAAAGTTAATCCGGAGACCACTTCAACACCATAGTCCTCCAGATTTTCAAAAATGTTTTGCAACGCCTCACCTTAGACCTTATTATATGCATTCCCTTTCAATGTGTAATAAACAGAGGATCAACACCAAATATTGTCTCATAGGAAACCTCTGAGAAGCCTATGACTGACATTTTACTCATGTCAGGCACACAATTATTCCTTCAGTCATATTTGAGCTCCAACTGCATTCCAGATACTATGGATTTATGAATGTTCAGTGATCTCCATTTCCTCAAAAAAAGCCAACAATCTAGGCAGACAAATAGCAAAGTAACTAAATAAATTAAGTTTAATGTGAAGTGTGCCGTAACATGACATGATCCAAATACCTAGTGGGAGCATTTACTTCTTTCTGAGATGAGGAGACATGTAGGGTGTCCCAGAGACAAGGACATTCTAATCTGGCTTCCATCTTCACCATTCTGTTAATGCTCTCCTTGTCAAGAAAACCAGAGCCATGTGATTTATTTTATTCTCCACACCTAACATAAGCAGATTAGCAGCTACAGTTCCTGAATGACCACAGGTGTCAGACATTACTCTAGGTGCCTTGTTTCTTTGCATGCTTTTCATCCAGTCTTTTACATACCAATTGATTGTTCTAAGCCACCTAGTCCATCAGGCCAAAAACTCAGGACTTTGTTCCCCTCACTCCCACAATCCATCCATTAGCAAGTCCTCTTGGTTCAACCCCCAGGATATATGCCCAACCCCCACTTCTGTCCTTTCCATGACCACTGACTTAATCTAAACCTCCATTGTCCCTCACCTAGATGAATACAGTGGCCTCTTAAGTGACCTGTCCCTTTCCTCTCTTGCTTCTCACAAAACTATTTTTTTTCTCACAGGAGCCAGAGTGATTGTTGCATACTACAGATCAAATTATACTACTCTCCTGCTTTAAATCAGTTGATCTCTTCCCATTTGCCCATTGGAATGAACAGAAAACTAATCACCACAGCTTATGAGAACTGGCATGGTCTGCTCCCCTAAAACCTTGCCCCATATAATCCTCTCCCCTCATTCCACACTGGCCACATTTCTGTTCCTGTACACTTCTTCACCTCTGAGCTTTTGCATGTCCTGTTTCCTCTTCCTGGGACTTTCTTTTTTCATCTTGCTGCTTAGATGACTCATTCACATCCATCATTCCTCAGCTTAAAAGGTACCATCTCAGGGAGGCTTTTGTACATTTATATCCCCCCAAGCCCCACCACATTATATTGATCAAACCATCTTCATTATTTCCTTTATAGAACTTATCATTAAGATATCAAATGTAATGGCTTAGGGAAGGAAGAGTATTTATGGGCCCCTATAATCTCCATCAGCACTTTCAATGCCAAATCAAGTAACATAAAACCTATATTATAAATAATAAGATTGTCATACAAATACAATGTCAGGATAGCATCTCCAGTTACCATCCTCAGACAGTTTGCAATGCTCAGCAACTATGCAAAATTCTATGGAAGTATCTGATTACCTTCAGATATTATTCTTTAAGTCATTTGTTTGTTTATTGTCTGACTGCCACATTAGAACGTAAGCTTCCTGAGGATCCCAACAAATAACAGTGCATGGCTCAACAAATATCAGTTTAGTGTATACATGAATCAACCACAGGGGCACAGCCAGAACTAAAATATCAATAGAATGTGAGGTCGATGATCCTTCTATTGCCTTTGCATCCTTACCCTACAACTTATTAATTCGTTCTTCAGTTCACTTACTCTTAGTGAATACTTAATGACAGATTACATTTCTAGCATCTGGGGATATAAAACTGAACAAAACAAACAAAAAATCCATGCCCTTGAGGATCTTTTCGTTGCAGGAAACAGACAACAAATATAACGGATAAGTGAATTACATGATATATGAAATGTATCACTGGAAAAAATAAATTAGGGTGAGGGAATAGGAATTACCAAGGGAAAGGTGATAAATTTAAACAGGGCAGTCATCATAGGTGACGCCTGAACACAGAGCCAAAGGATGTAAGTTGCAAACACAATTTGACAGGATGAGTTTCAGCACAATTGGTACTGTGCTTGGATCTCAGTCATAAAGTGGTGGACCAGAAGAAGGTCTTAGAGACCTCTGTGTAGTGGGAACTCCAGGTTAGAAATCAAGCCACGACTTTCCCAAGGGATTCCAGCACAACTGTGGATATCTAGGTGAACCCGAGTGTTCCTGGAGTCAACTCATATGTACTCTATTGTGTTCTGTTAGTTTGATGTATATTTTACTTCATTTCGTTGTGTTTTATTTTGTGTGCAAGCACAATAAGTGGAAACTAGAGGAAGATTAATTTCCTCACCCAAACTCATAACTGTGTCTTAGTCTCATGGAACGAACTTACACGGTTCCTTCATACCTTAGCATTCAGAAGTTGTTAGTGTCTATATCCTTTTTATGACTGTTGCCATCATCATCATCACCTCATTTAATCCTCTCAGCATCATTTTGAAGGAGGTCCTATTACTGCTTTTATCTAACAGAGGAGAAAACTGAGAATGGAGAGATTGGATCAAGCTAATTTGTCACATGAATTCAAACTAAACCAATGCTCAGTGAACTTGTACTGACTGAAATAGTTGCCGCTTGAGAGAATGGAAACTTGGAGAAGGCAACTTCTTGTTCTATCTCCTCTGTCCCCCCGTTCACATTTTCTTTTCCTTTTTTTTTTTATCCTCACCCGAGGACATTTTTGTATTTATCTTCAGATAGAGTGGGAGGGAGAGAGGGAGGAAGAGACAGAGAGAAACATCGATGTGAGAGAGACACATTGACTGGTCGCCACCCACACGACCCCAACCGAGGCCGAGGACAAACTGCAACCAAGATACGTGCCCTTAGTGGGAACTGAACCCGGGACTCTCTGGTCCATGGGCCAACACTCTAACCACTGAACCAAACTTGCCAGGGCTACATTTTCAACACAGAGAAACAAGCAAATCTACCTCCCCTGCCCAGACTTTGCCTGTTCTGGTTTATTGTCACGTCACCTTAAGCAGAGAATCAGAGTGGTTTAGAAGTGCTTTGTACATGGGTACTAGAGCTTACAAGATACGTGATTTTTCTTTAAATGGAACTCCAGAAAATTTGGAAATATTGAAACATTTTTAAACAAAGATAAATCAAGTTCAGAGATCCAGAGTTACCACGGTGCTTCCCGGCTTTCAGAAGGATCCCTAGCTGCAGGATTGAATAATAACAGAAGCCCCGGGGGCGGCTCAAGCAAGCGAAAAGGCAGCCAGCAAAGGCACTAAATGTACCAATTTGGAATTTCCTACTCTGCCTGCCCTGAAGGTACGTTTAACTCAATAATTCTGTCTTTTTCATGCCTTCTGATTTATAATCATTACAAGTCAATTTCTTTCACAAAGGCAAAATCTGCAGAAATATGTACATATGTATATATAAACATGTAAACAGGGTGAGGCAAAGTAGTTTTACAGTTGTGAGTATGTGAAACACAGAGTTCGTTCTTGTATTATTATTTATTCATGATTTTATTACTTTCCATTCGAACAACTGTGAACCTAGTTTTGCCCTACCCTGTATATTCATTGCAAGGCAGCCTACAGCTGATGTGGTTTTTCTCTGTTTTTCATAGAGCAGAAGAAAGGCTGCAAGTCAATGCCCTGTCTCTCTGCCACCTTATTTTCCAAGAGATCATGGAGGCCCGTGGAAGCCAAAGCTGAAAAGGGGAAGGCTGTGTCTATGCTTTTAGTGTACCATATCAGAAATACAATAAATGTTCCAGAGGGAAGACTTGTCACAGTTTGGAAGTGCACAATAATATTCTCCCAGTGTATTCTGAAGCCTGATATTCTTTGATATCCATCATCCCATTATTTTTTCTCCATTCATCTTTTGGATTACATTTCATCAGGTCAATACTTTTACATAGAATCTTATTCTGAAGAGTATAGCCCTATTAAATAAGTTATATCCAAATTCAGTATGCCTATGAATTTCAAAGTCTCTTGAAAGAGAAAAAAAAAGGCCCAAGGCTAAAATGTTCAGGTATTAAAAATCTACATCAATAATAATAAGCACTTCAATTTAATGAGAGCTTACGATGCACAGGACATAATATGATAATGTATGCTGAGCATGGTGGCTGACACATAATAAGAACCCAATAAATGGTAGTTACTTGGTGCCAAACACTGTGTTTATTACCTCACATCTATTATCTTGCCTTATCTTCATTTATGTCTTCAAAGGAATAGTTATTTTTCCCCATTTTACATATAAAGGAATTGCAACTCATAGTTCCACTGGTAAATGGGGAAGCCAGAATTACGACTCATGCATGTCTGGAACTAAAATCTATTTGACAAAGTGTACTCTTATTGTCCAAATAAATAAATTAATAATCAGATTCATAAACACCTTCTAAGTAACAGTTATCCTAAGATATGATTCTGTGGTTGCATCACCTACCTTTGACAGAGTAATATATCTTTCTGTTTCCATAGGTGTTTGTATGTTAGACCAAGGAGCGATAATTTGTATCCCTAAGTGCCAAGGGCTATGATTGTATCAATAAAGATCTTAATGGTACCCAGGGGCCTATAGGAGAAATCTGCATTGTTTTAGAGAAACTGCTGATGAATTTGTTACTTATTACCATGGAGGTCTGGCCACCATGGATGGATGAGTGAAATGTCAACACAGTGGAGGGGTAAGTATAGTTTCTTAACATGTGAGATTCCATAGAGGATAGTAATTATGAGCATAGATTCTGAAGTCAAACAGTCTGGGTTTGATGATAGCTCTGCCATTACTAAATCTATGACTTGATGCAAGTTGCTTAAACCTTATCTGCCTTAATTTCTTCATTAAAATAATAATAATAATAACAATAATACCCACCCCATTGGGTTATTAAGAGAACTAAATGAGTAATTAAACTAAAAACCCTCAGAATGATGCCTAGGAAACAGTGTCAATGAATCTTTGACATCATCATCAATAAATCATTTTTTCTGTTCTGTGACTTTTCACATTCAATCAGTTCTCCAGTCCCTGTGGAAAAACAGAGATAGCTCACTAGACTCAAAATGAACTATACCAGCAATGATATAGAGAAAGTTTTATTTAAAAGAGTTTGTCTAAGGTATAAAGTTCCTTCTTAACCATAAAAACGGGTTGATAGGTGCTTGGTGTGAAATGTAGGCCTTCCAGATTCCCAACCCAGTCTATAGGGTCTAGATATTGGCTGCCACTAGATTGGTTCAGAAAAGAGGCAAAACTACTCTGTATAATAGAAGAAAATGTGAAATTCCAGTGGGTAAAGAGCTGTGCATATGAATCAAGAAAGAAAGAGGACTCAGAAAGGTATACGAATGTCTGAAAAAGGGTGAGAGAGAAAATTTCTTTGGAGCAGCAGCATCAAAAAAGCTTAGAGAACAGAATTGCTTAATGGGTTTTTAAGTTCCCAAACAAAAATCTAAAGTAATTTCTACATTGCTTACTAATGCTTTTTTGTGAGATATTCCTTTGGGAAATAAAAAGAGGTGTTCATTTCTGAGTTTGGGTGGATGCCAGGGAAACAAAAACAAAAACAAGCAAACAACATCAACAATGCACAGAGACAGGAACCAGAGTAAAGGAGGTTATGAGAGTAGAAATCCCCAGATATTAGTAAAAATTGTAAAGAAAGCTTCAGACATTCAAGGGCATAGAATTTGTTGGAATCTCAGTCAATGGCACTAAACTTTGCCTTAATTTCAATAGACTTAATGATATTTTATAGGTGATAGATTATCAAGAAATTATTTTATTATTGAATTATTTTAACTGCAGAGCAATAACCAGCAGAACAGATAGTGTTCTTTTTTTAAAAAATATGTTTTTTAATTTTTTTTTTTTTTAGAGAGAGAGGAAGGGAGAGGGAGAGAGAGATAGAAACATCAATGAGAGAGAACATCGATTGGCTGCCTCCTGCATGCCCCCACTGGGGATTTGGCCCACAACCTGGGCATGTGCCCTGACTGGGATCAAATCTGTGACCTCTTGGTGTGTGGGTCAACATTCAACCACTGAGCCACACCGGCCAAGCTAAACATATGTTTTTTATTGATTATTTTAGAGAGAAAGGAAGAAGAAGAGAGAGATAGAAACATTGATGTGAGAGAGAAACATGGGTCAGCTGCCTCCTGCATGCCCCCCACTGGGGATCAAGCCTACAACTCAGGCATGTCCCTTACCGGGAATCAAACCAGGACCTCTCAGTCCATGGGATGACATTCAATCCACTGAGCCACACTGGCCAGGTATAGTGTTCTTTTGTAAAATATTTAGTGAAGGTATGATATGATATAGGATCAAGACTACAGACTGAGAATATTCCACAGAGGAAAAAAGTGAGGGGCAGCAATGCAAGCGAAGATTAATGAGACTCATCATGGTAATGAGGCAAGTGAAAATGCTGAGTGTAAATTAACACTCAACTACTAATGGACACTTAAAAATTTCACAAACATGTTCACATCCATCATCTCATTTAATCTTTATGCTACACCTGTTATTGAGATAAGGCAGGGAATAGTCTACCCATTCCTCTGTAGCAGACCCAACAACCTTTAATAAATGACATCTTCAGCCCAAGAAAAAACTGGGATGAAAACTCAAGTTGCTTGATCACTGGTCTGGAGTTCTTGTGTTCTTTCATTCAACAAGTTTGTGTTCAGGACCAACTAAGTGTCTTGTTCTGTGCTGTGCCTTATAACAAACAATGTCTTGGCTACAAACTATTCCTTCTTGCGAATAATGGCTAGTAGGACTAAGAGTTCACAAATATCTGCCTGGGATAGGATGTGAGTGAGTTGTGTGTCTAGGGCTTCTTTCTACTACTGTTTGTGTCTCTAAAGTAAATCTATCCTGGCAATGGAGGCAGTTTTATGCCACTCCACCTACCAGATTTAGGTCCTGAAGAACATACCAGGAGATGGTTGGGTATTTGTGGCCAGATGGATGCTTTAGATACTTCATTACCCTAGTTCTGTCCCAGGGACAGCTTGATCTCTAGCTCCTTAATAATACCACTTAATTTCAAGGTATTGCTTTTGACTGGTTTAATCAAATACAATTTATGTGTTCCCTATGCTACATGGAAGATTAGAAACTAGTTTCCAAGGTACTTTCAACAACTCCAATATAAGTAAATGCATACATCTGAGCCTCAGTTCTCTCATCTGTAAAATAGGAAGGCTAACAGTACTCAACTCATAGGGTTACTAGAACACTGAGCAGATTTTTTAATAGAAGTACTTAACATAAGTTAAGTGCTTAATAGATGTGTTTTTGTTACTATTATTGCTATCTACTATACAGATAAGAAAGGTAATTACTTAACCAAGATCACACAGACAATAAGGAGGAGACGCTGGCTCTGATTCCAGACCCAGAAATTTGAGCCATTCATCTATCCTGGAGCAGACATGTAATTATGTCTGGCAATGAGACTGAAGCAAAGGGTCAACGAAAATGTATTCAGAATGTTGGGCATCAGAAAGGGGGGAAAAAACTGTAGAAACCTTTACAATAACTTGACTTGATGAAAGCAATGACTTGTTTCAGTGAAAAGAAATACAAGCTAACGAGCCTCAGGGCAAAAAAGTAAGAAAGGGATTATTATCTTAATGGCTCATTTGCTTCTAAACATTAAACCAGTGAAGTATGGAGAGACTATAATGCACATCAGAAACCTTCCATGCCTCTAAGAAATCAGAGAACATTGAAAGGCAATATGGACAGATATGATAAGCTGACGCAGAAAAGGAAAATAAATTTAAAATAGATATTTTCACACAAAAGCTAAAACTCCTAAATATACAAGAAATGAAAAAAATACAAATAGTCTTAGAGACTAGTGTTCAGAAAAAAATATGAAATGATAATAACATAAAAAACTTGCACAGCGAAAAAAGGAAAAGAATAAAACATTAAAACAATTATGTAATGGGAGAAAATATTTTCAAATTACATATCCAATAAGGGGTTGAAATCAAAAACATACTAGAAACTCCTACAAACTCAATAGCAAAAAATAATAATAATAATCCAAATAAAATATGGACAAAAGATCTGAATAGACGTTTCGCCCCCCAAAGACTACATAGAAATGGCCAACAGGTACATAAAAAGATACTGAATATTACTAATCACCAAGGAAGAGCTCATCAAAACCACAATGAAATGTTACCTTACACCTGTTAGGATGGCTGTTATAAAAAAGACCAGAGATGACAAACGCTGGCGAAGACATAGAGAAAAGGGAACCCTTGTGCACTGTTGGTGAGAATGCAAACTGGTATAGTCACTGTGGAAAACAGTGTGGAGGTTCCTCAAGAAATTAAAAGTAGAACTATGATATGATCCAGAAATCCTGCTTCCAGGTATATATCCAAAGGAAGCAAAATCATTATCCTGAAGAGATATCATTACTTTCTTGTTCAGCACTGCATTATTCACAAGATCCAAGATATTTAATCAACATAAGTGGTGGTCAATAGATGAATGGATAAAGAAAATATTATAAACACACACAAAATGTAATATTACTCAGGCATAAAAAGGAAACCGTGCCATTTGTGACATCATAGATGAATCTGAAGGGCACTTTGCCAAGTGAAATAAGTCAGACAGAGAAAGACAAGTATTGCATGGTATCACTTACATGTAGAATCTAAAAAATAAAAATATGTCAAACTCATAGAAACAGAGTATAAAAGTGTTTGCCAAGGGTTATAAAAGGGTACAAACTTTCAGTTACAAGATGAATAAGGTCTGAGGATCTAATTATAATATGGTGGCTGTAGTTAATAATACTATTTTATTTTATTTATTGGTTTGAGAGAGAGAGAAACATTGATTTGTTGTTCCACTTATTTATGCATTCATTGGCTGATTCTTGTATTTGCCCTAACCAGGGATTGAACCCACAACTTTGGCATAAATATGTTAGATGATAGGTGGTAAGTCACATGTGAATGTATACTTAAATCAAATCATCACATTGTACACTTCAAATATATTATGATATTATTTGTCAATTATACCTCAATAAAGCTGAAAAAAAGAAAAAATAATATTATAGACTGTCTTAATGACTCCCATAAGGCTTAGAAATATATGAAGTTTCAGTAGCCCCTAGCAATGACTATTTTTAACATACTTTTTCAAGTAATGTGCTTATTCAGTCAAAAGACAGGACTATCAGAATATATCCATTACCTATTATGTTCCACTTACAGGTATCAATATAGCTTTCAGTTGTCTATGTTATAACTCAATACCTAATGGCTTTAAAGCAATGATGATTTATATTTCTCACAATTCTGTGGGCTGACTGGGCAATTATGCTGATTTTCCTGAATTCCCTATATGTTGCATTCCCCTGGTAGTATGGAAAGCAGGTGGCCAGCTTGAGGATAGACTGAACAGCTACATGGCTGCATCTCTATTCCCATGGGGCCTTTAATCCTCGGCTTTTTTTTTTTTTTTTTTCACCAGGGCAACTTCAAGGCCATCTTTCAAGAGGTCAAAATTACAAGTTGCATTTCCAATTTCCCATTCTGTATGTGAGAAGCTTGGAAGTCACCACCCCATCCTAACAATAAGTAAAAAGCTGAAAAACCTGGAAAGTCCACAACTCTTCTAGGATCCACAAGAGAGGTGACGACACAGGGAAAACTGCTGGCCCCGAGACTGGAGAAACTAATGGGCAGGTAAAGAGAATAACAATTGACCGCAGCAGAGACGCGTGAGCAGACACTGCCTTGGGAACCAATGCTGTAATAGCTGATGACACTGGAAACGCAGTGCCGTCAAGTCTGAGAGTTAAAAACTCCAGGGGAATCAGTCATACGGGAAACCCCCACAATTTGGTGAGATTTATCTCCAGGAGCTAGACCAGGTTTCCACAGTAAATATCAAAGAATAATTCCTTCATGCTCTTGGCAGAGGGAGGGGGAAAGGAACCATTTTGAAAGATGCCAAAGTACTCTGTTCTTAACCAAGTCTTCCCTTGCTAGAAACTAGGTAAGCACAGCCTAATCTCTGGAGTATGATCAGACCCCAGTGACGTGGGGGAAGGGAAATACACAACTTCAGTCCACTTCAGTGAAAACAGTACTTGGACAGAAATATATAGCATTGAATGCATACATTAGAAAAGAAGAAACTTCTAAAATCAATAATTTATATTTCTAGGAAAAAAAAAACCAACAACACAGCGAATTTAACCCAAAGTAAGCAGAAGTAAAGACATAATAAGAATTAGAACTAAAATAAATAAATATGAAAACTTCAAATTAATAGAGAAAAATCAATGAAACCCAAAGATGGTTCTTTGAAAAGATCAAGAAAAGCAATAGGCCTCTATGCAGGCTAACTGAAAGAGAGAGAGAGAGATAACACAAATCACTAATATCAGAAATGAAAGCAGGAAAATCATGACAGATATTATGCAAATTAAAAGGATAATTAAAGAATACTATGAATACCCCTAAGGCCACAAATTTTATAACCTAGATTAAATAGGCCAATGCCTTGAAAGTTCTCTGTTAATAGCTGTCAACAATTTGTTGCACAAATTGTTAATTGTGCAACAATCTCTGTTAATGCAGTGTTTCTTGTGGGTCCTTGATGTAGTCGCCACACTGAGTCACATTAATGAGGTCTGGCCTGATCTCTTCCTGGGAGCAAGCTGAGTCAGCTGGGCATCACCCATGTCATGAATGTCGCTGAAGGCAGTTTCAAGTGGGCACATGTGCCAAATTCTATTGCAGAATGGCCTTGGATATGGCATCAAGTCCAATGACAACCCCTTCTTTGACCTCAGTGTCTACTTTCTGCCTGTTGCTTGATACAACCGAACAGCTCCCAGTGTTCCCTAAGGCCCCATGCTGGTACACTGTGCCATGGAGGTGAGCCACTTTGCCACCATTGTCCTGGCCTTCCCCATGATCTATGAGAACATGACACTGGTGGAGGCCATCCATAACGTGCAGGCCCACCATGATATCTGCCCCACTTGGAATACCTCTTGAAACTCCAAATTCTAGACAACCAACTGGAGCAGAAGATGGCCAGACTGATTCAGTGGGAAGACAGGAGCCCTGACTCTCTGGCTAGCATGGCCCTGGGGTCAAGAAGTTTTTGCTATTTCTAGTGACCTTAAGATGAACATAGCAAGTGGGGACTTAGCTGAGACAGATGCAGGGAGAGCTGGGTGGAAACCTTTAGCAGGTGGATTCCCCTGGCCCAATCCAGAAATTATTTATGCAAAAGATAGTTCAGTCTGTCTCTATAATAAAAGGTTCATAATAATAAAAATTATTTTACTAATAATTTTAGCTCCAATTGATTTAACTGCATTGTAGTATTTCATTGTACAAATACACTCAATGATTATCCATCTCCCATTGATAGACATTTAGAATATTTCCAGCTTTTCATACTTCAGTGGTGCAAAATGCATTATTATATATGTCACATTGTGACCAATATATTTGGGTTTATTTCTACTGCTGCTCCTCTTTTTCTATGTTCTTTTATTTTCCAATCTGTGTGGATTTTTGTTTTTGTTTTTAATTACAGTTGTATTTATTTGTTGTAAGTTACAATGAAGAAATGCTCTAATCCTTTGACTTGTCTCTTCACTTATATTTTACATAATTTAAAAATTAATTTTTCTGAAGTTTTTATATAAATGGGTACTGCCTATAAATTGGTAACCTACTGTTGTATTTCATGTCTTAATGGACATTTTGTGAGGACTCAGTAATAACAGAATCCTTGAGCTAACTGTATAACCATCTACATTCCCTAATAGTTAGTCATTGGTTATGGCCCAAAGACAAAATATTGGCATAAAATGCAGTTCTCAATTGATTACCCATTGTTTTTTATCTTTCTATAGTAACTTTCTTTACATTTCACATTTACACATGGAACTTGACCTTGCAGGATACAATCTGCCAAAACTCACATGAGAAGAAATAGACAATCTGAATATGCTTGTATCTATTAAAGAAAGTAAGTCTATAATTAATAACCTTCTAAAACAGAAATAAACAAGCCTGTATAGGTTCACTGGTGAATTCTACCAAACACTTAAGGAAGAAAGTGTACTGATTCTCTATAGTCTCTTTCAGAGGATAGAAGCAGAGCTAATACTTCCTAACTCATTCTATGAGGCTAGTATTGCCCTAATACCAAAACTAGACAAATACATTACAAGAAAAGAAAACTATAGACCAAAGTCTCTCATGAACATAAATGCAAAAATCCTCAACATGAGAAAAAAATCATTGAAATTAGAAAATCAACAATATTAGAAAATTGAATGCAACAATGCATAAAAAGAACCGTACATCATGACCAAGTGCGATATATCTCAGGTATGTGAGGTTCATTCAACATTTAAAATCAATTTGTGTAATCCACTACATCAACAGACTAGAAAATCAAAATCAAAAGATCATATTAAAAAAATTGACAAAATCTAAAACTCAGTCATCATAAAAACTCTCCATAAACAAGAAATAGAGGAAAATTCTGTCAATTTGATAAAAGCTATCTTCAAAAAAAACTACAGCTAATGTCATACTTTGAGAAACTCAGAGCTTTCTCTCTAAGATCAGATACAAAGCAATAATGACCCCTCTCACCACTACTTTTCAACCTTGCACTGGAAGGTCTTGCTAATGCAATAAGACAAGAAAAAGAAATAAAAGGTATACAGATTGAGAAGGAAGAAATAAAACTGTCTTTTTTTTCATGGATTACATAATCATCTATAGAAAATTCAAAAGATCAAAAACAAAAACCAAAAAATTTCTGGATTATAGTGATACAGGGTTAATACACAAAAGTTAATCATTTTTCTATATACCAGCAATAAACAAGTGGAATTTTAAATTATAAGGACAATACCATTTATATTAGCAGCCCCCCAAATAAAAATACTTAGGTATATATCTAATAAAATATGTACAAGATCTATGAGAAAAACTACAAAACTCTGATAAATGAAATTAAAAGAAAAGAATTAAATAAATAGATATTCCACCTTCATGGACAGGAATACTCAACATTGCTATGATGTCAGTTCTTTCTTACTTGTTCTATAGATTCAATGTAATGCCAATTAAAATGCTAGCAGTTATTTTGTGGATATCAACAAACTGATTCTAACATTTATATGGAGTGACAAAAGACCCAGAAGAGCCAACACAATATCAAAGGAGAAGAATAAAGTTTGAAGACTAATGCTATCCAACTTCAAGATTTACTATAAAGCTATAGTAATCAACATGGTGTAGTGTTGGTTAAAGAATAGGTAAACAGATAAAATAAACCAAAATAGAGAGCCCAGATGTAGAGCCACATAAATATAGTCGACTGATTTTTTGATAAAGAAGTAAAGGCAATGCAATAGAGCAAAGGTAGCCTCTTCAACAAGTGGTGCTGAACATCTACCTGCAACAATAAATAAATAAATAAAGTTAAACACAGACCTTACAATCTTAACAAAAATTAACTCAAATGGATCATAGATTTAAATGTTAGATCCATAACTATAAGATTCCTAGAAGATAATATAGGAAAAAATCTAGATGACCTTGGGTATGATAATAACTTTTTAAATATAAGACCAAAGGTAAGATCCAGAAAAGTAATTGATAAGCTAAACTTCATTAAAGTCAAAAACTTCTGCTCTGCAAAATACCATGTCAAGAAAATTAGAAGACAAGCATAAGACTGGGAGTAAATATTTGCAAAATATACATCTGATAAAGGACTGTTAACCAAAATGTACAAAAAACTCTGAAACTCAACAATAAGAAAACAACACAACTAAAAACAGGACAAAGACCCTAACAGACATCTCATCAAAGACGATACACATAGGGCAAATAAGCATATAAAAAGATGGTTTAAAACATGTCATCAGGGAAATAAAAATAAAGAACACAATGAGATATAACTACATACCTATTAGACATACCTATAACTACATACCTATATACCCAAAGGAGTTGGAAACTGTGTCCACACAAAAACCTACACAATAATGTTTATAGCATCTTACTTATAGCAGCTTAATAAGTGCCAAAACCTAGAAGCAATCAAGGTGACCTTTAGTAGGTGAGTGGAAAAATACACTGTATTACATCCAAACAATGGAATATTATGTAGCAATTTAAAAGTAATGAGCTATTAAGCCATGAAAAGACATAGAGGGACCATAAATGCACATTAATAATTAAAAGAAGCCAGTCTGAAAAAGGCTATACACTGTATAATTCCAACCAAATGACTTTCTGGAAATTGCACAACCATGTAGAGAGTAACAAGATTAGTGATTATCAGGGTTTGTGTGGGAGGAATAAATAGGTAAAGTACCAAGGATTTAAGGGGCAGTGAAAATACTCTGTATGATATTATAATGATGGGTATACTTTTGTTCAAATGCATAGAATGTACAACACTAAGAGTCAACCCTAAGGTAAACTATGAACTTTGTATGAACTTTGGGTGTTTATGATGTGTTATTGTAGGTTCATCCCTGGTGAAAAAAAAAGAAAGAAAATATACCATTCTGGTGAGTGTTATTAACAATGGGGAGGCTGTGCGGTGTCGGGGCAAGGAGTATATGAGAAATCTCGGTAGCTTCCTCTTGCTTTTGTTGTAAATGTAAAACTGCTCTTAAAAAATAAAGTGCTTTTATTATATATATATAAAAAAAGGTAACAGCTACAAAGTCATATTACTTAGGCTGTATTCTATTGATCAAAGCAAGTCACAAGGCCAGACCAGATTCAAGGTATGGGGAAGAAGACATCACTCCTTAATGGAAAGAGCTGCAAAATACTATGATCATGATTTTTAATCTACCTCTGACAATGTAATATGGTGAAAATTGGCTAATAATACTCAATATAAGCTCAGCTACAAAGTTAATTGACTGTGTTGATAAAAATTTTGAATCAATTATTACAGGAACTTCTGACTGGTCTTTATTTCTTCTGTAAATTATGAAATTTAGTGACCTGGATAATCCTTGGAAAATCTTAAATATATGGTTGCCACATCTCCCTCAAGGTTAATGACTTCATTTTACATTTCTTTATATACTTTCTTTTATATGATACTATAGAAAAAGCACTGGATTTACCTATACACTTGATCACTAAAGTATCCAGATTTAAAATTATATGAAAGAAATTGTAGGGTTTCTTGTAAATATCTAAATTTCCCACATTTAAATAATTAAAGATTAACTTCATAGACCTGATATATCACATCTCACAATCCTTTGCAAGGGATTTATTTATGGAAAAATTTCTATGCACAGGATTAAAACTTAAATACTTTGAGGTAGAAAACAAATTAAGTCAAACTTGTAGGACAAAATGTTCTTCATAAGCAAGATTTGGAAATCAACTTTTATAACTGTTGGTGCAGACTAATGAAAACACTTGAAAGAAAGTATATGAAAGATAGCAATTTACTACATTAGTCTCATGTAACGTTGCTCCCTTTCTGGGTTCTTTTATCCATTCGAAATCTACTATGGGACTGAGGCAGCTGTGGTTGCGGAAGTGGAAAGCTGACCTGAGAGACCCAATTGTACTTTGCCCATTCACTCTGTCATGGGGAGGCCCAATTTTGTGTATGTGTATGATTGGTGGGGGCTCTCTGATGCTTAGAACAGGAAAAAAAAATTGCAATGGTAACTGGCACCATCTTTGGGTAGAGTCCAAGACTAGCCAGGAAAAAACAAAAACAAAAACCCTGAATAAATGCTTCTTGCAAATGCTCAACATGCAATAAAACTGCTCTTGCTACTTTCAAAGAGGACTCGTGAGGTGATGAGGATAGAGTATTATTGTAGGAACTTCTTTCGATTTAGATCTAATCCTGAAATGTGCTTTTGTTCGCACTATGTACATCTTCTCGAGCTAAACAGCCCAAACTGTGGTGTCACCATCCTAATAGCTACTTAACAAGATCTGCCCCGATGTGTGTTTCCTAATCCATAGTCACTCCACACCTCATGAACCACACGCTACTGTGATAGCAAAACTGTCACCAAGGCACAACGTTAACTTGTTTACTGTCCAATGAGTGGTTCTCACATTTTTTCAGAATGTGAGAAACACATTACAAGTTTCCTGGGGATTTTGCCCACAAATGATCTATATTCCTAATTTCTATCATTAAATTGAAGAATGGTTAAATTAAGAAGTCTCATACCTAGCTGTTGAAAACGTCTTAATTAACTTAGTGAAAAATAACTGAAAGCATTCCATATGAGGACTGCCTCAAAGTACCCGGAATATAGAAGAATACGGGCGAGTGAGCAGGAGTGGTTCTGGAAAGGCGTGATAAATGGCTGACTCCCACTACAGAGAACAGTCACCTTGCTCATTTGGCAGCTGCATCATCAGAAGTTGAAATCTATACCTCCTGGGACTTACCCGACACATGGTATAATATACAAATGAAGCCATCTTAATCTCAGACACAGCCAAACTTGAGATGTCCCTGTACATGGGTCAGTCCAAGCTTCGCAAAATTTTGTAGTCATATGTGAAAATCTAAGCCCATGCACCAAATTGGAAGGAAACATGTCAGCATTTTTTCATTGTTCTGTTATTTATTTCTCATCTTTACTGGGAGATTTTGAATAGTCTGCATAAGCACCAAATTTTCTAGGCCCATTTATTAAAGGTCTGAAACTCAAGAAGTACAAAGTGAACTGTCCAGTGTGCCCTGGTCCTTGGAGGCTGCAGTGCCCTGCCCATCCTTTCGGTTTGGCCGCATTCATGGCAAAGCAGTGATTCTTCCGGCTCTGTTAGAAGTTGTTCAGGCTGACAGCTATGTGTGTTTTTTATGTTTTCCTTCCAAAGAAAAGCAGGTAATAATGGTAACTGTTTACAAATAACCACTGAAGTTTTTATATGCTGTTTTAGATATTCACATATGTCTAGTAAAGAGTGAATCAGACCTAGAAAAACATAAGGAAATTGGCACCAAATCTGACATATCCCCCCCCCTTTTTTTTTATCCTCACCCAAGGACATTTTTGCATTTATCTTCAGATAGAGTGGGAGGGAGAGAGGGGGGAAGAGAAAGGGAGAAACATCGATGTGAGACAGACACATTGACTGGTTGCCACCCACACGACCCCAACCGGGGCTGGGGACAAACTGCAACCGAGGTACGTGCCCCCAGCAGGAACCGAACCCGGGACTCTCTGGTCCGCAGGCTGACGCTCTGACTGCTGAGCCAAACCGGCCAGGGCATGGCATATTCCCTTTTATGTGAACCAACATGAAAGTCAGCTAGTATGTGGTTACCTTAAATGTGTGTCATTGCTATTTAAACTGGAATTTTGTAGCCCTTTTGTTAGAGTTTGGTCTGATAATTTTAGTTTTTAAGAAGTGATCATCATGAGTATTGCACTGGGCTAGCTTCTGTGCTGTTCTAGGTACTAAACTCTGGAGACTCGTTTACAAGTACCTTCAAAAACAATAAAGAAGCCAAGGATCATTGTTAAGCTGCACATCAGTTATTATAGGGTGATTCGAATTTAATCACACAGGTAATTGAAGTAGGTGCTCAATTTATGTGAAACAATTTCAACTTCACTCTTTTCTTGGCAGACAAAGATACAAAAGCTACTGGTTTGACATGGGCTATGAACTAAACTCAGGCCTTATAAGGATAAATAATACATACACTTTATGCCCATAAGTGTCTATGCTTTTTTACTATAGTTTTAAGCTTCTTGGACTCAAGATTGCTTTGCATACTTAAAAATAATTGAGAACTTTAAAAAACATATATATGTGGCTTATATTTATTGATACTTATTATTTTGAAATTTCAACTGAGATAGTTTGTAAATATTTTAAAATAACAATACTAAATCCATTACATATGAAAAAATAACAGTTTCGTGCACATGAAAATTAACTTTATTTAAAAAAAATTGATAACAATGTATTTTTAATCCGCTTAATGTCTGGCCTAATTAATATAGGACAGCTGGATTTTTCTACTCACTTTTACATTCAGTCTCTTATGACATCACATATCACACAGACTAAAAAACTCCACTGCAAACTTATGAGAAAATGAGAGTAAAAGAGGTAAATAATGTCTTACTATTGATATGAAAATAATTTTTTCAGTGTACAGTTTCTGGACTGCACTTTGAGAATCACTACTCTATCCTTAGGAATATATTGGAACTTTTCAAAACCCTCTATGGGAATCTCATTCCCCAGATTTTCCTTTTAAGTGTTTTGTTTGGCCTCTTGTTTGCCTCAACTGGTATTGCTCTCAGGCAGCTATTAAACAATAGCCAAAATAATTTCTTTTACAGAAGCACTAGAGATAGGGTTTTTATCACTGAGTGGGCTCTGAGTTAGGTACAGTGAAGACAAGTGCTGTGAATGGAGCTTTTCTGGAGAGCTACAAGATAAATCAGATAATGACAATTATCTGAAGATGAGGCTGTTGGGACCTTCAAATCCCTTCCACCCCTCCAATGGCTGCTGTACTGCTGGTTTCCATAGCCACCAGGGTTGCAAGGTTGCTTTTTTATTGTTTTTAAAGTATTACAGATGTTTCCCGTTTTTCCCCATTGACCCCTTCCTTCCTGCTTCTGTCCTCTCCTGCCTTGCCCAGCCTAGTGTCCATGTCCATTGGTTGTGCATATATGCATATACCTTCTTTGGTTTATCTCTTCCCACCCCCCCCCCCCAATCCCTCTGAGATTTGTCAGTCTGTTCCCTACTTCCATGACTCTGGATCTCTTTTTGGTCGATAGCTTATTTTGTTCATGATGTTCCATAAATAAGTGAGATCATGTGGTACTTGTCTTTCTCTGACTGGTTTATTTCGCTTAGCATAATACTCTCCAGGTCCCTCCATGTCGTCTCAAAGGGTAAGAGATTTCTCTTTCTTACAGCTGCATAGTATTCCATTGTGTAAATGTACCACAGCTGTTTTATCCACTCATCTACTGAGGGGCACTTGGGCTGTCTCCAGATCTTAGCTATTGTAAATAAGGGCTGCTTATTTTTAATGCTATCACAGAGCTGGGAATGGGGGAATGAGGACATGACAAGTTAAATGTTTGCAAGCTTGCTGTTCTTACAGAAATGTAGCCATTTTTCTCGAACACACTCTCCTTAGATTGCTGCAAACCTTAGGTTACTTTCCAGTTTTGAAAATGTTGACTGATATTTTGAAGGGGGACCAGTGTTCTTCTTTTATGCAGAAGTAGATTTTCGAAAGTCCTGACCTTCCCATTCCTGAAGGGCTTCTTCCTTCCCTCTTTTGTTTTTAATAGCCAGCTTTTGAATTCAGAGACTGTGATTGTATTATTTGTTGTTCTCCTAAGAATTAGTTTATCTTTCCACAATATTTGATTAGTAAAGTGATACTTTTTTAAACAATTCTTTTCATTTGTTGTTTTATTTAAGTTAATATTGCCAATGTTCTAAAGCTAACCAAATAATCAGCTCTGCTGATAAATTTAATGAACACATTTTATAAGAGACTTGATATAAAATGCCATGGATTGGAACTCTATTATGCAGCCGTTTGCTAGTAACAGACAATGAGCTAGACTTTGTAACTCAAGCTAGAGCAAAATTCTTTATGATCGTGAATTTGATACAACACATTACTGAAAGAGTAATAACCATCAGTGTTTGATGTGAATTATGGAAATTATCCATTTCTTAAACTAACCTGAAGTGAGAGATCAGTTGGGAGATAACAGCTATATTCCAAGTAAAAAACAATAACGTCTGGATAAAGGTAACCGTGGGAGGAACTGAGGAACATGGATAAAGGTTTTGGAATATTGATGTTTAGTCCCTTGTGAATACTGACAGCCAGATAGCTTTACTTTCTTCAATTTTAATGGGCATGTGTAATTCAGATTACATTTTGTTAAAATACCCTGTACTTTTTCTATACGATTATTTCTGATTTTGACTTAGTAGTGTCATTTTATTTTTCCAAGGCCTTATAAGTTTTTTTTTTTTTAATAACCAGAGCTATATTTCTTCTATTCTCCTCTAAGCTAGGTTAAATAAAAACAGGAAAAAATTCAACCTAGTCAATGTGCCTTATACATAAATGTTAAATTATTCTATTATAGGTGAATAGAACAGGGAAAAATCATAACAGCTTCGAGTTCATTAGTCCCAAACTATCACCCAATGGCTGAAGTTCCTCAACAATAGGCCTACTCGGTGTTCACCCCGCCCGAATTGGATACTTAGAGTGGTGGGAGTTTAGTCTTGCACATAGCCTGCTTCACACTGGGACACATAAGATTGTTGGAAAGGTCTTTTTAAGTTGACTCTGAATCTGTTTCCCTACAGCATTTGGTAGGATTCTGCACTTTAGGGCAGTATTGCTCCATTTCAGCACTGTTCACATTTTGGGCTGGATAATTATTTACTGTGGGAGTTGTTGTGTGTGTTGTAGAGTTTTTAGCAGCACCCCTGGCCTCTATTGACTAGATACCCAAATCACATCCTCCCCTCACTCATGACAATCAATAATGTCTTTAGATATTGCCAACTGTCTCCTGGGGAGCAAGATCACCCTAGTTGAGAACCACTGATGTAGAGTAATCCCAAAGAATCAAGGTTATGTGCTCATAACCACCTCGTCTCAAAATCTCACTCTGCAAAGCAGCGTGACTGTGGCCCTGTTACTTCCTCTCTCTGAGACCCAAATGCTTTACTTTTAAAGTGGGTCTAATAATATCTACTCACAGGGATGGTGTCAGATGCCTGCAAGCAGATGTGAGGCCCATAACATGTTATCTAGCACTTGGCAAATAAATGATTAGTAAATGCTAGTTCCTTTCACAGCCTCAAAAGGTTCTTGCTGCTTGATTGACTGGTATAAAGCTATATACCAAACGACATGCAATTAAAAAAGAAAAACTTGAGCAGTTTATGACTACAGATTTATACAAATAGGAATAATCACTCCTGAGTTCTGAAGCCACCATGGGTGTACACTCCCCTCAAAAACACTCAGAGTGAAAACAGATTTCAGCCCACAGACAGGAGACACACTTTCATAGCCTCAGGCATTGTCAACTGTGTTGGCAGTATTATGCTTTCCCTGCAGTCCATTCTCAATAAGTATTATGTTTGAAAATAAACAAAGAAAGAATACTTTAGAAATAATGGGAAGAATGCATTTCCATGAATAAAAAAAAGCCCCCAAAGTTTTCAGAGGAAGGAACATTGCTAAAGCAATACCAGAATTAATTACATTCAAATGGCACAGAACATTTCGGTGCAATTTAGATTGAATTGTGTACATTTCCACAGTTTAAGACTTGCTTCATTTGTAGGTAAAGTTAGAACAATGCTCAATTTTACAAACTCTCTTCTTCTTTCCCTCAATATTAGGATTACTAGATAACATATAGGACACCCAGTAAAATCTGAATATCATGTAAACAACAAATAAAATTTTAGTATAAATATATCTCAAATGTTGCATGCAACATACCAATACTAAAAGATTGTTTGTTATTTACCTACAGTTCAAACTTGATTGGGCATCATTTTGTTTGTTTGTTTGATTGATTAATTAATTTTTCTAAATCTGGCAACCCTACTCAATATGTAGTAAATTCAACTTCACCCAGATTCTTACCATCTTTGCCTTGGAATACTACATGCTCCTAGTCTTTCCTCCCATTGGAATTCCTCACTCCAAACCGCACAGAATGATGTATTGCTCTCCATGGACAGAGAATAATGTCAATACATAGCATCCTTCAAAATAATGTGCCTTCACCCTGCCTTTATTGCCTTAGCTACCCCCTTTTCCTCCAGAGCACACACAACAGACACATTTCTTTGCCTGGCAGTATTTGCTCTAGCCACATCATTGCTTTTGTACACTGTTCCTTCTTCCAGTGACAAGCTTTCTTTTCTGCATCCTCTTCTCTTCTGCCTGCTGTATACTGACTCAAGTCCAAACTCAAATGCAGCCCACTTTCTGTAGGCTTCCATTCCTCCAGACAGAATTGGGGAGTCACTGCTCTGTGGAAGTGTGCTCTCACTTAACTGTGTGTTTCCTATTGCAGTATTATTCTAAATTTGAATTAAAATGCAATACATATTTCCCCCAAATAATTAGAAATTGGGTACTACTCGGTTGGTAATGAACTACTTCACCTACTCTCCATTCTTATAGTGGGACAAAGGGTGAGCTAACATTTCATCTTGGCATGGAGAAAAGGATGGGAGATTGGGAAGAGATACTGCAAGCAACCCCATCTTGGGAAGCACTGCAGAGGAAAGACAGTGGATACCCAACTCTCTAGTGTTCCCTGGGTCCAACTTCCCCTGATTAATAAGTAGAACGGACTCCAAACCCAAGTTAACCAGGAGCTTTTTGAATCACTGACAGTGTCCAGGAATGCCATGACATCATTGTTGTCTCCATCCTTATTTAGGCTGGAACAGACAAGCTCCGCTAAGTTTCCTTCACACTGCAGCTGTGATGGAGAAATAAAGTCTGAATCCTAGAATATAAGGAAGACTAGCTTTGTGAAGACTTGCATTCAGTAACTTTTCAATAATGCTACTTTATTTTTCATAAGAGTTGATGTTTGAGGGAACCCACTTATCAAGTTAAGGCAGAGTATACTATATATATATATATATATATATATATATATATATATATATATATATATATATATATTAGATCCTCCATACTTCGATGAACAGTGGAAGTGACAGAGGAATCACTGCCTTAATAACAACTTGAAAGGGGTATTTATCAAGTTAAGGAAGACATTGATATAGGCTTTCTTCAGGGTCTTTATCAAAGTAAGTTTATCTTTAGTTTTCTAAGAGGACTTTTTCACCATAAGTAAGCGGGAAACTTCTTCATATGCTTTTTTGAAATTTATGGTACTGGTCATTTAAATTTTTCTCCTTAAGAATATCAATGTGATAAATTGTAATAAAACTGATCATAGTTTTTTCCCTCATGGCTGGTATTTTTCAAATCATGTTTACAAAAATCTTTCCCACCCAGATTTCTCACAGATTGTTTTCTATTATTTATTCTATTGACTTTACATTTTTCCTTTTCATGTTTGAGGCTTAAGAGATTTTCTAAAGTTGGGTCATATTTATATACTTATTTGATAAGTATATTTATTTTAACCTAGTTGGTTTGGTCATGTAATATTTTGTTTAAGATATTTGAAGCCCTGGCCAGTGTGGCTCAGTAGGTTAGGTGAGTTCCCATGCACGGAAAGGTTGGCTCAATCACCGGTTGGGGCGTGCAGAAGGCAGCAGATTGATGTTTCTCTCTCTCTCCCTTCCTCTCTCTCTAAAAACAAATTTAAAAAAAAAGTGCAGATATGTTTAAGAGTGAATTTATTGTTTTATTTTTTTAATATTGTCCTTACTTAATTTTAGGATCAAGACTCTATCAGTCTCATAAAATGGGTTAGGTAATATTCCTGTTTTTTTATTTTCTAGAACAACTTGTATTACATAAATATTAACCTCCTAATATCATCTGTGTGTGAAGGATTTTGCAGAGAAGATACTCTTTCATCTTCATTGCTATTGCTCTATTTTCTATTTCTTCCTGTATCAATCACTCCATTTTATTTTTTATTTTATTTTTCATCTCTCAAATGTATTGACTAATACTTTGTAATATTCTTTAGTTCTCTTAACATGGAGGTAATTATTTCCCCCTTTGTCATTCTGCATTTTTTTTAGCACAGATAATTTTTATCATATATCATCTTATCCCTTTCTTTGCCTCCCCCCCCCACCTGATGTTTATCAATCCTGTTAGATTTTACAAAGAGCCATGCATTGGTTTTATTAATTTTACCTATTTTTATTCCCTATTTTCTTGACTCTTGTCCTTAACTTTACTATTTGTTTCTTTCCGGATTCTTTGTGTTTATTCTAATTTTTCTAGCCTCTTTAGTTGAACTCTACTCTCTTATTTTCAGTCATTGTGTTTTCCTCATAAACATAGTTAAAGCTTTACATTTTTTTCCCCAAGTACTGCTCCAGATTCATCTCACAAATTTCCACATGTGGTGTTTTTATTGTCACACAGTTCTAAATATTTCATCATTTTATCTTTATGACTTCCTCTTTAACTGGGTGATAATTTCATAGTTTCTTTTGTTTTAACTTTCAACACATATGGGATTTTAAGCACTTCTTTGGTTACTGATTTCTAATTTTCATGCATTGTTGTCGTTACCAGAAAATGTAGTCTGTACAATGCTAATTCTTTTGAATGTATTGAGGCTTCTTTTGTAATCTAGTTGTAATGGATACTATGGTGCTCTATCCAGATGGCTTCATAAGGGCTGACTCACCTATCTCCCAGCTGCTTGGAATATCATCTGCTGATGACACCAAGCATGTCCTTTACTGGAAACCACCTTCAGATGCAGGGAGGTGTCTCTGGCAACTTTATGACTTGCCTGGCTCAGTTTGCTGCCAGTGACATGCAATATCCCCTCATCTCAGTTTGGAAAACCTGAAGGTCCTTCTCAACCTCAGAGCTTCCATTAGGGTTGGTTGAGCCTCAGTTGCAGCCTCATTCTGCCCAATCCTGCCATTCTCATATAGGTACAGGCGTATCTCCTAAGAGCACATCCCAATAAATATTCTGCATACAACGCTCCACCTCAAATTCTGTTTCCAAGGAATCCAATCTAAGACATTAGTTCAAATTTAATGTTGGTGACTGTGGCACATGAGTTAAAGAGAATAAGTAGCCTGTATTTGATTGTGTAAAATTCTAGGGGTATATTTTAAATTATTATTTTTCATTATTATTTGTCATCTTGATCACAGTTTGTGAAAATCTTTCAACTACAAGTGGTATTTTACCTATATCTCCCCATTATTATCTAAATTGTAACTTTGCAAATTTTGAGACTATATTGTTAACTGCATAGGTATTCAGGAATTTAACTATTCTTGATCATTGTCACTATATAGTAATTTTCATTGATGTTTGGCAGTTTTTCCTCTGATTATTTTTTTAATCTCATATTGCAGTTGTACCAAACTTCCACCTAGCTGCCATTTAGGCTGCTCCAGACTTTCCCTGTCTTTTCGTTTTCAACTATTCTGTCTACTGTAGCTCTAAATGTGAGAGGTTAGTGGATCACGGAGTCATGCTCAACTGTCAAAGGGGCTTTCCCTGCTCAGAGGGGAAGGAATGACTCAGAGTGGAAGAGAGCCAAGGAGAACTATCTCTTTTCTCTCTTCCAGGTATATTAACAACATGTCCCCACCAAGCCCTGGGCATGTGATGCCCCACCCTGTCGCTGTAACGGAGCAGCAAGAACAGGGCTCCACCATCTGTGGATCACAGGCTAATATCCAGCCTGGGGTAAGCAGCCAATAGCAATGAACACAGACCACACTGGACATTTTTAAAAGAGACTATTAATATTGTAACTAATATTTACACTGAACAACTGACAGGAACTGGCCTGGACAAACTGGCATGGGTGGTCATCCAAACTCTACCCTCGCCTTCCACCTTCACTCCATAGGCTAAGTAATTAGAACAGAACCTCTTTGAAGAAGAAATCCCAAAACAGGAAGAAAAAGGTCTAAAATTCTCTTCACAACTAAAGAGAATATTCTTCAGCTTAAAAACCAAGGCAAATCCTATGTACACAGAACTCAACACCTATGTATATTGCTGAAAAAATTAATAAAGTACCATGCCTATCTAGAAAAATCTTTGAATTAGATGAATAAAGAAAAAATCTTCCAAGTATCTTTGCAGAAAAAGAGTTAACATACAAAAAGACAGAGCCATTTACCTGAGATCCCATCTTAAGATGCTTAATATCAGAAAACAATGAAGTAATTTATAGAGAATATGAGAATAATCATATAATCTTTAGAGACTATTGTCAGTCAACTTATCTCTTATACATCAATAACATCATAAAAGACACTGTCCATATATAAGATCTAAAAATATGCCACTCACTTAACGTGGGCAAACAGGGAGTCAAAATAGAAAAGCACAAGTAAAGAATTCATAAAAAAAAAAAAAAAAATGCCTGGAAGATATTCCTATGGGACTCTAAAGAAGCCCAACATCAAAATCCCCAGAACAGTGATGATACCACTGAGTACTCTACAAATGAAGCCCAACAAAATATTGAACCTGCAAGAAAGTGCAAGTATTTAGAATTCCTTTCACAATGACATCAAAATGAAGCTTAAAAGTAAACAATCTCAGTATAAATTGTACTGTTCAATGGGAATGACACAGTAACACTGCACAAAAAATGTCCCCACAAGAACAATTTTCTCAGGCAAGTTTACCAACAGATTCAAAAGTCCAATAAATATGATTGAAGTTCCTTTATTAAAGAACTTAGGTCATTTTGACTGAAAGCCTACAAAGAAATAAGCCAGATTGTTGATTTGATTTTCTTTGGTTATTTGAATAAGACTGACTTTTTTCTTTATGATACTTCTGTAGCTTAATATAGTCGTGAACCCTAGCCTCCTGAACTATATTTCTTGGAGTTGTTTTTATCTATTGAAAAGGCAAGAATATCTCTCTGGGCAACAGAAAATGCAGAATATACAAAGTGGAAGGAAATTTAGAAGATTTTAGAGCAGTGGCTCAAAACCAGAAGTGATGTTGCCCCCAGGGATGTATGGTAATGCCTGGAGATGATAGTGCCACGACGGGGAAGGGGTACGCTGCTGGCATCTAGTGAGGAGAGGCCAGAGATTCTGCACATCCTCAATGCACAGGAAAGAATTATCCAGCACCAAATGTCAAAAAGGCCAAGGTTAAAAAAGTCTTATTAAATTCAGTCCTTTGGTTTTACATATACAAAAACATAGGCTCAAAAGTGTTGCAGTTCTTGTCCCAGGTTGAACAATTTTGTGACAAAGAGAGTAAGCGATAAGTGACATAGTTAGTATATGGAGAAAGAGAAAATTACAAGTGATTATATAAGAATGTCGTTGTTTTTATCCTAAAAGCACAGAAACGGCTGAGTGAGGCTCCAGATCATTCACATGGCCCCTTTGCTTTTCTTCTGTGGGCAAGGACCCATTCAGTCCCCAAACTTGGCAGAGGCAGTTTTTTCTGGCTGTCTGTCTGTCAGCCGGCCCACCACTAGGTCCCTGAGGTCCATCAAGATGGTTGTTTCTGCTTAAATTTATGAAAAGGAAGATTGCTTTTCCTCCACAGTTAATGAAGACCTAAGAAGGGGTGGAGATTTTTAAAGTCTCTGCCAGATGTTGTTTAATAATATCATCACTCAGTCTTTGAGGAGACTGAATTCCATCTGCAGACTGCCAGGTCATCCGCCCTAAAAGTTTATAGTTTCATTCATTTTCTTTATGTGGATATAGATACGGGCCAAGCCCCAACTCCCTACTTGTTCTTTATACGTACATTTTCCTCAGGCCATTAGATACAGGCAGATAGGACTGAGTTGAAGCTATTTTGGACCAGGGTAATATTTGAATTTTCTTGGTATAAAAGTCAAACAATTATACATAGTCTTTCAATTAGAACTATTAATGTTGAATCATGTTGTATTTACTCAGGGATTATTAGATCTGGGAAACTGGAGCAAATTGTATGAATGTGCTCCCCATAGGGAGGAGATACCAATTTATAGCAGATTCAAGAAGAAAAACTATAATACGATGAAGGGGAAGCCTCAGTCACAACCAGGAAAATCAGACCAGTCTCAATAAAGGTAAAGCAAGAAATAAAAGATGTAGCAATGAAGTGAGATATCAGATGTTCCAAGGGTAGAACAAAATTAAGTTCAGGCCTCACACTATGACTAGGTTAAGAATTCTTTTGTTTTCTTTTTATGATGTTTTTTTCTCTGTCATTCAGGAAAAAAAGACATTTTCTTAACGGAGCTGTACAGAACTTGATTATTAGGATTCAATTTTAGTTTTAACAACAAAATGTAAATGCTCGGGTTTGAGAAGGAACCTTGGATTTCTTTGGTCCAGAACCCAGAATAAGGGAGCTCCGTAGTAGAACGTGGCCTGAGTACACTCTGCGTCTGCCTGGAAGTAGAGATGTCAACGAGTGCCCTGAGGATGAAGTGAGTCCAAACAGACAGATTCTAAGGGAGTGAGCCGATGGGACTCCCATGTCATCAAGTGACTCCACTGCTTTGAACCTAAGCCTGGTCAGTATGAAGGTCAAATTTGAGAGGAAGGATAAAAATACTGGGATGGGCAGCTCAGGGTTGCTTTTTAGGTCATAAAATGTAAGCAGTGCATTTCCACATAAATGGAATGGAGTAGTTAGAGAGGCTCAGAAGAAAGCAGGTGTGTTTTGGAGCAAAACAGGTCTGGGTTTCACTCCAGCTTTTCTCCCCTAAGTTTCTTACACTTCCTTTATTTCCGTATTTTTCATCTGTGTCATGGAGAAATTAATGCAAATCTCACCCTGTAGTTGTGTTGATTAGACACCTAGTGGCGTGCTTGTTCCATGCAGGATCCCAGTAATATGGACTTAGCTTCCAATCCTATGTCTATGCCCTGCCACAAACTCTTCACAAACTCCTCCTGAGACTTTCCCTACATTGTAAACTGATTACAATATCTGTTCCTGTACTTGATCAGCCTTTCCACAGCTTGATTCATGTTCTAGTCAATTTGTCCCTCCCCTTAGCTAGGCTATATATAGTCTGTCTTACTTGGCTCAGTGTATTCCCTGGCAACTCTTAAAGTGATACCCTTCTCAGCTTGACCTATGCCCCAAAACTAAAGTATCCATACATCCCAGTTAACCTGGAACAGTCCTCGTTGATGTGTCTGACTTCGTATCCAGTTAAGCATGTGTTCCATACTTTTCATCTTTATGAAGTTTCACTAGTAGTCATCATACGAAAGCACATTGGAACGAACGTGGCAGACCTCTCTCTACTACATACCCCCAGCCTCTGCTGTGGGTTCTCCCAGTAGTGTATGACCATGTAGACAATTAACACAATACTCATTACAATAGGAAGATAAATCTGGAATATGACCAGTGATGATCCCTCTCTTGTTTTATGATCTTTTTGGGGGGAACTCCAGTTCAAGGACAGAATGTAGGACAGCCATTCATAAAACAAAGCGACCTCAGAGCCAAGCAGCCAGGGACAGCTAACTCCTCTTGACTGAGGGGGTAGCAGACAGTTATTTGATTCTGTAATACCTTCTAGCTACTGGAAACATTAGCCAATTTTACTGTGCTGTGGTATGCAAAGTATATAAATCCACCAGACCACCATTTGGTGGGGTAGTGGGACTCAAGGGATATTTAGTCAACTTGAACATGCAGTAGATGTAGGATATAAAGGCTGAGCAATCCTGCCATAGACCAGATAGAGAATATTTGGAATACTCTTGCTATAATGATTTTTTAATTTTATTTATTTTACAATGGATCCTTTGGCAGCAATGAGTTAAAAAAGTAATAGATGTTTGTAAAAAAATTTTAAATACTTGAATTTTCTTTTCTTACAAAAGTTCATCATGCTTATGTGATTTGTGCAAAATATTTGTCAATATTTACAGTCTATCACGAATGCCAGAGTGACATCACTGACGATGTGAAGACAAATCTGTGGAATGCCCCTTCCTGTACTTTACCAGTGTCAGTGTCTACTTCAGAAGTTATTCATTAAAAATAATGTGTCAAAAATGACAATAGAACTCTGGCAACCACTTGTTTATATATTGTTCTGTGAAGCATGGCTAATCAAATCAAATGACTATTCTGCAAGATTAAATTTGCTCACTTTCAATTCCAAGTTTTCTTGGGCATATACAAAAAAATAAGGAATAGCTAATGTGCTGGCTCCATTAGCAGAAGAAACTTGCAGTTCAAAATGGTGGTAGTTTTATATCCAGGTCATCAGAAACTTTAAATAAGAAATCACTCAAGTCCAATAATATTTCAATTCTTTCAACCAATTCCTAGAATCAAAATAAAACTATTTGTAGTCTATTCTGTCAAAAATAAAACATCTAACATAACTTTCAATGCTATTACAAATCCAATTTTAAAAGTTAAACATTTAAGAAAAATATTTGTTATGATAATATGAATAGATATTTTTGTGAACCACAATGTTGTGATTGACAACAATGTTCTTAGAGATCTAAGGAAGAGATCTTAGAGTTAGTTATACTTAAACATATAATTCACTTTTCTATTAAACTGTGGTATTCTACCCATTCAAATAAAAGCTGCAGTTGTTAAGATTTACAAATTCTATGTGTGTGTGTGTGTGTGTGTGTGTGTGTGTGTGTGTGTGCGCGCGCGCAGAGGAGAGGGAGAGAGAGAGAGATGCACTCCATAATTAAAATGCAATGTTTTTGAGACGAATTGGACATTAGATATAAAAACAATACATCAAGATGGCAGGTCATGCTTTCTTCCTATACTGCCCTTTATCAATTGGTTTTTAGAAACAAATGAGCCTTTTAAGAACTATTTTGTAAATAAACATAAGATCCATAATATTATTTAACTTTTTGTAAAAAAGTATTTAAAATATTGATACCTCATTTTTTTATTTTCAAGTCAGCTTGACATTTTTAATGAAAATATCCAGTGAGTGGAGCACAAACCAACAAAATGACAACACTGCATAGCAAGTGAGCAAGTGAACACGTTGAACAATAAGAACTCAAATTGTGCACAAATATAATTTTGACATTCTATCATTGCACTTTAATATATCTTGACTTTTTAAAAATATTTTGATGGTGCTTTTATTTTTAATTACAAATATTTATATTCTGTACCAAACTGGAATGAAACTGAGTGGGCCTACTGTTTGACCTCTAATTTTGACAAAACATACATGTCATAATAGAGACAACAAATTAGACAAATTTGTTTTTTAAAAGTATGTGAGAAAAAGAAATACTATGAATAAAGACACAAAGAGAACACAGAAATATTGGGCAGAAATATTTATACATTGTAATACAAAACAAAAATTTTAATTGAGAATATACCTTTCTTAGAAAAAAATCTTAGAGTTTTTTTTCTATTAAAAGTATGATCCACCAAAGACAAGCCAACTGAAGATGTCAGCAATTTCAAATTTATTAACAAGAAGTTTTATCAAAACTTTAGTAAGAGTATATAAAAGAAACTGATTAAAGTATGTAAAGTGTACTAAGAATAATTGTGCTTAACTTATTTTTTAATGCTCAATCAACATAATGAAGGTTTGGGTAATATTTATTTGCTTTAGCATTCAAGAATATCTGTTATTTTTATTTTTTCATTTAATTTTGAAATATGTTTAAGCATACTAAGATCAATTTGGGGAGTAATAAGCAAATATTTCAAAAATATTTTTAGAGCATCCTCATATTCTCAGAAGTGTCTTGCTCTAGACAATAAGTTATATGGTTAACCTGCCTAAGAGGGTGACTCTTCACCCTCTGCTCATAAATTGGGTTCAGCCAATGAACAAAATAACTCACCTATATAAGCATCTTATAAAAGGGGGGAGGGGAATGGAAGTTGGGAAGAGAAGGGGAGAGGAAAGTGGGGAAGGAGAGGAAGTGGAAGAAGAAGGGGGAAGTAAAGGGAGAGAAAAAAGGCTTCAGCCTCTGGGTGGAGGGTGGGGGCCAAAAGGCTATCATTGTCTTTGTTACACCATTTTAAATTTTCCATCATTTCTCTTTTTATTTTTTTTAAACTAGGGTATAATTTACCTATAGTCTAATGCAAAAATCTGTCCTATGTATTGCTTTGTGTACTGCGCAATGAATTTTTATATTTGTACATACCATGTGATTACTACCCATATCAAGATTCATACCCCTGTCTACCACCAAGAATGTCCCTCTTGCCCTACCCAGTCAATATGACTATTGCCAATTCAGCCAGAGGGAGTCACTATTCTAATTTCTTCAACATAGATTAATTTTGCCTGTTGTTGAAATTCAAATAAATGTAACCATCCAGTATGTACTCTTTTGTGTCTGACTTATTGTTTTTCAAAATAATGTTTTGTATATTCATCCATACTGTGGTTTGTTCCTCTTTGTTACTGCATAGTATCATATTGCCCTATTCATTCATTCCCTTGCTGATAAGCATTTAGGATGTTTTCATCTGAGGGTTATTACAATTAAAGCTACTGTAAACATTGTGTAAAAGTCTTTTTGTAGACATACAACTTTTGTTTTTTAAATATGTATATCTAGGAGTGAAATGATGAGGCCGTAGGGTGAGTGTACATATAATTTTGCTGGAAACTGTTAGAAAGTTTTCCAAAATATTAAAGTTATTTTACTATTTCGAGAGCATGTGTAAGAGTTTCAGTTGCCCCTACCTTTGGTATCATTAGTTTTAGTTTTAGTTTAGTTTTGTTTTTAGTTTTTAGCCATTCTTATGGAAGTACAATGATATTGTGGTTTAAATTTATATTTTCCTGGTGAGTAACGGTATCACTTTCTTCATATGCTTATGGATGTCTTCTTTTGAAGTGTCTGTTCAAGTATTCTGTATGGAGCGTAAGGGCTAGTGTCTTTTTGTCATTGATCTATAGGAGCTATATATATTTTCTGGATATAAGATATTTGTCACATACATGTATTGTAAATTACATTGTGAATATTTTCTACTAGTCCATAGTTTGCCTTTATTCTTTCTTACTGATGCTTTTTGATGAGCAATCATTTTTGTTTTTAATTTGGATTAAGTCTAATGTATCTTTTTTTTTTTTTTTTTTTTTTTTTGCTTAATGCTTAATATCCTTGCCCATACTAAGGTCACACAGACATTCTCCAGTGTTTTCCTCCAGTGTTCTATAACCACAGCACATTGATTTCCTCTAGCCCTTACATTTAGATCTATGATCTGTCTCATATTAATTTTTATATAGGGTGTGAAGTAGGTTTCAAAGTTTATTTCTTTTTCCATTGGACATCTAGCCATTTGAATGTCATTTATTAAAAGACCTTTCCTCTGTTGAATTTCATTAATATTTCTTTGTCAAAATAATTATTTTTCCTTTACACCAAAACAGAGAGAGTAAATCACTTTGTTAAACAGTAATTTATGCAATTCAGCACAGAATGTTCTTCACAGGGAACAAGAAGGAAAAAAAAAATTGAGGTCACCTTGGGGATATAAGCGTGCTGGACCTTGCTTTAGCTTTTACAATCAAAAGCTCGCCTCCTTTGGTTTCTCCCTCATTTCTTTGTAACCATTTCTCATGCACACCAGCTATAAGGAATATTCAACTGCTGCTTTAATTATGTGAATTTCTTGATCAAAAGAGTTATTTCCAAATATTTAGAAACCTGATTACATGGTTTCTAAATGCCCTTGACCTGAAAGTCTCTTCTGTTTGCCCCTTGGGTGACACACATACCCTTCAGCTGCAATGGTGTATTGCTTGGAAAAGTTCTAATTGGGGAAATTGGACACAAGTCCTTCCCCTGATTGGCATTATGGGTAACCTTCAGCCTGCCACTCATTCATCCTTGTTCTTAGTGCCCCCTTCCGTGCAATGATGGTGTTCCGATGGTTGATCTAGGTTTAAACCCTTTGGCTCTGACACTCCAGGATTTGTGAGGAGTGTTGTTTTCCTTTGATTTACTGCCTGTGTGTTATCATCCATTCGTGTGTTTGACAGGAGGGAAAAGAGTGAAGGGTTCCCCCACTACTTCTTTCCTTCAACTACCCAATCCAATGAACTCCAATTAAAATTTGTAGTTTTAGTTTGTCTGATAAGTTGTTTTTTTTTAAACCTCATCAACGTAAATCTTTACCTTCCCTTTTCTAGGCTTGGCAGCTATCCTAACCCTTTTCATCTGAGCCCCTCTAGCCCACTTGGGCCACTTCTGATTTCTGATCCTTTGTCCCTTTTTATTGATTGTCTTTTTTTTCTCCCTTTTCTCCTTATAGTGATAACACACTGTGTAAACAGAATTTTAGAAGGAGAGGCACAAAGATTTTAAATTACCTAGAAACTATTTCACTCCTGGGAGAATGAAGTATTATTAAAGGACTTTGAGCCCAGTTGAAATATGTCAGCATCCCAGACATGTTTTAAACATTCCCCAGACTGCATGTCATACATCATCTTCCTGTGACCTGCTGAAGCCAACACCTAAATCATGTGTTCTGAGGAGTGCCAAGGAAGCCCCTCACACCCCAGCGTAGTCCCATAGCAGCACATGTCCACTGATGCTTGGTTTTCTCAATGTTACGGTTATTCATTTCCACTTTATGGTATTTATATACATCAAAATAAATTTATTAGGATTCCAAATGTCCTGGGGGCAAGGGTTTTCGCCTGCTTTTTTAACTTTGATGTTCCTAGCACCTAAAACAATGCTAGCAAATAATAGATGCTTAATAAATATTTGTTGAATAAATGAATTTATAAATTTTCAAATGAATGAATACATTACATAAATTAGTTGAAGTATTGTGTAATTTGTCATTTTACTTCAAAACACCTGTCTTCTATTATTAAGGATTTGTTCCAACAACATACCTTGAGCACTTACGATGTACCAACTATGGTGCTCAAGACTACCTTCATCTACTACTCAAAACGATTTTATAGGAAACTTGCTATTATTATTTTTATTTTTAAATTATTAGATTCAGGTTTAGAAAGGATACATAACTTAATGAAGGTATCAGAGTTAGTAAGTGGCAGAATCAAAATTGTGACTTAATTACAATAAAACATGGATCAGAAAAATGTAGACATCAAGAAAAAAATGATACCACCATAACATTTTATCATAATTGTGCCTAACTTTTCTGCTCATGAATTTTTGTTTTCATATGATAATATCAGAAGATACATTTTTCTAAATTATATTCAAACTTGTAGACCTTGTGGTACCTTATCTTTCTATCTATCATTTTAATGGTGCATCTGCCATTAATCTATCAGGGCCCCATAGTCTTGCAGGACATTTTGTCCTTTCCGAAACATTTACAGAGACATTTGGTTTATAACAAAAATCCTTGATATTTGCTCCTGTCAGAAATATCCATGCTTAGAAAATGTCCCTGGGTTCAAATAGCCCATAACATTTATTTACACTTTGGTTTACAGGATTTATATATATATTACTATCACGTTTTATTGATTCAATAATTGTGTAGTAGCTGTACTGCCAGTAATAAGTATTCTTGCCTCATGAGCCTAGTTGGTAATGGCTGATGGGGTGAAGTAGATGGGTTGGCATGGACCAAATGTCTCTGTGATTGTTTAGGTCCAAATATCAAGGACCTCTCAGCATGAACCAAGTGTCTCCATGAACATTTTCGACAGGACCAAATGTAAAGGACATGCATTGAGTGTTACCTATATAAGTAAGTGTGTGAAAACTTCAAATGTATGAACACATTTATTTCTCACAACAGCTTTATAATGAAAGATACTTCTATTATCACCACTTTACTAAGAAGGATATTAAAGGATAGGTTGCTGAAGCTATTAAGTGACAGAGCAAAGGTCTGAACTCAGATGGTCCATTTTTAAAGCACAGGTAATTAGCCATCACACTATAGCTAACTTTTTATATTTAGCTCAAAGTTATCAATTAAAGAAAAGTAGATTATTTTTTCAATGTTGATAGATGCTATCATCACAAGATGGTTGAATGAATATCCTATTAGGTTTTAAAACGGAAAGGTATATTATCCATCATTTTTATAGTCAACCAAGGAGGGAAAATAAATTATAAGTAAATTACTCTTACTTATATGTCATAAACCAAACTATGAACCTACTCATACTTTAAACTTTTAAAAAAGTATTGTTCCCTGAAAAGAAGGATGAAACCATTGCCCATTAGTGGGGTATACGTTTAAATTTCTTCCTACTTGGAAAATTTCATTTCTTAGCAAGACATTTTCCACACAGCACCCGAACCCTCAATTCTTCCCTGCTGATTTTCTTTAGGTTTCCTTTTTCACTAGTCTCCTCCAGAAGGTTTTCTCTGTCACCCACCATGCTGCTAGTATGGTCAGGCACCCCTCTGTATAACGTCATGGAGTCATGAACTTACCTCCTGATACAGTATTTATAACAGAGTACCTAGTGATTATTTGTATTCTCCCCAGGACACTAAAATATTTAAAGTTACACTGTGTCCTATGTATCACAATGTATTTCTTGAATGAATAAATGAATGAGCATCATGAGTTTACACCAAACCATACCCTTCCCAGCCTGGCTTTCTGGTGACCAGCATTACTCACTGGCAAGAGCTCTGGTGACCATGAACTGGAGAAACAATAAGAGGCCTCAAAGGAACGTAACCCATTACCTTAGTCTCATAGGTCCACACTCCTGGCCAAAACTAACGTCTCCACCACACAAAAACTCTCTGTGAATACTAAGATAGTGATTCTCAATCTTTTATATTCATGGGCGCACTTCAAATTCTACAATTTTCATCTTCACTTGAAGCTTACTTTTTATTCACAGGTCTTCTACTATTTCCTCATTCCCCTTTCAGCACTCTGTCATTATTGATAGAATATTTGACTATATTACTTCATCCTCCACTTGACAGAAATCCCCTGTGTTTCTGTAAATAAGCCATTTCCATACTATACGACCTCTTTTCCCTAACTCAGCGAGAGGGACTTGCCTATATAAAAGCTTGCACAAAGCCCTTAGCTCGACATTCCATCTGTTATATGTCAAGGTAATAATGTGTATCCTCAGTTGCTTCTAAAGCAAATTTTACACATCATTTAAAATTTGATGGCCAGTCCAGTAGTGAAGGGTTTGCCTGACATCTATATACCGCAGTCGAACTGTTGAAAACCACATCCCTAAAGAAATTTTTCCACCTGCACATCTCTCACTACCAATGAAAATCATTTCACCATGGGCCTTTTAAACTCAGGCGCTCACTCCTTCCTCAAAGAAAAGTTTTCATAGCATAACCACAAATGATCTCAGAATAGGGAGTTCTTGATTTTCTGTCCCAGCAAGTTATTTCATAGCAACACTGTTGTCATAAATGTGTGCATTTATGCTAGCATTATTTTATCAGCTGCTAAGTTTGTGTTTTGGAAACAAAAAGGCTTTGGAGAAAAGAACCACAGAAGGTGACCTAGTTAGTTGTCTGGAAGTCTCCAGGGCAGCCATTCTGATCCTCTCTTGTATGTCCTTTCCATATGTCATGATGGCTCTACTTTGCTTCCTTGTTTCTTTAGGAAAAATGAAGAAGTGAAACATCAAGATTCAGCTAATATAATAAATCAGAAAGAGATGTCAGGGGATCCGTTTGGAATGTACTGTCCTTCATTTTATAAAGCCCAAACACATGGTGTTTCTTCACTATTAAGCATAGGGGCGGGGGGTTGGGAAGGCAGTGGGTATGAGTGAGTGTGCACACACAGGTGCTTAGCAGTCAATTGTTCTTCATGAGAACTAGACTTCATCTTTTTCCTTAAGAGAAAGAAAAAAGAAACTACAGAAGGAATCAGTGTTTTAGCATCTAAATCCCAGCCAGACTAGGAGATGAGCTGCATTTCTTAACCAATAACTAACCTTATGGCCCTGGCCAGTGCGGCTCAGTTGGTTGGACATTGCACTGAAAGGTTGCTAGTTTGATTCCTGGTCAGGGCCCATGCCCGAGGTTTCAGGCTCAATCCCCAGTATGGGGGGAGGGGAGTACAGGAGACAGCTGATTGATGTCTCACTCTCACATCGATGTTTCTCTCTCTCTCTCTCTCCCTCCCTTCTTCTCTCTCTAAAAATAAATACAAATATTTAAAAAATATAATAAAATAATTAACCTTATATCCATACTCTCCATCCTTCCCACTCTTACTGTCCATTCTACATTTTTTTCTGTTATGAAAAGACTCCATTTTACAAAAGTTAAATTTAACAGAAGAGACATGACAAGCAAGATGTAAGTGGCAAAAACAAAAATTAAATAGGAGGAGAAAGACAAACCTTTGTTTTATGTCCATAGAACGTTTCCCAACCTTCTAGTCTAAGGAGTACCATGTTGAATTATAAATATAACTTGCCCACCAATGTTTGATTAATGATGAATAAACACATGATATATTATGGAATGCATTGAGTGTGGAAAGTTTCATAGCGGCACAAGAAACTAAAGTCAGTGCTAAAGAATTATTAAGACTTGGATAACCCAGATGTGGAGAGTGACATGAATAATGACACAGAGGAGGGAATGAACTTGACTCACTAGTGGGACAGTGTTGTGTGCCAGTCTCAACCCATCAATAACCACTGAGGTAGCTGGACCCACCCTTGTGGTTTTTATTATGATTGCAAGATGCCTTTAGCAATAACATCAGGAAATTTTGGGGGTGGAAAATGGTCTACTACTTACAAATCTTGGAGGTCAGAGGTTGTGAGAGGGTGAGCCTGGGGTTCTGCTTTTATTGGGATCAAAGGTGGGCGTGAGCTCGTTCTTTATTGGTGAATTTGAAACATAAGGGTAGGAGCTTAAAGCACAGGAACAGGAAAAGAAAACCAAGTGGCCCAAATGGTCATTTATCAAAATCAACCAAGGAGCCTGTTAGAGGAAGGTGGGTTGCAGAGTGCAGGAGTGGAGGATGGGACTCAGCTGGATGGTGTGTGTGTGTCGGGATGGGGGAGTTTCTGCCCAGCTGTTTATTTAGTCTGTTAGCTGGCAACGTATTTATTTGAGCTAGACATCCTTGAAGTGGATACCTTGGCAATCAAAGCTTAAATCAGTTACTTGTATTACTAAAACAAACAGCAACAAATAACCTGTGAGCCCAGGCCGGTTTGGCTCAGCAGTTGGAGTGTCGACCCGTGGACTGAAGAGTCCCAGGTTCGGTTCCTGCTAAGGGCACGTACTTCAGTTGCAGTTTGTCCCCAGCCCCAGTTGGAGTCGTGTGGGTGGCAACCAGTCGATGTGTCTCTCTCACATCGATGTTTCTCTCTCTCTTCCTCCCTCTCTCCCTCCCTATCTAAAGATGAATGCAAAAATGTCCTCAGGTGAGAATAAAAAAATAAATAAATAAAAATAACCTGTGAGAGTTTACACTATAATTAGTAGATTAGTCCAGATAATCTTAAAACTATTCTCCAGCCAATTATTCTCAGTGGTTCATGCTTTTCCGGTATGAAAAAACAACCCCACTGGTGTGGCTCACTGAGTTAGAGCATCGTCCTGTGCAGCAGAAGGTCTCTGGTTGATTCTGGCCTGATCAGGGCACCACTATCTAGGTTGCAGGTTTGATTGCTGGCTCCCAGTTGGGGTATGTGCAGAAGGCAACCAATCAATATTTCTCTCTCACACTGATGTTTCTCTCTCTCTCTCTTTCTTTCTCCCTCCCCTCCACTCTCTCTAAAATCAATGATAAAAATACCCTCGGGTAAGGATTAAAAATAATAATACTAATAATACTACTACTAATAATAATAATAAAACAGTATTTTCTACTTTTATTTTCCCACCCCAATATTTCTAGTGAATGACTCAGGTCCTTTGGGCTCTTGATGACTTTCAATTATATACAGGTTACAAAGCAATGTGAATAAATAAAAGGAAAACCTAGAAGGACACATTTATCACAGCTCAATTAAAAGTCTCTTTCATTAGGAAAAAAAAAAGCTATTCCATTAAAACAGCTTCATTAATTATTTAGAAAATGTGAATAACTTGGGAAAGCATTACCTGGATACCTTGGGAGATGATTAGTGATTAGTTACACTTTCTGATGGCAAGAAACCTTCTTGTAGAAAAATGTCATCTGAAATGTTATCATTTAAAATTGGGTAATAAAAACAAAAAACTAATAGAAACTTTAATGCAATACCAAAGAGCCAGGGAAATAAATGTCACCAGTTTGATGAAACAAGATCTCTTCTGGCATCTACCACTTAATTTAGTTTTGCTTCAAACCTAAGCCTTTAAAAAATGAAAAGCCTCTAGTCACAATCTCTAAGTCTATTTGGGAAGCCACTGTCTTGAGTAATTTCCTATTATATAACAGGTGCTGTTAGTGTTTCCAACAAGTCATAGCCTCCAGAGAAACTTCGGTGACACAATCATTTCCTTAATCAGTTTGCATTCACTGAGCACTTACAGGCATACCTGATTTTATTGCACTTTACTGTGCTTTGCAGATAGTGTGTCTTTTCAAGTTGAAGTTTTGCGGCAACCCTCTGTTGAGCGAGCCTATTGGCACAATGTTTCCAACAGCGCTCACTTCGTGTCTCTGTGTCACATCTTGGTCATTCTTGCAGTATTTCCAACTTTTTCATAATTATTATATTTGTTATGGTGATCTGTGATTAGTGATCTTTGGTATTACTGTTGTAATTGTCCTGGGTGCCACAAACTATGTCCATACAAGATGGCAAACTTAATTGATAAATATTGTGTGTTCTGACTGCTCTGCCGACCAGCCATTCCCCTGTTTCTCTCTCTCTCCTCAGACCTCCCTATTTCCTGAGACACAACAGTATCGAAATCAGGCCAGTTAGTGACCCTACAATGGCTTCTAAGTGTTCAAGTGAAAGGAAGAGTAGCACATTTCTCACTGAAATCAAAAGCTAGAAATAATTAAGCTTAGTGAGGAAGGCACCTTGAGAGCCATGATAACCTGAAAGCTGGTCCACATGCGCCAGTTAGCCAAACTGTGAATGTAAAGGAAAAGTGCTTGAAGGAAACTAACAGTGCTACTCCAGTGGACACGTGAATGACAGGAAAGTGAAACAGCCTTATTGCTGATGTGGAGAAAGTTTCAGTGGTCTGGATAGAAGGTGAACCCATCTACAACATATCCTTAAGACAAACCCTCATCCAGAGCAAGGCCCTAACTCTCTTCAATTCTGTAAACACTGAGAGAGGTGAGGAAGCTATAGAAGAAAATCTGGAATCCAGCAGAAGTTGGTTCATGAGGTTTACAGAAAGAAGCCATCTCTATAACATAAAAGTACAAGGTGAAGCAGCAGGTGCTGATGTAGAAGCTGCAGCCAGTTTTTCAGAAGATCTAACAAAGACAATTAATGAAGGTGGCTACATTAAACAACAGATTTTCAAAGTAGATAAGACAGCATTATTTTAGAGGAAGATGCCATCAAGGATTTTAATAGCTAGAGAGAAGTCAATGCCTGACTTCAAATCTTCAAAGGACAGGCTGACTCTCTCGCTGGGGGCTAACACAGCTGGTGACTTAAAGTTGAAGCCAGTGCTCATTCACCATCTGAAAATCCTGGGGCCCTTAAGAATTATGCTAAATCTACTCTGCCGGTTCTCTATAAATGGATCAACAGAGCCTGCATGACAGCACATGTGTTTACAACATGATTTCCTGAATATTTTAAGCTCACTGTTGAGCCCTATTGCTCAGAAAAAAAGATAAAAAAAAAAATATTACTGCTCATTGATAATGCACCTGGTTACCCAAGAGGTCTCAGGAGACATACAATGAGGTTAATATTGGTTTTATGCCTGTTATCACAACATCCGTGCTGCAGCCCATGGCTCAAGGGCTAATTTTGACTTTCAAGTCCTGTTATTTAAGAAATACATTTTGTAAGCTATTGCTGCCATGTGATGAAACCGAGAGTCCTTATAATCTGATTTCCTTTGTGACTATAACTTTAGAAATTAGTTTTTTTTCTTTTCTCCCTGCACATTTCACAGAACTTAGCCTTTCCCCTTAATAATCACTAACCCCAGAGGAAGCAGAAGATAATATCACAGTCCTGACTAACAGTCACAAGGTTTGAGCCTCTGGCAGGCTAAAGCTAACATCTTGAACTAAGTTATGTTTCAGATCCTAAGCCCTAAGGCAAAACGACCTTCTTGGCTATCTCTCCATGAAACCAGACAGAGAGACTCCACAGCTAACCCTAGAACTGTTCTCAAAACCTGAAGAAATGATTTACTCACATTCCAACAATCAGCTCCTAACATAGCCCCCAAATCTCTAATCCAGTGTTTTGTGGCTTTGCCCTATACAACCTGTAATTTCCCTGCCATCGGAGAGCTAGTTCTTCTAGAACAAGCTCACCCAAACTTTGATTGAAATCAATCCTAATAAAAAGCCTTTCTCCACTGTAAACATCTGCTCATTCATCTTCTTTTAGCCAGAGCACAAAGGAGGATGGACTCATATATTGGGGTTCGACAGCATTGATAGTGATTCCTCTGACAGAGCTGGGCAAAGTGAATTGAAAATCTTCTGGAAAGGATTCACCATTCCAGATGCCACTGAGAACATCTGTGATTCATGGGAAGAGGTCAAAATGTCAGCATTAAAAGGAGTTTGAGAAAAATTGCTTGCAACTCTTATGGATGACTTTGAGGGGTTCAAGATTTCAGTGAAGGAAGTAACTGCAGATGTCATGGAAATAGCAAGAGAACTAGAATGGTAGTAGAGCCTGAAGATGTGACTGAATTGTTACAACCTCATGATAAAACTTGAACAGATGAGGAGTTTATTCTCATGGATAAGCAAAGAAAGTGTTTCTTTGAGATACAATCTACTCCTAGCGAAGATGCTGTGAAGATTGTTGAAATGACAACAAAATGTTTAGAATCTTACATAAACTTAATTAATAAAGGGTTTGAGAGGATTGGGTCTAGTTTTGAAAGAAGGTTTTACTATGGGTAAATGCTATCAAACAGCATCACATGCTACACAGAAATCATTCATGAAAGGAAAAGTCAACCAATATGGCAAACTTTATTGCTGTCTTATTTTAAGAAATTGCCAGAGACATTCCAGCCTTCAGCAACCACCACCCTGACCAGTCAGCAGCCATCAACAAGGCAAGATGCTCCACCAGCAAAAAGATTAAGACAGACTGAAGGCTTAGGGGATTGTTACCATTTTTAACAATAAATTATTCTTAATTATGGTATGCACATTTTTAGATATAATGCTATTACACACTTAATGTACTACAGTAGAGTATAAACATAACTTTTATATACACTGGGAAACCCCAAAATTTGTGTGGCTTGCTTTATGGTGATGGTCTGGAACCAAACCCACAATATCTTCAAGGCATATCTGTGCAATATTCTGAACATTGCAGGTCTCTGAGGGGCTGAGTAATGGCAGCAGGGACAACAAGAAGACCACATGAGACTCAGTTGTCCACACTCTTGACTGTTGTCTGAGTCCTCCAGACTTGATACTGAGTTTTGAGCCGTATTCCTTTTTCAAAACATTTCAAGGCATTTTATGCTATTGTGAGACATTATCCTACCTCCTAGGGCATCTACTTGATACCTTAGAGTCAGCCTAAACTGCTCCTTCTCTCTCATATCTGCTCATATAGCATACATTTCATGAGTAAACATCTTTTCAAGCCTTCTTCAGAGATATTATTCCATCAGTTTTTGTTCTCTGTCCTACTTTCACAGCCCTGGTTCACGCCTTTGTTCTCTCTGACCTGGACTATAATTATCCCTAATGGACCTCTATATCCTCAGCACCTTCTCCTAGGGGGAAAAAAAGTGTGTGTGTGTGTGTGTGTGTGTGTAGACAATATAAATTTTACAACAAATAAATTGAAGGTATCACTAGTATTCTCTTATCCCACCTATAATAATGAACAAGATATAAGCAATTTGTACCAATATAAAGCTTAAAATCCATCTTATATTTAAATATGTAACATCTAAAACTCTTCTTTTGATGAGAGATTGATTTACAAAATATATTTAAAAATGTAAACAACTGAACACCAAGAAGACAATCCAATTTAAAAATGGGCAAAGGATCTGAATAGACACTTCTCCAAAGAGAACATTCAGAGAGCCAATAAACATATGAAAATGTGCTCAACATCACTAATCATCACAGAGATGCAAATTAAAATGAAATATCACTTCACACCTGTCAGAATGGCTATCATCAATAAATCGAAAAACAACAAGTGTTGGCAAGGATGTGGAGAAAAGGGAACCCTCGTGCACTGTTGGAGGGAATGCAGACTGGTATACCCACTAAGAAAAACAGTATGGAGTTTCCTTGGAAAATTAAAAATGAAACTACCATTACACCCAGCAATTCCACTTCAGAAGAAACCCGAAACACTAATTCGAAAAAATACATGTGCACCCCTATGTTCATTGCAGCATCATTTACAATAACCAAGATCTGGAGGCAGCCCAAGTTCCCATCAGTAGATGAGTAGACAGAAAAGCTGTGGTACATTTGCACAATGGAACGTTACTTGGTAGTAAAAAAAAAAGAAGGAAATCTTACCTTTTACGACATCATGGATTAACTTGGAGATCATTATGCCGAGTGAAATAAGCCAGAGATAAAGACAAATACTATATGATCTCACTTAAATGTGGAATCTAAAGGGCAAAATAATTTAACAAACAGAAGCATAGATATACAGAATAGACAGACAGCGGTCAGAGGGTCAGAAGGGAGAGGTGGTTGGGACTGGGTGAAAAAAGGTGAAGGGGTTAAACAAAAAATAAAATATATGTATCATATAGACATGGACAACAGTATGGTGATAGTCAGAAGGAAAGAGGGGATAGAGACTTTACCTTGGGTGATGAGTGCATGATGCAGTATGCAGATGACGTTTTGTTAAGTTGTACAGTGGAAACCTGTATGGTTTTGTTGACCAATGTTACCCCAATAGATCCAATTTTTTAAAATGGGCACTAATGCCATTCATGAAGGCTCCACCCTCATTACTTCATCACCTCCCAAAGGCCTCCATCTACAAACACCACCACACTGGGGGTTAGATTTCAACACATGAATTTTGAGGGGAAACAAATGTTCAGTCCATAGCAGGGATGATGAAATATGTCCACATTAGTGTGACAAGTGACAGATGATGGTGTGTATCAGGAATAAAATAGGAAGAGTCTTAGGATGCAGAGCTGGGCTTCTTCCTGGATTTTATATTCTGGAAGGTAATGTCATCCACCATACAGAGAGCAAGTCATTTTTTAAAATATAATTATAGATTCACAGGAAGTTGCAGAGAGAGTACAGAGAGGTCCCGATGTAACTTTCACCCAATTTGTGCCAACGGTTACAACTTTACGTAATTATAATATAATACCAAAATCAGAAAGTGTGCATTGGTGCAATCACATGTGTTGATTCTTATAACCACCGCCACAATCAGCATACAGAACTCTTCCATCAACACAAGATATCCCTTCTGCTACCCCTTTATAGTCCCTCCCACCCCACTTCCTAGCCACCAATATTTCCAAACCCTAACAACTACTAATCTGTTTTTCTAGAATAGTATATAAATAAAACCATACCATATGTGGGCTTCTGAGATTGATTTTTCATTCTGCATAATTCCCTGAGGTCTATCCAGTTGTTGCCTGTGTCCATAGTGCATTTGTGTTTAGTGCTGAACAGCATTCTGTGGTGTGGTGCCGCCACAGTTTGTTGGACCACTCACCTCCTGGGGGCGTTTCAGCTGTTTCCTGTTTGGGGGCTGTTACAAATAAAGGTGCTATGAACATTTGTGTGAAAAATTAAAATAAAATAAAACTCTCTTTTCACTCAGAAACCTACAAAATATGTTTCCCTTACTAGAAATAAACTGTAAAACAAATTTGCTCTAAAGCTGCCTGACATTCCACCTATACCTAGTAAATTCCTTAATTACTCCTAAGCTTCAAGTGTAAGTACCTAGAGATTAGAAATGTTAAATAACCTCACAAAATTACTTAGGTGACTGTATAATAATAATAATTATTAATTAACATATTATTAATGGGTGTAAAGATGTCTATCTCGTAGATCTATTGGTATGAAGAGTAAATGTATGGATTCATATAAAATATTGTAGATGCTCAAAAATATTGATATGAAAACTGTTGACACATTTTTTTTCTTCTTGTTAGGACTCATCAAAAAAAGTATTAAATACCCTAAATCAATGTAATGCTATAGTGTTTCATTGATTACCAAAATCAGAAAGTGTGCATAGACTCTTTAAATATGTCTACCAATAGTGTTCTTGAGAAATATTTAAGGATTTTAAGATCATTAAAATTATAACAATTACCAAACTCTTGATTAAAAAATAAAATAATTTTTTCACCTTATTCTATTCTTCATCCATATGAATAAAGAAAATCCAAGGATGCTGTACACTCTGCATTCAATTCAGATCACCTCTATAGCTTATGATAAAATAAGAAAGCTCATAAGCAATATACATAAGTTTATATATATACATGAGCTTCAAAGGACTAGAACTAAGGCTACAGGAAAACATTTTTAGTAAGTTTCAGACACAAGAGTGAGATTTTAGATTCTTTACTTTTTTTTTTTCTCTATTATAAAGGCCAGTGAGTTCATTACACAGACTTCTCTTGACCTTGTTGGATTCTGCTTCCAGCAAGTTACCCATATAGGAGAAGGTTCATAGTAAAACCTGCTATTCTATGGTCTGTGCTTGTCTGAGGTATCGTAATCACTCAGCACCCTTGCTGTCATGGATGTTCCCCCTGCCCTCTAGCATAGACCTGCTCTCTCATTGAAGATATGGGGTATTTTGGCACTCCAAATTTCACATGTGGTAAAGCCTGTCTTCATGGCAGCTGCCTTCCCCTAATCCCATTCCCAAATAGTCGTGCTGTTTGGCAGATGGCACTCAACACGTGTGCATCATGTCTTACAAGGCCTGTAACTGCTGGAGGAGACACAGGTAGAAAAGCTCTAACACTGTGTTGATTTGCACGTGTTTGTCATGGCCTGGTAGACGTGGCCAGAATCCAAATACAGAGCAAGAGGATGTTTTGCCACCTTAGCAGATGGACATGCAGAAGAGTAGCCAAGAGCCTCTATAACAAGCAACATGGATGCAGCCAATAATATTCAATAGACTCTTTATCTGTTGCTTAGAAACCTCCGGCTCAGGAGCGATGTCCTTTCTAATTATGACTTGAGCCGGGAACATTTCCATCATAAGAATCAGGACTAGTGACTGCCATGGATAAGAGTCAGGTAGCAGCAGGAGGCCAGCTGGATCTTTGAAGCCAACAGCCAGCAATGAAATCTGCACTTGGGATGAGAATTGCCTCTCCTGGAGCTAAGTCAGCAAATGCTGTCTGGTTGTCAGAGCCGAGAGGTAAAGAATAAAGATGGATCATGACATGTGTGTGTTCTTTTCCCCTGCTTTCACTCTGAGTAAGCAGAAAAATCAAGTGAGGTACAAAATGGTCAAAAAATAAATCCTTCCTGTAATGTCAGGCCAGATTTGGCTGGCCTAAGTCAGGGCTAGAAAGAATAGACAAGCAAATGAGAGAAAAGTGGACTCTGAAACAATATGTTAAAGAACCTGCAGTATTACTATAAAGGATCATGAGGTTTGGACTCAGAAGTCAGATCATCTACTTCTTTGTAACTGTGATCAAGTTACTAAGCCTCATTTTTCTCAGCCAGAAGGTGTGAATAATAGCACACTACCTTAGGGGGCAGACGTGGGTAGTAGAAGTTAAGGTGCATAGCACCTAGAACAGTGTGTGGCGTTGGGTAACATTTCCTTTCTTTGCCTGCTTACTTCTTTTGGCTTGTCAAATAGATAAAATGTCATATGACAGATGAACAGGAGAAAATAACTAAATCGAATTGTGTATGTATGTACAGGGGTTCCATAAGAATATAGGACCCAAGGACAAATTGGGCAGTTGAGCCTTATTTGCCATATTGAGCTAAGGAGAAAGGGTGGTGGGGGTGGGTTGGGATTTGGGACTTCAAAGGGCAGGAAGGCAATTCACATGGAGATGAAAAAGCAAATGTCTGGTAGATAAATGTTTGCTGGGCCATCTTCAACAATGGAACCTAGGGGGGACTTTGACTAAACAAGCCTTGCGAGGTTCCTCCCTGTCTATCACACTTAGTTCATGTTAAACCCTAGTTATGTATGATGGTATCTTCCTTCCTGGAGCAAGTGCTTTACCTAAATTCTTTTAGAAAGTAAGGGGGAAAATCAAAGGTTTTCTTCTGAGTCTTTTGTGTCCTAAAAATAGCCAGCTTAAAACACTCGATATCCTGAAAAGGTATTTTGGGGGGCAAACTCCAGTTCCCTTCAAGTGCCTGGCAGATAGTAAGCAGCACATAAATTTTAGCTCTCATTATCACATGTGAAGGTTAGGCTATCTCCCAGGAACTTAAGCTAAATTGTGTTTGAACTTCGTAAAAAATATCCTTTGTTCCAAGCTGGTTCAACTGTATCCCCCAGCCCCTTACAAGTTATTATACTGGATTTCCTCAGTAGGACTGCCATTATCTCGTGGACACTGTCACTATACAGCAGCCCCCCCTTCCAACCCACCCAAACACACATACTCCCAGCTTCTGCAAACCAAGACACATTAAAAAAAAAAAAAAAAGGACAAGAATCAGTCCTCAGACCACGACTTGTCTCATTCTATAAAGTTTTTGGGGTCTATCTCCCTGGCTTCAGCTATTTCCTGTAGAACAACTTAAAGTCCAAACCACCTGTCAGAGTCTAGACCTATTTATTCAGTAGTATATTAGCTATCTATCCTTCCCACTGTGTGTCCATAACTGAAATGTTCATGTTCATCCCCAATCTCTACCCCTGGAAATCTGATGCCTTTTATGTTCCTGTATCCCTTGACTGTCCATATGTCCTGAGTTGCCCCTTTACTCTGAAAAGTGTTCCCATTGATGACAAATGAATGACTGTCCTGTACATCTCCCATCTCAGGGAGCCAGCCACAGAGTTGCTCAAGACAGAATCCCTATACTTTCCCCCACCGAACATCTCCAAAATCTAGTATGTCACCTGGCCTGGCCATCATACTTCCCAATTATATGTCAGATTTACACCATCTTCTCCAGCCACTTTGCCACTGATTTTGTGTAAGCACCCATCTTGTTTTTATACTGGAAAAAGCTTCTTAAATGTTATTTCTACATACCTGTTTTTCCACAAAAATATAATCCTCAAGACCATCATAGCAGTTTTTTTTTTTTCAATTTTATTATTTCCTACATACTTACCATTTCCCATGCCCTTCATTCTTTTATATAGATTCAAATTTCCCTCTGGTATTATTTTCCTTTGCCTGAAAAGCTTCCTTTAAAATGTCTTGAGAGTAGATCTATTGGTAAGGAATTTTCTCAGCTTTATTTGTCTGAAAAAAAATCTTTATTTCATTTTTATTTTTTTAAAGCTTATTCTGCAGTTATAGAAGCCTAGGTTGAGAGTTTTCCCGGTAATTACAAATGTCATTCTACATTGTCTTCTGTTTGTGACTCTTATCATTGTTCTTCTGTTTATAATGTATTATTTTTCTCAGGTTGCTTATAAGATTTTACTTTTGTCATTGGTTTTCACCAAGTTGATTATAGGGTGCCTTTGTATTGTTTTCTTTATGTATAGTCAGCTTGGGAATCGTTAGACTTCTTAGATACGTGTGTCTATAGTGTGGGGGTAAAAAAAGGGAAAAAAGTACATTTCCTCTCACCTTCTAAATTCTTCTAGCTGGGCTAATAATCAAATTAACAGAGAGGGAGATTAATAAGTGGAAAAAAATTTTAATGTGTACATGTGGGGAATTCTCATAAGCATGAAAATTCCCAAGAAAGTGAGACAAAATTGGATATGTATGACAATTTTGGACAAGGAGAGGTGGGGGCCAGGGGTCTGAGATTTCAAAGGAAATTGGCAATTTACAGGTAGTTGAAGTAGAAAGAAACATACACAGCAGGTAAATTCTTGCTTCAATTTGATACAGAAGGTCATCTGTCCCCTACCTGAAGCTTTCCTGTCTACTTTATTTATTTATTTTACTAATACCAGGTTAGTATAAAGAATATTATAAAGGATACAAATGAAATAGACAATTGAAGAGGTACATGATGTGTTACTAACCCAGAAACTCCAAATCCTTCATTTAGGTTTGTTTTTGTTTTTTAATTTAATTTTTTCCATCACCATTTATCTCCCCATACCCTCTTCCACCTCCACCTCCTCACCCCACCCCTGCAATTGCCACACTGTTATCCGTGTCCATCTGCCTTTCTCTTTTGCTCAATCCCTACTATATTTATTTAAATTAAGCTAAGGTGAACAAGCTAAGATTTCCCTCCTGAAGCAGGTTAAAAAGCCGTTGTCTTCCAAACTTATTAGTACATATATTTTTAAATCATCAGTCTTCCTTGCATCCCTCAAGGTACTATATTTTGAAGTCATCAGCCAACATTTAGGTAAAAACTAAAGCATGGGCATGAGTGATATTCTCCACAGAAACTGAGCAATGAGATGTATGATAGATTTCAAAAGATTTTTCTACATTTTTGTTCTGATCATTAAGAATGAACGAAGTAAGATAGTATGTTCAATTGGCATGCCCTCAGTAAAGGAAGGGGGGAGAACAATGTGAAAATACAGGAAAAACCTTGGCATGCAGAGGAGAGTAACTCTCTCTTAACGGTATACCTACCTAATCCATCTTTTTTGAGGAAGTTGGAACGAGATACTGGAAAGCAGTTGCTATAATTTAGGGAGGCAGTCAGTACCTCAGAACATTTAAGAACACATACTCTCAGTGTCTGACTTTAAGCAAGTTTCTTAAACTCTTTAAAATCCAATTTATTCATCTGTAAAATGAGAAAGAAACAATACCTAAGTTATAGAATTATACCCAGAAATAAATGAGACAATGAGTATAAAAAACTTTGTATAGATTTTGCCATATAGTAAATGCTCGTTAAATATTAGCTCCTAGCCCTGGCAGGTTTGGCTTAACGGCTGGAGCTTTGGCCCATGGACAAAAGAGTCACTGGTTCGAGTCCCGGTCAAGGGCAGGTTCTATCCCTGGCTCTGATTTGGATTGTGTGGGAGGCAACCGATTGATGTGTCTCACAATGATGTTTCTCTCTCTCTCTTCCTCCCTTCCTTCCACTCTATCTAAAAATCAATGGAAAAATATCTTTGGGTGAGGATTAACAACAAAAAGTATTAGCTCCTATTAATTTTCTACAAAGAAATTGCAGAACACACAGAAGAAAGCTAAATTATGGCTTTAGAATAAAAACGATTTTGCTAGCAAAGAAAGAAGTATGTACAGTAATAACAAAACAAGAAAGAGGGCAAATAGCAAGCACTGTATCAAGAATACAGAAACAGAGGTTTAAATCCTAGAACGTTTCATGTTACTCTGGGGCTTGTAGAGAAGTCACCTTGTTAGCACAGGTAGCTAGTTATTAAACTAAGGAAGGAAGCAAAAGAGAATCAAATAATAAGCTTAATAAACTGGGGAACAGAATCAAACATTACGCTTAATAAACTGGGAAGCTGAAGCAGATCTCAGGACAGCATTCCACGAGTTTGCTGGAAAGCTATAGCATAAACAGACTCATTCACACAATCCAGGGGACTGCCACCCTCCAAGGAGACTTAATCCTCAGGAGGGGGCAGGAAAATCTCCCAGAGGTGCTGCAGCCTGGTACTGGATTCCCAGAGGGAAGAGAAGGGGAAATTCCTCTGCTTGGCACATGTGCAGTAGGAACCAGATGACATAAAAGTGGGGCATGCATAGTAAGAGCCAGAGTGACAACACAGAGGAGCAGAGCTTAGCCTGGGAAAAACTGGAAAGATAAGCAGATCGGAATAGAGGATGTGGAACCCCCGTAGGTCCAGTAAAGAAATTAGTTGGGAGTGTTATTGGTGAGTGCCCTCGGTGTCTCCACCTATTACTGGTGGAAGTGACGTTCTTGGAGTACCACAGGGAAAAAGAATTTCCTGAGGGCCCTGGCTAGTATGGCTCAGTTGGTTGAACATTGTTCCATACACCTAAAGATTGCTGGTTCAATTTCTGGTCAGGGCATATGCCCAGGTCGTGGGCTTTATCCCTAGTAGTTGGCGTGTAGGAGGCAGCTTATCAATGTTCCTCTCTCTCATCAATGTATCAATGTCTCTCTCTCTCTCTCTCTCTCTCTCTCTCTCTCTCTCTCTCTCTCTCTCCTTCTCCCTTCCACTCTCTCTAAAATCAATAAAAACATATTTTTTTTAAAAAAAGGTATTTCCTGCCCTGGCCGGTTTGGCTCAGTGGTTGGAGCATCGGCCTGCGGACCAGAGAGTCCTGGGTTCGGTTCCCGCTAGGGGCACGTACCAAAACAATAAAAATAAAATAAAAAATAAAAAAGGAATTTCCTGAGGCCCCCACAGGAGGATGCAGTATCATGGAAAGCTTTATTGGTGATGTAAAATTAAGGTAGTCCCCTTTAAGGTCCCATCTCTCTCCATCTCACCATGGGAAAAGTCCAGCCTTGTCTTCAGCAGAGCTAGAATTAAGGCCACTGCCCAGCGGTTCTGCTCCATATTAAAGCAAGTCTAGTCCAGCATCTGCCTAGGTTAGCTTGTGCTCCCGGCTGCAGTCCCTTGCGTGTGGGATTTGCGTGGCCGTGGGCCATACCACTGCTAAGGCCACATGGCGGGCTGGTGCACAGCCAAGTGCAGGTCATGGAGCAAGCGAGAAACAGGAGCACAAGAGAGAGAGAACTCCTTTGTCTGCAGATTATGTATTCCCAAATTTTCACAGGCTTGCACTGGGACCACCCTCCTAGCCAATGATCTTTGTTCCCAGATTAGAATGACAAGCCAGCACCTTCCCTGTGTCATCCTGACTTCACTGCTCATGTGCCCATTTTCCCTTTGTTAGACCCTTTCCCCCAGTGACTTGCAGGGAACGAACCGGTGGTTCCTGGAGGGGTGTAAAACTGCAGCTTCCTGGTGAAGCTGCCCAGATGGTCATGTTTGTAATGTCTGGCCTCTTCTTTGCTCTCTTTGTATTATTAATATTAGCTAGCTAGATGCGATGGTAACAGGAGGAGGGCCCGACTCAGGCCTGGGAAGAATCAGAAAGCTGGGTTGGATTGTTTAAATGGCACTACTGTGAACCAAGAAAATACATGGAGGATTAACAGGAGCCTCGTAGCAGTTGCTTCTAGAGCCTGCCTGCCCTCTACGTCCCCAAGGGTGTATTAATTCCCTTAACCTCAAATAAAATCTTGGCATTATGTTTAAACTTCTCCACGCGTGTGCCATTTGAAATTCTTTTCTCTCAACACTGTAGAAGAACTCATTTTCACCAGTAACAACCTCACTTCTGTATACTCGGTTCCTGCTGCTAAAAATGGAATAAAAATTCTCTCTTGACTGGGATTTTGAAAAGGTTACATGGCATAACTGATGTGAAAAGTGTTTGGAAAGGTACATATATCGTGTAGGAAATATTAAATGATGATATTTGTGTTATCCGGGGTTCTCCAGAGAAACAGAACCAATAAGATATAGACATATACACGTAAGAGGATGTTTATTATAGGAATTGGTTCATGGGATTATGGAGGCCAAGAAGTGCACAGATTTGCCGTCTGCCAGCCAGACAACCTGGAAAGCCAGTGGTATAATTCGGTCCAAATCTGAAGGCCTGAGAATCAGGGAACTGATTCAGGTGTAAGTTCCAGACTGAACCCCGAGGCCTGAGAACCAGGAGCAGCGATGTCAGAGGGCAGGAGTGGATGGATGTCTCAGCACAAGCAGAGAGACAGAACTCACCCTTCCTCCGCCTTTTTGTTCTATTCAGGGACTCAGCAGATTGGACGATGTCTACAGGCACTGGAAGATTTTACTCAATCTACCGATGCAAATGCTAATATCTTCTAGAGACATTCTCACAGACAAGCTCAAAAATCATGTTTTACAGCTATCTGGGCATCCCTTAGTCCAATCAAAGTAATACATAAAACTAACCATCACAATATTATTAATGGAAACCTTATAGCTATGTCTAGTCTAGACTCCAATGACAACTATTGTTATCATGTTCATATGAAATAAAGAAGAAAGGGATGCAGAAATAGGTCCAGTGGTTAGGCAAGAACACCCGGAGATGCAGAAGAAAGAGTCAGGGCTGGAACTTCAGATTTTTAGCTTCATGTGCCGTTCTCCTTGCACAGGCTCGGAACTGTTACAGTCCTTCCTAGGTCTAGATCAATGATGGCACTTTACATTCTGATCATGAGAAAACCGCTCTCTGCTACTATTTTGATGCTTTGCTGCTGGCTGAAGAGCCCAAAGCTACACTGTGCAAAAATCACATATCTCCCTTGAGGTCGATGATATTGACATTTTCTGCCTGATTTGGAGGTGCTTTATCCACAAGCTGCAGTAAATCTGACTTAGTCTCATTCTCGATATTACTGATAATTCTGACTTTGGCAGGAGCACGTGCCGTGCCAGAGAAACAGCGAAGAAGAGGAGCTTGATTCTGAGATGTGAATGTGATATATGATGAAGAATTCTGCTGTTCGGCTCCCTTTCATTTTTTCACCTAGAATAACGTTACCTCCAAGGAAACTTGGAAATAATTCTTTAAACATACTGGATCAAATCAGACCCAAACACACAGACATTTGTCACCACCTTATCTGGCTAAGTAAATAGCCTGTTCAACCCTGTCACAAAGCCCCTGTGTATGTGGTGACGTGGAAAGAAGGAGGAGGTGTGAGGAGAAAAGTAACAAAATATGTCTTAATGAGAAAATCCATGCAGTATCTTCAAAAACAAGGTGAACACCTACTCGAGCAATATGGAAATAGGCATTGTCTTTTCTGACATGGTGCTTTGGGTATGATGAGTTTCCAATCCTAGTGCATGGACCATCATAAATATGGACAGAGCTCCAAAGACTGATTTGGAAAGAAGCACACGGAGAGAGCCTCAGTCTACCCTCCTCCAGCCATTTGTAGTAAGACCTGTATTGTTGCTGTAGCCTTCCTTCATTCTTCTGGTAACAGAAAACTGCTTTTTCTATCCGAAATAAATGTTCCTATATTTCCTGTGGTCCAATGAGCTGCCAATTATAGCTGTGAGCATGGGATGAAGGCCAGCCAATCAGAGTACTCCATCTCTCTGGTTATAGGCATTGAACTAATCATGAACTCATGGCCCAAGGAAGTACAAGCCTTCTAGATAATTGATTTGGAAACTGAGAAAGAAAAAACAGTCCTTTTTTTTTTTTTTTTTTTTTTTTTTTTTTTTAATCACAGGCTATAAGGATATAAGCTTGGTCATCTCTCCCACCACAGAAAGTCTGAGAATTGAACCTACAGGCAGAAGGAAGAGTTAAAACATGGAGACAGGATACAGATAGACAACAAAGAAAACTCCAGTAATAGCATTTGCATCCCTGAACATTGATATGCACAAGCAAGCTGCTTGCAGGTACGTAAGCCAACAAATTTTCCTTTTTGCTTCAGAATTTTAAATTAGGTTTCTGTGGCTTTTGGCTAAAAAACAGTGCTAATATAGAATATATTGGAGTCTTTTATAATCATAATCTCTAGAACCAGGTTTCACCAGTGTAAAATAAATATAAACCAATTTGCCTATGATACTTTTTTTGACTAGGAGACATTATTTAGACTAAAATCATCTAAGAATATGAGATGGAGGCAATCTTTAAACCATGGTCATCTGAATCACTCAAAAAAAAGTTTATCTTTAAAAGCACATTGAGGAACCAAACTCAGGAGACTCACAGAGATATAGCAATCAATATTGACCTTCTCACTGCTTATGGAGTGACCATCCTCCTCTCTCTATACTTATGACCAGCTTTAGTGAAAGTTAATAAAAGGTTATTTCATTAATTGTCAAAGTTATTTTGCTATAGAGGTGAGGCAGAGTAATAGTTTGAAACATTAATCAATGTTTTATTATCTCAAGATATTTTATATTACCCAACCCCTTCTCCTAATTAAAGCAACTGAGCATCTTTTCTTTACCATTATAAAAATGGGATGGCAGCAGAAGGCCTAATTCCATTCGTAGCTTTTGAGCAGTATAAGTCTAGATAGAAGAAAGTCAGAGGGCATTGAAGAGAGCTGGGAAGTGGGTGAGATTCCTGGCACAGGGCCCCCAGCAAGACTAAAATGGAAGTCTCTGTGTGGTACATGACTGATCCCATCCCCCAGTTTCCCATATCTTTAGAGCAGACAGGGAGAGCAGTCAGTGGTTTTCCATGCTCCCAGGAGGGGCTCTGCAGCAGAGAGCGAGTGTGACCTGGAACGAAGGATAACACAGTAGCAAGCTGCAGCAGTCGGTGAGCCAGGACCAGACCAGATGACTGAGATCACAGAAGACATCTGCATGGACAGATGATAGTCAGGAACCAGACATCGCTGTGCCCTGCCACATGAGCTATGGAATTTCACCGCCATCCTGGGGATAGAGGGGCAGGACCTTAAATTGATTGAGATTTTAGTTTCTGGCATCAGGGTAATGAGGTTTTGAAACAGAATTCTACTGAGTTACAGAAAAACAAAGGTTACATTTCTTAAACACTGGAATTTGTGGGTAGACAGAGATTCATTTTCACTACTGAAATGTTAAAAATACTTTTCCAGAGTAAAACAACCAACGCAATCGCTTTAATCATTTCTTTAATATTTGGTTTGGGATCCCTAAGCTTAAGGTTTTGTGCTAAGTGAAAAATTAGGTTTTGTTGTAGGCGTTAGTCCTTAACTCCGTATCACTGGTGGTTTGCACACTCTCTGCATCTCTTGGACTTGTGCCTGGGAATATCTCCTCTTCGATTTATCAGTCCTCTACCCTAGCCCAGCCTCCTAATTAGAGGCGAACTGTTGGCCATAAGGAAGGCTGGGTTAAAGAAGGTGGCTCGCTCAGCATTCCTGCTGTATGTCTGTGAAGTACAACCTACCTATTTCCTCTCATTCAAGTTCAACAGAACCCATCTGCATAGAAAGCAAGACACTGAGAAGTAGAAACGGAAAGTTCCCTGTGGTCCAGGTGAGCATATTACACTACTAAGAAAAGACGTTTTTATCTTATTCAGCTACAACACATTTTCCTTTTCTTCATTTTCAGAAGGGGATAATATTTATTGAACACAAAATATACATCAGGGGACAAGCTTTGTGTATGTCATGTCCTTGAATCTTCCCACAGCACAGTCTGGTAGATTTTATTGTCCCCATTTTTAAATGAGCAAAGTGACCCTCAGAGATGTTCAGCGACTGATTGTAGGTCATTCAACTGATAAGGGGAACACTGTGAGATAATGTCAAGCTAGCCCAGCTCTGAAGCCTGTGCTCTTCAACTATACCACACACCTCCCCAAACTGGAACCACGTTAAAGGTTCAAATTTTGGTTTGATGGCTTCGTGTTGGCTGACAAGTCATTGAGCACTAGCGGTGTGATCTGTTCGAGCAATGCTCATCCTTCTAAGAATGCTCTGCCCCTGCATAATCATATAGCTGGGTTGTCTCCTCTTCAACTCTAAGCCAAAGCGTTATTTCCTAAGAAAGTTTGACCCTGATGACCCAGCCCCCAGCCTCTATCCCATCAGTGTTGCTGTTCTCTGTGCTTGGCACTTCCTGAGATGATCTTTTTCATCTGTTATCCATCTCCTACAACAAGAACCCCCCACACCATGTGCCCTTCGGTTTATGACCTCCATTCTTATGTCTCTACCCTGATATCACAGTAGCCAGAATGATCCTTTTAAAATGTAAGTCAATTATTACATTTCTCTACTCAAACTCCTCAAAGTCTCCCTATGTTACTCACTGTAAAATACCAAGTCCGTACCCAGTTTGGTCTCAGAGAGCTCCTCCCTCTCCTCTCCCCAACTCTCTCCGCCCCTATCACGGCTTCTTGAACAGGCTTCAGGGTCTGTGCCCTTGAATTCAAATGCCTGGAACAGTACCGACCCAGATATGCTTCCACTCTCATTTCCCTCAAATCACTGTCACTAAACCTGGTTGCTTAAAACAGTGAGGAGTAACATAATAAATCTTTTTTTTCCCTTTATTGATTTTAGAGAGAGAGGGAGAGAGAAAGAGAGATAGAAACATCAATGAGAGAGAACATCGACTGGCCACCTCCTGCATGCCCCCCTACTGGGGATTTGGCCCACAACCTGGGCATGTGCCCTGACCGGGAATCGAACCGACGACTTCTTGGTGCATGGGTCAACCCTCAACCACTGAGCTACACTGGCCGGGCCCATAATAAATCTTAACCAAATTCACTTTACAGGTATCCCCACAAGACTAATTCATTCCTTCTATTGTTTCTAAAAGAAGAAGTAAATATTTGCTCATTTTTCTATTTCTAGAGGGAAAAAAAGTAGATTTAACTTACCCCCTACTGGTCAATGACTTAAATAATTTCATTTGGTGCTTGAATTCTAGTTTTCTTTCTTTTCTATAAGCTGACATCTATTTATGTATTTTATTGGTTCATTTACTTATTTATTTTCTCTTTTATTCAATGTACAGTTTTAAGTACTTACTAAGTATTCAGTGGTGAAGATACAAAAGTGAATAAGACCCAGGTGCTGTCTTGAAAAGCTCACATATCTACTGAGAGACATTACTGCAAAGTGTTAGGAGGGATGCTGTGACAGGCGCCACCTGCTGTTCCTGTGGGGGAGTTCTCCACTAAACCATTCCAGAAACTCAGAATTACAAAAGTAAAAAGAGGATTCTGGAATCTCATTTTTAGAAGGCCAGTATAATAAAAAACATGCTACACTGATGAAAGTTAGTATTCATACTAAATAGCATGCTCATTTTCATATTTGTGTCTCAGTAATAGAAAGAGATTTCTTAATTCAGTGTTCAATACCAGCCCAACCTGTTGCATAATTGATAACTTTGATGAAATTAAAGGGAAAGAGTAGAAAAGGGACAAGAGACAAATTTGATATTGAATTGTGATTATGAGGCAGGATAGCTAGATTGAGGTACTGGGCCCCTTTTTCCTCCCTTTTATACAGACTTGCAAGAGGAAGCTGCAGGACAAACAAGGACCAGTTCTATCCAGATGCACCAGGCACCCTGACCAAAAGGTGACCTATAACCAATTATAATGCCACTATGATATTATGAGCATTGACGATAGACCAGTACCCATCATGCACTGATGTCATGGCAGTTCTGGAAAGGACCAAATAAGGACAAAAACTCCCCCTCCCACTGGGAAGGTGGTGCCTCACCCACTCCCCCTCCCCTCCACCCAGATCCACTCCTTCATGAGTTCTTCCCCACTGACCCAAAATACAAGCCTAGCCCCGGAGAACCTTTTGGGGGCAACTCATTTCTCTAGTCTGCCTGCATTCCCTACATGAGTACGTACTGTAATAAAACTTCTGTGCTTTATTGAATCTTTCTGTGCTGCTCTCCAGTTCTTTCTTGTGGGGAGACAAGAACCTGAACACTGCCACTGGTCTCCCTGTGAGCCTCCGACTCAATGCCATGTAGCTCAAGGGTGACTCTTTTCCTGATTCTTCCTCCTGCCTTCCACCCACCCCAACAATTCCTCTTGGTTAGGAAGAATTAAGAGATAGTGGAAGGAATGCAGTATGAATCACAGGAAACTCTGGCACATAATTTTCCTTCAATTATAATTTATTTGTAGCAAAAAAAAAAATGCATTTAATGTCAGTGAAAAAAGACTGCAAGTAGAGTACATTCAGGAACCCAGTTTATTCCCGAGTATTTTGGGTTATAAATACATAGAGGAGGTGATAGTTCATTCTCCTGGGGTAGAAAAGGAAATAACTATACAGAATTCTAGATTATGGAGGTTCTGAAATATGCTTTCATTGTCTTGTTATAACTTCTCTGTGACAATATACTTTAAAATACTTCCATATAAATAACAGCATATTGTTTGTGGATGTGTGTTTATGGGTGTGTGCCCTTGCATGTTTATGTATGTGCATTAACTTTAACTTACACCCCAGGGACAGCTAGCTAGCACTTGGAGTACAGCAATTAAGAATCCACATTCCAAAGTGATTATGCCAGCATTTCAAGTATTTATCCTAAATATATTCTAATAGTACGAGGTGTCAGTTTACAAAAGGAATGTTGAATTTACCCTATTAGTAAATGCAAGTGGCATTTGGGACCTCTTGTTGCCTAGAAATATTTTATAAACTCCAGTGCCTTTTCATGAACCACATAAAAATCTGCCAAGCACATTTGCTCAACACCTCCAAAGCATCACTTTAAATCTAGAACCTGTTTGGGACCTGGGTCCCTGGTCTAATGAATGCTCCTATCACATTATCCAATTAGAAGGTGGCTTACCTGGAGTCCATATCAGAATGAACCATTTAAGCATGGTACATTTGGAGTGCCTGAGGTCATCGAGTAGGGTGTTACACTACAGAAATGACAGTTTTTGTGTCTGCTCAGAAGTAAATATACAAGCAGTATAAGAATTTGGTAGGGGCCTTACATCCTTGTAACATTCCACTGTCGGGTTGTGAGCGAGGAAATATACAATGCCTACTGCCCCTCCCCTCAGGGGCATCCAGGGCAGACTGCCTCACTGATTTAGATCAGTTAATAACCGGCCTCCATCAGAGACCACTATCTTTCTTTAACCTACTCTGAATCATAACTCTGGGCAGTGGATCTACAACAAACAATCCCCCAGTTGACAAGATGGTTTAGCAGGGGTTCTCAACCTGTGGGTCGCGACCCCTTTGGGGGTCCAAAGACCCTTTCACAGGGGTTGCCTAAGACGTAACAGTAGCAAAATTACATGAAGTATCAATGAAAATAATGTTATGGTTGGGGGTTACCACAACATGAGGAATTGTATTAAAGGTTCGCAACATTAGGAAGGTTGAGAACCACTGGTTTAGAGTTTTGCAAATCATGTAAAACCCACACAGAGGAATAAATGACGCACAAAGCACCAACCACCTGAGACACCCCTGAGGGACCTTCCTTGAACAGAGTCTAGGGAACAGTGGAAGTAACTTTATCTGGATTAAACATCTCTCAATTGTCATGGAAAAACCCTCATAATTGGTACTGTAAGAAATGAGTGTACAAAGAGATACACTTTGAAGGGTCTGTTAAAATATGCACAGACCAACCCACAGTTATTTAAGTAGATACTTTCAGAGAAGTACATTTTTGGTTAAAAGTTTCTGTGGTACAAACATTATCTATTTGTTCTCCCAGTTTTCCTAGGCTCTATTAGTGGAGCTTAACAGGAAAAAATAAAAAATAGATTGGTATTTTGAAGTAGCTTAAATCTTCATAAAGTTTATATGCTTCCAAAATGAGATCGTTAGAGGAGCTAAGGGCAAGCAAGAGGAGAATGAGATTGCTCCCTTAAGGTAATTGGGCTGTGATTATTACTTAGTAGGAAATTGTGCATTGCATAATTTTCTTATTGTTCATTGCTGCCACTTTATTGTAATCTAAAAAGAGTTGAGCAAATCCAAAAATAAACAACAAATTTCCTAAAATGCTAAATCATCCTAATGGCAGTAAAATCTTGAGGTGTTTTTGATAATCAATAAAAAAAAATTTGAGATTTGAAAGTTGGAGTTATATTAAACATTATCTCTTTTGTGGGATTTAAGTTAAGCCAAGTGTGTGGACACAGGACAAATGTCCTAAACAAAAGCACACCGCACACATGACAAGCACAGTTGGTGTTTAGCATGTCGCTATAATCAGTATAGAATGGCGAATAGAAGAATTCCATTCTGGGAATTGAAGTATCATGTTTACCTACAATGCTCAAATCAACTACATAATCACTAAATCTTCACTATGAAGTGGTATATTAGTCAGGGTTCTCCAGAGAAATATGTATATATGTAAACCAATTGTATATATGTAAACATACACAAGAGGATATTTGTTACAGGAATTGGTTTAAGCAATTACAGCCGCCAGAAGTCTCACAATCTGCCATCTGCAAATTGAGGAACCAGAAAAGCCAGTGGTGTAATTCAGTGTGTGTCTGGAAGCCTGAGTTCTAGGAGCACAGACTTCTGAGGACAGGAGAAGATGGACATCCCCACGAAAGCAAAGAGCAAATGCACCCTTTCTCTGCCTTTTTGTTCTAGTCAGGTCCTCAACAAATTGGGTGAGGGTGATCTTCTTTACCCAGCCTACTAATTCAGATGCTAATCTCTTCTGGAAACACATTCACAGACACTCCCCAAAATAATATATTACCAACAATCTGGGTGTCCTTCAGCCCAGCCAAGAGGACACAAAATTAGGCACCACAAGCATGGTAAAGCATAGAATTGAGGCAGTTGTGCAAAGAGTTTAAGTTTGAAAGAGAAACACACACATTTTAGCTTACAATAATTGGAGGTAGAGGGTCTAAATATTCTAGATAAATAGAATTAACTCTCTCTTTCACAGGCAATCAGAATAGAGTAGAGTTCTTGTGATTACAGATGGTCCCCAACTTACTATGGTTTGACTTATGATTTTTTGTGTGTGTGTGTGTGTGTGAAAACTATATACATTCAGTAGAAAATATACCTTGAATTTTGAATTTTCGTCTTTTCCAGGGCTAGCAATAGGTTGCACAATACTCTCTCATGATGCCAGGCAGCAGCTCTCAGTCAGACACAAGATCGTGAGGGTAAACAACCAATACTCTACAGAGCACTGTGTTGCCAGCACTTTTTAGATCTTGTGCTTTGTGGTTTTCCATCTTATCGTGTCTACAAAAAGCCCATCTCTGTCTCCTGCTTCTGGTGAGAAAAGAAGAAGGCAGTTACTCTTGAGGTGAAACTCAACGTCCCAACTGTAGACTAATATGAGTGTTCCAAGCACATTTAGGGTAGGCTAGGCTAAACTATGATGTCCTGTAGGTTAGACGTAGTAAATGCATTTTTGAGTTTCAATATTTTCAGCTTAGCATGGATTTATTGAGAACCATGGAGGAGCACCTGTATTCTGGTACAGTGACCCACCCATGTAGACATTCAAAACAGCTATGCCTCCATTCATATGTAGACAGAGTTCCCCAGTTTTTGTCTAGCAGGCCTGGAAGATCTGCTTTCAATCTTAGACACTTGATTTGGGTAGTTTTAGGAGGTTAAGACTTTTTCCTCTATGTTAACTTTGTTTCTAAAGAGATCGAATCTGGTGATTAAAGGTGAATGATGAGAAGAGCTTTCTGGGCCTTTGTGTTACGTTTGTTTTGGTTGCTCTTATGGTTGTGGACAGGAATAGAGCCCTACTGGAGTAGGCTTAGTGTTTCATGTTGGCTTTCAAACGGATATTTGTAAATAACAGTGTACTGAATATCAAGTGTCTTAACCACACAGCATCTTCCACTCTGCCCACTCTTCACTCATTTCAATGAAAAGCAGCCCTTTGTCCTTCAAAATGCACCAGTGGAACTCAACTTCTATGTTGCTCAACTTCTGCTTCAGCTTCCTGTTACAAGGACAGTACAAGGCTGATGGTGAACAAATATGAACCTTTGGAATTTTTGGTGTTCAGAGAAAGTGGCAGCTGCTGCTGGCTGAAGCGTAAAAACATGAAACTCAGAAGCTGTCAGATGCTATGTCAATTGTCACTCATGAAAAACCCATTGACAGTGGAAGAAAACAGAGTTGACCCAGGAGTAGGTAGATAAGAGAAAAGGAGAGAGAATCCTGTTAGTAACTGAGACTCGGCTCTTCCTTCCCTTACGCCAGTTTTGTGTTGAACTATTCCTTTGATTCTTTGAACCAATATATTTCCACTTTAGCCCAACCTTGTGTTGGGCTTTGCTAATTTACAGCTATGCTAATACAAACTGACATATAATATCTGATTATTTTATCAATACCAGCATAAACCAATCAAGGATAACACATTTATTACAACATGGAAAGAAATCTACTAAATCACATTTCAATCTATTCTAAGGCTTGCACATAAACAATATACATTGTATTCATCTTACCCTCCCCACTAAAATTGGCTGTTTAGTTCTCTACATCTGATTTACTTAACCTAACCTCCATGTATATAATCAGAATTTTCAAAATATTGTTACTTTTTATTTAATTCCACAGAGGTTTAAGTGTGTATAAGTTTAAAATTTTGAATGCCAGACCTGTGTCCACTCTAGGACATTTTCACAAGGTATTTCCTCTCTCTGGAATGTTCTTGCCCAGATATTTTCATGGCTTATTCTTCTTCATTAAAGTCTTAATCAAATGTCACTATATTTGAGAGATGTTCTATTATCATCTATACAAACTAGATTATTCTCACCTCTAGTAACATTCTATTATGTTATTCTATTTTGTTTTCATTGTAGTGCTTCCTAAAATTCTTGTCTGTCTCTTGTTTCTTTCATCTCTACTTTGACTAGTTATAAACTCCAAGAGTAAAGAAACACCTTCCTTGTATACCAGGCACCCAGAACAGTGCCTGGCATTATAGACAGTCAATAAATAAATAAATAAATAAATAAATAAATAAATAAATTGTGTGTGTGTGTGTGTGTGTGTGTGTGTGTGTGTGCAGGAAGGAAGGAAGGGAGGGAGGAAAGGAGGAAGGAAGAAAAGAAGGGAGGGAGGGAGGAGGAAGGAAGGAAGGAAGGAAGGAAGGAAGGAAGGAAGGAAGGAAGGAAGGAAGGAAGGAAAGAAGGAAGATCAGAATGATTTCTTCCTACCTAGTCATTGACATTAGACATCCACAAAGGTAAACTCAGTTGTCAAGTGTTTGTTTGATTGTTTATTTTTTGTTAAACACAAATTATTTCAATGTTCACTAGAGATATGCTAGCTTGGGTCCACCTGATTCAATATGTTCCTTTCCTGAGTAACATTGAATATACTCTTAAACTTTTTCTCTATGTAAGGTAATGTCTTATGTTAATACATTCTTTGCCTTTATATGTAGTATTCATATTACATCCCTATTTTCCAAAAGCTGTCTTACAGGGTTGAATTAACTTAGCTAACTTTCATGGTGTAGAGTACCTCATAACCTCAACCTACAGCAATTAATTTTACTATTCACCCTAAAAAAAAGCCTAATGAAGTATTTATGACCTTAGATATAAATAGAACACAGCCATTAAACAAAACAACAACAACAACAAAACCACTGTAAAGCCAAAATTCTAACACTGGAAAGATTTATGACTCTATAGGTAACTTTCCAATAATTGAGAAGAGGACGGTCATAGAGTTTTAGAACTTAGAAATAATTGCATCAAGGTCTGAATTGTGTGTATTTGCAAAATTCTTTCTTCAAAGGGATAATTACATGGGAATGTAACGTGTAAAACAAATAAAAATAGCTCAGAGGTAAGGTCAGTGCAAGTATACAGTAAGGACCTCCCAAAATTTGCCCTTTTATAAAAAAGAGTCACATCCACCATCACTTCTGCCGTATTCGGTCACACAAGGTCAGCCCTAATTCAGAGTGGGAGAGAACCATTCGAGGAGATGAATAGGAAGGTGAGAACATTTGGCAGCCATCTAGAAGGCTGACTGCCACAACTGGGTTTCTGTCACTGCATTATGAAGAGTCGTGTCTGAATCCACAAGTTGCTTGAATATAAGTTGTCCTCTAAACCCTGATAAAAGATCTGAAGACTTATGAGAGTAAAGGAAACAAAGTATAACCAACCAGTCTCCATCAAGGTAGGCTCCAGGAAAGAGGCACACTTTAACACGGCCTTGAAAATTGTTTAACTTTAGTGATTTGGGTAAAGAAGGCACTTGAGCCTTGGCCGGTTTTGCTCAGCGGTTAGAGCGTCAGCCTGCGGTCCAGAGAGACCCGGGTTCGGTTCCCGCTAAGGGCATGTACCTCGGTTGCAGTTTGTCCCCAGCCCTGGTTGGTCGTGTGGAGGCAGCCACTCGATGTGTCCCTTTCACGTCAATGTTTCTCTCTCTCTCTCTTCCTCTCTCTCCCTCCCACTCTATCTGAACAAAAAATGGAAAAATGTCCTCGGGTGAGGATTAAAAAAATAAAAATAAAAAAAAAGAAGGCACTTGAGGGCTGAAGAAGGGTAGAGACAGGAAGGAGCAATAGGAAGTCTGTTGTTGCTGATGTGAACAGAGGAATCCCAGTGATGTGGCTTGTGGATAGAATCTTCGTAAAAGAGCTTAGATTTAATTCGGTAGCAGTTTATCCTCAAAAACATAAGCAGCATTTATATAAAGGGAAAAGGAAAGCGCAGGCCCCGCCCCTATCTCTGTACACACATTGCTAAACTCAGACTTATCAACTTCCCAGTAAAACGGTTGGTATCTTACGTGGTTCCTTGCAAAGTCTCCATGGGCCTAAGACCTGATCCCCATCTTTGCAATGTCAAAAGTTCTCTCCTATTAATTTATTTAAGGTTGATCAGATTCTAGGGGCCTAACTGATGCTAATCAACCTCATTAGAGCTTGATTAGTAACTTGAAAGCTAATTTTTTTTTTTAATTTTATAATGAGAAACATTACTGCTTCATGGACCAAAATTTTGAAGTCAAATGAATAGTGCATGTTTTCTTGGGAACTGAATTAATATAAAAAAGTTGCTTGGTAAGTACATAGATAAAGGAAAATAAATATGATAACTTAGTGAATTCATGATTAATTGCTTTCTCTTTTGTGTGTTTATAGCAATTGACTAATTTGTTCATTCTGCGGACATTTCTATGTGTCTTTTAACTCATCTTTATTGTTGAATGTATTACAGATGTCCCCCCCTTTTGTCCCCATTGACCCCCTCCTCCCCAATCCCACCCCCCTCCTGCCTTCCCCACACTATTGTAGTGTCCATTGGTTATGCATATACGCATAGAAGTTCTTTGGTTTATCTCATCCCACCTTCCCTCCCCCGCTTCCCTTTGAGGTTCATCAGTCTAACAACCAATTTGTACTTCTTAATTCCTTCAACTTTTTCACCCATCCCCCCAGCCCCCACCCATCTGGCAAGCAACAAAAAGTTCTCTGTATCTATGAGTCTGTTTCTGTTCTGCTTGCTCATTTTGTTTGTAGATTCAATTGCTGATAGATATATTCTACGTGTCTTGCCTCATCTTAGTTACTGAGGCATGCAAAGATGTACAAAGCCTAGCCTCTGCTATGAGTTGGAGGACAAATGTGAAACCAACATTAATCAAGGTCGTAGTATGTGCCAGACCTTATACTAGGTGATTTGTATCTATATCCCACTGAATCACTCTAATTTCTCTACAAGGAACTTAAATTTTATTTCTCCGTTCAAAAATGAGAAATCTTAAGACTAAAAAATGAAAGGCTAAGAGGAGAAGGCAACATTGTCCACCATCCTGGAATTGACAGGCTTTTTAAATACCATATAGAAGGAAGAAAGATGTAAGTTGTTTTGAAAGATTTTTATATTGGCTGTAGATAGAGGGGGTGGGAGAACGGCAAGCACGACTAGTTGTGGGGTCAGTGCACCGTCCGTAAGACAGAAGTGTCTGCTCTTGTGGATGGGTCGTGAGCCACCGTCCGAAGGCTCATGCATAAGCAGGATGCAGTGGTATCTAGCGGACAGGGTGCCTTGTAGGCAGCGGTGCTTGGCTAGTGTCTTTAGATGATTGCAGAAATAGCCACCTGCAAGTTAATTCAAAGTTTCAACATACATTCAGGAAGCTAAGCGGTCTTTTCCTGGTTCTTCCCTGCTGTTGTTACCTGATTAACCTCTCTTGTCTCTTCCTTCCACCCTCCAGCCTACTATAATTTAATTTAAGACAACTCAGAATTTTCTCCCAGAAAACGGATACACCTGCCAAGGTTGTAACTGTTGAAGGAAAGTGCCTACTATCAGGATACTTCCAATAAACTTAAGGGAGCACATCATTGATTTCAATCTATAAATATTTGTTGAGTTCCTAGACAATGTTAAATACTGTTTTAGGTACTGGGGATACATCCTTGTATAAGAAAGATATAAATTATTGCCCCATGGAACTTTCATGCTAGTTGGGAGTGGGGGGGGGGGTCACAGATGATAAACATAAAAATAAAGTTCAGAACAAGGGTGATCAGGTATGCTAGGGTAGACCAGGTAGGCATCATTTATTTAGAAGAGAACAATCTCAGCAAAGACTTGAAGGAAGTAATGAAGGAAGTCACAAAGATATGAGCAAGGCAGGAACACAGCACTCCACGTAGAGGAAATAGCGAGTACAAAGTCCCAAAAGATAAAACTTTTCCTAGTGTGTTTAAGGAACAAGAAAAAGGTCAGTGTGGCTGTTGCTAAATTAGTAGGAAAAATTAATAATAGATAAAACCAAAGAGATAATGGGATTGGATGAGGTTGGGCCATAAGGACATTGTAACAACTTTGGTTTTTTCTGTGACTAAAACAGTCATTTCTGGGTTTTGAACTTGGATCACAATTGGCTGCTCCTTCAAAACAAAGGAGTAAGAGTAGAGGTGATCAGACCATGTAGGAGGCCACATTCTAGGTAAAATAAGATGCAGGCCTGGACTCCACTGGTAACAGTACACATGGAGAAATCTGGAGGTATAGTGAAGGTAGTGCCATTAGTATTTTCTGACAAATCAGATGTGTGAAGAGAAGAAAGAATCAAGAATGACTCCACAGATTTTTGGCTTTAACATTTGTAAGGTTGATTTTCTGAGGTAGGGTTGATTGCAAATAGATGTTTTGAAGAAAATATTTAGTTCAAATTGGCATCTTAAAAACCTTTTTAAAATATGTTTTTATTGATTTTTTGAGAGTGAGAGAGTAAGGGAGAGGGAGAGAGAGAGAAACATCAGTTGGCTGCCTCCTGCACTCCTACCGGGATCAAGTCTGCAACCTGGGCATGTGCCCTGACTGAGAATCAGACTGGCTACCTCTTCGTGCAGCGATGACGCTCAACCAACTGAGCCACACCAGCCAGGCCTGGCATCGTAAATTTAAGATGATTATTATAAATCCAGGTGAGCATGCTGAAGAGGCAACTGGAAATACAAGTCTAGAGATTATAAGAGAAACCCAAGGCATTCATACAAATTTAAGATTTATTACCATAAATGTAATGTCATACAAAGATATCATGTGATTTAAAACTGCTTTATGTCCTTAACTCCTCTTCCTACCCCTTTCCACTGTTGTGTGAAAGACAAAGAGGGGAGTGAATAAAAGGCCAAACGCTTACTATAGATCCGTTCCTGGTCTACTATGGTCTTTATTTTAGGAGCATGGGCAGGTGAAGGAGGAATCTCACCTTTGAAACAAGATTGAAATGTTCAATTAATATCTTGAATGGGACCATCTAATTTCTAAATTAAAGCAGCATTTGCAACTTTAAGGAGTTGTAAATCTAATTTACTCTCTGAGTGTAAGGAGTAACATGATGGGAAATGTGCAAGTTTCAATCCAAGGTCATGGAACTATTTCCCCTGGTGAGTACAGCTGGAAAGGACATTGAGACGAAAACCAAGTTGCTAGTCACTACTACAGCATAGCAATTTCATTAACAATTAGCTTCTACATTCTCATCTATTTCATGTGTGCACTGAAGTTAATCCTTCTTTCCATAACCAAATGAGGATACACCCTATAGGTGTTTTATTGCAAAATGTTTCCAGTTATGAAGGAGTTTGCTAAAGGATAAAGCAAATTTTCTAAATGTGTGAAGGGTGAAGCTTAAGATTCCTGCAAATTTCCCTGCTCAATGCTGAGCAAATTCTAATAACCAATTGCTCTCCATTGATATTTCCATTTCTACTGCAACCACAGGAAATACATGCTCTTGATTAGGTACTTGGAAAAATAGACTGTGATAAGGCAAGCTGCTTAGAAAGGTATATGACTAGCTTAGATTCTTATTTTTGTGCAGACACAGCTCATCAGCTCAGTTGATAAACTTCAGCACCAAATTGTGGGTTGAAACATCATGATAGTATACAACATCTTACTTGATGGCTTGAAAAGCCCCCTGACCTAATTTACTCAATTTTCCCTTTTTATAGCAGAGTTCTCTTCCAAAAAGACGCATCACACTTTTATGACTGTATTAGAGGTAGGAATTATACAAGCTGCATCTACAAAGCATTCAGAGAAAGAAAGCATCAGGTGTTGAGATTTTCATAGAGCTGTCAAAATGAGCTTGCATTAACTGTTGTTCTGGCTGCTTGAAGGAGCCTAAAAATATTCGCCAGCACGTAAGCCCAACTGCCCAGACACACATAAGAGGATGAAGCAGAGCCAGAGGCCAGCTATTTGTTATTTAAATAGAACATTAATGTAATAGAAGGTATTTGCTTGTTTCAGCAAGACTACTATCATAAACTTTGCAGAGTAATACCTTGCTTTTAATAGCACAGCCCAGGAATCATTAAGGGGAGCAGCCTCAATATGTCTACGATAATAATGGATAGCAGTTCAAGCCAGAATTTCCCACCCCACATTTGCATTTTAGGAAGTTTGTAAAGGTGACCTGGAATGCTAAAAGCCTCAAATATCAGGCACTCTACCATAGTACTTTGATTTCAAAAACAGAATGGGAGCATCAGGAGTGATGTACTTACCCAGGAGTGATGTGCTACCCAGGAGGTAGCAGGCTGCTAACCCAGCCAAAGTTCCTAGGGACTGGCCAGGACTTAGCTGTTCAATACCATCCCTCTTTGGTCTCTGATTATAAAGGATGAGGCAAGCCATTTCTTTAAAGAGATCTTAATTTCTGCTTATCTTCAATCATAGGTAAACATGTGCAAGGTTAGAAGACTCACACAGGAAATCAACCAGGTTAACACTGTATTCTGAAAGGTATACTGACCACCTGTTATGCCCACCTGATCCATTAGAACTTCTCTCTCTCTCAGAATACTTTCTGCTTTATAATTTAAATCAGCACATTTTCCTTGTAGAAACATTAGCAATTATAAATAAAAAAAATAAAGGTTTCCCATAAAGTTTCCAACCTAAGAAAACTGCTATTGCTATTTTAGCATAAATATATTTGGCATGTATTTAATATAAATAAAAGGATGATACTGCGGGTGTATATATGTAGAGCTATATATATGTATACTTGTATATATATACACATATGAATATATAACATGATAAAATTAAGACAGCACTGTGGATTTTTTCTATTAATTTCTCCACATTAAATATTAAACATGATAATTTTAAATGTTTATATGACATTACATTATATACATATATCATGCTTACTTTGTCCAACCAATCTCTAAATGTACATTTATATTTTTCTCAATTTTTGACATTAAAAGTAATATAAAAATATTCTTGCATGTAAACTCTTGCTCATATTTCTGATGATTTCCTCAAGTTAGAGTTCTATAAATAAAATTTTGCATCATAAAATACATGTTATTTTGATCACATAGAAAGGTACCACTGAATTGCTTTCCAACAATATTTTACTAATATAACTTTCCAATAGCAATGACAGAGGCCATGACTTTACCTCTAGACTAGCAATGAGTGTAATCTTTAAAAAAATATATTTTTGCCCAGCTGGTGTGGCTCAGTGGTTGAGCATCGACCCATGCATCAAACCAAGAGGTTGCTGGTTCGATTCCCAGTCAGGGCACATGCCCAGGTTGTGGGCCAAATCCCCAGTGTGGGGCATGCAGGAGGCGGCCAATCGATGTTCTCTCTCATCGCTGTTTCTCTCTCTCTTTTCCTGTCCCTTCCTCTCTCTCTAAAATCAATAAAGAAAAAACAAATTTTTTAAATTTTTTTTTCAAATTTAATATATTAACATGGCATATTGTTTTAACTCAAAATGTATTTGATCACTAATTAAGTTGACAATTTAAAATATATTTAATAGAGGTAAGCACCAGAATTTCTGACTGTTAATAATTATGTAAGGTCCATCCAGTCAAACATATCTCTATGATAATATGTGGAAGGTTGCTTTCATTTGGAACTTTATGAAAATAAAAATAACTTGTCAAGAACAAATTAATCCAAGCTATGTAATATGAGTTATGTTCATATTTTTCATATTATTGTACAATAACTAATAAAAACTACTAAAAATAAAGTCTGAAATCTGTGAAATGGGTGTGGCTACAAAACTCCACTAAGGAAGAAGTTTGGCACATTTGCGGAATTGAAATACTTACATCCAATAGGAAGTTTGGTCCCCACGTGTCTGTTCATCCCTTCCTTGTTCCACTACTTATCTGATGTACTCAGTCCCTGATTATACATTGCTTAATTTTTTCACCTAGTTACAATGTTGAAAACCGGTGTCTGTAGAGTGTTACTCTTCCAACTTTGGCCCTCTGCTTTTTCTGACAGGTTTATGGAACTGCCATTCTCTCTCTAACCTGACAAAGCTTTCTAGTCTGTATCCTGAACCCTATAAATGTTCAGTAGCATTTGATGATGGGAGGGCAGTTTTAAGCTTCTAAATGTCACTTCTTGACTGTACTGGAATCCTAAATGAAAATGTCTTTTGTCTTGAGCAATACACAACATTTATCACATTCTACAAGTAATAGCTCAAGAGTATTTCTCCTTTTTTCCTCCTTGTGTGGCTGGCTACCTAGATTCTGCTTGTTAAACAAATTACATTGTATAGATGAAAATATTTCATATAGACAAGGCCAAAAGTTGTAAATTTGGATACCCCGATGATAATACAGTATGGGGGAAAAGTAGGTTTATAGTTGTTTGTATGGAAAATAATACAATAATTAATATATAATAATATAAGAATAAACTCTGTGTTTTGCATACTCACAACTGTAAACATACTTTTGTACCCTGTATTTATGGATATTCCCAGAATTGATTATTCAAATATGACTAGAGAAAGAGAAAAGGGGAGGAAGCAAAAGACATAGATAGATGGAGATATATATATATATCTTAATCTATTTAGTTTTTTATAAAGTAAAACCTGAATAAAAGTAACAGGTTTGATGGGGAGAATGGAAGAGAAGTAAAATTTGTCAAGTACCTACTAAATGCTAGGCTCTATATATTATCTACTTGACAATAAGCTAGTGAGAAGAATAAGGTTAACTTTTATTTTTTTAAACCAGCTTTGTACTAAGTACTTTTAAAATACTATTACATTTTAACCCATATAGCAATCTACATATATATTCATTTACAAATGAGAACCCTTATATTTATAAATTTCCAAGATTAGATTGCTAAGTAAATGGTAGGCCTAAGATTATAGACACAAATATGTCTGACTCTAAAATGCGTGCTCTTAATCACTATGCTTTCCTATCTCTTTGTGAGGTATGTTTAATTACCAGTTATAAAGCTCAGAAACTGAGGGTCAGATTCATTAAGTAACATAGGCAAGGATATTTAAACCCAGACATTCTGTTGTTAAGAACAAATCTCTTGGGTCTGAATATGGATGACTAAAAATAAAAATAAAAAATTATTAAGCAATATTAATTTATTAATAGAAAAGGAGCCTCTGATTACTGTTCTAGGTAAGAAAAGCAAAGGTCCCTACCAATTTTAAAATGTAAAAAATATTTTTCTCCATTCAAAAAGACCAGTTCTGAGGAAACACCTACTCTTCATTTAGGTCAGGGATATTAAATGTAATTGATTATCTCTGTTTTGGTGTGAATAACTAGAATATACACTCATCAACAGGGCAAGCCACTTGAAACCAATCATTTGGAAATGCCAACAAAACAAGGAGGAGGTTTTGCTCAGAAATATCAATCCCTATAACAAGCGATGGCCTCACGGTGAAAATTCTGAGCTACAGATTTTAGGACAGCTCAGTGTAAATATATGCTAAACTATCTCTTTCAAGTTAGGAAATACTCTGTCCAAAGGACTTTATAAAGATCTAAAATACTCACGGAGAGTCCGTGGTTTAGTCAAAGCATAGAATTTGCAGATTAAAAATATTTTTTTCTCTCTTTTTTTTAAAAAAAAGCCCTGGCCGGTTTGGCTCAGCAGTTAGAGCATTGGCACACCAACCAGAGAGTGCCGGGTTCGGTTCCTGCTAAGGGCATGTAACTCGGTTGCAGTTTGTCCCCGGCCCCGGTTGGGGTCGTGTGGGTGGCGACCACTTGATGTGTCTCTCTCAAATCGATGTTTCTCTCTCTCTCCTTCCCTCTCTCCCTCCTGTTCTATCTGAAGATAAATGCAAAAAATGTCTTGGGGTGAGGATAAAAAAAAAAAAAAAAGTACAGTATTCCCCTTATCCACAGGGATACATTCCAAGGCGCCCTTTGGATGCCTGAAACCAGATTAGTACCAAACCCTATATGTACTATTTTTTTGCTATACAGCCTTAGCTTTTCATTTAAAGAAAGCACTTTACGCTGTCTGTGTAGCACATCTGATTGTCAGCATCACTATTCTTGCGCTTTGGGGCCATTATTAAGTAAAATAGAGTTACTTGAACACAATCACTACAATACCTCAGACAGTGGATCTGATAATCAAGATGACTACTGAGTGACCAGTGGGCAGGTAGTGTGGACAGTGCAGAAATGCTGCACAAAGGGAATTTTCCATTTTATGTTTTTGAAGTGTGGATAACTGAAACCACTCTTAAGAGGGACTACTGCACTTCTCCTAGAGTTTATCAAGTCCAGTGGGTGAAACCAGCTTCACTCCAGAACTTGCTCTTCTGAATGTTAAGAAGACTGTCTTCTTTGGTAAACCCTACACCAAAAGTGAGTAAAATCTAAGCAAAGGAGTGTGTGATTATAATATCTATTTTCCAGATTTTAAATATTATTAAAAATAAAAACATTCTTAAGACTGAATTGATTTTGGGGACACATCACACTTCCCACCTAGAGCAGACACATTCCCAGTCTTGATGTGTAATAAGTAACATATAAGAATGGGTTTCATCATAAGTGCAACTTACACTGTTAATAGCTGTCTCTAGTGTTTCCAATAGCACTTTCTACAGTGAAAAAAATGTTCTATATCTCTACTGTCCAATATAATATCAGTTAGCCATATGTACTTATTGAGGATTGGTCCTTAATGTTCATTGCTGTGATTGATCAACTAAATTGTAAGTTGTATTCCAGTTTAACTACTTTACACTAAATTTAACGAACAATTTACACCACTAAATTTGACAACTGAATAAAATGGACAATTGAAAGACCCAACCTATCAAAGCTGACTCAAAAAAGAAATAGATAACCAGAACAGCTCTATATCTGTTAAAGAAATTCAATTTAGAGTTAAAACCTGCCCACAAAGAAAACTCCAAGCTCAGGTGGCTTCTCTGGTATCAAACACTTAAAAAAACAAAACATAAAACAAAACCAAGACTAGTTGTATGCAAAATCTTCTAGAAAATTAAAAAAGAGGGAATACTTCCAACTCATTTTATAAAATCAGTATTACCCTGATACCAAAAGTAGACAAAAGTACTATAATAAAACAAAATCAGTGACTAATATCCCTCATGAACATAGATGCAAAAATTTATAACAAATTTTTAGCAAATTGAATCCAATAATGTATAAAATGGATACTACATAGTAATCAAGTAGGATTTATCCCAGGAATGTAAGGTTGGTTTAATATTTTAAAAATAAATCAATATCATTCACCATATTAGCAAATTCAATAAAAGGTATAATTCTATAAATTGATGCAGAAGAGTATTTGTTAAAACTCAAAATCTATTCCTGATAGACTCTCAGCACAAGAAGAGTAGAAAGGATCTTCCTCAACCTGACAAAAGCACCTGTGAGAAACCTGCCGCTAACTGCACTGTTCATAGTGGAAGACAAACACAAACAAAGGAAGAATACCTGCTCTTAAAGTTTTTATTCTACGTTGTGTCAGAGGCTCTAGCCAGTACAATAAAGCAACCAAAAGAAAGAAAGGAAATAAAAGACAAACTAGAAAGGCAGAATTTAAGCCGTCTCTCTTTTAGATATCTCTGTTGTAGACAACATAATTTTCTACCTAGCAAAAACTATGCTGAGTATAAAATAGTGCATACTGTTTGGTTTAATTTATATAAATGTTTTTAAATCCATTAATTTATGGAGCTATAAAGCAGATAAGTGGTTGCCTGGGGATTGGAGGTGGGGCAGGGAAGGGTGGGGGAAGAGGGGGAAATGACAAATGGGCATAAAGAAATTTTCGGAGATGATAAATGTGTTCTTGATGGTGCTGATTTTTTTAATAGGGTGCATATATGTGTCAAAATTTATCAAGCTATAAACTTTAAATATGCGCAGTTTCTTGAATGTCAATGAAACTTCAAAATGTTGTTAACATTTTAAATGTAGTCACATGCGGTAAGTGGGTACAGCATCAGGCAACGCAGATCTAGACTATGAAGCATTCGAGGTTATTTGCAAAGTTGATGACGTGAAGTGCCATGATTAAACATAATCTGCTCTGGATATGGGAGAGGAAACAGAAGTAGTATTACACTGGTCAGTATTCACCACTATGTGACTTCTCCTAAGATCCCAATTGCTCCTTGTCATCCAGGATAAGTTAATGTCTTTTGTTGGGGTAAAAAAGGAAATATGGAGAGGCAAAAATGAACATTAATATTGCTATCCAACTTTGATGCCTTTCACAAAGTTTTTAATGTAGTCATTTTGCAACATATCTTTCTTAATTCCTGATTGTCATAATGTTATTGAAATATAATTGGTGCTAACTTAATTTAAAATGCTATAATTTTTAAAGAATGATTCTACCTAGAAATAAGGTAATGGATCACACATTTTTTTTAAAAAAAGGATTTTATTCTTATTACTTAAAACAATAGCCCACTCCAAAGAAAGAAAAAGAGTGTTATGGCTATAAGATTGAAAAAAACACTGATATAAGATTATCTTAACAAAGGTTACATCTTGCTTTTCTGGATTCATAAGAGCTAAAGTGTTCATGCTTGGGGAAGGAAAGACACTAGTGAAATGTTCTCTTTAAATAAATAAAATATATTATTGTTTTCTGAGAGTTAAACCTGTAAAATATATGATCCATACTATTAGTATAGAGATGAAAATATAGGAACAGCTTCCATGACAGCAAGATGGGAGTGTAACTCAATTTAAGATATTAGCATAGCTAAAAAAATAATATCAAATATAAAGGCATCAAGTAGTAATGAAAACATAGAAAAATACAAGTCAGGAAGGTATACTTTGCCTATGTTCTTCAAGCACTAACCAAGGGAGAGAATACCCTGTCAAGATGACTGAAGTATCCTTCCACTGTGAAAGGATTTCAATCTAAAACAGAAGCAGAAAATATTAAATAGATAATCTCATGCAGGCACCCTCAGAAGAATGGAACTTAACAATTGAGAGTCAGATCTCCTGTAAATGCCTGACTTACAGGAGACCAAGACTTACCCCCTGACCAATGAACAGCCACCAAAAATTTCTCCTCATCCTCAAGCCAGTGAACTTACTGCTTAGACCCTGTCTGGACTTCCCATTCTTTATATTCCTCACCCATTAAAACAGCCCTCCCTAAACCTCAATAGAGCTGTCTGTAGTTTACTACAGCATGTATTTCAAGTATTGCAATTCCTTTGCTCTTCACAGATAAACGAAATTCCTGGTAGCTCAAGCTTGTCTCCATTTACTTCTTCCTTTAGGTTGACACTTTAGGCTTATCTATCACTGGGATGCATATAAGAGCCTCAGAGTATTAAAACTCAAGGAAAACGAGTTGTTTTCCCATCCAACAACCAGTGCTCCCTTTCTTCCTTGTTAAAAAACAAACTGATTTTATTCAAGTATCAGGCAGCCATGTGCTTTAGAGAAATCTAAATCTGTTCCAAGCTCAAGGGATAAATCATGATGGACTTAAACTAATGTTGGTAGAAAGGTTTGGTGAGTACAAGCCAAGCAAAACACTGCCTTATTCTCCCTCTGAGATATTGTCATCTGGAAATGATATCTGGAGCTATGTCTGCTATCTTGACATCATGAGTTTAGTTAGCTTGAGAGGAAGGGCCAGGAGGAAAGAAAGAAACCAGATCCTCAATTATGTCATGCAGCCACTGAATTTACTGTCTGGAACCTCCCTACCTTTAGATCAGGGTTACTCGATTTCATTACTATGGACATTTTTGGTTGGATAATTTTTGTTGTGGGTGTGGGGGGGGGCGCGCTGACCTGTGTATTGTAGTATTATTGGATACTTAGCTTAGTGACATCCCTGGCCTCTGCTCACTAGTACCATCCTTTCCCTAGTGGTAACAAGCAACAAGGTCTCCAGATATTGCTAAATGTTCTCTGTTTGCCAAAACTGACCCTGGCTGAGAGCCACTGCTCTAGGTTTTTTGTTACATGAGATAATACGTTTTTCTGATTGTTTTAGGCATTTTCATTGGATATGCAGTGAGAAGCATCCAAATCTAGAACCTCATGACATCAATCATACCTTTTGTCCATTTTAACTTCTTTCTTTTTGTTCTGATATATTTGCAAAATAATTATTTAAATCTTGTCTTTCTTCTTTACATTTTTCGTTTCTTGCTTTCTTCTCTTCCTTTAGCCTGTCCTTTTCCCCCTTTCTTCTTTTCCTTATCTTCCCCTTCTTTCTTGTCTCTTCCTTTCTTTCCTCCCTCCCTTCCTCTCTCCCTCCACCTCCTCCTTTCCTCCCATCCTTCCTTCCTTCTTTCCTTCCTTTTTTTTCTTTCCTTCTTTCTTTCATTTGTATCAGAAAAATCATGAAATCTGAATTAAATAACTAAGAATTAGCTTTGGTAAAATTGAGATCATTGGAATTCATGCATTGAATCAAAGAAGTTGGAGTGACAAGGCCACTTATCAACTGATGGTTGAATAGCATGGCAACAAAGGAATTATTGCATCTGCTCATCTTTCTCAGAAGTGTTGCCAAGAATGAATCATGTATGCTGATTTTGAAATTCCTGATGAGATACAACAAAATATTCTGCTCAGAAAATGACCGAGTCACTCCAAGCAAAGCCAAAGTAGATGCAACACAGTGGAGGAAGAAACTAAAGACAAATGACATTGCTCAGGGTATCACCTGTGAATGACTTACTCTTCCTTACTCCCACTGACATCAAATGTCACAATCCTTTCATAAGGATGACCATGACCTTTATCTTTCTGTATGTTTGTGAAAAAGTTCTTATAGTAAATTATGATAAAATTTAGCATTATCTTGAAATGAGTTAGCTTGAAGTGAGTTCAAGATCTGTACTAAAATGCCTGTGTTACAATTAGAGAATTATCTTTCCCTAGAAGCCTTCAATGGCAGATACAGTGTAGATATAATTACAGATTTTCAGGATACAGTTTTGCTTCAATTTAGCATAATTAAAAGAGTTCTACCAAATTCAGTGTTCTTTCCTGTAGCAAGAATAACTTAATATTTTCCTCCTGTAGTTACAAAACTATAAGTCTAATGGAGCATTTCTGTCTCAGAATTTAAATGCCATGTTTGTCAAAGATGCATGTAAATTCAATGTCACGGCTTTCATTAGCTATGTTATGACAAATAACAGCTCCGCAATTTAGGAGGCAAGTAAATACCACATTTTGAATGGAATTTCTAAATCTTAAAAGACACATATAGCTTTTCATATACTGTATATGATTATACCACCTGAAAGATTTTATGACCCAGAGAAATTTCAGTTCAATTCTACAACAGTTCCAGGAAGTGCTTACAGAACCAGCGTTCAAAAATTTGTTGCAAAGTATCTCATTCCAGGTTTGGAAAACTCTGACCTAATTCTTCCCTCCCTCTGCCTCCCCTCTCTTCATTTCTTCTTTCCTTCTTTCCACAATGCTTATTAAATGCTAACACATGGTACGTTCTGTGTTAGGTCTACGGATATAATAATGGAAAAGATACAGTCCTTAACTTCAAGTAGCTTACAAGCTATATCCTGAAGCACAGAAAAGTGAAAAGATAAAACAGTATGAAAGCGCCGAGACAGAGATGAATTCAAATACATCAGGAGAAGAATTCAGCAAATCTCACTGTATATCTGGTGTGTGCTATGCACTGTGCCTAAAGCTAGGAAGTTCACATGATAATTCTTACTTATAGTAAGGCAAAGTCTGCCTCTTATAACTTTAATTCATTTGGTCTAGTTCTGCTCTCTAAAAACACGCATAATAATTCTAATCCTTTTGCCACGTTCAATAAATAGTCTTGTCAAAGAATAGCTTTTCTTCTCATTTCCTTGGCAGGCACTAAAGAGCACACTCAGATTGTCTATGATTATTACCAAAACAAGTCTTCAAAATTTTCCTATAATGGAAAAACATAGAGGAATTTTCCACCTTTGTTCATTTCAGTTTCAAAAACCAAGCCCCGAAGGCCGTGGTCCTTCCCGATTTCACTTTCCCAGAATGTGTTCTACAAACAGTGGCCTTGATGAGTCATCCTCACCACTGACACAGCAGGAAGGGGTCAGATTGGTATTCCAGTCTGAACTTGCATTTCAGATGGTAAAAACTGCCAGGTCCTCAGAGGGCCAGTGTTATTAAAGTTGAATTTTATGCATGGTGTATAATAGAGACTTTAGTTTACCATCATTTCCTTTCCTTTGCTAAATCATTTTTAAAGCATGACAGGGAATTTAGGATTTGGTATATGAATTGCAAAGAGATGTGAATTTACTAAATAAGCCATGGCTTGTAAATCAGGATCCGTGGATTCTATTCCCAGTTCTGCCACTAATTAGCTGTGTGACCTTGGGAAAGTCACTTAATTATTCCAAGTCTGAGATCATCAACTGGCCATTGATAAAATGATCGTAATGTTCCCAACCACCACTTTCTATGATTTTGAACTTTTTAGATTTTGAAAGGACTTTATCAAAGAAGTCTGAGAATCAAATGAAAAAATGATCTGGGATCTACCATGTAAGAGTTGTGGATCTTAGCTTCTGAGAATAAATCTTCTTATCTGAAATAATAATGATAGTTAGCATTTATTGAATATTTATTATTCCAAGCATTCTTCTAAATACTTTATATCTATTAACTCCATAACCATCACAACAACCTCAAACTAGATATTCTTATCCCCAACAGAAAACTGAGGAATGAAGAATAAGATTAAGTAACTTTCCAAGGTCACAGCTAATATAGATTAGAGTCAGAATTTGAACCCAGGTAGTCTTTGTCCAGAGTCCACACTCATAACTACAATGATATGGGAATAATATAGTACCTGTCAGAGAGGGGTGGTACCCAGTGATGGTGACAGTGGTCTGAGAAGTTGTATCTGTATTCACATTTGGAAAATAACTTCGGTTTCTGGTGTTCAGTTTTCCTACCTTACCCATTTCATCAGAGCTACTGAGATATACAAGTGAGATAATTTATAAAACTTTAAGTGCACTGTATAGATTATTATTGTTTATTAACATTGTTAACCTGTGAAGGCCTTCTCAATCTTTCCATCCCTAACAAATCCTTGCATTTTTACTTTCTTCATGAATCATCATAATCAGTGCCAATAAGCTGATCAGGGTTTTTAACCTGCTACAGATAACAGATATTGCAAATAACTCAGCAGGTAGAACCCCAGGCCAAAAAAAGAAACTTAAGTTTTTTTGTTTTTTATTTTTAAGTTATAGGATATCATTATGAAAAATGTGCAATTTCTACTAGGTTTTTTAAATTTGAAGGTGAGTATACAAACCCACATTATGGCTTTATGTACCCCAGGTTGGGAATTATTATGTTTTGGTAGAGAGGCTGAGCTGAGTTGCACTTACCTCCCACCCATCCTCCCCATAGACTCAAAGACACCAAATGGCCCAGGAAAGCTTTTATTGACTGCTTTCTAATTCATCTCCAATCGATACTTATATATTTTTTTCAATCACTCCTATGATGGCTGCTTTCTCCTTTGACTCAGGAGTTATAAAATCTTGCTGTAGCTCTGCTCTGACCGATGACCCAAGAAAAATGAGTGACGTTCTCCAAGTGAGGAGTTTGAAGGCCGCTGGCATGACTACTAGGCCAAGGGAGAGAACTAAATACGGTGGAGCTCTCTTCTCGAATGCAAATCCTCTTCTGACCTCGGATAGAGGGTGGTTTAGGGGCCACTGGGAGAGATTTTACTCAAATAAAACTTAAAATAGACTGCAGAAAATGCTCAGGAGTTTCTTTGCTACAACATTGAGGACACATTACCCTGGTAGCTATGAGCTCTAGAGTCTTGGAGGAATTCTAAAGACTGGCAGCCACCTCTGGCTTGAAAGAATATTGGAAAATTATACAGGTCTTACAGTGTTCCCCACCCTTTAGGAGCGCAGCAGTATCTTCTTGGATCCAGTCTAACTCAGACTGAAAGCATTATTAAAAATTTTATAATTTAGCAAATTTTCAAGTCCCTTCTAGTTAATGCAATCCCCTTCTCAACATAACAGCATAATCCCAGCTGTATTGGGGAGGTGTGTGAGAGCAAGAGGATAATGAAGAACTAGTTAATATGACGATGCCCTTGCCCTAAGAGGCTTTATCTCACCCTTTTAAATTCCAACTAAGCTATTATCAGAACTCTTGTCAGCTTGTGCAAAACATCACAAATCCAAAAGTCTACATTTTTGTTTTCCAAATTGTGGGAAAGTAAGCGTCTTCACCTTTCTACCTCTAATTTTGTTTATAGAGGGTGTGTCTAGGTTCAAAGCACGTTTGTTTAATAGGGGCCATCTAACTTGATTAACTATGAAGAGAGGAACAAAGGACAGCCACTATACAACAATGTAGCCATTTAATGCTGTGCTGAATAAAGAGAAAAATGTTCCTTCCCCTCTCAGTTCACTAATAACTCTGTCATTAGACTTCTGTATGCTTGATTATAACTCAACATTATCCTATTCCAAAATAATAACAACCCATCTTCTTAAAAAGGACCAACTGTGAATATAGAGGTTGATGGCATAGAGGAGGTATTCATTAGACTTTCCATTTAGAAATAATAATAACATCAACAATGGCTTTATTGTCTCTCTCTTTTTCCCCCCTGCTTGCTGACCTTTCTCTTCCTGGACAACAATGGTACAACCACAAGTGACTGAGCCCAACAAGACTAAACCAGCTTTTGCGACAGGATAAATACATACTGGGGAAAATGTTCATCTTTTCTAGGGATAAGATGCATCATTCTTAGAACTTTGGAAAGGGTAGGACATTTCTGAAAAGCCAACGCTTTCATTTTATCCTGTATTTTCAAAGTGAAGAAAAAAAATGACAAACGAGTTTATTTTTGGCAAATACTGATGACCTACAACTAAACCAACATTAGGAAAAAGTGAAATGGGGAAGGAATATCAGACCTAAAGGTGCCGCTGTTTTCATCTCCCCTTTCTTTACATTCCTAAGCAGAGCCTCCCAGACCAGCGTTCTGTAACATTCTGCAATGCCACGGTGGGCTGAAGGTCTGCCCAGACACTGACCCCCACCCCAGACACTGACCCCCACAGCCTTCTTCATGGTCACATAAGGCCTGGGCAGTCAGAGCTGTTCATCTTTTATATAATCATATTCATTCATTTTCCCCAACGTGCCTACAAATATCACTTTATTTTTTATCCTCACCCGAGGACATTTTTGCATTTACCTTCAGATAGAGAAGGAGGGATAGAGGGGGGAAGAGAGAGAGAGAAACATCGATGTGAGAGAGACACATCAAGTGGTCGCCACACACAGAACCCCAACCAAGGCAGGAACAAACTGCAACCAAGGCACATGCCCTTAGCGGGAACTGAACCCAGGACTCTCTGGTCCGCAGGCTGATGCTCTAACCTCTGAGCCAAACCGGCCAGGGCCAAATATCATTTTTTTACATATGCCATTGAAAAATAAAAATTAAAAAGTACTTGCTTATGGGAATTCTACTTAATCCTTCTCCACAGGACAAATCATACAGCTATTTCTCTCCCTCTCTCTTTCTGTGTGTGTGTGTGTGTGTGTGTGTGTGTGTGTGTGTGTATGTTAGCTTTCAGAATTAGTCTAAACATTCCTAATATTTCTTGAGGGCAGCCAATCAATAATATAAAATTTTGCAACTGCATGGTGCATAGTACATTGCTCCACTCATAGTAAGATCTGAATATTAAAATTCTGGTTGATGTAAGTCCATTCTGCGTCCAAATGACTATGGCAGGCCACATCACCCACTTCCTCAGCTGAGGCCTCGCTCAGCCAAATCCAGCTGAGGGAATGATTCTTACTTTCAGCATTTAAGCCACATTCCACATGCTGACCTAAGTTCCAGAAAAGACTTTGCATTCAATGTTTCCAATTATACAAATGATGATTGGCATAACAATATGTTATTAGACAAGTACAAGCAAGAGTTGGTATATAAGATAAACTCAAATTGCTGGTGAGACAGCTGGAAGCTGGTTGTTGTTCCTCAAAATTGCTTTATAATTTTTTCCAAGGAAAATTTTTTTTTAAATCTCGTTCTTTGGTTTTAAGTCACACAGTCTGTGGGTTCCCCCTGCTGGCTCTTTCATTGTTAGAATCAGAAGCGAAAAACACTTATGATACCTGGACACTGAAAACCACCTTCAGAGAGAGGGAAAGTATCAGAATGGTGCCTAGTGCTGGAAGACTCTCCTTCAGAAGGGCAGAGAGATCAAACGATAGGACTAAGTCTGTGTAAGCCAAGAACCAGTGAGGCTCAGTCCATTCTGTTTGACATGCTCTTCCTCTTAATAGTTTTATGAATTGGTTGCCTACATTTAAAATCTAGATCTATAGTTTCCCTTGAAAGGCTGACAGTAGTGAGTCAATATTGCCCCATGGGTGTGCTAAGTAGTGTTTGGTCTTCTTAGATGGAGCATACCCACTAGTTTGCCATAGTTACTGGTATTCCCCATGATCTCATCCACACTGACCTAATGTCAGTTGCCCATCATCATCAGGCATGAGCAGTTGCGTGTATGGGTGTGTCTTTTTTGTTTGTTTTGTTTTTTGGTTTGTTCGTTTTTTGTATACTTGGCCCATTTCACTCATTATTCTTTTGTGCCCTAACTCCACCAGGCATTTGAGCCTTAATATTCTGCTTTGACACATAATTCAAGAACCACTTTCTCTAAAATCTCCTATTTATTCCTCCACATCCTCACACCTCAACCCCTTTCAAGCTCAGATTTTTGTTGTTGTTGTTGTTATTTTGACATAAAAAGGGCTAGCATACCTGGGGGAAAGTATTCTATGAAAACTGATTCAGGACTTAACTGACTATAAAGAGACAGCTCTTATCACTTGGTGTTTAAACATGAGAAAAGTACATACAGAGAGTTCTCTGAATGAAGAAAAACTATCAAAATATTATAGTTTAGAGTTGCTGTTTCATTTCTGAATCCATTTCTACATTCATAGCAAGGGAGACAAGAGAGAGCAATATTCAGAAAATTGTATCAGTTAAACAGCAGAAGAAAGAGTGCATTGTGACCAAGAGAAGGATGAAAGGAATATTTGAGGGCCTTAAAGAAAACACCACATAATCTTATCAAGACCTGCCCACGACAGGCTGGAATTTAGGATACCCAAACCTCCTTTTACACTGCATTTGGATAAACAGCGAAGCCTTATTTGCTCTGTTATTATGTGCCCCCAAGAGACTTGAACCTACCATCTGGGCTCACTGCTCCTTGATAATAAAGATTCCAGGTGTTTCTGTTTCACCAAAGCAGTTGCTAAGTTTACTCTGCTTATATATTTGGCATGAAATGGAAAGGGGGGAGGTTGTGGTTTTTTGTTTTGTTTTATGTCTTGGCACTTGGAACAGTTAAATAATGGTTTTCTGGGGACTTTCTGTTATGAGGCCCTTCCATCAAGTTTAGTTCCTTTCTTTCATCTACTCCTCACTGCAAATACCTCATTTCCCACAGTTCAGCATTTCTTTTGTTAAGAAATAACAAAATATAGCAATAAAGAGTCCTGCCTGACCATCAGACTATCTGGGTCCAAACCACATCTCTGTCACTGACCAGCTTCTGGGCTGGTTTCTCCCACTGGCCAAATACAGAGTTTAGAAAACAGGAAAATGCATTTTGTTTTTCTTGGTGGCTACTATATAATTAGGCAATTATGAACATGTGCTTACCTAGTTTAAGATTTTTAGTTGAAAACAGAGGTCGGTCAAAGGGTCCACAGTTAGTGTATGAGAATTATACACGACCCAAACATTCCTAAAGTGCATTGGCGGCCTTATGCACATCTATTTTCCTTTTGGCAAGAATCTTTCATAAGGATCCCCTGTTGTTTTATGATGAAATGTTAGCAAGATGAAACCTGAAAAGCTCAAACTGTATAATGAATTACTATCAGCATCAAATAAAATGATGTCCTATCTCAGCCACTTAGCCTGATACCCGGGCAGTCTCGCAGAGAAATGGGTGGTTAGGTCCCAGTGGCTCCAAAGATCACAAGTAGTAACCATGTTTAAAACAAAAATTCTAAAAATCCCCAGGGTCAAGTAGGCCATATCTGGCTCATGGGGTGAATAGTGGACACCAGTTATTAGGTGATCATTAGTATCTCTTCACATGCTAATATTGCCTTCCTGGTCTTTCTTGCTAAAGCAGTATTTTTCAAAAGGTATCCCATGGGGGTTTCACTTGGTGTTCTAAGAGAAACAAGGTGAGAGGAATGGGAAGAATAAGGAGGTTCTATATCTATGTAGGATATGCTGAATAGAATAAAAATATGTTTTAAAAAGAATTATTTTCAGAGTCTTTAATATACCAATATACGATATGCTCTGTGGATGTGCATAGGTGATAGCTACATTTGTTCTGCGTGAGATCTGGTACCTCCCCTCAAGGGTCATTTAGAAATGTATTTAGGCAATTTTGATTATTGCAGTGGCTGAGGAACTCCACTTGCCTTGAAAGGCCAGGTCCCACGCATGCTAAACACCCTGCATTACTTGGGATGGTCCCACACAACAAAGAATTGTTTGGGCCTAAATGCTAGTAGCCTCTCATTGACATTGGCAGAGAATTCCCCAAAGGAATTTGACCACAGAGCCTTTAATTTAGAAAGCAACTTGTGAGACTAGTATTTCCTGGGATCTATTTTGGGAAAGTTAGCCTAAAGTATATACTTAGACTTAGATTATAGCACTTACCAGACCTCCCACTCCCTCATCCCACCTATGAATTCTCTCTCTCTCCTTTTTTTTAAATTGAGGTATAATTGACATATCACATTACATTAATTTCAGGTGTACAACGTAATGATAGAATATTTGTAGATATTGCAAAATGATCACCACAATAACTCTAACATCTGTCACCATACATCATTACAATTTTTTTTCTTGTGATGAGAACTTTTAAGATTTACTCTCTTAGCAACTTTCCAGTGTGCAATACTGAATTTCTGTTTCTAACTGGGACTTGGTGAAGGCTAACATTATTTTAATCCCTTTAAGGAAGGGGAAATGGAGGCGGTGCATGGGAGGTGCATACGTGTGGGTAGAAATCCTGCTGTGAATCCACTGACTGAGAAACCCAACCTTGTCTCTTTAGAGTATTGACAGCCACTAATCTTTCCTCAACTGTTAGGATGACTTTATAATCAGAGCCTCCCACACTGTAGGACATGTTGCTGAACTGGAAGAGAATGGGCGTCACTTACTGGGACTAGTGTCGGGACTTTGACCAAGGAAGAGAAGATACAGAGTTAGAAATACATTGAAAACAAACAAAACACCCGAGTCATATGTCCCTGCGCACTCAGCCCTGGCCCTTCCCTACCGCCTACCCCTACATCAAGAAGTCTGCTCCTTTCCACTTCACACAAACCTTCTCAATTGTTACCCTTTTGAGGCTTTCCCCTCACTTTAATTGCTGCTTGGATAGAGTTCTTCATTTGTTTTCATTGTAAAAAGTTGAAAGGATTTTCAGGAGCGTATGAGTGGGGATAAACTAGGGATGTGATGGCCATTTTCTTTATACTCCCTTCCAAAATAATGGCCGTTAACTTCTTCAACCATTACGAAAACAGTTAGCTGGGTCACCGTGGGCAAACCATGAATGCTTTCGGAGTCTCAGTTTCCCTGTTTCTAAAATAGAGTGACTAAAATATCTACTTTGCAAGGGTTGCTGTACAAATGAAATGTGCTCATGTAGCAACAGTTCTTGGCCCTGGACTCTAGTGAGGTGCTCAATAGATGGTAAACCTGTTACTTTTATTATTCATAATAATAAAGCAGGTCTTTGGACACCGAGTCCACAGGTCGTGATAGTGCACTGCTTGAGAGAACCCCTGCTGCTTCCAGATACAGCTGAGAAGGGAGTTTCACACAGCCAGGCGGTCCTGGTGCGGCCGGCAGCAGGTACAGCCCACCAGCCCAGCTGCACACGGCGCTCCCCAGCCTTCCTTTTCTCTTTCCCTTCCCATCACTTAAAAATCCAGTCAAGAAGGCATAGCAGCAGAAGCCACCAAATTAACAACTTCAATATTCACTTCTGTGGGATTTACTACTCCCTTTTCAATCTGAACTGATCTCCAGGGCAATTTCTAAATGCCATTTTATTTTTTAATCTTTATTAACTGGCCCTTTTGGCAGCTTGTGGTTAATATTTGCATAACATGACTCTGTATGGGAGAGTAAAGGGATCCACAATCATCAGAATTGACTGGTGCTGTATCACCCTCCACATTTTTACAATGGGGAAATCTGAGGCCGGAGGGGGCAGTCACTTGCCCAGGCCTCATAGTGGGTACCCTGCAGAACAGCAACTGGCAGCTGGTTCTCTCGGTGCCTTCAGAACACAGGGAATACCATTTTAGCTCAGTGCTGCCCACAGCCATAGCCAAAAAAGAAGAAAACATCAGTTGTAAGACTCTTAATAAACAGTAACATATTTAGCTTAAATTCAGAATGTAGGTATGTCATGTCAGGGATCCTAAGAGGGCGGGACTAAATAGTACTAGGTCAGCAAAAACAAAACTTAGACCAATAGTGGTCATCAGAAGGAACATCCAGTAAAGGAATTCCTAAAGGAATTCGCCCAAGAAGTCCTGAGGCTCACCTTCCCCTTAGGGTGGGATGGAGAGAATGTTTCTTGATCAGAACCCCACCGGGATCCTGCCCTCAAGCTCTGCCTCTTACATCATCTTCTGCTGAACACTGACTTGAAAAAGGCAAACACCGTCTCTTGCTGTACTTAACACAGGGAGACATAGGGAGGGATTTTTACAGTCCTACCAACACAGTTAGAGGAAGGAACAGAACAGAGAATCTCCTCTCGAGACTCATCACACAGCCCTTCTCCCTAGGGATTTGTGGACTCTCCAGGGAACTTCCAGGGATGTGATCACCACAGCCCCAGGACCCACACACCCCCCTCTTTTGTTTTGTTTTCACTTTAGGAAGCAAAATTGTGCTCAGAGACTGTTTTGGTCTTTTCCAGCCACTTATTTAACATAGGATTGCTATGGGAATTATAATAATGTTATACGCCAATAGCATGATATATATTAACAAGCCAAGTAAAGGAAAAACATGCTCCAAACAAATGACAGATTCATCATACTATTATTCCAGGCAAGGGGAAATGAAAGGAACAAAGTTTAAATTTAACAGAGGTGTGCCTTTTTATGCAAATTTTATTTCTCAGGGGAGAGAAGGCTTGACCTCCTGGGAGCTGACTTCCAGCTGTCAGTGTGAAAAACAGAAGTCCCGTGTTGCTAGGGCAGGTTGCTAGGGAATGAAGGAGCAGTGCAGCAGACAGACCAAGGCTGCTCTGAGGGTCACCATTCCGGGGACTGTCGTGAGGTTTAGCACCACCACCCACCAAAGAATCACTGTGGCCACAGCAAGGACAAATATCTCAAGGTCTTTGGAGAGCCGTTTAGGTCAGCAAAGTGTGCCTTGCCCAGACCAACTCTTCAGTAATTCTCACAAACTCTCAGTATTTATAGGCTAACTGTCCTCTTGCCATAATTGCCTTTCCACGGGCTCTTAGAGAAAAGCCCACAGCAGGGCCTCTCAGCAGCTGAGCTACTCAGTGTTTATCAATGACACCAGACGAGATGATGACATCCTGACCGGATTTACTTCATTCTTATATCAGAACAACTTTCCTTCTAAAAGCAACTTTTTTTCTTTGTTATATAAGGCGGATCAAAACAACTTCACTTAAGTCACAAACAAATGGATTTGAAATCATCTTAAACCAATACACAACACTCTTTCTTTTAGCCCTGTATGGAGGGAATCCCACCTCTGCCTTCAATTTCTCCTATTCGCTTCGCCTCTTTCATCAATCCGTGGCCTTTCTATTCATTTTTCTCAACTGACTTTGGTGGCTCATTAAAGTCAGATTCTAATTTATTCCCCTTTCTTGGAGAGAAGAGATGATTTAATCTTCAAACCATCCAGGGGGTAAAGAGAAAAATGTGCATTCGATTCTCCTAGGTTAGCAAAAAAGGCGAGTAAAGCACACCAATTAAATGTCTATTTTAAGATTATCTGAATATTTATAGTCTGTTCTAATTGTAAACATTAGGAGGGTGGAGGGGAGCAAAAACTCTAATCCACATTTCTCATCCTACCAAAGCTCTCTGCTCTCAATTTTTGACATCGTTGATAGGGTTTCTAATTGGTAAAACCTTCCACGTTGTTTAATATTTAGTCTCTTCTTTCTTGTATTCCTTTTTAGACTTATCAATTCCAACTCTTGGGAGGTCACAGTGGGGAAAAAGCAGGGAAATAGGGAATGATTCATGATATAGTGTGGGACAAGACAACCACCAGAGCATTCTCTTCTGTAATAATAGGTTAAATGTATTGTGCCGATAATGAAGGGTCAAAGGAGATACCTCATATGAAGTGTTTAGCAGAGCCCTTGGTACATAAGAGTGTCCAATGAATGATTACTATTATTATATTTTTATAACAGAATTTTCCCCAAACAGTAACTGCATGGTCCTCCCAGTGAAAAAGCTAACCTCCATAGTACACTCCCCTCCCAGGGACACTATGTATTTGGCATCATTAGAAGAAAAATATATCAATGAGTTCCTTTGCTTCAGTGACACCAACTAGGAATTTAAAATAAGACTAAAACTCGGCTGGTGTGGCTCAGTGGTTGAACATTGACCCATGCACCAAGAGGTCACCAGTTCGATTCCCAATCAGGGCACATGCCCAGGTTGTGGGCCAAATTCCCAGTGTGGGGCATACAGGAGGTGGCCAATCGATGTTCTCTCTCATTGATGTTTCTATCTGTCTCTCCCTCTCCCTTCCCCTCTCTCTAAAATCAATAAAGGAAAAAAATTTTTGTTTTAAATAAATAAAATAAGACTAAAACAGAGACTCTCTTCCATTCACTTTATAAGGGCCTACTGTTAACCAAGTACTGCTCTAGGCTGGGGTGGGGGTAGGGTGGAGACACAAAAGAAAAGGGTAAGCAAAATTCTTGAGATCAAGAATTTACAATGTCACTAGAAAATTAACAGCACTTAAGCTGGGTTTTTGGGGAGTTAGTTAATGGAAGTTTACTTTCCCCCCTTTATTTATATTTGCATTCAGTAACATTCCAGGGAAAGTATTATTTATAAGCCTTACTTCCCTAGTGTCTTTTGCCAAGAATGTGGCCTCCTGTCATTTCACTGATTCAGGAAATAATCACCAAATAGTGATTTATATTGTTCCTGTTTCTCAAATGCTCTTAGCTGAATGGAATTACCCTAAACTATAAGATTCCTGAAAATTTAGATAATTCCCCAAAAAATGTGTTTTACTAAAACTTGAATTAGACAACTCTCCCCCCAAATATTAATATACTTAGAAGGCCATTCAAACAAAACTTTTTTCTTTTTTTTCTTTTTTAGGGAGAGAAGCAGGGGGAGGGGGGGAGAGAGAGAGAAAGAGAGAGACATCGATGTGACAGAGAAGCATCAATCAGTTGCCTCCCATAAGTATCCCGACCAGGCATTGAACCGTAACCTGGGTATGTGCCCTAATGGGAACCGAACCCATTACCCTTCAGTGCACAGGACAGCGCTCCAACCTATTGAGCCACACTGGCCAGGACCAAACAAAACTTTTTTAATTTAATTGAGCACATGCATAGTCTTCAGGAGATTTATATGTATAAGCATTATATAAGGTACTATGTAAAAGTGCTACGTAAAAATTAACTATTCCATTAAACGGTCATTGCCAATGTAAATAATAATAACGATATGAAATATATTTCCAAACACTCATCTATAGCTAAAGTGCCACAGCAGGAAGCTCCAAAAGAAAAAGAAAAAGCACTAAATTCAAAGAGAAGTTTCCAGAAAGAAAATCCTTTCTATGGTCTCTATTATGAGGAAGAAACAGGGAGGTGTCCAGAAAACCCAACTGGGGTCTACACAGAGCATTCTAATGAGTTCTGCTTTGGAAAACAAGTATAGAAAAGAGGAATCTTAAAGAAAAAAATCGGACCAGGTGAACAGGCAGAAGCTGATACTATTCCAATACCATTTCCAGCAATAGAGGAGAAACCACAGACCAAATCTGGATACCCAACTTCCACCAGAGAAAGAGCTAGAGAGTATTTAAGAGCCGGAGTGGGGGAATAGGCCAGCCATCTGTCTTTGCACTGGCTTTACTCAAAGGAAAAGCAAACGTTCTTGTACCTTCCTGGCAGAGACAGTTTTACAGTGTGGAGCAAGGGGCCCGCTCAAGTTTCTTACAGAAACGGGGACATGGGGTCCTGTCTTCCTTGGGAAGAGAAGACTCTCAAGTCCTTGAGAAAATCATTGTTAGGTTGTAAGACTGGCAATAAGCTTTTAAAAGGATTTACATCTCAAAGGAACAGGGAGTTGGGATTACACATTTTCCAAAGTAAATACTCCAAGAAGACGAAGATCAGGGGCCTAGAGTCAGGAAGAAGCCGGTCTGACGTTTGGCCGAGCTGCTGGTGTTAAGGTCCCCTGGGTCAGGGGCCACTCTTTTGCACGTAGACAAACGCATGTGAGAAAACTGGGAATAGTGTCAAAAGGCTAATCCCAGGCAGAAACAACACGTCCACTACCGAAAGACAGCCTATATACTGGAAAATGTTTTGACAAGTTGCCATAGGAACAGGGTAAAATCCTATACCTAGATCTGAAAAAAGAACATATATTTTCAAGAATATAGAAATTTTACCTAACATCATTTCAGGTGAATAACACTTGGGAGTTGCAGTGGACTCAGACTCACTATGAGCCAAGAGTTACACCTGCCTCCTAAAATAACTTAACCCTCCCTAGGTAAACGGAGGTACAACGTGAAACCTACTTGGAACTGCAGTTGACTCATGTGGCCGTACCTGGAACGGCATCAGATCCCTAGGGGAAGCAGGATTGCTGAAGTCCCCTCAAATGGAATGAGCAAAAACACAGAGAGTAAAGACTCTGGAATTCCAAAAGTAATGTTTTAAGTACTCGGTGCTAACAGCTGACTCATTGATTTCTCCCACAGTCTGACTTGTAGCATTCATCCAGCAAGTGACTCCTCAGCAGCCAAAATGCCCAGGCTCTCTTTTTGTTTATCTATTTTTTCAAGGTGATTAGCGTTATTGGGTGGATACAAACAAAAGCAAGTGTATGAATATATATGAAGTGATTATAAGTGCTAAATTAAGGGAAGATAAGGGAAAAGAGAAGGACAGAGGTAGAAATAATGGGGAGGGGACAGAACCCCACGAGGCCTTTTCCACAGTTGGCCCAAGCTGGACTTTCCATCACAATAAACATGTCCCATATTCTGCTTGCTCTCTGACAAATGTACTTTTGCCACAGTAATAGAAGTTGTACTAAGTCTAATAGCTTAATTGAGAAGATCATTTAAAAGTGATCAATAATCTGCCATTTAGCACTAAAAGTGACAAAGCCTTAGGCAAATTTCAAAACAAAGGCAGTGACTTTTCACTCCTGCAGTGCTGGTTCCTACCAATTTGTATCCTGTATACTTTGTGGATTTGCCTTAAATGCTGCCTGTTCTCTTTGCAAGTCAGCTCTTTCAAAAAAACAGAGTTTCTTTGCATGAAAGTAGATGTTCTACTCATTGCTTAGATTCATCTAGGAGTTTTCCTTTGAAATCATATAAACAATAATACTTATATTGCTTTTATATATTAGTATACAGTATGCTCATTTTTACTTATATGAATATGCAGTACTCCATATTTTGAAACTACTCTTCCAGCCACTAATTCATTTCACTCTTACAACAATTCTATGGAAAATTGTTATTCCAGTTTTACAAAGGAGATAAATAAAAGTCACTGAAGATAGGGCCCAAAGTCCTATACCTAGAGACTGGCAGAGCTACAAACAAGAAAACAGGAGAAGTTATTTGGGTCTTTGCTTGGAGAGGCCTCCATCTCAACCATGCTCCCTTTCCCAATTTAGAAATGAGGAGTTAAGTGAGGTTTAGGCCCCTTTTAGCTCTAAATCTGTGGTTTTGCTTTGGTGGTATTTGTAATTACAACTTCAACTCTGTGTCCATATGATACGTCCTGTTGTGATATATTTGCATGATTAGAAGGCCTTCTGAAGGCACAGTTGTCTATTGGAGGGAAAACTCGACTTCCATGTTCCCTTGTGTGAAATTAAGAGGCTGAATGAGAAGATACCTAAGATATTTTCCAATTCTATGATTCTACAACGTGTTTTGTAGAACTGTAGCTTTTGTAGAATTGTGTAGTTATTATTGTACAGTATTTCTGTTTTTCTCATCTCTTTCTACTGTAAGTATGCTTACTAATTTCTGTGCATTTTTTTTCTGTAAATTCACAAGAAAATCTGTTTGCACCCCTTCCCCCCCACCCCAAGCACAGATCACTGCAGAGGTTCAGAAGCAGCCAATCTGAGTCCCTCAACTAACAGTGAACGGGAGCTCTGCCTTTACTGAAAGGCTGATTTAAATATATCTGACTCAAGAATATTAAAGTGCTCTTTGCCCAACCTCAAGTGACATTTCATTCATCTCACTGAAAATTCATTTCCTAACCAAGGACACAAAACCACATTTAAGTGGTTATGCTCTATGAAAAGGGCCATACCTATACTACATGTACCCTGAGGAACTTGGCAAAATGTCCAGACCCTTCAGCCCTGGGAATGCGATTTGTGGTGGCATTATAACACCAGAGTAATTGCTCAAAATCCATACCCTGCCATTGCTTAAATGATGTAAACCACCTCCAAATATACAAATAAATTTATAATATACAACTAAAGAAGCAAGGCAAAAAGGAAAGAAGAAACTCTACAACTCAGCTGAATATATATCCCATAGAGTAGAATCTTTGTGTGTGAGGCACGGAAGCAGAGGAGGAGAATGCATCTCATACAGTCCCTCCATGGTGTGGGGCAAGTCACTCTGCTCTCTGGGACCTCAGTTTCCATCTGTAAAATTAGGGGGCTGTGCTAGCTCAGTGGTCCCTAAACCCAGCTGCAAAGGGGGAGATTAACACACACAGACACACACACTCACATATTCCCAAACCTCACCACAGTTCATTGGATCCCACACAGGGAAGGGAGAAAGCCAAAAGCTGTATTTTTAACCAGCTGCGAAAGAGGCATTAGTCATCTGTAAAGACCACCTGCCTCCTGCAGTCCTACCCTGACCCCAGCTGCCCAGTGCCCTTCAGCTTCTGCCCAGCTGTCAAGGATCAGTTTTCTCTCAACTGGCATGGTCTACAACCCCCGCCCCCACTCACTCCTACCCCTACATAGACTAGTAAGCAGCCCACCCACACTGTATACCTTTCGCTTTATAGTTGTCTCTCCCTTCCATAATTGCTCTATAATTATCTCTTTTCCCTAATCCTAGGAACACTCTCATTCTATTTAGGTAAGAATGTCTTGGCTGTAATTAATAAAGTATTTGATTCAACTAGCACAATGGTTAAGAGCTAGGTTTCGGAATCAGACAAATTACTCTGCCACTTACTGTCTGTTATTAAGTAAATCTCTTAACCTCCCTAAGCCTTAATTTCTTCATCTGTACAATAAGGATAATATTACATTTTTCTCTGGGTTTTTGTGAGTATATAGTTTCTATCCAATAAACATCACCACTGGTTTTCATGTTCGAACTTCACAAAGAGAAAATTCTTCCAGAAGAAAAAAATTTGGAGGGAAAAAAACCACCCAACAATTTTAAGTTGGATGAACCCATAGTAAAAATATGTGAGTTCATCCAACTGCAAATATGTTTGTTTGTTTGTTTGTTTGTTTGTTTGTTTATACTAGAAGACCTGGGACCTGATCTCATCTCATTGTGTAACCTTGCCAAGTCCCTTAACATTTCAGAGAGTAAAATAACCTATCCTAGAGTTTTAAGTTCTTGCCAGTTATCAATCTATTTCTTCTCAGATCTAAATGCATCATTTATTGCCTGCTATGTGAAAACGGAACTGGCCCCTTTAAGCATCATTTGTTTGCCAGCTGGCACAATATTAAGCTGTATGGGTAGAGGGTGTAGAGAAACACTGCTGAGTCCCTCCGAGCTGTGCTGTGCTCGCTGAGGCTCCCGCAGCACCTGTGGCTTCCCCAGGGCCTGGCTCCTGCACTGAACAGCAGCTTCCCCCAGAATCCTCTCATCTGGGCAGTTTCACACTTTAGTGCCTCGGGTGAAATAGCTTTCTGTGAATAACATTCCCCAGCCCCTAGAAGGTGAGTTCCCAGCAAGTTCCACTAGTGAGACACCACAGTCACTTCCCCACCATCCAGGGAGCCACAGCAGAGCCTTCGACAAGGTCTGGCTCTCAGCCCCGGGCTTGAGGGACCCTCTCCCCTGGGGCTCTAGTTCAGCACTAGAGGTGCTGGCTGCTCCCTTAATCTGCGTTTCCCGTCCTCTCAGAACTCTCTTTACGTCTTACTCACCAAACCCTCATTGCTCCAGTTCTGTTACAGCTGAAAATTCTTTATATTAAACTTTCCCCATTTAATACTGTGTCATTCCTACCTTCTGAGTGGGCATTGACTGATGCTCAGCTCTAAGATTTTGAGGCTGGGAAACACTGATTTCAGAGGTGACGCTATTAGAAATGAGGTCTTCTAACCTCACTGCTAAACCTCCCAGAGGTGGGGCATTGTTTCTGAAGTGAGATGTCAGTAGAGGGAAACAAGGTTTTTAATAAGAGGAGAACTGTGTTTGAAGGACAGATAAACCTTCACTTAGGATACAAAGGAAATATGCCTTTTAGAGCCCCAAATCATCTAACTAACCAAGAGGAGACATGCAAAAGCTTTGATTTGGTTCTGCACAGCTAGAGTTGAGCCAAACTGTGAGGTTAAGGGCACCGTCCAGACTGCCAAGTCTGCCCAGGACTGCTGACACCAACTGCAAGTTTGGGGGTTCCCAAAACCACCCTTGGGTTTTATAATTCACTAGAAAGACTCACAGAGGCACTATTATTCTTAAGGTCACATTTATTACAGAGAAAAGATACAAACTAGAACCAGCCGAAGGAATGGAAGCATAGGGTAAAGTCCAGGAGGGTCAAACAGAGCTTCCAGGCACTAACTTATGGACCACCAGCGTTACCTCCTCCTGGCCGCGATGTGTGACGATACGCACACGGATTGCCAACCAGGGCAGCTTACACCAGCTTTGGCATCCAGAGTTTTTACTGGGTTTCATTATGTAGGCCTGATTGATTGAACCATTGCTCATGTGGTTGAACTTGGTCTCCAGGACCCACTTCCTCCCTGGAGATTAGGCTAACATCACATGGGCCAGAGAGGCCCACCATGAACCACCTGGGTAATAGGTAGCACAAAGCTCTCAGGTGAAGGCCAGGGGGCCCACCATGAATAAGAGAGACTCCTATCACTCAGGAAATTACAAGGGTTTCAAGGTTACCTCCCAGGAATATCAAACAAAGGTCAGACCTCTCTTGAGGCAGGTCAAATTCCTTACTACACAAGCACCAGATACACCGGAGAGTTGAAGTAAAAGAAGCTGTAGTAGTTATTACACTAAAGCCAGACTGTATTGCTTACATAAAGTCACTGTCATTAAAAGGATAATAGATTGCATATAGAAAAGAGGAGGCAACCGCAAAATGCTATAAGATTAGTTACCTCATCGTTTTTTACCTGTTCTTTCTGCTTTAGGGCCCACGATTATAGGCAATGGCATAAAAAATTGATTTAGAAATGAGTCACATTAAATCCCCATTTCCTTCCTTTTCTATAACAAGGTTTTCATTTATACACACTAGCATGCTTCATCTCCTAGGTTTGCCTCTGAAAGCATGAAGAAATTCCACGCCGCTTCCATCCCTCCCAGCCCCAGGAAGGGTTCATACCCATATCCAAATGCATATCACTGCTCCGTTAGATTCTGGGGTCCCGTGGTCTCCTCTGTCCTCTTTGTTGTGGTTGTTCTGAGTGGTTTCATACTCTAAATGATTAGATCACTGTTTTACATTTGTACTTATTCAGTTACATCAGGGTGGCTCCAGGGAATTTCAAAAGGTTATTGTACATAGTGAATGGGCAGAGCACCATGCAGACTGTTTGAAATAGACGTAAAATTGTATTTCCATGGCTGACTTCTTATTACATTTGTTCCAGCTAAACTCTGCAAACGGCAAAACAAAATAAAGGTGAAGTCAGTCAAGGAGAGCAGATTGGCTCCCCATAAATTCATGGTAACCAACCTTGACACACCGTCAACACCGCCAGGCCAACCTTTTAGAATTGTCTGGTCAACTGACTCTTCGATTATTTCGACCTGCTAATCTGACCTCAAATCTTAACTCGCCCCTTCTTGTTTTTAAATTAAGCAGAAAATATCACCATTTACTTTACAGATAAAGTATAAGAATTGTGTATATACATGCACCTACACACACAAACGCCTCCTCCACTTGCCACCCAATAGTCAGACTTGCTCTGTATAATGCACTAAGCTAACAACGCCTCTCCATGGATAAAATGGACATACAGCCCATTTGCCTGTCTAAGGGCAGTGCCTTCCAATATGTTTTCAGTCTCATCATCTTTACTCTTATCTACAAAATTGCATTATTGATTATCCCTCTCATTCCTTTCCTTTCTCATATATTGCAACATTTTTCTGAATCCTTCCTTTGGTGTTTAAGCATACTCCAGTCTTGCCTGTTTAAAAATGTAAAATCTTTCCCTCAATGCTACATCCTACACCAATTAGCAGCCTCTCTCTCCTCAACTTTAAGGTTAAACTTATATAAAAAAATGTTTCAACTCACCTCAAACTCACTCCTCTAACTACACTAATCTAGTTTGTCCTCTATCATTTTACTGAAACAGGGTACTCAAAACCTCCTGTTGCTAAATCCAGGCTTTATCTTACTTAACTTCTCAGCATTGAGTTTGCTGACCACTCCTTCCTTCTTCAAGTACTTTCTTCCCATCATCCTAGGGCATAATCATAGCACTCTTTTGATTCGGTTACAACTAGGGCTGCTCACTTTAAACTCTTTTGCCTTCTTTACTTAGCCATTTGATGTGGAAGCTCCTAAACATTCTATCAAAGACCCTATTATATTGTCACTTTTAACTTTCTTTCTTAGAACCATCATCTATTCTCATGTCTCCATTGCTCCTAAACATGACTCCCAAATCTATACCTCCTGCTTAAATAGTTTCTTTGCACTTCAAGTTAGAATTTGTAATAGTTAACTTGACAAACTGTCTCAGAAACTCTTCAGATGTAACACATCCAAATCACACTCATGATTCCCCTTCTTTCACCAAAAACCTTATATTCAATCCATCACCAAGCTGAGTTCATTTTATCCCCTAAAAATTTCTTAAATATATTCACTTTAAAAAAAACCTCCATTGACACATCCAAGTCCAAGGTATCATAATCTCTCTACCAGACATTAAGAAGTCTCACATGTATCCCTGTCCAAGTTTGTACTTCTTCTCACCCCCCACCACCCTAATCCATTAATCTCTCCTTAGAACACTTTAATAGCTTTCTAGTTCTCTTAAGATATAGATCAAAATTTTGGAGTTTACAGGCTATTTGTCCTGACCCCTACTAATTCCACTCCTCCCCTGCCCACTGCTTTCTTTGTTCTAGCCACATCGACCATCTTCGATTAGTGGAAGTGCTGTGCTGCTTCTTGCCCTGTGTTCTGCATGAAATACTTCTTTGCTTTACCCAGGTAATTCCTAACTAATCTTTAGATTTCAGTTCTCTCATCACCTCCCCTAGAAAGCCTTCCTGATCATCCTATCTAGATCAAACATGCCTGTTATATGTTCTCATGCTACCACTTGCATCCCTCTCATTAACTGTATCACTGCCACAGTGTTCTATTTATTTATGTAATCATGGAGGACAGGGAACGTGTGGTCATCATTAAGTATTTGTTAAGTACATAAATAAATGAAGGAGATTTTACTTGTTTTTGAAATACAAAATCACTCACAGAGAGCAGACTTTCTGCATTTGAGGGTAACATTTAACAATTTATGGGGAAGAAGCATTTTGTAAATTTCCTTTTTTGCTTTCCTTCTTGATCAAACTGTGTTCTTCAAGAACTTGGAAGCCTCAGAGTTGATCCAGATGAGAGCTGAGAGGTCAACAAGTAAGAAGGTTTAATGTCAGGGAACCGAAACTCCTCCCAAGCTCTGCTCCACTTGAACCAGAGTAACTTTGATTTTCCCTGCTTTTTACATTAGACTTCCACAGAATATTTTGTTTGATTAAGTGCCTACTCTTCCTCTTCCCCCTCAAAATGGTTTAAAAATTACTGAACTAGGTAAATATCAATGTACAGTTCAGAAAACTGAAGCCCACATTAAATGAGTGAAATAACCTCAAGCTGCAGAAATGGCTAATATAAAATCTCTAGAGTAGATTAAAAAAAAAAAGAGAGAGATAAATCCCCAGGAAAGAATATAGTAGTCCTCTAGTAACCAAAAGCAGCCCCTCCTTTCCCTCTCCTCCTTGGGATTCCCTTTTTCTCCGCTGTTGTTATTCTCACAATATTTGCTACAGCATCAAGAGATGGACTTCACAGGTTGAATGTGAAGATTTCATTTTGTGACTTTATAAAGGAGAGCCGCTGGTCATGAAGTTTCCCAGGCAATATTTATTCACATTTGCCACATGAAAATACCAGATATTTTTCAACGTCAGAACTCTCCCCAAATAACTATGGACTGTCATGTATTTTTATTTCTGAAGTAGATTTGATTATATTCAAACAGTATATCAATCTGCATAGATACAATTCATCAGTACCAAGGAATTCTAATAAGCAGAACACAAATTAGAGGCAAAATATATCATTGTCTCTTCTTTGCAAACACCAGAGGGCACTAACTACTGAAGAAGAAGTCAGAAATTTTACAAGTACATAAATTGATTTTCTCACTAGAGGGAGCAAAGAAAATGTTAAATTGAAATAATATACTATATATACTCTTGAAAGAGTCTCTCTAAATAGAATATATATTCTTCTTTAAGAGAGGGGAGCACATTATTTTAACCTAAAGAAACATTACTATCAGGATGATTATAATAAAAATCAACCAGAAAAGATAATTTCTTCCTCAGGAATCTTTTTCTTTTAAATGCTCACCTGAGGATATTTTTCCATATATCTTCAGATAGAATGTGAGGGAGAGAGAGAGAAACATTGATGTGAGAGACTGGTTGCCTCCTGCACAGCCCCAACCAGGGCCGGGGACCGAACCGCAACCGAAGTACGTGCCCTTGACCAGAATGGAACCTGTGACTCTTTGATCTGCGGGCCAACACTCTAACCACTGAGCCAAACCAGTCAGGGCATCCTCAAGAATCTTAAAGGGATGGTAAATCTATTTTTTATCATATATATCACTGCTATCCTCTCTCCTTCTCTGTCAGGCTCCTTCCTTTTACCTTCCCTCCCTCTATACATGTACCCCTATTTCTATCTCCATCTCTAGCTTTATACCTTTAGGTATATATATATATATATATATATATATATATATATCTTCATATCAATCTAAATATAGATATATATTACACAAAGCAAATAGTAAAAGCTCTAACAATTCGATAGAAAGGTCAGCAAAGCATAAAAACAGACTTCACAGAAGTAGCATGGCAAAATAAATTATAAGGAAAAAATGTTCATCTATGACAGTGATTCAGCAATATAAAACAAAAAAATTATAGTGTTCAATGCTAGTAAGTACATAGCAAAATAGGTATTCTCAAACATCACTGAGGAAGTAATAATCAGTTAAAATAAAATCTTCCAGAAAGAAATGTGGAAATATACGTTTGTAGGTAAATAGATGATAGATTTTTTTTAACCTGAAAATGTTCACCTTTTTTAATTTACCTTAAGAAAACCATAAAAGATATGTAAAATATAAATGTACAAAGACATTTGACAGAGCACTATAGCAGTAAAAAAGCAAAAATAAACTTAATGTAAAGGGAATAGTAAAATATAGCTTTCCTTTTATTTCAAAAATATGATGCTTTCATTAAAATTTTGGTCTTCAAAAATGATTAAATAACATTTGATAACATCATACTATACTAGTAAACTTTTAAAAACAGAAAATAAAATTATATACACAGTAAGTTTCCAATATATTTTTAAGAGTTCCTTTATAAATGGTGCTAACATTTACATAATAGGATTAGATACTTTTAATTTTCTTTTGATATTTTTTATACTTTCTAAATTTTCTAGAATGAGCAACATAACAATCTTATGGTTAGAGGGGAAAAACATTTCTAACGTTTATTTTGAAAACAAAAATCAGTTTCCAAAAAGATTCAAGAATAGTTTAAAAAAATATCTTATTAGGGTAAGTTTAAAGAGCTGACATTTTTCAGGCAGAGATATGTTGGTATTGATTATCTGTCCATCCATCCATCAAGATACACACATACGAGTAATGTATGAGTGTGCCTATTTTACGATCTACTTACCAGTATTTATTTTTTTTAATCCCACCTAAGGATATGTTTTTATTGATTTTAGAGAGAGAGGGAGGGAGAGGCCGAGAGAGAGAGAGAGAGAGAGAGAGAGAGAGAGAGAGAGAGAGAGAGAGAGAGAGAGAGATGAGAGAGAAACATCGATCAGTTTCCTCCTGTATGTGCCCTGACCAGGAATCAAACCCGAAATCTTTCAGTTTAGGGAGGACCCTCCAACCAACTGAGCCACCCAGATAGGGTCCTTTATCCTTTTGACATGCCCCCATAATTTATTTATTTTTTATTTTTTTATTTGAGCACTTCCTTAGTCTGTGGCATCACAAAATGTTCTCAGATCATCTTGTACTTTTCCTATTTCAACTCTGGAAAATTCCAATCTAACACCAGAAGATTCTTTCTAACCTTCCCCTAGTTCATATTTGTATCTCCCTTCTCTAAGAGTGAAAACCCTGGCTCTGAACATCATCAGTGTCTTTACTCATTTACTCAATCCTGCAACAGAGAGTAAGTAGTTTGAGAATTGCTACATGCATGCGACTGCAAAATGCAAACCTACAAGAGTTCAAGATTAGTTCACAGTTTTTTTTGTCTTTAGAGTAAACGTATAGTTCAAGAGTCATTTGGTTTAAAAAATATTTTAAGGGATGTTTGGTTAGTTCTTTTATCCCCTTTAGTGTGCTTATGTTATTTAAAAATTAATTTTACAAAGATAATGATATTTGATTAAATTTAGCATATCTGAATATGCTAATTTGAAGGTTCTTTTGGACTTATTGATGCATTTCAGTTCAATGCCAAATTTAAAATATTTTCATTTACTTAGTTTTCTTTATAATGTTTATTTTTTCCTGAAGATGAAAAGCATCATTTAACCAAAAGTATAAAATAAATGATTAAGGAAATAAATGTGGACAAGAGACAAATCTCCCATGCAGAAGAATTTCAAATAATTTATGTAGTTTTTCCTCAAGGAGGTGGAGCATAACTCCTTATCCTTAAGTGTGGGCTGTGCATTGTGACTTCTTTCCAAAGAATACAGTATGAAAAGGAGGCAAAAAGAGTAACTTTACAGTCAGGTAATCTACCACACACTCTCATCCAGGTTATCAAGGTCAACATCAACAATGATGCCGCATTAATAGTTCTTACCCTTGAAATGATGGGATGAAAAGGCATTTTACCTTTGTGGTCTTTCTCCCAAAAATGTATTACCCCAATCTAATCATAAGAAAAACATCAGACAAATCCCAATTGAGTGAGATTCTAGTAAATACTCAACCAGTATGCCTCAGAACTTTCAGGCTCATCAGAACTAAGGAAAGAATGAGAAACTACCACAGCCAAAAGGAGCCTATGGCAACATGATCTGCTAAAGGTAATATGGTATTCTGGGTGGGGTCTTAGAACAGAAATAGGACATTAAGTAAAAAGTAGGAAAACTTGAACAAGTATGAACTTTAGTTAATGACAATGCATCAATTTAGATTCAGTGATGTAACACATGTTCTCTACTAATGTAAAATATTAATAATAGGTGAAACTGTTTATGGATAAACTGCTCTCTCTACTATCTTTATAATGTTTCTGTAAATCTAAAGCTATTCTAAAATAAAACATTTATTTTAAAAAATCAGTGTAGATTATTTGGGAAATGCAAAATGTAAAAAGAAGAAAACAATCTTTTGTACCATTTCTACATAAATACCTTTACTATTTTTAGCATATCTCTCTCTGTCTCTCTCTCGCTTCCCCCTTTCCTCCTTCCTATTTTTCCTTCCTCCTTAGTTATTACCCTATTTCTTCTTGATCTCTTTCAGTACTTTTAGTATACTTTTCTTTCTGCCTCTCACATTCTCTGACTCTCTTTGCGTAAGTGTATGTGGGATTTGACCAGGATCCCAAAATAAAATAGATGTGAAATTTTACCTAACTTTAATGTTTCAATCGAATCGAGAACACAGAAGGATTGAGCAGTAGTCAGAAGAATTGGTAAAAAGCTGTTGCTATAATATGAGTTCTCATTTGACTTCACCCCAGATAAATGTTGAAGCTTTTCAAGACAGGGGAGTTCTCATAGGACCACTCACAAGACTTAAAATGTGTTTCTGCAGTTAAGAAGCCTTGAGGACCAGTAACTGATTTGTGGATGTCTGAGAATGCCAACATTCCTGGCAGCAAAGCTAATTGGAATAGATCTGAACTCTCCAACTTACTTGAAACAAGGAAAATGAAAAAGTTTTCCCATGAACCAGATATAAACCATGTAGGATCGAGGGGCAGTAGTGAGTTAACCTAGGTCCTGGTCAACCAAGCTGTATAACAAGTTAAAGGAGCCCTAGCTGCAAAAAAGCTGGATATGGCCAATAGTTTCCTGGGGGCTAAAGGAGTGAGCTATAAGCAAGCAGTTAGAATAAGGAAGCATCTACCCAGGTGTTCATCAATGGTGATTACTAAGGATCCAGCAAAGTTTGCCAGCTGATACCACAAAGCCATCCAGCATAGACGAGATGTCTCTGTGCCTGTTATAGACTAAATGTTTGTGTCCCCCCAAATCCATATATTGGAGCCCTAACCCCCAGTGTGCCTATATCTGAAGGTGAGGCCTTTGGAAGGTAATTAGGTTTAGATTATGAGAGTAGAACTCTCATGATGGGATTAGTATCTTTATAAGAAGAGGGAGCCCTCCCCTCCCCCCAGCCTCCCACTCCTGCTCCGTCTCCCTCTCTCCTATTGTACACACTGAGGAAAGACTATATGAGCACACAGTGAAGAGGCCGCTTTCTACCAGCCAGGAGGAGAGCCCTCACCAAGAACTGAATTGGCTGACACCTTGGTCCTGGACTTCCCAGAAGCCAGAGCTGTGAGAAATATATGTCTGTTTTTGAGTTACCCTGTCTGTGGTATTCTTTTATAGCAGCCCAAGCTGACTCAGACAGTGCCTTTCCTCACTTCTACTTCCTTTCTTCTCTCTTTGCCTCTGGAAATCAGAAACATCAGCTAGCAAGTGGGTAGGAGCGGGGCAAGGAGATGAAAAGTCCAATCAAATACGCCTTTCTTGTACCCAGCCAGCTGTCATCTACAGACCTTAGAATGGAGAGAGGTAAAAAGTCTTACCTTTCAATCAAGATTGAATCACTCAGTAATATCTGGAAATGATCACTTCTTAATTATAGAACTGAAACAATGTTTTGTAAATTTAAGACATCTTTTATCTCTTTGAAAAAAGTGTCAGACTCATTCCAAATACCATCCAGAGTCAAGCAACATTTACTTCCACTAAATAAATATTTAAGGAACAGTGGAAGACTAACATGAGTTAGTGTTTCAATTCTGCAACACATCCTATTTATTCATTATGCTGAATATACAGGGTGGGGCAAAAGTAGGAATATAGTTGTAAGTATGCAAAACAGAGTTTATTCTTGCATAATGATTTATTAATTATTGTATTATTTTCCATATGAACAACTGTAAACCTACTTTCACCCCACCCTGTATATCTGTTATTGGCTGAATTGTTCCCGCCCCCAAATTCATATGTTGAAGCCCTAACCCCTATTATCTCATGATGTGACTGTATTTGGAGATAAGGCCTTTAAAGAAATAATTAAGTTTAAATGACACTGTGAAATAATTTACGTTTAAAACACACTGTGAAGTGGGTCCTAATCTAATATGACTGGTATTCTTATGAGAAGAGGAAAGTTGGATACACAAAGAAACAGCAGGGGTGTGCAGCACAGAGGGAGGACCAGATGAGGACAGAGAAAATAAGGCCATCTGCAAGCCAAGGAGAAAGGCCTCCAGAGAAACTGAACTGAACTGAAATTGCTGACACCTTGATCTTGGACTTCTAGCCTCCAGAACTAGGGGAAATTTTATTTCCATTAAGCCACCCAGTCAGTGATACTTTGTTATAGAAGCCCTAGCAAACTGATACACTGTCACCTATAAGTTGACACATCGCACTTAACTTCCAGCACCTTCCTGGTCTCTGTTTCTAAACTTGAACTCGTCTCTCAACCTAATCCACTCTCATTTTCCTCTGTTATTATTCTTGGCTTCTTTCCTTATCTGCAATTGGCCCCCCTTCTCTTGAATTAGGCCTGCTTTTAGCCTCTCCTCCTACAAAACAAACAGATGTAAATGGATGCTGGCACTTTCCCTGAGACCTCTTTTATGTGCTGATGAAACCACCAAATCCCATCCTTTCCATTCGCAATCCAAATCCTGGGGTTGCACTGAACCAAAGCCCAGCAGCAACACCTTGTAAAATTCTCATTAACTAATATCCAACCAAGACACGGAGATGTGAACTTCCTTCCCATGGCACTGGAGACAGTAACAAGTCACAGGAAAGCTGGAGTACAGGTTCCAAGTCTTTGATGGCTCTTCAGCACAATAGGACCCACCTGGGGAGAAGGGCTGTTTGTCTCTGACAACCTCACACTTGCTCTATAACAAAAATCTCTCCTTTCCTTCTATTTTTCCCCCCTCCTTATACAGTGAGCATGTTACCTGGAGCAAAGCTGTGTGTGGTTAGGTGACATGATTCTTTGTCAAGGGTTGTCTTTACATAAGTGTTATACATGGGGCTTTGCTTTTAGCTACAGGAACACAGATATTTTCTATTCTTTTCTTTTTTAGAAAGAGGTGCCAAGGTAATAGGAGAGATAGAAAGAATAGAGGCAGTGGGATGAGGTTTGTTGCCCAACACACCCCTTGGGTCATACGAGAGCCTCTGGGCAAGAGAGGAGTTAGGACCTGGGCATGAGGAAGCCCCGTCATAAGGGACCTGATGAGAGTCTGGGAACTGGCAGTGCCACTATGCATCTCAGTTGCCAGAAAGTTAAAGAGAGGATCATTTGTATCTCTTCCTAAAAATATCCTGCTTTGAGCTCCTGGGATACCGGCAGCAGCTCCGTGTTCACGGGCTGTGTGCACTGCCACAGGCATGCGGATGTTCCCGCAAGCAGCTGCGACATTTTGGGTTTTGACAAGAGAGCAGAGCAGGTGCAGCGGTGTGGCAGTTTGCTAGCTGTGCTGAGCTGAGACTGGATTTTGGGCATGTGTTATAAGTGCTCGTTAAAGATCCCTAGAAATGGGATGGGGAGACACTTTGCTGGGCAAGAGAGTGTGGGGATACTTTGGAAGTGCTGACTGGGGACAATATTAAGGTGGGAATCTACTTCCTTTTTGCCTCATGTTTCCATGAGGGAACTCCTAAATGCAGAATGATCTCATCCCAAGATACTCATCGTACTTAGTTCTATAATGATTCTATTTTCAAATAAAGTCTCATTCACAGATACAGGGCCTAGGACTTGGACATAGCTTTGAGGGGTGAGGACCCTATTCAACCCAATACACTGCCCTACGGAAGTGTTCCTTCCGCTGAGAATCCCTGTGTTTTCTGCTCATCTCAGTCAGGCAACAACATTTTGTCCAGCTTTATTTTCTGTAGTTTGTATTATCAAAACTTTAGTGTTTTTCATTTTCTAAAACAAAATCATATTTACTTGAATTTTTAAGACGACATTCTCTCTTTACCCACTTCCCAACTCCATTGGTCAGGAAGTTCAAAATGCCTGCTGGTTACATTGTGTCCACTGATACCAAGTAAGGCAGCCTCGGGCAATTCACTGCACAGGCCATGACTGACTGAACCATTTCTCTTTATTCTTGGGCACCATCCAGACTACATTTTGTTGTTTCACTCCCCTTTGCAGTTTGGTGAGGTCATACAATTAAATTCTGCCCAAAGGGATGTGAGCAGACTTCCTACCAAGCCATCAAACCCTCCGGTGAGATCACATGTTCACTGCTTTCCTCACACGCCCCAACACACTCCAGTTTGGATGTCTACATTCAGGGAAAACTTCAAAGCCAGGTTTTTATTATAGTGAATCATCCATCAGTTTGGGTCTCTTAATGACTGGGTAAAACAGAGCTCTCCAGCACTGATCAGGAACACTCTTTTGGAATCTAATGGAGTAAGAAATACACTTCTCTTCCTTTCAATATTGAGTCACTGAAATTTTGAGGATTGTCAGAGGAGTAAACATTCCCTTAATACAGGCAACTAAGGTGATGAGTAATCTATTCAATTAGATTCTTCCTAATTAGGAAGGTTGAAATCCAGAGACACAGAAAGGTGAGAGGAAGGTTATTCCATGATACATTAGATTTTAATAAAAGAGGCCCTACTTCCCCCTCCTACCTCATCTCTTGTTATTTACACCCTTCTCTCTATGTTCCCTTCACACTGGTCTCTTTTTGGACTTCAATACACCACAGGGCCTTTGTGTATGCTACTTTCTCTACCTGGATTACTCTTCCTTCAATTCTTTGCAACTAGCTTGTCCTCATCATTCAGACCTCAGCTTAAACATCATCTTCCTAAAGAAGCCTTCCTAGAAGTCCCTATGTAAACTACATATCAAGTATCCTCTCGCATGCCGTCAACCCAATAACTCTGTATCACATTACTCTGTTGTTTTCCTATAACCTTTTTAAATGATTGTTTTAATTTTTGACCTGTTTATTTATCTCTTTCCCAGACACAGATGTTTTATTAGAATAGGGACCTTATTTTTCTTGGTCACTGTTGCATCCCCAGACCTTAGAACAATGCCTGCCAGTCAACACTGAAGACACTCAGTGATATTTGTTGAATAAATGAATGAATGAGGAAAGAAAAGAGGGAGAGAAAGGATAAAAAGAAAAAAATGGTAGGACACCCAAGAAAATTACTTATATACTTAAACTTTCCTAAGCCCTCAATATATCTCTTCTTCGTTCTACTAAAGAACTTAATATATACTGTACTGCACTCTTAGAGAATAATATTCTTTCCAATTACTTATTTGTATTTTTTAATGTACCTCACATAGTAACTGGCACAATTCACAAAGAAGAGACTATTTAATTCAGATAAAAAATACCAGAAAATACTTGAGAGAAGATTTCACAGTTTGAGAATAGAGAATGGACAATTAGCTGTTTTGGGTTACAGCAACAGAAAGAGACTTACTGAAAGAATATCAGGGCTCAGAGATCCAACATTTCATAAGAGGGTCAGGCTTAGGAAAGATACAGGAATCAAAGTAATTTCAAAGGGCCCAGGAACAGGAAGAACCACCATCTTAGGGTAGGAACGGCACAGCCAGGACACCCTGCCAATCTACATATTGTTGCTGCTATCGTGGCACACTGAGCCTGGCCCCTCTGTTACATTCCACCTATCACCATAGTGAATGAATCCGTATCTTCATTTTTGTGTCATTTGCTCACCTGTCCAGGAACTAAATGCAAGCATCTAACTGGCAAAGTCTAGGTCAAGTGACTGCTCCTTAGCGGTTTCTCCATCAGCTGCTATAGCAGGAGGTAGGGGAACAGTCCCAAATGAGAAACACACTCCAGAAAACCGTACTAACCAAGGCAACAAGGCAAGAGCCTACGTGGTGAGTCGTTGGGTGTTCTCAAGTGAGGTCCAGGTGAGGGGAAGGACAGGGTTTGGAGGGCAACAAGAAAGGCTATGGTCCAGTTGGGAAGAGCCTTGTGTCAGGCTCAGAAATTTGGGTTTTATCCAGGAGAAAATGTGCCTATTATTTTTCTAACCAGATCATAAGTTCATGAAGGTTTAGAGGATAAAACATTTATCTCTCCACCCCACCCCTACTCCATACCGCAACTACAGACATGCACGGCAGTGAGCACCGTACTTTGTACTTCTCAATCAATAAAGTTTTTTTCAAGTAAATCACAATATAGGGGTTAACAAGTTGACATGAAATCATAATAAAATAATAGAAATAAAAAGTCAAGGAGCAGAGCAACCTTATAAAATTAGAAAGGGGATTATTTTTCTCCATCCTCTCTTGTTTCCCCTTTCAAGACCCTGGATACGCATCCTCCCTTCCCTAGAAGGTACCCAGGATGGAGGAAATAGCACTTAAATAGACATGATTTCTAATCCATGCTCTGCTGATTACCAGCTATGCGATCACAAGCAAGTCCTTAACCTCCGATGTTCAGTTTCCTCCTGGGGCTCATGATAACCACTTCACTGTTGTAACAGTTTAACCTAACAGGGAAGCTCCTTTCTTTCCCCTCCACCTTCCTCTTACTGGGGCAGCAAGTCCTGGCCTGACCTCCCAGCAGTTCTCCAGTGTTCCAGGATTCATTTCTCTCCTTCTCCCCTTCCCATGCCCGGCTTTATGTTCTCACCCCCCATAAATATCTTACCAAAGGTAAATTGTGATGCAAATAAATGAAATTTTAATGGTGCAATTAGAGGCAGTTAAAGAGTTATGGAGTTTGTGGCATCCCCCAGGTGCATTCAATAACAATAAGTGGTAATCACTTTTGCCTACGATACATCTGCTAGGTAATAGGTTTTCAGCTGTAATGTATAAAATTAATAAATCATTAGGATTTAGAGTAGCGCAGAGAGTAAGAGCATGATCTTCTTAACAATCCTGGCTCTGCCACTCACCTGCTGTGTGGCCTTGGGAAAGTTACTAAAACCAACTGCCTTCTGTGCCTCGGTTTCCTTATCTGAAAAAGAGGGAGAATAGCGTCTATTGTGTGAGGTTGTTATACAGATTAAATGAATTAATACATGTCAAGTCCTTAGAACAGTGCCATAGTCAAAATTGAAATCAGTTGATTAAAATGATCCTAAATATAAAGAAAATGATACATATCCTTGGCCATAAATTTTCTTTTATGCAGAGCTAAGCCTACAGTAGGAGCAGACCTGCAAACTCTGACTCAGAGATAAACACCTCATGCTTCTACCAAAGGAAGGTTAGGCAAACAAAGATTTATGAACTGTGACACATACTAGTCACTCATTCATGCATTAAGAAGAAAAATAGATAACCCAAGCCAGACACAGACATTGGCCACGCCCTTTACACACACACACACACACACACACGCAAAATGCATGGGTGCACATGTGCACACACAGACATTCTTTTTCTGTCTCCTACACTAACTCCTTATCTTGGTGCCTGAAGGACTACTATTCTTTTTTTTTTTTTAATACAAGTTGAATTTAAAACCTAAGTGAAAAAACAATAGTATAGTATAGTAGTTATGAGCATGAGCTCTGATCCACACTTAATTTCTTTACCTGTTTTGCAAATAAGCTGTTTGAGACAAGGAGCTGTCAATATAGGGTGTCCCCCAAAAAATGTATACACAAAAAAGTGTAATTATAAAGCTAGTGTTTATTAAAATACATTTTATTTTCAAAATGTAATAGAATCTACAGACACACTGTATAAATTTTTGGGGGGATACCCTGTATACTTGCACAAGATGACTGGGAGCTACTTTTACTGGGCATCTGTAATAGGCTATGGAGGCTTAAGTTCTTGGCAGACTAATCTTCACCACAACCCTCTGAAAGGGCATGATGAGCATTTCACAACTGAGGAATCTGAGATCCAACACGAAATGGAAGCTTGTGCAAGATTACTAAGTTAGTAAGTAGCAGGGCTATGCCTTAAACTTGTTTCCCCACCCAAAATACTATGGATTTTTCCTTGTTTCCCTCCAACAGTTAGATGGAGCTGTATAAAATTAATATAAGATTTGTAGGTCAAAAGTGGTCACATTTGGACATTTCATATAATTCACTGTATGCTTAGAGATGTGCTGTGCAGAAATCATCACAACTCCTTACAACCACTCTTGCTTGCCTGTATTTCCTTTTACTTTCTTGAATTCATACCTTACTATCCTATAGCTATTGACATTGGTTTGAATGGAACATCACTGGGAAGGATTTTGGAGGAATATAAGATATGGTCTCAGCTATCAGATGACTACAATCTAGTCGGCGAGATAAGACAATCACAGAGGAAGCTATCAGAAAGAAAAACAATGAAGGAGAGATTCAAATGGCCATCAATCAATGAGTGTTCACAGGTCAGGCCCTGTGCTTGCTGCTGGCTGATACAGTGATAAGTAAAAGAGACATGATTCATGTCCTCATGGAGCAACAGAGGGGAGAATAGTGAACGAATAATTAAATAATCACAGATGTAAAACACTCTCAGAGAGGCCATCAGTTATTTTCTCTTCTGGCTGAACACCCTACTTGGATAAGTCCTGGTTCTGCAGACCCTCCCCTGGGGTCCATCTGCAGGGCCTTCTCTAACCTCAGGAGTGGATGTTGATCAGTTCATTTTGAAGCAGACTGTTGTTATTTTACAGACTCTGTCCCATTTCTTTGTCTTTGAAGATGACTTCTCTAGCAATTCAAGATTAGAACCATCCTTTAATGTAAAGCAGCTATGTAATTAAGCAGGGTGGGCTCTTTTTCTCTGTGAGTGACTGTGTGCAACTACAAATAAGTTTCTAGCTTGGGGGAACTAAATAAAGAATGTAATTGACAACTTTCTCCTTAAACCATGAAATTACAAACCACAGCAGGCTCAGATACAAGTATGCTCATGATTTGGGGGAAGTCAAATATATTCTAGATGCTTCTTATGCTGGTGGCGAAAACTATGGAGCCACTGGGTGGAGTACACAAAAGAGGACTTAATTAGGTGGATGAAACCCCAGATGTAACTACTGAGGCACTTGAACTCTCTAATTGTATTTTCTTTTACTCGTGGTTGAAATTATAACCAAATGAGATACTTTGAAAATAGAGTATATTTTCGTACACATATTTTATAAAAAGCCTGACCAATTTTAGTGTACATAATTATATGCTTTCACTAACTTGAAGCTCCTGTATTTCAATCATTTGGTTTTGTATTCAACCCAACTTTTAAGGTCTCTTTTCGGTAGTGAGTATATTTTAGGGAACACAAGTTGGCTGACAGCATATTTCAATCCAAACATTAAATCATCTTTTAACGGGAACCTACTATTTCTCAGAAGCTTTTATTGCATTGCCACAGCCCTAAAGATCATCTGAATGCCACATAATGGAGCACTTTAATGAATATGTGAGTCCATTGGTCCTTAAGAGTTCCTTCATTGCTTCAAGCAATATTTGTATTGATATTTATACATTGTACATTTGATTTCAAAGAAATCCGTGGGTTTGCTCCTTAGATTACTAGAAGTATTGCAGACTAATAAAAATAAATTCTGTCATAAAAATTAAAGGAATGAATATACATTTGATGATAAAAGGCTCTAGCCTCTCCAAAACTCTACCACTTAAAATCAACTCAACAGCAACAATAATAACAAATGCAATAAAATTAAAATGGCATACCATGGCTTAATATTTGAACAAGTGAAAACATAGGAGTTCTTACATTTATTGTACCAAACAACCCTGTGAGGAATTATTTTATTCATTTTATAAGAAAACTGAGGCTCAGAAAGGGTAAGAGTCTCACCAAATGCCACACAATTAAGAACTGAGAGAGCTCAAATTTGAAATCAGTTCCATCAACCCCCCAAACCAACACTCTGATCCATAAACAACATTGTCTAATGGGAAGGAAAAGAATTAACTATCAGGCTGTCATAGGAACCAAAGAGGGAGGTGTAAAGTGACAACTGTAGGAAATTCTCCATTGTGGCTTCCAGTTGTATGAAATTATTTTCAATAACCGAAGAGAGACATTTCCAAAGAAGACACGACAGAAAACTGGAAATTGAGATCTATTTATAAAAATATTGACCAAAATCAAAGCTGATTTCAGTTTGCAACTTGCAAAGCTATATGGTGATTAAGAACATGAACTGGGGAGTCAGGTTCTTTGGGATCCAAGCGCTTGCCCTGTCTTTTAATAACTATGCAATTCTGGGCAGTTAACTAGTTTAGCCTTAATTTCCTAAATGATTTAACATACATAACTATGATGATGTTCAATGTATAAATTAGTTACATTAAGAGATTGACAATGATAACTAATAATAGCATAATTGTAATAATGTACTGTATTGAAGTTGTGTGAATATGGTCTATCTCAAAATACCTTATTGTAACCATCCTTTCCTTGTAGTAAATGGCTTGGTGTCACTTGTCTCAAGGGATCCCTTGCTGATGTTTCTATAGGCTCAGTGCTTTCTGCCAAAACACATTGCCATTAATCAGAAAACTTTTTCTGTTCATGTCTTCCACTCACACATGTAATGCCTTTTCCATGTGAACTAAGTCACTTATATCACACATCATGGCCATAATTTTTGCAGATTGAGGTATGACCGAAAAGCTAGCATGAATTTCTTTTTCCTTCTTCACAACTTCACAGATAGATTTATTCTTACTACAGATCTTAGTAACTTCAGCATACAGAGTTTTTTTCTTTCATTATTACATCCAGAACTTACATCTTTTCACTTCAAGGAACCACTTTTGGGCTTCTCTTCAGCATATTCGAATTGCCAGCATCACTAATCTTGAGCTTTGGGGATGTTACTAAGTGAAATAAGGGTAACTTGAACCCAAGCACTGACATGCCACGAGAGTCGACCTGGTAACTAAGAGTGAGTAACAGGCAGGCGTGGGGCAATTCACGTGGCGCAAGTCACATCGCACGAGAGAAGGTGCGAGATCTCATCACGCTACTCAGAACAGCCTGCAAGTTAAAACTTAGTAATTGTGCCCTGGCCGGTTTGGCTCAGCGGTTAGGGCACTGGCCCTCGGACCAATGAGTCGAGGGTTTGATTCTGGTCAAGGGCACGTACCTCAGTTGTGGTTTGATCCTGGCCCTGGTCAGGGTCATACGGAAGGCAACCAGTCTACACATCGATGTTTCTCTCTCTCTCTCTCTGTCTCTCCCTCCCACTCTGTCTGAAAATAAAGGGAAAAATATCCTCGGATGAGGATTAAAAAGAAAAAAAATCAAACTTAGTAATTGTTTATTTCTGGAAATTCCATTTATTATTCGTGGACCTTTGTTGACGAAGGGTAACTGAAACTGGGGAAAGCAAAACCACAGATAAGGGGGAACTGCTATACTTAACCGTGTGTTCAATTACATTAAGAAAACATGTATTCATTGTTTAGGACATAATTCTCAACATGTATGGTTGAAGATTGTGTCTAAAGGGGTGTGGTAATGGAGAACATGAAAAAAATCCTACAATTATAAATGGATAAAATATTACAGTGATTGCCCTGGCCAGTTTGCTCAGCGGTTAGAGCGTCGGCCCCAGGAACAATGAGTCACGGGTTCAATTCCCGTCAAGGGCACACACCTGGGTTGTAGTTCGTCCCCAGCCCTGGTCCAGGTTGTGCGGGAAGCAACCAGTTGATGGTGTCCCTCTTACATCGATGTTTCTCTCTCTTTCCCTGTCTCCCTCTCTCCCACTCTATCTGAAGATAAATAGAAAAATATCCTCTGGCGAAGATTAAAAAAAATATATTACAGTGATAAGACTACAGAGAAAATTTCTGAAGATCTAAGATAGAGAGCTTTATCTAAAGAACACAGGGAGCCTTTGATGTTTTGTTAACAAAGTTTACAGAAAGTTGAATAAAATACCAGCCAATGTAGCATCAAAATATTCCATTTAAATTTGTGCAAAATCAAGAGCATTAAATGCCTTCTCATATATGTCACTTCAAATATGGTGCAGGATCAAGAAATAGAGAACTAAGAATTATATAAAATCATAGAAAAATAATTTTATTGTGTTTATTTTTATTTAATCTACATAAAGCAAAGATGATACTCATCTGTTGAATCACAATACTCACGGCACCTAGCGGAAGAATATGAAAGAAATGCAGGAAGAATATGAAACAAATCATGTTGTAAACATTTTATTAGAATCAAATAATAATTAGTAATCAAGAGGTAAAAACCGAACACTCGCATCGAAACTAGCAATTTATTGTAATTATATGTAAGTCCACTGCTGACTCACATTTCAAACACAATTCCAGAATGTATCAAGTAAGGAATTGCTTGTCTCAAATCACATGACCAGAACTGATGTATTCCTAGAGGTTTGAGTACAGATAGCAAGATATATAAAAAAAAAAAAAAAAAAAAAAGACACACAAAAAGGTGATTCCAGTTCCACAGTTAACCACGACCTTCACCAAAATACTTTTCTCTAGGCCTTTCTCCTCATTTGTAAAAGGTAATTCTTGGTTCTAAAAAGTCAATAAAAAAGGGGGTGGGAATGAAATAGCATAAAAAAAAGAAAAGGTAAGTCTTCCTTGGTCATCTCCTCCTTATTCTTTTTTTTTTTTTTTTTAATCCTCACCTGAGGACATTTTTTCATTTTTTGTCCAGACAGAGTGGGAGGGAGAGGAAGAGAGAGAGAGAGAGAAACATCGATGTGAAAGGGACACATCGAGTGGCTGCCACCTGCACGACCAACCAGGGCTGGGGACAAACTGCAACCGAAGCACACGCCCTTAGCGGGAACCGAACCGGGTCTCTCTGGACCGCAGGGCGACGCTCTAACCGCTGAGCCAAACCGGCCAGGGCTCCTCCTTATTCTTATATCATCCCTCTCCTGCCCCAATCCCTGGGAAGTACTCTCAAGGCCCTCCAGCTCATCTCTCTCCTTCACCCTGAGTTCATCACTGCTCATGTATTTTCACCCATTAGACAGTAATTCTTCGTATCTCCCAATTATTGTGGAGCTGGCAGCTGTTGGGGTCTCAACAACATAGTAGGAATTCAGAGGAGCCTGTGAAGAAGGGGACCCTTCACTCAGCTTGAGGCTGAAGTGCTCAAGGCACTGAGACACTTCGAGGTGGGGCAGGGCTCAAACTCATGTGGGTTAGTTTTGATAGGGGCTACATTTTTAACACATCATGCCAGCGCACTCTGCCCTGTACTCCTCACGCACAACATCCCTACCAGGTGGAAGCCGTTCTTGTTCTCATTTTAAAGACGGGTAAACTGAAGCTAACAGAAACTTGGCCAATGCCACCCAACTTTTAGGGACAGAGGCTAAATTCGAACTCAGGACAAAAATGTATGCCTTCCCCTCCACTTTAGTAGATAAGAGAGCTGGTTCCCTGTCCGGGAAGCCGGCCTTGCTAAGAAGCAAAGTTAACACCCGCGCGGGACGCAGCGGGGAGGGGGCTGCTGGAATCCTGGAGGGAGCCGGCCTTAAGGGGAAGGGTCCCCTTAAGAAAGGGGGGGCTTTGCTCACCCGACAAAAAAGAACTCCGCCGACTGGGAGGGGGTTCCCTCCGAGTGCTACCGCTGAAGGCGGGGGCTAGGCAGATGGAAGAGGACCAGGACAACTGGCCGAAGGAGCAGCAGGCGGCTCGGCGGGGACCCGAGGAGGAGGGTCGGGAGAGCGGGCAGGCGGCAGCCCGAGAGAACCCGGGGTCCGGGACGTGGACCCGCCCGGAGGAATGGGACGAGCAAGGCCTGTTGAGAACCGAGCTGGCGGGCCCAGGGAGCCGAGAGGCGGCGGGCCCCGAGGGGGGACAGAGGACGGCGGGTCCCCGCGTTAGATGGGGCGAGAGCGGCCGGGAGGGGGCGGCGGCGCCGGGGCCGGGGCGCGGGGGCAGCAGCAGCGGCGAGGAGGCGGCGGGCACCCAGCCTGCGCGGCCGGCGGGCGGGGCGATGGCGGCCCCGGCGGGCGGGGCGAGCGCGGGGCTGGAGGTGCGGGGGAGGAAAAGGAGGCGGGGAAAGAGGGGCAGAGCCGACTGGCAAGGACAGCTGTCGGACAGCGACAGTGGGGATCTCCAGGGCGAGGAGAGGGAGCCGGGGGACGGGCATCCCCGCAGGATCCGCGGAAAGTACTGGGAGCGGTCGCAGGCACGCCGCCGAAAGCGGGTGGCGAAGCGGAAGGCCAGGGACGCGGAGCAGGTCCAGTGGCGGCATCCGCCGAAGAAGAAGCTCAAGTGTGGGGAGATCCCGGCGAGGGCGGAGACGCAGGAGGAAGAGATCCCCCAAAAGGAAAGGTTGGACTCCTGGAAGAAATACCATTCGGAGCAGTTTGCCCGGCGGCCCACCATCAGATTCAATTTCTGCCCGAGAGTTGGCCGCTCGTCTCTGTGTACTGTCAACTCGGTCAGTGTCATTAACGAGCTGGCGAAGATGGGCGACCCGCTCGTCCTGGAAATGGTGCGGGAGGAAGGTAGGCGCCGGCGGAGTGGCGCGGGAGGAGGGTCGGGCTCGGCGCGCAGACCCAGCCGCCGCAGGTGCAGGGAGCCCGGGGGGTGTTGGCGGCCCTGCGGCCTGGAGCCCGGGGACGTTCGCCGAGTGGTGTGCCCTGTGCGAGACAGGGACAGCAAGACGAACAGACCCTGCTCTGGGTGGGTGGGTGTTGGCGCCCCATGATTTCCTCCGCTGCTCCGGCAAGTCCCCGACCTAGGTCCTGTGATCCCCAGCCATTCCGAGACCACCCTCCTTTTGCTTCTCTGTGTACACCGAGCCCTGGAAAAATGCTAGGAGGCCAGGTAAGCGCGCCCGGCATGTGAGCTTAGGTGCGCGGGCACCGGGAACACAGCCTCCTAAAAGAGCCACAGCTTAGGGGGTATGACAGTGGACAGCGGGCACCGGGAACACAGCCTCCTAAAAGAGCCACAGCTTAGGGGGTATGACAGTGGACGTCTGTGTGGGGATCTGATCCTTGAGTGCTTTTGCCTCTCTTTATTCCACGATTACTGCTCAAGCTTTGAGATTCTGGTTAATTATGGGTGGGGCAGATCCTAAGGGTTGAGATTCTTATGCACTTGGGAACTCTGCTGTACTACCAGCTGTCATTGAATCTTAGTTGAGAAATATTCGCTCACTGTTTGCTAAGGCCTTACCACAGACCTATGCTCTGTGGATCTATTTTACTTTAGTACACACGTTTTCCTAAAAACTTACCTATTTTTTCTGGGACCATCTCCAGGGCCTTCAATGACTCTAAGTTCTCTTGATGACACTGTTTTCTTGTCTTGGTTAGTATTAGATCGGAATCTGGAAACAATTATTTTAAGTGATAAAAGATCTATTCAGTCTTACTAGTCAGTCCACAAAGGCACCAAGAAATGCAATTCATTATTGCATCCTCCTCGTCCACTCTCATGTTGTATTGATATAATTTACATACTATAAAAGTAACCCATTTAAAGTGTACAATTCAATAGTTTTTGGTATGTTTACAGAGTTTTGCAATCATCGCCATAATCTAATTTTAGAAGATTTTCATCATCCCAAATAGAAACCTCTGAGTAATCACTCCCCATCTCCCTTTTTCCTATTCTCTACTTCCAGCTATGGGCAGCCACTAATTTATTTATAAAAATTTACCTATCTGGACACTTCATGTAAACACACTCATAGGATATGTGGCCTTTTGTAACTGGCTTCTTTCTCTTAGCATAATGATTTTGAAGTTTACCCATGTTGTAACTTATACCAGTGCATTATTCCTTTTTATTACCAAATAATATTCCATTGTGTATGTGTGTGTATGTGTACACACACATATATGTGTGTGTATGTATGTATGTGTGTGTGTATGTCCATATGCATATATATATATATATATATATATATATATATATCACACTTTCTCCATGCATCAATTGGTCGACATTTAGGTTGTTTCCACTTTTTTTTTTTTTTTTTTGCTGTTATGAATAATGCTGCTATGAATGTTCATGTACAAGTTTCTGTATGAAATTATGTTTTTTATTTTTCTCGGGTATATACCTAGGAGTGGAATTGCTGGATCATGTAGTAGCTCTATAGTGAAAACATTGATAAACTGCCAAACTGTTTTCTAAGTATACATCATTTTATAGTCCCTCTAGCAATGTAGAAGAATTTTAATTTTTCCACATCCTCACTAACATTCTTTATTATGTTAGTTATCACCATCCTAGTGCTTGTAAAGTGGTATCTCAATGTGGTTTTGATTTGCATTTTCCCAGTGACTGATGTGTCAAATATATTTTCCAATATATTAGCCATTCATATATCTTCCTTGGAATTATTCAAAGAAGAATTATTCAAATTAAATTTGCCATTAAAAAATTAAGTTATTTGTCATTTTATTGATGCATTGTGGAAGTTCTTTATATATCCTGTAGATATGATTTGCAAAAGTATTTTCTCCAATTCTGTGAAAAGCAACTGCCCTCCTTTTTAAGTCAAAAAATAATTTAAGGATAGAGGGAAATAAAACAATTGAAAACTTTTAGCATTGTCTAATTAATGGCTTTGCTAAATGATGCAATACATTTATTTGTTAGGGAAAATGATTCATGTTCAGTGATGCAAAGGAAGTCGAATGCCTGTCAAATGTATAAAATTAGAGGTCCCTTTCTATACTTACTTTCCTCCTTTGCTGAGAATTACTTTTTGTTGTAATTTCAGTAATTCAAAGGTCTTAATAGATACTTTTTAAAGCATTCAGTTATTCTTTATAATCAGTCCTTCTGAACTAAAGCTATCAGAAGGTACAGCAATATGTCCTTCATTGAAGGAGTGGAGGAAAAAAGGTGAAGTATGTGACTACCTATATATAATGAAGAAAAAATCAATATGGCATTGCAGAGATTAACCATAGTTCTCCTTCAGATTTTAGAAGTGTGATCTAATTTAGCCTCAGGATAATTTTGCTTACTGGAATGTATATTTAAACTAGTATAACTTCAATGTATATCATATTGCAGCTTGAGTCCGTCCCAGGAAGGTTTTTTAGAACTTTTCTCAAAATAATTTGTTTTCCCCTTTTCGGGCAAAGGCCTTTGTAATTTATTTATATTTCCTCTCATTGTGATTGAAGCTATGCCTCCAATTTGGGTGAAGGTAGGAGAAAAGGATATTAACATGGAATACCATATATATTTGATGGTTGTTTCTGATGATTGCACCTGCCCAAATTCCCATTGCCTGTTTTGTGGATAGATCCAGAGTCCAAGTACAGCAGAGCAGTGTGGATTGGTGAGGGTGGGGTGGGGCCTAAGGAGCAGGGTGGTCTGGGCCACTGAGATGATACTTCTTTTTCTAAATGTTTTTCAATATGTCAATAATATTGCTGGGTTGGTTTTACTTCCCCTTATTAAGACCTTTTTTATTACTAGGGTTGTATGAAAAGTGCATTGCAGTGAGGATATTGTTTTTAAATTACAGTTTACATTCAATATCATTTTGTATTAGTTTCCGGGTTACAGCATAGTGGTTGGACAATCATATACTTTACAAAGTGTTCCCCCTAATATTCCCAGTATTCACCTGGCATCATACATAGTTATTACAATGTTATTGACTATATTTTCTGTGCTGTACTTTACATCCCCATGACTATTCTGTAACTACCAATCTGTACTTTTCAGTCCCTTCACCTTTTTCACCTAGTCCCCTAACCTCCCTCGCCTCTGGCAACCATAAGTTTGTGCTCTGTATCTATGAGTCTGTTTCTGTTTTGTTTGTTTGTTCTTTACGTTCCACATATAAGTGAAATCATATGATATTTGTCTTTCTCTGTCTGATTTATTTCACTTAGCATAATACCCTCTAGATCCATCCATGCTGTTACAAATAGTAAGATTTCATTCTTTTTTGTGGCTGAGTAATATTCCAGTGTATATATGTACCACCACTTCTTCATCCACTTGTGTCTTGATGGGCACTTGGGTTGCTTCTGTGTTGTGACTATTGTAAATAGCACATATGTTCTTTCGAATCAGTTTTGGGTTTCTTCAGATAAATACCCAGAAGTAGAATAGCTTTGTCATAAGGCAGTTCCATTTTTTAATTTTTGAGGAACCTCCATACTGCTTTCCATAGTGGCTGCTGCACCAATCTGCATTTCTACCAAGAGTGCACGAAGGTCCCCTTTTCTCTACATCCTCGCCAACACTTGTTGTTTGTTGGTTTATTGATGATAGTCATTCTGACAGGTGTGAGGTGATATCTCATTGTGGTTTTCATTTGTATTTTTCTGATGATTGGTGACATTGAACATCTTTTCATATGCCTATTGGCCATCTGTATGTCCTCTTTGGAGAAGTGTCTATTCTGGTCTTTTGACCATTTTTTAATTAGATTGTTTGCTTTTTTGGTATTGAGTTGTATGAGTTCTTTATAAATTTTGGATATTAACCCTTTACCAGATGTATATTGGTGACTACATTCTCCCATTCAGTGAGCAATCTTTTCATTTTGTTGATGGTTTCCTTTGTTGTGCAAAAACTTTTTAGTTTGATATAGTCCCATTTGTTTATTTTTTCTTTTCTAAAAAAAAGTCCTGGATTTTACTATGTTTTCTTCTAGGAGTTGATGGTTTTGAGTCTTACATTTAAGTCTTTAACACATTTTGAATTTATTTTCAAAAGCTACTGGAACTGATAAATAAATTCAGTAAAGTCACAGGAAACAAAATAAATATCCAGAAATCAGTTGCATTTTTATCCACCAATAATAACTATCAGAAAGGGAAACTAAGAAAACAATCCCATTTACAGTTGCATGAAAAAAAAACCCACCTAGGAATAAATTTAACCAAGGAAGATATATTTTCATTTTAATCCTCACCCTAGGATATTTTTCCATTGACTTTCAGATAGAGTGGAAGGGAGGGAGGGAGGGAGGGAGAGGGAGAGAGAGAGGGAGAGAGAGAGAGAGAGAGAGAGAGAGAGAGAGAGAGAGAGAGAGAGAGAGAGAGAGAGACATTGATGTGAGAGAGACACATCCACTGGTTGCCTCCCATAGGACCCCAAACAGGGCCAGGGATCAAACTAAAACTGAGGTACGTGCCCTTGAACGGAATCAAACCCTAGACTCTTTGTTCCAAGGGCCAACGCTCTAACTGCTGAGCCAAACTGGCCAGGGCAAGGAAGATGTATTATTTTAACATCAATAATTCAGTGGATTTTTGGAAGCCTGGTTCTAAAAATATGTTTCTTCCTGGAATTTAATGACACAGTTATGACAACAAAAGTGTTCATTGAAGAAGGCTGAAAAATACTGTGTTACACAGTATCAAGTTTTAGAAGCTATTTTTATTTCTGTGTTTTAAAATATAAACAGATGTTTAAAGTAAATTTACTTAAACATATAAGCCTGGAGATATATATATATATATATATATATATATATATATATATAGTATTTCCTAAATCACCTTAAAAGAGTAAATATGAGAAAAGTAAACTCTTGATTTACATGTGATAATTCTTCCCAGAGAGAGAATGTTTGCATTTTGCCTTTACATATAATAGTTAATATTTATTAGATATGTTACATTTTCTCAGTTTATATTCTTGACATAAGCAATCAGTGATCTACAATTAGCTGCTTTCTCACTAATAATTTTTAAAATGTAATAGAACACGTAAATAGTTATGTAAACAAATACTGCTCATAAAATGTCAGTGTTGCTGAAATTGAGCTATTGACTGGTTGACATAGGAAGGATGTTCTGATTTGAAATATTCATTCTTTAGCTGATTTATGATACGTTCAAGCATTGGAAAAGACAGCTTAAGGGATTAACAATGGAAGAGGCAGCTTTAAAGTTGAATGTATAGTTACTTGCATCTTTACAACCATGTTCAACATTGTATTTAACCAAACCACCTATCCTTTGGTAATGTGAATATCTGATTGCATATACAGCTGATCCTTGAACAACATGGGTTTTAACTGCGTGGATCCACTTATACGTGGATATTTTTCAATAAATATTGTCAATGTATTTTCATTATGATTTTCCTAATAACATTTTCTTTTTGCTATCTTAATTTATTATAAGAATACAGCATATTACATATAGCATATAAAATATGGGTTAATCAACTGTTTATGTTACCCATAAGGCTTCCTGTCAACAGTAGGCCATTAGTAATTAAGTTTTTGGAGAGTCAAAAGTTACATGAAGACTTCTCACTGTGGGGGGTGGGTGTCAGTGCCCCTAATCCTGGTGTTGTTCAAGGGTCAAGTGTATTTTCCTTTTATGCTGCTGGAAGGAGTGTAAACTGAGAAGATCATTTGGAAAATGCAGGGGTTATTTCAGGGCTCTGTTTTTGCCGGAGTGTGTATTCTTAGTAATGTGCCCTCAGTGAAAACTTAGAGCTCACTCTTTGGGCTGACTTTACTTTTAGCTCATGTTTTATGATTCTCTACAATGATTGATAGTAAGCCTTTCCTATCTGTGGTTTCTAGCCCATTAGGAAGAATATAGTCAAGTCCATTGATTTTAGAGGAAGTAGGAAGAAGAACAAAAAGCTGATTGAGAGTTGTTGGGTTCAAATCCTGCCTCTTCAGCTAGGCCTCTGTTTTGACAGGGGTTTGATGATTATGCATAGTTATTACCTCCTATAATCTGTGAGTGAGTGTGAACGTGTGTCTGGGTCTATGACACGTGTGGACATCTGATTTTGTGTGTCTGTGCGATGGAGAGAAAGTGAGCACTGTAAGAGGGAGCGTAGTCTGTGAGGTAATACATCTTCCCTCTTTAATCTTTCTGCTCTCAGAAAAGGATACAGTTTACACACCTGCTCTCAGGGACCTTTCAGTCTTGAGGAGGGAAGAATAATTGGGCTAGGTGCCCAGAGAGGGCTACATTCAGGGTGGTATGGGAGCAGGTAGGAGGCTAATCTTGGGGCAGATGAGAAGGTTTCAGGGGAGGCCTGAGTGGAGGATATCAAAATTGATACAATGTGAGAAGTTAGCAAGAGTTAGCCTAGGAAGAAAATAGTTGTTCTAGGGAAGGGAAGCAGCAAGTTGAAAGGTGAAAGCAAAGCGTAAGAGAGTATTAGTAGAGATAGAAGATGATCTGGAGGAAAAATATTGACCCTTTTCCACATTCTCAAATAAACGCATCGCGTCAATTTCCAACAGCAGTTTGAAAATATTTTTTAATGATATGTTAAATGCAGCAATAATAACGAGATGAAGGAGGTGCTTGAAAAACTTTCTCTTCAAAAAAATAGAATTATAAAACGCTCTTCGTCAACTGATGGTCCTTGGTGCCAGTTCATCGCCAACAGAAATCCCCACTTTGGGGTTCGGTGAAGAAGGGAACTTTATTCAGGGCAAACAGCTCAATTATGAAGGAGCACAGCTGTGGAGCAGCTCTGGGGCCAGGTGACCCTGGGGCCAGGTGACCCTGGGGCCAGGTGACCCTGGGGCCAGGCCAGTCCCCTCTCCTGCTAGACAGCTCTGTTCTGCTCTTCTCTGGACTGTTCCACTCTACTCCCATCTCGTATACTCTAGTCCACTCCAGCAAGACACCTTTGGTGTTTCAGGTCCAGCCACGGAATCCAATCTTCAGTTTTGGCTGAAAGGGAAAGTGCACTCTCTGAGCCTGTGGGAAGCTGGCTTATATTGACAGAAGTCCCTGCCCTTAGTCCCTGATTGGTCCATCCTCATACAAATGAGGACTCCAAATCAGAGCAGTTTAGTGCTAATTGGTCAGAATAGAGGCACTGTGATTGGTTGGTGAAGATGGATGGGGTTATAGCTGCACAGCTCCACTTGGACAGGGAGAGTAGAGTCTCAGTCCTATGTATGAGGGCTGGCTCTGATGGCAGGAACTTAGTGCAGGAGGCAGGCAGCTTAGTGCATGCTTCTCCTGAAGTGTGATTTTCGTGAGAGGCCCCTGTATAGAAATGGCATTTGCTTGTCTGTTTAATTTTCCATGAGCCTTCTTAAGGCTCTGTACTTGGAACTCTTATTTATTTACTCTGCATAATGGTGACTGTTTTTGTCCTGGAGAATAGTGAAAGCCTCCCTAAGTCAGTTCTCAAGTACCATATATTGAGAGACAAATCATGTGTTTCTTAAGAGTCCAATTCTTTACTCATTATAAGAGTTTGCTAGATTGGTGTCCTTTTCATTAAAAAATCCAATGAGAGATAGTTAAGGCATTATGGAGTTTTGAACTGTACATCTAAACAGTACTCTTGATGGTACTATATAATGTTTTATATTTTTCAAATATTTTTTACTTATGTTTTTAATCTTATAGATGAGAAGTTCTGCACTCCAAAAAAGTTAAGTGATATAGCTGTAGGCACAGCCTGCTTTCCTGCTTTGCTTATAATAACTATTAACTTTAACAGATCCTGTAACAAAAAGATCTGAATACAAAAGAAATTCTTTCATATTTATTCTGACACTCTAAAAGTTAGCCCAAAGAATTTAAAAGTTTTGAAATTTAACAAAAGAATAGAACAACTCCTGATAATAATAATAACAGTATCAACTGCATGAAGCACTTTGCATGCGTTATCATCTCTTTAAAAATTCACAAACCTTGTGAGATGTACATTAATGCCATGTAAATGATGTTTGATAGCTTTGAATTTATGTTGTATTCTTAAGTTGCTTTACTTGCAACCAGTTCGGGTCAACTCCAGGAAAACATGCTGATAGAATATTAAATACTACACAATGAGAACTAAGATAGTGATAGACATCCCTGTTGAATGTTTTCCTTTCAACAGTCTTGTGGCTATGTATTTAGTAACTGCATTTATCAGAGTTAAGTTTATTTCTTAGTCGGTGTGATTATATCCTACATATCAGTACTGGATGTTTTTCTCCTAGATTATAGACAGGTTTTGGTACTGACTTCTTTTGAAGGCTATTTTGAACAACTTAGCTCCAGGAATATCTTGGGCATTTTCTCTCAGTATTTTTTTCCTTGAACCTTTTTGTTTGATTTTTGAATTTCTGTTTTCTCTATAGGCAGACTCTTAACATATTCTGATCAAGTGGCCATTTATCATGTTTTTTTTTTTTTTTTCTTATTTAATTTAGAAAGAAGAGCCAGTAGGACTGCAGACTTTACTTCTGATACAAATGAGGTAGGTTAAATACGTATTAGCTTTCTATATGTCAGAACGAAAAACCAAGACTAGGTTAGAAATATACTTCATATTAATACTTAGGTCTTTGTACTTCAGTTATTAGTTATTAGAATGTAGTTAATGTGCTCATACTACATTCTTTCTATTTTGTCCTCTAACCTATTCACTTTTTAGTAAGTAAAGCAAATTCCATGTTTCATGCAGATTTAATATTTGGTCTTTCTAGATGTTATAAGTGAGTAAACACAAGCTTGGATTTGTTTTCAGGCTCCCTGTGAAATAAACTTAGAAAGCTAAGACTTGATATGCAAGGTAATAGTCTTTGTCTTAACACTTTGCTAGAGTATAATGCAGATATATGTGACAGCTTTTTATGTTACAGTTATTAGTATGTGATTAGTGCTTATTGATGATTGTGCCAGGGTTCCAGGGACTCAACCTGGAGTCACTGGAATAATAAATAATAAAATGAAATACTACTTGTAAAAATACAGAATTTTCTTGACCAGAGGCCTTATTTTATTTATATAAACTTGCAAAAAGATACTAACAATTAGGATTTCTTGTATACAGAATATAAGGATTCTGAAGGTGTTTCAGACAAAGTAGCCTTTCTGGTAGGCTCTGATTGACCCACAGCAGTCCTCACAGAGGTACATGCCTTTTAATTGGGTTAGCAGTGTCCAGCAAAATTAAAAAAAAAAAAAAAAAGACTCTTTAAAAATAACATTTTAGGAATGACTGAAATCCTCACCCCAGGAAAGAAAGCCTATCAGAATAGTTAGCTGGATAAACTGGCTGAATAAGCTGGTTGACTTAAGATTCCCATAAGTTCTGTGATTCCTTTAAAAACTCAATGATCAAAATGCTGAGAGAAACAAAATGTGAGATCGGAAGGGACTATGGAAATCATATTGTCCAGTAACTTTTACAGTGTAGTTCAAAGACCACCTGAACAAGAACTATATGAAAAAAAAAACTTCTTTAAAATGCAAACTCTTGGGCCCAACTCAGAATACTAATCAGTCCTATTAAGGATAAGGTTAAGAAGTCATGATTTTTAAAAAGCACCCAGGTGATTCTTATTGCCATTAAAGTTTGAAAACCTCTGTCATAATGTAGAGTCTCCACAACTAAAGTTATGTCATGTGACACAGAGAACATATTTATTCAGTAAATGAATCAAGACAACTTTCTAGAAAATAAAGGACATGAAAAATTCAAGTTTCCATGTCTTTAGAGCAGTCTGAGGGAAGGTTTATCTTATAGGAGTGAACCATTTTAAATGATAATGAATATATTGTCATTTTCATTTTGTTCACATTGACATCATAATAATAGACTCACAGATTTTTATATGTAGTTCTCAAGTTAGCTTCAGTTACAGTTACATTCTTTGCTTCTGTATCTTTCATATTTATATATACTCCAGACTTAAACTTCTGTAACAGAAAGGTAATTTCATGTCATATTTATGCTGTTCCTTGTCCCTTTGCACATTTCAAGAGCAATGGATATTGCTTCCGTGGCTTCAGCCTCAGCTAGGTCTTTATTCCAAACAATTTTGCTCACATTTTTAAGGCTTTCCATTTGGCTTGCCACACTCAGAAAAACTCAACCATAGTATTTTAGTAATATCATATGTCATAGTTTTTAGGGTTTTTGTTTTTAGTGTTGCTGAAATCGAACTATTGACTGGTTGACATAGGAAGGATATTCTGATTTGAAATATTTATTCTTTAGTTTATTTGCAATGTATTTAGCATTGGAGAAGACAGTTTAAGGATTTAACACTTGAAAAGGCAGGTCCTCCCCCAGCCCTGCCGGTGTGGCTCAGTGGATTGATCGATGTCCCATGGACTGAGAGGTCCCAGTTCAATTCCAGATTGGGGTACATGCCCTGGTTGTGGGCTCAATCCCCAGTGGGAAGTGTGCTATAGGCAGCCAATTGATGTTTCTCTCTTATATTGATGTTTCTCTCTCTCTCTTCCTTTATCTCTAAAAAATCAATAAAAACATATTTTAAAAAAAAGAAAAGGCAGGTCCTGTGAAAATGTGTCCCTCCCACATACCCATCTGCCTGGAGTCAGAGGAGCACATGTGGGGAGCCTGGACTTCCACTCTCATCACTGTAACAAGGTGCTCGACTCGTTTGTGCTGGCTGTTGTCAGAGGCAGCCTGGTGGAAAGCCAGGAATTTCACCACTGTCTAGAAGTAGAGAAGCCACCTCCACACCACTCCCTGCCATGGTGACACCAGGCCATGTAGGGAGCAGTGAGGAGGCACCCATGCCATTTCCTGACAGGTTGGGATCAGTGAAGGCCTAATGGTAAGCTTGAACTTCCACCCAGCAGGAACAAGAAACCCTTTCACCATTCCACCCCCCTCATATCCACAGAGGCTGAGTGGGGATCCTGGAATTCTACTCCCACCAGGTGTAAGGTATCACTCTAATTACCCCACCAGAGTAGTGTCAGAGAAGACTTAGTAAGTCTTCTGTTTTACTATATAAAACCTAGAGAGTCTTATAACACAGTACCCTACAAGTTTAGATTTCTATAGAAAATCATGTATAATACACAGAACCACAAGGATATCAACTTGAATGAGAAAAGACAACAAATACCAATGCTGAGGTGACACAGATGTTAGAATTATCTGATTAGAATTTTAAAACAACTATCATGCAGATGCTTCAATGAGCAATTGTGGACATGCTTGAAACATAAAGAAATAGCATCAGCAAAAAATATAACAGAAATTTTAAAGAAGAACATATTGGAAATTTTAGAATGGAAAAACAAAACAAATGAAATTAGAAAAAAATAACTCAACAGCAGGTGGAATGGATAGAGGAAAGAATCACTGAATTTGGAGATAGAGGAAAGAGACATTGAATTCAGAGATAGAATAGAAATTACCCAATCTAAACAGAAGAGGGAAAGAAAATGGAAAAAAAAAAAAATGAACAAAGCCTCAGGCAACTGTGAGACTCTAACAAAAGATCTTGTATTTGTGTTATTGAAGTCCTGGGATATGAGAGAGTGGACTAACATAATATTTGAAGAAATAATAGCTGGAAATATCTCAATTTATCAAAATACGTAAACCTACGTATTTTGAAGAAGCTGAGGAACCACAAACAGTATAAACTCAAAGAAATTCACATCAGTCAAACTAAAACTAGATCAGAAAACTAAAGACACAAAAACATATCCAGTATGCAGTGAGAGAGAAAAAGCACCTTAACTATAGGGGAAAAGTAATTAAAATGACATTAGCTTCCTCATCAGAAATCTGGGCAAGTGGTAGCATTGTTCCAAGTGCTCGAAAAACCACCAGTCCAGAATTCCATAGCCAATGAAAGTATCCTTTGGGAATCAACAGAAAATCAAGACATTCTCAAATGAAGGAAGAATAAAGAACAATTTTACCAGCACATCTACCCTAAAAGATTGGCCAAAAGTTCTTTAATGAAAAGAAAATGATAACATAAGGAATATGGTGGCATGGAGACGGAGGGAAAAAAGCAGAAACACTGCTCTGGCTGTTTTGGTTCAGTGGTTAGAGCGCTGGCCCTCGGACTAGAGAGTCCTGGGTTTGGTTCCCGCTAAGGGCACGTACCTCCATTGCAGTTTGTCCCCGGCCCCAGTTGGGGTCATGTGGGTGGCAACCAGTCAATGTGTCTCTCTCACATGGATGTTTCTCTCTCTCTCTTACCCCCTCTCTCCTTCCTGCTCTTTCTGAAGATAAATGCAAAAATGTCCTCAGGTGAGGATAAAAAAAATAATAATAATAATTTAAAAAAAGCAGAAACACTAAAATACGAGTAAATACAATAGATTTTCTCTTCTGGGTTTTCTAAATTATATTTGACAATTGAAGTAAAAGTTTATTTTTATATTTATTTATTTACTTTTTAATTCCTCACCTGAGGATATTTTTCCATTGATTTTTAAATAGAGTGGGAGGGGGAGAGAGAAAGAGAGAGAGAAAGACATACCAGCGTGAGAGAGACTCAACTGGTAGCCTCCCGCACATGCCCCACAGAGGCGGGGGGTCACACCTGCAACCAAGGTACATGCCCTTGACCAGGAATCAAACCTGAGACTCTTTGGTCCACAGGCCAGAGCTCTAACTAACCGCTGAGCCAAACCAGCCAGCAAAGTAAAAATTTTTAAGAATTTCTGATGTTATCAATGTATGCAGAGATATATTTAAGACAATCACAAAGACTTTTTGGGATGTAAATGGATGTGAGGATTATATACTTCACTTGACAGATAAAACATACATATTGTAGCTTGTGATAAGTAATGTATATATTATGTAATATCAAAACCCACCACTTAAAAAACTATACATAGAGATACACTCAAAAACGATTTAGATAAATCAGAATGGAATTATTAAGCAAGTTCCAATAACCCACAGGAAGTCATGAAAAATAAGATAAATATAACACAGGAACAAACAGAAACAAAACGAAAAACAAAATCTCAGAATTAATCATAATACATCAATAATTATATGAAATGTAAATAGGCTAAACATATCAATTAAAAGGCAGATTTGCAAAGTGGATTAAAAACATGAAAGTAAAAGGATTAAAAAATATTATGGCTGAAGATATATACAAACATTTAATAGAAAGCAGGAGTGCTGCCCGGCCAGCGTGGCTCAGTGGATTGGGTGTTGTCCCATGGACTGAGAAGCCTCCTTCAATTCCTGGTCAGGTCAGGGCACATTCCTGGGTTGCGGGCGTGTAGGAGGCAGCCAATCAATGTATCTCACTCACATCAATGTTTCTATCTCTGTCTCCCTTCCTCTCTCTCTTTCTAAAAAAATCAATAAAAACATATTTTTTAAAAAAAAAAAGAAAAGAAAGCCCGAGTGCTGAATTAATATATAAAGTACACTTCGTAGCAAAGAAAATTACCATGGACAGAGCAGGGCATTATAGAATGACTAAAAGTGTCCATCCAACATTAAGATACAGCAATGCTAAAGTTGCATGTACCAAATAACAGCATCATACTATGTGAGGCAAAAAATAATATAAATAATATAATGGAAAGGAGTAATATAATGGAAAGGAGTAATTACAACTGGGGACTTGCACTCCGTTCTCAACAATAGATGGCACAACTAAAGAGACTACTCCACTTGACAAGAGAATACACATTCCTTTCAAGTACTTATGGAACATATGCCAAGATAGACCATATCCTGGGCCATAAAACAGACCTCAACAAATTTAAAATAATTGAAATCATAGAGTACGTTCCTTGGCCACAATAGAATCAAACTGATCAGTAATAGAACGATGGCAGGAACATCTCCAACAATTGGAAACTAACCAACAAACCTCTAAATAATCCATGAGTCAAAGAAAGTCTCAAGGGAAAAACAAACACAAAACATTGAACTGAATAAAAGTAAAAATGCAACTATTATTAACATTTGAGGGTTGTAGCCAAAACAATGCTGATATCTGACTTTTTTAAGTGAGTTAATGGAATTCATTCAAGATTCACAGGCAGATAGAATCACATGTCAGTGAAATCGGATTTTGAACATTTATTTACTTATAGACTCAGTTTTCCCACAGCTCTTCCCACTGTTTGAGTAATGTCATCAAATGGTTGAAAGGCCTAAAATAGTCAATTAATTCTGCCCTTTGTTTTGGTCACGTTGAGGATTCAGCATCATAAAAAGAATGGAGATCCTTGCTATTTCTCTGAACATACTAGTTATTGGTTAAGAACTTGGTTTCTTGTGTCTCAGATTTTATTTTTATGATTTGATAAAGCTACCTCCAAAATTCTCATTCTCTCTCAAGCTCCCTCTCTCTTCACAAACACACATATGCGTATATACACCCACACTTGCATGAATACACATGCACATGTATACACTTATATGCACATTGTTTTACATTTGGTTACAGGTGTTTCATAGCTCCCTTGAATTGCAGGTTTAGTATTTCTGCAGAGAGAAGCTAAAGTTTTTGTTGTTGAAAGTTCTGTGCTCTCCACTTGCATTATTATTAACAGCATTGTATCTTCCCCATGGTGCTATTAGCAGAGCCTGAGCAGCAGAGAGACCAGCTTTCTCATCAGTGAAGATGCAACGGTAAGCAGCGATCAGCACTATACTTTTTGTTTAAATTAAATTTATTGGGGTGACATAGTTTAATAAGATTATATAGGTTTCAAGTGTAGATTTCTTTTTTTAATAAAGGCAATTTTTAAATGATTTTAGAGAGAGTAGGGGAAAGAGGATGGAGAGAGAGAGAGAAAGAAAGAGAGAGAGAAAGAAACATCAATGTGAGAGAGACACATTGATTGGTTGGCTCCTGCCTCCAGTATCAGCCCAGACCAGGGATCGAACCCACAACCTAGGTATGTGCCCCTGACCGGGAATCAAACCCACAACCTTTCGGTGTACAGGACAACACTCCATCAAACTGAGCCACACTGCCCAAGGCTCAAGTATACATTTCTATGATACATGACCTGTATATTGCATTGTGTGCCCACCACCCAAAGTCAAATCATCTTCCATCACCATATATTTGGCCCCCTTTACCCTTTACTACCCCCCACCCTTCCCTCTGGTAACCACCATGCTCTTATCTGTGTCTATGAGTTTCACTTTTATATTTCACATATAAGTGAAATCATATGGTTCTTAACTTTTTCTGACTTATTTCGCTTAGCATAATATTCTCAGTGTCCATCCATGTCACAAATTGCAGTATTTCAGCTTTTCTTGGGGCTGAGTAGTATTTCATTGTACCACATCTTCTTTAGATAGATGATTGGACAATCATCTGTCAAAGGACATCTTAATATTATAGTTTATTGCCTAGACACAAGTGGGCTATTTTTTTAAGTTTATTTTTTATTTTTGACAGTATTACAAATGTCCCTTATTTCCCCACACTTTAAGTCAGTGATGTTGATGCTCTCTTTCTCAGATCACAGTTATTTTTCAGGTCCTCATACATGATATTTGAGAACTTACCACTTTTGAAAAAACTTCAGCTTCTTATGGGGAAATAAGTAACATCAGACATATTGATGAGGATGACACATGAAACATAACACTTTGCTTGACATTTAATTTCTGTTTTACAAATGAGAAAATGAAGGGTCTAAGAGGTTTAATGTTTTGACCAAAATTATCCACGTGTTTAAGGAGCAGACCCTGGACTAGAACTCAGGTTTCTTGAGGTCTAATTCAGTATTCTTTCTCCTTACATCGACCTTTCTTCTTTAATTCAGTTCCACAAATATGTATTATTTAATGTTTTGTATGAAGGACTTAGGGAAGATGATTTTGAAGTCTTCTTTTTTTGTTATCTTTACTCTTTATTGTTTTATTTCTATTTTTTTGTTATTCCCTTCTTTCTAACTTCTCCAACCCTCCAACTTTAAATATCCCGTACATGTGCACATTCACCTCAGTGATCATACTGAGAGTTTGTATGTTGGTTTTTTTGGGGAAATCTTTTCTTTTTTGTACATTCTTTGACTCTTAAATTTTGACATCACTTAGCATGGAGGGTGAAGAAAGCCTGTACATTGTTTTTGAGAGTCTGTACATTTAGACCAAATTTATATTTGTATTGTCAATATGACAAATGAATGAAAAAATTACTGTTGGTTTTTTTTTTTATTTCTTCCTTTTAAAATATTTTTTTAAATATATTGGGATGACATATAGGTTTCAGGTATACAATTCTATAGTACATCATCTGTATATTATATTGTGTGTTCACCACCAAAAGTAGGTTCCCTTCATCCTCATTAGTCCCCTCTATACCCTCTTCTACCTACCCCCACCTCTCCTTTCCCTCTGGTAATCACCATATTGATATCTGTGTCTATGGGTGTTTGAGGTGTTTTTTTTTTGCTTAATCTCTTCACCTTTTTACCCAGCCCCCAGCCCCCTCCCCTCTGACAGCTGTCAGTCTGTTCTCTATATCTATGTGTCTGTTTCAATTTTGTTGATTGTGTTCATTAGATTTCACATATAAATGAAATCATATGGTATTTGTCTTTCTCTTACTGGCTTATTTCCCTTAGCATAATACTCTCCAGGTCCATCCATGATGTTTGGAATCTTTTCTTTAATCCTGGGCAGGACTTGATAACTCTCAATTGATTGCTTCACAGCCTGCGAAGAGATACAATTTGTTCCTGATGCGACGTCTTATGGTAAAAGCAGTGCTGAATGATGCTGCTTATGCTGTGGATGGCTGTAGTGATAGTCTACGTCATTGGGGGGGGGGGTGTCTTTGTTGTGATGCCTATTCCCCTGGCATCTGAGGTTTCAGAATGGTGAGTCTTAATGGCTTTTGCTTTTTGATCTGATTAAAGCTGTGGAACCTCTTCTTAAAAATGTGTATGTGTACGTGTATCATACATGTACACACACACATATAGACACACACACAATTTACATACCATTTCAGAGGTTTATGAACCCCCAAGGAATCCAAGTCTATGAACTTCAGAATAACTACCTCATTCAAAGAAAAGGCACCCAGATGTTTGGCTCATTATATATAGGCATTTCTAAGAGCAAATCAAATATAAACACAAACTCACACTTGTATACACACTGCAAAATATCTTAATGTCATGTCTTGGGCAAAACAAAAGAGTGATGGGTATTAATAGTATTTGGTTATGTGTAACAAAATGTTCTGGTTTTTCTGCCCCAGTGGCTTCAACTGCTTTTTGTTGACAGTCCTGACATGTACCTCATAGTGATTTACAAGGCTAACTGTGATTTTTCCATATTTTAAACAATTTTAGTTTATAATTAGGGCACAACATAATGATAGAAGTTTGAGTTTTCCCATATAGACTTTGGCTTTCAGTAGAAGGGAAGTCTATATACCCATTTTGAGTGAACCCTTGGGAAAATCATTGAAGTCACTGTTCTTCCAACTACTTTTATTCCTTAATAGTCAGATACTCTGAGTGTAGTTTTTTAAAATTTTTATGTGCACATCTTGTGTTACCAGAACTCTGTGAACCTAGATTTAGCTTGTACAAACAGTAAGAGCACTTGTAAATATATGCTGGTCTTTTATATAAAATACCATGCAAAATATGGTTGTCACCGACTTAGAACATATTGGGTTTCTTCCCTGTAATTTTTTGCTTTGATTATATTTAGTGTAATTAGTTTTTTGTTTTTTTTCTCGGTTGGCTTCCACAAGTTTCAGTGAATTGCATATGTTAATACTCTGATGATTTCCAAGAAGACTCAAATGATTTGTTTACTTTTACTTTTTTTTAGTGATTTATAATCAATGTATAAGATAACAGTTTGAATTTTCTTAGTTTGTTTTACTTTCTTTTAGGAAAAGGGAGATGATTATATAATCCTTTGGGGTACAGAAAACTCAGACATAACATTTGAGTTATTGTATTTTGATATTTAATCTTTAGGCTCCCTAAATATTTTTTGTTGTTTAATCTGTTTTCCCATTCATTTCCTTCTGTGCACTGGGAGCTGCTTCTTTCTCAGACACATCAGCTGTGTGTTCATATAGAGAACATGGCAGTTACTCTGGTCACAGACCACAGATCGTACACAAGATGTTTTTCTTATTCGTACATGACTGATACACATTCATTCCTTTATGTGGGAGGACTGGCTGGCCTGACTGGGCTGAAAAACAGCAGAGAGCACCATAAAAGAAACTTGTAAACTGATATAAATACCAGTTATGAAAATTTTAAAAATCTAGTTCTTCATTCACGGGTTAAGTACAGCAATTGGGAAGTTTCTATGTTATAACGTTGCATCACAGGGTTAGAGATTACTGACAAATACTACATTATCTCTGCATTATTCTCAGTATCAGACGGGGGCTATTTCAAGTATTAAGTGTTATAGATCGTATATAAACTATGAAGAAGACCAAATCAGTCAAATATGAAATCCTTTCTTTCTGAAGCGCTCTATTGTCTTTGCAGTTTTGAAAGGGACGCACCAGTGAACTGCACACCATGTGAAAATCTGATCATTATACTGAGAGAATTGATAACACAAATTAAACCAAGGGTTGACTTGGAGTCACCTTAGAAATTGATGTTGAAATGAGATTTGCATGAGACTTTACTTGTCATGAAGCCAGCTGCAAGCTACCTGCTTCCTAATTTTTAACTGCACCTTGATTTTATTTTAACCCTTCAAAAGCTGAATTAGAAAGTGACAATTTTATGAAATCATAGTATAGTTATTAATCATAAGTTTCTTTTTTTACAGTGAGATTCATTAATGGGCCTATAATTAATTACCCCTAAAGCAGTGTGTGACTATTAATTATTTGTTGAACTAATTGGCATGTTGTTTAATGAAGATAACAAGTCTCTCTCTGAATATGCATTTTGGGATCAATGTGTACATATCTTCATTTTATACTTGGGTATAATTTCACCCTTTTTGTTCTGTGTGCATGTTGTTATTATACTTAGTTTCATCTCGAGTCTTTATTGTTTAACATGTATCTCCTTTACGGAACTTCATTTTCTAAAACAAGCGTAATTCTCTGTTGATGAAAACTTGGGTTATTTGTCTTCACCTATCATTTCAGGACTGAAAAAAATTAGATGGTAACCCAGTTTTAGCTAATTATGGATATCATGTTTTTGCCATTTGAAAATAAAACTGTAATTTAAAGTTCTGTCATTCATGTCTCCTGCAGTTTAAAAAAGATAAACAGAGCAAGGACTCTATCTTCTTCCGAGATGGGATTAGGCAAATTGATTTTGTGCTTTCCTATGTTGATGAAATAAAGAAAGAAGCAGAAATAAAGGCGGTAAGTACTTATGTGAAAGAAATGGGAATAATAAAAGGAAGCACATTCTGTAATTCCACAGGGATGCTCCCAGTGAACTAATCCATTTGGGTAAGTACATACACACATTTACTAACATACGCACATAAGAAATAAATGTCATATAAAATAAAAATTAAAAACTATAACTATCATCCCCATAGGACCCTGAACATACCCATTTCTGTCCCTTTCTCTCACCTTTTCCCTGGAAACCCTCCCACCAGGCCTCTGAAATGTATCCAGTATCATTTCATGTCTTCTCTGAATGTCCCCTTCACCCGTCTCTTCGGTGAGGTTCCTTGCCTTCCCCACAGTCCTCTCAGGTGGTGGTGGTGTTTTTCTTATAGAGCCTTTCTATAGGGGTGGGTAGGTGCCTGCCCTGCTTGTTACTGGACAGGGACTGGCCCAGAGCAGGTCTGTCTCAGGCCGGCCTGTAGTGTGTGGGTTCTGGACTTCATGTAGGAAGGATTTCACTCGACAAGTCCAGGTGATTGTGAGAGTACGTTTATTAAAGCTGGGGACAGTGAAACAAAGGAAGGACTTAGGGTAGAAGAAGCAACAGGACAGAGCCTAGGCGTGCTCTGCTTTGGCTCCCCAGGAACTTCATGGGAAAACAGTGAGCCCAGGAGGGGCTGCTGTTAGCTCACTGGGAAGTCAGAGGAGGAGGGGGCCTTGGAGACAGGATCAAGGGGTGAGCCTGGGGTCGAGCTGCCATTGCCCATTGCTCCCCGGGTTGCAAGTCTCTTGGGGACCCTTAGAGTTTAGGAAAAAATAAAAAGATCATGCCTAGGAAGGGGCATGGACGTGCTCTAGAGTAAGCCGTCTTAAGTCTCTGTCCTGAGATCTGTCTGGCTTTAATGGAGTCTTTGTTATTTGTTCCCCGAGTTCATCTGTCCTTGGGTTTAGCTGCCATAAATGAAATTAATTGGAACTTTGTTCTCTACTTCCCAGGCCACGGTGATTTAAGCTACCTATTCTCTGGTTAGGGAGGGGAGGTATAAACCATTTGCTCTCAAGTGTCCTTGGTTGAGGAAGATAAGGTCTTGAGATTCACAGGCTGGCTGCAAGCTGCCCAAATTGTTTGGCTTTGTTGAATTTTTTTGTTGTTGTTGTCTTAGTTTCCCTCTTCCACTTGCCAAGGACTTTTCCTAGCTTCTTACTGTCCTGCCACACTTGTAGCGTATTGTTGATCATGGTCCATTTTCCTCTTATCCCGAAAACTCCTGAGCTTTAAATCTCATCTGAGTGGTCACTACCATGCTTTGTTACTATCGTTAATCTGTCCCTGGGTCTTCTCTTTATTTCTCAACAGTTTTAGCCCCTGATTCATTAGCACACTCTCCACCAATATTTCTTTTTTAATTATTGATCATCTCAATGCGTATATACATGATTATTTTGGCATCCTAACCTCCCATTTCCAACTATCTTAGCCTCTGACTTAGCCATTCACTCCCATGGAACGTGTCATTGGTGATAAATGCAACTCTTTATAACCTCATCGCAGACATTCCTCTGTCTGACCAACCCCTCAAATCTTTCTGACCAATACCCTTCTTTTTTCAAGTGTACCAGGTAAGAATCAATTATCTTAACCATCTTTTTGCTCCTGGTCCATATCCACGCTTTCCTATGCTCATCCAGCTTAAGTCTCATGTCAACAAATGTAGTTATTACTTAGGCCATCAAATCCCTTGCCCCTCTCTTAATTATATTTACTTGGTAAAACAACAACTTTAGTTAAACCCAACTCTCCACCTATGCCAGAGCACACAGAAGGAAAGACATGTAGTTCACTTACTGACTTTACCTCATGTTTGTGCCCTTGGACCTCAGCTAGGTCCTTAAAACTATCTGGCACTCACACTTTAATTCCTCATTTTATTCTGCTCCCCACTTTCCTGGATGATGGTTTTATAACTTTTCTCTTTCCTCCTACCTCCAGTACCTCCTCCCCATTTTCAAGCTTAGCTGACCACACTTTTCTACTTCACTTACTTCACTGGGAACACTGAAGTGAAGTAGAAGAAAATTTCGGAATTTCCATCACATCTGTCCATTCGCCAGCATCTTCGCCTGTATAGTCTGCCGTTCTTCCTGTTACCATAGAAAACTATTCCTCTGCCTAAAGCCAATGGCTCCGCTTGTGCCCTGGACCCCTTTTCTTTCTGCCTACTATTCAGGAGTCACCAATACCACCCCAGGTTTGGTCATTTGTTGGAAGGACCCACAGGCACTGCATATAGTCATACTCAATAGCTATGTTTTATTGCAGGGAAATAATACAAAGCAAAATCAGCAGAGGGGAAAGATGCATGGAGCAAAGCCCAGAGGGAACCAAGAGCAAGCTTACAAGAGTTTTCTTTCAGGAGAGTCATACAGAATGCACTTAATTCCTCGGGTAACGTGGGAGGTGTTATCTACTAGGGGAGATCATTAAGGACTCAGTGCCTAGGATTTTATTGGTGGCTGATCACCTTTTCACCTTCTGCCTGGCATATACCATGGCATAGTCCCAGCAAGAAAGCAGGTGTTTAGCATAAACTGTTTGTTTGCACAAACAGTTAAGGTAAAGTGAGCAACTTTTATCACTTCTGGGAGTTGTGGGAACCCTCCCCAAAACCAGGTTCCCAGACATCAGTGCCACCCTTGCAAGCAGACCTTTCTAAGGATAACGGTTTCAAGCCTACAATACACTATTCTGTATACCTGCTTAGGAATACTGCTTTTATAAGTCTTTCCTTTCTCTCTCTCTCTTAAATTACATTTTGTGTTGTTCTTTACTGGACCATGTCTTTGCACAAATGTGCTGTTGATGCTTTCATATTTAAAAAGAAAAAAAGCAAGAACTAAAACCACCTCTTGATCTCAATTTCTGTGCCAGCTACTGTTTATTTCTCGAATTCTTTTCTGACCAATTTTCTCTTGAAATCATTTTTATCAGGGCTTCAGCTCAGTGACCCTGCTGATCTTCATGTCAAGGAATCCAGTGATTCACCGTCCCTGACCTTTGAATAGCATTTGCTACAGTTTACCATTCCCTTCTCTACTGTGTGTGTTTTCACTTGGCTTCCAGGACTCCACATTCTCTTCGATTTTCTATTTCACTAGTTGTTCCTTCTCAATCTTTTCTCCTCCCTAATCTCTCATTGTGCTGCCTCGTGGTCCAGTTCTTAATTCCCTTTTCTCAACCTACATTGATTTCTTTGGTGATACATCCTGTCTCACAGTTTTAAAACCATATCTGTGCTAATTCCAAAGTTTACCTTTCCAGTCCATACTTCTCTCCCATGTGACTATTCTGCACCTCTCCTTGGCAGTCTCACGGGCATTTCAGACTTGGCAGGTCTAAAATGAATTCCTGAACTTCCTCCCAAAGCCTGATCCATCTGAAGGTCTTCCCCGTCTATCATTATTCATCATACGTTTCAATAGTTTCAAAGTACATAACTTACACTGTGTTGTAAATGGTCCAGTTAAATCACTTTTTAGCATTTATCCATAGAAAGAAAATGCCATAGAAATTTGACACCCAACATCATTCATTTAAAAAAATAAATGATATGAAGAAACCTTTCTCTAATACTTGAAATTTCACATCATTTATTTTTCTCCTTCATCTAAAATTTCTATTCCACTTTCACACATAGATTTTTCCTGATGTAAATGTTTTATCTTTAAATTTTTAAAAATGTTTGTTAAATAAGTTTGCTAGAGCAAATATATATATTTTCAGTGAAATGTTTTATTTTCTTTCACTGTAACAGTCTAAGCCTTAAACATTTTACAAAATTTGACGAGTAAGTATCAAACATAAAAAATAAATTCATCATCCTGGCTGGTGTTGCTCAGTTGGTTGGAGCGTCATTCCCGTACACCAAAAGGTGGCAGGTTCGATTCCCAGTCAGGGCACATGCCCAGGTTGTAGGTCCAACTGCCCATTTGAGGTACCTGTGGGAGGCAGCTGATCAATATTTCTCTTTCATATTGATGTTTCTCTCTCTCTCTCAAAATCAATTTAAAATATAATAAATAAATAAATAAATAAAATTGTTTTTAAAAAGTAAACTCACCATAAATGCATCAGTTAACGAGATGGACAGCAGGGCTTTAAAAATATATTTTCTTGTTCATAGATGAATGAGAATTATTCCTAGAATGAGACAGTTCAGCTTTAAATATATTTCTGTTTCGTTTTTATGTTAGTGTTAATTAAACTTGTTCAGATAAATAAGTAGGTTGGAATAGAAAGAGTATTGTTTGAGCAGTTTTAATCTTTTCTGAAATCCTGAATTATACAAATTACAAAGTGATTTACTATAAAAGTAATGTTTAATCGTCTATGAACTGTCACTCCTATTATCTCTGCCTTCAATTTTGCTCAACTTGGAATTGGTGACTATATGACTTGCAAAAGCATTTATTACTACAATGAGAAGAGTTATTAACTTTTTCAATACTGATACAATATTTTTTAAAGCCTTTTTTAAAAAATATTTTTTTATTGATTTTAGAGAGAGAGGGAGAGAAAGAGAGAAGCATCGATGTGAGAGAGAAACATCAGCCTGCTGCCTCCCACACACCCCGCCCCGACCGGTGACCCAGCTGAAACCTGGGCATGTGCCTGAACTGGAAATCGAACGGGTGACCTTTCAGTGCAGAGGACATTGCTCAACCAACTGAGTCTCACCCCCCAGGGCCTGATACAATATTTTAATGTCCCTCCCCCTTTTTTTGGTTTCCTGTCTGCCTCATTTTGCGAATATAGGTGAAGGGCAGCTTTGAAAGAGAAGCTGAAAAAGGGAAACTTGCACTCCTGTTGCGGGCCTGTTCCCAGGTGTAGTTAACAGGTAGTAAACATTGGAAGAGGAGGAAAGGGACACAGTACAATGATCTTTTATTCCTTGTAAAGTTTGGTTATATCTCAAGGTAGACATATCCATTTGAAAAGGAGTGTCCTCTAACATCCTAATAAAGCCTTTTAAAATTTCAGTTATTATGAAGTTTTTTACAATTCAATCATAATTAAAACCAAAAGGTTTTTCAGCAGGTGGTGGATCGTTTTGAAGCCCACAAGTAATGATTATTTGCATTTAATTTAATTTTTCTTTTTCTAAGTGAAGCTGTTCTATTCTTCAAGATTAAAAAGCCATGATGAGGGGAAAAAATTAAATTTGTAAAAAGTCATGATGATATTTTAGCTTAAAATTGCATTAAGTATCTAATTTATTTGAAGGGTACTGATAGCTTTGCAATACTATGTCTTCCCAACTAGGAGCATGATCTGTTTCTCTGTTTATTAAGTGTTTTTTAATATTATTTAGTAAAACTTTGTGCATTTTTTTTTCAGATAGAGATCCTGTACATTTCCTGGAGATTATTCCTAGACATAGTGGATTTTTCTAATTATATTGTGAATTATAGTCCAGGTGAAAAGCAGTACTTGGCACTAGGATGGGGGCAATCCATAGAGTACTTTTATATGAATCCATGGGAGGGACAGAGGGCCATCAGAGGCACAGTCATTGTGCAAATAAAAGTGTTCTACATAATTCAATTGATTTATTTTTTCATAGGAAAGAAGAAAAGAGTTTGAACAAAATCTCAGAAAAACAGGTCTTGAGTTGGAAATTGAAGACAAAATGGTAAAAGTTGTTCATTTATATCAGAATCTTGGTGTTTTAAGTGTTCTTTTCTTCTACTCTGGCCTTTGTCTAGATAAGCTTTGTGCTTGGGAGCAGTACGTTAGGTTTCTTTGGCTACAGTTATGTACCCTGGGAATGGGAATTTCTGGGTTGTTCCAGTAAGTTGGTCTTTGCTCTATGAGATGATGAGTGGAACACTTTAAAAATAGGTGTAAATAATTATATTCAGGACATGAATAAAATGAAGACATGTTTTTTGTTTTTGTTTTTTTAATCCTCACCTGAGGACACTCTTTGCATTCATAGAGTGAGAGAGAGGGAGAGAGTGAGGAAAGAGAGAGAGAAACATCGATGTGAGAGAGATACATCAACTGGCTGCCACCCACACAACCCCAACTGGGGCCGGGGACAGACTGCAACCGAGGTACGTGCCCTTAGCGGGAACCGAACCCGGGACGCTCCAGACCGCGGGCTGATGCTCTAACCGCTGAGCCAAACCGGCCAGGGCAAAGACATGGTTTTTGTTTCAGATCTGACTCATTTTTAAGGCTGCCTGTAATCTGGCACCCGATCTAATTAACCTGGCTAATTTGTAGCACAACTGATATTTAAGCCAAGGAACATTTTCTACCCATAAATATGACAAGTTATTTTTATTTAACCCCCAACCATTTACTAGTTTTCTAGAATTTCCTTCAAAATTGTTTTGAAAGACATTCTTAAGTTTCTACTCTGTCCATGAAACTCCATCCATGAAGCTCTCGAGTTCTGAATTAACACTCTTTAGTTCTTATTTATCCCTGTTTTTACTGAATTGATAAGTGTGTATTATACCACACAATCTATAACATAATTAATTATTCTTCTGTTTAATGAACCCTTATTATGGAAAGTACTTCCTCTTGTTGTAGACTGTTCATAGAAGCTTGGTTAAGAGAGCAAGTACATCTTATACTTTGTATGTGTCCCACATATACCTTAGCACAATTCTGAGCACAAGGCTGGTTGCTAAGTAAACATTTAAGAGCTTGTCTAGAAAAATATGTATCTGTGGATTTCAGGCTAGTATACATTGACCCTGAAATATATTATTCAAAATATTCTTTCTTTGCCTCTATTTCTCTCTCTCTCTCTCTCTCTCTCTCTCTCTCTATCACACATATAAAACATATACATATGTGTATATGTAAGTGTAATATACAGTATATAACTCTTGAGCATTTGCTCTTCTAAAAGTTTTGCTGAAAAATTTCAATAAATTGAAAATGTATCTTTAATTTGTTCATGATTTTATACAATTCTGTTTCTTTTCCTTAATGAGTTCAGTAATCAGATTAGTAAGCTTTCTGTTATTTTGCGTCCTTTTTATACAGAACTCTGAAGACGGAAAAACTTACTTTGTCAAGATCCATGCCCCTTGGGAGGTACTAGTTACGTACGCGGAAGTGTTGGGAATGAAAATGCCTATTAAAGAGAGCGATTCTCTCCCGCCTGAGAAACTCCCCTTCACGTGTATGCTCGGGCCTCTGAAGCTCGCAAGGGGGCTGAAGAACCCTCACCCTGAATACTACACTGCCCAGTTCACCAGACACCGCCAGGAACTCTTCCTCATTGATGACCAGTCCAGCTTCTTTCCATCCTCATCGAGAAACAGAATTGTAGGTAGAGAAGACCTGTGGGCGCATCCCTTCCAGTAAGGGAAGTGTGCCTGTGTTTTCCTTCTCACGTGTGCCTGTGCAGCTATGTCTGCAAGGTGCTTCTGTGTAAATTTTGATAATTTGTTTCGTGGTATTGGGCAGGTTTGAAAATCCACGTGGACCGCTTAAATGTGTTCATAACCTCCCCGCTTCTCAAACTGTTGTTTAAAAATGAATGGTTGACGTGGACACATAAACACACAGGCATCATGGGGAAAGCGTTGAATTGAGATACAGGACTTAGGTTTTATAAGATCTTTACAAAATGATTTTATGATCTTAGAGTTTGGTTTTGTAAGTTCAAGTGCATAGTAGGAGGGATATTGGTTATTCCAAATGGAAATGGTATGTTTTAATTTCTTTATATATAGATAGCATTAAAGAAACCACAGAACTTTTTCTTTTCATTAAAACCACTTTCAGTCTTTTGAATAATAATATTTTCTCTCCATTTGTAGTCCTAGGATCTTTAAGTTTACCATTAAAAACCTCTCTCCTAAAGAATCGTGGTTTCTGTGCCATTGTTTCTTCATGTTAAGAAAGGAAAAATTTCTACCTCACAGGTTACCCTGAGAATTGAGTTTAGGTATGAATTGCTTTGAACAGTTTCTGGAATACAGTAAGTGCTCAATAAATGTCAAATATTATTGGTGCGAATTTAGAGGGGAAAAATTCAGGTTCTTGTTGCTCTTACCCCTCTATCTGTTGCCCATCAGTATAATTACCAGGGTTCTAACCACCACGAGACCCTTCCCCTTGACTTTACTTCCTCTGTTTCCCTGAGCCACTGGAGACTTCATTCCCTTCAGGTTCGGTACCCTTACGTGTATTAGAGGAATTTTGGAATAATCATTTTTTCTAGTTCCTACATCTATTTTTTAAAAATCCATTGACAGGCATATTGAACAAAATGTAATGCCTAGAATTAACGTATACAAGTGTGAATCTAAAAACTAAAAATTCCGTCCCACCCCTTTCCCCCCCCCTTTTTTTTTTACCAGAATTAAAAAACAACAACAAATCTAGGAGGCAACCTATAAGGCAGTGGTTCTCAACCTTCCTGATGCCGTGACCCTTTAATACAGTTCCTCATGTTGTGGTGACCCCCAACCATAAAATTATTTTCGTTGCTACTTCATAACTGTAATTTTGCTACTGTTATGAATCGCCATCAGAAATGTGTTTTCCGATGGTCTTAGGCGACCCCTGTGAAAGGGTCGTTCGACCCCCAAAGGGGTCGCGACCCACAGGTTGAGAACCGCTGCTATAAGGGAATAAAGAACACACGGCATGGAATCAGAAAACCTGGTTTCAGGTCATAACTCTGCTTCTTTCTAAATAAGAGAACCTCTCTTAAAATAGATGATAACCCTGGAATTACTGGGAGGATGAAATGAAAGAATGTATGTGAGACACTCTGGAAACTGTAAAGTACTTCAGATATCCTTGTTCCATTAAAAACTTGCTAACAAAAGGCCAGTGAACCTGTAAGAACAAAGTAGGAACTTGATGAGGAATAGAAATGTCAGTATTCACTTATCTTTATTTGTTGATTGTAAAGAATGTCAGTAACTTAGGTCAATTTAGCATTAAAGCACAATTTTCCCCTCCTAGAGCAATGCTATTCTTGCTCTATTGAGGAAGTTATTTGGAAGGTTAATATAGATAAGTCCCTTCCTTACTATCCTCATCCAGAACACTATAATTTATTTATGTACAAATTGAACAGTATTACAAGAGCATTTTATATTGGTATAGAATTTTATACTTTTTTTTTTTTAATCCTCACCCAAGGACATTTTTTTGCATTTATCTTCAGATAGAGCGGGAGGGAGAGAGAGGGAGAAGCATCTCTGTGAGAGAGACACATCGACTGGTTGCCACCCACATGACCCCAACCGGGGCCAGGGACAAACTGCAACCGAGGTACGTGCCCTTTGTGGGAACCAAACCTGGGACTCTCTGGTCTGCGGGCCGATGCTCTAACCACTGAGCCAAACCGGCCAGGGCGAATTTTATACTTTTTTAAAAAATATGTTTGTGTTGATTTTTAGAGAGAGAGGAAGGGAGAGGGAGACAGAGGTAGAAACATCTATGAGAGAGGAACATCGATCAGCTGCTTCCTGCATGGCCCCTACTGGGGATCAAGCCCAAAACCCAGGCAAGTGACCTGACCGGGAATCGAACCAGCAACCTCTTGGTGTATGGGTCATGCTCAACCACTGAGCCACACCGCCTGGGCATAGAATTTTATACTTTTTAAAGTAGCTTCACAACCATCATGACGTATGCCCCTCACAGATATATTTCATAAAATCTTATATAGATGTAACATAATTTCATTAAACATTTTCACTTCTGACAGCTATTGAGTTTGTTCCCAACTTTTCTGATATTACAAACAATTCTGCAGTTTACAACCTAGTACTTATATATTTCAACATATATGTAAATTTTTCTGCAAAATGGATACCACATAAAATTTCTGGGTCTAAAGGCATGCACATTTAAAATTTTATATGTATTGCACTGTCACGCTTTATAAAAAGATGCAGTAATTTAGAGTCCTAGTAACATAGAGACAGACCCATAAGTCATAAGTGTACACCTCACTGAGCTGTCACCAAATGCACAGCCATGGAACCACCACCCACATCGAAAGAGAAAATCTTTCTAGCGCCCTGCCAAGCCCTAGTGCCTTCTCCCAGTCACTATTCCCATTCTCCCCAGAGGAGGTCCAGTCTAACTCCTCCCAGCAGAGATCAGTTTAGTCTGTTTTTAAATGTGACAGAAAAGGAATCATACAGCATCTGGCTCAGCATTTTTTTGGATGATTAACTTAGCTTTGTGTGAGCTTCTGTCCATTCATGTGTGTTGTTTCGTATGGACATGTATTTGGGTATGCATTATTATGGTTTTAATTTGCATTTCCCTGATAGGAAGGAGGCTGATCTCCTTGTATGTGTTTATTGGGCAGTTAGATAAGCACTTTTATGGAATCCTTGTCAAAGTCTCTTGTCTGTTTTTTAGTTAGGACTTCCCTTATTGATTTGTAAGAACTGTTTATATATTTCTATATGAGCCCTTATTCATTATATATTTTACTGATTTTTCTCCTAGTTCTTCCTTTTTTTTTCTTTTAATGGTTTCTTTTGATAAACATGTTTTTAATTTTAATGTAGTCCACTTTCTCAAGCCTTTACTTTACAAATAATGCTCTTAAACTTTACCACCAAGACCATGAGGTTAATTTCCTGTATTATCTTCTAGGAATTGTACTGTTTTGCTTTTCGCAGTGAGAACTACTGTCCACCTGGAATTAATTTTTGTGCGTGGTGTGAGATGGAGTCCTCTCCACTCCCCCCATATATAGTTTAACTTGCTCCAATAACTGAAAACATTCAGTCATTGTTTGTACTATCTTACGGTTCTACGTTTATCATAACTCGAGTATATCTATAGTCGTGGGTCTACTGCTGGGCTTGATTGTGTGGCTTTGACCTCTGTCTGTTTTTGTATCAACACTGACAATGTTGAACTTTACCTGAGTTCTGTAGTCCTGGAAAACAGGCGCAGTTAAAGAAATCCCCCGCTCTTCTCATTCTGGGAAACTGCTTACTATAGAGAGCCACCCCTGCCCGTATGACTTAAAGAATATTCATAACCCCCGACGCAACGTCTAGTCTAGTCTGACATGACAGAACCATTTGCCACATTGTCCATCCTAAACTCACCTGGTAACTGAAGCGTTCATCTGGGTTAGTTGTCTTTATCCAAAAATAAAACTTACCATACCTCTATGCCAAGCAGATAGTTAGAGCTGGGAGCCAGGGGCCCAGGCTGCACTTCCAGGAAGATAGGGATGCTATCTTTCTTGACGTTTACATTGAAAAGAGACAGCTCTGAGAAAAGTTAAGAAAAACACTCCCGGGTTGTAAAAGTGGTGTGAGGCTTAACTGGCTTTTAGGAAGACTTACATGCATGAAAGGGAGAAAGAATTGTTAGTTACAAGTACTTTATAGGAATTTCTCTAAGAAAAGAGAGTAGGAGGAAGTCTCCCTTCCTTTTGGCACCAGGGGAATCTCAGTTCCTGTACACCTATCGTTACCCTTATGATTTCTCCCCTGTTATTCCTTTAGAGTAATAAGGGTCAGACTCAGGCCCTCCACATTCTCACTTTTTATTTTATGAAAGTGTAGCTAAATTATGTATCCCCATTACGTCTTAAAAACAAAGTACTTGTTACTTGCATTGACCAACTTTAATTAACCTTCTTTCTTCCCCACAGGACCCTCAGCTTTGACTTACCCTCAACCCGAGCCAACATTGGCGGGTAGCGTAGCCCTTCCTTAACACAGAGAAGGACACTCCCGAACCCAACTCACTTCTCCCTGTAAAAGAAAAGCCCCTTTCTGCCTAACTGCAGATGTTCACAGATCTCCCCATTGCAACAGTCTACCTCACCCTCTTACAATAATATTTTGAATAAAAGTTTTCCTAAGTCTGGATTTGTTTTTATTTGACAGCACCATGCTGAATTTATTACCATAGTTTTATAACAAGTCTTAATATCTAGTAGAATACATTTTCTATTTTGTTAACACCCCAAGACAGAATTCTTATTTTGGTGAATCTTTCCTAAGAAATAATTCAAAGTATGTAGAATACTTGATATTTATCACATTATTTATAAAAATTAAAACTATTTTACATAACTTATGAAATATTTACCAAGGTGTAATATTAAGCTTGCCCTCCAAGTGAATAAGCAGATTAGATCATGGTGATGCAAGGATATCAGCCATTCCAATCAACACTTTCTTAAATGCTAAGATGTGAAAAGAGGGGAAGGGAAATACATCGAAAATGGTACTAAAATGATCACATTCAACAATCAGAAAAGCAGAAATTCTGAAAAGGTGCTGGAACACAAAATGTAGGTAGGATTGAATTGACCGAAGTACAAGAGCTGCGGACACCAAAGTCCAAATTATATGGAGGAGAAACCTGATGTAAAGATATAAGTGATTGCAAAATAGTTATAGAGACATGAATATCTGAGTTAATAAATTCAGATAATGGGAAAATGCCAGATAACTTACCAGAGTAATTAAATAAAGAAGTATTTAAGACAGCTTGCCCAGCTATCAATTCCACTCCATATTCCTCTAATTGAATTGTTAGTAGTAGTGATACTAGACTCCAACTTGAAGCCCTAATTATAGTAGAAATTGGGGCACAATAGACTTCCAGAGGAGCTTGTAATAGGAGAAGCAAAATAAGGTAAAATCATTCTCTGCTCTGCCCAAGGGAATAGGGGGCTCTCACACCCCGGAGCTGGAGTACCTGCCAACTCCGCATAGCCCCACCCTCTACAGCTGCCCCAAAACAACAAATGGAAAGTTCCTTCTATAATCAGAGTCCCTATCTGCAGGCAAGGTAGACGTTGTTAAATTGTGATTGAAAAAAAAGAATGTGGAAAGCATAAAGTTATGAAATGTGTGTCTCTTTATGCTTACCTTTGTAGGTTTATTATATTCTCTCACGGTGTCCTTTTGGCATAGAAGATGGGAAGAAAAAGTTTGGGATTGAAAGACTGCTAACTTCTCACACTTATTCATCTGCCTATCCACTCCATGATGTAAGTATTAGCTTGGTTTCGAAATACTGAGCCCATTTTTCCTGCCACACATTCAGAGGCTGCCTTTTGGGAGAGAGAATCTTCCATTTGCTTTTTCTTTTTGACAGGTTGCTTAATTCTCTCACATGTGGGGAAAATCCCCAAAGACACTTGAGTTCCAAGCTCAGAAAACACAGAGTTAATACCTCTTCATGCTGAAATTTTAATGGAAATTCATTTGGGGAAAATTATTACATTTGCACGCGATTTTTCTTTAGGACTCATATTGAAAAAAGCAGTTTTAGTAAAAGAACCTTTTAGAACATAGTGTTTGGAATTTCTATCTGAATTCATCAGATCTTTTCTCAAACAGTTTTAAAGCTGTAAAAGACTTAAATTACATGCATGAGTTAAATGCATTCATGTATTCATTCATCAAAGTCATAATTTGTTTAAATTATATGTAAAGCATTCTTTTAGGTATTATTGGAATGCATCTATGAGTCACTCATAGACTAGGAATTTCTGGGAAATAAAGCATGTGTACAACTTCAAAACAAGCTAAGGACTTCAGTCCATACGAGCGATTCAGACAACTAAACTGAGATTCAGAAGAGTGATTCTTCGAGACTGTCGGGTTATTGTACAGAATTATTGAGCTTTGTAAGCTCAGCAAAGAAGTGACATTTTATATGATGTACCCGTTTGACCAAACCTGAAAGCTTGACAGCCTAGTTCCTGGGGGTTTCTGGGGGAAACCTTTCCTTTTAGGTATCACATGTCTAAATATCACCGCCCGTTGGCAGTAGATATCATATGACTAAATATATATGAACTATTTTGAGATCATTCCTTGGAACTTCTGTGTGGTTTTTTTTTTTTTAATTCCTGTTTTATTCTTCCATACTTATAGAAAACTTTTTGATGACATGCTCTCTTTTTGAGAAACACATTCCTTAGGAACACAGAAGAACCAAATATTTCCACTTAAAACAGGTGGCATCGAAACCATTGCTCATGGTTTTGAAGATAAAGCTACTGTAGTAGTTTCCAAAAGCCCAAACCAAACTCTCTCCTTTCCAGGGCTTAAACTGTTGTGCCAGCTTTCCTCTGTCATTATTTATTCAGCAGTATGGTAATAGACTCTAGTCAGTTCAGCACTGGTTAGTTGATTGTCTTTGATATGTTTCCTATAAGGGTACCACAGAATTTTCCAAAATGAAAAGTAGTTTTAAACAGGACTGTCAATTCAGGTGAAACCATTCTCCCCACACCTTCAACCTCGGCCCCTTCTTTCTCCCCCATATATTTTCCCTGGAGCAAAATAATTTCTAGAAGATTATGGATTCTAAAAAATAACATGGGCATAAAATCTAGAGATCTATAGTGGGTTAGTAAACATTGGCAATGCATTCTTTGTCAGTCTATTTTTTTTTTTTTTTTTTTTTACAAAGGGCTCATTCAGTTGTGGAAGATTTTGAGGATTGTTTGTTTGTTTGTTTTTAGGACCTTTAGGACGTTAATTCTGTTCTTCCTATTACCAGATCATAAAGCCAAACTAAAAAGACTGAATATCTTCAGGCACTAGAAATTTTAATCCATACATCTAGACTTCTAGTAGAGTCCTTTATGCTTATTAGAATATCAGTGTTAGAGAGCTTTATTTAATTTACTGTTAATTTTACTTTTTATGTCTTTCTTTCCCCCTGAATTCAAGTTTAGGTACTGGATTTTCCCTTATGTATTGAAAGAATCATGTTTCCAGCTACATAAAATAGGTTTATTTTCTATTTCATTTCTCAAGATTCAGTAGGATTAGCTACAGAAGAAGAAAACTTGGAATCTGGTTGATAGAAAATATTATGCCTTATCATATCCAGATTTTCACATGTGCTTAATTTTAAATTGGGTATTTATTCAATGTTGTCTTCAGCAGTTCACTTGTCTAGGCCGAGCAGTTATAAAGAATGTATTGAGCCCAGCCGGTGTGGCTTAGTGGTTGAGCATCGACCCATGGACCAGGAGGTCATCAATTCAATTCCCAGTCAGGGTACATGCCCAGGTTACAGGCTCGATCCCCAGTGGTGGGTGTGCAGGAGGCAGCCAATCAATGTTTCTATCTCTCTCTCCTCTCACTTCCTCTCTCTAAAAAAATCAATAAAAAACATTTAAAAATAAAAAAAAAGAGGAAGAACCAAATTTATTATATAAAAAAAAGAGAGAATGTATTGAATAGCTGTGTAGGCAGTGCTCTGCTGGGCCCTGAAGGGATGTTAACACACTTACTCAGTACCTAACAGTGGGGAAAGAACTTAGGTATGAAACAGTACTGAGGCTAAGTGCTGAAGTTATTGTATATATTTTAAGTTCTTTGGGAAATGAATATCAGTGAGGACAAGACATGTTCCCTAGAGGAGATTCCTGTCATAGCAGTATGACTTTGGATCATTCATTTAACTTGTCTGGGGGTTTATTTTTCAATCTCTACAATGAAAGTGTTAGCTTATTTCCAAAGTCCCAGCCAGTGATATAGACATATGAATCCCCACGCTGTGAATACAGTGTTGGATTTGAGTAGAGAAGAAAGGACATTCCAGGTGAAAGGAATAGCTTGAGTAAATCCAAAGCCTCCAACTTTAAACTTGCATTTTAAAATAATTGGGTGTGAGAATTTAATACATAAATCACTATTATTATAGATTTTAGGAGATAATTTCACATGAATGGAACACAAAAGTCCAAGCCTAAAAGTAAAAGAGAACAATCACCTTCTTCGCTAACCTCCTAAAAGCAGTGTTGGTTTACTTTTCACCCTGTCTTTTGCTTTGTCATTGATGTACTTTCGCCTTGAATATCTTCAGGGTCAATATTGGAAGCCATCAGAACCACCTAATCCTGTCAATGAAAGGTACACACTTTTCCAGAACTGGGCTCGGTTTTCCTATTTTTACAAGGAGCAGCCCTTAGACTTGATTAGGTAAGTTGGTTACAGAGGATCATACCGATGATTAAAACTTGATCATGTGATTTTCATTTACAATAGCATCGTATTCCAGTCTTTTTACTACTATTCTCACCCACTACATTTTACACTTTCCCACTTTTGTATCTACACTGTCATTTAGTCATTCATTTGTGAACAGGATGCTGTTACCCTGCAGAGATTGCTCAGTGGTTCAGAGGTTGGGCTTTGGTATTTGGGTAGGCTGAGTTCAAATCCAAGTTCTTCCTCCTAGAAGCTATCAAAACGTGTTCAAGTTACATAACCTCTATGGGCCTCATCTGTAAAATGGGAATAACAGTAGTACTTTCCTTATAGGGTTATTTGATTATTATATGAGATGTACATTTTTTAGCATAGGAGCTAGCACTTACTGCTGAGTGCATAATATTTTTGTTTTGTTTTCCTCTCCTCTCAGTCCAGGAATTTAGAAGATAGCAGAAAGTTTGTATATGGATATTTGTGTGTGTGTGTGTGTGTGTGTGTGTGTGTGTGTATCAGAGAACTGTGAAGACAATTGTTCTTATTATAACCTCAATTTTTTTTCTTTTATCTTTGGGCTTAGGCAATTGACAAGCTCTCAGCCAATTTCTTAGACAGTTTTATTGGCTAAGCAAGAAGACAATGGCTACAGGCTTCTGCTTTGAACCATTACAATGCTACATACATACAGGGTGTTAGGAGACTCCTGCTGTGATTTCAGTCAAGGAATAATTAGATTAGAACAATTCATTTGGTGATTTATGCTTCTACCGAGATGCTTGCATGTCATCACAGCATCCTTTTTAGGAAACTGATTTTGATGCATACATCCAAATAAACTGAAATGTTATCTCAACAGTTTTGTTTAAGGCAAATAAGGGGGAACTTTTGAGAATAAAATGCAGCTGGAGTATATAAACTGATGCTTTCTGTAAATCAGTATATGAACTTTTTGTTGGATGGATGTTTTAATTGTTTGGAATAGTGCTATTTAATTTTTTAAATTATAAAATAGTATATTTATTTTTAAAAAGTTAAAATGATAAAGAGATATGCAAAGTTTTAAGTTAAATTTTACTTCCATTGTATTCTGCAGAGGTAACTACTCTTGATTTGGTAATAGCCATTCAGTCTTATTTTTATGTGCATGCATAATAAAACACACACATTGTTCCCCTAGAGAAGTGGTATCATTACTTACTTTCTTGATGAGATTTTATTTTTTTCACTAAATAATATGTTTCTGGTACCCATCCCTGTGAATACACACAGATCTATCTCATGCTTTTTAACAGAATACAAAGTGCCATGTTATACATTTTGCGTAATTCATTTTTATCTACTTTTCTATTGAAAAACATTAGGCTGTCCCAGCTTTTTATGGTAAGATCAAGGCTACTAAGAACAGCTGCAGACATTGTTTCTTTAGGGAATATTTTCACAGTGTATTTTCAAAAAAGTGAAGTTGTCAGAATGAAGGTTTACATATTTTACATTGTTCAAAATATATTGAGCCTTGGCTAGGTGGCTCATTTGGTTGGAGCATCGTCTCATACACCAAAAGGTTGTGGATTTGATTCCTGGTCAGGGCACATACCTATGTTGACAGTTCAATCCCTGATCAAGGCGTGTATGGGAGGCAATTGATTAATGTTTCACTCACTCTCCCTCCCTCCCCCTTCCTCTCTAAAATCAATAAACATATCCTCGGGTGAGGGTTGGAAAAAAAGAATATATTGAGAAAATTATTCATCTAACATTTTAAAACTGTCTACAGGTGTTGATGCTATAAGTATTCCCCAAAGGTTTGTATTTATAACCCTGGGTACACACAAACATATTACATCTCAGCTCACTTAAGGTGTACCTGTAATACCTTCTTTAGAACTTGCTAATTTCTTTTTACAACAAAGCAGAAGCTCAGATCTTTCAGCAGATGATGATGTCAAGCTAAACTTTATCAACTTTTTAAGTTTTTTAAATCATATTAAAGTAACTGTTCATTTATAGCAAGTTATACTCCTTTTCTATTTCAATGAGAAAATTTTAAAAATAAATGTAAATTTTAAACAAAATTTAATGTTTAGCTGTGTGTAAAGTTTTAAACTAAGGAATTGTAAAGGCAAAAAAGAAAGCACTGTGTTATCACAGAGGTAGCAGTTGCAGAAAATAGCTGTTATCCTTAGGGTTTCTTTTCAGTGGTTATATAATAATATCCTTATTTTTAGAACTAGACGAAGAAGTATTTAGGTATAAAGGACCATGATGTATTCAACCAACTTACTTTCAAATGGTTTAGAAACATATATATTTTATATATCTATATATCTATATCTATCTATATCTATCTATCTATATATATATATATATATAAATGTATATATATGTAAAAAGAAATATACACATGAAGAGAGTACAAATGGAACAATATTTTTTTACAATAAAATAATTAAAGGGTATGTGGATGTTATTAGAATTACTCTTGCAACTTTTTTATGTACCTGAAATTATTTTTAAATAAGACCTTTAATAAAAAATAAAAGTAAGAGTCCAGAAATAGATCCATTTATAGTCAATAGACTTTTAACAAAGGTGCCTGGTTACTCATTGGGAAAAGGATAGTCTTTTTAACAAATGATGCTAGAACAATGGACATCTATATGAAAAACAGGAATCTTGATCCTTTCCTGTGCAAAAATTTAAACTAATGTGAAATGGATCAGTGAACTAAGTGTAAGGGATAAAATTATAAAACTTTTGGAATAATATGTAGGGAAAAAATATATGTGACCTGGAGTTAGGAATGGACTTTTCAAATAAGACCCAAAAAGCACAATTTAAGAAATGGATAAGTTTGACTTCATTGAAGTTAACAATGTCTGCACTTGGAAAGACACTGTTATAAAAATAAAAAGGCAAACCACAAACTGAGGAACATACTTGCAACACACATGTCAATAAAGGACTCTTATCCAAAATATTTAAGGAGCTCTTATAACTCAATAATAAGACAAAGTGATTTAAAATGGACAAAAGATTTTAACAGATACTTCACCAAAGAAATATACTTATGGATGGCCAATATGAACATTAAACGATGCACAACATCTTTATTCACTAAGGGAATAAAAAGTATCATTGAGAAACTACGAAACACCCACTAGAATAGCTAAAATGTAAAAGACTGACAACAATAAGTGCTGTCAGGAATGCAGAACAACTTGAAATTTCAAATATTGCGGGTGGGAATGCAAATGGTATAGCAAATTTACAAAACAATTTGAGTTTCTTATAAAGTTAAATGTGCACTTTTCATATGACCCAGCAATTTCACTTCTAAGACTTTACCCAGGAGAAATGAAGCATATGTTCACAGAAACACCATTATTTGAAAGTTCATAGCTGCTTAACTCATCATAATTATAAAAAACTGGGAAAAACCCAAATGTTCACCACTGGTGAATGAATAAACAAATCATAGTGTATTCATACAGTTGATTTATCTCATAAATACAAAGAAATACATTCCTAATACATGCAACATGAAGGACTAAATCTTAAAAGCGGTATGCCAAGGAAAAGAAGCATGCCACAAAAGGTTAAGTCAAATTTATTTTTTATTGTATTTGAGTGTTTAATGATAGAATGCCTCTTTACATGCACAAGTTGTAGAGTAATCCACTCACATTTTTTCCTACTTGCATCATTTTTCATTTTTTATGTTTAGATTCTTTATCTTGGAATTTATTATTGTATATCATGTGATTTATATATCTAATTTTGTCTACTTGTCCCAACACCATTTATTAAACAGTGTAATTGTTGCTCCAGTGATTTCAGTTACCACCTTTATCATATGCAGTTGAGTTTATTTCTGGATGTTTTTGTTGTATCCTGTTGCTTTAGCTACTATTCATTCATGAGTACCAGGTTGTTTTAATGATTATGATTTTGCTGTAGTATGTTTTAATATCTAGTTGGGCTAATACCTTATCATAGCTCTTATTCTTAGTATTTCCTTGTATATTCTGCATGTCTATTTTTCCATAGAAACTTTGCTATAAATATGTCTAGTTCTTTACTAAAAAAGATTGTTGGTATTTTTATGTGGATCACATTAAGTTTATAAATCAAGTTAGGTAGGCCTGATATTTGGGTTAAAAATATAAATGACAGCTACAACAAAAACTTGGTTTGAGACTTGAACATTTATGCCAAGTAATGCTGTCACTTTTCACCTCTTTGTAAACAAGAGCTGAACTGTATATTTTATGGAACTTTTACTAAGCAGCCACTTTTAATTCCTTGGGGTGCAGGCTGCCTACCTCATCATTCAGTAAGTATCCATCAGAGATCCAAACTTGCCTAATGGATGGTCAGAGTACTTTCTTCAATTTTAGAAAGAGAGGTAAAGCAAAAGTCTGTGCAGGTTGTGCACGTAATTTTGACTTGTTAAATTAGTTGCTAGAAGTTACATTGCAAAATGTTCTCCAGTTTATTTCTCACATGCAAACTTTTTAAATTTAGAAACTTTTCAAATTCCGTATTATTTCGAAATTAAAACCTTTCTTTCACTCAGTTGGCTTCCTACTTTATATGTGTTACCTCTTTTAATTCTTACACCACTTCTTTGGATAAACATCATCCTGCATTTTATGGTGTGGGAACTGAAGTGTAGAGAGATTAGTAACTTTGCCAAAATTATATGTCTAGAAATTTGTGGAGCCAAAATTAGAATGCAGGCTGTCTGAATGCAAAACAAGGCTTTCTGAACTGTGTTGTTCTTCCAACGTCTGATTCTATCTTTATCCTCTTTTATAGGAAATATTATGGAGAAAAAATTGGCATGTATTTTGTCTTTCTCGGATTTTACACAGAGATGCTGTTCCTTGCTGCTGTAGTTGGCTTAGCTTGTTTTATTTATGGCTTATTCTCAATGAACAGTAGCCCAACCAGGTAAGTGCAGCCAATTTGTCCAAGTAGAGAAAATGTTTGATCTTATGTTAATTGAAACTGGTGTTATTATTTTTCTTGGCGTTTGTTTCAGAATATTTCTTTATGGCATTAGATAATTGATATTTTTGAAAAAAGACCCAAGCAGCTGCCCCTGGTGCTTTATGCAAAATCTGTTTTTAATAACTAGTTCTAAAGATTCTGTTCCTCAAAGTATGACTTGACCTAGGACAGAAATTGCTGCTCCATTCCCCCTTCTGCCATATGTGAGAAGTTGTGTAAACAGTTGTTCTGGTAATAACAGCTTTGGACTCTCACCCAAACACACACTACTTTTAAAATAATTTTGCTGTTCCCTCTGCAGCATTGAAATCTGTGACCCTGAAATTGGAGGTCAGATTATCATGTGCCCGCTCTGTGATGTAGTGTGTGATTATTGGAGACTAAATTCTACATGTATGGCTTCAAAGGTATGTATATATTTTGGTAGGTTGAAAAGACTTGGAATTCCCCTCCTTTTGCATTGCATTTGAAACAAAAGTCATTGTGATGTTATTTTTGTTTTTACAGTTCTCTTATTTATTTGATAATGAGTCAACAGTGTTCTTTGCAATATTCATGGGAATTTGGGGTGAGTATATAGTCACATAAAAAACAAATTTCTTCGTGTTATGTGTTATATGGCCTGTCTGTATAACATACCAAACATGATTTTAAATCCTGTGACTAGCATCAATGCCCTGATGGAGTCCACATCATGGTCTTTAGTTCTTGGTCCAAAAATAATGCCTCTATTAGTCATCTGCTCATTTCTCTGAGAGACAACATAATTTTTGAAACTTCATATGTATTCAGCTCACACTGTCTCCTGTATTATGGTAAAAAGCAGGGTCAATAAGTAGTTAATTCAGGAGAGAATAAACAAATATTTGGTGGCTAGAGGATATTGAATCATGGATTCAAACTGGAATAAGAATAAGAATCTAAAAAAACCTATAGAGGGCTTGCCTAGCTGGTATGGCTCAGCAGATTGAGCATCATGCCATGGACTGAGAGGTCCCAGTTTGATTCCCAGTCAGGACACATGCCCAGGTTGCAGGCTCGATCCCCAGTGAGGGGCATGCAGGAGGCAGCCAATTGATGTATTCTCTCACATTGATGTTTGTATCTCTCTCTCTCTCTCTAAAAATATCAATAAAAACATATTTAAAAAAAAAAACTTATAGAGGGCTAATAAGTTGGTGTTTGAGTCTAAGTTCCCTGGCCTAATTCTAGTGCCAGCTTCCAGATCTATTTGATAAAAAATTTCTGTGTAAGGTTCAATGGCCCTTAATTTTGGAAATGTTCCAGGATTTTGTCTTTTCAATTCATGTGGGAAATGGAAGTGTTATGAAGTTGCTCTTACCATCAGATAGAAAAATACTTTCTGTAAGAGTAACTCAGCAAGGGAGAAGGAAAAGTGGTGGTAAAGTGAATGGAAGCTACATACACCGTCTCCCAGGACCAAACTGGAATTACAGCTAAAATAAAGACAAGTCATGGGGAAAAAACAACTGAAGAGCAGTGGGAGAGAACCCATGTAACCAGGGACATAAAGAGGACACCAAATTGAGCCTTGTAGGAGGGCTGGCGGGGTGCCCACAGGCAGCAGCTGAGGGCTGTCTTAGCTGTGAGCAGTTCCCTCTGAGAAGTTGGGTGAAAACCCCAAGCCGGCTCCACAGCACAGAGTGGCAAAGCAGGGAAAGGCTCCCATATAACACCTGTCTGAGAAAATCACCAGATCAGAGTTGCTGGGAACACTAGCACTTCCCTGAAAAGCCAATGCACTAAATCAGCTACAGCCACTCACCTTGGGCTCCGGCAGAGGGAGGGCAGACTGGACTGGAACTGTGTGAAGAGAGTCAGGGGTTCATGGCACTGGGGAGAGAGCTGGGAAGGAGGACACTGGGATTTTTATGCTGAATCACTCCCTTATAGGACAGTAGCCGTATTACTTAAAGAGCCCCTTCTCAGAGCCCTGGGGAGAAGCAACAGCCCCTCCCTCAGGATTTAATACCACCTGGCTGAGAAATGCAAACTGAGGCTAATTAACAGCTAGAGTCTACCAGCAAGCAAGGAGGGGGAAAATAAAAAGGCCTCCGAGAAAACTTTGAAATTTGGACCAGGTTCTCTGTGTTGGGGGTCCTGGCTCTGAGGATTGATCTGTGAAGGCTGAGACCTTAGTTCCTATGCTGAGCCCCTCCCCCATGACTTCAGTAGCCATCTCTGTCAAGTAGCACTCTGTTTTAGCCTGAGGGTGAAGCAATTGCCCCTCCCTCGGAAATTGAATACCACCCTGTGGCTCTGGGACTGAGTTGTGAAGGCAGAGGCCTGGACCCCTGTGCTGAGCAAATAATCCACACCTCAGTAACCACTTTCTTTCTTTCAAAAATATTTTTTCTTTATTGATTTTAGAGAGAGGAAAGGAGAGAGAGAGAAATATTGATGAGAGAGAACATCGATTGGCTGCCTCCTGCATGCCCCCCACTGGGGCTTTCTCCCACAACCTGTGCATGTGCCCTGACCGGGAATTGAACTGGTGACACCTTGGTGCATGGGTCGATGCTCAACCCTGAGCCACACCGGCAGGCAGAAACCACTTTCTTATCAAAGCAAGTTTAGCCCAGGAGAAAGCAATTGCTCCACCCACTGGAAATCCTCTTACCCTGTCCACCTGAAGAATTTTTCATTCAGCTAAGGTTCTACAACCTGAGGCTCATCAAGTAACTGAGACTAATAACTTGCAGGCAAAAGCTATAGGATAACTATATCCAATCTTTGCTTGGCCTGCAAATCTACCCAAGAAAGTTAGACCTGACATTGGTGTTTAACGTAGGCTCTCCCACACTCATTCGAACCCAGCAGAGGGAGCCACAATCAGCGGAACACCAACACCCACAGGGAAAATTTGTCAGGCTCCAAAACTCACTGAGACCGCCAAAATGGTGAAAGAAAGAAACAAATCCCAAATGAAAGAACAAGAGAATTCTACAGAAGGGATAAATGAAATGGAATTAAGCAAGTTATCAGAGGTAGAGTTCAGAGTGATGATTATTGAGAAGCTCAACAGCATGAGTAGAGCTCAACATCATGAGTAAATATATAGAAACAATGAAAATCAACCATTTGGAAAAGAAAAACTATCAGGGTAAATGAAGAATGACATAGCAGAAATAAAGAACACATTGGAAGGAATAACCAGCAGAGTAGAAGAAGCCAAGGATCAGATTAATGAATTAGAAGACAGGGTAGAAAAAAATCACCCAATCATAGAACCAAAAAGAATAAACAATTAAAAAACAGGAGGACAGCTTAAGAGAACTATGGGACAATATGAAATGGAACAACATCTGCATCATAGGAGTTCCCGAAGAAGAAGAAAATGAGCAAGGGTTGAGAATATATTTGAAGAAATAGTGACAGAAAACTTCCCTAACTTGGTGAAGGAAAAAGGCATACAAGTTCAAGAAGCACAGAGAACCCCAAGTAAGAAGGAGCCAAAGAGGCCCACACAACAATTCATAATTAAAATGCCAAAAATTAAAGACAAAGAGATACTCCTAAAGGCAGCAATAGATAAGCAACAGGTTACCTACGAAGGAGCCCCCAAAAGGCTATCAGCTGATTTCTCAACAGAAACACTACAGGCCAGAAGGGAATGTCAATGAAGTATTCAAGTTAATGAACAACAAGGATCTGAATCCAAGACTACTCTATCTAGCAAGGCTATCATTCAGAATAGAAGGTGAAATAAAGAGCTTCCCAGACCAAAAAAAAAAAAAAAAAAAAGGCTAAGGAAACATATTAGCACCAAACCAGACCTGCAAGAAATGTTAAAAGGACTGCTGTAATAAGCAGAAGAAATAGGGAGAGAAACATAACCATAATAAACAAAAATGGCAATAAATAAGTACATATCAATAATAACCTTAAATGTAAATGGATTAAATGCTCCAATCAAAAGACACAGAGTAGCTAAATGGATAAGAAAGCATGACTTTTATATATATGTTGTTTACAAGAGACTCACCTCACAACAAAAGACTTGCATTGGTTGAAAGTAAAGGAATGGAAAAAGTTTTTCCAAGCAAACAGAAAGGAAAAGAAAAAGCTGGGGTAGCAATACTCATATCTGATAAAATAGACTTCAAAATAAAGATGCCATAACTAGAGATGAAGTTCACTACATAATATTGAAAAGATCTATCCAACAGGAGGATATACCTTGGTAAACATATATATACCCAATATAGGAGCACCAAAGTATATTTAAAAACTTCTGGAGGACTTCAAAGGAGAAATTGACAGCAATACAATCATAGCAGGGGACTTCAACACCCGGCTGACATCACTGGATAGATCCTCTAGAAAATAAATTACAAGGAAACAATGACTCCAAATGATGCACTAGATCAAATGCATTTAATAGATATCTACAGAGAATTACACCCCAGAACTGCAGAATTCACATTCTTCTCAAGTGCAGATGGGTAATTCTCAAAGATACACCACATGTTGGGACACAAACTAAGCCTCTACAAGTTAAGAAGATTGAAATCATATGAAGCATCTTCTCAGATCACAATAGTATGAAACTAGAGATTAATTACAATAAAAACATTAAAAAATATTCAAACATATGAAAGCCAAATAGCATGTTATTAAACAATGAATGAGTTACCAAGAATATCAAAGAAAAAATAAAAAACTTCCTGGAAACCAATGAAAATGAACACACAACAACGCAAAATCTATGGGATGAAGTGAAGGCAGTTCTGAGAGGGAAGTTCATAGCACTACAGACCTATCTCAAGAAACAAGAAAAATTTCTAATTCACTATCTAATCCTACAACTTAAAGAACTAGAAAGTAAACAGAAAGAAAAATCCAGAACAAGTAGAGGGAAAGAAATAGTAAAGGTCAGAGCATAAATAAACAGCATAGAGACTAAAAAAAAAAACAATTCAAAAGATCAATGAAACAAAGAGCTGGTCCTTGAAGTGATAAACAGGATTGATAAACCCCTAGCCAGACTCACCAAGAAACAAAGAGAGAGGACCCACATAAAGAAAATCAGAAACGAAAGAGGAGAAATAACAACTGACACCACAGAAATACAAAGGATCATTAACAAATACTATAAACAATTATATGCCAACAAATTGGACAATCTATGCAAAATGGACAAATTTCTAGAATCACACAGTCTCCCAAAACTGAACTTGGAAGAGACAGAAAACTTGAAAAGATCAATAACAACGAAAGAAATTGAAGATGTAATCAATTAATTCCCAGCAAACAAAAGCCTGGGCCCGGATGGCTTCACGGGGGAGTTTTACTGAACATTCAAAGAAGAACAAACACCCATTCACCCATTCTCCTCAAACTATTCCAAAAAATTCAAGAAGGAAGACTTCCAAACTCATTGTATGAGGCCAGCATAATCCTAATTCCAAAACCAGATGAAGACACTACAAAAAAAGGAAACTACAGGCTGGTATCCCTGATGAACATAGATACCAAAATCCTTAACAAAATATTAGAAAATCGGATCTAGCTATACATTAAAAAATTATTCACCCTGACCAAGTGGGATTCATCCCAGAGGTGCAAGGCTGGTACAATATTCTCAAATCAATAAATGTGATTCACCACATAAACAAAATGAAAGATTAAAAAACATATGGTCATATCAATAGACACTGAAAAGCATTTGATAAAATCCAGCACCCATTTCTGATAAAAACGCTCAGTAGTGTAGGAATAGAGGGATCATATCTCGACATAATAAGGGCCATATATGAAAAACCTGCAGCCAACATCATACTCAATGGGCAAAAACTAAAAGCATTTCCCTTAAGATCAGGAACAAGACAGGAATGCCCACTTTCGCCACTCTTATTTAACATAGTACTGGAAGTCTTAGCCACAGCAATTAGATGAGAAGGAAAAATAAAAGGGATCCAGATTGGAAAGGAGGAAGTGAAACTGTCATTATTCACCGATGACATATTGGACATAGAAAACCTTAAAGACTCCATCAAAAATCTACTAGATTTAATAAATGAATTTGTCAAAGTAGCAAGATACAAAATTAACATCCCCAAATCAATTGCATTCTTATACATCAATAATGAACACTCAGAAAAGGAAAGAAAGAAACAAACAAAAATCCCATTTACCATTGCAAAAAAAAATAAAATAAAATACCTAGGAATAAACTTAACCAAGGAGGTAAAAGACCTGTTCTCAGAAAACTACAGGACATTGAAAAAGGAAATAGAGGAAGATATAAAAAAGTGGAAGCATATACATTGTTCATGGGTTGGAAAAATCAACATCATTAAAATGTCTGTATTACCCAAAGCAATCTTCAGATTCAATGCAATCCCTATTAAAGTACCAACAACATATTTCACAGATCTAGAACAAATACTCCAAAAGTTTATATGGAACCATATAAGACTCTGAATAGCCACAGCAATTTTGAAAAAGAACTAAGTGGAAGGGTTCATGATGCCAGATATTAGGTTACACTACAAAGCCATCATAATCAAAACAGCCTGGTACTGGCAGAAGAACAGACATATAGATGAATGGAACAGAATAGAGAACCCAGATAACGACCTGAGACAGTATGCACAATTAATATTCGACAAAAGAGGCAAGAGCATAAAATGAAGAAAAGACAGTCTCTTCAATAAATGGTGATGGGAAAATTGGACAGCTACATGCAAAAAAATGAAACTAGACCACCACTTACACCATACACAAGAATAAACTCAAAATGGATAAAAGACTTAAATGTAACCCGTGAAATCATAAAAATCCTAGAAGAAAATGTAGGCAGAAGAATCTCAGACATATGCAGTGGAATTTTCACTGGTACATCACCTAGGGCAAGAGAAACAAAAGAAAAAATTAATAAATGGGACTACATCAAACTTAAAAGCTTCTGCATGGCAAAAGAAACCAGCATCAAAATGAAAAGGGAACCCAGTCTCTGGGAGAACATATTTGCCAATGATACATTGGCTAAGGGGTTAATATCCAAAATATATACAGTACTCATGCAACTCAACAAAAGGAAGACAAACAATCCAATTAAAAAATGGGCAGAGTCCTGACCAGTTTGGCTCACCAGAGAGTCCCAGGTTCGGTTCCCGCTAAGGGCATGTACCTCAGTTGGAGTTTTTCCCCGGCCCCGCTTGGGGTCGTGCGGGTGGCAACCACTCGATGTGTCTCTCTCACATCGATGTTTCTCTCTCTCTCTTCCCCCCTCTCTCCCTCCTGCTCTATCTGAAGATAAGTGCAAAAATGTCCTTGGGTGAGGATAAAAATAAATAAATAAATAAAATAAAAAATAAGTAAAAAATGGGCAGAGGACCTGAATAGACTTCTCCAAACAGGCCATACAAATGGCCAGGAGTCATATGAAAAAATGCTCATCATCTCTAATCATCAGAGAGATGCAAATTAAAATGAGTATGAGATATCACCTCACACCTGCCAGAATGGCAGACATCAACAAATCCTCAAACAACAAATGCTGGCAAGGGTGTGGAGAAAAGGATACCCTAGCACCCTGTTAGTGGGAATGCAGACGGGTGTAGCCACTATGGAAAACAATATAGTGTTTCTTCAAAAAATTAAAAATAGAACTGCCATTTGACCCAGTGATCCCACTTCTTGGAATATATCCTAAGAAGCCTGAAATACCAATCAGGAATAATATATACACCCCTATGTTCATAGCAGCGCTATTTACAATAGCTAAGATCTGGAAACAGCCCAAGTGCCCATCTGTAGATGAGTAGTTGAAAAAGCTGTGGTACATATACACAATGGAATACTATGCAGGTATAAGAAAGAGAGATCTCTTACCCTTTGAGATGACATGGAGGGACCTGGAGAGTATTATGCTAGGCGAAATAAGCCAGTCAGAGAAAGATAAGTACTACATGATCTCACTTATTTATGGAACATAATGAACAAAATAAGCTGTCAACCAAAAGGGATCCAGAATCACGGGAGTAGGGAACAGATTGACAAACCTCAGAGGGAGGGGAGGGAAGAGATAAACCAAAGAATATATATGCATACATGTACAACCAATCAACAGGGACACTAGGCTGGGGAAGGGAAGAGGGGTGGGGTTGGGAGCAGGAAGGAGGGGTCAATAGGGGAAAAGGGGGGGGGGACATCTGTAATACTTTCAACAATAATAATAATAAAAGAGTAACTCAGCAAGTGGAGGCCTGCAGACTTCTGAAACACGTCCCAAAATTCAGAGGACTCTAGGGAAAAATAGACTTTTTTCATTAGAATTAAAAAAGAATCTTTAGCAAACACAAATACATGCACTTAAAAACTGGGCTAAGGACAAGGGTAGCTTGATCCAGGCAAAAAGACAACAAAATGTGTTAGTGTGTATGCGAAGAGGCATTTAAGTGTGTCTGTCACTTCTGCCTGGCTGCTGTGGTTTAAAGAGAGCAGCCCAGATTCAAAGAGAACAGAGGATAGAGAAATCTTACTAACAACTCTGCAGCAACTCCAAGTTTGGAAAGTTGGTGTACGGACTCTCTTCATTATGTGGCTGCCAAATCCTGCCTCTGTTGTTAATTGGAATCAGAAGTGAATGATAGGTGCACAAATTAAAACCTGTGTAGTTGTTTCCAGTTATTTTCATTGAGAGAGATTGTGCACCAACACCAACCCTGTATTGCATCACAAATAGAGGAGCAACCATATGTGGAAGTCCCAGCAACACTGTAAGTGTTTTGAGGAGGTGCTACCATCAGTCAGTTCTTTCAGAAAAGTTCATTGTAGCAGTGAATTGATTTAGCTTTGGTTTTTGAGGATCTTGGCCAAATTTTATGAAAACGGAACTTCAAGGATATTAGTTTTAGTACAGATACTAATTATTAAGCTGAATCAAAGGATGAGTTGGCAGAGTAGATGTGAAGAAACAACACTCATCCAAGGAATTGAGATGAGACCTGCAAATAATGCATACTGTGCTTTGTACTGAAGAGTAGAAATGTTTTTTTTTTTAATTTTTTTGGCTTGTTTATAATGAAAATATATACCCAAAAAAGCAGTATATTGAAACAGGGAGAAAATACTGTTAAAATTACCAGAAATAGAATGATTATTTTGGCCATGATTTTTCAGAATCTTTTACTGTATTTGTGTGAGCATGTGCATTCATATAACTTAACATAAATGTTATAATATATAGTTTTTAGCCTACTTTTTAAAAGAACAAACAATGAATGATGGGACTCCTTTTATATCAATGAACATGTTTATGTGTTGTATGTGTGTATATGTATGTATTTATGACTGACTAGAATTGCCTTTTATGAATTTATCACACTTTAACCAGTTATCTATTGTTGGACATTTAGGTCACTTCCACTTTTCCCTTCTAGTTTTATTGAGATATAATTGACATATAATATTTTATTAGTTTAAAGAGTGCAATATAATGATTTGATATATGTATATATTGTGAAATGATTACTACAGTAATTTTCGTTAACATCACCTCACATAAGTACACATTTTTCTTGTGATAAGAACATTTAAGATCCACTCAGTAACTTTTGAATATACAATACAGTATATTTAACTATAGTCACCATGCTATACATTATATCCCCAGAACTTACAAATCTTGTAAGTGGACATTTGTGCCTTTTGACCACTTTCACCCATTTTTCCCACCTCCACTAACCACCAAGCTATACTGTTTCTATGAGTTTCCTTTTTTTTTTTTAAGATTCCACATATAAGTGAGACCATACAGTATTTCTCTTTCTCTATATGACTTATCTCACGTAGCATATTACCCTCAAGGTCCATTCATGTTGTCACAAATGGCAGGATTTTCTTCTTTTTTAATGGCCAAATAATATTCCATTGTGTATATAAGCCACACTTTCTCTATCCAGTCATCCATGGATGGACACTTAGGTTGTTTTCATGACATAACTATTGTAAATAATGTTGCAGTGAACATGGAATATGTATTTTAGAGAGAGAGAGAGAGAGAGAGAGAGAGAGAGAGAGAATGTGCTGTGAAATGCCTCTTACATATTTCTTAAATTTTACTAAGGTATAATGCTTGAATGATTTTGCTAAAAGATTGAATGAATTGAGTAAAAGACTGATTTTGCAAAAAAAAATCTAGGTGTTAGTAAAAACTGAAATTTATTCTTTCAAATTATCTTAATGAAGAGAGAATAATGAACCTGAATTTTTTTTTTTGGCATGGACTGCTGTCTAGGAAATTAACTTGATAGTTTATGTATGAGTTATTTCAATGTTATTACATAGCTATGCCAATATTAATAATTTTATAATTTTATCATCAAATAATAGTGACAGAAGAACCATCGTGCAACCAAATTGATATTTAAAAATAAAGGCCCTGGATGGGTGGCCCAGTTGATTGGAGCATCATCCTGCACACTAAAGGTTGTGGGTTCAATTCCAGGTCAGGGCACATACCTAGGTTGTGGGTTCAGTCCCCGAGGCAACCAATCAATGTTTCTCTTTCACATTGATCTCTCTCTCTCTCTCTCAAATTAATAAAAACATATAAAAAGTAGAGGAAAACTACTTGACTTGGAATGATGAACTAACAATACAGTATACAAATGATGTATTATAGACTTGTACATCTAAAACCTATATAATTTTATTAACCAATGTTGCCCCAATAAATTCAATAAAAAATAAAATAAATAAATAAATAAATAAAAATAGAGGAAAATATTAATGTCATATATACTTATTTACTTACTTTTATGATATATTTCAAACACATACGAAAGTAGAAAAATATAATGAACCCCAGGATAGACCCATCACCCAGCTTCCATTAATATTAATTCATGGACAGTCTTGTTTTATTTACACACCTACTCCTTTTAATCATTAGACTATTTTGAAGTAAATTCAAGGCATCATATCATAAAAGACATTATTTTAATGTCTTTTAAAAGACATTAAATGTCTTAAAAGACATTATTTACCTTGATTATATTTGTTTTTATACATTTATTTCTCTATAGTCACATTGTTTTTGGAGTTTTGGAAACAGCGTCAGGCCCGACTGGAATATGAGTGGGACCTGGTGGACTTTGAGGAGGAACAGCAGCAGCTTCAGCTGAGACCTGAATTTGAAGCTATGTGTAAACACAGGAAAATGAATCCCGTGACTAAGGTAGATTAAGAAACTGAAGTGGGCATCATATCGCTATGGACTCGCCGCTATAGGTTGTCTGTCAAATGATGATGTATATTGTAATTCGCCTTTAAGATATTCTCCAACATATAAATCATATTAACTTCTTTACTTACTTTTATGATATATTTCAAACATATACAAAAGTAGAAAAATATAATGAACCCCAGGATGGACCCATCAGCCAGCTTCCATTAATATTAATTCATGGACAATCTTATTTTATTTATATACCTACTCCTTTTAGTCATGAGATTATTTTGAAATAAATCCAAGGCATCATATCATAAAAGACATTATTTTTAATACCAAATGAAATAAAAGGAAAATGGAAAATAGTGTATATGCTCTAGGCTTTAAATATGTATATACATATATATACATGGAAATGAAGTTAATATGCAAAAATTAAATTAGTATTAAGATAGTGGGCTTATGAGTGATTGTTTTATTAGATCAAATTTTATTCAACTAGTCCCTTTTAATTGATTATAGTGTGAAGATCACTGCACTACTGTCCAGGGTGAAAGGCTATATTTTGGGATCCTTAACCGCTATCTGTTGACTGAGTAATTTGACTTCTTGGGACCTCAGTTTTTCTCATTTGAAAGTGGAAGGTATTTTGCCGTCAAACACCAGTCTTTTGGCTGCATATTCTTAGAGTCCCTACATTTCCCTAATCTGTCATCACTTTGTTACCAGATGCTATTAAAGGGAGAGTAGAATATGTTGCCAACACAGTCTCTTCAGCAGAATCCCCTACTCTGTTCAGTACAGTATTCTTGCAGTATAATACTCAAAATTCTTTACACAGTTTAAGCATTCATTTAACACTTATTAAATTGCATTGAAACATTACAAAATTCCGAAAATGAATAAAGGGGGCAAAACACCTGAGAAAATATATTAACAACTTGGGTGAAATTAACAGTTTGAAATTACAAAATTATATTAAAAGAGATGTTGTCGTGATAATGACATGATGTCTATTTTTTTATATTTCATGGGATAAAATAGAAAATAAAAACAGACCTGTTGGCTTTGCCAAAAATTATTGATGTGAAAACTACATGTACTGAAGGATTACTTTTCAAACCAGTTGGAAAAAACAGTTTGTATTGGTTCATTGTGAGTCATCCACTTAGCTGTAATTGTTTTGAAATCAAGAGTTTTTTTATTTACTTGCAGTGTATCATCCGTGGTTAACTGCAACCAAAACTCTCACATTTGAGTCCATTTTGGAAACATACATATCCATATGTGGACACTCACACACGTGCACACACTAATATGCACACACACACAAGAACACACATTATATAAACACATATACACATATGTACCTATCCTGGGATTCAATAGAGCTCTCAGACAGCCTACTCTACCTGTTGAGTTCTGTTTCCACTCAGTCTGCTCTGAAAAATCCGCAAGATGTAAAATCTTATATTTTAGATAGAATTATATAATGTAGATTTCTGCTTGTAGTTATTTTTTTTACTGTGTGGCAGTATTCTTTCAGGTAAAGTCTAACTCTTTATGCAGCTAAGAACGTCAGTTGATATGATTAATATTTTCCATTAGTGACTTAAAAATCATGAAAATGGAAAAGTCTGGGCCCCTGAACTATGTGAAAGAACACAGTTAATCCTACAAATATAAAGAAGGCATCCTATCTAATATCGTACAGAGCGATTACAGAGCAATGCAATTCAACTCCATTCAATTGAGTTAGGATGAAATTATAACATCATTAAAGCATGTCTACTAAAGCAACTGCCCTCAGATTTTTACTTCATTTCCTGTCTACTTGAATACCACTCTAGTTCAACATTCAGGAAATAACATGTACCATGTCAAGTGTAAAATATCTCAACTAAGAGCCCTAAGGTATTCTACCTGAAGGGAAGGAACTATCAATAGAATGGAGCTTTCCATGAGCTGCAGTGCACCCTTTTGAAAGGTTTCTAATTTAACTGGGCTTTGCAATTTTGACTACTGCTTAGAGTCCCAACATTGAAGGTAGATTTTTAATGTTCCTGAGTTTTCTTCAAAATTACAGGAGATGGAACCTCACATGCCTCTACAAAGTCGGATTCCATGGTACTTTTTATCAGGAGCTACAGTGACATTATGGGTGAGCATTTTAAAAAACTGTTATCTCTTTGACATGCAGTCATATTAGGATTATCTCAACAGTTTTATCTGAAATGGCTATTCAGTCCCTTCCTTCCTTTTCCCTCCCCAGTCTTTTTATCTTGAATTGAGCTCTTATATAAAATAAACTGTAATTAACATGGATGCACCATAGTTGAACCTTGGAAAAATAGTTGGGGTGAGAGAGAGGTACGTATCTTAGAGCCTGTCACTCCCTCTCTGTCAACTCTTCATTAATTAGGTAATAACTCGGAACCAGAACAGCTTAAACAATTTGCAGATTATTTGGTTAGTTTTTTTGATCATTCATTTCCCTTTATTTCCACTTAAAATATCTGTACAAAGAGAAAAAAACACCTTATACTATTAACGTGTATTTTCTTGTCTAGGTAAGCAAGAGAAAAAACGTTATTTCATCTTCTTGAATTTAATTATAATATCCCTTTATGAGGGAGTCAGGTTTTTTTCCATGTCTTTTAGCTAATAGAGTACTCGATCAGCATAATCTATTCCCTGCCCTCCCTTTCCTGAATGTGTGCCCTCTTACGGCTGGACTTTACTTTTAGGAAAAGTATGTTACCCTTTGAGAGTTTAACGTGTTAAAGTATAAAAAATTAGCAATTATAGACTATAGCTTAACCTCACCTGTCCATATTGTCCCATAATTTCTTATCTTTAACATTTCTTGTTAAAACTATTTATTTTTCACCCTGGCTGGTTTTGCTCAGCCGTTAGAGCATTGGCCCATGGACCAAAGAGTCTCAGGTTCAGTTCCTGCTAAGGGCATGTACCCTGGTTGCAGTTGGTCCCCGGCCCTGGTTGGGGTCATTGTGGGTGGCAGCCAGTCGATGTGTCTCTCTCACATCGATGCTTCTCTCTCTCTCTTCCTCCCTCTCTCCCTCCCACTCTATCTGAAGATAAATGCAAAAATGTCTTCGGGTGAGGATTAAAAAAAAAAGTATTGATTTTTCTATTTTAAATATGCATTTTCTTAGATGACATAAAAACTATTAAAGAAAGAGGATAGAATAAAGGGGATGACAATCTATTTGGGACACTCCTTGAGAAATATTCTGGAGTGGTCCCAGAAAGGTTATTCTATCTTTTATTTATAGTATTTATTCAATTTGACTCAGTTCCTCAACTTTCAGAATAAAATTCTCCAATCATTCATATAAAGCCATCCCTAGATCTTTGTTTTTGCAGTATGGGAAGTATACAAAATTGATACACATATCTAAACTGTCAGGCATATCAGGCCACTAATGGCAAAATTCCGAGGAGAAATGAAATGCAATCTTTAAATGTGTTTTTGTTGGGAAAGTAATTCATCTTCACGCTACATGTTTAACTACAATCTAGAGCAGAGGTTAGCAAACATTTTTTGTAAAGAGGCCAGATGTATTTTAGGATTTGTGGGCCACAAATAGTCTCTGGTACATAATCCTCTTTATTTTTCTTTACAGCCTTGAAAAATGCAAAACACATTTTTAACTTGAGAGCCATGCAGAACCAGTAAGACCACAGGCAGGATTTGGCCTTCTGGCTAGCTTCCTGAACTCTGGCTAGAGTATGGGCCATGAATACTTTTCTATTTTAGACTTGCCAAGCTGCTACCATATGCCTTATCTCTAACCCTTTCACCTTACCAGTCTTAAAGGGTTAGAGATAACCTGCCATCTGTAGAGAGAAAGACTGATGGTTTTCTTTCCATATCAGAGCTGCTAAACATATATAATGAGATGAAGAGAATAGTATGTTTCAGATATGTATGCAGCATAGAGATACAAGGACCAGAGTGACCAGTTCTGTGTTTTCCTTCCACAGATGTCTCTTGTCATTGCATGTATGGTAGCTGTGATTGTATACCGCTTGTCAGTCTTTGCTATCTTTGCCAGCTTCATGGAAACTGAAGCATCCTTAAAGCAGGTCAAAAGTTTCCTCACTCCACAGATAACCACAGCACTCTCTGGATCATGCTTGAACTTTATTGTCATCTTGATCTTGAATTTCTTTTATGAAAAGATATCTGCCTGGATTACAAAGATGGGTAAGCTGACCAAATCATGACTATGACTCTGAAAAAGGGTTCCTACCAATGCTACACGTCCATTTTTGGATCACCCCTCAGGGAGTTAATATTTAAAAGGCACATTTTAGGGCAGTTTTTCTCTTTAGGTAGACCCATAACCTGGTACTTTCGAATCCCCTAAAAGCTACATGCAGGCCACCATAAAGGAAGCAGGAGGAAGAACTAAAAAGAAGAATTAGGACTCTGTAGATCTTATTGTGTATTCTTATCTTAATCGTTCCTTGATGGGGCTAGTAGAATCCTAAGTACAATCCTTATTTTTCTCAAGGCACAGTTTTTATTTCATGTGTATGGTCTCTCGAAGGTATTTGGTTTTGAAAAGACGTCATGAGAAAAATAGAACTATCAGCTTCTCCTTAATACATTTCAGATTTAGTGCCTCCCTTTCCAGTTGTAGTGTCTTAGAACCTAGATTATTTTCTGTTTCAGATATTGGAAGTTCTAAAGCCATGAGGGAAGGTGAAGGGGTCCCAGGTGAAATGGGAGAGTAGCACAGAGCAGTTGCTTCTGGCCTTGCGTCTGACAAGTTTGAAATAGGTCAGAGACCCAGCTCAAGGCCCCAGCTTCTTCTCTGAACACGCTCAGTCCAGGAGCTCCTCCTCTGACATGCCCAGTGTCACCCGAAAGCGCACCTCTCACCCAGCACCGGAGTAAGCACTGGGCAGCAACTTTCATTAAACATGATCCTCCAGTTTGAAGTTCTTCCCTCAATTTTACTGCTATTTTTCTGCTAGCAACAACAAAAACATCATAGATGACACCTAAAAATGAAGTACTTAAAAAGGTGCAGCTTTCTTCTATGAGAGAAATCACTTGTGTTCACTTCTGCGATTTTGTAAGAATGCAACTAAATTTCATTAAATTGGAGGTGTTATCTGTGTCTTTAGAATAATATGTGTATTTCAGCATCACTGAAAAAGGCTTAGATTTGGTTGGATTGGGAGATTGTGATGCTTTACTGTGACGTGAAGAGAATCGAATACTTTCTTTTTTTTCCTTTATTGATTTGAGAGAGAGAGGAAGTGAGAGGGAGAGAGAGACAGAAACATCGATGAGAGAGAAAATCGATTGGCCGCCTCCTGCATGCCCCCCACTGGGGATCAGGCCCACAACCTGGGCATGTGCCCTGACCAGGAATCAAACTGGCGACCTCTTGGTGCATGGGCTGACGCTCAACCACTGAGCCACACTGGCCAGACTGGAATATTTTCTTATCTTTGGAATTCATTAAACAATAGAGCATGATAAGGAGAAGGAAAATGTGTACTATTACTGCCCCCATTTGTGTGACATGATTTTAAAAATTTGCATAACCATTTAATTCATGCGACAACAATACAATTTGGTTTGCACATTATCCTCTGCCCTTAATATAAGTTTACTTTGTTTAAATCTGATTTAAAGCAGAGGAGAGAGAGAGAGAGATCTGATATGTTTACAGAATATGATACAGTGTCGGGGGATGGGCACAGGCCTCTTCAGTCTGATATGGGTGTGAATTCCATACTCTGTGGGACTCCAGGCAAGAGTCTCACCCCTGTAAATGTACTACTGACCGCTTCCTAGGCTTCTCCAGTGGTTCAATTCATACAAAGTCTCTAGTAGAAAGCCTAGCACAAATCTATAGTTAACTTAATATCGGTCTGTTATGACCAGAGTGGGACACATTTCAACAGGCTCTCCGAAACACATGGCTAGATATTCACTTGTTCCAGGGAGTGAAAACTTAAAGAAGAAACAGGAAGGTGCATCATTAAACTTTGGTGTTTTTTACTTACCAGAAATTCCTCGAACTTACCAGGAGTATGAAAGCAGTCTGACCTTGAAAATGTTCCTGTTTCAGTTTGTAAATTTTTACTCGTCCTGCTTCTACGTAGCTTTCTTTAAAGGGAAGTTTGTGGGCTATCCCGGAGAGTACACATACTTGTTTAATGTGTGGAGAAGTGAAGAGGTAAGAACTCTCTTGAGAGGTGAGGTTTGTGGTTTCAGTGACTCAGTGTGAACTAAATACCATTTTTGTTACCAGCACAAACTCCGATTTATTCACGTTGCAAGAGAAGTGCAAGACACTGACTCTGTCAACAGAGAATATTGGTCTTAGAATTCTGCCATCAGATACACATCCCCATTCCTTTTGGGCAAGAAGTTATTCTGTGCTTATTATTCACTGCAAAATATTAGCTGTAAAATGGAATGAACGAGTTCTATGTTCCTGAAGGCTTCCTGCAAAGGAAGGATGGTAGCTGTCTCTAAGTATAGCAGGAAGGGCTCCACCATGGGTAAGAGTTAGTCCAGATCAGTGGTTCTGAAACCTGCTGTGCATCCAGGTCACATGGAGAAGAGAACCACCATCAGACATAAAGATGCAGAATTTTCTAAGAATGAGATCCAGAAATCTTTCCTAAACACATCCCGCAGCCGACTCTGATGCAGCTATGCTGCACTGGTCTGTGGTCATGCTTGGACTGTCGAGCCACATACCCCTTTATATCCCTCTAGTACCCAGTTCAACCCAAATCTTCAGGTTCCCATCTCCTGGTGTGGGATTTCTCTTGTTGCAAATGTTCCATCTGTCATCATTCACCTCTTTTTTAACTCCTTGCTTCTGACTAGTGTGATCCTGCAGGCTGTCTAATAGAATTGACAACCCAGTTGACCATCATAATGACCGGGAAACAGATCTTTGGAAACATTCAAGAAGCCATTTATCCGTACGTATGATTTCAAAGTTTTTGTTTGATTTAACTAACCATGAGAGATTTCATCTGGGAAAAGATGAAATTCTTTGATTATCATGGTGCCTTTGTTAGCAAATGTGTATACAAAAAAAAAAACCTTTAGTCGAATACATTAAGGTAATACAGGCTTTTAAATGCACATCTCTGTTGTTTGAGTGAAGTTGAGGGAAAGGTAATTATGCTCTTCTCCTGGGAAGATTTATGTATTATATCCTCTGTAGATTATTCTGTATGTTATAGGTTCTCAAGATAACAAAAACTTGGACTCTGTAGAAGTATTCATTTTTCATGGACACAGTTAAGTTCAAAAATTGGCCACAAATGAAATATTGACACATGAAAGGTTTGCTCTGTGTTCCGAAAGCATAGCAATAATGAATACATTATAAAAGGAGAAAACCAACAGGACAGTTGATCTCAAATATGAGATGAAAGTTGCCATGGATAAAAAGAGAAGGAATCATAAGCCTGTAATCTTGCAAGGCTCCTAGTTAGGCAATGACTGTGTGTCAGGTGTATTTAGCACCTGCAATATAAATGGGCTAAAAGTGCTCCATGTAAGACAGGTGACTAGCCAGCTTTATTACAGGGGTGGGCAAAAGTAGACTTATAGTTGTTTGTATGGAAAATAATACAATAATTAATAAATTATAATACAATAATAAAATCTGTGTTTTGTGTACTCACAATTGCAACTCTACTTTTGCTCACCCCTGTATATTTTAATCCAGGGAATGGGTTTATTTTCACTTACTCAGGAAAGAAGGTTAAAAACACCCTCCCCCTTCACTCCCACCCACTCCCACACTTCCACAGTGCTCCTGGGGTTCTAGTTCATGTACTGACAAAGGAGGAACACAGACTTCTCCTTGCAAATAGTATTTGATAACCACATCCCTAATATTGCCACAGAAAAATCACTCCAAAATGTTGTTTTATGTCCTAGCTTTAGATTAAGAACCTGGAGGGCAGAATGAGGTATCCTCTAAACCAAACACAAGAGGGAGAATAAATATGCACAGAGTGAAAATGAGACACACAGAGAAGTTAAAGAGTAAAATTAAGCCTACAAACCAAAATTCTAAAACTTATGATGAGATATAATGCTACGAAGCCTGCTAATAAAATCAATTTTTAGAAAGTGAACTCACTCTAGCTAGAAGATTCTGGCAAAGCCTAAAAATATAAAAGGAGGTGATATGGTCATTAACAAGGATCAAGAAATAATTTAAATTAAAACAGGTTTAAATGAACCAAGAACAAATGAATATGAAAAAGAATCAATTATACATAAATGAAAAAGGTTACTTTCAATAAAGAATACAATAGATAGAATTAGTTACAGACTGGACACAATTGAAGACTAAATTAGTGAATTCAAAAATAGTACTGAGACATTTCCACGTTGTACAGTGTAACAGAGGGACAACAGGATTAAAAAAATTAAAGTTGACAGGAAGCTATACTAATATTGTTCTGAAGAAGAAGAAATGTCATCTATACTGTCAACAGATTTCTCACTAAATAGCATTAGATGCAAATAGCAGTAGAGTATTTTGAGGATTCTTAGTGAAAATAATGTTCACCTTAGATTTCTAGAATCAGGTTCACTATTGTAGAAAGTGCTAGTGGAACTAAGGCATTTTAAAGGTGAAAGAACTAAGAGGTTACATGCATAGTCCTGGACCTCACTGGAAGAATACTGAAAGATGTACTCGAGCAGGAACGGAACACAGAATTAAAATGTGGGATGCAAGAAACATTGTCAATAGAAAAATTGTGAGTTCCAGGAAAATAAAATACTTTGGTATAAATCTATAAAATATATAGGACTCGGATGCAGAAAACTACAAATCTTGATGAAAAAAATTAGATTGGAAGACTCAAGATAGTAAAGATGCTAATTATTTCCCAAATTGATATATAGATTTGTTATTCCAATCAAAATAGCAAGATTTTATAGATACAGACAAACAGATTCTAACTTTTATATAGAAGGCAAAGGAATAGCCAAAATAATTTTCATAAAGAAGAATACAATTGGAGAAATTATACTACTCCATTTTAAAATTTACTATGAAACTTATTAATTAAGACAGCGGGATTGGTAAATGGATAGATATGTAGATTGCAGAGATTGCAGATATAAATACACAAATATGGCCATTTTATTTTTGCTAGAGGTACAAAAGCAATTCATTGAACAACAAACAGTTTTCTTAACTGGTACTGGAATAATTGGATGTCCATATGCAAAATAATGAAACTTGATGTAAATCTTATACTACCTCATTCAAATATGAGCTCAAAATAAGTCCTGATGACAAACCCTTTCTAAGAAAGCAAGAAAGTGATTATTATGAAATTCAAGATATAGTTATTCTGTGGGGATTGGGGAGTTTGTAATTGGAAAGAAGCATATGGAAGCCTTTCTAGGCATCTTGGCAAAGTTCTTTTTCTTAAGTGAGGTGGTCTCGTTTTCCTTGTGACTTTACTTCTGTGTATGTCCATCTGTTTGATATTGTCTCAAAATTCTGAGGTGTTCTGTTACCTGCTCAACATTCTCTTATTTCTTTTAGTTTGTATATAAGCAATATACAAGTGTTCTTTTTAATCTAGATTTCTATAGTACTCGTCTTATTTGTTCATTTTTGACCATTTGGAGGGTATAAATGATATCTCATTTTAGTCTTATTTTTCATTTCCCTGGTTAATAACATGAATGAGCATGTTTTGGCCATATGTGTTTTCTCTTTAGGGAAATGTTGTTCATGTTTAACCATTTTCTACTTGTCTGTCTTTCTAATTGATTTGTAGGAATACTTTATAACTTCTAGTTACTGTGTTTTTGTTCTTTTGGTTATATGTTTTGCAAACATTTTATCCCAACATATGTTTTGTCTTTTTATTTTTAATAGTATCTTTAGATCACAGTTCCTCAATCTCAGTACTCAGTTTGGGACAGATAATTCTTTGTTGTGGGGCTATTCTTTGCACTGTAAGATATTTAGCAAAATTCTTGGTTTCTACCCACTAGATGCCAATAGACCATTTTCTCCTCAGTTGTGACAAACAAAAGTGTCTCCAAATATTGCAAATGTACCCTTGTGGGCTAAATCACTCCCAGTTGGGAACCACTGCCGTAGGTAGCCAAAGTACATACTTTTAATATAGTATAATTGATTAATTTTTTCTTTCATGGGTTAGCATTTTTTGTCTTTATTTAATAAACCCTTCCTTACCCCAATATCAAGAATATATTTTAATATGCTTATTTCTTAATTTTAACATCATTTTTCTCTTTTAAGTTTTTAATGTATATGGAAAAGATTTTGTGTTTGATATAAAGTTCAAATTTAATTTCTTACACACACAGGCACAGACAGACAGACACATACACACACGCACACACACCCCTACCTTCTCCCTTTATCAGTAACATCCTCTTTCCCAATGAACTACGCTCCTCTTTGTGTCTCCCTGTGCCCTCAATGCAACCATCAGCTTACAACAAAAAATTTTCTACCAAATCATCTTAATGAAGTCCAAGGACTGACCTAACAAAAGTAGAATATTTTATTCTTCTTCCAAGCCTCTTAAATTTCTAAGCTTAGATTGTTGACAAAACTTTGTCATGCTTGCATGTTTTGTTTGAGGTTGGTTTTGCTTTCTGATTTTTTTTATTTGTTTATTTTTCAAGACAATGTTACAGTGAGCTTATCTTCTACATCAATGAGGAAAATATAAAACTGATACTTAAAAATGAAAAAAAAAATTGTATTACCATTTATCAAGAAGTTCCTTTTCCCTATTCTCCTGGTATCTGTAATACCATTTATGCCATGTAAGAAGGTCAAAGCTATTACTAGATCTTCCTTCTGTTCCATGATTTGACTATCCCTGCACCAATACTACACTCTCTTAGTACTGCTTTATAATAAATCTTGATACCTAGTAGGATAGGTTTTTACCAACTTATTCTTCATCTATAAAAGTATCTTGGTTATCCATGGTCTTTTGTCTTTCTGTGTAAATTTTAGCAACACTTTGTCAGATTTGACATGAAAAAAATTTTGACTTTTTAAATTAAAAATTGCATGTTTTTCAATAAATTGAATTGCAATTGTTTTAATAAAAACAACTGCCATTTTTATAGTGGCAAGTGTTTTTATTTATGAACATTTATTTTGCACATTAATGACTTTAAGATTTAAACTTCTGCATATAGGTTACATACATTTTATTGTGCTTGCTAAGATCTCTAGTAGAGCCTTAAATGTGATTATGCACACTCTTATTTTGTACTTGGATTTAAAGGGAATGTTTCTAACTTTTCCCTATTAAGAATATGTTCGCCCAAAATTTTGGTAGATGCTTGTGATCAGATTGATGTAATTTCCTTCTTTTTCTACCTTTTGGTCATAAATAGGTGCTTGAAATATATGAAGTATATTTTTTGCAATAATTGACATGATTTTATATTTTCTCCTTAAATCTATTGATGTGGTTTATTACACTGATTGATTTTCTAATAAAATAAAAAACTTTTTGTTTCTGAAATTAATCTAACATTATCATGATATGTTATTTTTATATAAAATGGAATTTAGCTAGGTAATATTTTGTTTAGGATTATTGCATTTATTTTCATGTGTTAGATAAGCCTCTGCATTTTCGTTGTCACGCATTTTAGGTTATAACCAATTTCTCATTTTCTTGAGTGTCCTTAGTATCAATACAACATAAATGTTAGTTAAATAGAAAAAATGACCCTGTGGTGACCCTGTTTTCCACAAGCTCTTTAACAGAACTGTGTCTGGGTAAATATATTTCTATGGGGAGATTCAGGGTTGTTATATTTTCTTAATCACCCCAATAAAGAACTTCTGACCTTGGCATGTGTTGTGTGAAGAACACTAGATTTTGATTCGGACTTTAGCTCTACTTGCTCTGTGATCTTAAGTAACTTAACCTCTCTTAGTGCCAGTTTCTAGATCTAACACTCTGATTCTTTAACCCTTTTTAATTTTTTTTCTATATTGATTTTTAGAGTGAGGAAGGGAGAGGGAGAGAGAGAGAGAAACACAGATGAGAGAGAGAGAGAGAGAACATCGATTGGCCGCCTCCTGCATTCCCCCCACTGGTAATCGGGCCCACAACCTGGGCATGTGCCCTGACCAGGAATTGAACCGGCGACCTCTTGGTGCATGGGTCGATGCTCAACCACTGAGCCACACCGGCTGGGGTCTGTAACCCTTTTTAAAGACTCTATTTCATGTGTTTACTTCTGTCACTTCCAACAGCTTGGTTCTGAATTGGTGGAGACGCCGGAAAGCTCGGACCAACTCTGAAAAGTTATACAGTCGATGGGAGCAGGATCATGACCTTGAAACTTTTGGATCTCTTGGTCTATTCTATGAATACTTAGAGACAGGTAATTTTCAACCACTTGTCTTGAAACACAGAGTAAGGCTGAGTAAAATAAGTGTTTTTTCAGCTCTTAGTATTTCTTCCTGCCTTGGACATAGTAGGTGTTCAATAAATCATTGGACAAGGGATGAGAAGATAGATGGATGAATATAGGAAAGTTTGATTCATTATTGACTTTACCTACCAAATAGAATGTAGACTGAAATTTAGTTTCAAAATACCCATCTTAGATATATTTTTCCTATCAATTGAATGTTAATATTGAACCAAATAAAATGAAGTTTACTTTTTAATACCTGTCTCAAATTAGCTTAAATAGCTATCTCTCCTTTTGTGACAGCTCAGAGAGAGAATAAGTTGAAAAACATTTCCAGCGACTGACATGCATTTAGTCCTATATTTCATGCTGAAAAGAAGAAGGCTAAAAGCAGTTATTCAAAGGAAACCCTAACTGAATGCAACAAGTGTATAACATAGTCTAAGGGTTGAACAGAGAAGAGATCTGGAGGTGACATTTTAGGAGAGAAAATGATGGACACTGTCTGTATACTCTACTCAGTTTTCTTTCAGTGACATTTTCCTGCTTCTCTGGTGAAATCAAGGGGGACAGTTCTTATTCGTAAGGCCCATAAAATCACAGTGAAATGGATGAGATGGACTGAAATTGTTACTGATTCTCCACTGTAGTACATACATATGATACCTGGGTTGAAATAGGCAAATTTAGGACAAACAGAAAAAAGTCTATTTTATATAGCATCAGAGATTATCACTAAAATTAAAAGATAAAACCAAGGTTTCACAAGATTACCACTTATTGTGACACAACTAAATTAATTTATTCTACATATGTTACATAGAGTATCTCTAATCTTGAAACACTCTACAGAGCAGTCATTATTCACTACATTTTATTTTAAAGGATACTAAAATGTGGATAGTTTAATTAATTTTCCACAGGTCACAAAGATTTTAGGTAAAGATCTAGAATTTGAACATGGAAAATTTAAGCTGTTTCTGTATACTACTTCCTCTTCATTTCTTATTTTTGGGGTCAGTAGGGAAGGCAGGAAATGAGGCAATTTATTCACTTGGTTTAGTAGATGACAAGGCTGATTTTTATGAGAAAATTTTAAAAGAGAAGCTGAGATCCAGAAATACTCAAGAATCATCTAAAAATAGAGGACTAATGGGAGATTCATTCTTCCTTCAATGGAAAGTCATTCTTATATCTCTTATTATTTATTTTTACTCATGTGGAAAGCCTGGATTGCTAGTTGCATGGATTTTTTTATTCCAAGCACTGTTGGAAACAAACAAACAAAGCAAAAATGGGGAGAGAAGTTAGCTTACCAGGTGTTAAGTCTTTATGAGAAGAGTAAAACTTATTTGGAAAGAAGCCAAGATATGACAAAAGATCAGGACCTTAACAAATACTTTTTTTCCAGATAATGTGTTACCTCTGTTCACATATAATTCATGTATATTTCTGATGCTTTAGATAATTCATTTTATGGTTTATTCTCAAATATCTTTTTTTTTGCACTGCCTTTTTATGTATCGGCTTCTTCAAATATTAAATAATGCATTCATTTATAAGGCTTATAGTTAAGTACTTTTATATACCCAGCACATGCTGGCTATTGGAAGCATACAAATGAATCAGTCATTATTCCTGATCTCACAAAGTACTCAGGTTAGCAAGACAGAGCAACTTGATTACCCCACTGCTGTGGCAGGACCACTGTAAAGGCTAGACCAGCATAAACCCCTAAACATAGACTATAATAAAAGACTATGTTTTAAGAAAAAGATCTTATCTAACAAGAATAGATGCTTTCTTTAGATAAGCAGATCTCAAAAGAAATAGCAAGGACCGAGGACAGAACTGAGCTATGCATGCCCTGTTTCTGCTTCCTATTTTAGTAAGCAAGTAAGTCAGTATGCTTCTTGTAGGGAGGAGGAAGGGGGCAGGTGGAAAGAGACCCAGAGTTTTTCGCCAGTGTAGATGCTGCCAAAATGCAGGAAGTGGCAGGAGTCGGGCAGAGTGTTCCCTCTTTTTCCCTCCACAATAATGAGTTCACAAATTTTTCTTTTTTCCCTACAGTTATCCAATTTGGATTTGTTACATTATTTGTGGCCTCTTTTCCTTTGGCTCCTCTTCTTGCTCTCCTGAATAATATTATAGAGATCCGAGTGGATGCCTGGAAACTTACTACTCAGTACAGGAGACCGGTAGCTGCTAAAGCTCATAGCATAGGTGTTTGGCAAGACATTCTTTATGCAATGGCTGTCCTTTCTGTTGCAAGTAATGTAAGTGGACCTATTTCGGTGATTTTGTATTTTGTTTTCTTGGGGATGGGGAGATGTGAATGATGCTTAGCTCAGTCTTTATTTGCATTGATTTCATCTGGTGACAGTCCGTAAAGGTAAAACATCCCAACATTTTTGTGCAATAAACAACATGGAGAAATCTGTGACATGGCAACTCTTAAATATACAAGGAAAATTGTAAAATCACTCTCATTAAAATACCACAATATTGCTTCGTGGCACGTGACAAAGTAGACAGTAAACAAGTAATGGTATAAAGGATTTGAATAATACAATTAAATCTCAATTATATGTAAAGTTGTGTACTACAAATAGAGACTACACCATATTTACCTGTTATGTCTATGGAGCCCTTATTAAAAAATAGAAATAAAAATAAATTACTCCACCCTGGCCTAGTGTCTCACTTGGTTGGAGCATCATCTCATACACGGAAAGTTTGTGGTTCGATTCCTGGTCAGGGCCCAGTCGGGTTTCTCTCTCACATCAATGTCAATCTCTCTCCCCCCCCTCCCTCTCTCTCTCTCTAAAAATCAGTAAAAATATCCTTGGGTGAGAATTAAAAATAATTCCCCAAAGCATAAATTTTACAATGCCTATATTCACTTAAATAATATTATGAAAATTAAGTTGATAATAAGGTATTCAAAAAAGAGCAAATAAACATTTAAAATTCACACTTCAAAGTTAACTTTATTATGTAAAGAGTAAATGAAATTATAAGAGCATTTATTAAAATGAAAACATAAAGGAATCAGCTAAAATCACAGGCACAAAAATTTATAGGAATAAATATTTGCCCTGGCCAGGTGGCTCAGTTGATTGGCACATTGCCCTGTACACCATAAAGGTTGGGAGTTGCATTCCTAGTCAGGCACATACCTATGTTGTGGGTTCGACCCTCGGTCAGGATGTGTTAGGAGAGATAACCAATCGATGTTTCTCTTTCTCTCTCTCAGAATCAATAAGCATATCCTTGGGTGAGGATTAAAAAATAAATAAATAAATGATTGTATTATTTAAAAAGAATACTGGGAAGCATGAGCTGAGCATGTAATTTAAGAAACTAAGGAAAAATATAAAGCTAATCAATACAAAGTAGTGAGAGAATTAATAAAGATATAAACAGGAATATCAAATTAGAAAACAAACAAAAAGCAATATAATTGCTAGGTAAATCAAGAATTGGCTCATTGAAAAGACAAATAAAATAAGCAAAACTCCAAAAATCTCAAATAAGAAAAAGAGTTAAAAAGTACAGGTGAGAAAATTGAGAGACTGCTATGTATATATTTATTACAATATATTTTGATATTTGAAATTATTACTTTTTTAGAAAGTAAGAACTGCCAAAATGTATTCAGTGATCAAATACCTGAATGGACCAGTAGCTATAGAAGTAATATTAAAAGGTTTTTAAAAATCTACCACTAAAAATGTTGATATCAGAGCCAAGTGGCTAATTGACTTATCTAACCTAAAGGAAACATGTTATTTATACTATTTAGAGCTTAGGGAAAGGTGGAAAAATACCATTCCTATAATATAAAATACTGATATTAATTGCACCGAACTGTGGAAAATTTACCAGCTCATGCATGGTCTTGTATCTCTCCATTCCCTCCCCACCAACCACACACACACACACACACACACACTCTGCCCTAGTTTATGGAGTTGGAAGTTGGTCCAGGCAAATGAATTTGGTTAAGAACAGTGGAACTGCACCATGAAACAATAAGAACTGTAGGAAATAGAAAGGCATTGTGGAAAGAGCATGGATTTTGGAGACAGATACACTTAGGTTCAATTTTCAACTTAGTCACTTTCTAGTTATGAAATCTTGGGACTACTAGTTATATACTGTAAATGAGGTTATTTCATATTTTAGGCTAAAGATTCATATATCAACATGATTTATAATAGGATTTTAATCATTTTGCATCCATATAGCACATGGAACTGAGGGAGATATGACTCAGAAATTTTTTAAAATATTTTTTAAAAATTGATTTCTAGAAAGAAAGGAAGGGAGAAGGGCGAGAGAGAGAGAAACATCGATGTGAGAGAAACATTGATTGGCTGTCTCCTGTATGCCCCCCACCAGGGACTGAGCCGGCAACCCCTTCATGCATGGAACAATGCCCAACCAACTGAGCCATACCAGCCAGAGCACAAATAAGACATTGTTAAAACTAGATTGCTAGCTCATGATCTTCCTCTTGCTTTATCCTTTAGGCTTTCATTGTTGCATATACATCGGACATCATCCCCCGTTTAGTTTACTACTATGCTTACTCAACAAATGCTACTGAGCCTTTTCAAGGATATGTCAGTAACAGCCTGTCAATATTCCTGGTAGCTGATTTACCGAACAACACTGCACCTTCAGAAAAACGAGACTTCACCACATGCAGGTTTCTTCTTGTTTTCTTAGGCTTTAATTATGCCCACTGAATGTATGTCTTAAGTTCTGTATTTCCTTCATGCCTTAAAATGTGAAGGATTTACTTGGGACATTAAAAATCCTGGGTAAATCAAGTGCATCAATTCTAGAATTCACACATTGTATAATTCTGATTTAGAAATGTAGAATGTCTCAAAGTAAGAGAATATTATGGGCAAAGAGGATGTCAAGTTTGAATTGTTTCTTATTTTCTAAATTTATTGGAAAGATTTCTCACCAACAAATGCCCCTTGATTCCAAGTTTTAATATCTATAGACTACATAGCATAAGTGTATTATATGTGCATTTAATCTACTTGAATTTAATTATATGTCCTCAAAAAAAGATAAACTGAAAAAGAAGTAAAAATATGATTAGCTTACCATCCATCCCACTTAAAGGGTTTCATTTATGCAGTGAGTGTGAAATTGGATTTATAAACCTACTCTTTCCACACTTAATGTCTCATGTCCTGTAAGGATCTTTTTACTCTAGGATTTAATGTATATAAGTTACTAATTATTTTTGATAGATAGATAGTGAGATAGATAGATAGATAGATAGATAGATAGATAGATAGATAGACAGATAGAAAGAAAGAAAGAAAGAACATCAAGGCCCCTTCACTTAAATCTTAAACCAGTTGCTTCACCTTGTATTCCAACAAAGAGACAGCAAAATGTTGCAATACAGGTAGACAGAAGCACTGTTAACATTTCATATTTGCATCTAGAGGAATCATAGCATAGTCTTTAAGAGCACAGACACTTGTGTCATATTTCTTGATGTCATCACTGGATTAAAACTTTGAAGCACATCAACCTCTACCAACTTTGTGGAAAACAATGAGCTCACAAAGTTGAGCACTAAGAACACTCCGGAAGGATAGTAAGGAAAAAAACAAAACAACACAATGCAGTGTCAGATAAGCCAAGAGAAAATAGAACTTCAAGAAAATAGAAATGGCCAACAATGTCCAGTTTTATTCTTGAAAGATCCAATAAGATGAGGATTAAAATATCCCTTTGATTTAATGGCAGGACACAGTTGTTTTCACTGGGTCGTTGGGGAGAACTAACTGTATGAAAGGATAGGAAGAAAGGGAATGGAAATGGTAAAATGTATCTCAATGGCCAGAGAGGAGTTTCACTTGTGTCTCCTGCTACCGCTATAGCAGCATAAGCAACATTTGGCCATGATTTTTATCTGTACAAGAAAGATGAATGTTTCATGGTAGTAATTATCTTATTGTGACTTGACTTCTGAGGTCAACAAAAAAGGTCTCTTAAGAGGAGTAATAAGAATTTATTCTAGGTCCCTCTATTTGAAGCTGTAGCTAATTTTTTTGTATTTCTATTTTTCAGGTATAGAGATTACAGATACCCTCCTGATCATGAACACAAATACTTTCATAATATGCAGTTCTGGCATGTCCTTGCTGCCAAAATGACCTTCATCGTAGTTATGGAGGTAAGCCCTTCTTAGCATTCATCCCAGGTAGTCTCTCTGCTCCCTTTAGTTGTATATTTCTAAAAGTATCAGCTCAGAATAAAAATAGCATTATCTCAATTAATTGTTTTGATGTATTTGTTGTCATAAAAAGCAACTTAGAGATATTTCTGTATAAAGATTGCCTATTATTCACTTACTGTTGTTGAAAATATCAAGGTGAAAGAAAAGAGAAAACATGGCCACATATCTTGAGGGTCAGGAAAAGGACAGAGGACACACTGATTTTACTGAATACCTTTATATATCAGTTCCAGAGACTATAATAATAACCTTATAAGTTAGAATTTATTATTCACCCTTGAAACATGAATCTGAGACTCAGCAAAGTTAGGTATTTGGTTTAAAGATAATTAGCTAATGTGAAACCTGGATTTTGATGGCAGATGTCTCACCCCCACGCCTCTGCTCTGTCCACTATACTATGTTTCTCCCTGGTGGAATTTCTAGCACAATTATAGATACAAGATGTGTAATAAAAAAAGAACCAATATAGAGGTGGTATTTGACTAAGACAGAACTTGACTGCTACAAATCATAAGGCACGAAAGCCAATAAGGGAGAGACAAAGTCAGTGTAAGTCACTTTTTCACTCTGCAGTGAATTCCAATAATGGAAAAGTCTAATGCAAGCACACACAAAGTTTAATCAGTTTTTCTTTATTTTGTATACATGTAAGTAATTTAATAAGTCAAATAATTTTACATGATAAAAAGAGATCAGTCTTATGTAATATTGCTCTGCATATTTTCCTCTCTCTCTCTCAATTCTTTATGGATTTTTCGCTCTTTTATTCTCACATTTTTCAACACCTTTTGGTCTGGTAAATTGCACTAGGAATCCTTTGATTTTTTTGTTTTGTTTATTCATTATTCTTACTAATTTTTTTAAGCATTCACAGGCTCTGACTCACTATCTTTTGGGGACTTCTCTTCACCTTCTCTTGTATTAAATGTTGTATTTTCTGCAATTTATGTTTCTCCCATTTTTGGATTGCCAGCTTATTTTAATGAAGCACATCTTTCAGTAATTTTCTCAGGAAAATTATGGGCCATCAGTTTTTGAAAACTTGCATATTAAAAACTTATTTTCTTTCCTTATAGATGATTAATTGGTATACCACTCAAGACTGAAAGTCATTTTCCCTGAAAATTTTTCAACCAACTTTATTTTGTCAGCTTCTAGTGTTGTTATAAAATGCAATATCATTCTGATTCCTCGGTCTTTATGATCTTTTTCTATGTCAATAATCTCTGAGAAATCTCTCAATAGTCTTTCTTTTATGAAATTTCACAAGACAGTTCCTTTATATTGGATCCTATTCATTGTTCTGGACATTCACTAAACCCTGTGGGTCTTAGAACATATTTACCCTTCAAGGCGATGATGATGAAAAAATGAAATAAAATAAAATGTATTTTAAAAATTGGAAAAAAAAATATTTATCCTTCAAGTTGAGAAAATTTACTTGTCTTGTTTCTTCGATAATTTCTTTCTCTTCTCTGTTCTATCTTTCTAGGACTTCTATTATTCAGATGTTACACTTCCTGTTTTGTAATTTTAATTATCATTTTTTCTTTCCTATAAATAGATGAATTTATATCTTTGTACTTCTAGTCTACTATTCTTTTGCTCCATTCATTACTCTGCTTCCTCTTAGTTCCTGTTTTTGTGTTTCAGTCTTTTTCTTTCATGTTAGATATTTGCTTACATGTTTGGTGGTTCTTAGCAATTGTCTCATATTTAGAAGTGAAGCAATGAGCCTGGCCTGTGTGGCTCAGTGGATTAAGTGTCGTCCCATGGACTGAGAGCTCCTGGTTCGATTCCCGATCAGGGCACACGCCCAAGTTTCAGGCTCAATCCCCAGTAGGGAGCATGCAGGAGGCAGTTGATTGATGTTTCTCTCACATCGATGTTTCTATCTCTCTCTCTCTCTCTTCCCCTCTCTTTCTAAATCAATAAAAACCTATTTTTTAAAAAGAGTGAAGCAGTGAGAGCTCTGTGTGCATACATGAGAAATCTCGCCTGGTGGGTTTCACTGTAGTGTGATAAGGTAGTGAGGGGATCTTTTATTTGAGACCTACAGAATTTTGATATCTGTAGTTCTAATTTCACAGAGTATATTCCCCAGAGGAAAAAACCTCCAACCTCCTATTTGTTGAGCTCTTTCATGGCCACCTATGTTCCGACAGCTGAGCGAGGCAGAAGGGATTAGGGGTTCTCAGAATTCAGTATGCTGAATTTCACTTAGTTACCCTGTTTTCAACAGTGCCATATTTCCACCCTTCACTATTTCTGGTGTCTGTGAGTTCACAGATTTCTGTTTTAATTTCAGTTGCTTCCAGGGTGAGGTTAGAGAGAAGTAATAACTGGATGCAGGTGGCAGAGAGGTTCTGGAAATTCAACTGCTCCTTATACAAAATTTTAACTAATCCTCTGGTTTTCAACTCCATCCACACTTATACCTTCAAAGTCCTTAGTACTTTCTTTCCTGCACTTTTCTGGTGATCTAAAAACAAAATTGGCTTTTGTCTTATTGGTTTCTACCATCACCATATCACCAACTGTCAGTTTAAGTGCCAGCTTTCTTTACTCTGGAGTCTGATCATTGTTCCCTCCCTTTTCTTTTTGTCTTTGTGAGTTATATCATTTTTAAAAATTCATTTGCAAATACTTTGTAAGGTTTTCAGGAGGGAGCATAAAGAGTATATTCAGTAACCATGTTCAACTTCAATTTCTGTATTACATATTTTAGAATACGTTTATTTGTTTATTGTTGGTCTTTGTAGGAAAGTTCTAGGACAGGGACCATATCTTTTTTATTTCCTTGTACCTCCTGCATCAAGCAGAGTTTATTGAATGAATGAAATGATTTGTAAGAACTTCCTGCTGAACATTTGACAATTCTAACAGTGTTTTTTTTTGTTTGTTTGTTTTTGTTTTTATGTTTTTTCTAGCACATTGTGTTCTTAGTTAAATTTTTGTTGGCTTGGATGATCCCTGATGTTCCGAAAGATGTTCTGGAGAGAATCAAGCGAGAAAAGCTAATGACAGTCAAGATTATCCATGACTTTGAGCTTAAAAAATTAAGAGAGAACTTGCTAGTTGATTCTAATGAATTTACCAAGGAAGTCATCCTTCGGGAAAACAAAGTGCAGCTGGCTAACTGAACAGTCTAGTCAACAAGATGAGTGAGGAGCTGGTAGCCTGTCTGGCTTCCCACTTACCCTGGATTAGGGCCAGAGGCCAGAAGCCATGTGTCAATTTTACCCCTTCTCCTTCTTCTTCTTTTTTTTTTTTTCCTTTTTTAACTCAAAGTTTTTGTACACTTCTAAAGAGGCCAACTTTGTGAGGTCAGAAGAGTACCACTTGTCTGCTCCATGGCTGGGCCCCCCCTACATGTTGTTTTCTGGGATTCTATAAATAATTGTTGAAAGTGCATGTGGAATCAGAATAGAGAAAATCATGGAATGTTGCAGTTTATAATCCAGCACTGGACTCAGGCTGTCTCATCGCCCCCATGCATCTGCACATTTCCATGGTCTTCTACTGGCTGGTTTTATGTCTCCTTCCCATCAAGAAAAATGTTGGCATAAAAAGAAAAGAAGTGAAGGGCCCTAAAGAGCCATATTTATCCTGCCATTTTAGACTCTGCAAATAAAAAGCCAAAATCAGAGGACATAAAAAAAAACTCACATTTTAAACATATCGGGTAGATATCATGGCGAGGGTATGTTTCTGAAATTGTCCTGAATAAGTTAAGCTTCCATCAGAATCCCAGATAGTCCTTCCAGGTAAATGCAAAATTGATTTTTCAGGAGACTGAACATGTGTGTTTCAACAAAGGACTAACAACTCACTTCTTTAAAGATAATGTTTTGGTAAAAATAGTTTGAAAACTGAATTATCTTATCTGGAAAAGAGCATTAAGAAGTTATAAGATTGCTTGAGGTCTTCAAGTAAATGAAAGGTATTTTAGAGCACTAAATGATTCTTAGTAGTTAAGAAATACAAGACAATGTATATTGATTAACTTATTGACCTTAATATAAAAATTGTTGAATTATTTAAAAAAATTATTTGTCTTCTACAATGCCTTTTTGTATCATGAAGCTTGTTTGAGCATTAGCTATTTCTGTAAGTTAGGTATAGGTTGTTTATGAAATTTGATTTTGTTGTTGTTGTTTAAAACAACTTCAAATCTTTTAATGTGTCTATAACCTTTTGTATTGATTCATCCCTTTATACGATGCTCCATGCCTTGTCCCTATATCTTTGATGCACAGTGGTATGGTTGGCTGTTGATTTGATGTGATGTAACATCTGAAATGTAAGCCTGCTTTAGAGAAATTGTCAGTTTAACATCAATCACAGAGTTAAACACCAAAAATCGATCAACTAAGTAAGAAGGAGGTGGTGGATTTGATAGCTAAGTAAAAAAAAAAAAAAAAAAAAAAATGTTGAATTATTTCTCTTATATTTAGATCTATGGCACATGTATGCTTATTCTTATTCTTCTTTCCCTTAAAAATGCTATGTATATAATTTTATATATAAATAAAATGATAGAGTGAGAGATACAACTCAATTATATATTACTTGAATCTCTAGTTTTAAATTACACTTAAGTTCCAAAAGAATAGTGTTTTTTAATTGCACACAAAGGAAGAAACTTATCACAAAATTTTTTTTGAAGTAGTGTTTCATTATTTGATGCTAATATATATATTTTTTGGAATTGTCAGTATTAAGTATATAGCAGGTAGTATTAACTAATTATCAATATTAAGAATTTAGATCTGAGGATTATGAATTTTATGAAACCATGAGACAGTTATCCCAATATTGGCAGTAATGATTTGTCATCCACTGGGTAGATTTTATGAACATTTTTGCAAAATTTGAAATGATCTCATTATTGAAGCATGATTTCATATGTGGAGGAGATATATTTCTTGCTTGAGAAAACCAGTCAGTGTTACTATGAAATAAGCCACGGATGTAGTATGTTCAGCTTATTAAATAAAACTACATTACTGCCCTGGCTGGTTTGGCTCAGCGGTTAGAGAGTCGGCCCATGAACCAGAGTCCCGGGTTCAGTTCCCACTAAGGGCACGTACCTCGTTGCAGTTTGTCCCTGGACCTGGTTGGGGTCATGTGGGTGGCAACTACTCGATGTGTCTCTCTCACATCAATGTTTCTCTCTCCCTCCGTCCCTTTCTCCCTCCTGCTCTATCTGAAAATAAATGAAAAAAACAAAACAAAACTGCATTACTGTGATGTTGTACATTGTGCACAGCTCATACTGCTTCCTTCCTGGTGCTAATAAACTTCAGAATGTGGAAATCGGTTTCTTATAGCTTTTCATTTTTATGGCCTAACAGTGTTTATAGAGCTAGATTGTAAGAAAGACATATTTACCTCACAAAGTTGTCTGTACCTTGCAACCCTAAGCCAACTCAAGTGCTGGATTTCCAGGATGTATGGAAGAGAGGAAATAGTAGTTTTTAAAAGAAATCATTCTTATGATTGGTATATATTTTTCTTTTAAAATATTATTGATAATTTGTATTCATGTTTCAGTGTTCTACCAAGAAGTTTCTCCTAGTTTCACAGATTTTAAAATGAATTACAAGTATTCATCACTTTCTTAAAAGCATGCTAACCCAAGTCTGAAGCTGAATTGATTCAGATAGATTTGTCTTATCTAATTAAACCTATTGGTTATTACGGGAGGGCTGAATTAAGAACACATGACTATTAAATGTATGTTGATATTTATCAGTATGGCAGGTGTTTTTATCATCCAATCAAGCCCATAATTAGTTTTTCTGGAATGTTCCAGGAAGCATTTGAGATTTTATTTTAAATCATTTTAAGTGCAAATGCTGAAAAATACATAACTCTTTTCAAATGTCATCTCTAATCCTTGCCTTCATCAGTTTTCCTTTGAACATAAGAAACAGAATCCACTTCAAAACATTTATTTTAGAGTAATCCATCAAGAAGGGCGTATCTTAATTAACTGGAATGCTGTCTTATTTTTGCTGTTATCTCATAACTCCTCCTGGATTTAACCTTCTTCTTTTATCTAAGGCATTAAGCAAGTTACCAAGGAGAAGAGGGAGTGAAGAGGAGAGGGACAGAGTTACTCCAGTATTATGTAAAAATTCATGGTAATATTTTTTATAAATAGTGTGGTTCCATGTGTGTGAGATACCTGCTTTCATTCCCCCAAAAATATTTGACTAGGTATGTCTTTCCTATGAGTGAGTATATGCCATGCTGTTGACCAAAAATAATAATAATAATAATAAGTTCTGTTTTTCACTTTTCATTCTTCCAATTTGTGTGTGCACAACGTGTACATGGGGACGTGAGGATGCAAGAACACAGGGAAGTTGCCCTTAAGTAACAACTCTTAGGAGATTCACAGTCACTCAGTGACTAAAGTCATACTTTGAAACTATATTTTGACATGAACTCAATTTGTTCTTACAGTAAAATGTTGATATGATTTTTCTGAATTTGAGTGTTCTAAGAGGGTTTTAAGTCACTTGTTTTGTTTAGAAACATTAAAATGCATTACATATAACATGTCTAATTCACAAAATTGCATGCTTGCTACATTGAGAGATGTAAATTCCTTGAAACAGAGGTCAGATGGCCCAGAAAAACTGGAGATGGTGGTTGTTATGTTTTGCCTCTTTATTTTTTCTATTTTTTGAGGTGATATAGGTGAATAGAAAGGCTCAGGGACATAAATAGTATGTTGGGATATTTTCTGAAATTTTTTCTAGTTTTGTCTTTCCCGAAAAGAAATCCTCAGCCACTTTTGTTGGACTTCTCTGGGCTACTTGTGAGAAACGCATATTCCTTTGTTCTACCCTAGGTCGCTAGGAGCTAAAAGAACCTTTGGGAGAGGAGCCTTGAAAAAATCTTCAGGGTTACAGAATATCTGAGTTGCATTTACTGAAGAACATTATGCTGAATATAGTGTTATAATTTGCTAGTATATTTTTTAATTGAATTGATTGGGGTGACATTGGTTCACTAAACTATATTCTGTAATACGTATAGTAGGTGTGTGAGCCATTTGTCATAAAAATATACTTGAGAACCTAAAAAAAAAATGTCAGGGTTACCTTTTGGGAGTATAAGGCTGATGAGAATTTCATAAAAATGCCAAATTCCCTAGCCTCAAACATTTTTTGTAATAATGTGAAACATTCACTTACCATTCCAACCCATTAGGGAAGTATACCAAGTCATGTAGACTCAGGATTTCCAAATTTGTAGAAGCCCTCTAATCCTGCAGAGTGCAGAAGTAATTGAAATCTTACACCCTAAGAACCCTAAACCTGTAGTTTCTACTTAATAATAAAAAAATAAAAAATAAAAAGGTGGAGGAGGATAAGAGAAAAATGTATTTGCTTTTATCAGTACATTCAAGAAAAAAGCACATACCAGCCAGAAACCAAAGTGAATACATCCCATTCTAAGTATGTGAAAGACCAAACAGCTTCTTATTCAGGGTTTTATCAGGACAGCAAAGCTACTGCAAATATTGTAGAATAAAGGATTTGTTATAGAAGAGAGGTCTTTTGAAACTGTGGAAAGAACTGGGAAGTCATGGTCGGAAGGGAGACTTGGAGGGTCCGAGAACAGATACCATCCGCTCTCCTGCCATAGGTGCACACATCGCAGCGGACACAGGCGTTCACGTGCTGACGTGGGTCTGGGAAGGAAAGCTGTTGAAGAGGCCTGTGGGAAGTCGCTGCTTCTGCATGGCTACTGCTGTGAGTCTGCAGCCACACTTCACTCACGGGCTCCGGGCCCTGCTGGTCAGGGAGACTGGACGTGGACTGGAAAAGAGTGAGATCAAGCTGGAGCCTACTGGATGGTTCTCTTTCTGTGTGTCATTCACCGTATCTGGCCTCCAAGACCTTCAGAGAGAAACAGCTGCTGCTTCCCTTCTGTCTTGCTCTTGCAAATCTAACCTGACACCATATCAGAAAGACTACTGGGAAATGGAGCTCCGGCTTAACCAAGTTGATATAGTACAAACTACCACATAGACAGACAAACAAAACTATTGACTCTTGGTCTTTTGAACAATGTAATTAAAAAATAGATTTAATTTATCTTCATGGAATGTTGTACTAAATAACTGTAGAATAGGATTTCCTTTCAAGCATATTCTAAACATGTACAAAATCTGACCAAATACCAGGTCATTAAAAAAAGGAAAAGAAAACTCAGCAAATTTCAAAGGACAAAAACCAATTAGATCATTTTCTCTGATCACAATAAAATGAAACTAGAAAACAATAAGAAGATAACTAGGAAAATTACATAACAAATTTTGAAATATACCAAAAACTAATAAAAAATAATTTTAATTACATGGTATCAAATATACTGTAAAGTTCAAATTTTGTGGGTACACTGAATACTTGTAGGTTTTTAGGGGTAACGCATAGCCTCTAATTAAGCTATTAAAGAGACTAAAAAATTTCTAAGCATTGAAAGAAATTAGAGAACAGCAATGTAAATAAAATGAAAATAAAAGGAAGACCAATTTTAGGAGGAGAAATTCATGGAAAGCATCAGAAAACATTATTCTCAATAGAACATGTTAGACTCCTCCCTATATAATCAGAAACAAGAAATTACACTTTTAATAATAATACCCTGAACTTTGTTCAGACCATTGAAACCCTGAAAACAACTAGAAAAATTGGCTAAATGCTTTAAAATTTTGATTGAAAGTATCAGAAAAGTATAAAGTACAGGGAGACTTGTAGCCATAAAGGATCAATATCTAGGAAAGGAGAGAAAAACAGAGAGAGTTAAGTCTGTGTAAAACAGCTAATAAACAGTTGAAAATGTACTCATAATTATTAGTAATCAGGGAAATACAAATTAAAACGACAGTGAGATACCTTAGCACATTCTCTAGAATGGCTAAAAAAAATTTTTTTTAAAGTCAGTACCAAGGGTTGGCAAAGATGGAGCTACTGAAACTCTCATATGTGGTTGATGGGAATATAAAATGGTACAATTACCATTGTTTGGAAAACACATTGGCAGTGTGTTTAAAAAGTTAAATAGATAATTTCCATATGACCTAGCAGTCCCAAGAAAATAAAAACATATACTTTGAAGACTCATACTCAAATATTTATAGCAGCTTTATTCTTAATGGCCAAAAACTATAAATAACTTCAAGGTCCAACAAAAATTGATGGATAAACTGGCATATATATGCAATGGAATAGAAAAAAATTACTAATATTTTTAACAACATGGATAAATATCAAAAATATTATTCTGAGTGAAAGATGTCATATACCAGAGTATATATTGTATGGTTTCAATAATACGAAATTCTAGAACAGGCAAAAGTATAGTTACAGAAAAATAGATCAAAGACACAGGGCTAGGTGTAGGGAGAGGACTGACAGGGAAAAAGGCAAGAGGAAAGATTTAGGGATGAAGGAAATGTTCTACTCTTTTCTGTTGTTGTTGTTAATCCTCACCCGAGGATATTTTTCCACTGATTTATTTGATAGAATGGAGGGGAGGGAGGGAGAGAGAGAATGAGAGAGGGAGAGAAACATCGATGTGAGAGACACACATCCATTGGTTGCTTCCCACATGACTCCAGCTGGGGTCAGGAATCAAACCTGAATTTCTGAAAAATAAAATTTAGTGGTAATGATCCAACATTATCTTCTGGTAGAGTATGTCGTTTTAACGGATGGCAACTCCTATCCCTGAAAACATTCTTTGTTCCCTAGCCTTTCTTAGAGACTCTAGTAATAGGGTAGTGGGGATCAGAAGAGAGAAATATGCATTTGATTATGTGCTGCTGGGCACTATGCTAAGTCAAGCACTTTACATATTATATACCACTTATTTGTCAACACAGTTCTGTAAAATAGGGATTACTATCTTTATATCATGTGTAAAGAAACTAAGGCTCAGAGGGATAAAGGAACATGTCAAATATGTAACAATGGAGCCGATTTTTAATTTTTTTTTGAAACCTGCTCAAAAGTGAGATGAATTAGCCATCTGCTTAAAAAAAAAAAAAAGTAGTTTGCTTCCCTGGCAGGTTTGGCTCAGTGGTTAGAGTGATGGCCCGTGGACCAAAGAGTCTCGGGTTTGATTCTGGTCAAGGGCATGTACCTTGGTCGCGGTTCATCCCCAGCCCTGATCAGGGTTGTACAGGAGGCAACTAGTCGATGTGTTTCTCTCATATCGATGTTCCTCTCTCTCTATCCCTCCCTCCCTTCCACTCTATCTAAAAACCAATGGAAACATATCCTCGGGTGGATGAGGATTAACAACGACAACAAAAAACGCAAGTCAGGTGATGTGTGTTCTTAATCCCTTGCTTTTCATACTGGACCTTCAACTTTTATTACTCTTTTCTTTCTTATATCCTTCATTATTTTTTTCCCTCTTTCAATCATCTGATCAGAGCAACCCAATGTAACTTCTCACCACTGATAACTGTCTCATTCCTTGTTTGGAGGAGAGATAAAATGTTCTAACCTATCTTTTCTAGGACCAATTCTGCAGAGTCAGGACATAAAGTTTTGAAGGAACCAAAAAAAGACATGACATAATTCCTTAGTTGTACGGAAATCTGTGCTGCAGCAGAAATTATCCACCAGCTTTTACATAGCAATTTTAACCATTTAAAACTCTTTTATATCTGTAGTTTATCAATATATTAAAATATAGCAATATCTTTACTCTGATATTTCATTAAAATTTTAACAAGCTATTAGTATGAGATAGAATCACACACACAAAAATTAGAAAACAGTTCAAAACACAGATGAATAAGGCTATGTGGGAAAAGAAGACAGGAAATCCAAGGCAATTTAGTGTTTACCACCATCATAGATACTGTCAATCTACATTATTAGCAGAGAAATATGAAGTCACATACTACTGAGTGACAAACAAGCAGGTTACATAACAGCATGATTAACATGAGCCCGTACCAGTTAAGATAGCTACTTAATGGGAATATAATGACCTAAAACCAGACATGTATTATCTGAGGTACAAGATACCTTATAGATGGGCAGTTTCAGAACTTGCTCATTGTTTTAAATATGCCAGCAAAAACACCAGCTCCTTCCTTCCTTCCACTCCGTCATCCTTCACTGTTGATTTTTATTCTCATTTTTATCATTTCATGTATAAGATGGCCATTATATCTCTAATGGTTACAGTGGTATTTGAAGCAGAAGAGGGTGTGTTAGTCAGGAACCTTAGTTCAAAACAGTAAGTTCACTCATGCTAGTTTAACCTTAAAAGTAATTTACAGTGTCTTCAGCACTCATGCAACCATTGGAAGGGGGGCGGGGGGGAGGGAGTTCAGCTCCTAGAGAACATTTCAAAATCTGACTGCAGAACACACCACAAACTTCCGCTAGTGCCACTGCTCAGCCCTAAATTCCAGAAACTTGGTTTACTGGAACTTGAGCTTACCACTAAACTCACATTGACGCTGTGACCCTAGCGCAGAGGGTGACCAATAGTCCAGGTCTGCCAGGTACGGAGCAGGTTCCTGAGGACATGAGACTTTTAGTGGCAAACTGAAAGCCCTTGGCAAGCCACCTCTAGGAAATGGCCACCATTGCCACTGATGATACCAAAACCCAGGTACTTCGGCCATCAACCATCTACAGTAACAAGTGGAAACCCACAGGGGCCCTATTTCCCAGAGCGCTGCCTTTCGGGTCGTTCTGGTGAGGGCAGGCGTCGATGGGGCTCGGACTGCATGCCCAGTTACAACATCCTGGCTTCTGCATCAGGAAATTCAAAAGATAAGGAGCAGTCGTGAACACAGCAAAGGTCTACCTCAAAGGGTGAGGGGGCAGTGGCAGTTTGCCACGATGTCCGTGGAGGGGTCCGCTAGCCACGTCTGCCACAAGGATGCACGCCCAACCTGGACCCTTTTCTACGCCGACACCAAGTGTCTGCAGCATTGATTTTCCTGCTGTTGTGTTTTTTATGTTTTTGTTTTGTCCTTCAAGATAAGGTCTGAAGATCAGCATCAGAATTGCCACAGATTTAAAAAAAACAAACAAAACAAAACAAAAAAAAACCTCCTGATATTTTAAATTTAGAATCCTTGACCCACCCTGGAAATATAAGTCACAGTCCCTGGGAGTTGAGATCTGAGGGGAATCTGTCAGCCCCCTAAAAGTAGATTAAAAACCTGCGTGATTCATGACTCACTTTGAAAAGGAAGCGACATTTCCACCAGCGTTTTAAACTGGGTCAGTCTGACGGCAAAGCTGGGCCACTAGATTGTCACTACTGCTGGAGGCAGGGTGGGTATTGCGTGCGCTTCAACGGCCATATCTGTTCCAGAACACCGGTGCATTCTTAGGGTGGTGAATAATGTTAAAGCTGCCTTTTCATGTTCACGCAACATTGTTTTTTCCCTGGACTGCAGAGAAGCACGTAACAGCTGCGAAGTCCTGAGGAGTTTCTAACACTCCCCACACCGAGGGGCTGTCGCCTGAGGTCACTTCCCTGTGAGGAACCAGGCTTGCTGTTCCTGATCTTCTCCACTGCCTTTCTCCATCTCTAACACCCTCACCCCCACCCCCACCCCAGGACTAGAAACCAATTGAATTCTCTGAACCTTTTATTTAAAAAAATTCTGGTTCTAAATGAAATTGTAGAGGTTATAATAGAGGACGTTATCTGGGGGCAGTGGTGTTAAGCAGCTCGTTCGTCGGGCTGTCTAGCTCTTTTGGTGAGAGAAAATCTCCGTGGAGAGCAAGGTCACTGGAATTACCACACTGTTCTGTGGAACAGACTGCATTCCTAGATTCGGCCAATAACCTGGCTCATTCATTCACCTACCCAACTAGATGCCAGAGACTAAAACATATGTCAATACTAATCGCAGTGTTTAAGCACGTATGATGTGCCAGGCATTGTGAGCTATGTGTTCTGCATACAGGATCTCATGTAATCCTCACAACATTTGCTTGAGGTAAGTAATGTTATTTTATCCATTTCATAAGAGAAAACTGAGACTTGAGCAGATTAGAAACTCACCCAAGGTGGATTCAATCCCAGGCACGCTGAGTCCTTATCATACTACAGAGAGTTCTCGTCCCTGTGGAGTGTGTGGCTCCATGGGAAGCCGGGTACTAAATGTCAATGACCTGTAATGCATTCAGTTATTATTTGATGGCAACAATTAATCATTACACAATTGTAGCGAGGACTGAAAAGAGGGATGGAGGACTTTTTAGATTTTCTTGAGGATGTCAGAGAATGCCTCCCTGAGGAAGAGACGCCTAAACTGAGACGCAAATGTTTAGGAGTCAGGTGAAAAGTGGGAGCACCTGGAACTTTCCAGGAAGAGACACCTGCCCTATAAAAAGAAAAGAAGCCACCATTTGTTGATATAGTAATAACAACCAGGCTATACTAAGCCCTTTATAAGGATTATCTCTTTTCACCCACACAAAACTCTTTAAGGTAAATATTATTATCATCCTCATTTCACGTATGCAGACACTGAAACTGGGCATAATTATTAATGTAACCAAAGCCACACATCCAGTCAGAGTGGGGTAGGACCTGGATCTCTGCAGCTTAGCTGTGAAATGTAAATTCTTCATTAAATAGTGTTATAAGTGGAAAGGAGCCTTATACATACTTGTAGTGGGTTGAATAGTGTCTCCTCAAAATTCGTGTGAACCAGAACCTCAGAAGGTGACCTTTTATGGGCCATGAGGTGAAATTTGGGCCTTGAGATAAAAATCATTCCAGGTTTAGAGTGGGCCCCAAGTCCTATGACCACTGACCTTGTAAGAAGAGAGGACTCAGATGCAGAGAAGAAATCTGAGGGACACATTTGTAAACTAAGAAACTATAGGGATTGCCCCCAATCGCTGGAACCTAGGAGAGGAACATGGGGTGACTTCTCCCTCCCAAAAGCAACCAATCCTGCTGACTTCTTGAGTTTGGACTTCTAGCTTCCAAAACAGGAAAAAAACAAGTTTCTGTTTTATCGTGGTAATTTGTCATGGCAGCCCTAAGAAACTTATCCAATATCCTTTGCCATAAGAGGAGCCTAGTGATAAAGATTAGGAGGATTGATTTATTCAGCCTTGTTCACTGTTTATAATGTTTGTCAGACATTATGGCAGGAATTATGGAAAATTCACAGGATGCCCTGAAGGACTCCGTTTTCAAACAGTGAATGGTAGAAAGTGACGAATATCAAATAAGAGGTTTAGATAAATAATAACCATGAATATAATAATTTCTCTTATATATTAAGTACGTATGTACCAGGCACTGTGAGAAGTGGCTAACGTGCATTATTTGATCAATTCTGTTCAAGGTAGCTCTACCTTATTCCATTTAACAGATAAGAAACTACAGCACGATGAATTATAATTGCAGTACTCACGGATGTACATTTCTTCCGATGACAGTGCTGGATCTCAATTTCCAGTGAGGGGATAAAAGAAGGAACTTCATTAAAGAGAATGCATTTGCCCTGGGTCTTGAATGATGAGTAATGTGGACACTGGTGGACGAGGGGAAGGGAAGTGGCATTGGGATGGTAGTGATGGTGAGCATAGGCAGAAGAGCAGGGGGACGGGGCTTTTGTGAGCCACAGAGTGCTCTGATTCATTGGAGTGTGTAGAACACTAAAGAGGAAAATCAGCTTGGAAGGGTAGCTTCAGAACAGTTGTCGACCAATGAGAAGGTGTCAGGAAGAACTGGGAAAAGTCCTTATAATATTAAATATAATAAGAAAATATTTTGGAGGCTTTAAAGAAGCCAATACTTTCCATCTTTCTAATATCTTGTTCTATAATTACCCTTATGTGACCCTACTGATCCCACCGTTTTTCTAGTGTTTTTCATTTAGATTCTAAAACTTGGCTCTGTTTATCCATTTTTGTTTCACGCATACATGTATCTATCCAAATACATTTAAGGTGATATATTAAGATTCTCTCCTTTGAAAGTAATGGAAACCCCAGCTCAAACTGGCTTAAATATTAATGAAAAAGGATTAACTGACTAGAACATCTGGACAGTCAGTCTGGTTACAGAGCAGGTTCCAGGTGTGGTTTGACAGATCTCTGATTCTTTCTCCACAATGAGTGACGGACAAGATTGGCACAGAATACCCCACCCGTCTCAGTGAATGACCACAGCCTTTCCAGATTGCACAATAAGACCTATCAGCTACGGTTCTCATAATAGTGTCTTTACTGTCAACATAATCCCTCAGGCAGGCATGAAAAAGGATGCGAGGTGTGGCACACTTTTTAAACACCAGTTTATCTGCTATTTTACATTGTATGCTAGTAAAGAAGGCACAGATATAATATGAATATCATTTGAACCATGCTTACTTGTTTACTTTTTTTCTTCATTGATTTTTAGAGAGAGAGGAAGGGAGAGGGAGAGACAGAGAGAGAGACATCGATGAGAGAGAACATCGATTGGCCACCTCCTGCATGCCCCCCACTGAGGATTGGGCCCACAACCTGGGCGTGTGCCCTGACCAGGAATCGAACTGGCGACCTCTTGGTGCATGGGTCAATGCTCAACCACTGAGCCACACCGGCTGGTCTTACCTATTTACTTTTAAACGATTTAAATCAACCTGCTTTAGGTCAGCCTTTTCAACACAAAAAAATCTTTTCTTTTTATGACCACTAAAGGGCAGCCATTAGAAAATATTTGTAACCACCGCTGTATTTTGTTATATTTTTGTTATTATTTTTACTTCTCCAAAATTATGATTAAAGTATGATTACTGCAGCAAACGTATTCTGTATTTTTAAATATTCTGTCCCATTACCTAAGTATGTGTTTAGATCTTTACTTTGGAAAATGTCACTCTAAATACTCTATAAGTGGAATCCCTCCACGTTCTGCCTCTGATAGTTTAAGGCACTTAGAAAATGGTGTGAAGAAGTTAAACAGAAAATCTCTAGGTCCTTTTCTTCAAGGAAGACGGTATCCCACAACCTGGAATGACAAACATATGGTACCCAAAGGAAGGGAATCAGCAACCCAGGAAAGTGAAAGCAAACTAGGATTTTATAGGACCCAGAAAGAGAGACTCATTTCACTCAGGCATGATTTCTTCAGGACTCCCAAATATTATATATTATTTGTCATTTAATCTTTTTATTGATCTGTAAAATACCTTTAGTCATGGTGATCTCTGCCGTGGTCTTCATATTGAAATATATAGTTGTTCTTTCATTCTCTTTACAAGTTACCTATTTTCTTCAACATTCCCTTATACAATCAAATCTTGTACTGTAGGAAAATATTTTTGAGACCTTAAAGACACTAATGCATTCAAAGTCCTTCTCTAGTCTATGTATATAGTGTGGGATTCAAAAATATTAGAAAAATTTTTCTGACAATAGAAGAACAATATTTGGTCTCCACTCACTTTAAAACTTGGATTTTCCCAAGGCACAATGGTGTGTTGTGAATAGAATTGTTTTTCCCCTCCTTGAATACAGAAATAAAGAACTGGAATTAAATGTATAAACCTTTCTAAGGGTAAATTATACAGAGTAAGATGCACACAACAGGACACGTTGCGTATGTGATTACTTATAAACATTTTCGGTAGTTAAATATATATTCTTAAGATTACAATGTACATCTATTTAAAACTTCCTGCTTCCAGTTTTTTTAATCAGACAGACCCCAGAGAAATCAGAAGATCTTTTATACTAGTTACACTTTTATACTAGGTCACTAAATATAGCAGTGCAGACCATTAGGCATTGTGTACACAGATGTGGGCACGACAGACTAAATCATTTCTTCTACCTCTGGCTCCTAAAAAATTGTATAATGATAATTTCTTGAAAATATCGCTGAGGCCAACACTGCAAAGTAAAGTCAAATAAAGCCGAACTAAAAACTATCCCCTTAAAAACCCATGATAAGAAAAAATCCACAGCTGAATCATAGAGCTTGTTTGTATAGCCTCAACCTGAAAGAAGTGTCTGATTATCAGCATGCCCATCAATGTAGCGATTCAATCTCAAATGAAGTCATGTTGTTTAAAAGTTTTTCAAAGCAGTTTTCTCTCTAGGAACGTGTACTCTCTACATTTATTATAAAAAGCTATAAAACTCTCCCTGGCCTGTTTGGCTCAGCGGTTAGAGCGTCGGCCTACAGTCCAGAGAGACTCGGGTTCGGTTCCCACTAGGGGCACGTGCCTCTGTTGCGATTTGTCCCCGGCCCTGGTTGGTCGTGCGGGAGGCAGCCTCTCAATGTGTCCCTTTCACGTAGATGTTTCTCTCTGTCTCTCTCTCTTCCTCTCTCCCCCTCCCACTCTATCTGAACAAAAAATGGAAAAATGTCCTCAGGTGAGGATAAAAAAAAAAAAAGCTATAAAAGCTATAAAACTCTGCTGAATTAGTTGGTTACCCCAGAAAAGAACCAAACCCACAATAGATGCAAATGTCTCTTGAGTGAATATTTGTTGAAATAATAAATAGAAAACGTTGCATTCAAAACAGCCTCAGAATTAGACACCTTGAAATATTTTTAAAATAAATTTTCCTGAAAAACACCTTAGCAATATTTATAAATAGCACTAAATATAATGCCTTATATATCTATATACATACACTTGGTGACAGAAAAGGCAACTTTCAAACAAATTACAATTTTGAAATAGTCATAAAATTATCACAATTCACTCTATTATGATTAGAAAACTTTAACTCATTTTGAAATGTGATTACTATGCCATTTCTAAATCTTAACGGAGTAAAGCTTCTTATACTAACTCTTTGGTTAACTGAGGGATTCTCATAAAAGAAGTTAAATCTAAATGACATTTAGTACTTGGTCAGGCAATAGCAAATATTATTGCTCACAACAATACTTTATATTTTTAGCCATAGATTTTAATTTAACAGGTATCAAAAAGGAGGAGGAAAGTAGAAAAAAAGGAGGATGAGGAGGAGAAAAAAAAAGAAAGAAAACAGTTCAGTAGTTTTAATTATATAATTAAGGGCTACAATTGCTTCTAAAATAATAACATATCTTTCCACCAGAGGGCAACATTAGCAAGACATTTAAATGATCTCTCAAAAGTATTACTTCACACAAAGACATAAACAAATGAAAACCCATCACAGTGCTATTAGGTAATATCTTATGTGAACTTTAAGAATACTATAAAGAAATTATTTAAACAATTGCATATAAATCTTAACATCTACTCATAGTAAAACAAACAAATTTATTCTTCTTTAAATATATAAGATAGAACTTTAAGAAAGAAGCACATTTCTATATATTACTGGTATTTTTCTCAGTTCATTATTAACCACTCAGCTCATATACAATAATAAAGCCTTAGAGTCGAAGAAACAAAGAAACATGGTATTACATTAGTGACTAGATTAATGAAAAAGTCATAGAATTTTTTAAGTGGAAGTCATGATAGAGATTACTTACTACAAGCATTAATTTGTACGAAGTAGAAAACTGAAGTTTATTAAAGCTAAGTGATTGATTCAAAGTTATATGAATGATAATCAGCAAAGTCGGGACCCAAATCCAGGTCAGCTGATTTTTCACATTTCATACTCTACACTGCTGATATTCAAAGTGTGATCCATGGGCAAGCAGCCCTGGAAACTTATTTGAATTGCTGAATCTTGGGCTCCACTGTAGACCCGATGAGTCAGACTCTGTATTTTAACCAGATCTTAAATGGTGAGAAACTACTCTTAACACAAGCTGCTTCTTCGTCGCTGGTTGCATAACTTCAGGCAATTCATTAAATCTTATTTTCCTCCGCAATAAAATGGAAATAAAACTAGTTTATTTCGAAGAATAGTTATAAAGAGTAAATGAAATCATGTAAGTGAAAGTCATTTGTAAACTGTAATATGCTACACACATTAGTTATAGTCAACGAAACCTTTTATTTTTAAGAGTGCTTGGGAGGAGGGGATAATTCTCCTATAGGAAGAGGTGTCTAATAATTCAATTGAAGGCACTGTTAAAATTGGATGGAAGATACTGGTGAGATGGGACAATGTCCAGAGAATGAAAGGGTTTTTCAATATCACTAAAATAATGCCATATGTATAACTACTAATATTTCCTTGCATAAAGATAAATCTGGTGAACTTAAAGTCACAAAAGCACCTGGTCAGTGCTTGGAGTTTGGAACCATACTTGAAGAAAATTTGTTGGATTAGTAAGTAGTGTCTGAGTATATCTCTTATTTTGGGAGTAGCTATTAATTTAAGAATGGCCTAAATGGAATTCTTTGGTCTCAGGTGGCCTAGAAACAATTCTTGTAATTTTCCACATACAGCATTTTCCATTTGTTTATGACTGTGCTCAAGATATCCCCTCTGGCTGGGATGCTTTCCACATACCACCACCTATCTCCACTCAGTTCCACTAGGCTACCATCATCTTCCTAGGGCTAAGTTTTTCTTAAGACAGACAAAGAAACATCACCTCCTAAAATCTTTTCTGTATATTTTCACTCTCAGGCTGGATTACTTGTCCGATTTTATCCATAATTATTTGTAATTGTATTATGTGTCTGTTTCCCATGTGGCTTGTGAGATCTTTCAGGGGACATTCCCAGAATCTAGTGCAAGTCTAGACACTAAATGAATATTTTTAGAGTGAATAAATCAATAGTAGCAGTAATTCTTATTCACGCACCCCACTCTGTTATTAAGAGAATTCAGGGGAGATACAGATGACATTTATTTCAATAAAGGTGAATGCAATTATTTGACTCCAGAAATAATGCTCTTATGTTGGATTTGTATTGCTTGATGCCCTCTCAGATATATATAGTGCAGACTTAACAATTAGATGGCTTAGATTTCTAGACATTTGGGGTGAACCTTAAACAGGCGTGCTTAGGAGAATCATTTTTATATCATCATCCAAGCTTCACAGATATTTATTTAACTTCTATTTTTCCATAACTTTCCAGATTTCAAAATCATAGGTATCCCTAAATTACATGTAATAAATTTTGTCACTAAAGATTTGAAAAACAGATGTTTTGAAAAGTACCTAGATGAGCCACATCCCGACTAGCTTGAATCTTTTGTTTGGAAGAAGGTAGTTTAATGTGTTGGGGTTTTTATTGCTTGTTTGTTTGTTTTTTCTTCTCGTGCATGATCACCTTTGGGGAGAGATATTATTTTGAGGCATTCCAGAGCTTTAGAAATATATTTTATTATTTTATAGAAGATATATTTTTAATTCACATTTATATAACTATCAAATTTAACAATGGTAGACAGTATTAGTTACTTTTAACAACTTTTTTCAGCTATCCATTCTGTGTGTGTGTGTGTGTGTAATATATATATATATATATATATATATATATATATATATATATATATATATATAATCTCCATTGTATTATTTGGCCTATTCAGGGAACATTCCTCCATGATTCTGTATTTAGATTCATACTTTTGAGATTTGGTCTCAGGATTCCTAGGAAAAATCTACTCCCCCTGTTGGTTTAAATAAAATCCAAAGATTTCAACCTTGAGAATATGGTTCAAGGGCAAACTGTTTTTGTAATCATTTGCCTGAATTGCATCTAAGAGGATTGTGATTCATGTCAAATGCATTAGTAATTAACATTAAGCTAGCATAGTCTTCTTGGTTTACTTAATGAAATACATTCATTGATGCTATACCTATATATGTGAAAACAAAAGTCTTAACATGAATATAATTCTACTTTAGGATAAAATGATAGAAAAATCACATTTTAAAGGACTATAAGTAATTTAAAGTAAATTTTGAAAATATCCTCAGTAATTATTTATTGACAAGCACAATGTATGGCCACAAATTTCATCAGTATATTGATATTTCAGTAGTGCACTGCGAATTTGTTAAGTGAAGAATCATAAAATTCCAAGGGTTATATATTAAACTACCTGTCTTTTATTTAACCAAGGGCACTGGAGTTTCAGATATTCTTTTCTTTCTCTTTCCCTCCTTTCCCTTTCTCTCCTCTCTCTCTCCCTTCACCTTCTTTCCTTCCTTCCTTCCTTCCTTCCTTCCTTCCTTCCTTCCTTCCTTCCTTCCTTCTTTCCTTCCTTCCTTCCTTCCTTCCTTCCTTCCTTCCTTCCTTCCTTCCTTCCTTCCTTCCTTCCTATCAGGGGTTAAAATAAAATATATGAATAATTATGCATTTTGCGTACATATATTTTATATACAAGGGAGCCCAGGTGCCCCAGAATACCACAAACATAAGTAAAATATCCTGTATCTTCCTTTCTTGCAACAAACAGATTTTGTGTCAGCATGCTGGGCAAACTGTAGACTAGAAGTAACTTGTCAATTTTTAATAAAGTCTTCCTCCCTTGCAGAGCCAAATGCACCATTCTTTCTGCAGACTCTGGAGATGATGACATCTTCCCACTTGGTCTCAATAGCGTTCAGTTATGAAGGTTCCCCAGAAGGGTTCTTGGTCAGGGCAATCCGCCCAACTCCCCTAGAAAGTTGGCAATCTGGTCAGCCAAAAAAAGCTTCCCCATTTCCTGAAACTTACTCTGTCCGTGGTGCTGAACCATTCTGCTGAGATGCGCCCGGACAGCGCTGTCAGCCGTGCTGAAAAAATCTTCCCTGACGCTGCCCAAATCAGAACAGTGTATCTGTTATTTACTCACGTCCTCAAAGAGCAGCAAGCTTTCTCCATCTTAATTCACTCTACCGCAGAGCAGAGTTGCGCCGGCGTGATGGGAGGAGATCACAGGCAAGGAAAAAAAACTAATAGCAGCATTGCTCACCTGAGACCTCAGATGCTCCCATGAGTTTTGGAAGTGCTCTGCCGCTTACAGCAAATACACATATTTTTAAAAAGTACTATTATTTTGCCTTTGTCCTTATTCAAGGGTTCTGTGATATTTCCACCCTTCCTTTTGAAAGCCAGAAGATTTGACAGCAATAAGGCGTTCAACACCGGGAATTTAAATTGTTTTTTTTTTTCAGTGGACTGACTTCCAGGACAAGGACTCATCGGCACCCGCCCAAATACCATGGCACTGCGTGCGCCCTTTGCCACCGGAACCTCCCCTTCCAATGAGACTTTCTGATTGTGCCTACTAACTCTCCTATTAGGAAACCCGTGGGTTGCATGCAGCTATTCCGTTGTATTCTGTTCTCACTCTCCTTCCCCTCTCTCACTCGCACTCTTGCTGGAGGCACATCAATACCATTCTGCTGAGAAGAAAAAGCCCACAACTACCTTAAGGGGTTAAGACAATATGCGCAACTCTCCACTTCTATAGCGATCCCTATTTAAATCTGGCAAGAGCCCGACACCAGTCTTTGCAAGAATGGAGTCCGTAAAACAAAGGGTTTTAACCCCAGGAAAAGAGGGGCTAAAGAATTTTGCTGGAAAATCCCTCGGCCAGATCTACAGGTAAGAGAAAGCAAACCCATATTTGCCTGGGGCTCAGCATGAAAAAAATCTGCAGGGCTATTTCCGCAAACCCTGGTTGCTTAGAGAGATTGTAATATGATCGGAAAGTCTTTTTTCTTGCTCACTGCTGGATCGGGGCTGCTCTGGAAACCTGCTTATTTATTCAGGAATGTTGCACTAAATGAACCTGTCTGCTTTGTGTATGTGTGTGTGATTTTTGTTTTGGTACCTGCAGATTCTCATCCTTTCCTACCCAGGATTTATCCTCTTACAATTGAAAAATGACCAGTTCAAAGAATCTTTTAGCGCTTGTAGTGATACCAAATTAAATTCCTTTGATGCAGACAACTGAATTTTTAAAAAATATAACACCTTTAACAATTAAGAAATTTCAAACAGTAATGGCAAAAAGAAATTTGGATCTTAGATCCAAAACCACTTGAGTCTTGAATCCCCCAGTGGAATCATCCCTCTGTAAAGAAGGAAGAAGAATAAAAATATATCAATAATTGATAGCTAAAGCAGTTCTCCTCTCTGTACTCCAAACAATATATATGTATTTTTTATTATTTGACCTCTCCTAGAAGTCTATTTCTTGCATGGGAAAGGTCACAGTACTTATAAGAAAAACCACAATAATAATCACCAAAATGACTTTTAAAGTACTGGAAATTATTTCAAAAATTTTAATCCTCTCTATAGTCATTTACTAATTATGCTGTAAATTTCACAACTTTAAATCCTTTTAAGATATTGTATGAATACACCTTCTCTTAATAATATGAGCAAAATCAAGAAGAGAGGGCAGAAACAAAAGAATAAACGATTCCAAGAGAGCGCTACTTTTCACATTTGGGAAAATTGAAGCCTTTGGAGATGTATAGGAAATGTAAAGAAAATGACCAGTGTGCCTCCCAATTTTCCAGATTTCTTTGGTTCTGGTGGGCTTCCTGCAGGCTCCATCATGTACCTATGCGGCAGTAGATACCGCAAGGGCCCTGCAGTCCTCCCGCAGCTGCCCTGGAAAGAGCTGTTCTTTCCCAGCCCAACTACCATCAGGTGGGGAGTTCAGGTGCAGAGTTCAACTTTGTAATATGACTATATGAAGCCAATGTAAATAATAATAATAATGATAAAATCTCATTAGTTGAATTTTTCTCTCCCAGTATATATTGCCCTATGTTCTACAATTGGGATTGGACGTTAGGAATAAGCATTAACAGAGCTGCAAATATTTTTTTGTGACCTATTCTCAGGTGCTATTCTGTAAAATTTGGAAGTCTGGCTTTTTTTTTTTTTTCCTGGTAGCCTCAAATTGCTTGACAGCCATCTCCCAAGCTATACATTCTTGGATTTGATCTTAGAATTTCATTTGCTTTACCCGTGTGAATGAAAACAACTGTGTTTGGATATATCATTTAAAAGGGCACACCTAAAAATAAATTATGTGGTAGATTGGAAACATCTGCAAATTGTAAACAGAGAGGTTCTTTGTTTAAATATTGAAAGTATTCATCTCCAGGGTCCACGGTATTGTTACCATTCACATTCGTCTTCTTTTTTGAAACAGAAATTTCAGGGTTATATTGTGGATTAGAACACTATCAGCTTTTAGTAAAATCTTTCTGTCGCTTCGCTTTCCTCTACCCCCTTCCCGCAAGGACAAAAGCCTCAAAGGAATCAGACAGGTGAAATTTTGTGAAATACTATGCTAATTAAAAAACACAAAACAAAATCTAAATGTGAGACCTTCTATCTGGGTGTGGAACATTTTACTGGAGTTGATTTGGGGACGAGTTTGTATACCTGGGAGTCGCATTTCAAATCTTTGGTAATGGGCCGAGGACATTTTTCGGTGTTTGTAACCGAGATAGTAATGACGCAAGATTGTGAATAATTAATTATTCATGTTCTGGCAGTAGGAAGCTTAGGTGTCGGCCATATGTTGCGGAAGCCTTTGTTTCAAACTCGAGTAATGAGGAGGGGAAAAGTAAGATGTGTAACCGGAGAGTAAACGTTGAATTGGCACCCCGGGGCTGGAGGAAGGGGTCGTAGAGTGCGTGACTTTCCCAGAGAGAGCGTTCGCAGACCTCGGCGTGGGCACTAGACGGGAGAGGCCTAGGTCCCTGGAGGCCCCGGGTTCAGTGGAGGGGCGGGATCGCGGCGTCCTCATCTCCGAAAGCTCTCACTCGCCTGGGGAGGGCGGGTGCGGGGTCGTGGCTGGGCCCACCCGCAGCGGAGCGGCTGGCAGGAGGCTGGGTAGCAGGATAGAACAGCCTGCCGCCGGGGTGACCACTGCGGCTGGGAGGCGTCGACATAGTTGCTCAGAAGGCGCCTTTGGGGTAACCCTCAAACTGCAGACCCCGCAAGAAAGTTAGGCCCAAGTTGTCTGTGTATGTGAATCAAAGTGCATCGGGGCTGGATCCCGAGGGAATGGGGACCGGGTGCCCGAGACCAGAGGTGTTAGAGTGAAGAGATGCTGCCGCGGGGAGGGCACTGGCAGAGGCTGGAGAGCCCAGGAGATCCTGAAGGCTGGTGTCTGCTCAGCACCTCATCCTGGAGGGAGGGGGAGCTGGTCAGCGCCCCTCCGCTCGACCCTGGGAATTGGGAACAGGTGCCTAACTCCCCCCCCACCCCCCACCCGCTCTGCCGCGCAGGGTGCTGGAGAAGAAGCAAGAGGCCGGGGAGACCATCGAGCTGACGGAGGATGGGAAGCCCCTGGAAGTGCCTGAGAAAAAGGCGCCGCTGTGCGACTGCACGTGCTTCGGCCTGCCACGTCGCTACATCATCGCCATCATGAGCGGCCTAGGCTTCTGCATCTCGTTCGGCATCCGCTGCAACCTGGGCGTGGCCATCGTGGACATGGTCAACAACAGCACCATCCACCGCGGGGGCAAGGTCATCAAGGAGGTGGGCAACAGCTGGCCCCGCGGTTGCGCAAAGCCACCTCACCCGTTTGAGCCGGGTTCCCCCGCCCCGACCCACACACTGAGAGGGAAGCCTGGATGCTCTCAGCCCCCCCGCTAGGATGGACCCTTCTAGGAGCATCATCACCTGCCTTGTTTGCTCCTGAAGCAAGTGGCCTCTGCCCTCGGGGCCTTCCTTTTTTCACCTGCAAAGCGGAAAATAGTGTTTAGCCCACCAGGTTTTCGAGAAGAGTAACTGCACACGAGAAGTTGGGGCTTAGTAATGTCCGCTAAATCTAAATCCAAATATTTTTCTTATAATTTTCCGCCGAATTCCTTCGATTCCCGCCATTTTTAATAATGAAAATGAAACAAAACTGAAAAACAAATCAATCCCTCAGTGTGTACGTGGGCGGTTCCCTCCCAGGGACCTTTAGGAGCCTCTAACCTGGCCCTCAGGGAGAGGGGCTGAAACGCAGCGCATTTGGGGGGTCTCTGGAGCCCAGCCCCGTTATCTTACAATGTGTGTGTTGGGTGAGCCCTAGGGAGAGAGGGGCCAATGTCAAGGTTACAGAAACCAGTGGGTCCGTATATCCTGTTTAGGGATCTGAGCGACCCTAAACCAGGCGGAATGAGGGTTGGGAGGATTAGTTCAGCACTCTCTTTGGATGGGAAACGGTGAGAGCTGACCGGTCCTGCGGATTCCGGTAGCCCTGCAAAGTGTGTGCTTGGTTTCAAAATTTTATTCAAAGGGAGAAAAGGAGGCCCCAGTTCCTCAGGCGGAATAAGCGCTGTTTCCTCTTTCCGATGCAGATATTTCGTGCCAGATTACGTTGAGGTTCACCCGGACCTGCGGCCCAGGCAGGCGAGGGCGGAGTTAGGCCCGGACCTTAAGGGACACCCCTCTCAGGCTTTTACGACCACCCCTGAGCAACACCTCCTTCTCCAGTGACTCGGGCTATTCCAGCTCATTCCGGCCCACACCCATCCCCCTTTTGCTGGGACCATCCTCCTTCCTAACCCCTCCCAAACTCCCAAATTCCTTCCCCAGAATTTCCCGGATTGGATTCCGTTCTCCAAGCGATCCCACTACTGCCGAGACTGGCGGGCACACGCTAAATGCACCCAGCCAGGTGTCCCTATCCCCAGCCGGCCAGCGGAATCTCTTCCTTGGGAGAGCGGATTTCCCAGACTGGAGCCCGAGGATTCCTCATCCATCGAGGAGATCCGGCCAGCCTGACAGGGTTCAGAGAGCAAAGCCAGGGGGCCCAGTTTTGCTATTAATCACAATACCATTTCAAATGAGCACGAATGTTCAGTTACAAGAAAGCTCCCAAATTTCCTCTCTGTAAGAAGGCATGGATTCTGTTTTGTTAGGAAACGAAAATTGAGCCACCTATCCACCAGGCATGCAGGAGTACCCGGGGGTTGAGGGCTCTTTGGCTGGAGAACTACTGAAAATGAATCTTCTTTCACTCCACCCTTTTAAAAGTTAATTTTAATTTTTTTTAAAAAATTTTCCTACTCTCATAGAAAGCCAAATTCAACTGGGATCCGGAAACCGTGGGGATGATCCACGGTTCCTTCTTTTGGGGCTACATCATCACCCAGATTCCTGGCGGCTACATCGCGTCTCGGCTGGCAGCCAACAGGTAAAGCGCCCGGCCGGGCCGGGCTCGGGGTGATGGGGCGTGTACCCTCAGAAGGGTAGCGGGGTCTGGGGGCAGGGACGCCAGCCTGTCGGGGATTGGGAATTCCTGGGCCAGGTCCCCTAACTCCCTGGCACCCCCCACTGCTGGTGCCTCCTTCGAGAATAAAGCGTCCAGTAGGATTTGGGCTCTTCGGGGAGGGCGCACGAGGTCGCTTCCTCTCTGCCCAGTCTGAATCGACCCTTCGCAAAATATCGACGTGCCTTAAGGCCTGCAAGGAGCTGAGGCCTGGCGGAGAGCAGGCCAAGCTGGGACTGTGAGGCCCGGCCCACAAAGGGGTGGGGGTGTCACGTGCTGTGCTCTCGCCCGCGCGTCCCCGGTGCCCAGGTCCCTGCAGCGCTGACCTCTCCTCGGGGCACGTCGAAAGCCCGGTGGGGGAGCCCGCCCAGATGGTGTTCTAAGTCTGAAGGATTTGTTTCTATGGAGGCAGGCGGGCTTTCAGGCGCCCAGGGTGCGATTCCACCTGTTAATGAGCTCCGCGGAGGAGGGGCGGGGTGGAGATGGCGCTCAGCTGCGTCCGCGGCCTCCCGCGGTGCTGCGGTGGCAGCTTCAAGCCAAGGTCTTCGTGTCAGCCCTCAGGAAGTGCCCCGAGCGCCACCTGCAGAGGCACCCCGAAATTTGGGGCATAGGAGCTGGTGGGGTGGGGATGCAAAAAAACATAGCCATTCAAGGGTGAGAGACAGGCTTCATTTACTTCACTGTGTGTATTATGATAGATGAAACTAAGTGCTCTTCAAATCTGAATTGTTAAGCTGATAAAGAACACGTGCACTCGCCCTTCCAGGTGTTGCTGCGTAGAGACCTCAAATAGAGACTTCTGGTCTTCTTTCACACCATGTACCCATGACTTCACCCTTCTCCCTCCCCCCAAAAGGTGACAAATAATCTAGAACTGGGCACCTCTCTAGTCTGATCTACTGTCTGCTTTTGTAAAGTGGTCCCTCGTCATCTCTCAGTGAAATTTCCCAGGCCACTTCCAGTGGCTTTTGTCACCTTCAATCTCGTTCCCAGAGGTGTCTTCCTACCCAAGATTTCCCAGTCGTTTCCAAGGCATAGGAAGGAATTCTTGGAAATTTATTTTAGGCTTAATGATTCTAGGGTAAGTATTTTGGGACAGTCCTTCAAAATGTCAAGAGGAGAGTGCAATAAATTAAGAATAGTGCCCTATGAATATTGTTTTTACTCTGACATTAAGGATAGTTAGCACTGAGGCCCAACAAGAGACAAATATTCTTTAAAAAAAATGAATCTATTTAAAATGAAAGGCATTAACTGTGTAGAGAACTAAATTTTATAAATGGGATAAATCAAAGGAAAAATGATATTAAGCAGAAAAATCTAAGAAAACATTCACTTAAATATTACTGGTAATGGACTTGTTACATTTTTGGCTTCCATATCCATAATACATAGTGTCTGGAATCTTTCTTTTTCCCCCTATAAAATATTTTCTAAAACAAAACAAACTTCCCTGGAAAGATGCTCCAAATACATATAAGAAATATTTTCACTTCAGGGGATAAATATCCAACAATTCACCAAAACCCAAAAATGATACAGGAGACTCAATATTGTGAGATGAAAATATTGTACAACGGCTGTGCCTGTAAGTTTTTTCAGAGTCAAAACCTCCAGCTTGCCAAATGTTAAAATGCTAACATCCTCTTGCCAAGAGAAAATACCAGGGATGTCCCAACTTTCCTGGTTGTAAAACTGGGAAGTCAGTAAACAGGTTTTTCTATTTTTGTTTGTTTGTTTTTGTTTTTAAAAAGCGATCTCATTGCTATCATTTGTGTTATGTTTAGCAAACAAATGACCGATGCTGACTCAGGTTCTAATTTATTTGGTTCATTTTCCTCAACGGAAAAATTTCTGAATTTTTATTTGGATCTGTATATACACCTTACCTTCAAATGGGCATTCAAGGGAGAGAAACTTAATATTTTCACATGCAATGTTTTGTGTTCTACAAACTAAGTTAAAATTCATTGTAAAATATTATGAACAGATCAAAGATTATAGACTAGCTTCTTTATTATATCTTAGGATTCTGACCTCTTTGCTACATTTAAAAAATACAATGAAACATTACAAATACAGTTGAAGCCTCCCGTGAAAACAGGTTTTAAAAATTATAACATTCCCTTTTCTAATTATATAAGTATTACATACTAAATAAAAATATATTAAAAAAGAAAGGATAATAAAAATCATAAATAATTTAATCACTCAGAGACACCTATTATTAACACATTGGTGAATATCTAATTAGTCCTATACATGCTACATAGAATTTAATTTTAGATTTTTTTTTACACAGAATCTGAGAGAGTTTTAGAATGGGTTTGAAAGATGTGTTTCCTATTGTAATCGCTTTCAAAAACAGTAAAAACAACACAGCAAGACCAGTTTTCCACCTTACAAGTATTGGTGCTCATTCAAATAAGTTTCTCCCGATAGATCATTTAATAATAGAAGAAAATTTCCCTTGGGTGGGATCCTTTCCCTCGAGGTAAAAAAGAAGCTCACTTTGGAAAGTGTTTGCCTTCACGGTCCTGGGCGGAACTGGAATACAGGAACTGAGGTGTATGGAGACAACTCCTCAAGAGAGAAGGGCTCCTGGTGACACTGCCAGGCAAAGTTCTCAGTGAGAACCAAACAGCAGTGATGCAGCCCCATCCTTGGGCAGAATGCTGGTTCTTGCTTCTTTTTCTGGTCAAATTCTAAATTCTTGGCCTTCCTGCTCATACAGAGGAGGAAATGAGGGAGTCCTGGGGAGAGAAACCTCAGTTTCAGAGGATGGCTCTTGCATCATTTTTTCCTTTGTCTTTCCTTAAAGGGCTATTGCACACCATGGGCAGGAGAATTTAGTCACCTCCAGGGAGAGCCTTAGGGTAGGGAATCCAAGAAAGACTCCTCACAAGTTCTGTAATGTTTTCAGATGAGAACATATTTAATACGGTGATTAAAAGGTATTGGGGACAATTAATTTTGCATTTAAGCAATACAAGGCATGGAGTTTACAGTGGTCCAGATATTTACAACTGTGAAATGTCTAAGGACTGTTTTTACCTTGCATTGAGAGGGTGAGGAGGAACCTTGCTGGGCAAATATTTAATGTGAGAAACAACAGAATTTTGCAGTGGGCATCACCAGAGAAGGTCAGAAGTACCAAAGGAAGTTTGGCCAACATTACGTTTATAATGGATGAGATTATATACATAAAGACTATTCTTGCCTCTTTAGTCTAGGTGGCAATGTTACTCAAACCCTACTTAAAAAAATTTCCTAATCTGCTCCTGTTCTCCTGATTTCCCAGCCCTGCTTTAGTGTTTTACACAGGACGTATGCCAACTGCCAGACCAGTATTTTACTTGTTTTTCTCCTTGTTTAATGTCTGCCTTTCTCCAATGAAATGTAAGCTTCACGACAAAACAAGGAGTTCTGTGCATGTTGTTCTCACTGCTCCGTTCCTAGCACCTCAGAGAGTGCCTAGCCCACGACAGATCGCTTGTTAAATAAATAAAACAAACAGCACAGCAAAATGTTTGCAGCTTTAAAAAAAAAAAAAAAAGTCAGTATGGCGTGGCGAAGATACAAGTTTTGAAGCAACCTGAATGGGTTCAGAGTGCTGAATGTGCCGTTTAAAAACTGAATGACACTAAACATTATTTAACTTCTCTGAGCCTCAGTTTATAATTCTGTAAAAGAGGACTAACCAAAGCACCTACTTGGTATGGTTCTCATGACAGCTAAATAAGAGGACGTGTGTAAAATTATTACAAGTGCCTGGCCCTCAATAATTGTTTGCTGTTACCATTCATTATTAATAAAATCTTAAATTCAGAAAAAAACATTGAAAGCAAAAAGCTCTTATGAACACTCGGCATTACTTATGTTTAAATTTGCCTTAAGTATTAGTAATGCAAAGAATTATTTTACTGGAATAAAAATGCCTCTTTTCACATCAGCTATCTACCTTTAAAATTATTTTCTCATACACATTATTCATATTATTGTTCACCAGAAATGTTATGTCTCATTTGAAGGCTTTTAAAGAGCTGTCTTAAAAATGTTTTTAGTCAATAGTATTGAGAGTGTTAGTACTTCAGTGCATGCCAGGCATTATGAATACTTGGCCCATCCTTTATTTAAAGAAGGTTCAGTTCCTAGAGCAACATTTTGTCTTTTCAGGTATCTCTTGGGTTTCGAACTTGACTTTTGCTAAAGGAAAATAGTTCTTTATTTGAAGAGACTGAGGGTTGCATGTGTGTTTCACATAGAGTGAAATCCCTGTAAGAGAAAGAACGCACATTAGAGCTGGACAAGGCTCATCGAATCCAATCCCCTCCTTTTATAGACCAGGAAAGGAAATAGAGAATCAGGGAGGTGGTGACTTGCCCAAGGTCACAAAGAAATTGAGACTAAAACTCAGGTGCCTCATACCACATGACCACAGGTCATATCTACTTTGAAATTTAATATATCTCCCTGATATCACGTGCTTCATTGCAAAATTCACTTTCAGCAGCAGGTTTAGCTGTCTGCTCTCCGAATCAGTGCCCACAATCTATCATGCCCCAAATCCTGGACAGAAATCCATGAATTAGAGAGAGAAGCCTTTAGTAGACCCAAGGGATCCTTAGATTTTTGTGGCAGGAGAAACACACTGTATTTATGTGTGTGTGTGTGTGTGTGTGTGTGTGTGTGTGTGTGTGCGTGTACTCCCAAACTATTTGGCCACAATATGAGTTATTCTGTTCTCTCTGTAAAAAGTAATATCTAAACTTGATAATAACTTAAACACAGAGTGTGATTATCTGTACAGGAAAACGTGGCATTTAGAATTTTTCCTCCCTACCCAGCCCCTTTGACAGTTCGGGCTCCTAGAAGATTGCAGAGGTTTGAGCATGGCTTGGTTGGGGGGGGGGGGTAGTTTAGACTTTTCTTCAAAGAAGAAGTATTCTTCCTTGGGATTTCGAAAGATCCAATTCAATTCATACTACTAATATACAAGAGTGAGTAATGTATACTTAAACATGAACAGATTCCAATGGATGGATTTTAAAACTGTTTACTAATGTGCATTTGCATTTCTAGAAAGGAAATTTGATGTGCTTTCAGTAAATATTCAGCTAACCTAATCAGGAAAATTCCCCGGTGAGAATGATTTTCAGAAAGAGAGGAACAAAGATATTTTAGACACAACACCTACGTATGTTAAGCCCAGAAAGAAAGAATTTTTACTGGAGCTATTCTGTCTTTTTTCTTCATAGAAATAAAACAATAAAGGCATGCTTTTTTATTGGAATACATATTTATTGGAAATCTTAAGGATTATCACCAAACACACACACACAAATACACTTTATCTGCTTATCTATTTATCTATTTATCTATCATCTATTATCTTTTTCCCCTCTCTACTCACCCATCTACTGCAACATTCATTGCAAGCTAGGGTTCCTTAATCTTTCCAGTGAGAAACATTTGCAAATTCCTTTTGTGTGAGAAAATAATTCAGACCATAAACATAAAGCCTGCTACAAGGGACCACTCTCCTGCTCTAGGGCAAGAGGTGACTCTTTCTGTCTCACTCATTTAGCTGCCTATCCAACATGTAGCTGCCTTCCTATTGTGGGCCCTATAGGTTAGGTATCTAGGGCAATGCAGGAGAGGCCTTTTTTCTGACAAAAGAAAATACCCTTTCCGCCAGATGAATAGATGGATCGAGAGGGGAAGGGGTCCCTAAGGGCTTGCACGTGGTTTACTGACATGAGCGTCTCTCAGCTTCTCTGGCCTCCATTCTTCCTGGTCTCACCCCTTGCTGGCTCTGGCTTCCCCTGCGGCTGCCACATCCTACTACCGCAGTGAAGAGGCAGCCTCTGGAGGGGAGGGATGTGATTTTGAGGGAGGAGAGAGTCAGGTGGGCAGCTGGTAGAATGATTCTCACTCTGCCATATGCCACTGTTGGGGCTGTCTAATTTCTCTGTCATGAGTGATGAAGTCATTTTTACAACTTAATGATGTACCAAGGGACCCAGAGGGCTGGCTTGTGCTCCTGTAGTCCTTATTTAATATGGGAGTGGGGGCATCAGATGTGACAAAGGGAGGTGCCTGAGCACTGATTTGATTAGATTAAACAGATTAAACAGCCTGAATCACTCTATCCCTGCAGATGCTCTAGGAGAGGATTAGTGCCACACCTGGGGTGAGGAACACTAGTTCCCTTTTAAGTGACAAGCCACTGCCCAAATGGAGATTGATTGATTGATTCGGGGAAAATGGATATAATCCGTAGAAGTGACAAGTCACCAGTGTTTCTGTCAGTTCTTCCGGGCAAATCCTGGTGGGGTGGGTTTGATATATGGGGGTGTTTGTGGCTATGGCTCAGAGAAAAAGGATATGACTGGGAATTTCACAGCTAACTCACTTTGGAACTTGCCGAGGGTTAATCACCAGACAGGGCGTGGTGCAGTTTTTAACAGCAGTCTTTGCTTTTCCAAACATTTCCATATCAGTGATATTATATGACTCTCAATTTTGGCAATTTGTTTAGTAATATAGAGCCTCCTACACCACACTTACACACACGTGTGTGCACACACACATACATTTCTTTCCTCTCTCCTTTGTCTTTCTATGTGAAACGATTGTGTTTTCCTACATATCATCAATCACTTTAAAAACACTGGTGTATGTATGTGTTTGTGGAACAAGCAGAGAAAATACACGTAGAAATTAGGGTTTAACTTGAAACTAAGCAAATTGAAATAATTTTAGTATGTCATTTTCTGCAGAGGGAATCATGAGGGAAACAATTTTAAGGAGCTTTCAAGTGATGTATCATTATGAAAAGCAATCTTAATGAGCAAATGGCCCTTATTTTATTTTTTTTAATCTTTCTTCCTCGTAGCCACTCTATAAGGCAGACATTCTTACACCTGTTTTATTGATGAGAGAACTGAACACAGAGTACAGAATTATTTTCCCAGAGATCACTAGCTGGTAAGAGGAAGAACTGGGGTATGAACTGCTGTGTGTCTGATTTCAAATGATGTGCTAGGAATCATAAAAGGCACAAGAATATTAAATGTTTCTTAGTATATAAGCTATTTTCTTCTGTTTGTTGAGATATCAAAAATATATTCAATGCTCATGTTTGTTTGCTTGTTTTTGTAACATCAGGCCAAACAAAATGGTGACTGTTGAACATAATACAAAATGCACGACTACATTAAGTATTGATGAATGGTGAGGTTCTTTAAGAGGAGAATGTATTGCCTCTCAAGCATTATGACCTGATTTAACTTTGAAAGCAGTGTTTTCTCAGAGACAGTGGTTTTAGAGGATGACCAGGGTGCTGTGATGAACAGACATTGTTTGGAAGACTTAAGGATGTGGCCAGACTGGGCCATGTACTTGAACTCAGCAACTATCTCAAGTGAGGATTTATCTACAGAGGTAGTCCAAATTCTAGTCCATAGTAATCATCCTGCAGTTATTCTGTGAGTCACTCAGCTTCCTAGAATTGTTAGGATACCCAGAACAGCAGTTTGTCCCCATTAAAAGCTCAAGAAAAAAAAAAAAAATGGTCAATGGATTGAACAAGATAACAGGATAAAGCAGATTCAAAGAAGAAATGTCTGTTATCACATACATATGCCCCAGGAAGAGACGTTATCATTGCCCTCTGTTTGAGGTCTTCCTACAAAAGTATAAGAACATGCCATATACAAAGCCTTCTGCTAGTATCATGGGGTTTGAAGAAGTGAAATAGAGACCCAGACTATATTCTCCAAGAACTTCAAATAATTTAGAGGGTGGAGAAACACATGATATCTTAGGTTAAGTCTTATAAAAATGCCCTACGATGCGTTAGGATTATTTGTGAGAAGAGATTAGTTGGGAAAGAGGTGTGTGTGTGTGTGTGTGTGTGTGTGTGTGTGTGTGTGTGTGTGTGTGTGTAAGGGAAGTATTGGGGATAAGAGTGGGGTATACCAATACAGGTATAATTCATTTAGAGAAGGTTATCAATTTTTAAAAAATTGTTTCCTGTCTGATATTTTAGATTGCCCTTGGAGGTACAGATTGAGAAGCTAATGCATGTTGACTCATTCTGTGTGCCTTCAAAGTGGGAGATAGAATTTCCACTATATGTCTTCATGAATTTTAAGCTGCTAGAATTTCAGGATGACATGGAACCACTCTGAATCCATTGTTACAAAAATAGCATTATTTATCCAGGTCAGAAACATTCTGGAAGAAAGGGACAAAGAATAACAATTCTCTGAAAACTCTATTGAGTGTTAGGAAATTTTTTATGTAATGACAGCTGATATTTATAAACCATTTACTGTGAAGCAGACACTGTCCCCTTTCATAATTCATCGAATCGTGACAATCCTTTGAAGTATAAAAACTTATTATCTTAATTTTACAGATGTAGACAGTGAGGCTTAGAGAATTTAAGTAATAACAACTTGCCCAATGTCACACCTAGTAAGAAATTAGAGTTGGAGTTTGAATTCATACACAACATTCTTAATTAATATTATGCCATGCTGTTTATACGTCTGTAAAAAATATGGCAGGTGCCTAGTCAATTTGGTTAATGAGAACAGGCCAGCAAACTTCATTTTGGGTCTTGTTCAAATGCAATTTGTGTATTGTCAAGGATATCGTCCCCTTTTTCTTTTTCAATTTAAATTTTTTATTGTTGACACTATTGCAGATGTCCCCCCCACCCCCAACCCCAGCCTTGGTTAGTAGGTGATTCCATTCGACTCTTGCTATGCCCATCTCTAATGAAAGGTAAGCCCCTATTTCAGCTCTGTTCCTTCTAGGCCTGCCTCTCACTCAGATCTGTCCTTTTGTGACGTTGAGAGGGACTATCGAGCACAGCGGTGCTAAACCAATGATTCTCAGACCAGGACAAGTAAGTCATATCACCTGGGGACTTGTTAGAAATGCACAGTCTCAGTCCCCTTACAAAGCTACTGACTCAGAAGCTCTGTATTGCTACTGACCCAGCAATCAGTGCTTGGGCAAGCCCACAAAGTTGATTCTCCCATAGGATAAAGCTGGAGACCACTGCGCTCAGCTATTTTATATTCTGGAACTTCTTTCCCATACTGAATTCTACTATTTCTTCCATTTCTTTTTTGAGTCCTAGACTTTTTTTCCCCCATAAAAAGACAAAATCCTCCTTAAAGGAGCCTCACTACTTCGTTCAAAACAGGAGGGGCAGGGTAGAGCCCTGCTCTTGCTCCCCATTTCTGGGACCATCCATTTTCCACAATATTTTGTCTTGCAAAAATATTGTTCTTCTCTCAGCTGCTGCAAGAACTGTTAGTGCTGGTATTAGTTCCACGGCCATTCAGGCACAGTAGAGCTTAGGTTAACATCTGGGATCTACAACCAGACCAAGTAAATACAAACATAGTTCTCTACCTCGTATCTATGAGACCTTCACAGGTTATTTTAACTCACTGGGACTTGGTTTTTCAATCTATGAAATAAGGATAGCTTTGTCCCTTTCTAATATTGTTGTTGTTAGTTACAGTGAGAATCCAGAACAGTGACTTGTACACAAACAACAATTCAATAACAATTGGCTATAATTATTTCTACTTGACTGACTCCTTTAATGGATTTATTTTTATGTGTCAGGCACCAGCCAAAACTTTTAGGTGCATTATTTCATTTAGCTTCACAGCAACCCTGAAAAATATGATATATCAAGATTATCACTCTACAAGTCCTAACACCCCTTAAATCCTTAGGATATGCCAGATATTCTTCTGGGTATTTTACTTGTAATAAATCATAGGTTCTTTTGGCTCTAGAAACCATGCTCTTGACTGTTACACAGCACTACCCTTTTAATAGAGAAGTATCAGAAGGATAGAAAGGTTAGTAACTTTCCAGTCACATCATTATTAAGTAACAAAGCTAGGGTCTGGCAACAATTTCTGTACCATATTTATGTCACTGTTTTGTTTTCTCTACCACCATTATGACTTTGATACCTTGTTCTTCTGCAAGACAGCGTCTTGCCTGATCTCACATGAATCTTAATCACCTTCTCTCTCTCTCTGGCCTCATAGATCTCTCTCCCCTTAATTCTGGTAAGTTTCATACTTACTTCACTTTATCCTCTATGACCTGGAACCCCATCCTTTCCTAGATGTCACGGACATGGACTCTGCTCTTCCCCTCCTCATCCTATCACCATTTCCTCAAACCTCCCTCACACCATCCTTGTTCGTCGTCTCACTCCTGGTGTTCTTCTACTTACCTGCACCACCGTATCCAGCCATTTTCAAGACTGCCCCAGTTTCTGGTATAGAATGTAATCCCTTCCATTTTTTGAACCTTTGCAAATCCAGTTCCTTGTTTTGGAATTTCTTCCTTCTTTTTGTATTTATCTTCCCAGGCCCAAACTGGAAGTTTCTCTCTCAAGGGCTTCTTCCTGCTCACCCCAGCTGGAATGGATTTTTTCCTCTTTTGGTCTCCATTTGTACTCCTGTTACAACCTTTGGCATACTTGTCTCTTGGTTACTTGTCTCTCTCTTTCTCTCCAGCTACACCAAGGACCATCCTTGTCTTTTTCTGAGTGCCTCGTAACATCAGGAAAGAGCATAGTTTCCATGCCAAAGCCCTGGGTTCCAATCTCAGCTCCGCTGCTTGCTTTTTTCTCTTGCAGAGTCTTTCTGTCCATTTTCATACTTGTAAAATGAGAGAAAAGTGGTGCTCAGAGTTGTTGTGTGGATTACATTAATTAATGTAGAGTACAGAGAAAGTGTAGTGCTCTGTGAACGCCGGCTCCCTTCTCTGTACAACACCCTGCTCTAAATATCATCTCGCGAGGATCTGCAGTGTGAGTGCATAAATAAATGTTGGGTGAAGTGGTGCTTCAGTTTGTCTGTGTGTAGTACAAGAAGACAATGTAAAGGCTCCCCATATTGGGCAAGAATTTTGATAATCAGAATTTTAATTACTTGGACATTGACTTGTATACTGGGTACATAACAATTAAAAAGAAAATGAGGCACCATGGCTGGTTTGGCTCAGCAGTTAGAGCGTCAGTCTGCAGACCACAGAGACCCCGGTTCAGTTCCCTCTAAGGGCAGGTACCTTGGTTGCAGTTTGTCCCCGGCCCTGGTTGGGGTTGTGCGGGTGGCAACAAGTCGATGTGTCTCTCTCACACTGATGTTTCTCTTTCTCTCCCCCTCCCTTTCTCCCTCCCACTCTATCTGAAGATAAATACATAAATGTTCTCAGGTGAGGATAAAAAAAAAAAGTGAGGAGAAGTTTGATGGACTTCATTCTTAAATAGTTAGAAAAAAAGTCACTGCATTTTTATGACACTGTAGCCACTAATATTTGAAAAGTGAGTAAAGGAATTAAGGAACTTAAAAGTAGGAAGCATTTAGAAATAAGATTACATCATTTGAAACACTATCCAGGGCAAGAGTGGAAAGTAAACATTTAAAGTGATCTCGTAGACGTTTTTTTTCAGGGATAGTAGGATGATTTGAAGTAGCTCTGAGAAAATTATTATGTAAACCTACAATTAGGATCCTGAGATACATAACTAACGACACAGTACGCGCATCATCAGATGTAAATCCCTGTAGCAAAACCCACTGTCTTTGGAATCAGACTAGATTTAAAACAGGGCTCCCCTAGTTAGAACTGGTTAACAACTTGTGTAAGTGATTTCACTGATCTCAGGCTCAGTTTCTTCACCTATAAAATGGGTATGCTAATAGTGCCAATGCCACTGGGTGTTCAGTGGCTGTGGATTTCATGACATGTGGAGTGTCGGAATGGTGTGCAGCAAGTTGAATTAGCACTCATTACATTGAGATCCAACCAGGGTGGGCACTCAACAAGTAGCTCATAATGGATTTAGCAACGCTCGTGGGTGATTTCATTCCCCAGAGGACATTTCGCAGTTGCTGGAGACATTTTTGGTTGTCACAGCTTGGTGGGGAGGAGGGTATGCTACTGGCATCTTGTGCATACAGGCCAGCAGCGTTGCTAAACATCACACAATGCACAAGGCAGTACTGCACCAGAAAGAAGTATCCATCCTGAAATAGTAGTGTGGGAGTTGAGAAAACAATGGGTAAAATTAATCTCTCTCTAGCTTATCTGGAGATAGCAGTATTTTAAAATCCTTCAAAAGGGGATAAAGTGATGATTTGAAGGTATAGTCATAGAAAATGAACTCCATGCTTCATACCTTCAAAATATTTATTAGAAAGCAAAACACACAAGTTAGATAAATCTTGACTTAAAAACAACAACAACCTCAACCTTGTGCTGTTTTTTTAGGTTTTTTTTTTTTTTTTTTTTTTTTTTGCCCCACACAAAATGATCACCTGGACTGCTTATTAAAACACAGATTTCCAGGCTTCACTCCCAGCACATTCTCATTTGAAAAGTCTGGAGTGAGAAATCTGCATTTTTAAGAAGTACTCAGTGAATTCTGATGCAGCTGGTTTATAGATGACAGTTTGAAAGATTCTTCCAAAGGGCTAGATAGAGTGGATTCATAAATCATAAACACTTTCAAAAACCTTGTAGCATTAGGTAGCTCTGGTTCTCTTGATCCTTAAAGTCTTAAGCACTCAGTCTCACTGTTATCAGTGACGATAAACAAAGTCCAATGCATCTGCAGAAAGACAGTGAGCGCAGGGTTGCCATACCCAGACAGCATGCTCGCATGACCAGAACTCCTGTGCCTCTGCCCTTTCCACCTTCATTCTTCCTGTTGCACGGGTACCACATTCAAGCTCCCAGGACAGGGAAAGATACGTTTGCCACCTGGCCTTTGGGAACATGCACCATCTAACACTAGGTCCAGGAAACGTGCTCCATGTACTTTCTCCTATCTCCTCTCAGCCGTAAAGGAAACCTCCAAAGTGTTCTGGGGATTGCACACAGAACATCTAGGTTGCGGACTTAAGACAGGTGAAAATTATTTCAATTGAAAGGAATAATTGCCCAGCTGGTGTGGCTCAGGGGTTGAGTGTCGACATATGCACCAAGAGGTCCAGTTGGATTCCCCATCAGGGCACATGCCCAGGTTGTGGGCTTGATCCCCAGCAGGGGGTGTGCAAGAGGCAGCCGATCTATGTTTCTCTCTCTCTCTCCCTCTCCCTTCCTCTCTCTCTAAAAAATCAATTAAAACATATTTTTTAAAAATAAAAAGAATAATCAAGAATTAAAATACCTTTTAAATCAATTTATTTAATAATTTTGGATTCTTATTTTACAAAGATAGGTTATGGGATTCTGGCAGAAGTTGATTGTCATTAGGTGTGTGGCATTTTCATGGGAATACTTATTTCTAGAAATAGAAAGTGTCTATTTTGTGTCAAATGGTTAGGAAATAAGTTGTGCTTTGACACAAACACAAAGATACCTGTTCAGCGAACAGCACAGAGGAGAAGTGGCACAGAACAGTCACTGTTTACCTCGGCAGAGAGGAAGCTCTGGGGACAAGCTATTAGGCTGCCTCAAGTAAACAAAAGTATTTGACTCCGTCTAAGTCTATGATTCATAGAAATAGAGCTGATCCACTTCAACTCTTGTAAAGTCATTTCTCAAATTGCAGTAGCAGATGAATAGTGATCAAGGCTCCTTTCAGAAACTCAGGTCTTTCAGTTACATTGAAATGTGTCCCTTGGAAGAACTAGAGCTTCTCTGAGGCAGCCAATTTTGACTGAGATAAAGACTCAATGTTTGACTTGAGTAAACTTGCCCGGAATATACAGCTAAGCTCATTAGAGAAGGTATGTCCCAAAAGTTCCATGCAAGAGAATATTTCTAAAGTTACCCAGTTACGGGGATGTTTTTCATGCTTAGTATAAACATTATTTTTTTAGTGATGAAACGGACTTTTTACTTGCAGATGGATAAAAAATGTTTGTCTTATTTCTAGCATTTTTTTCTTGAATCATTATGTATATGTATGCACCTAGAGGTGTACCTCCAACACAATCTCCCCACCTACCTACACCACCACCCCCCAAAAAACACTGAGACAGATATAATAAGTAATAGTTATTTCGATTATAAAAACATGTGCTGTGGGATCTGATCATGAGATTTCTTGGGGCATTTAAAATATGATATAATTCATAAAATGTTTATGGGTGACTGATTTAAGGACATTAAAAATAGTTGTACAATGTGGGCACAACTCTATTCAGGCATTTATTATTTTTTCAACAGCTCTTCAGTGAGTATCTGCTATGTGCCTGACACATAGTATTGGGGACATAACAGTGTATCTGAAAACAAGCTCTACCCCTTAAGCAGCTTATGTTGTAGGCTGAGATGCAGACCAAAAACATATGCAATGATTCATTAAATATTTGCAATTTGTAAGTACATCTACGAAGACAATAAATACAAGTAAGTATAACCAGATTTGTTGGATTCTTCTTTTATTTCTCGTATTTCTAGCATTTCAAGGTAGTCCAAGAAATCTGTTTGCAATGACGCTAGCCAATCAAGTTCAGAACATATTTTGTTCTTTTAGAAAAAAACATTCTAAGATTGCTTGTGATGAACTTAACCTGAGACATTCAGATCTATTAACTCCTTTTGTTTTTCAGAGTTTTTGGAGCTGCCATACTTCTTACCTCTACCCTGAATATGCTAATCCCATCAGCAGCCAGAGTGCATTATGGGTGTGTCATCTTTGTTAGGATATTGCAGGGACTTGTTGAGGTATGGAACTGCAGGATGAAAGCATTTTAAGGTTGCCATGTTATTAAGAACCAGCGGACACTCTTTGTCTTGATCTACAAATAAATACTGTATGTCTTATTCAGTTGTGTCTACATTGTGTAAAATATTGGAAAAGCTAGGCAATCAGATATTTTGTCTTACCTCCCCTTCTCTAGAATTGAGTAGTATAAAGGAAATGTTTAGTGACTATTTGACTTAAAAAAAAAACACACACACACTTTTGTAAATGTGTTGTGATAAATATGTTTGAGTTCTTTGTTGGTGATAACACTGAATTAATATCTTTTGGGATTTTTATACCAAGTCCATATTGGCTTTGAATAATTATTTGAGTTTTCACTAATACATTTTGTTGACTCTATTCTTTGGGCATCTAACTCTAGTGACTGACTTTTGCACCATCAAAATGCCTTTGAAAGAATAGCATTTATAAACTTGAGATGGGCCTAACTGTGCCCCTTCTCTTTTCCATGGAGTATGGTGGGAATAGATAAATCAAATGAAGTATTAAGGCACTGAAAACAATCTCCTCTCTCAAAAAATAAGAAAAAAATTGATACGATCAAAGTAACAGAAAAAGGATAATTGTGGTCGTTACTTGGTATTTGAGGGATATTGGTTCCAGGACCCTCCTTTGGATACCAAAATCCACAGATGCACAAATCCCTTATATAAAATGGCGTAGTATTTGCATATAACTTATGCACATCCTCTCATGTACTTTATACCATCTCTAGATTAATTATAATACCTAATATCATGTAAATGTTATATAAGTAGTTGTTATACTCTATTGTTTAAAGAATAATAACAAGAAAAACAAGTCTGTACGTTTTCAGCACAGACACAACTATGGTAGGCCTAACTACATAGTAGATATCAGCAACAAATGTAACAATTTTCCCCTCTAATATTTGCTATCTGAGCTTGGTTGCAATTACAGATGCAGACCTCCTTGTGGCTACAGAGGGCTGACTGTATTTTAAGGGTCTTATGTTCTAGACACTGCTTTCAGGAAGTATGAACGTCAAGAATTTAAGCTTTACCTTCCTTTGTATGGATTCCTTATATTTGGGCATCACTGAGTTCAATGTCTCACAAGAAGGTCTTCCAAACTTCTCATACCATTGAGAATTACAGATGAACTGAGTAATATAGGATCTTTTATATTGCCTTGATCAGAAGAAACTTGTAGAAATAAAACTTGAAAGACGGGGAGAATGTGAACAAGTCACTAAAAAGAGGCTATGTATTACCCAGTCTGGGCTGAAAAGTTTTAAAATGGAATTTCAGGGAATCAGCAAAATCTTATGAATAGCAGCTTTCCCTTGTGCCCGTTCTAAGGAAACAGCATCAGAGAAGGGAATGTGCTTATTTTCCAATGACCCTGGATCCAAAATGGTGATGTATATCTTTCCCCATCACAGGGTGTCACCTATCCAGCATGTCATGGAATATGGAGCAAATGGGCCCCTCCTCTAGAGAGGAGTAGATTGGCAACCACCTCCTTTTGTGGTAAGTACTGTGTGCTGATATAATCATGACGGGTGAAAGTTTAGTAACCACTTGAGTAAGAATTGAAAATTGGTAAAGCTCAACCATTTGGAGAGAAAGTGTGCACATGAGGAAAGGTTTGGGACCACCGTTTCAATTTCTTTAATTCTTATTAGTCTTCTTAAATCCTCTATTTATTCTTGTGCTTTGTAGTTTGTTTGTTTGTTTGTTTGTTTGTTTGTTTGTTTTTAGTTCATTCATCTCATCTAGGTTTTCAAATCTGTGTATGAATGATTTTTATTATTCTTTCAAATTTAATTTTTATTATAGTCTTATTTTTAAATCTTTATCGTGTCTTTGGTAAGTTATATCCACATGTGAAGTATTGGATTTCTGTCTAAATATGTAGGCATATGTGTGTGTTTGAAGGTGTATGTGTGGGAGTGTCCATGCACCCGAGTGTACAAGTGTGTGTTTGTGTGAGCAAACCAAGGAACAAGAGATAAAACTTGTATTGATTTTACTTACTTTTCTCCCATTCTCCTTTTCTCTTTAGGTTCCTATGCTGGAGCGGTGATTGCAATGCCTTTAGCTGGTATTCTAGTACAATACACTGGCTGGTCTTCAGTATTCTATGTCTATGGTATGTACATTTCTACACAATAAAGTGCAAAGAAATATGCATGAGCGAGAACAGTGAGATAGATCACTAAATATACCTCTGTGTCTACTTATTTTTTTCCCCATTAAGAATTCTTTCCTTATATTCTGAGAAGACCAAGGAAAATGTTCTATCTCTATGATTTTCCCTACATTGCTATTCATTGTTTATAAAAGCAACCACATTACTGATGTGGGAACTTTGTGATGTATGATGTATATTGCCCTTGATTATGAAAAAAAAAATTGTTAGCTCTTAATTCAAAGGTGATTAGGAGGAACGAGCTAGGCAGCTCCCATGTCTTTGGTACTGTTTCCTTGGTCATTGCCCTGATCATGCCTCCTGAAGATGGAATGGGGTGAGAGGGCTGGATGGCGATAGTAATGCTAATGAAACAGTACAATTTTGTGATGAAATATCAGCGGTCACTTGCAGCAGCAGCGCATGTGAGTGCCCATTTCCTGTGAATTAAAGGAAGATTAGCTCCCGAATGGGAATAAAAAATGACAAGAAACCCTAAGTTCAAAATCCCTTTCTGTTTACTTTCCAACTGGCAACTGAAAGCTTATCACCTAAACATATCCCTAAAGTCTCTTCTCTAAGAGACACTTTTTTAATAACGAGGAAAGGAAAAATATAGGAGAGCTGGATTCCAACTGATATTGTCACTGATTAATGCCATCTTTGAACATGGGCATGAGAACCTGAAAGATTAATGAAGTCACGTGGTTGAGCAGAACAGTGATCTGGCTGCTTCCAAATTTGCTGTGATCTGTTTCCGTTTTGACATGTTCTCATCAGAGCGAATCCTTATGTTTGCAGAATGTTATTAAATATACTTTATAGGAGGGGCTCTTATCCTGGCTCAAAAGCCCTGGATAGCTTGTGGGTTTATAAATGCTCTAAATTGTAAGCCATACATGCATTTGTACTTTTTTTTTCTGGGTAAATCTTTTTATCAGATTTTAATCCATATCTTTCATTAGATTTTCAAGAGTTCATAATTCAAAGATGTTTCAAGCATTTATTTATAGGCTATATCGTACAAGTTGGGATGGCCATCTATTAAATCCTCTGATTTGTGCCTTCTTCCATTACTTAATTGAAGACATGATGTGGCTTTAAAGTAGGATACTAATTTCCACAAAGCATTTATGAAAAATAGTCTCATTATTTCAAGTTATAACTTATTTTATGTTCATCATTGAATGATACAAAGTTTAAATATTAGATCATCTGAAAATATCATATTATAGTACTTGCTTACTTGCTGTGTATAAGAAAAGTTGAGTCTTTGAGCCACCCATTTGATATTGATATTTTAAAATGTAGTAAGATAAGACCAGGACCGTGACTAAAGTTTAAAAAGCTAATGCATACAGGGTGGGGGAAAGTAGGCTTGCAGATATTCGTATGGAAAATAACACAATAATTAATAAATAATAATGCAACAATAAACTCCGCTTTGAATACTCACAACTATAAACCTCCTTTTGCTCCACCCTGTAAAAAGCAATTAGCTGAGTATTTGGCACTTTAGATGCATTCAGAGTGGTGATGATGATTATTTTTAAATTGCAAGAGCTCCCACTTATTGAGTTCATATTTTGAGCCCTCCACTGTGCTAGTTGCTTTATGCATTATCTCCCTTAACTTTTCTTTGCCACAATCTCATAAAAAATGAATTATTATCTCATTTTATAGTGGACGTTTAGAGAGATTCAGTTCCTGATCAGATTATGTTGCTAATGAATGACACAGCCAGGATTTTAATCTGGGAGACCCATATTCCATAATCGCTACACTAGACCGAATTTTTACTGTCTGACCCAATGTTGTACCTGCTATCATGTTCAGTACTTAAAAGAAGCATGGCACATCAGAAGCTATGGTATTAAGGAACATTTCTTAGAGATTGAGCAAACAAAAAAAAAGTATGGACATCAGGGACATTCAGATTGTCACCCATGAGGGAAAGAGCAGCATGAGGCAATAATGAAGTGGCCAGCTGCTAGGAAACAAGAATAAATCACTTGAAATTATTTCTGTAACTAATGCTTCCAGATTGATATGCACAATAAGGACATGTATTAATGGTGAGAGTGCTAAATAAAGAAGGGTTTAAAAAGAACTTGCAAACAGTTTATTGTACTGAAATTTGTAATTTTTATGTGCCAAAAAGTTATCAATAGGCAATAGCATGTACTGAGAATAATATGGTATTCTGTCACATAAAGTGGGAAATATTACTTCATTAATTACAGAAGCCCATTTTTTAATGTACAATAGCCACTCAGGCTAAAATAATTTTCTATTTATTTAATAGTCTGTTTACTAGATCTGGAAGTGCTATTAGGAGAGGTAAACAGGAATTTCTTTTTTCTGCAAATGAAGACCACTCTCATATATTCAAGATAGGCCAATAACAAAAGGATTAACCTCATTAAATTCTCGGCGGACAGAAATTTTATCTTATTCATCATATTTCTCTCACTTAGCAGAGTGCCTGGAAAAGTAATTACTCAGTAAATATTTGTGGGATGTATGAATGTGTTCCAAACCACACCATTCAGTAATGACTTATTGAGAGTTTCTTGTGTATCAGCATCATTTAAAGAGATACATACAGTTACCAGCCTTCAGGAAGATTGAAGTCTGGTGGCAAAAGACAAGAAGAGATGGCTAAAGTCAATTGTAGAAACATAAACTCAAATTCACATTCTACCGAACATGTTTGTCACAAGATTTTGTAGTCTTATTTCAGCAAATGACTGTTAAATGGAAGAGTTTATAATGGTTTTCTTTGACTTCCTCCTTTTGAACTCTTACTTGCAGGAAGTTTTGGGATGGTCTGGTACATGTTTTGGCTTTTGGTGTCTTATGAAAGTCCTGCAAAGCATCCTACCATTACAGATGAAGAACGTAGGTACATAGAAGAAAGCATTGGAGAGAGTGCAAATCTTTTAGGTGCAATGGAAGTAAGAATTTTATTATGGTGTATATTTCTATTCTTATTCTCCATCTCATCTCCCTTCAATCAACCAAATTATTTTATGAGTCCCTATTCAACAAAACTGATTTGGTTTCAGTCATGATTTTTTTCTTTACTTCATCCATATTCCTTGACTTACTTGAGAATTATTGCTACTTCTTCAATCTATAATTTTTTTCTATGTCTTTGTTAAGCATCTTCAAATTGTCCCATGTTATAGCTATGACTGTAAACCTAAGTGAGTTTTTAAAAACAGTTCAATATGGTCCATAATTTAAACAAATTCAACTATAGTTAATTTTTTATTGTAGGAAATGTCAAATCACCTAAAAGTCATGGAAAAGGCTATTTTTTTTCATTAAATAGTCTAAATGTAGGTATTATACATGTGTATTTATATTATATGTGGTTTAGTAAATACTAAAGCACTAGGAGGCCAATAACAGGGAGCTGACGTGAAAAATATTCTTAATATAATATAACAATTTTATAGATAAAATGTTACCATTTTCAGGATTATTATGAAGATCAAATATTATACAGAAAATGTTGTAAAGCCTTTTTTTCTGCTTATGATTTGGCTTCTTGGACAGGATCTGCCTACAGAGTGTGAAATGCAGTTCTGTGCCAATAAATGCAAATATTTTAGTCCATGTGACATCAATATATCATAAATAGTAAGTAGTAAACAGCCATATGATACTATTAAAAACCTACTAAACAAAAGTAATGTATTTAGACAGGTTCAGTAGTTCAGCACTTAGTAACTCAGTTTCCTTATGCTAGTAGTTGGAAAGTAACATGCACTGACTGAGGAACCAATGCCCCTTACACATGATGTTTCTCCTCTTTCTTTTAAAGGCTCCTCCCCACATTCTCTTTGTATTTATTCCAGCTCTGCCTCTCTACATCTTTTGTTAGAGAAGTCCCGTCTTTGACATCTCAGTCTGGGTAAAAGATCTGTCACCCATTGTTGCTGAAGACATGTATCTTGACTGTTAATGGAAAAGAAAAAAATCCACGTTGGATATTATTCAGAAGTTAAACTTCAGTTCTTGGAAATAACTCCTTACATTATAGTTGTTCCGTGAGACAAGTAGACTGGCATTAGAACTTTCCCCTTCTGTGAATGGATTGATAATTTCTTTCTAATGGTGATTACTCAAAAGACAGGTGGTGATGTGGGGGTGGCTGGGTGTTGGCAGTGTGCTCGGACCCACCAGCCATAGTTGCTGCGAGCAGAAGCTAAAAATAGGCTGACCCAAGGTGAGCTCAGAAGTTAGCTTCAATTTCTAGCCAAAAACAACCTGATCAGTCTGTATCTTCATTAGTTAAATGTGCTTCTTTTATTTATCAATTCTTGAGATACTGTGTGTCTAGCTCAGGCATAAATTTTCTGAAATGACCCCCAAAAGAACAGCCAGTAGGTTCATAAAACAGCATAGATAATCTCAAAATCCCCATTTTCTGTATCTTACTGCTTTTCTACACATAATATTTAATGTCCTATTGATATTTTATACTTTACTTTAGCTTCAAAGTAAATTTTTCAAAATCAGATTGGGTGGGAATAGAACTTATATTTTATTTTGAATGTTTTATTGTGAACAAATATAACATGCAAGAACAGCGACAGGAACGGCCATATACCCACCGCATAGATGCAACCGGTTAACATCTTGCCTTAATTATTTCACTTTTTTGCTGAATAATTTCAAAGTTGATGAGATAAAACTTTATTCACAGATACCTCACATATATCTCTATAAAACTATGAATATTCTCCTTCACAATCTAAGTGCTGTTATCATACCTAACACAATGAACAATAATGCCTTAACATTATTTAATACTTAGATATTTAAATTCTAATATCCAGTCCAAATTCTAATACCTAGTCTATATTCATATGTCTTTTGTAGGTATTTGTTTTGAGTCTGGATCCAGTGAAAGATCACACACACTGCAGCTGACTATAATGTTTCTTAAATCTCTCCTTTTTAAAAACATAATTAAATATACATGCAGAAAAGTGCACAAAATCAAAAGCAAATAGCTTGCTGAATTTTTATAATCTAAATATACTTGTGAAGCAAACAGCCAGTGCAGTCAGTAGAATGTTATCAGAATACCATAAACCCCCCTATAGTCCCCAATAATTTTTAAGGTAAAAAATTAAATGCTTTTCTCTTATATTTGATGAAGTGTTTTGCAACCTGAAGAATAAGGTCCTTAGTAGAGAGGATCCTGGTATAAATAAAAGAAATACCAATCGAACAGGAAAACGTTATTTACTTCTAATAATATTCTGAAGTTATTTCTTATGCAAATGTCTATAATGCAGACATTCCTTATTTGGTCATTTTTATTATCAGTGAATAAGTATCTTCACCTGGCACCATTTTCCCAGGACATATTGAATTTAAGGGAAAAACCTCTGCACCTTTTGAACCCATCTATAATACTGTCACTTGAAATTTTTATCCAAAGCCATAGAACTCATTCTATGTCATTAGGACAGGCTTTTGTGTTGTTTTGATTCTTCTTCATATTACATATATTTGAGATCACCACAGTATAGCTTTCTACTATATTGCTTTTAAAGTGATCTTTAAAAGGATTAATTAGAATCACAATCAATAATAGCAATGATGAGGTTCTATATTCAGAAATAATTACTAAATCTGTGTAAAAAAAATCCTTGCCTCCTCTTTTAAAATTTTTAATAAATTTATTGGGATGACATTGTTTAATAAAATTATTAATATATCAGTTTTGAGTGTACAGTTCTATATAATACTCATCTGTATATTGCATTGTTTACCACCCAGAGTCAAATCTCCTTTTGTCACCATGCACTAGTCTCCCTCTACCCTTCACTACCCCTCCCAACCTCCTTCCCTCTGGTGACCACCATCCTGTTGTCTGGGTCCATGAGTGTTTGTTTATTTGTTTTGTTTGTTCATTTGTTGCTCTCAGTTTCATATTCCACATATGAGTGCCTCCTCTTATACTAATTCAGTCAGGTCAAGGATCCAAAACTGGCATTAATCAAAGTTATTTTAGTCTATTGATTCTTCACCAGTGTTTTGGTGTTCAAAATAAAGAAATTGAAAAGTGTTTGGAAACTTGAGAGACGTTTTAAGGTGTAAAAATTAGTCTTGGGGGAGGATACTTGTTTTATATTTGGGCACATACAGGATCTTTAAGTATACTGGATGCAATTTTTAAATGAGAGTTATAAGCAAAGCCAATTATATTTAGGTTGTTAATTTTGAATGTCTTGAATATAATAAATAACTACAGTCACGTGCCAGTTAATGACTGGATACGTTCTGAGAAATGCGGCACTAAGCGATTTAGTTGCTCTGCAAACATCATAGACTGCACTTACACAAACCCACATGGCATAGCTACTACTATAATCGTATGTGCTATATACTTTTTACAAAAATCCTTACCCAAGGCTATATTTATGGATTTGGGGGAGAAAGAAACATCAATGTGAAAGAGAAACATCACATGCACCCCGACCAGGGATCGAACCCTCAAACTGGGTATATGCCCTGACTGGGAATCATACCTGCAACCATTTGGTGTGGAGGATGATGCCCCAACCAACTGAGCCACCCAGCCAGGGCTGTGCTGTACTTTTATATGACTGGCAGCACAGTAGGTTTGTTTACACCAACGTCACTGTAAACATGAGAGTAATGGGTTGAGCTACAGCATCACTAGGCAACAGGAAATTTTTGGCTCCATTATAATCTCGTAAGACCACCATAATATATGTGTGGTACATCACTGACCAAAATGTGGTTATGCAATGCATGACTGTAGTTATAATGTGTCCACGGTGTACTGGTGGCCAATGCTTTAACTGGATGTATACCGCATGAGTTTTATAGCCTTGCACTCCAGTCTCACAGAATTTATACTGCTATCCATTGACCATCAAGAGCACTTACAGATAGGTAGCGGTATCATTGTCTTCAGATAGGCTCTCAATTATTGCGCTCTTAATTTTTCTTATTTTTATTTTCCTAAGTACATTGAATTTTCAGTATTTTAGATAAAATAGTTTGGATACCAACAAGATTACTGATTTGGCAGTGAGTTTTAGCTGAGTGTTATCCATCACTGCTGAAAAAACTCTTGGAAACTGAGATCTATATTTTTTTGTTGTTAATTCTCACCCAAGGATATTTTTCCATTAATTTTTTTTAGATAGAGTGGAAGGGGCACGAGGGAGAGAAAGAGAGAGAAACATGATGTGAAAGAGACACATCAATTGGTTGCCTCCCACATGGCCCCGACTGGGACTGGGGATCGAATTTACAACCCAGGTATCTGCCCTTGAATGAGAATCGAACTTGCTACCCTTCGATCTGCAGGCTGATGCTCAACCGCTGAGCCAAACTGGCCAGGGACTGAGATATATGCTTTTGAAATTAGTTCTTTATAAATATGGAAGCTTGTATATTTCCAACACTGAAACAATTTAATCAGAATAGAGTCTGGTATCTTTTTTTCTCTTCCATTGATTATTCATGCAACTAAGGTTAACTGGACTGTTGCAATTAATGATTCACTACTTCTTGTCTACCTCCTATTCATGCCCTGACATACACATCCTGAAAATGCAAAGCATCTACCATTCCTATGTAAGTTAGACTATATTTTAAATGGTCAGAATGGCTCTCTTTTTGGGATTTCAGAAATTCAAGACTCCATGGAGGAAATTTTTTACATCTATGCCAGTCTATGCAATAATTGTCGCAAACTTCTGCAGAAGCTGGACATTTTATTTATTGCTTATTAGTCAGCCAGCATATTTTGAGGAAGTCTTTGGATTTGAAATCAGCAAGGTATGTAAAAATGATCTTTATTTAACTAGTGCATAATTTTTGTATTTAAGCAAATATTCAGTTTCTATGCCAAGATTTTATCTTCTAAATTTCATGAGTTCTTTATTTATTCGGTCAACAAATAACTTCTGGGAAACAAAGACTAAGTAAAGTGTTTGTCTACTGCCTTCAAATGTCTGCTAGAAACTGCTCTTTATTGTGGGAACAGACAAAACAGACCTAGTCTTTGCCCTCATGGAGCTTACATCGCGGTTGGAGTGGCAGTGTCAGCTTCTCTCTACAATTAAACATAACTTCTTCTTTTTTTAATCCTCACATGAGGACATGCTTAGAGAGAGGAAGGGGGGGAGAGGGAGAGAGAGAAACATTGATGTGAGAGTGAAACAAAGATCGGCTGCCTCCTGCACACCCCCCATCGGGGATCGAGCCCGCAACCCAGGCATGTGCCCTGACCAGAATCGAACTGCTACCTCTCCGTTCATGGGACGATGCCCAACCAACTGAGCCACACCAGTCAGGGCAAACATAGCTGTTTTAAATGTCAGGTCAGAGACAATGTAACAGTGAATGAAAAAGTATTTTATTAAGGTGGAAGTTACCAATCTAACTCTTCTTCAGTGCTCTCAGAAATCTGTCTGGCTAAAATATTGGAGGATAGCAAAACATACCTGAAAACATTTTGTATGTTTTTTATATAATTTATTCACTTGACAAGCATTTGTTGAATATGATATGTGAAGTTTTGTGTTAGATTCAGAAATAAGAACATGTTTTCTGTCCTCAAGAGTTCATAGCTTGGTGGTATAGACCAAAAAAAAAAAAAAAAAAAAAAAAAAAATATATATATATATATATATATATATATATATATATATATATAGTTACCAATTACAGCACAGTATGCCAAATGCTACAGACATGTATTCATAGCCATGAAAATATAATCACTTTGAGATTTTCTCTAAGGATAAAATGAACAAAATAATACTACTTCATATTTATATAAGGGTTTGAAATCTCCAAGGTCTTTTCATATTCATGAACAACCTTGTGAGGTTGAACTGGGTATAATGATCACTGTTTCTCTTGAACTGATGTAGAAACAAAAACTAGGGATAGTATTTAAATTGCCTGAAGCAGAGCTGCTAATAAACGACAGAATCAAGTTGAAGCACAGATCCTTTGATTTGTTTCAATTCCCTCTACTGTGCCATTTAAATTCAGGTAAACCATACATTCATTTGAGCATTTAGCAAGTATTTGTTGAATGTCATCTCTGTGTCAAGCCCTTTGCTGAGTCCTGAATACACTTGTCTGTGCTCTCAATGGACTTGCCATCTCTCTTCATGTCATTACGTAAGTCCAGCTGGGCTCACGATTCATATTATGTCTCTACTTGAAAGACTATCCGAGGCCTAGAGCTGAAGGAAACCTGAGTTTAGGAGTAGCTATTCTAAAAGCTCTTTTGTAATCCCTGTTTCTAAGGAAACTGTTTCCTCCATTACTGAGAAGAATGGTTGCTTTAGACAGGGCTCTTCTCTCTGGAGCTGATCAAACATTGCAGGGGAGCCTTTGGGAGCCCTGAGAGGTGTTATACTTCCCAACAAAGGCTGCTGGAGGTGTGAGTCCATTTTCATAATCTAGGACAAATATGACACTGAGAAGCTATTAATAAAGTCAGGTCTCATGGGGGAGAGTGAAGAAACCAACTGATGTTAATGGAACTGTATGGTCATTCTGGCCCTGTAGCTCCAATTAATTGAAAATGCTTGAGTAAAAGCCATGATATTTTACAAAAACTAAATATAATAACTATTTGGGTTGATTCGATTCACTTATTATGTTTTTAACTAAAATTGTGGATAAATTCTACACACACAAATTGACTTGAAGATTTCGATTATACTGGTAAAAAAAATAATTAAATAAAAGTCTCTGACTTACCTGAAAAACATGTAAAGGAGGAAATAGACCATGGGCTTTGGATCTAGGCTGACATGGTTCAGAAATTAAACTCTATAATAAACTATAATAATAATAATAGTAATAATATAAAACACTTCTATCTAAAATGAAAGAAAGAATTAAATAGCTTGGACATTTGACTTATTTTAGAATCATCAATATCTCCATCATCAAAACAACCCAAGTCCACAGCTGTGACACCATATTATACACCATTGTAAAATAAAACACAACCTTTGTCTCGAGCCTTTAATAATCTAATTTGAAAGACATATTTACATCAAATAATAAACCTATCTAGCACCTATAATTTTCCAGAAACTGTGTTTCAAGTTATACTTAGTAAAAAACCTCCATGTATGTTTATATTTAAAATTTACTAAGTCTGTGTATGTGGTAATACATAGTTAAAATGCATTTTATTCCTACTTCTTGCTTCCATAATAGAGAATAGTGCCTTGCACATAATTATTGGTCAAAAAATATGTGTTGAATTGATGCTGGTTAGATTTTAGATTGCATAGAAATTGTATTTGATTTTATAGCGATGTGACCAAATATTGATATTTGACATTAAAAAAATACCTAAAATCGAAGAATCGATCTACATTTTTCTGGACTCTTACAGAATATAAAACTCTTAAGAGATATATATTCGAAATGCAATAAATGTTGTTAGCTTTATTATTAATTTAAAATACAGCCTCTTGCCCGGCTGGTGTGGCTTCAGTGGTTGAGTGTCGACCCACACACCAATAGGTCGCTGGTTCGATACCCGGATTCCGGGTCAGGGCACATGCCCAGGTTGTGGGCCCAATCCCCAGTAGGGGGCATGCAGGAGGCGGCCAATCGATGTTCTCTCTCATCAATGTTTCTATCTCTCTCTCCCTCTCCCTTCCTCTCTCTCTAAAATCAATAAAGAAAAAATTTTTTTTTTAATACAACCTCTTTAAGGTTTTGTCGAACGTGTTTCTCCTCTCTCTCTCTCTCTCCTACTATCCCCCTCTTGCTAATGATAAACTTTTACAAACATGTTTAAGAATATAAAATGAGCACATAAGTACAAATCACTCTGTGGTAAGATTCAAGGTAACTTATTCATCAATGCAAAATTTACTGACTCATAGCACAGAAGAAAAGTACTCTTCTAGAACATAAAAGGCTTTTCTCATTTATTCTGTGGAAGTTATTACTTATTCTAGGAATGAGTAAGTGGCCATTTGGAGACAGTATTCTTCCTGCCTTTGTCCATGAAGAGTTTATGATGGGTTCCGAAAACAAAGACCATTATATTGCCCACATTCCTTAGGGTCACGTATATTTCCCCTCGCTTGTTTTCCACCAGGTTGGCATGCTGTCTGCTGTGCCACACTTAGTAATGACAATCATTGTGCCTATTGGAGGGCAGATTGCAGACTTTCTGAGAAGCAGGCAAATTCTTTCAACTACTACAGTAAGAAAGATCATGAATTGTGGTGGTAAGTACATAAGTGATGTTAAGAACATGTTTTTAGTTCATGAAGTTCTGATCGGCACCAGTGACTTTTTCTATACATACCAAAAATGCAGCTCAATGTGTCTCAATTGTTCATTTATAATCATTTTCCCATCTCATTTTAGATTTTCGTAACTCCTCGTTTTAAATAACTAACCTGACCCTTTCTACCATTCAAACTCAAGGCTGTGTTTAATGTGTTCATTCAAACACCAGGAAGGTTTCAGTAATCTTTGTGCATAAATGATAACTGTTGTTATTATTTTAAGCTAGACTGCCAGAAGTGGTTTGCTAGGGCATTTCTAGCAGCTCGGGCTCATTGGAAAAATTAACAGAGATTTCTGAAGTGTTTTCATGTGTTTGTTTCTGAAGGTTTTGGCATGGAAGCGACACTGCTTCTGGTCGTCGGCTATTCTCACACTAGAGGGGTAGCTATCTCTTTCTTGGTACTTGCCGTGGGATTCAGCGGATTTGCTATATCTGGTAATATACATTTTTTTAAATTTGTGCTTGTGATATCTGAGTTTGTCTGGTGATAATAAGATGATCTATCCATTTATCTCCATATATTCTACTTTCCTCTTTAAATATTTGACTTGAGAAAGTTTACTCAATGTATTTCCACTAAAAATTTTATTAAAAATAATAAAACATTTATAAGCCATTATTTAAGTTCATTACTACTCACTTTCTCCCTTCTTACTCTTTTTATTTAATTCATTTACTTTTTGGTTAAGAGAACATATCTCCTTTGTGAAGTGAGCATCACATATTAAGCAATAGATAAGAAATTATACTTCATTTTATTCTCACTATATCCCTGAGCTAAATTATCAAAATGTAGTTATTAAGCACCTGCTGTGTACCTAGTATCTTTTAAGGAGGGTGGTGAGTGTGGTGGAGAATATTCTATCTGTACTTCTTAGAAGCTTGAGGTTCTCTGAGTCAAAGATTATGTGTGTATTTCAGGTTTCAATGTTAACCACCTGGATATTGCTCCAAGATATGCCAGTATCTTAATGGGCATTTCAAATGGTGTTGGCACATTGTCAGGAATGGTTTGCCCTATCATTGTGGGTGCAATGACAAAGAATAAGGTAAGATGGAACAGGTGCTCAGTTGTAGAATATTCTCTCTCATGGTTGGGGAAAGGGTTAATATATTCTCTTTGGCATTTCTTTTCTGGTCCGCTCACCATACTTCTGGGTAGGGGAGATGGTTGAGTCTCATAAGAAAACATCAAAGAACTCTGAGTGAATCCTCTTGCCCAACCAATAAGCAACATGCTTCTCAGCACCTTTTAATATTTCTGATACCCCTGATGTAGTTAAAAACAAACAAACAAAATAAACGTTTTGCTCCTAACTTATTAGAATAGGCAAGCAGAAATCTTCTGAGCTTTATTTACAAACCTCAATTCAAATTCCTCTGCAGTTATCAGTGGAAGAATATGATTATCAGCTACTTGTCCTTGTATATAGAGCTTCAAAATTTTGGTTTACTAGAAGAAAATAAAAAAAGGACTGAGAGAAAAATATTAAATCAATTATAAATATTTTGAAAATTAGTGGACCATAGATATATTTGGGATTATTTCAGAACATTAGGTTTGAATGTTTTTTAAATAATGAAAGTTACAGTATTATAGAAAGCTTCTGTCACAGAATTTGCTTCATATAATCAGAACAGGGGTTTGCCCAGAAGCTGGCGTGTCATGAGAAGTTCAGTGGTGGAGTGTTTAGAGAAGATGTCTCAGACACGGGGAGTTTGTTCTCACACTCCCCTTTTGTCTCTGCAGTCACGTGAGGAGTGGCAGTATGTCTTCCTGATCGCTGCCCTCGTCCATTACGGCGGAGTTATATTTTATGCAATATTTGCCTCAGGGGAGAAGCAACCCTGGGCAGACCCTGAGGAAACAAGTGAAGAAAAATGTGGATTTATCCATGAAGATGAACTCGATGAAGAAACAGGGGACATAACTCAAAATTATATAAATTATGGTACCACCAAGTCTTATGGTGCCACAACACAGGCCAATGGAGGTTGGCCCAATGGCTGGGAAAAGAAAGAGGAATTTGTACAAGAAGAAGGACAAGACACATACACCTATAAGGACCGAGATGAGTATTCATAACAAAGCTAAATTGCTGGATTTATTTTTGGTGTTTGTGATTAACTTAATTGTGATTGCACAAAAATTTTAAAAATACGTGGTGTAAACATGTAAACATATCAACCAGGCAAGTCTTGCTGTAAAAATGAAATGAAAACAAACTCATGAAGTTACCATCACGTGCAATCTGTGGAAGTTGTGAAATTCCATCATTTCCATTCAGGTCATCTTGCGTTTGCGATTTAAAGGTTGACTGATCAAAAGCTGTAGAAGCAAATAGTTATTCATTGGATTCATATGAGCTAAAACTCATTACCATTTAATAAAGCACAACTAAAACAGTTGGCACATTTCATCCTACAAAGGTTAGGAAGCCAAAGCAACTTGAGGGTGTAAAATGCACTTATATATTTGTTACACTGTATTGCAAAATCTCATGCGGAAGTCCTGTTAAAAAAAAAAGTAATGTCATGTTGGCTGTATCAGATGCTGACAACATATACTGGGTGTAAATCATGAAGTTGGGATATCTCTCAATTAGGAAAGAATAGTGTGGGCTAGCAACTAGCAAGGTGTACTAAATAATTATTGTTATAACACAATGTGGGATATTTTGTTGGTTATCAAAAGGAATGTCTTGCAGTGGTTTATATGAAACACTTGGACACAAGCACATCTGTGAAAGAGAACTTGTCAAGTGTGGGGTATGCTTCATGTTCTTCCATTCATTTACCTGACAGTATAAAACACTTCACATTTTAATAAATCTGACTTTTCATGTAGCATATCACATAACTTTTTTTGCAAAAAAAAATTTAAAAAGGACTTCAATGTATTTTTTTTACAACTTTGTACAGGTTGTAACTTGCATTAGAAACAAAAAGATGCACACACCATAAAGAATCTAATAAGAAATTTACTATGGAAATAGAGCCCTGAAAATGCAATATTAACAACAAAAGAAATAGGAAATGATTTAGATATTCTTCTTCCATAATAATTAAATACTATATAAAACTTGTGCCACAGATCTATATATATAATATAAAAGGATAAATTTAATAGAGAGATTGTAAGTAGATAATTTTATTATTTAAAGTCCCATTTAAAGTATATTTGTCTTATATAGGACAACAAATTATATTAAAATTATATCTATATATATCTGTATATCTTATACATATCCATACACAGAAACATAATAAACAATCTTCACACACAAAAAAATAGCATACACCTAATGTTGGGTTAGGGGACTGCAATTTCTACTTTCATAGAGTCATAGAATTTTAGATGGGGCAGAGGCATTTTGCTTGTCACTTCTTAATATAATTCAACAGTAACTGCAACATTTGTGTACCAAGCAATAAGTGCAAATGCATAAAATTTCCTGTCTGTATATTATCTTTATTTTGCTTGTGGTAGCTTTTTGGGTGGTTGGAATGATTTTTTTTTCTTTTAAAAAATTAACATCAGACCTCTTTTCCATGTTCTAAAATGATAATGCATTTCCCAATTCAATTTAAAATATTATTGGTGTATTTAATTGTCTATTCTGGATATTTGATCTGTTCCTTGTATTGTGCTAGTGACTGGAGGCCCTGCTACTGCAAATATAAAACATAAAGTTTGTTTTAAAAATGCAAACCATTCTTGACCTTAAGAAAATAAAAATATCTTTTGCTTTGTGTCTCAAAGTGATATAACGTGATCATAGCTTTTGTGGTGTTGAATGGAAAGATGTGGACTATCATTTTGTTGCTGAAAAAAAAAAGTGTTAATAAAATGCTCTATTTATCCTTTTGTAAAAAACAAAACAAAACAATGCATTAATATGGGTTTATTTTATTTAGTTTGTAGCTTTAATGTGAATTCAGCTTGTGATCCGAGGAAGCCAAATCTAGGCTCCAGAAGAACATTCTTCTAGCTACTTGGGATTTAGTGGAAAAACATAGCATTCTTTAGATTGTGTGGGACAAGGTTCTGTAGAGACAGTTTTACCTCAAGAAATAGGTCTGGGAGTCACGCTATCTTCCAGTGGCAGTCTTCCACAGCTTCTGCTAAGTTTAAAGAAATATTTAGGGAAAAACTCAAAACGTGTCAGGTCAATGACACTACTTAATTTTGATTGCACACATACTTTGTGCTGGGCACTGCCCCAACCATTTTATGCAGAGTCTCTTATGTAACTTCACAGTGACCCTCCAAAGTAGAAACTCATTTTATTCCAGATTACAAAGGAAAAACGTAAGCTGAAAAAGTGATCACTTAGCTCAGATTCTCTACTTTACGGATGTGTAGAAAGGGGAGGTAATAACTATAAGCATTGGAATCTGAGACTCTTAGAACTTGACTGCTCAAAGGGATTTGTGGATGATTTACTTGACACCCCTTATTGAACAAGTGAGGACACTGAAGGTCAATAAGAGAACCTGACTTGATCAAGAAGATGCTACGGATTTGGAAAGAAGTTGTTATGATTAATGATATTTTTGTTTTTATTTTCTTTTTAAACCAGGTTTTTATTTAAGGAATCAGTTAAAAACATTTGTTGCTTCAATATCCACCACTTACGTAACCTCAGCGCATGTGAGTAGGTATGGCGGTGAGGTAAGGGAGTATATTTTTTCTTCCTGCATGCCTCTGCATAAAAAAAAAAAAAAAACAAAAAAAAAAACAATGGCCAGCCCTGGCCGGTTTGGTTCAGTGGTTAGAGCATCGGCCCGCGGACCAAAGAGTTGCGGGTTCGATTCTGGCTAAGGGCATGTACCTCAGTTGGGGTTCAGTCCCTGGCCCTGGTTGGGGTCATGCGGGAGGCAGCCAATCGATGGGTCTCCCTTATGTTGCTGTTTCTCTCTCTCTCCCTCCCTCCCTCCTACTCTTTCTGAATATAAATGGAAAAATATCCTTGGGTGAGGATTTAAAAAAAAAAAAAAAATGGCCAGCCCTGGCCAGTGTGGCTCAGTTGGTTGAGCATCATCCTGTGCACCAAAAAGTCACTGGTTCGATTCCTGATCAGGGCACATACCCAGGTTTCGGGTCAGGATGCCTGTGGGTGGCAACCGATCAATGTTTCTCTCTCACATAAAACATAGTTTTCAAAAAAACTGATTAAAGAAACAATGGCCAGAGACCAAGCTTCATTCTTAGGGAGGCTCACAGGCCATCTTTGCATAACTTGATGGCAGGAATGAAAATGTCTTGAATCTAACACTATATAATTTCCCCAGTTCCATAAGACAAACATTTACAGTTCTTGTAAGGAAACTGCTCTAATGATGTCTCCTAATATTGCCACTGGCCATATTCATTTTCTCTCTTCTCAATCGTGCAAAGTCATCTTCCACTTCTTCTTTTCCTCCCCCTTTTCACATTGTCCTCCTCGTCCCAATGCCCATCCACATCTGTTCATTATATGGATCTAGTATTTTGCAATTTTCAAAATGCTTTTCCATGCATTGCCCCATTTTGTTCATACAACTGCCTTGTAAAATCGAAAAGCCACTTATTAATATTAGTATTTCTATTTTCTAAATAAGGGACTGGATCAGGGTGTAATTAACTTCCTAAAGATTCCCTAGGCAGGACTGGAACAAGAATACATACTATCTGGCCACAGCACCACACTAATTCATTTTCACTTTTAAATCACTTTATTACTCTTCTGATTATAAATGTAGTATGGGGTAAAAGGGGACCTTTATTAGGTAAAGAAGAGCATTAAAAACAATAAAAAATAAAGTTAATAATCTTGATGTCTAGACATAATCACTGTTCAATGATTTCTAGAATGTTTTCTATAAAAACCACATATTCAGAAAGCTCACATATACTTTGTAATTTATAAATATGAAATCTTACTTGATCTATTATTGCAAACTACTTTTTCCATTTGACATTGTAGCATGTGTATATTCCTATTTGAGTAATTGAGTTCTTTAGCCTAACATTCTATTACATCTGTCAGCTATATTTGAGGTATGTATTTATCCAATACCTTACTCTTGAACATTTTTTCTTAGCACCCTCTTCTCTTTTTCTTTCTGCATGGGTGGATCTTTTGGGGAAATGAAAGTCACAAATATACACATTTAATACTTATAACCATGATGGATATTTAAGTTACTATCTATAGTTTACTATTCCTGTGTTTGGCTATAGAGAGTACTACTGGCTATTGACTTTGCTGGGATTCATTTATTAATACTAATTCACTTATTCACTCAATAAGTGTTTATTCAGCACCTATACTGTGGACGTTTCTGGGCCTACAATGGTGAGAAAACAGATTTAGTCTCCACTATTGTGGATCTTAAAGTCCAGTCCCCTCCCTGAGGTATTTGCAGCATGTGCCCTTGCCCAGTCAAGACACATAGATGTGACCAAGACAAGAGGCTCTTGGACACAGGGCCCTCGCTAAACTTCCTGACTGAGAAAGGATTTTCCTTAATCCCCAAGACTTCCAAAGTTGGGCTGCTATTGAGGTACTCCCTCTGTCATTTGAAAAAAAATAGTTTTAGGTGATGAAGTTTTTCTCAACCTCAGACATCCCCTGCAGGGGGTCTAGGCCTTGGGGGAGACCAGCATCAGTTTTCTCCAGTGCTTGAATCTGCAGGAGGGGAGATGGATGGGCTGGACTTATTAAACACATTTTCCATCCAGTTCAAATTGTCTTCTGTTTCTGTTTCTCCCCTGGGTTTCTAGTGACCTATACATTTTCTGTTTCCACGTTTCCCCCTTCGTGTACATGCTGCCTCCCTCAGCTTTAAAAACAAATAGTGGCTATTGAGATTTCATTCTCACTATGGTGATACAATTATCAGGGTAAGCTTTTTTGTTCTTCTCTCTCCATTCTCATGCAAGACCTCAAACTTGAATTTCCATTCAGCTGCTGTCAAAAATATGTTATCGATGTAGGTTGATCTACACTATTCAGTTCCTTAAAATGCTCAAGCTTTTCCATGCTTCCTACTCTTCATCCCCCTGAACACAGCCAGGCACCTAAGAGTTGCATAATCAGGATATATTACCCTGTTCCTTATCCAAATTCAACAGCTCTTGTTGACTGAAACCTTCATGGCTTTTACCAGGAGCAAGCAGGATGAAGAAATCTCTCTAGTTTTGTTAAATCCCATTTGAGGACCTGTTTAATTACTTTGCTCAATACAGCACTATCAATAATTAGGTATGAAGGGACATGGGCCACCATTTCTCATTGGTCTCAAAAAGCTTTAGAGACGCACTTTTTGGCTCAATTGCTGTTTTTCTCTCCCTCAGTTTTATTTAGTTTCTGTGTTTTGTTTTGTTTTTTTATTATTTGCTTGTTTATAGTTGTTATTTACCTTTGACTTTACTTTAAAAGAGGAAGTGAATGAGGGATCCAATAATAATAGTAGGAACTATTCATACAGGGCCTATAAAATACCAGACACTGTTCCCTGGGGGTTATCTATTTATATGTATATTATTTATATTTATATTTATCATTTAATCTTCAAAATAACTCTTTGTGTTAGGTAATATTGTTAACTCCATTGTATAAATGAGGGCACTTCAGCAGTGGAGAGTTAAGTACCTTATTCAAGGTCACACAGCTAATGGAGTACATTTAGAATATGAATACAAGTCGCCTGGCTCCAGGCCTTGTACTCCTCAAAACTGTCTCTAAGTAGCTGTGTGACTTCGGTAAGATACTTAATTTCTTTAAGGATCAATTTTTATCATCTACAATATGGCACTCTAATACCAAATTGGTATCTGGTTTTGCAATGAAATACAATAACATAGCAAGCAGTTAGCTCAGCACCCTGCACATTAGTAAGAATTTAACAAATGTGCCTTCCCCTCCCCCTTTCCCATAATGCTAAGTAAATGTAAGGTATTAACTCTTCAATTATAACTCCACTGGTAGATTCATCACAATGGGCCATTTTGGAAACTATCTTGAGATATTTATATTCTTATAAAATATTACTCAAGTTGGTTACTTAAATTATTTTTTCAATTGAATTTTATAAATTTTATGTGGCACAGAACAATAGACACTATAGGATGCTATATGTGAAATATAACATACATTTATAAAAATATAAAATACTATATACTATATACTAAGAGGATAAAGACATGGATTGGAAAGATACACACAAAAGTATTCATAGTGGTTGCATTTGGAGAGGAAGGAAGAGAATGAACTTGGGAAAAGCATTAAAGACATTTCAAAGTTATCATTTTTTTAATTTTGAAAAGATGAATGAAGCAATTATCAGAAAATATCAACATTCTAAGAATTCATATATGGCTTTTTATTATATTTTTCATATACTTTTCTGTGTTGTAAAATGTAAAAACAAGCAAACCAGATAAAATATTTTCCACGGAGAACACAAGTCTCATTTCTCTCCAGTTTTTTGTGTTTTTTTTTTTTTTAGTATTTGGGCTGATGAAGAAATTGTCATGATCTTCAAGCGTATTTGACAGTTTTCAGAAGCTATATAATTTAATGCAACCACTTTGGGAGAATCATATTTTATAAAGTCAAGGTAAAGGTAGAATTTTTCACATTTATGAACAGGTTTATGAATCCAAATGAAGTTCTTCTGCACAAAGCCAACAGAAGTCTGCATGGGAATAAATGTCACAGATGAAAGCCATCTTTCTGACAGATCCTGTCAGAGTCTGTTGGACTGTTTCTCAAAGATTTAAAAAAGGAGGTGTTGTGGGACATGTCTCTGTCCATGAATGCAGGGTGGGAATCAGTATGTCGTCATTAGTCTAAAGGAATATTAACTCTCTCAGTTCCAGTTGCAATGGGATAGCAGAAAAAGCAGAACTGTTTGCATTCGAGCCCAAAACCTACCACTGCCATTTATAGAACCCAAGGCAAGTCATGTCAGCTCTCTGGGCTTCAGCTGCCCCATCCGGAAAATAAAGTGATTGCTTAGCCTTGATCATTTCTAAAGATCCTCCCAGCTCTGAAGCTTTGAATTTTTTTTTTAACTTTATTCTTGCTGACAAATAGCTGAGTTCCTCAAGTCAGCTTGAAGAAGTATTATAATTATTCTCAGAATTCCACTAAATATAAGACAAAATGTTTACTTTCTGCCTACATTCCTATTGACTTCTTTTTTTAATCAGCCACCCATCTTAGTAGCTAACAGTATGACAAAATTCGTGACACTCCTCATCCTGGTGGGCTTCTTCCTATAATGTCCTTTCCTCCTGACTCATAGGGAACACCTTGCACATTCTAACAGAACTTTGGATTTGAGGATGTCATGGAGTCCTTTATTAACCAGACACCCTGCCATGAGTTTAAATACTTATGTGTGAAAAACATGAGTCTAAGTTTTAATAACAGGTCACACTCAACTTTTACTAGTTTTAATGGGATGTATTATAGAGCCCATCCATTGAAAAGGATGGAAATACATGCACTGTAGCTAGAAAAGTTAAAGTCTACCCAACTTGTCAGTAGCAGAGTGGTAGCGTGAAATTACTTTTGGAGATTCACAACAGTGCTTCTGAGATCATCAAGAACCACTCTCTCATTAAGTTAGAGAGTTTGTCAAGCAACAAGTATTTATTGAGAACGTGTTATGTGTCAGATACTAGGAACACAGCGGGGAACAAGACTAAATGGATCCTGCCTTCATAGAACTCTAAGTACAGTGGGTGGGAGTGACCATATAGAAATGAACAGAAAAATCAATTACAGTTGTGATAGATGCTTTGAGAATTCCAAAATGGGGAACGTGACCTAGTCTATGGGTTGAGAAAACTTTCCTCAGGGATGTGACATATAATGTGAGACCTCAGAGGTGACTGTGAGTTAGCCTAGCAGAGCATGACGGGAGGAAAGTTTCAGAAAGAGAATATGGCATTTGTCAATACCCCAAGGTAGAAAGAACTTGGTATGTTAGTATTAACACTACTCAAATGTTAGTGGTATACATATAGAAAAAGTGGGATTTATTTATTATGTGGAAATGCGAATCAGCTAAGCATAAATCTAGCATACTAAAACATCTTTCCAAGAGCTACAATATTTGCCCATCATTATTTCATTCAACATCTATTAAACTATGTGTAGGCCTATTGACTAAAATATAGAGATACAAAAAATAAATTAGGTATGGTCTCTGTTCTTGAGAAACTTACGGTTTTGAAGAAATATGGATATAAATAAAAATGGTATAAAATGTCATCAGAGAAAATAAAAGAGAAATTTTCTCATTTGGGCAGCAAATTCTGCATATTAACATATATTCATACTCATTCCTTTTATAGGTACACCATTTTAGAATTTTCAGAGCACTTTCACATGTGATTTATCACAATTTGCAATTAGGCATTTATTTGTTTGTTTATGACTTTAACATTCACATATTTTTTCTTCAGTTAATTCATAAATACCATGAGCATATCTTTTGTTTTTCATACTATATCCACAGCTTAACATAGATTAGAAACTCAACAAGTAATGAATGGAAGAATGAGTGTCCATATTTGATATGCAAGCAAAATGATATTATCCTCCTTATTAAATTAATTCTTCTTTTCAGAAGGGAAGTCAGAGAAAGATAGAGAAGACATTGACCTAGACTTTGAAAGTGAAATAGATGTCTGTCCACTTTATAACTAGAGGAAAGGCACAGAAGCAGAGGCCAAATCATTAGCAGATCATGGACGTGGAGCTATCGTGGTGTGCTTCAAAGTGTAAGCAGGTGGTGCGGTGGATTATGAAGTGTGCTTTAGAGAATATATGAGGCTGGATGAGACAATTAAGCTGACTCTGCAGTGTCTTAAATACTGGACTAAAGTGTTCAGTTATTATCTTATAATGAATAACTTTTTAGGGGGGCCTGAGATGTTGCAAGGAGTGGGGAGAGACTGGAAGCAGGTTCTGCACAGGAGTGCCATGGAAGACTTGAGGAGGGGGACAGGGAGAGGATTGGCCTGGTGACCATGGTGTTTCCAGATGTCAAGAGTTTAGCATAGGCATTCCTTCCATATCTACCTATTCCCAACTCAAACCCAAGAGCAGATGTGGATAATAAAAATGTATTCACAAATACATGATTCATGCTTTCTGCCCCTTGCATAATCATTCCATTTGTCTCTGCCTTCCATAACTACACAGAAAGAACCACACACACTATTTAGGAGATAACACTTTTTTTTTTTTCCCTTCTCTTTCAAAATCTTGTCTGAAATACAAGGTTATACACACAAGGGGAAGACAAAGTCTCAATTTTTCACTTTGTTTTCTTTCTCATATCTAGGGATATATTTATTCCAGCATTATCCCTCACCAAGTTAGTCTCTTTCCTCAAGAAAAGCAATGCACTCAACCCAGGGAACAATAGACTCATCTTAATGGTAGATTCAACTTAAGCTCTGACCATATACTCATCACTTTTTGTGCTTTTTTTTTTTTTCTCTCTCTCATTGTATTTCTTTCTCTTTTCTTGACCTAACATGACTCTTTATGATGTGTCTGGAAATATAAATAAAAACTTGATGTATCACTAGAGGGCTGTCACTGTCAAGATTACACTTCTTCATCAGTAATTGTGGACATTATAGTTGCCTGTATTAAGGGTTTATTTTTAAAAACTTAGAAAGGGCTGGGTGATCAAAAACATCCCCCTCACTAGGCGTTGCCAAGTACAATGAAATGAGCATTGGATTTGGCTTTACTTAACACTTCTAACTTCTTATGAGCAAACCACTTCATTTCTGGAGCTCAGTATCTTCATCTGCAAAACAGACATAACAATACATAGCTTCATGAATTGTGGTGAACACCAAGTAAGATAACTTGATTTGCAAGCTTTGTAAATCTTTATAAGATGGCAAACAAATTTAGATATTTCCAATTTGTTCATTTGGATGAAGGTCGTAGTCTCTGGAAGAAGCTCCCAGTAAAAGGGAAGTATTTCACTGGATATAAACATATTAGGTCATTAGTAACTATGAATATTTTATGATCTATTACAGGATTGCTAAATGCCTCCAGATATCCTCTCTTATTTGATCTTCACTCTAGTGCTGTGACATAGAATGGAGAAGGGTCCTTATTCAAATTGTTTCAAATAAGAAAAGAAAATCAAGACTTAGCAATAGTCTTTGATTTGTTCAGTTTGGGGCTAGAACCCAGGAATAGTGCTACTTCAGATACACTGCAGTACTCATTCTTGGATGGGATAAACCCAAGGGAAATAAATCCCAAGATGGGTGGTCATTGGAAAGAGCTGCTCTCAGGAAGGGTGGGTTCAGTAGGGGCACCCCTGGGTGGATGTGGGCAGGAGCAGCCACAGGACTTAATGGAAGCCCTGTGTGGGGTGAGGAGAAAGGGAGCACTGAGAAGGGAGAGGGTGGGTCTGGAAGGCTGGTATGTCATTCTTTTCTCTGCTCACTGACAGCAATCTGCTTTTACTTCCATGTAGCCCTTACTTATTAGTATCTTGTTCTTTATGCTTAAATTTTTGCTCCCCAGCAAGTTCACTGAAGCTGGGAATCATGTCGTATTTATCTTCATATGTTCCCACAGAACCCAAACTATGCTTCTCACATAATAAATACAGAAAGAAGTGGAGGGAAATTCAGAACACCTCCGTATTAGTTTCTTAGGACTATCGTAATAAAGTGTCACAAACTGGGTGGCATAGAACAACAGAAGTGTATTGTCTCACAGTTCTGGAGGTCCGAAGTCTGGAATCAAGGTGTGGATAGGGTCCTATTCTTGCTGAAGGTGCTAGGGAATGATCTGTTCCAGGCCTTTCCCCCAGGCTCCCATGTTTGGGTAGTTCCTTGGTTTATGGCAGCATAATTCCAATCTCCACATGGTATTCTTCTCTCTGTGTGCATGTCTGTCTCTTTACATGGCGTTATTTTTATAAAGATACCAGTCATATTGGCTTAGGGACTAGTCGAGTATGACATCATAACTAATTACATCTGAAGTGGCCCTATTTCCAAATAAGGTCCCATTCTAAAGTGCTGGGGGCTAGGACTCAACAGATAAATTTGGGGCACACAATTCAACTCATAACAACCTCCCTCTGGTCTTAAGGGAACATACCAAGCTCTCAGTGTTTAAAGCTTGTGTGAGTAGTGACTACAAAGCAGCTATTCTTAACAATCTTCCAATTTCTCCCCTTTACTATTGGGTAATAAGAGTAAATGCGAAATGTTGTCACACTTGCGAAATGTTGTCACACTTAGCTTATTGTGGACATTGGTTTTCCAGCATCCCATTGCCAACACAGCCAGAAATGGGAGAGCGAACACGCATTCTGGAAAGCAAGGAAGACATCACAGAAATGCTGTGCGGCCATTCTGCTGACAAGGAGTCGGTCTGACGAGACACCTTGTCGATCCCCTCAAGAATCAGATGGCAGAAGTCCTAGACCAAAGGGCACGAAATAAAATGAGCACTGGAGACAAGGGCATACAACGAGTGTATCTGGCTGCGTGACTGGCATCTCAAATCATTCACGAGACTGATTTCTTCCCCTTGGCGGCTTGTGTCTTAGTCTATGCTTAACGTCAATCAGAAAATTCACTGAAGCAATTCAATGTAACAGCAACCCAGTCACTGTACGAGGCAGAGCTATAATTTAGAGTAATTATTTATTTAAGAATTGACAACAGTGTATATAGCTCAGTGTGAAATCTCCAAAGTGTATGAAACTGAAAAGTTGCCTGAAAGTCAATAAAACAGAACCCATGTAAGTCATTCTGCTTCTGGGATCTAAAGAGGTCACATAACAGTTACACCTAAAGTCCAATGCCCAACTTTTGTTTGGGGGCGCTTCCCTTGGGCTGTCATATCCATCTGAGTCGCTGACTGGGCTTCTGCTGTTTGGGTGCCAGAGAGCTGATTACCCAATGTCACTGAAAGTTCCAGCCTGAATTCTTCCTGCTCCCAGCATGCTGGCTTGAGTGGGTTTGCTCCCCCACGGCCTTAGCTTCTACATATGGCCTGCTCTTGGCCAATGAATGACGACAAGGCAGATGAGATTTGAAAGGGACACCTTTTGTTATGGTTGCATGCTGTCAGGGTACATTGCTTGGCATGCAGGGTTCTGGCTGGGTGTCAACCCCAATAGCTCCCTCATCCTGTGCTTTTGTTCCGGTTACCACTCCACTCTTTCCTTTAGTTACTCACAGCTCAAGACAAACGGAAGATTCTACAGAGGTTTAACAAAGAAAGGATCCAGGATTACAGAAGAGTTCAATACAGGTCTTTCAGCTGGTCACTACTGGGATTAGAAAGGCAGGTTCATAAGGACCAAGCATATTATGCAAAGGAAGGAGGAAGATTAGTGGGGATGTGGTGACAAGGAAAACTCACACCCAGCCAAAAAGGGGCAGCAGCTCCTCAGTTCCAGTTAACTGGAGCTAGGTGGAAATGCTAAGGCCCGGGAACCAGCCTTGCTGATAGAGGCCGCGGTCCAGGACATGACCCAGAACTGGCTGCGCAGGCGCAGACCACATTACCATTATCGAAGCATGACACAGCAAAAGCTTAGGACGCACGCGCCACACACTGTCTCATGCACTGCCCCAGAAGAGTGTCCCGCCACACGAGTCTATGAAAGCCACTACCTGTATTGAATAAAGCTGCTGCCGTTTGTGGAACCCTCCTGAGGTCGGCTCCTCGTGCTTTCTTTACCTTGGGTATCTCACCGCTGAAACCCCCTTTGCAATCCCTGGTCTCTGACAGGATATAAGGTCACTTTTATTCAAGAGAGGTTGAAAATCCAGGTATTTCTGTGACATCTCACAACTGTTTTTGTTTTTTACTTGTCAGCAAATAATAATGGCAACTTAACAACATGAGCTAAACAAAATATCGCCAGGCCAATTTGGCCCTCTGGCTGACACTTGGAAATCTCTGGGCTGGCAGTTCTAGGGGCTATGTTACTTGGGAATTCCTCAGGCATCTCTTATAGGATGCTCCACATTGATTACAGGTGCGATTTCCTGGAAGATCTAGGGATAACTTCCTGCCCTGCTCTTAGCCTTTGTCCTCGTGACAGAGGTCACTTTCCCCCTTCACCTGAAGCTACGCTCAAAAACATCTACCTGCCTCAGAGGCCAGGCTTGAGAGAAGTTGAGAGAGAGAAAGCATTTCCTTCCTCACCTGAGTTTAAAGCCTGTGTTCCCTTCATTCAACAAATATTCACTGTGTGACCACACATAGGCAGGCACTGTTTGAAGTATATGTATGTGTGTCATGGAGTTTATTACATGTCCAGGAGACAGAATTTTTAACAGTAAATAAATAAAAAAGATAAAACTGAAACTCATAGACACAGACAACAGTATGGTGGTTACCAGAGGGAAGGGTGAGGGGTAGTAAAATGTAAAGGAGACCAAATATATGGTGATGGAAAATGATTTGACCTTGGGTGCTGGGCACACAATGCAATATACAGGTCATGTATCATAGAAATGAACACCTGAAACCTATATAATCTTATTAACCAACATCACCTCAATAAATTTAATTAAAAATAAAAGACAAAAACAAACAAAAAAAACCACCTTATACTTTTTAATTAATTTATTTTATTTTTCTTTATTGATTTATTTTAGAGAGAGGAAGGGAGAGGGAGAGAGAGATAGGAACATCGATGAGAGAGAACATCGATTGGCTGCCTCCTGCATTCCCCCCAACAGGAATCAGGCCCACAACCTGAGCATGTGCCCTGACTGGAAATCGAACTGGCGACCTCTTGGTGTATGGGTCGATGCTCAACCACTGAGCCACACTGGCAGGGCGAACCCACCTTATACTTTTTAATAAAAATTAGTATAATGAAGACAAGTATGAAAAGAAAAGATAATTTCAGAATGGTATGTGTTAGGGCAAAAATAAAAGAGGGTAATGAGACAGAAGAATGGTGGGAGGATGGGGTTCTCCCTTAGATCTGGTTGTCAAGAAAGCCTCTCTGAGGAGAATCTTAAGTAGGATTTTTTAGAAGCAGAGCCTGAGATGGGTTCCTGAGCGATTTATTGAAAGCATGCTCTCAGGTGAAGGGGAACTGGGAAAGAGGGCAGGGAAAGAAAGCAAAACAGGGGTGTAGTCTCAGCTGTGCGTTCCTTAAGCATGGCCCCATCAGGAGCTCTAGAACATTAATTACACCACACAATCGGTACCACCTTGAAGCAAGAGGGCTGGCCCTTTGTATCTCCTGTCAGTTAGTTACTGGCTTCCGTCCATCCCCTGGTGGGGAGAGCACAGCCTCTTAGGCTAGAGGGAAATTCTTAGCAAAGGGTGGCAGCTGTGATCTGTTAACAACTAATACACCCAACAGCTGGGCATGTGTGCATCAGCATAGCAACTGGGGATGATATTTATTTAATTGTGGCCCTGGAAGTATAAAACAGCCAGTCATGCAAATATCTGCAAGGAGAGTATTTCAGGCAGACGGAAAAGCAATGGACCCTCTCCATCATGGGAATGAGCTTGGCCGGTGCTTCTGGGGCTCAGTGGGAATGTGTAGCATGGGATGAAATGCAGCTGGAGGAGCAGATGGGAACAGGACATGTATGCATATTTAGGTAAGTGCTATGGGAAACTCATCATAAGATTTAAAGTGGGAAGTGATATGAACTAACTTATATTTCAGAATAAGATATGAGGCTCCCTCGTGGAGGATACATTGTAGAGGAAGCATAAATAGAGGCAAGAGACTAGTTAGGTTACTGCAGTATCCAGTTGACAGATAATGGAGCTTGGACTAAGACAGGGGCCATAATAAAATGAGAAGCTGTTAGAATTTCAGAATATTCTGAAGGAAATACGGACAGACTTCCCCATGGATTGGATGATGAGGTGAGGGAGAAAGAGGAATCTTGCTTAAACATCTCGTGATAGTATTGGTGAAGAATTTTCTGCTCTAAACCCGAGCCTGCAGATATCTAATTAGCTCCCAAAGCTGATCTGCATTTGGAAGAATGGGGAACAGAAGGGATATCTGGAAACTTCCAACCATTCACCTTTTTTCATCTAGGAGATTCAGAGAAACAAACACATAATCTAAAAGGCAGCCAAGAGAGGTAAAATAAGAAAAATATCCTATTGTCAAGACTGTTGCTTCCCAGCCCACTGCGGTCTTCATACAAAGTCTCTTATAGAGGTAAGATGCAGTCCCTGAAGGCAAGACTTTCCAATAGGTGACTGATAGGGCTTATGAGGAGGACTCAGATATTTTTCAGGCAGGGTCTTTTCCTAGACTCGAAGAAAGCCATCTTTGGAGGAACTGTGCTTTGGACCTTACAAATATGGTCATTTATAGAAATTAGATTGCTTTCCTCCTTACATTCATCAACCCCGTCTATCCCCCACTGGTCCAAATGTCTTCCCACTGGGTCTGCTATTTCCCTCTGCTTCAAATCCCTACACCTTTCCCTTGCCATTTCTTCCCTGTTCCACTTACAATTTATCATGCTGTGACCTTTTGGTAAGCTTAAGAACCACAGCAATATGTGCTCTTTAAATACTAGAAAAGAGAGTATATTTAAGGAACGGTTTGATTAAGACAGTTTAAAGTTCAGCCGTTTTCCAAACCCACTCAATGTGAATGGCATTGTCTATAAAATCATGATCAAGAGAACTTTCACAATTAGTCCTTTGGTTCTTAAGGTGCTTTTATCCTTCTTGGCAAAAATAGCTGGAATAAAGAAGAGAAACCCAGATCTCGTTGGCACGGAGAATATTTTCTAGCTAAGAATTTCCACAATTTTTTTTCTTTATTGATTTTAGAGAGACAGAGGAAGTGAGAGGGAGAGAGAGATAGAAACATCGATGAGAGAGAACATCGACTGGCCGCCTCCTGCATGCCCCCCACTGGGGATCGGGCCCACAACTTGGGCATGTGCCCTGACCGGGAATCAAACCAGGGACCTCTTGATGCATGGGTCATTGCTCAACCACTGAGCCACACTGGCTGGGACCACAATTATTTTTATCAGGATGAACTGGTAATTGACATCAAAATCTATGCATTAAATATACATGCGCCGGATACCTAAGGACCATGAGACAACCCATGCTTAACATGTACCCTCTCTCCTGTGAAGCAGACCCTAGCTCAGCCACTTAAAAACTATGGATCTTGAGCAAAACACCTCTTTGGTGCCCCAGAAACTTCATCCATGAAGCAGGGATAATCTGAGGATCTATATGATAGCAGTTGTAAAGATTAAATGTGAGAGACTGCATTAAGGATTTAGGGCAGAGACTGGTATATAGTTAAGTTCTTGGGGGGTCTTTGATGGGCCCATATGAAGAGAATTCAAAAACATAGGGGAGAGTATTAGAATAAATTGCTTAAGATGGAATTTCAAGTTTTATCAGTTAGTAAAATCTGAATGAGAATGTAAGGTTGAGAATAAGTTTTGAGAAAACGGATACAGAGAAAAACAGGATGTTAGGCACACGATGAGGAGGTGGTGAAGTCTGAGCTCAGAACCTTGTTGAATTCACAGTGTTTCTGAGGGCCATACCTGAGCCTGGATGTGACAACAATTTTTTTTCTTGTCTATTCCTTTCTACAAGACACTAGTTCTGCTGACAGTGGCAGTGATAATAAAATTCAACAATATGTCTACTCTTTGAATTTATGGGGAAAGTAATAAAAAATAGCAATTCTATAAATCAGATAAACTGCACAGAGTAAAATAAACATTTAAGCACCTGAACATTTTTAATGTTCAGAATAGTGTTTCTGATGAACACAATGATGCCTACATTATTTACTAGATGTCGGGGCTAACCATGGAGAGGTTTACTACTTGGTTTTGTTATTAAATGGACAGTATTTTCTGATTATTGAATAACCAGTTTAATTTTTTTAGCTTATCCCACCTGATGTGGAAAAGCAAATTAACATTTGCTTTTATTTAAGCGGTAATTTCCAGATGTTTCTATTCATTGCTTAAATATGAGTATATTTAAGATGTATGTTTATACATCTTAAGATGTGTGTTTGCATCAGCAAGCAGCACAAAGTAAATGAAAAGGGTTTATCACAGGGATTATTTACAGAGTATGGACTTGGTTAGAGGAAAACACCAAGGTATTCAGAAGCACTCCTGAGTCAGCATTCTTTTAATTAAAATTCACTCCAACCATAGGACCTTCAGAGAGAAGGCCCTTGAGTGGCCATATTTGGACCATATAACTTTACCTCACTGGACAAAATTGAATGGACCAGAGCTGATACCTTGCCCAGGGGAAAACCAAACATAGGATTCACTCTCTCTATCTTTATCTTGTTATTTCCCTGTCTCCCTTTCTCTCACTCCTGAATTTAGATACAGAATTTTAATTATTTACATGGTGATAGGCACTAATGTTAAAAGAGTTATGGCTATAGTTTTTATAGCTTCTTTAAGCAGTTCCTTAAAGAAGGTAAAGAAACAGATGTGCAGAGAGAATCTGAGATCACAGACTATTTGGGCCCAATGGGACAGGGAGAATGTAATGAAGGTCTGACCACATTTCTCATTTTGGACTGCTGACAGTTTTCAAGCATCCCTCTCTTTTCTCTTCTGCCCCACATCTAAGCACACTGGCAAGAGAGGCCAGGTGCCCCCTCCCTTGGCAGTAGTGGAAAGTCTAAACTATCCAAGACCCAGTTTGAGACCCCTTGCTCTAGCCCCAACCCCTAACTGCGATGAACCCCAAAGCCATTTGCCCACCCCTCTTTTCTCGAGCCATTTTTTGGAACTGCTTGAGACCCTGCCTACTCTCCCCAGAAAGCCTTATTATGTGAGTACTATATCTTTCCATAGTCTCTTTGTCTGTGTGATATTATCACTTTCACCATCTGAACTAAATTTTAGACAGGGGGTCTATTCTCTTTCTGTGAGATGACCACAACAGAAAAAGAGAGAGCAGTTTCTGACATTTGATCACTCTCGGACACATATTTGCTCCATTTTCTATCCTTAGGTGCTTGTGAGAGTGCTTCCGTGAACCTTATTCTAAACTCTACTTTATCTAGATTGGTTTGAACGGCTCTCTGTTCTTAGAAACCAAGTGATCTCTGCTTTGACACCTGATGGACCCCTCATTTACCGTGGCCCACAGACCTTGTAAAATATTGATGCCTTTTCCTTCAGCTCATAAGTATTGTTGCCTGATTTAACTGTATTGAGTTTTGGTTCTGATATACGCAAGAAATGGCTGTTCCTTTCAAAAGGAAACATTATTTTTGGCTATGTGAAAAAAAAAATAGTTGCCCAGACTATACATAAAGCCAAGGCACAGGAAATAGCTGACTCATAAGTACTCAGAGCCAAGGTGTGAAAAATGTGGACTATGTCACTAAGACTGAAATGGTGTAGGCCTCCTGGGGAAACATGGGAGTCATTCTTTTTGGCTGTCAGGGTTGTTGTTAATTTTGTCTTCAATTGCCAGCAATGTGCAGGAAGATGTATGAGAATGAATTATTGATTTTCACTTGCATTCTGATTGGAGCAAGTTTGCAGCTTATTTCCAAGTAACTCTTTTCATCTTCATGGCAATAAATGCAAACATCAATCTAATTTATCTCTTTGAGTTAGCACCTTTCATGACAAATTGTATTTGTGAAACAACTAACCCTTTCCTTGTTGTAATCAGCAAGTAAAGAGCTACAGCTGAACATATTCTTCCATCTCACCAAAATTTAGAAATAGTGACTTTCAGTAAAAAAAAAAAAAAGATTCATAAAAGGGGAACAGAGCCTGTGGAAAGTTTTCAATACAATACGTCTTCTGGGCTTGAGAACCCAAAAGCTTCCTTTGGAAGAGTTTTGACAGCGATTGAAGAATATGTTCCTTTCCTCAAACTCAATTCCTTATGTTATGAGAGCTTTGGTTTACGGAGGTTAACCTCTGTGCTTCTGTGTCTTCCATTCTCCCTTCCCCCAGCCTGCGGGAAGAAAGGTGACATCTCGTGTATTCTGAGCTAAGCCACACTTTTCTGAAGCACTCACACTATGATCTTTTCGTTTGCTCTATCCTCTGTAGTGCTGAAGAACTCTTGTCCCCTTCCTTCCATTCGCTTAGGAGACAATGCTTTCAAAGGACTATTTGGATGGCTGTTGGCCACAAAGTGGGCCCCTCACTGCTCAGCAGCTGTTGGAAATCTTCTGAATCCAACCTGCATGAGGATTTGATCTTTCACTATTTTATTTAATGAGGATGATGACAGACTCACAGCTTCAGAACAGTTCAGTTGTCCAAAATAGACACACTTTACCAGAAGTCCTAATAATTCAAATACATTTTGGTACGATCTCTACAAAAAGACACACTGTCTTCTCCATCAGGTTCAGAAGGGGGACTCATCACGTCAGACACACACACACACACACACACACACACACACACACACACACACATTGATAGCTCATTTTAGCATCCGTTCCAATGGCTCTTCCTTTGCATGAGAACATGTCTGGGGAGAAAAGCTTAATTAGGTACAGACTATGTTCATCAGAAATTTATCTTCTTACATATTATTCTTTCAACATTCTTTGTTATGATTGATTTAATTTTGAAGAATCTTTTACATTATAATTATTTTAGATTTTACTTATTTTATTCAAAGTATACATTCTCTCTCTCGCTATGTGTGTACTATGTTTATTCATATATTTCCTTGAATGTCAAGACATAATATATAAAAACCAGACAATTTTTTTATATTCTGAAGTAAAACTTAATGAAAAATAATAGCGTCTATTCCTGGAGATTACAAGGACAGCATGGCTGAATTTAAACCAGAAGTTTTATGAACGTTATTATCCCAAGACATATTTTTTCCACGTTGTAGAACTGTCATGAAATGGCTCAGAGTGTTTAAATTGTCTTTATTTGTTATTTCACCCTCACCTTCCAATTAGAACAGAGCAGCAAAGCTTCAGGGGGTTGGGGTAGGGGTTCCTGGGAGCTGAAGAGGGGGCAGCTATGCCAAAGGATGATTTGTATTATTTTATAAGACGACCTGGAGCATCAAGTCCAGGAAAAGACAGTCTTACTGATGGGCTAATCATCTGTATAAGAAGGTGGGTGACTCTTTCCATGTGAATTTGGAGACACAGAGAACTCCCCTTCATCGTCCTCTAAATATATCCTGTATTCATTCCATTCAAAGTACATGTGTAAAGGTCCTACTTTATGCCCAGGGCTGAGCCTGACATGAGATACAAAGATGAAAAAGAGACCCCTCCTATCTTTAGATAGATGACAGAAGGGAAGAGAAGACATTCAGGGTACAAGTGATACATGTTATGATAAGGGGAAGCCTAGAAGCTATGGAACATGGAATGGAAACACTCACCCAGTGCTTAGAATCAAGAGAAGCTTCCTGAAGGAATGATAGGCTGGTACCCGAAGGACAAACAGAAGTTAGGTGAAGGGAAGGAGAACAGCAAGAAAAGGCAAGAATGTGATGGATGGAAGGGAGAGTCAGGAATAAAAGCTTGGAGGCAGAGGGCTCATATCCTATTCTGGTTCTATAATTTATTTGGCTTTGGGCAACTACTTATCTTTTTTGAACCCCCATTTCCTTTTCTGCAAAATGTGGATGATATTTATCTCTTGGCGTTATTGAAAAGTAAGTGAGATATATGTAAAGTGCTGCCATTATTAGGAAAAGATAAAAATGCAACTTCAACCAGTTTAACTATAAAGGGCAATGTATTGAAAGGTTATTGGGATATGCTATAAAACATGAAGGCCTTACAGAATGTAGGGATGGGGCTGTATCTCAAAACCAACTGAAATTCAAATGTTTAAGACACTATTGCTTCTCATATCTACTTCCATTTGCATGTGGAAGTTGTACTTCCTTCCACTGAACACCAGCATTTCATTACCGTGATCATAACGGCCTCCCAAGAAGTCAGCTCCTGAGTTGTACATCTTGGGCAGAAGTTACTCAAAAAGAGTCTTCTTCTCTCAGTTTTAGTCCAAAAATCTCAGGAAAGGACTGATCAGGTACCTGCCCCTATACCACCAACTGTGGCCAGTGGGTGAAGTCATAATATCTTCACTTGGAGGCTCCTAAAGTGACTTTGACTATGAAAACAGAGTTGCTAAAAGGGCGAGGGAGTTGGAGAGGCAGCTCAGTTTCTGGTTCTTAAAAAATACTATTTAGAGGTATGTGCCTTTGGAGCACCTCTACTCCATGTCATGCACAATGCAAAGAACGTTAGATGCAATATATAGTTAAATGTCGGCCTACTGAGGTAGTTACTATCATTATCTCCATATCACAGATGAGGAAACTAACTTATGGAGAAAAGGTCGCTTGCTCAGGCTTCATAAGGCTAGTCAGGCGAAAAACCAGGATATTAAACCAAACTTGCCTGGCTCAGAGTCTGTGCTATTGACTATTATTGACATTTAAGTTGGTAAATGTCTATTTTCAGCTATAAGTCAGAATTCCACTTCCCTTCATGGAACAGGAGAATTCTGGACGCTGGTGAGGTGCCGAATAGCTATTTCCTCTATCTCCCCAGTGTTCAGGGCCAGACAGAGATGGCAAGCAATTCTTCATGAACATGAAAGCCAGAGCGTAACTCAAAGGCAGGAGCTCTTTAGATGTTGTAGGTCATAAAACTTTGATGTGATTCTGTTACCTGTGTCCATATCATCTTCCTCGTTCCAACAGAGTTTAAATATCACACCTTTCATGCTAAAAGTGACTTTCACATCTGGATGCTGGTTTTTCATGAACTTTAGTGATATTAGTCCTCATTTCAACCTATAGATCTCACTAGAAATGAAAGAGAAGTGATGCTATGATTCTAAAAATGGAGGGGGGGAGAGATTCTGATAGCAATTTTTATAAGACATGCAAATTGATCATAGACGGATTAATGAATGGAGCAAAATGTGAAAGTTTCAAAGCAAATATGGCAAAGTATTAAGATTTGTTTAAAGCTTATTGTAGGTACAATAGCATTTGTTTTAAAGCAAAGTATCTTGAATATAATACATAACATTTGGTTGAGGATGAAGAATAAGAGAAAAGAAAATGTATTTTCCTTCCCATAAGTACTAAAACCACTCCATTTTGCTTCAGTTTTTTTAATGCACTATTGTCATTTTGTGCCCATAAATCCTAATGTGCCAACACCATGTGGGTTTCAAGAGTACATGGGCATTCTTTCTCTATGCTCTGTGTCTGGTCAGGGATTGTGGTGGTACATTTTGGAGCTGGAAATTAAAAATACATCAAATTGGAAGGCACAGACCTCCAGAAACTGCCTGCTTGCAATGTTACCTAGTATACTTACCATAAAGAAACTTAAACCTCACACATGATGTATAATTTATTGTAGAATTTCACATTGCTCTATCCAGAGCTCGAAGACATGGGAGAAGTCACTCTTCCAAATCTTGTTTACCTCATGTCAGTTGGGAAAACTTAAAATAATAGTACTTATCACATAGGTTGTTATAAAAAAGAGGTGGATTTACTGAAACACTAATAAAGGGTAAATTTCAAGGCATCATTTGTACAGATTGCCTCCAAATTTAGTATCTGATTTTGTTTTTCTTAAAAAGAGCCACCTAATTGATGATAATTGATATTGACTACCTTTAGGCCTCATAATATCTGGGTCTGTCTCTGGTTACAAAGACTAAATTAACTATAAAATAAATAAAAAGCCTTACATGGAAAAAAAGAAAGAGAGAGAGAATTTAAGGAATTGGCTCACATGATTTTGGAGGCTGATAGATTCATAATCTGCAGGGCAGGACAGCAGGCTGGAAACTCAGGAAGAGTTAGTTGATGTTGCAATCTTCAGTCTGAAACTCGTAGGTGAGGCTGGTGCACTGGAAATCCAGGAAGGTCGTCTATTGTTACAGGCTTAAGGCAGAATTTCCTCTTTCTCAGAAAACCTCAGTTTTTGCTCTTAAGACCTTCAACTGACTGGATAAGTCCCACTTACATTATCAAGGGTAATCTCCTTTACTTGAAGTCAACTAGTTGTAAAAATTAAATCATAGCTATAGAATACCTTCCCAGTAATATCCAGACCAGTATTTGGGGAAACAACTAAACATCATAGCCTAGCCATGTTGACACAGAAAATGAACTACTACCCAGAATAAGTGCTCAATGAAACAAAGTATTCTGCAAGGTCCTAATTAATTCTTCTTCTTCTTCTCTTTCTTCTTCTCCTTCTCCTTCTCCTTCTCCTCTCCTTCTCCTCCTCCTCCTCCTCCTCCTCCTCCTCCTCCTCCTTCTTCTTCTTCTTCTTCATTTATTTTTTGCTTTATTATAGCCTAAATTTCTAGAACAGAACCTAGAATTTGAAAGATCCTAAACAACACCATTTGAGAAATTGAATGTGTAAAAAAAAAACAAAAAACTGTTCTTGCTAGTAACCAGCTGATATATGGACCCTTCAAAATGGCTAGCATACTTAAGGCAATGAATTTGGCTAGATAGCACAACAGTTAATGACAAACAGAGTCTAGTGTGTATCTTTTATTTTTTTCCTGGTCCACAAGCTCGAGTCTTAACAAATGGTCATGAAAAAAATGTTTGAAATCTGAGGAATAAGTGTAAATACTGTATTCTCTGTATAACTATTTTACTTGCTCAGAGCAGAAAAAGTCTTGGCATATCAAACATTTATACCTTCTTAATTACAGTAGTCTCTCCTCTCCTGGGATTTGCTTTCCACATTTTTAGTTGCCTGTGCTCAACCATGGCCCAAAAATAATAAATGGAAAGTTCCAGAAATAAACAATTAAGTTTGAGGTTGTTCCGTGTTCTGAGCAGCCTGATGAAAGCTCCTGTTGTCTCACCTGGGACGAGAATCGTGTATCTGTTAGTCACTTCGTAGCCATGGATTCTTGAGGTATCTCAGGGCTTGTGTTCAAGTAACCCTTATTTTACTTAACAATGGCCCCAAAGTGCAAGAGTAGTCAGGTTAGCAATTTGGATGTGCCAAACAGAATCAAAAAGTGCTTCCTTCAAAGGAAAATGTGAAAGTCCTTTACTTAATAAAGAAAACAAAACAAGGGCATGCTGATAATGGTTGATAGGATCTGTGGTGAGAACAAATCTTCTATCCTTGAAACTGAAGAAGAAAAAAGAAATTTATGTTAGTTTTGCTATTGGCACTTCAAACTGTAAAAGTTATGGCCAGAGTGTGTGATAAACGCCTTAAGATAGAAAAGGCATTAAATGTGGGGGTGGAAGACTAATAGAAAATGTTTTCAGATTAACAAGAATGGGTTACGCCAGAAAGCACTGAGCCATTTACTGCTAGTAAAGGATAGTTCCACAGATTTAGGAATAAGTTTGGCATTTTATCATCTCACATCATCACAAGAAGAAAAAGGATGAGTACAGTATAATGAGATATTTTGAGGGACACACACACACACACACAGAGAGAGAGAGAGAGAGAGAGAGAGAGAGAGAGAGAGAGCATGCATTCACATAACTTTTATTACAGTATATTGTTTTATTTTATTATTATTAGTTGTTGATAATCTCTTAGCATGCTAATTTATAAATTTAACTTTATCATAAGTATGTGTGTTTAGGAAAAAAACATAGCATATATAGGATTTGGTACTATCCATGGTTTCAGGCATCCACTGGGGGTCCTGAAATGTGTCCCCAGAGGATAAAGTGGGACTACTGCACTTTTCCCTGATTGTTGTTAAAATGAAACTGGACGTATGAAACATAAATATTTTCCTTTTGATCTGGACGATCCACAATACAAGGCAGCATTCGGTTATATATTATCTTTACCTTTATGACTTTTTCCCATGTTCAAAGAAATCAGTTCAGTTGTCATCTTTCTCTCTCTTGTCTGTCTTTCTCTGAATTTAAATGGTGTTCATTCTTCATGAGAGAATCACAGAGTGGGAGGTGGCAGGCAGGAGAATTATGTCCTAAAATTCAATTAACACTTCTCTCTTATGCACGAGAAACCTGTAGGCTTGCCTGTGGAGGGCTAAGGCAAAATGGATTAAAACAAGTCCACTTTCCTTTCCTTGCATGACTACTGCAATGCCTATGCTAACACGAGGAATCAAATCATTCTGTTTTCCTGTGCTCTTAATAAATCAAGTGTCTCTGGAGGTCAAAGATGAAAGTGGTGTTTATTTGCATCTCAGTTTCAATCTTTACTCTGTAGCTTGCTTCAAAATGCTTCTTCCTGGGAACACGTGTATCCTTATCCAAATGCCAATTACATTTGCTCCTTTAGCATTATCAGACAAGACTTCTTGCCCCCATCTTGTGAGTGCTTTGTGTATCTGACTTATAATTTACACAGATCACACACTGGCTCACCCTAAGGCCTCTGGAGTGTGAATTCCCACTAGTCATTGAAACTAAGGTAAACTCTCCACACATATCTGAGCCACGTCTGTTCTCCCAGTGTAGACCTGGAGATTAAAGCTGCCACTGGAGGTAGAATCTCCACTTCTCTGTAAGTTGAACTTGAGAGGTAGATGCATGGTAGGGTATTTGTTCCTTCCACATTTATTTCTCCACTTTTCTTAGAACTCTATTCTCCCTCCCCTTCCACACACACAGAGGTGTAGACCTTCAAACTCATCTGATAATATGTGACCACAACTCCTGGTTATACATGTTTGAGTAGAGGTAAGTACTGGACCCAATGTGGATCAATCAGATTTTCTCCACAAGGATTTGGAAATTCAATTCTCGGACACCCGTTTACTCTCTTTTGGTCACCAGGACTGTGAACTGATCTAAAGCTAGATTTGGGATAGCCATTACTTGAAAAACTAGAGAGAGCTGATCTGCAGAGAGAGAATGATGCAGACACACTTGTCATGCTACCTGAGAGGAAGTAGCCAGAGGAAGGTTCAGTTCCTGGTTCTAAGCACCTGAGAGGTCATGGCTGTACATTCTGGGCACAGATGTAAGATGACATTTTTGTCCTTTTAATGATTCTTCCTTGTATATATGTTAGTGTGAGTAGATTTCTGTTACTTGTCACCAAAAAGAGCCTTGATTGAAATATTCCATGGAATGCGTACCAACCAAAGGCAGTGATATTTATGGTGGAATCATTAATTTGATACAAAAAAATAATTATCACATGCACACTATTTTTAGATATTGCTAGGTGCCAAGGAGACAAGATGGAAAACATATTTGTGTTTTTATGAAACACAAATGTGTTTCAAATGTGTTTAGAAAAATTTCTCACAGAAACCATGCAATGTAAAAAAACGTAATTATTTTCTTTATTAGGCAAGTATTTATTGAACACCTACTATTTTTAAAGCTTTGTCCTATAAGCTGAGAATAAAACAGTGAACAAGATGAGTTCTTAACACTGGTGGATTTTATATTGTGGTGGAACAGACACATAAAGAAAGAACTTCAAGCAATACAAAGACTATGAGGAAAAAACAGGGTGGTGTGATGGAGAGTGAGCAGAGGTATGTCTAGACTATGTGTGGGAGTGGGAGGAGAAGCAACATTAGAAAGGATGGCCAGAAGACATTTGAGGTGAGGCCTGAATTACAACAACGCCTCACCACATGACCATCATCCAAGGTAGAGAAAATGGGAAGGGCCAAAGCCACGAGGCAGGAACAGGCCTGGTGTGATCAAGCAGTAGAACACAGGTCAGAGTGGCTGAGGCATAAGAAGAAGGGGCAGAGCAAGGGGATGTGAAGTTGGTAGTGGATTTGCGAAGGGGTAGCAAGAAACAGGAATGAATTCCAGTTACTGACTTGAGCAACATTAAGAACCATCAAAAATAGCCCGGCTGGTGTGGCTCTGTGGATTGAGTGTTGACCCATGCACCAAGAGGACACCGGTTCGATTCCCAGTCAGGGAACATGCCCGGGTTGTGGGTTTGATCCCCAGTAGGGGGCATGCAGGAGGCAGCCAATCGATGTTTCTCTCTCATGGATGTTTCTATCTCTTTCTCCCCCTTCCTTCCTTTCTCTCTAAAATTTAAAAAAAAAAATTAAAAAAAAGAGAGAGAACCATCATAAATAAAGAAAAATTAGGAGAGAGATAAGGTTAATGTGTTGGAGGGTGATGGTGAAGAAACAAACAGAATCAAGTGTTCTGGCTGGGCATGTTATGTTTGATCTGTTTAGCAGCCATCTAGGTGCAATGCCAAGTCAACAACCGGGTATATGAGAAGGGAGCATGAGAGAGAGATTAAACCTGGAGATGTCAATTTAAATGGCATCTGGCAGGGAGGTAATGAATATGCCAATAGATGCAGGATGTCAAAGTTGTTATTAAGAAGATGAGTGATTCTTTGATTTATATTCTCTCTCTACATGTGTGTTTGTGATGTATATTATGAAGTAAGATTATCATCTAGGAGAATAACAAAGGGAATTAATCAGAAAAATAAGTGGGACTGATAAGTAATATTCAGTGCCCAGATGAGCTTTGTAGTCATAAATTACGAATGAGAGCATTCAGGATGTTTGGGTGGTTTTCTTCAGTGACATATAATTGCTCCAATATAGGGTGGAATAGGCAGACTGTTGGGTTTGACCAGAGTTTGGATATTTTCCTAGTAGAGTACTTTGGAGGGAAAATTGGGGGGAAAAGTTGGTAATATTTAGAAAGCAAAGATCATAATGATAAGAGTATGAAATACAGTTTGTTTAACAAGGGTGTGGTATATTTTTGCAGTAATGTCCCACAGTTTGTCCTGGGATACCTGACACATTCCTTTAGTAGTTTCTGTCACACAGATTATGGCCACTTGACTTGCTTTGGTTAGTTGAACATGAGCAAATGTGATACAAACAGAGGCTTGGAAAGCATTTGGGCATTGGGGCTTGATCTCTCGGTGCTCTCGAGAGTCTGCTATCACCACTATATAAGCTTTGATGATCCTACTGGGAGAATGAAAATCACATGATGCTGCCCTTCTTGCCACACCTGCCAATAGCCAAGCTACTGGTAGATCTGTGACTGAGGCCATCCAAGTTCAGCCAAGCCCCAGTCAACTGAACACTTGACTGCAAACTCATGAGCAAGCCCAGCTAAGGTCATCTGAGCCCAGAATAGACCAGAAGAACTACGTAGAATAAATGGCCTGTTACATAGCAATTGATAACTGATACAAGGTCAGTGATGGATGGTGAGAAAGGGTAAATGGATTGGAAGTTTGAAGGAGAAGGAGAATGTCAAAGTGGAAGCATAAACAAAAAACCTTGAGAAGTTGAAAAATTTCTGGTGTTAGATGGTGGTAATGGTTACACAACAATGTGAATGTATTTAATATCACTGAGCTGAACACTCAAAAATGGCTAAAAAGGTAAATTTTGTGTTATATATATTTTACCACAACTTAAAAAATTATTTAAAAATTAAATGTGTTGGAAGAGATTTCTAGTATTATTTTTCCATCAAATAAATTGAGCTTCAATATGTGAATACATTTGTCCAATGTCACACAAACGGTGAATGGAAACACTATGACTAGCACCGAGACACGTCTTGTCTGATATTTGTGGCATAGTGGAAAGAACATTAGATTTCACTGAGCATTCATACATTTTGTTGAGTTGGTATAAACTTTACAGACCATCTAGTCTCTTTCACTTTATAAATGAAGCAGTACATATATTTGTGTCATAACGTATTGCTTAAACATTGATTTGTTAAATATTTACTGGGCACGCTCTCTCTGCTTGGCACGTGCTAGCCGGTGAGCGGCCAGCTCACGGAACCTCTGGAGCTTTCGCTTGTGACAACAGATTCTAAGCCAAAAAGTCATGGTAATTGTATAATTACAAGTAATGCCTCATACGATGAAGGAAAACTGCAGGGAAATCTGTGAGTGTAGAAAAGGGGGGCCTCATTTTTTTTGTGGTGGCGGGAATCAGTGAAAGCTTTCTCGAGGAGTTAATCTTAGGCTGAGACTGGAAGGATTAGGAGGGGTTATTAAGGAGAAGTCGCTCTGTGCCTCAATTTCCTCAAGTATAATATGGGGGAATTGGACCAAATTCTCTTCCAGCTCTAAAATGAATTATTCACTAAATTTAGAGATAGGGGATTTAAATTTGACTGGAAAACAGATGTGACTGTTATTCAGGAAGTTGCTGGGTTTTACATTCATGCGGATTGTTTATTATATAGTTCAGTAAGAACAGATACTTAAAGCTGGTATTTGGGCACCAATCTTTTTTCAATATGCTCAAATCAAATCCTCTACCTTGGGTTGAGCTCTCATAGGATTTTTATGGTATCTTTTAATCAAAACTTAAGCATAAACTATATAATGGCTCCAGATTTCGCTTTCGATATACACAGAGGGACTCAGGGAGTTATTTCCTTTTCCATATACAATCATCTCTCTAATGGAAAATATGTTTCAAATTAGGCATCATTACTATGAACGAGTGTGGTGTGAATGTTCTATGTCAACATTTAAAAGGCTATTAAAAATGAGAAATGTACATGTTACGTATATATACTAAACTATAGATTCATTCTCTTTGGAAATATTAGCATCTTAATCTCCATCTGAGTAAAACCATCTTATTTTAACTTGCAGTTCATTTGAAGAAAGAAATGTAAGGGGAATCGTTGCTTTTAGAGGCTAATCTTGGTATGTGAGCACAGTGGTTTTAAAACTATCCTGGTATGGAAATTAAGAGCTCCTTGAACTAAGCTGGAGCATTCTGCTCCCAAAAGTGAGCAATGATTTTCTGAGACAAGCATTGGCTCAAATTTAAAAATTTCTTCCATATATATTCCTTGATATTTGATACTTTCTATAGCCTGCCTTTTAAAAGAAAAGGGAATGATTGAGGAACAAGCATGTGGAAAACTGAGAAATGGAAAATCATGCTTGCTTTGACCGCTTGATTTTCCCCACTCCCAACCCTAGGACCCCCATGATTATGACTTAATGTCAGACATATAATGTAGAGTCACATTTTCTGCTAAAAATTATATCTAGTTCATGTGACATGATGTGCTATGTAAATATTTCATGGCATTACACACATATGCACACTGCATACTAAAATCCCACCAAGACCTCCTGGTGTTCCCCTCAATGAAACAGGAGAGAGCCATCATTTTAGTATACAGAGGCCTTTATAGCTCTGTTATAACTCTTCACATATGAATTAATCTAAGCATCTACATTTTTAAGAGAATGCTGTTCTTGTCATCAATTTTACAGATAGTGACATCAAGACACAAAAGATAAGTGTCTTGTCTATGCCCACACAGAAATATTCAAAGTAAGGTTTCAAATTCAGGAAATGCTGAGGACAGTTTTTCCCCATACAAAGTTCACTGCTAATTGCCTGTCATTCAGATTTAACCAAGAATCAACTGGGTTTCTGTTATAGAGAACTGGTCATACATTTCTGTGGCAGAGAGGAATAGCAATCCTGTTAAACCTTTGCCTGTCTAATACCTCTACCCTTCCACTTTCCTGGGAGGAAGCCAGTGAGTGGCCCAGGAAAAGAAAAGTCCATTGGGAACTGAAGTGGAGTCCCCACTGTAGGCAACAGGAAATGTTACAAGTTAAGGAGCACCACAGACAAAACCCTAAATGCCAGGGACAGAGTCTGAAAGGTTATAAAATGTGAGGGGGCAAAATATAATATCAAGTCAAGATGAGAAACCAAGAGTTAGGACATGGCTGATAAAACTATAACAAGTAGATGGGGACTGCATAGGCAGGAGGTCTTGGCTTAGCTGCCAGGCGTGAGATGAGCTTTTGCCTAGGACAACGTTAATATTGGTGACATACTTGTCAAAGTCAGTAAATCAAGGTGACAGTATCAGAAGATTAAGATATGCAGAAAAATTACTGAATATGATTTCTACAGTTTCTTTCAAAATAAGCCTTTTTCCCTCTAGATTTAGAAATAGTGTTGGATCAATATTTGGAATAACAACAAGGACATCACTATATAATAAATTCCTTGGCATTTGATACCCTGCTCACTAGATCTCTTTGTTAAGTGATGCTGAAGCATGCCTACCGGTGGCAACCAATGAGGGCCTAGGACGTCCTCAACTATCAGAATATCAAAACTTATTTTGTCAAGGAGAAATTAAGTTATATTTAGTGGAGTTTTTTGTACATTTTATGATATGATTTTTAAAATAACATTTATGATATAGATACAGATTATTTGTTTAACCAACACATTCTATCATACACTAAACTGAATTTATTAGACTTTGGGGAAAAAACATTTTAGTTTTCCAAACTACTGAATGATTGATTCCTTTATTCATCAACAGGTATTTTTTGGATAAATGATTTGCAAGAAGGGAGTAATAAATGTGATAATTCGGTTTATGATTTAAGACAAATAAGGATTTACGACAAGTGACAAAAACATTAATTCCCCGTGTGGACGACCACAGCACACCTGCACACCTCCGCCTTCACTATCACCACTATTCAATGCCCTGTGCCAGTGCGAACATTTAAAATCTCTCCCACGTGCTGCCTCTTTGTTGCCTGCCCCCTTGGAATAGTATATATGTGCCAGATTGTTCAACCACCATCAAAACTAGTGCTCATGACTTCTTGGTAAACTCAATGTTAAGGAGACAAGAGTGTGTAATCCTTTACAGCTTTGATATTTGCATTTTGACAGGAGGATTTTATCATCTAGATCTTGTTATTGTTTCAAGCAAAGGAAACCAACTCTAGCTGACTCTGTGGTGGTGGCAGGGTGGGGGTGGGGGGATGGCAAGAGCTTCATTGAGATATAATTCATGTGCCAAATAATTTACCCACTGAAATACATGATTCAATAGTTTTTAGTATATTTACAGAGTTGTGCCACCATCTCCACAATCAAGTTTAGAATCTGGATAACTTTTTTTAAAGGCGACTCTATTAGAAGGATATTAGGGATGCCAAGAAATGATAAAACCGGGCTTGGAACTAGCCAAGATCCAAGATAGCACTGTAGTGTGAGGAGATGGCCTCATAGCTGGAAGAATCTGGTAGGGCACCTCTGTGCATCGACAGTCTCAAATGAGCTTCTTGGGTTTCTGCTTCCCTACTTAACATACAGTGTCCAGGAGAAAGAGTCTTGTTGTCTTTGATGACCACCTGACCGCACTGAAGCTTCAAGAGTAGGAAGTAGGCCACTTAACCATCCCACACAGACTACACACAGCCTGGAAGAAAGTTCCACAAAACACAAGTAGAGGGCTCTCAGGGCAAGAGACTAGGTGTTCAGACCTAAATGACAAATGCCTACTAAAAGATTGTTGAATATTAATAAAAAACACAAAGTAATGGTATGCACATGTGTGTAATGCCATGAAATAGTTACATAGGACATCATGTCACATGAACTAGATATAATTTTTAGCTGAAAATATGACTCCATATTATATGTCTGACATAAAGCTGTAATCATGGGGGTCCTAGTGTTGGGAGTGGGGAAAATCAAGCAGTCAAAGCAAGCATCATTTCCCAATTGTCTTGAGGATCTAGTTCCCCCATAGAGTCACATTGGAAATCCCCAACCTTGGCCAATGTGAAATTCTTTTCCCTTTTTTTTTCTTTCATTTTAAGCCCTGTTGAAATGGTTACCTCTGTGGCTAAATACCAGGAAAACTGCAACATGGTTTGTGAATCTATTACTATAAGAGGAGAGGAGTGGAGGAAGTAATCCAGAAGATGCCTTCTTTTCAGCTGAGAGTTTCAACCCTCTTTCATGGTTATTGCCAACCGGGTGGAAATTAGTATTAAATACTTCTATGACTCCTTCAGTTCTGAGATTCTATGATTTCTTAACTTTTTAGTGAATTGTTACATGTAGAGAGAAAACTCCACAAGGAGTCACTAGATAGCTATGAGAACTTTGCAAAACTTCAAAAAAAGAACCCTGAGTTAAAAATGCAATAGTACTGTAACAGGAACCAAAATTTTCCATGATGGTCAAATGAACATCTCAACAGCCAAACCTCAATATGTATCATTAGAATGTTGAAAACACTTTGGGGTGAAATTGGTTTTATTTCCCTCCACATGAGTGGATAAGAGGATCCTGGGATTTTGACCCTTTCCTTCAAAGCCTTTGTTTTGGTATCTGTGAGGATATCCTACCTTCCCTGGAAAATGTAGTCACAAATAAACATAGAAGCCCAAAGCAAAGTTCAAACCAGACCCTCAAAGTGAATCAACGCTGTGTTTATTTTCATCTTACCTATTTATTTATTCCCAGGTTTGTTGCAAAAGAAATTTGAGATAACTTAATAAAGGTGCAGGCACAGCAGCAAGGTGATGCAGATACTGAGATGGATGCAACAGAAACACACTTTAATGTTAAATATTCATTACGCATTGACTTTAATGCACAACTATTAGTAACCATCCCCTGCTTCAAGCAGTACCGCTAGTGGCCTGACTGAAACCAGCAAGAATAATCTCTTACTATTAAAGATGTTGACACAGATAGACCATGAGTTTCCTTCCTGTCTCGGTGAAAGTTGTGAGGTAGGGGAAGTGTGAACTGCTCAAAGTGGACAGATCTGGTGATATTTTTAGGCTGCTGAGTACAGAGCCTCCTCGAGATGTGCATGTGCTGAGCCCTTAGCCCTTTGTCAGATTTAGCCATCCTCTGTCTCACCCCAAAAGGGGCCTTCTTTCCTAATAAAATAGCTGGCAAATCGTCAAAATTAATACCTGATAGTATCTTAATAGGTCCTCTTAACATTCTCCCTTCTGTCCCTAAGGATAGGTCCACATTTAAGAGCCCAGCAAGGCAAAGACTGCATTTTAGGAGCAAAGCTGGCATTGCAGCGGTCTTCTGGCTACTAGTCCAGTGTTCGTCTACATAGCACCTACTCTACTGGAGGGACAGTGGGTGGCTGTCACAGTGGGAAACTGAAGACCATCGTTTTGGACAAGCAGAACTATATGGTACTCCTCATAATCATTCACATATATACATCAGTTACTAAGAGCCTCTTACGTGTCAGATACTGTGTGGGGGCAGTGGAGGTATAAAGATGAACAAAAATTGGAACTCTGGCTTTGAAGGGCTCACAGATTAATGTTCGTGGAAACGGGCAAATAAATATGTCTGTCAGTAGTATGTTGAGTTCTATAACTGAAGTACCTATGGGAGCATAGAGGGAAATCCTAAAATGATTGAGGAAGACTTTTCAGAGGAGATTTAGTACCTCTGCATTTTGAAAGGAGAATCAGAATTTGACAAAGTGAAAGGGCCTTCTACACAGAGGGAAGAGCCAGGGCTAAGGCAGAGATTTATTAAAATGAAGGACTTATTTGGCAAGCTATATATCTGGGTGATGATATAACAGTTAAGAGGTGAAGCCAGACTTCCTGGGTTCATACCCTAATGCTTATTAACTGTGGATGATGGAAACTGTGGGTGATGAGATTGTTTAATGTTTCTGTGCCTCAGCTTTTTCATCTGCAAAATGGGAAGAAAACTAATAGAGTAATTCTTGTGCCATAGGTTTTCTGGGAGAATTAGACAATCCTGTATATAATACGACTCCATTTGTGTTAGCTGATGTAGTCTCTCTGTGGCTGAGCACAGAGGTGGGAAAGGTATGTTGAGACTTGAGGCTGCAGTGGTTGTGAGGGACCAGGCTATCCAAGCCTGAGAAGCTTGGCCATGTACCCTGATAAGTTAGGTCTTATAGACCGTCCTTTAGAGAGTCACGTGGCCAACCATTTCTCCACTTATAAGTGAGGGAAAACCAGATCAGAATCCAGAGCAAGCATATACTCGGGGAGGGCATAGAATGTGCTCACTCAGAGCCTGGACAACCTTTAGCTTGATTTAATCCTCTCAGTGTTGTAAGCAGATGTCCTCAGGTGAATGATATCCTATCTGCTCTAACAATTAGGTTGTAGAGAAAGACAGAGTTCAGAACTTTAGTCCAGGTGAATGGATTTATGGGTGGATAATGTGACCCAGGCGATGTATCATCCTTTAATTGCTGAGCTGATAAAATGTACACTTTTTAAAAACTTTTTTTTTCCTTTATTCATTTTAGAGAGAGAGGAAGTGAGAGAGAGAGAGAGAGAGAGAGAGAGAGAGAGAGAGAGAGAGAGAGAGACAGAAATATCAATGAGAGAGAACATCTATTGGTCACCTCCTGCATGCCCCCCACTGGGGATTGGGCCCACAACCTGGGCATGTGTCCTGACTGGGAATCGAACCAGCAACCTCTAGGTGCATGGGTAGATGCTCAACCGCTGAGCCACGCCGGCTGGACATAAAATGTGCACTTTGAAATGTTTCCGGTGCCTGCAAAATGCATACCTAAAAGTCATCAGAGCTTGTAGTACCTTTTCCTGGCTTCTAATACGACATACTTTCACCCTGTCCTGTTTGGCTCAGTGGTTACAGCGTCAGCCTGAGGACCAAAGAGTTGTGGGTTCAATTCCAGTCAAGGGCATGTGCCTTGGTTTTGGTTCAGTTCCCGACCATGGTCAGGGTCATGCAAGGGGTAATCAATCGATGTGTCTCTCTCACATTGAAGTTTCTCTCTCTCTCCCTCTCACTCTACCTGAAGATGAATGGAAAAGTATCTTCGGGTGAGGATTTAAAATAAACAAAAACATACTTTCTCCAATTAATACCATATTAACAATTACTTAACCACTAATAGCTTATTATTAATGGATTTATAAGAGATTTTAAAAGAAAAAGAAAAAGAACTGGCAATCCATAATTTTGGAGCTTTAATTTTTAATTATGTGTGTAATACATAAAGCATTGTGTGTAATATGAAGTTGTTTCTAAAATCGAGGTCACATTGTACAATCATATATAACATGCCTTTCTCTTCCTTTAACACTGTACTGTGAGCACTTTCCTGCATCACTGAATACTCTTCTCCATCTTCCATTTTAATGATTGCACACAGTTTTATCATCCAGCTGTAATATAATTTCTCTAACTCTTGGGCACTTCTGTGGATTCCAAAACTTTACTAAAAACAAGCATTCTTATAGCTGTATCTTTGCCCAAGTCTACGAAATATTTTCTTTGGGACAATCCACAAGAAGGAGTTAAGCTTTATAGAGGCTGATTTTATTGCGACCACTGGGTCTGGGTTCTTCCTGAACCTTCCCCAGCAATGAGGTGACTTGAGTTAGGGTTTCTCACAAGCTACTTGCCAGGTTCACTCTCACCAGGGTGGAAAGAGAGCCGTTTTCCTGAAGGATCAAGTAGTCCCGTGTGAATGAGATGACAGGCCATCCCCTGCGGCTCCGGGGCCCGGTGCAGGGACCACAGAGAAGGTGGTTTTGAAGGGTGCCCCCTTAAGCCGCACCTGGCCCTGGAGCCAGTCCTCTCATCATCACTCATGAATTTCCACTTTAAACCAACAACTGCTTTTCAATGTGCAATTCTATAGCCAGAGACGGAGAACAAAATGAAAGTCTTAATCCTTAATGACACTAAAAGGTCTATGACACTAAAAGGTTTTTGAGTATTCCTTAGTACCATTATGTTTTCAGTGGAAACTCATTTTTGTTCCCTTTGGTAGAATGTAAAAATTTTTTAAAAATTTATTTCCAAACCAAATGCAAGAACCAAGTACTAGGATATCTGAAGGAAAGACTAAATAATCAGAGTGTTTCAGACCTCTGTCCACATACTTTCCTTTGAGGAAAATATATTCAATTATAATCTGTATAGCTTATTTACAATAATTATACTATTATATTATAAATATGTATATTTACTTAGTTATAAAACACATAGGACCTGTTGACACACACACAAAGAATGTGTTTTGTTTTTTTATTGTTATAGAAAATAATCCTTGTCACTGTCAAATAAAAAGGAACAAGATGAAGTCACCAGTAATTCCACCACCTAGAGATAACCATTGTTAGCATTTTCCTTGTTAAATACATTTGAAATAAAAATAGGATCAACAGGGTAGTCCCAGAGATGTGGAAGTAGGGTACAGACTGACAATTGCCAGAAGAGGGTGTTGGGGAGGTGAGCGATGAACCACAGAACTTGTACGCATGTACTCATAACCAATGGACATAGACAACAAAACTGGGGACAGGGCAGGGAGGGAGGGGGGGAGGGTGACAATGGGGGGAAAAGGAGAAACATCTGTAACAAAAATAAATAATAAAAAATCAAAACAAACAAACAAACAAACAAAAAATAGGATCAAATTAATCACTATTTAATATCTACTTTTCACTTAGCAACAAATCATTAAAAGTATCTTTCACGGAAAGATACTTTCACGTCCCCGCAGCTTATGTATCCTCTCATTTCATGTGTAAGATACTCAGTATCTTATGATATTAATTTCTTTATCCTTTGTTACATTTGTAGCAGTATATTTGGGTCTATATGTTGAGATCTCTAATTATTTCTTGAAAATAACAATTTTCTCCAGGAAGATTGTAGCAATTGGCTCACTCACAAGCCATATATGAATGCTTTGCCCACTCTTGTCAGCATTGGCTATTATTAAAAATAAATTAACAAAATCCTTACTAAACAGCATAATTTTGCTATTTTAATTTGCATTTTTTTTATTAATGAGAACACACAATTTTGTTTTGGGACTCATTATTTTCTTTAAAAAAAAGTTTTTTTTCTTTATTGATTTTAGACAGAGAAGAAGTGAGAAGGAGAGAGAAATAGAAACAACGATGAGAGAGAACATCGATTGGCCACCTCCTGCATGCCCTCCACTAGGGATTTGGCCCACAACCTGGGCATGTGTCCTGACCAGGAATCAAATCTGCAACCTTTTGGTGCATGGGTCTGCACTCAACCACTGAGCCACACTAGCCGGACTGGACACATTATTTTCAATTACTCACAATTAGAAGGAATAATTGTTTATCAGTTAACTCCCCTGAAATGCCATGTCACTGGGCATTCTGATAGGCCATTCCTAGAGAGAATACTGTACCTTCAAACATTAACTATAGGTGGGAGAGGGAGAGAAGGTAGTCATATAATTATTTATATATAATCTATAATAATTATGCATAAGTATTTCTCGTTTATATCTCTTGACACCGAAGCCTCCAGATGTTAAAATGGTTCCAAGGTTAATGTCAGTAAATTGGGGTTGGAGTTGAATCCTGCTCTTTCCAGTGTATTCTGTTGTGCTTCCTTGGAGAAGAACGATCCGATTCACTGACATGCTTGGCCCAAGCGAGGTGGGAGAACATGAAACACAGGATATGTTCTTCCAGCTTCAGGAAGCAGTCAGTCGCGCAAAGAACAATGGTTAGGAAACTAAGCCCCTGGCGGACTGCATTAACTTGTGCAGTAACAAGTTCAGGGACTCTAAGTCTCAGCTGTTCAATAACCAGAGAGCCCAGAAAGGGAGGTTGCCATGGCGATGCCTTGCCACACGTGTGGCATCCAGGAGGGTGGTGCAGTTGACCATCTGCAGAGTTAAATGAAGGCGTGGCCATCACCATTCCTTGGCCTTTTGAGAAGCGCCCAAATGTGGGGAGTCAGGAAGCACCTAGGCTGCTGCTGGGAGGCCGTAGCTGTAAGGCTGTGTGGACCCAGGGCGCACTGGGAGGCCTGGGGAGGGCATCCTGTCCTTGGCCCAGAGCAACCCCCTTCCCAGCAGCAGTGATGTTGGCAGTCCTGTTAGCGCAGCTCTGGGATTCCTCACCCCTTCCCAGGCCAGGCCTCAGGGGGCCCAGCCCCGCTTTGCACACTCACCCAAGTGCGCTCACCCAAGCGCGCTCACCCATGCGCGCTCACCCATGCGCGCTCTCAGCCTTTTCACGTCCCCGCAGCTTTGCTCCTGGCACGGTTCCTTTTTCTGGTGATTTGTTTGGTGTTGGGAGGGATCTGGAAATTGATTTCCCAGAAGCCTGGGAAGGGAATTCACATTTCGCTCTGGCTGCGGGTGGGGTGCTCCAGGGGGAAGGAGGCGCAGATGTGATGTGAAAGTGAAGGCTGCAGCCTCCACGCCTTGGCCAGGCCTTTTATTTCAGACATCATTTGCGTTTGCCGCAGTGATTTCGGAGGCAAAGCCTATGCGGACTTGCCTGGAATTAAGAGGGGTGATTCACACATTCTTAAGGACACCAAGCAGATACTAATTTGTGGTGTTTACACAGAAAATATAGAATGCTCAGGCAAGCACATTTTACTCTGCTGCTCTGTAGAGATGCAAAGCAGGGCCTGGGCAATAATAATTAGCTTTATTAAATTCAGTCTCAGTGCCTGCTTTAGGCATTTCATTTTCTACCTGATGGATAGACCTGAAACCGTGGCATTTTATTGGTCTGCATTGCGTTTTTGTGTCTGCTGCATGTCATAGTTTAATCCAAGGCTGCTCTACGGTTTGGAAAACTAGGAGTAGTGACTTCTGTAATTACAGTGACGCAATTGAATGTTAAATCCCTTTGGGTCAGGAGCTTAGGCGGAAAACATTATTAAAACCGACAGGGATGATGTGGTTTCAAGGTAAAGAGATGACAAAGCAAAACATTTCTACTGCCTTCAAACTACACAAAGCTCATTTATAATTTTCATAGGTATGGAATCTAAGCTAAAAATGGTGCATTGAGATTATCTTGTCTAGCAATGCCTTTGCAAATAGAGAAATAAAGATTTAAAAAGGTCAAGAATTAATTTCCCAAGGTCACAAAGGCATCAGAATACAGACCTGCATTTCTAGTTTGACTACACCTAGTCACAAAAGCACTCTGTGAGATTTATTTAGTACACTAGGAAATCAGTGGTTCTCAAAGTTTTAATCTCAGGTTCCTTGAAACTCTTAAACAATTATGGAGGATGCCAAAGAACTTTTGCTTTTGATTTTGTGAGTTATATTTATCAATAGTTATCACATTAGAATTTAAAACTAAGAATAAAAAATTCTTATTAATACATTTACAGTAGAAATTAAAAGATTCCATTTTTAAAAATGTTAACACAATTTTTGTGAAAACAGTGAGGAGGACATAGTTTTTACATTAAAAAAACTAATATCTAGTTTACAGTTAGACTTGTCTGCTTCTGCATTCAATCTGTTTTAAAATGTTGTTTCAGTTAACATGTAAGAAGAAAATATGGCCTCTCGCATTAAATGGGACAACTTGGTAGACCACCTGAAAGAGTTCTGGGAACTCTCAGAAAGTGGTATGCTGACAAGCCTCAGAGGAGGGGCGGCTGGGGGAGGAAGAGATAAACCACAGAACTTATATGCATGTATGCATGACCAATGGACATGGACAACAGGGCTGGGGATGGGGTTGGGGGGGGAGGAGGGTGTCAATGGGGGAAAAAAGAGAAACATCTGTAATAAAAACAAATTAATAAAAAAATAATAAAATAAAACAAAAAAGGAAAAAAAAAGAAAGTGGTATGCTGTTAAATATTATGATAACCAACTCACCAGGGAAGGAAGAAAAGCCCAATTTGTATCATTTGCCAATTTCCCTGGTGTAAATAATCTCAACGTGGCTGATAATGCAGAGTTGGGAAGAAATGCGCAGCAGCACATCATCATATAAAATTTCTACACTGTAAATATAATAGCGCTAAATAACCTCAAGGGCCTATAAACAGTAAAATATTTAGAAAGTGACAGTTTTCACCTGTATTTTAATATAATCTAATTATAAATTTTTATAATTTGATTTTTAGTGATGGTACACTTAAAAAACGGACATAAAATTCTTGGAAATTTGACAATTGGTGCTATAAGATGATTGAAACTGCTCCAGTACAACACCACTCCTAGGAATCCTCAGACCATATTTTGAGAATCACTATGTAGTCTTCCTTGGAAAAGTATCTATTCAGGTCCTTTGTCCATTTTTTAAATCGCATTGTATTTTTTGTTGTTGTTCTTGTTGAGTTGTATGAGTTCTTTATATATTTTGGATACTAGCCCTCATCAAGAATATTCTTAGCGAGACATTTTTGTTTTTATTTTTATTTTTGTTTTTTATCCTGTGTCTCCGTAGTGCTGAAGACTGCATTGACCACTAACTAGTAGAGTTTGATGGCAATGCCTTGATTCATACTAAGGCATACTAAGGGTCTTACCTACCATTCTTTTGCACCATTAGTGCAGATGTCAATACAGAAAAAAAGGCAAATAACATCTTAGTATTATTATGAAAATATCACTCTATAAACCTTGAAGTCTGTTTTAAGCTGGTATGTACAAGCCTTCGTGCATAAAATTGTGAGGTCGTTGTCTTCCTTTTTAGGAAAACACAATCAAGGCAGACATGAAACAATACTCTAACATTCAGATCACTAAATTTATAGCTTAAACAACTGAACTAAGAAACAAGGTTATTATGTATCCAAAATTTTAAAAAAATTGTTTAACATATAAATGTTTCCCAAGCTAAATGTTTATCTTAGTGAATACGGAGACATTTGAGATCCCAAAATTCTAGCAACTAGTAGATGACAGAAAATGAGATACAGTCCAGGAGTGAGAGGGATATTATCTTCCCACTTGCTCAGTATAGATTTGTGTGTCTGTGTTACATTTATCAAAGAATGTGTTCTCCATGATTGCCTCAGACCCTTCAGACACTAAATAAGCAATAAGTAGCCTGTTGGTCGTACTTGGTTCAGCATCATGTTAAGGCAAGATCTGGATTTGGATATCTTTGTTCAAAGATATCAAGATCTGGATATCTTTGTTCATTTGATAATTATGCATTCAACCACCATTGGTTGATGTTCATTATGGACAAAAGGTTCTTCTAGATGCTGTAAAAATGGAGATGCAAGACATACTTGCATATTAAGGAATCCCTACCCAGTCTGGGAGATGTGATAGATAAACAAAAACAAACACTTTATTTGTGGTATGTACCAAGTGTGGTGGAAGTTCAGAAGAAAGGCAACCAAATCTTTGGGTGACAAGTCGGCCTGGAGGTCATTCAGTCTTTTTTAGAAAGTGACCTTTAAGCTGACTTTGATGAGTAACGGACTTCTCACATCTTCATGGCAGGATATAGTTTTTGCAACTTGCAGCAAGGTGCCCATCAAAGTTGGGCACCTACTCTCCCACAGAGGCTGGGAGATAGGGAGACACTATCTGCCTTGATACTTCCATTTCAAGGGGATGGCTCCCAGGTCCTTGAGAAAGATATTTCTGAGTTGTAAAACTGACAAGAGACAGGGAGATTTACATCTCAGATGGACAGAGAAAGGATTTACAATGGCAAGTGTTCTAAAGCGAATGCTCTAAAAAAAAAAAAAAAAAAAAAAGAGGCCAGGCCCTAGGGCCAGGAGGAAGCCTATTTAAAGTTCAGTGAAACTGAGGAGACTATTAAAGCCTTCTTAGTCACCAGAACAGTATGGGGTGAAGGCATTTCGGGTAATAGAATTATAGCCATGCCAGCACATTACGTACTTAGCATACAGTAAATACTTATTCACACAAGCATGTAACACATACACACATACATTTAATTTGCTATTCCCATTTCATGATTAAACTGGTCTTAGAGACATTGATTAACATAACCAGGTTGCATAACTAGTATAAGTGCAGAGCTGGGATTTGAAACCTGGTCACTTAACTTCAGATCGTATGGTCTTCACCACTCTTAAAACACTACTTCTCAGGAAGAGGAAGCAGTGTGCTTAGAAGCACAGGGATGTAAGAGAACATTTCAGTTACTGTATGTCTTTCTCGTTTGCTTAGGGTGAGAGGTGCAAGGATGAGCTATGTTATTTGTATTTCATACTGAACATGAGGCTTATTGATTTTAAACACAAAGAAGAGATATAAAACTTTAGTTTTAGGTCAACCACTCTGGCAAAGTTGAACGGAGAAGTGCTTCACCAAGGCTTCTCTATTATGAGGAGTTCTAATAGCCTAGGTGTGGAACGGGAAGGACGATGGGAAGGGAGAGACAGGGACCTCTCTCAGAGATAGTTAGACAGTTGGGCGAACAGTACCTGGTTGTTGTACAGAGTGGAAGAAAAAGGAATCTAGCATGACTCCCCTCTCAGAGGGCTAGATGGAAAGTGGCATCATTAACTGAGACATGGGGTGCTACGGTGAAAGAAAAGATTAACTCTGTTTCTGATATAATGAGCCTGAGGTATCTGTAGGACAATTCAAAGAGAAATTGCCAACAGGTGATTGAATATATGGGCCTGGGCTTCAAGAGAAAATAGAGATTGAGTTTTGGAAGTTTCAACACTTAGGTGGACAAGATTTCCAAAATGGAGGTGGGAGAGAGACTTGTATCACAAGGGTAGAAGAGCATCAGATCATTGGGGACAGAAATCCAGTTACATGTGGTAGAAAGAAGACAAGGAGCCTTTGGCAGAGACTTGGAGGGAGGACTCAGAAATAGATGGTAAATCAGGAAACAGTGGTGTCTTTGACCGATGCAGTTTAGACAGCTAAGCTAGAAGCTAGTGCTTCCCATTCTTTCATATGCATGTGAATCACCATCTTCTTAAAATAGGAATGCTCATTCAGTAGGTCAGGGGTGGGGCCTGAGATTCTGCATTTCTAACAAACTCCTAGGTAACACCAGTGTTGCTGATTCACACTAGGACTAGCAAGGCTCCAGGTCACAGACAGCTCAAAAGAGTGAACATTTCATAGTTTTCTGCTCAGGAAAAGGAAACGGAATCAGTGGTTGTGAAGAAAACCATGCCAGTATTTAAAGTTGAGGTAACACTCCCTTTGCAGGAGTATTTAATGAGCATTTAAGTTCAGAGCCACCTTCTCTAAAATATAAAATATGCTAGAGGTAGAATTGTGCCCTCTACACATAGCAATATAGAGGTCGGTGGTCTTAATGAGAATAATTTGATATGGCATTGGGACTGAAGCTTGATAGCAGTTGGTTGATGGAGGAAAGATGTGTGTAACTTATTTTGAGAGACTGGTTTGTTTTTCCAAGATTTTATTATAACAATTTTCAAACATACAGTAATGCCAGAAGCATTTTACAGTAAACCTCTTTGTATATCTCACCTATACTCTGCTGTTGACACTACCATACTGGCCTTATGGCATATCAATCCACCTCTAATTATTCATCAATCAATCAATCCTACTTTTCAAAGCATTTAAAAATACAATCAGTGTACTTCCTGTTAAATACTTCAGTATCAATGTGAGAGAGAAACATTGATTGGTTGCCTCCCATATGCACCCCGACCCAGGATCAAACTTGTAACCTAGGTATGTGCCCTGACCTGCAACCTTTTAGTGTATGGGCTGACATTCAACCAAGTGAGCCACCCAGCCAGGACTAGAGTGTTTTTAGGGTGCCAGGTAAGTTGAATTGCACCGTGTAGCCCTGTCTGTACTTATTGGGCTCACATTCACAGAACACATAACTTCTCAGTTGTTAACTGAAATTGGCATCTCTTTTCTTAGGTTAACATATTAGTCTGTTATTTGTCACCACTATTTATAAGTAACATTTTTTTTACATTAGATATTCCAATCACTTGTTTATTGCTTCTATTTCCTATTTCTGCAGAAGCATAGAAACTTCCAGCCAACGTCTCTGGGAAAATTATTGGTGCCAAAGGAAATGCCAAAATTCCAATATGTGTACCTTACCAAGAATAAAAATACTCTCTTTCAATCTTAGCCTGATCAATGCCACCTTCCTTGAGTAATGAAAATGCATTCCTGAAAAATGATTCTATTTGTCTCTGTCAGAAACAGAAAGAGTACTTTCTTTATCCTCTTAATTGGTTTTGTACCTATACTTTTCTTTTCATTTCTCTTTCCTAGCTACAGAAAAAAGTTCTGTTTGAGAAGACTATCTTTGCTCATCTCACGTATTAGAACCTTTATGAAATGAGTGGGTTCAGTAGAAGATCTCGTTAGTAATACACTCACTGCTCATTCGTTCTGGTTGTTATTGAGTTCTTGAGACTATCACCCCTTTCTATCTGCAGTACTTGTTATTCTCTCCAGTTATTTTACTTCTTTAGGGTATTTCAAAAGAGAAAACTGTATAGGCAGGAAAAAAGCATAACTTCCTCATTCTTGTGTATTTTTAAGAACCAGGAACTTAGCAGTTTCTTGATTAAATCTGTAAAGACAGGAAACTCTTTGGTCTCTTCACTTACCTTTCTTGGCACTTACTGAAATGATTCAGAACTTGACCCTCCCACCAATTGGAAATCAATACACTGACTAATGGGGCCCCAACCCAAGGCACTTGAATACTTGGAGAGTTGCTGAAAGATGAGACAAAACCTACCTCACTGGAGGTGTTGGTCTGAAGGTTTTGCTTGAAGTACTCAAAACCTGTCAATTTCATAATAATTATTGTGGAATTTTGTGGGATTGGGGAATTAAAAATAGACTCTACCCTGGTATGCACTTGCCTGAAGCTATAGAATAAACAGGCTTGAAGAGATTGTTATGACTTCACTCCCTCAGGCCAGGTTGAATACATGGGTACATAGTCTGTGGCGCTTCTCTGAGTTTCTCATTGTCCAGAAACCATGTTTTTATTTGACCTTTACTAAAAATCCCCCTAGTTATTGCCATAGTCTATCAAGCCAATGCTATAAAAGTCAATTATGGGAACCTGATACAGAAAGTTCATGCACTCTGTGAAAGAAAAAAGGACATGGTAGATTAGAGCTTTCATTTATTTATTGTTTAAATATGTATTGAGGGCCTACAGTGTTACATATGTTCCTGAACATTGCTGGAGCATACAGCTCATGTCTGGTGGAAAGAGACAGAAATGTACATGGGCAGTTACAATTTCCTGGATTTTAGACATAAAAATGTGCACAGAGAGCTATGGGTTCTCATGGGAGGATCTACCTACATGCAGAGGTATGTTAATGCATGTGTGTGTGTGTGCTGCATGGGGTGTCTGTGGTGGCTGATAATGTTTCCTGGAAAACTTAATATCATCGGCTAAATCTGGATGTATGGGTGAGAGTTAGCCAAGTCAGTAGAGTAAAAGGGTATTTATAGTAGAAAGGGCAGCATTTGCAATGACAGAGAGACATGTGAGAAGTTGACCCATTTGAAGAAGGTTAAGTAGCTTATTTTGATTGGCGTTTAAGGTTCTATAGGGAAGAATAGAGAGAGATGAAGCTGGAGATATCTGTAAGTTCATGAAGATTGTGGAGTGCTGTGCTAAGGGATAATTCATGGGCCCATACCACCCAGTGAATAAGTAACAGAAGTGAGATTCTGAAGGAAGACCTGATACCAACCTCTGTTGTGTGAATGTGGGCAGATTACATTATCAGGGTGTTGAAATGATCAAGGAGAAATCACAGTGGCATGAAGTAAGAGAGTAATCGTGGAGATATAGCCTATAGATCCAAGGCATATTAAGGAAGTGAATTTGATGGGAGTTTAAGTTTAACTGTTCTTTTATTGAAAGAACAGTTAGTAGTGAGAGAAATTAAGGATGGTCTGGGTGATGGCCATCGGTTTTGGATGGTCTTGGTTTTCCAAGGAAGCACCATTTATTCAAGTGGGGTCTATAGAATAAGAGCATATTTTGCAAGAAAATAAGTTCAGTTTTGGACATTTTCACTTCCTGATACCTGTGGGACATTCAAGTAGAGATAGCCAATGGTTAGTTAAGTTTTGAAGTAAGTCTAGAAATGTGCTTTTAGGAACTATAAAAACTAGGGGGTGTGGTTGCTGATAGAGACATAGGCATAATATTCAAGGCAGAATGGGTAGAGTGAAACAAAAATATGGTAGAGCATTGGCTTTCAAACCAATTTTTAGCTGTGGAAATAGTTGTGCAAGTAAAAGTATATAAGGAAAATCAATTTATAGGAAAGATCAAAAGGCGCCTGCTCTGATAACATGGTTCTGGTAGTGGTGGAGAAAGGGGCCTATGGATGGAGGCTGGAGGTGGTAGGAAGGGACTGGAATGGGGGCAGGAAATCGTGGGTGGGTGGTAAGGGCCAATAGTTAGGGTTCTTATATTAGTTATCCATTGCTGTGTAACAAATCACTCCAACATTTAGCAGCTTTAAATACAAACATTTATTATTTCACAGTTTCAGTGACTCAGAAACTGGGGTGAGGCTTTGTTGGGTGCCTCTGGCTCAGGTTCTCTCAGGTTGCAGTCTAGTTGTCGGCCATGCCCATGGTCTCATCTGTAGTCTTGACTGAGAGAGTGTCCTCTTTCAAGCTCACTTACATGGATTGTGGCAGGCCTCTGTCCCTTGTCACTTAGTCCTCTCCATATGGCTGCCTCATGACACAGCAGCTAGCTTCTCTTGGTTGTACAATCCAAGAGAGAGCAATAAGAACTCTTTCAAGATGAAAGCCACAGTCCTTTTGTAGCCTAATCTCAGAAATGACATCACATCACGTTTTCAGTATTCTGTTCATTACAAGTAAGTAAGTACAGCCTATTACTCCATACTCAAGAGAAGGGAATTACGCAAGAATATGCATACCATGAGGCAGAAATCATGGGTGGGGGTCATCTTCGAGGCCACCTATCAAAATCCTTTTTTTCATTGTATCTGGTAATTAGGGATTCATAATGCCCTGTTTGGTAATCACTAATATAAATTATGGGCAGAGAAATCAGTGCTCAAAAAAGAAACTGGGACACAAGAAACAAAGAGGTAAGAAGGAAACCAGGAGAAATTGACATCCTTCAAACCACCAAAACAATGAGTATCAAGAAGGAAATCATCAGTGTCAAATACTACTGATATCAGAGTCATCTTTGGATGTGTCACTAATAATCTAGGCAGAGGCACTTGCAGTACATGTTTGGGTGGAAGGCAGAGTACTGGGGATAGAAGAGTAAATCAAGGAGTAAAAATAGTGAGAATGGGCAACTTAAAAAAAAAAAAGTATTGTGAAGGAAGAAGAGCGTATACCAAGTAGAGGCAATCTACGCTTAAAGATTTTTTCTTTTAATTGAAATGCAACATACGGCACCTTTTGTCCATCACTCATGCTGTTTTCTCTGCCCAGTAGGTCTGCACTCCCCTCCCCTCTCCACGCACCACTTGACTACTCTTACTTCCAGTCTTGAATTTGTTCTGTGTCTTCCTAGGAGAATTATTTGTGCGCCCCTCTGTATTCTCTAGTGTGTTGCTGTCACCTCTATCATATATGTTATGTCCTTCTGCTTTGTTTTACAGATATTTGTGTACATGTCTGTCTTTTTTAAATCAGGGTCTGTGCACCTGGGTCAATCATGAGCACAGTGCTCTGCTTGTTGGCATTGATAACATGTTTGTTAAGTCAATGGACAAATGAGAGAGTGAATGGAACTGGTGAGCACCTTGTGCTCTCAGCTTAAGGTTAGCAGTTAGGCTTCCCTTCTTCCTCTATCAATCAATGGTCGCAAATCTAGAAAGCCCACCATTCATTCTTTTTGTATTATGATTTTCATGATCTGTTTAGAAGCCACAGCTCTGGAAAGAATAAGCTGATAAATCCAGAATATTTTTCTGACAATGTATTTATCAAATCAGGACTAAGAGACAATGAAAGAAGGAAGGTAGGATGACAATCTTTACTTTTTATTTTATTATTATTATTGTTTTACTTAGGGATGAACCTCTTTGTAAGGTTTAGACAACTGAGGAGCCAAAAAAAGAAGAACCAATCAAATCTTTTAAATCACTTTTTTATGTTGGAGGCAGACAATGATGCTTAGTCACTGTGTAGTTTCTTCCTGCTATTTGACAAGTAGCCCTCGTGCCAAGCCAAGTGCAGATGTGCTGTTTCTGGAGCAGTGGGCTATGCAAATGAGTGGCAGGTGAAGGAGGGTCCCTGAGCTTCGGGGTTGGGTTTACTATTTTCTTCTGCCTTTTAACGGATGCCTCCCTTTAGATTCGGTTCTCCAAGGAAGCTGTTACAGCAGCTTCCAATTCCTGATTTTTCCAAGTCCTGTTTATCCTAACTTCACCTCCTGTTTTGTTCGGAAGGCGCTCTCAGGCTAGGCACTGCAGTCCTTCGTGTTTGCTGTGGCAGAGAGAGCTTTGATGAGCTGAGCTGCTCCTGCTTCTGCAGCTGAGAGAGGCTGTGGGCTCTCTGTGCACACGGGGTGAGCAGCACTTACAAAGAAGGCTTTCTGTCCGGGCTCTTGGACAAAGCAGAGGTTTGTCTGCCCTAGCATTGTGTCTGGCACCCTTGAGGCACTATTTGGAATTCATGCTCCCCACCTGTGCCTACCAGTCTGCACCCTAGGGCGTGACTCAAAATTATTCACATGCCAGTTTTCAGACCTGCACCAAAATGCTTAAAAAATTATTTATGTTATAATTACACATCATTACTTTTTAACTAAAGATCTCATTTCACTCCAGTGAAGAACCCAATACAATTTGAGTAATTTCAAAGCAGCCGCCAAGAACCTGCATTTGGGGACCGTATTTCCAGGACACAGCATAGCATTTACAACCTTTCCCAATTTGTGAAATAAAGTGCAGTGGTGAAGCTCAGAGACTAAGTGTGGAGTTGCTGCAAAAGGTAACTTAAAAAAACATCATAGCGTTTGTTAATCAACTTCTAGCAATATCCATGCAGCAGTTCACTTTTTGGGGTATTTGCGGGGGGTGGGGGGGTCAAACAGCTTTTCTTCTTTTCCTCTAATGCTGTGGTTAAATCCAAATGAGGTTTCAGGAGATCTTTACTCCCACAACTTCAAAGCTATCACTCCAACTACTGCAATTTTGTTTGGGAGAAAAAATTGCTGCTAGGTCCTCTAGCACCAGTCAGAATTAATTGTTTCAAAGCAGAGAGGTATCTTCCATGGATTAACAACAAGTTCAGTGAATTAGATGTTGTCCCCCTCATTTCAGGCTGAAATCTCATGTTGGCCAAAGCTTTCCCCAAGGAAAAGGAGGGCAATATGTCCTTGAGGTTCTCACTACTAGGTTTTTCGTAAGAAAACTAATTTTTGCAGAGGCCTGGAGAGTCCTACTTCAGAAGATGTTTTTCCCCCTCACATCTCCAAAAAATGTTAATTTGGGCTTTTGCCTTGGTTGGAAAACTTTTGAGCTTTTCTTACGGGTTTCTTCCTTCTAATGATCTGTGGACCAATGCTGTGTGTCGATTTTAATTTGTATGGTGTTTTAATAAGGTGGTATGGGTGCTTCCACTGGACTAGCTCTTTAATGACTCAAGGAAAAGGTTAGAACATTAGCAAACATTTGATTCACTTGTGAAGCTTCCTCAGTTTGCCAAATCCAGGACATGGACATTGGACATCAGCTACCATGTCTGCCACTAACTACACCACTTAGAGAAGACCTTCATTTCTTGGGGCTTTGTTTGACTCTTGTAAACTGCAGATATTGGACCAAAGGTATTTCCTAACTGCTCTGTGAAACACTGAGATCTTTGTCATGGTCATGACACACAACACACGAAAACTAAACTACAACAGAGCAAAAACTTCTGTTGTCAAATAGGTATGAAAAATGTTTCCAATATAACTCCTCTCTTGAAGATTCATATTTTTTATTAACATTTTAAAGCCTTGACCATTTCTGTGTTAATCTGCATTCCTCAAACTTATCTGAACCATTGTATCAGTGAGGATAGACTAGGTTATGCTAAGAGGAAAAAAAATGCATCCAAATCGCATAGATTTTAAAATAGGAAAGTCTCTCTCTCTCTCTCTCTCTCTCTCTCTCTCTCTCTCTCTCTCTCTCTCTCTCATCCAATATGGTTTAATGACAGTTTAGAGGGACTCTTTTCTTCACAGTCACTCAGGGATACCAGCTGCAGGAGTAGACATCATCATGAAAATTGCAATTCATTTTGCCAGAAAGAGATCAGGAAGTTTAAGAGGGTCTCAAACCAGCCATTGAATGTTACAGCCCAAATACGATACATATAGTTTTCACGCACAATTCATTGGCCAGAACTAGTCAAATCACCCTAGTCAACTATAAGAGATATAGATGGTGCCCAGAGGAGAGGAAAGCTGGATGGTGGTGAGCTGAACTAATAACTGCTATGACGTTGAAACCCTTTCTTCTTGTAAAAGCTGTAACAATTGTAGAATTGCATTCTGGAAAATTCTGTAGTGGGTGGATTTTTCTGAGGTCCCTTCCAATTTCTGAAAGTCTCTAATTCTATGACTTAGTCACAGAAAGTCTTTCCTTTTCTAGTTAATATGGGTGCATCTCTGGGAGAAACTACTTCATTTCTTTTTAGTTTATTTATTGTGGTAAAGTATATATAACATAAAATAAAACACCTTATTTTATAAGCTAAAGCTTGAAGAGATGAACCTCTCAATTGAGTTGTAGGATCTTGTAGGATAACTGGTTCATCTCAAAGTATGTCTTTATACCTATTACAGAACAAAAAGAGACCATTTACATTTTGAGTCCAATTGCATACCCTTAGATTAAGAGAGAAAATAATGTTTGCCTATAACTAAATCCAGCTGAAAAGTATAATCTAGTCAGTTATCTCTTGGGGGTAAGATTCCTGGCAAATTTGTGAGCCCTTTGCCTGGGGGCTACTTTTCTATCCACTTTCTGGAACATGTTAAGTTTCCAAAAAGGAGAGGGGAAAGAATTCACCTTCAAGAAACAGAATACATCTCTATAAAGAGAATATATATGTTCACTTCATCTGAACCGCCCTCCTAGGTGCTGGCACTAGAATTAAGGTAATATCCCCACTATCCCTCTTCCCTGCTCTTGACCTGTGTCTCATGACTTTTCTTTTGCCATAAAATCTCTTTGTCTTCTAAGGAAATTATCAGACTGCAGTCTTGTAGAAAAGAGTCTTACTTTTAGCATAGTGTAATTTTCTTTCTAGTGTGGGGGATACAATTTATGTTTGGGTGAGCTGCTAACTTGTCACCAAAAAACGAGGTTCAATCTATCAATAGCTCATTCTGACCAACTGCTTGGTAAGGACCTCAGTGGCCAGAGTGATATTTAATTTGTCACAGAACAACCTAAGGCTATGATAAATGCATAACCTTCTACCTCCCTTCCCACAACACATATGCGATTTGTTGACGTGTTTATATACCATTCTGGACATGGAGGCCAATTTTTAGGCATTTTTTTAAATGCATAATGGAGTTGAGCACAAAACTGTGCACTGTCATGGTTTGTGAATTGCTAATAGGCCATGAGTCTGGCTTAAATATACATCACATCCTGAGACATTAATCAATTCCTAGAGCGGAGTGAACACAAGGCTTGTCCTTCAGGGATACAAAATGCCTATTTTGAAGAAAGGAATTATAATAAGGAGCACAGAGGCATTCTAGACCTTGAAGCTCTTAGCAGCAGTACATCTTTTGTTTCATTTTCGAATGAAAAGCATTTACAAGAAGATACTCATGGTAGATTCAGCCTGACTTTTTAAACAGAATACGTACAGTGGCGTAACATCTATATGAAATATCCAATTGTTTAGTAACCGGTTGATTCTGAAATATTTGTCCCTTGGACTACAAAATGAAAACCTCGTCTTTATGTAAAATCTCTTCAAGGCTGAGCCCATCGTGAAAAAGTAATGGATTTATGAGTGGGAGAAAACAGAATCTCTCTTTTTCTTTTCTCTTTTTTGCTTTGCTGTCACATACTGTTAAAAATGGATGGTGTCTTTTCCTTTGCCTATGTTTCCAAAGTATAAGGTCCTTTTGTTTTTCTGTTAAATTAAATTACATTTGAAGTCCTTGGAGATGCCATCCCTGCATGTGTAGCACCTTCAAAGTGCTTTACATGTATCTTTTAGTGATTTGGTCAACATCATATGAAACCTCTTAGGCAACCTGACAACTGCATTTTTAAAAATGTGATAACTGAGATTTAGTTGAAGTGATTGGTCGAAGATATTTAGCTAGGAAATGGATGAATTGGGACTGAAAATCAGATCTTCAGGTTCCAAGTTGAGGGCTTTCCCTGATTGTGGTTGATACAATAAGTTCCCTGGTTATGTACTTTAGGTATTGTTTATAAAGCAATTCTTTAGGCTTTAAAAAGATAACAAACTTCCTGATAAAAATATGTTGCAAAAAATTAAAATGCATTACTAAAACACAATATTTCTATAGAGTATATACCATATCATACCTAGAGAGTTTAAGAACTTTCAAATTGATCTTTTGGGTCTCTGTTCCCAGGCCTAGTGTTCTTGCCAGATGGGACTTGACCAGGGGTTGGAACAGTCAGAATTTCTCTATGAAATTATAAAAAATACTCCTCTCTGATTCTAGATGTTTCCTTCCATGTAAAAGGAGCCCAGTTACCATAACTTCCCACCTAGTCTGCCTTTTCCTTACTCTGATCCAGAGGAAGAAGAATGACTTTGATTAATACACTTGAGACAAATGAAGGAGCATAAGGATACTCAGATCAGCCATTCCCTTCTATTTTTGGATGTAGTCTTCCTGCTCTGCTTCTCCAGGGGCTAGTTTTGTCCCTGTAAAGAACAGGGTAGGAAGTTTGCCCCAATTCAGTGTGGCTGTGGCTGGGTGGAGAAGCCTGCCTAGTTCTCTGGGACATGCATTAGCTGGCTAGCTCAACTCTTATCTGTCAAACTGTGGCACTTGGATACCTGTCTGCCATTCCTTGGCCTTATTTTTCATTTGTTCAGATCCTGGAATGATGATAGAAGGGGCATTTATTGAGCATGCTTAATAATCTCAATAGCCATGACCCCTGAATTTTTGTATCTTTTAAACTACATATTCATTTTTAACTTTTGATCATTTGCTGAAATAATGAGTTCCTAGAGCCTTAAATATGATGAAAAATAATAATAACAATAACAACTGATACTATCTGATACCATGCTAGAGGCTTTACTTGCTTTATCTCATTTAATCCTCATTATAATAGTTTTGGTGAACATATATATTACCTTTAGCTTTCAGATAAATGTTGAGATTTGGGTTCAGTATCTTTTAATTAGATTATCCCCCTTTATTGAAATATCAGAATTCAAGGTGTACCGTCTCAAACAGCATAGGATGATTGGAGAGGGGAAAGGGTTCTTGCTGTGCCTCCTCCAAGGTCATCCTTTAGAACTGAGGAACTTACTCTCCAAGCTTCTGGGAGGCTCTGGCTGTCACTCTCAGATGCTAGCCCCCTTGGGGTTAAGCAGCTGGAGCCAGGCAGTAGGCAATAATTTGTCTATCCTTGCTGTAGACAATGGAGATCTGCGGAAGGTTTTTGCACAAACCTGTGACGCTATTCTCTTTGCCACAGCAAAGCATTCTACCTACACCATTCTTTTCCCTCTCTTATGTTCAACATACATTTCTTTCTTCATTCTTCTGTTCATTCTTTCATTTGTTCACTCTACTTCCTTTCTTCCTTCCCCCCTCCACCTCTCATCTATTATTTTTTTACTTAATATTTTGCTGACATTTTTTCCTTCCCTGTTACTGAAGCAGTGATCTGGATCATTGACTCTTCTCCCTTCTGGTTTGACTTGCTTAACAACTGCAATTTTATCCCCTAATAAATTAAATTGAAAACATTGTTGGCAGAAAAGAAGCTCTTAAATGATAGTGTAAGTTATTACTCAACGGAGCTCAGCTCCTACCCAACCCCTCATGTTTATGAGATAAATGCAAATAAATTTGAGGACATAAAAAAATTGAAGGAGGTGAAAAAGATACTAAGATAATTTCATACCAGATTTCTAGGTATTTCTTAGCATGTTTAACCATTCTGGTTGAATAAAATGAATAAATGGCCAAAACCTTAAATTTGATTATATTTTTTTTAGTATTCTGCAATTAATGGGGCTTGAGAATGAAGTACAACCCCTACAGCAAAATATTGCAGACATATTTACCTGTCACAATTGATCCTAATTCATAAGCAATATATTTTTAATTTTTTGGTATCACCAGAGATTGACATATTCTGCTTAATCTAAACTTCTATTTACTAAAGCATTGTCAAATAGTCTATATAGATTATCAATTTAAAATAAAATTATTAAGATTTTTACTGAAGAAAATTATTATTATTTTTTTTGATGAACCAATATGTTTTGGCTTTAAATTCACACTGACTGGTTTGGAATCCCAGCACGACCACAACCCTAAGTATCTTAAACTTATTAAGCCTCAGTTATCTCATCTGTAAAACGGGAGATATAATAATTTCTAAACTTACAGAGTTATGGTGCAAACTAGATAGAAATAATTTACATTGCATATTTAAAATAGTGTTTAGCATGTTAAGTGTGGTGGGTTTAAGATACGTCTACAATTTTTTTTTTCTTTATTGATTTTAGAGTGAGAGGAAGAGAGAGGGAGAGAGAGATAGAAACACTGATGAGAGAGAACATCGACTGGCCGCCTCCTGCATGCCCCCCACTGGGATTGGTCCCACAACCTGGGCATGTGCCCTGACCAGGAATCGAACTGGCGACCTCTTGGTGCATGGGTCGATACTCAACTACTGAGCCACTCTGGCCGGGCACGTCTAAAAATTTTTTGACCGTCCTGTCTTCAAGAGGTAGAGCTCAATTTCCATCCCTTCAATACTAGGGTGGACTTAGTGACTTACTTCCAATGAATAGATTATAGAGGAAGTGATGATGTGCCATTCCCATGATATTGTGTCTTAGTTGCTCTCTTGGTCACGTGGAAGCCGGCTGCCAGGTTGCGAGGACATGTAAGCTCCCAAACGGAGAGGTACACGTGGTGAGCAGTGAAGGCCTTCGGTAAACAGCCAATAAGGAACTGAATCTGGCCGCCAATAACCATGTGTGGCAGCTATGAGCAGCTCTTCTGGCCTTCAGCTGACTGGCTTGGCAATGATCTTCACTGCAACCTCATGAGAGCCACTGAGCCAGAAACACCCGCCACTGCTTCTGGACTCCTGACCCTCAAAACTGTGTGAGATGATAGTTGTTACCTTAAGTTTGGGGGTAATGCATTATGTCACAGTAGGTTAATGCAATACGCCCTCGAGAAACATTAGCTGCTGTGATTATTCATTCACTCTCAGCAGTCGTGAAAGGCCCTTTGAAGCACATGAGCACACGCATCTTTTCATTGGCGTCTCCTAAGACTCTCCAGTTGGCAAAAGCTGGACAAAGTATTTCATGTGACTGCGTTAACCTGATTGTGAGGTGGTTTCTAAATTCAGAACCGGCTGTGAGTTAAATTCTCTCACTTTATATAGAACAGCTTGATACTTTATTTTCTAGGACAGCAGGATAATGTTAAAGAAAGTAACTGAAGATACTCCTCTTCAAGCTTCACTGATGTCCAAACTAAAGGGCTGACCATGTGTGTGCTTGCTAAATGCAAGTACATTTCACACGTTACAGGTCCATTTATCCCCCTTGATCAGGTCAGAACACCCAAACTCAGAGAGTATAAATGATTTCCTAAGATGGCTCAGGAGTGAGAATGTAGGATGTGAATTTGAACCAGACTGTATCTGATTTCAAGCCTGGTATATTTTTTACCTTATGCCATTGAGAAAGGAAAGGTGAGATCAGAGCCCAGATTTAAATTGCATCAGGAAACTCTTTTAGGTAGACTCTTCTGCTAATGAAGTGGGGAACTTAGGCGTGTTCCCTGTAGGAGTCAGGGGCCCTGCATGCTTATGTGTGCAAACACACATACACACACACACACACACACACACACACACACACACACACACTAAATCACAGCTAGAGGCCACATGCCTGATCCTAGTGTGGCTACTTCTGAAGGTACATGGAAGGTTCTGGGTGAGGAATAGGGGAAGGCAGATAAGGCTATGGATGACTTAGCACAGCCCATCACGACGGTTAGTAAATCCAATTCCAAGGCATCCTTTCTTTGCTGAGAATGAGTCAGATGTTTCTTCTTTTCCCTGACACTTCACAGATTTACCTGAAGTGATCAAGGTTGTCATAGGGAATGGAAAAGCATCAAGAATAATGGAAACAGTCCAAGAAAGTATTCTGGTATCCATTAACCACGGAGATTTAGTGTCATTTCACCATATTTCTCATGAAATAAGATTTTCCAAGAATATTTTTTTTAGTGAACAAGGAGGCCAACATATAACCTAAATTTATATGGATGTATGTCTTTTTGGGGAGCAGAGAGGAGCTCTAAAGCAGTTTTTTTAAATAGCACAGACATTTGTTATTGAAAAAAAGGTCTTCTGTCTACAAAGAAATTTGAATTATTCTTTTCTCTAACAAATGACGTGACATTTCAGATTTATGAATTTTTTAAAGAAGCCATCTCAGCCACCAGTCACTTATACAAAAAGAGTTATATTATGTCTTACCAAATTAATACTTGTTATAACAAAGATGATAATAAATTCAACTGCTACCCAGTTATTGGAGATCTGGTATCTAACCTTTGGAGTATGACCAAAAAAGTGAACTTAGAGGCTAGGGATCATGCGGTGATGTCATTGCAGAAATGTTAGCTAATAACCTTTCTGGGGGTCAGTTTTATAGTCCTGAAGGAATGGAAGACGATTACTCAAATGACTCTTAGCTAGTTATTGGTCCCCTTGACCATGAGACACCTTGTTTTATCAATAGCTACGAGTCTAAGGAGATGGCAAATTCAGCTACTGCCTGCACTTCAAACATCAGGAAAATTCTGGGCTTGGTTCCAGATAACCCAACGTTATTGGGAATCCAAAAAGGAACAGTTGATAACAGAGAGTTCAAAGTACATGTATTATACAAGGAGCAGGCCACTTCAAAGAACTCAACGTTCTCTCTCTTATTTCTTGCCTTAGAGCCCCAGAGATAGACTTTTGGGTTTAAAGACAGAATCTTCCATTACTTACTGTGACCTCAGATAAGCCACTTCTGTAAGGCTTTTAATGCCCACATTTGAGAATCAGGATGATATTAATACCAAACTCAGGGGGTAGCATGAGGATTTAACAAAATTATATATGCAAAATGTTTAAAATAATAACTAGCACTTGTTAATCGCCTAATAAATGTAAGCAGTTAATAGTTATAACACAATAGTAATATCAATAACTAGTGCCATTTTTTATACAAAGTCCATTTACTTTTCAGAAGAAGAGCAAGGAGAATATGCCATTCTTTGCATTTAGAATGACAAAGTGTGGGGTGGGGAGGGAGTCAGGTGAGGTGAACTGGAAGTACTTGTGTGCATCTGAAACAGACCTGCAGATCATTCTCTAGCCACTTACCAAGGCTGATTTAAGGGGCTTTGCAGAAAGACCTTTATAGTTGGCTCAGGCTGTCACGTGTATCTTCTTGGGCTTTGTACAGCATAACTCCAGGACACGTGAATTCGCACAGACCACAATGAGAATATGGTGTCCCAGGCTGACACAGGGAATAGAATGACCACAGTGAGAAACAGACTCCCAGTAATTGAGAGTGGACTCAAGTTCTACCACATGTTACCTCTCAGCTGCACTTGACAGTTTTAAAACACTTTCTCATTTGGCTTCCAGGACATGTTGTCTCTTGGCTCTCTTACCGCACTGATCACTCCTTCTCCATCTCTTCTGCTGGTGTCCCTTACACACCTCAATCTCTTAGTCTTAGAGTTCTCTGGGTCCTAGTATTTGGGCCACTTCTCTTCTCTATCTATATTTATCTCCTTGGTAATCTCACCCATTCCCATATCTTTCAAACCATCTCTATCTGGATCATTCCAAAATGCATGTCACTAATCCAGACCTCGTTCCTGAATTCCAGGCTCTTACTTAACTCTCTACTTGACATATCTACTTGAAGGGGCATTACAAATTTACCTTGTCGAAATCTGAACTCCTGAGTATTCCTGCCAGACTGAACCTGCGTCTTCTGTTCCTCCTGCAATTTTCTCTGAGTGCCAACTCTGTCTGTCCACTGGCTGAGGCCACAAACACTGTAATCTGTAATGCCTTTTTGTCCCACTCTGCATAAGACTAACCAATGGAAAAATTCTCTCAGCTCTGCTTTTAAAATAAATATGGAATCTGAAAGCTTCCCACCATCTTGACTGCTTCTGCTCAAGTTCACCTGCAGTTTAATTTTTTTTTAATTTATTGATTTGAGAGAAAGAGATTGTTGTTCCATGTATTTATGCATTTATTGGCTGATTCTTCTATGTGCCCTGACCAGGGATCAAACCTGCAGCCTTGGCCCATCAGGACGATGCTCTGACCAACTGACCTACTTAGCCAGGGCCACCTCCAGCTTCGTACGTGGATTATTGTAATAGCTTTTTAACTATGTGCTTCGCTGACTGTCTCCCATCTGTTCTCAACCCACCCAAAATGTTGAATCAGATTTTCTCACGCTTTACCTTTAATTCCTCTTACCAGTTTCTCATCACACACAAAGCCAGACAGTTACCGTTGCCAGCAAGGCCCAAATGATCTGTTTCCTCTACTCCAACCCCTTCAACATTATGTCTCATCCTCTCTCTCTACTTCTGTTGCATTATTTGACCTCTTTCTCTTCTTTGAACAAGCCAGCCGCACTCTCACCCCTGGTTTTTTGTTTTGTTTTGTTTTTGCACCTCTCTCTCTCTCTCCTCTCTCTCTCTCTCTTTCTCTTTTCTCCCTTTCAACTCAGTTGTCACTTTATAGGTAAGGCCATTACTGGACATACTATATAAAATCATAAGCCTATCTGTTCTTCTAATTTTACCCCAACAATAGTCCCTTTCCATATAAATCTTTCTTTTAAGTTTTTCCTTCCATAGCACTTGCTGCTTATCACCACCTGATTTAATAGATAGAATACATATACATAGATAAGTTATCATCTATTTTTCCTACTCCACCATAAGTAAACTCTGCAGATGTCACTGATGTTTTGCTGAGTAATATAGTCCCAGATCTTAGGAAAATGCCTGGCAAGAGGCAGGCACAGTTAAGTATTTGTTGAATAAATTAAACCTCTATTAAACTGCAATTATTCCTATAGGGGGCGCAACTCTTATAAACATTGTCAACTACAGTGCTTTCTCAAGTTGAGGGGTACCTAAGGCATTCCATGGACCCCCCTAATTTTACAACTAAGCATACAAAGACCCAGAAACGAATAAAAATGTGCTCAGGCTTTACAGTAAGTTAGTAGACTATTTGGGAACAGACTTTCAGTCTCCTGGCTCATACTAGATCTGGCGCTCTCTATTTAAACTAGTCTTAAACCATGTCAGAAGGTCTCAGAGAAAATGCGGTGCGGTTGTTGATGGGAAAATGTAGACATTGATAGGACAGGTCCAGGGCTTGAATCACCAATGAGAGTTCACTGGAAAATTAGGGCAAGAATAATTTAAATGGGAAAGTGATTCAGAAGAGGAGGTCATTGAAGCCAAAGAAAGGTTTTGGTCATTGATAATTGATTGGTTAACATAGCCATTCATTCACTGCTTAGGCCAGTTACTATACCAGGGGCTAAGGAATTTAGAGATAAATTGTGCCAACAATGCCAGGGGCTGACATTCTTTTGAGCTGTGCAAGGAGGAGACTTTCAACAAAACGTGTACGTGACATCTGAGTTGAGTCTGGAAGACTAAGTAGCTCCTAACAGTAGAGAAGGAATGCAAAGGTGGGAAGATGAAGGGAACCAATGGTCACAGTTAGGTGGTATGACAGTACCTATGTGCAGAGAGTTGAGACTAACCATAGGTCTAGAAAGGTAGGTCACTGGAAGGGATGTAGAAGAGAGGGAAGCCTCGGGAGATGGACTGAAGCTAGATTGTGAATGGTCTATCGGGCTTGAACCTATAAACACCTTCCTGAAGGAGAGACTTTTTTTTCCTACATCTTATTCTGATATTCCACGCACTTTCTCAGATGTTTGCTTTTCTATTATTTTCATCCACAGATTCCAAGTCATTTTCCATGTGCTTTTATTCTAAGAGGAAAAAAAGGAATATATGTATAAAATATATATCACAGTTACAGATGGATTTTAGTGCAGCCGAAACCTGGTTCTAAAGTACAGGCATATTGTGGGAAAAGATTGAAAGAATAAAAATATGTCAGCGTCGTGCATTCCATGCTGTAATTCTTTTCAGAGAAGAGAAAATATATATACTAAAGTTTAAACTCAGAGACTATTTTATTTATGCAATAAAAATCCCAGGTGAGGAGCCTACAGTGTAATTTTAAAGTATTGGAAGGGAGTTGTGAAGTTTACATGGTGTAAATTACATCGACGGAAAAGAGAAGTGTTAGATTTATGTCACATAGCTCTCCTTCACATTACCGTATAAATGGAGGAAACAAAGAAAATTCCCAGAGAATTCCGGAAAGCTAACGATTCTGTTTAATAAATGATGAATGTTCTGTGATATTGCTGTGATTAATCAAATAGATAATATTTTCTTTGCATTTGTCTGGTTAGGTGCTGGAATATTTTTTTTTAGTAGATGTTTGTAAAGATAGGAACACAAAGTAGCCAGCAGCTCTGCCTCTTCCCATTTAGTTCACAAATAAGCACAGAAACACCAGTCAGAAATTGGACGCGATCAGAGGAAGGAGATGAGTTCTTCCCAGATGATGCACAGAGTCTGCTTTAATGGGATTCCGGTCACGTAGCCCAGAGCTCAGACCTGCTTCAGTTTAATCAGCTTCCAAACATTAGAGTATATAGAGCCATGTTGATCCAGGCTCCTACATGCATAACTTATTTCCCCTAAATTAGGTCTTCATTTCTCTTTGTTTGACACATTGTATTAAAAGCTGCAATGGTGAGACTACAGTATTGCAGTGTGTGTGTGTGCATGTGTCTCTCTATGTCCGTGAGGCATTTACACGCATAGCTCCCGTGTTAACGCATGTCACCTCCTCCTGTGCACACAGTGAATACAGAACAGTATTGGATTATCAGCAGGATTTCAGCTTCCTCTACTTTGGCAAGTTATTTGGGCACTGCTTGACTGAAAGTGGGGCCCACCTGCCCTTGAGATTTGGATAGATCGCAAGGATCCAGCACTTGAGACCTTCCTAGGTTGTGAACAAGGTCTGCACTAATTCATTAAATCCTGTAGAGAGAGATTCTGCAAGAGCTGTGTGTGACAAGCACAGCAGAGTTGAAGATTTAAAACCCAGGGATTCTGGACACATTCTTTTCAGTGCTTTTAAGAAAATTCTGACAAACTATAAATGCTGTTGCCTGTTTTCTGTCCTCAGTTGAAAGAACACAATTGGAAAGAGTATAAGGAGCTAGGGATGTAAGCATTGCAATCAAACCTGAACTATACTGTCATTTCTACAACCTGCAATACTTAAACATCAGTGATCGCATAACCAGACTCAGAGTAGGACCCAAGAAAATGCGTTTAGTTTTATTGCCCGGTAATTTTCCCAGAGAAACTGAATTTGTTTGAATTCTATCTGTGATTTTTAATCATTAAAAGACCATTAAAATAACAGCTTAAAAAAATATATATTTCTTTAAAAATTCTTTCAAGAATGGATTCAGACCAGCAGTGTTATTTACGCAAAGCCTTATGCCTGCCTATACCAAATGCGTTTGGCCTCACAGTGTTTTTTGCTCATTCCTGACGTAAAAGGAGAACCTGGTTTTCTGAGGTGATGATATTTATAGTTTGGCATCATCAAAAAGCAATTCCTTGCTTATTTGGGATTCGAAGCCCAGCCGGGTCTCCCTTGTGACTCATTCTGTATTCACCCAGGGCTCTATGCCTGCCTGCCTGCGCACTCTCATGAATCCTTAATTCCATTTGAACTCGGCAATGCCAGAGTCACTTTCCATCAACCTGCCCACTCAGCTGAATTGCACCAACCTCTTCCCTGCAGAGCCTCACACTCCCATTCTGAGATTGATTGGGTGCTGGGTTACCTCCACAAAGACAGAAGAGGTCAAACTCAGCACCTGCGGTTTGCATTTAAGACATGATACCATCATCATTTCTTCTGATTTCTAGAGCTGATGCTGATGAAATTTTCAGGGGTTTACTCACATAATCCCACGTCTTGTTGAGCCAGCCACTATCGACACTTCATCACTGATAGTGCAATGAAATATGAATGATGTGTTACTTTTGCTCTCTACCTGCAGAGTGGAATAGTTGAAACCAAAATGACACAGTCAGACCAGACTGATGTGTACCAACCCTGTAACATGGCATCTCTCTTATCTGCTTTGCTCTTCTCTGAGTGGTCGTGGCTGGAGTGCTGGCCAGATGTCTAAGCAACTCTAGGCTCTAGGAACTGCAACTAAGGTAGGCAGGGTAGCTACTCCCGGGGGTTAGAAGCAGAAACATTCAGGGAGCAAGACTGAACCTTGTTCTTATGTCCGTAATGCAAGTGCAGAATTAAACCTTGTAACCAGGCCAGAGGATCCGGTGTAGGGTTATAGACTCAGAGTAGAGTAAGAGCAAGGGCAGGGAAGCTCGATTTAAGACAATTACCCAAAACTGGGTTGGTGTGATGGTGGCTTTTTAAAATTGGCTGCCCACAGAGTTGTGTGTATTGGGACTGGTCTACTTCAGAAGCACAAAGTAGAATGTTGGCAATAAGCAAAGTATTGGAAAGTTTGAAAACGTATTTAGAGAGTATTGGATTATTTGAGCTCTCCCCAGTGGCCCTTTAGTAGCTGTAGCTGGAGATAAGTCAGAAAGGGTCCCTGCCTTGAGAAGTTCACCATCTGCAAGAGGAGACAAGAATGTAAATTAAAAAGTATAGCACTCACAGGATTTCTGGGAAGGAATGGTCTCATTCTACCTGGAGGGTAGTAATAGTAATCAACATTTATTGAAAACTCACCAGATACCAGGTTCTATGTTAAATACTTTATGCACATTACCACTGATTCTACCACTCTGTTTTATAGAACTAACAAGCAGAGGCTAAGAAAGGTCAAACAATCTTCACCCAGGGTTGCAGAGCTAGTAGCTAAGTCTGATTCTATGACTTATATACAGCTCGATCGCTACACTAGTCTGTTCTGGGAGACACATTTTAAGACAGATGTTAGAAAAATGGAACTTATCAGGAGAGTGCCATGAATAGTGTGGAGATTGAGACCCATGATCTATGGAGCAAGACTCTCCTTGCCCCTTTCCAATGTGTCTGCTGAGATTCGTCAAGGGCTGGACTGGGAGGCACATAGTGTGGTTTCAGATGTGGACAAGGAGTGGGCTGTGGTAAACTGTTTTGCTTGGAGTGGAAAAAAAGAGATTTATCTGTGGACTCCTGAACCACTTACTTTCTGTGGTGGGTGCCAGTTTCCTCTGGCAACACAGATTGAGAATCCTGGATACCAGGTAGTTCTGCTAGTGAACAATAACAACAAAAATAAAAGCATCTGATAAAAGTTTAGCTTAGAGACGAAATTTTACAGGAATTTTCACACATTTGAAGGGCTATCATATGGAAGAGAAAAAAATAGAACTGTTCCATAGGACTTTAAAGGATGCAACTGGGACCAATGACTGGAATTATAGGAGGCAGATTGCAGTTTGATAAATATTTCTTTTTCCAACAACTAAAGCTAACAAAAATAGAAGTTGGCCTGTGGTACTGTGGTTTCTTCATCACTAAAGAGATCCACAAAGAAGCTGTCACCTTCTTTTGAGAGAGGTAGTTTCCAAATTTTAGGGTTCAAGAGATTCACTTGTCCTGCTTGACAAAAATGCATATTTCTGGGCTTGGTCTCCAGAGATTCTGATTCTGGTCAACCGTGGGTATCAAGAATCTCTTGTTTTTAAGACGTAAACTAGAAGATTCTGATGCAGTGAGAAATATTAACCTGAAGACTATAAACAGGATTTCTACTTTTAAAGAAGTTAGATTACATTTAAATTTCCATTCAGCTCTATGTCCAGACCATGTTGGCTATCTCTACTGAGAGTTCCTATTTTTTTATCTTCTTTGTCACATAATTTAATACTTAGTTAAATTTTGATATTTTGTCTTCCTCTTCTGATTAGTACGCTCATGAAACCAGTATTTCCTGAGCATCCACCATACGTCAGGCACTGTTCTGGGCACTCCGGAAATATTGTACAACAAGCAGACTAGCCCGGCCAGTGTGGCTCAGTGGTTGAGCATCGACCCATGCACCAAGAGGTTGCCGGTTCAATTCCCGGTCAGTGCACACGCCCAGGTTGTGGGCCAAATCCCCAGTGGGGGGCATGTAGGAGGCAGCCAATTGATGTTCTCTCTCATTGATGTTTCTATCTCTCCCTACTTCTCCCATCCTCTCTCTCTAAAATCAATAAAGAAAAAAAAATTAAAAAAAACAAACAAACAAGCAGACAAATCCCCTGCCTCTTTGGAGCTGAAAGGACTTAATCTATTGAAGGGAGATAAAGAAACAAACAAAACAAATACATTACTTCATAAATATTTCTTCCATACAACCAGACATGAGCTCTTTTCTGGAAGGACTATGTTTTATTTAGCATTTCAGACAGCGTCTGCAACAATGCTATGCAAGAATAGGTACTCAAAAGTATATTTTAAAGCAGCAGTGAAACATCAAAATAAGAATAGATTGGGAGAAAACCTACAAAAATTTATATTTTTCCTCCACAAACCAGGCTAACCTCACTGGGTTCACTGAGGATTTCTTGGTGCTTCAAGTTGGAGAATTTTGGTAAGCCAATGGATTTTTGTCTGCATTAATAAAAAGAATCGTTAGAAAAGGTGGCATACACTTCTCAATGTTGGGGTGTCATAGTCTTGGAAAGTGAAAAACTGAAAGAACAAAGACAATGAAGGAGCTTGACATGCCATGATGTAAGATAGAGGACAGGAGCCAGCAAACATATAAATGTGTGTGTGCATGCGTGTGTGTGTGTGTGTGTGTGTGTGTGTGTGTGTGTGTGTATTCAGATAATTAAATATTTTAGACTTTGTGGGCCATAATGTCTCTGCCACAACTACTCGATTCTGCCACGGTAGCATGAGAGAAGCCACAGTCAATATGTAAATGAATGAACATGATGTAATATAAGTTTATTTACAAGAATAAATGGCAGGCTGAATGAGGCCCTCACACCAGTTTGCAGACTCCTGCTAGAGGAGAAACAGTTTTAAAAATTTATATGTTTAGCTTGGAGAAGACAGAAGGGAAACACCATAACTATTTTCAAATGTTTTAATTAATTACATATAGAAAAGGAGTATGACCTATTCTGCGTGACCAGAGGATCTAGGACCAATGAGTGCAAGCTTTATGCCATCATATTTTTGCCAAGTGAAATAGCAACTTTTTAATAGAATTCTCTAGGGTGATAATGAGTTTACCATCACTAGAGGCATTCAAGCAAATATTAAATTCCTGCTTAAGAATGTTCCTGAGCAGACAAAGGACTCAAACGTCCTTTTCAACCAGGAGAATTCAATGCACAGAGCAGGACACAAAATAAACTCAGACTGACACAGAGACATGGGTAAATGAAAGCCCAGCAATTGCAGTTTAAATTCTATCTATAACAAATCAATTATTGGTAGAAAATTCAATTCTGCTAAATGTTAGGTACATATAGTAATAAGTAGGTTTACAATAACCAAAAATTAAAAACGGGTTAAGTATCAGTTCTATTCTAGTGAATCTGCTTTAGCGAAGGCTTTAAGATTATATCTGGCAAACGGGTTGGTCATTCGAAAACTAAGTGGATGTTTCATAATTACAGAGATGAAGAGTTCAGAGTTTATCCTCCCTTTTGAAATTCAAGGGATTTTAGCCCTGGCTGGTTTGGCTCAGCTGTTAGAGTATCGGCCCAGGGACCAAAGAGCTGCGGGTTGGATTCCGGTCAAGGGCATGTACCTCAGTTGTGGTTCGGTCCCGGCCCTGGTTGGAGTCGTGCGGGAGGCAACCAATTGATGTGTGTCTCTCACATCAATGTTTCTCTCTCTCTCTCTCTCTCTCTCTCTCTCTCTCTCTCTCTCTCTCTCTCCACACACACACACACACACACACACTCTATCTGAAGACAAATGGAAAAGTATCCTTGGTGAGGATTTAAAACGATAAATAAATTCAAGGGATTTTAAATTTCTGAGTCTCTTTTTGGGCCTTTTCATAGAATCCCTTTTTAGTGCCTATGGATGTTTTGCATTTAAAAAGCTGTAAATGCTAAAAGCAACATCCCTCCCAAACGAATGTGTAGATCCATAAAATTAACAAACGCCATGATTTATTCAGAGCCTCTGTCCCACCGATGAAAATGAGAACCAGACAGTGTCTGAGGCTGAACATGACAAGGAGCTAAATGGCTGAAAATTTGTGGCTGTCCTTAGCATGCCACTCATGTGTGCCAAAGCAGCAAATCCTCAGCAGCTCGCTTTCCGCCTCCCAGCGGAGGGTCGGGAGGGGTGAGTGATTCCAATCAATATCCAGTTGTTAGAGTAACAGCCATGTCGGTTCTGGATGGCCGGCTGGGCGAAAACATGTTTGTTCTACTTAATGTGACAGTGTCCTGTCAAATTAACAGCCACCGGTGGCAGGAGCAAGCGTGCTTAATGGGTTTGCGTCAGTTCCACAGAGACTTCATCATCAACATGCAATCGAGAGGACCCCAAACCTCATTACCGGGGTTTATTTGTGGGTAATAACTGAAGGTATGCCATGTACTTACATCAGGGTCTGTTTGCTTTTTAGCAATTCAGTTCCACGTTCTTTATCAGATGCTACCCTGTATCTGCCACAAACCATATAGGATCATGGTTGGTCTATGTTTAAATATGCCCAGTGTAGTGGAATATTTAAGCAACTGTGCTGCGATAAAATGACCCTTTGAAATAACCAGCTGTCCCGTGGAGGACAGGGAGGAGAACGACCCAGGTAGTTGCTGTAACCCTGCACTTCACTGTGAATACTTAAACGCGGTTGTTCCAAAGCCAGGATCACAAACTGTTGGCCAGGTTCCTCCCACGGTTAGGTTGTGTTTGGCCCATAGAGTGTAAAACATAAAAAATCAACTGCTGCCTAGTGTTTAAAAATAAGAAAATTTCACACACGATTCTGGATGTCTCATTTGAATTACAACAAAAACCAAACAAACAGGAGAATTGGCAGCACACGCCAGCGTTTGCACGTGGAGTAGCTGTGTGGAGCTGCGTGCTAGCCTGTCCAGTTCAGGTGGGCTGAGGCTCGCGATGGTGCCCACTGAGCCTGCTTTATTCATTTATGTGATCTCTACAGCCCATTACAGCATTGAAGTGTTTCATCCCAGGAGCAAAGGTTACATTTCGATTATATCATACTCATGGGCGGAAGATGAAATCCTAGGGCATCACCATATCGTTAAGACCCTCTTTGCTTCTCCTTTTCTCCCACCTCCCAATCCTCCACCAGTGCCTCCCAGTGCCTTAAACCAGTGGAAGGTAGCTGACAACAGAGCCTGGGAGAGGCCAGCCTTCGAAGCAGCATACCAGAATGGCAAGGAGAATGTCTGAAGGCAAATGGATTTAGAAACAACAGATCTGGGAGGCAGAAAACATGCTTTCTAACCCACGAATACATTCTTTGATCTCAGAAAAGTGCTTGAACCTACCTGGTCTCCAGGTTTCCCTCTTAAAATGAAAAATTGGGCTAGATGTTCCCTGAAGGTTGTGAAAGTCCGTGATTCTGTGATGGAGGGGTTTCCTTGTCTGCTTATAACTATTCGACTTCCTGTGTGACATGTGACTGTGCGTCTTGACACCAAGATGTTTTAGGGGAGCCAGAGAATGTCGCTTGCCTGATAAAAAGCCTGACAAGAACAATGAGAACATCTCTGAGAAGCTTTATTAAAAAAAAAAAAAAAGTGACTTCAAGGAAAAATACAAACGGCCACTGTGCCCAGGGAGTGGCCTGGAATGAGAACGCCCTGCAGTGGGATCCCTGGGCTCGGCGCTGGCTTTGGGGCTAAAGAATCTCAACCCTGGGAGAGTGTGACTCGGGCTGCTTTTCTGTTCCTTAGGAACCCAAGGATGTCTTTCAAACCCAAAGCTAAACTAACGACAATATGCTATTGTCATCATTTAGATCACAAAGATTTTCCCCAGAATGAATGGCTCACATTTCAGAAGGAATTCTAGAAACAAATTCAACGTAAGAGCTACGTGGACAAGTTCCACGTGGATCGTGCCTTCACTTCTGTTTGCTCGTTGAACTGCCCGTGGACACTGGCGTGCAGATGTCAGAGGGTGAATTCACTTCTCTGTGTAACAGCAACCACATACTGAACCAGGAGAGGGGGAAGCCACTTTTCTGTCTTCATTGGCTTAAAACCGATAAAAGCCTTTTCGTTCCACCTTATGAAACGTCAAACAACCCAGTCGTGACAAAAATCTAAACCTCCACTTTCACAGAAGTTTGTCAAGAATATTACCTTTCTAAGGGCACAGCAATATTTTAAATAAAAATGAGCACATACTTTAAAATATACCCATTATTGAGCCAGTGGAGACCTTACTAATTTAGTCATTTTTTTTCCTCTGGAAATGGGGTACGTTCAGAAGCAGAACAAGGATTTTTTTTTTCATTTTTATTCCAGTTGGAACTGAGGAGAGGGACTGAGATTGCTTACTGGTGGATAATGTTAGCCTGGACACTGACATTCTTCCAGACATTAAGTCATTTGCAGTTTCCCTCTGACAGGTATAAATCCTCAGAAATTGATGGTGGGAGCTAGTCCTCATTCACTCAGATCGCTCAGCGGCTGCAAGAATATGAATCAAGTTTGCTTGTTAAAATGTCCATGAATAAACATGGTCATATATTACATTTTGAATTTAAAAAGTACAGCTGACTTTGGAGCTCTTAATGAAGAAACAAAAGAGAAACTCAAAATATCAGTCTGCAAGAGAACCTGGTTTTAATTAATGGTTTGGGGTTTTTTTTGTTTGTTTTTTTCCCCAGCAGATCTTGATTAAGCAGAAGAGTTGAGGAAAAGAAATATCTGAGCAAGAAAGTTTTTGTGTGGCTGGAAAACAAGTTATGTTTTCTTACATTTCTAGCCTTACTTGTGAAAATCTAGATTAAAAAAATAGGATCCTCCTGCCTTAGATTCAATTGCCTTTTTATTGAGCACACAGCACATGCTGGCCGTGCCAGGAGGAGAAGAAGGAGACTACCGAAATAAACAACCCCCCTTGCTCGCAAGGAATTTTTAGACCCAGTGAGTAAGTATATTGAGTAATTTTAAAACACATTCATTCCAGGAGTCCTCCTGATTTATCATTTTGAGTCTCAGTTTCCATCGCCGCAGGCTGGAGACGGCAATAGAGAAGAATGGGGAAGGATCCCTGGATTTGGAGGGACATGTCTTAAGGATGAAACGAAATGAAATAATATGTGTGAATGCTCTTAGCACAATGTATGCTACTTTACAAATGTCCACAACATGCATCTATATTTATTTATTGTATCAGAGAGATATAGCAGGCGTTATTTGTTGATTAGCTTCCTGGTAAGAGCTTGGAGGTGGGAGTTGGATGTCACTGACTGCTTCTTAGTCCATCAACCAAATAGGTATTGTGTATCTACCAGAGTAAGACTGAGCCACAGAAACTTAATTATGTAAACCTGATTGCTCCAGCAGTGCAAAGGAAGAACATCAAAAGCAAACTTGGGTGCCAGGAACTTATTTTTTTTTTTTAAGGAAACTGATGTTTGAATAATACTGTGAAGAAGGGTACATTTTTTAAACTTATAGCAACTTATAGCAGTTGTTTCTAGGAAATGAAGGAAGGAAGCACTGGCTGGGGAACTTCGGCAGCAGTCAAATTTCTATGATAGGTAACAAACTGCAATTATTCAAAAACCAAAAGAAAAGTCTCCCCTTATATAAAATTTTGTCACACTGCTGGAATCAAGTTACGTAATGTGCAGTCTATGTGATGCAATTATTGAAAAATGAAATCTTAGCATGCATCTCTGTCTGACAGTGTCAAATAGCAATTAAGGAGCCATTAATTTATCAAAAATGTACTGAGCCTCTGTTATATTGATAAAACTGTTAGATGATGAGGGATATAAAAGGGATTTTGAAGTTGTCTTTCTCCTTCAGGAACTTAAAATCTATTGGGGAAGACAGACTTGTACATACATAACTGAAATTAAAAGTTTGAAATAAACGAGTGGAAGTAAGTATTATATGTTGAAATAAAGTAGGGAGCAATTGTTTTTCCTATATGTTAAGGATTTAGACAATTTCATAAATAATAAACAGATTATGAAGGTAAACAGTGATAATTTGACCCTGTGTTCGCCATTCAGCTCTGGATATTTGAAAATTACCTTAAGGCAGAATTGTTTTTATGCTTAGAAATCTGGGTATTGACTTTCTCTTTTTCCATTCCATTTTTCCTAAAACAATTTTTAAATATCACAGCTCTTCTGCTCATGTCCTATCCTGTGGGCATTTATGACTGTAAGAAGGATGCATAGTCCTCAGTGTTCCATCAGATGGATAATTTAGGATCCTCAAAATTATGATGTGGGTCTTAACTCCAGAAAGGCTTAGGGGAGCTAGAGAACATTTGAGGTGCTCTTTGCTGTGGATGTCATGAAACACCTATAACTTCAGAGAGAAGGAGTACCCAAAAATTCTATTCTTGCTGTACTTTGCAAACAAGGGATACGGTGATTCTGTGTAAATCTTGATTAAAACCCTTACTGTGGTCTCCAGAACTCTAGAGGACCTGACTCTTGTTTACCTTTCAACCTGCTCTCATCCCATTTCCCCCCTCATTCAGTCCTCTGTCGCGCACAGCTTCCTTCTGTCCCTCCAAAAGATGACAGATATTTCTTTCCTTTTTAGGGTCTTTATCTTGGCCATTGCCACATTATTATAAACTAGCCGAGGAGTGTCATATTGGTGTTGTGTGAATATACAAACTCACAAATAGATGAGCCTCGTCTGATGAGACTGTGCCTAGGAGGTATAGAGGGCCTGGGGTCAGGGGGCTGGGAGGGACAGCGTGGGGGTGACTTTCTCCAGAGGTCTCTCTCAGTTATCCCACTCTGTGATCATCTGGTTTCTACTGCATTCACCTCAGCACATTTATCGTTAGTTTTATATCTTTATTTTATGAATATCTATATTTCTCTATGCTGATCGCTTACGTATATTTTGCTTTTCTGAGAAGTTTGTAAACTCCTTGATGGCAATGACTAGTTTTATTGTGTGTTAGAGTGAAAATGAACTGACCTAGATATAAGGTAAACTTCGTAACAGCAAGAACCTTGAGTGACATTTTTTTTTAAACCATTGTATATCCTCAGTACCTGCAGAACGCATACATTAATGTTGGTAGATTAACCAAATAAAAGAAGGAATGACTCAGAAAACCTGCTTTTTTTAAACGCACGCTTCCCCTTGCCCCATTATGTGATCTGGAAAAAGAGGCGCTGAATTCCTTCTAAGTCCTGATTTCCTCACTGGTCACGTGGGGAGGAGGGCAGTGGGGGTAAAGCATTGCTGGAGGGTGAAGTGAAACGGTTAAGGCACTTTGGGACATGAAAATGCCCTACAAGTTCGTACCGTGGTGCTGGAATTCATTCTCAAATCCGTGGTTGTATTCCAGGAGCAGAGAAGAGAACAGGAACAAGATACGGTCGTCAGTTTGGCCTCCAAAGGCTAGACCCTAACGGACATTTTTGGCCTATCTTGAGGATTTCAAGCTGCACATACGCTATTTTTGAAACGTTACAAATTTCACCGTACGCAACAGAGATAAAGAATTAGCTGAGTAAATGGGTATAGAGATCCAAGCTCAAAGACTTCTAAAATCCCGAGATGTGTTACATAAACATTCCCACGTTCCGATGGGCCTCTTTGTAAGCAGAATATCTCTGGCATTGTTACTTCTCCTCTTCCCATGTCGCCTCGGAGGGAATGAAGAAATGTTCTTGCCTTCATGTAGAGAAGAGATCACTGCATCAGGAAACTTGGATTACAGTACCAGCTCTCCACTAATTACTTACGTAGACTTGTATTAACTTACATATCTGTTTCTTTTTTTTTTTGTAAAATAAAGAAACTGTATAAAAAAAAACCCTCTGAAGTTCTTCTAGTCTGTAAAATTTTGTAACCCCTAAGCATCGAGAGGAAATAATGAATTTCAATCCCAAGCAACTTTCCATGATCAGTCAGCTTCCTAGGGCCCGTATTCTATCAATATCTCTTCCCTTCTGCATATATTCCTACAGAGTTCTTTTATTCTGGTTTTGAAAGGCTTGCTTTGGGCAGTCATTTTGCCGGCTAATTTCATTTAGGTCATGTCCTGCCATCTGGCTGGATGATCATCATAACAGATAGCACTTCTGTAACACTGCAGTCTGGGCACTATGCTAAGAACTTTCATATATTAACTCATTTGATCCTCATAGCGGCTTCATCAAGTAGATGTTATTGTGATACTTCATATATGAGTAAACTGAGGCAAAGGGGGGTGATGTGATTTGTCTAGAGTCATTCTACGATAAAATGCTAGAGTAGCAACCCAGATCCAGACTGTTTTATAACTCCACATAGGTATGCTAAAGTAATAAACTAGACGGAGCACGGAGGGCAGGAGGAAAGCCAGCAAGAAGACTCCGGTTAGAAAGCACAGAGCCAGGTCCCCAGATCAAGGTGTCAGGTACACAGTACAGGTAAACCATTTAAACAAACGAGCAACTGAAAGTCTGAGTTCTGTCCCATAGACCAGTTTGCTCTCAACGTTTTGTGTCTGAGACCGCCTGCCAAAAATGTGACTTTAAATATAAAACCAACAAAATGAAATCATTTCTTGGAGAGCATTTCTGTGGTTTACTACGGAATGCCAAGTTAAGAATATCTGTCTTACATTTTCAAGCACATGTGTTGTAGTAATTTTATGGGGTAATGAGTTGGCTTCCATTAAAGATATTTTATTTTTACAGGGGCTGGGGCTGGAGAAATGTTATGTGGCAGGCAGTGAAATATCTTACTTTTTCAGATTGCTTTAGCTAATCACCTACAGGTGAATTTTCTAGGAACCGTGATTTTAACCATTTGACTGCTATGAATGTTAGTGGGTTGTGGCTGAAGACTTTGGACATAATGGCAGGGGACCCAATGGTGAGGAATGGAGTTCAGGATTTGAGGAAAATGATGAGTGTAACAGAATAAATATGGGACTTTGGTCTCAACTTTAAAACTTGAGTGGGATTTAAAGTCCATTCATTGGATTCAGTAAAAAAAAATAATTCAAAATGTGACAATAGCTAATTAGTGGAGGAAGTGGTAATTTATCAAAGTTAGCAAAATCTCACTTCCCAGTTTATCACATGACAGATGTTGCTACTTACCTACCCTACAACTATTCTCTCCTTCATTACTAATAGAAGCAAAACTTTGCTACTAAAATATACCAGTCCCCAGATTATTCTGCAACTAGAGGTGAGCACATGACAACATTATTACCAGAGATATAGGTGGGAACTAGCTGAGGATTTCTGGAATGGCAGCTCCTTCCAGTCCTCCTAAGTGGTGGCCAAGAGGTTCAGCAGCCATCTATTAGGCAAGAGAAATGAGTTATGATCGTGGGAGACACAGATTCTTGATTCTATGTAAAGCTGATGCAGCTACCCTGGACGGCGTAGAACAGCATTCTTGTTTTCTGAAAAAGAAATACATGTTTTTGAAATGTAAGTAGTTGCCTAATTCTGAGGCTGAAGGAGGTAGTCTCACTGTGCTTTGTCCTCTTACCTACTCCCCTCCAGTGGCCCCAAATTTAGGGTTGACATATTCCCACCGAGTGGTGTTTGTATCGAGGGGATAAGTCACAAGTCATTCATTCATTGTAACCATTATCCTGAAATAGGGAAAACCATTGGCTCATCTGAGAAAGAAAAAATGTTGTGACCCAAAATGAGATCAGTTGTGACCATGTGAATTTCAACATAATAAACATATTAGTCAATGGAGTAAAAAAATTCTAATAAGCATTCTACCAGGAAGGTTAAGTGAATATGAAAGAGCCTGGTGCCTAGTCCTTGCCTAACAGTGGGAAATGTCACTCATGAGATGCCCAGGCCAAAAATGTGCCAAAGGCTGGTGGCAACCTTCAGTGTTCTGGGGCTAAAACGCAGCCCATCTGGGTAGAAGTTCTCTGCGGCTAAATACCAACAGGACATGAGATACATGATCAGTATGGGCGGTTAAGGAAATTTTAAATAACTCTGAAGGGAGAGTTCAAGAGTTACCCCAGGACTTAAATGCATGCTGTTCATGTAGTTCACCTGATGTGACTAAGAAAAAAACAGCTTGATGCTGAAAGCCTACATGTTAAATGTGGGAGATTAGAAAAATCTTTGATCGCCTCATTGCACTTTAACACCAACCTTGGCTTTTTTGTTTGTACGAGCCAAATAAATCCTTTACTATTTGAAGCCACTGTTTGTTGGGTTTTGTATTTACAGTTAAACTTATTTCACACTGACCCTTTCCTCCTTCCCTCTCCACTGGGAGAGTGCCCCACAGATATTTGGTAAGTCGGAGAAACATGTCTGGGTGAAAGACAGACCTTGTGGTAGAAGAGTTTGAGCATGATTGTCTAGGCTGCTATGATGTCTACTTCATGTTTATATTTCATTTTGGTTTGGTTTTGTCCAGAAATATTAAGGCTCACTATATTTAAATGAGTTCCATGAATAACAGTTTCTTTTTTAAAAACTTTTATTGAATTTATTGGGGTGACATTGCTTAATAAAATTATATAGGTTTCAAGTATACAATTTTTTTTTAATCCTCACCTGAGGATTTTTTTTTTTTCTATTTATCTTCAGATAGAGTGGGAGGGAGGGTGAGAGAGGGAAAAAGAGAGAGAGAGAGAGAGAGAGAGAGAGAGAGAGAGAGAGAGAGAGAGAGACATTGATGTGAGAGAGACACATCGACTGGTTGCCTCCCTCATGACCCCGACCAGGGCCGGGGACAAACCCCAAGTGAGGTACGTGCCCTTGACCGGAATCAAACCCACGACTCATTGGTCCGCTGGCCAACTCTGTAACCACTGAGCCAAACCGGACAGGGCTCAGGTATACAATTTTATAATACATCATTTGTGTACTGTATTGTGTATTCACCACCCCAAGTCTAGTCTCCTTCCATCACAATTTATCTACCCTTTACCCCCTTCTAACTCCCCCAAATCCCCTTTCCCTCTGGGAATCGCCATGCTGTTGTCTATGTCTATGAGGTTTTTCTCTTTTTGCTTAATCTCTTCACCTATTTCACCTAGTTCCCGAGTCCCCATCCCCTCTGACAACCGTCAGCCTGTTCTCTGTATCTATGAGTCTGTCTATTTTGTTTGTTAGCTTATTTTGTTTATTAGATTCAACATATAAGTAAAATCACACGGCATTTGTCTTTCTCTGACTGGCTTATTTCACTTAGCATAATACTCTCCAGGTCCGTCCATGCTGTCACAAAATGTAAGATTTCCTTCATTTTGTGGCTGAGTTGTATTCCATTGTGTAAATATACCACTGCTTTTTTATCAACTCATCTACTGATAGGCACTTGGGCTGCTTCCAAATCGTGGCTATTGTGAATAATGCTGCAACAACAATTACTTTACAATTTGAGTTGGCTTGAGATCTTCCAAGGAAATGTGAGCATTTTGATTTTCTAAGGACAGCTTTAGGAATGCAAGATGTAATGCAGAGAAGGAAGATGAAGTAAATAAAAGAATTAGATGGGCGTTTAATACCCAAGATGTGCCTATCATGGTACAAGTCAGCATGCCATCTTATTTATTTCTCAGAACTGCTCTTCAGATATATGTTGTTAAAGCCATTTTACACAATCAGAAATCTGAAACTCAAAGTGGGTAAAATTCCTTATTAACAAGTGGCAGAACCAGATCATTCTGGCTGAGCATCCAGATTTTCTGTGTCCTTTGCCCCAGGAGGTGACAATACCTTCACTATACTAGGCAGTTATCAAACCTGCCCAGTGCTTTGAAGGGAGACACTATCTCTATCTTCCAAGACACTTTATGATACAAATATCCTCGTAAAGAAAATATGGAGCCAGGGCAGCCAGTGCCTTTGCCTGCAAACAGTGCGAAAATAAGAGAGGCCCGTGGAGAATTATCTCCCAACAGCATTTACCTTTGTCCTCTTCCGCTCTCTTTCTAACACCCCTCACTGTATGTAGTTCCACCTTTGTGCTCCTTTATCTTAAGCGACAGGGGACTTACTTTTTACTCCATCATTAAAGAAAAGTTTAAAAAACTCATTTTAAGCAATAAAATACTTAGAATATATTGCAGAGGTTTTTGCATATGATTTTTTTTTTAGGTAATAAAAACATAAGCATTAATCATTAGCTTATTTTTGTATCCAATGTTGATTGTATATCTATTACATAGCAGATATTAAGTGCTTTCATTTTAGGGAGGGCGGGTTTTAATAAGTAAACAAATTAACTATTCAGACACTAGTGAATGTCAAGGAGTAACAGTATTAAGTATGAATTTTACTCGTGTGAGGTTTAGTGCTGTCTCATCGGATGGTCTAGAAAGGCCTCAGTAAAAAAGTGAAATTTGAGCCAAGAACTCATGGATAAGAAAGAGTCAATTCTTAAAATAGTCTGAAAAAAAGTATTTCATACAAAAATATTAGTAAGAGTAAAAAACCCTAAAAAACCAATCCTAAATTGATTAGGTTGAACCAGGTACAACTGCTAATGTGCATAGTCTCCCCTCATCCTCGGTTTCTCTTTCCAAAGTCTCAGTTTCCCAAGGTCAACCGTGGTCTTAAAACACCAAATGTAAAATTCCAGAAATAAACAATTCGTACGTTTTAAATTGTGAGCTGTTGTGAACAGCGTGATGAAATCGCCTATGCGCCCCTCCAGGATGTGAATCTTTGTTCAGCGCATCCACCCAGCTCCCCACCCGCTCATCTCTGCCAAACCAGCTTGGATATCAGCTCTAATGTTGCAGAATTGCAGAGCTGGTGTTCAAGCCACCCTTGTTTACTCCAAAATGGCCCCAAAGTTCAAGAGTAGTGATGCTCGAGATTCGGGCATACCACAGAGAAGCCGTAAAGTGCTTCCTTTAAGTAAAAAAGTGAAAGTTCTGGATGTAATTAGGAACAAAAAAAAATTATATGTTAAGGATGGTAAACTCTATGGTAAAAATAAATCTATCCATGACATTGTGAAGAGGAAAAAGAAATCCACGCTAGTTTTGCTGTCACATCTCAAACTGTTAAAGTTACAACCACGGTGTGTAAGAAGTGCCTTAGTTAAGAGGTGAAAGGCATTAAATTTGTGGGTGGAAGACTAACAGAAAATATGTTCTGATTGACAGCAATGGATTGCACCAGAAAGCATTGAGGCCAAACAAAGACTTCAGCAAGGGATCTCTCGAAATCAGTGACACCAGGCCATTTACTCTAAGTAAGGGATGGTCCACAGATTCGGAAATAAGTTTGGCATTTTATCATCTCATAGCATCACAAGAAGAAGGGTGAGTACAGCATAATTGTATATTTTGAGAGAAAGAGATCATTTACATAACTTTTATTGTGGTATATCATTATAAGTGTTCAATTTTATTCTTTGTTATTGTTAATTTCTTACGGTGCCTAATTTATAAATTCAACTTTACCGTAAGTATGTATGTAGAGGGGAAAAACATAGTATATGTAGAGTTTGGTACTATCCATGGTTTCAGGCATTCACTGGGGGATGTAGAATGCATCCCCCGTGGATAAGGCGGGACTACTTTACATGCAAACAGGTATCTCTTGAATATTTTGTATAGTTTTACCTAAAAATGTTAACAGGCATGTGGTCACCACTTTAAGGATTGTGTGTTTGCTAGTGTTTATTTACTTAATCTCATTGGAAATAATTTTTAAAATTCTACAGCATGTTACTAACTTTGAAATTAATTCAATGCATAAAACTGTAAACACTGTATGTTTTTGAGGGTTTTTAATTAATAGGTTAACAGTTTTAAGAAAATTCCTTAACAAATTGCAAGAACTCTGAGAAACTATAGCCATATATGAATGCAAACTTAGTAGATCAAATGATTTACTAGATCAAAATGACCTAAATGAAACTCTAAAAAGAAGAATGTGAAATTAAAGGAGGAGAAAGCAATAGGAAAAACAAATGAGAGTACTGGACATCAATTAGCTGTAGTCAACATGGATGAGTTTAACATAGGGAAAATGTGTTTTAATTGTGTGTTTTATGATGCAAAATATTGGCAAAAAATATTTCACTAATAACTGCTAAATTATGTTAAGATTATGTACTTTATCTTTAGAAACAGCTATTTCACAGTATCTTGTGTGATGGTTAATTTTATGTGTCAACTTGACTGGGCCACTGAGTTTGCAGATATTTGGTCAAACATTATTCTGGTTATTCTATGTGTATCTGTGAGGGTGTTTCTTGATTAGATCAACATTTAAATCAAGAGATTTAAAGCAAATTGCCCTTTACTAGGGTGGGTGGGTGTGATCCAATCTTTTGAGAGCCTGAATAGAAGAAAAAGGAGAAATAGAGAATTTTCTCCCTCTACCTGACTGTTTTCAGGATGGGACATTAGTCTTCTGTGCACTCAGACTGGAACTATTCCACTGGTTCTCATGGGTCTCCAGCTTGCAAATTTGCTAATGACAGATCATAGGACTTGTTAGCCTCCATAATTGTGTGACCCGATTTCTCATAATAAACTTTTTATGTAGATGCACACACACACACACACACACACACACACAAACATATATATATGTGTGTGTATATACATTCACATATGAACACATATACATATATACATATACACATACATATATACATATATGTAGGTATGTGTGGGTGTGCCTGTGTACTTCTACTAGTTCTGCTTCTCTGGAGAAACCTAAGAAATCTTGCTAGTGATTTAATAATTTACTTTGTCTTTTTAAATTTTTTTATTTATTTTTTAATGTTTGTTCTTTTTTTGGACAAGTTTGTGTCTGAGTGGACTGTAGACAGCTTTGCACACTGTGTCTAAGCAAGACACTGTTAACGGTGAAATGGCACCAGAATGTTACTGGCAATTGGACATTGGTTCAGCAACCTTGGTACTTGAGTTCTGGCTAAGAAAGAATTCAGAGCCAAGACTCAAATACAAGCAGAAATGTATTTAGAAAATCACAGAGGTAGAAGAAGTGAGCCATGGAAGAAGTGAGCCAGCTGGACTGGGTGGGTTCAGGAAACAAGAATCAGAGGCAAAAAAAAGGGCTTCAGGGAAAGAGTGCCTGAAAACGAGGTAGAAAAAGGTGAAAGCATACTCAAAAGAGAGAGAGAAAGAGAGAGTCTGGCCAGTGTGGCTCAGTAGATTAAATGTCATCCCATGGGCTGAGAGTTCCTGGTTCGATTCCCAGTCAGGGCACATGCCCAGGTTGCAGGCTGGATCCCCAGTAGGGGGTCATGCGGGAAGCAGCCAATCGATCTATCTCTCTCACATTGATGTTTCTATCTCTCTCTCCCTTCCTCGCTCTCTCTAAAAAAAAAAATCAATAAAACATATATTTTAAAGAGAGAGAGAGAGAGAATGTTAATGTTACTTTTAACAGAAATACTGACATTTAATAAAATAATGTGGAATTTCCAAAGACAATATTCTATGATAGGAATAATCTTTATAAGGTATCTCTTTGATAACTGAACTTAAAATAAAACTACCACCCTGGATAATTAAGAGATTAATTACCTTGGCTCCATAAATAATTGCTGCTCTCTGACAAAGCAACTTAACCTAGTTTAGCTTTGTTTCTTCATCAGTAAAATGGGCATAACAATATCTATTTTAAAGAACTACTGCAAGGATTAAGCAAACTCATGTATACAAATTATCTAGTGTAAGTCTGACACATGGCAATCATCAAATAAATAAATAACACATGGCAATCATTAAATAAATAACAATTGTCATTATCATATTTAGAGAGAATAAAGTTGGTTCCGTATGAAATTATTCTAATGTGCTAACATGATCAATGATTAATAAAATTAAGCAAAAATTTGTGAGGCAATAAAAGGGTATAAGAACTGAAGCTACTTATGTAGAGGAGATAGCATTATCTTTTAGGGAAAGAATAGAGGTTAAATAGCAGTATTTCCACATCTGGTCAGCATCAGCTATAGCAAAAGATCAGTGGTCAGCTTAACTAATCATAATGGGAGTTGAGGAACTCCTGTGCTGGATCATCTAAACAGGCTTCCTTAGACTGGGTTCCAGAAGGACAGGGTGTAGGTCATTTCTTTCTTTCTTCTTCTTTTTTTTTTTTTTTTTTTTGCAGGAATAAAGAGAGAGGATTTATTTCTTTATTCTCAGTGTTTATCATGAGACAAGGATTGGCTGGAATACTTTTCACATTCTTGCTCAGAATAACTCTATGAGTTAGATACTAGTATTGTCCCCATTTAACAGATGAGGAAACTGAAGCACATATGGGTTAAGTGATTTGTCCAAGGTCAATGAAGTAAGCTGGGGAGCCAGGTCTAAGACCAAAGGCCACGTTTTGATGTACTGGCAGTATGAAGATGTACTGCCTCTCTTGTCTGTCAAGTACATCTATACATGCGGTATAAAAGAGGCTCCTGTATGGAATCTTTTTCTGTTTCCTGTTTTAATTTAACCATTTGTTCCGGAAAGAAGAAGAAAAGTGATTATTGATATCATAAACACATTCTCGAAAGTTATAAAACTTGTATTTACCAAACACCTATGTATCCCAGCTAAGTGATTTTTCAGCTACAAACTCTTTTGAGAACTGATGACAACTATGAATACTCTATGTACAAAAGTTCTCTTGCAGTTGTAGGGACTTCGCAGCCAACCTGACGGCAGTTCAAATATCTCGGGTGAAGAACTTCCTCAGATATCTCACTCAGTTCTCACAATAATCCTGAGAAGCAGATATTGTTACACCCTCCTGCCAATGGAGAAACTGAGAGTAGAGATTGAAAGCAATGTGTTCAATGTGACATGATTGATGAAGAGTACCACTGAAACAAACTCAGATGAATCTGGGTCCAGTTTGGTCTGCTTAAGTTATGCCACATGGCTTCAGATCTACTTTTTTTGTTTGTCTGTTTTTTTTAATGTTCTCTATCACTTGGCATCTGAATTGTTTTCCTTAACATTTAAACAAGTTAAAAAGTTAAAGATCTGATTCCTCTGGCTGTCCTGTGACAATTATTTTAACTTTGAAACCAGGACTATAAAAATGAGATGATTAAAAATGTCTTTTTGCTAGGAGATTTTTGACTTTGGAAAATAATGCCTCATTAGCCACCATAGAAAGACATTCTTATTGCATACCTTACTTTGATTTTTCAAACTGGGCACTGGTGTTATGGTTTGATATAACTCTGAGGTCAAAGAGTTTATGGTAAGTTAATTCAGTTCAGGGTTTGGCCTAAAACACTAATTGGCTTTAGATGCAAAAGTATATCCAAATTGTATGAAATTTTAAGTGGTACAGTACAAGTCATAAAGTACAATTAAGTTCCTAGTATAATGCTGGAAATGACTTCTAGCTTGGGAAGTGGGGCCAGGGCCAGGTCCAGACAGACTGTGAAGAGTGTAGGCTTTGAGAAATTATTATAGTGACATTACTATTTCCACAGTTCCTTGAAAAATTCTAATTGAAATGAGAAATAAGTCCAAGAACAAAGAACAGCCCATTGTTTATCGTTTTTCCCATAGGGGAAAAAGTCTGAAAGCAAAATTCATAAATGAATGCAATCATCCACATGCAATTCAAAACTAATCGACATTTTATCTATAGTATGATTTGTATTGTAGCTTTGATCTTTAATGAAAATGAGAACTGCGTGTTGCATCTCACTCCCAAATGACCATGGGGAAAAATATAATGTTTACAATATCCTTTTCAAGTTTTGAAAGAAATTAGCTTTGTGGTCTTCAATCAAAACCAGTGTTGAAAATAGACTCCAGATAACAAATGTTTTGCATAATAGAAAGTCTGACTGACTTTTCTTGAGAACCAAGGTCTCAAGATCAATAGTTTATTTCAAAGTACTTTTTTAAGTGACCTGAAATACTTGTAAAATAAACGTCATTTCCATAAGGAAATGTGACATAATAAGGAAAATGTTGGGATTCATGGGCCAACTCTAACATGAGTCCCTACACTATTTCTTTCCTTAAATGTTTTCCCCTCATAGCTTCATCGAGGTATAATTTCCACAGCATAGAATTTACTCAGTGTAAGTGTGCAATTCAGTGATTGGCAGTACACTCACAGACTTGTGCAACCATCACTGGAATCCAGTTTTCAGAACATTTCTACCATTCCCAAAAGTTCCCTTGTCAGTTTAACCTGTTTCCACACACAGCCTCAGGCAGCCATTGATTTGTGTGGGGTTTTGTTTTTTGGGTTTTTTGTGTGTTTTTTTTTTTTTTTTGTCTTTATAGCTTTGTCTTTTCAGGACATTTTATATAAACGTAGTTGCATAAAATGTAGCCTTTTGTGTGTCTTGGCTTCTTTAACCTAGCATAGTGTTTTTTGAGGTTCATCCATGTCGGTAGGGGGGTGGTCAGTAGATCGTTCCTTTTTTATTGCTAAGTATTATTCCATTGGATGGATAGATTGCATTCTTCATTTGCCAATTCATGGACATCAGAATTGTTTTATATTTATGGCCATTATGAGTGATACTTCTGTGAACACTCACATATAAGTCTTTGTGTAAACATATATTTTCATTTCTTTTTGGTAGATAATTAAGGGTGGAATTGGTAGATTGTACCATAAATTTTATGGACTGCACTGTGTTCCCTCAGATTTATATGTGACTATATTTGGAGATAGGGCTTTTGAAGTAATTAAACTTAAATGAGGAGATAGGGTGGGGCCCTAATCCAATATGACTGGTGTCTTTATAGGAAGAGAAAGATTCACCAGGGATGCAGAGTGAGAGCAGAGCAGACTTTTTGGACACCTTTAACAATACAATATGGAGTCCCTGTTAGCCATGACAGATATATTAATATCAAGTGCTATGTCAAGACTGAGGTAATGGGGTGTAACCAGAATGCCCTCAGGAGGGGCCCAGAATGCACAAATCTCCAAGTCTGGACTTGAATAAGGACTCCATGTGGACACTGATATGAGTGGGATCTCCACCCCTTGTGGACTATAATAACTCAAAGCTCCAACCACCCAATGCTCGAGCCCGGCTGTACCACCACGCTTGGGACCCTGCCCAACTTCCACTCCATGGGATGTGTGCAACTGCAACTGCCTGGCTTGAGACCAACATCTGCTTCTGCACCTGCGGAGGCTGCAGGTGACTGGGGCTTCATACAGGACGCTTGCTCTGATAGCTTCTATCACGTAAGCGCCCCCTCTCCGTGTGTAACCTGCGTGTGACTCTTGGCTTATTGGGGAGATCTCTCCTAATAAACCTGGCATTGTGGAAAGACACAAATGTGTATGAGTGACTCTCTTCGGTGATGCTCCCTTGCTCACGGCACATGTGCACAAAGGAGAGGCCATGTGAGGACACAGAGAGAATGCAGTAATCTGTAAGTCAAGGAGAGAGGCATTGGGAGAAACCAAACGTGCCCAAACCTTGATCTTGAACTTCTGTTGTTTATGCTTCCTGGTCTATAGTAGTATTTTTTCATGGCAGCCCTAGCAAACTAATTCAGTTAAGTTTATGTTTACCTTGTTAAGAATCTTCCATACTGTTTTCCAAACTGGCTGTACCATTTTTATATTCTCACCAGAGAATTTCATTATTTTAACTTGATGCTCTTTGTCTTTTTTATTATAGACATGCTAGTCGTTGTGAAGTGTTCCTATATTGTATTTCTAATTTGTGCTTCCCTAAGGACTATGGTATATCTACTCAAATGCTCATTTGTCATTTATCTTCTTAAGTCCAATATATATATTTTTAAAATGGATTTTGCTGTTGCTTTCCTAAGAACTCTTTACATAACCCATGATGTTCTCTTGTGTTTTCTTCTAGAAGTAGTATAGTTTCAGCTCTTACATTTAGGTCTATGACCCATTTGGGGCTAAGGTTTGTGTATGATGTAAGGTTCTATTAGTATATTCACCCTGTATCTATTTCATATAGATATCCAATTGTCCCAGCAGAATTTCCTCTAAAGAATTGCCTTGGCAATTTTGTTGAACATCAGTTGGTTGTAAATGTAATGGTTAATTTTTGTATTCTCAATTCTGTTCCATTGATCCAGATGCCTTTCTTTACTCCAGTACCACCGTATCTTAATTACTATAGATTTACAGTAAGTTTTGAGATTGGATAGAATAAGTCCTCCATTTTTGTTCATTAAAAAAAAATTGTTATGGCTATTGAGGACCATTTGCATTCTCATATACATTTTAGGGTTTGTTTGTCAATTTCTACAAAATTCCTGCTGAGATTTTGATTAGGGTTATGTCAAATCTATAGATTAATTTAGAGAATTTCCTTCTTAGCAATATTACCTCTTCCAATCCATGAACATAGCATGTCTTTTACTTATTTAGATTTTTTATTTCTCTCTGCAATGCTTTGTAGTCTTCATTCTCTGACTTTATAAATTTATTCCTAAATATGTTATTCTTTTTAATGTTACTGTGAATGGAATTGTTTTTTAATTTTATTTCAGACTGTTAATTATTGGTATATAGAAATACAAACAATATGTATATATTGGTCTATATCCTGCAACCTTGCTAAATCCATTTATGCATTGTACTTCAAAAAAATCCCTTAATATTTTCTATATGTGGAATAATCTTATCTGCATTAAAGATAGTTAGACTTTTTCTTTCCCAGCCTGGATTTTTAAATTTTCTTCCTTCCCTCCTTCCTCCCTCCTCTCCTCCTTACCTCCCTCCCGATTTCCTTCCCCCTTCCTCTCGCCTTTCTTTCCTTCCTTCTCTCTCCCTTCCCCCTTTCTGCCCCCCCCCCATTGTTGACACTGCCTAGGATGTCTAGTACAATGCTAAACAGAAGTGACAAAAGCAGATTTCTTACTTTTTATTTCATTTTAAGAGGAAAGCATTTAGTCTAAATGTGTTTGTATGTATTTTATTTCTATATTATCTATTTTACTACATTCATATCTTTAGCTGTACTTGTCCCAATATCAGACAGATTTAGTTTAAATTACTGTCTTTATAAGTCATCTTGATGTCTGATAGTATGACAGAGTGATCCCTGTTGCCTTCCTGCTTCAAACTGGACTTGACTTTCGGTTCATTATGTTTCCATGTAAATATGTGATCAATTTCTCAAAAATGTATTAGAACTTGACTGGAATAGCATTGAATTTATATATTATTTTAGGGAAAATGTTATTATTTAGAATATTGAATCATTTCATTCATGTGCATAGAAAATCTCATCAATTATTTTGATTCTTATGCTTTTAAATAGAACATTTTAATTGCCTCTATTAAATCTTATATTATATTGATAGATAATTTTTAAATGCCTTCTAGTTTTGAGGCTATTGCGAAGGGACAGCTATCTATCTATCTATCTATCTATCTATCTATCTATCTATCTATCTATCTATCATCTATCTATATCTTACTGGGTTTTGTTAGTTTATGAGAAAGCAACTGACTTTTTTTCTATTAATTTATTGGCCAGCCACTTTAGTGATTTATTTCTAGAAAAATACTAATTTCCTTTTAAAAATTTTTGTGTAAAACATCATCTCACCTGTGAATGTTCATTTTATTTCTTCTTTTTCAATTGTTTTACCTCATATTACCTTTTTCTTGTTATTACACTAGATTGGATCACCATTATAACTTTGGAAGAAGTAGCAAAAGAGCCATCATTTTGGTTATTGACAGTAAACAGATTTTGAAAGTTTCATCTTTAAGAATGATGTATTTTTTATGCATAACTATTTACTTACAAGGATTATTAGACATGATCTTATATATAAAATTGGCTTATAACTTTTGGCTCACACTTTTCAGATTTAGTATCAAGTATATGCAAGTTTATACTATGAATGGAAGTTTTCTTTGTTTTGTTTCAATGTTATCCTTTGTAACAGTACAAAGTGTGGAATACTAACTATCAGTTATTTGAAAGTTTGCTAAAACTCACCTCTGTAACCATCTGGGCTGGTAACACTTTTGTGAGTGGACTTCTGATTGTGGATTGAGTTTTTTAACAATAATTGAGAGGTCCATTTAAATATTCTATTTTGTTCTGGAGTCAATTTTGACAATCATTTTCCAAAAACTTGCCTTAAATTTTCAAATTAATTTATTTTAAATTATATTTTATCAATTGCATTTTAGTTCGTCTAATTGTTTTTTTCCCACTTGTTCTTCTAGTACCTGAATAATGTTCTTATTCTTCTACTTCAACTCCTAATATTACTACCACCACTACAACCACCACCACTGTCCTGCCAACGTCTTTTTTACTTTATTAAGTCTTTACAAAGAAACGAATTGTTGATTTATTAAAATCTTTTAAATTTTTAATAATTTTTTGTTGGATCGAATTAGCAATTTCTACAGAGGCATCTTAATCTCTCATCTTACTGAGTATATCATTGTCTTTTGACTTCTATTCTTGCTGCTGAAAAATCTAATTATTATTCCTTTTTAGATCATCTTAACCTGGTTTTCCTCCTTGGTTGCTTCTAAAATGTTCTCTTTGAATTGAGTGTTTTGAAGTTACATGATAACGTGTCTATGTAGGGAGTTGTATGTGTTTGTTCTAGTTTAGTTTCGATGTGGTTCATCGATATAAGGATTATGTTTCTCATCAATTGTAAAATATTCTCAATCATTATCTGTTTGAACATTAATTCTCCCCAATTTGTTTTATTTACTTATTTGAGAATTTGTATGAGATGTACGCTGAACCATCACCCTTTCTCCTCCATTTCTCTTAAACTTTTATAGTCTCGATATATTCATCATTATAAATTTATAAAATATGTTTATTTTTATCACTATAATTCTGGGTTATTTGTATCTATCTTCTAGTTCACTACTTCTCCCTTCAAGTGTATTTGATCTATAAATCCATTAAAAAGATAATTTCTGTAATTATATTGTTGATTTCTAGACGTTCTACTTGTTTTCGGGTCTAATATTCACTTTATAATATCCTATCATTGTATTATGGTCTTTATTTTTAAATGATCATCTTTGATCATTTTGTACATACTTAGGTATGTTTGGACTGTTTCACATGGCTTATCAATTCTCATTTGATTCCTCTCTCTCTCTTTCTCACGCTCTTTCTCTCTCTCCTATGCACCAGGACTATGTGAGGATATAACAAGAAGGCAGACATCTTTTTCTTTTCTTTTTTCATGTTTCTATTGATTTTTTTTTTTTTTTTTAGAGAGGAAGGGAGAGACAGACAGAAACATCGATGTGAGAGACAAACACCGATCAGCTGCCTCTTGCACACCCCCTACTGGGGATCGAGCCCACAACCCGGGCATGTGTTCTGACCAGGAATCCAACCAGGACCTCTCAGTCCATGGGACAATGCTCAATCCATTGAGCCATGGGTGAAGGCAGCCATCTTTAAGCCAGGAAGAGAGCCTTTTTTAGAAAATAAATTAGATGGAAACTTGATCTTGGACTTCTAGTCTTCAGAGCTGTGAGAAAATAAATTTTTGTTGTTTAACCCACTGTTTATTTTATTTTGCTATGGCAGCTGAACTGACTAATATGCAGTTTAATTGAAAATAGCTAAATTTTGATGCCACATAATTTTGGTTTCTAATGGTAGTTTTGTTTGTTTGTTTGTTTTATTTATTTATTTTTTTGTTTGTTTTCTGGTCAGAATCAAGCTTCGTTGCCTTTTTTTAGACAGTATTTTTAATCCCACTTATATGAAGGAAGCTACTTTAATTGTGCCTGACTTTAAGCTCTTATGCTCCTAAGTAAGGAATAAAACTTACAACCTAGATTATAGGACCTATATCAGAGTTTTTCTCTTACTTTTTCCCTGTGACTTCCCTTCTTTTTTCTGGAATCTGAGATTTTCATTTTTTCTTCTGAATCCAGCTTTCATTTATTTACTTATCTATTTTTGTTAAATTTTATCCAGCATTACTATGTGTTTTGAGGGGGAAAGGGCCTATGTTAGAACAGTTATCCATGTTGCCAAAATCAGAGGTCTCCTCTTACATGGTTTTGTATATTAATTTTGTGCAAAATTAGCTACAACTACAGTGGGCTTTACCTGGATAATCTTTGAAAACTCAATGGCTAGTACTATTCCAATCAGCTCATTTATCTCATACTGAAATCAAACATCTACATAAAGAAGTAATTCCTTAAGGGAAGAAGCAGAATTTTTTTAAACTAATGAAGAATTTCCTAAATTTTCTTTAAATAAACTCAAAAAAATGTGGCAGATGTAATTGCTGATTTTTGGAAACCATTCTTAGACACATTTTTTTCAGTTTCCACTGAATTGCAGTCAGTGCTTCTAGGTCTCTGAGCACTGTTAATAGGTAGGAAAAAAAACGAAGAGTGGATATATAAGAAGGAAACTCAAGTCATAAATATGCCAACTGCATTTAAGCAGTATTAATTATGGGCACTTGTGGATGACAGAAAATTAAAATACCCCTTTACAAGTTGCTTGATTTTTAAACCTCCACTTGCTCTCTTATTAAAATATTGCACTGTGTACTTTGGCAAGAGCTGCCTGACATTACTCTGAAGGTACCTAGAGCTGGAACAGCAGATGCAGGGTCCAGCCATCAACCTTCTCACATTGAGTTCTGTTGGGAGATTGCCATTTCTCCTATGGTCTTTGTTGAGACCAAATGGCAGGAGAGAGTTAAACTGAAATTTTCTTAAGCTTTTACATTCTCCTGGAAATGGTCATTGTGGATTTATATTATACTATACTTATGCCTAAATACATACAGAATGAATGACTTATTTAACAAGTCAAAGTTTAGGCAAATCATCTTTATTGTATGATATTTCTTACGAGTGAGAGAATTGTGTGCGGTAGGGCAGAAAGAATATGGGCTTGACAGTCAGAATCACAGCTTTGTCATTCATCTCCGTGTGACCTTTGGCATATAACAGAACACTAGTTTCCTCACTTGTGACTAGAGAGAGCATAGAACAGAGTGGTTGTGAGAACTCAAAAATTAAGTAGATGTACAGTATTGAGCCCAGCCCTGGGTGCTCAATAAATGCTAAATGCCTTCCTTGCTTTTCTAAATATGTGAATTAAGTGCTCCATTAAAAGACAATGATTTTTTTAGATAGAATTTATAAAGTACCCATTATAGGCTGTTTAATTTTTCCCCCTTTATTGATTTTAGAGAGAGAGGAAGTAAGAGGGAGAGAGAGATAGAGACATCCATGAGAGAGAACATCGATTTGCCACCTCCTGTATACCCCACACTGGGGATCGGGCCCACAACCTGGGCATGTGTCCTGACCAGGAATTGAACCGGCAACCTCCTGGTGCATGGGTTGACGCTCAACCACTGAGCCACACCGGCTGGACCATTATAGGCTGTTTATATGAGAAATATTAAAAACATAAGGTTTCAACATGGTTGAAAATAGAAGAAGGGAAAAAAGATATATACATGGAAAAAAACAAATTACAAAATGCTGTTGTTATTATCAAATAAGCAGACATTAAGGTAGATGGCATTATATTAGAACGGGTCACTTCAGAATGATAAAAGGTTCACCCTGGCCAGTTTGGCTCAGCGGTAAAATATCAGCCCACGAACCAATGTGTCTCAGATTCGATTCTGGCCAAGGGCACATACCTGGGTTGTGGTTTGTCCAGGCCCTGGTCAAGGTCCTGGGGGAGGCAACCAGTCGATGTGTCCCTCTCACATCGATGTTTTTCTCTCTCTCCCTTTCTATCTCTCCCTCCCACTCTATCTGCAGGTTAATAGGAAAATATCCTCTAAAAAAAAATAATGATAAAAGGTTCTACTCACCAGAAAGATTTAATAATTCCAAAATTGTAGTTCCCATAAATTTTTACAGATATTTGTGTGATTCCTTTTCTTGTTCTAAATAAATAATTTAAAAAATTTAAATAATTTATGGAATTTTACAGCTATAAATTTGAAAAGAACTTTTCAGGTCTTCTTTTCCAGCATGTAAGACTGTTGTGGAGACCAGGAGATACTGATTTGGTCAAAGTCACTCAAACGTTACCCCAATGTCCTATTTCTAATTCACATCGATGGCCAAAGCTGATGGCTTTCTGCTTTTTCTGTGCTGAAGAAGTGTCTCTGTGCTGCCTCTGTGATATTAGAGGGTTGTCTTTTTCTGTAGGATTTAAAATAATATTATTTATGCCTCATGATATTTGCCTTGTCTTTGCCTTCCAATCTTGTATCTACCTTTTCCCCATCTCTGTGAACTGTTTTTGTTATGATTTCTTGCTGCCTCCAATATTTACCCCCAACCCCTTCCCACAGCCCAGGTACAAAGGACGCTATGGAATTTCACCCCTTCCCTGACACCCAGGCAGTACAGTACCGAACTCTGAACTAGGGAAACAGCCAGAACGATAGGCTCCAAGGGATGGATAAAATAAGAAAACAAAAAACAAAAGAGGAGAAGGTTGTGTAAAGGCCAGACTCTTACAGACTCTTAGGGAGAAAATGTCTTTCCCTCTCTACAGGGACATGAATGAATTTTTTATCTAAACCAAACTCAGGAGACCGAATAGCTAGAAAATGAAGAGCATTAATAATTTCTTATTTGAGAGGTGTGACTATAAAATGAAAGAATGAGTCATATTCTACTGTTTAGTCTATGAAACTGAGAACTGATTTTTCCTTTGTTTCTTTTTCTCTTCCCTCCTCAAAGGAACCCATAGATGATTTAAGCAGTCTTCGATTACAACATACCTAAAATAATAAAGCACTGAGGGGGGAAAATCAGCTGAAGGTGTAAACCCCCTCCAGGCTGAATGACTGTGGTGTATTTCATCCTCTCATTCTAAATCAATGTTAAGCAAAGCACAGAAATGTTTACCTTTGTCTGATCTCTAATTCCCTAAATTTATGTGGAATCACGCACAGATGCGTTGGAAACCAGCCTGGAAAAGCCTGGCATTTTAATTGATCCCAGAGCTTCTTGCCTCACGGCTCCTGCTGTGATGAAGTCTGCTACTTGTTCCAAAGATTCTCTGCCTGGTTGCCTAGCCACCAGCAGCTGGCCAATCAAGGTGTCCACATGGAGCAGAGGAAGTAACCAATCAATTTTTTAATTTCCTTTTGTAAACGGGAGTGAATCAGGGTGGATTTGAAATCTCATTAGTCACAAGTAAGACATGTAGTGTGCATTTTAACATATGTATTAGTTGAATGCATTTAACATTTAGTCATAAATTTTGATTAATAATTTGAAAACTCATTTCAGACAAGTTTGAACGTCAAGTTACTAATTTATTTTCTAAATCAGTTTTATAGTCTTACTAGCCCAAAGTTGTATAAAACTCCAATAGACTCCCCACCCTCTCCCCAATTTAACACCTGCCTCTTTGAAAACCACCTTTTTATCAAAATTTCCTTCCAGAGACAATGGCACCTCCTATTTCCACTCATCCAGATTCAATATATTAGAGCCATGGTTAACTAACTTTTTGCCTGCATTCCTCAATCCACCCAGTCATCTGTTTTCTGTTTTTGGTTTTACCCCAATTTTGACCCTATGTCTCCGTTCCCATGACCAATACTCGGGTGTAAGGCCCAGATTTCTCCACATTTGGATTCAGAAACAGCTCTTGGCTCTGGTTCTGCTAATGCATTGTATAAGCCATCATCATCTGTCATCACTTCCATTCTCTCCTGGAAAACCTTCACTCAAATGCACACCAACATGAGTTGAAGTCAGCACTTATCAATTGGCATATTCCAGTCAGTTGTCTTGCATCACTGAGCCTCAGTTTCCTCATCTGTAAACACACAGATATTTAGGTTAAAGGAGATGATGCTTGTACTTAATCTGCCTCATGTTACATATATATTATTTATTGTACAAATATATACAGGGTGGGACAAGAGTAAGTTTACAGTTGTTCATATGGAAAATAATACAATGACTAATAAATAATAATACAAGCATAAACTGTTTCACGTATTCACAACTATAAACCTACTTTTGCCAAATCCTGTATATATACACACACATATCTTCTATTACTTTTTATTCACTAGCATTGTTTAGTGATCCCTATTTCCCTGTATTTTCAAGGTCCTCCGTAACCTGGCCTACATCACATGCATCCATGTTTATTTCCAATATCACTCTCCTCACACTCTTACCATCATATACCCACCTCTCTAATCAGCTAGTCTGCTCACTGCACCTGAGATTCTTTATGTTATATTTACCTGTCATCCCCCAACTCTTCTTTATTCTTCAAACTCAAGCATCACTTCCCAGAGGGAGGTTCCTTGATTGTATACTTCCAAAGAACCATGGTCATTCACTTCAGAAGACCTTTCCCCATTTGTAATTATATATTCTAGAATGACTACTTAATTAATTCTTGTTTGTTCCCTACTATGCAGGGATTTCTGTGAGAACAGGGATAATGTCATTTTTTGCCTACCACTTTATTCTTAGTGCATAATATAATAAGTGTGGTGTAAATATTTATCATGAAAATGTTGCCGAATTCATATAAATTGAAATGTCCTCTACTATTTATCTCCTTTCAGAGCTCAAAAACCTCTTTTTTTAAAAAACTTTATTAATTCTATTAGAGAAAATCAATATTCAAATACACATTCATTGAAATCATTCCATGTGCCCTATACTATCATGGGTAATATAGAGAATTATTTTCTCTGATTTTATGAGAAAATCATGGATAAAAAGACAAAAATAAAATTCACTTAAAGCAAATGCTTGTGTTGTGTGTGTGTGTGTGTGTGTGTATGTGTGTGTGTGTGTGAACAAGAGTGATGGTAGAGTAGGGGGTGAGTATATGGAAAATGTACAGTCAGGCAGTGTGGTCTAGCAGGAAAAACACACACACAAAAACAAGAGACTGAGAAATAAGAAACCTGCCATTCGATATGTGATCTTGGATACACTTGAGCAAATCACTTCTCTCTAGGCCTCATTCCTTGTCATTTATATGAACACATTGGACCAGTATTTTTTAGGATGTCTTTCAATTTTGTGGGTCAAAACAAAATGTGATAGTATTAACAAATCAACTGTTTCTTTAAAAAAATGTTTTAATCCTCACCCCAAAACATGTTATTATTGATTTTAGAGAGTGAGAAAGCAACATAAATCAGTTGCTTCCCCTATGCACCCCAACTGGGGTCGAACCCCCAACCTAGGTATGTGCCTTGACTGGGAATCAAACACGCAAACTTTTGGTGTATGGGATGATGCTCCAACCAAACTGAGCCCCCTAGCCAGGGCTCGACTGTGTTTCTTTTAACTACTTTTCATCTGAGTTTATATGGATAAATAAATGTATTTTATAATCTGTAGTTAGAATGTTGTATTGTGCTTTTCTCTTGAATAGAGAAATATAAACATTTCTCATGGTGCTACAATAGACATTATAACCAACCTCTTTATTAATTCAATTATTACATATTGAACAAGTCACTCTGTGAAAAGCACTGTGTGAGGGACTGTAGATAAAATGTAGAGTGGGAGGATGTGGTCCTGGTTCTTGGGGAGCTGGCTGTTAGTGTGGGCTACATCTAGTAAATGTAAGGAGCATATTAGACTCACCGTTTTTTTAGGTTTGAGATCTCACACATTTCAATATCTGATTATTCACATTGTCTTATGATTATTGGTCTTGGTTGTGACTCATGTACAAGTAATGTATACCTATCAAAATTATAAAAAATTTAAAAGCTGCAGTGCGTGTATGTGTATAAGTGATCCTAAATCACAGAACTTTTATGTCAATTTTGATTTTAAATATTTTATTTTGCCATCATAGATGCACAGATTTGTCAGACAGTATATCCTGATATATATTTTGACATGTTCTCATGTATATATAAATATTTGTAATGGTTAGCACATACGGAATGCTTAATAGGTGACAGCACTTATCATGGGCTATCTTATGTAATCCTCACACGACCTTCTGTGATGAATACTATCATTCCCACTTTATGAATGGGAAAACTGAGGTCTAAGGGTTAAAACACTGTCCTGCAATCACATAGGTAGTACATGGTGCATGTGGAATTCCAAGCCAGTTTCTGACCACTATGTCGTACTACGCCTTTTCCATGCTATGCTTTTTTCGTGTATCCCTGTTTGCTTCACATTACTCTTGCAACATAATAAATGCTCAATAATTTCTTATTGAATGATATTTTTAGTAGAACCATGAAATTTTATTTTGGATCCGCATACACCTTTGTTTCTTACGATGAGCCATATCAGATTCAATGGAATGATCTGTGTGAGGGAAAAGAGGCAGAACCGAAAGAAAACATCCTGAAGGTATTTTGTGCCAACTTGGGAATCTCCACTATTTTACATTCTTGGAGAAACTTTTAAAGGCATCTACTTTCCAAGCACCAGACTTAGTAGTTTGGGTACATGATATATAGTCTTCAAAAATAATCCTACAAAGTAGGTGCTATAATTGTTCTGTTTCTTATGTGTGTGTTGGTTTGTTATTGTTGAAAGAATTACAGATACCCCACCTTTTTTTTCACCTTGACCCCCTCCTCCCCACTCCCACCCCCTTCCTGTTTTCCCCAAATTAATGTCTGTGTCCATTGGTTGTGCATATATGCATCTAAATTCTTTGGTTTATCTCTTCCTGCCATCCCCCCGCCCCCTGCATCCCTCTTCCCTCTGAGGATTGTTAGTCTGTTCCCTACTTCCATGTCTCTGGATCTATTTTGTTCCCTTTTCCCTTTTTTAAGGATGAATAAATTGAAGGTTTGCAAGATTAAGACACTTGCTTAAATGATTTACTCTGGATTATAACACAGAGCACTTTAAAAATACCAATTGCCTTTACCCACATTGTAATAAATAGTGAGACACCTTGCTCACTCTCCTCTCTCTTCTCATTCTCTTTCCCTGCTTCCTTACTGGATTTGAAGTTTCCAGTACATGTAGCTTATTGTTGTCCCATTATTATTCTGTGCTGCAAGGAATAACAGTAATAATAAGAATTCTTTATGTTTATTTTGCACTTACTATGTGTCAACACACTGTTGTAAGCAGTTTACATGAATTAATGTAATCCTTATTATATCGCCATAAGGTAGCTACTATTATTATGCCCATTAAATGAGATAATGTTGAAATGTGTTAAACATATCTCCTGGTATAATTTACAAGTTCCATTATTATTATCTATTAATAGTAGTAGGATAATTATTATGCACACTTGCATTTTGAACACACATAATTTTAAGCTTGTTACCTCACCTCCATGAGAACCATCTGTGTGTGTGTGTGTGTGTGTCCATCTGTCTGTCTGTCTGTCTGTCTATAACTGAAAATAGTAATAGAGTTAGGCAAAGAGGGGAATCTATTAACCAACATTCCAACAAATATAATAATTTATTTTCCAGCTTTCTTGGCAGTTTTGTTCTCTCACATTCCTCTGACCTCTGGATGAATTTTGCTTAGTGAGTTCACTAAATTTTGAAGACGTATTCATTTGATAGCTCTAATTTTTAGAAAGTCTTGTTTCATATTGAACTGAAATCAGCTTTTCAAGAATGGTAGGTGATTGTACAGGGAAAAAACAAACAGTGCACCCTTGGATCTTGACATCAACTAGGTCTGACCTTAAAACATACTCTATTACTTACTAGCTGTAGATCTAACTGAAGTTACTCAGTATGTCTGTACCTCATTTTCTTTTTCTGTAAAGAAGGGACCATGCTCCCTGTTGCAGAGGGTTATTGTGAGGTCAGATGAGGACAGATCTGCACTGGTGTGCAGTTGTCTCACAGACTGCTCTGTGCTCATTTGCTCCTCCCCCGTTCTTCCCCATGTGGCAGGCAGTGCCCTCTCCTCTGAGCCATGCTAGGCTAGCAGGAAGCATCTTAGTTCAAACAGATGGAGAACCGGACTAAGGTGGCTGCCAGGGAAATGTGTGCTGGCTTCATTAGCTTCTATTAGGTCCATTTTGCCACGTTGCTCATAAACTGGCCCTCCACAGTATCCAAGAGTAGAAGCCCTCACAGAACTATTGACCTTCCCTCGAAATGGCTACAGGGGTTTCACTCAGGCACAAATCAAATCTGGAAACAGGTTCCCTAGAGAACTCAGCTACTAAGCTGTGCAGCAGCAATAGTCACCAGGGTAAAGGGAGTGTGGGAGAAAGCTATTAGTGACTGTGGACTGGGAGACTGAACAGCTCACAATGTCAGTGGTGGTCTGGAGGAGGGTGGTGGGTATTGAATGTTTGAAAAAAAATCAATTCTCTCAACCTAATGATGTAAAGAATACTTCTAGAAAATAATATGGTCCATTGATATAAATAGTACTCTGAGACGATAACATAGGAGGTGTTCATTAATATTTTTGGTAGACTAAATGCATGCATGATTGAATGAATTAATGAATGAGTGACAAGAGCGTGCATTAGAGTGATTCAAAGGTACGTATTCATCACTCATCCTTTGAACTATCCATTCATTTATTTATCAGACATTATATGCCAAACATTATGATAGAGAACTAGGGATTCAAATATTAATATGCCACAATGGCTCTCAAATAATTCTTAATCTATTAGGAAAGGGTGTGAATAACCAATATGTAACCAATATATAACATGATTACGGTAGTAATATCATAGCAGGAACTATATTGGAGGAAAAAGTTATTTCTGCTATAGGACCAGGAATGAAAGTCACATTGAAGAAGCCATTTAAATTGGGCCTTAAGGAGTGAGTAGGAGTTTTCCAGGTGGTAGAAGGAGGGTGAGAAGTGCATCCATGCAGAAGGAGTAGCATTTACATTTACATGCAGTCTGGGGAAAGAGCAAATAACTAGGGTAAACAGAGTTCATTGAGAGAAAGCTATAGGATGTGAAGTTTTAGAGAAAGGTTGAAATAAGACTTGGATGGACTCTACCTTGAGAAAGGAATTGTTCATGGTAGATGGATGATTCTGGCATTTGTCCATGCCTTCCATCTAGGTTTTTCTGCTTACTTTACTTCCAGGTTCAAGATTTTGATCTGCCATATCCACCAGTCATTCTGCCTATAGACAATGTCCTGCTGTGTTCAGCACTACCCGCTCTAGTCTAGAAACATGCTGTCCTAACCAGGAGTCTTGACATTCTTCCCAATGCTGTAAAATCCTGGAAGTGACTCAATAATGTTACTGTTATGACTTTGTTAAATTAATGTCAGTCAAGTGGAGCATAGGATGCTGAATGGTGAGTCATGGTTCAAGAAAACATCACAAAAGAAGTTTATTATCACAAGAGACATATGGCAAGGGGCCACACAGGAAGGTCCAAGCAGAGTTCAGGTAGAGAAAAAGGCAGGACCTGGGACACATTAGGGTTCTTGGATAAGTGCTTTGGAGTTCCCAGGGAAAGGCCAGATAGGTCCATTCAAATCCCCCCAAAAAGCAGGGTTTCAGAAGCTCCGTGGGGGCTGCTTATCTAAGGCACACAAAGGAAAGGTCATGGGAGGTGAGGCTGTCTCAGAGTCATATCAGGAGTTTACATGTGCCTAGGCATGTACTTGCATGAGGGGCTAATGTCAATTTAAGGCCCCTGCAGGTCTCTTGGTGAAACAGAATGGATACTGAGGCAGTAACACCACAAAGTAACTTAGCTATTAAACTCTTGACAGTTACAATCCCCTGGTCACAAAGCTTCTGTAGCTCATCCCTTGTCTTTAAATTTGCAGTCACACTTTTTTTTAAGGTTCCTCCCATAGTTTCCTTATCAAGTTTAATAAGGTGTGGTTCGTTCATTCACTCATTTATGTCTTTCTTTTTTAATTTAATAAGTTTTTAGCAAATACTTCTGAAGGACCAGGTACTTTTATAATCCTTAGACATTATCACATCATCATCCTGTCCTTCACATCTGCCTTATTCTTTCCCAGATAGTTCTCACCCAATCACTTGTGTTTCTTAGATACAAACACAAAATCTGTCATGCATGTTGTCCCTGAGTTGTCTGTCTTCACTGGAAATCTACAAATGCTCTGGTTCTTGGCTCTCAATCTCAGGATTTACTTTCCAGATCCTTTCAGCAAAGAAGCTACCATAGAAAACAACTCACTTTTAAGATGACAAGAATCAGTTGGACTTTCAGAATCCACTGTGAGCAATATTGTTGATTCATCAAAAAATATAAAACAGACTTGACCAGTTTGACTCAGCAGCTAGAGTGTTGGCCCACGGACTGAAGGATCTTGAATTTGATTCCCAGTCAAGGGCACCTACCTGAGTTGCGGATTTGATCCCCGGCCCCATTCAGGGTCCAGCTGGAGGCAGCCAATCGGTGTGTCTCTCTCACACTGATGTTTCTCTCTTTTCCTCTTCGCCTCCCCTCCCTTCCACTCTATCTAAAAAAAAAAAAAAAAAATCAAGGGAAAAATATCCTCAGGTAAGGATTAACAATAACAACAACAAAATATGAAACAACTCAAATATTTAGTATGTCCTTGTGCGTAGGCCGCTTTCCAAGAAATCCCCAATTATTTACTCATTCCAACATGCAATTATGTATATCTTCTTTTAGGCTACAGTTTATTCATATAAAAATACATCTTTTATTTCTGGCATTAATCTCTCCATGAAAATGAAATTTAATGATAAGAAAATAGAGTAAATGTTTGAATAGCTAAAAATAAAATAACTTAAAACTTGCAATGAGCATTGAATAATCCAAGAGCATTATAAAATTTAAGATATTTACTGTAGAGAATAATTTTGAAAAACAATATATATTATTAGTATACATAAATCTCAACTTCCCTATCTTTTTCTGAAAATACTAAAAATGTTGTTTATCTCTGTTTTACACATAGAGAATATGTGACTAAATTTATGTTCTCTTGCACAGGATGCTCATTCAAACATGTTAGGTAACACACATGTCCTTTAAAGTCTTTCGTTTCCAAGGTAGACACACAACTGGTACATCCCATGCATTTTGGTTGTTTATTGAGAAACATGATGTTTCAGTATAACCATTTTCTGGTCACTCATTAGTTTATCAACTGAATTTACCAGATAGCTCCAGTAGGAATGTGATCAGGAGAATAGCAGTACCTGTTTATGTTAGAACACACTATTACTATTTTCTAATGCAGTCGGAGATAGTTTTTATAACTGTTTCTACAGGGCATGGATTAGTGAAATTAGTCAAATACCCAATTTAATGACAAAATACTTGGACAAAAATCGGAAACACAAGACCAGCTTAATGGACTGACAATACCTCTTTAATGAGCCAAAATAGAGTTTTGTGATATCTTTTAGGTTTTCTACTTTGTATTATTGTATTTATGTTTTCTTTCCAACAGAGTTTTTATTTCCTCAAGTTAGTGACCATATTTCTAAGAGGCAGCATCAAGTTGTAGACATAGAGCTAAGGAGGCACCAAAAAAACTGTATCCCAGTCCAAACTCGTCCACTAACATGTAACCTTAGCAAGTCATTGATTTCTGACACCTATATATTTTATTTATAATACCAAGTCCCTCCCTTGAAGAATTACAATGAGAATTACGTAAAGCAATAGATGCAAATGTATGTTAAGGAATTTAAAACTCTGTACAAGGTGTAGGACTATAATTCTAACTCATTCATACCCTCCCCGCCCCGCCAAAAATCAGTAAATACACCAGGTTTGTAAACAACTAATATGTTTGTGTCTCTTTGGCACCAGAGGAGGTTAGATATTACTACAAATTATACATATATATATTTTTCTAAATCATCCAGTTTATATAGCTGGTTTAAACAAATTGAAGAATGATGACTAAAATATTTATATTTTTAAAAGCCTAATTGTAATCATTTGATGATCCCCCTTGGTCTTTATTATGAGAATATTTTTAAAAGCCCGAGTAGATGATTTTTGTAGCTTTTGGCCTGAAAGGAACAAGTCCCATAGTGGTCACAATGTGCTGGGGCCTTTCCTGCTCCATGAGTTTTACAATCCTGAGTTAAACAGAATACAGATGTCTGCAGATGAAAAGAAAACATATGAAGTTCTCACTCTTGAGCCAGGAGAATTCAAGCCAGTCCAAGTGTGAAGGCTAATGTCACAGCTGAAATAGAAGTCAAGAGGGTAGCTTTGAATATAATTAAGATATGACAGTTTCACTCAGATCCAAAACCCAGGCACCTAAAAGCAGAATTTTCTCAAAAGGTGTGAAGGTGAAAATAAAATGTTTCTGGGAACTGGGCTGTGATCCAAAACTAATGAATTTCCCATCGAGTTACTAATCATCTAGCGCCATAGCCATCAGACACGAGACCGGGAAGATGGCAATTCCCACTGAAATTATTTGAACCTCTCCTCTCTGAGGTCTGCAAAACTATTTTTCTGGTAAAGAGAGAGAGAGAAAAAAACAGTTTCAAAAATAACGGAATTCAGATTTTCTCACTTTCACTAGATCCCTGTCTTCTAGGCATATTGTTTGTGTTGACTCCTTGCCCAAATCACCAGTCATCATGAGGAAAATACCAGCACAGCTAGTTTAATGTTGACATTGTATAACCAGGGTATGGATCCTTTGTTCCACCATGAGACACTCTTTCCCAGAATGTTTCAAGTTTATTAAGTATTAAGGGTCACACAGAAAATACCCAAAGTTAAACCTAAAAATCTGAAAAACTGTTTCGTAGTGTTTATTTTATACACACACACACACACATACATTAAAACATTGATTTTCATCTGCTCTTAAAGAACAGGAAAAATTATTCAACAAAGTCCAGTTCAAAAAATATATATTGGAGAGAAAAAAATAACAGCAGAATGAGAAAGAAATGAAAGAAAATTGAGGAAAAAAAAAGACAGAAACAGGAAGAACAGAGGAAGAACTTGGGGACAGAAAGAGGAAAGAAAACAGAAATGGGTGCTGTCAAATGTTTTTTACTTGACCCTTAAGATGATTACATCAAACAAATTAACATATATTTGGCTCCAACTATATGTCAACTACTATATATTAGGGACCTAAATGAGTAAGACCTGGTGCCTGCCTCAAGAAGTTTACCATCTGCTGAAATGATGAGCTGCAAAGTAAGGAGAACCAGTATTTATAAAAACCAACCATGTCCAGGCACAATGATGCTTTAAATACATAATTTTATCTTTGCATTGTCAGCATTGCATCCTCTTTTTATAAATGAAGAAACTGAGGCTCAGAGAGTCCCTACTATATGATGGAAACAAGACTAAAACCCAGGTGTATTTAATGACTAAGTCCATGCTCTTTCCACTTGTTTGTGCTAAAAATAAAAGTGATAAGTGCTGTACTTGATCTATGACCACATGTCTTTGGAGAACAGAGAAAATCATAATTTATCCTACCTGAAAGATGTCAATAACCATTATTTTAAAAGCTTTACTCTCTTCAATGTTCAAGACCTGAATTCAGAGCAGTATTTACTAAAACATATTTTGCAAAATTCTAACTCTTCAAATTATTGGCCAATGAGAAGTTCAGTGTTCAAAATAGTATGGGAAACTCTGCAATTCTTATATCCTTTTGAAAATTCTCAGTGCCTATTGGTCTAGTAAAGCCTCTAAAGTCTCTTGTTGGATTTAGTTCATTGCATTTCCAAGATTTATTTTGTCATGGAATATTCTTGGAAATTCTTATTTAGAGGTAACATCTTGAGTGAAATATTTAGAACTTCTCACATCAGAGTGCTAGCAGTTGTGATCAGAATTATAGTCCAAGTGCTTCTTTTTGTTGCTTTTTTCTGAATTAGTCTTTATGCAAAAATAATAGTTTGCTAGTATATTGAGCCAGAAATCAATGGTCATTATTATGGCAAATGCTGACTTCTCACAAATCAACAATCACCATTCTGACTTTTGCAGCATCTAACGGTGTTCCCAATTGTGCCAAGAGAGTTTCTAAATTGTAGAAATCATAATTCACTTTATGACTATAATATAATTCGTATTTATGATTAATAAGTATTTCTGTTGGAACAATCATTACTTTATACCCTCTACTTAGTCCCTATATCCTATTTTTAATCTAAAAAAAACATTGTCTTAGTATTAAAACCAGTCATTTATTGTTCATTTTTTATTAATTCATACTTTTATTATTAAAGTAATGAATGTTTGTGATTAAAAAAAAAAGAATTCAATGACTACAGAAGAAAATGAGATTAAAAAATTTTTAAAGGGCTCCTTTCCTATCCTCAGACACTGCTTCGCTCTGAAGCAATTACCTATTACTTTTTTATACTTCTAGAAAGGCACATACATATGCACATAGATTTTTTACATAAAATGATCATTTTATACATGTTGTTCCATAATGATTTGACACTTAATTTGATATCTTATCTTTCCATAATCAAAACATTTTTAATTACTTTATTTTAAATCAGCTTTATTGAGATATGATTTACATGGAATAAAATCCACCAATTTTAAGTGTGCATTCTGATGAGTTTTGATAAATATGCATAGTTAATATAGTCATCAACACAATTATATTTCCTTTACTATAAAAGATTCTCTTAAATCCCTTTGCAGTCAAGCTCCTTCTCATACCCTGGCCTTTAGAAACCACAGATCTGCTTTTTATTTCTATTGTTTTTACCTTTTCTAGCAATTCAAATAAATGAAATCATATAGTTCTATAATCTTTTGTGGCTGGCTTTTCTTACTCAGCAAAATGCCCTTGAAGTTCATTTAAGTTGTTGCATGCAATAATAGTTCATCTCTGTTTTTTATTATTTTTATTTTAAGTGTTCATTTCTTTTTTTTATTGCCAAATATCATTATATTGTATGGCTATACCACAATTTGTTTATCCATTTATTATATGACGGACATTTAAATGCTGCCCAATTTTTGGCTACTGTAGATAAAGCTACAGGGAATATTCAAGCACATATCTTTGTGCTTTGTGTGGATATATGTTTCCACGTCTCTTGAGTAAACACCTAGAGTCAAATTGCTGATTTATATGGTAAATGTGTGCCAATGGGAAACTGCCAAATTATTTTCCACCAAGCTGTTTCCCACCAACATATATGAGGGTGTAGTTTGTAGACAGCTTGTATTATCAATTTTTTTTTTAATTTTAGCTATTTAGTGGCTATGCAGTGGTATCTCATTGTGATGGTTTTAATTTGCATTTATTTCTCTAATGGGTAATGACTTTGAGCATCATCTTATATGCTTATTTGCCATTCATATATCTTCTTGGTGCAATGTTGCTTTACAATTGTTGCCCATTTTTAATTGGGTTATTTTCACTCTTGTTATCAATAAGAATTCTTTGTAGATTCTGAATACAAGTCCTTTATCAGGTAGACGCATGTTTTGCCAATATTACTCACAGTCTGTGGCTTGTGCTTTGATTCTCATCATAATATTTCTTGAAGAACAATTTTTAAATTTTAGGTAGATCTAATTTATAATTGTTTAAATGATCTAGTATTGCTTTTTATGTCCTGGATAAGGTATGTTATTAAAGCCTTGATCACAAAGATTTTCTCCTACAAGTTTAATATGTGTGATTCTTACATTTAGGTTTATTATCCAATTCAAATTAATTTTGTATGTCTTATGGGTTAAGAATAAAGGTTTTTTTTTTTTTTTTTGGTCTATAGTTATCCAAGTTTTCCAGCACAATGTGTTGAAAAGCTTATATTTAGAATTCCTTTAAATTCTAAAAAAATCAGTGAAGATGCTAAGAAGGAGTCTATTTCTGGACTATCCTGTTTCACCCATGTATATCCTATCTTTACATTAATACTACCCTCTCTTGAGTACTGTCGCTTTGTATTCAGTCTTGAAATCAGGTAGTGAAAGCTCCTCAACTTTATTCTCCTTTTTCAAACTTATTTTTGTTACTCTATGCCCTTCAGATTTTATATAAACTTTAGATTTGGCTTATCATTTTCTTACCAAAAAAAAAGCATACTGAGATTTTAATTGGAGTAGAGTAGGTCATTTGAACAGAACTGGTATCTTACTGAGGTTGAGTCTTCTGGTCCAGGAGTATAGGATCTCTTAATTTATTTAGATCTTGTTTAATTTCTCTCAGCAATATTTTGTAGTTTCAGTGTAAAGCTTTTTAATATTTTGCTGAATTTATTCCTAAATATTTTATAATTTTAATGCTATTGTTTTTTAATGTTTTGCTAGTAGAGAGAAATAAAATTGATTTTTGTGTATATACCTTGTATGCAATGACATTGATGGACTCCGTTATTAATTCTGGCAACTTTTCTGTAGGCTCCATAGGGTTTTCTGTGTCAACATTAATATAATCTGGATATAATACAATTTTATGTCTTCCTCTTGTCCTGTCAAGTCTTCCAACACAATATTGAATACAATTTGAGAGGATATTCTTGACATTTCTAATCTTATAGAGAAAACTTTACCATTAATTACGATGTTTAGATATAGTTTTCATAGATACCTTTTATCAGATTGAGGAAATTCCTTTTTATTCCTATTTTGCTGAGAGATTAAAAAATAATTAGTAGATATTGAGTTTTCTCAAATATTTTTCTGAATCTATTAAGATTATCATATAGTTTTTACTTTTTAATTTGTTAATAGTATGGTCACATTTTTGCATACTACAGAAATTTTTAAATAACTCATATACTTTATATACGTTGTTTTATCACTTGTTTTTGACATTTGTGTAAGTAATTATTTCTTAAGCAATATTTCCAGAAGTAAAATTCCTGGGTCCAGGTGTATGTGCATTTAATATTTTGACGAATATGGCCAAATTGCCCCTCCCAAGGGTTTTAATAAACATTCCTACCTATAATTATTAAAAGTATCTTTATTTTCACTAATACGGAGTACTAGGAAATATTTAAATATTTGCCAGTAGTACAGGTATAGTTCCTTATTTTAGTCTGGTTTTCTTTAATTATGTATGTAGGAAAGGTGTGGAATGATGTTATGGTATCAGACACGTTAACTTGTTGCTCCAGCTCCCGAAGTGTGGGTCCGAGTGCGGTCCGCACAGGAGAAATCACAGCGACCGCTTGAGCATCATTTACCGTGTCCAGGCTCTGTCTGAAGCACTTTCCTCGTGCTCTATCATTTCATTGTCACCACAGACCTATGACATAGGTAATGGACAGAAAAATAAGATACTTGCCTAACTGCCCAGCATCAGAAGACTGCCCATGGGTCTCATATGCTGAAACCGACCAACCACCAAACGGAAATGCTGATCCCGACTAATGAAATAAGAACTGAAATTCTAGCTTCAAATCTTTCCAAAGACAAATTAAGGAGTCAGTCAAATAATGCTGTTAACAATTCCCTGTTTCTTCGGGCAAGCATATTTTCTCATTTTTTCTGAATACAAGAGAGGATACCTCCGGTGACTGACTTCTATGTTTCATCCCTAAGTCTTCAAAACAAGTACTCAATCAAATATCGAATAAGAGTGTAACAATGATAAACAGTTTCATTTACAGGCCTCAGTTCTTCTCTAACCCAGCTCATTAGGTGTGAAGTGGTACAATTAGAGCAGGGTGGGGGATGGTCTGGTACCCTGAAGACCAGAGCGCTCACGGGAATTGCAACTTTAATTTTAATTTGTGGTACTTCACTTCCTATTTCTTCTCTTTTCACTTCCAATCAGAGCTGCAAACTACTTTTTTACATGCTTTCTGCAGCCTTGTCTGACTTCCCTGCGGAACTTACACTTGTTTTTCTCTATATTAATGTGCGATTTCTCCTCCTGTTTCATTGTGTATTGCTACAGAGGTGAAGTAATTGAAAGCACCCCTTTCTTTTCACTCCGGTAAATAAGGAGATCTTTTTTCACGTTGACGGGGGTGGGGAGGGGGGTTCTCAAAGGCCAGAGTCTGTTTGTACCAGAAACTTGCTTTTCTAAACCTCAAAACACTTCACCATATGTTCAGCTCACGTGTTCTCCTGGCTGGTTAATTTAACCCATGCAAGGCTCCGCTCTGCTTGGGGTAAGCACTGGAGACATAGCCTGCTTGTGAGTTATTATTTATGGGGATGTAAATTCACAGGTCACTTGGGATGACCCCTGGGTGCTTCACTGAACTGCGAAAGACACCGCTGAGGAGCGATTACAGGTGAAAGATATTTGGAATTTAAAGAGGAAACGTAATACCCAGGTCTGACACGTAGAGTTTTATTTAGTTCATATTCAGTTCATAAATCTAGAGCAAAGCAAAACATACTTTCAAAAATTATCAATCTGTTGTATACGTTGGTGGCATCCAACCTGTTCCAAATGACAGGTTACACATATACATATAATGCCACAGGGTAACATTAATGAGACAAAAATAGAGGTGACAGAAAAATTAGAATAAGAAATGAAGAGTGGTTCCCAAAACATATGCCATAGAGCCTACATCTTTGCTGGAAATAGGTCGTATATTTGACTCCCAGTTACCTCATGGTCAAAGCAAAAAACTTACACATAGCAAGTTTTAAAACTTGCTGTAGACATAATATATAAACTGTCTAGTTTCTCAGCAGTATATTTTACCAAGGCACTAAGATCGGAGATAGCCCGGCAGGTGTGGCTTAGCTGGTTGAGTTTCCTCCCATGCACCAAGAGATTGCCGTTTGATTCCCAGTCAGGGCACATGCCCAGGTTGCAGGCTCATTCCCCAGTGGGGGGCATGCAGGAGGCTGCTGATTGGTGTTTTTCTCTCATTAATGTTTCGGTCGCTCTTTCTTCCTTCTTCTCTCTCTAAATGCAATAAAACATATTTTTTAAAAAGATCAGAGATAAATTTCTCCTGGAGCTATACATTAAGGAGTCTCTGGAAGACGAATGATCTGGTGAGATTAGAGAGATCAACTTTTTTTTTTTTTTTTGCATTTGAAGGTTATTTTCTCATCATAGATCTACATTCTTATTCACAGTCCTATGATCAATATTACAACTGACTTTTTAATATACCTCAAGTTTAATCTTTTTAATATCAATTGTAATTTGGTGAAAGTTTTATTAAGAGGGATCAAAACAATGTAGTCCAGGCTCTCTAATATTTTGTTCATTCAAGAGAAAAATGTTGACTACCCAGAGGGGAAGAAAAGGGATGGAATATTACTAAGGTAATCCTCTCTGCATCTCTTACAAACAGACTTTTGAGTATTACACTGGTCAACAAAGAGTTCTAGGTGATATTCTCCAGCAGGAACTGAGAGTGCAGATAGGCTTTGATAATCAACTGGACAGAGAGTAGCGCTGATATTTTAAAAGACTGTCGTTAACAAATGTGTTTATTTTGGTCTTCGCTTATTGCTTCCAGGCCTGAAGCAAAGGCAGGCTGAGTGGAGAAGGAATGAGCCTGCGTGTTGCTCAAGCTGTGGAAAGCCAAGTTGCAGAGAAGGTTGAGGAAATGCGGCAAGGGGTCCACACCAGGGCTGCTGGAGTTACAACGGTCCGAGACCCTGAGCCATGCGTGTGCCTGCCCCAGCCAGCTGGCAGGGCATCGCTGCTATATCGCCTCTACTTTCCTAAACCTGGGGCATGCTAGGATGTCTAAGGAGATTACGGCAATACTCCCAACTCCAAATTCTCCCCAAGAAACTATAAGGTAGAAAATAAGTCTCATTATGTCAGTCTCTTTTGTAAGTTATCGAGACTTTGAGACCCTGCGGAAAGCTGGGAGCCCTCTTCCCTTCTCCCATTTCCACCCTGCTCAGGGCTCCAAACACTTAACCTCTTTGCCCACAGAATGTTGCACAGACTCCTATATAGCACTGGTCACTCTCTATTGCAATTATTTGTTGACATGAGTGTCTCTTATATTAGAAAGTGACTTTTAAGAGCATTCATGATCTCTCAGTTGCCTCTGCATCCCTAGAATATAATTCCTAAAGCACAGTTGTTGTTTATGAAGCTCTTCAGTTTTTTAGAAACTATCCAGAGCCTTTAAATCCTCCTATAGATTTTAGAAACAGAGACTCTGAGAGGTATTTATGGAGATAAATTCTGTATGAGATTCCAGAACTAAGAAGATTTATGGTATTTTGGAGCATACTCCTGTGCAGAAAAGTGGTTCGACCAAACATCTTGATGTGTTAAAGAGGATATTTACAAAGAATTTGATTTAATTAAGGTACATTCGCCACGATTAACTGCTGTACACTGTAATTACTAGCTTGGAAGTGTTACAGAAATATCTAACACTGAAAGATCCAGAACTGCTTATGTTTCTCCCTCGTTTTCAAAATACACAATCATCAGTCAAATTAGTTGGAATATTTTGCAAGTAGATCATGGGTTGATAACTTTATATTCTTTCAGACTTGAAGAATGATAATCTTTGCTAAAATCGTTGCATTATGCTACATGATAATAGAGAAGAGCTTTGTCTCAGCATGTCACCTAGTTTGTGTTTGTAACCTCTCGGGATCCTCAGTTATGAAAAGGGCTCAGATGGATGGTGAGAATTAAACGGGATGAGGGATGAGATGAGCAGGACCAGTCATTTGTGTTACATGCGTGGAGCGTGCTGGGCAAGACAGAGACAGTGAGAAGGAGGAAACTACCGGCCTATGAAGTAGAGCAGCCCTTAATTCTTTATTTTGCAGAATTACTCCATTGCTTTAAAATCTTCCTGGAATAGTTAAGCAATTACAGGGAATCAGTATGGTAGAGTGAACAGAGCATTGCTTGGATTCAACTCTTGACTCTGCCTCAAATCACTGTCTACCATGTTGGACCTTAAATAAGGTGATAAGCATAATGTGTATGTTTATAGTTTTATTTCACTCTTATAACAACCTCATAGACACACAGAATTCTTCTGTTGTTGTTATTTCCATTACACAGGTGAGCAGAATGAGACATAGGAAGGTTAAGTAGCTTGTGAAACCCCTAGTAAGTGGCACCTGCGTGCCAATCCGTTTCGTTTAGGACATGACCACATCACTACACAGCGCCTCTGATCTTCACTGCGTCACCCTTACTGAGCTTCAGACCCCTTGTCAATGAAATGGAGGTCACGATTTCCACTACCTGTCTTGCTATGAGATTTCAATAAGCCAATATATGAGAATTTCCTCACCATAACTGCATGTTCTGTACAGCTTGTTAAAAATAAAGATTGATCTCAAAGGTGTGCGTTGTGTGTGTTCACATGTCTCCATCTGAGGAGTGTGATATTTTTTACCTGCTCACATGGAGGTACTGCAGGAAATTGAATGGCTGTTGGCAGGCAGCCTGGGGTTACGTGACCCAGGCTCAGGGCGCACAAGCCTGCCAGTGTGCAAATCAGTCCGGTTCTGAGGTAGGCAGGAGGGATCCATGACCAGGATGGCGATGTGATGAGGTAGTTTGCACCCACTGCTGGTGCTTTTTAAAGAACCTATAAAGAAAGCAGAAAAACTTCATATCCTTGACTCAATTTGTATACCATGGGGACCTAAGAGGTAGGAGAAAGGAACTGGGCTGGAATGAAGGATTTGTGTGTTTTTCTTCCTGCTTCACAAACAGCCAAGGCCAAGCTGTTTTTGTAGCTTTTTCCCCTGGGAGTATTTGTGTAGAAAGACACAGAGGTACTCAAGAAGTTTTGCTTCTATTATTTAGGCCCAAGTGCTTCGGGGATTCTCCCTAAATAGTAGGTTACACACACACACACACACACACACACACAGAATTGCTACAGAATAATTAGGATACCAATTCCACACCATGTCTCAGACATAATAAGAATTTAATTAGCCTTCAGCATTACATAGTTGAAAGTTTATAGATTTAGTAAGATGTACTTAGTGTGAAATATCAGTTCTACTTTTTGGTCCATTCCTTAATCTCAACTAGCCTCGATTTTGCTCCACTATAAAGTAAGAATAATAATAGTACCTACCCTCCGGCCGGTGTGGCTCAGTGGTTGAGAGTCAAACCATGCACCAAGAGGTCGCAGGTTTGATTCCCGCTCAGGGCACATGCCCAGGATGTGGGCCTGATCCCCAGTGGGGGGCATGCAGGAGGCGTCCAGTCGATGTTCTCTCTCATCGATGTTTCTATCTCTCCCTCTAAAATTAATAAAGAAAAAATAAATAAAATAAAAAATAATCGTACCTACCTTGCAGAGTTCATTTGCCAGGTGAGTGATATGGAGAACATAAAGCAATTAGAGCAGTGCCTGGACCAGCAATGCCTTTCCCCTGCAACAGGGATTGCTATAGATTCCTCAACAGTTTATCATGTTGACCATCACTATTACTCCACTGCTCCACCACAAACAATTCTTCTTCTGTATTTTTTTTCAGGATATAGCACTTGCCCTCTGTCCCTAGAGGAAAGAAATTCTCTCACTTTACCCCATCCATAATATCCATTTCACAGTCTCACATTTGACTACTGAGCAAGGAAAATGTGGGTCCATACCAGAGTATTGGTACCTTTTAAATGTCCCTCTCCCAGCAGCGGAAATCCTGCTGAGTAAGAAAGGCTCGTGTGCCGTATTTAGATATTTGATTTCCTGGAACTCTAACTTGACTGTTCCATGCTGTACTGCTCACTCCATTTTCTTGAATCCCCTGGTTACCAATTTTTCACTTTTTCTGTCATTTCATTCTTGCTTTAGTCTTTGCCTATAATTATGTTGCCATCTCTCTGGATTGTCAATTTTGAATATTCCTGTGATTAAATAGAATCTTTGTTTGGACTTGATGGATGAGTGGATTATCGCTCTAGATAGGCAGGATCAAGGGGCCAAATCTGGCGTCTGAGGTCACGCATAAAGCTGAAGCAATCGGCGAGGGTGTTTTCTAGTCAAATGAGATACCAAGTGGGACCTTCCAAATCACTCAGCATCCCAAGAAAGAGGAGCACAGAGAGAACCAGGGCATGAAGGTAACTTCATGCAGGGTCTGTGGAGACCTATTTAGGATGGAGAGTCAAGATTTGCTGCAGAGGTTGAGGGAGATGAAAACTAGAGTAATTTCTTTCCAAAGAAAGCAGTGTTTGTTTTTTATAGTGTTCCCATGGCCTTCAAGTGGTTAAGAGTGAAGCAGTTAAAGAAATAATGTGTGTGGTAGAATCCATGGGTCTTATGATCAATACTGCATTGCTAGGAATTGCTCCTCCACTCAAACTTACATTTGCAGTAGAAGCAGCTATGTTTTCGTTTTTCTCCTGCCCCTGGGTTACTGTTAAAGTGCCCCAGGGGAGGGAATCTAACTCAAACTGGGCCAACAATCCTCTTCAACAGGACGTTTAGACTTGGGGTCTAAAGTGTAAGAAAAATGCTCAGAATCTATCTTACCTATCTATATTTCTTGCTATATAAAGAAGAAGGGAGAAGCCAGGCTTTTGAGAAACGGAAAAATGTACATGCAAAATAGGGTAAAAAACTAATTCCAAACATGCCAAACAAAAGGTCATTGTGGAGCCCTTGCTGAAGTCATTCTCCTGACCGCATCCTTCCCTCATCAACTTGGCCTGTGCCTATCGTAACCATTCCTTCCTCAGCCTCTCCTCCTCTGGGAAGCCTCCCTGACCATCTCTGCTGTCAGTCTTCTGGGATGTCTCCTACATGTGCAGCTTGATTAAACTGTGGGTGGACTGAAAATAAAAAGGCTTTTTGTCTTTACTTTGAGTTTGGTTAGTTCTTCAAATTCCCTAAGCAAATTTTTACACATTCAACTTGGAGACAGATTAGTTTGTAGTAAAGCCACAGAATGCTGTACCACAAAAAGCACTTTTTAGTGCCTAGTAATAGAGATGTCCATTATCAAGGTATATAGAAATGGAAAGTTTTATTAGAAATATTTCCAGTGACCCCATCAGGTAATATTACCTGACAACCTGCTTTTGGCTGAGCATGGGTCTAGTTTTATGAATTTGAAAGACAAGGGAATATTAAGAGACCTGAAATAGTCAGCTTGATCTAAGTATTTAAGTAAAGCTCAGATAAATGTATTTGGATTTTCAATTCTACATACAACAGTATTCAGAATAGCCCTTTTTGTCTCAGCTCAGACTTTAAATGGGAAAAACAGTGGCCTAAGAGAGCGCGCGCGCGCGCGCGCACACACACACACACACACACACACACACACAGCTCTGGCTGTGTCTGTGGCAGCATTATGAATGCAGCTTCTGGACCCAATGGTGAGTGTGGACAATAGGAGAGACAACACAGCAGACGGTCAGCACATTCACCCAAATGTCAGGCAGTGGCATCATTAACATAGTGCAGTGTCCAATAACTCTGAGCTCCCTACGGATGGGGACTGTGCAGGAATAATTACTTGGACATCACATGTACTTCATCACTTCCAAATTAGATTTTACTAATCCACCGCTTTATTCTCAGTGTAATCTCATTACCACAATGGTGTTTCTTTTTTTTTTTTTTTTCAACGCCTTGGAAGATTTATTGCTTCAAACCAATAACAAGATTTAGTGATTGCCAAAGGACATATTATTTTAAGATTTAGACTGATGGGACTAGGCTGTTGGAAATCCATTTCTCTTTCTTTTCCATCCCCCACACTCTAAGAAAGATTTGAAGGTGGAAAACAAATTATTGCTCTATTTCTTGATTTTTCTTTTTACAATAATACAAATAAAACCATATTACACAATGCTGCTAATCATCTAGAAAGGAGAATAAGGGTCAACTGATTACTATACATACTCTTTCCTTGTAAAAATGCATCTAGGAAAAAATGTCATCTATTCTCAGTGGATACTTTGTCATGTGTTGTTGTTGTTGTTGTTGTTGTTTTTCTCCACTAATAATAAGGAAAAACAGATGTTCTTGGTGGGTTTTTTTGCCCCCTCATTCATGCTGACCCAGAAAAGATGAAGTTAGAGAATGTTGAATGATTTCTTCCTCCAAGATACTGAAGTGTTTCAAGAGCATACTAGATAGGAATTATTTTGTTGTTCCACAGAGTAATCCAACATAACCTGATTATTTTAATTGACAAGAACAATATCACAATATCATGGAAAACAGGACAAATTATGATGGAAAATTACCAAAACCAATGTCTTGCTCTTATATTTCTTTTCTTTTTTTTTTTTTATCCTCACCCGAGGACATTTTTGCATTTATCTTCAGATAGAGCGGGAGGGAGAGAGGTGGGAAGAGAGAGAGAGAAACATCGATGTGAGAGAGATATATCGACTGGTTGCCACCCACAGGATCCCGGGGCTGGGGACGAACTGCAACCGAGGTACATGCCCTTAGCAGGAACCAAACCCAGGACTCTCTGGTCCGCGGGCAAACGCTCTAACCGCTGAGCCAAACTAGCCAGGGCGCTCTTATATTTCTTTTATGAATTGCCACAAAATATTTTCCTGATTACACACATATATATTATACACACCTTATATAATTGCATACATTATCTAATTTCCATATTAGAGAATTAAAAATATGAGATTAATAGTAGACCAAATGACTGAATACTAATATATATATATATATATATATATATATATATATATATATATATATTTGCATTTCCTTTACAGGGAGGTTGTTTGCCGCTAATATGGGAAGGACATTGTCATTTCAAAAATAATCAAGATCAGCATGTTCTCTGCACCCAGGACACACAACAAGGAAAGGGAGAAACAGACAATTAGGTGCATGGTTATTATTTACCATGATGAATGAAGTACAGGGCACAACAGACAAATTCTCCTTAGGAGCATGCGCAGGGCTTACTTTTGTAGAGGGTTTTATATTTGATGGGTTCCGAATTCTCTTTTCAGGGATCCAACTTGTCAGCTGGCCTATGTCCTTTTTGTGTATTCCTATGAATTTGTCAACTCATTGCCACCATATGCCCTATACTCAGGGTGTTACCTAGTAACTTTTCTGCTATAAGAAGGAATATGAAGCTTTGGAAGATCCAGATTTTGGTCCTGGGTTTGGCAGTAATTTATGCTCTGTTCTTGGGATGCGCTCATAGAATATCCAGGCTTCAGTTTCCATGTCTATATGTGAAGTTTTGAACTTAAGTATCCCTATGAATGTTTGGAATTCTGAAAATTCTTGAATTTAGTTATCTTTCCAGATTATCCCCACCCCCCTGTATTTTTACAGGACATATTTGAAGACCATCAAGACCTACAAAAAAGGAAAGGAGAATTTACAATAACTGAGTACCTGTTATATGGCATTGATACATCACAAAAAAACCTAGGGTTAGAGATCACATACCAGGAGAACTCTGCAAGTCTACTGGCTTGCACAGAGTGTACATGTGTGTGTGTGTGTGTGTGTGTGTGTGTGTGTGTGTGTGTGTGAGAGAGAGAGAGAGAGAGAGAGAGAGAGAGAGAGAGAGAGAGAGAGAGATTCAAACACAATGCCTAAACACTAGTGATGGTCAGAGAAGATTTACTGGAATCAGAGGGAACACAATTTTTTTAAAGGTTGACCCTATACATATGAAATAGCTATGTTTGAGAACTCAGGAACAAAAAGAAAAACAAAGAAACAACAACAAAACCTGAGTAAAGACTTTGGTTAAGAATGTCCTCTTTCTAGCCCAGCCAGTATGGCTCACTGATTGAGTGTCGACCCATGCACCAAGAGGTTGCCTTTTTGATTCCATGTCAGGGCACATCCCCGGGTTATGGGCCCAATCCCCAGTGGGGGACATGCAGGAGGCGGCCAGTTGATCTTCTCTCTCATCAATGTTTGTATCTCTCTCTTCCTCTCCCTTCCTCTCTCTCTAAAATCAGTAAAGACAAAATAAAATAAAAAAGAATGTCCTCTTTCTGGAAGGTGATTTTTACACTCCTGAAGTACACCTACTCTTTGGTCTTTAAGGGTAAGACTGTCTTCCACCTGGAAAATATCTCATGCTGACAGCATGATGCACCATCAAAGAACTGGCTGGTGTCTGACAAGAAAGGAGAACTATCCAAACCGGTTTGATGATCCCATGGTTTTCTGATACTCTGTAGTCCAACAAATGAATTGACTGCGTGTTTTCATTTCTACCTGGTTGCTATGGTAACACAGCTGAGCTCTTTTCAATGTTTCTACCCTCAGTAAAAGGTATTACATAAAAAAATCTTGTTTTTGCCCAACTTTGTGGCAGGTGGTGTCAACTATTTCAGCTGTCAGCACCTAAGCAGGAGTTGCAGAACCACCCACTAGAGAAGAGGCTGAAGTCAGAGATCCCTGAGGTGGGGGGCGGGGGGATATCAAATCCTAGCGACCTGGACTTGGCGTCTGACTCAGGCGTCAGAACTGGAGGAGACTGAACAGGAGGTGAGACCCAGAAACCAGAGCCCACGAGCAGGAAGCCCAAACATATCTGAGAGTTCAGTATTCTGCTGAAGAATTCTTTGAATGACTGAAGATCTATAAATACACCCTCACTTTTCTTACAGGCACAGTGTGTGTGGTGTTTTCTTTCTACATAAACTTTATTTTGGAATGATTTTAAAACTATAGAACCATTGCAAAGATAGTCCAGTGAGTTTCTGTATACCTCTTATATTAGTTTTCTATGGCTATTGTCATAGAAAATTGGTGCCTTAAAACAACGAATTTATAATTCTGGTGGTCAGAAGTCCAAAATGGAATTCTTTGGGTAAAATGAGGGTGCTGACAAGGCTGTGTTCCTTCTGGGGCCTCTAGAGAAGAATCCATTTCCTTGCTTTTTTCAGCTTTTAGAGGCTTCCCACATATCCTTGACATGTAGTCCCTTTGCATCTTCAAAGCCAGCTATGGAGAATCATCCTTCTCCTACTGCATCACTCTGACATTGATTCTTCCGCCTCCCCTTCCCTCATTTAAGGACCCTTGTGATTATACTGTGTCCACATGGATAATCCTGGGTTATTTTTCTGCTATAAGACAACTGATAAGCAGCCTTAGTTCCATCTGCTACCTTAATTCCCCATTGCCATATAGTCTATCGAGTCACAGGCTGCAGAGTTTGGAACATGGACCCTTTTGATAGCTATTATTCTGCCTACCACACTCTTACCCAGTTTCCTCCATCATTAACATCTTATATTACTCACATTGGTACCTTTGCCAAAACAAAAACAAAAACAAAAAACTGGCACTGGTACATTATATTAACTAAATCTAGAATTTGTTTGGATTTCATCAATTTTTTAATTAATATCCTTTTCCTTTTGCAGGATCCAATCCAGTGTACCACATTGTATGTAGTTGTCATGTCTCCCCAGTCTCCTCTGGTCTGTGACAATTTCTCATCTTTCCTTGCTTTTCTTGGCCTGCACAGTTTGAGGGGTATCAAAGGGCATAGTGCTTTGACAGTATGCCTTACCCTGAGTGCATCACATTTCTTATTTCAGCCCATTAGCAGAGACAGAGAGGCAAAATCTTTGCTTAATTTGCCAGAGCATCATACTACAGCTTTGCAAGCATTCCAGAAAAAACTGCTGTCATTATCAATGAGTTCCTTCAAAGGAGTGTCCAATTGTTGTCTCTAGAAGAGAAACAGAGCCCAGTGGCCAAAGCCAAGTCTTCCTAGATTCTTCTTCATTCATTGTAGAGATACATAGGTTTAGGATGAACGATAGAACATGATATAATAGAAAGAGAATAGGGCTCAGGGTCAGAATGTGTAAGATGTATTATTCTTGTTATTGCCGTTCTCATTATTTTTTAAAAAGTTTATTGAAAAAATTTGGGAAACATATATAAAAGAATTAAAACTAAATGCAAACCATCTAGAAATAATCCTGCAAACACCTGGCTAGATACTGTTTCTGAAAAAAGATAGAAAATTATGATTATATAATACTTACGGTTTGACCTTGGTTTTCATTTGTCATCTTGAATTTCTAGATGTGCTGTGATATGTTATATTATATTGGGTTAATAGAAACTCATAATATCTGAGGCTTAAGATAGTGGTTCACGACAGTGGTTCTTCAGAGGTCACTGGGGCTCTGCTCCATGACTTGTCCACTCCGCGACAGGCCATCAGAGCCGTCGTTATCTTAGACACTGCCGGTTATTGAGACAGTCAGGAGAGGGTAGTGAAGCCTTTGATGGCTTTTCCGGTTTCTCTTTAGCTCACTAAAATTTATTGACCAAATCAAGTCACTTGGCCAAGTCCGACTTCAAGGAAGCAGAAAGATATAAGCATCCCATAGGGAGAAATACATTGCCAGAGGCCTTCGGAATGGTTTAACAGTTTATATTCCCCCAACATTATACAAAAGTGATGGATTTCATATTGCTTTGTAAACAGTGCATATTACCATGTTCTTATATTTACCAATTTGACAGGAGAAAATTATATTTGTTCTTTTTTAAAAAATTATATCTGGTTGGTTATTAATGAAGAAGAACCCAGTTTAGGTTTAATTTTGCATTTCATGAATGTGAGTCCTTGGGCAAGTTAATTGACCTCTTTAGCCTCAGTTTATTTATCTATATAATGGGAAAAGGAAAATTTCTATCTCATTGGACTATGATAAAGATCAAATCGGATAATATGTGGGATTATTTTAAAGGAGGAATCCATTTCATAATCATCTATGTAGTATTGCATGTCTAAGCCAGTATAATAAAAATAATAATAGGAACTACAACAACATTATGTACTGAACACTAAAGTATAGAAAAATGATCAAAATATTGCAGTCAAGAGAGTTCTGGTCCTAGGTTTACCCGTTTTAAGTTATCTACTGTTAAAGAATTATAATACCCATTCTGCAAGACTTTTATGAGATTTCAATGAAATAAATTATGTAGGGCATGTAAAAGACATTAAAAATATTTATCATTAATGGAAATATAGTAATCAATAAATACCTAATAAATGAATCGAATCACCATTGCCATATGAAAGTGATCTTGAAACTTATAAAATCAATGTTCCAGGTTCTAAGGTTTTTAAATAAATCTGTAGAATTCTCTTTGACTTGGGAACTGTTAAACATATCTTTGTAGCTTTATTTAAAGTAACACCTGTTCAGCATTATAGCCAACAAATCTTTAAAAAGCACAAAAATGATATTAATTGGAGACTTTTTATCCATTAAATGTGTCATTTAGTGAAAAGAGAATTATTGAATTCTTCATATATAATTTGTCTTTAGTAACTTTCCATAGTAGTGCACAAGAACACATTATTCATTATAACTTTTATGACTTTTCCCCTTTATTTTGCTATTTTATTTTATTTTTTTCTTTATTTATTTTTATAGAGAGAGGAAGGGAGAGGGAGAGAGAGATAGAAACATGATGAGAGAGAACATTGATTGGCCACCTCCTGCATGCCCCCACTGGGGATCGGGCCCACAACCTGGGCATGTGCCCTGACCGGGAATCAAACCAGCGACCTCTTAGTGCATGGGTCGATGCTCAACCAGTGAGCCACAGCAGCCAGGCTATTTTGCTATTTTAATATGTTGGCACAGATCACAGACGTCAAGGATAGAGATGAAAATGAAGTCTATTGACTTTTCTTTATCATTCATTAATTTTCTCATTCTTTCAGCTTATATATACTACATACTTATTCTCTGCCCAGTTCTGTACTAAACTTTTCACATGCATTATCTTATGAAATACTCCTAAAAAACTTTATGAAGTAAGTGTTATGATTATTTTAATTACTATAAAATAAAAAACTGAAGTTTTGTGATCTTAAGAACTTTGCTTAAGACCACAGTAAGGAATTGGCAGACCCAAGGCCCAAACTGAAATCATAAGCCTTCAGAAAGCATATTCTTAATCACCATGCTAGGCTACCCCAAGGCAAAGACATTTTGGGATAAAATTTAACTAGAATATTTATCAAAGCAACATGTATAATGTGTGAGAGAGAGTTAAATATTATTCAAAAATGTTTATTGTAATTGATTTCTAGTTACATGCCATTGTGATCTGAGAAGATGCATGCTATGATTTCAATCTTCTTGAACTTGTAGAGACTTAGTTTGTGTCCTAACAAGTAGTCTACCTTTGAGAATGTCCCATGTGTACTTGAGAAGAATGTATGTTCTGCAGCGTTGGGGTGAGATATTCTGTAACTGTCAATTAAATCCATCTGATTTAATGTGTCATTTAAGGTCGCTGTTTCCTTGTTGATTTTTTGCCTGGAAGATCTATCCAGTGATGTCAGTTGGGTGTTAAAGTCCTTTATTATGATTGTATTTCTGTCACTCTCTCCCTTAAAGTCCTCCAAGAGTTTGGGTTTTTTTTGTTTGTTTGTTTGTTATATTTAGGTGCTCCTATATTGGGTGCATATATGTTTACTAGGGTTATATCCTCTTGTTCGATCGATCCCTTTAGTATTATATAGCGACTTTCTTTGTCCCTTGTTATGGCATTTACTTTGAAGTCTTTTTTTGTCAGAAATAAGCATTGCTACTCCTGCTTTTTTTGTTTGTTTGTTTGTTTCTATTTGCATGGAATTTTTTTCTATCCTTTCACTTTCATCTTGTGTGAGTCTTTTGTTCTGAAGTGGGTCTCTTGTGGACAGCATATATACGGGTCATGTTTTCTTATCCTTTCAGCTACCCTATTATTCAAAGTTTTTGACCCTGGATAACCTGGAGGATATAGGTTACTGAGCTGAATTCATATCACCCAAGATAAATGTTTAATTTAGTGCATTTCTCAAGATATGATTGAGGCAACCATTAAGTTTACACTCTACCTATACTTTACCCTAAATACTTAAGTAAAAATATTTTAAAATACAAATTAATTTTTATTAAGTATGCTATTTAATACTATTGCATGTATTAGTATTAGTACAAAGCTTGTGGAGACTTTGTACATGGAATCAGCTGTATAAACTCACAATTAACCCTAATTCACAGATGTGCTCTAATCCCACAGAGTCAAGATCCTTGGATGACGATTTCAAGCAGTACAAAACTAGGAATGCGTTTTCTTCACTATTCTTTGGAATTTGTAGATTAATAACTTGATTTTTCTGGATAAATAGATACATACCATTCTGCTCTTGTGGCTAGAAAGGTAAATGTTTTTCTCTATGATGACAGCATGATTAAGAAGTTGCATACGCAGGGTTGCCTTAGAAAGCAATGGGCCACACACTAATTATATTTAGAAAGAATGTCTCAAGATTGTAAAAGTAAAATTATTTTTTTATGGCAGAAATCTCCCACTATTTAATTGGCTTACCTTTAACAATCTGATTCACCAGGTCAAATCTCTCAGCTACCAAGGAAGAACATTTCACAATTACTTTGCCTCACAGGGATTGCCAGAAAGTTGCTCTATTGTGATATTTTTATGGCTAGAGTGAGTGATTAGTAACACCTGTTTCAAAAAATTTCCAGTCGTACTTAATAGTGTAGAACATTGAGCCTTGGCTCCTCATCCATTTCTGTGTGACAGCAGAGTCAGCTGTGTTTCCTGAGGGAGATGTGGACCTAAGTCCTAGGCATTCCTTTGAACAGTCTCTGTTCAGAACTGTGCTGGCCAAATAGTCAGCCAAATGTGCTAGGTACACTCCTCAGCTTTTCTTATTGTGTGCACACCTTACCTTGTTCTAGAGTGATTAGAAATATACAGAAATGCTCTTAACCAGAATCCTAGAATGTCTGCACTCCAGCCCCTTACTGGAGATTATTACTTCAAAATAATTGCCACCCATTTCTCAAAGCCCAATTAAAAGAATCAACATCCATGGGAGATGATCTGAAAGATATTCAGCCTAATGTCTCGAAAATATATCCTTAAATCAAGACCGAGTATGAGAGAACTGCAGAGCTGGGCTGCGTTGTTTTAGCACTTGGTTGAATTTTTCTTACTAAATTGCCACTGGTTTTGATGGCAACAACCTTCACTACAGGACATTATGAGAGACAAATCCTTTATTAAAGGGATGTTATGGAACATGTTTTTCATCACATTGCTTTGGAATAGCAGGGAAAGATGTGCTAAGAAGTCTTAATTTGTGGGGCAGCCACGGACATAAACCTCAGAATCTGCACATTGTATACAGGCATTTTCTGTATTTTTCCTCTCCATTCTCATTTGAGCCTTATTTCTGTAAGGTTTGATTTTTGTCCTGCTATATTTTATATAATTATAAAATATATTCATTTAATAAGATTATTTATTAAATCACCATACACACGGAACTGAATACAGCTTGATGAATTTTTATTAAGTGAATACACCTATGTGGTTGCCACCCGGAGGAGGAAATACGTTCTCAGAGCCCAGAAACCACCCCTTGAGCATTTTCTCAGGAACTATTCCCAATTCCTAGCTTTGTCAGGTTTTGAACTTGGTCTGAATGAAGTCGTATACTATGTATTCTTTTGCATCTGGCTTTTGTACCTCAGTATTACATGTTTATGTTAATTCATGATGTTTCTTTGTGTAGTTGCAGTGTGTATATCTTCATTGATCTGAAGTATTCTACTCTATGAATATATCACAATTTACTTAATGATTCTATGTTTGATTTGGTTTGGGGCATTCGAATTATACTTCTATAAACATTCTTACACGTGTCTTTCTGTTGGATTTATAAAGGCTATTTAAAATAATTTTTGCAAAGAATGAGGAAGGGAGTGGCTATTTGTACAAATGTACATAATATATTGTGGAATGTGGATGAACTTCTAAGTCAACTATCTGAACTGTTTTAAGCAGGAAAGTAAAATCAGAAATAACTTTTTCAGCAAAACAGTGTAAAGAACGTGTAATAACAGAAAATCAGAAATAGAGGACAATTGACATGATCCACATGGAAGGTGATGAGAACATCCACTAGAGGGAGAAAGAGGGAAAGATTGGATGGAAATGTTTGAGGAGACAGAACCTAAGGACTGGATGATTGCGAGAGGTAGAGGAATAGAGCGACACTTGATTACTTGAGCATCTGGGAAGACCGTAGTCAGTGCCAAGAGATGGAAAACTGGGTGAGAGGAAACTTACTGGGGAGGAGCAAAGATGCTGAAATCATGAATTCATTTTTGGATTTCTCGAGCGTGAGAAAACTTCCCCAAAAGAAGACGAATCTGAGTGTGAAAGAACGAGTAGAAACCAGACCAAACAGTGAGTGTTCCATCTCATCTTATGAGTAAGAGCTGCTGCTTTTGTACATATGTTGATGTGCATGTGTGTTGCAAGAGGAGATCCAGTAATCAGGATACCTAACTGGGGTGTAGGTTATACATGGAGGTAAAGAGGAAAATATTTTATCTGTATTTATATTGTGCTAGAGGTTTCAAAAGGCCCTAAATAAATTCCCTCCTCTTTACCCTACATTTTCCTTTCTCACTCCCAGCACCCCTGTTTAGGTCCTCAGAATCAAAAAACTATATTCTTCAAAGGGGCCCTTGGAGGTTATTCCTCCCAATCTCTTTGACTTTAAGCTGAGTAATTGGGACCGAAAGAGGCTAAGTGACATGTCCAAAGCACAGAATCAGAAAGGGAGCCAAGAACAGCACCCTGGTCTCATTTCTCCTTGCCTTCCTCTCTCAGATAATCTATATTGGCTTCGCAACTGGTCTCACCATGCCCAACCTCACCTTTTATCAGTCCGTGTTGCCTAAGGCGACTGAGTTTTTGAACTTGTCAGTATCTGTTCAAAAGCCTTTCATCTTTTCTCAGTGTCTGCAAAATAAAAGACCAAACTTTTGAGCTTAGTATCCAAGGCCCAACTGAAAAATAGTCTCATCTTTCATTCCTATAATCCATTCAAACCAAATAATTTGCCATTCCCCAAATATATCCAATAATTGATACCTCCAGTCCCTTATCTTTATCTGGCAAAACATCATTCCAGAGCCTGTTTTAAATACCAACTGCCCCATGAAGAATTTCCTCCTCCCTCTAAATTATGTCTCTGTCTGAGCGTGTTTTCTCATCAGAGAAATGTCAGGCTAGTAATACCAAAATATAGACTTGTGCTAGGGATTAAATTACAAATGCAAAACTCCAGGCAGAGAGCTGGTGTACAGGTAGCTCTCAATACCTCTTCTTCGAAGCATTCTTTGACCCCTCCTGGTTGTGTATCTGTTCCTTACTTGCACCCTTGTATTTTGCATTTCTAAAATTTTATATGTGCTTGACTTCATCCTCTGGCTATATAGTAACTATTTCAGGGATCATAAAGTAGTTAGGGCTGGAGCCAGGCCTCATTCTTCTTTGTACCACCAGCCCCTAACTCTCTGCTAGGCACTAACTAGGTGTTTAATAAATACTCCTAGTACTAATGTGAATTGATTAAATCCACAGCCCAGGCCGCCTTCTCAGCATCTAGACCTGAACCACTGAGTTTTGCTAGAGAAAAAGCTACACAATAGAGGAGTTTGGGGGCTGCAAACAATTAGTCCCTCCTACAGTGCTGCTAGCTTTCTACCTGCCCCCAGGTACTCCTTTTCTTTCATCACTGTCGCTATTTAAACCCTCTCAGCTCTCCTCGGACTTCCTGCTTCTCTGTCTTCATCAGCTCATTCACCAATGTGTTCATATTCCCCTGACAGTACTTCCCCACCCCTTATTCGTACTTCCGGTTTTGCTCTCCCAATGAACTAACTGGTTGTTGCTCCTTCTCTGTTAGGCTAATTCTTCAACTGTGTTCTTGATTTCTAAACTTGCCCACTTCCTCAGGTGTGTTTCTCTACTAATTATCTTCTCTTCCTCTCCTCCACTGACTCCTTTCTAGCAACACTTGCATACTTAGTTGTCCCCAACCTTAAAAAAAAAACAAATCATCCCTTTATGCTAAAAATGTCTTAGCTACCACAACATCATGCTGTTTCCTTGCTTGAGTCACCTACATGCATTGCTCCTTTCCTCTCGTGTATACCACAACCTGCCTTTGGAGTCTACTTTTGGCCACTCCAATGAAGATGTTCTGGCAGAGAATGCCAATGGCTTTTTGATAGCCACATCTGAGAGAGTCTCTCTCTTCCATGGCCCACTCATAACCCCCCATCACTCTCCTGCTATCTTCAAGACCTCCACTTCCTGAGCCTGTTCCTTTGAGTCTGTTCCTCAGATCCTCAGCTTTCTTCTTTGCTTTCTCTTTAAGTGATCCCAATCTCCCATTGCTCCATGGATTTCCTATATAATGATGACTCTAATAGCTGTAGTTTTCTACCTGATCTCTCTTCCTTCCCCCAGACCTGCATTTCCACCCAGCCACAGCCCCTCACTGGCACAGCATGCCCCGCAGGGAAGTCCAGATCCTCCCCTTTCCTCCTACAGTGCTCTGCCTCCCTCTCTCGGGGATCAGAATTTGTGGGCACACCAGTGAAAACTCCTTTCCCTCGCCCTTTTCCTCAGCACACTGAATGATTCACCACTCTGTGTTCATTCTATCTTGTTACTAAATCTCAAACCTGGGCACTTCTTTCCATTTCCATAGCCACAGCTTTATTTCAAAACTTTATTCCTTTATATTTCTATTAGTGGATATACCAGTTTGCTAAGGATGCCAAAACAAACAAACAACAACAACAAAAAACCCACAGACTAGATGGCTTAAACAATGGATATTTATTTGCTCATAGTCCTGGAGACTAGAAGTTCAAGATCAAGGTACCAGGGTTGGTTTCACCGGAGGCTTTTTCCTTAGCCTAGATGGCCACTTTCTTACTTTGTTCTTACCTGGTCTTCGCTCTGTGCACACACGTGTCTGACACGGTCTCTCTTCATGTGCCCAAATTTCCTCTTCTTGTAAAGACACCAGTCAGATTGAATTAGGGCCCAACCTAACAGCCCTGTTGTAACGTAATCACCTCTTTACAGACCCTGTCTCCCAAAACAGTCACATTCCGAGGTGCAGGGGGTTAAGGATTGCAATATATATATATTGGGGTAGGGGGCACATCATGCAGCCTGTGTACTGTTATAGCTTCAGTATTACTTTCCTAGGGCTGCAATGACCATATTACTGTAAATTGGGTGGCTTAGAATAACATATTTATTGTCTCACAGTTCTGGAGGCTAAAACTCTGAAATCAAGGTGTGATAGTTGGAGTCATACAATATTGGCCTCTTTCACTTACTAATACACACTTAAGGTTCCTTCATGGCTTTTCACAGCTTGGTAGCTCATTTATTTTTAGCACTGAATAATATCCCTTTGTCTGCATGTACAGTTTATTTATCCACTCACAACTGAAGGACATCTTGTTTGCTTCCAAGTTTTGACAATTATGAATAAAACTAATATATATATATATATATATATGTGTGTGTGTGTGTGTGTGTGTGTGTGTGTGTGTGTGCGCGCAGATTTTTGTGTAAATGTAAGTTTTCAACTCCTTGGGGAAATGCCAGAGAGCACAATGGCTAGATCATATACTAAGAGTAAGTTTAATTTTAAGAAACCACCGAATGATCTCCCAAAGTCGCTGTACCATTTTGCATTCCCACTGGCAATGGATGAGAGTTCCTGTTGTTCCACATTCTCTCCAGAGTTTAATATTGTCTGTGTCCCAGGTTTTGGCCACTCAATTAGCCTCTTGTTCTCATTTACATTTCTCTGATGACATATGATGTGGAGCATCTTTTCCTACGTTTATTGACCACCTGTATATCTTTGGTGAAGTGTCTGTAAAGGTCTTTGGCCCATTTTTTAATCAGTTTTTTTTTCATTATTGTTGAGTTTTAAGAGTAGTCTTAGTACATTTTCAATAACAGTCCTTTATCCCGTGTCTTTTGCAACTAATTTCTCCCCGTCTGTAGCTCGTCTTGTCCTTTTCTTGACATTGAGTTTATTGAGCAAAAGTTTTTAAATTTTAATGAAGTCCAGCTTATCAATTATTTCTGCCATGAATTGTGCCTTTGGTGTTGTACCCAAAAAGGGATGAATGATTATATTTTCAAAGTCATGCGAAAATGTTTCCGAGAATAATTTCAGGTTGAAAAACTGAAAAAACGATTTGTGTTAGGAAATTTCGAAACAAAATTTGCCTGTGCATTTCAGAAACTCTCTGCATCTCTTTAACTTAGTCTTCCTGTCTTCAAAAGTTCTTATGCAAGTTTTGTAATCATAGAAAGTATTAATATTTCAAATCTCGGTTATTTGTAGAGTATGGAGAGGCAGGGAAATTAAATGTAATGGCATTAGGCTCTCATTTTCCTTCCGCAGAACACATCCATCTTTAGGAAATATAATTATTCTCTCCTTTATATTTGTACTTTCCTTAACAAAAATTAATGACCATATAATCCAAAACCTTTTCCTTTGACTTAGATGAGAACAGCTTGAGGACTCAAATAGCCTTCTGATTTTTAGTTATTGTGTAAAAAGGAAAAAAGATGGCATTTTAATAGGTCAAATCACATTATAACAAGGTCTAAGGAACTGTACATATTCTTTGTATAAAAATACAATTGCGCCCTGGTCGGTTTGGCTTAGTGGTTAGAGTGTCAGCCTGTGGTCCAACGAGTTGCTGGTTCGATTCCCGTCAAGGGCATGAACCTCAGTTGCGGTTCGTGCCTGGCCCTGGTCAGGTCGTGCGGGGGGTGGGTAGCCAGTCGATGTGGCTCTATCACATCGATGTTTCTCTCTGTCTCTCTCCCTCCCTCCCTCCCACTCTATCTGATGATAAATAGAAAAGTATCCTCGGGTGAGGAATTAAAAAAAAAAATACAATTGCTCTTGATATATTAATCTAATAAATGGACAGCTTCCTAAACTATTGTGAATTCTAACTGTTCAACACAGAATGTTTTGACTCACTTATCAAGTAAACATTTATATTATTTGTGACTAATGACAAGTTTCCAAATTTTAATATTTCTATTAAAAAATGATTACCATACTGTCTAAGACGATAATGGACAAACCTATTTTGCATGTGAATTCTTAAAAATATCTTCTAACATTTTATTATTAAAAATTATGTTTGTTGAAGTGTATTGAAGGTATCCTTTATCAGATTATGAAAATTACCTTCCATTATTAGTTTGCTAAAAAAATCTTTATCATGAATGGGTACTCAATTTTATCAAAGACTTTTTCTTTATCTGTTAAATATGATCACATGTTTTATCCTTTATCCGGTTAAGTGTTGTGGTTATACATTTTATTAAAGTCTGTGTGGGGGAGTTTTTCTGTTACTAACAGTTACTTCAACTCTTTTGGTTTGTCTTTGTCTAGTATATCTTTTCCTATCCTTTGAATTTCAGCTTTTTCATGTCCTTAGTTTTTAGATGTGCTCCTTTTAGATAGAATAATCAGCAGTAATTTACTAAATGTCCCCTGGAAGCCGGATTCTCAGTCAGGCACTGGGGATACAACAGAGAATAAGAGACATAAATCTTGCCCTCATGGAATACACTTTGGCATTGGAGAAATCAATATGTACACAAGTAATAAATAACTAAATGTTTATAGATTGTGATCAGTACTATGAGGAGAGTTAGGATAGAGAACAATGCATGCTGACTACTTTAAGTAGTATAGGTAAGGAAGACAACTAAAAGAAAAAGCCAACCATGTCAGGAGCAAGGAAACCCAACATACCAGAGGGGAAAATGCACACATACATCCAGGCCAGTATGAACTTAGCGTGCTCTAGAAATCTGCAGAACAGCCCTCTATTGTGCACATTGTGAGCAAGCAACTGGAGGGTCCTAAGAAGATATTAGAAAGAGACAAAAGGGAAAATCTGGCCGGTGTGACTCAGTGGTTGAGCGTTGACCCATGTACCAAGAGGTCGCCAGTTCGATTCCCAGTCAGGGCACATGCCCAGGTTGTGGGCCAAATCCCCAGTGGGGGGCAAGCAGGAGGCAGCCAATCGATGTTCTCTCTCATCAATGTTTCTATTTCTCTCTCCCGCTTCCTTCCTCTCTCTCTAAAATCAATAAAGAAAAAAAAATTGTTTAATAAAAAAAAAAGAGAAAGAAGATACAGAGCACTTGTGTCATAATAAAGAATTTGTATTTAAGTACAATAGAAAAATACTGAATGTTTTTAAATGCAACATTTCTAACTATGTTTCTAAAAGTTCACAATGATTTCCATGCAGAAAATGGATCTAGTGCTGGTGGAAATATAGGAAATACAGACATCAGGTAAAATGCTGTTGTAGTGAGGGATGCTGGTGGCTTGGACTGGATTGGGGAGCGTGGGTGGATGTGGAATGCATCTTGGATGTAAAACTAATAGAACCTGCAGGTATTTTAGATATATGGAGTAAGTGGCCAAAAAGAGTCAGGCATGCTTCTCACGGCCAAGTCTTATGGTGATAACTTTAACTGGAAGATATGGGGTTGTGGAGAGAAGAGAATATGTGTTTTAGGGTGTATCCATGAGTGACCTCTGGGGAATGGTTGTGGAAAGAAAGAGATCAATTTTAAACACATTATTATTGAGATGCCTCTGAAATATTTAAATGAAAATGTCAAGTTAATAGTTATATACACACGTCTGTAACTTAGAGGAAATGGATACACTAGAGTTACAAATTTGGAAATTGCCATCATATAGAATAGCAGTTAAAGGAATAGTTTTGAATCAGGATTTCCTGAGTTTATCTTGATTTGCAATTTACTAGCTGTGTAACCTTGGGCAAGTTATTTAACCTTTCTCTATTTCAGATCTGTCGCCTATAAAATGATGATAATGATGTAATTACATTATATAAACAAGTTAATACTGATAGTACATGTAAAGAATAGAAAAATTCTACTTGTGTTAAGCCTAAATAAATGTTAGCTGCTATCATCATCATCATCACCATCACCATCATCATCATCATCTCTATGGGTTATTTTTCTTGGGTAAATTTTTCTTCTTAACTAATGACTCTCTAATAATGAAATTTAAGGTGAAGGCAAACATTATAGGGGAAATTATTACAAGATAAATACTTTGTGAAGCAGGATATTTTTTTAGCCTTCAATCAGAATGTCAAATCAATAACCTACACCACCCTCTGTATGAGATGCTCCCTTGAACCTAGCCCACCCAGTGCCAAGCATGTAGTAGGTGCTAAGATAATGTTTATGGGCTGAATAATACTAAAATATATTGATAATAGTCTGGATTTTTAAAATTGTATATTCTGTAGAGTGTTCTAGGACTTTACTGAACACCACTGGCTCACTAACATGTTAAAAGGATCGCTTGCCAAATTTCATGCCAGGATTGTGTGTATGTCAAGCTGTTCTATTACACTTGCCAAACAGACTCCCTTCTCTACTTCCAGTACAAACTTACAAATTCAAAATACACACACTAAAAAGAGCAACGCATTACAATTTTGGCTACTCAATGAAGTCATAATCTTCGTTTCATTCAAACAACTGGATTTTTTCTTCTATGAGCTAGGGGTCCTCGACTGTGTGTAATCTCTCACCGACATGTAAATGCTTATGTGATAGAATTGTCAAAAAGAAAGAAAAGATGAGAACCTAGAGTTGAACCAGTCACTGGGCTCTCCATGCTGGTAATAAATATTTTGGTGCACTCTAGTGGTGGAAGGAGATAGGCTAGGAGACCTGATGGTACACTGGGATTTGCAAGAGTGATTGTTATTTTGAAAAAAGTTCCACCAATGTTGGATTTCAAAAAGTGACCAATGGGATGTTTCGTGTAAAAGGTAGAATTAAACCTTGACCCTCTCTCCCTAGAGGAGAATAACTACATTTATTTAATAGGAGAACACCTCAATTTAAATAGACATGTATTGCTGAAGGTTTCCTGTCTTTTGTGACCATTTTATTTTTAAAGGGAGTGGAGTCCATTGTTTTCTTCCCGTAGTGTCAATAAGAGCTACTTTTCTATAAAAACCATTAGGGACTGGAGGATGTGCCTAGGAACAAAACAAAAATGGTCATAAGTGCAAATTAAATATTTCCACCCACATTGATAAATGTTCATTTTAGATGTTCTTGTAGTTGCTTCCTGTCTTCTCAGCATACCTCTAGCTTTTTCTTCCCATAATCTTTTCTCACTCCCCACTCTCTGATCATTTATTCCTAGGCTCATCAGAGATTCCTTTGGGCACCTCTTTTTCTATTTTGTTGCTACTGTTTATCTTTTTTAAGACTAATTTGTATCCCCATAGATCGTAAATTTCCAGAAGACCCAGCTGTGCCTGAACATCCCTGCCCCTTTCCTAACAACCAGCACAGTGCCTGGTACATGATGGGCATTTGGACTATCTGATGAGCGAGCAGGTTCATAAATATGCTGACCTGCTGTTTTGAGACTCACTATAATGATGGACTATAGTCATAGGTCTACACCCTCTGAAGTTCTCAGCCCAGTCCCAAAAGCCAGCTAGGAGGGAGCTTGGACCTCTTCAGAGCTGTTGTCTTCTTGAGAACCAGGTGCCATGCCAAAAAGAGTGGATTTCATATTATTTCCTTCCTTGTGAGGAATCAGCATGATCTTCTGGTTATGGTACTTCTCTTTGGGATACACTCATAGGAAAGGGAAAAATCACTCAGCTCAGTTTCCAAATTACCTTACCAAATTAAAAGTATGTGTGTGCGTGTGTGTGTGTGTGTGTGTGTATGTGTGTGTGTGCGTAGTCAAAGGTGAGAGGGAGAAAAACCCCACCTATATGTGATCCAGTAGAAAAACACCAGGTTTAGAAATCTGGAGAACTGAGATGGACTCTCTGTAACCAACTTACTACATGGCCTGAAATGGCCTGTCCATAGGTCCCATAGCTTATTTACCAAACAGGACTATCATACACAGAATCAAACGAAACAACAGATGTGAAGTGTATGTATACAGCTCTAAGGGCTGAAGGGTTTTTTTGCTGTTCTTTTTTTTTTTTTTTTTTTATCCTCACCCGAGGACATTTTTCTACTTTTTGTTCAGATAGAGTGGCAGGGAGAGAGAGGAAGAGAGAGAGAGAGAGAGAGAGAGAGAGAGAGAGAGAGAGAGAGAGAGAGAGAAACATCGATATGAAAGGGACACATTGAGTGACTGCCTCCCGCACAACCCCAACCAGGGCCAGGGATGAATTGCAACCAAGGTACGTGTCCTTATCAGGAACCGAACCCGGGACTCTCTGGTCCTCAGGCCAACGTTCTAACCACTGAGCCAAACTGGCCAGGGCTTCCTGTTCTTTTCTTTAAAGCATCTGGCTTTTGAAAGTATTATGATTTAGCTGTGGAGGAAATGTTTTAATTCATTCAATCATTTAACAAATATTTTGTTGAGCATCTATTATGTACCAAGCACTCTTCTTGTAACAGTAAATATGTACAACTGTGAGCAAATCAAACACACCTTTGCCTCCATGGAACTTGTATTTTAGTGAGAGAGAACAATGAATAAACAAATAGTGTGTAATTATATGAACATAAATTCAGTGTTGTAAAAAAAAAGCAGGATAGAGAATGATGGAGGATACAATTGTATATTAGGTGACCAGGTAAGTACTCTCTGCAGAGATGACCTTTAAACTCAGACCTGAATGAAATGAGAGAGGGGGCTGTGTAATTATCTGGGGGAGAGCATCTAAGACAAAGGAAACAGACTGAGCAAAGGCTCTAAGGTAGGAGAATACTTGAATGGGCTCAAGAAAGAGCAATGATGTCACCGTAGCTGAAAAGATGTCGCAAGAGGGAGGGAATAAGGAGAAAAAATATAGAGAGGTAGCCAAGGGTCGTATCATGTAATAACTGGTAAGCCATTAAGAGATGTTTTTAAATAATTTTGTTTACAGTAGCTTTAGAGTTACAGAAGTGATGCAAAGATAGTATCAATAGTTTCCCTGGACCTCATGGCCAGCTTTCATTATTATTAACATCTTACATTAGTATGACACATTTGTCACACTAATGTACTGATATTAATACATTATTACTAACTAAATTCCATACTTTATTCCACTCAAATTTCCTTAGTTTTTACATAACAATCATTTTTCAGTCTTAGGATTTTTTTCAAGATACCACATTACATTTAGTCATGTCTCTCGGGGCTCTTCTTGGGCTGTAACAATATCTTAAACTTTTCTTGTTTTAGATGATTTTAAGAGTTTTGAGAAGTCCTGGTCAGATGTTTTATAGAATGTTTCTCAACTTGGGTCTGTTATGGTTAGACTGGGGTTATGGATTCTTGAGAAGAAGACCACAGAGTTAAAGTGCCCCCGTCATCATATTATAACAGGAGTATATGTTATTACCATGACTTATCACTAACTTTGCTAACCTTAGTCACCCAACTAAGGTGTGTGTGTTATATGCCATGAGGTTGGCTCTGACTCCTCACCACCCTGTGAATGAGTGCGGTCCCCGAGGTCCTGTCCTCAACAGCTCTGCTCAGCTCCTGTAGACTCATGCCTTTGGTTTTTATGGAATCAATCCATTTCATATGTGGTCTTTCCCTTTTCCTGACAGAGTGTTCGCCTGTATAATTATGTTTCTCCCATTTTTATAGTATGGCCTTCATAAGGGCATTGCTACCAGCATCCCACGCCTCAGGGGTGGGAGTTATACTCCAGCTCCTTGAGGAGAGAATATCTGCATAAACTATTTAAATCTCTTCTGCACAGGAGATTTGTCTATTCTTTTTTTTTCTTGATTTTAGAGAGAGACGAAGGGAGATGGAGAGATAGAAACATCCATAAGAGAGAACATCAATTGGCCACCTCCTGCATGCCCCCCACTGGGGATCTAGCCCACAACCTGGGCATGTGTCCTGACCAGGAATCGAACCAGCGACCTCCTGGTACATGGGTTGACACTCACCCACTGAGCCACACTGCCCAGGTGAATTTGTCTATTCTTATTCATTCATTCAATCGATCAATCATGTATTTATATCAGTGTGGACTCATGGATACTGATTTTATATTTTGAGTTATAATCCAATCCTACGTTATTTGTTTGCTTCTCAGCTTGTTACAGGTGTAACCATTGAGAGCCCTTTCAAGTTCCTGTGGCAAACACAGAAGGAGGGAGCTTGTAAGCTAGCTATTTAGTGGGGTGAGAGGTGGAGGGGGCTTGGGGAAAAATAAGGTGCAACAGTGGAAATGAGAATGGGTAGAATTTGCTATGTAATTTCTAGGTTGAGCTTACAGTGTTTCCTGATGGATTGGATGTGGAGCATGAAAGCGAGTCCAAGGTGACTTCAAGATTTCTTCTCTGAGCAGTCGAGTAACTGGTGATGCTATTTACTCCTATGGCGAACACTGGAGAAGGAGCAGTTTGGGGACGCTAAATAATACATACAATATATATAACACAGTCATGCTAAATAAATCTCTACTTAAAAGAGCAGTTGCCTTGAAACTCTTGTTTTGACTGGTATTTATGAGGGAAATCAGCAGCATGATTCAAACACAGGCTCCTGGGCCAAGACAGGCAGATGGTAGTGGTTTCTCAGGCTAAGACTGTAAGGGAAGAGTTTCTTTTTTTTTCTGAATATAGTTTCCAGTATCTTAGTATATAAATATTTCCTTAGTTTATAAATATTGTGGATCTGGGCTTGTTTTGTCATGTATATTCAACTCACATAGCCCGGGGTGAAGTTACTTTTTTGGGAATCAGAGAGCTCACCCTGAAAATCAAATCGAGGCAGCCCTTAAAAAGATAAAATTGCTCCCTCCAATGAGTGAAAATATTGAAAATGAGACTTGATCTTGAGAGACTTGGGTTTTGGATTAAGATATTACATAAATTTCCCAAAGAATTTATGAGGGATTCTTTCAGCCAACAGATCTTGCTATGGGCCTATTATGTGCTAACCCTGCCTATGTTTAAGGGAAAGAGTTGAGTCTGTCTAATCACCCAGCGGATTAGAGATAATACTGGGCAGAAGGAATCTAGCCTGGGGCCTGGCCCATTGGGTATCCAATCAATAGAACATATTATTACACTATACATCACATACTTCTACCCCTTAGGCCCATTGTACGTGCTGCACTTTCCATCTGGACGATACATCCTTCCCTTCTCTGCCTGATACTGTACATCCTAGCTTGTCCAAGATGCTGCTCTGATCTCATTCACTCCAAGAAGCCTTCTCTTTTCTCTCCACTCCTCAATCTTTTTTTAAAAATAATTTTTCTTTATTGTTCAGAGAGAGAGAAAGGGAAAGGGAGAGAGAGATAGAAACATCGATGAGCGAGAACATCAATTGGCCGCCTCCTGCATGCCCCCCCACTGGGGATCGGGCCCACAACCTGGGCATGTGCCCTAACTGGGAATCGAACCCGTGACCTCTTGGTGCATGGTTCGACGCTGAGCCACACCAGCTGGGCCACTCCTCAATCTTAAGCACTTGGTTGAATTAAATTCAAACCAGCAATATTTTCCAAACTTCATTCACTTATCTCGCTTTTGAGCTTTTTTCCCTATAGACCCATACACTTATAGCATTATTAACTACATAACTTGATTATATCAAGACACTATTTGTACTTAATTCAAGTTCATCTTAAGCAATAATACTTGTAAAATCAAATAAAAACTTCATGGTTCTTATTGTATTATTCAACACTAAAGATAAATGTATATTATTCATAAAAACAATATAATCAAAAACCATTTCTCACACCACCAGTGGAAAGTATACTGTGCTTTGGGAATCACTGTTTATTATGATGAATTGTTAACAGATTGCTTTAAATAGTTTCAATTCTCTCCCCTCCCTCTATCCATATCCTTCACTATGCACCTTTGTCATGCTCTCCCACTAAGGACAGGGTGCAAATCCCTGCCCTCAGACTTACCCACGTGACTCACGTTGGCTAATGGAATGTGAGCAGACAGAGTGCAAGTGGAAGATCGTAGGCCAGGATCAAGGTACTTGGAGTGAGGTACTTAGGGTGCAAAATATAAGGGAACACTCCCTCTCAGAGCTGTGTCTCAGATTCTGGAGACTTGAAAATGCTACTGGGCTTTTCTCTTGTGTTTCTTCCAAGACAATGAAAAGGACATACCACTGGTCCCAGGAGAAATATAAGAGACATGTGACACCTAGCTGCCCCACCCCAGGTGCCTGACTCATGCCCAGCCTAAGGCAGAGCCCCCCAGTCAACTAACAGAAACATGAGCAAGCCAGTCAAGATCAGCCAGTCCTCATCCACCTCCTAGCAGATCCACTGACCCGTGAACTATCATAGTAAATAATGATGGTTTTTATTACATACAGTCGTCCCTCGCCACTTTACGCTTGGACTTTTGTGGCTTTACTCTATCGCAGTTTTTTCAAATATATTCATTAAAAAGTTGATCGAGACAGTGAAAATGATACACCGTGCGCTCGGTTGTCTGAGTCAATTATACACCCCTGTATTACAATTAAAATTAAAATTACTGTACGTATGGACTGTAGGCCTATGTATTCGAGCACCCCAGGAATCCTTCAACACCAGGTGCAACCTTTAGTCTGGAATGGATTAACCACAATAAAAGAGGGACGACGGTATAAGCATTCAGTAATGTTCTAGTAATTATTACTAGCTGTATTACATTCAGTAGTTTCTTAGCCTCTCTCAGCTTGACACAGAAAAGAATATCATAATAACTACCAACTACCTCTCAGGGTTCAAACAAGATTGTATGTCTATTTCTATCTTGAGTCACCGCCAGAGCTTTTGATATTATCATATATATGACACTGTCTAACCACACTGTTCAAAGTAAAGGAGAGGCTCCTTTAATAATTCATGAGTGTTGTTATTCAACTTCTTTCACAGATTGTCTGGCACCAGGATTGCCATGAATAACATAATAATAGTTTTTGTTTTTGGAGAATTCTTTAAATGCCGTACATGCATTTAAGTCATTTAACACTGACACCTCTATGAAATAAGTGTAACCTCACTTTGCAAAAGAAAAAAACTGAGACTCAGATCTGCTATATAATTTTATAAGATAACACATCCAGCAAATATCACCCCAACCTGGATCCATTTCCTTCTTCTCTAGTAGTAAGCTGCTTTCTCAACACCACCTATAATTACACTATCCAACATCACAATCCATTTTTTTATTCCTGTGCTCTTTTGTCATGTACATATTTTTCTTATAGTTGGCACCAGTGTAATTTAATATTCCACTATTCACCTAAAGTTATAAATAACATTATTTATTGAATTTGTTATTAATTATTATCCTTCTTGGATGACAAATAGAAACAATTGGGTGGCTTTCCCCTATTTTCAATTTAATGTTGTCTCCAATTACTTTGTACTTATGGGTAATACGAAAATAAGCATGTTAATGCATGTAGTATTTTACTTCCTTTGAAATATTTTCTTTGGAAAAATTATCAAACACAAGATTAGTCAGCTAAATTTTATAAAATGTTTTATTGTTTCAATAAATACTGAGAAGTTTTTAAATGTATTTATCAACTTCCTCTGTGACCAATACACATTTTCCCACATTTTATGGCACAGAGTATTACTATTTTTAATTAAATTAATAAAAGTAAAAGACATCCCTCTGCTTGTTAGTTTGTATTTCTTTGACAGTGAGTTAAGCTGCAATCACCTAACCATTTGGGGCAAATATTGCTTCAAAACAACATAAAATAATTTTTAAATCCATAGATATTATTTAATAGCTATTTGTTTATTAGATTTAATAAAAATTTATAAATTTCATGATTAGATATTATTTTTCTAGAAAAGGAATACTAATTTGTGAGTTATTTATCACAATTTTAAAAACCTGTGATTTTTATTTTTTTATTTTACTTTAAGCTCGACTCATCTCCCATGAATCTCTTTATGGATAATATATGACAGCTTCAAAGGTGTCATGGCAGCAATTAGTACTTCATGACTTATAATAATACCAACCCTTGCCTAAAATCTTGGATTTGAATGTTAATTAAGCAATTAGAGGCACAGGGGACAACTGCCAGATGATGCCTCCTGGTAGAGTTTAGTCAGCAGACAAAAGTGATGACTTCTATTAAGATATGTTCAAATTAAAAAAAAAATCTCAAGCAGCTTAAAATAAAAACCAAAACAACAATCTGAGAAATAAGAGATTGTTTGGTTGTAGAAGGCTTTTTTCATTTTTATAGCACTGTTGGCAAATGCCATTAATAAAACATAAAGAACTCTTGCAGGCTTTTCCTTTGTGAATCACTTTTGAACTGCTGATTAAAGCAAATCCTTCCAAATGGAGCACCGTATTAAAACTAAACCCATGAGGTACGGAAGGAAAGGCCAGCTCTTAGCATATGTTTGGATTTTATGGATGAGTGGTTCATTCTAATTTGCCCTACATATTAATAAATTTTCCTATCTTGGTATAATCCAGACTAGTTCACCCAGTTCAAAATCCTTTCTCCTGCAATTGATCTACCCACCCTCCAAGTCTAACCTGAGAAAGAGCTCAGGCACTATGATGTCATCATGCAGGGTTCCAGATACTCCATGGACCATGTTTATGAATAAAATGTTTAATTGGAGGAGTAAAGGCAGTAAGAAAGCCACCCATACAAAACTTTAATCCCAACTTTAAAGGGCACTGTCTTTTATACTTTACTGACACTCAAATTCATTTTAGAAAGGTAATGATTCTACCTCCCCCACCCAAGGTAATTTTGATACCATCTCCCAGAGATTGAGTTTTTAAATAGACAACATTGAGATTCTTCCATTAATCTGCATGGGTTTTAGCCTCTTTCGTCTATCTTGCTTCCTTCCCTCCTTTCTTTCTTTCTTCCCTCCTTTCTTCCTTCCTTCCTCCCTTTCTCTCTACCTCTCTCTCTCCATTTCTTTTTCTCTCTTTTTTGGAAAGTTCAAATAACAGTCACTGTCTTTATCTAGCTCTTTAAGCCAGACTGCTTCTAGTATATTAAACTTTTGGGGAGGGGGTCTAAATCTCCCCTGTAATCTGGCTTCTACTGGACTCCTTGCACTCTAGCTCAACACAAAAGTTAATGTCTTTCTGAACCAAAAGTTTAAACACTGATCAAGCTTTGATTTCCAAAGATGAGGACCATGATACTGAATATATGCAAATCAGTGATTGGAGGAGGGTTCCAAACTCTGTCCATTGTATTTATAAAATCAACTCCACTAGGCTAGAGCAGGACATAATTGAAATAAAAAGGGTAAAATGAAAATATCACAGTGTATCTCATGTAGTTAGAGTCAACATTGCATTGAGATTTATTTATTTATTTATATATCTTAGGTAAACCTAATATCCTGCCAGACCGGGGTCCCAAGTGATGCATTTTTCTATATTGTAATATTGACATAAAACAGTTCAGTTCAACAAGCGTTTACTAAATGTCACATTCCAGACACTGGGCACACAGGGATAATAAGAAATGGGTTTGCTTGTTGAATAGGTTAATCAGTGGTAGGACTTGTTGAGTTCTGTAAGAAAGGACATGGGCTCTTGATGCACCTCAAGTGAGGATAAGAAGAGAGAAGAGGATTTTTCAAACAGTAATGAAGGATAGTGCAAACAGACAACACTCTTGGAGTACTTACTGTGAGCCAGAATCTGTCCTAAGAACTTCACATGTATTACCTCCTTTAGTCCTCAATAATGTCCTATGAGGTTGAATTACTCCCACTTTATAGATGATTAAAATGAGGGGTAAAGAGGTGAAATAATGTGTTCAAGCGAATAAGGGGCAGAGCAGAAATGGGAGCCAGCAGTCTAGTTTGAGTCCACTCTTAATCACCATGTCATCCCATTCTCATCACCAGGAATAGGGAGAGAGCGGAGAGGCAGTTTTCTAAAGTTCTCTCTCCTCCCGCTCCTCCCCAGAGCTGAGGCAGAAATGCTTCCACTCTCCTCTGGAGGGGCAGTGAAGCTGTGAATTTAGTGTCTTTGATCACCCACACTCTCCACCCACACAGGGGCTTAGTATCAGCTTCATCTTATGAATAATGCGTGAGGAAGAGCTGGAAGCAAGTCCTGAAAGCTTCCCTGTCCTCTGACTTCCCCTGGGAAGATGCTAACAAACCCACTTCTCACTGCTACTTTTTGTTGCCTGTTGGCTCATCTTCCATCTGATATCTGCATCCCCAGCATGGCGCTGTGTTCTAAAGTTGGTTTTCTATCTGACAACTTTCAAAGAAAAATAAAAAATAAAAAGAATCCGCCAGTGTCCATTTTATGTCTTCTTTTCCTTCCCTGGAAACCTGCCTTCCACACGATAATGTTTGGAAAAAGTATCCCGAGAAAATGAAGGACAACGAAAATCCTAAATACAGAAACCAAAATAATAAACTGTGAGCTTGGGAGAATTGAGTGTTACGGCCTGGGAGCATCCCACTGGGATGGGGCCTGGGCTTCTAAACCTATGGACCAATCACTGCCACCTTCTTTTCTCCTTTTCCTATACAGGGTTTCCTGAACACTTGGCTTCTAAATCAAACAGCTGCAACATTAATTATGTTAGACCTCTAGTGTTAGTTGTTAAATATGCCTCACCCTCAGGATTACTGCAACACTCTAATCCTCTCTGGTTAGTACTGGGCATATGAGCAGGCAAGTCACAATGTCTTGTGTTCTATAATTTGATGGAATTTGGAAAGCAACACCTCAGCCCACACGCACCTAGGCTATAAAAATCTCTTTAACTTGGCAGACCGAGTTTTTTCTGACTCTACCCACACTGTGCTGTATCTGCTGATGCCTCCTCTACCCGCTTCCCAGCAGCCGTCTCTCAGTTTCTGAGTCAGTACTGGGGAGATGAAGAGGGCAGTGGGGAAAGTGACTAATAATGATGAAATATGAGCACCTACACTGTGTCAAGTGGAGTGTTAGGCACTATCAATAAGGCAAATATTTTTAGCTCTGTTTTTACAGATGACAAAAGTAAAGCAGGAAACAGTTAATAAGTCTCAGAGGCTGACAGAACTTCGAATTAAGCCATCACTAGGAGATCATACATTCTGGTGTACCCAAAGACAGTTCCAGGTTACACGTACTGTCTTGACATTATTATTGATAATCCACCCTTTGCTCTCAAAAGTTAGTTATATTGTCACCCCAGTCATTGTCTTTGTTTGAACTGGAATTCTTTGGCTCCAGCAAGTATCCTGGGTTCCCATGCTCTTGTACCCTTTGTACCCCCTTTTACCTCCCATCTAGAGCCACATTTGCTTCCAGCCAGTCAGGAAACCTTGTACAAAAATGAGGTAGGGCTGACGTGCTCCTATAGACACTAAATTGTGGTTTTCCCTAATCCTGGATTAGGCCAGATTTCAAACCTGAGTTTTGATTAGGTTGTTCCTCTGTGGCTTCTGCTATTAGAGAGTCTAGGATTCAAACCTTCTATAGAATTAGATACCTTCCTTTAACTAGTTAGAATTCTGATAGTACTAATTAAGATGCTGACCAAAACCTGGGCGGGGGGGCCGGGGCGGGGGAACTAAAATTAGCTTTCCGTTGCTCTTGACCATTTTGGAGAACATTTTCCATGTGTACAAGACCCTTGATGTTTTGGGTTGAAGTCTGGTTGGTGTCAGTTCTTATACTTGGATTTTTTTAAATGGGGGGGTGGGGTTTGGTGGAGCTATAATAACACCACTGGAGAGTAAGACTCCTTATGGGTCCACTGGGTGATGGAGGGTTTTGTGGCTACAACAACACTGATAAGATCTTGGGCTACATTAAAATAATCATAATATCTAAATAAGGGATGTGACAGACTCATTCTGGCTCTGCTAGTCAAAATAATCCCAGAAAACTCTTATCTTAAAGAGAAGAACTCCTTGGTTGTTAAGATGATCAAGCCTGCCCAGCTTGTGTGGCTCAGTGGATTGAGTGTCCTCCCATGAACTGAAGGGTCTCAGTTCGAATCCCATTCAAGGCACATTTCTGGATTTCAGCTCGATCTCCAGTCAGGGGCATGCAAGAGTCAGTCAATTGATATTTCTTTCTCACAATGATGTTTCTAGCTCTCTCTCCCTTCCTCTCTCTCTAAAAAAAACAATAAAAACATATTTTTTAAAAAGATGATCAAGCCCATGACATATGAGGATTCTTTCATTCAATCAACGACTATTTATTGAATACCTACTATGTTCTAGGCACTATGTCTGTGTTGGAGATTCTGAGTTCTCTGCCCTGTAGAACATAGTGTCTATTGGGGGACATAGACATTTACCTAATAGTAACACAGATATAAAATTATTGACTATAAAAAGAGCAATGAAGGAGATGTACAGTGTGTGTTTTTTAAAAATATGTTTTAATTGTTTTTTTAGAGGAAGAGGAAGGGAGAGATAGAAACATCGATGCAAGAGAGAAGCGTCCATCAGCTGCCTCCTGCATGCCCCCTACTGGGGATCGGGCTGCAACCTGGGCATGTGCCCTGACCAGGAATTGAACCAGGATTTATTAGTCCATGGGGCAATGCTTAATCCACTGAGCCACACTGGCCAGGCTACAGTGTGTTTTTAATAGAGTATCACTGGGGACTCTATGGGTGGCGCATGAGACTGCTTACCTGAGGTAGTGGCAATTGGGCTGAGCTCTGAAGGGTAAGTTAATAGGGTAAAGGATGGCGGAATATTCCAGGCTGGGAAAGAGGCATGTATTAAGGTCCTGAACCAGGAAGGAGGAGCCCATTAGGGAACTGAAAGAAAAGCTAAATCGAAGAGATTGCATATTTAATCTAAAGAGCAGATTACGGTGGTAGGATGAGAGCAGGTGGAGTTGGGCAGAGTGAAAGCTTTCCTGACAACCTGTCCTTAGAAAAGGGACTAGCCTTGTTATCAGGGAAATTAAGGTATCCCTTTCCCCACTGAGTGCTGGGGGTGAGGTCCTTACAATATCTCCAGAAAAATAATTATCTGAGACTCGCATGGGAAGATGAGTGATTTTTATTTGTGTGAGATTACATCTCAGGGTTTCCAAAGTCCCATTTCCCTTAGTCCAGTTATAGAAGAAGCATGGTTGGGGCTTCAGCAGAGCTAGAAGCAAAGCCAGTGTCAGAGTTTCTGTTCCACATTGCAGCTGGGTTCAGTTCAGCATCAGGCTAGTTGCAGTCCGTTTGTCCATTGTGTGTGGCATCCACATGGCCGTGGGCCACGTGGGCAAATGCAGGGCAACTAAGAGAGCACACCCCCTGCAACAAGAGTCCCAAGAGAGCCAAGAGCACCAGAGCACCAGGAGAAACCAAGAGAGTAAGTTCCTTTAGGGGATTAAATATCCCAAATCTCACACCCTTACAGTGGCCACACCCATTCTGGCAGATGTCCTCTCTTCCTACATGTGACTGACAGCAAGCACCTTCACTAGTTCCCCCAAATTTACTGGGCATGCATTTATCTTCCCTTCGCTGGACCCCTTGTGAGTATAAAGTTATAGCTTCCCGGCAAAACTGCCCAAATGATAGGCCTATAATAGTGGGCCTCCCCTTTGCTCATTTCCTCTTATTAATAACTAGGTTAATTACAATGGTATAAGGCTGATATAGTTCCACTTGGGGGAAGCTATAGAAAGATATTTTAATTTTAGACAAGAAAGATCATCCTGAGTCAATGTTTTGAAGGCAGCAAGTTTCTGTCTCCAGAGCTGTTTAACTATAAGCTAGATCTCAACCTGTTTACAATTTTGTAGAGATGATAAAAGGGTGTTGGGCCCATTGAATATTTAAGTTAAACTCAATAAGAAGGTTTTGTGTTACTTTCAATTAAAACCAACAAAAATAACAACAAAGCAAACTAGTCTCCAGGGGCAAACATCTGGTGAAAGGATGCCATTAAAAGTTCCCCAAGGACAAGGTGGAGTCTAGTGGACTCCTTTCTGTTAAGATAGTTTCAAGATTTTCAGAAATCTCAGTCCTGGCAAGAGTGGCAGAGTCCTAGGAATACACCATTTACATTTTAAGAAAGTTGTTTTCTTCTTTGCTTAATACCTCTACCCAAATGAAAGATGTCAAAATGTGGGAAATGCTGACTCACTATTGCTGATTGTGTGTGATCAGTGTCAATAATCAGCATGCAGCTGAAGTATGATGAGAAAATAAGCATATGAACAGATAGAGCCAATTGTTCCCCACAGAATTGTAAACTTTGATTCAACTGTTGCGTAAAAAATATAGATGGACAAAAGGAGTTTATGGGGCAACTCTGTTTCATAAGCCCATTCTTTCCTTCTAATCCTTTTGATTTTGTATTTTTTTAATGATCTGGAATTTCTAGAATGGTGCATGGTACAGTGTAGCATCACACTTGCTAGATTTCCCACTCAGTCATCTCAATATAAAAGAGTATTTTCTCTTGCAAAAACAATAAGAAAGGCAAAGAATATTCTTTATAATAAAGCACAATAGTGTTATTTGTTTTAATCATAAACTGAAATTGATGAAATATCTCAATCAGTGGTTATAGACAATTATAAATAACCTTCTCTTTTTATGTATATGTGTTTTAGTTAACCCCATGCAAAAGCCCTGTGTGCCTTTTACAGAATCTCATAAAAATTTATTCAAGCCAGACACTGAGTTTTATAGAAACACAACACTTTCTAATTGCCTCCTAGCCATGCATATCTGAAGTACACACACACACACACACACACACACACACACACACACACACACACAGTAGTCCAAGGACATACCTAGTTTATAATGTCCTTATTCACTGATGACCCAATTACCTCACAATGATTGTGGGATATTTTTTCCTGTGACTTTCACATCAGAGAAGACATAGGTTTAGATTATGTTGAGAGACAGGAAAATGCTGTTGTTCCTTTCCACACCAGTATTTTTCATCTACATATTTTTTTCTGTATCTCATTTACTGGGAGAACTCTTTTGTTTTTCATTTAATGAGTGAATGAATTAATTAATTAATTAAAATTTATTGGGTTGACAGTGGTTAATAAAATCATATAGGTTTCAAGTATACATTTCTATGATACATGATCTGTGTATTGCATTGTGTGCCCACCACCCAAAGTCAAATCTTCCTTTGTCATCATGTATTTGATTCGCCACACCCTTTACTATCCCCCACTCACTTCCTTCCGGTAACCACCATACTGTTGTTGATGTCTATGAGTTTTTGTTTGTTTGCCTTGTTTGTTCATTTGTTGTTTTCAGTTTTACATCCCTCATATGAGTGAAATCACATGGTTCTTGACTTTTTCTCTCCGACTTATTTCATTTAGCATGTTATTCTCAAGATTTCCCCATGTTGTCACAAATGGCAGGATTTCATCTTTTCTTATGGCTGAATAGTATTCCATTGCATATATGTGCCACATCTTCTTATCCAATTACCTACTGAAGGACAGTTTGATTGTTTCCATGTCTTGGCTGGGGGAACTCTTTTAAAAGTCTTAGATAACTTAGAATGCTCTAGTCCCATTCTATAAATATGCCATAGCATCAATATCCCTTAAGATTGCTTTCTAGTGACTTGAATCTTTCCAGTGAGCCAGCATTTGTTTCAAATTCCATATAAAAGGCAAACTTTCATTTAATCAGAAAATCTTTTTAAAACATATCTACTGTATTTCCAGCTCTGTGGTAGGTGCTGGAGATATAATGATAAATAGAATTTGGCTGTTTTCAGGTAGTTTACAGTAAGGATAGCCTAGTAAACACATAATAATTAAATGACACATACTGACCAATGCTAATAGAAGTATGAAAAATATGTATGCCAGGGATTCTTAATTATTTTTTGGGTCATGGACCCTTTGGAGAACATGATGGTCTATATTAGTTACCTGATGCAAAATATAACAAATATTTTCCTGAATGCTTAGCAGCTTAAACCAGCATTTATTATCTCATACTATTACTAAAGATCAAGAATCTAAAAGTAGCTTAACTTGATGATTTTAGCTTAGGTTCTCTCATGAGATTGCAGCATAGCAACCTGTCATTGGGACTGCTGTCAGCTGAAAACTTGACCTGGGTGGAGGATATGCTACCAATATGGCTTACTCCACATAGCTATTGGAAGGAGACCTCCAGGAGTTCCCTCTAGGCTGTGTCAGAACAACTCAGCTCGCTGCCATATGGGCCTCTTCATAAAACTGATCATAACATGGCATTTGGCTGTCATCAATGCAGGTGATTCAGTAAAGAGACAGAAGAGGAAACCATGATACTTTCCATGGCCTAGCATCAGAAGTGACGTACCACAAGGGCATGAATACCTGGAGGCAGGGATCTTTGGGGGGCATCGTTAGGGTTGACTACCATAGTCTTCATGGGCCTCTTCCCAGAAAAAGGCACCATAGACCCTGGGATAACAAATGCTGCACTAATAGAGAGCCGAATATGTAACTGTGCCTGGATAAACCAGAAAGATTTTGCAAAAGAGATAAGTTTAATCATGGCCTTGCAGAATGAGTGATAATTTCATCAATCGGGGTGGTAGATAGTAGGTGGACATTCCAGGCAGGTTAAATAGGAAAAGCACACCTACGTGAAAAAAGGTCACCCTGTATTTGGGAAGTAACAAGAGACCTCATAGGGCTAAAGCATAGGAAGAGAGATATAAGCCTGGGTCAGATCACAGAAGACAGTGAAAGCCATGCCAAGGAGGGTGACTTTCATTGTTCACCGTGGAGAACCTATAAAGTCATGCCAGAACCTGATTTATAAAACCCAGTTTATATCTTAGAAAGATTGTTATGGCCATAATGTAGAGATGGAAAGCAGAGAGGTCAGCCGGGAAGCTACTATACTGGTATAGAGACAAGATACAGTAATGACATGAGCTGGGACATGAACAATGAGAATGGAAAGGAGAGATCATTTCAGAGTGTTTGTTTGGGAGGTAAAATGTATAGAAATTGGCCATCAATTGATGTGGGAGAGGAAAGAAAATAAGACATGAATGACATTTCATGAGATTTTTCTCTGGACAACAGGGAAAGTAAGAGAAGAAACACTAACTGGATAGGTGATAAAGCATAAATATGAATTTGAACTATCTAATGGGTATTTCACAATGCATGTTCCCTGGAAAACAACTCATGTGAAAACTTCAAAAACTAAGTTATCATGGATAAGTAGGTTTAGAAAATACTGTGAATCTTAACCCTTTGGAGATTTACAATGCACGTCAATATATTAACGATCAAAGGTTTTTTTGTCTTGTTTTCAGTAGAGACCCATATGTTTTCAAGGTAATGTTTCCCAAACATACTTAACAATGGAATCTTCCTTTTGCTCAGCTTCTATTAATATACTGCAAATCTAACATTCTGAGTAACAATTTACATTTTGTAACAATTTACAGTTTTCCCAACTCACCACTAAATGCCTGACCAAATGCCAAATGACACTGAACAAGGTAGTTAGCAATGTTTTTAGGTTCACATTAATCATAGTGAAGTCTTCAGGAACCAATAGCAGAGACAGTTCAATTGATTTTCATTCTTTTAGCTATTTCAGTATTTAAGTTTCCTCTATCAGGACTAATACACAATAAGGCTTTTAAGACCACACACACACAAAGTTTCCTAAGCTAAAAAATTTACCAAGCTTTTAGGCTGATACAATAGTTATCCATTGTTATATAACAAATGTTTGTCCCTAAAGCATTGCCCCATATCGAGGTTTTGAAATAAAAAAGACATCATGGCCCTGGTGATAAGTGGTGTTTCAGCCAGTGCTTTTCAGGTGAGTGCTGCTGGTGAGAGCCTAAGAACAGGCTGACACTCCAGGTCTTCACTGGGTTCTGAATCCCTTTCTGCAGCTGAAGAGAATGTTTAGCAACACTGACTGTGAAGTTGGAAATCCACAATGGTTCCTGAAGCTAAACAGAGGCGATTCTTCACTTGTAAATAAATGCAGACTCTGAAAATTACCCAAGGGAAAATAATTTGCTTCCAACATATAATGATTTGTAATCTTCACGTTTCAGATTATAACACAAAAGAGCCCAGCATGTTACCTGGAGAAGCAATAGCATAGAGGTCAAAAGTACAGCTCTGGAGGAAGGTTTGAACTGGATAAATTCTAATTCTGCTCTTTATCGCTATGGAACTGAGCAAGCTATATAAACGTGTTCTCATCTATAAAGTGCCTAGCTCTAGGATTTTGTGAAAATTAAAGGGATAACAAAAAAAAAAAAATTAAAGGGATAAGTCATATAAGCCTTCAATTAATATAAACTATTAGCCAAAAAGGCAGTTTCCACATATAACCTAGATCACCCCAACACAAAAGATAAATTATACAGGTTTCACAGTGGTAATAAAATAATGACACTGCCTTAGATTCAAATAGTGTTTTAGTTAGAGCATGTGAGTGCTCCCACATCTCTAAGCTCATTTAATAGTAAAGCATATTTCTCAATAGAATTGTGTTAGCGAGGCTGTGTCCAGCCGCTGGTGGGAAATGGATAAGCATAGTGAGCCAGGCAAGCTCGGGACCGACAGCCATTAGTGAGAAATAACAGATGGTGTCTCATTTTTTGCTATAGGCAAAGAGCCAAATGACATGACTAAATAGAAAGACAGCCCCATAGGACTGCATTTGGGCTCCTACTGAGCATGGAGCCTGAAAGGCAGGGACATTTTTAATAACCTTTCTTTGACAAGCTTAAAGCCATTTAATGTCTAAACCTGTCATACGTATCCAGCCAGGAGAATAGACCTCCAGAGAAAACCCTACAGTAGACGGTCTCACCTCCCGGTGAAAAAATAAAAATTGCACACACACACACACACACACATAAAAAAATTATACAGCAAGGTCACCAAATACGAACTTTCCATTTAAATAAAAACAGTCGTTGCCCCTCTCAAAGGCAACCTTCTAGACCTGCTCCCCATTTTGCATTGGATGAAAAGTTGAGTTTCTGTCCAGACATTATTTAAATAAAACAATAGAAGACTCAGGCAGGCCTGCTTTAGCTGAAATTTTAGTTCCGTCTAATTAGAAGGAAATGCATTATAAATTATTATGTGTTGAAAGACTATGCCAAAAAGAAAAAGAAAAGAAAATGAACTCATAATTCTTTATATATTGGGTTTCACTTTTTCATCAATCCAAGTGAAACAGCAAGTAATTGCTTCTTTCGTTTAACAACTTTGGAAGTAAATGGGGAAAAAAAACTAGCAATCAACATGATTAAAACTCTTTATTATTTTGTCTATTGTTATAATATTCAGCAGCAGTGTGCCAGTGATTCTGCAAAAAACATTCACTACAGCAAATTTATCTAATAAATTGTATTTGTTTTCCAACAAGTCAGCTAGTACGAGCATTAGTGTGGACATGATTTGCTTTTCCCCGGAGTCCAGGCTTCATCTTGCCCCAGCTGTTTCATTTTCTTCTCATCACCAAATCATTTTATTACAATAACTCTCCATGCCTTGCTTTCCTAGAGCCTTATATGAATACAAGCACATCAAAGGTACCTCCATGCTGACTAGTAAGTGTAAGTTTTACGTTAAATTCCACCTTAAATGTACATTTCTCAGGAAGAGGAAGGCCAATAGAAAAAAATAGTATGAAAAATATCATTTAACATTACTTTCCTATATTATATGAAAACTAATTTACAAGGGCTGCCATGGGTGGAAACATGTTAGTAAAAAGTTTGTTTAGCAGTACAAATGAATGGAATTAATCTCAAATAAAACAATTGTACTCCTTGATGTTTCTAGAAAGACCCTGCATAACATATTTTTTCCTTTTAAATCTCTCATGCCAGAAACATTATTTCAAATGTTAAATATATGCTATTTACACATTCAATAACACTCTAAATCCCATGAAAGTGGCACTTTTTCTTGTTTACCAATGTTTTCTATATGCCCATGTATGGGAGATTTTCATTGACTATTTGTTTAATATGTTATATAATTAGCAACACAAGTTAACAGCAAAAGGAACATAAGCACAGTAAAACAATTGAAGCTAGTTGGAACACACATTATCTTGGCCATACCAGAATAAGTTTGCAGTTGAAAAATGTGGGTCCCAATGATAGAAAAGAAAAATATTCAGGTTCATTCCCTCATCAGTAATATTTAGCCTTCTTTCCTCCTATTCCTCTCTTATAAACGATGCCAAGATGTCTCCTCCACACTCCTGCATAACCCAGCACATCCACGCTTATCCTGATACCCCGCCTCATTTGTCCACTTATCTCATTTTGATAAACCAGATACTCATTCTGTTTAGGTCATTCCTTTCTGCTGCAGGCACACCTGATGCTGTGTTCACGTTGCTGCTTCTGGTGGAGGCAACATAGTAAATCCTCAGCATATGAGTAATGAGCAAATGCATGTACTGCATTTGGAGTCAGAAATACAAATACAAATGTTATTTTTTAACAAACTTTCATTCAGCTTGAGAATCTTGCAAAAGCAATTGGTAAAGAGTTTGCAACCAAACTGGAATACATATACCTGACTAATTTTTCTGCACACAAAAATAAATATTGCAACATTAGCTTAACCCAAGCTGTTCTAGTAAGATACAATGACATCTATTCCAAGGGTTTGGAGACATACATGGCCTCTCAATGCTAAAAGCCTGGAAGGCTGTCCTCTCAGTATCAGCTTACTAAGTAAACTTCAGTACTGAGTAAGGATTTCTTTATTTAAAATAACATACCAAACAATAAGCATATAAATAAATGCTCTTTCCCTGTCCCTTTTCTAACATTCAAAATTCTAGTTATCTTCTAGGCTTCCTTTATGTCAAAATATGCCTTTCCTTACGGGCCCCCTAGTGTTTAAATATATTGCTTATCGTGGGCTAACAGGAATTACAGTAATGCTTTCTTTCCCACTAAATTTTAAGCTCCCCCAGGGCAGGCAAGGCCTACAAGTATTCATCTTTGTATCTCTGGGTTTAGCACAATGCCCAGTCGTAGTGCTTAATAAAGATGGGCTCATTAAGAGTCAAATAAGAACCTGTCCATTGTTTTTTCTAGCCTATGGAGGAACTCAATGCCTAGGATATGTACAGCATGCTCCTCCAGTTTCTGCTTAAAATATATCAGGCTTATAGATCAATTTTCTGTACTCATAATTTCTCCACTGATCATAATATTGCTGAAACTGATAATTGACTTATATATTAATCAAATCAACAGAATGTACACTTTAAATATATTATAATTATATTTGTCAATTATATCTCAATAAATCTGGAAAATTTTTAAAGTAAAAAAAATGCCAGTTTGCAAAATAAAAAATATTTTATTTTTTTGTGAGAATAGTATTTATCTTCTGACTCTTGCCTAATGTTCCTCTGGAGAAGGGACCTTATCTTATAAGCCTAGATCAAAGCTAAAGTGATATGTGAATAATAATGCAAAATAATAATTATAATAAAAATTCAGGTATAGGTGTGTTGTTTTACAGTTTTAAACATAATTCATCTGTATTCTCAGCATAACCCTTTAAACCTCTTTTATTTAATTAAATAAGTATTTGAGTCCTCATTCTGCTAGATGCTGTACCAAGTGCTGGATATAACAAGAATGAAGCAGAAGGAAAAATGTCAAACTTCTCAGTTGAGAGGATAGAAGGGATGTAATTAACAAATATTCATAAAACAGCAAATTAAGTGCTAGCATTTCAGAATTACAGAATACGAAAGGAATGCATTTAAGAGTCTTAACTCCCAAAAGAATATTTTCACTCATTTTCTAATAAGAGAATCTTTATGGAGAGTAGTTATTCTCTGTTAGCATTTATTTATTTATTTAAATTTCTAAGTATTTTATTCTTTTTTTTATTTCCAATTTTTTTTAATTTTTTACCAATAATTTTAGTTTTTTAAAATTTATCTATATTGCTGAAAGTAGAAAGTATTACAAATGTCCTTCCTTTTTTCCCCCATTGACCCCCTCCTGCCCAGCCCCCCCACACCCCCTACCTTCACAGCACTATTGTCTGTGTCCATTGGTTATGCATATATACATATAAGGCCTTTGGTCTACTGCCATTTAGATGGATTAAGTTCAGTTTTAAATTGTTCTGGCATAATAGCCACCTATCCCTATATTCCTCAGGGTCTTATGTTATAAAGTGGAGAATCCAAGCTTGTATTAATGATAAAATAATGTGTATGAAGCATTTAGCATAAATTCTGTTCTTCATGTCTTCTATATGCCAAGCATTCTCTTAGTTGCATTGATAATGGCATTTCCTTTCATCCAGACAACTATCTAATAAGGTGGATATGATCATCTTTCCTATTTTAAAGATTAGAGCACTAAGACCTAAAACATTCAAGCAACTTATATAAGATCAGCAAGAGCCTAGAACCTTGGTCAGCCTAAATCCCAAGTACATGCCTGCTTTTCCTACTACATCCTGCTACCTTCACTATATCTAGCCCAGACATTCCTAGATACTCACTTTTTTTTTTTTCTGTCTGGATGATCATCATACTTATGCTTTTCTTTTAAACATATCTCCCTCCTTGATACCCTCCAACCTTGCTGTACTCTCTAGCTCCATTATGTTTCTTCCAATCCCCCTCGTATACCTCAGTCTCTCTTTTTATTGCTTATGACTAGTGACTATCTCTCCTCTGATGTTAACTATGTAACCCCTTTCCTATGAGCTAATGTTAGGACACAAAGTTTAGAACCAGAGTACCATAAGAACCTAGAAGAATAGCATGGCATTTAATAAGATAATTTTTGGATTCAGATCAATCTAAGTTGAAATCTCAGCTCTAGTGCCTTGTGCTTTTTCGTTAATTCTCTTGCTTCAGTCTCTTTACCTGAAAAATGAGGATGGTATAGTTATTGTGAGAATTAAATTAGATAATGCTTACTAGTGCTTGGCATATGACTGGTACATTGTTAAGGGCTCAACAAATCATACTTCTGATAAATATCATTATTCAGATATTTTTAATGAAATAGCACGATGAGCTCCTTAATAATGAAAAAGTATTAGATAAAATAACATTATAGTCACAATGTGGATACAATAAAGACAATATTTGCTGAGTATTTAAATAAGACATATGTAACCAATTTCAGATCTCATACCAGATTGTTATAATTGAACTTGGTTTAGACCTCCAAATTCTTCTCACATTGTTAGTCAGCATGGTTCACAAGACATTTTTTCAAGGCTGTAGGGAAAAGGTTGGAAAATACAGTAGCTAGTCTCCTATGGCCTCTAATGGTCTTCACTTCCTTATATTTACATCCGAGCTGGTATGTGTGATCAACAGCAGACAACAGGTATCATGGCAAGTAATTTCAAGGCTAGGTCATAAAATATGCCTTGGTCTCTTGGAATTCTCACTGTGCAGCTATGCTATGAGGACATTTGACCAGTCCTGTGGATGCCAGCAAAGATAGAAAGTGAGGCCTCCTGCCAACAGCCAGCACTAATTTCCCAAGTATTGAACAATTCACCTTGAGAGCCGATTTTCCTATAGTCACACCCTCGCTATATCTAGCCCAGACATTCCTAGATACTCACTTTTCTTTTTCTGTCTGGATGATCATAATGCAGATGGATCCTACAGCCCCAGCAGATATCTGGCTGTAATCTCTTGACACACCCTTTGTCAGAACTGAGCAACTGAGCTGCTCTGAATACACCACCCACAGAAGCTGCAAGACAAATAATTGTTACTATTGCTTTAAGACATTCACTGTGATGAGGTGTTATTCCATCATAGATAACCAACCTAGCCACAGGGGACTTATTCTAGCCATAGTCTCTTACCTTGGTCTTTGTGTTTCTTAATGCTTTCTACTGGAAGAACCTCCATTTCTTGAAGGATCTTTGACCTCTTAGTCAAAAATATCCAGATATTTTAGCATCTTTCTCTGAAAGTAGAATATTTCCAATTAATATTATCACCAGGTTTCTGTTGGATCTTGCTTACTTCTAAGTCATTGACTCTTAGCTCTGTTCTTTTTTTGTATACTGATTTAGGTGGATTAAACTTTTAACATCATACCCTACCTATATCCTTTTCACTCCTTAGCCTTTCATGTGCTTTTTTTTTTTGGCAGGGAATATACAGGGGTGGGCAAAAGTAGGTTTACATTTGTTTGTATGGAAAAAGACATGCAGGTTATTATTATTACAATATCTTTATTGATTCAACAGAATGTCACAATGAAATTGTAAACTTACTTTTGCCAACCCCCCACCAGCCATCATTTTGGTCACAGTGGCCCTATGAGCACATTAAAGTAGATGAAGAAAGAGGATATAGTACTCCAAGACTTTTATGTGTCTGATTTGTGGTTATTCTTCCATTCCTTAGGGTCCTGAGTTCTCCAACATGGGTCAGGAAGGCTCTGTGCTTATTTATTGGTGTCAATTATATCCTGTTTGTTTTGGATCATATCAATAATTCTCTTAGAATGGAATATATAGCAATTTCCCCCATATTCCTGGCTAGGATATTCAAAGGCTGAAGTTTTCTGACAAGACCAATTCAGATGCCCTAGGAGTTCTTGAATCTCCAAATGTTACCTGATTGATTATAAGTAGTCAGTGTGATACAAAGTAAAAAAAAAAAAAAAAAAAAAAACCTACAGGAAGCAAATTATCAGAGTCCTACGTGACTCTTTGCAAGTTGTCTAACCTCTCTCAGCGTCAATACCTCGTCAGTAAAATAATACCTGCCATGCAAGTTTGTCATGAGGACAGGATTTAAAGTTAGTCCCAGATACGTGACTAATGGTGCTCTTTTGGTGACTCAAAATAGTGTACATTTTCCCCTTAACTGCCCCTCCACATGCAAGGGTTTTACCTTCTATACTTTTTGGAGTGCTCAAAGTCTTTTAGAAGATAGGAATGTGATTTTTTTCAATTAAAAGTTTAGGAATCCCAGGTAAGGTACATGGAGTGGTTCTAATTTGAACTCCACATATGTATCTAAAGGTTATTTACAGGTTATTAGATACCTCAAAGAGTCCACAAAACTATATAATATATCATTCAGCTAAATGCTCTACATTTGTTAAAATCATTATAGTTTCTGATTAAGAGAATGTGTTATGGAGTTTGACTTCCTTTTCAAATCCCAGCTTGGTCACTCACAAGCTTTATGATAAATTGCTCAACCTCTATGAACCTCAACTACATGTGTGTGTGATGAAGATAATAATAGTACCTGCTTCACAGTGTTTTAAGGGGATTAAATATGCTAATACATATTGAATACCCAGCACATTTCTTGACAAAAGAAAAACTCAATAAATCTTAACTATTAAAGTCCCAAGAGCCCTGGCCGGTTTGGCTCAGTGGTTAGAGCGTCAGCCTGCAGACCAGAGAGTCCCGGGTTCGGCTCCTGCTGAGGGCATGTACCTTGGTTGCAGTTTGTCCCCGGCCCCAGTAGGGGTCGTGTGGGTGGCAACCAGTCAATGTGTCTTTCTCACATCAATGTTTCTCTCTCTCTCTTCCCCCCTTCTCTCCCTCCCGCTCTCTCTCTCCCTCCCGCTCTATCTGAAGATAAATGCAAAAATGTCCTCTGGTGAGGATAAAAAAAAAAAAAATTTAATAAAGTCCCAAGAGACATATTGCTGTGAGGGCAATGAGAACTTGTATCACCTTAACAATTACCTGGCTCACTTTTCCATTAGTAAAAAATCTGAGTTTCCCTTTATCCCTTCTCATTAGTTAGTACCTCCCAAATAGATTCCTGTGCAGCCTAGGGGTTTGAAATATATATAAGGTACAGTTTAAGAAATTGAGTCTATTTATAGCCCATATTGAAGTGTACCTCAAACCAAAGAAATCTATTACGCCATCAGACTATTCTCTTGAAAAATGCTAAAGCCAGATAACTAATTAGATATAATTCAAGTTTCTTCAATTTTTTTTCCCTATCACAAATCTGTTCTTGTCAAATGTCTTAAAATGATATGTATCTTCACCTTTGATGACATTGTTCTCTGGAAATTTGTTCCAGATGGTCTCTGAAGTTGATTTATTATAATTTATAGATTTGCAAATCTATTTCAAAGCATTTCCATTCATAGCTCCTATGTTAGGTAAGTGAGAACTGGGTCACATCTCTAGATATTTTCTTAAGGGTCAGCCACCATCACCCAGCCAAATCCCATCACAGAAACCCTGGCATGATCAATCAGTGTAGCACATAGCTTCCAAGGTAAGTTATGTGTCTTGTGTGGAATGCTGTTTGTAACACCCAGCAACCCTCTCTTGTGCAAAACTGTAACTAAATTGATATACTCAAATCCATGGCAAATTAACTATTCTCTATGGCCATCATGAGCAAACATGTGACTATATCATTTGCATTGCTTATCTCCAATTTCATAAGCAGTACTTTGTTAAATCGCTGGGAGAGTTGAGATAATAGAAAACAAACGTTTTCAAACTTTTCATTCCATAATTTGTAACTAGGCTTTATATTTGGGATCAGAAAAAGGAAAGAGAAGAAATAGGAAGACAGGGAAGACTTTAATCAAATAAGTCTCTAAAATGTTTCTATTTCTAAACTTCTTTTATTATCTTAAAAAACTTAAAACAACACAAAACAAAAGTACCATAACCCCACTACCCACAAAACTCACATAACTCATTGACATTTTAAAAAATAAAAATAATACATACATATATATATAAATATATATAACTTAGATTTTCTGAATAGATATACTCTTATGTATATGAGTATATATGTATGCATATATATATTTTTAATTTATATGTAGTTATTCTAGAAGCATATATTATTGTGCTCTTAATTTAATGTATTATAGATTATTTTATATACCTGAAAACAAAGCTTAAGTGCCCATAAAGGACTGGTAGGTAATACAGTGAGTGACTCAGGATAGGTATAAGATAAAACAAATTTATAGGGACATGGAACTTAGAGGTTACTAATCTGTACCAACTGATACAGCTTAAACTGCTAAAGTTAGCCCAAGGTTCAAATATTTCGTGCCTCATCCAAATGTCTTATAATGTATCACAAAGATTTTTATTACTGAATTTTTATAAGGGAGAATAGTTTAGGAACTACTTTTCCTGGTTACAAGGAATTATAAAACCAACAACAATAATAGCTAATATTAGAGATAATTTACTGTTTCAGTTACTGTGTTAATAGTTTCTTGCATAATCTTTACGTCTACATTATAGATTAGATATTATAGTTTTTCTCATTGTACAAATGAGGAAACTCAGAGATAAACAATGTGCCCCAAATCTGATTAGCAGGACTGGGGTGTGAAGTCAGGTTGATCCAACTAAAAAATCTAAGCTGTTAAAAATATTGCTGTAATAGCTGAACTCTTAAGGCCTAGCAGATACCTCTCTCACTTCTTACTCTGAGCCTGCACAGGCAATATGTACTTTTTAGATAGAGTACTGAAATAGACACTTGTGATTCTCATAAGTCTCATAATATGAGGGGAATGATGGTCTGATTTTTAAATTAATTTTAAAGATATCGATGGATTATATAATATGAATGTTTTTGAATAAGTGTTAATACATTTTTTCTTCAAAATTGAATCCAGATCTTTAAGATAATTTGGTTTTATAAAAGGCATCAATAGTTTAAACTACAAAGTCACAGCACTTTTATTGATAAGATTTTCTTTCTACTCTCTATTTTTCTAAGAAATTAGCTACTCAGCCTGTCTGTTGCCCTTTTTCTGAGGTATGATAAAAAATTACTTTTATAGAAGTCAACAAATCATTTCCTTCTGCATCTAAGGTACTTTACACAGGAGTCAATATTCAGATTGATAACTTTCAGCACTATAAAATTGCCATTACCAAAGATTCAATGATACCCTCACACTTACGAAGGCAACCCTCAATCAAAGAGAAAATCCACCCAATAAAAACACCTCATAATCTGAAGAGTGTAACTGTTCTATTGGAAATTTAATAAAGGATGAGTAATAATAAGGACAAACTGTGGAGATGGATAGGCAGAGAAAGTCATGGACATGGAACCCAAACTCAACAGTAGAGAATCATTACCGGGCAAGACGGAATGTTCATTGCCTTGGCCAGAAACATTGTGCAGGAAAAATAATCATTGTTATGAGAAAAGTATAGCCCTGGGAGAGAATTTTCCAAGGGCCTATGCCAAGGTCTATAATGTTACTGTTATTTTCTATATAAATATATGTTCTATAAAATGGACCTAGTGTGATTTGATACGAAGACCTGATTCATTAGCAATATGCAATAAATAACAGCTGTGACACAGTCCGTCACAGAACATCTAATCATGAGGCACATTTCACTTGCAACGTTGGCTCTAACCAGAAGTGTCAAGTTATTAGGTTTGAGATTTTATAGACTGGCTTTAGTAGATTCAATATTGCCAAGGGATATCAGTTGGTATTAGAACACCCTTATGGAATTTTCCACTGAAGCCTAACTGAGGATAATCCCGGAAACTACATATTATAATTCATGTGTATGAGGGTGTATGCATAAAGGTTTCACAGAGAAAATGAGAGTACCTGGCTAAGGATGTGTTTATTCATTCATTCAAGGAATGTGTATTGAGTGACATGTGCCAGACCTTGTTCTAGGCCCCAGAGAGACGAATGGTGAACAAGAGAGACGATGCATCTCTGACTATGGAGATAATATTTTACTGGAAGGCATTAGGTGATATACAACTAAAGCAATATATGAATAAGATCATTCTTGCCAGTGGTAAGATATATGAAAAAAAATAAAACACAATGATGCAATAGAAAGTAACTGGTCAGTGTACAGATAACTAAATTCTGGCAGAGCCAACTGAAGTGCTGAGATCTAAGTGTCAAGAGCCAGATACGCATCCCTGGCCGATTTGGCTCAGCGGTTAGAGCGTCGGCCTGTGGTCCAGAGAGACCCGGGTTCAGTTCCCGCTAGGGGCATGTACCTCAGTTGCAGTTTGTCCCCGGCCCTGGTTGGTCGTGTGGGTGGCAGCCACTTGATGTGTCCCTTTCATGTCGATGTTTCTCTCTCTCTCTCTCTTCCTCTCTCTCTCCCTCACTCTATCTGAACAAAAAATGAAAAAATGTCCTCGGGTGAGGATAAAAAAAAAAAAAAAAAGAGCCAGATATGCAAAAAGCTGGAAGCATAAGTTATGCTTACTTCCTTTTGACCCACCTCTGGTTTTGTGTTGACCTTTTACCATTAAAAAAAATTTTTTTTCCTTTATTGATTTTAGAGAGAGAAGAAGGGAGAGGGAGAGAGAGATAGAAACATTGATGAGAGAGAACATCAATTGGCCGCCTCCTGCATGCCCCTTACTGGGGATTTGGCCCACAACCTGGGTTTGTGCCTTGACCAGGAATCGAACCGGTGAGCTTTTGGTGCATGGGTCGATGCTCAACCATTGAGCCACACTGGCCGGGCGACCTTTTACCATTTTTTTTTTTTTTTCATGTAACCAGGTATGATTCTCTAGCTCTGAATCTTAAAACCTCACAATGCTTGGATATGGTCATTCTTTCTAATTCTTTCTCTTAATACTTAGATATACCCCCGTAGCAAAGTTCCATACCTAGTGAGCCACCTCAAAGAACCGAGGGCTGCTAGAATCTTCTGGGCAGTATATGGCTCAGAGTGTGCATACTTGATTCTGTGAGTTGATATTGTTTAAATTATATCCTTTTGGGAGTATGATGTGTTTGCCTTAGCACTACACTAAGCTTATGGTGAATATAAAATTGTAGAAAATATGGCACAGGTTTTCAAAAGGTTGAAGAATGACAGATTGACTTGTATAGCTAGGAGAGACTTTAATTTTTCAAATAGTGGAACATTAATGCCAGTTTACCCAAGGGGAACTAAATGGATTGTAAATTCATTGTTTTACTTCCTTAGTCTGCATGGTCTGCATATGGTACAAAGAATTTTTAATCAAAGGCAAAATCAAAGCTTAATGGGAAAAAGTAGGACATAAATAATTTAAAAAATTTTTTTTTCCTTTATTGATTTTAGAGAGAGAAGAAGTGAGAAGGAGAGGGAAAGAGAGATAGAAACATCATTGAGAGAGAACATGATTGACCACCCCCTGCAGGCCCCCCACTGGGGATCAGGCCCACAACTTGGGCATGTATCCTGACCCGGAATCGAACCGACAACCTCTTGGTGCATGGGTTGACGCTCAACCACTGAGCCACATCTGCCGGACAAGACATAAATACTTTTATTATTGGATTCAATTTAGGTATTAACAGCTACACCAAATATTTCAGAATTGTGGAGTAGGGTTTTTAGCCAAACAGTCTAATATTGTGTCTTCTTATGTGAGAAAACATTCATGGCTCAGACTTGCATTTTAAAATATTACCCTGATTTATCCAACTGTGCCAGTCATTAACAGAGTTGAAATTCCTGCTCAAATAGTTATTAGAGAAATCATTAAATCATGAAAAATTAAAAGATGTTCCCAAACGCACAGAACTCATCATGAAAAGTATAATGAATACAAGATATTTTCATTAATCATTCATATGCTTTTCTAAAATGGTGGAAGTAGTATACTTAGAAATTGAAACATATTTCCTATATCTGGTTTCCTCACTGGCATTTCCCGTAGTTTTCAATTTGGTGAAGTTCCTATGTTATATATTTTTGCCAGGTATCTGAACTTAAACTTAATGATTTGACATTCTAATTTCCCTTATAGTAAATGAATTAAGAAAACAATATATGTGTAAATATCATTTTTAAATCATTGCAGCATTTTTGGTTTTGTGTTAGGGTTCTCTAAGATGAGAATGGACCATGTCCTATTCTCTAGATTGAGTCAACATTTTTCCCAAACTTCTTTAATAGTCCTTTCTTGTACACAGAATCTGTAAAGGTGAAAATGAAATTTCCCAGGCTTGAAGCTATGGCTCCAGGCATGATATTGGTCCTGTCAAGCAGGTGAATTCCGAGGAAAGAATAAAGACCTGAGGCATACATTTTATAGGTACACATCAGCAGGTAGGGCATGGAGCTAAAGCCACCCTTCTCTGCAGGTTCCTTCTGACCTCCATATCTCTGCTAAGACCTGATTTCTTGGACTGGATTTGGTTGAGGTAGTGGCACCAGAGCCAGCAGTTGGAATAGTGATTTCCTAATTCCCCAGCTTCCTCACTGTGGAAGAGATGAAGTTCCCATAGTAAGCTAGTCTTGCAGTTTCTTCTGGGAGTCTTTCCCAGGGGATCAAGGCTAGAGCTAGCTTCTGCAGCCATTCTAGTGATTTTATAAGCACATATCAACTATCTTTCTACTCAGAGACCAGACAGGGGTAAGTTTTTTATTTGGACTGAGGTAAAAGATGAAGGCTCTGTTTAGATCACAAATCTAAGCTGATTCTCCAACAGATAGTTATCAGAATGCTACATTGAGTGATACCTGGCACTTAACAAGCTCATAAAAAAGCAATACTTATTCTGCTATTGTTTGAATGTGGATCTCTCTGTAGGACTTCTTGGGTCATGGACATGCCATCGTCAATTATTCATGAGTTCTTGGTGATCATATCATCAAAAACATCATATTGCGTCCTAGACTATAGAGTGGTAGAGTTTTTTTCATGACTCTTCTGTTAATCCAGTAGCTTTTTGGACACCTGGCAACCTAAGCCTTAAATTATAAAATGGAAAGAAATAGTCTAGCTGTGTCCAAATTAAATATTCACACTTAATATACCTTGCATGAAATCTTGACCTACTTAGGTAAAAATAGTTTTAGAACTGTCAGGTATCCTACTTAAACCACAAGGGAGTTAGTAAAAGTAAGTACAGAAATAACTACGACTCCATCATTTTTCTAAAAAAGTAATGTTTTATTGAGTTATTATTTTTAATGTGATTGTCTCTTTAAAAGTGATATTGAATTTCCATTTTAAATGGATATATCGGGTCAAGACAACATCCTCCCTGTTTAACTATAGTATATGTGATCAATCAAGTACATTTTATCAACCATAAACAAATGCTAAAGTCCTCTATAAAATGAGTAATTTTGGTCTAAGAACCAAGGTCATATATATCATTCATTAGCTGTTTTAAAATATTTTATAGATAAGTAGGTAGGTGAGTATGTAGGTAGACAGACAGATGGACAAACAGAGGCTAAGTGAAGTTAAACCTCAAGCTTAATGTTGACAAGTTAAGTTCATTCAAACCCCTGCAGAAACTGATAACAAATGAAGGAAGCCCAGATTGTGAGATAGATTTGAGTGAGAAAGCAAGACTAATGAAATCAGGTTTAAACTTTTCTATATGGTAGACTTCTTCACTCACTGTGTTTCTGACTCCATAGTTTGCAGTGGTTTACACTCTGACTGTCTGGCTGAGAATATTTGATCTCTTTCATTGGTTGACTCATTTGAATCCCAACTCAGCTATAAACACCTTAAAGGCAGGGATCAATTTTACCACTTCCAAATACAAAGCTTGCCCACAGTAACATTTCAATGCAAGTTTGTGGAATAAATGAACTAGATGTCAGTTTGATTTCCATCTAGGTTGATGACATCAAGAGTTCTAGCAAAGTGCTTCTCAAACAAATGTGACTGTGACTGCCTGAGGATTTTTCTAAAATTCAGATTCTGATTAAAGAGATCTAGGGTGGGGCCCAAGGCTTTGCACTTCAAATAAGCTCACAAGTGATTCAGATGCTGCTGCTCCTCAGATCATACTTTCAGAAACAAGGGTTTGTCTCACTCCTAAGAGTCTTATTTCCGTGAGGCAATGCTATATAGTGGTTAAAACTATGAATTGGACTCAGAGGCATGAGCTCAAATTCTACTGCTGTACTTACAGATTGAGTAAATGCAGGACAATTATATTAATATCGCTTTGCCTTCATTTCTTCATATGTAAAAATTTGATCACAGTATCAATATTGTATGCGGGCAGCATGACATGTAAGTGAAATAATATATGCAAATATTTAGCAAAGTACCTGGCTTATGGCAAGCACTCAATAAACAGTAGCTACGCATTCTCATGATTTCTCCCCCTGCCTATGCCTGAGATTATATGTTCCAAAAACAACTCTTTGTAGGCTAAGTGAGGTTAAACTGAAGACTAATCTTGCCAAGTGTGATTTTCCCAACCCCCTGCAGGAATTAATAGCAAATGCAAGAGGCCCAAGGTTGTGAGGTGGGTCTGAGTAAGAAGGTAAGACTGATGAAAAAGAGACTTAGAGGAACCTGGTAGTAATTTGGGGTTAATTACCGAAAAAGGCAGAGTTTTTATAGCAAAATAAAGAAGAAAAAGGCTAAGCAAGAACAGCTAGAGAGTCCATCTGTTTAATGGGGAAAATGAAAAGTGTGCACAAAATACAAAAATGTCATTGAAGATGCTTGTATTTGTCATATCTTAGGTCAGGTTACCCACAGGAAAAATTCTGAGACAAGGATTCATGGTAAGAGGTTTGGTAAGGAGGTGCTCTAGGAAAACCAGAAAGACCAGTGTTGGGAAGCTAAGAATAAGGAGAAAGACCAGCAAAGATAGGCTGGTTCTCAAGCAAAATCTCACAGAGGGAAACTCAGCCTGACCTCCAGGGAATTCCTGGAGTGTAAATTTGCCTTAAAGATGTCCTGATTTTAGGAGAGAGAGTTGGAGTTTTATTCATTGCTTTCAGGCTACCCCAGAGAAATGGGAGAGACATAAATTTAAATCCCTACACAGTTCTAATTCCCCACAGCGCAGGTAAAGCAGGTCGCGGTGCCTGAGAGCAATCTTCCTGTAAAGAGCTTTAGGTCTTAGAGGTCCGAAACCAAACCATGCAGAAAGAAGGGAGGGACACGAAAATGATAAATGCCAGACTACTCAATAGTAAATTACAAGGGTAACTTTATTGTTTGCACCTTCCCAGGATAACTGCTAACAATGAACGTAGCTATTTATCTATGAGATTTTTTTTTCAATGCCTACCGCTTCTTCTTGTGTGACATTAAAGAGAAATGGCAATGGTTTTGAAAATCATGGTGACTTTGCAACATGAGTTTTTGTTTTATCTTTTAAAAAATTCCTCTTCAATAATAGAACCAGTGAAAGTAAGCTGAGGGAAGTGTTAATAAGTACTAACGTATATAGAAATTAAAATGAAAAATATATACAGGGGGGCAAAAGTAGGTCTACAGGTGTTCGTATGGAAAGTAATATAATAATTAATAAATAATAATGCAAGAATAACCTCTATTTTTTGCATACTCACAACTGTAAACCTACCTTTGCCAACACCTGTGTCTATCACATATAGAAATTAGGATGAAAATTAATTATAGCTAAGTTGCTTAAAAACTATGGTTGTAGTCCAGAGAGAAGAATGTCTGAAAATGACACGCTGCAATGAAACAAAGTATTGTACCAAAAATATGATCAATCTATGACTTTAACAATTGTTTGCCAGTTTGCATTTCCACTGTCTGAAATGAAGAAACTATCATGAAGAATATAGAGTTGAATCAGTGATATAACAAATGCTGTCCAAAATAGCTATGTGAATTTGAATTTCATAACCTGACTGGCAGAAACCTAGAGGCTGAACATAGAAGTGTTGAGGGGTAAAAATAAACTTAAATGTTCTATTAATTCAAGTTCTCAAATCTAGTCCCATATTTCACATTGCACACAAACTGAATCTGAGGTGAAAAACTAAAAATACTTGAACATATATTTTTGTACTTAAAAAATACTGAAATTGGAAGAAATGGGGGAATTGCCTTTTCCCAAGGTCAAGAAATATAGAACATTTTCCCTTGAAATTGTATGAGTTCAGTTAGATAAGCAAGCTTTAGATTAACCCTCAAATAGCTGAAGCTTAAACTAGCAAACATAGTATGTGTGTATTTATATAATATATATGTGGTGCACATACACTTATATAATCATATTTCGCAAATAAAATATTTTATATACAGTAAGATTAAAATATTGATTATAAGAAATGAGTGGCAGAAGTAATTGCCCCTTATTTAGGGTACTTTCAAATACTTTAGAAACAAAAAGTATTTCAAAAGAGCAACAAAAGCTGTAAAATACTGAGGAAAAAAAAATCTTAAATAGAAATGTTCAAGACCTATGAAGAACAAATTAAATAACAAAACATAAATGACCAAAAAAAATCAAAAAACACAAAAGACATAAAAATTCCTGAATAAAAGGAGAGGTACACTTTTCCCAGATGGGAAGATTCAAAAAGTATAGAGATATCATCCCCAAATTAAGTTAATTAAATATGAATTCAATAGCCCTGGCCGATTTGGCTCAGCGGTTAGAGCATCGGCCAGCGGACCAAAGAGTCCCAGGTTCAGTTCCCGCTAAGGGGCATGTACCTTGGTTGCAGTTCGTCTCTGGCCCCTGTTGGGGTCGTGTGGGTGGCAACCACTCAATGTGTCTCTCTCACATCGATGTTTCTCTCTCTTCCTCTCTCTCTCCCTCCCTGTCTATCTGAAGATGAATGTAAAAATGTCCTTGGGTGAGGATAAATATATATATAATATATTGAATTCAATATAATCCAACGAGAAAGCCATTATATTTTTGGATGGAATTTGGTGTGGTGATTCTAAAGTTCACCTGAAGTAGAAAATCTGATAGAATAACTAAGAAATTCTTGGGAAAAAATAATGTTAAAAAAAAAAGACACTTACCTTACAGAAATTAAAACAGAATGGTTTTAGTGAAAAAAATAGATTATTCAAGTAGAATAGAGAGTCTAGAAAGAAGCATTTGTATGAAAATTTTAGTATGTAAAAGTTAACGTTGCAAATCAGTAGGGAAAATATACACTATTTAATAAGTGGTGTTGGTATCGTAGAATCTCCATTTGTACTCACTAAAGGCAAAAATAAATTTCAGATGGAATAAAGATAAACTTTAAATGAATTAAAGATGAACAAAAATATATATAAAAACCAAAAACTATAAAACTTTTAAAGAAAATAGAGAGAGATAATTTTGATAATATTAAGATAGGGGAAGCTTTTCTAAGTAAGCAAAATTAGAAACTAAAGAAAAAGCAGAATTGGCTTTTAAATACTTAAAACATCATTGTGATTAAATTTGCTGTTAAAACAGTTAAAATATAAGGATCAATTTAGAGAGAAAGTATTTGGAATATTTTTAATACATGAAATACTAACATCTCAAATATATCAGGAGGCTAGAAACCTGAAGATAAAAAAATTTTAAAAAGGGGGTAAAGTTGAAACTTTTCACTAAAGAAGAAAATAGCCAATTACTATATAAAATTTCTCAATGTCACTGATAATCAGGAAAATATATTTTAAAATGAGAAGTTAGCATATAAGATAAGAACATATTCATATATAATTTGGTAGGGCACATTGTATATTTTTTTACTTAATATTTGAATAGGTAATATATTCCTATGGGTCGAAACACACAGGTACAAAATGCTGTATAAAAAAGTCTTCCCACCCAGTTCCCTGCCAGTGGTTTACCTCTTACAGGCAATTGATGTTATTTATCTTCTATGTAGTTTTGCAAAATTATTTATGCATTTACAGCCAAATGCACAACAATTTACACTTTAATTTTTACACAAATACACAGACAGCCTTCTCATTCTCTTTTATAGCTTTATAATGTTCTGTGGTATAGACATGACATAATTGATGGACATACAGTTTAATGACAATGCTATAATAAAAAACACTATATATAGGTTGCATCACACAGATGTGAACATACACACAGGATAAATTCTGGAGTAGAATTGCTGAGTAAAATTATATTTGTTCATTTACAAATGAGTATAGTCTTTTGAAGAGGAAATATGAAGATAGCCTTAAAATTTTAAATAGTTGTGCCTTGGAACAAAGAACCTCTCCTGCAAAGTACTTTCAACATTAAAAAATGATGTCTTTAAAAGGATATATATTGCAGTATTTTAATAGCAATAGACTGGAACTCTAAATGTCTTTTCTTTTGAAATGATTATACATATATTGGTCTATCCATATTACCAAATATTATACAGCTATTAGAAGGAATGAGTTAGGTCTATATAAACAAAAATCTCCAGGATATATACAATTAAGTGAAAAAAGCAAGAGACTGAACAATATGCATCATATGATTTTTTAAAAAATATCTCTCCAGTCTGAAAGGATAAACACCAAATTGTTAAAAGTGATTGTGAAAAATGGAGATATGGGTGTAGGTGATAGGGGCATTGTGAAGGGAGATTTCACTATTTTTGCTGTATCTGGATTAATATTATTTTTAAAATTTAAAAAAATGAAAATATTAAGAACACCATGTGAGTTGGGAGAGGCAGGGATATAGGTGAACTCACTATGAAAGTCAGCCTCTAAAATCCCTTGCAAGGACGCACTCTAAGATGCAAAGGTGGAAAAGGCAGATTGCAACAGATAAAAATGAGTGTCAATAGCGATGACAACCAAGGACAGCACAAGCAGAAATGTAAAGTACCTTTGCTGGTACATATGGTATTCCCATTTAAAACGTGCCTGTTCAGCTAAAAGCAATAAATCTCATTTTAAACCAAAAAATAAAGAAAGTGTAGCCACAATCTTTGCAAGATTTAAGTGATAAAATGTGATAACTTTGGCGAAATATATAAAATGCATTTTATACAAAAAGGAAAATGTGGAACTAATATAAATAAATCATGTTTTATAAGTTATTTGCAACTGACTGCTTTATATGGATCTACCATATGAGCCTATAATTACACCTTATAAACATGAAAAATAACTAAACCAGCAGGAGGGATTTCCTTCCCTCAATAAAAGAACCATATGTCAGGTAGAAGGAAAATGATCACATCCACTAATGTTGCTTTTGAACCTCTGTTCCTGCTTAGTAACAGTTCATAGCTGAACCATACCATCCGTTTTTGCATAATGATATAGAGTAATCTTTACTTATGTGAATCAGTAGGACAGCTAAGTAGAGAGACATTCCATTACTGATTCAATAATATGACAATTTACATACAGAAATATTCTTAGTGAAAAGTTAGATGTAGCCCATGATAAATAAATACCTGGTGCACATGTCCCTACTTCCTCATCCCAGTTAATCAGCGAATACTGAACCCCAAGTTGGTCTCAGAATCCTCAGTTTTGCCCTTCAGGCGGCAGTCATTATCAAGCAAACAGAGTTATCACCAATCTACTTAAAAATCAAACAATTCAGTTTTCCATTTGAATCTTTCTATTAAGATACTTGTAGTAAAGAAATTTGGTTCTGCTATTGATTTTGAAAGTCTAATACTTTTGATAATTTTGATATTTTATGAGAATAGGAGAATCAAAGTCAATAGAGAAATACTTCCATTGTAATTCTCACATGATTTTGTTTTCCTTACACCTACTGTACTACAAGGTTAATAGAATGGTAAGAATTTAATGAGCGACCCAGTAATTTTTTTAGTACGTAGCAATGAAAATTAAAAACTTATCAATTTTAAGTTAATTTTTTTATTTAAAAAATATTTTTGATTTATACTTTCAAAGCCAGAAAGATGTCTTTTTCTCATTATATTGAATGAAACTAGTCATTTGTAAATAGTTATCATGTAAGATCATCTGCTTTCCAAGGCTTTTAACCGTGAAACATTATTTGCAAATACCTCACTACAAAAAGCAAAGTTTAATATGAGGTTTCAGGTTCTTCTGGCTTTTATTTCAGAGCCAGCCCATAAGTCCTTTTTTTCTTTTTCTTTTTCCTTTTGCTCTCATCATAGTATTTGTGCTAGCTTTTTCTTTTTTATCAATAGTTCTAGATAGAAAAAAGTTGATAAATATTTCAATGCATTCAATTTATTCTTTATTTATACAATAACAAATAGGTTAATAAGTAGAACTTTAAGAAAGGGAGTAAATTTAAAAAGTAAAATGTTACTTGATATAAAACTAAACACTTAGGTAACACTATGTAACCTTGGGTCTTCATTACATTTCCACTATCAAAACTAATTATTTATGAAATTCTGTTAACCATCTTCGTTTTAAGCTTCATAGTTGTGAGTGAATAAAATTGCTTTATATAACTTTTTGTAACAGGCAACTCTAAATTTCATAACTTTCTATTCCATTGTTGGAATTTAGAGTAAATTAATATAGCTTTTGTAAGTGAACAAGTTTCAAGCTATCCAATAAAAATGTTTATCTTACACATTGGCTCATTTCTTATTATGACCAGAGCCGTACCTAGTAGGAGTTATTTTAAGGTGCTGACTGACTGAATGAAGAACTAAATGCATGAATAACACAATAAATAAGGAAGACTTGGTTCTTCAAATAGATGCAATGTGTTGAGTAGACATTTACCATCATTAATTTAAAGGATGATTAAGTATAGTATATTATGCCCTGGTTTGTGAAATGTATTGTGTGTACTTAATATCTATATTTATAATGAAGTCACACCTCTCATTCTGTGTTGCCAATACAGATACTCAGCGTTTTAGAAAATCTTAACTCTTTTATTAGTGAAATAATAACTACTAGTAAAGTTCATTATAAATAATTGTAGGAAGTGCTACAGTTGATTTGGAGTCACACGTTTGCCATGTTTAATGAGGTGGTGGACCTTTAAATAAGTGGCTTTATGTAGTTCAGGAAATAGAGAAGTTGTAGAACCTGCCTCTCACTTACAATACTTCACATGCACTTCTTCAGCTACCTCTTTATTCTTGGGGCATAGAGATGTAGCCAGAATTATGGGTATGCAACCCTCATACTCAACATTGAATCAGAGTGATAAACAGTCTGCATGGCTTTACCAAAGAGCTGCTTCAGCAGTTAAAATATAAAGAGAATTGACAAGTGGCATACATCACTGGAAATTTGGTACCAAAAAGTTTTCTCAAATTGTACACTCTGTATTACCAATATAGACTCAGTAGAAATCTCTCTCACATCGTTGTTCTTTCCTAGGGAACAAATAAACAAACAAACAAACAAAAACATTGACCAGAAAAATAACTCAAAAGCAAAATAAGTGTAGAATAAAAAACGTTCTAGTAATTGTACCCTTAAAAATTGGAACATGTAGTCCAAATATCGTGTTACATATATTTTAATATCACTTGTTTCATTTTGTGTTATTTATATTGCTAAAATGGCTTGGTAATCTTTTCCATATTGATAGCTACATTAGGAGCACAATTAAACCAATGCAGTAGAAATTTACTGCCATTAATTTAAATAAAAATATTATAAAAGGTAAAATTTAAAAGATAATATATCAGTCTACAAAAATGTTTTTCAGATGTAATCTAGGATATTTACCATGTTAAACTCAAATCATACCAGCTTAATTTTAATTATTAAATTTATATATTCACTAAGGGACTAGAAAATCAGTCATTATGTCTCCTGTGAATGGCCGAGGGACATATGATTTGATTCTGTTATTATTGAGCTAATACATATATTACATTATATATATGTTAAAATTATCTTTGTCATTATAAAACACCTCATTATCACAAAAGTTCTGCTCAGCTCTGATCTAGAGAATTGAGATAAAATCAGTTATAAGAACTAGAAGATATTTTTTCTGAAGTTATAGTCTTGCATATAAATAATTCAAGATTTTCCTTTTAATCTCCTCAATATTTCACTGACAGAGGCAGCCAATAAGTAATGTCTCCTGTAACCTTCTGACAGATGTGAGATGGATGTGATTATTTTTGTTTCTTTAGGGCACATCATGCTTTCTGTTCACTGTGGTACTATGTCACTAATTCCCAAGATTTAATCACTCTTTTACACTCAAATATTTTACTCTGACCGAAAATCTAATTTTTCAACTGGGTTGAAGTAAAGTAATTACTTTTCATCATTACATGCTGACAAAGAACAGGAACTTGGGTTAGATAAGTCTTACTGATATTGGATGGTCCTACCATGAAGGGGAAAAAAAAAAAAAAAAATATATATATATATATATATATATATATATATATATATATATATATATATATATATATATTTTCAGTGCTCATTCCTCAATAATTAATAGAAAGTTTTCCTGCCAAGGTTTTATGAGTCCTCTCTTTCCAAATGACTCCTCATTATGGTTATTTGATGCCTTTTTTCTTTATAAAGTCCTACTTTCTTCCTTCCATCCTCATTTCCATCCTCAGTGAATCACCATGTAATATTTTTCTTTACTGAGACCAAGGCCATCTACCTGTGCTTTCACATATAAATTCTCTAACACCTTTTGTTTCCTCACATCCTTATCTATGACTGTTCTCTCCCCTCCCTGACACTGCAATCCTAGATGGAAGTGAGCTACCTTCTGCTCCAAAGTAACTTTTCTATCCAGTGTCTTTAAATTCTATCCACTCTTATTCTTTCCCTAATGTCTTAAATCTCTAAGTCCTTCTCAGTTCCTCTTTATATCAGATAGGATTATGATTGTCCCTGGCCAAATAAAATTTATTGGAAGCATCTGGATTTCTCACATTAAAGAAATAGTTGGGGGGGGGGGGGGAAGCACAAGGAAAGGGGCCAAAACCAGGGAAGCTGTAAAGATCCACTCAATGAGCTCAGGTCTGTCAGGACACTGTGATTAAGGTACACTGCTTCCAACCACTTTTGTCATACTTTGGCCTAGGGAAGAGCAGAGCACTTTAGCAAAAGCCCCACTGAGCTGAATACAAGGGGAAAGTGTAGTTTTCCTAAGGCAAAAGCAGGCACTTGAAGAAGCATTGCAAGCTAGGAGCATAAACTACAAATCGCCTTTATACACCTCCCCATTTAAAGGGGTATTGTGGTATTTATACACAATACCAGTTTAAACTTGCACAAATGCACACCCTAAAATACTATCAATACTTGCCTCTTACAACTATCATTCCATATATCATTCTTTGAGCATTATCATATGAAAACACTATTCTAAATATTTTACATGCACCATATTATTTATCCTCACAAGGTCTGTCTCAGTAGGTACTATTACAATCCTCATATTTTTCAGATGAAGAAACCAAATCTGTTGCTCAGTAGGGTTTCAACCTGCATCTACCTGATTCCAAATACTGGCATCTTAGCAAAGACACTGGAATATTTCTACTTGCAATGGGTTTTTCAAGTCAGTCAGCCTTGTGTAACCTGTTTTCTTCTATGTTTTTGTTGCATTAATACATTCTCTTGATTCTCTTTAGTCTTCTAAAAACTGTCTTCTGTTCCTCACAAGCCCTTAGAAACTGATTCTCAGTTTATCAAAAACCTTCTTTCAGTCAAATATAAGGCAGTTTCTATTTCTCTCAAACTTCCGTTTCCAAATGACACCATGGATCATCTTCTTCTTGAAATAATCTTTTCTGTTTTTGTGACATCATGCATGCCCTTTTTGTCATCCACTCATCTTCTTGTATGTCAACTCCTGAGATTGTTCTTCCTCCTTTGGCATCATAACTCTAAGTGACTCTTTCAGCAAAAGAGATATAAGTGCTACAAAGAGCCCAAGGCCAAGGACAGAAATGTTATGCCAACTTTCTTAGAGAGCTAATCAAGTCTTATGGCTATCATTTCTCAATGCTATTTATGTCAAATGCTATATATTTATTTCTAACTCTTTAAATTCCAATTTCATATTTACAGCTGTCTACAGAACATTAATTTTTCAAACTTCTGCATAAAATGTATCTTAATTGGCTGTCTTTTGGAATACTATGTTTTGTGTTAGCACCATTAGGTTGCTAAATCCTATCAGCCATACAACTTATTTCAGGAATTTTGCCTAGATCATTGAAATTGCCTTATAAATAATGAAACAATGATTGCTTAATTAATATTAGTCCTAGATTTTTTATAGTCAATCTGACTTCTAATACTAAATAAGTCTAAACAGCATACTCCACTCTGCTCACTTCCCCAGCAAGTCTTTACCATGGAGTGAGGCAGAGATTTTAGCAGTCATCAACCTAGTATCTGGTATGCCTCTCTGAGTTATGAACATACACTCTTGTGTCCATAAACACTCATCATCTTCAATCCCTGCTAAGTAAGGTGGTACCATGCAGTAGTCATAGATGCATAACCTTGACTAAGTTATTTAACTTTCTATTCCTCAGTTTCTTTATCTGTAAAATAAGGAGGATAATGGCACCTTTCGTACAATGCTGTGTAGAAATGCATTAAATGAATAATCAAACAAGTGAACAAGTAATCCCAAATAGTGATATGATATGAAGAAAATAAGACAAACTAATGTAATAGAGTAAATCAAATATGTAGAGGGTGAGTGGTGGAGAGAGTGCTACTTCATATAATCAATGGATCCATCCAGCAATCACCCAGCTTATATTCCCCCAGCTGGCATACAAAGATACCATGAAACAGTTTGTCAAGTATCTTCCCCAAATCATAAGTTTGTCAATGGCATAACCAAGAATATTAGCCTAGTAAACTTTACATAAATGAAATAATCTTTGTTTTCCTGCCTTGTTCGTATTGAATCTTTGCTGGCTGCCTCTGGTTACTTTGTGCTTTTGCAAGTGCACACCAAAATCACCTGCTCAGTGATTGGTTATGAACTTCAAAGTAGAAAGCATAATACTTGTTTCAATGTTCTCCTACTTATGCTCAGATTATATAGAAAACCCTGGAAAACTACTTCTTTAAATTTTACTTACCTTGCTATTGTGACTCTGTTACTTGTTTAAATGGTAAAGGAGTATTTTATTCATGACTTTTGTAATAGGGGTATTGCAATAGAGGAGAGAGATTGGGCTCAACTCTATGAGTACAGCAAAGACAACCTGGGATTTATAGCCAACTAGCAGGAGGGGAGTAGATGGAAAATTACCAAGAGGAGACATCTAAGACAGGGGCATTCTTGCTAAACTGGCCTTACAAGATTCTTGCTAAAGGCATACCAAGGATTTAGGCATCAAAAGTGGGGGATGAAGAACCTGATCAAATATCATGGGTGATCAAATACCAAGGGTGGGAAGATGACTTAGCAGGATTATTTGCTAAAACTGGGCTAAGCAGGCCAAAGACAAGACTGGACAGGGGCCAAGACTGTGGTTTGGCTGAAAAGAGGATTCAGAGGTGGTTAACTAAAGTTTAGCTGAGGAGAGTGTTTGTCAACTTGACATCACCCATTTTGGTTAAATTCTCTCTGGTATGATACGGGTTCAAAATTAAAAACGAGAAGAAACCAAAAACAATGATGACTTGCTATGAACTGAATGAATGACAGTGTTATAGTTATTTTTTTTTTAATTTCCCCTTAGCAATTTCTGGACTTCGTTAAAGCTTAGCAATATTCCTCCCTCCTTTGGAATAGGTGGAAGAAATGGTTATGGTAATATTCTGTCTTCAAAATGTTATGAGCCCTGGCCAGGTTGGAGCATCGTCCTGTATACCAAAAAGTGGTGGGTTTGATTCCTAGTCAGGGCAAATTCCTAGGGGCGGGTTCCATGCCTGGTCAGGGTGTGTACAGGAGGGAGGCAACCAATCGATGTTTCTCTCTTAATTGATGTTTCTCTCTCTCTCTCTCTCTCTCTCTCTCTCTCTCTCTCTCTCTCTCCCTCTCTCTCTCTCAAAATCAATAAAAACATATCCTTAGGTGAGGATTAAAAAATGTTATGTATGCCCATTTTTTGAAAGTTATTCTATAACTGTTATTGTTTAAATTATTCACAATGCATAATTATATCACCAAGAAGTCATTCTAAAGCAGATATTTTTACTCACACCAGAGTTTCAGAATAGAATATATAAAGTATAACAAACAAATTTCTATTTATTCAATTTAATGTAAAACAGAACATTTAAGTATTTATTACACTCTTTTATTTCTTCTAACCTTAGCAGTGTGTAACTTTATTCCTAATCAGGACATCAAAAATGGTAGAGATCTATTTAATAACTAACGGATAATGTTAACCAATATATTATCTTCTAAGACATATGAAAGTTTGTAACTTCCAGGTAAAGAAAGGACACAATCATTTCTACCATTTTATCAATCTTGACTCAAAAGAATATTTGAAAGAAACTTGTTTTGGTACCTCCACCTCACAGTTACAAACTATTTTCAATGAACAGATCTAATTATAAACAAAGTATGTCATTCTTCTTAACCTTTTAAAAAGGAAAACAACTTCTAGCAAAATAAATAATGAATAAATAAATGGTAAAAAAAAATTTGGTTGTCACTTGTATATAATTGCTTTAAGAAACATCGCAGCAAAAAAATTAAGATACCTAGGAATAAACTTAACCAAAGAAGTAAAGGACCTCTTCACAGAAAACTAAAGGTCATTGAAAAAATAAATAGAGGAAGATATAAAAAAGTGGAAACACATACCTTGTTCATGGATTGGAAGAATTAACATCATTAAAATGTCCATACTACCCAAAGCAATCTATAGATTCAATGCAATCCCCATCAAAATACCAATGACATATTTAATAGAACTAGAACAAACACTCCAAAAGTTTATATGGAACCAAAAAAGACCCAAATAGCCACAGCAATCTTGAAAAAAAAGAACAAAGTAGGAGGGATCACATTACCAGATATCAGGTTATACTACAAAGCCACTGTAATCAAAACAGCCTGGTAATGGCACAAGAACAGGCAGATAGATCAATGGAACAGAACAGAGAACCCAGAAATTGACCCAAGACAATATGCTCAATTAATATTTGACAAAGGTGGCAAGAGCATACAGTGGAGTCAAGACAGTCTCTTCAATAAATGGTGTTGGGAAAATTGGACAGCTATTTGCAAAAAAAAAAAAATAAAGCCAGACCACCAACTTACACCATACACAAGAATAAACTGAAAATGGATAAAAGACTTAAATGTAACTCGTGAATCCATAAAAATTCTAGAAGAAAATGCAGGCAACAAAATTTCAGACATCATACGCAGCAGAATTTTCACTGATACAATGCCTAAGGCAAGAGAAACAAAGGAAAAAATGAACACATGGGACTACATCAAACTCAAAAGCTTCTGCACAGCAAAAGAAAAAATCATCAAAATGGAAAGGGAACCCACTATATGGGAGACCATAATTGCCAATGATGCATCAGATAGGGGATTAATTTCCAAAATATATAGAGTACTCATACAACTCAACAAAAGGAAGACAAAGAACCCAATTAAAAAATGGGCAGAGGACCTAAATAGACACCTCTCCAAACAGGACATACAAATGGCCAGGAGACATATGAAAAAATGCTCAACGTCACTAATCATCAAAGAGATGCAAATTAACTATGAGGTATCACTTCACACCTGTCAGAATGGCCGCCATCAACAAATCATCAAACAACAAGTATTGGCGAGGGTGTGGAGAAAAGGGGACTCTAGTATACTGCTAGTGGGAATGCAGACTGGTGTAGCCACTATGAAAAACACTATGGTGTTACCTCAAAAAGTTAAAAAGTGAACTGCCATTTGACCCAGTGATCCCACTTCTAGGAATATACCCTAAGAAGCCTGAAACACCAATCAGAAAGAATATATGTACCCCTATGTTCATAGCAGCACTATTTACAATAGCTAAGATCTGGAAACAACCCAAGTGTCCATCAGTAGATGAGTAGATAAAAAAAGCTGTGGTTGATGTACACAATGGAATACTATGTAGCTGTAAGAAAGAAAGATATCTTATCATTTGAGATGACATGGAGGGACCTGGAGAGTATTATGCTAAGCGAAACAAGCCAAGCAGAGAAAGACAAATATCACATGATCTCACTTATTTGTGGAATATAATGAACTAAAAAAACTGATGAACAAAACTGACCCAGAGACATAGAGGTAGGGTACAGACTGACAAACCTCAGAAGGGGGGTGTTGGGGAGAAGAGATAAACCACAGAACTTATATGCATGTATGCATAACCAATGGACATAGACAACAAAGCTGGGGATTGGGTGGGGGGGATGGGGAGGAGGGTGTCAATGGGGGAAAAAGGAGAAACATCTGTAACAAAAACAAATAATTAAAAAACAAAAAGAAACATACATACATATTTTATCATTTAACCAATTATCTCTTTATCTGGATTTTCTCACCTTTGTTACCTCTCCCGTTATGATATATATTAGTAACCCAGGGAGAAAATACTTCTGATTGTTCTCAAAGTTCCACAGGATCTCTAGATCCACATTTAGAATTCATTAAATCAATGTCCTGCTAACGAGTATAAAATTAATGTGTCATCACCTTGGCAGTGGTTACCAAATTAGTTAGATGGTGGTTATATCGACATATTTCCTCAGCCGCATTTATAAAGATTATATCTTTTTAAAAATATTTGCCACTTTTATTGTATACAAAAAGTTGTACATGTTTACTTCCTTAATTCAAGAAAAGTACAAATAAGAAAATGAAAATCAGACCTTATCTTAGTGTTTAGAAATAATGATCATTAAATTTAGATGAACTGCTAGATACTTTTCTATGCATAGGTCCATGTTTCCATTTATGTCTATGTTGATAACTTGATCCATATCCACATCTATACAGATGTATAGATAGGTAGATAGAAAGTAAGCAAATAGATAAATAGACAAAAATAACATGACAAAAATTGAATTTAACAGAAAAAGTCTTCAAAGTATAACAATAAATTGCGAATTAATCATTCTTTAAGGTATCTTAATGACTTAACGATGCCTTCATGGAAAATATTTAACTGTCAGGGTCTAATCAAGAAAACTGAGCCCATGCCAGGTGCTCCATTAGAAAGTCTATTAGAGAAAATTTACTTTGAAGAATCAGTTAAAATATTTACAAAGAATGAGGCAATCATTACTAAAGAGAGCAAGAAGCCACCACCATCCAGGAACAACAAAGGAAGTGGTTTATCAGAGTGCAGGAGCCTGGGCTGCCTGGAGGGAGGTGAGACTGTAGAGGTAGTTCTTTGGGAGTTAGAATCACATAGTTACTGCTAGAGATGGTACTCCAAGCAGAGAGAGAGAGGAAGACATAAACTGGCTTCTACTCATCCATCAATCTCCTGCCAGATATTCTCATTCACTTAAACCTAACTGGAACTCTATGGGTAAAGAGGCCTAGGAATAAAACAATATGTTTAACATCATGTCATTGGACTCTAGGAAAGAGAGGAGAAAGTGGCTAAAAAATATTCTAAGAAATAATGGCTGAAATTTTTCCAAATTTGGCCAAAGACATAAGCCTATAAATTCAAGAAGCTGGTCAAATCCAAAACCAGATAAACCTAAAGAAATCTACACCAAGATACATAATAATCAAACTTTTGAAAACTATAGACAAAGGGGAAAAAAAACTTGAAGTAAAGAGAAAAATTACATTTTACTTAACTACTCAAATTACAGATTTGTCATCATAAACCATGGATGTCAGAAGGAAATGGCACATTTTTAAATGCTGAATAAAAAGACCTATCAGCCCTAAATTCTTTATCTAGCTATATTAATCTTCAGAAATGAAGGGAAAATCAAGACATTCTCTGATGAAGGAAAATTAGGAGAATGTGACACCAATAGATTATCCTAAAGAATGACTAAAAGAAGTTCTTGAATATTTCTGATCTTAATTGTTTTACTAAAGGGATATAGTTGTTATTCTTATCCCAATTGTATGAGAACATGGAAGCTTAGAACAATGACATAATTTATCAAAGGTTGTCCAGAGATGTGTTATAGAATAAAAATCAGTCTTAAAAGATAGCCATTTAACAAGGTTTTTAATTTATTCCCCTCTTTGTCTCCTCAGTTACACTTTAGTAACCCCACCATAAAAATAAAAATAAAAAAATCAGTTTTTTAAGCCTTTAACTCTTAAATAGAATTATAAATGCCTTTTTATTGTACTAGTGTAAATGTAATATTCCATTCACAGAACTAGACTATAAAAATGGGTATGATGCCTTTAACAAATTGCAGAAACCATATTCTTCAAATATCCTGCCTTAGCTAATGTCTATAATGACAAACAGTGAAATCATTTTGAATCTACTGGGGCCAATTTACTGGTGCAGTGGGCAAGGTCCAGTGCTTCCAGCTGTAATTAGAAAATGGCGCCTGTTCTCCATTCGTTTTGGTTACGATAGTCATTCCATATGCAACCCATACCTGCTGACTAGTGAACTAGATCATGTATCTTCTGTAATTGCTCTTGTTAGTCACTTGTAATTTATTTTATGTTTCCAACAACAATTTCAACCCAGCAGTGTCAGGAACACATGTTTTTACACTTATTGAAAAAACAGACCAGAGAATGTGTGCTTCCAACCTCATCCTCACTCTTGGCTATTAATGTTTATGTAAAAATACTGAATATTTTTTAAAATTATCAAAGATTATGAAAGTGACTTTAAAAAAAAAACACAAGATAGAAAACATACTCCCTTTCTGCCAAGAATATTAATTACAAAATTATGAGAGCTCATCTCTAGAAGACACTATAAAATAATTTATCATCTGCATTGTTTTTTCTATTATGCATTTTGATAGTCAATTTATTAGTGATATATTATTTGAAATTGGATATTAATATCCATTGTGGATTTAAATTCAGTTAATATTCTTAAGGTATATAATATGTCTTAGATTAGCAAAGTACTTTTACCCATTTTGTCCATGAGTGGTGCATCTACATTCAATGAAAGCTAACAATGTGCTAATTTCTTATTCTATTTTGGCATATTGTCAATGCTCATAAATATATGCATAGCCTCAAACAGAATATCTTACCAAATGAGTATTGATAATGTGTCAGATGCATGGTATAACAATGAATATTTCAACAGCTATCCCATAGAGCTTTGAACAATTATGGAGGGCAAAATATCCAATATTGAGCTACACATATATCTGTGCCTCACATAGTGCTTTCCAGACATAGTTTCTTTTAAGAAATGAGAAATCTGGTTCATAACGTAAAAATATATAAGCTAAATAAATTGGTTTGTAAACTTTTTAGAGCATTAAATTAGTCTGACATATAAGTAAGTGATCAAGGCTTATTAAATAAATGAGTAAAAATTTGCCACACAAATGTAAAACTAAAACGTTGCATTTAAATGAGGAGGCTTTGCTTGCAGTGATAAATAATTTTTAAAGGATTTTTAGAATAAATGTATTTTAAATAGTACTGCATGAAACCCAAATTTCAAATATATCCCTAATATTGAGATTATCATAGACTTCAGTCACAGTGTGACAATATCATTTGTAGAATATGTGTAAATATAAACTATAAATGAGTATTCACATTTTATATCCCTATGCTTATACTTCTGAATTAGTGCATATAAAAATTTTTAAGATTTAAACCCTGATCATTCATGAGATAAAAGGATAACAACACAATAAACTATAAAACACTGAAGCTCTATTGAACTCAGACCTTATCCCAATATTAAAAGTAATGAAGCTTCAAGAGACAGTTGTATACACATTAATTACTGTAATTATTCAAGCTGCTTTCCCTTAGGGCCATCTTCTTTCTAAGCCAAAAGGGCATTCTTATCCCACTATTACAATTAGTATCTGATAAATGATGCTACTGCCGCACTTCTAATATAGTGATTGATCATTTCCAATTAATTCCCAAGAGAAATCAATGATTCCTTCCTGAAGCATTTACATTAACTAATTTATGTTAATATGAGTACTCTATATCCACAATTTGCTAGAGAAGATGGCCCATTCTATTTATAACTGATTACTACTTTAGAGCTTTGGTATACTGTTTCAGAGCTCAAAAAATGTATAAAAGCTATAAAGTAAAACTGGGCAATTCAAACACAGCAACTAAGTCTTGACATTTGTAAATGTAGATCAAACTCAAATTCAACAAAGAAATGTTGGAGGATTTTTTTTCAGATTGGTTGTAGCTGATAAATGTTACCATGTATTGGGGACCCCACTGTTGGTTTGGATTTATACTCCTTGTATCTACTACTAAAATGACTTAAATTTCTTAAAGATATGACCCTAAGGGTGATGTTCTAATCAAATGTTTCCTCCATTCCTATTCCTTTTATTTTGTTTACTCCTTGTCCGTATAGTATGAGGGCCTTGGATGTTTAAGCAACAGAGGCAGTCTTGTCCTCACTGAGCTTATACAGTCTAGTGGAAAAGACAGACACACATCAATAACACAGATGCAATTCATAGGAAAATGGTTGGTCTGAAGGAAAATACAGGGTGAGATATATTTAGATGGAGTATTATGGTGAGAAAATGAAATTATAGTGAGAAGTGAAGGACCTGGGTAATAACATTAGTGGCTGAAGGAATAATGAAAGTAAAGGATCTCAGATAGCAAAAAGCTCAGCCTATTCCAAGAACTGAAGGAAGTCCTGTATTTTGCAGTCTATGGAAATTGGCTTAGTGTGGAGTAACTTATCACTGAAAACAAACAGAAGATGAATCATGTGTATAGATGTTAGTGTATATAGATGTGGTAAGCATCTGCATAAGTTCTCTTCCAATTACTTCAAATTTCTCAGCGAAAATGAGTCCACTACTTGAGCTGCTAGGTGAAGTATGGATTGTAGAAGCACAATAAAGAAAGTAGAGAAACCAGCTCATTGGAGTGATCTTGCAGAGATCTGATGGACGGGTGACCATATAAATTATCAGCCAAACCAGGAAACTTTAGAGAATAAAAGGGGACACTTATATTATGCCAGGACAACAGGCATAACTCAGATCTGTCCTGAGCAAACAAGAATCTATAGTCACCCTACCCTACACTAGGGGGATGAGTGAAAATGGAGATAAGGGCAAATATGTTGATGAAATGAATGTTAGGATAGAGAAGAGAAAAAAAATTCAAGAATTATTTCCAGGAGCCTGGCTATTTACTGAGAAATACATGGGAATAAGCAAGCAGGCATGTAAGTGGGGATACTGATTTGTTTTAGATATGTATGGTTGAGCACCTTGAGACATTTATTTATATGGGGATTTTGGTCCTGAAGCTCGGATGAGAGTTCCGGGAGGGAGATATAAATTGCACACATAGGTAGTATTCCAATGGATGAGATCACGAGATGAGTGTACACAAAAGAGGAACCAGACTATTAAACTCTGAGAAATCCCAAGAAAGGTTTAGGAGAGAAGTTAGCCAAAAAATCAGACTGAGAAAAAGTAGGTAGAAATATAAGAGGAAACCAGGATAAAGCAATGTCATCTAATTTATGAGAATAGAATTTCAAGCCTTGTTTCAAAGAGAGGGGTCAAAATATGTAAAGTTGCAGAAAAGTCAAATAGTTTGGTACCAGAAAAGTGTCCTTCGAATCTGGCATCATGGAGATAATTGATGACCTTGACAGGACTTATTTCAGAGGAGTACTGGGGACAGAAATTAGATTGACGAGAGCTATCTTTTCAAATGATTTCTGACAACACATGTTGTTGGTTAAAGAAAACTTCACCACTGGGGAGCTAAGAAAAAAACTACCAAAGTAAACCATACTGATAGAAAATGGTGTTTTTGTTTGTCACTTTAAAACTTCTTTGTTTGAGCCCTGGCCGGTTTGGCTCAGCGGTTAGAGCGTCAGCCCACGGACCAGAGGGTCCTGGGTTCCGTTCCAGCGAGGGGCACGTGCCTTGGTTACAGTCCGTACCCGGTCTCACATCGATGTTTCTCGCTCTCTCTCCCTCCCGCTCTATGTGAAGATAAATGCAAAAATGTCCTCTGGTGAGGATAAAAAAAAAAACAAAAAACTTCTGTGTTTGAAGTTTTTTATTGGATTTTTTTTTTTTTTTTTTTTTTTTAAGAGAGAGGAAGGGGGAGAGTGAGAGAAACATCATTGGCTGCTTTCAATACGCACCCAGACTGGGATAGAACCTGCAACCTAGGTATGTGCCCTGACCAAAATCGAACCCACAACCTTTTGGTGTATGGGACTATGCTCCAACCAACTAAGCCACCTGGCCAGGGCAAAAAGTACATTTCTTCTCAGCATTCTTAGAAGTGGTCCTTCTAAAAAGCAAACTACTTTTAATTACATGGCTTTAAGTAGGATACTTCCAATGTCATCTCTATCCAGAAAATCAATGGCACCACAAGCCAATTACTTTACATATTATAATTACACCTGTTATAAATCAGGGCCTAAAATGATATTTTGGACACATGAAAGTACAGCTTTGGTGGGAACACTGAAATTTTAATTTTGTAAGCCATATATTCAAGTAATCAATAGCAGAGAGTTGCCCACAGAGAACTGGAGCCTGGGCTGAGACCTAAAACTTGTCTTTTCCCAAATGCAACATCATGCACCACTCTCAAGAGCTAACAACAGGTCTGTCCAGATGCTGACACCAGGGACTTCAAAATCTCCATCTTGCGCTTTGCAGGCCTCCAGGGCACTTAGAACTTCATCTTTCAGAGGTGAAGGGGCCTGACAGAGGCTTTGAAACCTGCCGCACAACTCCTCCCAGGGCACACCTCCGGCCTCAGCTCCAACCCAAATGCCCTTCTGAAGATCGTAGTGCAGATGTCGACCCCAGTCTGTTAGCAGACTCAGATAGACCTGGAAAAGCTCTGGATGGCGGCCCGCCACCGACGTTAAGAGCTCGGCTGGGAGGCTGCGGCAAAAAGTAACCATGATGTCTGACTTCCCCAGAAGCCAGCGAACCAGCTCGTCACGCCCCTCTCCCGGTGTTTTGGGGCTGCCCAGTTCCAACTCCTCTCTGGGGGGCCGGGGAGATGAGGACGGCAGCAACAGCGCGGCCGCTATCACCTCCATGAAGCTGTTCTGAGGCCAGCGCTCCCCCAGGCTGCCGAGCAACCTGCCGGGGCCCTCCGCGTCGGCCTTGCCCGCCTCCTGCAGACGCTCCAGCAGCAGCGCCGCCTGGGTCTTCACCAGGGAGTCGTCCCGGAGGGCCGAGTTCTCTCCAAAGCCGTGGACGCGCAGCAGGTGGACGGCGGCCCGGCGGCGGGCGAGGAGGGCCAGGCTGTCTTGCAGCCTCAGGCTGTCTCGGAGCGTCTCCTCCTCGGCGTCCCGGACGCCAGGGCCGGGAAAGAGTTGCTGCAGCAGGCAGTGAAAGGCGGCGTCCCCGAGGGCCCGGTTCTCCAGCAGGCGCTGAGACAGCAGGAGGTCGCCGCGCCCCAAGTCCCGGAAGTTCGTCAACCCGGGGATGGCGGCAGGCCCAGAGCCGTCCTCCTGCTTCCACTGGTTTTGCAGCCGCCTCTCCAGTGCCGTGCGAATGCGGACATGGCGGCCAAAGCGCCTGTGGACGTGGCGCATGTAGCGAGCCCACTGCAAGGCCCTGCGCACAGTCGCGGGGTCCCAGCTGCTGACGTGCGTGGTGCGGGAGACAGCCAGAACCTCAGAGAAGCGCTCCAGCTGCTGCAACAGCAGCTCCATGGCGGCGCGCAGGGGCCTTACTTCCGCCTTCACCCTGGAGACGGCGACTCCGTGCGCACTGATTGGAGTGTCCGTGAAATGATACGCCTCCCTTCAATGCTATTGGGCGAAGTCGCCGTCGATCTGACAACGCTGCTTTAATCCGGGTACTTGTACTCTTGAGCAATTTAAACTGGGGAAACTGCGGGGCGGTTTTACTTTGACCTTCGCTCTTAGGGGAGGGAGAGCAGGTGCAGGGCGTCCTAGCGAGGATTCCCAGAGCCACGTGACAGGTGCTGTCAGGCACCGAAGCCCCCATGCTTCCTTCTGCGTTGGCAATAATCTCTAGTAGAAATTTCTTGAATTTTGCCTGAGAGAATCTGTGCTCAGGTTTATCATAATCGGGTAACACCAGAGCCATGCTGTTACAGATAAAAAATGGTTATTAAATTAAAATTTTAATTCAATTCTGCCTAGTAAAAAATATACTAATTTCATTTAATGAATGCCAGGCACTATGAAAACTCTGGGCCTTGACATTGTTCTTGCATTATTAGAACTGAAGCCCAAGTTAATTGAAACAAAAAGTAAATTTAAAGATTAATACTTTATTAAGTTTTTATTAATTTTTTTAAACTTAAAGATTAATACTTTATTAAAAATTTAAACGAAATTAAAATTTAATTGCAAAATCGCACTATTTTGTTTTGTTTTGTTTTCAGGATTTCCAAAGCAGAATAACTCAGTTGACACTTATTTCACACACAAAAACTAATTGAGAGAAATAGCATTTAAAAGCAAATAGCAAAAACAAATGCATGGCTAATGTTTGTGGGAAGAGAGGAGAGAGGAGGAAGGACCCATTTCTGGACTGTCATCTGGCTTATTCACTTATTTAAGTATTCAACAAATATTTGCCAACTCCTAGGAGTTTCATTGTCCAAAAGCCCACAATAGTTTCTAACTTACTGAATGAAGTTGATAACATAACTCATTTGAACTGAATTTCCTTCCAGTCCTGAAGACAACAACATAAACTTTTCTAATAGTAGTCAGAACTGGTGTTTTGTTTTGTTTTGCTTTAACAAAAATTTCAAAGGGGGAGAGTCCTTTTTGATTTATTAAAATCAGCATTCCCACACCTTTTAACAAACAAATAAAGCAAGAAATGGTACTTGTACTGTTCATTTTATTATTTTATATTTTCAGCTAGCACAAACTCTTATGTGGTCCTGAGGTAGTTACTTGATTTTATCCTAAGGATACCATATATCCTAAAATTCTTTGTCTTAGCTACTGGGAACTTTGAGCCAAAGGTACAGTCTATCTTTAGCAACTATAGGCTTTGCTAATTCACTCATTTATTTATTCTTATATTGAGCAGTTATTATGTCACATAGTGTGTGACACTGGAGAGCTAGTGGTAAATAAATAAAGGTAGTCCTTGTCCTAGTGATGAGTTCATTTCCTAGCATTGAAGAGAAAAATTAAACAACCTCAAGTGTGATAGAAGGATATGATAGAGGTGCATCTCTAAGACTGAGGTGATAGAGAAGGCCTCTTTAGCCCGGCCTGTGTGGCTCAGTGGTTGAGCATCGACCCATGCACCAAGAGGTTCGCCGGTTCGATTCCCAGTCAGGACACATGCCCAGGTTGTGGGCCCAATCCCCAGTGGGAGGCATGCTGGAGGCCGCCAATCGATGTTCTTTCTCATCGATGTTTCTATCTCTCCCTCTCCCTTCCTCTCTCTCTAAAATCAATAAAGAAAAAAAGAGAAGGCCTCTTTAACAAACATACTTTTCACCTAAAAGCTCAAAGATGAGTGCAGAGAAAAAATGTCAAGGCCAAGTTTAGTATACAGATACCTGAGTGGAGCAAGCCCAGTCCTTTCAAGAAGGTGAACAAATTCCAATAAAGATGCCTTCAGTTCAGGATGGTGGTGAGATGTTTTGGCAAGAATTGTTCAGATTAACTTGAGCTTCATATCTTTTCACTTTTAAAATATTTTATTTTATTTTAAATCCTCGCTTGAGCATTATAATGTATACATTACATATATTTCACCTTAGTCTATTTTCATTAAGCAAGTCATAAAGTGTTCCCTTTTAGAAGAAAGAGAAGCATAGGGTTTGGAGCTTCTCCACAACGTCCCATTTAATTTAACAAAATTTAATGATCATTTATTAAGCTTTTCCTATATGTAGAGTATTAGATTGAAAGATGATTATGACAAGGTCCTTCAAGAAATTTACATTATTGAGGCAGGGGTATGAGGGAGTACAAAAACACTTAGCTATAATATAAATCAGATTTTAAGTGTTTTTAAAATTGTAAGAATGGTAAACAAAAAGTCTTAGACACGGACAACAGTTTGGTGTTTACCAGAGGGGAAGAGGGATAGGGGGAGGTAGTAAAGCGTAAAGAGGGTCAAATATATGGTGACAGAAGGAGATTTGACTTTGGATGGTAAACACATAATGCAATGAACAGATGATGTAAGAATTGAATACTTGAAACCTATTAATCTTATTAACCAATGTCACCCCAATAAATTTGATTTTAAAAATCATAGCATTGATGATGTGATAGACCAGATATAAACTGACAGGAGAGTTCTAGGAAGGCTTTACAAAGGACCTATACTTCGTTTAGGCCTTAAACTGTTTGAACAATCAAGGAATAAAGGAAAATTCCAGTGAGAGAAATAACATAAGGTAAAACATAGAGTAGTTCCCACCTTATTCATGGTCTTGCTTTCCTTGGTTTCGGTTACCCGCAGTGAAATGTGGTCTGAAAATATAAATGGGAAATTTCATTAAAAAATTTCATAAATTCATATACTTTAAATTGAGTGCCATTCTAAGTAGTATGATGAAATCTCATGCAGTCCTGTCTGACATGCCTGGGATGTGAATCCTCCCCTTGTCTTGTGTATGCTGCCCCCCCGCCATGAGTTACTCAGTAGCTTTCTTGGTTATCAGATCCACTGTCCATGTAACACAGTGCTTGTGCTCAAATTACCTTTATTTTGCTTACAAATCATTCCAAAACACCAGAAGAGTGATGCTGGCAATTCAGATATGCCAAAGAGAAGCTGTAAAGTACTTCCTGTAAGTGAAAGGGTCCAAGTTTTCAGTGAGGAAATTTAAAAAGTCATATGCTACATCATTCCCCTCACTTCATCTTATTGTATAGGCATTGCATCATCTCACAGCATCACAAGAAGAAAGGTGAGTGCAGTAAAATAAGATATTTTGAGAGACCACATTCACATAACTTTTATTACAGTATATTGTTATAATTGTTCTATTGTTAGTTGTTAATCTCTTACTGTGCCTAATTTATAAATTCAACTTTATTATAGGTATGTATGTATGTATAGGAAAAATAGATATATATATATCGTACTATTTGTGTTTTCAGGCATCCACTGGGGGTCTTGGACGCATCCTACTCAGATAAGGGGACTACTATACAAGGACGTGAATGTGTATACTGTGTGCTATGAATATCAGTACCAATTTCCCATTTCTTGGTTATGATTTCTGAATTCCTTGGATACAATAAATTAGGAGAGAAAATGGAAGAGCAAATTTCAGAAGATTTAAAACATGACATCAATTAAACCATGGGAGTTATGCATCATGCATAAATAAGGATCAGAAAAAGGGGCTTTTCCCCAAAGTGCCAACCTCACAGAGTTCTGGTGAAGATTAAATGAGATAATAAATGAAAAATGTCATTCTTGATATTATGGTTTTTCTTTTAATGTCCATTCTACCATCACCCCAACCTCTTTGCATAACAACGATACAATTCGGAATATTGACTCCAGCTCAGTTTAAGGAGTAAGGCCTGATCATTTTGACCCAAACATTTCAATCCATCCTTCTCTTAATTCAATAATTAATTTAGGAACCCAGTCTTAAGCCTATCTATGTGTAGCATTTTTCCATAACAGAAATTTCTTCAGATATGGCCAGGTGAATCAGTTCCAATCTATTAGGCCTAGATGATTCAGAGAACACTTTACCTCCTCTTCAAAGTCTGTAGAGCATGGACATTGACCAGCATGAAGAGGTAGTTGTAATAGACTGTGTGGGTATATACAAGAGACAGTTTCTTCCTCTTGATGTTGTTATATGTTTATATGAAGCCCAAACCTGCTACAACTATTTCTTTTCCAGAGCCAACAGAAGCTCAGAATCACAAAGAACACATTAGATTAAAACAACACTCAAATTACCCCCATTTATGATTATAACCTTATATATTCTCAACTGTGAGAGTTTTTTTTGTTTTGGGGGTATTTTTTATTTTTTGGCCAGTTTCAGTTTTATTTTCTGTTGCTTTCAGCTAAATGCACCCAACTAATACAAGTCCTTTAGAAACCTGTGTGGTACATATAAACACTTTGATAAACATTGGCTAGCATTGCTGCTAATATTATATAAGTCTCTGAAGTACACATTTTCTCATGTCTTCTCCATATTCCACTGCTCCCAAATATAAAAAAGCAACCACTGACATCACTATGGACAGTGGTGGAGACAACTTGATCAATGAAAGATGCAGCTTGCAGTTCGATATTTACTCTTGATCCTGAGAGTTTTCTAATACAACCTTATTTAGTGGACTATTAGAACTTGAAAAATAAGTTGATTCCACACTGTAGGTTAGATCTAAATGGTTGGTTATTTTAAGATATGCAGTAAGCTGGAAATTATAGGTTGCTATAACTAAGAGCCCAATGAAAACAAAATGTTCTGGTGTCCTTTGATTATACTCTGAACAATATTGTAGTCACATTAATTTTAGCCCTCTGCTTATTGAAATAATATTTTCCTATGTAAACAAGACCTGGACTCCGCCATCTTCAGACAAGGCAGACAAAGAGGGTTTTCCCCTCATGCCATAATCTTCTTCATGAGAGGAAAGTATTTTGACCTTTTAAGAATTATTCTGAGGGCAAATATTATAGACAATGATTATACATGATCTAGATTCTGTTACCTCATTCAAGACAGGGGTTAGGGTAGGTCTTTCTATGTTCTTTAGTAGCAACAATGAATAGCAAGTTGGCATAACTTTTGAAGCTCTCTTTTCTCATAGAAACTTTGCAAACATATTTACCATTTTTGTGTGCAATATAACCAATATTTCCGAGGAAGGGGAATATAATCTTAGTGATATTTACTTCAGTTCAATCAACATTTCTTCATTTTACTTTTTTCCCTTCCAAAAGGAGGAAAATTATCAGATGAATGATAATAAACACAGGACTTTAGGCATGTTTCGGGAAATCTGACAATTAAGTTTCCAGGAACAAATGGTCTTGTCTTGCATCTTAAGCTATTGTAACTAGTTCCTGATGAGACTATAGAACGCCATACTAAATCACAAAAACATTGAGTTTATATACAGATAGGAAAAACATACAATGTTTACCTCTCTTACCTTTAGAATTGTTTTAAGAAAGCTAACTGACTGTAACTAAGCAAATATCTCTCTGGGTCCTGAGCTTCCCAAGCAGTGTGCACCAGAAGGGGTTATAGTTGTATGCCTGAGATTTTCATTTCCTTTGGCCTTTGGGCATTGAGTGAGGCCTGGGAGGCTGCAGTCATTACAGAGATAAAGAGAGGTCTGACAACACATCCTTCGCTCCTTCTTTGGACATGCTGTACAACCTGGACATCTATTCAGTGTCTAAAGTGAGTATATATTGCAATTTATCATGGACAGGAAGCCCAAGAAGTTAATGGAAGAGTTCCAGATGTCCAAGACTGACAGGGTGTAGCCCTAGGGTATTGAGAGGAAGGCACTAGAGGAGAGATTCAAGGATGGGATCTTCTTGTGGGAACAGGTCTAGATGACGGCTCCAAATGTCTGTTTTCACAAGTTTGAGATACTCTTTTTTACTTGCAGTGGATGAGACTTTGGCAGAAAGACTGCTCTAACAATGCATGTATATTCTGAAAATTAGAACTTCATGAAACCTTTTTAATACTTGATATGAAGATTTTCTTTGAAATTCATTTACATCATCATAGTAATGTTTAACATTATATTGCTTTTGTAAGGAAAGAAAAGAACTGTGCTTTAAATATGATCTTATGTTTTATAAATTTTGAATGACTATAAAAATGGTTTTAAATATTTCATCAACAACATTTCCAGTCAATGGTGACTCTCAAGAGAACTTTGTTAAAGGCTTACTGAGAAATTGTGACCGACCATTTCAAACATTAAAAAAAACAAAACAGTATTTAAAAAAATTCATGGAAATAAGCTTAATTTTTCTCTCTGAAAAACTTCATAGTTTCAAATGTTGTTGCGAAGTTTCATATAAATTTAATGTGTAGAATGATCTCCATTCATATTATCATACATAGAGAGTAAAACCATATTTTCACCAAGTCTTTCTTTTCTATTTAAATTTTATTTTTTAATTATTCTTTACACTCAGTATTATTTTGTTTTAGTTTCAGGTGTACAGCATAGTGATTAGACAATCATATACCTTAAAAAGTTTTCCTCCCAGTATTTCCAGCACCCACCTGGCACCATACATAATTATTATAATATTATTAATGAGTGAATGATAAAGTTGTGGTACATATATACAATGGAATATTACTCAGCCATAAAAAAAAAAAAATCTGACCGTTTGTGATAGCATGGATAGACCTAGAGAGTATTATGCTAAGTGAAATAAGTCAGTCAGAGAAAGACAAATACCACATGATTTCACTTATATGTGAAATCTAAAGACCAAAATAAACTAACAAACAAAACAGAAACAGACTCATAGATGCAGAAAACAGACTGAAGATTGAAAGAGGGGAGGGGGTTTGGGGGACTGGGTGAAAAAGGTGAAGGGATTAAGAAGTAAATACAAATTAGCAGTCACCAAGTCTTTTATATATACCTCTCAAATCCTCTTTGTTTGACTGGCATGTGTCTTCATGTGAAAACGGTTGGAAAGCACTGCTCTAATGTAGACATTCTAACACAATTAACTAAGGAAAAGAGGCAAAAGAAAGGGCAATGCAATTCAAAGGATTAGCCAAAGAACATATATGCGTAACACAGACACAGTCAACAGTGTGGCAATGGCCAGAGGGAAGGAGGTGCTGGGGGCTGAGTGGAGGTGGGCAGAGGTGGGCAAAGGTGGGGCAGGGAGGGTGGGATGGGGACATCTATAATAGTGTCAACAATAAAAATCAAGTTATAAAAAAATAGGACAGGGAGAAAGTTAGTTGGCTAATTATTCTCCATTTGTCCTTCCCATATCATCCCATCCATTTGGTCCCTTCTTTTCCCTGGTCTGTGCAGAAGACTGGGCTGATCCTCGTTGAGTGTCAGCCTTTTCCTCTTGCCCTTTGGATTACTGCTGAATTGACCAGTGAGAGGCATCGGTAAGCAATCAAAAGGAGAAGAGAGCCCTGGCCAGTTTGGCTCAGTGGTTAGAGTGTTGGCCCGCAGACCAGTGAGTCCCAGGTTCAATTCTGGTCAAGGGCAGGTACCTCAGTTGCCGTTCGTCCCCGGTTGTGTGAGAAACAACCAGTCAATGTGTCTCTCTCACATCAATGTTCCTTCCTCTCTCTCTCTCTCTTTCTCTCTCTCTCTCTCTCTCTCTCTCTCCCCCCCCCTCCCCCTCCCTCCCACTCTATCTGAAGATAAATAGAAAAATATCCTTGGGTAAGGATTTAAAAAAAAAAAAAAAAGAATAGAGATTTAGGGTTTTTCTTTCTATGCTCTCTGCTAAGACATCGTTACTCCAATTTCTTCCTCTAAAAGTTTTAAGAGGCCTTCCTGGGCTTCTGATAGCACATATTACTCCCTGCAGCCCTAGAGAAGTCTTGCTGCTAATCCCTGGATGCCCTGACATACTTTGTAGATTCCCTTAACTCTGGCCACACTCTTATAAATATTGCTCTGTTAAATTTTCTAAATCCCTGCTGACTGGGCCTGTTTCTTGCCATGGCCTTGACTGAAACAGTTAGTTGTCTGAGTTTTCAGCCATCTTATAATTAATATTAAGACTGTGAGTCATAGTATTATCAATCACTATGTGTTTAGGGAATGTTGAGTCATTTAGGGCAGTGATTACCCAATATTATTATTGTCATACACTCCTGCCAAGTGATGAGAAAGTCATCACTGTTACTGATACATAAAAAACAATATGACAGAACAATGTAAAATGTTTTCATAAATGTAATTAAGTAAAGGGGAAAACATTTGTGAAATATTGGTGTAGTAAGTGGTCATTTTGTGTTTTCTTAAATTGGAAAAATTAAAAAGTTTGCAAGTATTTTAGGCACCTACTTTAGAATATGTGTGTAGAAATAGATAGATAGATAGATAGATAGATAGATAGATAGATAGATAGATAGATAATAAGTCAGTGAAATTCATAATTTTGAAAATCTCCTGCTCAGTGTGGGGAACAGTAGAAGTGTTTGTAGATGGACCCAGATTGTGAAGACTTTGGAATACCACACCAAGCAATAGGGTCTGCGTTGAATTGGCACTCAGATGTTATTGACGATTTTGGAGCACAAGAATGACATGATCATATCTGCTTTGAGCAATGTAGAAAATTGATTGTAGCCAGCTGGGAAAAATAGGTAGAGATGGAGGTCCACCAAAAAAATATTGCGATAGTCCAGGTGCACAAAATGACAGTTGTATTAAGGAAGTGGCAGAGGCAATATTAAGGAGGGGTGGGAGAGAATGGTGCTTAGATTTGAAAATTCCTTCTAAAGAAGAATCTATAGATCTTAATGGAGAGGAGACTCAAAATAACTACAAATTCTCATTTCACTGACTGGGAAAAAAGCCTCTTTCCTTTTGGAATGGACCAGGAGATTGGTATTCATTTAGACTGATGCCAGTAATTGGGAAAGAGAATAAAACACTCATAGTAAAACATGGCTCTGCAGAAATTCTTATGAATTAGATTTTTTTTTCAAATCCCAGACTATTGTCATTCCTCATACTCTTTAAGATACCCTGGATTCGCATATCACATAATAGAGCACATAATTAGTGAATACTGTGGTAACTACAGAAGACATATTGATTGCATGAGAGTTGAGTTATTAAAAACATGGATTGACTTATGTAAAAGGAATAATTTAAACCAGAATTCCTCCCCTTCCTTAAATAATATCAAATTGAGTTCCCAGAACATGAGTATTTAATTGGCTCTCTCTTAAATTGCTAATATTCAGAAACTACTTAAATGCTTGAATTGATCCTACTGGAAGAAGTTCCTCTGAGTTTTATGATTTATATATTTTGCACTGCTTAGACACCTTTTTTGAAAAAAAATATATATAAGGGACAATGATGAAATTCATACTCACACAAGTTGAATAAATAATATACAGTTTTGAGACTACATGTCAATACACAGATTATACACCCTCCTCTGTGTATATGTGTATATTTGCATAGAAGTTAATGGGATAATATTCATAAGAAGATACTTGAACTAAATAATTGAATTACACTCATGTTTAAGATTTCATTTTTCTTTTGCAATGGTGGGTTTTTTTTCTAATGTTTAAACCAGAAAGAAAAAAAAATATGAATTGCAGTCTTTCTTTTTCTTTTGAATTAGAAGTTTGATTTCATGGAGGAGGAGAGCTCTGAGCTCTGTAATAATGTCTGGATGCCTTTATTTTTATCCCACAGTTATCAGTATATTGCTATATAAATACCTGCCAGCAAAGGCTTTTATTTTCTGGTTCAATAACGTTTTAAGTGTCTGTTGTTCCCATTTTCAAGTCTCCAAAACTTTTATGTGAATTCTTTCAGCACATTTTTTTCATTATTTCCTGACCTTTTTTTCTGGATGGCTGAAGTTTCCAGACATATAACCAGAAATGTCCTAAGAGAATTAATATATAAAAAACTAAAGCTAAGGAAATGGAAAGCAAAGAAAAATATCCTGTAAAATACATATATAGAGACATGTAAATTCATTTTAAGTTTTCATTAAAAATGTAATACACGCATCTAATTTTCCTTATTAATATTTTCTTACTGAGTAGCAGATATGGTGGAAAAGTTGTCAAGAAACTTGTTTTTAATAACTTCCAGACCTAATCTTAGTTCTTAGATTGGGCTAGTCTGTTAATATCATTAATGTCAAGGACTGTTACTCCCAAAGATTCCTAGCATTTCAAAATAGGCTGGCTGAAATAAGCCAAATAAGTGATTAAAACAAAATTCACAATATCACAGAGACATTTTATTTGAATGTAAAGATTCTTTCTGGCAATGTTTTTTTTTTATTATCATTTAGTTACCAAATTTTAAGTATAAAGAAAGGCTTTAAAGGGAACATTGCATCAAATCTGAGGGAAACATGTCATCTAAGGGGAGAGAGATATTAGAAGCAAAGGTGCCATAATCTAATATTTCTTTTCCCGTTATTGTTTTCAGTGTATGAATGACATTTTTCCAACAGTTTGCATAATCTTACTTCAATAGATCCAAGTGGGTAAAACCCCCTATTTCCTGTTATTTTAGAATGGTGTGTCTTCATCTTTTCCTTAGTGTGTATAATTTTGGTATGCGTCTGCTTTACTGATTCTGTACACGGAGGAGGAGATGCATACGAGCAACATCTGTTACCAGGATGTTGGTGGTACCTGGATCCATCTGAAGACTTTTCAGTAGTCCATGGCCACGTCAGATGTTAGACAATGCCAAGAGTTCAGAACAAGACAAAATTACTGAGGGAGCTATAGTGTAGAAGGAGGGAAATAGTGATAACAATAAAGGCAAGAATTTAAAAATATATATGTAGCCCGGCCAGTGTGGCTGGGTGGACTGAGCTCCGTACCATGGACTGAGAGGTCCCGGTTCAATTGCCAGTCAGAGCACATGCCCAGGTTGTGGGCTCCGTCCCCAGAAGGGGTGTGCAGGAGGCAGCTGATTGATGTTGCTCTCTCACATCCATGTTTCTATCTCTCTCTCTAAAAAACAAATAAATAAATGTAGCAGATTAAATTTGACTGTATAGTGGGAAAATATTGAGAAAATCTTCAGAGAAATATTTTTCTAAACAATAATGTTATTGAAATGTTACAAAATGAATTGCAACCAACAATATAATTTTAAGCAAATAATGTCAGATTTCATAGTAAATATTTCTGTTTGTAAAAATTAAAAATTTTTTAAATGTAACATTCTTAACTTTTTCTTGTGCAAACAAAATTTCTGTTCTGGGTGTTCTTGGTTGTAAAAAAAACAATATTCGTTTGATTATATTCATTTAGTGGGGAAAAAAATTGGTGTTCTTATCCTCTGCCCAACCATGAGAATATCAGTTGATAACTACAGTTCTGTGAAACAAGAAATGATTAAAGCGAACACTGTGATTATTTTAATTAGTTTGTTTACAGATTTTAGTAACAAGAAAAAATGGCTTAATTTTAATAGGATGACTGAATTATTTCTACAGTGTAGTTTAAGATCAATTTACCTTTTATTGCCTATACCAGCGGCAAAATTTTCTCTTATTCTTCTCTACTTTTGAGAGTCTAGGGTACACCAAATGTAGCTCTCATATCCTAGCAGTCTAATTATTTTCAACTTTAAATCTATCTATGTGTTCTTGAGTTTTGTAGTCTCACTATGTATATGGTTAAGGAACATAAACTATGAATATTAATCTGATACCCCGATAAGAAATTGGAAGGACTTCCAGCATAGCATTAAAGGGAACAGGCAATTGAAACTGCCAGAGGAAAAATCTATTTTGAGAAAGGGGGTGGCATTTTGGAAACAGTCATAAGACATTTGACTAACTATGTTAAATTGTTTGTATATGATATCTCTTTTAGAAGGTAATCCAGAAATCAAACACCTACTTCATACACCATCCACGGGTAGGTGGCTTAGTTAGGTAGTATTTGCATACTGCCAAGTTTGCTTTCTAATTCTAAAATTTCTTTCCTTCCTCCCTCCCTCCCTCCCTCCCTCCCTCCCTCCCTCCCTCCCTCCCTCCCTCCCTCCCTTCCTTCCTTCCTTCCTTCCTTCCTTCCTTCCTTTCTTCCTTCCTTCTTTCTGTGTTTTTATTTTCTTTCTGTTCACTCACTTGTTTCTATATATGATCAGAATCCCAAATCCAATCCTACCTCTTTTATGAGTCTCTCCTGGTAACTCCAGCAGAAGGTAATCTGTTTCACTTCCAGATTCCTATGACGCTTGTGGTTGCATTGTTAATTTGTCATTTACTATTTACTACCCTTTATGACAAGCTAGGTTCTTTTATGACCCAAAGGTCTAATGACATGAACTTACCGAATTCATCCCCACACCAGACATACTGCTACCACAAGAATTCAATATATCTGGTTCACTGTGTAGGGTCCCTTCTCCACAAAAAGGGCAAGCACATATGGCTCTATTACATTTTCAAGTGGATATGTTTATCTTAGCTCCAATTTAACGTTTTTGGATGGGATGACTGTGTCTTAATGGTATTTTTAATGTCGACAATATTTTCTACAGTACCTGACAGGATGTAGGAATGCAAGATGATGGAGTGGAAAGACTGTCCTTTCTTAGATGATGAGACCTCTTTTCCATTAAACTTTGAGCTTCTAGAGGGGAGGGGCTAAGTATTTATATCTTTGGTTCCTAGCATAATCACTGATACATGATTGAGCTCAACAAAATTTTGGAATCAGTCAGACCTGGGATTAATACCTGTGTTACTTTTAAGTTTACCTCAGGCAAGTTACTTAAATTTTCTAATCTCTTTCTTCATCCAAAAAGCGGAGATACTATTTGTCATAAAGTTGTTATGAGGACTCAATGAAATCATGTTTGCAAGGCACTTAGCACAGTTACTAGTACACCATCTATCTACAGTTGACATTAGAGGGTTATTTTCCTCTTTATCATTAAAGTATATGTGTTTGTGCCTGTATGTGCTTGTATGTGAACTGGTAGGCAGAGGAATGGAAAGGATATTCTAGCTTTGAGGACTGGAAAGATGAAAAAAAAGAAGTGTGCAAGATGCATTTGGAAAATAGTTTTGTTACTTTTCCAACTAATACTTTTTGAACCCATATTATGTGCCATACATATTATGTTCTAGGGATATAATAATAAATAAAAATAGAGTCTGTATCACCAAGACCCAGTCTAAGAGAGAAGAAAACTCCAAATAGTCCATCGGTATAGGATTACAACACTGGGTATGGCCATTTAAGCATGGCCTTTGAAATGTTTACACTCCTCCCACTGAAAAGATGGATTTATGTCAGACTTCATCAATAATGCACACCGGCGGGGATGCTGTTGACTCTAGAGGCTAGATCCTAAAATGGCATGCTGCGTCCACTCAGTTCTTCTGGACAGCTCGCTGTTGGAACATTGCTCTAGCAACACTTCCTCTAGGAATCTGGCCACCATGTTGCGAGAAGGCCAGTTCACGTGGAGAAGCCTTCAGTCATCCGAGCCCAGGCACCAGATACATGAGTGACAAAGCCTGCAGATCATCACAATCCCTAACTGTTTTAGTTCCCGCCCCCAGAGACCCCAGGCATTATGGAACAGAGATAAGCCATTCCTCCAGTACTCTGTCTGATATTTCCCATAAAGTTCATTAGCAAAATTATATGGTAGTTGTTTTACATCACTGACTCTGGGGTGGTTTGTTATATTGCAATAGTAACTGGAGCATTAGGTGATTCCTGGGTGAAGGTGCATAGTTCAAAACAAGGCTAAAGACTATGAGGTCATTATCACCTAAGGGTCCAATAATATTTTTAAACCCCTCTTGTTGAAGTTATTTAAATAATTTTCTTTCAGAGAAAGTATAAAATAACTTATAGAACTAGTAGGTCCAAGTGATGATAAATAATTAATAAATAATATAAAAGTTACCTATTTCTTCTGATAAAGGTGACATTTCTTTCCAATATGAAGTCTCCCCAAATCTTTATTATGATACTAAAATATAGAGCATACAGAGTTACGGTTAACATAGAGCAATATAACCATACCTCATGGTTAGAAAATGAAAATTTTCATCACAGGAAATAATATATAATTATGCAATGCTTACACCTAAATTAAAACCAAATGTGTTGAAAATTAATTAAATTGAATCTTGAGTTATACTATTCAGAGTCCAAACTTTGAAATATGGTATTTAACGCCATCTAAAATCCCCACTACGACCTTCTGTCATCTGAACCCCACAGTCTCCAGACTGCCTCTCATTCCCTGAAGGCTGAGCACCTCCAGGCCTGCGTTCAACTCCCCTACCTTATCTTGTAAGGGTATCTACCTTATCTTATCATACCACCTACCCTGATTCCCAGAGACATGCTGGTCTTGAAAGTCTCTGTGGCTTCTTTCTGTATTTAGCACTTATTTCATTATGTGTTAGGCGAATTCTGTTTCTTCACCAATGGAAAATTCTTCAAGGGAAGTAGTGTGTCTAATTCATCTTTGTAGTCCCACATTACCCATCTTAGGTACTTAATAAAAACTTTCTAAATGTAAAAAAAAAAATTCTGAGGTAAGTTTGTGATATAGCAAGAAGCATACTAAAAGCACTATCAGAGCCTCTATCCACTCTTTAATTCCAAAATTGAAAAAAAAAAAAAACTACTGCACTTTGTTGGAATTATAAACTCCAAATTGTGGAAATCATCAATTTGGTTTGAGAAAAAAATCAGCATCTCTGTTCATGAAGACATCTATATAATTCCCATACATAATTTGTTTCCATTTATAAACTCTGCCTTAGTGAAAAAAATTAATGTATGATCTGGCAGGCCTAATAAATGCTTTCTCTGCTCGCTCAGCAAAGAAATGAAACCAAACCATAAGATGTAAATCATATACTTCCTTGGTACAGAGCCTAGCTTTACTTCCTTACCTTCTGTGTGTCTAGCACACATATTTAAGGCTATATGTTAAAATTTAATGAGCAAAATTAGTGCAATATTTAAGGCTGACTATATGAGATTTTATAAATTATTCAATAATTCTGAGGAAGAGTGTCAAGTAAACATTCTATCTATTAGATAGTATATTTTTGTACTTCCTTTGCCTCTTGGATCATACTTTTATCATTTTCTAAACAATAAAAAATATCTCTATGTGATGTTATATTGTCTGAATAAAACTGCAGACCAAATGTAGTTATGAACAAGAAGCTAAACATGTTTTAAAATATGTTGGAGACTTCTTTTAGTCACATCTATGATTTCTACAAACGGTAAAATAATGGCATACACTAGTATTTGATGTGTCTTCTCATTCTTCTCTTACATTTTGGGGTCTTAAACTTGGCTCTATTTTCTGAAACTTGAAGCTTTTCATAGTCTCTTTATGAGTTGCAGCAACATATGTCCTTAATGGAGGGAGCTGGGTAACCTCCTCGCTCATCTCAGCACAGCCCATGGCAGACGCCAACGCCAATTAGGGAGATCTGCCTAAGGCAGAGAACGTTGAAAATAGATATCTGTTGAAGCAAAGAGGATCAAGTGAGAAAAAGAAAAAACAGAACAGAATTCTGTAAAGGAGCAATGGAATGAATGTTAAGAGAATGTTCACATGTTAGGGGAAAAAAGGACAATGTATAATCCAGACAACTTATAAAGAATTACTGGAATTGAAAACCACTTAAAAGGCATCTAGAAGTAAACCTTATGCTTTGAAAAATTCACAAGCCAGTGGTAAAGCAATACTAACAATTGAAAATCATCATCAGGTGTAAGATGTATGAGCTGGAGAAAATTGGCTGATGGTGGAAATTGTCAAAGGCAGTTCAAGTTACAGTGAATAGCACACAGAGGTTCGCTCATCACTCTCCCATTAGAGGTATGTGTCATGATGTGTGTGGAAGTGTGTGTTAGTTATAGCACTCATATACTTTTATACTGTATGCTGGACATTTTCATTATTACTCTCTTCTATTAAAGTTTTAATATTTTTTTACTCATATCTTTTCTTTAGTGTTTACTTTTACAAAGTATCTTGAGATTACTTACTATAACTCCATTGTAATCACTCTCATCTCAGTCACTGTCACCTCTTAGCTGGAGTATTGTAATAGGCACCAATCTGTTCTCCTTGCGCTCACCCATGCCCTCCTACCATGCAGTCCATTCTCTACCCAGGAGTCCGAGTGACAACTTTCAACTATAAATCTGATCCTGTCACCCCTCTGTTCAAACTCTTAAAGCAAAGTCATTGCAAAGACTTACAAGGTCCTATAGGATATGAACCCCCTCTTCTCGAACCCCAATCTCCCTGACATTATCTCCTACTCCCCTTTACTTATCTCTGCCATAGGATACTCCTTGGTTTCCTGGCACATTTGATTTGTGGGATTCCCCTGTGACTTTGCACTAGCTATTTCTTTGTCTGAAATTGTCTTTAGGAATCTTTGTAGTACTCTTACTTCCTCTGGATCTCTGCTCAGATGTCACGTTGCTGGTGAGGCCTTCCATGACCATGTGTAACATCTGCCACCTCTCAGCACTTCCTAACCCCTTTGCCCTTATGTTACCTTTCTGTGGAGCACAATTATCATCTGGTATATTGTGCATCAATGTTTATTGGTTTATTTGCTTAATTTCTGTTTCACTTGAGTGAAATATAATTTCTATTAAGTTGGGGGCTCTGTCTCCCTTGGAAAGAACAAAGTATGCCTCGTTTTAGTATTTATTGTTAGCAGAATAAATGGTACTTTTAGAAAATAAAATAGCAGAATAAATAGTACTTTAAAGGGAAAGATGGGTTTAAGGAAAATATTCTCATTGGTTTTCTATTCAAGTATATGAAGAGATATAGGAACAGAAACAGTTACTGGCTACATTTGTTTTATACGATGAGTTGGGCACATATATTTGTGTAGTCATAGGTTAAGTAGTCTTTGATCCAGAAATGTTACTCTGGTTGGTACTGAAGATGAATGTCAGAACCTCAGTCATTATGCTTTATTTCAAATAGAATACATGCAAACCATTCCTATTTTTGTTTTCTTCTTCTTTTCAAGCTATGCATATTTATTTTCATGCTAACATATTTCTTTGCATAGGAAGCAAGGATATTTAGATTGCTCAGAGTCAAGGATTATGAGTGTTTAACTCAGCACCAGAGTTTCCTGTCACCTATTTCTCCTGTAATGGTTAATTTTATGTCAGTTTGGCTGGGCCCAGATAATTAGTCAGACATTATTTTGAATGTTTCTATAAGGATGCTTTTGGATGATACATTTAAATTGGTAACCAAATAAGGCAGATTGATCTCCCTAATGTGGGTGGACCTCATTCAATCAGTTGAAGGCCTTAGTAGAACAAAAAGGCTGACCCTCCCCCAAATAAGAGAGAATTCCTCCTGCCTGACTGCCTTTGAATTGGAATATCACCTTTTCCCTACCTTTATACTCAAACTGAAATATTGGTTCTTCCTGGGTCTTGAGCCTTCTAGCTTTTAGACTAGAACTACACCATTGGTTCCTTTGAGTCTACAGCTTACCAATTCACCCTGCAGATTTTGAATCTTGTCAGTCTTCATAAATCTGAGGCAATTCCTGACTCCTATCTATCTTCTGCAGCTAAAGTCAAAAGAAAAGAGATTATTTTTGTGTAGGATTTGAAACCTGCTCTTGACTTTTCCTGGTCCGAAGCTCTCTCTCAATGTCTTCTACTGTGTTCTTCTTGTGAGTTCTTTCTTATACTGCTCTAAGGTATTTGACTTAATTCTAGCTGAGGTGGAACCCTTGGCACCAAAGGCAGCTTATTTAGCTTTGAGTTGGGCTACTTGAGAAAAACAGACTCCTCTTTTAAAAATTATTCATTTTTTCTCTCAGATTATTATATTGTCACATGTAAACATTTGAATATAAATTCATTTTACTTTTATCTCAGAGATATAGGCTCAGTTGGTTAGAGCATCATCCTGGTACCCCAAGGTTGTGCACATACAATAAATACAATAATCAATAAATACAATAATCAACCAATGAATGCATAAATAAGTGGGACAACAAATCGATGTTTCTCTCTCTCTCTCTCTCTCTCTCTCTCTCTCTTTCCCTTTCTCCCTCTGTAAGGTTAGTCAATAAAAACTTATTTTAAAAAGAAATCAAGAACGGAAAGGAGGGAGGAAGAAGGAAGGGAGGAAAGGAAAGAAGCAGGGAGGCAGGAAAATGAGTATAGACTTTCAAGTCACCTAGAATCAGGCATGAGTCTGACTCCCTGTGCTGTTTAAGACCATTTTTTTTTTTTCTGTTAACCTGTGAGCTCCTGGAGAACCAGGCCTGCAACTTCATCTTTATATAGCAGGTGCACAGAAGAGATTGGAAAATGAATGAATGAATGAATTAATTAATTAATGAGCCATGAAGCCACTGGATGTCTAAAAGGGTATAGAGTGGGATGCCATAAATTAGACAGGAGAGAAAGATTCAGAGAAAGGATGCATAAAATTCTCTGATCTTCTATATTTTTAATGATATCCTTATCCAGGGGATTGTTATAGTCAATAAAATGATTTAGGTGCTTAATTCATAATAAAATACCTAATATATATTTCATACTTGCTATGCATCCAACAGTAAACTAAATATTTTGCATATATTATATGATGCTCAAGACAGGCCAATGAGAGAGAGATTATTTATTAACCCACTTTACAGATGTGGAAACTGATAGTCAGAGTAACTAATTTGCCCATAGTTTTTAGCACGTAAGTGAAGAAGTTAGAACTTGATCCTATTTTTTCTATTTCCAAATCTGGACTCTTAATTATTATTTGAACTACAGTGACTATTATTATCACAATTTAAGATGTCTATTCCTTGACAGCTTTGGTGGGAATAATGGCTGGTGAAATATTTTGGCAAAAGACGCTGGAGTCCAAGTGGCTACTGTGACAGCAGCATGATGGCATTTCCTTCTGCAGAGAGAAGCCCCACTAACTCTGACCCCTACCCCTGCAGCCCTGTCACCTCGGGCAAGGTGTGCTGCCTCTCGTAGTAGCCTGGTGTGGTATTAGATACTAGGAAACCCTTCCACATATAATTATAAGGGTCATTTCTCAAAATGCTTTCTGTAAATCAGCAATTGTCAAAGATTCCATGTTTGTAAAGTATGTGATAGTTTCAATTATGGAAATTTCAACAAGATTTTTCATCCTTCAGCAAAGTAATCCAAAATTTGTCATTATCCATGTTCTTAAAAATAAATAGATGATTGAAACAAGGTCTGCCTGCAAGAGAGTCCCAAGAAATGTGACAGTAACATTTTATTTAAGTGTATAAATTGTTCTATCAACAAGGATGCAAAATCAACGATGGGTGCCATCTTCACAGAGGGATTTCCATTCAGTTCCCCTGTGATGGGCACAGTCCTTCCTTCCTGTATCTGTCCCATCATCCAATGACATGACACCTGCTTTTTCTCTTCCAGATAGTCCGTGGTTTTATGGTTCATTTATTCATTCAAGCATTCAATGGCCTGAGGTTTGGTACTGTGCTGAGGACTTGATATGCAAAGATGGATAACCTAGACCCTCCTCTCTAGGAACTCAGAGTTTTAGTAGGAAGATACATGTGTAAGAAAATAACTGGGATACTACATTATAAATACTACATAAGAGAAATGAAAATATTCTCAGAGCAAAACAGACAGACACAGCAATATTTCTGCCAGGGAGATGAAGAGAACCACAGAGAAGATAACTATTAAGCTAGTCCTGGAAGAATGAATCTGATTTATTCAGAGAGAGAAAGTAAAAAGTAAAATGTCATTCTAGTCAGCGTGAGCAAAGACTTGGAGGTGTGAGGGTGTGCAATGTTTGGGATATGGTGATATTACATCATGTCAGGTCTACTGCCGACAATATATATGCACATCTGTTTTGTACTTTATAATGAAACCATCTGTTCATTGATACCCTACCTCAATTTTGATTGATTTCCTCCTTAGTTTAGTTTTGAAGTCAGATTTTTTTTCAGACTGTGGGTTTGAAATAGATTTAGCAGTTCTCCAACAGCATTTCTTCTCAGCTGAATGGCATAGAAAAGACTAGAATAAAGCCAAATAGAAAAATATTAGTGTGCATTAACTTCAGTAGGTAAATACTAGTTTCTGAAACATGCTTTGGTTGTGTGTATCTGAATGTGTTTCTATGTGTCTGTTCCATAAGGTATTTCATATTGTGAGTCACAATAAAAAAAGTTTGAAAGCCACTGAAGTAGTAATATTTTCTATTGCTTTTCATTGCACTCTTATTATATTGGTTATGATTAAACCTTCAGTCCACATCAACCTTGGTTTTTAATGAAGTGGCAAGTGACACAGACTGACCTCATTTATAAGCCTGGTACACAGGCAAGCATCTGTTTTACTGAACTCCAGTTACATTTCACCAGATGAAATGATTCTAGCCTGGAAATTAAACCATTATTTATAATGTTATTTTAACATTATTTTCCTATTCGGAGTTCCAAACTACTAAATTAAAAACAATATATAAATATATAACCAATTAGTAGTAAGCTTCACAAGAGACTGGATTCTTCTGTAATATTCATTCATTCAACAATTATTTATTGAGTGCCTCCTAGATAGCCAATGGTATTCTAGATGCTGGAGAAAACAGTGGTTCAAAAGAAAGACAGGGTTATTGAAATAAAAAATATTTTATATTAAACATTCATATTAAATTTGACCTTCTTCCAATTATAATGGCACAGATATTTATAAGGACTTTAGAAATAAACCACAGAAGTATTTAATGAAAACCCAACTTCACTTAGACAAGGAAAATCACACAACAGTATATATTACATAGGATATTTAAACTAGATGAGATAAATGGCATACTTCATGAAATGCTTTTAATCTATCCTCTGTGTAAAAATTAGACGTGCCCATATATAACACACATTTCGCACAAAAATGTGAGTCTCGCACAATGGGGAACGGATATCTATACTAGTGTTATGTTGTACTTATAAACTTTAAAGTTTTCCTTTGAGAGTAAAAATAAAGTTTTTAAGTTGCGTATCAAAATGAGAGTAAATCTTGTACTTTCACATGAAATTTCTCTCATTTAATTTATTCTTTGTAGTGTTATATATGAATGGTGATGAAAAGTATTAACATTTACTTTTTGCCCCTAACATTATTTGTAACTACCATACTAGGACTTATAAAATCCTTTGTGTTTGACATTAAAAACATATTTCAATATATATCAATTCAAGGCCTATACTATGGTCCAAGATGGTAGGTAGGAAAAGATAATCATATTTTTCATTACTGATAAAATATTTCAATAAAAAGGAAATACGTGTTTTCACTTATTACATTGCTTCATATATTTCTCCGGCACCATTGCAGGTTTTTATACTACTTTCCATAACATTGTTCTCACTTGATCTAAGGCCATCGCTTGCCATAGTTAACAGCCCTTTTGATGCTACTTAGGAACATAAGAATGCCTCAGTCACCTTTGGAAATTTATTTTACTTTAACCCAGTGTATACTTCCATGTTTTTAAACTTATTTCAAAGTGCCTTCTAATCTTTATCACCTATTGAATTTTGCCCCATTTTCCAGAATAAGTGAGTATGTATATATTATTTCATGAAGGAGGGAGAGAAGAGAGAAGGAGAGGAAGAGGGAGAGAGGGGAGACTAACCTATAGATGAGGGGAGAAAAATAAAGAATTTTATTTTCCATTGTAAACCTATATAAAGATACATATATTTTTGAGAGAAAAGACAAAGTTCATATTTGAGACAAGATGTAGAATGCCCAAAACAGTAACCAAGAAACTTTCAATATTAAAGTCCTCTAAACTTTAATATTTAAGTGATAAAAAGAAAAATTAAACCCTGTTTTCTTTAAGCCTGGCCTGGCTTTTATTTTTTTGTGCTGACAAGTTTCAAGAATGTATTTAGACATTTTTCACCCCGATAGGTGAGGCATTTGCTCCCATTACCTTCACGTCAATTCAGGAAATCCAAGCTGGACCTTGGTTTCCTGAGATGAACATGTTTAGGCTGAGAGAGACCAAAGCAAGAACATTCTTGGATGAAAAGATTACCTGACAAATATATCAGTGAATGATTGGAATACTTAAATAGAAATTTGATTTTGAAAAGTACAAAATCAAAACCAAATGGGATTTGTTACAAATTCTGACAAAAATTAAATGAAAACACTATTTTGATGCCTCTTCAGAAATCTTTTGTATTACTTTTCTTTTGCCACAAAAAGATATTCAGCACAACTCTCAGATGCTAAGGAAGAAAATACATCTGCTCCTTGTATTTTCCTTTTGCTCTTGCTAAAAGGGCACAAGGTCTGATAGGATGCGTAATTCAAAACTAAAAATTCCTGGAAGGAAGGGGCATTGGAGGGAGTGATGTCAATGATGATGCTTTCCCAGTGCTTCTGAGAGCCTCCTTATTTTCCCAAAATGGGTTTAGCATTGTCCCTGAATCAATAAAAACATTGATTTACATTTTGCTTTTTATAACATTAATATTGAACAATGTGACAAGAATATTTACATCTGGAGAGGTATATGATACAAGATTTTCAAAATCCAAGGTGTTAGATTTTTAAAAATTCTTATTCTGTACCCTGAGGATACTTAAAGTTTATTAGCTGATGTTTGATCATGAAAAAGTATCAAGGATGTTTGATTTTTTACTTAAATTGTACAAGTTCAGAAATTCAAAATACGTTGTTAGGGCCCTAGGAATACTCAGATTTGGTTACTTTTGAAACATTTTATTATTCCGAATCATTTCCTCAAATCCATCTGTAACCTGTTCTGTATGATTTGTTGATGTTTATGTATATGCAAGCAGTACTATAGGCCTTTTTATAACGCTATTCACTTTAAAAAGAGGTGGCTCATCCCCCTTTTTTTCCTTCTGAGAAGCCAAGGAGGAATGTGGAAACTGACAGCAGCAACACCAAACTGAACTAAAACAAAAAGCTGGGGGGGGGGGGGGTCAGTGCTGCCAAACTTCTCAGTCTGTTTTGTCCCCCTTCTTCATCATTTGTACTGCTACAAGCAAATAACCCAAGCAGTATCTAGATGTTTCAGAGCAAATAACCACTTCCAGATGAAAGCAATAATAATTGCAACATGCATTCTTTAATTATATCTAAAATTACCTAGGTTATTTCTCCTATTGTGTATCTATAGGAAGTTTCTATTCGGGGGAATGGGGTGGGCGGGGAGCGGACGGGGTGGGACTGGGGGGGCACGTTACTCACTACTTAGAAAATGGTATCCCTGAGAGGATCAGAATACCTGTGCCACTGCCATCATATACAGGGAATGGAGATGCACGTGAAACGGATGGGCATGAGAACCACCACCAGTGTAATACTGTTCATCTACACTCCACAGAAAGGAGTAACCCGAGGCGATTAGGACACTCAGCAAAAGGTCACCTAGACATTAGTGGCAAAGCAGACACTTGAACATCTGTCCAGTTCATGGCAAGGCAGGACTTTTCATCTCTGACTACATGTACTAATAAACAGCAGTTGGAGAAAATTGTCTGTGACATTCAACACAATGCTGAGCTGAGGCTAAGGGAAGGGAGGGTGGAATTGTATTTCCTTTTGTAAAGCGAAAACAGCCCTCGGTGCAGCCTCTTCTAAAATCTGATATTTAAAGAGAAGTGTAAGAAATCACATTGTTCAGTTTGGAACGAAGAATGGCTGGAGTTATTGGAAAGCTCGTGCTTCTGAGTCTGCAAAATCACTGGCCAGGAAAGCAAAACTTTTCCAACACCCCATTTTAATATTGTGCTAAAGCCATTGACTCTGTTAAAACCCTGGAGTTAAATATGATCCCCTCCCCACCCCCGGCCCTTTCCCTCTTAGGTTAGTGTTTGGGGGTCAAGGAGGGGGCTGGAGCTTGGCCCCAACCTCCGAATTGCTGCCAAGGGCTTGTAATACAATCTCTCCCCGTTTGAAGGGTAAATCAGTGTCAATTGCGTTTGCTGTCCACCAGAAAAAGTAAGCATTTTACTTCCGCTCGGTCTATGTGGACTGATGAAATGTAGGAAATCTGTTTCTGGCAGAGGGAAAATCGTTTTCCCAAACTGCACCAAGAGGAGCCATCAGAGAAGTATGAAGAGGGGCAGCGCGGCTGGAGCTGCTGCCTCTGCCGCCGGGCTGGTGGGGTGCGGAGAGCCGCTGCTGCAGGACCTGCTGCGGGAGGGGCGCGGGCCCGAGACGCCGCAGGAGCCCTGCCGGGAGCCCCGGCGCCGCTGAGAGCCGCAGCCGCCAGCTCGGACGCGGGGTGAGCGAGGCGGGCGGGCGCGGCTCTGGCCCACGCCGCCGCAGCGTGCGCGCTCTGCAGCGCGGGGTCGCGGGAGGCCCTGCCTGCGGGGGGACCGGGGGCGGCGGGGCCGGGGGAGGTCTTTGCAAACAAGCGCGGGGACCCGGCTGGGCACGGGGAAGCCGCCGACAGCTGCACGGGCTTTTGGCGCTGAGTGGGTGGTCACTGCAGTGGGTGCCTCTCTGATTCACTGGACACAGCCATGTGTTCCTCATCTCTATTGTGGAACAGCCCAAGTGACCGCCGCGCGAAAAGCCCGCTGGGGCGGCGCAGCCAACCAGGGACAGAAGTGAGGATTTCTAATTAGCACATCGATTATAAATGCACACAGGCATTCGTGCAGGAGGGTCGCTGTAATGCACGCAGTTATTGAGGAGAGGGGAGCGGACTGGGGATGGTCTGAATGGATTGATCCTGAATGTTTTCCTTGAGGCAGAAGGCCAGGATGGGAGGAAGGAGGGTGACACGTGTGATTTGGGGTGATACTCTGTTTTCGTTGATGAGTTTGACAGAATTGAGCTTTTACAAGTGAATAAACAAACGCTAGCCTGTGACTCAACCCTCCTTTGGGAATAATTTGCGTGGTATTGTTCTTTTTTTAGTCCAAGGAGCAGGGTTTGGGAGTCTGAAATTGTTTGGAGAGCAGAGGAGACAACTTTGTCTTGAAAGCATTTATTATTTTGGCAAAAGTCAATGTTATCAGCCCAGTAAGGTAAATTGCCATTAACCTAGCCCAGCCATCCGAAGTTTTTACTGTCTTTAAGGGAGAGGGAGCAAACCCAGGGCTTAACAATTGTTTTCAACACTCCAGTACAGTTGGGGTGGGGGTGGGTTACTCAGTACTTTCCTCCAGTTAACCTTTTTGGAAATCAAACCCTTTACCCTCCCCAACTTCTTCATCTTCCTCCTCTCACCACCTTCATCTTCATCCTCTTATAGTCAAGAATTGCAAAACTTTTCCGTCCCTCTTGTAAACTCCGCCCTCTCCCCAAGAACCCTCTCCAACAAAGCCAGATCAATTGTGTATGGGAGATCTTATGCAGAGGAAATAAGATCTGGTTGTGCACAGGAACACCCATTTGGCCTCCTAGTGTTAAAATAAAGGCTCAGGCAGGTCGGATGTGCCAGCCAGGCAGGGGAAGTCCACCTTTCCTCCCCACCTATCCCCTGAGATTCACAGAGGCAAGGCTGAGAACAAGCCCTGTGCTCATTGCTTCTTTCCCCCAACCTCTTAGCAGTGTGGACACTGATTAACTACAGCTGGGATCTAGTGTGCCCAGCCTGTCTTTGAAATCGATCAATGAGTTCCTTCTCGAGGAATGCTCCCCCCTAACTGTGGAGGGGGAGGTGGTGGCTGTGGTGGTCCTCTCCAACATGGGCGTCCTGGTTCTGACTGCGTAAGAGAAGGTAAGGGACAGAGGTCTGAGGCATGGGACATTGTCGCCTTCACACATGGGTCTCTCTGAGTGGGCTCTGAAACGGAAAAGTTGGATTTCAGCCTGGATGCTACTAAACTTTGAGCTTCTTTCTTTACTTTGTGGCCAAACACCATACTTTTGTGATGTGGACTATGCTATATTGGGAAATAAATTCACAAGGCAAAATTTATTTCACTTGGTGCAGAAGGTCATGTGGTTGCCACTGAGTTTCCTAGTATATTGCTGAGGAATCTTAGTTAAAACTTAAACTTGCAGGGATGGTGAAATGGCGGGTCTTATGTTAATCCTAAGTATGTAAGGCATGATTTTAGAATTTTGCTTCAAGGCTGCAAGTCTGCACTGCAGGCTGTTGGAGCTTTTGGAAGGCCAGAGTTACCTTGGTTGAAACCAGATTAGGAGCTCTAGCAGTTTGTGTGCAGAGGGAGTTTGTTAAAATTGCAGCAGATGTGAAGGCTATTTTGGTATCTTTGTGGCTTTGATATGGAGGCACAAATAGGATCCCACTGTTTCTTTCCATTTCTCCTGAGCAACTATCAGGGTTTTCTACTCAATGTTTTCTGACTAGAGAAAATAACTGGGGTGAAGGTACAACCTATCTCTTGTCAAAATGAGTAAGATGCTGTGTAATTTTTGCCTTAAACGTTTTCAGGGTCAGTTCAGTTGAGTTTTTGCTAATGCTCCCCCCTTACATGAGACAGATATAGATAGATAGATAGATAGATAGATAGATAGATAGATAGATAGATAGATAGATGATATAGCAAGGAAGAAATCTGATAGCTCTCAACTACATTATAGTTAAGTAAAACAGAAATCTTTGCAGTACAAACATATAAAACAAGCAAAATCTCATGAGGTAAGGTTTACCTAATCAACTTACATGAAATTTCAATGGAAGTCTTTAAATATTCTAATTGATTTATGAATTTCAGGTGGTTTTCTATTCAAATGGTTTCAAGTTAATTTGGTAGGGGTCCAAAAACCTGTACTAAATTGATTGGAAGAGTCATCTAGTACATTTTTTTTTTTTAAAGAAGAAAAAGAAAAAAATTGCTAATGCCATAAAATATAAGAAATCAGTTCCCCTCAGTCTTAATATTTTGGTCATGATTTAAGGAGGAATTATTATTACAGGTATATCATAATTTGATTCAAGACAAATCATCACGGGGCTCCAGGATAAGAAAGATTCTTGGAAGAGAGTTAGCATTACTTGAGACTGGGCACAGGAGGGCTGGGTAGCATACTTGTAATGACTCTGTGGCTACACAGCCTTGGGCAAAACATTTTAGGCCTCCAATCATTTATTCAGAACTGGGATTTTGATTAAGTAGATCTTCTAATGCCCAGTTGAATTTAAAGATGTTATTGCATAACTAGGGAAACTAGCAATGAGTGTAGTTTTGAATTTGGGTTTGGTGCTTCTTTCCTTTGCGGACAGGCTGTTTCCCTCAGCCAGAAGTGGAGGTCCAGTTACAGGATCTGGAATTACTTTTATGATTAAAATCTGAACTTTAATTTTCTGATCAGACCCTTAGGTTAAGGTTCTGCATTCATGACATTGGTCGAGAATATGTAGCACTGCAGAGATATTATTGGCCAGTCACATCGGAGGAAAGAACTCAGAAAGAGCCATCCTTGGTTGTTACTTCTTCAAGTCTAGCTTGAAAGATACCGTTTTCTCCTTCCAGATTTTGGGAGGATGTTTGGCATGGGGTATTTTTTGTTTGTTTGTTTTAAGTTTTAAAAGTTAATGTTATTGGCCTATAAACTTTGTCCCTCCATTGTTTCACACTCAAAACACACAAAACTGACTAGATAGAGGTGAGGTCAATGCTGCAGATGAGAACAAGAGTGACCTTTAGGGTGGGGACCCTTCACTGTGAGTTCATTAGCACTCTTTGTTTTAAATGGATGAAGTTAAGGAGTCTATGTGTGTGTGGTGGGGGGGGGGGGGTGTGGGCAGGGGTGTAGTGCCATCTTCTCATTTTATTTTGGGAGGTGTAGCATTTCCCTATCTTAATAGCTTATGATCTTCAACTGGTGTCAAAAATGTATGATTTGTTAACGAACTTTGTTTTGGAAAACACATGTAAACTACTCACATTAGAGCTAGCTCCACATTCATTCATTATCTTAAGGGCTTCATTCTTCTCATTATGAAGAAAACTTAGAGTTTTCAAATATTTATGATATTTCATCAGTACTTTGTTTTCATTTCTTTTCTTTATCCTTTGTCTTCTCTTAGTGATTTAGAAGTCTATCAACTATTCCTACTTTGTTACAGAATTGCTTTTCTTTTTAAAATAAGTCAATGTAAGTTTAATTTGGGCATATTTCCTATGGTGATAATTTAGAGTTAGCTAGTATTTATTGAATATAAAATATATGCCAACACTGGCACACATATTTAATTTTCAAGATTATATTTGAAGTGTTAGCCTCCATTGTACATACTGATGAACTTGGGTACAAAAGTAAAAAGTCATATAACTAGAATAGTACAGCTATTAACTGGGTAAGTAGTAGAGCTAGTATGTGACCCCAGGACTTCTTATTCCAATTCTAAAATTCCAGTTAATATTCATTAATCAGGCTTTTTAGTGGAATCTCATAGCAGACAGTAGTGATACAATGTTTATTATTTTCTTTTTCTTTCTTTGCAATTTACTTTCTATGCAATATTGCACTGCATTTTTTTTTTTTTTAATAACTTGTCAAAGAAGTCTAGAGATAGACCAGAAACCACCTTGGTCATAATCAACGCACACCTCTAGGTGGTGTGAAAGAATGTTTTATCTTCAGAGTCAAACTATGAGGCCTTCAACTGGGATTCTGGAGCAACAGACTAAACAGAGTCTTTAAACATATGATATTTTACTTGCATAGTCATTAATTTTTTCTTCTTCCCCTGGGCTAGTTCACGTCTCATCACATTCGTAATAGTTATTCCAGAATCACTTCTATGGAAAGAAAGAAAAAAAATACACACATTCTTTGAAGAATTCTGTATTAAGTTTCTGCATGTTTTTCACTTTAAGTTTTATTTTTCTGAATTCCAAATCCTGAGGGTTGGGTTATCCATTTTCAGATAGACCCATAAACCTTAGAGAAGCCATAGTTGAGAGGACTCATAGAAGCATTTGAGTCCTCACTCTTCTCAAAGTGATTGTCTTTATTTAGTACTTACCAAAGTTACTTATCAAGCTTTGTAAATATTTACATTATATGAATTTTAATAGTAACATCTTTCAGTGTTTTGATACAGTATACAAAAAAAGTTTTTCATTCTCCTAAACTTTAAGTTTTTTCTTCAAGTCTAGAGAATCATTAATCATTTCCCTATCCATTTTTTAAAAGCTACCCCTTGGCATCACTTGTGGTTTTTGAAAACGTTTGAATGAATTCAAAAGATCAGAAATGATCTTTTTGTTACAGTTTGTTCTTTGTGATTTAATTCAACTCATCCACACTGATTAAACATTTTTTAAAAATTATAAAAAGGTTACAATCCTGTAGTGATCTTTTTATCTTGGTAATGTAAATGTGTTTGACTTTTGCTCACCCCAGTTTAACCATTTCATTGGGAAACAACTTCACCATGGAATAATTCTTCCATACTCCTGCTCGTTGGGTTCATTCCCATGTTTCTTATTCATGTCTCTGCCATAACTAATTCCAAGACCTCCATGTAGTGACTGACTTTTAGCTAAACTACAGATGGTGATTTAAGATATTAAAAGAGGATCCATTTGGATTGAAATCCTAATTTTTTTTCACGAGGGACTTAAACAGTTCCTATCCATGACAGCGACTTGAAGAGTCTCCGTATTTGGTGTATGTTTAACTGCTTATCTTCTATCGCATGTTCATTAAGCACTAAGTCTTCTTTCTCCCACTTTTACCTTCTGGTAAACTATAACTCTTCTTGTTTTTATTGTTTCTGCTTTGTATATAAGTTTGATGATATACAAAGCAGCATCACAAAAATTGCTTAATTACTCTTACTGTTTTTACTTAATGATCATCTATCAATCTTAGAAGATAGTTTGAATTACATCTCTGGCAAAATACAGGACAGACTACATGAGAAATAAATGTGCCACTGTCAAGAAAATAAAAACTTCACTGTTTAGAAGTATTGAGGGGAAGGATTGTGTCCCTCTGACTCATTGAAACTGTTACATGCCATTAGGCTTACTGTAAACTATCCCTTGATGAATTCTGTGCTGGACAATGAGCTTAAGAACCTGAGGTGTCTTCTTGCTTTGAAAGAGCAGAATAGGACTCTGATGCTTCAATGGAAGTTGCAGAGCACATAATAGGAAGTAGCTAAAGTTACTGACCTACCGCATCTCACTTTCAGGAAAGTAGTGGGAGAGATTGTGTCTTGAGAAAAAAGCCATTTTAGAGGTAACCCTTTTAAGATTTCAATTAGTTATTTAAATGTATGAATCATGTGCTTAAATGTAATATTACTTAAATGTTTGTTTCTGAGGCCGGCTAGCCTATGGGAATCCTAACCGGCTACAGGGAGATGTTTTGTTTTCCTGGGACTAGACCTATTTTTTAAAGAACTGGGGCAAAAATGTTTGAGATGTCTGATATTGAATGACAGGATTTGGAGGAAATTTTAGGATCTTTGTATGAATAATGTGATGATCAACTACCAAAGAATAGGCGATGGCAATGTGCTGGTTCCTATACTGATGTTAGTACCCTATGTTTCACAGTTGCACTGGTTTACTATGGATAATTAGATAATAGATTTATAAAAAATGTTTTCAAAGGAAATTTATGGTAAATTTATTTTTTTGCAAAAATTACTCGAAAGCATAATTGTTTAGAGATGCAGTTGTCTGTGCTTTTAAATTACGTAGTTATGACACCTTTTCGGTGTTTATGCTCCAGCTGCCTTTTTTTTAATACTGCAGCAAAATGTTTGGGAAATGGTCATATTTTGCATTTTTCTAAACACCAATATCTTATTATGTTTTCAAAAGCAGTCTTTAAGAGGCAAATGTTATCCTGTGCTAAGAGAATTAGACTTTGAGATTAACTAGAAAGGAATACTATGTAAAGTTTCAAAGAATAGAACTGACAGGAGTATATATATACTTATATTGGTAACTTAAAAATACCATCATTATTGCAATATAGCTGAAAACCCCATGATATCATACATCTCACCTCTTTCCAGTTGTAGTTTCGTTTTTGTTCAGTTATAATGCATTTAATCATTTCACGTGCACATTTGTGTACATGATAGAGCCCTGTACATTGTGAAAGTTATGAGTTTTTTACTTTAGCTGCTTAAATTTTACCTCTATAGTCTTAGGTCCTATAAATAATGCACATGAAAGTACAATGTTAAGGGCCAACTTTATATTCAAACAACTTTTCTACAACCCGTCTAGGGGATTATGATACCCATAAGGTTGACCAGGTTAATGAAATCAACTTTTATTTCGGAGAGGTGAGATATTTAATCACTTCTACTTCAAAGATGATTGCAAACAAAACCTAGGATGCAACACACATAAAGCGAGAAGATACAAAGTAAGACAAAAGAAAAACTTGCAGCAGTATTTGTTAGAATGGTGGTGTTATTCTTGGGTTATAATATGGTTTCTTGATGAATGTGTTTTGTAAGATGTGTCATTCTGGAAAGACTATGGAGACCCAGGGTTAAGCCTGACTGTGCCATAATCTAGCTATACAATCTTGGTTAAGTCACTGATCCTCTCTGGGTTTTGTTTTCATTAACTGTAAAATGAGAAAAGTATACTAGGGACGCTTTGAAAGCACGTCTTACCCTGTCTCCCACCCAGTTCTCTGAATTGTGAATCCATGATTGCTCAACCATCTGCAAAGAGCCAAGTACTGTGGTTAATCCTATAGGTAATAGTTTTAAGGATAGTGACCATATGGCATACCATAAATTGTGCAAACACTGTCACTGCTAGCACTCATTCCTAAAGTCCTATAGAAATTTACAGTTTCAAAAATTAACCCAAAGAACGGGGATTCACAATTTGGATACTCAAATTTTAACCAACAACCTTGATGGGAATTTCTTGTATTAGACACTGACTCTTTCTAAATATGATGTTTTACACAAGCTTCGCACTGACTGTTTGATATATCTATTTGACCTTTGATTGCTGCTAGTTTCTACCAGGTGGCTGGTCAGCAGTGATAGCACCAGTCAAGAAAAAGCAAACAGTGTTTCCTGGGGTTTAATAATTAATAACCTGACCTTTCCTCAGCATTTCCATGGATCTGGTCCCTTGCTTTATCATTGGCACCAAGATTCTAACAAGAGAAGTCTGTATAAAAAGCCATTGCTCTTTTGTTTCCAAAACAGGTATTACAAGTGGATAAATAATGTGCACTGCTCTGAGCCCAAAGGTACGCAGTGGACCTGGCCTCTCTGATATGCATCAGTATAGCCAATGGCTGGCCAGCAGACATGAAGCTAATTTGCTACCGATGAAAGAAGATCTGGCCTTGTGGTTAACCAATCTATTAGGTAAGGTTATAAGATCTCATTTTGTGAGCAAAGATAACAGTTTTTGTTTTTGTTTTTCCCCCTCATATAGTGTCCTTCCCCTAAGCATGTGACAGCACCTTGGAAAGAAAGATTTCATTATTTGGGTTTTGCATCTGGGAAATCTGAAGCATGTGGAAAATTTAAATGAATTTCCCAATGTCTCTCACATGAGCTGTGCTTAGTAATTCCAATATCATGCATTGAAATGTGGAAATACGTAGTCAGATTGCTTACTTCATCTATATGCTGATCTGATTTATTTCTGAACTTCTCTTTTATGCAGGTGACCAATCTGACCTATTCTTTGGACATTGCTCGCAGGCCATGGTCTGTGAAATCTGACTTTTAAAGCTAGATTGCTTTGCCCTACTTTTATAGCACACCTTCTAAAACTGCTGAATGCCCACACTCTAGAGCAAACACATCTATCCTTTGTCCAAAGGAGCTGACTAGAGTCACCCAACCTTGAGCTAAAATTTTTCCTTTCATTTCACTTTTGTTTTTAGGTGCTCTTCCAAAAGTACTGTCTCTGAGAAAAACGCTACCTCATGCTAAGGCTGTCTCTTTTTAAATTCCTATTGTGCAGGCAGAGTCTTGGGATAAAATACCAACCATGTGCATTTTTTCAAACCATGTGCATTTAAAGGGTCATTATATATAGAAACATTATTTTCACCAGTAGTTTTTCACAGAGAATAAAATTGATTTATGACCCGAGGGAAGGACCCTTATATACATATAAGATATTAGATGCGAATATCGAGTAAACATATCATCTCTATGGTACTTTATCATTTGCAGAAGGGATTTCACCAACATTATTTTATTACTTAAAGAGAAATGAGAGAGCTTAGTGAGAAGCACCCTGTAAGCCTGAAATCTTAGCGAGGTTTGGAAAGATTTCAGCACATTTTAGCAAGATTTTCTTTTTGCTCACCATGGCTCTGGCTTTTTTACTTTTTTTTTTTTTGCCTTTATCTTAGGGTTAAGGTGTTTTCTTTTTCTCACAGTGTACACAGTAGTTTGACAATTCCATGTAGTCTAACCAGGGCTACTGCATGGGAGTATGCATGTCGTACCATTCACAAAGGCACCTGGCAAGAGGGTAAGGGCAGAGATGCAGAAGGCATTCCAGGAAGACCCTTCACCATGCTGTGTCCACTAGAAGGAAGAGGCAACCCTATTTTGTAATTCATCCATGCAAAGGAGGAACTTTTATCTTGATCACTTAGAGGGAGTCAAGTTAACCTAAGCAGTTAGATTTCCTTTCTTTATTTTTGTCCTTCCAAGGTTCACTAATGACTGTTACACTCGTAATTTATTATTAACTCTAAGCTGTCTTCAGATGTGGGCTATCACACGTATGGTAGTATAGAATATAAGAGAGCAGACTTGCTACAGCCTGCCTGTGTTTGAACCCCAGTACTGCCTCTTACCACCAATATGATGTTGGGAAGGAACGTCACCTCTCTGTGCCTCAGTTTCCTCATCTGTAACATGGCAGTGGTAGTAGTGCCTACTTTGTAGGGTTGCAGTAGGATTAGATGACTAAAATATGTATATTACTTAGAAATGCCTGACATATTATAAACACTATATATCTATTGTGGTTTTTCCAATCATACAGTTCGATGATACTGTTAATTTTATTTGGTGGATAGGTTTATTTATTTACTGAGCAAATATTTGAGTAACATAAAGTATTAGTTTAAAAACATGGACCCTGGAATCAGAATGCTTGAATTCAAACCTCAGTTCCATCATTTACTAGCTCTGTGATACCGAGCAAGTATTTGGTGCCTCTGTTTTGTCCTCTATAACATAATATAATATTAGTACCAACTCATAAGATTATTGGTAATGTGAATGAGGTGATCACGTTTAGAATAAGGTCTGGTGCATCGTAATCAACTAGCTATAGTAAATACGAGCTATTATGATTTTTGTGTTCCAGACATAGTCTGCTAAGTACTGGAGGGGAGAGTGGTGATTAAGAATAGACATAGTGCCTGTTCTTAGAGATGTTGGAGTAGGTTGAAAAGGAAACATTAAGTAAGTGATTGAAGAAATAATTCATTAATTGGACTTTTTATAAACACTAAAATATCTAGGTTGAAATAAGAGTGTGAAAATAAGATGGGAGTCAGGCAAAGGATTGCAGTACTTGGGGAAATCTTCTTTAGGGAGTCTTATATATATTTTTTAAATATGTTTTTATTGAATTTTTAGAGAGAGAGGAAGGGAGAGAGAGAGAGAAACATCGATGTGAGAGAGAAACATGGATCGGCCGCCTCCTGCACGCTCCCTACTGGGGATGGAGCCCGCAACCTGGGCATGTGCCCTGACCAGGAATGGAACCGGGACCTCTCAGTCCATGGGACGATGCTCAGTCCACTGAGCCACACCGGCCAGGCAAGGGGGTCTTATATTTAAACTGAGGACAAAAGAATGATTAATAGCTAGTCAGACAAAGCATGGAAGAAGAGCGTGGTTCGAGGGAATGGCTAGTGCTGAGAGAGAAAGGTGTTCGGTACGTTGGAAGAGCGGAATGGAGGCTGGTGTCAACGGCACGGATCAAGAGGAGGATAGCTTCATGGCACTTTTAGGTGCCAGATCCTACTGCTTTGAAGACCATGTAAAAAGCATTATAATTTATTATATGATCAGTGAGGAACCATTGAGGTTCTAGACAGGGGAGATGGTGATTAATTGGAGTATAGCCTGATTTTTTTTTTTTAAATCCTCACCCAAGGATATTTTTCCATTTATCTTCAGATAGAGAGGGAGGGAGGGAGGGAGGGAGGAAGAGAGAGAGAGAGAGAGAGAGAGAGAGAGAGAGAGAGAGAGAGAGAAATATTGATGTGAGAGAGACACATCAATTGGTTGCTTTCTGCACGACCCCAACCAGGGCCGAGGACTGAACCACAACCAAGGTACGTGCCCTTGACCAGAATCGAACCCGTGACCCTTTGCTCCATGGGCCAACGCTCTAACCACTGACCCAAATTGGCCAGGGCAAGTATAGCCTGATTATACAGGTACATTCCAAGGTCCCATGACATGTCATCAAAAGCATTTTATTTGGTGAATGTGACCATTTAGAAAGCAGCTTGATCAGTGTGGGCAGCCCAAGACAACCTCAAAGAATAGAGAGTCAGTGTGTAATGGAAAGATCCTTGGAATAAAAATCAAGAGACCTGGCTCCTAACAGAAAGTCAGGAGACCTGGCTCCTAACAGGACATCAGGAGACCTGGCTTCTGGTTCTGGCTCTGCCACTGGGTAGGAAACTTGCCCAGAGTCACTCAGCTATCTTTTCTGGGCTCCGTGTCCTCAACCATAAAATGAAGGGGTTGGAGTAGACGATCTCTAATGTCCTTTCCAGTTCCAAAAGTATAAGTTTCCAAGAAATCCATCTCTTGAGACCCAGTTTCAGATCACCAATATGCATAAACAGGGAGAACATAATTTACATACATGAATAATCTTTCTTTTAAAGAATAAGACTTTAAATGCTAGCAATTGGTAAGACTGATGGCTTAGGAGGTTTTCTTAGAAAAGGAATCTTAAAAGAATCTCAAGATATAGTAAAATACTACCTTGCATTGACTTAAATTCATAAAAGTAGATAGACTTCAAGTGACTATCCTTATGGTTACTTAAAAAGTAGAACAATAACTTGACATTACTTGAAAGTGGTAAAACATTTGGAGGTAAGAAAATATCCTATGTCCTAGAATGGTGATGATATGGAAGGGAGAGAAAATGTATGGCTGTGTTAGAAGATATTTTTATTACATATATTAGGTACATTTAGAATTCACATATTTTAGAAATGAAGTCAGTAAAGTACACTTTTAAATTATTTATTACTGGCCATTTTATCACCTCAGAAATATTTTCAAATTTATATTCTGTAGCTCTTTCCATTCTTGCTTTGTATGTACTTGGAAGTTAGAGATACCTTGGAAGTTAGTTCCAAAGTTGATGCTGTCTTTATATAAAGTATCTGATTTTTTTAGTGAGGTAGAAATTCACATTTCACATTAAACCTTTTAATTAGATTTTACTGTTGCGATGTGGACCTTACTTGTGTAAAGGCTTTCTACTTCTTTTTAGTAATACTTGATTAAAAGATAATGCTTTTCTTTTTATGTCCTTCAAAAGGAGTATTAATGATGGTCTAAATTCAGATATTTCTGATCCTAAAATATCAATTGAAAGATGTAGTTTCTTTTTTTAAAAAAAAAATGTTTTTATTGATTTTTTAGAGAGAGAGGAAGGGGAGAGAGAGATAGAAACATCGACATGAGAAAGACACATCGATCAGCTGCCCCCCACACACACGTCCCCCACTGGGGAATGGAGCCTACAACCTGAGCATGTGCCCTGACTGGGACTCGAACTGGGACCTCTCAGTCCTTGGGGCGATTCTCAATCCACTGAGCCACACTGGCTGGGCAAAAGATGTAGTTTCTTAAAGAATACTAAATTTGGATTTAGATATTTTGGGTAGATAAAAACTATGTGATAGGAAAGTATTTTATTGGTTCATAGACCAATATTCACATTCATATCACATATGGAGGTTTAATATTGTAATTTTCAGATATATGATACTTAATCAGTAACACTAATACATACCACTTTAAATTCTTGGGCATAGAATTAAGGCAGAAATAACAAATTTTTAGATGAAATAATATTTATGTATGAGTATAAAATGCCAGCTAGCTTATAAAAAGTTAACTAAGATGAATAAATAGTTATGGTAGTTGGGATTTGTTTATGGAGCACACCAATGTGATTCATAAGCAGATCATCGTGTAATATTTACTGGCTACTCACATATCTTTGGAAATATCAACTGATCTTATTGAAAATAGATTTTGTAGTCCAAGTATGTTTTTCAACAGCTGGCACCATGGAGCAGTTTTATGACCAATATTAAGAAAAGGCGGCAAAAGAATCCTGAATATCCCTTAATTCTTCACTATAAAACGTATCTTTGGCCATTGTCCCCTATTATATATTAAATATACACATTTCAGCTTTATTTTAGACCTTCTGTTTTGTTATTGTTGTTCATGAACTAGCTATTTCCCATTTGTTATTGATCTGTGTCCTTAGGACATATTTGAACATCAAATGATTATACAAATACATTTTGGGGGAAAACTTAATTGTCACTTTGAATAAACAACATATTATTAAATTAACAGTCACAGATTATAGCAAAAACCTACCATTCAAATAGATGAGGCACATTCAAAAAATTTCATGATTATTGATGAACTATTGAAAATTGTTGTTGACTTAGCTTTGAAATGAATGTATAATATTAACATAAATGTTCTCAAGTTGTTTTACTTGTGTTTTTTTAATCATTTGAAAATGATGATCTGCCTTTATCTTTAATTAGTATTTGTTTAATAACACAAGCACATGGAAATATGTTTTTGTGAAAAGATTATGGTTAAGTAGCAAAGAAACTGACATTGTTCTTAAAGATTATAGATCTTCAGATGTAGGCATATATATTTTGATTATATGCAGGGACTTTAAGTAAATCATAAGATATGTTACAAATTAAGTTTTGCTGAATTGATTTTACTTCCATTTAGAAAAGCATTGTGACAAATTTTTTTTCCATAAAAGAAAATTTAGTTGTTATATGCTTGATATGACCAATATGTAATTTTATCACTTATAAAAAATAACCTACTTCCAGCATTAAAAAGTTAAGCATCTACTTATTGGAGTTGCTGTTGTCAAATACAACTGTTATCTAGTAAGCTTTAAACAGAGTTCTTTACTTTTCATTTTTCTTAAAGCTGTTTTACCAGATCCTTATCCTGCAGAGTTCTTATATTCTTCATATAGTCAATAAAAATTCCTTAGGAAAGGTGGTATCTTTTGCTCGTTCAAAAGTTTAAAGAATCAAGTTCATGTTCACAAGTTGACACCTTTCAGAGAAGTTACTGCCCTTTTTTTTTTTTTTTTTTTTTTTTTTACCCAGCTTTTCCAACAGAACCAGCTCTGTCTTGTCTTGATATAAATGCAGGGCAGAGAGTTGGAATCACTGTGGTGCAAATACTGATCTAGGGTTTCTGGATAGAATGAGTCATTTTCTACCTCACAACCTTCAACTTTCAGTCTCAAAACACCAAATAATTCTGGTTAGACAGCAGATGAGTTCCTTTGAGTTCTCCAATTAGAGAGACATACTTGGATTGAGAGGTGCAGTGGAGTTTCAAGGAGAATTTGATCCTGTCCAGATCACCTGTAGAGATAAAATATGCCCGTTTTCTTCTGCAGTAAATAAGGTCACGTAGCAGAACATGCCTGAATGACATTCTCAGCCACTCTCCAGTTTACAAGGTGCACTGCTATTCATTTTTCAGCACCGCTATCACTATCTTTAGCCCTAAGCTGTTTTTGTTTGTTTGTTTTTTCCTTATCGGCTTTCTGTGGAGTTTCCACAGAGAAAAAAAACAACTGGATTAGGGAGAGTGTATTGTAATAGGAAATAGTTGTTTATATATTCGGCAAATGTTTATTTAAGCAGTCAGGCATGGTGACTGAGAGCATAGACTCAAACCTAGACATCATGGGTTAAAGAGCCAGCTTCGCTGTGTGACATTAAGCAAGTTACTTAATCTAAGTGCCTCAGTTTTATCAACTGAAAAATGGTAGCACCACATCACAGTTTTGTGAGACTATTAAAAAACATGAATTCATGTAAAATGCCTGGCATACAGTAAGAACTCAAATGTAAAATATCATTATTAAATGCTATCATGTCTTTAGGAACCCGAGTTTAGTACTAGTGATTTACTGGAGAGAAAACATTCTTTCTCAGCAAAATATATGAAAAAAGGGCTTTATTTCCCCCTCAGGGTGGCTCCATTTTAAAACATTGTAGGTTGATACTTAATTTTTATAGAAATTATGGCAATACATAATTATGGCAATACATAATTATGGCAATTCCTGAGTGGAGGAATACACTCAGGTGTACAAGCATGCAAGTTGATTTTAGTTGCCTGACAGGTGTTTATTTCATATCATTGTGTCCTAATATTTTACTAGGAAGGGACCAACCACAATTTTTAACCAAACTCCCTGATCTTTGTCTACTGGCAAGCTGTCAGTCATGACTGAATTCATGGCGTGAAGATGAAAGTCTACCATTATAAACTCAGGAAGTAAAGACATTACCTCTAGACTAGGCTGTTTAGATGAACCTTCAGGTCAATAGTCTGCACAACCCAGTGTGGGTCCGTATGCCGAGAAGATTTAAGTTATCTGCTCATTGCCCTGTCATTTCCCAAACACGCCAACAACATGGAAAGATGGAGCTGGGGAAGAAATGATTCTATGGTACCAGACTCCTACTGCTTCTAGTATTTATAACCTAATGTCTCAGACCAGCTACACAAGTTAAATGTCTGCTTCTGCCTAACAAAGATACTTAACTTTGTATAATGTTTACTTGAGAAATTGTAATTAGTTCATCACCACATGTTCTAATGGATTTGTCATAGTTAAATTGAGTTAGCTTTATATTCTGTTTTTTTTTTAATACTTTTGGTAATATTAATGCAATAATATAGTATGCCATACAAGGATTATAACTGATTTCTTACAATTAGATAGTATATTTAAAAAGTATATTTTATGATTCTTAAATTTGGGATGGAAAATACATTACGTGTGAAGGTTTTTAAAACTACTCTCCATCTTGCATTTTTCCTTCATTTGAGGCAGCACATTCCAACTATAAAGTATGTAACGGTGTCTGTTTTAGCCAAAAAAAAAAAAAAAAAAAATCTCACCTTTTGGAGCTATAAAATATACAGAATTGAAAGCTGACACCTAATATATTTTTCATTAGATACAGATGTTCAATGTAAATTCTTTCTTCAAGTATTCATGAAAATCAGGATAACTAAAAATTTTCAGGTATAATGGATAAAAGTGAAAATCATACCATTTGGTAAATTGATAATAACTTTTTAATGAAATATATTTTCTTTTTATAATTTATAAATTCCTTTAAACATTATAATTATGTTGTCATTTAGCATTATGAATAGAATATCTAAATTGCCATGGAGCTTAATGAAATAACATTATCTAAAGACCTCATTTAAATGTAGACAATCTCACAACTAATATATATTCAACAATTTACAGTTTATCTTTTTTTACCTTGAAATTTAATTGCTAATTTTGAAGATATTTCTAATATTTATTTTTCATGCTTGTTTGCAGAATAGCTTTCTTATTGTTAGAAAATGCAGGCCACTATGGTGAGTGCATGATACAAGTCCAGTTGTGCTGGCTTTTTGTATGTTGAGGCTGTTACTTTCATTCCTGAATTGAGTCGGGCTGCACCCAATTTTGAAATAATGGTAGTTCTGAATAGGGTATATCTGTGGTGAGTACACAGCTACTGATGTTTTGCCACCTGCAGAAGTCATTATTCTAACGGGGGGCTGAAATGTGAACTATCCAGTCAGGGAAAAAAAGAACATTTAAAAAAAAAAAAAAAGTAATTCTCTTTTCTTTTTTACCTGCCCTTCCCCCAAAACTGGGGGAAAAAATCATTTCAAACAGATGTTTCTTGAAATCCAAATATATTAGGTATTGTGAGTTTAACTTTAAGCCAGTAGTTTATCTATTGTTCCATTTGGGTTATATTTAAATGTTTGTGAATTTGAGCTGTATGCATTTTTTTTAAGATAAAAGTTAACTGTGAGAGTCCCGCTGTAAAACTTTAAAATACCGCCTTTTATTTTGCTTTAACCACTTTTCACAAAAATAGTACCCAAAGTTTTCTCAAAGTTTTCCAGTACGTTATTTCTTCATTTGTTAATTCACGTGCTCACTGAACACATTCACTAGGAGCCTACTATGTGAATAACATTATGTTTACCTTAGTAGGCATGCACACACACACACACACACACACACACACACACACAGATCCACCTCATGAGGTTTACAGTGTATTGAGGAAGACAAGAACTTTATACAAGATATGTTACTAGCTACAGAAGTTTGATAATGTCAGTGAGAGTGATACCCATGAGTATAACCATAGAGAAACGAGATCAGTGTGCACTGGGAAAATCTTTGTCTGGATTTCTGATCAAAGGACAGTTGGAACTTGGCCCGGCAGATAGAAGATAGGGCATGGTAGGCAGGGGCCATGCCAGGAACAAAGGCATGACAATCGGAACTGGAAGGTTTGACAGAACTATGAAGGTTGGGTATGGACCAAGGAATAGGGTATAAGGATGTTAGATTAGAAAGGTAGATTAGAGGATTTGGGGAGACCTTTGGATAATGGGTTAGTGTAGATATATTTCATCTTGGTAGAGAAGATTATGGACTATTCATAAAGATGAGGAATGACCCAGTGAGGTTGGTGGTTAGCAATAATAATTTTAGCAATGAGTGTGATATGTATTGGACAGAGGAGTTGAGGGTACAAGGAATAGTCGTTGTTGTTAGAGGTTTAGGAATCAGATTAGGAAATTTTAAATTAAAGTGTGGTATAAGAAACAGAAGGAAACACGAATCTGTAGGGTTTGTCATTAATAAGTTATTGGAAATTAAGGCAGGAAAATAAAATATTCTGAAATTTAGAGAATTGCCGAAAAAGGAACAGGAGGGAGCTTTGGGGGAGATGAGTTTGGGGGAGCATATAAGAAAAAATTTAGAGGTTTTATTGGGGCTGGAGGAATGAGTGGAGCAATCAGGAGTGACAATTAAAAGGTAAAGGGTTTTCCTTGGCCAGTTTGGCTCAGCAGTTAGAGTATCAGCCCTCAGACCAAAGGGTTATGGGTTCAATTCCAGTCAAGGGCACATACCTGGGTTGCGGGTTCAATCCCCAGCCCTGGTTGGGGTCATGTGAGAGACAACCAATTGATGTGTCTCTCTTACGTCAATGTTTCTCTCTCTCTCTCTCTTTAAAATGGAAAAAAAAAAAAGGTAAAGGGTTTCTTCTTTAGGGTGTTATAAAAATGTCCTAAAGTTGTTTGTGGTGATGATTGCACAACTCTATAAATACAGTGTACCAAAAGCCACTGAATTTTACACTTTAAATGAGTGAATTGTACGATATGTGAATTATATCACAATGAAGCTGTTATAAAATAAAGGAGAAAAAGAAGAAAAAATATGCTTTGGGAGCTTATGAAAAAGAAGATAAATAATGGTTAACAGTTAAATGCAGGGATAAACAATTGCGAATCATGTTCATAAGAGCAGTGGAGGAAGCTGTGAGTGGTTGTGGGGAGAGAGAAAATAGCAGAGGTCTGAATCCAATCATTTTACAGTTCAAGGACTCCCCAGGAAGGGGAATGGTTAGAGTTTTTCTTACAGAGAGTTTATCAATGGCATTGATTTTACCTGTATTATCTCAATCAGGAGAACAGATTCAGTGGAATTTAGAGATGTGGCTTTTTATGCATTGTCCATGCTAATAAATTCGCCAATGATGGTTGTTCTTTGATATACTATGGCTCTATTTCAAATTAAAGAGGGGAGTTATGGCATTCTTATTATCAAAGACATATACATAACACAAAATACCAGTTCTGCTATATTCCCTTGCCTTGCAGGCCGAAGAACTGAATGGGCTACTGAGGATGAGAACTGAAAAAATCTCAGACACTAAATTGTACAATCACTGGTAGAGCTGGTTCTTTGAGTTTCATTGACTGCTTGATTGCTAAGTGGTGGGACTCTTTCACCCAGAATATCATTTTTTCACTTTTAGTGTGAAATAAAACATTTTTGCAGTTGAAACTATATTATTAAAAGGTAAAATATTGAGATTCTCGCTACCAAAGGAAAACATCACATTCCAAAGAAACAGTTTTTTCCAGTGAGTTCCTATTCCAGACACGTAACTCAGCTGGAGTAGAAATTTTGATGATAAAAACTATGTCAAATATGCTGACATGAATGTCGCATTTGTGTTGGGGAATGATTATGCTTTTTTAATGCTTCTTTTCATTATTTCAGGGAAGGAGATAACGGCAGAAACGTTTATGGAGAGACTGGACAATGGTGCCTTGCTCTGTCAACTTGCAGAAACAGTTCAGGAGAAATTCAAAGAGAGCATGGATGCTACTAAGCCCTCAAAGGTAAAAGACCCCAAGGCAAAATAACTGTTAGGAGGTGGATTACACTTGTCGCTGCTTATGAATTGAGTTTAATTTGAGGATTTCGTTGAGAATGGATGTATTACTGTCTCTACTAACTACGAAGCACAGAGGGTTCTTTTTAATTAGGTAACATGTTATTTTCCTCTAATTATATAAATTACATAATCCTTTTGGTAAGTCTAATTAAAGAAAAGCTTATGGAAATTGATGGTATTAATACAAAACAAGTACTGTGGTGTATAAACTGGCTGAATCTGATGTAGCGATTAAAATTTTAGAAGAGAAATAATTTATGTCATCAGGCAATGAACACATTCTAGCCAAGAAAGATTTACTGAATAGGTCTTTGTTTCCAAATAGATCACTATGGTAGAATACTGTAACAAAATATCTGGAGTGTGTAATTTTTTGTTTGTTTTAAATAGATAGTAGCATTGAATTAAGTGACTTTGGACAAATTATTTTCTTTCTATCTCCTCAGATTTCTTTTCTGCACATTAGTTTTAATACTCTTTTCTGTTTATTGTAAACACATAATAAAAATGTGATTTTTTTACCTTCTGAAGGAAGAAGATACTTTTCTTAATTTTTAATAGAGCCGGAAAAGATGTCATAAAAAAGTAAGGTTAAAGTAATGTTGAAGTCAGCTTAAAATAAAAATTAAAAAACAACTGTTAAACTTTCTGCAGCTCTGGCAAAAGTGAATAAAACTGCCTGGCCAGTGTGGCTTAGTGGTTGAGCATCAATTCCCAGTCAGGGCACATGCCCAGGTTGGGGGGCATGCAGGAGGTGGCCAATTATGTTCTCTCTCATCGATGTTTCTCTCTCTCCCCCTCTCCCTTCCTCTCTCTAAAATGAATAAAGAAAAAAAAATTTAATGAATAAAACATTATTTATGTATATTTTCTTTTTGACTACTGAACTAAAATCTAAACAGGATTAAGCTTCCTAAAAAAGCATTATTTTTTTTATAGTGCTGTACTTAGTTTGGAGATAGTACTTTACGGCACTTTGTAATGTACTATATAATATAAAAGCCCCTCCATTTTTTAAATCTTAAAAGCGGTTCTGTGAAAGTATTAATTACTTTGGTGCCTCCCAAATTTGCTGCACATTAGAATCATCTGAGTATCTTTAAAAATTGCTGATACTATACCTGGCCCTCATGCTTGAACATTCGGATTTAACCCCTACAGGGAGCAATCTGGGAATGTCTATAAAGCTCCTCAGGTGATTCTAATGTTGAGCAAAGTTTGGGACCCACGGCATTTATTTTTTTCCCTCCACTGGTTAGATGCATACTAAGTGATCTGTGCAAGATCCAGAATAGATTCAATAAAACCCAGGTAGTTAGGTTTACACTGAATATTTTCCATAGGAAAAAAAAAAAGGAAATTTTCAAATTGGGTATCAATAACCTAGAGGTTACAATATTCAGTGTGTGAGTGTGTGTGTGTAATTGTTTTCCTCCTTGGCATTTTGAAGTTTAGGGACAGAGGTGGCAGAGGTAGATGAGCTAGTCAGTACCTTCTCTGAATTAGTGAAACTATGTTGTGTGTGAGGAGATGTTAAAACAGAATTTTTTTTTTTTTATCCTCACCCGAGGACATTTTCGCATTTATCTTCAGATAGAGTGGGAGGGAGAGAGGGAGGAAGAGAGAGAGAGAAACATCGATGTGAGACAGATGCATCGACTGGTTGCCACCCACACGACCCCAACCGGGGCCGGGGACAAACTGCAACCGAGGTACATGCCCTTAGCGGGAACCGAACCCAGGACTCTCTGGTCCACGGGCCGACCCTCTAACCACTGAGCCAAACCAGACAGGGCTTAAAACAGAATTTTAAAAAATCAACAACAAACTTGATCCCATCTGAATTCATGTCACAGGAAACCCGTAGTGATTTTCTTCTAGCAGCTTAAATCTCACGTTCTCAGAGCAGTGGTTTTAGTTTTCCTGATTGATAATTAATGTGTGGATTTTACAGCTGTGCAAACACATTTGCGTGAGTAAGTTATGCTTGGTATGCGAGAAGCATGTCTGTGTTGAGAATTTTTTAAACACTCTAATATTTGAAAGAAAGTTTAATAAATATGTGACAGTTTACATATTTAATGTTTTAATTATACACTCGACTGTTACATTCTTTTCTGGCTTGATAAAATACCCCAAATGAAAATAAATTATATTCTATGATTTCTTTTTTCTTTCCAGTCATCAACATATCAATAGAAAAAAAAAAGCCTTTGTTTGTTAGCTATAAGTATTAATCTTAGGCTTTGCATTTTCTCACTTTGCATGGAAGCATCGCAGAGACTCTACAGACCTAAGCAGTAGTTGGGTAGATGAATTTAAGATTAGTGTGCAACAATTTTAACTAATTTTCATTTATGTATCATAGTATGATTAATTCATTATAATGATACATGTTAATATTCCTGGGGTTGAGGGTCATGAGAGGTAAAAAAAAAATCTAAACAAAACTAATCTTTTTAATATTCTGTCAAGATGAGAAAATCAAAACAAGTGATATGCCCAAGGTTAGGTTTGATGCCTTTCGACTCTTAATTACCTGACTCAAAGTTGGCATGTCCCATCAGGACAGAGTAATCATTATATTGATGTATGGACTCTCACTTCCTGGTCCAGATAGAGTTCAAATGTGTGAACGCCTCTGTATTGCATATTTCCTCTGTTCTTTTTCTACCAGTTATGACTTGTTGATTTCTGTGCACGATTCTCTCAGCCACTAAGGCAGCAACATGGTGCGAGATCCCCAAAAGGTTCAACCTCTGTTTTTCTCCTAACATTCCTTTCTGTTTGTCTCATTTATCTTGAGAGTCTCTGCCCCGGACATCAGAGTTTCCCTGGCTTCAGAGCTTCCTTTGACTTCAAAGAGAGCCCTGGATAGTTAGATCAGGTTTGAAGCACACGAAGGGGAAAGGAAAGAAAAGGAAGTTCTGTTACCTAGTAGAATGCCACATTATGCTCCAAGGAAGGAACTGAACATTCACCATCTAAACGTAGAATCTAGTCCTTGTTTGGCAGAAAGAACATCCTAGTCAGATAGAATGCCCACAGTACTGTTGTCCATCAAGAATACCTGGTTCTCTGAACTGTAAAATAACAATACCTCAGGATGTTGTACCATCCAGGAATTAAATTAAAGACATAAAGATTAGAGTTTTGCCCTTCAAAAATCAATAGCACACTTTGTTTAGAAAACATCTTGTCAAGATTGAATTCAAGGAGATCTAGAAATTTGTGTTTATTGCGGGTATCTCTGACAGATAAGAAAGTATGGTAGAAGTAATAAGAAATTTTACTTGAAAAGATCTCAGCTGCAGTTAATTTAGAGTTATCCATATCTGGCTGTATAACTAAAATAATTGTATATTCCTTAAGAAATTCATGGTTTTGAGATGCAAATATAATGCTGGGAGTAAACCAATGGAATGAATCAGCATAAGATGGAGGGAATATAGATGTTATGATGTGGAAATAAATGCCTTTTCTGATGGGTTACCTTCACAAAGAAGGCAGTGTTCCTGAAACTTAGGGGGAAAGCAAGAAAGAGAGATAAATTAGTGATAAAGTTCAATTCCTCAGGGTTTAAACTAAGTATAAATATCTTCAAGTTTTAACTATAAATTATTTTCCAGTATCCAACTAAATTCCCTTGTCACCATTTTTCCCATTCCCTGACCACCTGGAAAATTTTTCATCTCTAGATCAGAGATAATGAAATGTCTTGCTTAATGTTTTGTTTTTTTTTTTTAATCAGGAGTGTTTATATTTTATACCATCTTAAAGGGATATGCCTAACTAGGACATTAGTAATAGTAATAAATCTTAGTGTACCATGTAGATTCTACATTGTAGAATGATATGAAGTTTAACTTTTTTTCTACCCATAGTTAGCTAGTCATAAGGGATTTGATATGAGCTAAATGTACAGGCTGAGATAAGAAAGGGAACAGTGCAAAAAGGTAGGTATAATAGCGAGTGTATGATTTACTTATTGAATTTAACTGGACCTTCAGGCCTAATTAACCCCCTATGTAACACTTCTGCTCCATGACAAGAGTATTGCTGGGTACAATGAAAACTTTGGGTAAATTGATTATCCAGCACTAAGTTCATGATAAACAGCTCAAGTGTCATGGTCTCTGGTCTCCCAAGATGAAGATCCAACGTCCGTTAAACAGCAATAGCAAGCTAGGAAGATTTTCATGATATCCTTCACAAAGAAGGCAGTGTTCCTACATAGCTCCTGCTTCTGGGCCCAGAAATGTCATTTAGTTGCCAAAATCCCCATCCTGGATTCTCATGGCATTCATCTTCAGCTCTCTGGAATGCGTGTATTTTATGAAACCATCTAGTTTGTCTACTGTCCTGCACTTCAATATCAAGTCAGCAAAATATTATGATATAGAAGAGTTTAATGTCTTACGTAATATTGAAATGTCCCTTGTCTCTATGGGTTATGTCATAGAGCCGAAGCTAATATAGAGTGAAAGAGCTCTGTTATTTTGGGGAAGTGCAAGCAAACTGCTTCTGGAGTTTTCTATCAATCAGAATGAAGAAAATTGCATTTTCCAGACTGATAGTTGCATGTCAAGTACCAGGATATTTACTAATATACTTCAGTGAAAAGTATATTAGTAAATATCCTTAGTAAATATTCCTCACCTGGGATAGCAACTCTGATTGAGGCTATCACTTCATTTTAATGTTTCTGTTGTTCTCCACATCCCTTCCATCTTTTATATTGGCTTCAATGGAGTGAAGATGCGATAGAAATCATCCTCCTTACAATGTTTGGATCATCGATAGCAGGATGAATCTGTATTTTTTTTCCTAATTCTAGCATTTTATTTGGTCCTTCTATGAAATAAAACAGTATTCCATGTGGCAGGCAATAAAAATTCTAACAATTGCTGTATTCATATTCATAACAATTACTTATTGAGGAAAAAATATGAAAATGACCTCTGATGTGTTCAAAGACACAGTAGTCATAGTGTGAGGTGGACTGAGGTGAAAAATCCACCTATCCCCTCATCCCTACAAGGCAGTTCCCCCTCTCTAATGCATAGCGTCTAGTTTAGGTCCATTTGAAGGTTAGCAGGAAGCTGTACAGTCAAGACTTGAGATCATGACTCCTTTCATTAAGTGGGTTCTGGGTCTGTAAATTAGCTCTAGTCTGAGAATGGAGTCATCAGAAAGATTCTCTCATTTTGTCGTCGTTGCTGTTTTTGTTATACAAGTCAAGCACTTGGGGAGTTGGCTTTCGATTTACACCCAAAGGCCCCATGATTAATAATTCACAGTCAGATCGCCCATGGGACAGATCGTTCTAGGAGATTTGATTAGCCTGCTTTGCGTTCTGGCAGCCGTATCCATCTTGCCTGTGGAAGTTAAGTGCCCCCTGTGTTCCTGCCACCCTGAGAATCTTAATTCTCATTAACAGGAGAGCTCCTGTCACCAGCATTCCCAACCTGGAGAGACAAGTCACATTAAAAAGTTTTGGAACTTTCCTCACCAACCTGTTCTGCACATCTCAGTGCAAAATAGAGCTTCTTTGGGCCCCACTGAGTGACCCAGTGAAACATAGGCTTAGGTGAGGTGTACACTATAAATTGCATGCACTATTTCTTCTCCAAGAGTTGAATTCCTTTCTCTATAGTATACCAAATGATTTCTGGCCTTTTAGTGTTATTTAGTGTGGGCTCGCACTGCACATACGTTGGTGTTAGTGAATCTACTAGACTTTGTGGGATCATCTGCGGCTGTCCATGCTCACATACTGAATTTTAGTTGGTGCACCTTAGAGTGAATCACTTCTGCAAAATCTAAAACCACATTCTGTCCTCCTTAGACTAACACCCTCAAAGTCTATTATGTAAATAGAAACAAAAACCTCCCATGATATACTGAGTAGCACTCAAGTATTGAAATATATGTTGAGGCTCTGTAACTGGTTGGCCAGGAATTCCTGTGTTGGCCAGGAGTCTTGCTGTGAGATGGATCTAAATTCATCCCGATCCAGGCTGCAGTATTTTCATACTGTTGCTGGTGGAAATGGGGCCCTTTCACAGAGTCGCCAGGAAAGCATTCCCAGGACCCACATATGGGAGGATAAGATGAAGTGGTAAGATTTATTATAGAAACAAAATCAAAGGACTGTCCCAAGTTCAGCTCTGTCCTGCTGTGAAAGAAGTCCAATCTTGTCTTTATCAAGCCCAGAACAAAGTCCAGTGTCCGTAAATGCTGTGCCATTGGTTCAGTCCAGTTCAGTCCCTGTCCCCATCCAGCTAGTGTAGTCTGTGCTCCCAGCTGTGCTCTGGCTGGCACTGCATTGCCTATCCAGGCTCTCACTTGGAGCCTTCTTTGCAGTCGGGCACCTGCCAGGCCAAGGCAGCTGCTAGGGCCACATGGCTGCTATGGAGAGAGAACACATAAATAAGGTTGGGTTGAGGACCAGGCATCCTCAAACATCTTTTCAAACTAACCAATTAACCTCCCAGTCCTTCTGGAGCTTGCTTTTGAACCTTCCCCCTAACCAATACATCTCCTAGATCTTATGGGATTTTGTGTCCCTTATCCAATCTGATCCTTTTCCCAGGCTAGGCTCCACCCCTTATAGTCGCTATCGTAGTTCCAACTGTACATGCCTCATAGTAGAAGCACCTCCCCCTGCACCATACTGGCTTGTACTGCGCATGTGCCTAGCAGAGGAGTTTCTCCTGCTGTTTTTATTCCTCTCCCTGGTAATGATCACTGGTGAAGACCCTTCCTATCTGCTTTGAGGGTTAGGTCCCAAGAGTTGAGGATGCAGTGGTCCCCTGGGGAGCCTATGAATGCTGCAACTCCCTGGTGAAGCAGCCTTATTATCTGATTCAGCTTCCTAGTGTGTTATGCTTAATAATGTCTGATTCCCTTTGCTCCCTTTCTTTATCAATATCTAGCTACCTACAGTAACAATACCTGCTGAGGGTTGTCAGCAGTGGCTGTGGCCAGCTGCCATTTTTAAGGACAGAGCAATGGTTCCAAGAATGTCCAAGTTAATTGATACCATTTTCTTAGCCTGGTCCAGGAGAATACCAGGGGTGGGGGAACCTACCATGTCCCTTCCCTGCTTCCTGAGGGAGTGAGTGTTTGCTGTTTCATCTCCCAATTCACCCATCTTCTTCATGTCTCTGCCCCTCTTCCAAGATAAGAATTTCAGCTCTTTCCTATTTGAAAACAGGAACTGGCCAGGGGACAGCAGTTAAGCAAAGGACAGGTACAAACACCAAATGCAAATTATATTATTTGAATTCCTTTATCTCACAGTTATTCTGTGGAATATTCTGCTGTATTCAAAAACTCACATATGAAAGAAACAGATTTCTCCAAATTGGACAAAAGAAATTTTATAAATTACAAAATGTATGATATTTACCAATGTGTTTTGAAGCTGTAAGAGATTTTAAAAAAAATATTGAAGTCATTTGTTTTGATTAATCAAGATAAAAGAAAAATTGGGTAGTCTTTCTATTTCCCCTATGAAAATATTTCTAAATCATTGTTTATGAAGACACAATCAAAAAGTATAAAGAAAAAATCTACAAGGAAAAATAAAATAGAATTCTTTCAGGCAGTTAATTAATAAAAGGGTTGTGTTCTTTTTCTGTACTTTGCAATGGTTCTAGTGTTTGCCATCTTTTAAAGTTATTAATTTGTTGTGCCTTCTTTTATTATCCTAAATAAATCTCTAAATTTTTATTCATAATCCTGTATTCTTTTTCATACAAGGGCATCCAAATAGTATAAGCTTAAAACCCCACAAAAATAGTTTACTCTTCAACCCCAGCATAATACATGGGCTGCTACTTTCCATTCCACGTTTTTTTTCCCCAGTATCAACCTCAACACCAATTCTAAATATCCCATATTTTTCTGAGATTTGATGCCTGAACTTTATGGTACTAAAATAGAAGACAAAGGCTTTGGAAGGCGTAGGATTTATATCATTTCTAAAGGTTATAAAGCATAGGTACATGGTCAGTCTCTTCAGAGTACTACTGTAAAAAACAAGTATTTTAAACATTTTTTGGAAAGTGCAGCTAAACAGAAGTGGTTAGTAGTGTGGACTCAGCGCCCAGCCGGTGTGGCTCAGTGGTTGAACATTGACCCATGCACTAAGAGTTTGCCGGTTCGATTCCCCGCTAGGGCACATGCCCAGGTTGTGGGCCTGATCCCCAGAGGGGGCATGCAGGAGGCAGCCAATCGATGTTCTCTCTCATCATGTTTCTAACTCTCTCTCCCTCTCCCTTCCTCTCTCTCTAAAATCAATGAAGAAAAAAAAAATTCTATTTAATATTTAAAAAATAGTGTGGACTCAGCAACAAGATTTCCTGATTTAAATCATGACTCTATTTATTAGCTTGGGAAAATTACTTAACTTTTTTGTGTCTTAATTTCTTCATTTGTAACATATAGATAATAATAGTACCTACATTATCAAGTTGTTATGAAGACTAAATAAATTAATATACATAAGCAATGAGTAGTACCTACAACATATGGGTGCTCATTAACATTAAGCTATTAAAACTAGTTTATCATTCCTCTCAAGATTCAAATTTTAGCAAGTGAGAATCTGGTTAGTATGGTTAATAGCCAACTCTCTGACCAGATCATGACCTCACCTTGATTGTCATTTGCTTAGACTGAAAAAAATAAGAGAGGGATTATTTCCCAAAAGAAGGGAAAAGGGATCCAGGAAGAAAAGAGATGTTTTTTATATTCACCTCCATATTTATCATTTCTTCATCTGTCAGAGCACCTGTAATATTGGTATACTTAGTTGATTGCTTGTCTTTATCCCTTTACTAGACTGTAAGATACTTGAGGACATGGTTTATGCTTTATTCACATATAGTTCTGTCATAATATCTAGCATATAGAATCTCGATAGATATGTTTTTGGATGAATAAATGAATAAATGACCCAATGTAGATATATACTTTGTAGATCCAAAATGCTATCAGTGGGTTTTAGCAATCCTTAGTTTTTAATTCTGAAGACTTTTATTTTCCCTGAGTTTGAAATTCCTCCCTCTGATGGTTTTGCTTAACTCAAAAGTCCCTGATGTTCAAAAACATAAGGAGCAAAGTTGACTTTTAAGTAGCAGAGAAGACTGGAGAATTTTAGGGTGGTTCGGGGGAATAAAAAGGATCTGAGGCCATCAGAAGTGCTGACAAGAGATTGACTGATGTAGCAAACCCTGGAGGGCTACACTAGGTAGTAAGAGAATTCTGGAGGAATTAATTATGGATGTTTTTATGTAGTCATACGATGTGTTATTATTTTAGTTTAGAGCATTATTTGAAGATAAAAATAATGGCAAAATGACCATATTGATATCCAAATGTTTTATTCAACTTAAGGATAATTTTTCAAGGCCTGTTTATACTGTTTGCCATGGTCTCAATAAAATAAGGAGCAGGTGAGTGATAACTGTGGTTTTATGAATTTACTCACCAAGTTAGGGAAAAAAATCATTGTAGGGCCTTTCATGTAATAGATTCTCAAGAGATATTTTTGACCTGAAATGAGGTATTGTTAAAGTAATTGAGAGTTGTATCTTTCAATTACTGAAGAGGTCATAAAGATGAATCACCATGTTATTTTGCATCTTTTTTCTCAATCACTGCCTCTTTTGTCCAATAAAAATAGTTGGTGAGTGAAATGGGAATATAAGCACCATTGTCTCTTCTCAGAACCCCTAATTAGCCATCTGCCCAAACACTACTTAACCAAGGTAAAAATATACCGTAAAAGTGCAGGAGGGAATCAGAGAATTCTAGTGCTTAGAAACAATGAGCAATAAATGCTGATACTGGCTTTCTGAAAATGTGTTATTTGATTACCAATGGATAGCTCAGAAATCAGATAAAAATGATCATCAAGTATAGTAAGTCCATCATTTTATCAACCTTAAAAATATAAAATATTATGCATACAAATATTTTATGATAATGGAGTTCTACTTATACATGTTATTTTAAAATTTGATGGATGACTGATGATATACATTAGAAATAAGAGATGACGTTTACTGTGATGTTAATGTACATATGAGTTAGTGTTGAGAAAGGGCGTGACAAAGATATACAGAGTCTACTCAAGAAATGTACTCTCTATTAGGGAGAAATGCGAGGTATGTAGTAATACATAGAGTTTGAAGTCAAGCTTATAAAGTGATTTAAAAATGAATTTCCAGCAGTCACAGATTAAATAAGAGAAAGGCAATATTTTATTGTGTGGCTGACTTTAGCTCTTAAAACATGTAGTATATACTGCAATGTTTTTATACATGTAGTTTTATTAAAATTGTATTTTAATGTGTGTCATCTACTTCCTTAATCAAAAATTATATCAATTAAAAATAATAGCTGCTTTATGAAATGTAATATAGACAACAGTGCCCAGTATGTTCATATTTCTTATATATGGACCTATATTGCAATCATTTCAAGTGGATTTCAGTACATTAATTTGACCATTCCTACTAATACATGAATTACATCCTTTAATCTTTTTATTATTATAAAGTCAAAGTCTAAATTATTCTCATCTGGTTGTCCTCAATGAATCATACAGGGATTGCCACTCTCCCTCTTGTCATGTACCTGTGAGTGGCAGAGAAAGCCAGTAAGTATCTCAGAAGGTGGACTGAGGTTCTTTGGGAAAATTATTTAAAACAATATAAAGTTTGTTGAGTTATCTGTAGATGAAATTAGAGGTTGAACTACATTATGACTTTACACACTTAATAGTTTTTGGACAAGCGTATAGGTCTTAGCTAAATGAAAAATAACCATGTGCAGAGCTTGGAATTAACCTTTGTGGCAAGCTCTCATGTCTGAGGCAGCTTTCTTGTTATGTACTTGAAGCAAATGAAGTGAATCAGAATTATTTCAGAATTCCCCTCACATTATAGGAGAGTCAAGTATAAACTACTGTGCTCATGTTTGTCTCCTTTTTTTAAAATCTGTTGTTGACAAGCATTTGCCAACCTTTTAAAATGAACAGCAGCAAGTAGTTATTTTCCCCAATTCTCGTGTTGCTGAGAAGCGAGGAAGTATATCTCTAGTCCTATTCAACGCTCAGCTAAGAATCCCCACATTCCAGAGCCGAGGGAGAGACAGGCCAGGTGGCCGCACTGAGACATTTGCCAACTTTCAGAGGCTACAAGTTTATGTGACTCTGCTGATAAAGGACCCTCCTCCAAAAGTATCCAGAAGTTCTTTGCTTTCAAAAGTACAAACTCTAAGTTAGTGTCTGGGATGGTAAATAACAGTTCCATTAAAAGCACATAAAGTATAAGATTAAAAATAAAACATATTGAAATGAAATTTCAGAAAGCAAGAAAAAAAATTAAGAAACATTCTGGATTAGAAGGGGGAGGTCCACACACATTTTTCATATACATAATTTCACAGAACCAGCAGAATGTTCCCCCTGAGCATACACGTTAACCTGATCACATTTTTCCATGACGACATCATCTCTTCCACTCACAGGCTACATCCTGCATTTAACCGCATGCAGACACACAGGCAAGACAAGATTGTAAAAGGAGTGTAACTGGGGAACTGTTTTCGTGAAATGTGAGAACACTAATTGTGGTCACTGCTGTTTCAAAGCACTGAGGATGTAGAACACTATGTCACGAGAAGTTACTCTCACCATATGGAAAATAGAAAATTAATTACTTTAAAATGAGCTGTTACTAAATGCTTTGGAGAAATTCAGGTCGCTTGGACGAATCAATAATGAATATACATGCCATTTCTTAAAGGAGAACATTCCCAGATTTTATAGCAAGAGCTTTTGTTAAGGGACTGAAAAGTAGGGGAAAAGAGTTCCTTTTGAATCTAAAAATGTCTGAGGATTGCTAGTGATGTAAAATGTAAGTACTCACCATATTTATGTGTGTGTGGTCCAAGGTGTGGCACTGGTACATTACAGAGTGGTGGTATAATGTTTTTTGGATGAGGTAATTCAGCTTACAGTCTATAGAACCCAACTGTACCTTAAGCTTTTAGAGCTAACTACATGAATAGCTTCTATTGTTTCACTTAGCAGTTTGAAAATGCATGACATATCATGCACGAAGCTGTCCAGTATGTATTTTGTGTTTATAGTACTTTGCTAGTCATGTCTAATTTCACACTGGCTTAGGCTGCTTGTCTAATGGATGCCTTGCTGGCATCGCTGCTACATGTAAGAAATAAACAGTGTAGCAATTTGTGTATCCTGTAGCCAAAAAAAAAAACTTATCTCAATAAAAAATTGTTGAAAATATTTAAACCTTTGAAGTAAAAAAAGATAGGAATCTTAAAATGGGAATGAATCAACTAAATTCTGAATACATTCAGAAAAATCTCTTGAGAGTCCATTTTGTTCTGGATGTATGAAGGATAGACTCTTCCTTCTAGATCAGGAATACTTGTTTTTGATCACCCTTCTTTAGCAATTGGGTGAAGCCCGTGGATCATTTCTCACAATGATGTTTTTTAAATATGTGAACTAAAACCTATGAGACTACAAATACAAAATAAAGGGAATCAACTATATTGAATGACAGTTATTACAATAGTAAGAATATTAAAAATATTAAATATTAAATGTATTAAATAGTAAATACAATATTAAAGCACAAACTAAAAACTAAGCAATATATCTACATTTTATTAATCTGGTATGTGTTCCAGAATACTGTCATTTTAAAATACAGGAGAAAGTAAACCCAATATTTCATATATCTGCAACATTTATAATGTAAATAAAACATCTACAATTTCTATTGAGAGAGCTATTGTATTGTATTATATTCATAATAAAGGAATATTAAAATTCAATGAAAGGAGAGTAAAAAATAAAGATACCTTTTTGCTCATCTCAAGTTCATAGTCCTCTCAGACAAAGAACTCTTATTCTGGATGATCGCAACCTAGTGAGGAATATTGTCATAAACATACAAAACTCAAAATGTACGGATTAAAAATTTTCTTAAAATATGTTTTTATTGATTTTTCAGAGAGAGAAGACAGGAGAGAGAGAGAGAAATATCAATGTATGAGAGAAACATTAATTGACTGCCTCCTGCATGGCCCCCACCAGGGATCAAGCCTGCAACCTGGGCATGTGCCCCGACCAGGAATCGAACTGGGACCTCTCAGTCCATGGGACGATGCTCAATCCACTGAGCCACACCAGCTGGGAAGAATATACAGATTCTAAACAAAGTATAGTGGGAGGACTAAGACAAGGGCAGTTAATTTTTATATTTTAACTTGTATAATAAATGTGTGTGCATATATATATATATATATATATATATATATATATATATATATATGCCAGTTATATATTTGTAATTTATAAATGAGGACCCAAAGCACATTTGGATCCATGTCGTGATATTTGCTATATTTAAATGTTCTTTAACGATCAAAAAGTAGATATCTGATCTTTTTTCTCAGACTTAATGAGTGCCATGTGATGTGATGATAAAGCAATTTATTAAGTATATTTAAACATTTACTGAGTACTTATCCTGTGCCAGTCAGAGTAAGCTTTTAAAATAAATTACATCATCAAATAATTTAAAACTTAAATCAGATCATGTCACTTCTTAGCTCAGAATTCTCCAACAGCACCTTGATTTACTTTGAGTAAAAGCCAAAATCTTTACGACTGCCTACATGACCCTACATGCTCTGTTGCCCAGCTACCTATCTAATCTCATTTCCTATGACTTTCTCCTCACCCTACTTTGATGCAGCCATACTGGTCTCCTTTGAACCCCACAAGCAGGCACCACCTACCACAGGGCATTTGCAATTGCTTTTCTATTTTCTTTGAGCATTCTTTCCTCAGACATGTGTTTGGCTGGTTCCTTCTTCCCTTGAGGCCTCTGTTCAAATGTTGTGCTGTGACTGATACCTCCCCTGACCACCTTATATAAAGTACCTCATGCCCTGGACGGTTTGGCTCAGCAGTTAGAGCGTCGGCCTGTGGACCAGAGAGTCCCGGGTTTGGTTCCCACTAAGGGCATGTACCTCGGTTGCTGTTGGTCCCCAGCCCCGGATGGGGTCGTGTGGGTGGCAACCACTTGATGTGTATCTCTCACATGGATGTTTCTCTCTCTCTCTTCCCTCTGTCCCGCCCTATCTCAAGATCAATGCAAAAATGTCCTTGGGTGAGGATAAAAAAATAAATATAAATAAATAAATAAACTACCTCACAAAGATGCTCTTCTAGAGTGTTCAACTGATGCACATTGATTGAGGGCTATGTTCAAGATGCTGATAAATAAAAAGAAGAGCAAAACATTACTGTCTTCACTCAAAGGCCTTATAGTCTAGTTAAGTAAATAAAATAGGAACATATAAAATACAGAAGTCAATGGTAAGTGGTCAATTAATAATATATAGTAGTGGTTCTCCAAATTTGCATCACCATAACATACATTATATTGATGACATTCAATCAATTATTCAGCAGATGTTTATTAAACACCTAAACTATTATGAAATGCTAGGTCCCTTGTAGAGTAGCAGGCAGGGGAGAATAACATTAAGCTAACACGTAAGCAAACAGTGAATTACGGCTGTGTTATGTATAGGTATGGGAGAGTCCAGTCTCATGAGTGGCTGGCCTAGCATACTCTTTTAGGATTTTTACATTACATTAAAGCAGGAGTGGGAATTAACCAGACAGAGAGGGAATTCATGGAGTTCCAAATACAGAGAATAGCGCATGTGAAGTTCCTTCAGATGTGGAGGTGCAAGATGACTTTGAGGAACTAAAGGACAGTGAGTGTCTGGACACTGGTACAGAATGCCAGAGCATCAGCAGGTGAGACCACAGCCAAATCTTGCTGGACATTGGCATCTATTTTAAGAACAACATTATGCCATTGAAGTTTTAAACAGGAACATGATACAATCTTTTAGAAAGATGACATTAGTGCTCTGGCCGGTTTTGCTCAGTGGTTAGAGCGTCGGCCCTTGGCCCAAAGAGTCGCTGGTTCGATTCTGGTCCAGGGCATGTACCTGGTTGCAGTTCAGTCCCGGGCTCTGGTCGGGGTTGTGTGGGAGGCAACCAACTGATGTGTCTCTCTCATATCGATGTTTCTCTCTCTCTCCCCGACCCCCCATTCTATCTGAAGAGAAATGGGAAAAAAGTGTCCTCAGGTGAGGATTAAAAAAAGAAAGAAAGATGTCATTAGCAGTGTGGTGAATGGATTGGAGGGGACAGGTGAAAATGGAACTGAGAACTCCTCTTGGGGAACTATTGCCCAGGTCAGGTGAGAGATAATGACACTTAACAGTGGTACTGGGAAGAAGTAGGTGTTTGAGATATATTGAGACCTGGCAGTGTAGTGGAGGACCACTTTTTCTTTCTTCCCTTCTGGGTTCTTTGGCTGGTCTAACCATTAAAATGACATAAGACCCAGTATCAGGAGAAAACAAATGTCATATATACGGAAGCCCCATAAAAACATAAGACTCAAAGAAGTGTTAAGAGAGGAAGCTTTTATACCTTTTAAACGAAAAAGTAATACATTTGTGAAGACTGGAGAAGACAGAGGGATCTGTGTTTCAGATAGTAAACTGGAGAGGAAGTAACAAGTTTTTTATACAGCATTCTTGGCCCTAATTCCCTTCTCTGGTGATAAGAACGCCCTCTCCCCTCCTGGTACAGGAGGGTACCTTTCATGTGGGAGATTGATCTCCTGCTTTCAGGGAGATAAAGGTGGGGAGAGGTCAGAGTGTCCTTCTTGCACTGACTGTTTCTCAAGTATGTTTAATTTAAAAATAATCAATATGCCAAAGTGGCTTATTTTGGGGGGGGCATATTCTGCTCCCATTCAGTGAGCTTAGCAGGATTTAGTGATTACTTGTACAGAAAGGGTAAGGAAGTTTGGTCCAGGGTTTCGTATGTGAAGAAATGGGTGGATGGGGTGCTTTATTTTGCAATTGGAAAGTCGGGAGAGGAGTAGGATTGGGGAAAGATCATAGTTTCCTATGCACATGTGCAGTGTACCCCCACGGGTACCCACGCGTTATGAGCCCCGTGGGCTCCTTGTCTCACCTCTCCTTAAGCAAGTGAGTAAGGGGACATTCTAGAGATAACCTTGAACATGCCTTAATTGGCATAGTCAGTAAAGATATTTAATTGTAAACTGTTAAACGCATACTTTTTTTAAGTCACAAACATTTATAGACTTAAGTCTTAGCCAATTGAAAGCCATCGTTGTGTAGTGACGTCTGCTGACGTAGACAGGAGATTCTATAGGGGTTCCGGAAACAAGTCAGCTTGTTCTGGTGCTTGGAGGAGTTTGCATGGAAGCGGTGGAAGCTGAATCACCTAGACCTGGTGCAAACAGATGGGCAGAGAGAAAAAGGAAATGCAATATAATTTTATAATTAATGAACCAAATATTGAAGTTGGAAAAATACAAACATATTCTAGGGATATTGAATAGACAAACGTGGTCGATGTGGAGAGAATATGTGGAGAACTTTGGGTACATGGACTCGTGAAGTTGTAAAGCTTATATATTGCGATCTTGAGCTGGACGCTGGGAGCATTACATTTGGAAAAATGATGATGATGCTAACGATGACGATGATGTATGGATTGGGTTGGAGAGACCTGAGGAATATTTTTTAAAGTCTTTGCATTTGTTCAGACATAAGATATTAAAGGATTTATAGTAAGAGCATCAATGCTATGCTGAAAGGGTCAGGATAATAATTGAAAATATATTTATTAGAAAATAACAATAAATTGAATTGGTGACTTATTGGCCTCTGCAGGAAGGGGTGAGGGAAGAATCAAAACTATACTATGATTTTTGAAGTTTAAAAAGCTACAATGATTGGAGGACAAAACTAAAAGAAGGAAATTCAGTTTGGGAGAGGAAATAAAATGGCACGACAGATGTCTCAGATGGCAGGATATGTAAGTAGAAATGAGGAATATTTTTTAGTTCGTGCCTGTGTGTGTCAGTGATCATTAAAATCCTCAAGAGTTTCATTGACGCTCCAGGCTGAATTTTATATCGTTTTTAAAATCTACCCTTGCTTCAGTTTTCTAACAATCACATATTTAAACTTTAGTATGTGCCAGGCATTATTTCAAGAACTTCTCACATAAACTTAGGCCGCCCTCACAGCAACACGGTGATGTAGGTACTATTATTATGCGTTTCTCAGATGAAGTTAAGTGACTTGCCTGAAATTACACGACTAATAAATGAACATCCAGGATTCAACCCAGGCAGTCTAGCTCCAGAATTTGTGTTGCGCCTCGCTGGAGGTAATATATGCCTTAGCTACAGTCAGATTTGTTTTTATTCAATAAATATTCCATGAATACTAGATGGTGGGGATAAAATGGTGAACAAAACCAGACACTGCTTCATTCCTCATGGAACGAAACAGTCTGGAGGGAGAGAGTTGCTCATCAATTAATCACGTGCGAGAACACAGACAGCAGGAGAAGCGTTTGACCAACCTGGATTTGATCCAATTATAAGGAAGTGTAGGGGTGGTGTTTTGGGGTAAGTGATCCTTCATCTGGGATTAGAAGTTAATGGAGCAGAGAGGCATGGGAAGGGCAGAGAGAACAGTTATGTGTAAGGGCCATGTGGGGGGTGGGAGCACGGGGAGGATGTGGGGATGGCGACAGGAGAGAGTGGGGGCCATGGTGCCAGGTCAGCAGGCCGAGCCAGGCTAATTCACACTATGGATGCCATGCTGTGAGGAGGTGTGGTTTGTCCTCAAAGCACTGGGAAACTAAATTTGCCTTTTGCAAAGTCTGCTCTGATTAGAGTGTGGAGGACAGACACAAATGCACAGCATAATGTAAACAATTAGAAGATAGGTAAAGACAAACTAATTAAATCGCCATACAAATGTAAAACACCTGTTTTAACCTTGCTTTCCTACTTACATGTGGGCTTGTTACAGTAATTACAGATGTGATGATGTAGCTGTTTTCCATCCTCCTGTGGGAATTCTTTGGAACTAGAACTTAAAGTAGACATGTATTAGAGAAAAAAAATAACATTAAGTGAGGAGAGGCCATCATCTAGAATCAGTATTAAGCACTTTTGGGGTTTCCTAGAATCCACCTATAAAACAACCTTTAGACTTCTGAAAATGCTTTTCTTTGTTGGATATGTTACAGATGGGTACCAAAAAAGTAGATTAAACTAAAATATTAGAATCAGTGACTCTATGAACTCAAAATTTGCTGCCAATAGTTCTAACTTGTTATATCTTTAGATATACAAAATGTCTGTTGGAAAGAAAAAATTCAAGATACATTTAAAAATAATTTTCCTGCCTATTTCCTTAAGGTAGTTCCTGGTTATGGAAGGGACACAGAAAACAGACATACATTCTCAAAACTATTTTAAACACTATCATCAATTTGATTTAGCTCCTATAATTAATTAACAATTAGCAATTACTATTAATTTTGTTGAGAATCTGAGGGAATGTCACTCCTAGTAACCAATACTCCTTTCTCTGAGAAATCTTTCCGATTCAAAGAATAAGTTTCTTTTCCCATTCAAACCTCATTCTTTCAGTCTTGCTACTCTGCCTATGATTTAGAGGTGTTCCAAAATGGAAGTGGCCAAAAAAAGAAAAAGAAAAAGAAATAGCTATTTTTTGCTTCTGTAGAATTATCTATTTTCTTCCTTATTCCTTTAATCCATTTTTGACAACAAATGACATCGTTATTTTTCCAAAGCACACACGTCACTTGGTTACTTTGTAGTCTAACATGTTAAAATCATTTTACTACCCCCACCCCATATGAACTCTGAGATTGTAAACCGTCAATGACATGCATCTGCCTCTAGATCCAGTGAAAATCGGGGCATTTTCACATGAAAATATCTGGATTTCCAAGTCCTTCTGGAAATCTGGGAGATCAAACTACATTGGGACTGCATCTCTTTATGGTAACGATGAGTTAGAACTAAGTAAATAAGGCTGCTGCTCTTGGACATGGCATGAACTCTTCCGTTTTCCACAATCTCCACCGTTCTATATCGTGCCCTGGAGTCTACCACTTCAATGTGTTATTTCATCTGCCTCTTCTGGGCCTTTGAGAGTACAATATTAGTAATTCTTGTTAGACATAAAATATCTTTTGTGATCCTGGCCCAGTCGACTTTTCTGGACTGATTTTTCTCCTCCGCATGCGATCTGTCCTCATCCATAGCACTCATGCTTGCTCAGCCTCTGCCCGAGGTTTCACTTTGTGCAATACATTGTCACTCTGTTTTTATGCCTGGTGAGCACTTTGGATCCTTCCATTCTGTAAATTGCTTCTCCTTTGTCAGGCTTTCCTATAGTGATGTCCAGTCAACCTCTCTCCAAAGTTAAATGCACACTCTTAAATTTCTCAAAGAACTAAATGTAAACTTCTATTTAAATACTTAAACTTCTATTGTAATTCTTACCATATGATATCATGATTCTTAAGTCTGTTCTCAAAGACTCTGAGGGTCCTCAGAAATATACCTTGGCCTTATCTTTCTTGTATTTCCGTCTCTGCTGTCTAGTGTTAAAACTGGTAGAGAGTTGTGCTTTAATAACGATTGATTGAGTGGAATCAGATTAAATTTTTACTAAAATGTTTAGAAAGCCCCAACCTTTAACTGAATTTTAAAGTGTAGGGCTAGACTTTTTGGAAATTTTAAGAAGCCAGTCTCTGTGTAGTCATATGTAAACAATTAGTTGGGAGAACAGAAGCCGTTCATAGTAGCAGAGCATTTAGATAATGATTCTCAGGTGGATGTATGTGTACAATTAGGCACGATGCACGTAAAAATGGAAAGAATGTATTTGTTGGTTAAACTTCCTATATTTTCTTCTTGGTGAAGCCTTTGGTGCTTCTTAAACAACTATCATTGACATAATTACTTTTTTATAGACTTTATTTTTAGAGCTGTTTTAGGGTTATGTCAAAATTGATCAGAAAGTACACGAATGCTCCATTTGTTCCAATCAATCAACTACACTGACACATCGTTGTCACCCAAATTCCAAAGTTACACAAGGATTCACTCTTGTTGTATATTCTCTGGGTTTATGACATATACCCACCATTATAGTATTCAGAATAGTCTCTCTGCCCTAAAGATCCCACTCGAAGAATGAATCTCATGGTGAATCGACTATTTATATCCCTACTCCCAAACCCCTAAATCATTTTCCTGTCTCTATAGTTTTACCTTTTCCAGAATGTCATATAGTTGGAATCACAATATTTAGCCTTTTGGATGGGCTTCTTTCACTTAGTAATACACATTTCAGGTTCCACCATGTCTCTTATGACTTAATAGCTCACTTATTTTTACTGCTGTACGATATTCCATAGTCTGGATGTACCCCAGTTTATCCATTCATCTACTGAAGGAGGTCTTGGTTGCTTTGAAGTTTTGACAATTATGAATGAAGCTGCCATAATATATATGTGCAAGTTTTTATGTGGACATAAGTTTTCAACTCCTTTTCACCTTAACTTTTTATTGTCCACTTGATGTTTTAAGCCTGAAATTCGAGTACTAGGTTTGACTGTCATTTCCAACATCATTTATATTATGCCAGAGATAATTTCAGATAATTCAAAATACTTAAAATATTTTCTATCTTTATTATCTAAGTGATTTTCTCATACCAGAGCTCTGCTATGAGAAGCCTTTTAAAAAACTATTTCTTTATTCATGTGAATACTTTTATGGTATCATAGCATAGAGATTGCACCAAATTTTGCTGTAAGACCTGTTCTCTATCAAGTGAAATATATTGTGGGGGAGGAAATTTAATTTTTCCTTCTTATAAGTTCTTCTGGCTGGTCTAATAATTCAATTGATATGAGGCAGATCAATGGGAAAAAAGAACCAAATTTATTATATATTTATATCCAGGGTTTTTGTAAGAATACCAGCCCCAAGGACAAGTTGGGCAGTTGAGGCATATTGAGTTAAGGAGAAAGTGGGATGTGTGGTTTGGGACTTCAAAGGGCAGGAAGGCAATTCACAGGGAGATGAAAAAGCAAACGTTTGCTAAACAAATGTTTACTGGGCCATCTTTTACAACAGGACACAGAGAGGGCTTTGATTGTAGGGGCCTTGCTAGGTTCCTCCTTGTCTATCACACCTAGTTCCTGTTAAACTATAGTTATCTATGATGATAACTCCCTTCCTGGAGCAGGCCCTCTCTCTAAATTATTTTAGGCTGTAGGAGGAAGGTCAAAGATTTTTCCTGAGTCTTTTGTTTCTTAACAGTAGCCAGCTTAAAATGGTCAGTATCCCAACAGGCATATTTTGGGTGAGCAAATTCTGTTTCCTCTCAATATGTTGGAGAGGGAAAGGAGTGGAACAGTCCATTTGAATTCAGTTCTAGTGAGATAAGTTTCTACTGTACTAATTCATAGCTCAGTTTGTCTAAGGCATGAAGTCCTATTGCAGAGTCCCCAGGAGAAATTAATAGTACCAGAAAGGATTTTCCCCCTATTTTTAATTTTAATAATTTTGATCTTGAAGAATATATTTCCACCCTTTCTGAAGTCAGTTAGTAGTAATATTTAGATATCTTGATGCTATGAATGTTCAATGAAATAATTTTATTGATTTTTTTTCAATAAAATATATAGCAAAACTAAAAGTAGCAAGGGGATGGAAACATTTATTCCGTCATGGAAAATGTGACTTTATTAACTGCGTATTTGGACAGTACATTCTGTATGCCCTTTGGAAAAGGAAATATGGTAGTTCTTAGCATTTTCCATCTCTCCTTTTATATATCTCTTCTGTTTTATATCTGAAATAACTACAAATCAAGTGTAGTCAGTTGCTTCAAGCTTTTGTGAAGAATGGATTATTTTAAACTACTAGTATTAAATTTTCAGTTCACTGCATATAGAGAAGTAAATATGCCATTCTCTTAATATTTTTCCAGTTTGGATAGATGGAAGAGAATATATAATTCTTTATTTTAATGTTACCTGGACCAAAAATAAATAAATCAAATGCTGAAATATATTAAATGTAAGGCATTGGTGAGCTGTCATGGAACAATTATAAGTGTATGGGTATGAGACTGAATGATTTTATTTTAACTGTGCATGAGCTCATTATTTTTATGGGAAAAAATGGGGATACTATTGGAAAATGGAGATACTATACCTAGCTAACTATGGTAGGTGGTTCATGACACCTTTTTTTTTTTTTTTTTGAGAATTAAATATGAAAGTAAGTTTTGTGTGCCTAGACCATAGTTACGTCCCTCTTCCCCTACCTGTGATTCAGAAAACTGTCAGTACTGCTTATGTGTAAGCACTGTATTTGGCACTGTGGCAGTATCACGATAAACAAGATCCTGGTTTTCTAGGAGTAGATTATTATTATGAGTATTATAAATTGAATTAGTCACTACTGTCCTTTTGAAGCTATAATACCCGTGACACCATAACTAAGAAACACACATGTTGAACTCTGCAGCATATAAGTAAACTCTTTGTAAATGATGAACACAGTTGTGTATTTCAGTAACTATATAAAGAGGAACTGTTGGGTTTGAGGGGAGTTGAAAGACCTGGGGTTGATATTAGTTAGAGGGATGCTAGTCAAGTGGTCAACGATTGGACTCTCTTAACCTTCAAATAATGGCTTTACATTCCCTATTATGAATGTGCTATCTAATACAATGGCCACAAGCTGCATGTGTCTATTGAAATTTAGATGGAAAAAAGTGAAATAAAGTGGAAAAATTAGTTTCCATTCACACCAGAGTTCAAGTGCTAAATTGCCATATGTCAGTATAATGGGTAGTATAGATATAGAACATTTCCATTATTACCGAAAGTTCTATTGGAAAACTTTTCTAACAGTGGAATTCAAGTTCAGTGTGAATATAGAAGCAAATTATTTGCCAATCTTTTTCTGAGTTCTTGCACCCATAACAAAAAATAAAATGTTTGCAAGAAAAGATGAGAAAAGGAAATTATAGGCAATTTAGTGTATTTTCACTTGCATTGATGACAACCATCATAAAGAACCTTTATTGAATACTTCTACACCTGATTTATATTATTTAATTCACACTCATCTATGCATAGTCAATGAAATACATCATTTTCTATGTTCATTGAATAGGAGACTGAGGCACAGAGACATTAACTAATTTGCCCAGAAGTATCATTGCAAGAAGATGTTATAGCTGAGTTTGAACTCAGGTAATGGACTCCAAAGCCCTAGCAAGTGCCTACATGGTAATGGATTGAATCAAAAGCCTTTAGAAGTAAATATAAATGTTTCTTTTTATTGCAACTTGGTTGTTGCCTGAGGGCATAGGGAAGACATTTTTGGGATTCAAACCATTTTCTTGTTTGTTAATCATCAAATCTGTAAGTATTTTAGGGGCCATGAGTACATCTCTTATGTTATTCTTGTAGAGAGAGAAAAGGATAAACTTAAGACTCTTGGTATTAGAAAAGTTAATATACATCATATTGACTATTTGCACACGATCCCAGGGATTTACTGGTAGTCATTTCTCATTTTGCTGACACAAATATTGAATTCCACACTGTGGAAGCTGGAGTTTGGTAGCATGATCCTTGCTGGTGAGTAAATGAGCCTAAATTTCCACCCAATCTCAGTTCAGCTTCGCAGTTGTTCTCTACTCATCATGCTGTATTCAGTAACTTTCAAAAGTAGATGTTGTTTCATTTTTCAGTTGTGCATTTCTTAATATATGGGAAGCATTTTATGTATAATAATACTCTGAATTTAGTGAACTTTGAAGGCCCTAGAAACATATCCCTGGAGAATGTAAAATCCCTCATACCGTCTTTGCTCCTGTTATCACGTTGATTATGACCTAGTTTGAGGGGTCCAGTTTAATCATTCATTCATGCATTCGTCAATCAGGTGTTGAGGACATAATATATAACAGCATTGCCTGGAAAAGCTAATATGAGTAAATAATTAAAGATGGTATATAATTTAAATACTGTAGGAGTTCTTTGGAGAGTTGAGCAGTACAGGGAAAATTAATATGGAAGATACCAGTTTTCAGCTATTCAAGTATATACGTCCATAATTACTCAGGGCAGTTCTCTATTCGAAAACTCTTCTTCAAAATGTCCTTGGCAAAGTAAAATTTGATTTTATTCAACATTTCAGTTTGCATTTCTTTTATTGACTGATATGAAAAAGAGATTCAGACAGAGCTGGCTTTTTTCAGGATTTTCATGAGAACCTAGAGAAATTAACAGTTTAAAAAAACCAAAGAACTGGAAAATATGTAATTGCTAAGGTTATCAGAACTTTATAAATATTTTTGTGTAAAATGTGTCAAAATACTTTTAAGTTTCTATTATTGAATCATTTGATCTTTAATTCAAGTGAAATTAGACTTCTGCTCTAAGACTCTTAATTATAAATGGCACGTCAACCCTGGGAAAACCCTTGACCCTTTGCTCTTTGGTTGGGGTGCAATCAGGAAGAATATTGGATCCTACAAGCTATGTGCTACTGCTCTCAGCCAATGAGCAGAAATCCTTCCCCCTGGTATGTGTGATGGCCTTTATAGGTACTGTGTGTAAGGATTCATTAGTCACTTAGACTAATGAGGATGACTTTTAAAACATTTTACCAAAAAAAAATTTCATCTGGATGAAGATTGAAAGCTTCCTTTCACACTGTTTACAGTTTCTAGTCTCCAGCTGACATGGAAGCACTAAATCTAACAGCTCCAGAACAGAAACAAATACTCCATAAATCACTGAAATGCCAAGTTGTTAGATCAGTTACTGATGAATTCCTCTGCACTGAGAATTCACAAGTTATGAAGTATCAGTAGCCAGCTTTAAGTGTATTTGTCCTAAAATAACTTTCATGCCTTTCAATATGAATACATTTTAAATAAATACTTAGAGTCTGGTATATGATATGTAGATGACTTTGTAAGGAACACAGGCTTGTAGGTAGGGAAAAAAACACACTTTAAAAAAAAATTTATACTCAGTGCTTGTCCTTGTAAGTTCTTAAAGAGTAGAATGAACAATTTTGGGGATTTGCTGCTTGTCCGTATTCTCTCAAAATGTGTCCCTTGGTGGATTAAGAGTCAAATCAGTCTCTAGCTTCTTTCATGCAATATGGATATTGTATTCCTTTATGCCATACGAGTCACGCTCCTCATGTCCTTCAGCCTGCCCTTAGCTATGTCAAATATATTATAGTTCCTATTCAAACTTGTTTATCCCTTTGAAGTAGTTTCACAGGTTACTTCTTCCCCACCCAGGGAAAGAGGTGGTAGATATTAAAATGGCTCAGTGTTTGGATCTGTTTATGTTCTTAAAGATGATCTTTGCCGTATTCACCATATAAAAGGTAGTTACCTCTTGGAGATTTTGTTTCAGCAAACACTTTTTTTTTTAATGTTCTAGATGACATAATTTACTTATTTTGACTATTTAATCTGAAAACATTGAAAATTCACTCAAAATCCTATGACTTGTTTTGGAATTATGTAAAATATGAAGTAAATGATCCTCTATGCATCAATCACCTTCCTCAAATATAATTGCTATTGTTTTGATGCATGTCTTTCTTGAGTTTTTCCTAAAATAACATTATATAAAGAAATACAATATTCATACTTATAATGCAACATATTTATATGCAATTTAACTTCATATACGTCCATCTATTATATTTTGTGTGTATATTGATGCACACACATCATGAAATGAAATAGTGATATATATATATATATATATCCATTTTCAAATTATTTCTGCTTAAGAGTATATAATTAATATCTTTATGGTTCAATATATATATATATTTATCTTATTCTTTTTAAATGATTGCATAAAGTTACATTGTATTTGTATACTATATTTTATTCCACCAGCCCTCTCTTTACATATTATTTCAATTTTTCGTTGTTCAGTCATTGTTGCAACAAATATACTTAGACATACACTTTAAAGCAGTAATGCTATTATATCTGTAGGATTTTTTTTAACTTTTTTTTTAATCCTCACCCGAGGATATTTTTCCATTTATCTTTAGATAGAATGGGAGGGAGGGAAAGAGAGAGAAACATCAACGTTGAGAGAGAAAGATCGACTGGTTGCTTCCTGTATGACCCCAACCAGGGCCAGGGACCAAACAGCAACCAAGGTATGTGCCCTTGACTGGAATCGAACCCACAACTCATTGGTCCACGGGCCAGCGTTCTAACCTCTGAGCCAAACTGGCCAGTGCTGGCCAGGATATATTTTTAAAAGTGAATTGCTAGATTTAAGGATATATGTATTTTAATTTTAATAAATACTGACTAATTCATGTTTGTGAATATTTTATAAAGTATTTATTATACTATGCTATTTCTGATTGTGCTTACAATTCATATACAAAATTATTTCTCTGAAAACTATTACTTAACCAAAGTGGTTAAAGGGGTATTGCTATATAGGTAACCCCATTTTTAAATTTATATACTTATCTGTAATACCTAAAGTATATATCTGTATAACTATTTGTGTATTCATGCAAAGATTTTAATTGTGTCTACCCTAAATCAAATTCAGTCAGCAACAAAGAGATGGATTGACACAGCCTTTAACTGATATAGTAACTGAGTATTCTAGTTGTCTAGCCATAAAGTACCTGCCCATGAAGACGTCTAGTAGTATTTTGATGTTAGCAGGATTTCACCAGTTCACTAATGGGACACTATATCATTTTTTATAACCATCCTTGTATGTGGGCTCAACAATCACCAACATTTTGGTTATATTTGCTGATTCACAGTGAATAGAGGAAACATCACAAAGTGCTTCTCTTTGATCTTTTGTCTCTTTGAGGCAAAGCTCTATGTAGCCCAAGTCATCCAAATTCATGGCTCAGCCTTTCACAGAGTCTCATTGTATGACTTCGTGGAATGCCATGGACACTGGTTATACTCTATTTTTTCAAAACCCCACACAACTCATTGTAACATTTGGTATAGTGCCAAGGGAGATTTCCTGGCTAAAATTATGAGAAACTGTTAATAGAAAAGTCTGTAGATGTTCACACCCTCCCATATCTTAAGCATCTTCTTCTCCCAAAAGAGAAATGGTGCAGAATGTAAGTAGTATGTTTTAAGATCAGGGAGCAGAAATCCAACCGGATTGATTTTTATATTACATAATATAACAATACCCTATGGTTTAAAAGGAAATAATCTAGAAGAAAGATGGTAGAATATAGTTTTAAAAATATTTTTCTTATTTTTTTTCTTGGTATTGGTGATGAAGACTTGTGATGTTAAATAATTCTGCTACTCTCTTTTTGAGTTCATAGTTCTGTGTAATTTTTATAGCGTGTGTACATATGTGCATAAGAATGCAGGTGTGTGCTATATAGAAATTTACATATTCATATACTATATTAGTGTTTTATTCTTCTTTCACAAATAAGAAATACATTTATAAATACTTTGTGAGAAATACTGATGGAATACTTAGATGGAAGAGAAGGCCAAAAAATAATAGAAGAGAAAGGAAAGAGGCCATCTGAGCCAGGGTAGGGATTTATGAATATTTACCATTAGATACTGAAAAGCATGTGTACAGGCACAGATTTTTATAGTCACTTAATGCCAGCTAAGTTTCATTTACATTTCACTTCCTTTTCTATAGTTCTTTGCTAACTTCTTTATTGACATGAGGTCATCCCAAAGCATTTTGCTGAAAACATAAATGTGTATTTAATGTGTCGCTGTGATGACTTTGCCAGAACTCCTCCAGAGTGAGATTTCTTTGTTTTTCAGAATCTGCCCTTGAAGAAGATTCCATGCAAAGCCAGTGCACCCTCAGGCTCCTTTTTCGCCCGAGACAACACAGCAAATTTCTTATCCTGGTGCCGAGATTTAGGGGTAGATGAAACATGTCTATTTGAATCAGAAGGTTTGGGTATGTATTTTCTTCAGAATTTTAACTGATACAATATTAAAATTATTGTATTTGTCAGTATAACTATCAAAACTAACTTTTTGTGTGATGTCATTTCACAGATTACCTTTAAAAAATGTGGTTTGTTGTAAACGAGTTTTTGAAGGTAATAAAGTGCACATCCTTTTACTATTGGTTATCTTGTGCATAAAGAATAGGAATGTAAATAGCACAAGTATTTCCAATATAAAATCAAGTAAATACAGTGCAGAATTGGGGGATATTTGGAAAATGTAGTGTTCAATTTTACCACCAGGCTCTAACCTGCAATAGAAAGGTAGTAGCTATATATATTTCAGTCATGAGTGATTATTGTCTTTTCACAGATACAGAGGTATGAAAACATCAGTTCCCATAAGTTCTCTTTGTGAAACTGAAGTTTGTTAATTAATTAATTAATTTTAGTGAGTTAAAAATCAGTCAAGCAGTAGGAGATTGGAGTAATTAAAGATGATGAAATAAAAGACAGATATCTTAGTGCCTAGGCCTACCTAGATGATTGTGGGGTTTTTTGTGTATCTTGTTCTGTTTTATGATTGAATTTTGCCGAATCCACTTCCAGACCATAGAATGAGCTTTTATATTTCCTTGGGACAAAACATACAGTTTTCTGTGTTTCGACATTACTCACGAAATAGAACTGAGTGAAGAAAGGAGGCAGACATCTGGGGGGGAAAGCTTTCGTTCTTTTGCCTGAGGCTTTAAAACATCAATTCACAAAATCACATAATACCAAATATTAACATCAAAGTAAGCTGAGCATCCTTTAGAGAGAACAAGTATACAAATTGCCTTCCAAGCAGTCAGAATACCCTATGTCCCTGGGCTCACAAAGCAATATTCCCCTGTTGAACCTGGGAAATTGATGGTAACAGCTAAAATCTTCCTCATTTTTTGTGCTTAAGGATATTTGTATTTGTACTAAGAGGAACTGCTGCGATATGGGAAAGATGTCATCAAGTTTCTGAGAATTATCTCAGCAGAGAAGAAAAATATATGAATTTAGACTAGGAGAACATTTTACACCTGAAAGAAAAAAATAAATCAGAATAATTGCACAATAGCATTCTATGTTGAATAGTGTGCTCCTTAAATGTTCATTATATGAATGGGCTTTGTTCTTACCATTTCCTCACATTTAAGTAAAACAAATTTGGTGGAAGATGTGTGTGTATGTATAGACCTCTTTTTAAGTCCAATATTAATTTTATAGGTAGATTTTAACTTTTAGGTTAATAGGACAGTCTGTGAGTGGAGGATTATAAGAAGGGAGTGTGGAGGAATTATTTGTGAAAAAATGTTCTTAAAAGAACTAGTAAATACTTACTAACATACAGGGCGAGGCAAAAATAGGTTTACAATTATTCGTATGGAAAATAATACAGTAATTAATAAACAATAATACAAGAATAAACTGTGTTTTGTGTACTCACAGCTGTAAACCTATTTTGCCCCACCCTGTACATAGCTATATTATTGTGTGTGGATAGATAACATCATGATTTAAAATTCTGGATTGCCCTGCATTACTAAAAACTGACACGTGGAGGAAACTGTTTCTTGTTTATTAATTTGTTCATCGTACAGATTTTCATGAAAGAAGCATTTTTCAAGTGACGACTATAGGCCAGGTGGATTACTATGAACATAAATGTGATCTTGTCTCAATTTTTTCATTGTTCACGAGTTCTTTTGTTACTTGAACTAATAAAACCTTAGTTGGAAGCCAAGAAGAGTCAATCTAGTGATAAATTTTCTCTGGAGTAAATATCACCATAGCCCAAGTTCCTAATGAGAATTGAATTTATATTATTTACCTGGATGGCTTGTTAAAACCCTATCTAGATAATAAGTAATACATTTTATCTTGAAACAACAAAGCCTAAAGCAATGTATGTCATAATGGTTGTGGTATACAAATATGTATTCTGCAGCATATAAATTATGTCAAGAAGAGTTTTGAGATGGCCTAGTTCTTCACCCTGTTTGGGAAAGAAAAATGACTTTATAAAAGGAAAGTCTATGAGAATTTAAATATAATCACTATTGAGTATTTTGTTCAAATACCTTTGATTTTGATGATCTTTTATAATAACATAGTTTATACCTTACAATTAAAATGCATTTATATATCCATGAAAGTTTAATAAGACCAAGTTTTCAGGGCTAAAAATTTTTTTAAATAATTTTTCATCTTCTAAGTACCAAATTAAAGCAAATAGATGTTCTAGTTTGCTGCTTAATGAAAAGATAAATTTGAAATTTCTGCTGCTCAGAATAGGACATGAGGTGATGTCTAATAGGCCCTGGGGAGCTGGGAGAAGGGAGCCAATATTATAGCATTGACTTTAGGATTATCAGAGCAAGGAAACAGCTGTGGCCATAGATGTTCATGATAATCAAGAGGAAGGACAATGAGAAATTCCATTTCCCCAAGTGGAAGCCTTTCTCCTTGGATTTTTCTTATTATTCACTGTAGGTGAGGAAGTGATTGAGCCGCGGCTGATGGCCTTGGACTCTGTACTTGCAGAATTGACTTTCCTGCAACAATAACACTGTGTACTCTGCTTGATGTCTTTTCACACTTCACTTTTGAAAGGGAATTTAGGGCAAGGATTTTTTTCCTTTTTTCTACCTCAAGATTTCATTTCAGTAGCACACAAGATGAAGAGCATCCTTTGTGTCCTGGTGTTTTGAATAGCAAATAAAATGAAAAGATGCCCTGATGAAGGGGAAAATCTGTTTGAATGAATGATAAAGTAGATCACTGTACTGAGTGTGTATCAAGAGGCTTCTGTCTTTAGCTGTTCAAAGGTCTTTGCCTGCATAAAGCATTCTTATCTTTGTGGCAACTGATATGCTACCCTCTGTTGCAGGGCTTTTTGTACAATTATTTGTGAAAGGATCTTAATTCACAACTCATTCAATCTGTTCTCTTTCCACAACAGCTAATGACAAGAAATCTCAGAGGGTGGGGTAGGTATGCGAGGGATGAACTGGGACTATGGACAGCAACTTATTCCATATGCTTCTCTCGTGCTTCTCGTCTTTTTGATTCTTGGCAGATAACTTTCTATGCCGCACGATACAATCACAAACAGAGTATAACCTACAACTTATCTTCTGTGACATTCTTGATCATTTTTCCTCTGTGAAATGTCATGACGTTCTTAAATCATAAATTCGTTACTATACTGAAATATTTCCAAAACAAGCCAATAGAAAAGTACACAAAGGTTATAAACAGACTATTCATTAAAGACTGATAAAAATCCAATAGATATAAAAGTGTTCGACAAATTAGTAATAAGGTAAATGCAATGTAAAACTATGAAAGATTAGGAAAGATTAGGAAAAGTATATATTTAGTGTTGGGTATGTGGGAAAATAGGATATTCTGTAGATTACTGGACAAAATTGGAAATTAGTATGTCTCCTTTGGAGGGCAATTTGACATTATCAGAGACCTCAGAAGTGTTTATATCCTCTTATCAAGTTGTTCTGCTTCTAAAAGTTTATCCAAAGGAAATAAGTAGAGATCGGTATCAGAATGTCTACTGAAACGTTTTTATAATAGTAAAAAAATATGAAAATAAACTGAATCTATAACATTTGGTGATAGCTTAAACAAATTATAGTCATCCAGAGATACCAACCAAGGATAATATCTTTGAGACTTTAAGGGTGTGAGAAACTTATACTCTGAAACATGAAGTCACACATTTATACCTAGTAAAAAACAAGAAAACATATTTAGACTTTGAAAGAAAATAAACAGTAGCTGGGTTAAAGAGCATATCATGTTCTTCCATTATCTATGAACAAACTCTAGAGAGTAAACAAGTATGGCATATACTCTGAAACATGAACAATTAATTTTATGTTGAGATCCAATTTGAACCAATTTGCATAGATAAGTATTTATGGACATAACAATGTAAACATCACTGTATTATAAGGGCTGTTTTGCATTATTGAGGTTTCAAGTGATTATAGAATTTTACATTGCTATGGGAACAGATGGCATAAATCTGTGTGTTCCGTGGAGCATACATTAACCTTAAGATTTTACATGTAAAGCTCACCTACAACCTCAGTTGTTCAAACCGTGCTGACATATAAGTGACTGGCAGAGATTTTATGTTTCATGTCTCAGATTTATTAATAAATTGGTGTCATTGGATTCCTGAAAAATATTTAGGAATGCGCTAAAGATGAACAAGAATGTTTTCTTGAATTTAAAAAGATGTAGTCTATCAGTCTAAAAATAAAATATTCCCCCAGTAATTATTTTTAAGAGAAATGAACTTCGCTTTTCATTGTAGAGATGAAAAATGGTGTTCAGAAGGCGCTCGGTGTGAAAGCATTTTCTGTTTTCAGTTTGGTAGAGATGTCAAGTTCCTGAATGTATTAATCATTATTCTTCCTAACAGTTCATGTAATCCTTTTTCAAAGGTTAAATACTTCACTGTTTCTAAAATAATGATGAATATTTTGATATGGCTCATTTTTATTATTTGAAATAAAACCATAAATGTATGATTTATTAACAGTCTTAAAAAGTTGTGTTTTAAGTCCTAAAATTGATGCTCATATATGATTTTTTTTCTACGATATTTTAAGTAACTAGTTAAATCTGTCATATTCTTGTGTGGAGGATTTTTTTTTTTTTATAATTTCCTTTAGCACACTAATTAGAAATTGTCACGTTCGTTTAATTATTTCTCCCCAGCGACTTGTTTATTTTTCGTTATTTGTATGCATTTTGGTGAGCTGGGAGATGGGGGGAGAAAAGAATGGGAGGAAATTCTTTAAAAATGCACAGTTTTTTTGCTTTCTGTAATTGTGTCAATATCATTATGTTATTGGATGATTATAGGATTTGGAGGCCAGTGACTATTCTTCATCTATTTCTCTGAGAAAGAATCTGCTCAGCGAGAAAAGGGTTTGCTATCTGCTCTGCTAGCATGCAAGTGTGTGTGATTTGCGTTTCATTTTTATTTGCTGTGTTTATGTTTGCTGTGTGGCACTGTCTTCTTTTGATGCATGATTCTGATGTGCAGTTACACAAAGTCCTTTGTCCTACTGAGCACTGGTCAAACACTGATCTACCTGCATATTGGCGTGATGGTGCTTCACAAAACTAAACGGGATCGTGTATAGATATGTAAACACCGTTTTCCATTTTATACTTTAATGTCACCTGTTGCATCAGAAAAAGAATCTGTGCCTGCCTTCCAGTGTTTGATAAATCAGCTGCTGCTGTTATTGTTGTTGTTGTCTATATTGAGGGCTATAAGAGTATTGCTGTAGAAAAAGCTACATTAATTTTATTACTATTAATGTGGGATAACAGGATACCCATTCAGCTCTGGGTCATTTATATTCACTTTATTTCTTTCCCAAGAACAATTTATTTTGGAGTTTTTTTTTATATCTATTTTTATTAAGTACTTACTTTGTTAACATCTCAATTCACTTTTTACTTTTGAACTCAGAAACTCTTCCCAAATTTAGCCATTTGCTCTATGCCAGAAAAAACACAAGCAAGAGCAGTATGGACTCTGAGGGAACTAAATGTCTCCTTGGAATCGTAGGTGTAACGGGACTTGATGGAGACAAGGTCAAATTAGGGACGTAGAGAGCTTTCTAATTTTTCGAGGTAAAAATTTTTGCTGTTCAGTATTTAATAATAAAAGCTATCTGCTCACTAATGAGAGCTAATCAGTGGACATGTGCAACCATACCTACTCTCCCCCAAACCACCATTTTATAAATGACAATGCTGGGACCTAAAGAAATAAATAACTTGCCCACTGTTACACAGCTTCTCAATGGCCCCGCTAGGATTTTAATTCAGTGCCATTACCCCCAAAGATCGTGCCCCTGTGTTACAGAAAGTTATGCTTTGAGTTCATTTTAGAAGTTCATATGATTATTTCAAGTAAAAGGAAAAATAAAATATACCCCAAATTAGAAAAGACTCTTGCCTCCTACTGCTATTCTGAATGATATCGACTTGACCGATTAAATTAACATAAAATCTGGGTGCTGGAGAACAAAAGGGCACTACTTGTAGCCAGACATTCTCGATTTAATGGCAAAGGCAATTAACTACATTTTAGTCTATACATCTTCCATTACTGATGAGACTATGAATGAACTCTACACAGTATGTACTTTATATGAATGTCACATTCTATTTTCAATGCGAATAGTGATTCTGAGAAGTTTGTATACACACACACTCAGCATTAATGAGCTTGCAAGATTCTTTCTTGTTGGCCTTTTCTTCTGCTCTGTAGCCTCCCCCAAGTCCATTTTTAAGGCACCTTAACTGCTGTGCCTTGCCTAATTGCCTCCTACCTTTACTTTAAACTCAAAGATTTCTGTATCGTCTTCCTGGGAGCCACACGATGGCTGAGAGCCGTTTGTTACTATCCCTTCACTTTGTAGGGTGGCATCTTTTGTACCTTACAGATCCTGGCGGGAGAAAAATGCCCATAATGCCTATTAAAGGGTAATTGAATGCACACATTTTTTCCCCTTATTCATCATCATTACCACTGCTATCCTAAACATTCTTAGAGCATACTTCATATATTAAAACACTTTTTAATAGTTTTAACAAAATAGGGGGTGGGCAAAAGTCAGTTTACAGTTGTTCGTATGGAAAAAGAGATAATATAAGAATAAATAAAAATGTAGGAATGTGTATTTCATGTACTCACAGCTGTAAACCAACTTTTGCCCACCCTGTAGATATAGACATTATAACTGACATATGTCAAATAATCATAACATTGTTTAATACAGTGCTTCTTAAACTTCATTGTGCAGACTCAGCACCTGGAAAGCTCGTTTAAGTGTAGATGCTGATCAGTAAGTCTGGGGTGGGACCCAATACTTTGTGTTTCTGTCAAGCTCCCCGCTGATGCCAAGGCTGTTGATCTGTGGACCACACTTCAGTAGCAAGGGAGTAACATTTATTGAGCCCATCTGGCAAGGGCTCTTAACCATACAATTACCTCATAAGGAAGACAAGACACCTGTTGAGAAAATTATAGAGAGATGAGAGATGAGAAAATTACACAGCCTGCACTAGAGCCCCCTGCTGACTTCTGGTCTATTCCTCTTCAGTCAAACCAGTCTTCCTAAATATTAGAGCCTGTTCTGTACTCGGGGAATGTGAGCAGCCACTAACTTAATGATATTTTTACAATATTCAGCCAAAAATATAATTTCCATGTTTTCTTCCTAAACATAAATCTTAAAGCCAGTTTCCTTCAAGACCAACGTGAATGGTATAGCCTCTAATGTATAGAAACTGAATGGACAAGACACTTTTTCATGCTTTTATTTCTTTGCTCATCTGTTAAAACTTAATATATTTAGCTAAACTATACATTTATGGTCCAATGCATTTTGTCCTTGCAGACGCTGTGACATTGAAACTCTACCCCTTGCTTTAGTGGAAGGCCTCATTTTCTATTCCTGGAGCTAGCAGCCTTCTATTTGACATTTGATGCCCATGAGATTTTTATAGAATCTAGGTTATAAGATTGAGTCTCTTGCCACATATTTTTGAATAGGGGTCTGTGTTACTTTTCCCAGAGGTGTTCTGCATTATACTTTTCTTTGAAATGGTTTTGATTATTTATAAAGAAGCCTCCAGTGATAAAAAAAAAAAACCTTTTGCAAAATAATCACCATTGACTAGAGATCTTTTTATTTGTTTTTGAAGAGAATTTATTCAGAGGAAAGAGAGCAGCAGTGATCACCTCTGCTACCCTTAACTCCAAGTGCAAGGCCATGTTCACGTCACAGTGATGAAGTGAAACAGTGTTTCCTACTGTAAACTTCAGGAAAATAGAAGGTTCTTATATGTTTTTGAAAAGGGTAATCAGTACATGTGTAGGACATATGACTCAATACAAAGGCTTTCGTTGAAATGCAGGATATTAGACGTTGCCTTTCTACTCATTCTGACAAAGACATGCATTTATTTAGTTATTTAATCTTCTAAAATATATAGTATATAATCAATTATGATAATTTATTTAAAAAAATAGACTCATCTAAATTATTTTATTCTTAGGGACAGAGGCAAATTAATAGTAAGATGTTTGGTCTTTCACAAAATGACATGTCCTAATATAATTGTTACTTAAACCTTATACTTAGCACAAAATCATAATAGCTATAGGATAGCTGCTTTATATCTGTCTATATATACTGGCAAAATTGACTTATTTAACTTGAAATTTGATTAAATTTAGAATTTACTGTCTCTGATAAATGACAAAATATTCAGATATAGTAGAACCACTCTAAATTATACAAATTTACCAACAGTAATGTTTTTGTTTTTAATTACAAAGTTTTTTCCATTGCTTAGTATAGTGACTAACACATGATAGGTGCACAAAAAAATGCTTAGAGGGGAAAAAAAGGTGAATTAATTTTGACTAAGCCAAATGAAGATAATCTTCAAGGAAATCATTTATAACAATGAAAATAAAAATAATAAAGAAAACTAACCTTGGACAAATCTTTCCTATGTGCCACACACTGTGCCAAGAAAAGTAATAAATATTATTTTGTATAATCTTCACACAAATATTGTGTGATATATAGTATTTTCCCCCTCAGCCACTACATTCTCCATCTATGAACTTGAGATTAGAACTTGCCTTGTGCAAAACCAGTCACCCCTTAGTTATAATGTAGATACTACTTACAATTCTTAAATTTAATTTTATAGCAATAAGGTAAGAGTTGTTGTTCTTATAATTAAATAAATGTTTACATAATTTACATCTTGACTTTTCTAAAAATGCTAGGTAAGAGTTTAATCTTTAACAATTAATTCATTGTCACAATCACTATCATCACCACATAATTTCCGTCATCCTCAATATTATGAGATATCATACTTACTATATAATTAATTACTCTGTACTAGGCACTATTGTAAGTTATGTACCTCTATAGATTTATCTTATTTATTGCTTACTAGTCATCAAATATTGATTTTTTGGCTATTATAGACCAGGCATGATATGCCTAATATTTAAAAACTCATTAACATGTTAGACAATATTATAGGTGTGTTTTGAAGCGATTTTATTGCTTTATAAAAGATAATATTTCCAAAAATACTGGGAAGTAAAATGTTATCTTTCTATTAGCATTTTCCTAAGAAATGATGCTTAGGAAAAGGTTTATTTGTTTTAAATTTTATAGGCTGGTTCTGTTAAGGATATAAATGAAAAATCATCCAATTACTTTTCATTTTGCCTAATTAAATTTCTAATGCATCCATGGTAGATTTGACATTTGAGTTTGGGCGTACAAAAGTTGTTTTAAATGCACAGGTCTATTAAGGAAGCAAAGAAACACACACTAGTGATGCATCCTACATACCACATTGTCTTTCATATATTACCCACATTATTGTTTTTCTTCAGAATGGCTATTTTCCATAAAATTTATCTGTTTACTTCCAATGCTTATATAGTCCTCAGAATATGTACAACAAATTGGCTAAGGAATCATTATAGTTGGGTCAGGTATTACTTTTTACAGCTGGTCAGTGATTGCACATTGACACAATTTGGTTGGACCACCAAAATTTTTCACATTTTGACACTGTTTTCATCAAGAAATGCATGAGATTGTATCTCAAGCTCCTGGTACTTTAACCACTGCTTCACACAGCTTTCCTTCACTGGAGATGAGGGTATTAGGCAGGACCTTAAGATTCTTCTTCTCCTCAGTTTTCATGTCTTCTTTTTTCCTACTAAAAAATCCTGCTTGTTATTTAGTACTAAGAACAGAATTTTCCAAAAAAAAGTTCAAATACAAAGAAATTGATTATCTAGACAGGAAGATTGATTTCCATTTGTTTGCTTCTGTTTTGTGATGTTTGTTATTGTTCCCTGTTTGAAATGGATGCCTGTGTGATATGACAGTCCACGGCTTACATTGCACTGAAGTTGATTTAATATAGTAGATGTTGTGAAGTTTGTATCATTCTAGCCAGAAACAACAAATGGTGCATTTGACATTGGCGGTATTAAGGAACTTTATTTTAAGCCCCTTTAATTAAAAGTAGTCTTAGGCTTCCCCAATTAGGGTTTTGTGACAATTTACTAAAGCCAGCTGAAACTAAAATTTGTATTACCAAGATAGAAATATTCTATAATTCAAAAATCCCATAATCAATTCTGTTTTAATGAACATTGTGAATGGGATTAGAATTTATTTTAAAAGCTTTAAAAGTGACATTTTCTACCAAGATAAAAATTTGTGTCTGTTTAAACTTAAGTGAAATCATATACTTACAATGAGTAAGAATACTTTTCTAATCACCACACACTCCCAACAAATTCCACTGTGGTGTCCATGGACTGAATATTGACACCACCTTAATCTGTATCAAGAAGGAATTTGATGTTTAAATCAAAGGAATGGAATAATGCTGGGATATTGAGTTATAAAATTCTATGTTTAAGAATTAAATAAATATGTTTCTTAATGTTTATCAATAAGCTAATATATTTTTTAATCAGGATATTAACTGTGTCTATGTCAAGACCATTCTAATGCAATATTTTTCTAATATCTGTTGTCCTTATTAGACGTTGTATAAAATGACATTTAAAAATTCTCTAATCATGTTTCTAAAAGAGAATAATATAAGCAGTATGTGCTCTTCTGGTAGGCTCAACAAATGCAAGTATGATTTGGCAACTTTACTGAATGTGTCCAAACAACTGGTAAAGATTTATTAAGAAATTAGATTATATCAGAATAAAAATATCAGTGCAAATAATAGTCTTATAATTTGCTCACTTTATGAGTAGAGCTGACTGATGGTATATATTGGTGTATATTTACAAAATCCAGTCCGTTGAAAGTATTTCTTCCTAAATTATTATTCAATCAGATTTGATTAGGAGAGGACATTAAGTTTCAGGGTCTCATTTGACATCTTTGCTTAAAGGATAACAAATAATGGTGATGTGTAATATTTATTCTTATTCATGCATTATTTCTGCCAAAATCACTAGTGAAGGTAAACCCAGAATTTTAAAAAGGCCAGTCTTTGCTCCATAGTCTTGTGTGTTATATCTTGTAAAATATCTATCAACTATTTATATCATAATTATAGTCACATATGTTTCCAATATCTACTTACTAAAATTAACTAATTAAATAAAATAATCTCAGGGTAGGGTTTGCATAGGTTGAGATTTCCTAAGATTAATGGCTTCAGGGAGGTGGATGAGCCAAAGAGTTTTGTAAACTACTTTGAATCTTTAGTAAAGCAGAGTCTTCTGTTAGGTAGGCTGTTTTTTCGTGAATGTTAAAATGAAGACTAGCTAATTTCCTGGGAGCAGGAGAGATGAGGGGGTCAATGGCAAGCCTGTTCACTATTGAGCTGCTTTACAATCCTTTCTATTGTAAATGTGTCCACCTCTGTCCTGTCTTTCAGTTCTTCACAAGCAACCCAGAGAAGTGTGTCTCTGTTTGCTAGAGCTGGGCCGGATTGCAGCCAGGTAGGTCAGACTACTGCTACTATGTCAAGACATGGACCATCTCAGCATCCAAGCATCTAAGAAGCGTGATGGCTTTTTATTGCTGATGTTGAACATATTGAGAAGCTATTCCTTCAAATATAATCAGAGCCAGCATCCCAAGAGCAGTTGTTCAAACTAAAAGCATGCCACCGATGTTCTTAACATTGTAATCTCATTGTCAAAGCCACTCTTTGTGGGGGGTTTGGGGAGCATCTTGTACATAAGCCTTTATGTGACAATTACTCTTTTCTTATTTGAAAGTCTATATCCATTACTTTCTTTCCTTAATCCTTCAACTCCTCTCTTCCTCTTTACTCTTTACTAATGTTCGGTTTTCCTCTTTTGTTCATTATTCCTCATTTCCCCCATTCAACATCTCATCTCTCAGCTTCACCCCCGCCCCCAATTCTGAGTGCAAGAATACTTTTTAAATCATTCTCCATATTTTGATAATAGAACAACATAGAATATTATTATTCTTTTTTTATTTATTTATTTTTTTATCCTCACCCGAGGACATTTTTTCATTTTTTGTTCAGATAGAGTGGGAGGGAGAGAGAGGAAGAGAGAGAGAAAGAAACATTGACGTGAAAGGGACACATCGAGTGGCTGTCACCCGCACGACCAACCAGGGCCGGGGACAAACTGCAACCGAAGTACATGCCCTTAGCGGGAACCAAACCCGGGTCTCTCTGGACCACAGGCCGATGCTCTAACCGCTGAGCCAAACCGGCCAGGGCAAATATTATTATTCTTATGTAGAGACCTTTTTGGAATCTTTGTCTCCTGGCAAAAAATAAATGAGAAGCAATTATAGAAATCGTAAGTATATTTAAATAGGCAGAGGAAGGGACTTTATTAGTTAAGCTGACTTTATTTCATCTTTTCTTTAGTATCTTGCAAACCATCAAGTAGTACAGTTCTATGAAGCCTCACAAATTAGAAATGAGGACTTAAATCTTTGAAGAAGTCTTAATGCAAAATTAAAATTCAGAATAAATTAGAAGATGTTTTCTCATCCAGATTTAGGTAGACTTTCAGAGTTGAGATCAGATGACCCAATAAGATAAAGTGAGAGCTAGTTCTGGGTGTAAATTGACAAAGAGAAATTTATAAAGAAAATCAAGGATAATAAAATACAAGGTGTGCACATTCGCAAATTACAGCAATGGGTAGAAAACTTTCTGCCAATTAATAGGCCTTCATTTGATCCAATAAATAATTAACCTGTCCTGGCCAATGTGGCTCAGTGGCTTGAATGTTGTACTATGCACTAAGAGGTCACTGGTTCAATCCCTGGTCAGGGTACATGCCCGGGTTGCGGGCTTGATCCCCACTAGGGGGCGTGCAGGAGGCAGCCAATATATGTTTCTCTCTCATCAGTGTTTATCTCTCTCTTCCTTCCTCTCTCTCTAAAATCAATTAAAAAATTTTAAAAAATTAACCTGTAATCAAAAGAAGTAACCACAAGTTCTTTAAAACATCATAGTCAACATTATCTTAAAAATTTCTTTATCAGATATGCATTGTACCACAATAATTGGGTGTGAGAAAGATTGTATTAATTAAATTTTTTTTCAAATTAAATATGACTCATGCTCTACTCAACAGGAGTGAAAGATCAATTGGAGACATTTGGAGGTTGCTCTGTGCCCTCCAACACCAGTCCCAGATATTGTATTAAGGCCTTTGGAGAGGGTCCCCTAGTCTTCAGTCCACTCAGGTCTCGACTATGTAGGCACAGTTCAAGCTTGTAGAGCCTGGCTGTTGCTTAGGACTCCATTCCCTTTGTGTGTTGCCACCTTCTTGTGTTCTGTGAGGGAGTAAGTCAAAGGTACCTGTTGCTTCTAGAACTCTGCCAGGCCACCCTTCCACCAGTCTTGGAACTTCTGGCCTACAGGAAAAATAGCTTTGAGTCAAAGGAATACCAAGGACTCAGCAGATATCCCCTAAAAAGGGGGAAGTTAAAAATACAGAGGGGAGGAAAACACAAAAAAAGTAAAATCTCAATTAATGACTGCTAGCCTTTGAGATGCTGGAGTAAAAGAAACATGGGTGGTCTAGCGATCCTACTGAACAGATTAGGCAAAACACTTTTTGTTTAGTTGTTTGTTTTGATTATACTGTCAGGATATTCTAAAATGCCAGATTATATATTGTTGCTTTAATATTTTAACTATATGAGTCAAATAAGCATCATGAATCTGAAAGTTGAGATACAGAGGTAAAGAGAAGGAGTTGCACTCTCTAGAGAATTCGTTGAGGATTTTCCTTTTCTTCTTATTTAGTTTATATTTTTTGCCTGTTTTCTGGATTTATTTATTTTTTGTAATTATACATTTTGTTACCTGAACACTTTGATTAGGAAACCCACTGAACTGAACATTTTAACTATGATCAAGTCATCAAAGGAGAAGGCATAATGCCCAATGACAAAATCCCTTTAGAAATTGCCTTTCCCCCAGCTCAACATCTGGCATAAATTGCCCCTTGCCATAGTATATAAAGCAAATTAAAATCTTGGTTCATGAAAGGGAACCACATGGTCTAGTCATTTTTAAGGTAAAGCATTATATGAAGAGTTTTACATTTTTCCCCCCAAAATATTTTAAAATTGAGATTCTGGGTTGCTCTTTTTTTTAACCACTCTATTGAGGTATGATTGACCTACCAAAAGCTGTATGTATTTAATGTATACAACTTGATGAATTTGGAGATAAGTATATATCTGTGAAACCAGCCCCACAATCTGTGCCATAAACATATCCATCACCTCCAAAAGTTTCCTGCTGCCATTGATTATTATGACAATTATTCTTATTTGTGATAAGAATGGTTTGCTCCATTTCTCTCTATTCTTTTGACAATGCAAGCTGACGAAAGCAATATTTATTCATGTTACAAAGAAAATATTACTAATTTCATAAAGGAGTTATCTAAGGAGCAAGATAACACAGTACTCAATTTGTGAATTTTGCTTTTTATTTTCTTCACCTACTTGAGTGGTGTGAAGTATTGCACCCTTACACTAAGAAAGAGAAAATATGCTAAGAAATCGTTCGAGGTATTACTTTTGTTGTGTGTGCATAAGGTTAGACAGTTGAATATGAATTGGACAGGTTAAACATTTAAGTATCAGTGTCTATTGAAGTTTCTCTCTGTACATTTGAAGATTTCTGTTTTAATGACAGTTCAGTTGTGCTTTTTAAATGGCAAACCAATAAACCCCAATCTCACTACTTTAGCCCTATGTTGAAGCATTTTAGTTAAAGGGGAAAAAAGGAAAATTTATCCCCAGTCTCATTTTACTCTTATATTATTTATACGTATATTAAACCTATATTTAGATTCTTTTTTGTGCTTCTTCCTCCCCTAACTCCTCCAGGGAGGATTACATAAGTTATTAAGACAGTTTTAGCCAAAACTAAAAGTGATTTTGGGAGAGCTCTCAAGAATCACAACATTCATTTATTCATACAACAGATGCGTTTTGAGCATGACAGAGTTCCCAGTACAACCTTGTGTTTATTTTATCACTGGTAGATGATGCTTTTTTATATTTGATTCTAAACATTTCCTTCTCAAATTACACAAATGTCAGCTTAAAAGCCTCAACATCACTTTGGATATGATTTTCAAAATGTTTCTGATTCTCTGCCATATTCTCCTGCGTGGGAACACTCAGTGAAGCCCCTTTGAGAGCTGTGGGCTCCTCCGAGTTCTGAGGTGGGAGAACGAGACCACTTATTTTTGTTCTCATGGGTAAAACTTCCTTTTATTTTCAACGAAATAGAGCTATCACTGGAGAGTGAAATCCCTGCATTAATACTGCAGAAACCATGTCAGTTTCTGGGTGTAAAATATGCATGTTTGCCTTCTGAAAAGTAAAACACTCAGCAAAAGCAGGTCAATAAAACCTCAAAGATCTTTTTAATAACAGTGTTTTGACCATCGTTCCTTAAAAAAAGGTTACTATGAATTCAACCTTTTCTACAGACTTCAGAATTAAGATTAGCTTTACAATAAAAGTAGAACACTTGATATTTTGGGTTGGGGCCATAATTAATATTCAACATCATAGTGGGGCTTTTTATATTTGAGAACTTCCATGATTTTGAACAAAATGTATGACCATTCAAAAGAAATATACTTTGCAAATAATTTTGTTAGTCTCCTATTTTAAGCTATGACCCAATGAAATGTTACTTAAAAGAAAAATATTCTTATACAAGGCTTATTAATTAATTCATCCTATTTAAAGCACTTGACTCTGATTACTAAGACTATCACAGGTTTTCACATAAATAAAATTTCCCTCTAAATCTAAATCTATCTTTAAATTTCTTTAAGACAGAATAAAAATGGAGCAAACACTATCTTGCAAGAATCTCTAAATTATCTGTTACATGCTTTAAAAAGGGTGAGTTTCTAAAATTTGTCCCTCTAACTCTAGTAAAATTGGCCCCAGATGTCTTTTGTTTGAAAACTGTAGTTTACTAAATAGTTTGACTAAATTTTCTCATTCAGGGCTCAGTTTGGGGCTCAATTATTTCATCTAGAACAATCTCAAAAATTGTGTCACATGCCAGAAAAATGAAAAGTCCATTTCTGGAATCTCATCATGAAGTCATGAAACATAGGACCCTTTCCTAGCACTTTGTAATATTTTAATGGGACCCCACCAAAAAAGGTACTGCCCTTTCAGTATTCACCCTACTTTCTTATCACAGGGATATACAGATGTGAGGATTTGGTGTTAGTGGAATCAACCTTCTTGCTTCAGTGAGACACTTACTCAGTTTGAGAGCGACAGCAGCCCCTTCTCCCCCAAAGCTCTAAAATCTTGTGCTTGGAAAGGAGTAGAAACAGAATAAATTTGTGAAATGCTCACAGACAAACTAGAAATGTGAAGTGGTATAGAGTTAATCACGGAAACCATAATGAAGCAGCCTTTTGGAGAGCAGGAAAAAAGACCTATTTGGTGACTAAGTTGGCTTGCAGGTGCGGGCCCCCAACCCAAGGGGAATTTCATGATTTACAGCCTGTTGACATCTCCAGACAGACAGGAAGCCAATGAATCGTATTTAAGTGTGCATTTCTGGACTGGATGACTGTACTTTAGCAGTCTGGAGTATTCAAAAGCCAATATAAGCAGAGATTTGGGGCTTAGTTCTGATTTTCTATGTTCAGTGGCATAGCTAATTTGTAGCATTCCCAGATAAAGAAAAATCTCCAGGACAAGGTTCATGTGTGACTTGGTGACCAGCTTCGTTCAAACTTAGTCTACTTCGTATCAGCCATTGAGTGGAACCTATTGTCACTCTAAGAACATAATTCTTATTTTACTTGGTAAAAAAGAGAAAAAAGAAAAAAAATTATTAAATCTGTTCCTGAAAGGTGGCATGAATCCACCTACAATTACAAATGAAACCATATTTTCCAATGAAGCTATTTTATACATTCAAATATGAGGTTTTCACTTAGGACTGACTTTTAATTGGCTGTGACTTCTTGTGTTTTAAATTCTTCTACCTTCACTGCCCAGTTTATGTTATTCTCTTAAGAACATTAAACATAACACATTTTTATACCTTGATAGAACTGAGAATTCAGAGAAGTCGAGGGAGATTGAGGAAGAGTTCCCTGCTGAAGTTCATCCAGTGAGTTAGTAGCCAAGTTGAATTTATAACTTGGTCTGCTCCATTCCAGCACTGAGACATTTCTGCTGGAATGGAGCAGAATTCTAGCAAAATTCATTTAAAGAAAGCCTATATATAGCATGTTTTATTTTAATTTTTTTTCTTTATTAATTTTAGAGAGAGAGGGAGAGATAGAAACATCGACGAGAGAGAACATTGACTGGCCGCCTCCTGCATGGCCCCCACTGTGGATTTGGCCCACAACCTGGGCATGTGCCCTGATTGGGAATCAAACCGGAGACCTCTTGGTGCATGGGTCGATGCTCAACCACTGAGCCACACCGGCCGGACTGTTGTTGTTTTTTGAAAAGATACAGACAATAATAATAAAAACAATATTAATACTGCTACTTTGCATCCTAATTATGATGCCACTATATTATTTAACTTGGTGGTTTAATATACTTTAAAAGTAAAAACTTTGGCAAAAGTATCTTAGTGCTGCAGTTTTCTGGTTGTGCAACATTTGAAACATCAATTAACAGCCATCTCAGAGGTTGTGACATGTGTCAGACACTGTGCTAGGCGTGTAATGGATACTATTTTAATTCCTTCTAACACTAATTAAAATACAAGAATTAGAATTTCCATTTTACATTGAAATTAAATCAAAGCTCTGAAATAATGTTTGTGAAGACGCCTCAACGTGCCCAATACGTGCCGGTGTTCAATATCGGTTGCTTTCCTAATGTTCTCCCTCCTCCCTCCCTCCACTGCTACTTCAGATGTCCAGGGCAGGCCCTGTTCATCTCTGCTTTCCTGATAGAAAGCAGACTCCTAGAAGGTTAAGTGATTTGCTAAGTTTAAAGAGTAGGTCAATGACACAGTTAGCTCAAGTCTACCTCAGGGAAGAATGAGGCACAAATCTCCATCTGAGTATTGTTGGTACTTATCAATGGTAATGAAATGCTGGGTTGAGTTCAGTGTAATTAATAAGTATTAGAAAGTTTTTTTTAAAAGTATTTTAGTTTTGGATACAGTTTAAAGTCATCTAGAACACTTTTTTTGATCAAGCATTTATGTACATTTAATATTGGCATGTTTTATTAATGTGATATGCATTTAAAGATCCTAAACAGTGACACTAAATACATATTTGGAACCCGAAATGATTGTTATATTGAGAATACAGGAATTTCTTTCATTTAAACAATATTAAGTCCCTATTGTGTTCCAGGATCTGTGCTGGCTCTGGGCATGCTGTGAATCAGAGTGATCTCTACTGTTAGAGCATTTGCAGTCTAGCCCATGTTTGAACTCATGTCCCATTATGTGGTTAATATGCTTAAGGGGTTAAAATACGATCAGTGGTGCCTGGGTCTTTCAGCCAAGGAATGTTTTTGTTCTTTATTGATTTAAGAGAGAGGAAGAGAGAGATAAGAAACATTGATGAGAGAGAACATCGATTGGCCACCTCCTGCATGCCCCCCACCAGGGATTTGGCCCACAACCTGGGCGACCAGGAATCGAACTGGCGACCTCTTGGCTTAACCACTGAACCACACCAGCTGGGTTCAGCCAATGAATTTTGTAACTAAAAATTACTCCATTTAAGTATGGTTCAGACTGACAAACCTCAGAGTAGGGGGTGGGGGGATGGATGAGATGAAGCAAAGAATTTATATGCATGTATGCATAACCAATGGACACAGACAACAATTCTAGGGGGGTGGGGGGGCAGGATGGAGAGGAGGGGGTCTAGAGGGGGGAAAAGAAGAAAATTCTGTAACAAAAATAAATTAATAAAAATTAGAAAAAAAATTACTCCATTCAGTAGAGGCAGTTCTCAAAACAGCACTTGTTGAGCTGAGTTGTGCCAGCTTAACCTGTTTTATACTGAATTCTAATATGTTTTCCAGCACTCAGAGTGCACCTGATACATAACACCTATCCTTACTATCTAAATTCTGAAAAACTTAGAAAATAAGTGAGTGGCAGATGGAACATCAAATATCATCTTTGTTACTAATGAGGTCTGAGTTGACAGACATGCTTATTGTCTTTAATGGAACTGCAGAATTAGGCTAATTAACCACCTCATTACAAGCAAAGATGAGTCAGGGTGGAGGTTCCCATAGAGACCTTCCTGTGGGCAGTTTCTTCCCTAGAAGAAGCTAGACTAGTCAAGCATGCTCGGTTTATTCTTAGACTTACCAATTTGATAAATCCTTTGATCTTGTTGGAAAGGAGTGAGTAATGAAGGAGAGAGGCCGGGGATTAAACTAATTGAGCGCCTTCTACAAGAACAAAACATCAAGAGTGAGGAAATTGCTTCCCCCTAGGAAAGTCTACTGAACACATGTAATGATGTCAGTTAAAATAACCAGCCGTTAGAACAAGAGAGTGATCTAGGCTTTTACATTTAATACTGATTTAATATACTACTCACTCTAAGATACTAGACATATTGTCAACATATTTATTCTCTATCTATAGATCATTTACTTGGCAGGTTAGCCATAACCTGTGACTTTTTCTTCTTTTTAACTCATGATCACCTGATTAAAATGTAAGAGAAAATCAGCCTCCTGAAGTCAGAGAACCTGGGTTTACTTCTTTGTCCAGCTCCTACTTAGTTCTGCACCTTCTCTGGATCTGTGTTCTTAGCTGTACAAATGGAAGTATGTAACTAGACCCCAAAGGTCCTTCTCAGCCCTCACGTTCTGCAGTTACCTTTCGCCTCCTCCACCTGGGTACAGTTGGTGTACATCTAAGAAATCAAATCAATTTTAAGTTTAGCCTAAGAAAAATATGATTACGGGAGATAAGAATGCTGGTAACTACTACCTCTCTCTCTCTCTCTCTCTCTCTCTCTCTCTCTCTCTCTTTCTCTCTCTGAACTCCTATGGCATTTATAATTTACAACACACAATTTTTAACATATTGTTATTCTGAATTGTTTCTCTTTCTTCTGTGTTCATTTTCTTTCCTAGTAATATTAGACATACTTTCATTGTAGTGTTCTTAAGAGAATAACCTGTATCCCATGGTCTGTTGCTCCTGGACGCACAGGAGGTATAAAATTAACAGTGAATTTCTTCTCTGTTAAATCATTTAAGAATGTTTATTTTGGGATTGCTGTTTTCAAACTTGGCTCTGCCTGATTTTATTCCCAACTCTAACAAGCCTGTGTCCAAAATAGAAGTTCAATTATAGCACTCATATCATTTGCTAGTAAATATGAGAGCTGAAGATTAAATTTTACGATTATTTATATTATTAATTCATTAATATATTACATGTCTAATATTAATATATTAGATTTTTATTTAATCTTAGTATGTTGTATATTATTTGTTATGTGTCTGTTTATACATGTGCACACATACACAGCAGATATGTTTTTCCCCGGCTTAAAAGGATATCATTTAAAAACTTTCCATTTCATGCCAGGAAAAGTTAATGTGTATTTTTAATTCTCACCTGAGGATATATATATATTGATTTTAGAAGGAGAGGAAGTTGGGGGAACATAGATGTGAGAGAGAAACATTGATCGATTGCCTCCCATATGCACCCCAACCGGGGATCAGACCTGCAACCTAGATATATGCCCTGACTGGGAATCAAACCCACAGCCTTTTGGTGCATGGGATGATGCTCCAAGCAATTGAGCCACATCAGCTAGGGTAAAAGTTAATATTGTTTTTAAAAATTATCAGTTTGTTCCTTTAGTGTTCATAATCAGATGTAACATATGGTAAGTGTATCATTGTAAGTTATGTACATATATATATTGATCTGGTATCTTTTAAAAGGTATGGTGTGGAACCTCCTGGTTTGATAAAATTGGAAAAAGAGATTGAACAAGAAGAAACACTTTCTGCCCCTTCTCCTTCACCTTCTCCTTCATCAAAGTCTTCTGGAAAAAAGAGTACAGGAAACTTACTGGATGATGCAGTAAGTAAAACTGGTCAGACTTCTTACTACCACTTAGTCCTTTTTGAATTTCAAAACTCATTCTATACAATCTCTTATCAGTCTAACCTTTACCTGATTCAATTTCATTGAAATTCATTTTAAACTTCTATGAAAAAGTTTATCGTTCTATACTTCATTTTGAGATTCAGGACTGAGCCCCTCGTTTCAAATAGTGTGGTCACTTCATCCTGCTGAGTAGTAGCTAAACTTTTAAAATAATAAATCAACTTCCTGGAAGTTGGCTCTGAAAACACTTAAGCCTATTGTCATTGGTCGTGGCTCCTTGGTTCACAGATAAGAAGGCTGATGCATGAGATCTGGAGGATTGTTAAAGAAGAGAAAGCAAACATACCGGAGAAGACGCTCTTTACCAGCTGCCAGGGTCTAGCATTGTTTTTCAAGAGCTCTCTGCCTCTGGATGGCAGGCTTCTTATTGAGAACACACAAACTTAGAAGTCGAATTGCCTGCTGAGGAAAGGAGAGGAGCTTAGATTCCAACACAAATGTGTCCACCTCTGAGGTCCCCGTCCCTCTATGCAGCAGAGTCCCGAGTCACAGTCGTTGGCAGATTAAGAACTATCTTCATGATACCCTCATAATCCCAGCAAACATTCTGGGTGTAACAGCAAACGGGATGAATTAAACTCTCTGGCCACCTCTATTGCCTGTTAAGTAGTTCTTGATTATAAGTTGTGTGTTTGATTATGTATGTGCATTTACCTCCCAGAACATATATTTTGAGTGCAGATTTAAAAAATGCTTATTTGTTTTATAGAAAATAGTCACCTCGTTCCGTCTAATGTCAGAGATGTTAGAGTGAAGTATGTCTCACGTACATGGGGAGAGACCTCAGAAACCAGCAGCAACCAGCGTGCCCATTATAGGAGTAGACCAGACTGGAAAGGGCCGCAGTCCCTTCACCGAGGGTTTCTTTCTCCAGGGGTGGAGCTGCAAAGAGCTGGGACAGTGGTGGACTGACACGGCACCATGCAGAAAGAGAGATGTCCCCATCTTTTGCTTTCTGCCACGTGACACTCTAACTTATACTGCAGATTTAGATGAGCAGAAATAGAACTATTTTTCTGACAGATTGAGAATTCCCATTTTTGCTAAAGGCAGCAAACTTAAACTTAGCCTATTCAGGTATCTTAGCCAATAACAGTTTAATTTAGTTTTCTTTTGTTTAGTCCACTCAGGAATTAAAGAATAGGCTAGGACTTTTGCTTGTTTGTGGGTTTTTTTTATCTGAACCCAAAGGTATTTATTGTTTTCTATTGATTTTAGAAAGAGAGGAAGACAGAGAGAGAGAGAGAAATATTGATTGGAGAGAGAAACATCAATCAGTTGCCTCCCCTATGCACCCTGACCGGGGATCAAACCCACAACCCTTAGGTGCACAGGACGATGCTATAACCAACTGAGCCGCACAGGCCAGGGCTAGGCAAGGACATTTTAATACCATTTGAAAAAATTTTAAGCCTGGCCAGTGTAGCTGAGTGGATTGAGCATTGTCCCACGGACTGAGAGGTCCTGTTTCAATTCCCAGTCAGGGCACATGCCTAGGTTTCGGACCTGATCCCCAGTAGGGGGCGTGCAGGAGGCAGCCGATTGATGTTTCTCTCTCACATCGATGTTTCTATTTTTCTCTCCCTTCCTCTCTCCCTCTAAAAAAATCAATAAAAACATATTTTAAAAAAAACTGTTTTAGCCCTGGCTGGTTTGGCTCAGCGGTTGGAACGTCGGCCTGCGGACCAGAGAGTCCCAGGTTTGGTTCCCACTAGGGGCACATACCAAAACAAAAAAAAAAGAAAAAAAAACTATTTTAAATTCATAGGACTGTTCTTAAGGATCAGTGACATGCCTAGATTTTTGTAATATTTCATATTTATTTTATGAGCTAATTGAATAAAATATAGTTGAAGTATTGTATCACTAGTAGATAATACTGCATTATTTATATATCAATGAAAACAATTTTTCTTCCCTCTCAATTATACTTTTTTGATTAGACTTATTTTGGAATAAGATATTCCTTTAGTCTTTCTCTTATAAATGTGTATCTCTGGGGCAGCTACAGTAGATTTTAGTCCCTTTTCCCCCAGTTGTCACCTCCACTCATTTCCTTTAACTCATTCTAGTCAGAACTCTGGCCAGCGTCACCCTTAACCTCCTAATGAATGAATTTCTCAATCAAATGCATTTTTTTAGTCCTCAAATTCTGAGGCTAATTTCTGATGTTTGACACTGTTGAACAGTACATTCTTGACACTATTCTTCATAACCATTATTGTTACCTAAATGCAACTTAAGTGTGATGAAACGTATACAGGGGTACCCTTTAGCATCCAGGGTAAATCCCAAATCATTTATGCCACGGAAGCCTCCAGGTGCTGGCCCACTTTGTCTTTCTCAGCTTTATCGCCCTGCAGACTCATCCTGGCACTCTGAGGTACCCCTTGTAAAGATGCCTGCTAACCCCAAATTCCTAAGGACATTTTCTGCCCTGTGTTTTTCCTCCTTTGCTTTCCTCACCATACGTATGCCTATTCGCCTTTGAAATCTTCTTTTAAACACCTTGTCAACTTGTAAAATACAGGTTTGTGGCCTTTGATATAAAGCTTTCCTTGGCATCTCCCAATACAGGTAAAATGGACAAATTAGTCCTTGATGCCCAAGTGTTTTTATCTATTTCATGGAATATTTACCTTACTGGGCATAAAGACCCATTATTCTCTATGTGCAGTCCTTGTTCTTAAAGACACGGACCGTAGTTTATTAATCCATGTCTGTTAGTGCCATTTTTGTTGAATAGATTATCAATGTGGGTGATGAAGGTTGAAAAAAGCTTGTCCCTTGTTCTGTGTACCTGGAACGGTCATGTGCTGTGAAAATGCAGAGGGAAGAGCCGTTGTCCCTTGAAGCCATTTACCTGAACCTGGGAGAAGTAGCCAGGATGGGTCCCTTTCTCCACCAGCGTGTCCCATGTGTGGCCTCCATCGCCCTCGAGAAGGGGAGGAAAGGGACACGAGGGAGAAAGTGGTGAAACAACTATGAAAGGGATATTGGAAGAATGTTTTCAATACTGCAGTCCGGGGCGAAGACTGTCACTCCATGGTCTTCTCCCTTCTCCAAGTTCTAGTCTCCCGACTGGAAACAATGAAGGGATCTCACAAGAGCTTTAAACCCCCTTTAAAATTTACCAGAATTTGGGAACATAACCATCTGTTTAGTTAAGGGGTTCTAATTGGATGTTCGAAATGTGCAGACTGGATATTTCTGTCCCATTGCCAGCCAGAATATTATGTTCTGAAAGTCTGTAAACCAGCATCTCTCCAAGAATGTTTAATCAAATACTGACACCCCCAGATGCCCCACAGGGGAAAGAATTCCATGGTTAGGTTAGTGTGAGAAACACAGCTCGGTGTATCCCCTGTGCAAGGTTGGCCGTGCACTGTGGTCTGTCAAAGGCACTGGTGAGTCCCACACAAGATCTTGTTTGACCTGGAATTTTCCAAATTATTTGGCCACAGAAGTCTCTTATAGTCTCCTTCCTACTATGTTGGGGAAATTGCATTGAAATATTTGCATTCTGTTTAAGGGATAATTTTTCACCAAAGTGTTTTTATTTTAGGGACAGTGGAACAGAGAGAAACATAATTGGAGCTTCAGTAATGATTGAAATCAGAGCTTCTGTGTCAAATATAAAAAGGAGATAGTTGCCATGGCAATTGATTCACTACACGTGAAGCATACAGGGGGAAGTTGAAATTCACGTACCCCAATTTGTTTTAGAATGAGGATGTAAAATGGAGCCGGCTTGCAAAGTTCCTGGGTTCAGTTAAAAATGTTGGCTGTTTCTGCTCTGGCAAAGTTATTATTTGTATCAAAAAGAAAGAAAGAAAAGAAAAGACGAAGGAGAATAGGAGGAATAAAAGAATACTGAGGGGAAAAAAGAGGAAAGAATAAAGAGAAAAGAAAAAGAAAAAGGGAGAGTAAGAAAAGCAGAACTCTGTTAAGACACCGTATTCCAGTGAACAGTTTCAACAGTAACTGCCAGTTTTGAAACTGTCAATGCTTCCTCACATTTCTTCATCTGCTATAATATTTAAGGGAAATGTGGAAAATTAAAAAAAAAAAAAAAGGTGACCCTTTATGTGGATAATACATCCCACCTTCTTTAATCAAGATATCATTAAAGAACACACAGTGGAGTCCATTCAGATTAGTTCATTCTCCCGCTGTCCTGACAGAGTGATTCAGCCGTGATAAAATGTGGGGTCGGGTTTAGTTCTCTCTGCAAACCCTCATGCGGAGCTGGTTCCCACACAATGAGTTGAATACAGCTCTAAGAAACCATTCTTACTTTCTTCCTCTTCTCCATTGACTTCCTCAGTCTGGGGATGAGAGATAGTGTAATTCCAAGTAATCAGGCTCCTCTTGAAATCCCATTTCAGCAGAAAACTGGCTGGGTTCCTGGCCCAAAACGGAACACCTGCCAGACTGACTTATCCCAAGGTAATGTAAGAAGCACAGATGTCATCAGTCACTGTTTACTTAACAATATATTTCCACTACCCACAGTCTGACCTTGTCTCTTCCATTTCTGCCTCCACCTCTCACACAACTATTAAAAAGCCCTTGATTTAAAAGCAAAACAAAACAAAAACAAGTCCATTTTCAAAGCTGGGGAGGCATTAGAGATGGGCAGGCTACTTGAGAAAATGTAGTTTGTATTTCACTGATTCCAACAGTTTCTGTGTTTTGTCCAAGAATACTTCAGGATGGAAACACTTTTCATACACACTTGTGATTGTCATTTCTTAGCAGAGGAACAACTTGAACACCAATCTATCCTTTTCTCAATTACTATGTGGCAGTTAAGCTGTGCCAAGCAGGGCCCTCCTAAAGTTTGGGCCATGTGCTTTTATGATGCTGACATATTGTTCTGTTATCACCATCTTGGTCAAGATTATCCATTCAGAAAGGTCCCTAGGGACAGAATTCTGTTAATATTGGGGGAGTGGGTGGATGTATCTATGGGCCAAGTTTCATTTGGTAGAAAAAATTTAGAACTAAAATCCATGGGCCTCATCACTAACTTAATGATGTTAAGCAGTTTTTTTCATTTTTCAATGAAAGCCATCTGTAACATTCTTTGAATCCATTCTTAATCTATTGCACTAATTTCCCCCTGTGTCCTGTATAGGCTTGTTTTTATTTTTCCTTTCATTTATTTACTCAGTATGCATTTATTGAACACATAGTATATGCCATTAAGGCATTGTGTTTTATTTCAAGGGTTTAAAACTGTAATGAAATACTTAAATACTTAACCCTTAAGTAACTCACAATCCGGCAAAGACAAATTAAGGTTAACTGATATACAATTTGATGTAAGAATAAGAATTAAGAAGTACAGGTGTATATATTGGCAGAATTTGGGATTCTAGAAGGGACTGATGAAAATATGTATCCCAAAATTGGGTCTCTTTCCCTCAGTTGGTGTTTCTTCATAGGTCTTCCCTAAGGCATAATTGTATAGTTCTTAAGATAAGTTTTCTTAAGAATTCCTCCACTTTTTCTAGATTTTTCTGTAGTTTTATGCTTCCATCCTCTCTGGAATCTCTTGGTCTAGTGAAACCAAGCTATTTATGTCATTTACACCAACACACAGTTGAGTTCATATGTTACTTTTTCCACAGTTTTTTGTTTAATAGTAGGTTGATGAAAGTCAGACATTGCATTATTTGAGGGAATGACTGAATATCATTGATGACAAAACTCTAGGAACTGTGTCTTTGTGGAAGAAGGAATTTGAGTGGGAGAGCCCAAGCCAATCCTTTCAGAAACTATATTTGTTCTATGTAGCTTCTCAAATACAGGCTGTGCATTGTTTAGATCTTTGATTCAAAACACAGGAACTTGTTGTTTTGGGTTGGTTGGTTGGTTGGCTATTTGAAGGGAGGAAAGTTATGAGACACAGCATGACAGTTTCCCAATCAAGAAAAACATAAATAAAATCTATTCCTAAAGTCATGGACTATACACTATCTTCTAATAGTTGCAACTATTTATAAGCATTGTGCACATATCATTTAGATAAGGTATTTTTTAAGAATAAGGAGACAGATAAAAGATAGATGAATTCCGATATTCACACATGGGTTCTGTGAAATGCAAAGGGAGTGGGGTGAGAAGAGACTAACCAAAGAACGTATATACATATATGCATAACCCATGGACACAGGCAATAGTGTGGTGAAGGCTGGGGTGGGAGAAGCATGGTGGAGAGGCCAATGGGAGAAGAAAGGGAGGACATCTGTAATACTTTCACCAATAAAAATAAATTTAAAAAATAAATTTCATGGGCAAAACCAAAAAAGAGAGAGAGAGAGAGAGAGAGAGAGAGAGAAAGAAAGAAATGTACATTGTAAATACTGCCACAGAAGTAGGGTTTGGTAGGTGGCACTTGCTGAGATAGAATGAATTGCTGGGTGAGCCTGGGTGAATTGGAGACGAATTCTTAAAGACAATTTTTGAGTTCAAATTAAGATGAAATAGTAGTCTCATTTAAAAATTGATTTGTTTGGTTCTCATTTATTTTGAAATGGGTAAAGTTGATATTGTTAAATTATTCTCCATATTAAAATAATAAAATGTTCTATTGTGTGGCCTTAAAAAATTATGAGGAAACATATGCTGTGTCAACATACATTCTATTCTAGTTTTCAATATATTTATCTTGGCAACCCAATGTACATGATCTCTTTACTCCTCCCAAAATGAGAACCCGGATCATCATTCTTACGCTCTACCAGTTGATTTGCTCATCATTGTCCTCCAGCATGCTTATCATCGTCATCATCCTGCTCGTGCCTTAGTGCAGGTATTGGCCTTCAGAAAGTGCCTTCCGGGCCTGACCGTCACACAGTTAGAACTTAATGTGCTATTTCTGTGCTTATATTCATTGTCAGATATAGAACAAATTTAAAAGTAGTAATGGTCCAGGGTCCTTTGAACCCACAGAGCTGATGAATCTAAAGGGAACTTAAGGAGAATGAACTTGCTCTTCTATTTCAGGTGAAAAGGATTTCTGAGGATCCTCCTTGCAAATGCCCAAACAAATTCTGTGTGGAGAGGCTCTCTCAAGGAAGATACCGAGTGGGAGAAAAGATCCTCTTCATTAGGGTAAAGTTTTACTTTTCGCTTGGTATCTTGTCCTTTATGAAACTTTGAGGACTTCAGTTGGGGGTTACAGGAAAATATGACCAATAACTAAGCAGGGACTTCCCCTATGATGGTTACAGTTGGATTTGAAGACATGAGGTATGAATATTTTTAAATGTATCATACATAATTACTGCTGAGGGATAAATAAATAGAACTATCTCTTTTTACATATACATAAGCATGTACACCAAATAGATCATAGAGATCAAATAGAATGAGGAAAAGGAAAAACAACCAATTCTTTTTGGTTTATACATGTAGTTTCAAAGGAACTACCCCACCCCCCACCCTCTGTATACACACACACACACACACACACACACACACACACACACACATCCCCATTGGGAAACAGAAATCAATATTCTACCCTGGTCTTTTGTATCTCAACTTCAGGAAGATCGTCCTGTTGGTCCTGATAACTTTCAAATTATTTGAACATGATTTTTTAAGAAGTTTGGATTATGAACCAGGGTGAGGGGAATGAAAGGTCATTATAATAGCATGGTTAAAATGGTGACTGCCATTTCTTACTTAGTTTTCTGGGGTGAATAAAGAAAGGTGGACCTGTGTCAATGAATCATTGGGTGGACTCTGTCCATTTTACAATGGTCCTAATTAGAAATCTAACTAGATGTCATGAGCAGTGTTAGACTATAATTAGTGGCTCAGTAAAGTCACATTCTAGGCCATTTACTTGTGATCTGTTTTTGTAATAATCAAGAAAACTTAATCTCTCAAAATAAGTTTGTGACTTTTCATAAGACCAAGAATTCTTCTTCTCAGAAATGAGACAATGAAAAATGTAGCACTGATATATTCCTAGAAACCTGAAATTGATAAGTATAAGTATTTTTCTACTTTATTTTTTAGTCATTTCCTAAATAGCAGAGGTTTTGATTCAAAGGAGCTTTAGTCTCTTTTCTTTTGAATATGTTACAAATATCTTGCTTGTTTTATATTGTAGAGCAGAATGATTTGAATGTGTATATCTAGTATAATCCATGACCATTCTAAACAACACTCAGATCAGTGTTGGCCCAGTGAAATGTTATCTGTGTAATGTTTTCTTAATTTCAATGTTTGACTGAAAGTTATTTGTGACAGATTTTTTTAAGGTTCTACAACGTGTTATTTGAAGAAAAGTTTCATCATAATTAGCCTTCAAAAAATGTCAATTATTTTTTATTTTAATCTAATTTAGGTCAATGTTTATTGATTTTGGGGGGGGGATTTTAGGCAATAACTGACATTTTGGAACACAGAGGGATATAGCGATAGGTTAGCATTGGGGGTTGGTGTACAGATCTGGGAGAACGGCCTCACTAGAATAAACAGTTACCCCTCAGGGCTTATTGTTCTCTCGTTCCTTGTTATGAGGATAACACACAGGTGTATTTCAGCCAAGCTGTCTGCTTTCCCTTTAGCACATTAAAAATAATGATTTAGTCATTCCAAAGATGTGTTTAAATTTTACTATGTTGACCTTTCTCAGTTGAGACTCAGGCTCCCTGACAATATTAGGCCCCTGAGCCTGAAGCAAAACAGGGTTTTATTCATATAACAATGATTCCTTTTATGATAGAAGCATTGACAAAACACATAATTAATAAATTAGATACATTTCCTTCTAATGTAACCTGATGTCTGTAGGCAAAAAAAAAAAAAAAAATGTTTATTTGTGTCTGATCTTCCATATTTAGTCCATTTTCTTTTCTTATTTTTTTTTTTTATCCTCACCTGAGGACACTTTTACATTCATCTTCAGATAGAGGGAGAGAGAGAGAGAGAAACATCAATGTCAGAGAGACACATCGACTGGCTGCCACCCACACGACCCCAACCGGGGCCAGGGACAAACTGCAACCGAGGTACGTGCCCTTAGCGGGAACCAAACCCGGGTCTTTCTGGACCGTGGGCCGACTCTCTAACTGCTAAGCCAATAAATGGCCATATTTAGTCCATTTTCAAAGAATTTATCTGTATTTATTAATAACATCAATTTACATTGTAGTCAACATTTAAGAAATTTTTCTGATGTTCCATTTCTTTTCAGACAATGGTTTCCTTTTGGTAAAGTCTATGCATGTGTTGTTTATAGAGGAATTGGGATTTGCTTTGCGATCAACTTCCCTAGTGGTAGCGTCTGAGCTAAGTACGTGTGTAACAGCAGAACGTAGTGTGCACACTCAGTGTCATGCTGCTGGGTTCCAGGTAAGCTGCGACAGGGAGTTACCTGCAGCGTGGTTAAGCACTGAATGGCATCATACTGCTAAGACACGTGTTTTAACCAACGTGAGTCATTCACTTTTTCTCATTTTACACCGTCCACATATAATGGGAACTCTTTATTACAACAGATTTCCCTTTAAAATTAACCCGTTTTTTCATGTCTTACTTTTTTTAAAGGAATCTTTTTATGACTGCCTAAATCGGAAAGTAAAACTATTTGTCAAGAAAGGAATACATCTATTAACATATAACTATTGAAATTCTTATCCTTTGGCTTGCTAGGGCTCCATTCCCAGCCTGATGGAGGATAGTGGTGCTGAAAGGACTCCTCTGTTGTTTCTGGTTATCCCTGGAGGCTTTTGACCTCCCGTTCCCTTGCGTTTAGGAATTGAAATGTCACAGGCTACACATATGCACCATTCATTGCACATTTTCTCCCAATTTCTTTCCCTTCACTGAATGCACGAACTAATATCGTCTCACTGAGGGGTATACACTTTGGCTAGTGCTTTTAATTTGTGGCAGGGACTATATTTAATTGATTGCCATTCTGCACTAACTCACTATAAGGAACGGGGAATTATTACTTTAAAAAAGAAAGCCCTCAGAGGTATTGGTTTTCAAATGATCACATGGTTGTTGCTGCTAATGAACTTTACAGTTCTCTGAACACCTGGATTAAGTAGTAAGTGCCTTGAATCAAATTCCCATGCACACTATGGTAATGATCACCTCAGTGTCTGCAAGTTCTGCATTTCTTACTTTTATATTGGCATATTTTAAACTTTGCCACGTCTTTTTTGAGGCTGCTAAATATGGTCATATTTACTATATAATACATAATAAGTAGATGCATTTATGCCTATTATCCTATAAAACATACATACAATGAAATAGACAGTGTCTTAACTTTTATCCCCTGGTTTTCTGTTAATCCTGAGAACAGCAATATCTTCATATGTCCATAATGAACTTGGCCATGAAAAGGACAATTGTCTTTTAAGGCTGTTGGTAAGACTGTTGACTTAGCTCTTACCTAAAGACAACACAGGTATCAAAACAGTGACTCAGAAAACAACTATCTCTTAGAAATTGATAAATACAAGATTCTCTTAATAAGTCTGTATGTAACACGTTTACTCTGGATTTAACAAGTTCATTGCTAACCAAATTCCAGGGTTTGTTGACAACACCCAATCACTTTACTTACATATGGTTTTATGATTATTATATATATGAACACCTCTTTATAGATTAAAACAGAACACTAACAGCAAATAAGAGTGAAAAATATAGCAATGTGAACAAATTACAGAAAAAGAGCCCAGAAGACATTTTCTGCAGATGATATCTTTGCTAAGCATATGTCTTATCTGTGGGTTTCTAGAAATCAGTATATGAAAGGATACTTCACATACACGGCTACCTAGCGTGTACTTGTTTAATGCGTCTATATGCTTATGAAGGCATGTTTGCTTATGTACATATGTCTCCATTTCAAGGTAAGGGATTAATCTTTACCCAAATATAAAGAATCCAATAGTACAAGGGAAAACCTCTGAGGTTTTTGACTGTGGCTTTTAGATAATCATGCTAATAATCCCTGGCCAAAGTAGGACTTCTCTTGTTTCTAAGTTATCAAAAATAATTTTCAAAGCCATATTTTTGCTCTACATCTTTCAATAGCAACATTGTTTTTAACCAGTCTGGTGGACAGACAAGATAAATGCAGCTAACTTGTATCTGTGTGGTGCAGGTACAAATTTATTTTCCTCCAAGGTATAAATATTTCAGTTATTTTTCAGTGACTTTTGAATTTGGACAGTGATAATAAAACCTCCTTGTTGATTTCTGGGGTAACAGAGATTTGGATATTACCATTTAGCCATGCTATATATCTGTAAAATGTGAATAGATGGATCTCAGGCCTAATGCTATTTGGGGAGAAGAGAAGTAAGAATTTTCCTTTGTTCATTTGTTCATTCAGTTAGTTTGTTTCTACCCAGGCTCTCAAGAAGACAGATGACAATATTAATGTGTATGAGCTTATAGGAAAGGTTTCCAAGTGCCATAAAAGGTCTATACTATTTTATTTGTCAACCTCAATTAAATGGTGACAATATTCTATGTAAATATCTAGAAGTAATTTTTAAGTGATCCCCAGATAAGCAGCATCTGTAATATCTGGGATTGTTGGAATTGCTTCACCCTGACATTAAATCAGACACTCGTGTTTTGACAAGCCCTTCAGGTTACTCTGAAGTGTGCTGAAGTTTGAAACAAACAATCTAAAAAAAAGAAGGGAAGAAAGAACTATATAAAGGAAAAAATTTGTTGTCTAACACCACAATTAGAAATCATTGCATGTCTGATCATGGAAGACTATAACCATTCAGAAACTAGGAAATGATCACTTTGAAGACTTCCATGTATCCTTCTGAGAAAATACAGAGGATATAATATTAAGTAGAACAAACAGACTTTGAAATTGTATTTACATATAAAAATACCACTGTGTAGAAATGATGTATAATTAATGATTAAGACTTGAAGGGAATAGGAATAATTGAAAATAGTTTTTAATTGTTGAGAGCATAAAATTATGTGTGAGCCATTTTTTTGTTTTGCATTTACTTCTGATGATGACATTAACAACATGAATTCTTCAGAGGAAGAGAAGTCAGCAAATTTGACAATAAATAAAAGGACTTCTATACGACATCTTATGAATTAGCTGACTGCTCATTTTTCTGGTCCTTTGGCTAAGCGTCCCATCTTCTGGAAAAGGGTAGAGAGGTTTATTGGAGTCATGGTGTTGTAGACGAGGGAGGGCTTTGCATTTTTGTTGTGAAATCGTAGCATATTTTTCCTTGGCTGAAGCTTTTACCTTTTCTTATCTTTCTTTACTATTTTATCTCTCCATTTTCATAACTCACTCAAATTGTTTTGGGTTAGTACTAGAAAACATGCGAACACCTGTACAATGTTCCTTCTCTTTGCAGACCCCATAACTGAGTCAAGTACTCATAATATCCCTTCCTTTAAAGCTGAATTTTTAGTGACATGCAAATAATCTAATATGCTAAACTGATCTGTGCTAATATGATAAATTGATTTGTAAATGGCTCTAATGAGTAGAATGTCCATGTGGTAAGATCTTTACACTTAACTCGTTGCTCTGAAGTTCTGGTAGTAAGACTGTCTGGCACAATAGCAAACATGTGTTGTGAGGTAGCCGACTCTTTGTGCTACTTGAGTTGGGCACTAATATGATGAATACTTTTTACAATTTATCATTTAATTACAATTTATCACTATCCTAACATTGTCCTTTAATGTGATTCAAAGTGTGTTCCAAGGAATAATAGTTCCAGAAGATGTTCAAAGGTATTATTTATAAAGAAGATTTATCATGGTAATGATCACTTGGTAAAGAGTTTAAACAGGCTTCTTTAATAACTCTTGTGATTAATAATGGACTCTATTAGCCTCTGTCTGAGCATGTGATATATTTCATTTTACTTTTCATTCCGGTATGGTATAAACTGTTGCCATTCCCATTTTACAGATGAGGAAGCTGAAACAAGGAGGTTAAATAACTTCCCAAAGATATAAGCTAATTGGTGGTGAAAGTGGGGTTCAAAGGCCCAACTCCTGAATTGACTTTCTCTGCCACTAAACAATATTGATGTGTTCAACTGGGATTATCTGGGATTTCTTGGAGGGATGAATATACTAATATGATCTATCCCATAGTAAATAATGAGATGTACTATGTAGCATTTTTCAAAAGTATCTGACCATAGAAATTGTCCCTCCCCCAGCTCCCAGCTCCCCCCCTCCCCCGGGCTAGGAGGTCATGAAAATATACTTTGGGAAAGGAATTAATCAATTGAAGCAAGTTAAAAAATTAATTTTTAACAAAATTGTACTGAATTGAAAGTTTTCTACATTTGCCAGAGTCAAAACCCATATATATATATTAAAGTACTGCTAAGAAATATTCAATTTATACTAATTTTTACCTTAAAGTTTCATTTGGAAATTGTGTTTTGAGGAAATGACTAGAAAACCTTTAAAGGAAAGAATACAAAAATTAAAAAGTATCGTGTGTGGGGCATTTTAGCAAATGCTTTATATACATTATCTCACTGACCCCCCCCCCCCCCACACACACACACACAATTGGGAAATTGTTTTCATGCTTTTGTTACAGGTGAAAAGATAAAAGTCTTTTTTTTCAGACCTAGAGAAGCTAGGCCTGAAGTTAAGTAGTATGATAAACAAAATTGAAGTTTTGACTCCCAAACCCATAATACACTCCACTCCAAGTTGCTACCCTGTGGCATGACAATTAAATGCAAATATTTTATTCACAAGTTTAGTAATCTAAAAAAAGAGATGCACCTTTTTACAATATATTTAAGGCTCAACGATATAGTAGTGTTTTCCTTATACCATTCCCCCCCCCCAAATATTCAGAGAGCAAAAGGCATTACAATTGCATAATCAATAGTGCCTACTATATTATAATAGTAATATTATATAGTAATAGTAAAATTATAACAATATTCACTAGGTGTTTACTTGTATGCCAGACACTGTTCAAAGGCTTTATATGGCCTGTGTAGTTTAATACTCAAAACCAATCAGACCTCTGTCTGTCATAAGATGTTATCTGTCCTAATATATTTTTAATGGAAGTCAGAAGATAAATCTTCTATATTGTCAGTTGAGTCTTACTGAGTCTTCTTGCTAATTGTAGACATTTTTAAAGTGGCTTAGTATTATTTCGAGACATGTTTATAGCAGACTTTCGCAGTTAGGTAAAACCATATGACATAATACAAGGTACAGATGATGTACTATAGAATTGTACACTTGAACCCTATATAGTCTTATTAACCAGTGTCACCCCAATAAATTTAATAGAAAGGAAATTTAAAAATGGAATCTTGCAAAGAAACAAAAACAGTACCATGTGAGGTTTCACGCTAACATCCTAATGATTCAAGGTATTATTTTTTCACATTTTAAGACGTGTGACTAAAGGGCCTGAAGAAAAGACAATGAATAATTTAATTGGAAGTCAGCAAAGGGATCTGAAATGTTATGGAGTCACCTTCTTGATACTACTTTTAAATGAAATCATCTCCGATCAATAGAAAGGTCACAGACATTGTTATTGATTCATTATAATTTCTTCTTCACTATAAAAATTCTTCAGGACTATACTTGTATGGTAAAAATCAACGCACTGTAACAAACCAAGCAAAAAAGGCACCCGAGCTCTGTTGCTATAGCAACCCAACCTGGCAATGTCTTCTGGGACTCACTCTAAGGAAAGGTCCAATGATAGCGAGGGATATTACTTCCTTTTCTGCTCTTATGACACATATTGATTTACTGTGAGTAAAAAAAGGAGCATGGTTCAAATTGCATACCTTTCCTGCTAATGAAAAATGGGCTGTTACGTAAAAATGCAAAGGAGTTTTAAACAAACAGCAAGCACAGTAAGACTTCTCTGTATCTTAGTGGAAAATTACACCAACAGTCATTACTCAGCAGCTGAATGTCAAAAATTCATTTTAAAAACACAATTAATATAAACCTTTCCTCTAATTTAATAATTTATGGGAGTCGTGATTAGGATTTTAAAACTACGTAATAGCTTACATTCATTTCTAGAAACAAATATGACCATGTTTGCCTCTGATGTATATAAAATCTCAGACAACATTCATAATCCATGGTGAGAGAAAAAATATGGCTGTTATTAGCACATGAATATTGCCAAACCAGGTCCCTTTCTTTGCCCAATTACCTCAAAAGAACACGACTTCAGGAACATCAAGCAGCAGCATTTAAAATGTATTCAAACATTTTAATTTCAGATTTGAAATCATTTTTTTATAGTATTTTACTCCAGTAAAGAAACTCTCATTGGTTTGTAATTGTCTCATGTCCAACGAGGCTGGGATAATAACAGGGTTATAGTTTACGCTTTGGTAACGCATCTTTCAAGGACCTCACAAATGTGAATTAAGTCCTCTTTAACTCTTCTTCCTGAGAAAGGCACATATCCTACGTGAATGCAAAATAAACAAATAACGATGAACTGTTGTTGTGAAAAGAAATCAGCTGTTAGGGTGTCATTTTTCTGAAATGTATCCCTTGAGGTTGAAAACCTTTAAGCATAGAAAAATTTAAACTAGACTTTGTGGAAAATCGCACCCACAACTCTTTGAGATAGGCACAATTATTTATTTCCATTTTAACAGTAAGGAACATTAGGGAATTAATTATTTGTCAAGGGCCACACAGCTATGAGTCAAAAACCTTTCTTTGAATTCAACATGTCTGACTTCAGAGCCCATGGTTTTAACCACAGTATATGCTTTCATTCTCTTTCAGACTGTCTAGTCTTTGGGAATGTCATGTTGTGAGTATTGATCCTCAGCCTTTCAACATCCATTCATAATTGACGTGTACTTAATGAGCAGCTCCTACTTTGCTTATCCCTTTGCTGGTGTGCTTTGGAAAAATAAGAAATTTGATAGTCAATCCCTGTGGGAGAGTCAGAAGAGTATTAAAAACAAAGAGTATTAAAAAACAATAACAACTACCCTCGCAAAAAAAAATTTTTTTTCCAGAAAAACCAACCAAAATGATTTTCACATTGTACAACATATTTATTGATTCTTTAAAAATACATATTGGCCAGACTTGAAACGTCTTCGAGAAGTAAAAATTTATTCTGGGAATGAAGAAACTAAGCAATATTCTCAAATATATTTTCATCTTCAGTTTGCTTTATGCAGTTAAGATTAAATTCTCTAATTTGATTATGTATAAAAGGAGTTTCTGAACGTGCTACGGTGGGGTAAGGAGGTGAAATTGTGTTGTGTACCTTTTCATACTTTTATGAAAGGGTCTAAACTGGACTTAGGACAAAGCTCAAGTTGAAAACTTTTGGCGTAGCAACTAATGCTTTTAAAAGCAAGTTCCTTAGAAATGGATGGGGACTAATTTTTAAATAACAGTTTTTCTTAACTGTTTTTATCCTGGTACTTGATGGTGGTAGAGCATATCTTACTTTCTATGGTTTATAAAGTACATTCACTTATACATCATCTTATTTTATTTTCATTATTTTACTACTCTTTGAGAAAAATCAGTGTGATTGTTAATTTATATATCTTATTGAATTGGGGAGACGGCAGATAATAGAGATTTAATAACTTTCCCAAGGTCATCCAGCTACTAAGTGGTTGATACAGGGTTAAATCATATTATCAATTTTTATATATTAAATTCCATATATTTTCAACCAATAATGATTAACTGTTAATGATTCACACAATAAAATTTCCCTTTGAAGTTTTTTTTTTTTTTATTAATATCTTAACAAAAAAGAAAACACTTAGCTGTTCCTTATGTTTTTGCCTTAAGGAGTGTTTGCCTTGCATTACAAAGTGGACATTACATAGTAATGTGAAATTATAAAGTTTGTAAGATTTTTCTCTTCCTTTTGTAGTCTTCCTAACAAGAATATTTCTTCGTTTACATGCTCTATGCTGATATAAATGTGAATGATTTTAATATTAAAATATGAATGATTTTCTGCAAAAGGGAAAGAAATGAAACAATTATACATAATGTGCCATGCTCTTGAATTATTGATGAGTCTTCTAGCAGCCAGAGACTAAACCTGTGAAATATCTGTCATTATAAATTATATATAATTCTCCCATGGGCTTAAGTTGCATAAACAGGATGCAGCCAGAGTCATTAAGAAATGCATTTTACAAATGTGGCCATCTCGAGTTTGTATTGAATGTAGTCAAGCGTGGTGGAAATTTTTTCATTACAACAGGGACTGTTTGGTGGTATCTTTTTCATAAAATCAATGAGTTAAGCTTCTGTTTGACTTGGTCATTTTGGACCTTGCATTGCATTTCTTCCCTAATACTTGACATTTTGAATTTCAGTTCCTCAGTAAAAACATGGAATCTCGGTCCTGGACCCAGCAGGTGCCCCCTTTTCCTAACTGCCGAGCCTTTCATTGCAGGAGCCTTACTGATTCACACCAACTATTGGTTCACTGCAGTGGCATGTTTCGATTTTATTAATGTCAACATTTTGATCTGCCGCTGGGTTGTGTGTTGTGTTAGGATACATTGTGCCACTTCCTGCCATCTTGTTAGGAGCAAATTAAGATCTTGAGGAAACCTTTGTATAGCCTTTTGGGAGGAACAAAGTATAAGGGATTTGAGTTTAACATTGGCCTTAGGAGAGAGTCTCATTTTGTTTTACAATGAAAATCCTGATGTTAGTAAAAAAAGAAAAAAATCCCAGTGAGTTCTTTAGAGAGTTCTTTGCTGTTTCCCTAAAAGAACCCCAGCAGGAAATCACTGGGTTACATGACTCTTCCCTTGACTGCAGCTTTCTCTGCACCACATCTGTTACACAGTAGCTTCTCTTGCCAACCGCCAACCCTCTGCACACTCACACCCTGTCCTTGTCACATTCCGCTACTATGGGGCAATGCTCTCTCTCTAGCTCAGAGTTTTTATAATCCAGTCTGTATTATAGACACATTTTAAGGGGCTATAAACTCCATGGAAATTTTTATAATTATTTGAGAAATCACCATGTACAGGGCTGTCTTATTTCTCCTGCCTTTTTTTTTTTTAAGCCAATCCATCCAATGTGTTATTTGTTCATTTTCCCAGAAACTGACACCTTGGTTAACAGTCTCTGACTTTCACTCTGAACACAGTCATTGGTCTTATTTTTTTTTCAAATCCAGCCTCATATAAAATGTGGGGCAGTGATACTTGGATAGTCTCTCTGAGGCATCATTTGAAAGCTGGTAAAGGGCAGGCCTGGCTTAAAATCTGTCTTCTAACATTGGCATCAGGCCTAAGGTTTCTGAGAATCCCCTTTCAAAAACCGTAACACACTTTCAAAACTGTAACAGATAGTAGTAACACATTAATTTGTCATCACCCAGCAATGTGTTATTTATAAATGTTTTACTCAGTCCAGGACTCATTTTTTTATATTCATGGTTTTTGACGTCATGCGTTAATAGAAAAATTATGGAAAATCCTGTGGCCCACAGAACACTAGGAGTTTTATTAATGTCGCATTGCCGACCCACCTGAAAATAGTGAGGCTAAGGTGGGCTTCAGCCTTGCACAGAGAGGCACTTGGGACCACAATATATATATCATAAAATTCCTCCCCCATGTGATATTTGCAAAACACCTTTCTTCCTCCTTCCATTTCCCTAACAACCTACAGTCAATAAGGCAAGGAACTAGAGGTGTTCTCAGAAGCAAGGTAAGGAGTGTCTCTCATACCCAACCTTGGAGGTCTCATCTATCTCTTTTTTTACTCAACATCTTATAACAAAAAGAAACCCTCCAATGTGTACTGAAAGAATTCCAGAGAAACCTGAATTTTATTGACATCTTGGCATCAAGGATTGAACGGGATCTAACTTCATGTGTAGTACCCGTAGATCTGATGGGTAACACGTTTCTCGGTGTCAACTAGAGGAAAGAGGAAGATGAACTATTCCAAGATAAAGGGAAGATAGCCTGGACTGATAGATAAAGAAATTATAGCCATAATAGTATCTCATCATATTAAGGGGAAAAAATGTTTCCCAAGGATGACTTGACTTTAGAACCATAATGCTTAGGGAGAGAAACTGAGACATGACCTTCAGTTCTGACTGAAGGCCTTTCAACAGATGGCCTTTCAGATGAAGCAGGGGTCTCTTTGTGAGTGTGTGACCACTGTGAGACTAGAATGCTGCATCAATACATTTTCAACGACAACAGAAGGGTGTGGTAGAGTGCCTCGTGGGTCACACAGTTTTCAGAGAGTAAATATAATGGTAAGGCCTTGAGCAGAGCAAGGTGCCAACATCGATGGGTGCCAGGGAATGCAGTCAGAACAAGATGGCAGGATATCTCCCAACGTAGGAAGTTTCACACTGAAAATAACGGCTTCATTTACTTAACAATTTTTTTCTAGGATTCCATCAGACAGTCTCTAGAGTGTGGTTTGTTTCTCTTGTGGAAATGAGGCACGGACTCGATGTCTGCTTCCCCGGGAAAAATGATTTCCTTACATGTATCTCTTATTTTTATAGTAAGAGTTCTGAGCAACGAACAGGACACCAAAGGACAGCAGAAAACAGATCTGACATTCGTGTTTTATAATGCCAGTGCCCAGCACAGTCTGCAATTCTCGGACTGTGTATGCTTCAGTTTCCACTTCGTGTGGGTTATTAGGCCCTACAACTCCCCTTCACTGGAGGATATGGAAAAAATATACAAAGAGTCATTCTCATTGTAACTTAAAAAAAAAAAGGTTTCTTTAATCTTGTCACAAAAAGATCACAGTTTGCATTTTCAGGTAATGTTCGTGTGCCGTTCTGCCATGAAGATGGAGAGCATTTTATGAACTTCGTATCTTCTTGTTTCAGTAGGGTCTTCATGGTTGTTACTATGTCTCCACAGCCAAAGCAAAGCAGACATTTAAGGTAATTACTTAGATAATTAAGGGGAAACCTCTCCACTTTGCGTTCACTGTGGAGCTTTGACTTCTAGACAAATGAGGGAAGTTGGGCAACAAAAAGTAAATCATTTACCTTTGTTTTTCTTTCTTTCTTTTTTTTTTTTTTAAAGTAGGTATTCAAATGATGGTTCTCCTTTGGCTTTTCCCATCATATTTTGTAAACACGGAGATCTGGGGCTGATTGTGAGGGGGTGGCACCTAGGGTTTTGGTCTCCGAGTACAATTCCCGTGCTCCAGAGCATTCCTGCGTTGAGTTTATCATTACAATTGTTCAAAAGTATAAACCTCGGTTTAGCTTCTATATGCAGGTTCATCTTAGTCTTTGCTTTAAAATATTTAACAAAATATGCTTTGGGAATAAAAATGAAGCACCATGTAACTTCAGAATGTTTCCTTTCTATTCCCAGTGCACAAATGGCCCTGTGTGGTTTCTCACATAGGAAACCTCATGGACCACCGCCACAGCTCTGCTCCTGGCTCCACATCTACCCGGTGTGTCAGCAGTGCTCTGCCTGACACGTGGGATTTATTACCTTGGTACAAAAATGGTTAAAGAGGTTAGGAGTGGAATACGACTTGAATTTATAGCCCTGAGGTTGCCAGTGTACATAGAAGGGTTGGCTCATTTTTTGTTTTTAAATATTGATCATTCTGACCTAGAAAGAGCAGCTTACTTGAGTGTTACTTGTTTCATATAAATACAAAATAATCATTAGAAAAATCCCGTTTTGTAAATGATTTAAATAGGATAAATATATCTTGAAACTTCATTATGAGAATTAGTTTAGATTTCATTTTTAAAAAGTATGTTATGTGCATTTCTTTATGCATAATTTATCCTTCATTTATTCACCAAATACATGAGTATGTGAAATGTGCAAAGAACTATTAAAATTATTGAGGATACTGTTTCTATATAAAGTCTGTTTCTTTGTAAAGATCACATTTAACAATGTAAATAATTGGTCATATACTACTAATGACTCTGACAATGAAATATAATTTAATTGGTTATAGACATTAATAATTGACAACTAGAAGAAAGAGGTTAGTTTCTGAAAAGTCACTTCTGAAATCTCCTCAATGACTCTGAAAATATGTTATAAAACATCAGAGTGTCTGATCAAGTTGGGGGCAGAAACACCAGACATAACTTTCCTGGGACGTCCTGTAGACATTGCATAAAGACTTCGGAAGGTGCAGCCTGTCTGTTGTGCCAGTCTGGCTACGACAGCCTTGACCCCCATTTGTCACCAAGGTGGATTGAAAGCTCTTGCTGGCTGGGTGTGAAGTTTGCCTTTCACTGTTCCAATGTCACTTGGTTAAAAGGGAAGATGTTGCTGACAGGTTTTCGTTGTTCAAAGAATACTAGTGTCTGTATTAAATTGCCACACCTCTTATTGCTTCTTTTAAAAGTAAATTTTTTCTTTTTCATAAGTGTCTTTTATGAGGGCACAAATTGAATGAGAAAGTCAGGAATGTAGTTATCAGATACCCCTAGTCACAGTTCTTTGTATTTTAGGGTGAGTCTCTAAAGGAGATCTTTGAAGTTGATATGATCTCAGTAGGCATCATGGATTCTATAGGGAAGATTTGTTGTTATTGTTTTAATTTTTTTAATTTTTATTTTTAGAGAGGAAGGGAGATGGAGAGAGAGATAGAAACATCAATGAGAGAGAACATCTATTGGCCGCCTCCTGCATGCCCCCCACTGGGGATCAGGCCCACAACCTGGGCATGTGCCCTGACCAGGAATCGAACTGGAGACCTCCTGGTACAGAGGTCGATGCTCAACCACTGAGCCACACTGGCTGGGCTGTAGGGAAGATTTGTAATGGAGCCAGCATGCTAGTTCTTTTTTGAGAGGGTCAGTTCAAATCCCCTTTGTGGAGTCCTTTTCTCTCCTCTTCTCTGCCTTCCCTCTTTTCCCAGAGAAGATGAGTTAGAGAAAGAGAGGTACCTTGCCAAGTTTCCTGGTTCCTTGTTTTTCTATTTAAATGCAGACATAGAATGACAACATGGGCATTGTCCTCACTGAAGTGAAATGCACCAAAGTCAAGGTCAAGACTTGCTTCCTGGAGACATTTCTCAGAGACCCTGTAATGCGCAAAGGACAGCTTGGAGCTGAGCATTGTCACTGGGCTCTTTTCTGGTCCTGGAGCAATCAGAGGCCTTCACTGGGTGCAGCCCCTCCCGGGGTCATCTGTCCTTTCAGCTTCGAACCCAGTAGGTTCTGGGAGAATGTTAAGAGCTTCGTAGACATTGGCAAGCAGGATTGAGAAGGCTTTATCACATCTTGGACCCAAGGGATGAAATACCTGGAGATCAGCAGAGGCCAACCCCCTAATTCCTCTGGGGGCTGCAGTCTGGTGCTTGTGGTTCCACTTTGCTCTCACATCACTCCCTGAGACTCTTACTGAGAGGCTTGCCAAGCTCTTTTCAATCCTGAGTCTCATTCCCCTGGTCTGTACCTGGTTTTCCATTTTCCCCTGCCTCAGATGGGACTTATGTCCCAGTCACTTTCACTCCTTATGTCCAGTGCCACCCCTCAGACTTAGTCCCTCAGCTTTTGACCACCTTCGGATCTTGCCAGGTCTGTGTGGGGCTGGAATTGGCACTTTCCTGGGACTCGTTTGGTGTGAACTGTTGCCCTCTCTGTAGCAAGGTTACCTTTTCTGCCTGCCCTTGTTGGCACTTTCAGATCAATTTGTTTCACTCCTGAGATGCCAGTTTGACTCCCTTCCCACAGCAGGTTATGGAAAAGGTGGCAAGCATTTTAACCATTTAGGTTACAGTGGTTTCCACATACCCAGAGGCTACTGAGGGAAGTGTTGAGGTACTTCAAATACCCCCACCCAGGATTTGCTGCTCAGACATTCCCGGTCAAATACGACAGGTCTGTTTTGTTTTGCTTTTTCATTTTACATGTAATTTCATCCTCAGTGATCTCCATACCTATTTATTCTGTTACAAGTATTTCTCCAGAGTAGCCTGGTGCTTTCTCGTAGTTCTGTTGGAGCTACAATGAGTGGCTCACCTTCAGCCAGCTTCCCTCCCTGCTTTCCTTAAAGTGAGCAGCTTTCAAAACAAAACATATCTTTGAGTAAAACTTATAGAGTGTGCTATTTTAAACAAAGAACTTTAACCATATTTTAAAAGAACAATCCTGGATTTTTTTCCCATTAGCCAAGCATTTGAAGATGTATCGAAGGGAAGCATAGTTGAGTTACGTGGGAGAGAACTGAAAGCAGTACTTGATACATTGACTTGAAGGATTTAGATCATGTTGGGGAAGATATCAAAGTTTAATTTAGAGCTCTACCTTTCATTAATCTTTTGTGTGATATGTCTCTTAGATTTAGAGTTGGAATTCCCAATATTATTACCTATCAAGGGATTTTTCTATTAAGCTGGACTTGTGGAATCAAGAAAGTCTATTAGGAGAGAGACATCTAAGATGACATTCTAGGGTGTTCAGGAGATGAGAGAGTTCAAGCAGAATCAGAGGGAAACAGCATGCACACAGGCTGGGAAGCACTAGAGGAAAAGGAAAGGTAGGAAGAGCTGGAAAGGGATGAAAGGGAGACAGAGGTAGAATGAAGCTCTATCAGAACTCTTAGACATACAGTCTTCAGAGCAGAGGGTGGGAGTAGAAGAGGGTGATGGTGAGCCTTGAGGGAAGGGGAGACATGAGGGTGTCAGGCGGAGAGTCAAGGCCTGAAGAACCACCTGTATCATGCGAGCTTGGGCTTTCTCCTTAAGGCAACATGTGGGTGCTAAAGATTTTTTAGAAGAACAGATACGTGAGTAAATTATATTTTAAATTACTTAGGCTGTAGTATAGAGACTGAATAGAAAGAGTGTGAATACCATCCAACCATATTGGCTTGGAGAGTGGGTAGGTCATGAGATTGGCAACTCAACCTGGAGACCTCTCTGATAAAAATCCAGATATGATACATACTATGACCTTCTGGGAGAGGCTCCCTATCTTGGTGTGTAGGTTACTTAAAACTGAAACACTGTTAAATTCATCTTTTCCCCTTAAACAGAATATCTGCAAAGCAACATGTTGATTTTGGCTTGTTCTGACACAGCTTCCTCGATGGAGGAATTGACTGGGTTTCAACAGGTCAGAATTTCCACTTCTTCGTAAGGACTTCTTTTGGTGGGAATTTGACCATAGAATAAAATTGTAAGCTACTCCTATAAACTAAAAGAAAATGACAGGACATTGTGTCTTTATATTTTACAACTGTGGTGGGTCAAAAATAAAAAACACAAAAAACAACCTCTGGGTAATATCAATTGACAAGAAGAAAAAGGCATAGGCTGGTACTACTATTAACAAGTTTTTAGAAATGTGTTACTCTAAGCTCTTATTCTCCAGATGTTACCCAGATTCTCAGTTCCAAATCTGCCTGATGGTTTAGGACATGTTTCTTTTACCATAGCAGGGTTATAAAAAATACAGTGCTCTACCTCCCATAGGCCAAGCAGTGAGACTAAGGCATTTTCTATGAAAACTGTTCCTTGGTCCAAGGATCCTCCCCAGAGTATTCTTTGGCCATTTACAAATTTCTTTACATCAGTCCACTACATATAGACCCAGAAAACAGTGATTCCAGACGTATGGCTGAGTTCAGAGCTTTAGGTACATGTCAACCAATTTACCCATCTCCTGTTCAGTCTATGAATGGTCCACAACAGATATTAAGCACCTACTGTGTTCCAGGCACTAGTATCATGGTTAGAGCAGTGCACAGAACAGTCCCTTTTCATATGATGGGAGTGAGCAGACATACAATAAACACATAGATCAAGAGTCAGATAGTACAAGGCCAGAAAGAAATAGTTTAGGCTTTGTGGCTATCCACTTCCTGTCACAACGACTCAACTCATTGTTTTAGCACAAGAACAGCCATAGGCAATGTGTAATGAATGGCTGTGTTCTAATAAAACTCTTCACAAAAATAAGATACAGCAGGATTTGTCCTATGAGCCATGTTTTCCTGATTCCTGACATAGATCAATAAATACATAAGCTCTTTTCATGTACTAATAAGGAGGACAGAACAGGATAAAGTGGAAGGGAGGTACCAGATATGATTGTTTTGGCTGTAATGGTTGGGGAAGACCTCTTTGAGAGTGGATTAAATCAATGTCCAAGCAATTAAGGAGCAAGTCAATTTTATCAGTGTATCTTTCTTTTAAACACAGGTGTAAAGCTCTTGAAGTTAAGATGTAGATTGTAAATATACAGGAAGTCGGGATTATACAGGACAGTCTGATGTGTAATTTTGCACTATGGTTGAAGGCAGTTTCAGATCTCTTCGCACAATGCCCCAGCCTTTATTAATTCATACTTCCTCTGCATTTCCATGGCACTTACTAAATGATGGTAATTAGCACTGAGAAAATGTAACACGGGTCAATGTCTTCTGTGTATATTTCCCTGACATGTATGGGATATGTTTTGTACTAGTTTCTATTCTGGTGCCTAGTTTGGTATCTTCACATTGTTGACACACCACAAGTATTGGGCTATCATTTCATGAGGATCACGAAAGTTAAAAAGGAATGCAGCTAGGGTTCCAACAGGAAGTGGCTTAGATGGCTTATTTGATTCACAGTATATCAATGATGGTGCAAACATTAACTGAAGAAAAAGAAGGGACATATTTTTGAATCTCAAGTGGTCTCTCTGATAAGATCTGTAGAGTTTGTCATTGTTAAATCCTGAGCCATATAACAAGTTAGAAAGGTCACGCGTGTCAATAATACGGTATGACATTTGGCTCACTTGTCAGATAATAGGTGTATTATCTCCTGTGTATAAGGAGCTGGATGGGAGTCAGGGACTCAGACCTCAAAGATCCAGTTGGAAAGGAACCCGAGAGTAATAGCCCAAGTACAATGAAATAAGATGAAGTTAAATGTGCCATGAGACAGAGTATGGTTTCAACTACAGATGCAGTCATTCATTTGACAAGAATTTACTGAGTACCTACAATGAGCTAGGCACTGTTCTAGGTCCTGGTGAATTTAGATACAAGTGGATCTATGTGAGTTGGATTTATTGGGAAAGCTTTCAAAGAGAAGGTGGAGGTTGACCAGTGCTTTGAGAAATGAGTGGGATTTGAACATGGGGGAGCAATTTTGGAGGGTTTTAGCATGAGCACAGTAGAGGAATAGGAAGAACTCAAGAGATGTTTGACTAGTGAGTGGGCCAGTTCCTCTGGAGATCATGTAGAGAGTTTAAGTAGGAAATAATGTAAGAAAGTTAGGTTGAGGACAATAATGGTGGGCCTTTAATATAAAGCCAAAGAAAATTTGCAGTTTAACCTGAAAGAATTAGGTGGCAATGGGAGGTGTTGAGCAGTAGCATGATAAAATGGAAGGTTAAAACAATTAATCTGTAAGAGGTTTGTATATAGAATTATAGGTTGGTACAGGAAGAAAGTAAAGGCAATAAAAAGTAATCAGGAGGTATTCCAGTTGTTCATAGGATATGAGCATTGATTAAAATGGCGGCAGGGAGAATGAAAAGAAAAAATGAACAGTATGTATGAGCAGTATTTTGAATGTACACTTGATTGGACATTAATAAAATAGAAGAGGCGAAGAACAAACTAGAATTTAGAAAATGATGATCTTCAGAGAAATTACTTCCCCCCCCCCAAAATAAATTAGTTAAGAGAAGAAACTTATATAGCTTAAGAGAGCATCTGAGGTCAAGGAATTCTGCCATTGACTTGCTGCATAACCTTCATCAAGTTATTTGAAATCTTAGTAAATCACCTGTAATGTGGGTAATAATAATACTCATTTTAAAGAACTGACCATTCATTCATTCAGCAGGTAGTCCACAGTTCTTTTCTAGGCCCTGAGAATAGACCGGTGAATACTTAAGACAAGGTCACTACTTTTAAGGAGTATACTTTTTAGCAAAGACAGGTTACTTTCAAGTTAGCAAATACACAAGGTCACTTTGGGTCCTGGCATGTGTCAGAGGGAGACATTTGGTGCAGTACAGAGTGATGGGATTCAGGAGGGGTTACTTTAGGTAAAGCTTGGTGTGTGTGTGAGGTGGGGGGGGCGGTTCTCCAAGGAAATGATATTTGAAGGGACACCTAAATGACAAGAAGAAGTGAGGCTTGAGCAGAGCAGGGGAAGCAGTTCTGAGGGGACAGGAGGAGCAAGTCCATAGCCTGGCTCATCTGAGGAACAGTGTAGCAGACTGCTCACCTTACGTGTGAACAATTCTGGGAAAAGGGACAGATTCAGGCATGCATACCCGATAGGCAGTGCTCCGTTGTCAGTCTGTGGGTGGAAATCAGAACAGATTTAAAAGGGACACCTGCCCTCTAGTGTCCCTGTGAATTGTTTAATCCTTTTAATGAGCTTTTTCCAACTCTTCCCGGTACCATGGAGGGTGTTAAAAGTGCACATGCGCAGATTTGCTCAGTGAGATGCATCAATATTTCTTTATGTAGGAAACAAAGGAAATAAACTCTGAGAAGCCAGCTTCTGCCAGAGAGGAGAGTTACACGTATTTGTTTAGTTCTGTAAATGAGAAGGATTGCGAATAGAGGGGAACAGGAAGAGTTCTGTGGAGAGGAATGACTTGCACATTTTAGCTTGGTCTGTTCATTCTTATATAAACTAGGGCAAAACAATGATCCCATTAAGTGTTATCCTTTCTCACTTCAGTGTTTTTTTCCTTTGGAGGAGAAGAAAAACCCCTTGATTCAGGGAATACTTGGATTCTGTGGCATGGGTTTAAATTCTGTCTGCTCACGCACAAGAAAGTTCTAAAAAGATGGGCCCTAGAATTTTCTTGTTCATGCACTCTAGTCATCTTTCTCCATCCCCCTGGATTAGGAGGTGATGGCGATACAACACAGAGCAGAGTGAGAAGTTTTGACCGTGCCCACCTCCCCTGCACTCTGGTGTCTCTCTTGCTCTGCTCTGGCCATGTTGGACTTGTCTTCTTTCAACACACTAAGCTGTCTTCTGCTCACAGGCTTTGGAGATACTGTCTGTTCCTCTCTAGAATGCATATCCTTTCCCCGCCCATTTCCTAACAGCTAATTTTGTAGTTGTCACTTTCAGTGTTCTTCTTCCAACAAACGTTCCCTCCTCCCCATGTGTCTGCTGAGGGTTCTGATCCCCAGCACCTCACACGTCACTTTCTTCACGGTTAAGGACCTTCGGGGTATGGCTGGTGTTGGAGTGGCTCACAGGTTTCTCTTGGTACAACATCGTCTCTGGTGCTCGGTCTGGCATGTGCAAGTTGTAGAATAAATAAAGGGTATGGCAAAAAATAGGTTTACAGTTGTTCATGTGGCAAATAATACAATAATCAATCAATAAGAATACAAGAATGAACTCTGTGTTTCACCTACTCACGGCTGCAAACCGGCTTTTCCCCGCCCTGCATTTGCCAAATGTATTGCACTCAGATAAACAGATATTGTTGAGACAGTGCAGGGTTTTTGGAAGCTGAGGGATTCTGAAAACACAGATGTGCAAAATTGATTCCATGAGTTGGCTGTGAGTTACAGAAACAAACAAGACATCAGTGACTTAAAGAAGATAGAAGTTTAATTCTCCATGGCAACGCCCAGGGCTGGTTTGATGACTGCCCCTCAGAGTCCTCAGGGACTCAGGGTTTCTCCATCTCTTCGCTGCTATTGCTAGTGCTGGATCCCAGGGTCTCTCTGGACCCGAGGCAGAACCATGGAGGACAGGACAAAGAAGAGACACAGTGCCTGTGCCACGTAAGGCGAGTTCCTGACTTTCGTGACTCCTCTGCTTACATCCATTGCCTGTAACTTCGATGTGTGGTCGCATCTACCTGCAGGGGAGACTGGGAAAGTAGCTTTTATTGTAGGCAGCTCTGGGCCCAGCTAAAATGTCTACTGCTCTGGAGAAAGGTAGAAGGGACAAGGGATCGACCATGTCTTTCCCAGGAAGTCGGGGTAAACATCGCGAAGCTCAGGCTGAAGCTGGAGGGCCCCTTCGCAGCCCCTCAAGTGTTCATTGTGGCCTTGAATTTAAGACTTTGATTCTGTGATTTGTAATAAAAATAAGAGGCACACACGTTGCTGATACTAAAACGATACATTCTTTTGATTAGTGGTTTTGGTTTTTGTTTGGCTGTTTTGGTGGAGTTCAAACAGGAGACAACATATCAAGGATGGTTCTAATAAAGAGGGAACATACTTTTCTCATGAAATGTATTGGACTTGCAAGAAGTTTAATTCTAACTGGATTCAAGATGAAATTCAAGCCATATACGTCTTTAACTTTCAAAATGTATGGTAAAGGAGGGTAAGTGTGATTTAGAAATCAAGAAAAAAAAATAGCCACAGGCCATGTTTATTTCATGCTTGAGTGTTTACAAAGCACTTTGAATTAAGGACATTTGGCCCTATGACAGCCTCCAAAGCTAGACAGATTTACAGACGAGAACCTGGGAAATTAAGACCAGACCAGAATCAGACAACTTATAAGTGATGAAATCAAGACTGAACCATGCTTATGTCTTATTTTTAAGTTTTTCCTCCTGTCTCCAAATGCGTGTCAAAACCTGATGAGGGAACATGTGGAAACATGGATGAGAAGAGAGGCATCTGCTGAATGTCTTTCTGGTCAAGCAGGCAGTGGGACCAATGATGATGTTTATATGGATGCCTGGTATTCTTCAGTCATAATTCACAGGGAAATCGCATGTGGGATCTTCCATGGTTGGGACTTCCCATGACTTAATGATGCACCAAAGGCAGCAAGGCTGAGCGGCAGGGAATACTGTCCTCAGACAAACAAGGGACAGGCACAGACACGGAAGCCATGCTGTGGTCTACACGCGGTGTCACTAAGCAACCAAGAGCAGATTGCTTTGTGTTCTGAGTTATTTCCTGAGCGAGGGGAGTCTCCTCGAAGGCCCTTCAGAGCCAGGCTTTATGAAGAGCTAGATGAAGTGGAATTCAAGGATATATGGCTGCTCCCCCAGGATGGCTCTTTCCTGACACATGTCCCGCCCCTGCTATTTCAGCAGCTCGCGTCTGACTGCAGCTGCCACTTGGCCTGATTCAGAATTTTTCACTCTCAGGTTTAATTAAAATTTCTGGCAAGCACCATCTATCATTTCTCTTTTGTAATTGTTTTTCTCCCAGAGAGAAGAGGGCAGTGCTCATTACCTCGTGCCTGTTTCTAGTGCCTTTGTCTCTATAGGAAAAGAGGAGTAACCCCTTTAACAGCTCGCGGATTTTCACTGGGAACCTTAATGCAAAGCAAAGCACTGTTGTGGACCTGTGCTTCCATCTGCAAATATGTGGGTGAACTCCCTGAGGTTTATTATTTAAGTCGGCAAAATATAAAGACCAAGAACATAAATCCAGCAAGAATTATTTTTTCTCATAATGTCACAAAGTAGTTTCCACTTGAGATAACTTTTCTCTGAGAAAGCAAAAGGAAACGTAACTTCACCAGTGGCAAGGGTGTGTGAGCACACCAAGACATCGGCTTTAGGTCAAATTTGTACAATAATTGTTTCTTTATACTAATCAATTGATGTTTTACATAGCATATCAATGTTTTTGATTATTTAACATGGGGACTAAGTTATTTCTTAATGAATAGGTTTTGCAGGCAAATTCTCTCAGCATGATATGTAAGAAGAATGCAGATTTTAGAATAAAATATAAAATGGAGGCTTGGTACTGTTTTGTCACTCTGTAAGTCATGCAACAACTGTGAAAATGAATTCTCTCATCTGTCCAAAGGGGATTAATGATATCTACAACATATTTGTTATGAGAACTAGAAAGGATACCTAGTCCAGTAATGAGCACACAGTAGCCTATAAAGGCTACTATCCCATAAAGGATGATGATGATCGTCATCGTCATCGCTATCCTCATTCTGCCAAAACATGGAGTTTAACAGAAAAATGACGTAATGCTTTCCAATTAGTTGTGAACCAATTGGGAAGCACCATTTGAAGTCTCAACAAAGTTAAGACTCAGCTGATCTGGGCAAAGCCCCCTTGAGCAAATCATATCAATTAAGGGTTCCTTGTCATCATCTGTGAAAAGGAAAGCACTGGGTTGTTGATCTCTAAGGTGTTTTCCAGCTTAGATAGTTTCTATTTCTCCCTACCCAACCAAGGCCTCCCCTCCCCAGCTCTGCCATGGCTGGTAGTGTTGTCCGGTGAGTCAGAGCTCTTCTGTGAGCCTGTCCTTATCCGTAAAATAGAAGTATCTGCCTTCCAGATTGCTGTGCATTGAGAGTGTGGCCTAGAGCAGGAATTGCTTAAACTGTACGTGGCAGCTGGTCATTCTGAGGAGTTCACTCAGCCCTTCCCATCATCAGGGTTTGCAGGGTTCTTCACCGTCGGGGCCACGCTCTCTGAGTGTGCTCCGCATTGCCTGCATCCTTTCTCCATGGTCCTGGGAATCAAACCAGGTCCTGCACACGTGTTCTCGGAAGTGGTCTAGGTCCTCTGCGTATCTTCAACCTGCACTCTCATGTAAAGCATTGGACCTTCATTCCTAAGACATCCCCCTTAGTGCTATTTCCACCTGGTTTTCTCTTCTAGGTGTTCCCTCTGACTATAAGCTCTGAGGTCATAGGTTAGAATCGCAGACCACTTCGCACCTTCTGGCAGGGGCACGGAAGGCTCCAGGGAACCTGATGCAAGTTAAAGCCTATGGATAAATGGCAAGGATATCCTCACTCTTAGAGAACAAAAAGGGGCTGGAGAAGTAGGGGGAAATAGACAAAACTCCAAGGTTCCTCTCTCACACTCTCCATGCTCCATCTTCAGGGATTCTGAACGTCAAGGACAGCTTGTTCGACCTGTGTGAGTTGTAGCTGTTTTATCAACTAAGCCCAACCTACTCTATGTATCACAGCCCACACTTCGCAGCATTACTGCTGGAGGGGGGTGGGGTGGACCACCAACAACCAACCCACAGCACTCAGAAAGGACATCCTTATAGGCTGCATGGACAAATAAGGTCAATGAGACAAGCTCTTGGGACTCTACCACCCCCTCTTCTATTCATGCTGAGTGGGTGGTATTCTGTCCTCTCTCACTCTCTCTCCTAGCTTCTCTGATTCATTCTGACACATTGTCCTCACTGGAAACTATATTTCCTTACTCCTGACACATTCTTACTATATCAGAGCTGTGCTTAACCAGGAAGTGCCAGATGGCACTGAATCACCAGCTGCTTAATATTCAAGAACAATATTTTATACAGAATAGAACAATGTACGTGCTGATTAAAGGACTTGGCTGATGTCTTGGGAATCAGGGAATGCCCCAGTCACCTCCACAGCTGTGCCTTGACCATGTGTGTGGATCACAGGCTTCTTGGGGGCTCTTTGCTAAGTATGTCTCCACCTTTACCTTTGCTACGGGGGCCCTTGGGTGTGCTCTGAGCTCGCTGCCACTCAAAGTACTGGGTGATGGCCACCATCCCTGCAAGGGTTGTTCGAAAGCCTCCAGAGTGCCCCCCATAGGATGACGATTCTATAGGAATATAAGTGAAAAAACAAAAAACTGCGACATAGATGGTTTTACTTTTATAAGAGAATTGGCGTTATAATCTGAGAACCTGCCGACATATTAGTATGTCCAGGAATTGCTTTCATGCTGATACAGACTGTGAGTTCTATGTAGTGATCTGAATTGATTCTGAATGTAAACGTGTACACACAAGGCAGACTTCTTGGCTAAGTCCTGCAAAGGGACTCAGTTTTCCATGGGGAGATGTGGTTTAAAACCAAAATAAACAAACAAAAACAACAAAAAACCAACAAACAAGAAGAAAGAAACAATATAAAATCCACTCTTATTACTGTATCTTTCCAAATGCAAGCCACCTTTACTGAGACCACCTCAGAATAGCTTAAACTGTTCCTCATTATATCTCATAGTCATGGTGAAATAATCCCAAAGTTTGCCAGTGCTTCATTATTTGAAAATAGATTTGCGTTTATATCAGTTGAGTTTTTTTTTTTTTTTAAATTGTGAAAAGGATAACTTTACCTGAGATGTTACCATCAATCTTTTTTACTTTGTAAACAGTTGGCTGGATAGAAATACTGGTAGAGATTACTGAGAGTGCCTTAAAGTGGATTTTTGAAGATCAGTAAGACCAGCCTTGAATCTCAACACCTAACACTGTGTTGTCCATGTATCCGTATACTCATACAGTAAAAGGTTATCGTGTTTCCATTATGTGCAAAGATCTGTGTTCAATAATAGTAATTTATAGTCAGCATTAATAATAAATCACATCTCAAGGTATATCCTGGACGTTTTGCTGAGGCCCTAAAAGATAATCAGTAAGGTAGGACGGAGATGAATCTGTCTACCACTAACCTCTGTGAATGTTGGCCTTGTATGGGAAATGCTGTTTATTTAAATAGACAAAAAATAGATTCCTGCCTCTGTCATTGAAGTCACACAATTGATCACGAAAGGAATGGAACACAAATGGATGGGACGTGGTTCGTGCTAGTGAGCTGCAAATCCGTCCCTCTTCCAGTGCCGAACTTCACGTCCATAACCTTCACAACTGCTTGGTATGTTCAGTTCTGTCTTTGAGAATTTATAAAAAAGAAGTGAGAAAAAGCTTCTAAAACTATTATAAACTTACTCATAGTCACCACCCTGTAGCTTCTCAACAACAACTGTATATTAGAATTACCCAGAGAACTTGAAGAAAATGACCCTCCCCAAGAAATTCTGATTCAATTAGTCTGGATAAGATCTGACAATCCACATTTTAACATGCATCTATTAATTGTCTTTATTTCCCCACATGAATTACTTTTCTTTACCACTATGAAATGGGAACAAGCTGTTCTTACAACATTGTTTGAGCATATATGTGTGTTTGGTAATGGAGAATAGAAATTAAGACAAAATCCCTGATGTCGAATAGCTCAAGACTTCAAGTTTTCTGAAATGTGTAACATTACACTGTGTGACCCTGGCCAAGTTGTTCAATCTCTCTGATCCTTGGCAATTAAGTTGCAAAGGAAAAAAGCTAATACCTTCCACACAAGGTTGTCAAATGTATTAAATGAGATAAATTGCTCATTAGGAAGTCGCTATTATTATTTATTATTATTTATCATGTTCACCATCATTATTATATATTACATGTAATAATTTATACAATTACATGAAATATATGTGATTTATGTACATATAATATACATAATCACATGTATATAATTAGTTTGTGTGTATAATCGTGTGTATACATACACATGCATAGTTAATGTTACTCTCACAAATATTCTAGAGTAAAATGTAGACTTATTTAGAAAACAAGAAACTTCATGATTTTTAAGCCCAGTAAAATAAAAACAAGGCCATGGTGAGAAATGTTGGGGAAAAACATGTTTACTGCTTTTGTTCCAGTAGAATTATAACAATGCAGCACTCAATTTTTATTCAAGGATGAACCCACGCACTTGTGTGATACTGCCACCCAGTGCCTGTATTTAAGAACTGCAATTTTGCTACATGTTTCAGTGGCAGGGATTCAAGGTTGGAAAATAACATGGTAACTAGTTAGTCATTTTGAAACAGATGTTAAATAACGTTGAGCTGTGTCTGTGGGAATGTATTTGTTTCCTTCATCTTTTCAAGTATGTAATAGTGAATGGCTGGCTGACCCAAGTGGAATGGTTTACTGCTTCTTGCTGGTCACATGGCTTGTCTGTCTGAAAGGTATCAGGCTGGGTTTGCAACATGAAACGGTGTACAGTTCCTCCTCCAGTCTGCATTTGAGCGATGTGCTGCTGTCTGATGTGGCCACCACGGCCCCTTTATTACTCCTAGAGCAAAATATTTTGAGTCTTGCATGTTAACTGATCTCATGGGAGTAAAAATGACACTCAAAGGAGAGCCCAAGTGACGGGAAAAACAAGAAATTACCATTGAGGTGGGGGAAATGATTACAGTGTTGTTTACGGGAATGGTTTCAGTATAATTTGACTTTGTAGGAACAGTCATATGGTATAGAACAGGGTTCTTCAAATTCGGTGCTGTTGACATATGGCACCAGGTGATTCCTTATGGTGGGGACCGTCCTGTGAATTGTAGGTTCAGTAGCATCTGTGGCCTCTACCCACTGGATTCCAGTGCAACAACCCCTCCCTTCTGTGAGAACCAAAAATGCCTCCAGAAACTGCCAAATTTCCCGTGGGCTGAGAACCACTAATGTAAAAGCATGCTGTGGCAATTACATATAAACAAGTGATTTTTATCATTTTTAATTTATCTAGGGTGTACTAATTGGAGACAAAGATGATGTGATGCCTAGTAAATTGTAAGCAAATCCAATCAATCTATTAATTCATATATTCACTCATTCATATATTTGAGAGCAGTAGCCTTATATAATAATAATGTGATGTGAGTTTGTCACTAAACTTGGTGATTAAATAAATTAACATCTCTAAGTTTCATTTTCTTCAACTGTAACCTAGAAATAGTAATTATATCTATTTCTTAAGATTAGTGTGAAAATTACATGAGATATTACATTTAAACTCCTTAACTCAGTGTCTACTAATTAGTAATTACTCAATAATTATTGGTTATTGTTTAATAGATACTTTTAAGAACTGCTGTGGGCCAAGGATTGTGCTAGCCACTAGAGAGTTAGTGCTGGTTAACCCATGATTTTTCCCAAGTAGATTAGAGTTGTGTTGGAGAAAAAAGTTAAATAAGGCTATACATAATTAATTGATTACTATTAAAGTAGGTGGCAGGGATTATAGGGTGCTATTAGGTGTCATTTTTATTGGGATTGATACTAAGATGACAGAGATGTGTTTAGAGAATCAATTGTAGTCAGTAATTCATCAGTTGATGGACAGAAAAATCCAGCTTCCTGGAGCAGATGGATGGTCCTTAGATTATATATAATTTTATATACTCCGAAACCAATGAGCAGAAAAGAAACATGTTTGCCTCTGAAATGTGTTTTACCTATGTTTATAATTTAGTTTTATGCTGAGTTATAAATAAGAGGCACTTTAGAGTGATAGCTGATTCTAACACATGCATGACAGTGTTTTTCTAACTTGGCATGCAGCATGAATGTCAGAGCCTCTTCTGAAGTTGCTCTAACGTGATGACCTGGTGGGTAAGCCCGTTTGTCCTGGGTGTCCCACTCTTCTCCCCTGGCACGTGGGGATTATACCCCCTCCCCACTCCACCTTTGCCAGGTCACGTCATGCCTGGAGGCAGTGGTGCATTCTGGGAAGAAGATACCATCAATCCTGGGAGGCAGGGAATGAGATGACACGAGGTAATTGGGACACGATGAAAAAGATTCCACCAGGCCCGCCACCCCCCAGCTCACCAACCACCTGGACACCTGGACCCTGCAGTCACCTCCAGACTGGCCTGCTGTATCTGCTCTCTTTTTCTTTTCTAGTTCGTCACCCCCTGTGCATCTAGAATGGGCTTTTAAAACTGTGAATTTGTTATTTTCCTTCTCAGAGTCCTTAAAGGCTTTGTGTTGAATTTAGAGACTAGGATCCTTAGATGGCTCTCCAGGGCTCCTGCCCGGTTCTTCACGGGGGCATGAGGACACTAACCACCCTCATCCCCACATACACTTCTGTAGCATCTTCAGTGAGCAGAGAACGCCCCACATCTGTGACCAGCTTGGTTCCTATGGCTGGAAGGCTCTTCTCTGCCTACTGCTGCCCCCAGCTTCCTCTGGCAGGCGAGCGTACACATCCTCCAAGGCTCTGCCTGAAAGGCTTGTCTGGTCTGCAGGCATCCTGGGACTTCCCCACCCGGCTGGGTTTCCTTCGGATCCACATGGATTGCATTTCATTACACGTAACAGAACGCTGTGTCATTGGTGGCTTAAACTTCACGCCGAGTGAGGCTCAGAGGTGGTTCCTGCTGCTGGTGGCTCACCCACACAGTGAACCCACTGAGGACGCTGGCTTCTTCCACCTTCCAGTCAGTGGTTGCCCTTGGTGTGTCGGCTTCCGTGGTCATTTCCCCTCGTGGTCGCAAGGGGCTGCTGCAAGCTGGAGACCTTGTGTCTGAGTTTGGGACTGGGGCGGGGGTGCCCGTCGTGGCTTGCTGCAGGAGATCTTACCGCTTGTTGCCAGTGGACTCAGATGGCCACCCCTATTGCAAGGAGAGCTGAAAACCTGAGAATTCGATTTCCCAGTCTGGAGAGTAGACGCAAAAAGGGAGAAGCAGGTGGAGAACTGACTTTCATAACAGGTTTTCTTGATCCCTTGAGCCCCTGGAATTGTCTTTGACGGTGCGCACGGCATTTGTTTCTTTGTCCAGTGTCTGTTTCCTCAGAACGCTCCACACTCCTCGAGGGTAGGAGGTGTTGGGTCTATTCTATATGATATCCCTAGTGGCTAATATATTATCCGCCACATAGTAGCTGCTTAGTAAATATCTTTGGAAAGAAAGAATAAAGAATACAAACAACCCTGTGTTGGCAGCGTAGAGGGTGAAATATTGGGTAATAGTCCGTGCTCAGAATAAGCATTTGCTTTTCCTTGCTCTTCATTTTACAAGTGATAACGCCAAAAAAAAAAAAAAGTAATTATAATGTAGACTTTTTTGAAAGTCCAAGACAGTGATTCAAAGGAGGAATAAATGGCATCTGATTTGGAGATAGGAGGCATGAAAGCCTTGAAGCTATCCAGGGATGGCTTTGCGTATGCCACCACGGAGAACATATTCTACTCAGAGAAAAGGACAGCATCTGGGAAGCAGGGAGAAACATGGCTTGGCTGATGCCTGTCTGAGGCAGGTATATATGGGGAAGAAAGCTAGAGTTGAGTTCAGGTTATATTTTAAAGATCCTAGAATGTACATGTCAAAGATTTTTCAGTGAAGGGTAAGTTTAGTCTTGTAGCGGTGTGCCCAGTGGCCCTGAAAAGAAAGACAGCACAACTGGAAGAAAATTTGCTTGTTTGAGAAAGGGAGCGATTATCTGATAATGGTTCATGGTACTAAGAAAGTATAGAACTGCCTGGCTGGTGTGGCTCAGTGGACTGAGCGTTGTCTCAAGGACTGAGAGGTCCTGGTTCGATTCCTGGTCAGGGCACATGCCTGGGTTGTGGGCTCGATTCCCAGTAGGGGGTGTGCAGGAGGCAGCCGATCAATGTTTCTCTCTCACATCAATATTTCTATCTCTCCCTTCCTCTCTTTCTAAAAATTCAATAAAAATATATTTTTTAAAAAAGAAAGTATGGAACTGATTTGGAGATATCAAAAATTAAAGTCTCTTGGGCTTGGCAACTGATTAGTGTGTGCTTGCTTTTCTGTTTATCTATCTTGTTTTGAGTCCATTCTGCTTGTCTCCGATCCAAAGCCGTATGTGCTGAGGCATTCCTCAAACCTTCCTTTATTCCTGACCGAGATTTCTTCTAGCTTATGCCTCAGAACAAGCCCCTTCAACCCTGGGATTCCATCACTATGTGATATTTTACCCTGGACTAGAAGAGATTTCAAGATAAGGAGTTGAAACATAATGCTTATAATTTTATTTTGTCTTTTTTTAAATATGTTGACTTGAGAGAGAGAAAGCAAGAGAGAGAGAGAGAGACTAGTTGTTTCACTTATTTATGCATTCATTGGTTAATTCTTGTATGTGCCTTGACCTGGGATCAAACCTGCAACCTTGGCTTATCAGGACGACACTCTAGCTAACTGAGCATCTCAGCCAGGGTCTATGTTGTCCCTTATAAAGCAAAATAAAGGTCAGAGGATGGAACAGAGAACCTACAGTTATTTGGAGGAGAGAGTGCAGCAGAAAGATCACTTCAGAGTGTCCGTTTCTCTTCATCGCAGTCCAAGTCAGTCATTTTGACCTCTCCCTAAATACTGGAAATGCCTCTCCTCTAATCTTTCTTGCTCCATGTCTTGACTTCTCCATGGGTCTGCTGGAAGAACCTCTGTGTAATAGAGGTTTTGCTGTGCCGTTTCGACCGTCCCTATTCCGTGTGCATAGAAGGCATTCAAGGTCATCTCGCATGTGGTCACTGTTTACCTCACTAGATGCATCTGTTAACAGTCCGTCCTCATCCCTCTACCCGTTAGCTGTGGTAACAGTGAACTTCTCAGTGCTATGTGCAGACCATGCTGCTTACACTTCTGTTCCTTCTCACGTGCCTTCCCTCAGCCTGTGGTGCCCTTCCTTATCCAGCACCACCCTGCTTTCCTCTGAGACTCAACTCATTCCTCCAAGAAACATCCACAAGAATACTTGCCCCTCCAAGACTAGGTTGAAGATGTCTCCAGGATGCTCTCAGAGCATCCTTGGCAAACCTGTCCCAGAACACACTTGGCAGAGGTACGTGGGAGATGATTAAAGTTGTGTTAGAATAAAAAGAAATGTAAAAATATGGTACATGCATAGAAGACCTGTTTCTGCTTCAGAGTGTTAAGGAAAATTGCCAATAAAACAGCCTATAAAGATGTACATCAGGGGAGCTGAATAAAAATAACATCAAGAACACAGATAACAGGAAGACTCCAGCAAAGAGAAGACATTCTAGCAGAATTAGCTGCCATCAAAGATCAAACAGGCTCCAAATGGGGAGGGGGGGTAGGGAAGGTCAGGCAAGATTAAATCCCTTTCCCCAAGACCTCTTCGGATACAGAGAAACAGAGGAGAAAGGGTGGTCGGTTTGAGATTGAAGAATGAATAGATGGTGAACGTGCTAAGAGACCATGTAGAGAGCTAGGAGAGGTGTAGAGGGGAGGAACATGCACTAAATGGAGATGCTTAGGACAGTGGGGAGAGGTGAGGGTTTCAGGTACGGGTGTCACCCTCCGAAGACGGCGGCCAGGTTGGTGTGGATGGATAGTGCATCCCAACTTGGAAGCCTCGGCGCTGAGGTCTTGAAGACCTCAGCCAGTCATGCTTTTCACAAGTACTTTTAGAAGCTACCGGGGAAACTACGGAATACCCATTTCCATTAAATACTATGTATCAGTCATGGTCTGTACGAAAGGAGGGAGGAGGATCTTTGCATCTGGAGGCCACCAATACGACGTGAACATTAATTACTGAATTTTGTTTTGATCTTACTACATACGCCGGTCAGAGGTGAAGGGGCATGGGTCACAAAGTAACAGAAAAGAGCTTCGGCTTTAGAAGATGTTAGAACAAACAGAAGAGGACATGGAGGACTAAGCAGGAAGAAGCAGGAAGGAGCAAGATCAGTGAGGCACACCATCGCCAGCTTTGCCCGCCTGGGTCCTACAGATAAGGCTGTGCTTCGTGCCGTCAACACGGTGACAGTTCTGGGAGCAGGTCAGGAGTGGAGTCTGCCCAGGAGGCCCTCACAGAAACACGGCCATTACTAGAGGTTTAGCCGAATTTGAAACAAAGTGTTAGGAAGTAGAGGTGAGACCGGTCACTGAGGAGTGGGTACTGTTGCTCCTTCCACATCATTATTTAACTCAGAATAAAGAGGACACAGGATGGTGTTTTACTAGAAAGACTATGGTTTGTAATCGCCCTGCAGAGAGAGTGTTATGCATGTAAGTTCCTGAAATACGGGAAGTTATTTGTACGAACAGGAACATATCCCGTGCAGTGGGCCATCGAGGACAGAAAAGGAAATGGCCAAGGGACCCACCTGGCTGAGGATCTGTTCTGTGGATTTTGTCATTGGAGAGAGGGGGACTATACAGATAACAATTAGAGAGCAATCCCAGCATTCCAGCCAGGCCCTAGTCAGCCAAACAACATCCCTCTCCCTGTAGTTGAAGGAAGAAAAGACAAAGGGATGAGAATGGGTGTGTATATATTTATATCAGGGATAAATTTATGCAAGTTATTTCTCTAACTATGTGTACATAACACACCTGTATACATACCCACCCACACACGAAACACTTTAGAAAATCATGAACAGAATTATAGGGATGAGAGACTAGAGATAGAAAAGTAAGGAAATATAAAAATAGAAGGAGGGGCCCTGGCCGGTTCGGCTCAGCGGTTGGAGCTCGGCCTGCGGACCAGGGAGTCTCGGGTTCAGTTCCCACTAGGGACACGTACCAAAAAAAAAAAAAAAAAAAAAAAAAAAATAGAGAGAGAGAAAAAAATAGAAGGAGGGTTGGTGAACATTGTAGTGTAAACTGGCAAGAAAAGAGATACAGGAATTCTTGGAGGTGAGAGTCAATTTAAGAGCAGAGAAAATCAGCATGGGAGCTTTGAGAGGTCATGTCTGAAAACAGGGTGAATTTGAGCGGTCAGTTTCTGGTGAAAACTTCCAAGGGCATTAGTTAGGTGTGTCACCCTCCCTTCAGGGACCTCTGGGTGGCCCCATGGAACCACAGGCTCATTTAAAGTGAGCATGTGACCAGTCCCTGAAGCAAGAATGGATAGACACAGTCCGTTAGGAATTGTTTCATTCTTCTGGACTTCATGTTTAAGAAGATTGGACAAGTTGGAAGCTCTAAACTGCACCTACTCATATTGGAAAATGAATGATGGAAATAGAATATTCAGTAAAGAAAAAGTTTTGAATTCAGGACAGGACGATCTATTTACAGTGTGTAGCAAAGAGCATAGCTGCGTGGGAGATAAAGACAAAATATTTTTTAAAACTCTATATACAAAAAGTAGTATTTTTACATATATACTAGTAGGTGAGATTGGTTTATATTTTCCCTCTAAGCTCTTGGCCTGTTACAAAGCATGAGAAACGGAGAGGAAGGGAAGCCTTTGGTGCCCCAGAGGAGGTTTCTGAGCCAATGAGGATCACAGGGAACACAGTGACCGGGCTTTGGAGAAGGCATGGCATTTTATTAGAGTGTCGGGAGAGATAAGAACAAGGGGCCATGAGTTTGGAAAGAAAGTTTCTAGAAGGGAAATCTGAGACTTATACTTGTTCAAGAGTCAGGAACATTTCATAGAAAAGGGGAAGATAAACTAAAGGGAAGCAACACAAAAAGCAAAGTTAACGTCACGCTCTTATCTGAGGACATTATGGTGGTTTTGTTAGGTGTTGGGAAACATCCAAATATGTGCAATATGAAAATAACTTAAAAAGTAACGTCAGAGGATAAAATGAAATGGTCTTAGAAAGAATTTGGTAAACCATTAAGTACTATTAAAATGTTAGAAAACCCATTTGAGATTTAGGTTGCCCAGAAGTACCTAAGGTGTGAATATTAGTTCATTATATACTACTGCTGATATATGTCAAGGGAGCGGAAGATCATCATTAATTTTGTAGTGATGTCAGATAAAAATGCATCCTTACATAGTGAAGCATCTGAGAATTTGGCAGGTAGTTTGCAGAAGAAGAATATGGTTTTTATAGCAATAAAATTATGGTCTGGATGAAGAAATATATGTATTTCCTAGGTTGATGTTTAAAATTACTATTTTTCCCATTTTTCTTTTGTTTTCTTAAGTAGAAGAACTGAGTGTTTTAACTTTAATTTTTTATAAAGAAATACATGTATATAGTTAGTAAAATGGTGCTATAAGATGTCTGACCAAAAAGAGCAAACTTGCCCCATCCCTTTTCTTCCCTTTCTCCTCCTTTCTCCTGAGTTCTCCCCGGAGGCAACTAGTCTCACCTCTTATAGCTGTTTCTTGTTTTATTTGTCTTCAAGTTTCCAAAACACATAATTATGCTGCTGGATCTTAGTTTTTGAATGTGAGACATTTCTATGGTATATCGTAAGCCCCGAGGTAGCTGGAGTAGGAAGATGACGATTGAGCAATGTCATGCCCACCCCTCCCACCCCCAGACACATAGACTTCTCTTCCTCTTATTTGTCCAGCATCATGGGTGATCCCACCATGCTGGTCAAATCAGTGCTCAGCATTGACTTTATAATGATCATCTAAACATTGTGGTGCCACAATTCCCTCTCCTTTCACAACAACTTCTGTTTTGCTGGAGGTCAATAATGTCTCAGTTTATGTTCGTAAGTATGCCTAAAAAGCCCTTACCAGACCCCCTTGGAGAACTGTGAAACCTGTCACAATGATGTCACAGGAAGATACACCAGTTCTTCTCTCAGTTTCATTTATGGTCCTTCTACATCCCCCCCCTCTCCCGGGTTGGCTTCACTGTACCACTGAGTCTTCTTTACCTTGTTCTTCCATTGGATCGCCTAGTTCCCGGATCACATGTCTTCTGCCATTGCTTTCATAGAGGTCATCCTGAGAAAATGTGTAATCACTCATTCATCCAAGACTTATTTATTGAATGTATATTATGAGAAAGCAGTATTCTAGGAGCTAAGATACCTCAGAGAACAGAATGGTAGTTATCTGACTCCCTTGAGGACTTTATATTCATGTGTGTGTGTGTGTGTGTGTGTGTGTGTGTGTGTGTGTGTGGTTGCCAGAGAAAATAAAATACAGGGTGCTTGGTTACACTTGAATATTAGATAAACAACAAATACTTTTTAGAATGAGTATGTTCCAAATATTGTAGGGGACATACTTACCCTAAGGAAGTTCTTCATTATTTATCTGAAATATAAATTCAACTGGATATCCTGTATTTTTCTTTGATAGACCTGGCAACCCTAGTTAGGGAGGATTATACTGTATAAACAAAGAACATATGTGTAAATTATAGAGCTTGCTAGAGAGGGGCAAATGTCATGGTGGGGTGGAGAAGGAAAAGTAAGGCCAGGTCAGGCAGACTGAGCGTGCTGGGAGCAGAGACCGCAATGTTAAAGGAGTGATCCGGGTAAACCTCATTGAGAAGGTGAGAGATTAGCAAGAGCATGAAGGAGATAAGGAGTTAGCTCTGCAGTTATCTGGGTGGGGAAATGTCTTCTAGACAGAGGGACACCAAGTCACGAGCATGCCTGCAGTGACCCTGGGGAGCCTAAGAAATAGCAGGGAGGCCAATGTTGCTGGCTCAGAGCGTATGCGGGCCCAGTAGTAAGACATGAAGTCAGAGAGGTAACAGGAGTCCAGTCCACACAGGAAGGCCATTGGATATGGGGAGCCTGTGGGGTTTTGAGTCAAGCTGTGGAATGAGCTGACTTGTGTTTTAACGAGATCCCTCTAGTTTTTCTGTTGAGAATATACTGAGGGTCAAGGAAGGGCAGAAGCAGGAAGAGCAGTTGGAAGGTCATTGCAGTTGGAAGGTCATTGCAGTCACCAGGGGAGATGAAAGAACCTTAGACTAGGGGATGGCAGTGGAGAGGGTGAGGGCAGATTGGATCTGGGATGAATTTTTCCTCTTCCATTTTATTGTGAATATTTTCAAACACTCAGAGAAGATGATACCCACAGAACTGGCATCTGGGTTCTATAATGGACACTTTGCTCTATTTGCTTTATCACATATCTATCCATCCTGTGCCTCTGTTATCCTCCCATCTAGAGCACCTCAGCTTCAACTTCTGCAGAAATGAATCCTCAGTCTCCTTCTGTGATGATGTAGTTATCTTCTCTCTCTGTGATAGTCATAGGCACAGCAGATCTGGAGTGGAGTGTACCACATTGGGGCTCACTGATCCTTACCTGACTTTCACTGGAGTCTTCTTTTATCAGCTGTACTACTCTCCTCACCTGATGGAAGTACCCAGTGATTCTAAACCCTGAATGTCCTGTGATTCCCAGGCATGATTTGACTTGCTTCCCTTTTGGCAGTCATCGTTCCAGGCTTTCGTTGAGCTCTCTCCACCCTTACGACTCATCTGTTTTCCACATTCTAGAAATGTGTTGACCTCTCTTCTCTCCTTTTACATCCTCTCAATTTCCCGTTGTCCCGTGGCTTTATAACACTTTCGTTCCTTGCCTTGCATTTGATTGAGGCTTTAAGAGGAAGGAAAATTATGTTTTCAAATATTTTGTCAGTATAAAAGATCTGAATCTATTTTAGTAATACTTTGTTTTCCACTTTAATGGGTCTACCAATAGACTAAAGGTACATGAAAAACAGCAGTAAAGGAATAGTTTTCCCAGTGTCTGGATTACAGACACTACTGTTACTTTTCAGAGCCCAAGAAGACCCTGGGTTGGAACTCACTGGTGTGTGTCGTAGTCACAAAATAACTTGTGACTCTCCGGGTACTGATTCCAGTCTGTTGGGTTTTGACATCACTGTTTCAAAGAGAGACTGGGAGTTCAGACTGAGTCAGACAAACGTGTGATTAGTGGAAGGCATGGGTTTCGTCGCCTGTTGGATCCCAGCTCTCCTTCCTGAGTAGTTATTGCATTTGGGGGGTGGATGCATTCCAGTTTCAATTGAGCATATACCATCTACAAATCCTTCCTCCAGGCAGCTCTTCTTTCCAGCACTAGCATTTTCTACCTCATTGCTTTCACTTCGCTAAGTGTTCTATAAAATATTTATTGTAACTTGGCCTTCCCTGTCTGAAATGTTGCCCCAGATGGGTAATTACATCGTGGCTAAGGCTTCTTAATTTTATCTGGGGCAGAGCTGGGGACATGGAGACCTTACACAAGTAGTGAGAACTGACAGGCAGCTGGCATCAAGTGCCGCTCCACACATTTCCAAGCAGATGCAAATGGAACTTGGTGCCCGTCCATCATTACATTCATCTACTAGCTACTCTTCTCAGGCTTGCTTCCAGAAAGAAGTTACCAAGGCTCATTTGTCTACAATGAGACTGGGAAGTGAACTTCCTCAGAAGGAAACAACAAAAGCAGGCCAGAAATGTTTTTCTGACCAGCCTCAATACCCTGAAGATTTCTGACTCCCAGCCCTGGTCCTGGTGGGGGATTGGCTATTACCATTTACGGCACTGCAGCCCTTCACCCTTCAGATGAGAGTTTGAGGATTACATTTCCCCTCGTGGATGACTTATTCCTAAAGACAACAAATTACAACTGGAAATCAGAAGACTAAATCTGTGTTCTTTCTGAGTGTTTGTAAGCCGCCCACTTAAACCCTTTAAGCCTCTATTTCTCCATTTGGGCACTGGGAATAGTGCTGAGCAGGTGTGACCACAGATGAAATGATAGAAGAAGATGTACTTTGCAGACTGTCAGGGATCTCTCTCCTATCTGGCTTCCTTCCGGAGTATGGGGCCCGGGGCAAAGCACTGTGGATGAACCTCATTGTCAACATTTTTTTTGTATGGCTGAATCAATCAGGTTCGAATTCAGATAAATTATTCTAAGCATATAATTAACCATCTTCTTTGATCTGTGTCTGGGATATGTGCAGAACTGGGCAGTATGATCAGCAACAGAGACATCATAAAATGTCAACATGTATTCCCAAAGAAAGTAAGTGTTGTCCAGGAAGGAGTCTGGATGAGAACTCAGACGTGATCCCCCGGCAAAGCTCCTTCAGTGGGTATAGTTCAGTGGTAATGAGCATTGTCTTTGAAGTCAGAGAGAATCGGGTTCAAATCTAAACTTTGTCACTTCCTAGGTAGGTGATCTTGGGCAACTTACTTAATTTTTCAGAGTTACCATTTTCTCATCTGTAAATGTAGATAATAATGCAAAACACTTAAAGTTGTTCCAAGAAGTAAATGAAATAAAATATAAGAAGCCTATCATGATCATCACAACAGCGATATTGTTTTCATAATAATCACAACAATGGCAGGCTACTGTTGAGTATCATGTGCCAGGAACGTTTGCTACATGCTTTACAAATATTGATATCTTTGCCAGACAACTCTCGGAAGAAGGAATTGTTGCAGTCATTTTACAGATGAGAAACTGAGGCACAGAGAGATGAAATAAATGTCTCAGAGTTGTGCACCTATAAGTAGGAATCATATTTAGGCAGCAATGGTTACTGTTAAGTCATCTCTCTAACGCTTTATCTAAGAAAAAGGCATAACCAATAAAAGACTGGTAGGAAAAGAAAAATGAGACAGTAATCAGAAAACATGCATTGTAAACAATAAAGCAGTAATTCCAAAACCTTACTTATTTTGGTAATATTAGCCCATTTATAATTTCAATTAGCTAGAGAGGATGACAAACAAGTCTCCACATGTCAGCTGTGGGTAAGAGAGCCTCAGTTGCCCTATGAATGGGTGACCTGATCACTTACCTGAAAAATGCAGGTATCAGGCTTTCAACGTGGCAAACGCGCGATCGAACACCTGCCACCTCACTCCTCCAGGTGTCCGGGTACCTGACGCAGATAGCTGAATTCCCAGTTGCCCAATTTTGAACATATGCCATTTCAGTATAATATTAGATGGTGACAGAGTCTGTTGTCCTATAAATTAATTTAACACTCTTTCTCTGGAGAGCAGATGCCGGCATTCTAAAAACAATATTTTCACTCAAGTTATGATGGCTTGTAAAAACAGTGAACAGGGCTGACAAGGAGGTACTAGGAAGCATATGATACCCCAGGAGGCTGAGCTGATCTAAATTTAGGTGGGTTGTCTCTTCTAGGCAATGTGTCAGAGATGGTTGTCTCCGAAGGATGGCTCGGGTGGAGAGTGGTTAACAGAGTGGGCAGAAATAGGAGCCATGTGGTCAGTTAAGTGGGGACAGGCTTAATGAGAGCTGGAGTGGTGCTGAGTGACCCAGACACCTAGGCATTAGAAGATGAAAAGGAGGGGTGGACGTTTTATTATCTAACTTGTCACTACACTGAACAATATTTTTTTTGTTAATTCTGACCCAAGGATATTTTTTCCATTGATTTTTATAGAGAGTGGAAGGGAGGGAGGGTGGGAGGGGGAGAGGCGGGGGGAGAGAGAGAGAGAGAGAGAGAGAAAGAGAAGGAAACATCAATGTGAGAGAGAGACACATCGATTGGTTGCCTCCCGCATGCACCCCGACCTGGAGTGGGTATTGAACCTGCAACTCAGGTATGTGCCCTTGCCCGGGAATCGAACCTGAGACCCTTGGATGCATGGGCCGATGTTGTAACCACTGAACCACACTGGCCAGGGGAACAATATTTTTTTTAAATATGTTCCAAGTGTAATAAGGACTTGGAAGATCACCCAGAGAATAATAGAATTAATTCTGGATTCATTCGGGATCATTTCTTCTTCTCTCCTCCTTTTCCCCTTCTCCCTTTTCTCTTTCCTATCAATTTTTTTTAATTTATTTTATTTTTTCCATCCGCATTTATCCCCTCTATGCCCTCTTTCACCCCCAAATCTCCTCCCTGCTGCCATCACCACACTGTTGTCCATGTCCATGAGTTCTCTTTTTTTTCTTTTTTGCTCAGTCCCTCCACCCCCCTACCAACACTCCCCCCACCCCACCAGAGCTGTCTGCCTGCTTTCTCTCTATGAGTCTGCCTCTATTTTGCTTGGTAGTTCAGTTTGTTTATTAAATTCCACATATGAGTGAAATCATATGGTGCTTGTCTTTCTCTGACTGGCTTATTTCACTTAGCAAAAGTTCTACAGGTCCATCCATGCAGTCACAAAGGGTAATATCTTCTTCCTTTTTATAGCAGAATAGTATTCCATTGTGTAAATGTACCACAGCCTTTTTTTTTTTTTTTTTTCATCTACTCATCTACTGATGGATACTTGGGCTGCTTCCAAATCTTATCTATTGTAAATAATGCTGCAATGAACATAGGGGTATTCATATTCTTTCAAATTAGCATTTCGGGTTTCTTTGGATAAATTCCCAGAAGTGAAATCACTGGATCATAAGATAGTTCCATTTTTAATTTTTTTGAGGTAATTTCCTTACTGCTTTCCACAGTGGTTATACCAATCTGCGTTCCCACCAACAGTGTACATTAAAATTTTTTTGATTGATTCATGAGAGAGAGAGAGAAACATCAATTTGTTGTTCTACCCATTCATGGATTCATTGGTTGATTCTTGTAATGTGCCCTGATAGGGGATCAAACCCCACAACCTTGGCATATGGGGACAGTGCTCTAACCAACTGAGCCACCTGTCCAAGGCTCCTGTCCATTTAAAAAAATTATCAATAGACTCTTTTTTTAAATCATTTTTTAATTTTTCAATCAGTTGACATACAATATTATATCAGTTTCAGGTGTACACCCCAGTGATTAGACATTATAAAACTTATTAAGTGATCATCCCAAAAATCTCATACCCATCTGACACTATACATAGTTATTAGACTATTATTGGCTATATTCCGTATGCTGTACTTTATACCCCCGTGACTGCACTATAACTACTAATTTGTACTTCTAAATCCCTTCACCTTTTTCACCCATCCTCCCAAACCCCCTCCCATCTTGCTACCATCAGAATGTTCTCTGTATCTATGAGTCTGTTTCTATTCTGCCTGTGTATTTTGATTTTTAGATTCAATTATTGATAGATATGTATTTATTGCCATTTTCTTGTTCATATTTTTAAATCCTTCCCCTGACCCTCCTCTTCTTCCTCCTCCTCCTCCTCCTCCTCCTCTTCCTCCTTCTTCTCCCTTTACCATTTCATGTAATACTGGTTTGGTGGTGATGAATTCCTTTAGCTTTTCCTTGTCTGGGAAGCTCTGTATCTACCCTTCAATTTATACGATTCCTGTTACAGCTTCATTCTTTGACCCAAAATATATCTTTCTTTCAAGCAATTCTTTAAGCAATAGTTGATGTACCTTGTCTTTCACATCCTGGCTTTTTCATACTCTCTTCTAAAGATGAGTCATTTCATCGTTTCCTTTTTCCTACCTTTCCAGAAATAAGTAATGTCTTCTACTTATCCCATATTGTCATTGTTGCCATGTATACAAAGGATGTGACCTTTTGGGAGGTCACAGGGAGTTAGAGAAAGATGAACAAGTAAATAAGGCAACAGAATATTAACGGTACTTTGTTGGAATTTCGCAAGGTACAAAAAAGGTAATCTAAAGGGTAGAGAGTGCAAAAATATTCCGTAAAGGCAGTGATGCCTGGGTGCAGCATTAGTAGATGTTGACTTTGTTCATTCATTCAACAAACATTGACTGAGTGCCCATTGTACACTTGGCACTGTACTGGACCCTCTGGGTAAGACACTTAGCAAGGAATAACCTTGCCTGGCACTAACAAAAGAAATATTTGTTGAATGGCCAAAGGAAAGGACTTCCTTTTAATCCACCTGGTGAATGAGGGGGCATTTTTCTGCATGTAGAAAAGCAGGAAACATTGAGGGGATTCTAAGGAGTGCAGAACATTTGTGGGGTAGGTACTTTGGAGGGTGGTATGGGCACAGACAGGAAGGGCTACAGTACAGCTGCACTGGCATGGAGAGGGAGGTGGGGAAGGAATTGTAGCTGGGCCGTAAGGTGACCTGTGCCTCAGCTAGTTGTTCTCATGGGAGTTGGTGGGACAGAGGTAGGAGAGGGGATATCAGAATTGCTTGTGAATTGTTGCTCCAAGTTATGTATGCTTTTGTCCACCCTGGAGATGCACATTCTGCCCAGTCCCTACACACAGATACATACTGCTCTCCCAGAATCTCTGCCACAGACTTCTGGTGCTGAGAAGGAGTTGTATTCCTCAGGTGGGTTGGAGCTAAAAATGGCTAAGAAACTGCAGAGAACTACTCGTAGGTTTTTAAGCAAGACAGTGGTGTGATCAGATTTTCCTTTTAGAAAGATCACTGGCACTGGACTACAGAGTGGATTAGCGAGGTGTGAGAGGTGATGAGGGTGCCTGATGGAAGGCATTTACATCCTCAGGGTCTAATGACATTGTATTTAGAGCGCTTGACAGGTCCTCCTGCTTGTCTCTGTTTTCAAGGTCACTGACATGAGATTCGAATCAGAATGAGACAGATTTGCCAGTGTTGTCCTGAGAAGGAGGTGACAGGTGAAGAATTTCACAGGAATTATGATTTAGGACAGCTCTGAACATGCAAGCAGATCTATGCTGGGGAATTAATACAACAAAGCTACCAGATAGGAACAAGAAGCATGTAACTTCAAGTTCTCATCTACAGGACACTTCCTGTTAGTCAATGTTTATTTTTGTTGATGGTGTTTTTACTTGTTTTGCTGTTTGCATAATATAGCTATATACAGCTTGGTCACTTTAAAAAGCGAATGCATTTCCAATAAATCCATAAAACTTTCTGGCTCTCATATATAACAATGTTTTTTATTCTGTTGTGTAAAACCTATGATTTTCTGTGATCTACATAAATATCAGCTGTGCCTTATCAACAAAAACCAAGTTGATGTATGAATGTGCCCAAGAGAAGAAAGAGACCTACTTTTTCTTGCTTTAAGCTCTTAATATCTATTATACATAATGTGATTTTAGTCTGCCTCTCCCAGCTCCATAATTAAGGGCACTAAAATCTCTTCTCTGAAATCCTGTTATCACATATCATGAGAGCCAGAGTACTGGCCCCCCTGATATCACAATGACATCAGGACTTACAGGGAGCTATTGATTAACCATTTCTACAATTTTTAAAATTTCCATTATGTTCTAAGTTGATCTGGGAGAATTTTCTTTCAACCCTTTTTTGTTTTTTCTTTGAATTATGTATCTGGAGGAACTACAGAACTTTGTGGTTGTGAGAGAGTTTTTTACCTTATCATGTCAGGAAGCTACGATTGAAAGGCGGTGCTGGAAAGCAGGCTCTAGGTAAACACATTGTAGCCTAACAAAATGTGCATTAAATCCAGTAAAACAAAGTTCGGACTTATCTGCCATTACAAACCACTTCTGGGTCAGTATAGCAAGCGATTCTCCCACCTTTAAGTATTGGATTCATTTTTAAGTAATAATTTTTGGATTAGTATAGCTCAATTGTAAACCCATGTACTAGATTGGAAATAAAGCAGATGTGATGTCCACCTGGCTCTGGGGAACCCCTCCTGTGACCCTCTCTCTGTCTGTTTATACAGCTGTGAAAGGAGAGTATTGCCAGTGACCTCAGTGGTTTTTTATTTTTTAATGCTTTTTATTTCAAGGCATATTTGTGGATTACCTGGCACACAGTTTGCCCTCTAGTATTATGACTCTGTCATCTGAGGGGAAAGGCACGTGGGAAGAGGCCCTCTATGCAAACCACACGTAATCAAGCATCATTATAGGTCAGAGTCATAAAACAGAATGCCTTTGATAGAAATGGGATTGCTGTTCCCATTACTGAAAGAAATGACGGAAAAGCAGAAACAGAGCTCTGCGGCAGACTGATTCTTTTCTCTGGGGCAAGAAATGCATGTCACTCAGACATCAAAAAGGAAAATGTTTGCCATGTTTGTAAAACAACCCAGGTCTGCTTACAGAGCATCATTAAGGCCACTGGGAGAAATACTGGGACAGGATTTCTGTTTGTGTTTTCTGCTGTCTGTAAGAATCTCTTTCCCTTTGTCGGGATCGGGGGCGCAGAGAGGAATGAGGCTGACTGTAAACAACAGTAACAGTCAGAATGACCTAAGATGCAAAACCCGCTGCTTGCCGCATACACTGGGGGAAGATTTGTAGCGACTCTAACTTATTTTTCTTTACTGAAGAAGAAATGCAACAAACAGCAGCATAAAAAATCAATGTTACACACCCATTGCCATGTGCATTGATGCAACCAGCCAAGAGGAGTTATCTTCTGGAAGGGAGGACACAGGATTGTTCAACACCGTGAAGCATCCAAGACAAAGGAGCTGAAAGATGTGCCCTGAACAGAGAGTCAAAGCCCAGTCCTGCTTCTGCCAACAGACACCTGGCAAAAATATATTCCATCTCATGATTTGACACATGCTTATTTCTGAAATAATTAGGGCCCCTAGAGGATAATCTTCTGAAATTAAATTCCACGTTTAGTCAGGGTTTATTAGAACATAAACACTATACATCATTTTACATGAGCACTTAATCTGCTGAAGCTACTTATTACTGTTGCTGACATTGATGATCTCCTGCCGGTGCTAAATCATCACTAGTAATTAAGCAGACATGGAAACCCAAATCTAGGAGTTTTACAGAATGAGTGGGTGAGGTAGTAATGGACCCAAGGATCCTTGTTCCGGGTCTGCCACTGATTTGTTGAGTAAACTTGCACAAGCTGTTTAAGAGCATCCGTTCTCCTAAGAGCGTCTGTTTTTCTGTCTATGAAACGGGAGTTTTATGATATAGATTAGGCAAAGTAGAGCCGGTGGAGGTATACACAAAAGGAGCGCTACGTGATTACAGTGTTGACGTTGCGCTGAGCTCCCGCACGTGAGATTCCAAAACTGAGAAATGCACCACCACCCTCTTCGGAGATCCCACGCATTATTAAAAGGGGCATTCGGGTAAATTATCGATTACAGTACAGTAGAAGGAGTGAACAATGAAATTATGTGTAAACGAAACAGAATACAGTGAAGAGCGCTGACCCAACGAGCAGTGTGATGGTGGAAGATTTTTCAGGTCGAGGTGTTTGAATTGGGGAAGGTTTGTAGTCCTGGTAAACAGGGAGGGCAAAGCAGAAAGTCCACGATCAGGGGCACATGTGAAAAATGTGCAAAAAGAAAAAGTATGTTTTCTGGGAAAAGAAAACTGAAATAATTCATGGGTCCTGGAGCTCAGTGAGGTTTTCAGGGCTGGTCATGGAGAATAGCCGTATGCAGGTACAGGGAACTGAACTCAGCTAGAGGAGAGAGGGAGCTAGTGAAGGTATTTAGGCAGGAGACAATCAAATTTGCATTTTAAAGGAACTCTTTTTGGTAGTCGTTTAATAAATGGATCAAGAGAGGGCAAGGCTAGAGGCGGTCGGGTATTTACAGTAGCCCAGGGAAAAGATGAGGTTCTGAATGAAGCAGCCATGGTAACAAATACCCTGAGACACGTTTAGGAGGGAAATGAATGTGTGTGGTATCTGACTAGTTACAGAGATGCCTTATTAAAAAGGCTTGAGGGCCCTTCCAGTGGAAGGTAATGGACCGGGGTGTCTTTGCATCTGGAATCTCAGCTAAGAGGCAAAGGCTAGAGGTATAATTTGGAAACAAAAGCAGATGGGTCATGAAAAGCATAAGGTTGCGCATAGGGAGTGGTTAGAAGGGGAAAAGCAGGGGAGAACGGAGAGAATCCTTCGGGATCCTTTAGAACAGCAAAACTGAGAACTAGAAGAAATGGAACCTGGGGAAGAGGCAGAGGAAGAACAATCAGATGGGCAGGTAGCAGGAGGTCCGGGGCAGAGTCCTGTCTGAGAGAACCAAGGAGCAGGGAGTTTCAAGGAGGGAATGGTCGATACTATCAGAGAGCTTGCGTGAATGATAAAAAATGATGAGGATTAAGGACTAGCCATTGGAGTTGGTAATTCTAGCAGCCTGTTCCCTTTCCCAGCACCATCAGTGAGGAGGTGGGGGCAGAAGCCAAGCCTACTGTGGGTTGGACAGTGAATAGCAAGTTAGAAGTGAAGACACCGCATGGAAACTGAACCATCAGGAATGTCCGATGTAAGGAGAAGGCATGAGAACCGAGTAGACTGGGGCAGAAGCAGGAGAATTTTGCTCTGTCCAGGAGTGGGAGAGGCTTGGGTGTGTTTATTTGCTAAAGGTTACAGACCACCATACAATCACCTGGACAGCGCAGAGAGCAGGGCTGGTCCACGCAGCCAGGTTCTGCATGCGAGGTAACGGGAATTGGGGGGTAGGGAGAGGAATTGACCTTGGACAGAAAGATTTGTTCTGTGATGAGAACGGTAGGGAAAAGGATAAATGTAGGTTGAAGTCAAGTAGCCAGTGGAGGTGCCAGGAGAGGAAGCCAAGCCTAACAGAGGTGAAGCCATCACTAGGCTGGTGACAGTGGAGACAGGGTGTGTGTTTGAGAAGAGTAAGAGAATAGGAAACAGAGCCAACTGAAACAAAAAGGAGAAGGATCCATGAATTGCAGTTGGCCTGATGTCACTAATCCTGTAGTTAGAGTTCTTCCCGCAGAGCTCAGCAGCTTCGTGCTGGTGCAGAAGAACTGTTTATACACTCTATCCAAGACTGGGGTTTTGTAGGCAGGTGCTGGGGAGGGGAGGGAGAAGACGCAGGCAGTGATTTGTTTTATAGCATGTCGATTTGCTTTTAGGTTAAACAGTGGGGGTTTTGTTTATGGAGATGAAGGTGAGTGTTAAATTTTTTTTCTTGCGGCTGAGCACATACTAAGAAAAGGCAGGGAACGTCTAGTCAGGGCTGTGAAGCCCAATGGCCCTTAATCCCACGCTTGAAACTGTTGCCCAGTTTTCCCACTGACTTTCTTAGCAAATTGCAGGTTGCTGATTAGCTGCAGGAAGGATGTGGAAGAGGAGGGGGGCAGGAATGGAATTCCTGTGTAACTGCGCACATTCAGCAGGACTCTGTCTCTCTTTGCGTGGGCCTGTGGGAGCATGAGAGTCTGCAAGGAGAGTTTGTACTCAAACAATTGTCTGCTCCACGTGAAAAAAAAAATGTCCTTTACTGTTTTCCAGAGTTAGTGTATTGTTTAAAAACTGTTCTGACTGGTGGTTCCTTCTGGCTGAACTAGCCTCACACTGGAGTGAACTTGACCATTCTGCCGGAGGCACTCATACCAGGGACGTTTGCAGGCAATTCCCAACTGTAGCTTGCAGGGCTGTGAGGTGCCAGCACTTCAACAAGAGGCAAAGCTCTCTCTGCAAACAGTGGGAGGGAGGGAGGGTCAAGGTGTGGTTTTGACACTGGCCTTTGTTCCTGTAACTGCAGCTTTGAAGCATGCAGTCCAGGCACAGGGGGACTTGGGGGGAGGGGAATAGGCCAGTCAAGTTATAAAAGCCCTGGCGAATTGCATATTATAAGGAGGAACAGTAGATTGGGAGTCAGGAAACCTGGGTCCTATACTAAGCAAACCCCATGAAAGGTGTGGACCTCGATGTCTTCATCTGAAAAAACAAAAACAACAACAAAAGTGGTACCACGGACAGGACCAAGGGAGGCAAGATAGTTAAAAGCTAAGTCCTGACTCCTTTTATCTGCTTTATATTTCAGGGGCTCCCATTGAGATTTTCTTCAATGAGCAGAATCTGGTGCTAAAATAGGTTTAAAGACTTCTAACTGGAACGTGTTTCCTAAGACGTTTCTATTCTAAAATCCTAACACTCTAAATGGGAATAGCCGGTAGTTACATTTAATGTCATTCTCATCCTACCAGTTTTAATTACTCATATTCAGCACATTTGTTATTGGATTCTGAGGACAGCTTCGTGTCGACCACGACTGGGGATTTCTTAGCTTGAGTCCGTGGGTGGCTTTCTGGGAGGCGGTAAAACCCCTAAACTCACACGCAAGATTTTGTGGATATGGGCATACGGGAAGATTTCAAAACTTTTGTCAGAGTCTCAACAAGTGAATGAAAGTAGTAAATGCATGGTATCCCCTGCCCCGTGGGAGTCAGAACCGTCCAGATCTCAAGCTGCCACAGACATTTAAATAGACTGTATCGTCTCTACAGTGAGAACTTTCCAAATCCCCCACACAACCACATCCCCTTCCGAAGATTACTTTGTCAGTATGTGTTCCTCACAGTGTGGGCAGGGGAGAGGGTCAGCAGGGTCTGGTGATGGAGCGACACCCCCCATAATCGGACATCTGATATTTGAAAGATGCCAAGATCACATTCTTTGCCTCTCCATGCCAAACATCCTCAATTCTGAGATTTTTACTAGACAGAAAGAACCATATTCTTCAGTTTTTCAATCTGTAGCCTTGTTAACCTGAAGCTCTAAATGGCCCATGGGCCTGAAGGTAAGTTTTCTTAAAAAAGATGTATTCTAAAGTAATCAGGATGAGTAAGAGTAAAGGCAAACAGAAACGCTTGGCCATTCAATAACATCTAGCCTTGGAAGACTTCGGCTTTTTCGAGTGCATTTTCAATTCTATTTGGTATCAGATATTTGTGTCATTAGCAGCATTATATTCAGCAGCAGACATTTCCGTGGTCTTTTAGGTCCCAATTCAAAGGGGAATACCGTGGTGGGGAGAAGGAAGCATTGATCTGAGGCAACGGCAGGAAATGGGGGCAGAGATGAGCCTGGAATGGAGTATCAGGTGTCAGAAAGAAGCCTCCAGACACATTAAACCAATCAAGGGATGGTACACAGACCGCTTCCCAGAGCAGAGCAGAGCTGGATGCTGGGCGTACCCATGCCCCACTTGCAGGGCCGGAACAAAGCTGCTTTCAGAAAGGGTACGCTAACTCACGGCCAAGCCGAGAAACAGCGGGGCATGGAAAACCAGACAGACACAAAGCCAGTGACCCTTAGAACGGAATGCTGACTTGAGACACTGCAAGAATTCTCGGAATTTAACACTCCCGCTCTCCTTTCATTGCAGATGCTGCACAACAAACACGTCATGGTCCGCGTGGGAGGCGGCTGGGAAACATTTGCAGGGTATTTGTTGAAACACGACCCCTGCCGGATGCTGCAGATCTCCCGTGTGGATGGCAAAACCTCGCCCATCCAGAGCAAATCTCCAACCCTTAAGGACATGAATCCAGATAATTACCTGGTGGTCTCTGCCAATTACAAGGCTAAGAAGGAGATTAAGTGAAACTAGTTGCTCGCGCCAAGGGGACTCTCATAATGGCCTGTATCCACTTCTCCAGTGTAGTCAGTTTAGTTCACATGTTCTGAAATTTACTTTGGAAGAAGGAGTGACACAGAGAAAAATGTCATCACGTTGAAACACGTTCAAAGAGTAGCACTATTTATTTTAATGCTTCTGTAGAAAATGACCTATGAAAAGAAATTCTAAACTCAGATTTAGATTAGACAAACTGTAGGCCAATTATTACTTCTCAATGGGTGAACACAGTATTTAGAATACAGTATTAGGAATACAATTCTGACTAGAGATAAAAACTGTTATTAGAAGGAAATATTTAGGATTTACAGATAAGAAAACAGAAAGTGCCTGCGTTAAGTCTACAGAGTAAAAGCACCCCAGACATTGTATAATGGCAGGATTTTTAAGCTAATTTTTTAAAAAGTGACAATTAGTATGATAATGTGCTACTGAAACTACCCAACAGCACTATGAATCAGTGCAGAGTACACACAACAGCAATACTTTACTGGAAAGGCCACTTCAGAAAAGTTTACATTCACTTGGAAGATTGCCTTAACATTTATCCCTTGTCTGTGACCAAATATCTGGGGTACTTTTGGAAGTTTTCAGTACACCCCTTAGAAAATCGCTTATGAATTGTCCCACACATTCCTAAGAAACACGGCTGTGCTGAGACTGACAGTGTAAGTCACCCACATAAGCTGACATACATTTATATTTTGAGAGTAAATTGTACAGTCAAATGTTGACTTCATGCTATTTTAAAGCATTCTTATTAAAATATACCTTTAGTTAATCCTACTTTGCTATGCTGTCTAGTCAAGTCAATTCACTGTAGCTAATAATGTTACAGACTTATGTATACCCTTGTACACCTAGGACAGAGCTGTTTTGTACCCATAAACAGCAAAATATTGTCCTTGATGATTCAAGAATTAAAGAGAGAAATTGAAAAAATTGTACCTGTCTCAAAATCAATGCTTCTTTCTGAAATAAAGGTAATCTTCAAGTGGCATCTTTCCCTGAGTTACAGGAAGAGTCAAATTATAGTTCCCTAGTACTTCTTGACTGTGGCGGCTGAGGTTGGTGGTGTGTGCTCTTCCGAGCTGGGAGTCTAGATTTTATCATAGGTGGCCCTTAAGTGCTACCTTGAGTATAAAAAGTATAGGCAGAGTTAATTTGTCATTTCCTCATTTTTCAACATCCATCCTGTTTGCTCCAGGAAGTTGGGAAGTTTTTGGACAACAGGCATAGTGTAATTTGGTAGTGCTGGAAGTGGCAATAATCATTTGGGGGGGGGGGGAGGGGATTAAAGTTTTGTAGGAAATGAAATCACCTTGGAACTGTGAATAATTTAGTATCTTAAAACACAGATATCGAGTAATTTGATTTTTACGTTACTAAATATTAACACTGAATTTCTCTGTAATCGGCAACACTATTCCACTGAAGCTTTCCCGTGCTTAAAAATTTCCCGTAAATATAGTTATATCTTTAATAATTAGAATTAATTTTGTTAATTGTTTTATAAAGGTCTAGGTTAACAAAAATATTAACCTCTTCTCTTCTGATGTAACACCACACATTTATTATTATGTTGTAGTACCACAGTTCAGAAGTACGAGATGTCTCACCAGGCTAATGGCAAGACGTCAGCAGGGCTGTTCCATTTCTTTGCCTTTTCCACCTTCCACAGGCGGCCTGATTTCCCTAGCTCATGTCCCCCTTCCTCCATCTTCAAAGCCAGCAACAGAGTATCTCAATGATGCTTCTTTCTTTACATCTCTTTGTCTGACCACAGGTTGGAAAGGGTCTCTGCTTTTAAGGACCCATGTGATTAGACTGGGTCCACCTAGATAATCCAGTATATTCTCCCCATGTTATCATCATTAACTGAATCACATCTGCAAAATACCTTTTGCCAAGTCGTGTAACATAATCCCAGCTTCCAGGGTTAGGGTGTGAACATGTTTGGGGGAGAGGGGCATTATTCTTTCTGCCTGTACCACATGTGTGATGGTCACTGAAGTATCACCGAGAACACAGTGACAACTGACATGAGGGTCTAGCTGCTAGCTGGCTGGCCTACCCCAGGGATGTGGAAAATGAGACTACATGCAGAAGGAACTGAACCATGCAGATGGCTCCTAGTCATAGACTCCTTAGTGAAAATGGCTGTTCTTTTTCAAAAATTTTTTGGCTATGTTACTTTTCCATATAAAATTCAAGGTCTTGTGAATTTCTCTGAAAAACCTTGCTGGGATTTTGCACTGAATTTATTGATCAACTTGAGAACTGCCATCTTGTCAATATTGTCTCCCAGTCGGTGAACATGCAATGTCTCACCATTTCTGTCTTTAAAAAAAAATTATTCCAGCAATGTTTTGTAGTTTTTAGTTCAGATCTTCTTTTGTTTTTTTTTCTAAGTATTTTATCCTATTTGATATTATGATTGGAATAATCTTAATTTTCAGATTATCTTAACTTTCACATAGAAATGGAATTGGCCTTCATAGATTTAGTATTCTGCAAACTTGCTTAACTCATTTTGTATAGATTTGTAGGAACTCTGTACATGAGACACTTGATATTCTTTTTCAAACCTATGTTAAATAGGTCTAATCTCTGACTAAGAAATGTAGAAGGAAAAATGGTAATTTAGGAGTTAGGCAGATTGAGAAGTATGGGGTAACTCCTTGACTTCTGACCTATGTGACGAAATAGAATTCAAGCAATGGCCTAGAGAGAGCCAGTTTCTGTGTAGAACTAATTAGTTCCATTTGAGATAAGTCTGAAATGCTCGCAACAGATGACTGGAAGACATTAACTCAAAACTACACCAGTCGAGTGTGGTGCTGTAAAAATAGACAATGCAATTCAGGATATAATGAGTGTCATATCCAGGTCAAGTCATGTATGACTATTCAGTCCTTAAACGACAAATGATAATATTTAGAGGTAATAAGACACTGTGTATCTAGAAGAGGGAGAACAGGATAGTAAAAAAGCCAAGTCCTATGAGAAATTTAAAGGGTTTGAGATGTTGGGACAAAAACTCTTTTCAAATCAAATTTTTTTCAAAGTCTGCTGTATACACAAATGCCTTATGTCCGTTGGCTTTTGAGAAAATTAAAGAAAATGGCCGTGGCAGCGCATTTGAATCAACCTAAAGTACATATAGTTGTCATGGGAATCTGAGATGCTTGCTTGGAAATGTTAAAGGAATACACCTTAAATCTCAACACAGATAGGCATGTGTATCTGCTGACCTCTTACTCATCTATTTATACAGAAGTTATTATTCAAATCTAAAATTGGCAAGTTACTTTTTCTTCTAAGGGTGTAGCATAATTCTTCAGAAAATAAGTTGAACTGTTGGGGGAGAAAAGGAAAATTCAAGGTTTATGTCAAATTCTCCTGGGGTACTAAGGATGATACTAGAACCTATTACAGTATTATTTCTCTAAGTAAACAGGAGACTAATAATATCATTTCTTCTTTAGAGTATTGGAAAAGAAACAAGCCTACCCATAAATTCAGGGATTGTATAAACACATCAAACAGCATTTTTTTTTTATCCTTACCCGAGGACATTTTTACATTTATCTTCAGATAGAGTGGGAGAGAGAGAGAGGGAGAGAGAAACATCGAAGTGAGAGAGGCACATCGACTGGTTGCCACCCGCATGACCCCAACCGGAGCTGGGGACAAACTACAACTGAGGTACATGCCCTTCGTGGGAACCGAACCCGGGACTCTCCCGTCCGCGGGCCAACACTCTAACCGCTGAGCCAAACTGGCCAGGGCCGTCAAACAGCTTTTAGCTCTGCTCTCATCAATCCCAAAGAGATGAAAGCGTTGCTGAGGTTTCCCTAACCACTACCCAAGTTTTAATTATTATTTTTTTAAAATGTTTTTTTCTTTATTGACTTTAGAGAGAGAGGGAGAGGGAAAGAAACATCAGTGAGAGAGAACATCGATTGGCCGCCTCCTGCATGCCCCCCATTGGGGATCAGGCCCACAACCTGGGCATGTGTCCTGACCGGGAATCGAACCGATGACCTCTTGGTGCATGGGTCGACGCTCAACCAGTGAGCCACCCTGGCTGGGCCAAGTTTTAATTATTTAAGATGTAGTGAAGATAAAATTTTGTTAAACAGAGACAGCCAAAGCCAAGCTTTATATAGGAAAAATGTGTATTTATATCCTTCTATGGCAATACAGAATTTATAACCAAACCATGTGTGGGAAAACTAGTAATTACGTTCCAAACACAATTGGCAGAACAAGTGTCACTCACATATAGATGCTTAAAAAAACATGCACTGTGTCAACAAAGAGTCCGTATGATAATATACAACTTTTTGTCACCAGCCATATTAATATTAATAGTTTGGCGACTAGAATTAAAAAGCATTGACTTAGGCATTTTATACTCTAACACAATAATCGTTACATATATGCATTTTACTGTTTCATTTCCATTTTATTAATTTGGTTAGGGGATTTGGGTACCATTATTAAGCATTATGTTTTCCTATTTACACTAGGACTTATGGTAAATTGGCTCCAAATTAAAGTTTACATCAGAAAGTGATTCATAACTTTATGAGAGAGATGCCTGGATGTATTTGTGTGTGTGTATACAAATTTTTTTTTAGTAGTAGTAATTTACTGGTTTCCTATCAGGCATTTAGTCTCCCCCTTTCCCTTCCTCTTCCTAACACTATTCCTAACAGTGTTGAGTATCATCACCCCTTAGCCCACGTAACCCAGGTGGTTCTGGGGAAGCAGATCATACCCATGGAGGCAGGTCATAGTTGTCTGGAGTAGGACATCCCACTGCTCCCAGAAAGCAACATACCAGCCTATCATTCATGGCTCAACAGGAAGTAAGTGTGGAATTTGGATATAAAGTGCTATTACAAAAAGGGCATCATCCCCTAGATGTAAACCTTTTGTTTACACTAACCCAAGTCGTAATTCTTTAGGATGGAGTACAGATAAAATTGCTCTTCCTGTATTAAAACAGAAGGAAAGATTTGCACAGTTCAAGGATTTGCTCATCTGGTTCTCTGTCCACTCAGCTGTAGATGACCCCTTTTCCTTTCTGCTTTGGAAAAATTCATCATGTTCATAAGCCCGAAATTTTATTTCTAAAGTGCAACTCAATAATTTCATTATCCTTTCTGAACAAAAATACCACTAAATCCTCTAAGGGACGAAGAAAACTGAGCCTAACTATATGTTGTGCATTAATATCATGAAATATTTCATACCATAATAGAAAAGGTAATTTTTCAAATGAAGAGTCAAGAGACCTATACTATAGTTCAAATTCATTAAAGTGTACGTATACAATATACTGCAACATAACACAAGTCTTACAGTAAGAATGAGTGAGACCGGATGAGGGGCTCAGTTTCCTTTCTGTAAATCAAATGAGCTGGAGTAATTAATGCAGTCCCTACTGACACTTAGTATCTGCAAATTCTAGTTTAGGGCTCAGACTGTAGCCTTGCCATTCAAAAGAGTTAGCAAACATCATAGCTAATTAAAAGATACAGCAATTCTATTTCAGCTTATTATATATCAAAAGGAAAATATCAAAAAAAAGAACACACCAAAAATGCTATAAAACTCATGTTACTAATAAACAAAAATCTAGTTTATGACTATGCATAATATAGAATTACTTCATAATAGTTTTGTTTAATGTAGTCCTTTTAAAATATAGTACTTACATGTTTCTCTTTCATACATTCATAGTTGCCTTGGTACTTTCATATCTGTATAAATCTTATGACCATTCTTTAATAAATACAAAAGAATAACAACATCTATGAAATTCAGACAAATATATTACCACTCAGTATAACCCATTCAGATTCTTAGTTTAACTCACTCAGTTACTGTAAAGACCTCCAAAGAGTGGAATCCAATATTGTACAATAGTACATCACTGCCCTCTGATGGTACCACTAATATATTAATTTTAAATTCAAGCAAAAAAAATTATTGTGATGTAAAACAGTATGTTAAATTTGTAAGCTACATAAGTAAAAAATAAATGAGAAATTCAGTATTTTCTACAAATATTCATTACTTAATGAGTTATAAAAATTTACAGTGTTCCTTCATATAACCCCTTCATATAATTTTTCAGGATTTTCCCTGATGATCAGTTTAAAGGCACTAAGTCTATAAGTTTAAGCAAACATCTTCATATATAACGGAACAAAAGGAAAGGTAAGGCTAAGCAGCACAGCTATAAATAGCCAGACCATTTTATAAAGGAGGAAATATGAAATAGCAAATTTTAATATTTCAGATGTATGCAGCATCTTTACATGCAATTCACTATTTAGATTTAACTACTAAAAATGGCAAATTACCCACCATTTGCAAAGGAAGTGAATGTAGGAAAATAAGTGTTCAATGAAAGGTCTGGCTATTTTCTAAGTCTGAAAATCAAAAGCATTTTCAATATTTCAATACTGAAAAAGCACTGCATTTAATGGCACTAAAATTACAAAGTCTAAATCTTCATGTATTCAAAGAGAATAAACTGAGGATGTCCACTTGATTGCAGATATTTCTTATTGGCAGTAGACTCTCATCCATTATGAAACTGTCCACTAGAAAATAAAAATATACAGAGAAAAGTAAATTTTATTTAAGGTTACATAACAATATTCCAAGTGAACAAACTAGCAAAGAGAAGACTATGGGATTTGCCAGCGATTTTCAACCAGTGTGTTGCGGTTGAATTTTCAAAACATACAATATCTGACAGTGTAGTCAGGGGCACTGGCCTCTCTTCCCCTACACTGTCAAATAACAAAGTGACAGCAGCTAACACAATAGCCATCTGGTGTGAATGATTTTTTTTTTCAAACTAGCAAAAGATATAATGTGTTTTTTGGTGTGCTGCAGAATTTTATTAATTGGTTTATGTGTGTCATGAGATGAAAAAGGTTGAAAGTCACTGGGATATGCGAATGCAAACTAATTTTTGTGAATAGCAGTGATTAGTAAAATTTTACATTACAGTCAAAAGTCTGAAAGAAATATATGATGGTTTAAAAATACAAAGTAATCAAAAAAAATATCTGGTCAGATTAATGGGTAGCTCAAAAAAAAAAAAAAAAAAGAAAAGAAAAGAAACGAACACCACCAAACAAAACAACAATGAAACTACAAAACAAAAATAAAGGAACTCTTGTTTGAGGCACGGACCCAAGAAATGGTAGAAATTAGTAAATAATGGTTTGCCAGCCTTTTCCTTGCTTGAATTGAGAAACTATTCCATTTGTTGTTCTGTTTAATCAAGTCCATTAAGTCTGAAAAAGTTCTGAAAGACCCACTGGGATCCGACCAGAGATATTTTAAATCTACTGAGTAGTGTTTTGCAAGTACATCCAAGAAATGTCATTGGCTGTATGTGTGTGTGTATATTAAAATTAAGGTTTATTCCAAGTAAATTTGCTTTTCTTCATTCCAGAACTTCTTAGAGACTTGACTACTGTACCTTTTTTAATCCTCAAGAAAGGGATGCAGTATACAATACAGTATTCAGAATTTTAAAACATTTTTATCACGGGACTCTATTTTCCACCATGTCTCTCTAAGACTAGAGTTAAAAACAATAGAGCAGCGACTCTCAATCTGGTTTGATATTAGATTACCTTGGGGAGCTTAAAAAAGTACTGATGGCGACACCCTGCTCTCAGAGGTTCTGACTGTATGAGTGGGGCCCCAGGTTCAGCCTTTTCTGCAAGCTCCTCCTGAGACTCTAATGTGCAGCCAGGGCGGAAAGCCACTGCACCAGGTGTATCCAGTACTGATGCTAGTCTGCATCCCGACGCCGTCATCACCTTGACTTCTTAAGATAAGGCTGCCTTGCCAAAGGACAGTGCTTCACACCAATGCCACTTATCCTGGGAAGAGGCAGAGCTAGTCACGCGGGGACTATGAGGAGGGTATGAAGACAGGAAAACGATGTTTTCATACCATGGAGTCTGGTCAGATCAGGAAGACACTACCTACACTACAGGACATTCCAGGCCAGCCTGGAGAACAGGCCAGATGGTAGCCCTTAAAGAACCCTAGGCCAAAGGGATTGAGAACTAAAGTTATTCTCTGCATTGTATGTTCCCTTCTGTTATCCCTGAGCCCCCGACTTTTTATGATGAACTTAATTGAATACTCTTGGTGAGCCATGCATGTGGTCAAGGGGAAAGCAGTATGTCCCTTACAGCCCGTGTGTTGATGGTAGAAGTGATTAGGAATATTCCAAGGAAACATGACAGTGGTAACAGCAGTTGGTTTATGAGAGTGAGCCACTCGTACTGAGAAAATCTTCCACCACTGCCCAGTCTGATGGCCTCAAGGGTCATTTTTATTAAGGAAGCCAGAGAGATCTCCTATATGAACAATATACAAAGAAATAAAAGTACTAAATTTACATTGGGATGGTTTCCATTTTGAGTGCTTCTGAGGGGACCAGAAGCAATATTAGGCCTAACTTACTTTTAATCTATAGGCTTCAGGGCATGGACGTTTTAGGATTAATTAAGAAAGCCCTTTCTTTCTTAGAGTTTAAAAGCTGATGTTAAATATGTTAGCTGAGAAGTTGTAAAATAAGTACCTTCTTAATTCTGACTAAAGTACCCTTTCCTTATAACATTATATGTGACTTTAAGTCATTCAGTACCCTCCTTTTCTTCTACTACGAAATGGATCTCAGCATCACTCACAGGCCTGTAATTTAATCTCCACAAATTGTTTTTGAGGATCCTCTATGAGTAAACCCGATGACACAGATCTTTACCTGAACAGGATACTGAAAGTAAGCATCTATACTTTTGATAAAATATCTTACCCTGTATCTCCCAACTGTTTACTTTATACTAAATTTATTCTATTTTATTGTTGGGGGTATATAAAAAAAATAAGCAAAATGGTCATGACTAGTTATCTTAATATTGAAAGCAATTATTTTACACAATGTTAAAAGTGAACAATAAAAAAGTGTTTTACTTTCCTTTATTAAGTGAGATGAGATAAAGTGACATACAATTATAAAACACACAGATAAATCCTATCTCTACCTGATATTTCTGAGCCAGAATCACATCTGCACAGAATGTTCCTAAAGTGCCTGTCCCCCCAAATTAGGAATAAATATAAACACACACACACACACACACACACGAATTTTTATATAGTTTTGAGAGCAAAAACCAAACTGAATTGAGAAGACAGTGAATTGGCTAAATAAGAGCTCATAAATCATTGAAAAGTTAAATATAATTGACTGAAAGTCAGAACACTGTCCTTTTCACAAATATACTTACTTGAGAAATGCATTTCCTTTAAAAATGGACCCAAGAATAAAATCTTAGTATTTGAACCAATATTTTCCAAGTGTTAACATGTAAAGTAAAACCTGTAGACTCCTACTAGACTGGCAAGATCCCCAAGTTCAAGGGCCTTGTTTAATTTGCCCACCACTGTATTTCCAGTGTCAGGAGCTACAACTGCTACACTGGGAGGTGCCCATGTCACTCACTTCTGTACTCCCTGCTGGCCAAATTAACAGTTACACAGCTATGGTATGCGTGACAGTGAAAAGAGCAAAAATATCAATTCATTGAGTAAAACAACTGTAGGCTATAAAAACAAATTTATAGTGTAAACCAATTTAGTAGGGTTGACGTGTAAGTGGAAACAAGAAACAATGTTTTAACATGACACTGAATTTGGGTGATTTTGACCTCTTTATATTCTTCCATACTGTTTGAGTTTTCTACCCATTTAAGATTAGTATTAATTATATAAAGTATTAAGATAATCAGGAAAAAAAAATCTATTTTAATTTTGGAAAAAAGAAAGTAAACCCATTCCAAATAAATGTTAGAATGCCCAAATAAATTGACAATTACTCCAATCTATATTATTCATTCTTATAAATTAATTCAAAATTTTCTGCTAATCAGTTTCAACAGGAAATTATTGAATGGATTGCTACTTAAGTTTTTAAAAATTCCAGGCAAATTTAAACCTTAAATAAATTTTAATACTTACTCTAAGTCCACCTTCTGGTGGGGGCCCAGATGTAGCCATTTGTTTTTCTATTTTTTCCTTTCTCTTTCTCTTCTCTTCCACAGACTGAACATCCAAAATGCCCCGAGATGCAGCCTTTAAGAAATTTAAGGGGTACAAAACAACAATAAAAATCAGTATCCAAGCATGTGTTTTGTTGTTGTTTTGGGCTTTGGAGGTGGGATATTGGTCCACTTTGGTAACAAAGAATTAGACTATTTCTACACCAGCTTTATATAAAACATATTTATCATTCTTTCATTGGGTATTTTGAAACCATACAAATTTTCCCCCTAAACTTATTTCATATCTGTCAGTGTTTTATAAGGCATGGCCATTTTATCACAGGGAATGCTGTTATTAAAGGGGCATCTCACATTACAGAAGACATCTGTATAGTAATTTTCGTACATTAAATGATATAAATTCATTAATGTAATTTATAGAAACACAGAGATCATTTTGAAAAATATTTACCTTTAAAAATAAATTTAGTGGATATGATATAACGTTTTCATTTAAAAAATACTACTAGCTATAGACATTTATTAAGAACAAAGTACAAACTTAATTCTCTAAATAGGAAAAATTTCATTTTTACTCCCACCTCCTTCTGTCTTCTTTCTGCAGCCTCTGCAAGCTTTGCTCTTTTCTCTTCCTAAGGAAAATATGTAAAAAATATGTTTTAAAATAAAACCAAACACTGTCATGGATAATCTGCACACCTATTCATATGTTATATGTAACATAACAATTTATAAAAATATTTAGTACTGGCCCAAAATGTTCCACTATGCCCTGGCCGGTTTGGCTCAGCGGTTAGAGCGTCAGCCTGCGGTCCAGAGAGACCCGGGTTCGGTTCCCGCTAGGGGCATGTACCTCGGTTGCAATTTGTCCCCGGCCTTGGTTGGTCGTGCAGGAGGCAGCCACTCGATGTATCCCTTTCACATCAATGTTTCTCTCTCTCTCTCTCCCTCCCATTCTATCTGACCAAAATGTTCCACTAAGACTGCCAGTACTTACATTTATAAAATAATCAACTTTCTGAATTTCATTCTCACAACTAATCAACATACCTTCAAATAAGAACATGCTAAGACATATATGTGATACATATTGTATGTCATATATTATATATGCGCATATATATATATATATCACACCAGTTGGTCTATAAAATAATTATTTGCTTTTGTTTAAAAAAAAAGATTTACAATCAATTCAGGGCAATAAAACAAATGACATTTAATAATACAAGCTTTAGTACTGCCAGTTATAAAGGAGTCTGAAGTAGGTTTCTGTTTTTAGGAAAGGTTCATGAATGAAGAGGGTGAATCTCATTGTGTACAACAGGGAAAATTATAGGGAATTTATGAAAGGTACTGGTTCCATGTTGAGAAAGTGAATACTTTTCTATATCATGTATTAATTATAAAATCTTTAAATAATAAGACAGTAAGTAGCCTTCTCTTGGGAGCTATGCTAATAATTCTTGTTTTCCATAACACAGTACATATATTCATTCATTCATTGTACAAATATAGTATTAACTGAGTACCTATCATGTCTAAGGAGCCTGTCTCACCGCTGAGGATACAGCAGTGAAAAAAATCAAGTACATGTTTCCATCCAAATGAAACTTAAAATTCCAATGAGGGCACACTATCAAATATAATCAAGTAAATTGTATCTGTCAGATAGTGGTAAGTGCCCGGGAAATATAAAGGATAAGAAATACAAGGATGGGTGAGTGGTATAGTCGGGGATCTATTTTATTTAGTGTGATCAAGAAAAACCTCAACAATAAAGTAACATTCAAGCAGTGAGCCATGTGGTTGTCTATGGGGATGGGTGGAGGGTTTAACAAATACTGACAGATTAGGATTTTATCAACAGCCAGACAGAAAAAATTAACAACATTGAAAAGCAACAGTAGCAAGAAAGACAAGGTGAACTTCCTGGGACCAACGTCCAGGTCATTTTCAGTACCTATATTCAAATAACTGAAGAGTTAACGCACTTCCTTAAATAAAAGTTTGAAATTCAGACAAACAATAAATAATTTCTAGTGTAAGTATGTTCCAATATTGTAAGCAACAAATCTACTTTTAAAATGTATTCCTTGTTTATCTGAAAATTCAAATTTAACTGGCCGTCCTGTATTCTTACTTGCTAAATATGGCACTGTTACAAACTATACACTCTGTACTACATAAAATAGTCTTTTTTTTTATTTATTTATTTAAGGAAGAACTTTAAAAAATAGATAAATGCTAAAGGGAAATTACAAATACAATAGCCAATAAAGCTCAGGAGTATAGGGGACTTTTTTGGTCACCTTCTTTAAACAGCTCATACAGACACAGGAAAATGCACATCTCCTACTAGGATATTCAACACCCGTTCAGAAAGAGAGGAATTTCTTTTTGCACCCAGGCCACGGCATCCCCAAGAATGGCCCCTCCACCGCACCGTCGGCGTACGCCTGCGTCCCACCAACTTCCAATTTTGCCAAAGTCAGCGAAAAGGAAAGAGAACCCGGAGCCGCCTTTGGGCAATTTTATGTAACGAAAATGGGGAGACCGACACGGACGCGACCCCACGTCGACGTCAACAGGGTGCCCACCCGCGGGCTCTGCGGCGCGCTCCGCCGCGTCCAAGCGGCCGGCCAGGTGCCCGAGCTCCGGGCCTCCCGAGCGGCCGTCCCGGGAACAGGTGCGCGCGGCGCGGGCCGGCTGACGCGCAGACGCGGCCTTACTCACCAGGTTCGGCGAGGGAGGTGCGGACTCCCCGGGACAGGGAAAGCACAGCCCCATCGGGAGAGCGGCTGCAGCCTCCCCCCCGCCCCGGTAAGTGCGATCTGCGCGGTGATACGTGCGTCCCGGAGCGGCCGCGCTCGCCGGGTCCCCACCCGGGCCGGTGGCTCCGCGGCTCGGCTCCGCCCCCTGCTGCAACGCTCCCTCCGCTCGCGACTCCGCCCCAGCCCTGCCGCTCGCTTCCGCCCCCCTGAGGCGACTCCCCACCCCACCCCCACCTCCAGGGGCCCCGCCCGGCCCGTGCCTGGCGAGCGGACCAGGCCTGGGTGCGTGGAAACGCCTGCCCCTGGCAGCACACGGGTGGGATGGAGCAACTGGGTTCGTGCCTCCCTTTGCCTGGCCAATTATAAATGAGTGACACGACACTGGATAGTTTATGCTACTTCTTTTGTGAGATGGGACTGTGACCTCCAAGAATTTGAAGTCTAATTAAACTAAATTGCGAATTGATGTCAGTACCATTTTCTACCTTCTGAGTGACTCGGTGTTATTCCACTTGAGAGCAGAATAGGAAATCCATCGCTATGTTTTAGAAGCCAGCCTCATGAATGTGGCATTCGTTGAGTTGCCCATTGGTTTCTGGTGTTTTGGGTTCTCTTATCCCTACAAGGGTAATGATGGAGGTTGATCTATTCAGAAATATTTTGTTTCTCAAATGTTAATAGGCATAAAAATCATCTGGGCATCTAGTTAAGTGTAGTTTATAATTTAATAAGTTTAGGGTGAAACCTGAGATTTCTTTCTAGTAAGCTCATGGGTAATGCTGAAATTCCTGATCTCTTCACACAACTGCTTTTGATTTTTTTCTTGCAATTATAATAGTTTTTTGTTTGTTTTGCTTGTTGTAACATCTTAAGATATTGCCAAAAGGTAGGATGTGAAGCAACAGTTAACTTCTCAGAAACCACTGTGATATGGTTTCAGGTCTTATGTTTAAGTCTTTGGTTCATTTTAAGTTAATTTTTATGAGTTGTTTAAGATTGGAGTCTAATTTCCTTCTTCTGCATGTTGTTACCCAGTTTTCCCAGCACCATTTATTGAAGAGACTGTCCTTTCCCCACTGCATGTTTTTAGCACCCTTGCCAAATAGTAGTGGGCTCTAAATGAGGGTATATTTCTAGGCCCTTGATTCTGTTTCATTGGTCTGTGTGTCTATTTTTATGCTAGTACTATACTTTTTGATACTATAACTTTCAAAAAGTATAGTACTGGCATAAATCCAGTACTAGCTGGATTTTGAAGTCAGAAAGTGTGATGCCTCCTGCTTTGTTCTTCTTTCTCAAGATTGCTTTCGCTATTTGGGATATTTTTTGGTTCCATACGAATTTTAGGATTGTTTGTTCTATTTCTGTGAAAAAATGCCATTGGAATTTTAATAGGAATTGCATTGGATCTGCAGATTGCTTTGGACAGAATGGACATGTTAACAATATTAATTCTTCTGATCTATAAACATGACCTATCTTTCCATTTATTTGTGCCCTAAGAAAACACTGATTTGTTTTTTGTGACTATAGATTGACTATATTTTATAGAGTTTCAGATAAATGAGATCATGTGTACTTCAACATAAATTTTTAAAATTCATTGGTATTGTGTGTGTGTTTTCAATAATATTCCATTTTTATAGATGTACCACATTTAAAAATGAATTTACCTAACCATTGGCATATGGACTGTTTGCATTTTGAGGCTATTAAGAACAAAGCTTCATAAATATTTGTGTATAGTTCTTTGTGTGAACATGTATATTTCTCTTTAGTGACACTCAAGATTGGAATAAGTGGGTCATATGTCATACGTATGAAAAACTGTTAGGAATTTTTTTTAAGGTAAAGTACTTAAACCATTTCATTCATGTCAGCAATGTAAGAAAGTACCTGTTATTTTTCATCCTTGCCAACAGTTGGTATGATCAGTGCTTTTAATTTTACCAATTCAAATGGACATATAATAGTATTGATTTGCATTTCCCATCTTTTCATGTACTACTCGGTTATTTGTATATTTGTTTAGAATGTCATTTCAAATCTTATGTTCCTGTTATTGGATGGTTTTCATTCTAATTTTTTAAATTTTATTTTGTGGTCAAAGGACATATTCTGTAACACTTCAGTCCTATGAAATTCACTGGTATTTACCTTATGACCCAGCAGATGGTCTGTGTTCCAGCTGTGTTCCAGTGTATACTTGAAAGAATAGGTATTATGTTGATGTTGGGTGGAATGTTTTTATAAATATCAGTAAAATTGTTGAATGGTAGTACTATCTCCTATATCTTTAATGATTTTCTATTTGTTGTATCAGTTTTCAAGAGAGGAATGTTACATTTCAGTTATAATTGTGGATTTGTCTATTCGTTCTTTGAATTCTAGTTTTTGCTTAATGTCTTTTGATGCTGTTATTGGATGCTTATATTTATGATTATGTCTTTGTGATGGATTGAAGCTTTCATTGTTTTCATATGTATACCCAATAATATGATTTATTCTGAAGACTGATCTGTGTTAGTAATAGAGCCATTGTAGATTTAAGATTTGTGTTTTATGGAAGTAGGGAAAAGACTGACAAACCTCAGAGGAATGGGAAGTGGGGGTGGGGGGAGATAAAGCAAAGAACTTATATGCATATATGCTCAACCAATGGGTACAGACATTAGTTTGGGGAAAGCAGGAGGGGGTGGGAGCAGGAAGGAGGGGAGGGTTAATGGGGGGAATACCTGTAATACTTTCAACAATAAAAAGAAAGGATTTGTGTTTTCATGGTATATATTGTTGCATCATTTGATTTTTAAACGTATCAATGTTTATATACAAAGCGTGTTTCTAGTAGACATTTTGTAGTTGGTCTTGTTTTTTTAAAAATCCAGTTTGATAATCTCTGCCTGTTGAGGGAAATCTCTCCATTGGTCTTACATGTTTCTGTATGTGAACTTGGAAGATAGAGAATCTAGAGCAGATTTGTTTACTGTCCAGTGTAGTGGAGATGCCTCTCTCCAGAGCAAAGTTGGACAGGTTTACTTAGCAGCCCTTTATGTAAGATTGGGGCTTCCTTAGTTGTAACACAAACTGACAGGGTACACAGTGTCCACCTGGGCACACCTCTGCGTCACCCACGTGGGGCTTGGCGAGTCCAGGAAAACCAAAGCAAGCACGCACTCGATGCTGCCTGCTGTGCCAGACCTAATCAAATTATTTGTCCCCAGTAAGTCTCTGTTTTCTGCCAGCATCTATGAAACTGTGACAGTCTAACTTGTTTCTTATAAGTAGAAAACAATCTCTAATCTTTCACAGTTCTTAATACTGCCTTTTAATTGGAGTGTTTAGACCATTTTGATTGAATGTCGCTATTGGTTAATTTGGGATGTAATCTATTATCTTGCCATTTGTGTTTTTTTATTTTTTTTATTTTATTTTTTTATCCTCACCTGAGGACATTTTTGCATTTATCTTCAGATAGAGTGGGAGGGAGAGAGAGGAAGAGACAGGGAGAGAGAAACATCGACGTGAAAGGGACACATCGAGTGGCTGCCTTCCGCACAACCCAACCAGGGCTGGGGACAAACTGCAACCAAGGTACGTGCCCTTAGCGGGAACCGAACCCGGGTCTCTCTGGACCACAGGCCGACGCTCTAACCGCTGAGCCAAACCGGCCAGAACGCCATTTGTTTTCTTTATATCAAATCCATTCTTTTCTTTTTCTATCTTCATTTGGATGGATTTTAAGCATTCCGTTTTATCCCCATGAGCTACACTTCTTTGTTTTTGTGGGTGGTTTCTCTAGAATTTACAATGTCTTTAACATATCCAAGTCTACCTTCAAACAATATATCTCTTCACATAAAATATAAGAAACTTTCCATGACTGTATTCTCCTACCCTTTGTAACATATATGTAGACTCTAATGAATAAAATAAATTGATGAACAAAATAGAAACAGAGGCATGGACACATGGAACAGACTGACAGCTGTCAGGGGTACGGGGGAGGGAGGGACTGGATGAAAGATGAAGGGATTAGCCAAAGAATGTATATGAATAACCCATAGACACAGACAACAGTGTGGTGATGCCAGGGGACGGTAGGGGCTGGGTGGAGGTGGGCAAAGAGAGGAAAATGAGGACATCTGTAATAGTGTCAACAATAAAAATAAAGTTTAAAAAAGCAATACATTTTTCTTAAAATAGTCCATTAATTTTTAAATAAAATATTAGAATACAGTAATTTTATATTTACCTGTATGTGTATCATTTCCAGACTTTTTCATTGTTCTGTGTAGATATAAGGATCTATCAGATATAATTTTTCTTCCACCTGAAGAACTTCCTCCTACAAGTCTGCTGTTGATACATATATTTTGGCACTTCTGAAAAATCTGCATTTTTGCCCCCAGTTTTGAAGGATACTTTTGCTCCGTATAAAACTTCAGTTTGACAGATTTTTTTTTAATCGATTCTTTAAAGATGTCATTCTGGCTTACATAGTTCTAATGAGGTTTGCAGTTTTTTTATGCTTGTTTCTCAGTATTTAATGACCCCCTCCCCCTGCTGTTTTTCTTTCTCTTTTCAGTGTTTTTCAGACTTTCTCACTTGATGTGGTGTGACAGGTCAGCGAGGTACTAATCATTTTTCCAGTCTTTTTCTCTTTGCCTCAGTTTAGAATATTCCTCTTGCTCTATATACTGTATCTTCAATTTCATAACTTCTTTTTTATACGTCTAATATACTGTCAATCTCATTTAATGACATTTTAAATTTTAGATATTTTTTTCAGTTCCACAAGTTCTATTTAGTTTTTTTTAGTATCTTTTATTCCTCTCCTTGTTGTTTTCATGTTTTTCTTTAAATTATTGAGCATAGTTAACATATATAATATTTAAATTAATTCTTCTAACTATATAATCCCTTCATTTCCTGTGTCTGTTGACTTGATTTCCCGATTATGTGTTACATTTTTCTGCTTCTTGCCATGCCTAGTAATTTTGATTGGATACTAGACATTGGACATTGATAGTTGATAAAGACCAAATGGATCTGACTTTGTTGAGTTTCACACTGTGAACGTGTAGTTTAGCATTCAGCAGACTCAATGTGAGCCATGGAGATCTTCCAGCTACCCCAGACTTCCTGAATTTTCATCTGTTCCTCAACTCATCCTCAACTCAAGATAACTGCTGTGCTCTGCTTTTGACCCTTTTCTCTGCATCAAGATCCGGAATGCTCCTCCAGGCAGTAAATGGGGTAGTCTTAGGGTTCACTTATTTCTCTTTTGTTAGGGATCACAGTCCTTTTTATTTTTTTTTATTTTTCCATTGTTTTAAATAGTTTGTCCTGTTTTCTAATTGTTTACTGTGGAAGTTAATTCTGGTCCTTCCATCATGTCCAGAAGCAGAATCCCCTATACTTCAAATTGTGTTTTGGATGCTGCAAATCAGTTACTGAATATAATGCTCATGTTAATCTAATAGTTGGCAGTTCTTTAGTTTAGAAAATAATTGTGATCAATCCATTTTCATGTTAAGAATTACTTATGTAATTAAACCAGCACTTTAGAGAGACATAAGATTATCATGCATTTTATACATAAAAGTAAAATTTAATTCAGTATTCATATTTTACCTTAAATAAAAATTCTAATTGCACTAGAGCGTATTTGCGATATCAACCATTAACATAGATTTTAGTTATATTAAAACTCTCTCCTAGGACTATTTAAACATTTTAAATAATTTGTTTAAACACAAGTCATTATAAACTTACAACAGAAATATAATACATAATTCTGAATCTCTACATATGTCATATCCAACTGCAAAATTTAAACATTAAGTATATTACTTTCAAAAGCCTATATGTGTTCATTATTATTTGGTGAAAAGAAGCAAATCTCAATTTCCAAAAAGTCAGTAGTGGAGGGATTTGCTGTGCATTAACATTCCAGAGTCTGTGGTTTGGAAGTGGAATGGTTCATTGTGTTTATTTTGCAGAAAGGGCAGAGTATTGCCTTTATTGTTCAAACGAAGTAAAATCTGGAAACACCACTTGATGTCAGAAATATGCACATTTCGGTCTGGCACATGATTTCGTCCATATAGGCTCCAGCTTTACGTCCACTAGATGAGATTAAAATACACAAGAAAAAGATTCAATTAAAATTTATATAAGGAAATGTTTATGCAAACTATAAATTATCCAGAAAAGGTATCAAAGGGAGAAGGCTTTCTTATACTAAAATAATTAAGTAAAGAGTTAGAAATGCTATTCCCAATAAAGGTAAAGTTACATTCAGATACAATTCAGATATGAACATCGCTAGTATTAAATAAATCATATCTGAGGAAAATTTGATAGAAACATTTTATTTTTTCTGTGAGTCAGGCAACAAATACTACAAACAGGAAGAATTTGTGGAGTATGAAGATAACAGGAGCAATAACAAAGTCATTTCTAAACGTAGAGATGTGACAGAAATGTTAAGCAGGGATTTTCTTTTCTAAGATTTATGACTTGTGATTGACTGAGAAAGTATACTATAAACATCTGTTGAGAGTGTTTCAAGTCTTAAAATGACTCAAAATGAAGTGATCAACAGGGAAAAATAAGTGAAAATGGCAAGATTATGTCCATCAGTATTAATAGGAATTTAATCTTAAAATAACATTTCAGGATAATTTAAATATCCATGAGTGTGTGTGTGTATTTAATGATATAATTAGGAGATAACTTTTGTTATACAGATTTTAAACATAAAAATCAAAACAAAAATACTTTTGCAAAAACTTCTTTCAACAACCGGTGCTTTAGGCCCAGCATGCACCCTCTGTTCTTCAGGGCACAACCCGTGTGTCAATAAAGTGCTTATATGTATAGACTTAGGTCTTCCTTTTCATCCCGAATCATTTACATTGTACACATCAGTTATACTTTTTTCCTGAAGCCAAAGATCAATTTAAGAATTTAAGAAGAAGGAAAAAGCCTGGCCAGTGTGGCTCAGTGATTGAGCATCAACCCATGCACTAAGAGGTTGCAGGTTCGATTCCCGGTCAGGGCACATGCCCAGGTTGTGGGCCTGATCCCCAGTGGGGGGCATGCAGGAGGCGGCCAGTTAATATTCTCTCTCATCAATGTTTCTATCTCTCTCTCTCTCCTTTTCTCTCTCTCTAAAAATCAATAAAGAAAAAATATTTTTTAAAAAAAAGAAGAAGGAAAAAGAGAAGAAGATATTCGTACCAGTGCTGCTTACAACACAACAATTTGCAAAAAGATGAGAAAAGAAAAAGTGAAAGAAGAGTCAGTACAATTTAAAGCAGTGTTATTCTGTGTGATCTGGTTTGGATGCCAGTCTTACATTTATTATTTTGCAACAAGATTAGCAGAGAATTGAGAGCAGACATTTATGTTCATTTATAACAATTTGATATTGCTATGCTATTTTGATGGTATATTACAAAATGATTGATCCACAATGGTTTGGAAATTAAATCAAAGAAAACTTAAACAAAATTGGTCTTTGATCATGTTTGAGAACCATTGAGAGCTTGAGCTTAAATAGGAGGTATTGTACATTTTGGTCAATATACAGAAGATGTATAAGTGAGGGTTTCCAGTCTGACATATAAAGAGCTTGGAAATCATCACTACCATCCTCACAACAAGAAGAAAGCAGAACACATTGCAGCAGTATTTACAGTAACCAAGTTATGGACACACACACACACACACACAACGGAATAATGTTTAGCCATTAAAAGAAGGAAATCTTGCCATCATTGATGACATGGATAGACCTTGAGCACATTATGCTAAGTGAAGTTAAGTCAGACAGAGAAAGACAAATACCATATGATTTCACTTACATGTGGAATCTAAAACAAAACTGAGCTCGTAGATACAGAAAACAGATTGGTGATTGCCAGTTAAAATGACACGATGCAAGAGCAGATGGCAAATGTGAAGGGACATGGGAACTCTTAAGAAAGAATCAAAAGCAAGTGCTAGAAATTGAAAGCATTGTAGCATAAGTTAAGAATGTCACGGATAGGCTTATCAGTAGACTGGACACCATGGTACAAAGAATCAAACAGCTTGACGGTGTGTCAAAAGAAACTGTCCAAACTAAAAATCAAAGAGAAAAATGGATGGAAAAATAGAATAGAATATCCAAGAACTGTGGGATAATTGAAAACTTTTTAAGTGTAAGAAATTTTATCAATAATGAATAACCTTTTAAAACAGAGGGTACCAGGCCCGGATGGGCTCACTGGTCAATTCTACCAAACATTATAAAGAGAAATTACACCAACTCTCTGCAGTCTTTTGCAGAGACTAGAAACAGAGGGAAAACTTCCTAACTCATTCTGAGGCCAGCATGACCCTAACACCCAAATCAAAGACAGTATGAGAAAGGAAATGACAGACTAATAATCTCTCAGAGCATAGATATAAAAATCCTCAAGAAAATATTAGCAAACTGAATCCAACAATGTATATAAAGTCTCATACACTGTGACCAAATGGGATTTTCCAACATATGCAAGGCCAGTTTAATATCTGAAAGTAAATTAATCTATCACACCAACAGGCTAAAGAAGAAAAATCATAAAATCATATTGATAGATATAGAAAAGTCATTTTACAAAATACAACACTCATTTATGATAAAAATTCTCAGCAAACTAGGAATAGAGGGAAACTGTTTCAACTTGATAAAGAACATCTACAAAACACCTGCAGCTAACATCATCTTTAATGGTGAGTAACCAGTTAAGATCACGAACAAGGCAAGGATGTCTCTTTTCACCACTTCAATTCAATGTCATATTGTAAGTCCTAGTTAATGCAATATAAAACAAGAAAAGGAAACAAAAATATGTAGATTGGGAAGGAAGAAATAAAACTGTCATTCACATATGACCTGATTGCCTATGTAGAAAATCCTAATCAATAAACAACAACAAAAACACAAAAATTCCTAGAACTATTAAATAATTAAGCAAAGTTGCAGGATATAAGTTTAATATAGAAAAGTCACTTAATTTCATACTGACAATGAACAATTTGAATTGAAAATTAAAAACAAAACACCATTTATATTAGCACACGTACAAAAAGAAAGAAATACTTAAGTATATATCTAATAAAATATGTACAGGATCTGAATGAGCAAAACTACAAAGTTCTGATAAAAATATCAACGATGATCTAAATGGGAGAAACTCAATGTTCATTTATCAGAAGACTCAATATTGTTAAGATACCGGTTCTCTCCAAATTGATCTGTAGATCCAACACAATCCCAACCAAAATTTCAGCAAGTGACTTTGTGGATTTCAACAAGCTGATTTTAAATTTTATATGGAAAGGCGAAAGATCCAGAATTGCCAACACGACATTGGAGGAGAACAAAGTTAGATGACCGACACTAACCGACTTCAGAACTCATTATAAGGCTACGATGATCGAGACAGTGTGGTATTGGTGCAAGAACAGATACATATTTTATTCAAAGGACCAGAATAGAGAGCCCAGAAGTAGACCCACACAGATAGTCAACAGATCTTTGACAAAGGAGCAAAAGCAGTACAACAGAGAAGAATATCTTTTCAATAAATGATGCTGGAACAACATCCACATGCATATATATATACACACACACACACACACATGTATATGTATATGTATATGTTTATATATATATGCACTTATCTTACAGCTTTCATTAAAATTAAGTCAAAATTTATCATAGACCCAAATACCAAATGAGAACCTATGAAACTTCTAGAAGATAACACAGGAGAAAATCCATGTGTTCTTGGGTATGACAATGGGTTTTTAGATATAACACCAAAAGCATGATCCATGAAAGAAATAATTGCTAAGTTGGACTTCATTAAAATTTAAAACTCTTGCTCTGGGAAAGGCCCTGTTAGAATAATGGAAGGACAAGTCACAGGCAGGGAGAAAGTATTTGCAGAACACATAAAGAACTGGTATCCAGTATGTACAAATGACTCTTAAAACTCGACAACAAGAAAATAAACTGCTCAGTTGAAAGTGGGCAAGAGTTCTGAGCAGATACCTCACCAAATAAGTGATATAGATGGCAGATAAGAATGTGAAAAGCTTGTCGCTAGTATACATCATCAGGGAATTGCAAATTAAAACAGCAATACACCACTATACAACTCTCAGAATGGCTGAAATCCAAAACACTGATAACATCCAGTGTTGTCAAGAATGTGGAGTAACAAGAACTCTAATTTATTGCTGGTGGGAATGCAACATGATACAGCTGCTTTGGAAGACAGTTTGCAAGTTTCTTACATAGCTAAACAGTTTTACCATATGATCCAGCAATTGTACTCCTAGATATTTATCTGAATGAGCTGAAAACTTATGTCCACTCAAAAACCTGAAACATTAGTAGTTATAGCAGCTTTACTCATGATTGCCAAAAATTGGAAGCAAGCATGATGTTTTTCAATAGGTGAATGAATAAACTGTGGTATATAAATACCATGGAATATTATTCAAAGATAAAAAGAAATGTGCCCTGGCCGGTTTGGCTCAGCGTTTAGAGCGTTGGCCTGCGGTCCAGAGAGAGCCGGGTTCGGTTCCTGCTAAGGGCGTGTACCTCGGTTGCAGTTTGTCCCCGGCCCTGGTTGGTTGTGCGGGTGGCAGCCACTCGATGTGTCCCTTTCACGTCGATGTTTCTCTCTCTCTTCCTCTCTCTCCCTCCCACTCTATCTGAACAAAAAATGAAAAAATGTCCTCGGGTGAGGATAAAAAAAAAAAAAAAAAAAATGTGTTATCAAACCATGAAAAGACATGGAAGAACATTAAATGCACATTGCTAAGGGAAAGAAGCCACTTTGAAAGGCTACATACTGTATAATTCCAACTGTATGCCATTCTGGAAAAGGAAAACTGTAGACAGTGAAAAGATCAATGATTGTCAGGGGAGGAGTGGGGAGAGGGAGAAGGGAAAGGATGAATAGGTGGAGCACTGGGAATTTTTAGGGCAGTGAAATTATGATACCGTAATGGATACAAGACATTGTGCATTTGTTGAACTCGGAATTCTACAACACAAAGAATGAATCCTAATGTAAACTATGCACTTTAATTAATAATAATGTACTGGCATCGGTTCATCAATTGTAACAAAAGTTTTACGCCAATGCAAGATGTCAGTGGGAGAAACCGTTGGGTGAGAAGGAAAGGGAGTATGTGGAAACTCGCCACCTTTCTATTTAATTTTTCTGTAAACCTAAATTACTCTAAAAAATAAAGGCTATTGATTTAAATAAAAGGGGGAACAAAAATTTTAGGGGTGATGGATATGTTGATTATCTTGGTTGTGGTGATGGTTTCATGGGTGTACATGTGTCAAAACATTAAAACAGGTACACCTTAAATATGTGCAGTTTATTGTATGTTAACTGTACTTCAATAAAGCTGATAAACAACAACAACAAAATGCATAATACACACACTCTTCTTTGGAGGCTGTTTTCCTGATGAAAAGGGAACTGACTCGGCTGGCATGTTTTTCCCTTGTCCTATACCTTTTTCTCTTGGAATGTAGACACATTGTTTACTGACGCAGAATCCTTTCTGAGACCATGAGAATAATGGTCATGAGAAAAGTCTGAAGGATCAGAAAGACAAGGAACCTGGGACCTCTTGGGTGATTTTTGGAGTCACTATATTAGCCCTGTAGACTGCCTAGGTCAGGAGTTCTTTTTTTTTTTTTTTTTTTTTAAATCCTCACTCAAGGAAATTTTTACATTTATCTTCAGATAGAGTGGTGGGGGGGGGGGAGAGAGAGAGAGAGAGAAACATCGATGTGAGACACATTGATTGGTTGCCTCCCGCATGACCCCGATCAGGGCTGGGGACCGAACTGCAACCAAACTGTAACCAAGGTACATGCCCTTGAACAAAATTGAACTCGAGACTCTTTGATCCTCGGCCGACTCTCTAACCACTGAGCCAAACCTGCCAGGGCAGGAGTTCTTGTTTGGAGGAAAAATATACTACTATTTGGTTAACCCACTGCAGTTAAGTTTCTTTTATAAGGAACTAAAGTTAGCAATTCCTAACTGACATAGCTATTCATTAGTTGTGTTTATAAAATATTTTCTTTCAAAAAGAAACAGAAAAAAATCTTAATTATTGGAAATATAACATTTTGCAAATCTTTCCATAATGAAATATAATCCTGTTCTTTCTTTATTTATTTAATCCTCACCTAAGGATGTTTTTCTATTTATCCTCGGATAGAGTGGGAGGGAGGGAGAGAAAAAAATCGATGTGAGAGGGACACATCAACTGGTCGCTTCCTGCATGACCCCGACCAGGGCCTGGGATGAACCCCAATGAGGTATGTGCCCTTGACAGGAATCGAACCCGCAACTCATTGGTCCGCGGGCCGACGCTCTACCGTTGAGCCAAACTGGCCAGGGCTCTTTTTGTGTTTTTTTTTTTTAATCCTCACCTTAGGATATTTTTCTGTTATCTTCAGATAGAGTGGGAGGGAGGGAGACAGAAAGAGAGAAACATTGACGTGAGAGAGACACATCAACTGGTTGCCTCCCGCACAACCTTGACCAGGGCCGGGGACAAACTGCAACTGAGGTACATGCCCTTGGCTGGAATCGAACCTGTGATTCTTTGGTCCGCAGGCCGACACTCTGCCCCTGAGCCAAACCAGCCAGGGCTATAATCCTCTTCTTATAGATTGCTTGGATAAGACCAGGGATCACTACTAAGTTGAAAGAGGAATGGATGAGGAAAATGGAGATTTTTACCCTACAGAAAAGCCTGAATATTATGGAAGGACTTTTAAATAGAAGTGTTATTGGATTTATGTGTGGCTACAAGAAATATACCACATGGAAAAAGTTTGTGTATGCCATATAATGTGTTACATGGAAGAACTTTTAAGTCCATGTCAAAGATATGCAAAGACGGAATAAGCTGTGGTGGGTTTAGAGTTTTCTGATGTGTTTAAGCCTACTCTGAATAACTATTTGACAGGAGATTTTGTTATTATTTTCCAAATACTATAATCCAAAATATATGTGAATAATTTTGTCAGGTAATGTATGGCAAAGCAAAAACTGGAATCCAGAACAACATGGTTTCAGAGAGCATACTCTTTTCATTAAAACCACATCATCTCCAGGAGCTGATTACAGAGGACATTTAAATAATAGATGAGAATTTGATTAGATGAGCTTTAAGGTACCTTCCCAGACTGAAATTACACATTTCTCAAAGGAAAGGGGAAAACAAAATGTAGGGTATTACATAAATTAAAAATGAGGATGGCTGTTGCATTTAAAGATCTGTTCATTTTAGTGAAGTCTTCATACTTACTAGGAGCCCTGGTTCTGGAATAGGAGAAGGCTTTGCAAACCGCTTATCAAGTTTTCTCTTCTCTTTCCTTAGGTTTTGCATAGCCTGAATACGTTTATATATGGACTTCAGAAAATGAAAAGAGAAAAAACAAATCATACTTTTTATAACAACAAGGTAACATGCTGATTATATTTTTGGTTTATGTCAGTAAAAAAGATAAGCACAATCAGTGCATGTTTTACGTAGCTACACAGAAGTAGGAAACAATCTTTTTTTAATTGTGTGATTTATAGGTGAAAATACACATTGGACTATCAGTAGAATCTTCAAAAGAGACTATTTACTCTTGATCCCCACTTTACAAATGTGTACATTTAGACAGATCCACGATTCATGGATATATATATATATATATATATATATTTTAATATATATATGAAACAGTGTTGAGAAGAATAAGTTATATACCAAATTTTATGTGCTCATATGTTTATAAATTTCAAAAACAAGCAACTCAAACAATATACTTTAGAGGCACATATGTGACAAACTACTTTTAAAAAATGAGATTGATAAAAGTAACATCCAAGATAGTGGCTACCTCAGAGAGGTTTAGGGAGGTAAAATGGAAAACAGCCACTAGATGAGTTCAAGGATACCTGTAATGTTTTCTTAAGTTGGAGGTATATTTTATTATTCTGCTTTACAAATTACATATTCTACATATATTTGTTTGTATGTATCAAGTGTTACATTTAAAAAATGATAATATAAGCCATTTAGGTTATCCTAGTTAAGACTCATTTTAATGGTAAGTCACAACATCCCAGAGTCTCCAGAAAGATTACACAGAAGTGTCTATCTAATAAAAGCTCTATCATATTAGGGATCACCACACATAAAGGAACAAGATAGTCACGACTTTGAAATACCCAGGATGATTTATTTAAACAGTACCTGCTTTTCATTGACTTCTGAAGGATGATGCCGTCTTGGTCCTTCCTACAAAATATGTAAAATAATTAAAAAAACAAAAAACCCATGAAGTCATGAGCAAACAAAAAGATTAATTATTATAATAGGAAGCCTACATTATTGTTTTTTTTTATTAACATATTATCTCAACGGCAAGAAGCAGGATCAGAAGAATATCAAGGTAAAAAACCAAGGTAGAAATTGTCCGTAGTATTATAAGAGAACCGGCTACAAACCACATCACAGATATGAAAATTGATAAAAGGAAACCTCCTTTAAAATGGAGTCAGGAGGCCAGAAGAGGGTGCCCTCAGGCACTACCATGGGACATCAGTTACCACCCTATCAGGAAGAGTTGTCAGCTGTGGGCCTCAACTGGAGGAGACTTACCACTCTAGCAGGAGGAAGAAAGTTTTCCTTCCTTGCAACTCAGCCAATGAGAAACCACCACTACCTTGAACTCTCAGTTCTTTCTCCACTGGGTTTCTCTTCAAAACAATCCCTCCCAAATTCTTCCCTTTTCTCTATAAAGTTCCTCTCCTTGGCTTGCTGGATTAGCCTATAGTTTTTGCTCTAGCATGCTTGTCTAGAATAGCAATTCTCTGCTATTCCCAGATATACCCTGTTGCTAAAATAGTTGGCTGTTTTATTTTTTTAGGATAACACAGGGAACCTATTTACTACACAGATTTATTCTGGAAGAAAAAGATGTAGAGCCCGGCCAGTGTGGCTCAGTGGATTGAGCATCTTCCCATGGACCGAGAGGTCCCGGTTGGATTCCTGGTCAGGGCACATGCCTGGGTTGCGGGCTCGATCCCCAGTAGGAGGCGTGCAGGAGGCAGCCCATCGGTCTCTCTCTCTCATATAGAAGTTTCTATTTCTTCTCTCCCTTCCTTTCTCTCTCTAAAGAGAGAGAGAGTAGGGAGAGAGAGAGAAGGATGTAGAATACATTTTTAAAATTCATGTTTCTGTTGGTACAAGACTTCAAGGGTGCCACACTGATCTTTGCTTAAGGAATTGGTTTTTAGTCTGGCTTCCACAGCGTGGTTAAAGCTGGGGTGATTGGGAAACTCCACCAGATGGTTTGGTTTTCTGAGGCACACGGAGTTTGCCTGGTAGTTTATGGGGTTTCAACGCCTCCCGCCAATTTCTAAATTATACCGCCAGTACTTCCCCCGTCCTCATTTTGATACACTTGTTTAACCCAAAGCCCTAAAAGCAGTCTCCTCCCCATCTGAATATTGGGAAGTTTATCCTTCCCCCCACTTCTGTAACCCTTACCCCACTTTCTGGGGTGGCTCAGTGGGTCAGTCAACAGCAGTGACTAAACAGTGGCTGGCCCTTTGAAGGCACAGGGTGGGGCTTTTCCTTGCTCTAGGCAGGTCTTGAAGCCCAGGATCTAGTCTACTGCACCAGGGATTTCCCAATCCCCAGCACCGAACCGCGTGCGCAGCAGCCTGGTGCTGGAGTGGCCGCTCTGGGGCGACAGAGGCGAGCTTAAGGGCAGGAGACTCACGGGGCTAACTTGGGTGGTTTCGTCCCCTAAACAGTTCAGGCACATGCTTCAGAGCCTCAGAGCGCCCCTGGCGCCCACTGCGGGGTCTCCACCTAGTAATTACAGGCGCACCGCCCACCGCCCACCGCGCCGAGCCCCGCCCCCGCCCCGTCCCATCACAATTCTCTTTATCCTCCCCGTGAGCCCCGCCCTTTCCCTTAGGACTTCTAGCCCAATGCAAGGAAGGTGAAGTCTGGAGCAGTCCACAGGGCACCAGCAGAATTGGGGGTGCCAGGTTAACCGCAATTCCCTATCCTTCCAGCTCTTTTGTTCAGACAACCACAGAATACAAATTTTTCATCTTTTCTGTCCTCATCTCTCTGCTCTCCACCGAGCCCCCTTCACTTATTAACACCTCTGGCTTAGATTCTGTGGCCCCTTAAATCAGCCTGTCATCAGTGTTCTCAATTCCTAATCTCCTTGTTCTTCTACCACAGCTTCCAGTTGGATCCATCCAATTAGCCATCTCCCTGGGCTGAAACTGGGAAACACTGGAAGATTGCGGCAATACATATCCATAATCTCCATCTTAACCTGTGTCCTCACCAGGGCCTACCACTTCTTTTATGTTGCATCCCTTTCTTTTTTTGTATTCTGCAACATTCCCTTCAAACTGCCTCCCTGCTGTTTAAATCTCTGAACCCACCATCTCCCAGGTGCTTTCAGCAGAAGTAGGAAAGGGCTTGTTCCACACCCTGACCTTGGCTAACACATGTAGACTCAGCATTGTTAGATGACTTTATACACGTTAGCTCATCAACTCCTTATAACAACCCAAGAGGGTAAGTGCATGCAATTATTATCTGGGAAACAAGGCACTGGTATGTTAAATAACTTGTCCAAGGTTATACAATTAGAGGGTGAGCTGGGATATAAATCTGCAAAGTTGGCCGCAGAGCCTGTGCTCTTAGTCACTATGCTATGCCACCAACTGCTTTTCAAAGCCCAAACAAGCTATCTTAATTCCTTGCCACCCATAAGCCTACAACCTTGTTTGTGTCCACATTACCCTCTTCCCTGTAATCCTGTTGCAATGGAAAACACTGTTGCCCCTCCTCTTCTCTGAAGTAAATCTCTCTACTTCTGTTCTCCAGCCATTTCCCTTCTAGAAGCCTCTTGAGAGTTCTTACTCCACAGATTGTTTCCTCTTCTTCTTAACCTCTCTGTATTTCCTTTCCTTCGGATATTTAAATACTGTATGCTCAAATCTTCCTTTCTTGAAACTGATAAATCAAAACCCTTGAACAACAACTAATAATAATTATTGTCCATCCCCTCTATTTACAAGTACACTTTTGTAAGAGTTGTCTGCAATTCCCATTTCCTATTCTTCTCATTCGGTATATTTGGCTCACTGCAACCTGCTTCAGCCCTTACTAACTTATTGGTACTTGTTTCAAAATGGCCACTAACGATCTTCCTGCTGAATTCAATGAACACGTTGTTCCACGTGACTTCTGCAGTGTTCGAAACTGCAGAGAGATGTCTTGCAGAAAGAGTTAGGCTGAGAAAAATTACTCTCGCCCCTTGTAGTGCTCAAAACCAGTGACCATTCAGTCATTTGTCTCATTTCCCATCTGAGCAAAATTTGATGATTTTTTGTTTGATGTCTTAAAGTGGCTATTTCATAATGCAAGTAAGATGAGTTTGTTAAGGTGTTTCCACACTGCAGCTAGTGTTTTCTTACCTTTCTCTAGATATTTGTTAAATATACAGTGATGAAATCAGTTAAAATAGCATTGCACTAATAAATGCTATATCTATATATCCTGTAGTTGCTCTGCTCTTGGTGTTTTAAAATACTTAATTTTTTTTTTTCAATCCTCACCTGAGGACATTTTTGTATTTATCTTGAGAGAGAGGGAGAGAGAGAGAGAAACATCAATGTGAGAGGGACACATCGACTGGTTGCCTCCCACATGACCCCTACCAGGGCCGGGGACAAACCACAACCGAGGTACATGCCCTTGACCTGAATCAAACCCGTGACTCATTGGTCCGAGGGCCGACGCTCTAACCACTGAGCCAAACCAGCCAGGGTTAAAATGCTTAATTTTTAAGCAACTGACTTCGCATTTTCATTTGGTGCTAGAACCTGCACGTTGTGTATGTGATCTTGAACCTATCCTACAGAGTATGTGAGAACTCTATCTATCATCTATATATCTATCTATCGATCGATCGATCAATCTATCGATCATCGATCTATCAATCTATCAATCTATTGATCTATGTGTCATCTATCTTCTATCTATGGAATACCTGGTACACAGTAGCATTTAATGTCATTTTTTAATATTATTGTCATTTGCTGAGTTCTCAGCAGTTTCCCCTGTTCTGTACCTGTGTGGTTACATGGTGAAATCTAGGTTATAAACTTAATTTGTTCATATTAAGTTTTATCTTTTTAGATTCAACTTATCGTTTCAACCTGTCAGGAGCTTCTTCCCCCTTCTCTGTAGCACAGTGCCTTCCTGTCACATGCCGCCTGGATCAGCGTGTCATTGGTGAAGCAAACATTGCACAGAACAGAGCGCTCACAGCAGTACTTTCTGCTGGAGCTGTTTGCCCCTGTGCAGACTCACTCAGGTTTGGTATCAGCCAGCTCTGATTCTGTCCATCTCGCCCACAATAATATGCTGCTTTCAAATATATTGCTGGAATCTAGATATGCTTTCGGCTACTAGTCCACATTGAAAATTGTTCAGTAAACTTCTCCCTAACTTAAAAATGAATTTAGATAAAATTCTAGAATTAGTATTGAACAAAGAAATCAATGAAGGAGTCGTACTAGAAAGAAAAAAATCCAGCATTTTTTGTTGGACTGTTTTACATTATATCACGGGTTAGTGCATTCGTTTCCTATTGCTGCTATAACAAATGACAGCAAACGTGGTGGCTTAGAACAACGGAAGTTTATTCCTTCCAGTTCTGGAGGCCAGAAGTGGACAACCAAGGTGTTGGTAGGGCCTTGCTGTTCCCGGGTTCCGGGCAGAGCCCGTTCCTTGACTTCCGCTTGCCTCCTGCATTCATTGGCTTGAAGGCGCATCACTCCAACCTCTGTCTCCATCCTTACTCGTCTTTCTCCTCTGTATGTCTAATCTCTCTTTTTACCTCTTTCTTATAAAGACACTTGTGATGGTATTTAGGGCCCACCTGGAGAACCCAGGATAATCTCATCTCAAAATCCTTAATTTAATCACATCTGGCAAACACCTTTTTGCGAATAAGGAAACTTCAGTGGGTTCCAAGCATTAGGATGTAGACTTTCTTTGAGAACAGTTCTTAACCTACCACAGATAATTTAGCCCTTTAGTTTTGAATCATAACCCTGGCCGGTTTGGCTCAGCAGTTAGAGCATCGGCCCACGGACCAGAGAGTCCCAGGTTTGGTTCCCACTAAGGGCACGTACCTCAGTTGCAGTTTGTCCCTGGCCCCGGTTGGAGTCCTGTGGGTGGCAGCCAGTTGATGTGTCTCTCTTGCATCGATGTTTTTCTGTCTCTTTTCCCCCCTCTCTCCCTCCCGCTCTATCTGAAGATAAATGCAAAAATGTCCTCGGGTGAGGATAAATTTAAAAAAAAATTTTTTTTTTTTTTTTTGAATCATAGGTAGGAAGGGCATTATACATTTCCATCCTTAGGACTGCTACATATTAACCTGACACTGGATAGGAGTTCATTTCATAAGGACCTGCTTGTTCTTTTCCCCACCTGGAGCTGTAACTTCTCATCTCCGGGTTGCAGCGCTAGCAAGGGCCACACTTACTGTGTCTCTAGGCCATCGAACCTTGCAGGGAAAGCAGAGAACCAGCTGCTGCACTTAGAATGCTAGACGTAACAAGTAACGTTTTTTTTGCCACTATTACCTATAGAAATTGTCTTTGACAATATCTTTGTGGTGCTTTGAATCATATATCCTGTTTGGTACGATATAAATTATATGTCACTATTTCTGTTTTTTTAAATTCCTTCTGGGCCAGTAGATTAGTCAGGGCTCTGGTTGAGGCTGGTATGGGAATGAGCCGGCAGAGGTGGTGAGCTGCTAGCTGGTGATGGTGCCACATAAATCTTGGTCCTGGCACAGACTCCCAGCCTACGGATCAAGGCAGAATAAGCACAGGAGAGGAGGTAAGGGGCCCAGACTAGAGCAATTCCACAAGGCACAGGATGTCATAGGCTGGCCTGGACCTTCTCCTAAATTACCTTTGTATTAATGTGCAGGTAATGAGTGAAAAAGAAGAGGGAAGAGGGAAATCAGAGAGTTCACAAGGCCTGGTTCTGTAGCAGGAAGAGACCATTTAGGGGATTACCTTTATATTAGCCTGGGGTGGTGAGAAAGCTGTGGGTGGAATCTGGCAATTTAAAAAGGTGAGGTTAAATGGAAAGAGATGGAATTGGGCATTGAGGTTAAAAAGGGGAAATAAATCGACCAGAAGGCACACAAACCAGTAGTGGTGGCAGCTACTCTCATGGTTTCTCTCTTCTCTTCTCTCTACTCAACCCTCCAACATCTAGAGCTTTAGGGAGGTCATCGGCCATGAACCCTGCCCTGCTTCCACTCGGTTAAACTTTCCCCCAAGCTGTTTTGGACCTGATCTGCATTTCAGCCTCCTTACCACTGCTGACTCTACACCTATCATACCTGCCCCAACAAAGGGTCAGGTCTTTCCTCAAAACTATTCCTCAGAAAAGAGTGAGTCATTTTATATAAGAACCCTTATGAAGTCTATTTCAGATCTCCTTCTCAATCACTCTGCTTTGAAAAACAAAGCTTTTCAGGACAATGTATTGGTTAGAAATTTGCCTCAATGAATGCCATCTTTGGGTACCTATGGAGATCACCTAGATGAATCAGTAAAAATGTAAAGAAATTTAGTAATGATCTTTTGGGGCACAATTTCATATTGGGAAGTTCTGAAAGCCTTGTAAATAAGCATTTTTAAAGATCACTTTAAAAGCAATTAGATCACTTGAAAAACATAGTAAATTGCTGTATTTTGGAGATCCTTGATACACTCCTGAAGGACAAATGAAAAGAACAAACAATTGTTCTAATGTTACATGAAAGAGAATTTAGAGCTTTGAATAAATCTTCAGTAACATGTAACAGCATCAAATTGGAATTTAAAAAGGGCTGTATTTTGAGGTGGGAGTGAAAATGAAGCTCTTTTAAAACAGCTCAAAAAGTGGCTCTGGTGCGAGTTAAGACAGTGATGTTGAAAATGCATGTGCAGAGGTGACTAAAACTCCTTCGGAAAAGGTGGGTATGGAAATAAGCACTGTTTCTAAGCTAGTATAGTAATATAAATGTGCTGTTAAAAGGGATGTGCTAGAGAATTAAATCTTATAAGTAGACATTTGGCTTTTAGAACTACATCTCTAAAAGTTTAAATAGTCAAGCTGACAAAGAAACAAAAAAACCTTGGGGATATTTGCCCTCTCTTTTTCTCTTAGAATGTTATAGCTTTTTCTCAATTTTCTATTACAATTCAAAATATTTGGAAAGGATGCAAACAAAATTTCTTTACCAGTGAGCACCCATTCTTACTCTTAGATCAGTAGACAGACACACACACACTCCAAAATATGGTGTTGTTAAAAGATAAACAGGCATAATAACATCTTTAAGAGTTTATTTGAGCAGAAGTCTGTTGGAATTGGATGGTGCCAAACTGGAAGCGTTAGGAGCCTTTTCCCCTCTGACAGGAACCCGGGGAAGACTTACATAGAAATTATTTGTTGGCTATAGCTTAAAGCCTAGTTGGCTGTTAGGGATCAGTTACCTAGTGTCCTGATTCCGTAACCGTGAGGCACTTACAGGCTTGGATTTTGGGTTTTGCATACTTCGGCCACTAAGGCCTCAGAACCACATCAGTCTGATGGCCTCCTTGTTTAATTAACTTGCAATGTAAAACATTTTCTCTTCCTCAAGTGTCTGCTTTTCATCGCGCAGTCAGCCTAGAGGAACATGTGGAAGCCTGCTCTTACCGTCTCTCGTTTATGCTCGGATTTATGGCAGTGTGGTTATAGGATCCTTGGTGTTTGCTTCCTCCTGAAAGGCACATCTTCACACCAGACCTTCAGTTTTCTGAACAGAGCTCCAACAATGCAAAAAAGATTCGTCATGCTAATGGTGATCAACTTTCACAGCAGAACTTAACCGATCCGCTCCTCATCAGGGGTGACCTTCAGGGTGATGGGGAAACCCTTGTTGCCTAATTTCTATCTGGGGAAATCTTTCAAAAGTGATGGTACTTTTATATTTTCACTTGGAAATGACATGAATCTAAAGATAAACTACTAGTGGATTATTTAGCTGGAATGACAATGAACTCCCTATTTGGGAAAACGATTCTGAATTTCAGGCCGTAACACTAATTTTTAGACAGTCATTAAAGAAAAGGAGAAATGAATGGTTTGTAGCCACGCTTTACCATTGTTGAGTACTGAACTTTTAATTTGGCCTTGGCATGACTTCCATGGCTCAATCTTGGATGCATCTTTATTGGATAGCATGTGTTTCTAGGACTTGCATACTGAACCTATGTGTTGTTAGGGTCAGTGATGCTAAAGACTTATGGTCTGTTATGGTAAGTCATAGCTCCCTGTTACTCTCCATTTTACTATATGTTTATACTGTTTTATGTGAATTTATAGGGATGGGAAGAAAAGACTCATTTGAAGACTTCTTCAATTATTTTTTTTAGTCTTCATTTAGGTAGGTTATACTTATTGGAAAAAGGCACATAACAATTTAACTTTGTTAATGGTGGAGTTAGACCTCGATCCTTGAGTTTGGCTAAGAAAAAATTCAGAGTCCAGAACTCTAGTGCAAGAAATTTATTTAGGAAGTCACAGAGGTAGGAAAAGTGAGCCAGCTGGGCTGCATGAACTCAGGAAACAAGTTACAAAGGCAAAAGAAGGACCCTTGGAGCTTAGGAGAAAGAAAGTAAAGATAATAATGTGCCTGGGAGAAGAGGAGGGGAGAAGGTGTGGGTGTGCTCGAGAGAGGGGGGTGAGGGGAGAGGGAGAGAGAGAGGGAGGGAGAGAGAGCGAGCCCACACACTGGGTCCTTGATCTTAAGCGCTTTTATCTATTTTCTAAAGGTGGGGATTTTAGGGGAGGTCTCAGCGGAGGATCTCAATAGAATATCCATCAGTTTTCCAGGTGTGTCCTTTCAGGGTCCTGGTCTCTACTGATTGGTTGGTGCTAGGGAAGGGGTCATTAGTCATTGCATGTGGTCCTGATGTCAGCATCTAGTTTTGCTGCTTTTCTGGGCCTGGAGCTGAAACACAGCTGAGGCCTAGATGTTATCTCTTGTTTGACCAGAACTCTGTCTCTGTGGTCAACAGACCTGGGGCTTTGTTCCTAAGATTATTTAATGCGGGTCAGAACCTCGGTGTCCTGGGAGCTTGATGCTGAGGGAGTGGCCGTGCAGGGGCTTGTGTGGGAGTCATAGGAGGCTATTCCCCAGGCCCCTGTTCCTCCTCTAAGTGTGTGTGTGGGGTCTAAACCACATGACTAGTGACATGCTAGGGAGGAAAGGTCACCCTGGGGGTCAGGTCCTAGCCTAGAATACTGGTTTTCCCAGTTTTGCCCAGAGCTGGGCACCCGGGACTTTCTGCCCTGGTGACATTCCATACCGGGCCTGTCGTTCTTACTCTGCTCACGCCTGTCTAACTGCCTGTCAATTCCACAAAAATTCCAAAGATAGTGAGGCAACATTGGGTATATAAGACATTTGGGACAAAGTAGAAAAGGTGGGGGGATGGGTATTAGATTTCAGAAGTGAGAATGGGCGGTTTACAGGCAATGGAGGTAGTGAGGAACACACGTGGCAGGGAAGTCCTTGCCGGGTGACTCGGAAACGATGGCACACAGGGGCATCTCTTGTTTACACACTGAATTCAAATTAGGCTCCGGGGAACCTCCTGAGATCCCCTTCCCAAAGCAGGTTTCTCAGTCCTTACCTCTTGGACAGTATAGGGGGGAGCCATGTCAAAGTTTCCTTCTGTGTCTTTTGTTTCCTAACAAGCAGCTTAAAATCAATGTCCTAAAAGCAGCTTCAGGTGGCAGAATTTTGATCCCTTCAACAGAAACACATGAAAGTAAGAAGCTGAAGGGATTATTCTTTTGGCTTACATGACTGGGAACTACAAGAGGAAACTTGGTTTAGTCCAATAATAATCACTCATCTCTATTCGCTGGCTTTCCTCTGGAGGTGGGCCTTGCTTTGTCCTGCTGTGATGGGTTTTGCTGCAGACAATGAGGGCCTCTAGCACCCACCTCCATCCTGCTGGCCTCTTCTTTACAGTTTGACCCTCTACCTGAGGCACAGTCCTCACGCCCAGCTTTTGGGGAGGATTCTGATTGGTGCATATTGCCAGTTAAGAGAACATAATTTAAAAGCTTGGGTTAAATGCCATTAAGTATAGTTAATATTAGTAAATTAATGGAGCATCTGTTTTTTAACTCAGAAATTATAGCACTCTTATTTTTAGGTTGAATGTAATCAACACTCTAGAAAAAGTGACAAATTATTACTCCTTTTATTTTGAACTTTTTTGTCCAAATATTAGTAAGAAAGATGTAAATGTCATGGTTGATATTTAGAGATACACAGAAGGAAATCCAAGGTGACAAACAGAAAGTGTGGTGTTCAGCCTGCAGAAAAATTAACAGAGGAAATAAAGTCATCTTGACTAAGAGCTATAAAGTTCCGACGAGGAAACAAATAGAGGTTAGAAATCTTTTAGTAGGCTTTAAGATCGTATTTATATAAAATACACATTTACCCAAACCCCATTAAATAGCAATGAAGACAGAGGGCAGGAAAAGCAGGGGCTTCAGTGTAAAAAATACCTTGTTTCAGAATTCTCTGTGTTCTCTTTTGACATAAGCTACTTTAGATACAGCTAAGCTACATCTCTGTTTTCCTGTCATAAAATGGGGCTAATCCTGTCTATTAGAGTTGTAAGATTTAAGGAATAGTTATTCAAGTGTGCTCACGTAATATTTTACTTTTTAAAACTTTATCAATTGGCTAGAGTTTATATGGGGACTGTAAGAGAGAAAATAGAGAATGATTCACCAAAGAGATATAAACTCTTTCTCCATGAGAACACATAATAATTCTTTAGCATAGCATATATGAATAATTTAGAATAATACTTAGAATCAGAAGGTTCATCTACTTAGCAAATATCATTTTTTCTGGAGTGACTAGAAGTTACGCCCCTGAAGTGTAATCATCTCATTTCCCAGTCACAACTCTTCAGGGTATATCTTTGTTTTTAGAAAAAGGTCCAGCAGGTGGCGCCACAATCATAATATTTACTCAGTAACAATTTGTAATGAGGGAGAAAACAAAAATTATTGTATAGCCAGAAGATGGTGGTAGGTGACCAACTTTAAAAACCAATGTCTGCATTTGAAATAGGCAACTTCACTTTTACTGAATTCCAGGATGGATAATCAGGGTACTGTTGACATCATTTTTTTTTTTTTTTTTTTTTTTAATTCTACAGTGTCTTCAGTAGCTTCAAAGTTAAACTTCGGATTTATTACTTTTACAATAAAAGAACTCTGATCAGCTCATAAAAGTAAGAAGTACTTTCCTACTTTACTTTTATCACTCCTCAGTCCTTGCAAAGAAAAATATATTTAAAATACTTTATTTTATTGTTTCTCTGTCTTCATATGTTTCAAGATTATACTTTTAAAAATATATAAACACTCATCCCCCTCCCCTAAATTCCTCGGTCTTTTCCTTCTGTTCTTCCACCAGTATTCCCTTCGGAAGATGAAACACTGAATTAGAATATCAGGAAACCTGCAGATACACTTTCTGACATGTCTGAATTAGAAAGAAAACAAGTTGAAGTATTATTTTTTACTGTATCTTGTGGACTTTTCTAAAACACTGTTTCATTTTTATTCCTTTGTGTATTCTGTTGTCAATGTTCAAGTCTTTAATCACTTAAAATACTAGGGATACACATTTAACTGCTTCATAACTTTGTTTCAAACCTTCATGTAATCAAGTACTACATTCTAAAAATTGGTGATGATTCACTGGGAATCCTGAACACTTGTCAATGAAATATCTCTTAAATGCATCCACTTCTCACAAGCCACCCCCTCTCCTTCGTCTTCTAGCCTCAGCCACTGGACCATTCCAACAGCCTCTTAGTCATTGACTTACATTCCCTCCTGCCCCCTCCAATCTGTGTTCTCTCAGGAGAGCAAAACAATATATTATAAATGTAAATTTGATCATTTCATTCCTGTTTTTAAAACCCTGCAGTAACTTTCCATTGCTCATCATCCTCAAACTGCCAACATGCCCCAAAAAGACCCTTGTCCATTCTTCCCAGTTATTTTCTGTGCCCTTGCCATGATGTTTCTGAGACTGTTTCCTCCTCTGGATCTTCTACATGTCTTCTTTCCGTGAGCAAAGCAGTTCTCCATCTCACCTAGATGTCTCACACACGTTCTTTAGATCAGAACTCAGACATCACATTCCTGGAACGTCCAGCCTGTCACTGAGGTCCAGGCCGGGGCCTGTTGCGTGTTCTGTAGCAGCTGGGTTCCTCTCCTCCACGACACGCGCCTCTGTAGTTGGGCCTGGTTTATGGGGATACATTGATCAGTGTCTTTTGTTGTTGCTGTTTTTAGAAAACTGTAGGTAATTTTAATAAAATCACCTCACGAATATGATTTAGTTATATATAAAAACCAATACAATGTACTCTAAAATAAATTTTCCATTGAGTGAAATAAATTGATCTGTAAATCATGTAACAACATATTCATATTCACAAAATCTGAACAAAAAGCAAACACAATTTTCCATTTCTAATACAGGGTAATTCAAAAGTTCACTTTGAAAGGGACTGAGCTTTTGTTCTGATCTTTCAATCCCAAGCATAATGATACAGTTAATCAGAATTTGAAGTGCTTTTCTGTTTAACAAAATACTGCTGCTCTGAAATAAATTTCATTAGTCAGTGTGATAGTAATTTAAAAAAAAAAAAGATCATGACTATGCAAGCTGCAATTTTTTTTTCTTTTTTCAATATTTTTATTTATTGACTTGAGAGAGAGAGCACAAAGTATTGATAAGTTGTTCCACTTACTTATGCATTCATTGGTTGATTCTTGTGTGTTCCCTGACTGGAGATGGAGCCCACAACCTTGCACATCAGGACTACACTCAGACCAACTGAAAGCCTCTGGTCAGGGCGTAAGCTGCATTTTTAATTTATCTCAGACCTCACCATATGCAAATTAATGCCTCTTAACATGTACTGGAAGATGGCAAATGAAACCTTCATTTGAACAGTTTTTCCCAAATCAAATTAACTCCAGGTACACTAAGATATACATTGATTCCCTCCTTGTTTCCATGAACCAGAACGAAGAAACAATCTCAAAACTGGCGTGGGCCCCAGTGCAGCTTTCTAAAAGAATGAGATGGTCTAACGTGTTCTGACATGGAAATGTGTTCATGGCATGTTGTTTAGAGAAAATACCTAGCAGCAAAAGTATATATACGTGTGTTCCCTTTAAAAACAGTAATATATGGTCCTGGCCGGTTTGGCTCAGTGGTTAGAGCGTTGGCCCACGGACCGAAGAGTCATGGGTTCAGTCCCAGTCAAGGGCACATACCTTGGTTGTGGTTTGGTCCCCAGCCCTGGTTGGGGTTGTGTGGGAGGCAACCAGTCGATGTGTCTCTCTCACATTGATGTTTCTCTCTCTCTCTTCCTTGCTCTCTCTTTCTCTCCCCCTCCCACTGTATCTGAAGATAAATGGAAAAATATCCTCGAGTGAGGATAAAAACAAAAATAATAATAATAAATAAATAAAAACAGTAATTTATGTAAATATATCCAGAGATGCTGGAAAGACGTCAAACGGTTCTGTGCTTCTCTCTGAGCTGTGGGACTGTGTTCTGGTCTGGCTTCACAGAAGAGGATCGGAAACTCCTTACACATGTGATACACTTTATTGTAGGTCAAATTGTTCCCTTAAAAATAAACCCAAGAAAGACACAGAATAATACAATCCGATGTTAACTTTCTCCTATAAGAATAAAGAGGAGGAAATGAATCATAGCCAAGCAGAGACTTAGGTTATTTTCATTTCCTGTGTGCACTGCCAAAATTCAGAGTTCTGTTGGGAAGAATAATAATGAAATCATACACAGAGATCAGAATACATAAACATACATTACCAAATTACCCTCCCTCTTGTTCTTACCAGCTCGAGGAGCCACTGTATTTTCGAAGTCTCTATCTGCCTAAAATTTTGTTTGGGCCCGGGGACTTCTCCCAGCTCCATCTCGCTGTTTGGTCCTGTTGCGTTGGGTACCCCAGGTTCCCTGCACAGGCTCTGCTGTCCGGGGCACAGTGGATACGGCAGGGAAGTGAGAACGCTTCGCTGTTGCACCGTGTGCCGTGGTTTCTCTGTCAGGCTTGGGTGGACAGAAGGGAAGAACAGACAATGCAAATACCCATTTCTGGGAATAACAGAGACCAGCTGAATTGAAACAAAGAATTTGAGTAGGGGAGGAATGTCATGAGATTTGAAAGAAGTATTTTTGTATACAAGATATATATAGTTACAATAGCAACATAAGGAAATACAGGTAAATCAGTAGGGTTGAATGCAGAAAACAGAAATTACCGTATTTTAAGCAGAAAGAAATTCAGTACAAGATATTAGGTACTATGTTATTGTCATAATTAGCTAGTTAATATTAATCATAGGAAGAGAATAAAGGGAGGGCCAGACATTACAAGCTTGGTCATCTGGGCAGCTTCACCGGGAAGCTACAGCTTCTAGCTCCCCGGGGAACCGCTGTCCATCCCCTGCAGATCCCTGGGGGCAGGGCTGGAACTGAGAGGTAGGTGGGTGCATGCTCCGTGAAGTCCTGGTGCCATAGGGACGATGCTTGCCTGTCAGTCTAGCCTGAGAAAAAGATCACTGGTTAGGCGGGTGAAGCCAATGCCAGCATGCAAAATCTTGAAAAGTTAAATTGGTTAAGCTCCTGGTTAAAACCCCAGACACAGGAGCTTTTTCTCCTCTTGCTCTCTCTTGCTCAGTGACCCTCACTCGCCCTTGAACTTGCCTATTCTGTCTCTGTAGCAGTGTGGCCTTCAGCAGCGGCATGGCCCATGGCTGTGCAGACCCCACACACAATGGACTGCAGCTGGGAACACAAGCCAAGCTAGCCAGATGCTGGACTGGACTTTAATACGGAACAGAAATTCTGGGCAGTGGCCTTTATTCTGGCCCTGCTGAAGACAAGATTGGACTTCTTCCCCGGGGAGACAGACGGAGATGGGACCTTGGAGGGGAACCCCGTAATTTTACATCATCAATAAAACTTTCTACAAAACCCCATCCCCCCTGTGGGGACCTCAGGAAATTCATTTTCCCGTGGCACCCCAAGAACTACACTTCCACCGATAACACTTACGTAGTCGTTGGAAAGGCTGAAAGAACAGGTTCTGGGCCAGGCGTTCTGAGCTGGTTCCCGGGAGGACACAGCGCTGACCCAAAGGCAGAGCACTTAGGAGGCGGCCACTACCACTTGCTGTGACGTCTGCCTCTCGCCCTGAAGAGCAGTGGACACTGAGGTGCAGGTTCGGAAAGTCTTTCATTTCTGCATTGCCAGCAAAAGCCATTAGTGGTAGGGAAGTGGTCCTTTCTTCCTTCTGCCTTCCAGATCTCTCCCAAATACTGACAGAAGCAATTCGCATCCAGAAAGGTAGCTGCAGGAGTATTGGAGAGACTCGGGTGCTGACTTTCCAAACCCTCCAAATTGAAGAAGAGTGGACTGGAGGTGGAGAACGGAGGTGTTCTCCACATAGACGGAAGCTCCAAGTAGAACAAGAATCACTGATATATGATCATCCTGTAAAATAGCTACTTACATTCCGTCATGTGTCTATTACTATCCGTTTCACGCTGCGTGAATAAAACACTAAAGGGAGATTTTCCCGTACATTATCACCACTGCCGTTTTCGTCTGGCTTCAAAAGGCAATTGCTGTGAGCAGCCCTGCGCTCATTTGTTACCTAAAGACTCATATAACGTGTACTTATTGGAGATGGAATGATGCTGGTGACTCGAACTCAAGGCTGTTTCCTGGAGCACATAATGCCGAGAAACGTAAAACTGCATGAAGGAGTTCCCCTTGCACGGGGATTATTTCAGACCAACCTCTTCCATCCACAGGGGTGATTTAGCAAAGTCTGTTCCATGGGCATTGATTGAGGACTTTCTGAGCCCTGGTGAATCCTGTTTCCCGCGTCTACCCCAAAGCCTCTGTTTTAGTGGCGACCCCCACACGTCAGCAGCATTTTCAGTGGTGAAGTCATGGTACTTTTCAGCCGAATCCCTCTTCCTTCTTCACCATTTATCACCGTGGGCTCCTCGGCATTGCACAGCCTGCACAAAACAAGGTTTACACCTGCTCTTGGCTGTTTCTTCTCCACGTGGGGTGCTCACCCTGCAGCTCACTGTGCTGTGACTCAGGGGCCAGCAGAGAGCGCAGGGCCATCCATCTCCCGCAGGTGCAGGTCCCAGTGCAGCTCACTGTGCGGTGACTCAGGGGCCAGCAGAGAGCGCAGGGCCATCCATCTCCCGCAGGTGCAGGTCCCAGTGCAGCTCACTGTGCTGTGACTCAGGGGCCAGCAGAGAGCGCAGGGCCATCCATCTCCCGCAGGTGCAGGTCCCAGTGCAGCTCACTGTGCGGTGACTCAGGGGCCAGCAGAGAGCGCGGGGCCATCCATCTCCCGCAGGTGCAGGTCCCAGCTCCGCAGCTCACTGTGTGGTGACTCAGGGGCCAGCAGAGAGCGCGGGGCCATCCATCTCCCGCAGGTGCAGGTCCCAGCTCCGCAGCTCACTGTGCGGTGACTCAGGGGCCAGCAGAGAGCGCGGGGCCATCCATCTCCCGCAGGTGCAGGTCCCAGCTCCGCAGCTCACTGTGCGGTGACTCAGGGGCCAGCAGAGAGCGCGGGGCCATCCATCTCCCGCAGGTGCAGGTCCCAGCTCCGCAGCTCCTGGTGCAGCACAGACGAGGTGAGGAGAAATGGGCAGAGGTGTGGGTTGTTCTAGTAAAGATGACTCCTCACAGGACAGCCACCAAAGGGTCCTCCTACAGCCAGTTCTAACTGGAGACTACATACTGCAGCTTACTCAGGTCGTGATGCCAAATATGTCTCCGAACATTTGGTTTTCTCTGGTGTGCTTTGAGGGAACGGAGTGAAGAACAAGGATGGCACACCCAGCTCCTGCCTCTCTTCACTCCTGCCCGGAGCCAGGGGCAGGCACTGTGGGCTGCGCATTCCAAGGCATCCCTTCCTTTCTTGCTAACAGGGTCCCCAGTGGGTTTGGGTGCTAGGGTGTCCAGCCCCACGGTATTATTATTCTGGGCATTGGAGGGCAGTGAGGTAGAAGGCCCGTCTAAGGGGGCTATCCTGGGAATCATTTCCCTTCCAGGGAAAAGAGCCAGGTGTGCAGAAACCCACCTTGCCTGGGCCCTTTCCCTGCCCCAGGTGCTGTGGTGCCCCGCAGCCACGAAGCCACGTGGGGCTCACTGCCAGAGGAGCGGGAGGGGTCCGGGTCTTTGCTAAGCGCTGCAGTGCTGCTCCAGGGCTGCTGCTCCTCCCGCTAGACCTCTGATTTGCTAAGATGGTAGATGCCTGTGTTGTTAAAAATGTTTTGTTTTGTTTTTTCCATCACCATGTATCCCCTCTGTGCCCTCTTCAGCTCCGCTCCCAGCCCCACAATCATGTCACTGTTGTCCATGTCCGTAGGTTCTCGCTCTCTCTTTTTTTCTTTTCTTTGTTGTTCACTCCCCTCCACCCCCTCAGCCCCCCACCCCACCAGAGCTGTCTGCCTTCTGTCCATCTATGAGTCTGCTTCTGTTCTGCTTGGTAGTGCCATATGATTTCACTGGTATGTGGAAGTTAAAACTGGTTTTAATTAGAGATTTTGTTCTCTCAGGTACAGGCCTTCTCACTGATAAACATGGTATTTTGATACCTTTAAAAATTTTTTTTTCTTTTTTCGGAGTGGGCTGGAGCATCATTTCGGTGGACTTGCGCCAGGACGCGGTGGCTAGAACTGGGTCGGAGGGGCGGGCACCTGAAGCATCCAGATGAGGGAACAGGCTCCGCATACGTGCAGGTTAATTGCCAGGAAGCTTAGAGATTCAAAGCCCAAACACCCATAGCATCCGAGTGCACCTGAGGCTGAGAAGGAGAGATTAAACACAAAAGATCAGAAGTCCCTGGGTGGGTGAGCAGAGGCAGGAGTGTGGGTCAAGTGAGGGAATTACGGGCATTTCCATGAAAAGCACAGGGAGCCCGTGGCTGGTGGTGGTTGGATGCTTTCCTGCCCCCTGAGGAGTGTGTGATCCTGGCTTAAAAGCACAACTTCAGAGAGATAAATGAGCCCTTTTTCTAACATCCCTGCATCATTTCAATTCCCCTGAGCTCTGGAGCACAGAGGGCATCTTATGTTAAGAAGAGGATTTGTAGGTGTCTGAATGGTAAGTTCTGCTATGTGATTATCTGCAGAATAGTTCCTGTTCTGAAATCACCAGCCAAAGTAACATTCTGTTCAGAAAGTGGTAAAAATACGATTAGGGGATTTTCATATAGTGTGCTTTGTATAGTTGGGTTAAGAAGCCCTTCCTGGGAGCCTTTATGAGCTGGGCACCGGGCCAGTTACCCTCTTTCAGGAACAACGTGCCCTATTGTGCAGGAGCCTTGGAGAGTCCACGCAAAACGCCGCAAAGGGCACGCTTTCCTTTTCCGTCAAGCTAGCTTCACTGTTTCAGAGCATTCTTGATCTATCAGAAGAAGTAGCCTGTTTGTCTAATACATCATGAAATACCTACCTGTGATGCTTCTTTTCCAACATATAGACATCAGTAAGGAGTTGGCCCGCCTCTCTAAAGGAGAGAACAAGAACATTCACTTGGGAGCAGATTTTGTGTATTTCATAGTCACTGCTCAGAGCTTCCTGAAGCATCTGAATGTATGCCCTGTAGCGACTGTATCAGTCAGAATTATTAAGTGCAAGCAACGAGAGCAGCTCTCAGCTCTCAGGTTCTCAATCAAGGTTAGAAACGAGGTAGCCAAGAACAATACCCCAGACGACACGGATAAACTGGGCTGGCCCAGACCCCACAGGGTCCACTGCAGCACATTGACCCCGGGCCGGGGCACTGACGCAGCCCTCGCAGAGTGGACTCTCTGCGCTGGCCGTGGCATTACCAGTGTATGGCTTAGAGGAGACTGGGCTACATCCCGGAGCCTCATTGCAAGAAAGGCCAGGAAAATGAGAATGTGAAAGTTTCTCCTTTTTAGTAGAAAATGAGATTTGTCTCATATGGTAGGGATTCCCTAAACCCGTAGCTTAAGGAAGCGTTTGGTGATGTCCGCGGGTGTTTTTATTGCTCCATCTTGGCTAGGGAAGGGAAGAAGTGGGGCAGGGTTGCTTCTGACCTCTAGTGGGTAGAGGCCAGGAACGTTACTAAACATCCTGAAAGGCACGGGACAGCTCGCATTAGCAGAGAATTATCTGGTCTAAAATATCAGCAGTATCGTTGTTGAGAAACCCTGCCCTTAATAGAGAAGGATTTCAGATACACGTGGCCGAAGGATTGACACATATTCATGGAGTGGCCAATGATTTTTCCATCTTTATTGGCTTGTTTTTGCAGTTTATTTTTCTTTGTTTCATTATACTTTTCTTTGTTTTGTGAGAAAAAGACATACATGAAGAAGATGTAGTGAGTTCACTGTCAACAAGGAAAGATGTTCCGAGAAGTCAGTAACTTGCCCGAGATAACAAAGATAGTAAGTGACAGAATCGTGACCGAAGCAACAGATTTCAAAGCTCACGCTCTTTCCACTCTGCCAAGGTTTTCTGCAGTCCTCTGAGACCCAGAACACGTGAGTGTGTTTAGGACATTAATATGATTTTGTAGAAAGTCTACATATAAGACACAGCTTACGAGGGATGAGTCCATGATCTCAATTTCCCTGACATCATCCTGTAACCAGCTGAGTTGATAGGTACTCAGCCTGCGTCCCACTCTTCCAGGTCACTCAAGGAGGATCGTCCAGCTGCTTCCAGAAGAACTCGTGCCGCATGGAACTGACGGTGATATATGTTGAACTGGACGAATACTTTCTTACTGTCTCCTTAGGACAGGGCTGGAAGGGAAGGATGCTAAAGCAGCAGAGGCACCCTTAAGTGGGGGTGGAGGGATCTTATTCCCTCTCCTCCCAGTCTGCCCACTGTTACCCTGCATCCACTCTGCTGGGCTCCAGGGCAGCACTAATTTCTGCTGAGCATAGCCCTGGGGGTAGGAGATGTTCTCCCTCCTCGCTCCCCAGGAACCCACTGAGCCCAGGGCAAGCACTTACATCAGTCCCAGCTGCAGGGCCAGGGCAGGGCACGCAGATCGAGCCACACCCTGCAGACCCGCCTGCAGCAGCCAGCAGGAGATCCCTTTGCAATAGCTCAGTGCCATCTGTGTCCGTCAGCCTTTGGCTTTGGCACTAGCCAGGATGATCGCAGAGCATAGTGTATCGTGTTGGAGCAACCAACTTCGGGTGGCTCAAGGCGTTTTAGAATCCCAGCCTCCAGCGTGTCCGAACTCTGGCCCCAGAGACAAGGACAGGCAACATACTCTTTGGACAAGAGGAAGCACTTGGATTTCTGGTCAGATCTGGGGAAGGCTTCAGTGGGTTACGCACTGGACTCTTTGATAAGCCAAACGTGTGTGAATGTGAAGTTTTGTGTTTTAGGAAATTTATTGGAAACTGTTGTTTACATCCTAAATTATACAGCAGATTATTTCAGGTCTCACACAGTAATGCACTTCATTATAAAAAAAATTCATGACCAGTATATTGTGCTATTCTGATCTCTAGTTTACAGAAGATGTGGCTGAGGACTGGAGATGTTAAGTAGTATGGCATTATTACACAGTAAGTCATAGATCTGTGCTCAGATCCATATATTTCCAAGTCCTCGGCATTTAAATGCCACATATATGCTGTCAATCAGCCCTTGCTTTACTTCTTACGGGCGAGAGTGTCACTGAGTTGTTGGTTGTCTTTCCACCCTTTGCATTCCACCTGTGCCTTTTGGAAATGAACGCCCTGGTCGCACAGCGTCTCCACTGGACAACCACAAGAGGGCACCCTTGAAACGCTGAGAGAGACCTAGTAACATTAATAGAGAGAAAAATCCAGCTTCCCTGTCCCCCACTCTCCCTACTCCCACCAAAACTTGTTTGTTTGTTTGTTTTTTTAAGTGAGGATCATGACGTTTTAAAGTGAGTTGATGTAAACTGTTATTGAAAAATAAAATGAAAAAATTCAATTTAGTGATCCACACCTGACTTTTTTTTTTTTTTTTTTTTTTTAAGGAATTGTCTAAAACACAAGATGCAAGAGCACATTCCATTCAGTAAGGGGGCTATTATGGGGACATGTATTCCATTTTAGTGATATATAATGAGGATGAGTGTAAATATAAGATGCATTTCTCGCCCTGGCCGGTTTGGCTCAGCAGTTAGAGCTTCAGCTTTGGACCAGAGAGTCCTGGGTTCGGTTCCTGCTAAGGACACGTACCTCGGTTGCAGTTTTTCCCCAGCCCCGGTTGGGGTTGTGTGGGTGGCAACCACTCGATGTGTCTCTCTCACATCGATGTTTCTCTATCTCTCTCCCTCCCACTCTATCTGAAGATAAATGCAAAAAAAAAAAAAAAATGACCTCGGGTGAGGATTAAAAAAAGAAGATGCATTTCTCTCTGTGGACCACATGGTCAGAAGCCACTGGATGGCTTGTAAGCTGTTGTAGGGCCCCCTCTGGAGCAGCAGAAATCACCATGATGTTACCTGAGTCGAGGACAGTGGGATGGATAGATGGGAGTCGTCACCTTAGGAAAACAGAGTACAGAGGAGCAGCGCTGTCATGGAGTCCAGGACTTCAAAAGTACAGTGGATGGGGAAAATAAATAACACACACACACACACACACACACACACACACACTCCCTGGTCCTTTGTCGGCAGCTGCCCCGTGCTTGAAGGGCCGTGTGACTTGGGGAACTTAACATTTGTTCAGCGTCCACAGTGTGTCAATTGCTTCACATGTATTACTTAACGTATCATTATTATGAGCCTAAGAGAATGCTAGAATTGCCTGACTTTTCAGATAAAAGCCAGAGTCCCTATGGTAAGTATGGTTTTCGTCTGCTTGGTAAATCCTCATTTTCCCCTTCTTCTGGTGACAGGCGGGACGGTGTGGACAGGAGTGTCCCTCCATGGTCACAGGGATTGGTGACTGGATGGGGAGGGAAGGGAGGCGGTCCACCTCTGGGCAGCTGGAGTCATCCCTGGGTTTCGTGCTGGAGCTGGCAGTGGAAGCACCCCCTTTATCTTCGACCATGAGTGCTCTGAGGACAGCTCTGGGGAGCCCAGGCCAAGGACGCGAGGAGGAGAGGAAGGAGACTTGTTCTGCTGGTACCGAGTCCTCTGACCCAGTCCCTGAGGTCTCTTGGCTGGCCGTGTTCTACATTTTGTAGATAATAGTACCTGTCATAGAGTTCGCTGTAATACTTAAATTAATTAATGCACAGAAAGCACTCAGAATAGTGCCTAGCATGCGACAGATCCTCCCAAGAATGTTACTCTTTTCTTGAAGTATTGATTTCATCTTTTTTCTTTAACGCAGTGAAAACCTCTCTTCCATCAGAATCTCATCTGAATTGGAAACCGGATAATAGCAGAGCTGCTTTGGGAGGTAGGATGGAGGGTCCTGGATTTCACTCATGTAGCCTCAACTCTTCTTTTAAGGCATCTCCATTAGATGGTAACAGTCAGAATTTATTGAACTTTTACTCTGCACCCAGGCGCTGTGCTCAGTTTGCCTGCATTTTTTCATGTACTCAATATGATGACACTGTGGGGTAGGCAGTATTGTCTTCATATAACCGTTTGCTTGTTCACAGGTGAGGGAACTGAAGCTTTTTGAGGGTCAGTAACTTGCTAAGGGTCACACAGCCAGTGACTGTCAGAGTCAGGAGTGGAGCCAGGTCTGCCTGATGGCCCCGACCCTGTGTTCTTAATCATCCCATCACAACACCTCAGGGCTCAGGTGCCTGGTTTTAAAACCACTATTGTAGATGAATTCGGTCATTCTGGCTTTTGAAATGATGACGAATTGGTTGTATTCCTGGACTTTACCCAGGAATCAGTTTGTAGGACCCTTATTTTTTTATGTGGGTTTGGGGACCAATGCAATTTTGAGTTACGTAATGTAAGATGTGAATGCGAAGAAGAAGCTGGGTCGTGGGGATGAGTAGAAACATTAGGCCATTGACGCTAAGCAAACAAAATGCACGACAGTAAAAGAGGTTTAATTAACGAAGTAGCAATAAAGCATTCAGATTAGTTTAGAAGAGTAGAATTTTATTGAATGCTTATTGTCTTTGGGTTATGTTCACCATCATGAAAATCACTGGAAACCCTTCTGTAGGAAAATTTCTAATTCCCTGAGAGTCATAACCTCTGTAATATTTGATGCCGGGAACCCCCCTGCTCAGAGTAAATGTTCCCATGGTGGCTGTGTTGATAATCCTTTCTCTCCTGTAATGCATCCTTCAGCAAGAGGGAGCTCCCTCATTCCCAGGTGCTCTGTCCCACTGACATCTAGGAACTTCTCAGAGGGAAGGCACTGTTTTTTGTGTTTTGTTTTGATTTGCTTTTTATGCCTCCTTTCCACTGCTACTTAGGTGGCAAGAAAGAAACTTATGAACTTGGTGCATTTTAAAGATCACAAACTCTGTGACCACCTCCCATCTCCCCAACTCATTGGAAGAAATTGTTACAGACCACGGACAGAGTCATAGAAGATGTTCATCATGACAGGAGCAAAGATCGCTGGTCAAGAGACACAGGTTACTTGAAAGGAGACCGCAAATGGAATCAATACCATGATCTTACTCTCCTGCTCCTTTTTTTTTTTTTTTTTTAATCCTCACCTGAAGACACTTTTGCATTTATCTTTAGCTAGAGCAGGAGGGAGAGAGGGAGGAAGAGAGAGAGAGAAACATGGATGTGAGAGAGACACATCGAGTGGTTGCCACCCACACGACCCCAACCGGGGCGGGGACAAACCGCAACCGAGGTACCTGCCCTTAGTGGGAACCAAACCCAGGTCTCTCTGGACCGCGGGCCGGTGCTCTAACCGCTGAGCCAAACCAGCCAGCGCTCTCCTGCTCCTTTTGAGCAACTGTTGGTGCTACCCATTGGGTGAATGCAAGTGGAAGCCAGGGGTACTGAACGCTGTTGATGTAGCCCATACAAACCAGCCTCTGAAGCAGAGACCAAGAAGGAGATGGGTAGAGAGTAGAATGGATGAAGAAATGGACGCAATCTAGTGTGGATGTCGGTGCATGCACACACAGACACACACACACAACGAAAATCCACTCTATGCCAGCAATTAGTGCAAAATTCACTCATTGGCTGCAATAAAGGAATTTTTTATTATCAGTGGAGCTGGCCCGGGTGAAAAGTTTCTTTTACTAAAATTTCAGACTCATCGCAATTAGTGATAGCTCTGAATCATCCAGGTGGAAAAATTGAAGAGTAACCTAATTTACTTCTGGAGTTTTGCAAATAATTGCATCAGATGAGGTTGCAGAGCAAAAATCCTAGTGGTCTCCCAGGAGACAACTTTGGTAGTGACATAATTAGAGCTGGCAATCATAGGGACTGAGGTAATGGAGCAAATGATGAGAAATATTCCTCTTGTCCTTCAGCATAGATGCTCTTCAGAAACACACACACACACACACACACACACACACACACACACACACACACCTTTTGCATAATTTGAACAGTTTTCTCTTCCACATATTAACTTTAGTGATCTACAGTGAACCACTGAAGTCTTATTAGGAGGAGTAGTCCAGCTAATTTAAATGCAGTTCCAGGGAATTCAGGCACATAATCCCTCAGGCTAAGATAACTATGTTCCTCTCTGGATGTCATGCATATAAGGCTGCAGGGCTGCACTGGAGTACATTTTCAAGGCTTTTGCTAAAGGTGCCTAAGATGCAGAAGTTATGTAATGACCGCGTATTGGACTTCCCTGTCCCTGAAGCTTTCTAACATTTTCAAGTTTTGAAAATGGTCGTTAACAGATATGCAAGTAACTTGTTAAGTGGATTATGGGAGAAGTGAAATAGATGACATTGCCCCTGTGTTAAAGGGCGTCAGGGACAACTGGCAGCTTGTTTGCTTGAGGTGGCTGTAAATTAGGGTGTCAGCTTCCCTGAAACCATGCCCTGGGCACCTCTTGGAGGGAGATAGCATCAAGGAGAAGAAGGACTCCCAGGCTGATCCCAGCTCCCATATGGACATCCCTCCTGCTGCCAGTCCCTGAAGACATAACCCTGCTCGTTAAACCAGCGGCACAATACCTGGTCAGAGGGAGGAAAGGAACTTTGACCGCAGAGGGCCTGATCTGTCAGAGAAGTTCACGCAGGAGGAAGCAACTGTTTGTTTCAATAGCATCCCAGCTTCTCATTACCACTTTTCTTAGTCTGTTGAGGCTCTTAAAACAAAGCACTATAGACGAGCTAGCTTAGAAACACAGACATTTATATCTCAGTTCTGGAGGCTAGAAGTCTGAGATCAAATACCTGTTATGTTGTCATTATTTGCTGGGGTTTCAGTGGTTTATAGCTAAATAAATTCTTAAGTTTGACTGTCTCTTAAGAGAGTAAGATCATTCTTCAAGTGAGTATGTGATTTAAGAAAATCACGTATGGGTGAGCATGCACCCAAAATGGTCATTTCTACTAAATGTAAGAAATATTTAATTGATAAATATCAATGTAATTGACAGTTCCTACTAACTAAAGATTGTGTGTGTGTGTGTGTGTTAAAAAGGCTGTTTCAACCTGTCCCAATTGATAAAAGATTGCAATAATAAAGTCTTTGTGCAGGCATATTTTGGAAATTTGATGTATGTACCCTTTCATGAATTGAGATGGTAATATATTTTTTACTGTAGAATTTATCAAAACATGATTATAAATATACAAGAAACCAATTGGATCCTTGATGAGGAAATGAGTAGAAAAAAATTCCTAGGTTTATGGGGATTGAGAGAGAATATCTAAAAAATACCCCACATCTAATATTAGTCATGGATTTGGGGGTTGCTCTTTTGGGTACCCACATATCATGTACATGGTCATGGTATGGAGTAAAGTGAGGGCCTTAAACTGATCAGACTGGAGTCATTTGTGTGCTCTGATTTTAATTAACCTTAGGCAAAAGCGCACAATTTAATTACGCCCTGTCATCGACCTGTACCAATAACAAAAGCACCATTTCCCAAACAATACGAATAAAATAAACGATGAGAATATTTTAATTATCAGTGTATTTCAAATGATTTCTCCGACCTTTATTTGCATGTTTGTGCAGTCATCAGTAAGTAAGGAACAGCACACCTGCGGCACCTGCCGGGCTGGCTCAGTTGTGTGCTGCCGGCGTGTGCTGTTCACTCAGCTCCCTGCCGCTGCCAGGAATAATAGGATTACGGAGAGAGAAATGAGCCTCTTTGACTTTAAGTATAGTTTATGCCTTTCATTTTGCTTTTTACCTCCAAACATGAGTATGTTCCACAGTTGGATATGCTGTTACTCCAGAATGAGTATGTTGCTGCCTGCATCCCACAGTTCGTGGCGTCTTTCCCCCACCAGTCTCCACAGCTGTAATGCACGGCTGCCTTTGTCGTTTTTCCTGGTAGAAATTCAGGTGTAGCATTTGGGTGTTTTTTGGTATTCTAGTAACAAGTGCCTGATGGAAAGTGAATGCTTAAATGATAGTATTACTCTGCCCCTTCAAATGGTTTTAGTTGTTCACATAGTCAGTGTTTTACTGTAAAGCAGGAGAAAAACAACAACTGAATAATAAGGAAAGAGGGAATAAAAATAATGAGGAGGGAGGGGGCCAGTTTTATTCCCTCATGAGTAAGTAAACTTGGTAAATGGGAAATGTAAGATATTTAGCCTCAGTCTCCTCATCTGAGAAGTGGAGAATATGATACCTTTCCGCAGAGAATGTTGTTGAGAACAGCTGACATCGTGTTGCAAGGGGAAAGCTCACGATGGGTGCTCACTACTCCACTCACTGCCCTTTCTCTTTGCCGAGGGGCCAAAGCTAACACAGGTGGATATTACTCAACCTCCTTGGTTTCAGCTTCCTCAACGACATGGGGGTATAGTCTAGGGGACCTGAAAGTGAGCCAATGTCAGGGTCTCGCCAAGCAGTGTGTTTATCTTTAATTTTTAGAGCATTTTATAAAAGCGACTTTAAAGTCTTTTTCTGATGTTTTTCATATTGACGTCTTCTGGACTTTGGCGTCTATTGTTTTTTCACGTGAGGTGTCATTTTCCTGTCTGTTGGTATGTCAGGTGATTTTGAGTTGTATCTTGGACATTTTAAATATGATATGGAACTCGAGTTCTGCATGATATCCTATGAAAAATGTGGGTTTTTTTGTTTTAGGAATTGATGCAGTTGGATTCAGATTGCAAGTTTTAACCAGCTTTCTGTGAGTGTTGGTGTCGCTATCAGATGTATTTCAAAGCTTCAGTGGTGCTATTCTGATGGGTCTGGGGTTTGCACCACCCATGGGCTGTTAAGACCTTCACAGAGCTAATTGTTCTGTAGCTCAATTCTTGACATTTTGGGTGTGCTATGTAGTGTTGGTGTTGCACACCTCACAACTTTATGAAGCTGCTTTCCTGAGCTCTTCCATCTCAGTGATCTCTCCAGTCTTTTCCGACTTTCTCTGTCTTCCGTTTTCTGTCTTCTGGCCAGAAATCGGAGTTTTATTTACCTTCCTCAACCAGTATACTCCCCGTGCCTGTACCCGTAGTCAGGGCCAAACAGTAGGAGGATAGAGAGAGAAAGAAGAAAGTAATGGAGGTGTGTCCCATCCTGTTGGGATCTCTGATCAGAGAGGCAGGTTCCATTTCCTCAAAGATTAGTCCTGGGGGCCCCATTTTACCACTGTTGCTCTAGGGTTGTCTGCGGCTTGTGACACTGGAGGATGAGAAAAGGAAACAAACAGACAGACACACGAGGGATTCTCTCCCCTACCCCTGAGCATCGTGAAACCCACTCGAGCTCTGGAGTCAGAACCTGATGGTTTCTGTGGTGCTCTCACTGTCTGCGTCACTACCCACTTCCACTTCTAGGGGTGTGTTTAGGTTTGGGATATACCAAAGTGGAAAAAAATCAGGTAAAGGTAAACTCACTCATGGTTCGGTGGGACTCCAAATCGTGATCTTCTTCCTCCGTCTGCCTGCTGCTGTTCGCTTTCAGAGTCCTCCGTCCGTGCCCCACGCACTGTGTGTATTTGCAGTTGCAGTCAGTGTGAGAGGTAGGACGGGCAGGTTTTCTCCATCTTACAGGGAGCCTGCGCATACGTTTCTCAGGAACTTTGATGTAAGCAATCTCTCGGAAAGAGGTTTTTGGAGTAAACGGGTTACCTGAATGCACACCTGTTGGGTAAATTGCAGTCTGCCTCTGCCAGCGAATAAAGCCCTCGGTGCTACTGTTCTTCATTCTCATTACTGGGGTTCCAGAAAGTCTCCACCTATAGCAACATTTCTTGTGGAGATGTTTAAAGTTTAACAAGTGAACTTCACAGTACCCTTTGTTTATAGTAGAGCCTCATTAATAGCTTATTTATTTTCATCCACATGGAGGATGGCAAACAAATGTCATCTCACGTTCTACTCATCTCACCTGGCGGTGGCTCCTTGGACTGCGGGTCTGCGACAGCCCGCATTGCTCAGCAGGAAGGTGTGCTGGGGTGGGAGAGTCTGTCAGGTCTCCCTGGGCAGACACATGGCGCGTGCGCTTCGCGTCCCTGCCTCCCTGGACCTACGCGAGTTCCTGGTAGTAAATGTGTGGAAGCTGGTTGATAATGACTCAGTATCAGTAATGAGTTGTTGGTACTTTGCAGTCCCCCTGAGGGTGAAGTCCTGCTCGGTCAGAGGGAAACATGCCCCAGCACCGATCGCCAATAGCCCCTGTGCGGCGCGAAAGTACTGATAGCTGTCCCTGCTGTTCTTGGAACTGCAACTCAGAAATGCCGTATCTCATAGCTCAGTTCTGAATGAAGCCACATTAGCATTAATGTCTACATTTTAATACGCTCAGCTCGAACTTGATTCACTCCAGGACAGTCCTTTTCAATAGGGACTGTCGAAGCAAGTGTTTGTATTTAGGAAACTTGTGGGGGTCTGTGTGGTTGCCCAAATGATTGAGGTGCCACTGGCATTGGGTGGGTATGGTTTAGGAATCCTAAGAGGCCAGCATTGTGAAGGGCAGCCCTGGACACAAAAAAAGAATATTCTGTGATTATGTCCAGCAGGACCCCAATATCCAGTGAAAGAACATTTACAGATGCCTGTAGACTGGGGCAAGAGGTGTCTGTGCGCCAGCCGCCTGTGAATAACCCAGTTCGGGCAGTGTTTGTGTCATGCATGTGCTTGGAACAAGATGGCAGCATCCGTGCTCTGCAGATACATCGCTGTGCCACTGTGCATGTGAAGAACACGTTGTTTTGGAGGGCGAGGATGATTGCAGAGGCAGAAATGCTTGCCTGGGAGAAAAGACGAATTAATTAATCTGTCACATTATTTTCTCCAGAAGCCTGAGTGGAAACGATTCTTGCATACTAAGTATGCTTTCACGGTGGTGCCCAGCGCCCCTTTGTTTGCTTCTCTTTGTGTTCAAACTTATGATTACTCACAACCCAGCGCAGTATTTACACATAGGAGCTCAGGGATCTTGTACAATATTAAACCGTTCCTATCACCCGTAAATTTGCATATATACAGACATAAAAACAGTGCATCTGCGGTGACCTAATATGTATTGGCAACATGACAATGGGTGCTAGAATTGTCAATAGTTTTATTTTTAAAGCAGTCTTTACTAAGACTTTAAATTAAAAAAATAAAAATTCACCTTTACTTGGGTAATTCTTATTTCAAAGTTTGGTATTGTTGAGTATAACTGGTGTATGTTCCAATTTTAAAAGTTTAAATACTTTAGAAAAAAAAACATTTTACTCTATTTAAGCTTCCTTCATGATGATTTTCTTTTAAATTACTGGCTTTTTAAGTACATTTTTATTTAAAAAAACTCTTTGTTATTGTTATATGCCAAAGTACTAGACATTTATTTTCCAAAGAAACAGCAGAACAATGTGCTTGCTGATAATGCAGCTTCAAGCTTTTCTAGTTGTTCTTCTTGCATGTAGATTGCCACCGAAAGCCGCTCTGACAAGGAAATTCTGGGGCCACCAACAGACCCTAAACCATCTCAGGCCATTGTAGGTGCGTCCCAAAAAGGAGTAGTATTAGAAACATCCTGATTTGAAAAGACCAGTAAGAAAGGAAATCATTTACATTCAAGATCTCTATGTGAGCTTTTGTCCGTGAAAAGTTTGAAAATGGATTTATATATTTTGGGGACCTGAGGTATTCAAATAGAGAGAAGTGAATAGAAGTTCACTGTAATAAACACTCATTTGAGCTCAAACATTACTTTGGTTCTGAGAACACAGAGAAATCAGATTGAGTCCTTGTCCTTAAAGATCATATGGTTGAGCGTCATGTATCTTAAATTTTTCTACCTAAATTTGTTTTTTTCTGTAGAGCAAAAAGAAATGTGTGATCCTAGGAGTTCTGGGAACAGGGGCTTCACCAGAATGTCTATATATGGGGAGCTTAGAGAAACAATACAGTTGAAAAGTGGGCTACAATATATTTCTTGCTTTTACTTCGATTGTATGTAAAAGACAATAAAAATAGCCATTTCCCATTTATCCTTAATCTGCAATTTTTAGTAAACAGTAACATTAATCATTTTTATTTTCTCTTGCTGGGGGTGGTTGGAGACACATGATGGCATAATGGAAAGATCTCTAGTTCTCTGAGTCGTTCTCTAAGGCTGCCACCTTTTAGGGATGTGACCAAGTTCCCCGTCAATGACACAGACACCCTTTGAAGTCCAGAATTTTACTTTAAAAGATCATGCTGATTTTTCTACTCTAAAATATATCTTATTTTCGCCCAGCCGGTGTGGCTCAGTGGTTAAGCATTGACCCATGCACTATGATGTCGCCGGTTTGATTCCCGGTCAGGGCACATGGCTAGGATATGGGCCAGATCCCCAGTGCGGGGCATGCAGGAGGCAGCCAGTTAATGTTCTCTCTCATTGATATTTCTATCTCTCTCTCCTTCTCCCTTCCTCTCTCTCTAAAATCAGTTAAGAAAAAAAATTAAAATAATATATATATATATATATATATATATATATATATATATATATATATATATCTTGTTTTCATGTGAAATTAACTGTTCTGAAATCTTACAGAGAAATGTAGACTCCGGGTACATAGCGTGGTTATCCTGCTGCTCTCGTAGCTCAGACATTACGTGTGTCTTGTGGGATTTTTGCGCACTCACTTGAGAGACTCAGGCAGTGGAGCATGGACATGCGAAAGCTATTCAGTGATGTAAGTAAATCTGAAAGTATGTCTTTTCTTCATTATACATCCTGAAAAATACTTTCATTGAAATTATTTTGCTGTGAAAGAATCACAGAAAGTACTTTTTCAGTGTTTTCTATTATTTATATTATACAAAATTGTGTAACCACTAATAAAGCGCTTTACCAAAGGAGCATAGACATGGCCTTGTCTTAGAGAATTTTCTTGACTGCAGTAAAATTTTAACCAATTAACCTTATTTTTTATCTAAACTAGTGATCTCAACTCTCTGCATCTCAGATTTATTTTTTTAAAACCTGACTTCCAAAGTTTTTTGGCAAAATAAAGACAGAATAGGAATTCTTAAAATCGACACAGGCCTCTCTGAACGTGTTATGTCTGTGTGGAGCGCTCATAGATATTTCACAGGAAGAGGCAAAACTCTTATGTCAAAAATAACTTTATGTCCAGACAATTCATAATGTTGGTTATGAAATAAGGGGAATTTCCAAATTCTGTCAAAGGATCAGACCTTATTTCACTGAAAGCACGTAGTTAGATCCATCATTTTTATCATAATTACTGGGAAGCTTATGGTTAAATTTTTACTTTATCTTTTCTTAGAGAACAATTAATAGTTTCCTCCACTTTGTACCACTGCCAGTTTTATGTTTTTGTCTTTTGTTTTTACTGTCTATTGTTTTGGTCTATCTAACTGTGCTTCCATTTTGAGCATCAATCTTCTTTAAAATTGGGCAGGATAAAAATTACCCTGTTGTTAATTAATTATGTAACTCTACATATTACCTCATACCCTATGCAATGAAAGGGGAGGGAAATCTCAGGACAATAGGCCTCATTCACTATAGAATTACACCCACCAAATCAATCTACTATGGCATTAGAGGTTTAGCTGTAGAATTGAGACAAATTCTTCATGATCCAAATAAAAATAAATTCTTCATGATCCAAATTCTTCAACTCAGGCTTTTGTAATGTGTGGCTCAGCTCCCACTAAAGATTGAGGACACTGTGCTGGTTACTAGAGAGTTAACTTTAATATATTCATGCATTCAAAACTATAACATGTAGCACATGTTATGCTTTTAATTTGCATTCAATAAATTGAAGAAATCCATTTAATGAAGTGGTTAAGAAAATTATATCTGCTTCACTTTTGTAGATTTGGTTTATTATTTATTCCTAGGAATTTCTGTGCATGGTTTAAGATTGCCTGTAAGAGAAACAGTCTTGTTCAATTTTATCAACAGGAAGGTTTTCATTCCTGCCAATGTGCAAGTAGCTACTGGTCACAGGAGAATGGCTTCATTTGCTGTTGACATGGCTCTGAGGTTTTCTGTTTCTCTTTAACTTAAGTGTTCTTTGTTTTATGATCAGTTGGCTAAGTATTGTATCTCAAGGTGGTAAGAGTTCACAACCCTGTAACCATAGTTTTAGAATCAAAAGTCTGATAAAATTAAAAGATTTCATATCATTTCATGGCAAAACCAGAAGTGACCTGATCTGAATCTACTAATGGCCGTTATTTGTCCCATTTCTTGTGAACAGTCACATTTCATGGCAGCAATATGAATGTGTTTGACGGGAGAATACTGACCGCCTCAGAACCCTCTGGGGAATAATGCAGTGCCCAGATTATGCACTTCGCTACTTTTCTAAAATCGTGAAAGTTCTGCACTCCAAAAGAGTCTGCCCTCAAGGAATTCACTTACAGGGTTATGATCTATAAAAGCAAGAACCTCTGTTTTTCTGATCAGATTATGCTTCCTGTTTAGAAGCAATTAGACTATTAAACATCTTAATGGCTATAGTTTTACTATTTATTTCAGTGTCACTGTTAGGTGACTTAAGATTGCTTTAAAAAGCATAAACTACCCTTCACCAGAAACTATTTGGATAGTCTTAGCAAAATTTTAATAAGAGGAAAACAATTACTCATATCTTATCCTCATCTGTGATTCTCATATACACATACTTTTGCTTTATAAATATTCCATTCAATTGTTTTCAAACAATTACTTTGGATATTTTTTTAAAATTCTACTGGGTACAAAAAAAGAAGGGGGGAGGTGGTCTAAAACTCAGTGCTAATATATAAAGGATACCTTCTGAAAAAATATGTTTCTAATTTTAGTATTGCTTGAATAATCCAACAATGTCAGAGATTGTTTTGAAAGAAATGTCTGTATTCATATTGTGTGGATTTAATGTCAGATTCTTATGAAACAATATGTTAGAAAGGAATTCTTGGCTCAGTTTTAGATATTTTCAGGAGGCAAAAGTGTGAGACCACACACATTCCCTGTACCCATAGATACTTTACACACTGTTCTACAATGCATGAATCCCTTCATTGAGTTCTAAGATTGACAGAGATCAAGAGAGGAGAGCTTATTGGTGAAGAGGTTTCTCTGGAGAGCTGTGCAAGGGTCCACGTGGTGATGGGTAGGGTGGGCGTTTTCTGACCCCACATTTGATCAGAAGCTCGTCTTGTGGAACTTTAAATGTGTTTCCTATAGTGGGAGTCGTGGAGGATGGATGCCTGACTCACCCTTGAGAAAGGCAGCCTGATCTGACCCCAGTCCTGCAAAAATAAGAGAGCAAGATAGGAGGTTCCTGAGAGCTTTGTGGAGATTAACCTGAGCTGCCTGAATGAGCGGGGCAAGGTCTTTCTGACTGCAGAGCTCCCGATGTTACTTGTCTTGCAGGGAAAAAATAGTGGTCATATATGGATTATGTAAAAATAAATGTGAATTATTATACAAAGTTATATGTTTTGCCTGTGTAACACGGACATATCTACATCTGCTGTTGGTAACAAGAGGTAGTTAGGAAAAAAATACATTTATTCAAACTAGGGCCAAGTAGATCCTAAGAAGCTAGCAGCTTGGAGGAGAGAATTTACTCTCAACAAGAATCTCCAAGATGAGTGCTTTGGAAGACCTTGCGTAGCTCCCAATTCAGAAATAATTGCAAAGCTTTCTATCTTTTTCCAGAATGGGTTTCTATCCCTCCTTCCATCTCTCTTCTCTCTATCATTCTCTCTCTTTAAAATTTATATTTTCAGGGTGTATACTCACTAAATCAATAATCTTAACTTTTATTATGCTTTTTATAAACTCATAAGATGTATTTTTAATCTCACAGTGAAATTTGTAATCGACTGGATTTGTATGGACAAAAATAAGGTCTTTGAGATATGGCTGCTGGGCAGTAAGCTGGGCTCTCCTGCTAGCTAAGTAATCCCATCTCCAACCCCAACCCTACCCTGTCCCTCACCCTCTCCCCCACCCCCACTCCTGCCACCACCTACTTCTTGATTAAAAGTGCCATCTCATCAAAATTACATTTTGCCACAGGTCCAAAATTTGCTTACAAATAGTCAAAACCATTGTTACACATATTATTTCCTCTGCCTGGAATGTCATCTGCAACACACACACACACACACACACTGTCCCTCACACAAACATTTTTTTCCCAACTCATTCTTGGTCCTTCTAAATTCAGTGTAAGTATTTTCTGTACAACAGCCTCCAAGCCCTTCCTGACCGGATTCCTGGTCCTCTTTGTGATCCTCAGATACTCTCTGTGTGCATTTACTGGGACTTATCCTGTGGCTGTTGGTATATTTGCCTGTCTCAGCCACTAGATTATACTCTGTGAAGGAAGAGGATGTGTATATTCGCTGTTCCTTCAGTGCCATACACAGAACAGGGGCTCAAGTATTTGCTGAATGAATATGTAATTGAATTAAATGTGGGAGAACTGATCATTGGACCACAGAACAAAAAAAAGCTCATTTGTAAAAATGAATGATATCACCCACCTCATAGGGTTCTTATAATACTTAAATGAGTTAGGATGCTTAAGTAGTGCCTGGCACATAGTAAGCTTTATATAAGTGTTAGCTATTACAATTAGTAAATTTAGTGATTTTGGATATTAAGAAACATCATGGCACCCAAATTTGGATCCAATAACCAGAGAATTAGAGTTGAAGATGTTGTTGGTTTCAGGAACTGAATTGAGAAAATAAAGGAATGACCATAATCTGCTTTGTGCTTCTGATATTTGTGTTAAGCTTAGTCCAAGGTGGCTTTGGAATACATCGGTGGAGTACAAGTATTGGGTAGCATGAGGAAGCTGTTCACTTTAATAAATGTGATTATAAAAGCAAAATTGAAATCAGCAGGCGCATGTCCAAGGATCACCTTCAGTCTCAGTAACCTGAACGTTCCCCATAGAACAGGGATGCCTGAGATTTAGGAAGACAGGTGTTCAGTATCATTGCCACTCCCAATGTCTTGAACTAGGCAGTTGAACTGGACCATGAAATAGCTGCATGCCCAGAAAGTAGACCGTAAGGAGGTTAAAAAGCTGACATCTCATTTTACATTCTAGTTTGCCCTCCTGTCAAATTTGAGACAGTTTTTAAAGAACTAGATATGACCACTTCCATTTCACATTCATAAAATAAAAACCTTCCAATAGAAAACCTATTAAAAATGATCAGATAGAGAGTGTTCCACTGAATTCTAAAAGTTTCTGAACTTTCCCAGTAACCACCCATTCCTTTCCCAGAGCGTGTGGCTTTAATCTAGGGGGTTGGCTATGAGCATCCTTTTCACTCAGGTGAGGCCAGGCCTTTCAAGCCCATTTTTCAAAATGGAGGTATAGTCACTTGAAATGAAAAGATTATTATTTTCTATTGCGAACTCTATCTCTAATAAGAAGGTTTGACCTTGTGTACTTGTCCTTTCTTCTGTATCCTTTGTGGCCAGCCTTAGTACATTTGACTCCTTCATATATTCTTGCTAAACTGGGAGCTAATGTAATATTGATTTTTCTCTGAAGGTACATTTTGTTGCAAACTGGAGCATTTTTTTCAGATCAAATGATATTCTATTTCTTTATTATTACTAAATTTTTTTTTTTGAAAAAGATGGATTTTTAACACAGTGGAACCTCTAGGAACAGTCCACGATATATAGTATCACGTAAATTTGTAGGAAGAGCATTTCATTGCCAAATAAGTCACAAGTAATGTTTTGTGAAACAGTGTGGAAAAGAAGCAGAATAGCATATGGGTTACAAATGAGTGCTTATTGGAATTAGATAGACAGTCCTCTCTTAACATTTGTAGGGCCCAGGCAAGAGTTCAAATGGAGGCCACCTAGCCAAATAGATGAATGTTACAAAATTAAGAAACTGGAAAATATGCTATATCTCCTTACCTTCATGAATATTCTTCATAATGACCTGGAAGGCCCTATTTCCGTGTGAATGCTCCAGATCTTTGGAGTTTTCATCAAAACAAGGCAGCACAGAGAGAGGAGGCTGCTGGCCTCTGGACTGTGGCTCCCTCTTTTTTATTCTCACCCCCGGATGTGTCCTGAATCATGAGGTGTCTCTTGTGCACATGTGTGGAAGTCCTGAGGTTGCATGTCACAGCTCTGTCCAGATTTCTCTTAAACCTGAGGGGTCACATCCAGTGAGGTGTAAGCTCATAGGAGACACCCAGGCAGTGACAGCAGGAGCAGGCGTGGTTGGCCTGGAAACGGCAGTTCTTGGTGCTGGTTGCTAGTGGTATGATTCTGAAAGGGGTAGGGTGCAAGCGCATGGAATGGGGCTTGGTGAGAGGAAGACCAGAGAGGGACCCTCTAAAGGATGGGGCCCAGCACATAGGCCCCTCTGACTTGAGTCTAATAGTGATACTGCAGTGAGACCTTGGTTTAAGTATTACTGTTCATAGATTATTAGCTCTGCGTGCTCAGGCAAGTTACTGAACTATTGTTCAGTGTTGGTCTGGGCCCAGAATGCCTCATTTAAATTCCTGTGCCACCAGTAGCTAGCATTATCATCTGTGTGAAGTAGTTAACCCCTGCCCCTCAGTTTCCTCATCTGAAAATTGTGGATAATCATAGTCCCTATCTCAGAGGGCCGTTATGAGGGATACGTTAATATTTCTGAAGTGCTTATTCAGCTCTCTAGCATTAATTAGCACTGTCTATTTTTTTAAAAAGTAAAATAAATAGCTTCCTCATTTGTAGAGATGAGGATAATAGTAGTGTCTACCACATAGAATTATTGTCATAATTAAATAAGATAATGACTACAAAGTACTTATTTAATGTCTGATGCCCGGGAATAGTAAGTACCAAAGTATTAAATAATAAGAAAAAGTAATGAGAATGTAACAGCTGACATCCATATGCAAAAAAATGAATCTAGGCATAGACCTTACACTCTTAACAAATATTAACTCAAAATGGATTCAAGTCCTAGATGTAAAACGCAAAACTATAAAACTCCTAGAAGATAACATAGGAGAAAACCTAGATGACCTTGAGTCCGGCAATAACTTTTTAGGGACAACACAGAAGTCATGGTAAATAAAAGCGAGACTTGATAAGCTTGACTTCGTTAAAATGAAGCACTTCTGCTTTGTGACAGTGTCAAGTGGAGAAGACAGTGAAGAAAACAGACAAGGATCTCTTCCCTTTGGAAATTAGAGGTGGTATGGCTCCCCGACCACCTGTGACTCTCTGGGAGTACTCTGGTCTCCATGATAGCAACACTTCTTGCTTGCTCACGGAATACAATAGGAGCCCTGTTTATAGATACGGTAATATAGACTTATGTATCCGAAGGTCATAAGAGTGGGTATTTTCAACTTCACTGTCTTGCTGTTGAATGTCTTGATGCTCAGTGGGTATTTCACAATAGAGGCCAATAAGCTATGTAGTAGTAACATTATTTCCTTTGCATCAAAGTGGAAACTGTACTCAGATTCATTAGCCCACATTCATTTTGCCTCTTCCATTATATTGGGCATTTAGACCCAGCTCTTCTAACTCAGCATTCCCTAGTCTTTGTTCTCAGAGTCCTTTGCAAACAATTATGTTTTGAACTATTCATTTTTTGATTTATCTATCCAGTTTTATCTTTCTAAATGTATAATAAACCTGGCAACAGTAAGGATCATGTCTCATTTCTTCTACATTATTCATAGACACCTTCCTGAGGGATGAGAATGTAGTAGCTGCTCATGAATACATATGATTACCCTTTCTCAATTTTTTAAAACAGAAAATGCTTTTAGGGCCTAGAAATTATGCTTAGGTGGCAGTGGAAGCTTGTGTATTGTATATTAAGTATCAAAGGTAAATCTTCAAAAGACATGCTATCATTTCTGGGCTATCTTACTTTCCATTAACTAGCACATTTGGATCTGCAGACAGATGTTCACTGAACAAAATAGCTACTTATGTGTACAGTTACCAATTCTGTACGCACCTATGAATGCTCCAACTTCAGAAAGAGTTGGCTAAATATGATTGATTTCACTGAACTGTATTATCTCTAAGGGACTGGAAGTCTTGATCTTGCTAGCATGTATTAAATCGACAAAGTGCTTCTACTCTGTCTCTTGGATTCTCCTGCAACTGTAACCTACTTGCTGAAATGGGTGATAGATTCACTTTTAAGCTGTAAAGTTCTATGGATTTTGATAAATGCATAATGTCATTGAACTACCATTATAGTATCATACAGAATAATTTCACCCTCCTAAAAAAAATATCCCCTGTGCTTCACCTGACAGTCCCCGACAATCATATACTGTTTAGTATGGGGGTCCAGAATGAGTCACCTCAAGATGTGCCTCTGTGGTATGCAGGTTGTTTTGAGCTAAAGGCAACTTTAGCAGAAAGCTCAGGAGCAACTTCTGCCCCTCCCTCCCTTTAACTACCTGGAAGAACTTGAATTAGGGGCCTTGCCTATAGTAAGAGGTTATCAATGATAAGTTTTTGACCCATCTATATGGCAGGAAAAACTTGTATTTACTAAACATCTGTCCTTTATCATCATGCAGTGACCCTTTGAAGCCCCCAAGGTGTATTACCTCATCCCTAGCAAAGAATGTCTTATACACCTCAATCTCCCTTTCTTTTTCTGAACCTCTCCTGCATGTGGGCTCTCTGAACCTGTCATGTATACGGGGTTCCCATACATATGTCTGTATTAAATTGGATTACTTTCTCTTTCTTATCTTTTTCATGTCTATTTGATTATTAGACCAGGAGGAACCTTGAGTTTGTTCCTCCCCCACATTATTATAGTTTTGCTTTTTGCATAAAAATGAATACAAATGGAATCATACAATATGTAGCCTTTTCAAACTGGCTCTTTTCTCTTAGAAATATAGAGTAAAGGTTACTCCGTGGTTTTTCATGGTCTAACAGCTCATTTATTATCATCGAAAATATTCTAAGTTATGAATATTAACATATTTGTTTACGTACTCATACATTGAAGGTCACTTTGTTGTTTCTAGTTTTGGGTGACTGTAAATTTGGTGCTCAGCTATAAATTTGCTGTAAGTATTCAAGTGCTGACTTTTGTGTGGACATAAATTTTCTTATCAATTGAATGAATATCTAGGAGCCAATTGCTGGGTCATATTATAAGACTGTGTTTAGCATTGTGAAAAACTGCTGAACTGTCTTTCATGGTGACTTTTTGCATTTCTACCAGCAATGAGTCATGGTCCTTATTGCCCGCCATTATTCCTAGTGGTGTCTCATTGTTTTCATCTGGATTTTCCTAATGACAAATGATGTTGGACACCTTTTTATATACTTATTTGTCATCTGTATATCTTCTTTGTTTGCTCAAATCTTTTGCCCATTTATTATTTGGGTTGTTTAATTTCAAATGTTGGGTTTTCGGTGGTCTTTTTATTTGTTAGTTTTGGATACAAGTTCTTTATATTATGTATTTTTGTAATCATTTCCCCCCCCCCAGTCCATTAAGAGTCTTATTCTCCTAATAGTTTCTTTTCCCCACAAAGTAGAAGTCTTAAATTTTAATAATTCCAATTTATATCTTTTTTTCTTTCATGTATCATGCCTTTGGTGTTGTATATAAAAACTCATTACCAAACCTAAATTTATGTAGATATTCTCCTATATTTTCTTCTAGAAGTTTTATAGTTCTACATTTTATATTTAGATCTTTAATCCTGTTTGGGTTTATTTTTTTGTCAGTGGTGTAAGGTGTGTGTCTAGGTTCATATTTTTACATTTGGAAGTCCATAGTTATATCACCATTTCTTTAAGAAAGACTATACTTTTGCCATTAAATTAACTGTAAACTTTGTCAAAAATCAGTGTCCTTCTGGGCTGTATTCTGTTCCATTTATCCATGTGTCTGTTTTTTGCTAATACCACTCTATTTTGATTATTGAAACTTGACATAAGTCTAGAAATGCAAATCCTCTAGATTTGTTGTTCGTCAGTATTGTGTTGGGTATTCTAGGTCATTTTCTTTTCCATGTACGTTTTAGAATACGTTTGTTGGTATCTACAAAATAGCTTACTGGGGTTTTTTTGTTTTTTGTTTTTTGTAGATTTTGTTGAATGTATAGCTTAGGTTAGGAAAACTTGACTTTTTTTTTTTTTTGGTTAATCCTCACCTGGGGATATTTTTCCATTGAATTTTTGGTTGTTTTTAGATAGACTAGAAGAGAGGGAGGGAGGGAGAGAGAGAGAGAAACATTAATGTAAGAGAAACACAGATTGATTGCCTCCAGCATGACCCAGACCAGGGTGGGGATCGAACCTGCAACCTAGGTACGTGCCCTTGACAGGGAATCAAACCCTCGACCTTTCAGTCCATGGGCCAACAATCTAACCACTGAGCCAAACTGGCTAGGGCAAAAATTGACATCTTAATATTGATGTCGTCTGGCCGGTGTGGCTCAGTGGTTGAGCATCGACCCATGCACTAAGAGGTCGCCGGTTCGATTCCCGGTCAGGACACATGCCCAGGTTGTGGGCCCGATCTCCAGTGGGGGGCATGCAGGAGGCGGCCAGTCGATGTTCTCTCTCATCAATGTTTCTATCTCTCGCTTCCTCTCCCTTCCTCTCTCTCTAAAATCAATAAAAGAAAAAAAATTTTTTTTTAAATATTGATGTCAACCCAACAATATGGCGTAAGTCACCATTTATTTATTATTTTCATTGATTTATTTAATCAGTGTTTTTAAATGTCTCTATATGGAACCTATACATATTTTTTTAAATTTATACATAAGTATTTCTTGTATTTTGTGCTATTTACATGATATACATAGAAATTTATTTATTTATTTATTTATTTATTTATTTATTTTGCATTCATCTTCAGATAGAGCGGGAGGGAGATAGGGAGGAAGAGAGAGAGAGAAACATCAATGTGAGAGAGACACATCGAGTGGTTGCCACCCACACGACCCCAACCAGGGCCCGGGACGAACCGCAACCAAGGTATGTGCCCTTAGCGGAACCTAACCCAGTCTCTCTGGTCTGTGGGCCGACCCTCTAACCACTGAGCCAAACCGGCCAGGGCATATAATTAGAAATTTTTAAATTTCAATTGTTCATTGCTGTTTATAGGAAAGCAACTGACTTTTGTATATTGACATTGTATCCTGAGACCTTGATATATTTACTTATTATTTCCTAAAGCATTTTTATAGTTTTTTTTTCTAGATTACTATTATATCATCTGCAAATAAAGACAGTTTTATTGCTTCCTTTGTAATCTTTATACCTTTCTATCGATTTTCTTGTCTTCTTTACTCTGAGACTAAATGAATCGGAATGAGTGTAATGAAGGTCATCCTTGCCTTGTTCCTGATCTTAAAGGATAAGTTTCCAGTCTCTCACCATGAAGCATGTTAGCTGTAGGGTTTTTATAGATGTTTTTTTATCCAGGTGAGGAAGTTCCTCACTTTCCTCGTTTGCTAAGAGTTTTTATCTTGAACAGATGTTGAATTTTGTGAAATACTTTTTTGCATTAATCGATATGATCACATGCTGTTTCACCAACAGCATAAGGCTTCAGCGAGGTCTTTTCCTCTGTGGGATATAGTTCCTTTTTCATAAAGCACGTTTTGGTCCTAGTTTATAGAGGTTACTCTTCCCCTCCCTTTCCAGAACCCAAAGACATTCTTTTTCTTGAATCTTCATGATGAGAACTTGGAGTGGCTCCTGGAGGTAAAGCACATGAAGTGTGTGGGTCCCCCTAATCCTGTGGTCCCCAGGAGCTACTCACTCACACACCAGGCTTTTAACCTCTAGCGGTTTGTTAAAACTAGCACGTAAGTGTTCTTACCACTTCATGCCTTTAGTACCTTCTGCTTCATTTAAGCAGATTTTGGTTGTTTCTGTGGATGAACTTGTCTCTCCATATTTTGGGTCACAATTTGCCCTGTAATTCAGTTTTCTGATACAAATTTAAAAAAAAATTCAATTTGTTCAGATTTTGCTTGTTACAAAGGACAAATGATGACTTTCCAACTCTATATGTTGGAAATGAAAAGGAATGTACAAGGACTATTTTTCCCCTCTGTGAAAACTTTCAGGTTTTTTTTTTTTATAATCACAGAATAATAAATTATGTTTTCATATTTGTTGATTTTTTTTAAGAAACCACATTGTTTGCAGAAGTAAAGTAGAAAAAGAATATCTTTTCAAATGCAAATAATAAAGTTGTTGTATTTGTAAAATAGATATCTATGCCTGAAGTGGAAAGTAAAAATGTTATTGAGTGTCTTTGTTAATACAGCATCTCAATAAAAATTAACAACAAAAAAGTTCCAGAATGTAAATCCCATAACCAGACAAAACAAAACAAATGATAATGCTTTGTGTTTGTGTTGTTATCAGACAAAACAGACCATTCGGCAAAAAAACAAACAAACATTATTAGGGATAAGAGGGATGCTACATGATTATAAAATGGAAGAGGAGCAATGTTGAACCTGCATCCATAAACATATAGGAGATCTTGTAGGGGAGGGACAACTGAGACTGCGACCTCAGGATCAGGGCCAGCCTTCAGTCTGTGCTCTCACGGGGCCCGTGGTCGGAAGGGCCACATGCTTGGCTTACTGCTCGGCTGTTACCATTTTCAAATTCTTTGTAATTTTTGAACAAGTGACCTCCTATGTCTCTTTAGCCTGAGTCTCACACATCGTGTAGCCAGTCCTGTTTAGAATAGCTAGACCAGGATCAAGGATTATCTTCTTCTCTGATGGGAAAGGCTGTGCTGAACTTAATTTCTCATGGGTCCAGAGAGTCAGGTTTGCCCAACGTCTCAAGTTCATTTTCTTGCGAAGTGGCTAGCTGCTGCTACTGGTATTCTTGCTCAATTCCTTGTTGTCCTTTATATTCATTCAGCTTGGAAACAGTTCTCTTTTTGTACCTCACATCCAAGGCTGTGTTCCACCCACACTGTACAAAGGTAGAGAGGGGAGGTGCAAGGTCCCTTCTCTAGAGCACATCCCCTCACGTGTCCTGCGGTGCACTGGGCCCCACATCCTTCTCCAAGGGGAGATGAGACATCTGGGCACCATATGCTTCCTCATGCTGACCCTTGGCTTTTACAATTCCTCGGTCAAGCCTATTTCTATAATTATTCCATGAAATGTCATGATATTTGCTGTCAATTACCTCCCAACATTTTTGGAAGTATATAAATATTGACAAAATTACAGGAAGAAATTTAGAAACCCTCATCATACTAGGATATTTGTATGTGCCTCTCTCAGTAAGTGATGGATATCGTAGATCAAACAGTTGTTAACCGAATGACCTAATTAACAAACTTTATCACACACTCACATAACAATATTTCCCTCAAACACTCAATTTATCTGCTCCTTTGTACAGAAAAAAAGAACTTTTTCTAAAGACTTGTATATTTAGCCTGGGCGGTTTGGCTCAGCAGTTAGAGCGTCGACCTGTGGACCAAAACAGGTTCGATTCCGGTCAAGGGCATGTACCTCGGTTGCCATTCAATCCCTGGTCCTGGTTGGGGTCGTGCAGGAGACAGCCAATCGATGTGTCTCTCTTACATCAATGTTTCTCTTTCTCTTTCTCTCCTTCCTTCCCTCCATCCCACTCTATCTGAAAATCAATAGAAAAATATCCTTGGATGAGGATTAAAAAATAATAATTAAAAAAAATACAGTCTTGTGTATTTATACTGTGTCTCCCCTCACCCCATTTTCTCTTCAACTTAATATGACTTCCCTAAAGTCCACTAAAATACTCTTTTCACTGTCATAAATGGACATCTATATTGTCAAATCTGACAGATACCTTTTCTGTCCTTATCTATGTGGACTTTAGAGCTTTTAGTACCTTCCTTCTTGAAGTATTCTCGGCTCGTGGATTCAGTGGTAGAACTTGATCCTTGGTCCTCTCTCCTTCTCTGTCCATGCTCTCTACCAAAGAGAGCTCATTCATTCTTATGGCTTTAAAACTTGGCCATATGGCATCTATATAATAGTTAGGTTTAGAAGTTAAAAAGCAAATGTATAGAACTGATTGTCTAGATTGAAATTCCAGTTCTGTCTCTTGAAGCTGGTTTGAGCTTGGACAAGTTATGTAACTTCTCTTTGTCTCAGTTTTGTTGTCTATTAAATTGAATTATATTAACCATCTCATTGTATTGTTAAAATGATTAAATCTGTTAATAAATGAAAAATGTTTAAAACAGGGCCCAACACATAGTGAGGGCTCTTGTTAAGAGATATTTTTAAATTATTAAATTATAACTCCAATATAAAACGAACATGTGTTAAACATTTTTTTCAATTCAGTCAATGAGGGAACTAAGAAGATGTTACAATGATTCAAAGGAGAATTGAAAGAGAAGGCAAATATATAAGCCAACTACTTAGTTGGCCAGGAAAAATATCTCTGAAACCTAAATTTTGAGAAGGATCAGCTGTTTGAAAACCCAGGAAAATGATGTCCTCTGGCAAGGGAATAGCAAGTGAAAGGACCTGAGTTGGAAATGAGCTCAGAGGGTTCAATAATTAGAAACAAGGGTAAAACAGTTAGAATGGAGAAAGTTATGAGAGAATGGAAAGGAAATAGTGTCGGCTATAGTCAGGCAATAGACCACACAGAGCCTGGAATACCACAGTGAAGGAGTCTTGAGTTTATTTAGAAAACAATCGCAGAAATGGAGAATTTTATGCAGGGGAATGACAGTGTGGAGAAAATAGACATTGTTATTTTAACTGCTTAGTGGTGAGATTTAAAAATCAAGTAGCCATTACCTCTGCTCACTGTTAATTATTAAGATGGTTTAGAGGAATTTTTATACAGATACATGGAATGTGAAGAGGCGGTTACCAGAAGCATAACACCTTAGCGTTATGCAGTGGTGCCATGGAAATATGTCTGACTGGGTTAGAAGAGCCTAGATGGACCTTACCTGGTGTGCTTTTCTGTGCTAGGGAGAGTGTGTACAGTGATTAGAAGTTCCTGCTGTACCATTAGAAGACCTGGGTTCAAGTTTCTGCTCCATCCTTTTAGGACAAGTTCCTTAACCCCTTTAAGCTTCACTTTCTTACCCCTTAAAATGGAGATAATAATAACAGCTACCCTAGAATGTTTCGTGAGCATGAAATCGAAGGACAAATGACAGATATTCTGTGCTTAACCCCATAACCAACATGTTAAAATACCTCACTAAATGTAGGTGATTATTCCTGAAATGCAGTCACCGCGGCGACTTGTGAACACCCGTCATGCAGGAAGCCATTATCTGCCTACATCATTCTAAGGATGGTCACAATGGCTGGCATTTTTCCTTGTCACCTTGGTACCAGTTTTACCAAGTTCAGTTTATGTGTGATTTTGCTATCTCAAGTGTGCTTTGGCTCTTCCACTTGCATTTTCTTCACTAGATAAGAACTTAATCTCACCATTCCCCAGTATATTTATAGAGTCAATCAAGAAGGGCAGGTTATGCTGCATTAGCAAATAAATCCCGAAACCACCGTGGTTTAACCCAGTGAAGCCTTAAGTTTTACTCAAGCTCTTCTTCTCTTTCCTGCAGCAACACTGTCTGGACATGTGGCTTCCAATGTTGCTGAGTAATTGGAAAAGATAACTGGGGCTTGTAGGGCCTGTTTCAGAGAGTTAGTCCTTAAAGTTGTGTCTCTGCAGTGTAAAACAGGCTATGGGGCACACAGTTCTTAGGTGGCCATCCTTGTTCCATATTGAGATTCTCTGTACCTATCTCAGCCGTGGATTCTGCCAGAATCTACATCTCCTCTCTGTCTCTCCATCCAGGGTTTCTGATATCTCCAAACGTTCAGACATCCTTACATATTTTTTTTTTAATTTATACCTCTGCCTGACTTGCCATGCCTTGAGATCTGCGTGTGTGTTTTGCTTAAAAAACAAACTATCTATACTTTCAAGACTATACACCACTGATTTCAGAGGTTGCTTTTCTCAGATAGATTGCTTTTTTCCTTTCTCCAAATGCATTAATATTTTAGAAATTCTATATTTCACTGATGTAGAAATAGAAAACTGAAAAATCAGTTATTACTTTGATAAATCAGATTTCAACTGTAATTTTTTTCAGGGATATTATGCAATTCAAGATATGCTAAATAAGAATTCCAAAAACAAAATATAATAACTATTACAGTTGCGGTTCAGTAGAAAAAATATTTAAGTATTCATATATTTCACCCATTTTAAATTTAAGACTATTCACAGATTTAACTTAGATTATTTTGAATGTGTTAAAATAAGTACAACTCAATGGAAATGAAGTAATTAAAATGTCAAGTAAAATGGAAGAAGCAATTCTGAAATCTAATTATGTTAATGTTTATATGTTATCCTCTGGTATCTGAAATCTACAGCTTCCCCTTCCCTCACACTCATACTATTTTCTCAGAAAAATCTTAAGTAGCATATAAAAAAAAAATAAGACTTTATTTTATAGAGCAGTTATGGATTCACAGCAAAATTACCAGGGATGGTACAAAGATTCCCCATCCACCTCCTACCCCGATGCATGTATAGCTTACTCCATTATCAACGTCCCTCACCAGAGCAGTTAGTCAATTAGTTCATTAGTTACAATTGACAAACCTACCCTGACACATCGCAATCACCCAAAGTGCATACTTGACACTGCATTATGGTATTTACTGCCTTAAAATCCTGTGCCCTGTATTTATCCCTGCCCTCTTCCTGCAACCCACCCCCTGGCAGCAACTGACTTTTTATTGTTTCCATAGTTTTGTCTTTTCCAGAATGCCATATTGTTGAATCATACAGTATGTATCCTTTAGCTTCTTACACTTAGTAATAAGTATTTACGTTTCCTCCACATATTTTTGGCTCAATAGGTCATTTCTTCATAGTGCTGAATAATATTTCAGTATCTGGATGAGCCACAGTTTAGTTATCCATTAATCTACCGAGGACTTTTGGTTGCTTCCACGTGTTGGCAATTATGAATAAAGCTGTTATAAACATATGTGTCAAGGTGTTTGCATGAACATAGTTTTCTACTCCTTTGAGTTGGTACTTCCAAGTAACACAAAGTGATTGCTAGATAATTAAGTGTGTTTGTTTTGTAAGAAACCACCACACCGCTTTCCAGTGCATTCCCTTTAGTAAGGAATGAGCGTTTCTGTTGTTCCACATCCTTGTCATCATCTGGCATTGTCACTGTTTGAGTCATTGGTCAAACTGTTGGGTTTGAGGTGGTAGCTCATCGTTGTTTTACATTGCATTTTTTTGATGACATAGATGTGGGTCATCTTTTTTTTTTAATATATATTAATTTATTTTTGTTACAGATGTTTCTCCTTTTTTCCCCATTGACACCCTCCTCCCCATCCCCCACCCCGTCCCCAGCTTTGTTGTCCATGTCCATCAGTTATGCATACATGCGTATACGTTCTGTGGTTTATCTCTTCCCTCCCCCACCCCCTCTTCTGAGGGTTGTCAGTCTGTACCCTACTTCTACATCTCTGGGTCTACCCTGTTCCTCAGACTGTTATGTTTATTATATTCCACATATAAGTGAGATCATGTGATATTTGTCTTTCTCTGCTTGGCTTGTTTCTCTTAGGATAATACTCTCCAGATCCCTCCATGTCGTCTCAAAGGATAAGAGATCTTTCTTTCTTACAGCTGCATAGTACTCTATTGTGTATGTGTACCATAGCTTTTTTGTCCATTCGTCCACTGATGGACACTTGGGCTGTTTCCAGATGTATTGTAAATAGTACTGCTATGAACATGGGGGTACATGTATTCTTTCTGATTGATGTTTCAGGCTTCTTTGGGTATATTCTTTGGGATCACTGGGTCAAATAGCAATTCAATTTTTAATTTTTTGAGGTAACACCATGTTTTCCACAGTGGCTGCACCAGTCTGCATTCCCACCAGCAGTGTACTAGAGTCCCCTTTTCTCCACACCCTCGCCAGCGCTTGTTGTTTGATGATTTGTTGATGGCGGCCATTCTGACAGGTGTGAGGTGATACCTCATTGTTGTTTTAATTTACATCTCTCTGATGATTAGTGATGTTGAGCATTTCTTCATATGTCTCTTAGCCATTTGTATGTCCTGTTTGGAGAGGTGTCTATTTATTTCCTCTGCCCATTTTTTAATTGGGTTCTTTGTCTTCCTTTTGTTGAGTTGTATGAGCACTCTATATATTTTGGAGATTAACCCCGTATCTGATATATCATTGGCAATTATGCTCTCCCATACAGTGGGTTGCCTTTGATGGTTGTTTCTTTTGCTGTGCAGAAGCTTTTGAGTTTGATGTAGTCCCATGTGTTCATTTTTTCCTTTGTTTCTGTTGCCTTAGGTAATAGGAAACAAAATTTCGGACATCATACGCAGCAGAATCTTCACTGATACATCACCTAAGGCAACAGAAACAGTGGGTCATTTTCTTATGTGATTATTGCCCTTTGTAGATTTTCTTTGGTGAGGTGTCTATTAAGGTTTTTGGACCCTTTTTTTTTTTTTTTTTAATCGACGTGAAAGGGACACATTGAGTGGCTGCCACCCGCACGACCAACCAGGGCCGGGGACAAACTGCAACCGAAGTACATGCCCTTAGCGGGAACTGAACCCGGGTCTCTCTGGACCGCAGGCTGACGCTCTAACCGCTGAGCCAAACCGGCCAGGGCAGTTTTTGGGCCCATTTTTAAATTGAGTTGTTTGTTTTCTTATTGTTGAGTTTTAAGAGTGCTTTGTATACTTTGAATAATAGTTCTTTATCAAATGTGTCTTTTGCAAATATTTTCTCCTACTCTGTGGTTTATCTTATCATTCTTTTGACATTGCCTTTCACAGACCAGACAAACAAGTAAACAACAGAAAAAAAAGATAACAAATGTTAATGAGGATGTAGAGACATTGGAACCCTCTACACTGTTAATGGGAATATAAAATGGTGTAGCCACTATCAAAAACAATAAAAAATTAACAATAGTACTACTGTATGATCTATCAACCCCTCTTTGGGTATATAGCCAAAAGAACTGAAATGAGGATGTCCAAGAGGTATCTGTGCTCCTGTGTTCAATGCAGCACTATTCACAATAGCCAGGATATGGAAATAACCCAGCTGTCCATCAACATGAATGGGTAAAAAAATGTGGTATATACATATAATGGAATATAATTACACTCTAAAAAAGAAGGAAATTCTGCCATCCGAGACAACATGGATGAAGGAAGCTACAGGACGTTATGCTGAGGGAAATAACGTTACAGAAGGACAAATAGTGCTTGATTCTACTTACATGAGGTCCCTAAAATAGTCAGAATCATAGAGGCAAAGAACAGAGCAGGTTGGGGGAGGGGGAGATGGGGAGTTGTTATGCAGGATGAATTAGTTCTAGAGATACGCTGTACCGAATAGGGCCTCTAGTCAGCAATATTTTGTATACTTAAACATTTGTTAAGAGAGTAAGCCTCATGTTAAGTGTTCTTATCATAAAGCAAAACAAAACAAAAATGAAAGAGAAATGGATATGAGGAAACGTGAAGGTGATGGGTATGTCTATTATCTTCATTATGGTGATGGTATCACAGGTGTTTGCATAAACCCAAACTCATCGAATTGTATGCATTAAGTGTGTGCAGCTTTTTGTATATCAATTGTATCTCAGTAAAGTTGTTTAAAAGAAAGAATCCAAACAAAAAGAAAGACATTTGAACAATACGTATTCTTAAGCTAGGAGTTCAGATGTCCAATATGGCACATCAGGATTTCTCCTTCTCTGAGGTCATCGTTCTTACTGTCTGTAATACTCATTTTATTTTACAGTTACGGATGTTTTCTTCAATATTGTTGATTGATATTTAAATTTTTAATTAATTTCTATCTTAGGTTCTCTAAGCTAAATGTGTTCTTTAAATGTAGATACCTGGTGTTCCATGTATTCCTATTACAGAGTAAAAAGAAATAATTGGCATTTAGTTAAAGATATTTTTAAAAATTGGATTTAAATGTTATCCAGTGTGTTCTCAATTTATTTTATTTTATTTTTGAAACTCATGTCTAGGTACATTTGTTTTACAATGAAAATCATTAGATTGTTTTATAGTAAGTAGGTGTTAATGAGCTCTGTCTCTTGATATAGAACAAATCCAAAATAGTGAATCAGACATCTTTAACTCTTTCATATGATCAAGATTAGAGAACAATCTCCTAAACTAAAAATGCCATTAGAAAGCAACATTGCTAATGACATTCCACGGTCCTTTTTTTTATGTAGAGATACTATCTTCCTAACACATTATTTATTTTAAAATAAATCATAAATATTTATGCTTCATTATGTTTCTTTTAAATTATGTATTGAAGCATTGCAAATATAACTTCTATTCTATCCGTATTTATTTTGATACTTAAAGTATACAGATTTATTTGTTTAGTGTAAGTAGAGATTTATTGATTTGCAAAGCAGGATTTTATACTAATCTCTAAGGCTGATTAAAAAAACATATTTTTAGCCATGGCTGTGTCTCTGTCTAGAAAAGCTTTAGTTCCATAAGAAATTCATCAAAATCCCTAAAGATTCTGGTATGAAAAATGAAATAGAAAACTTTACACAGGTGGTTGATGAGTAAATGTCCAAGCATACCACACCTAATACTGTTTTCTTAGAAGGAAAGCATGAGGAGAGACTCATTGTCTTTACAGTTGCTGTTACTTTGGACTGGAGAAATCTGTAAAGTCCCAAATAACAGAACAAAGCAGGACTCTCCTCGCTCACTCACCAGTGAAGATAGATCTGGCTCAAAACGTGAGGATGCACTTTAATTCCACACTGTCAGTGGGAAAAGAAATAATGGAGTAGATGAGCTGGGTTACGGAGAGGGGGAAGAGAAGCAGAGCCTGTCATTGCTCCCAACACACACAAACAGTGACAAATATGTGTTTATAAAACCCGTGCTTATTGTCTCTTCATAAACATGTTTTCCATAAATCCATCTGAATTCATGCATTCAGTTATTTGAGGCCTCAGAGAGGCCATAAACAACATCTGGAGACTGTGATGCTGAGATATACGGCCTGCTTATTTCAGTAGCCGAACCTGAAACAGTAGTGGATTGTGAAGAATAATACACCTGTGGGCATACAATTTCTGGGTTGGGAGGGCAGACAGGGGCCAATGTTAAATTCTCAAGTGGAGCTGTAAGTCTTCCTTTACTGTGCTTCAGGGTCAACAGAGAGACTCAAAAATATTCTTTATATCCATTATCAAAAAGAGGCTGCCCAGCGTGCAAAGCAGTGTAGAAATCCCTTAACAAAACGAGACACATTCTTTCTGTGGAAATAGAGAGAACTAATCCTCTGCAAAATCTGAACTGTTTAGTTAGTGATTTGCTGTAGAATACATGCTCATTAAAACGCAATAAAATATTCTAGGAAATAAAGGCCTTAAATAGATGGAGGCTTGCAGATTACATAATAATGACTACACTGCCTATAAATGAAATACATAGAGATAAAAAATGGAAGAGGGTCAGGGGTGGGGGGAGAGAGAGAGAGAGAGAGAGAGAGAGAGAGAGAGAGACCAGGAAAGGTCCTGATTCATAATGAAGGGAATATATTATTTAACTTTCTTGTCCTGGGAGTCCTAGGAAACTTGATAAAATAACACATGAAACTCAGAATTCTTAAGTTTTGCCACTCGACTACTCATGGTAATAGGGTAAATATCACTAGCATCTTGAGTACGGCAGTACAAGTATCCATATCTTTGATGCATTATAGTTAGATAATGTAAATAAGGACAAAAGGGTAGACACCTCCAGCATGATGAAGCCATCTTCATTGGGGAAAACTCACGTGGAAAGCATCAGTAGTGTGCGTGGGGGGCCTGCATCACCATTTCATTTTAGGGCACCACACAAATATATAACGGGACCACATATCAAGGCCTAGGAATTGACTTTGAACGCTCGAGCACTGACTTTTAAACTGCATGACTAGGCAAGGCCCAGACTCTTTGCTGGTGGAATCAGAGCCAGGATTAAGGAGCCACTTTACAGGTAGAACAATGACTCAGGCTCTGCTTCACCAGCTGCTCCCTTTGAGTGAGGGCAGGAAGGCTGAGGTTCAAGTCTTTTACGAGCACTACTGCCTTAAACGCTGATTTGCATGGATCTGTGAGGGAGGTGAATTCCTTTTTTTATGGTCACATTATAAAATCACCATAATAATTTTTTTGCAAAGCCCAGAGCAAAGAGATAGAAACTGAAAAAGTGTTTAGCTAAATCTAGGAACATGGGGAGCTACAGTTGGATTTCAAAGAAATAATGGAACATTTTATCTCACGCTTGTCAAAACTGCCCAGCGAGTCTTCAACAAATAATAGTCTACACTGAAGGTATCCAAGAAACCACAGTGCTAGAAATTATTTAAAAGAATTCATTTGTAACACGAATGTCAAATATATAAAAATAAAATAGAAATTTATTCTGACTTTCCCTAAAAATATTTGTCTACACATATCAAGGTTTAAACTATTGAAGAGCAGAGGCTGGGTCATACTCATCGTTGTCCCTGACTACGTATTTCTGGAAGACTGCATGACTCCCTACTGATGTCTTTTATGTTCAGAAATGACTAGAGATAGAAAGTAAATGGTCCCAGCCTCTATTCCTGGCGTACTTGTGAATCATTATACCATGTCTATTCTTCAGTTCAAATAAAGCTGGGCCTCTGAAAACTGGAGTGATTTGGGAAATTATTTGATCTCTTTTGAATCTTTTTTAGACTGTTCATGCTCTCAATAAACTAAAGAGAACATCATTGGGAAAAAGTCAAGGAAGTTTAAATGGTAATGATCCATTTTTTGATCTGTGAATTTTAATAAACAATATTTTATTGAGAAATAGTGGTTGCTATTAAGAAATATTACTCTTAAGTTTATTGTGATCCCTCTTCTTGCATAACTAATGTACACTGAGTCAAGAGTTAAAATTTCATTTTATTACTAGGTTCTCCTGATAGTACATTAAAGTAGAGAAACAACTTTCAGAAGAGACAGTATACGGTTTTGTTGCTAAGGTGTAGGGTGTCCTGATAGTATTATGCAGAAAATTAGTCATCTTTCCCTTTTATGGCAAAAGGCTTCATTTGAGAAATATTTAGGTCACTCCAACTGTGATAAAAGCATATATGAAAATAGTTGCCTACAGAGATGGCACTAGAGTGAGGTCAGTGAAACATTGTTCTCAGACACCAGATTTAAGAGGTGCCTAAAAACAGTAATTGACATATTTTAATGCACCCTTTTCTGAACTAACAAATGCATGTGAGCCCTGGCTGAGTAGCTCATTTGGTTAGAGTGTCCATACACCAAGGTTGTAGGTTTGATCCCCGATCAGGACACATATAGGGATCAACCAATGAATGCATAAATAAGTGGAACAACAAATCGATGTTTCCCTCTCTCTTTCCCTCTCTCCCTTCCTCTCTCTCTAAAATCAATCAATCAATAATTTTTTTTTAAAAAAAAGCATGTGAAAACTCCATGATGAACATTAATATTTCTGATTTTTCCTTTTGTCTCAAGCTCTAGTGTGGCACTGACTAATCATGTCTTTATTTCAACTTTTTATATTTTTGTTCCTTGTGGAGTTGTTGCATTCATTTTTATCTTTAGAAAATGGTGCATTAAAATACAATTTGTCTTGACTGAGTTTTTTGGCACCTTCCTAACTTCTGTGCCGGAGGTGAGTGCCTCAGTTGCCCCACCTATGCACAACCTGCAGACAAACTGCAGGTGTTTCCCACACAATACAAATTGAGTGAAGCACAAAGGAAACAAAGTTGCATGTATAGAGCAGCATACACCTGTAAAGTAGCAGGAAATTGCAACATATAGAAACTAAACTCATTTAATTTGAAATAATACATGTAAATACACAGACCAACACAGGTGCATTGTAAGCTCTTTGTACTTTGTACATTGCAAGCTCTTGTTGGCTATTACCCTATCAATATTATTAGTGGTTATATGACTGATTTATATATTTCTGTGCTTTATTATTCAACCTTCACTCTTTCTAACATGTTTAATAGTCTTGAGCTGGGCCAAAATATAAAAATTCAGTGTTTTTGATATTTGTTTTATAAAAATTGCTTACATAATTAATTTTGTTATCTATTACTGAATGAGATTATTTAAAGAGACTTTTGTCAAAATTTTCCCATATGCTGGTATCTGCATTTCAGTAAATTCTATAAAAATTAAGGCTTTTCAAAACTATCAGAAATAATATCTTAAAGGCATATAATTTTATTTTTCTTCTGAATTCTTTTTAAAAAACAAGTCTTTTAGGAAAAGAAACACACATGTTCATGCTTTTGACAAAGTTGTTTTTTATTTAAACTAGAATATGAGCTATGTCGAGTTTAAATCTAAGTATCCAACACTAAAAAAGATCAGAATTATTATTTAATAATAAGAGCATACATTTCTGACTTCCAGAACTTTTTTCCTATTGTACAGAATACTAGTCCTTCTAGTACTATCACACTTTCTGAAATTCACCTTTAAACTTGTGTTACCTACAAAATTGGACTCCTGGCCCAGAGAAAAGTGGTGGCAGAAAGTCTGTAAGAAAAAATAATTCATCCAACCTTGACAACCTCTGAGCATGTTTTTCCTTAGATTATTCAATGTCAGCCAGAAAAAGAAGTAGAAACTAAACTGTTTATTAATTTCAACTCAGATTGTAAACCTAGACTGGTTCTATAAACCAGCTTTTCTTCCTCTTCCAATACCATCTTCTTTAAATATTATATCCATGATCAAAGGCCCAGCACAATATTAAATTTACTTGACGAAAGGAAAACAATAAGATGTTATTGATACTGGACAATGTGGTGGGCACAGGTTGCCAGGCAAAGAGCTAAGTATTTTCATGTTGGAACACTGAAGTTGGTGGTATATCCTCAGATATGCTTTTATCAAAATTCTGAAGATGAAAAATACTACTTCCTTCCCAAGTTACTAAATAATGGATGGGAAACTTAAACTTAAGTATGTGAAACTTATGCTGTCTTCCAGTGGGTTCATGACCCAGTGGAAGCTAATTAATTCTAATTACATGTTCTCCAAATACTTCTTTATTTAAACCTGCTTTGTGTGAAAGCTAATAATTTCCATATAATTTTACTTGACACAGGGCAGTGACTGTGCCCTGATAATATGTATTTCCACTTCGTATTTCACAGTGTCCTGTGTGTATGCTAAGTTCATAATTAATACACATATTTTGACTAAATCCTTGAGCAGAGAATTTTATTACGTAGGTATCTTTAGAAATTTTTTTCTGTTGGCAATCAGCATTTTCATAGAGAATGGATTTGTTCTTGGATCCAAAGATGGTCCCAACCTCTCTCCCCACTAGACAAAATTACATAAACTCAACCCATGTTGACTTTCCTAACACCAAAAATAACAGCAGTTCATTCTTGAACCTCTTTCATCAGTTCTTCATATAAATATTAGCCCTTTCCTCACTCCAGTGCATAATCACTTTCCTGAACTTACATTAACTTTCTGGAGGTGCCTTTCAAAAATACATACACCTGCTGTGTCATCCTCAGCCTTTCCCTTCTTTCTTCCCAAACTCTAATTACCTCTCTTCTGTCAGCTCATCTCCAGCTCACGGTCAAACGTATGTCCTAAGGGGAAGATAAAGTCTATTAAACAGTCTATTAAGTTGAAAAGTTCATCTCAAATACAAATAACAAAAGCCCTCATTAACTGCTTTTTAAATTTGCCTTACTTTATGCTAAAGTAATATATGAAGAGAAAAGCTTTTGTTCCAAACATTAAGATAAGTCAGTTTTAATATATAGGGGGTGATCTATGCTGTTCTTTGAAGTAAATCACTTTTTTTTTTGTGGCAGATTTATTCTTCAGTGAGAATAGACTTTGGATAGTACTTAATTATAAACTCAGGTTTTAAAAGAAAGACATGAGACTCGTCATCTATTGTTATAATCTTATAATAATCTTATAATTAAAATTATAAAGGATCTGCATTATTAACCTATTACTTATATGAGTTACCATGACTGATTTTTAAGCTCAAAAACTTTTATGGTGTAATATATTTTATATCCTAATCACAAAAATCTAATTAAGTAAGTCATAACTCTTTTAATTAATTTAAATTTGTTTTAATATTGTGGAACTTTGTCTTTTCACATCCTTTTTTAAAAAGAGGAGGGTTGAAATTACAAAGACTAAACATATAACCACCTCTATGTATGCGACTTCAAAGAAAAAGCTCCCTTTGCTACTAAAGGAGTTGATCAAAGTTGTTCTCTGGATCTAAAAAATATCTTTGACAGGTAATTTGAGTGGTTAGAAGAGGAAAATTATATTATGGATACAAAGGTGAAAATCTGAAATTACTCTCAAACTAAATTTCTTACAAGGAAATGTCATTTAAAAAATATCATTTCTCTTAAGGCTTACATTTTTTTCACTTATAAACATAGAGATATATGCTGACATGAAAATAATGTCCTTGAAATCCCTTTTTATATCAAAGTATTAGATACCATGGTTCATTGATTTCATAAACCTAACCAAAAGATGATACCTGTTTAGGTGAAAGAAAAGAAATGTCTGATTTAAAACTATATTCACATACAAAATACATTATTTGCTTGAATCTCTTTATTCATGTTACTAGAAAAAAATAATTATAAACTTAATTATAAATTCAGGTTTTAAACATGATTTCAAAAGACACATGAGACTCATCATCTATTATTGTAATCTTATAATAATCACAATTAAAATTATAAAGAATCTGCATTATTAACCTATTACTGATTTTTAAGCTCAAAAAGCTTTTTAACCTCAAAAATCTTTTCTAAGTGACTGAAAAATTTTATTTTATTATTTATTTGTTTAATTTATTTATTTTTGTTACAGATGTTTCTCCTTTTTCCCCCATTGACACCCTCCTTCTATCCCCCTCCCCGAGCATTATTGTCTGTGTCCATTGGTTATGCTTATATGCATAAGTTCTTTGGTTTATCTCTTCCCTCCTCCTCGCCCCCTCTTCTGAAGTTTGTCAGTCTGAACCCTACTTCTATGTCTCTGGGTCTGTTTTGTTTATCACCTTATTTTGTTCATTATATTGTACAAATAAGTGAGATCATATGATACTTGTCTTTCTCTGACTAGCTTATTTCGCTTAGCATAATACTCTCCAGGTCCCTCCATGTCGTCTCAAAGGATAAGAAATCATTGTTTTTTTATAGCTGCATAGTGTTCCGTTGTGTATATGTTCCACAGCTTTTTTATGCACTCATCTACTGATGGACACTTGGGCTGTTTCCAGATCTTAGCCATTGTAAATAGTGCTGCTATGAACATAGGGGTACACATATTTTTTCTGATTGGTGTTTCAGGCTTCTTAGGATATATTCCAGACAAGAGAAAAAATAAAAGGGATCCAAATTGGAAAGGAAGAAGTGAAACTGTCATTATTCGCAGATGACATGATATTGTACATAGAAAACCCTAAAGACTCCATCAAAAAACTACTAGATTTAATAAATGAATTCAGCAAAGTAGCAAGATACAAAATCAACATCCAGAAATCATTGGCATTTTTATACACCAATAATGAACACACATAAAAAGTGACTGAAAAATTTTAATCACTAGACTGTTTTGAGTTGTAGATGTCAATAAGAAATTATGAGTTGAACTAGAATGTCTTTCTTTTCTCTATATTTTTACATTGTCCACAAAAATTGACATTTAAAGCCTTGGCTAGTGTTACTCAGTTGGTTGGAGTGTCGTCCCATATACCAAATGTTGGTGGGTTCAATTCTACCAGGGCATATACCCAGGTTGCAGGTTTGATCCCTAGTCTGGACAGGTGTGGGAGGCAACTGGTGGATGTTTCTTTCTCACATCGATGTTTCTCTGTCTCTCTCTCTCTCTCTCAATATCAATAAAAATAAGTAAATAAAAAAGATTGAGCCTGGGCGGTATGGCTCAGTGGTTGATCATTGACCCATGTGACAAGAGGTCGCCAGTTCGATTCCCAGTCGGGGCACATGCCCAGGTTGTGGTCCTGATCCCCAGTGAGGGGCATGCAGGAGGCGGCCAATCGATGTTCTCTCTCCTCGATGTTTCTCTCTCTCTTTCTCTCTCTAACATCAATAAAGAAAAAAATAAAATAAAAAAAGATTGACATTTCTAAATATATAGAAGGAATTGAGATCATTTTAAAATTTATACTTTGTGATTATATGTAATTCTGGAACTACAATTAAATGACATGAGGATATGAGTATTTTATAAAGAAATATAAAATTTTTATATTTTATAAAAGAAGGGAAATGAAGCCTTTCTAAAGAAATGCTGAAACTATGCAGCAGTACAGAGAAGGATGTCATTTCTTTTACTTGACTCTTTAGAATTCTTTCAAAAGGCCACATGTTTTCAAGTGTGCTGGATAGTCTTCCAAGTGTCTTCTGAAAGATGATGAAAAAATAAAAAAAGCCTTGGAGATATATAGGTACAATATTATTTTTAAACATTATTGTTTCTTATTGTAAAGCAGGTAGAATAGTGGTTAAGGGCAAGGACTTTCAATCAGATGGACCTTATTTCAAATAGAATCTCCTCTGCTTACCTAAACTTATGATCTTGGGAACGTTATTTAATTTTTCTGTGCTTCTGTTTCTTACCCATTTGAAATGGAGATCAAAAAGCATACCTGACAGTCCTAAAAACTGAGAGACTAAATATAAAACAGACAGTGGCCAGACCCTGTATATGGTGGGAATCTGACCAATGACCTCTGTAGCAACCAGACCAGGACGACCAGGACTTGGTCCCTATTTGCCAGCTTTCCTATTTTTTGCTCCTATTTCCAACTCAGGACCAACCATAGAAAGCCAAATACACCCCCTTGACCATTCAGTGTCTCCAGCTCCCCCATGCCAATGACCTCCACTCAGAGCATACCGAAACCTTCCTTTTCCCTTTTTTCCCCACTATAAAGCTTTCTCATTCCCCTGCCTACCTTTGAATCTCTGCCCAATGCAAGCCACTGCAGCTCACTGGACAGCAAGCTCTGTAGAAAGAGCCTCTGTTTTCATTCGAGTGGTCTTCGTTTAGTTCCACAAGATTCAGTGAGAGAAGGGATGTAAAGTCCCACATTTGGTATGTGAGTGCTCGCATGCACAGAAACACTTGTTGCGTGTTTGGGTCTATGTTCTTAATTTTGCCGAAGGCGATGTTTCAAACACATTTAATATTTTATATTATGTTTGGAATAGTTTAACACACACATGCTTTTGCTTTCTGCCAGCCTGCATTCATACTGGCTATCTGGAATGAGTAAAACAATACTTTTTATTAAAAATACATTCATTTGGGGAGTAGTGAGTCTCCTGTCGTAAGAATCAAGTAAATGATGGCGAATGACTCTTCAAGACACTGATGAGGAGGATGGGGAGTTGAGCTAAAAGAGGCAGGACAGAATTACCCAGTGAGCCTTTAAAGAAACAGACCACTCGACTCCAATTACAACCTAGTGAATCTGAATACACAGGGAGTGGGATCCAGGATTAGGAGTGTTAAAAATCTCTCCCGGCGATTCCAGTGAGACTGGTTTATAAACAACATTGGCAGACATCTAAATTAGATATTTTTATTTTTTGAAATTTAGAAATAAAAAAATTCCATATTACTCTGTTCAAAAACTAGAGAGAAAGGCAAATTTCAGTTTTATCAATTAGAGAATTCTGTATTAAGATTAACATTAAAATATGGTGTATCCATTCCAATCTTACATCCTCTGACTAGGGAGGTGATCTGGATTCCAGCCGTCAGAGAATACAAGACTTTTCATTTGAGTTCAGGCTGTATTTATGTTTTCTTGCCCACCTACAGTAAAAATTCTGGAGAACCTGGTAAGAGCCAGGCGCTCTTCTGTTCAATTCCCTCACACCCTAGAGGCATGGCTGCATACATTCTTCCCCTCGCGCCTCGAATCTCCAGACTCTTCCTCTCCCTGGTGCTCAGCCTAAGGAAGAGTCGATTACAGATGGCCCCCTGTGTTCATGGGTCCACATCTGCGGATTCAACCAGATCCCACTGGTTCAGTCCACAGCATCTGTGGATTTTGGTATCCTTGAGCGGTCCAGAAACGAGTGCCCCTCAGATACAGAGGGATGACTGTCCAGTATTTAAAAAAACTCTCATCAGTGTCGAATGAGGCTGTCTTTAAAAATCAACCACAAAACCCTCTCATGACTTGGCCTGGCAAGGTGGGTAGGTTGATGGGAGCGTCTTCCTGTATGTACACCAAACGGTTGCAGGTTTGATGCTCTCTCGGGGCACATACCTAGGTTGTGGGTTTGATCCTATGTCAGGGTGCTTGCAGGAGGCAACCCATCGATGTTTCTCTCTCACATCAGTGTTTCTCTCTCTCTCTTCCTCTTTGTAAGCATATCCTCAGGTGAGGATTAAAAAATAAAAAACAACTCTCATGACTCAAACCTCTATTTCATATGACAATGAAAAATATGGGTGAGGAGGACAGGCTACAGGCAGCAGGAACTCTGCCCCTCTGGGGACATAGCTGAGCTTGCCATGTGGCCTGAGCCCTGCCTGGTCACTGCGTGGCCGACAGCAAATGGATGCAGCGGCCTCTCCGCCCTGACTCAGTTTGGCTTCTCTCTTTCTCTAATGTATCTGTGAAAATGCTCTGCGGATACTCTACTGTCAAGGATATCTGTGAGGGAAATTCAGAGTCTGCGTGCCAAACACTCGGAGATGCTAAATGGAGTGGAAAGCATTGCCAATGGCTTGGTACAGCTTCTGAGAGTGAGAAAGAGAGACGGGGGGGGGGGGGGGGAGTGAGGATGTATGTAATATAAAATAACAGATGCTCCACTTAAACTATAGTAAGCAACTTAACACTTAGCCATCTGTGCTCCAACTTGGTTCATAGGAAACTGGCATTTGTAAAAGGATTTACGTTTTTTTTTTAAGGACTTTTCTAAGGACTGGCCTCAAGGGCTTGCCTTCATGCTGCCAGGTGTGTCTGGGGTTCTGGCTGTCATTCACTCACTAGCGTGGTCAAGATCGCTTGGTTTGGAATACATTCCTTCAGTAAGAGCAGATGCAGGGTCTATTTCCCGACTCTCAGGACGTTTTTGAGGACAATACACTGTCTTTTTTTTTTTTGTATATTACTTGTAGAAGTTGAAACTATATACATAATGCACAGTAGGTCTTCAGGAAATTTTTTTTTTTTTAAATTAAGACAAGATAGAGAAAGGGCTTAAAAATGAGACTAAGGAAATTCAGGAAACAATTATTTGGCACTTACTGTTTTCCAGGAACTAGACACACATTAACTCAATTAACTTTCTGTTTTGTCAGAAAAGAAACTGACTTGCATATACATGCAGTAGCCTTGGAATCACAAAATTGCAAAGTAACAGAGAAGGGATACAAATTTAGGTCTCTACAGATTACGCTCCCATTAAATGTTGCCTAAGGCATTTTAAAATCCTTAAAAAGAAAAAAGAAAAATATGGGAAGCCAGTAAAGATTTTTGAGCCAGAAAAAAAAAAAAAACACATGATTAATAGTTGTATTTTAGAAAACTTAATATGGCATCTGTGTAAATACTTTTGAATAGAGATATTGAATTCAGGGAGCTAGAAAAATAATCCAAGGAACAAGGAGATTGTAAACAGTGTCCGGATTAGGACAGAGCCAGTGGAAATTGAAGGAATAACTTTTGCCATCAAACACATTGCAGCTCATGGTACATTCCTAAGAAACTGCCGATTTTTTCCCACTGCAGAGCAATAGAATGTTTTTTAAAGAAAAGAATCACCTTCTGGAAAACTTAAGACAAGTGCAAAACTTAAGGATATTCCCCAAAATTCCAGGTGCTGCTTTTCTAGCTCAGGAAATGCGTTGCGGTGCCAAGCGGATGTCTGGCAGTGCGGCAGCTTCTCCTCTGCGTCCTGGAGTCACTCCCAGAGCAACTGTAGGCAAAGGAACGGGAGGGTTTGGCGTTTCCAATTTCATTAGCTGACAACAAGCCGCACAGAAAACTGTAAGGAAATGCAAGTCGAAAACTTGACAAGATGCTCCGTAGGTGTTTGTGAAGAACTACCGAGGAGGACACAGCTAGGAGGCAGATGTTGCCAGGCTTAAGAAACATGTCAAATAGAAGGTTCATAAAACCTGGCCTGGCCCCGGCCAGTTTGGCTCGGCGGTTGGAACATCAGCCAGCGGACCAGAGAGTCCTGGGTTCAGTCCCCGCTAGGGGCACATACCAAAAAAAAAAGAAAAAAAAAAAACCTGGCCTGACTCATGGTTCCACGCCTCTTAACAGCTGTTTGTAAGCTACTGGTCTCTTGCGGTCAAGCACCTTTTAAAAGGCGGAGCATGCAGTGCTCGGCTGTACATGGTCTCAGTAAGACTGGAAGACAATAAACTAAGAATGAGAGGATGCCATCTGACAACTGGCATGATAAAATAGGAACCAAAAATTCCAGAAAGAGGTTAGTCATCAGTATAATCAAAGCGCCTATGTAAAGAACAAGAAGAACCTTTCGTGATGTCGCCTGGCCAGAGTAGAACGAATGCTATAATTTACCATTTTTGGTATCTGAGAATCATTAAAATTCAATGAAGAAAATGGGTCCCTGTTTTACGTTACTAGAAATTCTTTTAATATAAAAGCTTAATTCTGTAAATATGCTAAAAAGCACTAACATGTTGATTTTAAATGCATGAACTTTGTGGTATGTAACATATATCATTTCTAGTTCTTCGTTAACTTATGTTAAATTCAGAAGCACACGGAGACCAGCCTTGAAGCTTTCCTGAGTAGACAAAACCAGTGTAGTCATTATTTTATCTTAATTACCAATCACTATGAAGACACTGTGTTCATACTGACCTGGGCCTCGAGGCTAAGGCGACTAGATTCCATTCTTATGTAGGCCCCTTGGCTAAGGCGACTGAAGGACTCCATTTTTATCAATGGACCTTCCTCGATATTTTTCCAATAATAGGTTAATTACCCCTAGAAGTAAAGGAATTTTGCCTAAGATTATAGTTGCGCCATGTGTTGGGAGGCATCCGAGTATTGGTATTTGCAGGCATTTGCAGTTTCCAAGTATTGAGTATCGAGTATTGGAAACTGCAAATCGTGAGCCTGGTGAATAATGCTAATTTTGACTTCTATAATCGCTGTCACACCCACTTTGTACCGGTCCTCTGAGGCGGGGAGGGGGGGGGCGGGGGGCAAAAGGGGGATGGGGCTTCTGTCTTTAAAAACGGACTAGCAAGAACCATTGGGGCTGAGGATCTGGGGAAGCTGTACCCCCCCACCCCAGCCCGCTGGTATAATGAAGTGCTCCTTTACAATTAGGCTGTGTGTCTCTGGTTATCTCAGGGACACGTTACGACAATACTATAGTGGAACCTCTGTTCTCGAATTTAATTTGTTCTGGAAGGCTGTTCCAGAGTGATTTGTTTGAAAACAGAATCATTTTTTCCCCATTAGAAATAATGTAAATTGAATTAATTCATTCTAGCACTCAAATGATTCTCTGTTTTAACCTTTCTTATATACAGTATACGTCTAATGTGCTGTTTAATCTATAAACAAACACTGATTTTCTTAAATTTATTGAACCACCCCCTACCAGTCTTAAAGAAACACTTTCAGCCCTCGTTCCAGGGGTGTCTTTTAGGAGGTCAGCAAGCAGCAGCTTGGCTTGTTCACATACCACTGCCTCCAAATGCTGTCACCGGCTTTTCATTTATCCAGATCAACAACAGTTTTTCTACCTCTTCACTGCCTGTGATCATTGTTTCTTTCACATCCTTAGCTACATTAGCACTCTTGATGGCCTCTGTCTGTTTTAGAATTGTGCTAATGGACCAACAAAAGCAACCACAACAAAAATATCCACAGCACAATTTCCTGAGATGTTAACAAGGCTAGATTTAGCTGTGAAGGGACTCATACCAGAGCCTTCTCTCCTTTGTTTGTGGCCTGAGAGACATTTTTTGTCATGTTAATGTATCATCATGAAAGGTTTGTCAGGTCAAGAACCAAAGTTAGCACAGACATTTTTTCCCTGACCTTGGTGGAGAACCCAGTTGTGTGAGATGGGAGATGTTCAAGAACCTGGGTTTGGCCCTATATTAGCTGCTTCGTAATGGTTTCCCCCTGAGGCTCATTCCTTGGTTTGAGAACTCCCAGTTTGCAAGCTGTCTTTTTGGTGTGTGCACAATAAACTTACAAACCAATTACTACTTCAGTGATTCATTGGTTTTATGTTGGCTGTTTCTGAACCTTTGTTGTTGCATGTAAAGACAGAAAAATGCATAAAATGTGCTCGAAAGGCACAAACAATAATCCTATAGCAAAGAAACAATTATTCTGAGTCTAACGCAGTGATGTGGTTTCCGTCCTGCCAGTTCATTGCATTGATTCATTATTTTGTATTAGAGCTTTTTATTTACACACTGACCTTAAATAAATGCCAAATCAGTTTCATGCATGTATAACCAAGCACTTTTTGAGCATTTTATACATACAAAACAATTCAAACACACCAGACAGTATGCTAGATGCTACAAATAGAGATGCGATTAAGATACAGTCACAACTTCATGGTGCAAATAGATTAGTATTGGAACTGGCCATATCACAAATATAGTTTAATCACAAAAGTATGCTATAGCTAGAGTGATGGTAAAATGATAAATATATCAATTATTTGCTTGCCCACCTCTGCAACCATATCTCTTTCATTCTGCTCCATCCTCTCTCCATACCATTCCTTTTGTTACTGAACTTAATGGGGTTTCACCAGTTGGGGTGTTCCATTAAAGATTGAGACACTGATTGTCATTAGGTAATTGTATTTACTTGCAGCAAGTAAAAGAGACAGGAGATTTTTATTCAAAGCTCTGTCTCCCCAAAGGCCGCCTTAGCCATGCCTTATATACACGATTTGGTTCATGACATGATTTCATCTTTGCAGCTGATTAACTTAATCTGTTGGGTTGTTGTAAAGCTCACCCAGTTACATCTGCAAAATACTGTGCTACATTTTAACACTTAGCAGGAATAGCAGTTAGTTAGAACTGCCCAGACCATGAGACCCTTGTCCTGTCTAACAACACAGACCAATCACAGTAACATTAATAAAGCGTGCGCTCTTATCGCAGTACCTTTGCACAAGCTGCTCCTTCTTCCTGGAAGATCTCTCCTGTCCCTCATACTTTCTTCACCTGCTTTAACCCTTCTTCATCCATCCACTTGGTGTTGGTCCCATTTCTCAAGGAAGCGTTCTCTGGTAACCCAGATTGCTCTAGCTGCAACTCGGATGTGCGTCTAGCGTCTTCCATGCTTTCTTCTACCCGTGTGATCCCAAACTTCTTTGTAATTGTTGATTTATGTTTCTCTCTCCTCAAGTTGAAAGAACCTTGACAGCAGGTTTTGATTCTTATTCAACAGCACGCATTGAGCAACTAGCCGAGTGCCTGGTGCCTTGTAGATGGTCCGAGTTTATTTATTTAGTGAATGTACCAATGCATGGATGAAGTAAGGAATAAACCTTTGCAGGAAGTACAGGAAAGATTTCACTCTGGAGCATAGAAAGTAAAGTACTGGTTTTCTGTGGCGTACACGGAAAGTGTAAGGCCTGATTCTGTGTTGGAAGAGTTGACAATCTCATTCAGAAAATCCGGCGTGTCCACTTGCGCATAAAATAGCCAGTTGTGATTTTGCCCAGGCAGTGATTCATAAACATTCGACAGATATTGTAATCAGTGCTGCAGAGAGGAAAGAGATATGCTTTCAAATTTTATTGCACCCAGAAGGTTTTGTGGGAGAGAGGGAATTTTAAGAAGTTTAGATCCAGAAATAGAATTTGTATAGATTTATGTAAAGAAAAAGAATTCCAAGTATGGGAAATAGTGTGAGCAAAGAAGTCAAGGTAGGAATCAGAGTAAGATGCATTTAATTTGAAAGTAATTTCTGGAAGTCGTAAAGGCAACGACGTAGAATAGTGGCTTTGTGGATGTTGCCAATATTTATGAGAAAGAAGTCTACTATCACAGTTATACAGGAAATAGAGGCCATTAAATTTTTGTCCTCAGGTCAAATAAAATCACAGAGAGAATGACTTTCTTTTCTAGATGGTCAATCTAAGAGGCTTAATATATAGAAGCCGAAGAAAGAAGTACAAAATCGAGATCCCTTATTATAAATCCACCCTGACTATTTTGGTTGTGAAAAGTTATCACTGTTAGTGGTGGGGCAAGATTTGTAGGTTTGATCCCCTAGGACATTCTGCAGAAGAAAAGCAATTTACCATATCCCTTTTAGTGCCTGCATTGGTAATGAAGTAGAAAAAATAACTTTTTGCTTTCTGGCTGTCTAGCTAAATTGCAAAATAAACACCTGGAAATGCATTAACTCATTATATGCATTTTCAAGCAGTTCACAAATACTGTGCTGAATGGTGCAGATTTTCACATTCAGTACAATTGTATTAAAAGAGGAATACCAGCTATTCAGGTTTATAGTGATTATATTTTATTTTTCAATTACAGTTTACTTTCGGTATTATTTTGTATTGGTGTCAGGTGTACAGTTTAGTGGTTAAACAGTTATATACTTTACAAAATGTTCCCCCCAGTATTTCCGGTACCCACCTGGCACCATACATAGTTATCGCAGTATTATTGAGTATATTCCCTATGCTGTACTTTACATCCCTGTGACTGTTTTGTAACTGTCAGTTTGTACTTCTCAATCTCTTCACCTCTTTCACCCAGCATCCCAACCCCTTCGCCTCTGGCAACCAGCACTCTGTTCTCTGTACCTACGAGTCTGTTTCTGTTTATTTATTTTGTTCTTTAGATTTCACACATACGTGAAATCATATGGTATTTGTCTTTCTCTGACTGACTTTTTAAAATTTATAGTGATTATATTTTCTCAAAACATAATTTTTCACTAGAAAACTAAAAAATGGAAATATGATTCTTTGCGGGGTGGAGGAAGGAAGAGTAGAGTGAGCGTCAATGTGAACTCTGTTCTCCTCACTCCCAAATTCTGTTGTTTGAATTCTCACTTCAGTTACAACTTCAGCATCAAGACTCATTTTTCTTTCTCCATTCACCAAATTTAAATCTATGAACACTTAAGGAGAAAAGGGGATCTATCGCAAAGGGAAAGAACCTGTGTGTCACCTACTAGAGTTCCTAAAATGTTCCTCCATGTGCTAAAACTTCAAATGTGGGATTGTTCCTCCACCCATATTTGATTTCACCCACCTGTGTGAATCGAACTACGTTACTCTTTTTTCTTGTCTCCTCTACTCCATTCATTCCAGTTGCCTAGCCTAAAAGAGATCTGTACTTGTTTCTAATATTTTTTTATTAAAATATTATTTTTCAAATACCAATATTAACATCAGTACTTGTTAACTTTTCCAATAGTTGTTTTCTGCCAGATGAATCCTTCAGTAGCATCTCTTATAATTATTATAGTAAATCTTTCTTGCCATTTACTGTGTGAAATATTGACTAAATATAGTACATGAATTATTTTAACAGTCACTATCTTTTTTAAATAAAGAACTGAGACACGGAGGCTTACTTGAAACCCAGGCAGTTTGACTCAGTTCTTGTTCTTACCTACTTTTTATCCCTGTCCTTGAAGCATAGTGGTGTATACAGGGAGAGCTCTTGCTAGAAGCACCGAGAAGTTAAATTGAAATTCAGGGATAGCCAAGGCCTCTTTTCTTTCGGAAACTCAATTCTTCATAGGAAGACAAGGAAAACCATACTTAGTCATTTTAATTACAGGCATCATTCATTTCTGCAAGGAAGACTAGGATTTATCCAGCCACTATATACTGAGTATCTACCTGGTTCAAATCATACAGTGTTAGGGAATATTTAATTTTCATGATGACTGCAGAAAAGAGGCCCCGGAGTTTCAGAACTTTTCCTAAATTTGCATGTAAAAATTTGAGTTTAAGGAGATATATACTTTTCTGAGTAGGATGTTCAAAGCTGTCATCAGTTTCTAAGAATAAATGGTATTTTCAAAAGTAGTCATAACCACTGCCCTGGGGACAGCAGACCAAGGAAGACTGGCTGGGGACCAGGCCACTAATTTGTAGGCCACACATGCCTCAAGTCAGCTCAGTAATACTCAGGGGCCACATAGGGATGGGCCTTTCAGACTCTACTGTGTTGGGTGATTTTTGCCCAGAGCCCTTTTGCAGAAATGAGGATCAGAGACCGAGTCAGGCCATCCGTCTGACTCTTCCCACGGGAATGATCAAGCGACAGGAAAACCTCTGGCCTCCGCACAGTCAGCACTGATGATCCCACTGTTTTCTTTGATATTTTTACTGTGACAGAAACTTGTTCAGCACGTTGAGGAAAGACTAAAAATACAATCTCTGAACCTAGAAAAGCCTTCCCTCAAATACAGAAAAGAAAGAAAACAGTTTACTGCTGAATGAACATTAACTCAGACTGGGATGGGCATGCATGGGAACCTGCTAATGGTGTTTATAAAGATGGGAAGGAGTCCCATCCTTTGTATACCACCAAACAGATAGAATCCATCACAGACATGTTCTCAAGAGTAACAATAATTGGTCTTCTTGGGAAAGGACTTGACCGAACTGCTTGCTCTACATTCTTTCAGTTAATCCCCAAATCGCCTGGTGATTGGGGTAATCAGAAATAATAAAACTTCTGTACCCTATGGCAAGCTGCTGGTTACAGCTGGGGGCAATGCCTCAGGCTAAACTTCTGATGACTAGGATGTAAGAACTCCAGCTTCCTTGATGTCTACATTTCAAAGAGATGGTTCTCCAGCTTTTAAGAAAACTTGCCTAGGTCGTAACACTAGTTTATTCATCTTTTAAAAAGATTTACAGTAGTCTTTCCTTATCCAAGGGAATACATTCCAAGATCCCCCAGTGGATGCCTGAAACAAATGTACTATATTTTTTCCTATGTGTGCACAATTATGATGCAGTTTAACTTGTAAATTAGGCACAGTAAGAGATTATCAACAATAATAATAAAATAGCACTTTTATGACAATATATGGTAATAAGTTATGTGAATGGCTTTGGGGCCGTTATTAAGTGCAATGAGGGTTGGTTGAGCACCGGCACTGTTATACCATGACAGTCGGTAAGATAACCTAGAAGGCTAAGTGACTAACAGGAGGATAGCTTATACAGAGTGGGTACTCTACAAGGATGATCCATATCCTGGGTGGGAGGGAGCAGGACAGCTTGAGATTTCATCACGCTACTCAGAACGGTGCAATTAGAAACTTAGGAACTGTTGAATTCTGGAATTTTCCATTTAATATTTCCAGATCACGAATGACCGCATGAAGTGGCGCAAAGTGAAACTGTGGATGAGGTGGGACTACTTTACATGCCTATCAAATGGACAGAGCATGGTTTATAACCACTAGGCATTTCAAGGACATGTTCTAAGAAAGGGAGTGGAGAAAAGGTCTTTTTGATTTTTGGCATCAGGAAAAATTCTAAAAAAGTTCATTTACCCTTGCAAGGGTAAAATCGCTCCTTTCCAGAATTACTCCTTAAGGAAAAGATAGGGCATTGACTTCACGTGTAATCTTTAAAGTGGATTTTCCCCCATCCCTCAAGGTAACAGTTTTAAGTGCTGCCGAGTTCAGCATGTTTCTGGTCCTGTTCTCTGGAGAGCAGACTCTGATGTGGACCTGCATGCGCAGGGCGTTGATCAGGGGAATTCTTAGCATCATCACCTGTGGAGGGATGGCAGCAGGGTGGGCAAGGAGAGGGTAAACTGAAGTAATCGCTCTGTTGCTGAGAAGACCCTCCATCATTAGCATGCACTGAGGCAAGGACGTGGGAGCTTCATAAGGGAACCTTCATTGCCGAACTGTATGTTGACTCCCCCTGAGAAGGAGGTGTAACCCTGGAAGAGACAGTTCTCTTCTGCAAAGGACAATTTCCAGAGACTTAGCCGCTGACCCTCTCTGGATGGGGATGAGTGCTTCTGTTCCAGCGGGGCGGGGATCTGGGCAGCATGCCACACCATCCACTGTGGTGTGTTTGACATTTCCCTTTCTGAGATCTAAATTCTACTGTAGTTCCACCATTCTTAAATTTATATATTGTATGAGTCATTGTGTGGGTGACCAATTTTAAAGCAAAGAGTTTGGCTTTGCTAGAGGATTTGTGCATAGTCTCCATGTACTTAAAGGATACATGCAGAAGCATAGGGTTGGGCTGTCTAAAATCCAGGCCACCTAGATTCAGTTCCCAAGTCCGCATCTTCTGAACTCTGTCTCTTTTCTTTCTCCTGTCCCTCCTACGGCGTCCAGGAGGCGCAGCCTCAACATTTACAGACCTTCTTTGTGCAAAGTCTGTCACTCTCAGTGCTTGGACTGAACACCATCAGGATTAAATCCACAGCTCGGCATGGTTATTCAGAGTTTCTGTGTTTTTTTTTTCCTAATAAAGCATTACATGTGATAAATAGAAATGTATGCTTTAATTATATTATTTGCCAATTCTAATAATCTATTGTGGAGCACCTTAATAACTAACCTTAATAAGTTAGAACTAACCTTAATAAGTTAGTTCTTTCAAAGAAAATTCCTGTGTTCTTCATAATTTGCGGTTATGCAAACAATAAAATGTTATCTAAGACATTTACTACTGAAAAGCCTTCGGTGGCTCTCTAGGCTGCACAAAGGTCGTAACTCTTACAAGGTCATAGCTTATAAGGCGCTCAGTCTTAGACCCAAGCAAGGGGCACCCCTGCCTTCCCGTGGCCCTCCCCTAGCTGTGCCCTTTTCTGCAGTGAGGCTGTCTCTGGGGCCAAAAAGATATGATCAGTTGCAGGCTGGTTCCTGCATCCCTCACCTTTCGGATCTGACTTTACAGTTTCTTGCTCATGTTTCCGGGCCTGTGTTGGCCTAACCTGGGTCATTTCTGGATGACAGACATGCTCACAGGTGTCTGAAAAGAGAACTGGTAGACTATAGGCCAGGGACCAGGGGCCAGGGGCCAGGGGCCAGCTAACTCTCACTGTCACATTCTGGCGTGAATTCCCAAGAAATCTTAGAAACGGGCCTTCCACGTCATTTTGAGGTATTGTAAGTCACAGTGAAAATAATAAAATTTATTGTAGTTAAGCTTTTTTAAAACCTGACTTATAACTTCTAAAATTTTTCATATATGATAAGTAGGCCTATATTTGTACACTTCCCTCATGATTCACAAAAATTGAAAGAAAAACCTATGCCATGATTGTACCCCTAATTTGATCATCTTTCTTGTCCTCTATGTTTGCATTTGCGCCGTGTTTCAAATCTTTTGGGCCTTGTCCACCAGGCCGATTGGCATTGAACAGGCAGCTTCAACATTGCCTGGTGAGCCTTTCCCTCCGTCCCTGTCCTGCTGTCCCTCCGTCCCTGTCCTGCCTTCCCTCCGTCCCTGTCCTGCTCTCCCTGACCCACGTGCATTTACATACTCGTTTCCTTTATTCTTAATGAAAAATGTTGGCACCGATGAAATTATATTCTAGTTGTTAGTTACCTGAGGAGAGGTGCTATTTCGTAAACATCTTTCTAACAACAGAGTCTTGCACAGTATCTCGTGAAGATTGAGCGCTTCAAAAACATGTGCTCATTGAACAAATCTATGAACTATTCAGTAATGATGTTAGCATTTTTGGAATCAGAAAAAACAAAACAAAACAAAAAAACGGCCAAATAAGTATTACCATGCAGATTTAAGTGATAAATATGGTCTCTCTCTTATTTCAGTTGTTCTAGCTTGATTACTATTTGGATTTTATGTATATAACTCATATGCTTGAATAGCTTTTGAGGCATAGAGAATTCGATTACTAAATCCAGAGAAAGAAAATATAAAGCGATGAATCAAGGAAAGGTTAAGTGTTTACTCTGTTCTGTGAACAGAGCCCAGTGAGTAACCACGAGTGGGAAGTTGCTACCGTATTGGACAGTACAGCATTATATCATATAATCCTCATTCTAATTAATGAGGGAGGTCTTGTTTTTATTCTTATTTGAAAACAAGAATGCTAAGGCTTAGGGAGGTAAAGTAACTAGGTTAAAGTCACATAACACACATATGGCATCACGGATTTCAAATGAAGGGTTTTCCTGACTCCGAAGCCCGTGTTTCTAACCCAGTACACATATAGCCCGTTGAAGCGTTCTGCTCTGCATTGGCACTTCTCATCTTCAGTGTCTTTGCTGCTGCTCGTAGGGGATGATGGACTTCAGAAGGAGAATGGAGAGTGTGGCCAGGCTGAATTTGTAGCTCACTGAAGCAATCACAAACATTAACTCAGACATAATTTCACCCCCTTCCTCGGGAATCAATTTCAAATGATTTTACCAGCATCACCCTAACAGCACAAGAGTAAACTGGTATTCGTGGGACCCTGTAAGAGCAAAGCCACGCAACCTGCCGCAAACAGGGAGTGAATTTGCTTTAAAGTCTTGTGGGTTTGCTCTCCTTTTGGGGGGTGGGAGGTGGGGGAGTTATGCTAATTGTGCATACAACTTCATTATTGCCCTTTTTAAAAATGTAAAATTAATATTTAAAATGATTCAATGTTGCCCTGGCCAGCGTGGCTCACTGGTAGTGTCGACCTGAGTGCTGAAGGGTGGAGGGTTCCATTCCCAGTCAAGGGCACCTACCGGGGTTGCAGATTCTATCCCTGCTAGTGGGGGAATGTGCAGGAGGCAACCAGTCAGTGTCTCCCACATCGATGTTTCTCTGCACATATATCCTCTCTCTCTCCCCCTTCCCCACACCTTCTAATCCCTCTAAAAAAAAAATCAATGGGAAAATATGTTAAAAGTAATTTAAATGATTCAACATTGAGTCAAATGAATACTCTTGCACACATCAACATACCTTCTGGTGTGTTCTTAACAAAATTAGAGAAGCATACCTTCTAGACGGTCTAAGTTTTATTTAAGAAACAATAAGATCACCAAAAAGCTGTACACTCAGACTGTACTGTTTGGGTTCTTCTTTAAATTACATTAGTTGAATTGTTCTTTCATAAGAAATCTTTATGGGAACATCACTGATGTATTTATTATGTTGTATTCTACAAAATATGACACCTTTTATTGAGAAAAAGGGAAATTTTTCTCAGGCCTCATTATGAAGAAAACTTCCTGATCTGATTTAATACTGAGTTAATTGATATTAATTTCCTCTTTGCACCTTCAGAAGCCACATTTTTGGCCCACTACTAGAAACCACGTAAGATTTTATGGTATGCATTTGATGAGTATACTTGAAATTTTAGTTTTCTTCATATCACTTTTTTTTTTTTTTTGCAATTTTTAAATAGACTTTATTTTTTAGAGAAGTTTTAGGTTCACAGCAAAATGGAGTGAGAAGTACAGATTTTCCATGTGCTCTCAAGGATTCATTACATATTTTCCATATACACACAACCTGCCCCACTATCAAAATCTTACACCAGAGTGCTACATTTCTTATAATCAACCAACTAACATTTACACATCATTATCAGCAAAGTCCACAGTTTGCATTAGGGTTCGCCCTTGGTATCGTACCTTCTGTGAGTTTGGACAAATGTATACTATGTATCCACCACTATGGTACAGACTGAGTACTCTCGCCACACTAGACATCTTCTGTGCTTTACATACTACTTTTCTACAGCAGACATTCCTCTATTTCATTCTTGCTATATTGTATCATACACAGCACATTTAAAGATATATTTAAATAAGACAAGCTATAAAGAAGGGAAAAGAAATAATTTCAGTTTGATCTAACCTTTGCAATAATATCCTAATTCCCTTTCCATATCATGCAGCAGCATTTTAAGTAATTTCAAGCTCTTTAGTGCCAATGTCCCTGCTGTTTTCACTTTGAAATCCAGCCTGGAGCCCTGGCTGGTTTGGCTCAGTGGTTGGAGCGTTGGCCCGCGGACCAGAGAGTCCCGGGTTTGGTTCCCGCTAAGGGCACATACCTCGGTTGCAGTTTGTCCCCAACCCGGTTGGGGTCGTGTGGGTGGCAACCACTCGATGTGTCTCTCTCACATCATTATTTCTCTCTCTCTCTCTCTTCCTTCCTCTCTCCCTCCCACTCTGTCTCAAGATAAATGCAAGAGTGTCCTCGGGTGAGGATAAAAAAAAAGAAATCCAGCCTGGAATTTTCATAGAGCCATAGCCCATAGTTGGTGTTCTGTAAATATTTTCAGAATGGGTGTAATTTGCCACTAACCACAGAATCCAGGAACTGTGTGATTTCCTGCTTTGTGGCTGACAGTTCCACACACTCCAAACACTCCGCATGGAGTCATTAAATGTAATGTGGAAACTCATATCACTGATACATTCATGAGTTTCCTTGTATGTGTTTATTTTCATTGACCAAGAAGATAAGTATATCAGTGTTTAAAGCATCTGTCATGCACTGCAATCGATTTGCCAATCCATGTCTAACTTGAATTAGAACCCTTGTAACTCCTAAACTATGCAGAGAACAAGTACAAATGTATTCTGTATTAATTTTTACAGTTAGTGGAATTTCCTGATTTTATTAGTTTGTAAACAAACTATCGGCTGTCAAAAACACATCTGTCTAAATTTTTTAATAACCCTACACAATCAGTACTTATCTGAAAGACTGTCAAGGATTCATTACATATTTTCAAAAGGTTCTTTAAAAGTGGAGGTGATAATGATGGTTTTATTTTGTGATTCAAAAAATGCCTTTGAACCTTCAAAACAGAATTTTTCCTCTTCCCTAGAAGCCAAGGATTATTAATTTCCTTTCTAAATTTTACTTTCTTTTATAACGGATAAAGGCAAAACATGTTAACTATAAATTATCAGTCTCCTGACATGCTTTTATTCTGTTCACAAAGTCTGAAGTCTCATTAATTTAAGATCTGATAGCAAAAACTCAAGCAAACCTACATGGTAAATGCTAAAATCAATATTAAATTATGCTCTTTAAAAAGTGTTATGACTACCACATTTAAAAAACACAAATTAATAAACTTGTTAATGGAAAATATTTTTGTGTAATATAGTAAGAAAATATCATTGATTTGAGCTTATTTTCATTCTTTAAGTTGTCATTCTTTTGAGTAACAATGTTCCAGAGAAACTGAGGAGAAAATGCATTTATATATCTATAACTATGTATTTATATGTCACTTGTAACTGAATTATAAATAATAATGGCCAGTCTTTTGCAGAAAAATGAAATTACTTAATATGGTGCTATACAATCATTACACTCACTGAACCTTTTAAACATCTCTTCCTAATGGGTGCCCACACTGTTCCCCAAGTCTAAATTCGGTGCCCCTGTGGCATGTTTTCATAGTCACCTATACTGTTCTTTTTCATAGCAATGATCATATCTGGAATTATGGGCTTATTTGCTCAAATACTGTCATTAATATCTATCTGTTCTTCCTCACAAATTCCAAGAGAGGTAAAGCTTTTCTTTTCTTTCTTTTCTTTTTTCTTCTCTTCTCTTCTCTCTTCTCTTCTCTTCTCTTCTCTTCTCTTCTCTTCTCTTCTCTTCTCTTCTCTTCTCTTCTCTTCTTTTCTTTTCTTTTCTTTTCTCTTTTCTTTTTCCTGCTGAAACCCAGTATCTGGGAGGAAGTGTCCAGTAAATGTTCTTAAAATTCATCATTTAATAACTAACTCTGATCCAAATGATGCATCTACAAATAGCTGGGGAATTCAGGCATGGTCACCCAGACATTTATTTCTCTGAACTTGTCCAATAAAGGCCTAGTCAATATATGTTTGTACAGTATTTGAAATTTAATGAGTTAAGGCAGATTGTGGTTGAAGCTTTGAAAACATCTTCCTTTTTTCTTCCTCTCATTGGCAATTCATTATAGGTGTGCAAATCGGGGGCAAAGGACTTAACAGTTTTTTCCTTAGCGTTCAAAGACCCATCAGCAAATCAAGGATGATAGGTTACTTTATATTAAGCGTAAATTTTTAAATATTATTTACAAAGGTATTACAATGAAATAATAGAGTTCACCCTTGAACACTGTGGGGATTAGAGGTGCTGACCCCTGTGAACTCAAAAATCCATGTATAACTTTTGACTTCTCAAAAACCTAGCTATAATTGTATAATTGTCCCTTGATATCCTTGGGAGATTAGTTCCAGGACCCCTGCAGATATAAAAATCCACAGATGCTCAAGTCCCTTAGATAAAACTGTAGAATAATGCATACAGCCAGCCCTCTGTATCTGCGGATTTCCAACCGTGGATGGAAAATACTATTTTTAATCCATAATTGGTTGATTCCGTGAATACAATACCCGTGGGTACAGAAGGCTGGCTATATGTTTATTTATTTTTTTAATCTGGTATAAGTAGACCCATGCAGTTCAAACTTGTGTTGATCAAGGGTCAATGTATTATTGAAAAGGGGGTTTTCATCCAATATATATGCCAGGTTAGGAATAACTTAAAAGCTTTGAATCCATAGTACAATTTAAACAGATTTAGAAGATGCTCTAAGTTAACAAGTTTGAGAATCCGTAGTCTTATAAATCCCATTTCACCGTTGACAAATTTTTTCTCCTTTAATCTGTTTAAAGAGAAAACAGTTTTGTAAAACATTATTTTTATTTTAAAATTACTGTTATTAAATCCTAATTTAATGCTTGCATTAGTGATTCCCTATATACTTTTAAAAGTCAAAAAAACACTAAAACAGTATAAATAACTAAGAATTAGTCACAAAAATGTGGTAAAATAACTAAATTGAATAGACAAGAAATTCCAACCTGAGTTTCTCATGCCTGTTCTCCCATTTTACAATGAAGCCAAATAAACATGTGCATATTCACATACACAAACATAACATACTGTAAAGTTAAAGTGTTATCACTTTGTCGTTAATCCAAAGTAACAAGGAAGAACATGAATGCAATACACTATGTCCCTCTGTTAGAAATTCACAGTGTACTTCAGTATATTAAATCTACTAAAGAAAAATTCTTATAAAACTTTAGAAAAGTATTTGCTAAGCATTTACTAATTTTGGTGATGTTAATGAAATCATTTTTGTGTCGTTCATTGACGTTATGTTATTTTATGAAATATGCTTTGGGAGATGTTTATCTAAGTAACTTTTTAAGCAGTCAACACATGTCTTTTGAGCATCAATACGTGCAAGAATAAGAAAATCAGAACCTCTTCCCTCCTAGATTTTTCTTTTTAGGGAGACAGAAAATAATCAAGTAAAATAATTACGTTCGATGTAAGTGCTTTGGAGAAATTTAAGAGGGCTATCCAATTAAAAATAATGAGAAAGGATGAGCTATTTCTAGGGAGGTCGAAAAAGACATTTCTGAAGGGAAGCTATTAAAGCTGAAATCTGAAGTTAGTAAAGGATCAGTCTGGGAAGAGCCAGGACAGACCAAGGCAGACACAGAAAATCAAAAGTGCCGAGTTCTGGAGATAGGAGCAGTGTGTTATTTGAGGAACTGGAGATTCTGTGTGTCTGCAGTGTATATATTGTCCTCAGAGAACCAGATATCACTGAAGAGTTAGACAGATTCGTGCAGAACCTTGCAGGCCCATGGTGAGTGACTTGTTCTCCGTCCTGTGGAAATGCAGCAAAGGGTTTTAAGCCTCATAATAATATGATCTGGTTTACATTTATGAGGGGGGTCCTGGCTGCTTGCTCTCAGGAAAATGGAAGGAAGAGGGACAAAAGCAGAAAAAGGGAGATGACTTTCAAGGATTTTGAAGTTATCAATTGAGAGACGAAAATGGTTTGAACAAGGGTGGTGTGTGGTGGCCGTGGGAGGGGCAGAGTGAACAAATCACAGTGCACTTCGGAGGTGAAGCTGATAGGACCCGCCAGTGGAGTTCACGCAGAGACCGATGAAGTGATGTAATTGCCATTTACTGCCATTTATTGTGCCAGTGAAAAGTAGAAAAGGAGCAGGCTTAATGGAAAAAAATGAATAATTTTTTACATGGAAGTTTGAGATGCCTTTTAGATAGACATCAAAGTGGAAATGCCAAGTAGGTAGTAGATGAGTGAGAATACAGAGAAAATGTTGACTTGAAGTACACATTTCGAAGTCACTAGAATGTAACTTGTATGACACCAATGATCTATGACTGATGTAGTGTCAGGAAAAATCGTGAAAGATTTTGAAAATGAATAGACCAAGAGGATTATTGGGTATAATCAGTGGAAAAATAGGTCTTGTCTAGAATACATTCTTCTGGATTATTTTATTTTATAGGAATTTTGCCTTTTATTGTCTTTGAGCTATTTTGCAACTATGCAAATTATAGATAGTGGATGGCGATGAAATGATTCTTGTCTTTAAATTTTTTTTTCTTTCTCAATTTTAGAGAGAGAAAGGGAGAAGGAGAGAGAGAGATAGAAACATCGATGAGCGAGAACATCCATTAGCCGCCCCCCGCCTGGCCCCCACTGGGTATTGGACCCACAACCTGGGCATGTGCCCTGGCCGGGAATCGAACTGGCGACCCCTTGGTGCATGGGTTGACACTCAACCACTGAGCCACACCGGCCGGGCATGATTCTTGTCTTGAGACATGAAAATAAATTTTTGACAGTTGAATCTCCCATTCCCAAAGCCAGTTTTGCATATATTTGTAAACCTTGGTTCACCTCCAGTTATTCCCATCCAATAACTCTTATGTACACGGTTCATATTTCTTTTTTATATAATCTTGCTTATTTAATGGTTTAGGTATGTATCCTCTGCCTTGTCTAGAAAGAAAGTGAGGTCCGGAAGGGCAGAGTTATCACCTAGCTTTAGTTCACCTTTGCATCTCTTGTAGCTAGCAAGTGCCTGCTACTAAAATAAAGGCTAGTAAATCTTTTCTAGTGCGTGTTAATAATGAAATTTTTACTACCACTAGGAAAATAAAGAGAAGAGGACATAGTCTAGTATTTATGCACGTGGACCCTGGCTCACCATGATAATAAATGTGACTTTCCCAAGACACTCAATGTACCTTTGTTTTCTCATTTGTAAAAGGGTGATAATACCCATACCCACCTCTTAAGATTGTTAGAGGAATGAAATGAGTTGCAGCTTGTTAAATGCCTAGAAAGGTGCGTGTATCTAATAAGCGCTGTATGTGTTTGTTGAACAAATAACAGCAGAGTAGATGACTCAAATTATATTTGAAAACTTTACGTTTTCTTTTTAGTTTCACTTCTTCCCTACTCACTGACAAGTTCTTTAAATCAAGAAGTAAACAAATGGGTCAAAGCATTTAGTCAATTCTTTTCTTTTTTAATTTTCTCTTTGTTTATCACGTGCTCACAGCTGTCATCTTCAAGGCTACTCTGAAGTGTGGTGCTTGGTGCCAGGGAGGGAGGCAGAGATGCATCCTTCATCTTGCAAGTTAGTTAGGCTCTAAATTCTTCAGAATGTTTATTACTAAACCAACATTTGTTTGGTAGCTGACGCCTGCGTGTGTGTGTGTGTGTGTGTGTGTGCTTGGTGAAGTGTTTTATTTATTTACTTTGAACTGGAGGAAGGATTCTTTTCAGGATTTCATTGTGCCTTGTCATTCTCTGATGTGTGTTTTAAATCCTTTCTCTGCACATGGCATTTTCCTAAAGTATTTTGCATTTGGGATAATTTAGATATTGCAGTATTGTGAACATCCTTGTCCAAATTCTTTGTTAAGACATTTTAAATCTTAGAACATTGTGTTCAAAAACATATTCAACATTTGAAAAGATGTGGACATTTTAAAATGAATCAGTAACTTTTTCCTATTTTTTTTTTTTTCTAAAACGTATGTTGTCTTTTCTGCGTTAAAAAGAAAAAGTTTGCCAAGGGCAGACTCCGGGAAAAAACATTAAGTTCAAAACCTCAGCCTGCTTTAAAAACATCATAATTTGTCCCTTCTCTACCTTTCCAGTCTCATCTCTGATTGCATTCCCCACGCACCTAGATTTTTAGTCTTACTGACTTACAAGCTATCTTGCAGAACCCGGATATTTTTTCTTGTTTCTGGCTCTTTGCTCAAGCTGTTCCCTCCGCCTAAAATATTCTTTGCCACCATATAAACTTAATAAAGATATTTTTAGAACTCACTCAAATTTCATGCTCTCCAAGATGCTTCCCCAGATACAGCCAGGATTTTTATATGCCTTTCATTCTCCTCTAATACGTTTGCAACTCCTGTGGAGCACTTGTTTTGATCTGCCTCGAACCAAAATTTCCCCATTTCTTTCTCTCTGATTATTTAATTGTAAGCTCCTGAGGCTCAGTTTAGTTTTTAGTCATGATGGACCACAGGGCCCTTAAATGTACTGTCAGGGTCGGTTTCAAATGCACGTGCGCTGGAAGGATTCGTTCGCACCAGCCATGGAATACGAAGTTGAAGCTGAGTTGAGTTCAGACCTTGTACATATGCCTATGCCGGGCACACCCACCTCTGTTCATGTCCGTCATCTGTAAAATGAGAATAAAACCAGTTTCTTCATAGAAATGTTATGGAGATTAAATAAGATAATATTGTGAAAGTAGTATGTAAGACATAAAGAGCACTCTGTAAGCACTGATTTCTATGATCTCGTTTCTTTTCAGTCATCTTCTCCCTTTCCTGTGCCTTCTGGACAGAATTCCACACGCCATCATCCCCCCCCCCCCCCTTGTGTATATCTTAATTTCGTAAAGCATGTCTTCATTTGTAATTTATATATCTAATTTAACATTTAGAAATCCATTGTACAACTGCTCATACTTGCTTCTTTTAATCCACATGTAACACCGATCAGGGGAGTTGTGTGACGTTACCCATGACGGCGATCAGAACTGCGGAAAGGTGCTTCAGGTGCAGTAGGTGTGTGCTGGTGGTAACTACAGAAGGCTGCACTTTCCCAGTCCGGGTTGTGAAGGCACCGGCTATGACTGTAGGAAGAGAAAAGTGGAAGTGTACGTAAATATTGATGCAGTTAGGATACATAAAGATTAGTGCATTTTTCATCCTACTATTTTTAGCACTGCTCCAAATAGAAATAGGAAGATGAAGAAAAATAAGAGAAAATGATAAAATGTAGACTCGTCTCTTCAGTGGTTAATTTAGTAAAAAATATACTTGGGCAAAGAGGAGATTAGAAATAGATTGTTAAGAGGGATCACGATTAAAAGTAGATCATAGTTTTACTTTGCAGCCAAAGGCATCTTGCTCTGCAGAATACCGCTGAGAACCTGTGGTGCCATCCCGATCATAGCTCTGTGTGGTTCCCGGTGCCCCAGCTTTCATGGAAAGCTTAAATCCCATATTGCTGTAGTCTGAGCTTTTTTCCTTCTTCTTCAGGGAAGCTTGGCATGACCCTCAGTTGGAAATACAGGGGTGGGCAAAAGTAGGTTTACAGTTATGAGTACATGAAAGTTTTTATTCTTATATTATTATTTATTTATGTATTATTGTATTGTGTATTTGTCTTATTTAGCTTATTATGATTGTTATTATTTCATATCAGTATTTATGATTTATCTGTTAGGCAACAACGGCTGGTAATTTAACCAACGACCAACGAAAGTAGATACTGAAATACAAACCATTTGCCCACACCTGCATCCCGCCAGGCTCTTGTTCAATGCTGCCTCCAAGCCCTGCCTCCTCCTTCTCGTCCTAGGTGCTAGCTCTCTTTTCTCTTTCTCTGTCTCAGGATGCTCAAAAAATCATCCTGTTTAACAACTAAACACTACAGTATTTTCATGTACGTTGTCATATTATTCAAACACCTCTCTGTAATCATTGCCCAGATCTCAACTGTCCGTATTCAAATGTCCTGTAGGAATGTGAGCGTTCATAATTCAGCAGCATCTGTGATTCGGCTGGTTTCACCAGCTGTGGAAGAAATGCACTGGGATTTAGGATCTGCATTTTTAGCAGATTTTGAAAATTAAATAAATTCTCCTCTTTAAGTTTCCCTAACCATACCTTCATTGCTATAACCTGGTCCTTCTGTGGGTTATAAATATTCAGTGTATTTTCTCAATATATAAGCTATTTGCAAAGTAAAATTAAGAGTACTTTGCTGAGGCAATAAGACAGAGCAATAAAGGAGCCCCAGGACTTCACTTCTGTGCCAGCAGAGTGCTGTTGACGCAGTGGCCTCTAGCAGCATTTATATATTTTTGTAAAGTAAAACTCACTGAACCATCTAAGAATTTGCTAACTTGAAGATCTGCATCAACTTTTGGTACGAAACTGTTTATTTCTGCATATATACTCTTCTCACTGACCCCAAGATATCACTGAGAGGAAGGGGAATACAGCTTTTCAGTTTTTCCTTTTAGAATTCTTAATAAAGCACCGAAAATCAGATTTTAAGGCAGTTACCACGTGTTCAGTGCTCTCTCAGGTATATGTCCTTCGAGACTGATTAAATTCAAGGGGTACATTGATAAAAGCAAAATCTAACTAAGTTTGTGAAATCTATACTATTGAGCAGAGCAGAGAGAACTGAAGCAGTCCCTTAGCATGAAGGGGTGATGCTGCTTCAAAGGTCTGGTTTGGAGAGGAACGAAAATAAATCAGGACATAAATATTTCTGGGTAAGAAATAAGTTCTCCAGAATAAGAAAAAAAAAAGTATCTATTTTCAGGCAATATTAAATGATCCTGGTCTCTACTGTCTGAAAGTACATTATCTTGAATCTCTGTTTATTATATTATTCAGGATATGGCTTCTACAATAAACAAAGTGTCAGTCATAATTATGAGAAATTCTCAGTGTGCGGATTTTTGAAAAACCGTTGAATGCTCTTTGATATCATGAAAAAATCTTGGACTTTTCTCCTGTAAATTTTACAAGGGATGATTGGATATTTGAGAGATACCACGGAATTAATCCAGAGGAGAAAACTGTTGAGAAAGGCAGTCTTGTACATGTCTTTCCACCCCACTTGGCCACATACCAATAGTTCTTGGCTTTGAGTACTTCCTTACCTGGAGATGACGCGCTCACACCGCTGTGCCAAGCTTATCAGGCAATCTTTTCTTTAAGTTGTGGGTATGTGGCACCTGGCCAACTCCACTGCATGGAGAGGATGAGGGGTTCATGCAGGTCTGGGGGCGAAAACTGTTGGCCAGCAGAAAGCAACACCAGCTGTTGAAGCCGATCTCGCTCTGTCTCTTCTCTGTGTGAGTAAAGCATGACTGCATCCAGTGCTTGGCTGCGCTGTGTTCTACCTGGTGACTCCAGTACCAAGATGCGATGGGCAGAAGAGCGTGGACTTCTGTTCCTAGTGGCTGGCACTGTGATGACCTTTCCTGTCTTCCATGTGGTTGATAATCGGTGGTAATCTGCTCTGATAAAAATCACCAAGTACATATGTTTTGTGAAGGAGAAAGAAGAACTGGACTCTGTTTACCTGCTTATATAAATGATGCACGCTGTTAAGATGTAATGGAAATGTCCTCTAAATATTAAAGATAAAGAAAAAAGGGGAATTTTTTTATTTTAATAAAATTTCATATTGATTTTATTACCCTAAATTTTGCTCTTACCCTTGTGTCTAAAGGTGGACTTGATAGACCATGAAAATGTTTTCTTATTTCTATAGTCATAAATAACTGATAAAATATATTCTCTGACACAGAGGAATTTACTCAAAGTTGTTTGCTATATTTACCAGGAGATTGTGTATCATGCATCTCATTTTGCCCTAAAATGTTTCTTTATGCAAAGAAATTACATAACTACATATTGTTTTTTAACACTGTGGTTTCTATACACCAAATTTGCCACCTATTAGAATATTCATTGACAAATACTTAGTGTTTATTTTCTTTTTAACTTTCTAAAGTATTTGGAAAGTAAACTGTTACTCTCTGTCCCAATTTTATTAATTCAAGCCCTTTTATCATCTTCTGCCTGAAATATTTTTCCTCAATAAATTTTGAAAACATTATAACATAATTATCAAGAGTTTAAACTCTAAAAGTGGGTTTTAGTTTTGATTCTGTCACTTGCTAAAGAGGTTACTAACCTTTACTCACATAGAATTAGAGATTTTTGCTTCTCCTTTTTCTTTTATTGGATTTCCTGGCAGTTAAATTCCATGTTCCATGTTAGACTATTCTTTCTTTTATTAACTAGTACATACATGTTTTACATCTATAATTTTATTTACATTTTATCCTATAAAATATTATAGAAATCACTAGGTGATTTGAAATACTGTAATAATAGAAAGTGTGGGTACTTTTTGCTTATGATTCCATTCATGCTAAAACATTCATGAAATGGATGGCACAATAGTATATTTATGTCAATTAAAAATTTTGAATAATAAAAAAATAAATGAGTATATACACACAAACACTGAAGTTTTAAGACCTTTTACTATTTAAGTTCTCTGTACTTCATATTTGCTATTTATAAAATGTGTTATTAATGGAACCTACCACATCTTTCTGTGATAAATAAGTGTATGCCAGTAAAATGCTTAAGGGAATTAATGACAGATAGTGAGTAAACATTATTTTTTATTATTCTGTGGGTTTTCCTGTTCTTGATTCTCAGTGTACAGTTTAATATGCCTCAATACTAATCTTATCTGCAAGGGAAAGAGAGCTTTCAGGTGTGGCCAGATTTTACCTTATTGAAACACGCGTTCAAGGATTGCTCTGTAGGAGAATTTTAAGTATAATACCATTTCTCCAAATTTACTTATTACAACTAGCTTACTCTGCGTTGCACTATTCACTTTTATTTTTATTATTGTCCAACTAGAAAAATATATCTATTTTGACATTTGCTCTTTCAACTCTTAAACCAAGAGATTAGTTAACATATTCATGTCAAGTTGAAAGTCCTTGACTTGCTCTCTACTTCCATTTGTATTTTAAACTTAATTTACCTATTAGTTTTTAAGAGGTATAAGTTTAAAGAATTTAAATTTGCAGATATTTAAAAGATTTTATGATGATAGTACTTTCAATCAAAACTGAGTATCTCTGATATAGTTATTGTTATTAAATGAAATCTATAATTGAGTCTGAGAAACTCTGGCATTGACTGCGAATATAAGGAAAGGGAAATGAGGCCTCGCCATGAGGTGGGGGAATGAAGGATGGCTGGAAGGTATCTTGGGGGGCATCAGTTTCTGTGAGTGCTGTCAGGGGACAGCCTTCAGCTCTTAGCCTCTCCAGGGATGCTGCCTCGTCCCAACTCATGCCCTTTCACTCGTGGCCAGCATCCAGTGACTGGTCCAAATGGAATTATGATAACCTGGCTATGCCCACCACTCACGGAGCGACTCTGATGTGCCGCTGTAACTCCAGATTCTGCGGGGAATCTGCTGAAACAGTCAAGTCTGCATCTGAGCTCTACCCTCTGCCTAATGCTGCTGCCTTGCCCTCCCTTCCATTGGTATCGATGCCAAAGACACTCCCTAACACGGAGAGCTTGAGTGTGATGTTCCAGCAGCTCAGGGGTTCTGAAATAAACACTCCCATAAAAAGAACCCAACTCGTCACCCTCCTAGTTGTTAAGATGTGATAGAAAGTATAAACAGACCGCACAGTATTGCTTTAGCACAAGAAAGGCTCGGGAAGTAGATCAATAATGAAAGAGAGAGACCTTGCAGAAATTTTGCTTTTTAAAACTCTCATATCATTTTCCCATGGGGTACTCCACTAATGTGTCTTTTTTATTTTCTGTCTTAATTTATCTGCATTTAGTTACGTGGGAAACCAAAGCACTCAGGCTTCCCCAGGTTGGTGGGAAGGACTGGTTGGTGGGCAGCCTTACCTGTCATGGTGATTGGTCAGAGGGCCTTGACCTGTTTAGGGGATGATCTGAGGCAAAGCCACTTTTAACTTTTGTGTCTTTAAGCAAATGAAAACGTAGATTATGGGAACAAACTTTTAATGCACTTAAAAAGCACAATCAAAATACTGTGTGTTATTCCTAGGCTTTAGATAATTTCATTAAAACAAAGAATTGGGCCTGGACAGTGTGGCTCAGTGGTTGAGCATCAACCCGTACACCAAGAGGCCGCCAGTTCGATTCCAGGTCAGGACACACGCCCAGGTTGTGGGCCTGATCCCCAGTGGGGGGCGTGCAGGAGGCAGCCAATCAATGTTCTCTCTCATCGATGTTTCTATCTCTCTCCCTCTCCCTTCCTCTCTCTGTAAAAGCAATAATGAAAAACAAAATTTTTTTGAAGAATTGTTTGACAAATTTTAAGAATACGATCACTCTTTTATTAAGATTTTAAAATGTGAGCTCAGAGAATAACAAAACCAGGTCTTTCAGCTACATTTTCTAATTTGTAAAACACAATGCAATGATTATTTGTCTCACATAAATAGCATTGTAGTTACTATTGTTTTCTTTATAGTAAGCTATTCATTATAAGATCATAATTTCTGAAGAAATGGCAGCAAAATAATTTTTGAGAAATATCACCGCACCTGTTTTAGAATTAAATAATCCAATTTTATGGCTATGATCACAGGTAAGTATTGATCATTTTCCAGTCATAGGGAGAGGATGAAAACTTGCCATTAAATTCTGGAGTCCTTAGGGTAATAGCTTATATTCATGATTAGCAGTTACATCTCTGCCTTCTGTTCTTTCAATCAAAGATATTTTCTCTGGAGAATATGAGAATGTTTTCAACACCTCTTTGTCATCTTGCTCTCCATGAGGAGAGAACTAGATCAGAAACATGCAGCATTTTGTTAAATGTGGTCTGCACTCAAGGGCTGTTGTAATAATTCTGTTCATTAGCTTGTGTCGTCCTGGAACCTGAAGGGGTAATGAAAAGCAGACACGTCCAAAATAGATAAATAGCCAGAAACTGTTGTTGAATACTATGCTTTGAAGGTTTTCTGTGGAGCCATTTGTAAGAGATAATTTTAGAGATCTCAGGATACATGTTTTATTGGGCTGTCATACATTTTCATCCTCAGTTAATCAGTTTTGTTCTCAGGTATTTATGATTGCACACTAATGCCAGACTCTTTGACCATCATGGAATGACAATGTGAAGACTTTAGGCTAAATAACTGCCACAGGGGAATGCCAAGTAGTTGGGAAAATACCCTAAGAATATGCCCGAAGAAGAAGAGGTTTCCACTTGACAAAAGAGATCTAATTATTCGTGAATGTGTATGTAACCAAGGTAGATGGGAAGGATGTGGTATTTGGTGCCCATTTGAGACCAAACTCTTTCCAATCTTATGTCTAAGAAACCCTCTGAAGAAGATCAATGATAAATATGAGAACAAAAGTTCTGCTTTGGCAGGCTGAAGTTCCCTGGGTAATAAGAACTGCAAATACTGTAGGTAACCTTTACATGTAATAAGTTACATTGTATCTGAGACAGTCCTGACCTAGGCTGCTGAAAGACAATTTATTTAGGGCAATTTTCTTAGATCCTCAAGGGCTTTAACAGTTACTGTTTTGGAGAGAAGATCCACCCTTTGTGTTGTTTACTTGTCGGAGCCATGACTTTTGTATCTGGAGTGGTCATATGTTTATGGGCTTGGCTTCTCAGGCACAAGTAAAGCCCTATTTTTTCAGCTTATATCATAAAAACCTATTGCATGTTTACAACTAAAACAGCTTTTACAGGTTAATATGAACTACTGTATTATAAAAATTACATCATTGTGGTTATAATTTAAGTCTTGTTGATCAAAAATGGAAAGTCCTATCAAGGGCTGGCATTGATTTTGGGGGGTTCAGTTCTTACTCAATGAGGATTTTACTGGGGATCCTACCAGTGCACATGAGAAGGTAACAGGATATTAAAAGCAAGATTGTAGAACCATAGTGTTCTAACACACCAGCTTCTCTATTCTGTTACGGATTACCTTATTTTCCTTATTGTGTGTACTCAGTGGTTCTTCAGTTCTTAGGAGAAATCAAACCGCACTTCCCACAAGATAGATACGACCCTGGAAACAGCTGTTTTCAACAGCATTCTCAAGTCTCTGCTGTTCTGTGGCAAACCTTTGGTTTAAACATATCTTTACATGTTATATAATAGAAAGTCCAAAACATTCCCTCACATTTAGACCACTGTCATTTACTTTTATTAATTAATGCTTGGTTATGTGACTATATATTTGTGTTTACACACTAGTTCAAATAATAGAATAATTCTTCTGATAAATCTCTAAGTGTAACTGGAATCAATGACATTTTTACATTCAGGAAGGTTTTCCCATTGTCTCTTGTGACTCTTTGAATAGCAGATGGGTCCTGGGGGCCAGGTTACCAGGGTAGCTAGTTGTTTACTGTTGTTTATAATTATTTTGTCTAAGTAATTTCAAAAGAGTTTTCCCTGATTCACTTCCTGGTAGGTTGAACTACATTCATAGTAGTCCTTTTTTTTGTTTGTTTAAGACCGTAGTAGCCTTGAGTACTGATGTGTCTCAGTACTCATTATGGAGGTATGCTGATGTGTTGAACGCTTCAGCCTTTGGAGCAGGCAAGCAGGGCCGGGACAGCTGAAGCCCTCGTCACTGCTGCAGGCTGGGTTCTCCAGGAAACAGATTCTGAAACGGAGACTAGAGAGCAGGTCTTTATTAGAAAGTGCTCTGGTGTGAATACCTGTGGATGGGATGGGAAGGAAGCAGGATTGAGAAGATGGAGAATCCCAGGAAAGTTCTCAGCTGACCCAGCAGGAGTTTTACAGTTGGAATTCCTCTTAGATATGTCCAAAATTGGATGGAGGGGATTGATTAAGCCTTTCTGTACCTGAGACACTCAATGTGCAAATGGGTAATTGCTAGACCATACATAAAAATAGAACAATGACCCACAATAGGCAGCCCTCCCCTAAGAAGCCAGCTCCCTGTCTGTAGTAACCAGTCCAGAAAGCCAAGTAACAACCTCTGTCAACCTCTGTAGCACTGGGCCTTTGTAGCAGTCAACAAGAAGTTGATTCTTGCAAAATACAGAACACATTGTTAACATTCATTGTTCAATTTATGGCATAAATTTTGCATTAGACTGAAGTAGGAAAACTAGAAGCTAAATAAAGATGAAAGGAGCCATCCCCCATGCTAAATATGGTATCTTTGATAATTTCATAGTTTTTTACCCCCTTTTTGCTATTTTCTGAATCGCCTACCCCCAACATGCATTCTAGTTTAGTTCTCTTCCAATTGTGCACCCACTTTTCTCTTGGGCGATTTGCATAGGTAGGTTTGGGTTTGAGAACATAGTATCCAGACATGGTGGGCCTAGGGATACTACATATGTATTTACTTCACATTTTATCTGATTTTTAAAACCGAGGCTGTTTAGAAGTGCTTTCGGGAAAAAATATTATTGGGAGAGTATTTATGTTGTGTGGAGCACAGCACTAGTTCAAAGAATTGTCAGCTGAGTGACTGCCAAGAGGAGGGACGGTGTGAATTTTTTCACATGAGTGCCCCTTTTCATTTTCATTGAGCCTAGACATACGAAACAAGAATATTGAATATTTAAATACAATTCTAGAAAATATGTCGTTTCTTGCTTTTATTTTACAATTCAAAATAAAATTGCCAGAGGTAAAGCTCTGACTTCCAAAGTCTGTCACTTAAACCTATTCTTTGTGAAATATCCCCAACCCACAAGTCACGCTTTTGCATGCATATCCCCTATTAATGCAATGGAAATTATTTGAATAGAATGCATTCTGGAAACATTATGCATCCTCAAAGTTTTATACTCTCAGAGTATTGTCCTGATTATTAAAGAAGAATTATACTACAGAAAAGGAATTCATATGATGGCATATAGTTCAGCGATTAAATAAAACTTGAAATGTCGAGGGGATCGCTCTGTAAAGTACATGATTGTCTAACCACTATTCTGTATATCTGAAACTAATATAGAAAAATATTGAATATAAAACTGTAATTGAAAAGGAAAACAAACTGGAATGTCAGACTGTTTGGAATCAACTCCTTGATCCACCACTTTTAACTCTGTGACAGTGGACAGGCTATTCAGTCAATCTATCTCTGTTTCTTCATCTGGGAGCTGGAGCTAACAAGCCTTTCAAATTTTTTTAATAGTAAATAATTTAATATGAATTAAGCCCTTATGAAGCTGCCTGGTTTAGCCCAAGGACCAGAACTACCACTGTTCAAGGCTCCAGGGGCCCTCCTGCTCATAAGGATTCTATGTGATGGCGCCCTCTGGTGGCACCCCCTTGCTGTTGTGTTCCACAATAATGTTGCTGAGCTCATGAAAAGTATAGCTTTTATATTATTGTGATTCTCGTCAGGATGACTGTATTGCGGTTCACTCGGGACAGTGCTGCTGTCTGCCTGTCATCCTTGCATTACTTGTGTCACTTTTCTGTCCCAAAAGTGTTTCCACTTGGACCAGAAATTATATGATCACTGTGTGCATGGCTATTTGGGTGAAGCTTATCAGTGTATCTCTTGCTAGTGTGTATCTCTTGAGCTTTGATGAAGGACATTTTTCATCTGTTCAAATCTCAAAAATCGACCACATCAGGACTCTAATTGATAATCTCGATGGCCTATTCATCTGTATAGTTTCCCAAAAGAAGGTCATTGATTTAGTTCAGAAGAAACACAAAGACTTCATTTCATTATTGTTGTTTTGTTTTTCCAAAGGTTTATATTTTAATTTTATTCAGCCCTCTGGAAAATAGTATTTTGGCATGGTTTCTTCTTTTTTTTTGTTTTTTTAAAATTTTTTTTTTCTTTATTGATTTTTTTAAAGAGAGAGGAAGGGAGAGTGAGAGAGATGGAAACATCAATGAGAGAGAAACATCGATTGGCCGCCTCCTGCACGCCCCACACCAGGGACCAGGCCCACAACCTGGGCATGTGCCCTGACCGGGAACTGAACCGGTGTCCTGTTGGTGCGTGGGTCGATGCTCAACCCCTGAGCCACACCGGCGGGCTGGCATGATTTCTTAATGTTGTTATTGCCTGCAGTTTATTTATTTAACTGACGTTTTAGCTTTTCACTGTTACATAGTCAACTGTGGGATCCAATCTGCTTCTGTTTTCAAGACAATCCAAGAAAAGTCTAATACTTTAGCATAGATCTTCATGGCACAGTCTCTACAGAAAATTATATTTCCATTTAAATTTAGGCCAAATGAGAGTAGGTTTACATGCATCTATATGGAGTCTGTTGAAATAAGCCCTCACATTTTTTTTTTTATTCTAAAATTTTAAGGAAAATAACTTTTTTCATTTTTGAAAATGATCTTGCTTCTGTGGATTTATTTATTAAGGTATTTTTTTTGCTCAAAATAGTTATACATAAATCTTAATTTTTAATAGTTGCCACCCATAATAAAGGTGATACAAGTAGGTGGTAACAAATGGCAGAAGAATATTTGTCATTTTTGGTGTGGGGGGGGGAGAAACATCTTTCCTGCATTGATAAAAATTCAGATACTATAATTTCTTTAAATTGTATTTTAAGGGTACAATTAATTTTTCAATCCCTTCTTAATTTCACAATTTCTGATAAGAAGTCAACTGTAATTCTTATATTTGTCTTTTATAGGTGCTATCTCCCCCTCCTCTGACTTCTTCCAAGATTTCACTTTGTCTTTGGTTTGCTGGAATTTGAAGATAATATATGTGTGTGTGGGATGGGATGGGGTTGGGAGAGAAGAGATGGGTAGTAGTGTAATTTTTCTTCCTTTTTTTTTTTTTTTAGGTTATTTTGGAAAATTCTCACCCATTATCATTTCATATATATATATATATATTTTTTTTCTCTTTTCTTTCCTGCACATTCTCTTTCTCCTCCTCCTAGTATTCTGATTACCCATATATTATACTGTTTGGAATTGCCGCACAGTTTTTGGATGTTCTCTCATGGAGAAGGATACCTTTGTCATGGAGAAGGTTCTTGAGTGTCTGTGGTAATGATTGCTCTTTACCTTAGACTTATCTTTATCTTTGCTTTTCTATGTGAAAACTTTGTTGAACTATTTTCAAGCCCAGCGATTCTTTTCTCAGTTATAGCTAATCTACTAATGAAGCTCATCAAGGGCATTCTAAGTTTCTATTGCAGTGTTTTTGATTGCTAATTTTGTCTTTTATTTCTCCCTTAAGGTTTCCATATCTCTACTTGCATAACTCATTTATTCTTTTGTATTGTCTACTTTTCCAGTAGAGCTCTTAATGTATTAATTATAGTTATCTTAAATTCCCTGTCTGATAATTCCAACATCTGTGCCATATCTGATAGTAGTTCTGATACTTTCTTTGTCTCTTCAGTGTTTTTATTTGTTTGTTTGTTTTGTTTTATTACAGTTTTATATGCCTTGTAATTTTTTGTTGAAGGCCAGACGGATAGCATTGGGTATTAGTATCTGAGGTAACTGAGGGTTTATGTTCATCACACTAGGAATTGAGCTATGCTTAATATTTGCCATAGCTATAGGTGCCTTATGCTCCAAACTCCTCTAGTGTCCTTGTTTTTGTCTCCCATCTTGCCTTTGGGTTTCCCTAAGTACCCCTCCTCGGAGAGAGTTTGTGTCTTGTAGCTCTTCCAGCTGTAATCCACTGTTATTATGCAGAGACCTGTTGATGTGGAGCCGAGTAGGCCTTTGTCATGGAGAAGGTTCTAAGCGTCTATCCTAAGGGTCACTCTTTCCTTTCCCAAGGAGAGCACATAAGGTTCTGTTTTGGATCTTGACTTTGAGAACCTAGTGGACTTTCTGAGGGTAAAACCCACAAAGCATGGAGTTCTCCCTAAAATTATGACCCCCCCCTAAAGTTTTTCACCGTCATGCTCATCGGAAGTCATCCTCCATCATTCAGTCCGATTAGCATTTGAGTATTTATACCAATGTGTTGCTCCAGGGACTTCTGTGACAGTAATTAGAACTTGGCTGTGCTTCTCTGCCTATGTTGTCTCTCCAGATACCAGGGCGTCTCCTGCATCCTCAGTTCTTGGATGAATCCAAGGAAAGTCAGTTTTTAAAATTTGTCTAATTTCTTCTTTTTGTAAGCATAGGTATGACAATTTACAAATTCTTTACACGTTGGAACTGAAACCAGAAGCCAAGGCTGTTACTTTTTCATTTTCCTGAAACAAACAAACAAACAAAAACATTAGGTACACACGAAGAAGGGGCATGAAGAAACGTTGGTGCTAATGGATATTTTCATGGTGTTGACTATGGTGAAGGGTGTCAGGGGAGTATGCATCTGTCAGAACTCAGCAAACCGTACAGTAAGTACGAGCAGTTGTCTACTATATTTCAGTGAAGCTGTAAAATAAATATTAGTTAATATGTAAAAAAATCTCTCTTCATCAACATTCTTGACCTTCCCTTATTCCGTTGTGTATATGCCCTTTTTGTTATTGTCACAGAAAGTCCTTCTCTCACTCACCCACCTTCATTGGAAATTTTGGTGATTGAATGATAGACTATATCTATGCGTCACATTCTGTCATTGTCAGGGTAATTTTATTATCCATTTGGTTGGATATTCATTACAAAGTAAATAAGTCTTGATGATCAATGTATTGCTCCAGCCAATAGCCTTTGACACACTTTTTTCCCTCTGAAGTGTCCAGCTCCCATTGCCACACAGTGCAACTCTTCAGCTATTGTGTTATGGCAAATATTAATGCTTAGAAAAAGGCCAATTAAGAAAAATCATAATTGGAAATGAACTGAGAATGAAAACATCAAAGTATCATTCTCTGATACCTATAAGAGCCTTTCAACAGAGGGAGGCTTTGAGAGACATTTAATAAATATCATTCTTAGATTTTCTTATATATTGATAATGGCATTTATCAATCTGTGTTTTCAAAAATTTAAATTTACATATGAAATCATAATCTGGAGGTTAAAAGGGGTCTGCAAAGTTGGCAAACAAGGAAATAAGTATTAAAAGACAGAAAATATTATTAAATACTTAAATAATTCAAGTTTTCATCCATTAATGAACAAGGGTGAAGGAAACTGAAATATGGGCCAACAAACTTAAATATAGCCACTGTATGTAAGTTCCCAATGATGTGTTAGAAGTCTGTACTTTTGATTCCTGAATAAAATATGGATAAATCACTTGTAGGGGACAGCAGTCATAGAAGATGAGCTTTTATTAATCTGAAGAAACTCAAAGACTTGAGTTCCCCTTAGGATAAAAGAAAGTGGCATGAATTGTTTTTTCAGAGCTACTTCTTTTTTTTAATCCTTACTCAAGGACATTTTTGCATTTATCTTCAGATAACACGGGAAGGAGAAAGGGAGGAAGAGAGAGAGAAACATCGATGTGAGAGAGACACATCAACTAGCTGCCACCCACACAACCCCATGGGACCGGAGACAAACTGCAACCGAGGTACGTGCCCTTAGTGGGAACCGAACCTGGGACTCTCTAGTCCACAGGCCGATGCTCTAACCACTGAGCAAAACCGGTCAGGGCTCAGAGCTACTTCTTGATGGCTGTATGTGGGGCCAGTAAGAACAGACTTCTCACTATCTTTCTGTCCAGAGAGGAGACAAATGAGGTAAGTCCACACACACAAATAAAAGGACAAACAATACAACATATGAAAAGTGTTCAACTTTGCTGATATCCAGCAGATATCAGGAATTTTATATTAAAACTCTATGTTAAAACCATGATACTATTCCATTACACATTCGGATTGTGGCAAATGTTCTTATAGTAGACTACCAACTGAAACTATAAAGAAATGAAGTTTAAAAAAAAAACACTATTTGCAACGTTCAGAGTAGTAATTGAGTTAGGTAAGAATCTTCAATGGTTCCCAAAAATAGTTTGTGAACGTTTAATGAGGAATAGGAGATTTTAATACTCTCAAGGTATCTTCTCACACATTATTGATTAATTATCGAGGGAAAATCATAGTGAATAAACCTGTGGAACCCCACCTTATCCATGTGATTAAAGTTAACACGACCAAAATGGAAAACGAATTGACCTCAGTTTCCTATAATACATAATCACAATCCCCATGGCAAACATGGGCAACCTAGAACTGAGAAACATCACACAAAATGCAGCATACTCAAGGGAATCCTGTTAACCATTTTGAAATGAAACGCTGTAAAGCACACTGACTCTCAAAGGATATTGTTTTAGGGAACATCTTTCTCATTTAGAGCATTTCAAACATATATTATTAACTGATGTGCAGAAGGATCTTATTCTGATCATGTTTGTGTGTCGTTTTGCCTTGACCTGCTGACCCAACATCTATGCTCCCACAGTACATCCCAGCAGCGTACAGTGGTCCTTCCCCCTTCGTGCTAGTAGATAATTGTACTTTCCTTTACTTCCACTCAAGTACTGATTTCACTATCAACTACATTTCTACTAGTTTTCTTCAAATCCTGTGTTTATGTCATTCATATAGTCACTCTTCATATTTTACAAGACTTAAGGACCTAAAATGATTTTTCTTCACTTTTACATTACAACTTTACTCTGGAAATAATAGGAAGAATAAGTTTTAGTGGAAAAAAATCTTATTCTGTATTAAAATTGGAACTGTTTTAAAAGATAAACTAACCATAAAATCTGGCACATATGTACATGGTTAAATATTTCCTTGACAATGATTAGATATTAAATTGAAAGTTTATGTGGCGTGCATAGTGGAGACAATTTGGGTTTCTCTTTCCAGTGTAAAATCATTCTTAAAGTCAGTTTCTTTCATTACATGATAATGTATCTAATGTGCATTTTGGTTTAACATAAAAAGATTCAGTATTCTGGACACAATGTTTTTACATAAAATAGGAGTTAGAGTTTTAATATTAATTACACATCCTCTAATATCTGTGAACACAAAATGTATTCATGCTCTTTTGCAGCTTCATGAGAATATTTAATATTGTATAACCGTTGAGCTGATGTTTTAAATGTTGGAGGAAAAGGTATAGTGGAATACCTAAATCTATTTTGGGAAATGTTGCCCTCCCTAAACAGACCAAAACAATGAAAATAAACTCTTTAAAATTTATTAGCTCTAAATAATATATGTAGATACACCAAGGTGTAACTTGCCCCTTGCCCCCTTTTTTATGGCCTACACTTAGTGACTCACTCCGAAATAGCATAGTATGACAAAGAAAAATATTAACATTTATAGTGGGCAAACCTGGTAGACACTACTTTAACTAAATGATCATGGTAAACATCATTGGTGATATCATGTAGCCTTGCGATATGATATTATAAGAAGGGCACTTTATTTTTAGTGTTTTTTCCAAAGACCCATAACCCTCTTCTAATCATGAGAAACATCAGACAATTTTAATTTGAATGGCATTCTACAAAATCCTTGACCAGTCTTCCTTAAAGCCATCAAGGTCATGAAAAACAAGAACAAAGAAACTGTTCGATGCTAGGGGACACTGGAGAGACATGATGACTCAATGTGCCGTGTTATCCGAGATTGGGTCTAGTACAGAACAAGGGCATTGGCAGAAACACTGGTCAAATTCAAATAAAGTTTAGAGTTAAGTTAGTTTATTATAATGCACCAATGTTGGTTTCTTCCTTGCAACACATATAAAGTATACGATGTAAGATGTTAATAACAGGAGTAACTGAAGCTAAGTGAGGGTTTTTTGTAAAAGCAAAAATATTCTCAAATGTAAAACAATATTTTTTTAAATGGAAGAAAAATAAATGGAGTAGACTCAGTCATAGCTTCCATGAAATTCCCAATACATTTGAAAATATTTCTTTAATTTCAGTAAAGATTTTTCATATAGGTTAATAGTATATTTCATTTAAAATCAAGAAGCCTTGGATTTCTGTTGCCTAATTATATCACACTAAATATGTACTGGCTAAGTAATACTCGGCCATTGTGGCTCAGTGGATTGAGTGTCATCCCATGGACTGAGAGGCCCTGGTTTGATTCCCGGTCATGCCCGGGTTGTGGGCTCGATCCTTCATGGGGGCGGGTGTGCAGGAGGCAGCTGATTGATGTTTCTCTCTCACATCAATGTTTCTATCTCTCCCTTCCTCTCTCTCTCAAAAATCAATAAAAACATATTTAAAAAATAAATACATACTGGCTAGGATCTCAATACATTTAAGCTTCCACACCAACTCTAGTTGTCAACTTAAACAAGTCTTACTTTATTCAGTTTACACAATGATTATTCTCATGAAGTATTACATTTCTACATTAAAAAGAACGTTAAAAGTAATCTAATCTAAATAGTCAACGTTTGCTTTCTCTTGTGTCCAGTTTTTGTAAGTGGTTGTCCAATTTGCTTAATCCTCTATAAAGTCCCCTTTCATATAATGTAGCAAAGTCAATTTTTCTGTAGCTCCCACCCACTGGTCTTAGTTCTGCCTTCTGGGTCCATAAAAACAAGTCTCATGTCTTTTCCACCAACTATTCTTTCCAGTTTTTGAGCACAGCAATGATTTCCCCTCAAAAGTCTTTTCTGTGGGCAGAACATATAGAATGATTGTTAAGGATACTTCTAAGTTCAAAAATCTATGAGCGTCATTGATCTCCCTTCCTCTTGAAAGAAGGTATATATTTAGAAAGAATGCATTTTCAATTCCTTAACTGAACGTTAAAATTATTTCTAGCTTAAAGAGGAAAATGGAATTCTAAGTGGGATAATCATATTCATTTTTTTTTCGGTATTGGTTTATCGCAACTCCATATATTTCTCCCCTTTATTCTGCATTAGTGAAATCTGCATTTTCCTAATTGACAACATCATTTCTTTTTTTGGCCCCATTTTTAAGTCTCTTTCCAGCCCTGAAAACTGCACTCTCCCACTGGCACTCGAGGACTGTCTCTCAGTTTACAACCACATGCTGTCCTCCTTGGCGTGGTTTCTCTCTCCACTTCCCTGCCAACCCGTCCTCCCCACTAAAGCCTTGAAGTTCATCTGAATAAACTGTATGAGAAAAGACAAAAATGTATACAGTAGGCTCCATGTTGAAGTAGGAAGACATATACGAGGGGCAGTTTGACCAGCACTAGTAAATATTTCTTTAGAATATCTCCTAATTTACCCCAGTGTCCAATTTATTAACTGTCCAGTTCCTCTTTGCAGATCATTGTAACCAAGTGCAACATGGTCAGAGGGCAGCACATGAAATAGTGATGGAAATATGTCTTATGAAGAGCACAGAAAGAGAACTATTACATTACTTGAAAAACTGCCATGCAGTGGAGATAGGAGTCTTTCTATGATGGTGATAGTAAAGCGAAGAAGTAGAACCGGTTGGGTGAAAATGACAATGATATATGTTTTATTTGCTAAATTCAACAGACGTCTATCTCCACTGGTCCAAACTAAGTCTAGGTCTCCACCATCTCTCATGAGGTCTAACTGGTCTCCCTGCCTCCATGCTGGCCTTTTTACAGCACCCTTTTAAAAAACATAAAACAGCGCTGGCCAGTTTGGCTCAGTGGTTAGAGCATCGGCCCACAGACCAGATAGTCCCGAGTTTGGTTCCCGCTAGGGGCACGTACCTCGGTTGCAGTTTGTCCTCGGACCCGGTTGGGGTCGTGTGGGTGGCAACCACTCGATGTGTCTCTCTCACATCGATGTTTCTGTCTCTCTCTTCTCCCCTCTCTCCCTCCTGCTCTATCTGAAGATAAATGCAAAAATGTCCTCGGGTGAGGATTAAAAAAACCCATAAAACAGATAATGTCTTATTTTGCTTAAAACTATTACTTCTAAGAATAAAAATGTAAATTTTCAGTGGAATCTATAAGACTACATATGTTTCTATTCACTGTTTGCATCTCCAAAGTTGTGTGTGTGTGTGTGTGTGTGTGTGTGTGTGTGTGTGTGTTGTGTTTTGTGATTTTCCCTTTCGTCACCTTTCTCCAGACATGCAGGCATTTTTGTGTTCCTAGAATAATGTCGATTTTGCTACCTGACTTAGGACATTTGGGGGGAGTTGTTAAGTGTTGTTTATTAGCTTCTTCTTGTCATGATAGTTTCAGCATATGTGTCCTTATGGAGGCCTCTGGCCTCCCAGAGTAGGACAGGTCTCACTCACTATCACAGCACCTTCATTGATTTGCCTCCTCTGTTAGAAAGTGGGTTCCGTAGGAATGGGACCATGTCTACTGTGTTGCTATTGAATCTCTAGGACTTGGAAGAATATCTGGTACTAGCAATATTGAATATTACTGAAAGTTAGATAAAAATTGCCTAAAAGTGGAAGGACAAATGAGTTGACTTATTGGATGTCATGGATGTGACTGCTGTATACCTGAATGGGGGTTGCATTAGATAACAAATAAAACTTTATTAAGCTCAGGATTCTATGAATCTATGATTTTGAAATATTATCTTAAAAATATTTTTGGAAGGTGATACATTCTGATGGTGCTTGTGGGCTTGGAAATAGATCGATCAGGGTTCTTACAATTACTAATTATGTGATTTGGGGCTATTCAGTTAACTTTTCTCTTTTTTTTCATGATTCTGCAACAAGTGAACAAGGATAATAGTGGATATCTGTAACAGCAGTTGAGTTGATTTAGTAAGAAACTAAGTATAATATAATATGCATAAAACGCTTATCCAATTATCCTCAGACAATGGGATGAATAGATGTAACTTTTTAAAAAAATTTCGATTTATTGCTTTATATAAAACTGGATAAAAGTTTCAAGTTTTTGCCCAGTCAGTGTGGTTCAGTGGTTGAGCGTTGACCCATGCACCAAGAGGTTGCCTGTTCAATTCTTGGTCAGGGCACATGCCCAGGTTGTGGGCCAAATCCCCAGTGGGGGGCATGCAGGAAGCGGCCAATCAATGTTCTCTCTCATCGATGGTTCTATCTCTCCCTCTCCCTTTCTCTCTCTCTATAAATCAATAAAAAAAATTTAAAAGTTTCAAGTTTTCATTGCTAACTCATTCTCAATAATGGCTTTATGTTAGCTAGGATGGTTATGTGGCCCACATAGGTTTTCTAAAATAAACCCTGTTAACATTATTTCAGGGCTATATTCTCATATCTGGTCTCTCCCTTTGTTTTATTGTTATGATCATTTAGTCTGTGCAGTTTATAATATACATCTACCGTGTGGAATGTATCATGGCATATATCTTGGATCTTTTACTTTTATAGCATCCTCTGAACACTCATGTTTTCTAAATAATTATGAGGCTATGCAGCCTTATTGAGATTATATTTATATGGTTTAAGTATAGACGGGAACGTGTTTAAGGGACAGTGTTTCTGGGGCAGCAGGTGATTGATTTTTTCCCAATATTTTTGTAAGTTGCAAAGACTGGCTCCAAGGATTCTTGAGGTCAAGAATTTAAGCTAGAGATAAAAGCATCACATGAATGAGTACTGCGATTTAAGGAACAGTTTTTTTCTAATGCTACCACTGTTTTTAAAATATACAAATTTAGTCCTATGGAATAAATTTTTTGATATTTTTGCATTTTAATTCAGAGCAAGGTTATAATGTTTCTAAGGTACATTAGCTCTAGAAAATTTGTGCTTGGCCTTAAAGATTGTTTATTTTTTTTTAATTACAAAAATATGAATAAAAATATACTCAAATAACAGAGCACTCTACCTTTATGTATATATGGAATTTAAAAAAATTAAATAAAACAATTATTTATTTGATCTTACTTGAATATGTTATTAAACATTGGAAAGAGTTGACTGGTGTGGTGTATGATTGTGTAACTAAAGCCATTTAAATTTTTGCTGAATTTTAAAGACCAAAGTATTTTTACATTGTTCACATTTCCCTTTACAAAAACGAGTTGTTGTTAAATGACATTGAAAATTATCTCAATAGGTGATAACAAAATGTTTAATTAATAAAATTTCAAATATAAAAATAAAAGCAAAAATAAATTTTCTACCTCTTCAGATGCATTGCTAATTCTAATGGTCCCATTAAAATATAAATGGAAGACATTTAAAAATAAAAAATGCTACTACTATGAACTTCAAAGGTTAAAGTGGCCCTTGTTATTCCTTAATTATGTTACCTTTTATTTATTTATTTATTTATTTATTTTTAACTCAGGATCTTATACCCCCCTGAGAATGTGTATTTATGTCAAGAAAAAGGGATTATTTTGTGCATTATTTTAGGAAGAGAATTAAAAAAAGAAAAAGTTGAGGGCAGGGGCATACCCATTCTTACATTAACACAGAGTACCTAGGGACACATCCATGGTCCCTGGGCCTCCATGTCCTGCGCGGCGTGTGACAGCACTACAGCAAGGGCTTTGTTCTCCTAAGGTTGGTGTCACATCCTTTCGGTAGGTTCTCATGGAGCCATTCTGCTGGAAAGTTTTCCTTTTAAATGACTTTGTGTATTATTCAAGCTCCAATATTAGTTTCTAAATATTATTTGTGTCTAATTCTTCCTGTATATCAATACTATGACTTTTACAAGATGTGAGCTGGTTTTGCAATTAAACAATTAAACCTTTTAAAAAAAAATTCTGAGAAATTAAAGAAACTCCTAATAAAGGAAAGATTTCTTTTATGCAAATTACTAACTTTTTTGACGATATAGTAAAAGTCACTAAAAATTTAAAATTTATATGACTATGCTAATCCAGGATAAAAATGTTATATTTCACTGCAGGGAAATATACAAGGGAGATCTCAACATGATCACTTTATACAGATGCCATTGGAAATGGCCTGAATTAGTTAAAGAAAAGCTGATCCCTGGCCCGTGTGGCTCAGTTGGTTGGCGCATCTTCCCTTACAACGAAAGGTGACAGGTTCCATCCCGGGTCAGGGTACATATCTAGGTCACGGGTTCGCTCCCCAGTTGGGGCGTGTGCAGAGGGCAACTGATCAATGTTTCTCTTTCACATCAGTGTCTCTCTCTCTCTCTCTCTCTCTCTCTCTCTCTCTCTCTCTCTCACTCTCTCCCTTCTTTCCTCCCTCCCCCCCTTCCTCTCTCTCTAAAATCAATAAGAAACATAACCTCTTGTGAGGATTAGAAAAAAAGAGAGAAGCTAAACTATATAAACAAACAAATTAACATTATATATTCAGCTTCTCATGGGGACAATACACTTAATTTAAATTTAGAACACTAATTGCTGCAGTGAGAATATTGTTAAAAATGAACTAATACTAGTTAAAAGCACAGGTGTGACAGCTATGAGAAATGAATAATTTAAATAGTGTTCAACTGTGCAGGCAAATGTCAGTGCTTAATTGCTAGTACACTATATTAACAATGAATAGAATATTCATCATGCAATTGAGTCAATACAATGAAGCCACATCTGTAATTGATTATTTGATTATCAGTCATTAAAAACATTTTAGTCTAATTTAAAGATGCTTCAGAGAACATACATTTATTGGGATTAAAAATGTGGAAAGGCAAATGAAGTAGTAAAATTGTACTGTTTAAGGAGATGAATAAAACATGGAATTTAGTTGTGGAAATAACTTAGGACTTTGTTTCTTGTATCGTATACATAACTTTACCAGTTGGAAGTGATTTTTGAAATAATTTATTCTCCTCTCACAGAGTCCGTTCCCCCTTGCCTGGCAGCTCGGTGGTCCTGCTGGATGTAAACACCACTCCATGGCCCCTTTCTCATGAATTTCCCACTGACTACACCGTGTAGTTTTTCTTTCTGAAAAATATTTAATAATTCATCAAATATAATTAAAATACTGTTCTACTTTAGTTGGATTTCATGATGCATAACATTCATTTTCCTCCTGATCTCCCAAGTTGGTTCTAATTAGAAAGAAAAGCAGTTTAAAATTTTCATTAACATCAAATACAATGTCACCATTCTATTCTTTTCCTGAAACCTAGAAACCTCTGTGTAAATGACTACCTTCAGCAGATTAAAAAATAGATAGAATTAGAAAATATAATTTGCTCTGTTGTGATGATTAACAATGGCTAAATATATTGATAAAGCAAGGTGAATGTGGCCAGCTGAAAAGAGGACTGGACAGAGTGGAATTACCACACCATTCCAGACCTTGGTTTCTTTCTTTTTAAATTTTTAATATGTTTTTATTGATTTTTTTAGAGAGAGAGGAAGGGAGAGAGGGATAGAAACATTGATGTGAGAGAGAAACATCAATCGGCTGCCTCCTGCACAGCCCCCACTGGGGATGGAGCCTGCAACCTGGGCATGTGCCCTGATCGGGAATCGAACCTGGACCTCTCAGTCCATGGAGTGATGCTCAGCCACTGAGCCACAGCAGCCGGGCAGACCTTGGTTTCTTGTATTTAGAATAAAATGGATTAAGTGCTTTCGGTACTCCCAGTTAGCTCTCATCTGGCTCTCAGTTTCTCTCCAGAAGTTAAAATGTTAGTAAGACTGACGTTTACTTAAAGTTTTCCAATTTCACCCAGTAAATCATCCTGACTGTATTACAATGAAACCAATGATTTCTGTGGTCAGTAATTTAAAAGGGAATTATAGAGCTAAAACTATCGTCTAGTATTTCAAGATACACATAAGAACAAGAGCAATGGTAGACGTTGGTAACCAGAGATTTCTTTTTAAGGTACTAGAGAAAAGTCTCTGACATTCACCCTCGGTAATGAAATCCCTACTTTTTTGAAGATGAATAAATAAGCTTGAATCTGCTACTCTTTCAAAGAGAAACAACACACCCAAACAAAAACAAAATAGAAGGAATTTGTTCCAAGATTTTAAGTGAACAGGTATTTCATGGAAACCAAGAGTAAGAATACACAAGAGGGTCGGAAGCAGTAACCGAGTCTTTTAGTAATTTATGTGGACCCCTCTTTCTTGCCTTTGCATGCCTCTCTTCCCTCCGAATTGTCTGTCTGATTTCCTTCTTCTGGGAACTGGCTCTCTCTGCAAGAGCCAGAAGACACCTGAATCATGGCTCAAAGGAGTCATCACTTTGTTCTAATTTTTACAGACACTAAATGACCATCTATGGAGAGAGATGTTGCTTGGTTAGTTGGGTCAGCTGCCTGCTTTGGTAATCAATCAACTAGGATCATTAGAAGTGGGGTCACAAGGTAAAAATATGACTGCTTAAGAGGCTCACCTCTGTCTTTGTGGAGTAGGTGGCTCCTGGAACTGGGGTAGTGCTTCCTGGATTAAATGAAAACAACAACAACACAACAACCTGTATTTTGTTTCTTTCAGATATGAACATAATGGAGAGTGCAAAGGCAATGTTAAAGAAATAAATTTGAATATTACTTTTTAGACTAATAGCTGGAGCTTCAGCTACATGGAACATTTCATTGCAGTGGTGAGGAGTGTCCATTCACAGAGGGAAGTACGGGTGCCCTGGGGAAGTGGGACCAGGCGGTTTATCTCTCTTGGTGTTCACATAAGTTAGATAGTGTTACAGAGGAGTTCTCTGACATCTAGCATTGTTCTCTTATTTACCAAGAGGCCTGGGGGGAGGGGGGGTAAATTAGAAGCCGAGAATTTCTTATACAGAAGTGCTTGCTTTGTTATAACAAGGAGATACTAAAGCTTGGATGTAGCTGTGATGCCCAGAGTCCAAAAATGGCTGTTCCTGGCACAGACGAAGGCTAAAACTCAGGTTTGCTGATTGGGAATCATATTCTCTCTCCTGCTGTGCATTTTCTCTACAGAAACAGATGAAGCCCAGCTGCTGTGGCTCAGTGGTTGAGCGTTGACCCATGGACTGAGAGGTCCCGGTTCGATTCCCGGTCAGGGCACATGCTGGGTTGTGGGCTCGACCCCCAGGATGTCTCTCACATTGATGTTTCTATCTCTCTCTCTCTCTAAAAAAAAAAAAAAATCAATAAAACATGTTAAAAAAAAAAAAACAGATGAAAATACAGAAAAAGTGGGTGCAGCTTTCTCATGAGCTAAGTTACCAAGAAGTGCCGACTCAGTTTAGCTTTCGTTACTGACAGCACCATGAACACCTCATATCCACACTTCTCTCTAGATTTCCTTTTCTCAGAGAAATCCGTTTCTTGTAAAAGTGGTGCTGGCACAGATGGAATATTTTGAATTTTATTTACAAAGAGACGTTTAAGGGAAAAGTTTGATGTCTTGTATTTTAAGAAGTGAGATTCATTTCAGTACCACTCCACAAATAAAGTAAGAAATTTCTTTGCTTAAAGGAAAAAAACAAAGAAAAACGCCCTGGCCAGTTTGGCTCAGTGGTTAGAGCATCAGCCCACAGACCAGAGAGTCCCGGGTTCAGTTCCCACTAAGGACAGGTACCTCGGTTGCAGCGGGTGGCAACCAGTACATCGATGTTTCTCTCTCTCTCTTCCCCCCTCTCTCCCTCCCGCTCTATCTGAAAATAAATGCAAAAAAATGTCCTAGGGTGAGGATAAAAAAAACAACAACGAAACCTTGAGTTTTGTCTTTTACAATAACAAATGTTGCACTAAATCTGCATTTTTTCATTGCTGAGCATAATATGAAAAGCAAATGATTGTCTGTGATTGGAGTATGGATCGTATTCTCTGTGAAGGATTTGAGTTGTCAATTAGGTGACACATTTCTTATATAGTTTGGGAATGTTATATTTTTTCTGCTTATTTTGCATAGAGAAGTTCTGTTATAAACTCTTAAGATTATTTATCTTGCCCGGCCAGTGTGGCTCAGTGGCTGAACGTCGACCCATGCACCAAGAGGTCACCCGGCCCAGGTTGTGGGCCAAATCCCCAGTGGGGGGCATGCAGAAGGCGGCCAATCAATGTTCTCTCATTGATGTTTTATCTCTCCCTCTCTCTTTCTCTCTCTCTAAAATTAACAAAGAAAAAAATTAAAAAATATATTATTTATCTTAATAAATCACTTTATAGCTTGGTAATAAATCACTTTAATCACTTGGTAATAGCTAAGTTATAGAGAAGTTACCAGATGTTCAATATGCCTCAGTTAATAAAGCAGCAACTAACAGACTATTCTGAGCCAACGTTCTCACAGGACACATATGTGTTTCAAAATATTACTAAGTCTATATATTCTAATTAAGTTTACTTTTTAGTAATAAACAGGAGAAATTAGAGACAGTTTCTCTCTGAGTGGTTCATTATTTCCCAATGCATTTTACTTTCTGCCTGGCTTTGTGGTCTGAACATGATGACAATTTATTCTTTGTTCCCCAACTTTACTGAGGGGTTGATACATATTCAAACACTTCAAAGTATAATAATAAAAAGCAGTAAGACATTTTTAGGACTCTTAAAAATTCAAAATTTTTCCTCATTTTAATTTGAGGATTGGGATTATCTTTATATGTGGTCCTTTTACTGTTAAATTGGAGGAGTTTTAATGGTGAATGAAATCGGAATATAGCATGGTCAAGAAAGTCATGCACTTTCAATTATTTCAAGATTAAACAAATTAATGGAGATTTTTCATGTCACAGTTTCCTATGGTGTTGCAGAAAGATTGATGGCATTTGGAGACATTTAAAGATAATTAAACAAACAAAATAATCGAACCTTTTTCTCATGCAGGTTTACTATAATCTCTGTTTATATTCTTTTTTTTCCCAAACACTTTATTGTCTGAACTGAGTTCTTAAGTGAATTAGAAGGTGTGAAATAGTTGTCTCTTGAAGCACAAGAGTAGAATCTGTTATTAATTTCTTGTCCAGTTTTTAACCATATGGACTGTGAAACGTGCAAAAGTCGCTGTGCCAGTGGAGTGAACTCCCCTGGGAACGGACGAGAATGAGTCATTAGAAGTGCAGCAGGTGAAATCGCTGCTGCTTAAAATCCAGTTTCGGCGCTTACTGGCTCTGCAAATGTAGGCAAGGTAGTAAACCTCTCAGCAGTTAGCTTCTTCCTCTGTAAGGTTTTAGCAGTAATACTAAAATGTCTTAGTGGTTTTCTGATGGTTGGTTTGGTGGTAGGTTGATGTTCTATAAATTTTGCTTATTGCCATAATTATAGTATATCCCCAGCACTCATCTCTCTCTGTAGTTTTGTTTTCCGTATGTGTTGTTGCATATTAATTCTTCTCAAGAGGTGAAAACTAAGGTACAGTATGGAAATTCTCCAGAAAAAGAAGGCAACATGCAGAGGAAGCAACAGATGTGGATAAAATGTAAAGATCACTGATCTTTGTGACTAAGTCATTTCACCCAGTATCTTTCTCTAATCTCTTTTGATATTACTTGTCACAGTTTTAGTTTTACATATTTTCAGTAAGATTTTGATTAACCGCTGTGCCAAATCTGTATGACATAAATAGTAGTAGTAACGAAAGTGATGACAAAAATTATAGCAACTATTTATGATACCATTGTAATCAGACAGTTATTCATAGGAAAGGAGCAAAGAGGGAAGGCAGACATTATAGGCATGTCCTTTGGGCAGCTTCACCAGGAAGCTGTAACTTTGTACTCCCCAGGGAATGGCCGGCCTATTCCCTGCAAAACACTGGGGGAAGGGATCCAACAAAGGGGAGATAGACGCATGCCCAGTAAAGTTGGGGTGACATAGGGAAAGTACTTGCCTGTCAGTCAAACCTCAGGACAGAGGTGATTGGCCAGAGTGAGTGTGACCACTGCAAGTGTGCTAAAATTTGGGAAAATGTAATCTAAACAAAGGCACTCTCTATTGTTGCTCTTGTGCTCTTGGCTAACTCTTGGCTTCCTTGAATTTGCCCGTGTTTCCACCATAGCCATGTGGCCCTGCAGACCCCACATGCAGTGGACTGATGGATTGCAGTAGGGAACACACGCTAAGCTAGTCTGATGCTGGATTGGACTCTGGGCCAACATGGAAAGGAAACTCTGGACACGGGCTCTGATTTTAGCTCTACTGAAGCCCCAGCTATACTTTGTATATGACTGGACTAAGGGAAATGGGACTTTGGAAACTCAGGATTTAATTCCATGCAAATAAAAATCGTTAGTTCTCCTGTGGAATCTCAGAAAATTCTTTTCCTTGGGATATCACAAGAAATCCACCCCACTAGCAACCCGGGGAGACGAGGACCTCTTCCTTCTGTTAACATTTATAGATAACCAAGCTAAGTGATGTCACTTTATATTGTATACATTATTTCATAAATTGAATGCTGAATGAACTCTAATTACTACTTTTATAAAACAGAAAACTGAGGTTTGATTAGCTATCAGTATGACAGTGAGAAAAGCGTTTTGAAAGTTGAAACTGCTGAGGTTTCAGATAACTTTCTCCTTTTCCTTATTTGTGTGACATGTTTCAGAAGTTAGAACTTCATAAGTTGCCAAATACATTTTTGTGTGTTTTGGATAAAAATAACAAGTTTTGTTTTTTGAAAAGGAATTCAATGTCAAAATTTGCATCTTTCAGGAAAAGACAGAAAGACAGAGAGAGAGAGAGAGAGAGAGAGAGGGAGAGAGAGAGAGAGAGAGAGAGAGAGAGAGGGAGAGAGAGAGAGAGAGAGAAACTTTAGTAAAAGACAGAATCTTTCTACTAAAATGTTATGTATTTAATTCACTTTGATTTAAACATTAGATTTATGAAATAGTCATTGTTCTGTTCAATTCTTTAGGAACAATAGGGTTTTTAGAAAATTATGGTGATATTAAATATTTATGTCTGAATCACACTCTCTTGGAACCCAAATCTTAGGAACATAAAACAGCTCTACTGAAGCCCCAGACACACTTTTTCTATGACTGGACTAAGGGGAATGGGACTTCGGGTAAACTGATGTTCAGTTTATTCTGAAAGGATTTTTATTTCAGTTAACTTATTTGAATAAGTTAATAGGTCCTGCTTGGCTAAGTTTGCATTTTGTTTTTACGTCATTCTTTTGCTGAAATCTGAGATTATTTTAATATGTTATTTTTACACATATCAAAAGTATTCCCACATGATTGTGAAGATAGATTTTCAGATTAACTGAAAGCTAAATCTACTTAAATGGAAATATGCTAATGTACTTTAGCTTTGTAGAAATAGACTTTTAGAAGTATAATTTCTGGATCTTTGCACTCCTAAAAGTTATAAATTGGTCATTTTCTTATAGATGCTTAAATTGGGTGGAATATATCATTTAGCAATAAAAATTATATAAGTATTCTTCAATTTGTTGCAGTCATTTTATATTGATGGGTACATTGACAGTGTTTACTTAGCATATTTTATACTATGTAATTTAGTTTTATACAAAAGAGATTAGAATTATTCATCAGAAATAAATTTTTTTAATTTATTTATAGTTCTGTTACAGATGGACTAAGCTAGCAACAGTGTATAGCTTCCAACAAGAACAGCAACAATTGGATAAAATAGAGGAAATATTTATATGAGTATAATGGTTAGGTGCTGAGGAAATAAGAACTCAAGAGACTAATTTACTTGGCTGGAGTGTCAAGAGCCTCAACAAGGTGCACTTAATTCTGTAGCCACATTTCCCTCACGAATTTGCTAATTCTGCTTACTCCAACGATGGAGATTGACGTTTTGCACATGTATAGGGCTGTTGAAAAGGGTACAGAGGGGAAAAAAAAGTAGTTCTTTTTGAATACATTGGTTTTGGCATATGCCTGGGTTTACCCTCAGGATGTTTGCTGAAATCTGGGGTTATGTTACGGGGAAACTAAATTATAGTAGAATTACACACAATTCTACTAACATATTGAATGGAATTTCAACAGTCTCATGAAACACAAATTAGAGGTTGGAACCTATTACAGGGAGGAATCCTGTAAGTTACAACGAGTGTTAACTTCAATATTATGAATGGCTAGGCATAAAACAGAAGGAGATTGAACCTACAGTACTGTGAGCAGTTCTTGCCTTGATCATATTTTGAGTTGACAGTCATAATCTTCCACCCCTTATTAGCCTAGCAGAAGAAATTGTGAGCCCTCTCTGGAGGAATACAATATCTGGAGTCTTTGAAATTATTTTATACACAACTTCTGGCAATAAAAAATTACTATACATAACAAAACACAGGAGCACATAAATGAAAACCAAGATTAAAAACAGACAATAGTCTGGCCGGTGTGGCTCAGTGGTTGAGCATCGACCCATGCACCAAGAGGTCACCAGTTCAATTCCCAGTCAGGGCACATGCCCAGGTTGTGGGCCCGATCCCCAGTGTGGGGCATGCAGGAGGCTGCCAGTTGATATTCTCTCTCATTGATGTTTCTATCTCTCTCTCCCCCTCCCTTCCTCTCTCTCTAAAATCAATAAAGAAAAAAAAACTTAAAAAAAAAGTTTAAAAACAGACAACAAAAACAAATTTAAATTATGTAAATTTATGTAATAGATGGTAATGAATTTAAAATGAATGTACCATAAAAACACATAGAAGTAAATAAACTAAAAGATGGAGAATTATAATTTCAGATAAGGCATAAAATGCAAATTCTAGAATTAAAAGACATCGCCTGACATGAAGAGAATTTAAAAAAAATTAACACAAGACCAAATGCATCAAAAAGCAGAAAAAGTGAACTGAAAGAATTATCAATACAAAATGCCAAACTGAAGCACATAGATGAAAAAGAAAAGAAAAGATAGAAATGAGTTTTAGAGGTACATGAGTAAAAGTTTAAGGATCTAACAAATGTCTAAATGTAGTGCACTCATAAGACAGGAGAGAAAGGGAGGAGAAAAATATGTTTGAAGAGATAATAACTAAACATTTTTTTCATAAGCCCTGTGGAATTCAAGACTAACAAATATGAAGAATACAATACATAGGTGCATCACAGAAGATTGTTGAAAAACAAAGACAAACACAATTCTCAAAAGTAGTAGGGTGAGGTGAGGGCAAAGAGGGGAAAAACATGATGTTAAAAGAACAAGGAGATTGAAAACAGATTCTCCTGCAAAAATTATGGAAACAGAAAAACATTGGAATAACGTATTGAAAGTGTTAAAAGAAAATAAATGTCTATGTAAATTTTAAACCAAGCAAAATTATGCTTCAAAAATGAAGACAAAATACAAGTGTTTCCTGATATATGAAAACTGATGATTTATTGTCAGTAAACCAGCACTCAAAGAAATACTAAAGAGAGCTCATGAGACAAGGAAACCGATCCTGGAGAAAAACACCTATTTCAGAGAGGAAGTAGGAAAAGGATACTGCAAATGTAAATGGATATTGAAACTATTTTTTTTTTAAGTGAAATAATAGAAAATATAATTGGTTCTTGCTCCCGGTTCCTGGCACAGAACTTCTAAAACCCTTGTAATTTCCTAAGTGATGAGAGCACTGGAAGCATCTTTTGTTCTAATACTTAGTCTTTGACCCTGGCTCCTAACACTGAACTCCTAAATTCCTTGAAATTTTCTGGATGATAGCAGTATCTCGTTCTAATGAGGTGACTCTTGGTGGGCTCCTAGATGGGGCCTGGTGACTAGAAAGATTAAGCCATGATTAGAAGCTTGGATCTTTCAGCCCAATCCTATTCTCTGGAGAGGGGCTGGAAGGAGTTAATGATTGATCATGCCTATGTAATAAACCCCCCATAAAAATCCCCCAAAGTCAGGGTATGGAGAGCTTCCCAGGCTGCTATACATGTAGAGGTTCTGGGAGAGTGGTGCTCCCAGAAAGGGCATGAACTCTCCAAACCCCTTCCTACCAACCTTACCCTACACATCACACACACACACATCTGTTTTCAGAAGTGCTGTGAATGGGGTAGTAGTGTGAGAATAAAGAACAACACAGTAGGAAGAACTGAGTTTTTTCCTAAAGAGATGGCAGTGTCTTTTGTGTATTAAAATACATGTACATCTCTAATACGTATGTCAACAATAACAAAAAACGTAGAAGGAATAAATGAAATTGAAGTATTCTGAGATTTTGGCATTAGATTTTTTGGATTTAGCAAAAATAAGTTGTTTTGGGGGGGATTTTAATAAATCAAAGATTCATGTTGTAATAATTTTTAGGGCCTCTAACAAAAAATTGAAACAGGATTTATAGCTAACACTTTAATAAAAGGGAAAAGTATTGTTTATTCAAAAGAAGGCAAAATGTAGTAAAATTAGAATAAAATAGCTTTGTCTAGTATAAAATAGGCAAAAAGATGGTAGTTATGAACCAGATTTATCTGTAATTATAGTCTATGCAAATGGACTAAATATACCAATTAAAAGACAATTAAGTATTTAGAGCTTATGAGAGAAACATCTTAACTATAAAGACTCAGAATTGAAAATGATAAGCTGTGCATAACCAAACTCAAAGAAAGCTCATGAAAGTATTCTAATATCAGACAAAGCAAGCTTTCAGGTAAGAACTACTCAGAGAGATAGAGGGTATTTCATAGTGATAGAGGTCAGTACACCAGGAATATGTCACAATTCTACATTTCATGCCCAGTGGTATTATATTAAATACATTTTTTTAAAGTCAAAAATGAAAGTAAAACTAGACAAATCCATAATTATAGTGAGAGACCACTCTTAAAACTTGATAAGGTAAGTACAGAGAAAATTTTACAATTATCCTACAAAATGAAGAAAATAATTGATAAAAATTCAGTACTCATTCATGATTTAAAAATTGTCAACAAATTAGGAGAGTTCTTCCTTGAGCTGATAAAGAGCACTTACAGAAAACCTAAAGCAACTTCATATTTAATGATAATATATTAAGATTTTTCCTTCAGAAATGAGTAATGAGACAAGTCTGTTGACTAATAACATTTCTTTTCAACGTTTTACTGGGGGTCATTTATGGGAGAAGAAGATAAGGAAAGAAATAAATAGATAACGTTTAGAAAGGAAAAATTAAATGACATAATTCACCAGCAACAGGACTATGTACGGAGAATCTCTTAATGAATCTGCAAAGAAATTATTAGAACTAATTACTGAATTTATCTTTATCTAGATTAGGAAAGGTGTGTGTGTGCGTTTGTGTACATACACACACACATGCATATATATATATATATACAAAAATGGAGAATGGAAATATTAACTAAGACTAAATACTAAACAGTTTGCAAGAACTCAACACTGAAAGCTATAAAAGATTATTAAAGAACTTAAGGATGTAAATGAATAGTCAGACAGCACTAATGAATTGAAAGACTCAATACTGTAAAGGTGCCAATTCTCCACTATATTATTTTTATTTTTAATACACTCCCATTCAAAATCTCAGCATGTTTTTTTAAATCCTCACCCAAGGATATGTTTTTGTTTTGTTTGTTTTTATTTTGGAAAGAGAGGAAGGGATGGAGAGAGAGAGAAACATCGATCAGCCGCCTCCTTCACTCGCCTGGACCCAGGGGTCAAACGGGCAACCCATGTGCCCTGACTGGGAATCAAACCTACAGTCCTTTGGTGTACAGGGTGATGCTCCAACTGACTGAGCCACCCATCCTGGGCAAAATCTCAGCATGTTTTAAAAATATATGTGAAAATTGATAAGTTGATTTTAAAATATATTTAGAGATACCATCACTAAACATGAAAGAAACAAAAAAGGGTAGAGGTCCTAATTACCAGATATTAGAATAATTAATTATAAGGAAGTCAGTTAACAGACCTATAATATGTATAGTAATATACATCATAATTTTCAATTGATTATCAACCATTGATTTACTTATTAGAATCTTGCGTTTGAATCAAAGTTAAAACTAGGACAGTTACTGTTTTCTGATTCCAATTTTGAATGACTGATGTATATCAATTTTTATTTTTACATTTACGAGACAGGAAATTCTGTTGATTCAAATGAAACAATAAATTGTTCCTGCCTCTGTTTCCTGCCATATACAGCAGGTATATATCGAGAGCTTGCTATATTCTCAGTAAACAAGATTGCCATACAGAAAAACCACTTAGTAATAGGCATTTACTGCTGTCATAAGAAATCATTTTAAGTATGTTTCTTACATTTTCTTATGAAGATTTAGTTTTTAAACTTTCATGTGTATATATAAAATACTGCAGACATTGATATTTGTGTATAGTATGAGGTGGAGGACATGACAATATCCAACTGTCTCAACATTATTTATCAAAAATGTATCCTTTTATCTCCACATTTCAGGGACATCTTTGTTGTTATAAGAAAGATGTACACATAAGAAAACTATATACGTGTGCATTTATTTCTGGACTCTATTCTATTGATACACTTTTTAATATTTTCTATAACTTTGTAATACATTTTAATACCTATATTGACAACATTTTGACTTGCTACCCCTATTTCTAAAGGTAGTACCCACTTTGCCTTTGTAAGAAACTGATAAGGGAATACTCTTCCATTTATCTTCAGATAGAGTGGGAGGGAGGGAGGAAGAGAGAGAGAGAAACATCGATGTGAGAGAGACATATCGATTGTCTGCCTCCCACACAACCCCGACAGGGGCCGGAGACGAATCACAACTGAGGTACATGCCCTTGGCTGGAATTGAACCCGAGACTCTCTGGTCCATGGGCCGACGCGCCAACTGCTGAGCCAAACCGGCCAGGGCTCAGTACATATTTTATGAAAACAATTATAATGATCAAAGTAGAGTGTCCTGTGATTTGGAGGACAGGAGACTTCTCTTGACTTCCATGTTAAAATCTCTTTAACATGATATAGTAGGCTCTCCATAATGTAGTCACTGTCGATTCCTTTGGCCTCACCATCCACCATTTCCTTAAACATCTCCTCTCTGTGGTTGTATTCCAGTACTATCGCTTGTCTGAAAGTTCCTAATCACATCAGGCTCTGTTCCCGACTCTGAATCTATTTATGTCTTTTGAGTAGAGTCACTCCCCCTGTCCCATATCAAATCCACCTCTTTCCCTAGTGGTTTCCCCTCACAAAGAGAATCAACCCTTCCTTTAGAAATCATTTTTCCCTTTACACAATTTTTGATGATATTTGCATTCAACATTGATTTATTATTCATATATCAATTTCTCCAAACTGATTTTAATCAAAAGGCTAGGTCTTTTTATTCGACTCCATGTTCCCAGTGCTTAATCCATTGTTAGGCTCATGGTGTTTAATTAAAATTAACTCATTATATGAATGAATAAATTGATGAATGAATGACTGTGGCAAACATGCAGGAAGTAAACCATAAAGATTTGATATTTGGGGGTAAATGTTTCTGAATTGATGCTGAAGCCTCGTGGAAATGAGTAGATATTTATTCTACCCATTTACATAATTTTCAGACTTTAATCAAATTATTTATGAAACATTTCCCATGTTCAACTTAGAGCAAATGTGGTTTGGGAGCTGGGCAATGAAATGTGAGTCTCAGAAGTCCACAGAAAAGCTAGGAGAGCTCACAAGGAATGCAGACAATTATAAAACATGATAGAGGATAATAAAGGCTATAAGAGACACTGATAACGTGTCAGAGAATTACAGAGAAGAAAGAATTTCCTTCTATCTGGGTATAAAGGAATGTTTTCATGTTTCTATTACTCATGTATTATTTTTTTTAATGTCTCCAGTGCCTTGCTCAGTGTTGAACACATAGTAGATTCTCAATTTTTATGACATGAGTATATGATTTAGGGATATGGATATGTGCAAGAAGAGTATTTATTCAGGGAGAGAAGTAGGTAAAACCATCTCAGAAGCAGAAACAAATGGGGTCGATATAGGGGAAGGTGTCTGTTTCGAGAGGGAGAGAAGGGCGTGGGGATGTGGTAAGGATGAATATCCGGAGAGAATAGCACTGCACTAGACTGCTTATGTGTTATCTATCCAGCAAAGGTAGGAAAGGAAAAGGAACTCTAACAGATTTTATAATCTGTTTTATTAAGCTATAATTCACATACATATAATTTATTCATTTAAATTGTACAATTCAATAGTTTTTAGTATATTCACATAACTGTGTAACCATCACCGCAAACAATTCCTACATCACTTAGTTCTAATAGCAATGTCTCAAGGTTATTATAATTAAACAACATGTTTACAAATCACCAATAAAGCATCTGGCTCCTATTAAACATTGCTTAATAAATGTCAGCCACATACTGTTAGTCAAGTAAATTACAAGTGACAGAGAGGAACTCTGTGAACTGTCTCCACAGTGATCTGAACCTCTGACTGACACAGTTATTAAATTTGGAGCAGAATTGTTGACTCGCCTCAGATAATGTTCAGAAAACATCTATAAACAGCTAGTCTAGTTTCATCAGTCATTGAAAAGTGAATCAATAGGAGACAGTAAGTCATCAAATCTAAGGAAGGAGCTAAATTGATAGCATACCCATGGAGGAAGGGGCTCACTACCAGGGAATGTTTCACCAGCAGAGGTCAAAGATGAGACAGCCACTCGGGGCCTCCTATGGCTTCTTAATCATGCAAGTGCCTTTAGTGACCTTTCCTTCACAAGATAGAGATAAAAGCTCTTTCTGCTTTTCTTTTCAGCAAAGCTCTGTGGTTTGTGAATTTCAAATACAAGACAAGTACAGCTGTCCATGTTTAGTGGTTTATGACTTAAAAATGTTTTTGAAGTCTTGGTTAGAGTAGCAGCTATTAAAAAATCTCAGGGAAATGAAGTACAAAAGGTTATATAAATTTCAGTTCAATTGGGACCGTGTGTGTGTGTGATTGTATGTTCTTCCTATGGTTGCTAAGAAGTCACTGTCTTCCTAACAGGGGATACAAGCAAATATGTGATGGAATATCACTTAGAGATCACCTGATCTAATCTCACTTTTCAGTGTGACTCCCCAAGGTGGCACAAACAGCTACAGGAGGAAAAATATGTTAAAAACTGGTTTAAGGAAAACTTCTGGAATTGTGGAAGGGGCTCTATAAACCATTTCCCCAGGGAAACTATCATAACCGGTGAAAGTTATAAAAGAACAACCATTTAATGTCCTGGAAATTGTCCTAATTACAAAGTAAAGATGCATATGATAGACACAGATCATAAATGTGATGTATTGAAGAGATGTATAGCTTTTTTTTCCATGACATGGGAGGAAGAGAAACAATTTACATTTACTGAATACTCACCATATTTCTGGCAGTGGGCTAGGTGTTTTTAATAATGTTATTTCATTAAAATCTCACAAAAGCTTCAAGTTACAAATTAATGTTATAACTTGCACTGGAAGGAAAATAGCAGTTCATTCAATGTGTAGCTGTATTTATTGAGCATGTTCTATATGGCAGACACTGAGTTACATCTTGGCAAGACAGTGTCCAGCAGATGGATACCGTTGTTATCTGAGTTGTTGTGGAACAACATTAAACAAACAATCACAGAACTGACATGATATTACCAATGGTGTGTCTGTGTTATCAGAAATACAGTAAATACATTGTATTTATTTTTTGTATTACTGACTGCTTAATGTATGCCAGGTACTGAGCTACATTCTTACCTATATAAGAATCTTATGTGATATCTTATATCTGACATTTAAGGCTTAAAACAGACCTATAAGTTAGGTACATTGACATCCATGTTTTATAGTTGCTAAAACCAAGACCCCTGGAAATTCCTAACTTATTCACATTCTTACAGAGCCAGTAAATGGAAGAACAAAGCTTTGATCCTAGGTATTTTGTCTCTAGAAGGTTAGTTGTGTGCACCTTATGCCCACACTACTCAGTTAATTGTCCCCACCATTCCTTACACAATTTATAAGCAGCAAGAATGGAGTTCAAACCCCTGTGAACCTTCATTCTGAAACTCTCTGCCATGCCATTAATGTATGAAGAAAGAACAGAACAAACAGGACTTGGGGCTGTGAGAAGTATGAAGAGAACTGATCTAGAGAAGGTGTCAGTCAGGAAGGGATGAGGCAGCTGAGCTGTGTAGTGGTTACTTAAAAGAAGGTGTGGCTCAGTTGGTGGGTGGGTCCGTGTACCAGAAGGTTGCTGATTTGGTTCTCTGTCAGGGCATGTGCCCAGGTTGAGTGGGCTCAGTCCCCAGTAGGGGGCATGCAGAGATCAATGTCTCTCTCTCACATAGATGTTTCTCTCTCTCTCCCTCTCCCTTCCTCTCTCTCTAAAATAAATAAAAACATATTTTTTAAAAATAGAAGGGGCAAGAAGAGAAACAATGTGCTGAGAGAGAGGAAACAAGTTGTGGAAGTCTCCGAAATGGCATGAACTTAAGGCATTAAAGGAAGGTTAGTGCAGCTGGTGCATGTTCAGTGGAAAGAGAAGTGGAAATATTACAATAGGTAGTTATTAAAAAATGAGGGGGCAAGTGGGATCAGACATTAAGCCTCATTAACTAGGAAGCTGCAGCTTCGTGGACTTCCCAGGGGACAGCCTCATCCTCTACCAAAGGGGCTTAATCACAAGCAGGCACTTGCCTTCCAATCTCCCCCGGAACAACCCCCTGCCCCCTGTTAACGGGGAAAGGATAAAACAGTAAAGGGAAATTGCTTTGCTGGGCACGTGCACAGTACAAGCCATATGAGGGGGCAGAACTTTGAGGCATGTGCAGTAGGAGCCAAAATGGTGACCATAGAGGGAGGAGTCTAGCCTGGGAAAATCTGGGGATATGACCAGATGGGACAAGGCCATGAAACCCCGGAAGATCCAGGAAAGGTTGTGCCCTGGAGTTCTCGCTTCATAGCAGCTGGGGCCTGCGTGTGGCGGCCATGGGGCTGAAGGGCAAGCGCAACGCTGGAAGTGGGCTGAAAGCGGGCGGATGGGACAGAGACTGTGCTGGACCACAGAGGCTTCAGTGCCAGGCTAAGGGCACAGCAGTGCTGGGTCCTGGCCCTCCTCCTGGGCTGGTGCAGACCCAGAGGCCGGACTTCTTCTGCAACAAGGGGAAGCTGAACCACCTGGTTGTGGATAAGGCAGTGTGCTTACGCCCTTCCTTTGATTTTGTCCCAATAAATCTTGCCATGATACCTCAAACCCTCCTATGCATGAGTCCCCAAAATGCTTTTCCCTCGACTTTGCAAGGACACATGACTCCGTGGAAGTATTCTATTTCTACCGTCAATGGAGAGATATCCCTACTACTACTTTATAATATAGGAAACGTGTCCTAATATCTTTGTGTCCTTCATTTCTAGTACAGTAATTAAGACTTAGTGTTTAATAAATGCTCACAGAATGAAATTTGGATGACTAGATGTTTACCAAGCAACAAAATAGGGCATATGGAGCTCCAGGCAAAGGCAAAGGGATACAAGAGAGCATGCTGCATGCTGGCAGTGGCATCTCATCCATTGTGTATGGAGAAAGTTTGGAGCAAGACTGTATAAGGGGAAACATATGAAGGGGAAACTGGGGTTCTAGATTGTGAAGGACCTTGTTTACTTTGCCAGGGACTTTGGGTGGCCTTCAGTAGACAAAGAGGAGACCTAGAAAGACTTAAGCCAGGATATGAGATAATTAGATCTGTGTTTTGGAGAAAGAACCAGTTAGTGGTATGGACGATGAATTTTATTCACAGACCAATGGACTTAGCAAGGCTAACTCAAAGTGATGTTTTTGCCAAAGAGGAGCAAATTAATGAGGAAGACACTTTGTGGATAGAATTCACAAGACCTGAAGAGGATGTGTTGCTTAGAATTTATTTTCAATGTAGTCTTTCCAAGGCAGACTTTGCTGTACCAAGCAAAGTCTATTGTGATTTTCAGTCTAATAATGTGATACTATTTTGGGACAGGTCTGTATGCCTGTCTGTACAGCATACTTAGCGAGGACAAATGTAGCCATGTCCTCTACCACCAACCACCACTCTCCATCATCTGGATCCTATCTTTTTGAGAGAGGTGATGAAGAAAACGCAGTTAGCCACTAGAGCTTTCAGGTGAATTTAGCACTCTTTTACTATCAATTTATGGAGTGATTAAGACACCATTACTAATATAGTGTTTCACCTTGAAATAGTTTCAGTAGACCTTTTTGTGTTAATGTATGTAAACTCATTAAGTTCTTTTTCATCAAAATAAGTTCTTTCTTGAAAGGATATCCATCCCCTTATCTCTGTAGTCATAGTAACTGACACACAGTAAACTATCCCTTAATAGATTCTTGCTGAATGAATGAATACTCAAAGACCAGTAGAAAGTTGAAAGAAGAGTGAAGAAGGACGTGTAACTCCCCTGTGATTCTAGCACAAACATGCGTAAAGAAGCACCATTTGCTTGATTCTCATTACTTTCCTCAAATGTCACTGGTAAAGGTTTTACAGTTTTTTAAATTATTATTTTTAGCCAGCCGGTGTGACTCAGTTGATTGAGTGCCGTCCCATGGGCTGAGAGGTCCCTCCCGGTTTGATTCTCGGTCAGGGCACATGCCTGGGTTGCAGGCTTGATCCCCAGTAGGGGGCGTGCAGGAGGCACCTGATTGATGTTTCTCTCTCACATGGATGTTTCTATCTCTCTCTCTCTCAAAAAATCAATAAAGTCCAGCCAGTGTGGCTCAGCGGTTCAGTGTTGACCCATGTACCAAGAGGTCGCTGGTTCGATTCCCGGTCAGGGCACATGCCCAGGTTGTGGGCCAAATCCCCAGTGAGGGGCATGCTGGAGGCAGCCATTCACTGTTCTCTCTCATCGATGTTTCTATCTGTCTCTCCCTCTCACTTCCTCTCTCTCTCAAATCAATAAAGGAAAAAAAAATTTTAATAAAAAATATTTTAAAAATAAATTATTATTTTTATATAACATTTTTGTCAGTATTTTAAATAAACATTCTCCACAAATATAATAACTTTCAAAATTTAATGGCTATGCCATTTCAAATTTAAAGTATCTATTACTTAATATAATTGTTGCATCAAAATCTAAATACTCTTTTTATTATTGATTTAACGAATATTTATTGAGGAACTAACTAGTGTGTCCTACACGTTGCTGTGGTGATGATGATGCAAAATGAAAAGTCATTTACACCATTCCCAACTAGTATATGGCCATGCAAGGAGAAAAATATGCACAAAAACTTTTCAATACCAGTTAGGTAGTATATTCGTTTTCTAGGACTGCCCCAACAAAACGCCACAGAGTGGGAAGCATAAACAGCAGAAATTTATTTCCTCATAGTTCTGGAGTCTACAAGTCCAACATCAAGGTGTTGGCAGGTTTGATTTCCCCTGAGGCCTCTCTTCTTGGCTGGCAGATGGTTGTCTTAGCCTCCTCACTGCGTCTTCACGTTTTTCTTCCTCAGCATGTGCACATGTCTCGTATTTCTTTCTGTGTGTCTAAGTTTCCTTTTCTTGTGAGGACACCAGTTGTATTGGGCTAAGGCTCACCTTAAGGACCTCATTTAATTTAATCCCTCTTTAAAGACCTTCTCTTCAAATATGGTTACATCCTGAGGTACTTCAGCATATGAAAGTTGGGGGACACAATTTAGTGAATAATAGGAAGACTATAAGATTTGGCCCATCTAAAAGACTAAGTGTCTCAGATTCTAAGACTCTCCAATTAAATCTAGAATGTCTTGATATTTATTTTCAAGCAAATAGTAGTAACTCTGTACTGCTGAAGATATTTACATGAAAATATAATTTTTAGAGTTGTCCCCTTCATTGTGTCTGCTGTCTGCTCTCATATGTCATAATCATTTCTACAGCCCCAGCTGAGAAGCCTTCCTTGCCTGCAATACCTCTGCCAGACTCACCATCTGTGATCTTAAGGAATGCTTCATTCCCGCTCATGATATTCCATACAACATAGCTCCTGACCAAGACACTTGTTTTATAAATATAAAGTACAAAAATGCTTATGATCCTTATTGTTCTTAAGATCCCTCCCACTCTGAAGTAACTGGCCTGATGAATGATATCATAGTTTTCAGAAATGGCAATTGGATGACCAAACCTTGTGGGGCAGGGCTAATGATCTCAAGGATGTGATATATGGTGTACAGCAGCGACTGACATATATACGGTGCTATTTCTCTCAAACTGGTATTCACGAAGTAGGAAACAAGAGGAGAAAGAGGAGTGACTCTTCTCACTATTTATTACCCTGAGAGATCCACTAACATCGTTTATGGTGCCCATACGCAGATCGGTAATTGTTTTCTGCCAGTCTCAGCCTATGGGTCACCACTGTTGTGTATGGTCCTGCCCTGTGGTTATTATTATGACTGTAGGACCTTAGCAATAACCGTTAGGAAACTTTGAAAAAAAAATGTATTACTCACAAGTCCTGGAGAGCACATTGCTCACCTGGGCCCACATAGTTAGGGTTGGTCACTAGTAGAGAGAGCTTGGGTGTGGGGTTCTGCTTTTATTGGATTTGAGGGTGGTGGCCTAGGGTTTCGTGGGCTCACTATTTATTGGTAAGTTTAAAACATAAGAGTGGAATTTAACGTGCAGGGAAGAAAAAAAGCAAGCTGGCTCTTTTTGTCATTGTGTGGACTGCAGTGTGTTTATTAAGATAGCCATCATTGAAGCTGATGGCTCTCTGAAGTGGATGCCTTGGCAATCACATCTTAATCAGGTACTTGCATTGCAAAAAGAAGAGCCAGCTGTCAGAGCTTATGGGACAGCAATGCACATGATATTTGCTCTCTTTTTTTCCCTCCCTAAGGCCTCTCTTTTCCAGCACCCTTGATTTTCTGGGATGGCATGCATAGTGAACTCATACAACATAAGCTTTTGTGTCAGGTTTCCTTTCCTTTTTTTTTTTTTTTTTTAATCCTCATCCGAGGACACTTTTTGCATTTACCTTCAGATAGAGCGGGAGGGAGAAAGGGAGGAAGAGAGAGAGAGACATCGATGTGAGAGAGACACATCGAGTGGTTGCCACCCACACAACCCCAACCGGGTCTGGGGACAAACTGCAACCGAGGTATGTGCCCTTAGCGGGAAATGAACCCTGGCACCTCTGGTCCGCGGGCTGACGCTCTAACTGCTGAGCCAAACTGGCCAGGGCTCAGGTTTCCTTTTCTAGAATCCAGGTGAAGACACCCCTAAATAAACTCCTGTCCTTGCAAGTTAGTATTAAAGGGAAAGGATTCAGCCTTTTTCTGCTTTCTCTGATAGAAACTGTATATCTGATAAGTAAATACCCCAATTAATGAGAAAAAGCTCAATATGATAAACAAATATTCATAAATTTTAAGAAATGATAATATTAGAAAATTATCATGATGCAGTCCAGGTGTGGATACTTGGAGGTAGGGCTCTGGCAGCTGAAGACAAGTCCATGGAAGTATGGAGCCAGGATTAGATCTGTATGGTTAGAGTAGCTGGGATTCAGAGCCACATGTCCAGGGACAGAACAGATAAATGAATAAATTGTGTTGGAATCAATCATAGAAACATTATAAAGCAGGGGCATATATGAATCATGTGGGTGAATCTTAGTAACATAACATGAGTGAAAAAAATAATCCCAGAATACTACATGTGGTATGATACTCTGTGATAAAACACAAAACAAAGAAAAATATTCTTTCAGTTGAAATATATATGAAAAAATTATAAATAAAGAAGCAAGACAATGATAGACACATATAGTTATTTGTGGCAAATGCAGTAGGATGAGTAGGGATACTGGACAGATTTAGGTACGTGATAATCTAGTCTCAACTTGTGTTCATTTATTAAACAAAATAGAATTAGGTCATGCAATAATCAAAGAATCAAGGATAAAATTAACCCAACTCTATGTACTTGGATTTAAAGATTAAATTACTTCTCACATGTGAAGTTCTTATTGAGTGAATAATTTGTTTCCAAATAAAAAAAAATATTGATCTGCGCATTAATTCCTGTGATATTCTTGCAGCTCAACAAAATGTTAACATGGAAACCAACTTTTAACATGAAGACTGTGATGAAAGAAATTTTCAGAACCTGCGGTCTCTATGGAAACAGTTAAAACAGGGAAAAGGAATGTCATGGCTGCCTGCCTTTTATTTTCTGCTTCATTGAAAAATGGCTTCTTTGAAATAAGCAACATTTTAAAATGGCAATATGTTTTTAATCTCTGAATGAAATTAATATTATTGTCCCTCTAAAGTGTAGCTACATATTAGTTAACTTTGCTTATTTTACTTTTTTTTTTTCATATTGGCTAAATGACTAGAACTTAAAATTATATATATACTTTTACATATTCCTATGAACTAAAATGTGTCCCCTCAAAATCTATACTTGAAGCCCTAACCCCCAATGTGAGTGTATTGGGGGTAGGACCTTTAGAAAGTAACAAAGTTATGTGAGCTAGGCAAATTGAGGCTCTTTAACAGCCAGCAAGCATCTGCCCCATCCACTGGAAATCTTCTTACCCTGAACACCTGAGGGAGTTTTTCATTCAGTTGAGGGCTACAACCCAAAACTCATCAAGAAACTGAGAATAATAGCCTCCAGGCAACAAACTAGAGGGTAACTGAACCTTTCCTGGGCTTGCAGATCTACCCAGGAAAGTAAGACTTGACAATGGTGCTTAATGTGGGTCTTCCCACATTCATCCAAACCCAGTAGAGGGAGCCACAACCAACAGAACACAAACACCCACAGGGAAATTTTGGCAGGCTCCAAAACCCACTAAGATAGCCAAAATGGTGAAACAAAGAAACAAATCCCAAATGAAAGAACAAGAGAACTCTACCGAAGAAGAGATAAATGAAATGCAGTTAAGCGAGTTATCAGAGGTAGAATTCAGAGTGATGATAATGAGGAAGCTCAGCCGCATGAGTAAAGAGCTCAACAGCATGAGTAAAGATATAGAAACATTGAAAACCAACCAATTGGAAATGAAGAATGACATAGCAGAAATAAAGAACACATTGAAAGGAAGCTGAGGATTGGATTAGTGAATTAGAAGGCAGGGTAGAAAAACTCACCCAATCAGAGAACCAAAGGGAAAAAAAACAAACAGGAAGACAGCTTAAGAGAACTGTGGACAATATGAAACATAACAGCATCTGCATCATAGGAGTTCCAGAAGAAGAAGAAAATGAACAAGGGTTAGAGAATATATTTGAAGAAATAGTGACAGAAAAATTCCCTAATTTGGTGAAGGAAAAAGGCACACAAGTACAGGAAGCACAGAGAGTCCCAAGTAAGAACAACCAAAACAGGCCCACCCCAAAATACATAATAATTAAAATGCCAAAAATTAAAGGCAAAGAGAGAATCCTAAAGGCAGCAAGAGATAAGCAACAGGTTACCTACAAAGGAACCCCCATAAGGCTATGTGAGCTAAAAGTGAGGCTGTAATTCAGTAGGGACATGACCCTTAGAAGAAGAGAAGGGACAGCTATCTCTGCCATGTGAGGACACAGTGAGAAGCAGCCATCTGCAAGCCAGGAAGAGACATTTTAACAGAATCTAACCATTCTGGCACCCTGATCTCAGACTTCCAGCCTCCAGAACTGTGATAAAATACATTTTCTGTTTTGGCATCCTGAGCAGACTAATATACATATTCATAATAATCTAAACATTGTATATTTATTTAACTGAAATTATGCTATAATTGTTAGGAATATAGCAAAGAGTGTTTTTTGTTGCAATAGAAGGAGGGAAAAGAGCTATATAATCACTTAATAATAGTGATAAACCCATAGCCATTGCTTATTGATGTAAAATCAAGAAGTAACAACACAAACTTATTACTTAGAGACGTAGAAGTAAATCCCAAACAAAATTTGAAAGAGAGCTGAAAATGTTGCCTCTGAGGAGACAGAAATCAGTGGGGAGATGGAAACATAAAATGTGTAGGCCTGCCAGTTTTGAAATAAAATGTATAAAGGTATTTTAATCTTTAAATTGTGTATATGGGAAATTTTAATAAATCATAAACAAAGTAAATGTGAGAGTGTGAGTGTGAAGTCTGAATTGCAGTGGTTTATTTTGTAGTTGTGCCTAATCTGGATCTTAGGAAGTAAGTGAAAACAAAATGTTGCAAAGCCTTAATTTTCTTTCCACTAATGTTCAAATCATGAAAATATGCAATGTTAAAAACCTGGATCCAGAAGCACTGTGACTGCCTTCTCAAAGTTTAAGATCTAGTGGGAAAAGCGAACCTGCTTCCCTTTCTATTTTAGTTGGCTTTGCATCACTGCAGCAAGAGGATGGAAGTATTTATTTCAGGCCTTGGTCACAGGTTTTGTCTTAGAGCTCTGGATGGTGTCACCCTCATCAGAAACCAAGGGGTGACAGTGGGGAGAAAATGTGTGTGTGAAAGAAAACTGGGATGAAGGGTTATGAATGACCATAATATTTTTTAAAAATGAAATAAACACCAAAACGAATTCTAAAACCCAAACTTATCATGTTCACAATCAAATGTCAGTTGGATCTTTCTCCCACGTTCTCCATGATAACAGTGTTATTATGCTGAGCATGCGGGTTTAGCATTCCCAAGTTGTCTTCGACTCCTTTCTGTTTTTCATTCTCTATATTTAAATATTTGCTAAATTCAATCAACTCTTCTGCTTCAATGACTCTAACTTATTTCAGCATTATTATAGTTCAGTATCTCATTTCTACTTGCTTAAATTATCGAAGTACCTCGTTACTGGTTGTACACAAGTTATTTTTTTGTTTGCTTGTTTTTGTATTTGTTAACCTTATCCCACTCCCATCATCATATATTTCTGTTAATTTACTCTTTTTAACTATTTCAGATATTCTTCTAGCACTTTAATAGCTTAAAACTAGAAACAAACTAAATACTTAGATTTAATAAACTTTGGTACATTAACTTGATAGAATATTATACAACTCTTAGAATTATAATTCTGAAAATTGTAGGGTTATATACATGTATCATGATGCAATGTGAAATGAAGATGTATGCAACATAGCTGTATCACCATGTGCCATACTGTATACAGTTAGATGAAGAAAAATAAGTAGTTCACAAAACAGAGAAAATCTCTTGGTGTGATGCAAAACTGAAAAAAAAAAGTGTTCTTTTTAGCTTCTTTTCAATATTGATGATAACACATCTGTAACAGAGACTCCTAGTGCTCACACATATTATCTGTTCCCATGGACATTTGAGAGGGTTATACTCTCAGTCTTTTTGTAGTTAGGTGGGACCATATGGTTGTTTTGCCCAGTGGCTTTCGATAGAAATGATATGTGACATTTCCATGCCCTACAGCTTCACGTGGTCCCTCCCTGCTCACAGGGCAGGGAGAGTTCAACTATGTCCAAAGGTGTTTTAAAAATTGATGAAATATGAAGGTGACATTGCAAGTCCAATAAATTTTCCTAGCTTGTCATTGTCCTATGCAGCAGATGGAGTCTTAATGGAAAAGGGCATTTTAGAAAAAACAAGAAACAGAGCAATGGGGGAGTTACTTATACAGAAATTCAGTTTTAATCAAGTAATACCAACAATGAGCAAAACTGAGCTATTTTCCTACGAAGAAGTCAAACAACTGGATTCAATAATGTTCAATAATTTATGAATTTTTCCCAGCTTGTTTATTCACTAGATTATGCAGAAGTACCCAGATGACTAAAGTAATACTGATAATATACTGATAAATAGGTAATGCCTGGAAGCTAATATCATACTAAATAAGGACAATCAATCTCTGAACATCACAGTCAGTGCATTTGTGAGCCAACATCTGGATCAGGAATGAATGCCGCAAAATTTGTTTTGTAGCTGTGGACATCGGTCATGGTGGGCTTCTGTGTCAGATTATAAATCAATTCCCTGTCACTGCCTTAAGATGAATGAGTCTTTTATAGAAAATGACTGGGATTTATACAGATTTATAAAATATTGGAATCTAATTTATTTTGAAGAAATTTATACGGCTATTGCTTTTTTTTTTTTTTTTCCGGACATCCAGTAGGAGGGTAGAACTCCAGAAGAGGATATGTACTAACCAGAAACAGTCCATTAAAAAAGTGTTTTAATGCAGTTTTCCAATGCCTTTCAAATGCACTTCATTCCTTTATGGCATTATCTAGAAAAATAAGTAACAATATGTTTGATTACTTTATATTGATTTAAAATTCAGGAAACCTTTCTATCACTTACTCTGAGTCCCTATCCTGAGACTAGAGAATTATTTCACTTAAGGACAACATATGATGTTATTATCATGCAATATTTGAAAATGTGAGGTCCCTTCTTCTTAAAATTGGTCACTAAACATAAGTAGCATTTACTATACTGTTTATACTTAAACTATCCAATAAAGGCAATATAATTAAAGAAAAAAGACATCTTAAAGTCATACAGTCATGTGCCATATAATGACAGAGATACATTCTGAGAAGTACCTCATTAGGCGCCTTCTTTGTTGTGTGAACATCATAGAATGCACTTGCACCAACCTAGATGGTGTAGCCTGCTGCACGCCTATGCTCTATGGTATAGCCTGGGCTCTTAGGCTGTACAGAATGTTACTGTATTAAAAAAATGAGATTAAATCAAGCACAAGAAAAAATGATTCAATCAAAAGATGAGGTAAAAAACATTTACTGATGGTGAGTTAATAACATTATATATGATAGCAGCAGCTGAAAAAATGTGACAGAGGAAACAAACTCTCTAAGAGGTAGACCTTTGGTGACAGCAATGTATCGAAGAGTTTGACCTCTGTAGTCAGTTAAAAAATAAGGAAATTATTTTTGGTGGCTTTGTTTCTTGATCAGTCAACAGATGTTACTGATACTACTCAATCGTTGTTTATTCAGGGAGTCAACACCAAGAAATCACTGAGAATTATCCTCTGTGGATATTCTATATCAGTGGTTCTCAACCTTCCTGATGCTGTGACCCTTTAATACAGTTCCTCATGTTGTGGTGACCCCCAACCATAAAATTATTTTCGTTGCTACTTCATAACTGTAATTTTGCTACTGTTATGTCTTAGGCGACCCCTGTGAAAGGGTCGTTTGACCCCCAAAGGGTCGCGACCCACAGGTTGAGAACCGCTGGTCTACATGGAAAACCTACAGGAGAAAATATTTTCAAAGAAATTGAGAAAACACTCATTTAGTATAACCTAAAGTGGAATCCTGTAAGATATTACAATTGTTCTGGTAAAAATACGTTTGAAGCAGAAAAATGCCTAAACAGATTTACAGTGTTTGGAAAGTGTGCAGAGCCTATGGTTACTCATTGTATGATTCAGCAGCAAGTGCTTTGTGGAAAACATTGTGTCTTCCCTGTGTTACTACACTGATAGAGTCAGTAGTGATATTCACTTGCACCATGCATCTTCTCATGCTCGCATTCATTCTGAAATCATGAATTTTTGTCAGAAATAGAGGCTGACTGTCCTGGGTGGAACTACGTACCACACAGTAACGCAACAGTTTTTCCATGGCAAACGTTTATTATGATACTTTCCACTCAGGGCCAAGATTGAAATATTTCTGCTTGAGAAGAATTACCTTCTTAACACTGCTATTGAACTCTAAGTGACTTTGGAAATTAGCTTTTGATGAATAATTGATAAAGTTCTTTTAATGAGTTCAACTGAAAATTACAAAGTAAGACAGTACTTATTTTACAAATTTGCAATTACAAATAAAAGAGTGCTTCTATGAAAAATATCAAGAACTGATATTTCAATCAAAAGTAATGTCAAGTTGCATTGTATACTTATGCTGTCAAAAGTTAAAACAAGAATAAAGGTCTCCATTCTCACACAAATTTACAGTAGATATATTTTATTAAGCTCAACAACAGTCGCAGGTACTTTTTTTTGAACTTAAAAGAAAATATCAAGAAAATTTTCATATTTACAAATTTATTTAACTGAGAAATTGAGGCACTTTATCCAAATTTTTAATTAGAAGTAATTATCTCGAAGTAATGACATGCTAAAAGTTAAATATTAAGAGAAGAATTTATTAGAGATCTATAAATGTCTTTAAAATAATTAATATACTCAAGTAAAACCATATGAGTATGAACTGATATCAGTATTTTCAGTATCTATATATGTGAAGACACATCTTTGATTTGAGATATGTACAATTTTATTAAAAATCACCATTAACAGATGAACATCTGCAGTTGGTTTTGATGAAAGTGAATGCTGGCTCTGAACCGAAATTAAGCCAAATACTATCCCCCAAACAGAATCCCATTGTTTTAGTTAGTAGACCTGTCTTAAAAATTTTACTCAATTGTGTTATCATATTTTGAATTTCATGAGTAAAATATTGTATATATCATTTTTCTTTTTTGATATAAGTGCCTATTTATATAATCTCTGTTTTGCCTCTTTGTCCACAAAGACTAAAATAGTTTAGCCCTTTACAGAAAAAGTTTGCTCACTCATCTTTTAATCAACTTTACTGCAAAAACAGACATAGGCTAGTGGAGCGTTCTTCTCTTCATCCACTTGAAGAGTGTAATGTGGAAAGGAGGAGGAATAAAGAGACCCTTGAAGGATAACAAATGTAACAAATAACTGGGTTTGATATATGCTCTTACAGTTGAGTGTTTTAGTAGTGGGATTTGCCTATATTGCATCCCTCAAGAATGGGAAAAGATAGGTTTTTATAATAGCTGAACTTACTAAAATTTAAGCTGATCATGTTACAGGAGGGCTTTTCCAAGAGAAAAGATCGAAATAACTGACAAAATTTAGAACCAATATTGTTTGAATAGCCACTTTTCACTAGTTAGGTAGGATTTTATATAACTAGCCTACTTTAGGATCTCAACATTATGAGCTTATTCTTCTTATTCTTATCATTATTCTTATTATTTACATATGTAAGAAAGGAATTGAAGATTGGAGTTCTAATTTATTTTCTCCAATGTTCCAAAGCTAATACATTATATAATTGAGATTCATCTCACACATTTATTGTGCCCTTGTGGATTGTATTTGAGGTGTGAGAGAAAGACAGGAGTCAGGTAAGATTCCAACATTATTGGACTTGACCAACTGATAAAATGGAGTCATCACTAACTGAGAATCTGGAATTGACTAGAAATCATTGTGGCCCATACATATTGCAAACTTCAAACACCATCAGTTCTGTAATTTTCAACATCAGTTAAAGGAGCTATATAATTCTTCACCTTTCCCATACATGTCCTCCATGAATTGCACCAAGATCTGAAGATAAATAATAGATTTATTTTCAGTTGTTAAACAGATGTATGATCATTTGAACCACCCAGCTTTGATGATCACTTTAGCAGTGAATGGAGAAAGGGGTGCCACTTTTTAAAGTCTGCCAATTCCTCTTTTACTACTACTGACATTTTAGCAGTATACCCTATCTAGTGAATAGTATTGTAACCTAACCACTATGACATTGAGAGTTCTTCAGGATCATTGGATTCCCTCGCATTAAGCTTTCTGACACAACTACCTGTCGGCAATGGTGCCAAAGGTACTCATTTAACATTTAGGGGAGAGCTAAAGTTTATTTTATACTGAAGTTTTATTATTCTTTGACCCATCACTTTTTTTTAAATTATAATATTCTAGACAAATGCATTCAATTTTTGAATGTCTTTGAAGGATACTGGAGGCTGAGTGGAAGTGTGTCTAAATGTTTACATATGGGTAAATGATATAGGAAAACATAGCAAGTTTAACCTATGTTATTTTTTAGAAGTTACAGGAAAAGCAATTGTCAAAATGTCATGCAGGTTAAAAGAAAAAAAGAAAAAGAAAATCCAATCAACTGCTCAGTAGGATCAAATTCCCTTCTGCTCTTGTATCCTTAGGCATGTCACAGAGGAGATCTAATTTCCTTGTTTTTATTTCAACATGAAACTTGAATCTAACATAAAGCCAGATCATTTGTGGCTGGGTGAGAAAAGGGCTCAAAGTTAGCTTCCCAGGAGCATTGACAGTGTTTCAGTAAAATATCTCATTATTTGATGCTGGCTGCATGATAGTCACCAGGTGCTATTGGTCCAGGGACCAGAGGGAGAAGAGAACCTAGTGCATTTGGTCAATCATTTTCTATACCGAGAGCAACAGAGGAAAAGATCTTCACCGAGTTCTATCAGCCTTTTGGTTCGTTGTGCAGAGAGCACAGATGTTCTCCCTGACTTTATGTTGCTCCTGTCACTTCCAGCTTGAAAACGAACTTCAAGAGCTCCATTTTGCTGATTGAGTTACATATGTGTACTTTAACATAATAAATGGATTCTCCCTTGCACTGTGGTGCACAGCTAGACTACATTCCCAACCCTCTCTTAATTGGGTGGGGCCGTGTGCCTTCGTTTTGATGGATAGAATTGAGTGGGGATGATAAGGCTCTGAGTTTTCTTGGAGTCATACATCCCTAAATAACCACATGAACAGCGACCTTGCTCATCTGAATCACAACTATTAGAACTGTGTATGAGGGAAAGATTTCTGTTGTACTGAAATATTACATATTAGGTCTAATTTTTTGGCAGCTGCTCTCTAACAAGCCCTCATGACATTTAAGACCATGTACACCAGGGCACCTGTGGCCTCTCGCATGCATTTTGTTTTTTAGCATGTTTTCCTGCCATAATGATCTGTTACTTGTTCTTAATTCTGCAAAGTCGTTTAATCCTCCCTTTTTCATGTTGTTGCCTTTTGTCAAGGATACCTTTTCTTGGATTCTTCTCAGCTGCCTGGAAAGCTGTACTCAGGCTTCTTTAGAAATATTTGCAATGCTAGTAGTGAGAATAGCTTCCCACGAACACTCCTCTTGGTACCTTTTGCACAATTGTTATAGGTCTTATATCTAGCTCACCAATAGTTACCAGGCGAACACCTAGCAGTTAGTGTGTGTCAGTTGAAACCTGAGGAATGCATTCAAGAATATACAGGGAACTTTATTCTCTTATATTTTAATAATAAACCTATCTGCTGGGTTTCTGTTGTTGAAATTTTATCCACTGAGATTCTGATACTGTGCTCCTTCCCCATGTCTAGAAAATCCAGGATGGTAGGAAGTTCATTATTGCACAGGCCCAGAGAGCGAGAGCGAGAAAGTAAATATTAAACAAAATCCGGATCTCAAAGAGGTATTTGTGCACCCACGATCATTGCAGTGTTATTCACGATAGTCAAGAGGTGGAAGCTGCTGAACTGCACATCAGTGGATGGATTTGTTTTAAGTGATATATTCATATAATGAAAGATTATTTAATTTTAAAAAGAAGGGATATTCTGACATATACTGCAATGTGGATGAACCTTAAGGACATTATGCTAAGTGAAATAAGCCAATCAGGAAAGGACAAATACTGTTAGGAGTCTACTTATTTGACCTAACCAGAGTAGTCAAATTCATAGAGACAGAAATTATAAAGTGATTATCCGAGGCCAGGGGTGAGGGGGAAATGGGGAGGTTTCGTTTAATGGGTATAAAGTTTCAATTGAGGAAGATAAAAAGAATTCTGGAGAAGGATGGTGGTGACGGTTACACAACAATGTGAATGTACCAAATATCACTGAACTTAATACTTAAAAATAGTTAACATGGTAAATTTTGTTATGTATATTTTACCGCAATTAAAAAAATATCCAGACTATGCAGTTAGACAGCACAACCTTTTGCATTATTCTTAGGATTTAAAGAACAAAGACTAGATTAAAAGTTGGTCAAGTGCCAGTAATCACCAACACTTAGAATGGCTAAAAGTAGGTGGCGTCCATGGAAGACACAATCTTAGAGCATGCATCTTGAGATTATGAGGTGGCAAAGCTTGAAAATGTGAGAACAAAAGGACAAATTATTTCACTTCATATTTCTCTTTCACTCTCCAAATTTATCACTGCTTCCTCATTGTGCTAAGCATTTCTTGGTTTTCATGTGCAAATGTTTCTTATCTCAGTACTTCATAGATTTGATTCTTGGAGTTTCAGGAAAACTAACCATTTGCTCTTTCTGAGATAATTTGGTAGTTTTTAAGTTGCTGAGCTGTAGTGAGGTAGGCAGTACTTCGGGTTCATTATTCATGCACTGCTGAAGGAAAGTGGGAACAGTAAGTACCGAGGTTTCGAAACAGTGCTGGGTTGTTGATTTTCAATTACGAAAAGAATAAAATGGAGCAGGTGTCCTTGGGACAAAACAATAGAACTGAACATCTGAAAACGATGGCATTATCTCCCCTTTGGATACTTGTAACTATTAGGGAATTGTTGCAAAGATTCTACAAATTAAAGCAATCTAAGGTGCATTTTCTGAGTCACCTTGGAGTTCTCTGCAGGTACAAAGCTCATGCACTTTAGAATTCACTGCTTTCGTGGAGTTAGTGTCTAAATAACCTTTTGTCTATATTTTGCCCTGTTTTCTGTCTCCTTGACCTTTCTAATTCCTCATATTTTTTAGATACCTCATTCTGTGTTACAAAAAAAAAAGTATTTTTAGATGAATTTTATTTAACTGATTAAGATATACAGTAAATCAAATCATTGCTACAAAGTTTCCTTAAACAAGAAATAACCTTTAATTTCCTTTACTTTGCTGTGTCTGCTTCTTCTTTTTCTAATTTACTTATCATTCTGTTTCCTATGTATTTCCCCTTATTTTCTCTTTCCTTTGTCATAATGTCATATTCCTTTATTCTTTTATCCTGTTTCTTTTAAAGCATGCATCCTGATCATTTGGTATTTTCAGTGTTCCTTGCTTTCTCTATTCCAATTTCTTTTCATCCTCTCTCTAATTTTCAGTTCCATATGACTCACCACACAAAAAGAGGAAAAAATAATTTATGTTTTTAGAACCTTTTATATACCAGTCCCTACACTGAGCATTTTTCTTTATCGTAGAGAGTGTCATTTTTATTTTTTAAATCAGGAGACTCAAGAGAGGTTATGGAGCATATCCTGCAGATAGATAATGACGTAGGAGTTTCAGCTGCATAAATAGGGTGCCTGGAAGGAATGAGTGATGGCAGTGGTAGAACAGTCTCCTAATAGGATATTATTCTTTTCTCTTTCGTTTTCAGGGAGCATTTCTAATGTCATCAGCTTCATCTGCAACGACTAGATGTTTAGCAGTCGCTAGTAGAGAAGACAGGAGGGCTGTGCTGGAGACCCCGTGCACCTGTCAATGGGAAGAGTCCTTGAGCTCTTCAGTAATGGTGAGTGATCGTCTGCCTTGTTTCTGAATTCTTCGGGCATGCAGATTCACTCATAGCACAGAACCATGTATATATGGCCTACAGCTTCATGCCATGATCCAACTTCTGTAACACCTCAATCAGTTCTTCAGCTTCCTGGCTTGTGACCTTCTTGGCTTTTTTTTTTTTTTTTTTTATCATTTCTTCTGTCTCCCATCCTTCAGGCTTTATACTCAGACCTTTTTCTCTGTCTTAGACTTTTCACTTCCTCCTTCAGCCATAATTATATTCTCCCTGAGCCTAGAGAAGTTTAGCTTCCCATGGTAACTACTTCATTTATTTCAGCCCAGGCTCATAAACCTTGCATTTTAGTGCAAGTCCTTGTGAGCAGTTCCCCTAAATGTGTTGCCTCCGCTTTCATGATCATTTCTCAGACTCAGGGAAGAAATCTGAGTGCTGTGGAACTTTTCAGCCATTGTAAGCGAGCAGCAGAACTAATGGCTGTCGCTGCTCTTGCCTGTTAATTAAACCAGTTTCTACAACAGTGCATGAATAGTTCGTGAAAAAAAGGCATGATGAAAAATTCAAGAAGGAGCATTTTTCTCACCTTCCTTGGATGGGGTAAAAAATAAGTTAAGCCCTTGTATATGTATGTGCCCCAGGAGCACCACTGACTCAGGGATTGCTTAGCAATTAGAGAATGGTGAGAACTATAATTTGAGGCCTTTATAGCCTGGTTGCATTGCAACACGTTTTATTAAAATGTCAGGCTTATAAAGGATCCAATGTATGATATTCGGTGCCTTTGGGGTCCAAAACTGTAATCTTGACACATGGTTTTGCCCAAGTGAAGTTGACGGCAAAGGCATGAGTGGAGCATCATTCTGCTAGGTTTCTGGGCGAGTCCACTGGCGGCGGTTGGGGGGGGGGGGTCGCTGTGCATATGTCTTCCCTGAACGATGCTTGTAGGAAAATGTCTTAGTGCATATGAGAAAACTGGCATCTATAATTTATCAAAACAGCCACTTGGAAGGTGAATAAAACATAGCCACACAATTTTTGAATCATAAGTCTCAGATTTGCTTGTTAAAATAAAAGGTACTCATTTTGAAAAGAGATGAGTTGCAGTTCTGGTATGTAATTTTATAGCTTTTACAAATATGTTTCTACTTTAAAATTGTGATATTTTTATTGAGAGGTGTAATCATAAATATATTAAAAGGAAAAATAATTTTCCAGTACCCTCAAGTTCCCCCCCAAAAAACAAAAAATCCACCGCAATTTATACTAAAGAGCATCTCTACGGGAGAAATAGACGTATGCCCTGTGTATTAATACAGGATATGTTTTGTATTATAGTCACTAAAAAGAACTTTGAAAACTACCTATAAAACGAATGATGGCAAAGGCAAAGAGATTAGCGAGGAGTAAAAGAAAGGGTAACACAAATGAAAGACGAAAACGCAAACAGCAGAGATGTTACAGTGGAATTCGGTGGAAACTGAAGTTTAGGAATGATAATGGTCCATCAGATGAACTCACAACAACTACAACATTAATTTAATTTTTCTGATTACAGTTCATTAGAAGCTGTTTGACCAAACTGCTTAAAGTGGGCTGTGGCGTAGTTTACAGACCATAGGAGTAGATGCTGGGAAGCATATTCCTAGGTAGCCAGTTACTGTGTACAACTAACTTTAACTACTGTGAACCATTTTTCATTTCCACAACGAGGGCGCTGCTTCCCTCCAGATCAAAGGCTCCTGTCCACTTCAGTAACTTACATACACGTGGAACCTGAGGGCTGCGAGCTCCAGTCAAGCAACAGAAGTAGCAGCTGAAGAGAGGAAAGGGGCCTGGAGTCGGAGACACGTTACCCTGTGAAACTAGCTTTTCCTTGTTGAGGGCAAAATCCCTCCAGCTAGCTCAAATGAAAGAGCACTCCCGGACACGGTACAGCAGAAGTTTTCTGGAAAGAGGAGATTTTGACTAATAGTCCACTTCTGTCAGATTTCACTGAAATCCATCGTTACTTCTTGCAAGTAGACAGTTGCTCAGAGAGGCCCTTAGAGTTCCTGTGGATTTAGCAGGTTTTTGAAACCTGTATTAATTCAGCGTCCTATAGATAAGTGCTGCTTTCCAGATCCATTTGTCGCTTAGACAAAGACCTCTGGTTGCCAGAACGTTGAACAAGCAGAATATAAAACCTGAAAAAGTCCATTGTGAAACACCACGTTTTATGATGTCTGAGAATGACAGTACAGACTTGGCTGTGAAGAGAGGACATGGGGTTTTCTCCTGTAATTTAAGCAAGTGGCCGTCTGGGCTTGTAGAATGTGCTCTGTCATGCATAACAAAACTCATTTCAGCTACACACTTTGTGTTCATAAGGATACAATATTACAGCCTGGGATAGTTCTATTAAATATTGAATAAAAGTAATTGTTCATATTATTATGGAAACTCAAAGTTAGGGAGAGTGTTCAAATTTGGTCTAGCCCCTCCCCATCCCCCCCTATTGCCACAGAGTGTGGTTGATGGGATTCTCTATTTGGAATCATTTCCACCTCTGTCACTTGTTAGCTGGTAACTTGGGCATATCACTTAGTTATTTAATTTATCGTTTTTCATCTTCATGGTGTTAAAATAATATATAATTCACAGAATTTCTGAAAGTTTTAAAAAAGATATACATTGACATAGTATCAGTGGTCAGCAAAATTGGATCCCACTCCCCTCAACCATATATGAAAAGTTCTGTTGCTTTATTCTCATATTTATCGCCGCCTGTGCTCTGGTCTGGGCAACAGGTACCGGTGTTAAAATCTGTCTGTATGAATGATACTTTCTGTTTTCCTGGCTGGAGCCTGCCGGATACAATAATTTAGTCTCCTTGTGAAGGATTATCAGCACAGACTTGTATTTTTGTTTGGTGTTATCTTCTAAGTTATTCATAGTATATCACATTTCCCTGATTAGCATAGGTTTATAAGAATTGTTATGAATGAAGTGATTATACACTTTTTTTTTGTTTCACATTAAGGAAAGCTTCATAAATCTAATTTTGCTATACTTTAGCTGTGACATGTCTTCTAAATTATATTTACAAGTAATTGCACATAGTGAAAAGTACTTGGACTATTTCAAGTTATGTGTATAAAATCACATCCTCATTCTGTTCTCACTTTTAAAAATTATATTTTAATAGCTTGAGTGCCCTCAAAAGCCATAACAATATAATTATTTTGAGTATATTGTGCTTCGTGCCTATATTCTGTTCATGCACCATCTGTGTTATTGGAAACCTTGCAATTAATACTTAGGAGTTAATGAGCTACTGGACAGAAAAGTCCCCTGACGTTGACCATTGGAGGACTGAGTTATTGTACACCAGTGAAAAGGTAGAGCACAGGTATTTATACAGGTGCCCATTTAGATCCCTTTCTCCTGGTTTACTGGATGGGTGGTAATCACTCTTAATTTGGAGACAACTTGGTTCAAGTCCGTGCTGCTGTTGAATGGGAAAGTCCCATGTTCAGTACTGAGGCTACAGAGGAGGGCTGTGGAGAGGCTGTTTTCCTTGGTCAGGACGAGTGAGGGGAGCTGCCGCAGCACGCTCTGAGACCTCAGTGGCTTGTACCCACAAACATTGGTTTCTATTGCTCACTCCACTGAAGGATCTCCTCCATTCTGAGACACAGGGATACAGGCTTCATCAAACTAGTGATTCAACCATCTCAGCATAGAGACTTCTAGATCAACCTGGCAAGGAAAATGGGAGCTGGATTTTCACACAGCGTGTTTTCAGGGGACAGAACTGAGAGTCATTTACATCACCTCTGCCTGAGTCACTGATCAGCACCCAATATCATTGACCTAATCTAATTGCAAGATCATCTGGGAGAGCACATGGAACCTTCGGTGAAAGTTGGCTATGTGCCCCTGTCTGCCAGACAGGTGGGGTGGGCGTCAGGAGGTGAAACTGTCCTCATATCTTTGCACAGCAAGTTTCTTCTTCCTGGGCTACCTGGACTTGTTGCTTTGCCGAGGAATTCCCACATAGCTCTTTTCCCAAGAGAGATGGAGCCTGCTCTTCTCCTTGAAGCCTTCCCAGACACCTTCAGGCAGTAGAATTGCTCTTTGCTCTACATTTTTCTATTTTCTTTTATATTGTGACTATCAATTAAGCATTTATGTATATAATTCCACCCCAAATTCTACAAGATACATATTATCATTCTTCTATAAGTGAGGATATGGAGAATTGTAAAAAAAAAAAAATTAAATAACTTGTGCCACAATATGGAACTAGTAAGTTGCAGAGTAAAGATTGATTGGAGCCAAGATCTGTGTGGTTCCAAAATAAATACCCTTTACCAGTGTGTATCTGTATCCATCATCTATCTAGTGTGTACCTTTCATACAGCGATTAATAAAATGCAATGTAATCATGCATATGGCTTCTCTGAGCTTAATCTTTGAAACTCCAGAGCCCAGCATGGTTACAAGCTCTCAAAAACATATCTTAATAAATGATGGAACACAATTTAATTAATGCACATGAGATCTTACAGCTGTGCTTTCTTCCTGTTTTCAGTAGGTTGCAGTACAGCCTAGGTTAACTACAAAGTACAAGAACTTATTTCATTCAGAGCCCAATAACACCCTTCTGACAAGAGCTCAGGGTCGTTTGCAGCCCCAGCTTCGTTCACACAGGCCGTCTAGGAAGTGCCATTGTCTGCTCCTCTTGTTCCTTTGCCGTTATTGCTACTTGCATTAGCTTCTTAGGACCACTGTCCAAAGTACCGCAAATCCAGTGGCTTAAAACAACAGACATTTATTTTTTTCACAGTGTGGGAGACCAAAAGCCCCAAATCGAGGTGACAGCAGGGCGCTGCTCCCTCTGGAATCTGTAGAGGAGAATCCCTCCTTGCCTCTCCCTAGCTTCCAGATCAGTCCTTGGTGTTTGTCAACCTGCAACTGCATCACTGTAATCTTGACCTGTCATCCCCTGGTGTTCTGTGTGTCTGTCTTCACATGATGCTTTCTGTTTTAGTATGTGTTTAGTTTTATTTTCCACAAAATGATTTATTATTAGATGAGCCTCTGGTCCCTCTTGCAGTGACCACTGACCACCTTAGACATAAGGCAGCTTACCAGTGTCCTCCACTGCAGTGTGTAAGAGGGTAATACCATTTTTAAAAATGAATAAACAAAGCAGATGTTACAGATTCATTTGCATAACAATGAGGACCATATTTAAATTTGAAAAAGGGGTTCATAGAAGTGGAACTGCATCAAAAATGAAAAGCTGCATAGGTTCTATACTGAGCATTCCTGGCCTCCCTTCTGACTTGCGGTTAGTGAATTCTGCAGACAGCACCCACTTGCTCCCCCCACCGGCCCTGGTTTGGCATCCCCTCCTGTCTCTTCAGTGTGAAGAATACGTGAGTCAGTTCTGTAGGATGAACTCCATGTGCCAAAGAGCAAATGGATGTATTAATTAGAAGATTTTTATTGTCATTGTTCAGTTTTTGTATTTAAAGACTGAAGGATATAAAAACAAGCATCTTTGTGAGACGCCCTAGCCTAAGAATTAATGTTGCTGAACTTCACTGGCTTTGCAAAACCTTCACTTACCTCACTTTCCAGTTGCTATTCGGGAAGAGATGCTATGCAATAAAGGGAACTACTTTCAGTATTAAGTACATAATTTGGAAATTTATTGTTGCAGCTATGCATATTACATTTAAAAAACGTGACATGAAGCCTGACCCATGTGGCTCAGTGGTTGAGCATTGACCCACGCACCAAGAGGTCGCCGGTTCAATTCCTGGTCAGGGCACATGCCAGGGTTGTGGGCCCAATCCCCGGTGGGGTGTGTACAGGAGGCAGCCAATCGATGTTCCCTCTCATCAATGTTTCTCTCTCTCTCTTCCTCTCTCTCTAAAAATTAATAAAGAAAAAAATTTGAAAAAAAAAGAAAAGTGACATGAAAAAAAATAATGCTAACTGAGAAAATCTTGACTTCTGAGTTTAAAAAGATTGTCACAATTTCAAAGAAATCACAAAGTTTGATAGCCTTCTTTCTTCCCAAAGTCAGCAGAACTGTATAGAACACTTTGTACTGCATGCATGTCCATTTTTATATATGTCAAAAGGCTCAGCAGAATTTTTAAAAAATCTTCTAAAAATTTTTTGTAAATTTTGACATTTGTTTCTATAGTTAACTGAACCCAGAGCCTCCTGTCCCTGGTAAAATATAGGGTATTTTGGGAGGCCACTTTAGGTGAATGACTCATGTCATATGTCATCTTATTGTAAGAAAGGATAACTCCCTGGTGGAGTAAGTTAGCTGCTTTATACAGAGCTTGAGAATGGTCTCAGCAGAGAAAAGTAAGCATAAAATGCTGACTTTGGGGATAATATAATGAACCTTTGCCTTTCCTTTAACCTTTCATAATGGCAAGTAGCTATAAACTATAATGGAGAGAGACAGACAGAGACACAGGAAGACACAGAGACAGAGAGGAAGAGAAGAACAAGTTCTCTAGCCATTATGATGGTTTTTTGTGCATTGTCAGTTATCCACAATGAGAATTTTCACAAAATTTTCCCAACTTTAAAAAAAAAGTATAACAGATATAACTATCATAGACTATAATTTGAATGGTAAGATATAGGACAAAAAGGAAATATCTACGTCCAGGTATCATTAATCTTGTAATTACTTCAGAACAAAAGAAGATGATGAGGTTACTTGAAGAGGCAAGTGAGATCTTGCCATTTGAGATGCTGGATGAGGTAATTCACTCATGCACATACTCTTGTATTCATTGAGAAGTTTATCAGATACCAATAGTGTGGCAGGCACTGTGTCAGAAATTTAAGAATTAAAAATCTTTTCTTGGAATTTTAATGTTCGTAGAGGAGCCCGCCATACAATTTCAATACAACAGGAGAAAGGAGTTGTGTAGGAGGGGTGGTCAAAGTGCCCCCAAAGAATTCACTTACAACGGTAAAAGGAAACATACTCATGGAAACCCTTTTATGGGTAGAACCATTTTAGAATGTTTAATTGAAAAAAAATTTTGTAAGTTATTTTGAAGGTAGCCCCACCCAATGTGGGGACCTACTTTATAACAGGCACTTCAGAGAGAACCATGTGAAGGTAGGAGTCCTGGCTATGACTGAATTTCATATTGATGTATCTGTGCTAGACTTGACCAGCCCCTAGAAAGGAGTCGGAGTGTTACACATTCTAGGCTAGACCCCCAAAACATTTAAGATAATAAATCCCGAACTCATGTACTTTGAGCTTCTAGGGAATAGGGATTATCTCCTACTTTTTAAAATTTTTATTAATTCACAGTGCCCTGCATAGTTCCTGGCTCAAAATAAATATTCAATAACAGCTTGTTAAATAATCCCATATATGCCAGTAACTATAGATGCAATAGGAAAGCTATATCCATCAAAACTCTCACCAATGAATTTTTCTTTCATCTCTGCATGTTCATTGCTTAATATGGGTTCTAGATAAAGTAATGTTAACTGTAGTTTGATTAGCAAGTTAGTTACCTTGACTTGATTGACATCACCCATGTCCTTAGCAAACATCTGCATTGGCTGCATTGGGCTAGGAACTTACCTAACGAAAAAAAACACTCACTTATTCCACTGAGTTCTTTTATTCTTGAGAGAAGCCAGTTGATTAATTCTTTGCTCTAGTGATTTATTTTTGTTATTTATATTTGCTCATTATATTTAATGCAATATAATTACAAACTAGGGTTGGCAACATGTAAGCTCTGTGTTATGTGTGATTTGATTATTTTCTTCATTAATTATATCCAAATATCAATGTCTCCTTTACACAGGATTCTTGAAGTTTAATAATTTTTCAAATTCAAGAGCCTCAGTCAAGAGACTGTATTTTCTTTACAAAGACATAATTATTTGATTTAATTCACTGTAACTGGTTCTTAAGTAGTCTAGTTAAATTTCTATTTTAAAAAAGTAGTCTACTGAGATTTCTGTTTTGCTTTGCTTTATGAGAAATATTGATCAATAGATTGCTTCTTTGAAAAGGGGATCATCCCAGCCTGTGTGACTCAGGGGATTGAGCGTCATCCATGGACTGAGAGGTCCCAAAACCATTCCTGGTCAGGGCACATGCCCAGGTTGCAGACTTGATCCCCAGTAGGGGGCGTGCAGGAGGCAGCTGATTGATGTTTCTCTCTCAACATCAATGCTTTAATCTCTCTCTAAATAAAAGGGAGGGCTATCAAAAACCCAAAACTTTGTGAGAAAGAAATAAAAATTATTCAATTATTGACTTCACTTTCTTTGTTCATAGTCAGTACTTCATTTTATTCATAAACGTTAATATTTTAAAATTCATAAATACTTATTTATAAATATTCATAGAGAAAATGAAGTCAAAGTTGAATGATTTTATACATATTATTTTTTATCATCATTGCATCCATTTAGAAACTTTTTATAAATATTATGTTTGAGGACTCTTTAAAAACGTTTTCTTGTATGTTGGCATGATAAAATGTGTGCATGCGCAATGTTTTAAACACTGGGATATTTAAAAATAGTAAGACCAACTTCAGAACTTTCAACTTAAATATAGCTTGAGACAAACAATATTAGTGGACAATAAAATAGAGTGATGATAAAATTTGCCATATTTTTTTTTTTGCAGAGAAAATATATTTTGCAGTGTAGAGATTTATACTTGCTGTTATAAAAAAAAATCTGTGAGTAGAAATATTTGAAAATAACATTGACTACAATAATCCTATAAGAAAGATACCCTCAGTTCTAGCAACCTAATTTACTTAATGTTCCTCATACAGTGGGTTTTCTGGTCCATGTGCCTGAAGGCTCTTTTCTCTTCCTGGGAGAGACACTGCTCTGCCTCCCCAGGTCTGTCAAGGGCTCATCGAGGCTTAGTTCAAATATCTTCTCCTTAATGAGGGTTCCATGATTGCTTCTCAATATATTCTGGGTGTGGTCTGTCCGATACTATTTTTTTTCTCTCTTATACTTTCTTTTCATTTTACTTCTGTAATGAAGTATATTCCTTTGTTTGGACAACCATGAGCTGCTTGAGAATAGACTAGGTAATTGTTATATTTTCATCTCCTAAGCAATTGCTGTATTTTCATCTGGCGGAATAGAAAACCAGCCCGTATACCTCCAGCAAGAAATGAAGACATGCAATCCATCCAAAGTCAACTGCAAAAAACACAGTAAATGATACCTCTACCTTTCTACATCCCTCAGCAATGTGTTGTAATACAGTGTGTGAACAAGTTGTCTCATAAGTGATAAAAACACCTAGGGAGGCCGGTCGGTGTGGCTCAGTGGATTGAGCATTTTCCCTTGGACTGAGAAGTCCTGGTTGGATTCCTGGTCAGGGTCCATGCCGAGGTTGTGGACTCAATCCCAGTAGGGGGCGTGCAGGAGGCAGCTGATCAATGTCTCTCTCTCACATCTATGTTTCTATCCCTCCCTTCCTCTCTTTCTAAAAAAAAGCAATAAAAACATATTAAAAACAAAAACAAAAAACACCTATTGATAAAATCATTAAACGGTGCCATCATATTCTGTCATATACAGTGTGTTAAGGCGACTACTCTATACCTACTAGGTATTTCCAGAGAACCCCTAAGAAGAATTATAGTTTTTTTGAGGAAAAAAAACCCCACCTCTTCGTGTTTTAAAGCAATAGTGATAGAAAGTGTGATACGAGCTGCTTCTCCTAGAGCATTTGCTGGTGATTTTATATATTTTAGTTTTCCTGTTTATCATTGTCATTTTATACTTGTTTTCTTATGCCTGGAATATTTTATACCTTATCACCATTCTTTAAATGAAAAGAATTCAATTTTAAATTTTTCTCTTATTCTAAACCAAATCTATATAATGTAAAGATGTCTGCATCTTCCTAATACAATACAAGAGTGAAAACTATTCCTAAATTCAGAAGATATGGCAGTTGTTCTAATCTGTCATCTGTTTGTGTATGTGTGTGTGTTGTTGTTGTTTTTTTTGTAAATTCATTATTTTAAGGTACTATTTATCTAAGTAACTCCTAAAAGTCTTCCTACATCTTCTTCCCGCTCCTATTGTTTAGATAATAAAACTTGACTCCTATACAAGTCAATGAAGATGTTATAAACACACTGAATTAAAATTTTATTCTGCTCTCCTATTATTCCCTTTTTGAACCTATCCATTATCCTCAGGCAGTGCCTTCTGCCTTATTTTATGCTCTAGAATCCCAGATACTCAAGGTGGACAACTATTAACTCAGCACCTGAATTCCCATTGTAGCTCTCAGTGTTCTGAACATGTATTTTGCATTTTCAGAAAAGTCTGACCACAAAAGTATCTTTATTTTGTATTAAAATAAACTGTTTTCCTGAAAAAAAAAAAAAAGTTCACTAAGCTTCCAACCTCCAATGATAGAATCCAAGGCCAAATTGAATGAGTTTAAGCTGTCTATACACATTTTCTACTCATTCTTTCATATTCTTAGAGCTTGCCTTCTCTAAGATAATTTCTATTACAGTTACTTCAGCACTGTAGTTCCTATTTTCTGGCATTTTTTTTTTCCATCTGTGTGTCATACTTGGGAATGAGTCTGGAAAGTGCAGGTATTTATATCTAGAGCCTGATTATACCTGATCCATCCTTGCTATTCATCTGGCTGATATCACTGTAGAAAGGTGATATTCATGATGGCACTGTCAAAAAGGGGATGACTTTTCCCAGCTGATGTTGTATAAAAGTGGCTAATGCTTTCTTATATTTGAGGAAAAGCTCAATAATGACAATGAGAATATTGTGGACCAAAATGAATTCCTAGCTAGGGATCAGAGTGTATATTGTTAAACTAAGTAGAACCCACTAACCTCTGTGTCTCACCTCTTGATATTTTAAATGGAGAAAAAACTCAGGATTGTAGAAACACTTTGCATTCTTCTGGCATTACACTATTTATAATTAAAATCAAGAGTGCAAACTCAGATATTTTTGCAAGATTTATTATTTTTTTAATTTATGAAACTTGGAAAAGGGAACAACTGGAAGGTTGGGACAATCACTGCAGACACACTAAAGAAGCTGGTGAGCACCTGGTGCCTGTCTTTTATTTTATTTCATTTTATTGTTGACAGTATTACAGATGTCTCCCAATTCCCCCCTCTTACCCCCCCCCTCCTTCCAGCCCCTTTGAAAGCGGAGATCCCTATATTTGCATAAAATGTTTTATGAGCTCCATGGTAATGGTGTTGTTTCACTTAATGTGATATTACTCTGCCAGTATTGAGGACAAAGTCATCTTTCTACGTAGAGGTGAACGTGGATTTATGTGAAGGACAACATCAATCATTGCTTCTGTCCGTCATCTGGGGAATTGGCTGTGTTTCGTATGTAGTAACAGACCTACGGAAAGAAGTGTAAAGATTAGACAGGGTTGGGGGTTGGGAGTTTATTATGTAGATGAGGCTCTTTCCTCTCATGAGATGATTATAGAATGGGAGAGGGCTAGTGAGCGAGATACTTGATATAAGATCATAAATATTTACTGTGTTAATAACATTATGCTTTCTTGTGACATATTGCCATCTTTGGCATCTCATAAAATATTTCTGATATAGATGCCATTCCCGTGGTGACTTCTAACTTTCTCAAACTACTAAAGGTATAGAAATGCTAATTAAAGGAAGAGAACATTGGCCACAATGTGATCAGAAGTTTAAAGTAAGCCCCTCTGTGTCAAATTTTCTTTCCTGCCAGGACGTTTCCACATTTTCCTGATATAAAAACTAAATGAACAAATAAACTAACAAGCAAAATAGAAACAGATGCATCGAAACAAAGCACAGACTGACAGCTGTCAGAGGCAAGTGGGGAGGGGCTGGGTGAAAATGGTGAAGGGCTTAAGCAAAACAAACAAACAAACAAACAAAACACTCATAGACACAGACAATGGTATAGCAATTACCAGAGGAAAAGGAGGGTGGGAAGCAGAAGAAGAGGGTAAAGGGGGGATAAATGGTGATGGAAGGAGACTTGACTTGGGGTGGTGAACACACAATACAGTATACAGATGATGTGTTATAGAATTGTGCACCTGAAACCTATATGATTTTATTAACCAATGTCACCCCAATAAATTCAATAAAATGTTTTAGAAAAAGAGAAACTGAAGAGCTTTATATGTATAGATATATCTGTATATAACACACACACACATATATATATAATATATAATATAAAAACTAGGCATCAGTTTATTCATTTGTAAAGTTAGGAATTAGAATGATTGGTGAATTGGCAACATTTATTTTCAGAAGAGACCTTTATTGAAATTAGTGCATAAACAGAATCTCCATGTAAAATATACACAAAAGTAAAGTTGTTTTCTTTGAATCATATGTGAAAGCAACGAGGCTTGATTTGTACCATTAAATAAACAGGAACAGTAGTCAAAACTTTAATACAAATAAAAGCCCATGTTACAAAAATTTCACAGGCAAATTTTTCTGTAAGTTCAGGGAATAGAAAGCCCTACATTATGTTCAAGATAATATGAAAAGAGAGGAGGATCCCAAACATTTTAGAAAACTTATAAAACTTTTATATCCACTCATCCCCAGAGAGGAATGCAAGCAAGTCAAATTACAGATAAATAATTTTTTGAGGATAAGTCCAAAAATGCTATATAAAATGCTATGTAACACAATTGTATGGTTGGTCAGGGAATTTGGGAAACAAGAATTCTCAATAATGTGTGTGTGTGGATAAATTGGTAAATAACTTTGTAGGAGAAGCGGTATGGATTGTAATTTCAAATGCATGGTGCACAGACCTACTAACCACTTTGATCTTATAAATATCCCTACATGTGTGACCTGATATAAATATGGATGTTCACTGCAATGACATTGTAAGTAGTAAAACATTGGAAAACGTTGAGCAAGTTTGTCAAGTACATTATGGGAAACATGTCCAATGGAATGTTATGCAAGAGATACAGATATCCATGCGGCTTCAAGGAACAGTTCACATACTCACATGCCCACTGGCATTTGCATACAATACCCTGTAACCTCCCAGTTAAGAACTTCGACTCCAACATGAAATGTCGTCCAAGCACAATTACTGTTAATTAAGGTGATTGATGTTAATACTTTGTTATAATGTTCATAAGTCTGAGATTGAGGCTAGATTCATTGCAGTGCAAATCATTCTCCTGTGCTCTTTCCTTTCTTACTTTAAAACTTTTCACTTAAAAAGATTTTTATGTTCACTTTGAACAGCAAATGCAGTCAAATGTCCACAAATAACTCTGTTTAAAGAATAAGATTCCCTGAGGCTCTTATTTAGAAGAACATTCTGGGCCCCTCATATTGATTTCCTCTGCAAATAAAACTGACAGTCTTCAGTACGAGTGGATCAATCACAGAAATCTTTCAACTGCCTGGCTTTGTGTTGTTAAAAATATATATATATATACCAAATTAAAATTGTTCGGTTAGAATTGATCTCTCTCAACTCTGTACCTATATTATAGTGGTGTCTTGTACTCATGTTTTGATGTAAAAATATAGCTTCCAAATTAGTGTGGGCTCCCTGATGAAAAGTGCTTTTTCTTATCATTTTTCAAATATCACATAGAGTCATATGGCCCCTAAAGAATACTAGAAAAGGTCTGGCCGGTGTGGCTCAGTGGTTGAGCGTTAACTCATGCACCAAGAGGTTGCCAGTTTGATTCCCAGTCAGGGCACATACACAGGCTGTGGGCCCGATCCCCAGTGAGGGGCATGCAGGAGGCGGCCAATCGATGTTCTCTCTCATCGATGTTTCTGTCTCTCTCTCCCTCTCACCCCCTCTCTCTCTAAAGTCAGTAAAGGAAAAAAAAATAAGAAAAAAAAGAGTACTAGAAAAGTAAGTTTTTATATAGAGAGATATAGATATTGATATCTATATATCTAAGTATGTACATGTATGTCTAGATCGATTGATCTATCTATCTATCTATCTATCTATCTATCTATCTATCTATCTATCTATCTATCTATCTATCTATCTTTATCTCTGCGTGTAACTTAATTGGTTTTTAATGTTCGAAACAAAAGTAGTAACTTGGAGCACAGATTTACCATGACCAGTTTGTTCTGTATCAAACTATATATCAAAAGTCTTCTCTAGTGCTTGTGTTTATGTAATAAATTTTTTAAAACTGCCATTTCTGCTCTGGCCAGTTTGGCTCACGGTTAGAGTGTTGGCCTGTGGACCAGAGAGTCCTGGGTTCGGTTTCCGCTAGGGGCACGTACCTCGGTTGTGTTATGTCTCTGGCCCTGGTTGGGGTCGTGTGGGTGTGTCTCTCTTGCATCAATGTTTCTCTCTCTCTCTTCCTCCCTCTCTCCCTCCAACTCTATCTGAAGATAAATGCAAAAATGTTCTCGGGTGAGGATAATAAATAAATAAAAACTGCCATTTCTTTGTGCATCTATGATGTCCCACAATCTGCACTGAAAGATTGATATACATTTTGTTATTTAAGCCTCATGACCAAATGCTATGAGATAGATCCTATTAGCTTAGTTTTCAGTGGATGAACTAGAAACTCAAATTCATACATGGTAGCCAATAAGAGTTACTGCTGAGTTTCAAACCTGTTCTTTATGATTAAAAGATTCAGCCAACATGCCTAAAAAAGAGATCTATGCAATGTAATTCTATTTACTTTATTTATTTTATCTCTGCCACTTTTAAAGTACTTTTAATCCTGATGAGGCAAGACTAGCTCCCCAGGTGATGAGCTTGTACATTTGTCATTCACGTATAGCAAGTTCAATGAATTGCTGTTTGCTATACTCTCCAAGCTTGTTTTCTTCTTGTGTCCAGAGGCTTCAATATCAGTCACAAACGTCTTAGGTTAAGACAGAAACTCTTCTGTGTTCTCAAGTTAATCAAGTCCTCTGTCCCTAGCACTGCCTGTCCTTAACAAGTTTCTTCCCAGAATCATTAGAAATCTGTTGCTATGAAATTAAAGATAGAAGTCTAATTATGAAAAAGGGAAATGTGCGTGCATTTACCAATTACATGTTCAACAAAGACATATTCGCTCCAGAAAAAGTAATCTGTTTAGATGTTTTTTTATGGATAAGCATTCTAATGAAGTATCAATTGTCCTGACATGTCATTAGTAATAAATATTGTAATTTCCTTCTCATTATTTGGAAGGCCAGAGTGAAGCTAGTAGTTTTTAAAGAGGTTGATAAGGCAAATGTATCATTAATAAATGGTAATGTTAAAGAATTATTTACTTTATAAAGAATAACTTGAAATAAACTATTAACAAATATATAATTATATATATAAAATATGTAATTTATATATATAATCTTTTGTATGTGAGTGTGTGTGTAGCTGAATTGATACGTATATATATTTATATACATGTGAATATACAAGACCCTACAGTGTGTTTGTGGAAGGCTTTGGAGGTTATTCTCTTATTTACATTTTTTAGATATGACTACTGATTTAAACATTTATTACGACTAATAAAAATAAGCTTCCAGTTACAATGGTGGTTAATTTATCCTCTAAGATAACTTTTTCTTTTGGGGCTTTTTTTTGTTTTGGAGTTTCAATCTTTAGTAAACATCCAGAAATGGAAAAATTCAATAAAAGTAAGTAACAGAGCTTAACAGAGCTAATTGAGTTATAGCAGGGCGTTGTAAAATATGTAGAACCATAATGCATGTTTTTCCAAATGTATTTCTAATGCAGTCATCTATTTAATTGTTATGTGCTTCTCCAGAAGTATCCATTTCTAACTGAAAAGAAAAAAAAAAATGCTTGCAAGAATAATGCCATTTCTTAAAATTTTAGTTTGCTCAGCACTTAGGAAGAAAATTTCCTTTCACATCTAATTTAGATACTATATTCTCTTTTATTGCATTAGCATCAAATGGTTCAAATTTTAAAGTTTTGTCATTAAGATGGAGATTATTTGTTATGTGAATGTTTCCATTCTAATAAAATTTAAAATTATAATGTATTAAAATAATCTTATACAAATTTCGCCTATATACATATTTTTTAAAGCATGGTTTTAAAATCAACTCTTTTCCATTGATGAAAGCTTTGGGGAATATCTCCTCTAGAATCCACAATAATGCTGCGGATTTAATTAATTTAATTAATCCATTTATTCACTTAATAAAAATCAGCACCATCTCTACGCATTCATGAAGTGTGACAATTAGTTACCTACTCATCTAGTATCTTATTTTGTAGAAAACATAGTAGTAGATAAGACTGATTCTCCGTGTATATCTTGGGATTGGGCCAACAAGGGCTTATCCGATTGGTAAGGTTCAGTCTACCTTGCCATTGCTGGTGTTTGAAGGAAGCTTTAGCCACCTAGACCTATGTAAATCAGTGCCTGGCGATCATCAGCCTCAATGACTGGCTTAGGAGTGGCCACGTAGGTCCAACATCAGGTGAAGCCAGACGTGTCTGTTCCACGTATGTTAGAAGGGATCTTGCAGTCCCTCGGGATATGGACCGTGAAGCTTGTGGCTTTAGAAGCTGCAGGCAACCTTCAGGGAACCAAAAGAAGAGCAAACCTTGTATAGTTTGATGCTGATGGAGGCCAAGCAGAAAGAAAGAAAATGGGTCCTTGCCGATACAAGTGAAATGTTGAGTCTAACTGACTCTGAAGTTCACCTTCTCCGTGCATTGGCCACTTTCTACTGCTAATAGTATGCTATGTGTCTCAGCCTAGAAAAAAAATAGTTATTCTTGTTCACAGAGGCATCTTAAAGCGGTCTCTAATCCACAGTCACAGTTTTCATTATATGAAGATGGGGTAATTGTTGCTATTTAATTGACTCTATTTAAGAGTATATCTTTTAGCCCAGCCCATGCGGCTCAGTGCTTGAGCGTTGACTCATTCGCCAAGAGGTCGCCAGTTCGATTCCTGGTCAGGGCACATGCCCAGGTTGTGGGCCAAATCCCCAGTGGGGGGCATGCAGGAGGTGGCCAGTCAATGTTCTCTCTCATTGATTTTTCTATCTCCCTCTCCCTTCCTCTCTCTCTCAAATCAATAAAGAAAAAAAAATTTTATAAAAAAGAGTATATCCTTTATTGATTTTCCTTTTGACTGTAATACAAGACTTGATAAATAGCAGCCTATTTTTTTTCAAATGAGGTTGTTGCAGATGGTGATGAAATTCCCAAATGCTCTTTCCGCCCTGATTAAGGAGCAGAGATACGCAGGAGATTGGCCTCCTGCCAATCGTTCTCCCCAAGTATAGCTGAAAGCAACCTCTTCTCACAATGTTTCAGCCAGAAAATTACCACCCAAAGTTCAGGTCGTGTGGGTGACTGATAAAAATTACTGATTAAGGCTGGTCAAAGGCATACTTACTCCTATTTAGAAGAAAAGCCAGGGAGGAGCTACAGTGGACTGGACGAAATGATCAAGTGAAGTAGACAGTTAAGGCTATAATTCACCTTAAAAAATGGTTAAAAGGAGCCAAGATGGAGGCAGAGAATGACTGTGTGTTGTCCCCTAGAGACATCAATACCAACAAAAGGGAGGGGGCATGGGTGGAAGGGGGACATGACAATTTCAAAATATCTGATTCATCATATCTGATTCAAAGTATCAGGAGGATTTAGGATTGTGAAAATTCATCTGCATCTCCCTTCCTTCCTCCCTCTTTCCTTCCCCAAATTCCTATCTGAAGTAGGTTTTTGTTTTGTTTTGTTTTTTCCCAACCATTTAGATGTGATGGCACTGAATCAGACAGGGGTTGAGATGACCAAGTGAATGAAGAGGGGTGGTATTAGATATCCAGGGTGCCCTGTATAGTTTATATTTCCTCTCTGAAAATGCATCATGGACACTCCTGGGGGATTTTGATACGTCTTGCAATACAGATGTGCTGAAAAGTATACATTTCTAACAATTACATTTATTTACACCTTGTATGCAGAACACACTGAGGAAAATTCATTTGGAGTCCCTTCTGTCCCAAAGTTATCGCCCCAAAAGGTAGACCCTTTAGGTCTAAACTTCGATGGAAGATAAAAGTCAGGAGTCCACATTGTATTGTTTCTGTTCTACTCATGGAGGTTGGATGGCTTCTCACCTTGTGCAGATGGTCACTCCAGACACCGCTAAAGCAATACATCAGTCGTGAGGGTGGTATGAAACAGTGTGTTGTGTTGTTTGATAACCATGCGCACCATATTAATTTTTTAAAATTAAAAATCATTTTTCTTCAAAATTATATAAAATAATTATACTTATGAGATTTTTCCATTCCTTTTTTTTTTTTTTACATTTATCCTAGAGTGAGGACAATTATATAGTTTGAATTTCTGTTATCACTTCACATTGTATGTTCTGTCCTTTTGTTCCGTTCATTATGAATGTATCCCAGAACTTCTATAATTGAGCTCTCAAAACATCTCTCTCAAAGTTCCTCTTAGACTGAGAAACACTTGCAACTACTTTGATAGCTTACATCCTAGTTTAAGAATTGATCTATAGAGATTTCAGTTTATGTTTCTTCATGCTATTTGCTTCTATAACAATTGCACAGAGAGGCAGCGGCAGAAAAATCTGGTTCATTTTAAAATAAACAAATCAAAAATGGTTTATCTTACAGAATTCAATCAGCAACTCATAACATATTTGATTCTTACTCAGATTGATTCTACTTTGGTCTCCATCACCTGGCTCTTATGATGTTAATACCCATAACAACTAGATGTCCAAACATTGTGTCATTTTTAAAATGGACCAATTGCAATTGTCACGCCACTGAAGAAACTAGAGATTCCTCTAATTTACATACAAATAAGCTGAAGATTCTGCATTTTCCACAATGCACTTAACTTTAAATCCCTGCAAGGAATTTATTTACTTCTAGTAATCCCTAAGGTCTTTAAGCATGTCTTCAGGTGAAACTCTCTTTTGTCCTTAAACCAGAGGGAAAGGGCGTCCTGAAGAAGGTTCTCTCTGAACTGGTTCTCTTTCACCAACATTAGGAAGAGTTCCAGTCACCAATGGAAGCTACGGTGGTAGACTGCATTACTGGCCCCTCTTTTTCAACCCTTTGCAATTGTCAAAGCAAAAATTGCAGCATCCAAAATTAAGCCATCAAGAAGGACTTTATTAAAGGCAATTCTGATAGTGCACACAGACCAGAACTCAGTCTCAGCTCAACGCCACTGAAATGAAAGGCTGGAGAACTTGCAGAAGCTGGGGTGGGAAGGATCACAGGCCATGAGAGGAGGTGGTTTTACCACGTGGAGTGAGGCCTCCCCTTCTCCTTCAGAACCTAGAAGTTAGAGACACCACCTTCCTTGATGATTACATTTGAAATAGCTGGTTCCCAGGTCCTTGAGAAGGACATTCCTGGGTTTAAAACTGGCAGTAAGCTTTTTAAGATACTTACAACCCAAATGAGCAGAGGCATGGTTTACAGTGACAAGTTATCTAGAGTAAATACTTTAAGAAAAGGGAGGTCAAGGGCAACAGTCAAGTAGAAGAAGCCTAGCTAAGGTTAATTAAGGAGAAATGTTAGGCTGTTTTGATCACAGGGTAGCTGCACAGTCTTTGCTAAAGCACTGGAGTATATATTTCCGCCTCTTGACTCAAAGTTTAGCCACCATGCATTTTCCACTGAGCCCAGGTGTCAACACACCCTGTGTATTTCTGCTTGTGCTCTTGCTCCTCCCCATCACCATGAGAACACGCCTGGGCCAGTTCAGTGGCTGTAGGGTATCATGGGAGACACAGAACGAGAGCTGCTCCCAGCTAGCCACAGATATGCGAGAGCCCACGGGCCAGCCAACCCTTAGACAGCTACAGACTCTAGAATCATAATGAATGACTGTTGTTTTAAGCACCTGTTTTGGGATGCTTTGCCACACAGTAAAAATAACTAATAGAACACCCGGGAAGTGGGGGCAGGATGACCACTGAGGGGGAGGAAGTATCCTGCACGAAAAATCTATGGTGAGACGTAGTTGGGCGTCTGAGAGAATACGGTTGTAGGGGAACCACTTTAGAGATGGAATACGTCTCCAGCAGTAAAGGCGTCTGGGAAATATTGGACTCTCTGTTTAACCTTCCATGACTGTTTAATTCTCTGTAGCCTCAGGTTTGGCTACCTACCTAGAAGAACAGAATGCCACCCAAAGATAAACATCAAACCCCAGGAAGGAGTTTAATGAATGTGTAGAGTGTGGATAACTGTCCAATGTTACGTGTTAACTTAGGAATGCATTGTTCCTTCTGGTGGTCTGCAGGCTACCCACCACTTGCTTTTACTATTAACCCCTATGAAAAAGAGACCCTGTCCTGGGAGGGGGTGGATTTATTCTCAGCCGGCCACCACTAGGAGCCCAGCTGCTTTGCCCGTGTATATGTTTCCACGAGTAAAGCTCTTACGAATTTGAATAAGGCTATGGGTCATCCTGAATTTAGACTTTGGGGGCTTTCCCCCAACACGTGTGCAGTAGGCCATATTGCAGAAATCTGGGACGCTAAGACTTGGAGTGTGAATGCCATTACATAGGCAATGTGCAAATGCAAGCGATGTGTATTTTCTGTATAATTACTTTGGTCAGTCTCTATGTTGAAACTTAGCTCAAATTCCCCATGTCACTAAAAGAAAAGTCACTGTAACCAAGTTTGCCTGAAACAATCTGAAAATCAGAAAGTCTGTACTACCAGTACCACAATTAATACTGAACACATCTGGAATCAGAGACCTTGCAGCTTAAACTCTTTCTACCTGTCAGGACGCTGACTTCAGCAGTCTTTTTGCCAGGGGCAGGTTGACAAAAGCCCTGCTGATTTTACAGTTAAATAATTTTACTGCATAGATACTATGAGTGTTGCATAGGTAAGACTTTATTATAACCGAGTTCTCACGTTTTACAAAACTTGGGAATTAGGCCGCATGCCCGATGAACTTACAGCTCTAGTGAATAGATTGAAAAGAACAGAACACGAGAGTGGTGGTGTTAGCTGTGTATGGCAAAGTACTCCAGGAAAGTGATGAGTTCAGGGAAAGATGAACTTACTGGCAAGCAGAAATGAAAGAAATAGAGAAATTCAAAGAATCCGTGGACTTGCAATATGACAAAAAACATACACTTGAGGATTTTGCCCCTCAGGAGACTTTTGATGTCTAGAGATATTTTTGTTAAACAACTTGGTGGTGGTGGTGGGGGGTGGGGGGGGTTATTACTAGCATTAGTTGATAGAGAACTAGGGATGCTGCTGAGCAATAGACACAGGACAGCCCTTCATAGCAGAGAATTCCTTATCCAGTTCAAAATGCAATAGTTCCTAGTTTAAGCAACCCTGCCGTAGATGTATGAAGTACTGTTAGTATATACTTTAGAGATGATGGAGGTTTAAATCAGAGATGCTATATAACTAACCTACTATTGTATATTAAAAGGAGAGATTTGAACTGAGGTCCACCTGCTGCCCATGACCAGAGTTTTCCTCCCTAAGAGGCAGGGGGAGGATGTCTTAAAGCTGCCAGCCTTCCACTCCCTTTGCCACCCAGTTGTGTTAGGGAATTCCACAGTGCTCGGCAGACAGACTCTCTCTCGCCCCAAGAGGGCGTCCTTAAAATTCTGAGAGAGAAAGCTGATACATTTAACAGTGGGAGGTAATCTAAGGTTGTGGTGTTTTTGTTTGTTTGTTTTTTTGTTTCTTTAGAGAGTTTTTCCAGACTGAGAGTCATGATCTGTTGTTGGATCATGAAATCCATTTATATATACAAAGGAAAAAGTTATTTTCCTATAAACACATACACATATATATGAAACTGGGTCATGATATAAAATTCTATCTCACTATGGGCCACGGTCAAAGTCCCTGGGTCATTTGAAAGTAACGTGACATCCACTCTAGAATAGCATGTAGCATGGCCATACCGTTGCCTGGTGTGAAAAAGAACAAGTGAACAGAAGGGGAATGGGCTTCGTAGAAAAATAGAGTGTAAAGAAGAAATTTGGTCAGTAAACCCAGTACTGCAGGGGGAGAATACAATGGGAAAAAACTACCACCACAACAAAACAGAATCATGTACATTCTCTAGAGTCATATTCTCGGTGACCGTCTAGGAGGAGTTGATGGGTGCTCTTCAACCTGGGGGAGATATTACCTAATCCAGTCTAAATCTGGGTTTACCAAATAATCTTCTGAAAGGAAAGCTATCTATTTAAGTGTCTCCCTCCTAAGAGGGGTATCCTGGATCAGAGACTCAGAGATTCCCATCAGTAGAGAGGCAGATGTCACATCATAAATACGAAAACGTGGAGTCCAGGTTTATCTGTTTCTCACTTCTGTGATGAGTTGGTGAAATTCAGCTACCAGGAGTCAGAAGGTTTCTGAGGGAATAAGAACATCTATCCTCTGGGCGGGAGAGACTCCTTCAGGTTTTATTTCACCCAGATCAGCAGATCCCGCTTTCAACCCTGGCATTTCCTCTTCCTCGGCGGGGGAAACTGCCTTCTGGGCTGTAGCGAAATGCTGCGAGACAAGCTACCTGGCACACGCTTAGACAGACCTCTAAGAAAGGAGAAAATAGGATCAGGGAAAAAACCTGCCTTCATACAGACATATCTTTCAGCAAAAATCACACGCTAACAAGTGAGAGGCATAGCAATACACGACAACCACCTCACAGCCTTCGGATATGTAGCAGCCTCCCAACAGGAAGAAAAAACCCCGCTAGTCTTGACACGTGCTCTCAGAGCAATAACCTACAGGTGGTGTTTAACAGCAAAGTCCCCGTTTCAGTTATACAGTACGGGGTTCTCAACTACAGTCACCACTAGATCCTCGGACCTTAGTCATCGTGTATCACATTTTCTACTCTTTTACTGATCTTTCTCTATTTCCCCCACTCCTTAAGCCCTGACAACCACTTTCCGACTCTCTATTTTTATGAGTTCAACTTTTTGTTTCTTTAGTTTCCTCTTATAAGTGATGCCATACAGTATTTGTCTTTCTTTGGCTTCTTTCACTTAACACAATATCCTAACAGGTCCGCCCATGTTGTCACCAATGTCAGGATTTCCTTCTTTTTTAAGTGTGAGTAATGCAGATATCAGATCCTGAATTTAATCACATCTGCATTCACATTGATAGAGTATCATCTGTATCTATTCTTCCATAGATGAACACGGTTGTTTCCATACCTTGACTCTTTTGACTCATGCGTCCATTAATATGGGAGGGCAGCTATCTCTTCGAGATAATGATTTCCTTTCCTTTGGACATATACTCAGAGGTAGTACTGCTGGCTCATACGGTAGTTCTATCTGTGATCTTTTCAGGAGACTCCACACTGTTTTCCACAGTGTCTGTACCAGTTTACATTGCCCTCAGCAGTGGGGTAAGGTTCCCTTTTTCTCCACAACTCTACCAGCATTTGTTATCTCTCACCTTTTTTGTAATAGATATCCTAAAAATGATGAGTTTATATCTCATTTTGGTTTTGATTTGCATTTTTTTTTCTGATTAGTGATATCGAGTGCCTTTTTATGTATCTAATGGCCACTTGTATGTCTTCTTTGGTAAAATGTTCATTCAGGGTCCTTTGCCTATTTTTTAATTGGGTCATTATGTGCTTTGCAAATATTTCTCCCATTCCATAGGCTACCTTTTCATTTTGTTGATGATTTCCTTTACTGTGCAGAAGCTTTTTAGTTTGATGTAGCCCCACTTGTTGATTTTTGTTTTGGGGATCAAATTTTAAAAAAGCATTGCCAAGACCAAGGTCAAAAAGCCTACTGCCTGTTTTCTTTTAGGAATTTTAGTTTCAGATCTGACATTCCAGTCATTTATGCATTTTGAGTTGATTTTTGTGTATCGGATAAGAAAGGAGCCCAGCTTCATTCTTTTACATGTAGCTATCTACTTTTCCCAACATTATTTATTGAGATTATCCTTTCCCCATTATATATTCTTGGCTCCTTTGTTAACATTAATTGACTATATATGTGTGGGTTTATTTCTGAGCTCTCAATCCTGTTACACTGATCTATGTGTATGCTTTTATGCCAGTGCCATAGATTACTATAACTTTGCATTATTGCTGGAAACAGAAAGTTGATGCCTCCAGCTTTTCTTTGTCAAGGTTGCTTTGAGAGCTCCACACAAAATTTAGGATTGTCTATTTCTGTGAAAAATGCCATGGGAATTTTGATAAGAACTGCTTTCAATCAGTAGATTTTTTTGTATAGTATAGACATTTAAACAATATTATCTCTTTCCATTTATTTGTATCTTATTCAATTTTTTGTTTTTCTTTCCCATTAATGGTTTACAGAGTCCATGTATAGATCTTTTACCACCTTGATTAAATGTATTCCTAAGTATTTTATTCTTTTCAATGTTATTATAAATGGAATTTTTTTTCTTATTTCTCTTTCTGATATTTCATTGTTGATATACAGAAGTGGAACTAATTTTTATATATTGACTTTGTATTCTGCAACTTTACTCAATTGGTTTAGAGTTTTTCGGTGGAGCTTTTAGTATTTTCTCTATATAATATTATGTCATGTACTTATTTTGTGATTTGGATGCCTTTCATTTACTTTTATTTTTTCTTTGTTGCCTCATTGCTTTGCTAGGACTTTCAGTGCTGTGTTGTATAGAAGTAGGGGGAGTAGGGATCTTGTTTTGTTTCTGGTCTTAGAGGAAACCTTTCAGCTTTTCACTATTGATTATGATGTTATCGCTTCCTTTTCATTCTGTATATCTTTTATGTATTTCTTCCTCTTGCAGTGGCTAGACTCCCAGTACTATGTTGAATAACAGTGATGGGAATAGACACTCTTCTCTTGTTCTGATTATTAGGCATAAAACATTGAGTCACGGTTTGATCTCTCTCTTTATAAGGACAATTGTGGTTACGTTGGGCTCTCATTGGTCACGCAAGGTCAGGTGACACAGCCACAGGTTCTGGGATTGGAACATGCACATTTAGGAGCGTGATTATTTGGCCTACCACAGCTCTCTGTAAGTGGTTACTATTTAGTGTACATACATTTAGGACTGTTATGTCTTTCTGGTAGATTGATTGTTCTATCATTATTTGATGTCTCTGCATCTAGTAACTTTCTTTGCTCTGAAGTCCTCTTTAGCTGATAGTAATATAGCTATTCCTGCTTTTATTTTTTATTTATATTTTTTAATGTTTTTGTTAATCCTCATCTGAGAGTTTTTTTCCATTGATTTTTAGAGTGAGTGGAAGTGAGGGAGAGATGGGGGGGGGGAGAGAGAGAGAGAGAGAGGGAAACATTGGTGTGAGAGAGACACATCGATTGGTTGCCTCCCACATGCACCACTACTGGGGCCAGGGATTGAATCTGCAACTCAGGTGTGTGCCCTTGACCAGAATCGAAGCTGCGACCCTTAGGTGTGTGGGCAACAACACTCTAACCACTGAGCCACACTGGCCAGGGCAGCTGCTTTTATATTTGTATTCGTGCTTGCATGGTCTTTTTCTGTCCTTTTATTTCAACTTACCTGTGTCGTTATATTTCAAGTGAGTTTCTTATGAGTTTATATAGAGTTGGGATGTGTATTACAATATGCTGTAATAAAAATTGTCTGGATATGGACTCTCTCTCTCTTTCTCTCCCTCTTTCTGGTAATTGTTCTGATAACTGAGACAGCTACTAAGTGACTAATGTGTGGTTAGTGTATACAGTGTGGATACACTGGATAATGGTACGATTCACGTCCCAGGTCAAACAGAGATGGATAGTGAGAGATTTCATCATGCTACTCAGAACAGTGTGCAATTTAAAACTGATGACTTGTTTATTTCTGGAATTTTGGACTGCAGTTGACCACAGATAACTGAAACCAAGGAAAGCAAAAATTACATATAAGGAAGGACTACTGTATTGATATGTTAGTGCCTAAGTCTGCCATTGGCTTTTTTGTTTTTTCTGGTTCCTGTCTCTCTATTTCTCTTTTCTTGTTTTCCTATGGGTCAGTAGAGAGGTTTTTGTTTGTTTGTTTTTGTTAATCCTCACTGAGGATATTTTCCCATTGATTTTGAGATAGAGTGGAAGGGAGGGAGGGAGGGAGAGAGAGAGAGAGAGAGAGAGAGAGAGAGAGAGAGAGAGAGAGAAACATTGATGTAAGAGAGACACATGGATCGGTGCCTCCTACACCACCCCGACCAGGGCCAGGATTGAACCTGCAACCCACATGCATGCCCTTGACTGGGAATCGAACCCATGACCCTTGGGTCCGTGGGCCAACACTCTAACCACTGAGCCAAACCAGCCAGGGCTAGAGAGGTTTTTTGAAATCCATTTTTATTTATTTATAGTGTTTTTGAGTGTATCACTTTGTATACTTTTCACTGTGGTTGCTCTGGGTTACAATATATTTTGTGACTTACAGTAGTTACCAGTGCCAACCGTTTATCACATATGTGAAATAGGGAAACCTCACTTTTATTTAAAATTTTTATCTTCTATCACTTTTAAATGTCCTTGTCTTGAGTATTAATTTTTGTTTCAACCAATACATGTGATTTATAAAACTCATAGAGGAAAACAGAGTGTATGGCAGGTTCTCCTAGTTTTGCTCTATTGTTTCTTCTTTCTTTTTGATGTTTTAGGATTCTTTCCTTTATCATTTCCCTTTTGGTTTAAACTTCCTTCAGTCAATCTTCAAGATTAGTGACACATTCTTTAGTTGCCCTTTGCTGTGACTGATTCCCACTGCCTGATCCCAGTCCTCACTTTTGTATCTCTTGGTGGGTATGGGGTGCTCAGTGTAGAAGAACACTTGCCCTGGCTGCTTACTGTTGGTGATTCACGTTTGTCCTGGAGGAGAAATGAGCCTACTTGAGCTTCCTTCTGCTGCTAGGTTGGGGGGGCCAGGAAACAAGTGGTGTAGGCCTTCTTCTGTTGTATGGAGGGACATAAGATGCCCCACCACTGTGGTCTCCAATCCTGGAGTAGTCTCGTCCAGTTCACCATTTTTGTTTGTTTGTTTGCTTTAGTCACCTTTCAGAGTTTTCCTTTGGTTCTCTTAAATGATTTTTGAAGGTTTATAGTTGCATTTGGAGAAAAAAAAGATAAACAGGGGGAAATGGGTCAACATCATCATCTGAAGACCAGAAGTCATAAACGGAATTTTGACTCAAGGTCCTTACCAGTTTTAATTATGCTCATTGCTAAAAGCAAATACACAAATAAGATAACAAACAAACATACTCCTGGAAATATCTTTTGGATTCAGACTTATGCTAAGTCCTGTGCTTTTTTATACAGACTTCATGGAAAATTGGAGGCCTCACAAAAATCTAAATCACACTGACAATAGGGAAATGGTCATCTTCACCAAAGGTTGTCATTACAAGTTAGAGGACCCTTGACCTTACTCCCATGTAAAAAGGCAAAGTTTTTCTTCATTGACCATTCTGGTCTTCCTTCTTCCTTCTGCTGACACCCCTTTCTTTGTGTGTGGGGCCTTTCTGCTATATCAAGTGATGTACCTGGGAATAGCCTTCTTAGGCAAATCCTGTTGTCCATGATGCATATTTCAGACATTGATGTTCCCTTTGCTTTTCTTGTTAGAAGGCTTGTATTTCATGTTCTCTCCATTTATGGTTTTTCTGGCTGACTGTGACTCATTTGATTAATTTAAACTAAGGTATTAATAGACACACATTATGCTTTCTAGAAAATAGTCTCATTATGACAACTCATTTCAGTGTCTCCACTTCTGAGAATAATTAATGTAGATATTTCTTACTTTGTGACTGGATAGTGGCCAAATGTTTTCTTATTTATGGAGGAAGGAGTTGAACTGGATAGCACATAGAGTCATTTCAGTATTATGGTTCAAATTGATTAGATGTGAATGAGCATAATTAATCATGTCATTCTCCCAAATATTAATTAATCATGTCATTCTCCTATACTAATAAGAAAAACCCAGTTCTCTCAAATATTAAATTATTAATGATTAAAGAAAGGCACAGCCATGCTGCATGTGCCAAGGATTGATCAAATGTGTACATCTGGGGTATATTTTAGACTCAGCTGCTATATTCATCTGCTAGAATACACAGATGCATAGAGAAACAAATAATACTCTGTGATTTCAAGAATATTTGGGGTTTTTTTTTATTTTGCTTTCTACTTGCACATCTAACCACATTCCACAATTTGAATATGCTTTTACTATAGAATAAAACATGTTGCAACATAATAGCCTATGTCCCATGGCGTTGTTACCTATGCTTGCTGCTAGTATTGGAGACACTACCTTCTTGGCCGTGTCTACCAGAATTTCAGGAATACAGGGAATTCACTTATTGGCATTCATTTTATAAATGACTTATGGTAATTAAAGATTAAATTGGTAGTCTTATTCTATTAATTGTATTGATATTATATATTCTTATCTTTGCATTTTTAAGGGCAAGGTGGATAAAAAAGAAGGGAGAGGGAGAGATACATAATTAGTATCTATGGAGTCAAAGCAAAAGCAACTTTGACAAGTTAAATAATTGAGCTCAGTTATCTGCCTATAAAATGGATGGGAAATGAGTTGGAAATTCAGGACTTCAGTGAATGTTCAGTAATTATTCCCATTTTCTCTTTTGCGATGGGGTTAAATCTGACATATTTGGAAAATGTAGAAAACAGTACTCATCTTCCTTTATGTTCTTCATCTAATTTAGGGATTTAGGCTAGGTGGTCTAGACTATAGATCTGCCTTTATTTATGACCTACGTTTTTCCAGAACTCCAGAATTTCTTGATTTGTATGATTGCTACAACCATCAGGAATACAAAGGATTAAGAGATAGTCACTAGAATCACATACTGAGCTGTTTCTTCAGCAACTGCAGAAATGGCAAAGGGGAGAAAATAATTGAGTATAACAGACATTTAGAGAAGATTTGAGCTCTTCAGTTGTACAAATATTTAATTGCATTTTCTCCTCTGAATTTTAATCTCTTTATTTTACAAAGCTTGAGTGATTTCTAAACATCACATTTCCTTTCTGTATAGATAAGAGCTGCTTCACAAAGTTCTATGAAAGGATATTGTTGTACATTTCTCTTAGACTGTAGAATACGGGGACAGAGTAGGTAAAAGTAGCTAAGATTGCATTTCACATCTTAGGTATCTAAGATTTCATGGTGTACCTGGTTTTGCTATCTTCTATTGGCTGCCTGCTATTGTAGGCACATCATTTCTTAAGTCAAATTTGTATAAATCTTATCATTCAAATCTATTTATTTTATTAACAAGACAGTGGTTTGCATGCCATTCTCCAATTATGGCACACAGAGGATTTATTTAAATATAAACTGTTACCAAGATGATAATTACACCAATATAGAAATAATCTCCACTGTGCCAACTTGACATAATGTGCAGTCTCTCGCTCTCTCTCTCCACATACACACAGGGTGGTGCAAAAGTAGACTTACAGTTCTGAGTACATGAAATAGTTTATTCTTGTATTATTATTTATTAGTTATTATATTATTTTCCATATGAACAACTGTAAACCTACTTTTGCCATACCCTCTCTATATGGACGCATATACACACTTGTATCTGTGGGTTCTGCTCTTGCAATTCAACCAACTGCCAAGTTGAAATTTTTTTTTTTAAAGTTGCGTTGTTGTGGACATGAACTATGTAGCTGGACTACGATGGCTGCATCTGGACTGAACATCTGTCCTTACTGAACACGTACAGTCTTTTTTCTTGTCATGATTCCCTAAACAGCAGAGTATAACAATTATTTATGTAGCATTTACATTGTGTTGGGTATTATAAATGATCCAGAGATGATTGAAAGTGTAAGGGAGGATGTGTATAGGTTCTATGCAAATTTTATTTAAAGGACTTGGAACCAATCCCCTACGGATGCTGCAGGAGGACTGTATGCTTTTAACTGACAAGTCACTTCTTAATATTTGTTCAGTGAAGCAGTTTCTTTTATTATGAAGAATACATAACAAATTAGGGGTGTTTAGAGACAAAAAGTAAATTACTTTTTCCGTTCCAATAAAATTATTTTTATTGTCACACGTGCACTTCCTCCCACCATCCTCATGCATATTCATTTCGTATGATTATAGTCATTAGGCACATGGTTTTCTGCTTCTGAAATCCTATTATAAACATTCCTCCTTCTCTTCAGAGACTCCATAGTTATGAATTCCGATCTTATTCTCTGTTGATATTCTAATATAACTAAGCCTTTCCCTCTTTAAAACATTTGTGTTGTTTTCTATCCATCTGCTATCTTCTAACATATATTTTTATATTAAAATTATATGATCTTGTACATGTATATTGTTGTGTGTGTGTGTGTGTGTGTGTGTGTGTGTGTGTGTGTGTGGTTTCTGTTTATTTCTCTGCGATGAATTCCTAGTAGTGGAGTAACAGGACCAACAATTACACATTTCTATGTCACTCTTGCTGTGTACTTTTGCAGTTGTCCCTAAAAAGTTTGATATCAATTTTTTAAAATATGTTTTTGCAGATTTTTTTAGAGAGAGAGATTAAAACATCAATGTGAGAGAGAAACATCGATCGGCTGCCTCCTGCACACCCTCTACTGGGAATCGAGCCTGCAACTCAGGCATGTGCCCTGACTGGGAATTGAACCGGGACCTCTGAGTCCATGGGATGATGTTCAGTCCACTGGGCCACACTGGCCCAGCTTGATCAATTTTTAAAAAGTGCTTTTAAATACTGTTTGATTTGGGAGATGTGAACAGTATATAAAAACATTATTACTTACAAATATAATGTGAGAATCTGGTCCAATGTCCGAATGTTTTTATTTGAATTGGAATATTAATCTTCCTATTTTTATTTACTTCATTCATTATTTAATCTCATGGTGAATGAAGAATAAGGAAGTAAAGTTTTTAGAGGTTTGGAGATTTTGCAAATTATTGTTTCTATTTGTTTTATACGTGGAGAGATTTATAAGCTTAGGAAGAATAAAAAAATGCTCTTAGTAAAGTATATTGTTTCTAAACACAATATACTATTCTAGATATTCTTTATGATGTCTTCTATAAATAATCTTTAGATTGACATTGTTATACAAGGCTGGCTAGCTAAGATACACCTGTCAGATAAACTGAGCTCTTGTGCCAGGCTGTAATGTCTTTATTTTTGCTGTTCTTTATCCAAATTGTAGTGATTTAAGAGTGTCTGGAATTACATTTTTAGCTTTTGTGGAAATTTTGGAAGATTTATAAAATGTAATCAATCCACAACATGTCATTAAATTGGGACCTCATTAATAGTTTATTAACCTTTATATAGGTTAATAGAAGAAGGCAAATAGATTTGGTCGCATGTACTGAGTTCAACTAATTGTGTCTGGAATGTGTGGTTGAGATGATGAGAAGACCCATCCCGTTCAGCAGGAGGAGGGCGGGAGGCGGAGACTCAACAAGTTTTCTTGCAGGTCATGGAACACCACAGGAGTTCACTTGTCACATTCCTGTCATCCAGGATCCACATGTTTTCATACTAATCCTTCCTGTTGGTCAATATGGATAAATTGGTGTAGGAATCTGAAAAAAAGGTAAAAGAGCCGTTATTCTCTGGAGAGATTATTAATCTAGTTTAAAAAAAAAAAAATCAGACGTGAGAGGCCATGCAGCCAAACTCCTTTGTTGCCTCTCATTGATAGGGCTGTAAGCCAGGTGCTGCTAAACCCCTCATCAGCCAGGCTCACTTGTCTGACTCTAGGATAGTGTATAACAATGGAGGTGATATCAACCCCTTGGGGACAGTTACGAGATGTGTACGAGGCTGTGGGGTTCTCACAATGATTGGTGGGTGTGCCTGGTTTTGCATAGGTAGGGATCAGAAATTCTAGAAGGCTGAAAGCAGAGGGTAGTTCTGTACAACAGGGAAATCTCCAATGTCTAGAGAACTCACCGTGAGTATCCTAAGATCTGAACAGAATGAGTCCTGCCCCATCCCTACATATCATAAACCCTCAAAAAGTGAATTTACTAAAGAAGTAAGGGGTGCTTCTTTCACTTGGAATGCACACAGCTTTTGTAACCCTAAACATCCTCTCCTTTTATCAGGCCCCTGGGAACACTTATCTAATGTCTTCAGACAAAGGAGGACTGTGTGAAGGCTGAGGATGTCTGGGTGGTGCCACTGCTTGTAGGAGTGCAGGAAGGATGGGGGGACGCAAATGCTTACATAGAGAAAGAAAAATTAACTTGTCAAAGCCTTTCTTTCAGATCACATGAATGCAATCAATTGTTGTATAATTAAAAACTGTTTTCAAGAAGTGCTGAGAATTCATTTTTTTGAGTTTCTCTTCCTGCTGCAGTTTGTTGTTCCAGAGTTATTCACAAATCCATGCTATGTTCTGCACACTCACAGTTGGCTGTGTAAGGAACATTTTGCAATATTAAATGAGCCCTGGCCGGTTTGGCTCAGTGGTTAGAGCGTCAGCCTGTGGTCCAGAGAGACCCGGGTTCGGTTCCCGCTAAGGGCATGTACCTTGGTTGCAGTTTGTCCCCGGCCCTGGTTGGTCGTGCGGGTGGCAGCCACTCGGTGTGTCCCTTTCACGTCGATGTTTCTCTCTCTCTCTCTCTCTCCCACTCTATCTGAACAAAAAATGAAAAAATGTCCTCGGGTGAGGATAAAAACAAACAAAATAAATATGTATTTTTACATTTTAAATAATTCTGGCACTATGTAATTATTTTTGGTATAAAAAAAAAGATTATATAATACTACAATAAGAATAGTTCTTTTATAGATCCATGCTAAACTTTTACCACCATCTATTTTCCTAAATGTTTCTTTGAGTAGCAGAATGCAGTTTTCTCATAGTATACACCCGTGTTTTCTTCTGGCTTTAGTCCATTTTTACATAATATCCACCTGAAAATGTATGCCATCTAATATTTATCTAAACATCTAGATTATGGGGATATATAGCAAGCCATGCAAATGCTGGGTTGCATTTTTCCCTTTCCCAACAGGTGTTTTTTGGTTGTGTAGGCAACTTTGTTGATTATCTTCTTCCCTTGGGTTTCAGTGATAAATAACAACTGTTTATTGTCAGTTATTCTTAAGTACCTTCTGACCTGTCACAGAAATACGATTTGCAAAAGATTGAAACTCGAGAAGACTGGCATTCTTCCTAACCATACCTAGGCCTCTAACTAGACAGTTGAACATTACATGTAATATCGGCATGATATTACATGGACTTTAGGGCAGGAAAGGCTGAAATCTGACTACATATTCCAGTTGGCCTCTCTTTATGTAGAACTGAGAAAGATTTAAGAGAGTGAAATACAGTCATTACTTCCATTTCTTCTTCATATAATAATGCTCTTCCAATAGAAAATATATTAAGAATAACCAAATGGAAAACTTTTTAATGGGATGTTAAAAGTTTCTTAACTTTTCTATATTAGCTGTTTCCTGTCCCACAGATATTGCTTTCATCTGCTGGTTTGGCTGTGTACAACACTTCATCCTTTTTAGTCATGTGTGACTAGGCCTTTGCAAGCTCATTTTTCAAAATGGAGATGTATCAACATTTAATGAAAAGATTGATTCTTTCTGGTTTGGGAGTTCTACTTCGGCAAGAAATTTTGATCTTGTAAGATTGTTTTTTCTTCCCTATTCTTTCTGACTGTTTGTCTTCTGTTCTTCATATGTTCCTATCAATCTCAAAGCTAATGTAATATTGATTTTTTTCTGAAGTTATGCTTTGTTGGAAATTGGAAGCATTCTTTAGACCAAATAATATACTAACTTTTATCTGTGAGGCACTGAATGAGATGAATCGTTCACATGGTGGAACATCTAGGAAAATGTATGATCCTTTCTGTTACACTGTAGCAACAGAGAAATATGAAGGAAGGCCAATTCAACTGTCAAAATTTCACATCAGTACTTAAAACCAGTCAGGTAACTTGTAATTCTGTGTCAATCATGTTTTAAGAAGTTTCTTTATACTTAATAAATGCTTTTTTAAAGGTGGTAGCAGCAGAAGAGAAGATGGAAATGCTGAATTCCTAAAGTGTCATTCTAGATGCACTCAGAATTAATCGATAGCATAATTGCCTAATGTTTCTTTGTATCCAATTTTTGGATCCTGTTCTTCGTCTTAAAGATCGCCTTCCATTTTATCAATTCTCTGAACATCTACTGCAGTTATAATCTATAAAGACTTGCCCCCTCGGAAAAAATAGAAAAAACAAAACAAACAAACAAACCCCAAATAAAATGCAGTTGAGGGGAGATACATCTTCCTTTTACCTCAGGGACACTAAGATCACGTGCTCTGCCATTTTAAGCCACCTTCAAAAAAGAGTAGCTTAACATAAGGATTAAGAATGTGCATTTTTTTGAAATTAGATAAACTGTTCTACCCCATCTATTTGTGGGGTTCTTGATAAGTGGCACCAATGGAGGTACAAATGACATATGCACAAGAGCTTTGGAGATTCTAGCATTGTGAGAAAGAATTTGAAGAGCAATTAATCTAGGATTTCAAGGAGTTGAAGGTGTCAGGGAGGAAGAGATTTCCCTTCACTCTTCTAGGTTCTTCTGGATAGGTCTTAGAATATAATTGACGTGAGACAGATTAACAGGAGAAAATAGCGAAATTGAATTATGTACACCTGTATGGGAGTTCCATAAGAATTTGGGGCCCAAGGACAAAGTGGGCAGTTGAGGCTTATATGCCATCTTGAGTCAGAGAAGAAGGTAGTGGTTTGGGCCTTCAGAGGGGAGGAAGGCAATTCGCATGGAGATGAAAAAGCAAATGTTTGGTAAACAGATGTTTGCTGGGCCATGCAGAAACAATGAGAGCCAGAAGGGGCTGAACACCTAAAATAGCTCTCACGGTAGCTCTTTAAGGCCCTTCATCTAATTCTTTTAGGTGGTTAAGGGGAACATCCAAAGTTCTTCCTGAGTCTTTTGTTTCTTAAAAAAATGAAATAATCTTCATGCCAGAGAGACCCATTTTGGGGTGGTAAATATTGTTTTCCTACAAAAGGAAAGTGCCTTGGGCATATTAGATGATCAATACATTTTTATTGATGATATGAATAAAAATGTAATTGCAGTCTGGACTCAAAGTGTTTGTTTCTGCTGAGGACTAGAATCTAAATGACTTCATCAGTCAGTATGATGTCAGGCGGGAACAAAGAAATGTATTTTCTATATTAATTTTAACAATACAGCATTGTGTAACTAAGAACATTTTATCTAGACCAGTTGTCCTCAAATGCTATTTACAGACGAGATAGATCAGAATCACGTAAGAGAATATTTAGCAGTCCGTAGTTCTGACTCATGCTCCTTACCCATTTGAATTTATTACATCTAATATGGGACAAGTCATCTAGATTTCCTGAAGTTCACTAGGTAATCCTAATTTGTTGCAAGACTGGGAATCATTGCTCTAGCTCAATCTAAGACCCCATTCATCGATACAGTGTCCCCAGAAGGCCATTTGCCATTGCTGGCTGGGATGGGTCTTGTGACAGAAGACTCACTACTTTGACAAATTACATATTACAAATAAAGAAAGAGAGGAAGGGAGGGAGGGAGGGAAGGAGGGAGGAAGGGAGGAAGGGAAGGAAGGATTTTTTTATAACTGCCTTTTAATGAACACTTGTATGTGCCAAGCCCAGGCTGAGACCTTTACATTTATATAATTTTTTTTTTAACTTACCTCTCAGATAGGTCTGATTATTCTCATATTACATGGCAAAGAAAGTAAGTCTCTGAGAAACTAAATAACTTTTTCAACATCGTACTGTTAAGTAAATGGAGAAACTAGGATTGGAAACCAGGCTTCTCTGACTAAATAGTTCTTGTAATTAACTATTATTTTATTCTGTTCTATTATAATAAATAATAATGCAACAACTAACATTATATATTAGCACAGAAATATGTTGTGGTTCAAGTAAGAGCGACAGAATGGTCAACAAATCTATACCTACTCAAGTACAAAAATATTAACACAAGAATTGAATAATAATATGTTCTTTAAGATTTTGAATTTGAAAAGGATAGATTTTTTTTTAGAGTTGTAACAAATCAGTAATTTTCACAGGTCAAGTTATTTCTTTTTTTATTATGTTTACTATAGATCAGGTTTTATTTAATTAAATGTGGATGTTGTAGTCAGGCAAGCAGTTTTCTCTTTGGGAGGTTATTGAGTACAACAGATAATAGCAAAATACTAAGACATCTAGAAGCAAAAGGCCACATTGCCTGTATCAATATTTATTTCCAGAGTGACATCAGAAAAACTATTTTTATTTTTATTTCTGCAAAAGACAATGGAAGTTCTATATTTTTAAAACAAACTTCCATTTCAACATATTAATTCATTAATTTTTTTCAAAATAATTACAATGTATTCATCCAAATACCTTCTGTAATATTCTGAAACCTCGATCTCCATGGGTAAGATAGAAAAGAGGGGTAGGGAAGAAGTTTTGGGTGAACTGATGCCTTCTTGTTGACATGGACAACTCAAAGTTTTGTGGCTAGCCTCAGCATACATTTTTGTCAGATTAAAAGTATATAAACTGATAAAGAATATACTTTAAAAAGATAATATATTTAGTATATAAATAAAATTTTAAACCCAAGAAATTCACTGATTTTCTTACACCTAGCTTAGTATTTCTTACATTGGGTTTATACAAGTAAATAAACCCTGCTCACCTAGATATTCTGATATACAGTAGCCCTTATCTGCAGTTTCACTTTCTGTGGTTTTGTTTACCCATGGTCAACCGTGGTCCAAAATTATTAAATGGAAAATTTCAGAAAAAAATAAATTCATAAATTTAAATTGTATGCCATCTGAGTAACAAGATGAAATCTCATGCTAGGCCACTCTGTTCCACCCAGGTTGTGAATCATCCCTTTGGCCAGTGTATCCATGCTGTGTACGCTACATGCCCATGTAGTCACTTAGTAGCCATCTAACTTATCAGCTCAGTTATCAGAGAGACAGAGACACAGAGAGAGAGAGAGAGAGAGAGAGAGAGAGAGAGAGAGAGAGAGAGAGGGAAAGAAGGAAGAGAGACCACTTTAACAAAACTTTTATTACAGTATATTGTTACAATTGTTCTATTTTATTTATTTACTTTTACATTCTATATATTTATTTACTTTAGAGAAAGAGGAAGGGGGGAGAGAGAGAACAGAGAGAAACATCAATTTTTGCACTTATTGATGCATTGTTTGGTTGATTCTTGTATGTGTCCTGACAAGGGATCAAACCTGAAACCTTGGCATATTGGGAGGATGTTCTAACCAACTGAGCTTCTTGGCCAGGACCTTTTATTATTAGTTTTTGCTAATCTCTTACTGTGCGTAATTTAAACATACATAGGTATGCATGTATGTATAGGAAAATGTGGTATATACATGTATGTATAGAAAGAAACATTATATATGTATATATACCTGTATATACTCATACACACACATATATACATATATATACATAAGTATATGTGTATATATATGTGTGTGTGTGTGTGTGTGTATATATATATATATATATATATATATATATATATATATATAGTTCGATACTTTTCATGCTTTCAAGCATCCACTGGGGGTCTTGTATAAGGAGGGGAGAACTATTCTATAAAGATAATTCAAGTAAATTATACATTGGGCTTTATTTTATTTATTTATTTATTTTTGCCTCTTCTTAGAACAAAACACTTTTTAAAAAAGAATTAAAGGACATATTTTTTAAATTGCCATTTCTTTATGTGAAGTTAGATTAATTTTATATGTTCCCCTTTATACCACCAATATTTCAGATTTTCCATGCCATTTCCTTCATCTGTTCACTCTTGAATTGGTTTCATTAACTGTCAGAGCTTATTTGAATCCAAAGAAAAACTTATCAAAATCCTTTCAAGCAAAGTAGATTTCTCTTTGAAATTATAGAGGTGATTATATTTCATTTTTAAAATCCCAGTCCAGTTTTTCAAGAAGGTGAAGGGAAAGGAGAACAAAGCTCCACATTATTAAATCAGAATTTAAATGAATTGCTTAGCACAGAGGAAGTGATCTAAAGAATCAGGCTGTCATAAATCATGAAATAAAGCATATTATACTATACAAGTTTTTTTGAGATTAAAAGTGAGCCATGGTGATCTTTGTAACTGTAAGTTAATAACACCAGCCCCTTACAGTAATGCCAATTGTTGTGCCAAACACTGCTATTTTTAAATAATGCTTGAAACCTGGGTACCATCTGCTAGACCAGCGATTTTCAACCGATGTGCCACAAATTTTAAAACATGCAATACCTGACTATTTAGTCAGGGGCACTGCCATCTTTTCCCTTAGATTGTCAACTAAAGTAATAACAACAGCCAACACAACAAGAGCCGTCCACTGTGCATGCCCTGTCTTGAACCATAAATATATAGGTCAGATAACAGAGTTCATCGGCTTGGTCACGTTGCATACTAAGGTTGCTTCTGATTGACTAATTATTTGTACTAGAAATTCTTATATACAAGTAGTCATCTGATTTTTTAAAAAGTGACTTTGGAGCAAAAAGTGTAGATAATTACTAGTATTTTTTTTTTATAAATTAATCAAAATTATACCTATTTTTTTTTGTCAGATTGGCAAAAAATATAATATATACTTTGGTGTGCTGCTGAGTTTTAGTAAATAGTTAATGTGTGCATCCGGCTGGTGTGGCTCAGTAGTTGAGTGTCGACCAAGAGGTCGCTGGTTCGATTCCCGGTCAGGGCACATGCCCAGGTTTTGGGCCCGATCCCCAGTGGGGGACATGCAGGAGGCGGCCAGTCGATGTTCTCTCTCATTGATGTTTCTCTCTCTCTCTCCCTCTGACTTCCTCTCTCTCTCAAATCAATAAAGAAAATAAAAATAATGTGTGCCATGAGGTGAAAAAGGTTGAAAACCGCTGTACTGGACTACCAAAGGTTTATTTTTATTTTAGAATATCCAGAAAGCAGAAATGTTTTATTTCAACATCTGCATAGTCACACCCAATTAAGTGAAACTGTCCTGTTTGAATATTGGGGATGAAAATGTGTTCCTTTTCCCTTGTGTTCATATACTGCTTTCATTACAAATGTCTTTTTCAAAGGCAAGCTCAAAAATCATTTAACATCTGGATTATTTGAATGTACTAATAACTAAGTTGAGATTTTTTCAACTCTGTATTTAATGGATCTTTATCCTCCCTTTTGAATACATGCTTTATCATACTGACTGGGCTAGTGTTTAATATGAAATTTGGGGTTAGAAAGAGAAAAAGGATGAGAATGTAAAAAACACAAGAGTAGGTATTTACAAGGTAACCTCTAGACAGGTAATGTGAGTTCAAGCAAATTACGTTTGCCACACTGGGAGGAAAGAGCCAAACTTTGTATGTAAGAAGCTGCTACAGAGTCCGGAGGGCACTGTCCGGATGTGTGTGCTGCCGTGAAAGTCCTCGTGGCTGGAGTCACCGTTTTTAATTTGGTCAGGTGGGAAATGAGGTTGAGCTCACCTCTGAATGATGAAGTGGAATCTTTCTCAGTGAACATGCCTACTGAGTGTAAGAAAAATATCTATTTCAGTTTCTTAAAATTGCTTCCTCCTATTTTGGGGTGCACAGTGATGAGATTCCCTAAGTGGGAGCTAACCAGGAAAAAAAAACACCTACAATTATTCTGCACTTCTCTCATCTTCTTTAACAGTTAGGATTCAATCAAGAAAACAAACCACTCTAGAATATTCCATTAAGAAGATATTTAACGTAGGAACACTGCTGGAAGCACCGGTGGTGTGTCCTGGAATGAGCACCAGGAGCTGTTAGTCTCTGTAATAGCATCCAGATGTTGCTCCTGCCAAACCGGTCAGTGGGTGTACTGCAGAGTGACCGGCAGCTCTGGGAAAGGTGGGATTCATGGAGAGGACCCGGAAGCTGATACCGAATGCCAGGTCTGATAAAAATCTGTCTGTCTTCCATTTCCACAGCAGTAAGGCTCCTGCTTTCCTTCAGCTTTTCAGATCTTGTGAGAGTGCCTGTTACTGGTAAATTCTAAACTGAAATCCCGCGCAAAGGATTTCTGAAAAATGTCGTTCTTAGGCGTCTTGACTCTGTTATGCAAAAGACAAGCCTAAAGTGATAGAAATGATTCTGAGCACAAAAAATCTGACATAGCTCCCTTCCTAATAAGGATTTTATAAAAATTTACCTTTGCTGCAAATTTCCGTCTTTTAGGATCCTTTCAATAATAAGTAAGTATTGACTCATCTGTTTGGAACTAAATATGTTTAGGACACAATCACACCATCTGTTGAGTTTGATTCTATGAAAATTTTTGTCCGTGGTACAAAGCAGCTTTAAATAAAGAAGTGATTTGAGAACAAATAATAAGACTGGAGAAACTAGGACCTGTAGAAAACCTGAATGTTTTGTCTGCTAGGGCTGCCATAACCAAGTTTCACAGACCAAGAGTCTTAAATGACAAACATTTATTTTTCTCCCAGTTCTGGACGTTGGAAGTCCCAGATCAAAGTGTTGGCAGAATTACTTCCCCCTAAATCCTGTAGGAAGAATCTGTTCCCTGTGTTTCTCCTGGCTTCCTGTGGTTTGCTAGGAATCTTTGGCGTCCTTTGACCCAGCCATAGCAATAGCACTTGGGGTATTGGTGAGTGTTTGGGTTCTGGCAGAAAGATAGCGCTGAACCAGAACATGGACCATAGAAAGGTAAGTAACTTAAACTCATAGTCACACAAATTGTCTCGAAACTTCAGATGTCTCAGGCCCAAAGCAAACAATGTTGTGACAAGAAGATATAAAATGAGCAGATGATAGTCACAGAGAAAGAAGAGCGACCTCTCTTTCCTAGATGCTGTGCCTCCTTTCGATGCTCATTGCCTCCTGCGTCTGTTTCAGGCTTGTGCTGCTCTAAGTGGGCAGCCCCTGTCCTGCACTGTCCCTTGTTCTGCACTGAATTGTCTTATTATTGTCATTCACATTACAGGCTTCCTGCAGTTGCTTGTCTGACTGTTTCTATCACAGTTGGAGGGCTATGTTTTTCCCAAATGAAGCCTTCCTTTGTCACAGGAGGGAAAAATTAGTGTCTCCCCAGCAAGATGACGTGAGGGCAATTGATGCCCCGGGAAAAATGCAGAAAAGGTCTCTCTAACTTGTTCTGTTTCTCCACTTCAAAGTGCTCTCAGGGGAAGAAAGTTTTAAAACACCCTCAAATAGAGAACTGCAGTGTTTGGGGCTGTTAACAATTTATTGAAAGTACGTTAGTTTTACAAGTATTGCAGGAATTATCTAAGGATCAGAGGGACCTGAAACAGTCTCAGCCATCCCGATTGGAGAGTAGTTAATTAACATGAATGGATCAGAAAAATGATAAGGTAATTTCAAATCATACCTTATTTGAATATTTTAGTCAGTGGCATGCTCGTTGAACTTATCAGTGGCACAAACAAGCCCAAGGTTCAAAGTAGATTAGATGGTAGAAAACTAAGGTTTAAGGGACCTGGGGATATTTATGCAGAAGAAGAAAAAAAATTCTCAAAAATGTCAACAACAGAGACGAGGATCATGAACCTTTCATCTCTAATACTGTTTATGACCATAGAAAACAGTGACAACTCTGTTGCGCTTAGAACGTATTTTCCCCATGAGACGTGTTCAGGGAGTAATGATGAATGTGACATCGACTCTGCCCTTGGAAAATGCAGATTTAGAAACATTTTAAATGAAAGGTTACATATAATAAAGTCTGGTCTTGGGTATTTTTAGTTTGATATGTTTGCAATTGGTTTCAGATGAAATAATTTAAATGCATATTCAGTACTCTGGTTTATGGAAACAATATATATATACTATTATTTGTTGCTCCCCGGTTAGAAAACGAAGTCATTTTTGATAAGCCAGAACGGAAAATTCTCAGTGGTTTATATGGAATTCCCAGAATGAGTGTATGTATTCCTATGTTCATCAGAAAAAGCATGAATTCTCTATCTTTAAATTGTATTCTTAAAGAAATAACACCAACATTTTCTCGATATCCACTCAGGCACTGTCTGCATTGGGTTGTGAAATTTACAGGCATTGCATAGGTTAGGTAATCCTCACAGCAAAGCCAGGCGGTGGGTCTTATTACACCTGCCTTATAAGCGAGGACGGGTGGGGTGTAGGTGTAGAACATCTGGTTGTGGTCTGCACTGTGACTGAAGACTTAGGTGTAAGGAAGGACCGCTGCAAGGATAATGGAGCAAACAGGGAAGACCCTTCTTGTCCTCTGGCACGTGGGTTGTGATGGGGCACCTTTAGGAATGGATCTTACCATTTTAATCTGGCAATCACCACACTAAAATTTTCAAATATTGTTTTATACTAGCTGAAACTCTCATTTTAACCCTACAACAAAGGTGTCAAAATATGAAGAAGAGGTAAGAATTTTGCCGTCATCGTTGCTATAGATATTCATACTTTGAGAGGTAATTTTGATTTTTTAACTTCTAATTCCTTGAACCTGGCCTTCCAGAAAAGGAATTGGCCTTCTGCAAAGCTCAGTGGTAACAGGCCACAGATCAATGCCTAAGGAGATCAATCCTAGCCGACCTCTGAGCTCGAACCCTGGTTCCTTCTTGTACCAGTGGAGGCGCTGGTGCTGCTTCCAACTCTGAGTGGCAGTCTGGAAGGGTGCAGCCAAAGTCAGTGTCCTCTCCAGGTTATCCTGGAGGATCACTAAGATTACCTTTTGACATTGACCATCTTTAGCTAGTATTGTCCCTTTATAACTGTTGGTGGAAATACTTAGAATTCTTTTGTCACTACCTTTGTAGATTTTATGGCCTGGGAAGGTGACTTCCATTCTCTGTCACCTTATCTCCATTCACCTCACTGCACTTCCCTTTGTTCCCTGACATTAGGGAATTAAAGATGTATTCTAGTGTTTTCAGCCAGGCCTTTTCTCCATGGATTGCTTGTTTTTGCTCACCTAGCTATTAACAGGATTCTGGTCCAAAATGAGTGGCAGCTGTACCACTCATTCATGAGTTTTTTTCTTACTCATGTTTTCTTTCTAAGATAAAACCATAGGATATATTATCAGCATGAACTTTAATCACCACCTAATCTAGGCATTATCTTTCCTCTCTTACAAGTGTTGTAGCAAATATTTGGGGATTTTTATAATTTTTTCCTAAAATTAAAGCCTTTATGCAGAGAGATACAGTCATTGATGGAAGAAGGGCCTTAACTCTATTAGAGATTACTATAATTCAAGTTGTGTAAATTAATTAATTCCTGTTTACAACAAACAAATGGACTTGTTTTCTTTAAATTGAAAAATAAATACGGATGGAGTAAAGTTTGCATTTACAATATAGAAATACATAATTTAAAATTGCATGATGAGGAAAAAATAAATTATTTGTGGTTTATTTTAAAATAAGTAATGAAATAGGAAGATCACATCTCCAAAAAAGAGAGGACTTTTGAACTTCCTTGGCAACCCTGCTTTTATCAGTGCTTCTGTTTGGGGATAGCTCTGAAGGGCTCTGAGGTATATGGATTAGTTGAAGTTCCCTGATTCACTGTTTTAAATTCATTTTCACTCAGAAGAAATAATGTCAGTAACGTAGTGGTTTCAGACAACCTAGTGATTTTTACTTGAATGATGGAGATTTTTACTGGGTTAGATCTTTAAAAATGAGTGAGTTAAGGACAGATCGGCGAAACACTAACATCCGGTTGAAGTACTGTCTTCTTGTTTCTCCCAAACACAGGCACAAACACATGAAAGGTTGTGTGAATGCATCCAGAACTTATCTGATTGAGAATAACCAAGATATAAAGTCATTACAATGTAACTAACAAGGTTTTGAAACTGCTCAGTCTGGTTAGACACTTGGCTTTCAGCCTTGTGATACCCTGATCCAGACTACTGATCTACCCAAACATGAGCTAATAAATGGATTCCGTTTTAAGGTGCTAAATTTATGATAATTAGTACTACAAATTGCTGTCTTTTAAGAAAACACGTGAAGACTTTGCAGCCAGAGAGACTCTTCAAAATCTCTGCTTCGTAGGACTCTAAATTGGAAAAACTGAAATTTCTTTATCTTTAATCACCTTATCTATAAAACAAGAATAGTATATTATCTCTCCCATGGAGTTATTATAAAAATTATAGAATATGTGTATAAAGATCTGTGAGAGTAGCTTATAACCAAACTATAGTTAAAATGATGTGATATGAAGTCACCAGCTACTCAGTGGTAGCTGTTATGATTATAACTAACAAAGTATTGTCACAGTTGTTTAGGACCTTAGGACTTTATAGAGGGGACACCCATGGGGATAAAGCATTTCAGTAAATACATGTATATAGGTTTATGATTTTTAGGAGAAAGTACAAGTAGTTTAAGAATAGGAAAATAGATTATAAAGCTTACCTGATAAAATGCCTCAAAGAATGCATTATCTTGCATCTCAGATGTGAGACTCAAGTCTGTATCTTAAGTTATTTTAGAATGTTTTTACAGCTGAGAGCCCTACCAACATACCAATCACCAAAGTTGCCAACTTCTTACGTATTACTGAGGATTTACTAGCCCATCCTGTCTTCAAATCTATTTTTTGTTATGCTGCTGATAAGGGATTCTGTGAGTCATTACCTTTACCTAAGTTTTATTTGGAACTTGCTTCCAGTTATGTTACTATAATTCACTTTAACTTTTTCTCTAAATTTCATGCATGAAACGTAAGAGTTCTGTATCCAAATGAAATGTACAGTGGAATAAACAAAGTAAATGTAACTGACTTTGTGTCTCTGTTCCTTTGTCATTTGTTTGCTTCCTAGTGGATTTTCCAAGTATCTGTTATAAGTGGATATTATTATCGGTAATGTAGCAAGCAAGAGGAGAAAGCAGTGATAGAATTAATGATGAGTCTATTCAGTCCAAATCTGTGCTGGAAAGAAAGTTGATGGCTTACTAGTTTTGCACAATTCTTTGCAAGGCTAAATTTATTTACATTTGTCCTTAAAGTGGGGTTATTCATTGTTCTACTTTGAGTTCTAGTAGACACTTCCCAGAACTTGCTAAATCATCTTTACTGCTTAAAAATGGTTAAGACTCTTGCTCCTTATGTTTAGATTTAGCTCTGCATCATTGAAAGGACCAATTCATGTTATTTTGCTATCCAGTGACCAGTATCGTTCATCAATTTTTTGCTTAATTTTAGTTTAGCATAATAGATAACACATTGTTGTCCTTTCCAGAATTGCACCTCTTTATCAGCTTCTGCACTCAACACTTGCGAAATCTATAGTTGCTGCTTGTTCAGTGTGTGGTTTCTGAATAAAAGAATGTTAAAATAGAGTTCTCAGAGATATTTAAATTTAAATGCTTGTTCTCCATTTATAGGAATGACAAATAGGCTATTTACTCTTGTATATTAAGAATTTATAATGAGTATATATGCGAATTGAATATTTCAGATACTTAAAAGATAATTTAGCATTTAAGAAAATGTCTAGGTCACTTCAAAGCAAGTTGCTAAGTCAATTTAACTTCTTCTGAATCAAATATGATATAGAATTATTTACAATTTCTTCCACCACCTACTCTCCTATTTTCTAAGTTGTGACAGTTTTAACATTGCTTTTATATTTTCAAAACCCATTTATATTATTTCATAAAAATAATTGCATATTCTCTATTTTTTCTATATTTTGATTGTGAAAATCAAAAAGCACAGTAAGTAGTGTTTAGTATATTGTAATTGAAATAAAGTTTATTGCAGAAATTTGAATCGTAATGGGTTCTATAGAAAGCAATGTTAATTTAGTTACTATCCCAAGTCATTTAAAGGATGAAGTTACAAGAATGGATAACTATGTTATTTTCTTAAACTTATTTTAATATTGCAAATATTAGCTTTTAATATTTGCACCTGAATTTTTTACATAGACTTTTTAATTTTATTTCTCCTGAAGTTTTTTTTCACCTTTCTTTTCCCTTTTCTTCTTAAAAGTAAATGCATTTGTTGTAGATCTAAAATTACTCTCTCTTGTAGATATTACATATGTATTATAATCTACTTTATTTCGGAGTCGTCCTTCTTGGAGTTCTGACCTCAAGCTGCAGTCTAGCCCAGTGGATCTCTAGGTCAGTTTCCACAGCTAAAATTGAGATTTTACTTCATATAACTTAAATTGAGAACATTTTTTTCTGGGAATCCATGTCTTTCTTTTTAGAGTTCATTATTATTATTGTTGTTGTTGTTGTTGTTTGGTTGATTGGTTAGTTGGTTGGATTATTTGCTTATTATTTTTTCCCAGAAAGAATATATAAAGGGAAACTCTAAGTTCCTCAATAGTGAAACTGTCTGTATTCTGACCTCACACTTAATATACATGTTATGGAATAGAATAGAAAAGTGATGAGAAGTCAGAACACTAAAGTCAGAAGTCTTGTGCTCAAATAGCAGCACCAACATTTAGTGTCTTTGGTAAAGTTACTTATTCTCTTTGTCCTTCTAATTCCTCACCCGACTGATGGGATTTTTATGGTGTCTAACACACAGGATTAAATAAATTAGTATATAAATAAGAGGGCTTGGCACATTGTGACCATAATACGAATATGGATGTTAATAGCTTATGGGTACCATCTGGGTTCAACGTATACCTCAAAATGTAAAAGTTCTTGATCCTTTGTTGTCCAGAATGTGGTGTTGTTGTTGCTGGGAAATTTGAGCCATCTTGTTCTTTTCTTTTGAGGTCACTTGTTTTGGTCTGTATAGAACCTATTAGGATCTTCTGTATTTGACATTCTGAATATCAAGTGACTATGTCTGGATGTGGTGGTGTTTACTTCATCGGTTCAGCCTTTGTTGATCCCATTGATCTGAAAACTTGTGTCTTCTGCTTTAGGAATTTTTCTTTATTATTCTTGAATATTTTTTATCTGTTCAATTTTTACTCTTCTCTGTTTATGACTCCATATGATGGCAAGAGATGGACATTCTCAAGTAAACAAGATACTCCAAAATATAGTGCCCATGGATTTTTCCTGAAGAGCATTTTATGGGGAAACTATCACTTTGTGAGAAGAGCGATGAAGAAAAAAACAAGGCGCATCAGAGAGTGACTGAGTATATTCTGCTTTTTCCACTTGACATGCCAAACATTTATTTATGTACTATGAGAAAGTGTTACTAAATATTAATTTTAATGCCTTTTGGACTATAAGTGTAATAAAACTTCTTTGAATAATGCTGATTTTTTTTTAGTTTGCTAAGGAGGGATATTTCTTCCTTATTCTCATGTTTCCTTATATGAATAACATCCATTAACATAATACTTCTTGCTTCTCTCAATCCCGTCTACTATCCCTTAATGACCCTTACTCTGTCTCAAAGAGACTTACTGATTTGTAAAGCTGAGAGGAGAAATCGGATGCACAGAGCCATGCTCCCTCTTCTGTTTTTTCCTTTTGACAACAAAGGATGCCATAAATGAGTATGTAATTTTGCTCACTCTTCTGTATGCAATACATTTTGAAGGGCTCTCTGCTCCTGTAAGAAGCAATGGTACAGGAGCTGGCAGGCTTGGGGGTGGAATGTCAGAGAAACCAACAACAGTGACATTAGTCGGATAACTTAAGAAATATACATGCAATTAAAAAAATACTATGAAAATTTAAATCTTAAATCAAAATCTTAAAGATTTAACCTTTATTGCTTCTATATTAAATACAAATTTTCCCTTTGGTAGTGTACAGCTTATATTTCTAATGTAGTTATATATATATAACTACATTATATATATATTTTTATCCTCACCCAAGGACATTTCTCCATTTTTTGTTCAGATAGAGTGGGAGGGAGAGAGAGGAAGAGACAGAGAGAGAAACATTGACGTGAAAGGGACACATCAAGTGGCTGCCTCCCGCACGACCCAACCAGGGCTGGGGACAAACTGCAACTGAGGTACGTGCCCTTAGCGGGAACCGAACCTGGGTCTCTCTGGACCACAGGCGGACGCTCCAACTGCTGAGCCAAACTGACCAGGACTGTAGTTATATTTTTATACACATACAGTTTGTAGTATCCTAATCTTTACAACATAATAAAATACTTTAAATCTTAACTCTGGTGGTATTTTTAAAGGAGACTGCAGCTTAAGACATCTTTATAAAAGATGAGATATACAGTGCTTTCTTTAGCAGCAGGTCAGCAAACATTGTACCTTAGGAAACATAAAAGTTTCAGGGTTTAAAAATATATATAATCTTTTGGAGGCCTTAGCTAGATGTTCAACTATTACCATAGAAGACACTGAATATGCTGACCAGATAACACGGGAGCATTAGGATCCAGGCTGCTGCAGGTTGATCTACAATTATATAGGTACAACTTACCCTTAGCAAACATGATGCATTAGAACACCAGAGCAGTCTGTTAATGCTAGCCGTGGAAGTATGTTCAAAGAAAAACTTAAATTAATATTCTTTAATGTACTGGATAGGAAATAAATACACATCAAATAATGCCCCATTCCAAATTTCTAAACTTTTCAAGAAGACAGTAATGTCTCAAAAATTGTCATTGGTGAAATTATATATCCTATGCACTGTTTTTTTTCCTAAACAGTTAAAAATCTAAGTTACTGAATTCACAAGTGAGAAGAATCTACAAATTTCTATGAAATAGACATCTACTCAATGAGCTTTAGAAAATTAAATTAGGCCAAAATCATGGAAGAATTTAGAAATGTGTCAAATATTTCTCTTCAACATTTCAAAGGTAAAGTCTTTCAACCTTTAAGGAATATATAATTTCCATGTTAATTAAACTCTTTGATAACATTAAGAGGGAAACTCAGAATTATAGCATAAATAATAATACATAATGATAGTATTCCTGACATCAGATTATCTCTTAACACTAATGCATCAGCAACTCCTGATAATTGTGCCTCCTAAATATTTCTCAAATCTATCCACTTCTCTTCATCTCCAATGGTTTTCTCACAGGAAGTAGACAACATTCTTAAACAAGACTGAATAACATTGCTTTCTCTGGCCTCTACCTACCTCTCTAGATTCATCAGGCAATAAGCATTACCACTGGCTCATTCTTTTAGATCAAATGTAGACCCTGTACAATGGAACTGGACTTGTGTCAACTTGAATGGACATCACGTAGAGGTCTGGCTGGAGAACTGAGATGTCTCCAACGAGAGAATCTGTGTGGGTTGACTACTAGAAATCTGGAGCTGTTGTGGAGTCCTAAGTGACCAGCCAAATAAGGCCTGGACAGTGTCAAGAATCTGAAGGTGGAGAGCCCCAGTAATAGAAGATAGCTTTTGAAGAACCTAAAAAACATTTCCTGTGAGAGATAATCATTTGGATTTCTTTCAGATAGAAAACCTGTATTTCAGAGAGAAATCTTTATAGGATAGCCAACCAATACTTTATCCTTTGTCTCCAATCTCCACCCCCTGTCACTGCCCTGCAACAAACTGGGAAATCCAAGATCAGTAGATATTCAGTAGGAGAGAGGTAAAATAAGAAAAAGAAAATAAACCAATCTCACCCCATTTTTATCCGGATTACCAAACTAAGCTGAAATTGGAAGAAAGGGAATATTTACATGATGTGAGACTGAATTTTTAAGCAATTTTTATTGCTTAAAAATGACATTATTAAATACCTAAAAGTGAATGGAAAGTCAGTAGGATATACCCAAGGGAATGTGAAATGGTGGAAAGGAACATTGAGCACATCATGCAGAGAAGGCATAAGAGTTTTTTTGTGTTGGGTTTTTTTTTGTTGTTGTTTTTTTTGTTTTTGTTTTGTTTTTTGCTTGTTATCTACAGTCTAAATAGTTCAAGGAACTAATTTTACATAAACATACATGTATGTGTGAGCAAAAGTGAGAGAGTGAAAGAATGAGAGTGCAAAAACACAGTACAACAGAAAATGAAAGGATGAGAAGTCTAGAAGGGTCTTAATGAAAGTATTTTAACTTTAGAACCTCGGCTTCCAGATCAAGACAATATAATCTTCTCTGGTTGCTCCTCTGGCCATAGTGCTGGCAGGGGTTCCCTGCATTTCTCAGTCCGAATTGTCTCGAGTTCCTTCTTTTAGCTTTCCCAGTGTCTGTTGCTGGTACCCTCTGTTTGATTTTAGCTGCTTCTCTTTTATTTTTGACTTGACTCTTTTAACATTTATTATAATAAAGGTAATTTATAATTTTAAAAATAGTAAAACTATTTTGATTTAAAGATGACTTACAGGATAGATGTGAAGTATTAAAATATAAATACAAAAATAATGGGAAAAAAGATAGATGTTAGTCTTATCAGTTATTTAGACATACTGTAAAGTTGCAAGAATTATTTGGTGAATACTAGTTTACATTCATAAAATGGATTAATCCTAAAGAAAGCTCCAAAAGGTTTTCTGTTTTTCTAAATAAAATTTAATAGTGAAAGCAGAAACCACAGAATCAGGCTCTCAGATTAAGGAGAAGAGTTCATATTTTCTTAATAGCTAACAACATAATTTAAGGAGTTTTGTATTTAAAAGACAAGTATCCAAATCAAACCCATGGCCCATCACTACTCATAGTATCTTTCCCAATTCAGTTTAGTTCTCTTGGGCTCTAGTTGTCTCACCGGTAAGATTGGCAAAACAATATCAACCTACTATAATTTTTGTGAGGATGGGTTGATATAAGGTCATGAAACCACTCTGTAAATTTGAAAGTAATATAGAAATATTAGTTAACTGTATTCATTTCTTTCATAGTTCTACAATCCTTGGATCTTCATATGCTCTTTCTAAAAAGTATTTAGTGAAGGGGTTAATAATATTTTAACAAAATTAAACTCCATTCTGACCCTCAGTTACTGCATGTACACACCCTGGCAGTTTCTTTTTTGTAAACATAAGGGCCTTGAGAAACCCAAAGAAAACTATAAAGATAAGGGGTTAATGAAGGCCCTGGGAAACTCAGAGAAACCATGAGAAGAAAGAGATTAATGATGGCCCTGACCTCTGCCGGAGTAGACTCCTTACCTCTGAAACAACTCGTACCAACCCAGAAACCAATTACGTGGTGCCAAGAGAATGTTTTTTTTTTAATGTAGTTTTTTTTTTTTTTTTTTTTTTAGTTTCTGTAGTTTGTAACTATAAAACCCAGAGAACAAAAGGACTTCGGGGCTGAGCTTTTTAGGCTTGGCCCAGTCCTGCACCCAGGTGGATATAATAAAGCAATTTTGCTCTACACTGGCCTCGTGTTGTGGAAATGATCTCCCGCCGGCTCAGACCTTTTATTTAGTTCATCATTTTTGTCTTTTCTCGTATAAAATTAGATTCATCTCTCTGATTATTTGTAAGCCTTTTAGTCACCATTGTAGTTTCAATTGTATCTTTCTTAAGTTACAGCAGTATCATTACAGATAATTTTCAGGTGCAGAGAAACCAAGTTTTTATTTAAAGAAAAAGTTATGCTCTCTGTTTCTTTTCTAACAAATTTTTTATGTTCATTGGTTAGGAAATGCATTTTGAAAATCATTTGAAGATGCTACTTAAACTTCATTTGAAAAAGGCATACAAGAAGGATAAGGAAGTGAGAATATATGTAGATTTTAGGAACCAATATATAAATATGTGAACATTAACATAATTTCAGAATTGCTTCTTCATTTTTATTTTGCATTTCAATTACTTCATTTACATGCATCTGGAATTCTTCTATTTTTACATATTCTTGATTACATTAATTGATGGGTATGCTACTTGTTTTATATGTATAGTTGGTGAATATTGGAGTATTTTGCTACTAAATAAAGTATAGTTAACTTCCAATATTTTGTTTTGTTTATTAATTCTGAATTAACATATCTAGCTCTGGTAAAACATGGCAAACATAGTTGAAACCTGATTTAGCAAAATATTGAAATTTCAGTGTTCTATTCCAAAAGCAATTAAATAAAGAGGTCGTGAAACTGAGAACAAAATACAACCCAGTGTAATAGCATCTCATCCTACCTCTGAGGAGTCTGGTTTGTATTCTTTGAATACCAGATAACCATGTTTTTAATAAAGCCAAACAGTCCCTGGGCACTGCCAGGAAAGATACATATCTCAGCCATGGCCAGGTGGCTCAGTTCATTGGAGCATTGTCCTGTATACCTAAAGGTTGTGGGTTGATACGCAGTCTGGGCATGCATAGAAGGCACCTGATCAATGTTTCTCTTTCTCTCTCTCTCTCTCTCTCTCTCTCTCTCTCTCTCTCTCTCTCTCTGTCTCTCTTCTTCTCTCTAAATAAGTCATATTCTTGGGTGAGAATTTAAAAAAAAAGTGCCCTGGCCAGTTTGGTTTAGCGGTTAGAGCATCGGCCTGCGGGTCAGAGAGACCCGGGTTCGGTTCCCACTAAGGGCATGTACCTCGGTTGCAGTTTGTCCCTGGCCCCAGTTGGGGTTGTGTGGGTGGCAACTACTTGATGTGTCTCTCTCACATCGATGTTTCTCTCTTTCTGTTCCTCCCTTTCTCCCTCCCGCTGTATCTGAAGATGAATGCAAAAATGTCCGCGGGTGAGGATAAGAAAAAAAAAAGATACAAATCTCACAGTTTTCTGTTTGTGGTCACAGCCGAGACTGTGTTCCTCTGCATTCTCAACCTGCCTTGCAGTTGGACCATGTGATGGGGTCCTGGCAAAAGGAATGTGGACAGAAGTGCTGATATTAAATAGGACAAGGGTCTTAAGGTCTGGGCAGTTCTAAATGTTGTTATTATTATTTATTTATTTATTTGCTAAATGTTAAAATATAGCACAGTATTTTGCAGATGCAGCAGTAAACAGGATGAGCTGATAGGAATTCAACAGGATAAAAGTAGCCAACTGCAAAGAAGAAATCAACATGTAATTGACCAAATAGTGTATATAAGCAATGGCTAATTCTCCCTTTCAGGAGCTTTGGCTATGAATCCCCTGTCTCCTTTACTTGCTGCAAGTAAATAAAACTTCCTTGAGACAACCATGTCTCATTTTTGAATAGAGCATCCTAAGTGGCACACCCCCTTGGTGTGGCTTGGAAACACTGCAAGCCATTTCCGTTTCCAGGTCTGGCCCATCAACACACACCACACAAACCTCTGGTTCTCTCTTGTCCTGCTGTTTGTAGCAGTTTCGGAGCTGCGTGGTTCCAGTCAGTATTACTACAAGATGGGAGGACCACCGAACCCCACTGTACTGTGCATGAGCCAGAAAGAACCTTTACTATGGTAAACCACTTTCACTTGTTGTTGCAAATGAATAGTTTTAGCAGTAGTCCAGGACTGAAGGGATTAAGGGAATGCCTAGTGAAGGAAGATGGTTGAAGAAGGACAGTGTTCTTAAGAAGGCAAGAGAATCCAAACATGAACTCAGGCACTAGAATTAGAAACGTGGTCCTAGAGATGAGGAGTAGATGTAAAGCACTTCATCCTCCGAATGATTCGAATAGATGCTGGCTTTCTTATGACAGTCAGGTAGATTTTCAAGTCTTTTTTTAATTATAATTTTTAAATTCGGGCTTTTAATATGTCAGGTACTGTTTTAAGCATACAGTTTTAAAAATTCTTTATAAGAATATCCCAGAAAGGTGTCACTATAATTCCACTTTAATAGTTAAGGAGCTGAGGCTTAAAGAAGTTAAGTACATTGGCTAAGGAAACAGAACTATGAAGTGGCAGAGCTGGGATTTGAACACTGGTTTTTCTCTCTCCAGAGCAGAGGCAGGCAGCCCTCCATACATACTGCCTCTCCAGGAGAGAATTGAACCCAGAAGTTGAACTGGCATTTCTCTAACTGTAGCCAGGCGCCTGTCCACCGCACCACTGGCCACTGACAGAGAGGTGCCTCTGGTACTGCTCCTCCACATTCCATTAAACTATAATTCTGACAAAAATAAATCCTTTAAATAGTATTTTCAAAGTAAAGTGAGGAGAGTTGAATGCTATGCCCTTAACTTTGATGATTTTGCTGACTTCTTGCTTTTAACTCATTACAAAGCAGGTAAAATAGCAACAGATTTCCTCAAATGGTTCACTCTACTTAGAACCCTCTCAGTGGTTTGCCTGTATCCTCAGAATAAGATCCAGTCTCCGTTAGCATGGCTTACAGGGCTTAACACGGTCTGTTGCCTGCTTCTGTCTCCAAGCTTTCTGCATTACAATTCCCTCACGCTCTGCATTCTACATACGCTTACCTTCTTTTTGTTCCTTGAAACAGGCCAGGTCCACTCCATCTAAGGGTCTTTGCAGCTGCTGTTCTCTCTGCCTGGAAACTCCTTCCCCTGACTCTGCAAATGTTTGGCTTCTGATTATTTAGGTCTCAACCAAATTGTCACCTCTTCAGAGAAATTTTTACTGGAAAACAAATAATTCATGCCCCTGTTTTATATCCTTCATGGAGTTTGTGCTGCTATGAAATGATCTGGTTTATTTATTGATTTACTCAATTTTTGTGTGTGTGTGTCTTGATGACTTTGGCATGTGTGTGTGAGGGGTGGGGGGTATAAGAACACTTAACATGAGATCTACCTTCTTAAAATTTTTTATGTCCTATACAGTAATCTAACTCTAGGCACAGTGTTGTAAAGTACCTACTGAATAGCAGCTACCCAGTTTCCCCTCCTCCCAGCCCTGGAAGCGACCACTGCACTCTTCTGCATTAGACTATTTTATATACCTCATATACATGGTATCATGCAGTATTTGTCCTTCTATGACTGGCTTATTTCACTTAGCAAATGTCTGTGAGATTCATCCGTATTTTTGGATATGGCAGGACGGTGCACTTATTCCCTATCTCGTCCAACTAGAACATGTGTTCCAAGAGAGCGGTGCGTTTTGACGGCCTTCATTTTGCCGCTATGTCTCTGCCACTCAGAAGAGCGCCTGGCACAAAGTTAAGAACATAACACATTTTCTTGAATAAATGCATGATATCATAGTTGATGCTTTTTTTAAAAAGAAAAATGAGATGAAAATTTGAAGAATGAGTAGTTTAGCAGTTAGGAGTTTGGACTAGGAAGCCCTGGTTGTGGGTTTTCAACCTGGCCTTGTTATTAACTGTGTGTGACTTTGCAAAAATTTCTCAAACTGTCTGTTCCTCACTTGTGTAATACAGGTAATAGTAGTGCTTTCCTCAGAGGGTTCTTATTTGTATTTATAAATATGATTTATATTTGTACCGGACCCAGAAAAAACAATACTTATGTATCTGTTATATAAATAAACTTTAGACAATTTAAGTTATATTTAAAAGCTTCAGATTTCTTTTTTTGTTGTCAGTTATTTCTGATAACTAACTTTATTCTTCAATCAACAGAAAATATAGATAGAATTGGTTTACCATTGAATCACTTTATTGGTAGAAGTGGAGTTCTTGGGGTGCCACAAGGAAATTAATTTCCTGAGACTCCCATGGGAGGTTGGGGTTTCATGGAAAGCTTTACTGAAATGTAAAATTAAAGGGGGTTCCCATCCAAGGTCCTATCTCTGTTTGCCCTGCCATGGCAAAAGTCCAACCATGTCCTCATTAGGGCCAGAATAAAGGCCTCTGCCCATTGTTTCTGCTCCATATTAAAGTCCAGTCCAGAATAGCAGCCTGTGTGTGGGGTCTGCACAGCCATGGGCCATGCGGCTGCTTAAGGCCACATGGGTATGGAGAGAGAACAGGTGAAAGCGCAGGTGAGTGAGAGACAGAGCAAAAGCAAAAGAGCAAAGGCTCCTTTGTCTGGGGTTTTAACCAGGAGTTTAACCAATGAACTTTCTGAGGTTTTGCACTTCTGATGGAGCCCACCCCCTGGCCAATCCATTGTTCCCCAGGCTAGACTGACAGGCAGCACCTTACCTACATTGCTCCAACTTCAGTGTTCATGGGCCCATCTTCCCCTTTATTTGACCCCTTCCCCCAGTGATCTGCAGGGAATGGACGGTGCTTCCCTGAGGAGTGTGAAGCTGTAGCTTCCTGGTGAAGCTGCCCAGATGACCATGCTTATACTGTCTGGCCTTGCCTTTGCTCTCTTCCTATTATTAATATTGACTAGCTAAGTATGATGATAACAAATTCGTTTCTGATCAAAATTTCCGAGTTTGGTGGTTTGTGCACAGCTGCTATTAATTCAGGCTATTGTAGAGAGTGTGGCATGTACCGGTGGGAGTGGGGTAGAGTGATGCATCCTGTGGTCTTTTCAGCAAGGAAATAGGTCATTGTTTGTTCATGTTAATCAGTTTAACCAAGACCATTTGTTAGGTCATTGGCATCCACATGCAATTTTGTTTGAATAGATTTTTATTTCATAAAACTGGGAGTGGGATTCTTTTCAGAATTACATAGCACATTTTCCTTCTCTGAAGAATGTTTTAGATTCTTTTTACTGTGCAGGACACTTTTCTATGGCATTTTATACTGGAGGAATTTAAGTTTGACAGTATCATGGACATGCTTGTCCAAAACTCTTGTCATCACATTTCAAGACTGGAAATATATGTTCATAAACATATCCAACATTTGGCAAGAACTGGGCATCTCTGAGTTAAAGTAACTCCTTCCCAATCCTCCCTTCGTTATATCCTTCTATTGTGTTTAAAAAAGTAAGCTCAGGGATGACTTGGCAAAAATGTCTCCTTTAAATCCTCAGCCTGTAATTCAAAGCCTTCCATATTTTGTCCTTTCCATATCTTTTCATTCTTATTCTGAAAAGACACTCCCTTGCATCTTGTTTTTCAGTCTAGTTGACTTTTGAGCAGTCCTCCAGAGCTCCATTGTTATTCCTTGCCTGAAGGCCTTTGCCCGAGATTTTCTACATAGAATATCTTCCTGCCCCCATATACATTAAAAACAAACCTGGGTTTACAAGTTCCATTTAAATTCTTCTCTAAAACGTTACTGTCTCTGTTATTTAGACTTCCTTATTTCTTTATTTCTTCATTCTTTTCTCATGTTTTTCATATTTATTTGTTTTAAACATTATTTTCAACATGGTTAAATGACCAGAGATAGAAAAAAATAAAATGTAGGCTAGTGACTGTGACAGAGGGTCTCAGGAAATGGGTACCAACACGGTCAGTTTTCCCTGTATGTACTAGCTACTCCCACGCATCAAGAAGTCAAGTTTTTTCTTGACTCTAGACTGGCTTTGTGACTGGCTTTGACTAGTAGAATATGGGAGAAGTGGCTCAGACTCCTGAGTCCAGGCCTGAAGAAGACTGGCATCGTTTGCTTCCTTCCTATCAAAGCCAGAAACTTTGTAAGAAAATGAGCTACTGGGCCACCTTGGTGTGAAGAAGCCAAGCCAGTCATATAGAGAGATCACATGGATGAACACATCAGGGAAGCCTTCGTTGAACTTCCAGGCCGTCTTAGCCATCAGCTAGCTGCTGGTGAGTGAGTTCCTCCAGCCAGTGACATGTGGAGCTCAACCAACTCACAGAGTCCTAAAACAATATTAAAATGTAGTTGCTTTAAACCACAACATTTATAGATGGTTTATTCCTCAGCACTAGATAACTAAAAGTTCTGAAGTTGAGAAGATTGGAAGAAGCAAGCAAACAAGTTAAGGATTACTCGTAAAGACGTTTTAAAAATATTATCTTTTACTGATCATTTTTAAAATTCACTATTGGTTGGTTGAAAATCCTGTCAACACTACTCATTGAGCTAAATGACTGGTCAGTTTACTTTACCTCTGTGCCTCCCCTCAATCATCATTAAAATGGAAATAATAACAGTGTCTACCTTGTAGCTCTATTGTGAAGGTTAAATAAGTTAACGATAGTAACATTCTTCGCACAGTGCCTGATTGAAGGAAGACCCGATTAAGTGTTTGCAATTATGATTTCTATTACTATACTGAAGAGATAAGCAAATCTCAAAAATACCTGACAGGAAGAGAGGGGACAGAAAATCGTCCCTCCAGGTGAAGCTCAAGATGAAGCATTCCTTTTCTGTCGAAAAAATACCTTGTTTGCTTTCTCTGAAGACTCCTCATGGTTTCTCCCAGGTTTTTCCTTTTGATTTGCCATTAAGACATTTCAGTATCAAATGTATATTTAGCTGCTGCAAATGTGCAGAATCTTAAGGCCTGCTTATCTTTTTTTTTTTTTTACTTTGGAAGAAGTTTGCAACTCATAAAAAGCAAGTAATGTGAATGGTTGAATTTTAAATAAATTTTCGTTTTGAATCGGTCCAAATTGTTTCTTTTGCAAACAGTACGCAAATATGAGCCAAGAGTTAAAATATGTTTACATACTGTATGCAGATGAGGCATTTGGGTTTAGGGGATAATGTAAATATGTAAAATGTTATATGTAGTTTTTTTACTAAAATCATATTGCTAATTATATCTCTAAAGATTTCTTTCTAATGTGTCATAACCAGGTAAAATAAATTCTTTAAATATATTTGATATGCATTTAAATAGAGTAGTAAATAAAAGTTTTAATATTATTTTTTAACATGATATTTTTGTAATTTAATTTCCAAGAGAAATATATTCAACTTCATTCAATTTGACATTTCATTATATATTATATTGCATCATGCTCAAATTTTTGTATGGATTGAGCTGGAATTCCCCAAATGGTAACTGGTGCCTAAGAGGTGATCACTGTTTCATTGACTGTCTCTATTGTCTTAGGGAGAACTTACCCGGAACACTCTCCAGGGATTTTCACAGCTGCACGAAAGCAACAGCTGTCTCAATTCTCAGTGTTAAAAAAGACAAATATAATAAGTATTTAGCATGTGCCAAAGGAAGTGATTTGATTTTACTTGCATTAATTAGATCATGTTTACTGCAACTGCTTGAGGGATTATCCAAATTTTATAGATGAGTAAATTAAACCTCAAAATCGATAAGCAACCTGTCCAAGATCAGGTAGACAAGATGTCACAGGACTGGAAAACGCACTCAGTTTACCCTCCTCCAATCCTGTGCTCTTTCTACTGTAGTGTATATTTGACCCTTGAACAATAGGTTTTAACTGTGTGGGTCCACTTATGAGCAGATTTTTTCAATACAGCCCTTTGCATACTGGAATTCGCATCATTGGAAATTGCATCCTCAGAAATCAAACTGCTGTACTTCTAATTTTTGCATCTTCAGGCTTCAGAAAACACAGTGTTTTGGAACACATACATAAGGTATTTAACAAGGATTATCAGAAGGAGAAAAATTGGATAGACTATTTGAGTGTTATTTGCAGGTTTTTAGATGATTTCTCTTTTAAAAAATCCTTTGAAACTCTTCTCCTTTTTGATGGCTGCATAGTAAATCAACACAAACACAGCAACTTTAAAAAAAAAGTACGTTTATTATTTTACAGTTTCCGTGAATTAGAAGTCCAGGCATGGCTTAGCTGGTCTCTGCTCAGAGTTTCATGGGCTTCAATCCTGATGACAGCCTAGGCCTTTCTTTGGTTTTGTTAAGGCTTGGGGGGTCCTCTTCCAAGTTTCTATGGTTGTTGACAGAATTCATTTCATTGCAGCTTTTGAACTCAAGGTGGTTTGCTTCTTCAAAGCCAGCAACAGAAAAAGAGCTGGTATCTACAGTTCCTAATCTCGGAGCTCAGGTAAGTCCTAAACCCTCTTTTAAAAGTCTGGCCCTCACAAGATAGTCTCCTTTTTGATTAACTAAATTTGCCCGATTGGGGACTTTAATTCCATTAGCAAAATCCTTTTATTTTGCTATATAATGTAATGTAATCATAGATGCGTTGTATCTTCCTACTCACAGGTCTCACTCATATTCAAGGAGAGGGACTTTACACCAAAGTATGATCTTTGGAGATCATTTTAAAAATCTGCCCACCACATATATATTTTAATGATCAGTCCATGTTCTATTAAGATCTTAAAATTTGTGCTGAGAAAATAACACATATAGTTCTTTTATTTCTAAATTCTTCTGATTGATACTTAGACTCTTTACAATCAGGAATTAGTCTTTAAGTGTGATCTATGTAAATAATACTGTACTTAGGGTTATTTTCTTGGAAGCAAACCTTTCTTATACAATCTTTATTTCTGGAGAAATGACTGTAAATACATATTAAGGGACATTATGGAGAGGGTTTAGTGTTAGATGAACTGATTATATGGCTATATGTAGTAGGTCAGTATTGACTATGATTCAAGCATAGGGAAGAGGTGAAGGCTGAAAGTTTGCCATTAGATTTGGTCAATGGAAATAGCAAATGTTTATGCTTGATTAACCATCAAATATCTATCTCAAGGTTGTATTTCAGATTAATATTTCTTCTGGGGATATGAGGGTACAGTTTTTTGCCATTGCACATTTTCTACTCCTCTGATATCATCTCATCTGTAAGGGGAAACCAGTTTAGAAATATGAAACAGTTTGTTAAATGTAAGCACTCAAGGACCATGAGATTGTTTAGGGAGCAACTCAAGAAGTTGATGAATAAGCAAGCATGGCAAGACTAGTAAAAATGAGAAGTGTTTCAGAGATTATGCTCCCAGGACTTTCTCCAGCCAGAGACATTGGTAAGAGATTATTATGAAAATATTGGAGTACATATTGTGTTGGGTTCTCATTCATTTTCATCATCAGGTAAACTTATTTCTGAATTAGTTATGTTGTATAGATATTTATTACAAAAATCTAGGCCCTTTCCTTGTAGAGAAATGGTTACATGGACTTTAGAAGGAAATCACCAAATCTGAATCACCTATGAAGGTGCCTGAATATGTTTCCCATGACAGAAGGGGTCATTCAGGAAACTCGTCTAGACAACCAAGACAGACAGGCAGAGTGTGACAAATAGTTACCTACCAACTGCATGTCCCATCAGGAACCCCTGAAGTTGAACCATAAATATGACGCATATATTTCTCTTAGGCAGATTGCATAATCATCTGTTCCACTAAAGGAAAATTAATTTACTATTATGTTTTATTTCATTTTCGAGAAACTGAATACATTTTAGAAATTAAATAAATGAAGTGTAACATAAAACAAGGGCTGTTGGATTCCAAATATTTTATTGTCAGGATTTCCAGTAGAGATCACGCATGTACTCGTGCTGCATGGGAGGCGGCACTCCCTCTTTGTGGACTGGCTGGTGGCTTCCTTGGCATTCCTGGTGAGGCTCTGTAACCAGCTCGACACCATTTGCACCTTGGTGCTCAGTGTTGCTAAAGGGAAAAGCAATTTGATTTCAAATGGGTGTCTTTGACTCCAGGCATCTGTTTTGTGGCAGTGCATCCAACATCTGTATCGATCCACTGTTGTTATCTTTAGCCATGGCATATCAATCCCTGTGGCACCTCTCTCATCAGCAATCGATGAGCCTCTTTTCTCTGTACCTTTTCTTTGTACTTTTGATAACTTAGAATAATGATCTATCCCTTTGAGTTATCCTTAAGGCCCAAGGTTTTTGCAGTGACTCGTTAGCACTGCTGCAAATTTTCTCATGGCTATAGTAGAGCTCCTCACCTTGGGAAACACCCAAAATGATTTCCTGAGATTCCACCAGCTTCTGTCTTAAACCAGACCATCCTAAACATGCTTAGATTGAGGAAAATTCATCTAGCCATTTAAAAATGATGTCATAAATGGGCAAATGGAAATTATTTTTTATATACAGACAATAAAATTATTATTTTTTAAGTAGGTTGATTTATTACATAAACTTCTCGTATCAAAGTTCCTTACCCAGAGGTAATAGGACTAATAGAGTAGATTTTACTTTGCCTGTGAGCTTTAGATCCAAATACTATTACAAAAGTTTGGGAAGTTGACCCTTTTTATAAAAATGACACATCAACACTCTCAATGTTGGCATCAACTTCACATTATTCATAATGGAATGTATCGTAACTAGGAGTATATAAAGGTCAAAGTGTCCATTCACCCGCTAATTATTTTAATGCATGACTTTTCATTGGGGTCATTTTCATTTGCTCAGTCTTATTTCTTGCTACTCACCATTTTCTCTGTGGAATTTCTCCCCTCCCCCCAGAGCTGCAACTTCAGTTTCAGCTGCCCTTGGAGTTGCATTTAGATTTGTGGCTGAGAAGACGCATAGTAGACGCGTTATCTAGAATATGAGTTTTGAAAGTTGTGGGTGCAGGAGTATGAAACATGTGTTTTACCACATATTTGGTTTCAGTTTTTAGGTTGAGGTTGAATCCTCCTTGTAAGTACTAGTTTATTGGCAGCACTTCTGAATCAGGGGGCGAGTGAGACTGACTCAGTGCTGTCAGCCAGGTGACTGTGTCAGGAGGCGGGAGGGCGTGCATCTTTCCACCCGAGTGCCACTTTGATCGTCACTGAGTCTAAAAATACAGAGCATGAGTAATAAACATATAAATACAGTTTTGAAAATTACGCGATCTGTTCACTTCATTTTGCAATTCAAAATGAAATTTCCCAAGGTGAAGCTACCACTTACAAAATCTATGACTTCAATTTATTCTTTTGAAATGTTCCAGCTTGCTTTTGTATATTTTTGCATGCAGACCTCCTATTAATGCAACAGAATTTTTTTCAGTAGAATAAATTAGGGAAGTATGCCAACATGGCATAGCTGGGTTCTCTGCTTAATTATCACAAGGCTGAAATGGAGGTGTCATCCAAGCTGAGTTCTGTCTGGAGACTCGGGAGAAAAATCCACTTTGGCATTCATTCTTGTCAGAAAGTATATCCTTGCCATTGAGCATTGACGCGCCTGTTTCCTTACTGTCCACTAGGGGCGACTCTCAGTTCCTAGAGGCTCCCCTTATCTGTTGCCACATGGTGGCCTCCTCCATTGTCAAAGCAGCAAGGAGCTGTGGGATCAGCCTTGTGCATTTTACTTCCTCTGTCTCTAAGCTCTAGATCCAGATCCAAGGGCTTATGTGATTAGGTTAGACACCTTGCCTGATAATCTCTCTATTTTAAAGTCACTGATTTGGGACCTTAATACATCTGTAAAGTCCCTTTTGCCATATAATGTGATATAATCATGAGAGTGGTAGCTCATCATATTCACAGGTTCCACCCACAGCAGGGAAAGGAATTGTACAAGAGTGCGCCTCATTGGGGGTCATCTTAGAATTCTGCCAGTCACGATTGTTTTATGTAGAAATCAGTTTTAGAGAACAAACTGTTACATGTGAAAGACTATGGAAACAAATGTGTCACATTGTTGTAATATGTCAGCGAGATAACCAGAGACCCGCAGCCGAATTGTAAAGGAGCACTTTATTACACCGGAGGGCTGGGGGTGGGGTGGGGTGGGTACAGCTTTTCTTTGCTTATATAGGAATAAAAAACCAGAAAAAACTACATTCAAAGAAAAAAACCTACATTCCTCCTGGCTCCCCTTAATTGGTGCAGGGCTGGTACAGACTGCTCCAGAGGCAAAAGGGGGGATTGGTTGCAGGGGTCAGGGCAATCATTAATCTCTTTCTTTTTATGGTCCCTCCAAGTTTCCCAAGGCCATCATTAACCCCTTATCTTTATGGTTCCTCTGGGTGTCAGTCCAGGTTTTTTTTAGAAAACTGCTCAGGTGTTTACGTGCAGGAATAACTGATCAGAATGGAGTTTGATTTTTAAAATAGCCCAGTTCAACATGAGTCCCAGGATTTTAGAATGAAAATGAAAAGGCTTGCCACTTTCTGTCCTTTTAGGAGCTCCATCAATACACACAGTTATGAAGGTTCCAATTATATCTTGTTTCTAATGAATCATTCACTTTACCACTTTGGATATTTCATTCCCAATAGTTTGGGTTTTGTTTTTTGTTTTAGAACAAATAATATTCTTTCAGGGTTTCTCTTTAGATATCCTAACTAGTGTTATCAATATCTGAATATCTGTAGATTTATCAACAAATGGTTAAAACCGTTAAAATTTAATAATTAATTGGATATGTGTTTTCTCTATGTCATCCGACAGGTTTTTAATATATATATATTTACATGTGAATTACTTAAGATAATTTAGGCCTTTGCAGTTTCGGAAAATAAATTTGTCAGCACAATAGAGTTTGGATATATTTTCAGCCCTAATTTTATTTTAAAATAATTCTCATTGCATTGCGTATGGACATGTGAATGTCATATGTATGGACATTTTATTCTTCCAATCCATGAGCATGAAATATCTGTCTATTTAATTGTCTCTTCTTTAATTTCTTTCATCAGTTTTCAGTGTACAGGTCTTTCACCTCCTTGGTGAAATTTATTCCAGGTATTTTATTCTTTTCCATACAATTCTAAGTGGATTGTGTTCTTTATTTTTCTTTCTGTTAGTTTATTAGTGTATAGAAATATTACAGAAATCTGTATATTGAGTTTGAATCCTATGACTTTACTGAATTTATTTATTAGTTCTAACAGTTGTGTGTGTGTGTGTGTGTGTGTGTGTGTGTGTGTGTGTGTGGAATCTGAGTTTTCTATATAGTATCATGTTATCTGCAAATAGTGACAGTTTTACTTCTTTCTTTTCAATATGGATATTTTACATTTATTTTTCTTACCTAATTGCTGTGGTTAGGACTTCCAGTACTTTGATGGATAAAAGTGGTGAGAGTGGGCATTCTTGTCTTATTCCTATTCTTAGAGGAAATGCTCTCAGCTTTCCACTATTGAGTATGATGTTAACTCTCCATTGGTCCTGTATGGCCTTTGATATGCTCAGGTACATTTCCTCTACACCAGGAAATGTGAAGACTGTTTTTTCATAAATGGATACTGAGTTTATCAAATGCTTTTTCCTGCATATATTAAGATGATCATAGGATCTTTATTCTTCATGTTTTAAATGTGATATATCACATTGATTCATTTGTAAATGTTAAAACATCTTTGCATTTATGGAATAAATCCCACTTAATCAGGGTTTATAATCTTTTTAGTGTATGGTTAAATTTGGTTTGCTAATATTCTGCTGAATACTTTTGCATTTATGTTCATCGAGGATATTTGCCTGTAATATTCTTTTCTTGTGGCATCCTTGTCTGGTTTTGGTATCAGGATAATGCTGACCTCGTAAAATATGTTTGGAAAAGTACTTTCCTCTTCAGTTTTTTGGAAGAGCTTGGGGAGGCCAAGTATTAATTCTTCTTTGAATGTTTGAAAGATTTTACCAGTGAAGCTGTATTTTTCTGGATTTGACAATATTCCTTTAAATGTTCTCTATTGATGAGAAGATGTATTATGGGTTATGCTAAACAGCAATGTGAACAATGTGAACATTTGCATAAGAATGTTGAAGGAAAATGGAAGTAAAATCTAGAAAAAAATGTGAAACTAAGTAAAAATACAGTGCATATACCAAAGTTTATGATTTAATTATTTATTTATTTTTTTATCCTCACCCGAGGACATTTTTGCATTCATCTTGAGATAGAGCAGGAGGGAGAGAGGGAAGAAGAGAGAGAGAGAAACATCGACGTGAGAGAGACACATGGACTGGTTGCCACCCACACAACCCCAGCCAGGGCGGGGACAAACTGCAATGGAGGCACGTGCCCTTAGTGGGAACAGAACCCGGGACTCTGGTCCGCGGGCCAACGCTCCAACTGCTGAGCCAAACCGGCCAGGGCAATATGATTTAATTTTTATAATTTTTTGATACTTTTAGGTTTTTGATATCTAGAACACAGTTTTCTGAGAAGGATTGGGATAAAATAGAATAATTTCTGAGAATGGGAACAACTTGTGATTTCTATTGAAGAGAGTACAAATAAAATTGCTTTAAAATTTAAAAAGAAACAAAATATTAGAGAAAATGTGATGATCATTTTTGAAGAAGCATATATAAAAGTGAAGACTGAAACATTTTATTTTTGTTAATGATATTTGATTTCAGAATTTTAAAATAAAGTATTTTGTCCTATGCACAAGAAAAATGATAAATTATTCAAAAGATCTAATAAAGAAATATATTATGCCATATAAAATTAAAGGTAAATAACAAATATCCAATTACCTAGGTTAAGGTATTTTCTAGACACTGGGCTAATATCAGAAAACAGAAAAATACAAGGAAACAAATAAAAGAAATATCAATCTAAATAGAGTCCTAAAAAATAAATATATCATAAAGGTGTTTCACAAGACTAGGGATTTTTATCCTCTTTATTCAGTTGGGTATCCCCAGTGCCCCAAACAGTACCAGCTGTGAACAGGCATTCATGAGACATTTGTTGAATATTCAGATAAATAATGAGGAGCAGCTCCCACAGCCCGCCTGATGCCAGCCTGGAGATGAAACTCAGGAGTACAAAAAGAAAGCAAAAATAGCATCCAAATATAAACCCAGCTCATGAAGAATCAGAGTTAATGAGTTGAACAAAACTAGTTGAACAAGGCCATTGGAGAAGTGGGGCTCTGCTGACTGAGTGTTGATATCAGGTGATTTCAGTTACTTAAGCTAATACTTCCCTTGTCATAGTCAAGGGAATTTCTCAAACCACAAGACTCAAGTTCAGTTGTGCCTGGTATAGTTTTGTATAATAGCCTGAAAGGAGGGAGGAGTAGACACAGTGTAGAGATATTAGCTTCTATAGGATCCTACCCAGCCTTAACTGTTTCCACTTATAAACCCAGATTTCTTCCTGTGCCATTGCTCAGAGAGAAAAAAAACCCATTTACTGTGTTTTACTTTGCCACGTTAGATTTTTGGCATCCCACAGGCAGTGACATATTTAGGAACGTTTGCTTACACTGAGGTATTTGCTAGTGGCTTTCCTGGAAGTGAATGAGTATAGGACTAGCAACTTGCCCCCATAACCTTTCTGAGATTTCTTTTTTAGAAAGATGACAAAATCTGAAAATTAGAATTCTCTCAAATGGGCGGAAAAGCTGTTCTTATGAGACACAGAACTGCAGTCAGGTCACACAGAAAACCCCAAAAGATGAGCTTAAATCTCAAACTCTAGGCACCGTGACATCTTGGGGTTGATATTTAGGGACTTTAAACACAGTCCTTCCATTTGTCCCCTGCTTTCCCATGGGGTGATGTGATACTACATGACAGTATTTAAAGCTGTTCAGAAGAAGCAATATGCTGAATCATATTCTTGGAAAACATTAGGGATGATCAACTCATTCCTCAAGAGTGATCTTTAATCATCTTCATCAGGCCCAATGACACAATAAGTAATAAAATATGGGTCCATGTAATAGTGACCCAGCAACAAATTGTTGTCCACCAGAGTGCAGGCTCATTGTGGGTGGAATTTTTGTCTTTTCTGTTCCCCATTTTATCCTCATCTCTCAGAACAGTGTCAAAACAAATTATGCACGTGTTGAGAGACAAAGGACTGTATTGATGCGACCGGTCTAACCCATGAGGGAAAAGACAGCAAGCCCCTGTGGTTACTTGGCTTCTCCTGCCTGCAAGTTCCCTTCTCTCTGAGGACTGCACTGATATCTGAACTCAGGCTTTGCCTCCACGAGAAACGGGGAGGAATCTTGCCAACTTAAATCCAGGCCCAGCCATTTGTAGTCTTTCATTAATTGTCCTTCTATCCTCTGTCCACAAATTTGGCAACTACTAGTTGAAAATGCAGTGTTTACAAATTGCAGTGTGTGTCAGACAGTAAAGGCAGTGTATCAAACTGTGAGAGTTGATCAGAGCTCTCTGGGGACAATCTAAGTGGGAAACAAGATGTGGTAAAGACAATCAGGTTAGTCACAATACGAGGCTGTATATATGAGTGTTTCAGAATGAGTGATACAAAGAAAAATATCTATAGAAATTAAAAGAAGAACTCAAACATATTGGGTTACAGAGGACCGAGAATATGTGATTATGAAGGAGATAATTTTAACTGTCTGTCAGAGTGTGTGAATTTGCATGTAGGGGAAGACAAGGATGTTGCCTTAGAAACCGCTCAGATAAGTGTCATGCTTTCTGTAGTCACTGGGTCCCAGGCACACTCTCTCCTTCAGTTCCTCACCTGAGGGCCTTTTATTGCATGTGTTTCCCTTTGCCTGGAAAACACCTTCCTCCCCTTTCCACACTTCTGTTCCCACAGTTATTTTCCAGTTCTCAGTTGAAAATTGTATTTATTGTGGACAACTGTGTCTGTCGTCCTCTACCCTTTACTCAGCTACTCAGTGCCTTTTCCCTGACTAAGTGAGCTTCTCCTATAATTCACCGTCATAGCATTTCATGGCTTTTCCTTGGTAATATTCACTGTGGTGTTAATTAAATAAAATAACTAATTAACTGTAAGCTCATGCTAGGAGAAATTTCTAATAAGTACTTCATTATTTGAATAAAGGACACTCGTTAAATTCTCACTAAATTATCGAATGGTTAAAGATGAACACTTTAGAGTTAGGTCTGAAGATGCCGGGTTTCATTGAGCTGAAATCTGTAAATTCTGGGATGACATTTGAAGCCCCCAGTTTTCACTATGGGAAGTCTTAGGCTCCCTGGGACCCATGGACAGTTACGAAAATAAGAGTTGAAAATTCAAGAAGCCAACTAATAATTCTTGCTACAACTTAAGGGGGGGAAAAAAGGAAAGAGAAGGGGGAAAAACTTAGTGTACAAATGTAGATAGGGAAGGTGAAGGGCAGAGCCGGAGTCACTCCAGCTTTCAGAAATGTTTCTCTCTCAATTCCCATGCCCCCATGCTCTATGCATTATTGATCATAAGAAACTTCAAGGCCATGTCTGCACTTTCATGATTCAGGCACTTGCCTTTATTACTCATTCAGTTTGAAGTGTCTTTCCATCCTTATCCTTCAACTGTGGACTTGCTGCAAATACTGCACTGCTCCCTTTGTTACTTCATTCCCAATAATATGAGCTCTATGATGCAATAACATACTATGCCATTTACTATTGTACATCCCATATCTATGATAGCATCTGGGAAATTAAAACTGTCCCAAAATGTTTATAAAATGAATGACTGGATGAATGAACTACAAAATTATACTTCTTTACTTGTAAGACATGTTTTAATTTATTCATAAATGCCACCAAGATTATTGAACTATCATGTTAAAGTTAAAAGAATATTCATATCTATAAAAAAAGAGGATAATAATTTTTGGACAGCTATTTGTTTTAAGGATTAAAAGTTTCCATCACTCTCCCTGGAAATTTTAACAGGAAGTCCTGAATATGATCAAATAAATAAAAAGTATAATAATACATTCAATATTGTAAAAAATAATTTTTGAAAGCAGTTTTGAAGAAGCACAAAAAGACTCACTTTTTCCAATACATTAATTTCTTTAATTATTTCAACAGTCAGTCAGTGAAACTATGATGCATAGAATTGAATAAAACATAGTCTAGCCTCAGGACCATGTTTATCTTCAAATTATGCAGTGATCCATTCTTCAGAATCTATCGTAAGGATTTAATCAGATAAATGTAGAAATCAAATACTAGGGAATGCTTATTATAGTGCTATTTATAATATAAATTTATGCAAAAGGCTTTAAGAAAATGTTTCAATAAATTACTATATAACCACATTAGAGATGTATTATTCAGACATTAAATCTATATGGCACTCATGAATATCTTTAAGTATAACACTTATAAAGAACGTGTGAGTTCATATCTTTGTAAAGTATATTTGCGTTTTTGATATAAGACTGTAAATGGTGAGTTGCAATATAAACAAATACCCTTATGTTAGTATGTTAGAAGTTGGGGGTTAATATTAAAGGTTTTGCATTTGTTAAAATATTTATGACTTAGTAATGTATTCTGAGTAATAAAATTTAATGATAGACACATACCAAGGACTATAAGAGTTAGTATTACTCAAATTCTGCAGAAATCTGATCAAAGACTAATACTATCAATGTAGTTAAAGAGAAAATAAAAATAGTGAGATTTCTTATCATCTGATTTTCCAGTGAGGTGTTCTCTGTCATATGTCATAGAATTATTTGCAAAACTTTTGAGTCATTTGGGGAGATGATGTCAGCTTAGATTGTTGTTAAGTTGTTTTGATAGTTAGAAAAATGGCTCCCCAAATACGTCCATCTCCTAATTCCTGAAATTTGTGTTTTTTCAGCTCCAAGAAAAAGCCCCATTGTTATTTTAACCTGATTTACTAGTCCTTCCCCAGGAAAAACAGTATCCCTGGTCTATAATTAATTATAATTATTTAACAACACAGCTGCCTAAGGCTGAAATTCCAGCTGAGGTAATCAGAATCCCAGACAAGTTATTCAAAGGAAGATCTAGACTAGAAGATGCTCATAGAAAAGCTCTGACACATTCCTATGGGTCCAAGGAATACTTGGGAATGCCCTAATCTGTCATCTTTGACTGATTTTGATATTCTGTGCAAGGAGGAACTAAACACTAAGGTAAATTTAAAAAACTGACCAGGTGTTGAAGGCTTGTATCAATACACACATGGAACCCCTTAGCAAAGGGTGGAAGACTTACTGGGTCAAATAATTTTAAAAATATATCTGACCAATCATTAGCTCACCACTAAGCTGACTGAGCAGACAGCTCAGTAGCCACATACTATAGTGAATACAAACTTTACAGAGTGAGTTATATAATTTTTTAAAGAAACAGAAAACACACTAACAACAACAAATCATGGGGTAATGTTCTAAATTCCAGTTGACACATTATGTTATCTAAAAAGTTCAGTTATTAATAACAAAAACAAATAAATCTATGGGACACACAAAAAAATAAGAGACTATGGCCTGTACACAGAGGAAAATACAGTAGTTAATAGAAACTCTCCCTGAGTGAGCATAGATATTGGAATTACTAGACAAAAGCTTTAGATCTTCTATTATCAGTGTATTCAAATAAAAATAAATGCCTAAAGAATTAAAGAAAAAGGTAAAAGTGATATTTCACCAAAAAGACAATATCATTAACAAAAATTACTTAGAAAAAAAACAAAAAAACAAAAAGAAATTTTAGAGTTAAAACGTGAAATAATAGAAATAAAAATTTTACCAGAGAGATTTAATGTCAATATGAACTGTCAGAAAAATGAGCAAACTTGAAGATAGGTTAATTGAGATTTGCAGTCTGAGGAACACAACTTATAAAGAATAAATATTAATGATCAGTGTCTCTGAGAAATGTGGAACACCAACAGGAATTCCAACACATATACAGTAGGCCCCAGAAGAAAAGGAATGTCCCTCCCAAATAGATTACATATAGATATAGATGATATCGATATAGATAGATATAAATAAATGATGGCTGAAAGATTCTCAAATTAGATGAAAACATTGTTCTCCATTAGAATAAATTCAATGGATACCAAGTCTGATAAACTCAAATATATCTACATTTAGAGACATCATAATGTAACTTTCAAAACAGAAAATCTTGAAAGCAGTGTGAGAGAGGTGACCCATCACATCAAGGTATTCATCTCCCTAAAAATAATAACTGACTTTCCATTAGAAGACATGGAGGCCACAAGCAGTGGGATGGTATTCAAAGCCACAACAGAAAAAAGACTGTCAACCAAGAATTCTACATGCAGCAAAACTATCTTTAAATAAGTAGAAGAAATTAAGACATTGCCATGAACATCTGAGAACATTTGTTGCTAAAATACCTTTCCTGTAAAAACACTAAAGGGTAAAATAAAAGGACACTAGATGGTAGCTCAAATCCACACAAGGAAATAAAGAACTCTTGGTTAAAGTCAATGATATAGGCAACTATGAAAATATAATTGTTTAGTAGTAACTGTTTGTTTTGATTTAAAAGACAGTTACATTAATCAGTAATTACAAAACATTGTCAATGGGTTTATAATGTATAGACATGTAATTACTTTCTCAATCATAACACAGAGGGTGCAGAAAGAATGGAGCTATTTTAAAGTTTCTATATGCTATTGCAATTAAATTAGTATTAATTCAATCTAGATTGTTTTAAGAAGCTAATTGTAATCCAAGGGTAACCATTAAAAAATAACTAAAAATTTAGCAAAAAATAAACAAGGAAATGAAAATGATAAAGCAAAATATTTAACCCAAAAGAAGGCAGCCATGAAGGAATAAAGGAACAAAAAAGATATGACATATAGAGAACAAATAGCAAAACAACAGAATACCCTACCTTATCAGTAATTATATTGTATGTAAGTGGATTACACACTCTAAAGGTCTGAGACTAACAGAAGTGGGGGGGGAAGGGGCAAGGGGGATCTAATTTACAGCTCTGTTTATAAAGAAATGCATTTTGAGTTTAAAAATACAAATAGGCTGAAAGTAAGCAATTGAATATATATATATATATATATATATATATATATATATATATATAAAACCAGTCCTCAAACAAAATGAGTGTGGCTAGATAAATATTAGACAAAAAATTACTTTGAGAAGTAAAATTTAGTTATGTTAAGCCCCTGAGACTTCAGTGTTATTTGCTATTAAATTATAGACTCATAATAGATACAATAAATTTTAGCCTCATTAACAAAAATGCAGTACAGTATTAATTTTATAATATTAAAATTATCTAAAAAGTTCAATTATTAATAACGAAAACAAATAAATCTATGGGACACATAAAAAAATAGGAAGAGTAGCTCCCTAGTTATTCCTAAAAAGTGAACAACAAATTGAAATCAGTACTTTACTCTTTCATTTTTAAAGGGTCTTTCAGTAATCCCTTTCCCCTTGAGTAAGAAATGAACTAAAGAAACATAAGGACTACATGAAATGAATCCCATATAATTTCAATAGCAATATCTGGATCTTAACAGACTTTCAATAAATGTTAGTTTAGGGACTCTGTTATCTATGTTTAATGCCATTAATATTTCAAAGCTTTTTAGTTCTTATTCTGATTTCATAGGTTTGCATTTAAAATTGTTATATAAAGCAATTAAATATGAAAAACAGGAGTTAAATTTTTAAAAACAAAGTCATTAAGAAATACTGAAGATAATAATTGAGTTTCTATGTAGGAGTAGCCAATTCTGAAGCAAAGCTAAACTATGAACTAATAACGATAAATATGGCCATAATAAATATATTTTCAATAATTGGTCTTAGCATAAACATAGAATCCCATTAATAGAAAATATTTCTGGTTTAATAGGAAATCAATACAATATTTCAACCATGAAAATTTCAGTTTAATTAAATACATGCTTGGGTAAAGAGCTGGGTTCAGTATGCAGAGAATTAAACCTCACTGAAGAGATGAGAGGCAAGAAATTGCACTGAAGGGGAGAAAGGGTTTAGATGATATAGGGAAGGATATAATATGTTCTTCTGATTCTTGAAAATGATAGGAACACATTAAAAGTCTCATTATATGAGAAAATTCCTGAGTAGGTTACTTTATAGGAAGCAGAATTCATGTATGATTTTTGTGCTTCACGTGATTTGTTTGTTCACTGGGAAAAAAAAATGGAGGATATGAAATATTTTTTCTGGACACTAGGAAGATTCAATCATAATTTCCTACCATTTTTTAAATTAAGTAGACAATTTAGGAAAAATACAACCTGTATTCTATCTTGCCACAAAGTAGAAACCTAGTTTGGACAACCCCCACCATCAAAACTAATAAAAAGATCAACACAATGACATACTATTTTTGTTTGCCTATATTTTATTGTATTTGTTTTACTTATTAATGTTTGCTTTGTTTATTGTCTATTCTACCTTCAACCCTAGCTTCTCCCCAGCCCCTCAAGACTTCAAACACCCACACACACAGACACACACAGACACAGACACACACAGACACACACACACACACACACACACACACACACACACACTAAATAAATGCTGGATAGAGTCAAGGCATTGTGCCCTTTGTTCAATTTCATTTAATAAACAGTGGTGTAGTTATTGTTATTAAATTCCCCAAGCTCAATCACACAACTGGGTACTATGGTTCTGGAATCCAAATAATAATCTGACAACAGTCCAAGTTCTTAAATATATATTTTATAAAGTATAAAAAAATATTACATTAATGAAAATGAATGAACTGCCCTAAAGTCAAATTTCTATAACATAAAATAAATTGTGGAAATGAAAAAATGTATATATCTAGATAGCATAAATGAAAAACTCAATAAAAGTGTTGTACAATTAAACTGAGGAAATCTCACAGAAAGTAGAACAAAAAGGCCGAAAGAAAGAAAATAGAAGCCAAAAAAATATTGAATGACCAACCCAATAGGTCTCTGCCGGTCAAAGTCCTAACCTTATCCTTGTCCCCTATCCAGTTCCCCTTTTGGCCTTATTCCCATTGACATTGCCAAGGAGACCTCCGGGGTAATTTCTCTTATATTAACCCTGGCCTGCAGAGGACAACCACCATTGAGATTCTCAACAAGTAGAAGATAACACAGCACATGGGGAAGAGCTGAGAAATCTACATATTTTTCTAGAGTTTCAAACTGTCCACTTGGAATTGGAAGGAGATACTTTACCCAAAACTGATGATATTCAAACATAACCTTAATTACAATTTGTCAGTACAGTTAGAGATTAGATTGAAATGCAAAATTTATTTGAGGAAATCTTAAGATATTTTCCAAGTTTATTTTTCTTCAATTTAAAATTTCTCCTCCAGATGCTTTTCAAAACTTTGTCTTTTTTTTTAATCTACTGCCACATTTAATAAGTTTCCTTATTTTATCTATTTTCTTTCTTTCTTTTTTCCTTCCTTCCCTCCTTCCTTCCTTCCTTCCTTCCTTCCTTCCTTCCTTCCTTCCTTCCTTCCTTCCTTCCTTCCTTCCTTCCTTCCTTCCTTCCTTCCTTCCTTCCATCCCTCCCTCCCGTCCATCTATCTATCTGTCTGTCTGTCTATATTGTTAACTTAAAAATAAAAGACCAAAGTGAGAGCAAAGAGCATTTATTTGAGATCCAAAAGAATCAGGAAGCACTGATTCAAGCAGAAACCCAAAAGTATTCTGATTAGGAGGTGAAGGCAAATTATATTTATGAGAGAGGGAAGGGGAATAATTACATGAATAAAAGAAAGGAACTTCTGTGGGTGTTAATAAGCTAAGGAAGAAATTTCTATAGGTGCAATAAGCTAACATAGTGATGCTGATTGTAAAGGATTTCTTTAAATTTCAGTCCAGTAGCCATGACATCTGCTCTCCTGTTGGCTTTGCAAACAATTGTTCAGAATGCCAGTCCAAAGGTTATTTTGCCCAGTTTTAGCATTACAAAGGATTGAGGAGTAAGTCATGGAAGGCCGAGTTCCTCTGGGATGGCAGCTCTGATTCTATTTTAAAGTATCTTTGTATCATTTATTTACTTCATCTATCTGTCCATCCCTCCCTCCATCCATCCATCTATCATGTAGTTATTAAAGGCAATAATTTTGGTTTAATATCACAGAATATAATATCTCTTCTTTGTATGTGAAGTATCCTTGTGAATGTTAATTATTATTGCTATTGAGTTTGTCTTTTCACATCTCACATTTCACATTCATGTTTTTGATCACTTGTTCCAAAATGAATTGATTTCAAAAAACCTCAGTGCTGATATCCATAGCACAGAAAATACATGTTAAAGGTGGATGCCTATCTCCTGGTGTCAGCTGTACCTGGAATGTTCCCTTCCTGGTAACATTTTTCTCTTTATTTGAGAATGAGCACAAATGTTTCTTCCTTAGGAAGTGTTTCATTTTGCACATATCTAGAAAATGCACTATAATTATTGATCCTATTTTTTATCCATTCTTTAGTTCTTACAAGATATCTGAAATGTCCGTTTTCATTTTTACAATAATTGAGCTGAGCATTAAGCTTTCAGCCTGATGTTAACAAAATTGGCTTAATAAAGTCAAATGCTTTTATCCTTTTTTAAATAGTTCTTTAGAAAAATCATACTTCACAGCTATGTTAATCATGTCTCTTTTCAGTTGACTACCCACAAAAAGTCAAGTGCCCCTTGAAATCCTCGGCTTAAATTATATCACTCTGGTGGTAAATGCAGAGATTTACTGAAGATTAACAACCATCTGAAGCCTATTTAGAGACAGAAATGATACTATATTTTCTATGTTCTTTTAATATAACCCAATAAGTGCTAAAAATATTAGTTTCTTTGTGATTGAGTTTTTACTACTTCATATTGAAACTAGAATAATAGTTCAATAAAATATACTTTAGCTACATCAATGAAACGGTTACATATTTAAAAGCATGAATATTTCAAAAAAGTTTTAACTTCTGAGTTTGTATCTATATAGTCCATCACTGGTCTATTCCAGAAATATGCCTGAGCAGATTAATGTTGAGAACATTAAATATTCATTCAATATTTATTTGAAACATTTATTTCACCTTTAAAGGAAATGTTACTAAGAGTTTAACAAATTAGAAAATTTTGAACAGGGGATAAAAAAGAAACAAAGCAGTAGCAGAATTTCCGTAATTCAAGCATAAAATTCATTTCTGAACTTTATAACCTGATTTCATATATCAGAAAGGAGAAACAACCTGAGTCCCTTAGAGGATCATAATACTTGCTACTGAGTTATTCTCAGAATGAAAGTCACATGTAGTAATATCGTCTTGCTCCCTCCTTTCCAAATATAGTAAAATATGCTCATGACCTATTTAAATCCTATAACGCTTTGTGATAATTTGTGCTATAATGCTTTGTGCTAATTTTATGTGTCAATTTGATGGGGCTAAAGGATGCACGGATAGTTGGGTGTGTTGGTGAGGGTGTCTCTGGAAGAGTTTAGCATTTGAACCAGTAGACTAAGTAAAGAAGCTTGCCCTCACCAATGCATGTGGGCATCATCCAACTCACAGAGGGCCTGTATAGACCAAAAAGTCAAATTCTCTCTCTCTGCTTGAGCTGAGACATCCATCTTCTCCTGCCTTTGGACACAATGCTCCTGGTTCTGTGGCTTTCTCACTCAGAACAACACATACATCACCAGCCTTTGGATTTGGACTGAATTACACCATTCATTTTTCTGGTTCTCCAGCTTGCAGATGGCAGATTGTGGGACTTCTAGGCTCCCATAACCACATGAACCAACTCCTACAATAAATCTCCTCATACATACACATACGCATATACATAAATGTTTATGATTTACTTTGATAGTACCCCAAATCACAGCATTCCGTTTTATTTTCATTGTAATTAATGCGCATTTTTAGAGGTAAATAAAAATTGAATTTTTAGCTTTCTAATACCTTTATTTAAGGAACATTGTTGACATTCCTCCATCAAGAGGTAGGGTCTATCTTCCCTCCCCTTGAGTCTTGGCAATCCTGTAGCTACAGTGAATGGGGCATTTTATCACTGTAGAGGCTGTCATAAAAGGTGATACAGCCTTTGCCAGGTTTGGAACCTAGTACCATGCTGGGAGGAAGCCAAATATCTCTATAAAAGCTGTGTGAGCATCAGGAACTGAAGGGTGTTACTTGGTCCCATTAAGATATCACAAAAGGGCCCAGCTCATGTGGCTCAGTGGTTGAACATTAACCTATGCACCAAGAGGTTTCTAATTTGATTCTCAGTTGGGGCACATGCCCAGATTGTGGGCTTGATCCCATAGGGAGTGTTAAGAGGCAGCCGATTGATGCTTTTCTCTCATTGATGTTTCTATCTCTCTCTCCCTCTCCCTTCCTCTCTCTCTAAAAATCAATAATAAGCCCTGGCCGGTTTGGCTCAGCGGTTAGAGCATCGGCCTGTGGTCCAGAGAGACCCAGGTTCGGTTCCCGCTAAGGGCATGTACCTCGGTTGCAGTTTGTCCCCAGCCCCTGGTTGGGTCGTGCGGGAGGCAGCCACTCGATGTGTCCCTTTCACGTCAATGTTTCTCTCTCTCTCTCCCTCCCACTCTATCTGAACAAAAAATGGAAAAATGTCCTCGGATGAGGATAATAAATAAATAAATAAATAAATAAATAAAAATCAATAATAATAATAAAAGATGTCACAAAAGAGGCTTTGATGTAGCTATAAAAAATGATGGGAGGAATACTTTTTTAATGAAAAAAATGATGATTAAGAGACATAGAAATGTTTTTTCACAATAAACAATATGTTTAAAATATTTTTGGAATCTGGAAGGCAAAAGGCTGAAGAGTTTATAGCCTCTTGAACAGACATGTAGGCAATAACATGATTGTAGAAAGCAAGATGGCCTCTACCCCTCCCTCTACACACAGGGTAGAAATGTTTAATAATGAGGTATCTTTTCCTCTGCATGCACTGACTCAAACTGTCAGTGGGATCATGTTTTTTGTCTCCATTCCTCTAGGGGTAACTGTGTTTTCTGGTGTGAAGTATGTCAGACACAAGTCATCTTAGTTCAGTCTCTGAAATTTCTTCAACCAAGAGAATAGCATTTTTCAACAATCCCTTGAGCTGACTTTTGGCTTGGTCCTAATAATATCTGGAGGATATAATTTGGGCTGTTTCCCAGTGTCCTGTCAGTCTATCCCAGCTGACTGAGCTTAAGGTTGAAATTCAAGTAAATCTTCATTTGCTCTCATCATTTCTCAGATAAATGGAAGAGTATAAGCTTATTATCTGTGCATATAAATGTTTGTAATTATCCTTTTTTTTTAAACCCTCACCAGAGGATATTTTCCCATTTCTTTTCAGACAGAGTGGGAAGGGGAGAGAGAGAGAGAGAGACACGACCCCGACTGGGGCTGGGGATTGAACTTGCAACCCAGGTACTTGCCCTTGACCAGACTCAAACTCAAGACTCTTTGGTCTGTGGGCTACACTCTAACCGCTTAGCCAAACTGGATAAGGCCAGATATTTTATATTTATAATGACATTTGTTACACACTTTATTTGGGGCACTATTCATGTGTTACTTCCTCAGAGGAACTCTTTGGATCACCCCAGGATCTATTTGCTTGCCTGCTTTATTTTTCACCATATTATTTGATATTTTATCTTTTCATTTGATTTTCTTTTAGTCAATTATTTTTTTCTTTTTCATTGGAATGTACACTTCATAAGGACAGAGGATTTTGTTTATTCCATTTACCGCTGTATATCCAGAACGTAGAATTGTATCTAGTACATATTCAGTGCTCAAAATGCAATTATAATTTTAACTAGTCCTGCAGTGCAGATATAGTACATATGCTGATGAGGAAGCAAATTCATCAGAGCCTCTTGATTTGCTTAAAGGATAGAATTAATAAGTAACATAATCTATTTGCTTTTGCTCCTTTTTTTTCTTTTTAATTTTTTTATTAATAATTTATTTTTGTTACAGATATTTCTCCTTTTCCCCCTGCAGACACCCTCTTCCTTATCCCGCCGCCCCCCCCCCCCCCACCGAGCGTTGTTGTCTATGTCCATTGGTTACGTGTACCTGCATATAAGTTTTTTGGTTTATCTCATCCCTCCCCCTGATCCCCCTCCTCTGAGGTTTGTCAGTCTGAACCGTACTCCTTTCTATGTCTCTGGGTCTGTTCTGCTCATCAGCATTTTTTGTTCATTATAATCCACAAATAAATGAGGTCATGTGGTATTTGTCTTTCTCTGATTGGCTTATTTCGATTAGCATAATACTCTCCAGGTCCCTCCATGTCGTCTCAAAGGATGAGAGATCTTTCTTTCTTACAGCTGCATAGTGTTCCATTGTGTATATGTACCACAGCTTTTTTATCCACTCATCTATTGATGGACACTTGGGCTGTTTCCAGATCTTAACAATTGTAGATAGTGCTACTATGAACATAGGGGTACATATATTCTTTCTGATTGGTGTTTCACGCTTCTTAGGATAAATTCCTAGAAGTGGGATCACTGGGTCAAATGGCAGTTCCATTTTTAATTTTTTGAGGACACACCATATTGTTTTCCATAGTGGCTGCACCAGTCGGCATTCGCACCAGCAGTGTACTAGAGTCCCCTTTTCTCCACACCCTCACCAGCACTTGTTGTTTGATGATTTGTTGATGGCAGCCATTCTGGCAGGTGTGAAGTGATACCTCATAGTCGTTTTAATTTGCATCTCTCTGATGATTAGTGACATTGGGCATTTTTTCATATGTCCCTTAGTCCTTTGTATGTCCTTTTTGGAGAGATGTCTGTTTAGGCCCTCTGCCCATTTTTTAATTGGGTTCTTTGCCTTCCTTTTGTTGAGTTGTATGAGTACTCTATATATGTTGGAAAGTAACCCCTTATCTGATGTATTGTTGGCAGTTATGCTCTCCCATATAGTGGGTTCCCTTTCCATTTTGATGGTTATTTCTTTAGCTGTGCAGAAGCTTTTTAGTTTGACATAGTCCCATGTATTAATTTTTCTTTGTTTCTGTTGCCTTAGGCATTGTATCAGTGAAAATTCTGCTGCGTGTGATGTCTGACATTTCGTTGCCTACATTTTATTCTAGGATTTTTATGGATTCATGTGTCACTTTTATTTTGAGTTTATTCTTGTGTATGGTGTAAGTTGGTGGTCTAGTTTAATTTTTTTGCATGTAGCTGTCCAATTTTCCCAACAGCTTTTATTAAAGAGGCTGTCTTTACTCCAGTATATGTTCTTGCTGCCTTTGTCAAATATTAATTGAGCATAATGTGTTAGATCAATTCCTGGCTTCTCTGTTCTGTTCCATTGATCTATATGCCTGTTCTTGTGCCAGTACCAGGCTGTTTTGATTACAATGGCTTTGTAGTATAGCTTGATATCCGGTATTGTGATCCCTTCTGCTTTGTTCTTCTTTTTCAAGATTGCTGTGGCTATTCAGGGTCTTTTTTGGTTCCATATGAACTTTTGAAGTATTTGTTCTAGTTCTGTGAAATATGTCATTGGTATTTTAAAGGGGATTGCATTGAATCTATAGATTACTTTGGGTAGTGTGGACATTTTAATGATGTTAATTCTTCCAATCCATGAACAAGGTATGTGCTTCCACTTTTTTATGTCTTCTTCTATTTCTTTTTTCAATGTCCTGTAGTTTTCTGCAAATAGGTCCTTTACTTCTTTGGTTAAGTTTATTCCTAGGTATCTTAATTTTTTTGCCGCGATGGTAAATGGAATTGTTTTTTTAGTTTCTCTTTCTGTGAGTTCATTATTGCTGTATAAGAATGTCGTCGATTTCCTGATGTTAATTTTGTATCCTGCTACTTTGCCAAATTCGTTTATTAAATCTAGTAGATTTTTGTGGAGTCTATGGGTTTTCTATGTACAGTATCATGTCATCTGCAAATAATAACAGTTTCACGTCCTCCTTTCCAATTTGGATCCCTTTTTTTTTTTTTCTTCATGTCTGATTGCTGTGGCTGAGTCTTCCCGTACTATGCTAAATAAGAGCGGCAAAAGTGGGCATCCCTGTCTTTTTCTGTTCTTAAGGGAAATGATTTTACTTTTTGCCCATTGAGTATGATGTTGGCTGCAGGTTTTTCATGTATGGCCTTTATTATGTTGAAATATGATCCCTCTATTCCCACATTGCTGAGCGTTTTTATCAGAAACGGATGCTGGATTTTGACGAATGCTTTTTCAGCATCTATTGATATGATCTCTCATTTTGTTTATGTAGTGTATCACATTTATTGATTTCCGAATATTGTACCAGCTTTTCATCCCTGGGATGAATCCCACTTGGTCATGTTGAGTAATTTTTTTAATGTATTGCTGGATCCAATTTGCTAATATTTTGTTCAGGATTATGGCATCTATGTTCATCAGGGATATTGGCCTGTAGTTTTCTTTCTTTGTGGTGTCTTTACCTGGTTTTGGAATTAGAATTATGCTGGCCTCAGGAAACGATTTGGAAGTCTTCCTTCTTCTTCATTTTTTTGTAATAGTTTGAGGAGAATGGGTGTTAGTTCTTCTTTGAATGTTTGGTAAAACTCCCCCGTGAAGCCATCCGGGCCTGAGCTTTTGTTTGCTGGGAGATTCTTAATCACATCTTCAATTTCCTTAGTTGTTATTTGTTTGTTCAAGTTTTCTATCTCTTCCTGGTTCAGTTTTGGAAGACTATGTTTTCTAAAAATTTGTCCATTTTGCCTAGATTGTCCAATTTGTTGCCATATAATTGTTCATAGTATTTGTTAAGGATCCTTTGTATTTTGGTGGTGTCAATTGTTACTTCTCCTTTTTCATTTCTGATTTTGTTTATTGGGGTCCTCTCTCTTTGTTTCTTGGTGAGTCTAGCTAAGGGTCTATCAATCTTGTTTATCTTTTCAAAGAACCAGCTCTTTGTGTCATTGATCTTTTGAATTGTTTTTTTAGTCTCTATGTTGTTTATTTCTGCTCTAATCTTTACTATTTCTTTTCTTCTGCTTGCTCTGGTCTTTCTTTTCTTTCTTTTCTTTTCTCTCTCTCTCTTTCTTTCCCTCCCTCCCTTCCTTCCTTCCTTCCTTCCTTCCTTCCTTCCTTTCTTTCTTTCTTTCTTTCTTTCTTTCTTTCTTTCTTTCTTTCTTTCTTTCTTTCTTTCTTTCTTGTTCTTTAAGTTGTGAAGTTAGATGGTCAATTAGAAATTCTCTTGTTTCCTGAGGCAGACCTGTAGTGCTATGAACTTCCTTCTCAAGACTGCTTTTACTGTGTTCCACAGATTTTGTGGTGTGTGTTCATTTTCATTGGTTTCCAAAAGTTTTAAATTTCTTCCTTGATCTCCTTGGTAACCCATTCACTGTTTAATAACATGCTGTTTACCCTCCATGTATTTAAATGTTTTTGCGTGTTTTTGTTGTAATTGATTTCTAGTTTCATGCCATTGTGATCTGAGAAGATGCCTGATATGATTTCAATCTTCTTGAACTTGTAGAGACTTACTTTGTGTCCTAACATGTGGTCTATCTTTGAGAATGTCCCACGTGCACTTAAGAAGAATGTGAATTCTACAGTTTTGGGATGCAATTCTCTGTAGATATCTATTAAATTCATTTGATCTAGTGCATCATTTAGAGTCTCTGTATCCTTGTTAATTTTTTGTCTGGAGGATCTATCCAGTGATGTCAGTGGGGTGTTGAATTCCCCTGCTATGATTGTATTGCTGTCGATTTCTCCTTTGAAGTCCTCCAGAATTTTTAAATACTTTGGTGCTCCTATATTGGGTGCATGTATGTTTACCAAGGTTATATCTTCCTGTTGGATAGATCATTTCAATATTATGTAGTGGCCTTCTTTTCTCTAGTTATGGCCTTCATTTTGAAGTCTATTTTATCAGATATGAATATCGCTACCCTAGCTCTTTTTTATTTTCTGTTTGCTTTGAAGATTTTTCCATCCCTTCACTTTCAACCTATGTGAGTGTTTTGTTGTGAGGTGGGTCTCATGTAAACAACATATATCTGAGTCATGCTTTCTTATCCAATCAGCTACGCTGTGTCTTATGATTGGAGCATTTAATCCATTTACATTTAAGGTTATTGTTGATAAGTACTTATTTATTGCCATTTTTGTTTATTGTGGTTCTATTTTTCTTCCTATTTCTTCTACTAATTACAGCAGTCCTTTTAACATTTATTGCAATGCTGGTTTGGTGCTAATATATTCCCTTAGCCTTTTTTTTTTTTTTTTTTTTTTTTTTGTCTGGGAAGCTCTTTATTTGACCTTCTATTTTGAATGATAGCCTTGCTGGATAGAGTAGTCTTGGATTAAGATGCTTGTTTTTCATGACCTTGATTACTTCATGCCATTCCCTTCTGGCCTGTAGTGTTTCTGTTGAGAAGTCAGCTGATAGCCTTATGGGGGTTCCTGTGTAGGTAACCTGTTGTTTATCTCTTGTTGCCTTTAGAATTCTCTCTTTGTCTTTAATGTTTGGCATTTTTATTATTATGTGTCTTGGTGTGGGCCTGTTTGGGTTCTTCTTACTTGGGGCTCTCTGTGCTTCTTGTACTTGCATGCCTTTTTCCTTCACCAAGTTAGGGAAGTTTTCTGTCCCTTTCCTTCAAATATATTCTCTAACTCATTCTCATTTTTTTCTTCTTGTGGAACTCCTATGATGAGGATGTTGTTACATTTCACATTGTCCCACAGTTCTCTTAGGCTGTCTTCCTATTTTTAATTGTTTTTTTTTTCTTTTCTTTTCTTTTTTTTTTTTTTTTGTTCTCTGATTGGGTGATTTTTTCTACCCTGTCTTCTAATTCACTGATCTGATCCTCAGCCTCTTCTACTGTGCTGGCTATTCTTTCCAATGTGTTCTTTGTTTCTGCCATGTCATTCTTCATTTCCAATTGGTTGGTTTTCTATTTTTTTTTTTTTTTTTGCATTTATCTTCAGATAGAGTGGGAGGGAGAGAGGGAGAATGAGAGAGAGAGAGAAACATCGATGTGAGAGAGACACATTGACTGGTCGCCACCCACATGACCCAACCGGGGCCGAGGACAAACTGCAACTGAGGTACGTGCCCTGAGCGGGAACTGAACCCGGGACTCTCTGGTCCACAGGCTGACCCTCTAACCGCTGAGCCAAACCAGCCAGGGCTCCAATTGGTTGGTTTTCAATGCTTTTATATCTTTACTCATGCTGTTGAGCTTCCTCATGATTATTACTCTGAACTCTCCCTCTGATATCTTGCTCAATTCTCTTTCATTTATTTCATCTTCTGTTGAATTATCTTGTTCTTTCATTTGGGATTTGTTTCTTTGTTTCACCATTTTGGCTGTCTTGGTGGGTTTTGGAGCCTGCCAAAAACCCTGTGGGTGTTGGTGTTCCACTGGTTGTGGCTCCTTCTACTGGGTTTGGATGAGTGTGGGAGGACCCACTTTAAACACCACCTTCAAGTCTTACTTTCCTGGGTAGATTTGCAAACCCAGGAAAGGTTCAGTTACCCTCTAGCTTTTTTCCTGGAGGCTATTAGTCTCAGTTACTTGATGAGCCTTGGGTTGTAGCCCTCAACTGAATGAAAAAATCCCTCAGGTGTTCAGCAGGTGGGGCAGATGCTTACTGGCTGTTAATGAGCCTCAATTTGCATTTCTCTGGCCTGGCTAGGTGGTATTAAATTCCTATGGGAGGGGTTGTTGCTTCTCCCCAGGGCTCTGGGAAGGGGCTCTTTGAATAATATGGCTGCTATCCTATGAGGGAGTGATTTAGCACAAAACTCCCATTGCCGTCCCAGCTCTCCAAGCTCCTGAGTCTCTCCACACAGTTCCAGTCCAGTCTGCCCTCCCTCTGCCCGAGCCCAAGGTGAGTGGCTGTAGCTAATTTAGTGCTCTGTGCTGGCCCTGTGTGCTGTGAAGCCAGCGTGGGATTTTAACACCGAGGGAGCTGCTCACAGCTAAAACAGCTGCTGTCCATGGGCTCCCAGCCTGCCCTCTCGTGCCTCCATAGTTCTTACATTCGATTTAGTGTCATCTTTCTGACCGCGGTTATATGGGTCCTCTCCAGCTGCTTTTCTGTTGGTTTTTCCCGATGATTTGTCTTTATTTTAGTTGTAATTCCAGTTTGGTCCTGGGAGATGGTCTGTGTAACTTCCATTCACTCCACCGCCATTTTGGAATCCACCTTTTTCCTTTCTATCTGGGTACCTCTAAAGGTTAATTCTGAACTGAAGTTCAATTACACTTCTTATTTTGAAAGTATGGTTTGACATGCAGAGGAATCTAAAAACAATTTAGCGTCATTAACCTGTAAGGGAGACTGACATTTTTATGGCGAGGCATAACATGAGTGATATAAATAAACAACCTTTGGGAATGTGTTGGACACAGGAAAGCTGTTCAAGTTAGAAAGTTCAGTAGCTCAGAATTCTCAAAAGCAGTTACTTTGGAAGTTTTTAAAGCAAGCCTGTGGCTAAGCATCTGTCAGATGCATCTCCCAAATCATTTCATTTTATGCTTTATTTTCATTAATCCCAAAGTCACAGCATTTCATTCCATTTCCATTGTAATTCATGTGCATTTTGTAGCGGCAAATAAAAATAGATATATTTTCTACCTTTTTAATATTTCGATTGTTTCTCCAAATTTATTAGAGTTTTCCCTCTTTATGGTGATTGTGGCTCCTATTTCATGAGGAGATTGCAGATGTCACTCTGAAGTTCGCTGCCTTCTCTGTCGCTATAGATTTTTAGAGGAATGCTTGTAGATTTACTGGAATCCACACAGAATTGTATATATCTACTTCTATGTTAATGTGATACTTTTGAGAATGCTACATGACTTTCTACCTTATTAAACATAAAATATAAACATGTGGATAGTGTATTTGCCTGACATTTTCAAAAAGTTACGTTTTCAGAACTCTCAAAGATTCACTCCAAAGTAGTTAGTTTCTTACTTGCTAATTCAAAGCAGCAACCTTAAGTTAAACTGAAGGGGAAGATAAGATTCACCAGCAGAAATCACACTCAGTAGCTTTGCATCTACCCTTTCTAAAGCTGCACAAAATACAACGCCAACCTAATATGAGTTTAGCTCTTTGTAAGGACACCCCTGTGTACTCTTCACCCAGCACTCATTCAATTTTACTCACATCTCTCAGGCCTGGAAGAGGTGAGCAAATTGCCACAGGCTAAAAATATCTTCAGGATATGAGTTTCCACTCTTTTTTAAACACTCAGAAGAGGCACTGCTAAGTAGTGAATTGTTTCCTTACTTGCCCCTTCAGACCACTTCGCAGGCTGAAGAGTGGCACGGGACCTATCTGTTGTGTGTGCCAGACCCAAAGATTCAGAGTAGAACACTTCTGGAGGGAACCTGGGGGTCCTCGTTCATAGGCACTGATTTCAGCAGGGCCTCCAAATAAAATTTTCCCTTTTATTTTTCCCTCCTCTCCAAGGGATTGGCTTATCCCTCTTCTTAGGACAATAGCATAGTGTCTTGTTTAACTTAGACCATGACTACTGATGCTCAACTGCCTGGAATGAAAACCTGGTTGATGTGTGACTTTGCACAAGTTGCGTAACCTCTCTGCACTTCAATTTCCTCCCCTTTCAAAGGGAAATTATAATAGTACCTTAAACCTAGGATGATTGTTTTATTTAAGTCATTAAATAAATAAGAAGTGCTTTGAACAGGACATAACAGAGTACATGCATACAAATATTTGCTATCACCTTAATCACTGAGCACACACACACACACACACACACACACACACATTTACAGGTTCTTTGCTTTGGTTTTTCAAGTCCTAATATTTCTCATTAATTGTATGAATTATTCATGTGACATACTAGATATTCGAATGCATGATGAGATTATCAGGTAAAGGCTTGTGGAGTTGCATATTCCACACCTCCACACTGCTTAACCTAGTGTTCAATGAAATTTTTCCAGGTCATTTCTGGGCTCAAATATTTACCCTACTGTCTAACAAAAAGAGACTCCCCATTCCCTGAGGATTCCCTGTACTTTCTACAAGTCATATTTTGTTCTTACTATTTCCTCTATCATCATTATCTGCCTAAATCTTTCCCTTGAGTGACCAACTCAAAATTTACTTCTATTATAAAACCGTTCTTGAATTCTCTACTCACAATAACTTCCTGCTTCAATTGCATTTTTGTTTGGTTTTATATATCTTTCTTTAAAAAAAGAAACAAAAAAACAACAACACTTTTTTTGAGGTATAATTTACCTACAGAGAAATGTTCAAATTTTAAGTTTACAGTTCATTGAGTTTTGACAAAAGCATATACCTATGAAACTCACATTTCTATAGTTATAGAACCTTTTCTCCACTCCAGAATGTTGTCTTGAGCTCCTTCCCAGTAAATCCTCACCATCTCTCTCAGCTACATCCATTCTGATGTCCATCACCATGGCTTAGACTTGACTGTTTTGGAACATCTCATGAAACCAGGCAGTAGATACTCTTTTATATGTGCTAGTTATGAATTAAAGAACTCTAGACAAAATCATGGTAGAGGGTTGTATAATAGTCTCTATCAAATAACGCCTATCTGAAGTCTCTCTTGAGGGAATTTGGCTAGGATACCACAGTATCAGGCAGAGAAGAGGCCACTCTATGGTTATTTCAGTTGAGTTACATATTAACTGTGGGACTTCAGAGACAAGAACTTCACCTAATGTTTAAAATTCAATCAGACAGGAGAGACATATTACAAGCAGACTTTTCTTTTCATCCTCACATGATATCCATTTCCTCCCTATGTTTTAGAACTGATCCTGCATTGCCATCATGTCTGTATCTATTCAGTACATCATGCAAGACAGACCCTTGGCCTTGAGAATAACAGTCTGGGCCCAGAAAGTACCTTATCTAGTGTTCTATTCAAAGTCTGCCAAGAGCACCTGAAGAAAGTTTCACCTAAGATGATGCTCTTACAGTGTTTACCGAGAGCATAATGAAATGCCAGCTTGTATAACTTAGCACGCGTTCTGCATTATCTTGCAGCCACTGAATTGGTAATATCTGCTTAATATGTGCAAGTAATTCAGCCTTCCCCAAAGTACATCGTTTTGTCAAAATAAAGAAATTTTCAAATCCCTCTTGGCTATGTGCTTGGTATGCTGTTGAAAAGGAACTTTCCTGCATTTGAAAGGAAGGAAATCTAAAATATTCAACATTAGCAATTAGAGACTCTAAAACTATGAAGATCACATAAATTTAGATCATGTGTAGAAACTTCCTAATTGAATTTTCAATCAAGATTGCATAACTAACACATGAATGTTGCGTACATCTAAGTAGTCTACTTGGAAAGGTCAAACACTTCTTTTTTGTTACAGGACTCTCTGGGGTTGGTTCAAGCAAAGTTATAGAAAAAAAAATGCTTTTTTTCCTCACTGTATTTTACAATCATTTTAAATATATTACCATCCTAACAACCCAGTCCTAATATCACATTTACACTCAAAGGACAAAGGTATGCCACAGCTGAGGTAAGTCTTACGCACGGCTTCAACTCTAAAAACAAACCCAAAGGAAACATTCTAAAAATGTGAGCAATCACTCAGTCATTTCAATAAGAACATATCCTGTGAAAGTCACATTACACATTGGAGTGTAAGTTCAGATATATGGATACAGAGAGGAGCTCATGTAAGCACAGTAAGAATATATTTAACAGTTGTCGCTTTAGCAGTGTCAGCCCTCGGAAGAACCCAGCCTCACAGAAATGTTCATTTATTCTTCCTGTGCCAGCCATGGAGTCTGCAAAACCAAACAAGACTGACACTGTTCTTGCTCTCACAGGACAGACACAGGAAAGAAATAATTACAAATATGCTCATTGAATTCGTTTGACATGTGTGTGAAAAACTCTCTGTGTATATTTCAAGTCTTCTAAATGCCTGGCTTCTTTTTGTAGGCTCCCGCTCAGAACTTTGTCTCTTACACAGTTGGTGTGGTTACACAGTTCCCTGGTCTAGAGCAGTTCAAACATTGGAGCGAGGGGCTTTCTAGAAGCGATCTGCTGGAGGCAGGCATTCGACAATACATAACAAGTGACAGCAGACAAGTCATAACCATGTAAAACAGAGGCATAGAACCGTAGCTTAATTCAATAATTCGATATTTTTCCAACTTTTGTCTTTATGTATGTGATTTATTTTTTAAAACAAGCCTTACCTGGAAGTACAAACAAATGAAATGCATAAATGTAGGGCAGCTCAAACACCAAACCTGGTAGACCTCAGAGAATGCCCCCCAGAAACCTTCGGGTTCATGAGTTTTCCTTAAAAATAACTGCAATCATGGATACATCATGTCACTGAAGAAAGATTCGATTCAGTTCGGGATCTCCTTTAAAAAATTACAACAGTGAGAACAATATCGATAAAGAATTCACACTGACAAAAGAGAGAAAGAATTTGATTGTAGTGGAAAACCTCAGATTTAAAATTAGTTCTTTCTTTTACTGTCCCTTTTGTGTATCTTAGTCACTGTCTATGCTTCTGATAGTTTTCTACTGCCGTTGTAAAAGTTTTACGGGCTAAAATAATACAAATTTATTATCTTTTGGTTCTTGAGGTCAGAAGTCTGATAGGAGACTCACGGGGCTAAAATTATGGTGCCAGCAAGAGCTACATTTTTTTTTAGAGGATCTAGAAAGGGTCTTGTCTTTTCCAGTTTCTGTAAGTTCAGCTTTTATTGGCTAATGGGCCCCTTCCATTTTCTAATGGAAAGCATCTCTCTGACCATGCTTTCATCATCACATTTTTTTCTTTGATTTTCTTCTTCTGCCTCTCTTTCCACTTTTAAAGATTATAGTTGGCTATTTGAATAATCTAACCAACTAACCCAACAACCCTCCCCCCCAAAAAAAACCCCTTGGCGTTCAGGGCCTGGGAATATTGCTGTGTGGTCTTGGTCCCCTCTCCGGGATTGTGGCTACAGCCTGAGTCGTTTTCTCTTGTTCATAACTGGTAGCAGGTAGTTGCAATCGAGTAGTTCTATCGGCATGTTATCTGCTTGTTGAATTTTGGGAGTCTCTCATCCTTCTTTCATTTACTCTCTTCAGTCCAGCTGGCCGTGTTTCTGCTGATGTGACATGTTCCTGTAGATGAGATAAGCGCTGCTCTCCAGATCTTCTCCGGATAATCTCGTCTCTCGTTCTGGCTGTTAGGAGGTAGCTGAGGAGCTCTGACTCACGTGAATAAATATTCTGACCATTTGCTCTTCCTGAGGTGTCAGCAGATTGTCTGGCCATGCGCTCAGTTTGGCTTTGCTTGTCCTCTGGCGCATGCTTTCCTGACAGCAGATCCCTTCATTTTATTTTATTTTATTTTTTGCAATCTGGACAGGCTGAGAATTTTCCAAATCTTCAAGTTCATGTGTGTGTGTGTGTGTGTGTGTGTGTGTGTGTGTGTGTGTTTTGCTTAGCAGTTCTTTCTTCAATCTATCACTTTTTTCTTGCCTTTTTCTATAAGCAGGAAGAAGCCAAGACACATATTCAAATTTCGCTTGCAAATCTCCTCAGCTAAATATCCAAATTCTTATTTATAGGCCTATTTCCACATAACTGCAGGAACCCATTCAGATAAGCTTTCTGCCACTCACACCAGGACCCTTTCTTGCAGTTTTCAGTAATGTTTCTTATTTCCACCTGTGGAATTACCAGCAACACCGTTAATGTGTATATTCTTACTGACAGTCTCTTCATAACAATTTAGACATTCTCTACGACAATAAATGTTTTCTCACCATGCTCCGTATGCCCTCCTGAGGCCTCCCCAGGAGAGTCATTCATGTTTATACAGGGTTGGGCAAAAGTAGGTTTACAGTGTACTCTCATTATTTCTGAATTATTGTATTATTTTCCATATGAACAACTGTAAACCGTTTGGCCCCAGCCTGCACTCCCACTAACAGTCTGCTCAAGGCAATCCAGGATTTTTCTCTCACGCTTCTCAAAATTCTTCCAGCCTTTGTTCTTTTGTCCTCCTCCAAAACCGCTTCTAGGTCTTTAAGTATTTGTTACAGACACGCCCCACTTTCAAGTTTTCTGCTTCTGCTGTAATACATTATCACAGATGTAGTGGCTTACAGCACATACATGTATTATCTCACAGGTTTGAAGGTTAGCAATCTCACATAGAACCCGCAGGGCTGAAAGCACGCTGTTGGCGGGCTGTCCTTGTGGAGGCTCAAGTGCCTTCTGGCCTTTTGCAGGTTCTAGAGCCCCCCCCCCCCTTCTTTGGCTCATGAGCTCCTTCTTCCATATTTGAAGTCGGAAATGATGTCAGACCAGTTTCTACTCTGCTGCCATCTCTCTGACTCTTCTGATGACCTCTTCCATTTTTAAGGACCCCTGTGATTACATAGGGCACATCTGCATCATCGAGGGCACTCGCCCTGTTTTTAGATCAGCTGATTAGCAGCCTCACTTCACTGTGCAATCTTTCATCTTTTTTGCCCTGTAACCCACCCAGCACATTCACAGATTCTAAGGATTAGGACAGAGCCATCTTTTGGGAATGAATATTCTGTATACTGCAGTGCTTTATTTTCCGCTTCTCTAAAAAGCGATTTTACTGATATGTTTTTAACGAGTTGGTTTTAAGGCTTAATGAATTTTAAATGATATATTATATATGGAATATTTTTGTATGCCGTGAAATGATATATAGATTTAAGTTATTTTGGTTTTATATATTAATTTGTTTTCGCTTTATATTAGAAAGATATCTTTAGGACATACTTAATTTTTTTAATGGTATGTCTAAATAAAAAGGTACACCTTTAAAAATTATCCCATTAGCTAATTAAGATAAAACTGGTAAGAATGATTAATAGTAATGATAGCATTTACTATTCATTGAATAAATATGCTAGGCACGGCATTAGGTTCATTTTACACATTACAATCATGCAAGCTAAGGTTTACAATCTGCATTTATAGATGTTGAAACTCAAAGCTGGAATTGTTAAATAATAGAACCTACCAACATCACAGTTATTTGGCAGCAGAAGCCGACTTTGAGCGTTAAATTTCAAAGTCTTTTCAGGTATACACAATCTCTCAATTTCTTTTTTTATTACATGACGAATAATAAAATTTTTATTTTTAACCTACTGAAATATATCTTGTTTCTGCCATATGCCTTAATTTACAGATAAACTTACCAAATTTCTTTTTGAATGATATTTTGAAAATAATTATATTTAATTTTTGATATATATGTATATAGTAGTACTAATATTTATTTTATTTCTGTAAAGGAAATGATACCAATGTATAGAGGAGGAGGGTGTGATAATATTCAGGTAAAGGGTCCAGTTTTTGTAAGAACAATTTCAGGAAAGAAGTCGTTCTGAATAAGTATTTGAAGGATGGAATGGAATTTACCCTCAACAAATTGGTGCCAGGGAAAGAGTTCTGGAAAGACAGTTTGGAATTCCAGGAAGGGACCACCAAAAATGAATGCAAAAATGTGAGACATAAGACATGGGAAAAAGTTCCAAGTCCTTACTCTGTATATTCCAAACCCTGTCTCTCGTCTGCCACCCACATGCCCCACACAGTAGGACACTTTCTTCCCTTAAACAGTTTTTGACCCTTCACCTTGATGTCATTTTGCCAGATGTTTTTGGCACTGTGAGTGGCAGAAGACCAAGGATCCAGTTTTTTTACTGTGACAGTTAATGTCATGATACAGAGATACGACCACAGGTACAGAATATCTCACTAAACCCAAACTAAATGTATCTGAGGATCAACCTTCCCTCGAGTGGATCTCAGAATTGCCCATAATGACCCTAAGTAACATGGCAAAGAGAAGTTGGAGTGGAAACAGAAAGCAGTCGTAATCTAATTGTGGCTAAAATACTTCTTTCTTTTGTTTTTGCATGTTTGTCAAAAACATAACTATCGAACACATTTTCTTTAGAGTGCTTTCCCGGGCCTTAGGAAACGTCTATGCGCAGTATGCATAACCAGTGGACATAGACAACAATGTTGCGGGGGGAGAGAGGGGATCGGGAGGAGGGTGTCTAGGGGAGAAAAGGAGAAACATCTGTAACAAAAATAAATTAATAAAAATTGCCAAAAAAAAAGAAAAGCTCCCAGGAGCTCTGGTGCGTTAGTTTCGTGGTATGTGTGGGAGAAATCTATTCCATGCATTTCTCAAACATCAGCACTCTATTTCGGTGTTGGCAATCTTATCGTTCATGCATATTTTATAGCATGTCTCTACAAATCCATTTAGAGAGCAATTTGTAAAGTAAGTGGTATATAAATTATGAACTCCTACAGAAGTAGGACAGGGAGTCAGAGGCCGCATGTCAGGCTTCGCTGTTGTCGCTCCTTGTGTGATCTTAGGTGAACTCTCAGTATGTCCGGGCTCCAAATCCCTAGACTCAGTAGCAAGTCTAAGGTAAAACTGAGAGAACCTTCAATGGCCTAACACAAATTTTCCTCGCCAGTGTGCTTCCACAGGTAAAATCCCCTAGCCAAACAACCCTTCTCATCAAGGGACAAGCCACAGTTGTCCCTGCTTGTCCGTGAATAGTGGATTGCAGTCCCTGCCAGCCTGCAGAATTATCCAAACGAGCCAATCACATGCTTACATGCTTGCATGGAAAGTAGGGGTCACATCACCCTCTTGGCAGTAAAAAGCCGGCCTCCCACAGAGCCTGCTTATCATTCCGTTCCGTGGTGTTCAGTGTCCTCACCCCTTGGGCCGTGAGTGTAGGGACTAATAACGCGCTATTAGTCTCATCCGCCAGTGTCAGGTGTCATGTATTTAGCCACGCCCATAGCCCTAGGAGGGAATCCCCCCACACTGTGACTCCCCACTTCTATTTCTCAGTCCCTTCTCCATTCCGTCTCTGAACAGGAACAAATCTAACACAGATTTTTTTCTGCTACGTAACCAGGATAGGGACACGTTATACTTGAAACTCGTGACACTTGATGTTCTTTACTCTCAAATATGTGAAGACAGATCACAACTGCCTGCCCAGCCAAAAGGCAAATGATGTTTTCACACCAGTCTAAAAGGCCATCAGGAAACTCTAGCTCCATTTTCTTGTGAAACTGTTTAAATCCAAACCCCCTCATTTTAACCTTTGGTTACTCACAAAAACAGGGAAAATATATTTAATCAGGGGGAAATCATAGAGGGCAATGCCCATCATATAGTTTGTGCTTCAAAATGGTAGCAGTTGCTTTTCATTTTTGCTATTAGCCCGTATTGGACCCTGGGAGCATATGTGCTCTCTCATATGGTGCATGGCTAAGTAAAATGCTTGATGTTCATTTTCTCAGTTTCTAACACCCAAATTCTTTATGTTGTGCAATTCTAGTGGCCACAGCCATGGCAGTTGTCCTATAGGCACCTTATCCAGGTCACATCCTTGTTTATGATTTTTAAAAAAGCATCACTTAATGATGAATTCTCATGTGCTCATATAATAGTACTATGCAATACCCATATATAATTTAATTCAATCCTCATATTGATCCTATCAATTAGGCCTAATAATTCCTATTTCACAAATAAAGTAACTGAGATTAGACAATATAAAAGAATAACTAAGCTGAAACACAAATCCAGTAACTGCAGAGAGCTGTGCTCGGACACCCATCAAAAACCACACGTTCATCACTCCGTGTGACCAGTTCCTGCTTGTTCTGACATCACAGGGCTCAGAGCAGTGCAAGCAGACCCAGTTTTCCTGGGGGACGCAGTGGGACGTTCTGCCTTCCTGTCAGTGTCCGTTTTCAGCCCTGCCACCTCCAGAAACGTTTCCCCTCACAGATGGGCCGTTACTTCCAGGCCTCTGCTCAGGCCTTTCCTTCTTGGCTCACTCCCCCCTTTCACTATGGCAGGCTTTCCCATAATGCCACCCGCACCCCACGGCTCCCCTTCCTGTGCCCTTTTCTTCTCCCCCGAAGGAGCACGTGACTGCATCCCATTCGGAGTGTTTCTCATGCGTCTCAGCCGTGAGGCTGGCACCTGGGGCCCTCCCAGCCTGTTTTGCAGAGGGCCATCCCAGCACGTGGAAGCGACCATCCCAGATGCTGCACAGAACGGAGGGGCTTGTTTTCTACACAGGCAAACACGGAAGCAGTTTATACCAAAGCAAACAAAGGGAGTTGTTCTCCCTGCAGGTTTCTGTGTTTGTTTTCTGCAGCCTGTTGGGTGCACCAGAGGCTGCTTAGAATTAATAAGCCTCAGCAGGAATGTTACTAACTTCCTCGGTTAAAAAAAAAAATCACTAAGAAGATGGGATTTGAATATTTGACTTTGGTTATTCTGATTTTTCTTCTTTAGCTTTACTCCCTCTTTCATGAATAAAGGAACAGAATGAAATCGTGGCAACATAAGCTCTTCATAATATTAGTGAGGAGCTCAAATACTGGAAGATTCTTAAAATGTGTCTTGTGATGAGCAGGTGTGGTGGGCGGAGTTGGGAGGACACAGTGGGGCAGCCGGCGATCAGGAAGAAGTCAGGGGAGCAGTGAGGCTGTTGGACCCGCCAGGTGTCATAGCAGGGATCTAAAGGAGGGGAATGGTCAGGTCTTTCTAAGGAAGAATGACAGGATGGCAGGACATGCCTGGATTTCAAAAATTATGTTTAATGTTGTAACATTGTTTTATGTATGAGAAACAAAAAACTTGCTCAGAGAAAGTTCTTGAGTGAAAAATCAGAAATCGCAAAAGAATAAGAATTACTGTTTTAGAGAATGTGTATTTAATGAATTAAAAATACCAAAATAAATATTTTTTTAAATGTTTTTATTTTTTTATTGATTTTTTTTTTTTTAAGAGAGGAAGGGAAAGAGAGAATCATCCATGTGAGAAAGAAACACTGATCAGCTACCTCCTGCAGACCCCGCCCCCCCAGGGGATCGAGCCTGCAGCCCAGGCATGTGCCCTGACCAGGAATGGAACCAGGACCCCTCAGTCCATGGGACAACACTCAATGCACTGAGCCACACTGGCTGGGCATAAATCGTTTGATTCAAATCTTTCGTAACTACATTTGCCCACTCTCATTTCTCTGGTACAATAGAAAATGGGTACTGCATTGTTTTCGGTGCCACAACATTGCCCAGCAGTGAACTTGTGACATGTGCAGCAGGGTGCAGCAGGATTTTCCTGTAAGAGAAAGAAATAAAGAAGAAAAGCCACGAGACCTTAAAATCCTTATATACTAAACTAGTACCTTTTGCATCTTGCAATTAGCAAAGTGAATGCTGATTATATTATTAGAAGCAATTCAACAGACAAGAAAGGCAATTGTGTGAGGCATGCTTAGAAATGTCTTTTTGAAGAGAGTGATTTTTATCAATGGATTACATCTGTATACATTGAAATAATTTCCTGAATTATTAACAAAGCTGAAAGCTCACTTGTTTTTCCTCATTTTAAGGACCAGGGATACAATATAGAAGAGCACTCAGACTTTTGCTATACAGTGTGACTGCCTGGGTTTGAATTTTATTGGCCCAACTCACCTGCTCTGTGACCTCAGTGAAGTCACTTTCGTTTTCTAAGTCTCAGTTTCCTCAAGTGTAAAATCGAGCTAATCTAAGAGTGCTTTAGTAGAGGACATAAAACAACCAAGCTCTCGATAAACGTGTGATAATTCATGACTGCATTTACCCTGTCCATGCCGAGGACGCGGAGGTCATATCGTACCATTGGTTTTGTCTGACCCTGTACGAGCTAGCTTGCTCTATAATGTGCAACCCACCTTGAATTAGAAAGTCCAGGGTTTGATTTCAGGATTCCCTATTTCCTGCGAGATAAACATGGGAAAAACATTTAGCTTCTGTGAGTTTAAGATATCTTTTAAAAAAATGTTTATTTTATTTTTTTAATTGCAGTTGACATTCAACACTACTTTGAATTCGTTTCAGGTGTACAGCATAGTGGTTAGACAGTCATGTACTTTACAAAGTGTTCCCCCAGATATTTCCAGTATCCACCTGGCACCATACATGGTTATTACAATATTATTGACTGTATTCCTCTACTGTACTCTATATCCCTGTGACTGTTTCGTAACTACCAATTTGTGCTTCTTAATCCCTTCACCTTTTTTCACCCATTCCCTCACCCTCTCCCCCCTGGCAGCCATCAGTCTGTTCTCTGTATCTATGAATCTGTTTCTATTTTGTTTGCTTCTATTTTGTTCTTTAGATTCCGCATACAAGATTTCTTGATTGTTAAATAAAAATAATAATATTAAATTAATGATTTATGAATCACCTGTACCATAATGGCACTTATGTCCTCTTCCTTTATTTATTTATTTTTTCGTCTTTTTTAAGTTTTGCTGTTGAGATATACTACTAATAATTTTTATCAAGTTCCATATTAAAAGAGGATTGAGTTTAAAATATACCAATCTGGCCAACTTTCCTTATTCAATGCTTGGGAAGGATATAAGGCACAATACCTTTGAATGCCCTGTTCTACAAACAAATAAACATTCATTTCTTTTTCAAAGCTTATTAAATTATATTATTTTTATTAAAAATGCATTTTTGTGAAAACAAACTGCTGTTTATCATGCTTTCTGAACATAAAGCTGTATACGTGGAAAAGAGGAAGAACTTGAACTTGCCCACTGTGCTTATAATATTCAGATTTTTAAAGTTTGGCATAGAATTCCACAATGTTTCATGAACTTTCAGCTTAGGAAGGGATAAAGGATGTCAAATGATGTGAGGAGCTTGCAAAGGGAAGGCTGAAGGAGAGCTCCCGGCAGGCAGGCCCAGAACTTGCGAGACTCCTTGGAGGAGCTGGTCTTTGAGAGGAGACCTGAAGCCCAGCAGGATGTGTAATGGAGATCTGGAGGGGAGGACAGCAGGTGTAAAGTTAGGATTTAGTGCTTTTACTATTACTGTGTGAGAAAACATTCAAAATTTAGTGGCATGAAACAACCATTGTACTGTACTTACAGACTCCATGGACAGAAATTTAGACAGTGTTTGGCTTAACTCCGTGATATCTGGGGCCTCAGCAGGGAAGACTCAAAGGCTTGAGGTGACTTGATGTCTGGGGCCAGGGATCATCAAGCAGTTTCTTTTTTTGGGCACGTGGCTTGAGTGACTGGAAGCCTGGGCTCACCTGGAGCTGTGAATTGGATACCTGCACGTTGCCTCATACTGTACCGTGGGCTTCTCAAGCATGATGGCTGGATTTTGAGAGGATTTGCCCAAGAGCAAGTGGCCAAGAGAACAAAGTGGAATTACATGGCCTTTTCTTTCCTAGACCCAGGAGACACCCAGTCTTCCAATGCAGTCAGTCGGTTACACGTGAGTCACTAAGGCCAATCTAGATTCAAGGGCAGGGAGCATTTGCAGACTTTCTTGAAAACCACCACATGGAGGAAAACAGTGACTTCATCTTCCTATTTCTCAGAGTAGTAAATGCAAGACCTATAACCTGGTGCTTTGGAATATATGATTTTATAGCTGGATGATAATTTTGTGGGGATAATGGTTGCATATGCTCAGAAGCAACTTACATTATCCAGGTCCTTGTGAATTTCCTCCTCTGTGGTTCATGGCTGACCATGTGCAGGCTTGTTCAGAAGGTTGGAACTGAACAGTGACCTGAGCTCCCAGGAAGGCTGTATAAAGACCAAAGTATTTGAGAACTCAAGAGGGATAAGAAAGATCTTAAATATCAGATGGATGTATTTTTTGCTGTAAATATTTTGCTTTGTGATCAAAAGTGAGTTTTGCCAATTATTTTATTTCTTTTTAAAGGAAATGGCACCATTACTGCAAGACCTTTTTATGGCTTTCTGATATAGAAATTGTCGGTGATCTTTATTAAAAATAAACCCCTCTGGATATTTCATGACTTCTTTAATGTGTTCATTTTAAATTAAATTTGCCTAGTTTAACCTTAAAAGTAGGAGCTTGTCCCTGCTGCTACTTAGTGGTAATTCTGGATCAGAGAATCATAGACTCTTAGAACTTCAAAGGACATTGAGAATTATCTCTCCAGTCCCTGTACCTTATATTTTAAGGGTAATGAAAATCAAAGAAGTTAAATGACTCTCCCAAGATCATAGAAGGAATTACCAACACAACTTCACATTTTAGAACTTTTTTCTGTAAGTGCTTTTGAAACAACGCTTCTCCCTGTCTTTCTTATGTCTCTCTCCCCAGCTCTCAAACTTTTCCGTCATCAAAAAGAAACTGCGCTTGTCAGTCTGGAAACCTTCTTTCTCATCAAATTGTAGAGAGCACAGTTGTAATACCACATTCTGATACGGTTTAAGACACTCCTTATTGTAACCTTGTCCCACATTTTTGCATGGAGGATGGCTATCATTGTTTGACAGTTAATGGAAGTTTTCATGTTTTAGATCTATTTGGATGGCAACTATTTCTTCAACATTTACTACTGTTGAATTTGTAAACAACATGGACGACACAGGAGTTACTTCACATTTTATTCATAATGTTGAATGATTAAGTTGAGGGAAAAGCACTGTTGACAAGTAAGTATTTTCTATGGGTGCCAAAGTAAAATTTTTTGTATTTTAGCATGACAGTCTGGAAAAATTGTTTATTCGTCTAATTGTTTTCATTTCTTGAACTTTGCCTTGGTTTTAAAATAGTTTCACAGCATATCTGTGATGCTTATCACATTATATACATTACTGTTTTTAGCAACAAGGATTAAATCATAAGTGAAACATAACTTTTATCATTCTCATTTATTAATTGAATGTTTGGTTGATTTATTGATTAAGTCAATAAATAGCCATTGAGTTCTAATTACATGCTAAGAACTGTGTTAGAAATTGGGGACAGTGGGTGCCCTTAAGGACTTCAGAGTTGGTTCAAACACTATTCACACTTTTCTGCCATGGGAACAGAAAAGACAAAATGATACTTTACTTTGCAGAAACACCAAAACTCTTTTGGGAAGAGGGAGAATGTGTTCATCATGAGGCTTCTCCTAAATTACCTGCAAAGTCCTTTGAGGTTATAGATATCACAAATTATTTGTTGAATGTCTTAACTCATGCCAACTAATGTCCATACCTTTTTTTCTTACTCAGCTTAAATTCCATAGTTCATTTTTGAAGTTGACTCTTTGCAACCATTCTTAAATCTCTTACCACTTACTTTTCTCTTTGTCACACTTTCCTTAGCTAACTTTCAAGTCAAATTTATTAGTGAACTACTGTCACAAGAATTCTCATAAGAAACCATCCCAAAAGAACTTAAAACAACAGTCATTTATTCTTACTAATGCATGTGTAAATCTGCTAAAATTTGGTGATAGAGGCTGAGTGGATCTGAATTTGGCTCTAACATATGGATTCTATTCAGGTCTACTCTATGTGTCGCTAGTCCTCTTGGAACCAGCAATTAATCAAGTTGTGCTCTTTCCATGGGAAAAGCCAGCAAGCCAAGGAGCAAAAGCAATCATGAAAGCACAGTTTAAGACTCTGGTAACGTGATGTCCATTATCAGTTTGACCAAGTACGTCACATGGCCATGCCTCAAGGCTCAAAGGGTGGATAAATACATTCAGCTACTAGGAGTGTATGCAAAGATGTGGATTTGTAACTCAGTGATATAAGTGTGAAAGGATGGTAGCAATAATGCAATCAGCCATCCTAATTAAACCCTATTACTCCATCTATTTCAGGGTTGCATTGGGAAGCTAAACAGGACTAAAGAAAAATCTTCAAACTTTCAGACTTGCATCTCACTTTACATGCATGACTAGTCATCTTTTTTTTTTTTTCTTCTTCTTTATTGGTTTGAGAGAGAGAGGAAGGGAGAGGGAGAGAGAGAGAAACATCGATGCAAGAGAACATCGATTGGCTACTTCCTGCATGCCCCCCACTGGGGATTTGGCCCACAATGTGGGCATGTGCCTTGACTGGGAATCAAACCAGTGATCTCTTGGTACATGGCTCAACCGCTGAGCCACACCAGCCAGGCATGACTATTCATTTTAAACAGGCACCTAATACTGCTTAGCAATCCTACATAATAGTCCAGAAAGTTTGATTCACCCACTGTCTTTAAAACAATTATTTCATTCACTTCTCTCTTCAAATGGGGTTATAGTTTGTCTTTCTCCACCAGAATGTTATTTAATAAGAGTAGAAATCTTTGAAGGCTTTGATCATTGATGTAACCCAAGTTCTCTGAACAATACCTAGTATATGGTTTACTCTATACATAACTTTAATTGATATAGATTATCCTAATTTTGATTAAATAATTAATTAGTTTAATATATCAGGTGTCCTGCTAGAATATAAGTTACATGAACATAGGGACCTTCCTTTTAATTAATGCAAACCAGAAACCAGCACAGATCCTTGCACAGAGTAATCACTCAATAAGTATGTGTTGCTCTGACCAGGTGGTTCAGTTGGTTGGAACATTGTCCTGTACACCAAAATGTTGCAGTTTCAATTCCTGGTCTGGGCTCATACCTAGGTTGCTGGTTCAATCTGTGGTCAGGGCACATACAGAGGCAACCAATCAATGTTTCTCTCTCACATCAAAGTTCCTCTCTGTCTCTCTCTCTCTGTTTCCCTTCCTCTCTTAAAAAAAAAAAAGTCAATGGAAACATATCCTTGGTTGAGGATTAAAAAAAAAAAAAAACTATTTGTTGAATGAAAAAATTGATCGCACTATTACAAGTGTTATTCTAAGCAAGTAGAAGACAGTATCTGAGATTTACTTACTGCAGTTTATGGTAAAACAAATTAGAATGGAGATGTGTTTATTATAGAGAGTTGTTTATTAGAGAACCAGTAGCTTGTTTCAAAACCAGCAGGTCATATAGATACCATAATTCAATAGTAGTTTTGTACTGTATAACTTTATTTTATATCAAAAGGAACTGTCACTAAACAAATATAAAAGGCAGAAATACAGTCTACATTTTATTTGTATTTTCTTTAATTTTGATGTTCCTCCGTTTCAAAAAATGTTGCTTTTAAAAAGCCTGTTTTTGAATACGTTAGCCTATTAGATGACACGGGCTTAAGTGCTGAGGCACAATAGGTATTCAACTTAAAAACGTGGAATGAAGTAGAACTGGAATTCATATTTGTTGCATTAATGGCGATTCTCAGCTTATTTAATTGTTGCATGCAAGAAATTGGAATCAGTGGTTAATGATGAGCTCTGTCTGCTGGGCAATTTCTTGGAAAGCATTTCATTTGGACAATCAGCAGTGGTAATTTTGAACTACAAATGGATGTAGATAAAAAATTAAAGTTGTTTTTGATGCCCCATTGTCGTTCACGTTAATGTTTGCAAGTAACATTTCTCATCTATTTCCAAGTGGCTGTTGCATGATTTCCAGAAAAGTGCAAAGATTGTACTTAGACAGATTTTCCTATATTATCTAAAGAGGTAAGTTGATTTTGAAGAGTTAACATTCCATGGTACATACCAAAAGGAGCACCAGAAGCCCTTTAAAATTCCCAAATATCTTCATACACTGCAATAACTACACTAATTGCGAACATTAGCATAATCAGAAAGCCCCAAGATGCAGTCACTGAAATTTGTACGAAGCTCCCTCCAGTCTCTGAATCTTGCTGAACCTTCATGGGATAAGTGATTGAGTGCTCAGGGTCCTTGCAGGTTGAAAGTTCTTGCTTCCGCATTTTCTCTAGTTGGGTTTAAAATGGAAACCCACAATTCTAAGAGGTGGAAATTACTAAAGATGGTGTCAAGGAATCCATAAATTTTTGTTGAGCAGCTGCCAAGCCATGAAGACCCTATATATAAAAAGTCAAAGGCTTATTCCTCTGTAGTTAAACATATGCACATAAACACCCATACACCATAGGAGGGGGGGTTACGATTGAATGTCATAATCTGAGACAATCACAGGGGATCTCACCATAAGATGATAATATTTCTGTTTTGGGTTTCATTTGTGCATATATTACAGGGTTCACATTCTCATAAAATAAACAGAACACTAACTTATAATTTGTATAGCATAGCTAATATCACAGGTTTTGTGTTGAGGCTAAACATGGGGGATAGTATTGTTTTATCCTAATATTTACATAAACATTTTACCCTCAGGATGCAAATAGGTATAGATTAATTTATATGAAGCTTATATGTGAAAATAAGTTTAAGAAGTATTAAATAAGTAGTATAATGGATATAGGGAAGTAATAAACATAGGAGGGATTTTTGGTGACAGATGGACAGGAGCTGAGACCTGACTAAGCTATTTATTACTTGTATACTTTCTAAACCAATTTTTTTTCTCTATAATAGATGCAATGATGCCAATTCTCAAGGCCATGAGGCTGAAATAAAAGAATATTAATAGAGCTTCTAAGACAGGGTTAGGTACATATATACTTTCCTCCCCCATTCTCATCAATTTATAACATTCCAAAGACTGTATGTGTGTATGTGTATAGACATACACATGTACATAATTTTATGTATATGCTATACTTTAAAGTTTAGAGATAAGGGGATGGTTATTTAATGACTTTTCAAAGAATTCTCAGATCTCTTGAATCCCAAAAATTTAGAAAGGTAAATAACTTCTGAGTTCAGAGAAAGTATATTACTTTGAAACATAGAATTGCTGGTCTTGAGGTAAATAAAATGAACTATCAGCAGTGTAACGTGGTTTGATCTTTTAGGTCTCATAGTCTATATTGCTAGTGTTCGATGAAGTCTATCAAGTCAGTCGGGAATGAGCATAATTGGAGGTGGACAAGATCTAAATAGGCAGTAGTGAAGAAGCTCATGGAGTTAACACATCCATGCTGTGGTGACTGCAAGAATATTCAGAGTTGAAAAAGCCAATTCCAGCATACCTGTTCTTTTCAGTGATAGAGGCAAAAAGTTGCCCTTCCTGTTAAGCAGATACAGGCAAATTTTAAAGGTGAAAATGACTTGATACTTATGGGTAGCTGCTTTATTACTTTTATCCATTCTAGGTCAATTGTAATTAGCTCTCTGAGTATTTGATGGGACGGTGTAAAGTCACTGAGCTCTTGTTCTTTATGAATAATCTTTCTTTTCCCAGGGAAGGCATTTTCACTTGGTGAGACTCATTACAGTCTAGCACCTCATTCCAATCAACTTGTCCATTGCAATTTCCTGGGCATAGGTATGCTCAAGCATCAAAATAGGGCCAGTCACTGAGTCTCTTATGTTGCCAATAGAATCACACACAGAGAATTATTTGGTGCATAACATGAATTCTCTGATGTATTAAGTGCAAATGATGAGAAGCCTTAGAGACCAGTACTGACACTTATTGCTAATGAGGAAATCTGCCAGAAAAGGGAGAAAAACCATGCTGAGAATCAGCTGTGTTACAGTGGCTATGACAAAGGATTTGGCCTCAGGAACTCCAGTGTCAGAACTACTTCTGTCACTTGCTAGTTACAGACCTTGGACAATTTAATTTAATCCATCTAAGTTTTTAGTTTATCTATAAAATAGATCTAGATGTGTTCTACTTACGTATGAATGTGTTCATTGGGAGCCACAAACGTGATACGTGCATAAAATGCTTTAAAAATGGTAAAGTGAGGTCGAAAGCTAGTTTTGTTACTAGCAGTCACTGTGTATCAGACACTTTGAGATGTTTTAAGTACGTGTGTGTGTTATGCATTTGAGTTGAGTCTGTGTCCTGGTGACTCTGAATGAGTCATGTCCAGCCTTGCTTAGCTCTGTAGACTCATTACTATGGCTTCTTTTATGGAGTGAATACATCTAATATTTGGTCTTCAATCCATCTGATATTGGCGTTCCTCTTTTTCTGCTGCCTTCTACTTTCCACAGCATTATTATCTTTTCTTATCAGGCATACCTTCTCATGATATATCTGAAATATTCAGGACAGTTTCAGTTTTGTCATTTTTGCCTCCAGCAATGTTTCATGCTTAATTTGCTCTAGGACCCATTTCAGCTCTCTGGCATACCAGGGTATCCAGAGAGCTCTCATCCAACATCATATTCCAAATGAGTAGTATTTTTCCTATCAGCCTTCTCCACTGCCCAACTTTCGCATCTATACATGATAATGGGAATACAGAGGTGTGGATGATCTTAGCCTTGGTTTCTGATAACACAATCTTTGCTCTTGGTGGTCTTTCTTAATTCTTCCACTGCTGCCCTTTCACGTCTCAGCCTTCTCTTGATTTCTTAGCTTCCATCTCCATTTGAATTGATGACTGAACCAAAGTAAGCAAAATCTTTAACAATTTCAGTGCCTTCATTTTCTATGTTAAAGTTGTATATTTCTTCTGTAGTCGTGATGTTTGTCTTTTTAATGTTCAGATTCAGTCTTGCTTTGGCACTTTCTTCTTTTACTTTCATCAGAAGTTGTTTCAAACTATTACTACTTTCTTCCAATAAAATGGTGTCATCTGTATACTTAAGTTTTTAGTATATCTTCCACCAATTTTTACTCCTTCTTGTAAGTCCAGCTTAGTTTTTCATATGATGTGTTCTGCATACAGATTAAGCAGATACATAAAATGCACACTTTTCTGACAACTTTTGCCTATACAAAATCATTCTATCTTTCTATATTCTGTCCTGACAATGGCTTTCTGTCCACAGTGCAGGTTATACATCAGGACAAAATGCTGAGGCATGTCTGTGTTTTTCAGAGCAACCCATAGTTTTTCATGATCCACACAGTAAAAGGCTGTATTGTTATCTACAAACATAGACTAACCTAAAATTCTTTGGAGCACTTCATTGTCCAAGACATATTAGATCTAGAGAGCCTCTTCTTTTTGTAAACCCAGCTTGAATGTCTGACATTTCTTGTTTCATATAAGGCGGAAGCCTTTGTTGTATCACTTTGAACATTACTTGTGTGGGAAAATAGAGCAATGGTCCTCTAATGACTGCAGTCTTTGACATCTCCTTTCTTGAAAATGGGGATGTATGTATATTGAATGTTCCCAGTCTGTTTTAGATATAGGTACATAAAAAAACAGAATTAAAAAGAAAAATCAAAAGAAACAGAATAAACAACTTCATGTAATACAAAAGTTGAAGAAAAAATGAAATATAATTAGAATTCTCCATGTGGGCAACTGTGAAAAGTATTTACATGGTTGTAGCAATGGAAACACTAAATAATAATTTGACCAAAAAATTTATAAAATTTTTATATTGAAAAAATAGAGGAAGAAAAGTTTGAATTTATAATGGACATGAAAAAGGGTGTATAAGAGAGCTAAATTCTCATTCATCATTCTTGGAAGTCAAGACATAATATCTAAAATTTTAAAATCAGGAATAGTAGTACACATATTATTTAGAAATATGGAAATAAATACTGGGAAAAAAGAATTAAAAGAGTTGAAAGTAGCTATTTCTAGGTGTTGGAGACTGGAGTTGAGGAGGGTAGGGTAGGAAATTATTGTCCTTTCTAACCTTTGACATTCTATTTTTTAAATTTAACTTATTTTAATTTTAGTAAGAACATTTACCATGAGATCTTCCATCTTAAAAACTGTTGAATATTCTATACGGCTTTGTTATCTGCAGGCTTAATGCTGTGCAGAAGATCTCTAGAACTTGTTTGTAATGTATAACTGAAACTTTATGCACATTGATTATCAACTCCTCATTTCCCCTTGTACCCCCCCAACTCCCTGCCCCTGGCAACCACCATTCCATTTTCTGATTCAATGAAATTGACTATTTTAGATACTTTTTATAAGAAGAAGAATGCATTTTTTGCCCTTCTGTGACTGACCTTTCTTAGCATATTGTCTTCAAAGTTAATTCATGTGGTCACATATTGCAGAACTTCCTTTCTAAAAAAAAAGGACAACAATATTCCATCGTATGCATATACCACATTTTCTTTATCTAGGCATCCACTGAAGGACATTTAAGTTGTTTCCACATCTTAGCTCTTGTGAATAGTGCTCCAGTAAACATGGAAATGCTAATATCTTCAAGATCTTGATATTAATTCTTTTGGATAAATGCAAGAAGTGATATTGCTGAAACATAGGATAGTTTGATTTTTATTTTTAATTTTTTGAGAATACTTTGAAATGTTTTCCATACTGACTGCATCATTTTGTATTTTCACTAACAGTGATCAAGGGTTCCAATTACTTCACATCCTTGCCAACACTTGTAGTCTTTTGTTTTGTTTTTGATAAGAGCCATCTGGACAGATGTGCGGTGATATTTCATTGAGGTTTTGATTGGATTTCCTTCATGATTAATAATGTTGAGCATCTTTTAATATACCTATTGGTAACTTGTCTTCTTGGAGAAATATCTATGAAACTTTTTAGCCCACTTTTAAATTAAGTAATTTGTTTTTTGTTATTGAATTGTAGGAATTTCTTAACTTTTGTGGATCTTTACCCCTTATCAAATATATAGTTTACAGATATTTTTTTCATTCCATAGATTGGCTTTTTGCTCTGTTATTTGTTACCTTTGATATGCAGAAGCTTTTTAGTCCATATAGTCCCACTTGTCTAGTTTAAGTTTTGTTACCTCTGCTTTTGGTGTCTTACTTGTAAAACATTGCCAAGGTCAATGTCATGAAATTTTTCCTCTATGTTTTATTCTAAGAGTTTTACACTTTCAGGTCCTATATTTAAGTCTTTAACCCATTTTGACTTGATTTTGTGTATGATGTAAAGATCCTATTTAATTTTTTGCATGTGAATATTCAGTTTTCCTAACACCATTTATTGAAGACACTATTCTCTCCTCATTGTGTATTCATGGTGCCCTTGTCAAAGATTAATTGATGGTTTATGTGTGCATTTATTTCTGGGCTCTGTTTTTTTCTTTGTTCTATGTCTATCTTTATTCCAGTATCATATCATTTTAATTACTGTACCATTGTAATATAGTCTGAAATCGGGATGTGTGATGCCTCTAGCTTTGTTCTTACATTTCAAGATTGATGTGGCTATTCAGAGTCCTTTGTGGCTCCATATAAATTTACATATTTTTATTTCTGAAAAAATGTCAATGGAATTTTGACAGGTATTGCATTGAATGTGTAGAGTGCTCTAGAAAGTAATGTTGATAATATTAAGTCTTCCAATCTATTAATATACATGTCTTCCTATTCGTTTGTATCTTCTTTAATTTCTTTTTTTTTTTTTTTTTATCCTCACCCGAGGACATTTTTGCATTCATCTTCAGATAGAGCGGGAAGGAGAGAGGGAGGAAGAGAGAGAGAGAAAAACATCGATGTGAGAGAGACACATCGAGTGGCTGCCACCCACATGACCCCAACGGGGCCAGGGACAAACTGCAACTGAGGTATGTGCCCTTAGTGGGAACTGAACCCGGGACTCTGGTCTGTGGGGCCAACTCTCTAACCTCTAAGCCAAACCAGCCAGAGCTTTAATTTCTTAAATTAATGTTTTGTGTACAAGTTTTTTATCTCCTTGGTTAAGTTTATTTCCTAAGTGTTTTATTCTTTTTGGTGCTGTTGTAAATGGGATTTATTTCTTAATTGGATTCTTTATTTCTTTTTTGGATTATTCATTGTTAGTGTGTACAAATGCAACTGATTTTTGCATGTTGATTTTGTATTTTGCAATTCCACTGAATTTATTAGTTCTAACATTTTTTAATGGAGCCTTTAGGGTTATCTGTACATAAGATCATGTCACCTGCAAACAGGAATGATTTTAATTCTTCCTTTCCATTCTGAATTCCTTTAATTTCCTTTTCTTGCCTAATTGTTGGGCTAGAACTTTCAGTACTATGGTGAATAGGAATGGTGAGAGTGAGCATCCTTGCCTTGTTCCAGAACTTACAGTGAAAGGTTGTCAATTACTCATATCTTAGCTACTTTGTGATGACCTGCACCTCTGCAGGTAACACATGTTAAATGCTGACATGTGTAGCTTGGTAAAGAAAAGCTCTGGGCTGCATTCTGCTATTACAGCATCATGAAAAGATGATCATATAATCAGTCTTATATAGTTTTCAAAAAGAAAAAGTCGATATCATCTGCTGAAAATTTTGAACTATTGTGTTAAGCTCTCATTTTCCCCCTTTATCATTTTCGGTCTTTTTAAAGTAAGCTTCTCCTGAGCAAAGCCAATGATTTTACATTGACCAAAACTCTGCAGCTTGTTTTCTTTCAAAGAAAAATATTTAAAAAGAAATAAAGAAAGAGAAGGAAAAAGAAAGAGAAAAAAAGAAAGAATAAATTATAGTACTTTGGGGTGTGCAGTAATTATCTGTGAGTTTGACACGTGGGAACATAATCTATATGATAATGAATACACATGTCATCCCTATTATTTATTTCTCTCTCTATTGTGTTTGGGCTAATCTTATTTAATCTATTTCTATGCTTGAAACATACTTGAGAGAACTTCCATTCAAAATAGCCAATAAGGTATGGGCAAGCAGGAGAAGATATCCTTGGAGTTTGGGGAGGTAGGTTCAGGTCAGATGCTGTGATAGAAACAGGACACAAAAATGATAACTTGTGAGGTGGTCAAAATTATACTAGTCCTGTTCCATAGCAACACGACTGTAGGGTAAGATTTTCCTAGCCCCTTTTACATATAAATAGCCTAGCTGCTTGTTCAAGAATATAAGTATATATATATACACACACACACACACACACATATACATACACATCCATGCATATATATATAAAACTTTCCTTATGCCAACAATGATATGTTAGCTTTAAGGTCTTTAAGATAGTAAGCAACAGAGCTGAAATTGAAACAGTTTCATGATAGCAAACACAATGCTTCAGCTTCTAAATCACGCTTAACGCCTTAGTGTATGAAAGCATGTTAATGACACTGTTAGTGTTGTTAAGAATTTGTCTTTCCTCCATCCAAAAGGATTTAAATAAGTAGAATTTATAATGTGACCAAGGTACTAAAACAGGTATAATTTTCCCTTCTAGTGGAAATAAAACTCCAAAGGGTTTTTATCTCTATTTTAAGCCGAATAATTTTAAGACAGTGTAACTCCAGTAAAACTCTTGACTTCATAAAGAAATTCCTCTCTTTAATATTTTGTCCTTGAGCTGATATATTTTTTCCACTTGTAGTTCCTACCATTGTCATTTCTTGCAGTTCAGAAACCTCTGCACTTGTTTTTTTTTTCTTTTCATTAATTCAGTGGTGGAATTTTTACCTTTACTTTGTTCTCCCCCTTCAAAGGATTCAGCCCAGTCAATCTGAATTGAAAAAAAAGTCATCCCCTTTCAGGTTTTAGCTGCCTGGATCAAAAGTTTTTAAGCATTTTGAACAAATGCAATTCTCTTTACATGTTTTGATGCATAACTGGGAGGGGGGGATGAGGAGAGGGGGAAGGGAAGAAAGGTAAAAGAAACTCTTTTATGCTTTCTATAAATTAAAGGAACCACATTAACACATTCCTTTTGATGTAAGCTTCTGTGAGCAGATTTTTTAAATAAAATATTATAGCCATACCTATTTAGGGGCCTCTTAAATGTCAAATATTAAATTATAATATCTCAGTATATACTTTTGTATTAAAGTTATTTCATATAGTACCTGTATCCTCCAAACCATATACACATAATTCTGTAATATTTTTTTTCACTTCTAAACTTAAAGTTGGCAGTTGAGACGTATGACAGTGGGTGCTCAACAAAGCAGTAGGTGAAGAATGAGGATCCTCAATTCATGGAATTCCGGCGATGATGAAAACCAGCTTAGTGTGGAATTCCATTAAATTTCAAGCCAGTGCAAATAGACTAATTTCAGAAATGTGACCATGTAGTAACTCTAAACAAGAACTTCAGAAAACCCAAGACTTATCAAGTGCGAATCTTGCCTTGTAAATGTTATCACCTGCTTGGGTGAATTTAATATTATAATTGAGAATCTGGATGGAGCTTGAGTTTTCATTCTGCCACTTTGAAGAATGTCTGTTCTTGAAAAAGAGAGTTACATTTTCTTGGCAATTTTATCAAATAAGAGATAAAAACATATACAAATATGGTTATTGTAAGTACTAGAATTTGCCAACATTCAAAATCAAGTTGGTTGCACAGCCAATCAGAAACATTATATAATACAAGGTAACATGTTAGTGACCTTCTGGCAGATATGAGCTAAACATTTATTTTATATTTTATATTCATTTATAGAGGACATTTACTTCCTCTATATACAAAAATTTTTTGAGATAATTGAGTTCAAAGATATGTGAATAGTATCAAGATAATCATCAACTGTCTCCCATGAGCAACATAACTGACTTAAAATTGAAGATGATCATAAATAATCAAAGTACTTTATAAACAATAAAGATCTATAAATATGCACCAATGTTTTTATTACAGTATAACTTCTGTTTCATGACTCCTCCACCAATATGATAATATAGTACCCAGGTTCTTACATCATGTCTCCTTAAAGTATGTCTGGAATGACGTAGATGTCATTTGATGACTGCATTTTTGTTTATTGTCTGAGTTCAACTCCTTTTTGTAGAGTAGTCACTGTGTTGATGCAGAGGACATCTCAAGGGGACTCAACCACAGGGAGCTCTATGATGAAGTATCCAACCACCTCTCTCTGTTTTTGACATGTGCTCTTTCCCAAGAGATATTAAATCAATACTGTCTCTTCCTCAGTGTATTGAATAAAGTTTTAAATAAAGTGGGTATAGAACACATTTTATTATACTGTCCAGTTGCATTTTGAGAGTATTTAGTTTTTTTTGCATTGCAGTCTCATCTTCGTGTTGCACAATTTTAGTAAATTAAACCATGCTAAAGGTAAGAAATTCACGCCTGGGGCCCACCAGCTAGGCTATTACTCCAACCAAAATAGGCCAAAGCATTACTTGAAGGATTTTGAGATTCCAAGGAGATTGTGTGGTTTAGCACCACACCTAGGGTCACAAGGTTAGAATATGAAATATAACTAAATCTGGGCTCTGAATCTGCCTTATTGTATTATTCTTAGAGTACGCTAATCTTTCAAGGTCTGTGTTTGCTCACCTGATAAATATAACGAATTCTGAATGCTTAATCTATACTGGATGGAAATAGAGTGACAAATTTCCTTTTGACATGTGGTAGAATTTTCATAATAACAGTAATATAGTACCACTGTATTGGTCTTAATATACCAATATGTTAACTAACATTAAAATACTAATATAAAAGGATGCTTAATCTAACTTTCATTTAAAATAATAAAATATGTATGATAACTTTAAACTATATTGTAAGATGAAATTTGTTGGGAATCTACAGCTTTGGAATTACATTTTTATACCTCAAACTCAGGTTTCAGAAAATAGAGCCACTGAACCAATGGAGAATAGAGAGAATTAAAACTAGGGAGGATCCCTAGTTTTATTGTATATATACAATGGTATATATAACTAGAAACTTTTATCACGTTCTGGACTCTTAACTTCCCTAAACCATTGGCAGATACACTAATCTCCCCAGCTGACATTGCTATACTTTTAGATATCACCAATAAAGATTGTATTGTGCTTATCTGTAACATTTGGAAAATGGATAATATTAGTGATTCCCAAAGTGTGTTAAGAGGAACACTAGGCCTACAAAATTTATCAGCCAAAACAGTTTAGAAATTTAAATAAAATATTCTTATCTTAAAGCTATAAAATGTACATTTGTATTCATATCCTAAAATATTTGAGAGGCTATAAAGTAAAAAGAAATTATATTTATGTTTGATTAACCACTTTTTCTCCAAAACGTTTTAACTCTGTAATCCTTTTCCTAGATATAACATTGATTAACACATTGCAGTTGACTCTGTGGATGTCCCCACCATATTCTGTCACCCTTGCAAATTTAGTCCAAGCTTCTCCAGGGGCCAGAACATGCATCATTTCTCCTGAGAAATTTTCTGCTCCCCTCTTATCAGTGAAAGTGAGGTTAGGGGATTAAATATCCTAAATCTTCCCGTGCTTGGAGTGTCCACACCTACTCTGGCCAATGACTTGTTCCCAGGTGTGGCTGACAGGCAAGTACCTTCCCTATTTCACCCAGACTTTACTGGGCATGCGTCTAAACTGTATCTTCCTGGCAAAGCTGCACAAATGGCACGTCTATAATATTTGTCTTTCCCTTTGCTCCTTCCCTGTTAATTAATAACTGGTTTCAATTACATCAGTATCATCCTTACCAGCTCCCCTCACAGAGGGCTTTGCCTGCCCACTTGGCAGTAAAACTTCTCAGAATTAACACCCTTGACCCTCAAACAGAATAACAAGACCTGGTGCACAAGTACTCCAGGGCCCTCACGTTTTGTGTGTTGTGTTTCACACTGACTTCCAAAGTTTCCCGTGAGAGATTAACCTCCAGTAGCAGCTGGCTTGAAAAGGTAATCTTTATAGGCTGCCTTTTCTCCCAGTCTCACTTCACCACGCGTGTTTATTTCTTATCCTAGACAAGCTACTTGCACTTGAATCCTTGCCTTAGGGTATACCTCTGGGGAACTCAAACTGAGACACATATTTTGAGAAATGGGTGCTTCCTGTTCCACTTTTCAATGACCCAAATATCTGAATGATTAGTTCCGACAGCCTCTGAACACAAATCTCGAGGTTTCTGTATTTCAGGTTCTTTCTAATGTGTCACTCTCCTCTTCATATATTTTTAAAAGGTAAATTTTGCTGACATTCCATCCTAGATATTTAGTTTCTGGGTCCCTTTAAAGGCTGTCAAAGCAGAAATTGCACTTAACATAGTTAAACAAGCAAGGAAGACTTTATTCGAGACCATTGTAATAGGGGAGGAAAGATGAACTGAACTCTGCTGACACACATATTGGTAGTGCTGAGGTTAGCTAGGGAAAGATGCTGGATGATAGGAGAGGGAATGTCAGTGAACAGGATGTGGAGAGCACATTGAATTATTCCTGAGTTTTTAATTGTTTTTCTCTGTGATTAGGTCATCTACATCATTGGTGTTCATCCAACTTAGTCTCCTGCCCTCCTGTGGAGACTTGGCGATAGGAGTACTATTTTATTCAATGTTTACATTTCAAAAAGACGATTCTCATGTCCTTGAGAAAGGCATTTCCTCAGTTGTAAAATGGGCAAGAAGCTGGGAGAAGATTTATAAACATTTCAAAGGGGCAGAGAAAAGATATACAGTTGTAAGCTTTTTAAAGTAAATGCTCTAGAAAAGGGAGGTCAGGGGCCTGTTGTCAAGAAAAATTCTTTCTGAAGATTAGTCAGTCTGAGGGGAATGTTAAGGTCATATTGTCCAATTCCCATTAAAGAACATCTAAGGATACCCTTTCCTTAGTCCTGTCTTGGGCAGCTGTTAAGGGTAGTGTAAGAATTTTTTTTGGTTGTATGAAAATGGAACACTTAACAACTCTAAGCCTCATGTTCAAAAAGCTGGTAGTAATCATACCTTCTTTGGTATTTTTGTAAAGATCAAAGAAAATAATGCTTCTAAAGCTCTTGTAATAGTGTATAGTCTACTAAGGCTGCCATAACAAAATACCATAGACTAGAAGGCTTAATCAACAGAATTTGTTTTCTCGCAGTTCTTGGGGCTAGAAGTCCAAGATCAAGGTGATGGTAATGTTGGTTTCTGGGGAGAGCTCTCTTCCTGGCTTGCAGTCAGCCACATTCTCATTGTTTTCTCATATGGCCCTTCTTTGTAAGTTGGCATCTCTGGTGTCTCTTCCTCTTTTTTTAAGGACACCAGTCCTATTGGATTAAAGCCCATCCCTATGACCTCATTTAACCTTAACTACTGTTTTTAAAGACCCTATCTGCAAACACAGTCACACCGGGGTATAGGACTTCAAATTATGAATTTTGAAGGAAGACAATTCAGTCCATTGGACATAGTATCTAGATCACAATTAGAAAATAATAACTATTATTTTCAATAAGCATACAACAACTGGAACCTCTGCATAAAAGATGTCTTTAATAGTGTGTCAAGAAAGTTTGAAAAGCATAAAGTGTGAGGTCTTTGGAGGCAAGCAGCCCCAATCCTAACATCAAGATATAACTAATTCACATATGAGCCATGATTAAGAAAACTTATTTCTAAAGAGCCTCCTGGCCAGTGCCTCCTTGGTTTGATAAGTTTTACATTGATTCAGCTGGTTATTTTCTTATGCTACATAAATATTCAAGAAAAATTGTTTTATAAAGAAAAGTCCTCCTAGCAAATTTGCATTTTAGAATTAGACTTAAAAGACTAAGCAACTATATTGTGAACTATCCCAAAACAAAGAAGAACCTCTATAGTCTATTCAGCCCATTTACTATATATCATATTGATTGTGGAAGCTAATAAATACAGAACAGGCTTTAGGCGATACATTTGAAAGTTAAACTCTAACCACAAAATTGGTTTAACAAACAAACCATCAAACAAAAAACTATGTTGACAGAATAGCCCTTTAGAGAAGGGACCATGGAAGGTATTTCATGGAAAGCAAAATTGAAAATGGGTACTTTCTGATGGAAAATTTTTTGGGGAAATCAATCTATTTTTGATAATCTCTTATTTTGGGAATTTGCAAGCTACACCATTTGAGCCATTTATATGATTTTCAAAAACCTTTTTAAAGTTGAACATTTTTTTCTGGCACTACTCAGTCTTGCATCAGGATAAAGAATTCCAGGTGTGTGATAATTCAATCAGAAAAGCAAACTACCTGCTAACCCTTCAAGACACTGATGGGTTGAATGGAAAATGGCAAAGGTTTGAATAGATACTCAGTCTTTCTCCATTCACTCTAATCTAGTGAATTCAGTAACCCCTGCCTAAAATTGTCCTGAGTCTGAGCCATTCAGCCATTTTTTTATGGTGACATAATGTCAAACAGATGTGATTAGCTTTGTGGTCTTTGAAATGGATTGTGTGAGGCAAACGTTGAAGAAGAATGCAGTGTGCGAAGCGTCAAGGATTCTTGTATTTGTGTAAGGCAGGGGGATGCCTCAAAGCCCCTTTACAAGGATATTCTAAAAAACTCTTGCCAGTAAATCTGCAGCATTGGGGAACCCTTTTCACCTTCAGGGCTTCCGGTGTGCTTATGGAGGGGGTGGAGGAGAGACTTGCTCACTGCTTCCCAGATTCCAGTTCTGACACATCCTCTTCTTCCTTACAGGGAAGGGAAAATAAAATGGGTCTGAGAGAATAAGGAATGAGAAGTAAGACCAAAAAGGAAAATAAAAAAGAGATTGTGATATTCTGAAGCAAAATTAAAGGCACCAAAAATCTGAAAACCCCTGACTTGCCTCTGTCTTCTTATGTCCTCTGGCATTGTTTATCCCATCAGCTAAATTAATTAAGCATTAAATTAAAAACCTCCTTGACTGCTGATCAATCAACAAGATTTTCAGAGTGCCTAAATTAATCTCTGAGGAATCATCAATTTGATTAATTCTTCTTGTCACATTCACACAGGCGCATACACACACACACACACACACACACACACATATTACTAAAGAATTGTTTGGCATCTTAAGGTTAATTTTTTACTTTTAGACATTGTATGAAACATTTGCACAATCATTTTGTTTAAAATTTTCCCCTTCTTTTTGCGATAGTTACTATTATTTGCTTAATTCTATTGATGAGAAAACTGAAACTTATTATGTCTGTTCCTTGACCAGAGTCCCGAAACTAATGAATGGAAGACCTGATCATTTAACCCACTGTTGTCTGGTTCTAGAGCCACTACTGGTAGGCAAGCGAGTTTAGTTATTAAGAGATAAACTCTTGAGTCAGATGGCATGTCCTTGAATTCTGAATGCACTAATTACTATCTCTGAAAACTTTTGGATATTAGTTCCTTTCTTTGCCTCTCAGTTTTCCCTTCTGTGATATGAAGATAAAATATTTTGTACCTCATAGGTACGCTGTGACAATTAAATGAATTAATGTGTGTAGAGTACTCAAATGTGTTGGGAATGTAGCACATGTCCAGTAAGAGTTAGTCATGAGGAGGAGGATGATGGCAATTGATGACGTGACCATGAGGACTCACATTGTCTCTAGTGTTGTAACAGCTTTCTCTGCAGTGGGTGAAGTTTCTGTCCCTTATTAGAAGTACATTTCTCTAAGAGGCTATTGTATATGTCTGATGAGAGGGCTTGCTTCAGCTAAAACAAGCCTATTTATTCTATATGTATTTCCTGTACTGTTGTTACTTGTTACCACTATGGAAATGCATTATGATGTCCCTTCCAGAAGCTGGGAATGCAGCTTATTTCTCCTATCTCCACTATACACTCTAGAAACCTTCTTCACGTCATGCCTCCTTGTGGAGTTAGGGTAGGGGGCATCCAACAGAGGCAGGATGGATGTAACCAGGTTCCCAGTGCTCGTTAGTATGGCTTTCAGAGGAAAGATCTGCTCTCCCCATTTGAAGCCCCTGGATTGATTACCCCTCCTTCACTCTGCTTCTGTTCTCACCCTCAGTATAAATGGGAACTCAGGGGACTCCTGACACCACCCTCTGCTGGAAAGATTGTTTACAGGTCCTTGAAAGCAATTAAAGAAATTCTGGCTTCAAGGATAAAGCCTAGCTAAAATCCACAAGCTTTTAGAAGATTTCTTGAAGCATCTTTGTGTTTTAATGGTTATCAGTGCAGTACTAAGAAAGATAGGTTTTAAGCCAAAAATACTCATTTTGGGGAGGTGGATTATCATATTTGGGAAATGGACTCTATTTTCAGATACCTTTCTTACATTGTGCTTGATTGACTTAAGGTGAGGGCAGAGAAAGGGTTTTGCTTTCACAAATAATGATAGTATTAAAATCTTAAAATTAGTCAATGAAGGAAAAAGTGCCATTCAATGCCATGTTCTCAGGTTTTACTAAGACCATTAACAAATTGCTACCAGATGTTTAAGAAAAGTTAGTCAATAGAGCTCTTGAACTATTTCAGTTTTGTAGTGGATATTATGGTATGAGTTTTGAAAGTTTATATACCATTTGGGACAAAAGTAGGTTCACAGTTGTTTGCATGGAAAATAATACAGTGATTAATGAGTAATAATCCAAGAATAAACTCTGTTTTGCATACTCACAACTGTAAACCTACTTTTGCCCTGCCCTCTATTTATAAGAAAAGTTTATATGTTTATATATATAAATGATCACTCACTGAAGTTCAGCCAAATTTTCCCAAAAGCAAATCCAGCCCCTCAGAACTAACCATTGTATGCAAATCAGGCACTCCAGTTAGAGGTGACAGATGTTTCCCTTTACTTTCTCACTTTTCACATCTTGCTCTCTCTCTCCCTCTTAATCTTCTCTTTTCTAACCTCTCTTTCTCTCTCTCTCTCTCTCTTTTTTTTTTTATCCTCAAGGACATTTTTCCATTTTTTTTTGTTCAGATAGAGTAGGAAGGAGAGAGGAAGAGAGAGAGAGAAACACCGACGTGAAAGGGACACATCGAGTGGCTGCCTCCTGCACGACCCAACCAGGGCTGGGGGCAAACCACAACTGAGGTACATGCCCCTAGCGGGAACCAAACCCAGGTCTCTCTAGACCGCAGGCCTACGCTTTAACTGCTGAGCCAAACTGGCCAGGGCTCTCTCTTTTTTAACCTCTCTCTCTCTCTCTCTCTCTCTCTCTCTCTCTCTCTCTCTCACACACACACACACACACACATGCATGCACAGACTTGTTTATTCCAAAATCAATCTATAATGGTAGCTGATGTGACATTTTACAAGCAACCTAGATAACCTAGATCATACTTCTGGAATATTAGGAAACTGCTTCTAAACTAACATGAGGTTCATGTCAATGACACTTTTATTAATCCCATTTTATTAATAAGATGGTATCATACATTTTTTAGCTCAAAGTGTACTTTGATCTCTCTACTTTTGATTCTCAAAGAAAGCTCTCTGAGAAAGATAGGCCATCTAATAAAATTCTTATTTTATAGGTTATGAAAGTCAGCAAGAATAATCAAACAACATGATAGCACACTTCATTTTTATAAATTGTGTTGTGCTAAGTGGTCCATACTAATTTATAACATCAGAGTTCTTGCTTCATTTCAAAATGTTGTTTATCAAAATATTGGTGAGTGTTTAGCTCAAGAAGATAAGCACAGAGGAATCTGAGATTAGAGGTTTGGATGCCATTAAAGCTGGTAGTTTCTCCTATTTCCATTTCCATGAGCTCAATCCCAGCCACTCTTTTTTTAAAAAAATTTTTTTCTTTATTGGTTTTTTAGAGAGAGAGAAAGGGAGAGGGAGAGAGAAATAGAAACATCGATGAGTGAGAACATCAATAGGCCGCCTCCTGCATGCCCCCATTGGGAATCGGGCCCACAACCTGGACATGTGCCCTGACCAGGAATTGAACTGGTGACCTCTTGGTGCATGGGTCGACGCTCAACCACTGAGCCACACCGGCCGGGCAATCCCAGCCACTCTTGATGTTCAACCTATTGGCCTGCAAGAATCCGTTTATGTTGGTTTAGCTGGTGACACCCCCTTAATCCTAATGTTTCCTCTTAGTAATTTTTTATCCACCAACCCCCACCCAGCTTCTTGGCTGTTCTGACTGGCCCTTGTTGAATTTGGAACTGAGCTCAGTTCTATACTGAGGTCTCTTTCCCCTCTATGGAAATAGTCCTGAATAAACTATTTCTACCACTTTACCATTCAGCTTCAGTTTTGCTTTGATGCCACGCAGTCAAGGATCTGTTTGGGGGCAAGTGAGCATGCACATCAGATGACAAATAGTCAAAAGTATGCAATACACGTACGAACAATCTGGAATTTATGGACACTTGACAATGAGCAGTTCTTTGGAAATGTTCCTAATTAAATTGGGGGCACAGAATTGGCTTCTCATCAGCCAACTCAAGTCTTCTGAAGGCTTTCAGAAGTTTTGAGCAATAAATCCTCCTCTGAAAACTATGGTAAAAAAACAACAAGAAATTGTTGCTATAAAGAGGAACTGCAAGCCACCTGTTAGATGTAGATTCTGCCTCACCCAAATGAGAGGTGGGCATCAGATGGCAGAACGTTAGAGTAGAAGTACTTGAAAAACATTATAGAATAGCAGTGGATAAATTTTCTGGAGGCACTACGTATATTGTGTGCTACAGGGTTTGAATGGAAAATAAATCCTCCCCTAAAGGCACCTAGAGTGCAGATTTGATTGCATTATGAAAGAAAAACCATGGAGGTTCTCTTGCCTTTTTAATCACTAGTTTCAGACAGCTTGAACTTGACAGGGATCTTTCCGTTGCAGCAAATCAACCCAAGATGACTACCTTAAGGAAACAAGGGAATTTCTTGTCTCTCATTATTGAAAAAAGCACGTATGGCCTTCAAGCAAGAAAATCTTCAGGCGTATTTGACCGAAGGAAATCAAGAAATATCCTCTGGATTCAGTCAGTTCAGTTAGCATTATTTTTAAAAAATATTTTGCCTTTCCTTTTTATCAGCTTCAGCAGTAGGAAAGTTGCCTTTCCATGGAAAGTTTCTGAATTACATCCACAAAATTTAGCAACCCAATTAGAAAGAAATTTTTTCTCCAGTAATTCCTATAAATGTTTTGGGATTCTAACTGATGTATTCTGTTTTATTTAAAAAAAAAAAAGAATCTGAAAAAGAAAATGAGAGACACTGACTTCTTTCCATCCCCACCAGGCTACCTAACTATTCTGATTCCAATTTGCAACGTGTGGGTTCTTTCCCAACAACTAGCAAAAATTCAATACCAGGCTACATGTCCCACAGTTCAACTCAATTCTGACATGCTCTACCTAGAGATAGTGTAAGATCACAGAGGTTAAAGGCTCAATCACACAAGAAAGCCCCTTCCCCCTATATCAGATGCCAAGCATATGCACAAGTCATCTGTGTATAGATTGAAAGTCCCAATGACCCCTCTCCTTAGGTTTGATTAATTTGCTAGACTTGCTCACAGAACTCAGAGAAACATTTGATTTATTAGATTACAGGTTTATTATAAAAGGACATAATTTAGGAACCAGTAGAAGAGATGCATAGGGCAAGGAATAAGGAAAAGGCACAGATCTTCTAAGCCCTCTCCTAATGCATGCCTGTCCCCAAATCTCCACATGTCCACTGACCCAGAAACTCTGTGAACCAATCTTTTTGGATTTTTATCAAGTCTTCATTACGTATGCATGATTGATTAAATCATTGACCATTGGTGAGGGAGAGTCAACCTCTAGCCCCTCTCCCCTCTTTGTAGGTCAGGGAGGTGGGACTGAAACTTTCAATCCTCCAATCACAGGGTTGGCTTCTAATGAGAACAAACCAGTCCTTAACTGAGGTCCAAAAGTCACCTCATTAACATAAACTCAGCTGTGGTTGAAAGGGGTTTGTTATGAATATGAAGACACCCTTATCTCTCTTACCACTTAGGATATTCCAAGGGTATTAGGAGCTATGTGCCAGAAAAGGAAGACCAAATATATATATTATTAATCACAATATCACATGGCTCCTTTTTATTTATTTATTTTTATTATTATTATTTTTTATCCTCACCTGAGGACATTTTTGCTTATCTTCAGATAGAGTGGGAGGGAGAGAGGGAGGAAGAGAAAGAGAGAAACATCAATGTGAGAGAGACACACCAACTGGCTGCCACCCACACGACCCCAACCGGGGCCTGAGACAAACTGCAACCAAGGTACATGCCCTTAGTGGGAACCGAGCCTGGGTCTCTCTGGTCTGCGGGCCAACACTAACTGCTGAGCCAAACTGTCCAGGGCATATGGCTTCTTTTTAATTTCTTTGTTACAATGAGTAATAAACACAACTTGTTCAATTATATGTATGTATCTGGTAGTCATTGGGTGTAGGATATTGACACCTGAGAAAAAAATAAAATGTCACTGCAGAGATAGAGACAGAGATAGAGATAGAGATAGAGATAGAGATAGAGATAGAGATAGAGATAGAGATAGAGACAGAGATAGATATAGAGACAGAGATAGATATAGAGATACTACATATCTTAGTAGCTGTGTTTTCATCCTTAAACAGGGACCCTTAATTTTATCTTTGATCAAGTAATTATAATGAGCCTTCTTATGCTAGACCACAGAGTGTCTCTGAAATATGTATTTGATCACTATGTCTTTTGTTGGCAGGAAAAGAATTAATTCATATTTTACGCAAAACATATTGTAAACCCCACAGTGTGTAGTGTGTAGTAAAATGCTCTAAATATGAAGATAGGATTAGATGATGAATTATAAAATATAAAGAAAGGCTAATTTAAAAACAAATCAAAATCAAAAGTAAAAGCAATGACAATTTTCTTTCAATGTTGCTTGAAAATACACTTTATGTAGGTTTTCACATTTTATTTTTGTCTTCTAAGCATAGAACAAGCTAAGCAATGTATCACCTTCTTGACACACATTTTCCTCATGGTATGCCTTGAAAAGTACATTATTTTAACTTCAATGCTACCAATTTTTATGCTATAAATCAACCTTTTATAATACCCACTTAAGGACCCCTATCTAAAAGATATTACAATCACTAAGTTCCGAATCTTCAACACTACCTAGCAATTCATTACTCCCACTTCATTTCCCATCTCATAAATCTCCAGAATAGCTCTGTGCCTCTAATTATTTAGAAAACTATAAAACCGCGTATTGGTACATGCACAGACAGCTGTTTCTCAAGATCTTGTAGCTTATTAAAGTGCTTGGGGTAACTGAAATGATGCATAATTGTAATTCTAACTATTTGTATATATGTACAAAGACCAATATTGTTTTTACCTTCTGATGAAGTCCTCTGTTGGTGCAAGTAGATCAATACCTTAATTAAACCACTGTGAAACCAAAACTGAAACAGAGTTCAAACAAACTTTTTGCCCCCAGGATTATTGCCATTGTTTTACAATGAGTTAATGGATATGCAAATGAACTGCAAACTCTTTTTTTTTTTTCTTTATTGATTTTAGAGAGAGAGGAAGTGACAGGGAGAGAGAGATAGAAACATCAATGAAAGAGAACATCAATTGGCCACCTCCTGCATTCCCCCCACTGGAGATTTGACCCACAACCTGGGTATGTGTCCTGACCTGGAATCTAACCGGTGACCTCTAGGTGCATGGGTCGACACTCAACCACTGAGCCACACTGGATGGACAGAACTGCAAACTCTTTATTCCTTTCTATGTGTCTTCAGTTTCACATGTAATGAGATCATGTAGGAGTGACTTTATTTTTTATTTTTTATTTTTTTAATCCTCACCCCAGGACATTTTTGCATTTATCTTCAGATAGAGTGGGAGGGAGAGAGGGAGAAAGAGAGAGAGAGAAACATCGATGTGAGAGAGACACATCAACTGGTTACCACCCATACAACCCCAACTGGGGCTGGGGACAAACTGCAAACAAGGTACATGCCCTTAGCGGGAATTGAACCCGGGACTCTCTGGTCCGAGGGCCGACTCTCTAACTGCTGAGCCAAACCAGCCAGGGCTCTTTATTGACTTTAGAGAAAGAGGAAGGGAGAGAGAGAGAGAGAGAGAGAGATAAAAACATCAATGAGAGAGAACATCCATTGGCCGCCTCCTGCATGCTCCCCACTGGGGATCAGGCCCACAACCTGGGCATGTGCCCTGACCAGGAATTGAACCGGCGACCTCTTGGTGCATGGGTCGATGCTCAACCATTGAGCCACATTGTCCAGGAAAGAGTGACATTTTAAATGTTGTACATGTTTATTTTATTTTCATTATAGTATGTCAATATGCAAATGAGGAAAGATTGACTAAAGCCAAGATCATTTAATACCTTCTTATGTTGAATACAAATTTTTTGGATTCATCTTTATTTTTCTGGAAAGAAGCTATAGGAATTTCATCCTATTTTCAATTTAGAAACATCCAAAATATTTTTAAATGGTTATATTTTTATAACCATTAAAAAGTAGCTTTTTGCCCGGCCGGTGTGGCTCAGTGGTTGAGCATCAACCCATACACCAAGAGGTCACCGGTTTGACTCCTAGTCAGGACACATGCCCAGGTTGTGCGCCCGATCCCCAGTGGGGGGCATGCAGGAGGCAGCTAGTCAGTGTCCTCTCTCATCAATGTTTCTATCTCTCTCTCTTTCTCCCTATTTCTATCTTTCTCTCCCTCTCCCTTCCTCTTTCTATAAAAATCATTAAAAAAAATTCAGAAGAAAAAAAAAAGTCACTTTTTAATCATGATAATCATTGTAAGAGTTCTTGGGAAAGATGTTTATTCATTGTTAGTGAGGATGAAATATGGTTCAAATTTTTCTTGAACTCTTTAACTTTGTATTAAAAGTTATATTTATACATATACTTTCTCACCCTGTAATTTCTAATAGTTTATTCTAATAATATTATCAAAGTGCTAATAAAATTTTAGCTAGAAGGCTATTCAATACAGCTTTATTATAATAGTAAAAAGTGGCAAATTAGTTTTTAAAAAATCAAGCATAAAATGAAATATTAAGTACCATTAAGAGAACATTGCATCTCCCTACCACAGGATTTAATAACAATTTGCTTCTGTTCCTATATGTTCTTTTCTCCAGTTCCTATAGATGCACTCTCTTGTCTGTTTCAGGCTTGCTTCTGTCTTCTTGTTTAATTGTTCAGTTTCCTACTACATTTTGCCCGGTGACACTGGATTAATGAGTAGCAGGACTGTGATTCAAATCAGGGCTATTTTTGGACTCCAAAGCTCATGTTCTTTTCCCTAAATGCAAATATTCAGAGACTTACTATAATTGTTCAAAGTTTCTCTTCAGCATTTCTTCAAATTGAAATCGGTAAATATCAGAATTAGGCCGGTAAATCCATTAAGAATCAATTCCTTGTTCTTTCTCTAATAGCGTCACTGAAGAAATGATCTCTTTTCCTACTTATCAACTTTTCTTATCAATATGCAAACATAAATATTAATTCCTGTCTTAATTGCACATGCTCATTTAGCTATAGTCAGATTCCTCTGATATATTTTAAGAGTTGTTTATTCGTTAGTTCCTACCCTCCCCGCTCTCCTGAACTCTGATTTACATCTCATCCCCATCGTTCTTCTGACCTGACCCTGGTCAAGTCAGCAGTGACCTCCAAATCACTAAGACCAATGGACATTTCTCAGTTCTTATCTTATTTTGACTCATCAACATCACCTTATACATTTGATTATTCTCTCCTTCTTTAAATAACATAGTCATTTGGGTTTTGAAAATTAAAACCCTACCTTTAAATAAAGGAGGTGTTTCATGGACCAGTCACAGGAGCTGTTCTCTTCACTCTCTACTTTCACACTGTAAACTTTGGGAAAAATATCAAGTCAGTGACAAATATGGGCCATATATACAATTTTAAATTTTTACAGAGACCATAAAGAACAGTCAAGTTTAATTTTAATAGCGTATCTTATTTAAGACAATGTATAAAATACAATCAATATAAAATTATTGAGAAATTTTAGATTATTTTTTCATACAATATCTTCAAAATGCAGTCTGTTTTATACTTAAAGTACATTTCCGTTCAGACACCTCACCTTTCCAGTATTCAGAAGCCACATGTGGTTAGGGCTACCATATTGGACACGTGGCTCGTGGTCTCATTTACGGCTTTAATACCATACCTCTGCTGAAAGCTCTCGAATTAACATATTTGGAAAACCTTCCCTGAAATACCCTTTACTAAAACGCCTATTTGACATCTCCATTTGGATGTCTAATACCACATCAAACTAAAGTACAACAGATTTTTCTAGCCTACACTCCCACCAACCGTCTCTGTCTTTTCCATCTCAGTAAATGCCACTGTTTTTCTAGTTGATCGGGTCCCTAAAAAAAGTATGTATATGCTTTTACTTACACACACACACACACACACACACACACACACACACACACACACAGAATTACACTACTTCTAAAATGTGTACACAATTTGATCATTTCTGTCCACTGCTACATCCTATTATTCCCCGGTATCAGGTCCATGTAGGGGTTGCTATTTTCCATGGTAGTTGCAGGATTGCTATTCTATAGTAAAAAAATTTTCTGTATTCAGAATTCTACAAAGAAATAAAAAATGAGAGACAAACTCATATAACTGTAATGTAATATTTTCACTCATCTAATTTATTCATTTGTATGACCCTGTAGGCATTTGTGTTTGTAACAGTGGGTCATACTTACACAGTCAGACATGAAGGGGGTCCTGTGTTATGTTCACTGCATTAAATATGCTGGTGACATTTGCTGGCATTGCTATTCCTTTAAATCATTAAATAGAATAATGATTTATTTTTTTCTTTTTAAATTTAATAATTGAGTGCTTTTTACACTTGGATCTAATAGTTTGAGCAACATTTCGGAGAGCTGTGTTTAGGGCAGATTAGATAAATACACATGACCTCTGCTACCCACTGTGGTAGCTTTGAACTTAAAAACAAAATGTTTCTGATCCCTTATAAAGCATTTTCAAAAGCGTGGTATGAAGTGATAATTACACTTAATTGGATATTTTATCTCTGTAAGTAAAAAGAATATGTGCAATGTGTTATTTCTGATGACATCCTCGCCAAAGTAATCAAAACCTTTGCTCTCACCTTGCAGCGCAAAAAAACTAAGTTAACAACACCCACACAGACAACAAAAATAAAGTATAAAACTCTCAACGGGATTCATTTTTATGTGTGTTTTGTTTAAATGCCTTAAATAGAGACAACTTTAATTTTGTATTAAATGTAGGTAGAGATATAAATGCGAAAGTAATCATAATAAACCTAGGCATTTCCGATGTATCTGTGGACAACTCATGTTTTGTATTAAAGTGTTAATTTAAATTAAATGAGACCCAATTTCCATTGTCATCTTTGAAATAATCAAAAGCATAATTAATAGTAAATTTGTAAAACAAGCAAAATGTGAAAACATTGCTTATTAAAAATTTTTTAAAAAGCTAGGAAATGATCATAACACTTACCTATCAACTGTAAGGAACAGATGTTGTAATTTCTTAAACTTGAAACAATTCAAGGGGAAGTGACAAAGTACGAGGCACATGATCAGACTTGACTAAAGGTGCCTTTCCCTCTGACTGAGAACGTGAGGGCCCATCTTCTGGGTCAGGCTTGAAAAAGAGGAGGAGGAGTGCAGGAGTGACTGTGTTAAACCTCTCTCCTAATGAAGAAGTTATGCTTTCCCCTCTGATATTTTATTATACGTTATGTTAAATGTTCAGTACCAAATGGGGTTTTCATCACTGTGTGGAGAGACACTCTTATAATTTGTATTATATATCCATTTTAGCTTCAATGATGAGAGTAAATGCTTCATTCAGAAAGTTATTTTGTTAGTCCTGTTTTTCCTTAATACTATATACATAGTTAAAGTATGTTGATGGATTATGCTTACAAAAAAATAAGAAAGAATTAATATAATTATTTTCTACCTGGTTTAACTATTATGCCAGTGAACATTTCCCCTGTCTTTGTGGTGAACTTTGCAAATATAATCCTGTATAATAATAATTATATAGTCTTTGCTAAGTTACATTATATTGGAATGAAATATAAGGAGCATGATCTTTGTTTCCTTCACTATAGGGTCAGTGACTGTGTTACCAAAATCATTATGAAAAAGCATTTAATATGACAGTTGAAAGTACTTGTAGTGTTGTCCAATGTAAGCTATGACATCACACGTGAAGGAGAAGGGGACTTTAGGAAAGATTGCTCATTAGACGCTATGATGTTCACATTTTGCATGAATGTTAAATGAATAAATCATTATGAATATGTAGTTAAATATCATTGTTGAATAATTTGTTCAGAGAAATAATTGGGAATATGCAATCATTGGTTATGTCAGTGAGGATTTAATGAGCACCTATTATAAGCCCAGCCCTTTTTGAGGTCCCAAGTATGTAGCAGAATAGACAGACAAGTCTTATATTTGAGAAAGGTGATGGACACTATGTATGGAGACAAATACACACACAGATACACACACGTGCACACGCACACACACACTCACTAATTTTAGGTTCTCTGAAGATAAATGAGGCAAGACATGAGGAGAAGTTGCTCTTTTATACAGGGTATAAGTGAAGTTTCCCTAAGAGTGGAAAACTAGCAGACACCTAGATACCCTAGGCTATATAGCTAACATAATTGAACAGTTGGTTTGAATGCTGCGATTCTGTAATACCTGTTCAGGTTATCTGGATAAGAGTTTAGATATTTTGTATTCTCCTTGTATTCTATATATAGCAATAGAAAATATTTCTATGTATTTGAAATATGAAATTTTTTGTAATACACCATTAACAAAATTCTCAAAATATGTATTGGCATTGGTACCAATGATGTAAAAGCAACAGGAGAAAATCTTAAGCTTGTACCAGCTCATATTAATGTTATTATTAATTGCATTTACACACTCATAGGAAATTTCATAAAAGAGTATTAATGGTTAAGAAGATGCCAGCCTTTTCAAATGCATGTTACAGAATAACATGTAAGAAATGATATAATTATTTTAAAATTATTTTAACCCAATCTTCCCCTTTGTTTAAAGACCTTTTGCTACCAAATTCCTTGTTGAATAGTGTATGGACTTTTATTGGCAGATTGCAGGCTAGGTTTCTTTTGAAATGCAGATAGTATGAGGTTCTTGGGTAAGCAGGGCTCTGTAATTATGCCATAAACACTGGAAAACTAACTCAAGAAAAGCATTTGACACCTGTAGTGACTGTGTACAAATATTTTCTCAAATTTCACTTTCCAAAACAAACTGAAGCACACACTATTTAAGGAAGATTATTAGCAGGTTACCCTCTAACATGATCTCTTAACAGTCTGTCAATGTTTCCCTAGAAATAGCTTATAAAAGAATATAAATTGTATTACCTAGCCATTTATATTGAGGTATTATTGACATATAACATCATATCAGTTTCAGATGTATAGCTTAATGATTTGATATTTGTATACCCTGCAAAATGATCACCAGAGTAAATCTAGTCACCGTCTGTTACCATACATGGATAGTTTTTCCTTGTGATGAGAATGTTTAAGGTTTACTCTCTTAGCAGTTTTCAAATGCACAATACAGTATTACCAACTGTAGTCACCATACTGTATCTTACAACACCATAGCTTATAACTGGAAGTTTGTACCTCTTGATCCCCTTCACCCATTTTCCCCATCCCCTCCCACACTCCCTCCCCTCTGGCAACCACCAATCTCTCCTCTGAATCTATTAACTTGGCTTTTCTGTCTAGTTCTGTTTCTTTTGATTTGTTTGTTTTGTTTTGTTAGATTCCACATACAAGAAAAATGATACAGACTTTGTCTTTCTCTGTCTGACCTGTTTCACTTAACATAATGCCCTCAAGTTTCATCCATGTTGTCACAAATGGCAAGATTTCATTCTTTATATGGCTGAGTAGTATTCCATTAGATATCTATGGACCACCTCTTCATCATCCATTCATCCATCAGTGGATACTTGGGTTGTTTCCATATCTTGGTCATTGTAAATAATGCTGTGGTGAATATGAGGGTACATATATCTTTTCAAATTAGTGGGTTTATTTTCTGTGAATAAATACCCAGAAGTGATATTTGTCATATGGTAGTTCTATTTTTAGTTTTTTGAGGATCCTCCATATTGTTTTCCGTAGTGGCTGCACCAATTTACATTCCCACCATCGGTACACAAGGGTTTGTTTTTCTCCACATCCTCTCTAACATTTGTTATTTCTTGTCTCTTTGATAATAGTTATTCTAACAGGTATGAGGCGATGTCTTATTGTGGTTTTAATTTGCGTTTCCCTGATGATTAGTGATGTTTTATCATCTTTTCATGTACCTGTTGGTCATCTGTATGTCTTCTTTGAGAAATGTCTATTCAAGTCCTTTGTCCATTTTTAAATTGGATTAATTGTTTTTCTGCTATTGATTTGTATGAGTACTTTATATAATTTGGATATTAACCCCTTATCAAATATCTTTTTGCAAATATTTTCTCCCATTCAGTGGGTTGCCTTTTCATTTTGTTGATTTTTTTCCTTTGCAGTGTAGAAGCTTTTTAGTTTGATGAAGTCCCACTTTAAAAATGTTTGCTTTTGTTGCCTTTACTTTTGGAGTCAGATCCCCAAAAGTTGTTGCCAAGACCAGTGTCAAGGAGCTTACCACCTGTTTTCTTCTAGGATTTTTATGGCTTCAGGTTTTACATGCAAGTCTTTAGTCCATTTTGTGTTAATTTTTGTGAATGGTGTAAGATAGTAATAGTCTAGTTTCATTCTTTTGCATGTAGCGATCCAGTTTTCCCAACACTATTGAAGAGATTGTCCTTTCCTCATTGTATATTCTCACCTCCTTGTTGTAAATTAACTGACCCTATATACATGAGTTTATTTCTGTGCACTCTATCCTGTTCCGTTGATCTATGTGTCTATTCTTATGCCAATACCATATTGTTGTAACTACTATAACTTTTGTAATATAGCTTGAAATCAGGGAGCATGATGTCCCTAACCAGAATTTGAGAGATGTGCTGTTACTTGCCCAGGTACAGCTGCACAGTGGTGTTATCAGGGCATCTGGCTTGTAGCCTAACGATCTCAAGATAGTTGCTGCAGATAGAGCCATCATGAAAGTCTTCAAGGGAGAAGAAGGAGAGGAAGTGGAGGCAGTCATTTCTGTTCCCTGCTCTTTCATCAGGAAATCAACAGATTCCCCACAACTTCCTGTTAGAATTTTGCTGATGACTTACTGATGTTGTCTGCGTCATATGTTTGTTCCCTGCTGCAAGAGGTGCTGAAATAGCAAGCTGGGATCTTGCTGCCTCCAACAAATTCAAGGTTATATTAACAGATAGTAAGGTGAGAAATAGATGTTGGGTAATATTTTAGTGTCTGCCATAATAGTCATCAAGGGAAACATCAGAATTCAGTTAGACCTCCATATACTCATTTTATGGTTTAGTATTTATTGTTTTAATATTGAATTGCCTCTGGGAAAGTGGTACTGCAAACTTTTCATTGCTTAGTTCCTCTGAAGTTTTAATTTAGCACTAGTATGAGATTATTTTGCAACTGAAATTTTTATGTATTTTTGTTTGTTTTTCTTGAAGAAGAACAGCAGTTGGGCAATGTGCCGCTGGAGAAATTATCCCCAATCACTCAGTAAATTCATCACACTCTAACTACACTGGCTGTCCTTATTTTTCTCAACTATGCTAAGTTCATTCCTACCTTATGACTTTCTCATGGCCATTTTGGAAAACTTTTTGCCAGCTAAAACCTCCACCCATCCCAACCATTTTCTCAAGCCTGGTTCCCCCTCTAGGTTTGGTTTAAATATACCCTCCCTGGAGATATCTTCTCTGATCAGGTGCCTTTTCTAAGCAGCCTCTATTTCATTAGTCCTATTTTATTTTATTAATTTTTCTTTTATAATTTTCTTCTTTTGGAACTGTCTTATTTATTTATGTACTCACCTGCTTATTATTGTCTGACTTTTCCAAATTTAATGTAAGTTCCTCAAATGCAGAAAAATGTATCTGATTTAACACTGCATTTTCTGAACCTAAAACAGTGCTTATTAACACATAGTAGTCACTTAATAAATATTGGTAAAAATCAATAAAAGTATTCTTAACGTAAGTTTCTTGATAAGAACAAGAGGAGTAATTTATATATTAAACAGTTAAATATTTGATTGCTTCAAGAGAAAATGGATTAATCTCTACATCCCAACAACTGGAATGTACATGAGACCAAATCTTCGTACAGCTAACAGCATTTGAATGGCAGTGCAATCCAGGAGGCTCTCATTTATATCATCCCACTGCTGAAAAACCTTCATTTGTTGATACCAACTTCCAATACCTGTCATCTAATTGTGTTCAAATCTTGCTGGCCTAGGTGTCATCAGACTTGCCTTTGTTTCTATTGCCCTGAGGCATTAAATAGTAATTTAAGAATGTAATTATCCCACCCAGCTGGTGTGGCTCCATGCTGAGCGAGGACCCATGCACCAAGAGGTTGCCGGTTAGATTCCTGGTCAGGGCACATGCCCAGGTTGTGGGACTGATCCCCAGTGAGGGGCATGCAGGAGGCGGCCTGTCGATGTTATCTATCATTGATGTCTCTATCTTTCTCTCCCTCTCCTTTCCTCTCACTCTAAAATCAGTAAAGGAAAAAAAAATTGAAAATTTAATTATCCCTAATTAAAAGGTGGGCAAAAGTTCTGAACAGACATCTCACCAAAGAAGATATACAGACAGCAAATAAGCATAAGAAAAGATCTTCGCTATCATATGTAATTAGGAAATTGCAAATGAAAACAACAAGATACCACTCCACACCTGTTAGAATGGCAGAAACCGAAAGTGCAACACCAAAAGCTGGTAAGAATATTGTCAATGTAAGAAACATTCAAACTTGTGAGGAATTTTTGTGAGTTTATTTGAGCCAAACTGTTGACAGTTGCCAGGGAGCAAAATTTTAATGGCTTGAGATAATGCTCCAGAGAATGGCAGTTGTGCGCCTTATTTTATACATTACAATCAAAAGAGCCCTGGCCGGTTTGGCTCAGTGGTTAGAGCGTCGGCCTGTGGTCCAGAGAGACCCGGGTTCGGTTCCTGCTAAGGGCATGTACTTCGGTTGCGGTTTGTCCCCAGCCCTGGTTGGTCGTGCGGGAGGCAGCCACTCGATGTGTCACTTTCACGTCGATGTTTCTCTCTCTCTCTCTTCCTCTCTCTCCCTCCCACTCTATCTGAACAAAAAATGAAAAAATGTCCTTGGGTGAGGATTAAAAAAAAAAAAGAGAGAGAAGACGTGAGTGAGTTACATGAAATTCACTGGTGATGGATTAGGGGTGTGGGAGAAAGCAAAGTGGGGAAACTGTTGGGATTGGATGAAAAGTTAAATGATAGACATTTTTTTACATAGGTGGGTACAGGATAGTTAACAGTCAACAATTAGCTCGATAACAATGAGGGATTTGTGGTCTCTGCAGAATGGTGCCTGTGCTCTGAGGGGTCTGGAAAAGGGAATACTTTGACATTCTAATTATATGTTATCATAGATGCAAAAAGACAATAAACAGGCTTAGTTAAGGTAAAGATTGATCTTTGTCAGGGAAGATGCCGGCCTAGGACATGACTACCTGCAATAACTTGTTTAGTTAAAAAGTTTGTTTGTTTTTAATAATTTTAATAATTTTTCTGTATTGATTTTAGAGAGAGAGGAAGGAAGAGGGAGAGAGAGAGAGACATTGATGAGAAAGAACATCGATTGGCCGCCTCCTGCATGCCCCCCACTGGGGATCGGGCCCACAACCTGGGCATGTGCCCTGGCCAGGAATCGACCCAGCGACCTCTTGATGCATGGGTCGACGCTCAACCTCCGAGCCACACCGGCCGGGCTTTAGTTGAAAAGTTTTCATTTAAGACCATCCTTTGTGGTTACTTTAAGACCTAAAGGTCTTTGAGGGTGCAAGGCCATCACGCAGCCCTTCTCTGAGCATGTCAGGTTAGCATGTGGCCCCTTTTGTCCACAATATCCCTCTTTTGGTTATAAATTAATCTAAAGCAGTGGTTCTCAACCTTCCTAATGCCACGACCCTTTAATACAGTTCCTCATGTTGTGGTGACCCCCAACCATAAAATTATTTTTGTTGCTACTTCATAACTAAGTTTGCTACTGTTATGTCTTAGGCGACCCCTGTGAAAGGGTCGTTCGACCCCTAAAGGAGTCGCGACCCATAGGTTAAGATGTATTGATAACCAACCTTTTGGTTGGATAATGGGGTCCTGTGGTGTTAGGAAGGCTTATTTCTAGGAAGTCTTGGTGTCAGTATTTGTCTTGCTGAATAGGGTGGACCACTGGGGATGGGCAAGACCATGATTTTAGATGATATTTTTCTAATCTTTTGCATGCAAAAAAATTAATTTAGGCACCCAAAGACAATTGCATTTTGGCCATTTAAAGTTGCTATCATTTCTACTTAAATCTTTCCATTTCTGTAAATTATATGCAAGTACAGCTTCTTATTAGGAATATTAATGAGTACCAGGGTGTGGGAGTTCCCATCCTTGGAGGCACAACTTCCCATGTCAATTTTAGGGTGGGTTTTTTTTTTTTCTTTATATCTGCAGAATCTGAGCAAATTTTCTAGGGATGTTATGTAGTGGGTCAGAATGTGCTGCTTATGGGTTGCGCTCCACAAGGCTCTCACCCCTCAAGTGTCATTCAACCCTCTTATGTGTCTCAGTTTCTCTCCCAGCAATTTAAAACGACCGAAGGGCTCGAGGTTCTGGTTGACCACACCTCGTGGGCACTGCCGCAGAAGAGCCAGTCCGTGAATTACAGTGGGGTTGCAGTGCCCTGGGAGCTGCTGCACATCATGAGGCGTGACCTCTGACACTGCACAAAGATTCTTGGTTGCCTAAGAACACCCAAGATTCGTGCTAGAGGGAGGAGGTGCCCTCTTATCTGTGGAGCCAAACGAGTTCACCTCTTGCTTATACAGCGAAGGTTTTTGTTCAGACTCTCGGAAAGCAATTCCAACTGAAAAGCCAAAGTTGAAAATCCGCCACCCATTTTTCCTCTTGTCTCGCCTTAGCCTGGGTTTTGTCAACCCTTAACCTGAGTTCCACCTCAAGGATTTAAAAATACAGTTCAGATGAAATTAGACCCTGTACCACAAGCAAGGGAAGGTCCTGGATCCAGGAGACAACTCACCCAAGTGCACCGCTGGGCAGGCGCTGGCAGGCTCAGTGCGCCCTCGGCTGGATCCTCACACCCAGTCCGGGTCTGCAGGGTGGTCCTGGGTGAGCTTCTTTGGAATCCTGCTGACTATGCCAAGTCAGAAACACTCAAACCTGTGAAGAATTTTTGTGAATTTATTTGAGCCAAACTGTCAACAATTGCTGGGAAGCAAAATTGCAACTGATTGAAATAATGCTCCGGAGAATGGCAGTTGTGCGCCTTATATACTACAATCAAAAGAGAAGACGCGAGTGAGTTACGTGAAATCCACTGGTGATGATTAGGGAGGTGGGAGAAAGCAAAGCGGGGAAACCGTTGGGATTGGATGAAAAGTAAAATGATAGACTCATATATGTTTTACATAGGTATAGGATAATTAGTAGTCAGCAATTAACTTGATAACCATGAGGGGATTTGTGGTCTCTGCAGAGTGGTGCCTGTGTTTTGTGGGGTCTGGAAAAAGGAACATTACTTTGACATTCTAGAGTTATGTTATCATAGATGCAGAAAGACAATAGACAGGCTCAGTTAAGGTAAAGATTGACATTTGTCAGGGAAGATGCCGGCCTAGTACATGACTACCTGCCATAAACTTGTTTAGTTAAAAAGTTTTCATTTCAGCCCGGCTGGTGTGGCTCAGTGGATTGAGCATCATCTCATGGACTGAGAGGTCCCAGTTCAATTCCCAGTCAGGGCACATGCCCAGGTTGGGGGCTCCATCCCCAGTAGGGGGCGTGCAGGAGGCAGCTGATCGATGTTTCTCTCTCATAGTGTTTCTGTCTCTCTCTCCCTTCCTCTCTGTCTAAAAATATCATTTAGTATTTTTTAAAAAGTTTTAATTTCAGACTATCCTCTGTGGTTACTTCAGGTCTTTGAGTTTGCAAGGCCACCATGCAGGCCTTCCCTGAGCTTGTCAGGTTAGCATGTGGCCCCTTTTAGTCCACAATAGGGAGCAACAGAAACTCTCATTCATTTCTGGTGGGATTTCAAAATGAAGCAGCCTCTTTGGAAGACAGTTTGGCAGTCTCTGACAAAGCTAAGTTTACCTTTACCGTATGATCCAGCAATGCTGCCCCATGGTGTTTAACCACGAGGTGAAAACTTGCACTCACACAAAACATGTGTAGCAGGTTTATTTATAATGGCAAAAACTTGGAAGCAACCTGTATGCCCTTCGTAAGTGAACGGACAGACAAAGTGTGGTACATCCAGGCAATGGAATATTACTCAGAAATAAAAAGAGGTGAGCTATCGAGCCAGAAAGACATGGCAGAATGTTAAAATCATAATGCTAGGCGAGAGAAGCCAATTTGACAAGGCTTCATAATGTGCAATTTCAGCTATTTGATATTCCAGAAATGTTGAAACTGTGGAGATGTAAAAAGATCAGTAGTTGCCCAAGATCTGGAAGGGGAAGGTGGGAAGGATGACGAGGAAGAACAGCAGGGATTTTTAGAGCAATGCAACAATTCTGTTCAGTACTCTAATGCGAGATACATGTCTAGTTTATCAAAAACCCATGGAATGTACAACATACAGAATGAACCTTAATTTTAACTATGGATTTTAGTTAATAATAATGTATTAATATCGGATCAATTATTTTAACAAATGGTCTGTACTAACGCAAGGTAATAACAGAAGCTAGAGGGAATGTTGCTCTATACTGTGGACATAGGAGTACTTCATATTCTCTGATACATTTTTCTGTAAACCTAAAATTACTCAAAAAACTAAAGTCTATTTTTCTTAAATGTAATTCTCCCAGAGTAACATTGAAATACAGAGTATTTCTCTGTAGTCTCTCTATGTTAACAACCTATAATAAGAAAACTCAGAAGAGTGACTTCCCTTGTCATTTCTATCCACTAAAGAATTGATTTGTTTTCTTTCATCCTTAGGTTAGTTGAATAACAAAGTCCAAAAGCATGCCCAAATCCTGTTTAATCCAGGGCTGTGGGGCGGTGGGGGGGAGGTTCTGTGTTTTTCAAAGTTATGGCTGGAATGGCTTTTATAATTGTTTTGTTGTTTTTATCCTCACCCGAGGATATTTTTTGCATTTATCTTCAGATAGAGCAGGAGGGAGAGAGGGAGGAAGAGAGAGAGAGAAACATTGACATGAGAGAGACACATCAACTGGTTGCCACCCACACAACCCCAGCCGGGGCCAGAGACAAACTGCAACCGAGGTACGTGCCCTTAACGGGAACCGAACCCCGGTCTCTCCGGTCTGCAGGCCGCCGCTCCAGCCGCTGAGCCAAACTGGCCAGGGCAGCTTTTAAACAAACAAAATGTCAACCTTCTCAGTGATCTGCATGTCTTCAGAAAAAATACCAAAAAAATAACTGTAATAATAATTGCTTGTACCTAAACTAACAAGTATTTCGTTTTCTTCCCAGAGAAAAACCAAAATTTTTGTCTTCGATGTAAAAGAAAGCTCTCACACAGTAATAACATGTAGAAATTAAAATATGTCATTCTGTTATTTGTAGAATGGAGAATAATATCTCACCTGTTAGGGTAGTTCTACAAACTCTAGCCCTAGCAACACACTAAAACTAAGATGTCTAAATATCTCTTAAGGCTTCTGTACTATACGGAACAATCCAGGTCATGTTATTTCACACAACATTATGAATAATTCCTCTGGTTTTCTGGCCACAATCTAGGATGAGTCAGGGCTTGAAAATCAAGCCACATTAAGAGGATCAAAACTTATGAATAAATGTAATATTTATTACATTTTATAAAATTGTCATCTTTTCTCTATTGACTTTCATAATCATAATACTTAGCTTTATCAGTTTCAGCCAGTAGAGTGGTTCCCCGTGGTTTTGCTTTCCTTTATTATTTTTCCTAACAAATATCTATAGTGCAGTCAAGGTTAGGGCCCAGGAAACTGGCCAGTCATTTACAAAGCCTGAGTGATTCATTGATTGCTGGTCTCCTGACTCACCCTTATAACTGGCTAAAAGGCTGTCTTCTCACTGATGAAACCTTCAGGAGGCAAGGCAATAGAATGTATTGATGAAATGTCTGAAGGCGAAAAATGCAATTGCAATTCACTGTGAAATTCTAATTGGGAATCTCTTTTAAGACTTCACAGTTGAGAAGTAGTTCCATTTGTTTTGCCCTGCTTGTGAGCCAGTGTTTTAAAACCAGCTGATTGCTGGAGGAAGTGGCAATGACAGGTCCTGAATTTCTCTCCAGGTGATCTGATGGCACAGTCTGGAGAAGAGAGGCTCTTTCCTGACACTCTGTATCTTTACCGAAACCTGACTTTTTCCAGGACCACGTGCATTTTCAGCTTTCCCATTTCGAGGATAATGAAAAGTGCTGCTTATGTGAGGTCTTCTACTCAGCATTTAACAGAAAGTATCTCAAGTAACAAGAGAGTAACTCTCTGAAGTAGGCATTACTATCCCCATTTTATAGAGGAAGAACATGAGACCCAAGAACTTCAATAACCTGTTCAAGGTTTTAAAACTGAAATATAGGCGTGTTTGATTGGGAACCACCCTGATTCTTTACTAATGGTGTTCCCATTCCCCGTGGACTCTAAGGCCAGCAGAGGGGGAACAGTGACATTCTGCAGTTCATTGTTGCTTCTCCCTGCCTGTCCCCTCTTTTCATATACACCTACGTTCTTTGAATCTCGTGTAATTTTGCTATTCTGCACACCTCTTCACTGATATCACTTGTTAATCTATCAGTCATGCCTCCACACTTCCTGTGGCTTCAGTCCTGGACTTGGATGAGTTCAGTGTTCATGTTGACACCCCGTTTTATACCCTGATCTCCACATTCTTAATGGCTTCTCCAAGGTCCTTCACATCCACTCCAGAAAATCCCACCTCGGGAGGCATCTGGACTTTGTTTTGCCCTCAGATTGTTCGTATAGAAAACATTAAACTCTGATGTCCCACTGGCACCACTATCAGACATTGTTAATCGCTCTTACTCTTTAACTACTCTTATTACCTCTTCAATATCCCCTTATCTAGACCTCTCAGCGACCTTAGGTTATCACTTGTCTACGTTGGCCTAGCAATCATAATAATGGGGTAATAATCACTGTTTGGCAATTATTTGCTGTGCATTGCAGATAGCACTTTATATGCTGTGTAACCTGAGTCTCAGAGAAGAGCATCCAAAGCCATAAAATTAATAAATGGCATAACAAGGATAAGAAAACAGGTCTGCCGTGTGAGTCCAATGCCCTTGTTTGTTTGTTTTTAAAATTATATTCCACTGCTTTGTGAGCATAGACTCTTCTGACCTGCACCTGTGATTGTCCCCGTCAGCTATCTGATCTGCAGAGCTCCACCTCTGAGTCACCGCGTGCGTCGTGGCGGGTCTCCAGTGCTGTGTGGCTATCTTTCCCTACGGTTGCCATCAGCTTCCATTCTAGCCACCTCAGCTGTGACTGCAAATATTACTTTCCCTTGAACTCCTCAAACTCCTCACCAAACAAGTACCTATAGTTAGACAAAACGCAATGCCTGCTCTCTCTCTCTCTCTCACACACATACAAAACTTTAAAGAGAAAATGTATCTATTCAGGCAAAAGATTCTCAACATGCTGTCCCCCTTTAACTCTTATTTGAACCTGTGTGCATCCGGCCAGCGCACTGTCCTGCCCCAGCAGAAGGGATGTCCTCCGTCTTCCCGTGCAAGGCTAGCCTCCCTACCTAGGCTTCAGGAGCACAGCTCCTCGGGAGCGTGGCCCATCCACAGCTTCCTCCTTCATAATTTTACGTACATATATCCCTCTAACTTCTGCTAAATCTATACATATGTAATGTTTAGGAGAGATTTTTGCCTGCAAGTAACAGAAAACATTACTCTCAGTGGCTTAAGAAATAGGGGTCACTTTTTTCCCCCCACATAGCAGAAAATCTGGAACTAGAAAGTTGCTGTCATCGGTTTATAGCGTATAATTCTTATCCTTTCATGTAAATACGCTGCTGTGGTTCCAGGCCTCACGCCTTCTTAGGAAGCTCCCAGCACACTGTGCTCTGTTCTTATTGGCTAGAATTTATTGATCAGATTGGTTTTGCAGAGTTGTTCCAAATGCTTTAGAGAATGAGAGGCTGAACATCTAGTTTCTCAAAGCTAAGTAGTGATGACAGGAAAGGAAAGGGGACCTGGGAAAGGGCACTATTTAGTGAGCCTCTGGTGTCTGTCAAAGCAAGTAGGTACACTTTAGTGTCTTCTAATTACAAAAGAGGACGGTTATGCAGAAGAAGACTCTTCAGCCTAGTCTTGTCCCTTCTCTGTGGTACCTGGATTGCTTCAGTCTGGACCCCCTGCAAGGGCCTGTTGGCAACCCAGTTCCTAATTTCTGGATTCATCCCCATGAACACTTAGTGCTGTGACCACCTCCGCCCAGACACAGGGGTGAACACTCCATTCACTTCTGTCTGAAAATATTCATTGGAACAACCTTGTATACTGATCAGTTCTCCCATGAATAAATGCAAATTTGCTTTGCATTTATTAGTTTTACATATTTTATTTCTCTAATGTCATTTTAACATTGTATTTGGAGAGAAATTTGAAGGGGTGTTAAATATGCCTTCTTTAACTGAGCGTTTTTTATTACATTGAATGATTATTTATGTCTGTATTTTTCACTAGCTTCTGAATTTTGGAGGCAGAATCCATTTATCTATTTTGTTTTAGTTCCCTAGTACCATACACTGTTCTTACATACTCAATTATTGACCAATGTGAGTAGATTAATTAATTAAAGACCAAATGCCTACAAGGATTTGAAATCCACATATCAGACTTGAAGTACAGGACTTCCCCCCTTACCACTTGCATGAAGCAGTGAAGTTTATTTTCTATCCCAGGTCTTCAGTTTCTCAACTGTTCAATTAAAAGTAATATACTTCATAGTCTATCCTAAGGTAATTTCAAGCAGTAGATATTAGCAAGCTTTATGAACTATAAAATATTAGCCATTATTACTTGATACCTTTTGCTGTTGAGAATCATTAGGTAGGATCTGACAAAGTATTAATTAATCAATCCCAAATTATTAATTTGTCAGTTCCTTCAAAAGAAAATGGAAAATTAATTATCATCCATCAAATAGTTATTGACTACTTACCATGTGCTAGGCACTGCTCTTTCAATAGCAGAAATGTATCAGTGACCACAAGATCAATTCTTGCTCACAGGAAGCAAGGTTTCTGGTAGGTGATACAAAGTACTTGTGTTAGTTTTTAATTTGCCTCTGTAACAAATTTCCACAGACTCATTGCTTAAAACAACAAAGATTGATTATTTTACATGGTGAAAAGTCTGACATGTTTCACAGTTTAAAATCAAGATTTAGGCAGGTTTTTTTGTTTCTTGGTTTTTGAGCCTCCATAGGAGAATTTATTCTCTTGCCTTTTGCAGCTTCGAGAGTCCGCCTGCATTCCTGGGCTTGTGGCCTCATTCATGCATCTTCTAAGCAGACGTATCAGTGTAAGTCCTTCTCGTGCTGCCCTCTCTCTGGCTTGACACTGACTTCCCTGGCTCCCTTTTTAATTTATAAGGGCGCTTGTGATTACATTGCACCCACTCTGATAACCCAGCACAATCTCCCTGTTTTAGAGTCATTCAGTCAACAATCTTAATTCCATCTACAACCTTAATTTCCTTTTTCTATATAAGGTAACATATTCACAGATTCCAGGGATTAGAATGTGGGCATCATCGGGGGCTGTTTTCCTGCCCACCATAGCATCCCTGTCCCTTAGTTCATTGTACTCCTTTTCCTTAAAAAATACAAATGTCATTTCATGTTTCTTTATGAATCTGTGCTGTAACAAACCACATGGTAAAAAATAGACACATAAAACCATGTGAATGCAGGTAGTCTCAGTTTTAAAAAAATCTCTGAGAAAAAACGCTATGTGACAAATAAAAGTTGGTTTATTATTCTTCCCTACTTGTTAGTGATATAATAACAATGAGAGAGCATTCCTCCAGCCATCCACATCATAAAGAACTTAGCAATTGCTATTATGGGTTGATGGCACGCATATTATTTGTTCTACTAGAATTTGAGGTTATTGGAGGAAGGAACTCTAACTCATCAGTTTATTCCATGTTGCAACCAGCACATTGGTCTTGTATGAAATAGGTATGATTCACCCTGGCTGGTTTGGCTCAGCGGTTAGAGCGTCGGCCTGTGGTCCAGAGAGACTCGGGTTTGGTTCCTGCTAAGGGCACGTACCTCAGTTGCAGTTTGTCCCTGGCCCTGGTTGGGTCGTGCAGGAGGCAACCACTCGATGTGTCCCTTTCACATCGATGTTTCTCTCTCTCTCTCTTTCTCTCTCTCCCTCTCACTCTATCTGAACAAAAAATGGAAAAATGTCCTCTGGTGAGGATAAAAAAAAAAGAGAGAAATAGGTATGATTCAGGCACTGAGATGGATGCTGGGAATATAGTGCTGAGCATATAGGAGCAGTCCATATTTTGCCTGAATTTAGAAATTAGAAGCAACTTTATAAACATGTGTTATTGGCACATGTCTATACATTTTAAACAAAGAGGAAGCCTGACAGTAACAGCAGAGTATCTTTTGCCGTATCTTCTACTATTGTGCACTTGTTTTGTCAATTGCAGAGTTATAAAAGTAGAAGTTATTTGATAACCTATTGCTTTTGATTGTATTCCTCCAGAAGCCAACCCTGAGATAAGAAATTGGATGCAATGTGTTCATTTGGAAGGTGGAGCAATTACCAGTGAAGAAATTGAATGTGAGAGGCGGGGAGGAAAGGCAGAAAATAAAAGGTAGATTATGAACATACTACCACTAAAAAATTCTACATTTTTACTTTTGAAAACTAAGTTCAAAATCAGAGCATGAGACATCCTCAAACCTGTATTGAACCAAAGTTCCAGACACGATATTGATACACTTAGTTGAAATTTTTAGGCAAACTTAGAAAAATCTAGGATAACCCATTTGCTCATTGGTGTTTGCTTCTTAATACCAATTCAAACACTAACCATCCCCCTAACCAAAAACTTAATCCAGGCTGAATTAAGGAAGGAAGCTCTGCTCAGACCTTTCGCAGGCCCCCCAGTTTGGGCACCCATCTTGCCTTAGGAAACCTCTGTATTCTAGAGGACACTTTTGAAAACTTGTCATTTTCAGCCAGACAAATTGAGAAAGTGGAGAACTAAATGAGGTATAAAATTATAACAATGAAAGAAGAATTAATGAAATCAGAATAAATACAGTCCTTTTTGTATTTATTTAAGAGTTATCTCGTAACCACTAAATGTAATGCATTCTGGGAGGTATTTGTGGAGACATAAACTCAAATTAAAATCCGACCTTGGGGAAATGTAATATATGGCACAAAATATCAGTTTTCGTGGAGGATAGAAGGTACCTACATGGATGATTATAATGTATGGTAGAGAATATGATAAAATGGTAAAGGCAGAATCTAAATCTATTGCTATGGGATTTCTGAACAAATGACAATTAATTTTGGCTTAAAGGGCAGAGATGGGGAAAGTGGCACTAATGATAATGTTTGGATACGTGGAGATGGGCAGAAGACAAAGACTCACAGCTACAATGTACAGAACAAGGAATAAGACACATTTTAGGAAATGCCTGGAAGAGGCTGTCAATATTTAGGCTAGAATGTTAGGTAAAATTAAGAGAACACCGAGATGAAGCTGTAAAGTATTTTGGAGACTTGATCAAGGCAGATCTGGAATATACTAAGTGTGAAAATAATTGGGAGTCAGACATGCTTTTGGAGGATTAGTCTCACAGTTCTCTGAAGGATGGAGGGGACCCATGAGAGAAGCCACTGGGAGAGCATCGCATGTCCCCACAGGACTTATTGAGCTTGAGAAATTCATTAAACTCTGATCGTGCCAAGCCTCACATCCAGGAGTCTACTTTTTACTAGTATTGTTATCATTATAATTAGCTAGTTAATGTTAATAAAGGAAAGTCAGACATTGTACGCATGGTCACCTGGGAAGATTCACTAAGAAGCTACAGCTTCATACAGCATTGTTCCCCCAAGGGGATTGACACCCCTCCCTTCCCCCATCTGGTACTGGGCTGTTGGCAGAAGGGGGAAATAAGCACATGCGCAGAAGTCAGGGTGGCTCAGGGGAGGGTGCCTGTCAGTCTAGCCTGGGGAACAATGGATTGGGGAGGGGGTGGGCCCCATCAGAAGTGGGCCAGATTTGGAAAGTTAATTGGTTAGTTTGAGAAGCTCCTAGTTAAAACCCCCAGACAAAGAGTTCCCCCTCTCTTGCTCCGCTCTTGTTCTCTCTTGCTCTGCGACCCCCACTCGCCCTCGCATCCTCTGTTCTCTCTCCACGTGTCCTTAGCAGCCGCGTGGCCCAGCGCCCCGCAGGCTCCAGGCGCAGGATGCTGGACTGGACTGGGCATGGGTACATGGGGCAGAAACTCTGGGCAGTGGCTTTTATTCCGGCCCTGAAGACAAGGTGGGACTTTTTCCAAGGCGGACAGACAGACATGGGACATTGGAAACCCAAAGGTTTATTTCCACCCAAATAAATATTACTCAGTCTCCCCTGCAATTTCAGGAAATTCTTTTCCTTGCAACATCGCAAGAATGCCACTTCCACTGATAACAGTAATTAATACCTTTTCATTATCACTTTTCATTAATTTTCTTAAACAAGAAAACCAGACTCTAAAGGCAAAGTATAATACTTGAAATCAATGTCAAATCCTACGGGGAGGGGTGAGGGATGGGAATGAGGCCTATTGAGGCTATGAGGCATTGAACAATGGGCATTGTTGGATTTTGCTGGATTATTGATTTGCGTTTGTTAAAGATTCTATTCTGAAAGGTACCAAGCATTCTCCTGAAAGACTTGCCTCTTTTCTCTCAATTTCATTACCCCTTTTCTACCTCTGTTATTATGTCACTCCGACTTTTAAAAGGAATATTTTACTGCCGCTCCTTATACCGGGTAATGCGTTCACAGCCAGCATATTTAAAAGGTTATTTCCATTATGTTCTCTCTCCATCGAGAGAGTGACGCCCAGAACACTTTCTCCCAGCGCATTCCCATTGCGTGGGTAGGACTGCACCACACAGGTGTGCTGCGAATGCCCTCCTGTGAGAGATGGCATTCAGAAAACCTCTGGGGGCACGGAGCAGGCTAGGAAAAGGGTTCCTGATGTATTCGTGGTCACTTATCATGTGGACAGCCATGTCGAGCAGTGAGAACTGAGGCATTTCTAAAACTAAAGCAACAGCGTAAAAACTGTTGCCCTCGTGCTTTTGCATGTATTAAGTCAATAATTTTGTTTAAAAGCATTCTATTCCAGATAGTACTCCTCTGTGGGAATGTTGAAAAATCTAAACTTCAAATCAAGTGTGAAAAGTTGCACAACTTCTAATTGCCAAGCCCCATGAAAAGAGTCAAGCTGATTGAATGCAACACCAAGAGACTTATGGCAGTGACCTGTTGTCAGGCAAAGTGACATCTAAAGATGCTGGCACAATATCCCAATAAATGTAGTTAGTGTTTGCTTAGGGTAAAGCCAATAGAATTCACGGTAAACTGTGCTGTCAGCTAAAAGGGAACTGCATAGAAGGGGCCTTGGGGGGGTTGTTGTTTTGCTTATTTCCTGCCAGCCCCATTATGTCAGAGTTCATTTCCCTGCTGGCTCCTTGTTCATCTGCAAAGGGTACAACAGGTGTATTAAAATATAATCATCCTGTGCTGACCTGGACTTTAATGCATTCTGGCAGGTGTTTGTTTTTCATTACAGGACAATATGTCCTGGATAACTGGATAGCCGATGTCCAAATCTCTTGAGTGAATATCAAAACTAAAAGTTTTACATGCTATTGTCACCATTACCTTTTTAATGCATGTGGCTCCTGTTTTCCCCTGAGTGGAGCCTGCTTTGTGGGGGTTATTGCATTTGTCCTCACAGTATAGTATGCAGTTGTCAACTGTTATTATCCTGGCTTGACAGATGTTGAAACAGACGTGCTGGCTTTTCTGTGACTCCTCAGTGCCACAAAACAGAACTAGAGCTGCGGCTCTTTCTGGAGCTGCTGGGTTACCCATGCATTTGAATGGGAGGAGGAGGGCGTGAGGGGCAATTAGAGAAGGTCAGAAAAGAGAAATGGGTATGGCTTGTACTTCCTGCTCATGTAATTTTATTTGTCAGGTCTGTGCATGGGCAAACTTCGAGCTTTGAGCTTCCGAATCTTGTATAGCATCACACAGCAAATTAAAAGGCAGAGCCGGCATTGGACCCAAGCCGATTCCTAAGACTCTTCCCACTGCAGTTTGAAGGTAGGTCTGCCATTCTTTGTCTTTGTATGTCAGAGGGACTGTACGGAAACAGCGACTGCTGCGCAGCTGTCTGGGCTTTATGTGGATAGCAGTAGAAACAAGTCCCAGAAAAGCACCAAAGACCGGGTTTGGAAAGAAGGAAACTTTTGGATTTGGACTGATGCGGGCCTGAAGTGTAGTGAGGGAAGTACCTCTGCCGCTCACTAGGTATAAAATCTTTAGCAGGTACTTAACTTATTTAAACATGGTAATGGGGACCCTATTCCCAATTCCCTCTTTTTCGGCAATCTTATATTAAAGAAACATAGGTTCTAAATTGCAATGATACACGTAAGATTTAATTATGCAATTGAATATCTTTAAGGGGGACTTTATAATGAGAACCAAAACCAGTGAGAATTTTTCTAAGTATGAAGCAATATGTAGCTTCTAAATTTTATGTTAGAAGGTAAAGGCAACAACAGTCATTAGAAATCAGTTTCATTAAATATTTCAGTAACAATTAAGTACCTCTTTCTCAGTTGAAAATAAGCAAGTGAACACTAAAAATTGATGAAGAGATATATGTTTTAGGTATAACAGCTGTATTTGTAGGAAGATCATTTCTGCCACAGTTAGGAATCGTGAGGCAGACGGTACAAAGACCTTTGACTTCCAAGACTCTAACATCCTGCTAGATTTTCACACCGTAACTTACTTGAAAGAAGTAGTAAGATAATTCTACTGTAAAAATTCTCTATACAATGTTCCCATTTCTTAATTGTAAACTGAATGTTAAGTATATTGAATTAGAGGATATGTTTTTATACTTGTAAATCAAAGGAGAAAACAGAACAGTGTTGTTTGCACATAAACCAAACTGTAATATTCTAAAGATCAGAAGCATGACCAAAATACCAAAATATTAGAAGTATTCAGTTTTATTTAACTCAACATCAGCTGGGAACATTCACTGTTGTCAGTGAATGCCTAAAATTTGTGTTTGAATTTAAAATGTTCAATTTGAGATCATATGAACTGAAAAGGTCTTCTTACAATATCTATTCTTAGCCAAATTAAAAAAATTTTGGAGGCAATCGGTGCAGCTAAGACAAAGTGAATAAGAGATAAATTCTCTGTCATATATTATTTCCTAGGGGCCTAATGTCTTTAAAAGTGAATTACAGGTATCTACTCAGACGGGTTGCACAAAATCAGAAGACCTTTAAAATTAGGAAATCTAAGGAAGAGCTCAAGAAATTAGTCTTCTGAACTCCTTTGAGTTTATCCTCAGCACTCCTCGGTTTACTATTGCTTACCAGAATCCACCTCAGCACAAACCAAGACATTTGGCATTCAAATCAGGTATTTGAGTAGCTAGCTCGTAAATTACAGATAATAGAATCACTGAGCCATGGGAACCTTAGAGATTATCTCTTCAACTGAGAGAGGAGGAAATTAAAGCTGTTAACAATTTCAAAGAGCTTTCGCATACACCATCTCACTGGTTCTCACAGCAGCTTTGCCAGGTAGGGGCATAGACAGTAGTCCTGTCATCTTACAAATGAAGGAAACACCACACAGATACTATCTCTGGGTTGATCCCTGATCCCTGGAGGCAACAAGCAACCTGGGGATACTGAGGCCTTGAAGGCAGACTCAGAATATCAGTGGTGATGAATGGTAATTGGAAATAAAAAGTCTATAGGTCAATTCCAGAAGGAAACTAAAGGTGGGATGTCCAATGGCTGAGGCATTGTGAAGTCTCCATATTTAAAGGTGTCTTTCTCTCTATGTATGAGGGAGAGAAGGATGACTAAATCTCTAGAAATCTATCGATGGAAAAGGCAACTGACTTAAATCTGCATAACAACCAGATCATTGCTTACTGTGGTTTTAGTTACCTATGATCACCTGTGGTCAGAAAATATTAAATGGAAAAATCCAGAAATAAACAATAAGTTTTAAATTGTGCACCATTCTGAGTAGAGTGATGCAATATCTCATTGCCATGTCTCTGTATGCCCAGGATGTGAATCATTCCTTTGGCCAGCATTCCACACTGTATATACTACCCACCTGTTAGTCATTTAGTAGATATCTCAGTTATTAGATTAACTATTGAGGTATATCAGTGGTTGTGTTCAAATAACCCTTATTTTGCTTAATAATGGCCCCAGCCTGGCCCGTGTGGATCAGTGGTTGAGTGTTGACCCATGCACCAAGAGGTTACTGGTTCGATTCCTGGTCAGGGCACATGCCCAGGTTGTGGGCCAAATCCCCCGTGGGGGGCATGCAAGAGTGGGCCAGTCGATGTTCTCTCTCATTGATGTTTCTATCTCTCTCTCTCCCTCTCCCTTCAATAAAGAAAAAAATGAAAAAAATAATGACCCAAAGTAAAAGAGTAGGGATACTGGCAATTTAGATATGCCAAAGAGAAGCCTCAAAGTGTTTCCTTGAAGTGAAAAGGTATGTATGTGTAGGAAAAAAGTATAGAAAGAGTTTGGTACTATCCATGGTTTCTGACATTCACTGGAAGTCTTGGAAATATCCCACCAGATAATCAGAGACTATTTATAACTATTTTAATGTTCCACCTTGTGGAGAATGTAAGCATTCATGCAGAACTTACTCAAGGTTGTCTTCCTAAGAGATAAATTCTGAGTCTTCAATTAGGAAAGTTTTTTTTTCCTGAAGCAAGGAATATATTTGACTAAATCATGAAAGAGAAATCTAGTTTGCAAACAATTGCAAAGTTTACCAATGAAATTTTAAGAAATTACTAAAAGCAAAATGATTGTGATTCAATAACACAATATTTTTGGATTTTCAACATACAAGTCATGGTATTGTGGTCTTGACATATATTTTGTCTTCTTACTGTGAGCTCTTTTATCTCATCTCACCAGAAAACTCATGGTAAACGTCTAATAAATTAGTTTTGATTGTTCCAGAATTTTAAATAAGTTTAATCATACCATATGTATTTAACTTTCAATTTCTTTCACTTAGCTTGTCTTGTGATATACCTGTGCAGCTACATGAATCAGTACTGTTCCCTTTGTTATTTCTGAGTAGATTATATTTATTATAAGTAGTATAATCAAACTGTTTATCCATTAACCTTTGGTAGACATTTTATTTGTTTGGAATTTTTGGTTATTACAAATATAGGTTCTATGAATTTTCAGAGGCATGTTTTAGACATATATTTTAATTTCTATTGAGTATGTATCTAATAGAAGTATTTTATCATGGGGTGCTTATGTTTTATAAAAAACACTTAGACCAGTGAAATATTGAGTTCTTCTAGCTCTACATTTTCACTTGTGTTTGGTGTTGTCATTCTTTTGTTTTGCTTATTTTGTTTTGTGTTAAGTTTAACCATTTTAGTGTGTTTGCAATAGTATCTCATTTTGGCTTAATTTTGTACTTTCTTAAAACTAATGATACTGAGCACTCTTTCTTTGTGCTAATTGGCCATTTGTATGTCTTTTTCTTTCTTTTTTTTGTGTGTGTAAAAAGTATCTGTTTAAATCCTTTGTCCATTTTTATGAGATTTCATGTTTTTATATTTTTGTGTTGTAGGAAATCCTTATGTATTATACATATAAATTTTTGGCAGATAAATGTTTTTTTTTCCAGTCTCTGGCTTCCTGTTTTCTTATTGGTATCCTTGATGAGCAGAAGCCTTAATTTTATAAACTCTTACTTATATGTATATATTGTATGGTATTGCTTTCTGTGTCTTATCTTAGAAACTTTTACCTTCCCCTGAGTTACAAAGTCATGATTTCATATTTTCTTCTAGAAGTTTTATAGTTTTAACATTTATTTTAGGTCTGTGATGCATCTCAAATTATTTTTGTAAAAGATGTTAGGTAGTCATCAAGTGTTTTTTTTTTACCCTCACTGGAGGACATTTTTGCATTTATCTTCAGATAGAGCAGAAGGAAGAGAGGGAGGAAGAGAGAGAGAGAGAGAAACATCGATGTGAGAGGGACACATTGACTGGCTGCCACCCACATGACCCCAACCGGTGCAACCAACCAGTGCCCTTAACGGGAACCAAACCCAGGTCTCTCTGGTCTGCAGGCTGACGCTCTAACCACTGAGCCAAATGGACCAGGGCTCATCAAGTGTTTTTAATGGGTATCTTTATGTGTTGAAAAGAGCTTTTTCCCTCATTGATTGCTTTGTTCCTTTTATTGAAAATCAATTGATTTATGCCTACAGCTTTACTTTTTATTTTTGCAATTTTTATTAATTTATTTTTGTTACAGATGTTTCTCTTTTTTTCCCCCATTGACACCCTCCTCCCAATCCCCCCCCACAGCATTGTTGTCTATACAGTCCATGGTTACGCATACATGCATACAAGTTCTGTGGTTTATCTCTTCCCTCCCCCCACCCCCTCTTCTGAGGTTTGTCAGTCTGTACCCTACTCCTGTGTCTCTGGGTTTATTTTGTTCATCAGCTTGTATTGTTCATTATATTCCACAAATGAGTGAGATCATGTGATATTTCTTTCTCTGATTGGCTTATTTCACTTAGCATAATACTCTCCAGGTCCCTCCATGTTGTCTCAAAGGATGAGAGATCTCTCTTTCTTACAGCTGCAGTGTTCCATTGCTACAGCTTTACTCCTAAGTGTGCATGTAGATCAGACTGTATTATCTTTTTCTGTATATAAGCTGAGAAGGGTTAGCTATAGTCTCAGATAGGTTTGTTTACTTTGGATTCAATACGATGGAGTCCTGGAATCTATGAAGACTAGCTCTGTTGCTTTCGCAGCAAACTTCTGGGAGCTAGAAGGTGGTAGAGTTGCTCAGCTGCGAGGTCTGCTCTTGTGCTTGCCTTCTCTAATCAGTCCTCACTGTCCTTCAAGTTTTGACAATGTCCTCTCATTGTTGCAAAATCTCTCAGTTCTTAACAAGTGTGCAAAAATCCAAAGTAGGCATCTGCCCCTCGGTATGAGCTGACCACGGCTCACCCCGTCTTCTGAGGTTCTCACTGGAGTTCAGCTCACATGTTTGCTTCCACCGCCCTTCTCTACTATAGCAGAATGAGTGTGGTTTATCTTTTCATTTTTTTATGTTGCTTCATGGTATCAAGAGTCTCTCACCTTTTATATCCCAAATAATAGAGGAAGTCTCTCTGGTGAAACAATTGAACATACATTTTAGAGTAAAAATTGTAAGGATGTAGATCCCTTGGGGAAAAAATTAAAAATGAATTTTTATTTAAACATTTCCAATGTGATCTATTTATTTTTCTCCCCCTTGGTGTGATGAGCATTTGCATTCAGTTTTAAATATTTCCTTTAAGCCTGTGAATCATGTAATATTTCGTTTTAGAAACTAGATAGTTTCATGAAATCACCACCCCAGGGTGAAATGCCTACTTCTAAACTTCTGTGTGAGGAAAAAGTCTCAGTTTTGCTTAAGTTTTGTTATTTGCAGTTAAATACAATTGTTAAACAGTGTGCTAATTATGTCACCATTGGTAGATAGCAAATCTGTTCTGAACATTTCTTGTATTCGTTCATAAATTTACTGTAGTAAATAATTAAAGTAACCATCTCAATAGGTGTGCTGGAAGGATTAAATTGTAACATACTATTGGGAGCAGTGTCACTGGAACAGCAACCACCACGGTTTGACATAGTCCCGGGTGAGCTCCATGGTTTGACATAGTCCCTGGAGATATGAGGACCACCACGGTTTGACACAGTCCCGGGTGAGCTCCATGGTTTGACATTGTCCCGGGAGAAGTGGATTCACTGCGTGGCAGGAATCATGAAGAACAGTGACTGAAGATATAAAGTAAATGGGAAAATAAAAATGCAGGATGGCAACTGAAGGAGACTAATCTTTGCTTTCTCTATCTGTTAGCTGTCTGTTAGAAATTATTATAGAAGTAACATATAGATGACTAATGATGTAGATGGTAGAAAAGATTGCAGGAAGAAAAGCAAGAAAATAATGAAGATTTAGGATAGAAATGTGGAAGCTTAAAAGGATCTTAGATAGGAGGAAAGATCAGGAGTTTAAGAGGATGTCTGGGTGAAGGGTGAAAATAGTTAGTAATTAACATGTAATATACATAAGAGTTTGGTAAACAACCAAAAGAATGTCTGTACTTTTTTGCCTAAAAGGTTTGGGGGAAACAATGTAACCTGTGGATCTATATACATAATAAAAGATTCTGCTAGTCGGAGGCAGAAGCAGAAGCATTAAAACTAAGCAGAAGAAAGATCAAGTATTTTGTCTCCCATGTTGAGCTCTCTCTCTCTCTCTCTTTCTCTCTCTGTCTGTCTCTCTCTCTCTCTGTCTCTCTCTCTCTCTCTCTCTCTCGCCGACTCCGTCCACACCTTTGGGAACCCCTGGACCTGCCAAGGCTGGACCCTGGCAACATACATATAAAGTGATTAACACGATTCTTGGCAGACGATTTATACTCAATAGATTGTAATTACTAAAATTATGTACTACTTGAGGGGGAAATCTTCTTTCCCTCATTTTCATGTTACGCTTGAGAGAACAAATCAGCATTCAAATATTTGACTTTACTTTAAGATAGTGATAATCATGCGTCTTCACATCTCTTTTTATTTGTAACTCTAACAATACAACCAATGAGGAATCTTCGAAATTATAAGGCATGGTTTTCCAAAAATTTCGATGTCTCTTCGCCTTTGAGAAGTCTCCTGAGCAGTATTGCCACTCACCTCAAAATACAGAGAGGAATGCATGCTTTAACATGGGCTGCAGCCCTGGCTGGTTTGGCTCAGCGGTTAGAGCGTCGGCCCGCGGACCAGAGAGACCTGGGTTCGGTTCCCGCTAAGGGCACGTACCTCCGTTGCGGTCTGTGCCCGGGGCCGTGTGGGTGGCAACCAGTCGATGTATGTGTCTCTCTCTCTCTTCCTCCCTCCCTCCCTCCCGCTCTATCTGAAGATAAATGCAAAAATGTTCTCTGGTGAAGAGAGAAAAAAAAAAGCTGGATGCAGTAAAACTTTAGTGAAAGCAAAATGTGAAAAAAAAAATAGCTCTGGCTGGTTTGGCTCAGTGGTTGGAGTGTTGGCTCTCTGACAAATGAGTTGTGGGTTTGATTCCGGTCAAGGGCACATACCTGGGTTGCGGTTCATCCCTGGCCCTGGTCGGGTTATGCGAGAGGCAACCAGTTGATGTAGCTCTTTCACATCGATGTTTCTCTCTCTCTCTCTCTCTCTCTCTCTCTCTCTCTCTCTCCCTCCCTCCCTCCCTCCCTCCCTCCTTCCCTCCCTCCCACTCTATCTGATGATAAACAGAAAAATATCCTCAGGTGAGGATTAAAAAAAAATAGAGTATAGTCAAATATAATATATCTTATAAACAAATAAAGTTAGATGAGTTTTTTTTACAAGACTGTAAAAAGGCAGAAGTGATGTTCATTTAGACAGCTGAATTGTTTCCAATAATGACTTAAAAGTAATTACTATAGCAAATGTGCTAATGATTTTGAGAAGACTGTTTTAAGTAAAATCCATCCAACTGAGGAAATAAAACACAAAGCATTAAATCTTAGATCCTCTTTAAAGTGATGTATTACTTACTTGTTGCTTTTAGGGGATTATACCTCAATGGAGCAATTAATTTCTCCTGACTTAATATATAATTGTTTCCTTGGCATAATTATATTTCTTTCATTTACATTTCTAAGAAATCGTGGAACTTCAAAATAGAAAGTTCATTATAATCTGATATTTAACACCTCAAAAAATCCCCCTGTGCAAATAACTAAATTAACTGCTTGATTAACTCTATTTACCACATTCCTTTTCTCTTTCACCCATGTCATTTATTTTTTTCCAAATTTACTCAAGAAGTTAATTCTCCGTGATTTATTGGAAAAAGAAATATTGTTCTTGATGTATTTGGTTGACTTGTTTTTATGTGAGTTTTGCATTTTTCATTTCCCCTGCAATTACTTCCAAAAGCAATTTTAAAAATTGTCCACCAGGCATAAACTTATAAATGTATATTCTCCCTAGCAAATCCTTCTGAAAATTCTCCAGTGTATCACACATTACTTAAAGTCTAAAACGTGTCCCTATTATCTTTAGAATATAAAAATTAAGATATCAGATTATAGAATAGTTTTAAGTGACAGCTGACTTCTTAGAGTTCTAAAATATGAGTGTATTATACAAAGATTAGAGGATATTTTTATTATGTTATAACTAGAATAATGGGATAGGTAGACTGACCTGTTTAGGTTAAGTAGAGCCTCATATATTTTATTCGTTTCTTTATTTAAAATATTTAGTGAATGTTAACTACATATTAGTGATTAAATGAAGAATGAACCTATACATTGCTTGAAAACAAGGTCTGCCCAATTCCTTGTTGTTTCCTCTAGTCTCCAATAGAGTATAAGGAAAGAGAAAAAGTAAACAGACTGGGTAGTGAAAAAGATTGAAAGGTCAAAGGAGGTAAGATACAGTGTACCAGGTTGATTAGAAGCATGGCCTGTGGTAGAAAAATAACTCTGTATGCAAGGGTGGCTCTCATACTTAAGACAAGTGTGTCCCTGGACCTCATTTTCCCCATCTGAGTAATGGGAATATTATCTACTTTGTCAACAAAAGAATATCCAGCCTATAGTAAAAGTCTTATAAGAATTTATTTGAGCCAAATTTTGAGGACATGCCTGGAAGCCACATCTCAATGGATTGAGAAAATGCTCTGGAAAATGACAGTTTTGCACCTTATTTTATTCATTACCATCAAAGGAGGAGGAGAAAGAGGGTTACTTGAAATTCACTGATGATAAATTAGGGAGGAGGGAGAAAGCAACATGAGGAAACCTCTGTGATCAGATAAAAAGTTAAAGGAATAAACACATACTTCTTTTACATAGGTGAATATAGGATAGTTACAACAGGATAATAACAACAGTGAGGGGCTCTGTGGTCTCCTGCTCTGGTAGGAGATTGCACCCTGAGGGGTCTGGAAAAAGGAAATTACCCTGACATTCCAAACAAATGTTATAGTAGATGCAAAAAACAGTAGATGCAAAAAATAGTAGATGCAAAAGATAAGGCCAATTAAGGTAAAGATTGACCTTTGTCAAGAAAGACAGCAGCCCAGCACGGCTGCCTGCCTTGACCATCTTAGTTAGAAGACCATCCTGTGCGGTTACTTTGGTCTCTTGAGTTTATAAGGCTGTCGTGCAGGCCTCCCCTGAGCTTGTCAGGTTTCCTGTGTGGCCCCTTTTTCATCCACACTAAGTATAATTAGACAGTGAAGAGGAGCAGGTTTTGCTACCCTAAAATTTGTCTCTTTGTCATAGGGACTATTTTGAGCTAAATGCAATAAAAACCCAGCAGATCCAAGAAACCTCTTTACTTCCTTCTCAACTTCTTTTTTTTTTTTTTTTTAAGGGTTTTTTTTTTTCTTCTTTTTTTTTTTTCCTTTTATTGATTTTAGAGAGAGAGGAATGGAGAGGGAGAGAGAGACAGAAACATCGATGAGAGAGAACATCGATTGGCCGCCTCCTGCATGCCCCCCACTGGGGATCTGGCCTACAACCTGGGCATGTGTCCTGACTGGGAATCAAACTGGCGACCTCTTGGTGAATGGGTCAACACTCAACCACTGAGCCACACTGGCCGGACCCTTCTCAAATTCTTAAATCTACTTTGGAAAGGGGACCTGAACCAGGTGGAGAGCTATTACCAGAGACACCAGGTAGCCTAGGACACTTGCCTGCACACAGGGCAACAATTGTTTTCCCAACTTCTCTGCCTTCCCGCGTTCCTTAACGCAGGATGTAATATAAGCTGCAATTACCTGGCTGCCTTTTGGATCTTGTTTTTATGGGGCCTCATATGTACATAATTAAATTTGTTTTTCTCCTGTTAATTTGTCTTATATGAATGTAATTTTTAGACCAGCCAAAGAACCTAGAGTGAAAGAAGGAAACTTTTTTCTGTCCTTACAAAAAGAATATTAGATTTGAATACTTAATGATTTGGAAGTTGGTCTTTCTTATCTGCATTGAGCCATTTCTTCCTAGCACCCTGGGTCCTCAGCCACCTGGATTCGAAAGGATGAGCTAAAACTGGGAACTGTTTGAGGATGAGTGCTAGAGATGGAATCAAACTCTTATGAAGAAATGACAAATATTTTAAGTTCTGGACTCGGCTAAAACACTGTGAAGTGTTGGGCTTAGTAATTCTATCTTTGTTTATCAGCAGATAAGTGAGTAGTCAAAGCAGAAGTCATATGGAGCCATATTAAGCAGGCAAGGACGATTTTGTGCAAGGCTGCTGCAGTAGGGAGGAGAGGCCGGAACTCTGAACCCAGCTCCGTTGGAACAGAGCGAGAGGGCTTTCAGCATTAGGGTGAGCGAGTGGAAAAGTACTGGGAGACATTAGGGGAGGTTGATCAACGGGATGTGTGGCACCCTGAGTTATTCCGAGTTTGTAAATGTTTTCCTCTGTGAGTATGCCATCAGTGTTTGCTAATGAGTAACCAAGGAAGTCAGGTTCCAACCTGCCCACAGAGACTGGGAGAGAGGGTCACTGCCTTCCTTGATATTTACATTTCAAAGAGATGGTCGTCATATTCTTGAGAGGAAAAACACGAACCTTCTCTGCAAGAAACGGCAAAGTAAGATTCCAGTTAGCCTAAAGGATTCCATTTACTCTGTTTTCTTGAAAAAGAAAATGGACTCAAGTATTTGATTTATACTTCTGTGTATATAATTTTAAAAATGAGGCAAGAGTTGGATAAGGTTTGAAGAAGAAAAAAACAAAGTAGTTTTTTAATGTAGTTATAAAGAGAAAATAAGGCTTTTGAAATGATATGAATAATACTGAAATAATTCACTTCATTACACATTTTTGGGTAATGGAAAAAAAATTGCTAGAAACTGAGAGAGAGAGATCATGATGTTCCTAGGCTTCCACATTTCCCTGCATTGCTTTCTTTTGTATGCCTCCAGTTGTATCCCCTGACAATTTTATGTTGTCAGTAAAGAAAAGGTGCACTATACAACAGTGCAAATTCATAGATGCCGTCCCATTTATACTGAATATGCCCATGTTACTAAAAAGATAGTGTAGAAAGTGTATCACAACTCAACCTTCAATTATTTTCCCCAAAGTAGGTGTCATGGGTTATGTAAGGACGGAAACAGGCCTCTCCTCTTCTTTGTTGGGAATCTCCCACAATTTATGAGAAGCACCTGGTAACTAAACCCCGAGATGGTTGGCTTCTCCGATTCAAACTGCTCCTTTGTTCAGATAGCCAGAAGATAATGCTGCACTCTTCTGCCCCCTCCTCCCTGCGGTTTAACAGCTTGGGGATAGTTCACCCGTCCTCTGCTCCCCTTCCCTCTCCCTGCCCTCTCCCTTCGCCTGCAGACAGGCCTGCCCTTTTGAACTCTTTATAACTTTTGTTCTAAGCTTGTTTTGCAGGCTTGGGAAAAATGCTGATAAGACACATGTTCAGTGCATCTGCCTGACTGTCTCCTGGAAAACAAACTTAACTTTTCAAGACAACTCCCAACATCTGGCTAACTTAACTCGACCTCCTCCCTTCCTTGTCGCTTAGCAACGGCAGCGGGCTTGCTCTTTAAAAGTGCAAGCTACTCTCTCTTCCCTGCCTCTATTGCCTATGGACACCTGGCTCTTTCCTCCCTTGGAAAGTAAAATGCATTTTCTCACTTCATCTCTCTCCTTCTTTGTGAACTCTTTCACAGCCCACCGGCCAAACTCTTACCAGCTTACCCTTAGGACATCCTCTGTTGAAATGTCCTTTGAAAATGGCTTCACAGAAATACTGCAGAAGCACATCATTCTGGGGAAAAAAAATAGTATCTATGCAATAACATCCTGGGGATTTCTATACATAATTGATGATTTCATAATCTGATGAAATCTGTAGTCAAAAATTACTCTTTCTCAATAAATTGTAAAGAATGATTTTGAACTTCACATCGTATAGCCAAAATAGTTAAAGGTATGATAAATACCATTTTATTATTTTTCTAAACAATTCACTGCATATGTCGTTTTGTTTATATGACTGATCTCAAAATACCCATTTATTTGTTTATTTTACAGCAGGGAAAACTTGTACCTGGATTAAGGACTCCCACTTCCTCTGTGACTTAAAACTAGACTTCAGCATCTTGTTAAACACAACTCTTATTTATTTGGACATATCCTGGTAAATCACACTGGAGGAACAGCTTTCCAAAGCCTCCTTTTTAGAACAGTTAACTTTGAAAAACTGAATTTTATGTATACAAACCTGGTTATTTTGCTACTTTTTAATAGATAAAATAAATAAATCATAAATGGTTAACCCCACCATAATCCAGATAAGCACTGAAGATTTGGCTACATGAACCGTCGTGAATGAAACATAACAGGGTCTTCCTATCCATAAAAGACTTTCTCCTCAAATATCTGAAAAACTCTAAGAGCAAGAATCGTAGTGGTTGCAGTCCATAGGCCTTTGGATTTTCCCTTCTCATTAATCAGTACAAAACACCATCCAAATCTTTTACGTTTGAGTAAGCAAAGTGTAAGGGTGGGTAGTCACCTTGATTTGTTTCACCAATTGAATGCCTTATCCATCAAGGAATGATAAAAAAATGAGTCATTGGGATGCAGAGCACTCCTATTCTGCTCGTTTTGATCGCCCAGGATACAGCTGTACCTGCTGAAGTGGCAATTTTAATTATAACATGCTTTAGGGATTTGTCAGTATAAAGATTGTGTGACACTTTGGAAACACGGAGGGACACATTTGCTTTAACTATCCTTTTTAAGGGAAAAATGACACTTTTATTTGATGTCTTAACATTTCACATGAAAGGATTGTGTGACTCATTCTATGGGTCTTAGTTTTTCAATCATTTAACTTAGTTAAATGAGTGCATTAAACCAGGTATAGATGACCTGTAAGGCTCCTTAAGATTATAAAAGAAAAGTGACTAGAACGACCTTTGAAAATTAGACAAAGGCACACATGAGTGTCATCAGCGAAACAGCACCAGATGTTAACCGGTGCATTTAGGTCCGACCTCGGTTCAGCAACCTCGGAACTTGAGTTTGGTGAAGAGAAGAATGCAGACCCTAGGAACTCAAATCATAAGAAAGTTAATTGAGAAGGTCACAGAGGGGTGTGGCCGGTGTGGCTCAGTGGACTGAGCGTTGTCCCATGGACTGAGAGGTCCCAGTTCAATTTTCCGTCAGGGCACATGCCCAGGTTTCTGGCTTGATCCCTAGTAGGGGGCATGCAGGAGGCAGCCGATCGATGTTTCTCTCTTTCTCTCCCTTCCTTTCTCTCTAAAAAAATTTTAAAAAAATTAAGTCACAGAGGTAGAAAAAGTGAGCCAGCTGGGCATGGACTCAGGAAACAAGTTACAGAGTCAAAAGAAGAGCCTTGAAGCTTAGGAGAAAGAAGCAGAGTAGACTCAAAAAGCAAGATTCCAGCGTGCATGCTCTTGAGAGCAAGAGCACACCTGGTCCTTGCGGGTTTGAGGGTGGAGATTTTAAGGGAGGTCTCCGGGGACGATCTCAATAGAATGTTCATCAGTTTTCCCCATGTGTCCTTTCAGGGTTGTGGTCTCCACTGATTGGTGGGTGCCAGGGTAGGGGGTCATGACTCAGTGCTGTTGGTCCTGATGTCATCCATGGTGTCACTTGTCTGGTTTTGCTGCTTTTCTGAGCCTGGAGCTGAAACACAACTGAGGCCTAGATGTTTTTTTTTTTTTAATCCTCTTCCGAGAATATTTTTCTATTATCTTCAGACAGAGTGGGAGGGGGAGAGAGGGAGAGAAAGGGAGAGAGAGAGAAACATTGACGTGAGAGGGACACATCGACTGTTTGCCCCCCCGCACGACCCCAACCAGGGCCAGGGACGAACCACAACCAAGGTATGTGCCCTTGGCTGGAATCAAACCTGCAACTCAGGGCCTTAATGCTTAAGGGCTGTTCTCCAGCCCCCTTGCTCATCCCCCTCTAAGCAGGGTCCAACGCACACAAATAGCGACATGCCAGAGGAAAAAAGGTCATGGGAGGGTCTGAGCCGAATGACCAGCTATGTGAAAGGTCAGGGGTCTAAACTGCAAGACCAGCAATATACTAGGGGAGGAAAGGTCATCTGGGGGCCAGGTCCTCGTTCTCCCAGTTTTGCCCATTGCTGGCACCCAGGGCTTTCCACCCTGGTGACCTTCCGCATCTGGCCCATTGTCCTATCCTGCTCTTGCCTTTCTGACTGCCTGCTACATATGCATAGATATGATTATGATATTTAATGAATAAGATTAACATCTAACAAAAGCCAGAGAGAGATTCGTTCAGCAGTCAATGAAGACCAGAACCAAGTCCTGCAGACCTCAGCATCACCTGAGCTATATACAGTTGAGTTGAGAAGTTACTTAAATTATTTAGTGACATTTATATGTGTGTTCACAGTATAACCTGCAACCATTATGCACATACTTACTAGGTCTAGTACCTTTTTGGAGATGGTAAAAATTTTCTGCATAGTCAGTGTGTTTGCAAAGAAAGACATTTACTTTTTACTTTCCTAAGTGTCTTGAAAATCTGCAAGAATTTTGGAGGCTTTATATTCCTTGAATTCAAACTTTATGATAAAGCTATAATTGATGTAGAGTGGCATTTGCATGAAAATAGGCAAATCAACAGAACACAATAAAGAGTTTAGATATAGACCACAGGCATATTTTAAGTTGATTTTCAACAAGGTGCAAAGACATTGTAATGATAAAAAAAATAGTTTTTTCGACAAATGATGCCTGAAAAATATGCAAAACATGAAACTATATTTTGTACAACATATAATATTATCTCAAAATGGATCAAACCTAAAAATAAATTATAAAATTCCTATAATAAAACATAGGAGAAAATCTATAACATTTGGTTAGGCAAATATTTCTGAAATACACCACCAACAGCACCATCAATAAAAGAAAAATGATGAATTGGACTTCGTCAAAATTAAAAATATCTTTTCTTCAAAAGAAACTACTAAGAAAATTGAAAGGCAAGCCATAGACTGGGAGAAAATATTTGAGTAGTATACATCTGATATAGATCCTGTGTACAGAAGATATAAAGAATTATAAAAACTCAATAATAAGAAAAAAATCCAATAAAAAAAGAAAATAGACAAAATAGTTTAATCTACACTTTACCAGTTACTGTTGGATTGGCAAAGACACATGCATGGCAAATATCTCATAAGGTCGTGTTCAACACATAAAGAATGTATAGGAATATTCGTAACAGCTTAATTTGCAATAGTCACAAAGTGGAAACAACTCAAATCTCAAATATCCATCAATTGATAAATGGATAATTCAACTACTTTAAAACTGTAAAGGAATACCACTTAGTAATTTAAAAAAATGAGTTAATGGTACACACCATAACATGATTAAATATCAAAATAAGTTCGTTGAGTGAAAGAGACCAGACAAAAGAGAGTGCATAGTATATGATTCTATTGCATAAAGTTTTATAAAATGTAAAGTGATCTGTTTTGACAGAAAGCAGATTAGTAGTTGCCTGGGGAGGAGTGGGAAGGGGAGGGAAGTCTTAAGTCATACATATTGAACCCAATTAATAATTTGAAAGTCTGCTCCAGATTAAAAAAACAACAATAACCTCCAAATCCAGATCAATGAAAAATTGATGCAGTAGAGACCCTTGGAAATTTTAGATAAATGTATTAGAGGCTTCTTGACCCTGATCTTTGCTTAGGCCTAGGAAATGGCAAAGAGGGACACCCTCGCAGTCTTTATTTTGAGGCCCCGTGCTCACACCAGGAAATTCGTAATAGCTGTGATTTCTCAGCATGGATATGACTAGTACCAATAAACAGTATTATTACTCTCTCTTCTCTAGGACACCTGTTGCAAGGTCATTTTTATGCCTTCATATTCTGCCTAAATAACTTGAGCCTGTCCCTCCTAATGTTTGCTTTTTGTGACTTTGGCTTTCTTGGAGATAGGTTACTCGAGCAATATTGCTGTAATTTCCAGCAGTGTGATTTTTCTCTAACACCCAGAGAGCAATGTTATTCCCAGAAATGCCCTGATGATTTTTTTTCATGTAATATGTTTGGATTTGCATAACCTCTACTCCTCAGTCTTGGGAAAGTCTGAAAAATAAGCAAATATTTAACACAATGCTATAGTTTATGTAATGTAAATTAGCTTGAGTTCAGTTTGCATAAATCCTGCATCTATGTGGTTTCCAATACCTTGTTCTTAAGAGCACACTTGAAGAGATTAAAACATTTCCAAAGCAACAGCAAACAGTCAGAAATAATTGCAATGCATTCATTGGTGATGATGTCTCACAACAGCAGTGGAAGCATTCACTGTGTGTACACTATACACTTGGTTGACTTTCAGCTTCTGTTTGACAAGAATTATTTACTTGAAATTCCTTAATCCCTCGTGTACTCATTTAAAAAACTTCTTAATATTTAAGTAAACATCTGCTGCTTTTATGCAGATTTGGGACCTTGCCATAGGTTTTCCTTTCTTTCATTTATCACCAACATAAACCCTATTCTCTGACCTATTCAGTACAACTTGCTATTGTTTTAATCTCAGATATCTTTGTGATAGGATATGGCAATATATATATTTTCTGTAAGTCTGAAATTCATAGCACACTTGTAAAGAATTCATGATACAGAAGTGAGACCCAGTGGGTATAGGATGTTGTGCAAGCAAGGTGTCTCAAACCAGTCCACCATAACTAGTACTGCCCTTGACCAGTGAAAGCAAGCTTCCCAGGCTCTGCCTCAGTGCTTTGGAGTGACTTCCTCAAAAGTGTCCATGTCATTGTCTCATGCTTGAAACCAGCATTAGAATGCTGTTTCCTACTAGTTGGAGCACCCAGACCTAGACTAGGACCTATATGAAACTGAGTCACTATTTCTCCATTTTCAAGTACATTTTGACTGAATTTTTCCACAGCTTAGTTTACAAGCCTCTCAAAAGAGAAAGAGCTTATCCTACTTTCAGAATGACCACAATGCCCAAATCTAGCTGAACTCCAAGTCATATTTACACAGTGCCCAACTTAAGCGGTCTAATGAAATGAAAGGCATTTCCTTTTTAGGATATACATATTTTTACTTCAGACTTTATTATTCTGCTACACGAATGTCTTTCATAGAATAAAAAAGTATAAGACAAAGTAGACACATATAAGGTATAACATTTGAAAGATAAAATAGTCAATAAAAATCAAACCCATCATTACCCAAAAAGTTGGTATAACCAGATATAACAATGATAAAATACTAAAGAACTCAGTGGAAAAAGTATGCAGCATATATGCAGAGATAAGTAAGGTCAGCAAAAATGTAGCAACAAAACAAATGAAACTAAAGAAATTAAAAAGAAATGAAATAAAAATTGAGTTTCTGATATTTGAGATCAAATTATTAGATCCACTTAATAGCAGATTAGACATGATAGAGGAAAAACTGATCATTTGAAGCTGGGTCAATAAAATAAACACAAACTAAACCACAAAGTGGGGGGAAATAAAGAGTGAAAATTTTAGAAAAAACATTTGTGGTCTCTAGTAAATAAGAAATGATCTAACATCCATGTTAATTGGAGATCCAAAAAGAAGAGAGAGAGAGAAAGCATGGGGTTAAAAAATATTTGAATAAATATTAGCTAAAATTAATGAAAGACATCAATTCACAGATCCAAGACTCTCAGCAAACCACAAGCCACATAACTAAAACAGTAATACGCCCAGACACAGAATTAACTACTGGGAAAACAAAAAAAGAATAAAAGGAAGAAGAAAGCAGCCTAGACTGTGGCACAGAGAAGAAAACAAATACACAAATGATGGTTGGGAAGGAATGACATTTTTAAATGCTGAAAGTAAAATAAGGAAGGAAGATAAAACAGGAAGAAAGGAAAACAGGAAAGGAGGGAGAGGAGGAGAGAAGCAAACGAGAAAGTATAATATGTTCATTGTTGATGACTGTAGGTCTCTGCACCAAACTTCAGAGTGTCTTCTTTTTAACTGCCTTGTGTGGTCGGTCCTCTTAAATTAGCCCAGTTCTCAGGTCTTCCAAATGAAAATGCATGCATTCCCTTGCCAAGGAATCTACCTAAGATGTTAAAACAGGTCGCTTTTTTTTTTTTTTAAAGGGGGATGTTCAAGTATTTTTATTAATTGCCTCCACATTTAAAAAATATATATACTTTTATTGATTTTTTAGAGAACGGAAGAGAGAAAGAGAAACACTGATGTGAGAAACATCCATCAGCTGCTTCCTGCACGCCCCCTACTGGGGATGGAGCCTGCAACCCCTGGCATGTGCCCTGACCAGGAATCGAACCGGGATCTCTCAGTCCGTGGGACGACTCTCAGTCCACTGAGCCACACATACTCAGCATCTCCACATTTTTAATGGCCATTCTGCTCTCTCTGGCTTCCTGTATCTAATATTAGTTAGACACTTGCTTGACTGAGAATGAGATAACTCTAGTGTAAGCATATTGCTTGATAACAATTTCTTCTTTATCTCTGGATTCTCTTTCACTGTTTTTGGTTTTTCTGTTACCTGAATTTTATCTGTCCACTACTGCTAGGCTGGAGGGAAACGCCATTTGGAAGGAAAAGCCATTCCTCCCTGCACAGGGAGCTGTCAGGACACTTTCTCCAAGGGGCTGAGATAACCAGAAAGGGGCTGTGCTTCTCCTGAAGCATATTAGATTCTTAATCAGAGAGGCACCTTTTGTGCTTAGGTGGGGACCTAGCAGTTGCAGTGCCTATGCCCCCAGTGGTAACCTATACAGCTCACCTTGGCTCTGGTTGCGAAGGCTCCTAGACTCACCTAGTGCTGAGGACCTGCTAGGGCTGGAGAGGCAGCAATTGGTGCTCTGGGTTGAACTTCATGCTGTCGCCTGTAGGGGTCCTCCTTCCCTCACTGTCTTACTCTCCTGCCTCCTGCCTCCTCAGGGTCTAGTGTCCCTTGGGTGCTCAGCTCTTGTCTCTGGATACCTGCGAGCCCTCTCCTTGTGGCTCTGGACAGAGATGGACTATGCCAAAGGCCCCTCTGGAAAGCTGGGAGCAGGGAGTGAGCCCGGGAGTGATGACTCCTGAGAGGGGAGTTCTGTTAGATCTGGTTTTACCACTCCTGAGCCTGCAGGGCACTTTGTCACTAGCGCTGGAGGCAGCCCAGGGAGAGGGAGGAGGTGCCCAGTGATGCCCTTGAGCACCTGGACAGTGGGCTGCACTCATCTGTCTGCACATTCGCCTGGGGCCGATCATGTATTCTTGCTGTTCCCGAGGATGGGGATTTAAGAACTATATTTTCAGTGCTCTTATGGTTCAACCTCACATCAAAAGTATTTTCTTCTTGGAGGATTACAGGACCATAGGTATTTATTGCCCAGGACATTCACTCTCCTCTGTCACAGGGAAACTTCAAATCCAGAAATCAATTTCATGGCTTCAGAAGGTTGATCTATATGCATTTTAAAGATCCTGCAGTGCAGACAGCAAGCACACCTAACGGAGGGATTCCCGCTGAATTGTAATAGTCACTGTTAATACTGCTGTAGATACTGGATATCTAAGAGGAATCATAGCTATGAATAAATAATTTCACTAGAAAATGTCTCCCAGTCCAGCTTTGATTTTCCTTCTACATTTCCTTTTTTCTCCTGTTTTTTAAATTTTAGTGTCCCCTGGGGTTCAGTCCTTGATGCACTTATTTATGTTTTAACCAAGGTGAGCTTATTATCATTTTCATGATTTTGGCTTCTGTCAATATTCGGTAACTTCCGAATATGTATCCCTCTCCTAGGATTCCTTTGAGTACTTCAAATGCAATCGTGATTACACTGACTCATTTCCCTTCTTCTGTACCATCCTCCTCCTTCATTTTTCTGGAATCTCCAAACTCCTAAGGCACTCCATTTATACATCTAACACTCATCCATTATTCCTAATTTTTATTTCTTTATTGATTGTTAGAGAGACAGGAAGGGAGAGGGAGAGAGAGAGAGAAACATCGATGAGAAAGAACATCGATCGGCTGCCTCCTGCATGCCCCCTGCTGGAGATCGGGCCCACAACCTGGGCAGCATGTGCCCTGACTAGGAATCGAACCCACGACCTCTTGGTGCATGGGTCGACGCTCAACCACTGAGCCACACCAGCTGGGTCATTGTTCCTACTTCTTTCTCTCTCTCAAATCATCAAGACCTGCAGACTTTATCTCCTCTGTATTTCTTTAATCCAACCTCCTGCCTCCCATCATCATCCTCACAAAGCCCTAGTTTAAGCATCATAACCACTTGCCTCTAAACTGAACGCTTTCCTCTCAGGTGGGTTTACTCTTACACTGAGTAACTTACGTAAACTGCAGTTCTACTTATTGGCTTAAAGGCCCTTGACCGTGGCTCCAGCTTTTCTTTACGATACGTGCCTCTTTTTTTACTGTTCTCTCCCATGTCGCACGTAAACATGTACATAGTCCTCCATTTTAAATATATATTCTAAATAAAACGGAATGAAGTGATTGTAAAGATGAAGAAATAACTTGCGTTATTCTAATTCTGTCCTTCTGTCTGACACGTGGAGCTCTGAATGCCCGGACAGGTTATGTGCCTCACGTTACTGTTCAGGATCTATTGGAACAGATTCTGAACCTGTGTTTCCTTGATGTCCGGCTAAGAGTAAGCGGAGGTTGACATGGAAGTTCTCAGAGCCTTGGAGCCAAAAAAGGCTTCTCAGAAGAGGAAAACACCTAATTATACTCTTTAGCAAGACAAGTGGGTTTCCATGTAATATCTTATTTGTTATGTAACACTTTTCACATCTAGGGTCATACTTAATCTTCACCAAAACTTTTTGGAATAGGAATATTTATTTTCATTTTACTGTGAAAAATCTAGGCTCAGTTCCCAGAGGTCGTTTACATTTACATTTACTCTGTACAGTTGATTTAAGATACATCACTACCTAATTCGAATAAACATTTAGAAATGAAAACAAATATTCTGACGGTTTTTAAATAGATGAATGTTTATCAAACACTGTAATTGCCAAGTGTTGGAACTATCATACCTGCTATAAACAACCAAGCTCCTAATCAAAGCATTCTCTAACCTCTTTAAGCTTTTCCAATCTTAATTTTTGCATTGAAAATATGTTGAAACATCATTTTTACCCGTTTCCTGATAGTTAAGTTGCTTATTTTTACTTTTATCTTAATGTACTCTCTTGGCTTTATTTAAGTGCAGTTTCTCATGGAGAATTCCACGATGTTAGACTAGCACCATAAAGAATACATGCTATTTTATTTCTTCATTGCTAAGGTCATTCATACACTTCCCTCAGGCTTTTCTGTTATTCTTCCGTAAACTCCTGAAAGAAAACCATGCATTCTGTTGTTGGTTGTGACATTTACTCCATAGGGTTAGACCAAAGAGACTGAGGAAGCAGTCACACTGACAGAGCCGTGTGTCTAATCAGATCAGGCCACTCACACTCACTGACGCCAGAACTGCAATCTTAAGTCAAACCAAGCCAATAACCACCCACCAAATACTTGCTAAATGACTATTTCTATGTAAGGAGAAATGTGAGTTCAAACCACACACACAATTTTGCATATATAAATGTACATATATAACTTATAAAACACTAAGTATCCACTACATGTGAATAAGATACATATATGATCAAGATAATATAAATAATAATCAAGATAAAATATATATGATCAAGATATTAATATATTCAATAGGTACTGGAGGCTTTTCATCTGCCTGCCCAGTGTTCATTGTCCTCCTTCTCGACATAAACTGTGAGTTTAGGGGAGGAAAAAAATTCCCCTTTCCAGTTCTTGGGATTTAAATGGGGCATGACCCACTTCCAAGTCTCATGGGTTTGACCAGTCAGTGATTTCATCTCTTGGCCAGAAGACTGGTGTGAGTACTGAAAGAAGTCATGCCTGTGAACCCACACCACAGAAGATCCCACCAAACACGCCATTGATGATTTTTCAAATAACTTTTAAAATTCCACTTCACTATGTATCTGTGGTGTTTGTGGAATTTGAAAGTAATGGTAGCTGCCAAGATATTTCATTCTCTCTTCACTAGGAGCAACTATGTATGACTTTGTTCTGTGTCAGACCTTAACTTCATTGACTTGAAACAGATCCCAAAGTTTAGTTCCCAGAGCTAGTGCTGCTCTAATTTAACTGCTCCTCTTGATCTGAAGTCTCAACAATCAGTGTTCATGTGTCTTGGTATTTCTTTCAATTGCATCCTTTTTTGCCTCATTTTTTAGTAACAATGTTTATAGTTCATGTACATTTATAATTGTCATCAATTCCTGATATATAGACCCTTCCATCATAATGAAATTTTTCTCTTTGTCTCTAATACTATATATCCTGTTACAGAATCTGTGTTATGTGATATTAGTATAGTCACTCCAAGTCTCATTGTGGCTTTTTTTTTTTGAATGGTAGACTTTCCATTCATTTATTTTCCATTCATTTTTCTTTGACTCTAAAGGGTGTTTTTTTTTGTAGAAAACATATATGTGGAAACTGCTTTTTAATAAAATCTGTCAATTTCTCCCTTTTGATGAGGGGGTTTGGACTATTAACATGGAATTTAATTTATAATATGATTAAAGTTTATGTTTGTCATTTTGCTCTTTGTTTTCCTTGTCTCATGATTTTTGTTCCTACTGAGTGAATTTTAAAATTTCAGTTATTGAACTTTCCTATTCTGGAATTGCCTGTTTCTTTTAAGTTATATGTATTTATTTATATTCCCTACTTGTTGAGTGTTTTATATTTTTGTTATACCCTTGAACATATTTATAACAGGTGACTTAAAATCTTTGTCAACAAAATCTTTTGCATTGTTAAATACATTGTGTGGGCCCACCTAGAGACAGTTTATATTCACTTCTACTTTCCCTCCTAATTATGGATTACACTCTTTCTTTGTATGTGTCATAGGTTTGGTTGAAAACTAGTCATTTTAGATAATATAGCAATTCCAGATTTTTATGTGATTGTATTTACAAGAGTATAGCACTGTTGCTTCGTTGCTATCTTTTCTTTGTTAACCCACCTGGCCAAAACTTAATCTATGGAATTTGTCTTCTCTGCATCATGTGGCCACTGGGGTCCTAGGGTTTTTGTTTTGTTTGTTGTTTTTTATTGTTGACACTATTACAGATGTCTTCCATTTTCCCCCCTTTACCCACCTCCACCCGGCCCCCTCCCCTTCTCCTGGCCTTCACCACCCTGCTGTCTGTGTCCGTGGGCTTTGCATATATGTTCTTTGGCTACTCTCTTCACCTTTTTTCCAGTCCTCCCCCCATCCTTCCCTCTCACTTCCATCAGTCTGTTCTATGTGTCCATGTCTCTGGTTCTCTTTTATTCATCAGTTTATTTTTTTCATTAGATTCCACATGTAAGTGAGATCATATGATGTCATATGGTAAAGAAAGATCATATTTCTTTCTTTGGCTTATTTCGCTTAGCATAATAATCTAATGTCCATCCATGCTGTAGCAAAAGGCAAGAGGTCCTTCTTTTTTATAGTATTCCATTGTGTGAATGTACCAATGGAAACCTCTTTTTTCCTTAAGAGGTTTCCCCAGTGTCTGCACACCTTGCTGTAAGTCAGTGACAGGTCAGACATTGAGCTCAAATGTCTTGACCTAATAAAGGTTCCACTGTACCATTGTATCCATATGTGGGGTGGGGTGCACATTCCCATGTCAGACAGATGTTGAGTCTGACTCTCCGCCAGGCCCCGTTAGATCCTTCCTCTGTGTGTCTGCAGTATCCCAGTGACTCAGGAATGTGTGAGGGACTCATCAAGCCGCCTGTCCGCCTGATTCTCTCTCATGTCCAAGATCCCTCCTTTAAACTTCTAAGTATTGGTCCATTTCAGCAAAGAAATACAGTTTGAATAACAAAATCAGCAAATACACAAAAGAAGGACAGCCCATGTGCTATGTGTGGCCTGGAGAGAGGGCCTTTGGCAGAAATACTTACCTGAAAGAAAGTTTGATAGAATTAAGGCTTTCTAAAAACGAGAAGACAGCTTGCTTTTCTGCTATGATTCACCAAGCCTGGTCGTAAAATGTCAGTGCCAATCCATTTTACCTCTGGAGTCTCTTCTCCGACATATGAATCATTTACTGCTTTCAACCAATGCTCTTATTATTCTCCTTGCAGAGAATTTTGCAAATGGGAGAGAGATTTACTCAATAACAGTCGATCACCACATGTAGCCTTCAACATTTTACCTTAAATACATTCTTGTTTCTTCCTTATAGGCCTTAAAATTATAAGACATTGTGATTCTAATTAAGTCCTGCTGCTGGTAAAATTCTTATGTGTCCCCATGGTCCTATGTAAATAATGAATTTCTAGAATCTTTCCTGTTGTAGCAGATAGGCTCTGTGTAAAACAGTGGGTTAGGTTTTTTGTTTTGTTTTTTTTTTTAGTATTATTCATGAAAACTAGCCCTTTCTAATTTTACATATTTTTGATGAAAAAAAAATCTAAATAATGTATCACAGAAATAGAACTCTGAAATGGATGACAAGCTCAGCTACTCATGAATATCTCTGTGCACACTTCATTTAAGGAGAAAACTTTCTCACACCCTAGCAGAAGTCGTATCCGCAGGCTTTAGCTGTGATCATACTTCCTTATGGTCATTTCTACTCCTTACCAAATAGGTCCAGTCACATTAGCCATCTACTCATCTAGCACTAGTGATTTGCATAATGACATTAGAATCTGTTATTAATCTTAGTGCCAGAATAGTACCAAGTTATATGAACCCAGAATGTATTTTTTAGTTTATTATTTCCGGTTTCTGACTGAGTTCTTGTTAGCTTTTTAAAAGGTCTCTAGTGACAAAGTGAAACTGGAAAAATTTCCATCTCCTATAATAACCCTTGCATTTAAAAAGGGGTTTTAACTCCATGAAGTATTATTACATGCACTAGCTTCATTTCATCTAAAAAAACAGTCTTGTTGGGAAGGAATAGCTATTCACTTAAATGGGTGCAGAAACGGAGATGGAGCGTTTTGGTGATTTCCCAAGGTCACACTGCTGGTTGATACCACAAAATTCATAAAGGGGAAAATTAACCAGGCTCTACACTGTGTGCTAAAGGCGAAATGTATCTCACTCAAGAGAAAACTCTAGTGAGGCGGATATCTTTCAAGATGCTTTTGCCAATGAAAGGCTAAAGCTTTGAGAGGCAAAGACATTTACCCAAATTATGTTCTTACCATCAGCGCTGGGATTAAAACCTAAACCTTCTGATTTCCAGTTCCACACATGCCTGTGCGCCCCATGCCCCTAACAGAGAACCAGTATTAATCTTTTTTTAACATGTATTCAGCACCAGGCGATATATGAATAACTATTTTTTAATGTGTTTATTGATTTTTAGAGAGAGAGAAAGGGAAAGAGAGATGGAAACATCCATGTGAGAGAGACACATCGATCGGCAGCCTCCTACACGCCCCCTACTGGGGATGGAGCCTGAAACCCGGGCCTGTGCCCTGACCTGGAATCAAACCGGGACCTCTCAGTCCATGGGACGACGCTCCATCCACTGAGCCACACTGGATGAGCAACTTTCAAATTGGCTGTTGTTTTCCTCCGAAAGAAGTTCTACTCCACCTAACTCATAGTCGCCTCTCCTCCCCCGTTCCCAGAAGGATCCTTTCCCCAGGATTTTTTAAGAAGCTGTAAATAAACGAAACCTCTTCTTCTCTGACCTTGGAGTAAGGATGGTAGCCTGGGACTGATGGAAGGCAGGTCTCTTACCTTATGAAGAAGGGTAACAACAATAGACAGTCTTTGTCTTTTAACAGCAGAGAAGTGCCTCAACTACCTCATGGCCTGAGGCACCTGGATAGTCCACTCACTTTTTCATTCCAGTCTGGCGGATTTGACTCTTTTGAAGGGGTATCCTTCAGAGCTGGAGTCGCAGTCCAAGGAAGCATCGGTCTGTGCAGAATATATATCTGTCCTGCAGAAATGGCGATAAAATGATTACCATCATTTCTAATTAGGACACCACAGGAAAACAGAGAAGGCCACATTTGCATTAAGACTTTCCTGCTATGTATGTCAAATCAGTTTACTTGCAATTTGCTAAAGATGGGGGTGACTGAATCAATTTGGGTGTTAAGTCCCTCGGGTACGTGTCCCTCAAATGGAAGCTACAAACACTGTGCTTGTAATTGGTCACGGCAAAAGTTTCAGCAAATAAATATCCCCATAAAGGCAACCTTTAGCTGCTCAGTCTTTTGACACCTAGCTCTTAAGATCGAACCAGCAAGATAAATTTCTCTGACATTAGTGCTACTTCTGTATATTCTTTTCCTGAAGGCATTTGCTAATGTCCTCTGGCATCCCTGCATGATTCAGTCCCTAACTGCAGACTAAGTTTATTTAAATCCCAAAGGAATGCGGTGTTTACTTTTTATGTCTGACTCCTCAGGAAATCATTTCAGTATCAAAAAAAAAACAAATACAAGCTATGGTACCTTAAATATTAAGCAGACTATTAAATTTCTACAAATATCATATTCTCTAGAATTAGTCTTATGAAGTGTAGGTATTCATTCCTCAAGTGAAATTGCATTGGATTCGTTCTCACTTTTTGGGGGGGCTGGTCTTGCAATGAAGGGTAATCTTCATGATGGAACTGACCGAAAGAGGAAGATTTTCTCTTCTGTCTGATGCTGGCTTATAAATGCTGCTTAGCATTCCAGCTTATTAAACACGAGAAAGCTTTAAAATGGACCCTTTAGAAATTCTGTCCAGGAGTCAAAAGAGGACACAGTGTGTTGCCAAATGGCGCCTCTGTTGATGGCATTTTTGAAGAAAAATTGCAGAAATGTAAAATCATAAGCTGAAAAGCAACTTGTTTAAAGCTTTTGCGGGGTGAAGCGGTTCAGCTTCTGTGAACATCGAGCACCCGTTTTCCATTTGTATTGGGATGAGTGTTTCAGCTTCAGCATGGACTATCATCAAAACACAATTTAGTTTTAATAGTTTCTTACAATATTAATGAGACAGAGATGAAGACGTGATCCGCTGTAGCCGAAGTCTGTTATCTGTGCTCTTCAAACATGTGCTTAGATGGTTTCCTAAAACTGTATTTTTAATTGCTTTTGTCTACCGTACCTTGTTAATGTGGACTACATTTTAAAAATTATTTGGAATTGATTTGATATTAAAAAGTACAAAAATAGAAATAGTTCATGTAAAAATATTTTAAATATATTTATTTTTTTCTTTTACACAGCAAATGCAATCAAATGTGCCAGGGATAAACTTCCTCAAAGAATACGATACACTGAACCTTTTATAACTGTCCAAAAGTCCTCACTGGCCTTCCTACGTTGATGCCCTGTAAATAAAGAACAGTCTCTAATGGGGGAATAGTTCAAAGACAGAAATATAGCGATTGATGGCTTTGTGTTATGAAACTTATTAATAACAAATCATTTAGACAGAATTGATCTCTCCCATCTCCCTACCTCTCTTACACATGGTATCTGAGTATTTATGTGAAAGTTTAGCCTCCAGGCGAGTGGGGCTTCTCCAGCGCATGGGGGGTGCCCAGGCCCAGTGAAGCAGGGCACAGTTGTACGAAAGTGAATTGATTTTTCAGGTGTCAAGGAAATTAGTTAACTTGCAACATAGATGTCTTCAAAGTCTCTTTGTCTTATTTCCTTTCACATCTGAGGGAAAGGCTTTTCTCATACTTGTATTTGCTCATTAGACAATGAATTCTTAGCTCAGATAAATAAAACTGCAAATAAAACTCAGACAAGTAAAACTGCAAATGTTATCTATTTATTTTATTTGAGGCACCTCACTGTATACCAGAGCATATATCTCTTTCTCTATATTTATATTGATCTGTATCTACATTTAGATATCATGAAACCTAATTTCAACCTTATGAGTTGCACCCTACTGTCTTTATTTGGTATGCTGAGTAAATTGTCCAATTTCTCAAAGTTAGAAAGAGAGAGTGTTCTAGAATTCAAATCTATTTTATTTTCTTTTCTTTATGAGTCAGAGACGGCGCACCTAACCAGCATGCTTAAAAGAAGGGATCTAGGAAATGACATTATGCTTACTTCATCTTAGTTTGCTGTTTCAGAGATTTGTAACTTTGTGGATTACAATTTTTAATTTGTATCTTAAAATTTACTGCACTCTTCATTCTGATGAGGCATGTATGTCTCCCAAATCATGAGTCAGTGCATTTACCATCTTACTGCAAGCCTTTGTGGACGGAGTGCATCTTCTCCCTATCAATGTGAGGCACTTTAGATAACAGGGGACAATTTTTCCACATTCTCTGCAATATCTGAAAGCTCTCTACTCTCCAGACCTGCCTGTTCCCGCTAAGCTTACTCAGACATGCACACTAAAAGCTGCTGTGATACTGAAGTTAGAAGTCTAATTATGAAAAGTAAAAGTGAGCATGATTTTAACCCTGTTTACTCCACGCAAGATATACCTTATTGCTTCAGGAAGGTTGATCTATTGGTTATGAGATAAGATGAATCATATGCAATAAAAAAGTTTTAGAACAGATCATCAGAACACTTCATTTGTGAAAGCGGTGGCCAAAGAACTAGTTATTTGCTAAAATTAAATTATAGATTTACTTCAAATTGATGTACATTTAGAATTGTTTCACAAAATTATCAGTGTATAAGTGTGAGTCAATCTCTTCCCTGCTCCCCCATCTTTGGTATAAACTCTGAGCTAAGAATTCATTTATAGTAGCGAAAAATGCCAATTCCAATAATGATTAGGTTTTCCTCCTATCTTGTGAGACAACATTTTTATTCTGGGACATTTTTCTTTTCTTTTCTTTTTTTAATGGAGACATTAGAGAAAAGTCAGCCAACAGCCAGGGGAGCTGATAGGACACTTGAAAAAAACATAGAAACCAAAAGAATGGGGCCAATATACAAAGGGCATTTTACTTTTTTTTCCCCTAAAGCAACTGTATATATGATCTGAATTCCTTCTTTGAAATTGTTTATAACCAGATTTTTTTTTTTTAATCCTCACCAGAGGACATTTTTGCATTTATCTTCAGATAGAGCAGGAGGGAGAGAGGGAGGAAGAGAGAGAGAAACATCGATGTGAGAGAGACACATTGACTGTTGCCACCCGCACGACCCCAACCAGGGCCAGGGACAAACCACAACCGAGGTACGTGCCCTTTGCAGGAACCGAACCCGGGACTCTCTGGTCCATGGGCCGACACTCTAACAGCTGAGCCAGACCAGCCAGGGCTTTAACCAGATTTTTAAAGGGTACAGTTTCTTACCAGCAAGATGTATTCTCTGGAAGTTGTGATGCATGCAGAATCTGGGAAGAAAATTTCCTTTTGAAGCTAGTTGTAGGCATTATATTCTATGTTATTGTTGCTGTGTTCTATTTTATAGTTCAAGTGTTCAGATTTTAAAATCTGCCATTAAAATATTATCTTAATTAAGAATGTTTTATTATTACCCAATCTGAAGACACAAAATTTTTCATATGACTTTACACAAAATGGTGTCTGAATATTTTGTAAAAGTTTGTTTTTAAAAATAGTTATTTTCAGTTGCTGAAGCACTTTGGATTATTGTAGCCTTTAATCTTTTCAACAACTTGGATAGGAAGGTGATAGTTCCATTTCTGAGAGGATGAAATAGGAGTTGAGGAATAAATTACTTTGCCCTTGATATTGTTGAGGGTCAGCCCTGGAGCTCAACCTTCAATTATTTGGTTCTAAATCTGGTGCCTACATACAGTTTTTATTGGGAACAGAAAAATTAAAAGAGTATCAAAACGGTCTACTCTGTGGTAAAAAAAGAAGAAAACCTTACCCTTTGCAACAGCATGGATGGACATAGAGAACATTATGCTAAGTGAAATAAGCCAGTCAGAGAAAAACAAACACCATATGATTTCACTCACATGTGGATTCTAATGAACAAAATGAACTAACTAACAAAATAGTAACAGACTCATAGATAAAGAACAGACTGACAGATGTCCGAGGGAAGGGGGGTTGGGTGAAAAAGGTGAAGGGATTAAGCAAAAAAAACAAACAAGCCAACAATTTATAGACACACAGACAACGGTATGGTGATTACCAGAGGGAAAGGGGGTAAGGGAGGTAGAAGAGAGTATGGGGGGATAAATGATGATGGAAGGAGACTTGACTTGTGGTGGTGAACACACAATGAAATACACAGATGATGTATTATAGAATTGTACACCTGAAACCTGTATAATTTTATTAACCAATGCCACTCCAATAAAATCAATAAAAAGTAAAAAAAAAAAAAAAAGGTCTACTTATCTTTCACTATGCAGGGAAAGATAATAAAGTCTAGTTATGTTAATACATTTACTTTAATTAATGTATTTCTCTCGACAGATGTTTTTACTAGTACCAACTTTGTATGCATATTGTATATGGTAAAGAGTTAGTTGGTGGCCTGACCATCTTGTTCTGTTTTTTTTTTTAAGGACTGTGAGACAGGGTAGGACTGACCCCATGCCCAGCGTCAAGCATTGGGCCCTGCTTGGCTTAAACAATCAGCAAATATAACCTAGGTCTCCGATGATCAGTGCATGGTATTCGAAGCTCTAAGCACTGCTTCATCTGTAGACACCTCAATGGATGAAAACTGAAATTTCTGTTCCAAGGCGTGTTCTCTGTAGATTTAGACAGCAAAGTTGAAAACAGCCACTGTGAAAGAAAATAAGATGCCAGAATAAGATGCCAATAATAATACAGAATAGAGAGAAAGAACGAAACTGGGCCTTTAATGACATGACTGGATCAAAATGAAAATGGAGTACATACACCCTACCTCTGTAACTGCCAGGTCCACGAGCCCGCCAATTCTCTTCATTGTTTAAGACAATTGCATGTGTTTTTGTTTTCGGGTTACTTATAACTGAAAACATTCTCACTGATGTGCTGTACATGTTATATAATTATATCATCAGTTTGAAAACTGTTATTCTTGTTTACAAGGACAATTTAAACCACCATGTAGTTTGCAATCACAGAGTTTTCATGGAATAAAGATGGGGTGTTTGTCGTTCTTTAATTGACTTTATTTAATTGTGTATCATGTCATTGATCTTTCTTTAACTGTGCACTTCAAGAATAAATAGCCAGCTCCTTTTCTCAAATGAGTTTATGACAAATTCTCAGTCGCCCCTTCTGTTATAGTTGAAGAGTAGATGGTTGTTTGGAATTACAACAAAGTGGTTAATGGAGGCTGGCCAAGTGCAAGCTCGTTTGTATTTAGAAGAAAACCCGCGAATGCATCTCGTTGAGCTGGACAAGATGATCAAGTAAAGGAGGCAGTGGAGGCCATGACCCACCTTACAAGCAGGTTGAGGAGAGCTCAGGCAAAGGCAGTGAATGACCATGTGCTGCTAGCCAGGTGGAAGGACAGTCATACCTCGGAATATCAGATTCCAGCGAAGAGATGGCTTGTGAAGACTGGACTGCAACTGGCTTTTAAGGATCAGGTCCACATTTACACCCCGATGCACATGGAAATCGAACTCAGGAAGAGCAATCTGAATTCAGATGAGGAAGGTAAACTAAACAAGTAAGATTAAGAAAGTGTCGTGGAAAACATGTGCATAGACCCAGATGATTTTGCTAACCAAGATCTTCGGTGGAGTGGAATCATTTTAGATCTCTACCCTCGACCCTGACCTCATGTTTTTGCTGTCTCACCTTATATATAGACGTTCTATACCCATTGCACACTTCCAGCCCCTCCACCCCCTCTGCCTGAGGCCTGCAGGCCCACAGCCCAGCCACATCACTTTCGTTTAAAGCAGTGTTTGAGTTGGATCATGTTGCTGTGGCCGATTATGGAGCCAGAGAAAAAGGCTTCCTGCTTCCTCCTCCAGATATCCCGAGACATCCCTAGAGAGGTGTATGTTTGCCTTCCTGAGAATCCGTGACTGAAGCTTTTGCTTCATTTTGAAAAGCAAATGTCCCTGGGAAATGTAAATTTCAGGCAGTTACATTCATTTACACTTTAGAGATCAGAGTGCTCAGAGAGAAATTCCCCGCGGAAGGCAGGAAAGGTGTATACGACACACTGCTTATGCCTAATGATTGCCTAGTGAAACATGCATTCTGTTTTTATGGACATAAAAAGTTCAGGAAGATTATAGGTCATATCATAAACAATGATTCATAATGAATTGGATGAATAATTACATTCATAATTTTTTTTTGGCAAGTAGCTCTTTCTTTTTTTAATGAAATCTATTGGGGTGACATTGGTTAATAGGATCACATAGGTTTCAAGTATACGTTCCATGATACACAATCTGTATATTGTATTGTGTGCCCACCACTGAAAGTCAAATGATCTTCCATCACCATATATTACCCTTTACTACCCCCATCCCCTTCCCTCTGGTAAATACTAAACTGTTGTCTGTGTCTATGAGTTTAAGTTTTATATCACATATATGAGTGAAATCATATGGTTCTTAGCTTTTTTCTGACTGACTTATTTTGCTTAGCATAATATTTTCAAGATCCATCCATGTTGTCACAATGGGCAGTATTTCATTTTTTCTTATGGCTGAGTAGTATTCCGTTGTGTGTGTGCATATATATATATATATATATATATATATATATATATATATATATACTGCTTCTTCCTTATCCAATCCTGTATCGAAGGACACTTTGGTTGTCTTCATGTCTTGGCCACTGTGAATAATGCTTCAATGAACATAGGGGTGTATATATTTTTGCAAATAAATTTTTTCATTGTAGATACCCAGAAGAGGGATTGCTGGGTCTTATGGTAACTCTATTCTTAATTTTTTTTTTTTTTTTAGAAACTTTCACGCTGTTTTCCATAGTGGCTGTACCAATTTACATTCCCACTGGCAGTGAATGAGGGTTCTTTTTTCTCCACAACCCCTCCAATGCTTATGACTTGTCTTATTGATAATAGCCATTCTAACAGGTATGAGGTGGTATCTCATTATAGTTTTGACTTGCATTTCCCTAATAGCTAGTGAAGTTGAGTATGCTTTCATATATCTGTTTGCCATTTGTATGTGTTCTTGGGATAGTTGTCTCTTCAAGTCCTTGGCCCATTTTTAAATTGGATTGTTTTTATTGGTTGTTATTGAGTTGTATGAGTACTTTATATATTTTGGATGTTAACCCCTTGTTGGAACTGCTGTTTGCAAATGTCATCTTCCCTTTGGGTGGTTGCCTGTTGTTGTTGGCTGTTTGTTTCGCTGTGTAGAAGCTTTTTAGTTTGATATAGTCAAACTCATTTATTTTTGCATTTACTTCACTTACCTTTGGGGGCAAATTCATAAAATGTTCTCTAAGACCAAGGTCCATAAGTTTAGTACCTATATTTTCTTCTGTGTAATTTATTGTTTCAGATCTTATATTTACGTCTTTGATCCATTTTGAATTAATTTTTGTACATGGAGACAAAGTGCAATCTAGTTTCATTCTTTTGCATATGGCGTTTCAATTTTTCCAGCACCATTTATTGAAGAGGCTTTCTTTTCTCTATTGTGTGTTTTTGGCTCCTTTGTCAAAAATTATTTGCCCATATACATGTGGTTTTATTTCTGGGCTCTCAATTTTGTTCCATTGGTCTGTGTGTCTTTTTGTTTTTGTTTTTTTAAAGACAGATAATAGCAAACTTACCTAAACGATGTGTATTTAAAACATGTTTGAAAGTAACTAATTAAAATCAAATGACACACATACAAATGTTTAGGGATAGTCTATTTCCAGAGAGTTAACATGTTACCCAACACTCGTAGGGATTTGTATAAGGCTTCTCTTTCCTGCACGAGCAGCCTAGTATTCATATACAATGTGTAAAATTTGGGAACTGCCTAAACATGTTTGCATATCTGTTGACATAGGGAAGTAATTTAATTAAAAATATATTGTTACTAAGAATATTTTGTAATCAGCCAAAGTTGATTAAATTAAAATACAATGCTGATTCCTATAACAAATAAGCCCAAACCTCCTCCACTGCTTCTTTGAATTGTTACATTTTGTGATTTAAAAAAATAATCAACTGAGTATTTTTTCTATTTTGTGTATTTTACTTCTTTTGTAAAACAGCAGAGATGTGTTTAGGTTATCTATAAGCACATCTGTACATACATAGATGATAAGAAATATAAGTAAAATGTTAAAGCTATATCAGATATAGTTATCACTAGATTTCCTGTTTTTCTTTGACTTTTTAATCTGTAAAAAGAAGTTGATTTGGCCTGGCTGGTGTGGCTCAGAGGTTGAGTGTCGACCCATGCACCCAGAGGTTACCGGTTCGATTCCCAGTCAGGACACATGCCCAGGTTGTGGGCCCGATCCCCAGTGGGGGCCATGCAGGAGACAGTCAGTCAATGTTCTCTCTCATCGATGTTTCTATCTCTCTCTCCCTCTCCCTTCCTCTCTCTCTAAAATCAATAAAGAAAAAAAATTTTTTTTTAAACGTTGATTATTTCAACTTACAAATGTGGCTATATCATCTTGTTATGATTTTGAAGAATTATTATCACTTTCAAATTCTTCAGTGATTGATTACTGGTTAGTCTTATCAGGCTGCCATAGTAAAATACCGTACACTAGAAGGCTTAAACAGCGGGGATTTTCATTTTATTTTTCCTCACAGTCCTGGAGACTAGGAAGTCCAACCTCAAGTTTCGGGCAGAGTTCAGTTTCTGGTCGGGCTCTGTCCCTGCCTTGCATGCAAGCTTGCTCTCGGTGTGTCTGCACATGGTGGGGAGAGGCTTCTTCCTCTCCTTATAGAGACAGCACTCTGACAGATTAGGGCCCTGTTCTCATGATCTCATTTAATCTTTATTCCTTAAAGGCCCCTGCTCCAAGCACAGTCACGTTGGAGTTAGAGATCCAACATATCGGTGTTGAGGGAACACAATTCAGTCCCCAGCAGTTACTGTTCGATATTTGGGTAGCTTCTGCTTCCTCCGACTAATCCCTGCTTTGACTTGAATACAAATTTAATAATATTCGATTAAACAGAGAGTCATAAACATATTCATCTACCCTCCGTCTGATAGATTATTGGGAATTTCAGACTTACTCCATTTTAAAGGAAACATGTTTCAATGTGTTTATTATAAATGTATATATCTTTTTATATTAGATATATTTTGTGGTTGGGGGAAGGTAGTAACACAATGGTAGCAAAGTGCTGACCTATTTTATAGCTGTAAGTACCAGTTACCTTATAATAATATTGAGGTTTAGGAATATAAATCTGTATCATTTTAAACTTTATCTCCCTGGCATGTAAATAAATATATATTAAATACCATTTCTTCCCCTGTAGCCTTGTAAAATCTATCTTGTTACTATTTTTAACATAACGTTTGCAAATTTTTAAGTAGACTACTTTGTCTCTTCTCTTGTCACAACCACCGCTGTGTCCCTAGAACTTTTTCTCATTTTCTCAGCCACTTTCAGTTGTCCTTTTGAGTTCTCTCTCTCTCGCTTTTTTCTGTTTTGCTCAGTTCCCCCCTCCCCCAGCCCCAGAGCTATCTGCCTGTTCTCTATCTATGAGTCTGTCTCTATTTTGCTTGGTAGTTCAGTTTGTTCATTAAATTCCACATATGAGTAGAGTCATATGGTATCATCTTTCTCTAACTGGCTTATTTCACTTAGCATAATCTTCTCCAGTTCCATCCATACTGTCGCAAAGGGTAAATCTTCCTTTTCACAGCAGAGTGGTATTCCATTGTGTACATGTACCACAGCGTTTTTATCCACTCATCTACTGATGGGCACTTGGGCTGCTTCCAAATCTTGGCTATTGTAAATAACACTGTAGTGAACACAGGGGTACATGGAAAAAATAAAATAAAGTAAAATAATATATAGAATTGTCTTTTGCTCTCTTATGCTATGTCTTTTCCTTCTGACAGTGGTAAACTGTCAACATATAGTTTGTATTTTTTTTTTTAATTAGAGGACCTCTTATATAGTCTGAAATTGTGTTTCATATATATTTAAAGAAATTAGAAATCAATATTCAATTTTTTTCTTCAAAATTATTTTTTAAGTCATCAAATAGAATTGTTGCTACCCCACTTCATGGCATTTATTTTTCCTAGACCAACATCCTATCACTTCCTGTTAGAAGACGGCAATAGCAATTTTTTTGTGTGTTTCACTAGTTCAATGGGAAGTTTGTTGGTTATCATCAGGACATAACATATTATACTTTTTAATACAAACTAAAACTGTCTATTACCATAATTATAATTATGTTATTTTATTGCTTCGAATATATCTACAAGGAAATAATACTTTTTCAGTAATAGCCTGTAATTTTCATTCCTATAAAATGTACAGTATTAATCATTTTAGAGGCATTGTAAAAAAGAACAAGGTCTAATTATTGGGTGGCCATTTCACTAACTGTATAATACGCTGTGTCTCTCTAGATCTCAATCTCAAATCAGCATTGGGACTAGTTTTTATTTTAAATTCTTTGTAACTGCCACAGTTGTTCAATGTAGAGGTGTTATCAGTGAGAGTCCATTTTCACGTCGGAGTTTATGGTGCCACATTAACGAGAAAACAAGTAAAGGGAACAATGGTGCTGTGTCAGAAGGAGCAAAGACATTTACAAGGCAGAGTGTCATATTATAGGGTGACTGTCAAGGGCATTGTGATGTTTTTCAACTTAATCAGCTCTTCGTTTACAGAAGTAATTGAACATCTATTTATTCCATTACAAAAAAAGCAAAATGTGAGCAGGTGAGTTTTGTGGAGGGTTTGATGACTTTTCAGGACTCTGAGCCATATCTTATCCCATCCAGACAGGCCCACCCTGGTGTTTCTCATTAGATAATACGCATTAAGAGATATTTCAAACACATGTTTGTTACCTTGGACATTATAAAATCACATTACTATGACTATGCACGTTGTTTAATATGTTAAGCTCTTATTTTTAGTGAGTACCCCCAAGGCATCGCATAATTTTATCTGTGAGTAAAACAGTGCCACAATAAATATTCAGGTGTATTACCACCAGGAGAAACTCAAAGGAAATTTTAATGCAATATTTAAAAATTTTATTGATGAAACAAATTTCCTATTGTGTAACTATTTCCAATAATAAATCACTGACGGCTCCTTATTATATAGTTTGACGTCTAACCCTAAAGGCTTTGCCCTGTCTTCTGCCTACAACCCTCTCGCTCCTTCTATGTACGAACGCATGTCCTGCACTTCGGTTATAGTAACTTATTCAATAAAATAAACCACTGTGTGTTTTCTGAGGAGGCCTTGCTATGACCCTTTAAAATCTGATCTCAATTTATCTTGCTGGTTTTTGTTTTCAATTTCCCCCCCCCTCTACGTCCATAGTACATCCTGTGAACTTCTAGAATTAAAAAAAAAAAAAATGCATTCTATACACCCTTCATTCTTTTGAAAGCAGATGTTTTTGTTTATCTTGTTCCCATTAGGTGGAATTTTTCTTCTCTGCTTTTTAAGTTCAAGCACTAGCTCAAATGTTAATTACTTATTATTATTTCTTCTTTTATTTCAGCCATATGAATTATTATTTTCCTCCTTTGGGCTTCCTTGGTAATTTGTTCATATGATATTACAGCAAAAAAAAAGAAAAAAGAAAAAAGACATTGTCAGAGTACTTGCCATATTCCTGGTACAGTTTTAAGCAACTTTACACTCTCAATAATTTTATGAAGTGGGTGGTAATCAGCTGGCCAGATGCGGGCCGACTGCTGAGTTATAATCCACCCCAAGGTGAGAGCCGTGTGGCAAGGGGACAACCAATGAATGAGTCATCTTGCAAGTTGATCCTCCTGGCCCAGTGAAGCCCTTTGATGGCACAGCCTGTCAGCATCTACACTGCAGCCTCATGAGAGCCCTCGAACCAGGTCGGCCAGCTAAGCCACTTCAGGATCATTGAAGGACTTTCTTTCCCTTTGACCTTCATCATGCTTTTAACTGAACTCTCTGCCCTTTGTCATCTCCTGCCATTTCCACCTACAGGTGCTATGTTTTATTTTCTAAGAAGAAAGCTGACCCTGCTACACTCTCCTCCAAAACTTCTCAGTGGTTTCTCATCAACTTTTGATCTAGTTCCTTTGTACGCCTCCCACAAGCACCCACTACAATTCTTTTGCACCAGACTCACCATGCAGTGGGCAGGCTAGGCTCTCTATGTTATGCCACCTGACAAAGGGAACTTTACAAATATATTTAATGTGTTTTTTCGTATTGATTTTTGTAGAGAGAGAGGAAGGGAGAGAGAGATAGAAACATCGATGTGAGAGAGAAACATCAATCGGCTGCCTCCTGCATGGCCCCTATTGGGGATTGAACCCGAAAACCAGGAATCCAACCAGGACCTCTCAGTCCATGGAAGGATGCTCAATCCACTGAGCCACACCAGCCGGGCTACACATATATTTAAATGTAATATAGGATGAGGATCATGGATTATTCAGGTGGGCCCAACCTATTCGCATGAGCCTCTAAAACACGTGGCACTTTCTGTGGCTGGAGATAGAAAGATGTGGGAAAAAGAAAATTGAACAGATTTGAAGTGTGAGAGGGACTTGATTCACTATTGCTGCGGGAGTGGGGGAGGCTCGATGGGGAAGGAGGGCAAGTGGAAAGCATGAGAGAGAATGTGGACATCTTCTAGAACAGCGGTTCTCAACCTGTGGGTCGCGACCCCTTTGGGGGTTGAACAACACTTTCACAGGGGTCTCCTAAGACCATCGGAAAACACCTATTTCCAATGGTCTCAGGAACTGAGACACCGCTCCTCTATCTATCACCAGGCAGGTCCGCCCACATGCAGATACGCCCACATACAGATACACCCACATCTGAGTACCCGGTGTGATGACATCATCACACCAACCCTATCACATACACCCCGTACAAATACAGGTGTATGTGACAGGGTTGGCGCCATAATATACTTATGCAGACCAGTCACATATGTGTAGAGAGCAGCTACTGTGTAGAAAGCAGCTACTCTGTTAAAAGCAGCTACTGTGTTGAAAGCAGCAATGTTGGAGGTAAAACGGCACTTCATGAATTATAATTACTGGGTAAATGTAAAATCATGTACTGTAAGATCAACTACTGCAAAAAATATATATATATATCTGTACCATGGGAACTTAATCTGAATGCTGATCAGTCTTTTTATATTCAGCTCTGGTTGATTTGAATACTGCCCCCTTGTGATAGTAACAGGTATGTAAAAAAGACAACACAGAGAATGGTAAATCATAGGAAACTTTAATGAACTGTATTGACTAAACTATGCCATGTATCATCTTTTGTATTATTAAAGCTATTATATATTATTTTCATTAGCAAACCATCCCATGACAATGGATTGTGTAGAGAAGGACGTTAAGAAAAGAAAACATAGTGAGGATTTTTTACAGTATGGTTTTACCTCAATAATTACAGCAGGAATTGAGAAACCGCAATGTGTTATTTGTTGTGAAGTTCTATCAGCTAAATCTATGAAGCCAAACAAACTAAAATGCCATTTTGATAGCAAGCATCCGAGCTTTGCCTGCAAGGATACCAGCTATTTTAGAAGCAAAGCTGATGGACTCAAGAAAGCCAGACTTGACACTGGTAGCAAGTACCACAAACAATACATAGCAGCCATTGAAGCTTCATATTTGGTGGCACTCAGAATCGCCAGAGCTATGAAACCTCACACCATTGCTGAGGATTTATTGTTGCCAGTGGCCAAAGACATTGTTCAAGTTATGAGCGGAGATGAATTTGTTACAAAATTGAGTGCAATTTCCTTATCTAATGACACTGTTTGCAGAAGAATAGATGACATGTCTGCTGATATTCTTGATCAGGTAATCCAGGAAATTAAATGTGCTCCACTTCCAATATTTAGCATCCAATTTGATGAAGCTACAGACATTGCAAATTGTTCACAGTTACTGGTTTACGTGAGATATATTAACGATGGCAACTTTAAAGATGAGTTTCTTTTTTGCAAACCTCTTGAAATGACAACTACTGCACGTGATGTATTTGACACGGTTCATTTCTGAAAGAGCATAAGATCTCTTGGGAAAAAGTTTGTGGTGTTTACACAGATGGTGCTCCAGCTACGCTAGGATGTCAATCTGGATTTCAACGTCTGGTACTGAATGAGTCACCAAAAGTCGTCGGAACTCACTGTATGATTCATCGGCAAGTATTAACAACGAAGATGCTGCCACAAGAGTTACAAGAAGTAATGAAACGCGTCATAAATTCTGTCAATTTTGTATAGGCGAGCACTTTAAACAGTTGACTGTTTTCGCAATTGTGCAACGAGTTGGATGTGCCCAACAATGCTCTGCTATTTCACACTGAAGTGAGATGGTTGTTGACAGGAAATGTTTTAAAATGCATTTTTGAACTTCGTGATGAACTCAAAATGTTTTTTAATCAGAAAGTAAGACCGCAGTTCGAAGCACTTTTCAGCGATAAAAGTGAAATGCAGAAAATAGCTTACTTGATTGACATCTTTGCCATCTTGAATGAGTTAAATTTATCACTGCAAGGACCAAATGCAACATGCCTCAATTTGTCTGAAAAGATCCGGTCATTCCAAATGAAATTTCAGCTTTGGCAAAAAAAATTGCATGAAAATAAAATTTACATGTTGCCTACCTTATCTCCTTTCTTTGAGGAACATGACATTGAACCAGACAAAAGGGTTACAATGATAATTTCTATGAAAGAACACTTGCACATGCTTGCAGACGAAATTTCATCATACTTTCCAAATCTACCTGACACCCCATTTGCACTTGCCGGAAGCCCATTCACAGTCAAAGTTGAAGATGTTCCTGAGACAACACAAGAGGAGTTCATTGAACTTATTAACAGCAATGCAGCGAGAACTGATTTCTCTACAATGCCAGTTACAAAATTCTGGATCAAATGTTTGCAGTCATATCCTGTTCTGTCTGAGACTGTGTTGCGCCTTCTTCTTCCATTTCCAACAACATATCTTTGTGAAACAGAGTTTTCCGGCTTGTTGGTTATCAAGTCTAAATACAGAAGTAGACTTGCTGTGGAAGATGATCTTCGTTGTGCTCTTGCAAAGCCTGCCCCGAGAATTTCTGATCTGGTGAGAAAGAAGCAATCTCAACTTTTGCACTGACGTTGGCTTTTTATGCATACTGTCGCAAAATGTAGCAATGTAGTTTACTGTTGTTATATTAAGACTGTTACCCATGCTACACCATGCTTTAAGACAAAATTTCATTTATTTGTAATTAGAAATAAATATTTCACAATATATAATTACATATTGTTTTTGTGATTAATCACTATGCTTTCATTCTATTCAATTTGTAACAATGAAAATACATCCTGCATATCAGATATTTACATTACGATTCATAACAGTAGCAAAATTACAGTTATGAAGTAGCAACGAAAATAATTTTATGGTTGGGGGTCACCACAACATGAAGAACTGTATTAAAAGGTTGCGGCATTAAGAAGGTTGAGAACCACTGTTCTAGAAGCAATGACAACCAGAAAGGAAACAAAGACCTCAGTTCTGCAACAGAAAGAAATCAAACTTGACCAACAGCCTGAATGAGCTAGGATGCAGATGTATCCCCAAAGCCTCCAGAAAGGAATACTGCTCTGCTGACACCTTGATTTGGCATTGTGGAAATCTCAGCACCGGGTCCTGTCGAGCTACACTGGTCCCAACTCTGATCCAGGGAACTGTGGGGCAGTAAACGGGTGTTGTTTTGAGACAATAAAGTTGTTGCAGCAGCGATAGGGAACACATTCCAGCCTCAGAAACCTCACTGAGATTTCCAGAACACACTTTCTTATTTCCACCTTCCGTGGTTTTTTCAGTTCTCTTTCCTCTACCTGCCTTTCCCCCATCTCTTCTTTACATAAGACATTCATATTTATATTCTTTTCTTGTAAATATATTCTATAATCTTCCCAGTGGGGAGATGGGGTGATCATACAGCAGAGCAGTGCAGTGGTTAATGCGGAGCTCTGAAGTTGAATGGATTAGAAGCTTTTTCCTGGGTCTACCACTTAGTAGTGGTGCAGCCAAGCATTCATTATTACAGTCCTCCCCCTATTAAATTGAAATGTTACTGAATTCTTGTCTAGATTATAAGAATTCTGAGGGCAGAGACCATGAATTGTTCTTTTATGTGTCTCCAGGTTCGACATAACATTGCTACATAGTAACCACTTATTACCTGTTTACCAAACCAAACTTCTGTGTTGTCTTGCTTTACCACTTGTACAGACTATTTATGAAGATTATTTTATGGCTCACCATGAGCTCATCTAATTTGATATTGTCTGTATATCTGTATTTCATATCCAAGGAAACCAAAGCATAAAGGGTTTAAGTGTCCGAGGTAGTAGGTGAGAGAGCTGTTTCACACTAGAAGTTTTTACTTCAAAGGCTGTCACACTCTGACACAGCACATTCTCAGCACGGGAACTCTGTGTCCTATGACAGATTTCCTCATTAGCTATAAACAGCAGACCTGAATCTGAGACTTGGCATCATTGGCATCATGGGATTTAAGTTATGCACCAAGTAGTTCCCTGTGAATAATTGTACTGGAGACACAAGAGCCCTACATTCATGCTTGAGCACACCTTACACCCCGAAAATTGTAGTGGACAACTTGGATGGAATTAAGTACCATACAGTTATGAGTCTTCTTTCATAAAGTGATTGTCTAGGGAATAGAAAGATTATTCATGAAGAACAAGAGCTCTCTGACTTTATACTGTCCTATCAAGTACCCAGGGAGCTGCTCACAAGTGACCCAGCGTGAATGGAAGTAATTAAAGTGGCTACTGATAAGTGTGAAGTCATTTTCAGTGGAATTTGAATGTGTTAGATGAGCAAAGGGGTGGAATTTTTGCCTTTGCCTTGCTCAACACCAGGCGAGCTGCACTGGGCATGCTTAATTCCCAATGTTTCTACTGTGGACACGGTGTATTCCGGGCCCCTGACCAGGCTTTGTGTCCCCACCTGCTATGTATCTGGATCGTGTCCATCCTTCAGAAACCAATACATGTCCTTTGTCTACTTCATAACCCTCCCCAACTATACCCTGAGGTACTACGTTGAACTATATAATTACAAATAATTATTTCATACTTATAAAAATGACTGTTTTATGTTTCAACTTAATATACTTGCTTTGAACCCATCACCTATTGTCTTCTTCACTCTGGGATTGAAGAGATCTGAAAATGCTTTGGGAAGTTAGTAAGTAACCGCACAAAAAGCTCTAAATTATAATACCCACAGAAAGTTACCTGCAAGTATGGATGGGTGCCTATATCTATATCTGTATCTATATCTATATATCATCTACAGTCTATACAGTCAAGTAAGAAACTATACAGAGGTGGGCAAAAGTAGGTTTACAGCTGTAAGTATGCAAAACAGAGTTTATTCTTATATTATTATTTATTAATTATTGTATTATGTTCCATATGAACAACTGTAAACCTACTTTTGCTCACTCCTGTGTGTGTGTATGTATATACACGTAAATATACATATACATATATATACATATATAAATGTATATATAAAAATCTATATATTTATGCTTGCATTCATTGAATGCCTATTGATTGTTAAAACCCTGTTAAGGGTTGAAGGTACATGCTTTAATTTCAGTTGTAAGCTTTGAGTTAAATAATTTATTGCACCAATTTTAGAGACAAAATAGATTCAGAAAACTGAAATCATTGAATCAAATCCATACAGATTATAAGGAATAGAGCCAGTTTTCAGATCCAAACCTTCTGTCCTCAAAACCCTCTCAAGTGTGATCCTCCAAGCTCCGCCCCCCTTGTTGCTAATAAACAAGGCAGCTACATACAAAAGGAGCTGAATCTTTTTAGAGTCACCAGTGTTTCATTTACTAACATAAAAAATAAACATATGCCTTCAGGATTTCATTATGTCTTCTGATAGGTTGCCTTTCGAAATTATTTACTAAAAGGCAAATAAAGAAAAAAAAATACAAACAGAAGAATTCAAATGCCATTCTCTATTATTCTTTCTCGAAGAGAATTAGCAGTGTTCTTGATTAGATCTGTTTATTCTAAACAGGCACAAGAAAACCTTGATGTTATATGTTTTTAAGAGGCAACACTGAGAAAAATAGCAAAGGAAACTCAATTTCGACCTCATTAGGAAAAAGGTTTGCTTTTAAAGGCTCATGGGATTATATTAGCCTCACCAGGCTAATTCAGAATAATTATCTTAAGGTCCTTAACCTTAATTACATCTGCAAAGTTCCTTTTGCCATGTGATATTACAAATTCACGGGTTCCAGGGGTTAGGGTGTGGACACCTCTGGGAAGCCATTCTGTGTACTGCAGGAATATTGGAATTTTTTTTGTAAGGGAGATGCTTGACATTTAAAGTGCCATTTACTATGGAAAGATAATGGACCCAACAACAGCTTGAAAAGAGGCTGGCTGCCTGGCCCATGTCCAGGCTCTGAGCAGTTTTACAAGTGAAAACAAATGTGGTGTTTGGCAGAGTCTGGTATGGGGCACCATCAGCCAGGGCCCACCAGCGGTGAGGAGTGAAAAGCTGGAAGCCAATTCTTCCCCAGCATCTCATTAGTTTCAGCAACAGAAATTTGCAGCCTCTGCCTGTTACTCTCCTTGGCTGACGGCAACCTGCTCATGAATGTGCAGCCCTCTCGTGAATAAGCATGAACTGAAACTTAAAAGCTCCTTCTTATTCAAAATTCAGGTATTCAATTTAAATAGTTTGTCATGGTGTGTGTATGTTTACCTTCACATGCTTGTGTGTCAGAGCTTGTACTGCACGGTATGTTCCTTTCCCTTTCCAGAACTTTTGCTGTGGAGTACCTAAGATTTCTCTGCGTTTATTCGTTACTGTTGAAAGAGGAAATCAGAGAGCTTACCCACCGCCTTCCGTGGTAAACACTAGAGTGTATCACAGAGCCAGCATACCGCGAACATTTCTGTCATTCTGTTTCTTGTGGCATTTGCTCAAGGAGTCTCTCTTTTTGTGTTCACCATCTGTGCTCAGAAATAGGCATTTTATAAATTTTAGATTCCCTTTTCTTACCTCCTTCACTTGTGATTGCTATTGTTGATTAAGTATTCTTTCAGTTAACGAGGAAAAAAATATATTAAATTTATGGCTAGCTTTTCTTGATGTTCACTCTTTCGACTAAATCATAAACTTTCATTTTTGCTGTGCTGATCTTGACTATCACAGAAAAGAGACAGGTGACTTTTCAAGTTTCACTCTGCTAATGGCGGTTAGTCTCACATTTACAATGTCTAAGCCTTAGAGAAGTTGCATCCTTTTACAATTTTCTAATGCAGCTTTGTACTCAATTATTCGTTCATTCATTACTAAATAATAATTTGACGAGTGTCTGTTATATTACAGAACTAGTTCTAAGATCTGAGGATATTGTGGAGAACAAAGTAGGAACAGACTGAGTCCCACACAGCCTGCACTTCAGCGGCCGAGCATCTCCTAAAACCCTAACAACTGTGTCCCTGCACAACTACAAGGGCTGCTCTTCCCATGGACTATCATGGATGGCGCCCCCTGGAGGCAGGCAAGATTGGAGCCTTAGTAAGTGCAGACCACCAATAAAGTGAATAAATGACACCCCTTTGATTCTGCTATTCCAAAAATATCACTGAGTATTGACTGCATCCTAGTCTCTCTCCTAAACTTGGAATACCTCAATGAATGAAATCAAGATACCAGTTTTGTAAATTTTATAGCCTCATTGGATGACATAAACAATTAAAAAGTAAATCTTAGGAAAAAATTTTTTTGTTTTATCTTAGAAGGGACTTTACAAAAATTTAGAACAGGATGGAAGAAATATTGGAATGCTAAGGGAGCCCATTTTTCAGTGATAAGTATGGTGGTTCTAGATATAATTTAAAGCTAAAACTCACACTTAAAAATAAAAGTGAAATATATGGGTTTAATGAACTCTTTTTGGAAAGGATGCTTAGTAATATCTTCAGCACTTCAAAAGTCTCTAAATGTAATTTTTAAAACAGTATTTGGTGAGACTTTTCAAGTGCCATGAATTTTTCTAGGAACTCTGGGAGATGCCTGGAGGAAGAAAACACACCTCTTAAACTTGAGAAAAAACTATGGCACATTCAACAAATCAACATGAGGAATATGATAAAGTAAATAATTACTAAATAGTACAGGCTTTATGTTAAAATGATGTCATCTCAAACTGGAACATTGGGTCAAATTCCGAGGGTAAGATTGCCTTTGGCGATATAGCTAAAGGATGGGTAAGAATTTAGTAGGTGTTTGTGGAGTCTGCTTTTAAAAATCTTTTAAGCATATGGGAATAAAGAATAATAACATAGCCCTGGCCAGTTTGGCTCACTGGTTAGAGCATTGGTCCTTGGACCGATGAGTCTTGGGTTTGATTCTGGCCAAGGGCACATACTATGGTTGCAGTTCGTCCCCAGCCCTGGTCAGGTCATGCGGGAGGCAACCTATCGATGTGTCTCTCTCACGTCAATGTTTCTCTCTCTCCCTCCCTCCCACTCTATCTGATGATAAACAGAAAAATATCCTCAGGTGAAGATTTAAAAAAAAGAATAATAACATAAACTGAAAGCCACAAAATGAAATTGGCTATGAAATATGCAAAACTGTGTTCTTCATTTGCCACTATCCCGTCATACCCGTTAGCTTCTCCTTCTCATCCCCTAGCTTAGCAATGCCACTATTATCTATCCAGTCATCTTTGCTACAAATATAAGCATCAAATTCAATTTCTTTTTTTTTCTTCACCATTACCCTTACCTCTTATAAGGTATCCATCTTGAATTCATACCCTAGTCATCTATTTGGTAAATGTTGAGTAGGATCTGTGTCCTTAGGACCTGAGCTGGGAGCTAAGAATCCATAAATAAAACACAACAGGCCAGGTTGCCATCCTTTAACCCCAGGGGTGCTGCCCTATTTTTCCTAGTATCAGTGTGCTTTCTCGTGCCCCTTTTTCCAATCTCTTTTATGTCAGTCTGTCCTCAACTTGTCAGAGTAGTGGTGATCTACATAAAATATATATGTCAAAAATGTATGTAACTTTTTACAGAGCATCAGCACAGAAAGATGAAAAAACAGCCACCTTCTGACCCCATATCTACTGGGAGAACGTGCCCATTTCTCCTCACCCCTGCCCTTACTCCACCGGAAATTCTCTGGCATGGGGAAAACCTGTTCTCCACACTAAAGGAGTAACAAAAGTTGGAGGTGGGGATGGGAGATCCATGGAGTAGCAGAAGTTGGAGGTGGGGATGGGAGATCCATGGAGTAACAGAAGTTGTAGGTGGGGATGGGAGATCCATGGAGTAACAGAAGTTGTAGGTGGGGATGGGAGATCCATGGAGTAACAGAAGTTGTAGGTGGGGATGGGAGATCCATGGAGTAACAGAAGTTGGAATGGGGTTGGGATATCCTTGGAGTAGCAGAAGTTACAGGTGGGGATGGGAGATCCATAGAGTAACAGAAGCTGGAGGTGAGGATGGGAGAGCCATGGAGTAGCAGAAGTTGGGAAGCCTAGAGGGGACTATGAACATTAAGAGGAGCTTCCATGTTGCAATAAATTAAAGAAAGTTCTGATGTATCTTTTTATATCATTTACAGTAAGTCAGTATTTGATGTTCAGTGTTATATATACTATTTCAGTTCCTCATTTTATAAATTCAGACATATGGAGTAGAAACCAAATATCACATAAATGAGAATAAAGCTGTCATATGGGGCCTATAATTTATCCTCTGCCTACTTCCTAAAATGATTTGTAGCAGCATTCGATAAAATGCTTATAACGCAAATACCATGCTGTAGGAAATGATTTTGCCCACCCATTGTTCATTGGCCTAGTTTATCCTAACACGCTCTTTGGGGCTTTCAGGCTGCTGGTGAAAGGCCACAGAGCGTGTCCTTCAGTGAGTTGTAGAGCGTGGAGGAGGAAATGCAAGGTGGTTACAGTTTATGCCCAGGATATATACCCTGCTCTTGCCTTCATTGAATTTTGCCTGAAGAGTTATAGTAACTAGCTGGTAAGGTCAATTTTCAATCAATAAAATGCTCCCTCTCTTTGTTGCTAAAAATGACATGTGTGTGTATTTGTATGTCTGCAATTTAATTGTAATTAAACCAAGCAAAAGCTAAATTTAAATACAATTAAAAGGCTGTATAATTCAATGAAAAGAACATACTCTGTGCCTCAGTTTCTCCAACAATTCCGCAGGGAATGATGGCTCTGGCCCTTTACTTCCAGGTGTGAAGTCCTGTGAATGTGAAGTCAGCAGACACTGCACCTGTGGGCTGAGCTGCAGCTCTGCTCTGTCCCTGGTATTCCTTGGCTGCACCTGCCTCTTTGATCACCCATGCTAGTGTGATCTTTATTTTATGCACATCATTCACTCACTCTTGGGAAATGCGTGCTTTCTTCCTCCTTCCACCTGTTGTACTCAGTGGTGTGAAAGCAAACTTTTTTGAGACTGTAATTTTATGTCAATATATTACATTTGTTATTTTTAGAGTAATATTCTCTAAAGATCTGTGATTAGTACCAAAGTTCTCTAGCCTCTTTCTGTCCATTCCTATGCTTTCCTTCTTCTCACATCTTCCCTCCTTTGTGGCTTTCAGCCTTCCTCACTCCTCCCTACTTGAATTCTCTCTCTCTCTCTTTGTTTGTACCTTTACTTATTATCTCCAAATGAAATGTCTTATTTATCTCAGCCTGCCAATGAAAAGTTCATAAGGTTTGAAGTAACACAGACATATAGTTTTATTAAATGTCTTCCCCCAAGTTAATATCTGGGGCCTTTGCAATTAAGAGGATGCCCTTATAAAAAATAAAGAACACAGTCAGAAGGAGCGAATCCAGCTATAGTTCATTTTATTAGTTGCCTAAGAAAGAATATATTTAACATAGACTTGAAGACAGAAAAGAACTTGCTTATCACACCATCCATATGGTTTCATTTATGGCAGGAAGCATGATCATGGGTTTAGAAACCAGAGTCCTCAGTAACATTCTCAGTTTTATCACTTGCTTGCTGAGAACTTGTGCAGATCATTTAACTTTTCTCAGCCTTAATGTTCTTCAGTGTGGAAAGTAAGTAGAACCTATCTCCCAGATTTTTTGAGACATCAAGAGACCTAAAAGTGACTGAGAAAGGGATGAGATAAACTTTTAGATGCCTTTCCCTCTTTTTTTTTTACAATCCTGATTTTTTGGTATTAGTCTTCTCAACAGAATTCACGGATCTAGTCTGGACACATATTTGTAATATTAACATTCATCCTTGTCTACAGGTAAGTGTTACTTTGCAGTTCTCCATGATTGTAGTGAGGATGGAAAGACCTCATAAGAATGTTTCTCTAGGCCATCCAGTATTTGTTAGGTGAAAAATCGTTTAGCTACAGGTATTATTGTAGAAGGATTTAATATAGAGACACACATAATTACATTCCAGAGAGCCTGGCACTTTTGATTAAAATTAAGATGGGCACAATTCGTTTGTTCACAAGTTTCTGGTGTACTGATTAATAATACCAAGTATCTGCAGGCACTGGGGATGCAGCTATGGGCGGGACTGAGACTGCCCTCACAGAGCCCATGCTGAAGGTCCAGTCTGGTGTCAGGATCAGGGACTGGCCAGTGTAAGTCTGGAGGGTGCCTGTTAAAGTCTATAATGACTGTAAAGCCTTAATACCAATTGAACGGGAGCAAAATATACCACCCCCAAAATATACCTCTTTGGTACATTGATTATTTGGGGCTGCTTACTTTTTAAGAAACAGCAGACACAGGAGAAGCTCTGAAAATGGAGCAGCAGTTAGCCTTTTGTAACAAAAACTTACATTTAAAAAGGAAACCTCCATTTGTCTCTGTATCTCTCTGTCTGAACCAGTGTTGCGGGTGGGAATCATGTTCTTCCACAGAATCACAAGAAAAGCATTTCATTGACCCACACACGGGAGATTGTGGTGTGGCAAGATTTATTTGGGTGCAAACAGAAGGCTGCCCTTCCTGGGTTCCCAGTGTTTCATCTTTGTCTGTCCCACTGTGGAAAAGGGCTAAGCTTGTCTTCATCAAGGCCAAAACCAAGGCCAATGCCCAGAGTTTCTGTTTCATATTAAAAGTTAGTCCTTTGGAGCCCGAGTGGTCTGCTGCTAGACCATGGTTGCCTGTGTTCCCAAGAGAGAGAGATAGCTCTTCTTTGTTCCCCTGGGATTATATTGTCTCAGGTTTAGGAAAGATCAGGAGTTTTTTCAAAATAACCAATAAACTTTCCAAGCTTTGGTGGGCTTGCACTGGGCCAGCCTTCCAACCAATCTGTTATTTCCCCAGGCCAGACTGAATGACCTCTGTGGTCAAGCACCTCCCCCTCCACCATTTTTTACTTCTGTTGAGCATGCTCTCCCCCTTACCAGAGCGGGGCAAGGAGGGTGTTAATCTTTGGAGGGGTAATGCTGTGATCCCCTACAGTGTGTGAAGCTGTAACTTCCTGCTGAAGCAAACAGGCTCAGGGTCTGATTTAGCTCCCTAGCCTGTTAGGCTCAACAGTGTCAGATTCCTTTGCTTTCCTCCTCCATCAATATCTAGCTGCCTACAGTAACTCCAGGAATGGGAGGATGACTAAGTCTCTAGAAACTCTTATCAGTGGAGAAGGCAGAGACTTTACTCTGTATGAAACCATAGCCTTCTTTACTGTGCTTTCCCTGATAGCCTCCCACAACCGGCTCCCCCGCTCACCACCACCCCAAACATCTTTTGCCTTTAGCTGGAGAGGGTGTTCAAAGTAACGGTTTGGGCCATTACAGGCGGTTGCTGTTTCCCAGGGTGTTTCCTATGTATACATGAGGAGTACATGTTATTAAACTTCTCTTTGTTTTTCTCTTCTATTACAGAAGGTTCTCGGCCCAGAACCTAGAAGGGTGGAGGGAAAAATATTTTTTCTCCTCTTCACAATTAAAAGCTAAAGGCACAGTGCTCACAGTGGAAGAGATAAGCATAAGCTTCAAAGACACGGGCCCTGGAAAACACACTTATTTGTGTCCACAGGGTTGTATATTTTTGAAAAATTGCAAAAGGAAAATACTTTTAGCAAAATCAGTTAATATTGCTGCCAAGGTTTGAAACACACATAACCAGACGTCCTTTGGGGAAAATGTATGTCATATATGAAATAAACTTAATAGAAATATTTCCAAATTTGAAAACAATCCTGAAAGTTTGCTTGATATTAAGAAATACAAGTTATAAAATGTAAACTTTTTATACTCTTGTCGCCAGAGAGAAGGGGCCTGATGCCTCCTACACTCCTGGGCAGGAGGCTTTTATATCTTTAGAAAATGAGTTTTGTAAGAACTTTCTCGGGAGAACGGATGGTTTTCACTGGTGTGGAATTACAGTTCTGGAGTTGTAAAGCCCCATGTCCTTCAGTCCAGTCCTGGGAGAGGGGCAGTTGTGGGATTAGCAAGGCCAGAAATAAAGCCAAAGTCCAGAGCATCCCTTCCATGGTGCAGCTGGGTTTAGAGGAGGATTATTCCAGATTCAATCCATTAGTCCGTGATATGGGTCCCACGTGGCTGGAGGCCATGTGGGGGAAATGCAGGGCGTGGGAGCCCGCAAGCAGTCCAGCAAGGGCAGCAAGAGGGGGGGAGAGCTCCTTTGTCTAGGAGATTCAACATTCAGGTTTCACTCACACTTGCAGTGGCCACGCCTGTTTTGGCCGCTGACTGTCTCCCAGGTGTGACTGACAGGTAGGCACCTCCTAAGACAGGTAGGCACTTCCCAGGTCAGACCTCACTGGGCATGTGTCTAAACTGCCTTTGTCCAGACCCTTCCCCCATGCAGGAAAAGACCTGGAGTATTAAATTAGCTAGACTTCCCTTTACTCCTTTCCTGTTAAATAATAACCAGGTTATTCCACCAATAACACAATAGTACAATTATGTTTAATCAGCCATGTGAGAGAAAGGATGACCGTATTTGTCAAGAAGGGAGGACTGGGAAAGAGGAAGAAAAGAGTTCAGGAGTGAGGGGGGTGAACAAGTGAACGCAGCGTCTTGTGAAGTTATACTCACGCATTTTGCAGCTATAATTTTGAAGTGAAAGGTTTCCATGACCACCGCTGTGGTAGTTGCATTCGCGTTATATACTGTTGGAACTTTAAGTTAAAATTACCGCCTCGTTTCATACTCCGACTGTTGTTATTAAAAGGCCCTGCTGCCTTATGATTTAGAACTATTAGTCCTAAGTAATAGGTTTCGATGTTTCTGTAGAAACATTTTTACCTTCCCTCTTCGTTTTCTTTAATTTTCTGCCAGTTCTGACTCTTGAATGGGTTTCTCAATCTGTCTCAGAAAGAAACCCCCAACACTGTGGAATAGTGTCCGTTTTCAACAGGGTTTCTGGTGTTAAATTACATGTAAAGTCACCTTGTCATGTTATGGCTGTCAGTAAGAAGTCCTGCATGGTAGGAGAAATTGCGTTCTACTTATCACCCCAGACTCATATCATTTCTAGAAGTAAATTTATGTTTCTATTGCATTACCCTAGAAATGGCTGTATGAATAGCTAACCAAATTGTTAGGATATGCTTCTCATAGTATGATGTACGTATGACTTATGTGGATATATATTCTTTTGGAAGAGTGTGTGTGTGTGTGTGTGTGTGTGTGTGTGTGTGTGTAGGTGTTATTGGTGCAACATATCGTTTTGAAAAGGTCAGTGGGTTAAATTGAGAAATATGCATTCAACTTCTTTTTTCTCCAGTGGAAGGATTACATGTGTATTCATTTTCTAGCTGCTTGGTTTTCTTTTTTTCCTGTAGATATAGATAAGCATATATACCTGACAAAAATTTCATCATGAACCAGAGCCCTATCATCAGCATTATTTTTTAAGAGGATACATTGGAAGGAATCTGAGGTTGGGTGGGGGATGCACCGTCAGGGCTTCCCACAGAGAGAGGCTGTGTCGTCCTGGGGGGAAGCTGAAGGCAAACAGTGGGCCGAGGGAGCTGGGTTGGAAGTGGTATTTTCTAGCTCGAGCAGGTGAGCTACAGTCCAGAAAGGGCAATATCTGGTTATGAAGAGGAAGAGGCTTCTCGGTAGCAGTTTTCCAGGCACAAGAAACAAAGATGATTTCCAGCATGGTTTAACCCCTATTATTCTAAAAATCAGTTAATCCAGCTTCCCTGTAGGAGATGCACCACTGATTTGAAAGTCTCACCTGGAAAGAGCAACTGAAGTTGTAAGCTAGACCAGTGGAGGTCATATGTGATTATTGTGCTCACAGGAGAGAAGTTCTATTGTTTTGTAAAACCCACATATTAAAAAATGGTACTCAATCTATCTGTATCTATATATTAACAGGGTTTTAAAGAAGAGGAATTAGTAAACCCCTCTGAAGTGTCATTAATTTTCTCAAACATGAATTCCCTCAAAGTAGAAATTTATTTTTAATTTTTTTCCTTTCCTCCCTCCCTTTCTTCTTGCTCTCACTGTCTGTCTCTCTCTATGTCTGTCTCTGTCTCTCTTTACAGAGCATCAGCACAGAAAGATGAAAAACAGCCACCTTCTGACCCAGTATCTCCTGGGAGAACGGGCCCATTTCTCCTCACCCCTGCCCTTACTCCACCGGAAATTCTCTGGCTGGGGAACCTGTTCTCCACACCAGAGGACCTCTGGGCTCTCTCTGTAATGCCGTCATTCCATTCAATAGAGAATGAAGTGTTTTATTTTTGTGTAAAGGATAGTGGTAAATGTCTCTCCACGCCACTACAAAGTGGGGGGAAAAAGTCAATCACTCAAATTTCTCACTTATTATTACTTGTTTATCTATAATTCAAATATGCAGAAAGACATTTTCTGTTCTACCCTCAGAACTCTGGCAACTTGAATGCAGGTGTGTGGTATGTGAATCCTTGTGTCTGGAAGGCCGTTGTTGGTGCCGTGTTGTCTGCTAGATTCGATGCATAGCACTCAGAAGAGCCAGATGTGAAAAGTGTGTACATATTCAGAAACGCAGTGATTCTGAATGAGTGAGACAGGACAGAGAGAAACCATTTAAGGAGAAAATTCTATGCTGAGTGTTCGTCAGAAGTCATTTACCAATGTCCCAGACTGGCTCACCTACTATTTAAAATTTTTAATACAATTATCTTTGAGGCTTTTTGGCTTGTATACTAGGGAACTGAACAGTGTTTCTAATAGATCTGTAAATTTTGAAGGTGTATATATTTCCCTCTAATTTCTCCCTTTTAATATAGTCTTGGTACTTTTGAGTTTGGCTTCTTAAATATGTCTCATTTTCATTCCAAGTTTGTGAACTAGGCAGAAGGTGATATAAAAAATTTGAGTTAATAGAAGATATATATTATTATATATTATAGCAAAAAAAATTAATTTTAGCCATCCTTGTTTTTTAAAGAGTCCCTCAGCTTTTTCCCTATAGAGACACCGCGTATAGTCCTGTGACTTGACTTCATTTTCTGCTTTCTTGGACTTGACCTCTTCCTAACTCAAATCCATACCCATTTCTATCAAACATGTTAGTTGTCTCTCTGTGCAGTGTCAGCTTGTCTCAACGCCCCTGCTTTGAAACATCATCGAAGAAAACTTTCATTAGCTACCTGCTTCTAACAGAACCCTTGAAAGTTATGATAGTACCAGAAACTTAAAATTCAATGTCCACATATTTTAAAGTACATATTAGTCAGTTGGAAAGAAAAATAGCATTCTCGAAAATACTACTTAACTATAAAAATGAGTATATTTTTCGTTCTACATAGATACTAAATCTATCTCCTGGCATTCCTCCACCAACCTGTCATCACACAGAAGGCAGCGGACCTAATATTAACATCTGAGAACTTCCTTTTAAATACGATCCATAGTTATCATAAAGGAGAAAAAAAAGTGTGAAAAACTTGGAGAGACAGAAGAAGGTCGTGGAAAATGAGAAGATATATGCATTTTTACTTATCTCTCTTAAAGGCAAATCAATTACAGTGGCAATGAAAAGAATTGCAGGGATGGCAGGTGCTCGGTAATGAAACCATAAGCACAAATGATTTGGTGGTATTGTGAACTGTGTGACTTGTGCTCAGCAGAGTGGCATTAGACAAAGCCTCCCAAAATTCTGTTGTAGGACAATCCTGAATTAATAAGCTTTCTTATAAGGTAAATGAATCAAGGACATCTCATAGGTTGTTTATCTATATCATTCATGTTCTGGCTGACCATAAAAATGTCTTCTTTTCAAGGTAACACCACTGAATCTTTTCTTCCATTTCTGGAAATACTTAACAGTGTTTCCAAATATCAAGTGTCATTGAACTTTCTCCGGCCGAGGTTCCTTAAAACAATATTTGCAGGAGTAAAAGCAGCCTGCAGGTACAAAACAGCATTAAGCTTCAGAGGTGCCAAGGGAGAAGACACAGAGGTAAAAGATTATGTTGCTTGCTATGTACCTTAAGCAAGTCAAGTTTTGAATTAGCTTTATTATCAACCAAATAGGGATCAGGTCATACTGCTCATGAAATATTTTATATAACCAATATTTTATTGAGCCTGAAATAATTGTCAGATATGACTCTCAGTTCTGGGGATATAATGGTAAAAAAGACACAGAAATATTTTCCCTCATGGTAGAGTGCATTTTAGAGGAAAACACAGGCAATAAAATGAATGAATGAAGGTACAGTTGGGAGAATCATGATGAAGAAATAAAGCAGGGCTAATGGATGGAGTGTGCTATTCCATGTAAGGTGATCAGAAGAGGTAATTTCTCTCTGTAGAAGTGGCATGTGGGTAGACTCTTCAAAGAATTGAGGGTAAAATCGCCCAGCTGGGGTGGCTCAGTGGTTGAGCGTTGATCCATGCACCAAGAGGTCACCAGTTCGATTCCCAGTCAGGGCACATGCCCAGGTTGTGGGCCCGATCCCCAGTGGGGGGCGTGTAGGAGGCTGCTAGTTTATGTCCTCTCTCATCGATGTTTCTATCTCTCTCTCCCTGTCCCTTCCTCTCTAAAATTAATAAAGAAAAAAAATTTTTTTGAAAGAATTGAGGGTAAAATGTAATTGTAGGTAGAAAAGAGCTTTACCATTGTTAATTCACAAATACACATATGAGCATTTATATGTATACACAGATCTCACCTTCCTAATGTTGGCTAACAAACAGTGATAGAGAGGTGTCTTCCCGTAATAGACTGGCAGTGCCCTCGAGGACAGCCCAAACTACAGTCCTAAAAGTCACATCGGGGGATTTGTTGAACTAGTTTTGTTTTCTGGCTTCCAGAACATATCAGAGTCTCTATTAGAAAAAAAAATTAGAACCACTATCTCTGACATTCTTTCCAATTATGCCTCAAAAACCAATGACTGTGAAAGCAAGGAAACTGTCTTCTTCCCTCTCTCCAACTTGGCTAGATGGCTAGTAAGGGACAGGCTACGGCAGTAGGTCAGGAAAGAGCAGAGTGTTTGCCCTACTAGAGAGTTCCGCCCTGGGTGTGAGCACGAGGCGTGGAAGCCTGCCAGTCCCTGATTTGCCATTCATAGTCTCGTAAAATCAGCTTACTGTCTATGCTGCTTCTCAGGAAATAATTTTTAAAAGCAACAACTATGAACTATTTTTATGACATATTATTCTCAAGGAGATGCTCAATAAATATTTGATGAATGAGCCAGCAAAGGGCAGTTTTCGTAGGAGTTTTCCTGTTGAGTGTGGAGGGGAGTACCTTCAAGCTATTTTCAGAAAGCTCACTACAGCTGATGATAGAAGAATCAATCCAAGCTTTTGATGTGTCAGAAGAGTTCAAGCAAGGAAACCAGGCAAGTGGAGCTGATCAGAACACCTACTCAGGACCTGACACCCATTGGTTTCACAGTTCTGATCTAAGTCGGTTCAGATAAGCCCCCTGGGGTTAGCAGGCTCCTGTCCCTCTTCTGGGACAAATGCAAGACACTTTATTTTATTTTTTATTATTTATTTTTGTTAATCCTCACCCGAGGATATTTTTCCATTAATTTTAAGATAGAGTGAAAGGGAGGGAGGGAAGGAGGGAGGGAGGGAGGGAGGGAGGGAGGGAGGGAGGGAAGGAGGGGGGCAGAGAGAGACAGACAGACAGACAGACATCTATGTGAGAGAGAGACATCAATTGGTTGCCTTCTGTAGGACCCTGACCAGGGCTGGGGATCAAACTTGCAACCCAGGTAGGTGCCCTTGACCTAGAATCCAACCTGAGACCCTTGGGTCCTCAGGCAGACACTCTAACTGATGAGCCAAACCGGCCAGGGCAACACTTAATTTTAGATGCCTGAGTTTATAAACCTATGGCAGTAGTGAAACAAACAAATTGCTTTGATGCAAAGTATAATGTCATCCTTTATTCACTGAAAATCTTCCATTTCGTGGCATTTGATACATACTTTTTTTTTTTTTTGCCATTACTCATCTCACAAAATAGGAAATTAATTTAGAAATATTTTCAATTCTCTTGTTTGTGCCTCAGTTGCCGAATTCATATTTTTTGCATTTCAACTATAATTTTAAAATGAACATTATGAAGTGAATCATCCCTTTAATAATTGTACTATAAGGCAATGTTTATGTTAACATAGCCAATAAAATCCTTTCGTTCTTCACCCTGCTTTACAGAGGGGAGTCTTTTACTGCTGTTGACCTATTTGTTCCCACAATGCCTCCAAAGTATATATTGGATTAATAGGAAGATGCTCTCATCTTTTACAGACTGTCCTGGATGTGGGGTCTTGAGCTCCAAAGGACCACTGCCCACTCTTTCCACAGCCTCTGCTCTTTTCAATGCAGCTGCCTCCTACAGGTCTGGGACATGCATCTCCCCCATGGGGCCAGGTAGCCTCTTTACTACTTTGTTCCAAGTGTGGTCACAGATCTTTGCTTTAATTGCTCACAGTAACAGCTGAAACTAGATGGTAAATCGTGATGAGAATGAACCACAGGTTTAGAAATGACCCTGAGACGTGTAACCCGAGAGTAATAGGAGTGATTTATAATTTCACATAAACCCACAGGTTCAGTCACATTCTGGGGGGTCCTGGTGAATTCAGAGCTGTTACATCATGAGAAGTGTCAGCTTCTCCCTGTCTCCTCATGGCTTTTTTTTTCTTTTTTCTGAGTATTATCAATCTTTTAAGTGTTGAAAATATGAAAGTTAAGCAATAGATATTGTTATGTTTTCCCTTACATTTAAAATTGGGGGGGGGTTGATTTAAGAATTTTAATATGTTGTGGTTATATTTATTTTATGTAATGTGTTTCTCTTAATCTTTGTTTAATGTATACTGATTATTTAGCTCTTTTGTAAATTATTATTATTACTATATTTTTAATTTATATTCTACCAAACTCCTATAAACCCATCACTTAACCCAATACTTGGATAATTATCAATAACTTCAATTTCCTAGGTGTTCCTATTCCATACCAGCCTCTGACTGTCTCTGACATCAATCACATATTATTGTGGAGCAGACTATTCTTTATCCATCTAAATTTACTCTCCCTCTTGTAGAGTTTAAACTAGGCATTCAGATATCCAACTAGAAAACATTATTCCCAATATGGCTAGAATAGCCATCTGAGTACTTTTTTTTTTTTTTTTTTTAGGTATAAAAACGTGAAGTGAAAGGATCCGATTTTAAGTATACAATTCCGTTTTCACAAATGCTTGGGCTTCTGTAAGCTCCATCATTAATGAGACAGAGAGCATTTCCAGAGAGTTATCTTGTGCCCTTTGCAAGGTCGTCCCTCCCCACGTCAAAGCATCCATTGATGTGAATTCTGTCAGCATATCTGACTTTGCTTTTTCTGGAATTTATAAAATATGCATTCTAATTCGTGTCTGTTTCCTTTCACAAAGCATTAGGTTTTTGAGATTGCTACATATTTCAGTAATTTGTTTTTTTATATTGCTGAGCAGTATTTCATTGTGTGAATATACCACATTTCTTTATTGATCTTCTGTTGATCGACCCCTGGGCTGTTTGTAGTTCTTGGCCAAAGTGAGTCAAGTTTCAACCGACATCCTTGCACGAGGTTTGATGCGGATTTATGTTTTCATTTTTCTTGAATAAATACCTGGGGAGTCATTGCTGAGTTTTAGGATATAGTTTTTGAAGAAGTTATAAAATAGTTTTTCTAAGTGTACTATTTTACCTTCCCATCAACAATGAAGTTGTTATGAGATTTCTGATAACAATACATCAGGAGTTAGCGAACTCTCTGTAAAGGACTAGCTAGTAAATATCTTACTCATTGTGGGACATGCAGTCTCTGTTACAATGACTAAATTATGCTATTGTAGCATGAAAGCATCCGCAGAAAATACATAAATGAATGAGCATGGCTGTGTTCTAATGAACTTTATTTATTAAAAAAAGAAATGATGCAGCAGACCGATTTGGCTCATGGGTTGTATTTTTCCACCGCAGTCTGAATCATCTCTAGCATTTGGTGTTATCAACATTTTTCATTTTAGTTATGCAGGTAAATGTGATTTTACTTCGTACGTCCCTGGTGACTAATGATGTTGAGAAGGAAATCCTATGCTTATTGGCTGTTCATACATTTCCTTTCTGAAGTGTCAGTTCAAACTTGTTTTCCATTTTTATTGTGTTGTTTATATTTTTGTTATTGGGAGCAGAGACGTCCTTGCACAGATGTGTGTCTGAATATTTTCTCCCACTTTGATTTGGCTGTTTATTTTCTTAGTGGTAGCCCTTCATGAGTGGTTCGATTTCACTTTTGCAAAAGTTAAAATTATTATTTATCTTTTAATAATATTCTTAGTGTTCTCTCTTTTTCTTTTCTTTCTTTTTTTTTTAATCTTCATCCGAGGACATTTTTGCATTTATCTTCAGATGGAGAAGGAGGGGGAGAGGGAGGAAGAGAGAGAGAGAGAGACACATCGACTGGTTGCCACCCACACGACCCCAACCGGGGCCGGGGACAAACTGCAACCGAGATACGTGCCCTTAGCAGGAACCGAACCCGGGACTCTCTGGTCCACGGGCCAACACTCAAACCGCTGAGCCAAGCCGGCCAAGGTCTCTCTTTTTATTTATGAAATCTCTGCTTCTTTATGATTGTGAAGATGTTCTCCAGTGTTTTTTTCCTAGAAGTTTTGTAGCTGTAGATTTCACACGTAGATCTATAATTCAACAATGTTAAGTAGAATGGCTGTAGTAAGCAAAAATATTTTTTTACATTAGTAAACAACTGTTAACAGTATGCATTAAGAATTGAGGTTTAGAAAATTTTTCTTATTTAAAATAATTAGGAAGTATTTTGTCTTTACAATAAATAATCATTACTACACTGTCTAGAGTGGTAGTTTTATATAACATTATCTATAGTTTTTTTTTTTACATACTATAAAGTTTATTGGTTTAAAATGTACAATTCATTGATTTTTAACATAATTACAGAGTTGTGCATCATCACCTGTTTTTTTAAAATTGAACCTATTGGGGTGACATTGGTTAATAAAATCAGATAGGTTTTAGGTATACAGTTCTACAATACATCATCTGTATGTTGTATTGTGTGTTTACCACCCCAAGTCAATTCTCCTTCCATCCCCATTTATCCCCCCTTTACCTTCTTCTACCTCCCTCCACCTCTCTTCCCTCAGCAATCACCATACTGTTGTCTGTGTCCATGGGACTGTCTATATTTTTATTTTCTTAATCCCTTCACCCTTCCCACCCAGCCCCCAAACCCCTCCGCTCTGACAGTTGTCTATAAATCATTTTTGATAACTCTAAATAAAATAAGCAAAAAAATAAGAGCAAATGACTAATAACATATTGAAATGTTTGACCCACCTCAATTCACCCCCCCCCCCAGAATATTACACAGACACTAATTTGGTACTGGCTTTAATGTTTGAATGTATGTGCTCAGGTTCTAACCTGCTCTTATGGTCCTTACAGCAGTTTCATAAGTGTATGTATTTTAACTGCTGCCATGTTTCATATTCATTATAATACAGTCTTAAATTATAAATGGCACCAAATAAGAACAGTCCAAAATATGAACAAACCAGTTTCTCATTTATATAGTAATAACATTAAGTATTCTGTTGGCCCACATTTGCAAATCGCTGTCTCTTAAGAGCTTTTCACTTGTGATTCAACACTTTTTCATTGATCTCGTCAACCAATACCTTCTTTTTCTCAGTCCTATCTGCTCTTGGGAATTTTACAATTTCAGTACAGCCTAATCAGCACCTCACTGGACAGGGTAGCACATTGGTTATGTCAGTCTTTCCCACATTTGGAATGATATCAGGGTGACTGAATACCTATGGGATTGAGTAAAATATTTGGAGATCGTATAAGAGCAATGTTGCTATTTTGGGTCAGATTGTCAGTTGATACCTGCTCCGTGCCCACGTGGTGCTGTGCAGCAAAAGTAAAAAATCTGAAAGAACATTTAGCCTCCCCGGGGAAAATGAAAATCACTAATCTTTGCATAAAGCAATGTACTAAGAATTATAGTACCAATGTTAGAAAATTTTATTCAGATATCACAGAAGCATAAGAAAATGTCATATAAGCTGGCTTTCTGGGATACTTAGCATTTTGCTAGAGAAAGGAGAGTGTTGGAGGTAAGGTGGTGTCGTTGAGGAGGGTATTTCTAGGCAAAAGTGGAGAGATACAATGATACAGATGAGAATGCCTTTTTTGCATGGTCCATTCATCTCTATACAACGATCATTACGCAGTGAAAACATGCAGTCACTTTATCCATGGTGTAGATATAACTCAATTGGATTTTTCGTTTGCTTTCACACATTTGAAGCTGCACTGTTTACTTAGCAGATGCTCTGCACAGTTGCCTTGACAACTACAATTTTATAACCATTGAGCCATGAAGACAAAAGTTCCAAAGCAAAGTGAAAAAATGCTATTTTTTGCAAAGTGTTGCTCTGTTCAACTAATTAATCCTAGTAAATGTGACATTGCTGTGCCATTTCAGCCAATTTCAGACCAATCATTAATGTGTTTTGTTTGTATAATTGGTACCCATTATATTAACAGAAGTCAGGAACATCACTGAAACTTCCAATGTTAGAATTAGGAGACGAGCTACACAGGCAGTGTTTTGTCAGCTTTCTGCACTGTCTGACCTAGGAAAAGACACCATCCTGAACTTTCTGAATAATGATCATAAACAAAGATAACAGAAGACACACATGGAAGCACCTTAACCAGAATGGACAGCTGTTTCATCAGGAAGTTCCAGATTTCTACTCAAGTAGAAATGACAGCTAATCTTGAACAAGCAAGTCAAAAGAAGAATCAAGACAAACAGCCAAACTTCATGAAGACTGAAAATGTCATTGCTGCTGAGACGGTAAAACAGGTGATTAGCTCATACTTTTCTACTTCTTCTTCTTCATACTTCTTTTTCAATTACAGTTTACTTTCAATATTATTTTGTATTGGTTTCAGGTGTACAGCATAGTGGTTAGACAGTCATGTACTTTACAAAGTGATCCCCCGGTATTTCCAGTACCCACCTGGCACCGTGCACAGTTACTGCACTATTATTGACTGTATTCCTTGTGCTGTATTTTCACCCCGTATTTCTTAGTAGTGTAATGGTCCAAAGTTTTCTTCTTGAATAAAGTTATTTGCATGAATGAATTTAGTATGTAGAGACATAGAGTGTTGAGATGGCTAACAGCAAGAGAGCTGGATGGTGGCAAAAGTGTCAGAAGTCTTGACAGCTACCATCCGTGGAATTGACTACAGAGGCTCACACTCCCAGTGTGAATGCCACCAACGCCCTCAGTTCAGATACCTGAATGCATTTTAATGGTTTGCAGTTATGTCGTATACCACATTTTTAGTGGAAGGCTTATGTTCTAGCCTTTGCTTTAACATTCAGCAGTGATGTAAATTTTGTCAAAAAACTCCACGCTGTCTCATTTCCTCCCTTTAAAATTGAGTTAGTAACAACTCACCTTTCTACTGAAGCAGGTTCATTATGGGATCCCAGAAATATAATAGACCTTGAAATTGTTTACCTGTATTTCATGTGAAATGTATAAGGCTGTTTTCCTTATATATATGAAGGTTTTATTTTTCCTCGATAGAATTGTGTGGTTCTGAGGGATGTCGACTTTAAAACATGCAGGCAAGTCAGATGGGAATCAAGGTACTTGTTACTAAAACTGACCTAAGCAATTCAGCTTGGACTGATGAGGAAATGTGCATTTTGCAGCAGTATCTCTGCTGAGTCGGCATCATTGTCCCACTGACACATGGAGCACCCAAAGCACCTGCAGCCTCCTTGGAGGTAGAAGGCCTCAGAGTGGGCTCATCTTATGGACAAGGGGAGAAGGGGCTCAGCCTCCGGGAAGGCAGATCCCAAAGAGGCACCCAAAGGACGAGTAGAGCACAAGTTTGCGATGATACTTTTCTAAAGGTTGCCAAGCAGGTAAGAAGAGCGAACAGGCAGAAGAAAGTTCGAGTTTCTTCCCCAATATTTCCCAGAGGGTGTAAATCTCTGTTTCACCCTCAAGCTACAAATGCAGTGAGACAGATGAAAGTTCACCCCACAGTTCCATTACATTCGTCATCTCCTACTTTAATTTTGACTTTTATGATTAGCCAGGGCTCTAGCTGGCCCCCACAGGGAGCAGACAAGCAGTGTACTAAGGTAGTGCTGAAGCAGGCTGCTAATACTATTGTACACAATGCCTCTTTTGAAAACTTCTAAGACAGATACACACAAAACGTTCTGAGATTGGTTAGAATAGTCAAATAGTCCCAAAACTAGGTTACATCTTTCATCCCCATAAACACTATAATATTTTTTAACCTTGCTCTAAACCACGTCCAGGGCCAAAGAAGAAACTATGGAGAAGCTCACTTGTTTGTTTGTTCATTTATCCAATTATGGATTAAATAATATATCGATGGATAAATTATATGGATATCTATTATATATCAGATACTCTTATTAGTTTTATTTATATATCAGTAAATAAAATAAACACAAAAACACCTTGTCCTGTATCATTGCATTATGATGATAAAAGACAGGCAATAATATAATACATAAGATAGTATATTATATGGTTATGATTATTGTGGCAAAAAGAGTAAAAACAGACAAAAAAGAGTAAGGGGTTCTGGAATACCAAAGGGAAGTTGCTTTTTCTATTTTTGTGATGAGAGTTGGCTTTATTGAAAAAGTGACATTGAACAGAAACTTACAGGAAGTTCAGAAGTGAACTAGCATTTTAGGTAGAAAGAAAAAAAAATATATTTCAATATGATTTTATCTTCTATTATTGACACATACATTTCAAGGCTTATAAAAATGAAGCAAGGAGGCATTTATTCAAATACAGACATTTGAAATGTCTACAATCATAGTTTTTTGTTTTTTTTAAACAATGTTCTGATAAGTAATATTTTAGTGACTCTAGGTTTACAAACAACTTTTAGCAACAGAACCCTTTCTCTCTGTGGATCTCACCTGGAACCTTAGTTTACAAAGCACCTAGAAGCAGGGCTTCTCCACTGAAGTGGAGATGGGAAGTCTCCCTCACAGTCATGGGTCACACAAAGAACACATGATGATTTTTCAAAAATAGTAAGCACCAATTAAAAGAAATAATGTGGATTTACATATACAAACATGGAAGTGTTTTTTCATAACCTACAAACTGAAATAAATATCGTACAGAACAATTTGCAGCATGAAATCTTTCAGAACTGCAAAGGGTGTGACGTGGGTGTGTACATAGGGAAAACTTGGGAGGAACAGCCATTGATCAGGGAACTGAGCTACAGAATTTGAACCCAAAGAGTTATGCCATTTGTATTATTTTGCACTTTATATGTCTTACTTTGAAAAAGGAACCACTGTCCAATATTGTCACACGATAACTTGAAAAGGATGTTTATTCAAAATCTTTTCAATGTAAGTGAAGTTCCAATGGCAAAAAACAATAGGCTCATTAAGTACCACTGTGGAATCCTATGCAAACCCCAGGCATGATTTTCATCTGCCAGAACGCCTCTGTCTACACCATATTATCAATCACTCAGACTCAGTAGTAAGACTGTAAGAGCAGATGGTGGTTACTAACACCAACCATAATTGATGGCTCACGAGAAGAAGCATCTCTCTAAGAATTACACAAACGTTTTCTATTTGTATCGTATATGCCATCCAACATCTGTCAGATAACAATTCTTTTCTCTGCCACTTTAGGATGAAGTTACTAACCACAACTTTGTTCCTTAATAGAATAGTTGTTGTATTAAATAAATATAAGGTAGGGGTGACTCTGTTAATGAAAAGATTTCCCAACTTTATTGTTAATTATAATTTCACCTTAAAATTACCAACTCATATGCTTTCTTTGAAATAGGAGTTAGAGAGACAAAAATCTTCTCTGAATAGAAGTGCAAAGGGTTGGAAAAAAGACAATTCACATCTTCAAACCATAAAATATTAGGAAAAAAATTAGACAGAACTGATATTTGGGTCTTCTAACAATATAATATTTCAATAATGCCACAGGCACTGTGATAGTTAGTTTTATGTGTCAACTTGAATGAGCCATGGGGTGCCCAGATATTTGGTTAAATATCGTTCTAAGTGTGTCTATGAATGTTTCTGGGTGAGATTACCATTTGATATGGTAGACGGAGTCAAGCAAATTGCCTTCACAGTGTGGGTGGGTATCATTTGATTTGTTTTAGGCCTAAATAGAACACTGGGCTGAGTGAATAAGAGAGAATTATCTTCCTCTGCTGACTGTCTTTGAGATGGGATATCAGTCTTCTGTCTTCAGACTCGGACTTGGACTGCAACTACCCCATGGACTCTCCTGGGTCTCCAGTTTGCAGACTATAGATCTTGGGGCAACTACAGGTACTTTTTAAAATTAAAAAAATACTTATAAATAGAAGGGATAAAGTGTTCTGTTCATTCTTCACTTTGTAGGCCACTGATTTACGCTAGAAGAGAGACTAGCTGAGCCCTCCCTCTTGCCTACTTACTGGGTGTTCTATAGTTCTGGGCTCTACCTAAGAAACACTGCAGCCCATTGATGCTTGGGCATTGTGCCCACACAAAATCCTGCTGACTCTAAAACTGTATTTTCAGTGACAATGAAATGTGGGCACACCATGCGTGGCAGATTGCATCTCTAAACATGCCATGCAGCCTGGTCCCTGCCTGCATTACTGCACAGTAGATGGTACCATGGAGATGGTGGCCACTCTTAGCCTTCGCTCAATACTTTATCTACCTCGATTTAATGTGAAGATCATTGCTATATATTTTGCAGTCAAGGCTACTCATGATGAGAACTCACGAGCATTCCAAACACAGAGAGATGTTAAATGGAGAGTATTGGCAATAACTTTGTACAGGTTGTGAAAGGAGAAAAATTTTGACTCTGTGGATTCAGTTAAACATAATGTAACAGATGCCCCTCTGTATATATGGTAACTTCTCACTCAGCCATCTGTGCTCTGACTTGCTTAGTGAAAACATGCATCTACAGTGGGTTTCACTTCATTTGCTAGAGGCTACCCTTGTGGCGTACACAGGTAGACGTCCTTCTCTGCATTCCAGCTGGGTTTCATTCAACAAGCATGCACCCGTGACATAGAAGGATCAAAGGTCAAGTTTAGTTAGTTTGAAATCTCGTGCCTCAATAAGATATAGAGGCTCTTTGCTTCCCTGATCTCATTTGTGTTAACTCTTTTTATTTTGAGATCATTGTAGATTCACAAGCAGTTGCAAGAAATAATACAGAAATACTACATAAATGTTATGTAGTACGAGAAAGGAAAAGTTTTTCCCCTACACTTCTAGGGTTTGGGGCTGGCCAATGAATTAAATTGACATGAAACAGATTAACAAGAGACAATTTTAATTATGTATGTCCAGGAGCTCCACAAAGACAAAGAGACCCAAGGACGAGTCAGACAATTGAGGCTGATGTGCCATCCTGAGCTATGGGATAGGGCCTCGGGCTTCAGAGGGGAGGAGGGTAATTCACAGGACAGCAAGGAGAGCAGATGTGTGGTAATTAGATGTTTGTCCTGGCATACAGATAGGTCATTCAGATTAAAAAGTTCTCTTTGGTTATAGCTCTCCTTTTGGGCCAGGCTCCTTTTGAAATTCTTTCAGGTAGTTAAGGGAGAGGTACAAGTTTTTTTGAGCCCGCTAGGCCTCGAATGTCTTCAGCTCAAAAAGTGGGACATTCTGAGGAGGCTAGTTCTGTAGTTATGAGCCCCTTGCATGGCTTCCTTTAATGAAACATCTTGCAAAATAACTACAATTCCATTTTTACACTTGTAATGAAAACCTCTTGCTTATTATCTTCTGCATATTGTCTGCAAAGTCCCTTCTGCCATATAAGGTCACAGTTCATTCATAGGTTCTGTGGATTAGGACATGAGCTTCTTTGGAGCACCATTACAGTCGTCCCTCGCCACTTCGTGCTTCGATGTTGGCGGCTTCACTCTATCGCGGTTTTTTCAAATATATTCATTAAAGAGTTGATGGAGACAGTGAAAATGATACAGCGCGTGCTCAGTTGCCTGAGTCAATTATGCACCCCTGTATTACAATTAAAATTAAAATTACTGTACGTATGGACTGTAGGCCTATGTATTCGAGCACCCCAGGAATCCTTCAACGCCAGGTGTAACCGCTAGAGTCTGGAACGGATTGCCCGCGATAAACGAGGGATGACTGTATTGTGACTTCTGTAGTCCCTGAATTGCATGCATTGACTCATTAATCAGACCTTATATTTATATTATAAGCAGAGAGCTTCTGGGGACCAAATAAGTCTATGCCACAGTCTTTGTGTAAAAGCAAATTCCAGTTCATTAGGGAGAAAAGGGCTTCCATGCAGAGAAAGGGAAATGATCTAACGGATGTTTCCACCATTAAAGCTGCAGTTATTCTGGACACCTTTCTCACTTTTCTTTTTCTGTGCCCAAACCCATCCACTCAATGACAAATGTTACTGATTTTACCTCCTAAATATGTCTTCAATCTTCTGCTTCTGTGACCCTGACCTTACAGTCCTTGCACTGCAAGGCCATTAAAGGCAGGAATATTGTCTCTCTCCCATACAGAGTGATTGCAGTGAGTTAAAAGACTGTTTCATTGACCAAGAGAGTTATAAATAGTGCCCAGGCTAGGGCAGCCAGGACAGAAATTAAAAGGAAGGCATGACTTCTGCCATACGTGGTATCACATTATATGGTGTATTTATAAGAGACTGCTGGCTTTGTTGTTTGTTTCTAGTACAAAAAAACACGCATTTTTTTTGAAGTACATGAATTATCTTCTGGAAAAAAATGTCAGGGGTAAACACCACA